>CM075586.1:95178230-100178230 GCA_037962945.1 Sarcoramphus papa
TGGTGGGTAGAGAAGCGCAAAGCCCCAGTGTTGCTGCGCCTGTGAAAGCGCTTCCAAGGAAGGGTGCTGGCTAGCAACAGCTTTCAGTGCTGGCACTTTTCATCTCTGAGCAATTGCTCGACGTTTGCAATTTCAAACCTGAGCTCTCTTTAGACTGCGTGAGAGGATGAGCAGAAGATTAGGTGGCTAGAGAAGCCCAGAGCCCCAGTGTTCTTAGGGCTACAAAAGCGCTTCCAAGGAAGGCTGCTGGCTAGCAACAGCTTTCAGTGCTGGCACTTTTCATCTCTGAGCAATTGCTGGACATTTGCAAATTCTCACCTGAGCTCTCTTTAGACTGCGCGAG
The DNA here is from genome assembly GCA_037962945.1 of Sarcoramphus papa. Classification (NCBI taxonomy): domain Eukaryota; kingdom Metazoa; phylum Chordata; class Aves; order Accipitriformes; family Cathartidae; genus Sarcoramphus; species Sarcoramphus papa. The sequence goes on from CM075586.1 coordinate 95,178,574, forward strand.
AGGATGAGCAGAAGATTAGGTGGCTAGAGAAGCCCAGAGCCCCAGTGTTCTTAGGCCTACAAAAGCGCTTCCAAGGAAGGGTGCTGGCTAGCAACAGCTTTCAGTGCTGGCACTTTTCATCTCTGAGCAATTGCTGGACGTTTGCAATTTCTCACCTGAGCTTTCTTTAGGCTGCGCGAGAGGATGAGCAGAAGATTAGGTGGCTAGAGTAGCCCAGAGCCCCAGTGTTCTTAGGCCTACAAAAGCGCTTCCAAGGAAGGGTGCTGGCTAGCAACAGCTTTCAGTGCTGGCACTTTTCATCTCTGAGCAATTGCTCGACGTTTGCAATTTCTCAGCTTGTGTCTACGAGACAGAAAGACTGTCACGTTTGGTGGGTAGAGAAGCGCAAAGCCCCAGTGTTGCTGTGCCTGTGAAAGCGCTTCCAAGGAAGGGTGCTGGCTAGCAAGAGCTTTCAGTGCTGGCACTTTTCATCTCTGAGCAATTGCTCGACGTTTGCAATTTCTCAGCTCTTGTCTACTATACTGAAAGAGAATGACCGTGATGTTTGGTGGGTAGAGTAGCGCAAAGCCTCAGTGTTGCTGCGCCTGTGAAAGCGCTTCCAAGGAAGGGTGCTGGCTAGCAACAGGTTTCAGTGCTGGCACTTTTCATCTCTGAGCAATTGCTCGACGTTTGCAATCTCTCACCTGAGCTCTCTTTAGACTGCGCGAGAGGATGAGCAGAAGATTAGGTGGCTAGAGAAGCCCAGAGCCCCAGTGTTCTTAGGGCTACAAAAGCACTTGTAAGGAAGGGTGCTGGCTAGCAACAGCTTTCAGTGCTGGCACTTTTCATCTCTGAGCAATTGCTCGACGTTTGCAATTTCTCAGCTCTTGTCTACGAGACAGAAAGAGAATGACCGTGATGTTTGGTGGGTAGAGAAGCGCAAAGCCCCAGTGTTGCTGCGCCTGTGAAAGCGCTTCCAAGGAAGGCTGCTGGCTAGCAACAGCTTTCAGTGCTGGCACTTTTCATCTCTGAGCAATTGCTGGACATTTGCAATTTCACACCTGAGCTCTCTTTACACTGCGCGAGAGGATGAGCAGAAGAATAGGTGGCTAGAGAAGCCCAGAGCCCCAGTGTTCTTAGGGCTACAAAAGCTCTTCCAAGGAAGGGTGCTGGCTAGCAACAGCTTTCAGTGCTGGCACTTTTCATCTCTGAGCAATTGCTGGACGTTTGCAATTTCTCACCTGAGCTCTCTTTAGGCTGCGCGAGAGGATGAGCAGAAGAGTAGGTGGCTAGAGAAGGCCAGAGCCCCAGTGTTCTTAGGGCTACAAAAGCGCTTCCAAGGAAGGGTGCTGGCTAGCAACAGCTTTCAGTGCTGGCACTTTTCATCTCTGAGCAATTGCTCGACGTTTGCAATTTCTCAGCTCGTGTCTACGAGACAGAAAGAGAATGACCGTGATGTTTGGTGGCTAGAGAAGCGCAAAGCCCCAGTGTTGCTGCGCCTGTGAAAGCGCTTCCAAGGAAGGGTGCTGGCTAGCAACAGCTTTCAGTGCTGGCACATTTCATCTCTGAGCAATTGCTCGACGTTTGCAATTTCTCAGCTCGTGTCTACGAGACGGAAAGAGAAGGACCGTGATGTATGGTGGGTAGAGAAGCGCAAAGCCCCAGTGTTGCTGCGCCTGTGAAAGCGCTTCCAAGGAAGGGTGCTGGCTGGCAACAGCTTTCAGTGCTGGCACTTTTCATCTCTGAGCAATTGCTGGACATTTGCAATTTCAAACCTGAGCTCTCTTTAGACTGCGCGAGAGGATGAGCAGAAGATTAGGTGGCTAGAGAAGCCCAGAGCCCCAGTGTTCTTAGGGCTACAAAAGCGCTTCCAAGGAAGGGTGCTGGCTAGCAACAGCTTTCAGTGCTGGCACTTTTCATCTCTGAGCAATTGCTGGATGTTTGCAATTTCTCCCCTGAGCTCTCTTTAGACTGCGCGAGAGGATGAGCAGAAGATTAGGTGGCTAGAGTAGCCCAGAGCCCCAGTGTTCTTAGGCCTACAAAAGCGCTTCCAAGGAAGGGTGCTGGCTAGCAACAGCTTTCAGCGCTGGCACTTTCCATCTCTGAGCAATTGCTCGACGTTTGCAATTTCTCAGCTCGTGTCTACGAGACGGAAAGAGAAGGACCGTGATGTTTGGTGGGTAGAGAAGCGCAAAGCCCCAGTGTTGCTGCGCCTGTGAAAGCGCTTCCAAGGAAGGCTGCTGGCTAGCAACAGCTTTCAGTGCTGGCACTTTTCATCTCTGAGCAATTGCTCGACGTTTGCAATTTCAAACCTGAGCTCTCTTTAGACTGCGTGAGAGGATGAGCAGAAGATTAGGTGGCTAGAGAAGCCCAGAGCCCCAGTGTTCTTAGGGCTACAAAAGCGCTTCCAAGGAAGGGTGCTGGCTAGCAACAGCTTTCAGTGCTGGCACTTTTCATCTCTGAGCAATTGCTGGACATTTGCAAATTCTCACCTGAGCTCTCTTTAGACTGCGCGAGAGGATGAGCAGAAGATTAGGTGGCTAGAGAAGCCCAGAGCCCCAGTGTTCTTAGGCCTACAAAAGCGCTTCCAAGGAAGGGTGCTGGCTAGCAACAGCTTTCAGTGCTGGCACTTTTCATCTCTGAGCAATTGCTGGACATTTGCAATTTCTCACCTGAGCTTTCTTTAGGCTGCGCGAGAGGATGAGCAGAAGATTAGGTGGCTAGAGTAGCCCAGAGCCCCAGTGTTCTTAGGCCTACAAAAGCGCTTCCAAGGAAGGGTGCTGGCTAGCAACAGCTTTCAGTGCTGGCACTTTTCATCTCTGAGCAATTGCTCGACGTTTGCAATTTCTCAGCTTGTGTCTACGAGACAGAAAGACTGTCACGTTTGGTGGGTAGAGAAGCGCAAAGCCCCAGTGTTGCTGTGCCTGTGAAAGCGCTTCCAAGGAAGGGTGCTGGCTAGCAAGAGCTTTCAGTGCTGGCACTTTTCATCTCTGAGCAATTGCTCGACGTTTGCAATCTCTCACCTGAGCTCTCTTTAGACTGCGCGAGAGGATGAGCAGAAGATTAGGTGGCTAGAGAAGCCCAGAGCCCCAGTGTTCTTAGGGCTACAAAAGCACTTGTAAGGAAGGGTGCTGGCTAGCAACAGCTTTCAGTGCTGGCACTTTTCATCTCTGAGCAATTGCTCGACATTTGCAATTTCTCAGCTCCTGTCTACGAGACAGAAAGAGAATGACCGTGATGTTTGGTGGGTAGAGAAGCGCAAAGCCCCAGTGTTGCTGCGCCTGTGAAAGCGCTTCCAAGGAAGGGTGCTGGCTAGCAACAGCTTTCAGTGCTGGCACTTTTCATCTCTGAGCAATTGCTGGACATTTGCAATTTCACACCTGAGCTCTCTTTACACTGCGCGAGAGGATGAGCAGAAGAGTAGGTGGCTAGAGAAGCCCAGAGCCCCAGTGTTCTTAGGCCTACAAAAGCTCTTCCAAGGAAGGGTGCTGGCTAGCAACAGCTTTCAGTGCTGGCACTTTTCATCTCTGAGCAATTGCTCGACGTTTGCAATTTCTCACCTGAGCTCTCTTTAGACTGCGCGAGAGGATGAGCAGAAGAGTAGGTGGCTAGAGAAGCCCAGAGCCCCAGTGTTCTTAGGCCTACAAAAGCGCTTCCAAGGAAGGGTGCTGGCTAGCAAGAGCTTTCAGTGCTGGCACTTTTCATCTCTGAGCAATTGCTCGACGTTTGCAATTTCTCAGCTCGTGTCTACGAGACAGAAAGAGAATGACCGTGATGTTTGGTGGCTAGAGAAGCGCAAAGCCCCAGTGTTGCTGCGCCTGTGAAAGCGCTTCCAAGGAAGGGTGCTGGCTAGCAACAGCTTTCAGTGCTGGCACATTTCATCTCTGAGCAATTGCTCGACGTTTGCAATTTCTCAGCTCGTGTCTACGAGACGGAAAGAGAAGGACCGTGACGTTTGGTGGCTAGAGAAGCGCAAAGCCCCAGTGTTGCTGCGTCTGTGAAAGCGCTTCCAAGGAAGGGTGCTGGCTGGCAACAGCTTTCAGTGCTGGCACTTTTCATCTCTGAGCAATTGCTGGACATTTGCAATTTCAAACCTGAGCTCTCTTTAGACTGCGCGAGAGGATGAGCAGAAGATTAGGTGGCTAGAGAAGCCCAGAGCCCCAGTGTTCTTAGGGCTACAAAAGCGCTTCCAAGGAAGGGTGCTGGCTAGCAACAGCTTTCAGTGCTGGCACTTTTCATCTCTGAGCAATTGCTGGATGTTTGCAATTTCTCCCCTGAGCTCTCTTTAGACTGCGCGAGAGGATGAGCAGAAGATTATGTGGCTAGAGTAGCCCAGAGCCCCAGTGTTCTTAGGGCTACAAAAGCGCTTCCAAGGAAGGGTGCTGGCTAGCAACAGCTTTCAGCGCTGGCACTTTTCATCTCTGAGCAATTGCTCGACGTTTGCAATTTCTCAGCTCGTGTCTACGAGACGGAAAGAGAAGGACCGTGATGTTTGGTGGGTAGAGAAGCGCAAAGCCCCAGTGTTGCTGCGCCTGTGAAAGCGCTTCCAAGGAAGGCTGCTGGCTAGCAACAGCTTTCAGTGCTGGCACTTTTCATCTCTGAGCAATTGCTCGACGTTTGCAATTTCTCACCTGAGCTCTCTTTAGACTGCGTGAGAGGATGAGCAGAAGATTAGGTGGCTAGAGAAGCCCAGAGCCCCAGTGTTCTTAGGGCTACAAAAGCGCTTCCAAGGAAGGCTGCTGGCTAGCAACAGCTTTCAGTGCTGGCACTTTTCATCTCTGAGCAATTGCTCGACGTTTGCAATCTCTCACCTGAGCTCTCTTTAGACTGCGCGAGAGGATGAGCAGAAGATTAGGTGGCTAGAGAAGCCCAGAGCCCCAGTGTTCTTAGGCCTACAAAAGCGCTTCCAAGGAAGGGTGCTGGCTAGCAACAGCTTTCAGTGCTGGCACTTTTCATCTCTGAGCAATTGCTGGACGTTTGCAATTTCTCACCTGAGCTTTCTTTAGGCTGCGCGAGAGGATGAGCAGAAGATTAGGTGGCTAGAGTAGCCCAGAGCCCCAGTGTTCTTAGGCCTACAAAAGCGCTTCCAAGGAAGGGTGCTGGCTAGCAACAGCTTTCAGTGCTGGCACTTTTCATCTCTGAGCAATTGCTCGACGTTTGCAATTTCTCAGCTTGTGTCTACGAGACAGAAAGACTGTCACGTTTGGTGGGTAGAGAAGCGCAAAGCCCCAGTGTTGCTGTGCCTGTGAAAGCGCTTCCAAGGAAGGGTGCTGGCTAGCAAGAGCTTTCAGTGCTGGCACTTTTCATCTCTGAGCAATTGCTCGACGTTTGCAATTTCTCAGCTCTTGTCTACTATACTGAAAGAGAATGACCGTGATGTTTGGTGGGTAGAGTAGCGCAAAGCCTCAGTGTTGCTGCGCCTGTGAAAGCGCTTCCAAGGAAGGGTGCTGGCTAGCAACAGCTTTCAGTGCTGGCACTTTTCATCTCTGAGCAATTGCTCGACGTTTGCAATCTCTCACCTGAGCTCTCTTTAGACTGCGCGAGAGGATGAGCAGAAGATTAGGTGGCTAGAGAAGCCCAGAGCCCCAGTGTTCTTAGGGCTACAAAAGCACTTGTAAGGAAGGGTGCTGGCTAGCAACAGCTTTCAGTGCTGGCACTTTTCATCTCTGAGCAATTGCTCGACGTTTGCAATTTCTCAGCTCTTGTCTACGAGACAGAAAGAGAATGACCGTGATGTTTGGTGGCTAGAGAAGCGCAAAGCCCCAGTGTTGCTGCGCCTGTGAAAGCGCTTCCAAGGAAGGGTGCTGGCTAGCAACAGCTTTCAGTGCTGGCACTTTTCATCTCTGAGCAATTGCTGGACATTTGCAATTTCACACCTGAGCTCTCTTTACACTGCGCGAGAGGATGAGCAGAAGAGTAGGTGGCTAGAGAAGCCCAGAGCCCCAGTGTTCTTAGGGCTACAAAAGCTCTTCCAAGGAAGGGTGCTGGCTAGCAACAGCTTTCAGTGCTGGCACTTTTCATCTCTGAGCAATTGCTGGACGTTTGCAATTTCTCACCTGAGCTCTCTTTAGACTGCGCGAGAGGATGAGCAGAAGAGTAGGTGGCTAGAGAAGGCCAGAGCCCCAGTGTTCTTAGGCCTACAAAAGCGCTTCCAAGGAAGGGTGCTGGCTAGCAAGAGCTTTCAGTGCTGGCACTTTTCATCTCTGAGCAATTGCTCGACGTTTGCAATTTCTCAGCTCGTGTCTACGAGACGGAAAGAGAATGACCGTGATGTTTGGTGGGTAGAGAAGCGCAAAGCCCCAGTGTTGCTGCGCCTGTGAAAGCGCTTCCAAGGAAGGGTGCTGGCTAGCAACAGCTTTAAGTGCTGGCACTTTTCATCTCTGAGCAATTGCTCGACGTTTGCAATTTCAAACCTGAGCTCTCTTTAGACTGCGTGAGAGGATGAGCAGAAGATTAGGTGGCTAGAGAAGCCCAGAGCCCCAGTGTTCTTAGGGCTACAAAAGCGCTTCCAAGGAAGGCTGCTGGCTAGCAACAGCTTTCAGTGCTGGCACTTTTCATCTCTGAGCAATTGCTGGACATTTGCAATTTCTCACCTGAGCTCTCTTTAGACTGCGCGAGAGGATGAGCAGAAGATTAGGTGGCTAGAGAAGCCCAGAGCCCCAGTGTTCTTAGGCCTACAAAAGCGCTTCCAAGGAAGGGTGCTGGCTAGCAACAGCTTTCAGTGCTGGCACTTTTCATCTCTGAGCAATTGCTGGATGTTTGCAATTTCTCACCTGAGCTTTCTTTAGGCTGCGCGAGAGGATGAGCAGAAGATTAGGTGGCTAGAGTAGCCCAGAGAACCAGTGTTCTTAGGCCTACAAAAGCGCTTCCAAGGAAGGGTGCTGGCTAGCAAGAGCTTTCAGTGCTGGCACTTTTCATCTCTGAGCAATTGCTCGACGTTTGCAATTTCTCAGCTTGTGTCTACGAGACAGAAAGACTGTCACGTTTGGTGGGTAGAGAAGCGCAAAGCCCCAGTGTTGCTGTGCCTGTGAAAGCGCTTCCAAGGAAGGGTGCTGGCTAGCAACAGCTTTCAGTGCTGGCACTTTTCATCTCTGAGCAATTGCTCGACGTTTGCAATTTCTCAGCTCTTGTCTACTATACTGAAAGAGAATGACCGTGATGTTTGGTGGGTAGAGTAGCGCAAAGCCTCAGTGTTGCTGCGCCTGTGAAAGCGCTTCCAAGGAAGGGTGCTGGCTAGCAACAGCTTTCAGTGCTGGCACTTTTCATCTCTGAGCAATTGCTCGACGTTTGCAATCTCTCACCTGAGCTCTCTTTAGACTGCGCGAGAGGATGAGCAGAAGATTAGGTGGCTAGAGAAGCCCAGAGCCCCACTGTTCTTAGGGCTACAAAAGCACTTCTAAGGAAGGGTGCTGGCTAGCAACAGCTTTCAGTGCTGGCACTTTTCATCTCTGAGCAATTGCTCGACGTTTGCAATTTCTCAGCTCTTGTCTACGAGACAGAAAGAGAATGACCGTGATGTTTGGTGGCTAGAGAAGCGCAAAGCCCCAGTGTTGCTGCGCCTGTGAAAGCGCTTCCAAGGAAGGGTGCTGGCTAGCAACAGCTTTCAGTGCTGGCACTTTTCATCTCTGAGCAATTGCTGGACATTTGCAATTTCACACCTGAGCTCTCTTTAGACTGCGCGAGAGGATGAGCAGAAGAGTAGGTGGCTAGAGAAGCCCAGAGCCCCACTGTTCTTAGGGCTACAAAAGCGCTTCCAAGGAAGGGTGCTGGCTAGCAACAGCTTTCAGTGCTGGCACTTTTCATCTCTGAGCAATTGCTCGACGTTTGCAATTTCTCGGCTCATGTCTACGAGACGGAAATAGAATGAATGTGATATTTGGTGGGTAGAGAAGCCCAGAGCCCCACTGTTCTTAGGCCTACAAAAGCGCTTCCAAGGAAGGGTGCTGGCTAGCAACAGCTTTCAGTGCTGGCACTTTTCATCTCTGAGCAATTGCTGGACGTTTGCAATTTCTCACCTGAGCTCTCTTTAGACTGCGCGAGAGGATGAGCAGAAGATTAGGTGGCTAGAGAAGCCCAGAGCCCCGGAGTTCTTAGGGCTACAAAAGCACTTCCAAGGAAGGGTGCTGGCTAGCAACAGCTTTCAGTGCTGGCACTTTCCATCTCTGAGCAATTGCTCGACGTTTGCAATTTCTCAGCTCTTGTCTACTATACTGAAAGTGAAGGACCGTGATGTTTGGTGGGTAGAGTAGCGCAAAGCCCAGTGTTGCTGCGCCTGTGAAAGCGCTTCCAAGGAAGGGTGCTGGCTAGCAACAGCTTTCAGTGCTGGCACTTTTCATCTCTGAGCAATTGCTGGACGTTTGCAATTTATCACCTGAGCTTTCTTTAGGCTGCGCGAGACGATGAGCAGAAGATTAGGTGGCTAGAGAAGCCCAGAGCCCCAGTGTTCTTAGGCCTACAAAAGCGCTTCCAAGGAAGGGTGCTGGCTAGCAACAGCTTTCAGTGCTGGCACTTTTCATCTCTGAGCAATTGCTCGACGTTTGCAATTTCTCAGCTTGTGTCTACGAGACAGAAAGACTGTCACGTTTGGTGGGTAGAGAAGCGCAAAGCCCCAGTGTTGCTGTGCCTGTGAAAGCGCTTCCAAGGAAGGGTGCTGGCTAGCAAGAGCTTTCAGTGCTGGCACTTTTCATCTCTGAGCAATTGCTCGACGTTTGCAATTTCTCAGCTCTTGTCTACTATACTGAAAGAGAATGACCGTGATGTTTGGTGGGTAGAGTAGCGCAAAGCCTCAGTGTTGCTGCGCCTGTGAAAGCGCTTCCAAGGAAGGGTGCTGGCTAGCAACAGCTTTCAGTGCTGACACTTTTCATCTCTGAGCAATTGCTCGACGTTTGCAATCTCTCACCTGAGCTCTCTTTCGACTGCGCGAGAGGATGAGCAGAAGATTAGGTGGCTAGAGAAGCCCAGAGCCCCAGTGTTCTTAGGGCTACAAAAGCACTTCTAAGGAAGGGTGCTGGCTAGCAACAGCTTTCAGTGCTGGCACTTTTCATCTCTGAGCAATTGCTCGACGTTTGCAATTTCTCAGCTCTTGTCTACGAGACAGAAAGAGAATGACCGTGATGTTTGGTGGCTAGAGAAGCGCAAAGCCCCAGTGTTGCTGCGCCTGTGAAAGCGCTTCCAAGGAAGGGTGCTGGCTAGCAACAGCTTTCAGTGCTGGCACTTTTCATCTCTGAGCAATTGCTGGACGTTTCCAATTTCACACCTGAGCTCTCTTTACACTGCGCGAGAGGATGAGCAGAAGAGTAGGTGGCTAGAGAAGCCCAGAGCCCCAGTGTTCTTAGGGCTACAAAAGCGCTTCCAAGGAAGGGTGCTGGCTAGCAACAGCTTTCAGTGCTGGCACTTTTCATCTCTGAGCAATTGCTCGACGTTTGCAATTTCTCACCTGAGCTCTCTTTAGACTGCGCGAGAGGATGAGCAGAAGAGTAGGTGGCTAGAGAAGGCCAGAGCCCCAGTGTTCTTAGGGCTACAAAAGCGCTTCCAAGGAAGGGTGCTGGCTAGCAACAGCTTTCAGCGCTGGCACTTTTCATCTCTGAGCAATTGCTCGACGTTTGCAATTTCTCAGCTCGTGTCTACGAGACGGAAAGAGAATGACCGTGATGTTTGGTGGCTAGAGAAGCGCAAAGCCCCAGTGTTGCTGCGCCTGTGAAAGCGCTTCCAAGGAAGGGTGCTGGCTAGCAACAGCTTTCAGTGCTGGCACTTTTCATCTCTGAGCAATTGCTCGACGTTTGCAATTTCAAACCTGAGCTCTCTTTAGACTGCGTGAGAGGATGAGCAGAAGATTAGGTGGCTAGAGTAGCCCAGAGCCCCAGTGTTCTTAGGGCTACAAAAGCGCTTCCAAGGAAGGGTGCTGGCTAGCAACAGCTTTCAGTGCTGGCACTTTTCATCTCTGAGCAATTGCTGGACATTTGCAATTTCTCACCTGAGCTCTCTTTAGACTGCGCGAGAGGATGAGCAGAAGATTAGGTGGCTAGAGAAGCCCAGAGCCCCAGTGTTCTTAGGCCTACAAAAGCGCTTCCAAGGAAGGGTGCTGGCTAGCCACAGCTTTCAGTGCTGGCACTTTTCATCTCTGAGCAATTGCTGGATGTTTGCAATTTCTCACCTGAGCTTTCTTTAGGCTGCGCGAGAGGATGAGCAGAAGATTAGGTGGCTAGAGTAGCCCAGAGCCCCACTGTTCTTAGGCCTACAAAAGCGCTTCCAAGGAAGGGTGCTGGCTAGCAACAGCTTTCAGTGCTGGCACTTTTCATCTCTGAGCAATTGCTCGACGTTTGCAATTTCTCAGCTTGTGTCTACGAGACAGAAAGACTGTCACGTTTGGTGGCTAGAGAAGCGCAAAGCCCCAGTGTTGCTGTGCCTGTGAAAGCGCTTCCAAGGAAGGGTGCTGGCTAGCAAGAGCTTTCAGTGCTGGCACTTTTCATCTCTGAGCAATTGCTGGATGTTTGCAATTTCTCACCTGAGCTTTCTTTAGGCTGCGCGAGAGGATGAGCAGAAGATTAGGTGGCTAGAGTAGCCCAGAGAACCAGTGTTCTTAGGCCTACAAAAGCGCTTCCAAGGAAGGGTGCTGGCTAGCAACAGCTTTCAGTGCTGGCACTTTTCATCTCTGAGCAATTGCTCGACGTTTGCAATTTCTCAGCTCTTGTCTACGAGACAGAAAGAGAATGACCGTGATGTTTGGTGGCTAGAGAAGCGCAAAGCCCCAGTGTTGCTGCGCCTGTGAAAGCGCTTCCAAGGAAGGGTGCTGGCTAGCAACAGCTTTCAGTGCTGGCACTTTTCATCTCTGAGCAATTGCTGGACATTTGCAATTTCACACCTGAGCTCTCTTTAGACTGCGCGAGAGGATGAGCAGAAGAGTAGGTGGCTAGAGAAGCCCAGAGCCCCACTGTTCTTAGGGCTACAAAAGCGCTTCCAAGGAAGGGTGCTGGCTAGCAACAGCTTTCAGTGCTGGCACTTTTCATCTCTGAGCAATTGCTCGACGTTTGCAATTTCTCGGCTCATGTCTACGAGACGGAAATAGAATGAATGTGATATTTGGTGGGTAGAGAAGCCCAGAGCCCCAGTGTTCTTAGGGCTACAAAAGCGCTTCCAAGGAAGGGTGCTGGCTAGCAACAGCTTTCAGTGCTGGCACTTTTCATCTCTGAGCAATTGCTCAACGTTTGCAATTTCTCACCTGAGCTCTCTTTAGACTGCGCGAGAGGATGAGCAGAAGATTAGGTGGCTAGAGAAGCCCAGAGCCCCGGAGTTCTTAGGGCTACAAAAGCACTTCCAAGGAAGGGTGCTGGCTAGCAACAGCTTTCAGTGCTGGCACTTTCCATCTCTGAGCAATTGCTCGACGTTTGCAATTTCTCAGCTCTTGTCTACTATACTGAAAGTGAAGGACCGTGATGTTTGGTGGGTAGAGTAGCGCAAAGCCCAGTGTTGCTGCGCCTGTGAAAGCGCTTCCAAGGAAGGGTGCTGGCTAGCAACAGCTTTCAGTGCTGGGACTTTTCGTCTCTGAGCAATTGCTCGACGTTTGCAATTTCTCAGCTCTTATCTACGAGACGGAGAGATAGTGACCGTGACGTTTGGTGGGTAGAGAAGCGCAAAGCCCCAGTGTTGCTGCGCCTGTGAAAGCGCTTCCAAGGAAGGGTGCTGGCTAGCAACAGCTTTCAGTGCTGGCACTTTTCATCTCTGAGCAATTGCTGGACATTTGCAATTTCTCACCTGAGCTCTCTTTAGACTGCACGAGAGGATGAGCAGAAGATTAGGTGGCTAGAGAAGCCCAGAGCCCCAGTGTTCTTAGGGCTACAAAAGCGCTTCCAAGGAAGGGTGCTGGCTAGCAACAGCTTTCAGTGCTGGCACTTTTCATCTCTGAGCAATTGCTCGACGTTTGCAATTTCTCAGCTCGTGTCTACGAGACGGAAAGAGAAGGACCGTGATGTTTGGTGGCTAGAGAAGCGCAAAGCCCCAGTGTTGCTGCGCCTGTGAAAGCGCTTCCAAGGAAGGGTGCTGGCTAGCAACAGCTTTCAGTGCTGGCACTTTTCATCTCTGAGCAATTGCTCGACGTTTGCAATTTCTCACCTGAGCTCTCTTTAGACTGCGCGAGAGGATGAGCAGAAGATTAGGTGGCTAGAGAAGCCCAGAGCCCCAGTGTTCTTAGGCCTACAAAAGCGCTTCCAAGGAAGGGTGCTGGCTAGCAACAGCTTTCAGTGCTGGCACTTTTCATCTCTGAGCAATTGCTGGACATTTGCAATTTCTCACCTGAGCTCTCTTTAGACTGCGCGAGAGGATGAGCAGAAGATTAGGTGGCTAGAGAAGCCCAGAGCCCCAGTGTTCTTAGGCCTACAAAAGCGCTTCCAAGGAAGGGTGCTGGCTAGCAAGAGCTTTCAGTGCTGGCACTTTTCATCTCTGAGCAATTGCTGGATGTTTGCAATTTCTCACCTGAGCTTTCTTTAGGCTGCGCGAGAGGATGAGCAGAAGATTAGGTGGCTAGAGTAGCCCAGAGCCCCAGTGTTCTTAGGCCTACAAAAGCGCTTCCAAGGAAGGGTGCTGGCTAGCAACAGCTTTCAGTGCTGGCACTTTTCATCTCTGAGCAATTGCTCGACGTTTGCAATTTCTCAGCTTGTGTCTACGAGACAGAAAGACTGTCACGTTTGGTGGGTAGAGAAGCGCAAAGCCCCAGTGTTGCTGCACCTGTGAAAGCGCTTCCAAGGAAGGGTGCTGGCTAGCAACAGCTTTCAGTGCTGGCACTTTTCATCTCTGAGCAATTGCTCGACGTTTGCAATTTCTCAGCTCGTGTCTACGAGACGGAAAGAGAAGGACCGTGATGTTTGGTGGCTAGAGAAGCGCAAAGCCCCAGTGTTGCTGCGCCTGTGAAAGCGCTTCCAAGGAAGGGTGCTGGCTGGCAACAGCTTTCAGTGCTGGCACTTTTCATCTCTGAGCAATTGCTGGACATTTGCAATTTCAAACCTGAGCTCTCTTTAGACTGCGCGAGAGGATGAGCAGAAGATTAGGTGGCTAGAGACGCCCAGAGCCCCAGTGTTCTTAGGGCTACAAAAGCGCTTCCAAGGAAGGCTGCTGGATAGCAAGAGCTTTCAGTGCTGGCACTTTTCATCTCTGAGCAATTGCTCGACGTTTGCAATTTCTCAACTGAGCTCTCTTTAGACTGCGCGAGAGGATGAGCAGAAGATTAGGTGGCTAGAGTAGCCCAGAGCCCCAGTGTTCTTAGGGCTACAAAAGCGCTTCCAAGGAAGGGTGCTGGCTAGCAAGAGCTTTCAGTGCTGGCACTTTTCATCTCTGAGCAATTGCTGGATGTTTGCAATTTCTCACCTGAGCTTTCTTTAGGCTGCGCGAGAGGATGAGCAGAAGATTAGGTGGCTAGAGTAGCCCAGAGCCCCAGTGTTCTTAGGGCTACAAAAGCGCTTCCAAGGAAGGGTGCTGGCTAGCAACAGCTTTCAGTGCTGGCACTTTCCATCTCTGAGCAATTGCTCGACGTTTGCAATTTCTCAGCTCGTGTCTACGAGACGGAGAGATAGTGACCGTGACGTTTGGTGGGTAGAGAAGCGCAAAGCCCCAGTGTTGCTGCGCCTGTGAAAGCGCTTCCAAGGAAGGGTGCTGGCTAGCAACAGCTTTCAGTGCTGGCACTTTTCATCTCTGAGCAATTGCTGGACGTTTGCAATTTCTCACCTGAGCTCTCTTTCGACTGCGCGAGAGGATGAGCAGAAGATTAGGTGGCTAGAGAAGCCCAGAGCCCCAGTGTTCTTAGGCCTACAAAAGCGCTTCCAAGGAAGGGTGCTGGCTAGCAACAGCTTTCAGTGCTGGCACTTTTCATCTCTGAGCAATTGCTCGACGTTTGCAATTTCTCACCTGAGCTCTCTTTAGACTGCGCGAGAGGATGAGCAGAAGAGTAGGTGGCTAGAGAAGGCCAGAGCCCCAGTGTTCTTAGGCCTACAAAAGCGCTTCCAAGGAAGGGTGCTGGCTAGCAACAGCTTTCAGTGCTGGCACTTTTCATCTCTGAGCAATTGCTCGACGTTTGCAATTTCTCAGCTCGTGTCTACGAGACGGAAAGAGAAGGACCGTGATGTTTGGTGGGTAGAGAAGCGCAAAGCCCCAGTGTTGCTGCGCCTGTGAAAGCGCTTCCAAGGAAGGGTGCTGGCTAGCAACAGCTTTCAGTGCTGGCACTTTTCATCTCTGAGCAATTGCTCGACGTTTGCAATTTCAAACCTGAGCTCTCTTTAGACTGCGTGAGAGGATGAGCAGAAGATTAGGTGGCTAGAGAAGCCCAGAGCCCCAGTGTTCTTAGGGCTACAAAAGCGCTTCCAAGGAAGGCTGCTGGCTAGCAACAGCTTTCAGTGCTGGCACTTTTCATCTCTGAGCAATTGCTGGACATTTGCAATTTCTCACCTGAGCTCTCTTTAGACTGCGCGAGAGGATGAGCAGAAGATTAGGTGGCTAGAGAAGCCCAGAGCCCCAGTGTTCTTAGGCCTACAAAAGCGCTTCCAAGGAAGGGTGCTGGCTAGCAACAGCTTTCAGTGCTGGCACTTTTCATCTCTGAGCAATTGCTGGATGTTTGCAATTTCTCACCTGAGCTTTCTTTAGGCTGCGCGAGAGGATGAGCAGAAGATTAGGTGGCTAGAGTAGCCCAGAGAACCAGTGTTCTTAGGCCTACAAAAGCGCTTCCAAGGAAGGGTGCTGGCTAGCAACAGCTTTCAGTGCTGGCACTTTTCATCTCTGAGCAATTGCTCGACGTTTGCAATTTCTCAGCTTGTGTCTACGAGACAGAAAGACTGTCACGTTTGGTGGGTAGAGAAGCGCAAAGCCCCAGTGTTGCTGTGCCTGTGAAAGCGCTTCCAAGGAAGGGTGCTGGCTAGCAACAGCTTTCAGTGCTGGCACTTTTCATCTCTGAGCAATTGCTCGACGTTTGCAATTTCTCAGCTCTTGTCTACTATACTGAAAGAGAATGACCGTGATGTTTGGTGGGTAGAGTAGCGCAAAGCCCCAGTGTTGCTGCGCCTGTGAAAGCGCTTCCAAGGAAGGGTGCTGGCTAGCAACAGCTTTCAGTGCTGGCACTTTTCATCTCTGAGCAATTGCTCGACGTTTGCAATCTCTCACCTGAGCTCTCTTTAGACTGCGCGAGAGGATGAGCAGAAGATTAGGTGGCTAGAGAAGCCCAGAGCCCCACTGTTCTTAGGCCTACAAAAGCACTTCTAAGGAAGGGTGCTGGCTAGCAACAGCTTTCAGTGCTGGCACTTTTCATCTCTGAGCAATTGCTCGACGTTTGCAATTTCTCAGCTCTTGTCTACGAGACAGAAAGAGAATGACCGTGAGGTTTGGTGGCTAGAGAAGCGCAAAGCCCCAGTGTTGCTGCGCCTGTGAAAGCGCTTCCAAGGAAGGGTGCTGGCTAGCAACAGCTTTCAGTGCTGGCACTTTTCATCTCTGAGCAATTGCTGGACATTTGCAATTTCACACCTGAGCTCTCTTTTGACTGCGCGAGAGGATGAGCAGAAGAGTAGGTGGCTAGAGAAGCCCAGAGCCCCAGTGTTCTTAGGGCTACAAAAGCGCTTCCAAGGAAGGGTGCTGGCTAGCAACAGCTTTCAGTGCTGGCACTTTTCATCTCTGAGCAATTGCTCGACGTTTGCAATTTCTCGGCTCATGTCTACGAGACGGAAATAGAATGAATGTGATATTTGGTGGGTAGAGAAGCCCAGAGCCCCACTGTTCTTAGGCCTACAAAAGCGCTTCCAAGGAAGGGTGCTGGCTAGCAACAGCTTTCAGTGCTGGCACTTTTCATCTCTGAGCAATTGCTGGACGTTTGCAATTTCTCACCTGAGCTCTCTTTAGACTGCGCGAGAGGATGAGCAGAAGAGTAGGTGGCTAGAGAAGGCCAGAGCCCCAGTGTTCTTAGGCCTACAAAAGCGCTTCCAAGGAAGGGTGCTGGCTAGCAACAGCTTTCAGTGCTGGCACTTTTCATCTCTGAGCAATTGCTCGACGTTTGCAATTTCTCAGCTCGTGTCTACGAGACGGAAAGAGAAGGACCGTGATGTTTGGTGGGTAGAGAAGCGCAAAGCCCCAGTGTTGCTGCGCCTGTGAAAGCGCTTCCAAGGAAGGGTGCTGGCTAGCAACAGCTTTCAGTGCTGGCACTTTTCATCTCTGAGCAATTGCTCGACGTTTGCAATTTCAAACCTGAGCTCTCTTTAGACTGCGTGAGAGGATGAGCAGAAGATTAGGTGGCTAGAGAAGCCCAGAGCCCCAGTGTTCTTAGGGCTACAAAAGCGCTTCCAAGGAAGGCTGCTGGCTAGCAACAGCTTTCAGTGCTGGCACTTTTCATCTCTGAGCAATTGCTGGACATTTGCAATTTCTCACCTGAGCTCTCTTTAGACTGCGCGAGAGGATGAGCAGAAGATTAGGTGGCTAGAGAAGCCCAGAGCCCCAGTGTTCTTAGGCCTACAAAAGCGCTTCCAAGGAAGGGTGCTGGCTAGCAACAGCTTTCAGTGCTGGCACTTTTCATCTCTGAGCAATTGCTGGATGTTTGCAATTTCTCACCTGAGCTTTCTTTAGGCTGCGCGAGAGGATGAGCAGAAGATTAGGTGGCTAGAGTAGCCCAGAGAACCAGTGTTCTTAGGCCTACAAAAGCGCTTCCAAGGAAGGGTGCTGGCTAGCAACAGCTTTCAGTGCTGGCACTTTTCATCTCTGAGCAATTGCTCGACGTTTGCAATTTCTCAGCTTGTGTCTACGAGACAGAAAGACTGTCACGTTTGGTGGGTAGAGAAGCGCAAAGCCCCAGTGTTGCTGTGCCTGTGAAAGCGCTTCCAAGGAAGGGTGCTGGCTAGCAACAGCTTTCAGTGCTGGCACTTTTCATCTCTGAGCAATTGCTCGACGTTTGCAATTTCTCAGCTCTTGTCTACTATACTGAAAGAGAATGACCGTGATGTTTGGTGGGTAGAGTAGCGCAAAGCCTCAGTGTTGCTGCGCCTGTGAAAGCGCTTCCAAGGAAGGGTGCTGGCTAGCAACAGCTTTCAGTGCTGGCACTTTTCATCTCTGAGCAATTGCTCGACGTTTGCAATCTCTCACCTGAGCTCTCTTTAGACTGCGCGAGAGGATGAGCAGAAGATTAGGTGGCTAGAGAAGCCCAGAGCCCCACTGTTCTTAGGCCTACAAAAGCACTTCTAAGGAAGGGTGCTGGCTAGCAACAGCTTTCAGTGCTGGCACTTTTCATCTCTGAGCAATTGCTCGACGTTTGCAATTTCTCAGCTCTTGTCTACGAGACAGAAAGAGAATGACCGTGAGGTTTGGTGGCTAGAGAAGCGCAAAGCCCCAGTGTTGCTGCGCCTGTGAAAGCGCTTCCAAGGAAGGGTGCTGGCTAGCAACAGCTTTCAGTGCTGGCACTTTTCATCTCTGAGCAATTGCTGGACATTTGCAATTTCACACCTGAGCTCTCTTTTGACTGCGCGAGAGGATGAGCAGAAGAGTAGGTGGCTAGAGAAGCCCAGAGCCCCAGTGTTCTTAGGGCTACAAAAGCGCTTCCAAGGAAGGGTGCTGGCTAGCAACAGCTTTCAGTGCTGGCACTTTTCATCTCTGAGCAATTGCTCGACGTTTGCAATTTCTCGGCTCATGTCTACGAGACGGAAATAGAATGAATGTGATATTTGGTGGGTAGAGAAGCCCAGAGCCCCACTGTTCTTAGGCCTACAAAAGCGCTTCCAAGGAAGGGTGCTGGCTAGCAACAGCTTTCAGTGCTGGCACTTTTCATCTCTGAGCAATTGCTCGACGTTTGCAATTTCTCACCTGAGCTCTCTTTAGACTGCGCGAGAGGATGAGCAGAAGATTAGGTGGCTAGAGAAGCCCAGAGCCCCGGAGTTCTTAGGGCTACAAAAGCACTTCCAAGGAAGGGTGCTGGCTAGCAACAGCTTTCAGTGCTGGCACTTTCCATCTCTGAGCAATTGCTCGACGTTTGCAATTTCTCAGCTCTTGTCTACTATACTGAAAGTGAAGGACCGTGATGTTTGGTGGGTAGAGTAGCGCAAAGCCCAGTGTTGCTGCGCCTGTGAAAGCGCTTCCAAGGAAGGGTGCTGGCTAGCAACAGCTTTCAGTGCTGGCACTTTTCATCTCTGAGCAATTGCTGGACGTTTGCAATTTCTCACCTGAGCTTTCTTTAGGCTGCGCGAGAGGATGAGCAGAAGATTAGGTGGCTAGAGAAGCCCAGAGCCCCAGTGTTCTTAGGCCTACAAAAGCGCTTCCAAGGAAGGGTGCTGGCTAGCAACAGCTTTCAGTGCTGGCACTTTTCATCTCTGAGCAATTGCTCGACGTTTGCAATTTCTCAGCTCGTGTCTACGAGACGGAAAGCCTGTCACGTTTGGTGGGTAGAGAAGCGCAAAGCCCCAGTGTTGCTGTGTCTGTGAAAGCGCTTCCAAGGAAGGGTGCTGGCTAGCAACAGCTTTCAGTGCTGGCACTTTTCATCTCTGAGCAATTGCTCGACGTTTGCAATTTCTCAGCTCTTGTCTACTATACTGAAAGAGAATGACCGTGATGTTTGGTGGGTAGAGTAGCGCAAAGCCTCAGTGTTGCTGCGCCTGTGAAAGCGCTTCCAAGGAAGGGTGCTGGCTAGCAACAGCTTTCAGTGCTGACACTTTTCATCTCTGAGCAATTGCTCGACGTTTGCAATCTCTCACCTGAGCTCTCTTTCGACTGCGCGAGAGGATGAGCAGAAGATTAGGTGGCTAGAGAAGCCCAGAGCCCCAGTGTTCTTAGGGCTACAAAAGCACTTCTAAGGAAGGGTGCTGGCTAGCAACAGGTTTCAGTGCTGGCACTTTTCATCTCTGAGCAATTGCTCGACGTTTGCAATTTCTCAGCTCTTGTCTACGAGACAGAAAGAGAATGACCGTGATGTTTGGTGGCTAGAGAAGCGCAAAGCCCCAGTGTTGCTGCGCCTGTGAAAGCGCTTCCAAGGAAGGGTGCTGGCTAGCAACAGCTTTCAGTGCTGGCACTTTTCATCTCTGAGCAATTGCTGGACGTTTCCAATTTCACACCTGAGCTCTCTTTACACTGCGCGAGAGGATGAGCAGAAGAGTAGGTGGCTAGAGAAGCCCAGAGCCCCACTGTTCTTAGGGCTACAAAAGCTCTTCCAAGGAAGGGTGCTGGCTAGCAACAGCTTTCAGTGCTGGCACTTTTCATCTCTGAGCAATTGCTCGACGTTTGCAATTTCTCACCTGAGCTCTCTTTAGACTGCGCGAGAGGATGAGCAGAAGAGTAGGTGGCTAGAGAAGGCCAGAGCCCCACTGTTCTTAGGGCTACAAAAGCGCTTCCAAGGAAGGGTGCTGGCTAGCAACAGCTTTCAGCGCTGGCACTTTTCATCTCTGAGCAATTGCTCGACGTTTGCAATTTCTCAGCTCGTGTCTACGAGACGGAAAGAGAATGACCGTGATGTTTGGTGGCTAGAGAAGCGCAAAGCCCCA
This sequence comes from Sarcoramphus papa, assembly GCA_037962945.1. Classification (NCBI taxonomy): domain Eukaryota; kingdom Metazoa; phylum Chordata; class Aves; order Accipitriformes; family Cathartidae; genus Sarcoramphus; species Sarcoramphus papa. The sequence continues at coordinate 95,198,031 of CM075586.1, forward strand.
GTGTTGCTGCGCCTGTGAAAGCGCTTCCAAGGAAGGGTGCTGGCTAGCAACAGCTTTCAGTGCTGGCACTTTTCATCTCTGAGCAATTGCTCGACGTTTGCAATTTCAAACCTGAGCTCTCTTTAGACTGCGTGAGAGGATGAGCAGAAGATTAGGTGGCTAGAGTAGCCCAGAGCCCCAGTGTTCTTAGGGCTACAAAAGCGCTTCCAAGGAAGGGTGCTGGCTAGCAACAGCTTTCAGTGCTGGCACTTTTCATCTCTGAGCAATTGCTGGACATTTGCAATTTCTCACCTGAGCTCTCTTTAGACTGCGCGAGAGGATGAGCAGAAGATTAGGTGGCTAGAGAAGCCCAGAGCCCCAGTGTTCTTAGGCCTACAAAAGCGCTTCCAAGGAAGGGTGCTGGCTAGCAACAGCTTTCAGTGCTGGCACTTTTCATCTCTGAGCAATTGCTCGACATTTGCAATTTCTCACCTGAGCTTTCTTTAGGCTGCGCGAGAGGATGAGCAGAAGATTAGGTGGCTAGAGAAGCCCAGAGCCCCAGTGTTCTTAGGCCTACAAAAGCGCTTCCAAGGAAGGGTGCTGGCTAGCAACAGCTTTCAGTGCTGGCACTTTTCATCTCTGAGCAATTGCTCGACGTTTGCAATTTCTCAGCTTGTGTCTACGAGACAGAAAGACTGTCACGTTTGGTGGCTAGAGAAGCGCAAAGCCCCAGTGTTGCTGTGCCTGTGAAAGCGCTTCCAAGGAAGGGTGCTGGCTAGCAACAGCTTTCAGTGCTGGCACTTTTCATCTCTGAGCAATTGCTGGACATTTGCAATTTCTCACCTGAGCTTTCTTTAGGCTGCGCGAGAGGATGAGCAGAAGATTAGGTGGCTAGAGTAGCCCAGAGAACCAGTGTTCTTAGGCCTACAAAAGCGCTTCCAAGGAAGGGTGCTGGCTAGCAACAGCTTTCAGTGCTGGCACTTTTCATCTCTGAGCAATTGCTCGACGTTTGCAATTTCTCAGCTCTTGTCTACGAGACAGAAAGAGAATGACCGTGATGTTTGGTGGCTAGAGAAGCGCAAAGCCCCAGTGTTGCTGCGCCTGTGAAAGCGCTTCCAAGGAAGGGTGCTGGCTAGCAACAGCTTTCAGTGCTGGCACTTTTCATCTCTGAGCAATTGCTGGACATTTGCAATTTCACACCTGAGCTCTCTTTAGACTGCGCGAGAGGATGAGCAGAAGAGTAGGTGGCTAGAGAAGCCCAGAGCCCCACTGTTCTTAGGGCTACAAAAGCGCTTCCAAGGAAGGGTGCTGGCTAGCAACAGCTTTCAGTGCTGGCACTTTTCATCTCTGAGCAATTGCTCGACGTTTGCAATTTCTCGGCTCATGTCTACGAGACGGAAATAGAATGAATGTGATATTTGGTGGGTAGAGAAGCCCAGAGCCCCACTGTTCTTAGGCCTACAAAAGCGCTTCCAAGGAAGGGTGCTGGCTAGCAACAGCTTTCAGTGCTGGCACTTTTCATCTCTGAGCAATTGCTCAACGTTTGCAATTTCTCACCTGAGCTCTCTTTAGACTGCGCGAGAGGATGAGCAGAAGATTAGGTGGCTAGAGAAGCCCAGAGCCCCGGAGTTCTTAGGGCTACAAAAGCACTTCCAAGGAAGGGTGCTGGCTAGCAACAGCTTTCAGTGCTGGCACTTTCCATCTCTGAGCAATTGCTCGACGTTTGCAATTTCTCAGCTCTTGTCTACTATACTGAAAGTGAAGGACCGTGATGTTTGGTGGGTAGAGTAGCGCAAAGCCCAGTGTTGCTGCGCCTGTGAAAGCGCTTCCAAGGAAGGGTGCTGGCTAGCAACAGCTTTCAGTGCTGGGACTTTTCGTCTCTGAGCAATTGCTCGACGTTTGCAATTTCTCAGCTCTTATCTACGAGACGGAGAGATAGTGACCGTGACGTTTGGTGGGTAGAGAAGCGCAAAGCCCCAGTGTTGCTGCGCCTGTGAAAGCGCTTCCAAGGAAGGGTGCTGGCTAGCAACAGCTTTCAGTGCTGGCACTTTTCATCTCTGAGCAATTGCTGGACATTTGCAATTTCTCACCTGAGCTCTCTTTAGACTGCACGAGAGGATGAGCAGAAGATTAGGTGGCTAGAGAAGCCCAGAGCCCCAGTGTTCTTAGGCCTACAAAAGCGCTTCCAAGGAAGGGTGCTGGCTAGCAACAGCTTTCAGTGCTGGCACTTTTCATCTCTGAGCAATTGCTCGACGTTTGCAATTTCTCACCTGAGCTCTCTTTAGACTGCGCGAGAGGATGAGCAGAAGAGTAGGTGGCTAGAGAAGCCCAGAGCCCCAGTGTTCTTAGGGCTACAAAAGCGCTTCCAAGGAAGGGTGCTGGCTAGCAACAGCTTTCAGTGCTGGCACTTTTCATCTCTGAGCAATTGCTCGACGTTTGCAATTTCTCAGCTCGTGTCTACGAGACGGAAAGAGAAGGACCGTGATGTTTGGTGGCTAGAGAAGCGCAAAGCCCCAGTGTTGCTGCGCCTGTGAAAGCGCTTCCAAGGAAGGGTGCTGGCTAGCAACAGCTTTCAGTGCTGGCACTTTTCATCTCTGAGCAATTGCTCGACGTTTGCAATTTCTCACCTGAGCTCTCTTTAGACTGCGCGAGAGGATGAGCAGAAGATTAGGTGGCTAGAGAAGCCCAGAGCCCCAGTGTTCTTAGGCCTACAAAAGCGCTTCCAAGGAAGGGTGCTGGCTAGCAAGAGCTTTCAGTGCTGGCACTTTTCATCTCTGAGCAATTGCTGGACATTTGCAATTTCTCACCTGAGCTCTCTTTAGACTGCGCGAGAGGATGAGCAGAAGATTAGGTGGCTAGAGAAGCCCAGAGCCCCAGTGTTCTTAGGGCTACAAAAGCGCTTCCAAGGAAGGGTGCTGGCTAGCAAGAGCTTTCAGTGCTGGCACTTTTCATCTCTGAGCAATTGCTGGATGTTTGCAATTTCTCACCTGAGCTTTCTTTAGGCTGCGCGAGAGGATGAGCAGAAGATTAGGTGGCTAGAGTAGCCCAGAGCCCCAGTGTTCTTAGGCCTACAAAAGCGCTTCCAAGGAAGGGTGCTGGCTAGCAACAGCTTTCAGTGCTGGCACTTTTCATCTCTGAGCAATTGCTCGACGTTTGCAATTTCTCAGCTCTTGTCTACTATACTGAAAGAGAATGACCGTGATGTTTGGTGGGTAGAGTAGCGCAAAGCCTCAGTGTTGCTGCGCCTGTGAAAGCGCTTCCAAGGAAGGGTGCTGGCTAGCAACAGCTTTCAGTGCTGACACTTTTCATCTCTGAGCAATTGCTCGACGTTTGCAATCTCTCACCTGAGCTCTCTTTCGACTGCGCGAGAGGATGAGCAGAAGATTAGGTGGCTAGAGAAGCCCAGAGCCCCAGTGTTCTTAGGGCTACAAAAGCACTTCTAAGGAAGGGTGCTGGCTAGCAACAGGTTTCAGTGCTGGCACTTTTCATCTCTGAGCAATTGCTCGACGTTTGCAATTTCTCAGCTCTTGTCTACGAGACAGAAAGAGAATGACCGTGATGTTTGGTGGCTAGAGAAGCGCAAAGCCCCAGTGTTGCTGCGCCTGTGAAAGCGCTTCCAAGGAAGGGTGCTGGCTAGCAACAGCTTTCAGTGCTGGCACTTTTCATCTCTGAGCAATTGCTGGACGTTTCCAATTTCACACCTGAGCTCTCTTTACACTGCGCGAGAGGATGAGCAGAAGAGTAGGTGGCTAGAGAAGCCCAGAGCCCCACTGTTCTTAGGGCTACAAAAGCTCTTCCAAGGAAGGGTGCTGGCTAGCAACAGCTTTCAGTGCTGGCACTTTTCATCTCTGAGCAATTGCTCGACGTTTGCAATTTCTCACCTGAGCTCTCTTTAGACTGCGCGAGAGGATGAGCAGAAGAGTAGGTGGCTAGAGAAGGCCAGAGCCCCACTGTTCTTAGGGCTACAAAAGCGCTTCCAAGGAAGGGTGCTGGCTAGCAACAGCTTTCAGCGCTGGCACTTTTCATCTCTGAGCAATTGCTCGACGTTTGCAATTTCTCAGCTCGTGTCTACGAGACGGAAAGAGAATGACCGTGATGTTTGGTGGCTAGAGAAGCGCAAAGCCCCAGTGTTGCTGCGCCTGTGAAAGCGCTTCCAAGGAAGGGTGCTGGCTAGCAACAGCTTTCAGTGCTGGCACTTTTCATCTCTGAGCAATTGCTCGACGTTTGCAATTTCAAACCTGAGCTCTCTTTAGACTGCGTGAGAGGATGAGCAGAAGATTAGGTGGCTAGAGTAGCCCAGAGCCCCAGTGTTCTTAGGGCTACAAAAGCGCTTCCAAGGAAGGGTGCTGGCTAGCAACAGCTTTCAGTGCTGGCACTTTTCATCTCTGAGCAATTGCTGGACATTTGCAATTTCTCACCTGAGCTCTCTTTAGACTGCGCGAGAGGATGAGCAGAAGATTAGGTGGCTAGAGAAGCCCAGAGCCCCAGTGTTCTTAGGCCTACAAAAGCGCTTCCAAGGAAGGGTGCTGGCTAGCAACAGCTTTCAGTGCTGGCACTTTTCATCTCTGAGCAATTGCTCGACATTTGCAATTTCTCACCTGAGCTTTCTTTAGGCTGCGCGAGAGGATGAGCAGAAGATTAGGTGGCTAGAGAAGCCCAGAGCCCCAGTGTTCTTAGGCCTACAAAAGCGCTTCCAAGGAAGGGTGCTGGCTAGCAACAGCTTTCAGTGCTGGCACTTTTCATCTCTGAGCAATTGCTCGACGTTTGCAATTTCTCAGCTTGTGTCTACGAGACAGAAAGACTGTCACGTTTGGTGGCTAGAGAAGCGCAAAGCCCCAGTGTTGCTGTGCCTGTGAAAGCGCTTCCAAGGAAGGGTGCTGGCTAGCAACAGCTTTCAGTGCTGGCACTTTTCATCTCTGAGCAATTGCTGGACATTTGCAATTTCTCACCTGAGCTTTCTTTAGGCTGCGCGAGAGGATGAGCAGAAGATTAGGTGGCTAGAGTAGCCCAGAGAACCAGTGTTCTTAGGCCTACAAAAGCGCTTCCAAGGAAGGGTGCTGGCTAGCAACAGCTTTCAGTGCTGGCACTTTTCATCTCTGAGCAATTGCTCGACGTTTGCAATTTCTCAGCTCTTGTCTACGAGACAGAAAGAGAATGACCGTGATGTTTGGTGGCTAGAGAAGCGCAAAGCCCCAGTGTTGCTGCGCCTGTGAAAGCGCTTCCAAGGAAGGGTGCTGGCTAGCAACAGCTTTCAGTGCTGGCACTTTTCATCTCTGAGCAATTGCTGGACATTTGCAATTTCACACCTGAGCTCTCTTTAGACTGCGCGAGAGGATGAGCAGAAGAGTAGGTGGCTAGAGAAGCCCAGAGCCCCACTGTTCTTAGGGCTACAAAAGCGCTTCCAAGGAAGGGTGCTGGCTAGCAACAGCTTTCAGTGCTGGCACTTTTCATCTCTGAGCAATTGCTCGACGTTTGCAATTTCTCGGCTCATGTCTACGAGACGGAAATAGAATGAATGTGATATTTGGTGGGTAGAGAAGCCCAGAGCCCCACTGTTCTTAGGCCTACAAAAGCGCTTCCAAGGAAGGGTGCTGGCTAGCAACAGCTTTCAGTGCTGGCACTTTTCATCTCTGAGCAATTGCTCAACGTTTGCAATTTCTCACCTGAGCTCTCTTTAGACTGCGCGAGAGGATGAGCAGAAGATTAGGTGGCTAGAGAAGCCCAGAGCCCCGGAGTTCTTAGGGCTACAAAAGCACTTCCAAGGAAGGGTGCTGGCTAGCAACAGCTTTCAGTGCTGGCACTTTCCATCTCTGAGCAATTGCTCGACGTTTGCAATTTCTCAGCTCTTGTCTACTATACTGAAAGTGAAGGACCGTGATGTTTGGTGGGTAGAGTAGCGCAAAGCCCAGTGTTGCTGCGCCTGTGAAAGCGCTTCCAAGGAAGGGTGCTGGCTAGCAACAGCTTTCAGTGCTGGGACTTTTCGTCTCTGAGCAATTGCTCGACGTTTGCAATTTCTCAGCTCTTATCTACGAGACGGAGAGATAGTGACCGTGACGTTTGGTGGGTAGAGAAGCGCAAAGCCCCAGTGTTGCTGCGCCTGTGAAAGCGCTTCCAAGGAAGGGTGCTGGCTAGCAACAGCTTTCAGTGCTGGCACTTTTCATCTCTGAGCAATTGCTGGACATTTGCAATTTCTCACCTGAGCTCTCTTTAGACTGCACGAGAGGATGAGCAGAAGATTAGGTGGCTAGAGAAGCCCAGAGCCCCAGTGTTCTTAGGCCTACAAAAGCGCTTCCAAGGAAGGGTGCTGGCTAGCAACAGCTTTCAGTGCTGGCACTTTTCATCTCTGAGCAATTGCTCGACGTTTGCAATTTCTCACCTGAGCTCTCTTTAGACTGCGCGAGAGGATGAGCAGAAGAGTAGGTGGCTAGAGAAGCCCAGAGCCCCAGTGTTCTTAGGGCTACAAAAGCGCTTCCAAGGAAGGGTGCTGGCTAGCAACAGCTTTCAGTGCTGGCACTTTTCATCTCTGAGCAATTGCTCGACGTTTGCAATTTCTCAGCTCGTGTCTACGAGACGGAAAGAGAAGGACCGTGATGTTTGGTGGCTAGAGAAGCGCAAAGCCCCAGTGTTGCTGCGCCTGTGAAAGCGCTTCCAAGGAAGGGTGCTGGCTAGCAACAGCTTTCAGTGCTGGCACTTTTCATCTCTGAGCAATTGCTCGACGTTTGCAATTTCTCACCTGAGCTCTCTTTAGACTGCGCGAGAGGATGAGCAGAAGATTAGGTGGCTAGAGAAGCCCAGAGCCCCAGTGTTCTTAGGCCTACAAAAGCGCTTCCAAGGAAGGGTGCTGGCTAGCAAGAGCTTTCAGTGCTGGCACTTTTCATCTCTGAGCAATTGCTGGACATTTGCAATTTCTCACCTGAGCTCTCTTTAGACTGCGCGAGAGGATGAGCAGAAGATTAGGTGGCTAGAGAAGCCCAGAGCCCCAGTGTTCTTAGGGCTACAAAAGCGCTTCCAAGGAAGGGTGCTGGCTAGCAAGAGCTTTCAGTGCTGGCACTTTTCATCTCTGAGCAATTGCTGGATGTTTGCAATTTCTCACCTGAGCTTTCTTTAGGCTGCGCGAGAGGATGAGCAGAAGATTAGGTGGCTAGAGTAGCCCAGAGCCCCAGTGTTCTTAGGCCTACAAAAGCGCTTCCAAGGAAGGGTGCTGGCTAGCAACAGCTTTCAGTGCTGGCACTTTTCATCTCTGAGCAATTGCTCGACGTTTGCAATTTCTCAGCTTGTGTCTACGAGACAGAAAGACTGTCACGTTTGGTGGGTAGAGAAGCGCAAAGCCCCAGTGTTGCTGCACCTGTGAAAGCGCTTCCAAGGAAGGGTGCTGGCTAGCAACAGCTTTCAGTGCTGGCACTTTTCATCTCTGAGCAATTGCTCGACGTTTGCAATTTCTCAGCTCGTGTCTACGAGACGGAAAGAGAAGGACCGTGATGTTTGGTGGCTAGAGAAGCGCAAAGCCCCAGTGTTGCTGCGCCTGTGAAAGCGCTTCCAAGGAAGGGTGCTGGCTGGCAACAGCTTTCAGTGCTGGCACTTTTCATCTCTGAGCAATTGCTGGACATTTGCAATTTCAAACCTGAGCTCTCTTTAGACTGCGCGAGAGGATGAGCAGAAGATTAGGTGGCTAGAGACGCCCAGAGCCCCAGTGTTCTTAGGGCTACAAAAGCGCTTCCAAGGAAGGCTGCTGGATAGCAAGAGCTTTCAGTGCTGGCACTTTTCATCTCTGAGCAATTGCTCGACGTTTGCAATTTCTCAACTGAGCTCTCTTTAGACTGCGCGAGAGGATGAGCAGAAGATTAGGTGGCTAGAGTAGCCCAGAGCCCCAGTGTTCTTAGGGCTACAAAAGCGCTTCCAAGGAAGGGTGCTGGCTAGCAAGAGCTTTCAGTGCTGGCACTTTTCATCTCTGAGCAATTGCTGGATGTTTGCAATTTCTCACCTGAGCTTTCTTTAGGCTGCGCGAGAGGATGAGCAGAAGATTAGGTGGCTAGAGTAGCCCAGAGCCCCAGTGTTCTTAGGGCTACAAAAGCGCTTCCAAGGAAGGGTGCTGGCTAGCAACAGCTTTCAGTGCTGGCACTTTCCATCTCTGAGCAATTGCTCGACGTTTGCAATTTCTCAGCTCGTGTCTACGAGACGGAGAGATAGTGACCGTGACGTTTGGTGGGTAGAGAAGCGCAAAGCCCCAGTGTTGCTGCGCCTGTGAAAGCGCTTCCAAGGAAGGGTGCTGGCTAGCAACAGCTTTCAGTGCTGGCACTTTTCATCTCTGAGCAATTGCTCGACGTTTGCAATTTCTCACCTGAGCTCTCTTTAGACTGCACGAGAGGATGAGCAGAAGATTAGGTGGCTAGAGAAGCCCAGAGCCCCAGTGTTCTTAGGCCTACAAAAGCGCTTCCAAGGAAGGGTGCTGGCTAGCAACAGGTTTCAGTGCTGGCACTTTTCATCTCTGAGCAATTGCTGGACGTTTGCAATTTCTCACCTGAGCTCTCTTTAGACTGCGCGAGAGGATGAGCAGAAGAGTAGGTGGCTAGAGAAGGCCAGAGCCCCAGTGTTCTTAGGCCTACAAAAGCGCTTCCAAGGAAGGGTGCTGGCTAGCAACAGCTTTCAGTGCTGACACTTTTCATCTCTGAGCAATTGCTGGACGTTTGCAATTTCTCACCTGAGCTCTGTTTAGACTGCGCGAGAGGATGAGCAGAAGAGTAGGTGGCTAGAGTAGCCCAGAGCCCCAGTGTTCTTAGGGCTACAAAAGCGCTTCCAAGGAAGGGTGCTGGCTAGCAAGAGCTTTCAGTGCTGGCACTTTTCATCTCTGAGCAATTGCTCGACGTTTGCAATTTCTCAGCTCGTGTCTACGAGACAGAGAGAGAATGACCGTGATGTTTGGTGGCTAGAGAAGCGCAAAGCCCCAGTGTTGCTGCGCCTGTGAAAGCGCTTCCAAGGAAGGGTGCTGGCTAGCAACAGCTTTCAGTGCTGGCACTTTTCATCTCTGAGCAATTGCTCGACGTTTGCAATTTCTCACCTGAGCTCTCTTTAGACTGCGTGAGAGGATGAGCAGAAGATTAGGTGGCTAGAGAAGCCCAGAGCCCCACTGTTCTTAGGGCTACAAAAGCGCTTCCAAGGAAGGCTGCTGGATAGCAAGAGCTTTCAGTGCTGGCACTTTTCATCTCTGAGCAATTGCTCGACGTTTGCAATTTCTCACCTGAGCTCTCTTTAGACTGCGCGAGAGGATGAGCAGAAGATTAGGTGGCTAGAGAAGCCCAGAGCCCCAGTGTTCTTAGGGCTACAAAAGCACTTCCAAGGAAGGGTGCTGGCTAGCAAGAGCTTTCAGTGCTGGCACTTTTCATCTCTGAGCAATTGCTGGATGTTTGCAATTTCTCACCTGAGCTTTCTTTAGGCTGCTCGAGAGGATGAGCAGAAGATTAGGTGGCTAGAGTAGCCCAGAGCCCCAGTGTTCTTAGGGCTACAAAAGCGCTTCCAAGGAAGGGTGCTGGCTAGCAACAGCTTTCAGTGCTGGCACTTTCCATCTCTGAGCAATTGCTCGACGTTTGCAATTTCTCAGCTCGTGTCTACGAGACGGAGAGATAGTGACCGTGACGTTTGGTGGGTAGAGAAGCGCAAAGCCCCAGTGTTGCTGCGCCTGTGAAAGCGCTTCCAAGGAAGGGTGCTGGCTAGCAACAGCTTTCAGTGCTGGCACTTTTCATCTCTGAGCAATTGCTCGACGTTTGCAATTTCTCACCTGAGCTCTCTTTAGACTGCACGAGAGGATGAGCAGAAGGTTAGGTGGCTAGAGAAGCCCAGAGCCCCAGTGTTCTTAGGGCTACAAAAGCGCTTCCAAGGAAGGGTGCTGGCTAGCAACAGCTTTCAGTGCTGGCACTTTTCATCTCTGAGCAATTGCTGGACGTTTGCAATTTCTCACCTGAGCTCTCTTTAGACTGCGCGAGAGGATGAGCAGAAGAGTAGGTGGCTAGAGAAGGCCAGAGCCCCAGTGTTCTTAGGGCTACAAAAGCGCTTCCAAGGAAGGGTGCTGGCTAGCAACAGCTTTCAGTGCTGGCACTTTTCATCTCTGAGCAATTGCTCGACGTTTGCAATTTCTCAGCTCGTGTCTATGAGACGGAAAGAGAAGGACCGTGATGTTTGGTGGGTAGAGAAGCGCAAAGCCCCAGTGTTGCTGCGCCTGTGAAAGCGCTTCCAAGGAAGGGTGCTGGCTAGCAACAGCTTTCAGTGCTGGCACTTTTCATCTCTGAGCAATTGCTGGACGTTTGCAATTTCTCACCTGAGCTCTCTTTCGACTGCGCGAGAGGATGAGCAGAAGATTAGGTGGCTAGAGAAGCCCAGAGCCCCAGTGTTCTTAGGCCTACAAAAGCGCTTCCAAGGAAGGGTGCTGGCTAGCAACAGCTTTCAGTGCTGGCACTTTTCATCTCTGAGCAATTGCTGGACATTTGCAATTTCTCACCTGAGCTCTCTTTAGACTGCGCGAGAGGATGAGCAGAAGATGAGGTGGCTAGAGAAGCCCAGAGCCCCAGTGTTCTTAGGCCTACAAAAGCGCTTCCAAGGAAGGGTGCTGGCTAGCAACAGCTTTCAGTGCTGGCACTTTTCATCTCTGAGCAATTGCTCGACGTTTGCAATTTCTCACCTGAGCTTTCTTTAGGCTGCGCGAGAGGATGAGCAGAAGATTAGGTGGCTAGAGTAGCCCAGAGCCCCAGTGTTCTTAGGCCTACAAAAGCGCTTCCAAGAAAGGGTGCTGGCTAGCAACAGCTTTCAGTGCTGGCACTTTTCATCTCTGAGCAATTGCTCGACGTTTGCAATTTCTCAGCTTGTGTCTACGAGACAGAAAGACTGTGACGTTTGGTGGGTAGAGAAGCGCAAAGCCCCAGTCTTGCTGTGCCTGTGAAAGCGCTTCCAAGGAAGGGTGCTGGCTAGCAACAGCTTTCAGTGCTGGCACTTTTCATCTCTGAGCAATTGCTGGACATTTGCAATTTCACACCTGAGCTCTCTTTAGACTGCGCGAGAGGATGAGCAGAAGATTAGGTGGCTAGAGAAGCCCAGAGCCCCAGTGTTCTTAGGCCTACAAAAGCGCTTCCAAGGAAGGGTGCTGGCTAGCAACAGCTTTCAGTGCTGACACTTTTCATCTCTGAGCAATTGCTGGACGTTTGCAATTTCTCACCTGAGCTCTGTTTAGAGTGCGCGAGAGGATGAGCAGAAGAGTAGGTGGCTAGAGTAGCCCAGAGCCCCAGTGTTCTTAGGCCTACAAAAGCGCTTCCAAGGAAGGGTGCTGGCTAGCAACAGCTTTCAGTGCTGGCACTTTTCATCTCTGAGCAATTGCTCGACGTTTGCAATTTCTCAGCTCGTGTCTACGAGACGGAGAGAGAATGACCGTGATGTTTGGTGGCTAGAGAAGCGCAAAGCCCCAGTGTTGCTGCGCCTGTGAAAGCGCTTCCAAGGAAGGGTGCTGGCTAGCAACAGCTTTCAGTGCTGGCACTTTTCATCTCTGAGCAATTGCTCGACGTTTGCAATTTCAAACCTGAGCTCTCTTTAGACTGCGTGAGAGGATGAGCAGAAGATTAGGTGGCTAGAGAAGCCCAGAGCCCCACTGTTCTTAGGGCTACAAAAGCGCTTCCAAGGAAGGCTGCTGGATAGCAAGAGCTTTCAGTGCTGGCACTTTTCATCTCTGAGCAATTGCTCGACGTTTGCAATTTCTCAACTGAGCTCTCTTTAGACTGCGCGAGAGGATGAGCAGAAGATTAGGTGGCTAGAGAAGCCCAGAGCCCCAGTGTTCTTAGGGCTACAAAAGCGCTTCCAAGGAAGGCTGCTGGCTAGCAACAGCTTTCAGTGCTGGCACTTTTCATCTCTGAGCAATTGCTGGATGTTTGCAATTTCTCACCTGAGCTTTCTTTAGGCTGCGCGAGAGGATGAGCAGAAGATTAGGTGGCTAGAGTAGCCCAGAGCCCCAGTGTTCTTAGGGCTACAAAAGCGCTTCCAAGGAAGGGTGCTGGCTAGCAACAGCTTTCAGTGCTGGCACTTTTCATCTCTGAGCAATTGCTCGACGTTTGCAATTTCTCAGCTCGTGTCTACGAGACGGAGAGATAGTGACCGTGACGTTTGGTGGGTAGAGAAGCGCAAAGCCCCAGTGTTGCTGCGCCTGTGAAAGCGCTTCCAAGGAAGGGTGCTGGCTAGCAACAGCTTTCAGTGCTGGCACTTTTCATCTCTGAGCAATTGCTGGACGTTTGCAATTTCTCACCTGAGCTCTCTTTAGACTGCGCGAGAGGATGAGCAGAAGATTAGGTGGCTAGAGAAGCCCAGAGCCCCAGTGTTCTTAGGCCTACAAAAGCGCTTCCAAGGAAGGGTGCTGGCTAGCAACAGCTTTCAGTGCTGGCACTTTTCATCTCTGAGCAATTGCTGGAAGTTTGCAATTTCTCACCTGAGCTCTCTTTAGACTGCGCGAGAGGATGAGCAGAAGAGTAGGTGGCTAGAGAAGGCCAGAGCCCCAGTGTTCTTAGGGCTACAAAAGCGCTTCCAAGGAAGGGTGCTGGCTAGCAACAGCTTTCAGTGCTGGCACTTTTCATCTCTGAGCAATTGCTCGACGTTTGCAATTTCTCAGCTCGTGTCTACGAGACGGAAAGAGAAGGACCGTGATGTTTGGTGGGTAGAGAAGCGCAAAGCCCCAGTGTTGCTGCGCCTGTGAAAGCGCTTCCAAGGAAGGCTGCTGGCTAGCAACAGCTTTCAGTGCTGGCACTTTTCATCTCTGAGCAATTGCTCGACGTTTGCAATTTCTCACCTGAGCTCTCTTTCGACTGCGCGAGAGGATGAGCAGAAGATTAGGTGGCTAGAGAAGCCCAGAGCCCCAGTGTTCTTAGGCCTACAAAAGCGCTTCCAAGGAAGGCTGCTGGCTAGCAACAGCTTTCAGTGCTGGCACTTTTCATCTCTGAGCAATTGCTCGACGTTTGCAATTTCTCACCTGAGCTTTCTTTAGGCTGCGCGAGAGGATGAGCAGAAGATTAGGTGGCTAGGGTAGCCCAGAGCCCCAGTGTTCTTAGGCCTACAAAAGCGCTTCCAAGGAAGGGTGCTGGCTAGCAACAGCTTTCAGTGCTGGCACTTTTCATCTCTGAGCAATTGCTCGACGTTTGCAATTTCTCAGCTTGTGTCTACGAGACAGAAAGACTGTGACGTTTGGTGGGTAGAGAAGCGCAAAGCCCCAGTCTTGCTGTGCCTGTGAAAGCGCTTCCAAGGAAGGGTGCTGGCTAGCAACAGCTTTCAGTGCTGGCACTTTTCATCTCTGAGCAATTGCTCGACGTTTGCAATTTCTCAGCTCTTGTCTACTATACTGAAAGAGAATGACCGTGATGTTTGGTGGGTAGAGTAGCGCAAAGCCTCAGTGTTGCTGCACCTGTGAAAGCGCTTCCAAGGAAGGGTGCTGGCTAGCAACAGCTTTCAGTGCTGGCACTTTTCATCTCTGAGCAATTGCTCGACGTTTGCAATCTCTCACCTGAGCTCTCTTTAGACTGCGCGAGAGGATGAGCAGAAGATTAGGTGGCTAGAGAAGCCCAGAGCCCCAGTGTTCTTAGGGCTACAAAAGCACTTCTAAGGAAGGGTGCTGGCTAGCAACAGCTTTCAGTGCTGGCACTTTTCATCTCTGAGCAATTGCTCGACGTTTGCAATTTCTCAGCTCTTGTCTACGAGACAGAAAGAGAATGACCGTGATGTTTGGTGGCTAGAGAAGCGCAAAGCCCCAGTGTTGCTGCGCCTGTGAAAGCGCTTCCAAGGAAGGGTGCTGGCTAGCAACAGCTTTCAGTGCTGGCACTTTTCATCTCTGAGCAATTGCTGGACATTTGCAATTTCACACCTGAGCTCTCTTTAGACTGCGCGAGAGGATGAGCAGAAGAGTAGGTGGCTAGAGAAGCCCAGAACCCCACTGTTCTTAGGGCTACAAAAGCGCTTCCAAGGAAGGGTGCTGGCTAGCAACAGCTTTCAGTGCTGGCACTTTTCATCTCTGAGCAATTGCTCGACGTTTGCAATTTCTCGGCTCATGTCTACGAGACGGAAAGAGAATGAATGTGATATTTGGTGGGTAGAGAAGCCCAGAGCCCCAGTGTTCTTAGGGCTACAAAAGCGCTTCCAAGGAAGGCTGCTGGCTAGCAACAGCTTTCAGTGCTGGCACTTTTCATCTCTGAGCAATTGCTCGACGTTTGCAATTTCTCACCTGAAGCTCTCTTTAGACTGCGCGAGAGCATGAGCAGAAGATTAGGTGGCTAGAGAAGCCCAGAGCCCCGGAGTTCTTAGGGCTACAAAAGCACTTCCAAGGAAGGGTGCTGGCTAGCAACAGCTTTCAGTGCTGGCACTTTTCATCTCTGAGCAATTGCTGGATGTTTGCAATTTCTCACCTGAGCTTTCTTTAGGCTGCGCGAGAGGATGAGCAGAAGATTAGGTGGCTAGAGTAGCCCAGAGCCCCAGTGTTCTTAGGGCTACAAAAGCGCTTCCAAGGAAGGGTGCTGGCTAGCAACAGCTTTCAGTGCTGGCACTTTCCATCTCTGAGCAATTGCTCGACGTTTGCAATTTCTCAGCTCGTGTCTACGAGACGGAGAGATAGTGACCGTGACGTTTGGTGGGTAGAGAAGCGCAAAGCCCCAGTGTTGCTGCGCCTGTGAAAGCGCTTCCAAGGAAGGGTGCTGGCTAGCAACAGCTTTCAGTGCTGGCACTTTTCATCTCTGAGCAATTGCTCGACGTTTGCAAATTCTCACCTGAGCTCTCTTTAGACTGCGCGAGAGGATGAGCAGAAGAGTAGGTGGCTAGAGAAGGCCAGAGCCCCAGTGTTCTTAGGGCTACCAAAGCGCTTCCAAGGAAGGCTGCTGGCTAGCAACAGCTTTCAGTGCTGGCACTTTTCATCTCTGAGCAATTGCTCGACGTTTGCAATTTCTCACCTGAGCTTTCTTTAGGCTGCGCGAGAGGATGAGCAGAAGATTAGGTGGCTAGAGTAGCCCAGAGCCCCAGTGTTCTTAGGCCTACAAAAGCGCTTCCAAGGAAGGGTGCTGGCTAGCAACAGCTTTCAGTGCTGGCACTTTTCATCTCTGAGCAATTGCTCGACGTTTGCAATTTCTCAGCTCGTGTCTACGAGACGGAGAGAGAATGACCGTGATGTTTGGTGGCTAGAGAAGCGCAAAGCCCCAGTGTTGCTGCGCCTGTGAAAGCGCTTCCAAGGAAGGGTGCTGGCTAGCAACAGCTTTCAGTGCTGGCACTTTTCATCTCTGAGCAATTGCTCGACGTTTGCAATTTCAAACCTGAGCTCTCTTTAGACTGCGTGAGAGGATGAGCAGAAGATTAGGTGGCTAGAGAAGCCCAGAGCCCCAGTGTTCTTAGGCCTACAAAAGCGCTTCCAAGGAAGGGTGCTGGCTAGCAAGAGCTTTCAGTGCTGGCACTTTTCATCTCTGAGCAATTGCTCGACGTTTGCAATTTCTCAACTGAGCTCTCTTTAGACTGCGCGAGAGGATGAGCAGAAGATTAGGTGGCTAGAGAAGCCCAGAGCCCCAGTGTTCTTAGGGCTACAAAAGCGCTTCCAAGGAAGGGTGCTGGCTAGCAACAGCTTTCAGTGCTGGCACTTTTCATCTCTGAGCAATTGCTGGATGTTTGCAATTTCTCACCTGAGCTTTCTTTAGGCTGCGCGAGAGGATGAGCAGAAGATTAGGTGGCTAGAGTAGCCCAGAGCCCCAGTGTTCTTAGGCCTACAAAAGCGCTTCCAAGGAAGGGTGCTGGCTAGCAACAGCTTTCAGTGCTGGCACTTTCCATCTCTCAGCAATTGCTCGACGTTTGCAATTTCTCAGCTCATGTCTACGAGACGGAGAGATAGTGACCGTGACGTTTGGTGGGTAGAGAAGCGCAAAGCCCCAGTGTTGCTGCGCCTGTGAAAGCGCTTCCAAGGAAGGGTGCTGGCTAGCAACAGCTTTCAGTGCTGGCACTTTTCATCTCTGAGCAATTGCTCGACGTTTGCAATTTCTCACCTGAGCTCTCTTTAGACTGCGTGAGAGGATGAGCAGAAGATTAGGTGGCTAGAGAAGCCCAGAGCCCCAGTGTTCTTAGGCCTACAAAAGCGCTTCCAAGGAAGGGTGCTGGCTAGCAACAGCTTTCAGTGCTGGCACTTTTCATCTCTGAGCAATTGCTGGACATTTGCAATTTCTCACCTGAGCTCTCTTTAGACTGCGCGAGAGGATGAGCAGAAGAGTAGGTGGCTAGAGAAGGCCAGAGCCCCAGTGTTCTTAGGGCTACAAAAGCGCTTCCAAGGAAGGGTGCTGGCTAGCAACAGCTTTCAGTGCTGGCACTTTTCATCTCTGAGCAATTGCTCGACGTTTGCAATTTCTCAGCTCGTGTCTACGAGACGGAAAGAGAAGGACCGTGATGTTTGGTGGCTAGAGAAGCGCAAAGCCCCAGTGTTGCTGCGCCTGTGAAAGCGCTTCCAAGGAAGGGTGCTGGCTAGCAACAGCTTTCAGTGCTGGCACTTTTCATCTCTGAGCAATTGCTGGACGTTTGCAATTTCTCACCTGAGCTCTCTTTCGACTGCGCGAGAGGATGAGCAGAAGATTAGGTGGCTAGAGAAGCCCAGAGCCCCAGTGTTCTTAGGCCTACAAAAGCGCTTCCAAGGAAGGGTGCTGGCTAGCAACAGCTTTCAGTGCTGGCACTTTTCATCTCTGAGCAATTGCTGGACATTTGCAATTTCTCACCTGAGCTCTCTTTAGACTGCGCGAGAGGATGAGCAGAAGAGTAGGTGGCTAGAGAAGGCCAGAGCCCCAGTGTTCTTAGGGCTACAAAAGCGCTTCCAAGGAAGGGTGCTGGCTAGCAACAGCTTTCAGTGCTGGCACTTTTCATCTCTGAGCAATTGCTCGACGTTTGCAATTTCTCAGCTCGTGTCTACGAGACGGAAAGAGAAGGACCGTGATGTTTGGTGGCTAGAGAAGCGCAAAGCCCCAGTGTTGCTGCGCCTGTGAAAGCGCTTCCAAGGAAGGGTGCTGGCTAGCAACAGCTTTCAGTGCTGGCACTTTTCATCTCTGAGCAATTGCTGGACGTTTGCAATTTCTCACCTGAGCTCTCTTTCGACTGCGCGAGAGGATGAGCAGAAGATTAGGTGGCTAGAGAAGCCCAGAGCCCCAGTGTTCTTAGGCCTACAAAAGCGCTTCCAAGGAAGGGTGCTGGCTAGCAACAGCTTTCAGTGCTGGCACTTTTCATCTCTGAGCAATTGCTGGACATTTGCAATTTCTCACCTGAGCTCTCTTTAGACTGCGCGAGAGGATGAGCAGAAGAGTAGGTGGCTAGAGAAGGCCAGAGCCCCAGTGTTCTTAGGGCTACAAAAGCGCTTCCAAGGAAGGGTGCTGGCTAGCAACAGCTTTCAGTGCTGGCACTTTTCATCTCTGAGCAATTGCTCGACGTTTGCAATTTCTCAGCTCGTGTCTACGAGACGGAAAGAGAAGGACCGTGATGTTTGGTGGCTAGAGAAGCGCAAAGCCCCAGTGTTGCTGCGCCTGTGAAAGCGCTTCCAAGGAAGGGTGCTGGCTAGCAACAGCTTTCAGTGCTGGCACTTTTCATCTCTGAGCAATTGCTGGACGTTTGCAATTTCTCACCTGAGCTCTCTTTCGACTGCGCGAGAGGATGAGCAGAAGATGAGGTGGCTAGAGAAGCCCAGAGCCCCAGTGTTCTTAGGGCTACAAAAGCGCTTCCAAGGAAGGCTGCTGGCTAGCAACAGCTTTCAGTGCTGGCACTTTTCATCTCTGAGCAATTGCTGGATGTTTGCAATTTCTCACCTGAGCTCTCTTTAGACTGCGCGAGAGGATGAGCAGAAGAGTAGGTGGCTAGAGAAGCCCAGAGCCCCAGTGTTCTTAGGCCTACAAAAGCGCTTCCAAGGAAGGGTGCTGGCTAGCAACAGCTTTCAGTGCTGGCACTTTTCATCTCTGAGCAATTGCTGGATGTTTGCAATTTCTCACCTGAGCTTTCTTTAGGCTGCGCGAGAGGATGAGCAGAAGAGTAGGTGGCTAGAGTAGCCCAGAGCCCCAGTGTTCTTAGGCCTACAAAAGCGCTTCCAAGGAAGGGTGCTGGCTAGCAACAGCTTTCAGTGCTGGCACTTTTCATCTCTGAGCAATTGCTGGACATTTGCAATTTCTCAGCTTGTGTCTACGAGACAGAAAGACTGTGACGTTTGGTGGGTAGAGAAGCGCAAAGCCCCAGTCTTGCTGTGCCTGTGAAAGCGCTTCCAAGGAAGGGTGCTGGCTAGCAAGAGCTTTCAGTGCTGGCACTTTTCATCTCTGAGCAATTGCTCGACGTTTGCAATTTCTCAGCTCTTGTCTACTATACTGAAAGAGAATGACCGTGATGTTTGGTGGGTAGAGTAGCGCAAAGCCTCAGTGTTGCTGCACCTGTGAAAGCGCTTCCAAGGAAGGGTGCTGGCTAGCAACAGCTTTCAGTGCTGGCACTTTTCATCTCTGAGCAATTGCTCGACGTTTGCAATCTCTCACCTGAGCTCTCTTTAGACTGCGCGAGAGGATGAGCAGAAGATTAGGTGGCTAGAGAAGCCCAGAGCCCCAGTGTTCTTAGGGCTACAAAAGCACTTCTAAGGAAGGGTGCTGGCTAGCAACAGCTTTCAGTGCTGGCACTTTTCATCTCTGAGCAATTGCTCGACGTTTGCAATTTCTCAGCTCTTGTCTACGAGACAGAAAGAGAATGACCGTGATGTTTGGTGGGTAGAGAAGCGCAAAGCCCCAGTGTTGCTGCGCCTGTGAAAGCGCTTCCAAGGAAGGGTGCTGGCTAGCAACAGCTTTCAGTGCTGGCACTTTTCATCTCTGAGCAATTGCTGGACATTTGCAATTTCACACCTGAGCTCTCTTTAGACTGCGCGAGAGGATGAGCAGAAGAGTAGGTGGCTAGAGAAGCCCAGAGCCCCAGTGTTCTTAGGCCTACAAAAGCGCTTCCAAGGAAGGGTGCTGGCTAGCAAGAGCTTTCAGTGCTGGCACTTTTCATCTCTGAGCAATTGCTCGACGTTTGCAATTTCTCGGCTCATGTCTACGAGCCGGAAAGAGAATGAATGTGATATTTGGTGGGTAGAGAAGCCCAGAGCCCCAGTGTTCTTAGGGCTACGAAAGCGCTTCCAAGGAAGGCTGCTGGCTAGCAACAGCTTTCAGTGCTGGCACTTTTCATCTCTGAGCAATTGCTCGACGTTTGCAATTTCTCACCTGAGCTCTCTTTAGACTGCGCGAGAGCATGAGCAGAAGATTAGGTGGCTAGAGAAGCCCAGAGCCCCGGAGTTCTTAGGGCTACAAAAGCACTTCCAAGGAAGGGTGCTGGCTAGCAACAGCTTTCAGTGCTGGCACTTTCCATCTCTGAGCAATTGCTCGACGTTTGCAATTTCTCAGCTCTTGTCTACTATACTGAAAGTGAAGGACCGTGATGTTTGGTGGGTAGAGTAGCGCAAAGCCCAGTGTTGCTGCGCCTGTGAAAGCGCTTCCAAGGAAGGGTGCTGTCTAGCAACAGCTTTCAGTGCTGGGACTTTTCGTCTCTGAGCAATTGCTCGACGTTTGCAATTTCTCAGTTCGTGTCTACGAGACGGAGAGATAGTGACCGTGACGTTTGGTGGGTAGAGAAGCGCAAAGCCCCAGTCTTGCTGCGCCTGTGAAAGCGCTTCCAAGGAAGGGTGCTGGCTAGCAACAGCTTTCAGTGCTGGCACTTTTCATCTCTGAGCAATTGCTGGATGTTTGCAATTTCTCACCTGAGCTCTCTTTAGACTGCGCGAGAGGATGAGCAGAAGATTAGGTGGCTAGAGAAGCCCAGAGCCCCAGTGTTCTTAGGCCTACAAAAGCGCTTCCAAGGAAGGGTGCTGGCTAGCAACAGCTTTCAGTGCTGGCACTTTTCATCTCTGAGCAATTGCTCGACGTTTGCAATTTCTCAGCTCGTGTCTACGAGACGGAGAGATAGTGACCGTGACGTTTGGTGGGTAGAGAAGTGCAAAGCCCCAGTGTTGCTGCGCCTGTGAAAGCGCTTCCAAGGAAGGGTGCTGGCTAGCAAGAGCTTTCAGTGCTGGCACTTTTCATCTCTGAGCAATTGCTGGACATTTGCAATTTCACACCTGAGCTCTCTTTAGACTGCACGAGAGGATGAGCAGAAGATTAGGTGGCTAGAGAAGCCCAGAGCCCCAGTGTTCTTAGGGCTACAAAAGCGCTTCCAAGGAAGGGTGCTGGCTAGCAACAGCTTTCAGTGCTGGCACTTTTCATCTCTGAGCAATTGCTCGACGTTTGCAATTTCTCAGCTCTTGTCTACGAGACGGAAAGAGAATGACCGTGATGTTTGGTGGGTAGAGAAGCGCAAAGCCCCAGTGTTGCTGCGCCTGTGAAAGCGCTTCCAAGGAAGGGTGCTGGCTAGCAACAGCTTTCAGTGCTGGCACTTTTCATCTCTGAGCAATTGCTCGACGTTTGCAATTTCAAACCTGAGCTCTCTTTAGACTGCACGAGAGGATGAGCAGAAGATTAGGTGGCTAGAGAAGCCCAGAGCCCCAGTGTTCTTAGGCCTACAAAAGCGCTTCCAAGGAAGGCTGCTGGCTAGCAACAGCTTTCAGTGCTGGCACTTTTCATCTCTGAGCAATTGCTGGACATTTGCAATTTCACACCTGAGCTCTCTTTAGACTGCGCGAGAGGATGAGCAGAAGATTAGGTGGCTAGAGAAGCCCAGAGCCCCAGTGTTCTTAGGCCTACAAAAGCGCTTCCAAGGAAGGGTGCTGGCTAGTAACAGCTTTCAGTGCTGGCACTTTTCATCTCTGAGCAATTGCTGGATGTTTGCAATTTCTCACCTGAGCTCTCTTTAGACTGCGCGAGAGGATGAGCAGAAGAGTAGGTGGCTAGAGTAGCCCAGAGCCCCAGTGTTCTTAGGGCTACAAAAGCACTTCCAAGGAAGGGTGCTGGCTAGCAACAGCTTTCAGTGCTGGCACTTTTCATCTCTGAGCAATTGCTCGACGTTTGCAATTTCTCAGCTCGTGTCTACGAGACGGAAAGAGAATGACCGTGATGTTTGGTGGGTAGAGAAGCGCAAAGCCCCAGTCTTGCTGTGCCTGTGAAAGCGCTTCCAAGGAAGGGTGCTGGCTAGCAACAGCTTTCAGTGCTGGCACTTTTCATCTCTGAGCAATTGCTGGACATTTGCAATTTCACACCTGAGCTCTCTTTAGACTGCACGAGAGGATGAGCAGAAGATTAGGTGGCTAGAGAAGCCCAGAGCCCCACTGTTCTTAGGCCTACAAAAGCGCTTCCAAGGAAGGGTGCTGGCTAGCAACAGCTTTCAGTGCTGGCACTTTTCATCTCTGAGCAATTGCTCGACGTTTGCAATTTCTCACCTGAGTTCTCTTTAGACTGCGCGAGAGGATGAGCAGAAGAGTAGGTGGCTAGAGAAGCCCAGAGCCCCACTGTTCTTAGGCCTACAAAAGCGCTTCCAAGGAAGGCTGCTGGCTAGCAACAGCTTTCAGTGCTGGCACTTTTCATCTCTGAGCAATTGCTGGACATTTGCAATTTCACACCTGAGCTCTCTTTAGACTGCGCGAGAGGATGAGCAGAAGATTAGGTGGCTAGAGAAGCCCAGAGCCCCAGTGTTCTTAGGGCTACAAAAGCGCTTCCAAGGAAGGCTGCTGGCTAGCAACAGCTTTCAGTGCTGGCACTTTTCATCTCTGAGCAATTGCTCGACGTTTGCAATTTCTCACCTGAGCTCTGTTTAGAGTGCGCGAGAGGATGAGCAGAAGAGTAGGTGGCTAGAGTAGCCCAGAGCCCCAGTCTTCTTAGGCCTACAAAAGCGCTTCCAAGGAAGGGTGCTGGCTAGCAACAGCTTTCAGTGCTGGCACTTTTCATCTCTGAGCAATTGCTCGACGTTTGCAATTTCTCAGCTCGTGTCTACGAGACGGAAAGAGAATGACCGTGATGTTTGGTGGGTAGAGAAGCGCAAAGCCCCAGTGTTGCTGCGCCTGTGAAAGCGCTTCCAAGGAAGGGTGCTGGCTAGCAACAGCTTTCAGTGCTGGCACTTTTCATCTCTGAGCAATTGCTGGACATTTGCAATTTCTCACCTGAGCTCTCTTTAGACTGCGCGAGAGGATGAGCAGAAGATTAGGTGGCTAGAGAAGCCCAGAGCCCCAGTGTTCTTAGGCCTACAAAAGCGCTTCCAAGGAAGGGTGCTGGCTAGCAACAGCTTTCAGTGCTGGCACTTTTCATCTCTGAGCAATTGCTGGATGTTTGCAATTTCTCACCTGAGCTTTCTTTAGGCTGCGCGAGAGGATGAGCAGAAGATTAGGTGGCTAGAGTAGCCCAGAGCCCCAGTGTTCTTAGGCCTACAAAAGCGCTTCCAAGGAAGGGTGCTGGCTAGCAACAGCTTTCAGTGCTGGCACTTTTCATCTCTGAGCAATTGCTCGACGTTTGCAATTTCTCAGCTTGTGTCTACGAGACAGAAAGACTGTCACGTTTGGTGGCTAGAGAAGCGCAAAGCCCCAGTGTTGCTGTGCCTGTGAAAGCGCTTCCAAGGAAGGGTGCTGGCTAGCAACAGCTTTCAGTGCTGGCACTTTTCATCTCTGAGCAATTGCTCGACGTTTGCAATTTCTCAGCTCTTGTCTACTATACTGAAAGAGAATGACCGTGATGTTTGGTGGGTAGAGTAGCACAAAGCCTCAGTGTTGCTGCGCCTGTGAAAGCGCTTCCAAGGAAGGGTGCTGGCTAGCAACAGCTTTCAGTGCTGGCACTTTTCATCTCTGAGCAATTGCTCGACGTTTGCAATTTCTCACCTGAGCTCTCTTTAGACTGCGCGAGAGGATGAGCAGAAGATTAGGTGGCTAGAGAAGCCCAGAGCCCCAGTGTTCTTAGGGCTACAAAAGCACTTCCAAGGAAGGGTGCTGGCTAGCAACAGCTTTCAGTGCTGGCACTTTTCATCTCTGAGCAATTGCTCGACGTTTGCAATTTCTCAGCTCTTGTCTACTATACTGAAAGTGAAGGACCGTGATGTTTGGTGGGTAGAGTAGCGCAAAGCCCAGTGTTGCTGCGCCTGTGAAAGCGCTTCCAAGGAAGGGTGCTGGCTAGCAACAGCTTTCAGTGTTGGGACTTTTCGTCTCTGAGCAATTGCTCGACGTTTGCAATTTCTCAGCTCGTGTCTACGAGACGGAGAGATAGTGACCGTGACGTTTGGTGGGTAGAGAAGCGCAAAGCCCCAGTGTTGCTGCGCCTGTGAAAGCGCTTCCAAGGAAGGGTGCTGGCTAGCAACAGCTTTCAGTGCTGGCACTTTTCATCTCTGAGCAATTGCTGGACATTTGCAATTTCTCACCTGAGCTCTCTTTAGACTGCACGAGAGGATGAGCAGAAGATTAGGTGGCTAGAGAAGCCCAGAGCCCCAGTGTTCTTAGGGCTACAAAAGCGCTTCCAAGGAAGGGTGCTGGCTAGCAACAGCTTTCAGTGCCGGCACTTTTCATCTCTGAGCAATTGCTCGACGTTTGCAATTTCTCAGCTCGTGTCTACGAGACGGAAAGAGAAGGACCGTGATGTTTGGTGGCTAGAGAAGCGCAAAGCCCCAGTGTTGCTGCGCCTGTGAAAGCGCTTCCAAGGTAGGGTGCTGGCTAGCAACAGCTTTCAGTGCTGGCACTTTTCATCTCTGAGCAATTGCTGGATGTTTGCAATTTCTCACCTGAGCTCTCTTTAGACTGCGCGAGAGGATGAGCAGAAGATTAGGTGGCTAGAGTAGGCCAGAGCCCCAGTGTTCTTAGGCCTACAAAAGCGCTTCCAAGGAAGGGTGCTGGCTAGCAACAGCTTTCAGTGCTGGCACTTTTCATCTCTGAGCAATTGCTCGACGTTTGCAATTTCTCAGCTTGTGTCTACGAGACAGAAAGAGTGTCACGTTTGGTGGGTAGAGTAGCGCAAAGCCTCAGTGTTGCTGCGCCTGTGAAAGCGCTTCCAAGGAAGGGTGCTGGCTAGCAACAGCTTTCAGTGCTGGCACTTTTCATCTCTGAGCAATTGCTCGACGTTTGCAATTTCTCAGCTCTTGTCTACGAGACAGAAAGAGAATGACCGTGAGGTTTGGTGGCTAGAGAAGCGCAAAGACCCAGTGTTGCTGCGCCTGTGAAAGCGCTTCCAAGGAAGGGTGCTGGCTAGCAACAGCTTTCAGTGCTGGCACTTTTCATCTCTGAGCAATTGCTGGACATTTGCAATTTCACACCTGAGCTCTCTTTACACTGCGCGAGAGGATGAGCAGAAGAGTAGGTGGCTAGAGAAGCCCAGAGCCCCACTGTTCTTAGGGCTACAAAAGCGCTTCCAAGGAAGGGTGCTGGCTAGCAACAGCTTTCAGTGCTGGCACTTTTCATCTCTGAGCAATTGCTCGACGTTTGCAATTTCTCGGCTCATGTCTACGAGACGGAAAGAGAATGAATGTGATATTTGGTGGGTAGAGAAGCCCAGAGCCCCAGTGTTCTTAGGGCTACAAAAGCGCTTCCAAGGAAGGCTGCTGGCTAGCAACAGCTTTCAGTGCTGGCACTTTCCATCTCTGAGGAATTGCTCGACGTTTGCAATTTCTCAGCTCGTGTCTACTATACTGAAAGTGAAGGACCGTGATGTTTGGTGGGTAGAGTAGCGCAAAGCCCAGTGTTGCTGCGCCTGTGAAAGCGCTTCCAAGGAAGGGTGCTGGCTAGCAACAGCTTTCAGTGTTGGGACTTTTCGTCTCTGAGCAATTGCTCGACGTTTGCAATTTCTCAGCTCGTGTCTACGAGACGGAGAGATAGTGACCGTGACGTTTGGTGGGTAGAGAAGCGCAAAGCCCCAGTGTTGCTGCGCCTGTGAAAGCGCTTCCAAGGAAGGGTGCTGGCTAGCAACAGCTTTCAGTGCTGGCACTTTTCATCTCTGAGCAATTGCTGGACATTTGCAATTTCTCACCTGAGCTCTCTTTAGACTGCACGAGAGGATGAGCAGAAGATTAGGTGGCTAGAGAAGCCCAGAGCCCCAGTGTTCTTAGGGCTACAAAAGCGCTTCCAAGGAAGGGTGCTGGCTAGCAACAGCTTTCAGTGCTGGCACTTTTCATCTCTGAGCAATTGCTGGACTTTTGCAATTTCTCACCTGAGCTCTCTTTAGACTGCGCGAGAGGATGAGCAGAAGAGTAGGTGGCTAGAGAAGGCCAGAGCCCCAGTGTTCTTAGGCCTACAAAAGCGCTTCCAAGGAAGGGTGCTGGCTAGCAACAGCTTTCAGTGCTGGCACTTTTCATCTCTGAGCAATTGCTCGACGTTTGCAATTTCTCAGCTCGTGTCTACGAGACGGAAAGGGAAGGACCGTGATGTTTGGTGGCTAGAGAAGCGCAAAGCCCCAGTGTTGCTGCGCCTGTGAAAGCGCTTCCAAGGAAGGGTGCTGGCTAGCAACAGCTTTCAGTGCTGGCACTTTTCATCTCTGAGCAATTGCTGGATGTTTGCAATTTCTCACCTGAGCTTTCTTTAGGCTGCGCGAGAGGATGAGCAGAAGATTAGGTGGCTAGAGTAGGCCAGAGCCCCAGTGTTCTTAGGCCTACAAAAGCGCTTCCAAGGAAGGGTGCTGGCTAGCAACAGCTTTCAGTGCTGGCACTTTTCATCTCTGAGCAATTGCTCGACGTTTGCAATTTCTCGGCTCATGTCTACGAGCCGGAAAGAGAATGAATGTGATATTTGGTGGGTAGAGAAGCCCAGAGCCCCAGTGTTCTTAGGGCTACAAAAGCGCTTCCAAGGAAGGGTGCTGGCTAGCAACAGCTTTCAGTGCTGGCACTTTTCATCTCTGAGCAATTGCTCGACGTTTGCAATTTCTCACCTGAGCTCTCTTTAGACTGTGCGAGAGCATGAGCAGAAGATTAGGTGGCTAGAGAAGCCCAGAGCCCCGGAGTTCTTAGGGCTACAAAAGCACTTCCAAGGAAGGGTGCTGGCTAGCAACAGCTTTCAGTGCTGGCACTTTCCATCTCTGAGCAATTGCTCGACGTTTGCAATTTCTCAGCTCTTGTCTACTATACTGAAAGTGAAGGACCGTGATGTTTGGTGGGTAGAGTAGCGCAAAGCCCAGTGTTGCTGCGCCTGTGAAAGCGCTTCCAAGGAAGGGTGCTGGCTAGCAACAGCTTTCAGTGCTGGCACTTTTCATCTCTGAGCAATTGCTCGACGTTTGCAATTTCTCAGCTCGTGTCTACGAGACGGAGAGATAGTGACCGTGACGTTTGGTGGGTAGAGAAGCGCAAAGCCCCAGTGTTGCTGCCCCTGTGAAAGCGCTTCCAAGGAAGGGTGCTGGCTAGCAACAGCTTTCAGTGCTGGCACTTTTCATCTCTGAGCAATTGCTGGACGTTTGCAATTTCTCACCTGAGCTCTCTTTAGACTGCACGAGAGGATGATCAGAAGATTAGGTGGCTAGAGAAGCCCAGAGCCCCACTGTTCTTAGGGCTACAAAAGCGCTTCCAAGGAAGGGTGCTGGCTAGCAACAGCTTTCAGTGCTGGCACTTTTCATCTCTGAGCAATTGCTGGATGTTTGCAATTTCTCACCTGAGCTCTCTTTAGAGTGCGCGAGAGGATGAGCAGAAGAGGAGGTGGCTAGAGAAGGCCAGAGCCCCAGTGTTCTTAGGGCTACAAAAGCGCTTCCAAGGAAGGGTGCTGGCTAGCAACAGCTTTCAGTGCTGGCACTTTTCATCTCTGAGCAATTGCTCGACGTTTGCAATTTCGCAGCTCGTGTCTACGAGACGGAAAGAGAATGACCGTGATGTTTGGTGGCTAGAGAAGCGCAAAGCCCCAGTGTTGCTGCGCCTGTGAAAGCGCTTCCAAGGAAGGGTGCTGGCTAGCAACAGCTTTCAGTGCTGCCACTTTTCATCTCTGAGCAATTGCTCGACGTTTGCAATTTCTCACCTGAGCTCTCTTTAGGCTGCGCGAGAGGATGAGCAGAAGATTAGGTGGCTAGAGTAGCCCAGAGCCCCAGTTTTCTTAGGCCTACAAAAGCGCTTCCAAGGAAGGGTGCTGGCTAGCAACAGCTTTCAGTGCTGGCACTTTTCATCTCTGAGCAATTGCTCGACGTTTGCAATTTCTCAGCTCGTGTCTACGAGACGGAGAGATAGTGACCGTGACGTTTGGTGGGTAGAGAAGCGCAAAGCCCCAGTGTTGCTGCGCCTGTGAAAGCGCTTCCAAGGAAGGGTGCTGGCTAGCAACAGCTTTCAGTGCTGGCACTTTTCATCTCTGAGCAATTGCTGGACATTTGCAATTTCACACCTGAGCTCTCTTTAGACTGCACGAGAGGATGAGCAGAAGATTAGGTGGCTAGAGAAGCCCAGAGCCCCAGTGTTCTTAGGGCTACAAAAGCGCTTCCAAGGAAGGGTGCTGGCTAGCAACAGCTTTCAGTGCTGGCACTTTTCATCTCTGAGCAATTGCTCGACGTTTGCAATTTCTCACCTGAGCTCTGTTTAGAGTGCGCGAGAGGATGAGCAGAAGAGTAGGTGGCTAGAGTAGCCCAGAGCCCCAGTCTTCTTAGGCCTACAAAAGCGCTTCCAAGGAAGGGTGCTGGCTAGCAACAGCTTTCAGTGCTGGCACTTTTCATCTCTGAGCAATTGCTCGACGTTTGCAATTTCTCAGCTCGTGTCTACGAGACGGAAAGAGAATGACCGTGATGTTTGGTGGGTAGAGAAGCGCAAAGCCCCAGTGTTGCTGCGCCTGTGAAAGCGCTTCCAAGGAAGGGTGCTGGCTAGCAAAAGCTTTCAGTGCTGGCACTTTTCATCTCTGAGCAATTGCTCGACGTTTGCAATTTCAAACCTGAGCTCTCTTTAGACTGCGTGAGAGGATGAGCAGAAGATTAGGTGGCTAGAGAAGCCCAGAGCCCCAGTGTTCTTAGGGCTACAAAAGCGCTTCCAAGGAAGGGTGCTGGCTGGCAAGAGCTTTCAGTGCTGGCACTTTTCATCTCTGAGCAATTGCTGGACATTTGCAATTTCTCACCTGAGCTCTCTTTAGACTGCGCGAGAGGATGAGCAGAAGAGTAGGTGGCTAGAGAAGCCCAGAGCCCCAGTGTTCTTAGGCCTACAAAAGCGCTTCCAAGGAAGGGTGCTGGCTAGCAACAGCTTTCAGTGCTGGCACTTTTCATCTCTGAGCAATTGCTGGATGTTTGCAATTTCTCACCTGAGCTTTCTTTAGGATGCGCGAGAGGATGAGCAGAAGATTAGGTGGCTAGAGAAGCCCAGAGCCCCAGTGTTCTTAGGGCTACAAAAGCGCTTCCAAGGAAGGGTGCTGGCTAGCAACAGCTTTCAGTGCTGGCACTTTTCATCTCTGAGCAATTGCTCGACGTTTGCAATTTCTCAGCTTGTGTCTACGAGACAGAAAGACTGTCACGTTTGGTGGGTAGAGAAGCGCAAAGCCCCAGTGTTGCTGTGCCTGTGAAAGCGCTTCCAAGGAAGGGTGCTGGCTAGCCACAGCTTTCAGTGCTGGCACTTTTCATCTCTGAGCAATTGCTCGACGTTTGCAATTTCTCAGCTCTTGTCTACTATACTGAAAGAGAATGACCGTGATGTTTGGTGGGTAGAGTAGCGCAAAGCCTCAGTGTTGCTGCGCCTGTGAAAGCGCTTCCAAGGAAGGGTGCTGGCTAGCAACAGCTTTCAGTGCTGGCACTTTTCATCTCTGAGCAATTGCTGGACGTTTGCAATTTCTCACCTGAGCTCTCTTTAGACTGCGCGAGAGGATGAGCAGAAGATTAGGTGGCTAGAGAAGCCCAGAGCCCCAGTGTTCTTAGGGCTACAAAAGCACTTCCAAGGAAGGGTGCTGGCTAGCAACAGCTTTCAGTGCTGGCACTTTCCATCTCTGAGCAATTGCTCGACGTTTGCAATTTCTCAGCTCTTGTCTACTATACTGAAAGTGAAGGACCGTGATGTTTGGTGGGTAGAGTAGCGCAAAGCCCAGTGTTGCTGCGCCTGTGAAAGCGCTTCCAAGGAAGGGTGCTGGCTAGCAACAGCTTTCAGTGCTGGGACTTTTCGTCTCTGAGCAATTGCTCGACGTTTGCAATTTCTCAGCTCGTGTCTACGAGACGGAGAGATAGTGACCGTGACGTTTGGTGGGTAGAGAAGCGCAAAGCCCCAGTGTTGCTGCGCCTGTGAAAGCGCTTCCAAGGAAGGGTGCTGGCTAGCAACAGCTTTCAGTGCTGGCACTTTTCATCTCTGAGCAATTGCTGGACATTTGCAATTTCTCACCTGAGCTCTCTTTAGACTGCACGAGAGGATGAGCAGAAGATTAGGTGGCTAGAGAAGCCCAGAGCCCCAGTGTTCTTAGGGCTACAAAAGCGCTTCCAAGGAAGGGTGCTGGCTAGCAACAGCTTTCAGTGCCGGCACTTTTCATCTCTGAGCAATTGCTGGACGTTTGCAATTTCTCACCTGAGCTCTCTTTAGACTGCGCGAGAGGATGAGCAGAAGAGTAGGTGGCGAGAGAAGCCCAGAGCCCCAGTGTTCTTAGGGCTACAAAAGCGCTTCCAAGGAAGGGTGCTGGCTAGCAACAGCTTTCAGTGCTGGGACTTTTCATCTCTGAGCAATTGCTCGACGTTTGCAATTTCTCAGCTCGTGTCTACGAGACGGAAAGAGAAGGACCGTGATGTTTGGTGGCTAGAGAAGCGCAAAGCCCCAGTGTTGCTGCGCCTGTGAAAGCGCTTCCAAGGAAGGGTGCTGGCTAGCAACAGCTTTCAGTGCTGGCACTTTTCATCTCTGAGCAATTGCTCGACGTTTGCAATTTCTCACCTGAGCTTTCTTTAGGCTGCGCGAGAGGATGAGCAGAAGATTAGGTGGCTAGAGTAGGCCAGAGCCCCAGTGTTCTTAGGCCTACAAAAGCGCTTCCAAGGAAGGGTGCTGGCTAGCAACAGCTTTCAGTGCTGGCACTTTTCATCTCTGAGCAATTGCTCGACGTTTGCAATTTCTCAGCTTGTGTCTACGAGACAGAAAGACTGTCACGTTTGGTGGGTAGAGTAGCGCAAAGCCTCAGTGTTGCTGCGCCTGTGAAAGCGCTTCCAAGGAAGGGTGCTGGCTAGCAACAGCTTTCAGTGCTGGCACTTTTCATCTCTGAGCAATTGCTCGACGTTTGCAATCTCTCACCTGAGCTCTCTTTAGAGTGCGCGAGAGGATGAGCAGAAGATTAGGTGGCTAGAGAAGCCCAGAGCCCCAGTGTTCTTAGGGCTACAAAAGCACTTCTAAGGAAGGGTGCTGGCTAGCAACAGCTTTCAGTGCTGGCACTTTTCATCTCTGAGCAATTGCTCGACGTTTGCAATTTCTCAGCTCTTGTCTACGAGACAGAAAGAGAATGACCGTGAGGTTTGGTGGGTAGAGAAGCGCAAAGCCCCAGTGTTGCTGCGCCTGTGAAAGCGCTTCCAAGGAAGGGTGCTGGCTAGCAACAGCTTTCAGTGCTGGCACTTTTCATCTCTGAGCAATTGCTGGACATTTGCAATTTCTCACCTGAGCTCTCTTTAGACTGCGCGAGAGGATGAGCAGAAGAGTAGGTGGCTAGAGAAGCCCAGAGCCCCACTGTTCTTAGGGCTACAAAAGCGCTTCCAAGGAAGGGTGCTGGCTAGCAACAGCTTTCAGTGCTGGCACTTTTCATCTCTGAGCAATTGCTCGACGTTTGCAATTTCTCGGCTCATGTCTACGAGACGGAAAGAGAATGAATGTGATATTTGGTGGGTAGAGAAGCCCAGAGCCCCACTGTTCTTAGGGCTACAAAAGCGCTTCCAAGGAAGGGTGCTGGCTAGCAACAGCTTTCAGTGCTGGCACTTTCCATCTCTGAGCAATTGCTCGACGTTTGCAATGTCTCAGCTCGTGTCTACTATACTGAAAGTGAAGGACCGTGATGTTTGGTGGGTAGAGTAGCGCAAAGCCCAGTGTTGCTGCGCCTGTGAAAGCGCTTCCAAGGAAGGGTGCTGGCTAGCAACAGCTTTCAGTGCTGGGACTTTTCGTCTCTGAGCAATTGCTCGACGTTTGCAATTTCTCAGCTCGTGTCTACGAGATGGAGAGATAGTGACCGTGACGTTTGGTGGGTAGAGAAGCGCAAAGCCCCAGTGTTGCTGCGCCTGTGAAAGCGCTTCCAAGGAAGGGTGCTGGCTAGCAACAGCTTTCAGTGCTGGCACTTTTCATCTCTGAGCAATTGCTGGACATTTGCAATTTCTCACCTGAGCTCTCTTTAGACTGCACGAGAGGATGAGCAGAAGATTAGGTGGCTAGAGAAGGCCAGAGCCCCAGTGTTCTTAGGCCTACAAAAGCGCTTCCAAGGAAGGGTGCTGGCTAGCAACAGCTTTCAGTGCTGGGACTTTTCATCTCTGAGCAATTGCTGGACGTTTGCAATTTCTCAGCTCGTGTCTACGAGACGGAAAGAGAAGGACCGTGATGTTTGGTGGCTAGAGAAGCGCAAAGCCCCAGTGTTGCTGCGCCTGTGAAAGCGCTTCCAAGGAAGGGTGCTGGCTAGCAACAGCTTTCAGTGCTGGCACTTTTCATCTCTGAGCAATTGCTGGATGTTTGCAATTTCTCACCTGAGCTTTCTTTAGGCTGCGCGAGAGGATGAGCAGAAGATTAGGTGGCTAGAGTAGGCCAGAGCCCCAGTGTTCTTAGGCCTACAAAAGCGCTTCCAAGGAAGGGTGCTGGCTAGCAAGAGCTTTCAATGCTGGCACTTTTCATCTCTGAGGAATTGCTCGACGTTTGCAATTTCTCAGCTTGTGTCTACGAGACAGAAAGACTGTCACGTTTGGTGGGTAGAGTAGCGCAAAGCCTCAGTGTTGCTGCGCCTGTGAAAGCGCTTCCAAGGAAGGGTGCTGGCTAGCAACAGCTTTCAGTGCTGGCACTTTTCATCTCTGAGCAATTGCTGGACATTTGCAATCTCTCACCTGAGCTCTCTTTAGACTGCGCGAGAGGATGAGCAGAAGATTAGGTGGCTAGAGAAGCCCAGAGCCCCAGTGTTCTTAGGGCTACAAAAGCGCTTCCAAGGAAGGGTGCTGGCTAGCAACAGCTTTCAGTGCTGGCACTTTTCATCTCTGAGCAATTGCTCGACGTTTGCAATTTCTCAGCTCTTGTCTACGAGACAGAAAGAGAATGACCGTGAGGTTTGGTGGGTAGAGAAGCGCAAAGCCCCAGTGTTGCTGCGCCTGTGAAAGCGCTTCCAAGGAAGGGTGCTGGCTAGCAACAGCTTTCAGTGCTGGCACTTTTCATCTCTGAGCAATTGCTGGACTTTTGCAATTTCTCACCTGAGCTCTCTTTAGACTGCGCGAGAGGATGAGCAGAAGATTAGGTGGCTAGAGAAGCCCAGAGCCCCACTGTTCTTAGGGCTACAAAAGCGCTTCCAAGGAAGGGTGCTGGCTAGCAACAGCTTTCAGTGCTGGCACTTTTCATCTCTGAGCAATTGCTCGACGTTTGCAATTTCTCGGCTCATGTCTACGAGACGGAAAGAGAATGAATGTGATATTTGGTGGGTAGAGAAGCCCAGAGCCCCAGTGTTCTTAGGGCTACAAAAGCGCTTCCAAGGAAGGCTGCTGGCTAGCAACAGCTTTCAGTGCTGGCACTTTCCATCTCTGAGCAATTGCTCGACGTTTGCAATTTCTCAGCTCGTGTCTACTATACTGAAAGTGAAGGACCGTGATGTTTGGTGGGTAGAGTAGCGCAAAGCCCAGTGTTGCTGCGCCTGTGAAAGCGCTTCCAAGGAAGGGTGCTGGCTAGCAACAGCTTTCAGTGCTGGGACTTTTCGTCTCTGAGCAATTGCTCGACGTTTGCAATTTCTCAACTCGTGTCTACGAGAAGGAAAGAGAATGACCGTGATGTTTGGTGGGTAGAGTAGCGCAAAGCCCCAGTCTTGCTGCGCCTGTGAAAGCGCTTCCAAGGAAGGTGCTGGCTAGCAACAGCTTTCAGTGCTGGCACTTTTCATCTCTGAGTAATTGCTGGACATTTGCAATTTCACACCTGAGCTCTCTTTAGACTGCACGAGAGGATGAGCAGAAGATTAGGTGGCTAGAGAAGGCCAGATCCGCAGTGTTCTTAGGGCTACAAAAGCGCTTCCAAGGAAGGGTGCTGGCTAGCAACAGCTTTCAGTGCTGGCACTTTTCATCTCTGAGCAATTGCTGGACGTTTGCAATTTCTCACCTGAGCTCTCTTTAGAGTGCGCGAGAGGATGAGCAGAAGAGTAGGTGGCTAGAGAAGGCCAGAGCCCCAGTGTTCTTAGGGCTACAAAAGCGCTTCCAAGGAAGGGTGCTGGCTAGCAACAGCTTTCAGTGCTGGCACTTTTCATCTCTGAGCAATTGCTCGACGTTTGCAATTTCTCAGCTCGTGTCTACGAGACGGAAAGAGAATGACCGTGATGTTTGGTGGCTAGAGAAGCGCAAAGCCCCAGTGTTGCTGCGCCTGTGAAAGCGCTTCCAAGGAAGGGTGCTGGCTAGCAACAGCTTTCAGTGCTGGCACTTTTCATCTCTGAGCAATTGCTCGACGTTTGCAATTTCAAACCTGAGCTCTCTTTAGACTGCGTGAGAGGATGAGCAGAAGATTAGGTGGCTAGAGAAGCCCAGAGCCCCACTGTTCTTAGGCCTACAAAAGCGCTTCCAAGGAAGGCTGCTGGCTAGCAACAGCTTTCAGTGCTGGCACTTTTCATCTCTGAGCAATTGCTGGACATTTGCAATTTCTCACCTGAGCTCTCTTTAGACTGCGCGAGAGGATGAGCAGAAGATTAGGTGGCTAGAGAAGCCCAGAGCCCCAGTGTTCTTAGGCCTACAAAAGCGCTTCCAAGGAAGGGTGCTGGCTAGCAACAGCTTTCAGTGCTGGCACTTTTCATCTCTGAGCAATTGCTGGACTTTTGCAATTTCTCACCTGAGCTTTCTTTAGGCTGCGCGAGAGGATGAGCAGAAGATTAGGTGGCTAGAGAAGGCCAGAGCCCCAGTCTTCTTAAGCCTACAAAAGCGCTTCCAAGGAAGGGTGCTGGCTAGCAACAGCTTTCAGTGCTGGCACTTTTCATCTCTGAGCAATTGCTCGACGTTTGCAATTTCTCAGCTTGTGTCTACGAGACAGAAAGACTGTCACGTATGGTGGGTAGAGAAGCGCAAAGCCCCAGTGTTGCTGCGCCTGTGAAAGCGCTTCCAAGGAAGGGTGCTGGCTAGCAACAGCTTTCAGTGCTGGCACTTTTCATCTCTGAGCAATTGCTCGACGTTTGCAATTTCTCAGCTCTTGTCTACTATACTGAAAGAGAAGGACAGTGATGTTTGGTGGGTAGAGTAGCGCAAAGCCCCAGTGTTGCTGCGCCTGTGAAAGCGCTTCCAAGGAAGGGTGCTGGCTAGCAACAGCTTTCAGTGCTGGCACTTTTCATCTCTGAGCAATTGCTCGACGTTTGCAATCTCTCACCTGAGCTCTCTTTAGACTGCGCAAGAGGATGAGCAGAAGATGAGGTGGCTAGAGAAGCCCAGAGCCCCTGTGTTCTTAGGCCTACAAAAGCACTTCTAAGGAAGGGTGCTGGCTAGCAACAGCTTTCAGTGCTGGCACTTTTCATCTCTGAGCAATTGCTCGACGTTTGCAATTTCTCAGCTCTTGTCTACGAGACAGAAAGAGAATGACCGTGAGGTTTGGTGGGTAGAGAAGTGCAAAGCCACAGTATTGCTGCGCCTGTGAAAGCGCTTCCAAGGAAGGGTGCTGGCTAGCAACAGCTTTCAGTGCTGGCACTTTTCATCTCTGAGCAATTGCTCGACGTTTGCAATTTCTCACCTGAGCTCTCTTTAGACTGCGCGAGAGGATGAGCAGAAGATTAGGTGGCTAGAGAAGCCCAGAGCCCCAGTGTTCTTAGGCCTACAAAAGCACTTCTAAGGAAGGGTGCTGGCTAGCAACAGCTTTCAGTGCTGGCACTTTTCATCTCTGAGCAATTGCTCGACGTTTGCAATTTCTCAGCTCGTGTCTACGAGACGGAAAGAGAAGGACCGTGATGTTTGGTGGGTAGAGAAGCGCAAAGCCCCAGTGTTGCTGCGCCTGTGAAAGCGCTTCCAAGGAAGGCTGCTGGCTGGCAACAGCTTTCAGTGCTGGCACTTTTCATCTCTGAGCAATTGCTCGACGTTTGCAATTTCAAACCTGAGCTCTCTTTAGAGTGCGCGAGAGGATGAGCAGAAGATTAGGTGGCTAGAGAAGCCCAGAGCCCCAGTGTTCTTAGGCCTACAAAAGCGCTTCCAAGGAAGGGTGCTGGCTAGCAACAGCTTTCAGTGCTGGCACTTTTCATCTCTGAGCAATTGCTGGATGTTTGCAATTTCTCACCTGAGCTCTCTTTAGACTGCGCGAGAGGATGAGCAGAAGATTAGGTGGCTAGAGTAGCCCAGAGCCCCACTGTTCTTAGGCCTACAAAAGCGCTTCCAAGGAAGGGTGCTGGCTAGCAAGAGCTTTCAGTGCTGGCACTTTTCATCTCTGAGCAATTGCTCGACGTTTGCAATTTCTCAGCTCGTGTCTACGAGACAGAAAGCCTGTCACGTTTGGTGGGTAGAGAAGCGCAAAGCCCCAGTGTTGCTGTGCCTGTGAAAGCGCTTCCAAGGAAGGGTGCTGGCTAGCAACAGCTTTCAGTGCTGGCACTTTTCATCTCTGAGCAATTGCTCGACGTTTGCAATTTCTCAGCTCGTCTACTTTACTGAAAGAGAATGACCGTGATGTTTGGTGGGTAGAGTAGCACAAAGCCCCAGTGTTGCTGCGCCTGTGAAAGCGCTTCCAAGGAAGGGTGCTGGCTAGCAACAGCTTTCAGTGCTGGCACTTTTCATCTCTGAGCAATTGCTGGACATTTGCTATTTCTCACCTGAGCTCTCTTTAGAGTGCGCGAGAGGATGAGCAGAAGATTAGGTGCCTAGAGAAGCCCAGAGCCCCAGTGTTCTTAGGGCTACAAAAGCGCTTCCAAGGAAGGGTGCTGGCTAGCAAGAGCTTTCAGTGCTGGCACTTTTCATCTCTGAGCAATTGCTGGACGTTTGCAATTTCTCACCTGAGCTCTCTTTAGACTGCGTGAGAGGATGAGCAGAAGATTAGGTGGCTAGAGAAGGCCAGAGCCCCAGTGTTCTTAGGGCTACAAAAGCGCTTCCAAGGAAGGGTGCTGGCTAGCAACAGCTTTCAGTGCTGGCACTTTTCATCTCTGAGCAATTGCTCGACGTTTGCAATTTCTCAGCTCGTGTCTACGAGACGGAAAGACAATGACCGTGATGTATGGTGGCTAGAGAAGCGCAAAGCCCCAGTGTTGCTGTGCCTGTGAAAGCGCTTCCAAGGAAGGGTGCTGGCTAGCAACAGCTTTCAGTGCTGCCACTTTTCATCTCTGAGCAATTGCTCGACGTTTGCAATTTCAAACCTGAGCTCTCTTTAGACTGCGTGAGAGGATGAGCAGAAGATTAGGTGGCTAGAGAAGCCCAGAGCCCCACTGTTCTTAGGGCTACAAAAGCGCTTCCAAGGAAGGCTGCTGGCTAGCAACAGCTTTCAGTGCTGGCACTTTTCATCTCTGAGCAATTGCTCGACGTTTGCAATTTCTCACCTGAGCTCTCTTTAGACTGCGCGAGAGGATGAGCAGAAGATTAGGTGGCTAGAGAAGCCCAGAGCCCCAGTGTTCTTAGGGCTACAAAAGCGCTTCCAAGGAAGGGTGCTGGCTAGCAAGAGCTTTCAGTGCTGGCACTTTTCATCTCTGAGCAATTGCTGGATGTTTGCAATTTCTCACCTGAGCTCTCTTTAGACTGCGCGAGAGGATGAGCAGAAGATTAGGTGGCTAGAGTAGCCCAGAGCCCCAGTGTTCTTAGGGCTACAAAAGCGCTTCCAAGGAAGGGTGCTGGCTAGCAACAGCTTTCAGTGCTGGCACTTTTCATCTCTGAGCAATTGCTCGACGTTTGCAATTTCTCAGCTCGTGTCTACGAGACAGAAAGACTGTCACGTTTGGTGGGTAGAGAAGCGCAAAGCCCCAGTGTTGCTGTGCCTGTGAAAGCGCTTCCAAGGAAGGGTGCTGGCTAGCAACAGCTTTCAGTGCTGGCACTTTTCATCTCTGAGCAATTGCTCGACGTTTGCAATTTCTCAGCTCTTGTCTACTATACTGAAAGAGAATGACCGTGATGTTTGGTGGGTAGAGTAGCGCAAAGCCTCAGTGTTGCTGCGCCTGTGAAAGCGCTTCCAAGGAAGGGTGCTGGCTAGCAACAGCTTTCAGTGCTGCCACTTTTCATCTCTGAGCAATTGCTGGATGTTTGCAATTTCTCACCTGAGCTCTCTTTAGACTGCGCGAGAGGATGAGCAGAAGATGAGGTGGCTAGAGAAGCCCAGAGCCCCAGTGTTCTTAGGCCTACAAAAGCGCTTCCAAGGAAGGGTGCTGGCTAGCAACAGCTTTCAGTGCTGGCACTTTTCATCTCTGAGCAATTGCTCGACGTTTGCAATTTCTCAGCTCGTGTCTACGAGACAGAAAGAGAATGACCGTGAGGTTTGGTGGGTAGAGAAGCGCAAAGCCCCAGTGTTGCTGCGCCTGTGAAAGCGCTTCCAAGGAAGGGTGCTGGCTAGCAAGAGCTTTCAGTGCTGGCACTTTTCATCTGTGAGCAATTGCTCAACGTTTGCAATTTCTCACCTGGGCTCTCTTTAGACTGCGCGAGAGGATGAGCAGAAGATTAGGTGGCTAGAGAAGCCCAGAGCCCCAGTGTTCTTAGGCCTACAAAAGCGCTTCCAAGGATGGGTGCTGGCTAGCAACAGCTTTCAGTGCTGGCACTTTTCATCTCTGAGCAATTGCTCGATGTTTGCAATTTCTCACCTGAGCTCTCTTTAGACTGCGCGAGAGGATGAGCAGAAGATTAGGTGGCTAGAGTAGCCCAGAGCCCCAGTGTTCTTAGGCCTACAAAAGCGCTTCCAAGGAAGGGTGCTGGCTAGCAACAGCTTTCAGTGGTGGCACTTTTCATCTCTGAGCAATTGCTCGACGTTTGCAATTTCTCAGCTCGTGTCTACGAGACAGAAAGCCTGTCACTTTTGGTGGGTAGAGTAGCGCAAAGCCCCAGTGTTGCTGCGCCTGTGAAAGCGCTTCCAAGGAAGGGTGCTGGCTAGCAACAGCTTTCAGTGCTGGCACTTTTCATCTCTGAGCAATTGCTGGACGTTTGCAATTTCAAACCTGAGCTGTCTTTACACTGCGCGAGAGGATGAGCAGAAGATTAGGTGGCTAGAGAAGGCCAGAGCCCCACTGTTCTTAGGGCTACAAAAGCACTTCCAAGGAAGGGTGCTGGCTAGCAACAGCTTTCAGTGCTGCCACTTTTCATCTCTGAGCAATTGCTGGATGTTTGCAATTTCTCACCTGAGCTCTCTTTAGACTGCGCGAGAGGATGAGCAGAAGAGTAGGTGGCTAGAGAAGCCCAGAGCCCCACTGTTCTTAGGCCTACAAAAGCGCTTCCAAGGAAGGGTGCTGGCTAGCAACAGCTTTCAGTGCTGGCACTTTTCATCTCTGAGCAATTGCTGGACGTTTGCAATTTCTCAGCTCGTGTCTACGAGACGGAAAGAGAAGGACCGTGATGTTTGGTGGCTAGGGAAGCGCAAAGCGCCAGTGTTGCTGCGCCTGTGAAAGCGCTTCCAAGGAAGGGTGCTGGCTAGCAACAGCTTTCAGTGCTGGCACTTTTCATCTCTGAGCAATTGCTGGACATTTGCAATTTCACACCTGAGCTCTCGTTAGACTGCGCGAGAGGATGAGCAGAAGATTAGGTGGCTAGAGAAGCCCAGATCCCCAGTGTTCTTAGGCCTACAAAAGCACTTCCAAGGAAGGGTGCTGGCTAGCAACAGCTTTCAGTGCTGGCACTTTTCATCTCTGAGCAATTGCTCGACGTTTGCAATTTCTCACCTGAGCTCTCTTTAGACTGCGCGAGAGGATGAGCAGAAGATTAGGTGGCTAGAGAAGCCCAGAGCCCCAGTGTTCTTAGGCCTACAAAAGCGCTTCCAAGGAAGGGTGCTGGCTAGCAACAGCTTTCAGTGCTGGCACTTTTCATCTCTGAGCAATTGCTCGACGTTTGCAATTTCTCAGCTCGTGTCTACGAGACGGAAAGAGAAGGACCGTGATGTTTGGTGGCTAGAGAAGCGCAAAGCCCCAGTGTTGCTGTGCCTGTGAAAGCGCTTCCAAGGAAGGGTGCTGGCTAGCAACAGCTTTGAGTGCTGGCACTTTTCATCTCTGAGCAATTGCTCGACGTTTGGAATTTCAAACCTGAGCTCTCTTTAGACTGCGTGAGAGGATGAGCAGAAGATTAGGTGGCTAGAGAAGCCCAGAGCCCCAGTGTTCTTAGGCCTACAAAAGCGCTTCCAAGGAAGGGTGCTGGCTAGCAACAGCTTTCAGTGCTGGCACTTTTCATCTCTGAGCAATTGCTCGACGTTTGCAATTTCTCAGCTTGTGTCTACGAGACGGAAAGAGAAGGACCGTGATGTTTGGTGGCTAGAGAAGCGCAAAGCCCCAGTGTTGCTGCGCCTGTGAAAGCGCTTCCAAGGAAGGGTGCTGGCTGGCAACAGCTTTCAGTGCTGGCACTTTTCATCTCTGAGCAATTGCTGGACATTTGCAATTTCAAACCTGAGCTCTCTTTAGACTGCGCGAGAGGATGAGCAGAAGAGTAGGTGGCTAGAGAAGCCCAGAGCCCCAGTGTTCTTAGGCCTACAAAAGCACTTCCAAGGAAGGGTGCTGGCTAGCAAGAGCTTTCAGTGCTGGCACTTTTCATCTCTGAGCAATTGCTGGACATTTGCAATTTCTCACCTGAGCTCTCTTTAGACTGCGCGAGAGGATGAGCAGAAGATTAGGTGGCTAGAGTAGCCCAGAGCCCCAGTGTTCTTAGGCCTACAAAAGCGCTTCCAAGGAAGGGTGCTGGCTAGCAACAGCTTTCAGTGCTGGCACTTTTCATCTCTGAGCAATTGCTCGACGTTTGCAATTTCTCAGCTCGTGTCTACGAGACGGAAAGCCTGTCACGTTTGGTGGGTAGAGAAGCGCAAAGCCCCAGTGTTGCTGTGCCTGTGAAAGCGCTTCCAAGGAAGGGTGCTGGCTAGCAACAGCTTTCAGTGCTGGCACTTTTCATCTCTGAGCAATTGCTCGACGTTTGCAATTTCAAACCTGAGCTCTCTTTACACTGCGCGAGAGGATGAGCAGAAGATTAGGTGGCTAGAGAAGGCCAGAGCCCCACTGTTCTTAGGGCTACAAAAGCACTTCCAAGGAAGGGTGCTGGCTAGCAACAGCTTTCAGTGCTGCCACTTTTCATCTCTGAGCAATTGCTGGATGTTTGCAATTTCTCACCTGAGCTCTCTTTAGACTGCGCGAGAGGATGAGCAGAAGAGTAGGTGGCTAGAGAAGCCCAGAGCCCCAGTGTTCTTAGGCCTACAAAAGCACTTCTAAGGAAGGGTGCTGGCTAGCAACAGCTTTCAGTGCTGGCACTTTTCATCTCTGAGCAATTGCTCGACGTTTGCAATTTCTCAGCTCTTGTCTACGAGACAGAAAGAGAATGACCGTGAGGTTTGGTGGGTAGAGAAGTGCAAAGCCACAGTGTTGCTGCGCCTGTGAAAGCGTTTCCAAGGAAGGGTGCTGGCTAGCAACAGCTTTCAGTGCTGGCACTTTTCATCTCTGAGCAATTGCTCGACGTTTGCAATTTCTCACCTGAGCTCTCTTTAGACTGCGCGAGAGGATGAGCAGAAGATTAGGTGGCTAGAGAAGCCCAGAGCCCCAGTGTTCTTAGGCCTACAAAAGCACTTCTAAGGAAGGGTGCTGGCTAGCAACAGCTTTCAGTGCTGGCACTTTTCATCTCTGAGCAATTGCTCGACGTTTGCAATTTCTCAGCTCGTGTCTACGAGACGGAAAGAGAAGGACCGTGATGTTTGGTGGGTAGAGAAGCGCAAAGCCCCAGTGTTGCTGCGCCTGTGAAAGCGCTTCCAAGGAAGGCTGCTGGCTGGCAACAGCTTTCAGTGCTGGCACTTTTCATCTCTGAGCAATTGCTCGACGTTTGCAATTTCAAAACTGAGCTCTCTTTAGACTGCGCGAGAGGATGAGCAGAAGATTAGGTGGCTAGAGAAGCCCAGAGCCCCAGTGTTCTTAGGCCTACAAAAGCGTTTCAAAGGAAGGGTGCTGGCTAGCAACAGCTTTCAGTGCTGGCACTTTTCATCTCTGAGCAATTGCTGGATGTTTGCAATTTCTCACCTGAGCTCTCTTTAGACTGCGCGAGAGGATGAGCAGAAGATTAGGTGGCTAGAGAAGCCCAGAGCCCCAGTGTTCTTAGGCCTACAAAAGCACTTCCAAGGAAGGGTGCTGGCTAGCAAGAGCTTTCAGTGCTGGCACTTTTCATCTCTGAGCAATTGCTGGACATTTGCAATTTCAAACCTGAGCTCTCTTTAGACTGCGCGAGAGGATGAGCAGAAGATTAGGTGGCTAGAGTAGCCCAGAGCCCCAGTGTTCTTAGGCCTACAAAAGCGCTTCCAAGGAAGGGTGCTGGCTAGCAACAGCTTTCAGTGCTGGCACTTTTCATCTCTGAGCAATTGCTCGACGTTTGCAATTTCTCAGCTCGTGTCTACGAGACGGAAAGCCTGTCACGTTTGGTGGGTAGAGAAGCGCAAAGCCCCAGTGTTGCTGTGCCTGTGAAAGCGCTTCCAAGGAAGGGTGCTGGCTAGCAACAGCTTTCAGTGCTGGCACTTTTCATCTCTGAGCAATTGCTCGACGTTTGCAATTTCAAACCTGAGCTCTCTTTACACTGCGCGAGAGGATGAGCAGAAGATTAGGTGGCTAGAGAAGGCCAGAGCCCCACTGTTCTTAGGGCTACAAAAGCACTTCCAAGGAAGGGTGCTGGCTAGCAACAGCTTTCAGTGCTGCCACTTTTCATCTCTGAGCAATTGCTGGATGTTTGCAATTTCTCACCTGAGCTCTCTTTAGACTGCGCGAGAGGATGAGCAGAAGAGTAGGTGGCTAGAGAAGCCCAGAGCCCCAGTGTTCTTAGGCCTACAAAAGCACTTCTAAGGAAGGGTGCTGGCTAGCAACAGCTTTCAGTGCTGGCACTTTTCATCTCTGAGCAATTGCTCGACGTTTGCAATTTCAAACCTGAGCTGTCTTTACACTGCGCGAGAGGATGAGCAGAAGATTAGGTGGCTAGAGAAGGCCAGAGCCCCACTGTTCTTAGGGCTACAAAAGCACTTCCAAGGAAGGGTGCTGGCTAGCAACAGCTTTCAGTGCTGCCACTTTTCATCTCTGAGCAATTGCTGGATGTTTGCAATTTCTCACCTGAGCTCTCTTTAGACTGCGCGAGAGGATGAGCAGAAGAGTAGGTGGCTAGAGAAGCCTAGAGCCCCACTGTTCTTAGGCCTACAAAAGCGCTTCCAAGGAAGGGTGCTGGCTAGCAAC
The DNA here is from genome assembly GCA_037962945.1 of Sarcoramphus papa. NCBI lineage: Eukaryota > Metazoa > Chordata > Aves > Accipitriformes > Cathartidae > Sarcoramphus > Sarcoramphus papa. The sequence continues at coordinate 95,240,338 of CM075586.1, forward strand.
AGCTTTCAGTGCTGGCACTTTTCATCTCTGAGCAATTGCTGGACGTTTGCAATTTCTCAGCTCGTGTCTACGAGACGGAAAGAGAAGGACCGTGATGTTTGGTGGCTAGAGAAGCGCAAAGCGCCAGTGTTGCTGCGCCTGTGAAAGCGCTTCCAAGGAAGGGTGCTGGCTAGCAACAGCTTTCAGTGCTGGCACTTTTCATCTCTGAGCAATTGCTGGACATTTGCAATTTCACACCTGAGCTCTCGTTAGACTGCGCGAGAGGATGAGCAGAAGATTAGGTGGCTAGAGAAGCCCAGATCCCCAGTGTTCTTAGGCCTACAAAAGCGCTTCCAAGGAAGGGTGCTGGCTAGCAACAGCTTTCAGTGCTGGCACTTTTCATCTCTGAGCAATTGCTCGACGTTTGCAATTTCTCACCTGAGCTCTCTTTAGACTGCGCGAGAGGATGAGCAGAAGATTAGGTGGCTAGAGAAGCCCAGAGCCCCAGTGTTCTTAGGGCTACAAAAGCGCTTCCAAGGAAGGGTGCTGGCTAGCAACAGCTTTCAGTGCTGGCACTTTTCATCTCTGAGCAATTGCTCGACGTTTGCAATTTCTCAGCTCGTGTCTACGAGACGGAAAGAGAAGGACCGTGATGTTTGGTGGCTAGAGAAGCGCAAAGCCCCAGTGTTGCTGTGCCTGTGAAAGCGCTTCCAAGGAAGGGTGCTGGCTAGCAACAGCTTTGAGTGCTGGCACTTTTCATCTCTGAGCAATTGCTCGACGTTTGGAATTTCAAACCTGAGCTCTCTTTAGACTGCGTGAGAGGATGAGCAGAAGATTAGGTGGCTAGAGAAGCCCAGAGCCCCAGTGTTCTTAGGCCTACAAAAGCGCTTCCAAGGAAGGGTGCTGGCTAGCAACAGCTTTCAGTGCTGGCACTTTTCATCTCTGAGCAATTGCTCGACGTTTGCAATTTCTCAGCTTGTGTCTACGAGACGGAAAGAGAAGGACCGTGATGTTTGGTGGCTAGAGAAGCGCAAAGCCCCAGTGTTGCTGCGCCTGTGAAAGCGCTTCCAAGGAAGGGTGCTGGCTGGCAACAGCTTTCAGTGCTGGCACTTTTCATCTCTGAGCAATTGCTGGACATTTGCAATTTCAAACCTGAGCTCTCTTTAGACTGCGCGAGAGGATGAGCAGAAGAGTAGGTGGCTAGAGAAGCCCAGAGCCCCAGTGTTCTTAGGCCTACAAAAGCACTTCCAAGGAAGGGTGCTGGCTAGCAACAGCTTTCAGTGCTGGCACTTTTCATCTCTGAGCAATTGCTCGACGTTTGCAATTTCTCAGCTCGTGTCTACGAGACAGAAAGACTGTCACGTTTGGTGGGTAGAGAAGCGCAAAGCCCCAGTGTTGCTGTGCCTGTGAAAGCGCTTCCAAGGAAGGGTGCTGGCTAGCAACAGCTTTCAGTGCTGGCACTTTTCATCTCTGAGCAATTGCTCGACGTTTGCAATTTCTCAGCTCTTGTCTACTATACTGAAAGAGAATGACCGTGATGTTTGGTGGGTAGAGTAGCGCAAAGCCTCAGTGTTGCTGCGCCTGTGAAAGCGCTTCCAAGGAAGGGTGCTGGCTAGCAACAGCTTTCAGTGCTGCCACTTTTCATCTCTGAGCAATTGCTGGATGTTTGCAATTTCTCACCTGAGCTCTCTTTAGACTGCGCGAGAGGATGAGCAGAAGATGAGGTGGCTAGAGAAGCCCAGAGCCCCAGTGTTCTTAGGCCTACAAAAGCGCTTCCAAGGAAGGGTGCTGGCTAGCAACAGCTTTCAGTGCTGGCACTTTTCATCTCTGAGCAATTGCTCGACGTTTGCAATTTCTCAGCTCGTGTCTACGAGACAGAAAGACAATGACCGTGAGGTTTGGTGGGTAGAGAAGCGCAAAGCGCCAGTGTTGCTGCGCCTGTGAAAGCGCTTCCAAGGAAGGGTGCTGGCTAGCAACAGCTTTCAGTGCTGGCACTTTTCATCTGTGAGCAATTGCTCAACGTTTGCAATTTCTCACCTGGGCTCTCTTTAGACTGCGCGAGAGGATGAGCAGAAGATTAGGTGGCTAGAGAAGCCCAGAGCCCCAGTGTTCTTAGGCCTACAAAAGCGCTTCCAAGGAAGGGTGCTGGCTAGCAACAGCTTTCAGTGCTGGCACTTTTCATCTCTGAGCAATTGCTGGATGTTTGCAATTTCTCACCTGAGCTCTCTTTAGACTGCGCGAGAGGATGAGCAGAAGATTAGGTGGCTAGAGTAGCCCAGAGCCCCAGTGTTCTTAGGCCTACAAAAGCGCTTCCAAGGAAGGGTGCTGGCTAGCAACAGCTTTCAGTGCTGGCACTTTTCATCTCTGAGCAATTGCTCGACGTTTGCAATTTCTCAGCTCGTGTCTACGAGACAGAAAGCCTGTCACGTTTGGTGGGTAGAGTAGCGCAAAGCCCCAGTGTTGCTGCGCCTGTGAAAGCGCTTCCAAGGAAGGGTGCTGGCTAGCAACAGCTTTCAGTGCTGGCACTTTTCATCTCTGAGCAATTGCTCGACGTTTGCAATCTCTCACCTGAGCTCTCTTTAGAGTGCGCGAGAGGATGAGCAGAAGATGAGGTGGCTAGAGAAGCCCAGAGCCCCAGTGTTCTTAGGCCTACAAAAGCACTTCTAAGGAAGGGTGCTGGCTAGCAACAGCTTTCAGTGCTGGCACTTTTCATCTCTGAGCAATTGCTCGACGTTTGCAATTTCTCAGCTCGTGTCTACGAGACAGAAAGAGAATGACCGTGATGTTTGGTGGGTAGAGAAGCGCAAAGCCCCAGTGTTGCTGCGCCTGTGAAAGCGCTTCCAAGGAAGGGTGCTGGCTAGCAACAGCTTTCAGTGCTGGCACTTTTCATCTCTGAGCAATTGCTCGACGTTTGCAATTTCTCACCTGGGCTCTCTTTAGACTGCGCGAGAGGATGAGCAGAAGATTAGGTGGCTAGAGACGCCCAGAGCCCCAGTGTTCTTAGGCCTACAAAAGCGCTTCCAAGGAAGGGTGCTGGCTAGCAACAGCTTTCAGTGCTGGCACTTTTCATCTCTGAGCAATTGCTGGATGTTTGCAATTTCTCACCTGAGCTCTCTTTAGACTGCGCGAGAGGATGAGCAGAAGATTAGGTGGCTAGAGTAGCCCAGAGCCCCAGTGTTCTTAGGGCTACAAAAGCGCTTCCAAGGAAGGGTGCTGGCTAGCAACAGCTTTCAGTGCTGGCACTTTTCATCTCTGAGCAATTGCTCGACGTTTGCAATTTCTCAGCTCGTGTCTACGAGACAGAAAGCCTGTCACGTTTGGTGGGTAGAGAAGCGCAAAGCCCCAGTGTTGCTGTGCCTGTGAAAGCGCTTCCAAGGAAGGGTGCTGGCTAGCAACAGCTTTCAGTGCTGGCACTTTTCATCTCTGAGCAATTGCTGGACGTTTGCAATTTCAAACCTGAGCTGTCTTTACACTGCGCGAGAGGATGAGCAGAAGATTAGGTGGCTAGAAAAGGCCAGAGCCCCACTGTTCTTAGGGCTACAAAAGCACTTCCAAGGAAGGGTGCTGGCTAGCAACAGCTTTCAGTGCTGCCACTTTTCATCTCTGAGCAATTGCTGGATGTTTGCAATTTCTCACCTGAGCTCTCTTTAGACTGCGCGAGAGGATGAGCAGAAGAGTAGGTGGCTAGAGAAGCCCAGAGCCCCAGTGTTCTTAGGCCTACAAAAGCGCTTCCAAGGAAGGGTGCTGGCTAGCAACAGCTTTCAGTGCTGGCACTTTTCATCTCTGAGCAATTGCTGGACGTTTGCAATTTCTCAGCTCGTGTCTACGAGACGGAAAGAGAAGGACCGTGATGTTTGGTGGCTAGGGAAGCGCAAAGCGCCAGTGTTGCTGCGCCTGTGAAAGCGCTTCCAAGGAAGAGTGCTGGCTAGCAACAGCTTTCAGTGCTGCCACTTTTCATCTCTGAGCAATTGCTGGACATTTGCAATTTCACACCTGAGCTCTCGTTAGACTGCGCGAGAGGATGAGCAGAAGATTAGGTGGCTAGAGAAGCCCAGATCCCCAGTGTTCTTAGGCCTACAAAAGCACTTCCAAGGAAGGGTGCTGGCTAGCAACAGCTTTCAGTGCTGGCACTTTTCATCTCTGAGCAATTGCTCGACGTTTGCAATTTCTCACCTGAGCTCTCTTTAGACTGCGCGAGAGGATGAGCAGAAGATTAGGTGGCTAGAGAAGCCCAGAGCCCCAGTGTTCTTAGGCCTACAAAAGCGCTTCCAAGGAAGGGTGCTGGCTAGCAACAGCTTTCAGTGCTGGCACTTTTCATCTCTGAGCAATTGCTCGACGTTTGCAATTTCTCAGCTCGTGTCTACGAGACGGAAAGAGAAGGACCGTGATGTTTGGTGGCTAGAGAAGCGCAAAGCCCCAGTGTTCCTGTGCCTGTGAAAGCGCTTCCAAGGAAGGGTGCTGGCTAGCAACAGCTTTGAGTGCTGGCACTTTTCATCTCTGAGCAATTGCTCGACGTTTGGAATTTCAAACCTGAGCTCTCTTTAGACTGCGTGAGAGGATGAGCAGAAGATTAGGTGGCTAGAGAAGCCCAGAGCCCCAGTGTTCTTAGGCCTACAAAAGCGCTTCCAAGGAAGGGTGCTGGCTAGCAACAGCTTTCAGTGCTGGCACTTTTCATCTCTGAGCAATTGCTCGACGTTTGCAATTTCTCAGCTTGTGTCTACGAGACGGAAAGAGAAGGACCGTGATGTTTGGTGGCTAGAGAAGCGCAAAGCCCCAGTGTTGCTGCGCCTGTGAAAGCGCTTCCAAGGAAGGCTGCTGGCTGGCAACAGCTTTCAGTGCTGGCACTTTTCATCTCTGAGCAATTGCTGGACATTTGCAATTTCAAACCTGAGCTCTCTTTAGACTGCGCGAGAGGATGAGCAGAAGAGTAGGTGGCTAGAGAAGCCCAGAGCCCCAGTGTTCTTAGGCCTACAAAAGCACTTCCAAGGAAGGGTGCTGGCTAGCAAGAGCTTTCAGTGCTGGCACTTTTCATCTCTGAGCAATTGCTGGACATTTGCAATTTCTCACCTGAGCTCTCTTTAGACTGCGCGAGAGGATGAGCAGAAGATTAGGTGGCTAGAGTAGCCCAGAGCCCCAGTGTTCTTAGGCCTACAAAAGCGCTTCCAAGGAAGGGTGCTGGCTAGCAACAGCTTTCAGTGCTGGCACTTTTCATCTCTGAGCAATTGCTCGACGTTTGCAATTTCTCAGCTCGTGTCTACGAGACGGAAAGCCTGTCACGTTTGGTGGGTAGAGAAGCGCAAAGCCCCAGTGTTGCTGTGCCTGTGAAAGCGCTTCCAAGGAAGGGTGCTGGCTAGCAACAGCTTTCAGTGCTGGCACTTTTCATCTCTGAGCAATTGCTCGACGTTTGCAATTTCAAACCTGAGCTCTCTTTACACTGCGCGAGAGGATGAGCAGAAGATTAGGTGGCTAGAGAAGCCCAGAGCCCCACTGTTCTTAGGGCTACAAAAGCACTTCCAAGGAAGGGTGCTGGCTAGCAACAGCTTTCAGTGCTGCCACTTTTCATCTCTGAGCAATTGCTGGATGTTTGCAATTTCTCACCTGAGCTCTCTTTAGACTGCGCGAGAGGATGAGCAGAAGAGTAGGTGGCTAGAGAAGCCCAGAGCCCCAGTGTTCTTAGGCCTACAAAAGCACTTCTAAGGAAGGGTGCTGGCTAGCAACAGCTTTCAGTGCTGGCACTTTTCATCTCTGAGCAATTGCTCGACGTTTGCAATTTCTCAGCTCTTGTCTACGAGACAGAAAGAGAATGACCGTGAGGTTTGGTGGGTAGAGAAGTGCAAAGCCACAGTGTTGCTGCGCCTGTGAAAGCGTTTCCAAGGAAGGGTGCTGGCTAGCAACAGCTTTCAGTGCTGGCACTTTTCATCTCTGAGCAATTGCTCGACGTTTGCAATTTCTCACCTGAGCTCTCTTTAGACTGCGCGAGAGGATGAGCAGAAGATTAGGTGGCTAGAGAAGCCCAGATCCCCAGTGTTCTTAGGCCTACAAAAGCACTTCTAAGGAAGGGTGCTGGCTAGCAACAGCTTTCAGTGCTGGCACTTTTCATCTCTGAGCAATTGCTCGACGTTTGCAATTTCTCAGCTCGTGTCTACGAGACGGAAAGAGAAGGACCGTGATGTTTGGTGGGTAGAGAAGCGCAAAGCCCCAGTGTTGCTGCGCCTGTGAAAGCGCTTCCAAGGAAGGCTGCTGGCTGGCAACAGCTTTCAGTGCTGGCACTTTTCATCTCTGAGCAATTGCTCGACGTTTGCAATTTCAAAACTGAGCTCTCTTTAGACTGCGCGAGAGGATGAGCAGAAGATTAGGTGGCTAGAGAAGCCCAGAGCCCCAGTGTTCTTAGGCCTACAAAAGCGTTTCAAAGGAAGGGTGCTGGCTAGCAACACCTTTCAGTGCTGGCACTTTTCATCTCTGAGCAATTGCTGGATGTTTGCAATTTCTCACCTGAGCTCTCTTTAGACTGCGCGAGAGGATGAGCAGAAGATTAGGTGGCTAGAGAAGCCCAGAGCCCCAGTGTTCTTAGGCCTACAAAAGCACTTCCAAGGAAGGGTGCTGGCTAGCAACAGCTTTCAGTGCTGGCACTTTTCATCTCTGAGCAATTGCTGGACATTTGCAATTTCAAACCTGAGCTCTCTTTAGACTGCGCGAGAGGATGAGCAGAAGATTAGGTGGCTAGAGTAGCCCAGAGCCCCAGTGTTCTTAGGCCTACAAAAGCGCTTCCAAGGAAGGGTGCTGGCTAGCAACAGCTTTCAGTGCTGGCACTTTTCATCTCTGAGCAATTGCTCGACGTTTGCAATTTCTCAGCTCGTGTCTACGAGACGGAAAGCCTGTCACGTTTGGTGGGTAGAGAAGCGCAAAGCCCCAGTGTTGCTGTGCCTGTGAAAGCGCTTCCAAGGAAGGGTGCTGGCTAGCAACAGCTTTCAGTGCTGGCACTTTTCATCTCTGAGCAATTGCTCGACGTTTGCAATTTCAAACCTGAGCTCTCTTTACACTGCGCGAGAGGATGAGCAGAAGATTAGGTGGCTAGAGAAGGCCAGAGCCCCACTGTTCTTAGGGCTACAAAAGCACTTCCAAGGAAGGGTGCTGGCTAGCAACAGCTTTCAGTGCTGCCACTTTTCATCTCTGAGCAATTGCTGGATGTTTGCAATTTCTCACCTGAGCTCTCTTTAGACTGCGCGAGAGGATGAGCAGAAGATTAGGTGGCTAGAGAAGCCCAGAGCCCCAGTGTTCTTAGGCCTACAAAAGCACTTCTAAGGAAGGGTGCTGGCTAGCAACAGCTTTCAGTGCTGGCACTTTTCATCTCTGAGCAATTGCTCGACGTTTGCAATTTCAAACCTGAGCTGTCTTTACACTGCGCGAGAGGATGAGCAGAAGATTAGGTGGCTAGAGAAGCCCAGAGCCCCACTGTTCTTAGGCCTACAAAAGCGCTTCCAAGGAAGGGTGCTGGCTAGCAACAGCTTTCAGTGCTGGCACTTTTCATCTCTGAGCAATTGCTGGACGTTTGCAATTTCTCAGCTCGTGTCTACGAGACGGAAAGAGAAGGACCGTGATGTTTGGTGGCTAGAGAAGCGCAAAGCGCCAGTGTTGCTGCGCCTGTGAAAGCGCTTCCAAGGAAGGGTGCTGGCTAGCAACAGCTTTCAGTGCTGGCACTTTTCATCTCTGAGCAATTGCTGGACATTTGCAATTTCACACCTGAGCTCTCGTTAGACTGCGCGAGAGGATGAGCAGAAGATTAGGTGGCTAGAGAAGCCCAGATCCCCAGTGTTCTTAGGCCTACAAAAGCGCTTCCAAGGAAGGGTGCTGGCTAGCAACAGCTTTCAGTGCTGGCACTTTTCATCTCTGAGCAATTGCTCGACGTTTGCAATTTCTCACCTGAGCTCTCTTTAGACTGCGCGAGAGGATGAGCAGAAGATTAGGTGGCTAGAGAAGCCCAGAGCCCCAGTGTTCTTAGGCCTACAAAAGCGCTTCCAAGGAAGGGTGCTGGCTAGCAACAGCTTTCAGTGCTGGCACTTTTCATCTCTGAGCAATTGCTCGACGTTTGCAATTTCTCAGCTCGTGTCTACGAGACGGAAAGAGAAGGACCGTGATGTTTGGTGGCTAGAGAAGCGCAAAGCCCCAGTGTTGCTGTGCCTGTGAAAGCGCTTCCAAGGAAGGGTGCTGGCTAGCAACAGCTTTGAGTGCTGGCACTTTTCATCTCTGAGCAATTGCTCGACGTTTGGAATTTCAAACCTGAGCTCTCTTTAGACTGCGTGAGAGGATGAGCAGAAGATTAGGTGGCTAGAGAAGCCCAGAGCCCCAGTGTTCTTAGGCCTACAAAAGCGCTTCCAAGGAAGGGTGCTGGCTAGCAACAGCTTTCAGTGCTGGCACTTTTCATCTCTGAGCAATTGCTCGACGTTTGCAATTTCTCAGCTTGTGTCTACGAGACGGAAAGAGAAGGACCGTGATGTTTGGTGGCTAGAGAAGCGCAAAGCCCCAGTGTTGCTGCGCCTGTGAAAGCGCTTCCAAGGAAGGCTGCTGGCTGGCAACAGCTTTCAGTGCTGGCACTTTTCATCTCTGAGCAATTGCTGGACATTTGCAATTTCAAACCTGAGCTCTCTTTAGACTGCGCGAGAGGATGAGCAGAAGAGTAGGTGGCTAGAGAAGCCCAGAGCCCCAGTGTTCTTAGGCCTACAAAAGCACTTCCAAGGAAGGGTGCTGGCTAGCAAGAGCTTTCAGTGCTGGCACTTTTCATCTCTGAGCAATTGCTGGACATTTGCAATTTCAAACCTGAGCTCTCTTTAGACTGCGCGAGAGGATGAGCAGAAGATTAGGTGGCTAGAGTAGCCCAGAGCCCCAGTGTTCTTAGGCCTACAAAAGCGCTTCCAAGGAAGGGTGCTGGCTAGCAACAGCTTTCAGTGCTGGCACTTTTCATCTCTGAGCAATTGCTCGACGTTTGCAATTTCTCAGCTCGTGTCTACGAGACGGAAAGCCTGTCACGTTTGGTGGGTAGAGAAGCGCAAAGCCCCAGTGTTGCTGTGCCTGTGAAAGCGCTTCCAAGGAAGGGTGCTGGCTAGCAACAGCTTTCAGTGCTGGCACTTTTCATCTCTGAGCAATTGCTCGACGTTTGCAATTTCAAACCTGAGCTGTCTTTACACTGCGCGAGAGGATGAGCAGAAGATTAGGTGGCTAGAGAAGGCCAGAGCCCCACTGTTCTTAGGGCTACAAAAGCACTTCCAAGGAAGGGTGCTGGCTAGCAACAGCTTTCAGTGCTGCCACTTTTCATCTCTGAGCAATTGCTGGATGTTTGCAATTTCTCACCTGAGCTCTCTTTAGACTGCGCGAGAGGATGAGCAGAAGAGTAGGTGGCTAGAGAAGCCCAGAGCCCCAGTGTTCTTAGGCCTACAAAAGCACTTCTAAGGAAGGGTGCTGGCTAGCAACAGCTTTCAGTGCTGGCACTTTTCATCTCTGAGCAATTGCTCGACGTTTGCAATTTCTCAGCTCTTGTCTACGAGACAGAAAGAGAATGACCGTGATGTTTGGTGGGTAGAGAAGTGCAAAACCCCAGTGTTGCTGCGCCTGTGAAAGCGTTTCCAAGGAAGGGTGCTGGCTAGCAACAGCTTTCAGTGCTGGCACTTTTCATCTCTGAGCAATTGCTCGACGTTTGCAATTTCTCACCTGAGCTCTCTTTAGACTGCGCGAGAGGATGAGCAGAAGATTAGGTGGCTAGAGAAGCCCAGAGCCCCAGTGTTCTTAGGCCTACAAAAGCACTTCTAAGGAAGGGTGCTGGCTAGCAACAGCTTTCAGTGCTGGCACTTTTCATCTCTGAGCAATTGCTCGACGTTTGCAATTTCTCAGCTCGTGTCTACGAGACAGAAAGAGAAAGACTGTGACGTTTGGTGGGTAGAGAAGCGCAAAGCCCCAGTGTTGCTGCGCCTGTGAAAGCGCTTCCAAGGAAGGGTGCTGGCTAGCAACAGCTTTCAGTGCTGGCACTTTTCATCTCTGAGCAATTGCTCGACGTTTGCAATTTCAAAACTGAGCTCTCTTTAGAGTGCGCGAGAGGATGAGCAGAAGATTAGGTGGCTAGAGAAGCCCAGAGCCCCAGTGTTCTTAGGCCTACAAAAGCGTTTCAAAGGAAGGGTGCTGGCTAGCAACACCTTTCAGTGCTGGCACTTTTCATCTCTGAGCAATTGCTGGATGTTTGCAATTTCTCACCTGAGCTCTCTTTAGACTGCGCGAGAGGATGAGCAGAAGATTAGGTGGCTAGAGAAGCCCAGAGCCCCAGTGTTCTTAGGCCTGTGAAAGCGCTTCCAAGGAAGGGTGCTGGCTAGCAAGAGCTTTCAGTGCTGGCACTTTTCATCTCTGAGCAATTGCTGGACATTTGCAATTTCAAACCTGAGCTCTCTTTAGACTGCGCGAGAGGATGAGCAGAAGATTAGGTGGCTAGAGTAGCCCAGAGCCCCAGTGTTCTTAGGCCTACAAAAGCGCTTCCAAGGAAGGGTGCTGGCTAGCAACAGCTTTCAGTGCTGGCACTTTTCATCTCTGAGCAATTGCTCGACGTTTGCAATTTCTCAGCTCTTGTCTACGAGACAGAAAGAGAATGACCGTGAGGTTTGGTGGGTAGAGAAGTGCAAAGACACAGTGTTGCTGCGCCTGTGAAAGCGTTTCCAAGGAAGGGTGCTGGCTAGCAACAGCTTTCAGTGCTGGCACTTTTCATCTCTGAGCAATTGCTCGACGTTTGCAATTTCTCACCTGAGCTCTCTTTAGACTGCGCGAGAGGATGAGCAGAAGATTAGGTGGCTAGAGAAGCCCAGAGCCCCAGTGTTCTTAGGCCTACAAAAGCACTTCTAAGGAAGGGTGCTGGCTAGCAACAGCTTTCAGTGCTGGCACTTTTCATCTCTGAGCAATTGCTCGACGTTTGCAATTTCAAAACTGAGCTCTCTTTAGAGTGCGCGAGAGGATGAGCAGAAGATTAGGTGGCTAGAGAAGCCCAGAGCCCCAGTGTTCTTAGGCCTACAAAAGCGTTTCCAAGGAAGGGTGCTGGCTAGCAACACCTTTCAGTGCTGGCACTTTTCATCTCTGAGCAATTGCTGGATGTTTGCAATTTCTCACCTGAGCTCTCTTTAGACTGCGCGAGAGGATGAGCAGAAGATTAGGTGGCTAGAGTAGCCCAGAGCCCCACTGTTCTTAGGCCTACAAAAGCGCTTCCAAGGAAGGGTGCTGGCTAGCAAGAGCTTTCAGTGCTGGCACTTTTCATCTCTGAGCAATTGCTCGACGTTTGCAATTTCTCAGCTCGTGTCTACGAGACAGAAAGCCTGTCACGTTTGGTGGGTAGAGAAGCGCAAAGCCCCAGTGTTGCTGCGCCTGTGAAAGCACTTCCAAGGAAGGGTGCTGGCTAGCAACAGCTTTCAGTGCTGCCACTTTTCATCTCTGAGCAATTGCTCGACGTTTGCAATTTCTCAGCTCGTCTACTATACTGAAAGAGAATGACCGTGATGTTTGGTGGGTAGAGTAGCGCAAAGCCCCAGTGTTGCTGCGCCTGTGAAAGCGCTTCCAAGGAAGGGTGCTGGCTAGCAACAGCTTTCAGTGCTGGCACTTTTCATCTCTGAGCAATTGCTGGACATTTGCTATTTCTCACCTGAGCTCTCTTTAGACTGCGCGAGAGGATGAGCAGAAGATTAGGTGGCTAGAGAAGCCCAGAGCCCCAGTGTTCTTAGGGCTACAAAAGCGCTTCCAAGGAAGGGTGCTGGCTAGCAACAGCTTTCAGTGCTGGCACTTTTCATCTCTGAGCAATTGCTCGACGTTTGCAATTTCTCAGCTCGTGTCTACGAGACGGAAAGAGAAGGACCGTGATGTTTGGTGGCTAGAGAAGCGCAAAGCCCCAGTGTTGCTGTGCCTGTGAAAGCGCTTCCAAGGAAGGGTGCTGGCTGGCAACAGCTTTCAGTGCTGGCACTTTTCATCTCTGAGCAATTGCTGGACATTTGCAATTTCTCACCTGAGCTCTCTTTAGACTGCGCGAGAGGATGAGCAGAAGATTAGGTGGCTAGAGAAGCCCAGAGCCCCAGTGTTCTTAGGGCTACAAAAGCGCTTCCAAGGAAGGGTGCTGGCTAGCAAGAGCTTTCAGTGCTGGCACTTTTCATCTCTGAGCAATTGCTCGACGTTTGCAATTTCTCACCTGAGCTCTCTTTAGACTGCGCGAGAGGATGAGCAGAAGATTAGGTGGCTAGAGTAGCCCAGAGCCCCAGTGTTCTTAGGCCTATAAAAGCGCTTCCAAGGAAGGGTGCTGGCTAGCAACAGCTTTCAGTGCTGGCACTTTTCATCTCTGAGCAATTGCTTGACGTTTGCAATTTCTCAGCTCGTGTCTACGAGACGGAGAGATAGTGACCGTGACGTTTGGTGGGTAGACAAGCGCAAAGCCCCAGTGTTGCTGCGCCTGTGAAAGCGCTTCCAAGGAAGGGTGCTGGCTAGCAACAGCTTTCAGTGCTGGCACTTTTCATCTCTGAGCAATTGCTGGACATTTGCAATTTCTCACCTGAGCTCTCTTTAGACTCCACGAGAGGATGAGCAGAAGATTAGGTGGCTAGAGAAGCCCAGAGCCCCAGTGTTCTTAGGGCTACAAAAGCGCTTCCAAGGAAGGCTGCTGGCTAGCAACAGCTTTCAGTGCTGGCACTTTTCATCTCTGAGCAATTGCTGGACGTTTGCAATCTCTCACCTGAGCTCTCTTTAGACTGCGTGAGAGGATGAGCAGAAGATTAGGTGGCTAGAGAAGGCCAGAGCCCCAGTGTTCTTAGGGCTACAAAAGCGCTTCCAAGGAAGGGTGCTGGCTAGCAACAGCTTTCAGTGCTGGCACTTTTCATCTCTGAGCAATTGCTCGACGTTTGCAATTTCTCAGCTCGTGTCTACGAGACGGAAAGAGAATGACCGTGATGTATGGTGGCTAGAGAAGCGCAAAGCCCCAGTGTTGCTGCGCCTGTGAAAGCGCTTCCAAGGAAGGGTGCTGGCTAGCAACAGCTTTCAGTGTTGGCACTTTTCATCTCTGAGCAATTGCTGGACATTTGCAATTTCAAACCTGAGCTCTCTTTAGACTGCGTGAGAGGATGAGCAGAAGATTAGGTGGCTAGAGAAGCCCAGAGCCCCAGTGTTCTTAGGGCTACAAAAGCGCTTCCAAGGAAGGGTGCTGGCTAGCAACAGCTTTCAGTGCTGGCACTTTTCATCTCTGAGCAATTGCTGGACATTTGCAATTTCTCACCTGAGCTCTCTTTAGACTGCGCGAGAGGATGAGCAGAAGATTAGGTGGCTAGAGAAGCCCAGAGCCCCAGTGTTCTTAGGGCTACAAAAGCGCTTCCAAGGAAGGGTGCTGGCTAGCAAGAGCTTTCAGTGCTGGCACTTTTCATCTCTGAGCAATTGCTGGATGTTTGCAATTTCTCACCTGAGCTCTCTTTAGACTGCGCGAGAGGATGAGCAGAAGATTAGGTGGCTAGAGTAGCCCAGAGCCCCAGTGTTCTTAGGCCTACAAAAGCGCTTCCAAGGAAGGGTGCTGGCTAGCAACAGCTTTCAGTGCTGGCACTTTTCATCTCTGAGCAATTGCTCGACGTTTGCAATTTCTCAGCTCGTGTCTACGAGACAGAAAGACTGTCACGTTTGGTGGGTAGAGAAGCGCAAAGCCCCAGTGTTGCTGTGCCTGTGAAAGCGCTTCCAAGGAAGGGTGCTGGCTAGCAACAGCTTTCAGTGCTGGCACTTTTCATCTCTGAGCAATTGCTCGACGTTTGCAATTTCTCAGCTCTTGTCTACTATACTGAAAGAGAATGACCGTGATGTTTGGTGGGTAGATTAGCGCAAAGCCTCAGTGTTGCTGCGCCTGTGAAAGCGCTTCCAAGGAAGGGTGCTGGCTAGCAACAGCTTTCAGTGCTGGCACTTTTCATCTCTGAGCAATTGCTCGACGTTTGCAATCTCTCACCTGAGCTCTCTTTAGAGTGCGCGAGAGGATGAGCAGAAGATGAGGTGGCTAGAGAAGCCCAGAGCCCCACTGTTCTTAGGGCTACAAAAGCACTTCTAAGGAAGGGTGCTGGCTAGCAACAGCTTTCAGTGCTGGCACTTTTCATCTCTGAGCAATTGCTCGACGTTTGCAATTTCTCAGCTCGTGTCTACGAGACAGAAAGAGAATGACCGTGATGTTTGGTGGGTAGAGAAGCGCAAAGCCCCAGTGTTGCTGCGCCTGTGAAAGCGCTTCCAAGGAAGGCTGCTGGCTAGCAACAGCTTTCAGTGCTGGCACTTTTCATCTCTGAGCAATTGCTCGACGTTTGCAATTTCTCACCTGGGCTCTCTTTAGACTGCGCGAGAGGATGAGCAGAAGATTAGGTGGCTAGAGACGCCCAGAGCCCCAGTGTTCTTAGGCCTACAAAAGCGCTTCCAAGGAAGGGTGCTGGCTAGCAACAGCTTTCAGTGCTGGCACTTTTCATCTCTGAGCAATTGCTGGACATTTGCAATTTCTCCCCTGAGCTCTCTTTAGACTGCGCGAGAGGATGAGCAGAAGATTAGGTGGCTAGAGTAGCCCAGAGCCCCAGTGTTCTTAGGGCTACAAAAGCGCTTCCAAGGAAGGGTGCTGGCTAGCAACAGCTTTCAGTGCTGGCACTTTTCATCTCTGAGCAATTGCTCGACGTTTGCAATTTCTCAGCTCGTGTCTACGAGACAGAAAGCCTGTCACGTTTGGTGGGTAGAGAAGCGCAAAGCCCCAGTGTTGCTGCGCCTGTGAAAGCGCTTCCAAGGAAGGGTGCTGGCTAGCAACAGCTTTCAGTGCTGCCACTTTTCATCTCTGAGCAATTGCTCGACGTTTGCATTTTCTCAGCTCGTCTACTTTACTGAAAGAGAATGACCGTGATGTTTGGTGGGTAGAGTAGCGCAAAGCCCCAGTGTTGCTGCGCCTGTGAAAGCGCTTCCAAGGAAGGGTGCTGGCTAGCAGGAGCTTTCAGTGCTGGCACTTTTCATCTCTGAGCAATTGCTGGACATTTGCTATTTCTCACCTGAGCTCTCTTTAGAGTGCGCGAGAGGATGAGCAGAAGATTAGGTGGCTAGAGAAGCCCAGAGCCCCAGTGTTCTTAGGGCTACAAAAGCGCTTCCAAGGAAGGGTGCTGGCTAGCAACAGCTTTCAGTGCTGGCACTTTTCATCTCTGAGCAATTGCTCGACGTTTGCAATTTCTCAGCTCGTGTCTACGAGACGGAAAGAGAATGACCGTGATGTTTGGTGGCTAGAGAAGTGCAAAGGCCCAGTGTTGCTGCGCCTGTGAAAGCGCTTCCAAGGAAGGGTGCTGGCTAGCAACAGCTTTCAGTGCTGGCACTTTTCATCTCTGAGCAATTGCTCGACGTTTGCAATTTCTCACCTGAGCTCTCTTTAGACTGCGCGAGAGGATGAGCAGAAGATTAGGTGGCTAGAGAAGCCCAGAGCCCCAGTGTTCTTAGGCCTACAAAAGCAGTTCCAAGGAAGGGTGCTGGCTAGCAACAGCTTTCAGCGCTGGCACTTTTCATCTCTGAGCAATTGCTCGACGTTTGCAATTTCTCAGCTCGTGTCTACGAGACGGAAAGAGAATGACCATGATGTTTGGTGGGTAGAGAAGCGCAAAGCCCCAGTGTTGCTGCGCCTGTGAAAGCGCTTCCAAGGAAGGGTGCTGGCTGGCAACAGCTTTCAGTGCTGGCACTTTTCATCTCTGAGCAATTGCTCGACGTTTGCAGTTTCAAACCTGAGCTCTCTTTAGACTGCGCGACAGGATGAGCAGAAGATTAGGTGGCTAGAGACGCCCAGAGCCCCAGTGTTCTTAGGCCTACAAAAGCGCTTCCAAGGAAGGGTGCTGGCTAGCAAGAGCTTTCAGTGCTGGCACTTTTCATCTCTGAGCAATTGCTGGATGTTTGCAATTTCTCACCTGAGCTCTCTTTAGACTGCGCGAGAGGATGAGCAGAAGATTAGGTGGCTAGAGTAGCCCAGAGCCCCAGTGTTCTTAGGGCTACAAAAGCGCTTCCAAGGAAGGGTGCTGTCTAGCAACAGCTTTCAGTGCTGGCACTTTTCATCTCTGAGCAATTGCTCGACGTTTGCAATTTCTCAGCTCGTGTCTACGAGACAGAAAGACTGTCACGTTTGGTGGGTAGAGAAGCGCAAAGCCCCAGTGTTGCTGCGCCTGTGAAAGCGCTTCCAAGGAAGGGTGCTCGCTAGCAACAGCTTTCAGTGCTGGCACTTTTCATCTCTGAGCAATTGCTCGACGTTTGCATTTTCTCAGCTCGTCTACTTTACTGAAAGAGAATGACCGTGATGTTTGGTGGGTAGAGTAGCGCAAAGCCCCAGTGTTGCTGCGCCTGTGAAAGCGCTTCCAAGGAAGGGTGCTGGCTAGCAACAGCTTTCAGTGCTGGCACTTTTCATCTCTGAGCAATTGCTCGACGTTTGCAATTTCTCACCTGAGCTCTCTTTAGAGTGCGCGAGAGGATGAGCAGAAGATTAGGTGCCTAGAGAAGCCCAGAGCCCCAGTGTTCTTAGGGCTACAAAAGCGCTTCCAAGGAAGGGTGCTGGCTAGCAACAGCTTTCAGTGCTGGCACTTTTCATCTCTGAGCAATTGCTCGACGTTTGCAATTTCTCAGCTCGTGTCTACGAAACGGAAAGAGAAAGACCGTGATGTTTGGTGGGTAGAGAAGCGCAAAGCCCCAGTGTTGCTGCGCCTGTGAAAGCGCTTCCAAGGAAGGCTGCTGGCTGGCAACAGCTTTCAGTGCTGGCACTTTTCATCTCTGAGCAATTGCTGGACGTTTGCAATTTCACACCTGAGCTCTCTTTAGACTGCGCGAGAGGATGAGCAGAAGATTAGGTGGCTAGAGAAGCAAAGAGCCCCAGTGTTCTTAGGGCTACAAAAGCGCTTCCAAGGAAGGGTGCTGGCTAGCAAGAGCTTTCAGTGCTGGCACTTTTCATCTCTGAGCAATTGCTGGATGTTTGCAATTTCTCACCTGAGCTCTCTTTAGACTGCGCGAGAGGATGAGCAGAAGATTAGGTGGCTAGAGAAGCCCAGAGCCCCAGTGTTCTTAGGCCTACAAAAGCGCTTCCAAGGAAGGGTGCTGGCTAGCAACAGCTTTCAGTGCTGGCACTTTTCATCTCTGAGGAATTGCTCGACGTTTGCAATTTCACAGCTCGTGTCTACGAGACGGAAAGAGAATGACCGTGATGTTTGGTGGCTAGAGAAGCGCAAAGGCCCAGTGTTGCTGCGCCTGTGAAAGCGCTTCCAAGGAAGGGTGCTGGCTAGCAACAGCTTTCAGTGCTGGCACTTTTCATCTCTGAGCAATTGCTCGACGTTTGCAATTTCAAACCTGAGCTCTCTTTATACTGCGCGAGAGGATGAGCAGAAGATTAGGTGGCTAGAGAAAGCCAGAGCCCCAGTGTTCTTAGGGCTACAAAAGCACTTCCAAGGAAGGGTGCTGGCTAGCAACAGCTTTCAGTGCTGCCACTTTTCATCTCTGAGCAATTGCTGGATGTTTGCAATTTCTCACCTGAGCGCTCTTTAGACTGCGCGAGAGGATGAGCAGAAGAGTAGGTGGCTAGAGAAGCCCAGAGCCCCACTGTTCTTAGGGCTACAAAAGCGCTTCCAAGGAAGGGTGCTGGCTAGCAACAGCTTTCAGTGCTGGCACTTTTCATCTCTGAGCAATTGCTCGACGTTTGCAATTTCTCAGCTCGTGTCTACGACACAGAAAGCCTGTCACGTTTGGTGGGTAGAGAAGCGCAAAGCCCCAGTGTTGCTGTGCCTGTGAAAGCGCTTCCAAGGAAGGGTGCTGGCTAGCAACAGCTTTCAGTGCTGGCACTTTTCATCTCTGAGCAATTGCTGGACGTTTGCAATTTCAAACCTGAGCTGTCTTTACACTGCGCGAGAGGATGAGCAGAAGATTAGGTGGCTAGAGAAGCCCAGAGCCCCACTGTTCTTAGGGCTACAAAAGCACTTCCAAGGAAGGGTGCTGGCTAGCAACAGCTTTCAGTGCTGCCACTTTTCATCTCTGAGCAATTGCTGGATGTTTGCAATTTCTCACCTGAGCTCTCTTTAGACTGCGCGAGAGGATGAGCAGAAGAGTAGGTGGCTAGAGAAGCCCAGAGCCCCACTGTTCTTAGGCCTACAAAAGCGCTTCCAAGGAAGGGTGCTGGCTAGCAACAGCTTTCAGTGCTGGCACTTTTCATCTCTGAGCAATTGCTGGACGTTTGCAATTTCTCAGCTCGTGTCTACGAGACGGAAAGAGAAGGACCGTGATGTTTGGTGGGTAGAGAAGCGCAAAGCCCCAGTGTTGCTGCACCTGTGAAAGCGCTTCCAAGGAAGGGTGCTGGCTGGCAACAGCTTTCAGTGCTGGCACTTTTCATCTCTGAGCAATTGCTGGACATTTGCAATTTCACACCTGAGCTCTCGTTAGACTGCGCGAGAGGATGAGCAGAAGATTAGGTGGCTAGAGAAGCCCAGATCCCCAGTGTTCTTAGGCCTACAAAAGCGCTTCCAAGGAAGGGTGCTGGCTAGCAACAGCTTTCAGTGCTGGCACTTTTCATCTCTGAGCAATTGCTCGACGTTTGCAATTTCTCACCTGAGCTCTCTTTAGACTGCGCGAGAGGATGAGCAGAAGATTAGGTGGCTAGAGAAGCCCAGAGCCCCAGTGTTCTTAGGCCTACAAAAGCGCTTCCAAGGAAGGGTGCTGGCTAGCAACAGCTTTCAGTGCTGGCACTTTTCATCTCTGAGCAATTGCTCGACGTTTGCAATTTCTCAGCTCGTGTCTACGAGACGGAAAGAGAATGACCGTGATGTTTGGTGGCTAGAGAAGCGCAAAGCCCCAGTGTTCCTGTGCCTGTGAAAGCGCTTCCAAGGAAGGGTGCTGGCTAGCAACAGCTTTCAGTGCTGGCACTTTTCATCTCTGAGCAATTGCTCGACGTTTGGAATTTCAAACCTGAGCTCTCTTTAGACTGCGCGAGAGGATGAGCAGAAGATTAGGTGGCTAGAGAAGCCCAGAGCCCCAGTGTTCTTAGGCCTACAAAAGCGCTTCCAAGGAAGGGTGCTGGCTAGCAACAGCTTTCAGTGCTGGCACTTTTCATCTCTGAGCAATTGCTCGACGTTTGCAATTTCTCAGCTCGTCTACTATACTGAAAGAGAATGACCGTGATGTTTGGTGGGTAGAGTAGCGCAAAGCCCCAGTGTTGCTGCGCCTGTGAAAGCGCTTCCAAGGAAGGGTGCTGGCTAGCAACAGCTTTCAGTGCTGGCACTTTTAATCTCTGAGCAATTGCTGGACATTTGCAATTTCACACCTGAGCTCTCTTTAGACTGCGCGAGAGGATGAGCAGAAGATTAGGTGGCTAGAGAAGGCCAGAGCCCCAGTGTTCTTAGGGCTACAAAAGCGCTTCCAAGGAAGGGTGCTGGCTAGCAACAGCTTTCAGTGCTGGCACTTTTCATCTCTGAGCAATTGCTCGACGTTTGCAATTTCTCAGCTCGTGTCTACGAGACGGAAAGAGAAGGACCGTGATGTTTGGTGGCTAGAGAAGCGCAAAGCCCCAGTGTTGCTGCGCCTGTGAAAGCGCTTCCAAGGAAGGCTGCTGGCTGGCAACAGCTTTCAGTGCTGGCACTTTTCATCTCTGAGCAATTGCTGGACATTTGCAATTTCTCACCTGAGCTCTCTTTAGACTGCGCGAGAGGATGAGCAGAAGATTAGGTGGCTAGAGAAGCCCAGAGCCCCAGTGTTCTTAGGCCTACAAAAGCACTTCCAAGGAAGGGTGCTGGCTAGCAAGAGCTTTCAGTGCTGGCACTTTTCATCTCTGAGCAATTGCTGGACATTTGCAATTTCAAACCTGAGCTCTCTTTAGACTGCGCGAGAGGATGAGCAGAAGATTAGGTGGCTAGAGTAGCCCAGAGCCCCAGTGTTCTTAGGCCTACAAAAGCGTTTCCAAGGAAGGGTGCTGGCTAGCAACAGCTTTCAGTGCTGGCACTTTTCATCTCTGAGCAATTGCTCGACGTTTGCAATTTCTCAGCTCGTGTCTACGAGACAGAAAGCCTGTCACGTTTGGTGGGTAGAGAAGCGCAAAGCCCCAGTGTTGCTGTGCCTGTGAAAGCGCTTCCAAGGAAGGGTGCTGGCTAGCAACAGCTTTCAGTGCTGCCACTTTTCATCTCTGAGCAATTGCTGGATGTTTGCAATTTCTCACCTGAGCTCTCTTTAGACTGCGCGAGAGGATGAGCAGAAGAGTAGGTGGCTAGAGAAGCCCAGAGCCCCACTGTTCTTAGGCCTACAAAAGCGCTTCCAAGGAAGGGTGCTGGCTAGCAACAGCTTTCAGTGCTGGCACTTTTCATCTCTGAGCAATTGCTCGACGTTTGCAATTTCTCAGCTCGTGTCTACGAGACGGAAAGAGAAGGACCGTGATGTTTGGTGGCTAGAGAAGCGCAAAGCCCCAGTGTTGCTGCACCTGTGAAAGCGCTTCCAAGGAAGGGTGCTGGCTAGCAACAGCTTTCAGTGCTGGCACTTTTCATCTCTGAGCAATTGCTGGACATTTGCAATTTCACACCTGAGCTCTCGTTAGACTGCGCGAGAGGATGAGCAGAAGATTAGGTGGCTAGAGAAGCCCAGAGCCCCAGTGTTCTTAGGCCTACAAAAGCGCTTCCAAGGAAGGGTGCTGGCTAGCAACAGCTTTCAGTGCTGGCACTTTTCATCTCTGAGCAATTGCTCGACGTTTGCAATTTCTCACCTGAGCTCTCTTTAGACTGCGCGAGAGGATGAGCAGAAGATTAGGTGGCTAGAGAAGCCCAGAGCCCCACTGTTCTTAGGCCTACAAAAGCGCTTCCAAGGAAGGGTGCTGGCTAGCAACAGCTTTCAGTGCTGGCACTTTTCATCTCTGAGCAATTGCTCGACGTTTGCAATTTCTCAGCTCGTGTCTACGAGACGGAAAGAGAATGACCGTGATGTTTGGTGGCTAGAGAAGCGCAAAGCCCCAGTGTTGCTGTGCCTGTGAAAGCGCTTCCAAGGAAGGGTGCTGGCTAGCAACAGCTTTCAGTGCTGGCACTTTTCATCTCTGAGCAATTGCTCGACGTTTGGAATTTCAAACCTGAGCTCTCTTTAGACTGCGTGAGAGGATGAGCAGAAGATTAGGTGGCTAGAGAAGCCCAGAGCCCCAGTGTTCTTAGGCCTACAAAAGCGCTTCCAAGGAAGGGTGCTGGCTAGCAACAGCTTTCAGTGCTGGCACTTTTCATCTCTGAGCAATTGCTCGACGTTTGCAATTTCTCAGCTCGTCTACTATACTGAAAGAGAATGACCGTGATGTTTGGTGGGTAGAGTAGCGCAAAGCCCCAGTGTTTCTGCGCCTGTGAAAGCGCTTCCAAGGAAGGGTGCTGGCTAGCAAGAGCTTTCAGTGCTGGCACTTTTCATCTCTGAGCAATTGCTGGACATTTGCAATTTCACACCTGAGCTCTCTTTAGACTGCGCGAGAGGATGAGCAGAAGATTAGGTGGCTAGAGAAGCAAAGAGCCCCAGTGTTCTTAGGGCTACAAAAGCGCTTCCAAGGAAGGGTGCTGGCTAGCAACAGCTTTCAGTGCTGGCACTTTTCATCTCTGAGCAATTGCTCGACGTTTGCAATTTCTCAGCTTGTGTCTACGAGACGGAAAGAGAAGGACCGTGATGTTTGGTGGCTAGAGAAGCGCAAAGCCCCAGTGTTGCTGCGCCTGTGAAAGCGCTTCCAAGGAAGGCTGCTGGCTGGCAACAGCTTTCAGTGGTGGCACTTTTCATCTCTGAGCAATTGCTGGACATTTGCAATTTCTCAGCTCGTCTACTTTACTGAAAGAGAATGACCGTGATGTTTGGTGGGTAGAGTAGCGCAAAGCCCCAGTGTTGCTGCGCCTGTGAAAGCGCTTCCAAGGAAGGGTGCTGGCTAGCAAGAGCTTTCAGTGCTGGCACTTTTCATCTCTGAGCAATTGCTGGACATTTGCTATTTCTCACCTGAGCTCTCTTTAGACTGCGCGAGAGGATGAGCAGAATATTAGGTGCCTAGAGAAGCCCAGAGCCCCAGTGTTCTTAGGGCTACAAAAGCGCTTCCAAGGAAGGGTGCTGGCTAGCAACAGCTTTCAGTGCTGGCACTTTTCATCTCTGAGCAATTGCTCGACGTTTGCAATTTCTCAGCTCGTGTCTACGAGACGGAAATAGAAGGACCGTGATGTTTGGTGGGTAGAGAAGCGCAAAGCCCCAGTGTTGCTGCGCCTGTGAAAGCGCTTCCAAGGAAGGGTGCTGGCTGGCAACAGCTTTCAGTGCTGGCACTTTTCATCTCTGAGCAATTGCTGGACATTTGCAATTTCAAACCTGAGCTCTCTTTAGACTGCGCGAGAGGATGAGCAGAAGATTAGGTGGCTAGAGAAGGCCAGAGCCCCAGTGTTCTTAGGCCTACAAAAGCGCTTCCAAGGAAGGGTGCTGGCTAGCAAGAGCTTTCAGTGCTGGCACTTTTCATCTCTGAGCAATTGCTGGATGTTTGCAATTTCTCACCTGAGCTCTCTTTAGACTGCGCGAGAGGATGAGCCGAAGATTAGGTGGCTAGAGTAGCCCAGAGCCCCAGTGTTCTTAGGCCTACAAAAGCGCTTCCAAGGAAGGGTGCTGGCTAGCAAGAGCTTTCAGTGCTGGCACTTTTCATCTCTGAGCAATTGCTGGATGTTTGCAATTTCTCACCTCAGCTCTCTTTAGACTGCGCGAGAGGATGAGCAGAAGAGTAGGTGGCTAGAGAAGCCCAGAGCCCCAGTGTTCTTAGGGCTACAAAAGCGCTTCCAAGGAAGGGTGCTGGCTAGCAAGAGCTTTCAGTGCTGGCACTTTTCATCTCTGAGCAATTGCTGGACATTTGCAATTTCACACCTGAGCTCTCTTTAGACTGCGCGAGAGGATGAGCAGAATATTAGGTGGCTAGAGAAGCCCAGAGCCCCAGTGTTCTTAGGGCTACAAAAGCGCTTCCAAGGAAGGGTGCTGGCTAGCAACAGCTTTCAGTGCTGGCACTTTTCATCTCTGAGCAATTGCTCGACGTTTGCAATTTCTCAGCTCGTGTCTACGAGACGGAAATAGAAGGACCATGATGTCTGGTGGGTAGAGAAGCGCAAAGCCCCAGTGTTGCTGCGCCTGTGAAAGCGCTTCCAAGGAAGGCTGCTGGCTGGCAACAGCTTTCAGTGCTGGCACTTTTCATCTCTGAGCAATTGCTGGACATTTGCAATTTCTCAGCTCGTCTACTTTACTGAAAGAGAATGACCGTGATGTTTGGTGGGTAGAGTAGCGCAAAGCCTCAGTGTTGCTGCGCCTGTGAAAGCGCTTCCAAGGAAGGGTGCTGGCTAGCAAGAGCTTTCAGTGCTGGCACTTTTCATCTCTGAGCAATTGCTGGACATTTGCTATTTCTCACCTGAGCTCTCTTTAGACTGCGCGAGAGCATGAGCAGAAGATTAGGTGCCTAGAGAAGCCCAGAGCCCCAGTGTTCTTAGGGCTACAAAAGCGCTTCCAAGGAAGGGTGCTGGCTAGCAACAGCTTTCAGTGCTGGCACTTTTCATCTCTGAGCAATTGCTCGACGTTTGCAATTTCTCAGCTCGTGTCTACGAGACGGAAAGAGAAGGACCGTGATGTTTGGTGGGTAGAGAAGCGCAAAGCCCCAGTGTTGCTGCGCCTGTGAAAGCGCTTCCAAGGAAGGGTGCTGGCTGGCAACAGCTTTCAGTGGTGGCACTTTTCATCTCTGAGCAATTGCTGGACATTTGCAATTTCTCACCTGAGCTCTCTTTAGACTGCGCGAGAGGATGAGCAGAAGAGTAGGTGGCTAGAGAAGCCCAGAGCCCCAGTGTTCTTAGGCCTACAAAAGCGCTTCCAAGGAAGGGTGCTGGCTAGCAAGAGCTTTCAGTGCTGGCACTTTTCATCTCTGAGCAATTGCTGGATGTTTGCAATTTCTCACCTGAGCTCTCTTTAGAGTGCGCGAGAGGATGAGCAGAAGATTAGGTGGCTAGAGTAGCCCAGAGCCCCAGTGTTCTTAGGCCTACAAAAGCGCTTCCAAGGAAGGGTGCTGGCTAGCAACAGCTTTCAGCGCTGGCACTTTTCATCTCTGAGCAATTGCTCGACGTTTGCAATTTCTCAGCTCTTGTCTACGAGACAGAAAGAGAATGACCGTGAGGTTTGGTGGGTAGAGAAGCGCAAAGCCCCAGTGTTGCTGCGCCTGTGAAAGCGCTTCCAAGGAAGGGTGCTGGCTAGCAACAGCTTTCAGTGCTGGCACTTTTCATCTCTGAGCAATTGCTCGACGTTTGCAATTTCTCACCTGGGCTCTCTTTAGAGTGCGCGAGAGGATGAGCAGAAGAGTAGGTGGCTAGAGAAGCCCAGAGCCCCAGTGTTCTTAGGGCTACAAAAGCGCTTCCAAGGAAGGGTGCTGGCTAGCAACAGCTTTCAGTGCTGGCACTTTTCATCTCTGAGCAATTGCTCGACGTTTGCAATTTCTCAGCTCGTGTCTACGAGACGGAAAGAGAAGGACCGTGATGTTTGGTGGGTAGAGAAGCGCAAAGCCCCAGTGTTGCTGCGCCTGTGAAAGCGCTTCCAAGGAAGGGTGCTGGCTGGCAACAGCTTTCAGTGCTGGCACTTTTCATCTCTGAGCAATTGCTCGACGTTTGCAATTTCAAACCTGAGCTCTCTTTAGAGTGCGCGAGAGGATGAGCAGAAGATTAGGTGGCTAGAGAAGCCCAGAGCCCCAGTGTTCTTAGGCCTACAAAAGCGCTTCCAAGGAAGGGTGCTGGCTAGCAACAGCTTTCAGTGCTGGCACTTTTCATCTCTGAGCAATTGCTGGATGTTTGCAATTTCTCACCTGAGCTCTCTTTAGACTGCGCGAGAGGATGAGCAGAAGATTAGGTGGCTAGAGTAGCCCAGAGCCCCAGTGTTCTTAGGGCTACAAAAGCGCTTCCAAGGAAGGGTGCTGGCTAGCAAGAGCTTTCAGTGCTGGCACTTTTCATCTCTGAGCAATTGCTCGACGTTTGCAATTTCTCAGCTCCTGTCTACGAGACAGAAAGCCTGTCACGTTTGGTGGCTAGAGAAGCGCAAAGCCCCAGTGTTGCTGCGCCTGTGAAAGCGCTTCCAAGGAAGGGTGCTGGCTAGCAACAGCTTTCAGTGCTGGCACTTTTCATCTCTGAGCAATTGCTCGACGTTTGCATTTTCTCAGCTCGTCTACTTTACTGAAAGAGAATGACCGTGATGTTTGGTGGGTAGAGTAGCGCAAAGCCCCAGTGTTGCTGCGCCTGTGAAAGCGCTTCCAAGGAAGGGTGCTGGCTAGCAACAGCTTTCAGTGCTGGCACTTTTCATCTCTGAGCAATTGCTGGACATTTGCTATTTCTCACCTGAGCTCTCTTTAGACTGCGCGAGAGGATGAGCAGAAGATTAGGTGGCTAGAGAAGCCCAGAGCCCCAGTGTTCTTAGGGCTACAAAAGCACTTCTAAGGAAGGGTGCTGGCTAGCAACAGCTTTCAGTGCTGGCACTTTTCATCTCTGAGCAATTGCTCGACGTTTGCAATTTCTCAGCTCTTGTCTACGAGACAGAAAGAGAATGA
Source organism: Sarcoramphus papa (assembly GCA_037962945.1). Lineage (NCBI taxonomy): Eukaryota > Metazoa > Chordata > Aves > Accipitriformes > Cathartidae > Sarcoramphus > Sarcoramphus papa. The sequence continues at coordinate 95,265,899 of CM075586.1, forward strand.
CCGTGAGGTTTGGTGGGTAGAGAAGCGCAAAGCCCCAGTGTTGCTGCGCCTGTGAAAGCGCTTCCAAGGAAGGGTGCTGGCTAGCAACAGCTTTCAGTGCTGGCACTTTTCATCTCTGAGCAATTGCTGGACATTTGCTATTTCTCACCTGAGCTCTCTTTAGACTGCGCGAGAGGATGAGCAGAAGATTAGGTGGCTAGAGAAGCCCAGAGCCCCAGTGTTCTTAGGGCTACAAAAGCGCTTCCAAGGAAGGGTGCTGGCTAGCAACAGCTTTCAGTGCTGGCACTTTTCATCTCTGAGCAATTGCTCGACGTTTGCAATTTCTCAGCTCGTGGCTACGAGACTGAAAGAGAAGGACCGTGATGTTTGGTGGCTAGAGAAGCGCAAAGCCCCAGTGTTGCTGCGCCTGTGAAAGCGCTTCCAAGGAAGGCTGCTGGCTGGCAACAGCTTTCAGTGCTGGCACTTTTCATCTCTGAGCAATTGCTGGACATTTGCAATTTCTCACCTGAGCTCTCTTTAGACTGCGCGAGAGGATGAGCAGAAGATTAGGTGGCTAGAGACGCCCAGAGCCCCAGTGTTCTTAGGGCTACAAAAGCGCTTCCAAGGAAGGGTGCTGGCTAGGAAGAGCTTTCAGTGCTGGCACTTTTCATCTCTGAGCAATTGCTCGATGTTTGCAATTTCTCACCTGAGCTCTCTTTAGACTGCGCGAGAGGATGAGCAGAAGATTAGGTGGCTAGAGTAGCCCAGATCCCCAGTGTTCTTAGGGCTACAAAAGCGCTTCCAAGGAAGGGTGCTGGCTAGCAACAGCTTTCAGTGCTGGCACTTTTCATCTCTGAGCAATTGCTCGACGTTTGCAATTTCTCAGCTCTTGTCTACGAGACAGAAAGAGAAAGACTGTGACGTTTGGTGGGTAGAGAAGCGCAAAGCCCCAGTGTTGCTGCGCCTGTGAAAGCGCTTCCAAGGAAGGGTGCTGGCTAGCAACAGCTTTCAGTGCTGGCACTTTTCATCTCTGAGCAATTGCTCGACGTTTGCAATTTCTCACCTGGGCTCTCTTTAGACTGCGCGAGAGGATGAGCAGAAGAGTAGGTGGCTAGAGAAGCCCAGAGCCCCAGTGTTCTTAGGGCTACAAAAGCACTTCTAAGGAAGGGTGCTGGCTAGCAACAGCTTTCAGTGCTGGCACTTTTCATCTCTGAGCAATTGCTCGACGTTTGCAATTTCTCAGCTCGTGTCTACGAGACGGAAAGAGAAGGACCGTGACGTTTGGTGGCTAGAGAAGCGCAAAGCCCCAGTGTTGCTGCGCCTGTGAAAGCACTTCCAAGGAAGGGTGCTGGCTAGCAACAGCTTTCAGTGCTGGCACTTTTCATCTCTGAGCAATTGCTCGACGTTTGCAATTTCAAACCTGAGCTCTCTTTAGACTGCGCGAGAGGATGAGCAGAAGATTAGGTGGCTAGAGAAGCCCAGAGCCCCAGTGTTCTTAGGGCTACAAAAGCGCTTCCAAGGAAGGGTGCTGGCTAGCAAGAGCTTTCAGTGCTGGCACTTTTCATCTCTGAGCAATTGCTCGACGTTTGCAATTTCTCAGCTCGTGCCTACGAGACAGAAAGCCTGTCACGTTTGGTGGGTAGAGAAGCGCAAAGCCCCAGTGTTGCTGTGCCTGTGAAAGCGCTTCCAAAGAAGGGTGCTGGCTAGCAACAGCTTTCAGTGCTGGCACTTTTCATCTCTGAGCAATTGCTGGACATTTGCAATTTCACAGCTCGTGTCTACAAGACGGAAAGAGAAGGACCGTGATGTTTGGTGGGTAGAGAAGCGCAAAGCCCCAGTGTTGCTGCGCCTGTGAAAGCGCTTCCAAGGAAGGGTGCTGGCTAGCAACAGCTTTCAGTGCTGGCACTTTTCATCTCTGAGCAATTGCTGGACATTTGCAATTTCTCACCTCAGCTCTCTTTAGACTGCGCGAGAGGATGAGCAGAAGATTAGGTGGCTAGAGAAGCCCAGAGCCCCAGTGTTCTTAGGCCTACAAAAGCGCTTCCAAGGAAGGGTGCTGGCTAGCAAGAGCTTTCAGTGCTGGCACTTTTCATCTCTGAGCAATTGCTCGACGTTTGCAATTTCTCAGCTCGTGTCTACGAGACTGAAAGAGAATGACCGTGACGTTTGGTGGCTAGAGAAGCGCAAAGCCCCAGTGTTGCTGTGCCTGTGAAAGCGCTTCCAAGGAAGGGTGCTGGCTAGCAACAGCTTTCAGTGCTGCCACTTTTCATCTCTGAGCAATTGCTGGACGTTTGCAATTTCAAACCTGAGCTCTCTTTAGACTGCGTGAGAGGATGAGCAGAAGAGTAGGTGGCTAGAGAAGCCCAGAGCCCCAGTGTTCTTAGGCCTACAAAAGCGCTTCCAAGGAAGGGTGCTGGCTAGCAACAGCTTTCAGTGCTGGCACTTTTCATCTCTGAGCAATTGCTCGACGTTTGCAACTTCTCAGCTCGTCTACTATACTGAAAGAGAATGACCGTGATGTTTGGTGGGTAGAGTAGCGCAAAGCCCCAGTGTTGCTGCGCCTGTGAAAGCGCTTCCAAGGAAGGGTGCTGGCTAGCAACAGCTTTCAGTGCTGGCACTTTTCATCTCTGAGCAATTGCTGGACATTTGCAATTTCACACTTGAGCTCTCTTTAGACTGCGCGAGAGGATGAGCAGAAGATTAGGTGGCTAGAGTAGCCCAGAGCCCCAGTGTTCTTAGGGCTACAAAAGCGCTTCCAAGGAAGGGTGCTGGCTAGCAACAGCTTTCAGTGCTGGCACTTTTCATCTCTGAGCAATTGCTGGACGTTTGCAATTTCTCACCTGAGCTCTCTTTAGACTGCGCGAGAGGATGAGCAGAAGATTAGGTGGCTAGAGAAGCCCGGAGCCCCAGTGTTCTTAGGGCTACAAAAGCGCTTCCAAGGAAGGGTGCTGGCTAGCAACAGCTTTCAGTGCTGGCACTTTTCATCTCTGAGCAATTGCTCGACGTTTGCAATTTCTCAGCTCTTGTCTACGAAACAGAGAGATAGTGACCGTGACGTTTGGTGGGTAGAGAAGCGTAAAGCCCCAGTGTTGCTGTGCCTGTGAAAGGGCTTCCAAGGAAGGGTGCTGGCTAGTAACAGCTTTCAGTGCTGGCACTTTTCATCTCTGAGCAATTGCTCGACGTTTGCAATTTCTCACCTGAGCTCTCTTTAGACTGCGCGAGAGGATGAGCAGAAGATTAGGTGGCTAGAGAAGCCCAGAGCCCCAGTGTTCTTAGGCCTACAAAAGCGCTTCCAAGGAAGGGTGCTGGCTAGCAACAGCTTTCAGTGCTGGCACTTTTCATCTCTGAGCAATTGCTCGACGTTTGCCATTTCACACCTGAGCTCTCTTTAGACTGCGCGAGAGGATGAGCAGAAGAGTAGGTGGCTAGAGAAGCCCAGAGCCCCAGTGTTCTTAGGCCTACAAAAGCGCTTCCAAGGAAGGGTGCTGGCTAGCAACAGCTTTCAGTGCTGGCACTTTTCATCTCTGAGCAATTGCTCGACGTTTGCAATTTCTCAGCTCGTGTCTACGAGACGGAAAGAGAATGACCGTGACGTTTGGTGGCTAGAGAAGCGCAAAGCCCCAGTGTTGCTGTGCCTGTGAAAGCGCTTCCAAGGAAGGGTGCTGGCTAGCAACAGCTTTCAGTGCTGGCACTTTTCATCTCTGAGCAATTGCTGGACATTTGCAATTTCAAACCTGAGCTCTCTTTAGACTGCGTGAGAGGATGAGCAGAAGATTAGGTGGCTAGAGAAGCCCAGAGCCCCAGTGTTCTTAGGCCTACAAAAGCGCTTCCAAGGAAGGGTGCTGGCTAGCAACAGCTTTCAGTGCTGGCACTTTTCATCTCTGAGCAATTGCTCGACGTTTGCAATTTCTCAGCTCGTCTACTATACTGAAAGAGAATGACCGTGATGTTTGGTGGGTAGAGTAGCGCAAAGCCCCAGTGTTGCTGCGCCTGTGAAAGCGCTTCCAAGGAAGGGTGCTGGCTAGCAACAGCTTTCAGTGCTGGCACTTTTCATCTCTGAGCAATTGCTGGACATTTGCAATTTCACACCTGAGCTCTCTTTAGACTGCGCGAGAGGATGAGCAGAAGATTAGGTGGCTAGAGAAGCCCAGAGCCCCAGTGTTCTTAGGCCTACAAAAGCGCTTCCAAGGAAGGGTGCTGGCTAGCAACAGCTTTCAGTGCTGGCACTTTTCATCTCTGAGCAATTGCTCGACGTTTGCAATTTCTCAGCTCGTGTCTACGAGACGGAAAGAGAAGGACCGTGATGTTTGGTGGCTAGAGAAGCGCAAAGACCCAGTGTTGCTGTGCCTGTGAAAGCGCTTCCAAGGAAGGGTGCTGGCTGGCAACAGCTTTCAGTGCTGGCACTTTTCATCTCTGAGCAATTGCTGGACATTTGCAATTTCAAACCTGAGCTCTCTTTAGACTGCGCGAGAGGATGAGCAGAAGATGAGGTGGCTAGAGAAGCCCAGAGCCCCAGTGTTCTTAGGCCTACAAAAGCGCTTCCAAGGAAGGGTGCTGGCTAGCAACAGCTTCCAGTGCTGGCACTTTTCATCTCTGAGCAATTGCTCGACGTTTGCAATTTCTCAGCTCTTGTCTACGAAACAGAGAGATAGTGACCGTGACGTTTGGTGGGTAGAGAAGCGTAAAGCCCCAGTGTTGCTGTGCCTGTGAATGCGCTTCCAAGGAAGGGTGCTGGCTAGCAAGAGCTTTCAGTGCTGGCACTTTTCATCTCTGAGCAATTGCTCGACGTTTGCAATTTCTCACCTGAGCTCTCTTTAGACTGCGCGAGAGGATGAGCAGAAGATTAGGTGGCTAGAGAAGCCCAGAGCCCCAGTGTTCTTAGGGCTACAAAAGCGCTTCCAAGGAAGGGTGCTGGCTAGCAAGAGCTTTCAGTGCTGGCACTTTTCATCTCTGAGCAATTGCTGGATGTTTGCAATTTCTCACCTGAGCTCTCTTTAGACTGCGCGAGAGGATGAGCAGAAGATTAGGTGGCTAGAGAAGCCCAGAGCCCCAGTGTTCTTAGGCCTACAAAAGCGCTTCCAAGGAAGGGTGCTGGCTAGCAACAGCTTTCAGTGCTGGCACTTTTCATCTCTGAGCAATTGCTGGATGTTTGCAATTTCTCACCTGAGCTCTCTTTAGACTGCGCGAGAGGATGAGCAGAAGATTAGGTGGCTAGAGAAGCCCAGAGCCCCAGTGTTCTAAGGGCTACAAAAGAGCTTCCAAGGAAGGGTGCTGGCTAGCAACAGCTTTCAGTGCTGGCACTTTTCATCTCTGAGCAATTGCTCGACGTTTGCAATTTCTCAGCTCGTGTCTACGAGACAGAAAGCCTGTCACGTTTGGTGGTAGAGAAGCGCAAAGCCCCAGTGTTGCTGCGCCTGTGAAAGCGCTTCCAAGGAAGGGTGCTGGCTAGCAACAGCTTTCAGTGCTGGCACTTTTCATCTCTGAGCAATTGCTGGACATTTGCAATTTCTCAGCTCTTGTCTGCTATACTGAAAGAGAATGACCGTGGTGTTTGGTGGGTAGAGTAGCGCAAAGCCCCAGTGTTGCTGCGCCTGTGAAAGCGCTTCCAAGGAAGGGTGCTGGCTAGCAACAGCTTTCAGTGCTGGCACTTTTCATCTCTGAGCAATTGCTCGACGTTTGCAATTTCTCACCTGAGCTCTCTTTAGAGTGCGCGCGAGGATGAGCAGAAGATGAGGTGGCTAGAGAAGCCCAGAGCCCCACTGTTCTTAGGCCTACAAAAGCACTTCCAAGGAAGGGTGCTGGCTAGCAACAGCTTTCAGTGCTGGCACTTTTCATCTCTGAGCAATTGCTGGATGTTTGCAATTTCTCACCTGAGCTCTCTTTAGACTGCGCGAGAGGATGAGCAGAAGATTAGGTGGCTAGAGAAGCCCAGAGCCCCAGTGTTCTTAGGCCTACAAAAGCGCTTCCAAGGAAGGGTGCTGGCTAGCAAGAGCTTTCAGTGCTGGCACTTTTCATCTCTGAGCAATTGCTCGACGTTTGCAATTTCTCACCTGAGCTCTCTTTAGACTGCGCGAGAGGATGAGCAGAAGATTAGGTGGCTAGAGAAGCCCAGAGCCCCAGTGTTCTTAGGGCTGCAAGAGCGTTTCCAAGGAAGGGTGCTGGCTAGCAACAGCTTTCAGTGCTGGCACTTTTCATCTCTGAGCAATTGCTCGACATTTGCAATTTCTCAGCTCGTGTCTACGAGACGGAAAGAGAATGACCGTGACGTTTGGTGGCTAGAGAAGCGCAAAGCCCCAGTGTTGCTGCGCCTGTGAAAGCGCTTCCAAGGAAGGGTGCTGGCTAGCAACAGCTTTCAGTGCTGGCACTTTTCATCTCTGAGCAATTGCTGGACATTTGCAATTTCTCACCTGAGCTCTCTTTAGACTGCGCGAGAGGATGAACAGAAGATTAGGTGGCTAGAGAAGGCCAGAGCCCCAGTGTTCTTAGGCCTACAAAAGCGCTTCCAAGGAAGGGTGCTGGCTAGCAAGAGCTTTCAGTGCTGGCACTTTTCATCTCTGAGCAATTGCTGGACATTTGCAATTTCTCACCTGAGCTCTCTTTCGACTGCGCGAGAGGATGAGCAGAAGCTTAGGTGGCTAGAGTAGCCCAGAGCCCCAGTGTTCTTAGGCCTACAAAAGCGCTTCCAAGGAAGGGTGCTGGCTAGCAACAGCTTTCAGTGCTGGCACTTTTCATCTCTGAGCAATTGCTGGACATTTGCAATTTCAAACCTGAGCTCTCTTTAGACTGCGCGAGAGGATGAGCAGAATAGTAGGTGGCTAGAGTAGCCCAGAGCCCCACTGTTCTTAGGCCTACAAAAGCGCTTCCAAGGAAGGGTGCTGGCTAGCAACAGCTTTCAGTGCTGGCACTTTTCATCTCTGAGCAATTGCTCGACGTTTGCAATTTCTCAGCTCGTGTCTACGAGACGGAAAGAGAAGGACCGTGATGTTTGGTGGATAGAGAAGCGCAAAGCCCCAGTGTTGCTGCGCCTGTGAAAGCGCTTGCAAGGAAGGGTGCTGGCTAGCAACAGCTTTCAGTGCTGGCACTTTTCATCTCTGAACAATTGCTCGACGTTTGCAATTTCTCACCTGAGCTCTCTTTAGACTGCGCGAGAGGATGAGCAGAAGATTAGGTGGCTAGAGAAGGCCAGAGCCCCAGTGTTCTTAGGGCTACAAAAGCGCTTCCAAGGAAGGGTGCTGGCTAGCAAGAGCTTTCAGTGCTGGCACTTTTCATCTCTGAGCAATTGCTCAACGTTTGCAATTTCTCACCTGAGCTCTCTTTCGACTGCGCGAGAGGATGAGCAGAAGCTTAGGTGGCTAGAGTAGCCCAGAGCCCCAGTGTTCTTAGGCCTACAAAAGCGCTTCCAAGGAAGGGTGCTGGCTAGCAAGAGCTTTCAGTGCTGGCACTTTTCATCTCTGAGCAATTGCTGGACGTTTGCAATTTCTCACCTGAGCTCTCTTTGGAGTGCGCGAGAGGATGAGCAGAATAGTAGGTGGCTAGAGTAGCCCAGAGCCCCAGTGTTCTTAGGCCTACAAAAGCGCTTCCAAGGAAGGGTGCTGGCTAGGAAGAGCTTTCAGTGCTGGCACTTTTCATCTCTGAGCAATTGCTCGACGTTTGCAATTTCTCAGCTCGTGTCTACGAGACGGAAAGAGAATGACCGTGATGTTTGGTGGCTAGAGAAGCGCAAAGCCCCAGTGTTGCTGCGCCTGTGAAAGCGCTTCCAAGGAAGGCTGCTGGCTAGCAACAGCTTTCAGTGCTGGCACTTTTCATCTCTGAGCAATTGCTGGACATTTGCAATTTCACACCTGAGCTCTCTTTAGACTGTGCGAGAGGATGAGCAGAAGATTAGGTGGCTAGAGAAGCCCAGAGCCCCAGTGTTCTTAGGGCTACAAAAGCGCTTCCAAGGAAGGGTGCTGGCTAGCAACAGCTTTCAGTGCTGACACTTTTCATCTCTGAGCAATTGCTGGATGTTTGCAATTTCTCACCTGAGCTCTCTTTAGAGTGCGCGAGAGGATGAGCAGAAGATTAGGTGGCTAGAGAAGCCCAGAGCCCCAGTGTTCTAAGGGCTACAAAAGCGCTTCCAAGGAAGGGTGCTGGCTAGCAAGAGCTTTCAGTGCTGGCACTTTTCATCTCTGAGCAATTGCTCGACGTTTGCAATTTCTCAGCTCGTGTCTACGAGACAGAAAGCCTGTCACGTTTGGTGGGTAGAGAAGCGCAAAGCCCCAGTATTGCTGTGCCTGTGAAAGCGCTTCCAAGGAAGGGTGCTGGCTAGCCACAGCTTTCAGTGCTGGCACTTTTCATCTCTGAGCAATTGCTTGACGTTTGCAATTTCTCAGCTCTTGTCCGCTATACTGAAAGAGAAGGACCGTGATGTTTGGTGGCTAGAGTAGCGCAAAGCCCCAGTGTTGCTGCGCCTGTGAAAGCGCTTCCAAGGAAGGGTGCTGGCTAGCAACAGCTTTCAGTGCTGGCACTTTTCATCTCTGAGCAATTGCTCGACGTTTGCAATTTCTCACCTGAGCTCTCTTTAGACTGCGCGAGAGGATGAGCAGAAGATTAGGTGGCTAGAGAAGCCCAGAGCCCCGGAGTTCTTAGGCCTACAAAAGCACTTCCAAGGAAGGGTGCTGGCTAGCAACAGCTTTCAGTGCTGGCACTTTTCATCTCTGAGCAATTGCTCGACGTTTGCAATTTCTCACCTCAGCTCTCTTTAGACTGCGCGAGAGGATGAGCAGAAGAGTAGGTGGCTAGAGAAGCCCAGAGCCCCACTGTTCTTAGGGCTGCAAGAGCGTTTCCAAGGAAGGGTGCTGGCTAGCAAGAGCTTTCAGTGCTGGCACTTTTCATCTCTGAGCAATTGCTCGACGTTTGCAATTTCTCAGCTCGTGTCTACGAGACGGAGAGATAGTGACCTTGATGTTTGGTGGCTAGAGAAGCGCAAAGCCCCAGTGTTGCTGCGCCTGTGAAAGCGCTTCCAAGGAAGGGTGCTGGCTAGCAACAGCTTTCAGTGCTGGCACTTTTCATCTTTGAGCAATTGCTGGACATTTGCAATTTCACACCTGAGCTCTCTTTAGACTGCGCGAGAGGATGAGCAGAAGATTAGGTGGCTAGAGTAGCCCAGAGCCCCAGTGTTCTTAGGCCTACAAAAGCGCTTCCAAGGAAGGGTGCTGGCTAGCAACAGCTTTCAGTGCTGGCACTTTTCATCTCTGAGCAATTGCTCGACGTTTGCAATTTCTCAGCTCGTGTCTACGAGACAGAAAGACTGTCACGTTTGGTGGGTAGAGAAGCGGAAAGCCCCAGTGTTGCTGCGCCTGTGAAAGCGCTTCCAAGGAAGGGTGCTGGCTAGCAACAGCTTTCAGTGCTGGCACTTTTCATCTCTGAGCAATTGCTGGACATTTGCAATTTCTCACCTGAGCTCTCTTTAGACTGCGCGAGAGGATGAACAGAAGATTAGGTGGCTAGAGACGCCCAGAGCCCCAGTGTTCTTAGGGCTACAAAAGCGCTTCCAAGGAAGGGTGCTGGCTAGCAACAGCTTTCAGTGCTGGCACTTTTCATCTCTGAGCAATTGCTGGATGTTTGCAATTTCTCACCTGAGCTCTCTTTCGACTGCGCGAGAGGATGAGCAGAAGATTAGGTGGCTAGAGTAGCCCAGAGAACCAGTGTTCTTAGGCCTACAAAAGCGCTTCCAAGGAAGGGTGCTGGCTAGCAACAGCTTTCAGTGCTGGCACTTTTCATCTCTGAGCAATTGCTCGACGTTTGCAATTTCTCAGGTCGTGTCTACGAGACAGAAAGACTGTCACGTTTGGTGGCTAGAGAAGCGCAAAGCCCCAGTGTTGCTGCGCCTGTGAAAGCGCTTCCAAGGAAGGGTGCTGGCTAGCCAGAGCTTTCAGTGCTGGCACTTTTCATCTCTGAGCAATTGCTCGACGTTTGCAATTGCTCAGCTCGTGTCTACGAGACAGAAAGACTGTCACGTTTGGTGGGTAGAGAAGCGCAAAGCCCCAGTGTTGCTGCGCCTGTGAAAGCGCTTCCAAGGAAGGGTGCTGGCTAGCAACAGCTTTCAGTGCTGCCACTTTTCATCTCTGAGCAATTGCTGGACATTTGCAATTTCTCACCTGAGCTCTCTTTAGAGTGCGCGAGAGGATGAGCAGAAGATTAGGTGGCTAGAGAAGCCCAGAGCCCCAGTGTTCTTAGGGCTACAAGAGCGCTTCCAAGGAAGGGTGCTGGCTAGCAACAGCTTTCAGTGCTGGCACTTTTCATCTCTGAGCAATTGCTGGATGTTTGCAATTTCTCACCTGAGCTCTCTTTAGAGTGCGCGAGAGGATGAGCAGAAGCTTAGGTGGCTAGAGAAGCCCAGAGCCCCAGTGTTCTTAGGGCTGCAAGAGCGTTTCCAAGGAAGGGTGCTGGCTAGCCACAGCTTTCAGTGCTGGCACTTTTCATCTCTGAGCAATTGCTCGACGTTTGCAATTTCTCAGCTCGTGTCTACGAGACAGAAAGACTGTGACGTTTGGTGGGTAGAGAAGCGCAAAGCCCCAGTCTTGCTGCGCCTGTGAAAGCGCTTCCAAGGAAGGGTGCTGGCTAGCAACAGCTTTCAGTGCTGGCACTTTTCATCTCTGAGCAATTGCTCGACGTTTGCAATTTCTCAGCTCGTGTCTACGAGACGGAGAGATAGTGACCGTGACGTTTGGTGGCTAGAGAAGCGCAAAGCCCCAGTGTTGCTGCGCCTGTGAAAGCGCTTGCAAGGAAGGGTGCTGGCTAGCAACAGCTTTCAGTGCTGGCACTTTTCATCTCTGAGCAATTGCTCGACTTCTGCAATTTCTCACCTGAGCTCTCTTTAGACTGCCTGAGAGGATGAGCAGAAGAGTAGGTGGCTAGAGAAGGCTAGAGCCCCAGTGTTCTTAGGGCTAAAAAAGCGCTTCCAAGGAAGGGTGCTGGCTAGCAACAGCTTTCAGTGCTGGCACTTTTCATCTCTGAGCAATTGCTCGATGTTTGCAATTTCTCACCTGAGCTCTCTTTAGATTGCGCGAGAGGATGAGCAGAAGATTAGGTGGCTAGAGTAGCCCAGAGCCCCAGTGTTCTTAGGGCTACAAAAGCGCTTCCAAGGAAGGGTGCTGGCTAGCAACAGCTTTCAGTGCTGGCACTTTTCATCTCTGAGCAATTGCTCGACGTTTGCAATTTCTCAGCTCGTGTCTACGAGACGGAGAGATAGTGACCGTGATGTTTGGTGGCTAGAGAAGCGCAAAGCCCCAGTGTTGCTGCGCCTGTGAAAGCGCTTCCAAGGAAGGGTGCTGGCTAGCCAGAGCTTTCAGTGCTGGCACTTTTCATCTCTGAGCAATTGCTGGACATTTGCAATTTCACACCTGAGCTCTCTTTAGACTGCGCGAGAGGATGAGCAGAAGATTAGGTGGCTAGAGAAGCCCAGAGCCCCAGTGTTCTTAGGGCTACAAAAGCGCTTCCAAGGAAGGGTGCTGGCTAGGAAGAGCTTTCAGTGCTGGCACTTTTCATCTCTGAGCAATTGCTGGATGTTTGCAATTTCTCACCTGAGCTCTCTTTCGACTGCGCGAGAGGATGAGCAGAAGATTAGGTGGCTAGAGAAGCCCAGAGCCCCAGTGTTCTTAGGCCTACAAAAGCTCTTCCAAGGAAGGGTGCTGGCTAGCAACAGCTTTCAGTGCTGGCACTTTTCATCTCTGAGCAATTGCTCGACGTTTGCAATTTCTCAGCTCGTGTCTACGAGACAGAAAGACTGTGACGTTTGGTGGGTAGAGAAGCGCAAAGCCCCAGTGTTGCTGTGCCTGTGAAAGCGCTTCCAAGGAAGGGTGCTGGCTAGCAACAGCTTTCAGTGCTGCCACTTTTCATCTCTGAGCAATTGCTGGACATTTGCAATTTCAAACCTGAGCTGTCTTTAGACTGCGCGAGAGGATGAGCAGAAGAGTAGGTGGCTAGAGAAGCCCAGAGCCCCAGTGTTCTAAGGGCTACAAAAGCGCTTCCAAGGAAGGGTGCTGGCTAGCAACAGCTTTCAGTGCTGCCACTTTTCATCTCTGAGGAATTGCTGGATGTTTGCAATTTCTCACCTGAGCTCTCTTTAGACTGCGCGAGAGGATGAGCAGAAGAGTAGGTGGCTAGAGAAGCCCAGAGCCCCAGTGTTCTTAGGGCTACAAAAGCGCTTCTAAGGAAGGGTGCTGGCTAGCAACAGCTTTCAGTGCTGGCACTTTTCATCTCTGAGCAATTGCTCGACGTTTGCAATTTCTCAGCTCGTGTCTACGAGACGGAGAGATAGTGACCGTGATGTTTGGTGGCTAGAGAAGCGCAAAACCCCAGTGTTGCTGCGCCTGTGAAAGCGCTTCCAAGGAAGGGTGCTGGCTAGCAACAGCTTTCAGTGCTGCCACTTTTCATCTCTGAGTAATTGCTTGACTTTTGCAATTTCTCACCTGAGCTCTCTTTAGACTGCGCGAGAGGATGAGCAGAAGATTAGGTGGCTAGAGTAGCCCAGAGCCCCAGTGTTCTTAGGGCTACAAAAGCGCTTCCAAGGAAGGGTGCTGGCTAGCAACAGCTTTCAGTGCTGGCGCTTTTCATCTCTGAGCAATTGCTCGATGTTTGCAATCTCTCACCTGAGCTCTCTTTAGATTGCGCGAGAGGATGAGCAGAAGATTAGGTGGCTAGAGTAGCCCAGAGCCCCAGTGTTCTTAGGGCTACAAAAGCGCTTCCAAGGAAGGGTGCTGGCTAGCAACAGCTTTCAGTGCTGGCACTTTTCATCTCTGAGCAATTGCTCGACGTTTGCAATTTCTCAGCTCGTGTCTACGAGACAGAAAGACTGTGACGTTTGGTGGGTAGAGAAGCGCAAAGCCCCAGTGTTGCTGCGCCTGTGAAAGCGCTTCCAAGGAAGGGTGCTGGCTAGCAACAGCTTTCAGTGCTGCCACTTTTCATCTCTGAGCAATTGCTGGACATTTGCAATTTCAAACCTGAGCTGTCTTTAGACTGCGCGAGAGGATGAGCAGAAGAGTAGGTGGCTAGAGAAGCCCAGAGCCCCAGTGTTCTAAGGGCTACAAAAGCGCTTCCAAGGAAGGGTGCTGGCTAGCAACAGCTTTCAGTGCTGCCACTTTTCATCTCTGAGGAATTGCTGGATGTTTGCAATTTCTCACCTGAGCTCTCTTTAGACTGCGCGAGAGGATGAGCAGAAGAGTAGGTGGCTAGAGAAGCCCAGAGCCCCAGTGTTCTTAGGGCTACAAAAGCGCTTCTAAGGAAGGGTGCTGGCTAGCAACAGCTTTCAGTGCTGGCACTTTTCATCTCTGAGCAATTGCTCGACGTTTGCAATTTCTCAGCTCGTGTCTACGAGACGGAGAGATAGTGACCGTGATGTTTGGTGGCTAGAGAAGCGCAAAACCCCAGTGTTGCTGCGCCTGTGAAAGCGCTTCCAAGGAAGGGTGCTGGCTAGCAACAGCTTTCAGTGCTGCCACTTTTCATCTCTGAGCAATTGCTTGACTTTTGCAATTTCTCACCTGAGCTCTCTTTAGACTGCGCGAGAGGATGAGCAGAAGATTAGGTGGCTAGAGTAGCCCAGAGCCCCAGTGTTCTTAGGGCTACAAAAGCGCTTCCAAGGAAGGGTGCTGGCTAGCAACAGCTTTCAGTGCTGGCGCTTTTCATCTCTGAGCAATTGCTCGATGTTTGCAATCTCTCACCTGAGCTCTCTTTAGATTGCGCGAGAGGATGAGCAGAAGATTAGGTGGCTAGAGTAGCCCAGAGCCCCAGTGTTCTTAGGGCTACAAAAGCGCTTCCAAGGAAGGGTGCTGGCTAGCAAGAGCTTTCAGTGCTGGCACTTTTCATCTCTGAGCAATTGCTCGACGTTTGCAATTTCTCAGCTCGTGTCTACGAGACGGAGAGATAGTGACCGTGATGTTTGGTGGGTAGAGAAGCGCAAAGCCCCAGTGTTGCTGTGCCTGTGAAAGCGCTTCCAAGGAAGGGTGCTGGCTAGCCAGAGCTTTCAGTGCTGGCACTTTTCATCTCTGAGCAATTGCTCGATGTTTGCAATTTCTCACCTGAGCTGTCTTTAGACTGCGCGAGAGGATGAGCAGAAGATTAGGTGGCTAGAGAAGCCCAGAGCCCCAGTGTTCTTAGGCCTACAAAAGCGCTTCCAAGGAAGGGTGCTGGCTAGCAACAGCTTTCAGTGCTGGCACTTTTCATCTCTGAGCAATTGCTCGACGTTTGCAATTTCTCAGCTCGTGTCTACGAGACAGAAAGACTGTGACGTTTGGTGGGTAGAGAAGCGCAAAGCCCCAGTGTTGCTGCGCCTGTGAAAGCGCTTCCAAGGAAGGGTGCTGGCTAGCCACAGCTTTCAGTGCTGGCACTTTTCATCTCTGAGCAATTGCTCGACGTTTGCAATTTCTCACCTGAGCTCTCTTTAGACTGCGCGAGAGGATGAGCAGAAGAGTAGGTGGCTAGAGAAGCCCAGAGCCCCACTGTTCTTAGGGCTACAAAAGCACTTCCAAGGAAGGGTGCTGGCTAGCAACAGCTTTCAGTGCTGGCACTTTTCATCTCTGAGCAATTGCTCGACGTTTGCAATTTCTCAGCTTGTGTCTACGAGACAGAAAGAGAATGACCGTGATGTTTGGTGGCTAGAGAAGCGCAAAGCCCCAGTGTTGCTGTGCCTGTGGAAGCGCTTCCAAGGAAGGGTGCTGGCTAGCAACAGCTTTCAGTGCTGGCACTTTTCATCTCTGAGCAATTGCTGGACATTTGCAATTTCTCACCTGAGCTCTCTTTAGACTGCGCGAGAGGATGAGCAGAAGATTAGGTGGCTAGAGAAGCCCAGAGCCCCAGTGTTCTAAGGGCTACAAAAGCGCTTCCAAGGAAGGGTGCTGGCTAGCAACAGCTTTCAGTGCTGGCACTTTTCATCTCTGAGGAATTGCTGGACGTTTGCAATTTCTCACCTGAGCTCTCTTTAGACTGCGCGAGAGGATGAGCAGAAGATTAGGTGGCTAGAGAAGCCCAGAGCCCCAGTGTTCTTAGGGCTACAAAAGCGCTTCTAAGGAAGGGTGCTGGCTAGCAACAGCTTTCAGTGCTGGCACTTTTCATCTCTGAGCAATTGCTCGACGTTTGCAATTTCTCAGCTCGTGTCTACGAGACGGAAAGAGAAGGACCGTGACGTTTGGTGGCTAGAGAAGCGCAAAGCCCCAGTGTTGCTGCGCCTGTGAAAGCGCTTCCAAGGAAGGGTGCTGGCTAGCCAGAGCTTTCAGTGCTGGCACTTTTCATCTCTGAGCAATTGCTCGACGTTTGCAATTTCAAACCTGAGCTCTCTTTAGACTGCGCGAGAGGATGAGCAGAAGATTAGGTGGCTAGAGAAGCCCAGAGCCCCACTGTTCTTAGGGCTACAAGAGCGCTTCCAAGGAAGGGTGCTGGCTAGCAACAGCTTTCAGTGCTGGCACTTTTCATCTCTGAGCAATTGCTCGATGTTTGCAATTTCTCACCTGAGCTCTCTTTCGACTGCGCGAGAGGATGAGCAGAAGCTTAGGTGGCTAGAGAAGCCCAGAGCCCCAGTGTTCTTAGGGCTACAAAAGCGCTTCCAAGGAAGGGTGCTGGCTAGCAAGAGCTTTCAGTGCTGCCACTTTTCATCTCTGAGCAATTGCTCGACGTTTGCAATTTCTCACCTGAGCTCTCTTTAGACTGCGCGAGAGGATGAGCAGAAGATTAGGTGGCTAGAGAAGCCCAGAGCCCCAGTGTTCTTAGGGCTGCAAGAGCGTTTCCAAGGAAGGGTGCTGGCTAGCAAGAGCTTTCAGTGCTGGCACTTTTCATCTCTGAGCAATTGCTCGACGTTTGCAATTTCTCAGCTCGTGTCCACGAGACAGAAAGACTGTGAAGTTTGGTGGGTAGAGAAGCGCAAAGCCCCAGTCTTGCTGCGCCTGTGAAAGCGCTTCCAAGGAAGGGTGCTGGCTAGCAACAGCTTTCAGTGCTGGCACTTTTCATCTCTGAGCAATTGCTGGACATTTGCAATTTCACACCTGAGCTCTCTTTAGACTGCGCGAGAGAATGAGCAGAAGAGTAGGTGGCTAGAGAAGCCCAGAGCCCCAGTGTTCTTAGGCCTACAAAAGCGCTTCCAAGGAAGGGTGCTGGCTAGCAAGAGCTTTCAGTGCTGGCACTTTTCATCTCTGAGCAATTGCTCGATGTTTGCAATTTCTCACCTGAGCTCTCTTTAGACTGCGCGAGAGGATGAGCAGAAGATTAGGTGGCTAGAGAAGCCCAGAGCCCCAGTGTTCTTAGGGCTACAAAAGCGCTTCCAAGGAAGGGTGCTGGCTAGCAACAGCTTTCAGTGCTGGCACTTTTCATCTCTGAGCAATTGCTCGACGTTTGCAATTTCTCAGCTCGTGTCTACGAGACAGAAAGACTGTGACGTTTGGTGGGTAGAGAAGCGCAAAGCCCCAGTGTTGCTGCGCCTGTGAAAGCGCTTCCAAGGAAGGGTGCTGGCTAGCAACAGCTTTCAGTGCTGCCACTTTTCATCTCTGAGCAATTGCTCGACGTTTGCAATTTCTCACCTGAGCTCTCTTTCGACTGCGCGAGAGGATGAGCAGAAGATTAGGTGGCTAGAGAAGCCCAGAGCCCCAGTGTTCTTAGGGCTACAAGAGCGTTTCCAAGGAAGGGTGCTGGCTAGCAACAGCTTTCAGTGCTGGCACTTTTCATCTCTGAGCAATTGCTCGACGTTTGCAATTTCTCAGCTCGTGTCTACGAGACAGAAAGAGAATGACCGTGATGTTTGGTGGCTAGAGAAGCGCAAAGCCCCAGTGTTGCTGTGCCTGTGAAAGCGCTGCCAAGGAAGGGTGCTGGCTAGCAACAGCTTTCAGTGCTGGCACTTTTCATCTCTGAGCAATTGCTGGACATTTGCAATTTCAAACCTGAGCTGTCTTTAGACTGCGCGAGAGGATGAGCAGAAGAGTAGGTGGCTAGAGAAGCCCAGAGCCCCAGTGTTCTTAGGCCTACAAAAGCGCTTCCAAGGAAGGGTGCTGGCTAGCAACAGCTTTCAGTGCTGCCACTTTTCATCTCTGAGGAATTGCTGGACGTTTGCAATTTCTCACCTGAGCTCTCTTTAGACTGCGTGAGAGGATGAGCAGAAGAGTAGGTGGCTAGAGAAGCCCAGAGCCCCAGTGTTCTTAGGGCTACAAAAGCGCTTCTAAGGAAGGGTGCTGGCTAGCAACAGCTTTCAGTGCTGGCACTTTTCATCTCTGAGCAATTGCTCGACGTTTGCAATTTCTCAGCTCGTGTCTACGAGACGGAGAGATAGTGACCGTGATGTTTGGTGGGTAGAGAAGCGCAAAGCCCCAGTGTTGCTGCGCCTGTGAAAGCGCTTCCAAGGAAGGGTGCTGGCTAGCAACAGCTTTCAGTGCTGCCACTTTTCATCTCTCAGTAATTGCTTGGCTTTTGCAATTTCTCACCTGATCTCTCTTTAGACTGCGCGAGAGGATGAGCAGAAGATTAGGTGGCTAGAGTAGCCCAGAGCCCCAGTGTTCTTAGGCCTACAAAAGCGCTTCCAAGGAAGGGTGCTGGCTAGCAACAGCTTTCAGTGCTGGCACTTTTCATCTCTGAGCAATTGCTCGATGTTTGCAATTTCTCACCTGAGCTCTCTTTAGATTGCGCGAGAGGATGAGCAGAAGATTAGGTGGCTAGAGTAGCCCAGAGCCCCAGTGTTCTTAGGCCTACAAAAGCGCTTCCAAGGAAGGGTGCTGGCTAGCAACAGCTTTCAGTGCTGGCACTTTTCATCTCTGAGCAATTGCTCGACGTTTGCAATTTCTCAGCTCGTGTCTACGAGACGGAGAGATAGTGACCGTGATGTTTGGTGGGTAGAGAAGCGCAAAGCCCCAGTGTTGCTGTGCCTGTGAAAGCGCTTCCAAGGAAGGGTGCTGGCTAGCCAGAGCTTTCAGTGCTGGCACTTTTCATCTCTGAGCAATTGCTGGACATTTGCAATTTCAAACCTGAGCTCTCTTTAGACTGCGCGAGAGGATGAGCAGAAGAGTAGGTGGCTAGAGAAGCCCAGAGCCCCAGTGTTCTTAGGGCTACAAAAGCGCTTCCAAGGAAGGGTGCTGGCTAGCAACAGCTTTCAGTGCTGGCACTTTTCATCTCTGAGCAATTGCTCGACGTTTGCAATTTCTCAGCTCGTGTCTACGAGACAGAAAGACTGTGACGTTTGGTGGGTAGAGAAGCGCAAAGCCCCAGTGTTGCTGCGCCTGTGAAAGCGCTTCCAAGGAAGGGTGCTGGCTAGCAACAGCTTTCAGTGCTGCCACTTTTCATCTCTGAGCAATTGCTCGACGTTTGCAATTTCTCACCTGAGCTCTCTTTAGACTGCGCGAGAGGATGAGCAGAAGAGTAGGTGGCTAGAGAAGCCCAGAGCCCCAGTGTTCTTAGGCCTACAAAAGCGTTTCCAATGAAGGGTGCTGGCTAGCAACAGCTTTCAGTGCTGGCACTTTTCATCTCTGAGCAATTGCTCGACGTTTGCAATTTCTCAGCTCGTGTCTACGAGACGGAAAGAGAAGGACCGTGATGTTTGGTGGCTAGAGAAGCGCAAAGCCCCAGTGTTGCTGTGCCTGTGAAAGCGCTTCCAAGGAAGGGTGCTGGCTAGCAACAGCTTTCAGTGCTGGCACTTTTCATCTCTGAGCAATTGCTGGACATTTGCAATTTCTCACCTGAGCTCTCTTTAGACTGCGCGAGAGGATGAGCAGAAGAGTAGGTGGCTAGAGAAGCCCAGAGCCCCAGTGTTCTTAGGGCTACAAAAGCGCTTCCAAGGAAGGCTGCTGGCTAGCAACAGCTTTCAGTGCTGGCACTTTTCATCTCTGAGCAATTGCTCGACGTTTGCAATTTCTCAGCTCGTGTCTACGAGACAGAAAGACTGTGACGTTTGGTGGGTAGAGAAGCGCAAAGCCCCAGTGTTGCTGCCCCTGTGAAAGCGCTTCCAAGGAAGGGTGCTGGCTAGCAACAGCTTTCAGTGCTGCCACTTTTCATCTCTGAGGAATTGCTGGACGTTTGCAATTTCTCACCTGAGCTCTCTTTAGACTGCGCGAGAGGATGAGCAGAAGATTAGGTGGCTAGAGAAGCCCAGAGCCCCAGTGTTCTTAGGGCTACAAAAGCGCTTCCAAGGAAGGGTGCTGGCTAGCAACAGCTTTCAGTGCTGGCACTTTTCATCTCTGAGCAATTGCTCGACGTTTGCAATTTCTCAGCTCGTGTCTACGAGACGGAAAGAGAAGGACCGTGACGTTTGGTGGCTAGAGAAGCGCAAAGCCCCAGTGTTGCTGCGCCTGTGAAAGCGCTTCCAAGGAAGGGTGCTGGCTAGCCAGAGCTTTCAGTGCTGGCACTTTTCATCTCTGAGCAATTGCTCGACGTTTGCAATTTCAAACCTGAGCTCTCTTTAGACTGCGCGAGAGCATGAGCAGAAGAGTAGGTGGCTAGAGAAGCCCAGAGCCCCAGTGTTCTTAGGGCTACAAGAGCGCTTCCAAGGAAGGGTGCTGGCTAGCAACAGCTTTCAGTGCTGGCACTTTTCATCTCTGAGCAATTGCTCGATGTTTGCAATTTCTCACCTGAGCTCTCTTTCGACTGCGCGAGAGGATGAGCAGAAGCTTAGGTGGCTAGAGTAGCCCAGAGCCCCAGTGTTCTTAGGGCTACAAAAGCGCTTCCAAGGAAGGGTGCTGGCTAGCAACAGCTTTCAGTGCTGGCACTTTTCATCTCTGAGCAATTGCTCGACGTTTGCAATTTCTCAGCTCGTGTCTACGAGACAGAAAGACTGTGACGTTTGGTGGGTAGAGAAGCGCAAAGCCCCAGTGTTGCTGCCCCTGTGAAAGCGCTTCCAAGGAAGGGTGCTGGCTAGCAACAGCTTTCAGTGCTGCCACTTTTCATCTCTGAGGAATTGCTGGACGTTTGCAATTTCTCACCTGAGCTGTCTTTAGACTGCGCGAGAGGATGAGCAGAAGATTAGGTGGCTAGAGAAGCCCAGAGCCCCAGTGTTCTTAGGGCTACAAAAGCGCTTCCAAGGAAGGGTGCTGGCTAGCAACAGCTTTCAGTGCTGGCACTTTTCATCTCTGAGCAATTGCTCGACGTTTGCAATTTCTCAGCTCGTGTCTACGAGACGGAAAGAGAAGGACCGTGACGTTTGGTGGCTAGAGAAGCGCAAAGCCCCAGTGTTGCTGCGCCTGTGAAAGCGCTTCCAAGGAAGGGTGCTGGCTAGCCAGAGCTTTCAGTGCTGGCACTTTTCATCTCTGAGCAATTGCTCGACGTTTGCAATTTCAAACCTGAGCTCTCTTTAGACTGCGCGAGAGGATGAGCAGAAGATTAGGTGGCTAGAGAAGCCCAGAGCCCCAGTGTTCTTAGGGCTACAAGAGCGCTTCCAAGGAAGGGTGCTGGCTAGCAACAGCTTTCAGTGCTGGCACTTTTCATCTCTGAGCAATTGCTCGATGTTTGCAATTTCTCACCTGAGCTCTCTTTCGACTGCGCGAGAGGATGAGCAGAAGCTTAGGTGGCTAGAGTAGCCCAGAGCCCCAGTGTTCTTAGGGCTACAAAAGCGCTTCCAAGGAAGGGTGCTGGCTAGCAAGAGCTTTCAGTGCTGGCACTTTTCATCTCTGAGCAATTGCTCGACGTTTGCAATTTCTCACCTGAGCTCTCTTTAGACTGCGCGAGAGGATGAGCAGAAGAGTAGGTGGCTAGAGAAGCCCAGAGCCCCAGTGTTCTTAGGGCTGCAAGAGCGTTTCCAAGGAAGGGTGCTGGCTAGCAACAGCTTTCAGTGCTGGCACTTTTCATCTCTGAGCAATTGCTCGACGTTTGCAATTTCTCAGCTCGTGTCTACGAGACAGAAAGACTGTGACGTTTGGTGGCTAGAGAAGCGCAAAGCCCCAGTGTTGCTGCGCCTGTGAAAGCGCTTCCAAGGAAGGGTGCTGGCTAGCAACAGCTTTCAGTGCTGGCACTTTTCATCTCTGAGCAATTGCTCGACGTTTGCAATTTCTCAGCTTGTGTCTACGAGACGGAGAGATAGTGACTGTGACGTTTGGTGGCTAGAGAAGCGCAAAGCCCCAGTGTTGCTGCGCCTGTGAAAGCGCTTCCAAGGAAGGGTGCTGGCTAGCAACAGCTTTCAGTGCTGCCACTTTTCATCTCTCAGTAATTGCTTGACTTTTGCAATTTCTCACCTGAGCTCTCTTTAGACTGCGCGAGAGGATGAGCAGAAGCTTAGGTGGCTAGAGTAGCCCAGAGCCCCAGTGTTCTTAGGCCTACAAAAGCGCTTCCAAGGAAGGGTGCTGGCTAGCAACAGCTTTCAGTGCTGGCACTTTTCATCTCTGAGCAATTGCTCGATGTTTGCAATTTCTCACCTGAGCTCTCTTTAGATTGCGCGAGAGGATGAGCAGAAGATTAGGTGGCTAGAGTAGCCCAGAGCCCCAGTGTTCTTAGGCCTACAAAAGCGCTTCCAAGGAAGGGTGCTGGCTAGCAACAGCTTTCAGTGCTGGCACTTTTCATCTCTGAGCAATTGCTCGACGTTTGCAATTTCTCAGCTCGTGTCTACGAGACGGAAAGAGAAGGACCGTGACGTTTGGTGGCTAGAGAAGCGCAAAGCCCCAGTGTTGCTGCGCCTGTGAAAGCGCTTCCAAGGAAGGGTGCTGGCTAGCAACAGCTTTCAGTGCTGGCACTTTTCATCTCTGAGCAATTGCTCGACGTTTGCAATTTCAAACCTGAGCTCTCTTTAGACTGCGCGAGAGGATGAGCAGAAGATTAGGTGGCTAGAGAAGCCCAGAGCCCCAGTGTTCTTAGGGCTACAAGAGCGCTTCCAAGGAAGGGTGCTGGCTAGCAACAGCTTTCAGTGCTGGCACTTTTCATCTCTGAGCAATTGCTCGATGTTTGCAATTTCTCACCTGAGCTCTCTTTAGACTGCGCGAGAGGATGAGCAGAAGCTTAGGTGGCTAGAGTAGCCCAGAGCCCCAGTGTTCTTAGGGCTACAAAAGCGCTTCCAAGGAAGGGTGCTGGCTAGCAACAGCTTTCAGTGCTGGCACTTTTCATCTCTGAGCAATTGCTCGACGTTTGCAATTTCTCAGCTCGTGTCTACGAGACAGAAAGACTGTGACGTTTGGTGGGTAGAGAAGCGCAAAGCCCCAGTGTTGCTGCGCCTGTGAAAGCGCTTCCAAGGAAGGGTGCTGGCTAGCAACAGCTTTCAGTGCTGCCACTTTTCATCTCTGAGCAATTGCTCGACGTTTGCAATTTCTCACCTGAGCTCTCTTTAGACTGCGCGAGAGGATGAGCAGAAGAGTAGGTGGCTAGAGAAGCCCAGAGCCCCAGTGTTCTTAGGCCTACAAAAGCGTTTCCAATGAAGGGTGCTGGCTAGCAACAGCTTTCAGTGCTGGCACTTTTCATCTCTGAGCAATTGCTCGACGTTTGCAATTTCTCAGCTCGTGTCTACGAGACGGAAAGAGAAGGACCGTGATGTTTGGTGGCTAGAGAAGCCCAGAGCCCCAGTGTTCTTAGGGCTACAAGAGCGCTTCCAAGGAAGGGTGCTGGCTAGCAAGAGCTTTCAGTGCTGGCACTTTTCATCTCTGAGCAATTGCTCGATGTTTGCAATTTCTCACCTGAGCTCTCTTTCGACTGCGCGAGAGGATGAGCAGAAGCTTAGGTGGCTAGAGTAGCCCAGAGCCCCAGTGTTCTTAGGGCTACAAAAGCGCTTCCAAGGAAGGGTGCTGGCTAGCAACAGCTTTCAGTGCTGGCACTTTTCATCTCTGAGCAATTGCTCGACGTTTGCAATTTCTCAGCTTGTGTCTACGAGACAGAAAGACTGTGACGTTTGGTGGGTAGAGAAGCGCAAAGCCCCAGTGTTGCTGCGCCTGTGAAAGC
This sequence comes from Sarcoramphus papa, assembly GCA_037962945.1. Taxonomy (NCBI): domain Eukaryota; kingdom Metazoa; phylum Chordata; class Aves; order Accipitriformes; family Cathartidae; genus Sarcoramphus; species Sarcoramphus papa. The sequence goes on from CM075586.1 coordinate 95,288,732, forward strand.
GCTTCCAAGGAAGGGTGCTGGCTAGCAACAGCTTTCAGTGCTGCCACTTTTCATCTCTGAGCAATTGCTCGACGTTTGCAATTTCTCACCTGAGCTCTCTTTAGACTGCGCGAGAGGATGAGCAGAAGAGTAGGTGGCGAGAGAAGCCCAGAGCCCCACTGTTCTTAGGGCTACAAAAGCGCTTCCAAGGAAGGCTGCTGGCTAGCAACAGCTTTCAGTGCTGGCACTTTTCATCTCTGAGCAATTGCTCGACGTTTGCAATTTCTCAGCTCGTGTCTACGAGACAGAAAGACTGTGACGTTTGGTGGGTAGAGAAGCGCAAAGCCCCAGTGTTGCTGCCCCTGTGAAAGCGCTTCCAAGGAAGGGTGCTGGCTAGCAACAGCTTTCAGTGCTGCCACTTTTCATCTCTGAGGAATTGCTGGACGTTTGCAATTTCTCACCTGAGCTGTCTTTAGACTGCGCGAGAGGATGAGCAGAAGATTAGGTGGCTAGAGAAGCCCAGAGCCCCAGTGTTCTTAGGGCTACAAAAGCGCTTCCAAGGAAGGGTGCTGGCTAGCAACAGCTTTCAGTGCTGGCACTTTTCATCTCTGAGCAATTGCTCGACGTTTGCAATTTCTCAGCTCGTGTCTACGAGACGGAAAGAGAAGGACCGTGACGTTTGGTGGCTAGAGAAGCGCAAAGCCCCAGTGTTGCTGCGCCTGTGAAAGCGCTTCCAAGGAAGGGTGCTGGCTAGCCAGAGCTTTCAGTGCTGGCACTTTTCATCTCTGAGCAATTGCTCGACGTTTGCAATTTCTCACCTGAGCTCTCTTTAGACTGCGCGAGAGGATGAGCAGAAGATTAGGTGGCTAGAGAAGCCCAGAGCCCCAGTGTTCTTAGGGCTACAAGAGCGCTTCCAAGGAAGGGTGCTGGCTAGCAACAGCTTTCAGTGCTGGCACTTTTCATCTCTGAGCAATTGCTCGATGTTTGCAATTTCTCACCTGAGCTCTCTTTCGACTGCGCGAGAGGATGAGCAGAAGCTTAGGTGGCTAGAGTAGCCCAGAGCCCCAGTGTTCTTAGGGCTACAAAAGCGCTTCCAAGGAAGGGTGCTGGCTAGCAAGAGCTTTCAGTGCTGGCACTTTTCATCTCTGAGCAATTGCTCGACGTTTGCAATTTCTCACCTGAGCTCTCTTTAGACTGCGCGAGAGGATGAGCAGAAGAGTAGGTGGCTAGAGAAGCCCAGAGCCCCAGTGTTCTTAGGGCTGCAAGAGCGTTTCCAAGGAAGGGTGCTGGCTAGCAACAGCTTTCAGTGCTGGCACTTTTCATCTCTGAGCAATTGCTCGACGTTTGCAATTTCTCAGCTCGTGTCTACGAGACAGAAAGACTGTGACGTTTGGTGGCTAGAGAAGCGCAAAGCCCCAGTCTTGCTGCGCCTGTGAAAGCGCTTCCAAGGAAGGGTGCTGGCTAGCAACAGCTTTCAGTGCTGGCACTTTTCATCTCTGAGCAATTGCTCGACGTTTGCAATTTCTCAGCTTGTGTCTACGAGACGGAGAGATAGTGACTGTGACGTTTGGTGGCTAGAGAAGCGCAAAGCCCCAGTGTTGCTGCGCCTGTGAAAGCGCTTCCAAGGAAGGGTGCTGGCTAGCAACAGCTTTCAGTGCTGCCACTTTTCATCTCTCAGTAATTGCTTGACTTTTGCAATTTCTCACCTGAGCTCTCTTTAGACTGCGCGAGAGGATGAGCAGAAGATTAGGTGGCTAGAGTAGCCCAGAGCCCCAGTGTTCTTAGGCCTACAAAAGCGCTTCCAAGGAAGGGTGCTGGCTAGCAACAGCTTTCAGTGCTGGCACTTTTCATCTCTGAGCAATTGCTCGATGTTTGCAATTTCTCACCTGAGCTCTCTTTAGATTGCGCGAGAGGATGAGCAGAAGATTAGGTGGCTAGAGTAGCCCAGAGCCCCAGTGTTCTTAGGGCTACAAAAGCGCTTCCAAGGAAGGGTGCTGGCTAGCAACAGCTTTCAGTGCTGGCACTTTTCATCTCTGAGCAATTGCTCGACGTTTGCAATTTCTCAGCTCGTGTCTACGAGACAGAAAGACTGTGACGTTTGGTGGGTAGAGAAGCGCAAAGCCCCAGTGTTGCTGCCCCTGTGAAAGCGCTTCCAAGGAAGGGTGCTGGCTAGCAACAGCTTTCAGTGCTGGCACTTTTCATCTCTGAGCAATTGCTCGACGTTTGCAATTTCTCACCTGAGCTCTCTTTAGACTGCGCGAGAGGATGAGCAGAAGAGTAGGTGGCTAGAGAAGCCCAGAGCCCCAGTGTTCTTAGGCCTACAAAAGCGTTTCCAATGAAGGGTGCTGGCTAGCAACAGCTTTCAGTGCTGGCACTTTTCATCTCTGAGCAATTGCTCGACGTTTGCAATTTCTCAGCTCGTGTCTACGAGACGGAAAGAGAAGGACCGTGATGTTTGGTGGCTAGAGAAGCCCAGAGCCCCAGTGTTCTTAGGGCTACAAGAGCGCTTCCAAGGAAGGGTGCTGGCTAGCAACAGCTTTCAGTGCTGGCACTTTTCATCTCTGAGCAATTGCTCGATGTTTGCAATTTCTCACCTGAGCTCTCTTTCGACTGCGCGAGAGGATGAGCAGAAGCTTAGGTGGCTAGAGTAGCCCAGAGCCCCAGTGTTCTTAGGGCTACAAAAGCGCTTCCAAGGAAGGGTGCTGGCTAGCAACAGCTTTCAGTGCTGGCACTTTTCATCTCTGAGCAATTGCTCGACGTTTGCAATTTCTCAGCTCGTGTCTACGAGACAGAAAGACTGTGACGTTTGGTGGGTAGAGAAGCGCAAAGCCCCAGTGTTGCTGCGCCTGTGAAAGCGCTTCCAAGGAAGGGTGCTGGCTAGCAACAGCTTTCAGTGCTGCCACTTTTCATCTCTGAGCAATTGCTCGACGTTTGCAATTTCTCACCTGAGCTCTCTTTAGACTGCGCGAGAGGATGAGCAGAAGAGTAGGTGGCTAGAGAAGCCCAGAGCCCCAGTGTTCTTAGGGCTACAAAAGCGCTTCCAAGGAAGGCTGCTGGCTAGCAACAGCTTTCAGTGCTGGCACTTTTCATCTCTGAGCAATTGCTCGACGTTTGCAATTTCTCAGCTCGTGTCTACGAGACAGAAAGACTGTGACGTTTGGTGGGTAGAGAAGCGCAAAGCCCCAGTGTTGCTGCCCCTGTGAAAGCGCTTCCAAGGAAGGGTGCTGGCTAGCAACAGCTTTCAGTGCTGCCACTTTTCATCTCTGAGGAATTGCTGGACGTTTGCAATTTCTCACCTGAGCTGTCTTTAGACTGCGCGAGAGGATGAGCAGAAGATTAGGTGGCTAGAGAAGCCCAGAGCCCCAGTGTTCTTAGGGCTACAAAAGCGCTTCCAAGGAAGGGTGCTGGCTAGCAACAGCTTTCAGTGCTGGCACTTTTCATCTCTGAGCAATTGCTCGACGTTTGCAATTTCTCAGCTCGTGTCTACGAGACGGAAAGAGAAGGACCGTGACGTTTGGTGGCTAGAGAAGCGCAAAGCCCCAGTGTTGCTGCGCCTGTGAAAGCGCTTCCAAGGAAGGGTGCTGGCTAGCCAGAGCTTTCAGTGCTGGCACTTTTCATCTCTGAGCAATTGCTCGACGTTTGCAATTTCTCACCTGAGCTCTCTTTAGACTGCGCGAGAGGATGAGCAGAAGATTAGGTGGCTAGAGAAGCCCAGAGCCCCAGTGTTCTTAGGGCTACAAGAGCGCTTCCAAGGAAGGGTGCTGGCTAGCAACAGCTTTCAGTGCTGGCACTTTTCATCTCTGAGCAATTGCTCGATGTTTGCAATTTCTCACCTGAGCTCTCTTTCGACTGCGCGAGAGGATGAGCAGAAGCTTAGGTGGCTAGAGTAGCCCAGAGCCCCACTGTTCTTAGGGCTACAAAAGCGCTTCCAAGGAAGGGTGCTGGCTAGCAAGAGCTTTCAGTGCTGGCACTTTTCATCTCTGAGCAATTGCTCGACGTTTGCAATTTCTCACCTGAGCTCTCTTTAGACTGCGCGAGAGGATGAGCAGAAGAGTAGGTGGCTAGAGAAGCCCAGAGCCCCAGTGTTCTTAGGGCTGCAAGAGCGTTTCCAAGGAAGGGTGCTGGCTAGCAACAGCTTTCAGTGCTGGCACTTTTCATCTCTGAGCAATTGCTCGACGTTTGCAATTTCTCAGCTCGTGTCTACGAGACAGAAAGACTGTGACGTTTGGTGGGTAGAGAAGCGCAAAGCCCCAGTCTTGCTGCGCCTGTGAAAGCGCTTCCAAGGAAGGGTGCTGTCTAGCAACAGCTTTCAGTGCTGGCACTTTTCATCTCTGAGCAATTGCTCGACGTTTGCAATTTCTCAGCTTGTGTCTACGAGACGGAGAGATAGTGACTGTGACGTTTGGTGGCTAGAGAAGCGCAAAGCCCCAGTGTTGCTGCGCCTGTGAAAGCGCTTCCAAGGAAGGGTGCTGGCTAGCAACAGCTTTCAGTGCTGCCACTTTTCATCTCTCAGTAATTGCTTGACTTTTGCAATTTCTCACCTGATCTCTCTTTAGACTGCGCGAGAGGATGAGCAGAAGATTAGGTGGCTAGAGTAGCCCAGAGCCCCAGTGTTCTTAGGGCTACAAAAGCGCTTCCAAGGAAGGGTGCTGGCTAGCAACAGCTTTCAGTGCTGGCACTTTTCATCTCTGAGCAATTGCTCGATGTTTGCAATTTCTCACCTGAGCTCTCTTTAGATTGCGCGAGAGGATGAGCAGAAGATTAGGTGGCTAGAGTAGCCCAGAGCCCCAGTGTTCTTAGGCCTACAAAAGCGCTTCCAAGGAAGGGTGCTGGCTAGCAACAGCTTTCAGTGCTGGCACTTTTCATCTCTGAGCAATTGCTCGACGTTTGCAATTTCTCAGCTCGTGTCTACGAGACGGAGAGATAGTGACCGTGATGTTTGGTGGGTAGAGAAGCGCAAAGCCCCAGTGTTGCTGTGCCTGTGAAAGCGCTTCCAAGGAAGGGTGCTGGCTAGCCAGAGCTTTCAGTGCTGGCACTTTTCATCTCTGAGCAATTGCTGGACATTTGCAATTTCACACCTGAGCTCTCTTTATACTGCGCGAGAGGATGAGCAGAAGAGTAGGTGGCTAGAGAAGCCCAGAGCCCCAGTGTTCTTAGGGCTACAAAAGCACTTCCAAGGAAGGGTGCTGGCTAGCCACAGCTTTCAGTGCTGCCACTTTTCATCTCTGAGCAATTGCTCGATGTTTGCAATTTCTCACCTGAGCTCTCTTTAGACTGCGCGAGAGGATGAGCAGAAGATTAGGTGGCTAGAGAAGCCCAGAGCCCCACTGTTCTTAGGGCTACAAAAGCGCTTCCAAGGAAGGCTGCTGGCTAGCAACAGCTTTCAGTGCTGCCACTTTTCATCTCTGAGCAATTGCTCGACGTTTGCAATTTCTCAGCTCGTGTCTACGAGACAGAAAGACTGTGACGTTTGGTGGGTAGAGAAGCGCAAAGCCCCAGTGTTGCTGCCCCTGTGAAAGCGCTTCCAAGGAAGGGTGCTGGCTAGCAACAGCTTTCAGTGCTGGCACTTTTCATCTCTGAGCAATTGCTCGACGTTTGCAATTTCTCACCTGAGCTCTCTTTAGACTGCGCGAGAGGATGAGCAGAAGATTAGGTGGCTAGAGAAGCCCAGAGCCCCAGTGTTCTTAGGCCTACAAAAGCGCTTCCAAGGAAGGGTGCTGACTAGCAACAGCTTTCAGTGCTGGCACTTTTCATCTCTGAGCAATTGCTCGACGTTTGCAATTTCTCAGCTCTTGTCTACGAGACGGAAAGAGAAGGACCGTGATGTTTGGTGGCTAGAGAAGCGCAAAGCCCCAGTGTTGCTGTGCCTGTGAAAGCGCTTCCAAGGAAGGGTGCTGGCTAGCAACAGCTTTCAGTGCTGCCACTTTTCATCTCTGAGCAATTGCTGGACATTTGCAATTTCTCACCTGAGCTCTCTTTAGACTGCGCGAGAGGATGAGCAGAAGAGTAGGTGGCTAGAGAAGCCCAGAGCCCCAGTGTTCTTAGGGCTACAAAAGCGCTTCCAAGGAAGGGTGCTGGCTAGCAACAGCTTTCAGTGCTGGCACTTTTCATCTCTGAGGAATTGCTGGACGTTTGCAATTTCTCACCTGAGCTCTCTTTAGAGTGCGCGAGAGGATGAGCAGAAGATTAGGTGGCTAGAGAAGCCCAGAGCCCCAGTGTTCTTAGGGCTACAAAAGCGCTTCTAAGGAAGGGTGCTGGCTAGCAACAGCTTTCAGTGCTGGCACTTTTCATCTCTGAGCAATTGCTCGACGTTTGCAATTTCTCAGCTCGTGTCTACAGACGGAAAGAGAAGGACCGTGATGTTTGGTGGCTAGAGAAGCGCAAAGCCCCAGTGTTGCTGCGCCTGTGAAAGCGCTTCCAAGGAAGGGTGCTGGCTAGCAACAGCTTTCAGTGCTGCCACTTTTCATCTCTGAGCAATTGCTCGACGTTTGCAATTTCAAACCTGAGCTCTCTTTAGACTGCGCGAGAGGATGAGCAGAAGATTAGGTGGCTAGAGTAGCCCAGAGCCCCAGTGTTCTTAGGCCTACAAAAGCGCTTCCAAGGAAGGGTGCTGGCTAGCAACAGCTTTCAGTGCTGGCACTTTTCATCTCTGAGCAATTGCTCGACGTTTGCAATTTCTCAGCTCTTATCTACGAGACGGAGAGATAGTGACCGTGACGTTTGGTGGGTAGAGAAGCGCAAAGCCCCAGTGTTGCTGCGCCTGTGAAAGCGCTTCCAAGGAAGGGTGCTGGCTAGCCAGAGCTTTCAGTGCTGGCACTTTTCATCTCTGAGCAATTGCTGGACATTTACAATTTCTCAGCTCGTGTCTACGAGACGGAGAGATAGTGACCGTGATGTTTGTTGGCTAGAGAAGCGCAAAGGCCCAGTGTTGCTGCGCCTGTGAAAGCGCTTCCAAGGAAGGGTGCTGGCTAGCAACAGCTTTCAGTGCTGCCACTTTTCATCTCTGAGCAATTGCTGGACGTTTGCAATTTCTCACCTGAGCTCTCTTTAGACTGCGCGAGAGGATGAGCAGAAGATTAGGTGGCTAGAGAAGCCCAGAGCCCCGCTGTTCTTAGGGCTACAAGAGCGCTTCCAAGGAAGGGTGCTGGCTAGCAACAGCTTTCAGTGCTGACACTTTTCATCTCTCAGCAATTGCTCGACGTTTGCAATTTCTCAGCTCTTGTCTACGAGACAGAAAGACTGTCACGTTTGGTGGCTAGAGAAGCGCAAAGCCCCAGTGTTGCTGCGCCTGTGAAAGCGCTTCCAAGGAAGGGTGCTGGCTAGCAACAGCTTTCAGTGCTGCCACTTTTCATCTCTGAGCAATTGCTCGACGTTTGCAATTTCTCACCTGAGCTCTCTTTAGACTGCGCGAGAGGATGAGCAGAAGATTAGGTGGCTAGAGAAGCCCAGAGCCCCAGTGTTCTTAGGCCTGCAAAAGCGCTTCCAAGGAAGGGTGCTGGCTAGCAACAGCTTTCAGTGCTGGCACTTTTCATCTCTGAGCAATTGCTCGATGTTTGCAATTTCTCACCTGAGCTCTCTTTAGATTGCTCGAGAGGATGAGCAGAAGATTAGGTGGCTAGAGTAGCCCAGGGCCCCACTGTTCTTAGGCCTACAAAAGCGCTTCCAAGGAAGGGTGCTGGCTAGCAACAGCTTTCAGTGCTGGCACTTTTCATCTCTGAGCAATTGCTCGACGTTTGCAATTTCTCGGCTCGTGTCTACGAGATGGAGAGATAGTGACCTTGATGTTTGGTGGCTAGAGAAGCGCAAAGCCCCAGTGTTGCTGTGCCTGTGAAAGCGCTTCCAAGGAAGGGTGCTGGCTGGCAAGAGCTTTCAGTGCTGGCACTTTTCATCTCTGAGCAATTGCTGGACATTTGCAATTTCTCACCTGAGCTCTCTTTAGAGTGCGCGAGAGGATGAGCAGAAGAGTAGGTGGCTAGAGAAGCCCAGAGCCCCAGTGTTCTTAGGCCTACAAAAGCGCTTCCAAGGAAGGGTGCTGGCTAGCCACAGCTTTCAGTGCTGCCACTTTTCATCTCTGAGCAATTGCTCGACGTTTGCAATTTCTCACCTGAGCTCTCTTTAGACTGCGCGAGAGGATGAGCAGAAGATGAGGTGGCTAGAGAAGGCCAGAGCCCCAGTGTTCTTAGGGCTACAAAAGCGCTTCCAAGGAAGGGTGCTGGCTAGCAAGAGCTTTCAGTGCTGGCACTTTTCATCTCTGAGCAATTGCTCGACGTTTGCAATTTCTCAGCTGTGTCTACGAGACGGAGAGATAGTGACCGTGACGTTTGGTGGCTAGAGAAGCGCAAAGCCCCAGTGTTGCTGCGCCTGTGAAAGCGCTTCCAAGGAAGGGTGCTGGCTAGCAACAGCTTTCAGTGCTGCCACTTTTCATCTCTGAGCAATTGCTCGACGTTTGCAATTTCTCACCTGAGCTCTCTTTAGACTGCGCGAGAGGATGAGCAGAAGATTAGGTGGCTAGAGAAGCCCAGAGCCCCACTGTTCTTAGGGCTACAAGAGCGTTTCCAAGGAAGGGTGCTGGCTAGCAACAGCTTTCAGTGCTGGCACTTTTCATCTCTGAGCAATTGCTCGACGTTTGCAATTTCTCAGCTCGTGTCTACGAGACAGAAAGAGAATGACCGTGATGTTTGGTGGCTAGAGAAGCGCAAAGCCCCAGTGTTGCTGTGCCTGTGAAAGCGCTTCCAAGGAAGGGTGCTGGCTAGCAACAGCTTTCAGTGCTGGCACTTTTCATCTCTGAGCAATTGCTGGACATTTGCAATTTCAAACCTGAGCTGTCTTTAGACTGCGCGAGAGGATGAGCAGAAGAGTAGGTGGCTAGAGAAGCCCAGAGCCCCAGTGTTCTAAGGGCTACAAAAGCGCTTCCAAGGAAGGGTGCTGGCTAGCAACAGCTTTCAGTGCTGCCACTTTTCATCTCTGAGGAATTGCTGGACGTTTGCAATTTCTCACCTGAGCTCTCTTTAGACTGCGCGAGAGGATGAGCAGAAGAGTAGGTGGCTAGAGAAGCCCAGAGCCCCAGTGTTCTTAGGGCTACAAAAGCGCTTCTAAGGAAGGGTGCTGGCTAGCAACAGCTTTCAGTGCTGGCACTTTTCATCTCTGAGCAATTGCTCGACGTTTGCAATTTCTCAGCTCGTGTCTACGAGACGGAGAGATAGTGACCGTGATGTTTGGTGGGTAGAGAAGCGCAAAGCCCCAGTGTTGCTGCGCCTGTGAAAGCGCTTCCAAGGAAGGGTGCTGGCTAGCAACAGCTTTCAGTGCTGCCACTTTTCATCTCTCAGTAATTGCTTGACTTTTGCAATTTCTCACCTGAGCTCTCTTTAGACTGCGCGAGAGGATGAGCAGAAGATTAGGTGGCTAGAGAAGCCCAGAGCCCCAGTGTTCTTAGGCCTACAAAAGCGCTTCCAAGGAAGGGTGCTGGCTAGCAACAGCTTTCAGTGCTGGCACTTTTCATCTCTGAGCAATTGCTCGATGTTTGCAATTTCTCACCTGAGCTCTCTTTAGATTGCGCGAGAGGATGAGCAGAAGATTAGGTGGCTAGAGTAGCCCAGAGCCCCAGTGTTCTTAGGCCTACAAAAGCGCTTCCAAGGAAGGGTGCTGGCTAGCAACAGCTTTCAGTGCTGGCACTTTTCATCTCTGAGCAATTGCTCGACGTTTGCAATTTCTCAGCTCGTGTCTACGAGACGGAGAGATAGTGACCGTGATGTTTGGTGGGTAGAGAAGCGCAAAGCCCCAGTGTTGCTGTGCCTGTGAAAGCGCTTCCAAGGAAGGGTGCTGGCTAGCCAGAGCTTTCAGTGCTGGCACTTTTCATCTCTGAGCAATTGCTGGACATTTGCAATTTCACACCTGAGCTCTCTTTATACTGCGCGAGAGGATGAGCAGAAGAGTAGGTGGCTAGAGAAGCCCAGAGCCCCAGTGTTCTTAGGGCTACAAAAGCACTTCCAAGGAAGGGTGCTGGCTAGCCACAGCTTTCAGTGCTGGCACTTTTCATCTCTGAGCAATTGCTCGATGTTTGCAATTTCTCACCTGAGCTCTCTTTAGACTGCGCGAGAGGATGAGCAGAAGATTAGGTGGCTAGAGAAGCCCAGAGCCCCAGTGTTCTTAGGCCTACAAAAGCGCTTCCAAGGAAGGGTGCTGGCTAGCAACAGCTTTCAGTGCTGGCACTTTTCATCTCTGAGCAATTGCTCGACGTTTGCAATTTCTCAGCTCGTGTCTACGAGACAGAAAGACTGTGACGTTTGGTGGGTAGAGAAGCGCAAAGCCCCAGTGTTGCTGTGCCTGTGAAAGCGCTTCCAAGGAAGGGTGCTGGCTAGCAACAGCTTTCAGTGCTGGCACTTTTCATCTCTGAGGAATTGCTGGACGTTTGCAATTTCTCACCTGAGCTCTCTTTAGACTGCGCGAGAGGATGAGCAGAAGATTAGGTGGCTAGAGAAGCCCAGAGCCCCAGTGTTCTTAGGGCTACAAAAGTGCTTCTAAGGAAGGGTGCTGGCTAGCAACAGCTTTCAGTGCTGGCACTTTTCATCTCTGAGCAATTGCTCGACGTTTGCAATTTCTCAGCTCGTGTCTACGAGACGGAAAGAGAAGGACCGTGACGTTTGGTGGCTAGAGAAGCGGAAAGCCCCAGTGTTGCTGTGCCTGTGAAAGCGCTTCCAAGGAAGGGTGCTGGCTAGCAACAGCTTTCAGTGCTGCCACTTTTCATCTCTGAGCAATTGCTCGACGTTTGCAATTTCAAACCTGAGCTCTCTTTAGACTGCGCGAGAGGATGAGGAGAAGATTAGGTGGCTAGAGTAGCCCAGAGCCCCAGTGTTCTTAGGCCTACAAAAGCGCTTCCAAGGAAGGGTGCTGGCTAGCAACAGCTTTCAGTGCTGGCACTTTTCATCTCTGAGCAATTGCTCGACGTTTGCAATTTCTCAGCTCGTGTCTACGAGACGGAGAGATAGTGACCGTGACGTTTGGTGGGTAGAGAAGCGCAAAGCCCCAGTGTTGCTGCGCCTGTGAAAGCGCTTCCAAGGAAGGGTGCTGGCTAGCAACAGCTTTCAGTGCTGGCACTTTTCATCTCTGAGCAATTGCTGGACATTTACAATTTCTCAGCTCGTGTCTACGAGACGGAGAGATAGTGACCGTGATGTTTGTTGGCTAGAGAAGCGCAAAGGCCCAGTGTTGCTGCGCCTGTGAAAGCGCTTCCAAGGAAGGGTGCTGGCTAGCAAGAGCTTTCAGTGCTGGCACTTTTCATCTCTGAGCAATTGCTCGACGTTTGCAATTTCTCACCTGAGCTCTCTTTAGACTGCGCGAGAGGATGAGCAGAAGATTAGGTGGCTAGAGAAGCCCAGAGCCCCAGTGTTCTTAGGGCTACAAAAGCACTTCTAAGGAAGGGTGCTGGCTAGCAACAGCTTTCAGTGCTGACACTTTTCATCTCTCAGCAATTGCTCGACGTTTGCAATTTCTCAGCTCTTGTCTACGAGACAGAAAGACTGTCACGTTTGGTGGCTAGAGAAGCGCAAAGCCCCAGTGTTGCTGCGCCTGTGAAAGCGCTTCCAAGGAAGGGTGCTGGCTAGCAACAGCTTTCAGTGCTGCCACTTTTCATCTCTGAGCAATTGCTCGACTTTTGCAATTTCTCACCTGATCTCTCTTTAGACTGCGCGAGAGGATGAGCAGAAGATTAGGTGGCTAGAGAAGCCCAGAGCCCCAGTGTTCTTAGGCCTACAAAAGCGCTTCCAAGGAAGGGTGCTGGCTAGCAACAGCTTTCAGTGCTGGCACTTTTCATCTCTGAGCAATTGCTCGATGTTTGCAATTTCTCACCTGAGCTCTCTTTAGATTGCTCGAGAGGATGAGCAGAAGATTAGGTGGCTAGAGTAGCCCAGGGCCCCACTGTTCTTAGGCCTACAAAAGCGCTTCCAAGGAAGGGTGCTGGCTAGCAACAGCTTTCAGTGCTGGCACTTTTCATCTCTGAGCAATTGCTCGACGTTTGCAATTTCTCAGCTCGTGTCTACGAGACGGAGAGATAGTGACCGTGATGTTTGGTGGCTAGAGAAGCGCAAAGCCCCAGTGTTGCTGTGCCTGTGAAAGCGCTTCCAAGGAAGGGTGCTGGCTGGCAAGAGCTTTCAGTGCTGGCACTTTTCATCTCTGAGCAATTGCTCGACGTTTGCAATTTCTCACCTGAGCTCTCTTTAGACTGCGCGAGAGGATGAGCAGAAGAGTAGGTGGCTAGAGAAGCCCAGAGCCCCAGTGTTCTTAGGCCTACAAAAGCGCTTCCAAGGAAGGGTGCTGGCTAGCCACAGCTTTCAGTGCTGCCACTTTTCATCTCTGAGCAATTGCTCGACGTTTGCAATTTCTCACCTGAGCTCTCTTTAGACTGCGCGAGAGGATGAGCAGAAGATGAGGTGGCTAGAGAAGGCCAGAGCCCCAGTGTTCTTAGGCCTACAAAAGCGCTTCCAAGGAAGGGTGCTGGCTAGCAAGAGCTTTCAGTGCTGGCACTTTTCATCTCTGAGCAATTGCTCGACGTTTGCAATTTCTCAGCTGTGTCTACGAGACGGAGAGATAGTGACCGTGACGTTTGGTGGGTAGAGAAGCGCAAAGCCCCAGTGTTGCTGCGCCTGTGAAAGCGCTTCCAAGGAAGGGTGCTGGCTAGCAACAGCTTTCAGTGCTGCCACTTTTCATCTCTGAGCAATTGCTGGACATTTGCAATTTCTCACCTGAGCTCTCTTTAGACTGCGCGAGAGGATGAGCAGAAGAGTAGGTGGCTAGAGAAGCCCAGAGCCCCAGTGTTCTTAGGGCTGCAAGAGCGTTTCCAAGGAAGGGTGCTGGCTAGCAACAGCTTTCAGTGCTGGCACTTTTCATCTCTGAGCAATTGCTCGACGTTTGCAATTTCTCAGCTCGTGTCTACGAGACAGAAAGACTGTGACGTTTGGTGGGTAGAGAAGCGCAAAGCCCCAGTCTTGCTGCGCCTGTGAAAGCGCTTCCAAGGAAGGGTGCTGTCTAGCAACAGCTTTCAGTGCTGGCACTTTTCATCTCTGAGCAATTGCTCGACGTTTGCAATTTCTCAGCTTGTGTCTACGAGACGGAGAGATAGTGACTGTGACGTTTGGTGGCTAGAGAAGCGCAAAGCCCCAGTGTTGCTGCGCCTGTGAAAGCGCTTCCAAGGAAGGGTGCTGGCTAGCAACAGCTTTCAGTGCTGCCACTTTTCATCTCTCAGTAATTGCTTGACTTTTGCAATTTCTCACCTGATCTCTCTTTAGACTGCGCGAGAGGATGAGCAGAAGATTAGGTGGCTAGAGTAGCCCAGAGCCCCAGTGTTCTTAGGGCTACAAAAGCGCTTCCAAGGAAGGGTGCTGGCTAGCAACAGCTTTCAGTGCTGGCACTTTTCATCTCTGAGCAATTGCTCGATGTTTGCAATTTCTCACCTGAGCTCTCTTTAGATTGCGCGAGAGGATGAGCAGAAGATTAGGTGGCTAGAGTAGCCCAGAGCCCCAGTGTTCTTAGGCCTACAAAAGCGCTTCCAAGGAAGGGTGCTGGCTAGCAACAGCTTTCAGTGCTGGCACTTTTCATCTCTGAGCAATTGCTCGACGTTTGCAATTTCTCAGCTCGTGTCTACGAGACGGAGAGATAGTGACCGTGATGTTTGGTGGGTAGAGAAGCGCAAAGCCCCAGTGTTGCTGTGCCTGTGAAAGCGCTTCCAAGGAAGGGTGCTGGCTAGCCAGAGCTTTCAGTGCTGGCACTTTTCATCTCTGAGCAATTGCTGGACATTTGCAATTTCACACCTGAGCTCTCTTTAGACTGCGCGAGAGGATGAGCAGAAGAGTAGGTGGCTAGAGAAGCCCAGAGCCCCAGTGTTCTTAGGGCTACAAAAGCACTTCCAAGGAAGGGTGCTGGCTAGCCACAGCTTTCAGTGCTGCCACTTTTCATCTCTGAGCAATTGCTCGATGTTTGCAATTTCTCACCTGAGCTCTCTTTAGACTGCGCGAGAGGATGAGCAGAAGATTAGGTGGCTAGAGAAGCCCAGAGCCCCAGTGTTCTTAGGGCTACAAAAGCGCTTCCAAGGAAGGCTGCTGGCTAGCAACAGCTTTCAGTGCTGCCACTTTTCATCTCTGAGCAATTGCTCGACGTTTGCAATTTCTCAGCTCGTGTCTACGAGACAGAAAGACTGTGACGTTTGGTGGGTAGAGAAGCGCAAAGCCCCAGTGTTGCTGCCCCTGTGAAAGCGCTTCCAAGGAAGGGTGCTGGCTAGCAACAGCTTTCAGTGCTGGCACTTTTCATCTCTGAGCAATTGCTCGACGTTTGCAATTTCTCACCTGAGCTCTCTTTAGACTGCGCGAGAGGATGAGCAGAAGATTAGGTGGCTAGAGAAGCCCAGAGCCCCAGTGTTCTTAGGGCTACAAAAGCGCTTCCAAGGAAGGGTGCTGGCTAGCAACAGCTTTCAGTGCTGGCACTTTTCATCTCTGAGCAATTGCTCGACGTTTGCAATTTCTCAGCTCTTGTCTACGAGACGGAAAGAGAAGGACCGTGATGTTTGGTGGCTAGAGAAGCGCAAAGCCCCAGTGTTGCTGTGCCTGTGAAAGCGCTTCCAAGGAAGGGTGCTGGCTAGCAACAGCTTTCAGTGCTGCCACTTTTCATCTCTGAGCAATTGCTGGACATTTGCAATTTCTCACCTGAGCTCTCTTTAGACTGCGCGAGAGGATGAGCAGAAGAGTAGGTGGCTAGAGAAGCCCAGAGCCCCAGTGTTCTTAGGGCTACAAAAGCGCTTCCAAGGAAGGGTGCTGGCTAGCAACAGCTTTCAGTGCTGGCACTTTTCATCTCTGAGGAATTGCTGGACGTTTGCAATTTCTCACCTGAGCTCTCTTTAGAGTGCGCGAGAGGATGAGCAGAAGATTAGGTGGCTAGAGAAGCCCAGAGCCCCAGTGTTCTTAGGGCTACAAAAGCGCTTCTAAGGAAGGGTGCTGGCTAGCAACAGCTTTCAGTGCTGGCACTTTTCATCTCTGAGCAATTGCTCGACGTTTGCAATTTCTCAGCTCGTGTCTACAGACGGAAAGAGAAGGACCGTGATGTTTGGTGGCTAGAGAAGCGCAAAGCCCCAGTGTTGCTGCGCCTGTGAAAGCGCTTCCAAGGAAGGGTGCTGGCTAGCAACAGCTTTCAGTGCTGCCACTTTTCATCTCTGAGCAATTGCTCGACGTTTGCAATTTCAAACCTGAGCTCTCTTTAGACTGCGCGAGAGGATGAGCAGAAGATTAGGTGGCTAGAGTAGCCCAGAGCCCCAGTGTTCTTAGGCCTACAAAAGCGCTTCCAAGGAAGGGTGCTGGCTAGCAACAGCTTTCAGTGCTGGCACTTTTCATCTCTGAGCAATTGCTCGACGTTTGCAATTTCTCAGCTCTTATCTACGAGACGGAGAGATAGTGACCGTGACGTTTGGTGGGTAGAGAAGCGCAAAGCCCCAGTGTTGCTGCGCCTGTGAAAGCGCTTCCAAGGAAGGGTGCTGGCTAGCCAGAGCTTTCAGTGCTGGCACTTTTCATCTCTGAGCAATTGCTGGACATTTACAATTTCTCAGCTCGTGTCTACGAGACGGAGAGATAGTGACCGTGATGTTTGTTGGCTAGAGAAGCGCAAAGGCCCAGTGTTGCTGCGCCTGTGAAAGCGCTTCCAAGGAAGGGTGCTGGCTAGCAACAGCTTTCAGTGCTGCCACTTTTCATCTCTGAGCAATTGCTGGACGTTTGCAATTTCTCACCTGAGCTCTCTTTAGACTGCGCGAGAGGATGAGCAGAAGATTAGGTGGCTAGAGAAGCCCAGAGCCCCGCTGTTCTTAGGGCTACAAGAGCGCTTCCAAGGAAGGGTGCTGGCTAGCAACAGCTTTCAGTGCTGACACTTTTCATCTCTCAGCAATTGCTCGACGTTTGCAATTTCTCAGCTCTTGTCTACGAGACAGAAAGACTGTCACGTTTGGTGGCTAGAGAAGCGCAAAGCCCCAGTGTTGCTGCGCCTGTGAAAGCGCTTCCAAGGAAGGGTGCTGGCTAGCAACAGCTTTCAGTGCTGCCACTTTTCATCTCTGAGCAATTGCTCGACGTTTGCAATTTCTCACCTGAGCTCTCTTTAGACTGCGCGAGAGGATGAGCAGAAGATTAGGTGGCTAGAGAAGCCCAGGGCCCCACTGTTCTTAGGCCTACAAAAGCGCTTCCAAGGAAGGGTGCTGGCTAGCAACAGCTTTCAGTGCTGGCACTTTTCATCTCTGAGCAATTGCTCGACGTTTGCAATTTCTCGGCTCGTGTCTACGAGATGGAGAGATAGTGACCTTGATGTTTGGTGGCTAGAGAAGCGCAAAGCCCCAGTGTTGCTGTGCCTGTGAAAGCGCTTCCAAGGAAGGGTGCTGGCTGGCAAGAGCTTTCAGTGCTGGCACTTTTCATCTCTGAGCAATTGCTGGACATTTGCAATTTCTCACCTGAGCTCTCTTTAGAGTGCGCGAGAGGATGAGCAGAAGAGTAGGTGGCTAGAGAAGCCCAGAGCCCCAGTGTTCTTAGGCCTACAAAAGCGCTTCCAAGGAAGGGTGCTGGCTAGCCACAGCTTTCAGTGCTGCCACTTTTCATCTCTGAGCAATTGCTCGACGTTTGCAATTTCTCACCTGAGCTCTCTTTAGACTGCGCGAGAGGATGAGCAGAAGATGAGGTGGCTAGAGAAGGCCAGAGCCCCAGTGTTCTTAGGGCTACAAAAGCGCTTCCAAGGAAGGGTGCTGGCTAGCAAGAGCTTTCAGTGCTGGCACTTTTCATCTCTGAGCAATTGCTCGACGTTTGCAATTTCTCAGCTGTGTCTACGAGACGGAGAGATAGTGACCGTGACGTTTGGTGGCTAGAGAAGCGCAAAGCCCCAGTGTTGCTGCGCCTGTGAAAGCGCTTCCAAGGAAGGGTGCTGGCTAGCAACAGCTTTCAGTGCTGCCACTTTTCATCTCTGAGCAATTGCTCGACGTTTGCAATTTCTCACCTGAGCTCTCTTTAGACTGCGCGAGAGGATGAGCAGAAGATTAGGTGGCTAGAGAAGCCCAGAGCCCCACTGTTCTTAGGGCTACAAGAGCGTTTCCAAGGAAGGGTGCTGGCTAGCAACAGCTTTCAGTGCTGGCACTTTTCATCTCTGAGCAATTGCTCGACGTTTGCAATTTCTCAGCTCGTGTCTACGAGACAGAAAGAGAATGACCGTGATGTTTGGTGGCTAGAGAAGCGCAAAGCCCCAGTGTTGCTGTGCCTGTGAAAGCGCTTCCAAGGAAGGGTGCTGGCTAGCAACAGCTTTCAGTGCTGGCACTTTTCATCTCTGAGCAATTGCTGGACATTTGCAATTTCAAACCTGAGCTGTCTTTAGACTGCGCGAGAGGATGAGCAGAAGAGTAGGTGGCTAGAGAAGCCCAGAGCCCCAGTGTTCTAAGGGCTACAAAAGCGCTTCCAAGGAAGGGTGCTGGCTAGCAACAGCTTTCAGTGCTGCCACTTTTCATCTCTGAGGAATTGCTGGACGTTTGCAATTTCTCACCTGAGCTCTCTTTAGACTGCGCGAGAGGATGAGCAGAAGAGTAGGTGGCTAGAGAAGCCCAGAGCCCCAGTGTTCTTAGGGCTACAAAAGCGCTTCTAAGGAAGGGTGCTGGCTAGCAACAGCTTTCAGTGCTGGCACTTTTCATCTCTGAGCAATTGCTCGACGTTTGCAATTTCTCAGCTCGTGTCTACGAGACGGAGAGATA
The DNA here is from genome assembly GCA_037962945.1 of Sarcoramphus papa. Taxonomy (NCBI): domain Eukaryota; kingdom Metazoa; phylum Chordata; class Aves; order Accipitriformes; family Cathartidae; genus Sarcoramphus; species Sarcoramphus papa. The sequence goes on from CM075586.1 coordinate 95,306,457, forward strand.
GTGACCGTGATGTTTGGTGGGTAGAGAAGCGCAAAGCCCCAGTGTTGCTGCGCCTGTGAAAGCGCTTCCAAGGAAGGGTGCTGGCTAGCAACAGCTTTCAGTGCTGCCACTTTTCATCTCTCAGTAATTGCTTGACTTTTGCAATTTCTCACCTGAGCTCTCTTTAGACTGCGCGAGAGGATGAGCAGAAGATTAGGTGGCTAGAGAAGCCCAGAGCCCCAGTGTTCTTAGGCCTACAAAAGCGCTTCCAAGGAAGGGTGCTGGCTAGCAACAGCTTTCAGTGCTGGCACTTTTCATCTCTGAGCAATTGCTCGATGTTTGCAATTTCTCACCTGAGCTCTCTTTAGATTGCGCGAGAGGATGAGCAGAAGATTAGGTGGCTAGAGTAGCCCAGAGCCCCAGTGTTCTTAGGCCTACAAAAGCGCTTCCAAGGAAGGGTGCTGGCTAGCAACAGCTTTCAGTGCTGGCACTTTTCATCTCTGAGCAATTGCTCGACGTTTGCAATTTCTCAGCTCGTGTCTACGAGACGGAGAGATAGTGACCGTGATGTTTGGTGGGTAGAGAAGCGCAAAGCCCCAGTGTTGCTGTGCCTGTGAAAGCGCTTCCAAGGAAGGGTGCTGGCTAGCCAGAGCTTTCAGTGCTGGCACTTTTCATCTCTGAGCAATTGCTGGACATTTGCAATTTCACACCTGAGCTCTCTTTATACTGCGCGAGAGGATGAGCAGAAGAGTAGGTGGCTAGAGAAGCCCAGAGCCCCAGTGTTCTTAGGGCTACAAAAGCACTTCCAAGGAAGGGTGCTGGCTAGCCACAGCTTTCAGTGCTGGCACTTTTCATCTCTGAGCAATTGCTCGATGTTTGCAATTTCTCACCTGAGCTCTCTTTAGACTGCGCGAGAGGATGAGCAGAAGATTAGGTGGCTAGAGAAGCCCAGAGCCCCAGTGTTCTTAGGCCTACAAAAGCGCTTCCAAGGAAGGGTGCTGGCTAGCAACAGCTTTCAGTGCTGGCACTTTTCATCTCTGAGCAATTGCTCGACGTTTGCAATTTCTCAGCTCGTGTCTACGAGACAGAAAGACTGTGACGTTTGGTGGGTAGAGAAGCGCAAAGCCCCAGTGTTGCTGTGCCTGTGAAAGCGCTTCCAAGGAAGGGTGCTGGCTAGCAACAGCTTTCAGTGCTGGCACTTTTCATCTCTGAGCAATTGCTGGACATTTACAATTTCTCAGCTCGTGTCTACGAGACGGAGAGATAGTGACCGTGATGTTTGTTGGCTAGAGAAGCGCAAAGGCCCAGTGTTGCTGCGCCTGTGAAAGCGCTTCCAAGGAAGGGTGCTGGCTAGCAAGAGCTTTCAGTGCTGGCACTTTTCATCTCTGAGCAATTGCTCGACGTTTGCAATTTCTCACCTGAGCTCTCTTTAGACTGCGCGAGAGGATGAGCAGAAGATTAGGTGGCTAGAGAAGCCCAGAGCCCCAGTGTTCTTAGGGCTACAAAAGCACTTCTAAGGAAGGGTGCTGGCTAGCAACAGCTTTCAGTGCTGGCACTTTTCATCTCTGAGGAATTGCTGGACGTTTGCAATTTCTCACCTGAGCTCTCTTTAGACTGCGCGAGAGGATGAGCAGAAGATTAGGTGGCTAGAGAAGCCCAGAGCCCCAGTGTTCTTAGGGCTACAAAAGTGCTTCTAAGGAAGGGTGCTGGCTAGCAACAGCTTTCAGTGCTGGCACTTTTCATCTCTGAGCAATTGCTCGACGTTTGCAATTTCTCAGCTCGTGTCTACGAGACGGAAAGAGAAGGACCGTGACGTTTGGTGGCTAGAGAAGCGGAAAGCCCCAGTGTTGCTGTGCCTGTGAAAGCGCTTCCAAGGAAGGGTGCTGGCTAGCAACAGCTTTCAGTGCTGCCACTTTTCATCTCTGAGCAATTGCTCGACGTTTGCAATTTCAAACCTGAGCTCTCTTTAGACTGCGCGAGAGGATGAGGAGAAGATTAGGTGGCTAGAGTAGCCCAGAGCCCCAGTGTTCTTAGGCCTACAAAAGCGCTTCCAAGGAAGGGTGCTGGCTAGCAACAGCTTTCAGTGCTGGCACTTTTCATCTCTGAGCAATTGCTCGACGTTTGCAATTTCTCAGCTCGTGTCTACGAGACGGAGAGATAGTGACCGTGACGTTTGGTGGGTAGAGAAGCGCAAAGCCCCAGTGTTGCTGCGCCTGTGAAAGCGCTTCCAAGGAAGGGTGCTGGCTAGCAACAGCTTTCAGTGCTGCCACTTTTCATCTCTGAGCAATTGCTCGACTTTTGCAATTTCTCACCTGATCTCTCTTTAGACTGCGCGAGAGGATGAGCAGAAGATTAGGTGGCTAGAGAAGCCCAGAGCCCCAGTGTTCTTAGGCCTACAAAAGCGCTTCCAAGGAAGGGTGCTGGCTAGCAACAGCTTTCAGTGCTGGCACTTTTCATCTCTGAGCAATTGCTCGATGTTTGCAATTTCTCACCTGAGCTCTCTTTAGATTGCTCGAGAGGATGAGCAGAAGATTAGGTGGCTAGAGTAGCCCAGGGCCCCACTGTTCTTAGGCCTACAAAAGCGCTTCCAAGGAAGGGTGCTGGCTAGCAACAGCTTTCAGTGCTGGCACTTTTCATCTCTGAGCAATTGCTCGACGTTTGCAATTTCTCAGCTCGTGTCTACGAGACGGAGAGATAGTGACCGTGATGTTTGGTGGCTAGAGAAGCGCAAAGCCCCAGTGTTGCTGTGCCTGTGAAAGCGCTTCCAAGGAAGGGTGCTGGCTGGCAAGAGCTTTCAGTGCTGGCACTTTTCATCTCTGAGCAATTGCTCGACGTTTGCAATTTCTCACCTGAGCTCTCTTTAGACTGCGCGAGAGGATGAGCAGAAGAGTAGGTGGCTAGAGAAGCCCAGAGCCCCAGTGTTCTTAGGCCTACAAAAGCGCTTCCAAGGAAGGGTGCTGGCTAGCCACAGCTTTCAGTGCTGCCACTTTTCATCTCTGAGCAATTGCTCGACGTTTGCAATTTCTCACCTGAGCTCTCTTTAGACTGCGCGAGAGGATGAGCAGAAGATGAGGTGGCTAGAGAAGGCCAGAGCCCCAGTGTTCTTAGGCCTACAAAAGCGCTTCCAAGGAAGGGTGCTGGCTAGGAAGAGCTTTCAGTGCTGGCACTTTTCATCTCTGAGCAATTGCTCGACGTTTGCAATTTCTCAGCTGTGTCTACGAGACGGAGAGATAGTGACCGTGACGTTTGGTGGGTAGAGAAGCGCAAAGCCCCAGTGTTGCTGCGCCTGTGAAAGCGCTTCCAAGGAAGGGTGCTGGCTAGCAACAGCTTTCAGTGCTGCCACTTTTCATCTCTGAGCAATTGCTGGACATTTGCAATTTCTCACCTGAGCTCTCTTTAGACTGCGCGAGAGGATGAGCAGAAGATTAGGTGGCTAGAGAAGCCCAGAGCCCCACTGTTCTTAGGGCTACAAGAGCGTTTCCAAGGAAGGGTGCTGGCTAGCAACAGCTTTCAGTGCTGGCACTTTTCATCTCTGAGCAATTGCTCGACGTTTGCAATTTCTCAGCTCGTGTCTACGAGACGGAAAGAGAATGACCGTGATGTTTGGTGGGTAGAGAAGCGCAAAGCCCCAGTGTTGCTGTGCCTGTGAAAGCGCTTCCAAGGAAGGGTGCTGGCTAGCAACAGCTTTCAGTGCTGGCACTTTTCATCTCTGAGCAATTGCTGGACATTTGCAATTTCAAACCTGAGCTGTCTTTAGACTGCGCGAGAGGATGAGCAGAAGATTAGGTGGCTAGAGAAGCCCAGAGCCCCAGTGTTCTAAGGGCTACAAAAGCGCTTCCAAGGAAGGGTGCTGGCTAGCAACAGCTTTCAGTGCTGCCACTTTTCATCTCTGAGGAATTGCTGGACGTTTGCAATTTCTCACCTGAGCTCTCTTTAGACTGCGCGAGAGGATGAGCAGAAGAGTAGGTGGCTAGAGAAGCCCAGAGCCCCAGTGTTCTTAGGGCTACAAAAGCGCTTCTAAGGAAGGGTGCTGGCTAGCAACAGCTTTCAGTGCTGGCACTTTTCATCTCTGAGCAATTGCTCGACGTTTGCAATTTCTCAGCTCGTGTCTACGAGACGGAGAGATAGTGACCGTGATGTTTGGTGGGTAGAGAAGCGCAAAGCCCCAGTGTTGCTGCGCCTGTGAAAGCGCTTCCAAGGAAGGGTGCTGGCTAGGAAGAGCTTTCAGTGCTGCCACTTTTCATCTCTCAGTAATTGCTTGACTTTTGCAATTTCTCACCTGATCTCTCTTTAGACTGCGCGAGAGGATGAGCAGAAGATTAGGTGGCTAGAGTAGCCCAGAGCCCCAGTGTTCTTAGGCCTACAAAAGCGCTTCCAAGGAAGGGTGCTGGCTAGCAACAGCTTTCAGTGCTGGCACTTTTCATCTCTGAGCAATTGCTCAACGTTTGCAATATCTCACCAGAGCTCTCTTTAGACTGCGCGAGAGGATGAGCAGAAGATTAGGTGGCTAGAGTAGCCCAGAGCCCCAGTGTTCTTAGGCCTACAAAAGCGCTTCCAAGGAAGGGTGCTGGCTAGCAACAGCTTTCAGTGCTGGCACTTTTCATCTCTGAGCAATTGCTCGACGTTTGCAATTTCTCAGCTCGTGTCTACGAGACGGAGAGATAGTGACCTTGATGTTTGGTGGGTAGAGAAGCGCAAAGCCCCAGTGTTGCTGTGCCTGTGAAAGCGCTTCCAAGGAAGGGTGCTGGCTAGCCAGAGCTTTCAGTGCTGGCACTTTTCATCTCTGAGCAATTGCTGGACATTTGCAATTTCACACCTGAGCTCTCTTTAGACTGCGCGAGAGGATGAGCAGAAGAGTAGGTGGCTAGAGAAGCCCAGAGCCCCAGTGTTCTTAGGGCTACAAAAGCACTTCCAAGGAAGGGTGCTGGCTAGCCACAGCTTTCAGTGCTGGCACTTTTCATCTCTGAGCAATTGCTCGATGTTTGCAATTTCTCACCTGAGCTCTCTTTAGACTGCGCGAGAGGATGAGCAGAAGATTAGGTGGCTAGAGAAGCCCAGAGCCCCAGTGTTCTTAGGCCTACAAAAGCGCTTCCAAGGAAGGGTGCTGGCTAGCAACAGCTTTCAGTGCTGGCACTTTTCATCTCTGAGCAATTGCTCGACGTTTGCAATTTCTCAGCTCGTGTCTACGAGACAGAAAGACTGTGACGTTTGGTGGGTAGAGAAGCGCAAAGCCCCAGTGTTGCTGCACCTGTGAAAGCGCTTCCAAGGAAGGGTGCTGGCTAGCAACAGCTTTCAGTGCTGCCACTTTTCATCTCTGAGCAATTGCTGGACATTTGCAATTTCTCACCTGAGCTCTCTTTAGACTGCGCGAGAGGATGAGCAGAAGATTAGGTGGCTAGAGAAGCCCAGAGCCCCAGTGTTCTTAGGCCTACAAAAGCGTTTCCAATGAAGGGTGCTGGCTAGCAACAGCTTTCAGTGCTGGCACTTTTCATCTCTGAGCAATTGCTCGACGTTTGCAATTTCTCAGCTCGTGTCTACGAGACGGAAAGAGAAGGACCGTGATGTTTGGTGGGTAGAGAAGCGCAAAGCCCCAGTGTTGCTGTGCCTGTGAAAGCGCTTCCAAGGAAGGGTGCTGGCTAGCAACAGCTTTCAGTGCTGGCACTTTTCATCTCTGAGCAATTGCTCGACGTTTGCAATTTCTCACCTGAGCTCTCTTTAGACTGCGCGAGAGGATGAGCAGAAGATTAGGTGGCTAGAGAAGCCCAGAGCCCCAGTGTTCTTAGGGCTACAAAAGCGCTTCCAAGGAAGGCTGCTGGCTAGCAACAGCTTTCAGTGCTGGCACTTTTCATCTCTGAGGAATTGCTGGATGTTTGCAATTTCTCACCTGAGCTCTCTTTAGACTGCGCGAGAGGATGAGCAGAAGATTAGGTGGCTAGAGAAGCCCAGAGCCCCAGTGTTCTTAGGGCTACAAAAGCGCTTCTAAGGAAGGGTGCTGGCTAGCAACAGCTTTCAGTGCTGGCACTTTTCATCTCTGAGCAATTGCTCGACGTTTGCAATTTCTCAGCTCGTGTCTACGAGACGGAAAGAGAAGGACCGTGACGTTTGGTGGCTAGAGAAGCGCAAAGCCCCAGTGTTGCTGCGCCTGTGAAAGCGCTTCCAAGGAAGGGTGCTGGCTAGCAACAGCTTTCAGTGCTGCCACTTTTCATCTCTGAGCAATTGCTCGACGTTTGCAATTTCTCACCTGAGCTCTCTTTAGACTGCACGAGAGGATGAGCAGAAGATTAGGTGGCTAGAGTAGCCCAGAGCCCCAGTGTTCTTAGGGCTACAAAAGCGCTTCTAAGGAAGGGTGCTGGCTAGCAACAGCTTTCAGTGCTGGCACTTTTCATCTCTGAGCAATTGCTCGACGTTTGCAATTTCTCAGCTCGTGTCTACGAGACGGAGAGATAGTGACCGTGACGTTTGGTGGCTAGAGAAGCGCAAAACCCCAGTGTTGCTGCGCCTGTGAAAGCGCTTCCAAGGAAGGGTGCTGGCTAGCAACAGCTTTCAGTGCTGGCACTTTTCATCTCTGAGCAATTGCTGGACATTTACAATTTCTCAGCTCGTGTCTACGAGACGGAGAGATAGTGACCGTGATGTTTGTTGGCTAGAGAAGCGCAAAGGCCCAGTGTTGCTGCGCCTGTGAAAGCGCTTCCAAGGAAGGGTGCTGGCTAGCAAGAGCTTTCAGTGCTGGCACTTTTCATCTCTGAGCAATTGCTCGACGTTTGCAATTTCTCACCTGAGCTCTCTTTAGACTGCGCGAGAGGATGAGCAGAAGAGTAGGTGGCTAGAGAAGCCCAGAGCCCCAGTGTTCTTAGGGCTACAAAAGCGCTTCCAAGGAAGGGTGCTGGCTAGCAACAGCTTTCAGTGCTGACACTTTTCATCTCTCAGCAATTGCTCGACGTTTGCAATTTCTCAGATCGTGTCTACGAGACAGAAAGACTGTCACGTTTGATGGCTAGAGAAGCGCAAAGCCCCAGTGTTGCTGCGCCTGTGAAAGCGCTTCCAAGGAAGGGTGCTGGCTAGCAACAGCTTTCAGTGCTGCCACTTTTCATCTCTGAGCAATTGCTCGACGTTTGCAATTTCTCACCTGAGCTCTCTTTAGACTGCGCGAGAGGATGAGCAGAAGATTAGGTGGCTAGAGAAGCCCAGAGCCCCAGTGTTCTTAGGCCTACAAAAGCGCTTCCAAGGAAGGGTGCTGGCTAGCAACAGCTTTCAGTGCTGGCACTTTTCATCTCTGAGCAATTGCTCGATGTTTGCAATTTCTCACCTAAGCTCTCTTTAGATTGCTCGAGAGGATGAGCAGAAGATTAGGTGGCTAGAGTAGCCCAGGGCCCCACTGTTCTTAGGCCTACAAAAGCGCTTCCAAGGAAGGGTGCTGGCTAGCAACAGCTTTCAGTGCTGGCACTTTTCATCTCTGAGCAATTGCTCGACGTTTGCAATTTCTCAGCTCGTGTCTACGAGACGGAGAGATAGTGACCGTGATGTTTGGTGGCTAGAGAAGCGCAAAGCCCCAGTGTTGCTGTGCCTGTGAAAGCGCTTCCAAGGAAGGGTGCTGGCTGCAAGAGCTTTCAGTGCTGGCACTTTTCATCTCTGAGCAATTGCTGGACATTTGCAATTTCTCACCTGAGCTCTCTTTAGACTGCGCGAGAGGATGAGCAGAAGAGTAGGTGGCTAGAGAAGCCCAGAGCCCCAGTGTTCTTAGGCCTACAAAAGCGCTTCCAAGGAAGGGTGCTGGCTAGCCACAGCTTTCAGTGCTGGCACTTTTCATCTCTCAGTAATTGCTCAACGTTTGCAATATCTCACCAGAGCTCTCTTTAGACTGTGCGAGAGGATGAGCAGAAGATTAGGTGGCTAGAGTAGCCCAGAGCCCCAGTGTTCTTAGGCCTACAAAAGCGCTTCCAAGGAAGGGTGCTGGCTAGCAACAGCTTTCAGTGCTGGCACTTTTCATCTCTGAGCAATTGCTCGACGTTTGCAATTTCTCAGCTCGTGTCTACGAGACAGAAAGACTGTGACGTTTGGTGGGTAGAGAAGCGCAAAGCCCCAGTGTTGCTGCCCCTGTGAAAGCGCTTCCAAGGAAGGGTGCTGGCTAGCAACAGCTTTCAGTGCTGCCACTTTTCATCTCTGAGCAATTGCTCGACGTTTGCAATTTCTCACCTGAGCTCTCTTTAGACTGCGCGAGAGGATGAGGAGAAGATTAGGTGGCTAGAGAAGCCCAGAGCCCCACTGTTCTTAGGCCTACAAAAGCGTTTCCAATGAAGGGTGCTGGCTAGCAACAGCTTTCAGTGCTGGCACTTTTCATCTCTGAGCAATTGCTCGACGTTTGCAATTTCTCAGCTCGTGTCTACGAGACGGAAAGAGAAGGACCGTGATGTTTGGTGGCTAGAGAAGCGCAAAGCCCCAGTGTTGCTGTGCCTGTGAAAGCGCTTCCAAGGAAGGGTGCTGGCTAGCAACAGCTTTCAGTGCTGGCACTTTTCATCTCTGAGCAATTGCTCGACGTTTGCAATTTCTCACCTGAGCTCTCTTTAGACTGCGCGAGAGGATGAGCAGAAGATTAGGTGGCTAGAGAAGCCCAGAGCCCCAGTGTTCTTAGGGCTACAAAAGCGCTTCCAAGGAAGGCTGCTGGCTAGCAACAGCTTTCAGTGCTGGCACTTTTCATCTCTGAGCAATTGCTCGACGTTTGCAATTTCTCACCTGAGCTCTCTTTAGACTGCGCGAGAGGATGAGCAGAAGATTAGGCGGCTAGAGAAGCCCAGAGCCCCAGTGTTCTTAGGGCTACAAAAGCGCTTCTAAGGAAGGGTGCTGGCTAGCAACAGCTTTCAGTGCTGGCACTTTTCATCTCTGAGCAATTGCTCGACGTTTGCAATTTCTCAGCTCGTGTCTACGAGACGGAAAGAGAAGGACCGTGACGTTTGGTGGCTAGAGAAGCGCAAAGCCCCAGTGTTGCTGCGCCTGTGAAAGCGCTTCCAAGGAAGGGTGCTGGCTAGCAACAGCTTTCAGTGCTGCCACTTTTCATCTCTGAGCAATTGCTCGACGTTTGCAATTTCTCACCTGAGCTCTCTTTAGACTGCGCGAGAGGATGAGCAGAAGATTAGGTGGCTAGAGAAGCCCAGAGCCCCACTGTTCTTAGGGCTACAAAAGCGCTTCCAAGGAAGGGTGCTGGCTAGCAACAGCTTTCAGTGCTGACACTTTTCATCTCTCAGCAATTGCTCGACGTTTGCAATTTCTCAGCTCTTGTCTACGAGACAGAAAGACTGTCACGTTTGATGGCTAGAGAAGCGCAAAGCCCCAGTGTTGCTGCGCCTGTGAAAGCGCTTCCAAGGAAGGGTGCTGGCTAGCAACAGCTTTCAGTGCTGCCACTTTTCATCTCTGAGCAATTGCTCGACGTTTGCAATTTCTCACCTGAGCTCTCTTTAGACTGCGCGAGAGGATGAGCAGAAGATTAGGTGGCTAGAGAAGCCCAGAGCCCCAGTGTTCTTAGGCCTACAAAAGCGCTTCCAAGGAAGGGTGCTGGCTACCAACAGCTTTCAGTGCTGGCACTTTTCATCTCTGAGCAATTGCTCGATGTTTGCAATTTCTCACCTGAGCTCTCTTTAGATTGCTCGAGAGGATGAGCAGAAGATTAGGTGGCTAGAGTAGCCCAGGGCCCCACTGTTCTTAGGGCTACAAAAGCGCTTCCAAGGAAGGGTGCTGGCTAGCAAGAGCTTTCAGTGCTGGCACTTTTCATCTCTGAGCAATTGCTCGACGTTTGCAATTTCTCAGCTCGTGTCTACGAGACGGAGAGATAGTGACCGTGATGTTTGGTGGCTAGAGAAGCGCAAAGCCCCAGTGTTGCTGTGCCTGTGAAAGCGCTTCCAAGGAAGGGTGCTGGCTAGCAAGAGCTTTCAGTGCTGGCACTTTTCATCTCTGAGCAATTGCTGGACATTTGCAATTTCTCCCCTGAGCTCTCTTTAGACTGTGCGAGAGGATGAGCAGAAGATGAGGTGGCTAGAGAAGCCCAGAGCCCCAGTGTTCTTAGGCCTACAAAAGCGCTTCCAAGGAAGGGTGCTGGCTAGCAAGAGCTTTCAGTGCTGGCACTTTTCATCTCTCAGTAATTGCTCAACGTTTGCAATATCTCACCAGAGCTCTCTTTAGACTGCGCGAGAGGATGAGCAGAAGATTAGGTGGCTAGAGTAGCCCAGAGCCCCAGTGTTCTTAGGCCTACAAAAGCGCTTCCAAGGAAGGGTGCTGGCTAGCAACAGCTTTCAGTGCTGGCACTTTTCATCTCTGAGCAATTGCTCGACGTTTGCAATTTCTCAGCTCGTGTCTACGAGACGGAGATATAGTGACCTTGATGTTTGGTGGGTAGAGAAGCGCAAAGCCCCAGTGTTGCTGTGCCTGTGAAAGCGCTTCCAAGGAAGGGTGCTGGCTAGCAACAGCTTTCAGTGCTGGCACTTTTCATCTCTGAGCAATTGCTGGACATTTGCAATTTCACACCTGAGCTCTCTTTAGACTGCGCGAGAGGATGAGCAGAAGAGTAGGTGGCTAGAGAAGCCCAGAGCCCCAGTGTTCTCAGGGCTACAAAAGCACTTCCAAGGAAGGGTGCTGGCTAGCCACAGCTTTCAGTGCTGGCACTTTTCATCTCTGAGCAATTGCTCGATGTTTGCAATTTCTCACCTGAGCTCTCTTTAGACTGCGCGAGAGGATGAGCAGAAGATTAGGTGGCTAGAGAAGCCCAGAGCCCCAGTGTTCTTAGGCCTACAAAAGCGCTTCCAAGGAAGGGTGCTGGCTAGCAACAGCTTTCAGTGCTGGCACTTTTCATCTCTGAGCAATTGCTCGACGTTTGCAATTTCTCAGCTCGTGTCTACGAGACGGAAAGACTGTGACGTTTGGTGGGTAGAGAAGCGCAAAGCCCCAGTGTTGCTGCCCCTGTGAAAGCGCTTCCAAGGAAGGGTGCTGGCTAGCAACAGCTTTCAGTGCTGCCACTTTTCATCTCTGAGCAATTGCTCGACGTTTGCAATTTCTCACCTGAGCTCTCTTTAGACTGCGCGAGAGGATGAGCAGAAGATTAGGTGGCTAGAGAAGCCCAGAGCCCCACTGTTCTTAGGCCTACAAAAGCGTTTCCAATGAAGGGTGCTGGCTAGCAACAGCTTTCAGTGCTGGCACTTTTCATCTCTGAGCAATTGCTCGACGTTTGCAATTTCTCAGCTCGTGTCTACGAGACGGAAAGAGAAGGACCGTGATGTTTGGTGGGTAGAGAAGCGCAAAGCCCCAGTGTTGCTGCGCCTGTGAAAGCGCTTCCAAGGAAGGGTGCTGGCTAGCAACAGCTTTCAGTGCTGCCACTTTTCATCTCTGAGCAATTGCTCGACGTTTGCAATTTCTCACCTGAGCTCTCTTTAGACTGCGCGAGAGGATGAGCAGAAGATTAGGTGGCTAGAGAAGCCCAGAGCCCCAGTGTTCTTAGGGCTACAAAAGCGCTTCCAAGGAAGGCTGCTGGCTAGCAACAGCTTTCAGTGCTGGCACTTTTCATCTCTGAGGAATTGCTGGACGTTTGCAATTTCTCACCTGAGCTCTCTTTAGACTGCGCGAGAGGATGAGCAGAAGATTAGGTGGCTAGAGAAGCCCAGAGCCCCAGCGTTCTTAGGGCTACAAAAGCGCTTCTAAGGAAGGGTGCTGGCTAGCAACAGCTTTCAGTGCTGGCACTTTTCATCTCTGAGCAATTGCTCGACGTTTGCAATTTCTCAGCTCGTGTCTACGAGACGGAAAGAGAAGGACTGTGACGTTTGGTGGCTAGAGAAGCGCAAAGCCCCAGTGTTGCTGCGCCTGTGAAAGCGCTTCCAAGGAAGGGTGCTGGCTAGCAACAGCTTTCAGTGCTGCCACTTTTCATCTCTGAGCAATTGCTGGACGTTTGCAATTTCTCACCTGAGCTCTCTTTAGACTGCGCGAGAGGATGAGCAGAAGATTAGGTGGCTAGAGTAGCCCAGAGCCCCAGTGTTCTTAGGGCTACAAAAGCGCTTCTAAGGAAGGGTGCTGGCTAGCAACAGCTTTCAGTGCTGGCACTTTTCATCTCTGAGCAATTGCTCGACGTTTGCAATTTCTCAGCTCGTGTCTACGAGACGGAGAGATAGTGACCGTGACGTTTGGTGGGTAGAGAAGCGCAAAGCCCCAGTGTTGCTGCGCCTGTGAAAGCGCTTCCAAGGAAGGGTGCTGGCTAGCAACAGCTTTCAGTGCTGGCACTTTTCATCTCTGAGCAATTGCTGGACATTTACAATTTCTCAGCTCGTGTCTACGAGACGGAGAGATAGTGACCGTGATGTTTGTTGGCTAGAGAAGCGCAAAGGCCCAGTGTTGCTGCGCCTGTGAAAGCGCTTCCAAGGAAGGGTGCTGGCTAGCAAGAGCTTTCAGTGCTGGCACTTTTCATCTCTGAGCAATTGCTCGACGTTTGCAATTTCTCACCTGAGCTCTCTTTAGAGTGCGCGAGAGGATGAGCAGAAGATGAGGTGGGTAGAGAAGCCCAGAGCCCCACTGTTCTTAGGGCTACAAAAGCGCTTCCAAGGAAGGGTGCTGGCTAGCAACAGCTTTCAGTGCTGACACTTTTCATCTCTCAGCAATTGCTCGACGTTTGCAATTTCTCAGCTCTTGTCTACGAGACAGAAAGACTGTCACGTTTGATGGCTAGAGAAGCGCAAAGCCCCAGTGTTGCTGCGCCTGTGAAAGCGCTTCCAAGGAAGGGTGCTGGCTAGCAACAGCTTTCAGTGCTGCCACTTTTCATCTCTGAGCAATTGCTCGACGTTTGCAATTTCTCACCTGAGCTCTCTTTAGACTGCGCGAGAGGATGAGCAGAAGATTAGGTGGCTAGAGAAGCCCAGAGCCCCAGTGTTCTTAGGCCTACAAAAGCGCTTCCAAGGAAGGGTGCTGGCTAGCAACAGCTTTCAGTGCTGGCACTTTTCATCTCTGAGCAATTGCTCGATGTTTGCAATTTCTCACCTGAGCTCTCTTTAGATTGCTCGAGAGGATGAGCAGAAGATTAGGTGGCTAGAGTAGCCCAGGGCCCCACTGTTCTTAGGGCTACAAAAGCGCTTCCAAGGAAGGGTGCTGGCTAGCAACAGCTTTCAGTGCTGGCACTTTTCATCTCTGAGCAATTGCTCGACGTTTGCAATTTCTCAGCTCGTGTCTACGAGACGGAGAGATAGTGACCGTGATGTTTGGTGGCTAGAGAAGCGCAAAGCCCCAGTGTTGCTGTGCCTGTGAAAGCGCTTCCAAGGAAGGGTGCTGGCTGCAAGAGCTTTCAGTGCTGGCACTTTTCATCTCTGAGCAATTGCTGGACATTTGCAATTTCTCACCTGAGCTCTCTTTAGACTGCGCGAGAGGATGAGCAGAAGAGTAGGTGGCTAGAGAAGCCCAGAGCCCCAGTGTTCTTAGGCCTACAAAAGCGCTTCCAAGGAAGGGTGCTGGCTAGCCACAGCTTTCAGTGCTGGCACTTTTCATCTCTGAGCAATTGCTCGACGTTTGCAATTTCTCACCTGAGCTCTCTTTAGACTGCGCGAGAGGATGAGCAGAAGATGAGGTGGCTAGAGAAGGCCAGAGCCCCAGTGTTCTTAGGGCTACAAAAGCGCTTCCAAGGAAGGCTGCTGGCTAGCAAGAGCTTTCAGTGCTGGCACTTTTCATCTCTGAGGAATTGCTGGACGTTTGCAATTTCTCACCTGAGCTCTCTTTAGACTGCGCGAGAGGATGAGCAGAAGATTAGGTGGCTAGAGAAGCCCAGAGCCCCAGTGTTCTTAGGGCTACAAAAGCGCTTCTAAGGAAGGGTGCTGGCTAGCAACAGCTTTCAGTGCTGGCACTTTTCATCTCTGAGCAATTGCTCGACGTTTGCAATTTCTCAGCTCGTGTCTAAGAGACGGAAAGAGAAGGACCGTGACGTTTGGTGGCTAGAGAAGCGCAAAGCCCCAGTGTTGCTGCGCCTGTGAAAGCGCTTCCAAGGAAGGGTGCTGGCTAGCAACAGCTTTCAGTGCTGCCACTTTTCATCTCTGAGCAATTGCTCGACGTTTGCAATTTCTCACCTGAGCTCTCTTTAGACTGCGCGAGAGGATGAGCAGATTAGGTGGCTAGAGTAGCCCAGAGCCCCAGTGTTCTTAGGGCTACAAAAGCGCTTCTAAGGAAGGGTGCTGGCTAGCAACAGCTTTCAGTGCTGGCACTTTTCATCTCTGAGCAATTGCTCGACGTTTGCAATTTCTCAGCTCGTGTCTACGAGACGGAGAGATAGTGACCGTGACGTTTGGTGGCTAGAGAAGCGCAAAGCCCCAGTGTTGCTGCGCCTGTGAAAGCGCTTCCAAGGAAGGGTGCTGGCTAGCAACAGCTTTCAGTGCTGGCACTTTTCATCTCTGAGCAATTGCTGGACATTTACAATTTCTCAGCTCGTGTCTACGAGACGGAGAGATAGTGACCGTGATGTTTGTTGGCTAGAGAAGCGCAAAGCCCCAGTGTTGCTGCGCCTGTGAAAGCGCTTCCAAGGAAGGGTGCTGGCTAGCAAGAGCTTTCAGTGCTGCCACTTTTCATCTCTGAGCAATTGCTCGACGTTTGCAATTTCTCACCTGAGCTCTCTTTAGACTGCGCGAGAGGATGAGCAGAAGATGAGGTGGGTAGAGAAGCCCAGAGCCCCAGTGTTCTTAGGGCTACAAAAGCGCTTCCAAGGAAGGGTGCTGGCTAGCAACAGCTTTCAGTGCTGACACTTTTCATCTCTCAGCAATTGCTCGACGTTTGCAATTTCTCAGCTCTTGTCTACGAGACAGAAAGACTGTCACGTTTGATGGCTAGAGAAGCGCAAAGCCCCAGTGTTGCTGCGCCTGTGAAAGCGCTTCCAAGGAAGGGTGCTGGCTAGCAACAGCTTTCAGTGCTGCCACTTTTCATCTCTGAGCAATTGCTCGACGTTTGCAATTTCTCACCTGAGCTCTCTTTAGACTGCGCGAGAGGATGAGCAGAAGATTAGGTGGCTAGAGAAGCCCAGAGCCCCAGTGTTCTTAGGCCTACAAAAGCGCTTCCAAGGAAGGGTGCTGGCTAGCAACAGCTTTCAGTGCTGGCACTTTTCATCTCTGAGCAATTGCTCGATGTTTGCAATTTCTCACCTGAGCTCTCTTTAGATTGCTCGAGAGGATGAGCAGAAGATTAGGTGGCTAGAGTAGCCCAGGGCCCCACTGTTCTTAGGGCTACAAAAGCGCTTCCAAGGAAGGGTGCTGGCTAGCAAGAGCTTTCAGTGCTGGCACTTTTCATCTCTGAGCAATTGCTCGACGTTTGCAATTTCTCAGCTCGTGTCTACGAGACGGAGAGATAGTGACCGTGACGTTTGGTGGGTAGAGAAGCGCAAAGCCCCAGTGTTGCTGTGCCTGTGAAAGCGCTTCCAAGGAAGGGTGCTGGCTGCAAGAGCTTTCAGTGCTGGCACTTTTCATCTCTGAGCAATTGCTGGACATTTGCAATTTCTCACCTGAGCTCTCTTTAGACTGCGCGAGAGGATGAGCAGAAGAGTAGGTGGCTAGAGAAGCCCAGAGCCCCAGTGTTCTTAGGCCTACAAAAGCGCTTCCAAGGAAGGGTGCTGGCTAGCCACAGCTTTCAGTGCTGGCACTTTTCATCTCTGAGCAATTGCTCGACGTTTGCAATTTCTCACCTGAGCTCTCTTTAGACTGCGCGAGAGGATGAGCAGAAGATGAGGTGGCTAGAGAAGGCCAGAGCCCCACTGTTCTTAGGGCTACAAAAGCGCTTCCAAGGAAGGGTGCTGGCTAGCAAGAGCTTTCAGTGCTGGCACTTTTCATCTCTGAGCAATTGCTCGACGTTTGCAATTTCTCAGCTCGTGTCTACGAGACAGAAAGACTGTCACGTTTGGTGGGTAGAGAAGCGCAAAGCCCCAGTGTTGCTGCGCCTGTGAAAGCGCTTCCAAGGAAGGGTGCTGGCTAGCAAGAGCTTTCAGTGCTGGCACTTTTCATCTCTGAGCAATTGCTCGACGTTTGCAATTTCTCACCTGAGCTCTCTTTAGACTGCGCGAGAGGATGAGCAGAAGATTAGGTGGCTAGAGAAGCCCAGAGCCCCACTGTTCTTAGGGCTGCAAGAGCGTTTCCAAGAAAGGGTGCTGGCTAGCAACAGCTTTCAGTGCTGGCACTTTTCATCTCTGAGCAATTGCTCGACGTTTGCAATTTCTCAGCTCGTGTCTACGAGACAGAAAGAGAATGACCGTGATGTTTGGTGGCTAGAGAAGCGCAAAGCCCCAGTGTTGCTGCGCCTGTGAAAGCGCTTCCAAGGAAGGGTGCTGGCTAGCAACAGCTTTCAGTGCTGGCACTTTTCATCTCTGAGCAATTGCTGGACATTTGCAATTTCTCACCTGAGCTCTCTTTAGAGTGCGCGAGAGGATGAGCAGAAGATGAGGTGGCTAGAGAAGCCCAGAGCCCCAGTGTTCTAAGGGCTACAAAAGCGCTTCCAAGAAGGGTGCTGGCTAGCAACAGCTTTCAGTGCTGGCACTTTTCATCTCTGAGCAATTGCTCGACGTTTGCAATTTCTCATCTCGTGTCTACGAGACGGAGAGATAGTGACCATGACGTTTGGTGGCTAGAGAAGCGCAAAGCCCCAGTGTTGCTGCGCCTGTGAAAGCGCTTCCAAGGAAGGGTGCTGGCTAGCAACAGCTTTCAGTGCTGGCACTTTTCATCTCTGAGCAATTGCTGGACATTTGCAATTTCTCACCTGAGCTCTCTTTAGAGTGCGCGAGAGGATGAGCAGAAGATGAGGTGGCTAGAGAAGCCCAGAGCCCCAGTGTTCTTAGGCCTACAAAAGCGCTTCCAAGGAAGGGTGCTGGCTAGCAACAGCTTTCAGTGCTGGCACTTTTCATCTCTGAGCAATTGCTCAACGTTTGCAATTTCTCACCTGAGCTCTCTTTCGACTGCGCGAGAGGATGAGCAGAAGATGAGGTGGCTAGAGAAGGCCAGAGCCCCAGTGTTCTTAGGCCTACAAAAGCGCTTCCAAGGAAGGGTGCTGGCTAGCAAGAGCTTTCAGTGCTGCCACTTTTCATCTCTGAGCAATTGCTGGATGTTTGCAATTTCTCACCTGATCTCTCTTTAGACTGCGCGAGAGGATGAGCAGAAGATGAGGTGGCTAGAGTAGCCCAGAGCCCCAGTGTTCTTAGGCCTACAAAAGCGCTTCCAAGGAACCGTGCTGGCTAGCAACAGCTTTCAGTGCTGGCACTTTTCATCTCTGAGCAATTGCTGGACATTTGCAATTTCTCAGCTCGTGTCTACGAGACAGAAAGACTGTCACGTTTGGTGGGTAGAGAAGCGCAAAGCCCCAGTGTTGCTGCGCCTGTGAAAGCGCTTCCAAGGAAGGGTGCTGGCTAGCAAGAGCTTTCAGTGCTGCCACTTTTCATCTCTGAGCAATTGCTCGACGTTTGCAATTTCTCACCTGAGCTCTCTTTAGACTGCGCGAGAGGATGAGCAGAAGATTAGGTGGCTAGAGTAGCCCAGAGCCCCAGTGTTCTTAGGGCTACAAAAGCGCTTCCAAGGAAGGGTGCTGGCTAGCAACAGCTTTCAGTGCTGGCACTTTTCATCTCTGAGCAATTGCTCGACGTTTGCAATTTCTCAGATCGTGTCTACGAGACGGAGAGATAGTGACCTTGATGTTTGGTGGGTAGAGAAGCGCAAAGCCCCAGTGTTGCTGTGCCTGTGAAAGCGCTTCCAAGGAAGGGTGCTGGCTAGCAACAGCTTTCAGTGCTGGCACTTTTCATCTCTGAGCAATTGCTGGACATTTGCAATTTCACACCTGAGCTCTCTTTAGACTGCGCGAGAGGATGAGCAGAAGATTAGGTGGCTAGAGAAGCCCAGAGCCGCAGTGGTCTTAGGGCTACAAAAGCGCTTCCAAGGAAGGGTGCTGGCTAGCAACAGCTTTCAGTGCTGGCACTTTTCATCTCTGAGCAATTGCTCGATGTTTGCAATTTCTCACCTGAGCTCTCTTTAGACTGCGCGAGAGGATGAGCAGAAGATTAGGTGGCTAGAGAAGCCCAGAGCCCCAGTGTTCTTAGGCCTACAAAAGCGCTTCCAAGGAAGGGTGCTGGCTACCAACAGCTTTCAGTGCTGGCACTTTTCATCTCTGAGCAATTGCTCGACGTTTGCAATTTCTCAGCTCGTGTCTACAAGACGGAAAGAGAAGGACCGTGACGTTTGGTGGCTAGAGAAGCGCAAAGCCCCACTGTTGCTGCGCCTGTGAAAGCGCTTCCAAGGAAGGGTGCTGGCTAGCAACAGCTTTCAGTGCTGCCACTTTTCATCTCTGAGCAATTGCTCGACGTTTGCAATTTCAAACCTGAGCTCTCTTTAGACTGCGCGAGAGGATGAGCAGAAGATTAGGTGGCTAGAGTAGCCCAGAGCCCCAGTGTTCTTAGGCCTACAAAAGCGTTTCCAAGGAAGGGTGCTGGCTAGCAACAGCTTTCAGTGCTGGCACTTTTCATCTCTGAGCAATTGCTCGACGTTTGCAATTTCTCAGCTCGTGTCTACGAGACGGAGAGATAGTGACCATGACGTTTGGTGGCTAGAGAAGCGCAAAGCCCCAGTGTTGCTGCGCCTGTGAAAGCGCTTCCAAGGAAGGGTGCTGGCTAGCAAGAGCTTTCAGTGCTGGCACTTTTCATCTCTGAGCAATTGCTCGCCGTTTGCTATTTCTCAGCTCGTGTCTACGAGACGGAGAGATAGTGACCGTGATGTTTGGTGGCTAGAGAAGCGCAAAGCCCCAGTGTTGCTGCACCTGTGAAAGCGCTTCCAAGGAAGGGTGCTGGCTGGCAAGAGCTTTCAGTGCTGGCACTTTTCATCTCTGAGCAATTGCTCAACGTTTGCAATTTCTCACCTGAGCTCTCTTTAGACTGCGCGAGAGGATGAGCAGAAGAGTAGGTGGCTAGAGAAGCCCAGAGCCCCAGTGTTCTTAGGCCTACAAAAGCGCTTCCAAGGAAGGGTGCTGGCTAGCCACAGCTTTCAGTGCTGGCACTTTTCATCTCTGAGCAATTGCTGGATGTTTGCAATTTCTCACCTGAGCTCTCTTTAGACTGCGCGAGAGGATGAGCAGAAGATGAGGTGGCTAGAGAAGCCCAGAGCCCCACTGTTCTTAGGCCTACAAAAGCGCTTCCAAGGAAGGGTGCTGGCTAGCAACAGCTTTCAGTGCTGGCACTTTTCATCTCTCAGCAATTGCTCGACGTTTGCAATTTCTCAGCTCGTGTCTACGAGACAGAAAGACTGTCACGTTTGGTGGGTAGAGAAGCGCAAAGCCCCAGTGTTGCTGCGCCTGTGAAAGCGCTTCCAAGGAAGGGTGCTGGCTAGCAACAGCTTTCAGTGCTGGCACTTTTCATCTCTGAGCAATTGCTCGACGTTTGCAATTTCTCACCTCAGCTCTCTTTAGACTGCGCGAGAGGATGAGCAGAAGATTAGGTGGCTAGAGAAGCCCAGAGCCCCACTGTTCTTAGGGCTGCAAGAGCGTTTCCAAGAAAGGGTGCTGGCTAGCAACAGCTTTCAGTGCTGGCACTTTTCATCTCTGAGCAATTGCTCGACGTTTGCAATTTCTCAGCTCGTGTCTACGAGACAGAAAGAGAATGACCGTGATGTTTGGTGGCTAGAGAAGCGCAAAGCCCCAGTGTTGCTGTGCCTGTGAAAGCGCTTCCAAGGAAGGGTGCTGGCTAGCAACAGCTTTCAGTGCTGCCACTTTTCATCTCTGAGCAATTGCTGGACATTTGCAATTTCAAACCTGAGCTCTCTTTAGACTGCGCGAGAGGATGAGCAGAAGATTAGGTGGCTAGAGAAGCCCAGAGCCCCAGTGTTCTAAGGGATACAAAAGCGCTTCCAAGAAGGGTGCTGGCTAGCAACAGCTTTCAGTGCTGGCACTTTTCATCTCTGAGCAATTGCTCGATGTTTGCAATTTCTCACCTGAGCTCTCTTTAGAGTGCGCGAGAGGATGAGCAGAAGAGTAGGTGGCTAGAGAAGCCCAGAGCCCCAGTGTTCTTAGGGCTACAAAAGCGCTTCCAAGGAAGGGTGCTGGCTAGCAACAGCTTTCAGTGCTGGCACTTTTCATCTCTGAGCAATTGCTGGACATTTGCAATTTCACACCTGAGCTCTCTTTAGACTGCGCGAGAGGATGAGCAGAAGATTAGGTGGCTAGAGAAGGCCAGAGCCCCAGTGTTCTTAGGGCTACAAAAGCGCTTCCAAGGAAGGGTGCTGGATAGCAAGAGCTTTCAGTGCTGCCACTTTTCATCTCTGAGCAATTGCTGGACATTTGCAATTTCTCCCCTGAGCTCTCTTTAGACTGCGCGAGAGGATGAGCAGAAGATTAGGTGGCTAGAGTAGCCCAGAGCCCCAGTGTTCTTAGGCCTACAAAAGCGCTTCCAAGGAACCGTGTTGGCTAGCAACAGCTTTCAGTGCTGCCACTTTTCATCTCTGAGCAATTGCTCGACGTTTGCAATTTCTCAGCTCGTGTCTACGAGACAGAAAGACTGTCACGTTTGGTGGCTAGAGAAGCGCAAAGCCCCAGTGTTGCTGCGCCTGTGAAAGCGCTTCCAAGGAAGGGTGCTGGCTAGCAACAGCTTTCAGTGCTGGCACTTTTCATCTCTGAGCAATTGCTCGACGTTTGCAATTTCTCAGCTCGTGTCTACGAGACGGAGAGATAGTGACCTTGATGTTTGGTGGGTAGAGAAGCGCAAAGCCCCAGTGTTGCTGTGCCTGTGAAAGCGCTTCCAAGAAGGGTGCTGGCTAGCAACAGCTTTCAGTGCTGGCACTTTTCATCTCTGAGCAATTGCTGGACATTTGCAATTTCACACCTGAGCTCTCTTTAGACTGCGCGAGAGGATGAGCAGAAGATTAGGTGGCTAGAGAAGCCCAGAGCCCCAGTGTTCTTAGGGCTACAAAAGCGCTTCCAAGGAAGGGTGCTGGCTAGCAACAGCTTTCAGTGCTGGCACTTTTCATCTCTGAGCAATTGCTGGATGTTTGCAATTTCTCACCTGAGCTCTCTTTAGACTGCGCGAGAGGATGAGCAGAAGATTAGGTGGCTAGAGAAGCCCAGAGCCACAGTGTTCTTAGGGCTACAAAAGCACTTCCAAGGAAGGGTGCTGGCTAGCAAGAGCTTTCAGTGCTGGCACTTTTCATCTCTGAGCAATTGCTCGACGTTTGCAATTTCTCAGATCGTGTCTACGAGACAGAAAGACTGTCACTTTTGGTGGCTAGAGAAGCGTAAAGCCCCAGTGTTGCTGCGCCTGTGAAAGCGCTTCCAAGGAAGGGTGCTGGCTAGCAAGAGCTTTCAGTGCTGGCACTTTTCATCTCTGAGCAATTGCTGGACATTTGCAATTTCTCACCTGAGCTCTCTTTCGACTGCGCGAGAGGATGAGCAGAAGATTAGGTGGCTAGAGAAGCCCAGAGCCCCAGTGTTCTTAGGGCTACAAAAGCGCTTCCAAGGAAGGGTGCTGGCTAGCAACAGCTTTCAGTGCTGGCACTTTTCATCTCTGAGCAATTGCTCGACGTTTGCAATTACTCACCTAAGCTCTCTTTAGACTGCGCGAGAGGATGAGCAGAAGATTAGGTGGCTAGAGAAGCCCAGAGCCCCACTGTTCTTAGGCCTACAAAAGCGCTTCCAAGGAAGGGTGCTGGCTAGCAAGAGCTTTCAGTGCTGGCACTTTTCATCTCTGAGCAATTGCTCGACGTTTGCAATTTC
Organism: Sarcoramphus papa; assembly: GCA_037962945.1. NCBI lineage: Eukaryota > Metazoa > Chordata > Aves > Accipitriformes > Cathartidae > Sarcoramphus > Sarcoramphus papa. The sequence continues at coordinate 95,328,153 of CM075586.1, forward strand.
TCAGCTCTTATCTACGATACTGAAAGAGAAGGACCGTGACGTTTGGTGGCTAGAGAAGCGCAAAGCCCCAGTGTTGCTGTGCCTGTGAAAGCGCTTCCAAGGAAGGGTGCTGGCTAGCAAGAGCTTTCAGTGCTGGCACTTTTCATCTCTGAGCAATTCCTCGATGTTTGCAATTTCACACCTGAGCTCTCTTTAGACTGCGCGAGAGGATGAGCAGAAGATTAGGTGGCTAGAGAAGCCCAGAGCCCCAGTGTTCTTAGGGTTACAAAAGCGCTTCCAAGGAAGGGTGCTGGCTAGCAACAGCTTTCAGTGCTGGCACTTTTCATCTCTGAGCAATTGCTGGACATTTGCAATTTCTCACCTGAGCTCTCTTTAGACTGCGCGAGAGGATGAGCAGAAGATTAGGTGGCTAGAGTAGCCCAGAGCCCCAGTGTTCTTAGGGCTACAAAAGCGCTTCCAAGGAAGGGTGCTGGCTAGCAACAGCTTTCAGTGCTGGCACTTTTCATCTCTGAGCAATTGCTCGACGTTTGCAATTTCTCAGCTCGTGTCTACGAGACGGAGAGATAGTGACCTTGATGTTTGGTGGGTAGAGAAGCGCAAAGCCCCCGTGTTGCTGTGCCTGTGAAAGCGCTTCCAAGGAAGGGTGCTGGCTAGCAACAGCTTTCAGTGCTGGCACTTTTCATCTCTGAGCAATTGCTGGACATTTGCAATTTCTCACCTGAGCTCTCTTTAGACTGCGCGAGAGGATGAGCAGAAGATTAGGTGGCTAGAGAAGCCCAGAGCCACAGTGTTCTTAGGGCTACAAAAGCACTTCCAAGGAAGGGTGCTGGCTAGCAACAGCTTTCAGTGCTGGCACTTTTCATCTCTGAGCAATTGCTCGACGTTTGCAATTTCTCAGATCGTGTCTACGAGACAGAAAGACTGTCACTTTTGGTGGCTAGAGAAGCGGAAAGCCCCAGTGTTGCTGCGCCTGTGAAAGCGCTTCCAAGGAAGGGTGCTGGCTAGCAACAGCTTTCAGTGGTGGCACTTTTCATCGCTGAGCAATTGCTCGACGTTTGCAATTTCTCACCTGAGCTCTCTTTAGAGTGCGCGAGAGGATGAGCAGAAGAGTAGGTGGCTAGAGAAGCCCAGAGCCCCAGTGTTCTTAGGGCTACAAGAGCGCTTCCAAGGAAGGGTGCTGGCTAGCAACAGCTTTCAGTGCTGGCACTTTTCATCTCTGAGCAATTGCTCGACGTTTGCAATTTCTCAGCTCGTATCTACAGGACGGAAAGAGAAGGACCGTGATGTTTGGTGGGTAGAGAAGCGCAAAGCCCCAGTGTTGCTGCGCCTGTGAAAGCGCTTCCAAGGAAGGGTGCTGGCTAGCAACAGCTTTCAGTGCTGGCACTTTTCATCTCTGAGCAATTGCTGGATGTTTGCAATTTCTCACCTGAGCTGTCTTTAGACTGCGTGAGAGGATGAGCAGAAGATTAGGTGGCTAGAGAAGCCCAGAGCCCCAGTGTTCTTAGGCCTACAAAAGCGCTTCCAAGGAAGGGTGCTGGCTAGCAAGAGCTTTCAGTGCTGGCACTTTTCATCTCTGAGCAATTGCTCGACGTTTGCAATTTCTCAGCTCGTGTCTACGAGACTGAAAGACTGTCACGTTTGGTGGGTAGAGAAGCGGAAAGCCCCAGTGTTGCTGCGCCTGTGAAAGCGCTTCCAAGGAAGGGTGCTGGCTAGCAACAGCTTTCAGTGCTGGCACTTTTCATCTCTGAGCAATTGCTCGACGTTTGCAATTTCTCACCTGAGCTCTCTTTAGACTGCGCGAGAGGATGAGCAGAAGAGTAGGTGGCTAGAGAAGCCCAGAGCCCCAGTGTTCTTAGGGCTGCAAGAGCGTTTCCAAGGAAGGGTGCTGGCTAGCAACAGCTTTCAGTGCTGGCACTTTTCATCTCTGAGCAATTGCTCGATGTTTGCAATTTCTCAGCTCGTGTCTACGAGACAGAAAGAGAATGACCGTGATGTTTGGTGGCTAGAGAAGCGCAAAGCCCCAGTGTTGCTGCACCTGTGAAAGCGCTTCCAAGGAAGGGTGCTGGCTAGCAACAGCTTTCAGTGCTGGCACTTTTCATCTCTGAGCAATTGCTCGACGTTTGCAATTTCTCACCTGAGCTCTCTTTAGACTGCGCGAGAGGATGAGCAGAAGATTAGGTGGCTAGAGAAGCCCAGAGCCCCAGTGTTCTTATGCCTACAAAAGAGCTTCCAAGGAAGGGTGCTGGCTAGCAACAGCTTTCAGTGCTGGCACTTTTCATCGCTGAGCAATTGCTCGACGTTTGCAATTTCTCACCTGAGCTCTCTTTCGACTGCGCGAGAGGATGAGCAGAAGAGTAGGTGGCTAGAGAAGCCCAGAGCCCCAGTGTTCTTAGGGCTACAAGAGGGTTTCCAAGGAAGGGTGCTGGCTAGCAACAGCTTTCAGTGCTGGCACTTTTCATCTCTGAGCAATTGCTCGACGTTTGCAATTTCTCAGCTCGTGTCTACGAGACGGAAAGAGAATGACCGTGATGTTTGGTGGGTAGAGAAGCGCAAAGCCCCAGTGTTGCTGCACCTGTGAAAGCGCTTCCAAGGAAGGGTGCTGGCTAGCAACAGCTTTCAGTGCTGGCACTTTTCATCGCTGAGCAATTGCTCGACGTTTGCAATTTCTCACCTCAGCTCTCTTTAGACTGCGCGAGAGGATGAGCAGAAGATTAGGTGGCTAGAGAAGCCCAGAGCCCCAGTGTTCTTAGGCCTACAAAAGCACTTCCAAGGAAGGGTGCTGGCTAGCAACAGCTTTCAGTGCTGGCACTTTTCATCTCTCAGCAATTGCTCGACGTTTGCAATTTCTCAGCTCGTGTCTACGAGACAGAAAGACTGTCACGTTTGGTGGGTAGAGAAGCGCAAAGCCCCAGTGTTGCTGCGCCTGTGAAAGCGCTTCCAAGGAAGGGTGCTGGCTAGCAACAGCTTTCAGTGCTGGCACTTTTCATCGCTGAGCAATTGCTCGACGTTTGCAATTTCTCACCTGAGCTCTCTTTAGACTGCGCGAGAGGATGAGCAGAAGAGTAGGTGGCTAGAGAAGCCCAGAGCCCCAGTGTTCTTAGGGCTACAAGAGGGTTTCCAAGGAAGGGTGCTGGCTAGCAACAGCTTTCAGTGCTGGCACTTTTCATCTCTGAGCAATTGCTCGACGTTTGCAATTTCTCAGCTCGTGTCTACGAGACGGAAAGAGAATGACCGTGATGTTTGGTGGGTAGAGAAGCGCAAAGCCCCAGTGTTGCTGCACCTGTGAAACCGCTTCCAAGGAAGGGTGCTGGCTAGCAACAGCTTTCAGTGCTGGCACTTTTCATCGCTGAGCAATTGCTCGACGTTTGCAATTTCTCACCTCAGCTCTCTTTAGACTGCGCGAGAGGATGAGCAGAAGATTAGGTGGCTAGAGAAGCCCAGAGCCCCAGTGTTCTTAGGCCTACAAAAGCACTTCCAAGGAAGGGTGCTGGCTAGCAACAGCTTTCAGTGCTGGCACTTTTCATCTCTCAGCAATTGCTCGACGTTTGCAATTTCTCAGCTCGTGTCTACGAGACAGAAAGACTGTCACGTTTGGTGGGTAGAGAAGCGCAAAGCCCCAGTGTTGCTGCGCCTGTGAAAGCGCTTCCAAGGAAGGGTGCTGGCTAGCAACAGCTTTCAGTGCTGCCACTTTTCATCTCTGAGCAATTGCTCGACGTTTGCAATTTCTCACCTGAGCTCTCTTTAGACTGCGCGAGAGGATGAGCAGAAGAGTAGGTGGCTAGAGAAGCCCAGAGCCCCAGTGTTCTTAGGGCAACAAAAGCGCTTCCAAGGAAGGGTGCTGGCTAGCAACAGCTTTCAGTGCTGGCACTTTTCATCTCTGAGCAATTGCTCGATGTTTGCAATTTCTCACCTGAGCTCTCTTTAGATTGCGCGAGAGGATGAGCAGAAGATTAGGTGGCTAGAGAAGCCCAGAGCCCCAGTGTTCCTAGGGCTGCAAGAGCGTTTCCAAGGAAGGGTGCTGGCTAGCAACAGCTTTCAGTGCTGGCACTTTTCATCTCTGAGCAATTGCTCGACGTTTGCAATTTCTCAGCTCGTGTCTACGAGATAGAAAGACTGTCACGTTTGGTGGGTAGAGAAGCGGAAAGCCCCAGTGTTGCTGCGCCTGTGAAAGCGCTTCCAAGGAAGGGTGCTGGCTAGCAAGAGCTTTCAGTGCTGGCACTTTTCATCTCTGAGCAATTGCTCGACGTTTGCAATTTCTCACCTGAGCTCTCTTTAGACTGCGCGAGAGGATGAGCAGAAGATTAGGTGGCTAGAGTAGCCCAGAGCCCCAGTGTTCTTAGGGCCACAAGAGCGTTTCCAAGGAAGGGTGCTGGCTAGCAACAGCTTTCAGTGCTGGCACTTTTCATCTCTGAGCAATTGCTCGACGTTTGCAATTTCTCAGCTCGTGTCTACGAGATAGAAAGACCGTGATGTTTGGTTGGTAGAGAAGCGCAAAGCCCCAGTGTTGCTGCGCCTGTGAAAGCGCTTCCAAGGAAGGGTGCTGGCTAGCAACAGCTTTCAGTGCTGCCACTTTTCATCTCTGAGCAATTGCTCGATGTTTGCAATTTCTAACCTGAGCTCTCTTTAGACTGCGCGAGAGGATGAGCAGAAGATTAGGTGGCTAGAGAAGCCCGGAGCCCCAGTGTTCTTAGGGCTACAAAAGCGCTTCCAAGGAACCGTGCTGGCTAGCAACAGCTTTCAGTGCTGGCACTTTTCATCTCTGAGCAATTGCTCGACGTTTGCAATTTCTCAGCTCGTGTCTACGAGATAGAAAGACTGTCACGTTTGGTGGGTAGAGAAGCGGAAAGCCCCAGTGTTGCTGCGCCTGTGAAAGCGCTTCCAAGGAAGGGTGCTGGCTAGCAAGAGCTTTCAGTGCTGGCACTTTTCATCTCTGAGCAATTGCTCGACGTTTGCAGTTTCTCACCTGAGCTCTCTTTAGACTGCGCGAGAGGATGAGCAGAAGATTAGGTGGCTAGAGAAGCCCAGAGCCCCAGTGTTCCTAGGGCTGCAAGAGCGTTTCCAAGGAAGGGTGCTGGCTAGCAACAGCTTTCAGTGCTGGCACTTTTCATCTCTGAGCAATTGCTCGACGTTTGCAATTTCTCAGCTCGTGTCTACGAGACAGAAAGAGAATGACCGTGATGTTTGGTGGGTAGAGAAGCGCAAAGCCCCAGTGTTGCTGCGCCTGTGAAAGCGCTTCCAAGGAAGGGTGCTGGCTAGCAACAGCTTTCAGTGCTGGCACTTTTCATCTCTGAGCAATTGCTCGACATTTGCAATATCTCAGCTCTTATCTACGAGACGGAGAGATAGTGACCGTGACGTTTGGTGGCTAGAGAAGCGCAAAGCCCCAGTGTTGCTGCGCCTGTGAAAGCGCTTCCAAGGAAGGGTGCTGGCTAGCAAGAGCTTTCAGTGCTGGCACTTTTCATCTCTGAGCAATTGCTCGACGTTTGCAATTTCTCACCTGAGCTCTCTTTAGACTGCGCGAGAGGATGAGCAGAAGATTAGGTGGCTAGAGAAGCCCAGAGCCCCAGTGTTCTTAGGCCTACAAAAGCGCTTCCAAGGAAGGGTGCTGGCTAGCAAGAGCTTTCAGTGCTGGCACTTTTCATCTCTGAGCAATTGCTCGACGTTTGCAATTTCTCACCTGAGCTCTCTTTAGACTGCGCGAGAAGATGAGCAGAAGATTAGGTGGCTAGAGTAGCCCAGAGCCCCAGTGTTCTTAGGGCTACAAGAGCGTTTCCAAGGAAGGGTGCTGGCTAGCAACAGCTTTCAGTGCTGGCACTTTTCATCTCTGAGCAATTGCTCGACGTTTGCAATTTCTCAGCTCGTGTCTACGAGATAGAAAGACCGTGATGTTTGGTTGGTAGAGAAGCGCAAAGCCCCAGTGTTGCTGCGCCTGTGAAAGCGCTTCCAAGGAAGGGTGCTGGCTAGGAAGAGCTTTCAGTGCTGGCACTTTTCATCTCTGAGCAATTGCTCGATGTTTGCAATTTCTCACCTGAGCTCTCTTTAGACTGCGCGAGAGGATGAGCAGAAGATTAGGTGGCTAGAGAAGCCCGGAGACCCAGTGTTCTTAGGGCTACAAAAGCGCTTCCAAGGAACCGTGCTGGCTAGCAACAGCTTTCAGTGCTGGCACTTTTCATCTCTGAGCAATTGCTCGACGTTTGCAATTTCTCAGCTCGTGTGTACGAGACGGAAAGAGAAGGACCGTGATGTTTGGTGGGTAGAGAAGCGCAAAGCCCCAGTGTTGCTGCGCCTGTGAAAGCGCTTCCAAGGAAGGGTGCTGGCTAGCAACAGCTTTCAGTGCTGGCACTTTTCATCTCTGAGCAATTGCTCGACGTTTGCAATTTCTCAGCTCGTGTCTACGAGACAGAAAGACTGTCACGTTTGGTGCCTAGAGAAGCGCAAAGCCCCAGTGTTGCTGCGCCTGTGAAAGCGCTTCCAAGGAAGGCTGCTGGCTAGCAACAGCTTTCAGTGCTGGCACTTTTCATCTCTGAGCAATTGCTCGACGTTTGCAATTTCTCACCTGAGCTCTCTTTAGACTGCGCGAGAGGATGAGCAGAAGATTAGGTGGCTAGAGAAGCCCAGAGCCCCAGTGTTCTTAGGGCTACAAAAGCACTTCCAAGGAAGGGTGCTGGCTAGCAACAGCTTTCAGTGCTGGCACTTTTCATCTCTGAGCAATTGCTCGACGTTTGCAATTTCTCAGCTCGTGTCTACGAGACAGAAAGAGAATGACCGTGATGTTTGGTGGCTAGAGAAGCGCAAAGCCCCAGTGTTGCTGTGCCTGTGAAAGCGCTTCCAAGGAAGGGTGCTGGCTAGCAACAGCTTTCAGTGCTGGCACTTTTCATCTCTGAGCAATTGCTCGACGTTTGCAATATCTCAGCTCTTATCTACGAGACGGAGAGATAGTGACCGTGACGTTTGGTGGCTAGAGAAGCGCAAAGCCCCAGTGTTGCTGCGCCTGTGAAAGCGCTTCCAAGGAAGGGTGCTGGCTAGCAACAGCTTTCAGTGCTGGCACTTTTCATCTCTGAGCAATTGCTCGACGTTTGCAATTTCTCACCTGAGCTCTCTTTAGACTGCGCGAGAGGATGAGCAGAAGATTAGGTGGCTAGAGAAGCCCAGAGCCCCAGTGTTCTTAGGGCTACAAAAGCGCTTCCAAGGAAGGGTGCTGGCTAGCAACAGCTTTCAGTGCTGCCACTTTTCATCTCTGAGCAATTGCTCGACGTTTGCAATTTCTCACCTGAGCTCTCTTTAGACTGCGCGAGAGGATGAGCAGAAGATTAGGTGGCTAGAGTAGCCCAGAGCCCCAGTGTTCTTAGGCCTACAAAAGCGCTTCCAAGGAAGGGTGCTGGCTAGCAACAGCTTTCAGTGCTGGCACTTTTCATCTCTGAGCAATTGCTCGACGTTTGCAATTTCTCAGCTCGTGTCTACGAGACGGAAAGAGAAAGACCGTGATGTTTGGTGGCTAGAGAAGCGCAAAGCCCCAGTGTTGCTGCGCCTGTGAAAGCGCTTCCAAGGAAGGGTGCTGGCTAGCAACAGCTTTCAGTGCTGGCACTTTTCATCTCTGAGCAATTGCTGGATGTTTGCAATTTCTCACCTGAGCTGTCTTTAGACTGCGCGAGAGGAGGAGCAGAAGATTAGGTGGCTAGAGAAGCCCAGAGCCCCAGTGTTCTTAGGCCTACAAAAGCGCTTCCAAGGAAGGGTGCTGGCTAGCAAGAGCTTTCAGTGCTGGCACTTTTCATCTCTGAGCAATTGCTCGACGTTTGCAATTTCTCAACTCGTGTCTACGAGACAGAAAGACCGTGACGTTTGGTGGGTAGAGAAGCGGAAAGCCCCAGTGTTGCTGCGCCTGTGAAAGCGCTTCCAAGGAAGGGTGCTGGCTAGCAAGAGCTTTCAGTGCTGGCACTTTTCATCTCTGAGCAATAGCTCGACGTTTGCAATTTCTCACCTGAGCTCTCTTTAGACTGCGCGAGAGGATGAGCAGAAGATTAGGTGGTTAGAGAAGCACAGAGCCCCAGTGTGCTTAGGCCTACAAAAGCGCTTCCAAGGAAGGGTGCTAGCTAGCAACAGCTTTCAGTGCTGGCACTTTTCATCTCTGAGCAATTGCTCGACGTTTGCAATTTCTCAGATCGTGTCTACGAGACAGAAAGACTGTCACGTTTGGTGGCTAGAGAAGCGCAAAGCCCCAGTGTTGCTGTGCCTGTGAAAGCGCTTCCAAGGAAGGGTGCTGGCTAGCAACAGCTTTCAGTGCTGGCACTTTTCATCTCTGAGCAATTGCTCGACGTTTGCAATTTCTCACCTGAGCTCTCTTTAGACTGCGCGAGAGGATGAGCAGAAGATGAGGTGGCTAGAGAAGCCCAGAGCCCCAGTGTTCTAAGGGCTACAAAAGCGCTTCCAAGAAGGGTGCTGGCTAGCAACAGCTTTCAGTGCTGGCACTTTTCATCTCTGAGCAATTGCTCGACGTTTGCAATTTCTCAGCTCGTGTCTACGAGACAGAAAGACTGTCACGTTTGGTGGCTAGAGAAGCGGAAAGCCCCAGTGTTGCTGCGCCTGTGAAAGCGCTTCCAAGGAAGGGTGCTGGCTAGCAACAGCTTTCAGTGCTGGCACTTTTCATCTCTGAGCAATTGCTCGACGTTTGCAATTTCTCACCTGAGCTCTCTTTAGAGTGCGCGAGAGGATGAGCAGAAGATTAGGTGGCTAGAGAATCCCAGAGACCCAGTGTTCTTAGGGCTACAAAAGCACTTCCAAGGAAGGGTGCTGGCTAGCAACAGCTTTCAGTGCTGGCACTTTTCATCTCTGAGCAATTGCTCGACGTTTGCAATTTCTCAGCTCGTGTCTACGAGACAGAAAGAGAATGACCGTGATGTTTGGTGGCTAGAGAAGCGCAAAGCCCCAGTGTTGCTGCGCCTGTGAAAGCGCTTCCAAGGAAGGGTGCTGGCTGGCAACAGCTTTCAGTGCTGGCACTTTTCATCTCTGAGCAATTGCTCGACGTTTGCAATTTCTCACCTGAGCTCTCTTTAGACTGCGCGAGAGGATGAGCAGAAGATTAGGTGGCTAGAGAAGCCCAGAGCCCCAGTGTTCTTATGCCTACAAAAGAGCTTCCAAGGAAGGGTGCTGGCTAGCAAGAGCTTTCAGTGCTGGCACTTTTCATCGCTGAGCAATTGCTCAACGTTTGCAATTTCTCACCTGAGCTCTCTTTAGACTGCGCGAGAGGATGAGCAGAAGATGAGGTGGCTAGAGAAGCCCAGAGCCCCAGTGTTCTTAGGGCTACAAAAGCGCTTCCAAGGAAGGGTGCTGGCTAGCAACAGCTTTCAGTGCTGGCACTTTTCATCTCTGAGCAATTGCTCGACGTTTGCAATTTCTCAGCTCGTGTCTACGAGACAGAAAGACTGTGACGTTTGGTGGGTAGAGAAGCGCAAAGCCCCAGTGTTGCTGCGCCTGTGAAAGCGCTTCCAAGGAAGGGTGCTGGCTAGCAACAGCTTTCAGTGCTGCCACTTTTCATCTCTGAGCAATTGCTCGACGTTTGCAATTTCTCACCTGAGCTCTCTTTAGACTGCGCGAGAGGATGAGCAGAAGATTAGGTGGCTAGAGAAGCCCAGAGCCCCAGTGTTCTTAGGCCTACAAAAGCGCTTCCAAGGAAGGGTGCTGGCTAGCAAGAGCTTTCAGTGCTGGCACTTTTCATCTCTGAGCAATTGCTCGATGTTTGCAATTTCTCACCTGAGCTCTCTTTAGATTGCTCGAGAGGATGAGCAGAAGATTAGGTGGCTAGAGTAGCCCAGGGCCCCACTGTTCTTAGGGCTACAAAAGCGCTTCCAAGGAAGGGTGCTGGCTAGCAACAGCTTTCAGTGCTGGCACTTTTCATCTCTGAGCAATTGCTCGACGTTTGCAATTTCTCAGCTCGTGTCTACGAGACGGAGAGATAGTGACCGTGATGTTTGGTGGCTAGAGAAGCGCAAAGCCCCAGTGTTGCTGTGCCTGTGAAAGCGCTTCCAAGGAAGGGTGCTGGCTGCAAGAGCTTTCAGTGCTGGCACTTTTCATCTCTGAGCAATTGCTGGACATTTGCAATTTCTCACCTGAGCTCTCTTTAGACTGCGCGAGAGGATGAGCAGAAGAGTAGGTGGCTAGAGAAGCCCAGAGCCCCAGTGTTCTTAGGCCTACAAAAGCGCTTCCAAGGAAGGGTGCTGGCTAGCCACAGCTTTCAGTGCTGGCACTTTTCATCTCTCAGTAATTGCTCAACGTTTGCAATATCTCACCAGAGCTCTCTTTAGACTGTGCGAGAGGATGAGCAGAAGATTAGGTGGCTAGAGTAGCCCAGAGCCCCAGTGTTCTTAGGGCTACAAAAGCGCTTCCAAGGAAGGGTGCTGGCTAGCAACAGCTTTCAGTGCTGGCACTTTTCATCTCTGAGCAATTGCTCGACGTTTGCAATTTCTCAGCTCGTGTCTACGAGACGGAGAGATAGTGACCTTGATGTTTGGTGGCTAGAGAAGCGCAAAGCCCCAGTGTTGCTGTGCCTGTGAAAGCGCTTCCAAGGAAGGGTGCTGGCTAGCAACAGCTTTCAGTGCTGGCACTTTTCATCTCTGAGCAATTGCTCGACGTTTGCAATTTCTCACCTGAGCTCTCTTTAGACTGCGCGAGAGGATGAGCAGAAGATTAGGTGGCTAGAGAAGCCCAGAGCCCCAGTGTTCTTAGGGCTACAAAAGCGCTTCCAAGGAAGGCTGCTGGCTAGCAACAGCTTTCAGTGCTGGCACTTTTCATCTCTGAGCAATTGCTCGACGTTTGCAATTTCTCACCTGAGCTCTCTTTAGACTGCGCGAGAGGATGAGCAGAAGATTAGGCGGCTAGAGAAGCCCAGAGCCCCAGTGTTCTTAGGGCTACAAAAGCGCTTCTAAGGAAGGGTGCTGGCTAGCAACAGCTTTCAGTGCTGGCACTTTTCATCTCTGAGCAATTGCTCGACGTTTGCAATTTCTCAGCTCGTGTCTACGAGACGGAAAGAGAAGGACCGTGACGTTTGGTGGCTAGAGAAGCGCAAAGCCCCAGTGTTGCTGCGCCTGTGAAAGCGCTTCCAAGGAAGGGGGCTGGCTAGCAACAGCTTTCAGTGCTGCCACTTTTCATCTCTGAGCAATTGCTCGACGTTTGCAATTTCTCACCTGAGCTCTCTTTAGACTGCGCGAGAGGATGAGCAGAAGATTAGGCGGCTAGAGAAGCCCAGAGCCCCAGTGTTCTTAGGGCTACAAAAGCGCTTCCAAGGAAGGGTGCTGGCTAGCAACAGCTTTCAGTGCTGACACTTTTCATCTCTCAGCAATTGCTCGACGTTTGCAATTTCTCAGCTCTTGTCTACGAGACAGAAAGACTGTCACGTTTGATGGCTAGAGAAGCGCAAAGCCCCAGTGTTGCTGCGCCTGTGAAAGCGCTTCCAAGGAAGGGTGCTGGCTAGCAACAGCTTTCAGTGCTGCCACTTTTCATCTCTGAGCAATTGCTCGACGTTTGCAATTTCTCACCTGAGCTCTCTTTAGACTGCGCGAGAGGATGAGCAGAAGATTAGGTGGCTAGAGAAGCCCAGAGCCCCAGTGTTCTTAGGCCTACAAAAGCGCTTCCAAGGAAGGGTGCTGGCTAGCAACAGCTTTCAGTGCTGGCACTTTTCATCTCTGAGCAATTGCTCGATGTTTGCAATTTCTCACCTGAGCTCTCTTTAGATTGCTCGAGAGGATGAGCAGAAGATTAGGTGGCTAGAGTAGCCCAGGGCCCCACTGTTCTTAGGGCTACAAAAGCGCTTCCAAGGAAGGGTGCTGGCTAGCAAGAGCTTTCAGTGCTGGCACTTTTCATCTCTGAGCAATTGCTCGACGTTTGCAATTTCTCAGCTCGTGTCTACGAGACGGAGAGATAGTGACCGTGATGTTTGGTGGCTAGAGAAGCGCAAAGCCCCAGTGTTGCTGTGCCTGTGAAAGCGCTTCCAAGGAAGGGTGCTGGCTAGCAAGAGCTTTCAGTGCTGGCACTTTTCATCTCTGAGCAATTGCTGGACATTTGCAATTTCTCACCTGAGCTCTCTTTAGACTGTGCGAGAGGATGAGCAGAAGATGAGGTGGCTAGAGAAGCCCAGAGCCCCAGTGTTCTTAGGCCTACAAAAGCGCTTCCAAGGAAGGGTGCTGGCTAGCCACAGCTTTCAGTGCTGGCACTTTTCATCTCTCAGTAATTGCTCAACGTTTGCAATATCTCACCAGAGCTCTCTTTAGACTGCGCGAGAGGATGAGCAGAAGATTAGGTGGCTAGAGTAGCCCAGAGCCCCAGTGTTCTTAGGCCTACAAAAGCGCTTCCAAGGAAGGGTGCTGGCTAGCAACAGCTTTCAGTGCTGGCACTTTTCATCTCTGAGCAATTGCTCGACGTTTGCAATTTCTCAGCTCGTGTCTACGAGACGGAGATATAGTGACCTTGATGTTTGGTGGGTAGAGAAGCGCAAAGCCCCAGTGTTGCTGTGCCTGTGAAAGCGCTTCCAAGGAAGGGTGCTGGCTAGCAACAGCTTTCAGTGCTGGCACTTTTCATCTCTGAGCAATTGCTGGACATTTGCAATTTCACACCTGAGCTCTCTTTAGACTGCGCGAGAGGATGAGCAGAAGAGTAGGTGGCTAGAGAAGCCCAGAGCCCCAGTGTTCTTAGGGCTACAAAAGCACTTCCAAGGAAGGGTGCTGGCTAGCCACAGCTTTCAGTGCTGGCACTTTTCATCTCTGAGCAATTGCTCGATGTTTGCAATTTCTCACCTGAGCTCTCTTTAGACTGCGCGAGAGGATGAGCAGAAGATTAGGTGGCTAGAGAAGCCCAGAGCCCCAGTGTTCTTAGGCCTACAAAAGCGCTTCCAAGGAAGGGTGCTGGCTAGCAACAGCTTTCAGTGCTGGCACTTTTCATCTCTCAGCAATTGCTCGACGTTTGCAATTTCTCAGCTCGTGTCTACGATACTGAAAGACTGTGACGTTTGGTGGGTAGAGAAGCGCAAAGCCCCAGTGTTGCTGCCCCGTGAAAGCGCTTCCAAGGAAGGGTGCTGGCTAGCAACAGCTTTCAGTGCTGCCACTTTTCATCTCTGAGCAATTGCTCGACGTTTGCAATTTCTCACCTGAGCTCTCTTTAGACTGCGCGAGAGGATGAGCAGAAGATTAGGTGGCTAGAGAAGCCCAGAGCCCCAGTGTTCTTAGGCCTACAAAAGCGTTTCCAATGAAGGGTGCTGGCTAGCAACAGCTTTCAGTGCTGGCACTTTTCATCTCTGAGCAATTGCTCGACGTTTGCAATTTCTCAGCTCGTGTCTACGAGACGGAAAGAGAAGGACCGTGATGTTTGGTGGCTAGAGAAGCGCAAAGCCCCAGTGTTGCTGCGCCTGTGAAAGCGCTTCCAAGGAAGGGTGCTGGCTAGCAACAGCTTTCAGTGCTGCCACTTTTCATCTCTGAGCAATTGCTCGACGTTTGCAATTTCTCACCTGAGCTCTCTTTAGACTGCGCGAGAGGATGAGCAGAAGATTAGGTGGCTAGAGAAGCCCAGAGCCCCAGTGTTCTTAGGGCTACAAAAGCGCTTCCAAGGAAGGCTGCTGGCTAGCAAGAGCTTTCAGTGCTGGCACTTTTCATCTCTGAGGAATTGCTGGACGTTTGCAATTTCTCACCTGAGCTCTCTTTAGACTGCGCGAGAGGATGAGCAGAAGATTAGGTGGCTAGAGAAGCCCAGAGCCCCAGCGTTCTTAGGGCTACAAAAGCGCTTCTAGGGAAGGGTGCTGGCTAGCAACAGCTTTCAGTGCTGGCACTTTTCATCTCTGAGCAATTGCTCGACGTTTGCAATTTCTCAGCTCGTGTCTACGAGACGGAAAGAGAAGGACCGTGACGTTTGGTGGCTAGAGAAGCGCAAAGCCCCAGTGTTGCTGCGCCTGTGAAAGCGCTTCCAAGGAAGGGTGCTGGCTAGCAACAGCTATCAGTGCTGCCACTTTTCATCTCTGAGCAATTGCTCGACGTTTGCAATTTCTCACCTGAGCTCTCTTTAGACTGCGCGAGAGGATGAGCAGAAGATTAGGTGGCTAGAGTAGCCCAGAGCCCCAGTGTTCTTAGGGCTACAAAAGCGCTTCCAAGGAAGGGTGCTGGCTAGCAACAGCTTTCAGTGCTGGCACTTTTCATCTCTGAGCAATTGCTCGACGTTTGCAATTTCTCAGCTCGTGTCTACGAGACGGAGAGATAGTGACCGTGACGTTTGGTGGCTAGAGAAGCGCAAAGCCCCAGTGTTGCTGCGCCTGTGAAAGCGCTTCCAAGGAAGGGTGCTGGCTAGCAACAGCTTTCAGTGCTGGCACTTTTCATCTCTGAGCAATTGCTGGACATTTACAATTTCTCAGCTCGTGTCTACGAGACGGAGAGATAGTGACCGTGATGTTTGGTGGCTAGAGAAGCGCAAAGGCCCAGTGTTGCTGCGCCTGTGAAAGCGCTTCCAAGGAAGGGTGCTGGCTAGCAACAGCTTTCAGTGCTGGCACTTTTCATCTCTGAGCAATTGCTCGACGTTTGCAATTTCTCACCTGAGCTCTCTTTAGACTGCGCGAGAGGATGAGCAGAAGATGAGGTGGGTAGAGAAGCCCAGAGCCCCAGTGTTCTTAGGGCTACAAAAGCGCTTCCAAGGAAGGGTGCTGGCTAGCAACAGCTTTCAGTGCTGACACTTTTCATCTCTCAGCAATTGCTCGACGTTTGCAATTTCTCAGCTCTTGTCTACGAGACAGAAAGACTGTCACGTTTGATGGCTAGAGAAGCGCAAAGCCCCAGTGTTGCTGCGCCTGTGAAAGCGCTTCCAAGGAAGGGTGCTGGCTAGCAACAGCTTTCAGTGCTGCCACTTTTCATCTCTGAGCAATTGCTCGACGTTTGCAATTTCTCACCTGAGCTCTCTTTAGACTGCGCGAGAGGATGAGCAGAAGATTAGGTGGCTAGAGAAGCCCAGAGCCCCAGTGTTCTTAGGCCTACAAAAGCGCTTCCAAGGAAGGGTGCTGGCTAGCAACAGCTTTCAGTGCTGGCACTTTTCATCTCTGAGCAATTGCTCGATGTTTGCAATTTCTCACCTGAGCTCTCTTTAGATTGCTCGAGAGGATGAGCAGAAGATTAGGTGGCTAGAGTAGCCCAGGGCCCCACTGTTCTTAGGGCTACAAAAGCGCTTCCAAGGAAGGGTGCTGGCTAGCAAGAGCTTTCAGTGCTGGCACTTTTCATCTCTGAGCAATTGCTCGACGTTTGCAATTTCTCAGCTCGTGTCTACGAGACGGAGAGATAGTGACCGTGATGTTTGGTGGCTAGAGAAGCGCAAAGCCCCAGTGTTGCTGTGCCTGTGAAAGCGCTTCCAAGGAAGGGTGCTGGCTGCAAGAGCTTTCAGTGCTGGCACTTTTCATCTCTGAGCAATTGCTGGACATTTGCAATTTCTCACCTGAGCTCTCTTTAGACTGCGCGAGAGGATGAGCAGAAGAGTAGGTGGCTAGAGAAGCCCAGAGCCCCAGTGTTCTTAGGCCTACAAAAGCGCTTCCAAGGAAGGGTGCTGGCTAGCCACAGCTTTCAGTGCTGGCACTTTTCATCTCTGAGCAATTGCTCGACGTTTGCAATTTCTCACCTGAGCTCTCTTTAGACTGCGCGAGAGGATGAGCAGAAGATGAGGTGGCTAGAGAAGGCCAGAGCCCCAGTGTTCTTAGGGCTACAAAAGCGCTTCCAAGGAAGGGTGCTGGCTAGCAAGAGCTTTCAGTGCTGGCACTTTTCATCTCTGAGGAATTGCTGGACGTTTGCAATTTCTCACCTGAGCTCTCTTTAGACTGCGCGAGAGGATGAGCAGAAGATTAGGTGGCTAGAGTAGCCCAGAGCCCCAGTGTTCTTAGGGCTACAAAAGCGCTTCTAAGGAAGGGTGCTGGCTAGCAACAGCTTTCAGTGCTGGCACTTTTCATCTCTGAGCAATTGCTCGACGTTTGCAATTTCTCAGCTCGTGTCTAAGAGACGGAAAGAGAAGGACCGTGACGTTTGGTGGCTAGAGAAGCGCAAAGCCCCAGTGTTGCTGCGCCTGTGAAAGCGCTTCCAAGGAAGGGTGCTGGCTAGCAAGAGCTTTCAGTGCTGCCACTTTTCATCTCTGAGCAATTGCTCGACGTTTGCAATTTCTCACCTGAGCTCTCTTTAGACTGCACGAGAGGATGAGCAGAAGATTAGGTGGCTAGAGTAGCCCAGAGCCCCAGTGTTCTTAGGGCTACAAAAGCGCTTCTAAGGAAGGGTGCTGGCTAGCAACAGCTTTCAGTGCTGGCACTTTTCATCTCTGAGCAATTGCTCGACGTTTGCAATTTCTCAGCTCGTGTCTACGAGACGGAGAGATAGTGACCGTGACGTTTGGTGGCTAGAGAAGCGCAAAGCCCCAGTGTTGCTGCGCCTGTGAAAGCGCTTCCAAGGAAGGGTGCTGGCTAGCAACAGCTTTCAGTGCTGGCACTTTTCATCTCTGAGCAATTGCTGGACATTTACAATTTCTCAGCTCGTGTCTACGAGACGGAGAGATAGTGACCGTGATGTTTGTTGGCTAGAGAAGCGCAAAGCCCCAGTGTTGCTGCGCCTGTGAAAGCGCTTCCAAGGAAGGGTGCTGGCTAGCAAGAGCTTTCAGTGCTGGCACTTTTCATCTCTGAGCAATTGCTCGACGTTTGCAATTTCTCACCTGAGCTCTCTTTAGAGTGCGCGAGAGGATGAGCAGAAGAGTAGGTGGCTAGAGAAGGCCAGAGCCCCAGTGTTCTTAGGGCTACAAAAGCGCTTCCAAGGAAGGGTGCTGGCTAGCAACAGCTTTCAGTGCTGACACTTTTCATCTCTCAGCAATTGCTCGACGTTTGCAATTTCTCAGCTCTTGTCTACGAGACAGAAAGACTGTCACGTTTGATGGCTAGAGAAGCGCAAAGCCCCAGTGTTGCTGCGCCTGTGAAAGCGCTTCCAAGGAAGGGTGCTGGCTAGCAACAGCTTTCAGTGCTGCCACTTTTCATCTCTGAGCAATTGCTCGACGTTTGCAATTTCTCACCTGAGCTCTCTTTAGACTGCGCGAGAGGATGAGCAGAAGATTAGGTGGCTAGAGAAGCCCAGAGCCCCAGTGTTCTTAGGCCTACAAAAGCGCTTCCAAGGAAGGGTGCTGGCTAGCAACAGCTTTCAGTGCTGGCACTTTTCATCTCTGAGCAATTGCTCGATGTTTGCAATTTCTCACCTGAGCTCTCTTTAGATTGCTCGAGAGGATGAGCAGAAGATTAGGTGGCTAGAGTAGCCCAGGGCCCCACTGTTCTTAGGGCTACAAAAGCGCTTCCAAGGAAGGGTGCTGGCTAGCAAGAGCTTTCAGTGCTGGCACTTTTCATCTCTGAGCAATTGCTCGACGTTTGCAATTTCTCAGCTCGTGTCTACGAGACGGAGAGATAGTGACCGTGACGTTTGGTGGGTAGAGAAGCGCAAAGCCCCAGTGTTGCTGTGCCTGTGAAAGCGCTTCCAAGGAAGGGTGCTGGCTGCAAGAGCTTTCAGTGCTGGCACTTTTCATCTCTGAGCAATTGCTGGACATTTGCAATTTCTCACCTGAGCTCTCTTTAGACTGCGCGAGAGGATGAGCAGAAGAGTAGGTGGCTAGAGAAGCCCAGAGCCCCAGTGTTCTTAGGCCTACAAAAGCGCTTCCAAGGAAGGGTGCTGGCTAGCCACAGCTTTCAGTGCTGGCACTTTTCATCTCTGAGCAATTGCTCGACGTTTGCAATTTCTCACCTGAGCTCTCTTTAGACTGCGCGAGAGGATGAGCAGAAGGTGAGGTGGCTAGAGAAGCCCAGAGCCCCACTGTTCTTAGGGCTACAAAAGCGCTTCCAAGGAAGGGTGCTGGCTAGCAAGAGCTTTCAGTGCTGGCACTTTTCATCTCTGAGCAATTGCTCGACGTTTGCAATTTCTCAGCTCGTGTCTACGAGACAGAAAGACTGTCACGTTTGGTGGGTAGAGAAGCGCAAAGCCCCAGTGTTGCTGCGCCTGTGAAAGCGCTTCCAAGGAAGGGTGCTGGCTAGCAAGAGCTTTCAGTGCTGGCACTTTTCATCTCTGAGCAATTGCTCGACGTTTGCAATTTCTCACCTGAGCTCTCTTTAGACTGCGCGAGAGGATGAGCAGAAGATTAGGTGGCTAGAGAAGCCCAGAGCCCCACTGTTCTTAGGGCTGCAAGAGCGTTTCCAAGAAAGGGTGCTGGCTAGCAACAGCTTTCAGTGCTGGCACTTTTCATCTCTGAGCAATTGCTCGACGTTTGCAATTTCTCAGCTCGTGTCTACGAGACAGAAAGAGAATGACCGTGATGTTTGGTGGCTAGAGAAGCGCAAAGCCCCAGTGTTGCTGCGCCTGTGAAAGCGCTTCCAAGGAAGGGTGCTGGCTAGCAACAGCTTTCAGTGCTGGCACTTTTCATCTCTGAGCAATTGCTGGACATTTGCAATTTCTCACCTGAGCTCTCTTTAGAGTGCGCGAGAGGATGAGCAGAAGATGAGGTGGCTAGAGAAGCCCAGAGCCCCAGTGTTCTAAGGGCTACAAAAGCGCTTCCAAGAAGGGTGCTGGCTAGCAACAGCTTTCAGTGCTGGCACTTTTCATCTCTGAGCAATTGCTCGACGTTTGCAATTTCTCATCTCGTGTCTACGAGACGGAGAGATAGTGACCATGACGTTTGGTGGCTAGAGAAGCGCAAAGCCCCAGTGTTGCTGCGCCTGTGAAAGCGCTTCCAAGGAAGGGTGCTCGCTAGCAACAGCTTTCAGTGCTGGCACTTTTCATCTCTGAGCAATTGCTGGACATTTGCAATTTCTCACCTGAGCTCTCTTTAGAGTGCGCGAGAGGATGAGCAGAAGATGAGGTGGCTAGAGAAGCCCAGAGCCCCAGTGTTCTTAGGCCTACAAAAGCGCTTCCAAGGAAGGGTGCTGGCTAGCAACAGCTTTCAGTGCTGGCACTTTTCATCTCTGAGCAATTGCTCAACGTTTGCAATTTCTCACCTGAGCTCTCTTTCGACTGCGCGAGAGGATGAGCAGAAGATGAGGTGGCTAGAGAAGCCCAGAGCCCCAGTGTTCTTAGGCCTACAAAAGCGCTTCCAAGGAAGGGTGCTGGCTAACAAGAGCTTTCAGTGCTGCCACTTTTCATCTCTGAGCAATTGCTGGATGTTTGCAATTTCTCACCTGATCTCTCTTTAGACTGCGCGAGAGGATGAGCAGAAGATGAGGTGGCTAGAGTAGCCCAGAGCCCCAGTGTTCTTAGGGCTACAAAAGCGCTTCCAAGGAAGGGTGCTGGCTAGCAACAGCTTTCAGTGCTGGCACTTTTCATCTCTGAGCAATTGCTGGACGTTTGCAATTTCTCAGCTCGTGTCTACGAGACAGAAAGACTGTCACGTTTGGTGGGTAGAGAAGCGCAAAGCCCCAGTGTTGCTGCGCCTGTGAAAGCGCTTCCAAGGAAGGGTGCTGGCTAGCAAGAGCTTTCAGTGCTGCCACTTTTCATCTCTGAGCAATTGCTCGACGTTTGCAATTTCTCACCTGAGCTCTCTTTAGACTGCGCGAGAGGATGAGCAGAAGATTAGGTGGCTAGAGTAGCCCAGAGCCCCAGTGTTCTTAGGGCTACAAAAGCGCTTCCAAGGAAGGGTGCTGGCTAGCAACAGCTTTCAGTGCTGGCACTTTTCATCTCTGAGCAATTGCTCGACGTTTGCAATTTCTCAGATCGTGTCTACGAGACGGAGAGATAGTGACCTTGATGTTTGGTGGGTAGAGAAGCGCAAAGCCCCAGTGTTGCTGTGCCTGTGAAAGCGCTTCCAAGGAAGGGTGCTGGCTAGCAACAGCTTTCAGTGCTGGCACTTTTCATCTCTGAGCAATTGCTGGACATTTGCAATTTCACACCTGAGCTCTCTTTAGACTGCGCGAGAGGATGAGCAGAAGATTAGGTGGCTAGAGAAGCCCAGAGCCGCAGTGGTCTTAGGGCTACAAAAGCGCTTCCAAGGAAGGGTGCTGGCTAGCAACAGCTTTCAGTGCTGGCACTTTTCATCTCTGAGCAATTGCTCGATGTTTGCAATTTCTCACCTGAGCTCTCTTTAGACTGCGCGAGAGGATGAGCAGAAGATTAGGTGGCTAGAGAAGCCCAGAGCCCCAGTGTTCTTAGGCCTACAAAAGCGCTTCCAAGGAAGGGTGCTGGCTACCAACAGCTTTCAGTGCTGGCACTTTTCATCTCTGAGCAATTGCTCGACGTTTGCAATTTCTCAGCTCGTGTCTACAAGACGGAAAGAGAAGGACCGTGACGTTTGGTGGCTAGAGAAGCGCAAAGCCCCACTGTTGCTGCGCCTGTGAAAGCGCTTCCAAGGAAGGGTGCTGGCTAGCAAGAGCTTTCAGTGCTGCCACTTTTCATCTCTGAGCAATTGCTCGACGTTTGCAATTTCAAACCTGAGCTCTCTTTAGACTGCGCGAGAGGATGAGCAGAAGATTAGGTGGCTAGAGTAGCCCAGAGCCCCAGTGTTCTTAGGCCTACAAAAGCGTTTCCAAGGAAGGGTGCTGGCTAGCAACAGCTTTCAGTGCTGGCACTTTTCATCTCTGAGCAATTGCTCGACGTTTGCAATTTCTCAGCTCGTGTCTACGAGACGGAGAGATAGTGACCATGACGTATGGTGGCTAGAGAAGCGCAAAGCCCCAGTGTTGCTGCGCCTGTGAAAGCGCTTCCAAGGAAGGGTGCTGGCTAGCAAGAGCTTTCAGTGCTGGCACTTTTCATCTCTGAGCAATTGCTCGCCGTTTGCAATTTCTCAGCTCGTGTCTACGAGACGGAGAGATAGTGACCGTGATGTTTGGTGGCTAGAGAAGCGCAAAGCCCCAGTGTTGCTGCACCTGTGAAAGCGCTTCCAAGGAAGGGTGCTGGCTGGCAAGAGCTTTCAGTGCTGGCACTTTTCATCTCTGAGCAATTGCTCAACGTTTGCAATTTCTCACCTGAGCTCTCTTTAGACTGCGCGAGAGGATGAGCAGAAGATTAGGTGGCTAGAGAAGCCCAGAGCCCCACTGTTCTTAGGGCTGCAAGAGCGTTTCCAAGAAAGGGTGCTGGCTAGCAACAGCTTTCAGTGCTGGCACTTTTCATCTCTGAGCAATTGCTCGACGTTTGCAATTTCTCAGCTCGTGTCTACGAGACAGAAAGAGAATGACCGTGATGTTTGGTGGCTAGAGAAGCGCAAAGCCCCAGTGTTGCTGTGCCTGTGAAAGCGCTTCCAAGGAAGGGTGCTGGCTAGCAACAGCTTTCAGTGCTGCCACTTTTCATCTCTGAGCAATTGCTGGACATTTGCAATTTCAAACCTGAGCTCTCTTTAGACTGCGCGAGAGGATGAGCAGAAGATTAGGTGGCTAGAGAAGCCCAGAGCCCCAGTGTTCTAAGGGATACAAAAGCGCTTCCAAGAAGGGTGCTGGCTAGCAACAGCTTTCAGTGCTGGCACTTTTCATCTCTGAGCAATTGCTCGATGTTTGCAATTTCTCACCTGAGCTCTCTTTAGAGTGCGCGAGAGGATGAGCAGAAGAGTAGGTGGCTAGAGAAGCCCAGAGCCCCAGTGTTCTAAGGGCTACAAAAGCGCTTCCAAGGAAGGGTGCTGGCTAGCAACAGCTTTCAGTGCTGGCACTTTTCATCTCTGAGCAATTGCTGGACATTTGCAATTTCTCACCTGAGCTCTCTTTCGACTGCGCGAGAGGATGAGCAGAAGATTAGGTGGCTAGAGAAGCCCAGAGCCCCAGTGTTCTTAGGGCTACAAAAGCGCTTCCAAGGAAGGGTGCTGGCTAGCAACAGCTTTCAGTGCTGGCACTTTTCATCTCTGAGCAATTGCTCGACGTTTGCAATTTCTCACCTAAGCTCTCTTTAGACTGCGCGAGAGGATGAGCAGAAGATTAGGTGGCTAGAGAAGCCCAGAGCCCCAGTGTTCCTAGGCCTACAAAAGCGCTTCCAAGGAAGGGTGCTGGCTAGCAACAGCTTTCAGTGCTGGCACTTTTCATCTCTGAGCAATTGCTCGACGTTTGCAATTTCTCAGCTCTTATCTACGATACTGAAAGAGAAGGACCGTGACGTTTGGTGGCTAGAGAAGCGCAAAGCCCCAGTGTTGCTGCGCCTGTGAAAGCGCTTCCAAGGAAGGGTGCTGGCTAGCAAGAGCTTTCAGTGCTGGCACTTTTCATCTCTGAGCAATTGCTGGACATTTGCAATTTCACACCTGAGCTCTCTTTAGACTGCGCGAGAGGATGAGCAGAAGATTAGGTGGCTAGAGAAGCCCAGAGCCCCAGTGTTCTTAGGGCTACAAAAGCGCTTCCAAGGAAGGGTGCTGGATAGCAAGAGCTTTCAGTGCTGCCACTTTTCATCTCTGAGCAATTGCTGGACATTTGCAATTTCTCCCCTGAGCTCTCTTTAGACTGCGCGAGAGGATGAGCAGAAGATTAGGTGGCTAGAGTAGCCCAGAGCCCCAGTGTTCTTAGGCCTACAAAAGCGCTTCCAAGGAACCGTGTTGGCTAGCAACAGCTTTCAGTGCTGCCACTTTTCATCTCTGAGCAATTGCTCGACGTTTGCAATTTCTCAGCTCGTGTCTACGAGACAGAAAGACTGTCACGTTTGGTGGCTAGAGAAGCGCAAAGCCCCAGTGTTGCTGCGCCTGTGAAAGCGCTTCCAAGGAAGGGTGCTGGCTAGCCACAGCTTTCAGTGCTGGCACTTTTCATCTCTGAGCAATTGCTCGACGTTTGCAATTTCTCAGCTCGTGTCTACGAGACGGAGAGATAGTGACCTTGATGTTTGGTGGGTAGAGAAGCGCAAAGCCCCAGTGTTGCTGTGCCTGTGAAAGCGCTTCCAAGAAGGGTGCTGGCTAGCAACAGCTTTCAGTGCTGGCACTTTTCATCTCTGAGCAATTGCTGGACATTTGCAATTTCACACCTGAGCTCTCTTTAGACTGCGCGAGAGGATGAGCAGAAGATTAGGTGGCTAGAGAAGCCCAGAGCCCCAGTGTTCTTAGGGCTACAAAAGCGCTTCCAAGGAAGGGTGCTGGCTAGCAACAGCTTTCAGTGCTGGCACTTTTCATCTCTGAGCAATTGCTGGATGTTTGCAATTTCTCACCTGAGCTCTCTTTAGACTGCGCGAGAGGATGAGCAGAAGATTAGGTGGCTAGAGAAGCCCAGAGCCACAGTGTTCTTAGGCCTACAAAAGCACTTCCAAGGAAGGGTGCTGGCTAGCAAGAGCTTTCAGTGCTGGCACTTTTCATCTCTGAGCAATTGCTCGACGTTTGCAATTTCTCAGATCGTGTCTACGAGACAGAAAGACTGTCACTTTTGGTGGCTAGAGAAGCGTAAAGCCCCAGTGTTGCTGCGCCTGTGAAAGCGCTTCCAAGGAAGGGTGCTGGCTAGCAAGAGCTTTCAGTGCTGGCACTTTTCATCTCTGAGCAATTGCTGGACATTTGCAATTTCTCACCTGAGCTCTCTTTCGACTGCGCGAGAGGATGAGCAGAAGATTAGGTGGCTAGAGAAGCCCAGAGCCCCAGTGTTCTTAGGGCTACAAAAGCGCTTCCAAGGAAGGGTGCTGGCTAGCAACAGCTTTCAGTGCTGGCACTTTTCATCTCTGAGCAATTGCTCGACGTTTGCAATTACTCACCTAAGCTCTCTTTAGACTGCGCGAGAGGATGAGCAGAAGATTAGGTGGCTAGAGAAGCCCAGAGCCCCACTGTTCTTAGGCCTACAAAAGCGCTTCCAAGGAAGGGTGCTGGCTAGCAAGAGCTTTCAGTGCTGGCACTTTTCATCTCTGAGCAATTGCTCGACGTTTGCAATTTCTCAGCTCTTATCTACGATACTGAAAGAGAAGGACCGTGACGTTTGGTGGCTAGAGAAGCGCAAAGCCCCAGTGTTGCTGTGCCTGTGAAAGCGCTTCCAAGGAAGGGTGCTGGCTAGCAACAGCTTTCAGTGCTGGCACTTTTCATCTCTGAGCAATTCCTCGATGTTTGCAATTTCACACCTGAGCTCTCTTTAGACTGCGCGAGAGGATGAGCAGAAGAGTAGGTGGCTAGAGAAGCCCAGAGCCCCAGTGTTCTTAGGGTTACAAAAGCGCTTCCAAGGAAGGGTGCTGGCTAGCAAGAGCTTTCAGTGCTGCCACTTTTCATCTCTGAGCAATTGCTGGACATTTGCAATTTCTCACCTGAGTTCTCTTTAGACTGCGCGAGAGGATGAGCAGAAGATTAGGTGGCTAGAGTAGCCCAGAGCCCCAGTGTTCTTAGGCCTACAAAAGCGCTTCCAAGGAAGGGTGCTGGCTAGCAACAGCTTTCAGTGCTGGCACTTTTCATCTCTGAGCAATTGCTCAACGTTTGCAATTTCTCAGCTCGTGTCTACGAGACGGAGAGATAGTGACCTTGATGTTTGGTGGGTAGAGAAGCGCAAAGCCCCCGTGTTGCTGTGCCTGTGAAAGCGCTTCCAAGGAAGGGTGCTGGCTAGCAACAGCTTTCAGTGCTGGCACTTTTCATCTCTGAGCAATTGCTGGATGTTTGCAATTTCTCACCTGAGCTCTCTTTAGACTGCGCGAGAGGATGAGCAGAAGATTAGGTGGCTAGAGAAGCCCAGAGCCACAGTGTTCTTAGGGCTACAAAAGCACTTCCAAGGAAGGGTGCTGGCTAGCAACAGCTTTCAGTGCTGGCACTTTTCATCTCTGAGCAATTGCTCGACGTTTGCAATTTCTCAGATCGTGTCTACGAGACAGAAAGACTGTCACTTTTGGTGGCTAGAGAAGCGGAAAGCCCCAGTGTTGCTGCGCCTGTGAAAGCGCTTCCAAGGAAGGGTGCTGGCTAGCAACAGCTTTCAGTGCTGGCACTTTTCATCGCTGAGCAATTGCTCGACGTTTGCAATTTCTCACCTGAGCTCTCTTTAGAGTGCGCGAGAGGATGAGCAGAAGAGTAGGTGGCTAGAGAAGCCCAGAGCCCCAGTGTTCTTAGGGCTACAAGAGCGCTTCCAAGGAAGGGTGCTGGCTAGCAACAGCTTTCAGTGCTGGCACTTTTCATCTCTGAGCAATTGCTCGACGTTTGCAATTTCTCAGCTCGTATCTACAGGACGGAAAGAGAAGGACCGTGATGTTTGGTGGGTAGAGAAGCGCAAAGCCCCAGTGTTGCTGTGCCTGTGAAAGCGCTTCCAAGGAAGGGTGCTGGCTAGCAAGAGCTTTCAGTGCTGGCACTTTTCATCTCTGAGCAATTGCTGGATGTTTGCAATTTCTCACCTGAGCTGTCTTTAGACTGCGTGAGAGGATGAGCAGAAGATTAGGTGGCTAGAGAAGCCCAGAGCCCCAGTGTTCTTAGGCCTACAAAAGCGCTTCCAAGGAAGGGTGCTGGCTAGCAAGAGCTTTCAGTGCTGGCACTTTTCATCTCTGAGCAATTGCTCGACGTTTGCAATTTCTCAGCTCGTGTCTACGAGACTGAAAGACTGTCACGTTTGGTGGGTAGAGAAGCGGAAAGCCCCAGTGTTGCTGCACCTGTGAAAGCGCTTCCAAGGAAGGGTGCTGGCTAGCAACAGCTTTCAGTGCTGGCACTTTTCATCTCTGAGCAATTGCTCGACGTTTGCAATTTCTCACCTGAGCTCTCTTTAGACTGCACGAGAGGATGAGCAGAAGAGTAGGTGGCTAGAGAAGCCCAGAGCCCCAGTGTTCTTAGGGCTGCAAGAGCGTTTCCAAGGAAGGGTGCTGGCTAGCAACAGCTTTCAGTGCTGGCACTTTTCATCTCTGAGCAATTGCTCGATGTTTGCAATTTCTCAGCTCGTGTCTACGAGACAGAAAGAGAATGACCGTGATGTTTGGTGGCTAGAGAAGCGCAAAGCCCCAGTGTTGCTGCACCTGTGAAAGCGCTTCCAAGGAAGGGTGCTGGCTAGCAACAGCTTTCAGTGCTGGCACTTTTCATCTCTGAGCAATTGCTCGACGTTTGCAATTTCTCACCTGAGCTCTCTTTAGACTGCGCGAGAGGATGAGCAGAAGATTAGGTGGCTAGAGAAGCCCAGAGCCCCAGTGTTCTTATGCCTACAAAAGAGCTTCCAAGGAAGGGTGCTGGCTAGCAACAGCTTTCAGTGCTGGCACTTTTCATCGCTGAGCAATTGCTCGACGTTTGCAATTTCTCACCTGAGCTCTCTTTAGACTGCGCGAGAGGATGAGCAGAAGAGTAGGTGGCTAGAGAAGCCCAGAGCCCCAGTGTTCTTAGGGCTACAAGAGGGTTTCCAAGGAAGGGTGCTGGCTAGCAACAGCTTTCAGTGCTGGCACTTTTCATCTCTGAGCAATTGCTCGACGTTTGCAATTTCTCAGCTCGTGTCTACGAGACGGAAAGAGAATGACCGTGATGTTTGGTGGGTAGAGAAGCGCAAAGCCCCAGTGTTGCTGCGTCTGTGAAAGCGCTTCCAAGGAAGGGTGCTGGCTAGCAAGAGCTTTCAGTGCTGGCACTTTTCATCGCTGAGCAATTGCTCGACGTTTGCAATTTCTCACCTGAGCTCTCTTTAGACTGCGCGAGAGGATGAGCAGAAGATTAGGTGGCTAGAGAAGCCCAGAGCCCCAGTGTTCTTAGGCCTACAAAAGCACTTCCAAGGAAGGGTGCTGGCTAGCAACAGCTTTCAGTGCTGGCACTTTTCATCTCTGAGCAATTGCTCGACGTTTGCAATTTCTCAGCTCGTGTCTACGAGACAGAAAGACTGTCACGTTTGGTGGGTAGAGAAGCGCAAAGCCCCAGTGTTGCTGCGCCTGTGAAAGCGCTTCCAAGGAAGGGTGCTGGCTAGCAACAGCTTTCAGTGCTGGCACTTTTCATCGCTGAGCAATTGCTCGACGTTTGCAATTTCTCACCTGAGCTCTCTTTAGACTGCGCGAGAGGATGAGCAGAAGAGTAGGTGGCTAGAGAAGCCCAGAGCCCCAGTGTTCTTAGGGCTACAAGAGGGTTTCCAAGGAAGGGTGCTGGCTAGCAACAGCTTTCAGTGCTGGCACTTTTCATCTCTGAGCAATTGCTCGACGTTTGCAATTTCTCAGCTCGTGTCTACGAGACGGAAAGAGAATGACCGTGATGTTTGGTGGGTAGAGAAGCGCAAAGCCCCAGTGTTGCTGCACCTGTGAAACCGCTTCCAAGGAAGGGTGCTGGCTAGCAACAGCTTTCAGTGCTGGCACTTTTCATCGCTGAGCAATTGCTCGACGTTTGCAATTTCTCACCTCAGCTCTCTTTAGACTGCGCGAGAGGATGAGCAGAAGATTAGGTGGCTAGAGAAGCCCAGAGCCCCAGTGTTCTTAGGCCTACAAAAGCACTTCCAAGGAAGGGTGCTGGCTAGCAACAGCTTTCAGTGCTGGCACTTTTCATCTCTCAGCAATTGCTCGACGTTTGCAATTTCTCAGCTCGTGTCTACGAGACAGAAAGACTGTCACGTTTGGTGGGTAGAGAAGCGCAAAGCCCCAGTGTTGCTGCGCCTGTGAAAGCGCTTCCAAGGAAGGGTGCTGGCTAGCAACAGCTTTCAGTGCTGCCACTTTTCATCTCTGAGCAATTGCTCGACGTTTGCAATTTCTCACCTGAGCTCTCTTTAGACTGCGCGAGAGGATGAGCAGAAGATTAGGTGGCTAGAGAAGCCCAGAGCCCCAGTGTTCTTAGGGCAACAAAAGCGCTTCCAAGGAAGGGTGCTGGCTAGCAACAGCTTTCAGTGCTGGCACTTTTCATCTCTGAGCAATTGCTCGATGTTTGCAATTTCTCACCTGAGCTCTCTTTAGATTGCGCGAGAGGATGAGCAGAAGATTAGGTGGCTAGAGTAGCCCAGAGCCCCAGTGTTCCTAGGGCTGCAAGAGCGTTTCCAAGGAAGGGTGCTGGCTAGCAAGAGCTTTCAGTGCTGGCACTTTTCATCTCTGAGCAATTGCTCGACGTTTGCAATTTCTCAGCTCGTGTCTACGAGATAGAAAGACTGTCACGTTTGGTGGGTAGAGAAGCGGAAAGCCCCAGTGTTGCTGCGCCTGTGAAAGCGCTTCCAAGGAAGGGTGCTGGCTAGCAAGAGCTTTCAGTGCTGGCACTTTTCATCTCTGAGCAATTGCTCGACGTTTGCAATTTCTCACCTGAGCTCTCTTTAGACTGCGCGAGAGGATGAGCAGAAGATTAGGTGGCTAGAGTAGCCCAGAGCCCCAGTGTTCTTAGGGCCACAAGAGCGTTTCCAAGGAAGGGTGCTGGCTAGCAACAGCTTTCAGTGCTGGCACTTTTCATCTCTGAGCAATTGCTCGACGTTTGCAATTTCTCAGCTCGTGTCTACGAGATAGAAAGACCGTGATGTTTGGTTGGTAGAGAAGCGCAAAGCCCCAGTGTTGCTGCGCCTGTGAAAGCGCTTCCAAGGAAGGGTGCTGGCTAGCAACAGCTTTCAGTGCTGCCACTTTTCATCTCTGAGCAATTGCTCGATGTTTGCAATTTCTAACCTGAGCTCTCTTTAGACTGCGCGAGAGGATGAGCAGAAGATTAGGTGGCTAGAGAAGCCCGGAGCCCCAGTGTTCTTAGGGCTACAAAAGCGCTTCCAAGGAACCGTGCTGGTTAGCAACAGCTTTCAGTGCTGGCACTTTTCATCTCTGAGCAATTGCTCGACGTTTGCAATTTCTCAGCTCGTGTCTACGAGATAGAAAGACTGTCACGTTTGGTGGGTAGAGAAGCGGAAAGCCCCAGTGTTGCTGCGCCTGTGAAAGCGCTTCCAAGGAAGGGTGCTGGCTAGCAAGAGCTTTCAGTGCTGGCACTTTTCATCTCTGAGCAATTGCTCGACGTTTGCAGTTTCTCACCTGAGCTCTCTTTAGACTGCGCGAGAGGATGAGCAGAAGATTAGGTGGCTAGAGAAGCCCAGAGCCCCAGTGTTCCTAGGGCTGCAAGAGCGTTTCCAAGGAAGGGTGCTGGCTAGCAACAGCTTTCAGTGCTGGCACTTTTCATCTCTGAGCAATTGCTCGGCGTTTGCAATTTCTCAGCTCGTGTCTACGAGACAGAAAGAGAATGACCGTGATGTTTGGTGGGTAGAGAAGCGCAAAGCCCCAGTGTTGCTGCGCCTGTGAAAGCGCTTCCAAGGAAGGGTGCTGGCTAGCAACAGCTTTCAGTGCTGGCACTTTTCATCTCTGAGCAATTGCTCGACATTTGCAATATCTCAGCTCTTATCTACGAGACGGAGAGATAGTGACCGTGACGTTTGGTGGCTAGAGAAGCGCAAAGCCCCAGTGTTGCTGCGCCTGTGAAAGCGCTTCCAAGGAAGGGTGCTGGCTAGCAAGAGCTTTCAGTGCTGGCACTTTTCATCTCTGAGCAATTGCTCGACGTTTGCAATTTCTCACCTGAGCTCTCTTTAGACTGCGCGAGAGGATGAGCAGAAGATTAGGTGGCTAGAGAAGCCCAGAGCCCCAGTGTTCTTAGGCCTACAAAAGCGCTTCCAAGGAAGGGTGCTGGCTAGCAAGAGCTTTCAGTGCTGGCACTTTTCATCTCTGAGCAATTGCTCGACGTTTGCAATTTCTCACCTGAGCTCTCTTTAGACTGCGCGAGAAGATGAGCAGAAGATTAGGTGGCTAGAGTAGCCCAGAGCCCCAGTGTTCTTAGGGCTACAAGAGCGTTTCCAA
The DNA here is from genome assembly GCA_037962945.1 of Sarcoramphus papa. NCBI lineage: Eukaryota > Metazoa > Chordata > Aves > Accipitriformes > Cathartidae > Sarcoramphus > Sarcoramphus papa. The sequence continues at coordinate 95,357,744 of CM075586.1, forward strand.
GGAAGGGTGCTGGCTAGCAACAGCTTTCAGTGCTGGCACTTTTCATCTCTGAGCAATTGCTCGACGTTTGCAATTTCTCAGCTCGTGTCTACGAGATAGAAAGACCGTGATGTTTGGTTGGTAGAGAAGCGCAAAGCCCCAGTGTTGCTGCGCCTGTGAAAGCGCTTCCAAGGAAGGGTGCTGGCTAGGAAGAGCTTTCAGTGCTGGCACTTTTCATCTCTGAGCAATTGCTCGATGTTTGCAATTTCTCACCTGAGCTCTCTTTAGACTGCGCGAGAGGATGAGCAGAAGATTAGGTGGCTAGAGAAGCCCGGAGACCCAGTGTTCTTAGGGCTACAAAAGCGCTTCCAAGGAACCGTGCTGGCTAGCAACAGCTTTCAGTGCTGGCACTTTTCATCTCTGAGCAATTGCTCGACGTTTGCAATTTCTCAGCTCGTGTGTACGAGACGGAAAGAGAAGGACCGTGATGTTTGGTGGGTAGAGAAGCGCAAAGCCCCAGTGTTGCTGCGCCTGTGAAAGCGCTTCCAAGGAAGGGTGCTGGCTAGCAACAGCTTTCAGTGCTGGCACTTTTCATCTCTGAGCAATTGCTCGACGTTTGCAATTTCTCAGCTCGTGTCTACGAGACAGAAAGACTGTCACGTTTGGTGCCTAGAGAAGCGCAAAGCCCCAGTGTTGCTGCGCCTGTGAAAGCGCTTCCAAGGAAGGCTGCTGGCTAGCAACAGCTTTCAGTGCTGGCACTTTTCATCTCTGAGCAATTGCTCGACGTTTGCAATTTCTCACCTGAGCTCTCTTTAGACTGCGCGAGAGGATGAGCAGAAGATTAGGTGGCTAGAGAAGCCCACAACCCCAGTGTTCTTAGGGCTACAAAAGCACTTCCAAGGAAGGGTGCTGGCTAGCAACAGCTTTCAGTGCTGGCACTTTTCATCTCTGAGCAATTGCTCGACGTTTGCAATTTCTCAGCTCGTGTCTACGAGACAGAAAGAGAATGACCGTGATGTTTGGTGGCTAGAGAAGCGCAAAGCCCCAGTGTTGCTGTGCCTGTGAAAGCGCTTCCAAGGAAGGGTGCTGGCTAGCAACAGCTTTCAGTGCTGGCACTTTTCATCTCTGAGCAATTGCTCGACGTTTGCAATTTCTCAGCTCTTATCTACGAGACGGAGAGATAGTGACCGTGACGTTTGGTGGCTAGAGAAGCGCAAAGCCCCAGTGTTGCTGCGCCTGTGAAAGCGCTTCCAAGGAAGGGTGCTGGCTAGCAACAGCTTTCAGTGCTGGCACTTTTCATCTCTGAGCAATTGCTCGACGTTTGCAATTTCTCACCTGAGCTCTCTTTAGACTGCGCGAGAGGATGAGCAGAAGATTAGGTGGCTAGAGAAGCCCAGAGCCCCAGTCTTCTTAGGGCTACAAAAGCGCTTCCAAGGAAGGGTGCTGGCTAGCAACAGCTTTCAGTGCTGCCACTTTTCATCTCTGAGCAATTGCTCGACGTTTGCAATTTCTCACCTGAGCTCTCTTTAGATTGCGCGAGAGGATGAGCAGAAGATTAGGTGGCTAGAGTAGCCCAGAGCCCCAGTGTTCTTAGGGCTACAAGAGCGTTTCCAAGGAAGGGTGCTGGCTAGCAACAGCTTTCAGTGCTGGCACTTTTCATCTCTGAGCAATTGCTCGACGTTTGCAATTTCTCGGCTCGTGTCTACGAGACGGAAAGAGAAAGACCGTGATGTTTGGTGGCTAGAGAAGCGCAAAGCCCCAGTGTTGCTGCGCCTGTGAAAGCGCTTCCAAGGAAGGGTGCTGGCTAGCAACAGCTTTCAGTGCTGGCACTTTTCATCTCTGAGCAATTGCTGGATGTTTGCAATTTCTCACCTGAGCTGTCTTTAGACTGCGCGAGAGGAGGAGCAGAAGATTAGGTGGCTAGAGAAGCCCAGAGCCCCAGTGTTCTTAGGCCTACAAAAGCGCTTCCAAGGAAGGGTGCTGGCTAGCAACAGCTTTCAGTGCTGGCACTTTTCATCTCTGAGCAATTGCTCGACGTTTGCAATTTCTCAACTCGTGTCTACGAGACAGAAAGACCGTGACGTTTGGTGGGTAGAGAAGCGGAAAGCCCCAGTGTTGCTGCGCCTGTGAAAGCGCTTCCAAGGAAGGGTGCTGGCTAGCAAGAGCTTTCAGTGCTGGCACTTTTCATCTCTGAGCAATAGCTCGACGTTTGCAATTTCTCACCTGAGCTCTCTTTAGACTGCGCGAGAGGATGAGCAGAAGATTAGGTGGTTAGAGAAGCACAGAGCCCCAGTGTGCTTAGGCCTACAAAAGCGCTTCCAAGGAAGGGTGCTAGCTAGCAACAGCTTTCAGTGCTGGCACTTTTCATCTCTGAGCAATTGCTCGACGTTTGCAATTTCTCAGATCGTGTCTACGAGACAGAAAGACTGTCACGTTTGGTGGCTAGAGAAGCGCAAAGCCCCAGTGTTGCTGTGCCTGTGAAAGCGCTTCCAAGGAAGGGTGCCGGCTAGCAACAGCTTTCAGTGCTGGCACTTTTCATCTCTGAGCAATTGCTCGACGTTTGCAATTTCTCACCTGAGCTCTCTTTAGACTGCGCGAGAGGATGAGCAGAAGATGAGGTGGCTAGAGAAGCCCAGAGCCCCAGTGTTCTAAGGGCTACAAAAGCGCTTCCAAGAAGGGTGCTGGCTAGCAACAGCTTTCAGTGCTGGCACTTTTCATCTCTGAGCAATTGCTCGACGTTTGCAATTTCTCAGCTCGTGTCTACGAGACAGAAAGACTGTCACGTTTGGTGGCTAGAGAAGCGGAAAGCCCCAGTGTTGCTGCGCCTGTGAAAGCGCTTCCAAGGAAGGGTGCTGGCTAGCAACAGCTTTCAGTGCTGGCACTTTTCATCTCTGAGCAATTGCTCGACGTTTGCAATTTCTCACCTGAGCTCTCTTTAGAGTGCGCGAGAGGATGAGCAGAAGATTAGGTGGCTAGAGAATCCCAGAGACCCAGTGTTCTTAGGGCTACAAAAGCACTTCCAAGGAAGAGTGCTGGCTAGCAACAGCTTTCAGTGCTGGCACTTTTCATCTCTGAGCAATTGCTCGACGTTTGCAATTTCTCAGCTCGTGTCTACGAGACAGAAAGAGAATGACCGTGATGTTTGGTGGCTAGAGAAGCGCAAAGCCCCAGTGTTGCTGCGCCTGTGAAAGCGCTTCCAAGGAAGGGTGCTGGCTGGCAACAGCTTTCAGTGCTGGCACTTTTCATCTCTGAGCAATTGCTCGACGTTTGCAATTTCTCACCTGAGCTCTCTTTAGACTGCGCGAGAGGATGAGCAGAAGATTAGGTGGCTAGAGAAGCCCAGAGCCCCAGTGTTCTTATGCCTACAAAAGAGCTTCCAAGGAAGGGTGCTGGCTAGCAAGAGCTTTCAGTGCTGGCACTTTTCATCGCTGAGCAATTGCTCAACGTTTGCAATTTCTCACCTGAGCTCTCTTTAGACTGCGCGAGAGGATGAGCAGAAGATGAGGTGGCTAGAGAAGCCCAGAGCCCCAGTGTTCTTAGGGCTACAAAAGCGCTTCCAAGGAAGGGTGCTGGCTAGCAACAGCTTTCAGTGCTGCCACTTTTCATCTCTGAGCAATTGCTCGACGTTTGCAATGTCTCAACTCGTGTCTACGAGACAGAAAGACCGTGACGTTTGGTGGGTAGAGAAGCGGAAAGCCCCAGTGTTGCTGCGCCTGTGAAAGCGCTTCCAAGGAAGGGTGCTGGCTAGCAAGAGCTTTCAGTGCTGGCACTTTTCATCTCTGAGCAATAGCTCGACGTTTGCAATTTCTCACCTGAGCTCTCTTTAGACTGCGCGAGAGGATGAGCAGAAGATTAGGTGGCTAGAGAAGCACAGAGCCCCAGTGTGCTTGGGCCTACAAAAGCGCTTCCAAGGAAGGGTGCTAGCTAGCAACAGCTTTCAGTGCTGGCACTTTTCATCTCTCAGCAATTGCTCGACGTTTGCAATTTCTCAGCTCGTGTCTACGAGACAGAAAGACTGTCACGTTTGGTGGCTAGAGAAGCGCAAAGCCCCAGTGTTGCTGTGCCTGTGAAAGCGCTTCCAAGGAAGGGTGCTGGCTAGCAACAGCTTTCAGTGCTGGCACTTTTCATCTCTGAGCAATTGCTGGACATTTGCAATTTCTCACCTGAGCTCTCTTTAGACTGCGCGAGAGGATGAGCAGAAGATTAGGTGGCTAGAGAAGCCCAGAGACCCAGTGTTCTGAGGGCTACAAAAGCGCTTCCAAGAAGGGTGCTGGCTAGCAACAGCTTTCAGTGCTGGCACTTTTCATCTCTGAGCAATTGCTCGACGTTTGCAATTTCTCAGCTCGTGTCTACGAGACAGAAAGACTGTCACGTTTGGTGGCTAGAGAAGCGGAAAGCCCCAGTGTTGCTGCGCCTGTGAAAGCGCTTCCAAGGAAGGGTGCTGGCTAGCAACAGCTTTCAGTGCTGGCACTTTTCATCTCTGAGCAATTGCTCGACGTTTGCAATTTCTCACCTGAGCTCTCTTTAGACTGCGCGAGAGGATGAGCAGAAGAGTAGGTGGCTAGAGAAGCCCAGAGCACCACTGTTCTTAGGCCTACAAAAGCGCTTCCAAGGAAGGGTGCTGGCTAGCAAGAGCTTTCAGTGCTGGCACTTTTCATCTCTGAGCAATTGCTCGACGTTTGCAATTACTCAGCTCGTGTCTACGAGACAGAAAGAGAATGACCGTGATGTTTGGTGGCTAGAGAAGCGCAAAGCCCCAGTGTTGCTGCACCTGTGAAAGCGCTTCCAAGGAAGGGTGCTGGCTAGCAACAGCTTTCAGTGCTGGCACTTTTCATCTCTGAGCAATTGCTCGACGTTTGCAATTTCTCACCTGAGCTCTCTTTAGACTGCGCGAGAGGATGAGCAGAAGATTAGGTGGCTAGAGAAGCCCAGAGCCCCACTGTTCTTAGGGCTACAAAAGCACTTCCAAGGAAGGGTGCTGGCTAGCAACAGCTTTCAGTGCTGGCACTTTTCATCTCTCAGCAATTGCTCGACGTTTGCAATTTCTCAGCTCGTGTCTACGAGACAGAAAGACTGTCACGTTTGGTGGGTAGAGAAGCGCAAAGCCCCAGTGTTGCTGCGCCTGTGAAAGCGCTTCCAAGGAAGGGTGCTGGCTAGCAACAGCTTTCAGTGCTGCCACTTTTCATCTCTGAGCAATTGCTCGACGTTTGCAATTTCTCCCCTGAGCTCTCTTTAGACTGCGCGAGAGGATGAGCAGAAGATGAGGTGGCTAGAGAAGGCCAGAGCCCCAGTGTTCTTAGGGCTACAAAAGCGCTTCCAAGGAAGGGTGCTGGCTAGCAACAGCTTTCAGTGCTGGCACTTTTCATCTCTGAGCAATTGCTGGATGTTTGCAATTTCTCACCTGAGCTTTCTTTAGGCTGCGCGAGAGGATGAGCAGAAGATTAGGTGGCTAGAGTAGCCCAGAGAACCAGTGTTCTTAGGCCTACAAAAGCGCTTCCAAGGAAGGGTGCTGGCTAGCAACAGCTTTCAGTGCTGGCACTTTTCATCTCTGAGCAATTGCTCGACGTTTGCAATTTCTCAGCTCGTGTCTACGAGACAGAAAGAGAATGACCGTGATGTTTGGTGGCTAGAGAAGTGCAAAGCCCCAGTGTTGCTGCGCCTGTGAAAGCGCTTCCAAGGAAGGGTGCTGGCTGGCAACAGCTTTCAGTGCTGGCACTTTTCATCTCTGAGCAATTGCTCGACGTTTGCAATTTCTCACCTGAGCTCTCTTTCGACTGCGCGAGAGGATGAGCAGAAGCTTAGGTGGCTAGAGAAGCCCAGAGCCCCAGTGTTCTTATGCCTACAAAAGAGCTTCCAAGGAAGGGTGCTGGCTAGCAAGAGCTTTCAGTGCTGGCACTTTTCATCGCTGAGCAATTGCTGGATGTTTGCAATTTCTCACCTGAGCTCTCTTTAGACTGCGCGAGAGGATGAGCAGAAGATGAGGTGGCTAGAGAAGCCCAGAGCCCCAGTGTTCTTAGGGCTACAAGAGGGTTTCCAAGGAAGGGTGCTGGCTAGCAACAGCTTTCAGTGCTGGCACTTTTCATCTCTGAGCAATTGCTCGACGTTTGCAATTTCTCAGCTCGTGTCTACGAGATAGAAAGACTGTCACGTTTGGTGGGTAGAGAAGCGGAAAGCCCCAGTGTTGCTGCGCCTGTGAAAGCGCTTCCAAGGAAGGGTGCTGGCTAGCAAGAGCTTTCAGTGCTGGCACTTTTCATCTCTGAGCAATTGCTCGACGTTTGCAATTTCTCACCTGAGCTCTCTTTAGACTGCGCGAGAGGATGAGCAGAAGATTAGGTGGCTAGAGAAGTCCAGAGCCCCAGTGTTCCTAGGGCTGCAAGAGCGTTTCCAAGGAAGGGTGCTGGCTAGCAACAGCTTTCAGTGCTGGCACTTTTCATCTCTGAGCAATTGCTCGACGTTTGCAATTTCTCAGCTCGTGTCTACGAGACAGAAAGAGAATGACCGTGATGTTTGGTGGGTAGAGAAGCGCAAAGCCCCAGTGTTGCTGCGCCTGTGAAAGCGCTTCCAAGGAAGGGTGCTGGCTAGCAACAGCTTTCAGTGCTGGCACTTTTCATCTCTGAGCAATTGCTCGACGTTTGCAATTTCTCAGCTCTTATCTACGAGACGGATAGATAGTGACCGTGACGGTTGGTGGCTAGAGAAGCGCAAAGCCCCAGTGTTGCTGCGCCTGTGAAAGCGCTTCCAAGGAAGGGTGCTGGCTAGCAAGAGCTTTCAGTGCTGGCACTTTTCATCTCTGAGCAATTGCTCGACGTTTGCAATTTCTCACCTGAGCTCTCTTTAGACTGCGCGAGAGGATGAGCAGAAGATTAGGTGGCTAGAGAAGCCCAGAGCCCCAGTGTTCTTAGGCCTACAAAAGCGCTTCCAAGGAAGGGTGCTGGCTAGCAACAGCTTTCAGTGCTGGCACTTTTCATCTCTGAGCAATTGCTCGACGTTTGCAATTTCTCACCTGAGCTCTCTTTAGACTGCGCGAGAGGATGAGCAGAAGAGTAGGTGGCTAGAGTAGCCCAGAGCCCCAGTGTTCTTAGGGCTACAAGAGCGTTTCCAAGGAAGGGTGCTAGCTAGCAACAGCTTTCAGTGCTGGCACTTTTCATCTCTGAGCAATTGCTCGACGTTTGCAATTTCTCAGCTCGTGTCTACGAGATAGAAAGACCGTGATGTTTGGTGGCTAGAGAAGCGGAAAGCCCCAGTGTTGCTGCGCCTGTGAAAGCGCTTCCAAGGAAGGGTGCTGGCTAGCAACAGCTTTCAGTGCTGGCACTTTTCATCTCTGAGCAATTGCTCGATGTTTGCAATTTCTCACCTGAGCTCTCTTTAGACTGCGCGAGAGGATGAGCAGAAGATTAGGTGGCTAGAGAAGCCCGGAGCCCCAGTGTTCTTAGGGCTACAAAAGCGCTTCCAAGGAACCGTGCTGGCTAGCAACAGCTTTCAGTGCTGGCACTTTTCATCTCTGAGCAATTGCTCGACGTTTGCAATTTCTCAGATCGTGTCTACGAGACGGAAAGAGAAGGACCGTGATGTTTGGTGGCTAGAGAAGCGCAAAGGCCCAGTGTTGCTGCGCCTGTGAAAGCGCTTCCAAGGAAGGGTGCTGGCTAGCAAGAGCTTTCAGTGCTGGCACTTTTCATCTCTGAGCAATTGCTCGACGTTTGCAATTTCTCACCTGAGCTCTCTTTAGACTGCGCGAGAGGATGAGCAGAAGATTAGGTGGCTAGAGAAGCCCAGAGCCCCAGTGTTCTTAGGCCTACAAAAGCACTTCCAAGGAAGGGTGCTGGCTAGCAACAGCTTTCAGTGCTGGCACTTTTCATCTCTGAGCAATTGCTCGACGTTTGCAATTTCTCAGCTCGTGTCTACGAGATAGAAAGACTGTCACGTTTGGTGGGTAGAGAAGCGGAAAGCCCCAGTGTTGCTGCGCCTGTGAAAGCGCTTCCAAGGAAGGGTGCTGGCTAGCAAGAGCTTTCAGTGCTGGCACTTTTCATCTCTGAGCAATTGCTCGACGTTTGCAATTTCTCACCTGAGCTCTCTTTAGACTGCGCGAGAGGATGAGCAGAAGATTAGGTGGCTAGAGAAGCCCAGAGCCCCAGTGTTCCTAGGGCTGCAAGAGCGTTTCCAAGGAAGGGTGCTGGCTAGCAACAGCTTTCAGTGCTGGCACTTTTCATCTCTGAGCAATTGCTCGACGTTTGCAATTTCTCAGCTCGTGTCTACGAGACAGAGAGAGAATGACCGTGATGTTTGGTGGCTAGAGAAGCGCAAAGCCCCAGTGTTGCTGTGCCTGTGAAAGCGCTTCCAAGGAAGGGTGCTGGCTAGCAACAGCTTTCAGTGCTGGCACTTTTCATCTCTGAGTAATTGCTCGACGTTTGCAATTTCTCAGCTCTTATCTACGAGACGGAGAGATAGTAACCGTGACGTTTGGTGGCTAGAGAAGCGCAAAGCCCCAGTGTTGCTGCGCCTGTGAAAGCGCTTCCAAGGAAGGGTGCTGGCTAGCAACAGCTTTCAGTGCTGGCACTTTTCATCTCTGAGCAATTGCTCGACGTTTGCAATTTCTCACCTGAGCTCTCTTTAGACTGCGCGAGAGGATGAGCAGAAGATTAGGTGGCTAGAGAAGCCCAGAGCCCCACTGTTCTTAGGGCTACAAAAGTGCTTCCAAGGAAGGGTGCTGGCTAGCAAGAGCTTTCAGTGCTGGCACTTTTCATCGCTGAGCAATTGCTGGATGTTTGCAATTTCTCACCTGAGCTCTCTTTAGACTGCGCGAGAGGATGAGCAGAAGATGAGGTGGCTAGAGAAGCCCAGAGCCCCAGTGTTCTTAGGGCTACAAGAGGGTTTCCAAGGAAGGGTGCTGGCTAGCAACAGCTTTCAGTGCTGGCACTTTTCATCTCTGAGCAATTGCTCGACGTTTGCAATTTCTCAACTCGTGTCTACGAGACAGAAAGACCGTGACGTTTGGTGGGTAGAGAAGCGGAAAGCCCCAGTGTTGCTGCGCCTGTGAAAGCGCTTCCAAGGAAGGGTGCTGGCTAGCAACAGCTTTCAGTGCTGGCACTTTTCATCTCTGAGCAATAGCTCGACGTTTGCAATTTCTCACCTGAGCTCTCTTTAGACTGCGCGAGAGGATGAGCAGAAGATTAGGTGGTTAGAGAAGCACAGAGCCCCAGTGTGCTTGGGCCTACAAAAGCGCTTCCAAGGAAGGGTGCTAGCTAGCAACAGCTTTCAGTGCTGGCACTTTTCATCTCTCAGCAATTGCTCGACGTTTGCAATTTCTCAGCTCGTGTCTACGAGACAGAAAGACTGTCACGTTTGGTGGCTAGAGAAGCGCAAAGCCCCAGTGTTGCTGTGCCTGTGAAAGCGCTTCCAAGGAAGGGTGCTGGCTAGCAACAGCTTTCAGTGCTGGCACTTTTCATCTCTGAGCAATTGCTGGACATTTGCAATTTCTCACCTGAGCTCTCTTTAGACTGCGCGAGAGGATGAGCAGAAGATTAGGTGGCTAGAGAAGCCCAGAGCCCCAGTGTTCTAAGGGCTACAAAAGCGCTTCCAAGAAGGGTGCTGGCTAGCAACAGCTTTCAGTGCTGGCACTTTTCATCTCTGAGCAATTGCTCGACGTTTGCAATTTCTCACCTGAGCTCTCTTTAGACTGCGCGAGAGGATGAGCAGAAGATTAGGTGGCTAGAGAAGCCCAGAGCACCACTGTTCTTAGGCCTACAAAAGCACTTCCAAGGAAGGGTGCTGGCTAGCAAGAGCTTTCAGTGCTGGCACTTTTCATCTCTGAGCAATTGCTCGACGTTTGCAATTTCTCACCTGAGCTCTCTTTAGACTGCGCGAGAGGATGAGCAGAAGATTAGGTGGCTAGAGAAGCCCAGAGCCCCAGTGTTCCTAGGGCTGCAAGAGCGTTTCCAAGGAAGGGTGCTGGCTAGCAACAGCTTTCAGTGCTGGCACTTTTCATCTCTGAGCAATTGCTCGACGTTTGCAATTTCTCAGCTCGTGTCTACGAGACAGAAAGAGAATGACCGTGATGTTTGGTGGCTAGAGAAGCGCAAAGCCCCAGTGTTGCTGTGCCTGTGAAAGCGCTTCCAAGGAAGGGTGCTGGCTAGCAACAGCTTTCAGTGCTGGCACTTTTCATCTCTGAGTAATTGCTCGACGTTTGCAATTTCTCAGCTCTTATCTACGAGACGGAGAGATAGTGACCGTGACGTTTGGTGGCTAGAGAAGCGCAAAGCCCCAGTGTTGCTGCGCCTGTGAAAGCGCTTCCAAGGAAGGGTGCTGGCTAGCAAGAGCTTTCAGTGCTGGCACTTTTCATCTCTGAGCAATTGCTCGACGTTTGCAATTTCTCACCTGAGCTCTCTTTAGACTGCGCGAGAGGATGAGCAGAAGATTAGGTGGCTAGAGAAGCCCAGAGCCCCAGTGTTCTTATGCCTACAAAAGAGCTTCCAAGGAAGGGTGCTGGCTAGCAAGAGCTTTCAGTGCTGGCACTTTTCATCGCTGAGCAATTGCTGGATGTTTGCAATTTCTCACCTGAGCTCTCTTTAGAGTGCGCGAGAGGATGAGCAGAAGAGTAGGTGGCTAGAGAAGCCCAGAGCCCCAGTGTTCTTAGGGCTACAAGAGGGTTTCCAAGGAAGGGTGCTGGCTAGCAACAGCTTTCAGTGCTGGCACTTTTCATCTCTGAGCAATTGCTCGACGTTTGCAATTTCTCAACTCGTGTCTACGAGACAGAAAGACCGTGACGTTTGGTGGGTAGAGAAGCGGAAAGCCCCAGTGTTGCTGCGCCTGTGAAAGCGCTTCCAAGGAAGGGTGCTGGCTAGCAAGAGCTTTCAGTGCTGGCACTTTTCATCTCTGAGCAATAGCTCGACGTTTGCAATTTCTCACCTGAGCTCTCTTTAGACTGCGCGAGAGGATGAGCAGAAGATTAGGTGGTTAGAGAAGCACAGAGCCCCAGTGTGCTTGGGCCTACAAAAGCGCTTCCAAGGAAGGGTGCTAGCTAGCAACAGCTTTCAGTGCTGGCACTTTTCATCTCTCAGCAATTGCTCGACGTTTGCAATTTCTCAGCTCGTGTCTACGAGACAGAAAGACTGTCACGTTTGGTGGCTAGAGAAGCGCAAAGCCCCAGTGTTGCTGTGCCTGTGAAAGCGCTTCCAAGGAAGGGTGCTGGCTAGCAACAGCTTTCAGTGCTGGCACTTTTCATCTCTGAGCAATTGCTGGACATTTGCAATTTCTCACCTGAGCTCTCTTTAGACTGCGCGAGAGGATGAGCAGAAGATTAGGTGGCTAGAGAAGCCCAGAGCCCCAGTGTTCTAAGGGCTACAAAAGCGCTTCCAAGAAGGGTGCTGGCTAGCAACAGCTTTCAGTGCTGGCACTTTTCATCTCTGAGCAATTGCTCGACGTTTGCAATTTCTCACCTGAGCTCTCTTTAGACTGCGCGAGAGGATGAGCAGAAGATTAGGTGGCTAGAGAAGCCCAGAGCCCCACTGTTCTTAGGCCTACAAAAGCACTTCCAAGGAAGGGTGCTGGCTAGCAACAGCTTTCAGTGCTGGCACTTTTCATCTCTGAGCAATTGCTCGACGTTTGCAATTTCTCAGCTCGTGTCTACGAGACAGAGAGACTGTCACGTTTGGTGGCTAGAGAAGCGGAAAGCCCCAGTGTTGCTGCGCCTGTGAAAGCGCTTCCAAGGAAGGGTGCTGGCTAGCAACAGCTTTCAGTGCTGGCACTTTTCATCTCTGAGCAATTGCTCGACGTTTGCAATTTCTCACCTGAGCTCTCTTTAGACTGCGCGAGAGGATGAGCAGAAGATTAGGTGGCTAGAGAAGCCCAGAGCACCACTGTTCTTAGGCCTACAAAAGCACTTCCAAGGAAGGGTGCTGGCTAGCAACAGCTTTCAGTGCTGGCACTTTTCATCTCTGAGCAATTGCTCGACGTTTGCAATTTCTCAGCTCGTGTCTACGAGACAGAAAGAGAATGACCGTGATGTTTGGTGGCTAGAGAAGCGCAAAGCCCCAGTGTTGCTGCACCTGTGAAAGCGCTTCCAAGGAAGGGTGCTGGCTGGCAACAGCTTTCAGTGCTGGCACTTTTCATCGCTGAGCAATTGCTGGATGTTTGCAATTTCTCACCTGAGCTCTCTTTAGACTGCGCGAGAGGATGAGCAGAAGATTAGGTGGCTAGAGAAGCCCAGAGCCCCAGTGTTCCTAGGGCTGCAAGAGCGTTTCCAAGGAAGGGTGCTGGCTAGCAACAGCTTTCAGTGCTGGCACTTTTCATCTCTGAGCAATTGCTCGACGTTTGCAATTTCTCAGCTCGTGTCTACGAGACATAAAGAGAATGACCGTGATGTTTGGTGGCTAGAGAAGCGCAAAGCCCCAGTGTTGCTGTGCCTGTGAAAGCGCTTCCAAGGAAGGGTGCTGGCTAGCAACAGCTTTCAGTGCTGGCACTTTTCATCTCTGAGCAATTGCTCGACGTTTGCAATTTCTCACCTGAGCTCTCTTTAGACTGCGCGAGAGGATGAGCAGAAGATTAGGTGGCTAGAGAAGCCCAGAGCCCCAGTGTTCTTAGGGCTACAAAAGCGCTTCCAAGGAAGGGTGCTGGCTAGCAACAGCTTTCAGTGCTGGCACTTTTCATCTCTGAGCAATTGCTCGACGTTTGCAATTTCTCAGCTCGTGTCTACGAGACAGAAAGAGAATGACCGTGATGTTTGGTGGCTAGAGAAGAGCAAAGCCCCAGTGTTGCTGTGCCTGTGAAAGCGCTTCCAAGGAAGGGTGCTGGCTAGCAACAGCTTTCAGTGCTGCCACTTTTCATCTCTGAGCAATTGCTCGACGTTTGCAATATCTCAGCTCTTGTCTACGAGACGGAGAGATAGTGACCGTGACGTTTGGTGGGTAGAGAAGCGCAAAGCCCCAGTGTTGCTGCGCCTGTGAAAGCGCTTCCAAGGAAGGGTGCTGGCTAGCAACAGCTTTCAGTGCTGGCACTTTTCATCTCTGAGCAATTGCTCGACGTTTGCAATTTCTCACCTGAGCTCTCTTTAGACTGCGCGAGAGGATGAGGAGAAGATTAGATGGCTAGAGAAGCCCAGAGCCCCAGTGTTCTTAGGGCTACAAAAGCGCTTCCAAGGAAGGGTGCTGGCTAGCAAGAGCTTTCAGTGCTGGCACTTTTCATCTCTGAGCAATTGCTCGACTTTTGCAATTTCTCACCTGAGCTCTCTTTAGAGTGCGCGAGAGGATGAGCAGAAGAGTAGGTGGCTAGAGAAGCCCGGAGCCCCAGTGTTCTTAGGGCTACAAGAGCGTTTCCAAGGAAGGGTGCTGGCTAGCAACAGCTTTCAGTGCTGGCACTTTTCATCTCTGAGCAATTGCTCGACGTTTGCAATTTCTCAGCTCGTGTGTACGAGACGGAAAGAGAAGGACCGTGATGTTTGGTGGGTAGAGAAGCGCAAAGCCCCAGTGTTGCTGCGCCTGTGAAAGCGCTTCCAAGGAAGGGTGCTGGCTAGCAACAGCTTTCAGTGCTGCCACTTTTCATCTCTGAGCAATTGCTCGACGTTTGCAATTTCTCACCTGAGCTCTCTTTAGACTGCGCGAGAGGATGAGCAGAAGATGAGGTGGCTAGAGAAGCCCAGAGCCCCAGTGTTCTTAGGCCTACAAAAGCACTTCCAAGGAAGGGTGCTGGCTAGCAACAGCTTTCAGTGCTGGCACTTTTCATCTCTGAGCAATTGCTCGACGTTTGCAATTTCTCAGCTCGTGTCTACGAGACAGAAAGACTGTCACGTTTGGTGGCTAGAGAAGCGCAAAGCCCCAGTGTTGCTGCGCCTGTGAAAGCGCTTCCAAGGAAGGCTGCTGGCTAGCAACAGCTTTCAGTGCTGGCACTTTTCATCTCTGAGCAATTGCTCGACGTTTGCAATTTCTCACCTGAGCTCTCTTTCGAGTGCGCGAGAGGATGAGCAGAAGATTAGGTGGCTAGAGAAGCCCAGAGCCCCAGTGTTCTTAGGGCTACAAAAGCACTTCCAAGGAAGGGTGCTGGCTAGCAACAGCTTTCAGTGCTGGCACTTTTCATCTCTGAGCAATTGCTCGACGTTTGCAATTTCTCAGCTCCTGTCTACGAGACAGAAAGACTGTCACGTTTGGTGGCTAGAGAAGCGCAAAGCCCCAGTGTTGCTGCGCCTGTGAAAGCGCTTCCAAGGAAGGCTGCTGGCTAGCAACAGCTTTCAGTGCTGGCACTTTTCATCTCTGAGCAATTGCTCGACGTTTGCAATTTCTCACCTGAGCTCTCTTTAGACTGCGCGAGAGGATGAGCAGAAGATTAGGTGGCTAGAGAAGCCCAGAGCCCCAGGGTTCTTAGGCCTACAAAAGCGCTTCCAAGGAAGGGTGCTGGCTAGCAACAGCTTTCAGTGCTGGCACTTTTCATCTCTGAGCAATTGCTCGATGTTTGCAATTTCTCACCTGAGCTCTCTTTAGATTGCGCGAGAGGATGAGCAGAAGATTAGGTGGCTAGAGTAGCCCAGAGCCCCAGTGTTCTAAGGGCTACAAAAGCACTTCCAAGGAAGGGTGCTGGCTAGCAACAGCTTTCAGTGCTGGCACTTTTCATCTCTGAGCAATTGCTCGACGTTTGCAATTTCTCAGCTCGTGTCTACGAGATAGAAAGACTGTCACGTTTGGTGGGTAGAGAAGCGGAAAGCCCCAGTGTTGCTGCGCCTGTGAAAGCGCTTCCAAGGAAGGGTGCTGGCTAGCAAGAGCTTTCAGTGCTGGCACTTTTCATCTCTGAGCAATTGCTCGACGTTTGCAATTTCTCACCTGAGCTCTCTTTAGACTGCGCGAGAGGATGAGCAGAAGATTAGGTGGCTAGAGAAGCCCAGAGCCCCAGTGTTCTTAGGGCTGCAAGAGCGTTTCCAAGGAAGGGTGCTGGCTAGCAACAGCTTTCAGTGCTGGCACTTTTCATCTCTGAGCAATTGCTCGACGTTTGCAATTTCTCAGCTCGTGTCTACGAGACAGAAAGAGAATGACCGTGATGTTTGGTGGCTAGAGAAGCGCAAAGCCCCAGTGTTGCTGTGCCTGTGAAAGCGCTTCCAAGGAAGGGTGCTGGCTAGCAACAGCTTTCAGTGCTGGCACTTTTCATCTCTCAGCAATTGCTCTACGTTTGCAATATCTCAGCTCTTATCTACGAGACGGAGAGATAGTGACCGTGACGTTTGGTGGCTAGAGAAGCGGAAAGCCCCAGTGTTGCTGCGCCTGTGAAAGCGCTTCCAAGGAAGGGTGCTGGCTAGCAAGAGCTTTCAGTGCTGGCACTTTTCATCTCTGAGCAATTGCTCGACGTTTGCAATTTCTCACCTGAGCTCTCTTTAGAGTGCGCGAGAGGATGAGCAGAAGATTAGGTGGCTAGAGAAGCCCAGAGCCCCAGTGTTCTTAGGGCTACAAAAGCACTTCCAAGGAAGGGTGCTGGCTAGCAACAGCTTTCAGTGCTGGCACTTTTCATCTCTGAGCAATTGCTCGACGTTTGCAATTTCTCAGCTCGTGTCTACGAGACAGAAAGACTGTCACGTTTGGTGCCTAGAGAAGCGCAAAGCCCCAGTGTTGCTGCGCCTGTGAAAGCGCTTCCAAGGAAGGCTGCTGGCTAGCAACAGCTTTCAGTGCTGGCACTTTTCATCTCTGAGCAATTGCTGGACATTTGCAATTTCTCACCTGAGCTCTCTTTAGACTGCGCGAGAGGATGAGCAGAAGATTAGGTGGCTAGAGAAGCCCAGAGCCCCAGTGTTCTTAGGGCTACAAAAGCACTTCCAAGGAAGGGTGCTGGCTAGCAACAGCTTTCAGTGCTGGCACTTTTCATCTCTGAGCAATTGCTCGACGTTTGCAATTTCTCAGCTCGTGTCTACGAGACAGAAAGACTGTCACGTTTGGTGGGTAGAGAAGCGCAAAGCCCCAGTGTTGCTGCGCCTGTGAAAGCGCTTCCAAGGAACCGTGCTGGCTAGCAACAGCTTTCAGTGCTGGCACTTTTCATCTCTGAGCAATTGCTCGACGTTTGCAATTTCTCAGCTCGTGTGTACGAGACGGAAAGAGAAGGAACGTGATGTTTGGTGGCTAGAGAAGCGCAAAGCCCCAGTGTTGCTGCGCCTGTGAAAGCGCTTCCAAGGAAGGGTGCTGGCTAGCAACAGCTTTCAGTGCTGGCACTTTTCATCTCTGAGCAATTGCTGGACGTTTGCAATTTCTCACCTGAGCTCTCTTTAGACTGCGCGAGAGGATGAGCAGAAGATTAGGTGGCTAGAGAAGCCCAGAGCCCCACTGTTCTTAGGGCTACAAAAGCACTTCCAAGGAAGGGTGCTGGCTAGCCACAGCTTTCAGTGCTGGCACTTTTCATCTCTGAGCAATTGCTCGACGTTTGCAATTTCTCAGCTCGTGTCTACGAGACAGAAAGACTGTCACGTTTGGTGCCTAGAGAAGCGCAAAGCCCCAGTGTTGCTGCGCCTGTGAAAGCGCTTCCAAGGAAGGCTGCTGGCTAGCAACAGCTTTCAGTGCTGGCACTTTTCATCTCTGAGCAATTGCTGGACATTTGCAATTTCAAACCTGAGCTCTCTTTAGACTGCGCGAGAGGATGAGCAGAAGATTAGGTGGCTAGAGAAGCCCAGAGCCACAGTGTCCTTAGGCCTACAAAAGCGCTTCCAAGGAAGGGTGCTGGCTAGCAACAGCTTTCAGTGCTGCCACTTTTCATCTCTGAGCAATTGCTCGACGTTTGCAATTTCTCAGCTCGTGTCTACGAGACGGAGAGATAGTGACCGTGATGTTTGCTGGGTAGAGAAGCGCAAAGCCCCAGTGTTGCTGCGCCTGTGAAAGCGCTTCCAAGGAAGGGTGCTGGCTAGCAAGAGCTTTCAGTGCTGGCACTTTTCATCTCTGAGCAATTGCTCAACGTTTGGAATCTCTCACCTGAGCTCTCTTTAGACTGCACGAGAGGATGAGCAGAAGATTAGATGGCTAGAGAAGCCCAGAGCCCCAGTGTTCTTAGGCCTACAAAAGTGCTTCCAAGGAAGGGTGCTGGCTAGCAACAGCTTTCAGTGCTGGCACTTTTCCTCTCTGAGCAATTGCTCGACGTTTGGAATCTCTCACCTGAGCTCTCTTTAGAGTGCGCGAGAGGATGAGCAGAAGAGTAGGTGGCTAGAGAAGCCCAGAGCCCCAGTGTTCTTAGGGCTACAAAAGCACTTCCAAGGAAGGGTGCTGGCTAGCAACAGCTTTCAGTGCTGGCACTTTTCATCTCTCAGCAATTGCTCGACGTTTGCAATTTCTCAGCTCTTGTCTACGAGAGAGAAATACTGTCACATTTGGTGGGTAGAGAAGCGCAAAGCCCCAGTCTTGCTGTGCCTGTGAAAGCACTTCCAAGGAAGGCTGCTGGCTAGCAACAGCTTTCAGTGCTGGCACTTTTCATCTCTGAGCAATTGCTCGACGTTTGCAATTTCTCACCTGAGCTCTCTTTAGACTGCGCGAGAGGATGAGCAGAAGATTACGTGGCTAGAGTAGCCCAGAGCCCCAGTGTTCTTAGGCCTACAAAAGCGCTTCCAAGGAACCGTGCTGGCTAGCAACAGCTTTCAGTGCTGGCACTTTTCATCTCTGAGCAATTGCTCGACGTTTGCAATTTCTCAGCTCGTGTCTACGAGACAGAAAGACCGTGATGTTTGGTGGCTAGAGAAGCGCAAAGCCCCAGTGTTGCTGTGCCTGTGAAAGCGCTTCCAAGGAAGGGTGCTGGCTAGCAAGAGCTTTCAGTGCTGGCACTTTTCATCTCTGAGCAATTGCTCGACGTTTGCAATTTCTCACCTGAGCTCTCTTTAGACTGCGCGAGAGGATGAGCAGAAGATTAGGTGGCTAGAGAAGCCCAGAGCCCCAGTGTTCTTAGGGCTACAAAAGCGCTTCCAAGGAAGGGTGCTGGCTAGCAACAGCTTTCAGTGCTGGCACTTTTCATCTCTGAGCAATTGCTGGATGTTTGCAATTTCTCACCTGAGCTCTCTTTAGACTGCGCAAGAGGATGAGCAGAAGATTAGGTGGCTAGAGAAGCCCAGAGCCCCAGTGTTCTTAGGGCTACAAGAGCGTTTCCAAGGAAGGGTGCTGGCTAGCAACAGCTTTCAGTGCTGGCACTTTTCATCTCTCAGCAGTTGCTCGACGTTTGCAATTTCTCGGCTCGTGTCTACGAGACGGAAAGAGAATGACTGTGATGTTTGGTGGGTAGAGAAGCGCAAAGCCCCAGTGTTGCTGCGCCTGTGAAAGCGCTTCCAAGGAAGGGTGCTGGCTAGCAACAGCTTTCAGTGCTGGCACTTTTCATCTCTGAGCAATTGCTCGACGTTTGCAATTTCTCACCTGAGCTCTCTTTACACTGCGCGAGAGGATGAGCAGAAGATTAGGTGGCTAGAGAAGCCCAGAGCCCCAGTGTTCTTAGGGCTACAAAAGCACTTCCAAGGAAGGGTGCTGGCTAGCAACAGCTTTCAGTGCTGGCACTTTTCATCTCTCAGCAATTGCTCGACGTTTGCAATTTCTCAGCTCGTGTCTACGAGACAGAAAGACTGTCACTTTTGGTGGGTAGAGAAGCGCAAAGCCCCAGTGTTGCTGCGCCTGTGAAAGCGCTTCCAAGGAAGGGTGCTGGCTAGCAAGAGCTTTCAGTGCTGGCACTTTTCATCTCTGAGCAATTGCTCGACGTTTGCAATTTCTCCCCTGAGCTCTCTTTAGACTGCGCGAGAGGATGAGCAGAAGAGTAGGTGGCTAGAGAAGCCCAGAGCCCCAGTGTTCTTAGGCCTACAAAAGCCCTTCCAAGGAAGGGTGCTGGCTAGCAACAGCTTTCAGTGCTGGCACTTTTCATCTCTGAGCAATTGCTCGATGTTTGCAATTTCTCACCTGAGCTCTCTTTAGACTGCGCGAGAGGATGAGCAGAAGATTAGGTGGCTAGAGTAGCCCAGAGCCCCAGTGTTCTAAGGGCTACAAAAGCGCTTCCAAGGAAGGGTGCTGGCTAGCAACAGCTTTCAGTGCTGGCACTTTTCATCTCTGAGCAATTGCTCGACGTTTGCAATTTCTCAGCTCGTGTCTACGAGATAGAAAGACTGTCACGTTTGGTGGGTAGAGAAGCGGAAAGCCCCAGTGTTGCTGCGCCTGTGAAAGCGCTTCCAAGGAAGGGTGCTGGCTAGCAAGAGCTTTCAGTGCTGGCACTTTTCATCTCTGAGCAATTGCTCGACGTTTGCAATTTCTCACCTGAGCTCTCTTTAGACTGCGCGAGAGGATGAGCAGAAGATTAGGTGGCTAGAGAAGCCCAGAGCCCCAGTGTTCTTAGGGCTGCAAGAGCGTTTCCAAGGAAGGGTGCTGGCTAGCAACAGCTTTCAGTGCTGCCACTTTTCATCTCTGAGCAATTGCTCGACGTTTGCAATTTCTCAGCTCGTGTCTACGAGACAGAAAGAGAATGACCGTGATGTTTGGTGGCTAGAGAAGCGCAAAGCCCCAGTGTTGCTGTGCCTGTGAAAGCGCTTCCAAGGAAGGGTGCTGGCTAGCAACAGCTTTCAGTGCTGGCACTTTTCATCTCTCAGCAATTGCTCTACGTTTGCAATATCTCAGCTCTTATCTACGAGACGGAGAGATAGTGACCGTGACGTTTGGTGGCTAGAGAAGCGCAAAGCCCCAGTGTTGCTGCGCCTGTGAAAGCGCTTCCAAGGAAGGGTGCTGGCTAGCAACAGCTTTCAGTGCTGCCACTTTTCATCTCTGAGCAATTGCTCGACGTTTGCAATTTCTCACCTGAGCTCTCTTTAGACTGCGCGAGAGGATGAGCAGAAGATTAGGTGGCTAGAGAAGCCCAGAGCCCCAGTGTTCTTAGGGCTACAAAAGCTCTTCCAAGGAAGGGTGCTGGCTAGCAACAGCTTTCAGTGCTGGCACTTTTCATCTCTGAGCAATTGCTCGACGTTTGCAATTTCTCACCTGAGCTCTCTTTAGAGTGCGCGAGAGGATGAGCAGAAGATTAGGTGGCTAGAGAAGCCCAGAGCCCCAGTGTTCTTAGGGCTACAAAAGCACTTCCAAGGAAGGGTGCTGGCTAGCCACAGCTTTCAGTGCTGGCACTTTTCATCTCTGAGCAATTGCTCGACGTTTGCAATTTCTCAGCTCGTGTCTACGAGACAGAAAGACTGTCACGTTTGGTGCCTAGAGAAGCGCAAAGCCCCAGTGTTGCTGCGCCTGTGAAAGCGCTTCCAAGGAACCGTGCTGGCTAGCAACAGCTTTCAGTGCTGGCACTTTTCATCTCTGAGCAATTGCTGGACATTTGCAATTTCTCACCTGAGCTCTCTTTAGACTGCGCGAGAGGATGAGCAGAAGATTAGGTGGCTAGAGAAGCCCAGAGCCCCAGTGTTCTTAGGGCTACAAAAGCACTTCCAAGGAAGGGTGCTGGCTAGCAACAGCTTTCAGTGCTGGCACTTTTCATCTCTGAGCAATTGCTCGACGTTTGCAATTTCTCAGCTCGTGTCTACGAGACAGAAAGACTGTCACGTTTGGTGGGTAGAGAAGCGCAAAGCCCCAGTGTTGCTGCGCCTGTGAAAGCGCTTCCAAGGAACCGTGCTGGCTAGCAACAGCTTTCAGTGCTGGCACTTTTCATCTCTGAGCAATTGCTCGACGTTTGCAATTTCTCAGCTCGTGTGTACGAGACGGAAAGAGAAGGACCGTGATGTTTGGTGGGTAGAGAAGCGCAAAGCCCCAGTGTTGCTGCGCCTGTGAAAGCGCTTCCAAGGAAGGGTGCTGGCTAGCAACAGCTTTCAGTGCTGGCACTTTTCATCTCTGAGCAATTGCTGGACGTTTGCAATTTCTCACCTGAGCTCTCTTTAGACTGCGCGAGAGGATGAGCAGAAGATTAGGTGGCTAGAGAAGCCCAGAGCCCCAGTGTTCTTAGGGCTACAAAAGCACTTCCAAGGAAGGGTGCTGGCTAGCCACAGCTTTCAGTGCTGGCACTTTTCATCTCTGAGCAATTGCTCGACGTTTGCAATTTCTCAGCTCGTGTCTACGAGACAGAAAGACTGTCACGTTTGGTGCCTAGAGAAGCGCAAAGCCCCAGTGTTGCTGCGCCTGTGAAAGCGCTTCCAAGGAAGGCTGCTGGCTAGCAACAGCTTTCAGTGCTGGCACTTTTCATCTCTGAGCAATTGCTGGACATTTGCAATTTCAAACCTGAGCTCTCTTTAGACTGCGCGAGAGGATGAGCAGAAGATTAGGTGGCTAGAGAAGCCCAGAGCCCCAGTGTTCTTAGGCCTACAAAAGCGCTTCCAAGGAAGGGTGCTGGCTAGCAACAGCTTTCAGTGCTGGCACTTTTCATCTCTGAGCAATTGCTCGACGTTTGCAATTTCTCACCTCAGCTCTCTTTAGACTGCGCGAGAGGATGAGCAGAAGATTAGGTGGCTAGAGAAGCCCAGAGCCACAGTGTCCTTAGGCCTACAAAAGCGCTTCCAAGGAAGGGTGCTGGCTAGCAACAGCTTTCAGTGCTGCCACTTTTCATCTCTGAGCAATTGCTCGACGTTTGCAATTTCTCAGCTCGTGTCTACGAGACGGAGAGATAGTGACCGTGATGTTTGCTGGGTAGAGAAGCGCAAAGCCCCAGTGTTGCTGCGCCTGTGAAAGCGCTTCCAAGGAAGGGTGCTGGCTAGCAAGAGCTTTCAGTGCTGGCACTTTTCATCTCTGAGCAATTGCTCGACGTTTGCAATTTCTCACCTGAGCTCTCCTTACACTGCGCGAGAGGATGAGCAGAAGATTAGGTGGCTAGAGAAGCCCAGAGCCCCAGTGTTCTTAGGCCTACAAAAGCACTTCCAAGGAAGGGTGCTGGCTAGCAACAGCTTTCAGTGCTGGCACTTTTCATCTCTCAGCAATTGCTCGACGTTTGCAATTTCTCAGCTCGTGTCTACGAGACAGAAAGACTGTCACTTTTGGTGGCTAGAGAAGCGCAAAGCCCCAGTGTTGCTGCGCCTGTGAAAGCGCTTCCAAGGAAGGGTGCTGGCTAGCAACAGCTTTCAGTGCTGCCACTTTTCATCTCTGAGCAATTGCTCGACGTTTGCAATTTCTCACCTGAGCTCTCTTTAGACTGCGCGAGAGGATGAGCAGAAGATTAGGTGGCTAGAGAAGCCCGGAGCCCCAGTGTTCTTAGGGCTACAAAAGCGCTTCCAAGGAAGGGTGCTGGCTAGCAACAGCTTTCAGTGCTGGCACTTTTCATCTCTGAGCAATTGCTGGATGTTTGCAATTTCTCACCTGAGCTCTCTTTAGACTGCGCGAGAGGATGAGCAGAAGATTAGGTGGCTAGAGTAGCCCAGAGCCCCAGTGTTCTTAGGGCTACAAAAGCACTTCCAAGGAAGGGTGCTGGCTAGCAACAGCTTTCAGTGCTGCCACTTTTCATCTCTCAGCAATTGCTCGACGTTTGCAATTTCTCAGCTCGTGTCTACGAGATAGAAAGACTGTCACGTTTGGTGGGTAGAGAAGCGGAAAGCCCCAGTGTTGCTGCGCCTGTGAAAGCGCTTCCAAGGAAGGGTGCTGGCTAGCAAGAGCTTTCAGTGCTGGCACTTTTCATCTCTGAGCAATTGCTCGACGTTTGCAATTTCTCACCTGAGCTCTCTTTAGACTGCGCGAGAGGATGAGCAGAAGATTAGGTGGCTAGAGAAGCCCAGAGCCCCAGTGTTCTTAGGGCTGCAAGAGCGTTTCCAAGGAAGGGTGCTGGCTAGCAACAGCTTTCAGTGCTGGCACTTTTCATCTCTGAGCAATTGCTCGACGTTTGCAATTTCTCAGCTCGTGTCTACGAGACAGAAAGAGAATGACCGTGATGTTTGGTGGCTAGAGAAGCGCAAAGCCCCAGTGTTGCTGCGCCTGTGAAAGCGCTTCCAAGGAAGGGTGCTGGCTAGCCACAGCTTTCAGTGCTGGCACTTTTCATCTCTGAGCAATTGCTCGACGTTTGCAATATCTCAGCTCTTATCTACGAGACGGAGAGATAGTGACCGTGATGTTTGGTGGCTAGAGAAGCGGAAAGCCCCAGTGTTGCTGCGCCTGTGAAAGCGCTTCCAAGGAAGGCTGCTGGCTAGCAACAGCTTTCAGTGCTGCCACTTTTCATCTCTGAGCAATTGCTCGACGTTTGCAATTTCTCACCTGAGCTCTCTTTAGACTGCGCGAGAGGATGAGCAGAAGATTAGGTGGCTAGAGAAGCCCAGAGCCCCAGTGTTCTTAGGGCTACAAAAGCGCTTCCAAGGAAGGGTGCTGGCTAGCAACAGCTTTCAGTGCTGCCACTTTTCATCTCTGAGCAATTGCTCGACGTTTGCAATTTCTCCCCTGAGCTCTCTTTAGACTGCGCGAGAGGATGAGCAGAAGAGTAGGTGGCTAGAGTAGCCCAGAGCCCCAGTGTTCTTAGGGCTACAAGAGCGTTTCCAAGGAAGGGTGCTGGCTAGCAACAGCTTTCAGTGCTGGCACTTTTCATCTCTGAGCAATTGCTCGACGTTTGCAATTTCTCAGCTCGTGTCTACGAGATAGAAAGACTGTCACGTTTGGTGGGTAGAGAAGCGGAAAGCCCCAGTGTTGCTGCGCCTGTGAAAGCGCTTCCAAGGAAGGGTGCTGGCTAGCAAGAGCTTTCAGTGCTGGCACTTTTCATCTCTGAGCAATTGCTCGATGTTTGCAATTTCTCACCTGAGCTCTCTTCAGAGTGCGCGAGAGGATGAGCAGAAGATTAGGTGGCTAGAGAAGCCCGGAGCCCCACTGTTCTTAGGCCTACAAAAGCGCTTCCAAGGAAGGGTGCTGGCTAGCAACAGCTTTCAGTGCTGGCACTTTTCATCTCTGAGCAATTGCTCGACGTTTGCAATTTCTCAGCTCGTGTGTACGAGACGGAAAGAGAAGGACCGTGATGTTTGGTGGCTAGAGAAGCGCAAAGCCCCAGTCTTGCTGCGCCTGTGAAAGCGCTTCCAAGGAAGGGTGCTGGCTAGCAACAGCTTTCAGTGCTGGCACTTTTCATCTCTGAGCAATTGCTGGACACTTGCAATTTCAAACCTGAGCTCTCTTTAGACTGCGCGAGAGGATGAGCAGAAGATGAGGTGGCTAGAGAAGCCCAGAGCCCCACTGTTCTTAGGGCTACAAGAGCGCTTCCAAGGAAGGGTGCTGGCTAGCAACAGCTTTCAGTGCTGGCACTTTTCATCTCTGAGCAATTGCTGGATGTTTGCAATTTCTCACCTGAGCTCTCTTTAGACTGCGCGAGAGGATGAGCAGAAGATTAGGTGGCTAGAGAAGCCCAGAGCCCCACTGTTCTTAGGCCTACAAAAGCACTTCCAAGGAAGGGTGCTGGCTAGCAAGAGCTTTCAGTGCTGCCACTTTTCATCTCTGAGCAATTGCTCGACGTTTGCAATTTCTCAGCTCGTGTCTACGAGACGGAGAGATAGTGACCGTGATGTTTGGTGGCTAGAGAAGCGGAAAGCCCCAGTGTTGCTGCGCCTGTGAAAGCGCTTCCAAGGAAGGGTGCTGGCTAGCAAGAGCTTTCAGTGCTGGCACTTTTCATCTCTGAGCAATTGCTCAACGTTTGGAATCTCTCACCTGAACTCTCTTTAGACTGCGCGAGAGGATGAGCAGAAGATTAGATGGCTAGAGAAGCCCAGAGCCCCAGTGTTCTTAGGGCTACAAAAGCGCTTCCAAGGAAGGGTGCTGGCTAGCAACAGCTTTCAGTGCTGCCACTTTTCATCTCTGAGCAATTGCTCAACGTTTGGAATCTCTCACCTGAGCTCTCTTTAGACTGCGCGAGAGGATGAGCAGAAGATTAGGTGGCTAGAGAAGCCCAGAGCCCCAGTGTTCTTAGGCCTACAAAAGCACTTCCAAGGAAGGGTGCTGGCTAGCAACAGCTTTCAGTGCTGGCACTTTTCATCTCTCAGCAATTGCTCGACGTTTGCAATTTCTCAGATCTTGTCTACGAGAGAGAAATACTGTCACATTTGGTGGGTAGAGAAGCGCAAAGCCCCAGTGTTGCTGTGCCTGTGAAAGCGCTTCCAAGGAAGGCTGCTGGCTAGCAACAGCTTTCAGTGCTGGCACTTTTCATCTCTGAGCAATTGCTCGACGTTTTCAATTTCTCACCTGAGCTCTCTTTATACTGCGCGAGAGGATGAGCAGAAGATTACGTGGCTAGAGTAGCCCAGAGCCCCAGTGTTCTTAGGCCTACAAAAGCGCTTCCAAGGAACCGTGCTGGCTAGCAAGAGCTTTCAGTGCTGGCACTTTTCATCTCTGAGCAATTGCTCGACGTTTGCAATTTCTCAGCTCGTGTCTACGAGACAGAAAGACCGTGACGTTTGGTGGGTAGAGAAGCGCAAAGCCCCAGTGTTGCTGCGCCTGTGAAAGCGCTTCCAAGGAAGGGTGCTGGCTAGCAACAGCTTTCAGTGCTGGCACTTTTCATCTCTGAGCAATTGCTCGACGTATGCAATTTCTCACCTGAGCTCTCTTTAGACTGCGCGAGAGGATGAGCAGAAGAGTAGGTGGCTAGAGAAGCCCAGAGCCCCAGTGTTCTTAGGGCTACAAAAGCGCTTCCAAGGAAGGGTGCTGGCTAGCAACAGCTTTCAGTGCTGGCACTTTTCATCTCTGAGCAATTGCTGGATGTTTGCAATTTCTCACCTGAGCTCTCTTTAGACTGCGCGAGAGGATGAGCAGAAGAGTAGGTGGCTAGAGAAGCCCAGAGCCCCACTGTTCTTAGGGCTACAAGAGCGTTTCCAAGGAAGGGTGCTGGCTAGCAACAGCTTTCAGTGCTGGCACTTTTCATCTCTGAGCAATTGCTCGACGTTTGCAATTTCTCAGCTCGTGTCTACGAGACGGAAAGAGAATGACTGTGATGTTTGGTGGGTAGAGAAGCGCAAAGCCCCAGTGTTGCTGCACCTGTGAAAGCGCTTCCAAGGAAGGGTGCTGGCTAGCAACAGCTTTCAGTGCTGGCACTTTTCATCTCTGAGCAATTGCTCGACGTTTGCAATTTCTCACCTGAGCTCTCTTTAGACTGCGCGAGAGGATGAGCAGAAGATTAGGTGGCTAGAGAAGCCCAGAGCCCCAGTGTTCTTAGGGCTACAAGAGCGCTTCCAAGGAAGGGTGCTGGCTATCAACAGCTTTCAGTGCTGGCACTTTTCATCTCTCAGCAATTGCTCGACGTTTGCAATTTCTCAGCTCGTGTCTACGAGACAGAAAGACTGTCACGTTTGGTGGGTAGAGAAGCGCAAAGCCCCAGTGTTGCTGCGCCTGTGAAAGCGCTTCCAAGGAAGGGTGCTGGCTAGCAACAGCTTTCAGTGCTGCCACTTTTCATCTCTGAGCAATTGCTCGACGTTTGCAATTTCTCCCCTGAGCTCTCTTTAGACTGCGCGAGAGGATGAGCAGAAGAGTAGGTGGCTAGAGAAGCCCAGAGCCCCAGTGTTCTTAGGCCTACAAAAGCCCTTCCAAGGAAGGGTGCTGGCTAGCAACAGCTTTCAGTGCTGGCACTTTTCATCTCTGAGCAATTGCTCGATGTTTGCAATTTCTCAGCTGAGCTCTCTTTAGACTGCGCGAGAGGATGAGCAGAAGATTAGGTGGCTAGAGAAGCCCAGAGCCCCAGTGTTCTTAGGGCTACAAAAGCGCTTCCAAGGAAGGGTGCTGGCTAGCCACAGCTTTCAGTGCTGGCACTTTTCATCTCTGAGCAATTGCTCGACGTTTGCAATTTCTCAGCTCGTGTCTACGAGACAGAAAGACTGTCACGTTTGGTGGCTAGAGAAGCGCAAAGCCCCAGTGTTGCTGCGCCTGTGAAAGCGCTTCCAAGGAAGGGTGCTGGCTAGCAAGAGCTTTCAGTGCTGGCACTTTTCATCTCTGAGCAATTGCTCAACATTTGGAATCTCTCACCTGAGCTCTCTTTAGACTGCGCGAGAGGATGAGCAGAAGATTAGATGGCTAGAGAAGCCCAGAGCCCCAGTGTTCTTAGGGTTACAAAAGCGCTTCCAAGGAAGGGTGCTGGCTAGCAACAGCTTTCAGTGCTGCCACTTTTCATCTCTGAGCAATTGCTCAACGTTTGGAATCTCTCACCTGAGCTCTCTTTAGACTGCGCGAGAGGATGAGCAGAAGATTAGGTGGCTAGAGAAGCCCAGAGCCCCAGTGTTCTTAGGCCTACAAAAGCGCTTCCAAGGAAGGGTGCTGGCTAGCCACAGCTTTCAGTGCTGGCACTTTTCATCTCTCAGCAATTGCTCGACGTTTGCAATTTCTCAGATCTTGTCTACGAGAGAGAAATACTGTCACATTTGGTGGGTAGAGAAGCGCAAAGCCCCAGTGTTGCTGTGCCTGTGAAAGCGCTTCCAAGGAAGGCTGCTGGCTAGCAACAGCTTTCAGTGCTGGCACTTTTCATCTCTGAGCAATTGCTGGACATTTGCAATTTCAAACCTGAGCTCTCTTTAGACTGCGCGAGAGGATGAGCAGAAGATTACGTGGCTAGAGTAGCCCAGAGCCCCAGTGTTCTTAGGCCTACAAAAGCGCTTCCAAGGAAGGGTGCTGGCTAGCAAGAGCTTTCAGTGCTGGCACTTTTCATCTCTGAGCAATTGCTCGATGTTTGCAATTTCTCAGCTCGTGTCTACGAGACAGAAAGACCATGATGTTTGGTGGGTAGAGAAGCGCAAAGCCCCAGTGTTGCTGCACCTGTGAAAGCGCTTCCAAGGAAGGGTGCTGGCTAGCCACAGCTTTCAGTGCTGGCACTTTTCATCTCTGAGCAATTGCTCGACGTTTGCAATTTCTCACCTGAGCTCTCTTTAGACTGCGCGAGAGGATGAGCAGAAGATTAGGTGGCTAGAGAAGCCCAGAGCCCCAGTGTTCTTAGGGCTACAAAAGCACTTCCAAGGAAGGGTGCTGGCTAGCCACAGCTTTCAGTGCTGGCACTTTTCATCTCTCAGCAATTGCTCGACGTTTGCAATTTCTCAGCTCGTGTCTACGAGACAGAAAGACTGTCACGTTTGGTGGGTAGAGAAGCGCAAAGCCCCAGTGTTGCTGTGCCTGTGAAAGCACTTCCAAGGAAGGGTGCTGGCTAGCAAGAGCTTTCAGTGCTGCCACTTTTCATCTCTGAGTAATTGCTCGACGTTTGCAATATCTCAGCTCTTATCTACGAGACGGAGTGATAGTGACCGTGACGTTTGGTGGCTAGAGAAGCCCAGAGCCCCCGTGTTCTTAGGCCTAGAAAAGCGCTTCCAAGGAAGGGTGCTGGCTAGCAAGAGCTTTCAGTGCTGGCACTTTTCATCTCTGAGCAATTGCTGGATGTTTGCAATTTCTCACCTGAGCTCTCTTTAGACTGCGCGAGAGGATGAGCAGAAGAGTAGGTGGCTAGAGAAGCCCAGAGCCCCAGTGTTCTTAGGGCTACAAAAGCGCTTCCAAGGAAGGGTGCTGGCTAGCAACAGCTTTCAGTGCTGGCACTTTTCATCTCTGAGCAATTGCTCGACGTTTGCAATTTCTCAGCTCGTGTCTACGAGACAGAAAGAGAATGACCGTGATGTTTGGTGGCTAGAGAAGCGCAAAGCCCCAGTGTTGCTGCGCCTGTGAAAGCGCTTCCAAGGAAGGGTGCTGGCTAGCAACAGCTTTCAGTGCTGGCACTTTTCATCTCTGAGCAATTGCTCGACGTTTGCAATTTCTCACCTGAGCTCTCTTTAGACTGCGCGAGAGGATGAGCAGAAGATTAGGTGGCTAGAGAAGCCCAGAGCCCCAGTGTTCTTAGGGCTACAAAAGCGCTTCCAAGGAAGGGTGCTGGCTAGCAAGAGCTTTCAGTGCTGGCACTTTTCATCTCTGAGCAATTGCTTGACGTTTGCAATTTCTCACCTGAGCTCTCTTTAGAGTGCGCGAGAGGATGAGCAGAAGATTAGGTGGCTAGAGAAGCCCAGAGCCCCACTGTTCTTAGGGCTGCAAGAGCGTTTCCAAGGAAGGGTGCTGGCTAGCAACAGCTTTCAGTGCTGGCACTTTTCATCTCTGAGCAATTGCTCGACGTTTGCAATTTCTCAGCTCGTGTCTACGAGACAGAAAGAGAATGACCGTGATGTTTGGTGGCTAGAGAAGCGGAAAGCCCCAGTGTTGCTGCGCCTGTGAAAGCGCTTCCAAGGAAGGGTGCTGGCTAGCAACAGCTTTCAGTGCTGGCACTTTTCATCTCTGAGCAATTGCTCGACGTTTGCAATATCTCAGCTCTTATCTACGAGACGGAGAGATAGTGACCGTGACGTTTGGTGGCTAGAGAAGCGCAAAGCCCCAGTGTTGCTGCGCCTGTGAAAGCGCTTCCAAGGAAGGGTGCTGGCTAGCAACAGCTTTCAGTGCTGGCACTTTTCATCTCTGAGCAATTGCTCGACGTTTGCAATTTCTCACCTGAGCTCTCTTTAGACTGCGCGAGAGGATGAGCAGAAGATTAGGTGGCTAGAGAAGCCCAGAGCCCCAGTGTTCTTAGGGCTACAAAAGCGCTTCCAAGGAAGGGTGCTGGCTAGCAAGAGCTTTCAGTGCTGGCACTTTTCATCTCTGAGCAATTGCTCGACGTTTGCAATTTCTCAGCTCGTGTCTACGAGACAGAAAGACTGTCACGTTTGGTGGCTAGAGAAGCGCAAAGCCCCAGTGTTGCTGCGCCTGTGAAAGCGCTTCCAAGGAAGGGTGCTGGCTAGCAACAGCTTTCAGTGCTGGCACTTTTCATCTCTGAGCAATTGCTCGACGTTTGCAATTTCTCACCTGAGCTCTCTTTAGACTGCGCGAGAGGATGAGCAGAAGAGTAGGTGGCTAGAGTAGCCCAGAGCCCCAGTGTTCTTAGGGCTACAAGAGCGTTTCCAAGGAAGGGTGCTGGCTAGCAACAGCTTTCAGTGCTGGCACTTTTCATCTCTGAGCAATTGCTTGACGTTTGCAATTTCTCAGCTCGTGTCTACGAGACAGAAAGACTGTCACGTTTGGTGGGTAGAGAAGCGGAAAGCCCCAGTGTTGCTGCGCCTGTGAAAGCGCTTCCAAGGAAGGGTGCTGGCTAGCAACAGCTTTCAGTGCTGGCACTTTTCATCTCTGAGCAATTGCTCGATGTTTGCAATTTCTCACCTGAGCTCTCTTTAGACTGCGTGAGAGGATGAGCAGAAGATTAGGTGGCTAGAGAAGCCCGGAGCCCCACTGTTCTTAGGGCTACAAAAGCACTTCCAAGGAAGGGTGCTGGCTAGCAACAGCTTTCAGTGCTGGCACTTTTCATCTCTGAGCAATTGCTCGACGTTTGC
Source organism: Sarcoramphus papa (assembly GCA_037962945.1). Classification (NCBI taxonomy): domain Eukaryota; kingdom Metazoa; phylum Chordata; class Aves; order Accipitriformes; family Cathartidae; genus Sarcoramphus; species Sarcoramphus papa. The sequence continues at coordinate 95,387,922 of CM075586.1, forward strand.
AATTTCTCAGCTCGTGTGTACGAGACGGAAAGAGAAGGACCGTGATGTTTGGTGGGTAGAGAAGCGCAAAGCCCCAGTGTTGCTGCGCCTGTGAAAGCGCTTCCAAGGAAGGGTGCTGGCTAGCAACAGCTTTCAGTGCTGGCACTTTTCATCTCTGAGCAATTGCTCGACGTTTGCAATTTCTCACCTGAGCTCTCTTTAGACTGCGCGAGAGGATGAGCAGAAGATTAGGTGGCTAGAGAAGCCCAGAGCCCCAGTGTTCTTAGGGCTACAAAAGCGCTTCCAAGGAAGGGTGCTGGCTAGCCACAGCTTTCAGTGCTGGCACTTTTCATCTCTGAGCAATTGCTCGACGTTTGCAATTTCTCAGCTCGTGTCTACGAGACAGAAAGACTGTCACGTTTGGTGGCTAGAGAAGCGCAAAGCCCCAGTGTTGCTGCGCCTGTGAAAGCGCTTCCAAGGAAGGCTGCTGGCTAGCAACAGCTTTCAGTGCTGGCACTTTTCATCTCTGAGCAATTGCTGGACATTTGCAATTTCTCACCTGAGCTCTCTTTAGACTGCGCGAGAGGATGAGCAGAAGAGTAGGTGGCTAGAGAAGCCCAGAGCCCCAGTGTTCTTAGGGCTACAAGAGCGCTTCCAAGGAAGGGTGCTGGCTAGCAACAGCTTTCAGTGCTGGCACTTTTCATCTCTGAGCAATTGCTCAATGTTTGCAATTTCTCACCTGAGCTCTCTTTAGATTGCGCGAGAGGATGAGCAGAAGATTAGGTGGCTAGAGAAGCCCAGAGCCCCAGTGTTCTTAGGGCTACAAAAGCGCTTCCAAGGAAGGGTGCTGGCTAGCAACAGCTTTCAGTGCTGCCACTTTTCATCTCTGAGCAATTGCTCGACGTTTGCAATTTCTCAGCTCGTGTCTACGAGACGGAGAGATAGTGACCGTGACGTTTGGTGGGTAGAGAAGCGCAAAGCCCCAGTGTTGCTGCGCCTGTGAAAGCGCTTCCAAGGAAGGGTGCTGGCTAGCAACAGCTTTCAGTGCTGCCACTTTTCATCTCTGAGCAATTGCTCAACGTTTGGAATCTCTCACCTGAGCTCTCTTTAGACTGCGCGAGAGGATGAGCAGAAGATTAGATGGCTAGAGAAGCCCAGAGCCCCAGTGTTCTTAGGGCTACAAAAGCGCTTCCAAGGAAGGCTGCTGGCTAGCAACAGCTTTCAGTGCTGGCACTTTTCATCTCTGAGCAATTGCTCGATGTTTGCAATTTCTCACCTAAGCTCTCTTTAGATTGCGCGAGAGGATGAGCAGAAGATTAGGTGGCTAGAGTAGCCCAGAGCCCCAGTGTTCTTAGGGCTACAAAAGCACTTCCAAGGAAGGGTGCTGGCTAGCAACAGCTTTCAGTGCTGGCACTTTTCATCTCTCAGCAATTGTTCGACGTTTGCAATTTCTCAGCTCGTGTCTACGAGATAGAAAGACTGTCACGTTTGGTGGGTAGAGAAGCGCAAAGCCCCAGTGTTGCTGTGCCTGTGAAAGCGCTTCCAAGGAAGGGTGCTGGCTGGCAACAGCTTTCAGTGCTGGCACTATTCATCTCTGAGCAATTGCTCGACGTTTGCAATTTCTCACCTGAGCTCTCTTTAGACTGCGCGAGAGGATGAGCAGAAGAGTAGGTGGCTAGAGAAGCCCAGAGCCCCACTGTTCTTAGGGCTGCAAGAGCGTTTCCAAGGAAGGGTGCTGGCTAGCAACAGCTTTCAGTGCTGGCACTTTTCATCTCTGAGCAATTGCTCGACGTTTGCAATTTCTCAGCTCGTGTCTACGAGACAGAAAGAGAATGACCGTGATGTTTGGTGGCTAGAGAAGCGCAAAGCCCCAGTGTTGCTGTGCCTGTGAAAGCGCTTCCAAGGAAGGGTGCTGGCTAGCAAGAGCTTTCAGTGCTGCCACTTTTCATCTCTGAGTAATTGCTCGACGTTTGCAATATCTCAGCTCTTATCTACGAGACGGAGTGATAGTGACCGTGACGTTTGGTGGCTAGAGAAGCGCAAAGCCCCAGTGTTGCTGTGCCTGTGAAAGCGCTTCCAAGGAAGGGTGCTGGCTAGCCACAGCTTTCAGTGCTGGCACTTTTCATCTCTGAGCAATTGCTCGACGTTTGCAATTTCTCACCTGAGCTCTCTTTAGACTGCGCGAGAGGATGAGCAGAAGATTAGGTGGCTAGAGAAGCCCAGAGCCCCAGTGTTCTTAGGGCTACAAAAGCGCTTCCAAGGAAGGGTGCTGGCTAGCAAGAGCTTTCAGTGCTGGCACTTTTCATCTCTGAGCAATTGCTCGACGTTTGCAATTTCTCACCTGAGCTCTCTTTAGAATGCGCGAGAGGATGAGCAGAAGAGTAGGTGGCTAGAGTAGCCCAGAGCCCCAGTGTTCTTAGGGCTACAAAAGCGTTTCCAAGGAAGGGTGCTGGCTAGCAACAGCTTTCAGTGCTGGCACTTTTCATCTCTGAGCAATTGCTCGACGTTTGCAATTTCTCAACTCGTGTCTACGAGATAGAAAGACTGTCACGTTTGGTGGGTAGAGAAGCGGAAAGCCCCAGTGTTGCTGCGCCTGTGAAAGCGCTTCCAAGGAAGGGTGCTGGCTAGCAACAGCTTTCAGTGCTGGCACTTTTCATCTCTGAGCAATTGCTCGATGTTTGCAATTTCTCACCTGAGCTCTCTTTAGACTGCGCGAGAGGATGAGCAGAAGATTAGGTGGCTAGAGAAGCCCAGAGCCCCAGTGTTCTTAGGGCTACAAAAGCGCTTCCAAGGAAGGGTGCTGGCTAGCAACAGCTTTCAGTGCTGGCACTTTTCATCTCTGAGCAATTGCTTGACGTTCGCAACTTCTCAGCTCGTGTCTACGATACGGAAAGAGAAGGACCGTGATGTTTGGTGGCGAGAGAAGCGCAAAGCCCCAATGTTGCTGCGCCTGTGAAAGCGCTTCCAAGGAAGGGTGCTGGCTAGCAACAGCTTTCAGTGCTGGCACTTTTCATCTCTGAGCAATTGCTCGACGTTTGCAATTTCTCACCTGAGCTCTCTTTAGACTGCGCGAGAGGATGAGCAGAAGAGTAGGTGGCTAGAGAAGCCCAGAGCCCCAGTGTTCTTAGGGCTACAAAAGCATTTCCAAGGAAGGGTGCTGGCTAGCAACAGCTTTCAGTGCTGGCACTTTTCATCTCTGAGCAATTGCTGGATGTTTGCAATTTCTCACCTGAGCTCTCTTTAGACTGCGCGAGAGGATGAGCAGAAGAGCAGGTGGCTAGAGAAGCCCAGAGCCCCAGTGTTCTTAGGCCTACAAAAGCGCTTCCAAGGAAGGGTGCTGGCTAGCAAGAGCTTTCAGTGCTGCCACTTTTCATCTCTGAGCAATTGCTCGACGTTTGCAATTTCTCAGCTCGTGTTTACGAGACGGAGAGATAGTGACCGTGATGTTTGGTGGGTAGAGAAGCGCAAAGCCCCAGTGTTGCTGCGCCTGTGAAAGCGCTTCCAAGGAAGGGTGCTGGCTAGCAACAGCTTTCAGTGCTGGCACTTTTCATCTCTCAGCAATTGCTCAACGTTTGGAATCTCTCACCTGAGCTCTCTTTAGACTGCGCGAGAGGATGAGCAGAAGATTAGGTGGCTAGAGAAGCCCAGAGCCCCAGTGTTCTTAGGCCTACAAAAGCGCTTCCAAGGAAGGGTGCTGGCTAGCAAGAGCTTTCAGTGCTGGCACTTTTCATCTCTGAGCAATTGCTCAACGTTTGGAATCTCTTACCTGAGCTCTCTTTAGACTGCGCGAGAGGATGAGCAGAAGATTAGGTGGCTAGAGAAGCCCAGAGCCCCAGTGTTCTTAGGCCTACAAAAGCGCTTCCAAGGAAGGGTGCTGGCTAGCCACAGCTTTCAGTGCTGGCACTTTTCATCTCTCAGCAATTGCTCGACGTTTGCAATTTCTCAGCTCTTGTCTACGAGAGAGAAATACTGTCACATTTGGTGGGTAGAGAAGCGCAAAGCCCCAGTGTTGCTGTGCCTGTGAAAGCGCTTCCAAGGAAGGGTGCTGGCTAGCAACAGCTTTCAGTGCTGGCACTTTTCATCTCTGAGCAATTGCTCGACGTTTTCAATTTTAAACCTGAGCTCTCTTTAGACTGCACGAGAGGATGAGCAGAAGAGTAGGTGGCTAGAGAAGCCCAGAGCCCCAGTGTTCTTAGGGCTGCAAAAGCGCTTCCAAGGAAGGGTGCTGGCTAGCAACAGCTTTCAGTGCTGGCACTTTTCATCTCTGAGCAATTGCTGGATGTTTGCAATTTCTCACCTGAGCTCTCTTTAGATTGCGCGAGAGGATGAGCAGAAGATTAGGTGGCTAGAGTAGCCCAGAGCCCCAGTGTTCTTAGGGCTACAAAAGCGCTTCCAAGGAAGGGTGCTGGCTAGCAACAGCTTTAAGTGCTGCCACTTTTCATCTCTGAGCAATTGCTCGACGTTTGCAATTTCTCACCTGAGCTCTCTTTAGACTGCGCGAGAGGATGAGCAGAAGAGTAGGTGGCTAGAGAAGCCCAGAACCCCAGTGTTCTTAGGGCTACAAAAGCACTTCCAAGGAAGGGTGCTGGCTAGCAACAGCTTTCAGTGCTGCCACTTTTCATCTCTGAGCAATTGCTCGACGTTTGCAATTTCTCAACTCCTATCTACGAGACAGAAAGAGAATGACCGTGATGTTTGGTGGGTAGAGAAGCGCAAAGCCCCAGTGTTGCTGCGTCTGTGAAAGCGCTTCCAAGGAAGGGTGCTGGCTAGCAACAGCTTTCAGTGCTGGCACTTTTCATCTCTGAGCAATTGCTCGACGTTTGCAATTTCTCAGCTCTTATCTACGAGACGGAGAGATAGTGACCGTGATGTTTGGTGGCTAGAGAAGCGCAAAGCCCCAGTGTTGCTGCGTCTGTGAAAGCGCTTCCAAGGAAGGGTGCTGGCTAGTAACAGCTTTCAGTGCTGGCACTTTTCATCTCTGAGCAATTGCTCGACGTTTGCAATTTCTCACCTGAGCTCTCTTTAGACTGCGCGAGAGGATGAGCAGAAGATTAGGTGGCTAGAGAAGCCCAGAGCCCCAGTGTTCTTAGGCCTACAAAAGCGCTTCCAAGGAAGGGTGCTGGCTAGCAACAGCTTTCAGTGCTGCCACTTTTCATCTCTGAGCAATTGCTCGACGTTTGCAATTTCTCAGCTCGTGTTTACGAGACAGAGAGATAGTGACCGTGATGTTTGCTGGGTAGAGAAGCGCAAAGCCCCAGTGTTGCTGCGCCTGTGAAAGCGCTTCCAAGGAAGGGTGCTGGCTAGCAACAGCTTTCAGTGCTGGCACTTTTCATCTCTGAGCAATTGCTCGACGTTTGCAATTTCTCACCTGAGCTCTCTTTAGACTGCGCGAGAGGATGCGCAGAAGATTAGGTGGCTGGAGAAGTCCAGAGCCCCAGTGTTCTTAAGGCTACAAAAGCGCTTCCAAGGAAGGGTGCTGGCTAGCAACAGCTTTCAGTGCTGGCACTTTTCATCTCTCAGCAATTGCTCGACGTTTGCAATTTCTCAGCTCTTGTCTACGAAACAGAGAGATAGTGACCGTGACGTTTGGTGGGTAGAGAAGCGTAAAGCCCCAGTGTTGCTGTGCCTGTGAAAGCGCTTCCAAGGAAGGGTGCTGGCTAGCAACAGCTTTCAGTGCTGGCACTTTTCATCTCTGAACAATTGCTCGACGTTTGCAATTTCTCACCTGAGCTCTCTTTAGACTGCGCGAGAGGATGAGCAGAAGAGTAGGTGGCTAGAGAAGCCCAGAGCCCCAGTGTTCTTAGGGCTACAAAAGCGCTTCCAAGGAAGGGTGCTGGCTAGCAACAGCTTTCAGTGCTGGCACTTTTCATCTCTGAGCAATTGCTCAACGTTTGCAATTTCTCACCTGAGCTCTCTTTAGACTGCGCGAGAGGATGAGCAGAAGATTAGGTGGCTAGAGTAGGCCAGAGCCCCAGTGTTCTTAGGCCTACAAAAGCGCTTCCAAGGAAGGGTGCTGGCTAGCAAGAGCTTTCAGTGCTGGCACTTTTCATCTTTGAGCAATTGCTCGACGTTTGCAATTTCTCACCTGAGCTCACTTTAGAGTGAGCGAGAGGATGAGCAGAAGATGAGGTGGCTAGAGAAGCCCAGAGCCCCACTGTTCTTAGGGCTACAAAAGCACTTCCAAGGAAGGGTGCTGGCTAGCAAGAGCTTTCAGTGCTGGCACTTTTCATCTCTGAGCAATTGCTCGACGTTTGCAATTTCTCAGCTCGTATCTACGAGACAGAAAGAGAATGACCGTGATGTTTTGTGGCTAGAGAAGCGCAAAGCCCCAGTGTTGCTGCGTCTGTGAAAGCGCTTCCAAGGAAGGGTGCTGGCTAGCAACAGCTTTCAGTGCTGGCACTTTTCATCTCTGAGCAATTGCTCGACGTTTGCAATTTCTCAGCTCTTATCTACGAGACGGAGAGATAGTGACCGTGATGTTTGGTGGCTAGAGAAGCGCAAAGCCCCGGTGTTGCTGTGCCTGTGAAAGCGCTTCCAAGGAAGGGTGCTGGCTAGCAACAGCTTTCAGTGCTGGCACTTTTCATCTCTGAGCAATTGCTGGACATTTGCAATTTCAAACCTGAGCTCTCTTTAGACTGCGCGAGAGGATGAGCAGAAGATTAGGTGGCTAGAGTAGCCCAGCGCCCCACTGTTCTTAGGGCTACAAAAGCGCTTCCAAGGAAGGGTGCTGGCTAGCAAGAGCTTTCAGTGCTGGCACTTTTCATCTCTGAGCAATTGCTCGATGTTTGCAATTTCTCACCTGAGCTCTCTTTGGAGTGCGCGAGAGGATGAGCAGAAGATTAGGTGGCTAGAGTAGCCCAGAGCCCCACTGTTCTTAGGGCTACAAAAGCGCTTCCAAGGAAGGGTGCTGGCTAGCAACAGCTTTCAGTGCTGGCACTTTTCATCTCTGAGCAATTGCTCGACGTTTGCAATTTCTCAGCTCGTGTCTACGAGACGGAGAGATAGTGACCGTGAGGTTTGGTGGGTAGAGAAGCGCAAAGCCCCAGTGTTGCTGCGCCTGTGAAAGCGCTTCCAAGGAAGGGTGCTGGCTAGCAACAGCTTTCAGTGCTGGCACTTTTCATCTCTGAGCAATTGCTCGACGTTTGCAATTTCTCACCTGAGCTCTCTTTAGACTGCGCGAGAGGATGAGCAGAAGATTAGGTGGCTAGAGAAGCCCAGAGCCCCAGTGTTCTTAGGGCTACAAAAGCGCTTCCAAGGAAGGGTGCTGGCTAGCAAGAGCTTTCAGTGCTGGCACTTTTCATCTCTGAGCAATTGCTCGACGTTTGCAATTTCTCACCTGAGCTCTCTTTAGACTGCGCGAGAGGATGAGCAGAAGAGTAGGTGGCTAGAGTAGCCCAGAGCCCCAGTGTTCTTAGGGCTACAAGAGCGTTTCCAAGGAAGGGTGCTGGCTAGCAACAGCTTTCAGTGCTGGCACTTTTCATCTCTGAGCAATTGCTTGACGTTTGCAATTTCTCAGCTCGTGTCTACGAGATAGAAAGACTGTCACGTTTGGTGGGTAGAGAAGCGGAAAGCCCCAGTGTTGCTGCGCCTGTGAAAGCGCTTCCAAGGAAGGGTGCTGGCTAGCAACAGCTTTCAGTGCTGGCACTTTTCATCTCTGAGCAATTGCTCGATGTTTGCAATTTCTCACCTGAGCTCTCTTTAGACTGCGTGAGAGGATGAGCAGAAGATTAGGTGGCTAGAGAAGCCCGGAGCCCCACTGTTCTTAGGGCTACAAAAGCACTTCCAAGGAAGGGTGCTGGCTAGCAACAGCTTTCAGTGCTGGCACTTTTCATCTCTGAGCAATTGCTCGACGTTTGCAATTTCTCAGCTCGTGTGTACGAGACGGAAAGAGAAGGACCGTGATGTTTGGTGGGTAGAGAAGCGCAAAGCCCCAGTGTTGCTGCGCCTGTGAAAGCGCTTCCAAGGAAGGGTGCTGGCTAGCAACAGCTTTCAGTGCTGGCACTTTTCATCTCTGAGCAATTGCTCGACGTTTGCAATTTCTCACCTGAGCTCTCTTTAGACTGCGCGAGAGGATGAGCAGAAGATTAGGTGGCTAGAGAAGCCCAGAGCCCCAGTGTTCTTAGGCCTACAAAAGCACTTCCAAGGAAGGGTGCTGGCTAGCCACAGCTTTCAGTGCTGGCACTTTTCATCTCTCAGCAATTGCTCGACGTTTGCAATTTCTCAGCTCGTGTCTACGAGACAGAAAGACTGTCACGTTTGGTGGCTAGAGAAGCGCAAAGCCCCAGTGTTGCTGCGCCTGTGAAAGCGCTTCCAAGGAAGGCTGCTGGCTAGCAACAGCTTTCAGTGCTGGCACTTTTCATCTCTGAGCAATTGCTGGACATTTGCAATTTCTCACCTGAGCTCTCTTTAGACTGCGCGAGAGGATGAGCAGAAGAGTAGGTGGCTAGAGAAGCCCAGAGCCCCAGTGTTCTTAGGGCTACAAGAGCGCTTCCAAGGAAGGGTGCTGGCTAGCAACAGCTTTCAGTGCTGGCACTTTTCATCTCTGAGCAATTGCTCAATGTTTGCAATTTCTCACCTGAGCTCTCTTTAGATTGCGCGAGAGGATGAGCAGAAGATTAGGTGGCTAGAGAAGCCCAGAGCCCCAGTGTTCTTAGGGCTACAAAAGCGCTTCCAAGGAAGGGTGCTGGCTAGCAACAGCTTTCAGTGCTGCCACTTTTCATCTCTGAGCAATTGCTCGACGTTTGCAATTTCTCAGCTCGTGTCTACGAGACGGAGAGATAGTGACCGTGACGTTTGGTGGGTAGAGAAGCGCAAAGCCCCAGTGTTGCTGCGCCTGTGAAAGCGCTTCCAAGGAAGGGTGCTGGCTAGCAACAGCTTTCAGTGCTGCCACTTTTCATCTCTGAGCAATTGCTCAACGTTTGGAATCTCTCACCTGAGCTCTCTTTAGACTGCGCGAGAGGATGAGCAGAAGATTAGATGGCTAGAGAAGCCCAGAGCCCCAGTGTTCTTAGGGCTACAAAAGCGCTTCCAAGGAAGGGTGCTGGCTAGCAAGAGCTTTCAGTGCTGGCACTTTTCATCTCTGAGCAATTGCTCGATGTTTGCAATTTCTCACCTAAGCTCTCTTTAGATTGCGCGAGAGGATGAGCAGAAGATTAGGTGGCTAGAGTAGCCCAGAGCCCCAGTGTTCTTAGGGCTACAAAAGCACTTCCAAGGAAGGGTGCTGGCTAGCAACAGCTTTCAGTGCTGGCACTTTTCATCTCTCAGCAATTGCTCGACGTTTGCAATTTCTCAGCTCGTGTCTACGAGATAGAAAGACTGTCACGTTTGGTGGGTAGAGAAGCGCAAAGCCCCAGTGTTGCTGTGCCTGTGAAAGCGCTTCCAAGGAAGGGTGCTGGCTGGCAACAGCTTTCAGTGCTGGCACTATTCATCTCTGAGCAATTGCTCGACGTTTGCAATTTCTCACCTGAGCTCTCTTTAGACTGCGCGAGAGGATGAGCAGAAGAGTAGGTGGCTAGAGAAGCCCAGAGCCCCACTGTTCTTAGGGCTGCAAGAGCGTTTCCAAGGAAGGGTGCTGGCTAGCAACAGCTTTCAGTGCTGGCACTTTTCATCTCTGAGCAATTGCTCGACGTTTGCAATTTCTCAGCTCGTGTCTACGAGACAGAAAGAGAATGACCGTGATGTTTGGTGGCTAGAGAAGCGCAAAGCCCCAGTGTTGCTGTGCCTGTGAAAGCGCTTCCAAGGAAGGGTGCTGGCTAGCAAGAGCTTTCAGTGCTGCCACTTTTCATCTCTGAGTAATTGCTCGACGTTTGCAATATCTCAGCTCTTATCTACGAGACGGAGTGATAGTGACCGTGACGTTTGGTGGCTAGAGAAGCGCAAAGCCCCAGTGTTGCTGTGCCTGTGAAAGCGCTTCCAAGGAAGGGTGCTGGCTAGCCACAGCTTTCAGTGCTGGCACTTTTCATCTCTGAGCAATTGCTCGACGTTTGCAATTTCTCACCTGAGCTCTCTTTAGACTGCGCGAGAGGATGAGCAGAAGATTAGGTGGCTAGAGAAGCCCAGAGCCCCAGTGTTCTTAGGGCTACAAAAGCGCTTCCAAGGAAGGGTGCTGGCTAGCAAGAGCTTTCAGTGCTGGCACTTTTCATCTCTGAGCAATTGCTCGACGTTTGCAATTTCTCACCTGAGCTCTCTTTAGAATGCGCGAGAGGATGAGCAGAAGAGTAGGTGGCTAGAGTAGCCCAGAGCCCCAGTGTTCTTAGGGCTACAAAAGCGTTTCCAAGGAAGGGTGCTGGCTAGCAACAGCTTTCAGTGCTGGCACTTTTCATCTCTGAGCAATTGCTCGACGTTTGCAATTTCTCAACTCGTGTCTACGAGATAGAAAGACTGTCACGTTTGGTGGGTAGAGAAGCGGAAAGCCCCAGTGTTGCTGCGCCTGTGAAAGCGCTTCCAAGGAAGGGTGCTGGCTAGCAACAGCTTTCAGTGCTGGCACTTTTCATCTCTGAGCAATTGCTCGATGTTTGCAATTTCTCACCTGAGCTCTCTTTAGACTGCGCGAGAGGATGAGCAGAAGATTAGGTGGCTAGAGAAGCCCAGAGCCCCAGTGTTCTTAGGGCTACAAAAGCGCTTCCAAGGAAGGGTGCTGGCTAGCAACAGCTTTCAGTGCTGGCACTTTTCATCTCTGAGCAATTGCTTGACGTTCGCAACTTCTCAGCTCGTGTCTACGATACGGAAAGAGAAGGACCGTGATGTTTGGTGGCGAGAGAAGCGCAAAGCCCCAATGTTGCTGCGCCTGTGAAAGCGCTTCCAAGGAAGGGTGCTGGCTAGCAACAGCTTTCAGTGCTGGCACTTTTCATCTCTGAGCAATTGCTCGACGTTTGCAATTTCTCACCTGAGCTCTCTTTAGACTGCGCGAGAGGATGAGCAGAAGAGTAGGTGGCTAGAGAAGCCCAGAGCCCCAGTGTTCTTAGGGCTACAAAAGCATTTCCAAGGAAGGGTGCTGGCTAGCAACAGCTTTCAGTGCTGGCACTTTTCATCTCTGAGCAATTGCTGGATGTTTGCAATTTCTCACCTGAGCTCTCTTTAGACTGCGCGAGAGGATGAGCAGAAGAGCAGGTGGCTAGAGAAGCCCAGAGCCCCAGTGTTCTTAGGCCTACAAAAGCGCTTCCAAGGAAGGGTGCTGGCTAGCAAGAGCTTTCAGTGCTGCCACTTTTCATCTCTGAGCAATTGCTCGACGTTTGCAATTTCTCAGCTCGTGTTTACGAGACGGAGAGATAGTGACCGTGATGTTTGGTGGGTAGAGAAGCGCAAAGCCCCAGTGTTGCTGCGCCTGTGAAAGCGCTTCCAAGGAAGGGTGCTGGCTAGCAACAGCTTTCAGTGCTGGCACTTTTCATCTCTCAGCAATTGCTCAACGTTTGGAATCTCTCACCTGAGCTCTCTTTAGACTGCGCGAGAGGATGAGCAGAAGATTAGGTGGCTAGAGAAGCCCAGAGCCCCAGTGTTCTTAGGCCTACAAAAGCGCTTCCAAGGAAGGGTGCTGGCTAGCAAGAGCTTTCAGTGCTGGCACTTTTCATCTCTGAGCAATTGCTCAACGTTTGGAATCTCTTACCTGAGCTCTCTTTAGACTGCGCGAGAGGATGAGCAGAAGATTAGGTGGCTAGAGAAGCCCAGAGCCCCAGTGTTCTTAGGCCTACAAAAGCGCTTCCAAGGAAGGGTGCTGGCTAGCCACAGCTTTCAGTGCTGGCACTTTTCATCTCTCAGCAATTGCTCGACGTTTGCAATTTCTCAGCTCTTGTCTACGAGAGAGAAATACTGTCACATTTGGTGGGTAGAGAAGCGCAAAGCCCCAGTGTTGCTGTGCCTGTGAAAGCGCTTCCAAGGAAGGGTGCTGGCTAGCAACAGCTTTCAGTGCTGGCACTTTTCATCTCTGAGCAATTGCTCGACGTTTGCAATTTTAAACCTGAGCTCTCTTTAGACTGCACGAGAGGATGAGCAGAAGAGTAGGTGGCTAGAGAAGCCCAGAGCCCCAGTGTTCTTAGGGCTGCAAAAGCGCTTCCAAGGAAGGGTGCTGGCTAGCAACAGCTTTCAGTGCTGGCACTTTTCATCTCTGAGCAATTGCTGGATGTTTGCAATTTCTCACCTGAGCTCTCTTTAGATTGCGCGAGAGGATGAGCAGAAGATTAGGTGGCTAGAGTAGCCCAGAGCCCCAGTGTTCTTAGGGCTACAAAAGCGCTTCCAAGGAAGGGTGCTGGCTAGCAACAGCTTTAAGTGCTGCCACTTTTCATCTCTGAGCAATTGCTCGACGTTTGCAATTTCTCACCTGAGCTCTCTTTAGACTGCGCGAGAGGATGAGCAGAAGAGTAGGTGGCTAGAGAAGCCCAGAACCCCAGTGTTCTTAGGGCTACAAAAGCACTTCCAAGGAAGGGTGCTGGCTAGCAACAGCTTTCAGTGCTGCCACTTTTCATCTCTGAGCAATTGCTCGACGTTTGCAATTTCTCAACTCCTATCTACGAGACAGAAAGAGAATGACCGTGATGTTTGGTGGGTAGAGAAGCGCAAAGCCCCAGTGTTGCTGCGTCTGTGAAAGCGCTTCCAAGGAAGGGTGCTGGCTAGCAACAGCTTTCAGTGCTGGCACTTTTCATCTCTGAGCAATTGCTCGACGTTTGCAATTTCTCAGCTCTTATCTACGAGACGGAGAGATAGTGACCGTGATGTTTGGTGGCTAGAGAAGCGCAAAGCCCCAGTGTTGCTGCGTCTGTGAAAGCGCTTCCAAGGAAGGGTGCTGGCTAGTAACAGCTTTCAGTGCTGGCACTTTTCATCTCTGAGCAATTGCTCGACGTTTGCAATTTCTCACCTGAGCTCTCTTTAGACTGCGCGAGAGGATGAGCAGAAGATTAGGTGGCTAGAGAAGCCCAGAGCCCCACTGTTCTTAGGGCTACAAAAGCGCTTCCAAGGAAGGGTGCTGGCTAGCAACAGCTTTCAGTGCTGGCACTTTTCATCTCTGAGCAATTGCTCGACGTTTGCAATTTCTCAGCTCGTGTTTACGAGACAGAGAGATAGTGACCGTGATGTTTGCTGGGTAGAGAAGCGCAAAGCCCCAGTCTTGCTGCGCCTGTGAAAGCGCTTCCAAGGAAGGGTGCTGGCTAGCAACAGCTTTCAGTGCTGGCACTTTTCATCTCTGAGCAATTGCTCGACGTTTGCAATTTCTCACCTGAGCTCTCTTTAGACTGCGCGAGAGGATGCGCAGAAGATTAGGTGGCTGGAGAAGTCCAGAGCCCCAGTGTTCTTAAGGCTACAAAAGCGCTTCCAAGGAAGGGTGCTGGCTAGCAACAGCTTTCAGTGCTGGCACTTTTCATCTCTCAGCAATTGCTCGACGTTTGCAATTTCTCAGCTCTTGTCTACGAAACAGAGAGATAGTGACCGTGACGTTTGGTGGGTAGAGAAGCGTAAAGCCCCAGTGTTGCTGTGCCTGTGAAAGCGCTTCCAAGGAAGGGTGCTGGCTAGCAACAGCTTTCAGTGCTGGCACTTTTCATCTCTGAACAATTGCTCGACGTTTGCAATTTCTCACCTGAGCTCTCTTTAGACTGCGCGAGAGGATGAGCAGAAGAGTAGGTGGCTAGAGAAGCCCAGAGCCCCAGTGTTCTTAGGGCTACAAAAGCGCTTCCAAGGAAGGGTGCTGGCTAGCAACAGCTTTCAGTGCTGGCACTTTTCATCTCTGAGCAATTGCTCAACGTTTGCAATTTCTCACCTGAGCTCTCTTTAGACTGCGCGAGAGGATGAGCAGAAGATTAGGTGGCTAGAGTAGGCCAGAGCCCCAGTGTTCTTAGGCCTACAAAAGCGCTTCCAAGGAAGGGTGCTGGCTAGCAAGAGCTTTCAGTGCTGGCACTTTTCATCTCTGAGCAATTGCTCGACGTTTGCAATTTCTCACCTGAGCTCACTTTAGAGTGAGCGAGAGGATGAGCAGAAGATGAGGTGGCTAGAGAAGCCCAGAGCCCCACTGTTCTTAGGGCTACAAAAGCACTTCCAAGGAAGGGTGCTGGCTAGCAAGAGCTTTCAGTGCTGGCACTTTTCATCTCTGAGCAATTGCTCGACGTTTGCAATTTCTCAACTCGTATCTACGAGACAGAAAGAGAATGACCGTGATGTTTTGTGGCTAGAGAAGCGCAAAGCCCCAGTGTTGCTGCGTCTGTGAAAGCGCTTCCAAGGAAGGGTGCTGGCTAGCAACAGCTTTCAGTGCTGGCACTTTTCATCTCTGAGCAATTGCTCGACGTTTGCAATTTCTCAGCTCTTATCTACGAGACGGAGAGATAGTGACCGTGATGTTTGGTGGCTAGAGAAGCGCAAAGCCCCAGTGTTGCTGTGCCTGTGAAAGCGCTTCCAAGGAAGGGTGCTGGCTAGCAACAGCTTTCAGTGCTGGCACTTTTCATCTCTGAGCAATTGCTGGACATTTGCAATTTCAAACCTGAGCTCTCTTTAGACTGCGCGAGAGGATGAGCAGAAGATTAGGTGGCTAGAGTAGCCCAGCGCCCCACTGTTCTTAGGGCTACAAAAGCGCTTCCAAGGAAGGGTGCTGGCTAGCAAGAGCTTTCAGTGCTGGCACTTTTCATCTCTGAGCAATTGCTCGATGTTTGCAATTTCTCACCTGAGCTCTCTTTGGAGTGCGCGAGAGGATGAGCAGAAGATTAGGTGGCTAGAGTAGCCCAGAGCCCCACTGTTCTTAGGGCTACAAAAGCGCTTCCAAGGAAGGGTGCTGGCTAGCAACAGCTTTCAGTGCTGGCACTTTTCATCTCTGAGCAATTGCTCGACGTTTGCAATTTCTCAGCTCGTGTCTACGAGACGGAGAGATAGTGACCGTGAGGTTTGGTGGGTAGAGAAGCGCAAAGCCCCAGTGTTGCTGCGCCTGTGAAAGCGCTTCCAAGGAAGGGTGCTGGCTAGCAACAGCTTTCAGTGCTGGCACTTTTCATCTCTGAGCAATTGCTCGACGTTTGCAATTTCTCACCTGAGCTCTCTTTAGACTGCGCGAGAGGATGAGCAGAAGATTAGGTGGCTAGAGAAGCCCAGAGCCCCAGTGTTCTTAGGCCTACAAAAGCACTTCCAAGGAAGGGTGCTGGCTAGCAACAGCTTTCAGTGCTGGCACTTTTCATCTCTGAGCAATTGCTCGACGTTTGCAATTTCTCAGCTCTTGTCTACGAGACAGAAAGACTGTCACGTTTGGTGGGTAGAGAAGCGCAAAGCCCCAGTGTTGCTGCGCCTGTGAAAGCGCTTCCAAGGAAGGGTGCTGGCTAGCAACAGCTTTCAGTGCTGGCACTTTTCATCTCTGAGCAATTGCTGGACATTTGCAATTTCAAACCTGAGCTCTCTTTAGACTGCGCGAGAGGATGAGCAGAAGATGAGGTGGCTAGAGAAGCCCAGAGCCCCAGTGTTCTTAGGGCTACAAAAGCGCTTCCAAGGAAGGGTGCTGGCTAGCAACAGCTTTCAGTGCTGGCACTTTTCATCTCTGAGCAATTGCTCGATGTTTGCAATTTCTCACCTGAGCTCTCTTTAGATTGCGCGAGAGGATGAGCAGAAGATTAGGTGGCTAGAGTAGCCCAGAGCCCCACTGTTCTTAGGGCTACAAAAGCGCTTCCAAGGAAGGGTGCTGGCTAGCAACAGCTTTCAGTGCTGGCACTTTTCATCTCTGAGCAATTGCTCGACATTTGCAATTTCTCAGCTCGTGTCTACGAGACGGAGAGATAGTGACCGTGATGTTTGGTGGCTAGAGAAGCGCAAAGCCCCAGTGTTGCTGCGCCTGTGAAAGCGCTTCCAAGGAAGGGTGCTGGCTAGCAACAGCTTTCAGTGCTGGCACTTTTCATCTCTGAGCAATTGCTCGACGTTTGCAATTTCTCACCTGAGCTCTCTTTAGACTGCGCGAGAGGATGAGCAGAAGAGTAGGTGGCTAGAGAAGCCCAGAGCCCCACTGTTCTTAGGGCTACAAAAGCGCTTCCAAGGAAGGGTGCTGGCTAGCAACAGCTTTCAGTGCTGGCACTTTTCATCTCTGAGCAATTGCTCGACGTTTGCAATTTCTCACCTGAGCTCTCTTTAGACTGCGCGAGAGGATGAGCAGAAGATTAGGTGGCTAGAGACGCCCAGAGCCCCAGTGTTCTTAGGGCTACAAAAGCGCTTCCAAGGAAGGGTGCTGGCTAGCAACAGCTTTCAGTGCTGGCACTTTTCATCTCTGAGCAATTGCTCGATGTTTGCAAATTCTCACCTGAGCTCTCTTTAGACTGCGCGAGAGGATGAGCAGAAGATTAGGTGGCTAGAGTAGCCCAGAGCCCCACTGTTCTTAGGGCTACAAAAGCGCTTCCAAGGAAGGGTGCTGGCTAGCAACAGCTTTCAGTGCTGGCACTTTTCATCTCTGAGCAATTGCTCGACG
Source organism: Sarcoramphus papa (assembly GCA_037962945.1). NCBI lineage: Eukaryota > Metazoa > Chordata > Aves > Accipitriformes > Cathartidae > Sarcoramphus > Sarcoramphus papa. Next base: position 95,404,306 of record CM075586.1, read on the forward strand.
TTTGCAATTTCTCAGCTCGTGTCTACGAGACGGAGAGATAGTGACCGTGAGGTTTGGTGGGTAGAGAAGCGCAAAGCCCCAGTGTTGCTGCGCCTGTGAAAGCGCTTCCAAGGAAGGGTGCTGGCTAGCAACAGCTTTCAGTGCTGGCACTTTTCATCTCTGAGCAATTGCTCGACGTTTGCAATTTCTCAGCTCTTATCTACGAGACGGAGAGATAGTGACCGTGATGTTTGGTGGCTAGAGAAGCGCAAAGCCCCAGTGTTGCTGCGTCTGTGAAAGCGCTTCCAAGGAAGGGTGCTGGCTAGTAACAGCTTTCAGTGCTGGCACTTTTCATCTCTGAGCAATTGCTCGACGTTTGCAATTTCTCACCTGAGCTCTCTTTAGACTGCGCGAGAGGATGAGCAGAAGATTAGGTGGCTAGAGAAGCCCAGAGCCCCACTGTTCTTAGGGCTACAAAAGCACTTCCAAGGAAGGGTGCTGGCTAGCAAGAGCTTTCAGTGCTGGCACTTTTCATCTCTGAGCAATTGCTCGACGTTTGCAATTTCTCAGCTCGTGTTTACGAGACAGAGAGATAGTGACCGTGATGTTTGGTGGGTAGAGAAGCGCAAAGCCCCAGTGTTGCTGCGCCTGTGAAAGCGCTTCCAAGGAAGGGTGCTGGCTAGCAAGAGCTTTCAGTGCTGGCACTTTTCATCTCTGAGCAATTGCTCGACGTTTGCAATTTCTCACCTGAGCTCTCTTTAGACTGCGCGAGAGGATGAGCAGAAGATTAGGTGGCTGGAGAAGCCCAGAGCCCCACTGTTCTTAAGGCTACAAAAGCGCTTCCAAGGAATTGTGCTGGCTAGCAACAGCTTTCAGTGCTGGCACTTTTCATCTCTCAGCAATTGCTCGACGTTTGCAATTTCTCAGCTCTTGTCTACGAAACAGAGAGATAGTGACCGTGACGTTTGGTGGGTAGAGAAGCGTAAAGCCCCAGTGTTGCTGCGCCTGTGAAAGCGCTTCCAAGGAAGGGTGCTGGCTAGCAACAGCTTTCAGTGCTGGCACTTTTCATCTCTGAACAATTGCTCGACGTTTGCAATTTCTCACCTGAGCTCTCTTTAGAGTGCGCGAGAGGATGAGCAGAAGATGAGGTGGCTAGAGAAGCCCAGAGCCCCAGTGTTCTTAGGGCTACAAAAGCGCTTCCAAGGAAGGGTGCTGGCTAGCAACAGCTTTCAGTGCTGGCACTTTTCATCTCTGAGCAATTGCTGGACGTTTGCAATTTCTCACCTGAGCTCTCTTTAGACTGCGCGAGAGGATGAGCAGAAGATTATGTGGCTAGAGTAGGCCAGAGCCCCAGTGTTCTTAGGCCTACAAAAGCGCTTCCAAGGAAGGGTGCTGGCTAGCAACAGCTTTCAGTGCTGGCACTTTTCATCTCTGAGCAATTGCTCGACGTTTGCAATTTCTCAACTCCTATCTACGAGACAGAAAGAGAATGACCGTGATGTTTGGTGGCTAGAGAAGCGCAAAGCCCCAGTGTTGCTGCGTCTGTGAAAGCGCTTCCAAGGAAGGGTGCTGGCTAGCAAGAGCTTTCAGTGCTGGCACTTTTCATCTCTGAGCAATTGCTCGACGTTTGCAATTTCTCAGCTCGTGTTTACGAGACAGAGAGATAGTGACCGTGATGTTTGGTGGGTAGAGAAGCGCAAAGCCCCAGTGTTGCTGCGCCTGTGAAAGCGCTTCCAAGGAAGGGTGCTGGCTAGCAACAGCTTTCAGTGCTGGCACTTTTCATCTCTGAGCAATTGCTCGACATTTGCAATTTCTCACCTGAGCTCTCTTTAGACTGCGCGAGAGGATGAGCAGAAGATTAGGTGGCTGGAGAAGCCCAGAGCCCCACTGTTCTTAAGGCTACAAAAGCGCTTCCAAGGAAGGGTGCTGGCTAGCAACAGCTTTCAGTGCTGGCACTTTTCATCTCTCAGCAATTGCTCGACGTTTGCAATTTCTCAGCTCTTGTCTACGAAACAGAGAGATAGTGACCGTGACGTTTGGTGGGTAGAGAAGCGTAAAGCCCCAGTGTTGCTGCGCCTGTGAAAGCGCTTCCAAGGAAGGGTGCTGGCTAGCAACAGCTTTCAGTGCTGGCACTTTTCATCTCTGAACAATTGCTCGACGTTTGCAATTTCTCACCTGAGCTCTCTTTAGACTGCGCGAGAGGATGAGCAGAAGAGTAGGTGGCTAGAGAAGCCCAGAGCCCCAGTGTTCTTAGGGCTACAAAAGCGCTTCCAAGGAAGGGTGCTGGCTAGCAACAGCTTTCAGTGCTGGCACTTTTCATCTCTGAGCAATTGCTCAACGTTTGCAATTTCTCACCTGAGCTCTCTTTAGACTGCGCGAGAGGATGAGCAGAAGATTAGGTGGCTAGAGTAGGCCAGAGCCCCAGTGTTCTTAGGCCTACAAAAGCGCTTCCAAGGAAGGGTGCTGGCTAGCAAGAGCTTTCAGTGCTGGCACTTTTCATCTCTGAGCAATTGCTCGACGTTTGCAATTTCTCACCTGAGCTCACTTTAGAGTGAGCGAGAGGATGAGCAGAAGATGAGGTGGCTAGAGAAGCCCAGAGCCCCACTGTTCTTAGGGCTACAAAAGCACTTCCAAGGAAGGGTGCTGGCTAGCAAGAGCTTTCAGTGCTGGCACTTTTCATCTCTGAGCAATTGCTCGACGTTTGCAATTTCTCAGCTCGTGTCTACGAGACAGAAAGAGAATGACCGTGATGTTTTGTGGCTAGAGAAGCGCAAAGCCCCAGTCTTGCTGCGCCTGTGAAAGCGCTTCCAAGGAAGGGTGCTGGCTAGCAACAGCTTTCAGTGCTGGCACTTTTCATCTCTGAGCAATTGCTCGAAGTTTGCAATTTCTCAGCTCTTATCTACGAGACGGAGAGATAGTGACCGTGATGTTTGGTGGGTAGAGAAGCGCAAAGCCCCAGTGTTGCTGTGCCTGTGAAAGCGCTTCCAAGGAAGGGTGCTGGCTAGCAACAGCTTTCAGTGCTGGCACTTTTCATCTCTGAGCAATTGCTCGACGTTTGCAATTTCTCACCTGAGCTCTCTTTAGACTGCGCGAGAGGATGAGCAGAAGATTAGGTGGCTGGAGAAGCCCAGAGCCCCACTGTTCTTAAGGCTACAAAAGCGCTTCCAAGGAATTGTGCTGGCTAGCAACAGCTTTCAGTGCTGGCACTTTTCATCTCTCAGCAATTGCTCGACGTTTGCAATTTCTCAGCTCTTGTCTACGAAACAGAGAGATAGTGACCGTGACGTTTGGTGGGTAGAGAAGCGTAAAGCCCCAGTGTTGCTGCGCCTGTGAAAGCGCTTCCAAGGAAGGGTGCTGGCTAGCAACAGCTTTCAGTGCTGGCACTTTTCATCTCTGAACAATTGCTCGACGTTTGCAATTTCTCACCTGAGCTCTCTTTAGACTGCGCGAGAGGATGAGCAGAAGAGTAGGTGGCTAGAGAAGCCCAGAGCCCCAGTGTTCTTAGGGCTACAAAAGCGCTTCCAAGGAAGGGTGCTGGCTAGCAACAGCTTTCAGTGCTGGCACTTTTCATCTCTGAGCAATTGCTCAACGTTTGCAATTTCTCACCTGAGCTCTCTTTAGACTGCGCGAGAGGATGAGCAGAAGATTAGGTGGCTAGAGTAGGCCAGAGCCCCAGTGTTCTTAGGCCTACAAAAGCGCTTCCAAGGAAGGGTGCTGGCTAGCAAGAGCTTTCAGTGCTGGCACTTTTCATCTCTGAGCAATTGCTCGACGTTTGCAATTTCTCACCTGAGCTCACTTTAGAGTGAGCGAGAGGATGAGCAGAAGATTAGGTGGCTAGAGAAGCCCAGAGCCCCACTGTTCTTAGGGCTACAAAAGCACTTCCAAGGAAGGGTGCTGGCTAGCAAGAGCTTTCAGTGCTGGCACTTTTCATCTCTGAGCAATTGCTCGACGTTTGCAATTTCTCAGCTCGTGTCTACGAGACAGAAAGAGAATGGCCGTATTGTTTTGTGGCTAGAGAAGCGCAAAGCCCCAGTGTTGCTGCGCCTGTGAAAGCGCTTCCAAGGAAGGGTGCTGGCTAGCAACAGCTTTCAGTGCTGGCACTTTTCATCTCTGAGCATTTGCTTGACGTTTGCAATTTCTCAGCTCGTGTCTACGAGACGGAGAGATAGTGACCGTGATGTTTGGGGGCTAGAGAAGCGCAAAGCCCCAGTGTTGCTGCGTCTGTGAAAGCGCTTCCAAGGAAGGGTGCTGGCTAGCAACAGCTTTCAGTGCTGGCACTTTTCATCTCTGAGCAATTGCTGGACATTTGCAATTTCAAACCTGAGCTCTCTTTAGACTGCGCGAGAGGATGAGCAGAAGATTAGGTGGCTAGAGTAGCCCAGCGCCCCACTGTTCTTAGGGCTACAAAAGCGCTTCCAAGGAAGGGTGCTGGCTAGCAAGAGCTTTCAGTGCTGGCACTTTTCATCTCTGAGCAATTGCTCGATGTTTGTAATTTCTCACCTGAGCTCTCTTTAGAGTGCGCGAGAGGATGAGCAGAAGATTAGGTGGCTAGAGTAGCCCAGAGCCCCAGTGTTCTTAGGCCTACAAAAGCGCTTCCAAGGAAGGGTGCTGGCTAGCAACAGCTTTAAGTGCTGGCACTTTTCATCTCTGAGCAATTGCTCGACGTTTGCAATTTCTCAGCTCGTGTCTACGAGATGGAGAGATAGTGACCGTGATGTTTGGTGGGTAGAGAAGCGCAAAGCCCCAGTGTTGCTGCGCCTGTGAAAGCGCTTCCAAGGAAGGGTGCTGGCTAGCAACAGCTTTCAGTGCTGGCACTTTTCATCTCTGAGCAATTGCTCGACGTTTGCAATTTCTCACCTGAGCTCTCTTTAGACTGCGCGAGAGGATGAGCAGAAGAGTAGGTGGCTAGAGAAGCCCAGAGCCCCAGTGTTCTTAGGCCTACAAAAGCACTTCCAAGGAAGGGTGCTGGCTAGCAACAGCTTTCAGTGCTGGCACTTTTCATCTCTGAGCAATTGCTCGACGTTTGCAATTTCTCAGCTCGTGTCTACGAGACAGAAAGACTGTCACGTTTGGTGGCTAGAGAAGCGCAAAGCCCCAGTGTTGCTGCGCCTGTGAAAGCGCTTCCAAGGAAGGCTGCTGGCTAGCAACAGCTTTCAGTGCTGGCACTTTTCATCTCTGAGCAATTGCTGGACATTTGCAATTTCAAACCTGAGCTCTCTTTAGACTGCGCGAGAGGATGAGCAGAAGATGAGGTGGCTAGAGAAGCCCAGAGCCCCAGTGTTCTTAGGGCTACAAAACGGCTTCCAAGGAAGGGTGCTGGCTAGCAACAGCTTTCAGTGCTGGCACTTTTCATCTCTGAGCAATTGCTCGATGTTTGCAATTTCTCACCTGAGCTCTCTTTAGATTGCGCGAGAGGATGAGCAGAAGATTAGGTGGCTAGAGTAGCCCAGAGCCCCACTGTTCTTAGGGCTACAAAAGCGCTTCCAAGGAAGGGTGCTGGCTAGCAACAGCTTTAAGTGCTGGCACTTTTCATCTCTGAGCAATTGCTCGACGTTTGCAATTTCTCGGCTCGTGTCTACGAGACGGAGAGATAGTGACCGTGATGTTTGGTGGGTAGAGAAGCGCAAAGCCCCAGTGTTGCTGCGCCTGTGAAAGCGCTTCCAAGGAACCGTGCTGGCTAGCAACAGCTTTCAGTGCTGGCACTTTTCATCTCTGAGCAATTGCTCGACTTTTGCAATTTCTCACCTGAGCTCTCTTTAGACTGCGCGAGAGGATGAGCAGAAGATTAGGTGGCTAGAGAAGCCCAGAGCCCCAGTGTTCTTAGGGCTACAAAAGCACTTCCAAGGAAGGGTGCTGGCTAGCAAGAGCTTTCAGTGCTGGCACTTTTCATCTCTGAGCAATTGCTCGACGTTTGCAATTTCTCAGCTCTTGTCTACGAGACAGAAAGACTGTCACGTTTGGTGGGTAGAGAAGCGCAAAGCCCCAATGTTGCTGCGCCTGTGAAAGCGCTTCCAAGGAAGGGTGCTGGCTAGCAAGAGCTTTCAGTGCTGGCACTTTTCATCTCTGAGCAATTGCTGGACATTTGCAATTTCAAACCTGAGCTCTCTTTAGACTGCGCGAGAGGATGAGCAGAAGATGAGGTGGCTAGAGAAGCCCAGAGCCCCAGTGTTCTTAGGCCTACAAAATGGCTTCCAAGGAAGGGTGCTGGCTAGCAACAGCTTTCAGTGCTGGCACTTTTCATCTCTGAGCAATTGCTCGACGTTTGCAATTTCTCACCTGAGCTCTCTTTAGATTGCGCGAGAGGATGAGCAGAAGATTAGGTGGCTAGAGTAGCCCAGAGCCCCACTGTTCTTAGGGCTACAAAAGCGCTTCCAAGGAAGGGTGCTGGCTAGCAACAGCTTTCAGTGCTGGCACTTTTCATCTCTGAGCAATTGCTCGACGTTTGCAATTTCTCAGCTCGTGTCTACGAGACGGAGAGATAGTGACCGTGATGTTTGGTGGCTAGAGAAGCGCAAAGCCCCAGTGTTGCTGCACCTGTGAAAGCGCTTCCAAGGAAGGGTGCTGGCTAGCAACAGCTTTCAGTGCTGGCACTTTTCATCTCTGAGCAATTGCTCGACGTTTGCAATTTCTCACCTGAGCTCTCTTTAGAGTGCGCGAGAGGATGAGCAGAAGATTAGGTGGCTAGAGAAGCCCAGAGCCCCAGTGTTCTTAGGCTACAAAAGCGCTTCCAAGGAAGGGTGCTGGCTAGCAAGAGCTTTCAGTGCTGGCACTTTTCATCTCTGAGCAATTGCTCGACGTTTGCAATTTCTCACCTGAGCTCTCTTTAGACTGCGCGAGAGGATGAGCAGAAGAGTAGGTGGCTAGAGTAGCCCAGAGCCCCAGTGTTCTTAGGGCTACAAGAGCGTTTCCAAGGAAGGGTGCTGGCTAGCAAGAGCTTTCAGTGCTGGCACTTTTCATCTCTGAGCAATTGCTCGACGTTTGCAATTTCTCACCTGAGCTCTCTTTAGACTGCGCGAGAGGATGAGCAGAAGATTAGGTGGCTAGAGAAGCCCAGAGCCCCAGTGTTCTTAGGGCTGCAAGAGCGTTTCCAAGGAAGGGTGCTGGCTAGCAACAGCTTTCAGTGCTGGCACTTTTCATCTCTGAGCAATTGCTCGACGTTTGCAATTTCTCAGCTCGTGTCTACGAGACAGAAAGAGAATGACCGTGATGTTTGGTGGCTAGAGAAGCGCAAAGCCCCAGTGTTGCTGCGCCTGTGAAAGCGCTTCCAAGGAAGGGTGCTGGCTAGCAACAGCTTTCAGTGCTGGCACTTTTCATCTCTGAGCAATTGCTCGACGTTTGCAATATCTCAGCTCTTATCTACGAGACGGAGAGATAGTGACCGTGACGTTTGGTGGCTAGAGAAGCGCAAAGCCCCAGTGTTGCTGCGCCTGTGAAAGCGCTTCCAAGGAAGGGTGCTGGCTAGCAACAGCTTTCAGTGCTGCCACTTTTCATCTCTGAGCAATTGCTCGACGTTTGCAATTTCTCACCTGAGCTCTCTTTAGACTGCGCGAGAGGATGAGCAGAAGATTAGGTGGCTAGAGAAGCCCAGAGCCCCAGTGTTCTTAGGGCTACAAAAGCGCTTCCAAGGAAGGGTGCTGGCTAGCAAGAGCTTTCAGTGCTGGCACTTTTCATCTCTGAGCAATTGCTCGACGTTTGCAATTTCTCACCTGAGCTCTCTTTAGACTGCGCGAGAGGATGAGCAGAAGAGTAGGTGGCTAGAGTAGCCCAGAGCCCCAGTGTTCTTAGGGCTACAAGAGCGTTTCCAAGGAAGGGTGCTGGCTAGCAACAGCTTTCAGTGCTGGCACTTTTCATCTCTGAGCAATTGCTTGACGTTTGCAATTTCTCAGCTCGTGTCTACGAGATAGAAAGACTGTCACGTTTGGTGGGTAGAGAAGCGGAAAGCCCCAGTGTTGCTGCGCCTGTGAAAGCGCTTCCAAGGAAGGGTGCTGGCTAGCAACAGCTTTCAGTGCTGGCACTTTTCATCTCTGAGCAATTGCTCGATGTTTGCAATTTCTCACCTGAGCTCTCTTTAGACTGCGTGAGAGGATGAGCAGAAGATTAGGTGGCTAGAGAAGCCCGGAGCCCCAGTGTTCTTTAGGGCTACAAAAGCGCTTCCAAGGAAGGGTGCTGGCTAGCAACAGCTTTCAGTGCTGGCACTTTTCATCTCTGAGCAATTGCTCGACGTTTGCAATTTCTCAGCTCGTGTCTACGAGACGGAAAGAGAAGGACCGCGATGTTTGGTGGGTAGAGAAGCGCAAAGCCCCAGTGTTGCTGCGCCTGTGAAAGCGCTTCCAAGGAAGGGTGCTGGCTAGCAACAGCTTTCAGTGCTGGCACTTTTCATCTCTGAGCAATTGCTGGACGTTTGCAATTTCTCACCTGAGCTCTCTTTAGACTGCGCGAGAGGATGAGCAGAAGATTAGGTGGCTAGAGAAGCCCAGAGCCCCAGTGTTCTTAGGGCTACAAAAGCACTTCCAAGGAAGGGTGCTGGCTAGCCACAGCTTTCAGTGCTGGCACTTTTCATCTCTCAGCAATTGCTCGACGTTTGCAATTTCTCAGCTCGTGTCTACGAGACAGAAAGACTGTCACGTTTGGTGCCTAGAGAAGCGCAAAGCCCCAGTGTTGCTGCGCCTGTGAAAGCGCTTCCAAGGAAGGCTGCTGGCTAGCAACAGCTTTCAGTGCTGGCACTTTTCATCTCTGAGCAATTGCTCAACGTTTGCAATTTCTCACCTGAGCTCTCTTTAGACTGCGCGAGAGGATGAGCAGAAGAGTAGGTGGCTAGAGAAGCCCAGAGCCCCAGTGTTCTTAGGGCTACAAGAGCGCTTCCAAGGAAGGGTGCTGGCTAGCAACAGCTTTCAGTGCTGGCACTTTTCATCTCTGAGCAATTGCTCAATGTTTGCAATTTCTCACCTGAGCTCTCTTTAGATTGCGCGAGAGGATGAGCAGAAGATTAGGTGGCTAGAGAAGCCCAGAGCCCCAGTGTTCTTAGGGCTACAAAAGCGCTTCCAAGGAAGGGTGCTGGCTAGCAACAGCTTTCAGTGCTGCCACTTTTCATCTCTGAGCAATTGCTCGACGTTTGCAATTTCTCAGCTCGTGTCTACGAGACGGAGAGATAGTGACCGTGACGTTTGGTGGGTAGAGAAGCGCAAAGCCCCAGTGTTGCTGCGCCTGTGAAAGCGCTTCCAAGGAAGGGTGCTGGCTAGCAACAGCTTTCAGTGCTGCCACTTTTCATCTCTGAGCAATTGCTCAACGTTTGGAATCTCTCACCTGAGCTCTCTTTAGACTGCGCGAGAGGATGAGCAGAAGATTAGATGGCTAGAGAAGCCCAGAGCCCCAGTGTTCTTAGGGCTACAAAAGCGCTTCCAAGGAAGGGTGCTGGCTAGCAAGAGCTTTCAGTGCTGCCACTTTTCATCTCTCAGTAATTGCTTGACTTTTGCAATTTCTCACCTGAGCTCTCTTTAGACTGCGCGAGAGGATGAGCAGAAGATTAGGTGGCTAGAGAAGCCCAGAGCCCCAGTGTTCTTAGGGCTACAAAAGCACTTCCAAGGAAGGGTGCTGGCTAGCCACAGCTTTCAGTGCTGGCACTCTTCATCTCTCAGCAATTGCTCGACGTTTGCAATTTCTCAGCTCTTGTCTACGAGAGAGAAATACTGTCACATTTGGTGGGTAGAGAAGCGCAAAGCCCCAGTGTTGCTGTGCCTGTGAAAGCGCTTCCAAGGAAGGCTGCTGGCTAGCAAGAGCTTTCAGTGCTGGCACTTTTCATCTCTGAGCAATTGCTCGACGTTTTCAATTTCAAACCTGAGCTCTCTTTAGACTGCGCGAGAGGATGAGCAGAAGATTACGTGGCTAGAGTAGCCCAGAGCCCCAGTGTTCTTAGGCCTACAAAAGCGCTTCCAAGGAACCGTGCTGGCTAGCAACAGCTTTCAGTGCTGGCACTTTTCATCTCTGAGCAATTGCTCGACGTTTGCAATTTCTCAGCTCGTGTCTACGAGACAGAAAGACTGTGACGTTTGGTGGGTAGAGAAGCGCAAAGCCCCAGTGTTGCTGCACCTGTGAAAGCGCTTCCAAGGAAGGGTGCTGGCTAGCAACAGCTTTCAGTGCTGCCACTTTTCATCTCTGAGCAATTGCTCGACGTTTGCAATTTCTCACCTGAGCTCTCTTTAGACTGCGCGAGAGGATGAGCAGAAGATTAGGTGGCTAGAGAAGCCCAGAGCCCCACTGTTCTTAGGCCTACAAAAGCACTTCCAAGGAAGGGTGCTGGCTATCAACAGCTTTCAGTGCTGGCACTTTTCATCTCTGAGCAATTGCTCAACGTTTGCAATTTCTCAGCTCTTGTCTACGACACAGAAAGACTGTCACGTTTGGTGGGTAGAGAAGCGGAAAGCCCCAGTGTTGCTGCGCCTGTGAAAGCGCTTCCAAGGAAGGGTGCTGGCTAGCAAGAGCTTTCAGTGCTGGCACTTTTCATCTCTGAGCAATTGCTCGATGTTTGCAATTTCTCACCTAAGCTCTCTTTAGATTGCGCGAGAGGATGAGCAGAAGATTAGGTGGCTAGAGTAGCCCAGAGCCCCAGTGTTCTTAGGGCTACAAAAGCACTTCCAAGGAAGGGTGCTGGCTAGCAACAGCTTTCAGTGCTGGCACTTTTCATCTCTGAGCAATTGTTCGACGTTTGCAATTTCTCAGCTCGTGTCTACGAGATAGAAAGACTGTCACGTTTGGTGGGTAGAGAAGCGCAAAGCCCCAGTGTTGCTGTGCCTGTGAAAGCGCTTCCAAGGAAGGGTGCTGGCTGGCAACAGCTTTCAGTGCTGGCACTATTCATCTCTGAGCAATTGCTCGACGTTTGCAATTTCTCACCTGAGCTCTCTTTAGACTGCGCGAGAGGATGAGCAGAAGATTAGGTGGCTAGAGAAGCCCAGAGCCCCACTGTTCTTAGGGCTGCAAGAGCGTTTCCAAGGAAGGGTGCTGGCTAGCAACAGCTTTCAGTGCTGGCACTTTTCATCTCTGAGCAATTGCTCGACGTTTGCAATTTCTCAGCTCGTGTCTACGAGACAGAAAGAGAATGACCGTGATGTTTGGTGGCTAGAGAAGCGCAAAGCCCCAGTGTTGCTGTGCCTGTGAAAGCGCTTCCAAGGAAGGGTGCTGGCTAGCAAGAGCTTTCAGTGCTGCCACTTTTCATCTCTGAGCAATTGCTCGACGTTTGCAATTTCTCACCTGAGCTCTCTTTAGACTGCGCGAGAGGATGAGCAGAAGATTAGGTGGCTAGAGAAGCCCAGAGCCCCAGTGTTCTTAGGGCTACAAAAGCGCTTCCAAGGAAGGGTGCTGGCTAGCAAGAGCTTTCAGTGCTGGCACTTTTCATCTCTGAGCAATTGCTCGACGTTTGCAATTTCTCACCTGAGCTCTCTTTAGAATGCGCGAGAGGATGAGCAGAAGAGTAGGTGGCTAGAGTAGCCCAGAGCCCCAGTGTTGTTAGGGCTACAAAAGCGTTTCCAAGGAAGGGTGCTGGCTAGCAACAGCTTTCAGTGCTGGCACTTTTCATCTCTGAGCAATTGCTCGACGTTTGCAATTTCTCAACTCGTGTCTACGAGATAGAAAGACTGTCACGTTTGGTGGGTAGAGAAGCGCAAAGCCCCAGTGTTGCTGCGCCTGTGAAAGCGCTTCCAAGGAAGGGTGCTGGCTAGCAACAGCTTTCAGTGCTGGCACTTTTCATCTCTGAGCAATTGCTCGATGTTTGCAATTTCTCACCTGAGCTCTCTTTAGACTGCGCGAGAGGATGAGCAGAAGAGTAGGTGGCTAGAGAAGCCCGGAGCCCAAGTGTTCTTAGGGCTACAAAAGCGCTTCCAAGGAAGGGTGCTGGCTAGCAACAGCTTTCAGTGCTGGCACTTTTCATCTCTGAGCAATTGCTTGACGTTCGCAACTTCTCAGCTCGTGTCTACGATACGGAAAGAGAAGGACCGTGATGTTTGGTGGCGAGAGAAGCGCAAAGCCCCAGTGTTGCTGCGCCTGTGAAAGCGCTTCCAAGGAAGGGTGCTGGCTAGCAACAGCTTTCAGTGCTGGCACTTTTCATCTCTGAGCAATTGCTCGACGTTTGCAATTTCTCACCTGAGCTCTCTTTAGACTGCGCGAGAGGATGAGCAGAAGAGTAGGTGGCTAGAGAAGCCCAGAGCCCCAGTGTTCTTAGGGCTACAAAAGCATTTCCAAGGAAGGGTGCTGGCTAGCAACAGCTTTCAGTGCTGGCACTTTTCATCTCTGAGCAATTGCTGGACGTTTGCAATTTCTCACCTGAGCTCTCTTTAGACTGCGCGAGAGGATGAGCAGAAGATTATGTGGCTAGAGTAGGCCAGAGCCCCAGTGTTCTTAGGCCTACAAAAGCGCTTCCAAGGAAGGGTGCTGGCTAGCAACAGCTTTCAGTGCTGGCACTTTTCATCTCTGAGCAATTGCTCGACGTTTGCAATTTCTCAACTCCTATCTACGAGACAGAAAGAGAATGACCGTGATGTTTGGTGGCTAGAGAAGCGCAAAGCCCCAGTGTTGCTGCGTCTGTGAAAGCGCTTCCAAGGAAGGGTGCTGGCTAGCAAGAGCTTTCAGTGCTGGCACTTTTCATCTCTGAGCAATTGCTCGACGTTTGCAATTTCTCAGCTCGTGTTTACGAGACAGAGAGATAGTGACCGTGATGTTTGGTGGGTAGAGAAGCGCAAAGCCCCAGTGTTGCTGCGCCTGTGAAAGCGCTTCCAAGGAAGGGTGCTGGCTAGCAACAGCTTTCAGTGCTGGCACTTTTCATCTCTGAGCAATTGCTCGACATTTGCAATTTCTCACCTGAGCTCTCTTTAGACTGCGCGAGAGGATGAGCAGAAGATTAGGTGGCTGGAGAAGCCCAGAGCCCCACTGTTCTTAAGGCTACAAAAGCGCTTCCAAGGAAGGGTGCTGGCTAGCAACAGCTTTCAGTGCTGGCACTTTTCATCTCTCAGCAATTGCTCGACGTTTGCAATTTCTCAGCTCTTGTCTACGAAACAGAGAGATAGTGACCGTGACGTTTGGTGGGTAGAGAAGCGTAAAGCCCCAGTGTTGCTGCGCCTGTGAAAGCGCTTCCAAGGAAGGGTGCTGGCTAGCAACAGCTTTCAGTGCTGGCACTTTTCATCTCTGAACAATTGCTCGACGTTTGCAATTTCTCACCTGAGCTCTCTTTAGACTGCGCGAGAGGATGAGCAGAAGAGTAGGTGGCTAGAGAAGCCCAGAGCCCCAGTGTTCTTAGGGCTACAAAAGCGCTTCCAAGGAAGGGTGCTGGCTAGCAACAGCTTTCAGTGCTGGCACTTTTCATCTCTGAGCAATTGCTCAACGTTTGCAATTTCTCACCTGAGCTCTCTTTAGACTGCGCGAGAGGATGAGCAGAAGATTAGGTGGCTAGAGTAGGCCAGAGCCCCAGTGTTCTTAGGCCTACAAAAGCGCTTCCAAGGAAGGGTGCTGGCTAGCAAGAGCTTTCAGTGCTGGCACTTTTCATCTCTGAGCAATTGCTCGACGTTTGCAATTTCTCACCTGAGCTCACTTTAGAGTGAGCGAGAGGATGAGCAGAAGATGAGGTGGCTAGAGAAGCCCAGAGCCCCACTGTTCTTAGGGCTACAAAAGCACTTCCAAGGAAGGGTGCTGGCTAGCAAGAGCTTTCAGTGCTGGCACTTTTCATCTCTGAGCAATTGCTCGACGTTTGCAATTTCTCAGCTCGTGTCTACGAGACAGAAAGAGAATGACCGTGATGTTTTGTGGCTAGAGAAGCGCAAAGCCCCAGTCTTGCTGCGCCTGTGAAAGCGCTTCCAAGGAAGGGTGCTGGCTAGCAACAGCTTTCAGTGCTGGCACTTTTCATCTCTGAGCAATTGCTCGAAGTTTGCAATTTCTCAGCTCTTATCTACGAGACGGAGAGATAGTGACCGTGATGTTTGGTGGCTAGAGAAGCGCAAAGCCCCAGTGTTGCTGTGCCTGTGAAAGCGCTTCCAAGGAAGGGTGCTGGCTAGCAACAGCTTTCAGTGCTGGCACTTTTCATCTCTGAGCAATTGCTGGACATTTGCAATTTCAAACCTGAGCTCTCTTTAGACTGCGCGAGAGGATGAGCAGAAGATTAGGTGGCTGGAGAAGCCCAGAGCCCCACTGTTCTTAAGGCTACAAAAGCGCTTCCAAGGAATTGTGCTGGCTAGCAACAGCTTTCAGTGCTGGCACTTTTCATCTCTCAGCAATTGCTCGACGTTTGCAATTTCTCAGCTCTTGTCTACGAAACAGAGAGATAGTGACCGTGACGTTTGGTGGGTAGAGAAGCGTAAAGCCCCAGTGTTGCTGCGCCTGTGAAAGCGCTTCCAAGGAAGGGTGCTGGCTAGCAACAGCTTTCAGTGCTGGCACTTTTCATCTCTGAACAATTGCTCGACGTTTGCAATTTCTCACCTGAGCTCTCTTTAGACTGCGCGAGAGGATGAGCAGAAGAGTAGGTGGCTAGAGAAGCCCAGAGCCCCAGTGTTCTTAGGGCTACAAAAGCGCTTCCAAGGAAGGGTGCTGGCTAGCAAGAGCTTTCAGTGCTGGCACTTTTCATCTCTGAGCAATTGCTCGACGTTTGCAATTTCTCACCTGAGCTCACTTTAGAGTGAGCGAGAGGATGAGCAGAAGATTAGGTGGCTAGAGAAGCCCAGAGCCCCACTGTTCTTAGGGCTACAAAAGCACTTCCAAGGAAGGGTGCTGGCTAGCAAGAGCTTTCAGTGCTGGCACTTTTCATCTCTGAGCAATTGCTCGACGTTTGCAATTTCTCAGCTCGTGTCTACGAGACAGAAAGAGAATGACCGTATTGTTTTGTGGCTAGAGAAGCGCAAAGCCCCAGTGTTGCTGCGCCTGTGAAAGCGCTTCCAAGGAAGGGTGCTGGCTAGCAACAGCTTTCAGTGCTGGCACTTTTCATCTCTGAGCATTTGCTTGACGTTTGCAATTTCTCAGCTCGTGTCTACGAGACGGAGAGATAGTGACCGTGATGTTTGGGGGCTAGAGAAGCGCAAAGCCCCAGTGTTGCTGCGTCTGTGAAAGCGCTTCCAAGGAAGGGTGCTGGCTAGCAACAGCTTTCAGTGCTGGCACTTTTCATCTCTGAGCAATTGCTGGACATTTGCAATTTCAAACCTGAGCTCTCTTTAGACTGCGCGAGAGGATGAGCAGAAGATTAGGTGGCTAGAGTAGCCCAGCGCCCCACTGTTCTTAGGGCTACAAAAGCGCTTCCAAGGAAGGGTGCTGGCTAGCAAGAGCTTTCAGTGCTGGCACTTTTCATCTCTGAGCAATTGCTCGATGTTTGTAATTTCTCACCTGAGCTCTCTTTAGAGTGCGCGAGAGGATGAGCAGAAGATTAGGTGGCTAGAGTAGCCCAGAGCCCCAGTGTTCTTAGGCCTACAAAAGCGCTTCCAAGGAAGGGTGCTGGCTAGCAACAGCTTTAAGTGCTGGCACTTTTCATCTCTGAGCAATTGCTCGACGTTTGCAATTTCTCAGCTCGTGTCTACGAGATGGAGAGATAGTGACCGTGATGTTTGGTGGGTAGAGAAGCGCAAAGCCCCAGTGTTGCTGCGCCTGTGAAAGCGCTTCCAAGGAAGGGTGCTGGCTAGCAACAGCTTTCAGTGCTGGCACTTTTCATCTCTGAGCAATTGCTCGACGTTTGCAATTTCTCACCTGAGCTCTCTTTAGACTGCGCGAGAGGATGAGCAGAAGAGTAGGTGGCTAGAGAAGCCCAGAGCCCCAGTGTTCTTAGGCCTACAAAAGCACTTCCAAGGAAGGGTGCTGGCTAGCAACAGCTTTCAGTGCTGGCACTTTTCATCTCTGAGCAATTGCTCGACGTTTGCAATTTCTCAGCTCGTGTCTACGAGACAGAAAGACTGTCACGTTTGGTGGCTAGAGAAGCGCAAAGCCCCAGTGTTGCTGCGCCTGTGAAAGCGCTTCCAAGGAAGGCTGCTGGCTAGCAACAGCTTTCAGTGCTGGCACTTTTCATCTCTGAGCAATTGCTGGACATTTGCAATTTCAAACCTGAGCTCTCTTTAGACTGCGCGAGAGGATGAGCAGAAGATGAGGTGGCTAGAGAAGCCCAGAGCCCCAGTGTTCTTAGGGCTACAAAACGGCTTCCAAGGAAGGGTGCTGGCTAGCAACAGCTTTCAGTGCTGGCACTTTTCATCTCTGAGCAATTGCTCGATGTTTGCAATTTCTCACCTGAGCTCTCTTTAGATTGCGCGAGAGGATGAGCAGAAGATTAGGTGGCTAGAGTAGCCCAGAGCCCCACTGTTCTTAGGGCTACAAAAGCGCTTCCAAGGAAGGGTGCTGGCTAGCAACAGCTTTAAGTGCTGGCACTTTTCATCTCTGAGCAATTGCTCGACGTTTGCAATTTCTCGGCTCGTGTCTACGAGACGGAGAGATAGTGACCGTGATGTTTGGTGGGTAGAGAAGCGCAAAGCCCCAGTGTTGCTGCGCCTGTGAAAGCGCTTCCAAGGAACCGTGCTGGCTAGCAACAGCTTTCAGTGCTGGCACTTTTCATCTCTGAGCAATTGCTCGACTTTTGCAATTTCTCACCTGAGCTCTCTTTAGACTGCGCGAGAGGATGAGCAGAAGATTAGGTGGCTAGAGAAGCCCAGAGCCCCAGTGTTCTTAGGGCTACAAAAGCACTTCCAAGGAAGGGTGCTGGCTAGCAAGAGCTTTCAGTGCTGGCACTTTTCATCTCTGAGCAATTGCTCGACGTTTGCAATTTCTCAGCTCTTGTCTACGAGACAGAAAGACTGTCACGTTTGGTGGGTAGAGAAGCGCAAAGCCCCAATGTTGCTGCGCTTGTGAAAGCGCTTCCAAGGAAGGGTGCTGGCTAGCAAGAGCTTTCAGTGCTGGCACTTTTCATCTCTGAGCAATTGCTGGACATTTGCAATTTCAAACCTGAGCTCTCTTTAGACTGCGCGAGAGGATGAGCAGAAGATGAGGTGGCTAGAGAAGCCCAGAGCCCCAGTGTTCTTAGGCCTACAAAATGGCTTCCAAGGAAGGGTGCTGGCTAGCAACAGCTTTCAGTGCTGGCACTTTTCATCTCTGAGCAATTGCTCGACGTTTGCAATTTCTCACCTGAGCTCTCTTTAGATTGCGCGAGAGGATGAGCAGAAGATTAGGTGGCTAGAGTAGCCCAGAGCCCCACTGTTCTTAGGGCTACAAAAGCGCTTCCAAGGAAGGGTGCTGGCTAGCAACAGCTTTCAGTGCTGGCACTTTTCATCTCTGAGCAATTGCTCGACGTTTGCAATTTCTCAGCTCGTGTCTACGAGACGGAGAGATAGTGACCGTGATGTTTGGTGGCTAGAGAAGCGCAAAGCCCCAGTGTTGCTGCACCTGTGAAAGCGCTTCCAAGGAAGGGTGCTGGCTAGCAACAGCTTTCAGTGCTGGCACTTTTCATCTCTGAGCAATTGCTCGACGTTTGCAATTTCTCACCTGAGCTCTCTTTAGAGTGCGCGAGAGGATGAGCAGAAGATTAGGTGGCTAGAGAAGCCCAGAGCCCCAGTGTTCTTAGGCTACAAAAGCGCTTCCAAGGAAGGGTGCTGGCTAGCAAGAGCTTTCAGTGCTGGCACTTTTCATCTCTGAGCAATTGCTCGACGTTTGCAATTTCTCACCTGAGCTCTCTTTAGACTGCGCGAGAGGATGAGCAGAAGAGTAGGTGGCTAGAGTAGCCCAGAGCCCCAGTGTTCTTAGGGCTACAAGAGCGTTTCCAAGGAAGGGTGCTGGCTAGCAAGAGCTTTCAGTGCTGGCACTTTTCATCTCTGAGCAATTGCTCGACGTTTGCAATTTCTCACCTGAGCTCTCTTTAGACTGCGCGAGAGGATGAGCAGAAGATTAGGTGGCTAGAGAAGCCCAGAGCCCCAGTGTTCTTAGGGCTGCAAGAGCGTTTCCAAGGAAGGGTGCTGGCTAGCAACAGCTTTCAGTGCTGGCACTTTTCATCTCTGAGCAATTGCTCGACGTTTGCAATTTCTCAGCTCGTGTCTACGAGACAGAAAGAGAATGACCGTGATGTTTGGTGGCTAGAGAAGCGCAAAGCCCCAGTGTTGCTGCGCCTGTGAAAGCGCTTCCAAGGAAGGGTGCTGGCTAGCAACAGCTTTCAGTGCTGGCACTTTTCATCTCTGAGCAATTGCTCGACGTTTGCAATATCTCAGCTCTTATCTACGAGACGGAGAGATAGTGACCGTGACGTTTGGTGGCTAGAGAAGCGCAAAGCCCCAGTGTTGCTGCGCCTGTGAAAGCGCTTCCAAGGAAGGGTGCTGGCTAGCAACAGCTTTCAGTGCTGCCACTTTTCATCTCTGAGCAATTGCTCGACGTTTGCAATTTCTCACCTGAGCTCTCTTTAGACTGCGCGAGAGGATGAGCAGAAGATTAGGTGGCTAGAGAAGCCCAGAGCCCCAGTGTTCTTAGGGCTACAAAAGCGCTTCCAAGGAAGGGTGCTGGCTAGCAAGAGCTTTCAGTGCTGGCACTTTTCATCTCTGAGCAATTGCTCGACGTTTGCAATTTCTCACCTGAGCTCTCTTTAGACTGCGCGAGAGGATGAGCAGAAGAGTAGGTGGCTAGAGTAGCCCAGAGCCCCAGTGTTCTTAGGGCTACAAGAGCGTTTCCAAGGAAGGGTGCTGGCTAGCAACAGCTTTCAGTGCTGGCACTTTTCATCTCTGAGCAATTGCTTGACGTTTGCAATTTCTCAGCTCGTGTCTACGAGATAGAAAGACTGTCACGTTTGGTGGGTAGAGAAGCGGAAAGCCCCAGTGTTGCTGCGCCTGTGAAAGCGCTTCCAAGGAAGGGTGCTGGCTAGCAACAGCTTTCAGTGCTGGCACTTTTCATCTCTGAGCAATTGCTCGATGTTTGCAATTTCTCACCTGAGCTCTCTTTAGACTGCGTGAGAGGATGAGCAGAAGATTAGGTGGCTAGAGAAGCCCGGAGCCCCAGTGTTCTTTAGGGCTACAAAAGCGCTTCCAAGGAAGGGTGCTGGCTAGCAACAGCTTTCAGTGCTGGCACTTTTCATCTCTGAGCAATTGCTCGACGTTTGCAATTTCTCAGCTCGTGTCTACGAGACGGAAAGAGAAGGACCGCGATGTTTGGTGGGTAGAGAAGCGCAAAGCCCCAGTGTTGCTGCGCCTGTGAAAGCGCTTCCAAGGAAGGGTGCTGGCTAGCAACAGCTTTCAGTGCTGGCACTTTTCATCTCTGAGCAATTGCTGGACGTTTGCAATTTCTCACCTGAGCTCTCTTTAGACTGCGCGAGAGGATGAGCAGAAGATTAGGTGGCTAGAGAAGCCCAGAGCCCCAGTGTTCTTAGGGCTACAAAAGCACTTCCAAGGAAGGGTGCTGGCTAGCCACAGCTTTCAGTGCTGGCACTTTTCATCTCTCAGCAATTGCTCGACGTTTGCAATTTCTCAGCTCGTGTCTACGACACAGAAAGACTGTCACGTTTGGTGCCTAGAGAAGCGCAAAGCCCCAGTGTTGCTGCGCCTGTGAAAGCGCTTCCAAGGAAGGCTGCTGGCTAGCAACAGCTTTCAGTGCTGGCACTTTTCATCTCTGAGCAATTGCTCAACGTTTGCAATTTCTCACCTGAGCTCTCTTTAGACTGCGCGAGAGGATGAGCAGAAGAGTAGGTGGCTAGAGAAGCCCAGAGCCCCAGTGTTCTTAGGGCTACAAGAGCGCTTCCAAGGAAGGGTGCTGGCTAGCAACAGCTTTCAGTGCTGGCACTTTTCATCTCTGAGCAATTGCTCAATGTTTGCAATTTCTCACCTGAGCTCTCTTTAGATTGCGCGAGAGGATGAGCAGAAGATTAGGTGGCTAGAGAAGCCCAGAGCCCCAGTGTTCTTAGGGCTACAAAAGCGCTTCCAAGGAAGGGTGCTGGCTAGCAACAGCTTTCAGTGCTGCCACTTTTCATCTCTGAGCAATTGCTCGACGTTTGCAATTTCTCAGCTCGTGTCTACGAGACGGAGAGATAGTGACCGTGACGTTTGGTGGGTAGAGAAGCGCAAAGCCCCAGTGTTGCTGCGCCTGTGAAAGCGCTTCCAAGGAAGGGTGCTGGCTAGCAACAGCTTTCAGTGCTGCCACTTTTCATCTCTGAGCAATTGCTCAACGTTTGGAATCTCTCACCTGAGCTCTCTTTAGACTGCGCGAGAGGATGAGCAGAAGATTAGATGGCTAGAGAAGCCCAGAGCCCCAGTGTTCTTAGGGCTACAAAAGCGCTTCCAAGGAAGGGTGCTGGCTAGCAAGAGCTTTCAGTGCTGCCACTTTTCATCTCTCAGTAATTGCTTGACTTTTGCAATTTCTCACCTGAGCTCTCTTTAGACTGCGCGAGAGGATGAGCAGAAGATTAGGTGGCTAGAGAAGCCCAGAGCCCCAGTGTTCTTAGGGCTACAAAAGCACTTCCAAGGAAGGGTGCTGGCTAGCCACAGCTTTCAGTGCTGGCACTCTTCATCTCTCAGCAATTGCTCGACGTTTGCAATTTCTCAGCTCTTGTCTACGAGAGAGAAATACTGTCACATTTGGTGGGTAGAGAAGCGCAAAGCCCCAGTGTTGCTGTGCCTGTGAAAGCGCTTCCAAGGAAGGCTGCTGGCTAGCAAGAGCTTTCAGTGCTGGCACTTTTCATCTCTGAGCAATTGCTCGACGTTTTCAATTTCAAACCTGAGCTCTCTTTAGACTGCGCGAGAGGATGAGCAGAAGATTACGTGGCTAGAGTAGCCCAGAGCCCCAGTGTTCTTAGGCCTACAAAAGCGCTTCCAAGGAACCGTGCTGGCTAGCAACAGCTTTCAGTGCTGGCACTTTTCATCTCTGAGCAATTGCTCGACGTTTGCAATTTCTCAGCTCGTGTCTACGAGACAGAAAGACTGTGACGTTTGGTGGGTAGAGAAGCGCAAAGCCCCAGTGTTGCTGCACCTGTGAAAGCGCTTCCAAGGAAGGGTGCTGGCTAGCAACAGCTTTCAGTGCTGCCACTTTTCATCTCTGAGCAATTGCTCGACGTTTGCAATTTCTCACCTGAGCTCTCTTTAGACTGCGCGAGAGGATGAGCAGAAGATTAGGTGGCTAGAGAAGCCCAGAGCCCCACTGTTCTTAGGCCTACAAAAGCACTTCCAAGGAAGGGTGCTGGCTATCAACAGCTTTCAGTGCTGGCACTTTTCATCTCTGAGCAATTGCTCGACGTTTGCAATTTCTCAGCTCTTGTCTACGACACAGAAAGACTGTCACGTTTGGTGGGTAGAGAAGCGGAAAGCCCCAGTGTTGCTGCGCCTGTGAAAGCGCTTCCAAGGAAGGGTGCTGGCTAGCAAGAGCTTTCAGTGCTGGCACTTTTCATCTCTGAGCAATTGCTCGACGTTTGCAATTTCTCACCTGAGCTCTCTTTAGACTGCGCGAGAGGATGAGCAGAAGATTAGGTGGCTAGAGAAGCCCAGAGCCCCACTGTTCTTAGGGCTGCAAGAGCGTTTCCAAGGAAGGGTGCTGGCTAGCAACAGCTTTCAGTGCTGGCACTTTTCATCTCTGAGCAATTGCTCGACGTTTGCAATTTCTCAGCTCGTGTCTACGAGACAGAAAGAGAATGACCGTGATGTTTGGTGGCTAGAGAAGCGCAAAGCCCCAGTGTTGCTGTGCCTGTGAAAGCGCTTCCAAGGAAGGGTGCTGGCTAGCAAGAGCTTTCAGTGCTGCCACTTTTCATCTCTGAGCAATTGCTCGACGTTTGCAATTTCTCACCTGAGCTCTCTTTAGACTGCGCGAGAGGATGAGCAGAAGATTAGGTGGCTAGAGAAGCCCAGAGCCCCAGTGTTCTTAGGGCTACAAAAGCGCTTCCAAGGAAGGGTGCTGGCTAGCAACAGCTTTCAGTGCTGCCACTTTTCATCTCTGAGCAATTGCTCGACGTTTGCAATTTCTCACCTGAGCTCTCTTTAGAATGCGCGAGAGGATGAGCAGAAGAGTAGGTGGCTAGAGTAGCCCAGAGCCCCAGTGTTGTTAGGGCTACAAAAGCGTTTCCAAGGAAGGGTGCTGGCTAGCAACAGCTTTCAGTGCTGGCACTTTTCATCTCTGAGCAATTGCTCGACGTTTGCAATTTCTCAACTCGTGTCTACGAGATAGAAAGACTGTCACGTTTGGTGGGTAGAGAAGCGCAAAGCCCCAGTGTTGCTGCGCCTGTGAAAGCGCTTCCAAGGAAGGGTGCTGGCTAGCAACAGCTTTCAGTGCTGGCACTTTTCATCTCTGAGCAATTGCTCGATGTTTGCAATTTCTCACCTGAGCTCTCTTTAGACTGCGCGAGAGGATGAGCAGAAGAGTAGGTGGCTAGAGAAGCCCGGAGCCCAAGTGTTCTTAGGGCTACAAAAGCGCTTCCAAGGAAGGGTGCTGGCTAGCAACAGCTTTCAGTGCTGGCACTTTTCATCTCTGAGCAATTGCTTGACGTTCGCAACTTCTCAGCTCGTGTCTACGATACGGAAAGAGAAGGACCGTGATGTTTGGTGGCGAGAGAAGCGCAAAGCCCCAGTGTTGCTGCGCCTGTGAAAGCGCTTCCAAGGAAGGGTGCTGGCTAGCAACAGCTTTCAGTGCTGGCACTTTTCATCTCTGAGCAATTGCTCGACGTTTGCAATTTCTCACCTGAGCTCTCTTTAGACTGCGCGAGAGGATGAGCAGAAGAGTAGGTGGCTAGAGAAGCCCAGAGCCCCAGTGTTCTTAGGGCTACAAAAGCATTTCCAAGGAAGGGTGCTGGCTAGCAACAGCTTTCAGTGCTGGCACTTTTCATCTCTGAGCAATTGCTGGATGTTTGCAATTTCTCACCTGAGCTCTCTTTAGACTGCGCGAGAGGATGAGCAGAATATTAGGTGGCTAGAGAAGCCCAGAGCCCCAGTGTTCTTAGGCCTACAAAAGCGCTTCCAAGGAAGGGTGCTGGCTAGCAACAGCTTTAAGTGCTGGCACTTTTCATCTCTGAGCAATTGCTCGACGTTTGCAATTTCTCGGCTCGTGTCTACGAGACGGAGAGATAGTGACCGTGATGTTTGGTGGGTAGAGAAGCGCAAAGCCCCAGTGTTGCTGCGCCTGTGAAAGCACTTCCAAGGAAGGGTGCTGGCTAGCAACAGCTTTCAGTGCTGGCACTTTTCATCTCTGAGCAATTGCTCGACGTTTGCAATTTCTCACCTGAGCTCTCTTTAGACTGCGCGAGAGGATGAGCAGAAGAGTAGGTGGCTAGAGAAGCCCAGAGCCCCAGTGTTCTTAGGGCTACAAAAGCATTTCCAAGGAAGGGTGCTGGCTAGCAACAGCTTTCAGTGCTGGCACTTTTCATCTCTGAGCAATTGCTGGATGTTTGCAATTTCTCACCTGAGCTCTCTTTAGACTGCGCGAGAGGATGAGCAGAATATTAGGTGGCTAGAGAAGCCCAGAGCCCCAGTGTTCTTAGGCCTACAAAAGCGCTTCCAAGGAAGGGTGCTGGCTAGCAACAGCTTTAAGTGCTGGCACTTTTCATCTCTGAGCAATTGCTCGACGTTTGCAATTTCTCGGCTCGTGTCTACGAGACGGAGAGATAGTGACCGTGATGTTTGGTGGGTAGAGAAGCGCAAAGCCCCAGTGTTGCTGCGCCTGTGAAAGCGCTTCCAAGGAAGGGTGCTGGCTAGCAACAGCTTTCAGTGCTGGCACTTTTCATCTCTGAGCAATTGCTCGACTTTTGCAATTTCTCACCTGAGCTCTCTTTAGACTGCGCGAGAGGATGAGCAGAAGATTAGGTGGCTAGAGAAGCCCAGAGCCCCAGTGTTCTTAGGGCTACAAAAGCACTTCCAAGGAAGGGTGCTGGCTAGCAACAGCTTTCAGTGCTGGCACTTTTCATCTCTGAGCAATTGCTCGACGTTTGCAATTTCTCAGCTCTTGTCTACGAGACAGAAAGACTGTCACGTTTGGTGGGTAGAGAAGCGCAAAGCCCCAATGTTGCTGCGCCTGTGAAAGCGCTTCCAAGGAAGGGTGCTGGCTAGCAACAGCTTTCAGTGCTGGCACTTTTCATCTCTGAGCAATTGCTGGACATTTGCAATTTCAAACCTGAGCTCTCTTTAGACTGCGCGAGAGGATGAGCAGAAGATGAGGTGGCTAGAGAAGCCCAGAGCCCCAGTGTTCTTAGGCCTACAAAATGGCTTCCAAGGAAGGGTGCTGGCTAGCAACAGCTTTCAGTGCTGGCACTTTTCATCTCTGAGCAATTGCTCGACGTTTGCAATTTCTCACCTGAGCTCTCTTTAGATTGCGCGAGAGGATGAGCAGAAGATTAGGTGGCTAGAGTAGCCCAGAGCCCCACTGTTCTTAGGGCTACAAAAGCGCTTCCAAGGAAGGGTGCTGGCTAGCAACAGCTTTCAGTGCTGGCACTTTTCATCTCTGAGCAATTGCTCGACGTTTGCAATTTCTCAGCTCGTGTCTACGAAACAGAGAGATAGTGACCGTGATGTTTGGTGGCTAGAGAAGCGCAAAGCCCCAGTGTTGCTGCACCTGTGAAAGCGCTTCCAAGGAAGGGTGCTGGCTAGCAAGAGCTTTCAGTGCTGGCACTTTTCATCTCTGAGCAATTGCTCGACGTTTGCAATTTCTCACCTGAGCTCTCTTTAGAGTGCGCGAGAGGATGAGCAGAAGATTAGGTGGCTAGAGAAGCCCAGAGCCCCAGTGTTCTTAGGCCTACAAAAGCGCTTCCAAGGAAGGGTGCTGGCTAGCAAGAGCTTTCAGTGCTGGCACTTTTCATCTCTCAGCAATTGCTCGACGTTTGCAATTTCTCACCTGAGCTCTCTTTAGACTGCGCGAGAGGATGAGCAGAAGAGTAGGTGGCTAGAGTAGCCCAGAGCCCCAGTGTTCTTAGGGCTACAAGAGCGTTTCCAAGGAAGGGTGCTGGCTAGCAACAGCTTTCAGTGCTGGCACTTTTCATCTCTGAGCAATTGCTCGACGTTTGCAATTTCTCACCTGAGCTCTCTTTAGACTGCGCGAGAGGATGAGCAGAAGATTAGGTGGCTAGAGAAGCCCAGAGCCCCAGTGTTCTTAGGGCTGCAAGAGCGTTTCCAAGGAAGGGTGCTGGCTAGCAACAGCTTTCAGTGCTGGCACTTTTCATCTCTGAGCAATTGCTCGACGTTTGCAATTTCTCAGCTCGTTTCTACGAGACAGAAAGAGAATGACCGTGATGTTTGGTGGCTAGAGAAGCGCAAAGCCCCAGTGTTGCTGCGCCTGTGAAAGCGCTTCCAAGGAAGGGTGCTGGCTAGCAACAGCTTTCAGTGCTGGCACTTTTCATCTCTGAGCAATTGCTCGACGTTTGCAATATCTCAGCTCTTATCTACGAGACGGAGAGATAGTGACCGTGACGTTTGGTGGCTAGAGAAGCGCAAAGCCCCAGTGTTGCTGCGCCTGTGAAAGCGCTTCCAAGGAAGGGTGCTGGCTAGCAACAGCTTTCAGTGCTGGCACTTTTCATCTCTGAGCAATTGCTCGACGTTTGCAATTTCTCACCTGAGCTCTCTTTAGAGTGCGCGAGAGGATGAGCAGAAGATTAGGTGGCTAGAGAAGCCCAGAGCCCCAGTGTTCTTAGGCCTACAAAAGCGCTTCCAAGGAAGGGTGCTGGCTAGCAACAGCTTTCAGTGCTGGCACTTTTCATCTCTGAGCAATTGCTCGACGTTTGCAATTTCTCACCTGAGCTCTCTTTAGACTGCGCGAGAGGATGAGCAGAAGAGTAGGTGGCTAGAGTAGCCCAGAGCCCCAGTGTTCTTAGGGCTACAAGAGCGTTTCCAAGGAAGGGTGCTGGCTAGCAACAGCTTTCAGTGCTGGCACTTTTCATCTCTGAGCAATTGCTTGACGTTTGCAATTTCTCAGCTCGTGTCTACGAGATAGAAAGACTGTCACGTTTGGTGGGTAGAGAAGCGCAAAGCCCCAGTGTTGCTGCGCCTGTGAAAGCGCTTCCAAGGAAGGCTGCTGGCTAGCAACAGCTTTCAGTGCTGGCACTTTTCATCTCTGAGCAATTGCTCGATGTTTGCAATTTCTCACCTGAGCTCTCTTTAGACTGCGTGAGAGGATGAGCAGAAGATTAGGTGGCTAGAGAAGCCCGGAGCCCCAGTGTTCTTTAGGGCTACAAAAGCGCTTCCAAGGAAGGGTGCTGGCTAGCAACAGCTTTCAGTGCTGGCACTTTTCATCTCTGAGCAATTGCTCGACGTTTGCAATTTCTCAGCTCGTGTGTACGAGACGGAAAGAGAAGGACCGTGATGTTTGGTGGGTAGAGAAGCGCAAAGCCCCAGTGTTGCTGCGCCTGTGAAAGCGCTTCCAAGGAAGGGTGCTGGCTAGCAACAGCTTTCAGTGCTGGCACTTTTCATCTCTGAGCAATTGCTGGACGTTTGCAATTTCTCACCTGAGCTCTCTTTAGACTGCGCGAGAGGATGAGCAGAAGATTAGGTGGCTAGAGAAGCCCAGAGCCCCAGTGTTCTTAGGGCTACAAAAGCACTTCCAAGGAAGGGTGCTGGCTAGCCACAGCTTTCAGTGCTGGCACTTTTCATCTCTGAGCAATTGCTCGACGTTTGCAATTTCTCAGCTCGTGTCTACGAGACAGAAAGACTGTCACGTTTGGTGCCTAGAGAAGCGCAAAGCCCCAGTGTTGCTGCGCCTGTGAAAGCGCTTCCAAGGAAGGCTGCTGGCTAGCAACAGCTTTCAGTGCTGGCACTTTTCATCTCTGAGCAATTGCTCAACGTTTGCAATTTCTCACCTGAGCTCTCTTTAGACTGCGCGAGAGGATGAGCAGAAGAGTAGGTGGCTAGAGAAGCCCAGAGCCCCAGTGTTCTTAGGGCTACAAGAGCGCTTCCAAGGAAGGGTGCTGGCTAGCAACAGCTTTCAGTGCTGGCACTTTTCATCTCTGAGCAATTGCTCAATGTTTGCAATTTCTCACCTGAGCTCTCTTTAGATTGCGCGAGAGGATGAGCAGAAGATTAGGTGGCTAGAGAAGCCCAGAGCCCCAGTGTTCTTAGGGCTACAAAAGCGCTTCCAAGGAAGGGTGCTGGCTAGCAACAGCTTTCAGTGCTGCCACTTTTCATCTCTGAGCAATTGCTCGACGTTTGCAATTTCTCAGCTCGTGTCTACGAGACGGAGAGATAGTGACCGTGACGTTTGGTGGGTAGAGAAGCGCAAAGCCCCAGTGTTGCTGCGCCTGTGAAAGCGCTTCCAAGGAAGGGTGCTGGCTAGCAACAGCTTTCAGTGCTGCCACTTTTCATCTCTGAGCAATTGCTCAACGTTTGGAATCTCTCACCTGAGCTCTCTTTAGACTGCGCGAGAGGATGAGCAGAAGATTAGATGGCTAGAGAAGCCCAGAGCCCCAGTGTTCTTAGGGCTACAAAAGCGCTTCCAAGGAAGGGTGCTGGCTAGCAAGAGCTTTCAGTGCTGCCACTTTTCATCTCTCAGTAATTGCTTGACTTTTGCAATTTCTCACCTGAGCTCTCTTTAGACTGCGCGAGAGGATGAGCAGAAGATTAGGTGGCTAGAGAAGCCCAGAGCCCCAGTGTTCTTAGGGCTACAAAAGCACTTCCAAGGAAGGGTGCTGGCTAGCCACAGCTTTCAGTGCTGGCACTCTTCATCTCTCAGCAATTGCTCGACGTTTGCAATTTCTCAGCTCTTGTCTACGAGAGAGAAATACTGTCACATTTGGTGGGTAGAGAAGCGCAAAGCCCCAGTGTTGCTGTGCCTGTGAAAGCGCTTCCAAGGAAGGCTGCTGGCTAGCAAGAGCTTTCAGTGCTGGCACTTTTCATCTCTGAGCAATTGCTCGACGTTTTCAATTTCAAACCTGAGCTCTCTTTAGACTGCGCGAGAGGATGAGCAGAAGATTACGTGGCTAGAGTAGCCCAGAGCCCCACTGTTCTTAGGCCTACAAAAGGGCTTCCAAGGAAGGCTGCTGGCTAGCAAGAGCTTTCAGTGCTGGCACTTTTCATCTCTGAGCAATTGCTCGACGTTTGCAATTTCTCAGCTCGTGTCTACGAGACAGAAAGACTGTGACGTTTGGTGGGTAGAGAAGCGCAAAGCCCCAGTGTTGCTGCACCTGTGAAAGCGCTTCCAAGGAAGGGTGCTGGCTAGCAACAGCTTTCAGTGCTGCCACTTTTCATCTCTGAGCAATTGCTGGACGTTTGCAATTTCTCACCTGAGCTCTCTTTAGACTGCGCGAGAGGATGAGCAGAAGATTAGGTGGCTAGAGAAGCCCAGAGCCCCAGTGTTCTTAGGGCTACAAAAGCACTTCCAAGGAAGGGTGCTGGCTATCAACAGCTTTCAGTGCTGGCACTTTTCATCTCTGAGCAATTGCTCGACGTTTGCAATTTCTCAGCTCTTGTCTACGACACAGAAAGACTGTCACGTTTGGTGGGTAGAGAAGCGGAAAGCCCCAGTGTTGCTGCGCCTGTGAAAGCGCTTCCAAGGAAGGGTGCTGGCTAGCAAGAGCTTTCAGTGCTGGCACTTTTCATCTCTGAGCAATTGCTCGATGTTTGCAATTTCTCACCTAAGCTCTCTTTAGATTGCGCGAGAGGATGAGCAGAAGATTAGGTGGCTAGAGTAGCCCAGAGCCCCACTGTTCTTAGGGCTACAAAAGCACTTCCAAGGAAGGGTGCTGGCTAGCAACAGCTTTCAGTGCTGGCACTTTTCATCTCTGAGCAATTGTTCGACGTTTGCAATTTCTCAGCTCGTGTCTACGAGATAGAAAGACTGTCACGTTTGGTGGGTAGAGAAGCGCAAAGCCCCAGTGTTGCTGTGCCTGTGAAAGCGCTTCCAAGGAAGGGTGCTGGCTGGCAACAGCTTTCAGTGCTGGCACTATTCATCTCTGAGCAATTGCTCGACGTTTGCAATTTCTCACCTGAGCTCTCTTTAGACTGCGCGAGAGGATGAGCAGAAGATTAGGTGGCTAGAGAAGCCCAGAGCCCCACTGTTCTTAGGGCTGCAAGAGCGTTTCCAAGGAAGGGTGCTGGCTAGCAACAGCTTTCAGTGCTGGCACCTTTCATCTCTGAGCAATTGCTCGACGTTCGCAACTTCTCAGCTCGTGTCTACGATACGGAAAGAGAAGGACCGTGATGTTTGGTGGCGAGAGAAGCGCAAAGCCCCAGTGTTGCTGCGCCTGTGAAAGCGCTTCCAAGGAAGGGTGCTGGCTAGCAACAGCTTTCAGTGCTGGCACTTTTCATCTCTGAGCAATTGCTCGACGTTTGCAATTTCTCACCTGAGCTCTCTTTAGACTGCGCGAGAGGATGAGCAGAAGAGTAGGTGGCTAGAGAAGCCCAGAGCCCCAGTGTTCTTAGGGCTACAAGAGCGTTTCCAAGGAAGGGTGCTGGCTAGCAACAGCTTTCAGTGCTGGCACTTTTCATCTCTGAGCAATTGCTGGATGTTTGCAATTTCTCACCTGAGCTCTCTTTAGACTGCGCGAGAGGATGAGCAGAAGAGCAGGTGGCTAGAGAAGCCCAGAGCCCCAGTGTTCTTAGGCCTACAAAAGCGCTTCCAAGGAAGGGTGCTGGCTAGCAACAGCTTTAAGTGCTGGCACTTTTCATCTCTGAGCAATTGCTCGACGTTTGCAATTTCTCGGCTCGTGTCTACGAGACGGAGAGATAGTGACCGTGATGTTTGGTGGGTAGAGAAGCGCAAAGCCCCAGTGTTGCTGCGCCTGTGAAAGCGCTTCCAAGGAAGGCTGCTGGCTAGCAACAGCTTTCAGTGCTGGCACTTTTCATCTCTGAGCAATTGCTCGACTTTTGCAATTTCTCACCTGAGCTCTCTTTAGACTGCGCGAGAGGATGAGCAGAAGATTAGGTGGCTAGAGAAGCCCAGAGCCCCAGTGTTCTTAGGGCTACAAAAGCACTTCCAAGGAAGGGTGCTGGCTAGCAACAGCTTTCAGTGCTGGCACTTTTCATCTCTGAGCAATTGCTCGACGTTTGCAATTTCTCAGCTCTTGTCTACGAGACGGAGAGATAGTGACCGTGACGTTTGGTGGGTAGAGAAGCGCAAAGCCCCAGTGTTGCTGCGCCTGTGAAAGCGCTTCCAAGGAAGGGTGCTGGCTAGCAACAGCTTTCAGTGCTGCCACTTTTCATCTCTGAGCAATTGCTCAACGTTTGGAATCTCTCACCTGAGCTCTCTTTAGACTGCGCGAGAGGATGAGCAGAAGATGAGGTGGCTAGAGAAGCCCAGAGCCCCAGTGTTCTTAGGCCTACAAAATGGCTTCCAAGGAAGGGTGCTGGCTAGCAACAGCTTTCAGTGCTGGCACTTTTCATCTCTGAGCAATTGCTCGACGTTTGCAATTTCTCACCTGAGCTCTCTTTAGATTGCGCGAGAGGATGAGCAGAAGATTAGGTGGCTAGAGTAGCCCAGAGCCCCACTGTTCTTAGGGCTACAAAAGCGCTTCCAAGGAAGGGTGCTGGCTAGCAACAGCTTTCAGTGCTGGCACTTTTCATCTCTGAGCAATTGCTCGACGTTTGCAATTTCTCAGCTCGTGTCTACGAGACGGAGAGATAGTGACCGTGATGTTTGGTGGCTAGAGAAGCGCAAAGCCCCAGTGTTGCTGCACCTGTGAAAGCGCTTCCAAGGAAGGGTGCTGGCTAGCAAGAGCTTTCAGTGCTGGCACTTTTCATCTCTGAGCAATTGCTCGACGTTTGCAATTTCTCACCTGAGCTCTCTTTAGAGTGCGCGAGAGGATGAGCAGAAGATTAGGTGGCTAGAGAAGCCCAGAGCCCCAGTGTTCTTAGGCCTACAAAAGCGCTTCCAAGGAAGGGTGCTGGCTAGCAAGAGCTTTCAGTGCTGGCACTTTTCATCTCTCAGCAATTGCTCGACGTTTGCAATTTCTCACCTGAGCTCTCTTTAGACTGCGCGAGAGGATGAGCAGAAGAGTAGGTGGCTAGAGTAGCCCAGAGCCCCAGTGTTCTTAGGGCTACAAGAGCGTTTCCAAGGAAGGGTGCTGGCTAGCAACAGCTTTCAGTGCTGGCACTTTTCATCTCTGAGCAATTGCTCGACGTTTGCAATTTCTCACCTGAGCTCTCTTTAGACTGCGCGAGAGGATGAGCAGAAGATTAGGTGGCTAGAGAAGCCCAGAGCCCCAGTGTTCTTAGGGCTGCAAGAGCGTTTCCAAGGAAGGGTGCTGGCTAGCAACAGCTTTCAGTGCTGGCACTTTTCATCTCTGAGCAATTGCTCGACGTTTGCAATTTCTCAGCTCGTTTCTACGAGACAGAAAGAGAATGACCTTGATGTTTGGTGGCTAGAGAAGCGCAAAGCCCCAGTGTTGCTGCGCCTGTGAAAGCGCTTCCAAGGAAGGGTGCTGGCTAGCAACAGCTTTCAGTGCTGGCACTTTTCATCTCTGAGCAATTGCTCGACGTTTGCAATATCTCAGCTCTTATCTACGAGACGGAGAGATAGTGACCGTGACGTTTGGTGGCTAGAGAAGCGCAAAGCCCCAGTGTTGCTGCGCCTGTGAAAGCGCTTCCAAGGAAGGGTGCTGGCTAGCAACAGCTTTCAGTGCTGGCACTTTTCATCTCTGAGCAATTGCTCGACGTTTGCAATTTCTCACCTGAGCTCTCTTTAGACTGCGCGAGAGGATGAGCAGAAGATTAGGTGGCTAGAGAAGCCCAGAGCCCCAGTGTTCTTAGGGCTACAAAAGCGCTTCCAAGGAAGGGTGCTGGCTAGCAAGAGCTTTCAGTGCTGGCACTTTTCATCTCTGAGCAATTGCTCGACGTTTGCAATTTCTCACCTGAGCTCTCTTTAGACTGCGCGAGAGGATGAGCAGAAGAGTAGGTGGCTAGAGTAGCCCAGAGCCCCAGTGTTCTTAGGGCTACAAGAGCGTTTCCAAGGAAGGGTGCTGGCTAGCAACAGCTTTCAGTGCTGGCACTTTTCATCTCTGAGCAATTGCTTGACGTTTGCAATTTCTCAGCTCGTGTCTACGAGATAGAAAGACTGTCACGTTTGGTGGGTAGAGAAGCGGAAAGCCCCAGTGTTGCTGCGCCTGTGAAAGCGCTTCCAAGGAAGGGTGCTGGCTAGCAACAGCTTTCAGTGCTGGCACTTTTCATCTCTGAGCAATTGCTCGATGTTTGCAATTTCTCACCTGAGCTCTCTTTAGACTGCGTGAGAGGATGAGCAGAAGATTAGGTGGCTAGAGAAGCCCGGAGCCCCAGTGTTCTTTAGGGCTACAAAAGCGCTTCCAAGGAAGGGTGCTGGCTAGCAACAGCTTTCAGTGCTGGCACTTTTCATCTCTGAGCAATTGCTCGACGTTTGCAATTTCTCAGCTCGTGTGTACGAGACGGAAAGAGAAGGACCGTGATGTTTGGTGGGTAGAGAAGCGCAAAGCCCCAGTGTTGCTGCGCCTGTGAAAGCGCTTCCAAGGAAGGGTGCTGGCTAGCAACAGCTTTCAGTGCTGGCACTTTTCATCTCTGAGCAATTGCTGGACGTTTGCAATTTCTCACCTGAGCTCTCTTTAGACTGCGCGAGAGGATGAGCAGAAGATTAGGTGGCTAGAGAAGCCCAGAGCCCCAGTGTTCTTAGGGCTACAAAAGCACTTCCAAGGAAGGGTGCTGGCTAGCCACAGCTTTCAGTGCTGGCACTTTTCATCTCTGAGCAATTGCTCGACGTTTGCAATTTCTCAGCTCGTGTCTACGAGACAGAAAGACTGTCACGTTTGCTGCCTAGAGAAGCGCAAAGCCCCAGTGTTGCTGCGCCTGTGAAAGCGCTTCCAAGGAAGGGTGCTGGCTAGCAACAGCTTTCAGTGCTGGCACTTTTCATCTCTGAGCAATTGCTCAACGTTTGCAATTTCTCACCTGAGCTCTCTTTAGACTGCGCGAGAGGATGAGCAGAAGAGTAGGTGGCTAGAGAAGCCCAGAGCCCCAGTGTTCTTAGGGCTACAAGAGCGCTTCCAAGGAAGGGTGCTGGCTAGCAACAGCTTTCAGTGCTGGCACTTTTCATCTCTGAGCAATTGCTCAATGTTTGCAATTTCTCACCTGAGCTCTCTTTAGACTGCGCGAGAGGATGAGCAGAAGATTAGGTGGCTAGAGAAGCCCAGAGCCCCAGTGTTCTTAGGGCTACAAAAGCGCTTCCAAGGAAGGGTGCTGGCTAGCAACAGCTTTCAGTGCTGCCACTTTTCATCTCTGAGCAATTGCTCGACGTTTGCAATTTCTCAGCTCGTGTCTACGAGACGGAGAGATAGTGACCGTGACGTTTGGTGGGTAGAGAAGCGCAAAGCCCCAGTGTTGCTGCGCCTGTGAAAGCGCTTCCAAGGAAGGGTGCTGGCTAGCAACAGCTTTCAGTGCTGCCACTTTTCATCTCTGAGCAATTGCTCAACGTTTGGAATCTCTCACCTGAGCTCTCTTTAGACTGCGCGAGAGGATGAGCAGAAGATTAGATGGCTAGAGAAGCCCAGAGCCCCAGTGTTCTTAGGGCTACAAAAGCGCTTCCAAGGAAGGGTGCTGGCTAGCAAGAGCTTTCAGTGCTGCCACTTTTCATCTCTCAGTAATTGCTTGACTTTTGCAATTTCTCACCTGAGCTCTCTTTAGACTGCGCGAGAGGATGAGCAGAAGATTAGGTGGCTAGAGAAGGCCAGAGCCCCAGTGTTCTTAGGGCTACAAAAGCACTTCCAAGGAAGGGTGCTGGCTAGCCACAGCTTTCAGTGCTGGCACTCTTCATCTCTCAGCAATTGCTCGACGTTTGCAATTTCTCAGCTCTTGTCTACGAGAGAGAAATACTGTCACATTTGGTGGGTAGAGAAGCGCAAAGCCCCAGTGTTGCTGTGCCTGTGAAAGCGCTTCCAAGGAAGGCTGCTGGCTAGCAAGAGCTTTCAGTGCTGGCACTTTTCATCTCTGAGCAATTGCTCGACGTTTTCAATTTCAAACCTGAGCTCTCTTTAGACTGCGCGAGAGGATGAGCAGAAGATTACGTGGCTAGAGTAGCCCAGAGCCCCAGTGTTCTTAGGCCTACAAAAGCGCTTCCAAGGAACCGTGCTGGCTAGCAACAGCTTTCAGTGCTGGCACTTTTCATCTCTGAGCAATTGCTCGACGTTTGCAATTTCTCAGCTCGTGTCTACGAGACAGAAAGACTGTGACGTTTGGTGGGTAGAGAAGCGCAAAGCCCCAGTGTTGCTGCACCTGTGAAAGCGCTTCCAAGGAAGGGTGCTGGCTAGCAACAGCTTTCAGTGCTGCCACTTTTCATCTCTGAGCAATTGCTCGACGTTTGCAATTTCTCACCTGAGCTCTCTTTAGACTGCGCGAGAGGATGAGCAGAAGATTAGGTGGCTAGAGAAGCCCAGAGCCCCAGTGTTCTTAGGCCTACAGAAGCGCTTCCAAGGAAGGGTGCTGGCTATCAACAGCTTTCAGTGCTGGCACTTTTCATCTCTGAGCAATTGCTCGACGTTTGCAATTTCTCAGCTCTTGTCTACGAGACAGAAAGACTGTCACGTTTGGTGGGTAGAGAAGCGGAAAGCCCCAGTGTTGCTGCGCCTGTGAAAGCGCTTCCAAGGAAGGGTGCTGGCTAGCAAGAGCTTTCAGTGCTGGCACTTTTCATCTCTGAGCAATTGCTCGATGTTTGCAATTTCTCACCTAAGCTCTCTTTAGATTGCGCGAGAGGATGAGCAGAAGATTAGGTGGCTAGAGTAGCCCAGAGCCCCAGTGATCTTAGGGCTACAAAAGCACTTCCAAGGAAGGGTGCTGGCTAGCAACAGCTTTCAGTGCTGGCACTTTTCATCTCTGAGCAATTGTTCGACGTTTGCAATTTCTCAGCTCGTGTCTACGAGATAGAAAGACTGTCACGTTTGGTGGGTAGAGAAGCGCAAAGCCCCAGTGTTGCTGTGCCTGTGAAAGCGCTTCCAAGGAAGGGTGCTGGCTGGCAACAGCTTTCAGTGCTGGCACTATTCATCTCTGAGCAATTGCTCGACGTTTGCAATTTCTCACCTGAGCTCTCTTTAGACTGCGCGAGAGGATGAGCAGAAGATTAGGTGGCTAGAGAAGCCCAGAGCCCCACTGTTCTTAGGGCTGCAAGAGCGTTTCCAAGGAAGGGTGCTGGCTAGCAACAGCTTTCAGTGCTGGCACTTTTCATCTCTGAGCAATTGCTCGACGTTCGCAACTTCTCAGCTCGTGTCTACGATATGGAAAGAGAAGGACCGTGATGTTTGGTGGCGAGAGAAGCGCAAAGCCCCAGTGTTGCTGCGCCTGTGAAAGCGCTTCCAAGGAAGGGTGCTGGCTAGCAACAGCTTTCAGTGCTGGCACTTTTCATCTCTGAGCAATTGCTCGACGTTTGCAATTTCTCACCTGAGCTCTCTTTAGACTGCGCGAGAGGATGAGCAGAAGAGTAGGTGGCTAGAGAAGCCCAGAGCCCCAGTGTTCTTTAGGGCTACAAAAGCGCTTCCAAGGAAGGGTGCTGGCTAGCAACAGCTTTCAGTGCTGGCACTTTTCATCTCTGAGCAATTGCTCGACGTTTGCAATTTCTCAGCTCGTGTGTACGAGACGGAAAGAGAAGGACCGTGATGTTTGGTGGGTAGAGAAGCGCAAAGCCCCAGTGTTGCTGCGCCTGTGAAAGCGCTTCCAAGGAAGGGTGCTGGCTAGCAACAGCTTTCAGTGCTGGCACTTTTCATCTCTGAGCAATTGCTCGACGTTTGCAATTTCTCACCTGAGCTCTCTTTAGACTGCGCGAGAGGATGAGCAGAAGATTAGGTGGCTAGAGAAGCCCAGAGCCCCAGTGTTCTTAGGCCTACAAAAGCACTTCCAAGGAAGGGTGCTGGCTAGCCACAGCTTTCAGTGCTGGCACTTTTCATCTCTGAGCAATTGCTCGACGTTTGCAATTTCTCAGCTCGTGTCTACGAGACAGAAAGACTGTCACGTTTGGTGCCTAGAGAAGCGCAAAGCCCCAGTGTTGCTGCGCCTGTGAAAGCGCTTCCAAGGAAGGCTGCTGGCTAGCAACAGCTTTCAGTGCTGGCACTTTTCATCTCTGAGCAATTGCTCAACGTTTGCAATTTCTCACCTGAGCTCTCTTTAGACTGCGCGAGAGGATGAGCAGAAGAGTAGGTGGCTAGAGAAGCCCAGAGCCCCACTGTTCTTAGGGCTACAAGAGCGCTTCCAAGGAAGGGTGCTGGCTAGCAACAGCTTTCAGTGCTGGCACTTTTCATCTCTGAGCAATTGCTCAATGTTTGCAATTTCTCACCTGAGCTCTCTTTAGATTGCGCGAGAGGATGAGCAGAAGAGCAGGTGGCTAGAGAAGCCCAGAGCCCCAGTGTTCTTAGGCCTACAAAAGCGCTTCCAAGGAAGAGTGCTGGCTAGCAACAGCTTTCAGTGCTGCCACTTTTCATCTCTGAGCAATTGCTCGACGTTTGCAATTTCTCAGCTCGTGTCTACGAGACGGAGAGATAGTGACCGTGACGTTTGGTGGGTAGAGAAGCGCAAAGCCCCAGTGTTGCTGCGCCTGTGAAAGCGCTTCCAAGGAAGGGTGCTGGCTAGCAACAGCTTTCAGTGCTGCCACTTTTCATCTCTGAGCAATTGCTCAACGTTTGGAATCTCTCACCTGAGCTCTCTTTAGACTGCGCGAGAGGATGAGCAGAAGATTAGATGGCTAGAGAAGCCCAGAGCCCCAGTGTTCTTAGGGCTACAAAAGCGCTTCCAAGGAAGGGTGCTGGCTAGCAAGAGCTTTCAGTGCTGGCACTCTTCATCTCTCAGCAATTGCTCGACGTTTGCAATTTCTCAGCTCTTGTCTACGAGAGAGAAATACTGTCACATTTGGTGGGTAGAGAAGCGCAAAGCCCCAGTGTTGCTGTGCCTGTGAAAGCGCTTCCAAGGAAGGCTGCTGGCTAGCAAGAGCTTTCAGTGCTGGCACTTTTCATCTCTGAGCAATTGCTCGACGTTTTCAATTTCAAACCTGAGCTCTCTTTAGACTGCGCGAGAGGATGAGCAGAAGATTAGGTGGCTAGAGTAGCCCAGAGCCCCAGTGTTCTTAGGCCTACAAAAGCGCTTCCAAGGAACCGTGCTGGCTAGCAACAGCTTTCAGTGCTGGCACTTTTCATCTCTGAGCAATTGCTCGACGTTTGCAATTTCTCAGCTCGTGTCTACGAGACAGAAAGACTGTGACGTTTGGTGGGTAGAGAAGCGCAAAGCCCCAGTGTTGCTGCACCTGTGAAAGCGCTTCCAAGGAAGGGTGCTGGCTAGCAACAGCTTTCAGTGCTGGCACTTTTCATCTCTGAGCAATTGCTCGACGTTTGCAATTTCTCACCTAAGCTCTCTTTAGATTGCGCGAGAGGATGAGCAGAAGATTAGGTGGCTAGAGTAGCCCAGAGCCCCAGTGATCTTAGGGCTACAAAAGCACTTCCAAGGAAGGGTGCTGGCTAGCAACAGCTTTCAGTGCTGGCACTTTTCATCTCTGAGCAATTGTTCGACGTTTGCAATTTCTCAGCTCGTGTCTACGAGATAGAAAGACTGTCACGTTTGGTGGGTAGAGAAGCGCAAAGCCCCAGTGTTGCTGTGCCTGTGAAAGCGCTTCCAAGGAAGGGTGCTGGCTGGCAACAGCTTTCAGTGCTGGCACTATTCATCTCTGAGCAATTGCTCGACGTTTGCAATTTCTCACCTGAGCTCTCTTTAGACTGCGCGAGAGGATGAGCAGAAGATTAGGTGGCTAGAGAAGCCCAGAGCCCCACTGTTCTTAGGGCTGCAAGAGCGTTTCCAAGGAAGGGTGCTGGCTAGCAACAGCTTTCAGTGCTGGCACTTTTCATCTCTGAGCAATTGCTCGACGTTCGCAACTTCTCAGCTCGTGTCTACGATACGGAAAGAGAAGGACCGTGATGTTTGGTGGCGAGAGAAGCGCAAAGCCCCAGTGTTGCTGCGCCTGTGAAAGCGCTTCCAAGGAAGGGTGCTGGCTAGCAAGAGCTTTCAGTGCTGGCACTTTTCATCTCTGAGCAATTGCTCGACGTTTGCAATTTCTCACCTGAGCTCTCTTTAGACTGCGCGAGAGGATGAGCAGAAGAGTAGGTGGCTAGAGAAGCCCAGAGCCCCAGTGTTCTTAGGGCTACAAAAGCATTTCCAAGGAAGGGTGCTGGCTAGCAACAGCTTTCAGTGCTGGCACTTTTCATCTCTGAGCAATTGCTGGATGTTTGCAATTTCTCACCTGAGCTCTCTTTAGACTGCGCGAGAGGATGAGCAGAAGAGCAGGTGGCTAGAGAAGCCCAGAGCCCCACTGTTCTTAGGCCTACAAAAGCGCTTCCAAGGAAGGGTGCTGGCTAGCAACAGCTTTAAGTGCTGGCACTTTTCATCTCTGAGCAATTGCTCGACGTTTGCAATTTCTCGGCTCGTGTCTACGAGACGGAGAGATAGTGACCGTGATGTTTGGTGGGTAGAGAAGCGCAAAGCCCCAGTGTTGCTGCGCCTGTGAAAGCGCTTCCAAGGAAGGGTGCTGGCTAGCAACAGCTTTCAGTGCTGGCACTTTTCATCTCTGAGCAATTGCTCGACTTTTGCAATTTCTCACCTGAGCTCTCTTTAGACTGCGCGAGAGGATGAGCAGAAGATTAGGTGGCTAGAGAAGGCCAGAGCCCCA
Source organism: Sarcoramphus papa (assembly GCA_037962945.1). Lineage (NCBI taxonomy): Eukaryota > Metazoa > Chordata > Aves > Accipitriformes > Cathartidae > Sarcoramphus > Sarcoramphus papa. Next base: position 95,442,793 of record CM075586.1, read on the forward strand.
GTGTTCTTAGGGCTACAAAAGCACTTCCAAGGAAGGGTGCTGGCTAGCAACAGCTTTCAGTGCTGGCACTTTTCATCTCTGAGCAATTGCTCGACGTTTGCAATTTCTCAGCTCTTGTCTACGAGACAGAAAGACTGTCACGTTTGGTGGGTAGAGAAGCGCAAAGCCCCAATGTTGCTGCGCCTGTGAAAGCGCTTCCAAGGAAGGGTGCTGGCTAGCAACAGCTTTCAGTGCTGGCACTTTTCATCTCTGAGCAATTGCTGGACATTTGCAATTTCAAACCTGAGCTCTCTTTAGACTGCGCGAGAGGATGAGCAGAAGATGAGGTGGCTAGAGAAGCCCAGAGCCCCAGTGTTCTTAGGCCTACAAAATGGCTTCCAAGGAAGGGTGCTGGCTAGCAACAGCTTTCAGTGCTGGCACTTTTCATCTCTGAGCAATTGCTCGACGTTTGCAATTTCTCACCTGAGCTCTCTTTAGATTGCGCGAGAGGATGAGCAGAAGATTAGGTGGCTAGAGTAGCCCAGAGCCCCACTGTTCTTAGGGCTACAAAAGCGCTTCCAAGGAAGGGTGCTGGCTAGCAACAGCTTTCAGTGCTGGCACTTTTCATCTCTGAGCAATTGCTCGACGTTTGCAATTTCTCAGCTCGTGTCTACGAGACGGAGAGATAGTGACCGTGATGTTTGGTGGCTAGAGAAGCGCAAAGCCCCAGTGTTGCTGCACCTGTGAAAGCGCTTCCAAGGAAGGGTGCTGGCTAGCAAGAGCTTTCAGTGCTGGCACTTTTCATCTCTGAGCAATTGCTCGACGTTTGCAATTTCTCACCTGAGCTCTCTTTAGAGTGCGCGAGAGGATGAGCAGAAGATTAGGTGGCTAGAGAAGCCCAGAGCCCCAGTGTTCTTAGGGCTACAAAAGCGCTTCCAAGGAAGGGTGCTGGCTAGCAAGAGCTTTCAGTGCTGGCACTTTTCATCTCTCAGCAATTGCTCGACGTTTGCAATTTCTCACCTGAGCTCTCTTTAGACTGCGCGAGAGGATGAGCAGAAGAGTAGGTTGCTAGAGTAGCCCAGAGCCCCAGTGTTCTTAGGGCTACAAGAGCGTTTCCAAGGAAGGGTGCTGGCTAGCAACAGCTTTCAGTGCTGGCACTTTTCATCTCTGAGCAATTGCTGGACGTTTGCAATTTCTCACCTGAGCTCTCTTTAGACTGCGCGAGAGGATGAGCAGAAGATTAGGTGGCTAGAGAAGCCCAGAGCCCCACTGTTCTTAGGGCTGCAAGAGCGTTTCCAAGGAAGGGTGCTGGCTAGCAACAGCTTTCAGTGCTGGCACTTTTCATCTCTGAGCAATTGCTCGACGTTTGCAATTTCTCAGCTCGTTTCTACGAGACAGAAAGAGAATGACCGTGATGTTTGGTGGCTAGAGAAGCGCAAAGCCCCAGTGTTGCTGCGCCTGTGAAAGCGCTTCCAAGGAAGGGTGCTGGCTAGCAACAGCTTTCAGTGCTGGCACTTTTCATCTCTGAGCAATTGCTCGACGTTTGCAATATCTCAGCTCTTATCTACGAGACGGAGAGATAGTGACCGTGACGTTTGGTGGCTAGAGAAGCGCAAAGCCCCAGTGTTGCTGCGCCTGTGAAAGCGCTTCCAAGGAAGGGTGCTGGCTAGCAACAGCTTTCAGTGCTGGCACTTTTCATCTCTGAGCAATTGCTCGACGTTTGCAATATCTCAGCTCTTATCTACGAGACGGAGAGATAGTGACCGTGACGTTTGGTGGCTAGAGAAGCGCAAAGCCCCAGTGTTGCTGTGCCTGTGAAAGCGCTTCCAAGGAAGGCTGCTGGCTAGCAAGAGCTTTCAGTGCTGGCACTTTTCATCTCTGAGCAATTGCTCGACGTTTTCAATTTCAAACCTGAGCTCTCTTTAGACTGCGCGAGAGGATGAGCAGAAGATTACGTGGCTAGAGTAGCCCAAAGCCCCAGTGTTCTTAGGCCTACAAAAGCGCTTCCAAGGAACCGTGCTGGCTAGCAACAGCTTTCAGTGCTGGCACTTTTCATCTCTGAGCAATTGCTCGACGTTTGCAATTTCTCAGCTCGTGTCTACGAGACAGAAAGACTGTGACGTTTGGTGGGTAGAGAAGCGCAAAGCCCCAGTGTTGCTGCACCTGTGAAAGCGCTTCCAAGGAAGGGTGCTGGCTAGCAACAGCTTTCAGTGCTGCCACTTTTCATCTCTGAGCAATTGCTCGACGTTTGCAATTTCTCACCTAAGCTCTCTTTAGATTGCGCGAGAGGATGAGCAGAAGATTAGGTGGCTAGAGTAGCCCAGAGCCCCAGTGTTCTTAGGGCTACAAAAGCACTTCCAAGGAAGGGTGCTGGCTAGCAACAGCTTTCAGTGCTGGCACTTTTCATCTCTGAGCAATTGTTCGACGTTTGCAATTTCTCAGCTCGTGTCTACGAGATAGAAAGACTGTCACGTTTGGTGGGTAGAGAAGCGCAAAGCCCCAGTGTTGCTGTGCCTGTGAAAGCGCTTCCAAGGAAGGGTGCTGGCTGGCAACAGCTTTCAGTGCTGGCACTATTCATCTCTGAGCAATTGCTCGACGTTTGCAATTTCTCACCTGAGCTCTCTTTAGACTGCGCGAGAGGATGAGCAGAAGATTAGGTGGCTAGAGAAGCCCAGAGCCCCACTGTTCTTAGGGCTGCAAGAGCGTTTCCAAGGAAGGGTGCTGGCTAGCAACAGCTTTCAGTGCTGGCACTTTTCATCTCTGAGCAATTGCTCGACGTTCGCAACTTCTCAGCTCGTGTCTACGATACGGAAAGAGAAGGACCGTGATGTTTGGTGGCGAGAGAAGCGCAAAGCCCCAGTGTTGCTGCGCCTGTGAAAGCGCTTCCAAGGAAGGGTGCTGGCTAGCAACAGCTTTCAGTGCTGGCACTTTTCATCTCTGAGCAATTGCTCGACGTTTGCAATTTCTCACCTGAGCTCTCTTTAGACTGCGCGAGAGGATGAGCAGAAGAGTAGGTGGCTAGAGAAGCCCAGAGCCCCAGTGTTCTTAGGGCTACAAAAGCATTTCCAAGGAAGGGTGCTGGCTAGCAACAGCTTTCAGTGCTGGCACTTTTCATCTCTGAGCAATTGCTGGATGTTTGCAATTTCTCACCTGAGCTCTCTTTAGACTGCGCGAGAGGATGAGCAGAAGAGCAGGTGGCTAGAGAAGCCCAGAGCCCCACTGTTCTTAGGCCTACAAAAGCGCTTCCAAGGAAGGGTGCTGGCTAGCAACAGCTTTAAGTGCTGGCACTTTTCATCTCTGAGCAATTGCTCGACGTTTGCAATTTCTCGGCTCGTGTCTACGAGACGGAGAGATAGTGACCGTGATGTTTGGTGGGTAGAGAAGCGCAAAGCCCCAGTGTTGCTGCGCCTGTGAAAGCGCTTCCAAGGAAGGGTGCTGGCTAGCAACAGCTTTCAGTGCTGGCACTTTTCATCTCTGAGCAATTGCTCGACTTTTGCAATTTCTCACCTGAGCTCTCTTTAGACTGCGCGAGAGGATGAGCAGAAGATTAGGTGGCTAGAGAAGGCCAGAGCCCCAGTGTTCTTAGGGCTACAAAAGCACTTCCAAGGAAGGGTGCTGGCTAGCAACAGCTTTCAGTGCTGGCACTTTTCATCTCTGAGCAATTGCTCGACGTTTGCAATTTCTCAGCTCTTGTCTACGAGACAGAAAGACTGTCACGTTTGGTGGGTAGAGAAGCGCAAAGCCCCAATGTTGCTGCGCCTGTGAAAGCGCTTCCAAGGAAGGGTGCTGGCTAGCAACAGCTTTCAGTGCTGGCACTTTTCATCTCTGAGCAATTGCTGGACGTTTGCAATTTCTCACCTGAGCTCTCTTTAGACTGCGCGAGAGGATGAGCAGAAGATGAGGTGGCTAGAGAAGCCCAGAGCCCCAGTGTTCTTAGGCCTACAAAATAGCTTCCAAGGAAGGGTGCTGGCTAGCAACAGCTTTCAGTGCTGGCACTTTTCATCTCTGAGCAATTGCTCGACGTTTGCAATTTCTCACCTGAGCTCTCTTTAGATTGCGCGAGAGGATGAGCAGAAGATTAGGTGGCTAGAGTAGCCCAGAGCCCCACTGTTCTTAGGGCTACAAAAGCGCTTCCAAGGAAGGGTGCTGGCTAGCAACAGCTTTCAGTGCTGGCACTTTTCATCTCTGAGCAATTGCTCGACGTTTGCAATTTCTCAGCTCGTGTCTACGAGACGGAGAGATAGTGACCGTGATGTTTGGTGGCTAGAGAAGCGCAAAGCCCCAGTGTTGCTGCACCTGTGAAAGCGCTTCCAAGGAAGGGTGCTGGCTAGCAAGAGCTTTCAGTGCTGGCACTTTTCATCTCTGAGCAATTGCTCGACGTTTGCAATTTCTCACCTGAGCTCTCTTTAGAGTGCGCGAGAGGATGAGCAGAAGATTAGGTGGCTAGAGAAGCCCAGAGCCCCAGTGTTCTTAGGGCTACAAAAGCGCTTCCAAGGAAGGGTGCTGGCTAGCAACAGCTTTCAGTGCTGGCACTTTTCATCTCTCAGCAATTGCTCGACGTTTGCAATTTCTCACCTGAGCTCTCTTTAGACTGCGCGAGAGGATGAGCAGAAGAGTAGGTGGCTAGAGTAGCCCAGAGCCCCAGTGTTCTTAGGGCTACAAGAGCGTTTCCAAGGAAGGGTGCTGGCTAGCAACAGCTTTCAGTGCTGGCACTTTTCATCTCTGAGCAATTGCTCGACGTTTGCAATTTCTCACCTGAGCTCTCTTTAGACTGCGCGAGAGGATGAGCAGAAGATTAGGTGGCTAGAGAAGCCCAGAGCCCCACTGTTCTTAGGGCTGCAAGAGCGTTTCCAAGGAAGGGTGCTGGCTAGCAACAGCTTTCAGTGCTGGCACTTTTCATCTCTGAGCAATTGCTCGACGTTTGCAATTTCTCAGCTCGTTTCTACTAGACAGAAAGAGAATGACCGTGATGTTTGGTGGCTAGAGAAGCGCAAAGCCCCAGTGTTGCTGCGCCTGTGAAAGCGCTTCCAAGGAAGGGTGCTGGCTAGCAACAGCTTTCAGTGCTGGCACTTTTCATCTCTGAGCAATTGCTCGACGTTTGCAATATCTCAGCTCTTATCTACGAGACGGAGAGATAGTGACCGTGACGTTTGGTGGCTAGAGAAGCGCAAAGCCCCAGTGTTGCTGCGCCTGTGAAAGCGCTTCCAAGGAAGGGTGCTGGCTAGCAACAGCTTTCAGTGCTGGCACTTTTCATCTCTGAGCAATTGCTCGACGTTTGCAATTTCTCACCTGAGCTCTCTTTAGAGTGCGCGAGAGGATGAGCAGAAGATTAGGTGGCTAGAGAAGCCCAGAGCCCCAGTGTTCTTAGGGCTACAAAAGCGCTTCCAAGGAAGGGTGCTGGCTAGCAAGAGCTTTCAGTGCTGGCACTTTTCATCTCTGAGCAATTGCTCGACGTTTGCAATTTCTCACCTGAGCTCTCTTTAGACTGCGCGAGAGGATGAGCAGAAGAGTAGGTGGCTAGAGTAGCCCAGAGCCCCAGTGTTCTTAGGGCTACAAGAGCGTTTCCAAGGAAGGGTGCTGGCTAGCAACAGCTTTCAGTGCTGGCACTTTTCATCTCTGAGCAATTGCTTGACGTTTGCAATTTCTCAGCTCGTGTCTACGAGATAGAAAGACTGTCACGTTTGGTGGGTAGAGAAGCGGAAAGCCCCAGTGTTGCTGCGCCTGTGAAAGCGCTTCCAAGGAAGGGTGCTGGCTAGCAACAGCTTTCAGTGCTGGCACTTTTCATCTCTGAGCAATTGCTCGATGTTTGCAATTTCTCACCTGAGCTCTCTTTAGACTGCGTGAGAGGATGAGCAGAAGATTAGGTGGCTAGAGAAGCCCGGAGCCCCAGTGTTCTTTAGGGCTACAAAAGCGCTTCCAAGGAAGGGTGCTGGCTAGCAACAGCTTTCAGTGCTGGCACTTTTCATCTCTGAGCAATTGCTCGACGTTTGCAATTTCTCAGCTCGTGTGTACGAGACGGAAAGAGAAGGACCGTGATGTTTGGTGGGTAGAGAAGCGCAAAGCCCCAGTGTTGCTGCGCCTGTGAAAGCGCTTCCAAGGAAGGGTGCTGGCTAGCAACAGCTTTCAGTGCTGGCACTTTTCATCTCTGAGCAATTGCTCGACGTTTGCAATTTCTCACCTGAGCTCTCTTTAGACTGCGCGAGAGGATGAGCAGAAGATTAGGTGGCTAGAGAAGCCCAGAGCCCCAGTGTTCTTAGGGCTACAAAAGCACTTCCAAGGAAGGGTGCTGGCTAGCCACAGCTTTCAGTGCTGGCACTTTTCATCTCTGAGCAATTGCTCGACGTTTGCAATTTCTCAGCTCGTGTCTACGAGACAGAAAGACTGTCACGTTTGGTGCCTAGAGAAGCGCAAAGCCCCAGTGTTGCTGCACCTGTGAAAGCGCTTCCAAGGAAGGCTGCTGGCTAGCAACAGCTTTCAGTGCTGGCACTTTTCATCTCTGAGCAATTGCTCAACGTTTGCAATTTCTCACCTGAGCTCTCTTTAGAGTGCGCGAGAGGATGAGCAGAAGAGTAGGTGGCTAGAGAAGCCCAGAGCCCCAGTGTTCTTAGGGCTACAAGAGCGCTTCCAAGGAAGGGTGCTGGCTAGCAACAGCTTTCAGTGCTGGCACTTTTCATCTCTGAGCAATTGCTCAATGTTTGCAATTTCTCACCTGAGCTCTCTTTAGATTGCGCGAGAGGATGAGCAGAAGATTAGGTGGCTAGAGAAGCCCAGAGCCCCAGTGTTCTTAGGGCTACAAAAGCGCTTCCAAGGAAGGGTGCTGGCTAGCAACAGCTTTCAGTGCTGCCACTTTTCATCTCTGAGCAATTGCTCGACGTTTGCAATTTCTCAGCTCGTGTCTACGAGACGGAGAGATAGTGACCGTGACGTTTGGTGGGTAGAGAAGCGCAAAGCCCCAGTGTTGCTGCGCCTGTGAAAGCGCTTCCAAGGAAGGGTGCTGGCTAGCAACAGCTTTCAGTGCTGCCACTTTTCATCTCTGAGCAATTGCTCAACGTTTGGAATCTCTCACCTGAGCTCTCTTTAGACTGCGCAAGAGGATGAGCAGAAGATTAGGTGGCTAGAGAAGCCCAGAGCCCCAGTGTTCTTAGGGCTACAAAAGCGCTTCCAAGGAAGGGTGCTGGCTAGCAAGAGCTTTCAGTGCTGCCACTTTTCATCTCTCAGTAATTGCTTGACTTTTGCAATTTCTCACCTGAGCTCTCTTTAGACTGCGCAAGAGGATGAGCAGAAGATTAGGTGGCTAGAGAAGCCCAGAGCCCCAGTGTTCTTAGGGCTACAAAAGCACTTCCAAGGAAGGGTGCTGGCTAGCCACAGCTTTCAGTGCTGGCACTCTTCATCTCTCAGCAATTGCTCGACGTTTGCAATTTCTCAGCTCTTGTCTACGAGAGAGAAATACTGTCACATTTGGTGGCTAGAGAAGCGCAAAGCCCCAGTGTTGCTGTGCCTGTGAAAGCGCTTCCAAGGAAGGCTGCTGGCTAGCAAGAGCTTTCAGTGCTGGCACTTTTCATCTCTGAGCAATTGCTCGACGTTTTCAATTTCAAACCTGAGCTCTCTTTAGACTGCGCGAGAGGATGAGCAGAAGATTACGTGGCTAGAGTAGCCCAGAGCCCCAGTGTTCTTAGGCCTACAAAAGCGCTTCCAAGGAACCGTGCTGGCTAGCAACAGCTTTCAGTGCTGGCACTTTTCATCTCTGAGCAATTGCTCGACGTTTGCAATTTCTCAGCTCGTGTCTACGAGACAGAAAGACTGTGACGTTTGGTGGGTAGAGAAGCGCAAAGCCCCAGTGTTGCTGCACCTGTGAAAGCGCTTCCAAGGAAGGGTGCTGGCTAGCAACAGCTTTCAGTGCTGCCACTTTTCATCTCTGAGCAATTGCTGGACGTTTGCAATTTCTCACCTGAGCTCTCTTTAGACTGCGCGAGAGGATGAGCAGAAGATTAGGTGGCTAGAGAAGCCCAGAGCCCCAGTGTTCTTAGGCCTACAAAAGCACTTCCAAGGAAGGGTGCTGGCTATCAACAGCTTTCAGTGCTGGCACTTTTCATCTCTGAGCAATTGCTCGACGTTTGCAATTTCTCAGCTCTTGTCTACGACACAGAAAGACTGTCACGTTTGGTGGGTAGAGAAGCGGAAAGCCCCAGTGTTGCTGCGCCTGTGAAAGCGCTTCCAAGGAAGGGTGCTGGCTAGCAAGAGCTTTCAGTGCTGGCACTTTTCATCTCTGAGCAATTGCTCGATGTTTGCAATTTCTCACCTAAGCTCTCTTTAGATTGCGCGAGAGGATGAGCAGAAGATTAGGTGGCTAGAGTAGCCCAGAGCCCCAGTGTTCTTAGGGCTACAAAAGCACTTCCAAGGAAGGGTGCTGGCTAGCAACAGCTTTCAGTGCTGGCACTTTTCATCTCTGAGCAATTGTTCGACGTTTGCAATTTCTCAGCTCGTGTCTACGAGATAGAAAGACTGTCACGTTTGGTGGGTAGAGAAGCGCAAAGCCCCAGTGTTGCTGTGCCTGTGAAAGCGCTTCCAAGGAAGGGTGCTGGCTGGCAACAGCTTTCAGTGCTGGCACTATTCATCTCTGAGCAATTGCTCGACGTTTGCAATTTCTCACCTGAGCTCTCTTTAGACTGCGCGAGAGGATGAGCAGAAGATTAGGTGGCTAGAGAAGCCCAGAGCCCCACTGTTCTTAGGGCTGCAAGAGCGTTTCCAAGGAAGGGTGCTGGCTAGCAACAGCTTTCAGTGCTGGCACTTTTCATCTCTGAGCAATTGCTCGACGTTTGCAATTTCTCAGCTCGTGTCTACGAGACAGAAAGAGAATGACCGTGATGTTTGGTGGCTAGAGAAGCGCAAAGCCCCAGTGTTGCTGTGCCTGTGAAAGCGCTTCCAAGGAAGGGTGCTGGCTAGCAAGAGCTTTCAGTGCTGCCACTTTTCATCTCTGAGTAATTGCTCGACGTTTGCAATATCTCAGCTCTTATCTACGAGACGGAGTGATAGTGACCGTGACGTTTGGTGGCTAGAGAAGCGCAAAGCCCCAGTGTTGCTGTGCCTGTGAAAGCGCTTCCAAGGAAGGGTGCTGGCTAGCCACAGCTTTCAGTGCTGGCACTTTTCATCTCTGAGCAATTGCTCGACGTTTGCAATTTCTCACCTGAGCTCTCTTTAGAGTGCGCGAGAGGATGAGCAGAAGATTAGGTGGCTAGAGAAGCCCAGAGCCCCAGTGTTCTTAGGGCTACAAAAGCGCTTCCAAGGAAGGGTGCTGGCTAGCAAGAGCTTTCAGTGCTGGCACTTTTCATCTCTGAGCAATTGCTCGACGTTTGCAATTTCTCACCTGAGCTCTCTTTAGAATGCGCGAGAGGATGAGCAGAAGAGTAGGTGGCTAGAGTAGCCCAGAGCCCCAGTGTTGTTAGGGCTACAAAAGCGTTTCCAAGGAAGGGTGCTGGCTAGCAACAGCTTTCAGTGCTGGCACTTTTCATCTCTGAGCAATTGCTCGACGTTTGCAATTTCTCAACTCGTGTCTACGAGATAGAAAGACTGTCACGTTTGGTGGGTAGAGAAGCGCAAAGCCCCAGTGTTGCTGCGCCTGTGAAAGCGCTTCCAAGGAAGGGTGCTGGCTAGCAACAGCTTTCAGTGCTGGCACTTTTCATCTCTGAGCAATTGCTCGATGTTTGCAATTTCTCACCTGAGCTCTCTTTAGACTGCGCGAGAGGATGAGCAGAAGATTAGGTGGCTAGAGAAGCCCGGAGCCCAAGTGTTCTTAGGGCTACAAAAGCGCTTCCAAGGAAGGGTGCTGGCTAGCAACAGCTTTCAGTGCTGGCACTTTTCATCTCTGAGCAATTGCTTGACGTTCGCAACTTCTCAGCTCGTGTCTACGATACGGAAAGAGAAGGACCGTGATGTTTGGTGGGTAGAGAAGCGCAAAGCCCCAGTGTTGCTGCGCCTGTGAAAGCGCTTCCAAGGAAGGGTGCTGGCTAGCAACAGCTTTCAGTGCTGGCACTTTTCATCTCTGAGCAATTGCTCGACGTTTGCAATTTCTCACCTGAGCTCTCTTTAGACTGCGCGAGAGGATGAGCAGAAGATTAGGTGGCTAGAGAAGCCCAGAGCCCCAGTGTTCTTAGGGCTACAAAAGCATTTCCAAGGAAGGGTGCTGGCTAGCAACAGCTTTCAGTGCTGCCACTTTTCATCTCTGAGCAATTGCTGGATGTTTGCAATTTCTCACCTGAGCTCTCTTTAGACTGCGCGAGAGGATGAGCAGAAGAGCAGGTGGCTAGAGAAGCCCAGAGCCCCAGTGTTCTTAGGCCTACAAAAGCGCTTCCAAGGAAGGGTGCTGGCTAGCAAGAGCTTTCAGTGCTGCCACTTTTCATCTCTGAGCAATTGCTCGACGTTTGCAATTTCTCAGCTCGTGTCTACGAGACGGAGAGATAGTGACCGTGATGTTTGGTGGGTAGAGAAGCGCAAAGCCCCAGTGTTGCTGCGCCTGTGAAAGCGCTTCCAAGGAAGGGTGCTGGCTAGCAACAGCTTTCAGTGCTGGCACTTTTCATCTCTGAGCAATTGCTCAACGTTTGGAATCTCTCACCTGAGCTCTCTTTAGACTGCGCGAGAGGATGAGCAGAAGATTAGGTGGCTAGAGAAGCCCAGAGCCCCAGTGTTCTTAGGCCTACAAAAGCGCTTCCAAGGAAGGGTGCTGGCTAGCAAGAGCTTTCAGTGCTGGCACTTTTCATCTCTGAGCAATTGCTCAACGTTTGGAATCTCTCACCTGAGCTCTCTTTAGACTGCGCGAGAGGATGAGCAGAAGATTAGGTGGCTAGAGAAGCCCAGAGCCCCAGTGTTCTTAGGCCTACAAAAGCGCTTCCAAGGAAGGGTGCTGGCTAGCCACAGCTTTCAGTGCTGGCACTTTTCATCTCTCAGCAATTGCTCGACGTTTGCAATTTCTCAGCTCTTGTCTACGAGAGAGAAATACTGTCACATTTGGTGGGTAGAGAAGCGCAAAGCCCCAGTGTTGCTGTGCCTGTGAAAGCGCTTCCAAGGAAGGGTGCTGGCTAGCAAGAGCTTTCAGTGCTGGCACTTTTCATCTCTGAGCAATTGCTCGACGTTTTCAATTTTAAACCTGAGCTCTCTTTAGACTGCACGAGAGGATGAGCAGAAGAGTAGGTGGCTAGAGAAGCCCAGAGCCCCAGTGTTCTTAGGGCTGCAAAAGCGCTTCCAAGGAAGGGTGCTGGCTAGCAACAGCTTTCAGTGCTGGCACTTTTCATCTCTGAGCAATTGCTGGATGTTTGCAATTTCTCACCTGAGCTCTCTTTAGATTGCGCGAGAGGATGAGCAGAAGATTAGGTGGCTAGAGTAGCCCAGAGCCCCAGTGTTCTTAGGGCTACAAAAGCGCTTCCAAGGAAGGGTGCTGGCTAGCAACAGCTTTCAGTGCTGGCACTTTTCATCTCTGAGCAATTGCTCGACGTTTGCAATTTCTCACCTGAGCTCTCTTTAGACTGCGCGAGAGGATGAGCAGAAGAGTAGGTGGCTAGAGAAGCCCAGAACCCCAGTGTTCTTAGGGCTACAAAAGCACTTCCAAGGAAGGGTGCTGGCTAGCAACAGCTTTCAGTGCTGCCACTTTTCATCTCTGAGCAATTGCTCGACGTTTGCAATTTCTCAACTCCTATCTACGAGACAGAAAGAGAATGACCGTGATGTTTGGTGGGTAGAGAAGCGCAAAGCCCCAGTGTTGCTGCGTCTGTGAAAGCGCTTCCAAGGAAGGGTGCTGGCTAGCAACAGCTTTCAGTGCTGGCACTTTTCATCTCTGAGCAATTGCTCGACGTTTGCAATTTCTCAGCTCTTATCTACGAGACGGAGAGATAGTGACCGTGATGTTTGGTGGCTAGAGAAGCGCAAAGCCCCAGTGTTGCTGCGTCTGTGAAAGCGCTTCCAAGGAAGGGTGCTGGCTAGTAACAGCTTTCAGTGCTGGCACTTTTCATCTCTGAGCAATTGCTCGACGTTTGCAATTTCTCACCTGAGCTCTCTTTAGACTGCGCGAGAGGATGAGCAGAAGATTAGGTGGCTAGAGAAGCCCAGAGCCCCACTGTTCTTAGGGCTACAAAAGCGCTTCCAAGGAAGGGTGCTGGCTAGCAACAGCTTTCAGTGCTGCCACTTTTCATCTCTGAGCAATTGCTCGACGTTTGCAATTTCTCAGCTCGTGTTTACGAGACAGAGAGATAGTGACCGTGATGTTTGCTGGGTAGAGAAGCGCAAAGCCCCAGTGTTGCTGCGCCTGTGAAAGCGCTTCCAAGGAAGGGTGCTGGCTAGTAACAGCTTTCAGTGCTGGCACTTTTCATCTCTGAGCAATTGCTCGACGTTTGCAATTTCTCACCTGAGCTCTCTTTAGACTGCGCGAGAGGATGCGCAGAAGATTAGGTGGCTGGAGAAGTCCAGAGCCCCACTGTTCTTAAGGCTACAAAAGCGCTTCCAAGGAAGGGTGCTGGCTAGCAACAGCTTTCAGTGCTGGCACTTTTCATCTCTCAGCAATTGCTCGACGTTTGCAATTTCTCAGCTCTTGTCTACGAAACAGAGAGATAGTGACCGTGACGTTTGGTGGGTAGAGAAGCGTAAAGCCCCAGTGTTGCTGTGCCTGTGAAAGCGCTTCCAAGGAAGGGTGCTGGCTAGCAACAGCTTTCAGTGCTGGCACTTTTCATCTCTGAACAATTGCTCGACGTTTGCAATTTCTCACCTGAGCTCTCTTTAGACTGCGCGAGAGGATGAGCAGAAGAGTAGGTGGCTAGAGAAGCCCAGAGCCCCAGTGTTCTTAGGGCTACAAAAGCGCTTCCAAGGAAGGGTGCTGGCTAGCAACAGCTTTCAGTGCTGGCACTTTTCATCTCTGAGCAATTGCTCAACGTTTGCAATTTCTCACCTGAGCTCTCTTTAGACTGCGCGAGAGGATGAGCAGAAGAGTAGGTGGCTAGAGTAGGCCAGAGCCCCAGTGTTCTTAGGCCTACAAAAGCGCTTCCAAGGAAGGGTGCTGGCTAGCAAGAGCTTTCAGTGCTGGCACTTTTCATCTCTGAGCAATTGCTCGACGTTTGCAATTTCTCACCTGAGCTCACTTTAGAGTGAGCGAGAGGATGAGCAGAAGATGAGGTGGCTAGAGAAGCCCAGAGCCCCAGTGTTCTTAGGGCTACAAAAGCACTTCCAAGGAAGGGTGCTGGCTAGCAAGAGCTTTCAGTGCTGGCACTTTTCATCTCTGAGCAATTGCTCGACGTTTGCAATTTCTCAACTCGTATCTACGAGACAGAAAGAGAATGACCGTGATGTTTTGTGGCTAGAGAAGCGCAAAGCCCCAGTGTTGCTGCGTCTGTGAAAGCGCTTCCAAGGAAGGGTGCTGGCTAGCAACAGCTTTCAGTGCTGGCACTTTTCATCTCTGAGCAATTGCTCGACGTTTGCAATTTCTCAGCTCTTATCTACGAGACGGAGAGATAGTGACCGTGATGTTTGGTGGGTAGAGAAGCGCAAAGCCCCAGTGTTGCTGTGCCTGTGAAAGCGCTTCCAAGGAAGGGTGCTGGCTAGCAACAGCTTTCAGTGCTGGCACTTTTCATCTCTAAGCAATTGCTGGACATTTGCAATTTCAAACCTGAGCTCTCTTTAGACTGCGCGAGAGGATGAGCAGAAGATTAGGTGGCTAGAGTAGCCCAGCGCCCCACTGTTCTTAGGGCTACAAAAGCGCTTCCAAGGAAGGGTGCTGGCTAGCAAGAGCTTTCAGTGCTGGCACTTTTCATCTCTGAGCAATTGCTCGATGTTTGCAATTTCTCACCTGAGCTCTCTTTAGACTGCGCGAGAGGATGAGCAGAAGAGTAGGTGGCTAGAGTAGCCCAGAGCCCCACTGTTCTTAGGCCTACAAAAGCGCTTCCAAGGAAGGGTGCTGGCTAGCAACAGCTTTAAGTGCTGGCACTTTTCATCTCTGAGCAATTGCTCGACGTTTGCAATTTCTCAGCTCGTGTCTACGAGACGGAGAGATAGTGACCGTGATGTTTGGTGGCTAGAGAAGCGCAAAGCCCCAGTGTTGCTGCGCCTGTGAAAGCGCTTCCAAGGAAGGGTGCTGGCTAGCAACAGCTTTCAGTGCTGGCACTTTTCATCTCTGAGCAATTGCTCGACGTTTGCAATTTCTCACCTGAGCTCTCTTTAGACTGCGCGAGAGGATGAGCAGAAGATTAGATGGCTAGAGAAGCCCAGAGCCCCACTGTTCTTAGGCCTACAAAAGCGCTTCCAAGGAAGGGTGCTGGCTAGCAAGAGCTTTCAGTGCTGGCACTTTTCATCTCTGAGCAATTGCTCGACGTTTGCAATTTCTCAGCTCTTGTCTACGAGACAGAAAGACTGTCACGTTTGGTGGGTAGAGAAGCGCAAAGCCCCAGTGTTGCTGCGCCTGTGAAAGCGCTTCCAAGGAAGGGTGCTGGCTAGCAACAGCTTTCAGTGCTGGCACTTTTCATCTCTGAGCAATTGCTGGACATTTGCAATTTCAAACCTGAGCTCTCTTTAGACTGCGCGAGAGGATGAGCAGAAGATGAGGTGGCTAGAGAAGCCCAGAGCCCCAGTGTTCTTAGGGCTACAAAAGCGCTTCCAAGGAAGGGTGCTGGCTAGCAACAGCTTTCAGTGCTGGCACTTTTCATCTCTGAGCAATTGCTCGATGTTTGCAATTTCTCACCTGAGCTCTCTTTAGATTGCGCGAGAGGATGAGCAGAAGATTAGGTGGCTAGAGTAGCCCAGAGCCCCAGTGTTCTTAGGCCTACAAAAGCGCTTCCAAGGAACCGTGCTGGCTAGCAACAGCTTTCAGTGCTGGCACTTTTCATCTCTGAGCAATTGCTCGACATTTGCAATTTCTCAGCTCGTGTCTACGAGACGGAGAGATAGTGACCGTGATGTTTGGTGGCTAGAGAAGCGCAAAGCCCCAGTGTTGCTGCGCCTGTGAAAGCGCTTCCAAGGAAGGGTGCTGGCTAGCAACAGCTTTCAGTGCTGGCACTTTTCATCTCTGAGCAATTGCTCGACGTTTGCAATTTCTCACCTGAGCTCTCTTTAGACTGCGCGAGAGGATGAGCAGAAGAGTAGGTGGCTAGAGAAGCCCAGAGCCCCAGTGTTCTTAGGGCTACAAAAGCGCTTCCAAGGAAGGGTGCTGGCTAGCAACAGCTTTCAGTGCTGGCACTTTTCATCTCTGAGCAATTGCTCGACGTTTGCAATTTCTCACCTGAGCTCTCTTTAGACTGCGCGAGAGGATGAGCAGAAGATTAGGTGGCTAGAGTAGGCCAGAGCCCCAGTGTTCTTAGGGCTACAAAAGCGCTTCCAAGGAAGGGTGCTGGCTAGCAAGAGCTTTCAGTGCTGGCACTTTTCATCTCTGAGCAATTGCTCGATGTTTGCAAATTCTCACCTGAGCTCTCTTTAGATTGCGCGAGAGGATGAGCAGAAGATTAGGTGGCTAGAGTAGCCCAGAGCCCCACTGTTCTTAGGGCTACAAAAGCGCTTCCAAGGAAGGGTGCTGGCTAGCAACAGCTTTCAGTGCTGGCACTTTTCATCTCTGAGCAATTGCTCGACGTTTGCAATTTCTCAACTCGTGTCTACGAGACGGAGAGATAGTGACCGTGATGCTTGGTGGCTAGAGAAGCGCAAAGCCCCAGTGTTGCTGCGCCTGTGAAAGCACTTCCAAGGAAGGGCGCTGGCTAGCAACAGCTTTCAGTGCTGGCACTTTTCATCTCTGAGCAATTGCTCGACGTTTGCAATTTCTCACCTGAGCTCTCTTTAGACTGCGCGAGAGGATGAGCAGAAGATGAGGTGGCTAGAGAAGCCCAGAGCCCCAGTGTTCTTAGGGCTACAAAAGCGCTTCCAAGGAAGGGTGCTGGCTAGCAACAGCTTTCAGTGCTGGCACTTTTCATCTCTGAGCAATTGCTCGACGTTTGCAATTTCTCACCTGAGCTCTCTTTAGACTGCGCGAGAGGATGAGCAGAAGATTAGGTGGCTAGAGTAGGCCAGAGCCCCAGTGTTCTTAGGCCTACAAAAGCGCTTCCAAGGAAGGGTGCTGGCTAGCAACAGCTTTCAGTGCTGGCACTTTTCATCTCTGAGCAATTGCTCGACGTTTGCAATTTCTCAACTCCTATCTACGAGACAGAAAGAGAATGACCGTGATGTTTGGTGGCTAGAGAAGCGCAAAGCCCCAGTGTTGCTGCGTCTGTGAAAGCGCTTCCAAGGAAGGGTGCTGGCTAGCAAGAGCTTTCAGTGCTGGCACTTTTCATCTCTGAGCAATTGCTCGACGTTTGCAATTTCTCAGCTCTTATCTACGAGACGGAGAGATAGTGACCGTGATGTTTGGTGGGTAGAGAAGCGCAAAGCCCCAGTGTTGCTGCGTCTGTGAAAGCGCTTCCAAGGAAGGGTGCTGGCTAGTAACAGCTTTCAGTGCTGGCACTTTTCATCTCTGAGCAATTGCTCGACGTTTGCAATTTCTCACCTGAGCTCTCTTTAGACTGCGCGAGAGGATGAGCAGAAGATTAGGTGGCTAGAGAAGGCCAGAGCCCCAGTGTTCTTAGGGCTACAAAAGCACTTCCAAGGAAGGGTGCTGGCTAGCAAGAGCTTTCAGTGCTGGCACTTTTCATCTCTGAGCAATTGCTCGACGTTTGCAATTTCTCAGCTCGTGTTTACGAGACAGAGAGATAGTGACCGTGATGTTTGGTGGGTAGAGAAGCGCAAAGCCCCAGTGTTGCTGCGCCTGTGAAAGCGCTTCCAAGGAAGGGTGCTGGCTAGCAACAGCTTTCAGTGCTGGCACTTTTCATCTCTGAGCAATTGCTCGACGTTTGCAATTTCTCACCTGAGCTCTCTTTAGACTGCGCGAGAGGATGAGCAGAAGATTAGGTGGCTGGAGAAGCCCAGAGCCCCACTGTTCTTAAGGCTACAAAAGCGCTTCCAAGGAATTGTGCTGGCTAGCAACAGCTTTCAGTGCTGGCACTTTTCATCTCTCAGCAATTGCTCGACGTTTGCAATTTCTCAGCTCTTGTCTACGAAACAGAGAGATAGTGACCGTGACGTTTGGTGGGTAGAGAAGCGTAAAGCCCCAGTGTTGCTGCGCCTGTGAAAGCGCTTCCAAGGAAGGGTGCTGGCTAGCAACAGCTTTCAGTGCTGGCACTTTTCATCTCTGAACAATTGCTCGACGTTTGCAATTTCTCACCTGAGCTCTCTTTAGACTGCGCGAGAGGATGAGCAGAAGATGAGGTGGCTAGAGAAGCCCAGAGCCCCAGTGTTCTTAGGCCTACAAAAGCGCTTCCAAGGAAGGGTGCTGGCTAGCAACAGCTTTCAGTGCTGGCACTTTTCATCTCTGAGCAATTGCTGGACGTTTGCAATTTCTCACCTGAGCTCTCTTTAGACTGCGCGAGAGGATGAGCAGAAGATTAGGTGGCTAGAGTAGGCCAGAGCCCCAGTGTTCTTAGGCCTACAAAAGCGCTTCCAAGGAAGGGTGCTGGCTAGCAACAGCTTTCAGTGCTGGCACTTTTCATCTCTGAGCAATTGCTCGACGTTTGCAATTTCTCAACTCCTATCTACGAGACAGAAAGAGAATGACCGTGATGTTTGGTGGCTAGAGAAGCGCAAAGCCCCAGTGTTGCTGCGTCTGTGAAAGCGCTTCCAAGGAAGGGTGCTGGCTAGCAAGAGCTTTCAGTGCTGGCACTTTTCATCTCTGAGCAATTGCTCGACGTTTGCAATTTCTCAGCTCTTATCTACGAGACGGAGAGATAGTGACCGTGATGTTTGGTGGCTAGAGAAGCGCAAAGCCCCAGTGTTGCTGCGTCTGTGAAAGCGCTTCCAAGGAAGGGTGCTGGCTAGTAACAGCTTTCAGTGCTGGCACTTTTCATCTCTGAGCAATTGCTCGACGTTTGCAATTTCTCACCTGAGCTCTCTTTAGACTGCGCGAGAGGATGAGCAGAAGATTAGGTGGCTAGAGAAGCCCAGAGCCCCACTGTTCTTAGGGCTACAAAAGCACTTCCAAGGAAGGGTGCTGGCTAGCAACAGCTTTCAGTGCTGGCACTTTTCATCTCTGAGCAATTGCTCGACGTTTGCAATTTCTCAGCTCGTGTTTACGAGACAGAGAGATAGTGACCGTGATGTTTGGTGGGTAGAGAAGCGCAAAGCCCCAGTGTTGCTGCGCCTGTGAAAGCGCTTCCAAGGAAGGGTGCTGGCTAGCAACAGCTTTCAGTGCTGGCACTTTTCATCTCTGAGCAATTGCTCGACGTTTGCAATTTCTCACCTGAGCTCTCTTTAGACTGCGCGAGAGGATGAGCAGAAGATTAGGTGGCTGGAGAAGCCCAGAGCCCCACTGTTCTTAGGGCTACAAAAGCGCTTCCAAGGAATTGTGCTGGCTAGCAACAGCTTTCAGTGCTGGCACTTTTCATCTCTCAGCAATTGCTCGACGTTTGCAATTTCTCAGCTCTTGTCTACGAAACAGAGAGATAGTGACCGTGACGTTTGGTGGGTAGAGAAGCGTAAAGCCCCAGTGTTGCTGCGCCTGTGAAAGCGCTTCCAAGGAAGGGTGCTGGCTAGCAACAGCTTTCAGTGCTGGCACTTTTCATCTCTGAACAATTGCTCGACGTTTGCAATTTCTCACCTGAGCTCTCTTTAGACTGCGCGAGAGGATGAGCAGAAGAGTAGGTGGCTAGAGAAGCCCAGAGCCCCAGTGTTCTTAGGGCTACAAAAGCGCTTCCAAGGAAGGGTGCTGGCTAGCAACAGCTTTCAGTGCTGGCACTTTTCATCTCTGAGCAATTGCTCAACGTTTGCAATTTCTCACCTGAGCTCTCTTTAGACTGCGCGAGAGGATGAGCAGAAGATTAGGTGGCTAGAGTAGGCCAGAGCCCCAGTGTTCTTAGGCCTACAAAAGCGCTTCCAAGGAAGGGTGCTGGCTAGCAAGAGCTTTCAGTGCTGGCACTTTTCATCTCTGAGCAATTGCTCGACGTTTGCAATTTCTCACCTGAGCTCACTTTAGAGTGAGCGAGAGGATGAGCAGAAGATGAGGTGGCTAGAGAAGCCCAGAGCCCCACTGTTCTTAGGGCTACAAAAGCACTTCCAAGGAAGGGTGCTGGCTAGCAAGAGCTTTCAGTGCTGGCACTTTTCATCTCTGAGCAATTGCTCGACGTTTGCAATTTCTCAGCTCGTGTCTACGAGACAGAAAGAGAATGACCGTGATGTTTTGTGGCTAGAGAAGCGCAAAGCCCCAGTGTTGCTGCGTCTGTGAAAGCGCTTCCAAGGAAGGGTGCTGGCTAGCAACAGCTTTCAGTGCTGGCACTTTTCATCTCTGAGCAATTGCTCGACGTTTGCAATTTCTCAGCTCTTATCTACGAGACGGAGAGATAGTGACCGTGATGTTTGGGGGCTAGAGAAGCGCAAAGCCCCAGTGTTGCTGTGCCTGTAAAAGCGCTTCCAAGGAAGGGTGCTGGCTAGCAACAGCTTTCAGTGCTGGCACTTTTCATCTCTGAGCAATTGCTCGACGTTTGCAATTTCTCACCTGAGCTCTCTTTAGACTGCGCGAGAGGATGAGCAGAAGATTAGGTGGCTGGAGAAGCCCAGAGCCCCACTGTTCTTAAGGCTACAAAAGCGCTTCCAAGGAATTGTGCTGGCTAGCAACAGCTTTCAGTGCTGGCACTTTTCATCTCTCAGCAATTGCTCGACGTTTGCAATTTCTCAGCTCTTGTCTACGAAACAGAGAGATAGTGACCGTGACGTTTGGTGGGTAGAGAAGCGTAAAGCCCCAGTGTTGCTGCGCCTGTGAAAGCGCTTCCAAGGAAGGGTGCTGGCTAGCAACAGCTTTCAGTGCTGGCACTTTTCATCTCTGAACAATTGCTCGACGTTTGCAATTTCTCACCTGAGCTCTCTTTAGACTGCGCGAGAGGATGAGCAGAAGAGTAGGTGGCTAGAGAAGCCCAGAGCCCCAGTGTTCTTAGGGCTACAAAAGCGCTTCCAAGGAAGGGTGCTGGCTAGCAACAGCTTTCAGTGCTGGCACTTTTCATCTCTGAGCAATTGCTCAACGTTTGCAATTTCTCACCTGAGCTCTCTTTAGACTGCGCGAGAGGATGAGCAGAAGATTAGGTGGCTAGAGTAGGCCAGAGCCCCAGTGTTCTTAGGCCTACAAAAGCGCTTCCAAGGAAGGGTGCTGGCTAGCAAGAGCTTTCAGTGCTGGCACTTTTCATCTCTGAGCAATTGCTCGACGTTTGCAATTTCTCACCTGAGCTCACTTTAGAGTGAGCGAGAGGATGAGCAGAAGATGAGGTGGCTAGAGAAGCCCAGAGCCCCACTGTTCTTAGGGCTACAAAAGCACTTCCAAGGAAGGGTGCTGGCTAGCAAGAGCTTTCAGTGCTGGCACTTTTCATCTCTGAGCAATTGCTCGACGTTTGCAATTTCTCAGCTCGTGTCTACGAGACAGAAAGAGAATGACCGTGATGTTTTGTGGCTAGAGAAGCGCAAAGCCCCAGTGTTGCTGCGTCTGTGAAAGCGCTTCCAAGGAAGGGTGCTGGCTAGCAACAGCTTTCAGTGCTGGCACTTTTCATCTCTGAGCAATTGCTCGACGTTTGCAATTTCTCAGCTCTTATCTACGAGACGGAGAGATAGTGACCGTGATGTTTGGGGGCTAGAGAAGCGCAAAGCCCCAGTGTTGCTGTGCCTGTGAAAGCGCTTCCAAGGAAGGGTGCTGGCTAGCAACAGCTTTCAGTGCTGGCACTTTTCATCTCTGAGCAATTGCTCGACGTTTGCAATTTCTCACCTGAGCTCTCTTTAGACTGCGCGAGAGGATGAGCAGAAGATTAGGTGGCTGGAGAAGCCCAGAGCCCCACTGTTCTTAAGGCTACAAAAGCGCTTCCAAGGAATTGTGCTGGCTAGCAACAGCTTTCAGTGCTGGCACTTTTCATCTCTCAGCAATTGCTCGACGTTTGCAATTTCTCAGCTCTTGTCTACGAAACAGAGAGATAGTGACCGTGACGTTTGGTGGGTAGAGAAGCGTAAAGCCCCAGTGTTGCTGCGCCTGTGAAAGCGCTTCCAAGGAAGGGTGCTGGCTAGCAACAGCTTTCAGTGCTGGCACTTTTCATCTCTGAACAATTGCTCGACGTTTGCAATTTCTCACCTGAGCTCTCTTTAGACTGCGCGAGAGGATGAGCAGAAGAGTAGGTGGCTAGAGAAGCCCAGAGCCCCAGTGTTCTTAGGGCTACAAAAGCGCTTCCAAGGAAGGGTGCTGGCTAGCAACAGCTTTCAGTGCTGGCACTTTTCATCTCTGAGCAATTGCTCAACGTTTGCAATTTCTCACCTGAGCTCTCTTTAGACTGCGCGAGAGGATGAGCAGAAGATTAGGTGGCTAGAGTAGGCCAGAGCCCCAGTGTTCTTAGGCCTACAAAAGCGCTTCCAAGGAAGGGTGCTGGCTAGCAAGAGCTTTCAGTGCTGGCACTTTTCATCTCTGAACAATTGCTCGACGTTTGCAATTTCTCACCTGAGCTCTCTTTAGACTGCGCGAGAGGATGAGCAGAAGAGTAGGTGGCTAGAGAAGCCCAGAGCCCCAGTGTTCTTAGGGCTACAAAAGCGCTTCCAAGGAAGGGTGCTGGCTAGCAACAGCTTTCAGTGCTGGCACTTTTCATCTCTGAGCAATTGCTCAACGTTTGCAATTTCTCACCTGAGCTCTCTTTAGACTGCGCGAGAGGATGAGCAGAAGATTAGGTGGCTAGAGTAGGCCAGAGCCCCAGTGTTCTTAGGCCTACAAAAGCGCTTCCAAGGAAGGGTGCTGGCTAGCAAGAGCTTTCAGTGCTGGCACTTTTCATCTCTGAGCAATTGCTCGACGTTTGCAATTTCTCACCTGAGCTCACTTTAGAGTGAGCGAGAGGATGAGCAGAAGATGAGGTGGCTAGAGAAGCCCAGAGCCCCACTGTTCTTAGGGCTACAAAAGCACTTCCAAGGAAGGGTGCTGGCTAGCAAGAGCTTTCAGTGCTGGCACTTTTCATCTCTGAGCAATTGCTCGACGTTTGCAATTTCTCAGCTCGTGTCTACGAGACAGAAAGAGAATGACCGTGATGTTTTGTGGCTAGAGAAGCGCAAAGCCCCAGTGTTGCTGCGTCTGTGAAAGCGCTTCCAAGGAAGGGTGCTGGCTAGCAACAGCTTTCAGTGCTGGCACTTTTCATCTCTGAGCAATTGCTCGACGTTTGCAATTTCTCAGCTCTTATCTACGAGACGGAGAGATAGTGACCGTGATGTTTGGGGGCTAGAGAAGCGCAAAGCCCCAGTGTTGCTGTGCCTGTGAAAGCGCTTCCAAGGAAGGGTGCTGGCTAGCAACAGCTTTCAGTGCTGGCACTTTTCATCTCTGAGCAATTGCTCGACGTTTGCAATTTCTCACCTGAGCTCTCTTTAGACTGCGCGAGAGGATGAGCAGAAGATTAGGTGGCTGGAGAAGCCCAGAGCCCCACTGTTCTTAAGGCTACAAAAGCGCTTCCAAGGAATTGTGCTGGCTAGCAACAGCTTTCAGTGCTGGCACTTTTCATCTCTCAGCAATTGCTCGACGTTTGCAATTTCTCAGCTCTTGTCTACGAAACAGAGAGATAGTGACCGTGACGTTTGGTGGGTAGAGAAGCGTAAAGCCCCAGTGTTGCTGCGCCTGTGAAAGCGCTTCCAAGGAAGGGTGCTGGCTAGCAACAGCTTTCAGTGCTGGCACTTTTCATCTCTGAACAATTGCTCGACGTTTGCAATTTCTCACCTGAGCTCTCTTTAGACTGCGCGAGAGGATGAGCAGAAGAGTAGGTGGCTAGAGAAGCCCAGAGCCCCAGTGTTCTTAGGGCTACAAAAGCGCTTCCAAGGAAGGGTGCTGGCTAGCAACAGCTTTCAGTGCTGGCACTTTTCATCTCTGAGCAATTGCTCAACGTTTGCAATTTCTCACCTGAGCTCTCTTTAGACTGCGCGAGAGGATGAGCAGAAGATTAGGTGGCTAGAGTAGGCCAGAGCCCCAGTGTTCTTAGGCCTACAAAAGCGCTTCCAAGGAAGGGTGCTGGCTAGCAAGAGCTTTCAGTGCTGGCACTTTTCATCTCTGAGCAATTGCTCGACGTTTGCAATTTCTCACCTGAGCTCACTTTAGAGTGAGCGAGAGGATGAGCAGAAGAGTAGGTGGCTAGAGAAGCCCAGAGCCCCACTGTTCTTAGGGCTACAAAAGCACTTCCAAGGAAGGGTGCTGGCTAGCAAGAGCTTTCAGTGCTGGCACTTTTCATCTCTGAGCAATTGCTCGACGTTTGCAATTTCTCAGCTCGTGTCTACGAGACAGAAAGAGAATGACCGTGATGTTTTGTGGCTAGAGTAGCGCAAAGCCCCAGTGTTGCTGCGTCTGTGAAAGCGCTTCCAAGGAAGGGTGCTGGCTAGCAACAGCTTTCAGTGCTGGCACTTTTCATCTCTGAGCATTTGCTCGACGTTTGCAATTTCTCAGCTCTTATCTACGAGACGGAGAGATAGTGACCGTGATGTTTGGGGGCTAGAGAAGCGCAAAGCCCCAGTGTTGCTGTGCCTGTGAAAGCGCTTCCAAGGAAGGGTGCTGGCTAGCAACAGCTTTCAGTGCTGGCACTTTTCATCTCTGAGCAATTGCTGGACATTTGCAATTTCAAACCTGAGCTCTCTTTAGACTGCGCGAGAGGATGAGCAGAAGATTAGGTGGCTAGAGTAGCCCAGCGCCCCACTGTTCTTAGGGCTACAAAAGCGCTTCCAAGGAAGGGTGCTGGCTAGCAAGAGCTTTCAGTGCTGGCACTTTTCATCTCTGAGCAATTGCTCGATGTTTGTAATTTCTCACCTGAGCTCTCTTTAGAGTGCGCGAGAGGATGAGCAGAAGATTAGGTGGCTAGAGTAGCCCAGAGCCCCAGTGTTCTTAGGCCTACAAAAGCGCTTCCAAGGAAGGGTGCTGGCTAGCAACAGCTTTAAGTGCTGGCACTTTTCATCTCTGAGCAATTGCTCGACGTTTGCAATTTCTCAGCTCGTGTCTACGAGATGGAGAGATAGTGACCGTGATGTTTGGTGGGTAGAGAAGCGCAAAGCCCCAGTGTTGCTGCGCCTGTGAAAGCGCTTCCAAGGAAGGGTGCTGGCTAGCAACAGCTTTCAGTGCTGGCACTTTTCATCTCTGAGCAATTGCTCGACGTTTGCAATTTCTCACCTGAGCTCTCTTTAGACTGCGCGAGAGGATGAGCAGAAGATTAGGTGGCTAGAGAAGCCCAGAGCCCCAGTGTTCTTAGGCCTACAAAAGCACTTCCAAGGAAGGGTGCTGGCTAGCAACAGCTTTCAGTGCTGGCACTTTTCATCTCTGAGCAATTGCTCGACGTTTGCAATTTCTCAGCTCTTGTCTACGAGACAGAAAGACTGTCACGTTTGGTGGGTAGAGAAGCGCAAAGCCCCAGTGTTGCTGCGCCTGTGAAAGCGCTTCCAAGGAAGGGTGCTGGCTAGCAACAGCTTTCAGTGCTGGCACTTTTCATCTCTGAGCAATTGCTGGACATTTGCAATTTCAAACCTGAGCTCTCTTTAGACTGCGCGAGAGGATGAGCAGAAGATGAGGTGGCTAGAGAAGCCCAGAGCCCCAGTGTTCTTAGGGCTACAAAAGCGCTTCCAAGGAAGGGTGCTGGCTAGCAACAGCTTTCAGTGCTGGCACTTTTCATCTCTGAGCAATTGCTCGATGTTTGCAATTTCTCACCTGAGCTCTCTTTAGATTGCGCGAGAGGATGAGCAGAAGATTAGGTGGCTAGAGTAGCCCAGAGCCCCACTGTTCTTAGGGCTACAAAAGCGCTTCCAAGGAAGGGTGCTGGCTAGCAACAGCTTTCAGTGCTGGCACTTTTCATCTCTGAGCAATTGCTCGACATTTGCAATTTCTCAGCTCGTGTCTACGAGACGGAGAGATAGTGACCGTGATGTTTGGTGGCTAGAGAAGCGCAAAGCCCCAGTGTTGCTGCGCCTGTGAAAGCGCTTCCAAGGAAGGGTGCTGGCTAGCAAGAGCTTTCAGTGCTGGCACTTTTCATCTCTGAGCAATTGCTCGACGTTTGCAATTTCTCACCTGAGCTCTCTTTAGAGTGCGCGAGAGGATGAGCAGAAGAGTAGGTGGCTAGAGAAGCCCAGAGCCCCAGTGTTCTTAGGGCTACAAAAGCGCTTCCAAGGAAGGCTGCTGGCTAGCAACAGCTTTCAGTGCTGGCACTTTTCATCTCTGAGCAATTGCTGGATGTTTGCAATTTCTCACCTGAGCTCTCTTTAGACTGCGCGAGAGGATGAGCAGAAGAGTAGGTGGCTAGAGTAGGCCAGAGCCCCAGTGTTCTTAGGCCTACAAAAGCGCTTCCAAGGAAGGGTGCTGGCTAGCAAGAGCTTTCAGTGCTGGCACTTTTCATCTCTGAGCAATTGCTCGATGTTTGCAAATTCTCACCTGAGCTCTCTTTAGATTGCGCGAGAGGATGAGCAGAAGATTAGGTGGCTAGAGTAGCCCAGAGCCCCACTGTTCTTAGGGCTACAAAAGCGCTTCCAAGGAAGGGTGCTGGCTAGCAACAGCTTTCAGTGCTGGCACTTTTCATCTCTGAGCAATTGCTCGACGTTTGCAATTTCTCACCTGAGCTCTCTTTAGACTGCGCGAGAGGATGAGCAGAAGATGAGGTGGCTAGAGAAGCCCAGAGCCCCAGTGTTCTTAGGCCTACAAAAGCGCTTCCAAGGAAGGGTGCTGGCTAGCAACAGCTTTCAGTGCTGGCACTTTTCATCTCTGAGCAATTGCTCGACGTTTGCAATTTCTCACCTGAGCTCTCTTTAGACTGCGCGAGAGGATGAGCAGAAGATTAGGTGGCTAGAGTAGGCCAGAGCCCCAGTGTTCTTAGGCCTACAAAAGCGCTTCCAAGGAAGGGTGCTGGCTAGCAACAGCTTTCAGTGCTGGCACTTTTCATCTCTGAGCAATTGCTCGACGTTTGCAATTTCTCAACTCCTATCTACGAGACAGAAAGAGAATGACCGTGATGTTTGGTGGCTAGAGAAGCGCAAAGCCCCAGTGTTGCTGCGTCTGTGAAAGCGCTTCCAAGGAAGGGTGCTGGCTAGCAAGAGCTTTCAGTGCTGGCACTTTTCATCTCTGAGCAATTGCTCGACGTTTGCAATTTCTCAGCTCTTATCTACGAGACGGATAGATAGTGACCGTGATGTTTGGTGGCTAGAGAAGCGCAAAGCCCCAGTGTTGCTGCGTCTGTGAAAGCGCTTCCAAGGAAGGGTGCTGGCTAGTAACAGCTTTCAGTGCTGGCACTTTTCATCTCTGAGCAATTGCTCGACGTTTGCAATTTCTCACCTGAGCTCTCTTTAGACTGCGCGAGAGGATGAGCAGAAGATTAGGTGGCTAGAGAAGCCCAGAGCCCCAGTGTTCTTAGGGCTACAAAAGCACTTCCAAGGAAGGGTGCTGGCTAGCAAGAGCTTTCAGTGCTGGCACTTTTCATCTCTGAGCAATTGCTCGACGTTTGCAATTTCTCAGCTCGTGTTTACGAGACAGAGAGATAGTGACCGTGATGTTTGGTGGGTAGAGAAGCGCAAAGCCCCAGTGTTGCTGCGCCTGTGAAAGCGCTTCCAAGGAAGGGTGCTGGCTAGCAACAGCTTTCAGTGCTGGCACTTTTCATCTCTGAGCAATTGCTCGACGTTTGCAATTTCTCACCTGAGCTCTCTTTAGACTGCGCGAGAGGATGAGCAGAAGATTAGGTGGCTGGAGAAGCCCAGAGCCCCACTGTTCTTAAGGCTACAAAAGCGCTTCCAAGGAACTGTGCTGGCTAGCAACAGCTTTCAGTGCTGGCACTTTTCATCTCTCAGCAATTGCTCGACGTTTGCAATTTCTCAGCTCTTGTCTACGAAACAGAGAGATAGTGACCGTGACGTTTGGTGGGTAGAGAAGCGTAAAGCCCCAGTGTTGCTGCGCCTGTGAAAGCGCTTCCAAGGAAGGGTGCTGGCTAGCAACAGCTTTCAGTGCTGGCACTTTTCATCTCTGAACAATTGCTCGACGTTTGCAATTTCTCACCTGAGCTCTCTTTAGACTGCGCGAGAGGATGAGCAGAAGATGAGGTGGCTAGAGAAGCCCAGAGCCCCAGTGTTCTTAGGCCTACAAAAGCGCTTCCAAGGAAGGGTGCTGGCTAGCAACAGCTTTCAGTGCTGGCACTTTTCATCTCTGAGCAATTGCTCAACGTTTGCAATTTCTCACCTGAGCTCTCTTTAGACTGCGCGAGAGGATGAGCAGAAGATTAGGTGGCTAGAGTAGGCCAGAGCCCCAGTGTTCTTAGGCCTACAAAAGCGCTTCCAAGGAAGGGTGCTGGCTAGCAACAGCTTTCAGTGCTGGCACTTTTCATCTCTGAGCAATTGCTCGACGTTTGCAATTTCTCAACTCCTATCTACGAGACAGAAAGAGAATGACCGTGATGTTTGGTGGCTAGAGAAGCGCAAAGCCCCAGTGTTGCTGCGTCTGTGAAAGCGCTTCCAAGGAAGGGTGCTGGCTAGCAACAGCTTTCAGTGCTGGCACTTTTCATCTCTGAGCAATTGCTCGACGTTTGCAATTTCTCAGCTCTTATCTACGAGACGGAGAGATAGTGACCGTGATGTTTGGTGGGTAGAGAAGCGCAAAGCCCCAGTGTTGCTGCGTCTGTGAAAGCGCTTCCAAGGAAGGGTGCTGGCTAGTAACAGCTTTCAGTGCTGGCACTTTTCATCTCTGAGCAATTGCTCGACGTTTGCAATTTCTCACCTGAGCTCTCTTTAGACTGCGCGAGAGGATGAGCAGAAGATTAGGTGGCTAGAGAAGCCCAGAGCCCCACTGTTCTTAGGGCTACAAAAGCACTTCCAAGGAAGGGTGCTGGCTAGCAACAGCTTTCAGTGCTGGCACTTTTCATCTCTGAGCAATTGCTCGACGTTTGCAATTTCTCAGCTCGTGTTTACGAGACAGAGAGATAGTGACCGTGATGTTTGGTGGGTAGAGAAGCGCAAAGCCCCAGTGTTGCTGCGCCTGTGAAAGCGCTTCCAAGGAAGGGTGCTGGCTAGCCAGAGCTTTCAGTGCTGGCACTTTTCATCTCTGAGCAATTGCTCGACGTTTGCAATTTCTCACCTGAGCTCTCTTTAGACTGCGCGAGAGGATGAGCAGAAGAGTAGGTGGCTGGAGAAGCCCAGAGCCCCACTGTTCTTAGGGCTACAAAAGCGCTTCCAAGGAATTGTGCTGGCTAGCAACAGCTTTCAGTGCTGGCACTTTTCATCTCTCAGCAATTGCTCGACGTTTGCAATTTCTCAGCTCTTGTCTACGAAACAGAGAGATAGTGACCGTGACGTTTGGTGGGTAGAGAAGCGTAAAGCCCCAGTGTTGCTGCGCCTGTGAAAGCGCTTCCAAGGAAGGGTGCTGGCTAGCAACAGCTTTCAGTGCTGGCACTTTTCATCTCTGAACAATTGCTCGACGTTTGCAATATCTCACCTGAGCTCTCTTTAGACTGCGCGAGAGGATGAGCAGAAGAGTAGGTGGCTAGAGAAGCCCAGAGCCCCAGTGTTCTTAGGGCTACAAAAGCGCTTCCAAGGAAGGGTGCTGGCTAGCAACAGCTTTCAGTGCTGGCACTTTTCATCTCTGAGCAATTGCTCAACGTTTGCAATTTCTCACCTGAGCTCTCTTTAGACTGCGCGAGAGGATGAGCAGAAGATTAGGTGGCTAGAGTAGGCCAGAGCCCCAGTGTTCTTAGGCCTACAAAAGCGCTTCCAAGGAAGGGTGCTGGCTAGCAAGAGCTTTCAGTGCTGGCACTTTTCATCTCTGAGCAATTGCTCGACGTTTGCAATTTCTCACCTGAGCTCACTTTAGAGTGAGCGAGAGGATGAGCAGAAGATGAGGTGGCTAGAGAAGCCCAGAGCCCCACTGTTCTTAGGGCTACAAAAGCAGTTCCAAGGAAGGGTGCTGGCTAGCAAGAGCTTTCAGTGCTGGCACTTTTCATCTCTGAGCAATTGCTCGACGTTTGCAATTTCTCAGCTCGTGTCTACGAGACAGAAAGAGAATGACCGTGATGTTTTGTGGCTAGAGAAGCGCAAAGCCCCAGTGTTGCTGCATCTGTGAAAGCGCTTCCAAGGAAGGGTGCTGGCTAGCAACAGCTTTCAGTGCTGGCACTTTTCATCTCTGAGCAATTGCTCGACGTTTGCAATTTCTCAGCTCTTATCTACGAGACGGAGAGATAGTGACCGTGATGTTTGGGGGCTAGAGAAGCGCAAAGCCCCAGTGTTGCTGTGCCTGTGAAAGCGCTTCCAAGGAAGGGTGCTGGCTAGCAACAGCTTTCAGTGCTGGCACTTTTCATCTCTGAGCAATTGCTCGACGTTTGCAATTTCTCACCTGAGCTCTCTTTAGACTGCGCGAGAGGATGAGCAGAAGATTAGGTGGCTGGAGAAGCCCAGAGCCCCACTGTTCTTAAGGCTACAAAAGCGCTTCCAAGGAATTGTGCTGGCTAGCAACAGCTTTCAGTGCTGGCACTTTTCATCTCTCAGCAATTGCTCGACGTTTGCAATTTCTCAGCTCTTGTCTACGAAACAGAGAGATAGTGACCGTGACGTTTGGTGGGTAGAGAAGCGTAAAGCCCCAGTGTTGCTGCGCCTGTGAAAGCGCTTCCAAGGAAGGGTGCTGGCTAGCAACAGCTTTCAGTGCTGGCACTTTTCATCTCTGAACAATTGCTCGACGTTTGCAATTTCTCACCTGAGCTCTCTTTAGACTGCGCGAGAGGATGAGCAGAAGAGTAGGTGGCTAGAGAAGCCCAGAGCCCCAGTGTTCTTAGGGCTACAAAAGCGCTTCCAAGGAAGGGTGCTGGCTAGCAACAGCTTTCAGTGCTGGCACTTTTCATCTCTGAGCAATTGCTCAACGTTTGCAATTTCTCACCTGAGCTCTCTTTAGACTGCGCGAGAGGATGAGCAGAAGATTAGGTGGCTAGAGTAGGCCAGAGCCCCAGTGTTCTTAGGCCTACAAAAGCGCTTCCAAGGAAGGGTGCTGGCTAGCAAGAGCTTTCAGTGCTGGCACTTTTCATCTCTGAGCAATTGCTCGACGTTTTCAATTTCTCACCTGAGCTCACTTTAGAGTGAGCGAGAGGATGAGCAGAAGAGTAGGTGGCTAGAGAAGCCCAGAGCCCCACTGTTCTTAGGGCTACAAAAGCACTTCCAAGGAAGGGTGCTGGCTAGCAAGAGCTTTCAGTGCTGGCACTTTTCATCTCTGAGCAATTGCTCGACGTTTGCAATTTCTCAGCTCGTGTCTACGAGACAGAAAGAGAATGACCGTGATGTTTTGTGGCTAGAGTAGCGCAAAGCCCCAGTGTTGCTGCGTCTGTGAAAGCGCTTCCAAGGAAGGGTGCTGGCTAGCAACAGCTTTCAGTGCTGGCACTTTTCATCTCTGAGCATTTGCTCGACGTTTGCAATTTCTCAGCTCTTATCTACGAGACGGAGAGATAGTGACCGTGATGTTTGGGGGCTAGAGAAGCGCAAAGCCCCAGTGTTGCTGTGCCTGTGAAAGCGCTTCCAAGGAAGGGTGCTGGCTAGCAACAGCTTTCAGTGCTGGCACTTTTCATCTCTGAGCAATTGCTGGACATTTGCAATTTCAAACCTGAGCTCTCTTTAGACTGCGCGAGAGGATGAGCAGAAGATTAGGTGGCTAGAGTAGCCCAGCGCCCCACTGTTCTTAGGGCTACAAAAGCGCTTCCAAGGAAGGGTGCTGGCTAGCAAGAGCTTTCAGTGCTGGCACTTTTCATCTCTGAGCAATTGCTCGATGTTTGTAATTTCTCACCTGAGCTCTCTTTAGAGTGCGCGAGAGGATGAGCAGAAGATTAGGTGGCTAGAGTAGCCCAGAGCCCCAGTGTTCTTAGGCCTACAAAAGCGCTTCCAAGGAAGGGTGCTGGCTAGCAACAGCTTTAAGTGCTGGCACTTTTCATCTCTGAGCAATTGCTCGACGTTTGCAATTTCTCAGCTCGTGTCTACGAGATGGAGAGATAGTGACCGTGATGTTTGGTGGGTAGAGAAGCGCAAAGCCCCAGTGTTGCTGCGCCTGTGAAAGCGCTTCCAAGGAAGGGTGCTGGCTAGCAACAGCTTTCAGTGCTGGCACTTTTCATCTCTGAGCAATTGCTCGACGTTTGCAATTTCTCACCTGAGCTCTCTTTAGACTGCGCGAGAGGATGAGCAGAAGATTAGGTGGCTAGAGAAGCCCAGAGCCCCAGTGTTCTTAGGCCTACAAAAGCACTTCCAAGGAAGGGTGCTGGCTAGCAACAGCTTTCAGTGCTGGCACTTTTCATCTCTGAGCAATTGCTCGACGTTTGCAATTTCTCAGCTCTTGTCTACGAGACAGAAAGACTGTCACGTTTGGTGGGTAGAGAAGCGCAAAGCCCCAGTGTTGCTGCGCCTGTGAAAGCGCTTCCAAGGAAGGCTGCTGGCTAGCAACAGCTTTCAGTGCTGGCACTTTTCATCTCTGAGCAATTGCTGGACATTTGCAATTTCAAACCTGAGCTCTCTTTAGACTGCGCGAGAGGATGAGCAGAAGATGAGGTGGCTAGAGAAGCCCAGAGCCCCAGTGTTCTTAGGGCTACAAAACGGCTTCCAAGGAAGGGTGCTGGCTAGCAACAGCTTTCAGCGCTGGCACTTTTCATCTCTGAGCAATTGCTCGATGTTTGCAATTTCTCACCTGAGCTCTCTTTAGATTGCGCGAGAGGATGAGCAGAAGATTAGGTGGCTAGAGTAGCCCAGAGCCCCACTGTTCTTAGGGCTACAAAAGCGCTTCCAAGGAAGGGTGCTGGCTAGCAACAGCTTTAAGTGCTGGCACTTTTCATCTCTGAGCAATTGCTCGACGTTTGCAATTTCTCGGCTCGTGTCTACGAGACGGAGAGATAGTGACCGTGATGTTTGGTGGGTAGAGAAGCGCAAAGCCCCAGTGTTGCTGCGCCTGTGAAAGCGCTTCCAAGGAAGGGTGCTGGCTAGCAACAGCTTTCAGTGCTGGCACTTTTCATCTCTGAGCAATTGCTCGACGTTTGCAATTTCTCACCTGAGCTCTCTTTAGACTGCGCGAGAGGATGAGCAGAAGATTAGGTGGCTGGAGAAGCCCAGAGCCCCACTGTTCTTAAGGCTACAAAAGCGCTTCCAAGGAATTGTGCTGGCTAGCAACAGCTTTCAGTGCTGGCACTTTTCATCTCTCAGCAATTGCTCGACGTTTGCAATTTCTCAGCTCTTGTCTACGAAACAGAGAGATAGTGACCGTGACGTTTGGTGGGTAGAGAAGCGTAAAGCCCCAGTGTTGCTGCGCCTGTGAAAGCGCTTCCAAGGAAGGGTGCTGGCTAGCAACAGCTTTCAGTGCTGGCACTTTTCATCTCTGAGCAATTGCTGGACGTTTCCAAGTTCTCACCTGAGCTCTCTTTAGACTGCGCGAGAGGATGAGCAGAAGAGTAGGTGGCTAGAGAAGCCCAGAGCCCCAGTGTTCTTAGGGCTACAAAAGCGCTTCCAAGGAAGGGTGCTGGCTAGCAACAGCTTTCAGTGCTGGCACTTTTCATCTCTGAGCAATTGCTCAACGTTTGCAATTTCTCACCTGAGCTCTCTTTAGACTGCGCGAGAGGATGAGCAGAAGATTAGGTGGCTAGAGTAGGCCAGAGCCCCAGTGTTCTTAGGCCTACAAAAGCGCTTCCAAGGAAGGGTGCTGGCTAGCAAGAGCTTTCAGTGCTGGCACTTTTCATCTCTGAGCAATTGCTCGACGTTTGCAATTTCTCACCTGAGCTCACTTTAGAGTGAGCGAGAGGATGAGCAGAAGAGTAGGTGGCTAGAGAAGCCCAGAGCCCCACTGTTCTTAGGGCTACAAAAGCACTTCCAAGGAAGGGTGCTGGCTAGCAAGAGCTTTCAGTGCTGGCACTTTTCATCTCTGAGCAATTGCTCGACGTTTGCAATTTCTCAGCTCGTGTCTACGAGACAGAAAGAGAATGACCGTGATGTTTTGTGGCTAGAGTAGCGCAAAGCCCCAGTGTTGCTGCGTCTGTGAAAGCGCTTCCAAGGAAGGGTGCTGGCTAGCAACAGCTTTCAGTGCTGGCACTTTTCATCTCTGAGCATTTGCTCGACGTTTGCAATTTCTCAGCTCTTATCTACGAGACGGAGAGATAGTGACCGTGATGTTTGGGGGCTAGAGAAGCGCAAAGCCCCAGTGTTGCTGTGCCTGTGAAAGCGCTTCCAAGGAAGGGTGCTGGCTAGCAACAGCTTTCAGTGCTGGCACTTTTCATCTCTGAGCAATTGCTGGACATTTGCAATTTCAAACCTGAGCTCTCTTTAGACTGCGCGAGAGGATGAGCAGAAGATTAGGTGGCTAGAGTAGCCCAGCGCCCCACTGTTCTTAGGGCTACAAAAGCGCTTCCAAGGAAGGGTGCTGGCTAGCAAGAGCTTTCAGTGCTGGCACTTTTCATCTCTGAGCAATTGCTCGATGTTTGTAATTTCTCACCTGAGCTCTCTTTAGACTGCGCGAGAGGATGAGCAGAAGATTAGGTGGCTAGAGTAGCCCAGAGCCCCAGTGTTCTTAGGCCTACAAAAGCGCTTCCAAGGAAGGGTGCTGGCTAGCAACAGCTTTAAGTGCTGGCACTTTTCATCTCTGAGCAATTGCTCGACGTTTGCAATTTCTCAGCTCGTGTCTACGAGATGGAGAGATAGTGACCGTGATGTTTGGTGGGTAGAGAAGCGCAAAGCCCCAGTGTTGCTGCGCCTGTGAAAGCGCTTCCAAGGAAGGGTGCTGGCTAGCAACAGCTTTCAGTGCTGCCACTTTTCATCTCTGAGCAATTGCTCAACGTTTGCAATTTCTCACCTGAGCTCTCTTTAGACTGCGCGAGAGGATGAGCAGAAGATTAGGTGGCTAGAGAAGCCCAGAGCCCCAGTGTTCTTAGGCCTACAAAAGCACTTCCAAGGAAGGGTGCTGGCTAGCAACAGCTTTCAGTGCTGGCACTTTTCATCTCTGAGCAATTGCTCGACGTTTGCAATTTCTCAGCTCTTGTCTACGAGACAGAAAGACTGTCACGTTTGGTGGGTAGAGAAGCGCAAAGCCCCAGTGTTGCTGCGCCTGTGAAAGCGCTTCCAAGGAAGGCTGCTGGCTAGCAACAGCTTTCAGTGCTGGCACTTTTCATCTCTGAGCAATTGCTGGACATTTGCAATTTCAAACCTGAGCTCTCTTTAGACTGCGCGAGAGGATGAGCAGAAGATGAGGTGGCTAGAGAAGCCCAGAGCCCCAGTGTTCTTAGGGCTACAAAACGGCTTCCAAGGAAGGGTGCTGGCTAGCAACAGCTTTCAGCGCTGGCACTTTTCATCTCTGAGCAATTGCTCGATGTTTGCAATTTCTCACCTGAGCTCTCTTTAGATTGCGCGAGAGGATGAGCAGAAGATTAGGTGGCTAGAGTAGCCCAGAGCCCCAGTGTTCTTAGGGCTACAAAAGCGCTTCCAAGGAAGGGTGCTGGCTAGCAACAGCTTTAAGTGCTGGCACTTTTCATCTCTGAGCAATTGCTCGACGTTTGCAATTTCTCGGCTCGTGTCTACGAGACGGAGAGATAGTGACCGTGATGTTTGGTGGGTAGAGAAGCGCAAAGCCCCAGTGTTGCTGCGCCTGTGAAAGCGCTTCCAAGGAAGGGTGCTGGCTAGCAACAGCTTTCAGTGCTGGCACTTTTCATCTCTGAGCAATTGCTCGACTTTTGCAATTTCTCACCTGAGCTCTCTTTAGACTGCGCGAGAGGATGAGCAGAAGATTAGGTGGCTGGAGAAGCCCAGAGCCCCAGTGTTCTTAGGGCTACAAAAGCACTTCCAAGGAAGGGTGCTGGCTAGCAACAGCTTTCAGTGCTGGCACTTTTCATCTCTGAGCAATTGCTCGACGTTTGCAATTTCTCAGCTCTTGTCTACGAGACAGAAAGACTGTCACGTTTGGTGGGTAGAGAAGCGCAAAGCCCCAATGTTGCTGCGCCTGTGAAAGCGCTTCCAAGGAAGGGTGCTGGCTAGCAACAGCTTTCAGTGCTGGCACTTTTCATCTCTGAGCAATTGCTGGACATTTGCAATTTCAAACCTGAGCTCTCTTTAGACTGCGCGAGAGGATGAGCAGAAGATGAGGTGGCTAGAGAAGCCCAGAGCCCCAGTGTTCTTAGGCCTACAAAATGGCTTCCAAGGAAGGGTGCTGGCTAGCAACAGCTTTCAGTGCTGGCACTTTTCATCTCTGAGCAATTGCTCGACGTTTGCAATTTCTCACCTGAGCTCTCTTTAGATTGCGCGAGAGGATGAGCAGAAGATTAGGTGGCTAGAGTAGCCCAGAGCCCCAGTGTTCTTAGGGCTACAAAAGCGCTTCCAAGGAAGGGTGCTGGCTAGCAACAGCTTTCAGTGCTGGCACTTTTCATCTCTGAGCAATTGCTCGACGTTTGCAATTTCTCAGCTCGTGTCTACGAGACGGAGAGATAGTGACCGTGATGTTTGGTGGCTAGAGAAGCGCAAAGCCCCAGTGTTGCTGCACCTGTGAAAGCGCTTCCAAGGAAGGGTGCTGGCTAGCAAGAGCTTTCAGTGCTGGCACTTTTCATCTCTGAGCAATTGCTCAACGTTTGGAATCTCTCACCTGAGCTCTCTTTCGACTGCGCGAGAGGATGAGCAGAAGATTAGATGGCTAGAGAAGCCTAGAGTTCCAGTGTTCTTAGGCCTACAAAAGCGCTTCCAAGGAAGGGTGCTGGCTAGCAACAGCTTTCAGTGCTGGCACTTTTCATCTCTGAGCAATTGCTCAACGTTTGGAATCTCTCACCTGAGCTCTCTTTAGACTGCGCGAGAGGATGAGAAGAAGATTAGGTGGCTAGAGAAGCCCAGAGCCCCAGTGTTCTTAGGCCTACAAAAGCACTTCCAAGGAAGGGTGCTGGCTAGCAACAGCTTTCAGTGCTGGCACTTTTCATCTCTGAGCAATTGCTCGACGTTTGCAATTTCTCAGCTCGTGTTTACGAGACAGAGAGATAGTGACCGTGATGTTTGGTGGGTAGAGAAGCGCAAAGCCCCAGTGTTGCTGCGCCTGTGAAAGCGCTTCCAAGGAAGGGTGCTGGCTAGCAACAGCTTTCAGTGCTGGCACTTTTCATCTCTGAGCAATTGCTCGACGTTTGCAATTTCTCACCTGAGCTCTCTTTAGAGTGCGCGAGAGGATGAGCAGAAGATTAGGTGGCTGGAGAAGCCCAGAGCCCCACTGTTCTTAAGGCTACAAAAGCGCTTCCAAGGAAGGGTGCTGGCTAGCAAGAGCTTTCAGTGCTGGCACTTTTCATCTCTCAGCAATTGCTCGACGTTTGCAATTTCTCAGCTCTTGTCTACGAAACAGAGAGATAGTGACCGTGACGTTTGGTGGGTAGAGAAGCGCAAAGCCCCAGTGTTGCTGCGCCTGTGAAAGCGCTTCCAAGGAAGGGTGCTGGCTAGCAAGAGCTTTCAGTGCTGGCACTTTTCATCTCTGAACAATTGCTCGACGTTTGCAATTTCTCACCTGAGCTCTCTTTAGACTGCGCGAGAGGATGAGCAGAAGAGTAGGTGGCTAGAGAAGCCCAGAGCCCCGGAGTTCTTAGGGCTACAAAAGCACTTCCAAGGAAGGGTGCTGGCTAGCAACAGCTTTCAGTGCTGGCACTTTTCATCTCTGAGCAATTGCTCGATTTTTGCAATTTCTCACCTGAGCGCTCTTTAGACTGCACGAGAGGATGAGCAGAAGAGTAGGTGGCTAGAGAAGCCCAGAGCCCCAGTGTTCTTAGGGCTACAAAAGCGCTTCCAAGGAAGGGTGCTGGCTAGCAAGAGCTTTCAGTGCTGGCACTTTTCATCTCTGAGCAATTGCTCGACGTTTGCAATTTCTCAGCTCGTGTCTACGAGACAGAAAGAGAATGACCGTGATGTTTTGTGGCTAGAGAAGCGCAAAGCCCCAGTGTTGCTGCGTCTGTGAAAGCGCTTCCAAGGAAGGGTGCTGGCTAGCAACAGCTTTCAGTGCTGGCACTTTTCATCTCTGAGCATTTGCTCGACGTTTGCAATTTCTCAGCTCTTATCTACGAGACGGAGAGATAGTGACCGTGATGTTTGGGGGCTAGAGAAGCGCAAAGCCCCAGTGTTGCTGTGCCTGTGAAAGCGCTTCCAAGGAAGGGTGCTGGCTAGCAACAGCTTTCAGTGCTGGCACTTTTCATCTCTGAGCAATTGCTGGACATTTGCAATTTCAAACCTGAGCTCTCTTTAGACTGCGCGAGAGGATGAGCAGAAGATTAGGTGGCTAGAGTAGCCCAGCGCCCCACTGTTCTTAGGGCTACAAAAGCGCTTCCAAGGAAGGGTGCTGGCTAGCAAGAGCTTTCAGTGCTGCCACTTTTCATCTCTGAGCAATTGCTCAACGTTTGTAATTTCTCACCTGAGCTCTCTTTAGACTGCGCGAGAGGATGAGCAGAAGAGTAGGTGGCTAGAGTAGCCCAGAGCCCCAGTGTTCTTAGGCCTACAAAAGCGCTTCCAAGGAAGGGTGCTGGCTAGCAACAGCTTTAAGTGCTGGCACTTTTCATCTCTGAGCAATTGCTCGACGTTTGCAATTTCTCAGCTCGTGTCTACGAGATGGAGAGATAGTGACCGTGATGTTTGGTGGGTAGAGAAGCGCAAAGCCCCAGTGTTGCTGCGCCTGTGAAAGCGCTTCCAAGGAAGGGTGCTGGCTAGCAACAGCTTTCAGTGCTGCCACTTTACATCTCTGAGCAATTGCTCGACGTTTGCAATTTCTCACCTGAGCTCTCTTTAGACTGCGCGAGAGGATGAGCAGAAGATTAGGTGGCTAGAGAAGCCCAGAGCCCCAGTGTTCTTAGGCCTACAAAAGCACTTCCAAGGAAGGGTGCTGGCTAGCAACAGCTTTCAGTGCTGGCACTTTTCATCTCTGAGCAATTGCTCGACGTTTGCAATTTCTCAGCTCTTGTCTACGAGACAGAAAGACTGTCACGTTTGGTGGGTAGAGAAGCGCAAAGCCCCAGTGTTGCTGCGCCTGTGAAAGCGCTTCCAAGGAAGGCTGCTGGCTAGCAACAGCTTTCAGTGCTGCCACTTTTCATCTCTGAGCAATTGCTGGACATTTGCAATTTCAAACCTGAGCTCTCTTTAGACTGCGCGAGAGGATGAGCAGAAGATGAGGTGGCTAGAGAAGCCCAGAGCCCCAGTGTTCTTAGGGCTACAAAAGCGCTTCCAAGGAAGGGTGCTGGCTAGCAACAGCTTTCAGTGCTGGCACTTTTCATCTCTGAGCAATTGCTCGATGTTTGCAATTTCTCACCTGAGCTCTCTTTAGATTGCGCGAGAGGATGAGCAGAAGATTAGGTGGCTAGAGTAGCCCAGAGCCCCACTGTTCTTAGGGCTACAAAAGCACTTCCAAGGAAGGGTGCTGGCTAGCAACAGCTTTCAGTGCTGGCACTTTTCATCTCTGAGCAATTGCTCGACGTTTGCAATTTCTCGGCTCGTGTCTACGAGACGGAAAGAGAATGACCGTGATGTTTGGTGGGTAGAGAAGCGCAAAGCCCCAGTGTTGCTGCGCCTGTGAAAGCGCTTCCAAGGAAGGGTGCTGGCTAGCAACAGCTTTCAGTGCTGGCACTTTTCATCTCTGAGCAATTGCTCGACTTTTGCAATTTCTCACCTGAGCTCTCTTTAGACTGCGCGAGAGGATGAGCAGAAGATTAGGTGGCTAGAGAAGCCCAGAGCCCCAGTGTTCTTAGGGCTACAAAAGCACTTCCAAGGAAGGGTGCTGGCTAGCAACAGCTTTCAGTGCTGGCACTTTTCATCTCTGAGCAATTGCTCGACGTTTGCAATTTCTCAGCTCTTGTCTACGAGACAGAAAGACTGTCACGTTTGGTGGGTAGAGAAGCGCAAAGCCCCAATGTTGCTGCGCCTGTGAAAGCGCTTCCAAGGAAGGGTGCTGGCTAGTAACAGCTTTCAGTGCTGGCACTTTTCATCTCTGAGCAATTGCTGGACATTTGCAATTTCAAACCTGAGCTCTCTTTAGACTGCGCGAGAGGATGAGCAGAAGATGAGGTGGCTAGAGAAGCCCAGAGCCCCAGTGTTCTTAGGCCTACAAAATGGCTTCCAAGGAAGGGTGCTGGCTAGCAACAGCTTTCAGTGCTGGCACTTTTCATCTCTGAGCAATTGCTCGACGTTTGCAATTTCTCACCTGAGCTCTCTTTAGATTGCGCGAGAGGATGAGCAGAAGATTAGGTGGCTAGAGTAGCCCAGAGCCCCACTGTTCTTAGGGCTACAAAAGCGCTTCCAAGGAAGGGTGCTGGCTAGCAACAGCTTTCAGTGCTGGCACTTTTCATCTCTGAGCAATTGCTCGACGTTTGCAATTTCTCAGCTCGTGTCTACGAGACGGAGAGATAGTGACCGTGATGTTTGGTGGCTAGAGAAGCGCAAAGCCCCAGTGTTGCTGCACCTGTGAAAGCGCTTCCAAGGAAGGGTGCTGGCTAGCAAGAGCTTTCAGTGCTGGCACTTTTCATCTCTGAGCAATTGCTCAACGTTTGGAATCTCTCACCTGAGCTCTCTTTCGACTGCGCGAGAGGATGAGCAGAAGATTAGATGGCTAGAGAAGCCCAGAGTTCCAGTGTTCTTAGGCCTACAAAAGCGCTTCCAAGGAAGGGTGCTGGCTAGCAACAGCTTTCAGTGCTGGCACTTTTCATCTCTGAGCAATTGCTCAACGTTTGGAATCTCTCACCTGAGCTCTCTTTAGACTGCGCGAGAGGATGAGAAGAAGATTAGGTGGCTAGAGAAGCCCAGAGCCCCAGTGTTCTTAGGCCTACAAAAGCACTTCCAAGGAAGGGTGCTGGCTAGCAACAGCTTTCAGTGCTGGCACTTTTCATCTCTGAGCAATTGCTCGACGTTTGCAATTTCTCAGCTCGTGTTTACGAGACAGAGAGATAGTGACCGTGATGTTTGGTGGGTAGAGAAGCGCAAAGCCCCAGTGTTGCTGCGCCTGTGAAAGCGCTTCCAAGGAAGGGTGCTGGCTAGCAACAGCTTTCAGTGCTGGCACTTTTCATCTCTGAGCAATTGCTCGACGTTTGCAATTTCTCACCTGAGCTCTCTTTAGACTGCGCGAGAGGATGAGCAGAAGATTAGGTGGCTGGAGAAGCCCAGAGCCCCACTGTTCTTAAGGCTACAAAAGCGCTTCCAAGGAAGGGTGCTGGCTAGCAACAGCTTTCAGTGCTGGCACTTTTCATCTCTCAGCAATTGCTCGACGTTTGCAATTTCTCAGCTCTTGTCTACGAAACAGAGAGATAGTGACCGTGACGTTTGGTGGGTAGAGAAGCGTAAAGCCCCAGTGTTGCTGCGCCTGTGAAAGCGCTTCCAAGGAAGGGTGCTGGCTAGCAAGAGCTTTCAGTGCTGGCACTTTTCATCTCTGAACAATTGCTCGACGTTTGCAATTTCTCACCTGAGCTCTCTTTAGACTGCGCGAGAGGATGAGCAGAAGAGTAGGTGGCTAGAGAAGCCCAGAGCCCGGAGTTCTTAGGGCTACAAAAGCACTTCCAAGGAAGGGTGCTGGCTAGCAACAGCTTTCAGTGCTGGCACTTTTCATCTCTGAGCAATTGCTCGATGTTTGCAATTTCTCACCTGAGCGCTCTTTAGACTGCACGAGAGGATGAGCAGAAGAGTAGGTGGCTAGAGAAGCCCAGAGCCCCAGTGTTCTTAGGGCTACAAAAGCGCTTCCAAGGAAGGGTGCTGGCTAGCAAGAGCTTTCAGTGCTGGCACTTTTCATCTCTGAGCAATTGCTCGACGTTTGCAATTTCTCAACTCGTATCTACGAGACAGAAAGAGAATGACCGTGATGTTTTGAGGCTAGAGAAGCGCAAAGCCCCAGTGTTGCTGCGTCTGTGAAAGCGCTTCCAAGGAAGGGTGCTGGCTAGCAACAGCTTTCAGTGCTGGCACTTTTCATCTCTGAGCAATTGCTCGACGTTTGCAATTTCTCAGCTCTTATCTACGAGACGGAGAGATAGTGACCGTGATGTTTGGTGGCTAGAGAAGCGCAAAGCCCCAGTGTTGCCGTGCCTGTGAAAGCGCTTCCAAGGAAGGGTGCTGGCTAGCAACAGCTTTCAGTGCTGGCACTTTTCATCTCTGAGCAATTGCTGGACATTTGCAATTTCAAACCTGAGCTCTCTTTAGACTGCGCGAGAGGATGAGCAGAAGATTAGGTGGCTAGAGTAGCCCAGCGCCCCACTGTTCTTAGGGCTACAAAAGCGCTTCCAAGGAAGGGTGCTGGCTAGCAACAGCTTTCAGTGCTGGCACTTTTCATCTCTGAGCAATTGCTCGATGTTTGCAATTTCTCACCTGAGCTCTCTTTAGAGTGCGCGAGAGGATGAGCAGAAGATTAGGTGGCTAGAGAAGGCCAGAGCCCCAGTGTTCTTAGCCCTACAAAAGCGCTTCCAAGGAAGGGTGCTGGCTAGCAACAGCTTTAAGTGCTGGCACTTTTCATCTCTGAGCAATTGCTCGACGTTTGCAATTTCTCAGCTCGTGTCTACGAGACGGAGAGATAGTGACCGTGATGTTTGGTGGCTAGAGAAGCGCAAAGCCCCAGTGTTGCTGCGCCTGTGAAAGCGCTTCCAAGGAAGGGTGCTGGCTAGCAACAGCTTTCAGTGCTGGCACTTTTCATCTCTGAGCAATTGCTCGACGTTTGCAATTTCTCACCTGAGCTCTCTTTAGACTGCGCGAGAGGATGAGCAGAAGATTAGGTGGCTAGAGAAGCCCAGAGCCCCAGTGTTCTTAGGCCTACAAAAGCACTTCCAAGGAAGGGTGCTGGCTAGCAACAGCTTTCAGTGCTGGCACTTTTCATCTCTGAGCAATTGCTCGACGTTTGCAATTTCTCAGCTCTTGTCTACGAGACAGAAAGACTGTCACGTTTGGTGGGTAGAGAAGCGCAAAGCCCCAGTGTTGCTGCGCCTGTGAAAGCGCTTCCAAGGAAGGGTGCTGGCTAGCAACAGCTTTCAGTGCTGGCACTTTTCATCTCTGAGCAATTGCTCAACGTTTTCAATTTCAAACCTGAGCTCTCTTTAGACTGCGCGAGAGGATGAGCAGAAGATTAGGTGGCTAGAGAAGCCCAGAGCCCCAGTGTTCTTAGGGCTACAAAAGCGCTTCCAAGGAAGGGTGCTGGCTAGCAACAGCTTTCAGTGCTGGCACTTTTCATCTCTGAGCAATTGCTCGACGTTTGCAATTTCTCACCTGAGCTCTCTTTAGACTGCGCGAGAGGATGAGCAGAAGAGTAGGTGGCTAGAGAAGCCCAGAGCCCCAGTGTTCTTAGGGCTACAAAAGCGCTTCCAAGGAACCGTGCTGGCTAGCAACAGCTTTCAGTGCTGGCACTTTTCATCTCTGAGCAATTGCTCGACTTTTGCAATTTCTAAGCTCTTATCTACGAGACGGATAGAGAGTGACCTTGA
This sequence comes from Sarcoramphus papa, assembly GCA_037962945.1. Lineage (NCBI taxonomy): Eukaryota > Metazoa > Chordata > Aves > Accipitriformes > Cathartidae > Sarcoramphus > Sarcoramphus papa. Next base: position 95,485,185 of record CM075586.1, read on the forward strand.
TGTTTGGTGGCTAGAGAAGCGCAAAGCCCCAGTGTTACTGCGCCTGTGAAAGCGCTTCCAAGGAAGGGTGCTGGCTAGCAAGAGCTTTCAGTGCTGGCACTTTTCATCTCTGAGCAATTGCTCAACGTTTGGAATCTCTCACCTGAGCTCTCTTTAGAGTGCGCGAGAGGATGAGCAGAAGAGTAGGTGGCTAGAGAAGCCCAGAGCCCCAGTGTTCTTAGGCCTACAAAAGCGCTTCCAAGGAAGGGTGCTGGCTAGCAACAGCTTTCAGTGCTGGCACTTTTCATCTCTGAGAAATTGCTCGACGTTTGCAATTTCTCAGCTCGTGTCTACGAGACTGAAAGAGAATGACCGTGATGTTTGGTGGGTAGAGAAGCGCAAAGCCCCAGTGTTGCTGCGTCTGTGAAAGCGCTTCCAAGGAAGGGTGCTGGCTGGCAACAGCTTTCAGTGCTGGCACTTTTCATCTCTGAGCAATTGCTCGACGTTTGCAATTTCTCAGCTCTTATCTACGAGACGGATAGATAGTGACCGTGACGTTTGGTGGGTAGAGAAGCGCAAAGCCCCAGTGTTGCTGCACCTGTGAAAGCGCTTCCAAGGAAGGGTGCTGGCTAGTAACAGCTTTCAGTGCTGGCACTTTTCATCTCTGAGCAATTGCTCGACGTTTGCAATTTCTCACCTGAGCTCTCTTTAGACTGCGCGAGAGGATGAGCAGAAGATTAGGTGGCTAGAGAAGCCCAGAGCCCGTGTTCTTAGGCCTACAAAAGCGCTTCCAAGGAAGGGTGCTGGCTAGCAACAGTTTTCAGTGCTGGCACTTTTCATCTCTGAGCAATTGCTCGACGTTTGCAATTTCTCACCTGAGCTCTCTTTAGACTGCGCGAGAGGATGAGCAGAAGATTAGGTGGCTAGAGAAGCCCAGAGCCCCAGTGTTCTTAGGCCTACAAAAGCGCTTCCAAGGAAGGGTGCTGGCTAGCAACAGCTTTCAGTGCTGGCACTTTTCATCTCTGAGCAATTGCTCGACGTTTGCAATTTCTCAGCTTGTGTCTACGAGACAGAAAGACTGTCACGTTTGGTGGGTAGAGAAGCGCAAAGCCCCAGTGTTGCTGCGCCTGTGAAAGCGCTTCCAAGGAAGGGTGCTGGCTAGCAACAGCTTTCAGTGCTGGCACTTTTCATCTCTGAGCAATTGCTCGATGTTTGCAATTTCTCCCCTGAGCTCTCTTTAGACTGCGCGAGAGGATGAGCAGAAGATTAGGTGGCTAGAGTAGCCCAGAGCCCCAGTGTTCTTAGGGCTACAAAAGCGCTTCCAAGGAAGGGTGCTGGCTAGCAACAGCTTTCAGTGCTGGCACTTTTCATCTCTGAGCAATTGCTCGACGTTTGCAATTTCTCAGCTCGTGTCTACGAGACGGAGATATAGTGACCGTGATGTTTGGTGGCTAGAGAAGCGCAAAGCCCCAGTGTTGCTGCACCTGTGAAAGCGCTTCCAAGGAAGGGTGCTGGCTAGCAAGAGCTTTCAGTGCTGGCACTTTTCATCTCTGAGCAATTGCTCAACGTTTGGAATCTCTCACCTGAGCTCTCTTTAGACTGCGCGAGAGGATGAGCAGAAGAGCAGGTGGCTAGAGAAGCCCAGAGCCCCAGTGTTCTTAGGGCTACAAAAGCGCTTCCAAGGAAGGGTGCTGGCTAGCAAGAGCTTTCAGTGCTGGCACTTTTCATCTCTGAGCAATTGCTCGACGTTTGCAATTTCTCAGCTCGTGTCTACGAGACTGAAAGAGAATGACCGTGATGTTTGGTGGGTAGAGAAGCGCAAAGCCCCAGTGGTGCTGCGCCTGTGAAAGCGCTTCCAAGGAAGGGTGCTGGCTGGCAAGAGCTTTCAGTGCTGGCACTTTTCATCTTTCAGCAATTGCTCAACGTTTGCAATCTCTCACCTGAGCTCTCTTTAGACTGCGCGAGAGGATGAGCAGAAGATTAGATGGCTAGAGAAGCCCAGAGCCCCAGTGTTCTTAGGGCTACAAAAGCGCTTCCAAGGAAGGGTGCTGGCTAGCAACAGCTTTCAGTGCTGGCACTTTTCATCTCTGAGCAATTGCTCGACTTTTGCAATTTCTCAACTCGTATCTACGAGACAGAAAGAGAATGACCGTGATGTTTGGTGGCTAGAGAAGCGCAAAGCCCCAGTGTTGCTGCGTCTGTAAAAGCGCTTCCAAGGAAGGGTGCTGGCTAGCAACAGCTTTCAGTGCTGGCACTTTTCATCTCTGAGCAATTGCTCGACGTTTGCAATTTCTCAGCTCTTATCTACGAGACGGATAGATAGTGACCGTGATGTTTGGTGGCTAGAGAAGCGCAAAGCCCCAGTGTTGCTGCACCTGTGAAAGCGCTTCCAAGGAAGGGTGCTGGCTAGTAACAGCTTTCAGTGCTGGCACTTTTCATCTCTGAGCAATTGCTCGACGTTTGCAATTTCTCACCTGAGCTCTCTTTAGACTGCGCGAGAGGATGAGCAGAAAATTAGGTGGCTAGAGAAGCCCAGAGCCCCAGTGTTCTTAGGGCTACAAAAGCGCTTCCAAGGAACCGTGCTGGCTAGCAACAGCTTTCAGCGCTGGCACTTTTCATCTCTGACCAATTGCTCGACGTTTGCAATTTCTCAGCTCGTGTTTACGAGACAGAGAGATAGTGACCGTGATGTTTGGTGGCTAGAGAAGCGCAAAGCCCCAGTGTTGCTGCGCCTGTGAAAGCGCTTCCAAGGAAGGGTGCTGGCTAGCAACAGCTTTCAGTGCTGGCACTTTTCATCTCTGAGCAATTGCTGGACATTTGCAATTTCAAACCTGAGCTCTCTTTAGACTGCGCGAGAGGATGAGCAGAAGATTAGGTGGCTAGAGAAGCCCAGAGCCCCAGTGTTCTTAGGGCTACAAAAGCACTTCCAAGGAAGGGTGCTGGCTAGCAACAGCTTTCAGTGCTGGCACTTTTCATCTCTGAGCAATTGCTCGACGTTTGCAATTTCTCAGCTCTTGTCTACGAGACAGAAAGACTGTCACGTTTGGTGGGTAGAGAAGCGCAAAGCCCCAGTGTTGCTGCGCCTGTGAAAGCGCTTCCAAGGAAGGCTGCTGGCTAGCAACAGCTTTCAGTGCTGGCACTTTTCATCTCTGAGCAATTGCTCAACGTTTTCAATTTCAAACCTGAGCTCTCTTTAGACTGCGCGAGAGGATGAGCAGAAGATTAGGTGGCTAGAGAAGCCCAGAGCCCCAGTGTTCTTAGGGCTACAAAAGCGCTTCCAAGGAAGGGTGCTGGCTAGCAACAGCTTTCAGTGCTGGCACTTTTCATCTCTGAGCAATTGCTCGACGTTTGCAATTTCTCACCTGAGCTCTCTTTAGACTGCGCGAGAGGATGAGCAGAAGAGTAGGTGGCTAGAGAAGCCCAGAGCCCCAGTGTTCTTAGGGCTACAAAAGCGCTTCCAAGGAACCGTGCTGGCTAGCAACAGCTTTCAGTGCTGGCACTTTTCATCTCTGAGCAATTGCTCGACTTTTGCAATTTCTAAGCTCTTATCTACGAGACGGATAGAGAGTGACCTTGATGTTTGGTGGCTAGAGAAGCGCAAAGCCCCAGTGTTACTGCGCCTGTGAAAGCGCTTCCAAGGAAGGGTGCTGGCTAGCAAGAGCTTTCAGTGCTGGCACTTTTCATCTCTGAGCAATTGCTCAACGTTTGGAATCTCTCACCTGAGCTCTCTTTAGAGTGCGCGAGAGGATGAGCAGAAGAGTAGGTGGCTAGAGAAGCCCAGAGCCCCAGTGTTCTTAGGCCTACAAAAGCGCTTCCAAGGAAGGGTGCTGGCTAGCAACAGCTTTCAGTGCTGGCACTTTTCATCTCTGAGAAATTGCTCGACGTTTGCAATTTCTCAGCTCGTGTCTACGAGACTGAAAGAGAATGACCGTGATGTTTGGTGGGTAGAGAAGCGCAAAGCCCCAGTGTTGCTGCGTCTGTGAAAGCGCTTCCAAGGAAGGGTGCTGGCTGGCAACAGCTTTCAGTGCTGGCACTTTTCATCTCTGAGCAATTGCTCGACGTTTGCAATTTCTCAGCTCTTATCTACGAGACGGATAGATAGTGACCGTGACGTTTGGTGGGTAGAGAAGCGCAAAGCCCCAGTGTTGCTGCACCTGTGAAAGCGCTTCCAAGGAAGGGTGCTGGCTAGTAACAGCTTTCAGTGCTGGCACTTTTCATCTCTGAGCAATTGCTCGACGTTTGCAATTTCTCACCTGAGCTCTCTTTAGACTGCGCGAGAGGATGAGCAGAAGATTAGGTGGCTAGAGAAGCCCAGAGCCCGTGTTCTTAGGCCTACAAAAGCGCTTCCAAGGAAGGGTGCTGGCTAGCAACAGTTTTCAGTGCTGGCACTTTTCATCTCTGAGCAATTGCTCGACGTTTGCAATTTCTCACCTGAGCTCTCTTTAGACTGCGCGAGAGGATGAGCAGAAGATTAGGTGGCTAGAGAAGCCCAGAGCCCCAGTGTTCTTAGGCCTACAAAAGCGCTTCCAAGGAAGGGTGCTGGCTAGCAACAGCTTTCAGTGCTGGCACTTTTCATCTCTGAGCAATTGCTCGACGTTTGCAATTTCTCAGCTTGTGTCTACGAGACAGAAAGACTGTCACGTTTGGTGGGTAGAGAAGCGCAAAGCCCCAGTGTTGCTGCGCCTGTGAAAGCGCTTCCAAGGAAGGGTGCTGGCTAGCCAGAGCTTTCAGTGCTGGCACTTTTCATCTCTGAGCAATTGCTCGATGTTTGCAATTTCTCCCCTGAGCTCTCTTTAGACTGCGCGAGAGGATGAGCAGAAGATTAGGTGGCTAGAGTAGCCCAGAGCCCCAGTGTTCTTAGGGCTACAAAAGCGCTTCCAAGGAAGGGTGCTGGCTAGCAACAGCTTTCAGTGCTGGCACTTTTCATCTCTGAGCAATTGCTCGACGTTTGCAATTTCTCAGCTCGTGTCTACGAGACGGAGATATAGTGACCGTGATGTTTGGTGGCTAGAGAAGCGCAAAGCCCCAGTGTTGCTGCACCTGTGAAAGCGCTTCCAAGGAAGGGTGCTGGCTAGCAAGAGCTTTCAGTGCTGGCACTTTTCATCTCTGAGCAATTGCTCAACGTTTGGAATCTCTCACCTGAGCTCTCTTTAGACTGCGCGAGAGGATGAGCAGAAGAGCAGGTGGCTAGAGAAGCCCAGAGCCCCAGTGTTCTTAGGGCTACAAAAGCGCTTCCAAGGAAGGGTGCTGGCTAGCAAGAGCTTTCAGTGCTGGCACTTTTCATCTCTGAGCAATTGCTCGACGTTTGCAATTTCTCAGCTCGTGTCTACGAGACTGAAAGAGAATGACCGTGATGTTTGGTGGGTAGAGAAGCGCAAAGCCCCAGTGTTGCTGCGCCTGTGAAAGCGCTTCCAAGGAAGGGTGCTGGCTGGCAAGAGCTTTCAGTGCTGGCACTTTTCATCTCTCAGCAATTGCTCAACGTTTGCAATCTCTCACCTGAGCTCTCTTTAGACTGCGCGAGAGGATGAGCAGAAGATTAGATGGCTAGAGAAGCCCAGAGCCCCAGTGTTCTTAGGGCTACAAAAGCGCTTCCAAGGAAGGGTGCTGGCTAGCAACAGCTTTCAGTGCTGGCACTTTTCATCTCTGAGCAATTGCTCGACTTTTGCAATTTCTCAACTCGTATCTACGAGACAGAAAGAGAATGACCGTGATGTTTGGTGGCTAGAGAAGCGCAAAGCCCCAGTGTTGCTGCGTCTGTAAAAGCGCTTCCAAGGAAGGGTGCTGGCTAGCAACAGCTTTCAGTGCTGGCACTTTTCATCTCTGAGCAATTGCTCGACGTTTGCAATTTCTCAGCTCTTATCTACGAGACGGATAGATAGTGACCGTGATGTTTGGTGGCTAGAGAAGCGCAAAGCCCCAGTGTTGCTGCACCTGTGAAAGCGCTTCCAAGGAAGGGTGCTGGCTAGTAACAGCTTTCAGTGCTGGCACTTTTCATCTCTGAGCAATTGCTCGACGTTTGCAATTTCTCACCTGAGCTCTCTTTAGACTGCGCGAGAGGATGAGCAGAAAATTAGGTGGCTAGAGAAGCCCAGAGCCCCAGTGTTCTTAGGCCTACAAAAGCGCTTCCAAGGAAGGGTGCTGGCTAGCAACAGCTTTCAGCGCTGGCACTTTTCATCTCTGACCAATTGCTCGACGTTTGCAATTTCTCAGCTCGTGTTTACGAGACAGAGAGATAGTGACCGTGATGTTTGGTGGGTAGAGAAGCGCAAAGCCCCAGTGTTGCTGCGCCTGTGAAAGCGCTTCCAAGGAAGGGTGCTGGCTAGCAACAGCTTTCAGTGCTGGCACTTTTCATCTCTGAGCAATTGCTGGACATTTGCAATTTCAAACCTGAGCTCTCTTTAGACTGCGCGAGAGGATGAGCAGAATATTAGGTGGCTAGAGAAGCCCAGAGCCCCAGTGTTCTTAGGGCTACAAAAGCACTTCCAAGGAAGGGTGCTGGCTAGCAACAGCTTTCAGTGCTGGCACTTTTCATCTCTGAGCAATTGCTCGACGTTTGCAATTTCTCAGCTCTTGTCTACGAGACAGAAAGACTGTCACGTTTGGTGGGTAGAGAAGCGCAAAGCCCCAGTGTTGCTGCGCCTGTGAAAGCGCTTCCAAGGAAGGCTGCTGGCTAGCAACAGCTTTCAGTGCTGGCACTTTTCATCTCTGAGCAATTGCTGGACATTTGCAATTTCAAACCTGAGCTCTCTTTAGACTGCGCGAGAGGATGAGCAGAAGAGTAGGTGGCTAGAGAAGGCCAGAGCCCCAGTGTTCTTAGGCCTACAAAAGCGCTTCCAAGGAAGGGTGCTGGCTAGCCACAGCTTTCAGTGCTGGCACTTTTCATCTCTGAGCAATTGCTCGACTTTTGCAATTTCTCACCTGAGCTCTCTTTAGACTGCGCGAGAGGATGAGCAGAAGATTAGGTGGCTAGAGTAGCCCAGAGCCCCAGTGTTCTTAGGGCTACAAAAGCGCTTCCAAGGAAGGGTGCTGGCTAGCAAGAGCTTTCAGTGCTGGCACTTTTCATCTCTGAGCAATTGCTCGACGTTTGCAATTTCTCAGCTCGTGTCTACGAGACGGAGAGATAGTGACCGTGATGTTTGGTGGCTAGAGAAGCGCAAAGCCCCAGTGTTGCTGCGCCTGTGAAAGCGCTTCCAAGGAAGGGTGCTGGCTAGCAACAGCTTTCAGTGCTGGCACTTTTCATCTCTGAGCAATTGCTGGACGTTTGCAATTTCTCACCTGAGCTCTCTTTAGACTGCGCGAGAGGATGAGCAGAAGATTAGGTGGCTAGAGAAGCCCAGAGCCCCAGTGTTCTTAGGGCTACAAAAGCGCTTCCAAGGAAGGGTGCTGGCTAGCAAGAGCTTTCAGTGCTGGCACTTTTCATCTCTGAGCAATTGCTCAACGTTTGGAATCTCTCACCTGAGCTCTCTTTAGACTGCGCGAGAGGATGAGCAGAAGATTAGGTGGCTAGAGAAGCCCAGAGCCCCAGTGTTCTTAGGGCTACAAAAGCACTTCCAAGGAAGGGTGCTGGCTAGCAACAGCTTTCAGTGCTGGCACTTTTCATCTCTGAGCAATTGCTCGCCGTTTGCAATTTCTCAGCTCGTGTCTACGAGACGGAGAGATAGTGACCGTGACATATGGTGGCTAGAGAAGCGCAAAGCCCCAGTGTTACTGCGCCTGTGAAAGCGCTTCCAAGGAAGGGTGCTGGCTAGCAAGAGCTTTCAGTGCTGGCACTTTTCATCTCTGAGCAATTGCTCAACGTTTGGAATCTCTCACCTGAGCTCTCTTTAGACTGCGTGAGAGGATGAGCAGAAGAGTAGGTGGCTAGAGAAGCCCAGAGCCCCAGTGTTCTTAGGCCTACAAAAGCGCTTCCAAGGAAGGGTGCTGGCTAGCAAGAGCTTTCAGTGCTGGCACTTTTCATCTCTGAGCAATTGCTCGACGTTTGCAATCTCTCACCTGAGCTCTCTTTAGACTGCGCGAGAGGATGAGCAGAATATTAGATGGCTAGAGAAGCCCAGAGCCCCAGTGTTCTTAGGGCTACAAAAGCGCTTCCAAGGAAGGGTGCTGGCTAGCAACAGCTTTCAGTGCTGGCACTTTTCATCTCTGAGCAATTGCTCGACTTTTGCAATTTCTCAACTCGTATCTACGAGACAGAAAGAGAATGACCGTGATGTTTGGTGGCTAGAGAAGCGCAAAGCCCCAGTGTTGCTGCGTCTGTGAAAGCGCTTCCAAGGAAGGGTGCTGGCTAGCAACAGCTTTCAGTGCTGGCACTTTTCATCTCTGAGCAATTGCTCGACGTTTGCAATTTCTCAGCTCTTATCTACGAGACGGATAGATAGTGACCGTGATGTTTGGTGGCTAGAGAAGCGCAAAGCCCCAGTGTTGCTGCACCTGTGAAAGCGCTTCCAAGGAAGGGTGCTGGCTAGTAACAGCTTTCAGTGCTGGCACTTTTCATCTCTGAGCAATTGCTCGACGTTTGCAATTTCTCACCAGAGCTCTCTTTAGACTGCGCGAGAGGATGAGCAGAAAATTAGGTGGCTAGAGAAGCCCAGAGCCCCAGTGTTCTTAGGCCTACAAAAGCGCTTCCAAGGAAGGGTGCTGGCTAGCAACAGCTTTCAGTGCTGGCACTTTTCATCTCTGAGCAATTGCTCGACGTTTGCAATTTCTCAGCTTGTGTCTACGAGACAGAAAGACTGTCACGTTTGGTGGGTAGAGAAGCGCAAAGCCCCAGTGTTGCTGCGCCTGTGAAAGCGCTTCCAAGGAAGGGTGCTGGCTAGCCAGAGCTTTCAGTGCTGGCACTTTTCATCTCTGAGCAATTGCTCGATGTTTGCAATTTCTCCCCTGAGCTCTCTTTAGACTGCGCGAGAGGATGAGCAGAAGATTAGGTGGCTAGAGTAGCCCAGAGCCCCAGTGTTCTTAGGGCTACAAAAGCGCTTCCAAGGAAGGGTGCTGGCTAGCAACAGCTTTCAGTGCTGGCACTTTTCATCTCTGAGCAATTGCTCGACGTTTGCAATTTCTCAGCTCGTGTCTACGAGACGGAGATATAGTGACCGTGATGTTTGGTGGCTAGAGAAGCGCAAAGCCCCAGTGTTGCTGCACCTGTGAAAGCGCTTCCAAGGAAGGGTGCTGGCTAGCAAGAGCTTTCAGTGCTGGCACTTTTCATCTCTGAGCAATTGCTCAACGTTTGGAATCTCTCACCTGAGCTCTCTTTAGACTGCGCGAGAGGATGAGCAGAAGAGCAGGTGGCTAGAGAAGCCCAGAGCCCCAGTGTTCTTAGGGCTACAAAAGCGCTTCCAAGGAAGGGTGCTGGCTAGCAAGAGCTTTCAGTGCTGGCACTTTTCATCTCTGAGCAATTGCTCGACGTTTGCAATTTCTCAGCTCGTGTCTACGAGACTGAAAGAGAATGACCGTGATGTTTGGTGGGTAGAGAAGCGCAAAGCCCCAGTGTTGCTGCGCCTGTGAAAGCGCTTCCAAGGAAGGGTGCTGGCTGGCAAGAGCTTTCAGTGCTGGCACTTTTCATCTCTCAGCAATTGCTCAACGTTTGCAATCTCTCACCTGAGCTCTCTTTAGACTGCGCGAGAGGATGAGCAGAAGATTAGATGGCTAGAGAAGCCCAGAGCCCCAGTGTTCTTAGGGCTACAAAAGCGCTTCCAAGGAAGGGTGCTGGCTAGCAACAGCTTTCAGTGCTGGCACTTTTCATCTCTGAGCAATTGCTCGACTTTTGCAATTTCTCAACTCGTATCTACGAGACAGAAAGAGAATGACCGTGATGTTTGGTGGCTAGAGAAGCGCAAAGCCCCAGTGTTGCTGCGTCTGTAAAAGCGCTTCCAAGGAAGGGTGCTGGCTAGCAACAGCTTTCAGTGCTGGCACTTTTCATCTCTGAGCAATTGCTCGACGTTTGCAATTTCTCAGCTCTTATCTACGAGACGGATAGATAGTGACCGTGATGTTTGGTGGCTAGAGAAGCGCAAAGCCCCAGTGTTGCTGCACCTGTGAAAGCGCTTCCAAGGAAGGGTGCTGGCTAGTAACAGCTTTCAGTGCTGGCACTTTTCATCTCTGAGCAATTGCTCGACGTTTGCAATTTCTCACCTGAGCTCTCTTTAGACTGCGCGAGAGGATGAGCAGAAAATTAGGTGGCTAGAGAAGCCCAGAGCCCCAGTGTTCTTAGGCCTACAAAAGCGCTTCCAAGGAAGGGTGCTGGCTAGCAACAGCTTTCAGCGCTGGCACTTTTCATCTCTGACCAATTGCTCGACGTTTGCAATTTCTCAGCTCGTGTTTACGAGACAGAGAGATAGTGACCGTGATGTTTGGTGGGTAGAGAAGCGCAAAGCCCCAGTGTTGCTGCGCCTGTGAAAGCGCTTCCAAGGAAGGGTGCTGGCTAGCAACAGCTTTCAGTGCTGGCACTTTTCATCTCTGAGCAATTGCTGGACATTTGCAATTTCAAACCTGAGCTCTCTTTAGACTGCGCGAGAGGATGAGCAGAATATTAGGTGGCTAGAGAAGCCCAGAGCCCCAGTGTTCTTAGGGCTACAAAAGCACTTCCAAGGAAGGGTGCTGGCTAGCAACAGCTTTCAGTGCTGGCACTTTTCATCTCTGAGCAATTGCTCGACGTTTGCAATTTCTCAGCTCTTGTCTACGAGACAGAAAGACTGTCACGTTTGGTGGGTAGAGAAGCGCAAAGCCCCAGTGTTGCTGCGCCTGTGAAAGCGCTTCCAAGGAAGGCTGCTGGCTAGCAACAGCTTTCAGTGCTGGCACTTTTCATCTCTGAGCAATTGCTGGACATTTGCAATTTCAAACCTGAGCTCTCTTTAGACTGCGCGAGAGGATGAGCAGAAGAGTAGGTGGCTAGAGAAGGCCAGAGCCCCAGTGTTCTTAGGCCTACAAAAGCGCTTCCAAGGAAGGGTGCTGGCTAGCCACAGCTTTCAGTGCTGGCACTTTTCATCTCTGAGCAATTGCTCGACTTTTGCAATTTCTCACCTGAGCTCTCTTTAGACTGCGCGAGAGGATGAGCAGAAGATTAGGTGGCTAGAGTAGCCCAGAGCCCCAGTGTTCTTAGGGCTACAAAAGCGCTTCCAAGGAAGGGTGCTGGCTAGCAACAGCTTTCAGTGCTGGCACTTTTCATCTCTGAGCAATTGCTCGACGTTTGCAATTTCTCAGCTCGTGTCTACGAGACGGAGAGATAGTGACCGTGATGTTTGGTGGCTAGAGAAGCGCAAAGCCCCAGTGTTGCTGCGCCTGTGAAAGCGCTTCCAAGGAAGGGTGCTGGCTAGCAACAGCTTTCAGTGCTGGCACTTTTCATCTCTGAGCAATTGCTGGACGTTTGCAATTTCTCACCTGAGCTCTCTTTAGACTGCGCGAGAGGATGAGCAGAAGATTAGGTGGCTAGAGAAGCCCAGAGCCCCAGTGTTCTTAGGGCTACAAAAGCGCTTCCAAGGAAGGGTGCTGGCTAGCAAGAGCTTTCAGTGCTGGCACTTTTCATCTCTGAGCAATTGCTCAACGTTTGGAATCTCTCACCTGAGCTCTCTTTAGACTGCGCGAGAGGATGAGCAGAAGATTAGGTGGCTAGAGAAGCCCAGAGCCCCAGTGTTCTTAGGGCTACAAAAGCACTTCCAAGGAAGGGTGCTGGCTAGCAACAGCTTTCAGTGCTGGCACTTTTCATCTCTGAGCAATTGCTCGCCGTTTGCAATTTCTCAGCTCGTGTCTACGAGACGGAGAGATAGTGACCGTGACATATGGTGGCTAGAGAAGCGCAAAGCCCCAGTGTTACTGCGCCTGTGAAAGCGCTTCCAAGGAAGGGTGCTGGCTAGCAAGAGCTTTCAGTGCTGGCACTTTTCATCTCTGAGCAATTGCTCAACGTTTGGAATCTCTCACCTGAGCTCTCTTTAGACTGCGTGAGAGGATGAGCAGAAGAGTAGGTGGCTAGAGAAGCCCAGAGCCCCAGTGTTCTTAGGCCTACAAAAGCGCTTCCAAGGAAGGGTGCTGGCTAGCAAGAGCTTTCAGTGCTGGCACTTTTCATCTCTGAGCAATTGCTCGACGTTTGCAATCTCTCACCTGAGCTCTCTTTAGACTGCGCGAGAGGATGAGCAGAATATTAGATGGCTAGAGAAGCCCAGAGCCCCAGTGTTCTTAGGGCTACAAAAGCGCTTCCAAGGAAGGGTGCTGGCTAGCAACAGCTTTCAGTGCTGGCACTTTTCATCTCTGAGCAATTGCTCGACTTTTGCAATTTCTCAACTCGTATCTACGAGACAGAAAGAGAATGACCGTGATGTTTGGTGGCTAGAGAAGCGCAAAGCCCCAGTGTTGCTGCGTCTGTGAAAGCGCTTCCAAGGAAGGGTGCTGGCTAGCAACAGCTTTCAGTGCTGGCACTTTTCATCTCTGAGCAATTGCTCGACGTTTGCAATTTCTCAGCTCTTATCTACGAGACGGATAGATAGTGACCGTGATGTTTGGTGGCTAGAGAAGCGCAAAGCCCCAGTGTTGCTGCACCTGTGAAAGCGCTTCCAAGGAAGGGTGCTGGCTAGTAACAGCTTTCAGTGCTGGCACTTTTCATCTCTGAGCAATTGCTCGACGTTTGCAATTTCTCACCAGAGCTCTCTTTAGACTGCGCGAGAGGATGAGCAGAAAATTAGGTGGCTAGAGAAGCCCAGAGCCCCAGTGTTCTTAGGGCTACAAAAGCGCTTCCAAGGAAGGGTGCTGGCTAGCAACAGCTTTCAGTGCTGGCACTTTTCATCTCTGAGCAATTGCTCGACGTTTGCAATTTCTCAGCTCGTGTTTACGAGACAGAGAGATAGTGACCGTGATGTTTGGTGGCTAGAGAAGCGCAAAGCCCCAGTGTTGCTGCGCCTGTGAAAGCGCTTCCAAGGAAGGGTGCTGGCTAGCAACAGCTTTCAGTGCTGGCACTTTTCATCTCTGAGCAATTGCTGGACATTTGCAATTTCAAACCTGAGCTCTCTTTAGACTGCGCGAGAGGATGAGCAGAAGATTAGGTGGCTAGAGAAGCCCAGAGCCCCAGTGTTCTTAGGGCTACAAAAGCACTTCCAAGGAAGGGTGCTGGCTAGCAACAGCTTTCAGTGCTGGCACTTTTCATCTCTGAGCAATTGCTCGACGTTTGCAATTTCTCAGCTCTTGTCTACGAGACAGAAAGACTGTCACGTTTGGTGGGTAGAGAAGCGCAAAGCCCCAGTGTTGCTGCGCCTGTGAAAGCGCTTCCAAGGAAGGCTGCTGGCTAGCAACAGCTTTCAGTGCTGGCACTTTTCATCTCTGAGCAATTGCTGGACATTTGCAATTTCAAACCTGAGCTCTCTTTAGACTGCGCGAGAGGATGAGCAGAAGAGTAGGTGGCTAGAGAAGGCCAGAGCCCCAGTGTTCTTAGGGCTACAAAAGCGCTTCCAAGGAAGGGTGCTGGCTAGCCACAGCTTTCAGTGCTGGCACTTTTCATCTCTGAGCAATTGCTCGACTTTTGCAATTTCTCACCTGAGCTCTCTTTAGACTGCGCGAGAGGATGAGCAGAAGATTAGGTGGCTAGAGTAGCCCAGAGCCCCAGTGTTCTTAGGGCTACAAAAGCGCTTCCAAGGAAGGGTGCTGGCTAGCAACAGCTTTCAGTGCTGGCACTTTTCATCTCTGAGCAATTGCTCGACGTTTGCAATTTCTCAGCTCGTGTCTACGAGACGGAGAGATAGTGACCGTGATGTTTGGTGGGTAGAGAAGCGCAAAGCCCCAGTGTTGCTGCGCCTGTGAAAGCGCTTCCAAGGAAGGGTGCTGGCTAGCAAGAGCTTTCAGTGCTGGCACTTTTCATCTCTGAGCAATTGCTGGACGTTTGCAATTTCTCACCTGAGCTCTCTTTCGACTGCGCGAGAGGATGAGCAGAAGATTAGGTGGCTAGAGAAGCCCAGAGCCCCAGTGTTCTTAGGGCTACAAAAGCGCTTCCAAGGAAGGGTGCTGGCTAGCAAGAGCTTTCAGTGCTGGCACTTTTCATCTCTGAGCAATTGCTCAACGTTTGGAATCTCTCACCTGAGCTCTCTTTAGACTGCGCGAGAGGATGAGCAGAAGATTAGGTGGCTAGAGAAGCCCAGAGCCCCACTGTTCTTAGGCCTACAAAAGCACTTCCAAGGAAGGGTGCTGGCTAGCAACAGCTTTCAGTGCTGGCACTTTTCATCTCTGAGCAATTGCTCGCCGTTTGCAATTTCTCAGCTCGTGTCTACGAGACGGAGAGATAGTGACCGTGACATATGGTGGCTAGAGAAGCGCAAAGCCCCAGTGTTACTGCGCCTGTGAAAGCGCTTCCAAGGAAGGGTGCTGGCTAGCAACAGCTTTCAGTGCTGGCACTTTTCATCTCTGAGCAATTGCTCAACGTTTGGAATCTCTCACCTGAGCTCTCTTTAGACTGCGTGAGAGGATGAGCAGAAGAGTAGGTGGCTAGAGAAGCCCAGAGCCCCAGTGTTCTTAGGCCTACAAAAGCGCTTCCAAGGAAGGGTGCTGGCTAGCAAGAGCTTTCAGTGCTGGCACTTTTCATCTCTGAGCAATTGCTCGACTTTTGCAATTTCTCAACTCGTATCTACGAGACAGAAAGAGAATGACCGTGATGTTTGGTGGCTAGAGAAGCGCAAAGCCCCAGTGTTGCTGCGTCTGTGAAAGCGCTTCCAAGGAAGGGTGCTGGCTAGCAACAGCTTTCAGTGCTGGCACTTTTCATCTCTGAGCAATTGCTCGACGTTTGCAATTTCTCAGCTCTTACCTACGAGACGGATAGATAGTGACCGTGATGTTTGGTGGCTAGAGAAGCGCAAAGCCCCAGTGTTGCTGCACCTGTGAAAGCGCTTCCAAGGAAGGGTGCTGGCTAGCAACAGCTTTCAGTGCTGGCACTTTTCATCTCTGAGCAATTGCTCGACGTTTGCAATTTCTCACCAGAGCTCTCTTTAGACTGCGCGAGAGGATGAGCAGAAAATTAGGTGGCTAGAGAAGCCCAGAGCCCCAGTGTTCTTAGGGCTACAAAAGCGCTTCCAAGGAAGGGTGCTGGCTAGCAACAGCTTTCAGTGCTGGCACTTTTCATCTCTGAGCAATTGCTCGACGTTTGCAATTTCTCAGCTCGTGTTTACGAGACAGAGAGATAGTGACCGTGATGTTTGGTGGCTAGAGAAGCGCAAAGCCCCAGTGTTGCTGCGCCTGTGAAAGCGCTTCCAAGGAAGGGTGCTGGCTAGCAACAGCATTCAGTGCTGGCACTTTTCATCTCTGAGCAATTGCTGGACATTTGCAATTTCAAACCTGAGCTCTCTTTAGACTGCGCGAGAGGATGAGCAGAAGATTAGGTGGCTAGAGAAGCCCAGAGCCCCAGTGTTCTTAGGGCTACAAAAGCACTTCCAAGGAAGGGTGCTGGCTAGCAACAGCTTTCAGTGCTGGCACTTTTCATCTCTGAGCAATTGCTCGACGTTTGCAATTTCTCAGCTCTTGTCTACGAGACAGAAAGACTGTCACGTTTGGTGGGTAGAGAAGCGCAAAGCCCCAGTGTTGCTGCGCCTGTGAAAGCGCTTCCAAGGAAGGCTGCTGGCTAGCAAGAGCTTTCAGTGCTGGCACTTTTCATCTCTGAGCAATTGCTCGATGTTTGCAATTTCTCCCCTGAGCTCTCTTTAGATTGCGCGAGAGGATGAGCAGAAGATTAGGTGGCTAGAGTAGGCCAGAGCCCCAGTGTTCTTAGGGCTACAAAAGCGCTTCCAAGGAAGGGTGCTGGCTAGCAACAGCTTTCAGTGCTGGCACTTTTCATCTCTGAGCAATTGCTCCACGTTTGCAATTTCTCAGCTCGTGTCTACGAGACGGAGAGATAGTGACCGTGATGTTTGGTGGCTAGAGAAGCGCAAAGCCCCAGTGTTGCTGCGCCTGTGAAAGCGCTTCCAAGGAAGGGTGCTGGCTGGCAAGAGCTTTCAGTGCTGGCACTTTTCATCTCTGAGCAATTGCTGGACGTTTGCAATTTCTCACCTGAGCTCTCTTTCGACTGCGCGAGAGGATGAGCAGAAGATTAGATGGCTAGAGAAGCCCAGAGCCCCAGTGTTCTTAGGGCTACAAAAGCGCTTCCAAGGAAGGGTGCTGGCTAGCAAGAGCTTTCAGTGCTGGCACTTTTCATCTCTGAGCAATTGCTCAACGTTTGGAATCTCTCACCTGAGCTCTCTTTAGACTGCGTGAGAGGATGAGCAGAAGAGTAGGTGGCTAGAGAAGCCCAGAGCCCCAGTGTTCTTAGGGCTACAAAAGCGCTTCCAAGGAAGGGTGCTGGCTAGCAAGAGCTTTCAGTGCTGGCACTTTTCATCTCTGAGCAATTGCTCGACGTTTGCAATCTCTCACCTGAGCTCTCTTTAGACTGCGCGAGAGGATGAGCTGAAGAGTAGGTGGCTAGAGAAGCCCAGAGCCCCAGTGTTCTTAGGGCTACAAAAGCGCTTCCAAGGAAGGGTGCTGGCTAGCAACAGCTTTCAGTGCTGGCACTTTTCATCTCTGAGCAATTGCTCGACTTTTGCAATTTCTCAACTCGTATCTACGAGACAGAAAGAGAATGACCGTGATGTTTGGTGGCTAGAGAAGCGCAAAGCCCCAGTGTTGCTGCGTCTGTGAAAGCGCTTCCAAGGAAGGGTGCTGGCTAGCAACAGCTTTCAGTGCTGGCACTTTTCATCTCTGAGCAATTGCTGGACATTTGCAATTTCAAACCTGAGCTCTCTTTAGACTGCACGAGAGGATGAGCAGAAGCTTAGGTGGCTAGAGAAGCCCAGAGCCCCAGTGTTCTTAGGGCTACAAAAGCACTTCCAAGGAAGGGTGCTGGCTAGCAACAGCTTTCAGTGCTGGCACTTTTCATCTCTGAGCAATTGCTCGACGTTTGCAATTTCTCAGCTCTTGTCTACGAGACAGAAAGACTGTCACGTTTGGTGGGTAGAGAAGCGCAAAGCCCCAGTGTTGCTGCGCCTGTGAAAGCGCTTCCAAGGAAGGCTGCTGGCTAGCAACAGCTTTCAGTGCTGGCACTTTTCATCTCTGAGCAATTGCTGGACATTTGCAATTTCAAACCTGAGCTCTCTTTAGACTGCGCGAGAGGATGAGCAGAAGATTAGGTGGCTAGAGAAGCCCAGAGCCCCAGTGTTCTTAGGGCTACAAAAGCGCTTCCAAGGAAGGGTGCTGGCTAGCAACAGCTTTCAGTGCTGGCACTTTTCATCTCTGAGCAATTGCTCGATGTTTGCAATTTCTCACCTGAGCTCTCTTTAGATTGCGCGAGAGGATGAGCAGAAGATTAGGTGGCTAGAGTAGCCCAGAGCCCCAGTGTTCTTAGGGCTACAAAAGCGCTTCCAAGGAAGGGTGCTGGCTAGCAACAGCTTTCAGTGCTGGCACTTTTCATCTCTGAGCAATTGCTCGACGTTTGCAATTTCTCAGCTCGTGTCTACGAGACGGAGAGATAGTGACCGTGATGTTTGGTGGGTAGAGAAGCGCAAAGCCCCAGTGTTACTGCGCCTGTGAAAGCGCTTCCAAGGAAGGGTGCTGGCTAGCAAGAGCTTTCAGTGCTGGCACTTTTCATCTCTGAGCAATTGCTGGACGTTTGCAATTTCTCACCTGAGCTCTCTTTCGACTGCGCGAGAGGATGAGCAGAAGATTAGATGGCTAGAGAAGCCCAGAGCCCCAGTGTTCTTAGGGCTACAAAAGCGCTTCCAAGGAAGGGTGCTGGCTAGCAAGAGCTTTCAGTGCTGGCACTTTTCATCTCTGAGCAATTGCTCAACGTTTGGAATCTCTCACCTGAGCTCTCTTTAGACTGCGTGAGAGGATGAGCAGAAGAGTAGGTGGCTAGAGAAGCCCAGAGCCCCAGTGTTCTTAGGGCTACAAAAGCGCTTCCAAGGAAGGGTGCTGGCTAGCAACAGCTTTCAGTGCTGCCACTTTTCATCTCTGAGCAATTGCTCGACGTTTGCAATTTCTCAACTCGTATCTACGGGACTGAAAGAGAATTACCGTGATGTTTGGTGGGTAGAGAAGCGCAAAGCCCCAGTGTTGCTGTGTCTGTGAAAGCGCTTCCAAGGAAGGGTGCTGGCTGGCAACAGCTTTCAGTGCTGGCACTTTTCATCTCTGAGCAATTGCTCGACTTTTGCAATTTCTCAGCTCTTATCTACGAGACGGATAGATAGTGACCGTGATGTTTGGTGGGTAGAGAAGCGCAAAGCCCCAGTGTTGCTGCACCTGTGAAAGCGCTTCCGAGGAAGGCTGCTGGCTAGCAACAGCTTTCAGTGCTGGCACATTTCACCTCTGAGCAATTGCTGGACATTTGCAGTTTCAAACCTGAGCTCTCTTTAGACTGCGTGAGAGGATGAGCAGAAGATGAGGTGGCTAGAGAAGCCCAGAGCCCGAGTGTTCTTAGGGCTACAAAATAGCTTCCAAGGAAGGGTGCTGGCTAGCAACAGCTTTCAGTGCTGGCACTTTTCATCTCTGAGCAATTGCTCGATGTTTGAAATTTCTCACCTGAGCTCTCTTTAGATTGCGCGAGAGGATGAGCAGAAGATTAGGTGGCTAGAGTAGGCCAGAGCCCCAGTGTTCTTAGGGCTACAAAAGCGCTTCCAAGGAAGGGTGCTGGCTAGCAAGAGCTTTCAGTGCTGGCACTTTTCATCTCTGAGCAATTGCTCGACGTTTGCAATTTCTCAGCTCGTGTCTACGAGACGGAGAGATAGTGACCGTGACATATGGTGGCTAGAGAAGCGCAAAGCCCCAGTGTTGCTGCGCCTGTGAAAGCGCTTCCAAGGAAGGGTGCTGGCTAGCAAGAGCTTTCAGTGCTGGCACTTTTCATCTCTGAGCAATTGCTCAACGTTTGGAATCTCTCACCTGAGCTCTCTTTAGACTGCGCGAGAGGATGAGCAGAAGAGTAGGTGGCTAGAGAAGCCCAGAGCCCCAGTGTTCTTAGGCCTACAAGAGCGCTTCCAAGGAAGGGTGCTGGCTAGCAAGAGCTTTCAGTGCTGGCACTTTTCATCTCTGAGCAATTGCTCGACGTTTGCAATTTCTCAACTCGTATCTACGAGACTGAAAGAGAATGACCGTGATGTTTGGTGGGTAGAGAAGCGCAAAGCCCCAGTGTTGCTGCGTCTGTGAAAGCGCTTCCAAGGAAGGGTGCTGGCTGGCAACAGCTTTCAGTGCTGGCACTTTTCATCTCTGAGCAATTGCTCGACTTTTGCAATTTCTCAGCTCTTATGTACGAGACGGATAGATAGTGACCGTGACGTTTGGTGGGTAGAGAAGCGCAAAGCCCCAGTGTTGCTGCACCTGTGAAAGCGCTTCCAAGGAAGGGTGCTGGCTAGTAACAGCTTTCAGTGCTGGCACTTTTCATCTCTGAGCAATTGCTGGACGTTTGCAATTTCTCACCTGAGCTCTCTTTAGACTGCGCAAGAGGATGAGCAGAAGATTAGGTGGCTAGAGAAGCCCAGAGCCCCAGTGTTCTTAGGGCTACAAAAGCGCTTCCAAGGAAGGGTGCTGGCTAGCAACAGTTTTCAGTGCTGCCACTTTACATCTCTGAGCAATTGCTCGACGTTTGCAATTTCTCACCTGAGCTCTCTTTAGACTGCGCGAGAGGATGAGCAGAAGAGTAGGTGGCTAGAGAAGCCCAGAGCCCCAGTGTTCTTAGGGCTACAAAAGCGCTTCCAAGGAAGGGTGCTGGCTAGCAACAGCTTTCAGTGCTGCCACTTTTCATCTCTGAGCAATTGCTCGATGTTTGCAATTTCTCACCTGAGCTCTCTTTAGACTGCGCGAGAGGATGAGCAGAAGATTAGGTGGCTAGAGTAGCCCAGAGCCCCAGTGTTCTTAGGCCTACAAAAGTGCTTCCAAGGAACCGTGCTGGCTAGCAACAGCTTTCAGTGCTGGCACTTTTCATCTTTGAGCAATTGCTCAACGTTTGCAATTTCTCAGCTCGTGTCTACGAGACGGAGAGATAGTGACCGTGATGTTTGGTGGCTAGAGAAGCGCAAAGCCCCAGTGTTGCTGCGCCTGTGAAAGCGCTTCCAAGGAAGGGTGCTGGCTAGCAAGAGCTTTCAGTGCTGGCACTTTTCATCTCTGAGCAATTGCTCAACGTTTGGAATCTCTCACCTGAGCTCTCTTTAGACTGCGCGAGAGGATGAGCAGAAGATTAGATGGCTAGAGAAGCCCAGAGCCCCAGTGTTCTTAGGGCTACAAAAGCGCTTCCAAGGAAGGGTGCTGGCTAGCAACAGCTTTCAGTGCTGGCACTTTTCATCTCTGAGCAATTGCTCGACGTTTGCAATTTCTCACCTGAGCTCACTTTAGAGTGAGCGAGAGGATGAGCAGAAGATGAGGTGGCTAGAGAAGCCCAGAGCCCCAGTGTTCTTAGGCCTACAAAAGCACTTCCAAGGAAGGGTGCTGGCTAGCAACAGCTTTCAGTGCTGGCACTTTTCATCTCTGAGCAATTGCTCGACGTTTGCAATTTCTCAACTCGTATCTACGAGACAGAAAGAGAATGACCGTGATGTTTGGTGGCTAGAGAAGCGCAAAGCCCCAGTGTTGCTGCGCCTGTGAAAGCGCTTCCAAGGAAGGGTGCTGGCTAGCAACAGCTTTCAGTGCTGGCACTTTTCATCTCTGAGCAATTGCTCGACGTTTGCAATTTCTCAGCTCTTATCTACGAGACGGATAGATAGTGACCGTGATGTTTGGTGGGTAGAGAAGCGCAAAGCCCCAGTGTTGCTGCGTCTGTGAAAGCGCTTCCAAGGAAGGGTGCTGGCTAGTAACAGCTTTCAGTGCTGGCACTTTTCATCTCTGAGCAATTGCTCGACGTTTGCAATTTCTCACCAGAGCTCTCTTTAGACTGCGCGAGAGGATGAGCAGAAGATTAGGTGGCTAGAGAAGCCCAGAGCCCCAGTGTTCTTAGGGCTACAAAAGCGCTTCCAAGGAAGGGTGCTGGCTAGCAACAGCTTTCAGCGCTGGCACTTTTCATCTCTGAGCAATTGCTCGACGTTTGCAATTTCTCAGCTCGTGTTTACGAGACGGAGAGATAGTGACCGTGATGTTTGGTGGCTAGAGAAGCGCAAAGCCCCAGTGTTGCTGCGCCTGTGAAAGCGCTTCCAAGGAAGGGTGCTGGCTAGCAACAGCTTTCAGTGCTGGCACTTTTCATCTCTGAGCAATTGCTGGACATTTGCAATTTCAAACCTGAGCTCTCTTTAGACTGCGCGAGAGGATGAGCAGAAGATTAGGTGGCTAGAGTAGCCCAGAGCCCCAGTGTTCTTAGGGCTACAAAAGCGCTTCCAAGGAAGGGTGCTGGCTAGCAACAGCTTTCAGTGCTGGCACTTTTCATCTCTGAGCAATTGCTCGATGTTTGCAATTTCTCACCTGAGCTCTCTTTAGACTGCGCGAGACGATGAGCAGAAGATTAGGTGGCTAGAGTAGCCCAGAGCCCCAGTGTTCTTAGGCCTACAAAAGCGCTTCCAAGGAAGGGTGCTGGCTAGCAACAGCTTTCAGTGCTGGCACTTTTCATCTTTGAGCAATTGCTCAACGTTTGCAATTTCTCAGCTCGTGTCTACGAGACGGAGAGATAGTGACCGTGATGTTTGGTGGGTAGAGAAGCGCAAAGCCCCAGTGTTGCTGCGCCTGTGAAAGCGCTTCCAAGGAAGGGTGCTGGCTAGCAACAGCTTTCAGTGCTGGCACTTTTCATCTCTGAGCAATTGCTGGACGTTTGCAATTTCTCACCTGAGCTCTCTTTAGAGTGCGCGAGAGGATGAGCAGAAGAGTAGGTGGCTAGAGAAGCCCAGAGCCCCACTGTTCTTAGGGCTACAAAAGCGCTTCCAAGGAAGGGTGCTGGCTAGCAACAGCTTTCAGTGCTGGCACTTTTCATCTCTGAGCAATTGCTGGATGTTTGCAATTTCTCCCCTGAGCTCTCTTTAGACTGCGCGAGAGGATGAGCAGAAGATTAGGTGGCTAGAGAAGCCCAGAGCCCCACTGTTCTTAGGGCTACAAAAGCGCTTCCAAGGAAGGGTGCTGGCTAGCAAGAGCTTTCAGTGCTGGCACTTTTCATCTCTGAGCAATTGCTCGACGTTTGCAATTTCTCGGCTCGTGTTTACGAGACGGAGAGATAGTGACCGTGATGTTTGGTGGCTAGAGAAGCGCAAAGCCCCAGTGTTGCTGCGCCTGTGAAAGCGCTTCCAAGGAAGGGAGCTGGCTATCAACAGCTTTCAGTGCTGGCACTTTTCATCTCTGAGCAATTGCTCGACGTTTGCAATTTCTCAGCTCTTGTCTACGAGACTGAAAGAGAAAGACTGTGACGTTTGGTGGGTAGAGAAGCGCAAAGCCCCAGTGTTGCTGCGCCTGTGAAAGCGCTTCCAAGGAAGGGTGCTGGCTAGCAACAGCTTTCAGTGCTGGCACTTTTCATCTCTGAGCAATTGCTCGACGTTTGCAATTTCTCACCAGAGCTCTCTTTAGACTGCGCGAGAGGATGACAGAAGAGTAGGTGGCTAGAGAAGCCCAGAGCCCCAGTGTTCTTAGGGCTACAAAAGCGCTTCCAAGGAAGGGTGCTGGCTAGCAAGAGCTTTCAGTGCTGGCACTTTTCATCTCTGAGCAATTGCTCGACGTTTGCAATTTCTCACCTGAGCTCTCTTTAGACTGCGCGAGAGGATGAGCAGAAGATTAGGTGGCTAGAGAAGCCCAGAGCCCCAGTGTTCTTAGGCCTACAAAAGCGCTTCCAAGGAAGGGTGCTGGCTAGCAACAGCTTTCAGTGCTGGCACTTTTCATCTCTGAGCAATTGCTGGACGTTTGCAATTTCTCACCTGAGCTCTCTTTAGAGTGCGCGAGAGCAGGAGCAGAAGATTAGGTGGATAGAGAAGCCCAGAGCCCCAGTGTTCTTAGGGCTACAAGAGCGCTTCCAAGGAAGGGTGCTGGCTAGCAACAGCTTTCAGTGCTGGCACTTTTCGTCTCTGAGCAATTGCTCGACGTTTGCAATTTCTCAGCTCTTGTCTACGAGACTGAAAGAGAATGACCGTGACATTTGGTGGCTAGAGAAGCGCAAAGCCCCAGTGTTCTTAGGGCTACAAGACCGCTTCCAAGGAAGGGTGCTGGCTAGCAAGAGCTTTCAGTGCTGGCACTTTTCATCTCTGAGCAATTCCTCGACGTTTGCAATTTCTCACCTGAGCTCTCTTTAGACTGCGCGAGAGGATGAGCAGAAGATTAGGTGGCTAGAGAAGCCCAGAGCCCCAGTGTTCTTAGGGCTACAAAAGCGCTTCCAAGGAAGGGTGCTGGCTAGCAACAGCTTTCAGTGCTGGCACTTTTCATCTCTGAGCAATTGCTCGACGTGTGCAATTTCTCAGCTCGTGTTTACGAGACGGAGAGATAGTGTCCGTGATGTTTGGTGGGTAGTGAAGCGCAAAGCCCCAGTGTTGCTGCGCCTGTGAAAGCGCTTCCAAGGAAGGGTGCTGGCTAGCAACAGCTTTCAATGCTGGCACTTTTCGCCTCTGAGCAATTGCTCGACATTTGCAATTTCTCACCTGAGCTCTCTTTAGACTGCGCGAGAGGATGAGCAGAAGATTAGGTGGCTAGAGAAGCCCAGAGCCCCACTGTTCTTAGGCCTACAAAAGCGCTTCCAAGGAAGGGTGCTGGCTAGCAAGAGCTTTCAGTGCTGGCACTTTTCATCTCTGAGCAATTGCTCGACGTTTGCAATTTCTCACCTGAGCTCTCTTTAGACTGCGCGAGAGGATGAGCAGAAGATGAGGTGGCTAGAGAAGCCCAGAGCCCCACTGTTCTTAGGGCTACAAGAGCGCTTCCAAGGAAGGGTGCTGGCTAGCAACAGCTTTCAGTGCTGGCACTTTTCATCTTTGAGCAGTTGCTCGACTTTTGCAATTTCTCAGCTCTTGTCTACGAGACTGAAAGAGAATGACCGTGACGTTTGGTGGGTAGAGTAGCGCAAAGTCCCAGTGTTGCTGTGCCTGTGAAAGCGCTTCCAAGGAAGGGTGCTGGCTAGCTACAGCTTTCAGTGCTGCCACTTTTCATCTCTGAGCAATTGCTCAACGTTTGCAATTTCTCACTTGACCTCTCTTTAGAGTGCGCGAGAGGATGAGCAGAAGATTAGGTGCATAGAGAAGCCCAGAGCCCCAGTCTTCTTAGGCCTACAAAAGCGCTTCCAAGGAAGGGTGCTGGCTAGCAACAGCTTTCAGTGCTGCCACTTTTCATCTCTGAGCAATTGCTCGACGTTTGCAATTTCTCACCTGAGCTCTCTTTAGACTGCGCGAGAGGATGAGCAGAAGATTAGGTGGCTAGAGAAGCCCAGAGCCCCAGTGTTCTTAGGGCTACAAAAGCGCTTCCAAGGAAGGGTGCTGGCTAGCAACAGCTTTCAGTGCTGGCACTTTTCATCTCTGAGCAATTGCTCGACGTTTGCAATTTCTCACCTGAGCTCTCTTTAGACTGCGCGAGAGCAGGAGCAGAAGAGTAGGTGGCTAGAGAAGCCCAGAGCCCCACTGTTCTTAGGGCTACAAGAGCGCTTCCAAGGAAGGGTGCTGGCTAGCCACAGCTTTCAGTGCTGGCACTTTTCATCTTTGAGCAGTTGCTCGACTTTTGCAATTTCTCAGCTCTTGTCTACGAGACTGAAAGAGAATGACCGTGATGTTTGGTGGGTAGAGTAGCGCAAAGTCCCAGTGTTGCTGCGCCTGTGAAAGCGCTTCCAAGGAAGGGTGCTGGCTAGCAACAGCTTTCAGTGCTGGCACTTTTCATCTCTGAGCAATTGCTCGACGTTTGCAATTTCTCACCTGAGCTCTCTTTAGACTGCGCGAGAGGATGAGCAGAAGATTAGGTGGCTAGAGAAGCCCAGAGCCCCAGTGTTCTTAGGCCTACAAAAGCGCTTCCAAGGAAGGGTGCTGGCTAGCAACAGCTTTCAGTGCTGGCACTTTTCATCTCTGAGCAATTGCTCGACGTTTGCAATTTCTCACCTGAGCTCTCTTTAGACTGCGCGAGAGGATGAGCAGAAGATTAGGTGGCTAGAGAAGCCCAGAGCCCCAGTGTTCTAAGGGCTACAAGAGCGCTTCCAAGGAAGGGTGCTGGCTAGCAACAGCTTTCAGTGCTGGCACTTTTCATCTCTGAGCAATTGCTCAACGTTTGCAATTTCTCACCTGAGCTCTCTTTAGACTGCGCGAGAGGATGAGCAGAAGAGTAGGTGGCTAGAGAAGCCCAGAGCCCCAGTGTTCTAAGGGCTACAAGAGCGCTTCCAAGGAAGGGTGCTGGCTAGCCACAGCTTTCAGTGCTGGCACTTTTCATCTCTGAGCAATTGCTCGACGTTTGCAATTTCTCAGCTCGTGTTTACGAGACAGAGAGATAGTGACCGTGATGTTTGGTGGGTAGAGAAGCGCAAAGCCCCAGTGTTGCTGCGCCTGTGAAAGCTCTTCCAAGGAAGGGTGCTGGCTAGCAAGAGCTTTCAGTGCTGGCACTTTTCATCTCTGAGCAATTGCTCGACGTTTGCAATTTCTCACCTGAGCTCTCTTTAGAGTGCGCGAGAGGATGAGCAGAAGAGTAGGTGGCTAGAGAAGCCCAGAGCCCCAGTGTTCTTAGGGCTACAAGAGCGCTTCCAAGGAAGGGTGCTGGCTAGCAACAGCTTTCAGTGCTGGCACTTTTCATCTTTGAGCAGTTGCTCGACGTCTGCAATTTCTCAACTCGTGTCTACGAGACTGAAAGAGAATGACCATGATGTTTGGTGGCTAGAGAAGCGCAAAGCCCCAGTGTTGCTGCGCCTGTGAAAGCGCTTCCAAGGAAGGGTGCTGGCTAGCAACAGCTTTCAGTGCTGGCACTTTTCATCTCTGAGCAATTGCTCGACGTTTGCAATTTCTCACCTGAGCTCTCTTTAGAGTGCGCGAGAGGATGAGCAGAAGATTAGGTGGCTAGAGAAGCCCAGAGCCCCAGTGTTCTTAGGCCTACAAAAGCGCTTCCAAGGAAGGGTGCTGGCTAGCCACAGCTTTCAGTGCTGGCACTTT
Source organism: Sarcoramphus papa (assembly GCA_037962945.1). NCBI lineage: Eukaryota > Metazoa > Chordata > Aves > Accipitriformes > Cathartidae > Sarcoramphus > Sarcoramphus papa. The sequence goes on from CM075586.1 coordinate 95,511,137, forward strand.
TCATCTCTGAGCAATTGCTCGACGTTTGCAATTTCTCACCTGAGCTCTCTTTAGACTGCATGAGAGGATGAGCAGAAGATGAGGTGGCTAGAGAAGCCCAGAGCCCCAGTGTTCTTAGGCCTACAAAAGCGCTTCCAAGGAAGGGTGCTGGCTAGCAACAGCTTTCAGTGCTGGCACTTTTCATCTCTGAGCAATTGCTCGACATTTGCAATTTCTCACCTGAGCTCTCTTTAGACTGCGCGAGAGGATGAGCAGAAGATTAGGTGGCTAGAGAAGCCCAGAGCCCCACTGTTCTTAGGGCTACAAGAGCGCTTCCAAGGAAGGGTGCTGGCTAGCAACAGCTTTCAGTGCCGGCACTTTTCATCTCTGAACAATTCCTCGACGTTTGCAATTTCTCACCTGAGCTCTCTTTAGACTGCGCGAGAGGATGAGCAGAAGATTAGGTGGCTAGAGAAGCCCAGAGCCCCAGTGTTCTTAGGCCTACAAAAGCGCTTCCAAGGAAGGGTGCTGGCTAGCCACAGCTTTCAGTGCTGGCACTTTTCATCTTTGAGCAGTTACTCGACTTTTGCAATTTCTCAGCTCGTGTCTACGAGACTGAAAGAGAATGACCGTGATGTTTGGTGGCTAGAGAAGCGCAAAGCCCCAGTGTTGCTGCGCCTGTGAAAGCGCTTCCAAGGAAGGGTGCTGGCTAGCAACAGCTTTCAGTGCTGGCACTTTTCATCTCTGAGCAATTGCTCGACGTTTGCAATTTCTCACTTGAGCTCTCTTTAGAGTGCGCGAGAGGATGAGCAGAAGATTAGGTGGCTAGAGAAGCCCAGAGCCCCAGTGTTCTTAGGGCTACAAAAGCACTTCCAAGGAAGGGTGCTGGCTAGCAACAGCTTTCAGTGCTGGCACTTTTCATCTCTGAGCAATTGCTCGACGTTTGCAATTTCTCACCTGAGCTCTCTTTAGACTGCGCGAGAGGATGAGCAGAAGATTAGGTGGCTAGAGAAGCCCAGAGCCCCACTGTTCTTAGGCCTACAAAAGCGCTTCCAAGGAAGGTTGCTGGCTAGCAACAGCTTTCAGTGCTGGCACTTTTCATCTCTGAGCAATTGCTCAACGTTTGCAATTTCTCACCTGAGCTCTCTTTAGACTGCGCGAGAGGATGAGCAGAAGAGTAGGTGGCTGGAGAAGCCCAGAGCCCCAGTGTTCTTAGGGCTACAAAAGCGCTTCCAAGGAAGGGTGCTGGCTAGCAACAGCTTTCAGTGCTGGCACTTTTCATCTCTGAGCAATTCCTCGACGTTTGCAATTTCTCACCTGAGCTCTCTTTAGACTGCGCGAGAGGATGAGCAGAAGAGTAGGTGGCTAGAGAAGCCCAGAGCCCCAGTGTTCTTAGGGCTACAAGAGCGCTTCCAAGGAAGGGTGCTGGCTAGCAACAGCTTTCAGTGCTGGCACTTTTCATCTCTGAGCAATTGCTCAACGTTTGCAATTTCTCACCTGAGCTCTCTTTAGACTGCGCGAGAGGATGAGCAGAAGAGTAGGTGGCTAGAGAAGCCCAGAGCCCCAGTGTTCTTAGGCCTACAAAAGCGCTTCCAAGGAAGGGTGCTGGCTAGCAACAGCTTTCAGTGCTGGCACTTTTCATCTCTGAGCAATTGCTCGACGTTTGCAATTTCTCAACTCGAGTTTACGAGACAGAGAGATAGTGACCGTGATGTTTGGTGGGTAGAGAAGCGCAAAGCCCCAGTGTTGCTGCGCCTGTGAAAGCGCTTCCAAGGAAGGGTGCTGGCTAGCAAGAGCTTTCAGTGCTGGCACTTTTCATCTCTGAGCAATTGCTCGACGTTTGCAATTTCTCACCTGAGCTCTCTTTAGACTGCGCGAGAGGATGAGCAGAAGAGTAGGTGGCTAGAGAAGCCCAGAGCCCCAGTCTTCTTAGGGCTACAAAAGCGCTTCCAAGGAAGGGTGCTGGCTAGCAACAGCTTTCAGTGCTGGCACTTTTCATCTCTGAGCAATTCCTCGACGTTTGCAATTTCTCCCCTGAGCTCTCTTTAGACTGCGCGAGAGGATGAGCAGAAGAGTAGGTGGCTAGAGAAGCCCAGAGCCCCAGTGTTCTTAGGCCTACAAAAGCGCTTCCAAGGAAGGGTGCTGGCTAGCAAGAGCTTTCAGTGCTGGCACTTTTCATCTCTGAGCAGTTGCTCGACTTTTGCAATTTCTCAGCTCTTGTCTACAAGACTGAAAGAGAATGACCGTGATGTTTGGTGGGTAGAGAAGCGCAAAGCCCCAATGTTGCTGCGCCTGTGAAAGCACTTCCAAGGAAGGGTGCTGGCTAGCAAGAGCTTTCAGTGCTGGCACTTTTCATCTCTGAGCAATTGCTGGATGTTTGCAATTTCTCACCTGAGCTCTCTTTAGACTGCGCGAGAGGATGAGCAGAAGATTAGGTGGCTAGAGAAGCCCAGAGCCCCAGTGTTCTTAGGCCTACAAAAGCGCTTCCAAGGAAGGGTGCTGGCTAGCAAGAGCTTTCAGTGCTGGCACTTTTCATCTCTGAGGAATTGGTGGACGTTTGCAATTTCTCAGCTCTTGTCTACAAGACTGAAAGAGAATGACCGTGACATTTGGTGGGTAGAGAAGCGCAAAGCCCCAGTGTTGCTGCGCCTGTGAAAGCGCTTCCAAGGAAGGGTGCTGGCTAGCAAGAGCTTTCAGTGCTGGCACTTTTCATCTCTGAGCAATTGCTGGACATTTGCAATTTCTCACCTGAGCTCTCTTTAGACTGCGCGAGAGGATGAGCAGAAGATTAGGTGGCTAGAGAAGCCAGAGCCCCGGAGTTCTTAGGGCTACAAAAGCGCTTCCAAGGAAGGGTGCTGGCTAGCAAGAGCTTTCAGTGCTGGCACTTTTCATCTCTGAGCAATTGCTCGACGTTTGCAATTTCTCCCCTGAGCTCTCTTTAGACTGCGCGAGAGGATGAGCAGAAGATTAGGTGGCTAGAGAAGCCCAGAGCCCCGGAGTTCTTAGGGCTACAAAAGCGCTTCCAAGGAAGGGTGCTGGCTAGCAACAGCTTTCAGTGCTGGCACTTTCCATCTCTGAGCAATTGCTCGACGTTTGCAATTTCTCACCTGAGCTCTCTTTAGACTGCGCGAGAGGATGAGCAGAAGATGAGGTGGCTAGAGAAGCCCAGAGCCCCAGTGTTCTTAGGGCTACAAAAGCGCTTCCAAGGAAGGGTGCTGGCTAGCAACAGCTTTCAGTGCTGGCACTTTTCATCTCTGAGCAGTTGCTCGACTTTTGCAATTTCTCAGCTCTTGTCTACGAGACTGAAAGAGAATGACCGTGACGTTTGGTGGGTAGAGAAGCGCAAAGCCCCAGTGTTGCTGTGCCTGTGAAAGCGCTTCCAAGGAAGGGTGCTGGCTAGCAACAGCTTTCAGTGCTGGCACTTTTCATCTCTGAGCAATTGCTCGACTTTTGCAATTTCTCAGCTCTTATCTACGAGACGGATAGCTAGTGACCGTGATGTTTGGTGCCTAGAGAAGCGCAAAGCCCCAGTGTTGCTGCGCCTGTGAAAGCGCTTCCAAGGAAGGGTGCTGGCTAGCAAGAGCTTTCAGTGCTGGCACTTTTCATCTCTGAGCAATTGCTGGACATTTGCAATTTCTCACCTGAGCTCTCTTTAGACTGCGCGAGAGGATGAGCAGAAGATTAGGTGGCTAGAGAAGCCCAGAGCCCCGGAGTTCTTAGGGCTACAAGACCGCTTCCAAGGAAGGGTGCTGGCTAGCAAGAGCTTTCAGTGCTGGCACTTTTCATCTCTGAGCAATTGCTCGACGTTTGCAATTTCTCACCTGAGCTCTCTTTAGACTGCGCGAGAGGATGAGCAGAAGATTAGGTGGCTAGAGAAGCCCAGAGCCCCACTGTTCTTAGGGCTACAAAAGCGCTTCCAAGGAAGGGTGCTGGCTAGCAACAGCTTTCAGTGCTGGCACTTTTCATCTCTGAGCAATTGCTCGACGTTTGCAATTTCTCGGCTCGTGTTTACGAGACGGAGAGATAGTGACCGTGATGTTTGGTGGGTAGAGAAGCGCAAAGTCCCAGTGTTGCTGTGCCTGTGAAAGCGCTTCCAAGGAAGGGTGCTGGCTAGCAAGAGCGTTCAGTGCTGGCACTTTTCATCTCTGAGCAATTGCTCGACATTTGCAATTTCTCACCTGAGCTCTCTTTAGACTGCGCGAGAGGATGAGCAGAAGATTAGGTGGCTAGAGAAGCCCAGAGCCCCACTGTTCTTAGGGCTACAAGAGCGCTTCCAAGGAATGGTGCTGGCTAGCAACAGCTTTCAGTGCTGGCACTTTTCATCTCTGAGCAATTGCTCGACGTTTGCAATTTCTCACCTGAGCTCTCTTTAGACTGCGCGAGAGGATGAGCACAAGATTAGGTGGCTAGAGAAGCCCAGAGCCCCAGTGTTCTTAGGGCTACAAAAGCGCTTCCAAGGAAGGGTGCTGGCTAGCAAGAGCTTTCAGTGCTGGCACTTTTCATCTCTGAGCAGTTGCTCGACTTTTGCAGTTTCTCATCTCTTGTCTACGAGACTGAAAGAGAATGACCGTGACGTTTGGTGGGTAGAGAAGCGCAAAGCCCCAGTGTTGCTGTGCCTGTGAAAGCGCTTCCAAGGAAGGGTGCTGGCTAGCAACAGCTTTCAGTGCTGGCACTTTTCATCTCTGAGCAATTGCTCGACGTTTGCAATTTCTCACCTGAGCTCTCTTTAGACTGCGCGAGAGGATGAGCAGAAGATTAGGTGGCTAGAGAAGCCCAGAGCCCCAGTCTTCTTAGGGCTACAAAAGCGCTTCCAAGGAAGGGTGCTGGCTAGCCACAGCTTTCAGTGCTGGCACTTTTCATCTCTGAGCAATTGCTCGACGTTTGCAATTTCTCACCTGAGCTCTCTTTAGACTGCGCGAGAGGATGAGCAGAAGATTAGGTGGCTAGAGAAGCCCAGAGCCCCAGTGTTCTTAGGGCTACAAAAGCGCTTCCAAGGAAGGGTGCTGGCTAGCAAGAGCTTTCAGTGCTGGCACTTTCCATCTCTGAGCAATTGCTCGACGTTTGCAATTTCTCACCTGAGCTCTCTTTAGACTGCGCGAGAGGATGAGCAGAAGATTAGGTGGCTAGAGAAGCCCAGAGCCCCAGTGTTCTTAGGGCTACAAAAGCGCTTCCAAGGAAGGGTGCTGGCTAGCAACAGCTTTCAGTGCTGGCACTTTTCATCTCTGAGCAATTGCTCGACGTTTGCAATATCTCACCTGAGCTCTCTTTAGACTGCGCGAGAGGATGAGCAGAAGATTAGGTGGCTAGAGAAGCCCAGAGCCCCACTGTTCTTAGGGCTACAAAAGCGCTTCCAAGGAAGGGTGCTGGCTAGCAAGAGCTTTCAGTGCTGGCACTTTTCATCTCTGAGCAATTGCTCGACGTTTGCAATTTCTCAACTCGAGTTTACGAGACAGAGAGATAGTGACCGTGACGTTTGGTGGCTAGAGAAGCGCAAAGCCCCAGTGTTGCTGCGCCTGTGAAAGCGCTTCCAAGGAAGGGTGCTGGCTAGCAACAGCTTTCAGTGCTGGCACTTTTCATCTCTGAGCAATTGCTCGACGTTTGCAATTTCTCACCTGAGCTCTCTTTAGACTGCGCGAGAGGATGAGCAGAAGAGTAGGTGGCTAGAGAAGCCCAGAGCCCCAGTCTTCTTAGGCCTACAAAAGCGCTTCCAAGGAAGGGTGCTGGCTAGCAAGAGCTTTCAGTGCTGGCACTTTTCATCTCTGAGCAATTGCTCGATGTTTGCAATTTCACACCTGAGCTCTCTTTAGACTGCGCGAGAGGATGAGCAGAAGATTAGGTGGCTAGAGAAGCCCAGAGCCCCAGTGTTCTTAGGGCTACAAAAGCGCTTCCAAGGAAGGGTGCTGGCTAGCAACAGCTTTCAGTGCTGGCACTTTTCATCTCTGAGCAATTGCTCGATGTTTGCAATTTCTCGGCTCGTGTTTACGAGACGGAGAGATAGTGACCGTGATGTTTGGTGGGTAGAGAAGCGCAAAGTCCCAGTGTTGCTGTGCCTGTGAAAGCGCTTCCAAGGAAGGGTGCTGGCTAGCAAGAGCGTTCAGTGCTGGCACTTTTCATCTCTGAGCTATTGCTCGACATTTGCAATTTCTCACCTGAGCTCTCTTTAGACTGCGCGAGAGGATGAGCAGAAGATTAGGTGGCTAGAGAAGCCCAGAGCCCCAGTGTTCTTAGGGCTACAAGAGCGCTTCCAAGGAAGGGTGCTGGCTAGCAACAGCTTTCAGTGCTGGCACTTTTCATCTCTGAGCAATTGCTCGACGTTTGCAATTTCTCACCTGAGCTCTCTTTAGACTGCGCGAGAGGATGAGCAGAAGATGAGGTGGCTAGAGAAGCCCAGAGCCCCAGTGTTCTTAGGGCTACAAAAGCGCTTCCAAGGAAGGGTGCTGGCTAGCAAGAGCTTTCAGTGCTGGCACTTTTCATCTCTGAGCAGTTGCTCGACTTTTGCAATTTCTCAGCTCTTGTCTACGAGACTGAAAGAGAATGACCGTGACGTTTGGTGGGTAGAGAAGCGCAAAGCCCCAGTGTTGCTGTGCCTGTGAAAGCGCTTCCAAGGAAGGGTGCTGGCTAGCAACAGCTTTCAGTGCTGGGATTTTTCATCTCTGAGCAATTGCTCAACGTTTGCAATTTCTCACCTGAGCTCTCTTTAGAGTGCGCGAGAGGATGAGCAGAAGATTAGGTGGCTAGAGAAGCCCAGAGCCCCACTGTTCTTAGGCCTACAAAAGCGCTTCCAAGGAAGGGTGCTGGCTAGCCACAGCTTTCAGTGCTGGCACTTTTCATCTCTGAGCAATTGCTCGACGTTTGCAATTTCTCACCTGAGCTCTCTTTAGACTGCGCGAGAGGATGAGCAGAAGAGTAGGTGGCTAGAGAAGCCCAGAGCCCCAGTGTTCTTAGGCCTACAAAAGCGCTTCCAAGGAAGGGTGCTGGCTAGCAAGAGCTTTCAGTGCTGGCACTTTCCATCTCTGAGCAATTGCTCGACGTTTGCAATTTCTCACCTGAGCTCTCTTTAGACTGCGCGAGAGGATGAGCAGAAGATGAGGTGGCTAGAGAAGCCCAGAGCCCCAGTGTTCTTAGGGCTACAAAAGCGCTTCCAAGGAAGGGTGCTGGCTAGCAACAGCTTTCAGTGCTGGCACTTTTCATCTCTGAGCAATTGCTCGACGTTTGCAATATCTCACCTGAGCTCTCTTTAGACTGCGCGAGAGGATGAGCAGAAGATTAGGTGGCTAGAGAAGCCCAGAGCCCCAGTGTTCTTAGGGCTACAAAAGCGCTTCCAAGGAAGGGTGCTGGCTAGCAAGAGCTTTCAGTGCTGGCACTTTTCATCTCTGAGCAATTGCTCGACGTTTGCAATTTCTCAACTCGAGTTTACGAGACAGAGAGATAGTGACCGTGACGTTTGGTGGGTAGAGAAGCGCAAAGCCCCAGTGTTGCTGCACCTGTGAAAGCGCTTCCAAGGAAGGCTGCTGGCTAGCAACAGCTTTCAGTGCTGGCACTTTTCATCTCTGAGCAATTGCTCGACGTTTGCAATTTCTCACCTGAGCTCTCTTTAGACTGCGCGAGAGGATGAGCAGAAGATTAGGTGGCTAGAGAAGCCCGGAGCCCCAGTGTTCTTAGGGCTACAAAAGCGCTTCCAAGGAAGGGTGCTGGCTAGCAAGAGCTTTCAGTGCTGGCACTTTTCATCTCTGAGCAATTGCTCGACGTTTGCAATTTCTCCCCTGAGCTCTCTTTAGACTGCGCGAGAGGATGAGCAGAAGATGAGGTGGCTAGAGAAGCGCAAAGCCCCAGTGTTCTTAGGCCTACAAAAGCGCTTCCAAGGAAGGGTGCTGGCTAGCAACAGCTTTCAGTGCTGGCACTTTTCATCTCTGAGCAATTGCTCGACGTTTGCAATTTCTCACCTGAGCTCTCTTTAGACTGCGCGAGAGGATGAGCAGAAGAGTAGGTGGCTAGAGAAGGCCAGAGCCCCAGTGTTCTTAGGCCTACAAAAGCGCTTCCAAGGAAGGGTGCTGGCTAGCAAGAGCTTTCAGTGCTGGCACTTTTCATCTCTGAGCAATTGCTCGATGTTTGCAATTTCACACCTGAGCTCTCTTTAGAGTGCGCGAGAGGATGAGCAGAAGATTAGGTGGCTAGAGAAGCCCAGAGCCCCAGTGTTCTTAGGGCTACAAGAGCGCTTCCAAGGAAGGGTGCTGGCTAGCAACAGCTTTCAGTGCTGGCACTTTTCATCTCTGAGCAATTGCTCGACATTTGCAATTTCTCACCTGAGCTCTCTTTAGACTGCGCGAGAGGATGAGCAGAAGATTAGGTGGCTAGAGAAGCCCAGAGCCCCAGTGTTCTTAGGGCTACAAGAGCGCTTCCAAGGAAGGGTGCTGGCTAGCAAGAGCTTTCAGTGCTGGCACTTTTCATCTCTGAGCAATTCCTCGACGTTTGCAATTTCTCACCTGAGCTCTCTTTAGACTGCGCGAGAGGATGAGCAGAAGATGAGGTGGCTAGAGAAGCCCAGAGCCCCACTGTTCTTAGGCCTACAAAAGCGCTTCCAAGGAAGGGTGCTGGCTAGCAAGAGCTTTCAGTGCTGGCACTTTTCATCTCTGAGCAGTTGCTCGACTTTTGCAATTTCTCAGCTCTTGTCTACGAGACTGAAAGAGAATGACCGTGACGTTTGGTGGGTAGAGAAGCGCAAAGCCCCAGTGTTGCTGTGCCTGTGAAAGCGCTTCCAAGGAAGGGTGCTGGCTAGCAACAGCTTTCAGTGCTGGCACTTTTCATCTCTGAGCAATTGCTCAACGTTTGCAATCTCTCACCTGAGCTCTCTTTAGAGTGCGCGAGAGGATGAGCAGAAGATTAGGTGGCTAGAGAAGCCCAGAGCCCCACTGTTCTTAGGGCTACAAAAGCGCTTCCAAGGAAGGGTGCTGGCTAGCCACAGCTTTCAGTGCTGGCACTTTTCATCTCTGAGCAATTGCTCGACGTTTGCAATTTCTCACCTGAGCTCTCTTTAGACTGCGCGAGAGGATGAGCAGAAGATTAGGTGGCTAGAGAAGCCCAGAGCCCCAGTGTTCTTAGGGCTACAAAAGCGCTTCCAAGGAAGGGTGCTGGCTAGCAACAGCTTTCAGTGCTGGCACTTTCCATCTCTGAGCAATTGCTCGACGTTTGCAATTTCTCACCTGAGCTCTCTTTAGACTGCACGAGAGGATGAGCAGAAGATTAGGTGGCTAGAGAAGCCCAGAGCCCCAGTCTTCTTAGGGCTACAAAAGCGCTTCCAAGGAAGGGTGCTGGCTAGCAACAGCTTTCAGTGCTGGCACTTTTCATCTCTGAGCAATTGCTCAACGTTTGCAATATCTCACCTGAGCTCTCTTTAGAGTGCGCGAGAGGATGAGCAGAAGATTAGGTGGCTAGAGAAGCCCAGAGCCCCACTGTTCTTAGGGCTACAAAAGCGCTTCCAAGGAAGGGTGCTGGCTAGCAAGAGCTTTCAGTGCTGGCACTTTTCATCTCTGAGCAATTGCTCGACGTTTGCAATTTCTCAACTCGAGTTTACGAGACAGAGAGATAGTGACCGTGACGTTTGGTGGGTAGAGAAGCGCAAAGCCCCAGTGTTGCTGCGCCTGTGAAAGCGCTTCCAAGGAAGGGTGCTGGCTAGCAACAGCTTTCAGTGCTGGCACTTTTCATCTCTGAGCAATTGCTCGACGTTTGCAATTTCTCACCTGAGCTCTCTTTAGAGTGCGCGAGAGGATGAGCAGAAGAGTAGGTGGCTAGAGAAGCCCAGAGCCCCAGTCTTCTTAGGGCTACAAAAGCGCTTCCAAGGAAGGGTGCTGGCTAGCAACAGCTTTCAGTGCTGGCACTTTTCATCTCTGAGCAATTCCTCGACGTTTGCAATTTCTCCCCTGAGCTCTCTTTAGACTGCGCGAGAGGATGAGCAGAAGATGAGGTGGCTAGAGAAGCCCAGAGCCCCAGTGTTCTTAGGGCTACAAAAGCGCTTCCAAGGAAGGGTGCTGGCTAGCAAGAGCTTCCAGTGCTGGCACTTTTCATCTCTGAGCAGTTGCTCGACTTTTGCAATTTCTCAGCTCTTGTCTACATGACTGAAAGAGAATGACCGTGACATTTGGTGGGTAGAGAAGCGCAAAGCCCCAGTGTTGCTGCGTCTGTGAAAGCACTTCCAAGGAAGGGTGCTGGCTAGCAACAGCTTTCAGTGCTGGCACTTTTCATCTCTGAGCAATTGCTCGACGTTTGCAATTTCTCAGCTCTTATCTACGAGACGGATAGATAGTGACCGTGATGTTTGGTGGCTAGAGAAGCGCAAAGCCCCAGTGTTGCTGCACCTGTGAAAGCGCTTCCAAGGAAGGGTGCTGGCTAGCAACAGCTTTCAGTGCTGGCACTTTTCATCTCTGAGCAATTGCTCGACGTTTGCAATTTCTCACCTGAGCTCTCTTTAGACTGCGCGAGAGGATGAGCAGAAGATTAGGTGGCTAGAGAAGCCCAGAGCCCCACTGTTCTTAGGCCTACAAAAGCGCTTCCAAGGAAGGGTGCTGGCTAGCAACAGATTTCAGTGCTGGCACTTTTCATCTCTGAGCAATTGCTGGATGTTTGCAATTTCTCACCTGAGCTCTCTTTAGACTGCGCGAGAGGATGAGCAGAAGAGTAGGTGGCTAGAGAAGCCCAGAGCCCCACTGTTCTTAGGGCTACAAAAGCGCTTCCAAGGAAGGGTGCTGGCTAGTAACAGCTTTCAGTGCTGGCACTTTTCATCTCTGAGCAATTGCTCGACGTTTGCAATATCTCACCTGAGCTCTCTTTAGAGTGCGCGAGAGGATGAGCAGAAGATTAGGTGGCTAGAGAAGCCCAGAGCCCCACTGTTCTTAGGCCTACAAAAGCGCTTCCAAGGAAGGGTGCTGGCTAGCAAGAGCTTTCAGTGCTGGCACTTTTCATCTCTGAGCAATTGCTCGACGTTTGCAATTTCTCAACTCGAGTTTACGAGACAGAGAGATAGTGACCGTGACGTTTGGTGGGTAGAGAAGCGCAAAGCCCCAGTGTTGCTGCGCCTGTGAAAGCGCTTCCAAGGAAGGGTGCTGGCTAGCAACAGCTTTCAGTGCTGGCACTTTTCATCTCTGAGCAATTGCTCGACGTTTGCAATTTCTCACCTGAGCTCTCTTTAGAGTGCGCGAGAGGATGAGCAGAAGATGAGGTGGCTAGAGAAGCCCAGAGCCCCAGTCTTCTTAGGGCTACAAAAGCGCTTCCAAGGAAGGGTGCTGGCTAGCAACAGCTTTCAGTGCTGGCACTTTTCATCTCTGAGCAATTCCTCGACGTTTGCAATTTCTCCCCTGAGCTCTCTTTAGACTGCGCGAGAGGATGAGCAGAAGATGAGGTGGCTAGAGAAGCCCAGAGCCCCAGTGTTCTTAGGGCTACAAAAGCGCTTCCAAGGAAGGGTGCTGGCTAGCAAGAGCTTTCAGTGCTGGCACTTTTCATCTCTGAGCAATTGCTCGACGTTTGCAATTTCTCAGCTCTTGTCTACAAGACTGAAAGAGAATGACCGTGACATTTGGTGGGTAGAGAAGCGCAAAGCCCCAGTGTTGCTGCGCCTGTGAAAGCACTTCCAAGGAAGGGTGCTGGCTAGCAACAGCTTTCAGTGCTGGCACTTTTCATCTCTGAGCAATTGCTCGACGTTTGCAATTTCTCAACTCGAGTTTACGAGACGGAGAGATAGTGACCGTGATGTTTGGTGGCTAGAGAAGCGCAAAGCCCCAGTGTTGCTGCACCTGTGAAAGCGCTTCCAAGGAAGGGTGCTGGCTAGCAACAGCTTTCAGTGCTGGCACTTTTCATCTCTGAGCAATTGCTCGACGTTTGCAATTTCTCACCTGAGCTCTCTTTAGACTGCGCGAGAGGATGAGCAGAAGATTAGGTGGCTAGAGAAGCCCAGAGCCCCAGTCTTCTTAGGCCTACAAAAGCGCTTCCAAGGAAGGGTGCTGGCTAGCAACAGCTTTCAGTGCTGGCACTTTTCATCTCTGAGCAATTGCTCAACGTTTGCAATTTCTCACCTGAGCTCTCTTTAGACTGCGCGAGAGGATGAGCAGAAGAGTAGGTGGCTAGAGAAGCCCAGAGCCCCAGTGTTCTTAGGGCTACAAAAGCGCTTCCAAGGAAGGGTGCTGGCTAGCAACAGCTTTCAGTGCTGGCACTTTTCATCTCTGAGCAGTTGCTCGACTTTTGCAATTTCTCAGCTCTTGTCTACAAGACTGAAAGAGAATGACCGTGACATTTGGTGGGTAGAGAAGTGCAAAGCCCCAGTGTTGCTGCGCCTGTGAAAGCACTTCCAAGGAAGGGTGCTGGCTAGCAACAGCTTTCAGTGCTGGCACTTTTCATCTCTGAGCAATTGCTCGACGTTTGCAATTTCTCACCTGAGCTCTCTTTAGAGTGCGCGAGAGGATGAGCAGAAGAGTAGGTGGCTAGAGAAGCCCAGAGCCCCAGTGTTCTTAGGGCTACAAAAGCGCTTCAAGGAAGGGTGCTGGCTAGCAACAGCTTTCAGTGCTGGCACTTTTCATCTCTGAGCAATTGCTCGACGTTTGCAATTTCTCAGCTCGTGTTTACGAGACAGAGAGATAGTGACCGTGACGTTTGGTGGCTAGAGAAGCGCAAAGTCCCAGTGTTGCTGCGCCTGTGAAAGCGCTTCCAAGGAAGGGTGCTGGCTAGCAACAGCTTTCAGTGCTGCCACTTTTCATCTCTGAGCAATTGCTCGACGTTTGCAATTTCTCACCTGAGCTCTCTTTAGAGTGCGCGAGAGGATGAGCAGAAGATTAGGTGGCTGGAGAAGCCCAGAGCCCCAGTGTTCTTAAGGCTACAAAAGCGCTTCCAAGGAAGGGTGCTGGCTAGCAAGAGCTTTCAGTGCTGGCACTTTTCATCTCTGAGCAATTGCTCAACGTTTGCAATATCTCACCAGAGCTCTCTTTAGAGTGCGCGAGAGGATGAGCAGAAGAGTAGGTGGCTAGAGAAGCCCAGAGCCCCAGTGTTCTTAGGGCTACAAAAGCGCTTCCAAGGAAGGGTGCTGGCTAGCAAGAGCTTTCAGTGCTGGCACTTTTCATCTCTGAGCAATTGCTCGACATTTGCAATTTCTCAACTCGAGTTTACGAGACAGAGAGATAGTGACCGTGATGTTTGGTGGCTAGAGAAGCGCAAAGCCCCAGTGTTGCTGCGCCTGTGAAAGCGCTTCCAAGGAAGGGTGCTGGCTAGCAACAGCTTTCAGTGCTGGCACTTTTCATCTCTGAGCAATTGCTGGACATTTGCAATTTCACACCTGAGCTCTCTTTAGACTGCGCGAGAGGATGAGCAGAAGATGAGGTGGCTAGAGAAGCCCAGAGCCCCACTGTTCTTAGGCCTACAAAAGCGCTTCCAAGGAAGGGTGCTGGCTAGCAAGAGCTTTCAGTGCTGGCACTTTTCATCTCTGAGCAGTTGCTCGACTTTTGCAATTTCTCAGCTCTTGTCTACAAGACTGAAAGAGAATGACCGTGACATTTGGTGGGTAGAGAAGCGCAAAGCCCCAGTGTTGCTGCGCCTCTGAAAGCACTTCCAAGGAAGGGTGCTGGCTAGCAACAGCTTTCAGTGCTGGCACTTTTCATCTCTGAGCAATTGCTCGATGTTTGCAATTTCTCAGCTCTTATCTACGAGACGGATAGCTAGTGACTGTGATGTTTGGTGGGTAGAGAAGTGCAAAGCCCCAGTGTTGCTGCGCCTGTGAAAGCGCTTACAAGGAAGGGTGCTGGCTAGCAAGAGCTTTCAGTGCTGGCACTTTTCATCTCTGAGCAATTGCTCAACGTTTGCAATATCTCACCTGAGCTCTCTTTAGACTGCGCGAGAGGATGAGCAGAAGATTAGGTGGCTAGAGAAGCCCAGAGCCCCAGTGTTCTTAGGCCTACAAAAGCGCTTCCAAGGAAGGGTGCTGGCTAGCAACAGCTTTCAGTGCTGGCACTTTTCATCTCTGAGCAATTGCTCGACATTTGCAATTTCTCAACTCGAGTTTACGAGACAGAGAGATAGTGACCGTGATGTTTGGTGGGTAGAGAAGCGCAAAGCCCCAGTGTTGCTGCGCCTGTGAAAGCGCTTCCAAGGAAGGGTGCTGGCTGGCAACAGCTTTCAGTGCTGGCACTTTTCATCTCTGAGCAATTGCTCGACGTTTGCAATTTCTCACCTGAGCTCTCTTTAGAGTGCGCGAGAGGATGAGCAGAAGAGTAGGTCGCTAGAGAAGCCCAGAGCCCCACTGTTCTTAGGGCTACAAAAGCGCTTCCAAGGAAGGGTGCTGGCTAGCAAGAGCTTTCAGTGCTGGCACTTTTCATCTCTGAGCAATTGCTCGACGTTTGCAATTTCTCCCCTGAGCTCTCTTTAGACTGCGCGAGAGGATGAGCAGAAGATGAGGTGGCTAGAGAAGCCCAGAGCCCCAGTGTTCTTAGGGCTACAAAAGCGCTTCCAAGGAAGGGTGCTGGCTAGCAACAGCTTTCAGTGCTGGCACTTTTCATCTCTGAGCAGTTGCTCGACTTTTGCAATTTCTCAGCTCTTGTCTACAAGACTGAAAGAGAATGACCGTGACATTTGGTGGGTAGAGAAGCGCAAAGCCCCAGTGTTGCTGCGCCTGTGAAAGCGCTTCCAAGGAAGGGTGCTGGCTAGCAACAGCTTTCAGTGCTGGCACTTTTCATCTCTGAGCAATTGCTCGATGTTTGCAATTTCTCAGCTCTTATCTACGAGACGGATAGCTAGTGACCGTGATGTTTGGTGGCTAGAGAAGCGCAAAGCCCGAGTGTTGCTGCACCTGTGAAAGCGCTTCCAAGGAAGGGTGCTGGCTAGCAAGAGCTTTCAGTGCTGGCACTTTTCATCTCTGAGCAATTGCTGGACATTTGCAATTTCTCACCTGAGCTCTCTTTAGACTGCGCGAGAGGATGAGCAGAAGATTAGGTGGCTAGAGAAGCCCAGAGCCCCAGTGTTCCTAGGGCTACAAAAGCGCTTCCAAGGAAGGGTGCTGGCTAGCAAGAGCTTTCAGTGCTGGCACTTTTCATCTCTGAGGAATTGGTGGACGTTTGCAATTTCTCAGCTCTTGTCTACGAGACTGAAAGAGAATGACCGTGACATTTGGTGGGTAGAGAAGCGCAAAGCCCCAGTGTTGCTGCGCCTGTGAAAGCGCTTCCAAGGAAGGGTGCTGGCTAGCAACAGCTTTCAGTGCTGGCACTTTTCATCTCTGAGCAATTGCTCGACGTTTGCAATTTCTCACCTGAGCTCTCTTTAGACTGCGCGAGAGGATGAGCAGAAGATTAGGTGGCTAGAGAAGCCCAGAGCCCCGGAGTTCTTAGGGCTACAAAAGCGCTTCCAAGGAAGGGTGCTGGCTAGCAAGAGCTTTCAGTGCTGGCACTTTTCATCTCTGAGCAATTGCTCGATGTTTGCAATTTCACACCTGAGCTCTCTTTAGACTGCGCGAGAGGATGAGCAGAAGATTAGGTGGCTAGAGAAGCCCAGAGCCCCAGTGTTCTTAGGGCTACAAAAGCGCTTCCAAGGAAGGGTGCTGGCTAGCAAGAGCTTTCAGTGCTGGCACTTTTCATCTCTGAGCAATTGCTCGACGTTTGCAATTTCTCGGCTCGTGTCTACGAGACAGAGAGATAGTGACCGTGATGTTTGGTGGGTAGAGAAGCGCAAAGTCCCAGTGTTGCTGTGCCTGTGAAAGCGCTTCCAAGGAAGGGTGCTGGCTAGCAACAGCTTTCAGTGCTGGCACTTTTCATCTCTGAGCAATTGCTCGACATTTGCAATTTCTCACCTGAGCTCTCTTTAGACTGCGCGAGAGGATGAGCAGAAGATTAGGTGGCTAGAGAAGCCCAGACCCCAGTGTTCCTAGGGCTGCAAGAGCGTTTCCAAGGAAGGGTGCTGGCTAGCAACAGCTTTCAGTGCTGGCGCTTTTCATCTCTGAGCAATTGCTCGACGTTTGCAATTTCTCACCTGAGCTCTCTTTAGACTGCGCGAGAGGATGAGCAGAAGATGAGGTGGCTAGAGAAGCCCAGAGCCCCAGTGTTCTTAGGGCTACAAAAGCGCTTCCAAGGAAGGGTGCTGGCTAGCAAGAGCTTTCAGTGCTGGCACTTTTCATCTCTGAGCAGTTGCTCGACTTTTGCAATTTCTCAGCTCTTGTCTACGATACTGAAAGAGAATGACCGTGACGTTTGGTGGGTAGAGAAGCGCAAAGCCCCAGTGTTGCTGTGCCTGTGAAAGCACTTCCAAGGAAGGGTGCTGGCTAGCAACAGCTTTCAGTGCTGGCACTTTTCATCTCTGAGCAATTGTTCGACGTTTGCAATTTCTCACCTGAGCTCTCTTTAGAGTGCGCTAGAGGATGAGCAGAAGATTAGGTGGCTAGAGAAGCCCAGAGCCCCACTGTTCTTAGGCCTACAAAAGCGCTTCCAAGGAAGGGTGCTGGCTAGCCACAGCTTTCAGTGCTGGCACTTTTCATCTCTGAGCAATTGCTCGACGTTTGCAATTTCTCACCTGAGCTCTCTTTAGACTGCGCGAGAGGATGAGCAGAAGATTAGGTGGCTAGAGAAGCCCAGAGCCCCAGTGTTCTTAGGGCTACAAAAGCGCTTCCAAGGAAGGGTGCTGGCTAGCAAGAGCTTTCAGTGCTGGCACTTTCCATCTCTGAGCAATTGCTCGACGTTTGCAATTTCTCACCTGAGCTCTCTTTAGACTGCGCGAGAGGATGAGCAGAAGATTAGGTGGCTAGAGAAGCCCAGAGCCCCAGTGTTCTTAGGGCTACAAAAGCGCTTCCAAGGAAGGGTGCTGGCTAGCAACAGCTTTCAGTGCTGGCACTTTTCATCTCTGAGCAATTGCTCGACGTTTGCAATATCTCACCTGAGCTCTCTTTAGACTGCGCGAGAGGATGAGCAGAAGATGAGGTGGCTAGAGAAGCCCAGAGCCCCACTGTTCTTAGGGCTACAAAAGCGCTTCCAAGGAAGGGTGCTGGCTAGCAACAGCTTTCAGTGCTGGCACTTTTCATCTCTGAGCAGTTGCTCGACTTTTGCAATTTCTCAGCTCTTGTCTACGAGACTGAAAGAGAATGACCGTGACGTTTGGTGGGTAGAGAAGCGCAAAGCCCCAGTGTTGCTGTGCCTGTGAAAGCGCTTCCAAGGAAGGGTGCTGGCTAGCAACAGCTTTCAGTGCTGGCACTTTTCATCTCTGAGCAATTGCTCAACGTTTGCAATTTCTCACCTGAGCTCTCTTTAGAGTGCGCGAGAGGATGAGCAGAAGATTAGGTGGCTAGAGAAGCCCAGAGCCCCAGTGTTCTTAGGGCTACAAAAGCGCTTCCAAGGAAGGGTGCTGGCTAGCCACAGCTTTCAGTGCTGGCACTTTTCATCTCTGAGCAATTGCTCGACGTTTGCAATTTCTCACCTGAGCTCTCTTTAGACTGCGCGAGAGGATGAGCAGAAGATTAGGTGGCTAGAGAAGCCCAGAGCCCCAGTGTTCTTAGGGCTACAAAAGCGCTTCCAAGGAAGGGTGCTGGCTAGCAAGAGCTTTCAGTGCTGGCACTTTCCATCTCTGAGCAATTGCTCGACGTTTGCAATTTCTCACCTGAGCTCTCTTTAGACTGCGCGAGAGGATGAGCAGAAGATTAGGTGGCTAGAGAAGCCCAGAGCCCCAGTGTTCCTAGGGCTACAAAAGCGCTTCCAAGGAAGGGTGCTGGCTAGCAACAGCTTTCAGTGCTGGCACTTTTCATCTCTGAGCAATTGCTCAACGTTTGCAATATCTCACCTGAGCTCTCTTTAGACTGCGCGAGAGGATGAGCAGAAGATTAGGTGGCTAGAGAAGCCCAGAGCCTCACTGTTCTTAGGGCTACAAAAGCGCTTCCAAGGAAGGGTGCTGGCTAGCAAGAGCTTTCAGTGCTGGCACTTTTCATCTCTGAGCAATTGCTCGACGTTTGCAATTTCTCAACTCGAGTTTACGAGACAGAGAGATAGTGACCGTGACATTTGGTGGCTAGAGAAGCGCAAAGCCCCAGTGTTGCTGCGCCTGTGAAAGCGCTTCCAAGGAAGGGTGCTGGCTAGCAACAGCTTTCAGTGCTGGCACTTTTCATCTCTGAGCAATTGCTCGACGTTTGCAATTTCTCACCTGAGCTCTCTTTAGACTGCGCGAGAGGATGAGCAGAAGAGTAGGTGGCTAGAGAAGCCCAGAGCCCCAGTGTTCTTAGGCCTACAAAAGCGCTTCCAAGGAAGGGTGCTGGCTAGCAAGAGCTTTCAGTGCTGGCACTTTTCATCTCTGAGCAATTGCTCGACGTTTGCAATTTCTCACCTGAGCTCTCTTTAGACTGCGTGAGAGGATGAGCAGAAGATTAGGTGGCTAGAGAAGCCCAGAGCCCCAGTGTTCTTAGGGCTACAAGAGCGCTTCCAAGGAAGGGTGCTGGCTAGCAACAGCTTTCAGTGCTGGCACTTTTCATCTCTGAGGAATTGGTGGACGTTTGCAATTTCTCAGCTCTTGTCTACGAGACTGAAAGAGAATGACCGTGACATTTGGTGGGTAGAGAAGCGGAAAGCCCCAGTGTTGCTGCGCCTGTGAAAGTGCTTCCAAGGAAGGGTGCTGGCTAGCAACAGCTTTCAGTGCTGGCACTTTTCATCTCTGAGCAATTGCTCGACGTTTGCAATTTCTCACCTGAGCTCTCTTTAGACTGCGCGAGAGGATGAGCAGAAGAGTAGGTGGCTAGAGAAGCCCAGAGCCCCAGTGTTCTTAGGGCTACAAAAGCGCTTCCAAGGAAGGGTGCTGGCTAGCAAGAGCTTTCAGTGCTGGCACTTTTCATCTCTGAGCAATTGCTCGATGTTTGCAATTTCACACCTGAGCTCTCTTTAGACTGCGCGAGAGGATGAGCAGAAGAGTAGGTGGCTAGAGAAGCCCAGAGCCCCAGTGTTCTTAGGCCTACAAAAGCGCTTCCAAGGAAGGGTGCTGGCTAGCAACAGCTTTCAGTGCTGGCACTTTTCATCTCTGAGCAGTTGCTCGACTTTTGCAATTTCTCAGCTCGTGTCTACGAGACAGAAAGAGAATGACCGTGACGTTTGGTGGGTAGAGAAGCGCAAAGCCCCAGTGTTGCTGTGCCTGTGAAAGCGCTTCCAAGGAAGGGTGCTGGCTAGCAACAGCTTTCAGTGCTGGCACTTTTCATCTCTGAGCAATTGCTCGACGTTTGCAATTTCTCACCTGAGCTCTCTTTAGAGTGCGCGAGAGGATGAGCAGAAGATGAGGTGGCTAGAGAAGCCCAGAGCCCCACTGTTCTTAGGGCTACAAAAGCGCTTCCAAGGAAGGGTGCTGGCTAGCCACAGCTTTCAGTGCTGGCACTTTTCATCTCTGAGCAATTGCTCGACGTTTGCAATTTCTCACCTGAGCTCTCTTTAGACTGCGCGAGAGGATGAGCAGAAGATTAGGTGGCTAGAGAAGCCCAGAGCCCCAGTGTTCTTAGGGCTACAAAAGCGCTTCCAAGGAAGGGTGCTGGCTAGCAAGAGCTTTCAGTGCTGGCACTTTCCATCTCTGAGCAATTGCTCGACGTTTGCAATTTCTCACCTGAGCTCTCTTTAGACTGCGCGAGAGGATGAGCAGAAGATTAGGTGGCTAGAGAAGCCCAGAGCCCCAGTCTTCTTAGGGCTACAAAAGCGCTTCCAAGGAAGGGTGCTGGCTAGCAACAGCTTTCAGTGCTGGCACTTTTCATCTCTGAGCAATTGCTCGACGTTTGCAATATCTCACCTGAGCTCTCTTTAGACTGCGCGAGAGGATGAGCAGAAGATGAGGTGGCTAGAGAAGCCCAGAGCCCCAGTGTTCTTAGGGCTACAAAAGCGCTTCCAAGGAAGGGTGCTGGCTAGCAACAGCTTTCAGTGCTGGCACTTTTCATCTCTGAGCAGTTGCTCGACTTTTGCAATTTCTCAGCTCTTGTCTACGAGACTGAAAGAGAATGACCGTGACGTTTGGTGGGTAGAGAAGCGCAAAGCCCCAGTGTTGCTGTGCCTGTGAAAGCGCTTCCAAGGAAGGGTGCTGGCTAGCAACAGCTTTCAGTGCTGGCACTTTTCATCTCTGAGCAATTGCTCAACGTTTGCAATTTCTCACCTGAGCTCTCTTTAGAGTGCGCGAGAGGATGAGCAGAAGATTAGGTGGCTAGAGAAGCCCAGAGCCCCAGTGTTCTTAGGGCTACAAAAGCGCTTCCAAGGAAGGGTGCTGGCTAGCCACAGCTTTCAGTGCTGGCACTTTTCATCTCTGAGCAATTGCTCGACGTTTGCAATTTCTCACCTGAGCTCTCTTTAGACTGCGCGAGAGGATGAGCAGAAGATTAGGTGGCTAGAGAAGCCCAGAGCCCCAGTGTTCTTAGGGCTACAAAAGCGCTTCCAAGGAAGGGTGCTGGCTAGCAAGAGCTTTCAGTGCTGGCACTTTCCATCTCTGAGCAATTGCTCGACGTTTGCAATTTCTCACCTGAGCTCTCTTTAGACTGCGCGAGAGGATGAGCAGAAGATTAGGTGGCTAGAGAAGCCCAGAGCCCCAGTGTTCCTAGGGCTACAAAAGCGCTTCCAAGGAAGGGTGCTGGCTAGCAACAGCTTTCAGTGCTGGCACTTTTCATCTCTGAGCAATTGCTCAACGTTTGCAATATCTCACCTGAGCTCTCTTTAGACTGCGCGAGAGGATGAGCAGAAGATTAGGTGGCTAGAGAAGCCCAGAGCCTCACTGTTCTTAGGGCTACAAAAGCGCTTCCAAGGAAGGGTGCTGGCTAGCAAGAGCTTTCAGTGCTGGCACTTTTCATCTCTGAGCAATTGCTCGACGTTTGCAATTTCTCAACTCGAGTTTACGAGACAGAGAGATAGTGACCGTGACGTTTGGTGGCTAGAGAAGCGCAAAGCCCCAGTGTTGCTGCGCCTGTGAAAGCGCTTCCAAGGAAGGGTGCTGGCTAGCAACAGCTTTCAGTGCTGGCACTTTTCATCTCTGAGCAATTGCTCGACGTTTGCAATTTCTCACCTGAGCTCTCTTTAGACTGCGCGAGAGGATGAGCAGAAGAGTAGGTGGCTAGAGAAGCCCAGAGCCCCAGTGTTCTTAGGCCTACAAAAGCGCTTCCAAGGAAGGGTGCTGGCTAGCAAGAGCTTTCAGTGCTGGCACTTTTCATCTCTGAGCAATTGCTCGACGTTTGCAATTTCTCACCTGAGCTCTCTTTAGACTGCGTGAGAGGATGAGCAGAAGATTAGGTGGCTAGAGAAGCCCAGAGCCCCAGTGTTCTTAGGGCTACAAGAGCGCTTCCAAGGAAGGGTGCTGGCTAGCAACAGCTTTCAGTGCTGGCACTTTTCATCTCTGAGGAATTGGTGGACGTTTGCAATTTCTCAGCTCTTGTCTACGAGACTGAAAGAGAATGACCGTGACATTTGGTGGGTAGAGAAGCGGAAAGCCCCAGTGTTGCTGCGCCTGTGAAAGTGCTTCCAAGGAAGGGTGCTGGCTAGCAACAGCTTTCAGTGCTGGCACTTTTCATCTCTGAGCAATTGCTCGACGTTTGCAATTTCTCACCTGAGCTCTCTTTAGACTGCGCGAGAGGATGAGCAGAAGAGTAGGTGGCTAGAGAAGCCCAGAGCCCCAGTGTTCTTAGGGCTACAAAAGCGCTTCCAAGGAAGGGTGCTGGCTAGCAAGAGCTTTCAGTGCTGGCACTTTTCATCTCTGAGCAATTGCTCGATGTTTGCAATTTCACACCTGAGCTCTCTTTAGACTGCGCGAGAGGATGAGCAGAAGAGTAGGTGGCTAGAGAAGCCCAGAGCCCCAGTGTTCTTAGGCCTACAAAAGCGCTTCCAAGGAAGGGTGCTGGCTAGCAACAGCTTTCAGTGCTGGCACTTTTCATCTCTGAGCAGTTGCTCGACTTTTGCAATTTCTCAGCTCGTGTCTACGAGACAGAAAGAGAATGACCGTGACGTTTGGTGGGTAGAGAAGCGCAAAGCCCCAGTGTTGCTGTGCCTGTGAAAGCGCTTCCAAGGAAGGGTGCTGGCTAGCAACAGCTTTCAGTGCTGGCACTTTTCATCTCTGAGCAATTGCTCGACGTTTGCAATTTCTCACCTGAGCTCTCTTTAGAGTGCGCGAGAGGATGAGCAGAAGATGAGGTGGCTAGAGAAGCCCAGAGCCCCACTGTTCTTAGGGCTACAAAAGCGCTTCCAAGGAAGGGTGCTGGCTAGCCACAGCTTTCAGTGCTGGCACTTTTCATCTCTGAGCAATTGCTCGACGTTTGCAATTTCTCACCTGAGCTCTCTTTAGACTGCGCGAGAGGATGAGCAGAAGATTAGGTGGCTAGAGAAGCCCAGAGCCCCAGTGTTCTTAGGGCTACAAAAGCGCTTCCAAGGAAGGGTGCTGGCTAGCAAGAGCTTTCAGTGCTGGCACTTTCCATCTCTGAGCAATTGCTCGACGTTTGCAATTTCTCACCTGAGCTCTCTTTAGACTGCGCGAGAGGATGAGCAGAAGATTAGGTGGCTAGAGAAGCCCAGAGCCCCAGTCTTCTTAGGGCTACAAAAGCGCTTCCAAGGAAGGGTGCTGGCTAGCAACAGCTTTCAGTGCTGGCACTTTTCATCTCTGAGCAATTGCTCAACGTTTGCAATATCTCACCTGAGCTCTCTTTAGACTGCGCGAGAGGATGAGCAGAAGATTAGGTGGCTAGAGAAGCCCAGAGCCCCACTGTTCTCAGGGCTACAAAAGCGCTTCCAAGGAAGGGTGCTGGCTAGCAACAGCTTTCAGTGCTGCCACTTTTCATCTCTGAGCAATTGCTCGACGTTTGAAATTTATCAGCTCGTGTCTACGAGACAGAAAGAGAATGACCGTGACGTTTGGTGGGTAGAGAAGCGCAAAGCCCCAGTGTTGCTGCGCCTGTGAAAGCGCTTCCAAGGAAGGGTGCTGGCTAGCAAGAGCTTTCAGTGCTGGCACTTTTCTTCTCTGAGCAATTGTTGGACATTTGCAATTTGACACCTGACCGCTCCTTCGACTGCGTGAGAGGATGAGCAGAAGATTAGGTGGTTAGAGAAGCCCAGAGCCCCAGTCTTCTTAGGGCTACAAAAGCGCTTCCAAGGAAGGGTGCTGGCTAGCAAGAGCTTTCAGTGCTGGCACTTTTCATCTCTGAGCAATTCCTCGACGTTTGCAATTTCTCCCCTGAGCTCTCTTTAGACTGCGCGAGAGGATGAGCAGAAGATGAGGTGGCTAGAGAAGCCCAGAGCCCCAGTGTTCTTAGGGCTACAAAAGCGCTTCCAAGGAAGGGTGCTGGCTAGCAAGAGCTTTCAGTGCTGGCACTTTTCATCTCTGAGCAGTTGCTCGACTTTTGCAATTTCTCAGCTCTTGTCTACAAGACTGAAAGAGAATGACCGTGACATTTGGTGGGTAGAGAAGCGCAAAGCCCCAGTGTTGCTGCGCCTGTGAAAGCACTTCCAAGGAAGGGTGCTGGCTAGCAACAGCTTTCAGTGCTGGCACTTTTCATCTCTGAGCAATTGCTCGACGTTTGCAATTTCTCAGCTCTTATCTACGAGACAGAGAGATAGTGACCGTGATGTTTGGTGGCTAGAGAAGCGCAAAGCCCCAGTGTTGCTGCACCTGTGAAAGCGCTTCCAAGGAAGGGTGCTGGCTAGCAAGAGCTTTCAGTGCTGGCACTTTTCATCTCTGAGCAATTGCTGGATGTTTGCAATTTCTCACCTGAGCTCTCTTTAGACTGCGCGAGAGGATGAGCAGAAGATGAGGTGGCTAGAGAAGCCCAGAGCCCCAGTGTTCTTAGGGCTACAAAAGCGCTTCCAAGGAAGGGTGCTGGCTAGCAAGAGCTTTCAGTGCTGGCACTTTTCATCTCTGAGCAATTGCTCGACGTTTGCAATTTCTCAGCTCTTGTCTACGAAACAGAGAGATAGTGACCGTGACGTTTGGTGGGTAGAGAAGCGTAAAGCCCCAGTGTTGCTGCGCCTGTGAAAGCGCTTCCAAGGAAGGGTGCTGGCTAGCAACAGCTTTCAGTGCTGGCACTTTTCATCTCTGAGCAATTGCTCGACGTTTGCAATTTCTCACCTGAGCTCTCTTTAGACTGCGCGAGAGGATGAGCAGAAGAGTAGTTGGCTAGAGAAGCCCAGAGCCCCAGTGTTCTTAGGCCTACAAAAACGCTTCCAAGGAAGGGTGCTGGCTAGCAACAGCTTTCAGTGCTGGCACTTTTCATCTCTGAGCAATTGCTCAACGTTTGCAATTTCTCACCTGAGCTCTCTTTAGACTGCGCGAGAGGATGAGCAGAAGAGTAGGTGGCTAGAGAAGCCCAGAGCCCCAGTCTTCTTAGGGCTACAAAAGCGCTTCCAAGGAAGGGTGCTGGCTAGCAACAGCTTTCAGTGCTGGCACTTTTCATCTCTGAGCAATTGCTCGACGTTTGCAATTTCACACCTGAGCTCTCTTTAGACTGCGCGAGAGGATGAGCAGAAGATTAGGTGGCTAGAGAAGCCCAGAGCCCCAGTGTTCTTAGGCCTACAAAAGCGCTTCCAAGGAAGGGTGCTGGCTAGCAACAGCTTTCAGTGCTGGCACTTTTCATCTCTGAGCAATTGCTCGACGTTTGCAATTTCTCGGCTCGTGTTTACGAGACGGAGAGATAGTGACCGTGATGTTTGGTGGGTAGAGAAGCGCAAAGTCCCAGTGTTGCTGTGCCTGTGAAAGCGCTTCCAAGGAAGGGTGCTGGCTAGCAAGAGCTTTCAGTGCTGGCACTTTTCATCTCTGAGCAATTGCTCGACATTTGCAATTTCTCACCTGAGCTCTCTTTAGACTGCGCGAGAGGATGAGCAGAAGATTAGGTGGCTAGAGAAGCCCAGAGCCCCAGTGTTCTTAGGCCTACAAAAGCACTTCCAAGGAAGGGTGCTGGCTAGCAACAGCTTTCAGTGCTGCCACTTTTCATCTCTGAGCAATTGCTCGACGTTTGCAATTTCTCACCTGAGCTCTCTTTAGACTGCGCGAGAGGATGAGCAGAAGATTAGGTGGCTAGAGAAGCCCAGAGCCCCACTGTTCTTAGGCCTACAAAAGCGCTTCCAAGGAAGGGTGCTGGCTAGCCACAGCTTTCAGTGCTGGCACTTTTCATCTCTGAGCAATTGCTCGACGTTTGCAATTTCTCAGCTCTTGTCTACGAGACTGAAAGAGAATGACCGTGATGTTTGGTGGCTAGAGAAGCGCAAAGCCCCAGTGTTGCTGTGCCTGTGAAAGCGCTTCCAAGGAAGGGTGCTGGCTAGCAACAGCTTTCAGTGCTGGCACTTTTCATCTCTGAGCAATTGCTCGACGTTTGCAATTTCTCACCTGAGCTCTCTTTAGAGTGCGCGAGAGGATGAGCAGAAGATTAGGTGGCTAGAGAAGCCCAGAGCCCCAGTGTTCTTAGGGCTACAAAAGCGCTTCCAAGGAAGGGTGCTGGCTAGCAAGAGCTTTCAGTGCTGGCACTTTCCATCTCTGAGCAATTGCTCGACGTTTGCAATTTCTCACCTGAGCTCTCTTTAGACTGCGCGAGAGGATGAGCAGAAGATTAGGTGGCTAGAGAAGCCCAGAGCCCCAGTCTTCTTAGGCCTACAAAAGCGCTTCCAAGGAAGGGTGCTGGCTAGCAACAGCTTTCAGTGCTGGCACTTTTCATCTCTGAGCAATTGCTCGACGTTTGCAATATCTCACCTGAGCTCTCTTTAGACTGCGCGAGAGGATGAGCAGAAGATTAGGTGGCTAGAGAAGCCCAGAGCCCCAGTGTTCTTAGGGCTACAAGAGCGCTTCCAAGGAAGGGTGCTGGCTAGCAAGAGCTTTCAGTGCTGGCACTTTTCATCTCTGAGCAATTGCTCGACGTTTGCAATTTCTCAACTCGAGTTTACGAGACAGAGAGATAGTGACCGTGATGTTTGGTGGGTAGAGAAGCGCAAAGCCCCAGTGTTGCTGCGCCTGTGAAAGCGCTTCCAAGGAAGGGTGCTGGCTAGCAACAGCTTTCAGTGCTGGCACTTTTCATCTCTGAGCAATTGCTCGACGTTTGCAATTTCTCACCTGAGCTCTCTTTAGACTGCGCGAGAGGATGAGCAGAAGAGTAGGTGGCTAGAGAAGCCCAGAGCCCCACTGTTCTTAGGGCTACAAAAGCGCTTCCAAGGAAGGGTGCTGGCTAGCAACAGCTTTCAGTGCTGGCACTTTTCATCTCTGAGCAATTGCTCGACGTTTGCAATTTCTCAGCTCGTGTTTACGAGACAGAGAGATAGTGACCGTGATGTTTGGTGGCTAGAGAAGCGCAAAGCCCCAGTGTTGCTGCGCCTGTGAAAGCGCTTCCAAGGAAGGGTGCTGGCTAGCAAGAGCTTTCAGTGCTGGCACTTTTCACCTCTGAGCAATTGCTCGACGTTTGCAATTTCTCACCTGAGCTCTCTTTAGACTGCGCGAGAGGATGAGCAGAAGATTAGGTGGCTGGAGAAGCCCAGAGCCCCAGTGTTCTTAAGGCTACAAAAGCGCTTCCAAGGAAGGGTGCTGGCTAGCAACAGCTTTCAGTGCTGGCACTTTTCATCTCTGAGCAATTGCTCGATGTTTGCAATTTCTCAGCTCTTATCTACGAGACGGATAGCTAGTGACCGTGATGTTTGGTGGCTAGAGAAGCGCAAAGCCCCAGTGTTGCTGCACCTGTGAAAGCGCTTCCAAGGAAGGGTGCTGGCTAGCAAGAGCTTTCAGTGCTGGCACTTTTCATCTCTGAGCAATTGCTGGACATTTGCAATTTCTCACCTGAGCTCTCTTTAGACTGCGCGAGAGGATGAGCAGAAGATTAGGTGGCTAGAGAAGCCCAGAGCCCCAGTGTTCTTAGGGCTACAAAAGCGCTTCCAAGGAAGGGTGCTGGCTAGCAAGAGCTTTCAGTGCTGGCACTTTTCATCTCTGAGCAATTGCTCGACGTTTGCAATTTCTCAGCTCTTGTCTACGAAACAGAGAGATAGTGACCGTGACGTTTGGTGGGTAGAGAAGCGTAAAGCCCCAGTGTTGCTGCGCCTGTGAAAGCGCTTCCAAGGAAGGGTGCTGGCTAGCAAGAGCTTTCAGTGCTGGCACTTTTCATCTCTGAGCAATTGCTGGACGTTTGCAATTTCTCACCTGAGCTCTCTTTAGAGTGCGCGAGAGGATGAGCAGAAGAGTAGGTGGCTAGAGAAGCCCAGAGCCCCACTGTTCTTAGGCCTACAAAAGCGCTTCCAAGGAAGGGTGCTGGCTAGCAACAGCTTTCAGTGCTGGCACTTTTCATCTCTGAGCAATTGCTCGACGTTTGCAATTTCTCCCCTGAGCTCTCTTTAGGCTGCGCGAGAGGATGAGCAGAAGATGAGGTGGCTAGAGAAGCCCAGAGCCCCACTGTTCTTAGGGCTACAAAAGCGCTTCCAAGGAAGGGTGCTGGCTAGCAACAGCTTTCAGTGCTGGCACTTTTCATCTCTGAGCAGTTGCTCGACTTTTGCAATTTCTCAGCTCGTGTCTACAAGACTGAAAGAGAATGACCGTGACATTTGGTGGGTAGAGAAGCGCAAAGCCCCAGTGTTGCTGCGCCTGTGAAAGCGCTTCCAAGGAAGGGTGCTGGCTAGCAACAGCTTTCAGTGCTGGCACTTTTCATCTCTGAGCAATTGCTCGACGTTTGCAATTTCTCAGCTCTTATCTACGAGACGGATAGCTAGTGACCGTGATGTTTGGTGGCTAGAGAAGCGCAAAGCCCCAGTGTTGCTGCACCTGTGAAAGCGCTTCCAAGGAAGGGTGCTGGCTAGCAAGAGCTTTCAGTGCTGGCACTTTTCATCTCTGAGCAATTGCTGGACATTTGCAATTTCTCACCTGAGCTCTCTTTAGACTGCGCGAGAGGATGAGCAGAAGATTAGGTGGCTAGAGAAGCCCAGAGCCCCAGTGTTCTTAGGGCTACAAAAGCGCTTCCAAGGAAGGGTGCTGGCTAGCAAGAGCTTTCAGTGCTGGCACTTTTCATCTCTGAGCAATTGCTCGACGTTTGCAATTTCTCAGCTCTTGTCTACGAAACAGAGAGATAGTGACCGTGACGTTTGGTGGCTAGAGAAGCGCAAAGCCCCAGTGTTGCTGCGCCTGTGAAAGCGCTTCCAAGGAAGGGTGCTGGCTAGCAACAGCTTTCAGTGCTGCCACTTTTCATCTCTGAGCAATTGCTCGACGTTTGCAATTTCTCACCTGAGCTCTCTTTAGACTGCGCGAGAGGATGAGCAGAAGATTAGGTGGC
Source organism: Sarcoramphus papa (assembly GCA_037962945.1). Classification (NCBI taxonomy): domain Eukaryota; kingdom Metazoa; phylum Chordata; class Aves; order Accipitriformes; family Cathartidae; genus Sarcoramphus; species Sarcoramphus papa. Next base: position 95,539,329 of record CM075586.1, read on the forward strand.
TGGAGAAGCCCAGAGCCCCAGTGTTCTTAAGGCTACAAAAGCGCTTCCAAGGAAGGGTGCTGGCTAGCAAGAGCTTTCAGTGCTGGCACTTTTCATCTCTGAGCAATTGCTCAACGTTTGCAATATCTCACCAGAGCTCTCTTTAGACTGCGCGAGAGGATGAGCAGAAGATTAGGTGGCTAGAGAAGCCCAGAGCCCCAGTGTTCTTAGGGCTACAAAAGCGCTTCCAAGGAAGGGTGCTGGCTAGCAACAGCTTTCAGTGCTGGCACTTTTCATCTCTGAGCAATTGCTCGACATTTGCAATTTCTCAACTCGAGTTTACGAGACAGAGAGATAGTGACCGTGATGTTTGGTGGGTAGAGAAGCGCAAAGCCCCAGTGTTGCTGCGCCTGTGAAAGCGCTTCCAAGGAAGGGTGCTGGCTAGCAACAGCTTTCAGTGCTGGCACTTTTCATCTCTGAGCAATTGCTGGATGTTTGCAATTTCTCACCTGAGCTCTCTTTAGACTGCGCGAGAGGATGAGCAGAAGAGTAGGTGGCTAGAGAAGCCCAGAGCCCCACTGTTCTTAGGGCTACAAAAGCGCTTCCAAGGAAGGGTGCTGGCTAGCAACAGCTTTCAGTGCTGGCACTTTTCATCTCTGAGCAATTGCTCGACGTTTGCAATTTCTCAGCTCTTGTCTACGAAACAGAGAGATAGTGACCGTGATGTTTGGTGGGTAGAGAAGCGTAAAGCCCCAGTGTTGCTGCGCCTGTGAAAGCGCTTCCAAGGAAGGGTGCTGGCTAGCAAGAGCTTTCAGTGCTGGCACTTTTCATCTCTGAGCAATTGCTCGACGTTTGCAATTTCTCCCCTGAGCTCTCTTTAGACTGCGCGAGAGGATGAGCAGAAGATGAGGTGGCTAGAGAAGCCCAGAGCCCCAGTGTTCTTAGGGCTACAAAAGCGCTTCCAAGGAAGGGTGCTGGCTAGCAAGAGCTTTCAGTGCTGGCACTTTTCATCTCTGAGCAATTGCTCGACGTTTGCAATTTCTCACCTGAGCTCTCTTTAGACTGCGCGAGAGGATGAGCAGAAGAGTAGGTGGCTAGAGAAGCCCAGAGCCCCAGTGTTCTTAGGGCTACAAAAGCGCTTCCAAGGAAGGGTGCTGGCTAGCAAGAGCTTTCAGTGCTGGCACTTTTCATCTCTGAGCAATTGCTCGACGTTTGCAATTTCTCGGCTCGTGTTTACGAGACGGAGAGATAGTGACCGTGATGTTTGGTGGGTAGAGAAGCGCAAAGTCCCAGTGTTGCTGTGCCTGTGAAAGCGCTTCCAAGGAAGGGTGCTGGCTAGCAAGAGCTTTCAGTGCTGGCACTTTTCATCTCTGAGCAATTGCTCGACATTTGCAATTTCTCACCTGAGCTCTCTTTAGACTGCGCGAGAGGATGAGCAGAAGATTAGGTGGCTAGAGAAGCCCAGAGCCCCAGTGTTCTTAGGGCTACAAGAGCGCTTCCAAGGAAGGGTGCTGGCTAGCAAGAGCTTTCAGTGCTGGCACTTTTCATCTCTGAGCAATTGCTCGACGTTTGCAATTTCTCACCTGAGCTCTCTTTAGACTGCGCGAGAGGATGAGCAGAAGATGAGGTGGCTAGAGAAGCCCAGAGCCCCAGTGTTCTTAGGGCTACAAAAGCGCTTCCAAGGAAGGGTGCTGGCTAGCAACAGCTTTCAGTGCTGGCACTTTTCATCTTTGAGCAGTTGCTCGACTTTTGCAATTTCTCAGCTCTTGTCTACGAGACTGAAAGAGAATGACCGTGATGTTTGGTGGCTAGAGAAGCGCAAAGCCCCAGTGTTGCTGTGCCTGTGAAAGCGCTTCCAAGGAAGGGTGCTGGCTAGCAAGAGCTTTCAGTGCTGGCACTTTTCATCTCTGAGCAATTGCTCGACGTTTGCAATTTCTCACCTGAGCTCTCTTTAGAGTGCGCGAGAGGATGAGCAGAAGATTAGGTGGCTAGAGAAGCCCAGAGCCCCACTGTTCTTAGGGCTACAAAAGCGCTTCCAAGGAAGGGTGCTGGCTAGCCACAGCTTTCAGTGCTGGCACTTTTCATCTCTGAGCAATTGCTCGACGTTTGCAATTTCTCACCTGAGCTCTCTTTAGACTGCGCGAGAGGATGAGCAGAAGATTAGGTGGCTAGAGAAGCCCAGAGCCCCAGTGTTCTTAGGGCTACAAAAGCGCTTCCAAGGAAGGGTGCTGGCTAGCAAGAGCTTTCAGTGCTGGCACTTTTCATCTCTGAGCAATTGCTCGACGTTTGCAATTTCTCAGCTCTTGTCTACGAAACAGAGAGATAGTGACCGTGACGTTTGGTGGGTAGAGAAGCGTAAAGCCCCAGTGTTGCTGCGCCTGTGAAAGCGCTTCCAAGGAAGGGTGCTGGCTAGCAAGAGCTTTCAGTGCTGGCACTTTTCATCTCTGAGCAATTGCTGGACGTTTGCAATTTCTCACCTGAGCTCTCTTTAGAGTGCGCGAGAGGATGAGCAGAAGAGTAGGTGGCTAGAGAAGCCCAGAGCCCCACTGTTCTTAGGCCTACAAAAGCGCTTCCAAGGAAGGGTGCTGGCTAGCAACAGCTTTCAGTGCTGGCACTTTTCATCTCTGAGCAATTGCTCGACGTTTGCAATTTCTCCCCTGAGCTCTCTTTAGGCTGCGCGAGAGGATGAGCAGAAGATGAGGTGGCTAGAGAAGCCCAGAGCCCCACTGTTCTTAGGGCTACAAAAGCGCTTCCAAGGAAGGGTGCTGGCTAGCAACAGCTTTCAGTGCTGGCACTTTTCATCTCTGAGCAGTTGCTCGACTTTTGCAATTTCTCAGCTCGTGTCTACAAGACTGAAAGAGAATGACCGTGACATTTGGTGGGTAGAGAAGCGCAAAGCCCCAGTGTTGCTGCGCCTGTGAAAGCGCTTCCAAGGAAGGGTGCTGGCTAGCAACAGCTTTCAGTGCTGGCACTTTTCATCTCTGAGCAATTGCTCGACGTTTGCAATTTCTCAGCTCTTATCTACGAGACGGATAGCTAGTGACCGTGATGTTTGGTGGCTAGAGAAGCGCAAAGCCCCAGTGTTGCTGCACCTGTGAAAGCGCTTCCAAGGAAGGGTGCTGGCTAGCAAGAGCTTTCAGTGCTGGCACTTTTCATCTCTGAGCAATTGCTGGACATTTGCAATTTCTCACCTGAGCTCTCTTTAGACTGCGCGAGAGGATGAGCAGAAGATTAGGTGGCTAGAGAAGCCCAGAGCCCCAGTGTTCTTAGGGCTACAAAAGCGCTTCCAAGGAAGGGTGCTGGCTAGCAAGAGCTTTCAGTGCTGGCACTTTTCATCTCTGAGCAATTGCTCGACGTTTGCAATTTCTCAGCTCTTGTCTACGAAACAGAGAGATAGTGACCGTGACGTTTGGTGGCTAGAGAAGCGCAAAGCCCCAGTGTTGCTGCGCCTGTGAAAGCGCTTCCAAGGAAGGGTGCTGGCTAGCAACAGCTTTCAGTGCTGCCACTTTTCATCTCTGAGCAATTGCTCGACGTTTGCAATTTCTCACCTGAGCTCTCTTTAGACTGCGCGAGAGGATGAGCAGAAGATTAGGTGGCTGGAGAAGCCCAGAGCCCCAGTGTTCTTAAGGCTACAAAAGCGCTTCCAAGGAAGGGTGCTGGCTAGCAAGAGCTTTCAGTGCTGGCACTTTTCATCTCTGAGCAATTGCTCAACGTTTGCAATATCTCACCAGAGCTCTCTTTAGACTGCGCGAGAGGATGAGCAGAAGATTAGGTGGCTAGAGAAGCCCAGAGCCCCAGTGTTCTTAGGGCTACAAAAGCGCTTCCAAGGAAGGGTGCTGGCTAGCAACAGCTTTCAGTGCTGGCACTTTTCATCTCTGAGCAATTGCTCGACATTTGCAATTTCTCAACTCGAGTTTACGAGACAGAGAGATAGTGACCGTGATGTTTGGTGGGTAGAGAAGCGCAAAGCCCCAGTGTTGCTGCGCCTGTGAAAGCGCTTCCAAGGAAGGGTGCTGGCTAGCAACAGCTTTCAGTGCTGGCACTTTTCATCTCTGAGCAATTGCTGGATGTTTGCAATTTCTCACCTGAGCTCTCTTTAGACTGCGCGAGAGGATGAGCAGAAGAGTAGGTGGCTAGAGAAGCCCAGAGCCCCACTGTTCTTAGGGCTACAAAAGCGCTTCCAAGGAAGGGTGCTGGCTAGCAACAGCTTTCAGTGCTGGCACTTTTCATCTCTGAGCAATTGCTCGACGTTTGCAATTTCTCAGCTCTTGTCTACGAAACAGAGAGATAGTGACCGTGATGTTTGGTGGGTAGAGAAGCGTAAAGCCCCAGTGTTGCTGCGCCTGTGAAAGCGCTTCCAAGGAAGGGTGCTGGCTAGCAAGAGCTTTCAGTGCTGGCACTTTTCATCTCTGAGCAATTGCTCGACGTTTGCAATTTCTCCCCTGAGCTCTCTTTAGACTGCGCGAGAGGATGAGCAGAAGATGAGGTGGCTAGAGAAGCCCAGAGCCCCAGTGTTCTTAGGGCTACAAAAGCGCTTCCAAGGAAGGGTGCTGGCTAGCAAGAGCTTTCAGTGCTGGCACTTTTCATCTCTGAGCAATTGCTCGACGTTTGCAATTTCTCACCTGAGCTCTCTTTAGACTGCGCGAGAGGATGAGCAGAAGAGTAGGTGGCTAGAGAAGCCCAGAGCCCCAGTGTTCTTAGGGCTACAAAAGCGCTTCCAAGGAAGGGTGCTGGCTAGCAAGAGCTTTCAGTGCTGGCACTTTTCATCTCTGAGCAATTGCTCGACGTTTGCAATTTCTCGGCTCGTGTTTACGAGACGGAGAGATAGTGACCGTGATGTTTGGTGGGTAGAGAAGCGCAAAGTCCCAGTGTTGCTGTGCCTGTGAAAGCGCTTCCAAGGAAGGGTGCTGGCTAGCAAGAGCTTTCAGTGCTGGCACTTTTCATCTCTGAGCAATTGCTCGACATTTGCAATTTCTCACCTGAGCTCTCTTTAGACTGCGCGAGAGGATGAGCAGAAGATTAGGTGGCTAGAGAAGCCCAGAGCCCCAGTGTTCTTAGGGCTACAAGAGCGCTTCCAAGGAAGGGTGCTGGCTAGCAAGAGCTTTCAGTGCTGGCACTTTTCATCTCTGAGCAATTGCTCGACGTTTGCAATTTCTCACCTGAGCTCTCTTTAGACTGCGCGAGAGGATGAGCAGAAGATGAGGTGGCTAGAGAAGCCCAGAGCCCCAGTGTTCTTAGGGCTACAAAAGCGCTTCCAAGGAAGGGTGCTGGCTAGCAACAGCTTTCAGTGCTGGCACTTTTCATCTTTGAGCAGTTGCTCGACTTTTGCAATTTCTCAGCTCTTGTCTACGAGACTGAAAGAGAATGACCGTGATGTTTGGTGGCTAGAGAAGCGCAAAGCCCCAGTGTTGCTGTGCCTGTGAAAGCGCTTCCAAGGAAGGGTGCTGGCTAGCAAGAGCTTTCAGTGCTGGCACTTTTCATCTCTGAGCAATTGCTCGACGTTTGCAATTTCTCACCTGAGCTCTCTTTAGAGTGCGCGAGAGGATGAGCAGAAGATTAGGTGGCTAGAGAAGCCCAGAGCCCCACTGTTCTTAGGGCTACAAAAGCGCTTCCAAGGAAGGGTGCTGGCTAGCCACAGCTTTCAGTGCTGGCACTTTTCATCTCTGAGCAATTGCTCGACGTTTGCAATTTCTCACCTGAGCTCTCTTTAGACTGCGCGAGAGGATGAGCAGAAGATTAGGTGGCTAGAGAAGCCCAGAGCCCCAGTGTTCTTAGGGCTACAAAAGCGCTTCCAAGGAAGGGTGCTGGCTAGCAAGAGCTTTCAGTGCTGGCACTTTTCATCTCTGAGCAATTGCTCGACGTTTGCAATTTCTCAGCTCTTGTCTACGAAACAGAGAGATAGTGACCGTGACGTTTGGTGGGTAGAGAAGCGTAAAGCCCCAGTGTTGCTGCGCCTGTGAAAGCGCTTCCAAGGAAGGGTGCTGGCTAGCAAGAGCTTTCAGTGCTGGCACTTTTCATCTCTGAGCAATTGCTGGACGTTTGCAATTTCTCACCTGAGCTCTCTTTAGAGTGCGCGAGAGGATGAGCAGAAGAGTAGGTGGCTAGAGAAGCCCAGAGCCCCACTGTTCTTAGGCCTACAAAAGCGCTTCCAAGGAAGGGTGCTGGCTAGCAACAGCTTTCAGTGCTGGCACTTTTCATCTCTGAGCAATTGCTCGACGTTTGCAATTTCTCCCCTGAGCTCTCTTTAGGCTGCGCGAGAGGATGAGCAGAAGATGAGGTGGCTAGAGAAGCCCAGAGCCCCACTGTTCTTAGGGCTACAAAAGCGCTTCCAAGGAAGGGTGCTGGCTAGCAACAGCTTTCAGTGCTGGCACTTTTCATCTCTGAGCAGTTGCTCGACTTTTGCAATTTCTCAGCTCGTGTCTACAAGACTGAAAGAGAATGACCGTGACATTTGGTGGGTAGAGAAGCGCAAAGCCCCAGTGTTGCTGCGCCTGTGAAAGCGCTTCCAAGGAAGGGTGCTGGCTAGCAACAGCTTTCAGTGCTGGCACTTTTCATCTCTGAGCAATTGCTCGACGTTTGCAATTTCTCAGCTCTTATCTACGAGACGGATAGCTAGTGACCGTGATGTTTGGTGGCTAGAGAAGCGCAAAGCCCCAGTGTTGCTGCACCTGTGAAAGCGCTTCCAAGGAAGGGTGCTGGCTAGCAAGAGCTTTCAGTGCTGGCACTTTTCATCTCTGAGCAATTGCTGGACATTTGCAATTTCTCACCTGAGCTCTCTTTAGACTGCGCGAGAGGATGAGCAGAAGATTAGGTGGCTAGAGAAGCCCAGAGCCCCAGTGTTCTTAGGGCTACAAAAGCGCTTCCAAGGAAGGGTGCTGGCTAGCAACAGCTTTCAGTGCTGGCACTTTTCATCTCTGAGCAATTGCTCGACGTTTGCAATTTCTCAGCTCTTGTCTACGAAACAGAGAGATAGTGACCGTGACGTTTGGTGGCTAGAGAAGCGCAAAGCCCCAGTGTTGCTGCGCCTGTGAAAGCGCTTCCAAGGAAGGGTGCTGGCTAGCAACAGCTTTCAGTGCTGCCACTTTTCATCTCTGAGCAATTGCTCGACGTTTGCAATTTCTCACCTGAGCTCTCTTTAGACTGCGCGAGAGGATGAGCAGAAGATTAGGTGGCTGGAGAAGCCCAGAGCCCCAGTGTTCTTAAGGCTACAAAAGCGCTTCCAAGGAAGGGTGCTGGCTAGCAAGAGCTTTCAGTGCTGGCACTTTTCATCTCTGAGCAATTGCTCAACGTTTGCAATATCTCACCAGAGCTCTCTTTAGACTGCGCGAGAGGATGAGCAGAAGATTAGGTGGCTAGAGAAGCCCAGAGCCCCAGTGTTCTTAGGGCTACAAAAGCGCTTCCAAGGAAGGGTGCTGGCTAGCAACAGCTTTCAGTGCTGGCACTTTTCATCTCTGAGCAATTGCTCGACATTTGCAATTTCTCAACTCGAGTTTACGAGACAGAGAGATAGTGACCGTGATGTTTGGTGGGTAGAGAAGCGCAAAGCCCCAGTGTTGCTGCGCCTGTGAAAGCGCTTCCAAGGAAGGGTGCTGGCTAGCAACAGCTTTCAGTGCTGGCACTTTTCATCTCTGAGCAATTGCTCGACGTTTGCAATTTCTCACCTGAGCTCTCTTTAGACTGCGCGAGAGGATGAGCAGAAGAGTAGGTGGCTAGAGAAGCCCAGAGCCCCACTGTTCTTAGGGCTACAAAAGCGCTTCCAAGGAAGGGTGCTGGCTAGCAACAGCTTTCAGTGCTGGCACTTTTCATCTCTGAGCAATTGCTCGACGTTTGCAATTTCTCAGCTCTTGTCTACGAAACAGAGAGATAGTGACCGTGATGTTTGGTGGGTAGAGAAGCGTAAAGCCCCAGTGTTGCTGCGCCTGTGAAAGCGCTTCCAAGGAAGGGTGCTGGCTAGCAAGAGCTTTCAGTGCTGGCACTTTTCATCTCTGAGCAATTGCTCGACGTTTGCAATTTCTCCCCTGAGCTCTCTTTAGACTGCGCGAGAGGATGAGCAGAAGATGAGGTGGCTAGAGAAGCCCAGAGCCCCAGTGTTCTTAGGGCTACAAAAGCGCTTCCAAGGAAGGGTGCTGGCTAGCAAGAGCTTTCAGTGCTGGCACTTTTCATCTCTGAGCAATTGCTCGACGTTTGCAATTTCTCACCTGAGCTCTCTTTAGACTGCGCGAGAGGATGAGCAGAAGAGTAGGTGGCTAGAGAAGCCCAGAGCCCCAGTGTTCTTAGGGCTACAAAAGCGCTTCCAAGGAAGGGTGCTGGCTAGCAAGAGCTTTCAGTGCTGGCACTTTTCATCTCTGAGCAATTGCTCGACGTTTGCAATTTCTCGGCTCGTGTTTACGAGACGGAGAGATAGTGACCGTGATGTTTGGTGGGTAGAGAAGCGCAAAGTCCCAGTGTTGCTGTGCCTGTGAAAGCGCTTCCAAGGAAGGGTGCTGGCTAGCAAGAGCTTTCAGTGCTGGCACTTTTCATCTCTGAGCAATTGCTCGACATTTGCAATTTCTCACCTGAGCTCTCTTTAGACTGCGCGAGAGGATGAGCAGAAGATTAGGTGGCTAGAGAAGCCCAGAGCCCCAGTGTTCTTAGGGCTACAAGAGCGCTTCCAAGGAAGGGTGCTGGCTAGCAACAGCTTTCAGTGCTGGCACTTTTCATCTCTGAGCAATTGCTCGACGTTTGCAATTTCTCACCTGAGCTCTCTTTAGACTGCGCGAGAGGATGAGCAGAAGATTAGGTGGCTAGAGAAGCCCAGAGCCCCAGTGTTCTTAGGGCTACAAAAGCGCTTCCAAGGAAGGGTGCTGGCTAGCAACAGCTTTCAGTGCTGGCACTTTTCATCTTTGAGCAGTTGCTCGACTTTTGCAATTTCTCAGCTCTTGTCTACGAGACTGAAAGAGAATGACCGTGATGTTTGGTGGCTAGAGAAGCGCAAAGCCCCAGTGTTGCTGTGCCTGTGAAAGCGCTTCCAAGGAAGGGTGCTGGCTAGCAAGAGCTTTCAGTGCTGGCACTTTTCATCTCTGAGCAATTGCTCGACGTTTGCAATTTCTCACCTGAGCTCTCTTTAGAGTGCGCGAGAGGATGAGCAGAAGATTAGGTGGCTAGAGAAGCCCAGAGCCCCACTGTTCTTAGGGCTACAAAAGCGCTTCCAAGGAAGGGTGCTGGCTAGCCACAGCTTTCAGTGCTGGCACTTTTCATCTCTGAGCAATTGCTCGACGTTTGCAATTTCTCACCTGAGCTCTCTTTAGACTGCGCGAGAGGATGAGCAGAAGATTAGGTGGCTAGAGAAGCCCAGAGCCCCAGTGTTCTTAGGGCTACAAAAGCGCTTCCAAGGAAGGGTGCTGGCTAGCAAGAGCTTTCAGTGCTGGCACTTTCCATCTCTGAGCAATTGCTCGACGTTTGCAATTTCTCACCTGAGCTCTCTTTAGACTGCGCGAGAGGATGAGCAGAAGAGTAGGTGGCTAGAGAAGCCCAGAGCCCCAGTGTTCTTAGGGCTACAAAAGCGCTTCCAAGGAAGGGTGCTGGCTAGCAAGAGCTTTCAGTGCTGTCACTTTTCATCTCTGAGCAATTGCTCAACGTTTGCAATATCTCACCTGAGCTCTCTTTAGAGTGCGCGAGAGGATGAGCAGAAGATTAGGTGGCTAGAGAAGCCCAGAGCCCCACTGTTCTTAGGGCTACAAAAGCGCTTCCAAGGAAGGGTGCTGGCTAGCAAGAGCTTTCAGTGCTGGCACTTTTCATCTCTGAGCAATTGCTCGACGTTTGCAATTTCTCAGCTCTTGTCTACAAGACTGAAAGAGAATGACCGTGACATTTGGTGGGTAGAGAAGCGCAAAGCCCCAGTGTTGCTGCGCCTGTGAAAGCACTTCCAAGGAAGGGTGCTGGCTAGCAACAGCTTTCAGTGCTGGCACTTTTCATCTCTGAGCAATTGCTCGACGTTTGCAATTTCTCACCTGAGCTCTCTTTAGACTGCGCGAGAGGAAAGCAGAAGATTAGGTGGCTAGAGAAGCCCAGAGCCACAGTGTTCTTAGGGCTACAAAAGCGCTTCCAAGGAAGGGTGCTGGCTAGCAACAGCTTTCAGTGCTGGCACTTTTCATCTCTGAGCAATTGCTCGACGTTTGCAATTTTTCAGCTCGTGTTTACGAGACTGAGAGATAGTGACCGTGACGTTTGGTGGCTAGAGAAGTGCAAAGCCCCAGTGTTGCTGCGCCTGTGAAAGCGCTTCCAAGGAAGGGTGCTGGCTAGCAACAGCTTTCAGTGCTGGCACTTTTCATCTCTGAGCAATTGCTCGACGTTTGCAATTTCTCACCTGAGCTCTCTATAGACTGCGCGAGAGGATGAGCAGAAGATTAGGTGGCTGGAGAAGCCCAGAGCCCCAGTGTTCTTAAGGCTACAAAAGCGCTTCCAAGGAAGGGTGCTGGCTAGCAACAGCTTTCAGTGCTGGCACTTTTCATCTCTGAGCAATTGCTCGACGTTTGCAATTTCTCCCGTGAGCTCTCTTTAGACTGCACGAGAGGATGAGCAGAAGATTAGGTGGCTAGAGAAGCCCAGAGCCCCAGTGTTCTTAGGGCTACAAAAGCACTTCCAAGGAAGGGTGCTGGCTAGCAACAGCTTTCAGTGCTGGCACTTTTCATCTCTGAGCAATTGCTCAACGTTTGCAATTTCTCGGCTCGTGTTTACGAGACGGAGAGATAGTGACCGTGATGTTTGGTGGCTAGAGAAGCGCAAAGCCCCAGTGTTACTGCGCCTGTGAAAGCGCTTCCAAGGAAGGGAGCTGGCTAGCAACAGCTTTCAGTGCTGGCACTTTTCATCTCTGAGCAATTGCTCGACGTTTGCAATTTCTCACCTGAGCTCTCTTTAGACTGCGCGAGAGGATGAGCAGAAGATTAGGTGGCTAGAGAAGCCCAGAGCCCCAGTGTTCTTAGGCCTACAAAAGCACTTCCAAGGAAGGGTGCTGGCTAGCAACAGCTTTCAGTGCTGGCACTTTTCATCTCTGAGCAATTGCTCGACGTTTACTATTTCTCCCGTGAGCTCTCTTTAGACTGCACGAGAGGATGAGCAGAAGATTAGGTGGCTAGAGAAGCCCAGAGCCCCAGTGTTCTTAGGCCTACAAAAGCACTTCCAAGGAAGGGTGCTGGCTAGCAACAGCTTTCAGTGCTGGCACTTTTCATCTCTGAGCAATTGCTCAACGTTTGCAATTTCTCGGCTCGTGTTTACGAGACGGAGAGATAGTGACCGTGATGTTTGGTGGCTAGAGAAGCGCAAAGCCCCAGTGTTGCTGCGCCTGTGAAAGCGCTTCCAAGGAAGGGAGCTGGCTAGCAACAGCTTTCAGTGCTGGCACTTTTCATCTCTGAGCAATTGCTCGACGTTTGCAATTTCTCAACTCGTGTCTACGAGACAGAAAGAGAAAGACTGTGACGTTTGGTGGCTAGAGTAGCGCAAAGCCCCAGTGTTGCTGCGCCTGTGAAAGCGCTTCCAAGGAAGGGTGCTGGCTAGCAACAGCTTTCAGTGCTGGCACTTTTCATCTCTGAGCAATTGCTCGACGTTTGCAATTTCTCACCTGAGCTCTCTTTAGACTGCGCGAGAGGATGAGCAGAAGAGTAGGTGGCTAGAGAAGCCCAGAGCCCCAGTGTTCTTAGGGCTACAAAAGCGCTTCCAAGGAAGGGTGCTGGCTAGCAACAGCTTTCAGTGCTGGCACTTTTCATCTCTGAGCAATTGCTCGACGTTTGCAATTTCTCAGCTCGTGTTTACGAGACGGAGAGATAGTGACCGTGATGTTTGTTGGGTAGAGAAGCGCAAAGCCCCAGTGTTGCTGCGCCTGTGAAAGCGCTTCCAAGGAAGGGTGCTGGCTAGCAACAGCTTTCAGTGCTGGCACTTTTCATCTCTGAGCAATTGCTCAACGTTTGCAATTTCTCACCTGAGCTCTCTTTAGACTGCGCGAGAGGATGAGCAGAAGATGAGGTGGCTAGAGAAGCCCAGAGCCCCAGTGTTCTTAGGCCTACAAAAGCGCTTCCAAGGAAGGGTGCTGGCTAGCCAATGCTTTCAGTGCTGGCACTTTTCATCTCTGAGCAATTGCTCGACGTTTGCAATTTCTCACCTGAGCTCTCTTTAGACTGCGCAAGAGGATGAGCAGAAGAGTAGGTGGCTAGAGAAGCCCAGAGCCCCAGTGTTCTTAGGGCTACAAAAGCACTTCCAAGGAAGGGTGCTGGCTAGCAACAGCTTTCAGTGCTGGCACTTTTCATCTCTGAGCAATTCCTCGACGTTTGCAATTTCTCAGCTCTTATCTACGAGACGGATAGATAGTGACCGTGATGTTTGGTGGCTAGAGAAGCGCAAAGCCCCAGTGTTGCTGCGCCTGTGAAAGCGCTTCCAAGGAAGGGTGCTGGCTAGTAACAGCTTTCAGTGCTGGCACTTTTCATCTCTGAGCAATTGCTCGACGTTTGCAATTTCTCACCAGAGCTCTCTTTAGACTGCGCGAGAGGATGAGCAGAAGATGAGGTGGCTAGAGAAGCCCAGAGCCCCAGTGTTCTTAGGCCTACAAAAGCACTTCCAAGGAAGGGTGCTGGCTAGCAACAGCTTTCAGTGCTGGCACTTTTCATCTCTGAGCAATTGCTCGACGTTTGCAATTTCTCCCGTGAGCTCTCTTTAGACTGCACGAGAGGATGAGCAGAAGATGAGGTGGCTAGAGAAGCCCAGAGCCCCAGTGTTCTTAGGGCTACAAAAGCACTTCCAAGGAAGGGTGCTGGCTAGCAACAGCTTTCAGTGCTGGCACTTTTCATCTCTGAGCAATTGCTCAACGTTTGCAATTTCTCGGCTCGTGTTTACGAGACGGAGAGATAGTGACCGTGATGTTTGGTGGGTAGAGAAGCGCAAAGCCCCAGTGTTACTGCGCCTGTGAAAGCGCTTCCAAGGAAGGGAGCTGGCTAGCAAGAGCTTTCAGTGCTGGCACTTTTCATCTCTGAGCAATTGCTCGACGTTTGCAATTTCTCACCTGAGCTCTCTTTAGACTGCGCGAGAGGATGAGCAGAAGATTAGGTGGCTAGAGAAGCCCAGAGCCCCACTGTTCTTAGGCCTACAAAAGCACTTCCAAGGAAGGGTGCTGGCTAGCAACAGCTTTCAGTGCTGGCACTTTTCATCTCTGAGCAATTGCTCGACGTTTACTATTTCTCCCGTGAGCTCTCTTTAGACTGCGCGAGAGGATGAGCAGAAGATTAGGTGGCTAGAGAAGCCCAGAGCCCCAGTGTTCTTAGGCCTACAAAAGCACTTCCAAGGAAGGGTGCTGGCTAGCAACAGCTTTCAGTGCTGGCACTTTTCGTCTCTGAGCAATTGCTCAACGTTTGCAATTTCTCGGCTCGTGTTTACGAGACGGAGAGATAGTGACCGTGATGTTTGGTGGCTAGAGAAGCGCAAAGCCCCAGTGTTGCTGCGCCTGTGAAAGCGCTTCCAAGGAAGGGAGCTGGCTAGCAACAGCTTTCAGTGCTGGCACTTTTCATCTCTGAGCAATTGCTCGACGTTTGCAATTTCTCAACTCGTGTCTACGAGACAGAAAGAGAAAGACTGTGACGTTTGGTGGCTAGAGTAGCGCAAAGCCCCAGTGTTGCTGCGCCTGTGAAAGCGCTTCCAAGGAAGGGTGCTGGCTAGCAACAGCTTTCAGTGCTGGCACTTTTCATCTCTGAGCAATTGCTCGACGTTTGCAATTTCTCACCTGAGCTCTCTTTAGACTGCGCGAGAGGATGAGCAGAAGAGTAGGTGGCTAGAGAAGCCCAGAGCCCCAGTGTTCTTAGGCCTACAAAAGCGCTTCCAAGGAAGGGTGCTGGCTAGCAACAGCTTTCAGTGCTGGCACTTTTCATCTCTGAGCAATTGCTCGACGTTTGCAATTTCTCAGCTCTTGTCTACGAGACGGAGAGATAGTGACCGTGATGTTTGGTGGGTAGAGAAGCGCAAAGCCCCAGTGTTGCTGCGCCTGTGAAAGCGCTTCCAAGGAAGGGTGCTGGCTAGCAACAGCTTTCAGTGCTGGCACTTTTCATCTCTGAGCAATTGCTCGACATTTGCAATTTCTCACCTGAGCTCTCTTTAGAGTGCGCGAGAGGATGAGCAGAAGATTAGGTGGCTAGAGAAGCCCAGAGCCCCAGTGTTCTTAGGCCTACAAAAGCGCTTCCAAGGAAGGGTGCTGGCTAGCCAATGCTTTCAGTGCTGGCACTTTTCATCTCTGAGCAATTGCTCGACGTTTGCAATTTCTCACCTGAGCTCTCTTTAGACTGCGCGAGAGGATGAGCAGAAGAGTAGGTGGCTAGAGAAGCCCAGAGCCCCACTGTTCTTAGGGCTACAAAAGCACTTCCAAGGAAGGGTGCTGGCTAGCAACAGCTTTCAGTGCTGGCACTTTTCATCTCTGAGCAATTGCTCGACGTTTGCAATTTCTCAGCTCTTATCTACGAGACGGATAGATAGTGGCCGTGATGTTTGGTGGCTAGAGAAGCGCAAAGCCCCAGTGTTGCTGCGCCTGTGAAAGCGCTTCCAAGGAAGGGTGCTGGCTAGTAACAGCTTTCAGTGCTGGCACTTTTCATCTCTGAGCAATTGCTCGACGTTTGCAATTTCTCACCTGAGCTCTCTTTAGACTGCGCGAGAGGATGAGCAGAAGAGTAGGTGGCTAGAGAAGCCCAGAGCCCCAGTGTTCTTAGGCCTACAAAAGCGCTTCCAAGGAAGGGTGCTGGCTAGCAACAGCTTTCAGTGCTGCCACTTTTCATCTCTGAGCAATTGCTCGACGTTTGCAATTTCTCAGCTCGTGTCTACGAGACGGAGAGATAGTGACCGTGATGTTTGGTGGCTAGAGAAGCGCAAAGCCCCAGTGTTGCAGCGCCTGTGAAAGCGCTTCCAAGGAAGGGTGCTGGCTAGCAACAGCTTTCAGTGCTGGCACTTTTCATCTCTGAGCAATTGCTCGATGTTTGCAATTTCTCACCTCAGCTCTCTTTAGACTGCGCGAGAGGATGAGCAGAAGATTAGGTGGCTGGAGAAGCCCAGAGCCCCAGTGTTCTTAGGCCTACAAAAGCGCTTCCAAGGAAGGGTGCTGGCTAGCAACAGCTTTCAGTGCTGGCACTTTTCATCTCTGAGCAATTCCTCGACGTTTGCAATTTCTCAGCTCTTGTCTACGAAACAGAGAGATAGTGACTGTGACGTTTGGTGGGTAGAGAAGCGTAAAGCCCCAGTGTTGCTGCGCCTGTGAAAGCGCTTCCAAGGAAGGGTGCTGGCTAGCAACAGCTTTCAGTGCTGGCACTTTTCATCTCTGAGCAATTGCTCGACGTTTGCAATTTCTCACCTGAGCTCTCTTTAGACTGCGCGAGAGGATGAGCAGAAGAGTAGGTGGCTAGAGAAGCCCAGAGCCCCACTGTTCTTAGGGCTACAAAAGCGCTTCCAAGGAAGGGTGCTGGCTAGCAACAGCTTTCAGTGCTGGCACTTTTCATCTCTGAGCAATTGCTGGACGTTTGCAATTTCTCACCTGAGCTCTCTTTAGACTGCGCGAGAGGATGAGCAGAAGATTAGGTGGCTAGAGAAGCCCAGAGCCCCAGTGTTCTTAGGGCTACAAAAGCACTTCCAAGGAAGGGTGCTGGCTAGCAAGAGCTTTCAGTGCTGGCACTTTTCATCTCTGAGCAATTGCTCGACGTTTGCAATTTCTCCCCTGAGCTCTCTTTAGACTGCACGAGAGGATGAGCAGAAGATTAGGTGGCTAGAGAAGCCCAGAGCCCCAGTGTTCTTAGGGCTACAAAAGCGCTTCCAAGGAAGGGTGCTGGCTAGCAACAGCTTTCAGTGCTGGCACTTTTCATCTCTGAGCAATTGCTCGACGTTTGCAATTTCTCACCTGAGCTCTCTTTAGACTGCGCGAGAGGATGAGCAGAAGAGTAGGTGGCTAGAGAAGCCCAGAGCCCCACTGTTCTTAGGGCTACAAAAGCACTTCCAAGGAAGGGTGCTGGCTAGCAAGAGCTTTCAGTGCTGGCACTTTTCATCTCTGAGCAATTGCTCGACGTTTGCAATTTCTCACCTGAGCTCTCTTTAGACTGCGCGAGAGGATGAGCAGAAGAGTAGGTGGCTAGAGAAGCCCAGAGCCCCAGTGTTCTTAGGCCTACAAAAGCGCTTCCAAGGAAGGGTGCTGGCTAGCAACAGCTTTCAGTGCTGGCACTTTTCATCTCTGAGCAATTGCTGGACGTTTGCAATTTCTCACCTGAGCTCTCTTTAGACTGCGCGAGAGGATGAGCAGAAGATTAGGTGGCTAGAGAAGCCCAGAGCCCCAGTGTTCTTAGGGCTACAAAAGCACTTCCAAGGAAGGGTGCTGGCTAGCAAGAGCTTTCAGTGCTGGCACTTTTCATCTCTGAGCAATTGCTCGACATTTGCAATTTCTCCCGTGAGCTCTCTTTAGACTGCACGAGAGGATGAGCAGAAGATTAGGTGGCTAGAGAAGCCCAGAGCCCCAGTGTTCTTAGGGCTACAAAAGCGCTTCCAAGGAAGGGTGCTGGCTAGCAACAGCTTTCAGTGCTGGCACTTTTCATCTCTGAGCAATTGCTCGACGTTTGCAATTTCTCACCTGAGCTCTCTTTAGACTGCGCGAGAGGATGAGCAGAAGATTAGGTGGCTAGAGAAGCCCAGAGCCCCACTGTTCTTAGGGCTACAAAAGCACTTCCAAGGAAGGGTGCTGGCTAGCAAGAGCTTTCAGTGCTGGCACTTTTCATCTCTGAGCAATTGCTCGACGTTTGCAATTTCTCCCGTGAGCTCTCTTTAGACTGCACGAGAGGATGAGCAGAAGATTAGGTGGCTAGAGAAGCCCAGAGCCCCAGTGTTCTTAGGGCTACAAAAGCACTTCCAAGGAAGGGTGCTGGCTAGCAACAGCTTTCAGTGCTGGCACTTTTCATCTCTGAGCAATTGCTCAACGTTTGCAATTTCTCGGCTCGTGTTTACGAGACGGAGAGATAGTGACCATGATGTTTGGTGGCTAGAGAAGCGCAAAGCCCCAGTGTTGCTGCGCCTGTGAAAGCGCTTCCAAGGAAGGGAGCTGGCTAGCAACAGCTTTCAGTGCTGGCACTTTTCATCTCTGAGCAATTGCTCGACGTTTGCAATTTCTCAACTCGTGTCTACGAGACAGAAAGAGAAAGACTGTGACGTTTGGTGGCTAGAGTAGCGCAAAGCCCCAGTGTTGCTGCGCCTGTGAAAGCGCTTCCAAGGAAGGGTGCTGGCTAGCAAGAGCTTTCAGTGCTGGCACTTTTCATCTCTGAGCAATTGCTCGACGTTTGCAATTTCTCACCTGAGCTCTCTTTAGACTGCGCGAGAGGATGAGCAGAAGAGTAGGTGGCTAGAGAAGCCCAGAGCCCCAGTGTTCTTAGGGCTACAAGAGCGCTTCCAAGGAAGGGTGCTGGCTAGCAAGAGCTTTCAGTGCTGGCACTTTTCATCTCTGAGCAATTGCTCAACGTTTGCAATTTCTCACCTGAGCTCTCTTTAGACTGCGCGAGAGGATGAGCAGAAGATTAGGTGGCTAGAGAAGCCCAGAGCCCCAGTGTTCTTAGGCCTACAAGAGCGCTTCCAAGGAAGGGTGCTGGCTAGCAGCAGCTTTCAGTGCTGGCACTTTTCGTCTCTGAGCAATTGCTCGACGTTTGCAATTTCTCAGCTCTTGTCTACGAGACTGAAAGAGAATGACCGTGACATTTGGTGGCTAGAGAAGCGCAAAGCCCCAGTGTTCTTAGGGCTACAAGAGCGCTTCCAAGGAAGGGTGCTGGCTAGCAACAGCTTTCAGTGCTGGCACTTTTCATCTCTGAGCAATTGCTCGACGTTTGCAATTTCTCACCTGAGCTCTCTTTAGACTGCGCGAGAGGATGAGCAGAAGATTAGGTGGCTAGAGAAGCCCAGAGCCCCAGTGTTCTTAGGCCTACAAAAGCACTTCCAAGGAAGGGTGCTGGCTAGCAACAGCTTTCAGTGCTGGCACTTTTCATCTCTGAGCAATTGCTCAACGTTTGCAATTTCTCGGCTCGTGTTTACGAGATGGAGAGATAGTGACCGTGATGTTTGGTGGGTAGAGAAGCGCAAAGCCCCAGTGTTGCTGCGCCTGTGAAAGCGCTTCCAAGGAAGGGAGCTGGCTAGCAACAGCTTTCAGTGCTGGCACTTTTCATCTCTGAGCAATTGCTCGACGTTTGCAATTTCTCACCTGAGCTCTCTTTAGACTGCGCGAGAGGATGAGCAGAAGATTAGGTGGCTAGAGAAGCCCAGAGCCCCAGTGTTCTTAGGCCTACAAAAGCACTTCCAAGGAAGGGTGCTGGCTAGCAACAGCTTTCAGTGCTGGCACTTTTCATCTCTGAGCAATTGCTCGACGTTTGCAATTTCTCCCGTGAGCTCTCTTTAGACTGCACGAGAGGATGAGCAGAAGATTAGGTGGCTAGAGAAGCCCAGAGCCCCAGTGTTCTTAGGGCTACAAAAGCACTTCCAAGGAAGGGTGCTGGCTAGCAACAGCTTTCAGTGCTGGCACTTTTCATCTCTGAGCAATTGCTCAACGTTTGCAATTTCTCGGCTCGTGTTTACGAGACGGAGAGATAGTGACCGTGATGTTTGGTGGCTAGAGAAGCGCAAAGCCCCAGTGTTGCTGCGCCTGTGAAAGCGCTTCCAAGGAAGGGAGCTGGCTAGCAACAGCTTTCAGTGCTGGCACTTTTCATCTCTGAGCAATTCCTCGACGTTTGCAATTTCTCAACTCGTGTCTACGAGACAGAAAGAGAAAGACTGTGACGTTTGGTGGCTAGAGTAGCGCAAAGCCCCAGTGTTGCTGCGCCTGTGAAAGCGCTTCCAAGGAAGGGTGCTGGCTAGCAACAGCTTTCAGTGCTGGCACTTTTCATCTCTGAGCAATTGCTCGACGTTTGCAATTTCTCACCTGAGCTCTCTTTAGACTGCGCGAGAGGATGAGCAGAAGAGTAGGTGGCTAGAGAAGCCCAGAGCCCCAGTGTTCTTAGGGCTACAAAAGCGCTTCCAAGGAAGGGTGCTGGCTAGCAACAGCTTTCAGTGCTGGCACTTTTCATCTCTGAGCAATTGCTCGACGTTTGCAATTTCTCAGCTCTTATCTACGAGACGGATAGATAGTGACCGTGATGTTTGGTGGGTAGAGAAGCGCAAAGCCCCAGTGTTGCTGCGCCTGTGAAAGCGCTTCCAAGGAAGGGTGCTGGCTAGCAACAGCTTTCAGTGCTGGCACTTTTCATCTCTGAACAATTGCTCAACGTTTGCAATTTCTCACCTGAGCTCTCTTTAGAGTGCGCGAGAGGATGAGCAGAAGATTAGGTGGCTAGAGAAGCCCAGAGCCCCAGTGTTCTTAGGCCTACAAAAGCGCTTCCAAGAAAGGGTGCTGGCTAGCCAATGCTTTCAGTGCTGGCACTTTTCATCTCTGAGCAATTCCTCGACGTTTGCAATTTCTCACCTGAGCTCTCTTTAGACTGCGCGAGAGGATGAGCAGAAGAGTAGGTGGCTAGAGAAGCCCAGAGCCCCAGTGTTCTTAGGCCTACAAAAGCACTTCCAAGGAAGGGTGCTGGCTAGCAACAGCTTTCAGTGCTGGCACTTTTCATCTCTGAGCAATTGCTCAACGTTTGCAATTTCTCAGCTCTTGTCTACGAGACAGAAAGAGAATGACCGTGATGTTTGGTGGCTGGAGAAGCGCAAAGCCCCAGTGTTGCTGCGTCTGTGAAAGTGCTTCCAAGGAAGGGTGCTGGCTAGCAACAGCTTTCAGTGCTGGCACTTTTCATCTCTGAGCAATTGCTCGACGTTTGCAATTTCTCAGCTCTTATCTACGAGACGGAGAGATAGTGACCGTGATGTTTGGTGGGTAGAGAAGCGCAAAGCCCCAGTGTTGCTGCGCCTGTGAAAGCGCTTCCAAGGAAGGGTGCTGGCTAGTAACAGCTTTCAGTGCTGGCACTTTTCATCTCTGAGCAATTGCTCGACGTTTGCAATTTCTCACCAGAGCTCTCTTTAGACTGCGCGAGAGGATGAGCAGAAGATTAGGTGGCTAGAGAAGCCCAGAGCCACACTGTTCTTAGGCCTACAAAAGCGCTTCCAAGGAAGGGTGCTGGCTAGCAACAGCTTTCAGTGCTGGCACTTTTCATCTCTGAGCAATTGCTCGACGTTTGCAATTTCTCAGCTCGTGTCTACGAGACGGAGAGATAGTGACCGTGATGTTTGGTGGCTAGAGAAGCGCAAAGCCCCAGTGTTGCAGCGCCTGTGAAAGCGCTTCCAAGGAAGGGTGCTGGCTAGCAACAGCTTTCAGTGCTGGCACTTTTCATCTCTGAGCAATTGCTCGATGTTTGCAATTTCTCACCTGAGCTCTCTTTAGACTGCGCGAGAGGATGAGCAGAAGATTAGGTGGCTGGAGAAGCCCAGAGCCCCAGTGTTCTTAGGCCTACAAAAGCGCTTCCAAGGAAGGGTGCTGGCTAGCAACAGCTTTCAGTGCTGGCACTTTTCATCTCTGAGCAATTCCTCGACGTTTGCAATTTCTCAGCTCTTGTCTACGAAACAGAGAGATAGTGACCGTGACGTTTGGTGGGTAGAGAAGCGTAAAGCCCCAGTGTTGCTGCGCCTGTGAAAGCGCTTCCAAGGAAGGGTGCTGGCTAGCAAGAGCTTTCAGTGCTGGCACTTTTCATCTCTGAGCAATTGCTCGACGTTTGCAATTTCTCACCTGAGCTCTCTTTAGACTGCGCGAGAGGATGAGCAGAAGAGTAGGTGGCTAGAGAAGCCCAGAGCCCCACTGTTCTTAGGCCTACAAAAGCACTTCCAAGGAAGGGTGCTGGCTAGCAACAGCTTTCAGTGCTGGCACTTTTCATCTCTGAGCAATTGCTCGACGTTTGCAATTTCTCCCGTGAGCTCTCTTTAGACTGCACGAGAGGATGAGCAGAAGATTAGGTGGCTAGAGAAGCCCAGAGCCCCAGTGTTCTTAGGGCTACAAAAGCACTTCCAAGGAAGGGTGCTGGCTAGCAACAGCTTTCAGTGCTGGCACTTTTCATCTCTGAGCAATTGCTCAACGTTTGCAATTTCTCGGCTCGTGTTTACGAGACGGAGAGATAGTGACCGTGATGTTTGGTGGCTAGAGAAGCGCAAAGCCCCAGTGTTGCTGCGCCTGTGAAAGCGCTTCCAAGGAAGGGAGCTGGCTAGCAACAGCTTTCAGTGCTGGCACTTTTCATCTCTGAGCAATTGCTCGACGTTTGCAATATCTCACCTGAGCTCTCTTTAGACTGCGCGAGAGGATGAGCAGAAGATTAGGTGGCTAGAGAAGCCCAGAGCCCCAGTGTTCTTAGGCCTACAAAAGCACTTCCAAGGAAGGGTGCTGGCTAGCAACAGCTTTCAGTGCTGGCACTTTTCATCTCTGAGCAATTGCTCGACGTTTGCAATTTCTCCCGTGAGCTCTCTTTAGACTGCACGAGAGGATGAGCAGAAGATTAGGTGGCTAGAGAAGCCCAGAGCCCCAGTGTTCTTAGGGCTACAAAAGCACTTCCAAGGAAGGGTGCTGGCTAGCAACAGCTTTCAGTGCTGCCACTTTTCATCTCTGAGCAATTGCTCAACGTTTGCAATTTCTCGGCTCGTGTTTACGAGACGGAGAGATAGTGACCGTGATGTTTGGTGGCTAGAGAAGCGCAAAGCCCCAGTGTTGCTGCGCCTGTGAAAGCGCTTCCAAGGAAGGGTGCTGGCTAGCAACAGCTTTCAGTGCTGGCACTTTTCATCTCTGAGCAATTGCTCGACGTTTGCAATTTCTCAACTCGTGTGTACGAGACAGAAAGAGAAAGACTGTGACGTTTGGTGGCTAGAGTAGCGCAAAGCCCCAGTGTTGCTGCGCCTGTGAAAGCGCTTCCAAGGAAGGGTGCTGGCTAGCAAGAGCTTTCAGTGCTGGCACTTTTCATCTCTGAGCAATTGCTCGACGTTTGCAATTTCTCACCTGAGCTCTCTTTAGACTGCGCGAGAGGATGAGCAGAAGAGTAGGTGGCTAGAGAAGCCCAGAGCCCCAGTGTTCTTAGGGCTACAAGAGCGCTTCCAAGGAAGGGTGCTGGCTAGCAAGAGCTTTCAGTGCTGGCACTTTTCATCTCTGAGCAATTGCTCAACGTTTGCAATTTCTCACCTGAGCTCTCTTTAGACTGCGCGAGAGGATGAGCAGAAGAGTAGGTGGCTAGAGAAGCCCAGAGCCCCAGTGTTCTTAGGCCTACAAGAGCGCTTCCAAGGAAGGGTGCTGGCTAGCAGCAGCTTTCAGTGCTGGCACTTTTCATCTCTGAGCAATTGCTCGACGTTTGCAATTTCTCAGCTCTTGTCTACGAGACTGAAAGAGAATGACCGTGACATTAGGTGGCTAGAGAAGCCCAGAGCCCCAGTGTTCTTAGGGCTACAAAAGCACTTCCAAGGAAGGGTGCTGGCTAGCAACAGCTTTCAGTGCTGGCACTTTTCATCTCTGAGCAATTGCTCAACGTTTGCAATTTCTCGGCTCGTGTTTACGAGACGGAGAGATAGTGACCGTGATGTTTGGTGGCTAGAGAAGCGCAAAGCCCCAGTGTTGCTGCGCCTGTGAAAGCGCTTCCAAGGAAGGGAGCTGGCTAGCAACAGCTTTCAGTGCTGGCACTTTTCATCTCTGAGCAATTGCTCGACGTTTGCAATATCTCACCTGAGCTCTCTTTAGACTGCGCGAGAGGATGAGCAGAAGATTAGGTGGCTAGAGAAGCCCAGAGCCCCAGTGTTCTTAGGCCTACAAAAGCACTTCCAAGGAAGGGTGCTGGCTAGCAAGAGCTTTCAGTGCTGGCACTTTTCATCTCTGAGCAATTGCTCGACGTTTGCAATTTCTCCCGTGAGCTCTCTTTAGACTGCACGAGAGGATGAGCAGAAGATTAGGTGGCTAGAGAAGCCCAGAGCCCCAGTGTTCTTAGGGCTACAAAAGCACTTCCAAGGAAGGGTGCTGGCTAGCAACAGCTTTCAGTGCTGGCACTTTTCATCTCTGAGCAATTGCTCAACGTTTGCAATTTCTCGGCTCGTGTTTACGAGACGGAGAGATAGTGACCGTGATGTTTGGTGGCTAGAGAAGCGCAAAGCCCCAGTGTTGCTGCGCCTGTGAAAGCGCTTCCAAGGAAGGGTGCTGGCTAGCAACAGCTTTCAGTGCTGGCACTTTTCATCTCTGAGCAATTGCTCAACGTTTGCAATTTCTCACCTGAGCTCTCTTTAGACTGCGCGAGAGGATGAGCAGAAGATTAGGTGGCTAGAGAAGCCCAGAGCCCCAGTGTTCTTAGGCCTACAAAAGCGCTTCCAAGGAAGGGTGCTGGCTAGCAAGAGCTTTCAGTGCTGGCACTTTTCATCTCTGAGCAATTGCTCGACGTTTGCAATTTCTCCCGTGAGCTCTCTTTAGACTGCACGAGAGGATGAGCAGAAGATTAGGTGGCTAGAGAAGCCCAGAGCCCCAGTGTTCTTAGGGCTACAAAAGCACTTCCAAGGAAGGGTGCTGGCTAGCAACAGCTTTCAGTGCTGGCACTTTTCATCTCTGAGCAATTGCTCAACGTTTGCAATTTCTCGGCTCGTGTTTACGAGACGGAGAGATAGTGACCGTGATGTTTGGTGGCTAGAGAAGCGCAAAGCCCCAGTGTTGCTGCGCCTGTGAAAGCGCTTCCAAGGAAGGGTGCTGGCTAGCAACAGCTTTCAGTGCTGGCACTTTTCATCTCTGAGCAATTGCTCAACGTTTGCAATTTCTCACCTGAGCTCTCTTTAGACTGCGCGAGAGGATGAGCAGAAGATTAGGTGGCTAGAGAAGCCCAGAGCCCCAGTGTTCTTAGGCCTACAAAAGCGCTTCCAAGGAAGGGTGCTGGCTAGCCAATGCTTTCAGTGCTGGCACTTTTCATCTCTGAGCAATTGCTCAACGTTTGCAATTTCTCAGCTCTTGTCTACGAGACGGAAAGAGAATGACCGTGATGTTTGGTGGCTGGAGAAGCGCAAAGCCCCAGTGTTGCTGCGTCTGTGAAAGTGCTTCCAAGGAAGGGTGCTGGCTAGCAACAGCTTTCAGTGCTGGCACTTTTCATCTCTGAGCAATTGCTCGACGTTTGCAATTTCTCAGCTCTTATCTACGAGACGGAGAGATAGTGACCGTGATGTTTGGTGGGTAGAGAAGCGCAAAGCCCCAGTGTTGCTGCGCCTGTGAAAGCGCTTCCAAGGAAGGGTGCTGGCTAGTAACAGCTTTCAGTGCTGGCACTTTTCATCTCTGAGCAATTGCTCGACGTTTGCAATTTCTCACCAGAGCTCTCTTTAGACTGCGCGAGAGGATGAGCAGAAGATTAGGTGGCTAGAGAAGCCCAGAGCCCCAGTGTTCTTAGGCCTACAAAAGCGCTTCCAAGGAAGGGTGCTGGCTAGCAACAGCTTTCAGTGCTGGCACTTTTCATCTCTGAGCAATTGCTCGACGTTTGCAATTTCTCAGCTCGTGTCTACGAGACGGAGAGATAGTGACCGTGATGTTTGGTGGCTAGAGAAGCGCAAAGCCCCAGTGTTGCAGCGCCTGTGAAAGCGCTTCCAAGGAAGGGTGCTGGCTAGCAACAGCTTTCAGTGCTGGCACTTTTCATCTCTGAGCAATTGCTCGATGTTTGCAATTTCTCACCTGAGCTCTCTTTAGACTGCGCGAGAGGATGAGCAGAAGATTAGGTGGCTGGAGAAGCCCAGAGCCCCAGTGTTCTTAGGCCTACAAAAGCGCTTCCAAGGAAGGGTGCTGGCTAGCAACAGCTTTCAGTGCTGGCACTTTTCATCTCTGAGCAATTCCTCGACGTTTGCAATTTCTCAGCTCTTGTCTACGAAACAGAGAGATAGTGACCGTGACGTTTGGTGGGTAGAGAAGCGTAAAGCCCCAGTGTTGCTGCGCCTGTGAAAGCGCTTCCAAGGAAGGGTGCTGGCTAGCAAGAGCTTTCAGTGCTGGCACTTTTCATCTCTGAGCAATTGCTCGACGTTTGCAATTTCTCCCCTGAGCTCTCTTTAGACTGCGCGAGAGGATGAGCAGAAGAGTAGGTGGCTAGAGAAGCCCAGAGCCCCACTGTTCTTAGGCCTACAAAAGCACTTCCAAGGAAGGGTGCTGGCTAGCAACAGCTTTCAGTGCTGGCACTTTTCATCTCTGAGCAATTGCTCGACGTTTGCAATTTCTCCCGTGAGCTCTCTTTAGACTGCACGAGAGGATGAGCAGAAGATTAGGTGGCTAGAGAAGCCCAGAGCCCCAGTGTTCTTAGGGCTACAAAAGCACTTCCAAGGAAGGGTGCTGGCTAGCAACAGCTTTCAGTGCTGGCACTTTACATCTCTGAGCAATTGCTCAACGTTTGCAATTTCTCGGCTCGTGTTTACGAGACGGAGAGATAGTGACCGTGATGTTTGGTGGCTAGAGAAGCGCAAAGCCCCAGTGTTGCTGCGTCTGTGAAAGCACTTCCAAGGAAGGGAGCTGGCTAGCAACAGCTTTCAGTGCTGGCACTTTTCATCTCTGAGCAATTGCTCGACGTTTGCAATATCTCACCTGAGCTCTCTTTAGACTGCGCGAGAGGATGAGCAGAAGATTAGGTGGCTAGAGAAGCCCAGAGCCCCAGTGTTCTTAGGCCTACAAAAGCACTTCCAAGGAAGGGTGCTGGCTAGCAACAGCTTTCAGTGCTGGCACTTTTCATCTCTGAGCAATTGCTCGACGTTTGCAATTTCTCCCGTGAGCTCTCTTTAGACTGCGCGAGAGGATGAGCAGAAGATTAGGTGGCTAGAGAAGCCCAGAGCCCCAGTGTTCTTAGGGCTACAAAAGCACTTCCAAGGAAGGGTGCTGGCTAGCAACAGCTTTCAGTGCTGGCACTTTTCATCTCTGAGCAATTGCTCAACGTTTGCAATTTCTCGGCTCGTGTTTACGAGACGGAGAGATAGTGACCGTGATGTTTGGTGGCTAGAGAAGCGCAAAGCCCCAGTGTTGCTGCGCCTGTGAAAGCGCTTCCAAGGAAGGGTGCTGGCTAGCAACAGCTTTCAGTGCTGGCACTTTTCATCTCTGAGCAATTGCTCGACGTTTGCAATTTCTCAACTCGTGTGTACGAGACAGAAAGAGAAAGACTGTGACGTTTGGTGGCTAGAGTAGCGCAAAGCCCCAGTGTTGCTGCGCCTGTGAAAGCGCTTCCAAGGAAGGGTGCTGGCTAGCAAGAGCTTTCAGTGCTGGCACTTTTCATCTCTGAGCAATTGCTCGACGTTTGCAATTTCTCACCTGAGCTCTCTTTAGACTGCACGAGAGGATGAGCAGAAGAGTAGGTGGCTAGAGAAGCCCAGAGCCCCAGTGTTCTTAGGGCTACAAGAGCGCTTCCAAGGAAGGGTGCTGGCTAGCAGCAGCTTTCAGTGCTGGCGCTTTTCATCTCTGAGCAATTGCTCGACGTTTGCAATTTCTCAGCTCTTGTCTACGAGACTGAAAGAGAATGAGCGTGATGTCTGGTGGGTAGAGAAGCGCAAAGCCCCAGTGTTGCTGCGCCTGTGAAAGCGCTTCCAAGGAAGGGAGCTGGCTAGCAACAGCTTTCAGTGCTGGCACTTTTCATCTCTGAGCAATTGCTCGACGTTTGCAATTTCTCACCTGAGCTCTCTTTAGAGTGCGCGAGAGGATGAGCAGAAGATTAGGTGGCTAGAGAAGCCCAGAGCCCCAGTGTTCTTAGGCCTACAAAAGCGCTTCCAAGGAAGGGTGCTGGCTAGCCAATGCTTTCAGTGCTGGCACTTTTCATCTCTGAGCAATTGCTCGACTTTTGCAATTTCTCAGCTCTTGTCTACGAGACTGAAAGAGAATGAGCGTGATGTCTGGTGGGTAGAGTAGCGCAAAGTCCCAGTGTTGCTGTGCCTGTGAAAGCGCTTCCAAGGAAGGGTGCTGGCTAGCAACAGCTTTCAGTGCTGGCACTTTTCATCTCTGAGCAATTGCTCGACGTTTGCAATTTCTCACCTGAGCTCTCTTTAGACTGCGCGAGAGGATGAGCAGAAGATTAGGTGGCTAGAGAAGCCCAGAGCCCCACTGTTCTTAGGCCTACAAAAGCGCTTCCAAGGAAGGGTGCTGGCTAGCAACAGCTTTCAGTGCTGCCACTTTTCATCTCTGAGCAATTGCTGGACGTTTGCAATTTCTCACCTGAGCTCTCTGTAGACTGCGCGAGAGGATGAGCAGAAGATTAGGTGGCTAGAGAAGCCCAGAGCCCCAGTGTTCTTAGGGCTACAAAAGTGCTTCCAAGGAAGGGTGCTGGCTAGCAACAGCTTTCAGTGCTGGCACTTTTCATCTCTGAGCAATTGCTCAACGTTTGCAATTTCTCACCTGAGCTCTCTTTAGACTGCGCGAGAGCAGGAGCAGAAGAGTAGGTGGCTAGAGAAGCCCAGAGCCCCAGTGTTCTTAGGCCTACAAGAGCGCTTCCAAGGAAGGGTGCTGGCTAGCCACAGCTTTCAGTGCTGGCACTTTTCATCTTTGAGCAGTTGCTCGACTTTTGCAATTTCTCAGCTCTTGTCTACGAGACGGAAAGAGAATGACTGTGATGTTTGGTGGGTAGAGTAGCGCAAAGCCCCAGTGTTGCTGCGCCTGTGAAAGCGCTTCCAAGGAAGGGTGCTGGCTAGCAACAGCTTTCAGTGCTGCCACTTTTCATCTCTGAGCAATTGCTCGACGTTTGCAATTTCTCACCTGAGCTCTCTTTAGACTGCGCGAGAGGATGAGCAGAAGATTAGGTGGCTAGAGAAGCCCAGAGCCCCAGTGTTCTTAGGCCTACAAAAGCGCTTCCAAGGAAGGGTGCTGGCTAGCAAGAGCTTTCAGTGCTGGCACTTTTCATCTCTGAGCAATTGCTCGACGTTTGCAATTTCTCACCTGAGCTCTCTTTAGACTGCGCGAGAGGATGAGCAGAAGAGTAGGTGGCTAGAGAAGCCCAGAGCCCCACTGTTCTTAGGCCTACAAAAGCGCTTCCAAGGAAGGGTGCTGGCTAGCAACAGCTTTCAGTGCTGGCACTTTTCATCTCTGAGCAATTGCTCGATGTTTGCAATTTCTCCCCTGAGCTCTCTTTAGACTGCGCGAGAGGATGAGCAGAAGATTAGGTGGCTAGAGTAGCCCAGAGCCCCAGTGTTCTTAGGGCTACAAAAGCGCTTCCAAGGAAGGGTGCTGGCTAGCAACAGCTTTCAGTGCTGGCACTTTTCATCTCTGAGCAATTGCTCAACGTTTGCAATTTCTCAGCTCGTGTCTACGAGACGGAGAGATAATGACCGTGATGTTTGGTGGCTAGAGAAGCGCAAAGCCCCAGTGTTGCTGCGCCTGTGAAAGCGCTTCCAAGGAAGGGTGCTGGCTAGCAACAGCTTTCAGTGCTGCCACTTTTCATCTCTGAGCAATTGCTCAATGTTTGGAATCTCTCACCTGAGCTCTCTTTAGACTGCGCGAGAGGATGAGCAGAAGATTAGATGGCTAGAGAAGCCCAGAGCCCCAGTGTTCTTAGGGCTACAAAAGCGCTTCCAAGGAAGGGTGCTGGCTAGCAACAGCTTTCAGTGCTGGCACTTTTCATCTCTGAGCAATTGCTCGACGTTTGCAATTTCTCACCTGAGCTCACTTTAGAGTGAGCGAGAGGATGAGCAGAAGATGAGGTGGCTAGAGAAGCCCAGAGCCCCACTGTTCTTAGGCCTACAAAAGCACTTCCAAGGAAGGGTGCTGGCTAGCAACAGCTTTCAGTGCTGGCACTTTTCATCTCTCAGCAATTGCTCGACGTTTGCAATTTCTCAACTCGTATCTACGAGACAGAAAGAGAATGACCGTGATGTTTGGTGGTTAGAGAAGCGCAAAGCCCCAGTGTTGCTGCGTCTGTGAAAGCGCTTCCAAGGAAGGGTGCTGGCTAGCAACAGCTTTCAGTGCTGGCACTTTTCATCTCTGAGCAATTGCTCAACGTTTGCAATTTCTCACCTGAGCTCTCTTTAGAGTGCGCGAGAGGATGAGCAGAAGATTAGGTGGCTAGAGAAGCCCAGAGCCCCAGTGTTCTTAGGCCTACAAAAGCGCTTCCAAGGAAGGGTGCTGGCTAGCAACAGCTTTCAGTGCTGGCACTTTTCATCTCTGAGCAATTGCTGGATGTTTGCAATTTCTCAACTGAGCTCTCTTTAGACTGCGCGAGAGGATGAGCAGAAGAGTAGGTGGCTAGAGAAGCCCAGAGCCCCAGTGTTCTTAGGGCTACAAAAGCGCTTCCAAGGAAGGGTGCTGGCTAGCAAGAGCTTTCAGTGCTGGCACTTTTCATCTCTGAGCAATTGCTCGACGTTTGCAATTTCTCACCTGAGCTCTCTTTAGACTGCGCGAGAGGATGAGCAGAAGAGTAGGTGGCTAGAGAAGCCCAGAGCCCCAGTGTTCTTAGGCCTACAAAAGCGCTTCCAAGGAAGGGTGCTGGCTAGCAACAGCTTTCAGTGCTGGCACTTTCCATCTCTGAGCAATTGCTCGACGTTTGCAATTTCTCAGCTTGTGTCTACGAGACGGAGAGATAGTGACCGTGATGTTTGGTGGGTAGAGAAGCGCAAAGTCCCAGTGTTGCTGCGCCTGTGAAAGCGCTTCCAAGGAAGGGTGCTGGCTAGCAACAGCTTTCAGTGCTGGCACTTTTCATCTCTGAGCAATTGCTCAACGTTTGCAATTTCTCACCTGAGCTCTCTTTAGAGTGCGCGAGAGGATGAGCATAAGATTAGGTGGCTAGAGAAGCCCAGAGCCCCAGTGTTCTTAGGCCTACAAAAGCGCTTCCAAGGAAGGGTGCTGGCTAGCAAGAGCTTTCAGTGCTGGCACTTTTCATCTCTGAGCAATTGCTCGACGTTTGCAATTTCTCACCTGAGCTCTCTTTAGAGTGCGCGAGAGGATGAGCAGAAGAGTAGGTGGCTAGAGAAGCCCAGAGCCCCAGTGTTCTTAGGGCTACAAAAGCGCTTCCAAGGAAGGGTGCTGGCTAGCAAGAGCTTTCAGTGCTGGCACTTTTCATCTCTGAGCAATTGCTCGACGTTTGCAATTTCTCACCTGAGCTCACTTTAGAGTGAGCGAGAGGATGAGCAGAAGAGTAGGTGGCTAGAGAAGCCCAGAGCCCCACTGTTCTTAGGCCTACAAAAGCACTTCCAAGGAAGGGTGCTGGCTAGCAACAGCTTTCAGTGCTGGCACTTTTCATCTCTGAGCAATTGCTCGACGTTTGCAATTTCTCAACTCGTATCTACGAGACAGAAAGAGAATGACCGTGATGTTTGGTGGCTAGAGAAGCGCAAAGCCCCAGTGTTGCTGCGTCTGTGAAAGTGCTTCCAAGGAAGGGTGCTGGCTAGCAACAGCTTTCAGTGCTGGCACTTTTCATCTCTGAGCAATTGCTCGACGTTTGCAATTTCTCAGCTCTTATCTACGAGACGGATAGATAGTGACCGTGATGTTTGGTGGCTAGAGAAGCGCAAAGCCCCAGTGTTGCTGCGCCTGTGAAAGCGCTTCCAAGGAAGGGTGCTGGCTAGTAACAGCTTTCAGTGCTGGCACATTTCATCTCTGAGCAATTGCTCGACGTTTGCAGTTTCTCACCAGAGCTCTCTTTAGACTGCGCGAGAGGATGAGCAGAAGATTAGGTGGCTAGAGAAGCCCAGAGCCACACTGTTCTTAGGCCTACAAAAGCGCTTCCAAGGAAGGGTGCTGGCTAGCAACAGCTTTCAGTGCTGGCACTTTTCATCTCTGAGCAATTGCTCGATGTTTGCAATTTCTCACCTGAGCTCTCTTTAGACTGCGCGAGAGGATGAGCAGAAGAGTAGGTGGGTAGAGAAGCCCAGAGCCCCACTGTTCTTAGGCCTACAAAAGCGCTTCCAAGGAAGGGTGCTGGCTAGCAACAGCTTTCAGTGCTGGCACTTTTCATCTCTGAGCAATTGCTCGACGTTTGCAATTTCTCAGCTCGTGTCTACGAGACGGAGAGATAGTGACCGTGATGTTTGGTGGGTAGAGAAGCGCAAAGTCCCAGTGTTGCTGCGCCTGTGAAAGCGCTTCCAAGGAAGGGTGCTGGCTAGCAACAGCTTTCAGTGCTGGCACTTTTCATCTCTGAGCAATTGCTCAACGTTTGCAATTTCTCACCTGAGCTCTCTTTAGAGTGCGCGAGAGGATGAGCAGAAGATTAGGTGGCTAGAGAAGCCCAGAGCCCCAGTGTTCTTAGGCCTACAAAAGCGCTTCCAAGGAAGGGTGCTGGCTAGCAAGAGCTTTCAGTGCTGGCACTTTTCATCTCTGAGCAATTGCTCGACGTTTGCAATTTCTCACCTGAGCTCTCTTTAGACTGCGCGAGAGGATGAGCAGAAGATTAGGTGGCTAGAGAAGCCCAGAGCCCCAGTGTTCTTAGGCCTACAAGAGCGCTTCCAAGGAAGGGTGCTGGCTAGCAACAGCTTTCAGTGCTGCCACTTTTCATCTCTGAGCAATTGCTCGACGTTTGCAATTTCTCACCTGAGCTCTCTTTAGACTGCGCGAGAGGATGAGCAGAAGAGTAGGTGGCTAGAGAAGCCCAGAGCCCCAGTGTTCTTAGGGCTACAAAAGCGCTTCCAAGGAAGGGTGCTGGCTAGCAAGAGCTTTCAGTGCTGGCACTTTTCATCTCTGAGCAATTGCTGGATGTTTGCAATTTCTCACCTGAGCTCTCTTTAGACTGCGCGAGAGGATGAGCAGAAGAGTAGGTGGCTAGAGAAGCCCAGAGCCCCAGTGTTCTTAGGGCTACAAAAGCGCTTCCAAGGAAGGGTGCTGGCTAGCAACAGCTTTCAGTGCTGGCACTTTTCATCTCTGAGCAATTGCTCGACGTTTGCAATTTCTCAGCTCGTGTCTACGAGACGGAGAGATAGTGACCGTGATGTTTGGTGGGTAGAGAAGCGCAAAGTCCCAGTGTTGCTGCGCCTGTGAAAGCGCTTCCAAGGAAGGGTGCTGGCTAGCAACAGCTTTCAGTGCTGGCACTTTTCATCTCTGAGCAATTGCTCAACGTTTGCAATTTCTCACCTGAGCTCTCTTTAGAGTGCGCGAGAGGATGAGCAGAAGATTAGGTGGCTAGAGAAGCCCAGAGCCCCAGTGTTCTTAGGGCTACAAAAGCGCTTCCAAGGAAGGGTGCTGGCTAGCAAGAGCTTTCAGTGCTGGCACTTTTCATCTCTGAGCAATTGCTCGACGTTTGCAATTTCTCACCTGAGCTCTCTTTAGACTGCGCGAGAGGATGAGCAGAAGAGTAGGTGGCTAGAGAAGCCCAGAGCCCCAGTGTTCTTAGGGCTACAAAAGCGCTTCCAAGGAAGGGTGCTGGCTAGCAACAGCTTTCAGTGCTGCCACTTTTCATCTCTGAGCAATTGCTCGACGTTTGCAATTTCTCACCTGAGCTCACTTTAGAGTGAGCGAGAGGATGAGCAGAAGAGTAGGTGGCTAGAGAAGCCCAGAGCCCCACTGTTCTTAGGGCTACAAAAGCACTTCCAAGGAAGGGTGCTGGCTAGCAACAGCTTTCAGTGCTGGCACTTTTCATCTCTGAGCAATTGCTCGACGTTTGCAATTTCTCAACTCGTATCTACGAGACAGAAAGAGAATGACCGTGATGTTTGGTGGCTAGAGAAGCGCAAAGCCCCAGTGTTGCTGCGTCTGTGAAAGTGCTTCCAAGGAAGGGTGCTGGCTAGCAACAGCTTTCAGTGCTGGCACTTTTCATCTCTGAGCAATTGCTAGACTTTTGCAATTTCTCAGCTCTTATCTACGAGACGGATAGATAGTGACCGTGATGTTTGGTGGCTAGAGAAGCGCAAAGCCCCAGTGTTGCTGCGCCTGTGAAAGCGCTTCCAAGGAAGGGTGCTGGCTAGTAACAGCTTTCAGTGCTGGCACATTTCATCTCTGAGCAATTGCTCAACGTTTGCAATTTCTCACCAGAGCTCTCTTTAGACTGCGCGAGAGGATGAGCAGAAGATTAGGTGGCTAGAGAAGCCCAGAGCCCCAGTGTTCTTAGGGCTACAAAAGCGCTTCCAAGGAAGGGTGCTGGCTAGCAACAGCTTTCAGTGCTGGCACTTTTCATCTCTGAGCAATTGCTCGACGTTTGCAATTTCTCACCTGAGCTCTCTTTAGACTGCGCGAGAGGATGAGCAGAAGAGTAGGTGGCTAGAGAAGCCCAGAGCCCCAGTGTTCTTAGGGCTACAAAAGCGCTTCCAAGGAAGGGTGCTGGCTAGCAAGAGCTTTCAGTGCTGGCACTTTTCATCTCTGAGCAATTGCTGGATGTTTGCAATTTCTCACCTGAGCTCTCTTTAGACTGCGCGAGAGGATGAGCAGAAGAGTAGGTGGCTAGAGAAGCCCAGAGCCCCTGTGTTCTTAGGGCTACAAAAGCGCTTCCAAGGAAGGGTGCTGGCTAGCAACAGCTTTCAGTGCTGGCACTTTTCATCTCTGAGCAATTGCTCGATGTTTGCAATTTCTCACCTGAGCTCTCTTTAGACTGCGCGAGATGATGAGCAGAAGAGTAGGTGGCTAGAGAAGCCCAGAGCCCCAGTGTTCTTAGGGCTACAAAAGCGCTTCCAAGGAAGGGTGCTGGCTAGCAACAGCTTTCAGTGCTGGCACTTTTCGTCTCTGAGCAATTGCTCGATGTTTGCAATTTCTCACCTGAGCTCTCTTTAGACTGCGCGAGAGGATGAGCAGAAGATTAGGTGGCTAGAGTAGCCCAGAGCCCCAGTGTTCTTAGGCCTACAAAAGCGCTTCCAAGGAAGGGTGCTGGCTAGCAACAGCTTTCAGTGCTGGCACTTTTCACCTCTGAGCAATTGCTCGACGTTTGCAATTTCTCAGCTCGTGTCTACGAGACAGAAATAGAATGACCGTGATGTTTGGTGGCTAGAGAAGCGCAAAGCCCCAGTGTTGCTGCGTCTGTGAAAGTGCTTCCAAGGAAGGGTGCTGGCTAGCAAGAGCTTTCAGTGCTGGCACTTTTCATGTCTGAGCAATTGCTCGACGTTTGCAATTTCTCAGCTCTTATCTACGAGACGGATAGATAGTGACCGTGATGTTTGGTGGGTAGAGAAGCGCAAAGCCCCAGTGTTGCTGCGCCTGTGAAAGCGCTTCCAAGGAAGGGTGCTGGCTAGTAACAGCTTTCAGTGCTGGCACTTTTCATCTCTGAGCAATTGCTCGACGTTTGCAATTTCTCACCTGAGCTCTCTTTAGACTGCGCGAGAGGATGAGCAGAAGATTAGGTGGCTGGAGAAGCCCAGAGCCACACTGTTCTTAGGCCTACAAAAGCGCTTCCAAGGAAGGGTGCTGGCTAGCAACAGCTTTCAGTGCTGGCACTTTTCATCTCTGAGCAATTGCTCGACGTTTGCAATTTCTCAGCTCGTGTCTACGAGACGGAGAGAGAGTGACCGTGATGTTTGGTGGCTAGAGAAGCGCAAAGCCCCAGTGTTGCAGCGCCTGTGAAAGCGCTTCCAAGGAAGGGTGCTGGCTAGCAACAGCTTTCAGTGCTGGCACTTTTCATCTCTGAGCAATTGCTCAACGTTTGCAATTTCTCACCTGAGCTCTCTTTAGACTGCGCGAGAGGATGAGCAGAAGATTAGGTGGCTAGAGAAGCCCAGAGCCCCAGTGTTCTTAGGGCTACAAAAGCGCTTCCAAGGAAGGGTGCTGGCTAGCAACAGCTTTCAGTGCTGGCACTTTTCATCTCTGAGCAATTCCTCGACGTTTGCAATTTCTCAGCTCTTGTCTACGAAACAGAGAGATAGTGACCGTGACGTTTGGTGGGTAGAGAAGCGTAAAGCCCCAGTGTTGCTGCGCCTGTGAAAGCGCTTCCAAGGAAGGGTGCTGGCTAGCAAGAGCTTTCAGTGCTGCCACTTTTCATCTCTGAGCAATTGCTCGACGTTTGCAATTTCTCACCTGAGCTCTCTTTAGACTGCGCGAGAGGATGAGCAGAAGAGTAGGTGGCTAGAGAAGCCCAGAGCCCCAGTGTTCTTAGGGCTACAAAAGCACTTCCAAGGAAGGGTGCTGGCTAGCAACAGCTTTCA
Source organism: Sarcoramphus papa (assembly GCA_037962945.1). NCBI lineage: Eukaryota > Metazoa > Chordata > Aves > Accipitriformes > Cathartidae > Sarcoramphus > Sarcoramphus papa. The sequence goes on from CM075586.1 coordinate 95,574,282, forward strand.
GTGCTGGCACTTTTCATCTCTGAGCAATTGCTCGACGTTTGCAATTTCTCACCTGAGCTCTCTTTAGACTGCGCGAGAGGATGAGCAGAAGAGTAGGTGGCTAGAGAAGCCCAGAGCCCCAGTGTTCTTAGGCCTACAAAAGCACTTCCAAGGAAGGGTGCTGGCTAGCAACAGCTTTCAGTGCTGGCACTTTTCATCTCTGAGCAATTGCTCAACGTTTGCAATTTCTTGGCTCGTGTTTACGAGACGGAGAGATAGTGACCGTGATGTTTGGTGGCTAGAGAAGCGCAAAGCCCCAGTGTTGCTGCGCCTGTGAAAGCGCTTCCAAGGAAGGGAGCTGGCTAGCAACAGCTTTCAGTGCTGGCACTTTTCATCTCTGAGCAATTGCTCGACGTTTGCAATTTCTCAACTCGTGTCTACGAGACAGAAAGAGAAAGACTGTGACGTTTGGTGGCTAGAGTAGCGCAAAGGCCCAGTGTTGCTGCGCCTGTGAAAGCGCTTCCAAGGAAGGGTGCTGGCTAGCAACAGCTTTCAGTGCTGGCACTTTTCATCTCTGAGCAATTGCTCGACGTTTGCAATTTCTCACCTGATCTCTCTTTAGAGTGCGCGAGAGGATGAGCAGAAGATTAGGTGGCTAGAGAAGCCCAGAGCCCCAGTGTTCTTAGGGCTACAAGAGCGCTTCCAAGGAAGGGTGCTGGCTAGCAACAGCTTTCAGTGCTGGCACTTTTCATCTCTGAGCAATTGCTCAACGTTTGCAATTTCTCACCTGAGCTCTCTTTAGACTGCGCGAGAGGATGAGCAGAAGATTAGGTGGCTAGAGAAGCCCAGAGCCCCAGTGTTCTTAGGCCTACAAGAGCGCTTCCAAGGAAGGGTGCTGGCTAGCAGCAGCTTTCAGTGCTGGCACTTTTCGTCTCTGAGCAATTGCTCGACGTTTGCAATTTCTCAGCTCTTGTGTACGAGACTGAAAGAGAATGACCGTGACATTTGGTGGCTAGAGAAGCGCAAAGCCCCAGTGTTCTTAGGGCTACAAGACCGCTTCCAAGGAAGGGTGCTGGCTAGCAACAGCTTTCAGTGCTGGCACTTTTCATCTCTGAGCAATTGCTCGACGTTTGCAATTTCTCACCTGAGCTCTCTTTAGACTGCGCGAGAGGTTGAGCAGAAGATTAGGTGGCTAGAGAAGCCCAGAGCCCCAGTGTTCTTAGGCCTACAAAAGCGCTTCCAAGGAAGGGTGCTGGCTAGCAAGAGCTTTCAGTGCTGGCACTTTTCATCTCTGAGCAATTGCTCGACGTTTGCAATTTCTCGGCTCGTGTTTACGAGACGGAGAGATAGTGACCGTGATGTTTGGTGGGTAGAGAAGCGCAAAGCCCCAGTGTTGCTGCGCCTGTGAAAGCGCTTCCAAGGAAGGGTGCTGGCTAGCAACAGCTTTCAGTGCTGGCACTTTTCATCTCTGAGCAATTGCTCGACATTTGCAATTTCTCACCTGAGCTCTCTTTAGACTGCGCGAGAGGATGAGCAGAAGATTAGGTGGCTAGAGAAGCCCAGAGCCCCAGTGTTCTTAGGCCTACAAAAGCGCTTCCAAGGAAGGGTGCTGGCTAGCAACAGCTTTCAGTGCTGGCACTTTTCATCTCTGAGCAATTCCTCGACGTTTGCAATTTCTCACCTGAGCTCTCTTTAGACTGCGCGAGAGGATGAGCAGAAGAGTAGGTGGCTAGAGAAGCCCAGAGCCCCAGTGTTCTTAGGGCTACAAGAGCGCTTCCAAGGAAGGGTGCTGGCTAGCAACAGCTTTCAGTGCTGGCACTTTTCATCTTTGAGCAGTTGCTCGACTTTTGCAATTTCTCAGCTCTTGTCTACGAGACTGAAAGAGAATGAGCGTGATGTTTGGTGGGTAGAGTAGCGCAAAGTCCCAGTGTTGCTGTGCCTGTGAAAGCGCTTCCAAGGAAGGGTGCTGGCTAGCATCAGCTTTCAGTGCTGGCACTTTTCATCTCTGAGCAATTGCTGGACGTTTGCAATTTCTCACCTGAGCTCTCTTTAGACTGCGCGAGAGGATGAGCAGAAGATTAGGTGGCTAGAGAAGCCCAGAGCCCCACTGTTCTTAGGGCTACAAAAGCGCTTCCAAGGAAGGGTGCTGGCTAGCAACAGCTTTCAGTGCTGGCACTTTTCATCTCTGAGCAATTGCTCGACGTTTGCAATTTCTCACCTGAGCTCTCTGTAGACTGCGCGAGAGGATGAGCAGAAGAGTAGGTGGCTAGAGAAGCCCAGAGCCCCAGTGTTCTTAGGCCTACAAAAGTGCTTCCAAGGAAGGGTGCTGGCTAGCAACAGCTTTCAGTGCTGGCACTTTTCATCTCTGAGTAATTGCTCAACGTTTGCAATTTCTCACCTGAGCTCTCTTTAGACTGCGCGAGAGCAGGAGCAGAAGAGTAGGTGGCTAGAGAAGCCCAGAGCCCCAGTGTTCTTAGGCCTACAAGAGCGCTTCCAAGGAAGGGTGCTGGCTAGCAACAGCTTTCAGTGCTGGCAATTTTCATCTTTGAGCAGTTGCTCGACGTTTGCAATTTCTCAGCTCTTGTCTACGAGACGGAAAGAGAATGACCGTGATGTTTGGTGGGTAGAGTAGCGCAAAGTCCCAGTGTTGCTGCGCCTGTGAAAGCGCTTCCAAGGAAGGGTGCTGGCTAGCAACAGCTTTCAGTGCTGGCACTTTTCATCTCTGAGCAATTGCTCGACGTTTGCAATTTCTCACCTGAGCTCTCTGTAGACTGCGCGAGAGGATGAGCAGAAGATTAGGTGGTTAGAGAAGCCCAGAGCCCCAGTGTTCTTAGGCCTACAAAAGCGCTTCCAAGGAAGGGTGCTGGCTAGCAAGAGCTTTCAGTGCTGGCACTTTTCATCTCTGAGCAATTGCTCGACGTTTGCAATTTCTCACCTGAGCTCTCTTTAGACTGCACGAGAGGATGAGCAGAAGATTAGGTGGCTAGAGAAGCCCAGAGCCCCAGTGTTCTTAGGGCTACAAAAGCGCTTCCAAGGAAGGGTGCTGGCTAGCAACAGCTTTCAGTGCTGGCACTTTTCATCTCTGAGCAATTGCTCAACGTTTGCAATTTCTCACCTGAGCTCTCTTTAGACTGCGCGAGAGGATGAGCAGAAGAGTAGGTGGGTAGAGAAGCCCAGAGCCCCAGTGTTCTTAGGCCTACAAAAGCGCTTCCAAGGAAGGGTGCTGGCTAGCAACAGCTTTCAGTGCTGGCACTTTTCATCTCTGAGCAATTGCTCGACGTTTGCAATTTCTCGGCTCGCGTTTACGAGACAGAGAGATAGTGACCGTGATGTTTGGTGGGTAGAGAAGCGCAAAGCCCCAGTGTTGCTGCGCCTGTGAAAGCGCTTCCAAGGAAGGGTGCTGGCTAGCAACAGCTTTCAGTGCTGGCACTTTTCATCTCTGAGCAATTGCTCGACGTTTGCAATTTCTCACCTGAGCTCTCTTTAGACTGCGCGAGAGGATGAGCAGAAGATGAGGTGGCTAGAGAAGCCCAGAGCTCCAGTGTTCTTAGGGCTACAAGAGCGCTTCCAAGGAAGGGTGCTGGCTAGCAACAGCTTTCAGTGCTGGCACTTTTCATCTCTGAGCAATTGCTCAACGTTTGCAATTTCTCACCTGAGCTCTCTTTAGGCTGCGCGAGAGGATGAGCAGAAGAGTAGGTGGGTAGAGAAGCCCAGAACCCCAGTGTTCTTAGGCCTACAAAAGCGCTTCCAAGGAAGGGTGCTGGCTAGCAACAGCTTTCAGTGCTGGCACTTTTCATCTCTGAGCAATTGCTCGACGTTTGCAATTTCTCGGCTCGTGTTTACGAGACAGAGAGATAGTGACCGTGATGTTTGGTGGCTAGAGAAGCGCAAAGCCCCAGTGTTGCTGCGCCTGTGAAAGCGCTTCCAAGGAAGGGTGCTGGCTAGCAACAGCTTTCAGTGCTGGCACTTTTCATCTCTGAGCAATTGCTCGACGTTTGCAATTTCTCACCTGACCTCTCTTTAGAGTGCGCGAGAGGATGAGCAGAAGAGTAGGTGGCTAGAGAAGCCCAGAGCCCCAGTGTTCTTAAGGCTACAAAAGCGCTTCCAAGGAAGGGTGCTGGCTAGTAACAGCTTTCAGTGCTGGCACTTTTCATCTCTGAGCAATTGCTCGACGTTTGCAATTTCTCAACTCGTATCTACGAGAGTGAAAGAGAATGACCGTGATGTTTGGTGGCTAGAGAAGCGCAAAGCCCCAGTGTTGCTGCGTCTGTGAAAGCGCTTCCAAGGAAGGGTGCTGGCTGGCAACAGCTTTCAGTGCTGGCACTTTTCATCTCTGAGCAATTGCTCAACGTTTGCAATTTCTCAGCTCTTATCTACGAGACGGATAGATAGTGACCGTGACGTTTGGTGGGTAGAGAAGCGCAAAGCCCCAGTGTTGCTGCGCCTGTGAAAGCGCTTCCAAGGAAGGGTGCTGGCTAGTAACAGCTTTCAGTGCTGGCACTTTTCATCTCTGAGCAATTGCTCGACGTTTGCAATTTCTCACCTGAGCTCTCTTTAGACTGCGCGAGAGGATGAGCAGAAGATTAGGTGGCTAGAGAAGCCCAGAGCCCCAGTGTTCTTAGGCCTACAAAAGCGCTTCCAAGGAAGGGTGCTGGCTAGCAACAGTTTTCAGTGCTGGCACTTTTCATCTCTGAGCAATTGCTGGACGTTTGCAATTTCTCACCTGAGCTCTCTTTAGACTGCGCGAGAGGATGAGCAGAAGAGTAGGTGGCTAGAGAAGCCCAGAGCCCCAGTGTTCTTAGGCCTACAAAAGCGCTTCCAAGGAAGGGTGCTGGCTAGCAACAGCTTTCAGTGCTGGCACTTTTCATCTCTGAGCAATTGCTCGATGTTTGCAATTTCTCCCGTGAGCTCTCTTTAGACTGTGCGAGAGGATGAGCAGAAGATTAGGTGGCTAGAGTAGCCCAGAGCCCCAGTGTTCTTAGGCCTACAAAAGCGCTTCCAAGGAAGGGTGCTGGCTAGCAAGAGCTTTCAGTGCTGGCACTTTTCATCTCTGAGCAATTGCTCGACGTTTGCAATTTCTCAGCTCGTGTTTACGAGACGGAGAGATAGTGACCGTGATGTTTGGTGGGTAGAGAAGCGCAAAGCCCCAGTGTTGCTGCGCCTGTGAAAGCGCTTCCAAGGAAGGGTGCTGGCTAGCAACAGCTTTCAGTGCTGGCACTTTTCATCTCTGAGCAATTGCTCAACGTTTGGAATCTCTCACCTGAGCTCTCTTTAGACTGCGCGAGAGGATGAGCAGAAGATTAGATGGCTAGAGAAGCCCAGAGCCCCAGTGTTCTTAGGCCTACAAAAGCACTTCCAAGGAAGGGTGCTGGCTAGCAACAGCTTTCAGTGCTGGCACTTTTCATCTCTGAGCAATTGCTCGACGTTTGCAGTTTCTCACCTGAGCTCACTTTAGAGTGAGCGAGAGGATGAGCAGAAGATGAGGTGGCTAGAGAAGCCCAGAGCCCCAGTGTTCTTAGGCCTACAAAAGCGCTTCCAAGGAACCGTGCTGGCTAGCAACAGCTTTCAGTGCTGGCACTTTTCATCTCTCAGCAATTGCTCGACGTTTGCAATTTCTCAACTCGTATCTACGAGACAGAAAGAGAATGACCGTGATGTTTGGTGGCTAGAGAAGCGCAAAGCCCCAGTGTTGCTGCGCCTGTGAAAGCGCTTCCAAGGAAGGGTGCTGGCTAGCAACAGCTTTCAGTGCTGGCACATTTCATCTCTGAGCAATTGCTCGACGTTTGCAATTTCTCAGCTCGTGTCTACGAGACGGAGAGATAGTGACCGTGATGTTTGGTGGCTAGAGAAGCGCAAAGCCCCAGTGTTGCTGCACCTGTGAAAGCGCTTCCAAGGAAGGGTGCTGGCTAGTAACAGCTTTCAGTGCTGGCACTTTTCATCTCTGAGCAATTGCTCGACGTTTGCAATTTCTCACCAGAGCTCTCTTTAGACTGCGCGAGAGGATGAGCAGAAGATGAGGTGGCTAGAGAAGCCCAGAGCCCCAGTGTTCTTAGGCCTACAAAAGCGCTTCCAAGGAAGGGTGCTGGCTAGCAACAGTTTTCAGTGCTGGCACTTTTCATCTCTGAGCAATTGCTGGACGTTTGCAATTTCTCACCTGAGCTCTCTTTAGACTGCGCGAGAGGATGAGCAGAAGAGTAGGTGGGTACAGAAGCCCAGAGCCCCAGTGTTCTTAGGCCTACAAAAGCGCTTCCAAGGAAGGGTGCTGGCTAGCAAGAGCTTTCAGTGCTGGCACTTTTCATCTCTGAGCAATTGCTCGATGTTTGCAATTTCTCCCGTGAGCTCTCTTTAGACTGCGCGAGAGGATGAGCAGAAGATTAGGTGGCTAGAGTAGCCCAGAGCCCCAGTGTTCTTAGGCCTACAAAAGCGCTTCCAAGGAAGGGTGCTGGCTAGCAAGAGCTTTCAGTGCTGGCACTTTTCATCTCTGAGCAATTGCTCGACGTTTGCAATTTCTCAACTCGAGTTTACGAGACATAGAGTTAGTGACCGTGATGTTTGGTGGGTAGAGAAGCGCAAAGCCCCAGTGTTGCTGCGCCTGTGAAAGCGCTTCCAAGGAAGGGTGCTGGCTAGCAACAGCTTTCAGTGCTGGCACTTTTCATCTCTGAGCAATTGCTCAACGTTTGGAATCTCTCACCTGAGCTCTCTTTAGACTGCGCGAGAGGATGAGCAGAAGATTAGATGGCTAGAGAAGCCCAGAGCCCCAGTGTTCTTAGGCCTACAAAAGCACTTCCAAGGAAGGGTGCTGGCTAGCAACAGCTTTCAGTGCTGGCACTTTTCATCTCTGAGCAATTGCTCGACGTTTGCAGTTTCTCACCTGAGCTCACTTTAGAGTGAGCGAGAGGATGAGCAGAAGATGAGGTGGCTAGAGAAGCCCAGAGCCCCAGTGTTCTTAGGGCTACAAAAGCACTTCCAAGGAAGGGTGCTGGCTAGCAACAGCTTTCAGTGCTGGCACTTTTCATCTCTCAGCAATTGCTCGACGTTTGCAATTTCTCAGCTCGTGTCTACGAGACAGAAAGAGAATGACCGTGATGTTTGGTGGGTAGAGAAGCGCAAAGCCCCAGTGTTGCTGCGCCTGTGAAAGTGCTTCCAAGGAAGGGTGCTGGCTAGCAACAGCTTTCAGTGCTGGCACATTTCATCTCTGAGCAATTGCTCGACGTTTGCAATTTCTCAGCTCGTGTCTACGAGACGGAGAGATAGTGACCGTGATGTTTGGTGGCTAGAGAAGCGCAAAGCCCCAGTGTTGCTGCACCTGTGAAAGCGCTTCCAAGGAAGGGTGCTGGCTAGTAACAGCTTTCAGTGCTGGCACTTTTCATCTCTGAGCAATTGCTCGACGTTTGCAATTTCTCACCAGAGCTCTCTTTAGACTGCGCGAGAGGATGAGCAGAAGATTAGGTGGCTAGAGAAGCCCAGAGCCCCAGTGTTCTTAGGGCTACAAGAGCGCTTCCAAGGAAGGGTGCTGGCTAGCAAGAGCTTTCAGTGCTGGCACTTTTCATCTCTGAGCAATTGCTCGACGTTTGCAATTTCTCAGCTCGTGTCTACGAGACAGAAAGAGAATGACCGTGATGTTTGGTGGCTAGAGAAGCGCAAAGCCCCAGTGTTGCTGCGCCTGTGAAAGCGCTTCCAAGGAAGGGTGCTGGCTAGCAACAGCTTTCAGTGCTGGCACTTTTCATCTCTGAGCAATTGCTGGACGTTTGCAATTTCTCACCTGAGCTCTCTTTAGACTGCGCGAGAGGATGAGCAGAAGATTAGGTGGCTGGAGAAGCCCAGAGCCCCAGTGTTCTTAGGGCTACAAAAGCGCTTCCAAGGAAGGGTGCTGGCTAGCAACAGCTTTCAGTGCTGGCACTTTTCATCTCTGAGCAATTGCTCGACGTTTGCAATTTCTCAGCTCGTGTCTACGAGACGGAGCAATAGTGACCGTGACGTTTGGTGGGTAGAGAAGCGTAAAGCCCCAGTGTTGCTGCGCCTGTGAAAGCGCTTCCAAGGAAGGGTGCTGGCTAGCCAGAGCTTTCAGTGCTGGCACTTTTCATCTCTGAGCAATTGCTCGACGTTTGCAATTTCTCCCCTGAGCTCTCTTTAGACTGCGCGAGAGGATGAGCAGAAGAGTAGGTGGCTAGAGAAGCCCAGAGCCCCAGTGTTCTTAGGCCTACAAAAGCGCTTCCAAGGAAGGGTGCTGGCTAGCAACAGCTTTCAGTGCTGGCACTTTTCATCTCTGAGCAATTGCTGGATGTTTGCAATTTCTCACCTGAGCTCTCTTTAGACTGCGCGAGAGGATGAGCAGTAGAGTAGGTGGCTAGAGAAGCCCAGAGCTCCAGTGTTCTTAGGGCTACAAAAGCGCTTCCAAGGAAGGGTGCTGGCTAGCAACAGCTTTCAGTGCTGGCACTTTTCATCTCTGAGCAATTGCTCGACGTTTGCAATTTCTCACCTGAGCTCTCTTTAGACTGCGCGAGAGGATGAGCAGAAGAGTAGGTGGCTAGAGAAGCCCAGAGCCCCACTGTTCTTAGGCCTACAAAAGCACTTCCAAGGAAGGGTGCTGGCTAGCAACAGCTTTCAGTGCTGGCACTTTTCATCTCTGAGCAATTGCTCGACGTTTGCAATTTCTCAACTCGTATCTACGAGACTGAAAGAGAATGACCGTGATGTTTGGTGGGTAGAGAAGCGCAAAGCCCCAGTGTTGCTGCGTCTGTGAAAGCGCTTCCAAGGAAGGGTGCTGGCTAGCAACAGCTTTCAGTGCTGGCACTTTTCATCTCTGAGCAATTGCTCAACGTTTGCAATTTCTCAGCTCTTATCTACGAGACGGATAGATAGTGACCGTGATGTTTGGTGGGTAGAGAAGCGCAAAGCCCCAGTGTTGCTGTGCCTGTGAAAGCGCTTCCAAGGAAGGGTGCTGGCTAGTAACAGCTTTCAGTGCTGGCACTTTTCATCTCTGAGCAATTGCTGGACGTTTGCAATTTCTCACCTGAGCTCTCTTTAGACTGCGCGAGAGGATGAGCAGAAGATTAGGTGGCTAGAGAAGCCCAGAGCCCCAGTGTTCTTAGGGCTACAAGAGCGCTTCCAAGGAAGGGTGCTGGCTAGCAACAGCTTTCAGTGCTGGCACTTTTCATCTCTGAGCAATTGCTCGACGTTTGCAATTTCTCACCTGAGCTCTCTTTAGACTGCGCGAGAGGATGAGCAGAAGAGTAGGTGGCTAGAGAAGCCCAGAGCCCCAGTGTTCTTAGGGCTACAAAAGCGCTTCCAAGGAAGGGTTCTGGCTAGCAACAGCTTTCAGTGCTGGCACTTTTCATCTCTGAGCAATTGCTCGACGTTTGCAATTTCTCAGCTCGTGTTTACGAGACAGAGAGATAGTGACCGTGATGTTTGGTGGGTAGAGAAGCGCAAAGCCCCAGTGTTGCTGCGCCTGTGAAAGCGCTTCCAAGGAAGGGTGCTGGCTAGCAACAGCTTTCAGTGCTGGCACTTTTCATCTCTGAGCAATTACTCAACGTTTGGAATCTCTCACCTGAGCTCTCTTTAGACTGCGCGAGAGGATGAGCAGAAGATTAGGTGGCTAGAGAAGCCCAGAGCCCCAGTGTTCTTAGGCCTACAAAAGCGCTTCCAAGGAAGGGTGCTGGCTAGCAAGAGCTTTCAGTGCTGGCACTTTTCATCTCTGAGCAATTGCTCGACGTTTGCAATTTCTCAACTCGTATCTACGAGACTGAAAGAGAATGACCGTGATGTTTGGTGGGTAGAGAAGCGCAAAGCCCCAGTGTTGCTGCGTCTGTGAAAGCGCTTCCAAGGAAGGGAGCTGGCTGGCAACAGCTTTCAGTGCTGGCACTTTTCATCTCTGAGCATTGCTCAACGTTTGAAATTTCTCAGCTCTTATCTACGAGACGGATAGATAGTGACCGTGACGTTTGGTGGCTAGAGAAGCGCAAAGCCCCAGTGTTGCTGCGCCTGTGAAAGCGCTTCCAAGGAAGGGTGCTGGCTAGTAACAGCTTTCAGTGCTGGCACTTTTCATCTCTGAGCAATTGCTCAACGTTTGCAATTTCTCACCTGAGCTCTCTTTACGCTGCGCGAGAGGATGAGCAGAAGATTAGGTGGCTAGAGAAGCCCAGAGCCCCAGTGTTCTTAGGCCTACAAAAGCGCTTCCAAGGAAGGGTGCTGGCTAGCAACAGTTTTCAGTGCTGGCACTTTTCATCTCTGAGCAATTGCTGGACGTTTGCAATTTCTCACCTGAGCTCTCTTTAGACTGCGCGAGAGGATGAGCAGAAGAGTAGGTGGCTAGAGAAGCCCAGAGCCCCACTGTTCTTAGGCCTACAAAAGCGCTTCCAAGGAAGGGTGCTGGCTAGCAACAGCTTTCAGTGCTGGCACTTTTCATCTCTGAGCAATTGCTCGATGTTTGCAATTTCTCACCTGAGCTCTCTTTAGACTGCACGAGAGGATGAGCAGAAGAGTAGGTGGCTAGAGAAGCCCAGAGCCCCAGTGTTCTTAGGCCTACAAAAGCGCTTCCAAGGAACCGTGCTGGCTAGCAACAGCTTTCAGTGCTGGCACTTTTCATCTCTGAGCAATTGCTCAACGTTTGCAATTTCTCAGCTCATGTCTACGAGACGGAGAGATAGTGACCGTGATGTTTGGTGGGTAGAGAAGCGCAAAGCCCCAGTGTTGCTGCGCCTGTGAAAGCGCTTCCAAGGAAGGGTGCTGGCTAGCAACAGCTTTCAGTGCTGGCACTTTTCATCTCTGAGCAATTGCTCAACGTTTGGAATCTCTCACCTGAGCTCTCTTTAGACTGCGCGAGAGGATGAGCAGAAGATTAGATGGCTAGAGAAGCCCAGAGCCCCAGTGTTCTTAGGCCTACAAAAGCACTTCCAAGGAAGGGTGCTGGCTAGCAACAGCTTTCAGTGCTGGCACTTTTCATCTCTGAGCAATTGCTCGACGTTTGCAGTTTCTCACCTGAGCTCTCTTTAGAGTGAGCGAGAGGATGAGCAGAAGATGAGGTGGCTAGAGAAGCCCAGAGCCCCAGTGTTCTTAGGCCTACAAAAGCACTTCCAAGGAAGGGTGCTGGCTAGCAACAGCTTTCAGTGCTGGCACTTTTCATCTCTGAGCAATTGCTCGACGTTTGCAATTTCTCAACTCGTATCTACGAGACAGAAAGAGAATGACCGTGATGTTTGGTGGCTAGAGAAGTGCAAAGCCCCAGTGTTGCTGCGCCTGTGAAAGCGCTTCCAAGGAAGGGTGCTGGCTAGCAACAGCTTTCAGTGCTGGCACATTTCATCTCTGAGCAATTGCTCGACGTTTGCAATTTCTCAGCTCGTGTCTACGAGACGGAGAGATAGTGACCGTGATGTTTGGTGGGTAGAGAAGCGCAAAGCCCCAGTGTTGCTGCGCCTGTGAAAGCGCTTCCAAGGAAGGGTGCTGGCTAGCAACAGCTTTCAGTGCTGGCACTTTTCATCTCTGAGCAATTGCTCGACGTTTGCAATTTCTCACCAGAGCTCTCTTTAGACGGCGCGAGAGGATGAGCAGAAGATTAGGTGGCTAGAGAAGCCCAGAGCCCCAGTGTTCTTAGGCCTACAAGAGCGCTTCCAAGGAAGGGTGCTGGCTAGCAAGAGCTTTCAGTGCTGGCACTTTTCATCTCTGAGCAATTGCTCGACGTTTGCAATTTCTCAGATCGTGTCTACGAGACAGAAAGAGAATGACCGTGATGTTTGGTGGCTAGAGAAGCGCAAAGCCCCAGTGTTGCTGCGCCTGTGAAAGCGCTTCCAAGGAAGGGTGCTGGCTAGCAACAGCTTTCAGTGCTGCCACTTTTCCTCTCTGAGCAATTGCTGGACTTTTGCAATTTCTCACCTGAGCTCTCTTTAGACTGCGCGAGAGGATGAGCAGAAGATGAGGTGGCTAGAGAAACACAGAGCCCCACTGTTCTTAGGGCTACAAAAGCGCTTCCAAGGAAGGGTGCTGGCTAGCAACAGCTTTCAGTGCTGGCACTTTTCATCTCTGAGAAATTGCTCGACGTTTGCAATTTCTCAGCTCGTGTCTACGAGACGGAGCGATAGTGACCGTGACGTTTGGTGGGTAGAGAAGCGTAAAGCCCCAGTGTTGCTGCGCCTGTGAAAGCGCTTCCAAGGAAGGGTGCTGGCTAGCAAGAGCTTTCAGTGCTGGCACTTTTCATCTCTGAGCAATTGCTCGACGTTTGCAATTTCTCACCTGAGCTCTCTTTAGACTGCGCGAGAGGATGAGCAGAAGAGTAGGTGGCTAGAGAAGCCCAGAGCCCCACTGTTCTTAGGCCTACAAAAGCGCTTCCAAGGAAGGGTGCTGGCTATCAACAGCTTTCAGTGCTGGCACTTTTCATCTCTGAGCAATTGCTCGACGTTTGCAATTTCTCACCTGAGCTCTCTTTAGACTGCGCGAGAGGATGAGCAGTAGAGTAGGTGGCTAGAGAAGCCCAGAGCTCCAGTGTTCTTAGGGCTACAAAAGCGCTTCCAAGGAAGGGTGCTGGCTAGCAACAGCTTTCAGTGCTGGCACTTTTCATCTCTGAGCAATTGCTGGATGTTTGCAATTTCTCACTTGAGCTCTCTTTAGACTGCGCGAGAGGATGAGCAGAAGAGTAGGTGGCTAGAGAAGCCCAGAGCCCCACTGTTCTTAGGCCTACAAAAGCGCTTCCAAGGAAGGGTGCTGGCTAGCAACAGCTTTTAGTGCTGGCACTTTTCATCTCTGAGCAATTGCTCGATGTTTGCAATTTCTCACCTGAGCTCTCTTTAGAGTGCGCGAGAGGATGAGCAGAAGATTAGGTGGCTAGAGTAGCCCAGAGCCCCAGTGTTCTTAGGCCTACAAAAGCGCTTCCAAGGAAGGGTGCTGGCTAGCAACAGCTTTCAGTGCTGGCACTTTCCATCTCTGAGCAATTGCTCGACGTTTGCAATTTCTCAGCTCGTGTCTACGAGACGGAGAGATAGTGACCGTGATGTTTGGTGGGTAGAGAAGCGCAAAGCCCCAGTGTTGCTGAGCCTGTGAAAGCGCTTCCAAGGAAGGGTGCTGGCTAGCAACAGCTTTCAGTGCTGGCACTTTTCATCTCTGAGCAATTGCTCAACGTTTGCAATTTCTCACCTGAGCTCTCTTTAGACTGCGCGAGAGGATGAGCAGAAGAGTAGGTGGCTAGAGAAGCCCAGAGCCCCACTGTTCTTAGTGCTACAAGAGCGCTTCCAAGGAAGGGTGCTGGCTAGCAACAGCTTTCAGTGCTGGCACTTTTCGTCTCTGAGCAATTGCTCGACGTTTGCAATTTCTCAGCTCTTGTCTAGGAGACTGAAAGAGAATGACCGTGACATTTGGTTGCTAGAGAAGCGCAAAGCCCCAGTGTTCTTAGGGCTACAAAAGCGCTTCCAAGGAAGGGTGCTGGCTAGCAACAGCTTTCAGTGCTGGCACTTTTCATCTCTGAGCAATTGCTGGACGTTTGCAATTTCTCACCTGAGCTCTCTTTAGACTGCGCGAGAGGATGAGCAGAAGATTAGGTGGCTAGAGAAGCCCAGAGCCCCAGTGTTCTTAGGCCTACAAAAGCGCTTCCAAGGAAGGGTGCTGGCTAGCAAGAGCTTTCAGTGCTGGCACTTTTCATCTCTGAGCAATTGCTCGACGTTTGCAATTTCTCAGCTCGTGTTTACGAGACGGAGAGATAGTGACCGTGATGTTTGGTGGGTAGAGAAGCGCAAAGCCCCAGTGTTGCTGCGCCTGTGAAAGCGCTTCCAAGGAAGGCTGCTGGCTAGCAAGAGCTTTCAGTGCTGGCACTTTTCATCTCTGAGCAATTCCTCGACGTTTGCAATTTCTCACCTGAGCTCTCTTTAGAGTGCGCGAGAGCAGGAGCAGAAGAGTAGGTGGCTAGAGAAGCCCAGAGCCCCAGTGTTCTTAGGGCTACAAGAGCGCTTCCAAGGAATGGTGCTGGCTAGCAACAGCTTTCAGTGCTGGCACTTTTCATCTTTGAGCAGTTGCTCGACTTTTGCAATTTCTCAGCTCTTGTCTACGAGACTGAAAGAGAATGAGCGTGATGTTTGGTGGGTAGAGTAGCGCAAAGTCCCAGTGTTGCTGCGCCTGTGAAAGCGCTTCCAAGGAAGGGTGCTGGCTAGCAAGAGCTTTCAGTGCTGGCACTTTTCATCTCTGAGCAATTGCTGGACGTTTGCAATTTCTCCCCTGAGCTCTCTTTAGACTGCGCGAGAGGATGAGCAGAAGAGTAGGTGGCTAGAGAAGCCCAGAGCCCCACTGTTCTTAGGCCTACAAAAGCACTTCCAAGGAAGGGTGCTGGCTAGCAACAGCTTTCAGTGCTGGCACTTTTCATCTCTGAGCAATTGCTCGACGTTTGCAATTTCTCACCTGAGCTCTCTGTAGACTGCGCGAGAGGATGAGCAGAAGAGTAGGTGGCTAGAGAAGCCCAGAGCCCCACTGTTCTTAGGCCTACAAAAGCGCTTCCAAGGAAGGGTGCTGGCTAGCAACAGCTTTCAGTGCTGGCACTTTTCATCTCTGAGCAATTGCTGGATGTTTGCAATTTCTCACCTGAGCTCTCTTTAGAGTGCGCGAGAGCAGGAGCAGAAGAGTAGGTGGCTAGAGAAGCCCAGAGCCCCAGTGTTCTTAAGGCTACAAAAGCGCTTCCAAGGAAGGGTGCTGGCTAGCCACAGCTTTCAGTGCTGGCACTTTTCATCTCTGAGCAGTTGCTCGACTTTTGCAATTTCTCAGCTCTTGTCTACGAGACTGAAAGAGAATGACCGTGATGTTTGGTGGGTAGAGTAGTGCAAAGTCCCAGTGTTGCTGCGCCTGTGAAAGCGCTTCCAAGGAAGAGTGCTGGCTAGCAACAGCTTTCAGTGCTGGCACTTTTCATCTCTGAGCAATTGCTGGACGTTTGCAATTTCTCACCTGAGCTCTCTTTAGAGTGCGCGAGAGGATGAGCAGAAGAGTAGGTGGCTAGAGAAGCCCAGAGCCCCAGGGTTCTTAGGGCTACAAAAGCGCTTCCAAGGAAGGGTGCTGGCTAGCAACAGCTTTCAGTGCTGGCACTTTTCATCTCTGAGCAATTGCTGGACGTTTGCAATTTCTCCCCTGAGCTCTCTTTAGACTGCGCGAGAGGATGAGCAGAAGAGTAGGTGGCTAGAGAAGCCCAGAGCCCCACTGTTCTTAGGCCTACAAAAGCACTTCCAAGGAAGGGTGCTGGCTAGCAACAGCTTTCAGTGCTGGCACTTTTCATCTCTGAGCAATTGCTGGACGTTTGCAATTTCTCACCTGAGCTCTCTGTAGACTGCGCGAGAGGATGAGCAGAAGATTAGGTGGCTAGAGAAGCCCAGAGCCCCAGTGTTCTTAGGGCTACAAA
This sequence comes from Sarcoramphus papa, assembly GCA_037962945.1. Taxonomy (NCBI): domain Eukaryota; kingdom Metazoa; phylum Chordata; class Aves; order Accipitriformes; family Cathartidae; genus Sarcoramphus; species Sarcoramphus papa. Next base: position 95,589,622 of record CM075586.1, read on the forward strand.
AGCGCTTCCAAGGAAGGGTGCTGGCTAGCAACAGCTTTCAGTGCTGGCACTTTTCATCTCTGAGCAATTGCTCAACGTTTGCAATTTCTCACCTGAGCTCTCTTTAGAGTGCGCGAGAGCAGGAGCAGAAGAGTAGGTGGCTAGAGAAGCCCAGAGCCCCAGTGTTCTTAAGGCTACAAAAGCGCTTCCAAGGAAGGGTGCTGGCTAGCCACAGCTTTCAGTGCTGGCACTTTTCATCTTTGAGCAGTTGCTCGACTTTTGCAATTTCTCAGCTCTTGTCTACGAGACTGAAAGAGAATGACCGTGATGTTTGGTGGGTAGAGTAGTGCAAAGTCCCAGTGTTGCTGCGCCTGTGAAAGCGCTTCCAAGGAAGAGTGCTGGCTAGCAACAGCTTTCAGTGCTGGCACTTTTCATCTCTGAGCAATTGCTGGACGTTTGCAATTTCTCACCTGAGCTCTCTTTAGAGTGCGCGAGAGCAGGAGCAGAAGATTAGGTGGCTAGAGAAGCCCAGAGCCCCAGTGTTCTTAGGCCTACAAAAGCGCTTCCAAGGAAGGGTGCTGGCTAGCAACAGCTTTCAGTGCTGGCACTTTTCATCTCTGAGCAATTGCTGGATGTTTGCAATTTCTCACCTGAGCTCTCTTTAGACTGCGCGAGAGGATGAGCAGTAGAGTAGGTGGCTAGAGAAGCCCAGAGCTCCAGTGTTCTTAGGGCTACAAAAGCGCTTCCAAGGAAGGGAGCTGGCTAGCAACAGCTTTCAGTGCTGGCACTTTTCATCTCTGAGCAATTGCTCGACGTTTGCAATTTCTCACCTGAGCTCTCTTTAGACTGCGCGAGAGGATGAGCAGAAGAGTAGGTGGCTAGAGAAGCCCAGAGCCCCAGTGTTCTTAGGGCTACAAAAGCGTTTCCAAGGAAGGGTGCTGGCTAGCAACAGCTTTCAGTGCTGCCACTTTTCATCTCTGAGCAATTGCTGGATGTTTGCAATTTCTCACCTGAGCTCTCTTTAGACTGCACGAGAGGATGAGCAGAAGATTAGGTGGCTAGAGAAGCCCAGAGCCCCAGGGTTCTTAGGGCTACAAAAGCGCTTCCAAGGAAGGGTGCTGGCTAGCAACAGCTTTCAGTGCTGGCACTTTTCATCTCTGAGCAATTGCTCGACGTTTGCATTTTCTCACCTGAGCTCTCTTTAGACTGCGCGAGAGGATGAGCAGAAGAGTAGGTGGCTAGAGAAGCCCAGAGCCCCAGTGTTCTTAGGCCTACAAAAGCGCTTCCAAGGAAGGGTGCTGGCTAGCAACAGCTTTTAGTGCTGGCACTTTTCATCTCTGAGCAATTGCTCGATGTTTGCAATTTCTCACCTGAGCTCTCTTTAGAGTGCGCGAGAGGATGAGCAGAAGATTAGGTGGCTAGAGTAGCCCAGAGCCCCAGTGTTCTTAGGCCTACAAAAGCGCTTCCAAGGAAGGGTGCTGGCTAGCAAGAGCTTTCAGTGCTGGCACTTTTCATCTCTGAGCAATTGCTCGACGTTTGCAATTTCTCAGCTCGTGTCTACGAGACGGAGAGATAGTGACCGTGATGTTTGGTGGGTAGAGAAGCGCAAAGCCCCAGTGTTGCTGAGCCTGTGAAAGAGCTTCCAAGGAAGGGTGCTGGCTAGCAACAGCTTTCAGTGCTGGCACTTTTCATCTCTGAGCAATTGCTCAACGTTTGCAATTTCTCACCTGAGCTCTCTTTAGACTGCGCGAGAGGATGAGCAGAAGAGTAGGTGGCTAGAGAAGCCCAGAGCCCCACTGTTCTTAGGCCTACAAAAGCACTTCCAAGGAAGGGTGCTGGCTAGCAACAGCTTTCAGTGCTGGCACTTTTCATCTCTGAGCAATTGCTCGACGTTTGCAATTTCTCAGCTCGTGTCTACGAGACAGAAAGAGAATGACCGTGATGTTTGGTGGCTAGAGAAGCGCAAAGCCCCAGTGTTGCAGCGCCTGTGAAAGCGCTTCCAAGGAAGGGTGCTGGCTAGCAACAGCTTTCAGTGCTGGCACTTTTCATCTCTGAGCAATTGCTCGACGTTTGCAATTTCTCACCTGAGCTCTCTTTAGACTGCGCGAGAGGATGAGCAGAAGATTAGGTGGCTAGAGAAGCCCAGAGCCCCAGTGTTCTTAGGCCTACAAAAGCGCTTCCAAGGAAGGGTGCTGGCTAGCAACAGCTTTCAGTGCTGGCACTTTTCATCTCTGAGCAATTGCTCGACGTTTGCAATTTCTCAGCTCTTGTCTACGAGACAGAAAGAGAATGACCGTGATGTTTGGTGGCTAGAGAAGCGCAAAGCCCCAGTGTTGCAGCGCCTGTGAAAGCGCTTCCAAGGAAGGGTGCTGGCTAGCAACAGCTTTCAGTGCTGGCACTTTTCATCTCTGAGCAATTGCTGGACGTTTGCAATTTCTCACCTGAGCTCTCTGTAGACTGCACGAGAGGATGAGCAGAAGATTAGGTGGCTGGAGAAGCCCAGAGCCCCAGTGTTCTTAGGGCTACAAAAGCGCTTCCAAGGAAGGGTGCTGGCTAGCAACAGCTTTCAGTGCTGGCACTTTTCATCTCTGAGCAATTGCTCGACGTTTGCAATTTCTCACCTGAGCTCTCTGTAGACTGCACGAGAGGATGAGCAGAAGATTAGGTGGCTGGAGAAGCCCAGAGCCCCAGTGTTCTTAGGGCTACAAGAGCGCTTCCAAGGAAGGGTGCTGGCTAGCCACAGCTTTCAGTGCTGGCACTTTTCATCTTTGAGCAGTTGCTCGACTTTTGCAATTTCTCAGCTCTTGTCTACGAGACTGAAAGAGAATGACCGTGATGTTTGGTGGGTAGAGTAGTGCAAAGTCCCAGTGTTGCTGCGCCTGTGAAAGCGCTTCCAAGGAAGAGTGCTGGCTAGCAACAGCTTTCAGTGCTGGCACTTTTCATCTCTGAGCAATTGCTGGACGTTTGCAATTTCTCACCTGAGCTCTCTTTAGAGTGCGCGAGAGGATGAGCAGAAGAGTAGGTGGCTAGAGAAGCCCAGAGCCCCACTGTTCTTAGGGCTACAAAAGCGCTTCCAAGGAAGGGTGCTGGCTAGCAACAGCTTTCAGTGCTGGCACTTTTCATCTCTGAGCAATTGCTGGACGTTTGCAATTTCTCCCCTGAGCTCTCTTTAGACTGCGCGAGAGGATGAGCAGAAGAGTAGGTGGCTAGAGAAGCCCAGAGCCCCACTGTTCTTAGGCCTACAAAAGCACTTCCAAGGAAGGGTGCTGGCTAGCAACAGCTTTCAGTGCTGGCACTTTTCATCTCTGAGCAATTGCTCGACGTTTGCAATTTCTCACCTGAGCTCTCTGTAGACTGCGCGAGAGGATGAGCAGAAGATTAGGTGGCTAGAGAAGCCCAGAGCCCCAGTGTTCTTAGGGCTACAAAAGCGCTTCCAAGGAAGGGTGCTGGCTAGCAACAGCTTTCAGTGCTGGCACTTTTCATCTTTGAGCAGTTGCTCGACTTTTGCAATTTCTCAGCTCTTGTCTACGAGACTGAAAGAGAATGACCGTGATGTTTGGTGGGTAGAGTAGTGCAAAGTCCCAGTGTTGCTGCGCCTGTGAAAGCGCTTCCAAGGAAGAGTGCTGGCTAGCAACAGCTTTCAGTGCTGGCACTTTTCATCTCTGAGCAATTGCTGGACGTTTGCAATTTCTCACCTGAGCTCTCTTTAGAGTGCGCGAGAGCAGGAGCAGAAGATTAGGTGGCTAGAGAAGCCCAGAGCCCCAGTGTTCTTAGGCCTACAAAAGCGCTTCCAAGGAAGGGTGCTGGCTAGCAACAGCTTTCAGTGCTGGCACTTTTCATCTCTGAGCAATTGCTGGATGTTTGCAATTTCTCACCTGAGCTCTCTTTAGACTGCGCGAGAGGATGAGCAGTAGAGTAGGTGGCTAGAGAAGCCCAGAGCTCCAGTGTTCTTAGGGCTACAAAAGCGCTTCCAAGGAAGGGAGCTGGCTAGCAACAGCTTTCAGTGCTGGCACTTTTCATCTCTGAGCAATTGCTCGACGTTTGCAATTTCTCACCTGAGCTCTCTTTAGACTGCGCGAGAGGATGAGCAGAAGAGTAGGTGGCTAGAGAAGCCCAGAGCCCCAGTGTTCTTAGGGCTACAAAAGCGTTTCCAAGGAAGGGTGCTGGCTAGCAACAGCTTTCAGTGCTGCCACTTTTCATCTCTGAGCAATTGCTCGACGTTTGCAATTTCTCACCTGAGCTCTCTTTAGACTGCACGAGAGGATGAGCAGAAGATTAGGTGGCTAGAGAAGCCCAGAGCCCCAGGGTTCTTAGGGCTACAAAAGCGCTTCCAAGGAAGGGTGCTGGCTAGCAACAGCTTTCAGTGCTGGCACTTTTCATCTCTGAGCAATTGCTCGACGTTTGCATTTTCTCACCTGAGCTCTCTTTAGACTGCGCGAGAGGATGAGCAGAAGAGTAGGTGGCTAGAGAAGCCCAGAGCCCCAGTGTTCTTAGGCCTACAAAAGCGCTTCCAAGGAAGGGTGCTGGCTAGCAACAGCTTTTAGTGCTGGCACTTTTCATCTCTGAGCAATTGCTCGATGTTTGCAATTTCTCACCTGAGCTCTCTTTAGAGTGCGCGAGAGGATGAGCAGAAGATTAGGTGGCTAGAGTAGCCCAGAGCCCCAGTGTTCTTAGGGCTACAAAAGCGCTTCCAAGGAAGGGTGCTGGCTAGCAAGAGCTTTCAGTGCTGGCACTTTTCATCTCTGAGCAATTGCTCGACGTTTGCAATTTCTCAGCTCGTGTCTACGAGACGGAGAGATAGTGACCGTGATGTTTGGTGGGTAGAGAAGCGCAAAGCCCCAGTGTTGCTGAGCCTGTGAAAGAGCTTCCAAGGAAGGGTGCTGGCTAGCAACAGCTTTCAGTGCTGGCACTTTTCATCTCTGAGCAATTGCTCAACGTTTGCAATTTCTCACCTGAGCTCTCTTTAGACTGCGCGAGAGGATGAGCAGAAGAGTAGGTGGCTAGAGAAGCCCAGAGCCCCACTGTTCTTAGGCCTACAAAAGCACTTCCAAGGAAGGGTGCTGGCTAGCAACAGCTTTCAGTGCTGGCACTTTTCATCTCTGAGCAATTGCTCGACGTTTGCAATTTCTCAGCTCGTGTCTACGAGACAGAAAGAGAATGACCGTGATGTTTGGTGGCTAGAGAAGCGCAAAGCCCCAGTGTTGCAGCGCCTGTGAAAGCGCTTCCAAGGAAGGGTGCTGGCTAGCAACAGCTTTCAGTGCTGGCACTTTTCATCTCTGAGCAATTGCTCGACGTTTGCAATTTCTCACCTGAGCTCTCTTTAGACTGCGCGAGAGGATGAGCAGAAGATTAGGTGGCTAGAGAAGCCCAGAGCCCCAGTGTTCTTAGGGCTACAAAAGCGCTTCCAAGGAAGGGTGCTGGCTAGCAACAGCTTTCAGTGCTGGCACTTTTCATCTCTGAGCAATTGCTCGACGTTTGCAATTTCTCAGCTCTTGTCTACGAGACAGAAAGAGAATGACCGTGATGTTTGGTGGCTAGAGAAGCGCAAAGCCCCAGTGTTGCAGCGCCTGTGAAAGCGCTTCCAAGGAAGGGTGCTGGCTAGCAACAGCTTTCAGTGCTGGCACTTTTCATCTCTGAGCAATTGCTGGACGTTTGCAATTTCTCACCTGAGCTCTCTGTAGACTGCACGAGAGGATGAGCAGAAGATTAGGTGGCTGGAGAAGCCCAGAGCCCCAGTGTTCTTAGGGCTACAAAAGCGCTTCCAAGGAAGGGTGCTGGCTAGCAACAGCTTTCAGTGCTGGCACTTTTCATCTCTGAGCAATTCCTCGACGTTTGCAATTTCTCAGCTCTTGTCTACGAAACAGAGAGATAGTGACCGTGACGTTTGGTGGGTAGAGAAGCGTAAAGCCCCAGTGTTGCTGCGTCTGTGAAAGCGCTTCCAAGGAAGGGTGCTGGCTAGCAACAGCTTTCAGTGCTGGCACTTTTCATCTCTGAGCAATTGCTCGACGTTTGCAATTTCTCACCTGAGCTCTCTTTAGACTGCGCGAGAGGATGAGCAGAAGATTAGGTGGCTAGAGAAGCCCAGAGCCCCACTGTTCTTAGGCCTACAAAAGCGCTTCCAAGGAAGGGTGCTGGCTAGAAACAGCTTTCAGTGCTGGCACTTTTCATCTCTGAGCAATTGCTCGACGTTTGCAATTTCTCACCTGAGCTCTCTTTAGAGTGCGCGAGAGGATGAGCAGAAGATTAGGTGGCTAGAGAAGCCCAGAGCCCCAGTGTTCTTAGGGCTACAAGAGCGCTTCCAAGGAAGGGTGCTGGCTAGCAACAGCTTTCAGTGCTGGCACTTTTCGTCTCTGAGCAATTGCTCGACGTTTGCAATTTCTCAGCTCTTGTCTAGGAGACTGAAAGAGAATGACCGTGACATTTGGTTGCTAGAGAAGCGCAAAGCCCCAGTGTTCTTAGGGCTACAAAAGCGCTTCCAAGGAAGGGTGCTGGCTAGCAACAGCTTTCAGTGCTGGCACTTTTCATCTCTGAGCAATTGCTGGACGTTTGCAATTTCTCACCTGAGCTCTCTTTAGACTGCGCGAGAGGATGAGCAGAAGATTAGGTGGCTAGAGAAGCCCAGAGCCCCAGTGTTCTTAGGCCTACAAAAGCGCTTCCAAGGAAGGGTGCTGGCTAGCAACAGCTTTCAGTGCTGCCACTTTTCATCTCTGAGCAATTGCTCGACGTTTGCAATTTCTCAGCTCGTGTTTACGAGACGGAGAGATAGTGACCGTGATGTTTGTTGGGTAGAGAAGCGCAAAGCCCCAGTGTTGCTGCGCCTGTGAAAGCGCTTCCAAGGAAGGGTGCTGGCTAGCAAGAGCTTTCAGTGCTGGCACTTTTCATCTCTGAGCAATTGCTCAACGTTTGCAATTTCTCACCTGAGCTCTCTGTAGACTGCGCGAGAGGATGAGCAGAAGATTAGGTGGCTAGAGAAGCCCAGAGCCCCACTGTTCTTAGGCCTACAAAAGCGCTTCCAAGGAAGGGTGCTGGCTAGCAACAGCTTTCAGTGCTGGCACTTTTCATCTCTGAGCAATTGCTCAACGTTTGCAATTTCTCACCTGAGCTCTCTTTAGACTGCGCGAGAGCAGGAGCAGAAGAGTAGGTGGCTAGAGAAGCCCAGAGCCCCAGTGTTCTTAGGGCTACAAGAGCGCTTCCAAGGAAGGGTGCTGGCTAGCAACAGCTTTCAGTGCTGGCACTTTTCATCTTTGAGCAGTTGCTCGACTTTTGCAATTTCTCAGCTCTTGTCTACGAGACTGAAAGAGAATGAGCGTGATGTTTGGTGGGTAGAGTAGCGCAAAGTCCCAGTGTTGCTGCGCCTGTGAAAGCGCTTCCAAGGAAGGGTGCTGGCTAGCAACAGCTTTCAGTGCTGGCACTTTTCATCTCTGAGCAATTGCTGGACGTTTGCAATTTCTCACCTGAGCTCTCTTTAGACTGCGCGAGAGGATGAGCAGAAGAGTAGGTGGCTAGAGAAGCCCAGAGTCCCAGTGTTCTTAGGCCTACAAAAGCGCTTCCAAGGAAGGGTGCTGGCTAGCAACAGCTTTCAGTGCTGCCACTTTTCATCTCTGAGCAATTGCTCGACGTTTGCAATTTCTCACCTGAGCTCTCTGTAGACTGCGCGAGAGGATGAGCAGAAGATTAGGTGGCTAGAGAAGCCCAGAGCCCCAGTGTTCTTAGGCCTACAAAAGCGCTTCCAAGGAAGGGTGCTGGCTAGCAACAGCTTTCAGTGCTGGCACTTTTCATCTCTGAGCAATTGCTCAACGTTTGCAATTTCTCACCTGAGCTCTCTTTAGAGTGCGCGAGAGCAGGAGCAGAAGAGTAGGTGGCTAGAGAAGCCCAGAGCCCCAGTGTTCTTAGGGCTACAAAAGCGCTTCCAAGGAAGGGTGCTGGCTAGCCACAGCTTTCAGTGCTGGCACTTTTCATCTTTGAGCAATTGCTCGACGTTTGCAATTTCTCACCTGAGCTCTCTTTAGACTGCGCGAGAGGATGAGCAGAAGATTAGGTGGCTAGAGAAGCCCAGAGCCCCACTGTTCTTAGTCCTACAAGAGCGCTTCCAAGGAAGGGTGCTGGCTAGCAACAGCTTTCAGTGCTGGCACTTTTCATCTCTGAGCAATTGCTCGACGTTTGCAATTTCTCACCTGAGCTCTCTTTAGACTGCGCGAGAGCAGGAGCAGAAGAGTAGGTGGCTAGAGAAGCCCAGAGCCCCAGTGTTCTTAGGGCTACAAGAGCGCTTCCAAGGAAGGGTGCTGGCTAGCAACAGCTTTCAGTGCTGGCACTTTTCATCTTTGAGCAGTTGCTCGAGTTTTGCAATTTCTCAGCTCGTGTCTACGAGACTGAAAGAGAATGAGCGTGATGTTTGGTGGGTAGAGTAGCGCAAAGTCCCAGTGTTGCTGTGCCTGTGAAAGCGCTTCCAAGGAAGGGTGCTGGCTAGCAACAGCTTTCAGTGCTGGCACTTTTCATCTCTGAGCAATTCTTCGACGTTTGCAATTTCTCCCCTGAGCTCTCTTTAGACTGCGCGAGAGGATGAGCAGAAGAGTAGGTGGCTAGAGAAGCCCAGAGCCCCAGTGTTCTTAGGGCTACAAAAGCACTTCCAAGGAAGGGTGCTGGCTAGCAACAGCTTTCAGTGCTGCCACTTTTCATCTCTGAGCAATTGCTCGACGTTTGCAATTTCTCACCTGAGCTCTCTTTAGACTGCGCGAGAGGATGAGCAGAAGATTAGGTGGCTAGAGAAGCCCAGAGCCCCAGTGTTCTTAGGGCTACAAAAGCGCTTCCAAGGAAGGGTGCTGGCTAGCAACAGCTTTCAGTGCTGGCACTTTTCATCTCTGAGCAATTGCTCGACGTTTGCAATTTCTCACCTGAGCTCTCTTTAGAGTGCGCGAGAGCAGGAGCAGAAGAGTAGGTGGCTAGAGAAGCCCAGAGCCCCAGTGTTCTTAGGGCTACAAAAGCGCTTCCAAGGAAGGGTGCTGGCTAGCAACAGCTTTCAGTGCTGGCACTTTTCATCTTTGAGCAGTTGCTCGACTTTTGCAATTTCTCAGCTCTTGTCTACGAGACTGAAAGAGAATGAGCGTGATGTTTGGTGGGTAGAGTAGCGCAAAGTCCCAGTGTTGCTGCGCCTGTGAAAGCGCTTCCAAGGAAGGGTGCTGGCTAGCAACAGCTTTCAGTGCTGGCACTTTTCATCTCTGAGCAATTGCTCGACGTTTGCAATTTCTCACCTGAGCTCTCTTTAGAGTGCGCGAGAGGATGAGCAGAAGATGAGGTGGCTAGAGAAGCCCAGAGCCCCAGTGTTCTTAGGGCTACAAAAGCGCTTCCAAGGAAGGGTGCTGGCTAGCAAGAGCTTTCAGTGCTGGCACTTTTCATCTCTGAGCAATTCCTCGACGTTTGCAATTTCTCACCTGAGCTCTCTTTAGACTGCACGAGAGGATGAGCAGAAGATTAGGTGGCTAGAGAAGCCCAGAGCCCCAGTCTTCTTAGGGCTACAAGAGCGCTTCCAAGGAAGGGTGCTGGCTAGCAACAGCTTTCAGTGCTGGCACTTTTCATCTCTGAGCAATTGCTCGACGTTTGCAATTTCTCACCTGAGCTCTCTTTAGACTGCGCGAGAGGATGAGCAGAAGATGAGGTGGCTAGAGAAGCCCAGAGCCCCACTGTTCTTAGGCCTACAAAAGCGCTTCCAAGGAAGGGTGCTGGCTAGCAACAGCTTTCAGTGCTGGCACTTTTCATCTCTGAGCAATTGCTCGACGTTTGCAATTTCTCAGCTCGTGTTTACGAGACAGAGAGATAGTGACCGTGATGTTTGGTGGGTAGAGAAGCGCAAAGCCCCAGTGTTGCTGCGCCTGTGAAAGCGCTTCCAAGGAAGGGTGCTGGCTAGCAACAGCTTTCAGTGCTGGCACTTTTCATCTCTGAGCAATTGCTCGACGTTTGCAATTTCTCACCTGAGCTCTCTTTAGACTGCGCGAGAGGATGAGCAGAAGATGAGGTGGCTAGAGAAGCCCAGAGCCCCAGTGTTCTTAGGCCTACAAAAGCGCTTCCAAGGAAGGGTGCTGGCTAGCAACAGCTTTCAGTGCTGGCACTTTTCATCTCTGAGCAATTGCTGGATGTTTGCAATTTCTCACCTGAGCTCTCTTTAGACTGCGCGAGAGGATGAGCAGTAGAGTAGGTGGCTAGAGAAGCCCAGAGCTCCAGTGTTCTTAGGGCTACAAAAGCGCTTCCAAGGAAGGGAGCTGGCTAGCAACAGCTTTCAGTGCTGGCACTTTTCATCTCTGAGCAATTGCTCGACGTTTGCAATTTCTCACCTGAGCTCTCTTTAGACTGCGCGAGAGGATGAGCAGAAGAGTAGGTGGCTAGAGAAGCCCAGAGCCCCAGTGTTCTTAGGGCTACAAAAGCGTTTCCAAGGAAGGGTGCTGGCTAGCAACAGCTTTCAGTGCTGGCACTTTTCATCTCTGAGCAATTGCTCGACGTTTGCAATTTCTCACCTGAGCTCTCTTTAGACTGCACGAGAGGATGAGCAGAAGATTAGGTGGCTAGAGAAGCCCAGAGCCCCAGGGTTCTTAGGGCTACAAAAGCGCTTCCAAGGAAGGGTGCTGGCTAGCAACAGCTTTCAGTGCTGGCACTATTCATCTCTGAGCAATTGCTCGACGTTTGCATTTTCTCACCTGAGCTCTCTTTAGACTGCGCGAGAGGATGAGCAGAAGATTAGGTGGCTAGAGAAGCCCAGAGCCCCAGTGTTCTTAGGCCTACAAAAGCGCTTCCAAGGAAGGGTGCTGGCTAGCAACAGCTTTTAGTGCTGGCACTTTTCATCTCTGAGCAATTGCTGGACATTTGCAATTTCTCACCTGAGCTCTCTTTAGAGTGCGCGAGAGGATGAGCAGAAGATTAGGTGGCTAGAGTAGCCCAGAGCCCCACTGTTCTTAGGCCTACAAAAGCGCTTCCAAGGAAGGGTGCTGGCTAGCAAGAGCTTTCAGTGCTGGCACTTTTCATCTCTGAGCAATTGCTCGACGTTTGCAATTTCTCAGCTCGTGTCTACGAGACGGAGAGATAGTGACCGTGATGTTTGGTGGGTAGAGAAGCGCAAAGCCCCAGTGTTGCTGAGCCTGTGAAAGAGCTTCCAAGGAAGGGTGCTGGCTAGCAACAGCTTTCAGTGTTGGCACTTTTCATCTCTGAGCAATTGCTCAACGTTTGCAATTTCTCACCTGAGCTCTCTTTAGACTGCGCGAGAGGATGAGCAGAAGAGTAGGTGGCTAGAGAAGCCCAGAGCCCCACTGTTCTTAGGCCTACAAAAGCACTTCCAAGGAAGGGTGCTGGCTAGCAACAGCTTTCAGTGCTGGCACTTTTCATCTCTGAGCAATTGCTCGACGTTTGCAATTTCTCAGCTCGTGTCTACGAGACAGAAAGAGAATGACCGTGATGTTTGGTGGGTAGAGAAGCGCAAAGCCCCAGTGTTGCAGCGCCTGTGAAAGCGCTTCCAAGGAAGGGTGCTGGCTAGCAACAGCTTTCAGTGCTGGCACTTTTCATCTCTGAGCAATTGCTCGACGTTTGCAATTTCTCACCTGAGCTCTCTTTAGACTGCGCGAGAGGATGAGCAGAAGATTAGGTGGCTAGAGAAGCCCAGAGCCCCAGTGTTCTTAGGCCTACAAAAGCGCTTCCAAGGAAGGGTGCTGGCTAGCAACAGCTTTCAGTGCTGGCACTTTTCATCTCTGAGCAATTGCTCGACGTTTGCAATTTCTCAGCTCGTGTCTACGAGACAGAAAGAGAATGACCGTGATGTTTGGTGGCTAGAGAAGCGCAAAGCCCCAGTGTTGCAGCGCCTGTGAAAGCGCTTCCAAGGAAGGGTGCTGGCTAGCAACAGCTTTCAGTGCTGGCACTTTTCATCTCTGAGCAATTGCTGGACGTTTGCAATTTCTCACCTGAGCTCTCTGTAGACTGCACGAGAGGATGAGCAGAAGATTAGGTGGCTAGAGTAGCCCAGAGCCCCAGTGTTCTTAGGGCTACAAAAGCGCTTCCAAGGAAGGGTGCTGGCTAGCAACAGCTTTCAGTGCTGGCACTTTTCATCTCTGAGCAATTCCTCGACGTTTGCAATTTCTCAGCTCTTGTCTACGAAACAGAGAGATAGTGACCGTGACGTTTGGTGGGTAGAGAAGCGTAAAGCCCCAGTGTTGCTGCGTCTGTGAAAGCGCTTCCAAGGAAGGGTGCTGGCTAGCAACAGCTTTCAGTGCTGGCACTTTTCATCTCTGAGCAATTGCTCGACGTTTGCAATTTCTCACCTGAGCTCTCTTTAGACTGCGCGAGAGGATGAGCAGAAGATTAGGTGGCTAGAGAAGCCCAGAGCCCCACTGTTCTTAGGCCTACAAAAGCGCTTCCAAGGAAGGGTGCTGGCTAGCAACAGCTTTCAGTGCTGGCACTTTTCATCTCTGAGCAATTGCTCGACGTTTGCAATTTCTCACCTGAGCTCTCTTTAGAGTGCGCGAGAGGATGAGCAGAAGATTAGGTGGCTAGAGAAGCCCAGAGCCCCAGTGTTCTTAGGGCTACAAGAGCGCTTCCAAGGAAGGGTGCTGGCTAGCAACAGCTTTCAGTGCTGGCACTTTTCATCTCTGAGCAATTGCTCGACGTTTGCAATTTCTCAGCTCTTGTCTAGGAGACTGAAAGAGAATGACCGTGACATTTGGTTGCTAGAGAAGCGCAAAGCCCCAGTGTTCTTAGGGCTACAAAAGCGCTTCCAAGGAAGGGTGCTGGCTAGCAACAGCTTTCAGTGCTGGCACTTTTCATCTCTGAGCAATTGCTGGACGTTTGCAATTTCTCACCTGAGCTCTCTTTAGACTGCGCGAGAGGATGAGCAGAAGATTAGGTGGCTAGAGAAGCCCAGAGCCCCAGTGTTCTTAGGCCTACAAAAGCGCTTCCAAGGAAGGGTGCTGGCTAGCAACAGCTTTCAGTGCTGCCACTTTTCATCTCTGAGCAATTGCTCGACGTTTGCAATTTCTCAGCTCGTGTTTACGAGACGGAGAGATAGTGACCGTGATGTTTGTTGGGTAGAGAAGCGCAAAGCCCCAGTGTTGCTGCGCCTGTGAAAGCGCTTCCAAGGAAGGGTGCTGGCTAGCAAGAGCTTTCAGTGCTGGCACTTTTCATCTCTGAGCAATTGCTCGACGTTTGCAATTTCTCACCTGAGCTCTCTTTAGACTGCGCGAGAGCAGGAGCAGAAGAGTAGGTGGCTAGAGAAGCCCAGAGCCCCAGTGTTCTTAGTCCTACAAGAGCGCTTCCAAGGAAGGGTGCTGGCTAGCAACAGCTTTCAGTGCTGGCACTTTTCATCTCTGAGCAATTCCTCGACGTTTGCAATTTCTCACCTGAGCTCTCTTTAGACTGCGCGAGAGCAGGAGCAGAAGAGTAGGTGGCTAGAGAAGCCCAGAGCCCCAGTGTTCTTAGGGCTACAAGAGCGCTTCCAAGGAAGGGTGCTGGCTAGCAACAGCTTTCAGTGCTGGCACTTTTCATCTTTGAGCAGTTGCTCGACTTTTGCAATTTCTCAGCTCTTGTCTACGAGACTGAAAGAGAATGAGCGTGATGTTTGGTGGGTAGAGTAGCGCAAAGTCCCAGTGTTGCTGTGCCTGTGAAAGCGCTTCCAAGGAAGGGTGCTGGCTAGCAACAGCTTTCAGTGCTGGCACTTTTCATCTCTGAGCAATTGCTGGACGTTTGCAATTTCTCCCCTGAGCTCTCTTTAGACTGCGCGAGAGGATGAGCAGAAGAGTAGGTGGCTAGAGAAGCCCAGAGCCCCACTGTTCTTAGGCCTACAAAAGCACTTCCAAGGAAGGGTGCTGGCTAGCAACAGCTTTCAGTGCTGGCACTTTTCATCTCTGAGCAATTGCTCGACGTTTGCAATTTCTCACCTGAGCTCTCTGTAGACTGCGCGAGAGGATGAGCAGAAGATTAGGTGGCTAGAGAAGCCCAGAGCCCCACTGTTCTTAGGCCTACAAAAGCGCTTCCAAGGAAGGGTGCTGGCTAGCAACAGCTTTCAGTGCTGGCACTTTTCATCTCTGAGCAATTGCTCAACGTTTGCAATTTCTCACCTGAGCTCTCTTTAGACTGCGCGAGAGCAGGAGCAGAAGAGTAGGTGGCTAGAGAAGCCCAGAGCCCCAGTGTTCTTAGGGCTACAAAAGCGCTTCCAAGGAAGGGTGCTGGCTAGCAACAGCTTTCAGTGCTGGCACTTTTCATCTTTGAGCAGTTGCTCGACTTTTGCAATTTCTCAGCTCTTGTCTACGAGACTGAAAGAGAATGAGCGTGATGTTTGGTGGGTAGAGTAGCGCAAAGTCCCAGTGTTGCTGCGCCTGTGAAAGCGCTTCCAAGGAAGGGTGCTGGCTAGCAACAGCTTTCAGTGCTGGCACTTTTCATCTCTGAGCAATTGCTGGACGTTTGCAATTTCTCACCTGAGCTCTCTTTAGACTGCGCGAGAGGATGAGCAGAAGAGTAGGTGGCTAGAGAAGCCCAGAGTCCCAGTGTTCTTAGGCCTACAAAAGCGCTTCCAAGGAAGGGTGCTGGCTAGCAACAGCTTTCAGTGCTGGCACTTTTCATCTCTGAGCAATTGCTCGACGTTTGCAATTTCTCACCTGAGCTCTCTGTAGACTGCGCGAGAGGATGAGCAGAAGATTAGGTGGCTAGAGAAGCCCAGAGCCCCAGTGTTCTTAGGCCTACAAAAGCGCTTCCAAGGAAGGGTGCTGGCTAGCAACAGCTTTCAGTGCTGGCACTTTTCATCTCTGAGCAATTGCTCAACGTTTGCAATTTCTCACCTGAGCTCTCTTTAGAGTGCGCGAGAGCAGGAGCAGAAGAGTAGGTGGCTAGAGAAGCCCAGAGCCCCAGTGTTCTTAGGGCTACAAAAGCGCTTCCAAGGAAGGGTGCTGGCTAGCCACAGCTTTCAGTGCTGGCACTTTTCATCTTTGAGCAATTGCTCGACGTTTGCAATTTCTCACCTGAGCTCTCTTTAGACTGCGCGAGAGGATGAGCAGAAGATTAGGTGGCTAGAGAAGCCCAGAGCCCCACTGTTCTTAGTCCTACAAGAGCGCTTCCAAGGAAGGGTGCTGGCTAGCAACAGCTTTCAGTGCTGGCACTTTTCATCTCTGAGCAATTGCTCGACGTTTGCAATTTCTCACCTGAGCTCTCTTTAGACTGCGCGAGAGCAGGAGCAGAAGAGTAGGTGGCTAGAGAAGCCCAGAGCCCCACTGTTCTTAGGGCTACAAGAGCGCTTCCAAGGAAGGGTGCTGGCTAGCAACAGCTTTCAGTGCTGGCACTTTTCATCTTTGAGCAGTTGCTCGAGTTTTGCAATTTCTCAGCTCGTGTCTACGAGACTGAAAGAGAATGAGCGTGATGTTTGGTGGGTAGAGTAGCGCAAAGTCCCAGTGTTGCTGTGCCTGTGAAAGCGCTTCCAAGGAAGGGTGCTGGCTAGCAACAGCTTTCAGTGCTGGCACTTTTCATCTCTGAGCAATTCTTCGACGTTTGCAATTTCTCCCCTGAGCTCTCTTTAGACTGCGCGAGAGGATGAGCAGAAGAGTAGGTGGCTAGAGAAGCCCAGAGCCCCAGTGTTCTTAGGGCTACAAAAGCACTTCCAAGGAAGGGTGCTGGCTAGCAACAGCTTTCAGTGCTGCCACTTTTCATCTCTGAGCAATTGCTCGACGTTTGCAATTTCTCACCTGAGCTCTCTGTAGACTGCGCGAGAGGATGAGCAGAAGATTAGGTGGCTAGAGAAGCCCAGAGCCCCAGTGTTCTTAGGGCTACAAAAGCGCTTCCAAGGAAGGGTGCTGGCTAGCAACAGCTTTCAGTGCTGGCACTTTTCATCTCTGAGCAATTGCTCAACGTTTGCAATTTCTCACCTGAGCTCTCTTTAGAGTGCGCGAGAGCAGGAGCAGAAGAGTAGGTGGCTAGAGAAGCCCAGAGCCCCAGTGTTCTTAGGGCTACAAAAGCGCTTCCAAGGAAGGGTGCTGGCTAGCAACAGCTTTCAGTGCTGGCACTTTTCATCTTTGAGCAGTTGCTCGACTTTTGCAATTTCTCAGCTCTTGTCTACGAGACTGAAAGAGAATGACCGTGACATTTGGTGGGTAGAGTAGCGCAAAGTCCCAGTGTTGCTGCGCCTGTGAAAGCGCTTCCAAGGAAGGGTGCTGGCTAGCAACAGCTTTCAGTGCTGGCACTTTTCATCTCTGAGCAATTGCTCGACGTTTGCAATTTCTCACCTGAGCTCTCTTTAGAGTGCGCGAGAGGATGAGCAGAAGATGAGGTGGCTAGAGAAGCCCAGAGCCCCAGTGTTCTTAGGCCTACAAAAGCGCTTCCAAGGAAGGGTGCTGGCTAGCAAGAGCTTTCAGTGCTGGCACTTTTCATCTCTGAGCAATTGCTCGACGTTTGCAATTTCTCACCTGAGCTCTCTTTAGACTGCACGAGAGGATGAGCAGAAGATTAGGTGGCTAGAGAAGCCCAGAGCCCCAGTCTTCTTAGGGCTACAAGAGCGCTTCCAAGGAAGGGTGCTGGCTAGCAACAGCTTTCAGTGCTGGCACTTTTCATCTTTGAGCAATTGCTGGATGTTTGCAATTTCTCACCTGAGCTCTCTTTAGACTGCGCGAGAGGATGAGCAGAAGATTAGGTGGCTAGAGAAGCCCAGAGCCCCAGTGTTCTTAGGCCTACAAAAGCGCTTCCAAGGAAGGGTGCTGGCTAGCAACAGCTTTCAGTGCTGGCACTTTTCATCTCTGAGCAATTGCTCGACGTTTGCAATTTCTCAGCTCGTGTTTACGAGACAGAGAGATAGTGACCGTGACGTTTGGTGGGTAGAGAAGCGCAAAGCCCCAGTGTTGCTGCGCCTGTGAAAGCGCTTCCAAGGAAGGGTGCTGGCTAGCAACAGCTTTCAGTGCTGGCACTTTTCATCTCTGAGCAATTGCTCGACGTTTGCAATTTCTCACCTGAGCTCTCTTTAGACTGCGTGAGAGGATGAGCAGAAGATTAGGTGGCTAGAGAAGCCCAGAGCCCCACTGTTCTTAGGGCTACAAAAGCGCTTCCAAGGAAGGGTGCTGGCTAGCAAGAGCTTTCAGTGCTGGCACTTTTCATCTCTGAGCAATTGCTCGACGTTTGCAATTTCTCACCTGAGCTCTCTTTAGACTGCGCGAGAGGATGAGCAGAAGAGTAGGTGGCTAGAGAAGCCCAGAGCCCCACTGTTCTTAGGCCTACAAAAGCACTTCCAAGGAAGGGTGCTGGCTAGCAACAGCTTTCAGTGCTGGCACTTTTCATCTCTGAGCAATTGCTGGATGTTTGCAATTTCTCACCTGAGCTCTCTTTAGACTGCACGAGAGGATGAGCAGAAGATGAGGTGGCTAGAGAAGCCCAGAGCCCCACTGTTCTTAGGGCTACAAAAGCGCTTCCAAGGAAGGGTGCTGGCTAGCAACAGCTTTCAGTGCTGGCACTTTTCATCTCTTAGCAATTGCTCAACGTTTGCAATTTCTCGGCTCGTGTTTACGAGACGGAGAGATAGTGACCGTGATGTTTGGTGGCTAGAGAAGCGCAAAGCCCCAGTGTTGCTGCGCCTGTGAAAGCGCTTCCAAGGAAGGGTGCTGGCTAGCAACAGCTTTCAGTGCTGGCACTTTTCATCTCTGAGCAATTGCTCGACGTTTGCAATTTCTCAACTCGTGTCTACGAGACAGAAAGAGAAAGACCGTGATGTTTGGTGGGTAGAGTAGCGCAAAGCCCCACTGTTGCTGCGCCTGTGAAAGCGCTTCCAAGGAAGGGTGCTGGCTAGCAACAGCTTTCAGTGCTGGCACTTTTCATCTCTGAGCAATTGCTCGACGTTTGCAATTTCTCCCCTGAGCTCTCTTTAGACTGCGCGAGAGGATGAGCAGAAGAGTAGGTGGCTAGAGAAGCCCAGAGCCCCAGTGTTCTTAGGGCTACAAAAGCGCTTCCAAGGAAGGGTGCTGGCTAGCAACAGCTTTCAGTGCTGGCACTTTTCATCTCTGAGCAATTGCTCAACGTTTGCAATTTCTCACCTGAGCTCTCTTTAGACTGCGCGAGAGGATGAGCAGAAGATGAGGTGGCTAGAGAAGCCCAGAGCCCCAGTGTTCTTAGGGCTACAAAAGCGCTTCCAAGGAAGGGTGCTGGCTAGCAACAGCTTTCAGTGCTGGCACTTTTCATCTCTGAGCAATTGCTCGACGTTTGCAATTTCTCACCTGAGCTCTCTTTAGACTGCGCGAGAGGATGAGCAGAAGATTAGGTGGCTAGAGAAGCCCAGAGTCCCAGTGTTCTTAGGGCTACAAAAGCGCTTCCAAGGAAGGGTGCTGGCTAGCAAGAGCTTTCAGTGCTGGCACTTTTCATCTCTGAGCAATTGCTGGATGTTTGCAATTTCTCACCTGAGCTCTCTTTAGACTGCACGAGAGGATGAGCAGAAGAGTAGGTGGCTAGAGAAGCCCAGAGCCCCAGTGTTCTTAGGGCTACAAAAGCGCTTCCAAGGAAGGGTGCTGGCTAGCAACAGCTTTCAGTGCTGGCACTTTTCGTCTCTGAGCAATTGCTCGACGTTTGCAATTTCTCAGCTCTTGTCTACGAGACTGAAAGAGAATGACCGTGACATTTGGTGGCTAGAGAAGCGCAAAGCCCCAGTGTTCTTAGGGCTACAAAAGCGCTTCCAAGGAAGGGTGCTGGCTAGCAACAGCTTTCAGTGCTGGCACTTTTCATCTCTGAGCAATTGCTCGACGTTTGCAATTTCTCACCTGAGCTCTCTTTATACTGCGCGAGAGGATGAGCAGAAGATTAGGTGGCTAGAGAAGCCCAGAGCCCCAGTGTTCTTAGGGCTACAAAAGCGCTTCCAAGGAAGGGTGCTGGCTAGCAACAGCTTTCAGTGCTGGCACTTTTCATCTCTGAGCAATTGCTCGACGTTTGCAATTTCTCAGCTCGTGTTTACGAGACAGAGAGATAGTGACCGTGATGTTTGGTGGGTAGAGAAGCGCAAAGCCCCAGTGTTGCTGCGCCTGTGAAAGCGCTTCCAAGGAAGGGTGCTGGCTAGCAACAGCTTTCAGTGCTGGCACTTTTCATCTCTGAGCAATTGCTCGACATTTGCAATTTCTCACCTGAGCTCTCTTTAGACTGCGCGAGAGGATGAGCAGAAGATTAGGTGGCTAGAGAAGCCCAGAGCCCCAGTGTTCTTAGGCCTACAAAAGCGCTTCCAAGGAAGGGTGCTGGCTAGCAACAGCTTTCAGTGCTGGCACTTTTCATCTCTGAGCAATTCTTCGACGTTTGCAATTTCTCACCTGAGCTCTCTTTAGACTGCGCGAGAGGATGAGCAGAAGAGTAGGTGGCTAGAGAAGCCCAGAGCCCCACTGTTCTTAGGGCTACAAGAGCGCTTCCAAGGAAGGGTGCTGGCTAGCAACAGCTTTCAGTGCTGGCACTTTTCATCTCTGAGCAATTGCTCGACTTTTGCAATTTCTCAGCTCTTGTCTACGAGACTGAAAGAGAATGAGCGTGATGTTTGGTGGGTAGAGTAGCGCAAAGCCCCAGTGTTGCTGCGCCTGTGAAAGCGCTTCCAAGGAAGGGTGCTGGCTAGCAACAGCTTTCAGTGCTGGCACTTTTCATCTCTGAGCAATTGCTGGACGTTTGCAATTTCTCACCTGAGCTCTCTTTAGACTGCGCGAGAGGATGAGCAGAAGATTAGGTGGCTAGAGAAGCCCAGAGCCCCAGTGTTCTTAGGGCTACAAAAGCGCTTCCAAGGAAGGGTGCTGGCTAGCAACAGCTTTCAGTGCTGGCACTTTTCATCTCTGAGCAATTGCTCAACGTTTGCAATTTCTCTCCTGAGCTCTCTTTAGACTGCGCGAGTGGATGAGCAGAAGATTAGGTGGCTAGAGAAGCCCAGAGCCCCAGTGTTCTTAGGGCTACAAGAGCGCTTCCAAGGAAGGGTGCTGGCTAGCAACAGCTTTCAGTGCTGGCACTTTTCATCTCTGAGCAATTGCTCAACGTTTGCAATTTCTCACCTGAGCTCTCTTTAGACTGCGCGAGAGGATGAGCAGAAGATTAGGTGGCTAGAGAAGCCCAGAGCCCCACTGTTCTTAGGGCTACAAAAGCGCTTCCAAGGAAGGGTGCTGGCTAGCCACAGCTTTCAGTGCTGGCACTTTTCATCTTTGAGCAGTTGCTCGACTTTTGCAATTTCTCAGCTCTTGTCTACGAGACGGAAAGAGAATGACCGTGATGTTTTGTGGGTAGAGTAGCGCAAAGTCCCAGTGTTGCTGCGCCTGTGAAAGCGCTTCCAAGGAAGGGTGCTGGCTAGCAAGAGCTTTCAGTGCTGGCACTTTTCATCTCTGAGCAATTGCTGGACGTTTGCAATTTCTCACCTGAGCTCTCTCTAGACTGCGCGAGAGGATGAGCAGAAGATTAGGTGGCTAGAGAAGCCCAGAGCCCCACTGTTCTTAGGGCTACAAGAGCGCTTCCAAGGAAGGGTGCTGGCTAGCAACAGCTTTCAGTGCTGGCACTTTTCGTCTTTGAGCAGTTGCTCGACTTTTGCAATTTCTCAGCTCTTGTCTACGAGACTGAAAGAGAATGAGCGTGATGTTTGGTGGGTAGAGTAGCGCAAAGTCCCAGTGTTGCTGCGCCTGTGAAAGCGCTTCCAAGGAAGGGTGCTGGCTAGCAACAGCTTTCAGTGCTGGCACTTTTCATCTCTGAGCAATTGCTCGACGTTTGCAATTTCTCACCTGAGCTCTCTTTAGACTGCGCGAGAGGATGAGCAGAAGATTAGGTGGCTAGAGAAGCCCAGAGCCCCACTGTTCTTAGGCCTACAAAAGCGCTTCCAAGGAAGGGTGCTGGCTAGCAACAGCTTTCAGTGCTGGCACTTTTCATCTCTGAGCAATTGCTGGACGTTTGCAATTTCTCTCCTGAGCTCTCTGTAGACTGCGCGAGAGGATGAGCAGAAGACTAGGTGGCTAGAGAAGCCCAGAGCCCCAGTGTTCTTAGGCCTACAAGAGCGCTTCCAAGGAAGGGTGCTGGCTAGCAACAGCTTTCAGTGCTGGCACTTTTCATCTCTGAACAATTGCTCAACGTTTGCAATCTCTCACCTGAGCTCTCTTTAGACTGCGCGAGAGGATGAGCAGAAGAGTAGGTGGCTAGAGAAGCCCAGAGCCCCAGTGTTCTTAGGGCTACAAAAGCGCTTCCAAGGAAGGGTGCTGGCTAGCCACAGCTTTCAGTGCTGGCACTTTTCATCTTTGAGCAGTTGCTCGACTTTTGCAATTTCTCAGCTCTTGTCTACGAGACGGAAAGAGAATGACCGTGATGTTTTGTGGGTAGAGTAGCGCAAAGTCCCAGTGTTGCTACGCCTGTGAAAGCGCTTCCAAGGAAGGGTGCTGGCTAGCAAGAGCTTTCAGTGCTGGCACTTTTCATCTCTGAGCAATTGCTGGACGTTTGCAATTTCTCACCTGAGCTCTCTTTAGAGTGCGCGAGAGGATGAGCAGAAGATTAGGTGGCTAGAGAAGCCCAGAGCCCCAGTGTTCTTAGGCCTACAAAACGCTTCCAAGGAAGGGTGCTGGCTAGCAAGAGCTTTCAGTGCTGGCACTTTTCATCTCTGAGCAATTGCTCGACGTTTGCAATTTCTCACCTGAGCTCTCTTTAGACTGCACGAGAGGATGAGCAGAAGATTAGGTGGCTAGAGAAGCCCAGAGCCCCACTGTTCTTAGGGCTACAAGAGCGCTTCCAAGGAAGGGTGCTGGCTAGCAAGAGCTTTCAGTGCTGGCACTTTTCATCTCTGAGCAATTGCTCGACGTTTGCAATTTCTCACCTGAGCTCTCTTTAGACTGCGCGAGAGGATGAGCAGAAGAGTAGGTGGCTAGAGAAGCCCAGAGCCCCAGTGTTCTTAGGCCTACAAAAGCGCTTCCAAGGAAGGGTGCTGGCTAGCAACAGCTTTCAGTGCTGGCACTTTTCATCTTTGAGCAATTGCTCGACGTTTGCAATTTCTCAGCTCTTGTCTACGAGACTGAAAGAGAATGACCGTGATGTTTGGTGGGTAGAGTAGCGCAAAGTCCCAGTGTTGCTGTGCCTGTGAAAGCGCTTCCAAGGAAGGGTGCTGGCTAGCAACAGCTTTCAGTGCTGGCACTTTTCATCTCTGAGCAATTGCTGGACATTTGCAATTTCTCACCTGAGCTCTCTTTAGACTGCGCGAGAGGATGAGCAGAAGATTAGGTGGCTAGAGAAGCCCAGAGCCCCAGTGTTCTTAGGGCTACAAAAGCGCTTCCAAGGAAGGGTGCTGGCTAGCAAGAGCTTTCAGTGCTGGCACTTTTCATCTCTGAGCAATTGCTCGACGTTTGCAATTTCTCACCTGAGCTCTCTTTAGACTGCGCGAGAGGATGAGCAGAAGATTAGGTGGCTAGAGAAGCCCAGAGCCCCAGTGTTCTTAGGGCTACAAAAGCGCTTCCAAGGAAGGGTGCTGGCTAGCAACAGCTTTCAGTGCTGGCACTTTTCATCTCTGAGCAATTGCTCAACGTTTACAATTTCTCACCTGACCTCTATTTAGACTGCGCGAGAGGATGAGCAGAAGATGAGGTGGCTAGAGAAGCCCAGAGCCCCAGTGTTCTTAGGGCTACAAGAACGCTTCCAAGGAAGGGTGCTGGCTAGCAACAGCTTTCAGTGCTGGCACTATTCATCTTTGAGCAGTTGCTCGACTTTTGTAATTTCTCAGCTCTTGTCTACGAGACTGAAAGAGAATGACCGTGATGTTTGGTGGGTAGAGTAGCACAAAGTCCCAGTGTTGCTGTGCCTGTGAAAGCGCTTCCAAGGAAGGGTGCTGGCTAGCAACAGCTTTCAGTGCTGGCACTTTTCATCTCTGAGCAATTGCTCAACGTTTGCAATTTCTCCCCTGAGCTCTCTTTAGACTGCGCGAGAGGATGAGCAGAAGATTAGGTGGCTAGAGAAGCCCAGAGCCCCACTGTTCTTAGGCCTACAAAAGCACTTCCAAGGAAGGGTGCTGGCTAGCAACAGCTTTCAGTGCTGGCACTTTTCATCTCTGAGCAATTGCTCAACGTTTGCAATTTCTCACCTCAGCTCTCTTTAGACTGCGCGAGAGGATGAGCAGAAGATTAGGTGGCTAGAGAAGCCCAGAGCCCCACTGTTCTTAGGGCTACAAGAGCGCTTCCAAGGAAGGGTGCTGGCTAGCAACAGCTTTCAGTGCTGGCACTTTTCATCTCTGAGCAATTGCTCGACGTTTGCAATTTCTCAACTCGAGTTTACGAGACAGAGAGATAGTGACCGTGATGTTTGGTGGGTAGAGAAGCGCAAAGCCCCAGTGTTGCTGCGCCTGTGAAAGCGCTTCCAAGGAAGGGTGCTGGCTAGCAACAGCTTTCAGTGCTGGCACTTTTCATCTCTGAGCAATTGCTCGACGTTTGCAATTTCTCACCTGAGCTCTCTTTAGACTGCGCGAGAGGATGAGCAGAAGATTAGGTGGCTAGAGAAGCCCAGAGCCCCAGTGTTCTTAGGGCTACAAAAGCGCTTCCAAGGAAGAGTGCTGGCTAGCAAGAGCTTTCAGTGCTGGCACTTTTCATCTCTGAGCAATTGCTCGACGTTTGCAATTTCTCAGCTCTTGTCTACGAGACTGAAAGAGAATGACCGTGATGTTTGGTGGGTAGAGTAGCGCAAAGTCCCAGTGTTGCTGTGCCTGTGAAAGCGCTTCCAAGGAAGGGTGCTGGCTAGCAACAGCTTTTAGTGCTGGCACTTTTCATCTCTGAGCAATTGCTGGACGTTTGCAATTTCTCACCTGAGCTCTCTTTAGACTGCGCGAGAGGATGAGCAGAAGAGTAGGTGGCTAGAGAAGCCCAGAGCCCCAGTGTTCTTAGGGCTACAAAAGCGCTTCCAAGGAAGGGTGCTGGCTAGCAACAGCTTTCAGTGCTGGCACTTTTCATCTCTGAGCAATTGCTCAACGTTTGCAATATCTCACCTGAGCTCTCTTTAGACTGCGCGAGAGGATGAGCAGAAGAGTAGGTGGCTAGAGAAGCCCAGAGCCCCACTGTTCTTAGGGCTACAAGAGCGCTTCCAAGGAAGGGTGCTGGCTAGCAAGAGCTTTCAGTGCTGGCACTTTTCATCTCTGAGCAATTCCTCGACGTTTGCAATTTCTCAACTCGAGTTTACGAGACAGAGAGATAGTGACCGTGATGTTTGGTGGGTAGAGAAGCGCAAAGCCCCAGTGTTGCTGCGCCTGTGAAAGCGCTTCCAAGGAAGGGTGCTGGCTAGCAACAGCTTTCAGTGCTGGCACTTTTCATCTCTGAGCAATTGCTCGACGTTTGCAATTTCTCACCTCAGCTCTCTTTAGACTGCGCGAGAGGATGAGCAGAAGATTAGGTGGCTAGAGAAGCCCAGAGCCCCAGTGTTCTTAGGGCTACAAAAGCGCTTCCAAGGAAGGGTGCTGGCTAGCAACAGCTTTCAGTGCTGGCACTTTTCATCTCTGAGCAATTGCTCGACGTTTGCAATTTCTCACCTGAGCTCTCTTTAGACTGCGCGAGAGGATGAGCAGAAGATGAGGTGGCTAGAGAAGCCCAGAGCCCCACTGTTCTTAGGCCTACAAAAGCGCTTCCAAGGAAGGGTGCTGGCTAGCAACAGCTTTCAGTGCTGGCACTTTTCATCTCTGAGCAATTGCTCGACGTTTGCAATTTCTCACCTGAGCTCTCTTTAGACTGCGCGAGAGGATGAGCAGAAGAGTAGGTGGCTAGAGAAGCCCAGAGCCCCACTGTTCTTAGGGCTACAAAAGCGCTTCCAAGGAAGGGTGCTGGCTAGCAACAGCTTTCAGTGCTGGCACTTTTCATCTCTGAGCAATTGCTCGACGTTTGCAATTTCTCAGCTCTTGTCTACGAGACTGAAAGAGAATGACCGTGACATTTGGTGGGTAGAGAAGCGCAAAACCCCAGTGTTGCTGCGCCTGTGAAAGCGCTTCCAAGGAACGGTGCTGGCTAGCAACAGCTTTCAATGCTGGCACTTTTCATCTCTGAGCAATTGCTCGACGTTTGCAATTTCTCACCTCAGCTCTCTTTAGAGTGCGCGAGAGGATGAGCAGAAGATGAGGTGGCTAGAGAAGCCCAGAGCCCCGGAGTTCTTAGGGCTACAAAAGCGCTTCCAAGGAAGGGTGCTGGCTAGCAACAGCTTTCAGTGCTGGCACTTTTCATCTCTGAGCAATTGCTCGATGTTTGCAATTTCTCACCTGAGCTCTCTTTAGACTGCGCGAGAGGATGAGCAGAAGATTAGGTGGCTAGAGAAGCCCAGAGCCCCACTGTTCTTAGGGCTACAAAAGCGCTTCCAAGGAAGGGTGCTGGCTAGCAACAGCTTTCAGTGCTGGCACTTCTCATCTCTGAGCAATTGCTCGACGTTTGCAATTTCTCGGCTCGTGTTTACGAGACGGAGAGATAGTGACCGTGATGTTTGGTGGGTAGAGAAGCGCAAAGCCCCAGTGTTGCTGCGCCTGTGAAAGCGCTTCCAAGGAAGGGTGCTGGCTAGCAAGAGCGTTCAGTGCTGGCACTTTTCATCTCTGAGCAATTGCTCGACATTTGCAATTTCTCACCTGAGCTCTCTTTAGACTGCACGAGAGGATGAGCAGAAGAGTAGGTGGCTAGAGAAGCCCAGAGCCCCAGTGTTCTTAGGCCTACAAGAGCGCTTCCAAGGAAGGGTGCTGGCTAGCCACAGCTTTCAGTGCTGGCACTTTTCATCTTTGAGCAGTTGCTCGACTTTTGCAATTTCTCAGCTCTTGTCTACGAGACTGAAAGAGAATGACCGTGATGTTTGGTGGGTAGAGTAGCGCAAAGTCCCAGTGTTGCTGCGCCTGTGAAAGCGCTTCCAAGGAAGGGTGCTGGCTAGCAACAGCTTTCAGTGCTGGCACTTTTCATCTCTGAGCAATTGCTCAACGTTTGCAATTTCACACCTGAGCTCTCTTTAGACTGCGCGAGAGGATGAGCAGAAGATTAGGTGGCTAGAGAAGCCCAGAGCCCCAGTGTTCTTAGGGCTACAAAAGCGCTTCCAAGGAAGGGTGCTGGCTAGCAACAGCTTTCAGTGCTGGCACTTTTCATCTCTGAGCAATTGCTCGACGTTTGCAATTTCTCCCCTGAGCTCTCTTTAGACTGCGCGAGAGGATGAGCAGAAGATTAGGTGGCTAGAGAAGCCCAGAGCCCCACTGTTCTTAGGCCTACAAAAGCGCTTCCAAGGAAGGGTGCTGGCTAGCAAGAGCTTTCAGTGCTGGCACTTTTCATCTCTGAGCAATTGCTCAACGTTTACAATTTCTCACCTGACCTCTATTTAGACTGCGCGAGAGGATGAGCAGAAGATTAGGTGGCTAGAGAAGCCCAGAGCCCCACTGTTCTTAGGCTACAAGAGCGCTTCCAAGGAAGGGTGCTGGCTAGCAACAGCTTTCAGTGCTGGCACTATTCATCTTTGAGCAGTTGCTCGACTTTTGCAATTTCTCAGCTCTTGTCTACGAGACTGAAAGAGAATGACCGTGATGTTTGGTGGGTAGAGTAGCACAAAGTCCCAGTGTTGCTGTGCCTGTGAAAGCGCTTCCAAGGAAGGGTGCTGGCTAGCAACAGCTTTCAGTGCTGGCACTTTTCATCTCTGAGCAATTGCTCGACGTTTGCAATTTCTCCCCTGAGCTCTCTTTAGACTGCACGAGAGGATGAGCAGAAGATTAGGTGGCTAGAGAAGCCCAGAGCCCCAGTGTTCTTAGGGCTACAAAAGCGCTTCCAAGGAAGGGTGCTGGCTAGTAACAGCTTTCAGTGCTGGCACTTTTCATCTCTGAGCAATTGCTCGACGTTTGCAATTTCTCACCTGAGCTCTCTTTAGACTGCGCGAGAGGATGAGCAGAAGAGTAGGTGGCTAGAGAAGCCCAGAGCCCCACTGTTCTTAGGCCTACAAAAGCGCTTCCAAGGAAGGGTGCTGGCTAGCAACAGCTTTCAGTGCTGGCACTTTTCATCTCTGAGCAATTCCTCGACGTTTGCAATTTCTCAACTCGAGTTTACGAGACAGAGAGATAGTGACCGTGATGTTTGGTGGGTAGAGAAGCGCAAAGTCCCAGTGTTGCTGCGCCTGTGAAAGCGCTTCCAAGGAAGGGTGCTGGCTAGCAACAGCTTTCAGTGCTGGCACTTTTCATCTCTGAGCAATTGCTCGACGTTTGCAATTTCTCACCTGAGCTCTCTTTAGACTGCGTGAGAGGATGAGCAGAAGATTAGGTGGCTAGAGAAGCCCAGAGCCCCACTGTTCTTAGGGCTACAAAAGCGCTTCCAAGGAAGGGTGCTGGCTAGCAACAGCTTTCAGTGCTGGCACTTTTCATCTCTGAGCAATTGCTCGACGTTTGCAATTTCTCACCTGAGCTCTCTTTAGACTGCGCGAGAGGATGAGCAGAAGATGAGGTGGCTAGAGAAGCCCAGAGCCCCACTGTTCTTAGGCCTACAAAAGCGCTTCCAAGGAAGGGTGCTGGCTAGCAACAGCTTTCAGTGCTGGCACTTTTCATCTCTGAGCAATTGCTCGACGTTTGCAATTTCTCAGCTCTTGTCTACAAGACTGAAAGAGAATGACCGTGACATTTGGTGGGTAGAGAAGCGCAAAACCCCAGTGTTGCTGCGCCTGTGAAAGCGCTTCCAAGGAAGGGTGCTGGCTAGCAACAGCTTTCAGTGCTGGCACTTTTCATCTCTGAGCAATTGCTCGACGTTTGCAATTTCTCACCTCAGCTCTCTTTAGACTGCGCGAGAGGATGAGCAGAAGATTAGGTGGCTAGAGAAGCCCAGAGCCCCGGAGTTCTTAGGGCTACAAAAGCGCTTCCAAGGAAGGGTGCTGGCTAGCAACAGCTTTCAGTGCTGGCACTTTTCATCTCTGAGCAATTGCTCGATGTTTGCAATTTCACACCTGAGCTCTCTTTAGACTGCGCGAGAGGATGAGCAGAAGATGAGGTGGCTAGAGAAGCCCAGAGCCCCACTGTTCTTAGGCCTACAAAAGCGCTTCCAAGGAAGGGTGCTGGCTAGCAACAGCTTTCAGTGCTGGCACTTTTCATCTCTGAGCAATTGCTCGACGTTTGCAATTTCTCGGCTCGTGTTTACGAGACGGAGAGATAGTGACCGTGATGTTTGGTGGGTAGAGAAGCGCAAAGCCCCAGTGTTGCTGCGCCTGTGAAAGCGCTTCCAAGGAAGGGTGCTGGCTAGCAACAGCTTTCAGTGCTGGCACTTTTCATCTCTGAGCAATTGCTCGACATTTGCAATTTCTCACCTGAGCTCTCTTTAGACTGCACGAGAGGATGAGCAGAAGAGTAGGTGGCTAGAGAAGCCCAGAGCCCCAGTGTTCTTAGGGCTACAAGAGCGCTTCCAAGGAAGGGTGCTGGCTAGCCACAGCTTTCAGTGCTGGCACTTTTCATCTTTGAGCAGTTGCTCGACTTTTGCAATTTCTCAGCTCTTGTCTACGAGACTGAAAGAGAATGACCGTGATGTTTGGTGGGTAGAGTAGCACAAAGTCCCAGTGTTGCTGTGCCTGTGAAAGCGCTTCCAAGGAAGGGTGCTGGCTAGCAACAGCTTTCAGTGCTGGCACTTTTCATCTCTGAGCAATTGCTCGACGTTTGCAATTTCTCCCCTGAGCTCTCTTTAGACTGCACGAGAGGATGAGCAGAAGATTAGGTGGCTAGAGAAGCCCAGAGCCCCAGTGTTCTTAGGGCTACAAAAGCGCTTCCAAGGAAGGGTGCTGGCTAGTAACAGCTTTCAGTGCTGGCACTTTTCATCTCTGAGCAATTGCTCGACGTTTGCAATTTCTCACCTGAGCTCTCTTTAGACTGCGCGAGAGGATGAGCAGAAGAGTAGGTGGCTAGAGAAGCCCAGAGCCCCACTGTTCTTAGGCCTACAAAAGCGCTTCCAAGGAAGGGTGCTGGCTAGCAACAGCTTTCAGTGCTGGCACTTTTCATCTCTGAGCAATTCCTCGACGTTTGCAATTTCTCAACTCGAGTTTACGAGACAGAGAGATAGTGACCGTGATGTTTGGTGGGTAGAGAAGCGCAAAGTCCCAGTGTTGCTGCGCCTGTGAAAGCGCTTCCAAGGAAGGGTGCTGGCTAGCAACAGCTTTCAGTGCTGGCACTTTTCATCTCTGAGCAATTGCTCGACGTTTGCAATTTCTCACCTGAGCTCTCTTTAGACTGCGTGAGAGGATGAGCAGAAGATTAGGTGGCTAGAGAAGCCCAGAGCCCCACTGTTCTTAGGGCTACAAAAGCGCTTCCAAGGAAGGGTGCTGGCTAGCAACAGCTTTCAGTGCTGGCACTTTTCATCTCTGAGCAATTGCTCGACGTTTGCAATTTCTCACCTGAGCTCTCTTTAGACTGCGCGAGAGGATGAGCAGAAGATGAGGTGGCTAGAGAAGCCCAGAGCCCCACTGTTCTTAGGCCTACAAAAGCGCTTCCAAGGAAGGGTGCTGGCTAGCAACAGCTTTCAGTGCTGGCACTTTTCATCTCTGAGCAATTGCTCGACGTTTGCAATTTCTCAGCTCTTGTCTACAAGACTGAAAGAGAATGACCGTGACATTTGGTGGGTAGAGAAGCGCAAAACCCCAGTGTTGCTGCGCCTGTGAAAGCGCTTCCAAGGAAGGGTGCTGGCTAGCAACAGCTTTCAGTGCTGGCACTTTTCATCTCTGAGCAACTGCTCGACGTTTGCAATTTCTCACCTCAGCTCTCTTTAGACTGCGCGAGAGGATGAGCAGAAGATTAGGTGGCTAGAGAAGCCCAGAGCCCCACTGTTCTTAGGCCTACAAAAGCGCTTCCAAGGAAGGGTGCTGGCTAGCAACAGCTTTCAGTGCTGGCACTTTTCATCTCTGAGCAATTGCTCGATGTTTGCAATTTCACACCTGAGCTCTCTTTAGACTGCGCGAGAGGATGAGCAGAAGATGAGGTGGCTAGAGAAGCCCAGAGCCCCACTGTTCTTAGGCCTACAAAAGCGCTTCCAAGGAAGGGTGCTGGCTAGCAACAGCTTTCAGTGCTGGCACTTTTCATCTCTGAGCAATTGCTCGACGTTTGCAATTTCTCGGCTCGTGTTTACGAGACGGAGAGATAGTGACCGTGATGTTTGGTGGGTAGAGAAGCGCAAAGCCCCAGTGTTGCTGCGCCTGTGAAAGCGCTTCCAAGGAAGGGTGCTGGCTAGCAACAGCTTTCAGTGCTGGCACTTTTCATCTTTGAGCAGTTGCTCGACTTTTGCAACTTCTCAGCTCTTGTCTACGAGACTGAAAGAGAATGAGCGTGATGTTTGGTGGGTAGAGTAGCGCAAAGTCCCAGTGTTGCTGTGCCTGTGAAAGCGCTTCCAAGGAAGGGTGCTGGCTAGCAACAGCTTTCAGTGCTGGCACTTTTCATCTCTGAGCAATTGCTCGACGTTTGCAATTTCTCACCTGAGCTCTCTTTAGACTGCGCGAGAGGATGAGCAGAAGAGTAGGTGGCTAGAGAAGCCCAGAGCCCCAGTGTTCTTAGGGCTACAAAAGCGCTTCCAAGGAAGGGTGCTGGCTAGCAAGAGCTTTCAGTGCTGGCACTTTTCATCTCTGAGCAATTGCTGGACATTTGCAATTTCTCACCTGAGCTCTCTTTAGACTGCGCGAGAGGATGAGCAGAAGATTAGGTGGCTAGAGAAGCCCAGAGCCCCAGTGTTCTTAGGCCTACAAAAGCACTTCCAAGGAAGGGTGCTGGCTAGCAACAGCTTTCAGTGCTGGCACTTTTCATCTCTGAGCAATTGCTCAACGTTTGCAATTTCTCACCTGAGCTCTCTTTAGAGTGCGCGAGAGGATGAGCAGAAGAGTAGGTGGCTAGAGAAGCCCAGAGCCCCAGTGTTCTTAGGGCTACAAGAGCGCTTCCAAGGAAGGGTGCTGGCTAGCAACAGCTTTCAGTGCTGGCACTATTCATCTTTGAGCAGTTGCTCGACTTTTGCAATTTGTCAGCTCTTGTCTACGAGACTGAAAGAGAATGACCGTGATGTTTGGTGGGTAGAGTAGCACAAAGTCCCAGTGTTGCTGTGCCTGTGAAAGCGCTTCCAAGGAAGGGTGCTGGCTAGCAACAGCTTTCAGTGCTGGCACTTTTCATCTCTGAGCAATTGCTGGACGTTTGCAATTTCTCACCTGAGCTCTCTTTAGACTGCGCGAGAGGATGAGCAGAAGATTAGGTGGCTAGAGAAGCCCAGAGCCCCACTGTTCTTAGGGCTACAAAAGCGCTTCCAAGGAAGAGTGCTGGCTAGCAAGAGCTTTCAGTGCTGGCACTTTTCATCTCTGAGCAATTGCTCGACGTTTGCAATTTCTCGGCTCGTGTCTACGAGACGGAAAGAGAAGGACCGTGATGTTTGGTGGGTAGAGTAGCGCAAAGCCCCAGTGTTGCTGCGCCTGTGAAAGCGCTTCCAAGGAAGGGTGCTGGCTAGCAACAGCTTTCAGTGCTGGCACTTTTCATCTCTGAGCAATTGCTCGACGTTTGCAATTTCTCACCTGAGCTCTCTTTAGACTGCACGAGAGGATGAGCAGAAGATTAGGTGGCTAGAGAAGCCCAGAGCCCCACTGTTCTTAGGGCTACAAAAGCACTTCCAAGGAAGGGTGCTGGCTAGCAACAGCTTTCAGTGCTGGCACTTTTCATCTCTGAGCAATTGCTCGATGTTTGCAATTTCACACCTGAGCTCTCTTTAGACTGCGCGAGAGGATGAGCAGAAGATGAGGTGGCTAGAGAAGCCCAGAGCCCCACTGTTCTTAGGCCTACAAAAGCGCTTCCAAGGAAGGGTGCTGGCTAGCAACAGCTTTCAGTGCTGGCACTTTTCATCTCTGAGCAATTGCTCGACGTTTGCAATTTCTCGGCTCGTGTTTACGAGACGGAGAGATAGTGACCGTGATGTTTGGTGGGTAGAGAAGCGCAAAGCCCCAGTGTTGCTGCGCCTGTGAAAGCGCTTCCAAGGAAGGGTGCTGGCTAGCAACAGCTTTCAGTGCTGGCACTTTTCATCTCTGAGCAATTGCTCGACATTTGCAATTTCTCACCTGAGCTCTCTTTAGACTGCACGAGAGGATGAGCAGAAGAGTAGGTGGCTAGAGAAGCCCAGAGCCCCAGTGTTCTTAGGGCTACAAGAGCGCTTCCAAGGAAGGGTGCTGGCTAGCCACAGCTTTCAGTGCTGGCACTTTTCATCTTTGAGCAGTTGCTCGACTTTTGCAATTTCTCAGCTCTTGTCTACGAGACTGAAAGAGAATGACCGTGATGTTTGGTGGGTAGAGTAGCACAAAGTCCCAGTGTTGCTGTGCCTGTGAAAGCGCTTCCAAGGAAGGGTGCTGGCTAGCAACAGCTTTCAGTGCTGGCACTTTTCATCTCTGAGCAATTGCTCGACGTTTGCAATTTCTCCCCTGAGCTCTCTTTAGACTGCACGAGAGGATGAGCAGAAGATTAGGTGGCTAGAGAAGCCCAGAGCCCCAGTGTTCTTAGGGCTACAAAAGCGCTTCCAAGGAAGGGTGCTGGCTAGTAACAGCTTTCAGTGCTGGCACTTTTCATCTCTGAGCAATTGCTCGACGTTTGCAATTTCTCACCTGAGCTCTCTTTAGACTGCGCGAGAGGATGAGCAGAAGAGTAGGTGGCTAGAGAAGCCCAGAGCCCCACTGTTCTTAGGCCTACAAAAGCGCTTCCAAGGAAGGGTGCTGGCTAGCAACAGCTTTCAGTGCTGGCACTTTTCATCTCTGAGCAATTCCTCGACGTTTGCAATTTCTCAACTCGAGTTTACGAGACAGAGAGATAGTGACCGTGATGTTTGGTGGGTAGAGAAGCGCAAAGTCCCAGTGTTGCTGCGCCTGTGAAAGCGCTTCCAAGGAAGGGTGCTGGCTAGCAACAGCTTTCAGTGCTGGCACTTTTCATCTCTGAGCAATTGCTCGACGTTTGCAATTTCTCACCTGAGCTCTCTTTAGACTGCGTGAGAGGATGAGCAGAAGATTAGGTGGCTAGAGAAGCCCAGAGCCCCACTGTTCTTAGGGCTACAAAAGCGCTTCCAAGGAAGGGTGCTGGCTAGCAACAGCTTTCAGTGCTGGCACTTTTCATCTCTGAGCAATTGCTCGACGTTTGCAATTTCTCACCTGAGCTCTCTTTAGACTGCGCGAGAGGATGAGCAGAAGATGAGGTGGCTAGAGAAGCCCAGAGCCCCACTGTTCTTAGGCCTACAAAAGCGCTTCCAAGGAAGGGTGCTGGCTAGCAACAGCTTTCAGTGCTGGCACTTTTCATCTCTGAGCAATTGCTCGACGTTTGCAATTTCTCAGCTCTTGTCTACAAGACTGAAAGAGAATGACCGTGACATTTGGTGGGTAGAGAAGCGCAAAACCCCAGTGTTGCTGCGCCTGTGAAAGCGCTTCCAAGGAAGGGTGCTGGCTAGCAACAGCTTTCAGTGCTGGCACTTTTCATCTCTGAGCAATTGCTCGACGTTTGCAATTTCTCACCTCAGCTCTCTTTAGACTGCGCGAGAGGATGAGCAGAAGATTAGGTGGCTAGAGAAGCCCAGAGCCCCACTGTTCTTAGGCCTACAAAAGCGCTTCCAAGGAAGGGTGCTGGCTAGCAACAGCTTTCAGTGCTGGCACTTTTCATCTCTGAGCAATTGCTCGATGTTTGCAATTTCACACCTGAGCTCTCTTTAGACTGCGCGAGAGGATGAGCAGAAGATGAGGTGGCTAGAGAAGCCCAGAGCCCCACTGTTCTTAGGCCTACAAAAGCGCTTCCAAGGAAGGGTGCTGGCTAGCAACAGCTTTCAGTGCTGGCACTTTTCATCTCTGAGCAATTGCTCGACGTTTGCAATTTCTCGGCTCGTGTTTACGAGACGGAGAGATAGTGACCGTGATGTTTGGTGGGTAGAGAAGCGCAAAGCCCCAGTGTTGCTGCGCCTGTGAAAGCGCTTCCAAGGAAGGGTGCTGGCTAGCAACAGCTTTCAGTGCTGGCACTTTTCATCTTTGAGCAGTTGCTCGACTTTTGCAACTTCTCAGCTCTTGTCTACGAGACTGAAAGAGAATGAGCGTGATGTTTGGTGGGTAGAGTAGCGCAAAGTCCCAGTGTTGCTGTGCCTGTGAAAGCGCTTCCAAGGAAGGGTGCTGGCTAGCAACAGCTTTCAGTGCTGGCACTTTTCATCTCTGAGCAATTGCTCGACGTTTGCAATTTCTCACCTGAGCTCTCTTTAGAGTGCGCGAGAGGATGAGCAGAAGAGTAGGTGGCTAGAGAAGCCCAGAGCCCCAGTGTTCTTAGGGCTACAAAAGCGCTTCCAAGGAAGGGTGCTGGCTAGCAAGAGCTTTCAGTGCTGGCACTTTTCATCTCTGAGCAATTGCTGGACATTTGCAATTTCTCACCTGAGCTCTCTTTAGACTGCGCGAGAGGATGAGCAGAAGATTAGGTGGCTAGAGAAGCCCAGAGCCCCAGTGTTCTTAGGCCTACAAAAGCACTTCCAAGGAAGGGTGCTGGCTAGCAACAGCTTTCAGTGCTGGCACTTTTCATCTCTGAGCAATTGCTCAACGTTTGCAATTTCTCACCTGAGCTCTCTTTAGAGTGCGCGAGAGGATGAGCAGAAGAGTAGGTGGCTAGAGAAGCCCAGAGCCCCAGTGTTCTTAGGGCTACAAGAGCGCTTCCAAGGAAGGGTGCTGGCTAGCAACAGCTTTCAGTGCTGGCACTATTCATCTTTGAGCAGTTGCTCGACTTTTGCAATTTGTCAGCTCTTGTCTACGAGACTGAAAGAGAATGACCGTGATGTTTGGTGGGTAGAGTAGCACAAAGTCCCAGTGTTGCTGTGCCTGTGAAAGCGCTTCCAAGGAAGGGTGCTGGCTAGCAACAGCTTTCAGTGCTGGCACTTTTCATCTCTGAGCAATTGCTGGACGTTTGCAATTTCTCACCTGAGCTCTCTTTAGACTGCGCGAGAGGATGAGCAGAAGATTAGGTGGCTAGAGAAGCCCAGAGCCCCACTGTTCTTAGGGCTACAAAAGCGCTTCCAAGGAAGAGTGCTGGCTAGCAAGAGCTTTCAGTGCTGGCACTTTTCATCTCTGAGCAATTGCTCGACGTTTGCAATTTCTCGGCTCGTGTCTACGAGACGGAAAGAGAAGGACCGTGATGTTTGGTGGGTAGAGTAGCGCAAAGCCCCAGTGTTGCTGCGCCTGTGAAAGCGCTTCCAAGGAAGGGTGCTGGCTAGCAACAGCTTTCAGTGCTGGCACTTTTCATCTCTGAGCAATTGCTCGACGTTTGCAATTTCTCACCTGA
Source organism: Sarcoramphus papa (assembly GCA_037962945.1). Taxonomy (NCBI): domain Eukaryota; kingdom Metazoa; phylum Chordata; class Aves; order Accipitriformes; family Cathartidae; genus Sarcoramphus; species Sarcoramphus papa. The sequence continues at coordinate 95,624,810 of CM075586.1, forward strand.
GCTCTCTTTAGACTGCACGAGAGGATGAGCAGAAGATTAGGTGGCTAGAGAAGCCCAGAGCCCCACTGTTCTTAGGGCTACAAAAGCACTTCCAAGGAAGGGTGCTGGCTAGCAACAGCTTTCAGTGCTGGCACTTTTCATCTTTGAGCAATTGCTCAACGTTTGCAATTTCTCACCTGAGCTCTCTTTAGACTGCGCGAGACGATGAGCAGAAGATTAGGTGGCTAGAGAAGCCCAGAGCCCCAGTGTTCTTAGGCCTACAAAAGCGCTTCCAAGGAAGGGTGCTGGCTAGCAACAGCTTTCAGTGCTGGCACTTTTCATCTCTGAGCAATTGCTCGACGTTTGCAATTTCTCGGCTCGTGTTTACGAGACGGAGAGATAGTGACCGTGATATTTGGTGGGTACAGAAGCGCAAAGCCCCAGTGTTGCTGCGCCTGTGAAAGCGCTTCCAAGGAAGGGTGCTGGCTAGCAACAGCTTTCAGTGCTGGCACTTTTCATCTCTGAGCAATTGCTCGACGTTTGCAATTTCTCACCTGAGCTCTCTTTAGACTGCGCGAGAGGATGAGCAGAAGAGTAGGTGGCTAGAGAAGCCCAGAGCCCCACTGTTCTTAGGGCTACAAAAGCGCTTCCAAGGAAGGGTGCTGGCTAGCCACAGCTTTCAGTGCTGGCACTTTTCATCTCTGAACAATTGCTCAACGTTTGCAATTTATCACCTGAGCTCCCTTTAGAGTGCGCGAGAGGATGAGCAGAAGAGTAGGTGGCTAGAGAAGCCCAGAGCCCCACTGTTCTTAGGCCTACAAAAGCGCTTCCAAGGAAGGGTGCTGGCTAGCAACAGCTTTCAGTGCTGGCACTTTTCATCTCTGAGCAATTCCTCGACGTTTGCAATCTCTCACCTGAGTTCTCTTTAGACTGCGCGAGAGGATGAGCAGAAGATTAGGTGGCTAGAGAAGCCCAGAGCCCCACTGTTCTTAGGCCTACAAAAGCGTTTCCAAGGAAGGGTGCTGGCTAGCAAGAGCTTTCAGTGCTGGCACTTTTCATCTCTGAGCAATTGCTCGACGTTTGCAATTTCTCGGCTCGTGTTTACGAGACAGAGAGATAGTGACCGTGATGTTTGGTGGCTAGAGAAGCGCAAAGCCCCAGTGTTGCTGCGCTTGTGAAAGCGCTTCCAAGGAAGGGTGCTGGCTAGCAACAGCTTTCAGTGCTGGCACTTCTCATCTCTGAGCAATTGCTGGACGTTTGCAATTTCTCACCTGAGCTCTCTTTCGACTGCGCGAGAGGATGAGCAGAAGATTAGGTGGCTAGAGAAGCCCAGAGCCCCACTGTTCTTAGGCCTACAAAAGCGCTTCCAAGGAAGGGTGCTGGCTAGCAACAGCTTTCAGTGCTGGCACTTTTCATCTCTGAGCAATTGCTCGACGTTTGCAATTTCTCAGCTCGTGTTTACGAGACAGAGAGATAGTGACCGTGATATTTGGTGGCTAGAGAAGCGCAAAGCCCCAGTGTTGCTGTGCCTGTGAAAGCGCTTCCAAGGAAGGGTGCTGGCTAGCAACAGCTTTCAGTGCTGGCACTTTTCATCTCTGAGCAATTGCTCGACGTTTGCAATTTCTCACCTGAGCTCTCTTTCGACTGCGCGAGAGGATGAGCAGAAGAGTAGGTGGCTAGAGAAGCCCAGAGCCCCAGTGTTCTTAGGCCTACAAAAGCACTTCCAAGGAAGGGTGCTCTCTAGCAAGAGCTTTCAGTGCTGGCACTTTTCATCTCTGAGCAATTGCTCGACGTTTGCAATTTCTCACCTGAGTTCTCTTTAGAGTGCGCGAGAGGATGAGCAGAAGATTAGGTGGCTAGAGAAGCCCAGAGCCCCAGTGTTCTTAGGCCTACAAAAGCACTTCCAAGGAAGGGTGCTGGGTAGCAACAGCTTTCAGTGCTGGCACTTTTCATCTCTGAACAATTGCTCAACGTTTGCAATTTCTCACCTGAGCTCTCTTTAGACTGCGCGAGAGGATGAGCAGAAGATTAGGTGGCTAGAGAAGCCCAGAGCCCCAGTGTTCTTAGGCCTACAAAAGCGCTTCCAAGGAAGGGTGCTGGCTAGTAACAGCTTTCAGTGCTGGCACTTTTCATCTCTGAGCAATTGCTGGATGTTTGCAATTTCTCCCCTGAGCTCTCTTTAGACTGCGCGAGAGCATGAGCAGAAGATTAGGTGGCTAGAGAAGCCCAGAGCCCCAGTGTTCTTAGGCCTACAAAAGCGCTTCCAAGGAAGGGTGCTGGCTAGCAACAGCTTTCAGTGCTGGCACTTTTCATCTCTGAGCAATTGCTCGACGTTTGCAATTTCTCGGCTCGTGTCTACGAGACGGAGAGATAGTGACCGTGATGTTTGGTGGGTAGAGAAGCGCAAAGCCCCAGTGTTGCTGCGCCTGTGAAAGCGCTTCCAAGGAAGGGAGCTGGCTCGCAACAGCTTTCAGTGCTGGCACTTTTCATCTCTGAGCAATTCCTCGACGTTTGCAATTTCTCAACTTGTGTCTACGAGACTGAAAGAGAAAGACTGTGACGTTTGGTGGGTAGAGTAGCGCAAAGCCCCAGTGTTGCTGCGCCTGTGAAAGCGCTTCCGAGGAAGGGTGCTGGCTAGCAACAGCTTTCAGTGCTGGCACTTTTCATCTCTGAGCAATTGCTGGACGTTTGCAATTTCTCCCCTGAGCTCTCTTTAGACTGCGCGAGAGCATGAGCAGAAGATTAGGTGGCTAGAGAAGCCCAGAGCCCCAGTGTTCTTAGGCCTACAAAAGCGCTTCCAAGGAAGGGTGCTGGCTAGCAACAGCTTTCAGTGCTGGCACTTTTCATCTCTGAGCAATTGCTCGACGTTTGCAATTTCTCGGCTCGTGTTTACGAGACGGAGAGATAGTGACCGTGACGTTTGGTGGGTAGAGAAGCGCAAAGCCCCAGTCTTGCTGCGCCTGTGAAAGCGCTTCCAAGGAAGGCTGCTGGCTAGCAACAGCTTTCAGTGCTGGCACTTTTCATCTCTGAGCAATTGCTCGACGTTTGCAATTTCTCACCTGAGCTCTCTTTAGACTGCGCGAGAGGATGAGCAGAAGATTAGGTGGCTAGAGAAGCCCAGAGCCCCAGTGTTCTTAGGGCTACAAGAGCGCTTCCAAGGAAGGGTGCTGGCTAGCCACAGCTTTCAGTGCTGGCACTTTTCATCTCTGAACAATTGCTCAACGTTTGCAATTTCTCACCTGAGCTCCCTTTAGAGTGCGCGAGAGGATGAGCAGAAGAGTAGGTGGCTAGAGAAGCCCAGAGCCCCACTGTTCTTAGGCCTACAAAAGCGCTTCCAAGGAAGGGTGCTGGCTAGCAACAGCTTTCAGTGCTGGCACTTTTCATCTCTGAGCAATTCCTCGACGTTTGCAATTTCTCACCTGAGTTCTCTTTAGACTGCGCGAGAGGATGAGCGAAAGATTAGGTGGCTAGAGAAGCCCAGAGCCCCAGTGTTCTTAGGGCTACAAAAGCGTTTCCAAGGAAGGGTGCTGGCTAGCAAGAGCTTTCAGTGCTGGCACTTTTCATCTCTGAGCAATTGCTCGACGTTTGCAATTTCTCGGCTCGTGTTTACGAGACAGAGAGATAGTGACCGTGATGTTTGGTGGGTAGAGAAGCGCAAAGCCCCAGTGTTGCTGCGCTTGTGAAAGCGCTTCCAAGGAAGGGTGCTGGCTAGCAACAGCTTTCAGTGCTGGCACTTTTCATCTCTGAGCAATTGCTGGACGTTTGCAATTTCTCACCTGAGCTCTCTTTAGACTGCGCGAGAGGATGAGCAGAAGATTAGGTGGCTAGAGAAGCCCAGAGCCCCAGTGTTCTTAGGGCTACAAAAGCGCTTCCAAGGAAGAGTGCTGGCTAGCAACAGCTTTCAGTGCTGGCACTTTTCATCTCTGAGCAATTGCTCGACGTTTGCAATTTCTCAGCTCGTGTTTACGGGACAGAGAGATAGTGACCGTGATATTTGGTGGCTAGAGAAGCGCAAAGCCCCAGTGTTGCTGCGCCTGTGAAAGCGCTTCCAAGGAAGGGTGCTGGCTAGCAACAGCTTTCAGTGCTGGCACTTTTCATCTCTGAGCAATTGCTCGACGTTTGCAATTTCTCCCCTGAGCTCTCTTTCGACTGCGCGAGAGGATGAGCAGAAGATTAGGTGGCTAGAGAAGCCCAGAGCCCCAGTGTTCTTAGGCCTACAAAAGCGCTTCCAAGGAAGGGTGCTGGCTAGCAAGAGCTTTCAGTGCTGGCACTTTTCATCTCTGAGCAATTGCTCGACGTTTGCAATTTCTCACCTGAGTTATCTTTAGAGTGCGCGAGAGGATGAGCAGAAGATTAGGTGGCTAGAGAAGCCCAGAGCCCCACTGTTCTTAGGCCTACAAAAGCGCTTCCAAGGAAGGGTGCTGGCTAGCAACAGCTTTCAGTGCTGGCACTTTTCATCTCTGAACAATTGCTCAACGTTTGCAATTTCTCACCTGAGCTCTCTTTAGACTGCGCGAGAGGATGAGCAGAAGATTAGGTGGCTAGAGAAGCCCAGAGCCCCAGTGTTCTTAGGCCTACAAAAGCGCTTCCAAGGAAGGGTGCTGGCTAGTAACAGCTTTCAGTGCTGGCACTTTTCATCTCTGAGCAATTGCTGGATGTTTGCAATTTCTCCCCTGAGCTCTCTTTAGACTGCGCGAGAGCATGAGCAGAAGATTAGGTGGCTAGAGAAGCCCAGAGCCCCAGTGTTCTTAGGGCTACAAAAGCGCTTCCAAGGAAGGGTGCTGGCTAGCAACAGCTTTCAGTGCTGGCACTTTTCATCTCTGAGCAATTGCTCGACGTTTGCAATTTCTCGGCTCGTGTCTACGAGATGGAGAGATAGTGACCGTGATGTTTGGTGGCTAGAGAAGCGCAAAGCCCCAGTGTTGCTGCGCCTGTGAAAGCGCTTCCAAGGAAGGGAGCTGGCTCGCAACAGCTTTCAGTGCTGGCACTTTTCATCTGTGAGCAATTCCTCGACGTTTGCAATTTCTCAACTTGTGTCTACGAGACTGAAAGAGAAAGACTGTGACGTTTGGTGGGTAGAGTAGCGCAAAGCCCCAGTGTTGCTGCGCCTGTGAAAGCGCTTCCGAGGAAGGGTGCTGGCTAGCAACAGCTTTCAGTGCTGGCACTTTTCATCTCTGAGCAATTGCTCAACGTTTGCAATTTCTCACCTGAGCTCTCTTTAGACTGCGCGAGAGGATGAGCAGAAGATTAGGTGGCTAGAGAAGCCCAGAGCCCCAGTGTTCTTAGGGCTACAAAAGCGCTTCCAAGGAAGGGTGCTGGCTAGCAACAGCTTTCAGTGCTGGCACTTTTCATCTCTGAGCAATTGCTCGACGTTTGCAATTTCTCACCTGAGCTCTCTTTAGAGTGCGCGAGAGGATGAGCAGAAGATGAGGTGGCTAGAGAAGCCCAGAGCCCCAGTGTTCTTAGGGCTACAAGAGCGCTTCCAAGGAAGGGTGCTGGCTAGCAACAGCTTTCAGTGCTGGCACTTTTCATCTCTGAGCAATTGCTCGACGTTTGCAATTTCTCAGCTCTTGTCTACGAGACTGAAAGAGAATGACCGTGACATTTGGTGGGTAGAGAAGCGCAAAACCCCAGTGTTGCTGCGCCTGTGAAAGCGCTTCCAAGGAACGGTGCTGGCTAGCAACAGCTTTCAATGCTGGCACTTTTCATCTCTGAGCAATTGCTCGACGTTTGCAATTTCTCCCCTGAGCTCTCTTTAGACTGCGCGAGAGGATGAGCAGAAGATGAGGTGGCTAGAGAAGCCCAGAGCCCCAGTGTTCTTAGGCCTACAAAAGCGCTTCCAAGGAAGGGTGCTGGCTAGCAACAGCTTTCAGTGCTGGCACTTTTCATCTCTGAGCAATTGCTCAACGTTTGCAATTTCACACCTGAGCTCTCTTTAGACTGCGCGAGAGGATGAGCAGAAGATTAGGTGGCTAGAGAAGGCCAGATCCGCAGTGTTCTTAGGGCTACAAAAGCGCTTCCAAGGAAGGGTGCTGGCTAGCAAGAGCTTTCAGTGCTGGCACTTTTCATCTCTGAGCAATTGCTCGACGTTTGCAATTTCTCAGCTCGTCTTTACGAGACGGAGAGATAGTGACCGTGATGTTTGGTGGGTAGAGAAGCGCAAAGCCCCAGTGTTGCTGCGCCTGTGAAAGCGCTTCCAAGGAACGGTGCTGGCTAGCAAGAGCTTTCAGTGCTGGCACTTTTCATCTCTGAGCAATTGCTGGACATTTGCAATTTCTCACCTGAGCTCTCTTTAGATTGCGCGAGAGGATGAGCAGAAGATTAGGTGGCTAGAGAAGCCCAGAGCCCCAGTGTTCTTAGGCCTACAAAAGCGCTTCCAAGGAAGGGTGCTGGCTAGCAAGAGCTTTCAGTGCTGGCACTTTTCATCTCTGAGCAATTGCTCGACGTTTGCAATTTCTCACCTGAGCTCTCTTTAGACTGCGCGAGAGGATGAGCAGAAGATTAGGTGGCTAGAGAAGCCCAGAGCCCCAGTGTTCTTAGGGCTACAAAAGCGCTTCCAAGGAAGGGTGCTGGCTAGCAAGAGCTTTCAGTGCTGGCACTTTTCATCTCTGAGCAATTGCTGGATGTTTGCAATTTCTCACCTGAGCTCTCTTTAGACTGCGCGAGAGGATGAGCAGAAGATTAGGTGGCTAGAGAAGCCCAGAGCCCCAGTGTTCTTAGGGCTACAAAAGCGCTTCCAAGGAAGGGTGCTGGCTAGCAACAGCTTTCAGTGCTGGCACTTTTCATCTCTGAGCAATTGCTCGACGTTTGCAATTTCTCACCAGAGCTCTCTTTAGACTGCGCGAGAGGATGAGCAGAAGATTAGGTGGCTAGAGAAGCCCAGAGCCCCAGTGTTCTTAGGGCTACAAAAGCGCTTCCAAGGAAGGGTGCTGGCTAGCAACAGCTTTCAGTGCTGGCACTTTTCATCTCTGAGCAATTGCTCGACGTTTGCAATTTCTCGGCTCGTGTTTACGAGACGGAGAGATAGTGACCGTGATATTTGGTGGGTACAGAAGCGCAAAGCCCCAGTGTTGCTGCGCCTGTGAAAGCGCTTCCAAGGAAGGGTGCTGGCTAGCAACAGCTTTCAGTGCTGGCACTTTTCATCTCTGAGCAATTGCTGGACGTTTGCAATTTCTCACCTGAGCTCTCTTTAGACTGCGCGAGAGGATGAGCAGAAGAGTAGGTGGCTAGAGAAGCCCAGAGCCCCAGTGTTCTTAGGGCTACAAAAGCGCTTCCAAGGAAGGGTGCTGGCTAGCCACAGCTTTCAGTGCTGGCACTTTTCATCTCTGAACAATTGCTCAACGTTTGCAATTTATCACCTGAGCTCCCTTTAGAGTGCGCGAGAGGATGAGCAGAAGAGTAGGTGGCTAGAGAAGCCCAGAGCCCCACTGTTCTTAGGCCTACAAAAGCGCTTCCAAGGAAGGGTGCTGGCTAGCAACAGCTTTCAGTGCTGGCACTTTTCATCTCTGAGCAATTCCTCGACGTTTGCAATCTCTCACCTGAGTTCTCTTTAGACTGCGCGAGAGGATGAGCAGAAGATTAGGTGGCTAGAGAAGCCCAGAGCCCCAGTGTTCTTAGGCCTACAAAAGCGTTTCCAAGGAAGGGTGCTGGCTAGCAACAGCTTTCAGTGCTGGCACTTTTCATCTCTGAGCAATTGCTCGACGTTTGCAATTTCTCGGCTCGTGTTTACGAGACAGAGAGATAGTGACCGTGATGTTTGGTGGCTAGAGAAGCGCAAAGCCCCAGTGTTGCTGCGCTTGTGAAAGCGCTTCCAAGGAAGGGTGCTGGCTAGCAACAGCTTTCAGTGCTGGCACTTTTCATCTCTGAGCAATTGCTGGACGTTTGCAATCTCTCACCTGAGTTCTCTTTAGACTGCGCGAGAGGATGAGCAGAAGATTAGGTGGCTAGAGAAGCCCAGAGCCCCACTGTTCTTAGGCCTACAAAAGCGCTTCCAAGGAAGGGTGCTGGCTAGCAACAGCTTTCAGTGCTGGCACTTTTCATCTCTGAGCAATTGCTCGACGTTTGCAATTTCTCAGCTCGTGTTTACGAGACAGAGAGATAGTGACCGTGATATTTGGTGGCTAGAGAAGCGCAAAGCCCCAGTGTTGCTGTGCCTGTGAAAGCGCTTCCAAGGAAGGGTGCTGGCTAGCAACAGCTTTCAGTGCTGGCACTTTTCATCTCTGAGCAATTGCTCGACGTTTGCAATTTCTCACCTGAGCTCTCTTTCGACTGCGCGAGAGGATGAGCAGAAGAGTAGGTGGCTAGAGAAGCCCAGAGCCCCAGTGTTCTTAGGCCTACAAAAGCACTTCCAAGGAAGGGTGCTGGCTAGCAACAGCTTTCAGTGCTGGCACTTTTCATCTCTGAGCAATTGCTCGACGTTTGCAATTTCTCACCTGAGTTCTCTTTAGAGTGCGCGAGAGGATGAGCAGAAGAGTAGGTGGCTAGAGAAGCCCAGAGCCCCAGTGTTCTTAGGCCTACAAAAGCGCTTCCAAGGAAGGGTGCTGGGTAGCAACAGCTTTCAGTGCTGGCACTTTTCATCTCTGAACAATTGCTCAACGTTTGCAATTTCTCCCCTGAGCTCTCTTTAGACTGCGCGAGAGGATGAGCAGAAGATTAGGTGGCTAGAGAAGCCCAGAGCCCCAGTGTTCTTAGGCCTACAAAAGCGCTTCCAAGGAAGGGTGCTGGCTAGCAACAGCTTTCAGTGCTGGCACTTTTCATCTCTGAGCAATTGCTCGACGTTTGCAATTTCTCGGCTCGTGTCTACGAGACGGAGAGATAGTGACCGTGATGTTTGGTGGGTAGAGAAGCGCAAAGCCCCAGTGTTGCTGCGCCTGTGAAAGCGCTTCCGAGGAAGGGTGCTGGCTAGCAACAGCTTTCAGTGCTGGCACTTTTCATCTCTGAGCAATTGCTGGACGTTTGCAATTTCTCACCTGAGCTCTCTTTAGACTGCGCGAGAGGATGAGCAGAAGATTAGGTGGCTAGAGAAGCCCAGAGCCCCAGTGTTCTTAGGGCTACAAAAGCGCTTCCAAGGAAGGGTGCTGGCTAGCAAGAGCTTTCAGTGCTGGCACTTTTCATCTCTGAGCAATTGCTCGATGTTTGCAATTTCTCACCTGAGCTCTCTTTAGACTGCGCGAGAGGATGAGCAGAAGATTAGGTGGCTAGAGAAGCCCAGAGCCCCAGTGTTCTTAGGGCTACAAAAGCGCTTCCAAGGAAGGGTGCTGGCTAGCAACAGCTTTCAGTGCTGGCACTTTTCATCTCTGAGCAATTGCTCGACGTTTGCAATTTCTCACCTGAGCTCTCTTTAGAGTGCGCGAGAGGATGAGCAGAAGATTAGGTGGCTAGAGAAGCCCAGAGCCCCAGTGTTCTTAGGCCTACAAAAGCGCTTCCAAGGAAGGGTGCTGGCTAGCAACAGCTTTCAGTGCTGGCACTTTTCATCTCTGAGCAATTGCTCGACGTTTGCAATTTCTCGGCTCGTGTCTACGAGATGGAGAGATAGTGACCGTGATGTTTGGTGGCTAGAGAAGCGCAAAGCCCCAGTGTTGCTGCGCCTGTGAAAGCGCTTCCAAGGAAGGGAGCTGGCTCTCAACAGCTTTCAGTGCTGGCACTTTTCATCTCTGAGCAATTGCTGGATGTTTGCAATTTCTCACCTGAGCTCTCTTTAGACTGCGCGAGAGGATGAGCAGAAGATTAGGTGGCTAGAGAAGCCCAGAGCCCCAGTGTTCTTAGGGCTACAAGAGCGCTTCCAAGGAAGGGTGCTGGCTAGCCACAGCTTTCAGTGCTGGCACTTTTCATCTCTGAAGAATTGCTCAACGTTTGCAATTTCTCACCTGAGCTCTCTTTAGAGTGCGCGAGAGGATGAGCAGAAGAGTAGGTGGCTAGAGAAGCCCAGAGCCCCACTGTTCTTAGGCCTACAAAAGCGCTTCCAAGGAAGGGTGCTGGGTAGCAACAGCTTTCAGTGCTGGCACTTTTCATCTCTGAGCAATTGCTCGACGTTTGCAATCTCTCACCTGAATTCTCTTTAGACTGCGCGAGAGGATGAGCAGAAGATTAGGTGGCTAGAGAAGCCCAGAGCCGCAGTGTTCTTAGGGCTACAAAAGCGTTTCCAAGGAAGGGTGCTGGCTAGCAAGAGCTTTCAGTGCTGGCACTTTTCATCTTTGAGCAATTGCTCGACGTTTGCAATTTCTCGGCTCGTGTTTACGAGACAGAGAGATAGTGACCGTGATGTTTGGTGGGTAGAGAAGCGCAAAGCCCCAGTGTTGCTGCGCTTGTGAAAGCGCTTCCAAGGAAGGGTGCTGGCTAGCAACAGCTTTCAGTGCTGGCACTTTTCATCTGTGAGCAATTCCTCGACGTTTGCAATTTCTCAACTTGTGTCTACGAGACTGAAAGAGAAAGACTGTGACGTTTGGTGGGTAGAGTAGCGCAAAGCCCCAGTGTTGCTGCGCCTGTGAAAGCGCTTCCGAGGAAGGGTGCTGGCTAGCAACAGCTTTCAGTGCTGGCACTTTTCATCTCTGAGCAATTGCTGGACGTTTGCAATTTCTCACCTGAGCTCTCTTTAGACTGCGCGAGAGGATGAGCAGAAGATTAGGTGGCTAGAGAAGCCCAGAGCCCCAGTGTTCTTAGGGCTACAAAAGCACTTCCAAGGAAGGGTGCTGGCTAGCAACAGCTTTCAGTGCTGGCACTTTTCATCTCTGAGCAATTGCTCGACGTTTGCAATTTCTCACCTGAGCTCTCTTTAGACTGCGTGAGAGGATGAGCAGAAGATGAGGTGGCTAGAGAAGCCCAGAGCCCCAGTGTTCTTAGGGCTACAAGAGCGCTTCCAAGGAAGGGTGCTGGCTAGCAACAGCTTTCAGTGCTGGCACTTTTCATCTCTGAGCAATTGCTCGACGTTTGCAATTTCTCAGCTCTTGTCTACGAGACTGAAAGAGAATGACCGTGACATTTGGTGGGTAGAGAAGCGCAAAACCCCAGTGTTGCTGCGCCTGTGAAAGCGCTTCCAAGGAACGGTGCTGGCTAGCAACAGCTTTCAATGCTGGCACTTTTCATCTCTGAGCAATTGCTGGACGTTTGCAATTTCTCACCTGAGCTCTCTTTAGACTGCGCGAGAGGATGAGCAGAAGATGAGGTGGCTAGAGAAGCCCAGAGCCCCGGAGTTCTTAGGCCTACAAAAGCGCTTCCAAGGAAGGGTGCTGGCTAGCAAGAGCTTTCAGTGCTGGCACTTTTCATCTCTGAGCAATTGCTCGACGTTTGCAATTTCTCACCTGAGCTCTCTTTAGACTGCGCGAGAGGATGAGCAGAAGATTAGGTGGCTAGAGAAGCCCAGAGCCCCAGTGTTCTTAGGGCTACAAAAGCGCTTCCAAGGAAGGGTGCTGGCTAGCAAGAGCTTTCAGTGCTGGCACTTTTCATCTCTGAGCAATTGCTCGATGTTTGCAATTTCTCACCTGAGCTCTCTTTAGACTGCGCGAGAGGATGAGCAGAAGATTAGGTGGCTAGAGAAGCCCAGAGCCCCAGTGTTCTTAGGGCTACAAAAGCGCTTCCAAGGAAGGGTGCTGGCTAGCAACAGCTTTCAGTGCTGGCACTTTTCATCTCTGAGCAATTGCTCGACGTTTGCAATTTCTCACCTGAGCTCTCTTTAGAGTGCGCGAGAGGATGAGCAGAAGATTAGGTGGCTAGAGAAGCCCAGAGCCCCACTGTTCTTAGGCCTACAAAAGCGCTTCCAAGGAAGGGTGCTGGCTAGCAACAGCTTTCAGTGCTGGCACTTTTCATCTCTGAGCAATTGCTCGACGTTTGCAATTTCTCGGCTCGTGTCTACGAGATGGAGAGATAGTGACCGTGATGTTTGGTGGCTAGAGAAGCGCAAAGCCCCAGTGTTGCTGCGCCTGTGAAAGCGCTTCCAAGGAAGGGAGCTGGCTCTCAACAGCTTTCAGTGCTGGCACTTTTCATCTCTGAGCAATTGCTGGATGTTTGCAATTTCTCACCTGAGCTCTCTTTAGACTGCGCGAGAGGATGAGCAGAAGATTAGGTGGCTAGAGAAGCCCAGAGCCCCAGTGTTCTTAGGGCTACAAGAGCGCTTCCAAGGAAGGGTGCTGGCTAGCCACAGCTTTCAGTGCTGGCACTTTTCATCTCTGAACAATTGCTCAACGTTTGCAATCTCTCACCTGAATTCTCTTTAGACTGCGCGAGAGGATGAGCAGAAGATTAGGTGGCTAGAGAAGCCCAGAGCCGCAGTGTTCTTAGGGCTACAAAAGCGTTTCCAAGGAAGGGTGCTGGCTAGCAAGAGCTTTCAGTGCTGGCACTTTTCATCTTTGAGCAATTGCTCGACGTTTGCAATTTCTCGGCTCGTGTTTACGAGACAGAGAGATAGTGACCGTGATGTTTGGTGGGTAGAGAAGCGCAAAGCCCCAGTGTTGCTGCGCTTGTGAAAGCGCTTCCAAGGAAGGGTGCTGGCTAGCAACAGCTTTCAGTGCTGGCACTTTTCATCTCTGAGCAATTGCTCGACGTTTGCAATTTCTCAACTCGTATCTACGAGACTGAAAGAGAATGACCGTGATGTTTGGTGGGTAGAGTAGCACAAAGTCCCAGTGTTGCTGTGCCTGTGAAAGCGCTTCCAAGGAAGGGTGCTGGCTAGCAACAGCTTTCAGTGCTGGCACTTTTCATCTCTGAGCAATTGCTCAACGTTTGCAATTTCACACCTGAGCTCTCTTTAGACTGCGCGAGAGGATGAGCAGAAGATTAGGTGGCTAGAGAAGCCCAGAGCCCCAGGGTTCTTAGGCCTACAAAAGCGCTTCCAAGGAAGGGTGCTGGCTAGCAAGAGCTTTCAGTGCTGGCACTTTTCATCTCTGAGCAATTGCTCGACGTTTGCAATTTCTCGGCTCGTGTTTACGAGACAGAGAGATAGTGACCGTGATGTTTGGTGGCTAGAGAAGCGCAAAGCCCCAGTGTTGCTGCGCCTGTGAAAGCGCTTCCAAGGAACGGTGCTGGCTAGCAAGAGCTTTCAGTGCTGGCACTTTTCATCTCTGAGCAATTGCTCGACATTTGCAATTTCTCACCTGAGCTCTCTTTAGACTGCGCGAGAGGATGAGCAGAAGATTAGGTGGCTAGAGAAGCCCAGAGCCCCAGTGTTCTTAGGCCTACAAAAGCGCTTCCAAGGAAGGGTGCTGGCTAGCAAGAGCTTTCAGTGCTGGCACTTTTCATCTCTGAGCAATTGCTCGACGTTTGCAATTTCTCACCTGAGCTCTCTTTAGACTGCGCGAGAGGATGAGCAGAAGATTAGGTGGCTAGAGAAGCCCAGAGCCCCACTGTTCTTAGGCCTACAAAAGCGCTTCCAAGGAAGGGTGCTGGCTAGCCACAGCTTTCAGTGCTGGCACTTTTCATCTCTGAGCAATTGCTCGATGTTTGCAATTTCTCACCTGAGCTCTCTTTAGACTGCGCGAGAGGATGAGCAGAAGATTAGGTGGCTAGAGAAGCCCAGAGCCCCAGTGTTCTTAGGGCTACAAGAGCGCTTCCAAGGAAGGGTGCTGGCTAGCCACAGCTTTCAGTGCTGGCACTTTTCATCTCTGAACAATTGCTCAACGTTTGCAATTTCTCACCTGAGCTCTCTTTAGAGTGCGCGAGAGGATGAGCAGAAGAGTAGGTGGCTAGAGAAGCCCAGAGCCCCAGTGTTCTTAGGCCTACAAAAGCGCTTCCAAGGAAGGGTGCTGGGTAGCAACAGCTTTCAGTGCTGGCACTTTTCATCTCTGAGCAATTGCTCGACGTTTGCAATCTCTCACCTGAATTCTCTTTAGACTGCGCGAGAGGATGAGCAGAAGATTAGGTGGCTAGAGAAGCCCAGAGCCGCAGTGTTCTTAGGGCTACAAAAGCGTTTCCAAGGAAGGGTGCTGGCTAGCAAGAGCTTTCAGTGCTGGCACTTTTCATCTTTGAGCAATTGCTCGACGTTTGCAATTTCTCGGCTCGTGTTTACGAGACAGAGAGATAGTGACCGTGATGTTTGGTGGGTAGAGAAGCGCAAAGCCCCAGTGTTGCTGCGCTTGTGAAAGCGCTTCCAAGGAAGGGTGCTGGCTAGCAACAGCTTTCAGTGCTGGCACTTTTCATCTGTGAGCAATTCCTCGACGTTTGCAATTTCTCAACTTGTGTCTACGAGACTGAAAGAGAAAGACTGTGACGTTTGGTGGGTAGAGTAGCGCAAAGCCCCAGTGTTGCTGCGCCTGTGAAAGCGCTTCCGAGGAAGGGTGCTGGCTAGCAACAGCTTTCAGTGCTGGCACTTTTCATCTCTGAGCAATTGCTGGACGTTTGCAATTTCTCACCTGAGCTCTCTTTAGACTGCGCGAGAGGATGAGCAGAAGATTAGGTGGCTAGAGAAGCCCAGAGCCCCAGTGTTCTTAGGGCTACAAAAGCACTTCCAAGGAAGGGTGCTGGCTAGCAACAGCTTTCAGTGCTGGCACTTTTCATCTCTGAGCAATTGCTCGACGTTTGCAATTTCTCACCTGAGCTCTCTTTAGACTGCGTGAGAGGATGAGCAGAAGATGAGGTGGCTAGAGAAGCCCAGAGCCCCAGTGTTCTTAGGGCTACAAGAGCGCTTCCAAGGAAGGGTGCTGGCTAGCAACAGCTTTCAGTGCTGGCACTTTTCATCTCTGAGCAATTGCTCGACGTTTGCAATTTCTCAGCTCTTGTCTACGAGACTGAAAGAGAATGACCGTGACATTTGGTGGGTAGAGAAGCGCAAAACCCCAGTGTTGCTGCGCCTGTGAAAGCGCTTCCAAGGAACGGTGCTGGCTAGCAACAGCTTTCAATGCTGGCACTTTTCATCTCTGAGCAATTGCTGGACGTTTGCAATTTCTCACCTGAGCTCTCTTTAGACTGCGCGAGAGGATGAGCAGAAGATGAGGTGGCTAGAGAAGCCCAGAGCCCCGGAGTTCTTAGGCCTACAAAAGCGCTTCCAAGGAAGGGTGCTGGCTAGCAAGAGCTTTCAGTGCTGGCACTTTTCATCTCTGAGCAATTGCTCGACGTTTGCAATTTCTCACCTGAGCTCTCTTTAGACTGCGCGAGAGGATGAGCAGAAGATTAGGTGGCTAGAGAAGCCCAGAGCCCCAGTGTTCTTAGGGCTACAAAAGCGCTTCCAAGGAAGGGTGCTGGCTAGCAAGAGCTTTCAGTGCTGGCACTTTTCATCTCTGAGCAATTGCTCGATGTTTGCAATTTCTCACCTGAGCTCTCTTTAGACTGCGCGAGAGGATGAGCAGAAGATTAGGTGGCTAGAGAAGCCCAGAGCCCCAGTGTTCTTAGGGCTACAAAAGCGCTTCCAAGGAAGGGTGCTGGCTAGCAACAGCTTTCAGTGCTGGCACTTTTCATCTCTGAGCAATTGCTCGACGTTTGCAATTTCTCACCTGAGCTCTCTTTAGAGTGCGCGAGAGGATGAGCAGAAGATTAGGTGGCTAGAGAAGCCCAGAGCCCCACTGTTCTTAGGCCTACAAAAGCGCTTCCAAGGAAGGGTGCTGGCTAGCAACAGCTTTCAGTGCTGGCACTTTTCATCTCTGAGCAATTGCTCGACGTTTGCAATTTCTCGGCTCGTGTCTACGAGATGGAGAGATAGTGACCGTGATGTTTGGTGGCTAGAGAAGCGCAAAGCCCCAGTGTTGCTGCGCCTGTGAAAGCGCTTCCAAGGAAGGGAGCTGGCTCTCAACAGCTTTCAGTGCTGGCACTTTTCATCTCTGAGCAATTGCTGGATGTTTGCAATTTCTCACCTGAGCTCTCTTTAGACTGCGCGAGAGGATGAGCAGAAGATTAGGTGGCTAGAGAAGCCCAGAGCCCCAGTGTTCTTAGGGCTACAAGAGCGCTTCCAAGGAAGGGTGCTGGCTAGCCACAGCTTTCAGTGCTGGCACTTTTCATCTCTGAACAATTGCTCAACGTTTGCAATTTCTCACCTGAGCTCTCTTTAGAGTGCGCGAGAGGATGAGCAGAAGAGTAGGTGGCTAGAGAAGCCCAGAGCCCCAGTGTTCTTAGGCCTACAAAAGCGCTTCCAAGGAAGGGTGCTGGGTAGCAACAGCTTTCAGTGCTGGCACTTTTCATCTCTGAGCAATTGCTCGACGTTTGCAATCTCTCACCTGAATTCTCTTTAGACTGCGCGAGAGGATGAGCAGAAGATTAGGTGGCTAGAGAAGCCCAGAGCCCCACTGTTCTTAGGGCTACAAAAGCGTTTCCAAGGAAGGGTGCTGGCTAGCAAGAGCTTTCAGTGCTGGCACTTTTCATCTTTGAGCAATTGCTCGACGTTTGCAATTTCTCGGCTCGTGTTTACGAGACAGAGAGATAGTGACCGTGATGTTTGGTGGGTAGAGAAGCGCAAAGCCCCAGTGTTGCTGCGCTTGTGAAAGCGCTTCCAAGGAAGGGTGCTGGCTAGCAACAGCTTTCAGTGCTGGCACTTTTCATCTCTGAGCAATTGCTCGACGTTTGCAATTTCTCAACTCGTATCTACGAGACTGAAAGAGAATGACCGTGATGTTTGGTGGGTAGAGTAGCACAAAGTCCCAGTGTTGCTGTGCCTGTGAAAGCGCTTCCAAGGAAGGGTGCTGGCTAGCAACAGCTTTCAGTGCTGGCACTTTTCATCTCTGAGCAATTGCTCAACGTTTGCAATTTCACACCTGAGCTCTCTTTAGACTGCGCGAGAGGATGAGCAGAAGATTAGGTGGCTAGAGAAGCCCAGAGCCCCAGGGTTCTTAGGCCTACAAAAGCGCTTCCAAGGAAGGGTGCTGGCTAGCAAGAGCTTTCAGTGCTGGCACTTTTCATCTCTGAGCAATTGCTCGACGTTTGCAATTTCTCGGCTCGTGTTTACGAGACAGAGAGATAGTGACCGTGATGTTTGGTGGCTAGAGAAGCGCAAAGCCCCAGTGTTGCTGCGCCTGTGAAAGCGCTTCCAAGGAACGGTGCTGGCTAGCAAGAGCTTTCAGTGCTGGCACTTTTCATCTCTGAGCAATTGCTCGACATTTGCAATTTCTCACCTGAGCTCTCTTTAGACTGCGCGAGAGGATGAGCAGAAGATTAGGTGGCTAGAGAAGCCCAGAGCCCCAGTGTTCTTAGGCCTACAAAAGCGCTTCCAAGGAAGGGTGCTGGCTAGCAAGAGCTTTCAGTGCTGGCACTTTTCATCTCTGAGCAATTGCTCGACGTTTGCAATTTCTCACCTGAGCTCTCTTTAGACTGCGCGAGAGGATGAGCAGAAGATTAGGTGGCTAGAGAAGCCCAGAGCCCCACTGTTCTTAGGCCTACAAAAGCGCTTCCAAGGAAGGGTGCTGGCTAGCCACAGCTTTCAGTGCTGGCACTTTTCATCTCTGAGCAATTGCTCGATGTTTGCAATTTCTCACCTGAGCTCTCTTTAGACTGCGCGAGAGGATGAGCAGAAGATTAGGTGGCTAGAGAAGCCCAGAGCCCCACTGTTCTTAGGGCTACAAAAGTGCTTCCAAGGAAGGGTGCTGGCTAGCAAGAGCTTTCAGTGCTGGCACTTTTCATCTCTGAGCAATTGCTCGATGTTTGCAATTTCTCACCTGAGCTCGCTTTAGAGTGCGCGAGAGGATGAGCAGAAGATTAGGTGGCTAGAGAAGCCCAGAGCCCCACTGTTCTTAGGCCTACAAAAGCGCTTCCAAGGAAGGGTGCTGGCTAGCAACAGCTTTCAGTGCTGGCACTTTTCATCTCTGAGCAATTGCTCGACGTTTGCAATTTCTCAGCTCGTGTCTACGAGATGGAGAGATAGTGACCGTGATGTTTGGTGGCTAGAGAAGCGCAAAGCCCCAGTGTTGCTGCGCCTGTGAAAGCGCTTCCAAGGAAGGGAGCTGGCTCTCAACAGCTTTCAGTGCTGGCACTTTTCATCTCTGAGCAATTGCTGGATGTTTGCAATTTCTCACCTGAGCTCTCTTTAGACTGCGCGAGAGCATGAGCAGAAGATTAGGTGGCTAGAGAAGCCCAGAGCCCCACTGTTCTTAGGGCTACAAGAGCGCTTCCAAGGAAGGGTGCTGGCTAGCCACAGCTTTCAGTGCTGGCACTTTTCATCTCTGAGCAATTGCTCAACGTTTGCAATTTCTCACCTGAGCTCTCTTTAGAGTGCGCGAGAGGATGAGCAGAAGAGTAGGTGGCTAGAGAAGCCCAGAGCCCCACTGTTCTTAGGGCTACAAAAGCGTTTCCAAGGAAGGGTGCTGGCTAGCAACAGCTTTCAGTGCTGGCACTTTTCATCTCTGAGCAATTGCTCGACGTTTGCAATTTCTCGGCTCGTGTTTACGAGACAGAGAGATAGTGACCGTGACGTTTGGTGGGTAGAGAAGCGCAAAGCCCCAGTGTTGCTGCGCTTGTGAAAGCGCTTCCAAGGAAGGGTGCTGGCTAGCAACAGCTTTCAGTGCTGGCACTATTCATCTTTGAGCAGTTGCTCGACTTTTGCAATTTGTCAGCTCTTGTCTACGAGACTGAAAGAGAATGACCGTGATGTTTGGTGGGTAGAGTAGCACAAAGTCCCAGTGTTGCTGTGCCTGTGAAAGCGCTTCCAAGGAAGGGTGCTGGCTAGCAACAGCTTTCAGTGCTGGCACTTTTCATCTCTGAGCAATTGCTGGACGTTTGCAATTTCTCCCCTGAGCTCTCTTTAGACTGCGCGAGAGGATGAGCAGAAGATTAGGTGGCTAGAGAAGCCCAGAGCCCCACTGTTCTTAGGCCTACAAAAGCGCTTCCAAGGAAGGGTGCTGGCTAGCAAGAGCTTTCAGTGCTGGCACTTTTCATCTCTGAGCAATTGCTGGACGTTTGCAATTTCTCACCTGAGCTCTCTGTAGACTGCGCGAGAGGATGAGCAGAAGATTAGGTGGCTAGAGAAGCCCAGAGCCCCACTGTTCTTAGGCCTACAAAAGCGCTTCCAAGGAAGGGTGCTGGCTAGCAAGAGCTTTCAGTGCTGGCACTTTTCATCTCTGAGCAATTGCTCGACGTTTGCAATTTCTCAACTCGAGTTTACGAGACAGAGAGATAGTGACCGTGATGTTTGGTGGGTAGAGAAGCGCAAAGCCCCAGTGTTGCTGCGCCTGTGAAAGCGCTTCCAAGGAAGGGTGCTGGCTAGCAACTGCTTTCAGTGCTGGCACTTTTCATCTCTGAGCAATTGCTCAACGTTTGCAATTTCTCACCTCAGCTCTCTTTCGACTGCGCGAGAGGATGAGCAGAAGATTAGGTGGCTAGAGAAGCCCAGAGCCCCACTGTTCTTAGGCCTACAAAAGCACTTCCAAGGAAGGGTGCTGGCTAGCAACAGCTTTCAGTGCTGGCACTTTTCATCTCTGAACAATTGCTCAACGTTTGCAATTTCTCACCTGAGCTCTCTTTAGAGTGCGCGAGAGGATGAGCAGAAGAGTAGGTGGCTAGAGAAGCCCAGAGCCCCAGTGTTCTTAGGGCTACAAAAGCGCTTCCAAGGAAGGGTGCTGGCTAGCAAGAGCTTTCAGTGCTGGCACTTTTCATCTCTGAGCAATTGCTGGACGTTTGCAATTTCTCACCTGAGCTCTCTTTAGACTGCGCGAGAGGATGAGCAGAAGATTAGGTGGCTAGAGAAGCCCAGAGCCCCAGTGTTCTTAGGGCTACAAAAGCGCTTCCAAGGAAGGGTGCTGGCTAGCAACAGCTTTCAGTGCTGGCACTTTTCATCTCTGAGCAATTGCTCAACGTTTGCAATTTCTCACCTGAGCTCTCTTTAGAGTGCGCGAGAGGATGAGCAGAAGAGTAGGTGGCTAGAGAAGCCCAGAGCCCCAGTGTTCTTAGGGCTACAAAAGCGCTTCCAAGGAAGGGTGCTGGCTAGCAACAGCTTTCAGTGCTGGCACTTTTCATCTCTGAACAATTGCTCAACGTTTGCAATTTCTCACCTGAGCTCTCTTTAGAGTGCGCGAGAGGATGAGCAGAAGAGTAGGTGGCTAGAGAAGCCCAGAGCCCCACTGTTCTTAGGCCTACAAAAGCGCTTCCAAGGAAGGGTGCTGGGTAGCAACAGCTTTCAGTGCTGGCACTTTTCATCTCTGAGCAATTGCTCGACGTTTGCAATCTCTCACCTGAATTCTCTTTAGACTGCGCGAGAGGATGAGCAGAAGATTAGGTGGCTAGAGAAGCCCAGAGCCGCAGTGTTCTTAGGGCTACAAAAGCGTTTCCAAGGAAGGGTGCTGGCTAGCAAGAGCTTTCAGTGCTGGCACTTTTCATCTTTGAGCAATTGCTCGACGTTTGCAATTTCTCGGCTCGTGTTTACGAGACAGAGAGATAGTGACCGTGATGTTTGGTGGGTAGAGAAGCGCAAAGCCCCAGTGTTGCTGCGCTTGTGAAAGCGCTTCCAAGGAAGGGTGCTGGCTAGCAACAGCTTTCAGTGCTGGCACTTTTCATCTCTGAGCAATTGCTCGACATTTGCAATTTCTCACCTGAGCTCTCTTTAGACTGCGCGAGAGGATGAGCAGAAGATTAGGTGGCTAGAGAAGCCCAGAGCCCCAGTGTTCTTAGGCCTACAAAAGCGCTTCCAAGGAAGGGTGCTGGCTAGCAAGAGCTTTCAGTGCTGGCACTTTTCATCTCTGAGCAATTGCTCGACGTTTGCAATTTCTCACCTGAGCTGTCTTTAGACTGCGCGAGAGGATGAGCAGAAGATTAGGTGGCTAGAGAAGCCCAGAGCCCCACTGTTCTTAGGCCTACAAAAGCGCTTCCAAGGAAGGGTGCTGGCTAGCCACAGCTTTCAGTGCTGGCACTTTTCATCTCTGAGCAATTGCTCGATGTTTGCAATTTCTCACCTGAGCTCTCTTTAGACTGCGCGAGAGGATGAGCAGAAGATTACGTGGCTAGAGAAGCCCAGAGCCCCACTGTTCTTAGGGCTACAAAAGTGCTTCCAAGGAAGGGTGCTGGCTAGCAACAGCTTTCAGTGCTGGCACTTTTCATCTCTGAGCAATTGCTCGATGTTTGCAATTTCTCACCTGAGCTCTCTTTAGAGTGCGCGAGAGGATGAGCAGAAGATTAGGTGGCTAGAGAAGCCCAGAGCCCCACTGTTCTTAGGCCTACAAAAGCGCTTCCAAGGAAGGGTGCTGGCTAGCAACAGCTTTCAGTGCTGGCACTTTTCATCTCTGAGCAATTGCTCGACGTTTGCAATTTCTCAGCTCGTGTCTACGAGATGGAGAGATAGTGACCGTGATGTTTGGTGGCTAGAGAAGCGCAAAGCCCCAGTGTTGCTGCGCCTGTGAAAGCGCTTCCAAGGAAGGGAGCTGGCTCTCAACAGCTTTCAGTGCTGGCACTTTTCATCTCTGAGCAATTGCTGGATGTTTGCAATTTCTCACCTGAGCTCTCTTTAGACTGCGCGAGAGCATGAGCAGAAGATTAGGTGGCTAGAGAAGCCCAGAGCCCCACTGTTCTTAGGGCTACAAGAGCGCTTCCAAGGAAGGGTGCTGGCTAGCCACAGCTTTCAGTGCTGGCACTTTTCATCTCTGAGCAATTGCTCAACGTTTGCAATTTCTCACCTGAGCTCTCTTTAGAGTGCGCGAGAGGATGAGCAGAAGATTAGGTGGCTAGAGAAGCCCAGAGCCCCACTGTTCTTAGGCCTACAAAAGCGCTTCCAAGGAAGGGTGCTGGCTAGCAACAGCTTTCAGTGCTGGCACTTTTCATCTCTGAGCAATTGCTCGACGTTTGCAATTTCTCAGCTCGTGTCTACGAGATGGAGAGATAGTGACCGTGATGTTTGGTGGCTAGAGAAGCGCAAAGCCCCAGTGTTGCTGCGCCTGTGAAAGCGCTTCCAAGGAAGGGAGCTGGCTCTCAACAGCTTTCAGTGCTGGCACTTTTCATCTCTGAGCAATTGCTGGATGTTTGCAATTTCTCACCTGAGCTCTCTTTAGACTGCGCGAGAGCATGAGCAGAAGATTAGGTGGCTAGAGAAGCCCAGAGCCCCACTGTTCTTAGGGCTACAAGAGCGCTTCCAAGGAAGGGTGCTGGCTAGCCACAGCTTTCAGTGCTGGCACTTTTCATCTCTGAGCAATTGCTCAACGTTTGCAATTTCTCACCTGAGCTCTCTTTAGAGTGCGCGAGAGGATGAGCAGAAGAGTAGGTGGCTAGAGAAGCCCAGAGCCCCAGTGTTCTTAGGGCTACAAAAGCGTTTCCAAGGAAGGGTGCTGGCTAGCAACAGCTTTCAGTGCTGGCACTTTTCATCTCTGAGCAATTGCTCGACGTTTGCAATTTCTCGGCTCGTGTTTACGAGACAGAGAGATAGTGACCGTGACGTTTGGTGGGTAGAGAAGCGCAAAGCCCCAGTGTTGCTGCGCTTGTGAAAGCGCTTCCAAGGAAGGGTGCTGGCTAGCAACAGCTTTCAGTGCTGGCACTATTCATCTTTGAGCAGTTGCTCGACTTTTGCAATTTGTCAGCTCTTGTCTACGAGACTGAAAGAGAATGACCGTGATGTTTGGTGGGTAGAGTAGCACAAAGTCCCAGTGTTGCTGTGCCTGTGAAAGCGCTTCCAAGGAAGGGTGCTGGCTAGCAACAGCTTTCAGTGCTGGCACTTTTCATCTCTGAGCAATTGCTGGACGTTTGCAATTTCTCCCCTGAGCTCTCTTTAGACTGCGCGAGAGGATGAGCAGAAGATTAGGTGGCTAGAGAAGCCCAGAGCCCCAGTGTTCTTAGGCCTACAAAAGCGCTTCCAAGGAAGGGTGCTGGCTAGCAAGAGCTTTCAGTGCTGGCACTTTTCATCTCTGAGCAATTGCTGGACGTTTGCAATTTCTCACCTGAGCTCTCTGTAGACTGCGCGAGAGGATGAGCAGAAGATTAGGTGGCTAGAGAAGCCCAGAGCCCCACTGTTCTTAGGCCTACAAAAGCGCTTCCAAGGAAGGGTGCTGGCTAGCAAGAGCTTTCAGTGCTGGCACTTTTCATCTCTGAGCAATTGCTCGACGTTTGCAATTTCTCAACTCGAGTTTACGAGACAGAGAGATAGTGACCGTGATGTTTGGTGGGTAGAGAAGCGCAAAGCCCCAGTGTTGCTGCGCCTGTGAAAGCGCTTCCAAGGAAGGGTGCTGGCTAGCAACTGCTTTCAGTGCTGGCACTTTTCATCTCTGAGCAATTGCTCAACGTTTGCAATTTCTCACCTCAGCTCTCTTTCGACTGCGCGAGAGGATGAGCAGAAGATTAGGTGGCTAGAGAAGCCCAGAGCCCCACTGTTCTTAGGCCTACAAAAGCACTTCCAAGGAAGGGTGCTGGCTAGCAACAGCTTTCAGTGCTGGCACTTTTCATCTCTGAACAATTGCTCAACGTTTGCAATTTCTCACCTGAGCTCTCTTTAGAGTGCGCGAGAGGATGAGCAGAAGAGTAGGTGGCTAGAGAAGCCCAGAGCCCCACTGTTCTTAGGGCTACAAAAGCGCTTCCAAGGAAGGGTGCTGGCTAGCAAGAGCTTTCAGTGCTGGCACTTTTCATCTCTGAGCAATTGCTGGACGTTTGCAATTTCTCACCTGAGCTCTCTTTAGACTGCGCGAGAGGATGAGCAGAAGATTAGGTGGCTAGAGAAGCCCAGAGCCCCAGTGTTCTTAGGGCTACAAAAGCGCTTCCAAGGAAGGGTGCTGGCTAGCAACAGCTTTCAGTGCTGGCACTTTTCATCTCTGAGCAATTGCTCAACGTTTGCAATTTCTCACCTGAGCTCTCTTTAGAGTGCGCGAGAGGATGAGCAGAAGAGTAGGTGGCTAGAGAAGCCCAGAGCCCCAGTGTTCTTAGGGCTACAAAAGCGCTTCCAAGGAAGGGTGCTGGCTAGCAACAGCTTTCAGTGCTGGCACTTTTCATCTCTGAGCAATTGCTGGACGTTTGCAATCTCTCACCTGAGCTCTCTTTAGACTGCGCGAGAGGATGAGCAGAAGATTAGGTGGCTAGAGAAGCCCAGAGCCCCAGTGTTCTTAGGCCTACAAAAGCGCTTCCAAGGAAGGGTGCTGGCTAGCAACAGCTTTCAGTGCTGGCACTTTTCATCTCTGAGCAATTGCTCGACGTTTGCAATTTCTCGGCTCGTGTTTACGAGACGGAGAGGTAGTGACCGTGACGTTTGGTGGGTACAGGAGCGCAAAGCCCCAGTGTTGCTGCGCCTGTGAAAGCGCTTCCAAGGAAGGCTGCTGGCTAGCAACAGCTTTCAGTGCTGGCACTTTTCATCTCTGAGCAATTGCTCGACGTTTGCAATTTCTCACCTGAGCTCTCTTTAGAGTGCGCGAGAGGATGAGCAGAAGATTAGGTGGCTAGAGAAGCCCAGAGCCCCAGTGTTCTTAGGCCTACAAAAGCGCTTCCAAGGAAGGGTGCTGGCTAGCCACAGCTTTCAGTGCTGGCACTTTTCATCTCTGAACAATTGCTCAACGTTTGCAATTTCTCACCTGAGCTCTCTTTAGAGTGCGCGAGAGGATGAGCAGAAGAGTAGGTGGCTAGAGAAGCCCAGAGCCCCAGTGTTCTTAGGGCTTCAAAAGCGCTTCCAAGGAAGGGTGCTGGCTAGCAAGAGCTTTCAGTGCTGGCACTTTTCATCTCTGAGCAATTGCTCGACGTTTGCAATTTCTCGGCTCGTGTTTACGAGACAGAGAGATAGTGACCGTGATGTTTGGTGGCTAGAGAAGCGCAAAGCCCCAGTGTTGCTGCGCCTGTGAAAGCGCTTCCAAGGAACGGTGCTGGCTAGCAAGAGCTTTCAGTGCTGGCACTTTTCATCTCTGAGCAATTGCTCGACATTTGCAATTTCTCACCTGAGCTCTCTTTAGACTGCGCGAGAGGATGAGCAGAAGAGTAGGTGGCTAGAGAAGCCCAGAGCCCCAGTGTTCTTAGGGCTACAAAAGCGCTTCCAAGGAAGGGTGGTGGCTAGCCACAGCTTTCAGTGCTGGCACTTTTCATCTCTGAGCAATTGCTCGACGTTTGCAATTTCTCAGCTCGTGTCTACGAGACAGAGAGATAGTGACCGTGATATTTGGTGGCTAGAGAAGCGCAAAGCCCCAGTGTTCTTAGGCCTACAAAAGCGCTTCCAAGGAAGGGTGCTGGCTAGCAACAGCTTTCAGTGCTGGCACTTTTCATCTCTGAGCAATTGCTCGACGTTTGCAATTTCTCACCTGAGCTCTCTTTAGAGTGCGCGAGAGGATGAGCAGAAGATTAGGTGGCTAGAGAAGCCCAGAGCCCCAGTGTTCTTAGGCCTACAAAAGCACTTCCAAGGAAGGGTGCTGGCTAGCAACAGCTTTCAGTGCTGGCACTTTTCATCTCTGAGCAATTGCTCGACGTTTGCAATTTCTCACCTGAGTTCTCTTTAGAGTGCGCGAGAGGATGAGCAGAAGATTAGGTGGCTAGAGAAGCCCAGAGCCCCAGTGTTCTTAGGCCTACAAAAGCGCTTCCAAGGAAGGGTGCTGGCTAGCAACAGCTTTCAGTGCTGGCACTTTTCATCTCTGAGCAATTGCTGGATGTTTGCAATTTCTCACCTGAGCTCTCTTTAGACTGCGCGAGAGGATGAGCAGAAGATTAGGTGGCTAGAGAAGCCCAGAGCCCCAGTGTTCTTAGGCCTACAAAAGCGCTTCCAAGGAAGGGTGCTGGCTAGTAACAGCTTTCAGTGCTGGCACTTTTCATCTCTGAGCAATTGCTGGATGTTTGCAATTTCTCCCCTGAGCTCTCTTTAGACTGCGCGAGAGCATGAGCAGAAGATTAGGTGGCTAGAGAAGCCCAGAGCCCCAGTGTTCTTAGGCCTACAAAAGCGCTTCCAAGGAAGGGTGCTGGCTAGCAACAGCTTTCAGTGCTGGCACTTTTCATCTCTGAGCAATTGCTCGACGTTTGCAATTTCTCGGCTCGTGTCTACGAGATGGAGAGATAGTGACCGTGATGTTTGGTGGCTAGAGAAGCGCAAAGCCCCAGTGTTGCTGCGCCTGTGAAAGCGCTTCCAAGGAAGGGAGCTGGCTCGCAACAGCTTTCAGTGCTGGCACTTTTCATCTCTGAGCAATTGCTCGACGTTTGCAATTTCTCAACTCGTGTCTACGAGACTGAAAGAGAAATACTGTGACGTTTGGTGGGTAGAGTAGCGCAAAGCCCCAGTGTTGCTGCGCCTGTGAAAGCGCTTCCAAGGAAGGGTGGTGGCTAGCCACAGCTTTCAGTGCTGGCACTTTTCATCTCTGAGCAATTGCTCGACGTTTGCAATTTCTCACCTGAGCTCTCTTTAGACTGCGCGAGAGGATGAGCAGAAGAGTAGGTGGCTAGAGAAGCCCAGAGCCCCAGTGTTCTTAGGCCTACAAAAGCGCTTCCAAGGAAGGGTGCTGGCTAGCAAGAGCTTTCAGTGCTGGCACTTTTCATCTCTGAGCAATTGCTCGACGTTTGCAATTTCTCACCTGAGCTCTCTTTAGACTGCGCGAGAGGATGAGCAGAAGAGTAGGTGGCTAGAGAAGCCCAGAGCCCCACTGTTCTTAGGGCTACAAGAGCGCTTCCAAGGAAGGGTGCTGGCTAGCAACAGCTTTCAGTGCTGGCACTTTTCATCTCTGAGCAATTGCTCGACGTTTGCAATTTCTCAGCTCTTGTCTACGAGACTGAAAGAGAATGACCGTGATGTTTGGTGGGTAGAGAAGCGCAAAACCCCAGTGTTGCTGCGCCTGTGAAAGCGCTTCCAAGGAAGGGTGCTGGCTAGCAACAGCTTTCAATGCTGGCACTTTTCATCTCTGAGCAATTGCTCAACGTTTGCAATTTCTCACCTGAGCTCTCTTTAGACTGCGCGAGAGGATGAGCAGAAGAGTAGGTGGCTAGAGAAGCCCAGAGCCCCACTGTTCTTAGGCCTACAAAAGCGCTTCCAAGGAAGGGTGCTGGCTAGCAACAGCTTTCAGTGCTGGCACTTTTCATCTCTGAGCAATTGCTCAACGTTTGCAATTTCACACCTGAGCTCTCTTTAGACTGCGCGAGAGGATGAGCAGAAGATTAGGTGGCTAGAGAAGCCCAGAGCCCCAGTGTTCTTAGGGCTACAAAAGCGCTTGCAAGGAAGGGTGCTGGCTAGCAACAGCTTTCAGTGCTGGCACTTTTCATCTCTGAGCAATTGCTCGACGTTTGCAATTTCTCAGCTCGTGTTTACGAGACGGAGAGATACTGACCGTGATGTTTGGTGGGTAGAGAAGCGCAAAGCCCCAGTGTTGCTGCGCCTGTGAAAGCGCTTCCAAGGAACGGTGCTGGCTAGCAAGAGCTTTCAGTGCTGGCACTTTTCATCTCTGAGCAATTGCTCGACATTTGCAATTTCTCACCTGAGCTCTCTTTAGACTGCGCGAGAGGTTGAGCAGAAGATTAGGTGGCTAGAGAAGCCCAGAGCCCCACTGTTCTTAGGCCTACAAAAGCGCTTCCAAGGAAGGGTGCTGGCTAGCAACAGCTTTCAGTGCTGGCACTTTTCATCTCTGAGCAATTGCTCGACTTTTGCAATTTCTCACCTCAGCTCTCTTTAGACTGCGCGAGAGGATGAGCAGAAGAGTAGGTGGCTAGAGAAGCCCAGAGCCCCAGTGTTCTTAGGCCTACAAAAGCGCTTCCAAGGAAGGGTGCTGGCTAGCAAGAGCTTTCAGTGCTGGCACTTTTCATCTCTGAGCAATTGCTCGACGTTTGCAATCTCTCACCTGAGTTCTCTTTAGACTGCGCGAGAGGATGAGCAGAAGATTAGGTGGCTAGAGAAGCCCAGAGCCCCAGTGTTCTTAGGGCTACAAAAGCGTTTCCAAGGAAGGGTGCTGGCTAGCAACAGCTTTCAGTGCTGGCACTTTTCATCTCTGAGCAATTGCTCGACGTTTGCAATTTCTCGGCTCGTGTTTACGAGACAGAGAGATAGTGACCGTGACGTTTGGTGGGTAGAGAAGCGCAAAGCCCCAGTGTTGCTGCGCTTGTGAAAGCGCTTCCAAGGAAGGGTGCTGGCTAGCAACAGCTTTCAGTGCTGGCACTATTCATCTTTGAGCAGTTGCTCGACTTTTGCAATTTGTCAGCTCTTGTCTACGAGACTGAAAGAGAATGACCGTGATGTTTGGTGGGTAGAGTAGCACAAAGTCCCAGTGTTGCTGTGCCTGTGAAAGCGCTTCCAAGGAAGGGTGCTGGCTAGCAACAGCTTTCAGTGCTGGCACTTTTCATCTCTGAGCAATTGCTGGACGTTTGCAATTTCTCACCTGAGCTCTCTTTAGACTGCGCGAGAGGATGAGCAGAAGATTAGGTGGCTAGAGAAGCCCAGAGCCCCAGTGTTCTTAGGGCTACAAAAGCGCTTCCAAGGAAGGGTGCTGGCTAGCAAGAGCTTTCAGTGCTGGCACTTTTCATCTCTGAGCAATTGCTCGACGTTTGCAATCTCTCACCTGAGCTCTCTTTAGACTGCGCGAGAGGATGAGCAGAAGATTAGGTGGCTAGAGAAGCCCAGAGCCCCACTGTTCTTAGGCCTACAAAAGCACTTCCAAGGAAGGGTGCTGGCTAGCAAGAGCTTTCAGTGCTGGCACTTTTCATCTCTGAGCAATTGCTCGACGTTTGCAATTTCTCAACTCGAGTTTACGAGACAGAGAGATAGAGACCGTGATGTTTGGTGGGTAGAGTAGCGCAAAGCCCCAGTGTTGCTGCGCCTGTGAAAGCGCTTCCAAGGAAGGGTGCTGGCTAGCAACTGCTTTCAGTGCTGGCACTTTTCATCTCTGAGCAATTGCTCAACGTTTGCAATTTCTCACCTCAGCTCTCTTTCGACTGCGCGAGAGGATGAGCAGAAGATTAGGTGGCTAGAGAAGCCCAGAGCCCCAGTGTTCTTAGGCCTACAAAAGCACTTCCAAGGAAGGGTGCTGGCTAGCAACAGCTTTCAGTGCTGGCACTTTTCATCTCTGAACAATTGCTCAACGTTTGCAATTTCTCACCTGAGCTCTCTTTAGACTGCGCGAGAGGATGAGCAGAAGAGTAGGTGGCTAGAGAAGCCCAGAGCCCCAGTGTTCTTAGGCCTACAAAAGCGCTTCCAAGGAAGGGTGCTGGCTAGCAACAGCTTTCAGTGCTGGCACTTTTCATCTCTGAGCAATTGCTGGATGTTTGCAATTTCTCACCTGAGCTCTCTTTAGAGTGCGCGAGAGGATGAGCAGAAGATTAGGTGGCTAGAGAAGCCCAGAGCCCCAGTGTTCTTAGGCCTACAAAAGCGCTTCCAAGGAAGGGTGCTGGCTAGCAAGAGCTTTCAGTGCTGGCACTTTTCATCTCTGAGCAATTGCTGGACGTTTGCAATTTCTCACCTGAGCTCTCTTTAGAGTGCGCGAGAGGATGAGCAGAAGATTAGGTGGCTAGAGAAGCCCAGAGCCCCAGTGTTCTTAGGGCTACAAAAGCGCTTCCAAGGAAGGGTGCTGGCTAGCAAGAGCTTTCAGTGCTGGCACTTTTCATCTCTGAGCAATTGCTCGACGTTTGCAATTTCTCACCTGAGCTCTCTTTAGACTGCGCGAGAGGATGAGCAGAAGAGTAGGTGGCTAGAGAAGCCCAGAGCCCCACTGTTCTTAGGCCTACAAAAGCACTTCCAAGGAAGGGTGCTGGCTAGCAAGAGCTTTCAGTGCTGGCACTTTTCATCTCTGAGCAATTGCTCGACGTTTGCAATCTCTCACCTGAGCTCTCTTTAGACTGCGCGAGAGGATGAGCAGAAGATTAGGTGGCTAGAGAAGCCCAGAGCCCCAGTGTTCTTAGGCCTACAAAAGCGCTTCCAAGGAAGGGTGCTGGCTAGCAACAGCTTTCAGTGCTGGCACTTTTCATCTCTGAGCAATTGCTCGACGTTTGCAATTTCTCGGCTCGTGTTTACGAGACGGAGAGATACTGACCGTGACGTTTGGTGGGTACAGAAGCGCAAAGCCCCAGTGTTGCTGCGCCTGTGAAAGCGCTTCCAAGGAAGGCTGCTGGCTAGCAACAGCTTTCAGTGCTGGCACTTTTCATCTCTGAGCAATTGCTCGACGTTTGCAATTTCTCACCTGAGCTCTCTTTAGAGTGCGCGAGAGGATGAGCAGAAGATTAGGTGGCTAGAGAAGCCCAGAGCCCCACTGTTCTTAGGCCTACAAAAGCGCTTCCAAGGAAGGGTGCTGGCTAGCCACAGCTTTCAGTGCTGGCACTTTTCATCTCTGAACAATTGCTCAACGTTTGCAATTTCTCACCTGAGCTCTCTTTAGAGTGCGCGAGAGGATGAGCAGAAGAGTAGGTGGCTAGAGAAGCCCAGAGCCCCACTGTTCTTAGGCCTACAAAAGCGCTTCCAAGGAAGGGTGCTGGCTAGCAACAGCTTTCAGTGCTGGCACTTTTCATCTCTGAGCAATTGCTCGACGTTTGCAATCTCTCACCTGAGTTCTCTTTAGACTGCGCGAGAGGATGAGCAGAAGATTAGGTGGCTAGAGAAGCCCAGAGCCCCAGTGTTCTTAGGGCTACAAAAGCGTTTCCAAGGAAGGGTGCTGGCTAGCAAGAGCTTTCAGTGCTGGCACTTTTCATCTCTGAGCAATTGCTCGACGTTTGCAATTTCTCGGCTCGTGTTTACGAGACAGAGAGATAGTGACCGTGATGTTTGGTGGCTAGAGAAGCGCAAAGCCCCAGTGTTGCTGCGCTTGTGAAAGCGCTTCCAAGGAAGGGTGCTGGCTAGCAACAGCTTTCAGTGCTGGCACTTTTCATCTCTGAGCAATTGCTGGACGTTTGCAATTTCTCACCTGAGCTCTCTTTAGACTGCGCGAGAGGATGAGCAGAAGAGTAGGTGGCTAGAGAAGCCCAGAGCCCCAGTGTTCTTAGGGCTACAAAAGCGCTTCCAAGGAAGGGTGGTGGCTAGCCACAGCTTTCAGTGCTGGCACTTTTCATCTCTGAGCAATTGCTCGACGTTTGCAATTTCTCAGCTCTTATCTACGAGACAGAGAGATAGTGACCGTGATATTTGGTGGCTAGAGAAGCGCAAAGCCCCAGTGTTGCTGCGCCTGTGAAAGCGCTTCCAAGGAAGGGAGCTGGCTCGCAACAGCTTTCAGTGCTGGCACTTTTCATCTCTGAGCAATTGCTCGACGTTTGCAATTTCTCAACTCGTGTCTAC
Organism: Sarcoramphus papa; assembly: GCA_037962945.1. Classification (NCBI taxonomy): domain Eukaryota; kingdom Metazoa; phylum Chordata; class Aves; order Accipitriformes; family Cathartidae; genus Sarcoramphus; species Sarcoramphus papa. The sequence goes on from CM075586.1 coordinate 95,655,795, forward strand.
GAGACTGAAAGAGAAATACTGTGACGTTTGGTGGGTAGAGTAGCGCAAAGCCCCAGTGTTGCTGCGCCTGTGAAAGTGCTTCCAAGGAAGGGTGCTGGCTAGCAACAGCTTTCAGTGCTGGCACTTTTCATCTCTGAGCAATTGCTCGACGTTTGCAATTTCTCACCTGAGCTCTCTTTAGACTGCGCGAGAGGATGAGCAGAAGAGTAGGTGGCTAGAGAAGCCCAGAGCCCCACTGTTCTTAGGGCTACAAGAGCGCTTCCAAGGAAGGGTGCTGGCTAGCAACAGCTTTCAGTGCTGGCACTTTTCATCTCTGAGCAATTGCTCGACGTTTGCAATTTCTCAGCTCTTGTCTACGAGACTGACAGAGAATGACCGTGATGTTTGGTGGCTAGAGAAGCGCAAAACCCCAGTGTTGCTGCGCCTGTGAAAGCGCTTCCAAGGAAGGGTGCTGGCTAGCAACAGCTTTCAATGCTGGCACTTTTCATCTCTGAGCAATTGCTCGACGTTTGCAATTTCTCACCTGAGCTCTCTTTAGACTGCGCAAGAGGATGAGCAGAAGATTAGGTGGCTAGAGAAGCCCAGAGCCCCAGTGTTCTTAGGGCTACAAAAGCGCTTCCAAGGAAGGGTGCTGGCTAGCAACAGCTTTCAGTGCTGGCACTTTTCATCTCTGAGCAATTGCTCAACGTTTGCAATTTCACACCTGAGCTCTCTTTAGACTGCGCGAGAGGATGAGCAGAAGATTAGGTGGCTAGAGAAGCCCAGAGCCCCAGTGTTCTTAGGGCTACAAAAGCGCTTCCAAGGAAGGGTGCTGGCTAGCAACAGCTTTCAGTGCTGGCACTTTTCATCTCTGAGCAATTGCTCGACGTTTGCAATTTCTCAGCTCGTGTTTACGAGACGGAGAGATACTGACCGTGATGTTTGGTGGCTAGAGAAGCGCAAAGCCCCAGTGTTGCTGCGCCTGTGAAAGCGCTTCCAAGGAAGGGTGCTGGCTAGCAAGAGCTTTCAGTGCTGGCACTTTTCATCTCTGAGCAATTGCTCGACATTTGCAATTTCTCCCCTGAGCTCTCTTTAGACTGCGCGAGAGGATGAGCAGAAGATTAGGTGGCTAGAGAAGCCCAGAGCCCCAGTGTTCTTAGGCCTACAAAAGCGCTTCCAAGGAAGGGTGCTGGCTAGCAACAGCTTTCAGTGCTGGCACTTTTCATCTCTGAGCAATTGCTCGACTTTTGCAATTTCTCACCTGAGCTCTCTTTAGAGTGCGCGAGAGGATGAGCAGAAGATTAGGTGGCTAGAGAAGCCCAGAGCCCCAGTGTTCTTAGCGCTACAAAAGCGCTTCCAAGGAAGGGTGCTGGCTAGCAACAGCTTTCAGTGCTGGCACTTTTCATCTCTGAGCAATTGCTCGACGTTTGCAATTTCTCGGCTCGTGTTTACGAGACGGAGAGATAGTGACCGTGATGTTTGGTGGCTAGAGAAGCGCAAAGCCCCAGTGTTGCTGCGCCTGTGAAAGCGCTTCCAAGGAATGGTGCTGGCTAGCAAGAGCTTTCAGTGCTGGCACTTTTCATCTCTGAGCAATTGCTCGACATTTGCAATTTCTCACCTGAGCTCTCTTTAGACTGCGCGAGAGGATGAGCAGAAGAGTAGGTGGCTAGAGAAGCCCAGAGCCCCAGTGTTCTTAGGCCTACAAAAGCGCTTCCAAGGAAGGGTGCTGGCTAGCAAGAGCTTTCAGTGCTGGCACTTTTCATCTCTGAGCAATTGCTCGACGTTTGCAATTTCTCACCTGAGCTCTCTTTAGACTGCGCGAGAGGATGAGCAGAAGATTAGGTGGCTAGAGAAGCCCAGAGCCCCACTGTTCTTAGGCCTACAAAAGCGCTTCCAAGGAAGGGTGCTGGCTAGCAAGAGCTTTCAGTGCTGGCACTTTTCATCTCTGAGCAATTGCTGGATGTTTGCAATTTCTCACCTGAGCTCTCTTTAGACTGCGCGAGAGGATGAGCACAAGATTAGATGGCTACAGAAGCCCAGAGCCCCACTGTTCTTAGGGCTACAAAAGTGCTTCCAAGGAAGGGTGCTGGCTAGCAAGAGCTTTCAGTGCTGGCACTTTTCATCTCTGAGCAATTGCTCGACGTTTGCAATTTCTCACCTGAGCTCTCTTTAGAGTGCGCGAGAGGATGAGCAGAAGATTAGGTGGCTAGAGAAGCCCAGAGCCCCAGTGTTCTTAGGCCTACAAAAGCGCTTCCAAGGAAGGGTGCTGGCTAGCAACAGCTTTCAGTGCTGGCACTTTTCATCTCTGAGCAATTGCTCGACGTTTGCAATTTCTCGGCTCATGTCTACGAGATGGAGAGATAGTGACCGTGATGTTTGGTGGCTAGAGAAGCGCAAAGCCCCAGTGTTGCTGCGCCTGTGAAAGCGCTTCCAAGGAAGGGAGCTGGCTCTCAACAGCTTTCAGTGCTGGCACTTTTCATCTCTGAGCAATTGCTGGATGTTTGCAATTTCTCACCTGAGCTCTCTTTAGACTGCGCGAGAGGATGAGCAGAAGATTAGGTGGCTAGAGAAGCCCAGAGCCCCAGTGTTCTTAGGGCTACAAAAGCGCTTCCAAGGAAGGGTGCTGGCTAGCCACAGCTTTCAGTGCTGGCACTTTTCATCTCTGAACAATTGCTCAACGTTTGCAATTTCTCCCCTGAGCTCTCTTTAGACTGCGCGAGAGGATGAGCAGAAGGGTAGGTGGCTAGAGAAGCCCAGAGCCCCAGTGTTCTTAGGCCTACAAAAGCGCTTCCAAGGAAGGGTGCTGGCTAGCAACAGCTTTCAGTGCTGGCACTTTTCATCTCTGAGCAATTGCTCGACGTTTGCAATCTCTCACCTGAGTTCTCTTTAGAGTGCGCGAGAGGATGAGCAGAAGATTAGGTGGCTAGAGAAGCCCAGAGCCCCAGTGTTCTTAGGGCTACAAAAGCGTTTCCAAGGAAGGGTGCTGGCTAGCAAGAGCTTTCAGTGCTGGCACTTTTCATCTCTGAGCAATTGCTCGACGTTTGCAATTTCTCGGCTCGTGTTTACGAGACAGAGAGATAGTGACCGTGACGTTTGGTGGCTAGAGAACCGCAAATCCCCAGTGTTGCTGCGCCTGTGAAAGCGCTTCCAAGGAAGGGTGCTGGCTAGCAACAGCTTTCAGTGCTGGCACTATTCATCTTTGAGCAGTTGCTCGACTTTTGCAATTTGTCAGCTCTTGTCTACGAGACTGAAAGAGAATGACCGTGATGTTTGGTGGGTAGAGTAGCACAAAGTCCCAGTGTTGCTGTGCCTGTGAAAGCGCTTCCAAGGAAGGGTGCTGGCTAGCAACAGCTTTCAGTGCTGGCACTTTTCATCTCTGAGCAATTGCTGGACGTTTGCAATTTCTCACCTGAGCTCTCTTTAGACTGCGCGAGAGGATGAGCAGAAGATTAGGTGGCTAGAGAAGCCCAGAGCCCCACTGTTCTTAGGGCTACAAAAGCGCTTCCAAGGAAGGGTGCTGGCTAGCAAGAGCTTTCAGTGCTGGCACTTTTCATCTCTGAGCAATTGCTCGACGTTTGCAATTTCTCACCTGAGCTCTCTTTAGACTGCGCGAGAGGATGAGCAGAAGATTAGGTGGCTAGAGAAGCCCAGAGCCCCACTGTTCTTAGGCCTACAAAAGCACTTCCAAGGAAGGGTGCTGGCTAGCAAGAGCTTTCAGTGCTGGCACTTTTCATCTCTGAGCAATTGCTCGACGTTTGCAATTTCTCAACTCGAGTTTACGAGACAGAGAGATAGTGACCGTGATGTTTGGTGGGTAGAGTAGCGCAAAGCCCCAGTGTTGCTGCGCCTGTGAAAGCGCTTCCAAGGAAGGGTGCTGGCTAGCAACTGCTTTCAGTGCTGGCACTTTTCATCTCTGAGCAATTGCTCAACGTTTGCAATTTCTCACCTCAGCTCTCTTTCGACTGCGCGAGAGGATGAGCAGAAGATTAGGTGGCTAGAGAAGCCCAGAGCCCCAGTGTTCTTAGGCCTACAAAAGCGCTTCCAAGGAAGGGTGCTGGCTAGCAAGAGCTTTCAGTGCTGGCACTTTTCATCTCTGAGCAATTGCTCGACGTTTGCAATTTCTCACCTGAGCTCTCTTTAGACTGCGCGAGAGGATGAGCAGAAGATTAGGTGGCTAGAGAAGCCCAGAGCCCCACTGTTCTTAGGCCTACAAAAGCGCTTCCAAGGAAGGGTGCTGGCTAGCAAGAGCTTTCAGTGCTGGCACTTTTCATCTCTGAGCAATTGCTGGATGTTTGCAATTTCTCACCTGAGCTCTCTTTAGACTGCGCGAGAGGATGAGCACAAGATTAGATGGCTACAGAAGCCCAGAGCCCCACTGTTCTTAGGGCTACAAAAGTGCTTCCAAGGAAGGGTGCTGGCTAGCAAGAGCTTTCAGTGCTGGCACTTTTCATCTCTGAGCAATTGCTCGACGTTTGCAATTTCTCACCTGAGCTCTCTTTAGAGTGCGCGAGAGGATGAGCAGAAGATTAGGTGGCTAGAGAAGCCCAGAGCCCCAGTGTTCTTAGGCCTACAAAAGCGCTTCCAAGGAAGGGTGCTGGCTAGCAACAGCTTTCAGTGCTGGCACTTTTCATCTCTGAGCAATTGCTCGACGTTTGCAATTTCTCGGCTCATGTCTACGAGATGGAGAGATAGTGACCGTGATGTTTGGTGGCTAGAGAAGCGCAAAGCCCCAGTGTTGCTGCGCCTGTGAAAGCGCTTCCAAGGAAGGGAGCTGGCTCTCAACAGCTTTCAGTGCTGGCACTTTTCATCTCTGAGCAATTGCTGGATGTTTGCAATTTCTCACCTGAGCTCTCTTTAGACTGCGCGAGAGGATGAGCAGAAGATTAGGTGGCTAGAGAAGCCCAGAGCCCCAGTGTTCTTAGGGCTACAAAAGCGCTTCCAAGGAAGGGTGCTGGCTAGCCACAGCTTTCAGTGCTGGCACTTTTCATCTCTGAACAATTGCTCAACGTTTGCAATTTCTCCCCTGAGCTCTCTTTAGACTGCGCGAGAGGATGAGCAGAAGGGTAGGTGGCTAGAGAAGCCCAGAGCCCCAGTGTTCTTAGGCCTACAAAAGCGCTTCCAAGGAAGGGTGCTGGCTAGCAACAGCTTTCAGTGCTGGCACTTTTCATCTCTGAGCAATTGCTCGACGTTTGCAATCTCTCACCTGAGTTCTCTTTAGAGTGCGCGAGAGGATGAGCAGAAGATTAGGTGGCTAGAGAAGCCCAGAGCCCCAGTGTTCTTAGGGCTACAAAAGCGTTTCCAAGGAAGGGTGCTGGCTAGCAAGAGCTTTCAGTGCTGGCACTTTTCATCTCTGAGCAATTGCTCGACGTTTGCAATTTCTCGGCTCGTGTTTACGAGACAGAGAGATAGTGACCGTGACGTTTGGTGGCTAGAGAACCGCAAATCCCCAGTGTTGCTGCGCCTGTGAAAGCGCTTCCAAGGAAGGGTGCTGGCTAGCAACAGCTTTCAGTGCTGGCACTATTCATCTTTGAGCAGTTGCTCGACTTTTGCAATTTGTCAGCTCTTGTCTACGAGACTGAAAGAGAATGACCGTGATGTTTGGTGGGTAGAGTAGCACAAAGTCCCAGTGTTGCTGTGCCTGTGAAAGCGCTTCCAAGGAAGGGTGCTGGCTAGCAACAGCTTTCAGTGCTGGCACTTTTCATCTCTGAGCAATTGCTGGACGTTTGCAATTTCTCACCTGAGCTCTCTTTAGACTGCGCGAGAGGATGAGCAGAAGATTAGGTGGCTAGAGAAGCCCAGAGCCCCACTGTTCTTAGGGCTACAAAAGCGCTTCCAAGGAAGGGTGCTGGCTAGCAACAGCTTTCAGTGCTGGCACTTTTCATCTCTGAGCAATTGCTCGACGTTTGCAATTTCTCACCTGAGCTCTCTTTAGACTGCGCGAGAGGATGAGCAGAAGATTAGGTGGCTAGAGAAGCCCAGAGCCCCACTGTTCTTAGGCCTACAAAAGCACTTCCAAGGAAGGGTGCTGGCTAGCAAGAGCTTTCAGTGCTGGCACTTTTCATCTCTGAGCAATTGCTCGACGTTTGCAATTTCTCAACTCGAGTTTACGAGACAGAGAGATAGTGACCGTGATGTTTGGTGGGTAGAGTAGCGCAAAGCCCCAGTGTTGCTGCGCCTGTGAAAGCGCTTCCAAGGAAGGGTGCTGGCTAGCAACTGCTTTCAGTGCTGGCACTTTTCATCTCTGAGCAATTGCTCAACGTTTGCAATTTCTCACCTCAGCTCTCTTTCGACTGCGCGAGAGGATGAGCAGAAGATTAGGTGGCTAGAGAAGCCCAGAGCCCCAGTGTTCTTAGGCCTACAAAAGCACTTCCAAGGAAGGGTGCTGGCTAGCAACAGCTTTCAGTGCTGGCACTTTTCATCTCTGAACAATTGCTCAACGTTTGCAATTTCTCACCTGAGCTCTCTTTAGACTGCGCGAGAGGATGAGCAGAAGAGTAGGTGGCTAGAGAAGCCCAGAGCCCCAGTGTTCTTAGGCCTACAAAAGCGCTTCCAAGGAAGGGTGCTGGCTAGCAACAGCTTTCAGTGCTGGCACTTTTCATCTCTGAGCAATTGCTGGATGTTTGCAATTTCTCACCTGAGCTCTCTTTAGAGTGCGCGAGAGGATGAGCAGAAGATTAGGTGGCTAGAGAAGCCCAGAGCCCCAGTGTTCTTAGGCCTACAAAAGCGCTTCCAAGGAAGGGTGCTGGCTAGCAAGAGCTTTCAGTGCTGGCACTTTTCATCTCTGAGCAATTGCTGGACATTTGCAATTTCTCACCTGAGCTCTCTTTAGAGTGCGCGAGAGGATGAGCAGAAGATTAGGTGGCTAGAGAAGCCCAGAGCCCCAGTGTTCTTAGGGCTACAAAAGCGCTTCCAAGGAAGGGTGCTGGCTAGCAAGAGCTTTCAGTGCTGGCACTTTTCATCTCTGAGCAATTGCTCGACGTTTGCAATTTCTCACCTGAGCTCTCTTTAGACTGCGCGAGAGGATGAGCAGAAGAGTAGGTGGCTAGAGAAGCCCAGAGCCCCACTGTTCTTAGGCCTACAAAAGCACTTCCAAGGAAGGGTGCTGGCTAGCAAGAGCTTTCAGTGCTGGCACTTTTCATCTCTGAGCAATTGCTCGACGTTTGCAATCTCTCACCTGAGCTCTCTTTAGACTGCGCGAGAGGATGAGCAGAAGATTAGGTGGCTAGAGAAGCCCAGAGCCCCAGTGTTCTTAGGCCTACAAAAGCGCTTCCAAGGAAGGGTGCTGGCTAGCAACAGCTTTCAGTGCTGGCACTTTTCATCTCTGAGCAATTGCTCGACGTTTGCAATTTCTCGGCTCGTGTTTACGAGACGGAGAGATACTGACCGTGACGTTTGGTGGGTACAGAAGCGCAAAGCCCCAGTGTTGCTGCGCCTGTGAAAGCGCTTCCAAGGAAGGCTGCTGGCTAGCAACAGCTTTCAGTGCTGGCACTTTTCATCTCTGAGCAATTGCTCGACGTTTGCAATTTCTCACCTGAGCTCTCTTTAGAGTGCGCGAGAGGATGAGCAGAAGATTAGGTGGCTAGAGAAGCCCAGAGCCCCACTGTTCTTAGGCCTACAAAAGCGCTTCCAAGGAAGGGTGCTGGCTAGCCACAGCTTTCAGTGCTGGCACTTTTCATCTCTGAACAATTGCTCGACGTTTGCAATTTCTCACCTGAGCTCTCTTTAGAGTGCGCGAGAGGATGAGCAGAAGATTAGGTGGCTAGAGAAGCCCAGAGCCCCAGTGTTCTTAGGGCTACAAAAGCGCTTCCAAGGAAGGGTGCTGGCTAGCAAGAGCTTTCAGTGCTGGCACTTTTCATCTCTGAGCAATTGCTCGACGTTTGCAATTTCTCACCTGAGTTCTCTTTAGACTGCGCGAGAGGATGAGCAGAAGATTAGGTGGCTAGAGAAGCCCAGAGCCCCAGTGTTCTTAGGGCTACAAAAGCGTTTCCAAGGAAGGGTGCTGGCTAGCAAGAGCTTTCAGTGCTGGCACTTTTCATCTCTGAGCAATTGCTCGACGTTTGCAATTTCTCGGCTCGTGTTTACGAGACAGAGAGATAGTGACCGTGATGTTTGGTGGCTAGAGAAGCGCAAAGCCCCACTGTTGCTGCGCTTGTGAAAGCGCTTCCAAGGAAGGGTGCTGGCTAGCAACAGCTTTCAGTGCTGGCACTTTTCATCTCTGAGCAATTGCTGGACGTTTGCAATTTCTCACCTGAGCTCTCTTTAGACTGCGCGAGAGGATGAGCAGAAGAGTAGGTGGCTAGAGAAGCCCAGAGCCCCAGTGTTCTTAGGCCTACAAAAGCGCTTCCAAGGAAGGGTGCTGGCTAGCCACAGCTTTCAGTGCTGGCACTTTTCATCTCTGAGCAATTGCTCGACGTTTGCAATTTCTCAGCTCTTATCTACGAGACAGAGAGATAGTGACCGTGATATTTGGTGGCTAGAGAAGCGCAAAGCCCCAGTGTTGCTGCGCCTGTGAAAGCGCTTCCAAGGAAGGGAGCTGGCTCGCAACAGCTTTCAGTGCTGGCACTTTTCATCTCTGAGCAATTGCTCGATGTTTGCAATTTCTCAACTCGTGTCTACGAGACTGAAAGAGAAATACTGTGACGTTTGGTGGGTAGAGTAGCGCAAAGCCCCAGTGTTGCTGCGCCTGTGAAAGCGCTTCCAAGGAAGGGTGCTGGCTAGCAAGAGCTTTCAGTGCTGGCACTTTTCATCTCTGAGCAATTGCTCGACGTTTGCAATTTCTCACCTGAGCTCTCTTTAGACTGCGCGAGAGGATGAGCAGAAGAGTAGGTGGCTAGAGAAGCCCAGAGCCCCACTGTTCTTAGGGCTACAAGAGCGCTTCCAAGGAAGGGTGCTGGCTAGCAACAGCTTTCAGTGCTGGCACTTTTCATCTCTGAGCAATTGCTCGACGTTTGCAATTTCTCAGCTCTTGTCTACGAGACTGAAAGAGAATGACCGTGATGTTTGGTGGGTAGAGAAGCGCAAAACCCCAGTGTTGCTGCGCCTGTGAAAGCGCTTCCAAGGAAGGGTGCTGGCTAGCAACAGCTTTCAATGCTGGCACTTTTCATCTCTGAGCAATTGCTGGACGTTTGCAATTTCTCACCTGAGCTCTCTTTAGACTGCGCGAGAGGATGAGCAGAAGATTAGGTGGCTAGAGAAGCCCAGAGCCCCAGTGTTCTTAGGGCTACAAAAGCGCTTCCAAGGAAGGGTGCTGGCTAGCAACAGCTTTCAGTGCTGGCACTTTTCATCTCTGAGCAATTGCTCAACGTTTGCAATTTCACACCTGAGCTCTCTTTAGACTGCGCGAGAGGATGAGCAGAAGATTAGGTGGCTAGAGAAGCCCAGAGCCCCAGTGTTCTTAGGGCTACAAAAGCGCTTCCAAGGAAGGGTGCTGGCTAGCAACAGCTTTCAGTGCTGGCACTTTTCATCTCTGAGCAATTGCTCGACGTTTGCAATTTCTCAGCTCGTGTTTACGAGACGGAGAGATACTGACCGTGATGTTTGGTGGCTAGAGAAGCGCAAAGCCCCAGTGTTGCTGCGCCTGTGAAAGCGCTTCCAAGGAAGGGTGCTGGCTAGCAAGAGCTTTCAGTGCTGGCACTTTTCATCTCTGAGCAATTGCTCGACATTTGCAATTTCTCCCCTGAGCTCTCTTTAGACTGCGCGAGAGGATGAGCAGAAGAGTAGGTGGCTAGAGAAGCCCAGAGCCCCACTGTTCTTAGGCCTACAAAAGCGCTTCCAAGGAAGGGTGCTGGCTAGCAACAGCTTTCAGTGCTGGCACTTTTCATCTCTGAGCAATTGCTCGACTTTTGCAATTTCTCACCTGAGCTCTCTTTAGAGTGCGCGAGAGGATGAGCAGAAGATTAGGTGGCTAGAGAAGCCCAGAGCCCCAGTGTTCTTAGCGCTACAAAAGCGCTTCCAAGGAAGGGTGCTGGCTAGCAACAGCTTTCAGTGCTGGCACTTTTCATCTCTGAGCAATTGCTCGACGTTTGCAATTTCTCGGCTCGTGTTTACGAGACGGAGAGATAGTGACCGTGATGTTTGGTGGCTAGAGAAGCGCAAAGCCCCAGTGTTGCTGCGCCTGTGAAAGCGCTTCCAAGGAATGGTGCTGGCTAGCAAGAGCTTTCAGTGCTGGCACTTTTCATCTCTGAGCAATTGCTCGACATTTGCAATTTCTCACCTGAGCTCTCTTTAGACTGCGCGAGAGGATGAGCAGAAGAGTAGGTGGCTAGAGAAGCCCAGAGCCCCAGTGTTCTTAGGCCTACAAAAGCGCTTCCAAGGAAGGGTGCTGGCTAGCAAGAGCTTTCAGTGCTGGCACTTTTCATCTCTGAGCAATTGCTCGACGTTTGCAATTTCTCACCTGAGCTCTCTTTAGACTGCGCGAGAGGATGAGCAGAAGATTAGGTGGCTAGAGAAGCCCAGAGCCCCAGTGTTCTTAGGCCTACAAAAGCGCTTCCAAGGAAGGGTGCTGGCTAGCAAGAGCTTTCAGTGCTGGCACTTTTCATCTCTGAGCAATTGCTGGATGTTTGCAATTTCTCACCTGAGCTCTCTTTAGAGTGCGCGAGAGGATGAGCAGAAGATTAGGTGGCTAGAGAAGCCCAGAGCCCCAGTGTTCTTAGGGCTACAAAAGTGCTTCCAAGGAAGGGTGCTGGCTAGCAAGAGCTTTCAGTGCTGGCACTTTTCATCTCTGAGCAATTGCTCGACGTTTGCAATTTCTCACCTGAGCTCTCTTTAGAGTGCGCGAGAGGATGAGCAGAAGATTAGGTGGCTAGAGAAGCCCAGAGCCCCACTGTTCTTAGGCCTACAAAAGCGCTTCCAAGGAAGGGTGCTGGCTAGCAACAGCTTTCAGTGCTGGCACTTTTCATCTCTGAGCAATTGCTCGACGTTTGCAATTTCTCGGCTCATGTCTACGAGATGGAGAGATAGTGACCGTGATGTTTGGTGGCTAGAGAAGCGCAAAGCCCCAGTGTTGCTGCGCCTGTGAAAGCGCTTCCAAGGAAGGGAGCTGGCTCTCAACAGCTTTCAGTGCTGGCACTTTTCATCTCTGAGCAATTGCTGGATGTTTGCAATTTCTCACCTGAGCTCTCTTTAGACTGCGCGAGAGGATGAGCAGAAGATTAGGTGGCTAGAGAAGCCCAGAGCCCCAGTGTTCTTAGGGCTACAAAAGCGCTTCCAAGGAAGGGTGCTGGCTAGCCACAGCTTTCAGTGCTGGCACTTTTCATCTCTGAACAATTGCTCAACGTTTGCAATTTCTCACCTGAGCTCCCTTTAGAGTGCGCGAGAGGATGAGCAGAAGAGTAGGTGGCTAGAGAAGCCCAGAGCCCCAGTGTTCTTAGGGCTACAAAAGCGCTTCCAAGGAAGGGTGCTGGCTAGCAACAGCTTTCAGTGCTGACACTTTTCATCTCTGAGCAATTGCTCGACGTTTGCAATCTCTCACCTGAGTTCTCTTTAGACTGCGCGAGAGGATGAGCAGAAGATTAGGTGGCTAGAGAAGCCCAGAGCCCCAGTGTTCTTAGGGCTACAAAAGCGTTTCCAAGGAAGGGTGCTGGTTAGCAAGAGCTTTCAGTGCTGGCACTTTTCATCTCTGAGCAATTGCTCGACGTTTGCAATTTCTCGGCTCGTGTTTACGAGACAGAGAGATAGTGACCGTGACGTTTGGTGGGTAGAGAAGCGCAAAGCCCCAGTGTTGCTGCGCTTGTGAAAGCGCTTCCAAGGAAGGGTGCTGGCTAGCAACAGCTTTCAGTGCTGGCACTATTCATCTTTGAGCAGTTGCTCGACTTTTGCAATTTGTCAGCTCTTGTCTACGAGACTGAAAGAGAATGACCGTGATGTTTGGTGGGTAGAGCAGCACAAAGTCCCAGTGTTGCTGTGCCTGTGAAAGCGCTTCCAAGGAAGGGTGCTGGCTAGCAAGAGCTTTCAGTGCTGGCACTTTTCATCTCTGAGCAATTGCTGGATGTTTGCAATTTCTCACCTGAGCTCTCTTTAGACTGCGCGAGAGGATGAGCAGAAGATTAGGTGGCTAGAGAAGCCCAGAGCCCCAGTGTTCTTAGGGCTACAAAAGCGCTTCCAAGGAAGGGTGCTGGCTAGCAAGAGCTTTCAGTGCTGGCACTTTTCATCTCTGAGCAATTGCTGGACGTTTGCAATTTCTCACCTGAGCTCTCTTTAGACTGCGCGAGAGGATGAGCAGAAGAGTAGGTGGCTAGAGAAGCCCAGAGCCCCAGTGTTCTTATGCCTACAAAAGCACTTCCAAGGAAGGGTGCTGGCTAGCAACAGCTTTCAGTGCTGGCACTTTTCATCTCTGAGCAATTGCTCGACGTTTGCAATTTCTCGGCTCGTGTTTACGAGACAGAGAGATAGTGACCGTGATGTTTGGTGGGTAGAGAAGCGCAAAGCCCCAGTGTTGCTGCGCCTGTGAAAGCGCTTCCAAGGAAGGGTGCTGGCTAGCAACAGCTTTCAGTGCTGGCACTTTTCATCTCTGAGCAATTGCTCAACGTTTGCAATTTCTCACCTGAGCTCTCTTTAGACTGCGCGAGAGGATGAGCAGAAGATTAGGTGGCTAGAGAAGCCCAGAGCCCCAGTGTTCTTAGGGCTACAAAAGCGCTTCCAAGGAAGAGTGCTGGCTAGCAACAGCTTTCAGTGCTGGCACTTTTCATCTCTGAGCAATTGCTCGACGTTTGCAATTTCTCAGCTCGTGTTTACGAGACAGAGAGATAGTGACCGTGATATTTGGTGGCTAGAGAAGCGCAAAGCCCCAGTGTTGCTGCGCCTGTGAAAGCGCTTCCAAGGAACGGTGCTGGCTAGCAAGAGCTTTCAGTGCTGGCACTTTTCATCTCTGAGCAATTGCTCAACGTTTGCAATTTCTCACCTGAGCTCTCTTTAGAGTGCGCGAGAGGATGAGCAGAAGAGTAGGTGGCTAGAGAAGCCCAGAGCCCCAGTGTTCTTAGGCCTACAAAAGCGCTTCCAAGGAAGGGTGCTGGCTAGCAACAGCTTTCAGTGCTGGCACTTTTCATCTCTGAGCAATTGCTCGACGTTTGCAATTTCTCACCTGAGCTCTCTTTAGACTGCGCGAGAGGATGAGCAGAAGATTAGGTGGCTAGAGAAGCCCAGAGCCCCAGTGTTCTTAGCGCTACAAAAGCGCTTCCAAGGAAGGGTGCTGGCTAGCCACAGCTTTCAGTGCTGGCACTTTTCATCTCTGAGCAATTGCTCGACGTTTGCAATTTCTCGGCTCGTGTTTACGAGACGGAGAGATAGTGACCGTGATGTTTGGTGGCTAGAGAAGCGCAAAGCCCCAGTGTTGCTGCGCCTGTGAAAGCGCTTCCAAGGAACGGTGCTGGCTAGCAAGAGCTTTCAGTGCTGGCACTTTTCATCTCTGAGCAATTGCTCGACTTTTGCAATTTCTCACCTGAGCTCTCTTTAGACTGCGCGAGAGGATGAGCAGAAGATTAGGTGGCTAGAGAAGCCCAGAGCCCCAGTGTTCTTAGGCCTACAAAAGCGCTTCCAAGGAAGGGTGCTGGCTAGCAACAGCTTTCAGTGCTGGCACTTTTCATCTCTGAGCAATTGCTCGACGTTTGCAATTTCTCACCTGAGCTCTCTTTAGACTGCGCGAGAGGATGAGCAGAAGATGAGGTGGCTAGAGAAGCCCAGAGCCCCAGTGTTCTTAGGGCTACAAAAGCGCTTCCAAGGAAGGGTGCTGGCTAGCAAGAGCTTTCAGTGCTGGCACTTTTCATCTCTGAGCAATTGCTCGATGTTTGCAATTTCTCACCTGAGCTCTCTTTAGACTGCGCGAGAGGATGAGCAGAAGATTAGGTGGCTAGAGAAGCCCAGAGCCCCACTGTTCTTAGGGCTACAAAAGTGCTTCCAAGGAAGGGTGCTGGCTAGCAAGAGCTTTCAGTGCTGGCACTTTTCATCTCTGAGCAATTGCTCGACGTTTGCAATTTCTCACCTGAGCTCTCTTTAGAGTGCGCGAGAGGATGAGCAGAAGATTAGGTGGCTAGAGAAGCCCAGAGCCCCACTGTTCTTAGGCCTACAAAAGCGCTTCCAAGGAAGGGTGCTGGCTAGCAAGAGCTTTCAGTGCTGGCACTTTTCATCTCTGAGCAATTGCTCGACTTTTGCAATTTCTCGGCTCGTGTCTACGAGATGGAGAGATAGTGACCGTGATATTTGGTGGCTAGAGAAGCGCAAAGCCCCAGTGTTGCTGCGCCTGTGAAAGCGCTTCCAAGGAAGGGAGCTGGCTCTCAACAGCTTTCAGTGCTGGCACTTTTCATCTCTGAGCAATTGCTGGATGTTTGCAATTTCTCACCTGAGCTCTCTTTAGACTGCGCGAGAGGATGAGCAGAAGATTAGGTGGCTAGAGAAGCCCAGAGCCCCAGTGTTCTTAGGGCTACAAAAGCGCTTCCAAGGAAGGGTGCTGGCTAGCAACAGCTTTCAGTGCTGGCACTTTTCATCTCTGAACAATTGCTCAACGTTTGCAATTTCTCCCCTGAGCTCTCTTTAGACTGCGCGAGAGGATGAGCAGAAGAGTAGGTGGCTAGAGAAGCCCAGAGCCCCAGTGTTCTTAGGCCTACAAAAGCGCTTCCAAGGAAGGGTGCTGGCTAGCAACAGCTTTCAGTGCTGGCACTTTTCATCTCTGAGCAATTGCTCGACGTTTGCAATCTCTCACCTGAGTTCTCTTTAGACTGCGCGAGAGGATGAGCAGAAGATTAGGTGGCTAGAGAAGCCCAGAGCCCCAGTGTTCTTAGGGCTACAAAAGCGTTTCCAAGGAAGGGTGCTGGCTAGCAACAGCTTTCAGTGCTGGCACTTTTCATCTCTGAGCAATTGCTCGACGTTTGCAATTTCTCGGCTCGTGTTTACGAGACAGAGAGATAGTGACCGTGATGTTTGGTGGCTAGAGAAGCGCAAAGCCCCAGTGTTGCTGCGCTTGTGAAAGCGCTTCCAAGGAAGGGTGCTGGCTAGCAACAGCTTTCAGTGCTGGCACTATTCATCTTTGAGCAGTTGCTCGACTTTTGCAATTTGTCAGCTCTTGTCTACGAGACTGAAAGAGAATGACCGTGATGTTTGGTGGGTAGAGCAGCACAAAGTCCCAGTGTTGCTGTGCCTGTGAAAGCGCTTCCAAGGAAGGGTGCTGGCTAGCAACAGCTTTCAGTGCTGGCACTTTTCATCTCTGAGCAATTGCTGGACGTTTGCAATTTCTCACCTGAGCTCTCTTTAGACTGCGCGAGAGGATGAGCAGAAGATTAGGTGGCTAGAGAAGCCCAGAGCCCCACTGTTCTTAGGGCTACAAAAGCGCTTCCAAGGAAGGGTGCTGGCTAGCAAGAGCTTTCAGTGCTGGCACTTTTCATCTCTGAGCAATTGCTGGACGTTTGCAATTTCTCACCTGAGCTCTCTTTAGACTGCGCGAGAGGATGAGCAGAAGAGTAGGTGGCTAGAGAAGCCCAGAGCCCCAGTCTTCTTAGGCCTACAAAAGCACTTCCAAGGAAGGGTGCTGGCTAGCAACAGCTTTCAGTGCTGGCACTTTTCATCTCTGAGCAATTGCTCGACGTTTGCAATTTCTTAACTCGAGTTTACGAGACAGAGAGATAGTGACCGTGATGTTTGGTGGGTAGAGAAGCGCAAAGCCCCAGTGTTGCTGCGCCTGTGAAAGCGCTTCCAAGGAAGGGGGCTGGCTAGCAACAGCTTTCAGTGCTGGCACTTTTCATCTCTGAGCAATTGCTCGACGTTTGCAATTTCTCACCTGAGCTCTCTTTAGACTGCGCGAGAGGATGAGCAGAAGATTAGGTGGCTAGAGAAGCCCAGAGCCCCACTGTTCTTAGGGCTACAAAAGCGCTTCCAAGGAAGAGTGCTGGCTAGCAACAGCTTTCAGTGCTGGCACTTTTCATCTCTGAGCAATTGCTCGACGTTTGCAATTTCTCAGCTCGTGTCTACGAGACGGAAAGAGAAGGACCGTGATGTTTGGTGGGTAGAGTAGCGCAAAGCCCCAGTGTTGCTGCGCCTGTGAAAGCGCTTCCAAGGAAGGGTGCTGGCTAGCAACTGCTTTCAGTGCTGGCAATTTTCATCTCTGAGCAATTGCTGGACGTTTGCAATTTCTCACCTGAGCTCTCTTTAGAGTGCGCGAGAGGATGAGCAGAAGATTAGGTGGCTAGAGAAGCCCAGAGCCCCAGTGTTCTTAGGGCTACAAAAGCGCTTCCAAGGAAGGGTGCTGGCTAGCAACAGCTTTCAGTGCTGGCACTTTTCATCTCTGAGCAATTGCTCAACGTTTGCAATTTCTCACCTGAGCTCTCTTTAGAGTGCGCGAGAGGATGAGCAGAAGATTAGGTGGCTAGAGAAGCCCAGAGCCCCAGTGTTCTTAGGCCTACAAAAGCGCTTCCAAGGAAGGGTGCTGGCTAGCAACAGCTTTCAGTGCTGGCACTTTTCATCTCTGAGCAATTGCTGGATGTTTGCAATTTCTCACCTGAGCTCTCTTTAGAGTGCGCGAGAGGATGAGCAGAAGAGTAGGTGGCTAGAGAAGCCCAGAGCCCCAGTGTTCTTAGGGCTACAAAAGCGCTTCCAAGGAAGGGTGCTGGCTAGCAACAGCTTTCAGTGCTGGCACTTTTCATCTCTGAGCAATTGCTCGACGTTTGCAATTTCTCACCTGAGCTCTCTTTAGACTGCGCGAGAGGATGAGCAGAAGATTAGGTGGCTAGAGAAGCCCAGAGCCCCACTGTTCTTAGGCCTACAAAAGCGCTTCCAAGGAAGGGTGCTGGCTAGCAACAGCTTTCAATGCTGGCACTTTTCATCTTTGAGCAGTTGCTCGACGTTTGCAATTTCTCACCTGAGCTCTCTTTAGACTACGCGAGAGGATGAGCAGAAGATTAGGTGGCTAGAGAAGCCCAGAGCCCCAGTGTTCTTAGGCCTACAAAAGCACTTCCAAGGAAGGGTGCTGGCTAGCAACAGCTTTCAGTGCTGGCACTTTTCATCTCTGAGCAATTGCTCGACGTTTGCAATCTCTCACCTGAGCTCTCTTTAGACTGCGCGAGAGGATGAGCAGAAGATTAGGTGGCTAGAGAAGCCCAGAGCCCCAGTGTTCTTAGGCCTACAAAAGCGCTTCCAAGGAATGGTGCTGGCTAGCAACAGCTTTCAGTGCTGGCACTTTTCATCTCTGAGCAATTGCTCGACGTTTGCAATTTCTCGGCTCATGTTTACGAGACGGAGAGATAGTGACCGTGACGTTTGGTGGCTAGAGAAGCGCAAAGCCCCAGTGTTGCTGCGCCTGTGAAAGCGCTTCCAAGGAAGGCTGCTGGCTAGCAACAGCTTTCAGTGCTGGCACTTTTCATCTCTGAGCAATTGCTCGACGTTTGCAATTTCTCACCTGAGCTCTCTTTAGACTGCGCGAGAGGATGAGCAGAAGATTAGGTGGCTAGAGAAGGCCAGAGCCCCAGTGTTATTAGGGCTACAAGAGCGCTTCCAAGGAAGGGTGCTGGCTAGCCACAGCTTTCAGTGCTGGCACTTTTCATCTCTGAACAATTGCTCAACGTTTGCAATTTCTCACCTGAGCTCTCTTTAGAGTGCGCGAGAGGATGAGCAGAAGAGTAGGTGGCTAGAGAAGCCCAGAGCCCCAGTGTTCTTAGGCCTACAAAAGCGCTTCCAAGGAAGGGTGCTGGCTAGCAACAGCTTTCAGTGCTGGCACTTTTCATCTCTGAGCAATTGCTCGACGTTTGCAATCTCTCACCTGAGTTCTCTTTAGACTGCGCGAGAGGATGAGCAGAAGATTAGGTGGCTAGAGAAGCCCAGAGCCCCAGTGTTCTTAGGGCTACAAAAGCGTTTCCAAGGAAGGGTGCTGGCTAGCAAGAGCTTTCAGTGCTGGCACTTTTCATCTCTGAGCAATTGCTCGACGTTTGCAATTTCTCGGCTCGTGTTTACGAGACAGAGAGATAGTGACCGTGATGTTTGGTGGGTAGAGAAGCGCAAAGCCCCAGTGTTGCTGCGCTTGTGAAAGCGCTTCCAAGGAAGGGTGCTGGCTAGCAACAGCTTTCACTGCTGGCACTTTTCATCTCTGAGCAATTGCTCGACGTTTGGAATCTCTCACCTGAGCTCTCTTTAGACTGCGTGAGAGGATGAGCAGAAGAGTAGGTGGCTAGAGAAGCCCAGAGCCCCAGTGTTCTTAGGCCTACAAAAGCGCTTCCAAGGAAGGGTGGTGGCTAGCCACAGCTTTCAGTGCTGGCACTTTTCATCTCTGAGCAATTGCTCAACGTTTGCAATTTCTCAGCTCGTGTTTACGAGACAGAGAGATAGTGACCGTGATATTTGGTGGCTAGAGAAGCGCAAAGCCCCAGTGTTGCTGTGCCTGTGAAAGCGCTTCCAAGGAAGGGTGCTGGCTAGCAACAGCTTTCAGTGCTGGCACTTTTCATCTCTGAGCAATTGCTCGACGTTTGCAATTTCTCACCTCAGCTCTCTTTAGACTGCGCGAGAGGATGAGCAGAAGAGTAGGTGGCTAGAGAAGCCCAGAGCCCCACTGTTCTTAGGCCTACAAAAGCGCTTCCAAGGAAGGGTGCTGGCTAGCAAGAGCTTTCAGTGCTGGCACTTTTCATCTCTGAGCAATTGCTCGACGTTTGCAATTTCTCACCTGAGTTCTCTTTAGAGTGCGCGAGAGGATGAGCAGAAGATTAGGTGGCTAGAGAAGCCCAGAGCCCCAGTGTTCTTAGGCCTACAAAAGCGCTTCCAAGGAAGGGTGCTGGCTAGCAACAGCTTTCAGTGCTGGCACTTTTCATCTCTGAGCAATTGCTGGATGTTTGCAATTTCTCACCTGAGCTCTCTTTAGACTGCGCGAGAGGATGAGCAGAAGATTAGGTGGCTAGAGAAGCCCAGAGCCCCAGTGTTCTTAGGCCTACAAAAGCGCTTCCAAGGAAGGGTGCTGGCTAGTAACAGCTTTCAGTGCTGGCACTTTTCATCTCTGAGCAATTGCTGGATGTTTGCAATTTCTCCCCTGAGCTCTCTTTAGACTGCGCGAGAGCATGAGCAGAAGATTAGGTGGCTAGAGAAGCCCAGAGCCCCAGTGTTCTTAGGGCTACAAAAGCGCTTCCAAGGAAGGGTGCTGGCTAGCAACAGCTTTCAGTGCTGGCACTTTTCATCTCTGAGCAATTGCTCGACGTTTGCAATTTCTCGGCTCGTGTCTACGAGATGGAGAGATAGTGACCGTGATGTTTGGTGGCTAGAGAAGCGCAAAGCCCCAGTGTTGCTGCGCCTGTGAAAGCGCTTCCAAGGAAGGGTGCTGGCTAGCCACAGCTTTCAGTGCTGGCACTTTTCATCTCTGAGCAATTGCTCGACGTTTGCAATTTCTCAACTCGTGTCTACGAGACTGAAAGAGAAAGACTGTGACGTTTGGTGGGTAGAGTAGCGCAAAGCCCCAGTGTTGCTGCGCCTGTGAAAGCGCTTCCAAGGAAGGGTGCTGGCTAGCAACAGCTTTCAGTGCTGGCACTTTTCATCTCTGAGCAATTGCTCAACGTTTGCAATTTCTCACCTGAGCTCTCTTTAGACTGCGCGAGAGGATGAGCAGAAGATTAGGTGGCTAGAGAAGCCCAGAGCCCCAGTGTTCTTAGGCCTACAAAAGCACTTCCAAGGAAGGGTGCTGGCTAGCAACAGCTTTCAGTGCTGGCACTTTTCATCTCTGAACAATTGCTCAACGTTTGCAATTTCTCACCTGAGCTCTCTTTAGAGTGCGCGAGAGGATGAGCAGAAGATTAGGTGGCTAGAGAAGCCCAGAGCCCCAGTGTTCTTAGGCCTACAAAAGCGCTTCCAAGGAAGGGTGCTGGCTAGCAACAGCTTTCAGTGCTGGCACTTTTCATCTTTGAGCAGTTGCTCGACGTTTGCAATTTCTCACCTGAGCTCTCTTTAGACTACGCGAGAGGATGAGCAGAAGATTAGGTAGCTAGAGAAGCCCAGAGCCCCAGTGTTCTTAGGCCTACAAAAGCACTTCCAAGGAAGGGTGCTGGCTAGCAACAGCTTTCAGTGCTGGCACTTTTCATCTCTGAGCAATTGCTCGACGTTTGCAATTTCTCGGCTCGTGTTTACGAGACGGAGAGATAGTGACCGTGATGTTTGGTGGCTAGAGAAGCGCAAAGCCCCAGTGTTGCTGCGCCTGTGAAAGCGCTTCCAAGGAAGGCTGCTGGCTAGCAACAGCTTTCAGTGCTGGCACTTTTCATCTCTGAGCAATTGCTGGACGTTTGCAATTTCTCACCTGAGCTCTCTTTAGACTGCGCGAGAGGATGAGCAGAAGATTAGGTGGCTAGAGAAGCCCAGAGCCCCAGTGTTCTTAGGGCTACAAGAGCGCTTCCAAGGAAGGGTGCTGGCTAGCAACAGCTTTCAGTGCTGGCACTTTTCATCTCTGAGCAATTGCTCAACGTTTGCAATTTCTCACCTGAGCTCTCTTTAGAGTGCGCGAGAGGATGAGCAGAAGAGTAGGTGGCTAGAGAAGCCCAGAGCCCCAGTGTTCTTAGGCCTACAAAAGCGCTTCCAAGGAAGGGTGCTGGCTAGCAACAGCTTTCAGTGCTGGCACTTTTCATCTCTGAGCAATTGCTCGACGTTTGCAATCTCTCACCTGAGTTCTCTTTAGACTGCGCGAGAGGATGAGCAGAAGATTAGGTGGCTAGAGAAGCCCAGAGCCCCAGTGTTCTTAGGGCTACAAAAGCGTTTCCAAGGAAGGGTGCTGGCTAGCAAGAGCTTTCAGTGCTGGCACTTTTCATCTCTGAACAATTGCTCAACGTTTGCAATTTCTCGGCTCGTGTTTACGAGACAGAGAGATAGTGACCGTGATGTTTGGTGGGTAGAGAAGCGCAAAGCCCCAGTGTTGCTGCGCTTGTGAAAGCGCTTCCAAGGAAGGGTGCTGGCTAGCAACAGCTTTCAGTGCTGGCACTTTTCATCTCTGAGCAATTGCTGGACGTTTGGAATCTCTCACCTGAGCTCTCTTTAGACTGCGCGAGAGGATGAGCAGAAGAGTAGGTGGCTAGAGAAGCCCAGAGCCCCAGTGTTCTTAGGGCTACAAAAGCGCTTCCAAGGAAGGGTGGTGGCTAGCCACAGCTTTCAGTGCTGGCACTTTTCATCTCTGAGCAATTGCTCGACGTTTGCAATTTCTCAGCTCGTGTTTACGAGACAGAGAGATAGTGACCGTGATATTTGGTGGCTAGAGAAGCGCAAAGCCCCAGTGTTGCTGTGCCTGTGAAAGCGCTTCCAAGGAAGGGTGCTGGCTAGCAACAGCTTTCAGTGCTGGCACTTTTCATCTCTGAGCAATTGCTCGACGTTTGCAATTTCTCACCTGAGCTCTCTTTAGACTGCGCGAGAGGATGAGCAGAAGAGTAGGTGGCTAGAGAAGCCCAGAGCCCCACTGTTCTTAGGCCTACAAAAGCGCTTCCAAGGAAGGGTGCTGGCTAGCAACAGCTTTCAGTGCTGGCACTTTTCATCTCTGAGCAATTGCTCGACGTTTGCAATTTCTCACCTGAGTTCTCTTTAGAGTGCGCGAGAGGATGAGCAGAAGATTAGGTGGCTAGAGAAGCACAGAGCCCCAGTGTTCTTAGGCCTACAAAAGCGCTTCCAAGGAAGGGTGCTGGCTAGCAACAGCTTTCAGTGCTGGCACTTTTCATCTCTGAGCAATTGCTGGATGTTTGCAATTTCTCACCTGAGCTCTCTTTAGACTGCGCGAGAGGATGAGCAGAAGATTAGGTGGCTAGAGAAGCCCAGAGCCCCACTGTTCTTAGGCCTACAAAAGCGCTTCCAAGGAAGGGTGCTGGCTAGTAACAGCTTTCAGTGCTGGCACTTTTCATCTCTGAGCAATTGCTGGATGTTTGCAATTTCTCCCCTGAGCTCTCTTTAGACTGCGCGAGAGCATGAGCAGAAGATTAGGTGGCTAGAGAAGCCCAGAGCCCCAGTGTTCTTAGGGCTACAAAAGCGCTTCCAAGGAAGGGTGCTGGCTAGCAACAGCTTTCAGTGCTGGCACTTTTCATCTCTGAGCAATTGCTCGACGTTTGCAATTTCTCGGCTCGTGTCTACGAGATGGAGAGATAGTGACCGTGATGTTTGGTGGCTAGAGAAGCGCAAAGCCCCAGTGTTGCTGCGCCTGTGAAAGCGCTTCCAAGGAAGGGTGCTGGCTAGCAACAGCTTTCAGTGCTGGCACTTTTCATCTCTGAGCAATTGCTCGACGTTTGCAATTTCTCAGCTCGTGTCTACGAGACTGAAAGAGAAAGACTGTGACGTTTGGTGGTTAGAGTAGCGCAAAGCCCCAGTGTTGCTGCGCCTGTGAAAGCGCTTCCAAGGAAGGGTGCTGGCTAGCAACAGCTTTCAGTGCTGGCACTTTTCATCTCTGAGCAATTGCTCGACGTTTGCAATTTCTCACCTGAGCTCTCTTTAGACTGCGCGAGAGGATGAGCAGAAGAGTAGGTGGCTAGAGAAGCCCAGAGCCCCAGTGTTCTTAGGCCTACAAAAGCGCTTCCAAGGAAGGGTGCTGGCTAGCAACAGCTTTCAGTGCTGGCACTTTTCATCTCTGAGCAATTGCTCGACGTTTGCAATTTCTCACCTGAGCTCTCTTTAGACTGCGCGAGAGGATGAGCAGAAGATTAGGTGGCTAGAGAAGCCCAGAGCCCCAGTGTTCTTAGGGCTACAAGAGCGCTTCCAAGGAAGGGTGCTGGCTAGCAACAGCTTTCAGTGCTGGCACTTTTCATCTCTGAGCAATTGCTCGACGTTTGCAATTTCTCAGCTCTTGTCTACGAGACTGAAAGAGAATGACCGTGACATTTGGTGGGTAGAGAAGCGCAAAACCCCAGTGTTGCTGCGCCTGTGAAAGCGCTTCCAAGGAACGGTGCTGGCTAGCAACAGCTTTCAATGCTGGCACTTTTCATCTCTGAGCAATTGCTCGACGTTTGCAATTTCTCACCTGAGCTCTCTTTAGAGTGCGCGAGAGGATGAGCAGAAGATTAGGTGGCTAGAGAAGCCCAGAGCCCCAGTGTTCTTAGGCCTACAAAAGCGCTTCCAAGGAAGGGTGCTGGCTAGCAACAGCTTTCAGTGCTGGCACTTTTCATCTCTGAGCAATTGCTCGACGTTTGCAATTTCTCACCTGAGCTCTCTTTAGACTGCGCGAGAGGATGAGCAGAAGAGTAGGTGGCTAGAGAAGCCCAGAGCCCCAGTGTTCTTAGGCCTACAAAAGCGCTTCCAAGGAAGGGTGCTGGCTAGCAACAGCTTTCAGTGCTGGCACTTTTCATCTCTGAGCAATTGCTCGACGTTTGCAATTTCTCACCTGAGCTCTCTTTAGACTGCGCGAGAGGATGAGCAGAAGATTAGGTGGCTAGAGAAGCCCAGAGCCCCAGTGTTCTTAGGGCTACAAGAGCGCTTCCAAGGAAGGGTGCTGGCTAGCAACAGCTTTCAGTGCTGGCACTTTTCATCTCTGAGCAATTGCTCGACGTTTGCAATTTCTCAGCTCTTGTCTACGAGACTGAAAGAGAATGACCGTGACATTTGGTGGGTAGAGAAGCGCAAAACCCCAGTGTTGCTGCGCCTGTGAAAGCGCTTCCAAGGAACGGTGCTGGCTAGCAACAGCTTTCAATGCTGGCACTTTTCATCTCTGAGCAATTGCTCGACGTTTGCAATTTCTCACCTGAGCTCTCTTTAGAGTGCGCGAGAGGATGAGCAGAAGATTAGGTGGCTAGAGAAGCCCAGAGCCCCAGTGTTCTTAGGCCTACAAAAGCGCTTCCAAGGAAGGGTGCTGGCTAGCAACAGCTTTCAGTGCTGGCACTTTTCATCTCTGAGCAATTGCTCGACGTTTGCAATTTCTCACCTGAGCTCTCTTTAGACTGCGCGAGAGGATGAGCAGAAGAGTAGGTGGCTAGAGAAGCCCAGAGCCCCACTGTTCTTAGGGCTACAAAAGCGCTTCCAAGGAAGGGTGCTGGCTAGCAACAGCTTTCAGTGCTGGCACTTTTCATCTCTGAGCAATTGCTCGACGTTTGCAATTTCTCGGCTCGTGTTTACGAGACGGAGAGATAGTGACCGTGATGTTTGGTGGGTAGAGAAGCGCAAAGCCCCAGTGTTGCTGCGCCTGTGAAAGCGCTTCCAAGGAAGGGTGATGGCTAGCAACTGCTTTCAGTGCTGGCACTTTTCATCTCTGAGCAATTGCTGGACGTTTGCAATTTCTCACCTGAGCTCTCTTTAGACTGCGCGAGAGGATGAGCAGAAGATTAGGTGGCTAGAGAAGCCCAGAGCCCCAGTGTTCTTAGGCCTACAAAAGCGCTTCCAAGGAAGGGTGCTGGCTAGCAAGAGCTTTCAGTGCTGGCACTTTTCATCTCTGAGCAATTGCTCGACGTTTGCAATTTCTCACCTGAGCTCTCTTTAGACTGCGCGAGAGGATGAGCAGAAGGGTAGGTGGCTAGAGAAGCCCAGAGCCCCAGTGTTCTTAGGGCTACAAAAGCGCTTCCAAGGAAGGGTGCTGGCTAGCAACAGCTTTCAGTGCTGGCACTTTTCATCTCTGAGCAATTGCTCGACGTTTGCAATTTCTCACCTGAGCTCTCTTTAGACTGCGCGAGAGGATGAGCAGAAGATTAGGTGGCTAGAGAAGCCCAGAGCCCCACTGTTCTTAGGCCTACAAAAGCGCTTCCAAGGAAGGGTGCTGGCTAGCAAGAGCTTTCAGTGCTGGCACTTTTCATCTCTGAGCAATTGCTCGACGTTTGCAATTTCTCACCTGAGCTCTCTTTAGACTGCGCGAGAGGATGAGCAGAAGATTAGGTGGCTAGAGAAGCCCAGAGCCCCACTGTTCTTAGGCCTACAAAAGCACTTCCAAGGAAGGGTGCTGGCTAGCAACAGCTTTCAGTGCTGGCACTTTTCATCTCTGAGCAATTGCTCGACGTTTGCAATTTCTCGGCTCGTGTCTACGAGACGGAGAGATAGTGACCGTGATGTTTGGTGGCTAGAGAAGCGTAAAGCCCCAGTGTTGCTGCGTCTGTGAAAGCGCTTCCAAGGAAGGGAGCTGGCTCTCAACAGCTTTCAGTGCTGGCACTTTTCATCTCTGAGCAATTGCTGGATGTTTGCAATTTCTCACCTGAGCTCTCTTTAGAGTGCGCGAGAGGATGAGCAGAAGATTAGGTGGCTAGAGAAGCCCAGAGCCCCACTGTTCTTAGGGCTACAAGAGCGCTTCCAAGGAAGGGTGCTGGCTAGCCACAGCTTTCAGTGCTGGCACTTTTCATCTCTGAACAATTGCTCAACGTTTGCAATTTCTCACCTGAGCTCTCTTTAGAGTGCGCGAGAGGATGAGCAGAAGAGTAGGTGGCTAGAGAAGCCCAGAGCCCCAGTGTTCTTAGGCCTACAAAAGCGCTTCCAAGGAAGGGTGCTGGCTAGCAACAGCTTTCAGTGCTGGCACTTTTCATCTCTGAGCAATT
This sequence comes from Sarcoramphus papa, assembly GCA_037962945.1. Taxonomy (NCBI): domain Eukaryota; kingdom Metazoa; phylum Chordata; class Aves; order Accipitriformes; family Cathartidae; genus Sarcoramphus; species Sarcoramphus papa. The sequence goes on from CM075586.1 coordinate 95,681,189, forward strand.
GCTCGACGTTTGCAGTCTCTCACCTGAGTTCTCTTTAGACTGCGCGAGAGGATGAGCAGAAGAGTAGGTGGCTAGAGAAGCCCAGAGCCCCACTGTTCTTAGGCCTACAAAAGCGCTTCCAAGGAAGGGTGCTGGCTAGCAACAGCTTTCAGTGCTGGCACTTTTCATCTCTGAGCAATTGCTCGACGTTTGCAATTTCTCAACTCGTGTCTGCGAGACAGAGAGATAGTGACCGTGACGTTTGGTGGGTAGAGAAGCGCAAAGCCCCAGTGTTGCTGCGCCTGTGAAAGCGCTTCCAAGGAAGGGTGCTGGCTAGCAACAGCTTTCAGTGCTGGCACTTTTCATCTCTGAGCAATTGCTCGACGTTTGCAATTTCTCACCTGAGCTCTCTTTAGACTGCGCGAGAGGATGAGCAGAAGATGAGGTGGCTAGAGAAGCCCAGAGCCCCACTGTTCTTAGGCCTACAAAAGCGCTTCCAAGGAAGGGTGCTGGCTAGCAAGAGCTTTCAGTGCCGGCACTTTTCATCTCTGAGCAATTGCTCGACGTTTGCAATTTCTCAGCTCGTGTTTACGACACAGAGAGATAGTGACCGTGATGTTTGGTGGCTAGAGAAGCGCAAAGCCCCAGTGTTGCTGCGCCTGTGAAAGCGCTTCCAAGGAAGGGTGCTGGCTAGCAACAGCTTTCAGTGCTGGCACTTTTCATCTCTGAGCAATTGCTCGACGTTTGCAATTTCTCACCTGAGCTCTCTTTAGACTGCGCGAGAGGATGAGCAGAAGATTAGGTGGCTAGAGTTGCCCAGAGCCCCAGTGTTCTTAGGGCTACAAAAGCGCTTCCAAGGAAGGGTGCTGGCTAGCAACAGCTTTCAGTGCTGGCACTTTTCATCTCTGAGCAATTGCTGGATGTTTGCAATTTCTCACCTGAGCTCTCTTTAGACTGCGCGAGAGGATGAGCAGAAGATTAGGTGGCTAGAGAAGCCCAGAGCCCCACTGTTCTTAGGCCTACAAAAGCGCTTCCAAGGAAGGGTGCTGGCTAGCAACAGCTTTCAGTGCTGGCACTTTTCATCTCTGAGCAATTGCTGGATGTTTGCAATTTCTCCCCTGAGCTCTCTTTAGACTGCGCGAGAGCATGAGCAGAAGATTAGGTTGCTAGAGAAGCCCAGAGCCGCAGTGTTCTTAGGGCTACAAAAGCGCTTCCAAGGAAGGGTGCTGGCTAGCAAGAGCTTTCAGTGCTGGCACTTTTCATCTCTGAGCAATTGCTCGACGTTTGCAATTTCTCAGCTCGTGTCTACGAGATGGAGAGATAGTGACCGTGATGTTTGGTGGCTAGAGAAGCGCAAAGCCCCAGTGTTGCTGCGCCTGTGAAAGCGCTTCCAAGGAAGGCTGCTGGCTAGCAACAGCTTTCAGTGCTGGCACTTTTCATCTCTGAGCAATTGCTGGACATTTGCAATTTCTCACCTGAGCTCTCTTTAGAGTGCGCGAGAGGATGAGCAGAAGATTAGGTGGCTAGAGAAGGCCAGAGCCCCAGTGTTCTTAGGCCTACAAGAGCGCTTCCAAGGAAGGGTGCTGGCTAGCAACAGCTTTCAGTGCTGGCACTTTTCATCTCTGAACAATTGCTCAACGTTTGCAATTTCTCACCTGAGCTCTCTTTAGAGTGCGCGAGAGGATGAGCAGAAGAGTAGGTGGCTAGAGAAGCCCAGAGCCCCAGTGTTCTTAGGCCTACAAAAGCGCTTCCAAGGAAGGGTGCTGGCTAGCAACAGCTTTCAGTGCTGGCACTTTTCATCTCTGAGCAATTGCTCGACGTTTGCAATCTCTCACCTGAGTTCTCTTTAGACTGCGCGAGAGGATGAGCAGAAGATTAGGTGGCTAGAGAAGCCCAGAGCCCCAGTGTTCTTAGGGCTACAAAAGCGTTTCCAAGGAAGGGTGCTGGCTAGCAAGAGCTTTCAGTGCTGGCACTTTTCATCTCTGAACAATTGCTCAACGTTTGCAATTTCTCGGCTCGTGTTTACGAGACGGAGAGATAGTGACCGTGATATTTGGTGGCTAGAGAAGCGCAAAGCCCCAGTGTTGCTGTGCCTGTGAAAGCGCTTCCAAGGAAGGGTGCTGGCTAGCAACAGCTTTCAGTGCTGGCACTTTTCATCTCTGAGCAATTGCTCGACGTTTGCAATTTCTCACCTGAGCTCTCTTTAGACTGCGCGAGAGGATGAGCAGAAGAGTAGGTGGCTAGAGAAGCCCAGAGCCCCACTGTTCTTAGGCCTACAAAAGCGCTTCCAAGGAAGGGTGCTGGCTAGCCACAGCTTTCAGTGCTGGCACTTTTCATCTCTGAGCAATTGCTCGACGTTTGCAATTTCTCACCTGAGTTCTCTTTAGAGTGCGCGAGAGGATGAGCAGAAGATTAGGTGGCTAGAGAAGCACAGAGCCCCAGTGTTCTTAGGCCTACAAAAGCGCTTCCAAGGAAGGGTGCTGGCTAGCAACAGCTTTCAGTGCTGGCACTTTTCATCTCTGAGCAATTGCTGGATGTTTGCAATTTCTCACCTGAGCTCTCTTTAGACTGCGCGAGAGGATGAGCAGAAGATTAGGTGGCTAGAGAAGCCCAGAGCCCCACTGTTCTTAGGCCTACAAAAGCGCTTCCAAGGAAGGGTGCTGGCTAGTAACAGCTTTCAGTGCTGGCACTTTTCATCTCTGAGCAATTGCTGGATGTTTGCAATTTCTCCCCTGAGCTCTCTTTAGACTGCGCGAGAGCATGAGCAGAAGATTAGGTGGCTAGAGAAGCCCAGAGCCCCAGTGTTCTTAGGCCTACAAAAGCGCTTCCAAGGAAGGGTGCTGGCTAGCAACAGCTTTCAGTGCTGGCACTTTTCATCTCTGAGCAATTGCTCGACGTTTGCAATTTCTCGGCTCGTGTCTACGAGATGGAGAGATAGTGACCGTGATGTTTGGTGGCTAGAGAAGCGCAAAGCCCCAGTGTTGCTGCGCCTGTGAAAGCGCTTCCAAGGAAGGGTGCTGGCTAGCAACAGCTTTCAGTGCTGGCACTTTTCATCTCTGAGCAATTGCTCGACGTTTGCAATTTCTCAGCTCGTGTCTACGAGACTGAAAGAGAAAGACTGTGACGTTTGGTGGTTAGAGTAGCGCAAAGCCCCAGTGTTGCTGCGCCTGTGAAAGCGCTTCCAAGGAAGGGTGCTGGCTAGCAACAGCTTTCAGTGCTGGCACTTTTCATCTCTGAGCAATTGCTCGACGTTTGCAATTTCTCACCTGAGCTCTCTTTAGACTGCGCGAGAGGATGAGCAGAAGATTAGGTGGCTAGAGAAGCCCAGAGCCCCAGTGTTCTTAGGCCTACAAAAGCGCTTCCAAGGAAGGGTGCTGGCTAGCAACAGCTTTCAGTGCTGGCACTTTTCATCTCTGAGCAATTGCTCGACGTTTGCAATTTCTCACCTGAGTTCTCTTTAGACTGCGCGAGAGGATGAGCAGAAGATTAGGTGGCTAGAGAAGCCCAGAGCCCCAGTGTTCTTAGGGCTACAAGAGCGCTTCCAAGGAAGGGTGCTGGCTAGCAACAGCTTTCAGTGCTGGCACTTTTCATCTCTGAGCAATTGCTCGACGTTTGCAATTTCTCAGCTCTTGTCTACGAGACTGAAAGAGAATGACCGTGACATTTGGTGGGTAGAGAAGCGCAAAACCCCAGTGTTGCTGCGCCTGTGAAAGCGCTTCCAAGGAACGGTGCTGGCTAGCAACAGCTTTCAATGCTGGCACTTTTCATCTCTGAGCAATTGCTCGACGTTTGCAATTTCTCACCTGAGCTCTCTTTAGAGTGCGCGAGAGGATGAGCAGAAGAGTAGGTGGCTAGAGAAGCCCAGAGCCCCAGTGTTCTTAGGCCTACAAAAGCGCTTCCAAGGAAGGGTGCTGGCTAGCAACAGCTTTCAGTGCTGGCACTTTTCATCTCTGAGCAATTGCTCGACGTTTGCAATTTCTCACCTGAGCTCTCTTTAGACTGCGCGAGAGGATGAGCAGAAGAGTAGGTGGCTAGAGAAGCCCAGAGCCCCAGTGTTCTTAGGCCTACAAAAGCGCTTCCAAGGAAGGGTGCTGGCTAGCAACAGCTTTCAGTGCTGGCACTTTTCATCTCTGAGCAATTGCTCGACGTTTGCAATTTCTCACCTGAGCTCTCTTTAGACTGCGCGAGAGGATGAGCAGAAGATTAGGTGGCTAGAGAAGCCCAGAGCCCCAGTGTTCTTAGGGCTACAAGAGCGCTTCCAAGGAAGGGTGCTGGCTAGCAACAGCTTTCAGTGCTGGCACTTTTCATCTCTGAGCAATTGCTCGACGTTTGCAATTTCTCAGCTCTTGTCTACGAGACTGAAAGAGAATGACCGTGACATTTGGTGGGTAGAGAAGCGCAAAACCCCAGTGTTGCTGCGCCTGTGAAAGCGCTTCCAAGGAACGGTGCTGGCTAGCAACAGCTTTCAATGCTGGCACTTTTCATCTCTGAGCAATTGCTCGACGTTTGCAATTTCTCACCTGAGCTCTCTTTAGAGTGCGCGAGAGGATGAGCAGAAGATTGGGTGGCTAGAGAAGCCCAGAGCCCCAGTGTTCTTAGGCCTACAAAAGCGCTTCCAAGGAAGGGTGCTGGCTAGCAACAGCTTTCAGTGCTGGCACTTTTCATCTCTGAGCAATTGCTCGACGTTTGCAATTTCTCACCTGAGCTCTCTTTAGACTGCGCGAGAGGATGAGCAGAAGAGTAGGTGGCTAGAGAAGCCCAGAGCCCCACTGTTCTTAGGGCTACAAAAGCGCTTCCAAGGAAGGGTGCTGGCTAGCAACAGCTTTCAGTGCTGGCACTTTTCATCTCTGAGCAATTGCTCGACGTTTGCAATTTCTCGGCTCGTGTTTACGAGACGGAGAGATAGTGACCGTGATGTTTGGTGGGTAGAGAAGCGCAAAGCCCCAGTGTTGCTGCGCCTGTGAAAGCGCTTCCAAGGAAGGGTGATGGCTAGCAACTGCTTTCAGTGCTGGCACTTTTCATCTCTGAGCAATTGCTCAACATTTGCAATTTCTCACCTGAGCTCTCTTTAGACTGCGCGAGAGGATGAGCAGAAGATTAGGTGGCTAGAGAAGCCCAGAGCCCCAGTGTTCTTAGGCCTACAAAAGCGCTTCCAAGGAAGGGTGCTGGCTAGCAAGAGCTTTCAGTGCTGGCACTTTTCATCTCTGAGCAATTGCTCGACGTTTGCAATTTCTCACCTGAGCTCTCTTTAGACTGCGCGAGAGGATGAGCAGAAGATTAGGTGGCTAGAGAAGCCCAGAGTCCCAGTGTTCTTAGGGCTACAAAAGCGCTTCCAAGGAAGGGTGCTGGCTAGCAACAGCTTTCAGTGCTGGCACTTTTCATCTCTGAGCAATTGCTCGATGTTTGCAATTTCTCACCTGAGCTCTCTTTAGACTGCGCGAGAGGATGAGCAGAAGATTAGGTGGCTAGAGAAGCCCAGAGCCCCAGTGTTCTTAGGGCTACAAAAGCGCTTCCAAGGAAGGGTGCTGGCTAGCAAGAGCTTTCAGTGCTGGCACTTTTCATCTCTGAGCAATTGCTCGACGTTTGCAATTTCTCACCTGAGCTCTCTTTAGACTGCGCGAGAGGATGAGCAGAAGATTAGGTGGCTAGAGAAGCCCAGAGCCCCACTGTTCTTAGGCCTACAAAAGCACTTCCAAGGAAGGGTGCTGGCTAGCAACAGCTTTCAGTGCTGGCACTTTTCATCTCTGAGCAATTGCTCGACGTTTGCAATTTCTCGGCTCGTGTCTACGAGACGGAGAGATAGTGACCGTGATGTTTGGTGGCTAGAGAAGCGTAAAGCCCCAGTGTTGCTGCGTCTGTGAAAGCGCTTCCAAGGAAGGGAGCTGGCTCTCAACAGCTTTCAGTGCTGGCACTTTTCATCTCTGAGCAATTGCTGGATGTTTGCAATTTCTCACCTGAGCTCTCTTTAGAGTGCGCGAGAGGATGAGCAGAAGATTAGGTGGCTAGAGAAGCCCAGAGCCCCAGTGTTCTTAGGCCTACAAAAGCGCTTCCAAGGAAGGGTGCTGGCTAGCAACAGCTTTCAGTGCTGGCACTTTTCATCTCTGAGCAATTGCTCGACGTTTGCAATTTCTCGGCTCGTGTCTACGAGATGGAGAGATAGTGACCGTGATGTTTGGTGGCTAGAGAAGCGCAAAGCCCCAGTGTTGCTGCGCCTGTGAAAGCGCTTCCAAGGAAGGGTGCTGGCTAGCAACAGCTTTCAGTGCTGGCACTTTTCATCTCTGAGCAATTGCTCGACGTTTGCAATTTCTCAGCTCGTGTCTACGAGACTGAAAGAGAAAGACTGTGACGTTTGGTGGTTAGAGTAGCGCAAAGCCCCAGTGTTGCTGCGCCTGTGAAAGCGCTTCCAAGGAAGGGTGCTGGCTAGCAACAGCTTTCAGTGCTGGCACTTTTCATCTCTGAGCAATTGCTCGACGTTTGCAATTTCTCACCTGAGCTCTCTTTAGACTGCGCGAGAGGATGAGCAGAAGAGTAGGTGGCTAGAGAAGCCCAGAGCCCCAGTGTTCTTAGGCCTACAAAAGCGCTTCCAAGGAAGGGTGCTGGCTAGCAACAGCTTTCAGTGCTGGCACTTTTCATCTCTGAGCAATTGCTCGACGTTTGCAATTTCTCACCTGAGCTCTCTTTAGACTGCGCGAGAGGATGAGCAGAAGAGTAGGTGGCTAGAGAAGCCCAGAGCCCCAGTGTTCTTAGGGCTACAAGAGCGCTTCCAAGGAAGGGTGCTGGCTAGCAACAGCTTTCAGTGCTGGCACTTTTCATCTCTGAGCAATTGCTCGACGTTTGCAATTTCTCAGCTCTTGTCTACGAGACTGAAAGAGAATGACCGTGACATTTGGTGGGTAGAGAAGCGCAAAACCCCAGTGTTGCTGCGCCTGTGAAAGCGCTTCCAAGGAACGGTGCTGGCTAGCAACAGCTTTCAATGCTGGCACTTTTCATCTCTGAGCAATTGCTCGACGTTTGCAATTTCTCACCTGAGCTCTCTTTAGAGTGCGCGAGAGGATGAGCAGAAGATTAGGTGGCTAGAGAAGCCCAGAGCCCCAGTGTTCTTAGGCCTACAAAAGCGCTTCCAAGGAAGGGTGCTGGCTAGCAACAGCTTTCAGTGCTGGCACTTTTCATCTCTGAGCAATTGCTCGACGTTTGCAATTTCTCACCTGAGCTCTCTTTAGACTGCGCGAGAGGATGAGCAGAAGAGTAGGTGGCTAGAGAAGCCCAGAGCCCCACTGTTCTTAGGCCTACAAAAGCGCTTCCAAGGAAGGGTGCTGGCTAGCCACAGCTTTCAGTGCTGGCACTTTTCATCTCTGAGCAATTGCTCGACGTTTGCAATTTCTCACCTGAGTTCTCTTTAGAGTGCGCGAGAGGATGAGCAGAAGATTAGGTGGCTAGAGAAGCACAGAGCCCCAGTGTTCTTAGGCCTACAAAAGCGCTTCCAAGGAAGGGTGCTGGCTAGCAACAGCTTTCAGTGCTGGCACTTTTCATCTCTGAGCAATTGCTGGATGTTTGCAATTTCTCACCTGAGCTCTCTTTAGACTGCGCGAGAGGATGAGCAGAAGATTAGGTGGCTAGAGAAGCCCAGAGCCCCACTGTTCTTAGGCCTACAAAAGCGCTTCCAAGGAAGGGTGCTGGCTAGTAACAGCTTTCAGTGCTGGCACTTTTCATCTCTGAGCAATTGCTGGATGTTTGCAATTTCTCCCCTGAGCTCTCTTTAGACTGCGCGAGAGCATGAGCAGAAGATTAGGTGGCTAGAGAAGCCCAGAGCCCCAGTGTTCTTAGGCCTACAAAAGCGCTTCCAAGGAAGGGTGCTGGCTAGCAACAGCTTTCAGTGCTGGCACTTTTCATCTCTGAGCAATTGCTCGACGTTTGCAATTTCTCGGCTCGTGTCTACGAGATGGAGAGATAGTGACCGTGATGTTTGGTGGCTAGAGAAGCGCAAAGCCCCAGTGTTGCTGCGCCTGTGAAAGCGCTTCCAAGGAAGGGTGCTGGCTAGCAACAGCTTTCAGTGCTGGCACTTTTCATCTCTGAGCAATTGCTCGACGTTTGCAATTTCTCAGCTCGTGTCTACGAGACTGAAAGAGAAAGACTGTGACGTTTGGTGGTTAGAGTAGCGCAAAGCCCCAGTGTTGCTGCGCCTGTGAAAGCGCTTCCAAGGAAGGGTGCTGGCTAGCAACAGCTTTCAGTGCTGGCACTTTTCATCTCTGAGCAATTGCTCGACGTTTGCAATTTCTCACCTGAGCTCTCTTTAGACTGCGCGAGAGGATGAGCAGAAGAGTAGGTGGCTAGAGAAGGCCAGAGCCCCAGTGTTCTTAGGCCTACAAAAGCGCTTCCAAGGAAGGGTGCTGGCTAGCAACAGCTTTCAGTGCTGGCACTTTTCATCTCTGAGCAATTGCTCGACGTTTGCAATTTCTCACCTGAGTTCTCTTTAGACTGCGCGAGAGGATGAGCAGAAGATTAGGTGGCTAGAGAAGCCCAGAGCCCCAGTGTTCTTAGGGCTACAAGAGCGCTTCCAAGGAAGGGTGCTGGCTAGCAACAGCTTTCAGTGCTGGCACTTTTCATCTCTGAGCAATTGCTCGACGTTTGCAATTTCTCAGCTCTTGTCTACGAGACTGAAAGAGAATGACCGTGACATTTGGTGGGTAGAGAAGCGCAAAACCCCAGTGTTGCTGCGCCTGTGAAAGCGCTTCCAAGGAACGGTGCTGGCTAGCAACAGCTTTCAATGCTGGCACTTTTCATCTCTGAGCAATTGCTCGACGTTTGCAATTTCTCACCTGAGCTCTCTTTAGAGTGCGCGAGAGGATGAGCAGAAGATTAGGTGGCTAGAGAAGCCCAGAGCCCCAGTGTTCTTAGGCCTACAAAAGCGCTTCCAAGGAAGGGTGCTGGCTAGCAACAGCTTTCAGTGCTGGCACTTTTCATCTCTGAGCAATTGCTCGACGTTTGCAATTTCTCACCTGAGCTCTCTTTAGACTGCGCGAGAGGATGAGCAGAAGAGTAGGTGGCTAGAGAAGCCCAGAGCCCCAGTGTTCTTAGGCCTACAAAAGCGCTTCCAAGGAAGGGTGCTGGCTAGCAACAGCTTTCAGTGCTGGCACTTTTCATCTCTGAGCAATTGCTCGACGTTTGCAATTTCTCACCTGAGCTCTCTTTAGACTGCGCGAGAGGATGAGCAGAAGATTAGGTGGCTAGAGAAGCCCAGAGCCCCAGTGTTCTTAGGGCTACAAGAGCGCTTCCAAGGAAGGGTGCTGGCTAGCAACAGCTTTCAGTGCTGGCACTTTTCATCTCTGAGCAATTGCTCGACGTTTGCAATTTCTCAGCTCTTGTCTACGAGACTGAAAGAGAATGACCGTGACATTTGGTGGGTAGAGAAGCGCAAAACCCCAGTGTTGCTGCGCCTGTGAAAGCGCTTCCAAGGAACGGTGCTGGCTAGCAACAGCTTTCAATGCTGGCACTTTTCATCTCTGAGCAATTGCTCGACGTTTGCAATTTCTCACCTGAGCTCTCTTTAGAGTGCGCGAGAGGATGAGCAGAAGATTAGGTGGCTAGAGAAGCCCAGAGCCCCAGTGTTCTTAGGCCTACAAAAGCGCTTCCAAGGAAGGGTGCTGGCTAGCAACAGCTTTCAGTGCTGGCACTTTTCATCTCTGAGCAATTGCTCGACGTTTGCAATTTCTCACCTGAGCTCTCTTTAGACTGCGCGAGAGGATGAGCAGAAGATGAGGTGGCTAGAGAAGCCCAGAGCCCCACTGTTCTTAGGCCTACAAAAGCGCTTCCAAGGAAGGGTGCTGGCTAGCAAGAGCTTTCAGTGCCGGCACTTTTCATCTCTGAGCAATTGCTCGACGTTTGCAATTTCTCGGCTCGTGTTTACGAGACGGAGAGATAGTGACCGTGATGTTTGGTGGGTAGAGAAGCGCAAAGCCCCAGTGTTGCTGCGCCTGTGAAAGCGCTTCCAAGGAAGGGTGATGGCTAGCAACTGCTTTCAGTGCTGGCACTTTTCATCTCTGAGCAATTGCTCAACATTTGCAATTTCTCACCTGAGCTCTCTTTAGACTGCGCGAGAGGATGAGCAGAAGATTAGGTGGCTAGAGAAGCCCAGAGCCCCAGTGTTCTTAGGCCTACAAAAGCGCTTCCAAGGAAGGGTGCTGGCTAGCAAGAGCTTTCAGTGCTGGCACTTTTCATCTCTGAGCAATTGCTCGACGTTTGCAATTTCTCACCTGAGCTCTCTTTAGACTGCGCGAGAGGATGAGCAGAAGATTAGGTGGCTAGAGAAGCCCAGAGTCCCAGTGTTCTTAGGGCTACAAAAGCGCTTCCAAGGAAGGGTGCTGGCTAGCAACAGCTTTCAGTGCTGGCACTTTTCATCTCTGAGCAATTGCTCGATGTTTGCAATTTCTCACCTGAGCTCTCTTTAGACTGCGCGAGAGGATGAGCAGAAGATTAGGTGGCTAGAGAAGCCCAGAGCCCCAGTGTTCTTAGGGCTACAAAAGCGCTTCCAAGGAAGGGTGCTGGCTAGCAAGAGCTTTCAGTGCTGGCACTTTTCATCTCTGAGCAATTGCTCGACGTTTGCAATTTCTCACCTGAGCTCTCTTTAGACTGCGCGAGAGGATGAGCAGAAGATTAGGTGGCTAGAGAAGCCCAGAGCCCCACTGTTCTTAGGCCTACAAAAGCACTTCCAAGGAAGGGTGCTGGCTAGCAACAGCTTTCAGTGCTGGCACTTTTCATCTCTGAGCAATTGCTCGACGTTTGCAATTTCTCGGCTCGTGTCTACGAGACGGAGAGATAGTGACCGTGATGTTTGGTGGCTAGAGAAGCGTAAAGCCCCAGTGTTGCTGCGTCTGTGAAAGCGCTTCCAAGGAAGGGAGCTGGCTCTCAACAGCTTTCAGTGCTGGCACTTTTCATCTCTGAGCAATTGCTGGATGTTTGCAATTTCTCACCTGAGCTCTCTTTAGAGTGCGCGAGAGGATGAGCAGAAGATTAGGTGGCTAGAGAAGCCCAGAGCCCCAGTGTTCTTAGGCCTACAAAAGCGCTTCCAAGGAAGGGTGCTGGCTAGCAACAGCTTTCAGTGCTGGCACTTTTCATCTCTGAGCAATTGCTCGACGTTTGCAATTTCTCGGCTCGTGTCTACGAGATGGAGAGATAGTGACCGTGATGTTTGGTGGCTAGAGAAGCGCAAAGCCCCAGTGTTGCTGCGCCTGTGAAAGCGCTTCCAAGGAAGGGTGCTGGCTAGCAACAGCTTTCAGTGCTGGCACTTTTCATCTCTGAGCAATTGCTCGACGTTTGCAATTTCTCAGCTCGTGTCTACGAGACTGAAAGAGAAAGACTGTGACGTTTGGTGGTTAGAGTAGCGCAAAGCCCCAGTGTTGCTGCGCCTGTGAAAGCGCTTCCAAGGAAGGGTGCTGGCTAGCAACAGCTTTCAGTGCTGGCACTTTTCATCTCTGAGCAATTGCTCGACGTTTGCAATTTCTCACCTGAGCTCTCTTTAGACTGCGCGAGAGGATGAGCAGAAGAGTAGGTGGCTAGAGAAGCCCAGAGCCCCAGTGTTCTTAGGCCTACAAAAGCGCTTCCAAGGAAGGGTGCTGGCTAGCAACAGCTTTCAGTGCTGGCACTTTTCATCTCTGAGCAATTGCTCGACGTTTGCAATTTCTCACCTGAGTTCTCTTTAGACTGCGCGAGAGGATGAGCAGAAGATTAGGTGGCTAGAGAAGCCCAGAGCCCCAGTGTTCTTAGGGCTACAAGAGCGCTTCCAAGGAAGGGTGCTGGCTAGCAACAGCTTTCAGTGCTGGCACTTTTCATCTCTGAGCAATTGCTCGACGTTTGCAATTTCTCAGCTCTTGTCTACGAGACTGAAAGAGAATGACCGTGACATTTGGTGGGTAGAGAAGCGCAAAACCCCAGTGTTGCTGCGCCTGTGAAAGCGCTTCCAAGGAACGGTGCTGGCTAGCAACAGCTTTCAATGCTGGCACTTTTCATCTCTGAGCAATTGCTCGACGTTTGCAATTTCTCACCTGAGCTCTCTTTAGAGTGCGCGAGAGGATGAGCAGAAGATTAGGTGGCTAGAGAAGCCCAGAGCCCCAGTGTTCTTAGGCCTACAAAAGCGCTTCCAAGGAAGGGTGCTGGCTAGCAACAGCTTTCAGTGCTGGCACTTTTCATCTCTGAGCAATTGCTCGACGTTTGCAATTTCTCACCTGAGCTCTCTTTAGACTGCGCGAGAGGATGAGCAGAAGAGTAGGTGGCTAGAGAAGCCCAGAGCCCCAGTGTTCTTAGGCCTACAAAAGCGCTTCCAAGGAAGGGTGCTGGCTAGCAACAGCTTTCAGTGCTGGCACTTTTCATCTCTGAGCAATTGCTCGACGTTTGCAATTTCTCACCTGAGCTCTCTTTAGACTGCGCGAGAGGATGAGCAGAAGATTAGGTGGCTAGAGAAGCCCAGAGCCCCAGTGTTCTTAGGGCTACAAGAGCGCTTCCAAGGAAGGGTGCTGGCTAGCAACAGCTTTCAGTGCTGGCACTTTTCATCTCTGAGCAATTGCTCGACGTTTGCAATTTCTCAGCTCTTGTCTACGAGACTGAAAGAGAATGACCGTGACATTTGGTGGGTAGAGAAGCGCAAAACCCCAGTGTTGCTGCGCCTGTGAAAGCGCTTCCAAGGAACGGTGCTGGCTAGCAACAGCTTTCAATGCTGGCACTTTTCATCTCTGAGCAATTGCTCGACGTTTGCAATTTCTCACCTGAGCTCTCTTTAGAGTGCGCGAGAGGATGAGCAGAAGATGAGGTGGCTAGAGAAGCCCAGAGCCCCAGTGTTCTTAGGCCTACAAAAGCGCTTCCAAGGAAGGGTGCTGGCTAGCAACAGCTTTCAGTGCTGGCACTTTTCATCTCTGAGCAATTGCTCGACGTTTGCAATTTCTCACCTGAGCTCTCTTTAGACTGCGCGAGAGGATGAGCAGAAGAGTAGGTGGCTAGAGAAGCCCAGAGCCCCACTGTTCTTAGGGCTACAAAAGCGCTTCCAAGGAAGGGTGCTGGCTAGCAACAGCTTTCAGTGCTGGCACTTTTCATCTCTGAGCAATTGCTCGACGTTTGCAATTTCTCGGCTCGTGTTTACGAGACGGAGAGATAGTGACCGTGATGTTTGGTGGGTAGAGAAGCGCAAAGCCCCAGTGTTGCTGCGCCTGTGAAAGCGCTTCCAAGGAAGGGTGATGGCTAGCAACTGCTTTCAGTGCTGGCACTTTTCAACTCTGAGCAATTGCTCAACATTTGCAATTTCTCACCTGAGCTCTCTTTAGACTGCGCGAGAGGATGAGCAGAAGATTAGGTGGCTAGAGAAGCCCAGAGCCCCAGTGTTCTTAGGCCTACAAAAGCGCTTCCAAGGAAGGGTGCTGGCTAGCAAGAGCTTTCAGTGCTGGCACTTTTCATCTCTGAGCAATTGCTCGACGTTTGCAATTTCTCACCTGAGCTCTCTTTAGACTGCGCGAGAGGATGAGCAGAAGATTAGGTGGCTAGAGAAGCCCAGAGTCCCAGTGTTCTTAGGGCTACAAAAGCGCTTCCAAGGAAGGGTGCTGGCTAGCAACAGCTTTCAGTGCTGGCACTTTTCATCTCTGAGCAATTGCTCGATGTTTGCAATTTCTCACCTGAGCTCTCTTTAGACTGCGCGAGAGGATGAGCAGAAGATTAGGTGGCTAGAGAAGCCCAGAGCCCCAGTGTTCTTAGGGCTACAAAAGCGCTTCCAAGGAAGGGTGCTGGCTAGCAAGAGCTTTCAGTGCTGGCACTTTTCATCTCTGAGCAATTGCTCGACGTTTGCAATTTCTCACCTGAGCTCTCTTTAGACTGCGCGAGAGGATGAGCAGAAGATTAGGTGGCTAGAGAAGCCCAGAGCCCCACTGTTCTTAGGCCTACAAAAGCACTTCCAAGGAAGGGTGCTGGCTAGCAACAGCTTTCAGTGCTGGCACTTTTCATCTCTGAGCAATTGCTCGACGTTTGCAATTTCTCGGCTCGTGTCTACGAGACGGAGAGATAGTGACCGTGATGTTTGGTGGCTAGAGAAGCGTAAAGCCCCAGTGTTGCTGCGTCTGTGAAAGCGCTTCCAAGGAAGGGTGCTGGCTAGCAACAGCTTTCAGTGCTGGCACTTTTCATCTCTGAGCAATTGCTGGATGTTTGCAATTTCTCACCTGAGCTCTCTTTAGAGTGCGCGAGAGGATGAGCAGAAGATTAGGTGGCTAGAGAAGCCCAGAGCCCCACTGTTCTTAGGGCTACAAGAGCGCTTCCAAGGAAGGGTGCTGGCTAGCCACAGCTTTCAGTGCTGGCACTTTTCATCTCTGAACAATTGCTCAACGTTTGCAATTTCTCACCTGAGCTCTCTTTAGAGTGCGCGAGAGGATGAGCAGAAGAGTAGGTGGCTAGAGAAGCCCAGAGCCCCAGTGTTCTTAGGCCTACAAAAGCGCTTCCAAGGAAGGGTGCTGGCTAGCAACAGCTTTCAGTGCTGGCACTTTTCATCTCTGAGCAATTGCTCGACGTTTGCAGTCTCTCACCTGAGTTCTCTTTAGACTGCGCGAGAGGATGAGCAGAAGATTAGGTGGCTAGAGAAGCCCAGAGCCCCAGTGTTCTTAGGGCTACAAGAGCGTTTCCAAGGAAGGGTGCTGGCTAGCAAGAGCTTTCAGTGCTGGCACTTTTCATCTCTGAGCAATTGCTCGACGTTTGCAATTTCTCAACTCGTGTCTACGAGACAGAGAGATAGTGACCGTGACGTTTGGTGGGTAGAGAAGCGCAAAGCCCCAGTGTTGCTGCGCCTGTGAAAGCGCTTCCAAGGAAGGGTGCTGGCTAGCAACAGCTTTCAGTGCTGGCACTTTTCATCTCTGAGCAATTGCTCGACGTTTGCAATTTCTCACCTGAGCTCTCTTTAGACTGCGCGAGAGGATGAGCAGAAGATGAGGTGGCTAGAGAAGCCCAGAGCCCCACTGTTCTTAGGCCTACAAAAGCGCTTCCAAGGAAGGGTGCTGGCTAGCAAGAGCTTTCAGTGCCGGCACTTTTCATCTCTGAGCAATTGCTCGACGTTTGCAATTTCTCAGCTCGTGTTTACGACACAGAGAGATAGTGACCGTGATGTTTGGTGGCTAGAGAAGCGCAAAGCCCCAGTGTTGCTGCGCCTGTGAAAGCGCTTCCAAGGAAGGGTGCTGGCTAGCAACAGCTTTCAGTGCTGGCACTTTTCATCTCTGAGCAATTGCTCGACGTTTGCAATTTCTCACCTGAGCTCTCTTTAGACTGCGCGAGAGGATGAGCAGAAGATTAGGTGGCTAGAGTTGCCCAGAGCCCCAGCGTTCTTAGGCCTACAAAAGCGCTTCCAAGGAAGGGTGCTGGCTAGCAACAGCTTTCAGTGCTGGCACTTTTCATCTCTGAGCAATTGCTGGATGTTTGCAATTTCTCACCTGAGCTCTCTTTAGACTGCGCGAGAGGATGAGCAGAAGATTAGGTGGCTAGAGAAGCCCAGAGCCCCACTGTTCTTAGGCCTACAAAAGCGCTTCCAAGGAAGGGTGCTGGCTAGCAACAGCTTTCAGTGCTGGCACTTTTCATCTCTGAGCAATTGCTGGATGTTTGCAATTTCTCCCCTGAGCTCTCTTTAGACTGCGCGAGAGCATGAGCAGAAGATTAGGTTGCTAGAGAAGCCCAGAGCCGCAGTGTTCTTAGGGCTACAAAAGCGCTTCCAAGGAAGGGTGCTGGCTAGCAAGAGCTTTCAGTGCTGGCACTTTTCATCTCTGAGCAATTGCTCGACGTTTGCAATTTCTCAGCTCGTGTCTACGAGATGGAGAGATAGTGACCGTGATGTTTGGTGGCTAGAGAAGCGCAAAGCCCCAGTGTTGCTGCGCCTGTGAAAGCGCTTCCAAGGAAGGGAGCTGGCTCGCAACAGCTTTCAGTGCTGGCACTTTTCATCTCTGAGCAATTGCTCGACGTTTGCAATTTCTGAACTCGTGTCTACGAGACTGAATGAGAAAGACTGTGACGTTTGGTGGCTAGAGAAGCGCAAAGCCCCAGTGTTGCTGCGCCTGTGAAAGCGCTTCCAAGGAAGGCTGCTGGCTAGCAACAGCTTTCAGTGCTGGCACTTTTCATCTCTGAGCAATTGCTGGACGTTTGCAATTTCTCACCTGAGCTCTCTTTAGAGTGCGCGAGAGGATGAGCAGAAGATTAGGTGGCTAGAGAAGGCCAGAGCCCCAGTGTTCTTAGGGCTACAAGAGCGCTTCCAAGGAAGGGTGCTGGCTAGCAACAGCTTTCAGTGCTGGCACTTTTCATCTCTGAACAATTGCTCGACTTTTGCAATTTCTCACCTGAGCTCTCTTTAGAGTGCGCGAGAGGATGAGCAGAAGAGTAGGTGGCTAGAGAAGCCCAGAGCCCCAGTGTTCTTAGGCCTACAAAAGCGCTTCCAAGGAAGGGTGCTGGCTAGCAACAGCTTTCAGTGCTGGCACTTTTCATCTCTGAGCAATTGCTCGACGTTTGCAATCTCTCACCTGAGTTCTCTTTAGACTGCGCGAGAGGATGAGCAGAAGAGTAGGTGGCTAGAGAAGCCCAGAGCCCCAGTGTTCTTAGGGCTACAAAAGCGTTTCCAAGGAAGGGTGCTGGCTAGCAAGAGCTTTCAGTGCTGGCACTTTTCATCTCTGAGCAATTCCTCGACGTTTGCAATTTCTCGGCTCGTGTTTACGAGACAGAGAGATAGTGACCGTGATGTTTGGTGGGTAGAGAAGCGCAAAGCCCCAGTGTTGCTGCGCTTGTGAAAGCGCTTCCAAGGAAGGGTGCTGGCTAGCAACAGCTTTCAGTGCTGGCACTTTTCATCTCTGAGCAATTGCTGGACGTTTGGAATCTCTCACCTGAGCTCTCTTTAGACTGCGCGAGAGGATGAGCAGAAGAGTAGGTGGCTAGAGAAGCCCAGAGCCCCAGTGTTCTTAGGCCTACAAAAGCGCTTCCAAGGAAGGGTGGTGGCTAGCCACAGCTTTCAGTGCTGGCACTTTTCATCTCTGAGCAATTGATCAACGTTTGCAATTTCTCAGCTCTTATCTACGAGACAGAGAGATAGTGACCGTGATATTTGGTGGCTAGAGAAGCGCAAAGCCCCAGTGTTGCTGTGCCTGTGAAAGCGCTTCCAAGGAAGGGTGCTGGCTAGCAACAGCTTTCAGTGCTGGCACTTTTCATCTCTGAGCAATTGCTCGACGTTTGCAATTTCTCACCTGAGCTCTCTTTAGACTGCGCGAGAGGATGAGCAGAAGAGTAGGTGGCTAGAGAAGCCCAGAGCCCCACTGTTCTTAGGCCTACAAAAGCGCTTCCAAGGAAGGGTGCTGGCTAGCAAGAGCTTTCAGTGCTGGCACTTTTCATCTCTGAGCAATTGCTCGACGTTTGCAATTTCTCACCTGAGTTCTCTTTAGAGTGCGCGAGAGGATGAGCAGAAGATTAGGTGGCTAGAGAAGCCCAGAGCCCCAGGGTTCTTAGGCCTACAAAAGCGCTTCCAAGGAAGGGTGCTGGCTAGCAACAGCTTTCAGTGCTGGCACTTTTCATCTCTGAGCAATTGCTGGATGTTTGCAATTTCTCACCTGAGCTCTCTTTAGACTGCGCGAGAGGATGAGCAGAAGATTAGGTGGCTAGAGAAGCCCAGAGCCCCAGTGTTCTTAGGCCTACAAAAGCGCTTCCAAGGAAGGGTGCTGGCTAGTAACAGCTTTCAGTGCTGGCACTTTTCATCTCTGAGCAATTGATGGATGTTTGCAATTTCTCCCCTGAGCTCTCTTTAGACTGCGCGAGAGCATGAGCAGAAGATTAGGTGGCTAGAGAAGCCCAGAGCCCCAGTGTTCTTAGGCCTACAAAAGCGCTTCCAAGGAAGGGTGCTGGCTAGCAACAGCTTTCAGTGCTGGCACTTTTCATCTCTGAGCAATTGCTCGACGTTTGCAATTTCTCGGCTCGTGTCTACGAGATGGAGAGATAGTGACCGTGATGTTTGGTGGCTAGAGAAGCGCAAAGCCCCAGTGTTGCTGCGCCTGTGAAAGCGCTTCCAAGGAAGGGTGCTGGCTAGCAACAGCTTTCAGTGCTGGCACTTTTCATCTCTGAGCAATTGCTCGACGTTTGCAATTTCTCAACTCGTGTCTACGAGACTGAAAGAGAAAGACTGTGACGTTTGGTGGGTAGAGTAGCGCAAAGCCCCAGTGTTGCTGCGCCTGTGAAAGCGCTTCCAAGGAAGGGTGCTGGCTAGCAACAGCTTTCAGTGCTGGCACTTTTCATCTCTGAGCAATTGCTCGACGTTTGCAATTTCTCACCTGAGCTCTCTTTAGACTGCGCGAAAGGATGAGCAGAAGAGTAGGTGGCTAGAGAAGCCCAGAGCCCCAGTGTTCTTAGGCCTACAAAAGCGCTTCCAAGGAAGGGTGCTGGCTAGCAACAGCTTTCAGTGCTGGCACTTTTCATCTCTGAGCAATTGCTCGACGTTTGCAATTTCTCACCTGAGCTCTCTTTAGACTGCGCGAGAGGATGAGCAGAAGAGTAGGTGGCTAGAGAAGCCCAGAGCCCCACTGTTCTTAGGGCTACAAGAGCGCTTCCAAGGAAGGGTGCTGGCTAGCAACAGCTTTCAGTGCTGGCACTTTTCATCTCTGAGCAATTGCTCGACGTTTGCAATTTCTCAGCTCTTGTCTACGAGACTGAAAGAGAATGACCGTGACATTTGGTGGGTAGAGAAGCGCAAAACCCCAGTGTTGCTGCGCCTGTGAAAGCGCTTCCAAGGAAGGGTGCTGGCTAGCAACAGCTTTCAATGCTGGCACTTTTCATCTCTGAGCAATTGCTCGACGTTTGCAATTTCTCACCTGAGCTCTCTTTAGAGTGCGCGAGAGGATGAGCAGAAGATTAGGTGGCTAGAGAAGCCCAGAGCCCCAGTGTTCTTAGGCCTACAAAAGCGCTTCCAAGGAAGGGTGCTGGCTAGCAACAGCTTTCAGTGCTGGCACTTTTCATCTCTGAGCAATTGCTCGACGTTTGCAATTTCTCACCTGAGCTCTCTTTCGACTGCGCGAGAGGATGAGCAGAAGAGTAGGTGGCTAGAGAAGCCCAGAGCCCCAGTGTTCTTAGGGCTACAAAAGCGCTTCCAAGGAAGGGTGCTGGCTAGCAACAGCTTTCAGTGCTGGCACTTTTCATCTCTGAGCAATTGCTCGACGTTTGCAATTTCTCGGCTCGTGTTTACGAGACGGAGAGATAGTGACCGTGATGTTTGGTGGGTAGAGAAGCGCAAAGCCCCAGTGTTGCTGCGCCTGTGAAAGCGCTTCCAAGGAAGGGTGCTGGCTAGTAACAGCTTTCAGTGCTGGCACTTTTCATCTCTGAGCAATTGCTCAACATTTGCAATTTCTCACCTGAGCTCTCTTTAGACTGCGCGAGAGGATGAGCAGAAGATTAGGTGGCTAGAGAAGCCCAGAGCCCCAGTGTTCTTAGGCCTACAAAAGCGCTTCCAAGGAAGGGTGCTGGCTAGCAAGAGCTTTCAGTGCTGGCACTTTTCATCTCTGAGCAATTGCTCGACGTTTGCAATTTCTCACCTGAGCTCTCTTTAGACTGCGCGAGAGGATGAGCAGAAGATTAGGTGGCTAGAGAAGCCCAGAGTCCCAGTGTTCTTAGGGCTACAAAAGCGCTTCCAAGGAAGGGTGCTGGCTAGCAACAGCTTTCAGTGCTGGCACTTTTCATCTCTGAGCAATTGCTGGATGTTTGCAATTTCTCACCTGAGCTCTCTTTAGACTGCGCGAGAGGATGAGCAGAAGATTAGGTGGCTAGAGAAGCCCAGAGCCCCAGTGTTCTTAGGGCTACAAAAGCGCTTCCAAGGAAGGGTGCTGGCTAGCAACAGCTTTCAGTGCTGGCACTTTTCATCTCTGAGCAATTGCTCGACGTTTGCAATTTCTCACCTGAGCTCTCTTTAGACTGCGCGAGAGGATGAGCAGAAGATGAGGTGGCTAGAGAAGCCCAGAGCCCCACTGTTCTTAGGCCTACAAAAGCGCTTCCAAGGAAGGGTGCTGGCTAGCAAGAGCTTTCAGTGCCGGCACTTTTCATCTCTGAGCAATTGCTCGACGTTTGCAATTTCTCAGCTCGTGTTTACGACACCGAGAGATGGTGACCGTGATGTTTGGTGGCTAGAGAAGCGCAAAGCCCCAGTGTTGCTGCGCCTGTGAAAGCGCTTCCAAGGAAGGGTGCTGGCTAGCAACAGCTTTCAGTGCTGGCACTTTTCATCTCTGAGCAATTGCTCGACGTTTGCAATTTCTCACCTGAGCTCTCTTTAGACTGCGCGAGAGGATGAGCAGAAGATTAGGTGGCTAGAGAAGCCCAGAGCCCCACTGTTCTTAGGCCTACAAAAGCGCTTCCAAGGAAGGGTGCTGGCTAGCAACAGCTTTCAGTGCTGGCACTTTTCATCTCTGAGCAATTGCTGGATGTTTGCAATTTCTCCCCTGAGCTCTCTTTAGACTGCGCGAGAGCATGAGCAGAAGATTAGGTTGCTAGAGAAGCCCAGAGCCGCAGTGTTCTTAGGGCTACAAAAGCGCTTCCAAGGAAGGGTGCTGGCTAGCAAGAGCTTTCAGTGCTGACACTTTTCATCTCTGAGCAATTGCTCGACGTTTGCAATTTCTCAGCTCGTGTCTACGAGATGGAGAGATAGTGACCGTGATGTTTGGTGGCTAGAGAAGCGCAAAGCCCCAGTGTTGCTGCGCCTGTGAAAGCGCTTCCAAGGAAGGGAGCTGGCTCGCAACAGCTTTCAGTGCTGGCACTTTTCATCTCTGAGCAATTGCTCGACGTTTGCAATTTCTGAACTCGTGTCTACGAGACTGAATGAGAAAGACTGTGACGTTTGGTGGGTAGAGTAGCGCAAAGCCCTAGTGTTGCTGCGCCTGTGAAAGCGCTTCCAAGGAAGGGTGCTGGCTAGCAACAGCTTTCAGTGCTGGCACTTTTCATCTCTGAGCAATTGCTCGACGTTTGCAATTTCTCACCTGAGCTCTCTTTAGACTGCGCGAGAGGATGAGCAGAAGAGTAGGTGGCTAGAGAAGCCCAGAGCCCCACTGTTCTTAGGCCTACAAAAGCGCTTCCAAGGAAGGGTGCTGGCTAGCAACAGCTTTCAGTGCTGGCACTTTTCATCTCTGAGCAATTGCTCGACGTTTGCAATTTCTCACCTGAGCTCTCTTTAGACTGCGCGAGAGGATGAGCAGAAGAGTAGGTGGCTAGAGAAGCCCAGAGCCCCACTGTTCTTAGGGCTACAAGAGCGCTTCCAAGGAAGGGTGCTGGCTAGCAACAGCTTTCAGTGCTGGCACTTTTCATCTCTGAGCAATTGCTCGACGTTTGCAATTTCTCAGCTCTTGTCTACGAGACTGAAAGAGAATGACCGTGACATTTGGTGGGTAGAGAAGCACCAAACCCCAGTGTTGCTGCGCCTGTGAAAGCGCTTCCAAGGAACGGTGCTGGCTAGCAACAGCTTTCAATGCTGGCACTTTTCATCTCTGAGCAATTGCTCGACGTTTGCAATTTCTCACCTGAGCTCTCTTTAGAGTGCGCGAGAGGATGAGCAGAAGAGTAGGTGGCTAGAGAAGGCCAGAGCCCCACTGTTCTTAGGCCTACAAAAGCGCTTCCAAGGAAGGGTGCTGGCTAGCAACAGCTTTCAGTGCTGGCACTTTTCATCTCTGAGCAATTGCTCGACGTTTGCAATTTCACACCTGAGCTCTCTTTAGACTGCGCGAGAGGATGAGCAGAAGAGTAGGTGGCTAGAGAAGCCCAGAGCCCCACTGTTCTTAGGCCTACAAAAGCGCTTCCAAGGAAGGGTGCTGGCTAGCAACAGCTTTCAGTGCTGGCACTTTTCATCTCTGAGCAATTGCTCAACGTTTGCAATTTCACACCTGAGCTCTCTTTAGACTGCGCGAGAGGATGAGCAGAAGATTAGGTGGCTAGAGAAGCCCAGAGCCCCAGTGTTCTTAGGGCTACAAAAGCGCTTCCAAGGAAGGGTGCTGGCTAGCAACAGCTTTCAGTGCTGGCACTTTTCATCTCTGAGCAATTGCTCGATGTTTGCAATTTCTCACCTGAGCTCTCTTTAGACTGCGCGAGAGGATGAGCAGAAGATGAGGTGGCTAGAGAAGCCCAGAGCCCCAGTGTTCTTAGGCCTACAAAAGCGCTTCCAAGGAAGGGTGCTGGCTAGCAACAGCTTTCAGTGCTGGCACTTTTCATCTCTGAGCAATTGCTCGACGTTTGCAATTTCTCAACTCGTGTCTACGAGATGGAGAGATAGTGACCGTGACTTTTGGTGGGTAGAGTAGCGCAAAGCCCCAGTGTTGCTGCGCTTGTGAAAGCGCTTCCAAGGAAGGGTGCTGGCTAGCAACAGCTTTCAGTGCTGGCACTTTTCATCTCTGAGCAATTGCTCGACGTTTGCAATTTCTCACCTGAGCTCTCTTTAGACTGCGCGAGAGGATGAGCAGAAGATTAGGTGGCTAGAGAAGGCCAGATCCGCAGTGTTCTTAGGGCTACAAAAGCGCTTCCAAGGAAGGGTGCTGGCTAGCAACAGCTTTCAGTGCTGGCACTTTTCATCTCTGAGCAATTGCTCGATGTTTGCAATTTCTCACCTGAGCTCTCTTTAGACTGCGCGAGAGGATGAGCAGAAGATGAGGTGGCTAGAGAAGCCCAGAGCCCCAGTGTTCTTAGGCCTACAAAAGCGCTTCCAAGGAAGGGTGCTGGCTAGCAACAGCTTTCAGTGCTGGCACTTTTCATCTCTGAGCAATTGCTCGACGTTTGCAATTTCTCAACTCGTGTCTACGAGATGGAGAGATAGTGACCGTGACTTTTGGTGGGTAGAGTAGCGCAAAGCCCCAGTGTTGCTGCGCTTGTGAAAGCGCTTCCAAGGAAGGGTGCTGGCTAGCAACAGCTTTCAGTGCTGGCACTTTTCATCTCTGAGCAATTGCTCGACGTTTGCAATTTCTCACCTGAGCTCTCTTTAGACTGCGCGAGAGGATGAGCAGAAGATTAGGTGGCTAGAGAAGGCCAGATCCGCAGTGTTCTTAGGGCTACAAAAGCGCTTCCAAGGAAGGGTGCTGGCTAGCAAGAGCTTTCAGTGCTGGCACTTTTCATCTCTGAGCAATTGCTCGACGTTTGCAATTTCTCACCTGAGCTCTCTTTAGACTGCGCGAGAGGATGAGCAGAAGATTAGGTGGCTAGAGAAGCCCAGAGCCCCACTGTTCTTAGGGCTACAAGAGCGATTCCAAGGAAGGGTGCTGGCTAGCAACAGCTTTCAGTGCTGGCACTTTTCATCTCTGAGCAATTGCTCGACGTTTGCAATTTCTCAGCTCGTGTCTACGAGACAGAAAGAGAAGGACCGTGACATTTGGTGGGTAGAGAAGCGCAAAGCCCCAGTGTTGCTGCGCCTGTGAAAGCGCTTCCAAGGAACGGTGCTGGCTAGCAACAGCTTTCAATGCTGGCACTTTTCATCTCTGAGCAATTGCTCGACGTTTGCAATTTCTCACCTGAGCTCTCTTTAGACTGCGCGAGAGGATGAGCAGAAGATTAGGTGGCTAGAGAAGCCCAGAGCCCCAGGGTTCTTAGGCCTACAAAAGCGCTTCCAAGGAAGGGTGCTGGCTAGCAACAGCTTTCAGTGCTGGCACTTTTCATCTCTGAGCAATTGCTCGACGTTTGCAATTTCACACCTGAGCTCTCTTTAGAGTGCGTGAGAGGATGAGCAGAAGATTAGGTGGCTAGAGAAGCCCAGAGCCCCAGTGTTCTTAGGGCTACAAAAGCGCTTCCAAGGAAGGGTGCTGGCTAGCAACAGCTTTCAGTGCTGGCACTTTTCATCTCTGAGCAATTGCTCGACGTTTGCAATTTCTCGGCTCGTGTTTACGAGACGGAGAGATAGTGACCGTGATGTTTGGTGGCTAGAGAAGCGCAAAGCTCCAGTGTTGCTGTGCCTGTGAAAGCGCTTCCAAGGAAGGGTGCTGGCTAGCAACAGCTTTCAGTGCTGGCACTTTTCATCTCTGAGCAATTGCTCAACGTTTGCAATTTCTCACCTGAGCTCTCTTTAGAGTGCGCGAGAGGATGAGCAGAAGAGTAGGTGGCTAGAGAAGCCCAGAGCCCCAGTGTTCTTAGGCCTACAAAAGCGCTTCCAAGGAAGGGTGCTGGCTAGCAACAGCTTTCAGTGCTGGCACTTTTCATCTCTGAGCAATTGCTCGACGTTTGCAGTCTCTCACCTGAGTTCTCTTTAGACTGCGCGAGAGGATGAGCAGAAGATTAGGTGGCTAGAGAAGCCCAGAGCCCCAGTGTTCTTAGGGCTACAAAAGCGTTTCCAAGGAAGGGTGCTGGCTAGCAACAGCTTTCAGTGCTGGCACTTTTCATCTCTGAGCAATTGCTCGACGTTTGCAATTTCTCAACTCGTGTCTACGAGACAGAGAGATAGTGACCGTGATGTTTGGTGGGTAGAGAAGCGCAAAGCCCCAGTGTTGCTGTGCCTGTGAAAGCGCTTCCAAGGAAGGGTGCTGGCTAGCAAGAGCTTTCAGTGCTGGCACTTTTCATCTCTGAGCAATTGCTCGACGTTTGCAATTTCTCACCTGAGCTCTCTTTAGACTGCGCGAGAGGATGAGCAGAAGATGAGGTGGCTAGAGAAGCCCAGAGCCCCACTGTTCTTAGGCCTACAAAAGCGCTTCCAAGGAAGGGTGCTGGCTAGCAACAGCTTTCAGTGCCGGCACTTTTCATCTCTGAGCAATTGCTCGACGTTTGCAATTTCTCAGCTCGTGTTTACGACACAGAGAGATAGTGACCGTGATGTTTGGTGGCTAGAGAAGCGCAAAGCCCCAGTGTTGCTGCGCCTGTGAAAGCGCTTCCAAGGAAGGGTGCTGGCTAGCAACAGCTTTCAGTGCTGCCACTTTTCATCTCTGAGCAATTGCTCGACGTTTGCAATTTCTCACCTGAGCTCTCTTTAGACTGCGCGAGAGGATGAGCAGAAGATTAGGTGGCTAGAGTTGCCCAGAGCCCCAGTGTTCTTAGGCCTACAAAAGCGCTTCCAAGGAAGGGTGCTGGCTAGCAACAGCTTTCAGTGCTGGCACTTTTCATCTCTGAGCAATTGCTGGATGTTTGCAATTTCTCACCTGAGCTCTCTTTAGACTGCGCGAGAGGATGAGCAGAAGATTAGGTGGCTAGAGAAGCCCAGAGCCCCACTGTTCTTAGGCCTACAAAAGCGCTTCCAAGGAAGGGTGCTGGCTAGCAACAGCTTTCAGTGCTGGCACTTTTCATCTCTGAGCAATTGCTGGATGTTTGCAATTTCTCCCCTGAGCTCTCTTTAGACTGCGCGAGAGCATGAGCAGAAGATTAGGTTGCTAGAGAAGCCCAGAGCCCCAGTGTTCTTAGGGCTACAAAAGCGCTTCCAAGGAAGGGTGCTGGCTAGCAAGAGCTTTCAGTGCTGGCACTTTTCATCTCTGAGCAATTGCTCGACGTTTGCAATTTCTCAGCTCGTGTCTACGAGATGGAGAGATAGTGACCGTGATGTTTGGTGGCTAGAGAAGCGCAAAGCCCCAGTGTTGCTGCGCCTGTGAAAGCGCTTCCAAGGAAGGGAGCTGGCTCGCAACAGCTTTCAGTGCTGGCACTTTTCATCTCTGAGCAATTGCTCGACGTTTGCAATTTCTGAACTCGTGTCTACGAGACTGAATGAGAAAGACTGTGACGTTTGGTGGGTAGAGTAGCGCAAAGCCCCAGTGTTGCTGCGCCTGTGAAAGCGCTTCCAAGGAAGGGTGCTGGCTAGCAACAGCTTTCAGTGCTGGCACTTTTCATCTCTGAGCAATTGCTCGACGTTTGCAATTTCTCACCTGAGCTCTCTTTAGACTGCGCGAGAGGATGAGCAGAAGAGTAGGTGGCTAGAGAAGCCCAGAGCCCCAGTGTTCTTAGGCCTACAAAAGCGCTTCCAAGGAAGGGTGCTGGCTAGCAACAGCTTTCAGTGCTGGCACTTTTCATCTCTGAGCAATTGCTCGACGTTTGCAATTTCTCACCTGAGCTCTCTTTAGACTGCGCGAGAGGATGAGCAGAAGAGTAGGTGGCTAGAGAAGCCCAGAGCCCCACTGTTCTTAGGGCTACAAGAGCGCTTCCAAGGAAGGGTGCTGGCTAGCAACAGCTTTCAGTGCTGGCACTTTTCATCTCTGAGCAATTGCTCGACGTTTGCAATTTCTCAGCTCTTGTCTACGAGACTGAAAGAGAATGACCGTGACATTTGGTGGGTAGAGAAGCACCAAACCCCAGTGTTGCTGCGCCTGTGAAAGCGCTTCCAAGGAACGGTGCTGGCTAGCAACAGCTTTCAATGCTGGCACTTTTCATCTCTGAGCAATTGCTCGACGTTTGCAATTTCTCACCTGAGCTCTCTTTAGAGTGCGCGAGAGGATGAGCAGAAGAGTAGGTGGCTAGAGAAGCCCAGAGCCCCAGTGTTCTTAGGCCTACAAAAGCGCTTCCAAGGAAGGGTGCTGGCTAGCAACAGCTTTCAGTGCTGGCACTTTTCATCTCTGAGCAATTGCTCAAAGTTTGCAATTTCACACCTGAGCTCTCTTTAGAGTGCGCGAGAGGATGAGCAGAAGATTAGGTGGCTAGAGAAGCCCAGAGCCCCAGTGTTCTTAGGCCTACAAAAGCGCTTCCAAGGAAGGGTGCTGGCTAGCAACAGCTTTCAGTGCTGGCACTTTTCATCTCTGAGCAATTGCTCGACGTTTGCAATTTCTCACCTGAGCTCTCTTTAGAGTGCGCGAGAGGATGAGCAGAAGATTAGGTGGCTAGAGAAGCCCAGAGCCCCAGTGTTCTTAGGGCTACAAAAGCGCTTCCAAGGAAGGGTGCTGGCTAGCAACAGCTTTCAGTGCTGGCACTTTTCATCTCTGAGCAATTGCTCGATGTTTGCAATTTCTCACCTGAGCTCTCTTTAGACTGCGCGAGAGGATGAGCAGAAGATGAGGTGGCTAGAGAAGCCCAGAGCCCCAGTGTTCTTAGGCCTACAAAAGCGCTTCCAAGGAAGGGTGCTGGCTAGCAACAGCTTTCAGTGCTGGCACTTTTCATCTCTGAGCAATTGCTCGACGTTTGCAATTTCTCACCTGAGTTCTCTTTAGAGTGCGCGAGAGGATGAGCAGAAGATGAGGTGGCTAGAGAAGCCCAGAGCCCCAGTGTTCTTAGGCCTACAAAAGCGCTTCCAAGGAAGGGTGCTGGCTAGCAACAGCTTTCAGTGCTGGCACTTTTCATCTCTGAGCAATTGCTCGACGTTTGCAATTTCTCAACTCGTGTCTACGAGATGGAGAGATAGTGACCGTGACTTTTGGTGGGTACAGAAGCGCAAAGCCCCAGTGTTGCTGCGCCTGTGAAAGCGCTTCCAAGGAAGGGTGCTGGCTAGCAACAGCTTTCAGTGCTGGCACTTTTCATCTCTGAGCAATTGCTCGACGTTTGCAATTTCTCACCTGAGCTCTCTTTAGACTGCGCGAGAGGATGAGCAGAAGATTAGGTGGCTAGAGAAGGCCAGATCCGCAGTGTTCTTAGGGCTACAAAAGCGCTTCCAAGGAAGGGTGCTGGCTAGCAAGAGCTTTCAGTGCTGGCACTTTTCATCTCTGAGCAATTGCTCGACGTTTGCAATTTCTCACCTGAGCTCTCTTTAGACTGCGCGAGAGGATGAGCAGAAGATTAGGTGGCTAGAGAAGCCCAGAGCCCCACTGTTCTTAGGGCTACAAGAGCGATTCCAAGGAAGGGTGCTGGCTAGCAACAGCTTTCAGTGCTGGCACTTTTCATCTCTGAGCAATTGCTCGACGTTTGCAATTTCTCAGCTCGTGTCTACGAGACAGAAAGAGAAGGACCGTGACATTTGGTGGGTAGAGAAGCGCAAAGCCCCAGTGTTGCTGCGCCTGTGAAAGCGCTTCCAAGGAACGGTGCTGGCTAGCAACAGCTTTCAATGCTGGCACTTTTCATCTCTGAGCAATTGCTCGACGTTTGCAATTTCTCACCTGAGCTCTCTTTAGACTGCGCGAGAGCGTGAGCAGAAGATTAGGTGGCTAGAGAAGCCCAGAGCCCCAGTGTTCTTAGGGCTACAAAAGCGCTTCCAAGGAAGGGTGCTGGCTAGCAACAGCTTTCAGTGCTGGCACTTTTCATCTCTGAGCAATTGCTCGACGTTTGCAATTTCACACCTGAGCTCTCTTTAGACTGCGTGAGAGGATGAGCAGAAGATTAGGTGGCTAGAGAAGCCCAGAGCCCCAGTGTTCTTAGGCCTACAAAAGCGCTTCCAAGGAAGGGTGCTGGCTAGCAACAGCTTTCAGTGCTGGCACTTTTCATCTCTGAGCAATTGCTCGACGTTTGCAATTTCTCGGCTCGTGTTTACGAGACGGAGAGATAGTGACCGTGATGTTTGGTGGCTAGAGAAGCGCAAAGCCCCAGTGTTGCTGTGCCTGTGAAAGCGCTTCCAAGGAAGGGTGCTGGCTAGCAACAGCTTTCAGTGCTGGCACTTTTCATCTCTGAGCAATTGCTCGACATTTGCAATTTCTCACCTGAGCTCTCTTTAGACTGCGCGAGAGGATGAGCAGAAGATTAGGTGGCTAGAGAAGCCCAGAGCCCCAGGGTTCTTAGGCCTACAAAAGCGCTTCCAAGGAAGGGTGCTGGCTAGCAAGAGCTTTCAGTGCTGGCACTTTTCATCTCTGAGCAATTGCTGGACGTTTGCAATTTCTCACCTGAGCTCTCTTTAGAGTGCGCGAGAGGATGAGCAGAAGATTAGGTGGCTAGAGAAGCCCAGAGCCCCACTGTTCTTAGGCCTACAAAAGCGCTTCCAAGGAAGGGTGCTGGCTAGCAACAGCTTTCAGTGCTGGCACTTTTCATCTCTGAGCAGTTGCTCGATGTTTGCAATTTCTCACCTGAGCTCTCTTTAGAGTGCGCGAGAGGATGAGCAGAAGAGTAGGTGGCTAGAGAAGCCCAGAGCCCCAGTGTTCTTAGGGCTACAAAAGCGCTTCCAAGGAAGGGTGCTGGCTAGCAAGAGCTTTCAGTGCTGGCACTTTTCATCTCTGAGCAATTGCTCGACGTTTGCAATTTCTCACCTGAGCTCTCTTTAGACTGCGCGAGAGGATGAGCAGAAGATTAGGTGGCTAGAGAAGCCCAGAGCCCCAGTGTTCTTAGGGCTACAAAAGCACTTCCAAGGAAGGGTGCTGGCTAGCAACAGCTTTCAGTGCTGGCACTATTCATCTCTGAGCAATTGCTCAACGTTTGCAATTTCTCACCTGAGCTCTCTTTAGACTGCACGAGAGGATGAGCAGAAGATTAGGTGGCTAGAGAAGCCCAGAGCCCCACTGTTCTTAGGGCTACAAGAGCGCTTCCAAGGAAGGGTGCTGGCTAGCCACAGCTTTCAGTGCTGGCACTTTTCATCTTTGAGCAGTTGCTCGACTTTTGCAATTTCTCAGCTCTTGTCTACAAGACTGAAAGAGAATGACCGTGATGTTTGGTGGGTAGAGTAGCGCAAAGTCCCAGTGTTGCTGTGCCTGTGAAAGCGCTTCCAAGGAAGGGTGCTGGCTAGCAAGAGCTTTCAGTGCTGGCACTTTTCATCTCTGAGCAATTGCTCGACGTTTGCAATTTCTCACCTGAGCTCTCTTTAGACTGCGCGAGAGGATGAGCAGAAGATTAGGTGGCTAGAGAAGCCCAGAGCCCCAGTGTTCTTAGGCCTACAAAAGCGCTTCCAAGGAAGGGTGCTGGCTAGCAAGAGCTTTCAGTGCTGGCACTTTTCATCTCTGAGCAATTGCTCGACGTTTGCAATTTCTCAACTCGAGTTTACGAGACAGAGAGATAGTGACCGTGATGTTTGGTGGGTAGAGAAGCGCAAAGCCCCAGTGTTGCTGCGCCTGTGAAAGCGCTTCCAAGGAAGGGTGCTGGCTAGCAAGAGCTTTCAGTGCTGGCACTTTTCATCTCTGAGCAATTGCTCGACGTTTGCAATTTCTCACCTGAGCTCTCTTTAGACTGCGCGAGAGGATGAGCAGAAGATTAGGTGGCTAGAGAAGCCCAGAGCCCCAGTGTTCTTAGGGCTACAAGAGCGCTTCCAAGGAAGGGTGCTGGCTAGCCACAGCTTTCAGTGCTGGCACTTTTCATCTTTGAGCAGTTGCTCGACGTTTGCAATTTCTCAGCTCTTGTCTACGAGACGGAAAGAGAATGACCGCGATGTTTGGTGGGTAGAGTAGCGCAAAGCCCCAGTGTTGCTGTGCCTGTGAAAGCGCTTCCAAGGAAGGGTGCTGGCTAGCAACAGCTTTCAGTGCTGGCACTTTTCATCTCTGAGCAATTGCTCAACATTTGCAATTTCTCACCTGAGCTCTCTTTAGACTGCGCGAGAGGATGAGCAGAAGATTAGGTGGCTAGGGTAGCCCAGAGCCCCAGTGTTCTTAGGCCTACAAGAGCGCTTCCAAGGAAGGGTGCTGGCTAGCAACAGCTTTCAGTGCTGGCACTTTTCATCTCTGAGCAATTGCTCGACGTTTGCAATTTCTCGGCTCGTGTCTACGAGATGGAGAGATAGTGACCGTGACGTTTGGTGGCTAGAGAAGCGCAAAGCCCCAGTGTTGCTGCGCCTGTGAAAGCGCTTCCAAGGAAGGGTGCTGGCTAGCAACAGCTTTCAGTGCTGGCACTTTTCATCTTTGAGCAGTTGCTCGACTTCTGCAATTTGTCAGCTCTTGTCTACGAGACTGAAATAGAATGACCGTGATGTTTGGTGGGTAGAGTAGCACAAAGTCCCAGTGTTGCTGTGCCTGTGAAAGCGCTTCCAAGGAAGGGTGCTGGCTAGCAACAGCTTTCAGTGCTGGCACTTTTCATCTCTGAGCAATTGCTGGACGTTTGCAATTTCTCACCTGAGCTCTCTTTAGACTGCGCGAGAGGATGAGCAGAAGATTAGGTGGCTAGAGAAGCCCAGAGCCCCAGTGTTCTTAGGCCTACAAAAGCGCTTCCAAGGAAGGGTGCTGGCTAGCAACAGCTTTCAGTGCTGGCACTTTTCATCTCTGAGCAATTGCTGGACGTTTGCAATTTCTCACCTGAGCTCTCTTTAGACTGCGCGAGAGGATGAGCAGAAGATTAGGTGGCTAGAGAAGCCCAGAGCCCCACTGTTCTTAGGCCTACAAAAGCACTTCCAAGGAAGGGTGCTGGCTAGCAACAGCTTTCAGTGCTGGCACTTTTCATCTCTGAGCAATTGCTCGACGTTTGCAATTTCTCAACTCGAGTTTACGAGACAGAGAGATAGTGACCGTGATGTTTGGTGGGTAGAGTAGCGCAAAGCCCCAGTGTTGCTGCGCCTGTGAAAGCGCTTCCAAGGAAGGGTGCTGGCTAGCAACTGCTTTCAGTGCTGGCACTTTTCATCTCTGAGCAATTGCTCAACGTTTGCAATTTCTCACCTCAGCTCTCTTTCGACTGCGCGAGAGGATGAGCAGAAGATTAGGTGGCTAGAGAAGCCCAGAGCCCCAGTGTTCTTAGGCCTACAAAAGCACTTCCAAGGAAGGGTGCTGGCTAGCAACAGCTTTCAGTGCTGGCACTTTTCATCTCTGAGCAATTGCTCAACGTTTGCAATTTCTCACCTGAGCTCTCTTTAGACTGCGCGAGAGGATGAGCAGAAGAGTAGGTGGCTAGAGAAGCCCAGAGCCCCAGTGTTCTTAGGCCTACAAAAGCGCTTCCAAGGAAGGGTGCTGGCTAGCAACAGCTTTCAGTGCTGGCACTTTTCATCTCTGAACAATTGCTGGACGTTTGGAATCTCTCACCTGAGCTCTCTTTAGACTGCGCGAGAGGATGAGCAGAAGATTAGGTGGCTAGAGAAGCCCAGAGCCCCAGTGTTCTTAGGCCTACAAAAGCGCTTCCAAGGAAGGGTGCTGGCTAGCAACAGCTTTCAGTGCTGGCACTTTTCATCTCTGAGCAATTGCTGGACGTTTGCAATTTCTCACCTGAGCTCTCTTTAGACTGCGCGAGAGGATGAGCAGAAGATTAGGTGGCTAGAGAAGCCCAGAGCCCCAGTGTTCTTAGGGCTACAAAAGCGCTTCCAAGGAAGGGTGCTGGCTAGCAACAGCTTTCAGTGCTGGCACTTTTCATCTCTGAGCAATTGCTCGACGTTTGCAATTTCTCACCTGAGCTCTCTTTAGAGTGCGCGAGAGGATGAGCAGAAGAGTAGGTGGCTAGAGAAGCCCAGAGCCCCAGTGTTCTTAGGCCTACAAAAGCACTTCCAAGGAAGGGTGCTGGCTAGCAACAGCTTTCAGTGCTGGCACTTTTCATCTCTGAGCAATTGCTCGACGTTTGCAATCTCTCACCTGAGCTCTCTTTAGACTGCGCGAGAGGATGAGCAGAAGATTAGGTGGCTAGAGAAGCCCAGAGCCCCAGTGTTCTTAGGCCTACAAAAGCGCTTCCAAGGAAGGGTGCTGGCTAGCAACAGCTTTCAGTGCTGGCACTTTTCATCTCTGAGCAATTGCTCGACGTTTGCAATTTCTCACCTGAGCTCTCTTTAGACTGCGCGAGAGGATGAGCAGAAGATTAGGTGGCTAGAGAAGCCCAGAGCCCCAGTGTTCTTAGGGCTACAAAAGCGCTTCCAAGGAAGGGTGCTGGCTAGCAACAGCTTTCAGTGCTGGCACTTTTCATCTCTGAGCAATTGCTCGACGTTTGCAATTTCTCACCTGAGCTCTCTTTAGAGTGCGCGAGAGGATGAGCAGAAGAGTAGGTGGCTAGAGAAGCCCAGAGCCCCAGTGTTCTTAGGCCTACAAAAGCACTTCCAAGGAAGGGTGCTGGCTAGCAACAGCTTTCAGTGCTGGCACTTTTCATCTCTGAGCAATTGCTCGACGTTTGCAATCTCTCACCTGAGCTCTCTTTAGACTGCGCGAGAGGATGAGCAGAAGATTAGGTGGCTAGAGAAGCCCAGAGCCCCAGTGTTCTTAGGCCTACAAAAGCGCTTCCAAGGAAGGGTGCTGGCTAGCAACAGCTTTCAGTGCTGGCACTTTTCATCTCTGAGCAATTGCTCGACGTTTGCAATTTCTCACCTGAGCTCTCTTTAGAGTGCGCGAGAGGATGAGCAGAAGAGTAGGTGGCTAGAGAAGCCCAGAGCCCCAGTGTTCTTAGGCCTACAAAAGCACTTCCAAGGAAGGGTGCTGGCTAGCAACAGCTTTCAGTGCTGGCACTTTTCATCTCTGAGCAATTGCTCGACGTTTGCAATCTCTCACCTGAGCTCTCTTTAGACTGCGCGAGAGGATGAGCAGAAGATTAGGTGGCTAGAGAAGCCCAGAGCCCCAGTGTTCTTAGGCCTACAAAAGCGCTTCCAAGGAAGGGTGCTGGCTAGCAACAGCTTTCAGTGCTGGCACTTTTCATCTCTGAGCAATTGCTCGACGTTTGCAATTTCTCGGCTCGTGTTTACGAGACGGAGAGATAGTGACCGTGACGTTTGGTGGGTAGAGAAGCGCAAAGGCCCAGTGTTGCTGCGCCTGTGAAAGCGCTTCCAAGGAAGGCTGCTGGCTAGCAACAGCTTTCAGTGCTGGCACTTTTCATCTCTGAGCAATTGCTCGACGTTTGCAATTTCTCACCTGAGCTCTCTTTAGAGTGCGCGAGAGGATGAGCAGAAGATTAGGTGGCTAGAGAAGCCCAGAGCCCCAGTGTTCTTAGGCCTACAAAAGCGCTTCCAAGGAAGGGTGCTGGCTAGCCACAGCTTTCAGTGCTGGCACTTTTCATCTCTGAACAATTGCTCAACGTTTGCAATTTCTCACCTGAGCTCTCTTTAGAGTGCGCGAGAGGATGAGCAGAAGAGTAGGTGGCTAGAGAAGCCCAGAGCCCCAGTGTTCTTAGGCCTACAAAAGCGCTTCCAAGGAAGGGTGCTGGCTAGCAACAGCTTTCAGTGCTGGCACTTTTCATCTCTGAGCAATTGCTCGACGTTTGCAATCTCTCACCTGAGTTCTCTTTAGACTGCGCGAGAGGATGAGCAGAAGATTAGGTGGCTAGAGAAGCCCAGAGCCCCAGTGTTCTTAGGGCTACAAAAGCGTTTCCAAGGAAGGGTGCTGGCTAGCAAGAGCTTTCAGTGCTGGCACTTTTCATCTCTGAGCAATTGCTCGACGTTTGCAATTTCTCGGCTCGTGTTTACGAGACAGAGAGATAGTGACCGTGATGTTTGGTGGCTAGAGAAGCGCAAAGCCCCAGTGTTGCTGCGCTTGTGAAAGCGCTTCCAAGGAAGGGTGCTGGCTAGCAACAGCTTTCAGTGCTGGCACTTTTCATCTCTGAGCAATTGCTCGACGTTTGCAATTTCTCACCTGAGCTCTCTTTAGACTGCGCGAGAGGATGAGCAGAAGAGTAGGTGGCTAGAGAAGCCCAGAGCCCCAGTGTTCTTAGGCCTACAAAAGCGCTTCCAAGGAAGGGTGGTGGCTAGCCACAGCTTTCAGTGCTGGCACTTTTCATCTCTGAGCAATTGCTCGACGTTTGCAATTTCTCAGCTCGTGTTTACGAGACAGAGAGATAGTGACCGTGATGTTTGGTGGCTAGAGAAGCGCAAAGCCCCAGTGTTGCTGTGCCTGTGAAAGCGCTTCCAAGGAAGGGTGCTGGCTAGCAACAGCTTTCAGTGCTGGCACTTTTCATCTCTGAGCAATTGCTCGACGTTTGCAATTTCTCACCTGAGTTCTCTTTAGAGTGCGCGAGAGGATGAGCAGAAGATTAGGTGGCTAGAGAAGCCCAGAGCCCCAGTGTTCTTAGGCCTACAAAAGCGCTTCCAAGGAAGGGTGCTGGCTAGCAACAGCTTTCAGTGCTGGCACTTTTCATCTCTGAGCAATTGCTCGACGTTTGCAATTTCTCAGCTCTTGTCTACGAGACTGAAAGAGAATGACCGTGACATTTGGTGGGTAGAGAAGCACCAAACCCCAGAGTTGCTGCGCCTGTGAAAGCGCTTCCAAGGAAGGGTGCTGGCTAGCAACAGCTTTCAATGCTGGCACTTTTCATCTCTGAGCAATTGCTCGACGTTTGCAATTTCTCACCTGAGCTCTCTTTAGACTGCGCGAGAGGATTAGCAGAAGATTAGGTGGCTAGAGAAGCCCAGAGCCCCAGTGTTCTTAGGCCTACAAAAGCGCTTCCAAGGAAGGGTGCTGGCTAGCAACAGCTTTCAGTGCTGGCACTTTTCATCTCTGAGCAATTGCTCAACGTTTGCAATTTCACACCTGAGCTCTCTTTAGACTGCGCGAGAGGATGAGCAGAAGATTAGGTGGCTAGAGAAGCCCAGAGCCCCAGTGTTCTTAGGCCTACAAAAGCGCTTCCAAGGAAGGGTGGTGGCTAGCCACAGCTTTCAGTGCTGGCACTTTTCATCTCTGAGCAATTGCTCGACGTTTGCAATTTCTCAGCTCGTGTTTACGAGACAGAGAGATAGTGACCGTGATATTTGGTGGCTAGAGAAGCGCAAAGCCCCAGTGTTGCTGTGCCTGTGAAAGCGCTTCCAAGGAAGGGTGCTGGCTAGCAACAGCTTTCAGTGCTGGCACTTTTCATCTCTGAGCAATTGCTCGACGTTTGCAATTTCTCACCTGAGTTCTCTTTAGAGTGCGCGAGAGGATGAGCAGAAGATTAGGTGGCTAGAGAAGCCCAGAGCCCCAGTGTTCTTAGGCCTACAAAAGCGCTTCCAAGGAAGGGTGCTGGCTAGTAACAGCTTTCAGTGCTGGCACTTTTCATCTCTGAGCAATTGCTGGATGTTTGCAATTTCTCCCCTGAGCTCTCTTTAGACTGCGCGAGAGCATGAGCAGAAGATTAGGTGGCTAGAGAAGCCCAGAGCCCCAGTGTTCTTAGGGCTACAAAAGCGCTTCCAAGGAAGGGTGCTGGCTAGCAACAGCTTTCAGTGCTGGCACTTTTCATCTCTGAGCAATTGCTCGACGTTTGCAATTTCTCGGCTCGTGTCTACGAGATGGAGAGATAGTGACCGTGATGTTTGGTGGCTAGAGAAGCGCAAAGCCCCAGTGTTGCTGCGCCTGTGAAAGCGCTTCCAAGGAACGGTGCTGGCTAGCAAGAGCTTTCAGTGCTGGCACTTTTCATCTCTGAGCAATTGCTCGACATTTGCAATTTCTCACCTGAGCTCTCTTTAGACTGCGCGAGAGGATGAGCAGAAGATTAGGTGGCTAGAGAAGCCCAGAGCCCCACTGTTCTTAGGCCTACAAAAGCGCTTCCAAGGAAGGGTGCTGGCTAGCAACAGCTTTCAGTGCTGGCACTTTTCATCTCTGAGCAATTGCTCGACTTTTGCAATTTCTCACCTGAGCTCTCTTTAGACTGCGCGAGAGGATGAGCAGAAGATTAGGTGGCTAGAGAAGCCCAGAGCCCCAGTGTTCTTAGCGCTACAAAAGCGCTTCCAAGGAAGGGTGCTGGCTAGCAAGAGCTTTCAGTGCTGGCACTTTTCATCTCTGAGCAATTGCTCGACGTTTGCAATTTCTCGGCTCGTGTTTACGAGACGGAGAGATAGTGACCGTGATGTTTGGTGGCTAGAGAAGCGCAAAGCCCCAGTGTTGCTGCGCCTGTGAAAGCGCTTCCAAGGAACGGTGCTGGCTAGCAAGAGCTTTCAGTGCTGGCACTTTTCATCTCTGAGCAATTGCTCGACATTTGCAATTTCTCACCTGAGCTCTCTTTAGACTGCGCGAGAGGATGAGCAGAAGAGTAGGTGGCTAGAGAAGCCCAGAGCCCCAGTGTTCTTAGGCCTACAAAAGCGCTTCCAAGGAAGGGTGCTGGCTAGCAAGAGCTTTCAGTGCTGGCACTTTTCATCTCTGAGCAATTGCTGGTCGTTTGCAATTTCTCACCTGAGCTCTCTTTAGACTGCGCGAGAGGATGAGCAGAAGAGTAGGTGGCTAGAGAAGCCCAGAGCCCCAGTGTTCTTAGGCCTACAAAAGCACTTCCAAGGAAGGGTGCTGGCTAGCAAGAGCTTTCAGTGCTGGCACTTTTCATCTCTGAGCAATTGCTCGACGTTTGCAATTTCTTAACTCGAGTTTACGAGACAGAGAGATAGTGACCGTGATGTTTGGTGGGTAGAGAAGCGCAAAGCCCCAGTGTTGCTGCGCCTGTGAAAGCGCTTCCAAGGAAGGGTGCTGGCTAGCAACAGCTTTCAATGCTGGCACTTTTCATCTCTGAGCAATTGCTCGACGTTTGCAATTTCTCACCTGAGCTCTCTTTAGACTGCGCGAGAGGATGAGCAGAAGATTAGGTGGCTAGAGAAGCCCAGAGCCCCAGTGTTCTTAGGGCTACAAAAGCGCTTCCAAGGAAGAGTGCTGGCTAGCAACAGCTTTCAGTGCTGGCACTTTTCATCTCTGAGCAATTGCTCGATGTTTGCAATTTCTCAGCTCGTGTTTACGAGACGGAGAGATACTGACCGTGATGTTTGGTGGGTAGAGAAGCGCAAAGACCCAGTGTTGCTGCGCCTGTGAAAGCGCTTCCAAGGAACGGTGCTGGCTAGCAAGAGCTTTCAGTG
This sequence comes from Sarcoramphus papa, assembly GCA_037962945.1. Taxonomy (NCBI): domain Eukaryota; kingdom Metazoa; phylum Chordata; class Aves; order Accipitriformes; family Cathartidae; genus Sarcoramphus; species Sarcoramphus papa. The sequence goes on from CM075586.1 coordinate 95,718,585, forward strand.
CTGGCACTTTTCATCTCTGAGCAATTGCTCGACATTTCCAATTTCTCACCTGAGCTCTCTTTAGACTGCGCGAGAGGATGAGCAGAAGATTAGGTGGCTAGAGAAGCCCAGAGCCCCAGTGTTCTTAGGCCTACAAAAGCGCTTCCAAGGAAGGGTGCTGGCTAGCAACAGCTTTCAGTGCTGGCACTTTTCATCTCTGAGCAATTGCTCGACTTTTGCAATTTCTCACCTGAGCTCTCTTTAGACTGCGCAAGAGGATGAGCAGAAGATGAGGTGGCTAGAGAAGCCCAGAGCCCCAGTGTTCTTAGGGCTACAAAAGCGCTTCCAAGGAAGGGTGCTGGCTAGCAACAGCTTTCAGTGCTGGCACTTTTCATCTCTGAGCAATTGCTCGACGTTTGCAATTTCTCGGCTCGTGTTTATGAGACGGAGAGATAGTGACCGTGATGTTTGGTGGCTAGAGAAGCGCAAAGCCCCAGTGTTGCTGTGCCTCTGAAAGCGCTTCCAAGGAAGGGTGCTGGCTAGCAAGAGCTTTCAGTGCTGGCACTTTTCATCTCTGAGCAATTGCTCGACATTTGCAATTTCTCCCCTGAGCTCTCTTTAGACTGCGCGAGAGGATGAGCAGAAGATTAGGTGGCTAGAGAAGCCCAGAGCCCCACTGTTCTTAGGCCTACAAAAGCGTTTCCAAGGAAGGGTGCTGGCTAGCAACAGCTTTCAGTGCTGGCACTTTTCATCTCTGAGCAATTGCTCGACGTTTGCAATTTCTCGGCTCGTGTTTACGAGACAGAGAGATAGTGACCGTGACGTTTGGTGGGTAGAGAAGCGCAAAGCCCCAGTGTTGCTGCGCTTGTGAAAGCGCTTCCAAGGAAGGGTGCTGGCTAGCAACAGCTTTCAGTGCTGGCACTATTCATCTTTGAGCAGTTGCTCGACTTTTGCAATTTGTCAGCTCTTGTCTACGAGACTGAAAGAGAATGACCGTGATGTTTGGTGGGTAGAGCAGCACAAAGTCCCAGTGTTGCTGTGCCTGTGAAAGCGCTTCCAAGGAAGGGTGCTGGCTAGCAACAGCTTTCAGTGCTGGCACTTTTCATCTCTGAGCAATTGCTGGACGTTTGCAATTTCTCACCTGAGCTCTCTTTAGACTGCGCGAGAGGATGAGCAGAAGATTAGGTGGCTAGAGAAGCCCAGAGCCCCACTGTTCTTAGGGCTACAAAAGCACTTCCAAGGAAGGGTGCTGGCTAGCAAGAGCTTTCAGTGCTGGCACTTTTCATCTCTGAGCAATTGCTGGACGTTTGCAATTTCTCACCTGAGCTCTCTTTAGACTGCGCGAGAGGATGAGCAGAAGAGTAGGTGGCTAGAGAAGCCCAGAGCCCCAGTGTTCTTAGGCCTACAAAAGCACTTCCAAGGAAGGGTGCTGGCTAGCAACAGCTTTCAGTGCTGGCACTTTTCATCTCTGAGCAATTGCTCGACGTTTGCAATTTCTTAACTCGATTTTACGAGACAGAGAGATAGTGACCGTGATGTTTGGTGGGTAGAGAAGCGCAAAGCCCCAGTGTTGCTGCGCCTGTGAAAGCGCTTCCAAGGAAGGGTGCTGGCTAGCAACAGCTTTCAGTGCTGGCACTTTTCATCTCTGAGCAATTGCTCGACGTTTGCAATTTCTCACCTGAGCTCTCTTTAGACTGCGCGAGAGGATGAGCAGAAGATTAGGTGGCTAGAGAAGCCCAGAGCCCCAGTGTTCTTAGGGCTACAAAAGCGCTTCCAAGGAAGAGTGCTGGCTAGCAACAGCTTTCAGTGCTGGCACTTTTCATCTCTGAGCAATTGCTCGACGTTTGCAATTTCTCAGCTCGTGTCTACGAGACGGAAAGAGAAGGACCGTGATGTTTGGTGGGTAGAGAAGCGCAAAGCCCCAGTGTTGCTGCGCCTGTGAAAGCGCTTCCAAGGAAGGGTGCTGGCTAGCAACTGCTTTCAGTGCTGGCACTTTTCATCTCTGAGCAATTGCTCAACGTTTGCAATTTCTCACCTGAGCTCTCTTTAGACTGCGCGAGAGGATGAGCAGAAGATTAGGTGGCTAGAGAAGCCCAGAGCCCCACTGTTCTTAGGCCTACAAAAGCGCTTCCAAGGAAGGGTGCTGGCTAGCAACAGCTTTCAGTGCTGGCACTTTTCATCTCTGAGCAATTGCTCGACTTTTGCAATTTCTCACCTGAGCTCTCTTTAGACTGCGCGAGAGGATGAGCAGAAGATTAGGTGGCTAGAGAAGCCCAGAGCCCCAGTGTTCTTAGGCCTACAAAAGCGCTTCCAAGGAAGGGTGCTGGCTAGCCACAGCTTTCAGTGCTGGCACTTTTCATCTCTGAGCAATTGCTCGACGTTTGCAATTTCTCAGCTCGTGTTTACGAGACAGAGAGATAGTGACCGTGATCTTTGGTGGCTAGAGAAGCGCAAAGCCCCAGTGTTGCTGTGCCTGTGAAAGCGCTTCCAAGGAAGGGTGCTGGCTAGCAACAGCTTTCAGTGCTGGCACTTTTCATCTCTGAGCAATTGCTCGACGTTTGCAATTTCTCACCTGAGTTCTCTTTAGAGTGCGCGAGAGGATGAGCAGAAGATTAGGTGGCTAGAGAAGCCCAGAGCCCCAGTGTTCTTAGGCCTACAAAAGCGCTTCCAAGGAAGGGTGCTGGCTAGTAACAGCTTTCAGTGCTGGCACTTTTCATCTCTGAGCAATTGCTGGATGTTTGCAATTTCTCCCCTGAGCTCTCTTTAGACTGCGCGAGAGCATGAGCAGAAGATTAGGTGGCTAGAGAAGCCCAGAGCCCCAGTGTTCTTAGGGCTACAAAAGCGCTTCCAAGGAAGGGTGCTGGCTAGCAACAGCTTTCAGTGCTGGCACTTTTCATCTCTGAGCAATTGCTCGACGTTTGCAATTTCTCGGCTCGTGTCTACGAGATGGAGAGATAGTGACCGTGATGTTTGGTGGCTAGAGAAGCGCAAAGCCCCAGTGTTGCTGCGCCTGTGAAAGCGCTTCCAAGGAACGGTGCTGGCTAGCAAGAGCTTTCAGTGCTGGCACTTTTCATCTCTGAGCAATTGCTCGACATTTGCAATTTCTCACCTGAGCTCTCTTTAGACTGCGCGAGAGGATGAGCAGAAGATTAGGTGGCTAGAGAAGCCCAGAGCCCCACTGTTCTTAGGCCTACAAAAGCGCTTCCAAGGAAGGGTGCTGGCTAGCAACAGCTTTCAGTGCTGGCACTTTTCATCTCTGAGCAATTGCTCGACTTTTGCAATTTCTCACCTGAGCTCTCTTTAGACTGCGCGAGAGGATGAGCAGAAGATTAGGTGGCTAGAGAAGCCCAGAGCCCCAGTGTTCTTAGCGCTACAAAAGCGCTTCCAAGGAAGGGTGCTGGCTAGCAAGAGCTTTCAGTGCTGGCACTTTTCATCTCTGAGCAATTGCTCGACGTTTGCAATTTCTCGGCTCGTGTTTACGAGACGGAGAGATAGTGACCGTGATGTTTGGTGGCTAGAGAAGCGCAAAGCCCCAGTGTTGCTGCGCCTGTGAAAGCGCTTCCAAGGAACGGTGCTGGCTAGCAAGAGCTTTCAGTGCTGGCACTTTTCATCTCTGAGCAATTGCTCGACATTTGCAATTTCTCACCTGAGCTCTCTTTAGACTGCGCGAGAGGATGAGCAGAAGAGTAGGTGGCTAGAGAAGCCCAGAGCCCCAGTGTTCTTAGGCCTACAAAAGCGCTTCCAAGGAAGGGTGCTGGCTAGCAAGAGCTTTCAGTGCTGGCACTTTTCATCTCTGAGCAATTGCTGGTCGTTTGCAATTTCTCACCTGAGCTCTCTTTAGACTGCGCGAGAGGATGAGCAGAAGAGTAGGTGGCTAGAGAAGCCCAGAGCCCCAGTGTTCTTAGGCCTACAAAAGCACTTCCAAGGAAGGGTGCTGGCTAGCAAGAGCTTTCAGTGCTGGCACTTTTCATCTCTGAGCAATTGCTCGACGTTTGCAATTTCTTAACTCGAGTTTACGAGACAGAGAGATAGTGACCGTGATGTTTGGTGGGTAGAGAAGCGCAAAGCCCCAGTGTTGCTGCGCCTGTGAAAGCGCTTCCAAGGAAGGGTGCTGGCTAGCAACAGCTTTCAATGCTGGCACTTTTCATCTCTGAGCAATTGCTCGACGTTTGCAATTTCTCACCTGAGCTCTCTTTAGACTGCGCGAGAGGATGAGCAGAAGATTAGGTGGCTAGAGAAGCCCAGAGCCCCAGTGTTCTTAGGGCTACAAAAGCGCTTCCAAGGAAGAGTGCTGGCTAGCAACAGCTTTCAGTGCTGGCACTTTTCATCTCTGAGCAATTGCTCGATGTTTGCAATTTCTCAGCTCGTGTTTACGAGACGGAGAGATACTGACCGTGATGTTTGGTGGGTAGAGAAGCGCAAAGACCCAGTGTTGCTGCGCCTGTGAAAGCGCTTCCAAGGAACGGTGCTGGCTAGCAAGAGCTTTCAGTGCTGGCACTTTTCATCTCTGAGCAATTGCTCGACATTTCCAATTTCTCACCTGAGCTCTCTTTAGACTGCGCGAGAGGATGAGCAGAAGATTAGGTGGCTAGAGAAGCCCAGAGCCCCAGTGTTCTTAGGCCTACAAAAGCGCTTCCAAGGAAGGGTGCTGGCTAGCAACAGCTTTCAGTGCTGGCACTTTTCATCTCTGAGCAATTGCTCGACTTTTGCAATTTCTCACCTGAGCTCTCTTTAGACTGCGCAAGAGGATGAGCAGAAGATGAGGTGGCTAGAGAAGCCCAGAGCCCCAGTGTTCTTAGGGCTACAAAAGCGCTTCCAAGGAAGGGTGCTGGCTAGCAACAGCTTTCAGTGCTGGCACTTTTCATCTCTGAGCAATTGCTCGACGTTTGCAATTTCTCGGCTCGTGTTTATGAGACGGAGAGATAGTGACCGTGATGTTTGGTGGCTAGAGAAGCGCAAAGCCCCAGTGTTGCTGTGCCTCTGAAAGCGCTTCCAAGGAAGGGTGCTGGCTAGCAAGAGCTTTCAGTGCTGGCACTTTTCATCTCTGAGCAATTGCTCGACATTTGCAATTTCTCCCCTGAGCTCTCTTTAGACTGCGCGAGAGGATGAGCAGAAGATTAGGTGGCTAGAGAAGCCCAGAGCCCCACTGTTCTTAGGCCTACAAAAGCGTTTCCAAGGAAGGGTGCTGGCTAGCAACAGCTTTCAGTGCTGGCACTTTTCATCTCTGAGCAATTGCTCGACGTTTGCAATTTCTCGGCTCGTGTTTACGAGACAGAGAGATAGTGACCGTGACGTTTGGTGGGTAGAGAAGCGCAAAGCCCCAGTGTTGCTGCGCTTGTGAAAGCGCTTCCAAGGAAGGGTGCTGGCTAGCAACAGCTTTCAGTGCTGGCACTATTCATCTTTGAGCAGTTGCTCGACTTTTGCAATTTGTCAGCTCTTGTCTACGAGACTGAAAGAGAATGACCGTGATGTTTGGTGGGTAGAGCAGCACAAAGTCCCAGTGTTGCTGTGCCTGTGAAAGCGCTTCCAAGGAAGGGTGCTGGCTAGCAACAGCTTTCAGTGCTGGCACTTTTCATCTCTGAGCAATTGCTGGACGTTTGCAATTTCTCACCTGAGCTCTCTTTAGACTGCGCGAGAGGATGAGCAGAAGATTAGGTGGCTAGAGAAGCCCAGAGCCCCACTGTTCTTAGGGCTACAAAAGCACTTCCAAGGAAGGGTGCTGGCTAGCAAGAGCTTTCAGTGCTGGCACTTTTCATCTCTGAGCAATTGCTGGACGTTTGCAATTTCTCACCTGAGCTCTCTTTAGACTGCGCGAGAGGATGAGCAGAAGAGTAGGTGGCTAGAGAAGCCCAGAGCCCCAGTGTTCTTAGGCCTACAAAAGCACTTCCAAGGAAGGGTGCTGGCTAGCAACAGCTTTCAGTGCTGGCACTTTTCATCTCTGAGCAATTGCTCGACGTTTGCAATTTCTTAACTCGATTTTACGAGACAGAGAGATAGTGACCGTGATGTTTGGTGGGTAGAGAAGCGCAAAGCCCCAGTGTTGCTGCGCCTGTGAAAGCGCTTCCAAGGAAGGGTGCTGGCTAGCAACAGCTTTCAGTGCTGGCACTTTTCATCTCTGAGCAATTGCTCGACGTTTGCAATTTCTCACCTGAGCTCTCTTTAGACTGCGCGAGAGGATGAGCAGAAGATTAGGTGGCTAGAGAAGCCCAGAGCCCCAGTGTTCTTAGGGCTACAAAAGCGCTTCCAAGGAAGAGTGCTGGCTAGCAACAGCTTTCAGTGCTGGCACTTTTCATCTCTGAGCAATTGCTCGACGTTTGCAATTTCTCAGCTCGTGTCTACGAGACGGAAAGAGAAGGACCGTGATGTTTGGTGGGTAGAGAAGCGCAAAGCCCCAGTGTTGCTGCGCCTGTGAAAGCGCTTCCAAGGAAGGGTGCTGGCTAGCAACTGCTTTCAGTGCTGGCACTTTTCATCTCTGAGCAATTGCTCAACGTTTGCAATTTCTCACCTGAGCTCTCTTTAGACTGCGCGAGAGGATGAGCAGAAGATTAGGTGGCTAGAGAAGCCCAGAGCCCCACTGTTCTTAGGCCTACAAAAGCGCTTCCAAGGAAGGGTGCTGGCTAGCAACAGCTTTCAGTGCTGGCACTTTTCATCTCTGAGCAATTGCTCGACTTTTGCAATTTCTCACCTGAGCTCTCTTTAGACTGCGCGAGAGGATGAGCAGAAGATTAGGTGGCTAGAGAAGCCCAGAGCCCCAGTGTTCTTAGCGCTACAAAAGCGCTTCCAAGGAAGGGTGCTGGCTAGCAACAGCTTTCAGTGCTGGCACTTTTCATCTCTGAGCAATTGCTCGACGTTTGCAATTTCTCGGCTCGTGTTTATGAGACGGAGAGATAGTGACCGTGATGTTTGGTGGCTAGAGAAGCGCAAAGCCCCAGTGTTGCTGCGCCTCTGAAAGCGCTTCCAAGGAAGGGTGCTGGCTAGCAAGAGCTTTCAGTGCTGGCACTTTTCATCTCTGAGCAATTGCTCGACATTTGCAATTTCTCCCCTGAGCTCTCTTTAGACTGCGCGAGAGGATGAGCAGAAGATTAGGTGGCTAGAGAAGCCCAGAGCCCCACTGTTCTTAGGCCTACAAAAGCGTTTCCAAGGAAGGGTGCTGGCTAGCAACAGCTTTCAGTGCTGGCACTTTTCATCTCTGAGCAATTGCTCGACGTTTGCAATTTCTCGGCTCGTGTTTACGAGACAGAGAGATAGTGACCGTGACGTTTGGTGGGTAGAGAAGCGCAAAGCCCCAGTGTTGCTGCGCTTGTGAAAGCGCTTCCAAGGAAGGGTGCTGGCTAGCAACAGCTTTCAGTGCTGGCACTATTCATCTTTGAGCAGTTGCTCGACTTTTGCAATTTGTCAGCTCTTGTCTACGAGACTGAAAGAGAATGACCGTGATGTTTGGTGGGTAGAGAAGCGCAAAGCCCCAGTGTTGCTGCGCCTGTGAAAGCGCTTCCAAGGAAGGCTGCTGGCTAGCAACAGCTTTCAGTGCTGGCACTTTTCATCTCTGAGCAATTGCTCGACGTTTGCAATTTCTCACCTGAGCTCTCTTTAGACTGCGCGAGAGGAAGAGCAGAAGATTAGGTGGCTAGAGAAGGCCAGAGCCCCAGTGTTCTTAGGGCTACAAGAGCGCTTCCAAGGAAGGGTGCTGGCTAGCCACAGCTTTCAGTGCTGGCACTTTTCATCTCTGAACAATTGCTCAACGTTTGCAATTTCTCACCTGAGCTGTCTTTAGAGTGCGCGAGAGGATGAGCAGAAGAGTAGGTGGCTAGAGAAGCCCAGAGCCCCAGTGTTCTTAGGCCTACAAAAGCGCTTCCAAGGAAGGGTGCTGGCTAGCAACAGCTTTCAGTGCTGGCACTTTTCATCTCTGAGCAATTGCTCGACGTTTGCAATTTCTCAGCTCGTGTTTACGAGACAGAGAGATAGTGACCGTGATGTTTGGTGGGTAGAGAAGCGCAAAGCCCCAGTGTTGCTGCGCCTGTGAAAGCGCTTCCAAGGAAGGGTGCTGGCTAGCAACAGCTTTCAGTGCTGGCACTTTTCATCTCTGAGCAATTGCTCGACGTTTGCAATCTCTCACCTGAGCTCTCTTTAGACTGCGCGAGAGGATGAGCAGAAGATTAGGTGGCTAGAGAAGCCCAGAGCCCCAGTGTTCTTAGGGCTACAAAAGCGCTTCCAAGGAAGGGTGGTGGCTAGCCACAGCTTTCAGTGCTGGCACTTTTCATCTCTGAGCAATTGCTCAACGTTTGCAATTTCTCAGCTCGTGTTTACGAGACAGAGAGATAGTGACCGTGATATTTGGTGGCTAGAGAAGCCCAGAGCCCCACTGTTCTTAGGCCTACAAAAGCGCTTCCAAGGAAGGGTGCTGGCTAGCAAGAGCTTTCAGTGCTGGCACTTTTCATCTCTGAGCAATTGCTCGACGTTTGCAATTTCTCACCTGAGCTGTCTTTAGAGTGCGCGAGAGGATGAGCAGAAGATTAGGTGGCTAGAGAAGCCCAGAGCCCCAGTGTTCTTAGGCCTACAAAAGCGCTTCCAAGGAAGGGTGCTGGCTAGTAACAGCTTTCAGTGCTGGCACTTTTCATCTCTGAGCAATTGCTGGATGTTTGCAATTTCTCCCCTGAGCTCTCTTTAGACTGCGCGAGAGCATGAGCAGAAGATTAGGTGGCTAGAGAAGCCCAGAGCCCCACTGTTCTTAGGCCTACAAAAGCGCTTCCAAGGAAGGGTGCTGGCTAGCAACAGCTTTCAGTGCTGGCACTTTTCATCTCTGAGCAATTGCTCGACGTTTGCAATTTCTCGGCTCGTGTCTACGAGACGGAGAGATAGTGACCGTGATGTTTGGTGGGTAGAGAAGCGCAAAGCCCCAGTGTTGCTGCGCCTGTGAAAGCGCTTCCAAGGAAGGGTGCTGGCTAGCAACAGCTTTCAGTGCTGGCACTTTTCATCTCTGAGCAATTGCTCGACGTTTGCAATTTCTCAACTCGTGTCTACGAGACTGAAAGAGAAAGACTGTGACGTTTGGTGGGTAGAGTAGCGCAAAGCCCCAGTGTTGCTGCGCCTGTGAAAGCGCTTCCAAGGAAGGCTGCTGGCTAGCAACAGCTTTCAGTGCTGGCACTTTTCATCTCTGAGCAATTGCTCAACGTTTGCAATTTCTCACCTGAGCTCTCTTTAGACTGCGCGAGAGGATGAGCAGAAGATTAGGTGGCTAGAGAAGCCCAGAGCCCCAGTGTTCTTAGGCCTACAAAAGCACTTCCAAGGAAGGGTGCTGGCTAGCAACAGCTTTCAGTGCTGGCACTTTTCATCTCTGAACAATTGTTGGACGTTTGCAATTTCTCACCTGAGCTCTCTTTAGAGTGCGCGAGAGGATGAGCAGAAGATTAGGTGGCTAGAGAAGCCCAGAGCCCCAGTGTTCTTAGGGCTACAAAAGCGCTTCCAAGGAAGGGTGCTGGCTAGCAACAGCTTTCAGTGCTGGCACTTTTCATCTCTGAGCAATTGCTGGATGTTTGCAATTTCTCACCTGAGCTCTCTTTAGACTGCGCGAGAGGATGAGCAGAAGAGTAGGTGGCTAGAGAAGCCCAGAGCCCCAGTGTTCTTAGGCCTACAAAAGCGCTTCCAAGGAAGGGTGCTGGCTAGCAAGAGCTTTCAGTGCTGGCACTTTTCATCTCTGAGCAATTGCTCGACGTTTGCAATTTCTCACCTGAGCTCTCTTTAGACTGCGCGAGAGGATGAGCAGAAGATTAGGTGGCTAGAGAAGCCCAGAGCCCCACTGTTCTTAGGCCTACAAAAGTGCTTCCAAGGAAGGGTGCTGGCTAGCAACAGCTTTCAGTGCTGGCACTTTTCATCTTTGAGCAGTTGCTCGACGTTTGCAATTTCTCACCTGAGCTCTCTTTAGACTACGCGAGAGGATGAGCAGAAGAGTAGGTGGCTAGAGAAGCCCAGAGCCCCAGTGTTCTTAGGCCTACAAAAGCACTTCCAAGGAAGGGTGCTGGCTAGCAACAGCTTTCAGTGCTGGCACTTTTCATCTCTGAGCAATTGCTCGACGTTTGCAATCTCTCACCTGAGCTCTCTTTAGACTGCGCGAGAGGATGAGCAGAAGATTAGGTGGCTAGAGAAGCCCAGAGCCCCAGTGTTCTTAGGCCTACAAAAGCGCTTCCAAGGAATGGTGCTGGCTAGCAACAGCTTTCAGTGCTGGCACTTTTCATCTCTGAGCAATTGCTCGACGTTTGCAATTTCTCGGCTCGTGTCTACGAGACGGAGAGATAGTGACCGTGACGTTTGGTGGCTAGAGAAGCGCAAAGCCCCAGTGTTGCTGCGCCTGTGAAAGCGCTTCCAAGGAAGGCTGCTGGCTAGCAACAGCTTTCAGTGCTGGCACTTTTCATCTCTGAGCAATTGCTCGACGTTTGCAATTTCTCACCTGAGCTCTCTTTAGACTGCGCGAGAGGATGAGCAGAAGATTAGGTGGCTAGAGAAGGCCAGAGCCCCAGTGTTCTTAGGGCTACAAGAGCGCTTCCAAGGAAGGGTGCTGGCTAGCCACAGCTTTCAGTGCTGGCACTTTTCATCTCTGAACAATTGCTCAACGTTTGCAATTTCTCACCTGAGCTCTCTTTAGAGTGCGCGAGAGGATGAGCAGAAGAGTAGGTGGCTAGAGAAGCCCAGAGCCCCAGTGTTCTTAGGCCTACAAAAGCGCTTCCAAGGAAGGGTGCTGGCTAGCAACAGCTTTCAGTGCTGGCACTTTTCATCTCTGAGCAATTGCTCGACGTTTGCAATCTCTCGGCTCGTGTTTACGAGACGGAGAGATAATGACCGTGATGTTTGGTGGGTAGAGAAGCGCAAAGCCCCAGTGTTGCTGCGCTTGTGAAAGCGCTTCCAAGGAAGGGTGCTGGCTAGCAACAGCTTTCAGTGCTGGCACTTTTCATCTCTGAGCAATTGCTGGACGTTTGGAATCTCTCACCTGAGCTCTCTTTAGACTGCGCGAGAGGATGAGCAGAAGAGTAGGTGGCTAGAGAAGCCCAGAGCCCCAGTGTTCTTAGGGCTACAAAAGCGCTTCCAAGGAAGGGTGGTGGCTAGCCACAGCTTTCAGTGCTGGCACTTTTCATCTCTGAGCAATTGCTCGACGTTTGCAATTTCTCAGCTCGTGTTTACGAGACAGAGAGATAGTGACCGTGATATTTGGTGGCTAGAGAAGCGCAAAGCCCCAGTGTTGCTGTGCCTGTGAAAGCGCTTCCAAGGAAGGGTGCTGGCTAGCAACAGCTTTCAGTGCTGGCACTTTTCATCTCTGAGCAATTGCTCGACGTTTGCAATTTCTCACCTGAGCTCTCTTTAGACTGCGCGAGAGGATGAGCAGAAGAGTAGGTGGCTAGAGAAGCCCAGAGCCCCACTGTTCTTAAGGCCTACAAAAGCGCTTCCAAGGAAGGGTGCTGGCTAGCAAGAGCTTTCAGTGCTGGCACTTTTCATCTCTGAGCAATTGCTCGACGTTTGCAATTTCTCACCTGAGTTCTCTTTAGAGTGCGCGAGAGGATGAGCAGAAGATTAGGTGGCTAGAGAAGCCCAGAGCCCCAGTGTTCTTAGGCCTACAAAAGCGCTTCCAAGGAAGGGTGCTGGCTAGCAACAGCTTTCAGTGCTGGCACTTTTCATCTCTGAGCAATTGCTGGATGTTTGCAATTTCTCACCTGAGCTCTCTTTAGACTGCGCGAGAGGATGAGCAGAAGATTAGGTGGCTAGAGAAGCCCAGAGCCCCAGTGTTCTTAGGCCTACAAAAGCGCTTCCAAGGAAGGGTGCTGGCTAGTAACAGCTTTCAGTGCTGGCACTTTTCATCTCTGAGCAATTGCTGGATGTTTGCAATTTCTCCCCTGAGCTCTCTTTAGACTACGCGAGAGCATGAGCAGAAGATTAGGTGGCTAGAGAAGCCCAGAGCCCCACTGTTTTAGGCCTACAAAAGCGCTTCCAAGGAAGGGTGCTGGCTAGCAACAGCTTTCAGTGCTGGCACTTTTCATCTCTGAGCAATTGCTCGACGTTTGCAATTTCTCGGCTCGTGTCTACGAGATGGAGAGATAGTGACCGTGATGTTTGGTGGGTAGAGAAGCGCAAAGCCCCAGTGTTGCTGCGCCTGTGAAAGCGCTTCCAAGGAAGGCTGCTGGCTAGCAACAGCTTTCAGTGCTGGCACTTTTCATCTCTGAGCAATTGCTCGACGTTTGCAATTTCTTAACTCGAGTTTACGAGACAGAGAGATAGTGACCGTGATGTTTGGTGGCTAGAGAAGCGCAAAGCCCCAGTGTTGCTGCGCCTGTGAAAGCGCTTCCAAGGAAGGGTGCTGGCTAGCAAGAGCTTTCAGTGCTGGCACTTTTCATCTCTGAGCAATTGCTCGACGTTTGCAATTTCTCACCTGAGCTCTCTTTAGACTGCGCGAGAGGATGAGCAGAAGATTAGGTGGCTAGAGAAGCCCAGAGCCCCAGTGTTCTTAGGGCTACAAAAGCGCTTCCAAGGAAGGGTGCTGGCTAGCAACAGCTTTCAGTGCTGGCACTTTTCATCTCTGAGCAATTGCTCGACGTTTGCAATTTCTCAACTCGTGTCTACGAGACTGAAAGAGAAAGACTGTGACGTTTGGTGGGTAGAGAAGCGCAAAGCCCCAGTGTTGCTGCGCCTGTGAAAGCGCTTCCAAGGAAGGGTGCTGGCTAGCAACAGCTTTCAGTGCTGGCACTTTTCATCTCTGAGCAATTGCTCGACGTTTGCAATTTCTCACCTGAGCTCTCTTTAGACTGCGCGAGAGGATGAGCAGAAGAGTAGGTGGCTAGAGAAGCCCAGAGCCCCAGTGTTCTTAGGCCTACAAAAGCGCTTCCAAGGAAGGGTGCTGGCTAGCAACAGCTTTCAGTGCTGGCACTTTTCATCTCTGAGCAATTGCTCGACGTTTGCAATTTCTCACCTGAGCTCTCTTTAGACTGCGCGAGAGGATGAGCAGAAGATTAGGTGGCTAGAGAAGCCCAGAGCCCCAGTGTTCTTAGGGCTACAAGAGCGCTTCCAAGGAAGGGTGCTGGCTAGCAACAGCTTTCAGTGCTGGCACTTTTCATCTCTGAGCAATTGCTCGACGTTTGCAATTTCTCAGCTCTTGTCTACGAGACTGAAAGAGAATGACCGTGACATTTGGTGGGTAGAGAAGCACAAAACCCCAGTGTTGCTGCGCCTGTGAAAGCGCTTCCAAGGAACGGTGCTGGCTAGCAACAGCTTTCAATGCTGGCACTTTTCATCTCTGAGCAATTGCTCGACGTTTGCAATTTCTCACCTGAGCTCTCTTTAGACTGCGCGAGAGGATGAGCAGAAGATGAGGTGGCTAGAGAAGCCCAGAGCCCCAGTGTTCTTAGGCCTACAAAAGCGCTTCCAAGGAAGGGTGCTGGCTAGCAACAGCTTTCAGTGCTGGCACTTTTCATCTCTGAGCAATTGCTCGACGTTTGCAATTTCTCACCTGAGCTCTCTTTAGACTGCGCGAGAGGATGAGCAGAAGAGTAGGTGGCTAGAGAAGCCCAGAGCCCCACTGTTCTTAGGGCTACAAAAGCGCTTCCAAGGAAGGGTGCTGGCTAGCAACAGCTTTCAGTGCTGGCACTTTTCATCTCTGAGCAATTGCTCGACGTTTGCAATTTCTCGGCTCGTGTTTACGAGACGGAGAGATAGTGACCGTGATGTTTGGTGGGTAGAGAAGCGCAAAGCCCCAGTGTTGCTGCGCCTGTGTTTGCGCTTCCAAGGAACGGTGCTGGCTAGCAAGAGCTTTCAGTGCTGGCACTTTTCATCTCTGAGCAATTGCTCGACATTTGCAATTTCTCACCTGAGCTCTCTTTAGACTGCGCGAGAGGATGAGCAGAAGATTAGGTGGCTAGAGAAGCCCAGAGCCCCAGTGTTCTTAGGCCTACAAAAGCGCTTCCAAGGAAGGGTGCTGGCTAGTAACAGCTTTCAGTGCTGGCACTTTTCATCTCTGAGCAATTGCTGGATGTTTGCAATTTCTCCCCTGAGCTCTCTTTAGACTGCGCGAGAGCATGAGCAGAAGATTAGGTGGCTAGAGAAGCCCAGAGCCCCAGTGTTCTTAGGCCTACAAAAGCGCTTCCAAGGAAGGGTGCTGGCTAGCAACAGCTTTCAGTGCTGGCACTTTTCATCTCTGAGCAATTGCTCGACGTTTGCAATTTCTCAGCTCGTGTCTACGAGACGGAGAGATAGTGACCGTGATGTTTGGTGGCTAGAGAAGCGCAAAGCCCCAGTGTTGCTGCGCCTGTGAAAGCGCTTCCAAGGAAGGGTGCTGGCTAGCAACAGCTTTCAGTGCTGGCACTTTTCATCTCTGAGCAATTGCTCGACGTTTGCAATTTCTCAACTCGTGTCTACGAGACTGAAAGAGAAAGACTGTGACGTTTGGTGGGTAGAGTAGCGCAAAGCCCCAGTGTTGCTGCGCCTGTGAAAGCGCTTCCAAGGAAGGGTGCTGGCTAGCAACAGCTTTCAGTGCTGGCACTTTTCATCTCTGAGCAATTGCTCAACGTTTGCAATTTCTCACCTGAGCTCTCTTTAGACTGCGCGAGAGGATGAGCAGAAGATTAGGTGGCTAGAGAAGCCCAGAGCCCCAGTGTTCTTAGGCCTACAAAAGCACTTCCAAGGAAGGGTGCTGGCTAGCAACAGCTTTCAGTGCTGGCACTTTTCATCTCTGAACAATTGTTCAACGTTTGCAATTTCTCACCTGAGCTCTCTTTAGAGTGCGCGAGAGGATGAGCAGAAGATTAGGTGGCTAGAGAAGCCCAGAGCCCCAGTGTTCTTAGGGCTACAAAAGCGCTTCCAAGGAAGGGTGCTGGCTAGCAACAGCTTTCAGTGCTGGCACTTTTCATCTCTGAGCAATTGCTGGATGTTTGCAATTTCTCACCTGAGCTCTCTTTAGACTGCGCGAGAGGATGAGCAGAAGAGTAGGTGGCTAGAGAAGCCCAGAGCCCCAGTGTTCTTAGGCCTACAAAAGCGCTTCCAAGGAAGGGTGCTGGCTAGCAAGAGCTTTCAGTGCTGGCACTTTTCATCTCTGAGCAATTGCTCGACGTTTGCAATTTCTCACCTGAGCTCTCTTTAGACTGCGCGAGAGGATGAGCAGAAGATTAGGTGGCTAGAGAAGCCCAGAGCCCCACTGTTCTTAGGCCTACAAAAGCGCTTCCAAGGAAGGGTGCTGGCTAGCAACAGCTTTCAGTGCTGGCACTTTTCATCTCTGAACAATTGCTCAACGTTTGCAATTTCTCACCTGAGCTCTCTTTAGACTGCGCGAGAGGATGAGCAGAAGAGTAGGTGGCTAGAGAAGCCCAGAGCCCCAGTGTTCTTAGGCCTACAAAAGCGCTTCCAAGGAAGGGTGCTGGCTAGCAACAGCTTTCAGTGCTGGCACTTTTCATCTCTGAGCAATTGCTCGACGTTTGCAATCTCTCACCTGAGTTCTCTTTAGACTGCGCGAGAGGATGAGCAGAAGATTAGGTGGCTAGAGAAGCCCAGAGCCCCAGTGTTCTTAGGCCTACAAAAGCGTTTCCAAGGAAGGGTGCTGGCTAGCAAGAGCTTTCAGTGCTGGCACTTTTCATCTCTGAACAATTGCTCAACGTTTGCAATTTCTCGGCTCGTGTTTACGAGACAGAGAGATAGTGACCGTGATGTTTGGTGGGTAGAGAAGCGCAAAGCCCCAGTGTTGCTGCGCTTGTGAAAGCGCTTCCAAGGAAGGGTGCTGGCTAGCAACAGCTTTCAGTGCTGGCACTTTTCATCTCTGAGCAATTGCTGGACGTTTGGAATCTCTCACCTGAGCTCTCTTTAGACTGCGCGAGAGGATGAGCAGAAGAGTAGGTGGCTAGAGAAGCCCAGAGCCCCAGTGTTCTTAGGGCTACAAAAGCGCTTCCAAGGAAGGGTGGTGGCTAGCCACAGCTTTCAGTGCTGGCACTTTTCATCTCTGAGCAATTGCTCGACGTTTGCAATTTCTCAGCTCGTGTTTACGAGACAGAGAGATAGTGACCGTGATATTTGGTGGCTAGAGAAGCGCAAAGCCCCAGTGTTGCTGTGCCTGTGAAAGCGCTTCCAAGGAAGGGTGCTGGCTAGCAACAGCTTTCAGTGCTGGCACTTTTCATCTCTGAGCAATTGCTCGACGTTTGCAATTTCTCACCTGAGCTCTCTTTAGACTGCGCGAGAGGATGAGCAGAAGAGTAGGTGGCTAGAGAAGCCCAGAGCCCCACTGTTCTTAGGCCTACAAAAGCGCTTCCAAGGAAGGGTGCTGGCTAGCAACAGCTTTCAGTGCTGGCACTTTTCATCTCTGAGCAATTGCTCGACGTTTGCAATTTCTCACCTGAGTTCTCTTTAGAGTGCGCGAGAGGATGAGCAGAAGATTAGGTGGCTAGAGAAGCCCAGAGCCCCAGTGTTCTTAGGCCTACAAAAGCGCTTCCAAGGAAGGGTGCTGGCTAGCAACAGCTTTCAGTGCTGGCACTTTTCATCTCTGAGCAATTGCTGGATGTTTGCAATTTCTCACCTGAGCTCTCTTTAGACTGCGCGAGAGGATGAGCAGAAGAGTAGGTGGCTAGAGAAGCCCAGAGCCCCAGTGTTCTTAGGCCTACAAAAGCGCTTCCAAGGAAGGGTGCTGGCTAGTAACAGCTTTCAGTGCTGGCACTTTTCATCTCTGAGCAATTGCTGGATGTTTGCAATTTCTCCCCTGAGCTCTCTTTAGACTGCGCGAGAGCATGAGCAGAAGATTAGGTGGCTAGAGAAGCCCAGAGCCCCACTGTTTTAGGCCTACAAAAGCGCTTCCAAGGAAGGGTGCTGGCTAGCAACAGCTTTCAGTGCTGGCACTTTTCATCTCTGAGCAATTGCTCGACGTTTGCAATTTCTCGGCTCGTGTCTACGAGATGGAGAGATAGTGACCGTGATGTTTGGTGGGTAGAGAAGCGCAAAGCCCCAGTGTTGCTGCGCCTGTGAAAGCGCTTCCAAGGAAGGGTGCTGGCTAGCAACAGCTTTCAGTGCTGGCACTTTTCATCTCTGAGCAATTGCTCGACGTTTGCAATTTCTCACCTGAGCTCTCTTTAGACTGCGCGAGAGGATGAGCAGAAGAGTAGGTGGCTAGAGAAGCCCAGAGCCCCACTGTTCTTAAGGCCTACAAAAGCGCTTCCAAGGAAGGGTGCTGGCTAGCAAGAGCTTTCAGTGCTGGCACTTTTCATCTCTGAGCAATTGCTCGACGTTTGCAATTTCTCACCTGAGTTCTCTTTAGAGTGCGCGAGAGGATGAGCAGAAGATTAGGTGGCTAGAGAAGCCCAGAGCCCCAGTGTTCTTAGGCCTACAAAAGCGCTTCCAAGGAAGGGTGCTGGCTAGCAACAGCTTTCAGTGCTGGCACTTTTCATCTCTGAGCAATTGCTGGATGTTTGCAATTTCTCACCTGAGCTCTCTTTAGACTGCGCGAGAGGATGAGCAGAAGATTAGGTGGCTAGAGAAGCCCAGAGCCCCAGTGTTCTTAGGCCTACAAAAGCGCTTCCAAGGAAGGGTGCTGGCTAGTAACAGCTTTCAGTGCTGGCACTTTTCATCTCTGAGCAATTGCTGGATGTTTGCAATTTCTCCCCTGAGCTCTCTTTAGACTACGCGAGAGCATGAGCAGAAGATTAGGTGGCTAGAGAAGCCCAGAGCCCCACTGTTTTAGGCCTACAAAAGCGCTTCCAAGGAAGGGTGCTGGCTAGCAACAGCTTTCAGTGCTGGCACTTTTCATCTCTGAGCAATTGCTCGACGTTTGCAATTTCTCGGCTCGTGTCTACGAGATGGAGAGATAGTGACCGTGATGTTTGGTGGGTAGAGAAGCGCAAAGCCCCAGTGTTGCTGCGCCTGTGAAAGCGCTTCCAAGGAAGGCTGCTGGCTAGCAACAGCTTTCAGTGCTGGCACTTTTCATCTCTGAGCAATTGCTCGACGTTTGCAATTTCTTAACTCGAGTTTACGAGACAGAGAGATAGTGACCGTGATGTTTGGTGGCTAGAGAAGCGCAAAGCCCCAGTGTTGCTGCGCCTGTGAAAGCGCTTCCAAGGAAGGGTGCTGGCTAGCAAGAGCTTTCAGTGCTGGCACTTTTCATCTCTGAGCAATTGCTCGACGTTTGCAATTTCTCACCTGAGCTCTCTTTAGACTGCGCGAGAGGATGAGCAGAAGATTAGGTGGCTAGAGAAGCCCAGAGCCCCAGTGTTCTTAGGGCTACAAAAGCGCTTCCAAGGAAGGGTGCTGGCTAGCAACAGCTTTCAGTGCTGGCACTTTTCATCTCTGAGCAATTGCTCGACGTTTGCAATTTCTCAACTCGTGTCTACGAGACTGAAAGAGAAAGACTGTGACGTTTGGTGGGTAGAGAAGCGCAAAGCCCCAGTGTTGCTGCGCCTGTGAAAGCGCTTCCAAGGAAGGGTGCTGGCTAGCAACAGCTTTCAGTGCTGGCACTTTTCATCTCTGAGCAATTGCTCGACGTTTGCAATTTCTCACCTGAGCTCTCTTTAGACTGCGCGAGAGGATGAGCAGAAGAGTAGGTGGCTAGAGAAGCCCAGAGCCCCAGTGTTCTTAGGCCTACAAAAGCGCTTCCAAGGAAGGGTGCTGGCTAGCAACAGCTTTCAGTGCTGGCACTTTTCATCTCTGAGCAATTGCTCGACGTTTGCAATTTCTCACCTGAGCTCTCTTTAGACTGCGCGAGAGGATGAGCAGAAGATTAGGTGGCTAGAGAAGCCCAGAGCCCCAGTGTTCTTAGGGCTACAAGAGCGCTTCCAAGGAAGGGTGCTGGCTAGCAACAGCTTTCAGTGCTGGCACTTTTCATCTCTGAGCAATTGCTCGACGTTTGCAATTTCTCAGCTCTTGTCTACGAGACTGAAAGAGAATGACCGTGACATTTGGTGGGTAGAGAAGCACAAAACCCCAGTGTTGCTGCGCCTGTGAAAGCGCTTCCAAGGAACGGTGCTGGCTAGCAACAGCTTTCAATGCTGGCACTTTTCATCTCTGAGCAATTGCTCGACGTTTGCAATTTCTCACCTGAGCTCTCTTTAGACTGCGCGAGAGGATGAGCAGAAGATGAGGTGGCTAGAGAAGCCCAGAGCCCCAGTGTTCTTAGGCCTACAAAAGCGCTTCCAAGGAAGGGTGCTGGCTAGCAACAGCTTTCAGTGCTGGCACTTTTCATCTCTGAGCAATTGCTCGACGTTTGCAATTTCTCACCTGAGCTCTCTTTAGACTGCGCGAGAGGATGAGCAGAAGAGTAGGTGGCTAGAGAAGCCCAGAGCCCCACTGTTCTTAGGGCTACAAAAGCGCTTCCAAGGAAGGGTGCTGGCTAGCAACAGCTTTCAGTGCTGGCACTTTTCATCTCTGAGCAATTGCTCGACGTTTGCAATTTCTCGGCTCGTGTTTACGAGACGGAGAGATAGTGACCGTGATGTTTGGTGGGTAGAGAAGCGCAAAGCCCCAGTGTTGCTGCGCCTGTGTTTGCGCTTCCAAGGAACGGTGCTGGCTAGCAAGAGCTTTCAGTGCTGGCACTTTTCATCTCTGAGCAATTGCTCGACATTTGCAATTTCTCACCTGAGCTCTCTTTAGACTGCGCGAGAGGATGAGCAGAAGATTAGGTGGCTAGAGAAGCCCAGAGCCCCAGTGTTCTTAGGCCTACAAAAGCGCTTCCAAGGAAGGGTGCTGGCTAGTAACAGCTTTCAGTGCTGGCACTTTTCATCTCTGAGCAATTGCTGGATGTTTGCAATTTCTCCCCTGAGCTCTCTTTAGACTGCGCGAGAGCATGAGCAGAAGATTAGGTGGCTAGAGAAGCCCAGAGCCCCAGTGTTCTTAGGCCTACAAAAGCGCTTCCAAGGAAGGGTGCTGGCTAGCAACAGCTTTCAGTGCTGGCACTTTTCATCTCTGAGCAATTGCTCGACGTTTGCAATTTCTCAGCTCGTGTCTACGAGACGGAGAGATAGTGACCGTGATGTTTGGTGGCTAGAGAAGCGCAAAGCCCCAGTGTTGCTGCGCCTGTGAAAGCGCTTCCAAGGAAGGGTGCTGGCTAGCAACAGCTTTCAGTGCTGGCACTTTTCATCTCTGAGCAATTGCTCGACGTTTGCAATTTCTCAACTCGTGTCTACGAGACTGAAAGAGAAAGACTGTGACGTTTGGTGGGTAGAGTAGCGCAAAGCCCCAGTGTTGCTGCGCCTGTGAAAGCGCTTCCAAGGAAGGGTGCTGGCTAGCAACAGCTTTCAGTGCTGGCACTTTTCATCTCTGAGCAATTGCTCAACGTTTGCAATTTCTCACCTGAGCTCTCTTTAGACTGCGCGAGAGGATGAGCAGAAGATTAGGTGGCTAGAGAAGCCCAGAGCCCCAGTGTTCTTAGGCCTACAAAAGCACTTCCAAGGAAGGGTGCTGGCTAGCAACAGCTTTCAGTGCTGGCACTTTTCATCTCTGAACAATTGTTCAACGTTTGCAATTTCTCACCTGAGCTCTCTTTAGAGTGCGCGAGAGGATGAGCAGAAGATTAGGTGGCTAGAGAAGCCCAGAGCCCCAGTGTTCTTAGGGCTACAAAAGCGCTTCCAAGGAAGGGTGCTGGCTAGCAACAGCTTTCAGTGCTGGCACTTTTCATCTCTGAGCAATTGCTGGATGTTTGCAATTTCTCACCTGAGCTCTCTTTAGACTGCGCGAGAGGATGAGCAGAAGAGTAGGTGGCTAGAGAAGCCCAGAGCCCCAGTGTTCTTAGGCCTACAAAAGCGCTTCCAAGGAAGGGTGCTGGCTAGCAAGAGCTTTCAGTGCTGGCACTTTTCATCTCTGAGCAATTGCTCGACGTTTGCAATTTCTCACCTGAGCTCTCTTTAGACTGCGCGAGAGGATGAGCAGAAGATTAGGTGGCTAGAGAAGCCCAGAGCCCCACTGTTCTTAGGCCTACAAAAGCGCTTCCAAGGAAGGGTGCTGGCTAGCAACAGCTTTCAGTGCTGGCACTTTTCATCTCTGAACAATTGCTCAACGTTTGCAATTTCTCACCTGAGCTCTCTTTAGACTGCGCGAGAGGATGAGCAGAAGAGTAGGTGGCTAGAGAAGCCCAGAGCCCCAGTGTTCTTAGGCCTACAAAAGCGCTTCCAAGGAAGGGTGCTGGCTAGCAACAGCTTTCAGTGCTGGCACTTTTCATCTCTGAGCAATTGCTCGACGTTTGCAATCTCTCACCTGAGTTCTCTTTAGACTGCGCGAGAGGATGAGCAGAAGATTAGGTGGCTAGAGAAGCCCAGAGCCCCAGTGTTCTTAGGCCTACAAAAGCGTTTCCAAGGAAGGGTGCTGGCTAGCAAGAGCTTTCAGTGCTGGCACTTTTCATCTCTGAACAATTGCTCAACGTTTGCAATTTCTCGGCTCGTGTTTACGAGACAGAGAGATAGTGACCGTGATGTTTGGTGGGTAGAGAAGCGCAAAGCCCCAGTGTTGCTGCGCTTGTGAAAGCGCTTCCAAGGAAGGGTGCTGGCTAGCAACAGCTTTCAGTGCTGGCACTTTTCATCTCTGAGCAATTGCTGGACGTTTGGAATCTCTCACCTGAGCTCTCTTTAGACTGCGCGAGAGGATGAGCAGAAGAGTAGGTGGCTAGAGAAGCCCAGAGCCCCAGTGTTCTTAGGGCTACAAAAGCGCTTCCAAGGAAGGGTGGTGGCTAGCCACAGCTTTCAGTGCTGGCACTTTTCATCTCTGAGCAATTGCTCGACGTTTGCAATTTCTCAGCTCGTGTTTACGAGACAGAGAGATAGTGACCGTGATATTTGGTGGCTAGAGAAGCGCAAAGCCCCAGTGTTGCTGTGCCTGTGAAAGCGCTTCCAAGGAAGGGTGCTGGCTAGCAACAGCTTTCAGTGCTGGCACTTTTCATCTCTGAGCAATTGCTCGACGTTTGCAATTTCTCACCTGAGCTCTCTTTAGACTGCGCGAGAGGATGAGCAGAAGAGTAGGTGGCTAGAGAAGCCCAGAGCCCCACTGTTCTTAGGCCTACAAAAGCGCTTCCAAGGAAGGGTGCTGGCTAGCAACAGCTTTCAGTGCTGGCACTTTTCATCTCTGAGCAATTGCTCGACGTTTGCAATTTCTCACCTGAGTTCTCTTTAGAGTGCGCGAGAGGATGAGCAGAAGATTAGGTGGCTAGAGAAGCCCAGAGCCCCAGTGTTCTTAGGCCTACAAAAGCGCTTCCAAGGAAGGGTGCTGGCTAGCAACAGCTTTCAGTGCTGGCACTTTTCATCTCTGAGCAATTGCTGGATGTTTGCAATTTCTCACCTGAGCTCTCTTTAGACTGCGCGAGAGGATGAGCAGAAGAGTAGGTGGCTAGAGAAGCCCAGAGCCCCAGTGTTCTTAGGCCTACAAAAGCGCTTCCAAGGAAGGGTGCTGGCTAGTAACAGCTTTCAGTGCTGGCACTTTTCATCTCTGAGCAATTGCTGGATGTTTGCAATTTCTCCCCTGAGCTCTCTTTAGACTGCGCGAGAGCATGAGCAGAAGATTAGGTGGCTAGAGAAGCCCAGAGCCCCACTGTTTTAGGCCTACAAAAGCGCTTCCAAGGAAGGGTGCTGGCTAGCAACAGCTTTCAGTGCTGGCACTTTTCATCTCTGAGCAATTGCTCGACGTTTGCAATTTCTCGGCTCGTGTCTACGAGATGGAGAGATAGTGACCGTGATGTTTGGTGGGTAGAGAAGCGCAAAGCCCCAGTGTTGCTGCGCCTGTGAAAGCGCTTCCAAGGAAGGGTGCTGGCTAGCAACAGCTTTCAGTGCTGGCACTTTTCATCTCTGAGCAATTGCTCGACGTTTGCAATTTCTTAACTCGAGTTTACGAGACAGAGAGATAGTGACCGTGATGTTTGGTGGCTAGAGAAGCGCAAAGCCCCAGTGTTGCTGCGCTTGTGAAAGCGCTTCCAAGGAAGGGTGCTGGCTAGCAAGAGCTTTCAGTGCTGGCACTTTTCATCTCTGAGCAATTGCTCGACGTTTGCAATTTCTCACCTGAGCTCTCTTTAGACTGCGCGAGAGGATGAGCAGAAGATTAGGTGGCTAGAGAAGCCCAGAGCCCCAGTGTTCTTAGGGCTACAAAAGCGCTTCCAAGGAAGAGTGCTGGCTAGCAACAGCTTTCAGTGCTGGCACTTTTCATCTCTGAGCAATTGCTCGACGTTTGCAATTTCTCAACTCGTGTCTACGACACTGAAAGAGAAAGACTGTGACGTTTGGTGGGTAGAGTAGCGCAAAGCCCCAGTGTTGCTGCGCCTGTGAAAGCGCTTCCAAGGAAGGGTGCTGGCTAGCAACAGCTTTCAGTGCTGGCACTTTTCATCTCTGAGCAATTGCTCGACGTTTGCAATTTCTCACCTGAGCTCTCTTTAGACTGCGCGAGAGGATGAGCAGAAGATTAGGTGGCTAGAGAAGCCCAGAGCCCCAGTGTTCTTAGGCCTACAAAAGCGCTTCCAAGGAAGGGTGCTGGCTAGCAACAGCTTTCAGTGCTGGCACTTTTCATCTCTGAGCAATTGCTGGACGTTTGCAATTTCTCACCTGAGCTCTCTTTAGACTGCGCGAGAGGATGAGCAGAAGATTAGGTGGCTAGAGAAGCCCAGAGCCCCAGTGTTCTTAGGGCTACAAGAGCGCTTCCAAGGAAGGGTGCTGGCTAGCAACAGCTTTCAGTGCTGGCACTTTTCATCTCTGAGCAATTGCTCGACGTTTGCAATTTCTCAGCTCTTGTCTACGAGACTGAAAGAGAATGACCGTGACATTTGGTGGGTAGAGAAGCACAAAACCCCAGTGTTGCTGCGCCTGTGAAAGCGCTTCCAAGGAACGGTGCTGGCTAGCAACAGCTTTCAATGCTGGCACTTTTCATCTCTGAGCAATTGCTCGACGTTTGCAATTTCTCACCTGAGCTCTCTTTAGACTGCGCGAGAGGATGAGCAGAAGATTAGGTGGCTAGAGAAGCCCAGAGCCCCAGTGTTCTTAGGCCTACAAAAGCGCTTCCAAGGAAGGGTGCTGGCTAGCAACAGCTTTCAGTGCTGGCACTTTTCATCTCTGAGCAATTGCTCGACGTTTGCAATTTCTCACCTGAGCTCTCTTTAGACTGCGCGAGAGGATGAGCAGAAGAGTAGGTGGCTAGAGAAGCCCAGAGCCCCAGTGTTCTTAGGGCTACAAAAGCGCTTCCAAGGAAGGGTGCTGGCTAGCAACAGCTTTCAGTGCTGGCACTTTTCATCTCTGAGCAATTGCTCGACGTTTGCAATTTCTCGGCTCGTGTTTACGAGACGGAGAGATAGTGACCGTGATGTTTGGTGGGTAGAGAAGCGCAAAGCCCCAGTGTTGCTGCGCCTGTGAAAGCGCTTCCAAGGAACGGTGCTGGCTAGCAAGAGCTTTCAGTGCTGGCACTTTTCATCTCTGAGCAATTGCTCGACATTTGCAATTTCTCACCTGAGCTCTCTTTAGACTGCGCGAGAGGATGAGCAGAAGATTAGGTGGCTAGAGAAGCCCAGAGCCCCAGTGTTCTTAGGCCTACAAAAGCGCTTCCAAGGAAGGGTGCTGGCTAGCAAGAGCTTTCAGTGCTGGCACTTTTCATCTCTGAGCAATTGCTCGACGTTTGCAATTTCTCACCTGAGCTCTCTTTAGACTGCGCGAGAGGATGAGCAGAAGATTAGGTGGCTAGAGAAGCCCAGAGTCCCAGTGTTCTTAGGGCTACAAAAGCGCTTCCAAGGAAGGGTGCTGGCTAGCAAGAGCTTTCAGTGCTGGCACTTTTCATCTCTGAGCAATTGCTCGATGTTTGCAATTTCTCACCTGAGCTCTCTTTAGACTGCGCGAGAGGATGAGCAGAAGATTAGGTGGCTAGAGAAGCCCAGAGCCCCAGTGTTCTTAGGGCTACAAAAGCGCTTCCAAGGAAGGGTGCTGGCTAGCAAGAGCTTTCAGTGCTGGCACTTTTCATCTCTGAGCAATTGCTCGACGTTTGCAATTTCTCACCTGAGCTCTCTTTAGACTGCGCGAGAGGATGAGCAGAAGATTAGGTGGCTAGAGAAGCCCAGAGCCCCACTGTTCTTAGGCCTACAAAAGCACTTCCAAGGAAGGGTGCTGGCTAGCAACAGCTTTCAGTGCTGGCACTTTTCATCTCTGAGCAATTGCTCGACGTTTGCAATTTCTCGGCTCGTGTCTACGAGACGGAGAGATAGTGACCGTGATGTTTGGTGGCTAGAGAAGCGCAAAGCCCCAGTGTTGCTGCGCCTGTGAAAGCGCTTCCAAGGAAGGGAGCTGGCTCTCAACAGCTTTCAGTGCTGGCACTTTTCATCTCTGAGCAATTGCTCGACATTTGCAATTTCTCACCTGAGCTCTCTTTAGACTGCGCGAGAGGATGAGCAGAAGATTAGGTGGCTAGAGAAGCCCAGAGCCCCACTGTTCTTAGGGCTACAAGAGCGCTTCCAAGGAAGGGTGCTGGCTAGCCACAGCTTTCAGTGCTGGCACTTTTCATCTCTGAACAATTGCTCAACGTTTGCAATTTCTCACCTGAGCTCTCTTTAGAGTGCGCGAGAGGATGAGCAGAAGAGTAGGTGGCTAGAGAAGCCCAGAGCCCCAGTGTTCTTAGGCCTACAAAAGCGCTTCCAAGGAAGGGTGCTGGCTAGCAACAGCTTTCAGTGCTGGCACTTTTCATCTCTGAGCAATTGCTCGACGTTTGCAGTCTCTCACCTGAGTTCTCTTTAGAGTGCGCGAGAGGATGAGCAGAAGATTAGGTGGCTAGAGAAGCCCAGAGCCCCAGTGTTCTTAGGGCTACAAAAGCGTTTCCAAGGAAGGGTGCTGGCTAGCAAGAGCTTTCAGTGCTGGCACTTTTCATCTCTGAGCAATTGCTCGACGTTTGCAATTTCTCAACTCGTGTCTACGAGACAGAGAGATAGTGACCGTGACGTTTGGTGGGTAGAGAAGCGCAAAGCCCCAGTGTTGCTGCGCCTGTGAAAGCGCTTCCAAGGAAGGGTGCTGGCTAGCAACAGCTTTCAGTGCTGGCACTTTTCATCTCTGAGCAATTGCTCGACGTTTGCAATTTCTCACCTGAGCTCTCTTTAGACTGCGCGAGAGGATGAGCAGAAGATGAGGTGGCTAGAGAAGCCCAGAGCCCCACTGTTCTTAGGCCTACAAAAGCGCTTCCAAGGAAGGGTGCTGGCTAGCAAGAGCTTTCAGTGCCGGCACTTTTCATCTCTGAGCAATTGCTCGACGTTTGCAATTTCTCAGCTCGTGTTTACGACACAGAGAGATAGTGACCGTGATGTTTGGTGGGTAGAGAAGCGCAAAGCCCCAGTGTTGCTGCGCCTGTGAAAGCGCTTCCAAGGAAGGGTGCTGGCTAGCAACAGCTTTCAGTGCTGGCACTTTTCATCTCTGAGCAATTGCTCGACGTTTGCAATTTCTCACCTGAGCTCTCTTTAGACTGCGCGAGAGGATGAGCAGAAGATTAGGTGGCTAGAGTTGCCCAGAGCCCCAGTGTTCTTAGGCCTACAAAAGCGCTTCCAAGGAAGGGTGATGGCTAGCAAGAGCTTTCAGTGCTGGCACTTTTCATCTCTGAGCAATTGCTCGACGTTTGCAATTTCTCACCTGAGCTCTCTTTAGAGTGGGCGAGAGGATGAGCAGAAGATTAGGTGGCTAGAGAAGCCCAGAGCCCCAGTGTTCTTAGGCCTACAAAAGCGCTTCCAAGGAAGGGTGCTGGCTAGCAACAGCTTTCAGTGCTGGCACTTTTCATCTCTAAGCAATTGCTGGATGTTTGCAATTTCTCACCTGAGCTCTCTTTAGACTGCGCGAGAGGATGAGCAGAAGATTAGGTGGCTAGAGAAGCCCAGAGCCCCACTGTTCTTAGGCCTACAAAAGCGCTTCCAAGGAAGGGTGCTGGCTAGCAACAGCTTTCAGTGCTGGCACTTTTCATCTCTGAGCAATTGCTCAACGTTTGCGATCTCTCCCCTGAGCTCTCTTTAGACTGCGCGAGAGCATGAGCAGAAGATTAGGTTGCTAGAGAAGCCCAGAGCCGCAGTGTTCTTAGGGCTACAAAAGCGCTTCCAAGGAAGGGTGCTGGCTAGCAAGAGCTTTCAGTGCTGGCACTTTTCATCTCTGAGCAATTGCTCGACGTTTGCAATTTCTCAGCTCGTGTCTACGAGATGGAGAGATAGTGACCGTGATGTTTGGTGGCTAGAGAAGCGCAAAGCCCCAGTGTTGCTGCGCCTGTGAAAGCGCTTCCAAGGAAGGGAGCTGGCTCGCAACAGCTTTCAGTGCTGGCACTTTTCATCTCTGAGCAATTGCTCGACGTTTGCAATTTCTGAACTCGTGTCTACGAGACAGAAAGAGAAAGACTGTGACGTTTGGTGGGTAGAGTAGCGCAAAGCCCCAGTGTTGCTGCGCCTGTGAAAGCGCTTCCAAGGAAGGGTGCTGGCTAGCAACAGCTTTCAGTGCTGGCACTTTTCATCTCTGAGCAATTGCTCGATGTTTGCAATTTCTCACCTGAGCTCTCTTTAGACTGCGCGAGAGGATGAGCAGAAGATGAGGTGGCTAGAGAAGCCCAGAGCCCCAGTGTTCTTAGGCCTACAAAAGCGCTTCCAAGGAAGGGTGCTGGCTAGCAAGAGCTTTCAGTGCTGGCACTTTTCATCTCTGAGCAATTGCTCGACGTTTGCAATTTCTCACCTGAGTTCTCTTTAGAGTGCGCGAGAGGATGAGCAGAAGATTAGGTGGCTAGAGAAGCCCAGAGCCCCAGTGTTCTTAGGGCTACAAGAGCGCTTCCAAGGAAGGGTGCTGGCTAGCAACAGCTTTCAGTGCTGGCACTTTTCATCTCTGAGCAATTGCTCGACGTTTGCAATTTCTCAACTCGTGTCTACGAGATGGAGAGATAGTGACCGTGACTTTTGGTGGGTAGAGTAGCGCAAAGCCCCAGTGTTGCTGCGCCTGTGAAAGCGCTTCCAAGGAAGGGTGCTGGCTAGCAACAGCTTTCAGTGCTGGCAGTTTTCATCTCTGAGCAGTTGCTCGACGTTTGCAATTTCTCACCTGAGCTCTCTTTAGACTGCGCGAGAGGATGAGCAGAAGATTAGGTGGCTAGAGAAGGCCAGATCCGCAGTGTTCTTAGGGCTACAAAAGCGCTTCCAAGGAAGGGTGCTGGCTAGCAAGAGCTTTCAGTGCTGGCACTTTTCATCTCTGAGCAATTCCTCGACGTTTGCAATTTCTCACCTGAGCTCTCTTTAGACTGCGCGAGAGCATGAGCAGAAGATTAGGTGGCTAGAGAAGCCCAGAGCCCCACTGTTCTTAGGGCTACAAGAGCGATTCCAAGGAAGGGTGCTGGCTAGCAACAGCTTTCAGTGCTGGCACTTTTCATCTCTGAGCAATTGCTCGACGTTTGCAATTTCTCAGCTCGTGTCTACGAGACAGAAAGAGAAGGACCGTGACATTTGGTGGGTAGAGAAGCGCAAAGCCCCAGTGTTGCTGCGCCTGTGAAAGCGCTTCCAAGGAACGGTGCTGGCTAGCAACAGCTTTCAATGCTGGCACTTTTCATCTCTGAGCAATTGCTCGACGTTTGCAATTTCTCCCCTGAGCTCTCTTTAGACTGCGCGAGAGGATGAGCAGAAGATTAGGTGGCTAGAGAAGCCCAGAGCCCCAGGGTTCTTAGGCCTACAAAAGCGCTTCCAAGGAAGGGTGCTGGCTAGCAAGAGCTTTCAGTGCTGGCACTTTTCATCTCTGAGCAATTGCTCGACGTTTGCAATTTCTCACCTGAGCTCTCTTTAGAGTGCGCGAGAGGATGAGCAGAAGATTAGGTGGCTAGAGAAGCCCAGAGCCCCAGTGTTCTTAGGCCTACAAAAGCGCTTCCAAGGAAGGGTGCTGGCTAGCAACAGCTTTCAGTGCTGGCACTTTTCATCTCTGAGCAATTGCTCGACGTTTGCAATTTCTCGGCTCGTGTTTACGAGACGGAGAGATAGTGACCGTGATGTTTGGTGGCTAGAGAAGCGCAAAGCTCCAGTGTTGCTGCGCCTGTGAAAGCGCTTCCAAGGAAGGGTGCTGGCTAGCAACAGCTTTCAGTGCTGGCACTTTTCATCTCTGAGCAATTGCTCGACATTTGCAATTTCTCACCTGAGCTCTCTTTAGACTGCGCGAGAGGATGAGCAGAAGATTAGGTGGCTAGAGAAGCCCAGAGCCCCAGGGTTCTTAGGCCTACAAAAGCGTTTCCAAGGAAGGGTGCTGGCTAGCAACAGCTTTCAGTGCTGGCACTTTTCATCTCTGAGCAATTGCTCGACGTTTGCAATTTCTCACCTGAGCTCTCTTTAGACTGCGCGAGAGGATGAGCAGAAGATTAGGTGGCTAGAGAAGCCCAGAGCCCCACTGTTCTTAGGCCTACAAAAGCGCTTCCAAGGAAGGGTGCTGGCTAGCAACAGCTTTCAGTGCTGGCACTTTTCATCTTTGAGCAGTTGCTCGATGTTTGCAATTTCTCACCTGAGCTCTCTTTAGAGTGCGCGAGAGGATGAGCAGAAGAGTAGGTGGCTAGAGAAGCCCAGAGCCCCAGTGTTCTTAGGGCTACAAAAGCGCTTCCAAGGAAGGGTGCTGGCTAGCAAGAGCTTTCAGTGCTGGCACTTTTCATCTCTGAGCAATTGCTCGACGTTTGCAATTTCTCACCTGAGCTCTCTTTAGACTGCGCGAGAGGATGAGCAGAAGATTAGGTGGCTAGAGAAGCCCAGAGCCCCAGTGTTCTTAGGGCTACAAAAGCACTTCCAAGGAAGGGTGCTGGCTAGCAACAGCTTTCAGTGCTGGCACTATTCATCTCTGAGCAATTGCTCAACGTTTGCAATTTCTCACCTGAGCTCTCTTTAGACTGCACGAGAGGATGAGCAGAAGATTAGGTGGCTAGAGAAGCCCAGAGCCCCACTGTTCTTAGGGCTGCAAGAGCGCTTCCAAGGAAGGGTGCTGGCTAGCCACAGCTTTCAGTGCTGGCACTTTTCATCTTTGAGCAGTTGCTCGACTTTTGCAATTTCTCAGCTCTTGTCTACAAGACTGAAAGAGAATGACCGTGATGTTTGGTGGGTAGAGTAGCGCAAAGCCCCAGTGTTGCTGTGCCTGTGAAAGCGCTTCCAAGGAAGGGTGCTGGCTAGCAAGAGCTTTCAGTGCTGGCACTTTTGATCTCTGAGCAATTGCTCAACGTTTGCAATTTCTCACCTGAGCTCTCTTTAGACTGCGCGAGAGGATGAGCAGAAGAGTAGGTGGCTAGAGAAGCCCAGAGCCCCAGTGTTCTTAGGCCTACAAAGCGCTTCCAAGGAAGGGGGCTGGCTAGCAAGAGCTTTCAGTGCTGGCACTTTTCATCTCTGAGCAATTGCTCGACGTTTGCAATTTCTCAACTCGAGTTTACGAGACAGAGAGATAGTGACCGTGATGTTTGGTGGGTAGAGAAGCGCAAAGCCCCAGTGTTGCTGCGCCTGTGAAAGCGCTTCCAAGGAAGGGTGCTGGCTAGCAACAGCTTTCAGTGCTGGCACTTTTCATCTCTGAGCAATTGCTCGACGTTTGCAATTTCTCACCTGAGCTCTCTTTAGACTGCGCGAGAGGATGAGCAGAAGATTAGGTGGCTAGAGAAGCCCAGAGCCCCACTGTTCTTAGGGCTACAAGAGCGCTTCCAAGGAAGGGTGCTGGCTAGCCACAGCTTTCAGTGCTGGCACTTTTCATCTTTGAGCAGTTGCTCGACGTTTGCAATTTCTCAGCTCTTGTCTACGAGACGGAAAGAGAATGACCGCGATGTTTGGTGGGTAGAGTAGCGCAAAGCCCCAGTGTTGCTGTGCCTGTGAAAGCGCTTCCAAGGAAGGGTGCTGGCTAGCAACTGCTTTCAGTGCTGGCACTTTTCATCTCTGAGCAATTGCTCAACGTTTGCAATTTCTCACCTGAGCTCTCTTTAGACTGCGCGAGAGGATGAGCAGAAGATTAGGTGGCTAGGGTAGCCCAGAGCCCCAGTGTTCTTAGGCCTACAAAAGCACTTCCAAGGAAGGGTGCTGGCTAGCAACAGCTTTCAGTGCTGGCACTTTTCATCTCTGAGCAATTGCTCGACGTTTGCAATTTCTCGGCTCGTGTCTACGAGATGGAGAGATAGTGACCGTGATGTTTGGTGGGTAGAGAAGCGCAAAGCCCCAGTGTTGCTGCGCCTGTGAAAGCGCTTCCAAGGAAGGGTGCTGGCTAGCAACAGCTTTCAGTGCTGCCACTTTTCATCTCTGAGCAATTGCTCGACGTTTGCAATTTCTCACCTGAGCTCTCTTTAGACTGCGCGAGAAGATGAGCAGAAGATTAGGTGGCTAGAGAAGCCCAGAGCCCCACTGTTCTTAGGGCTACAAGAGCGCTTCCAAGGAAGGGTGCTGGCTAGCAACAGCTTTCAGTGCTGGCACTTTTCATCTTTGAGCAGTTGCTCGACGTTTGCAATTTCTCAGCTCTTGTCTACGAGACGGAAAGAGAATGACCGCGATGTTTGGTGGGTAGAGTAGCGCAAAGCCCCAGTGTTGCTGTGCCTGTGAAAGCGCTTCCAAGGAAGGGTGCTGGCTAGCAACTGCTTTCAGTGCTGGCACTTTTCATCTCTGAGCAATTGCTCAACGTTTGCAATTTCTCACCTGAGCTCTCTTTAGACTGCGCGAGAGGATGAGCAGAAGATTAGGTGGCTAGGGTAGCCCAGAGCCCCACTGTTCTTAGGCCTACAAAAGCACTTCCAAGGAAGGGTGCTGGCTAGCAACAGCTTTCAGTGCTGGCACTTTTCATCTCTGAGCAATTGCTCGACGTTTGCAATTTCTCGGCTCGTGTCTACGAGATGGAGAGATAGTGACCGTGATGTTTGGTGGGTAGAGAAGCGCAAAGCCCCAGTGTTGCTGCGCCTGTGAAAGCGCTTCCAAGGAAGGGTGCTGGCTAGCAACAGCTTTCAGTGCTGGCACTTTTCATCTCTGAGCAATTGCTCGACGTTTGCAATTTCTCACCTGAGCTCTCTTTAGACTGCGCGAGAGGATGAGCAGAAGATGAGGTGGCTAGAGAAGCCCAGAGCCCCAGGGTTCTTAGGGCTACAAGAGCGCTTCCAAGGAAGGGTGCTGGCTAGCCACAGCTTTCAGTGCTGGCACTTTTCATCTTTGAGCAGTTGCTCGACGTTTGCAATTTCTCAGCTCTTGTCTACGAGACGGAAAGAGAATGACCGCGATGTTTGGTGGGTAGAGTAGCGCAAAGCCCCAGTGTTGCTGCGCCTGTGAAAGCGCTTCCAAGGAAGGGTGCTGGCTAGCAACTGCTTTCAGTGCTGGCACTTTTCATCTCTGAGCAATTGCTCGACGTTTGCAATTTCTCACCTGAGCTCTCTTTAGACTGCGCGAGAGGATGAGCAGAAGATTAGGTGGCTAGAGTAGCCCAGAGCCCCAGTGTTCTTAGGCCTACAAAAGCACTTCCAAGGAAGGGTGCTGGCTAGCAACAGCTTTCAGTGCTGGGACTTTTCATCTCTGAGCAATTGCTCGACGTTTGCAATTTCTCGGCTCGTGTCTACGAGATGGAGAGATAGTGACCGTGATGTTTGGTGGCTAGAGAAGCGCAAAGCCCCAGTGTTGCTGCGCCTGTGAAAGCGCTTCCAAGGAAGGGAGCTGGCTCGCAACAGCTTTCAGTGCTGGCACTTTTCATCTCTGAGCAATTGCTCGACGTTTGCAATTTCTCAACTCGTGTTTACGAGACAGAAAGAGAAAGACTGTGACGTTTGGTGGGTAGAGTAGCGCAAAGCCCCAGTGTTGCTGCGCCTGTGAAAGCGCTTCCAAGGAAGGGTGCTGGCTAGCAACAGCTTTCAGTGCTGCCACTTTTCATCTCTGAGCAATTGCTCGACGTTTGCAATTTCTCACCTGAGCTCTCTTTAGACTGCGCGAGAGGATGAGCAGAAGAGTAGGTGGCTAGAGAAGCCCAGAGCCCCAGTGTTCTTAGGCCTACAAAAGCACTTCCAAGGAAGGGAGCTGGCTAGCAACAGCTTTCAGTGCTGGGACTTTTCATCTCTGAGCAATTGCTCGACGTTTGCAATTTCTCGGCTCGTGTCTACGAGACAGAGAGATAGTGACCGTGATGTTTGGTGGCTAGAGAAGCGCAAAGCCCCAGTGTTGCTGCGCCTGTGAAAGCGCTTCCAAGGAAGGGTGCTGGCTAGCAACAGCTTTCAGTGCTGGCACTTTTCATCTCTGAGCAATTGCTCAACGTTTGCAATTTCTCACCTGAGCTCTCTTTAGACTGCGCGAGAGGATGAGCAGAAGATTAGGTGGCTAGAGAAGCCCAGAGCCCCACTGTTCTTAGGGCTACAAGAGCGCTTCCAAGGAAGGGTGCTGGCTAGCCACAGCTTTCAGTGCTGGCACTTTTCATCTTTGAGCAGTTGCTCGACGTTTGCAATTTCTCAGCTCTTGTCTACGAGACTGAAAGAGAATGACCGCGATGTTTGGTGGGTAGAGTAGCACAAAGCCCCAGTGTTGCTGCGCCTGTGAAAGCGCTTCCAAGGAAGGGTGCTGGCTAGCAACTGCTTTCAGTGCTGGCACTTTTCATCTCTGAGCAATTGCTCGACGTTTGCAATTTCTCACCTGAGCTCTCTTTAGACTGCGCGAGAGGATGAGCAGAAGATTAGGTGGCTAGAGTAGCCCAGAGCCCCAGTGTTCTTAGGCCTACAAAAGCACTTCCAAGGAAGGGTGCTGGCTAGCAACAGCTTTCAGTGCTGGCACTTTTCATCTCTGAGCAATTGCTCGACGTTTGCAATTTCTCGGCTCGTGTCTACGAGATGGAGAGATAGTGACCGTGATGTTTGGTGGGTAGAGAAGCGCAAAGCCCCAGTGTTGCTGCGCCTGTGAAAGCGCTTCCAAGGAAGGGAGCTGGCTCGCAACAGCTTTCAGTGCTGCCACTTTTCATCTCTGAGCAATTGCTCGACGTTTGCAATTTCTCAACTCGTATCTACGAGACAGAAAGAGAAAGACTGTGACGTTTGGTGGGTAGAGTAGCGCAAAGCCCCAGTGTTGCTGCGCCTGTGAAAGCGCTTCCAAGGAAGGGTGCTGGCTAGCAAGAGCTTTCAGTGCTGGCACTTTTCATCTCTGAGCAATTGCTCGACTTTTGCAATTTCTCACCTGAGCTCTCTTTAGACTGCGCGAGAGGATGAGCAGAAGAGTAGGTGGCTAGAGAAGCCCAGAGCCCCAGTGTTCTTAGGCCTACAAAAGCGCTTCCAAGGAAGGGTGCTGGCTAGCAACAGCTTTCAGTGCTGGCACTTTTCATCTCTGAGCAATTGCTCGACGTTTGCAATTTCACACCTGAGCTCTCTTTAGAGTGCGCGAGAGGATGAGCAGAAGATTAGGTGGCTAGAGAAGCCCAGAGCCCCAGTGTTCTTAGGGCTACAAGAGCGCTTCCAAGGAAGGGTGCTGGCTAGCCACAGCTTTCAGTGCTGGGACTTTTCATCTCTGAGCAATTGCTCGACGTTTGCAATTTCTCGGCTCGTGTCTACGAGACAGAGAGATAGTGACCGTGATGTTTGGTGGCTAGAGAAGCGCAAAGCCCCAGTGTTGCTGCGCCTGTGAAAGCGCTTCCAAGGAAGGGTGCTGGCTAGCAACAGCTTTCAGTGCTGGCACTTTTCATCTCTGAGCAATTGCTCAACGTTTGCAATTTCTCACCTGAGCTCTCTTTAGACTGCGCGAGAGGATGAGCAGAAGATTAGGTGGCTAGAGAAGCCCAGAGCCCCAGTGTTCTTAGGGCTACAAGAGCGCTTCCAAGGAAGGGTGCTGGCTAGCCACAGCTTTCAGTGCTGGCACTTTTCATCTTTGAGCAGTTGCTCGACGTTTGCAATTTCTCAGCTCTTGTCTACGAGACTGAAAGAGAATGACCGCGATGTTTGGTGGGTAGAGTAGCACAAAGCCCCAGTGTTGCTGCGCCTGTGAAAGCGCTTCCAAGGAAGGGTGCTGGCTAGCAACTGCTTTCAGTGCTGGCACTTTTCATCTCTGAGCAATTGCTCGACGTTTGCAATTTCTCACCTGAGCTCTCTTTAGACTGCGCGAGAGGATGAGCAGAAGATTAGGTGGCTAGAGTAGCCCAGAGCCCCAGTGTTCTTAGGCCTACAAAAGCACTTCCAAGGAAGGGTGCTGGCTAGCAACAGCTTTCAGTGCTGGCACTTTTCATCTCTGAGCAATTGCTCGACGTTTGCAATTTCTCGGCTCGTGTCTACGAGATGGAGAGATAGTGACCGTGATGTTTGGTGGCTAGAGAAGCGCAAAGCCCCAGTGTTGCTGCGCCTGTGAAAGCGCTTCCAAGGAAGGGAGCTGGCTCGCAACAGCTTTCAGTGCTGGCACTTTTCATCTCTGAGCAATTGCTCGACGTTTGCAATTTCTCAACTCGTATCTACGAGACAGAAAGAGAAAGACTGTGACGTTTGGTGGGTAGAGTAGCGCAAAGCCCCAGTGTTGCTGCGCCTGTGAAAGCGCTTCCAAGGAAGGGTGCTGGCTAGCAAGAGCTTTCAGTGCTGGCACTTTTCATCTCTGAGCAATTGCTCGACGTTTGCAATTTCTCACCTGAGCTCTCTTTAGACTGCGCGAGAGGATGAGCAGAAGAGTAGGTGGCTAGAGAAGCCCAGAGCCCCAGTGTTCTTAGGCCTACAAAAGCGCTTCCAAGGAAGGGTGCTGGCTAGCAACAGCTTTCAGTGCTGGCACTTTTCTTCTCTGAGCAATTGCTCGACGTTTGCAATTTCTCACCTGAGCTCTCTTTAGACTGCGCGAGAGGATGAGCAGAAGAGTAGGTGGCTAGAGAAGCCCAGAGCCCCAGTGTTCTTAGGCCTACAAAAGCGCTTCCAAGGAAGGGTGCTGGCTAGCAACAGCTTTCAGTGCTGGCACTTTTCATCTCTGAGCAATTGCTCGACGTTTGCAATTTCTCAGCTCTTGTCTACGAGACTGAAAGAGAATGACCGTGACATTTGGTGGGTAGAGAAGCGCAAAGCCCCAGTGTTGCTGCGCCTGTGAAAGCGCTTCCAAGGAACGGTGCTGGCTAGCAACAGCTTTCAATGCTGGCACTTTTCATCTCTGAGCAATTGCTGGACGTTTGCAATTTCTCACCTGAGCTCTCTTTAGACTGCGCGAGAGGATGAGCAGAAGATTAGGTGGCTAGAGAAGCCCAGAGCCCCAGGGTTCTTAGGGCTACAAAAGCGCTTCCAAGGAAGGGTGCTGGCTAGCAAGAGCTTTCAGTGCTGGCACTTTTCATCTCTGAGCAATTGCTGGACATTTGCTATTTCTCACCTGAGCTCTCTTTAGACTGCATGAGAGGATGAGCAGAAGATTAGGTGGCTAGAGAAGCCCAGAGCCCCAGTGTTCTTAGGGCTACAAAAGCGCTTCCAAGGAAGGGTGCTGGCTAGCAACAGCTTTCAGTGCTGGCACTTTTCATCTCTGAGCAATTGCTCGACGTTTGCAATTTCTCAGCTCTTGTCTACGAAACAGAGAGATAGTGACCGTGATGTTTGGTGGGTAGAAAAGCGCAAAGCCCCAGTGTTGCTGCGCCTGTGAAAGCGCTTCCAAGGAAGGGTGCTGGCTAGCAAGAGCTTTCAGTGCTGGCACTTTTCATCTCTGAGGAATTGCTCGACGTTTGCAATTTCTCACCTGAGCTCTCTTTAGACTGCGCGACAGGATGAGCAGAAGAGTAGGTGGCTAGAGAAGCCCAGAGCCCCAGTGTTCTTAGGCCTACAAAAGCGCTTCCAAGGAAGGGTGCTGGCTAGCAACAGCTTTCAGTGCTGGCACTTTTCATCTCTGAGCAATTGCTGGATGTTTGCAATTTCTCACCTGAGCTCTCTTTAGACTGCGCGAGAGGATGAGCAGAAGATTAGGTGGCTAGAGAAGCCCAGAGCCCCACTGTTCTTAGGCCTACAAAAGCGCTTACAAGGAAGGGTGCTGGCTAGCAACAGCTTTCAGTGCTGGCACTTTTCATCTCTGAGCAATTGCTCAACGTTTGAAATTTCTCAACTCGAGTTTACGAGACAGAGAGATAGTGACCGTGATGTTTGGTGGGTAGAGAAGCTCAAAGCCCCAGTGTTGCTGCGCCTGTGAAAGCGCTTCCAAGGAAGGGTGCTGGCTAGCAACAGCTTTCAGTGCTGGCACTTTTCATCTCTGAGCAATTGCTCGACGTTTGCAATTTCTCACCTGAGCTCTCTTTAGACTGCGCGAGAGGATGAGCAGAAGATTAGGTGGCTAGAGAAGCCCAGAGCCCCAGTGTTCTTAGGGCTACAAGAGCGCTTCCAAGGAAGGGTGCTGGCTAGCCACAGCTTTCAGTGCTGGCACTTTTCATCTTTGAGCAGTTGCTCGACGTTTGCAATTTCTCAGCTCTTGTCTACGAGACAGAAAGAGAATGACCGCGATGTTTGGTGGGTAGAGTAGCGCAAAGCCCCAGTGTTGCTGCGCCTGTGAAAGCGCTTCCAAGGAAGGGTGCTGGCTAGCAACTGCTTTCAGTGCTGGCACTTTTCATCTCTGAGCAATTGCTCGACGTTTGCAATTTCTCACCTGAGCTCTCTTTAGACTGCGCGAGAGGATGAGCAGAAGATTAGGTGGCTAGAGTAGCCCAGAGCCCCAGTGTTCTTAGGCCTACAAAAGCACTTCCAAGGAAGGGTGCTGGCTAGCAAGAGCTTTCAGTGCTGGCACTTTTCATCTCTGAGCAATTGCTCGACGTTTGCAATTTCTCGGCTCGTGTCTACGAGATGGAGAGATAGTGACCGTGATGTTTGGTGGGTAGAGAAGCGCAAAGCCCCAGTGTTGCTGCGCCTGTGAAAGCGCTTCCAAGGAAGGGTGCTGGCTAGCAACAGCTTTCAGTGCTGGCACTTTTCATCTCTGAGCAATTGCTCGACGTTTGCAATTTCTCACCTGAGCTCTCTTTAGACTGCGCGAGAGGATGAGCAGAAGAGTAGGTGGCTAGAGAAGCCCAGAGCCC
Source organism: Sarcoramphus papa (assembly GCA_037962945.1). Taxonomy (NCBI): domain Eukaryota; kingdom Metazoa; phylum Chordata; class Aves; order Accipitriformes; family Cathartidae; genus Sarcoramphus; species Sarcoramphus papa. The sequence goes on from CM075586.1 coordinate 95,756,441, forward strand.
CAGTGTTCTTAGGCCTACAAAAGCGCTTCCAAGGAAGGGTGCTGGCTAGCAACAGCTTTCAGTGCTGGCACTTTTCATCTCTGAGCAATTGCTCGACGTTTGCAATTTCTCAGCTCTTGTCTACGAGACTGAAAGAGAATGACCGTGAGATTTGGTGGGTAGAGAAGCGCAAAGCCCCAGTGTTGCTGCGCCTGTGAAAGCGCTTCCAAGGAAGGGTGCTGGCTAGCAACAGCTTTCAATGCTGGCACTTTTCATCTCTGAGCAATTGCTCGACGTTTGCAATTTCTCACCTGAGCTCTCTTTAGACTGCGCGAGAGGATGAGCAGAAGATTAGGTGGCTAGAGTAGCCCAGAGCCCCAGTGTTCTTAGGCCTACAAAAGCACTTCCAAGGAAGGGTGCTGGCTAGCAACAGCTTTCAGTGCTGGGACTTTTCATCTCTGAGCAATTGCTCGACGTTTGCAATTTCTCGGCTCGTGTCTACGAGATGGAGAGATAGTGACCGTGATGTTTGGTGGGTAGAGAAGCGCAAAGCCCCAGTGTTGCTGCGCCTGTGAAAGCGCTTCCAAGGAAGGGAGCTGGCTCGCAACAGCTTTCAGTGCTGCCACTTTTCATCTCTGAGCAATTGCTCGACGTTTGCAATTTCTCAACTCGTGTCTACGAGACAGAAAGAGAAAGACTGTGACGTTTTGTGGGTAGAGTAGCGCAAAGCCCCAGTGTTGCTGCGCCTGTGAAAGCGCTTCCAAGGAAGGGTGCTGGCTAGCAACAGCTTTCAGTGCTGCCACTTTTCATCTCTGAGCAATTGCTCGACGTTTGCAATTTCTCACCTGAGCTCTCTTTAGACTGCGCGAGAGGATGAGCAGAAGAGTAGGTGGCTAGAGAACCCCAGAGCCCCAGTGTTCTTAGGCCTACAAAAGCACTTCCAAGGAAGGGTGCTGGCTAGCAACAGCTTTCAGTGCTGGCACTTTTCATCTCTGAGCAATTACTCGACGTTTGCAATTTCTCAACTCGAGTTTACGAGACAGAGAGATAGTGACCGTGATGTTTGGTGGGTAGAGAAGCGCAAAGCCCCAGTGTTGCTGCGCCTGTGAAAGCGCTTCCAAGGAAGGGTGCTGGCTAGCAACAGCTTTCAGTGCTGGCACTTTTCATCTCTGAGCAATTGCTCAACGTTTGCAATTTCTCACCTGAGCTCTCTTTAGAGTGCGCGAGAGGATGAGCAGAAGATTAGGTGGCTAGAGAAGCCCAGAGCCCCAGTGTTCTTAGGCCTACAAGAGCGCTTCCAAGGAAGGGTGCTGGCTAGCCACAGCTTTCAGTGCTGGCACTTTTCATCTTTGAGCAGTTGCTCGACGTTTGCAATTTCTCAGCTCTTGTCTACGAGACTGAAAGAGAATGACCGCGATGTTTGGTGGGTAGAGTAGCACAAAGCCCCAGTGTTGCTGCGCCTGTGAAAGCGCTTCCAAGGAAGGGTGCTGGCTAGCAACTGCTTTCAGTGCTGGCACTTTTCATCTCTGAGCAATTGCTCGACGTTTGCAATTTCTCACCTGAGCTCTCTTTAGACTGCGCGAGAGGATGAGCAGAAGATTAGGTGGCTAGAGTAGCCCAGAGCCCCAGTGTTCTTAGGCCTACAAAAGCACTTCCAAGGAAGGGTGCTGGCTAGCAACAGCTTTCAGTGCTGGCACTTTTCATCTCTGAGCAATTGCTCGACGTTTGCAATTTCTCAACTCGTGTCTACGAGATGGAGAGATAGTGACCGTGATGTTTGGTGGCTAGAGAAGCGCAAAGCCCCAGTGTTGCTGCGCCTGTGAAAGCGCTTCCAAGGAAGGGAGCTGGCTCGCAACAGCTTTCAGTGCTGGCACTTTTCATCTCTGAGCAATTGCTCGACGTTTGCAATTTCTCAACTCGTGTCTACGAGACAGAAAGAGAAAGACTGTGACGTTTGGTGGGTAGAGTAGCGCAAAGCCCCAGTGTTGCTGCGCCTGTGAAAGCGCTTCCAAGGAAGGGTGCTGGCTAGCAAGAGCTTTCAGTGCTGGCACTTTTCATCTCTGAGCAATTGCTCGACGTTTGCAATTTCTCACCTGAGCTCTCTTTAGACTGCGCGAGAGGATGAGCAGAAGATTAGGTGGCTAGAGAAGCCCAGAGCCCCAGTGTTCTTAGGGCTACAAAAGCGCTTCCAAGGAAGGGTGCTGGCTAGCAACAGCTTTCAGTGCTGGCACTTTTCATCTCTGAGCAATTGCTCGACGTTTGCAATTTCTCACCTGAGCTCTCTTTAGACTGCGCGAGAGGATGAGCAGAAGAGTAGGTGGCTAGAGAAGCCCAGAGCCCCACTGTTCTTAGGGCTACAAAAGCGCTTCCAAGGAAGGGTGCTGGCTAGCAAGAGCTTTCAGTGCTGGCACTTTTCATCTCTGAGCAATTGCTCGACGTTTGCAATTTCTCACCTGAGCTCTCTTTAGACTGCGCGAGAGGATGAGCAGAAGAGTAGGTGGCTAGAGAAGCCCAGAGCCCCACTGTTCTTAGGGCTACAAAAGCGCTTCCAAGGAAGGGTGCTGGCTAGCAACAGCTTTCAGGGCTGGCACTTTTCATCTCTGAGCAATTGCTCGACGTTTGCAATTTCTCAGCTCTTGTCTACGAAACAGAGAGATAGTGACCGTGATGTTTGGTGGGTAGAAAAGCGCAAAGCCCCAGTGTTGCTGCGCCTGTGAAAGCGCTTCCAAGGAAGGGTGCTGGCTAGCAAGAGCTTTCAGTGCTGGCACTTTTCATCTCTGAGCAATTGCTCGATGTTTGCAATTTCTCACCTGAGCTCTCTTTAGACTGCGCGAGAGGATGAGCAGAAGAGTAGGTGGCTAGAGAAGCCCAGAGCCCCAGTGTTCTTAGGCCTACAAAAGCGCTTCCAAGGAAGGGTGCTGGCTAGCAACAGCTTTCAGTGCTGGCACTTTTCATCTCTGAGCAATTGCTGGATGTTTGCAATTTCTCACCTGAGCTCTCTTTAGACTGCGCGAGAGGATGAGCAGAAGATTAGGTGGCTAGAGAAGCCCAGAGCCCCACTGTTCTTAGGCCTACAAAAGCGCTTCCAAGGAAGGGTGCTGGCTAGCAACAGCTTTCAGTGCTGGCACTTTTCATCTCTGAGCAATTGCTCAACGTTTGAAATTTCTCAGCTCGTGTCTACGAGACAGAAAGAGAAAGACTGTGACGTTTGGTGGGTAGAGTAGCGCAAAGCCCCAGTGTTGCTGCGCCTGTGAAAGCGCTTCCAAGGAAGGGTGCTGGCTAGCAACAGCTTTCAGTGCTGGCACTTTTCAGCTCTGAGCAATTGCTCGACGTTTGCAATTTCTCACCTGAGCTCTCTTTAGACTGCGCGAGAGGATGAGCAGAAGATTAGGTGGCTAGAGAAGCCCAGAGCCCCAGGGTTCTTAGGCCTACAAAAGCGCTTCCAAGGAAGGGTGCTGGCTAGCAAGAGCTTTCAGTGCTGGCACTTTTCATCTCTGAGCAATTGCTCGACGTTTGCAATTTCTCACCTGAGCTCTCTTTAGACTGCGCGAGAGGATGAGCAGAATAGTAGGTGGCTAGAGAAGCCCAGAGCCCCACTGTTCTTAGGGCTACAAAAGCGCTTCCAAGGAAGGGTGCTGGCTAGCAACAGCTTTCAGTGCTGGCACTTTTCATCTCTGAGCAATTGCTCGACGTTTGCAATTTCTCAGCTCTTGTCTACGAGACTGAAAGAGAATGACCGTGACATTTGGTGGGTAGAGAAGCGCAAAGCCCCAGTGTTGCTGCGCCTGTGAAAGCGCTTCCAAGGAACGGCGCTGGCTAGCAACAGCTTTCAATGCTGGCACTTTTCATCTCTGAGCAATTGCTGGACGTTTGCAATTTCTCACCTGAGCTCTCTTTAGACTGCGCGAGAGGATGAGCAGAAGATTAGGTGGCTAGAGAAGCCCAGAGCCCCAGTGTTCTTAGGCCTACAAAAGCGCTTCCAAGGAAGGGTGCTGGCTAGCAACAGCTTTCAGTGCTGGCACTTTTCATCTCTGAGCAATTGCTCGACGTTTGCAATTTCTCACCTGAGCTCTCTTTAGACTGCGCGAGAGGATGAGCAGAAGATGAGGTGGCTAGAGAAGCCCAGAGCCCCAGTGTTCTTAGGCCTACAAAAGCACTTCCAAGGAAGGGTGCTGGCTAGCAACAGCTTTCAGTGCTGGCACTTTTCATCTCTGAGCAATTGCTCGACGTTTGCAATTTCTCAGCTCGTGTTTACGAGACAGAGAGATAGTGACCTTGATGTTTGGTGGGTAGAGAAGCGCAAAGCCCCAGTGTTGCTGCGCCTGTGAAAGCGCTTCCAAGGAAGGGTGCTGGCTAGCAACAGCTTTCAGTGCTGGCACTTTTCATCTCTGAGCAATTGCTCAACGTTTGCAATTTCTCACCTGAGCTCTCTTTAGACTGCGCGAGAGGATGAGCAGAAGATTAGGTGGCTAGAGAAGCCCAGAGCCCCACTGTTCTTAGGGCTACAAGAGCGCTTCCAAGGAAGGGTGCTGGCTAGCCACAGCTTTCAGTGCTGGCACTTTTCATCTTTGAGCAGTTGCTCGACGTTTGCAATTTCTCAGCTCTTGTCTACGAGACTGAAAGAGAATGACCGCGATGTTTGGTGGGTAGAGTAGCACAAAGCCCCAGTGTTGCTGCGCCTGTGAAAGCGCTTCCAAGGAAGGGTGCTGGCTAGCAACTGCTTTCAGTGCTGGCACTTTTCATCTCTGAGCAATTGCTCGACGTTTGCAATTTCTCACCTGAGCTCTCTTTAGACTGCGCGAGAGGATGAGCAGAAGATTAGGTGGCTAGAGTAGCCCAGAGCCCCAGTGTTCTTAGGCCTACAAAAGCACTTCCAAGGAAGGGTGCTGGCTAGCAACAGCTTTCAGTGCTGGCACTTTTCATCTCTGAGCAATTGCTCGACGTTTGCAATTTCTCGGCTCGTGTCTACGAGATGGAGAGATAGTGACCGTGATGTTTGGTGGGTAGAGAAGCGCAAAGCCCCAGTGTTGCTGCGCCTGTGAAAGCGCTTCCAAGGAAGGGAGCTGGCTCGCAACAGCTTTCAGTGCTGCCACTTTTCATCTCTGAGCAATTGCTCGACGTTTGCAATTTCTCAACTCGTATCTACGAGACAGAAAGAGAAAGACTGTGACGTTTGGTGGGTAGAGTAGCGCAAAGCCCCAGTGTTGCTGCGCCTGTGAAAGCGCTTCCAAGGAAGGGTGCTGGCTAGCAAGAGCTTTCAGTGCTGGCACTTTTCATCTCTGAGCAATTGCTCGACTTTTGCAATTTCTCACCTGAGCTCTCTTTAGACTGCGCGAGAGGATGAGCAGAAGAGTAGGTGGCTAGAGAAGCCCAGAGCCCCAGTGTTCTTAGGCCTACAAAAGCGCTTCCAAGGAAGGGTGCTGGCTAGCAACAGCTTTCAGTGCTGGCACTTTTCATCTCTGAGCAATTGCTCGACGTTTGCAATTTCACACCTGAGCTCTCTTTAGAGTGCGCGAGAGGATGAGCAGAAGATTAGGTGGCTAGAGAAGCCCAGAGCCCCAGTGTTCTTAGGGCTACAAGAGCGCTTCCAAGGAAGGGTGCTGGCTAGCCACAGCTTTCAGTGCTGGGACTTTTCATCTCTGAGCAATTGCTCGACGTTTGCAATTTCTCGGCTCGTGTCTACGAGACAGAGAGATAGTGACCGTGATGTTTGGTGGCTAGAGAAGCGCAAAGCCCCAGTGTTGCTGCGCCTGTGAAAGCGCTTCCAAGGAAGGGTGCTGGCTAGCAACAGCTTTCAGTGCTGGCACTTTTCATCTCTGAGCAATTGCTCGACGTTTGCAATTTCTCACCTGAGCTCTCTTTAGACTGCGCGAGAGGATGAGCAGAAGATTAGGTGGCTAGAGAAGCCCAGAGCCCCACTGTTCTTAGGCCTACAAAAGCGCTTCCAAGGAAGGGTGCTGGCTAGCAACAGCTTTCAGTGCTGGCACTTTTCATCTCTGAGCAATTGCTCAACGTTTGAAATTTCTCAGCTCGTGTCTACGAGACAGAAAGAGAAAGACTGTGACGTTTGGTGGGTAGAGTAGCGCAAAGCCCCAGTGTTGCTGCGCCTGTGAAAGCGCTTCCAAGGAAGGGTGCTGGCTAGCAACAGCTTTCAGTGCTGGCACTTTTCAGCTCTGAGCAATTGCTCGACGTTTGCAATTTCTCACCTGAGCTCTCTTTAGACTGCGCGAGAGGATGAGCAGAAGATTAGGTGGCTAGAGAAGCCCAGAGCCCCAGGGTTCTTAGGCCTACAAAAGCGCTTCCAAGGAAGGGTGCTGGCTAGCAAGAGCTTTCAGTGCTGGCACTTTTCATCTCTGAGCAATTGCTCGACGTTTGCAATTTCTCACCTGAGCTCTCTTTAGACTGCGCGAGAGGATGAGCAGAATAGTAGGTGGCTAGAGAAGCCCAGAGCCCCACTGTTCTTAGGGCTACAAAAGCGCTTCCAAGGAAGGGTGCTGGCTAGCAACAGCTTTCAGTGCTGGCACTTTTCATCTCTGAGCAATTGCTCGACGTTTGCAATTTCTCAGCTCTTGTCTACGAGACTGAAAGAGAATGACCGTGACATTTGGTGGGTAGAGAAGCGCAAAGCCCCAGTGTTGCTGCGCCTGTGAAAGCGCTTCCAAGGAACGGCGCTGGCTAGCAACAGCTTTCAATGCTGGCACTTTTCATCTCTGAGCAATTGCTGGACGTTTGCAATTTCTCACCTGAGCTCTCTTTAGACTGCGCGAGAGGATGAGCAGAAGATTAGGTGGCTAGAGAAGCCCAGAGCCCCAGTGTTCTTAGGCCTACAAAAGCGCTTCCAAGGAAGGGTGCTGGCTAGCAACAGCTTTCAGTGCTGGCACTTTTCATCTCTGAGCAATTGCTCGACGTTTGCAATTTCTCACCTGAGCTCTCTTTAGACTGCGCGAGAGGATGAGCAGAAGATGAGGTGGCTAGAGAAGCCCAGAGCCCCAGTGTTCTTAGGCCTACAAAAGCACTTCCAAGGAAGGGTGCTGGCTAGCAACAGCTTTCAGTGCTGGCACTTTTCATCTCTGAGCAATTGCTCGACGTTTGCAATTTCTCAGCTCGTGTTTACGAGACAGAGAGATAGTGACCTTGATGTTTGGTGGGTAGAGAAGCGCAAAGCCCCAGTGTTGCTGCGCCTGTGAAAGCGCTTCCAAGGAAGGGTGCTGGCTAGCAACAGCTTTCAGTGCTGGCACTTTTCATCTCTGAGCAATTGCTCAACGTTTGCAATTTCTCACCTGAGCTCTCTTTAGACTGCGCGAGAGGATGAGCAGAAGATTAGGTGGCTAGAGAAGCCCAGAGCCCCACTGTTCTTAGGGCTACAAGAGCGCTTCCAAGGAAGGGTGCTGGCTAGCCACAGCTTTCAGTGCTGGCACTTTTCATCTTTGAGCAGTTGCTCGACGTTTGCAATTTCTCAGCTCTTGTCTACGAGACTGAAAGAGAATGACCGCGATGTTTGGTGGGTAGAGTAGCACAAAGCCCCAGTGTTGCTGCGCCTGTGAAAGCGCTTCCAAGGAAGGGTGCTGGCTAGCAACTGCTTTCAGTGCTGGCACTTTTCATCTCTGAGCAATTGCTCGACGTTTGCAATTTCTCACCTGAGCTCTCTTTAGACTGCGCGAGAGGATGAGCAGAAGATTAGGTGGCTAGAGTAGCCCAGAGCCCCAGTGTTCTTAGGCCTACAAAAGCACTTCCAAGGAAGGGTGCTGGCTAGCAACAGCTTTCAGTGCTGGCACTTTTCATCTCTGAGCAATTGCTCGACGTTTGCAATTTCTCGGCTCGTGTCTACGAGATGGAGAGATAGTGACCGTGATGTTTGGTGGGTAGAGAAGCGCAAAGCCCCAGTGTTGCTGCGCCTGTGAAAGCGCTTCCAAGGAAGGGAGCTGGCTCGCAACAGCTTTCAGTGCTGCCACTTTTCATCTCTGAGCAATTGCTCGACGTTTGCAATTTCTCAACTCGTATCTACGAGACAGAAAGAGAAAGACTGTGACGTTTGGTGGGTAGAGTAGCGCAAAGCCCCAGTGTTGCTGCGCCTGTGAAAGCGCTTCCAAGGAAGGGTGCTGGCTAGCAAGAGCTTTCAGTGCTGGCACTTTTCATCTCTGAGCAATTGCTCGACTTTTGCAATTTCTCACCTGAGCTCTCTTTAGACTGCGCGAGAGGATGAGCAGAAGAGTAGGTGGCTAGAGAAGCCCAGAGCCCCAGTGTTCTTAGGCCTACAAAAGCGCTTCCAAGGAAGGGTGCTGGCTAGCAACAGCTTTCAGTGCTGGCACTTTTCATCTCTGAGCAATTGCTCGACGTTTGCAATTTCACACCTGAGCTCTCTTTAGAGTGCGCGAGAGGATGAGCAGAAGATTAGGTGGCTAGAGAAGCCCAGAGCCCCAGTGTTCTTAGGGCTACAAGAGCGCTTCCAAGGAAGGGTGCTGGCTAGCCACAGCTTTCAGTGCTGGGACTTTTCATCTCTGAGCAATTGCTCGACGTTTGCAATTTCTCGGCTCGTGTCTACGAGACAGAGAGATAGTGACCGTGATGTTTGGTGGCTAGAGAAGCGCAAAGCCCCAGTGTTGCTGCGCCTGTGAAAGCGCTTCCAAGGAAGGGTGCTGGCTAGCAACAGCTTTCAGTGCTGGCACTTTTCATCTCTGAGCAATTGCTCAACGTTTGCAATTTCTCACCTGAGCTCTCTTTAGACTGCGCGAGAGGATGAGCAGAAGATTAGGTGGCTAGAGAAGCCCAGAGCCCCAGTGTTCTTAGGGCTACAAGAGCGCTTCCAAGGAAGGGTGCTGGCTAGCCACAGCTTTCAGTGCTGGCACTTTTCATCTTTGAGCAGTTGCTCGACGTTTGCAATTTCTCAGCTCTTGTCTACGAGACTGAAAGAGAATGACCGCGATGTTTGGTGGGTAGAGTAGCACAAAGCCCCAGTGTTGCTGCGCCTGTGAAAGCGCTTCCAAGGAAGGGTGCTGGCTAGCAACTGCTTTCAGTGCTGGCACTTTTCATCTCTGAGCAATTGCTCGACGTTTGCAATTTCTCACCTGAGCTCTCTTTAGACTGCGCGAGAGGATGAGCAGAAGATTAGGTGGCTAGAGTAGCCCAGAGCCCCAGTGTTCTTAGGCCTACAAAAGCACTTCCAAGGAAGGGTGCTGGCTAGCAACAGCTTTCAGTGCTGGCACTTTTCATCTCTGAGCAATTGCTCGACGTTTGCAATTTCTCGGCTCGTGTCTACGAGATGGAGAGATAGTGACCGTGATGTTTGGTGGCTAGAGAAGCGCAAAGCCCCAGTGTTGCTGCGCCTGTGAAAGCGCTTCCAAGGAAGGGAGCTGGCTCGCAACAGCTTTCAGTGCTGGCACTTTTCATCTCTGAGCAATTGCTCGACGTTTGCAATTTCTCAACTCGTATCTACGAGACAGAAAGAGAAAGACTGTGACGTTTGGTGGGTAGAGTAGCGCAAAGCCCCAGTGTTGCTGCGCCTGTGAAAGCGCTTCCAAGGAAGGGTGCTGGCTAGCAAGAGCTTTCAGTGCTGGCACTTTTCATCTCTGAGCAATTGCTCGACGTTTGCAATTTCTCACCTGAGCTCTCTTTAGACTGCGCGAGAGGATGAGCAGAAGAGTAGGTGGCTAGAGAAGCCCAGAGCCCCAGTGTTCTTAGGCCTACAAAAGCGCTTCCAAGGAAGGGTGCTGGCTAGCAACAGCTTTCAGTGCTGGCACTTTTCTTCTCTGAGCAATTGCTCGACGTTTGCAATTTCTCACCTGAGCTCTCTTTAGACTGCGCGAGAGGATGAGCAGAAGAGTAGGTGGCTAGAGAAGCCCAGAGCCCCAGTGTTCTTAGGCCTACAAAAGCGCTTCCAAGGAAGGGTGCTGGCTAGCAACAGCTTTCAGTGCTGGCACTTTTCATCTCTGAGCAATTGCTCGACGTTTGCAATTTCTCAGCTCTTGTCTACGAGACTGAAAGAGAATGACCGTGACATTTGGTGGGTAGAGAAGCGCAAAGCCCCAGTGTTGCTGCGCCTGTGAAAGCGCTTCCAAGGAACGGTGCTGGCTAGCAACAGCTTTCAATGCTGGCACTTTTCATCTCTGAGCAATTGCTGGACGTTTGCAATTTCTCACCTGAGCTCTCTTTAGACTGCGCGAGAGGATGAGCAGAAGATTAGGTGGCTAGAGAAGCCCAGAGCCCCAGGGTTCTTAGGGCTACAAAAGCGCTTCCAAGGAAGGGTGCTGGCTAGCAAGAGCTTTCAGTGCTGGCACTTTTCATCTCTGAGCAATTGCTGGACATTTGCTATTTCTCACCTGAGCTCTCTTTAGACTGCATGAGAGGATGAGCAGAAGATTAGGTGGCTAGAGAAGCCCAGAGCCCCAGTGTTCTTAGGGCTACAAAAGCGCTTCCAAGGAAGGGTGCTGGCTAGCAACAGCTTTCAGTGCTGGCACTTTTCATCTCTGAGCAATTGCTCGACGTTTGCAATTTCTCAGCTCTTGTCTACGAAACAGAGAGATAGTGACCGTGATGTTTGGTGGGTAGAAAAGCGCAAAGCCCCAGTGTTGCTGCGCCTGTGAAAGCGCTTCCAAGGAAGGGTGCTGGCTAGCAAGAGCTTTCAGTGCTGGCACTTTTCATCTCTGAGGAATTGCTCGACGTTTGCAATTTCTCACCTGAGCTCTCTTTAGACTGCGCGACAGGATGAGCAGAAGAGTAGGTGGCTAGAGAAGCCCAGAGCCCCAGTGTTCTTAGGCCTACAAAAGCGCTTCCAAGGAAGGGTGCTGGCTAGCAACAGCTTTCAGTGCTGGCACTTTTCATCTCTGAGCAATTGCTGGATGTTTGCAATTTCTCACCTGAGCTCTCTTTAGACTGCGCGAGAGGATGAGCAGAAGATTAGGTGGCTAGAGAAGCCCAGAGCCCCACTGTTCTTAGGCCTACAAAAGCGCTTCCAAGGAAGGGTGCTGGCTAGCAACAGCTTTCAGTGCTGGCACTTTTCATCTCTGAGCAATTGCTCAACGTTTGAAATTTCTCAACTCGAGTTTACGAGACAGAGAGATAGTGACCGTGATGTTTGGTGGGTAGAGAAGCTCAAAGCCCCAGTGTTGCTGCGCCTGTGAAAGCGCTTCCAAGGAAGGGTGCTGGCTAGCAACAGCTTTCAGTGCTGGCACTTTTCATCTCTGAGCAATTGCTCGACGTTTGCAATTTCTCACCTGAGCTCTCTTTAGACTGCGCGAGAGGATGAGCAGAAGATTAGGTGGCTAGAGAAGCCCAGAGCCCCAGTGTTCTTAGGGCTACAAGAGCGCTTCCAAGGAAGGGTGCTGGCTAGCCACAGCTTTCAGTGCTGGCACTTTTCATCTTTGAGCAGTTGCTCGACGTTTGCAATTTCTCAGCTCTTGTCTACGAGACAGAAAGAGAATGACCGCGATGTTTGGTGGGTAGAGTAGCGCAAAGCCCCAGTGTTGCTGCGCCTGTGAAAGCGCTTCCAAGGAAGGGTGCTGGCTAGCAACTGCTTTCAGTGCTGGCACTTTTCATCTCTGAGCAATTGCTCGACGTTTGCAATTTCTCACCTGAGCTCTCTTTAGACTGCGCGAGAGGATGAGCAGAAGATTAGGTGGCTAGAGTAGCCCAGAGCCCCAGTGTTCTTAGGCCTACAAAAGCACTTCCAAGGAAGGGTGCTGGCTAGCAAGAGCTTTCAGTGCTGGCACTTTTCATCTCTGAGCAATTGCTCGACGTTTGCAATTTCTCGGCTCGTGTCTACGAGATGGAGAGATAGTGACCGTGATGTTTGGTGGGTAGAGAAGCGCAAAGCCCCAGTGTTGCTGCGCCTGTGAAAGCGCTTCCAAGGAAGGGTGCTGGCTAGCAACAGCTTTCAGTGCTGGCACTTTTCATCTCTGAGCAATTGCTCGACGTTTGCAATTTCTCACCTGAGCTCTCTTTAGACTGCGCGAGAGGATGAGCAGAAGAGTAGGTGGCTAGAGAAGCCCAGAGCCCCAGTGTTCTTAGGCCTACAAAAGCGCTTCCAAGGAAGGGTGCTGGCTAGCAACAGCTTTCAGTGCTGGCACTTTTCATCTCTGAGCAATTGCTCGACGTTTGCAATTTCTCAGCTCTTGTCTACGAGACTGAAAGAGAATGACCGTGAGATTTGGTGGGTAGAGAAGCGCAAAGCCCCAGTGTTGCTGCGCCTGTGAAAGCGCTTCCAAGGAAGGGTGCTGGCTAGCAACAGCTTTCAATGCTGGCACTTTTCATCTCTGAGCAATTGCTCGACGTTTGCAATTTCTCACCTGAGCTCTCTTTAGACTGCGCGAGAGGATGAGCAGAAGATTAGGTGGCTAGAGTAGCCCAGAGCCCCAGTGTTCTTAGGCCTACAAAAGCACTTCCAAGGAAGGGTGCTGGCTAGCAACAGCTTTCAGTGCTGGGACTTTTCATCTCTGAGCAATTGCTCGACGTTTGCAATTTCTCGGCTCGTGTCTACGAGATGGAGAGATAGTGACCGTGATGTTTGGTGGGTAGAGAAGCGCAAAGCCCCAGTGTTGCTGCGCCTGTGAAAGCGCTTCCAAGGAAGGGAGCTGGCTCGCAACAGCTTTCAGTGCTGCCACTTTTCATCTCTGAGCAATTGCTCGACGTTTGCAATTTCTCAACTCGTGTCTACGAGACAGAAAGAGAAAGACTGTGACGTTTTGTGGGTAGAGTAGCGCAAAGCCCCAGTGTTGCTGCGCCTGTGAAAGCGCTTCCAAGGAAGGGTGCTGGCTAGCAACAGCTTTCAGTGCTGCCACTTTTCATCTCTGAGCAATTGCTCGACGTTTGCAATTTCTCACCTGAGCTCTCTTTAGACTGCGCGAGAGGATGAGCAGAAGAGTAGGTGGCTAGAGAACCCCAGAGCCCCAGTGTTCTTAGGCCTACAAAAGCACTTCCAAGGAAGGGTGCTGGCTAGCAACAGCTTTCAGTGCTGGCACTTTTCATCTCTGAGCAATTACTCGACGTTTGCAATTTCTCAACTCGAGTTTACGAGACAGAGAGATAGTGACCGTGATGTTTGGTGGGTAGAGAAGCGCAAAGCCCCAGTGTTGCTGCGCCTGTGAAAGCGCTTCCAAGGAAGGGTGCTGGCTAGCAACAGCTTTCAGTGCTGGCACTTTTCATCTCTGAGCAATTGCTCAACGTTTGCAATTTCTCACCTGAGCTCTCTTTAGAGTGCGCGAGAGGATGAGCAGAAGATTAGGTGGCTAGAGAAGCCCAGAGCCCCAGTGTTCTTAGGCCTACAAGAGCGCTTCCAAGGAAGGGTGCTGGCTAGCCACAGCTTTCAGTGCTGGCACTTTTCATCTTTGAGCAGTTGCTCGACGTTTGCAATTTCTCAGCTCTTGTCTACGAGACTGAAAGAGAATGACCGCGATGTTTGGTGGGTAGAGTAGCACAAAGCCCCAGTGTTGCTGCGCCTGTGAAAGCGCTTCCAAGGAAGGGTGCTGGCTAGCAACTGCTTTCAGTGCTGGCACTTTTCATCTCTGAGCAATTGCTCGACGTTTGCAATTTCTCACCTGAGCTCTCTTTAGACTGCGCGAGAGGATGAGCAGAAGATTAGGTGGCTAGAGTAGCCCAGAGCCCCAGTGTTCTTAGGCCTACAAAAGCACTTCCAAGGAAGGGTGCTGGCTAGCAACAGCTTTCAGTGCTGGCACTTTTCATCTCTGAGCAATTGCTCGACGTTTGCAATTTCTCAACTCGTGTCTACGAGATGGAGAGATAGTGACCGTGATGTTTGGTGGCTAGAGAAGCGCAAAGCCCCAGTGTTGCTGCGCCTGTGAAAGCGCTTCCAAGGAAGGGAGCTGGCTCGCAACAGCTTTCAGTGCTGGCACTTTTCATCTCTGAGCAATTGCTCGACGTTTGCAATTTCTCAACTCGTGTCTACGAGACAGAAAGAGAAAGACTGTGACGTTTGGTGGGTAGAGTAGCGCAAAGCCCCAGTGTTGCTGCGCCTGTGAAAGCGCTTCCAAGGAAGGGTGCTGGCTAGCAAGAGCTTTCAGTGCTGGCACTTTTCATCTCTGAGCAATTGCTCGACGTTTGCAATTTCTCACCTGAGCTCTCTTTAGACTGCGCGAGAGGATGAGCAGAAGATTAGGTGGCTAGAGAAGCCCAGAGCCCCAGTGTTCTTAGGGCTACAAAAGCGCTTCCAAGGAAGGGTGCTGGCTAGCAACAGCTTTCAGTGCTGGCACTTTTCATCTCTGAGCAATTGCTCGACGTTTGCAATTTCTCACCTGAGCTCTCTTTAGACTGCGCGAGAGGATGAGCAGAAGAGTAGGTGGCTAGAGAAGCCCAGAGCCCCACTGTTCTTAGGGCTACAAAAGCGCTTCCAAGGAAGGGTGCTGGCTAGCAAGAGCTTTCAGTGCTGGCACTTTTCATCTCTGAGCAATTGCTCGACGTTTGCAATTTCTCACCTGAGCTCTCTTTAGACTGCGCGAGAGGATGAGCAGAAGAGTAGGTGGCTAGAGAAGCCCAGAGCCCCACTGTTCTTAGGGCTACAAAAGCGCTTCCAAGGAAGGGTGCTGGCTAGCAACAGCTTTCAGGGCTGGCACTTTTCATCTCTGAGCAATTGCTCGACGTTTGCAATTTCTCAGCTCTTGTCTACGAAACAGAGAGATAGTGACCGTGATGTTTGGTGGGTAGAAAAGCGCAAAGCCCCAGTGTTGCTGCGCCTGTGAAAGCGCTTCCAAGGAAGGGTGCTGGCTAGCAAGAGCTTTCAGTGCTGGCACTTTTCATCTCTGAGCAATTGCTCGATGTTTGCAATTTCTCACCTGAGCTCTCTTTAGACTGCGCGAGAGGATGAGCAGAAGAGTAGGTGGCTAGAGAAGCCCAGAGCCCCAGTGTTCTTAGGCCTACAAAAGCGCTTCCAAGGAAGGGTGCTGGCTAGCAACAGCTTTCAGTGCTGGCACTTTTCATCTCTGAGCAATTGCTGGATGTTTGCAATTTCTCACCTGAGCTCTCTTTAGACTGCGCGAGAGGATGAGCAGAAGATTAGGTGGCTAGAGAAGCCCAGAGCCCCACTGTTCTTAGGCCTACAAAAGCGCTTCCAAGGAAGGGTGCTGGCTAGCAACAGCTTTCAGTGCTGGCACTTTTCATCTCTGAGCAATTGCTCAACGTTTGAAATTTCTCAGCTCGTGTCTACGAGACAGAAAGAGAAAGACTGTGACGTTTGGTGGGTAGAGTAGCGCAAAGCCCCAGTGTTGCTGCGCCTGTGAAAGCGCTTCCAAGGAAGGGTGCTGGCTAGCAACAGCTTTCAGTGCTGGCACTTTTCATCTCTGAGCAATTGCTCGACGTTTGCAATTTCTCACCTGAGCTCTCTTTAGACTGCGCGAGAGGATGAGCAGAAGATTAGGTGGCTAGAGAAGCCCAGAGCCCCAGGGTTCTTAGGCCTACAAAAGCGCTTCCAAGGAAGGGTGCTGGCTAGCAAGAGCTTTCAGTGCTGGCACTTTTCATCTCTGAGCAATTGCTCGACGTTTGCAATTTCTCACCTGAGCTCTCTTTAGACTGCGCGAGAGGATGAGCAGAATAGTAGGTGGCTAGAGAAGCCCAGAGCCCCACTGTTCTTAGGGCTACAAAAGCGCTTCCAAGGAAGGGTGCTGGCTAGCAACAGCTTTCAGTGCTGGCACTTTTCATCTCTGAGCAATTGCTCGACGTTTGCAATTTCTCAGCTCTTGTCTACGAGACTGAAAGAGAATGACCGTGACATTTGGTGGGTAGAGAAGCGCAAAGCCCCAGTGTTGCTGCGCCTGTGAAAGCGCTTCCAAGGAACGGCGCTGGCTAGCAACAGCTTTCAATGCTGGCACTTTTCATCTCTGAGCAATTGCTGGACGTTTGCAATTTCTCACCTGAGCTCTCTTTAGACTGCGCGAGAGGATGAGCAGAAGATTAGGTGGCTAGAGAAGCCCAGAGCCCCAGTGTTCTTAGGCCTACAAAAGCGCTTCCAAGGAAGGGTGCTGGCTAGCAACAGCTTTCAGTGCTGGCACTTTTCATCTCTGAGCAATTGCTCGACGTTTGCAATTTCTCACCTGAGCTCTCTTTAGACTGCGCGAGAGGATGAGCAGAAGATGAGGTGGCTAGAGAAGCCCAGAGCCCCAGTGTTCTTAGGCCTACAAAAGCACTTCCAAGGAAGGGTGCTGGCTAGCAACAGCTTTCAGTGCTGGCACTTTTCATCTCTGAGCAATTGCTCGACGTTTGCAATTTCTCAGCTCTTATCTACGAGACGGAGAGATAGTGACCTTGATGTTTGGTGGGTAGAGAAGCGCAAAGCCCCAGTGTTGCTGCGCTTGTGAAAGCGCTTCCAAGGAAGGGTGCTGGCTAGCAACAGCTTTCAGTGCTGGCACTTTTCATCTCTGAGCAATTGCTCGACGTTTGCAATTTCTCCCCTGAGCTCTCTTTAGAGTGCGCGAGAGGATGAGCAGAAGATTAGGTGGCTAGAGAAGCCCAGAGCCCCACTGTTCTTAGGCCTACAAAAGCGCTTCCAAGGAAGGGTGCTGGCTAGCAACAGCTTTCAGTGCTGGCACTTTTCATCTCTGAGCAATTGCTCGACGTTTGCAATTTCTCGGCTCGTGTTTACGAGACGGAGAGATAGTGACCGTGATGTTTGGTGGGTAGAGAAGCGCAAAGCCCCAGTGTTGCTGCGCTTGTGAAAGCGCTTCCAAGGAAGGGTGCTGGCTAGCAACAGCTTTCAGTGCTGGCACTTTTCATCTCTGAGCAATTGCTCAACGTTTGCAATTTCTCACCTGAGCTCTCTTTAGACTGCGCGAGAGGATGAGCAGAAGAGTAGGTGGCTAGAGAAGCCCATAGCCCCACTGTTCTTAGGGCTACAAAAGCGCTTCCAAGGAAGGGTGCTGGCTAGCCACAGCTTTCAGTGCTGGCACATTTCATCTTTGAGCAGTTGCTCGACTTTTGCAACTTCTCAGCTCTTGTCTACGAGACGGAAAGAGAATGACCGTGATGTTTGGTGGGTAGAGTAGCGCAAAGCCCCAGTGTTGCTACGCCTGTGAAAGCGCTTCCAAGGAAGGGTGCTGGCTAGCAACTGCTTTCAGTGCTGGCACTTTTCATCTCTGAGCAATTGCTGGACGTTTGCAATTTCTCACCTGAGCTCTCTTTAGACTGCGCGAGAGGATGAGCAGAAGATTAGGTGGCTAGAGTTGCCCAGAGCCCCAGTGTTCTTAGGCCTACAAAAGCACTTCCAAGGAAGGGTGCTGGATAGCAAGAGCTTTCAGTGCTGGCACTTTTCATCTTTGAGCAATTGCTCGACGTTTGCAATTTGTCAGCTCTTGTCTACGAAACAGAGAGATAGTGACCGTGATGTTTGGTGGGTAGAAAAGCGCAAAGCCCCATTGTTGCTGCGCCTGTGAAAGCGCTTCCAAGGAAGGGTGCTGGCTAGCAAGAGCTTTCAGTGCTGGCACTTTTCATCTCTGAGCAATTGCTCGACGTTTGCAATTTCACACCTGAGCTCTCTTTAGAGTGCGCGAGAGGATGAGCAGAAGAGTAGGTGGCTAGAGAAGCCCAGAGCCCCAGTGTTCTTAGGGCTACAAAAGCGCTTCCAAGGAAGGGTGCTGGCTAGCAACAGCTTTCAGTGCTGGCACTTTTCATCTCTGAGCAATTGCTGGATGTTTGCAATTTCTCACCTGAGCTCTCTTTAGACTGCGCGAGAGGATGAGCAGAAGAGTAGGTGGCTAGAGAAGCCCAGAGCCCCGGAGTTCTTAGGCCTACAAAAGCGCTTCCAAGGAAGGGTGCTGGCTAGCAACAGCTTTCAGTGCTGGCACTTTTCATCTCTGAGCAATTGCTCAACGTTTGCAATTTCTCACCTGAGTTCTCTTTAGAGTGCGCGAGAGGATGAGCAGAAGATTAGGTGGCTAGAGAAGCCCAGAGCCCCAGTGTTCTTAGGCCTACAAAAGCGCTTCCAAGGAAGGGTGCTGGCTAGCAACAGCTTTCAGTGCTGGCACTTTTCATCTCTGAGCAATTGCTCAACGTTTGCAATTTCTCACCTGAGCTCTCTTTAGACTGCGCGAGAGGATGAGCAGAAGAGTAGGTGGCTAGAGAAGCCCATAGCCCCACTGTTCTTAGGGCTACAAGAGCGCTTCCAAGGAAGGGTGCTGGCTAGCCACAGCTTTCAGTGCTGGCACATTTCATCTTTGAGCAGTTGCTCGACTTTTGCAACTTCTCAGCTCTTGTCTACGAGACGGAAAGAGAATGACCGTGATGTTTGGTGGGTAGAGTAGCGCAAAGCCCCAGTGTTGCTACGCCTGTGAAAGCGCTTCCAAGGAAGGGTGCTGGCTAGCAACTGCTTTCAGTGCTGGCACTTCTCATCTCTGAGCAATTGCTGGACGTTTGCAATTTCTCACCTGAGCTCTCTTTAGACTGCGCGAGAGGATGAGCAGAAGATTAGGTGGCTAGAGTTGCCCAGAGCCCCAGTGTTCTTAGGCCTACAAAAGCACTTC
This sequence comes from Sarcoramphus papa, assembly GCA_037962945.1. Lineage (NCBI taxonomy): Eukaryota > Metazoa > Chordata > Aves > Accipitriformes > Cathartidae > Sarcoramphus > Sarcoramphus papa. Next base: position 95,774,875 of record CM075586.1, read on the forward strand.
CAAGGAAGGGTGCTGGCTAGCAACAGCTTTCAGTGCTGGCACTTTTCATCTTTGAGCAATTGCTCGACGTTTGCAATTTCTCAGCTCTTGTCTACGAAACAGAGAGATAGTGACCGTGATGTTTGGTGGGTAGAAAAGCGCAAAGCCCCATTGTTGCTGCGCCTGTGAAAGCGCTTCCAAGGAAGGGTGCTGGCTAGCAAGAGCTTTCAGTGCTGGCACTTTTCATCTCTGAGCAATTGCTCAACGTTTGCAATTTCACACCTGAGCTCTCTTTAGAGTGCGCGAGAGGATGAGCAGAAGAGTAGGTGGCTAGAGAAGCCCAGAGCCCCAGTGTTCTTAGGGCTACAAAAGCGCTTCCAAGGAAGGGTGCTGGCTAGCAACAGCTTTCAGTGCTGGCACTTTTCATCTCTGAGCAATTGCTGGATGTTTGCAATTTCTCACCTGAGCTCTCTTTAGACTGCGCGAGAGGATGAGCAGAAGAGTAGGTGGCTAGAGAAGCCCAGAGCCCCGGAGTTCTTAGGCCTACAAAAGCGCTTCCAAGGAAGGGTGCTGGCTAGCAACAGCTTTCAGTGCTGGCACTTTTCATCTCTGAGCAATTGCTCAACGTTTGCAATTTCTCACCTGAGTTCTCTTTAGAGTGCGCGAGAGGATGAGCAGAAGATTAGGTGGCTAGAGAAGCCCAGAGCCCCAGTGTTCTTAGGCCTACAAAAGCGCTTCCAAGGAAGGGTGCTGGCTAGCAACAGCTTTCAGTGCTGGCACTTTTCATCTCTGAGCAATTGCTCGACATTTGCAATTTCTCGGCTCGTGTTTACGAGACGGAGAGATAGTGACCGTGATGTTTGGTGGCTAGAGAAGCGCAAAGCCCCAGTGTTGCTGCGCTTGTGAAAGCGCTTCCAAGGAAGGGTGCTGGCTAGCAAGAGCTTTCAGTGCTGGCACTTTTCATCTCTGAGCAATTGCTCGACGTTTGCAATTTCTCACCTGAGCTCTCTTTAGAGTGCGCGAGAGGATGAGCAGAAGTTTAGGTGGCTAGAGAAGCCCAGAGCCCCACTGTTCTTAGGGCTACAAAAGCGCTTCCAAGGAAGGGTGCTGGCTAGCAAGAGCTTTCAGTGCTGGCACTTTTCATCTCTGAGCAATTGCTCGACGTTTGCAATTTCTCAGCTCGTGTTTACGAGACAGAGAGATAGTGACCTTGATGTTTGGTGGGTAGAGAAGCGCAAAGCCCCAGTGTTGCTGCGCTTGTGAAAGCGCTTCCAAGGAAGGGTGCTGGCTAGCAACAGCTTTCAGTGCTGGCACTTTTCATCTCTGAGCAATTGCTCGACGTTTGCAATTTCACACCTGAGCTCTCTTTAGAGTGCGCGAGAGGATGAGCAGAAGATTAGGTGGCTAGAGAAGCCCAGAGCCCCAGTGTTCTTAGGCCTACAAAAGCGCTTCCAAGGAAGGGTGCTGGCTAGCAACAGCTTTCAGTGCTGGCACTTTTCATCTCTGAGCAATTGCTCGACGTTTGCAATTTCTCGGCTCGTGTTTACGAGACGGAGAGATAGTGACCGTGATGTTTGGTGGCTAGAGAAGCGCAAAGCCCCAGTGTTGCTGCGCTTGTGAAAGCGCTTCCAAGGAAGGGTGCTGGCTAGCAACAGCTTTCAGTGCTGGCACTTTTCATCTCTGAGCAATTGCTCGACGTTTGCAATTTCTCACCTGATCTCTCTTTAGACTGCGCGAGAGGATGAGCAGAAGATTAGGTGGCTAGAGAAGCCCAGAGCCCCAGTGTTCTTAGGCCTACAAAAGCGCTTCCAAGGAAGGGTGCTGGCTAGCAAGAGCTTTCAGTGCTGGCACTTTTCATCTCTGAGCAATTGCTCGACGTTTGCAATTTCTCACCTGAGCTCTCTTTAGACTGCGCGAGAGGATGAGCAGAAGATTAGGTGGCTAGAGAAGCCCAGAGCCCCAGGGTTCTTAGGGCTACAAAAGCGCTTCCAAGGAAGGGTGCTGGCTAGCAACAGCTTTCAGTGCTGGCACTTTTCATCTCTGAGCAATTGCTCAACGTTTGCAATTTCTCACCTGATCTCTCTTTAGACTGCGCGAGAGGATGAGCAGAAGAGTAGGTGGCTAGAGAAGCCCAGAGCCCCAGTGTTCTTAGGCCTACAAAAGCGCTTCCAAGGAAGGGTGCTGGCTAGCAACAGCTTTCAGTGCTGGCACTTTTCATCTCTGAGCAATTGCTGGACGTTTGCATTTTCTCACCTGAGCTCTCTTTAGACTGCGCGAGAGGATGAGCAGAAGAGTAGGTGGCTAGAGAAGCCCAGAGCCCCAGTGTTCTTAGGGCTACAAAAGCACTTCCAAGGAAGGGTGCTGGCTAGCAAGAGCTTTCAGTGCTGGCACTTTCCATCTCTGAGCAATTGCTCGACGTTTGCAATTTCTCAACTCGAGTTTACGAGACAGAGAGATAGTGACCGTGATGTTTGGTGGGTAGAGAAGCGCAAAGCCCCAGTGTTGCTGCGCCTGTGAAAGCGCTTCCAAGGAAGGGTGCTGGCTAGCAACAGCTTTCAGTGCTGGCACTTTTCATCTCTGAGCAATTGCTCGATGTTTGCAATTTCTCCCCTGAGCTCTCTTTAGACTGCGCGAGAGGATGAGCAGAAGATTAGGTTGCTAGAGAAGCCCAGAGCCCCAGTGTTCTTAGGCCTACAAAAGCGCTTCCAAGGAAGGGTGCTGGCTAGCAACAGCTTTCAGTGCTGGCACTTTTCATCTTTGAGCAGTTGCTCGACGTTTGCAATTTCTCACCTGAGCTCTCTTTAGACTGCGCGAGAGGATGAGCAGAAGAGTAGGTGGCTAGAGAAGCCCAGAGCCCCAGTGTTCTTAGGGCTACAAAAGCGCTTCCAAGGAAGGGTGCTGGCTAGCAAGAGCTTTCAGTGCTGGCACTTTTCATCTCTGAGCAATTGCTCGACGTTTGCAATTTCTCACCTGATCTCTCTTTAGACTGCGCGAGAGCATGAGCAGAAGAGTAGGTGGCTAGAGAAGGCCAGAGCCCCAGGGTTCTTAGGCCTACAAAAGCGCTTCCAAGGAAGGGTGCTGGCTAGCAAGAGCTTTCAGTGCTGGCACTTTTCATCTCTGAGCAATTGCTCGACGTTTGCAATTTCTCACCTGAGCTCTCTTTAGACTGCGCGAGAGGATGAGCAGAAGATTAGGTGGCTAGAGAAGCCCAGAGCCCCAGTGTTCTTAGGGCTACAAGAGCGCTTCCAAGGAAGGGTGCTGGCTAGCCACAGCTTTCAGTGCTGGCACTTTTCATCTTTGAGCAGTTGCTCGACGTTTGCAATTTCTCAGCTCTTGTCTACGAGACGGAAAGAGAATGACCGTGATGTTTGGTGGGTAGAGTAGCGCAAAGCCCCAGTGTTGCTGCGCCTGTGAAAGCGCTTCCAAGGAAGGGTGCTGGCTAGCAAGAGCTTTCAGTGCTGGCACTTTTCATCTCTGAGCAATTGCTCGACGTTTGCAATTTCTCACCTGAGCTCTCTTTAGACTGCGCGAGAGGATGAGCAGAAGATTAGGTGGCTAGAGAAGCCCAGAGCCCCAGTGTTCTTAGGCCTACAAAAGCACTTCCAAGGAAGGGTGCTGGCTAGGAAGAGCTTTCAGTGCTGGCACTTTTCATCTCTGAGCAATTGCTCGACGTTTGCAATTTCTCAACTCGTGTTTACGAGACGGAGAGATAGTGACCGTGATGTTTGGTGGGTAGAGAAGCGCAAAGCCCCGGTGTTGCTGCGCTTGTGAAAGCGCTTCCAAGGAAGGGTGCTGGCTAGCAAGAGCTTTCAGTGCTGGCACTTTTCATCTCTGAGCAATTGCTCGACGTTTGCAATTTCTCACCTGAGCTCTCTTTAGAGTGCGCGAGAGGATGAGCAGAAGATTAGGTGGCTAGAGAAGCCCAGAGCCCCAGTGTTCTTAGGCCTACAAAAGCGCTTCCAAGGAAGGGTGCTGGCTAGCAAGAGCTTTCAGTGCTGGCACTTTTCATCTCTGAGCAATTGCTCGACGTTTGCAATTTCTCACCTGAGCTCTCTTTAGACTGCGCGAGAGGATGAGCAGAAGATTAGGTGGCTAGAGAAGCCCAGAGCCCCACTGTTCTTAGGCCTACAAGAGCGCTTCCAAGGAAGGGTGCTGGCTAGCCACAGCTTTCAGTGCTGGCACTTTTCATCTTTGAGCAGTTGCTCGACGTTTGCAATTTCTCAGCTCGTGTCTACGAGACGGAAAGAGAATGACCATGATGTTTGGTGGGTAGAGAAGCGCAAAGCCCCAGTGTTGCTGCGCCTGTGAAAGCGCTTCCAAGGAAGGGTGCTGGCTAGCAACAGCTTTCAGTGCTGCCACTTTTCATCTCTGAGCAATTGCTCGATGTTTGCAATTTCTCCCCTGAGCTCTCTTTAGACTGCGCGAGAGGATGAGCAGAAGATTAGGTGGCTAGAGAAGCCCAGAGCCCCACTGTTCTTAGGCCTACAAAAGCGCTTCCAAGGAAGGGTGCTGGCTAGCAACAGCTTTCAGTGCTGGCACTTTTCATCTCTGAGCAATTGCTCGACGTTTGCAATTTCTCACCTGAGCTCTCTTTAGACTGCGCGAGAGGATGAGCAGAAGAGTAGGTGGCTAGAGAAGCCCAGAGCCCCAGTGTTCGTAGGGCTACAAAAGCGCTTCCAAGGAAGGGTGCTGGCTAGCAAGAGCTTTCAGTGCTGGCACTTTTCATCTCTGAGCAATTGCTCAACGTTTGCAATTTCTCACCTGAGCTCTCTTGAGACTGCGCGAGAGGATGAGCAGAAGAGTAGGTGGCTAGAGAAGGCCAGAGCCCCAGGGTTCTTAGGCCTACAAAAGCGCTTCCAAGGAAGGGTGCTGGCTAGCAAGAGCTTTCAGTGCTGGCACTTTTCATCTCTGAGCAATTGCTCGACGTTTGCATTTTCTCACCTGAGCTCTCTTTAGACTGCGCGAGAGGATGAGCAGAAGATTAGGTGGCTAGAGAAGCCCAGAGCCCCAGTGTTCTTAGGCCTACAAAAGCACTTCCAAGGAAGGGTGCTGGCTAGGAAGAGCTTTCAGTGCTGGCACTTTTCATCTCTGAGCAATTGGTCAACGTTTGCAATTTCTCAGCTCTTGTCTACGAAACAGAGAGATAGTGACTGTGACGTTTGGTGGGTAGAGAAGCGCAAAGCCCCAGTGTTGCTGCGCCTGTGAAAGCGCTTCCAAGGAAGGGTGCTGGCTAGCAAGAGCTTTCAGTGCTGGCACTTTTCATCTCTGAGCAATTGCTCGACGTTTGCAATTTCTCACCTGAGCTCTTTAGACTGCGCGAGAGGATGAGCAGAAGATTAGGTGGCTAGAGAAGCCCAGAGCCCCAGTGTTCTTAGGGCTACAAAAGTGCTTCCAAGGAAGGGTGCTGGCTAGCAACAGCTTTCAGTGCTGGCACTTTTCATCTCTGAGCAATTGCTGGATGTTTGCAATTTCTCACCTGAGCTGTCTTTAGACTGCGCGAGAGGATGAGCAGGAGTAGGTGGCTAGAGAAGCCCAGAGCCCCAGTGTTCTTAGGCCTACAAAAGCGCTTCCAAGGAAGGGTGCTGGCTAGCAACAGCTTTCAGTGCTGGCACTTTTCATCTCTGAGCAATTGCTCAACGTTTGCAATTTCTCACCTGAGTTCTCTTTAGAGTGCGCGAGAGGATGAGCAGAAGATTAGGTGGCTAGAGAAGCCCAGAGCCCCAGTGTTCTTAGGCCTACAAAAGCGCTTCCAAGGAAGGGTGCTGGCTAGCCACAGCTTTCAGTGCTGGCACTTTTCATCTCTGAGCAATTGCTCGACGTTTGCAATTTCTCGGCTCGTGTTTACGAGACGGAGAGATAATGACCGTGATGTTTGGTGGCTAGAGAAGCGCAAAGCCCCAGTGTTGCTGCGCTTGTGAAAGCGCTTCCAAGGAAGGGTGCTGGCTAGCAAGAGCTTTCAGTGCTGGCACTTTTCATCTCTGAGCAATTGCTGGACGTTTGCAATTTCTCACCTGAGCTCTCTTTAGAGTGCGCGAGAGGATGAGCAGAAGTTTAGGTGGCTAGAGAAGCCCAGAGCCGCAGTGTTCTTAGGGCTACAAAAGCGCTTGCAAGGAAGGGTGCTGGCTAGCAACAGCTTTCAGTGCTGGCACTTTTCATCTCTGAGCAATTGCTCGACGTTTGCAATTTCTCAGCTCTTGTCTACGAGACTGAAAGACAATGACCGTGATGTTTGGTGGGTAGAGTAGCGCAAAGTCCCAGTGTTGCTGTGCCTGTGAAAGCGCTTCCAAGGAAGGGTGCTGGCTAGCAAGAGCTTTCAGTGCTGGCACTTTTCATCTCTGAGCAATTGCTCGACGTTTGCAATTTCTCACCTGAGCTCTCTTTAGACTGCGCGAGAGGATGAGCAGAAGATTAGGTGGCTAGAGAAGCCCAGAGCCCCAGTGTTCTTAGGCCTACAAAAGCGCTTCCAAGGAAGGGTGCTGGCTAGCAACAGCTTTCAGTGCTGGCACTTTTCATCTCTGAGCAATTGCTCGACTTTTGCAATTTCTCACCTGAGCTCTCTTTAGACTGCGCGAGAGGATGAGCAGAAGATGAGGTGGCTAGAGAAGCCCAGAGCCCCAGTGTTCTTAGGCCTACAAAAGCACTTCCAAGGAAGGGTGCTGGCTAGCAACAGCTTTCAGTGCTGGCACTTTTCATCTCTGAGCAATTGCTCGACGTTTGCAATTTCTCAGCTCGTGTTTACGAGACAGAGAGATAGTGACCTTGATGTTTGGTGGGTAGAGAAGCGCAAAGCCCCAGTGTTGCTGCGCTTGTGAAAGCGCTTCCAAGGAAGGGTGCTGGCTAGCAACAGCTTTCAGTGCTGGCACTTTTCATCTCTGAGCAATTGCTCGACGTTTGCAATTTCTCACCTGAGCTCTCTTTAGAGTGCGCGAGAGGATGAGCAGAAGATTAGGTGGCTAGAGAAGCCCAGAGCCCCAGTGTTCTTAGGGCTACAAAAGCGCTTCCAAGGAAGGGTGCTGGCTAGCAACAGCTTTCAGTGCTGGCACTTTTCATCTCTGAGCAATTGCTCGACGTTTGCAATTTCTCGGCTCGTGTTTACGAGACGGAGAGATAGTGACCGTGATGTTTGGTGGCTAGAGAAGCGCAAAGCCCCAGTGTTGCTGCACCTGTGAAAGCGCTTCCAAGGAAGGGTGCTGGCTAGCAACAGCTTTCAGTGCTGGCACTTTTCATCTCTGAGCAATTGCTCAACGTTTGCAATTTCTCACCTGAGCTCTCTTTAGACTGCGCGAGAGGATGAGCAGAAGAGTAGGTGGCTAGAGAAGCCCAGAGCCCCACTGTTCTTAGGGCTACAAGAGCGCTTCCAAGGAAGGGTGCTGGCTAGCCACAGCTTTCAGTGCTGGCACATTTCATCTTTGAGCAGTTGCTCGACTTTTGCAACTTCTCAGCTCTTGTCTACGAGACGGAAAGAGAATGACCGTGATGTTTGGTGGGTAGAGTAGCGCAAAGTCCCAGTGTTGCTGTGCCTGTGAAAGCGCTTCCAAGGAAGGGTGCTGGCTAGCAAGAGCTTTCAGTGCTGGCACTTTTCATCTCTGAGCAATTGCTCGACGTTTGCAATTTCTCACCTGAGCTCTCTTTAGACTGCGCGAGAGGATGAGCAGAAGATTAGGTGGCTAGAGAAGCCCAGAGCCCCAGTGTTCTTAGGCCTACAAAAGCGCTTCCAAGGAAGGGTGCTGGCTAGCAAGAGCTTTCAGTGCTGGCACTTTTCATCTCTGAGCAATTGCTCGACGTTTGCAATTTCTCACCTGAGCTCTCTTTAGAGTGCGCGAGAGGATGAGCAGAAGATTAGGTGGCTAGAGAAGCCCAGAGCCCCACTGTTCTTAGGCCTACAAAAGCGCTTCCAAGGAAGGGTGCTGGCTAGCAAGAGCTTTCAGTGCTGGCACTTTTCATCTCTGAGCAATTGCTCGACGTTTGCAATTTCTCACCTGAGCTGTCTTTAGAGTGCGCGAGAGGATGAGCAGAAGAGTAGGTGGCTAGAGAAGCCCAGAGCCCCAGTGTTCTTAGGCCTACAAAAGCGCTTCCAAGGAAGGGTGCTGGCTAGCAACAGCTTTCAGTGCTGGCACTTTTCATCTCTGAGCAATTGCTCAACGTTTGCAATTTCTCACCTGAGCTCTCTTTAGACTGCGCGAGAGGATGAGCAGAAGAGTAGGTGGCTAGAGAAGCCCAGAGCCCCACTGTTCTTAGGCCTACAAAAGCGCTTCCAAGGAAGGGTGCTGGCTAGCAAGAGCTTTCAGTGCTGGCACTTTTCATCTCTGAGCAATTGCTCGACGTTTGCAATTTCTCAGCTCTTGTCTACGAAACAGAGAGATAGTGACTGTGACGTTTGGTGGGTAGAGAAGCGCAAAGCCCCAGTGTTGCTGCGCCTGTGAAAGCGCTTCCAAGGAAGGGTGCTGGCTAGCAAGAGCTTTCAGTGCTGGCACTTTTCATCTCTGAGCAATTGCTCGACGTTTGCAATTTCTCACCTGAGCTCTCTTTAGACTGCGCGAGAGGATGAGCAGAAGAGTAGGTGGCTAGAGAAGCCCAGAGCCCCAGTGTTCTTAGGCCTACAAAAGCGCTTCCAAGGAAGGGTGCTGGCTAGCAACAGCTTTCAGTGCTGGCACTTTTCATCTCTGAGCAATTGCTCGACGTTTGCAATTTCTCACCTGAGCTCTCTTTAGACTGCGCGAGAGGATGAGCAGAAGATGAGGTGGCTAGAGAAGCCCAGAGCCCCAGTGTTCTTAGGGCTACAAAAGCACTTCCAAGGAAGGGTGCTGGCTAGCAACAGCTTTCAGTGCTGGCACTTTCCATCTCTGAGCAATTGCTCGACGTTTGCAATTTCTCAACTCGAGTTTACGAGACAGAGAGATAGTGACCGTGATGTTTGGTGGCTAGAGAAGCGCAAAGCCCCAGTGTTGCTGCGCCTGTGAAAGCGCTTCCAAGGAAGGGTGCTGGCTAGCAACAGCTTTCAGTGCTGGCACTTTTCATCTCTGAGCAATTGCTCGACGTTTGCAATTTCTCACCTGAGCTCTCTTTAGACTGCGCGAGAGGATGAGCAGAAGATTAGGTGGCTAGAGAAGCCCAGAGCCCCACTGTTCTTAGGGCTACAAGAGCGCTAACAAGGAAGGGTGCTGGCTAGCCACAGCTTTCAGTGCTGGCACTTTTCATCTTTGAGCAGTTGCTCGACGTTTGCAATTTCTCAGCTCTTGTCTACGAGACGGAAAGAGAATGACCATGATGTTTGGTGGGTAGAGAAGCGCAAAGCCCCAGTGTTGCTGCGCCTGTGAAAGCGCTTCCAAGGAAGGGTGCTGGCTAGCAACAGCTTTCAGTGCTGGCACTTTTCATCTCTGAGCAATTGCTCGATGTTTGCAATTTCTCCCCTGAGCTCTCTTTAGACTGCGCGAGAGGATGAGCAGAAGATTAGGTGGCTAGAGAAGCCCAGAGCCCCACTGTTCTTAGGCCTACAAAAGCGCTTCCAAGGAAGGGTGCTGGCTAGCAACAGCTTTCAGTGCTGCCACTTTTCATCTCTGAGCAATTGCTCGACGTTTGCAATTTCTCACCTGAGCTCTCTTTAGACTGCGCGAGAGGATGAGCAGAAGATTAGGTGGCTAGAGAAGCCCAGAGCCCCAGTGTTCTTAGGCCTACAAAAGCGCTTCCAAGGAAGGGTGCTGGCTAGCAACAGCTTTCAGTGCTGGCACTTTTCATCTCTGAGCAATTGCTCAACGTTTGCAATTTCTCACCTGAGCTCTCTTTAGACTGCGCGAGAGCATGAGCAGAAGAGTAGGTGGCTAGAGAAGGCCAGAGCCCCAGGGTTCTTAGGCCTACAAAAGCGCTTCCAAGGAAGGGTGCTGGCTAGCAACAGCTTTCAGTGCTGGCACTTTTCATCTCTGAGCAATTGCTCAACGTTTGCAATTTCTCACCTGAGCTCTCTTTAGACTGCGCGAGAGGATGAGCAGAAGATTAGGTGGCTAGAGAAGCCCAGAGCCCCAGTGTTCTTAGGGCTACAAGAGCGCTTCCAAGGAAGGGTGCTGGCTAGCAACAGCTTTCAGTGCTGGCACTTTTCATCTCTGAGCAGTTGCTCGACGTTTGCAATTTCTCAGCTCTTGTCTACGAGACGGAAAGAGAATGACCGTGATGTTTGGTGGGTAGAGTAGCGCAAAGCCCCAGTGTTGCTGCGCCTGTGAAAGCGCTTCCAAGGAAGGGTGCTGGCTAGCAAGAGCTTTCAGTGCTGGCACTTTTCATCTCTGAGCAATTGCTCGACGTTTGCAATTTCTCACCTGAGCTCTCTTTAGACTGCGCGAGAGGATGAGCAGAAGATTAGGTGGCTAGAGAAGCCCAGAGCCCCAGTGTTCTTAGGGCTACAAAAGCGCTTCCAAGGAAGGGTGCTGGCTAGCCACAGCTTTCAGTGCTGGCACTTTTCATCTCTGAGCAATTGCTCGACGTTTGCAATTTCTCACCTGAGCTCTCTTTAGACTGCGCGAGAGGATGAGCAGAAGATTAGGTGGCTAGAGAAGCCCAGAGCCCCAGTGTTCTTAGGCCTACAAAAGCGCTTCCAAGGAAGGGTGCTGGCTAGCCACAGCTTTCAGTGCTGGCACTTTTCATCTCTGAGCAATTGCTCGACGTTTGCAATTTCTCAGCTCTTGTCTACGAAACAGAGAGATAGTGACTGTGACGTTTGGTGGGTAGAGAAGCGCAAAGCCCCAGTGTTGCTGCGCCTGTGAAAGCGCTTCCAAGGAAGGGTGCTGGCTAGCAAGAGCTTTCAGTGCTGGCACTTTTCATCTCTGAGCAATTGCTCGACGTTTGCAATTTCTCACCTGAGCTCTCTTTAGACTGCGCGAGAGGATGAGCAGAAGATTAGGTGGCTAGAGAAGCCCAGAGCCCCAGTGTTCTTAGGGCTACAAAAGCGCTTCCAAGGAAGGGTGCTGGCTAGCAACAGCTTTCAGTGCTGGCACTTTTCATCTCTGAGCAATTGCTCGACGTTTGCAATTTCTCAGCTCTTGTCTACGAAACAGAGAGATAGTGACCGTGATGTTTGGTGCGTAGAGAAGCGCAAAGCCCCAGTGTTGCTGCACCTGTGAAAGCGCTTCCAAGGAAGGGTGCTGGCTAGCAACAGCTTTCAGTGCTGGCACTTTTCATCTCTGAGCAATTGCTCGACGTTTGCAATTTCTCACCTGAGCTCTATTTAGACTGCGCGAGAGGATGAGCAGAAGATTAGGTGGCTAGAGAAGCCCAGAGCCCCACTGTTCTTAGGGCTGCAAGAGCGTTTGCAAGGAAGGGTGCTGGCTAGCCACAGCTTTCAGTGCTGGCACTTTTCATCTTTGAGCAGTTGCTCGACGTTTGCAATTTCTCAGCTCTTGTCTACGAGACGGAAAGAGAATGACCATGATGTTTGGTGGGTAGAGAAGCGCAAAGCCCCAGTGTTGCTGCGCCTGTGAAAGCGCTTCCAAGGAAGGGTGCTGGCTAGCAACAGCTTTCAGTGCTGGCACTTTTCATCTCTGAGCAATTGCTCGATGTTTGCAATTTCTCCCCTGAGCTCTCTTTAGACTGCGCGAGAGGATGAGCAGAAGATTAGGTGGCTAGAGAAGCCCAGAGCCCCACTGTTCTTAGGCCTACAAAAGCGCTTCCAAGGAAGGGTGCTGGCTAGCAACAGCTTTCAGTGCTGGCACTTTTCATCTCTGAGCAATTGCTCGACGTTTGCAATTTCTCACCTGAGCTCTCTTTAGACTGCGCGAGAGGATGAGCAGAAGAGTAGGTGGCTAGAGAAGCCCAGAGCCCCAGTGTTCTTAGGGCTACAAAAGCGCTTCCAAGGAAGGGTGCTGGCTAGCAAGAGCTTTCAGTGCTGGCACTTTTCATCTCTGAGCAATTGCTCAACGTTTGCAATTTCTCACCTGAGCTCTCTTTAGACTGCGCGAGAGCATGAGCAGAAGAGTAGGTGGCTAGAGAACCCCAGAGCCCCAGTGTTCTTAGGCCTACAAAAGCGCTTCCAAGGAAGGGTGCTGGCTAGCAACAGCTTTCAGTGCTGGCACTTTTCATCTCTGAGCAATTGCTCAACGTTTGCAATTTCTCACCTGAGCTCTCTTTAGACTGCGCGAGAGGATGAGCAGAAGATTAGGTGGCTAGAGAAGCCCAGAGCCCCAGTGTTCTTAGGGCTACAAGAGCGCTTCCAAGGAAGGGTGCTGGCTAGCCACAGCTTTCAGTGCTGGCACTTTTCATCTTTGAGCAGTTGCTCGACGTTTGCAATTTCTCAGCTCTTGTCTACGAGACGGAAAGAGAATGACCGTGATGTTTGGTGGGTAGAGTAGCGCAAAGCCCCAGTGTTGCTGCGCCTGTGAAAGCGCTTCCAAGGAAGGGTGCTGGCTAGCAAGAGCTTTCAGTGCTGGCACTTTTCATCTCTGAGCAATTGCTCGACGTTTGCAATTTCTCACCTGAGCTCTCTTTAGACTGCGCGAGAGGATGAGCAGAAGATTAGGTGGCTAGAGAAGCCCAGAGCCCCAGTGTTCTTAGGCCTACAAAAGCACTTCCAAGGAAGGGTGCTGGCTAGGAAGAGCTTTCAGTGCTGGCACTTTTCATCTCTGAGCAATTGCTCGACGTTTGCAATTTCTCAGCTCTTGTCTACGAAACAGAGAGATAGTGACTGTGACGTTTGGTGGGTAGAGAAGCGCAAAGCCCCAGTGTTGCTGCGCTTGTGAAAGCGCTTCCAAGGAAGGGTGCTGGCTAGCAAGAGCTTTCAGTGCTGGCACTTTTCATCTCTGAGCAATTGCTCGACGTTTGCAATTTCTCACCTGAGCTCTCTTTAGAGTGCGCGAGAGGATGAGCAGAAGATTAGGTGGCTAGAGAAGCCCAGAGCCCCAGTGTTCTTAGGCCTACAAAAGCGCTTCCAAGGAAGGGTGCTGGCTAGCAAGAGCTTTCAGTGCTGGCACTTTTCATCTCTGAGCAATTGCTCGACGTTTGCAATTTCTCACCTGAGCTCTCTTTAGACTGCGCGAGAGGATGAGCAGAAGAGTAGGTGGCTAGAGAAGCCCAGAGCCCCACTGTTCTTAGGGCTACAAGAGCGCTTCCAAGGAAGGGTGCTGGCTAGCCACAGCTTTCAGTGCTGGCACTTTTCAGCTTTGAGCAGTTGCTCGACGTTTGCAATTTCTCAGCTCGTGTCTACGAGACGGAAAGAGAATGACCATGATGTTTGGTGGGTAGAGAAGCGCAAAGCCCCAGTGTTGCTGCGCCTGTGAAAGCGCTTCCAAGGAAGGGTGCTGGCTAGCAACAGCTTTCAGTGCTGGCACTTTTCATCTCTGAGCAATTGCTCGATGTTTGCAATTTCTCCCCTGAGCTCTCTTTAGACTGCGCGAGAGGATGAGCAGAAGATTAGGTGGCTAGAGAAGCCCAGAGCCCCAGTGTTCTTAGGCCTACAAAAGCGCTTCCAAGGAAGGGTGCTGGCTAGCAACAGCTTTCAGTGCTGGCACTTTTCATCTCTGAGCAATTGCTCGACGTTTGCAATTTCTCACCTGAGCTCTCTTTAGACTGCGCGAGAGGATGAGCAGAAGATTAGGTGGCTAGAGAAGCCCAGAGCCCCACTGTTCTTAGGCCTACAAAAGCGCTTCCAAGGAAGGGTGCTGGCTAGCAAGAGCTTTCAGTGCTGGCACTTTTCATCTCTGAGCAATTGCTCAACGTTTGCAATTTCTCACCTGAGCTCTCTTGAGACTGCGCGAGAGGATGAGCAGAAGAGTAGGTGGCTAGAGAAGGCCAGAGCCCCAGGGTTCTTAGGCCTACAAAAGCGCTTCCAAGGAAGGGTGCTGGCTAGCAAGAGCTTTCAGTGCTGGCACTTTTCATCTCTGAGCAATTGCTCGACGTTTGCAATTTCTCACCTGAGCTCTCTTTAGACTGCGCGAGAGGATGAGCAGAAGAGTAGGTGGCTAGAGAAGCCCAGAGCCCCAGTGTTCTTAGGGCTACAAAAGCGCTTCCAAGGAAGGGTGCTGGCTAGCAACAGCTTTCAGTGCTGGCACTTTTCATCTCTGAGCAATTGCTGGATGTTTGCAATTTCTCACCTGAGCTGTCTTTAGACTGCGCGAGAGGATGAGCAGGAGTAGGTGGCTAGAGAAGCCCAGAGCCCCACTGTTCTTAGGCCTACAAAAGCGCTTCCAAGGAAGGGTGCTGGCTAGCAACAGCTTTCAGTGCTGGCACTTTTCATCTCTGAGTAATTGCTCGACGTTTGCAATTTCGCAACTTGTGTTTACGAGACGGAGAGATAGTGACCGTGATGTTTGGTGGGTAGAGAAGCGCAAAGCCCCGGTGTTGCTGCGCTTGTGAAAGCGCTTCCAAGGAAGGGTGCTGGCTAGCAAGAGCTTTCAGTGCTGGCACTTTTCATCTCTGAGCAATTGCTCGACGTTTGCAATTTCTCAGCTCGTGTTTACGAGACAGAGAGATAGTGACCGTGATGTTTGGTGGCTAGAGAAGCGCAAAGCCCCAGTGTTGCAGCGCCTGTGAAAGCGCTTCCAAGGAAGGGTGCTGGCTAGCAACAGCTTTCAGTGCTGGCACTTTTCATCTCTGAGCAATTGCTCAACGTTTGCAATTTCTCACCTGAGCTCTCTTTAGACTGCGCGAGAGGATGAGCAGAAGAGTAGGTGGCTGGAGAAGCCCAGAGCCCCAGTGTTCTTAGGGCTACAAAAGCGCTTCCAAGGAAGGGTGCTGGCTAGCAACAGCTTTCAGTGCTGGCACTTTTCATCTCTGAGCAATTGCTGGATGTTTGCAATTTCTCACCTGAGCTCTCTTTAGACTGCGCGAGAGGATGAGCAGAAGATTAGGTGGCTAGAGAAGCCCAGAGCCCCAGTGTTCTTAGGGCTACAAAAGTGCTTCCAAGGAAGGGTGCTGGCTAGCAACAGCTTTCAGTGCTGGCGCTTTTCATCTCTGAGCAATTGCTCAACGTTTGCAATTTCTCACCTGAGCTCTCTTTAGACTGCGCGAGAGGATGAGCAGAAGATTAGGTGGCTAGAGAAGCCCAGAGCCCCACTGTTCTTAGGGCTACAAGAGCGCTTCCAAGGAAGGGTGCTGGCTAGCCACAGCTTTCAGTGCTGGCACTTTTCAGCTTTGAGCAGTTGCTCGACGTTTGCAATTTCTCAGCTCTTGTCTACAAGACGGAAAGAGAATGACCGTGATGTTTGGTGGGTAGAGTAGCGCAAAGCCCCAGTGTTGCTGCGCCTGTGAAAGCGCTTCTAAGGAAGGGTGCTGGCTAGCAAGAGCTTTCAGTGCTGGCACTTTTCATCTCTGAGCAATTGCTCGACGTTTGCAATTTCTCACCTGAGCTCTCTTTAGACTGCGCGAGAGGATGAGCAGAAGATTAGGTGGCTGGAGAAGCCCAGAGCCCCAGTGTTCTTAGGCCTACAAAAGCGCTTCCAAGGAAGGGTGCTGGCTAGCAAGAGCTTTCAGTGCTGGCACTTTTCATCTCTGAGCAATTGCTCGACGTTTGCAATTTCTCAGCTCTTGTCTACGAAACAGAGAGATAGTGACTGTGACGTTTGGTGGGTAGAGAAGCGCAAAGCCCCAGTGTTGCTGCGCCTGTGAAAGCGCTTCCAAGGAAGGGAGCTGGCTCTCAACAGCTTTCAGTGCTGGCACTTTTCATCTCTGAGCAATTGCTCGACGTTTGCAATTTCTCACCTGAGCTCTCTTTAGACTGCGCGAGAGGATGAGCAGAAGATTAGGTGGCTAGAGAAGCCCAGAGCCCCAGTGTTCTTAGGGCTACAAAAGCGCTTCCAAGGAAGGGTGCTGGCTAGCAACAGCTTTCAGTGCTGGCACTTTTCATCTCTGAGCAATTGCTGGATGTTTGCAATTTCTCACCTGAGCTCTCTTTAGACTGCGCGAGAGGATGAGCAGAAGATTAGGTGGCTAGAGAAGCCCAGAGCCCCACTGTTCTTAGGCCTACAAAAGCGCTTCCAAGGAAGGGTGCTGGCTAGCAACAGCTTTCAGTGCTGGCACTTTTCATCTCTGAGCAATTGCTCGACGTTTGCAATTTCTCAGCTCGTGTTTACGAGACAGAGAGATAGTGACCGTGATGTTTGGTGGGTAGAGAAGCGCAAAGCCCCGGTGTTGCTGCGCTTGTGAAAGCGCTTCCAAGGAAGGGTGCTGGCTAGCAAGAGCTTTCAGTGCTGGCACTTTTCATCTCTGAGCAATTGCTCGACGTTTGCAATTTCTCACCTGAGCTCTCTTTAGAGTGCGCGAGAGGATGAGCAGAAGATTAGGTGGCTAGAGAAGCCCAGAGCCCCAGTGTTCTTAGGCCTACAAAAGCGCTTCCAAGGAAGGGTGCTGGCTAGCAACAGCTTTCAGTGCTGGCACTTTTCATCTCTGAGCAATTGCTCGACGTTTGCAATTTCTCAGCTCGTGTTTACGAGACAGAGAGATAGTGACCGTGATGTTTGGTGGCTAGAGAAGCGCAAAGCCCCAGTGTTGCTGCGCCTGTGAAAGCGCTTCCAAGGAAGGGTGCTGGCTAGCAACAGCTTTCAGTGCTGGCACTTTTCATCTCTGAGCAATTGCTCAACGTTTGCAATTTCTCACCTGAGCTCTCTTTAGACTGCGCGAGAGGATGAGCAGAAGATTAGGTGGCTGGAGAAGCCCAGAGCCCCAGTGTTCTTAGGGCTACAAAAGCGCTTCCAAGGAAGGGTGCTGGCTAGCAACAGCTTTCAGTGCTGGCACTTTTCATCTCTGAGCAATTGCTCGACGTTTGCAATTTCTCACCTGAGCTCTCTTTAGACTGCGCGAGAGGATGAGCAGAAGATTAGGTGGCTAGAGAAGCCCAGAGCCCCAGTGTTCTTAGGGCTACAAAAGTGCTTCCAAGGAAGGGTGCTGGCTAGCAACAGCTTTCAGTGCTGGCACTTTTCATCTCTGAGCAATTGCTGGACGTTTGCAATTTCTCACCTGAGCTCTCTTTAGACTGCGCGAGAGGATGAGCAGAAGAGTAGGTGGCTAGAGAAGCCCAGAGCCCCACTGTTCTTGGGGCTACAAGAGCGCTTTCAAGGAAGGGTGCTGGCTAGCAACAGCTTTCAGTGCTGGCACTTTTCATCTTTGAGCAGTTGCTCGACTTTTGCAATTTCTCAGCTCTTGTCTACGAGACTGAAAGAGAATGACCGTGATGTTTGGTGGGTAGAGTAGCGCAAAGTCCCAGTGTTGCTGTGCCTGTGAAAGCGCTTCCAAGGAAGGGTGCTGGCTAGCAACAGCTTTCAGTGCTGGCACTTTTCATCTCTGAGCAATTGCTCGACGTTTGCAATTTCTCCCCTGAGCTCTCTTTAGAGTGCGCGAGAGGATGAGCAGAAGATTAGGTGGCTAGAGAAGCCCAGAGCCCCAGTGTTCTTAGGCCTACAAAAGCGCTTCCAAGGAAGGGTGCTGGCTAGCAAGAGCTTTCAGTGCTGGCACTTTTCATCTCTGAGCAATTGCTCGACGTTTGCAATTTCTCACCTGAGCTCTCTTTAGACTGCGCGAGAGGATGAGCAGAAGAGTAGGTGGCTAGAGAAGCCCAGAGCCCCAGTGTTCTTAGGGCTACAAAAGCACTTCCAAGGAAGGGTGCTGGCTAGCCACAGCTTTCAGTGCTGGCACTTTTCATCTCTGAGCAATTGCTCGACGTTTGCAATTTCTCAACTCGAGTTTACGAGACAGGGAGATAGTGACCGTGATGTTTGGTGGGTAGAGAAGCGCAAAGCCCCAGTGTTGCTGCGCCTGTGAAAGCGCTTCCAAGGAAGGGTGCTGGCTAGCAAGAGCTTTCAGTGCTGGCACTTTTCATCTCTGAGCAATTGCTCGACGTTTGCAATTTCTCACCTGAGCTCTCTTTAGACTGCGCGAGAGGATGAGCAGAAGATTAGGTGGCTAGAGAAGCCCAGAGCCCCAGTGTTCTTAGGCCTACAAAAGCGCTTCCAAGGAAGGGTGCTGGCTAGGAAGAGCTTTCAGTGCTGGCACTTTTCATCTCTGAGCAATTGCTCGACGTTTGCAATTTCTCAGCTCTTGTCTACGAAACAGAGAGATAGTGACTGTGACGTTTGGTGGGTAGAGAAGCGCAAAGCCCCAGTGTTGCTGCGCCTGTGAAAGCGCTTCCAAGGAAGGGTGCTGGCTAGCAAGAGCTTTCAGTGCTGGCACTTTTCATCTCTGAGCAATTGCTCGACGTTTGCAATTTCTCACCTGAGCTCTCTTTAGACTGCGCGAGAGGATGAGCAGAAGATTAGGTGGCTAGAGAAGCCCAGAGCCCCAGTGTTCTTAGGGCTACAAAAGCGCTTCCAAGGAAGGGTGCTGGCTAGCAACAGCTTTCAGTGCTGGCACTTTTCATCTCTGAGCAATTGCTCGACGTTTGCAATTTCTCAGCTCGTGTCTACGAGACGGAGAGATAGTGACCGTGATGTTTGGTGGCTAGAGAAGCGCAAAGCCCCGGTGTTGCTGCGCTTGTGAAAGCGCTTCCAAGGAAGGGTGCTGGCTAGCAAGAGCTTTCAGTGCTGGCACTTTTCATCTCTGAGCAATTGCTCGACGTTTGCAATTTCTCACCTGAGCTCTCTTTAGACTGCGCGAGAGGATGAGCAGAAGATTAGGTGGCTAGAGAAGCCCAGAGCCCCACTGTTCTTAGGCCTACAAAAGCGCTTCCAAGGAAGGGTGCTGGCTAGCAAGAGCTTTCAGTGCTGGCACTTTTCATCTCTGAGCAATTGCTCGACGTTTGCAATTTCTCAGCTCGTGTTTACGAGACAGAGAGATAGTGACCGTGATGTTTGGTGGGTAGAGAAGCGCAAAGCCCCAGTGTTGCTGCGCCTGTGAAAGCGCTTCCAAGGAAGGGTGCTGGCTAGCAACAGCTTTCAGTGCTGGCACTTTTCATCTCTGAGCAATTGCTCGACGTTTGCAATTTCTCACCTGAGCTCTCTTTAGACTGCGCGAGAGGATGAGCAGAAGATTAGGTGGCTGGAGAAGCCCAGAGCCCCAGTGTTCTTAGGGCTACAAAAGCGCTTCCAAGGAAGGGTGCTGGCTAGCAACAGCTTTCAGTGCTGGCACTTTTCATCTCTGAGCAATTGCTGGATGTTTGCAATTTCTCACCTGAGCTCTCTTTAGACTGCGCGAGAGGATGAGCAGAAGAGTAGGTGGCTAGAGAAGCCCAGAGCCCCAGTGTTCTTAGGGCTACAAAAGTGCTTCCAAGGAAGGGTGCTGGCTAGCAACAGCTTTCAGTGCTGGCACTTTTCATCTCTGAGCAATTGCTCAACGTTTGCAATTTCTCACCTGAGCTCTCTTTAGAGTGCGCGAGAGGATGAGCAGAAGAGTAGGTGGCTAGAGAAGCCCAGAGCCCCACTGTTCTTAGGGCTACAAGAGCGCTTCCAAGGAAGGGTGCTGGCTAGCAACAGCTTTCAGTGCTGGCACTTTTCATCTCTGAGCAGTTGCTCGACTTTTGCAATTTCTCAGCTCTTGTCTACGAGACTGAAAGAGAATGACCGTGATGTTTGGTGGGTAGAGTAGCGCAAAGTCCCAGTGTTGCTGTGCCTGTGAAAGCGCTTCCAAGGAAGGGTGCTGGCTAGCAAGAGCTTTCAGTGCTGGCACTTTTCATCTCTGAGCAATTGCTCGACGTTTGCAATTTCTCCCCTGAGCTCTCTTTAGAGTGCGCGAGAGGATGAGCAGAAGATTAGGTGGCTAGAGAAGCCCAGAGCCCCAGTGTTCTTAGGCCTACAAAAGCGCTTCCAAGGAAGGGTGCTGGCTAGCAAGAGCTTTCAGTGCTGGCACTTTTCATCTCTGAGCAATTGCTCGACGTTTGCAATCTCTCACCTGAGCTCTCTTTAGACTGCGCGAGAGGATGAGCAGAAGATGAGGTGGCTAGAGAAGCCCAGAGCCCCAGTGTTCTTAGGGCTACAAAAGCACTTCCAAGGAAGGGTGCTGGCTAGCAAGAGCTTTCAGTGCTGGCACTTTTCATCTCTGAGCAATTGCTCGACGTTTGCAATTTCTCAACTCGAGTTTACGAGACAGAGAGATAGTGACCGTGATGTTTGGTGGGTAGAGAAGCGCAAAGCCCCAGTGTTGCTGCGCCTGTGAAAGCGCTTCCAAGGAAGGGTGCTGGCTAGCAAGAGCTTTCAGTGCTGGCACTTTTCATCTCTGAGCAATTGCTCGACGTTTGCAATTTCTCAGCTTGTGTCTACGAGACAGAAAGACTGTCACGTTTGGTGGGTAGAGAAGCGCAAAGCCCCAGTGTTGCTGTGCCTGTGAAAGCGCTTCCAAGGAAGGGTGCTGGCTAGCAACAGCTTTCAGTGCTGGCACTTTTCATCTCTGAGCAATTGCTCGACGTTTGCAATTTCTCAGCTCGTGTCTACTATACTGAAAGAGAATGACCGTGATGTTTGGTGGGTAGAGTAGCGCAAAGCCTCAGTGTTGCTGCGCCTGTGAAAGCGCTTCCAAGGAAGGGTGCTGGCTAGCAACAGCTTTCAGTGCTGGCACTTTTCATCTCTGAGCAATTGCTTGACGTTTGCAATTTCTCACCTGAGCTCTCTTTAGACTGCGCGAGAGGATGAGCAGAAGATTAGGTGGCTAGAGAAGCCCAGAGCCCCAGTGTTCTTAGGCCTACAAAAGCACTTCCAAGGAAGGGTGCTGGCTAGCAACAGCTTTCAGTGCTGGCACTTTTCATCTCTGAGCAATTGCTCGACGTTTGCAATTTCTCAGCTCTTGTCTACGAGACAGAAAGAGAATGACCGTGAGGTTTGGTGGCTAGAGAAGCGCAAAGCCCCAGTGTTGCTGCGCCTGTGAAAGCGCTTCCAAGGAAGGGTGCTGGCTAGCAACAGCTTTCAGTGCTGGCACTTTTCATCTCTGAGCAATTGCTCGACGTTTGCAATTTCTCGGCTCATGTCTACGAGACGGAAAGAAAATGAATGTGATATTTGGTGGGTAGAGAAGCCCAGAGCCCCAGTGTTCTTAGGGCTACAAAAGCGCTTCCAAGGAAGGGTGCTGGCTAGCAACAGCTTTCAGTGCTGGCACTTTTCATCTCTGAGCAATTGCTGGACGTTTGCAATTTCTCACCTGAGCTCTCTTTAGACTGCGCGAGAGGATGAGCAGAAGATTAGGTGGCTAGAGAAGCCCAGAGCCCCAGTGTTCTTAGGCCTACAAAAGCGCTTCCAAGGAAGGGTGCTGGCTAGCAACAGCTTTCAGTGCTGGCACTTTTCATCTCTGAGCAATTGCTCGATGTTTGCAATTTCTCAGCTTGTGTCTACGAGACAGAAAGACTGTCACGTTTGGTGGGTAGAGAAGCGCAAAGCCCCAGTGTTGCTGTGCCTGTGAAAGCGCTTCCAAGGAAGGCTGCTGGCTAGCAACAGCTTTCAGTGCTGGCACTTTTCATCTCTGAGCAATTGCTCGACGTTTGCAATTTCTCAGCTCGTGTCTACTATACTGAAAGAGAATGACCGTGATGTTTGGTGGGTAGAGTAGCGCAAAGCCTCAGTGTTGCTGCGCCTGTGAAAGCGCTTCCAAGGAAGGGTGCTGGCTAGCAACAGCTTTCAGTGCTGGCACTTTTCATCTCTGAGCAATTGCTCGACGTTTGCAATCTCTCACCTGAGCTCTCTTTAGACTGCGCGAGAGGATGAGCAGAAGATTAGGTGGCTAGAGAAGCCCAGAGCCCCAGTGTTCTTAGGGCTACAAAAGCACTTCTAAGGAAGGGTGCTGGCTAGCAACAGCTTTCAGTGCTGGCACTTTTCATCTCTGAGCAATTGCTCGACGTTTGCAATTTCTCAGCTCTTGTCTACGAGACAGAAAGAGAATGACCGTGAGGTTTGGTGGCTAGAGAAGCGCAAAGCCCCAGTGTTGCTGCGCCTGTGAAAGCGCTTCCAAGGAAGGGTGCTGGCTAGCAACAGCTTTCAGTGCTGGCACTTTTCATCTCTGAGCAATTGCTGGACATTTGCAATTTCACACCTGAGCTCTCTTTACACTGCGCGAGAGGATGAGCAGAAGATTAGGTGGCTAGAGAAGCCCAGAGCCCCAGTGTTCTTAGGGCTACAAAAGCGCTTCCAAGGAAGGGTGCTGGCTAGCAACAGCTTTCAGTGCTGGCACTTTTCATCTCTGAGCAATTGCTCGACGTTTGCAATTTCTCGGCTCATGTCTACGAGACGGAAAGAGAATGAATGTGATATTTGGTGGGTAGAGAAGCCCAGAGCCCCAGTGTTCTTAGGGCTACAAAAGCGCTTCCAAGGAAGGGTGCTGGCTAGCAACAGCTTTCAGTGCTGGCACTTTTCATCTCTGAGCAATTGCTCGACGTTTGCAATTTCTCACCTGAGCTCTCTTTAGACTGCGCGAGAGGATGAGCAGAAGATTAGGTGGCTAGAGAAGCCCAGAGCCCCGGAGTTCTTAGGGCTACAAAAGCACTTCCAAGGAAGGGTGCTGGCTAGCAACAGCTTTCAGTGCTGGCACTTTCCATCTCTGAGCAATTGCTCGACGTTTGCAATTTCTCAGCTCTTGTCTACTATACTGAAAGTGAAGGACCGTGATGTTTGGTGGGTAGAGTAGCGCAAAGCACAGTGTTGCTGCGCCTGTGAAAGCGCTTCCAAGGAAGGGTGCTGGCTAGCAACAGCTTTCAGTGCTGGGACTTTTCGTCTCTGAGCAATTGCTCGACGTTTGCAATTTCTCAGCTCGTGTCTACGAGACGGAGAGATAGTGAGCGTGACGCTTGGTGGGTAGAGAAGCGCAAAGCCCCAGTGTTGCTGCGCCTGTGAAAGCGCTTCCAAGGAAGGGTGCTGGCTAGCAACAGCTTTCAGTGCTGGCACTTTTCATCTCTGAGCAATTGCTGGACATTTTACAATTTCACACCTGAGCTCTCTTTAGACTGCGCGAGAGGATGAGCAGAAGATTAGGTGGCTAGAGAAGCCCAGAGCCCCAGTGTTCTTAGGGCTACAAAAGCGCTTCCAAGGAAGGGTGCTGGCTAGCAACAGCTTTCAGTGCTGGCACTTTTCATCTCTGAGCAATTGCTGGACGTTTGCAATTTCTCACCTGAGCTCTCTTTAGGCTGCGCGAGAGGATGAGCAGAAGATTAGGTGGCTAGAGAAGGCCAGAGCCCCAGTGTTCTTAGGGCTACAAAAGCACTTCCAAGGAAGGGTGCTGGCTAGCAACAGCTTTCAGTGCTGGCACTTTTCATCTCTGAGCAATTGCTCGACGTTTGCAATTTCTCAGCTCGTGTCTACGAGACGGAAAGAGAAGGACCGTGATGTTTGGTGGCTAGAGAAGCGCAAAGCCCCAGTGTTGCTGCGCCTGTGAAAGCGCTTCCAAGGAAGGGTGCTGGCTAGCAACAGCTTTCAGTGCTGGCACTTTTCATCTCTGAGCAATTGCTCGATGTTTGCAATTTCAAACCTGAGCTCTCTTTAGACTGCGTGAGAGGATGAGCAGAAGAGTAGGTGGCTAGAGAAGCCCAGAGCCCTAGTGTTCTTAGGGCTACAAAAGCGCTTCCAAGGAAGGGTGCTGGCTAGCAACAGCTTTCAGTGCTGGCACTTTTCATCTCTGAGCAATTGCTGGACATTTGCAATTTCTCACCTGAGCTCTCTTTAGACTGCGCGAGAGGATGAGCAGAAGATTAGGTGGCTAGAGACGCCCAGAGCCCCAGTGTTCTTAGGCCTACAAAAGCGCTTCCAAGGAAGGGTGCTGGCTAGCAACAGCTTTCAGTGCTGGCACTTTTCATCTCTGAGCAATTGCTGGATGTTTGCAATTTCTCACCTGAGCTTTCTTTAGGCTGCGCGAGAGGATGAGCAGAAGATTAGGTGGCTAGAGTAGCCCAGAGCCCCAGTGTTCTTAGGCCTACAAAAGCGCTTCCAAGGAAGGGTGCTGGCTAGCAACAGCTTTCAGTGCTGGCACTTTTCATCTCTGAGCAATTGCTCGACGTTTGCAATTTCTCAGCTTGTGTCTACGAGAGAGAAAGACTGTCACGTTTGGTGGGTAGAGAAGCGCAAAGCCCCAGTGTTGCTGCGCCTGTGAAAGCGCTTCCAAGGAAGGGTGCTGGCTAGCAACAGCTTTCAGTGCTGGCACTTTTCATCTCTGAGCAATTGCTCGACGTTTGCAATTTCTCAGCTCGTGTCTACGAGACGGAAAGAGAAGGACCGTGAGGTTTGGTGGGTAGAGAAGCGCAAAGCCCCAGTGTTGCTGCGCCTGTGAAAGCGCTTCCAAGGAAGGGTGCTGGCTAGCAACAGCTTTCAGTGCTGGCACTTTTCATCTCTGAGCAATTGCTGGACATTTGCAATTTCACACCTGACCTCTCTTTACACTGCGCGAGAGGATGAGCAGAAGATTAGGTGGCTAGAGAAGCCCAGAGCCCCAGTGTTCTTAGGCCTACAAAAGCGCTTCCAAGGAAGGGTGCTGGCTAGCAAGAGCTTTCAGTGCTGGCACTTTTCATCTCTGAGCAATTGCTCGACGTTTGCAATTTCTCGGCTCATGTCTACGAGACGGAAAGAGAATGAATGTGATATTTGGTGGGTAGAGAAGCCCAGAGCCCCAGTGTTCTTAGGGCTACAAAAGCGCTTCCAAGGAAGGGTGCTGGCTAGCAACAGCTTTCAGTGCTGGCACTTTTCATCTCTGAGCAATTGCTGGACATTTGCAATTTCTCACCTGAGCTCTCTTTAGACTGCGCGAGAGGATGAGCAGAAGATTAGGTGGCTAGAGAAGCCCAGAGCCCCGGAGTTCTTAGGGCTACAAAAGCACTTCCAAGGAAGGGTGCTGGCTAGCAACAGCTTTCAGTGCTGGCACTTTCCATCTCTGAGCAATTGCTCGACGTTTGCAATTTCTCAGCTCTTGTCTACTATACTGAAAGTGAAGGACCGTGATGTTTGGTGGGTAGAGTAGCGCAAAGCCCAGTGTTGCTGCGCCTGTGAAAGCGCTTCCAAGGAAGGGTGCTGGCTAGCAACAGCTTTCAGTGCTGGGACTTTTCGTCTCTGAGCAATTGCTCGACGTTTGCAATTTCTCAGCTCGTGTCTACGAGACGGAGAGATAGTGACCGTGACGTTTGGTGGGTAGAGAAGCGCAAAGCCCCAGTGTTGCTGCGCCTGTGAAAGCGCTTCCAAGGAAGGGTGCTGGCTAGCAACAGCTTTCAGTGCTGGCACTTTTCATCTCTGAGCAATTGCTCGACGTTTGCAATTTCACACCTGAGCTCTCTTTAGACTGCACGAGAGGATGAGCAGAAGATTAGGTGGCTAGAGAAGCCCAGAGCCCCAGTGCTCTTAGGCCTACAAAAGCGCTTCCAAGGAAGGGTGCTGGCTAGCAAGAGCTTTCAGTGCTGGCACTTTTCATCTCTGAGCAATTGCTGGACGTTTGCAATTTCACACCTGAGCTCTCTTTAGACTGCGCGAGAGGATGAGCAGAAGAGTAGGTGGCTAGAGAAGGCCAGAGCCCCAGTGTTCTTAGGGCTACAAAAGCGCTTCCAAGGAAGGGTGCTGGCTAGCAACAGCTTTCAGTGCTGGCACTTTTCATCTCT
This sequence comes from Sarcoramphus papa, assembly GCA_037962945.1. NCBI lineage: Eukaryota > Metazoa > Chordata > Aves > Accipitriformes > Cathartidae > Sarcoramphus > Sarcoramphus papa. The sequence continues at coordinate 95,800,304 of CM075586.1, forward strand.
GAGCAATTGCTCGACGTTTGCAATTTCTCAGCTCGTGTCTACGAGATGGAAAGAGAAGGACCGTGATGTTTGGTGGCTAGAGAAGCGCAAAGCCCCAGTGTTGCTGCGCCTGTGAAAGCGCTTCCAAGGAAGGGTGCTGGCTAGCAACAGCTTTCAGTGCTGGCACTTTTCATCTCTGAGCAATTGCTCGACGTTTGCAATTTCTCACCTGAGCTCTCTTTAGAGTGCGCGAGAGGATGAGCAGAAGATGAGGTGGCTAGAGAAGCCCAGAGCCCCAGTGTTCTTAGGGCTACAAAAGCGCTTCCAAGGAAGGCTGCTGGCTAGCAACAGCTTTCAGTGCTGGCACTTTTCATCTCTGAGCAATTGCTCGATGTTTGCAATTTCTCACCTGAGCTCTCTTTAGACTGCGCGAGAGGATGAGCAGAAGATTAGGTGGCTAGAGAAGCCCAGAGCCCCAGTGTTCTTAGGCCTACAAAAGCGCTTCCAAGGAAGGGTGCTGGCTAGCAACAGCTTTCAGTGCTGGCACTTTTCATCTCTGAGCAATTGCTGGATGTTTGCAATTTCTCACCTGAGCTTTCTTTAGGCTGCGCGAGAGGATGAGCAGAAGATTAGGTGGCTAGAGTAGCCCAGAGCCCCAGTGTTCTTAGGCCTACAAAAGCGCTTCCAAGGAAGGGTGCTGGCTAGCAACAGCTTTCAGTGCTGGGACTTTTCATCTCTGAGCAATTGCTCGACGTTTGCAATTTCTCAGCTCGTGTCTACGAGACAGAAAGACTGTCACGTTTGGTGGGTAGAGAAGCGCAAAGCCCCAGTGTCGCTGCGCCTGTGAAAGCGCTTCCAAGGAAGGGTGCTGGCTAGCAAAAGCTTTCAGTGCTGGCACTTTTCATCTCTGAGCAATTGCTCGACGTTTGCAATTTCACACCTGAGCTCTCTTTAGACTGCACGAGAGGATGAGCAGAAGATTAGGTGGCTAGAGAAGCCCAGAGCCCCAGTGTTGTTAGGGCTACAAAAGCGCTTCCAAGGAAGGGTGCTGGCTAGCAACAGCTTTCAGTGCTGGCACTTTTCATCTCTGAGCAATTGCTGGACGTTCGCAATTTCTCACCTGAGCTCTCTTTAGACTGCGCGAGAGGATGAGCAGAAGAGTAGGTGGCTAGAGAAGGCCAGAGCCCCAGTGTTCTAAGGGCTACAAAAGCGCTTCCAAGGAAGGGTGCTGGCTAGCAACAGCTTTCAGTGCTGGCACTTTTCATCTCTCAGCAATTGCTCGACGTTTGCAATTTCTCAGCTCGTGTCTACGAGACGGAAAGAGAAGGACCGTGATGTTTGGTGGCTAGAGAAGCGCAAAGCCCAGTGTTGCTGCGCCTGTGAAAGCGCTTCCAAGGAAGGGTGCTGGCTAGCAACAGCTTTCAGTGCTGGCACTTTTCATCTCTGAGCAATTGCTCGACGTTTGCAATTTCAAACCTGAGCTCTCTTTAGACTGCGTGAGAGGATGAGCAGAAGATTAGGTGGCTAGAGAAGCCCAGAGCCCCAGTGTTCTTAGGGCTACAAAAGCGCTTCCAAGGAAGGCTGCTGGCTAGCAACAGCTTTCAGTGCTGGCACTTTTCATCTCTGAGCAATTGCTGGACATTTGCAATTTCACACCTGAGCTCTCTTTAGACTGCGCGAGAGGATGAGCAGAAGATTAGGTGGCTAGAGTAGCCCAGAGCCCCAGTGTTCTTAGGCCAACAAAAGCGCTTCCAAGGAAGGGTGCTGGCTAGCAAGAGCTTTCAGTGCTGGCACTTTTCATCTCTGAGCAATTGCTCGACGTTTGCAATTTCTCAGCTTGTGTCTACGAGACAGAAAGACTGTCACGTTTGGTGGCTAGAGAAGCGCAAAGCCCCAGTGTTGCTGCGCCTGTGAAAGCGCTTCCAAGGAAGGGTGCTGGCTAGCAACAGCTTTCAGTGCTGGCACTTTTCATCTCTGAGCAATTGCTCGACGTTTGCAATTTCTCAGCTCTTGTCTACGAGACAGAAAGAGAATGACCGTGACCTTTGGTGGGTAGAGAAGCGCAAAGCCCCAGTGTTGCTGCGCCTGTGAAAGCGCTTCCAAGGAAGGGTGCTGGCTAGCAACAGCTTTCAGTGCTGGCACTTTTCATCTCTGAGCAATTGCTCGACGTTTGCAATCTCTCACCTGAGCTCTCTTTAGACTGCGCGAGAGGATGAGCAGAAGATTAGGTGGCTAGAGAAGCCCAGAGCCCCACTGTTCTTAGGGCTACAAAAGCACTTCTAAGGAAGGGTGCTGGCTAGCAACAGCTTTCAGTGCTGGCACTTTTCATCTCTGAGCAATTGCTCGACGTTTGCAATTTCTCAGCTCTTGTCTACGAGACAGAAAGAGAATGACCGTGAGGTTTGGTGGCTAGAGAAGCGCAAAGCCCCAGTGTTGCTGCGCCTGTGAAAGCGCTTCCAAGGAAGGGTGCTGGCTAGCAACAGCTTTCAGTGCTGGCACTTTTCATCTCTGAGCAATTGCTGGACATTTGCAATTTCTCACCTGAGCTCTCTTTAGACTGCGCGAGAGGATGAGCAGAAGAGTAGGTGGCTAGAGAAGCCCAGAGCCCCAGTGTTCTTAGGGCTACAAAAGCGCTTCCAAGGAAGGGTGCTGGCTAGCAACAGCTTTCAGTGCTGGCACTTTTCATCTCTGAGCAATTGCTCGATATTTGCAATTTCTCGGCTCATGTCTACGAGACGGAAAGAGAATGAATGTGATATTTGGTGGGTAGAGAAGCCCAGAGCCCCAGTGTTCTTAGGGCTACAAAAGCGCTTCCAAGGAAGGGTGCTGGCTAGCAACAGCTTTCAGTGCTGGCACTTTTCATCTCTGAGCAATTGCTCGACGTTTGCAATTTCTCACCTGAGCTCTCTTTAGACTGCGCGAGAGCATGAGCAGAAGATTAGGTGGCTAGAGAAGCCCAGAGCCCCGGAGTTCTTAGGGCTACAAAAGCACTTCCAAGGAAGGGTGCTGGCTAGCAACAGCTTTCAGTGCTGGCACTTTCCATCTCTGAGCAATTGCTCGACGTTTGCAATTTCTCAGCTCTTGTCTACTATACTGAAAGTGAAGGACCGTGATGTTTGGTGGGTAGAGTAGCGCAAAGCCCAGTGTTGCTGCGCCTGTGAAAGCGCTTCCAAGGAAGGGTGCTGGCTAGCAACAGCTTTCAGTGCTGGCACTTTTCGTCTCTGAGCAATTGCTCGACGTTTGCAATTTCTCAGCTCGTGTCTACGAGACGGAGAGATAGTGACCGTGACGTTTGGTGGGTAGAGAAGCGCAAAGCCCCAGTGTTGCTGCGCCTGTGAAAGCGCTTCCAAGGAAGGGTGCTGGCTAGCAACAGCTTTCAGTGCTGGCACTTTTCATCTCTGAGCAATTGCTCGACGTTTGCAATTTCTCACCTGAGCTCTCTTTAGACTGCACGAGAGGATGAGCAGAAGATTAGGTGGCTAGAGAAGCCCAGAGCCCCAGTGTTCTTAGGGCTACAAAAGCGCTTCCAAGGAAGGGTGCTGGCTAGCAACAGCTTTCAGTGCTGGCACTTTTCATCTCTGAGCAATTGCTCGACGTTTGCAATTTCTCACCTGAGCTCTCTTTAGACTGCGCGAGAGGATGAGCAGAAGATTAGGTGGCTAGAGAAGCCCAGAGCCCCAGTGTTCTTAGGGTTACAAAAGCGCTTCCAAGGAAGGGTGCTGGCTAGCAACAGCTTTCAGTGCTGGCACTTTTCATCTCTGAGCAATTGCTCGACGTTTGCAATTTCTCAGCTTGTGTCTACGAGACAGAAAGACTGTCACGTTTGGTGGGTAGAGAAGCGCAAAGCCCCAGTGTTGCTGTGCCTGTGAAAGCGCTTCCAAGGAAGGGTGCTGGCTAGCAACAGCTTTCAGTGCTGGCACTTTTCATCTCTGAGCAATTGCTCGACGTTTGCAATTTCTCAGCTCGTGTCTACTATACTGAAAGAGAATGACCGTGATGTTTGGTGGGTAGAGTAGCGCAAAGCCTCAGTGTTGCTGCGCCTGTGAAAGCGCTTCCAAGGAAGGGTGCTGGCTAGCAACAGCTTTCAGTGCTGGCACTTTTCATCTCTGAGCAATTGCTTGACGTTTGCAATCTCTCACCTGAGCTCTCTTTAGACTGCGCGAGAGGATGAGCAGAAGATTAGGTGGCTAGAGAAGCCCAGAGCCCCAGTGTTCTTAGGCCTACAAAAGCACTTCCAAGGAAGGGTGCTGGCTAGCAACAGCTTTCAGTGCTGGCACTTTTCATCTCTGAGCAATTGCTCGACGTTTGCAATTTCTCAGCTCTTGTCTACGAGACAGAAAGAGAATGACCGTGAGGTTTGGTGGCTAGAGAAGCGCAAAGCCCCAGTGTTGCTGCGCCTGTGAAAGCGCTTCCAAGGAAGGCTGCTGGCTAGCAACAGCTTTCAGTGCTGGCACTTTTCATCTCTGAGCAATTGCTCGACGTTTGCAATTTCTCGGCTCATGTCTACGAGACGGAAAGAGAATGAATGTGATATTTGGTGGGTAGAGAAGCCCAGAGCCCCAGTGTTCTTAGGGCTACAAAAGCGCTTCCAAGGAAGGGTGCTGGCTAGCAACAGCTTTCAGTGCTGGCACTTTTCATCTCTGAGCAATTGCTGGACGTTTGCAATTTCTCACCTGAGCTCTCTTTAGACTGCGCGAGAGGATGAGCAGAAGAGTAGGTGGCTAGAGAAGCCCAGAGCCCCAGTGTTCTTAGGCCTACAAAAGCGCTTCCAAGGAAGGGTGCTGGCTAGCAACAGCTTTCAGTGCTGGCACTTTTCATCTCTGAGCAATTGCTCGATGTTTGCAATTTCTCAGCTTGTGTCTACGAGACAGAAAGACTGTCACGTTTGGTGGGTAGAGAAGCACAAAGCCCCAGTGTTGCTGTGCCTGTGAAAGCGCTTCCAAGGAAGGGTGCTGGCTAGCAACAGCTTTCAGTGCTGGCACTTTTCATCTCTGAGCAATTGCTCGACGTTTGCAATTTCTCAGCTCGTGTCTACTATACTGAAAGAGAATGACCGTGATGTTTGGTGGGTAGAGTAGCGCAAAGCCTCAGTGTTGCTGCGCCTGTGAAAGCGCTTCCAAGGAAGGGTGCTGGCTAGCAACAGCTTTCAGTGCTGGCACTTTTCATCTCTGAGCAATTGCTCGACGTTTGCAATCTCTCACCTGAGCTCTCTTTAGACTGCGCGAGAGGATGAGCAGAAGATTAGGTGGCTAGAGAACCCCAGAGCCCCAGTGTTCTTAGGGCTACAAAAGCACTTCTAAGGAAGGGTGCTGGCTAGCAACAGCTTTCAGTGCTGGCACTTTTCATCTCTGAGCAATTGCTCGACGTTTGCAATTTCTCAGCTCTTGTCTACGAGACAGAAAGAGAATGACCGTGACCTTTGGTGGGTAGAGAAGCGCAAAGCCCCAGTGTTGCTGCGCCTGTGAAAGCGCTTCCAAGGAAGGGTGCTGGCTAGCAACAGCTTTCAGTGCTGGCACTTTTCATCTCTGAGCAATTGCTGGACATTTGCAATTTCACACCTGAGCTCTCTTTACACTGCGCGAGAGGATGAGCAGAAGATTAGGTGGCTAGAGAAGCCCAGAGCCCCAGTGTTCTTAGGGCTACAAAAGCGCTTCCAAGGAAGGGTGCTGGCTAGCAAGAGCTTTCAGTGCTGGCACTTTTCATCTCTGAGCAATTGCTCGACGTTTGCAATTTCTCGGCTCATGTCTACGAGACGGAAAGAGAATGAATGTGATATTTGGTGGGTAGAGAAGCCCAGAGCCCCAGTGTTCTTAGGGCTACAAAAGCGCTTCCAAGGAAGGGTGCTGGCTAGCAACAGCTTTCAGTGCTGGCACTTTTCATCTCTGAGCAATTGCTCGACGTTTGCAATTTCTCACCTGAGCTCTCTTTAGACTGCGCGAGAGGATGAGCAGAAGATTAGGTGGCTAGAGAAGCCCAGAGCCCCGGAGTTCTTAGGGCTACAAAAGCACTTCCAAGGAAGGGTGCTGGCTAGCAACAGCTTTCAGTGCTGGCACTTTCCATCTCTGAGCAATTGCTCGACGTTTGCAATTTCTCAGCTCTTGTCTACTATACTGAAAGTGAAGGACCGTGATGTTTGGTGGGTAGAGTAGCGCAAAGCACAGTGTTGCTGCGCCTGTGAAAGCGCTTCCAAGGAAGGGTGCTGGCTAGCAACAGCTTTCAGTGCTGGGACTTTTCGTCTCTGAGCAATTGCTCGACGTTTGCAATTTCTCAGCTCGTGTCTACGAGACGGAGAGATAGTGAGCGTGACGCTTGGTGGGTAGAGAAGCGCAAAGCCCCAGTGTTGCTGCGCCTGTGAAAGCGCTTCCAAGGAAGGGTGCTGGCTAGCAACAGCTTTCAGTGCTGGCACTTTTCATCTCTGAGCAATTGCTGGACATTTTACAATTTCACACCTGAGCTCTCTTTAGACTGCGCGAGAGGATGAGCAGAAGATTAGGTGGCTAGAGAAGCCCAGAGCCCCAGTGTTCTTAGGCCTACAAAAGCGCTTCCAAGGAAGGCTGCTGGCTAGCAACAGCTTTCAGTGCTGGCACTTTTCATCTCTGAGCAATTGCTCGACGTTTGCAATTTCTCACCTGAGCTCTCTTTAGACTGCGCGAGAGGATGAGCAGAAGAGTAGGTGGCTAGAGAAGGCCAGAGCCCCAGTGTTCTTAGGGCTACAAAAGCGCTTCCAAGGAAGGGTGCTGGCTAGCAACAGCTTTCAGTGCTGGCACTTTTCATCTCTGAGCAATTGCTCGACGTTTGCAATTTCTCAGCTCGTGTCTACGAGACGGAAAGAGAAGGACCGTGATGTTTGGTGGCTAGAGAAGCGCAAAGCCCCAGTGTTGCTGCGCCTGTGAAAGCGCTTCCAAGGAAGGGTGCTGGCTAGCAACAGCTTTCAGTGCTGGCACTTTTCATCTCTGAGCATGTGCTCGACGTTTGCAATTTCAAACCTGAGCTCTCTTTAGACTGCGTGAGAGGATGAGCAGAAGAGTAGGTGGCTAGAGAAGCCCAGAGCCCTAGTGTTCTTAGGGCTACAAAAGCGCTTCCAAGGAAGGGTGCTGGCTAGCAACAGCTTTCAGTGCTGGCACTTTTCATCTCTGAGCAATTGCTGGACATTTGCAATTTCTCACCTGAGCTCTCTTTAGACTGCGCGAGAGGATGAGCAGAAGAGTAGGTGGCTAGAGAAGCCCAGAGCCCCACTGTTCTTAGGCCTACAAAAGCGCTTCCAAGGAAGGGTGCTGGCTAGCAACAGCTTTCAGTGCTGGCACTTTTCATCTCTGAGCAATTGCTGGATGTTTGCAATTTCTCACCTGAGCTTTCTTTAGGCTGCGCGAGAGGATGAGCAGAAGATTAGGTGGCTAGAGTAGCCCAGAGCCCCAGTGTTCTTAGGCCTACAAAAGCGCTTCCAAGGAAGGGTGCTGGCTAGCAACAGCTTTCAGTGCTGGCACTTTTCATCTCTGAGCAATTGCTCGACGTTTGCAATTTCTCAGCTTGTGTCTACGAGAGAGAAAGACTGTCACGTTTGGTGGGTAGAGAAGCGCAAAGCCCCAGTGTTGCTGCGCCTGTGAAAGCGCTTCCAAGGAAGGGTGCTGGCTAGCAACAGCTTTCAGTGCTGGCACTTTTCATCTCTGAGCAATTGCTCGACGTTTGCAATTTCTCAGCTCGTGTCTACGAGACGGAAAGAGAAGGACCGTGAGGTTTGGTGGGTAGAGAAGCGCAAAGCCCCAGTGTTGCTGCGCCTGTGAAAGCGCTTCCAAGGAAGGGTGCTGGCTAGCAACAGCTTTCAGTGCTGGCACTTTTCATCTCTGAGCAATTGCTGGACATTTGCAATTTCACACCTGACCTCTCTTTACACTGCGCGAGAGGATGAGCAGAAGATTAGGTGGCTAGAGAAGCCCAGAGCCCCACTGTTCTTAGGGCTACAAAAGCGCTTCCAAGGAAGGGTGCTGGCTAGCAACAGCTTTCAGTGCTGGCACTTTTCATCTCTGAGCAATTGCTCGACGTTTGCAATTTCTCGGCTCATGTCTACGAGACGGAAAGAGAATGAATGTGATATTTGGTGGGTAGAGAAGCCCAGAGCCCCAGTGTTCTTAGGGCTACAAAAGCGCTTCCAAGGAAGGGTGCTGGCTAGCAACAGCTTTCAGTGCTGGCACTTTTCATCTCTGAGCAATTGCTGGACATTTGCAATTTCTCACCTGAGCTCTCTTTAGACTGCGCGAGAGGATGAGCAGAAGATTAGGTGGCTAGAGAAGCCCAGAGCCCCGGAGTTCTTAGGGCTACAAAAGCACTTCCAAGGAAGGGTGCTGGCTAGCAACAGCTTTCAGTGCTGGCACTTTCCATCTCTGAGCAATTGCTCGACGTTTGCAATTTCTCAGCTCTTGCCTACTATACTGAAAGTGAAGGACCGTGATGTTTGGTGGGTAGAGTAGCGCAAAGCCCAGTGTTGCTGCGCCTGTGAAAGCGCTTCCAAGGAAGGGTGCTGGCTAGCAACAGCTTTCAGTGCTGGGACTTTTCGTCTCTGAGCAATTGCTCGACGTTTGTAATTTCTCAGCTCATGTCTACGAGACGGAGAGATAGTGACCGTGACGTTTGGTGGGTAGAGAAGCGCAAAGCCCCAGTGTTGCTGCGCCTGTGAAAGCGCTTCCAAGGAAGGGTGCTGGCTAGCAACAGCTTTCAGTGCTGGCACTTTTCATCTCTGAGCAATTGCTCGACGTTTGCAATTTCACACCTGAGCTCTCTTTAGACTGCACGAGAGGATGAGCAGAAGATTAGGTGGCTAGAGAAGCCCAGAGCCCCACTGTTCTTAGGGCTACAAAAGCGCTTCCAAGGAAGGGTGCTGGCTAGCAAGAGCTTTCAGTGCTGGCACTTTTCATCTCTGAGCAATTGCTGGACGTTTGCAATTTCACACCTGAGCTCTCTTTAGACTGCGCGAGAGGATGAGCAGAAGAGTAGGTGGCTAGAGAAGGCCAGAGCCCCAGTGTTCTTAGGGCTACAAAAGCGCTTCCAAGGAAGGGTGCTGGCTAGCAACAGCTTTCAGTGCTGGCACTTTTCATCTCTGAGCAATTGCTCGACGTTTGCAATTTCTCAGCTCGTGTCTACGAGACGGAAAGAGAAGGACCGTGATGTTTGGTGGGTAGAGAAGCGCAAAGCCCCAGTGTTGCTGCGCCTGTGAAAGCGCTTCCAAGGAAGGGTGCTGGCTAGCAACAGCTTTCAGTGCTGGCACTTTTCATCTCTCAGCAATTGCTCGACGTTTGCAATTTCAAACCTGAGCTCTCTTTAGACTGCGTGAGAGGATGAGCAGAAGATAAGGTGGCTAGAGAAGCCCAGAGCCCTAGTGTTCTTAGGGCTACAAAAGCGCTTCCAAGGAAGGGTGCTGGCTAGCAACAGCTTTCAGTGCTGGCACTTTTCATCTCTGAGCAATTGCTGGACATTTGCAATTTCTCACCTGAGCTCTCTTTAGACTGCGCGAGAGGATGAGCAGAAGATTAGGTGGCTAGAGAAGCCCAGAGCCCCAGTGTTCTTAGGGCTACAAAAGCGCTTCCAAGGAAGGGTGCTGGCTAGCAAGAGCTTTCAGTGCTGGCACTTTTCATCTCTGAGCAATTGCTGGATGTTTGCAATTTCTCACCTGAGCTTTCTTTAGGCTGCGCGAGAGGATGAGCAGAAGATTAGGTGGCTAGAGTAGCCCAGAGCCCCAGTGTTCTTAGGCCTACAAAAGCGCTTCCAAGGAAGGGTGCTGGCTAGCAACAGCTTTCAGTGCTGGCACTTTTCATCTCTGAGCAATTGCTCGACGTTTGCAATTTCTCAGCTTGTGTCTACGAGAGAGAAAGACTGTCACGTTTGGTGGCTAGAGAAGCGCAAAGCCCCAGTGTTGCTGCGCCTGTGAAAGCGCTTCCAAGGAAGGGTGCTGGCTAGCAAGAGCTTTCAGTGCTGGCACTTTTCATCTCTGAGCAATTGCTCGACGTTTGCAATTTCTCAGCTCGTGTCTACGAGACGGAAAGAGAAGGACCGTGAGGTTTGGTGGGTAGAGAAGCGCAAAGCCCCAGTGTTGCTGCGCCTGTGAAAGCGCTTCCAAGGAAGGGTGCTGGCTAGCAACAGCTTTCAGTGCTGGCACTTTTCATCTCTGAGCAATTGCTGGACATTTGCAATTTCTCACCTGAGCTCTCTTTAGACTGCGCGAGAGGATGAGCAGAAGATAAGGTGGCTAGAGAAGCCCAGAGCCCTGATGTTCTTAGGGCTACAAAAGCGCTTCCAAGGAAGGGTGCTGGCTAGCAACAGCTTTCAGTGCTGGCACTTTTCATCTCTGAGCAATTGCTGGACATTTGCAATTTCTCACCTGAGCTCTCTTTAGACTGCGCGAGAGGATGAGCAGAAGAGTAGGTGGCTAGAGAAGCCCAGAGCCCCACTGTTCTTAGGCCTACAAAAGCGCTTCCAAGGAAGGGTGCTGGCTAGCAACAGCTTTCAGTGCTGGCACTTTTCATCTCTGAGCAATTGCTGGATGTTTGCAATTTCTCACCTGAGCTTTCTTTAGGCTGCGCGAGAGGATGAGCAGAAGATTAGGTGGCTAGAGTAGCCCAGAGCCCCAGTGTTCTTAGGCCTACAAAAGCGCTTCCAAGGAAGGGTGCTGGCTAGCAACAGCTTTCAGTGCTGGCACTTTTCATCTCTGAGCAATTGCTCGACATTTGCAATTTCTCAGCTTGTGTCTACGAGACAGAAAGACTGTCACGTTTGGTGGGTAGAGAAGCGCAAAGCCCCAGTGTTGCTGCGCCTGTGAAAGCGCTTCCAAGGAAGGGTGCTGGCTAGCAACAGCTTTCAGTGCTGGCACTTTTCATCTCTGAGCAATTGCTCGACGTTTGCAATTTCTCAGCTCGTGTCTACGAGACGGAAAGAGAAGGACCGTGATGTTTGGTGGCTAGAGAAGCGCAAAGCCCCAGTGTTGCTGCGCCTGTGAAAGCGCTTCCAAGGAAGGGTGCTGGCTAGCAAGAGCTTTCAGTGCTGGCACTTTTCATCTCTGAGCAATTGCTGGACATTTGCAATTTCACACCTGAGCTCTCTTTAGACTGCGCGAGAGGATGAGCAGAAGATTAGGTGGCTAGAGAAGCCCAGAGCCCCACTGTTCTTAGGGCTACAAAAGCGCTTCCAAGGAAGGGTGCTGGCTAGCAACAGCTTTCAGTGCTGGCACTTTTCATCTCTGAGCAATTGCTCGACGTTTGCAATTTCTCGGCTCATGTCTACGAGACGGAAAGAGAATGAATGTGATATTTGGTGGGTAGAGAAGCCCAGAGCCCCAGTGTTCTTAGGGCTACAAAAGCGCTTCCAAGGAAGGGTGCTGGCTAGCAACAGCTTTCAGTGCTGGCACTTTTCATCTCTGAGCAATTGCTGGACATTTGCAATTTCTCACCTGAGCTCTCTTTAGACTGCGCGAGAGGATGAGCAGAAGATTAGGTGGCTAGAGAAGCCCAGAGCCCCGGAGTTCTTAGGGCTACAAAAGCACTTCCAAGGAAGGGTGCTGGCTAGCAACAGCTTTCAGTGCTGGCACTTTCCATCTCTGAGCAATTGCTCGACGTTTGCAATTTCTCAGCTCTTGTCTACTATACTGAAAGTGAAGGACCGTGATGTTTGGTGGGTAGAGTAGCGCAAAGCCCAGTGTTGCTGCGCCTGTGAAAGCGCTTCCAAGGAAGGGTGCTGTCTAGCAACAGCTTTCAGTGCTGGGACTTTTCGTCTCTGAGCAATTGCTCGACGTTTGCAATTTCTCAGCTCGTGTCTACGAGACGGAGAGATAGTGACCGTGACGTTTGGTGGGTAGAGAAGCGCAAAGCCCCAGTGTTGCTGCGCCTGTGAAAGCGCTTCCAAGGAAGGGTGCTGGCTAGCAACAGCTTTCAGTGCTGGCACTTTTCATCTCTGAGCAATTGCTCGACGTTTGCAATTTCTCACCTGAGCTCTCTTTAGACTGCACGAGAGGATGAGCAGAAGATTAGGTGGCTAGAGAAGCCCAGAGCCCCAGTGTTCTTAGGGCTACAAAAGCGCTTCCAAGGAAGGGTGCTGGCTAGCAACAGCTTTCAGTGCTGGCACTTTTCATCTCTGAGCAATTGCTGGACGTTTGCAATTTCACACCTGAGCTCTCTTTAGACTGCGCGAGAGGATGAGCAGAAGAGTAGGTGGCTAGAGAAGGCCAGAGCCCCAGTGTTCTTAGGCCTACAAAAGCGCTTCCAAGGAAGGGTGCTGGCTAGCAACAGCTTTCAGTGCTGGCACTTTTCATCTCTGAGCAATTGCTCGACGTTTGCAATTTCTCAGCTCGTCTACTATACTGAAAGAGAATGACCGTGATGTTTGGTGGGTAGAGTAGCGCAAAGCCCAGTGTTGCTGCGCCTGTGAAAGCGCTTCCAAGGAAGGGTGCTGGCTAGCAACAGCTTTCAGTGCTGGCACTTTTCATCTCTGAGCAATTGCTCGACGTTTGCAATTTCAAACCTGAGCTCTCTTTAGACTGCACGAGAGGATGAGCAGAAGATTAGGTGGCTAGAGAAGCCCAGAGCCCCAGTGTTCTTAGGGCTACAAAAGCACTTCCAAGGAAGGGTGCTGGCTAGCAACAGCTTTCAGTGCTGGCACTTTTCATCTCTGAGCAATTGCTGGACATTTGCAATTTCACACCTGAGCTCTCGTTAGACTGCGCGAGAGGATGAGCAGAAGATTAGGTGGCTAGAGAAGCCCAGAGCCCCAGTGTTCTTAGGCCTACAAGAGCGCTTCCAAGGAAGGGTGCTGGCTAGCAAGAGCTTTCAGTGCTGGCACTTTTCATCTCTGAGCAATTGCTCGACGTTTGCAATTTCTCACCTGAGCTCTCTTTAGAGTGCGCGAGAGGATGAGCAGAAGATGAGGTGGCTAGAGAAGCCCAGAGCCCCAGTGTTCTTAGGCCTACAAAAGCGCTTCCAAGGAAGGGTGCTGGCTAGCAAGAGCTTTCAGTGCTGGCACTTTTCATCTCTGAGCAATTGCTCGACGTTTGCAATTTCTCAGCTCGTGTCTACGAGACGGAAAGAGAAGGACCGTGATGTATGGTGGCTAGAGAAGCGCAAAGCCCCAGTGTTGCTGTGCCTGTGAAAGCGCTTCCAAGGAAGGGTGCTGGCTAGCAACAGCTTTCAGTGCTGGCACTTTTCATCTCTGAGCAATTGCTCGACGTTTGCAATTTCAAACCTGAGCTCTCTTTAGACTGCGTGAGAGGATGAGCAGAAGATTAGGTGGCTAGAGAAGCCCAGAGCCCCAGTGTTCTTAGGGCTACAAAAGCGCTTCCAAGGAAGGGTGCTGGCTAGCAACAGCTTTCAGTGCTGGCACTTTTCATCTCTGAGCAATTGCTCGACGTTTGCAATTTCTCAGCTCGTCTACTATACTGAAAGAGAATGACCGTGATGTTTGGTGGGTAGAGTAGCGCAAAGCCCCAGTGTTGCTGCGCCTGTGAAAGCGCTTCCAAGGAAGGGTGCTGGCTAGCAACAGCTTTCAGTGCTGGCACTTTTCATCTCTGAGCAATTGCTGGACATTTGCAATTTCACACCTGAGCTCTCTTTAGACTGCGCGAGAGGATGAGCAGAAGATTAGGTGGCTAGAGAAGGCCAGAGCCCCAGTGTTCTTAGGGCTACAAAAGCGCTTCCAAGGAAGGGTGCTGGCTAGCAACAGCTTTCAGTGCTGGCACTTTTCATCTCTGAGCAATTGCTCGACGTTTGCAATTTCTCAGCTTGTGTCTACGAGACGGAAAGAGAAGGACCGTGATGTTTGGTGGCTAGAGAAGCGCAAAGCCCCAGTGTTGCTGCGCCTGTGAAAGCGCTTCCAAGGAAGGCTGCTGGCTGGCAACAGCTTTCAGTGCTGGCACTTTTCATCTCTGAGCAATTGCTGGACATTTGCAATTTCAAACCTGAGCTCTCTTTAGACTGCGCGAGAGGATGAGCAGAAGATTAGGTGGCTAGAGAAGCCCAGAGCCCCAGTGCTCTTAGGCCTACAAAAGCGCTTCCAAGGAAGGGTGCTGGCTAGCAACAGCTTTCAGTGCTGGCACTTTTCATCTCTGAGCAATTGCTGGATATTTGCAATTTCTCACGTGAGCTCTCTTTAGACTGCGCGAGAGGATGAGCAGAAGATTAGGTGGCTAGAGTAGCCCAGAGCCCCAGTGTTCTTAGGCCTACAAAAGTGCTTCCAAGGAAGGGTGCTGGCTAGCAACAGCTTTCAGTGCTGGCACTTTTCATCTCTGAGCAATTGCTGGACGTTTGCAATTTCTCACCTGAGCTCTCTTTAGACTGCGCGAGAGGATGAGCAGAAGATTAGGTGGCTAGAGAAGCCCGGAGCCCCAGTGTTCTTAGGGCTACAAAAGCGCTTCCAAGGAAGGGTGCTGGCTAGCAACAGCTTTCAGTGCTGCCACTTTTCATCTCTGAGCAATTGCTCGACGTTTGCAATTTCTCAGCTCTTGTCTACGAAACAGAGAGATAGTGACCGTGACGTTTGGTGGGTAGAGAAGCGTAAAGCCCCAGTGTTGCTGTGCCTGTGAAAGCACTTCCAAGGAAGGGTGCTGGCTAGCAACAGCTTTCAGTGCTGGCACTTTTCATCTCTGAGCAATTGCTGGACGTTTGCAATTTCTCAGCTCGTGTCTACGAGACGGAAAGAGAAGGAGCGTGATGTCTGGTGGGTAGAGAAGCGCAAAGCCCCAGTGTTGCTGCGCCTGTGAAAGCGCTTCCAAGGAAGGGTGCTGGCTAGCAACAGCTTTCAGTGCTGGCACTTTTCATCTCTGAGCAATTGCTGGACATTTGCTATTTCTCACCTGAGCTCTCTTTAGACTGCGCGAGAGGATGAGCAGAAGATTAGGTGGCTAGAGAAGGCCAGAGCCCCAGTGTTCTTAGGGCTACAAAAGCGCTTCCAAGGAAGGGTGCTGGCTAGCAACAGCTTTCAGTGCTGGCACTTTTCATCTCTGAGCAATTGCTCGACGTTTGCAATTTCTCAGCTCGTGTCTACGAGACGGAAAGAGAAGGACCGTGATGTTTGGTGGGTAGAGAAGCGCAAAGCCCCAGTGTTGCTGCGCCTGTGAAAGCGCTTCCAAGGAAGGGTGCTGGCTAGCAACAGCTTTCAGTGCTGCCACTTTTCATCTCTGAGCAATTGCTGGACATTTGCAATTTCAAACCTGAGCTCTCTTTAGACTGCGCGAGAGGATGAGCAGAAGATTAGGTGGCTAGAGACGCCCAGAGCCCCAGTGTTCTTAGGGCTACAAAAGCGCTTCCAAGCAAGGGTGCTGGCTAGCAAGAGCTTTCAGTGCTGGCACTTTTCATCTCTGAGCAATTGCTGGATGTTTGCACTTTCTCACCTGAGCTCTCTTTAGACTGCGCGAGAGGATGAGCAGAAGATTAGGTGGCTAGAGTAGCCCAGAGCCCCAGTGTTCTTAGGCCTACAAAAGCGCTTCCAAGGAAGGGTGCTGGCTAGCAACAGCTTTCAGTGCTGGCACTTTTCATCTCTGAGCAATTGCTCGACGTTTGCAATTTCTCAGCTCTTGTCTATGAGACAGAAAGAGAATGACCGTGAAGTTTGGTGGGTAGAGAAGCGCAAAGCCCCAGTGTTGCTGCGCCTGTGAAAGCGCTTCCAAGGAAGGGTGCTGGCTAGCAACAGCTTTCAGTGCTGGCACTTTTCATCTCTGAGCAATTGCTCGACGTTTGCAATTTCTCACCTTGCTCTCTTTAGAGTGCGCGAGAGGATGACCAGAAGTGTAGGTGGCTAGAGAAGCCCAGAGCCCCAGTGTTCTTAGGCCTACAAAAGCACTTCTAAGGAAGGGTGCTGGCTAGCAAGAGCTTTCAGTGCTGGCACTTTTCATCTCTGAGCAATTGCTCGACGTTTGCAATTTCTCAGCTCGTGTCTACGAGACGGAAAGAGAAGGACCATGATGTTTGGTGGGTAGAGAAGCGCAAAGCCCCAGTGTTGCTGCGCCTGTGAAAGCGCTTCCAAGGAAGGCTGCTGGCTGGCAACAGCTTTCAGTGCTGGCACTTTTCATCTCTGAGCAATTGCTCGACGTTTGCAATTTCAAACCTGAGCTCTCTTTAGACTGCGCGAGAGGATGAGCAGAAGATTAGGTGGCTAGAGAAGGCCAGAGCCCCAGTGTTCTTAGGCCTACAAAAGCGCTTCCAAGGAAGGGTGCTGGCTAGCAACAGCTTTCAGTGCTGGCACTTTTCATCTCTGAGCAATTGCTCGACGTTTGCAATTTCTCAGCTCGTGTCTACGAGACAGAAAGCCTGTCACGTTTGGTGGGTAGAGAAGCGCAAAGCCCCAGTGTTGCTGCGCCTGTGAAAGCGCTTCCAAGGAAGGGTGCTGGCTAGCAACAGCTTTCAGTGCTGGCACTTTTCATCTCTGAGCAATTGCTCGACGTTTGCATTTTCTCAGCTCGTCTACTTTACTGAAAGAGAATGACCATGATGTTTGGTGGGTAGAGTAGCGCAAAGCCCCAGTGTTGCTGCGCCTGTGAAAGCGCTTCCAAGGAAGGGTGCTGGCTAGCAAGAGCTTTCAGTGCTGGCACTTTTCATCTCTGAGCAATTGCTGGACATTTGCTATTTCTCACCTGAGCTCTCTTTAGACTGCGCGAGAGGATGAGCAGAATATTAGGTGGCTAGAGAAGCCCAGAGCCCCAGTGTTCTTAGGCCTACAAAAGCGCTTCCAAGGAAGGGTGCTGGCTAGCAACAGCTTTCAGTGCTGGCACTTTTCATCTCTGAGGAATTGCTCGACGTTTGCAATTTCTCAGCTCGTGTCTACGAGACAGAAAGACTGTGACGTTTGGTGGGTAGAGAAGCGCAAAGCCCCAGTGTTGCTGCGCCTGTGAAAGCGCTTCCAAGGAAGGGTGCTGGCTAGCAACAGCTTTCAGTGCTGGCACTTTTCATCTCTGAGCAATTGCTCGACGTTTGCAATTTCTCACCTGGGCTCTCTTTAGACTGCGCGAGAGGATGAGCAGAAGAGTAGGTGGCTAGAGAAGCCCAGAGCCCCAGTGTTCTTAGGGCTACAAAGGCACTTCTAAGGAAGGGTGCTGGCTAGCAACAGCTTTCAGTGCTGGCACTTTTCATCTCTGAGCAATTGCTCGACGTTTGCAATTTCTCAGCTCTTGTCTACGAGACAGAAAGAGAATGACCGTGAGGTTTGGTGGGTAGAGAAGCGCAAAGCCCCAGTGTTGCTGCGCCTGTGAAAGCGCTTCCAAGGAAGGGTGCTGGCTAGCAACAGCTTTCAGTGCTGGCACTTTTCATCTCTGAGCAATTGCTGGACATTTGCTATTTCTCACCTGAGCTCTCTTTAGACTGCGCGAGAGGATGAGCAGAAGATTAGGTGGCTAGAGAAGGCCAGAGCCCCAGTGTTCTTAGGCCTACAAAAGCGCTTCCAAGGAAGGGTGTTGGCTAGCAACAGCTTTCAGTGCTGGCACTTTTCATCTCTGAGCAATTGCTCGACGTTTGCAATTTCTCAGCTCTTGTCTACGAGACGGAAAGAGAAGGACCGTGAAGTTTGTTGGCTAGAGAAGCGCAAAGCCCCAGTGTTGCTGCGCCTGTGAAAGTGTTTCCAAGGAAGGGTGCTGGCTAGCAACAGCTTTCAGTGCTGGCACTTTTCATCTCTGAGCAATTGCTGGACATTTGCAATTTCTCACCTGAGCTCTCTTTAGACTGCGCGAGAGGATGAGCAGAAGAGTAGGTGGCTAGAGAAGCCCAGAGCCCCAGTGTTCTTAGGCCTACAAAAGCACTTCTAAGGAAGGGTGCTGGCTAGCAACAGCTTTCAGTGCTGGCACTTTTCATCTCTGAGCAATTGCTGGATGTTTGCAATTTCTCACCTGAGCTCTCTTTAGACTGCGCGAGAGGATGAGCAGAAGATTAGGTGGCTAGAGAAGCCCAGAGCCCCAGTGTTCTTAGGGCTACAAAAGCGCTTCCAAGGAAGGGTGCTGGCTAGCAACAGCTTTCAGTGCTGGCACTTTTCATCTCTGAGCAATTGCTCGACGTTTGCAGTTTCTCAGCTCGTGTCTACGAGACAGAAAGCCTGTCACGTTTGGTGGGTAGAGAAGCGCAAAGCCCCAGTGTTGCTGCGCCTGTGAAAGCGCTTCCAAGGAAGGGTGCTGGCTAGCAACAGCTTTCAGTGCTGGCACTTTTCATCTCTGAGCAATTGCTCGACGTTTGCATTTTCTCAGCTCGTCTACTTTACTGAAAGAGAATGACCGTGATGTTTGGTGGGTAGAGTAGCGCAAAGCCCCAGTGTTGCTGCGCCTGTGAAAGCGCTTCCAAGGAAGGGTGCTGGCTAGCAAGAGCTTTCAGTGCTGGCACTTTTCATCTCTGAGCAATTGCTGGACATTTGCTATTTCTCACCTGAGCTCTCTTTAGACTGCGTGAGAGGATGAGCAGAATATTAGGTGGCTAGAGAAGACCAGAGCCCCAGTGTTCTTAGGCCTACAAAAGCGCTTCCAAGGAAGGGTGCTGGCTAGCAACAGCTTTCAGTGCTGGCACTTTTCATCTCTGAGCAATTGCTCGACGTTTGCAATTTCTCAGCTCGTGTCTACGAGACAGAAAGACTGTGACGTTTGGTGGGTAGAGAAGCGCAAAGCCCCAGTGTTGCTGCGCCTGTGAAAGCGCTTCCAAGGAAGGGTGCTGGCTAGCAACAGCTTTCAGTGCTGGCACTTTTCATCTCTGAGCAATTGCTCGACGTTTGCAATTTCTCACCTGGGCTCTCTTTAGACTGCGCGAGAGGATGAGCAGAAGAGTAGGTGGCTAGAGAAGCCCAGAGCCCCAGTGTTCTTAGGGCTACAAAGGCACTTCTAAGGAAGGGTGCTGGCTAGCAACAGCTTTCAGTGCTGGCACTTTTCATCTCTGAGCAATTGCTCGACGTTTGCAATTTCTCAGCTCTTGTCTACGAGACAGAAAGAGAATGACCGTGAGGTTTGGTGGGTAGAGAAGCGCAAAGCCCCAGTGTTGCTGCGCCTGTGAAAGCGCTTCCAAGGAAGGGTGCTGGCTAGCAACAGCTTTCAGTGCTGGCACTTTTCATCTCTGAGCAATTGCTGGACATTTGCTATTTCTCACCTGAGCTCTCTTTAGACTGCGCGAGAGGATGAGCAGAAGATTAGGTGGCTAGAGAAGGCCAGAGCCCCAGTGTTCTTAGGCCTACAAAAGCGCTTCCAAGGAAGGGTGTTGGCTAGCAACAGCTTTCAGTGCTGGCACTTTTCATCTCTGAGCAATTGCTCGACGTTTGCAATTTCTCAGCTCTTGTCTACGAGACGGAAAGAGAAGGACCGTGATGTTTGGTGGCTAGAGAAGCGCAAAGCCCCAGTGTTGCTGCACCTGTGAAAGCGCTTCCAAGGAAGGCTGCTGGCTGGCAACAGCTTTCAGTGCTGGCACTTTTCATCTCTGAGCAATTGCTGGAGATCTGCAATTTCTCACCTGAGCTCTCTTTAGACTGCGCGAGAGGATGAGCAGAAGAGTAGGTGGCTAGAGACGCCCAGAGCCCCAGTGTTCTTAGGGCTACAAAAGCGCTTCCAAGGAAGGGTGCTGGCTAGCAAGAGCTTTCAGTGCTGGCACTTTTCATCTCTGAGCAATTGCTGGATGTTTGCAATTTCTCACCTGAGCTCTCTTTAGACTGCGCGAGAGGATGAGCAGAAGATTAGGTGGCTACAGAAGCCCAGAGCCCCAGTGTTCTTAGGGCTACAAAAGCGCTTCCAAGGAAGGGTGCTGGCTAGCAACAGCTTTCAGTGCTGGCACTTTTCATCTCTGAGCAATTGCTCGACGTTTGCAATTTCTCAGCTCTTGTCTACGAGACAGAAAGAGAATGACCGTGAAGTTTGGTGGGTAGAGAAGCGCAAAGCCCCAGTGTTGCTGCGCCTGTGAAAGTGTTTCTAAGGAAGGGTGCTGGCTAGCAACAGCTTTCAGTGCTGGCACTTTTCCTCTCTGAGCAATTGCTCGACGTTTGCAATTTCTCACCTGAGCTCTCTTTAGACTGCGCAAGAGGATGAGCAGAAGATTAGGTGGCTAGAGAAGCCCAGAGCCCCAGTGTTCTTAGGCCTACAAAAGCACTTCTAAGGAAGGGTGCTGGCTAGCAACAGCTTTCAGTGCTGGCACTTTTCATCTCTGAGCAATTGCTCGACGTTTGCAATTTCTCAGCTCGTGTCTACGAGACAGAAAGCCTGTCACGTTTGGTGGGTAGAGAAGCGCAAAGCCCCAGTGTTGCTGCGCCTGTGAAAGCGCTTCCAAGGAAGGGTGCTGGCTAGCAACAGCTTTCAGTGCTGGCACTTTTCATCTCTGAGCAATTGCTCGACGTTTGCATTTTCTCAGCTCGTCTACTTTACTGAAAGAGAATGACCGTGATGTTTGGTGGGTAGAGTAGCGCAAAGCCCCAGTGTTGCTGCGCCTGTGAAAGCGCTTCCAAGGAAGGGTGCTGGCTAGCAACAGCTTTCAGTGCTGGCACTTTTCATCTCTGAGCAATTGCTGGACATTTGCTATTTCTCACCTGAGCTCTCTTTAGAGTGCGCGAGAGGATGAGCAGAAGATTAGGTGCCTAGAGAAGCCCAGAGCCCCAGTGTTCTTAGGGCTACAAAAGCGCTTCCAAGGAAGGGTGCTGGCTAGCAAGAGCTTTCAGTGCTGGCACTTTTCATCTCTGAGCAATTGCTCGACGTTTGCAATTTCTCAGCTCGTGTCTACGAGACGGAAAGAGAAGGACCGTGATGTTTGGTGGCTAGAGAAGCGCAAAGCCCCAGTGTTGCTGCGCCTGTGAAAGCGCTTCCAAGGAAGGCTGCTGGCTGGCAACAGCTTTCAGTGCTGGCACTTTTCATCTCTGAGCAATTGCTGGACATCTGCAATTTCTCACCTGAGCTCTCTTTAGACTGCGCGAGAGGATGAGCAGAAGATTAGGTGGCTAGAGACGCCCAGCGCCCCAGTGTTCTTAGGGCTACAAAAGCGCTTCCAAGGAAGGGTGCTGGCTAGCAAGAGCTTTCAGTGCTGGCACTTTTCATCTCTGAGCAATTGCTGGATGTTTGCAATTTCTCCCCTGAGCTCTCTTTAGACTGCGCGAGAGGATGAGCAGAAGATTAGGTGGCTAGAGTAGCCCAGAGCCCCAGTGTTCTTAGGGCTACAAAAGCGCTTCCAAGGAAGGGTGCTGGCTAGCAACAGCTTTCAGTGCTGGCACTTTTCATCTCTGAGCAATTGCTCGACGTTTGCAATTTCTCAGCTCTTGTCTACGAGACAGAAAGAGAATGACCGTGAAGTTTGGTGGGTAGAG
Organism: Sarcoramphus papa; assembly: GCA_037962945.1. NCBI lineage: Eukaryota > Metazoa > Chordata > Aves > Accipitriformes > Cathartidae > Sarcoramphus > Sarcoramphus papa. Next base: position 95,821,550 of record CM075586.1, read on the forward strand.
AAGCGCAAAGCCCCAGCGTTGCTGCGCCTGTGAAAGTGTTTCCAAGGAAGGGTGCTGGCTAGCAACAGCTTTCAGTGCTGGCACTTTTCATCTCTGAGCAATTGCTCGACGTTTGCAATTTCTCACCTGGGCTCTCTTTAGACTGCGCGAGAGGATGAGCAGAAGAGTAGGTGGCTAGAGAAGCCCAGAGCCCCAGTGTTCTTAGGCCTACAAAAGCACTTCTAAGGAAGGGTGCTGGCTAGCAAGAGCTTTCAGTGCTGGCACTTTTCATCTCTGAGCAATTGCTGGATGTTTGCAATTTCTCACCTGAGCTCTCTTTAGAGTGCGCGAAGGATGAGCAGAAGATTAGGTGGCTAGAGAAGCCCAGAGCCCCACTGTTCTTAGGGCTACAAAAGCGCTTCCAAGGAAGGGTGCTGGCTAGCAACAGCTTTCAGTGCTGGCACTTTTCATCTCTGAGCAATTGCTCGACGTTTGCAATTTCTCAGCTCGTGTCTACGAGACAGAAAGCCTGTCACGTTTGGTGGGTAGAGAAGCGCAAAGCCCCAGTGTTGCTGCACCTGTGAAAGCGCTTCCAAGGAAGGGTGCTGGCTAGCAACAGCTTTCAGTGCTGGCACTTTTCATCTCTGAGCAATTGCTCGACGTTTGCATTTTCTCAGCTCGTCTACTTTACTGAAAGAGAATGACCGTGATGTTCGGTGGGTAGAGTAGCGCAAAGCCCCAGTGTTGCTGCGCCTGTGAAAGCGCTTCCAAGGAAGGGTGCTGGCTAGCAAGAGCTTTCAGTGCTGGCACTTTTCATCTCTGAGCAATTGCTGGACATTTGCTATTTCTCACCTGAGCTCTCTTTAGAGTGCGCGAGAGGATGAGCAGAAGATTAGGTGGCTAGAGAAGCCCAGAGCCCCAGTGTTCTTAGGCCTACAAAAGCGCTTCCAAGGAAGGGTGCTGGCTAGCAACAGCTTTCAGTGCTGGCACTTTTCATCTCTGAGCAATTGCTCGACGTTTGCAATTTCTCAGCTCTTGTCTACGAGACAGAAAGAGAAGGACCGTGATGTCTGGTGGGTAGAGAAGCGCAAAGCCCCAGTGTTGCTGCGCCTGTGAAAGCGCTTCCAAGGAAGGCTGCTGGCTGGCAACAGCTTTCAGTGCTGGCACTTTTCATCTCTGAGCAATTGCTGGACATTTGCAATTTCTCAGCTCGTCTACTTTACTGAAAGAGAATGACCGTGATGTTTGGTGGGTAGAGTAGCGCAAAGCCCCAGTGTTGCTGTGCCTGTGAAAGCGCTTCCAAGGAAGGGTGCTGGCTAGCAACAGCTTTCAGTGCTGGCACTTTTCATCTCTGAGCAATTGCTGGACATTTGCTATTTCTCACCTGAGCTCTCTTTAGACTGCGCGAGAGGATGAGCAGAAGATTAGGTGCCTAGAGAAGCCCAGAGCCCCAGTGTTCTTAGGCCTACAAAAGCGCTTCCAAGGAAGGGTGCTGGCTAGCAACAGCTTTCAGTGCTGGCACTTTTCATCTCTGAGCAATTGCTCGACGTTTGCAATTTCTCAGCTCGTGTCTACGAGACGGAAAGAGAAGGACCGTGATGTTCGGTGGCTAGAGAAGCGCAAAGCCCCAGTGTTGCTGCGCCTGTGAAAGCGCTTCCAAGGAAGGGTGCTGGCTAGCAACAGCTTTCAGTGCTGGCACTTTTCATCTCTGAGCAATTGCTGGACATTTGCAATTTCAAACCTGAGCTCTCTTTAGACTGCGCGAGAGGATGAGCAGAAGATTAGGTGGCTAGAGAAGCCCAGAGCCCCAGTGTTCTTAGGGCTACAAAAGCGCTTCCAAGGAAGGGTGCTGGCTAGCAAGAGCTTTCAGTGCTGGCACTTTTCATCTCTGAGCAATTGCTCGATGTTTGCAATTTCTCACCTGAGCTCTCTTTAGACTGCGCGAGAGGATGAGCAGAAGAGTAGGTGGCTAGAGAAGCCCAGAGCCCCAGTGTTCTTAGGCCTACAAAAGCGCTTCCAAGGAAGGGTGCTGGCTAGCAAGAGCTTTCAGTGCTGGCACTTTTCATCTCTGAGCAATTGCTCGACGTTTGCAATTTCTCAGCTCTTGTCTACGAGACGGAAAGAGAAGGACCGTGATGTTTGGTGGCTAGAGAAGCGCAAAGCCCCAGTGTTGCTGCGCCTGTGAAAGCGCTTCCAAGGAAGGCTGCTGGCTGGCAACAGCTTTCAGTGCTGGCACTTTTCATCTCTGAGCAATTGCTCGACGTTTGCAATTTCAAACCTGAGCTCTCTTTAGAGTGCGCGAGAGGATGAGCAGAAGATTAGGTGGCTAGAGAAGACCAGAGCCCCAGTGTTCTTAGGCCTACAAAAGCGCTTCCAAGGAAGGGTGCTGGCTAGCAACAGCTTTCAGTGCTGGCACTTTTCATCTCTGAGCAATTGCTGGATGTTTGCAATTTCTCACGTGAGCTCTCTTTAGACTGCGCGAGAGGATGAGCAGAAGATTAGGTGGCTAGAGTAGCCCAGAGCCCCAGTGTTCTTAGGCCTACAAAAGCGCTTCCAAGGAAGGGTGCTGGCTAGCAACAGCTTTCAGTGCTGGCACTTTTCATCTCTGAGCAATTGCTCGACGTTTGCAATTTCTCAGCTCGTGTCTACGAGACAGAAAGCCTGTCACGTTTGGTGGGTAGAGAAGCGCAAAGCCCCAGTGTTGCTGCGCCTGTGAAAGCGCTTCCAAGGAAGGGTGCTCGCTAGCAACAGCTTTCAGTGCTGGCACTTTTCATCTCTGAGCAATTGCTCGACGTTTGCATTTTCTCAGCTCGTCTACTTTACTGAAAGAGAATGACCGTGATGTTTGGTGGGTAGAGTAGCGCAAAGCCCCAGTGTTGCTGCGCCTGTGAAAGCGCTTCCAAGGAAGGGTGCTGGCTAGCAACATCTTTCAGTGCTGGCACTTTTCATCTCTGAGCAATTGCTGGACATTTGCTATTTCTCACCTGAGCTCTCTTTAGAGTGCGCGAGAGGATGAGCAGAAGATTAGGTGGCTAGAGAAGCCCAGAGCCCCAGTGTTCTTAGGCCTACAAAAGCGCTTCCAAGGAAGGGTGCTGGCTAGCAACAGCTTTCAGTGCTGGCACTTTTCATCTCTGAGCAATTGCTCGACGTTTGCAATTTCTCAGCTCGTGTCTACGAGACGGAAAGAGAATGACTGTGATGTTTGGTGGCTAGAGAAGCGCAAAGCCCCAGTGTTGCTGCGCCTGTGAAAGCGCTTCCAAGGAAGGCTGCTGGCTGGCAACAGCTTTCAGTGCTGGCACTTTTCATCTCTGAGCAATTGCTGGACATCTGCAATTTCTCACCTGAGCTCTCTTTAGACTGCGCGAGAGGATGAGCAGAAGATTAGGTGGCTAGAGACGCCCAGAGCCCCAGTGTTCTTAGGCCTACAAAAGCGCTTCCAAGGAAGGGTGCTGGCTAGCAAGAGCTTTCAGTGCTGGCACTTTTCATCTCTGAGCAATTGCTGGATGTTTGCAATTTCTCACCTGAGCTCTCTTTAGACTGCGCGAGAGGATGAGCAGAAGATTAGGTGGCTAGAGTAGCACAGAGCCCCAGTGTTCTTAGGGCTACAAAAGCGCTTCCAAGGAAGGGTGCTGGCTAGCAACAGCTTTCAGTGCTGGCACTTTTCATCTCTGAGCAATTGCTCGACGTTTGCAATTTCTCAGCTCTTGTCTACGAGACAGAAAGAGAATGACCGTGAAGTTTGGTGGGTAGAGAAGCGCAAAGCCCCAGTGTTGCTGCGCCTGTGAAAGTGTTTCCAAGGAAGGGTGCTGGCTAGCAACAGCTTTCAGTGCTGGCACTTTTCATCTCTGAGCAATTGCTCGACGTTTGCAATTTCTCACCTGAGCTCTCTTTAGACTGCGCGAGAGGATGAGCAGAAGAGTAGGTGGCTAGAGAAGCCCAGAGCCCCAGTGTTCTTAGGCCTACAAAAGCACTTCTAAGGAAGGGTGCTGGCTAGCAACAGCTTTCAGTGCTGGCACTTTTCATCTCTGAGCAATTGCTGGATGTTTGCAATTTCTCACCTGAGCTCTCTTTAGAGTGCGCGAGAGGATGAGCAGAAGATTAGGTGGCTAGAGAAGCCCAGAGCCCCACTGTTCTTAGGGCTACAAAAGCGCTTCCAAGGAAGGGTGCTGGCTAGCAACAGTCTTCAGTGCTGGCACTTTTCATCTCTGAGCAATTGCTCGACGTTTGCAATTTCTCAGCTCGTGTCTACGAGACAGAAAGCCTGTCACGTTTGGTGGGTAGAGAAGCGCAAAGCCCCAGTGTTGCTGCGCCTGTGAAAGCGCTTCCAAGGAAGGGTGCTCGCTAGCAACAGCTTTCAGTGCTGGCACTTTTCATCTCTGAGCAATTGCTCGACGTTTGCATTTTCTCAGCTCGTCTACTTTACTGAAAGAGAATGACCGTGATGTTTGGTGGGTAGAGTAGCGCAAAGCCCCAGTGTTGCTGCGCCTGTGAAAGCGCTTCCAAGGAAGGGTGCTGGCTAGCAACAGCTTTCAGTGCTGGCACTTTTCATCTCTGAGCAATTGCTCGACGTTTGCTATTTCTCACCTGAGCTCTCTTTAGAGTGCGCGAGAGGATGAGCAGAAGATTAGGTGGCTAGAGAAGCCCAGAGCCCCAGTGTTCTTAGGGCTACAAAAGCGCTTCCAAGGAAGGGTGCTGGCTAGCAAGAGCTTTCAGTGCTGGCACTTTTCATCTCTCAGCAATTGCTCGACGTTTGCAATTTCTCAGCTCGTGTCTACGAGACGGAAAGAGAAGGACCGTGATGTTTGGTGGCTAGAGAAGCGCAAAGCCCCAGTGTTGCTGCGCCTGTGAAAGCGCTTCCAAGGAAGGCTGCTGGCTGGCAAGAGCTTTCAGTGCTGGCACTTTTCATCTCTGAGCAATTGCTTGACATTTGCAATTTCAAACCTGAGCTCTCTTTAGACTGCGCGAGAGGATGAGCAGAAGATTAGGTGGCTAGAGACGCCCAGAGCCCCAGTGTTCTTAGGGCTACAAAAGCGCTTCCAAGGAAGGGTGCTGGCTAGCAAGAGCTTTCAGTGCTGGCACTTTTCATCTCTGAGCAATTGCTGGATGTTTGCAATTTCTCACCTGAGCTCTCTTTAGACTGCGCGAGAGGATGAGCAGAAGAGTAGGTGGCTAGAGAAGCCCAGAGCCCCACTGTTCTTAGGGCTACCAAAGCGCTTCCAAGGAAGGGTGCTCGCTAGCAACAGCTTTCAGTGCTGGGACTTTTCATCTCTGAGCAATTGCTCGACGTTTGCAATTTCTCAGCTCGTGTCTACGAGACGGAAAGAGAATGACCGTGATGTTTGGTGGCTAGAGAAGCGCAAAGGCCCAGCGTTGCTTCGCCTGTGAAAGCGCTTCCAAGGAAGGGTGCTGGCTAGCAACAGCTTTCAGTGCTGGCACTTTTCATCTCTGAGCAATTGCTCAACGTTTGAAATTTCTCACCTGAGCTCTCTTTAGACTGCGCGAGAGGATGAGCAGAAGAGTAGGTGGCTAGAGAAGCCCAGAGCCCCAGTGTTCTTAGGCCTACAAAAGCGCTTCCAAGGAAGGGTGCTGGCTAGCAAGAGCTTTCAGTGCTGGCACTTTTCATCTCTGAGCAATTGCTGGATGTTTGCAATTTCTCACCTGAGCTCTCTTTAGAGTGCGCGAGAGGATGAGCAGAAGAGTAGGTGGCTAGAGTAGCACAGAGCCCCAGTGTTCTTAGGGCTACCAAAGCGCTTCCAAGGAAGGGTGCTGGCTAGCAACAGCTTTCAGTGCTGGCACTTTTCATCTCTGAGCAATTGCTCGACGTTTGCAATTTCTCAGCTCGTGTCTACGAGACAGAAAGCCTGTCACGTTTGGTGGGTAGAGAAGCGCAAAGCCCCAGTGTTGCTGTGCCTGTGAAAGCGCTTCCAAGGAAGGGTGCTGGCTAGCAACAGCTTTCAGTGCTGGCACTTTTCATCTCTGAGCAATTGCTCGACGTTTGCATTTTCTCAGCTCGTCTACTTTACTGAAAGAGAATGACCGTGATGTTTGGTGGGTAGAGTAGCGCAAAGCCCCAGTGTTGCTGCGCCTGTGAAAGCGCTTCCAAGGAAGGGTGCTGGCTAGCAAGAGCTTTCAGTGCTGGCACTTTTCATCTCTGAGCAATTGCTGGACATTTGCTATTTCTCACCTGAGCTCTCTTTAGACTGCGCGAGAGGATGAGCAGAAGATTAGGTGGCTAGAGAAGCCCAGAGCCCCAGTGTTCTTAGGCCTACAAAAGCGCTTCCAAGGAAGGGTGCTGGCTAGCAACAGCTTTCAGTGCTGGCACTTTTCATCTCTGAGCAATTGCTCGACGTTTGCAATTTCTCAGCTCGTTTCTACGAGACAGAAAGACTGTGACGTTTGGTGGGTAGAGAAGCGCAAAGCCCCAGTGTTGCTGCGCCTGTGAAAGCGCTTCCACGGAAGGGTGCTGGCTAGCAACAGCTTTCAGTGCTGGGACTTTTCATCTCTGAGCAATTGCTCGACGTTTGCAATTTCAAACCTGAGCTCTCTTTAGACTGCGTGAGAGGATGAGCAGAAGATTAGGTGGCTAGAGAAGCCCAGAGCCCCAGTGTTCTTAGGGCTACAAAAGCGCTTCCAAGGAAGGGTGCTGGCTAGCAACAGCTTTCAGTGCTGGCACTTTTCATCTCTGAGCAATTGCTGGATGTTTGCAATTTCTCACCTGAGCTCTCTTTAGACTGCGCGAGAGGATGAGCAGAAGATTAGGTGGCTAGAGTAGCCCAGAGCCCCAGTGTTCTTAGGCCTACAAAAGCGCTTCCAAGGAAGGGTGCTGGCTAGCAACAGCTTTCAGTGCTGGCACTTTTCATCTCTGAGCAATTGCTCGACGTTTGCAATTTCTCAGCTCGTGTCTACGAGACAGAAATAGAATGACCGTGAAGTTTGGTGGGTAGAGAAGCGCAAAGCCCCAGTGTTGCTGCGCCTGTGAAAGTGTTTCCAAGGAAGGGTGCTGGCTAGCAACAGCTTTCAGTGCTGGCACTTTTCATCTCTGAGCAATTGCTCGACGTTTGCAATTTCTCACCTGAGCTCTCTTTAGACTGCGCGAGAGGATGAGCAGAAGAGTAGGTGGCTAGAGAAGCCCAGAGCCCCAGTGTTCTTAGGGCTACAAAAGCGCTTCCAAGGAAGGGTGCTGGCTAGCAAGAGCTTTCAGTGCTGGCACTTTTCATCTCTGAGCAATTGCTGGATGTTTGCAATTTCTCACCTGAGCTCTCTTTAGAGTGCGCGAGAGGATGAGCAGAAGAGTAGGTGGCTAGAGAAGCCCAGAGCCCCAGTGTTCTTAGGGCTACAAAAGCGCTTCCAAGGAAGGGTGCTGGCTAGCAACAGCTTTCAGTGCTGGCACTTTTCATCTCTGAGCAATTGCTCGACGTTTGCAATTTCAAACCTGAGCTCTCTTTAGACTGCGCGAGAGGATGAGCAGAAGATTAGGTGGCTAGAGAAGCGCAGAGCCCCAGTGTTCTTAGGGCTACAAAAGCGCTTCCAAGGAAGGGTGCTGGCTAGCAAGAGCTTTCAGTGCTGGCACTTTTCATCTCTGAGCAATTGCTCGACGTTTGCAATTTCTCAGCTCGTGTCTACGAGACAGAAAGCCTGTCACGTTTGGTGGGTAGAGAAGCGCAAAGCCCCAGTGTTGCTGTGCCTGTGAAAGCGCTTCCAAGGAAGGGTGCTGGCTAGCAACAGCTTTCAGTGCTGGCACTTTTCATCTCTGAGCAATTGCTCGACGTTTGCAATTTCTCAGCTCGTGTCTACGAGACAGAAAGCCTGTCACGTTTGGTGGGTAGAGAAGCGCAAAGCCCCAGTGTTGCTGCGCCTGTGAAAGCGCTTCCAAGGAAGGGTGCTGGCTAGCAACAGCTTTCAGTGCTGGCACTTTTCATCTCTGAGCAATTGCTCGACGTTTGCATTTTCTCAGCTCGTCTACTTTACTGAAAGAGAATGACCGTGATGTTTGGTGGGTAGAGTAGCGCAAAGCCCCAGTGTTGCTGCGCCTGTGAAAGCGCTTCCAAGGAAGGGTGCTGGCTAGCAACAGCTTTCAGTGCTGGCACTTTTCATCTCTGAGCAATTGCTCGACGTTTGCTATTTCTCACCTGAGCTCTCTTTAGAGTGCGCGAGAGGATGAGCAGAAGATTAGGTGGCTAGAGAAGCCCAGAGCCCCAGTGTTCTTAGGGCTACAAAAGCGCTTCCAAGGAAGGGTGCTGGCTAGCAAGAGCTTTCAGTGCTGGCACTTTTCATCTCTGAGCAATTGCTTGACATTTGCAATTTCAAACCTGAGCTCTCTTTAGACTGCGCGAGAGGATGAGCAGAAGATTAGGTGGCTAGAGAAATACAGAGCCCCAGTGTTCTTAGGGCTACAAAAGCGCTTCCAAGGAAGGGTGCTGGCTAGCAAGAGCTTTCAGTGCTGGCACTTTTCATCTCTGAGCAATTGCTGGATGTTTGCAATTTCTCACCTGAGCTCTCTTTAGACTGCGCGAGAGGATGAGCAGAAGAGTAGGTGGCTAGAGAAGGCCAGAGCCCCACTGTTCTTAGGGCTACCAAAGCGCTTCCAAGGAAGGGTGCTCGCTAGCAACAGCTTTCAGTTCTGGCACTTTTCATCTCTGAGCAATTGCTCGACGTTTGCAATTTCTCAGCTCGTGTCTACGAGACGGAAAGAGAATGACCGTGATGTTTGGTGGGTAGAGAAGCGCAAAGCCCCAGTGTTGCTGCGCCTGTGAAAGCGCTTCCAAGGAAGGGTGCTGGCTAGCAACAGCTTTCAGTGCTGGCACTTTTCATCTCTGAGCAATTGCTCGACGTTTGCAATTTCTCACCTGAGCTCTCTTTAGACTGCGCGAGAGGATGAGCAGAAGAGTAGGTGGCTAGAGAAGCCCAGAGCCCCAGTGTTCTTAGGCCTACAAAAGCGCTTCCAAGGAAGGGTGCTGGCTAGCAAGAGCTTTCAGTGCTGGCACTTTTCATCTCTGAGCAATTGCTGGATGTTTGCAATTTCTCACCTGAGCTCTCTTTAGACTGCGCGAGAGGATGAGCAGAAGAGTAGGTGGCTAGAGAAGCGCAGAGCCCCAGTGTTCTTAGGGCTACAAAAGCGCTTCCAAGGAAGGGTGCTGGCTAGCAACAGCTTTCAGTGCTGGCACTTTTCATCTCTGAGCAATTGCTCGACGTTTGCAATTTCTCAGCTCGTGTCTACGAGACAGAAAGCCTGTCACGTTTGGTGGGTAGAGAAGCGCAAAGCCCCAGTGTTGCTGTGCCTGTGAAAGCGCTTCCAAGGAAGGGTGCTGGCTAGCAAGAGCTTTCAGTGCTGGCACTTTTCATCTCTGAGCAATTGCTCGACGTTTGCATTTTCTCAGCTCGTCTACTTTACTGAAAGAGAATGACCGTGATGTTTGGTGGGTAGAGTAGCGCAAAGCCCCAGTGTTGCTGCGCCTGTGAAAGCGCTTCCAAGGAAGGGTGCTGGCTAGCAAGAGCTTTCAGTGCTGGCACTTTTCATCTCTGAGCAATTGCTGGACATTTGCTATTTCTCACCTGAGCTCTCTTTAGACTGCGCGAGAGGCTGAGCAGAAGATTAGGTGGCTAGAGAAGCCCAGAGCCCCAGTGTTCTTAGGGCTACAAAAGCGCTTCCAAGGAAGGGTGCTGGCTAGCAAGAGCTTTCAGTGCTGGCACTTTTCATCTCTGAGCAATTGCTCGACGTTTGCAATTTCTCAGCTCGTTTCTACGAGACAGAAAGACTGTGACGTTTGGTGGGTAGAGAAGCGCAAAGCCCCAGTGTTGCTGCGCCTGTGAAAGCGCTTCCAAGGAAGGGTGCTGGCTAGCAACAGCTTTCAGTGCTGGCACTTTTCATCTCTGAGCAATTGCTGGACATTTGCAATTTCACACCTGAGCTCTCTTTAGACTGCGCGAGAGGATGAGCAGAAGATTAGGTGCCTAGAGTAGCACAGAGCCCCAGTGTTCTTAGGGCTACAAAAGCGCTTCCAAGGAAGGGTGCTGGCTAGCAACAGCTTTCAGTGCTGGCACTTTTCATCTCTGAGCAATTGCTCGACGTTTGCAATTTCTCAGCTCTTGTCTACGAGACAGAAAGAGAATGACCGTGAAGTTTGGTGGGTAGAGAAGCGCAAAGCCCCAGTGTTGCTGCGCCTGTGAAAGTGTTTCCAAGGAAGGGTGCTGGCTAGCAACAGCTTTCAGTGCTGGCACTTTTCATCTCTGAGCAATTGCTCGACGTTTGCAATTTCTCACCTGAGCTCTCTTTAGACTGCGCGAGAGGATGAGCAGAAGAGTAGGTGGCTAGAGAAGCCCAGAGCCCCAGTGTTCTTAGGCCTACAAAAGCACTTCTAAGGAAGGGTGCTGGCTAGCAACAGCTTTCAGTGCTGGCACTTTTCATCTCTGAGCAATTGCTGGATGTTTGCAATTTCTCACCTGAGCTCTCTTTAGAGTGCGCGAGAGGATGAGCAGAAGATTAGGTGGCTAGAGAAGCCCAGAGCCCCACTGTTCTTAGGGCTACAAAAGCGCTTCCAAGGAAGGGTGCTGGCTAGCAACAGTCTTCAGTGCTGGCACTTTTCATCTCTGAGCAATTGCTCGACGTTTGCAATTTCTCAGCTCGTGTCTACGAGACAGAAAGCCTGTCACGTTTGGTGGGTAGAGAAGCGCAAAGCCCCAGTGTTGCTGCGCCTGTGAAAGCGCTTCCAAGGAAGGGTGCTCGCTAGCAACAGCTTTCAGTGCTGGCACTTTTCATCTCTGAGCAATTGCTCGACGTTTGCATTTTCTCAGCTCGTCTACTTTACTGAAAGAGAATGACCGTGATGTTTGGTGGGTAGAGTAGCGCAAAGCCCCAGTGTTGCTGCGCCTGTGAAAGCGCTTCCAAGGAAGGGTGCTGGCTAGCAACAGCTTTCAGTGCTGGCACTTTTCATCTCTGAGCAATTGCTCGACGTTTGCTATTTCTCACCTGAGCTCTCTTTAGAGTGCGCGAGAGGATGAGCAGAAGATTAGGTGGCTAGAGAAGCCCAGAGCCCCAGTGTTCTTAGGGCTACAAAAGCGCTTCCAAGGAAGGGTGCTGGCTAGCAAGAGCTTTCAGTGCTGGCACTTTTCATCTCTCAGCAATTGCTCGACGTTTGCAATTTCTCAGCTCGTGTCTACGAGACGGAAAGAGAAGGACCGTGATGTTTGGTGGCTAGAGAAGCGCAAAGCCCCAGTGTTGCTGCGCCTGTGAAAGCGCTTCCAAGGAAGGCTGCTGGCTGGCAAGAGCTTTCAGTGCTGGCACTTTTCATCTCTGAGCAATTGCTTGACATTTGCAATTTCAAACCTGAGCTCTCTTTAGACTGCGCGAGAGGATGAGCAGAAGATTAGGTGGCTAGAGACGCCCAGAGCCCCAGTGTTCTTAGGGCTACAAAAGCGCTTCCAAGGAAGGGTGCTGGCTAGCAAGAGCTTTCAGTGCTGGCACTTTTCATCTCTGAGCAATTGCTGGATGTTTGCAATTTCTCACCTGAGCTCTCTTTAGACTGCGCGAGAGGATGAGCAGAAGAGTAGGTGGCTAGAGAAGCCCAGAGCCCCACTGTTCTTAGGGCTACCAAAGCGCTTCCAAGGAAGGGTGCTCGCTAGCAACAGCTTTCAGTGCTGGCACTTTTCATCTCTGAGCAATTGCTCGACGTTTGCAATTTCTCAGCTCGTGTCTACGAGACGGAAAGAGAATGACCGTGATGTTTGGTGGCTAGAGAAGCGCAAAGGCCCAGCGTTGCTTCGCCTGTGAAAGCGCTTCCAAGGAAGGGTGCTGGCTAGCAACAGCTTTCAGTGCTGGCACTTTTCATCTCTGAGCAATTGCTCAACGTTTGAAATTTCTCACCTGAGCTCTCTTTAGACTGCGCGAGAGGATGAGCAGAAGAGTAGGTGGCTAGAGAAGCCCAGAGCCCCAGTGTTCTTAGGCCTACAAAAGCGCTTCCAAGGAAGGGTGCTGGCTAGCAAGAGCTTTCAGTGCTGGCACTTTTCATCTCTGAGCAATTGCTGGATGTTTGCAATTTCTCACCTGAGCTCTCTTTAGAGTGCGCGAGAGGATGAGCAGAAGAGTAGGTGGCTAGAGTAGCACAGAGCCCCAGTGTTCTTAGGGCTACCAAAGCGCTTCCAAGGAAGGGTGCTGGCTAGCAACAGCTTTCAGTGCTGGCACTTTTCATCTCTGAGCAATTGCTCGACGTTTGCAATTTCTCAGCTCGTGTCTACGAGACAGAAAGCCTGTCACGTTTGGTGGGTAGAGAAGCGCAAAGCCCCAGTGTTGCTGTGCCTGTGAAAGCGCTTCCAAGGAAGGGTGCTGGCTAGCAACAGCTTTCAGTGCTGGCACTTTTCATCTCTGAGCAATTGCTCGACGTTTGCATTTTCTCAGCTCGTCTACTTTACTGAAAGAGAATGACCGTGATGTTTGGTGGGTAGAGTAGCGCAAAGCCCCAGTGTTGCTGCGCCTGTGAAAGCGCTTCCAAGGAAGGGTGCTGGCTAGCAAGAGCTTTCAGTGCTGGCACTTTTCATCTCTGAGCAATTGCTGGACATTTGCTATTTCTCACCTGAGCTCTCTTTAGACTGCGCGAGAGGATGAGCAGAAGATTAGGTGGCTAGAGAAGCCCAGAGCCCCAGTGTTCTTAGGCCTACAAAAGCGCTTCCAAGGAAGGGTGCTGGCTAGCAACAGCTTTCAGTGCTGGCACTTTTCATCTCTGAGCAATTGCTCGACGTTTGCAATTTCTCAGCTCGTTTCTACGAGACAGAAAGACTGTGACGTTTGGTGGGTAGAGAAGCGCAAAGCCCCAGTGTTGCTGCGCCTGTGAAAGCGCTTCCACGGAAGGGTGCTGGCTAGCAACAGCTTTCAGTGCTGGGACTTTTCATCTCTGAGCAATTGCTCGACGTTTGCAATTTCAAACCTGAGCTCTCTTTAGACTGCGTGAGAGGATGAGCAGAAGATTAGGTGGCTAGAGAAGCCCAGAGCCCCAGTGTTCTTAGGGCTACAAAAGCGCTTCCAAGGAAGGGTGCTGGCTAGCAACAGCTTTCAGTGCTGGCACTTTTCATCTCTGAGCAATTGCTGGATGTTTGCAATTTCTCACCTGAGCTCTCTTTAGACTGCGCGAGAGGATGAGCAGAAGATTAGGTGGCTAGAGTAGCCCAGAGCCCCAGTGTTCTTAGGCCTACAAAAGCGCTTCCAAGGAAGGGTGCTGGCTAGCAACAGCTTTCAGTGCTGGCACTTTTCATCTCTGAGCAATTGCTCGACGTTTGCAATTTCTCAGCTCGTGTCTACGAGACAGAAATAGAATGACCGTGAAGTTTGGTGGGTAGAGAAGCGCAAAGCCCCAGTGTTGCTGCGCCTGTGAAAGTGTTTCCAAGGAAGGGTGCTGGCTAGCAACAGCTTTCAGTGCTGGCACTTTTCATCTCTGAGCAATTGCTCGACGTTTGCAATTTCTCACCTGAGCTCTCTTTAGACTGCGCGAGAGGATGAGCAGAAGAGTAGGTGGCTAGAGAAGCCCAGAGCCCCAGTGTTCTTAGGGCTACAAAAGCGCTTCCAAGGAAGGGTGCTGGCTAGCAAGAGCTTTCAGTGCTGGCACTTTTCATCTCTGAGCAATTGCTGGATGTTTGCAATTTCTCACCTGAGCTCTCTTTAGAGTGCGCGAGAGGATGAGCAGAAGAGTAGGTGGCTAGAGAAGCCCAGAGCCCCAGTGTTCTTAGGGCTACAAAAGCGCTTCCAAGGAAGGGTGCTGGCTAGCAACAGCTTTCAGTGCTGGCACTTTTCATCTCTGAGCAATTGCTCGACGTTTGCAATTTCAAACCTGAGCTCTCTTTAGACTGCGCGAGAGGATGAGCAGAAGATTAGGTGGCTAGAGAAGCGCAGAGCCCCAGTGTTCTTAGGGCTACAAAAGCGCTTCCAAGGAAGGGTGCTGGCTAGCAAGAGCTTTCAGTGCTGGCACTTTTCATCTCTGAGCAATTGCTCGACGTTTGCAATTTCTCAGCTCGTGTCTACGAGACAGAAAGCCTGTCACGTTTGGTGGGTAGAGAAGCGCAAAGCCCCAGTGTTGCTGTGCCTGTGAAAGCGCTTCCAAGGAAGGGTGCTGGCTAGCAACAGCTTTCAGTGCTGGCACTTTTCATCTCTGAGCAATTGCTCGACGTTTGCAATTTCTCAGCTCGTGTCTACGAGACAGAAAGCCTGTCACGTTTGGTGGGTAGAGAAGCGCAAAGCCCCAGTGTTGCTGCGCCTGTGAAAGCGCTTCCAAGGAAGGGTGCTGGCTAGCAACAGCTTTCAGTGCTGGCACTTTTCATCTCTGAGCAATTGCTCGACGTTTGCATTTTCTCAGCTCGTCTACTTTACTGAAAGAGAATGACCGTGATGTTTGGTGGGTAGAGTAGCGCAAAGCCCCAGTGTTGCTGCGCCTGTGAAAGCGCTTCCAAGGAAGGGTGCTGGCTAGCAACAGCTTTCAGTGCTGGCACTTTTCATCTCTGAGCAATTGCTCGACGTTTGCTATTTCTCACCTGAGCTCTCTTTAGAGTGCGCGAGAGGATGAGCAGAAGATTAGGTGGCTAGAGAAGCCCAGAGCCCCAGTGTTCTTAGGGCTACAAAAGCGCTTCCAAGGAAGGGTGCTGGCTAGCAAGAGCTTTCAGTGCTGGCACTTTTCATCTCTGAGCAATTGCTTGACATTTGCAATTTCAAACCTGAGCTCTCTTTAGACTGCGCGAGAGGATGAGCAGAAGATTAGGTGGCTAGAGAAATACAGAGCCCCAGTGTTCTTAGGGCTACAAAAGCGCTTCCAAGGAAGGGTGCTGGCTAGCAAGAGCTTTCAGTGCTGGCACTTTTCATCTCTGAGCAATTGCTGGATGTTTGCAATTTCTCACCTGAGCTCTCTTTAGACTGCGCGAGAGGATGAGCAGAAGAGTAGGTGGCTAGAGAAGGCCAGAGCCCCACTGTTCTTAGGGCTACCAAAGCGCTTCCAAGGAAGGGTGCTCGCTAGCAACAGCTTTCAGTTCTGGCACTTTTCATCTCTGAGCAATTGCTCGACGTTTGCAATTTCTCAGCTCGTGTCTACGAGACGGAAAGAGAATGACCGTGATGTTTGGTGGCTAGAGAAGCGCAAAGGCCCAGCGTTGCTGCGCCTGTGAAAGCGCTTCCAAGGAAGGGTGCTGGCTAGCAACAGCTTTCAGTGCTGGCACTTTTCATCTCTGAGCAATTGCTCGACGTTTGCAATTTCTCACCTGAGCTCTCTTTAGACTGCGCGAGAGGATGAGCAGAAGAGTAGGTGGCTAGAGAAGCCCAGAGCCCCAGTGTTCTTAGGCCTACAAAAGCGCTTCCAAGGAAGGGTGCTGGCTAGCAAGAGCTTTCAGTGCTGGCACTTTTCATCTCTGAGCAATTGCTGGATGTTTGCAATTTCTCACCTGAGCTCTCTTTAGACTGCGCGAGAGGATGAGCAGAAGAGTAGGTGGCTAGAGAAGCGCAGAGCCCCAGTGTTCTTAGGGCTACAAAAGCGCTTCCAAGGAAGGGTGCTGGCTAGCAACAGCTTTCAGTGCTGGCACTTTTCATCTCTGAGCAATTGCTCGACGTTTGCAATTTCTCAGCTCGTGTCTACGAGACAGAAAGCCTGTCACGTTTGGTGGGTAGAGAAGCGCAAAGCCCCAGTGTTGCTGTGCCTGTGAAAGCGCTTCCAAGGAAGGGTGCTGGCTAGCAAGAGCTTTCAGTGCTGGCACTTTTCATCTCTGAGCAATTGCTCGACGTTTGCATTTTCTCAGCTCGTCTACTTTACTGAAAGAGAATGACCGTGATGTTTGGTGGGTAGAGTAGCGCAAAGCCCCAGTGTTGCTGCGCCTGTGAAAGCGCTTCCAAGGAAGGGTGCTGGCTAGCAAGAGCTTTCAGTGCTGGCACTTTTCATCTCTGAGCAATTGCTGGACATTTGCTATTTCTCACCTGAGCTCTCTTTAGACTGCGCGAGAGGATGAGCAGAAGATTAGGTGGCTAGAGACGCCCAGAGCCCCAGTGTTCTTAGGGCTACAAAAGCGCTTCCAAGGAAGGGTGCTGGCTAGCAACAGCTTTCAGTGCTGGCACTTTTCATCTCTGAGCAATTGCTGGATGTTTGCAATTTCTCACCTGAGCTCTCTTTAGACTGCGCGAGAGGATGAGCAGAAGATTAGGTGGCTAGAGTAGCACAGAGCCCCAGTGTTCTTAGGCCTACAAAAGCGCTTCCAAGGAAGGGTGCTGGCTAGCAAGAGCTTTCAGTGCTGGCACTTTTCATCTCTGAGCAATTGCTCGACGTTTGCAATTTCTCAGCTCGTGTCTACGAGACAGAAAGAGAATGACCGTGAAGTTTGGTGGGTAGAGAAGCGCAAAGCCCCAGTGTTGCTGCGCCTGTGAAAGTGTTTCCAAGGAAGGGTGCTGGCTAGCAACAGCTTTCAGTGCTGGCACTTTTCATCTCTGAGCAATTGCTCGACGTTTGCAATTTCTCACCTGAGCTCTCTTTAGACTGCGCGAGAGGATGAGCAGAAGAGTAGGTGGCTAGAGAAGCCCAGAGCCCCAGTGTTCTTAGGCCTACAAAAGCGCTTCCAAGGAAGGGTGCTGGCTAGCAAGAGCTTTCAGTGCTGGCACTTTTCATCTCTGAGCAATTGCTGGATGTTTGCAATTTCTCACCTGAGCTCTCTTTAGAGTGCGCGAGAGGATGAGCAGAAGAGTAGGTGGCTAGAGAAGCGCAGAGCCCCAGTGTTCTTAGGGCTACAAAAGCGCTTCCAAGGAAGGGTGCTGGCTAGCAACAGCTTTCAGTGCTGGCACTTTTCATCTCTGAGCAATTGCTCGACGTTTGCAATTTCTCAGCTCTTGTCTACGAGACAGAAAGCCTGTCACGTTTGGTGGGTAGAGAAGCGCAAAGCCCCAGTGTTGCTGTGCCTGTGAAAGCGCTTCCAAGGAAGGGTGCTGGCTAGCAACAGCTTTCAGTGCTGGCACTTTTCATCTCTGAGCAATTGCTGGACATTTGCAATTTCACAGCTCGTGTCTACGAGACGGAAAGAGAATGACCATGATGTTTGGTGGCTAGAGAAGCGCAAAGCCCCAGTGTTGCTGTGCCTGTGAAAGCGCTTCCAAGGAAGGGTGCTGGCTAGCAACAGCTTTCAGTGCTGGCACTTTTCATCTCTGAGCAATTGCTGGATGTTTGCAATTTCTCACCTGAGCTCTCTTTAGACTGCGCGAGAGGATGAGCAGAAGATTAGGTGGCTAGAGAAGCCCAGAGCCCCAGTGTTCTTAGGCCTACAAAAGCGCTTCCAAGGAAGGGTGCTGGCTAGCAAGAGCTTTCAGTGCTGCCACTTTTCATCTCTGAGCAATTGCTCGACGTTTGCAATTTCTCAGCTCGTGTCTACGAGACGGAAAGAGAATGACCGTGATGTTTGGTGGCTACAGAAGCGCAAAGCCCCAGTGTTGCTGTGCCTGTGAAAGCGCTTCCAAGGAAGGGTGCTGGCTAGCAACAGCTTTCAGTGCTGGCACTTTTCATCTCTGAGCAATTGCTGGACATTTGCAATTTCAAACCTGAGCTCTCTTTAGACTGCGTGAGAGGATGAGCAGAAGAGTAGGTGGCTAGAGAAGCCCAGAGCCCCAGTGTTCTTAGGCCTACAAAAGCGCTTCCAAGGAAGGGTGCTGGCTAGCAACAGCTTTCAGTGCTGGCACTTTTCATCTGTGAGCAATTGCTCGACGTTTGCAACTTCTCAGCTCGTCTACTATACTGAAAGAGAATGACCGTGATGTTTGGTGGGTAGAGTAGCGCAAAGCCCCAGTGTTGCTGCGCCTGTGAAAGCGCTTCCAAGGAAGGGTGCTGGCTAGCAAGAGCTTTCAGTGCTGGCACTTTTCATCTCTGAGCAATTGCTGGACATTTGCAATTTCTCACCTGAGCTCTCTTTAGACTGCGCGAGAGGATGAGCAGAAGATTAGGTGGCTAGAGAAGCCCAGAGCCCCAGTGTTCTTAGGCCTACAAAAGCGCTTCCAAGGAAGGGTGCTGGCTAGCAACAGCTTTCAGTGCTGGCACTTTTCATCTCTGAGCAATTGCTCGACGTTTGCAATTTCTCAGCTCGTGTCTACGAGACGGAAAGAGAAGGACCGTGATGTTTGGTGGCTAGAGAAGCGCAAAGCCCCAGTGTTGCTGCGCCTGTGAAAGCGCTTCCAAGGAAGGCTGCTGGCTAGCAACAGCTTTCAGTGCTGGCACTTTTCATCTCTGAGCAATTGCTGGACATTTGCAATTTCAAACCTGAGCTCTCTTTAGACTGCGCGAGAGGATGAGCAGAAGATTAGATGGCTAGAGAAGCGCAGAGCCCCAGTGTTCTTAGGGCTACAAAAGCGCTTCCAAGGAAGGGTGCTGGCTAGCAACAGCTTTCAGTGCTGGCACTTTTCATCTCTGAACAATTGCTGGATGTTTGCAATTTCTCACGTGAGCTCTCTTTAGACTGCGCGAGAGGATGAGCAGAAGATTAGGTGGCTAGATTAGCCCAGAGCCCCAGTGTTCTTAGGGCTACAAAAGCGCTTCCAAGGAAGGGTGCTGGCTAGCAACAGCTTTCAGTGCTGGCACTTTTCATCTCTGAGCAATTGCTCGACGTTTGCAATTTCTCACCTGAGCTCTCTTTAGAGTGCGCGAGAGGATGAGCAGAAGATTAGGTGGCTAGAGAAGCCCAGAGCCCCAGTGTTCTTAGGGCTACAAAAGCGCTTCCAAGGAAGGGTGCTGGCTAGCAACAGCTTTCAGTGCTGGCACTTTTCATCTCTGAGCAATTGCTCGACGTTTGCAATTTCTCAGCTCTTGTCTACGAAACAGAGAGATAGTGACCGTGACGTTTGGTGGGTAGAGAAGCGTAAAGCCCCAGTGTTGCTGTGCCTGTGAAAGCGCTTCCAAGGAAGGGTGCTGGCTAGCAACAGCTTTCAGTGCTGGCACTTTTCATCTCTGAGCAATTGCTCGACGTTTGCAATTTCTCACCTGAGCTCTCTTTAGAGTGCGCGAGAGGATGAGCAGAAGATTAGGTGGCTAGAGAAGCCCAGAGCCCCAGTGTTCTTAGGGCTACAAAAGCGCTTCCAAGGAAGGGTGCTGGCTAGCAACAGCTTTCAGTGCTGGCACTTTTCATCTCTGAGCAATTGCTCGACGTTTGCAATTTCTCAGCTCGTGTCTACGAGACGGAAAGAGAAGGACCGTGATGTTTGGTGGCTAGAGAAGCGCAAAGCCCCAGTGTTGCTGCGCCTGTGAAAGCGCTTCCAAGGAAGGCTGCTGGCTGGCAACAGCTTTCAGTGCTGGCACTTTTCATCTCTGAGCAATTGCTGGACATCTGCAATTTCTCACCTGAGCTCTCTTTAGACTGCGCGAGAGGATGAGCAGAAGATTAGGTGGCTAGAGACGCCCAGAGCCCCACTGTTCTTAGGGCTACAAGAGCGCTTCCAAGGAAGGGTGCTGGCTAGCAACAGCTTTCAGTGCTGGCACTTTTCATCTCTGAGCAATTGCTCGACGTTTGCAATTTCTCAGCTCGTGTCTACGAGACGGAAAGAGAAGGACCGTGATGTTTGGTGGGTAGAGAAGCGCAAAGCCCCAGTGTTGCTGCGCCTGTGAAAGCGCTTCCAAGGAAGGCTGCTGGCTGGCAACAGCTTTCAGTGCTGGCACTTTTCATCTCTGAGCAATTGCTCGATGTTTGCAATTTCTCACCTGAGCTCTCTTTAGACTGCGCGAGAGGATGAGCAGAAGATTAGGTGGCTAGAGACGCCCAGAGCCCCAGTGTTCTTAGGGCTACAAAAGCGCTTCCAAGGAAGGGTGCTGGCTAGCAAGAGCTTTCAGTGCTGGCACTTTTCATCTCTGAGCAATTGCTGGATGTTTGCAATTTCTCACCTCAGCTCTCTTTAGACTGCGCGAGAGGATGAGCAGAAGAGTAGGTGGCTAGAGAAGGCCAGAGCCCCAGTGTTCTTAGGGCTACCAAAGCGCTTCCAAGGAAGGGTGCTGGCTAGCAAGAGCTTTCAGTGCTGGCACTTTTCATCTCTGAGCAATTGCTCGATGTTTGCAATTTCTCACCTGAGCTCTCTTTAGACTGCGCGAGAGGATGAGCAGAAGAGTAGGTGGCTAGAGAAGCCCAGAGCCCCACTGTTCTTAGGCCTACAAAAGCGCTTCCAAGGAAGGGTGCTGGCTAGCAACAGCTTTCAGTGCTGGCACTTTTCATCTCTGAGCAATTGCTCGACGTTTGCAATTTCAAACCTGAGCTCTCTTTAGACTGCGCGAGAGGATGAGCAGAAGATTAGGTGGCTAGAGAAGCGCAGAGCCCCAGTGTTCTTAGGGCTACAAAAGCGCTTCCAAGGAAGGGTGCTGGCTAGCAACAGCTTTCAGTGCTGGCACTTTTCATCTCTGAGCAATTGCTCGACGTTTGCAATTTCTCAGCTCGTGTCTACGAGACAGAAAGCCTGTCACGTTTGGTGGGTAGAGAAGCGCAAAGCCCCAGTGTTGCTGTGCCTGTGAAAGCGCTTCCAAGGAAGGGTGCTCGCTAGCAACAGCTTTCAGTGCTGGCACTTTTCATCTCTGAGCAATTGCTCGACGTTTGCATTTTCTCAGCTCGTCTACTTTACTGAAAGAGAATGACCGTGAAGTTTGGTGGGTAGAGTAGCGCAAAGCCCCAGTGTTGCTGCGCCTGTGAAAGCGCTTCCAAGGAAGGGTACTGGCTAGCAAGAGCTTTCAGTGCTGGCACTTTTCATCTCTGAGCAATTGCTGGATGTTTGCAATTTCTCACCTGAGCTCTCTTTAGAGTGCGCGAGAGGATGAGCAGAAGATTAGGTGCCTAGAGAAGCCCAGAGCCCCAGTGTTCTTAGGGCTACAAGAGCGCTTCCAAGGAAGGGTGCTGGCTAGCAACAGCTTTCAGTGCTGGCACTTTTCATCTCTGAGCAATTGCTCGACGTTTGCAATTTCTCAGCTCGTGTCTACGAGACGGAAAGAGAAGGACCGTGATGTTTGGTGGCTAGAGAAGCGCAAAGCCCCAGTGTTGCTGCGCCTGTGAAAGCGCTTCCAAGGAAGGCTGCTGGCTGGCAACAGCTTTCAGTGCTGGCACTTTTCATCTCTGAGCAATTGCTGGACATTTGCAATTTCAAACCTGAGCTCTCTTTAGACTGCGCGAGAGGATGAGCAGAAGATTAGGTGGCTAGAGACGCCCAGAGCCCCAGTGTTCTCAGGGCTACAAAAGCGCTTCCAAGGAAGGGTGCTGGCTAGCAAGAGCTTTCAGTGCTGGCACTTTTCATCTCTGAGCAATTGCTCGACGTTTGCAATTTCTCACCTGAGCTCTCTTTAGACTGCGCGAGAGGATGAGCAGAAGAGTAGGTGGCTAGAGAAGCCCAGAGCCCCAGTGTTCTTAGGCCTACAAAAGCGCTTCCAAGGAAGGGTGCTGGCTAGCAACAGCTTTCAGTGCTGGCACTTTTCATCTGTGAGCAATTGCTCGACGTTTGCAACTTCTCAGCTCGTGTCTACGAGACGGAAAGAGAAGGACCGTGATGTTTGGTGGCTAGAGAAGCGCAAAGCCCCAGTGTTGCTGCGCCTGTGAAAGCGCTTCCAAGGAAGGGTGCTGGCTAGCAACAGCTTTCAGTGCTGGCACTTTTCATCTCTGAGCAATTGCTGGACATTTGCAATTTCAAACCTGAGCTCTCTTTAGACTGCGCGAGAGGATGAGCAGAAGAGTAGGTGGCTAGAGAAGCCCAGAGCCCCAGTGTTCTTAGGCCTACAAAAGCGCTTCCAAGGAAGGGTGCTGGCTAGCAAGAGCTTTCAGTGCTGGCACTTTTCATCTCTGAGCAATTGCTGGATGTTTGCAATTTCTCACGTGAGCTCTCTTTA
The DNA here is from genome assembly GCA_037962945.1 of Sarcoramphus papa. Lineage (NCBI taxonomy): Eukaryota > Metazoa > Chordata > Aves > Accipitriformes > Cathartidae > Sarcoramphus > Sarcoramphus papa. The sequence goes on from CM075586.1 coordinate 95,843,362, forward strand.
GACTGCGCGAGAGGATGAGCAGAAGAGTAGGTGGCTAGAGAAGCCCAGAGCCCCAGTGTTCTTAGGGCTACAAAAGCGCTTCCAAGGAAGGGTGCTGGCTAGCAACAGCTTTCAGTGCTGGCACTTTTCATCTCTGAGCAATTGCTCGACGTTTGCAATTTCTCACGTGAGCTCTCTTTAGACTGCGCGAGAGGATGAGCAGAAGATTAGGTGGCTAGAGAAGCCCGGAGCCCCAGTGTTCTTAGGGCTACAAAAGCGCTTCCAAGGAAGGGTGCTGGCTAGCAACAGCTTTCAGTGCTGGCACTTTTCATCTCTGAGCAATTGCTCGACGTTTGCAATTTCTCAGCTCTTGTCTACGAAACAGAGAGATAGTGACCGTGACGTTTGGTGGGTAGAGAAGCGTAAAGCCCCAGTGTTGCTGTGCCTGTGAAAGCGCTTCCAAGGAAGGGTGCTGGCTAGCAACAGCTTTCAGTGCTGCCACTTTTCATCTCTGAGCAATTGCTCGACGTTTGCAATTTCTCACCTGAGCTCTCTTTAGAGTGCGCGAGAGGATGAGCAGAAGATTAGGTGGCTAGAGAAGCCCAGAGCCCCAGTGTTCTTAGGGCTACAAAAGCGCTTCCAAGGAAGGGTGCTGGCTAGCAACAGCTTTCAGTGCTGGCACTTTTCATCTCTGAGCAATTGCTCGACGTTTGCAATTTCTCAGCTCGTGTCTACGAGACGGAAAGAGAATGACCGTGATGTTTGGTGGCTAGAGAAGCGCAAAGCCCCAGTGTTGCTGTGCCTGTGAAAGCGCTTCCAAGGAAGGGTGCTGGCTAGCAACAGCTTTCAGTGCTGGCACTTTTCATCTCTGAGCAATTGCTGGACATTTGCAATTTCAAACCTGAGCTCTCTTTAGACTGCGTGAGAGGATGAGCAGAAGATTAGGTGGCTAGAGAAGCCCAGAGCCCCACTGTTCTTAGGCCTACAAAAGCGCTTCCAAGGAAGGGTGCTGGCTAGCAACAGCTTTCAGTGCTGGCACTTTTCATCTCTCAGCAATTGCTCGACGTTTGCAATTTCTCAGCTCGTCTACTATACTGAAAGAGAATGACCGTGATGTTTGGTGGGTAGAGTAGCGGAAAGCCCCAGTGTTGCTGCGCCTGTGAAAGCGCTTCCAAGGAAGGGTGCTGGCTAGCAACAGCTTTCAGTGCTGGCACTTTTAATCTCTGAGCAATTTCTGGACATTTGCAATTTCACACCTGAGCTCTCTTTAGACTGCGCGAGAGGATGAGCAGAAGATTAGGTGGCTAGAGAAGCCCAGAGCCCCAGTGTTCTTAGGGCTACAAAAGCGCTTCCAAGGAAGGGTGCTGGCTAGCAACAGCTTTCAGTGCTGGCACTTTTCATCTCTGAGCAATTGCTCGACGTTTGCAATTTCTCAGCTCTTGTCTACGAGACGGAAAGGGAAGGACCGTGATGTTTGGTGGGTAGAGAAGCGCAAAGCCCCAGTGTTGCTGTGCCTGTGAAAGCGCTTCCAAGGAAGGCTGCTGGCTGGCAACAGCTTTCAGTGCTGGCACTTTTCATCTCTGAGCAATTGCTGGACATTTGCAATTTCAAACCTGAGCTCTCTTTAGACTGCGCGAGAGGATGAGCAGAAGATTAGGTGGCTAGAGAAGCCCAGAGCCCCAGTGTTCTTAGGCCTACAAAAGCGCTTCCAAGGAAGGGTGCTGGCTAGCAACAGCTTTCAGTGCTGGCACTTTTCATCTCTGAGCAATTGCTGGATGTTTGCAATTTCTCACCTGAGCTCTCTTTAGACTGCGCGAGAGGATGAGCAGAAGATTAGGTGGCTAGAGTAGCCCAGAGCCCCACTGTTCTTAGGGCTACAAAAGCGCTTCCAAGGAAGGGTGCTGGCTAGCAAGAGCTTTCAGTGCTGGCACTTTTCATCTCTGAGCAATTGCTGGATGTTTGCAATTTCTCACCTGAGCTCTCTTTAGACTGCGCGAGAGGATGAGCAGAAGATTAGGTGGCTAGAGAAGCCCAGAGCCCCAGTGTTCTTAGGCCTACAAAAGCGCTTCCAAGGAAGGGTGCTGGCTAGCAACAGCTTTCAGTGCTGGCACTTTTCATCTCTGAGCAATTGCTGGATGTTTGCAATTTCTCACCTGAGCTCTCTTTAGACTGCGCGAGAGGATGAGCAGAAGATTAGGTGGCTAGAGAAGCCCAGAGCCCCAGTGTTCTAAGGGCTACAAAAGCGCTTCCAAGGAAGGGTGCTGGCTAGCAACAGCTTTCAGTGCTGGCACTTTTCATCTCTGAGCAATTGCTCGACGTTTGCAATTTTTCAGCTCGTGTCTACGAGACAGAAAGCCTGTCACGTTTGGTGGGTAGAGAAGCGCAAAGCCCCAGTGTTGCTGTGCCTGTGAAAGCGCTTCCAAGGAAGGGTGCTGGCTAGCAACAGCTTTCAGTGCTGGCACTTTTCATCTCTGAGCAATTGCTGGACATTTGCAATTTCTCAGCTCTTGTCTGCTATACTGAAAGAGAATGACCGTGGTGTTTGGTGGGTAGAGTAGCGCAAAGCCCCAGTGTTGCTGCGCCTGTGAAAGCGCTTCCAAGGAAGGGTGCTGGCTAGCAACAGCTTTCAGTGCTGGCACTTTTCATCTCTGAGCAATTGCTCGACGTTTGCAATTTCTCAGCTCGTGTCTACGAGACGGAAAGAGAAGGACCGTGATGTTTGGTGGCTAGAGAAGCGCAAAGCCCCAGTGTTGCTGCGCCTGTGAAAGCGCTTCCAAGGAAGGCTGCTGGCTAGCAACAGCTTTCAGTGCTGGCACTTTTCATCTCTGAGCAATTGCTGGACATTTGCAATTTCAAACCTGAGCTCTCTTTAGACTGCGCGAGAGGATGAGCAGAAGATTAGATGGCTAGAGAAGCCCAGAGCCCCAGTGTTCTTAGGCCTACAAAAGCGCTTCCAAGGAAGGGTGCTGGCTAGCAACAGCTTTCAGTGCTGGCACTTTTCATCTCTGAGCAATTGCTGGATGTTTGCAATTTCTCACGTGAGCTCTCTTTAGACTGCGCGAGAGGATGAGCAGAAGATTAGGTGGCTAGAGTAGCCCAGAGCCCCAGTGTTCTTAGGGCTACAAAAGCGCTTCCAAGGAAGGGTGCTGGCTAGCAACAGCTTTCAGTGCTGGCACTTTTCATCTCTGAGCAATTGCTCGACGTTTGCAATTTCTCACCTGAGCTCTCTTTAGAGTGCGCGAGAGGATGAGCAGAAGATTAGGTGGCTAGAGAAGCCCAGAGCCCCAGTGTTCTTAGGGCTACAAAAGCGCTTCCAAGGAAGGGTGCTGGCTAGCAACAGCTTTCAGTGCTGGCACTTTTCATCTCTGAGCAATTGCTCGACGTTTGCAATTTCTCAGCTCTTGTCTACGAAACAGAGAGATAGTGACCGTGACGTTTGGTGGGTAGAGAAGCGTAAAGCCCCAGTGTTGCTGCGCCTGTGAAAGCGCTTCCAAGGAAGGGTGCTGGCTAGCAACAGCTTTCAGTGCTGGCACTTTTCATCTCTGAGCAATTGCTCGACGTTTGCAATTTCTCACCTGAGCTCTCTTTAGACTGCGCGAGAGGATGAGCAGAAGATTAGGTGGCTAGAGAAGCCCAGAGCCCCAGTGTTCTTAGGCCTACAAAAGCGCTTCCAAGGAAGGGTGCTGGCTAGCAACAGCTTTCAGTGCTGGCACTTTTCATCTCTGAGCAATTGCTCGACGTTTGCAATTTCTCAGCTCGTGTCTACGAGACGGAAAGAGAAGGACCGTGATGTTTGGTGGGTAGAGAAGCGCAAAGCCCCAGTGTTGCTGCGCCTGTGAAAGCGCTTCCAAGGAAGGCTGCTGGCTGGCAACAGCTTTCAGTGCTGGCACTTTTCATCTCTGAGCAATTGCTGGACATCTGCAATTTCTCACCTGAGCTCTCTTTAGACTGCGCGAGAGGATGAGCAGAAGATTAGGTGGCTAGAGACGCCCAGAGCCCCACTGTTCTTAGGCCTACAAAAGCGCTTCCAAGGAAGGGTGCTGGCTAGCAACAGCTTTCAGTGCTGGCACTTTTCATCTCTGAGCAATTGCTCGACGTTTAAAATTTCTCAGCTCGTGTCTACGAGACAGAAAGCCTGTCACGTTTGGTGGGTAGAGAAGCGCAAAGCCCCAGTGTTGCTGCGCCTGTGAAAGCGCTTCCAAGGAAGGGTGCTCGCTAGCAACAGCTTTCAGTGCTGGCACTTTTCATCTCTGAGCAATTGCTCGACGTTTGCAATTTCTCAGCTCGTCTACTTTACTGAAAGAGAATGACCGTGATGTTTGGTGGGTAGAGTAGCGCAAAGCCCCAGTGTTGCTGCGCCTGTGAAAGCGCTTCCAAGGAAGGGTGCTGGCTAGCAACAGCTTTCAGTGCTGGCACTTTTCATCTCTGAGCAATTGCTGGACATTTGCTATTTCTCACCTGAGCTCTCTTTAGAGTGCGCGAGAGGATGAGCAGAAGATTAGGTGGCTAGAGAAGCCCAGAGCCCCAGTGTTCTTAGGGCTACAAGAGCGCTTCCAAGGAAGGGTGCTGGCTAGCAACAGCTTTCAGTGCTGGCACTTTTCATCTCTGAGCAATTGCTCGACGTTTGCAATTTCTCAGCTCGTGTCTACGAGACGGAAAGAGAAGGACCGTGATGTTTGGTGGGTAGAGAAGCGCAAAGCCCCAGTGTTGCTGCGCCTGTGAAAGCGCTTCCAAGGAAGGCTGCTGGCTGGCAACAGCTTTCAGTGCTGGCACTTTTCATCTCTGAGCAATTGCTCGATGTTTGCAATTTCTCACCTGAGCTCTCTTTAGACTGCGCGAGAGGATGAGCAGAAGATTAGGTGGCTAGAGACGCCCAGAGCCCCAGTGTTCTTAGGGCTACAAAAGCGCTTCCAAGGAAGGGTGCTGGCTAGCAAGAGCTTTCAGTGCTGGCACTTTTCATCTCTGAGCAATTGCTGGATGTTTGCAATTTCTCACCTCAGCTCTCTTTAGACTGCGCGAGAGGATGAGCAGAAGAGTAGGTGGCTAGAGAAGGCCAGAGCCCCAGTGTTCTTAGGGCTACCAAAGCGCTTCCAAGGAAGGGTGCTGGCTAGCAACAGCTTTCAGTGCTGGGACTTTTCATCTCTGAGCAATTGCTCGACGTTTGCAATTTCTCAGCTCGTGTCTACGAGACGGAAAGAGAATGACCGTGATGTTTGGTGGCTAGAGAAGCGCAAAGGCCCAGCGTTGCTTCGCCTGTGAAAGCGCTTCCAAGGAAGGGTGCTGGCTAGCAACAGCTTTCAGTGCTGGCACTTTTCATCTCTGAGCAATTGCTCAACGTTTGAAATTTCTCACCTGAGCTCTCTTTAGACTGCGCGAGAGGATGAGCAGAAGAGTAGGTGGCTAGAGAAGCCCAGAGCCCCAGTGTTCTTAGGCCTACAAAAGCGCTTCCAAGGAAGGGTGCTGGCTAGCAAGAGCTTTCAGTGCTGGCACTTTTCATCTCTGAGCAATTGCTCGATGTTTGCAATTTCTCACCTGAGCTCTCTTTAGACTGCGCGAGAGGATGAGCAGAAGAGTAGGTGGCTAGAGAAGCCCAGAGCCCCACTGTTCTTAGGCCTACAAAAGCGCTTCCAAGGAAGGGTGCTGGCTAGCAACAGCTTTCAGTGCTGGCACTTTTCATCTCTGAGCAATTGCTCGACGTTTGCAATTTCAAACCTGAGCTCTCTTTAGACTGCGCGAGAGGATGAGCAGAAGATTAGGTGGCTAGAGAAGCGCAGAGCCCCAGTGTTCTTAGGGCTACAAAAGCGCTTCCAAGGAAGGGTGCTGGCTAGCAACAGCTTTCAGTGCTGCCACTTTTCATCTCTGAGCAATTGCTCGACGTTTGCAATTTCTCAGCTCTTGTCTACGAAACAGAAAGCCTGTCACGTTTGGTGGGTAGAGAAGCGCAAAGCCCCAGTGTTGCTGTGCCTGTGAAAGCGCTTCCAAGGAAGGGTGCTCGCTAGCAACAGCTTTCAGTGCTGGCACTTTTCATCTCTGAGCAATTGCTCGACGTTTGCATTTTCTCAGCTCGTCTACTTTACTGAAAGAGAATGACCGTGAAGTTTGGTGGGTAGAGTAGCGCAAAGCCCCAGTGTTGCTGCGCCTGTGAAAGCGCTTCCAAGGAAGGGTGCTGGCTAGCAAGAGCTTTCAGTGCTGGCACTTTTCATCTCTGAGCAATTGCTGGACATTTGCTATTTCTCACCTGAGCTCTCTTTAGAGTGCGCGAGAGGATGAGCAGAAGATTAGGTGGCTAGAGAAGCCCAGAGCCCCAGTGTTCTTAGGGCTACAAGAGCGCTTCCAAGGAAGGGTGCTGGCTAGCAACAGCTTTCAGTGCTGGCACTTTTCATCTCTGAGCAATTGCTCGACGTTTGCAATTTCTCAGCTCGTGTCTACGAGACGGAAAGAGAAGGACCGTGATGTTTGGTGGGTAGAGAAGCGCAAAGCCCCAGTGTTGCTGCGCCTGTGAAAGCGCTTCCAAGGAAGGCTGCTGGCTGGCAACAGCTTTCAGTGCTGGCACTTTTCATCTCTGAGCAATTGCTGGACATTTGCAATTTCAAACCTGAGCTCTCTTTAGACTGCGCGAGAGGATGAGCAGAAGATTAGGTGGCTAGAGACGCCCAGAGCCCCAGTGTTCTCAGGGCTACAAAAGCGCTTCCAAGGAAGGGTGCTGGCTAGCAAGAGCTTTCAGTGCTGGCACTTTTCATCTCTGAGCAATTGCTCGACGTTTGCAATTTCTCACCTGAGCTCTCTTTAGACTGCGCGAGAGGATGAGCAGAAGAGTAGGTGGCTAGAGAAGCCCAGAGCCCCAGTGTTCTTAGGCCTACCAAAGCGCTTCCAAGGAAGGGTGCTGGCTAGCAACAGCTTTCAGTGCTGGCACTTTTCATCTCTGAGGAATTGCTCGACGTTTGCAATTTCTCAGCTCGTGTCTACGAGACGGAAAGAGAAGGACCGTGATGTTTGGTGGCTAGAGAAGCGCAAAGGCCCAGCGTTGCTTCGCCTGTGAAAGCGCTTCCAAGGAAGGGTGCTGGCTAGCAACAGCTTTCAGTGCTGGCACTTTTCATCTCTGAGCAATTGCTCGACGTTTGCAATTTCTCACCTGAGCTCTCTTTAGACTGCGTGAGAGGATGAGCAGAATATTAGGTGGCTAGAGAAGACCAGAGCCCCAGTGTTCTTAGGCCTACAAAAGCGCTTCCAAGGAAGGGTGCTGGCTAGCAACAGCTTTCAGTGCTGGCACTTTTCATCTGTGAGCAATTGCTCGACGTTTGCAACTTCTCAGCTCGTCTACTATACTGAAAGAGAATGACCGTGATGTTTGGTGGGTAGAGTAGCGCAAAGCCCCAGTGTTGCTGCGCCTGTGAAAGCGCTTCCAAGGAAGGGTGCTGGCTAGCAAGAGCTTTCAGTGCTGGCACTTTTCATCTCTGAGCAATTGCTGGACATTTGCAATTTCACACCTGAGCTCTCTTTAGAGTGCGCGAGAGGATGAGCAGAAGATTAGGTGGCTAGAGAAGCCCAGAGCCCCAGTGTTCTTAGGGCTACAAAAGCACTTCCAAGGAAGGGTGCTGGCTAGCAACAGCTTTCAGTGCTGGCACTTTTCATCTCTGAGCAATTGCTCGACGTTTGCAATTTCTCAGCTCGTGTCTACGAGACGGAAAGAGAAGGACCGTGATGTTTGGTGGCTAGAGAAGCGCAAAGCCCCAGTGTTGCTGCGCCTGTGAAAGCGCTTCCAAGGAAGGCTGCTGGCTGGCAACAGCTTTCAGTGCTGGCACTTTTCATCTCTGAGCAATTGCTGGACATTTGCAATTTCAAACCTGAGCTCTCTTTAGACTGCGCGAGAGGATGAGCAGAAGAGTAGGTGGCTAGAGAAGCCCAGAGCCCCAGTGTTCTTAGGCCTACAAAAGCGCTTCCAAGGAAGGGTGCTGGCTAGCAAGAGCTTTCAGTGCTGGCACTTTTCATCTCTGAGCAATTGCTGGATGTTTGCAATTTCTCACGTGAGCTCTCTTTAGACTGCGCGAGAGGATGAGCAGAAGAGTAGGTGGCTAGAGAAGCCCAGAGCCCCAGTGTTCTTAGGCCTACAAAAGCGCTTCCAAGGAAGGGTGCTGGCTAGCAACAGCTTTCAGTGCTGGCACTTTTCATCTCTGAGCAATTGCTCGACGTTTGCAATTTCTCACGTGAGCTCTCTTTAGACTGCGCGAGAGGATGAGCAGAAGATTAGGTGGCTAGAGAAGCCCGGAGCCCCAGTGTTCTTAGGGCTACAAAAGCGCTTCCAAGGAAGGGTGCTGGCTAGCAACAGCTTTCAGTGCTGGCACTTTTCATCTCTGAGCAATTGCTCGACGTTTGCAATTTCTCAGCTCTTGTCTACGAAACAGAGAGATAGTGACCGTGACGTTTGGTGGGTAGAGAAGCGTAAAGCCCCAGTGTTGCTGTGCCTGTGAAAGCGCTTCCAAGGAAGGGTGCTGGCTAGCAACAGCTTTCAGTGCTGCCACTTTTCATCTCTGAGCAATTGCTCGACGTTTGCAATTTCTCACCTGAGCTCTCTTTAGAGTGCGCGAGAGGATGAGCAGAAGATTAGGTGGCTAGAGAAGCCCAGAGCCCCAGTGTTCTTAGGGCTACAAAAGCGCTTCCAAGGAAGGGTGCTGGCTAGCAACAGCTTTCAGTGCTGGCACTTTTCATCTCTGAGCAATTGCTCGACGTTTGCAATTTCTCAGCTCGTGTCTACGAGACGGAAAGAGAATGACCGTGATGTTTGGTGGCTAGAGAAGCGCAAAGCCCCAGTGTTGCTGTGCCTGTGAAAGCGCTTCCAAGGAAGGGTGCTGGCTAGCAACAGCTTTCAGTGCTGCCACTTTTCATCTCTGAGCAATTGCTGGACATTTGCAATTTCAAACCTGAGCTCTCTTTAGACTGCGTGAGAGGATGAGCAGAAGATTAGGTGGCTAGAGAAGCCCAGAGCCCCACTGTTCTTAGGCCTACAAAAGCGCTTCCAAGGAAGGGTGCTGGCTAGCAACAGCTTTCAGTGCTGGCACTTTTCATCTCTCAGCAATTGCTCGACGTTTGCAATTTCTCAGCTCGTCTACTATACTGAAAGAGAATGACCGTGATGTTTGGTGGGTAGAGTAGCGGAAAGCCCCAGTGTTGCTGCGCCTGTGAAAGCGCTTCCAAGGAAGGGTGCTGGCTAGCAACAGCTTTCAGTGCTGGCACTTTTAATCTCTGAGCAATTTCTGGACATTTGCAATTTCACACCTGAGCTCTCTTTAGACTGCGCGAGAGGATGAGCAGAAGATTAGGTGCCTAGAGAAGGCCAGAGCCCCAGTGTTCTTAGGGCTACAAAAGCGCTTCCAAGGAAGGGTGCTGGCTAGCAAGAGCTTTCAGTGCTGGCACTTTTCATCTCTGAGCAATTGCTGGATGTTTGCAATTTCTCACCTGAGCTCTCTTTAGACTGCGCGAGAGGATGAGCAGAAGATTAGGTGGCTAGAGTAGCACAGAGCCCCAGTGTTCTTAGGGCTACAAAAGCGCTTCCAAGGAAGGGTGCTGGCTAGCAACAGCTTTCAGTGCTGGCACTTTTCATCTCTGAGCAATTGCTCGACGTTTGCAATTTCTCAGCTCTTGTCTACGAGACAGAAAGAGAATGACCGTGAAGTTTGGTGGGTAGAGAAGCGCAAAGCCCCAGTGTTGCTGCGCCTGTGAAAGTGTTTCCAAGGAAGGGTGCTGGCTAGCAACAGCTTTCAGTGCTGGCACTTTTCATCTCTGAGCAATTGCTCGACGTTTGCAATTTCTCACCTGAGCTCTCTTTAGACTGCGCGAGAGGATGAGCAGAAGAGTAGGTGGCTAGAGAAGCCCAGAGCCCCAGTGTTCTTAGGCCTACAAAAGCACTTCTAAGGAAGGGTGCTGGCTAGCAAGAGCTTTCAGTGCTGGCACTTTTCATCTCTGAGCAATTGCTGGATGTTTGCAATTTCTCACCTGAGCTCTCTTTAGAGTGCGCGAGAGGATGAGCAGAAGATTAGGTGGCTAGAGAAGCCCAGAGCCCCACTGTTCTTAGGGCTACAAAAGCGCTTCCAAGGAAGGGTGCTGGCTAGCAACAGTCTTCAGTGCTGGCACTTTTCATCTCTGAGCAATTGCTCGACGTTTGCAATTTCTCAGCTCGTGTCTACGAGACAGAAAGCCTGTCACGTTTGGTGGGTAGAGAAGCGCAAAGCCCCAGTGTTGCTGCGCCTGTGAAAGCGCTTCCAAGGAAGGCTGCTGGCTAGCAACAGCTTTCAGTGCTGGCACTTTTCATCTCTGAGCAATTGCTCGACGTTTGCATTTTCTCAGCTCGTCTACTTTACTGAAAGAGAATGACCGTGATGTTTGGTGGGTAGAGTAGCGCAAAGCCCCAGTGTTGCTGCGCCTGTGAAAGCGCTTCCAAGGAAGGGTGCTGGCTAGCAACAGCTTTCAGTGCTGGCACTTTTCATCTCTGAGCAATTGCTCGACGTTTGCTATTTCTCACCTGAGCTCTCTTTAGAGTGCGCGAGAGGATGAGCAGAAGATTAGGTGGCTAGAGAAGCCCAGAGACCCAGTGTTCTTAGGCCTACAAAAGCGCTTCCAAGGAAGGGTGCTGGCTAGCAAGAGCTTTCAGTGCTGGCACTTTTCATCTCTCAGCAATTGCTCGACGTTTGCAATTTCTCAGCTCGTGTCTACGAGACGGAAAGAGAAGGACCGTGATGTTTGGTGGCTAGAGAAGCGCAAAGCCCCAGTGTTGCTGCGCCTGTGAAAGCGCTTCCAAGGAAGGCTGCTGGCTGGCAAGAGCTTTCAGTGCTGGCACTTTTCATCTCTGAGCAATTGCTTGACATTTGCAATTTCAAACCTGAGCTCTCTTTAGACTGCGCGAGAGGATGAGCAGAAGATTAGGTGGCTAGAGACGCCCAGAGCCCCAGTGTTCTTAGGGCTACAAAAGCGCTTCCAAGGAAGGGTGCTGGCTAGCAAGAGCTTTCAGTGCTGGCACTTTTCATCTCTGAGCAATTGCTGGATGTTTGCAATTTCTCACCTGAGCTCTCTTTAGACTGCGCGAGAGGATGAGCAGAAGAGTAGGTGGCTAGAGAAGCCCAGAGCCCCACTGTTCTTAGGGCTACCAAAGCGCTTCCAAGGAAGGGTGCTCGCTAGCAACAGCTTTCAGTGCTGGGACTTTTCATCTCTGAGCAATTGCTCGACGTTTGCAATTTCTCAGCTCGTGTCTACGAGACGGAAAGAGAATGACCGTGATGTTTGGTGGCTAGAGAAGCGCAAAGGCCCAGCGTTGCTTCGCCTGTGAAAGCGCTTCCAAGGAAGGGTGCTGGCTAGCAACAGCTTTCAGTGCTGGCACTTTTCATCTCTGAGCAATTGCTCGACGTTTGCAATTTCTCACCTGAGCTCTCTTTAGACTGCGCGAGAGGATGAGCAGAAGAGTAGGTGGCTAGAGAAGCCCAGAGCCCCAGTGTTCTTAGGCCTACAAAAGCGCTTCCAAGGAAGGGTGCTGGCTAGCAAGAGCTTTCAGTGCTGGCACTTTTCATCTCTGAGCAATTGCTGGATGTTTGCAATTTCTCACCTGAGCTCTCTTTAGAGTGCGCGAGAGGATGAGCAGAAGAGTAGGTGGCTAGAGAAGCACAGAGCCCCAGTGTTCTTAGGGCTACCAAAGCGCTTCCAAGGAAGGGTGCTGGCTAGCAACAGCTTTCAGTGCTGGCACTTTTCATCTCTGAGCAATTGCTCGACGTTTGCAATTTCTCAGCTCGTGTCTACGAGACAGAAAGCCTGTCACGTTTGGTGGGTAGAGAAGCGCAAAGCCCCAGTGTTGCTGTGCCTGTGAAAGCGCTTCCAAGGAAGGCTGCTGGCTAGCAACAGCTTTCAGTGCTGGCACTTTTCATCTCTGAGCAATTGCTCGACGTTTGCATTTTCTCAGCTCGTCTACTTTACTGAAAGAGAATGACCGTGATGTTTGGTGGGTAGAGTAGCGCAAAGCCCCAGTGTTGCTGCGCCTGTGAAAGCGCTTCCAAGGAAGGGTGCTGGCTAGCAAGAGCTTTCAGTGCTGGCACTTTTCATCTCTGAGCAATTGCTGGACATTTGCTATTTCTCACCTGAGCTCTCTTTAGACTGCGCGAGAGGATGAGCAGAAGATTAGGTGGCTAGAGAAGCCCAGAGCCCCAGTGTTCTTAGGCCTACAAAAGCGCTTCCAAGGAAGGGTGCTGGCTAGCAACAGCTTTCAGTGCTGGCACTTTTCATCTCTGAGCAATTGCTCGACGTTTGCAATTTCTCAGCTCGTTTCTACGAGACAGAAAGACTGTGACGTTTGGTGGGTAGAGAAGCGCAAAGCCCCAGTGTTGCTGCGCCTGTGAAAGCGCTTCCAAGGAAGGGTGCTGGCTAGCAACAGCTTTCAGTGCTGGCACTTTTCATCTCTGAGCAATTGCTGGACATTTGCAATTTCACACCTGAGCTCTCTTTAGACTGCGCGAGAGGATGAGCAGAAGATTAGGTGCCTAGAGAAGGCCAGAGCCCCAGTGTTCTTAGGGCTACAAAAGCGCTTCCAAGGAAGGGTGCTGGCTAGCAACAGCTTTCAGTGCTGGCACTTTTCATCTCTGAGCAATTGCTCGACGTTTGCAATTTCTCAGCTCGTGTCTACGAGACGGAAAGAGAATGACTGTGATGTTTGGTGGCTAGAGAAGCGCAAAGCCCCAGTGTTGCTGCGCCTGTGAAAGCGCTTCCAAGGAAGGCTGCTGGCTGGCAACAGCTTTCAGTGCTGGCACTTTTCATCTCTGAGCAATTGCTGGACATCTGCAATTTCTCACCTGAGCTCTCTTTAGACTGCGCGAGAGGATGAGCAGAAGATTAGGTGGCTAGAGACGCCCAGAGCCCCAGTGTTCTTAGGGCTACAAAAGCGCTTCCAAGGAAGGGTGCTGGCTAGCAAGAGCTTTCAGTGCTGGCACTTTTCATCTCTGAGCAATTGCTGGATGTTTGCAATTTCTCACCTGAGCTCTCTTTAGACTGCGCGAGAGGATGAGCAGAAGATTAGGTGGCTAGAGTAGCCCAGAGCCCCACTGTTCTTAGGCCTACAAAAGCGCTTCCAAGGAAGGGTGCTGGCTAGCAAGAGCTTTCAGTGCTGGCACTTTTCATCTCTGAGCAATTGCTCGACGTTTGCAATTTCTCAGCTCGTGTCTACGAGACAGAAAGAGAATGACCGTGAAGTTTGGTGGGTAGAGAAGCGCAAAGCCCCAGTGTTGCTGCGCCTGTGAAAGCGCTTCCAAGGAAGGGTGCTGGCTAGCAACAGCTTTCAGTGCTGGCACTTTTCATCTCTGAGCAATTGCTCGACGTTTGCAATTTCTCACCTGAGCTCTCTTTAGACTGCGCGAGAGGATGAGCAGAAGAGTAGGTGGCTAGAGAAGCCCAGAGCCCCAGTGTTCTTAGGCCTACAAAAGCGCTTCCAAGGAAGGGTGCTGGCTAGCAAGAGCTTTCAGTGCTGGCACTTTTCATCTCTGAGCAATTGCTGGATGTTTGCAATTTCTCACCTGAGCTCTCTTTAGAGTGCGCGAGAGGATGAGCAGAAGAGTAGGTGGCTAGAGAAGCCCAGAGCCCCAGTGTTCTTAGGGCTACAAAAGCGCTTCCAAGGAAGGGTGCTGGCTAGCAAGAGCTTTCAGTGCTGGCACTTTTCATCTCTGAGCAATTGCTCGACGTTTGCAATTTCTCAGCTCGTGTCTACGAGACAGAAAGCCTGTCACGTTTGGTGGGTAGAGAAGCGCAAAGCCCCAGTGTTGCTGTGCCTGTGAAAGCGCTTCCAAGGAAGGGTGCTGGCTAGCAACAGCTTTCAGTGCTGGCACTTTTCATCTCTGAGCAATTGCTCGACGTTTGCAATTTCTCAGCTCGTGTCTACGAGACAGAAAGCCTGTCACGTTTGGTGGGTAGAGAAGCGCAAAGCCCCAGTGTTGCTGCGCCTGTGAAAGCGCTTCCAAGGAAGGGTGCTCGCTAGCAACAGCTTTCAGTGCTGGCACTTTTCATCTCTGAGCAATTGCTCGACGTTTGCATTTTCTCAGCTCGTCTACTTTACTGAAAGAGAATGACCATGATGTTTGGTGGGTAGAGTAGCGCAAAGCCCCAGTGTTGCTGCGCCTGTGAAAGCGCTTCCAAGGAAGGGTGCTGGCTAGCAACAGCTTTCAGTGCTGGCACTTTTCATCTCTGAGCAATTGCTGGACGTTTGCTATTTCTCACCTGAGCTCTCTTTAGAGTGCGCGAGAGGATGAGCAGAAGATTAGGTGGCTAGAGAAGCCCAGAGCCCCACTGTTCTTAGGGCTACAAGAGCGCTTCCAAGGAAGGGTGCTGGCTAGCAACAGTCTTCAGTGCTGGCACTTTTCATCTCTGAGCAATTGCTCGACGTTTGCAATTTCTCAGCTCGTGTCTACGAGACAGAAAGCCTGTCACGTTTGGTGGGTAGAGAAGCGCAAAGCCCCAGTGTTGCTGCGCCTGTGAAAGCGCTTCCAAGGAAGGGTGCTCGCTAGCAACAGCTTTCAGTGCTGGCACTTTTCATCTCTGAGCAATTGCTCGACGTTTGCATTTTCTCAGCTCGTCTACTTTACTGAAAGAGAATGACCGTGATGTTTGGTGGGTAGAGTAGCGCAAAGCCCCAGTGTTGCTGCGCCTGTGAAAGCGCTTCCAAGGAAGGGTGCTGGCTAGCAACAGCTTTCAGTGCTGGCACTTTTCATCTCTGAGCAATTGCTCGACGTTTGCTATTTCTCACCTGAGCTCTCTTTAGAGTGCGCGAGAGGATGAGCAGAAGATTAGGTGGCTAGAGAAGCCCAGAGACCCAGTGTTCTTAGGCCTACAAAAGCGCTTCCAAGGAAGGGTGCTGGCTAGCAAGAGCTTTCAGTGCTGGCACTTTTCATCTCTCAGCAATTGCTCGACGTTTGCAATTTCTCAGCTCGTGTCTACGAGACGGAAAGAGAAGGACCGTGATGTTTGGTGGCTAGAGAAGCGCAAAGCCCCAGTGTTGCTGCGCCTGTGAAAGCGCTTCCAAGGAAGGCTGCTGGCTGGCAAGAGCTTTCAGTGCTGGCACTTTTCATCTCTGAGCAATTGCTTGACATTTGCAATTTCAAACCTGAGCTCTCTTTAGACTGCGCGAGAGGATGAGCAGAAGATTAGGTGGCTAGAGACGCCCAGAGCCCCAGTGTTCTTAGGGCTACAAAAGCGCTTCCAAGGAAGGGTGCTGGCTAGCAAGAGCTTTCAGTGCTGGCACTTTTCATCTCTGAGCAATTGCTCGATGTTTGCAATTTCTCACCTGAGCTCTCTTTAGACTGCGCGAGAGGATGAGCAGAAGAGTAGGTGGCTAGAGAAGCCCAGAGCCCCACTGTTCTTAGGGCTACCAAAGCGCTTCCAAGGAAGGGTGCTCGCTAGCAACAGCTTTCAGTGCTGGGACTTTTCATCTCTGAGCAATTGCTCGACGTTTGCAATTTCTCAGCTCGTGTCTACGAGACGGAAAGAGAATGACCGTGATGTTTGGTGGCTAGAGAAGCGCAAAGGCCCAGCGTTGCTTCGCCTGTGAAAGCGCTTCCAAGGAAGGGTGCTGGCTAGCAACAGCTTTCAGTGCTGGCACTTTTCATCTCTGAGCAATTGCTCGACGTTTGCAATTTCTCACCTGAGCTCTCTTTAGACTGCGCGAGAGGATGAGCAGAAGAGTAGGTGGCTAGAGAAGCCCAGAGCCCCAGTGTTCTTAGGCCTACAAAAGCGCTTCCAAGGAAGGGTGCTGGCTAGCAAGAGCTTTCAGTGCTGGCACTTTTCATCTCTGAGCAATTGCTGGATGTTTGCAATTTCTCACCTGAGCTCTCTTTAGAGTGCGCGAGAGGATGAGCAGAAGAGTAGGTGGCTAGAGAAGCACAGAGCCCCAGTGTTCTTAGGGCTACCAAAGCGCTTCCAAGGAAGGGTGCTGGCTAGCAACAGCTTTCAGTGCTGGCACTTTTCATCTCTGAGCAATTGCTCGACGTTTGCAATTTCTCAGCTCGTGTCTACGAGACAGAAAGCCTGTCACGTTTGGTGGGTAGAGAAGCGCAAAGCCCCAGTGTTGCTGTGCCTGTGAAAGCGCTTCCAAGGAAGGCTGCTGGCTAGCAACAGCTTTCAGTGCTGGCACTTTTCATCTCTGAGCAATTGCTCGACGTTTGCATTTTCTCAGCTCGTCTACTTTACTGAAAGAGAATGACCGTGATGTTTGGTGGGTAGAGTAGCGCAAAGCCCCAGTGTTGCTGCGCCTGTGAAAGCGCTTCCAAGGAAGGGTGCTGGCTAGCAAGAGCTTTCAGTGCTGGCACTTTTCATCTCTGAGCAATTGCTGGACATTTGCTATTTCTCACCTGAGCTCTCTTTAGACTGCGCGAGAGGATGAGCAGAAGATTAGGTGGCTAGAGAAGCCCAGAGCCCCAGTGTTCTTAGGCCTACAAAAGCGCTTCCAAGGAAGGGTGCTGGCTAGCAACAGCTTTCAGTGCTGGCACTTTTCATCTCTGAGCAATTGCTCGACGTTTGCAATTTCTCAGCTCGTTTCTACGAGACAGAAAGACTGTGACGTTTGGTGGGTAGAGAAGCGCAAAGCCCCAGTGTTGCTGCGCCTGTGAAAGCGCTTCCAAGGAAGGGTGCTGGCTAGCAACAGCTTTCAGTGCTGGCACTTTTCATCTCTGAGCAATTGCTGGACATTTGCAATTTCACACCTGAGCTCTCTTTAGACTGCGCGAGAGGATGAGCAGAAGATTAGGTGCCTAGAGAAGGCCAGAGCCCCAGTGTTCTTAGGGCTACAAAAGCGCTTCCAAGGAAGGGTGCTGGCTAGCAACAGCTTTCAGTGCTGGCACTTTTCATCTCTGAGCAATTGCTCGACGTTTGCAATTTCTCAGCTCGTGTCTACGAGACGGAAAGAGAATGACTGTGATGTTTGGTGGCTAGAGAAGCGCAAAGCCCCAGTGTTGCTGCGCCTGTGAAAGCGCTTCCAAGGAAGGCTGCTGGCTGGCAACAGCTTTCAGTGCTGGCACTTTTCATCTCTGAGCAATTGCTGGACATCTGCAATTTCTCACCTGAGCTCTCTTTAGACTGCGCGAGAGGATGAGCAGAAGATTAGGTGGCTAGAGACGCCCAGAGCCCCAGTGTTCTTAGGGCTACAAAAGCGCTTCCAAGGAAGGGTGCTGGCTAGCAAGAGCTTTCAGTGCTGGCACTTTTCATCTCTGAGCAATTGCTGGATGTTTGCAATTTCTCACCTGAGCTCTCTTTAGACTGCGCGAGAGGATGAGCAGAAGATTAGGTGGCTAGAGTAGCCCAGAGCCCCAGTGTTCTTAGGCCTACAAAAGCGCTTCCAAGGAAGGGTGCTGGCTAGCAAGAGCTTTCAGTGCTGGCACTTTTCATCTCTGAGCAATTGCTCGACGTTTGCAATTTCTCAGCTCGTGTCTACGAGACAGAAAGAGAATGACCGTGAAGTTTGGTGGGTAGAGAAGCGCAAAGCCCCAGTGTTGCTGCGCCTGTGAAAGTGTTTCCAAGGAAGGGTGCTGGCTAGCAACAGCTTTCAGTGCTGGCACTTTTCATCTCTGAGCAATTGCTCGACGTTTGCAATTTCTCACCTGAGCTCTCTTTAGACTGCGCGAGAGGATGAGCAGAAGAGTAGGTGGCTAGAGAAGCCCAGAGCCCCAGTGTTCTTAGGCCTACAAAAGCGCTTCCAAGGAAGGGTGCTGGCTAGCAAGAGCTTTCAGTGCTGGCACTTTTCATCTCTGAGCAATTGCTGGATGTTTGCAATTTCTCACCTGAGCTCTCTTTAGACTGCGCGAGAGGATGAGCAGAAGAGTAGGTGGCTAGAGAAGCCCAGAGCCCCAGTGTTCTTAGGGCTACAAAAGCGCTTCCAAGGAAGGGTGCTGGCTAGCAACAGCTTTCAGTGCTGGCACTTTTCATCTCTGAGCAATTGCTCGACGTTTGCAATTTCTCAGCTCGTGTCTACGAGACAGAAAGCCTGTCACGTTTGGTGGGTAGAGAAGCGCAAAGCCCCAGTGTTGCTGTGCCTGTGAAAGCGCTTCCAAGGAAGGGTGCTGGCTAGCAACAGCTTTCAGTGCTGGCACTTTTCATCTCTGAGCAATTGCTCGACGTTTGCAATTTCTCAGCTCGTGTCTACGAGACAGAAAGCCTGTCACGTTTGGTGGGTAGAGAAGCGCAAAGCCCCAGTGTTGCTGCGCCTGTGAAAGCGCTTCCAAGGAAGGGTGCTCGCTAGCAACAGCTTTCAGTGCTGGCACTTTTCATCTCTGAGCAATTGCTCGACGTTTGCATTTTCTCAGCTCGTCTACTTTACTGAAAGAGAATGACCATGATGTTTGGTGGGTAGAGTAGCGCAAAGCCCCAGTGTTGCTGCGCCTGTGAAAGCGCTTCCAAGGAAGGGTGCTGGCTAGCAACAGCTTTCAGTGCTGGCACTTTTCATCTCTGAGCAATTGCTCGACGTTTGCTATTTCTCACCTGAGCTCTCTTTAGAGTGCGCGAGAGGATGAGCAGAAGATTAGGTGGCTAGAGAAGCCCAGAGCCCCAGTGTTCTTAGGCCTACAAAAGCGCTTCCAAGGAAGGGTGCTGGCTAGCAAGAGCTTTCAGTGCTGGCACTTTTCATCTCTCAGCAATTGCTCGACGTTTGCAATTTCTCAGCTCGTGTCTACGAGACGGAAAGAGAAGGACCGTGATGTTTGGTGGCTAGAGAAGCGCAAAGCCCCAGTGTTGCTGCGCCTGTGAAAGCGCTTCCAAGGAAGGCTGCTGGCTGGCAAGAGCTTTCAGTGCTGGCACTTTTCATCTCTGAGCAATTGCTTGACATTTGCAATTTCAAACCTGAGCTCTCTTTAGACTGCGCGAGAGGATGAGCAGAAGATTAGGTGGCTAGAGACGCCCAGAGCCCCAGTGTTCTTAGGGCTACAAAAGCGCTTCCAAGGAAGGGTGCTGGCTAGCAAGAGCTTTCAGTGCTGGCACTTTTCATCTCTGAGCAATTGCTGGATGTTTGCAATTTCTCACCTGAGCTCTCTTTAGACTGCGCGAGAGGATGAGCAGAAGAGTAGGTGGCTAGAGAAGCCCAGAGCCCCACTGTTCTTAGGGCTACCAAAGCGCTTCCAAGGAAGGGTGCTCGCTAGCAACAGCTTTCAGTTCTGGCACTTTTCATCTCTGAGCAATTGCTCGACGTTTGCAATTTCTCAGCTCGTGTCTACGAGACGGAAAGAGAATGACCGTGATGTTTGGTGGCTAGAGAAGCGCAAAGGCCCAGCGTTGCTTCGCCTGTGAAAGCGCTTCCAAGGAAGGGTGCTGGCTAGCAACAGCTTTCAGTGCTGGCACTTTTCATCTCTGAGCAATTGCTCGACGTTTGCAATTTCTCACCTGAGCTCTCTTTAGACTGCGCGAGAGGATGAGCAGAAGAGGAGGTGGCTAGAGAAGCCCAGAGCCCCAGTGTTCTTAGGCCTACAAAAGCGCTTCCAAGGAAGGGTGCTGGCTAGCAAGAGCTTTCAGTGCTGGCACTTTTCATCTCTGAGCAATTGCTGGATGTTTGCAATTTCTCACCTGAGCTCTCTTTAGAGTGCGCGAGAGGATGAGCAGAAGAGTAGGTGGCTAGAGAAGCGCAGAGCCCCAGTGTTCTTAGGGCTACAAAAGCGCTTCCAAGGAAGGGTGCTGGCTAGCAACAGCTTTCAGTGCTGGCACTTTTCATCTCTCAGCAATTGCTCGACGTTTGCAATTTCTCAGCTCGTGTCTACGAGACAGAAAGCCTGTCACGTTTGGTGGGTAGAGAAGCGCAAAGCCCCAGTGTTGCTGTGCCTGTGAAAGCGCTTCCAAGGAAGGGTGCTGGCTAGCAACAGCTTTCAGTGCTGGCACTTTTCATCTCTGAGCAATTGCTCGACGTTTGCATTTTCTCAGCTCGTCTACTTTACTGAAAGAGAATGACCGTGATGTTTGGTGGGTAGAGTAGCGCAAAGCCCCAGTGTTGCTGCGCCTGTGAAAGCGCTTCCAAGGAAGGGTGCTGGCTAGCAACATCTTTCAGTGCTGGCACTTTTCATCTCTGAGCAATTGCTGGACATTTGCTATTTCTCACCTGAGCTCTCTTTAGACTGCGCGAGAGGATGAGCAGAAGATTAGGTGGCTAGAGAAGCCCAGAGCCCCAGTGTTCTTAGGCCTACAAAAGCGCTTCCAAGGAAGGGTGCTGGCTAGCAAGAGCTTTCAGTGCTGGCACTTTTCATCTCTGAGCAATTGCTCGACGTTTGCAATTTCTCAGCTCGTTTCTACGAGACAGAAAGACTGTGACGTTTGGTGGGTAGAGAAGCGCAAAGCCCCAGTGTTGCTGCGCCTGTGAAAGCGCTTCCAAGGAAGGGTGCTGGCTAGCAACAGCTTTCAGTGCTGGCACTTTTCATCTCTGAGCAATTGCTGGACATTTGCAATTTCACACCTGAGCTCTCTTTAGACTGCGCGAGAGGATGAGCAGAAGATTAGGTGCCTAGAGAAGGCCAGAGCCCCAGTGTTCTTAGGGCTACAAAAGCGCTTCCAAGGAAGGGTGCTGGCTAGCAACAGCTTTCAGTGCTGGCACTTTTCATCTCTGAGCAATTGCTCGACGTTTGCAATTTCTCGGCTCGTGTCTACGAGACGGAAAGAGAATGACTGTGATGTTTGGTGGCTAGAGAAGCGCAAAGCCCCAGTGTTGCTGCGCCTGTGAAAGCGCTTCCAAGGAAGGCTGCTGGCTGGCAACAGCTTTCAGTGCTGGCACTTTTCATCTCTGAGCAATTGCTGGACATCTGCAATTTCTCACCTGAGCTCTCTTTAGACTGCGCGAGAGGATGAGCAGAAGATTAGGTGGCTAGAGACGCCCAGAGCCCCAGTGTTCTTAGGGCTACAAAAGCGCTTCCAAGGAAGGGTGCTGGCTAGCAAGAGCTTTCAGTGCTGGCACTTTTCATCTCTGAGCAATTGCTCGATGTTTGCAATTTCTCACCTGAGCTCTCTTTAGACTGCGCGAGAGGATGAGCAGAAGATTAGGTGGCTAGAGTAGCACAGAGCCCCAGTGTTCTTAGGCCTACAAAAGCGCTTCCAAGGAAGGGTGCTGGCTAGCAACAGCTTTCAGTGCTGGCACTTTTCATCTCTGAGCAATTGCTCGACGTTTGCAATTTCTCAGCTCGTGTCTACGAGACAGAAAGAGAATGACCGTGAAGTTTGGTGGGTAGAGAAGCGCAAAGCCCCAGTGTTGCTGCGCCTGTGAAAGTGTTTCCAAGGAAGGGTGCTGGCTAGCAACAGCTTTCAGTGCTGGCACTTTTCATCTCTGAGCAATTGCTCGACGTTTGCAATTTCTCACCTGAGCTCTCTTTAGACTGCGCGAGAGGATGAGCAGAAGAGTAGGTGGCTAGAGAAGCCCAGAGCCCCAGTGTTCTTAGGCCTACAAAAGCGCTTCCAAGGAAGGGTGCTGGCTAGCAAGAGCTTTCAGTGCTGGCACTTTTCATCTCTGAGCAATTGCTGGATGTTTGCAATTTCTCACCTGAGCTCTCTTTAGAGTGCGCGAGAGGATGAGCAGAAGAGTAGGTGGCTAGAGAAGCCCAGAGCCCCAGTGTTCTTAGGGCTACAAAAGCGCTTCCAAGGAAGGGTGCTGGCTAGCAACAGCTTTCAGTGCTGGCACTTTTCATCTCTGAGCAATTGCTCGACGTTTGCAATTTCAAACCTGAGCTCTCTTTAGACTGCGCGAGAGGATGAGCAGAAGATTAGGTGGCTAGAGAAGCGCAGAGCCCCAGTGTTCTTAGGGCTACAAAAGCGCTTCCAAGGAAGGGTGCTGGCTAGCAACAGCTTTCAGTGCTGGCACTTTTCATCTCTGAGCAATTGCTCGACGTTTGCAATTTCTCAGCTCGTGTCTACGAGACAGAAAGCCTGTCACGTTTGGTGGGTAGAGAAGCGCAAAGCCCCAGTGTTGCTGTGCCTGTGAAAGCGCTTCCAAGGAAGGGTGCTGGCTAGCAACAGCTTTCAGTGCTGGCACTTTTCATCTCTGAGCAATTGCTGGACATTTGCAATTTCACAGCTCGTGTCTACGAGACGGAAAGAGAATGACCATGATGTTTGGTGGCTAGAGAAGCGCAAAGCCCCAGTGTTGCTGTGCCTGTGAAAGCGCTTCCAAGGAAGGGTGCTGGCTAGCAACAGCTTTCAGTGCTGGCACTTTTCATCTCTGAGCAATTGCTGGATGTTTGCAATTTCTCACCTGAGCTGTCTTTAGACTGCGCGAGAGGATGAGCAGAAGATTAGGTGGCTAGAGAAGCCCAGAGCCCCAGTGTTCTTAGGCCTACAAAAGCGCTTCCAAGGAAGGGTGCTGGCTAGCAAGAGCTTTCAGTGCTGCCACTTTTCATCTCTGAGCAATTGCTCGACGTTTGCAATTTCTCAGCTCGTGTCTACGAGACGGAAAGAGAATGACCGTGATGTTTGGTGGCTAGAGAAGCGCAAAGCCCCAGTGTTGCTGTGCCTGTGAAAGCGCTTCCAAGGAAGGGTGCTGGCTAGCAACAGCTTTCAGTGCTGGCACTTTTCATCTCTGAGCAATTGCTGGACATTTGCAATTTCAAACCTGAGCTCTCTTTAGACTGCGTGAGAGGATGAGCAGAAGATTAGGTGGCTAGAGACGCCCAGAGCCCCAGTGTTCTTAGGCCTACAAAAGCGCTTCCAAGGAAGGGTGCTGGCTAGCAACAGCTTTCAGTGCTGGCACTTTTCATCTGTGAGCAATTGCTCGACGTTTGCAACTTCTCAGCTCGTCTACTATACTGAAAGAGAATGACCGTGATGTTTGGTGGGTAGAGTAGCGCAAAGCCCCAGTGTTGCTGCGCCTGTGAAAGCGCTTCCAAGGAAGGGTGCTGGCTAGCAAGAGCTTTCAGTGCTGGCACTTTTCATCTCTGAGCAATTGCTGGACATTTGCAATTTCTCACCTGAGCTCTCTTTAGACTGCGCGAGAGGATGAGCAGAAGATTAGGTGGCTAGAGAAGCCCAGAGCCCCAGTGTTCTTAGGCCTACAAAAGCGCTTCCAAGGAAGGGTGCTGGCTAGCAACAGCTTTCAGTGCTGGCACTTTTCATCTCTGAGCAATTGCTCGACGTTTGCAATTTCTCAGCTCGTGTCTACGAGACGGAAAGAGAAGGACCGTGATGTTTGGTGGCTAGAGAAGCGCAAAGCCCCAGTGTTGCTGCGCCTGTGAAAGCGCTTCCAAGGAAGGGTGCTGGCTAGCAACAGCTTTCAGTGCTGGCACTTTTCATCTCTGAGCAATTGCTGGACATTTGCAATTTCAAACCTGAGCTCTCTTTAGACTGCGCGAGAGGATGAGCAGAAGATTAGATGGCTAGAGAAGCCCAGAGCCCCAGTGTTCTTAGGCCTACAAAAGCGCTTCCAAGGAAGGGTGCTGGCTAGCAACAGCTTTCAGTGCTGGCACTTTTCATCTCTGAGCAATTGCTGGATGTTTGCAATTTCTCACCTGAGCTCTCTTTCGACTGCGCGAGAGGATGAGCAGAAGAGTAGGTGGCTAGAGAAGCCCAGAGCCCCAGTGTTCTTAGGGCTACAAAAGCGCTTCCAAGGAAGGGTGCTGGCTAGCAACAGCTTTCAGTGCTGGCACTTTTCATCTCTGAGCAATTGCTCGACGTTTGCAATTTCTCAGCTCTTGTCTACGAAACAGAGAGATAGTGACCGTGACGTTTGGTGGGTAGAGAAGCGTAAAGCCCCAGTGTTGCTGTGCCTGTGAAAGCGCTTCCAAGGAAGGGTGCTGGCTAGCAAGAGCTTTCAGTGCTGGCACTTTTCATCTCTGAGCAATTGCTCGACGTTTGCAATTTCTCACCTGAGCTCTCTTTAGAGTGCGCGAGAGGATGAGCAGAAGATTAGGTGGCTAGAGAAGCCCAGAGCCCCACTGTTCTTAGGCCTACAAAAGCGCTTCCAAGGAAGGGTGCTGGCTAGCAACAGCTTTCAGTGCTGGCACTTTTCATCTCTGAGCAATTGCTCGACGTTTGCAATTTCTCAGCTCGTGTCTACGAGACGGAAAGAGAAGGACCGTGATGTTTGGTGGCTAGAGAAGCGCAAAGCCCCAGTGTTGCTGCGCCTGTGAAAGCGCTTCCAAGGAAGGCTGCTGGCTGGCAACAGCTTTCAGTGCTGGCACTTTTCATCTCTGAGCAATTGCTGGACATCTGCAATTTCTCACCTGAGCTCTCTTTAGACTGCGCGAGAGGATGAGCAGAAGATTAGGTGGCTAGAGACGCCCAGAGCCCCACTGTTCTTAGGGCTACAAAAGCGCTTCCAAGGAAGGGTGCTGGCTAGCAACAGCTTTCAGTGCTGGCACTTTTCATCTCTGAGCAATTGCTCGACGTTTAAAATTTCTCAGCTCGTGTCTACGAGACAGAAAGCCTGTCACGTTTGGTGGGTAGAGAAGCGCAAAGCCCCAGTGTTGCTGCGCCTGTGAAAGCGCTTCCAAGGAAGGGTGCTCGCTAGCAACAGCTTTCAGTGCTGGCACTTTTCATCTCTGAGCAATTGCTCGACGTTTGCATTTTCTCAGCTCGTCTACTTTACTGAAAGAGAATGACCGTGATGTTTGGTGGGTAGAGTAGCGCAAAGCCCCAGTGTTGCTGCGCCTGTGAAAGCGCTTCCAAGGAAGGGTGCTGGCTAGCAACAGCTTTCAGTGCTGGCACTTTTCATCTCTGAGCAATTGCTGGACATTTGCTATTTCTCACCTGAGCTCTCTTTAGAGTGCGCGAGAGGATGAGCAGAAGATTAGGTGGCTAGAGAAGCCCAGAGCCCCAGTGTTCTTAGGGCTACAAGAGCGCTTCCAAGGAAGGGTGCTGGCTAGCAACAGCTTTCAGTGCTGGCACTTTTCATCTCTGAGCAATTGCTCGACGTTTGCAATTTCTCAGCTCTTGTCTACGAGACGGAAAGAGAAGGACCGTGATGTTTGGTGGGTAGAGAAGCGCAAAGCCCCAGTGTTGCTGCGCCTGTGAAAGCGCTTCCAAGGAAGGCTGCTGGCTGGCAACAGCTTTCAGTGCTGGCACTTTTCATCTCTGAGCAATTGCTCGATGTTTGCAATTTCTCACCTGAGCTCTCTTTAGACTGCGCGAGAGGATGAGCAGAAGATTAGGTGGCTAGAGACGCCCAGAGCCCCAGTGTTCTTAGGGCTACAAAAGCGCTTCCAAGGAAGGGTGCTGGCTAGCAAGAGCTTTCAGTGCTGGCACTTTTCATCTCTGAGCAATTGCTGGATGTTTGCAATTTCTCACCTCAGCTCTCTTTAGACTGCGCGAGAGGATGAGCAGAAGAGTAGGTGGCTAGAGAAGGCCAGAGCCCCAGTGTTCTTAGGGCTACCAAAGCGCTTCCAAGGAAGGGTGCTGGCTAGCAACAGCTTTCAGTGCTGGCACTTTTCATCTCTGAGCAATTGCTCGACGTTTGCAATTTCTCAGCTCGTGTCTACGAGACGGAAAGAGAATGACCGTGATGTTTGGTGGCTAGAGAAGCGCAAAGGCCCAGCGTTGCTTCGCCTGTGAAAGCGCTTCCAAGGAAGGGTGCTGGCTAGCAACAGCTTTCAGTGCTGGCACTTTTCATCTCTGAGCAATTGCTCAACGTTTGAAATTTCTCACCTGAGCTCTCTTTAGACTGCGCGAGAGGATGAGCAGAAGAGTAGGTGGCTAGAGAAGCCCAGAGCCCCAGTGTTCTTAGGCCTACAAAAGCGCTTCCAAGGAAGGGTGCTGGCTAGCAAGAGCTTTCAGTGCTGGCACTTTTCATCTCTGAGCAATTGCTCGATGTTTGCAATTTCTCACCTGAGCTCTCTTTAGACTGCGCGAGAGGATGAGCAGAAGAGTAGGTGGCTAGAGAAGCCCAGAGCCCCACTGTTCTTAGGCCTACAAAAGCGCTTCCAAGGAAGGGTGCTGGCTAGCAACAGCTTTCAGTGCTGGCACTTTTCATCTCTGAGCAATTGCTCGACGTTTGCAATTTCAAACCTGAGCTCTCTTTAGACTGCGCGAGAGGATGAGCAGAAGATTAGGTGGCTAGAGAAGCGCAGAGCCCCAGTGTTTTTAGGGCTACAAAAGCGCTTCCAAGGAAGGGTGCTGGCTAGCAACAGCTTTCAGTGCTGGCACTTTTCATCTCTGAGCAATTGCTCGACGTTTGCAATTTCTCAGCTCGTGTCTACGAGACAGAAAGCCTGTCACGTTTGGTGGGTAGAGAAGCGCAAAGCCCCAGTGTTGCTGTGCCTGTGAAAGCGCTTCCAAGGAAGGGTGCTCGCTAGCAACAGCTTTCAGTGCTGGCACTTTTCATCTCTGAGCAATTGCTCGACGTTTGCATTTTCTCAGCTCGTCTACTTTACTGAAAGAGAATGACCGTGAAGTTTGGTGGGTAGAGTAGCGCAAAGCCCCAGTGTTGCTGCGCCTGTGAAAGTGCTTCCAAGGAAGGGTACTGGCTAGCAAGAGCTTTCAGTGCTGGCACTTTTCATCTCTGAGCAATTGCTGGACATTTGCTATTTCTCACCTGAGCTCTCTTTAGAGTGCGCGAGAGGATGAGCAGAAGATTAGGTGCCTAGAGAAGCCCAGAGCCCCAGTGTTCTTAGGGCTACAAGAGCGCTTCCAAGGAAGGGTGCTGGCTAGCAACAGCTTTCAGTGCTGGCACTTTTCATCTCTGAGCAATTGCTCGACGTTTGCAATTTCTCAGCTCGTGTCTACGAGACGGAAAGAGAAGGACCGTGATGTTTGGTGGGTAGAGAAGCGCAAAGCCCCAGTGTTGCTGCGCCTGTGAAAGCGCTTCCAAGGAAGGCTGCTGGCTGGCAACAGCTTTCAGTGCTGGCACTTTTCATCTCTGAGCAATTGCTGGACATTTGCAATTTCAAACCTGAGCTCTCTTTAGACTGCGCGAGAGGATGAGCAGAAGATTAGGTGGCTAGAGACGCCCAGAGCCCCAGTGTTCTCAGGGCTACAAAAGCACTTCCAAGGAAGGGTGCTGGCTAGCAAGAGCTTTCAGTGCTGGCACTTTTCATCTCTGAGCAATTGCTCGACGTTTGCAATTTCTCACCTGAGCTCTCTTTAGACTGCGCGAGAGGATGAGCAGAAGAGTAGGTGGCTAGAGAAGCCCAGAGCCCCAGTGTTCTTAGGCCTACCAAAGCGCTTCCAAGGAAGGGTGCTGGCTAGCAACAGCTTTCAGTGCTGGCACTTTTCATCTCTGAGGAATTGCTCGACGTTTGCAATTTCTCAGCTCGTGTCTACGAGACGGAAAGAGAAGGACCGTGATGTTTGGTGGCTAGAGAAGCGCAAAGGCCCAGTGTTGCTTCGCCTGTGAAAGCGCTTCCAAGGAAGGGTGCTGGCTAGCAACAGCTTTCAGTGCTGGCACTTTTCATCTCTGAGCAATTGCTCGACGTTTGCAATTTCTCACCTGAGCTCTCTTTAGACTGCGTGAGAGGATGAGCAGAATATTAGGTGGCTAGAGAAGACCAGAGCCCCAGTGTTCTTAGGCCTACAAAAGCGCTTCCAAGGAAGGGTGCTGGCTAGCAAGAGCTTTCAGTGCTGGCACTTTTCATCTGTGAGCAATTGCTCGACGTTTGCAACTTCTCAGCTCGTCTACTATACTGAAAGAGAATGACCGTGATGTTTGGTGGGTAGAGTAGCGCAAAGCCCCAGTGTTGCTGCGCCTGTGAAAGCGCTTCCAAGGAAGGGTGCTGGCTAGCAAGAGCTTTCAGTGCTGGCACTTTTCATCTCTGAGCAATTGCTGGACATTTGCAATTTCACACCTGAGCTCTCTTTAGAGTGCGCGAGAGGATGAGCAGAAGATTAGGTGGCTAGAGAAGCCCAGAGCCCCAGTGTTCTTAGGCCTACAAAAGCGCTTCCAAGGAAGGGTGCTGGCTAGCAACAGCTTTCAGTGCTGGCACTTTTCATCTCTGAGCAATTGCTCGACGTTTGCAATTTCTCAGCTCGTGTCTACGAGACGGAAAGAGAAGGACCGTGATGTTTGGTGGCTAGAGAAGCGCAAAGCCCCAGTGTTGCTGCGCCTGTGAAAGCGCTTCCAAGGAAGGCTGCTGGCTGGCAACAGCTTTCAGTGCTGGCACTTTTCATCTCTGAGCAATTGCTGGACATTTGCAATTTCAAACCTGAGCTCTCTTTAGACTGCGCGAGAGGATGAGCAGAAGAGTAGGTGGCTAGAGAAGCCCAGAGCCCCAGTGTTCTTAGGCCTACAAAAGCGCTTCCAAGGAAGGGTGCTGGCTAGCAAGAGCTTTCAGTGCTGGCACTTTTCATCTCTGAGCAATTGCTCGACGTTTGCAATTTCTCACCTGAGCTCTCTTTAGACTGCGCGAGAGGATGAGCAGAAGAGTAGGTGGCTAGAGAAGCCCAGAGCCCCAGTGTTCTTAGGGCTACAAAAGCGCTTCCAAGGAAGGGTGCTGGCTAGCAACAGCTTTCAGTGCTGGCACTTTTCATCTCTGAGCAATTGCTCGACGTTTGCAATTTCTCACGTGAGCTCTCTTTAGACTGCGCGAGAGGATGAGCAGAAGATTAGGTGGCTAGAGAAGCCCGGAGCCCCAGTGTTCTTAGGGCTACAAAAGCGCTTCCAAGGAAGGGTGCTGGCTAGCAACAGCTTTCAGTGCTGGCACTTTTCATCTCTGAGCAATTGCTCGACGTTTGCAATTTCTCAGCTCTTGTCTACGAAACAGAGAGATAGTGACCGTGACGTTTGGTGGGTAGAGAAGCGTAAAGCCCCAGTGTTGCTGTGCCTGTGAAAGCGCTTCCAAGGAAGGGTGCTGGCTAGCAACAGCTTTCAGTGCTGGCACTTTTCATCTCTGAGCAATTGCTGGACATTTGCAATTTCACACCTGAGCTCTCTTTAGACTGCGCGAGAGGATGAGCAGAAGATTAGGTGGCTAGAGAAGCCCAGAGCCCCAGTGTTCTTAGGGCTACAAAAGCGCTTCCAAGGAAGGGTGCTGGCTAGCAACAGCTTTCAGTGCTGGCACTTTTCATCTCTGAGCAATTGCTCGACGTTTGCAATTTCTCAGCTCGTGTCTACGAGACGGAAAGGGAAGGACCGTGATGTTTGGTGGGTAGAGAAGCGCAAAGCCCCAGTGTTGCTGTGCCTGTGAAAGCGCTTCCAAGGAAGGCTGCTGGCTGGCAACAGCTTTCAGTGCTGGCACTTTTCATCTCTGAGCAATTGCTGGACATTTGCAATTTCAAACCTGAGCTCTCTTTAGACTGCGCGAGAGGATGAGCAGAAGATTAGGTGGCTAGAGAAGCCCAGAGCCCCAGTGTTCTTAGGCCTACAAAAGCGCTTCCAAGGAAGGGTGCTGGCTAGCAACAGCTTTCAGTGCTGGCACTTTTCATCTCTGAGCAATTGCTGGATGTTTGCAATTTCTCACCTGAGCTCTCTTTAGACTGCGCGAGAGGATGAGCAGAAGATTAGGTGGCTAGAGTAGCCCAGAGCCCCAGTGTTCTTAGGGCTACAAAAGCGCTTCCAAGGAAGGGTGCTGGCTAGCAAGAGCTTTCAGTGCTGGCACTTTTCATCTCTGAGCAATTGCTGGATGTTTGCAATTTCTCACCTGAGCTCTCTTTAGACTGCGCGAGAGGATGAGCAGAAGATTAGGTGGCTAGAGAAGCCCAGAGCCCCAGTGTTCTTAGGCCTACAAAAGCGCTTCCAAGGAAGGGTGCTGGCTAGCAACAGCTTTCAGTGCTGGCACTTTTCATCTCTGAGCAATTGCTGGATGTTTGCAATTTCTCACCTGAGCTCTCTTTAGACTGCGCGAGAGGATGAGCAGAAGATTAGGTGGCTAGAGAAGCCCAGAGCCCCAGTGTTCTAAGGGCTACAAAAGCGCTTCCAAGGAAGGGTGCTGGCTAGCAACAGCTTTCAGTGCTGGCACTTTTCATCTCTGAGCAATTGCTCGACGTTTGCAATTTTTCAGCTCGTGTCTACGAGACAGAAAGCCTGTCACGTTTGGTGGGTAGAGAAGCGCAAAGCCCCAGTGTTGCTGTGCCTGTGAAAGCGCTTCCAAGGAAGGGTGCTGGCTAGCAACAGCTTTCAGTGCTGGCACTTTTCATCTCTGAGCAATTGCTGGACATTTGCAATTTCTCAGCTCTTGTCTGCTATACTGAAAGAGAATGACCGTGGTGTTTGGTGGGTAGAGTAGCGCAAAGCCCCAGTGTTGCTGCGCCTGTGAAAGCGCTTCCAAGGAAGGGTGCTGGCTAGCAACAGCTTTCAGTGCTGGCACTTTTCATCTTTGAGCAATTGCTGGACATTTGCAATTTCACACCTGAGCTCTCTTTAGACTGCGCGAGAGGATGAGCAGAAGATTAGGTGGCTAGAGACGCCCAGAGCCCCAGTGTTCTTAGGGCTACAAAAGCGCTTCCAAGGAAGGGTGCTGGCTAGCAACAGCTTTCAGTGCTGGCACTTTTCATCTCTGAGCAATTGCTGGATGTTTGCAATTTCTCACCTGAGCTCTCTTTCGACTGCGCGAGAGGATGAGCAGAAGAGTAGGTGGCTAGAGAAGCCCAGAGCCCCAGTGTTCTTAGGCCTACAAAAGCGCTTCCAAGGAAGGGTGCTGGCT
This sequence comes from Sarcoramphus papa, assembly GCA_037962945.1. Taxonomy (NCBI): domain Eukaryota; kingdom Metazoa; phylum Chordata; class Aves; order Accipitriformes; family Cathartidae; genus Sarcoramphus; species Sarcoramphus papa. The sequence goes on from CM075586.1 coordinate 95,873,871, forward strand.
AGCAACAGCTTTCAGTGCTGGCACTTTTCATCTCTGAGCAATTGCTGGACGTTTGCAATTTCTCACCTGAGCTCTCTTTCGACTGCGCGAGAGGATGAGCAGAAGCTTAGGTGGCTAGAGTAGCCCAGAGCCCCAGTGTTCTTAGGCCTACAAAAGCGCTTCCAAGGAAGGGTGCTGGCTAGCAACAGCTTTCAGTGCTGGCACTTTTCATCTCTGAGCAATTGCTCGACGTTTGCAATTTCTCACCTGAGCTCTCTTTAGACTGCGCGAGAGGATGAGCAGAAGAGTAGGTGGCTAGAGAAGCCCAGAGCCCCACTGTTCTTAGGGCTGCAAGAGCGTTTCCAAGGAAGGGTGCTGGCTAGCAACAGCTTTCAGTGCTGGCACTTTTCATCTCTGAGCAATTGCTCGACTTTTGCAATTTCTCACCTGAGCTCTCTTTAGACTGCGTGAGAGGATGAGCAGAAGAGTAGGTGGCTAGAGAAGCCCAGAGCCCCAGTGTTCTTAGGGCTAAAAAAGCGCTTCCAAGGAAGGGTGCTGGCTAGCAACAGCTTTCAGTGCTGGCACTTTTCATCTCTGAGCAATTGCTGGATGTTTGCAATTTCTCACCTGAGCTCTCTTTAGATTGCGCGAGAGGATGAGCAGAAGATTAGGTGGCTAGAGTAGCCCAGAGCCCCAGTGTTCTTAGGGCTACAAAAGCGCTTCCAAGGAAGGGTGCTGGCTAGCAACAGCTTTCAGTGCTGGCACTTTTCATCTCTGAGCAATTGCTCGACCTTTGCAATTTCTCAGCTCGTGTCTACGAGACGGAGAGATAGTGACCGTGATGTTTGGTGGGTAGAGAAGCGCAAAGCCCCAGTGTTGCTGTGCCTGTGAAAGCGCTTCCAAGGAAGGGTGCTGGCTAGCCAGAGCTTTCAGTGCTGGCACTTTTCATCTCTGAGCAATTGCTGGACATTTGCAATTTCTCACCTGAGCTCTCTTTAGACTGCGCGAGAGGATGAGCAGAAGATTAGGTGGCTAGAGAAGCCCAGAGCCCCAGTGTTCTTAGGCCTACAAAAGCGCTTCCAAGGAAGGGTGCTGGCTAGCCACAGCTTTCAGTGCTGGCACTTTTCATCTCTGAGCAATTGCTCGATGTTTGCAATTTCTCACCTGAGCTCTCTTTAGACTGCGCGAGAGGATGAGCAGAAGATTAGGTGGCTAGAGAAGCCCAGAGCCCCAGTGTTCTTAGGCCTACAAAAGCGCTTCCAAGGAAGGGTGCTGGCTAGCAACAGCTTTCAGTGCTGGCACTTTTCATCTCTGAGCAATTGCTCGACGTTTGCAATTTCTCAGCTCGTGTCTACGAGACAGAAAGAGAATGACCGTGATGTTTGGTGGCTAGAGAAGCGCAAAGCCCCAGTGTTGCTGTGCCTGTGAAAGCACTTCCAAGGAAGGGTGCTGGCTAGCAACAGCTTTCAGTGCTGGCACTTTTCATCTCTGAGCAATTGCTGGACGTTTGCAATTTCTCACCTGAGCTCTCTTTCGACTGCGCGAGAGGATGAGCAGAAGCTTAGGTGGCTAGAGTAGCCCAGAGCCCCAGTGTTCTTAGGCCTACAAAAGCGCTTCCAAGGAAGGGTGCTGGCTAGCAACAGCTTTCAGTGCTGGCACTTTTCATCTCTGAGCAATTGCTCGACGTTTGCAATTTCTCACCTGAGCTATCTTTAGACTGCGCGAGAGGATGAGCAGAAGATTAGGTGGCTAGAGAAGGCCAGAGCCCCAGTGTTCTTAGGGCTACAAAAGCGCTTCCAAGGAAGGGTGCTGGCTAGCAACAGCTTTCAGTGCTGGCACTTTTCATCTCTGAGCAATTGCTCGACTTTTGCAATTTCTCACCTGAGCTCTCTTTAGACTGCGTGAGAGGATGAGCAGAAGAGTAGGTGGCTAGAGAAGCCCAGAGCCCCAGTGTTCTTAGGGCTACAAAAGCGCTTCCAAGGAAGGGTGCTGGCTAGCAACAGCTTTCAGTGCTGGCACTTTTCATCTCTGAGCAATTGCTCGACCTTTGCAATTTCTCAGCTCGTGTCTACGAGACGGAGAGATAGTGACCGTGATGTTTGGTGGGTAGAGAAGCGCAAAGCCCCAGTGTTGCTGTGCCTGTGAAAGCGCTTCCAAGGAAGGGTGCTGGCTAGCCAGAGCTTTCAGTGCTGGCACTTTTCATCTCTGAGCAATTGCTGGACATTTGCAATTTCTCACCTGAGCTCTCTTTAGACTGCGCGAGAGGATGAGCAGAAGATTAGGTGGCTAGAGAAGCCCAGAGCCCCAGTGTTCTTAGGCCTACAAAAGCGCTTCCAAGGAAGGGTGCTGGCTAGCCACAGCTTTCAGTGCTGGCACTTTTCATCTCTGAGCAATTGCTCGATGTTTGCAATTTCTCACCTGAGCTCTCTTTAGAGTGCGTGAGAGGATGAGCAGAAGATGAGGTGGCTAGAGAAGCCCAGAGCCCCAGTGTTCTTAGGGCTACAAAAGCGCTTCCAAGGAAGGGTGCTGGCTAGCAACAGCTTTCAGTGCTGGCACTTTTCATCTCTGAGCAATTGCTCGACGTTTGCAATTTCTCAGCTCGTGTCTACGAGACAGAAAGACTGTGACGTTTGGTGGGTAGAGAAGCGCAAAGCCCCAGTGTTGCTGCGCCTGTGAAAGCGCTTCCAAGGAAGGGTGCTGGCTAGCAAGAGCTTTCAGTGCTGGCACTTTTCATCTCTGAGCAATTGCTCGACGTTTGCAATTTCTCACCTGAGCTCTCTTTAGACTGCGCGAGAGGATGAGCAGAAGAGTAGGTGGCTAGAGAAGCCCAGAGCCCCAGTGTTCTTAGGCCTACAAAAGCGCTTCCAAGGAAGGGTGCTGGCTAGCAACAGCTTTCAGTGCTGGCACTTTTCATCTCTGAGCAATTGCTCGACGTTTGCAATTTCTCAGCTCGTGTCTACGAGACGGAAAGAGAAGGACCGTGATGTTTGGTGGCTAGAGAAGCGCAAAGCCCCAGTGTTGCTGCGCCTGTGAAAGCGCTTCCAAGGAAGGCTGCTGGCTGGCAACAGCTTTCAGTGCTGGCACTTTTCATCTCTGAGCAATTGCTGGACATTTGCAATTTCTCACCTGAGCTCTCTTTAGACTGCGCGAGAGGATGAGCAGAAGAGTAGGTGGCTAGAGAAGCCCAGAGCCCCAGTGTTCTTAGGGCTACAAAAGCGCTTCCAAGGAAGGGTGCTGGCTAGCAACAGCTTTCAGTGCTGGCACTTTTCATCTCTGAGCAATTGCTGGATGTTTGCAATTTCTCACCTGAGCTCTCTTTAGACTGCGCGAGAGGATGAGCAGAAGAGTAGGTGGCTAGAGAAGCCCAGAGCCCCAGTGTTCTTAGGGCTACAAAAGCGCTTCCAAGGAAGGGTGCTGGCTAGCAACAGCTTTCAGTGCTGGCACTTTTCATCTCTGAGCAATTGCTCGACGTTTGCAATTTCTCACGTGAGCTCTCTTTAGACTGCGCGAGAGGATGAGCAGAAGATTAGGTGGCTAGAGAAGCCCGGAGCCCCAGTGTTCTTAGGGCTACAAAAGCGCTTCCAAGGAAGGGTGCTGGCTAGCAACAGCTTTCAGTGCTGGCACTTTTCATCTCTGAGCAATTGCTCGACGTTTGCAATTTCTCAGCTCTTGTCTACGAAACAGAGAGATAGTGACCGTGACGTTTGGTGGGTAGAGAAGCGTAAAGCCCCAGTGTTGCTGTGCCTGTGAAAGCGCTTCCAAGGAAGGGTGCTGGCTAGCAACAGCTTTCAGTGCTGGCACTTTTCATCTCTGAGCAATTTCTGGACATTTGCAATTTCACACCTGAGCTCTCTTTAGACTGCGCGAGAGGATGAGCAGAAGATTAGGTGGCTAGAGAAGCCCAGAGCCCCAGTGTTCTTAGGGCTACAAAAGCGCTTCCAAGGAAGGGTGCTGGCTAGCAACAGCTTTCAGTGCTGGCACTTTTCATCTCTGAGCAATTGCTCGACGTTTGCAATTTCTCAGCTCGTGTCTACGAGACGGAAAGGGAAGGACCGTGATGTTTGGTGGGTAGAGAAGCGCAAAGCCCCAGTGTTGCTGTGCCTGTGAAAGCGCTTCCAAGGAAGGCTGCTGGCTGGCAACAGCTTTCAGTGCTGGCACTTTTCATCTCTGAGCAATTGCTGGACATTTGCAATTTCAAACCTGAGCTCTCTTTAGACTGCGCGAGAGGATGAGCAGAAGATTAGGTGGCTAGAGAAGCCCAGAGCCCCAGTGTTCTTAGGCCTACAAAAGCGCTTCCAAGGAAGGGTGCTGGCTAGCAACAGCTTTCAGTGCTGGCACTTTTCATCTCTGAGCAATTGCTGGATGTTTGCAATTTCTCACCTGAGCTCTCTTTAGACTGCGCGAGAGGATGAGCAGAAGATTAGGTGGCTAGAGTAGCCCAGAGCCCCAGTGTTCTTAGGGCTACAAAAGCGCTTCCAAGGAAGGGTGCTGGCTAGCAAGAGCTTTCAGTGCTGGCACTTTTCATCTCTGAGCAATTGCTGGATGTTTGCAATTTCTCACCTGAGCTCTCTTTAGACTGCGCGAGAGGATGAGCAGAAGATTAGGTGGCTAGAGAAGCCCAGAGCCCCAGTGTTCTTAGGCCTACAAAAGCGCTTCCAAGGAAGGGTGCTGGCTAGCAACAGCTTTCAGTGCTGGCACTTTTCATCTCTGAGCAATTGCTGGATGTTTGCAATTTCTCACCTGAGCTCTCTTTAGACTGCGCGAGAGGATGAGCAGAAGATTAGGTGGCTAGAGAAGCCCAGAGCCCCAGTGTTCTAAGGGCTACAAAAGCGCTTCCAAGGAAGGGTGCTGGCTAGCAACAGCTTTCAGTGCTGGCACTTTTCATCTCTGAGCAATTGCTCGACGTTTGCAATTTTTCAGCTCGTGTCTACGAGACAGAAAGCCTGTCACGTTTGGTGGGTAGAGAAGCGCAAAGCCCCAGTGTTGCTGTGCCTGTGAAAGCGCTTCCAAGGAAGGGTGCTGGCTAGCAACAGCTTTCAGTGCTGGCACTTTTCATCTCTGAGCAATTGCTGGACATTTGCAATTTCTCAGCTCTTGTCTGCTATACTGAAAGAGAATGACCGTGGTGTTTGGTGGGTAGAGTAGCGCAAAGCCCCAGTGTTGCTGCGCCTGTGAAAGCGCTTCCAAGGAAGGGTGCTGGCTAGCAACAGCTTTCAGTGCTGGCACTTTTCATATTTGAGCAATTGCTGGACATTTGCAATTTCACACCTGAGCTCTCTTTAGACTGCGCGAGAGGATGAGCAGAAGATTAGGTGGCTAGAGACGCCCAGAGCCCCAGTGTTCTTAGGGCTACAAAAGCGCTTCCAAGGAAGGGTGCTGGCTAGCAACAGCTTTCAGTGCTGGCACTTTTCATCTCTGAGCAATTGCTGGATGTTTGCAATTTCTCACCTGAGCTCTCTTTCGACTGCGCGAGAGGATGAGCAGAAGAGTAGGTGGCTAGAGAAGCCCAGAGCCCCAGTGTTCTTAGGCCTACAAAAGCGCTTCCAAGGAAGGGTGCTGGCTAGCAACAGCTTTCAGTGCTGGCACTTTTCATCTCTGAGCAATTGCTGGACGTTTGCAATTTCTCACCTGAGCTCTCTTTCGACTGCGCGAGAGGATGAGCAGAAGCTTAGGTGGCTAGAGTAGCCCAGAGCCCCAGTGTTCTTAGGCCTACAAAAGCGCTTCCAAGGAAGGGTGCTGGCTAGCAACAGCTTTCAGTGCTGGCACTTTTCATCTCTGAGCAATTGCTCGACGTTTGCAATTTCTCACCTGAGCTCTCTTTAGACTGCGCGAGAGGATGAGCAGAAGAGTAGGTGGCTAGAGAAGCCCAGAGCCCCACTGTTCTTAGGGCTGCAAGAGCGTTTCCAAGGAAGGGTGCTGGCTAGCAACAGCTTTCAGTGCTGGCACTTTTCATCTCTGAGCAATTGCTCGACTTTTGCAATTTCTCACCTGAGCTCTCTTTAGACTGCGTGAGAGGATGAGCAGAAGAGTAGGTGGCTAGAGAAGCCCAGAGCCCCAGTGTTCTTAGGGCTAAAAAAGCGCTTCCAAGGAAGGGTGCTGGCTAGCAACAGCTTTCAGTGCTGGCACTTTTCATCTCTGAGCAATTGCTGGATGTTTGCAATTTCTCACCTGAGCTCTCTTTAGATTGCGCGAGAGGATGAGCAGAAGATTAGGTGGCTAGAGTAGCCCAGAGCCCCAGTGTTCTTAGGGCTACAAAAGCGCTTCCAAGGAAGGGTGCTGGCTAGCAACAGCTTTCAGTGCTGGCACTTTTCATCTCTGAGCAATTGCTCGACCTTTGCAATTTCTCAGCTCGTGTCTACGAGACGGAGAGATAGTGACCGTGATGTTTGGTGGGTAGAGAAGCGCAAAGCCCCAGTGTTGCTGTGCCTGTGAAAGCGCTTCCAAGGAAGGGTGCTGGCTAGCCAGAGCTTTCAGTGCTGGCACTTTTCATCTCTGAGCAATTGCTGGACATTTGCAATTTCTCACCTGAGCTCTCTTTAGACTGCGCGAGAGGATGAGCAGAAGATTAGGTGGCTAGAGAAGCCCAGAGCCCCAGTGTTCTTAGGCCTACAAAAGCGCTTCCAAGGAAGGGTGCTGGCTAGCCACAGCTTTCAGTGCTGGCACTTTTCATCTCTGAGCAATTGCTCGATGTTTGCAATTTCTCACCTGAGCTCTCTTTAGACTGCGCGAGAGGATGAGCAGAAGATTAGGTGGCTAGAGAAGCCCAGAGCCCCAGTGTTCTTAGGCCTACAAAAGCGCTTCCAAGGAAGGGTGCTGGCTAGCAACAGCTTTCAGTGCTGGCACTTTTCATCTCTGAGCAATTGCTCGACGTTTGCAATTTCTCAGCTCGTGTCTACGAGACAGAAAGAGAATGACCGTGATGTTTGGTGGCTAGAGAAGCGCAAAGCCCCAGTGTTGCTGTGCCTGTGAAAGCACTTCCAAGGAAGGGTGCTGGCTAGCAACAGCTTTCAGTGCTGGCACTTTTCATCTCTGAGCAATTGCTGGACGTTTGCAATTTCTCACCTGAGCTCTCTTTCGACTGCGCGAGAGGATGAGCAGAAGCTTAGGTGGCTAGAGTAGCCCAGAGCCCCAGTGTTCTTAGGCCTACAAAAGCGCTTCCAAGGAAGGGTGCTGGCTAGCAAGAGCTTTCAGTGCTGGCACTTTTCATCTCTGAGCAATTGCTCGACGTTTGCAATTTCTCACCTGAGCTATCTTTAGACTGCGCGAGAGGATGAGCAGAAGATTAGGTGGCTAGAGAAGGCCAGAGCCCCAGTGTTCTTAGGGCTGCAAGAGCGTTTCCAAGGAAGGGTGCTGGCTAGCAACAGCTTTCAGTGCTGGCACTTTTCATCTCTGAGCAATTGCTCGACTTTTGCAATTTCTCACCTGAGCTCTCTTTAGACTGCGTGAGAGGATGAGCAGAAGAGTAGGTGGCTAGAGAAGCCCAGAGCCCCAGTGTTCTTAGGCCTACAAAAGCGCTTCCAAGGAAGGGTGCTGGCTAGCAACAGCTTTCAGTGCTGGCACTTTTCATCTCTGAGCAATTGCTCGACCTTTGCAATTTCTCAGCTCGTGTCTACGAGACGGAGAGATAGTGACCGTGATGTTTGGTGGGTAGAGAAGCGCAAAGCCCCAGTGTTGCTGTGCCTGTGAAAGCGCTTCCAAGGAAGGGTGCTGGCTAGCCAGAGCTTTCAGTGCTGGCACTTTTCATCTCTGAGCAATTGCTGGACATTTGCAATTTCTCACCTGAGCTCTCTTTAGACTGCGCGAGAGGATGAGCAGAAGATTAGGTGGCTAGAGAAGCCCAGAGCCCCAGTGTTCTTAGGCCTACAAAAGCGCTTCCAAGGAAGGGTGCTGGCTAGCCACAGCTTTCAGTGCTGGCACTTTTCATCTCTGAGCAATTGCTCGATGTTTGCAATTTCTCACCTGAGCTCTCTTTAGAGTGCGTGAGAGGATGAGCAGAAGAGTAGGTGGCTAGAGAAGCCCAGAGCCCCAGTGTTCTTAGGCCTACAAAAGCGCTTCCAAGGAAGGGTGCTGGCTAGCAACAGCTTTCAGTGCTGGCACTTTTCATCTCTGAGCAATTGCTCGACGTTTGCAATTTCTCAGCTCGTGTCTACGAGACAGAAAGACTGTGACGTTTGGTGGGTAGAGAAGCGCAAAGCCCCAGTGTTGCTGCGCCTGTGAAAGCGCTTCCAAGGAAGGGTGCTGGCTAGCAAGAGCTTTCAGTGCTGGCACTTTTCATCTCTGAGCAATTGCTCGACGTTTGCAATTTCTCACCTGAGCTCTCTTTAGACTGCGCGAGAGGATGAGCAGAAGAGTAGGTGGCTAGAGAAGCCCAGAGCCCCAGTGTTCTTAGGCCTACAAAAGCGCTTCCAAGGAAGGGTGCTGGCTAGCAACAGCTTTCAGTGCTGGCACTTTTCATCTCTGAGCAATTGCTCGACGTTTGCAATTTCTCAGCTCGTGTCTACGAGACAGAAAGAGAATGACCGTGATGTTTGGTGGCTAGAGAAGCGCAAAGCCCCAGTGTTGCTGCGCCTGTGAAAGCACTTCCAAGGAAGGGTGCTGGCTAGCAACAGCTTTCAGTGCTGGCACTTTTCATCTCTGAGCAATTGCTGGACATTTGCAATTTCAAACCTGAGCTGTCTTTAGACTGCGCGAGAGGATGAGCAGAAGAGTAGGTGGCTAGAGAAGCCCAGAGCCCCAGTGTTCTTAGGCCTACAAAAGCGCTTCCAAGGAAGGGTGCTGGCTAGCAACAGCTTTCAGTGCTGGCACTTTTCATCTCTGAGCAATTGTTGGACGTTTGCAATTTCTCACCTGAGCTCTCTTTAGACTGCGCGAGAGGATGAGCAGAAGAGTAGGTGGCTAGAGAAGCCCAGAGCCCCAGTGTTCTTAGGCCTACAAAAGCGCTTCTAAGGAAGGGTGCTGGCTAGCAACAGATTTCAGTGCTGGCACTTTTCATCTCTGAGCAATTGCTCGACGTTTGCAATTTCTCAGCTCGTGTCTACGAGACGGAGAGATAGTGACCGTGATGTTTGGTGGGTAGAGAAGCGCAAAGCCCCAGTGTTGCTGCGCCTGTGAAAGCGCTTCCAAGGAAGGGTGCTCGCTAGCAACAGCTTTCAGTGCTGGCACTTTTCATCTCTGAGTAATTGCTTGACTTTTGCAATTTCTCACCTGAGCTCTCTTTAGAGTGCGCGAGAGGATGAGCAGAAGATTAGGTGGCTAGAGTAGCCCAGAGCCCCAGTGTTCTTAGGCCTACAAAAGCACTTCCAAGGAAGGGTGCTGGCTAGCAACAGCTTTCAGTGCTGGCACTTTTCATCTCTGAGCAATTGCTCGATGTTTGCAATTTCTCACCTGAGCTCTCTTTAGATTGCGCGAGAGGATGAGCAGAAGCTTAGGTGGCTAGAGTAGCCCAGAGCCCCAGTGTTCTTAGGGCTACAAAAGCGCTTCCAAGGAAGGGTGCTGGCTAGCAAGAGCTTTCAGTGCTGGCACTTTTCATCTCTGAGCAGTTGCTCGACTTTTGCAATTTCTCAGCTCGTGTCTACGAGACGGAGAGATAGTGACCGTGATGTTTGGTGGGTAGAGAAGCGCAAAGCCCCAGTGTTGCTGTGCCTGTGAAAGCGCTTCCAAGGAAGGGTGCTGTCTAGCAACAGCTTTCAGTGCTGGCACTTTTCATCTCTGAGCAATTGCTCGACGTTTGCAATTTCACACCTGAGCTCTCTTTAGACTGCGCGAGAGGATGAGCAGAAGAGTAGGTGGCTAGAGAAGCCCAGAGCCCCAGTGTTCTTAGGGCTACAAAAGCGCTTCCAAGGAAGGGTGCTGGCTAGCCACAGCTTTCAGTGCTGGCACTTTTCATCTCTGAGCAATTGCTCGACGTTTGCAATTTCTCACCTGAGCTCTCTTTAGACTGCGCGAGAGGATGAGCAGAAGATTAGGGGGCTAGAGAAGCCCAGAGCCCCAGTGTTCTTAGGCCTACAAAAGCGCTTCCAAGGAAGGGTGCTGGCTAGCAACAGCTTTCAGTGCTGGCACTTTTCATCTCTGAGCAATTGCTCGACGTTTGCAATTTCTCAGCTCGTGTGTACGAGACAGAAAGACTGTGACGTTTGGTGGGTAGAGAAGCGCAAAGCCCCAGTGTTGCTGCGCCTGTGAAAGCGCTTCCAAGGAAGGGTGCTGGCTAGCAACAGCTTTCAGTGCTGGCACTTTTCATCTCTGAGCAATTGCTCGACGTTTGCAATTTCTCACCTGAGCTCTCTTTAGACTGCGCGAGAGGATGAGCAGAAGATTAGGTGGCTAGAGAAGCCCAGAGCCCCAGTGTTCTTAGGCCTACAAAAGCGTTTCCAAGGAAGGGTGCTGGCTAGCAAGAGCTTTCAGTGCTGGCACTTTTCATCTCTGAGCAATTGCTCGACATTTGCAATTTCTCAGCTCGTGTCTACGAGACAGAAAGAGAATGACCGTGATGTTTGGTGGCTAGAGAAGCGCAAAGCCCCAGTGTTGCTGTGCCTGTGAAAGCGCTTCCAAGGAAGGGTGCTGGCTAGCAAGAGCTTTCAGTGCTGCCACTTTTCATCTCTGAGCAATTGCTGGACATTTGCAATTTCTCACCTGAGCTCTCTTTAGACTGCGCGAGAGGATGAGCAGAAGATTAGGTGGCTAGAGAAGCCCAGAGCCCCAGTGTTCTTAGGCCTACAAAAGCGCTTCTAAGGAAGGGTGCTGGCTAGCAACAGCTTTCAGTGCTGGCACTTTTCATCTCTGAGCAATTGCTCGACGTTTGCAATTTCTCAGCTCGTGTCTACGAGACGGAGAGATAGTGACCGTGACGTTTGGTGGCTAGAGAAGCGCAAAGCCCCAGTGTTGCTGCGCCTGTGAAAGCGCTTCCAAGGAAGGGTGCTGGCTAGCAACAGCTTTCAGTGCTGGCACTTTTCATCTCTGAGCAATTGCTCGACGTTTGCAATTTCTCACCTGAGCTCTCTTTAGACTGCGCGAGAGGATGAGCAGAAGATTAGGTGGCTAGAGTAGCCCAGAGCCCCAGTGTTCTTAGGCCTACAAAAGCGCTTCCAAGGAAGGGTGCTGGCTAGCAACAGCTTTCAGTGCTGGCACTTTTCATCTCTGAGCAATTGCTCGACGTTTGCAATTTCTCAGCTCGTGTCTACGAGACAGAGAGATAGTGACCGTGACGTTTGGTGGGTAGAGAAGCGCAAAGCCCCAGTGTTGCTGCGCCTGTGAAAGCGCTTCCAAGGAAGGGTGCTGGCTAGCAACAGCTTTCAGTGCTGGCACTTTTCATCTCTGAGCAATTGCTGGACATTTACAATTTCTCAGCTCGTGTCTACGAGACGGAGAGATAGTGACCGTGATGTTTGGTGGCTAGAGAAGCGCAAAGGCCCAGTGTTGCTGCGCCTGTGAAAGCGCTTCCAAGGAAGGGTGCTGGCTAGCAACAGCTTTCAGTGCTGGCACTTTTCATCTCTGAGCAATTGCTCGACGTTTGCAATTTCTCACCTGAGCTCTCTTTAGAGTGCGCGAGAGGATGAGCAGAAGATTAGGTGGCTAGAGAAGCCCAGAGCCCCAGTGTTCTTAGGGCTACAAAAGCGCTTCCAAGGAAGGGTGCTGGCTAGCAACCGCTTTCAGTGCTGACACTTTTCATCTCTCAGCAATTGCTCGACGTTTGCAATTTCTCAGCTCTTGTCTACGAGACAGAAAGACTGTCACGTTTGGTGGCTAGAGAAGCGCAAAGCCCCAGTGTTGCTGCGCCTGTGAAAGCGCTTCCAAGGAAGGGTGCTGGCTAGCAACAGCTTTCAGTGCTGCCACTTTTCATCTCTGAGCAATTGCTCGACTTTTGCAATTTCAAACCTGAGCTCTCTTTAGACTGCGCGAGAGGATGAGCAGAAGATTAGGTGGCTAGAGAAGCCCAGAGCCCCACTGTTCTTAGGCCTACAAAAGCGCTTCCAAGGAAGGGTGCTGGCTAGCAACAGCTTTCAGTGCTGGCACTTTTCATCTCTGAGCAATTGCTGGATGTTTGCAATTTCTCACCTGAGCTCTCTTTAGACTGCTCGACAGGATGAGCAGAAGATTAGGTGGCTAGAGTAGCCCAGAGCCCCAGTGTTCTTAGGGCTACAAAAGCGCTTCCAAGGAAGGGTGCTGGCTAGCAACAGCTTTCAGTGCTGGCACTTTTCATCTCTGAGCAATTGCTCGACCTTTGCAATTTCTCAGCTCGTGTCTACGAGACGGAGAGATAGTGACCATGATGTTTGGTGGCTAGAGAAGCGCAAAGCCCCAGTGTTGCTGTGCCTGTGAAAGCGCTTCCAAGGAAGGGTGCTGGCTGGCAAGAGCTTTCAGTGCTGGCACTTTTCATCTCTGAGCAATTGCTGGACATTTGCAATTTCTCACCTGAGCTCTCTTTAGAGTGCGCGAGAGGATGAGCAGAAGAGTAGGTGGCTAGAGAAGCCCAGAGCCCCAGTGTTCTTAGGCCTACAAAAGCGCTTCCAAGGAAGGGTGCTGGCTAGCCACAGCTTTCAGTGCTGGCACTTTTCATCTCTGAGCAATTGCTCGACGTTTGCAATTTCTCACCTGAGCTCTCTTTAGACTGCGCGAGAGGATGAGCAGAAGAGTAGGTGGCTAGAGAAGCCCAGAGCCCCAGTGTTCTTAGGGCTACAAAAGCGCTTCCAAGGAAGGGTGCTGGCTAGCAACAGCTTTCAGTGCTGGCACTTTTCATCTCTGAGCAATTGCTCGACGTTTGCAATTTCTCAGCTCGTGTCTACGAGACAGAAAGAGAATGACCGTGATGTTTGCTGGGTAGAGAAGCGCAAAGCCCCAGTGTTGCTGTGCCTGTGAAAGCGCTTCCAAGGAAGGGTGCTGGCTAGCAACAGCTTTCAGTGCTGGCACTTTTCATCTCTGAGCAATTGCTGGACATTTGCAATTTCTCACCTGAGCTCTCTTTAGAGTGCGCGAGAGGATGAGCAGAAGAGGAGGTGGCTAGAGAAGCCCAGAGCCCCAGTGTTCTAAGGGCTACAAAAGCGCTTCCAAGAAGGGTGCTCGCTAGCAACAGCTTTCAGTGCTGGCACTTTTCATCTCTGAGCAATTGCTGGACGTTTGCAATTTCTCCCCTGAGCTCTCTTTAGACTGCGCGAGAGGATGAGCAGAAGATGAGGTGGCTAGAGAAGCCCAGAGCCCCACTGTTCTTAGGCCTACAAAAGCGCTTCTAAGGAAGGGTGCTGGCTAGCAACAGCTTTCAGTGCTGGCACTTTTCATCTCTGAGCAATTGCTCGACGTTTGCAATTTCTCAGCTCGTGTCTACGAGACAGAGACATAGTGACCATGACGTTTGGTGGGTAGAGAAGCGCAAAGCCCCAGTGTTGCTGCGCCTGTGAAAGCGCTTCCAAGGAAGGGTGCTGGCTAGCAAGAGCTTTCAGTGCTGGCACTTTTCATCTCTGAGCAATTGCTCGATGTTTGCAATTTCTCACCTGAGCTCTCTTTAGACTGCGCGAGAGGATGAGCAGAAGAGTAGGTGGCTAGAGAAGCCCAGAGCCCCAGTGTTCTTAGGGCTACAAAAGCGCTTCCAAGGAAGGGTGCTGGCTAGCAACAGCTTTCAGTGCTGGCACTTTTCATCTCTGAGCAATTGCTCGACGTTTGCAATTTCTCACCTGAGCGCTCTTTAGACTGCGCGAGAGGATGAGCAGAAGATTAGGTGGCTAGAGTAGCCCAGAGACCCAGTGTTCTTAGGCCTACAAAAGCGCTTCCAAGGAAGGGGGCTGGCTAGCAACAGCTTTCAGTGCTGGCACTTTTCATCTCTCAGCAATTGCTCGACGTTTGCAATTTCTCAGCTCGTGTCTACGAGACAGAAAGAGAATGACCGTGATGTTTGCTGGGTAGAGAAGCGCAAAGTCCCAGTGTTGCTGTGCCTGTGAAAGCGCTTCCAAGGAAGGGTGCTGGCTAGCAACAGCTTTCAGTGCTGGCACTTTTCATCTCTGAGCAATTGCTGGACATTTGCAATTTCTCACCTGAGCTCTCTTTAGAGTGCGCGAGAGGATGAGCAGAAGAGGAGGTGGCTAGAGAAGCCCAGAGCCCCAGTGTTCTAAGGGCTACAAAAGCGCTTCCAAGAAGGGTGCTCGCTAGCAACAGCTTTCAGTGCTGGCACTTTTCATCTCTGAGCAATTGCTGGACGTTTGCAATTTCTCCCCTGAGCTCTCTTTAGACTGCGCGAGAGGATGAGCAGAAGAGTAGGTGGCTAGAGAAGCCCAGAGCCCCACTGTTCTTAGGCCTACAAAAGCGCTTCTAAGGAAGGGTGCTGGCTAGCAACAGCTTTCAGTGCTGGCACTTTTCATCTCTGAGCAATTGCTCGACGTTTGCAATTTCTCAGCTCGTGTCTACGAGACGGAGAGATAGTGACCATGACGTTTGGTGGGTAGAGAAGCGCAAAGCCCCAGTGTTGCTGCGCCTGTGAAAGCGCTTCCAAGGAAGGGTGCTGGCTAGCAAGAGCTTTCAGTGCTGGCACTTTTCATCTCTGAGCAATTGCTCGATGTTTGCAATTTCTCACCTGAGCTCTCTTTAGACTGCGCGAGAGGATGAGCAGAAGAGTAGGTGGCTAGAGAAGCCCAGAGCCCCAGTGTTCTTAGGCCTACAAAAGCGCTTCCAAGGAAGGGTGCTGGCTAGCAACAGCTTTCAGTGCTGGCACTTTTCATCTCTGAGCAATTGCTCGACGTTTGCAATTTCTCACCTGAGCTCTCTTTAGACTGCGCGAGAGGATGAGCAGAAGATTAGGTGGCTAGAGTAGCCCAGAGCCCCACTGTTCTTAGGCCTACAAAAGCGCTTCCAAGGAAGGGGGCTGGCTAGCAACAGCTTTCAGTGCTGGCACTTTTCATCTCTGAGCAATTGCTCGACGTTTGCAATTTCTCAGCTCGTGTCTACGAGACGGAGAGATAGTGACCGTGATGTTTGGTGGGTAGAGAAGCGCAAAGCCCCAGTGTTGCTGCGCCTGTGAAAGCGCTTCCAAGGAAGGGTGCTGGCTAGCAACAGCTTTCAGTGCTGGCACTTTTCATCTCTGAGCAATTGCTGGACATTTGCAATTTCTCACCTGAGCTCTCTTTAGACTGCGCGAGAGGATGAGCAGAAGATGAGGTGGCTAGAGAAGCCCAGAGCCCCAGTGTTCTTAGGGCTACAAAAGCGCTTCCAAGGAAGGGTGCTGGCTAGCAACAGCTTTCAGTGCTGGCACTTTTCATCTCTGAGCAATTGCTCGACGTTTGCAATTTCTCACCTGAGCTCTCTTTTGACTGCGCGAGAGGATGAGCAGAAGATTAGGTGGCTAGAGAAGCCCAGAGCCCCAGTGTTCTTAGGGCTACAAAAGCGTTTCCAAGGAAGGGTGCTGGCTAGCAACAGCTTTCAGTGCTGGCACTTTTCATCTCTGAGCAATTGCTCGACGTTTGCAATTTCTCAGCTCGTGTCTACGATACTGAAAGAGAAGGACCGTGATGTTTGGTGGGTAGAGAAGCGCAAAGCCCCAGTGTTGCTGCGCCTGTGAAAGCGCTTCCAAGGAAGGGTGCTGGCTAGCAACAGCTTTCAGTGCTGCCACTTTTCATCTCTGAGCAATTGCTGGACATTTGCAATTTCACACCTGAGCTCTCTTTAGACTGCGCGAGAGGATGAGCAGAAGATTAGGTGGCTAGAGAAGCCCAGAGCCCGAGTGTTCTTAGGGCTACAAAAGCGCTTCCAAGGAAGGGTGCTGGCTAGCAACAGCTTTCAGTGCTGCCACTTTTCATCTCTGAGCAATTGCTGGATGTTTGCAATTTCTCACCTGATCTCTCTTTAGACTGCGCGAGAGGATGAGCAGAAGATTAGGTGGCTAGAGAAGCCCAGAGCCCCACTGTTCTTAGGCCTACAAAAGCGCTTCCAAGGAAGGGTGCTGGCTAGCAACAGCTTTCAGTGCTGGCACTTTTCATCTCTGAGCAATTGCTCGACGTTTGCAATTTCTCAGATCGTGTCTACGAGACGGAGAGATAGTGACCTTGATGTTTGGTGGCTAGAGAAGCGCAAAGCCCCAGTGTTGCTGTGCCTGTGAAAGCGCTTCCAAGGAAGGGTGCTGGCTAGCAACAGCTTTCAGTGCTGGCACTTTTCATCTCTGAGCAATTGCTGGACATTTGCAATTTCACACCTGAGCTCTCTTTAGACTGCGCGAGAGGATGAGCAGAAGATGAGGTGGCTAGAGAAGCCCAGAGCCCCAGTGTTCTTAGGGCTACAAAAGCGCTTCCAAGGAAGGGTGCTGGCTAGCAACAGCTTTCAGTGCTGGCACTTTTCATCTCTGAGCAATTGCTGGATGTTTGCAATTTCTCACCTGAGCTCTCTTTAGACTGCGCGAGAGGATGAGCAGAAGATTAGGTGGCTAGAGTAGCCCAGAGCCCCACTGTTCTTAGGGCTACAAAAGCGCTTCCAAGGAAGGGTGCTGGCTAGCAAGAGCTTTCAGTGCTGGCACTTTTCATCTCTGAGC
The DNA here is from genome assembly GCA_037962945.1 of Sarcoramphus papa. Classification (NCBI taxonomy): domain Eukaryota; kingdom Metazoa; phylum Chordata; class Aves; order Accipitriformes; family Cathartidae; genus Sarcoramphus; species Sarcoramphus papa. The sequence continues at coordinate 95,890,348 of CM075586.1, forward strand.
AATTGCTGGATGTTTGCAATTTCTCACCTGAGCTCTCTTTAGACTGCGCGAGAGGATGAGCAGAAGATTAGGTGGCTAGAGAAGCCCAGAGCCCCAGTGTTCTTAGGGCTACAAAAGCGCTTCCAAGGAAGGGTGCTGGCTAGCAACAGCTTTCAGTGCTGGCACTTTTCATCTCTGAGCAATTGCTCGACGTTTGCAATTTCTCAGCTCGTGTCTACGAGACGGAAAGAGAAGGACCGTGACGTTTGGTGGCTATAGAAGCGCAAAGCCCCAGTGTTGCTGCGCCTGTGAAAGCGCTTCCAAGGAAGGGTGCTGGCTAGCAACAGCTTTCAGTGCTGGCACTTTTCATCTCTGAGCAATTGCTCGACGTTTGCAATTTCAAACCTGAGCTCTCTTTAGAGTGCGCGAGAGGATGAGCAGAAGATTAGGTGGCTAGAGAAGCCCAGAGCCCCAGTGTTCTTAGGCCTACAAAAGCGCTTCCAAGGAAGGGTGCTGGCTAGCAACAGCTTTCAGTGCTGGCACTTTTCATCTCTGAGCAATTGCTCGACGTTTGCAATTTCTCAGCTCGTGTCTACGAGACGGAGAGATAGTGACCATGCCGTTTGGTGGCTAGAGAAGCGCAAAGCCCCAGTGTTGCTGCGCCTGTGAAAGCGGTTCCAAGGAAGGGTGCTGGCTAGCAAGAGCTTTCAGTGCTGGCACTTTTCATCTCTGAGCAATTGCTCGCCGTTTGCAATTTCTCAGCTCGTGTCTACGAGACGGAGAGATAGTGACCGTGACGTTTGGTGGCTAGAGAAGCGCAAAGCCCCAGTGTTGCTGTGCCTGTGAAAGCGCTTCCAAGGAAGGGTGCTGGCTGGCAAGAGCTTTCAGTGCTGGCACTTTTCATCTCTGAGCAATTGCTCGACGTTTGCAATTTCTCAGCTCTTGTCTACGAGAAGGAAAGAGAAGGACCGTGATGTTTGGTGGGTAGAGTAGCGCAAAGCCCCAGTGTTGCTGCACCTGTGAAAGCGCTTCCAAGGAAGGGTGCTGGCTAGCAACAGCTTTCAGTGCTGGCACTTTTCATCTCTGAGCAATTGCTGGACGTTTCCAATTTCACACCTGAGCTCTCTTTAGACTGCGCGAGAGGATGAGCAGAAGAGTAGGTGGCTAGAGAAGCCCGGAGCCCCACTGTTCTTAGGCCTACAAAAGCGCTTCCAAGGAAGGGTGCTGGCTAGCAACAGCTTTCAGTGCTGGCACTTTTCATCTCTCAGCAATTGCTCGACGTTTGCAATTTCTCAGCTCTTGTCTACGAGACGGAAAGACTGTCACGTTTGGTGGGTAGAGAAGCGCAAAGCCCCAGTGTTGCTGCGCCTGTGAAAGCGCTTCCAAGGAAGGGTGCTGGCTAGCAACAGCTTTCAGTGCTGGCACTTTTCATCTATGAGCAATTGCTCGACGTTTGCAATTTCTCACCTGAGCTCTCTTTCGACTGCGCGAGAGGATGAGCAGAAGATTAGGTGGCTAGAGAAGCCCAGAGCCCCACTGTTCTTAGGGCTGCAAGAGCGTTTCCAAGAAAGGGTGCTGGCTAGCAACAGCTTTCAGTGCTGGCACTTTTCATCTCTGAGCAATTGCTCGACGTTTGCAATTTCTCAGCTCGTGTCTACGAAACAGAAAGAGAATGACCGTGATGTTTGGTGGCTAGAGAAGCGCAAAGCCCCAGTGTTGCTGTGCCTGTGAAAGCGCTTCCAAGGAAGGGTGCTGGCTAGCAACAGCTTTCAGTGCTGCCACTTTTCATCTCTGAGCAATTGCTCGACGTTTGCAATTTCTCACCTGAGCTCTCTTTAGACTGCGCGAGAGGATGAGCAGAAGATTAGGTGGCTAGAGAAGCCCAGAGCCCCAGTGTTCTAAGGGCTACAAAAGCGCTTCCAAGAAGGGTGCTGGCTAGCAACAGCTTTCAGTGCTGGCACTTTTCATCTCTGAGCAATTGCTGGACGTTTGCAATTTCTCACCTGAGCTCTCTTTAGACTGCGCGAGAGGATGAGCAGAAGATTAGGTGGCTAGAGAAGCCCAGAGCCCCAGTGTTCTTAGGGCTACAAAAGCGCTTCCAAGGAAGGGTGCTGGCTAGCAAGAGCTTTCAGTGCTGGCACTTTTCATCTCTGAGCAATTGCTCGACGTTTGCAATTTCTCAGCTCGTGTCTACGAGACGGAGAGATAGTGACCATGACGTTTGGTGGGTAGAGAAGCGCAAAGCCCCAGTGTTGCTGCGCCTGTGAAAGCGCTTCCAAGGAAGGGTGCTGGCTAGCAACAGCTTTCAGTGCTGGCACTTTTCATCTCTGAGCAATTGCTCGACGTTTGCAATTTCTCACCTCAACTCTCTTTAGACTGCGCGAGAGGATGAGCAGAAGATTAGGTGGCTAGAGAAGCCCAGAGCCCCAGTGTTCTAAGGGCTACAAAAGCGCTTCCAAGGAAGGGTGCTGGCTAGCAAGAGCTTTCAGTGCTGGCACTTTTCATCTCTGAGCAATTGCTCGACGTTTGCAATTTCTCACCTGAGCTCTCTTTAGACTGCGCGAGAGGATGAGCAGAAGATTAGGTGGCTAGAGTAGCCCAGAGCCCCAGTGTTCTTAGGCCTACAAAAGCGCTTCCAAGGAAGGGTGCTGGCTAGCAACAGCTTTCAGTGCTGGCACTTTTCATCTCTGAGCAATTGCTCGACGTTTGCAATTTCTCAGCTCGTGTCTACGAGACGGAGAGATAGTGACCATGACGTTTGGTGGGTAGAGAAGCGCAAAGCCCCAGTGTTGCTGCGCCTGTGAAAGCGCTTCCAAGGAAGGGTGCTGGCTAGCAACAGCTTTCAGTGCTGGCACTTTTCATCTCTGAGCAATTGCTCGATGTTTCCAATTTCTCACCTGAGCTCTCTTTAGACTGCGCGAGAGGATGAGCAGAAGATTAGGTGGCTAGAGAAGCCCAGAGCCCCAGTGATCTTAGGGCTACAAAAGCGCTTCCAAGGAAGGGTGCTGGCTAGCAACAGCTTTCAGTGCTGGCACTTTTCATCTCTGAGCAATTGCTCGACGTTTGCAATTTCTCACCTAAGCTCTCTTTAGACTGCGCGAGAGGATGAGCAGAAGATTAGGTGGCTAGAGAAGCCCAGAGCCCCAGTGTTCTTAGGCCTACAAAAGCGCTTCCAAGGAAGGGTGCTGGCTAGCAAGAGCTTTCAGTGCTGGCACTTTTCATCTCTGAGCAATTGCTCGACGTTTGCAATTTCTCAGCTCTTATCTACGAGACAGAAAGAGAATGACCGTGACGTTTGGTGGGTAGAGAAGCGCAAAGCCCCAGTGTTGCTGCGCCTGTGAAAGCGCTTCCAAGGAAGGGTGCTGGCTAGCAACAGCTTTCAGTGCTGGCACTTTTCATCTCTGAGCAATTGCTGGACGTTTGCAATTTCTCACCTGAGCTCTCTTTAGACTGCGCGAGAGGATGAGCAGAAGAGTAGGTGGCTAGAGAAGCCCAGAGCCCCAGTGTTCTTAGGGCTACAAAAGCGCTTCCAAGGAAGGGTGCTGGCTAGCAACAGCTTTCAGTGCTGCCACTTTTCATCTCTGAGCAATTGCTGGATGTTTGCAATTTCTCACCTGAGCTCTCTTTAGACTGCGCGAGAGGATGAGCAGAAGATTAGGTGGCTAGAGTAGCCCAGAGCCCCAGTGTTCTTAGGCCTACAAAAGCGCTTCCAAGGAACCGTGCTGGCTAGCAACAGCTTTCAGTGCTGGCACTTTTCATCTCTGAGCAATTGCTCGACGTTTGCAATTTCTCAGCTCGTGTCTACGAGACAGAAAGACTGTCACGTTTGGTGGCTAGAGAAGCGCAAAGCCCCAGTCTTGCTGCGCCTGTGAAAGCGCTTCCAAGGAAGGGTGCTGGCTAGCAACAGCTTTCAGTGCTGGCACTTTTCATCTCTGAGCAATTGCTGGACGTTTGCAATTTCTCACCTGTGCTCTCTTTAGACTGCGCGAGAGGATGAGCAGAAGATTAGGTGGCTAGAGTAGCCCAGAGCCCCAGTGTTCTTAGGCCTACAAAAGCGCTTCCAAGGAAGGGTGCTGGCTAGCAACAGCTTTCAGTGCTGGCACTTTTCATCTCTGAGCAATTCCTCGACGTTTGCAATTTCTCAGATCGTGTCTACGAGACGGAGAGATAGTGACCGTGATGTTTGGTGGGTAGAGAAGCGCAAAGCCCCAGTGTTGCTGCGCCTGTGAAAGCGCTTCCAAGGAAGGGTGCTGGCTAGCAACAGCTTTCAGTGCTGGCACTTTTCATCTCTGAGCAATTGCTGGACATTTGCAATTTCACACCTGAGCTCTCTTTAGACTGCGCGAGAGGATGAGCAGAAGATTAGGTGGCTAGAGAAGCCCAGAGCCCCAGTGTTCTTAGGGCTACGAAAGCGCTTCCAAGGAAGGGTGCTGGCTAGCAACAGCTTTCAGTGCTGGCACTTTTCATCTCTGAGCAATTGCTCGATGTTTGCAATTTCTCACCTGAGCTCTCTTTAGACTGCGCGAGAGGATGAGCAGAAGATTAGGTGGCTAGAGAAGCCCAGAGCCACAGTGTTCTTAGGCCTACAAAAGCGCTTCCAAGGAAGGGTGCTGGCTAGCAACAGCTTTCAGTGCTGGCACTTTTCATCTCTCAGCAATTGCTCGACGTTTGCAATTTCTCAGATCGTGTCTACGAGACAGAAAGACTGTCACTTTTGGTGGGTAGAGAAGCGGAAAGCCCCAGTGTTGCTGCGCCTGTGAAAGCGCTTCCAAGGAAGGGTGCTGGCTAGCAACAGCTTTCAGTGCTGGCACTTTTCATCTCTGAGCAATTGCTGGACATTTGCAATTTCTCACCTGAGCTCTCTTTAGACTGCGCGAGAGGATGAGCAGAAGCTTAGGTGGCTAGAGAAGCCCAGAGCCCCAGTGTTCTTAGGGCTACAAGAGCACTTCCAAGGAAGGGTGCTGGCTAGCAACAGCTTTCAGTGCTGGCACTTTTCATCTCTGAGCAATTGCTCGACGTTTGCAATTTCTCGGCTCGTGTCTACGAGACGGAAAGAGAAAGACCGTGATGTTTGGTGGCTAGAGAAGCGCAAAGCCCCAGTGTTGCTGCACCTGTGAAAGCGCTTCCAAGGAAGGGTGCTGGCTAGCAAGAGCTTTCAGTGCTGGCACTTTTCATCTCTGAGCAATTGCTGGATGTTTGCAATTTCTCACCTGAGCTGTCTTTAGACTGCGCGAGAGGATGAGCAGAAGATTAGGTGGCTAGAGAAGCCCAGAGCCCCAGTGTTCTTAGGCCTACAAAAGCGCTTCCAAGGAAGGGTGCTGGCTAGCAACAGCTTTCAGTGCTGGCACTTTTCATCTCTGAGCAATTGCTCGACGTTTGCAATTTCTCAGCTCGTGTCTACGAGACAGAAAGACCGTGATGTTTGGTGGCTAGAGAAGCGCAAAGCCCCAGTGTTGCTGCGCCTGTGAAAGCGCTTCCAAGGAAGGGTGCTGGCTAGCAAGAGCTTTCAGTGCTGGCACTTTTCATCTCTGAGCAATTGCTCGACGTTTGCAATTTCTCACCTCAGCTCTCTGTAGACTGCGCGAGAGGATGAGCAGAAGATTAGGTGGTTAGTGAAGCACAGAGCCCCAGTGTTCTTAGGGCTACAAAAGCGCTTCCAAGGAAGGGTGCTAGCTAGCAACAGCTTTCAGTGCTGGCACTTTTCATCTCTCAGCAATTGCTCGACGTTTGCAATTTCTCAGATCGTGTCTACGAGACAGAAAGACTGTCACGTTTGGTGGCTAGAGAAGCGCAAAGCCCCAGTGTTGCTGTGCCTGTGAAAGCGCTTCCAAGGAAGGGTGCTGGCTAGCAACAGCTTTCAGTGCTGGCACTTTTCATCTCTGAGCAATTGCTGGACATTTGCAATTTCTCACCTGAGCTCTCTTTAGAGTGCGCGAGAGGATGAGCAGAAGATTAGGTGGCTAGAGAAGCCCAGAGCCCCAGTGTTCTAAGGGCTACAAAAGCGCTTCCAAGAAGGGTGCTGGCTAGCAAGAGCTTTCAGTGCTGGCACTTTTCATCTCTGAGCAATTGCTCGACGTTTGCAATTTCTCACCTGAGCTCTCTTTAGACTGCGCGAGAGGATGAGCAGAAGAGTAGGTGGCTAGAGAAGCCCAGAGCCCCAGTGTTCTTAGGGCTGCAAGAGCGTTTCCAAGGAAGGGTGCTGGCTAGCAAGAGCTTTCAGTGCTGGCACTTTTCATCTCTGAGCAATTGCTCGACATTTGCAATTTCTCAGCTCGTGTCTACGAGACAGAAAGAGAATGACCGTGATGTTTGGTGGCTAGAGAAGCGCAAAGCCCCAGTGTTGCTGCACCTGTGAAAGCGCTTCCAAGGAAGGGTGCTGGCTAGCAACAGCTTTCAGTGCTGGCACTTTTCATCTCTGAGCAATTGCTGGACGTTTGCAATTTCTCACCTGAGCTCTCTTTAGACTGCGCGAGAGGATGAGCAGAAGAGTAGGTGGCTAGAGAAGCCCAGAGCCCCAGTGTTCTTAGGGCTACAAAAGCGCTTCCAAGGAAGGGTGCTGGCTAGCAACAGCTTTCAGTGCTGGCACTTTTCATCTCTGAGCAATTGCTGGATGTTTGCAATTTCTCACCTGAGCTCTCTTTAGACTGCGCGAGAGGATGAGCAGAAGATTAGGTGGCTAGAGAAGCCCAGAGCCCCAGTGTTCTTAGGGCTACAAGAGGGTTTCCAAGGAAGGGTGCTGGCTAGCAACAGCTTTCAGTGCTGGCACTTTTCATCTCTCAGCAATTGCTCGACGTTTGCAATTTCTCAGCTCGTGTCTACGAGACGGAAAGAGAATGACCGTGATGTTTGGTGGCTAGAGAAGCGCAAAGCCCCAGTGTTGCTGCGCCTGTGAAAGCGCTTCCAAGGAAGGGTGCTGGCTAGCAACAGCTTTCAGTGCTGGCACTTTTCATCTCTGAGCAATTGCTCGACGTTTGCAATTTCTCACCTGAGCTCTCTTTAGACTGCGCGAGAGGATGAGCAGAAGATTAGGTGGCTAGAGAAGCCCAGAGCCCCAGTGTTCTTAGGCCTACAAAAGCGCTTCCAAGGAAGGGTGCTGGCTAGCAACAGCTTTCATTGCTGGCACTTTTCATCTCTCAGCAATTGCTCGACGTTTGCAATTTCTCAGCTCGTGTCTACGAGACAGAAAGACTGTCACGTTTGGTGGGTAGAGAAGCGCAAAGCCCCAGTGTTGCTGCGCCTGTGAAAGCGCTTCCAAGGAAGGGTGCTGGCTAGCAACAGCTTTCAGTGCTGCCACTTTTCATCTCTGAGCAATTGCTCGACGTTTGCAATTTCTCACCTGAGCTCTCTTTAGACTGCGCGAGAGGATGAGCAGAAGATTAGGTGGCTAGAGAAGCCCAGAGCCCGAGTGTTCTTAGGGCTACAAAAGCGCTTCCAAGGAAGGGTGCTGGCTAGCAACAGCTTTCAGTGCTGGCACTTTTCATCTCTGAGCAATTGCTGGATGTTTGCAATTTCTCCCCTGAGCTCTCTTTAGATTGCGCGAGAGGATGAGCAGAAGATTAGGTGGCTAGAGGAGCCCAGAGCCCCAGTGTTCTAAGGGCTACAAAAGCACTTCCAAGGAAGGGTGCTGGCTAGCAACAGCTTTCAGTGCTGGCACTTTTCATCTCTGAGCAATTGCTCGACGTTTGCAATTTCTCAGCTCGTGTCTACAAGATAGAAAGACTGTCACGTTTGGTGGGTAGAGAAGCGGAAAGCCCCAGTGTTGCTGCGCCTGTGAAAGCGCTTCCAAGGAAGGGTGCTGGCTAGCAAGAGCTTTCAGTGCTGGCACTTTTCATCTCTGAGCAATTGCTGGACATTTGCAATTTCTCACCTGAGCTCTCTTTAGACTGCGCGAGAGGATGAGCAGAAGATTAGGTGGCTAGAGAAGCCCAGAGCCCCAGTGTTCCTAGGGCTGCAAGAGCGTTTCCAAGGAAGGGTGCTGGCTAGCAACAGCTTTCAGTGCTGGCACTTTTCATCTCTGAGCAATTGCTCGACGTTTGCAATTTCTCAGCTCGTGTCTACGAGACAGAAAGAGAATGACCGTGATGTTTGGTGGCTAGAGAAGCGCAAAGCCCCAGTGTTGCTGTGCCTGTGAAAGCGCTTCCAAGGAAGGGTGCTGGCTAGCAACAGCTTTCAGTGCTGGCACTTTTCATCTCTGAGCAATTGCTCGACGTTTGCAATATCTCAGCTCTTATCTACGAGACGGAGAGATAGTGACCGTGACGTTTGGTGGCTAGAGAAGCGCAAAGCCCCAGTGTTGCTGTGCCTGTGAAAGCACTTCCAAGGAAGGGTGCTGGCTAGCAAGAGCTTTCAGTGCTGGCACTTTTCATCTCTGAGCAATTGCTCGACGTTTGCAATTTCTCACCTGAGCTCTCTTTAGACTGCGCGAGAGGATGAGCAGAAGATTAGGTGGCTAGAGAAGCCCAGAGCCCCAGTGTTCTTAGGGCTACAAAAGCGCTTCCAAGGAAGGGTGCTGGCTAGCAAGAGCTTTCAGTGCTGGCACTTTTCATCTCTGAGCAATTGCTCGACGTTTGCAATTTCTCACCTGAGCTCTCTTTAGACTGCGCGAGAGGATGAGCAGAAGAGTAGGTGGCTAGAGTAGCCCAGAGCCCCAGTGTTCTTAGGGCTACAAGGGCGTTTCCAAGGAAGGGTGCTGGCTAGCAACAGCTTTCAGTGCTGGCACTTTTCATCTCTCAGCAATTGCTCGACGTTTGCAATTTCTCAGCTCGTGTCTACGAGATAGAAAGACTGTCACGTTTGGTGGGTAGAGAAGCGGAAAGCCCCAGTGTTGCTGCGCCTGTGAAAGCGCTTCCAAGGAATGGTGCTGGCTAGCAACAGCTTTCAGTGCTGGCACTTTTCATCTCTGAGCAATTGCTCGATGTTTGCAATTTCTCAACTGAGCTCTCTTTAGACTGCGCGAGAGGATGAGCAGAAGATTAGGTGGCAAGAGAAGCGCAAAGCCCCAGTGTTCTTAGGCCTACAAAAGCGCTTCCAAGGAAGGGTGCTGGCTAGCAACAGCTTTCAGTGCTGGCACTTTTCATCTCTGAGCAATTGCTCAACGTTTGAAATTTCTCACCTGAGCTCTCTTTAGACTGCGCGAGAGGATGAGCAGAAGATTAGGTGGCTAGAGAAGCCCAGAGCCCCAGTGTTCTTAGGGCTACAAAAGCGCTTCCAAGGAAGGGTGCTGGCTAGCAACAGCTTTCAGTGCTGCCGCTTTTCATCTCTGAAGCAATTGCTCGACGTTTGCAATTTCTCAGATCGTGTCTACGAGACGGAGAGATAGTGACCGTGATGTTTGCTGGGTAGAGAAGCGCAAAGCCCCAGTGTTGCTGCGCCTGTGAAAGCGCTTCCAAGGAAGGGTGCTGGCTAGCAAGAGCTTTCAGTGCTGGCACTTTTCATCTCTGAGCAATTGCTCAACGTTTGGAATCTCTCACCTGAGCTCTCTTTAGACTGCGCGAGAGGATGAGCAGAAGATTAGGTGGCTAGAGAAGCCCAGAGCCCCAGTGTTCTTAGGCCTACAAAAGCGCTTCCAAGGAAGGGTGCTGGCTAGCAACAGCTTTCAGTGCTGGCACTTTTCATCTCTGAGCAATTGCTCGACGTTTGCAATTTCTCAGCTCGTGTCTACGAGACAGAAAGTCCGTGACATTTGGTGGGTAGAGAAGCGGAAAGCCCCAGTGTTGCTGCGCCTGTGAAAGCGCTTCCAAGGAAGGGTGCTGGCTAGCAACAGCTTTCAGTGCTGGCACTTTTCATCTCTGAGCAATTGCTCGACGTTTGCAATTTCTCACCTGAGCTCTCTTTAGACTGCGCGAGAGGATGAGCAGAAGATTAGGTGGCTAGAGAAGCCCAGAGCCCCAGTGTTCTTAGGCCTACAAAAGCGCTTCCAAGGAAGGGTGCTGGCTAGCAACAGCTTTCAGTGCTGGCACTTTTCATCTCTGAGCAATTGCTCGACGTTTGCAATTTCTCCCCTGAGCTCTCTTTAGACTGCGCGAGAGGATGAGCAGAAGAGTAGGTGGATAGAGAAGGCCAGAGCCCCAGTGTTCTTAGGGCTACAAGAGCGTTTCCAAGGAAGGGTGCTGGCTAGCAACAGCTTTCAGTGCTGGCACTTTTCATCTCTGAGCAATTGCTCGACGTTTGCAATTTCTCACCTGAGCTCTCTTTAGACTGCGCGAGAGGATGAGCAGAAGAGTAGGTGGCTAGAGTAGCCCAGAGCCCCAGTGTTCTTAGGGCTACAAGAGCGTTTCCAAGGAAGGGTGCTGGCTAGCAACAGCTTTCAGTGCTGGCACTTTTCATCTCTGAGCAATTGCTCGACGTTTGCAATTTCTCAGCTCGTGTCTACGAGATAGAAAGACTGTGACGTTTGGTGGCTAGAGAAGCGCAAAGCCCCAGTGTTGCTGCGCCTGTGAAAGCGCTTCCAAGGAAGGGTGCTGGCTAGCAACAGCTTTCAGTGCTGGCACTTTTCATCTCTGAGCAATTGCTCGATGTTTGCAATTTCTCACCTGAGCTCTCTTTAGACTGCGCGAGAGGATGAGCAGAAGATTAGGTGGCTAGAGAAGCCCGGAGCCCCACTGTTCTTAGGCCTACAAAAGCGCTTCCAAGGAAGGGTGCTGGCTAGCAACAGCTTTCAGTGCTGGCACTTTTCATCTCTCAGCAATTGCTCGACGTTTGCAATTTCTCAGCTCGTGTCTACGAGACGGAAAGAGAAGGACCGTGATGTTTGGTGGCTAGAGAAGCGCAAAGCCCCAGTGTTGCTGCGCCTGTGAAAGCGCTTCCAAGGAAGGGTGCTGGCTAGCAACAGCTTTCAGTGCTGGCACTTTTCATCTCTGAGCAATTGCTCGACGTTTGCAATTTCTCACCTGAGCTCTCTTTAGACTGCGCGAGAGGATGAGCAGAAGATTAGGTGGCTAGAGAAGCCCAGAGCCCCAGTGTTCTTAGGGCTACAAAAGCGCTTCCAAGGAAGGGTGCTGGCTAGCAAGAGCTTTCAGTGCTGGCACTTTTCCTCTCTGAGCAATTGCTCAACGTTTGGAATCTCTCACCTGAGCTCTCTTTAGAGTGCGCGAGAGGATGAGCAGAAGATTAGGTGGCTAGAGAAGCCCAGAGCCCCAGTGTTCTTAGGGCTACAAAAGCACTTCCAAGGAAGGGTGCTGGCTAGCCACAGCTTTCAGTGCTGGCACTTTTCATCTCTGAGCAATTGCTCGACGTTTGCAATTTCTCAGCTCGTGTCTACGAGAGAGAAAGACTGTCACGTTTGGTGGCTAGAGAAGCGCAAAGCCCCAGTGTTGCTGTGCCTGTGAAAGCGCTTCCAAGGAAGGGTGCTGGCTAGCAAGAGCTTTCAGTGCTGGCACTTTTCATCTCTGAGCAATTGCTTGACGTTTTCAATTTCTCACCTGAGCCCTGTGTAGACTGCGGGAGAGGATGAGCAGAAGAGTAGGTGGCTAGAGTAGCCCAGAGCCCCAGTGTTCTTAGGCCTACAAAAGCGCTTCCAAGGAACCGTGCTGGCTAGCAACAGCTTTCAGTGCTGGCACTTTTCATCTCTGAGCAATTGCTCGACGTTTGCAATTTCTCAGCTCGTGTCTACGAGACAGAAAGACCGTGACGTTTGGTGGGTAGAGAAGCGCAAAGCCCCAGTGTTGCTGCGCCTGTGAAAGCGCTTCCAAGGAAGGGTGCTGGCTAGCAAGGGCTTTCAGTGCTGGCACTTTTCATCTCTGAGCAATTGCTGGACGTTTGCAATTTCTCACCTGAGCTCTCTTTAGAGTGTGCGAGAGGATGAGCAGAAGATTAGGTGGCTAGAGAAGCCCAGAGCCCCACTGTTCTTAGGGCTACAAGAGCGTTTCCAAGGAAGGGTGCTGGCTAGCAAGAGCTTTCAGTGCTGGCACTTTTCATCTCTGAGCAATTGCTCGACGTTTGCAATTTCTCAGCTCGTGTCTACGAGACGGAAAGAGAATGACTGTGATGTTTGGTGGGTAGAGAAGCGCAAAGCCCCAGTGTTGCTGCACCTGTGAAAGCGCTTCCAAGGAAGGGTGCTGGCTAGCAACAGCTTTCAGTGCTGGCACTTTTCATCTCTGAGCAATTGCTCGACGTTTGCAATTTCTCACCTGAGCTCTCTTTAGACTGCGCGAGAGGATGAGCAGAAGATTAGGGGGCTAGAGAAGCCCAGAGCCCCAGTGTTCTTAGGGCTACAAAAGCACTTCCAAGGAAGGGTGCTGGCTATCAACAGCTTTCAGTGCTGGCACTTTTCATCTCTCAGCAATTGCTCGACGTTTGCAATTTCTCAGCTCTTGTCTACGAGACAGAAAGACTGTCACGTTTGGTGGCTAGAGAAGCGCAAAGCCCCAGTGTTGCTGCACCTGTGAAAGCGCTTCCAAGGAAGGGTGCTGGCTAGCAACAGCTTTCAGTGCTGCCACTTTTCATCTCTGAGCAATTGCTCGACGTTTGCAATTTCTCACCTGAGCTCTCTTTAGACTGCGCGAGAGGATGAGCAGAAGATTAGGTGGCTAGAGAAGCCCAGAGCCCGAGTGTTCTTAGGGCTACAAAAGCGCTTCCAAGGAAGGGTGCTGGCTAGCAACAGCTTTCAGTGCTGGCACTTTTCATCTCTGAGCAATTGCTCGACGTTTGCAATTTCTCCCCTGAGCTCTCTTTAGATTGCGCGAGAGGATGAGCAGAAGATTAGGTGGCTAGAGTAGCCCAGAGCCCCAGTGTTCTTAGGGCTACAAAAGCACTTCCAAGGAGGGGTGCTGGCTAGCAACAGCTTTCAGTGCTGGCACTTTTCATCTCTCAGCAATTGCTCGACCTTTGCAATTTCTCAGCTCGTGTCTACGAGACAGAAAGAGAATGACCGTGATGTTTGGTGGCTAGAGAAGCGCAAAGCCCCAGTGTTGCTGTGCCTGTGAAAGCGCTTCCAAGGAAGGGTGCTGGCTAGCAACAGCTTTCAGTGCTGGCACTTTTCATCTCTGAGCAATTGCTCGACGTTTGCAATATCTCAGCTCTTATCTACGAGACGGAGAGATAGTGACCGTGACGTTTGGTGGCTAGAGAAGCGCAAAGCCCCAGTGTTGCTGCGCCTGTGAAAGCGCTTCCAAGGAAGGGTGCTGGCTAGCAACAGCTTTCAGTGCTGGCACTTTTCATCTCTGAGCAATTGCTCGACGTTTGCAATTTCTCACCTGAGCTCTCTTTAGACTGCGCGAGAGGATGAGCAGAAGATTAGGTGGCTAGAGAAGCCCAGAGCCCCAGTGTTCTTAGGGCTACAAAAGCGCTTCCAAGGAAGGGTGCTGGCTAGCAACAGCTTTCAGTGCTGGCACTTTTCATCTCTGAGCAATTGCTCGACGTTTGCAATTTCTCACCTGAGCTCTCTTTAGACTGCGCAAGAGGATGAGCAGAAGAGTAGGTGGCTAGAGAAGCCCAGAGCCCCAGTGTTCTTAGGCCTACAAGAGCGTTTCCAAGGAAGGGTGCTGGCTAGCAACAGCTTTCAGTGCTGCCACTTTTCATCTCTGAGCAATTGCTCAACGTTTGGAATCTCTCACCTGAGCTCTCTTTAGACTGCGCGAGAGGATGAGCAGAAGATTAGGTGGCTAGAGAAGGCCAGAGCCCCAGTGTTCTTAGGGCTACAAAAGCACTTCAAAGGAAGGGTGCTGGCTAGCCACAGCTTTCAGTGCTGGCACTTTTCATCTCTCAGCAATTGCTCGACGTTTGCAATTTCTCAGCTCTTGTCTACGAGAGAGAAATACTGTCACATTTGGTGGGTAGAGAAGCGCAAAGCCCCAGTGTTGCTGTGCCTGTGAAAGCGCTTCCAAGGAAGGGTGCTGGCTAGCAACAGCTTTCAGTGCTGGCACTTTTCATCTCTGAGCAATTGCTCGACGTTTGCAATTTCAAACCTGAGCTCTCTTTAGACTGCGCGAGAGGATGAGCAGAAGATTACGTGGCTAGAGTAGCCCAGAGCCCCAGTGTTCTTAGGCCTACAAAAGCGCTTCCAAGGAACCGTGCTGGCTAGCAACAGCTTTCAGTGCTGGCACTTTTCATCTCTGAGCAATTGCTCGACGTTTGCAATTTCTCAGCTCGTGTCTACGAGACAGAAAGACCGTGACGTTTGGTGGGTAGAGAAGCGCAAAGCCCCAGTGTTGCTGCGCCTGTGAAAGCGCTTCCAAGGAAGGGTGCTGGCTAGCAAGAGCTTTTAGTGCTGGCACTTTTCATCTCTGAGCAATTGCTCGACGTTTGCAATTTCTCACCTGAGCTCTCTTTAGACTGCGCGAGAGGATGAGCAGAAGAGTAGGTGGCTAGAGAAGCCCAGAGCCCCAGTGTTCTTAGGGCTACAAGAGCGTTTCCAAGGAAGGGTGCTGGCTAGCAACAGCTTTCAGTGCTGCCACTTTTCATCTCTGAGCAATTGCTCGACGTTTGCAATTTCTCAGCTCGTGTCTACGAGACGGAAAGAGAATGACTGTGATGTTTGGTGGGTAGAGAAGCGCAAAGCCCCAGTGTTGCTGCACCTGTGAAAGCGCTTCCAAGGAAGGGTGCTGGCTAGCAACAGCTTTCAGTGCTGGCACTTTTCATCTCTGAGCAATTGCTCGACGTTTGCAATTTCTCACCTGAGCTCTCTTTAGACTGCGCGAGAGGATGAGCAGAAGATTAGGGGGCTAGAGAAGCCCAGAGCCCCACTGTTCTTAGGGCTACAAAAGCACTTCCAAGGAAGGGTGCTGGCTATCAACAGCTTTCAGTGCTGGCACTTTTCATCTCTCAGCAATTGCTCGACGTTTGCAATTTCTCAGCTCTTGTCTACGAGACAGAAAGCCTGTCACGTTTGGTGGCTAGAGAAGCGCAAAGCCCCAGTGTTGCTGCGCCTGTGAAAGCGCTTCCAAGGAAGGGTGCTGGCTAGCAACAGCTTTCAGTGCTGGCACTTTTCATCTCTGAGCAATTGCTCGACGTTTGCAATTTCTCACCTGAGCTCTCTTTAGACTGCGCGAGAGGATGAGCAGAAGATTAGGTGGCTAGAGAAGCCCAGAGCCCCAGTGTTCTTAGGGCTACAAAAGCGCTTCCAAGGAAGGGTGCTGGCTAGCAGGAGCTTTCAGTGCTGGCACTTTTCATCTCTGAGCAATTGCTCGATGTTTGCAATTTCTCCCCTGAGCTCTCTTTAGATTGCGCGAGAGGATGAGCAGAAGATTAGGTGGCTAGAGTAGCCCAGAGCCCCAGTGTTCTTAGGGCTACAAAAGCACTTCCAAGGAAGGGTGCTGGCTAGCAACAGCTTTCAGTGCTGGCACTTTTCATCTCTCAGCAATTGCTCGACGTTTGCAATTTCTCAGCTCGTGTCTACGAGATAGAAAGACTGTCACGTTTGGTGGGTAGAGAAGCGCAAAGCCCCAGTGTTGCTGCGCCTGTGAAAGCGCTTCCAAGGAAGGGTGCTGGCTAGCAACAGCTTTCAGTGCTGGCACTTTTCATCTCTGAGCAATTGCTCGACGTTTGCAATTTCTCACCTGAGCTCTCTTTAGACTGCGCGAGAGGATGAGCAGAAGATTAGGTGGCTAGAGTAGCCCAGAGCCCCAGTGTTCTTAGGGCTACAAAAGCGCTTCCAAGGAAGGGTGCTGGCTAGCAAGAGCTTTCAGTGCTGGCACTTTTCATCTCTGAGCAATTGCTGGATGTTTGCAATTTCTCACCTGAGCTCTCTTTAGACTGCGCGAGAGGATGAGCAGAAGAGTAGGTGGCTAGAGAAGCCCAGAGCCCCAGTGTTCTAAGGGCTACAAAAGCGCTTCCAAGGAAGGGTTCTGGCTAGCAAGAGCTTTCAGTGCTGGCACTTTTCATCTCTGAGCAATTGCTCGACGTTTGCAATTTCTCAGCTCGTGTCTACGAGACGGAAAGAGAATGACTGTGATGTTTGGTGGGTAGAGAAGCGCAAAGCCCCAGTGTTGCTGCACCTGTGAAAGCGCTTCCAAGGAAGGGTGCTGGCTAGCAACAGCTTTCAGTGCTGGCACTTTTCATCTCTGAGCAATTGCTCGACGTTTGCAATTTCTCACCTGAGCTCTCTTTAGAGTGCGCGAGAGGATGAGCAGAAGATTAGGTGGCTAGAGAAGCCCAGAGCCCGAGTGTTCTTAGGGCTACAAAAGCGCTTCCAAGGAAGGGTGCTGGCTAGCAACAGCTTTCAGTGCTGGCACTTTTCATCTCTGAGCAATTGCTCGATGTTTGCAATTTCTCACCTGAGCTCTCTTTAGATTGCGCGAGAGGATGAGCAGAAGATTAGGTGGCTAGAGTAGCCCAGAGCCCCAGTGTTCTTAGGGCTACAAAAGCACTTCCAAGGAAGGGTGCTGGCTAGCAACAGCTTTCAGTGCTGGCACTTTTCATCTCTCAGCAATTGCTCGACGTTTGCAATTTCTCAGCTCGTGTCTACGAGAGAGAAATACTGTCACGTTTGGTGGGTAGAGAAGCGGAAAGCCCCAGTGTTGCTGCGCCTGTGAAAGCGCTTCCAAGGAAGGGTGCTGGCTAGCAAGGGCTTTCAGTGCTGGCACTTTTCATCTCTGAGCAATTGCTCGACGTTTGCAATTTCTCACCTGAGCTCTCTTTAGAGTGCGCGAGAGGATGAGCAGAAGATTAGGTGGCTAGAGAAGCCCAGAGCCCGAGTGTTCTTAGGGCTACAAAAGCGCTTCCAAGGAAGGGTGCTGGCTAGCAACAGCTTTCAGTGCTGGCACTTTTCATCTCTGAGCAATTGCTCGATGTTTGCAATTTCTCACCTGAGCTCTCTTTAGACTGCGCGAGAGGATGAGCAGAATATTAGGTGGCTAGAGAAGCCCAGAGCCCCAGTGTTCTTAGGGCTGCAAGAGCGTTTCCAAGGAAGGGTGCTGGCTAGCAACAGCTTTCAGTGCTGGCACTTTTCATCTCTGAGCAATTGCTCGACGTTTGCAATTTCTCAGCTCGTGTCTACGAGACAGAAAGAGAATGACCGTGATGTTTGGTGGGTAGAGAAGCGCAAAGCCCCAGTGTTGCTGTGCCTGTGAAAGCGCTTCCAAGGAAGGGTGCTGGCTAGCAAGAGCTTTCAGTGCTGCCACTTTTCATCTCTGAGTAATTGCTCGACGTTTGCAATATCTCAGCTCTTATCTAAGAGACGGAGTGATAGTGACCGTGACGTTTGGTGGCTAGAGAAGCGCAAAGCCCCAGTGTTGCTGCGCCTGTGAAAGCGCTTCCAAGGAAGGGTGCTGGCTAGCAAGAGCTTTCAGTGCTGGCACTTTTCATCTCTGAGCAATTGCTCGACGTTTGCAATTTCTCACCTGAGCTCTCTTTAGAGTGCGCGAGAGGATGAGCAGAAGATTAGGTGGCTAGAGAAGCCCAGAGCCCCAGTGTTCTTAGGGCTACAAAAGCGCTTCCAAGGAAGGGTGCTGGCTAGCAAGAGCTTTCAGTGCTGGCACTTTTCATCTCTGAGCAATTGCTCGACGTTTGCAATTTCTCACCTGAGCTCTCTTTAGACTGCGCGAGAGGATGAGCAGAAGAGTAGGTGGCTAGAGTAGCCCAGAGCCCCAGTGTTCTTAGGGCTACAAAAGCGTTTCCAAGGAAGGGTGCTGGCTAGCAACAGCTTTCAGTGCTGGCACTTTTCATCTCTGAGCAATTGCTCGACGTTTGCAATTTCTCAGCTCGTGTCTACGAGATAGAAAGACTGTCACGTTTGGTGGGTAGAGAAGCGGAAAGCCCCAGTGTTGCTGCGCCTGTGAAAGCGCTTCCAAGGAAGGGTGCTGGCTAGCAACAGCTTTCATTGCTGGCACTTTTCATCTCTGAGCAATTGCTCGACGTTTGCAATTTCTCACCTGAGCTCTCTTTAGACTGCGCGAGAGGATGAGCAGATTAGGTGGCTAGAGAAGCCCAGAGCCCGAGTGTTCTTAGGGCTACAAAAGCGCTTCCAAGGAAGGGTGCTGGCTAGCAACAGCTTTCAGTGCTGGCACTTTTCATCTCTGAGCAATTGCTCGATGTTTGCAATTTCTCACCTGAGCTCTCTTTAGATTGCGCGAGAGGATGAGCAGAAGATTAGGTGGCTAGAGTAGCCCAGAGCCCCAGTGTTCTTAGGGCTACAAAAGCACTTCCAAGGAAGGGTGCTGGCTAGCAACAGCTTTCAGTGCTGGCACTTTTCATCTCTCAGCAATTGCTCGACGTTTGCAATTTCTCAGCTCGTGTCTACGAGATAGAAAGACTGTCACGTTTGGTGGGTAGAGAAGCGGAAAGCCCCAGTGTTGCTGCGCCTGTGAAAGCGCTTCCAAGGAAGGGTGCTGGCTAGCAACAGCTTTCAGTGCTGGCACTTTTCATCTCTGAGCAATTGCTGGATGTTTGCAATTTCTCACCTGAGCTCTCTTTAGACTGCGCGAGAGGATGAGCAGAAGATTAGGTGGCTAGAGAAGCCCAGAGCCCCAGTGTTCTTAGGGCTGCAAGAGCGTTTCCAAGGAAGGGTGCTGGCTAGCAACAGCTTTCAGTGCTGGCACTTTTCATCTCTGAGCAATTGCTCGACGTTTGCAATTTCTCAGCTCGTGTCTACGAGACAGAAAGAGAATGACCGTGATGTTTTGTGGGTAGAGAAGCGCAAAGCCCCAGTGTTGCTGTGCCTGTGAAAGCGCTTCCAAGGAAGGGTGCTGGCTAGCAAGAGCTTTCAGTGCTGCCACTTTTCATCTCTGAGTAATTGCTCGACGTTTGCAATATCTCAGCTCTTATCTAAGAGACGGAGTGATAGTGACCGTGACGTTTGGTGGCTAGAGAAGCGCAAAGCCCCAGTGTTGCTGCGCCTGTGAAAGCGCTTCCAAGGAAGGGTGCTGGCTAGCAAGAGCTTTCAGTGCTGGCACTTTTCATCTCTGAGCAATTGCTCGACGTTTGCAATTTCTCACCTGAGCTCTCTTTAGACTGCGCGAGAGGATGAGCAGAAGATTAGGTGGCTAGAGAAGCCCAGAGCCCCAGTGTTCTTAGGGCTACAAAAGCGCTTCCAAGGAAGGGTGCTGGCTAGCAAGAGCTTTCAGTGCTGGCACTTTTCATCTCTGAGCAATTGCTCGACGTTTGCAATTTCTCACCTGAGCTCTCTTTAGACTGCGCGAGAGGATGAGCAGAAGAGTATGTGGCTAGAGTAGCCCAGAGCCCCAGTGTTCTTAGGGCTACAAAAGCGCTTCCAAGGAAGGGTGCTGGCTAGCAACAGCTTTCAGTGCTGGCACTTTTCATCTCTGAGCAATTGCTCGACGTTTGCAATTTCTCAGCTCGTGTCTACGAGATAGAAAGACTGTCACGTTTGGTGGCTAGAGAAGCGCAAAGCGCCAGTGTTGCTGCGCCTGTGAAAGCGCTTCCAAGGAAGGGTGCTGGCTAGCAACAGCTTTCAGTGCTGGCACTTTTCATCTCTGAGCAATTGCTCGATGTTTGCAATTTCTCACCTGAGCTCTCTTTAGACTGCGCGAGAGGATGAGCAGAAGAGTAGGTGGCTAGAGAAGCCCGGAGCCCCAGTGTTCTTAGGGCTACAAAAGCGCTTCCAAGGAAGGGTGCTGGCTAGCAAGAGCTTTCAGTGCTGGCACTTTTCATCTCTGAGCAATTGCTCGACGTTTGCAATTTCTCCCCTGAGCTCTCTTTAGACTGCGCGAGAGGATGAGCAGAAGATTAGGTGGCTAGAGAAGCCCAGAGCCCCAGTGTTCTTAGGGCTACAAAAGCGCTTCCAAGGAAGGGTGCTGGCTAGCAAGAGCTTTCAGTGCTGGCACTTTTCATCTCTGAGCAATTGCTCGACGTTTGCAATTTCTCACCTGAGCTCTCTTTAGATTGCGCGAGAGGATGAGCAGAAGATGAGGTGGCTAGAGTAGCCCAGAGCCCCAGTGTTCTTAGGGCTACAAAAGCGTTTCCAAGGAAGGGTGCTGGCTAGCAACAGCTTTCAGTGCTGGCACTTTTCATCTCTGAGCAATTGCTCGACGTTTGCAGTTTCTCAGCTCGTGTCTACGAGATAGAAAGACTGTCACGTTTGGTGGGTAGAGAAGCGCAAAGCCCCAGTGTTGCTGCACCTGTGAAAGCGCTTCCAAGGAAGGGTGCTGGCTAGCAACAGCTTTCAGTGCTGGCACTTTTCATCTCTGAGCAATTGCTCGATGTTTGCAATTTCTCACCTGAGCTCTCTTTAGACTGCGTGAGAGGATGAGCAGAAGAGTAGGTGGCTAGAGAAGCCCAGAGCCCCAGTGTTCTTAGGGCTACAAAAGCGCTTCCAAGGAAGGGTGCTGGCTAGCAACAGCTTTCAGTGCTGGCACTTTTCATCTCTGAGCAATTGCTCGACATTTGCAATTTCTCAGCTCGTGTCTACGATACGGAAAGAGAAGGACCGTGATGTTTGGTGGGTAGAGAAGCGCAAAGCCCCAGTGTTGCTGCGCCTGTGAAAGCGCTTCCAAGGAAGGGTGCTGGCTAGCAACAGCTTTCAGTGCTGGCACTTTTCATCTCTGAGCAATTGCTCGACGTTTGCAATTTCTCACCTGAGCTCTCTTTAGACTGCGTGAGAGGATGAGCAGAAGATTAGGGGGCTAGAGAAGCCCAGAGCCCCACTGTTCTTAGGGCTACAAAAGCACTTCCAAGGAAGGGTGCTGGCTATCAACAGCTTTCAGTGCTGGCACTTTTCATCTCTGAGCAATTGCTCGACGTTTGCAATTTCTCAGCTCTTGTCTACGAGACAGAAAGCCTGTCACGTTTGGTGGCTAGAGAAGCGCAAAGCCCCAGTGTTGCTGCGCCTGTGAAAGCGCTTCCAAGGAAGGGTGCTGGCTAGCAACAGCTTTCAGTGCTGGCACTTTTCATCTCTGAGCAATTGCTCGACGTTTGCAATTTCTCACCTGAGCTCTCTTTAGAGTGCGCGAGAGGATGAGCAGAAGATTAGGTGGCTAGAGAAGCCCAGAGCCCCAGTGTTCTTAGGGCTACAAAAGCGCTTCCAAGGAAGGGTGCTGGCTAGCAGGAGCTTTCAGTGCTGGCACTTTTCATCTCTGAGCAATTGCTCGATGTTTGCAATTTCTCCCCTGAGCTCTCTTTAGATTGCGCGAGAGGATGAGCAGAAGATTAGGTGGCTAGAGTAGCCCAGAGCCCCAGTGTTCTTAGGGCTACAAAAGCACTTCCAAGGAAGGGTGCTGGCTAGCAACAGCTTTCAGTGCTGGCACTTTTCATCTCTCAGCAATTGCTCGACGTTTGCAATTTCTCAGCTCGTGTCTACGAGATAGAAAGACTGTCACGTTTGGTGGGTAGAGAAGCGCAAAGCCCCAGTGTTGCTGCGCCTGTGAAAGCGCTTCCAAGGAAGGGTGCTGGCTAGCAACAGCTTTCAGTGCTGGCACTTTTCATCTCTGAGCAATTGCTCGACGTTTGCAATTTCTCACCTGAGCTCTCTTTAGACTGCGCGAGAGGATGAGCAGAAGATTAGGTGGCTAGAGTAGCCCAGAGCCCCAGTGTTCTTAGGGCTACAAAAGCGCTTCCAAGGAAGGGTGCTGGCTAGCAAGAGCTTTCAGTGCTGGCACTTTTCATCTCTGAGCAATTGCTGGATGTTTGCAATTTCTCACCTGAGCTCTCTTTAGACTGCGCGAGAGGATGAGCAGAAGAGTAGGTGGCTAGAGAAGCCCAGAGCCCCAGTGTTCTTAGGGCTACAAAAGCGCTTCCAAGGAAGGGTTCTGGCTAGCAAGAGCTTTCAGTGCTGGCACTTTTCATCTCTGAGCAATTGCTCGACGTTTGCAATTTCTCAGCTCGTGTCTACGAGACGGAAAGAGAATGACTGTGATGTTTGGTGGGTAGAGAAGCGCAAAGCCCCAGTGTTGCTGCACCTGTGAAAGCGCTTCCAAGGAAGGGTGCTGGCTAGCAACAGCTTTCAGTGCTGGCACTTTTCATCTCTGAGCAATTGCTCGACGTTTGCAATTTCTCACCTGAGCTCTCTTTACACTGCGCGAGAGGATGAGCAGAAGATTAGGTGGCTAGAGAAGCCCAGAGCCCCAGTGTTCTTAGGGCTACAAAAGCACTTCCAAGGAAGGGTGCTGGCTATCAACAGCTTTCAGTGCTGGCACTTTTCATCTCTCAGCAATTGCTCGACGTTTGCAATTTCTCAGCTCTTGTCTACGACACAGAAAGACTGTCACGTTTGGTGGGTAGAGAAGCGGAAAGCCCCAGTGTTGCTGCGCCTGTGAAAGCGCTTCCAAGGAAGGGTGCTGGCTAGCAAGGGCTTTCAGTGCTGGCACTTTTCATCTCTGAGCAATTGCTCGACGTTTGCAATTTCTCACCTGAGCTCTCTTTAGAGTGCGCGAGAGGATGAGCAGAAGATTAGGTGGCTAGAGAAGCCCAGAGCCCGAGTGTTCTTAGGGCTACAAAAGCGCTTCCAAGGAAGGGTGCTGGCTAGCAACAGCTTTCAGTGCTGGCACTTTTCATCTCTCAGCAATTGCTCGACGTTTGCAATTTCTCACCTGAGCTCTCTTTAGATTGCGCGAGAGGATGAGCAGAAGAGTATGTGGCTAGAGTAGCCCAGAGCCCCAGTGTTCTTAGGGCTACAAAAGCACTTCCAAGGAAGGGTGCTGGCTAGCAACAGCTTTCAGTGCTGGCACTTTTCATCTCTCAGCAATTGCTCGACGTTTGCAATTTCTCAGCTCGTGTCTACGAGAGAGAAATACTGTCACGTTTGGTGGCTAGAGAAGCGCAAAGCCCCAGTGTTGCTGCGCCTGTGAAAGCGCTTCCAAGGAAGGGTGCTGGCTAGCAACAGCTTTCAGTGCTGGCACTTTTCATCTCTGAGCAATTGCTCGACGTTTGCAATTTCTCACCTGAGCTCTCTTTAGACTGCGCGAGAGGATGAGCAGAAGATTAGGTGGCTAGAGAAGCCCAGAGCCCCAGTGTTCTTAGGGCTACAAAAGCGCTTCCAAGGAAGGGTGCTGGCTAGCAAGAGCTTTCAGTGCTGGCACTTTTCATCTCTGAGCAATTGCTCGACGTTTGCAATTTCTCACCTGAGCTCTCTTTAGACTGCGCGAGAGGATGAGCAGAAGAGTATGTGGCTAGAGTAGCCCAGAGCCCCAGTGTTCTTAGGGCTACAAAAGCGCTTCCAAGGAAGGGTGCTGGCTAGCAACAGCTTTCAGTGCTGGCACTTTTCATCTCTGAGCAATTGCTCGACGTTTGCAATTTCTCAGCTCGTGTCTACGAGATAGAAAGACTGTCACGTTTGGTGGCTAGAGAAGCGCAAAGCGCCAGTGTTGCTGCGCCTGTGAAAGCGCTTCCAAGGAAGGGTGCTGGCTAGCAACAGCTTTCAGTGCTGGCACTTTTCATCTCTGAGCAATTGCTCGATGTTTGCAATTTCTCACCTGAGCTCTCTTTAGACTGCGCGAGAGGATGAGCAGAAGAGTAGGTGGCTAGAGAAGCCCGGAGCCCCAGTGTTCTTAGGGCTACAAAAGCGCTTCCAAGGAAGGGTGCTGGCTAGCAAGAGCTTTCAGTGCTGGCACTTTTCATCTCTGAGCAATTGCTCGACGTTTGCAATTTCTCCCCTGAGCTCTCTTTAGACTGCGCGAGAGGATGAGCAGAAGATTAGGTGGCTAGAGAAGCCCAGAGCCCCAGTGTTCTTAGGGCTACAAAAGCGCTTCCAAGGAAGGGTGCTGGCTAGCAAGAGCTTTCAGTGCTGGCACTTTTCATCTCTGAGCAATTGCTCGACGTTTGCAATTTCTCACCTGAGCTCTCTTTAGATTGCGCGAGAGGATGAGCAGAAGATGAGGTGGCTAGAGTAGCCCAGAGCCCCAGTGTTCTTAGGGCTACAAAAGCGTTTCCAAGGAAGGGTGCTGGCTAGCAACAGCTTTCAGTGCTGGCACTTTTCATCTCTGAGCAATTGCTCGACGTTTGCAGTTTCTCAGCTCGTGTCTACGAGATAGAAAGACTGTCACGTTTGGTGGGTAGAGAAGCGCAAAGCCCCAGTGTTGCTGCACCTGTGAAAGCGCTTCCAAGGAAGGGTGCTGGCTAGCAACAGCTTTCAGTGCTGGCACTTTTCATCTCTGAGCAATTGCTCGATGTTTGCAATTTCTCACCTGAGCTCTCTTTAGACTGCGTGAGAGGATGAGCAGAAGAGTAGGTGGCTAGAGAAGCCCAGAGCCCCAGTGTTCTTAGGGCTACAAAAGCGCTTCCAAGGAAGGGTGCTGGCTAGCAACAGCTTTCAGTGCTGGCACTTTTCATCTCTGAGCAATTGCTCGACATTTGCAATTTCTCAGCTCGTGTCTACGATACGGAAAGAGAAGGACCGTGATGTTTGGTGGGTAGAGAAGCGCAAAGCCCCAGTGTTGCTGCGCCTGTGAAAGCGCTTCCAAGGAAGGGTGCTGGCTAGCAACAGCTTTCAGTGCTGCCACTTTTCATCTCTGAGCAATTGCTCGACGTTTGCAATTTCTCACCTGAGCTCTCTTTAGACTGCGTGAGAGGATGAGCAGAAGATTAGGGGGCTAGAGAAGCCCAGAGCCCCACTGTTCTTAGGGCTACAAAAGCACTTCCAAGGAAGGGTGCTGGCTATCAACAGCTTTCAGTGCTGGCACTTTTCATCTCTGAGCAATTGCTCGACGTTTGCAATTTCTCAGCTCTTGTCTACGAGACAGAAAGCCTGTCACGTTTGGTGGGTAGAGAAGCGCAAAGCCCCAGTGTTGCTGCGCCTGTGAAAGCGCTTCCAAGGAAGGGTGCTGGCTAGCAACAGCTTTCAGTGCTGGCACTTTTCATCTCTGAGCAATTGCTCGACGTTTGCAATTTCTCACCTGAGCTCTCTTTAGACTGCGCGAGAGGATGAGCAGAAGATTAGGTGGCTAGAGAAGCCCAGAGCCCCAGTGTTCTTAGGGCTACAAAAGCGCTTCCAAGGAAGGGTGCTGGCTAGCAGGAGCTTTCAGTGCTGGCACTTTTCATCTCTGAGCAATTGCTCGATGTTTGCAATTTCTCCCCTGAGCTCTCTTTAGATTGCGCGAGAGGATGAGCAGAAGATTAGGTGGCTAGAGTAGCCCAGAGCCCCAGTGTTCTTAGGGCTACAAAAGCACTTCCAAGGAAGGGTGCTGGCTAGCAACAGCTTTCAGTGCTGGCACTTTTCATCTCTCAGCAATTGCTCGACGTTTGCAATTTCTCACCTGAGCTCTCTTTAGACTGCGCGAGAGGATGAGCAGAAGATTAGGTGGCTAGAGTAGCCCAGAGCCCCAGTGTTCTTAGGGCTACAAAAGCGCTTCCAAGGAAGGGTGCTGGCTAGCAAGAGCTTTCAGTGCTGGCACTTTTCATCTCTGAGCAATTGCTGGATGTTTGCAATTTCTCACCTGAGCTCTCTTTAGACTGCGCGAGAGGATGAGCAGAAGAGTAGGTGGCTAGAGAAGCCCAGAGCCCCAGTGTTCTTAGGGCTACAAAAGCGCTTCCAAGGAAGGGTTCTGGCTAGCAAGAGCTTTCAGTGCTGGCACTTTTCATCTCTGAGCAATTGCTCGACGTTTGCAATTTCTCAGCTCGTGTCTACGAGACGGAAAGAGAATGACTGTGATGTTTGGTGGGTAGAGAAGCGCAAAGCCCCAGTGTTGCTGCACCTGTGAAAGCGCTTCCAAGGAAGGGTGCTGGCTAGCAACAGCTTTCAGTGCTGGCACTTTTCATCTCTGAGCAATTGCTCGACGTTTGCAATTTCTCACCTGAGCTCTCTTTAGACTGCGCGAGAGGATGAGCAGAAGATTAGGTGGCTAGAGAAGCCCAGAGCCCCAGTGTTCTTAGGGCTACAAAAGCACTTCCAAGGAAGGGTGCTGGCTAGCAACAGCTTTCAGTGCTGGCACTTTTCATCTCTCAGCAATTGCTCGACGTTTGCAATTTCTCAGCTCTTGTCTACGACACAGAAAGACTGTCACGTTTGGTGGGTAGAGAAGCGGAAAGCCCCAGTGTTGCTGCGCCTGTGAAAGCGCTTCCAAGGAAGGGTGCTGGCTAGCAAGGGCTTTCAGTGCTGGCACTTTTCATCTCTGAGCAATTGCTCGACGTTTGCAATTTCTCACCTGAGCTCTCTTTAGAGTGCGCGAGAGGATGAGCAGAAGATTAGGTGGCTAGAGAAGCCCAGAGCCCGAGTGTTCTTAGGGCTACAAAAGCGCTTCCAAGGAAGGGTGCTGGCTAGCAACAGCTTTCAGTGCTGGCACTTTTCATCTCTGAGCAATTGCTCGATGTTTGCAATTTCTCACCTGAGCTCTCTTTAGATTGCGCGAGAGGATGAGCAGAAGATTAGGTGGCTAGAGTAGCCCAGAGCCCCAGTGTTCTTAGGCCTACAAAAGCACTTCCAAGGAAGGGTGCTGGCTAGCAACAGCTTTCAGTGCTGGCACTTTTCATCTCTCAGCAATTGCTCGACGTTTGCAATTTCTCAGCTCGTGTCTACGAGAGAGAAATACTGTCACGTTTGGTGGGTAGAGAAGCGGAAAGCCCCAGTGTTGCTGCGCCTGTGAAAGCGCTTCCAAGGAAGGGTGCTGGCTAGCAACAGCTTTCAGTGCTGGCACTTTTCATCTCTGAGCAATTGCTCGACGTTTGCAATTTCTCACCTGAGCTCTCTTTAGACTGCGCGAGAGGATGAGCAGAATATTAGGTGGCTAGAGAAGCCCAGAGCCCCAGTGTTCTTAGGGCTGCAAGAGCGTTTCCAAGGAAGGGTGCTGGCTAGCAACAGCTTTCAGTGCTGGCACTTTTCATCTCTGAGCAATTGCTCGACGTTTGCAATTTCTCAGCTCGTGTCTACGAGACAGAAAGAGAATGACCGTGATGTTTGGTGGCTAGAGAAGCGCAAAGCCCCAGTGTTGCTGTGCCTGTGAAAGCGCTTCCAAGGAAGGGTGCTGGCTAGCAAGAGCTTTCAGTGCTGCCACTTTTCATCTCTGAGTAATTGCTCGACGTTTGCAATATCTCAGCTCTTATCTAAGAGACGGAGTGATAGTGACCGTGACGTTTGGTGGCTAGAGAAGCGCAAAGCCCCAGTGTTGCTGCGCCTGTGAAAGCGCTTCCAAGGAAGGGTGCTGGCTAGCAAGAGCTTTCAGTGCTGGCACTTTTCATCTCTGAGCAATTGCTCAACGTTTGCAATTTCTCACCTGAGCTCTCTTTAGACTGCGCGAGAGGATGAGCAGAAGATTAGGTGGCTAGAGAAGCCCAGAGCCCCAGTGTTCTTAGGGCTACAAAAGCGCTTCCAAGGAAGGGTGCTGGCTAGCAAGAGCTTTCAGTGCTGGCACTTTTCATCTCTGAGCAATTGCTCGACGTTTGCAATTTCTCACCTGAGCTCTCTTTAGACTGCGCGAGAGGATGAGCAGAAGAGTAGGTGGCTAGAGTAGCCCAGAGCCCCAGTGTTCTTAGGGCTACAAAAGCGTTTCCAAGGAAGGGTGCTGGCTAGCAACAGCTTTCAGTGCTGGCACTTTTCATCTCTCAGCAATTGCTCGACGTTTGCAATTTCTCAGCTCGTGTCTACGAGATAGAAAGACTGTCACGTTTGGTGGGTAGAGAAGCGGAAAGCCCCAGTGTTGCTGCGCCTGTGAAAGCGCTTCCAAGGAAGGGTGCTGGCTAGCAACAGCTTTCATTGCTGGCACTTTTCATCTCTGAGCAATTGCTCGACGTTTGCAATTTCTCACCTGAGCTCTCTTTAGAGTGCGCGAGAGGATGAGCAGAAGATTAGGTGGCTAGAGAAGCCCAGAGCCCGAGTGTTCTTAGGGCTACAAAAGCGCTTCCAAGGAAGGGTGCTGGCTAGCAACAGCTTTCAGTGCTGGCACTTTTCATCTCTGAGCAATTGCTCGATGTTTGCAATTTCTCACCTGAGCTCTCTTTAGATTGCGCGAGAGGATGAGCAGAAGATTAGGTGGCTAGAGTAGCCCAGAGCCCCAGTGTTCTTAGGGCTACAAAAGCACTTCCAAGGAAGGGTGCTGGCTAGCAACAGCTTTCAGTGCTGGCACTTTTCATCTCTCAGCAATTGCTCGACGTTTGCAATTTCTCAGCTCGTGTCTACGAGATAGAAAGACTGTCACGTTTGGTGGGTAGAGAAGCGGAAAGCCCCAGTGTTGCTGCGCCTGTGAAAGCGCTTCCAAGGAAGGGTGCTGGCTAGCAACAGCTTTCAGTGCTGGCACTTTTCATCTCTGAGCAATTGCTGGATGTTTGCAATTTCTCACCTGAGCTCTCTTTAGACTGCGCGAGAGGATGAGCAGAAGATTAGGTGGCTAGAGAAGCCCAGAGCCCCAGTGTTCTTAGGGCTGCAAGAGCGTTTCCAAGGAAGGGTGCTGGCTAGCAACAGCTTTCAGTGCTGGCACTTTTCATCTCTGAGCAATTGCTCGACGTTTGCAATTTCTCAGCTCGTGTCTACGAGACAGAAAGAGAATGACCGTGATGTTTGGTGGGTAGAGAAGCGCAAAGCCCCAGTGTTGCTGTGCCTGTGAAAGCGCTTCCAAGGAAGGGTGCTGGCTAGCAAGAGCTTTCAGTGCTGCCACTTTTCATCTCTGAGTAATTGCTCTACGTTTGCAATATCTCAGCTCTTATCTAAGAGACGGAGTGATAGTGACCGTGACGTTTGGTGGCTAGAGAAGCGCAAAGCCCCAGTGTTGCTGCGCCTGTGAAAGCGCTTCCAAGGAAGGGTGCTGGCTAGCAAGAGCTTTCAGTGCTGGCACTTTTCATCTCTGAGCAATTGCTCGACGTTTGCAATTTCTCACCTGAGCTCTCTTTAGACTGCGCGAGAGGATGAGCAGAAGAGCAGGTGGCTAGAGAAGCCCAGAGCCCCAGTGTTCTTAGGGCTACAAAAGCGCTTCCAAGGAAGGGTGCTGGCTAGCAAGAGCTTTCAGTGCTGGCACTTTTCATCTCTGAGCAATTGCTCGACGTTTGCAATTTCTCACCTGAGCTCTCTTTAGACTGCGCGAGAGGATGAGCAGAAGAGTATGTGGCTAGAGTAGCCCAGAGCCCCACTGTTCTTAGGGCTACAAAAGCGCTTCCAAGGAAGGGTGCTGGCTAGCAACAGCTTTCAGTGCTGGCACTTTTCATCTCTGAGCAATTGCTCGACGTTTGCAATTTCTCAGCTCGTGTCTACGAGATAGAAAGACTGTCACGTTTTGTGGCTAGAGAAGCGCAAAGCCCCAGTGTTGCTGCGCCTGTGAAAGCGCTTCCAAGGAAGGGTGCTGGCTAGCAACAGCTTTCAGTGCTGGCACTTTTCATCTCTGAGCAATTGCTCGATGTTTGCAATTTCTCACCTGAGCTCTCTTTAGACTGCGCGAGAGGATGAGCAGAAGAGTAGGTCGCTAGAGAAGCCCGGAGCCCCAGTGTTCTTAGGGCTACAAAAGCGCTTCCAAGGAAGGGTGCTGGCTAGCAAGAGCTTTCAGTGCTGGCACTTTTCATCTCTGAGCAATTGCTCGACGTTTGCAATTTCTCCCCTGAGCTCTCTTTAGACTGCGCGAGAGGATGAGCAGAAGATTAGGTGGCTAGAGAAGCCCAGAGCCCGAGTGTTCTTAGGGCTACAAAAGCGCTTCCAAGGAAGGGTGCTGGCTAGCAACAGCTTTCAGTGCTGGCACTTTTCATCTCTGAGCAATTGCTCGACGTTTGCAATTTCTCACCTGAGCTCTCTTTAGACTGCGCGAGAGGATGAGCAGAAGATGAGGTGGCTAGAGTAGCCCAGAGCCCCACTGTTCTTAGGGCTACAAAAGCGTTTCCAAGGAAGGGTGCTGGCTAGCAACAGCTTTCAGTGCTGGCACTTTTCATCTCTGAGCAATTGCTCGACGTTTGCAGTTTCTCAGCTCGTGTCTACGAGATAGAAAGACTGTCACGTTTGGTGGGTAGAGAAGCGCAAAGCCCCAGTGTTGCTGCACCTGTGAAAGCGCTTCCAAGGAAGGGTGCTGGCTAGCAACAGCTTTCAGTGCTGGCACTTTTCATCTCTGAGCAATTGCTCGATGTTTGCAATTTCTCACCTGAGCTCTCTTTAGACTGCGTGAGAGGATGAGCAGAAGAGTAGGTGGCTAGAGAAGCCCAGAGCCCCACTGTTCTTAGGCCTACAAAAGCGCTTCCAAGGAAGGGTGCTGGCTAGCAACAGCTTTCAGTGCTGGCACTTTTCATCTCTGAGCAATTGCTCGACATTTGCAATTTCTCAGCTCGTGTCTACGATACGGAAAGAGAAGGACCGTGATGTTTGGTGGGTAGAGAAGCGCAAAGCCCCAGTGTTGCTGCGCCTGTGAAAGCGCTTCCAAGGAAGGGTGCTGGCTAGCAACAGCTTTCAGTGCTGCCACTTTTCATCTCTGAGCAATTGCTCGACGTTTGCAATTTCTCACCTGAGCTCTCTTTAGACTGCGCGAGAGGATGAGCAGAAGAGTAGGTGGCTAGAGAAGCCCAGAGCCCCAGTGTTCTTAGGCCTACAAAAGCACTTCCAAGGAAGGGTGCTGGCTAGCAACAGCTTTCAGTGCTGGCACTTTTCATCTCTGAGCAATTGCTCGACGTTTGCAATTTCTCAGCTCTTGTCTACGAGACAGAAAGACTGTCACGTTTGGTGGGTAGAGAAGCGCAAAGCCCCAGTGTTGCTGCGCCTGTGAAAGCGCTTCCAAGGAAGGGTGCTGGCTAGCAACAGCTTTCAGTGCTGGCACTTTTCATCTCTGAGCAATTGCTGGACATTTGTAATTTCAAACCTGAGCTCTCTTTAGACTGCACGAGAGGATGAGCAGAAGATTAGGTGGCTAGAGAAGCCCAGAGCCCCAGTGTTCTTAGGGCTACAAAATGGCTTCCAAGGAAGGGTGCTGGCTAGCAACAGCTTTCAGTGCTGGCACTTTTCATCTCTGAGCAATTGCTCGATGTTTGCAATTTCTCACCTGAGCTCTCTTTAGATTGCGCGAGAGGATGAGCAGAAGAGCAGGTGGCTAGAGAAGCCCAGAGCCCCAGTGTTCTTAGGGCTACAAAAGCGCTTCCAAGGAAGGGTGCTGGCTAGCAACAGCTTTCAGTGCTGCCACTTTTCATCTCTGAGCAATTGCTCGACGTTTGCAATTTCTCAGCTCGTGTCTACGAGACGGAGAGATAGTGACCGTGACGTTTGGTGGCTAGAGAAGCGCAAAGCCCCAGTGTTGCTGCGCCTGTGAAAGCGCTTCCAAGGAAGGGTGCTGGCTAGCAACAGCTTTCAGTGCTGGCACTTTTCATCTCTGAGCAATTGCTCAACGTTTGCAATCTCTCACCTGAGCTCTCTTTAGACTGCGCGAGAGGATGAGCAGAAGAGTAGGTGGCTAGAGAAGCGCAGAGCCCCAGTGTTCTTAGGGCTACAAAAGCGCTTCCAAGGAAGGGTGCTGGCTAGCAACAGCTTTCAGTGCTGGCACTTTTCATCTCTGAGCAATTGCTCAACGTTTGGAATCTCTCACCTGAGCTCTCTTTAGACTGCGCGAGAGGATGAGCAGAAGATTAGGTGGCTACAGAAGCCCAGAGCCCCAGTGTTCTTAGGGCTACAAGAGCGTTTCCAAGGAAGGGTGCTGGCTAGCAAGAGCTTTCAGTGCTGGCACTTTTCATCTCTCAGCAATTGCTCGACGTTTGCAATTTCTCAGCTCGTGTCTACGACACAGAAAGACTGTCACGTTTGGTGGCTAGAGAAGCGCAAAGCCCCAGTGTTGCTGCGCCTGTGAAAGCGCTTCCAAGGAAGGGTGCTGGCTAGCAACAGCTTTCAGTGCTGCCACTTTTCATCTCTGAGCAATTGCTCGACGTTTGCAATTTCTCACCTGAGCTCTCTTTAGACTGCGCGAGAGGATGAGCAGAAGAGTAGGTGGCTAGAGAAGCCCAGAGCCCCAGTGTTCTTAGGCCTACAAAAGCACTTCCAAGGAAGGGTGCTGGCTAGCAACAGCTTTCAGTGCTGGCACTTTTCATCTCTGAGCAATTGCTCGACGTTTGCAATTTCTCAGCTCTTGTCTACGAGACAGAAAGACTGTCACGTTTGGTGGGTAGAGAAGCGCAAAGCCCCAGTGTTGCTGCGCCTGTGAAAGCGCTTCCAAGGAAGGGTGCTGGCTAGCAACAGCTTTCAGTGCTGGCACTTTTCATCTCTGAGCAATTGCTGGACATTTGTAATTTCAAACCTGAGCTCTCTTTAGACTGCACGAGAGGATGAGCAGAAGATTAGGTGGCTAGAGAAGCCCAGAGCCCCAGTGTTCTTAGGGCTACAAAATGGCTTCCAAGGAAGGGTGCTGGCTAGCAACAGCTTTCAGTGCTGGCACTTTTCATCTCTGAGCAATTGCTCGATGTTTGCAATTTCTCACCTGAGCTCTCTTTAGATTGCGCGAGAGGATGAGCAGAAGAGCAGGTGGCTAGAGAAGCCCAGAGCCCCAGTGTTCTTAGGGCTACAAAAGCGCTTCCAAGGAAGGGTGCTGGCTAGCAACAGCTTTCAGTGCTGCCACTTTTCATCTCTGAGCAATTGCTCGACGTTTGCAATTTCTCAGCTCGTGTCTACGAGACGGAGAGATAGTGACCGTGACGTTTGGTGGCTAGAGAAGCGCAAAGCCCCAGTGTTGCTGCGCCTGTGAAAGCGCTTCCAAGGAAGGGTGCTGGCTAGCAACAGCTTTCAGTGCTGGCACTTTTCATCTCTGAGCAATTGCTCAACGTTTGCAATCTCTCACCTGAGCTCTCTTTAGACTGCGCGAGAGGATGAGCAGAAGAGTAGGTGGCTAGAGAAGCGCAGAGCCCCAGTGTTCTTAGGGCTACAAAAGCGCTTCCAAGGAAGGGTGCTGGCTAGCAACAGCTTTCAGTGCTGGCACTTTTCATCTCTGAGCAATTGCTCAACGTTTGGAATCTCTCACCTGAGCTCTCTTTAGACTGCGCGAGAGGATGAGCAGAAGATTAGGTGGCTACAGAAGCCCAGAGCCCCAGTGTTCTTAGGGCTACAAGAGCGTTTCCAAGGAAGGGTGCTGGCTAGCAAGAGCTTTCAGTGCTGGCACTTTTCATCTCTCAGCAATTGCTCGACGTTTGCAATTTCTCAGCTCGTGTCTACGACACAGAAAGACTGTCACGTTTGGTGGGTAGAGAAGCGCAAAGCCCCAGTGTTGCTGCGCCTGTGAAAGCGCTTCCAAGGAAGGGTGCTGGCTAGCAACAGCTTTCAGTGCTGGCACTTTTCATCTCTGAGCAATTGCTCGACGTTTGCAATTTCTCACCTGAGCTCTCTTTAGACTGCGCGAGAGGATGAGCAGAAGATTAGGTGGCTAGAGAAGCCCAGAGCCCCAGTGTTCTTAGGTCTACAAAAGCGCTTCCAAGGAAGGGTGCTGGCTAGCAAGAGCTTTCAGTGCTGGCACTTTTCATCTCTGAGCAATTGCTCGATGTTTGCAATTTCTCACCTGAGCTCTCTTTAGATTGCGCGAGAGGATGAGCAGAAGATTAGGTGGCTAGAGTAGCCCAGAGCCCCAGTGTTCTTAGGGCTACAAAAGCACTTCCAAGGAAGGGTGCTGGCTAGCAAGAGCTTTCAGTGCTGGCACTTTTCATCTCTCAGCAATTGCTCGACGTTTGCAATTTCTCAGCTCGTGTCTACGAGATAGAAAGACTGTCACGTTTGGTGGGTAGAGAAGCGCAAAGCCCCAGTGTTGCTGCGCCTGTGAAAGCGCTTCCAAGGAAGGGTGCTGGCTAGCAACAGCTTTCAGTGCTGGCACTATTCATCTCTGAGCAATTGCTCGACGTTTGCAATTTCTCACCTGAGCTCTCTTTAGACTGCGCGAGAGGATGAGCAGAAGATTAGGTGGCTAGAGAAGCCCAGAGCCCCAGTGTTCTTAGGGCTGCAAGAGCGTTTCCAAGGAAGGGTGCTGGCTAGCAACAGCTTTCAGTGCTGGCACTTTTCATCTCTGAGCAATTGCTCGACGTTTGCAATATCTCAGCTCTTATCTACGAGACGGAGTGATAGTGACCGTGACGTTTGGTGGCTAGAGAAGCGCAAAGCCCCAGTGTTGCTGCGCCTGTGAAAGCGCTTCCAAGGAAGGGTGCTGGCTAGCAACAGCTTTCAGTGCTGGCACTTTTCATCTCTGAGCAATTGCTCGACGTTTGCAATTTCTCACCTGAGCTCTCTTTAGACTGCGCGAGAGGATGAGCAGAAGAGTAGGTGGCTAGAGAAGCCCAGAGCCCCAGTGTTCTTAGGGCTACAAAAGCGCTTCCAAGGAAGGGTGCTGGCTAGCAAGAGCTTTCAGTGCTGCCACTTTTCATCTCTGAGCAATTGCTCGACGTTTGCAATTTCTCCCCTGAGCTCTCTTTAGACTGCGCGAGAGGATGAGCAGAAGATGAGGTGGCTAGAGTAGCCCAGAGCCCCAGTGTTCTTAGGCCTACAAAAGCGTTTCCAAGGAAGGGTGCTGGCTAGCAACAGCTTTCAGTGCTGGCACTTTTCATCTCTGAGCAATTGCTCGACGTTTGCAATTTCTCAGCTCGTGTCTACGAGATAGAAAGACTGTCACGTTTGGTGGGTAGAGAAGCGGAAAGCCCCAGTGTTGCTGCGCCTGTGAAAGCGCTTCCAAGGAAGGGTGCTGGCTAGCAACAGCTTTCAGTGCTGGCACTTTTCATCTCTGAGCAATTGCTCGATGTTTGCAATTTCTCACCTGAGCTCTCTTTAGACTGCGCGAGAGGATGAGCAGAAGAGTAGGTGGCTAGAGAAGCCCAGAGCCCCAGTGTTCTTAGGGCTACAAAAGCGCGTCCAAGGAAGGGTGCTGGCTAGCAAGAGCTTTCAGTGCTGGCACTTTTCATCTCTGAGCAATTGCTCGACGTTTGCAATTTCTCACCTGAGCTCTCTTTAGACTGCGCGAGAGGATGAGCAGAAGATTAGGTGGCTAGAGAAGCCCAGAGCCCCAGTGTTCTAAGGGCTACAAAAGCGCTTCCAAGGAAGGGTGCTGGCTAGCAAGAGCTTTCAGTGCTGGCACTTTTCATCTCTGAGCAATTGCTCGACGTTTGCAATTTCTCACCTGAGCTCTCTTTAGACTGCGCGAGAGGATGAGCAGAAGATTAGGTGGCTAGAGTAGCCCAGAGCCCCAGTGTTCTTAGGCCTACAAAAGCGCTTCCAAGGAAGGGGGCTGGCTAGCAAGAGCTTTCAGTGCTGGCACTTTTCATCTCTGAGCAATTGCTCGACGTTTGCAATTTCTCAGCTCGTGTCTACGAGACGGAGAGATAGTGACCATGACGTTTGGTGGGTAGAGAAGCGCAAAGCCCCAGTGTTGCTGCGCCTGTGAAAGCGCTTCCAAGGAAGGGTGCTGGCTAGCAACAGCTTTCAGTGCTGGCACTTTTCATCTCTGAGCAATTGCTGGACATTTGCAATTTCTCACCTGAGCTCTCTTTCGACTGCGCGAGAGGATGAGCAGAAGATTAGGTGGCTAGAGAAGCCCAGAGCCCCAGTGATCTTAGGGCTACAAAAGCGCTTCCAAGGAAGGGTGCTGGCTAGCAACAGCTTTCAGTGCTGGCACTTTTCATCTCTGAGCAATTGCTCGACGTTTGCAATTTCTCACCTAAGCTCTCTTTAGACTGCGCGAGAGGATGAGCAGAAGATTAGGTGGCTAGAGAAGCCCAGAGCCCCAGTGTTCTTAGGCCTACAAAAGCGCTTCCAAGGAAGGGTGCTGGCTAGCAAGAGCTTTCAGTGCTGGCACTTTTCATCTCTGAGCAATTGCTCGACGTTTGCAATTTCTCAGCTCTTATCTACGATACTGAAAGAGAAGGACCGTGACGTTTGGTGGGTAGAGAAGCGCAAAGCCCCAGTGTTGCTGCGCCTGTGAAAGCGCTTCCAAGGAAGGGTGCTGGCTAGCAACAGCTTTCAGTGCTGGCACTTTTCATCTCTGAGCAATTGCTCGACGTTTGCAATTTCTCACCTGAGCTCTCTTTAGACTGCGCGAGAGGATGAGCAGAAGATGAGGTGGCTAGAGAAGCCCAGAGCCCCAGTGTTCTTAGGGCTACAAAAGCGCTTCCAAGGAAGGGTGCTGGCTAGCAACAGCTTTCAGTGCTGGCACTTTTCATCTCTGAGCAATTCCTCGACGTTTGCAATTTCTCAGATCGTGTCTACGAGACGGAGAGATAGTGACCGTGATGTTTGGTGGGTAGAGAAGCTCAAAGCCCCAGTGTTGCTGCGCCTGTGAAAGCGCTTCCAAGGAAGGGTGCTGGCTAGCAACAGCTTTCAGTGCTGGCACTTTTCATCTCTGAGCAATTGCTGGACATTTGCAATTTCACACCTGAGCTCTCTTTAGACTGCGCGAGAGGATGAGCAGAAGATTAGGTGGCTAGAGAAGCCCAGAGCCCCAGTGTTCTTAGGGCTACGAAAGCGCTTCCAAGGAAGGGTGCTGGCTAGCAACAGCTTTCAGTGCTGGCACTTTTCATCTCTGAGCAATTGCTCGATGTTTGCAATTTCTCACCTGAGCTCTCTTTAGACTGCGCGAGAGGATGAGCAGAAGATTAGGTGGCTAGAGAAGCCCAGAGCCACAGTGTTCTTAGGCCTACAAAAGCACTTCCAAGGAAGGGTGCTGGCTAGCAACAGCTTTCAGTGCTGGCACTTTTCATCTCTCAGCAATTGCTCGACGTTTGCAATTTCTCAGATCGTGTCTACGAGACAGAAAGACTGTCACTTTTGGTGGGTAGAGAAGCGGAAAGCCCCAGTGTTGCTGCGCCTGTGAAAGCGCTTCCAAGGAAGGGTGCTGGCTAGCAACAGCTTTCAGTGCTGCCACTTTTCTTCTCTGAGCAATTGCTGGACATTTGCAATTTCTCACCTGAGCTCTCTTTCGACTGCGCGAGAGGATGAGCAGAAGATTAGGTGGCTAGAGAAGCCCAGAGCCCCAGTGTTCTTAGGGCTACAAGAGCGCTTCCAAGGAAGGGTGCTGGCTAGCAACAGCTTTCAGTGCTGGCACTTTTCATCTCTGAGCAATTGCTCGACGTTTGCAATTTCTCAGCTCGTGTCTACGAGACAGAAAGACCGTGATGTTTGGTGGGTAGAGAAGCACAAAGCCCCAGTGTTGCTGCGCCTGTGAAAGCGCTTCCAAGGAAGGGTGCTGGCTAGCAAGAGCTTTCAGTGCTGGCACTTTTCATCTCTGAGCAATTGCTCGACGTTTGCAATTTCTCACCTCAGCTCTCTGTAGACTGCGCGAGAGGATGAGCAGAAGATTAGGTGGTTAGTGAAGCACAGAGCCCCAGTGTGCTTAGGCGTACAAAAGCGCTTCCAAGGAAGGGTGCTAGCTAGCAACAGCTTTCAGTGCTGGCACTTTTCATCTCTCAGCAATTGCTCGACGTTTGCAATTTCTCAGCTCGTGTCTACGAGACAGAAAGACTGTCACGTTTGGTGGCTAGAGAAGCGCAAAGCCCCAGTGTTGCTGTGCCTGTGAAAGCGCTTCCAAGGAAGGGTGCTGGCTAGCAACAGCTTTCAGTGCTGGCACTTTTCATCTCTGAGCAATTGCTGGACATTTGCAATTTCAAACCTGAGCTCTCTTTAGAGTGCGCGAGAGGATGAGCAGAAGATTAGGTGGCTAGAGAAGCCCAGAGCCCCAGTGTTCTAAGGGCTACAAAAGCGCTTCCAAGAAGGGTGCTGGCTAGCAAGAGCTTTCAGTGCTGGCACTTTTCATCTCTGAGCAATTGCTCGACGTTTGCAATTTCTCACCTGAGCTCTCTTTAGACTGCGCGAGAGGATGAGCAGAAGATTAGGTGGCTAGAGTAGCCCAGAGCCTCAGTGTTCTTAGGGCTACAAAAGCGCTTCCAAGGAAGGGTGCTGGCTAGCAACAGCTTTCAGTGCTGGCACTTTTCATCTCTGAGCAATTGCTCGACGTTTGCAATTTCTCAGCTCGTGTCTACGAGACAGAAAGACTGTCACGTTTGGTGGGTAGAGAAGCGGAAAGCCCCAGTGTTGCTGCGCCTGTGAAAGCGCTTCCAAGGAAGGGTGCTGGCTAGCAAGAGCTTTCAGTGCTGGCACTTTTCATCTCTGAGCAATTGCTCGACGTTTGCAATTTCTCACCTGAGCTCTCTTTAGACTGCGCGAGAGGATGAGCAGAATATTAGGTGGCTAGAGAAGCCCAGAGCCCCAGTGTTCTTATGGCTGCAAGAGCGTTTCCAAGGAAGGGTGCTGCTAGCAAGAGCTTTCAGTGCTGGCACTTTTCATCTCTGAGCAATTGCTCGACATTTGCAATTTCTCAGCTCGTGTCTACGAGACAGAAAGAGAATGACCGTGATGTTTGGTGGCTAGAGAAGCGCAAACCCCAGTGTTGCTGCACCTGTGAAAGCGCTTCCAAGGAAGGGTGCTGGCTAGCAAGAGCTTTCAGTGCTGGCACTTTTCATCTCTGAGCAATTGCTGGACATTTGCAATTTCTCACCTGAGCTCTCTTTAGACTGCGCGAGAGGATGAGCAGAAGATTAGGTGGCTAGAGAAGCCCAGAGCCCCAGTGTTCTTAGGCCTACAAAAGCGCTTCCAAGGAAGGGTGCTGGCTAGCAACAGCTTTCAGTGCTGGCACTTTTCATCTCTGAGCAATTGCTGGATGTTTGCAATTACTCACCTGAGCTCTCTTTAGACTGCGCGAGAGGATGAGCAGAAGATTAGGTGGCTAGAGAAGCCCAGAGCCCCAGTGTTCTTAGGGCTACAAGAGGGTTTCCAAGGAAGGGTGCTGGCTAGCAACAGCTTTCAGTGCTGGCACTTTTCATCTCTCAGCAATTGCTCGACGTTTGCAATTTCTCAGCTCGTGTCTACGAGACGGAAAGAGAATGACCGTGATGTTTGGTGGGTAGAGAAGCGCAAAGCCCCAGTGTTGCTGCGCCTGTGAAAGCGCTTCCAAGGAAGGGTGCTGGCTAGCAACAGCTTTCAGTGCTGCCACTTTTCATCTCTGAGCAATTGCTCGACGTTTGCAATTTCTCACCTGAGCTCTCTTTAGACTGCGCGAGAGGATGAGCAGAAGATTAGGTGGCTAGAGAAGCCCAGAGCCCCAGTGTTCTTAGGCCTACAAAAGCACTTCCAAGGAAGGGTGCTGGCTAGCAACAGCTTTCATTGCTGGCACTTTTCATCTCTCAGCAATTGCTCGACGTTTGCAATTTCTCAGCTCGTGTCTACGAGACAGAAAGACTGTCACGTTTGGTGGGTAGAGAAGTGCAAAGCCCCAGTGTTGCTGCGCCTGTGAAAGCGCTTCCAAGGAAGGGTGCTGGCTAGCAACAGCTTTCAGTGCTGGCACTTTTCATCTCTGAGCAATTGCTCGACGTTTGCAATTTCTCACCTGAGCTCTCTTTAGACTGCGCGAGAGGATGAGCAGAAGATTAGGTGGCTAGAGAAGCCCAGAGCCCCAGTGTTCTTAGGCCTACAAAAGCGCTTCCAAGGAAGGGTGCTGGCTAGCAACAGCTTTCAGTGCTGGCACTTTTCATCTCTGAGCAATTGCTGGATGTTTGCAATTTCTCACCTGAGCTCTCTTTAGATTGCGCGAGAGGATGAGCAGAAGATTAGGTGGCTAGAGGAGCCCAGAGCCCCAGTGTTCTAAGGGCTACAAAAGCGCTTCCAAGGAAGGGTGCTGGCTAGCAACAGCTTTCAGTGCTGGCACTTTTCATCTCTGAGCAATTGCTCGACGTTTGCAATTTCTCAGCTCGTGTCTACAAGATAGAAAGACTGTCACCTTTGGTGGGTAGAGAAGCCCAGAGCCCCAGTGTTGCTGCGCCTGTGAAAGCGCTTCCAAGGAAGGGTGCTGGCTAGCAAGAGCTTTCAGTGCTGGCACTTTTCATCTCTGAGCAATTGCTGGACATTTGCAATTTCTCACCTGAGCTCTCTTTAGACTGCGCGAGAGGATGAGCAGAAGATTAGGTGGCTAGAGAAGCCCAGAGCCCCAGTGTTCCTAGGGCTGCAAGAGCGTTTCCAAGGAAGGGTGCTGGCTAGCAACAGCTTTCAGTGCTGGCACTTTTCATCTCTGAGCAATTGCTCGACGTTTGCAATTTCTCAGCTCGTGTCTACGAGACAGAAAGAGAATGACCGTGATGTTTGGTGGCTAGAGAAGCGCAAAGCCCCAGTGTTGCTGTGCCTGTGAAAGCGCTTCCAAGGAAGGGTGCTGGCTAGCAACAGCTTTCAGTGCTGGCACTTTTCATCTCTGAGCAATTGCTCGACGTTTGCAATATCTCAGCTCTTATCTACGAGACGGAGAGATAGTGACCGTGACGTTTGGTGGCTAGAGAAGCGCAAAGCCCCAGTGTTGCTGCGCCTGTGAAAGCACTTCCAAGGAAGGGTGCTGGCTAGCAAGAGCTTTCAGTGCTGGCACTTTTCATCTCTGAGCAATTGCTCGACGTTTGCAATTTCTCACCTGAGCTCTCTTTAGACTGCGCGAGAGGATGAGCAGAAGATTAGGTGGCTAGAGAAGCCCAGAGCCCCAGTGTTCTTAGGGCTACAAAAGCGCTTCCAAGGAAGGGTGCTGGCTAGCAAGAGCTTTCAGTGCTGGCACTTTTCATCTCTGAGCAATTGCTCGACGTTTGCAATTTCTCACCTGAGCTCTCTTTAGACTGCGCGAGAGGATGAGCAGAAGAGTAGGTGGCTAGAGTAGCCCAGAGCCCCAGTGTTCTTAGGGCTACAAGGGCGTTTCCAAGGAAGGGTGCTGGCTAGCAACAGCTTTCAGTGCTGGCACTTTTCATCTCTCAGCAATTGCTCGACGTTTGCAATTTCTCAGCTCGTGTCTACGAGATAGAAAGACTGTCACGTTTGGTGGGTAGAGAAGCGGAAAGCCCCAGTGTTGCTGCGCCTGTGAAAGCGCTTCCAAGGAAGGGTGCTGGCTAGCAAGAGCTTTCAGTGCTGGCACTTTTCATCTCTGAGCAATTGCTCGATGTTTGCAATTTCTCACCTGAGCTCTCTTTAGACTGCGCGAGAGGATGAGCAGAAGATTAGGTGGCAAGAGAAGCGCAAAGCCCCAGTGTTCTTAGGCCTACAAAAGCGCTTCCAAGGAACCGTGCTGGCTAGCAACAGCTTTCAGTGCTGGCACTTTTCATCTCTGAGCAATTGCTCGACGTTTGCAATTTTTCAGCTCGTGTCTACGAGAAGGAAAGAGAAGGACCGTGATGTTTGGTGGGTAGAGAAGCGCAAAGCCCCGGTGTTGCTGCGCCTGTGAAAGCGCTTCCAAGGAAGGGTGCTGGCTAGCAACAGCTTTCAGTGCTGGCACTTTTCATCTCTGAGCAATTGCTCGACGTTTGCAATTTCTCACCTGAGCTCTCTTTAGACTGCGCGAGAGGATGAGCAGAAGATTAGGTGGCTAGAGAAGCCCAGAGCCCCAGTGTTCTTAGGGCTACAAAAGCACTTCCAAGGAAGGGTGCTGGCTAGCCACAGCTTTCAGTGCTGCCACTTTTCATCTCTGAGCAATTGCTCGACGTTTGCAATTTCTCAGCTCGTGTCTACGAGACAGAAAGACTGTCACGTTTGGTGCCTAGAGAAGCGCAAAGCCCCAGTGTTGCTGCGCCTGTGAAAGCGCTTCCAAGGAAGGCTGCTGGCTAGCAACAGCTTTCAGTGCTGGCACTGTTCATCTCTGAGCAATTGCTCGACGTTTGCAATTTCTCACCTGAGCTCTCTTTAGACTGCGCGAGAGGATGAGCAGAAGATTAGGTGGCTAGAGAAGCCCAGAGCCCCAGTGTTCTTAGGGCTACAAAAGCACTTCCAAGGAAGGGTGCTGGCTAGCCACAGCTTTCAGTGCTGGCACTTTTCATCTCTGAGCAATTGCTCGACGTTTGCAATTTCTCAGCTCGTGTCTACGAGACAGAAAGACTGTCACGTTTGGTGGGTAGAGAAGCGCAAAGCCCCAGTGTTGCTGCGCCTGTGAAAGCGCTTCCAAGGAAGGGTGCTGGCTAGCAACAGCTTTCAGTGCTGCCACTTTTCATCTCTGAGCAATTGCTCGACGTTTGCAATTTCTCACCTGAGCTCTCTTTAGACTGCGCGAGAGGATGAGCAGAAGTTTAGGTGGCTAGAGAAGCCCAGAGCCCCAGTGTTCTTAGGCCTACAAAAGCGCTTCCAAGGAAGGGTGCTGGCTAGCAACAGCTTTCAGTGCTGGCACTTTTCATCTCTGAGCAATTGCTCGATGTTTGCAATTTCTCACCTCAGCTCTCTTTAGATTGCGCGAGAGGATGAGCAGAAGATTAGGTGGCTAGAGTAGCCCAGAGCCCCAGTGTTCTAAGGGCTACAAAAGCACTTCCAAGGAAGGGTGCTGGCTAGCAACAGCTTTCAGTGCTGGCACTTTTCATCTCTGAGCAATTGCTCGACGTTTGCAATTTCTCAGCTCGTGTCTACGAGATAGAAAGACTGTCACGTTTGGTGGGTAGAGAAGCGGAAAGCCCCAGTGTTGCTGCGCCTGTGAAAGCGCTTCCAAGGAAGGGTGCTGGCTAGCAACAGCTTTCAGTGCTGGCACTTTTCATCTCTGAGCAATTGCTCGACGTTTGCAATTTCTCACCTGAGCTCTCTTTAGACTGCGCGAGAGGATGAGCAGAAGATTAGGTGGCTAGAGAAGCCCAGAGCCCCAGTGTTCTTAGGGCTGCAAGAGCGTTTCCAAGGAAGGGTGCTGGCTAGCAACAGCTTTCAGTGCTGGCACTTTTCATCTCTGAGCAATTGCTCGACGTTTGCAATTTCTCAGCTCGTGTCTACGAGACAGAAAGAGAATGACCGTGATGTTTGGTGGCTAGAGAAGCGCAAAGCCCCAGTGTTGCTGTGCCTGTGAAAGCGCTTCCAAGGAAGGGTGCTGGCTAGCAACAGCTTTCAGTGCTGCCACTTTTCATCTCTGAGCAATTGCTCGACGTTTGCAATATCTCAGCTCTTATCTACGAGACGGAGAGATAGTGACCGTGAC
The DNA here is from genome assembly GCA_037962945.1 of Sarcoramphus papa. NCBI lineage: Eukaryota > Metazoa > Chordata > Aves > Accipitriformes > Cathartidae > Sarcoramphus > Sarcoramphus papa. Next base: position 95,933,007 of record CM075586.1, read on the forward strand.
GTTTGGTGGGTAGAGAAGCGCAAATCCCCAGTGTTGCTGCGCCTGTGAAAGCGCTTCCAAGGAAGGGTGCTGGCTAGCAAGAGCTTTCAGTGCTGGCACTTTTCATCTCTGAGCAATTGCTCGACGTTTGCAATTTCTCACCTGAGCTCTCTTTAGACTGCGCGAGAGGATGAGCAGAAGATTAGGTGGCTAGAGAAGCCTAGAGCCCCAGTGTTCTTAGGGCTACAAAAGCGCTTCCAAGGAAGGGTGCTGGCTAGCAAGAGCTTTCAGTGCTGGCACTTTTCATCTCTGAGCAATTGCTCGACGTTTGCAATTTCTCACCTCAGCTCTCTGTAGACTGCGCGAGAGGATGAGCAGAAGATTAGGTGGCTAGAGAAGCCCAGAGCCCCAGTGTTCTTAGGGCTACAAAAGCACTTCCAAGGAAGGGTGCTGGCTAGCAACAGCTTTCAGTGCTGGCACTTTTCATCTCTCAGCAATTGCTCGACGTTTGCAATTTCTCAGCTCGTGTCTACGAGACAGAAAGACTGTCACGTTTGGTGCCTAGAGAAGCGCAAAGCCCCAGTGTTGCTGCGCCTGTGAAAGCGCTTCCAAGGAAGGGTGCTGGCTAGCAACAGCTTTCAGTGCTGGCACTTTTCATCTCTGAGCAATTGCTGGACATTTGCAATTTCTCACCTGAGCTCTCTTTAGACTGCGCGAGAGGATGAGCAGAAGATTAGGTGGCTAGAGAAGCCCAGAGCCCCAGTGTTCTTAGGGCTACAAGAGGGTTTCCAAGGAAGGGTGCTGGCTAGCAACAGCTTTCAGTGCTGGCACTTTTCATCTCTCAGCAATTGCTCGACGTTTGCAATTTCTCAGCTCGTGTCTACGAGACAGAAAGACTGTCACGTTTGGTGGGTAGAGAAGCGCAAAGCCCCAGTGTTGCTGCGCCTGTGAAAGCGCTTCCAAGGAACCGTGCTGGCTAGCAACAGCTTTCAGTGCTGGCACTTTTCATCTCTGAGCAATTGCTCGACGTTTGAAATTTCTCAGCTCGTGTGTACGAGACGGAAAGAGAAGGACCGTGATGTTTGGTGGCTAGAGAAGCGGAAAGCCCCAGTGTTGCTGCGCCTGTGAAAGCGCTTCCAAGGAAGGGTGCTGGCTAGCAACAGCTTTCAGTGCTGCCACTTTTCATCTCTGAGCAATTGCTCGACGTTTGCAATTTCTCACCTGAGCTCTCTTTAGACTGCGCGAGAGGATGAGCAGAAGATTAGGTGGCTAGAGAAGCCCAGAGCCCCAGTGTTCTTAGGCCTACAAAAGCACTTCCAAGGAAGGGTGCTGGCTAGCCACAGCTTTCAGTGCTGGCACTTTTCATCTCTGAGCAATTGCTCGACGTTTGCAATTTCTCAGCTCGTGTCTACGAGACAGAAAGACTGTCACGTTTGGTGCCTAGAGAAGCGCAAAGCCCCAGTGTTGCTGCGCCTGTGAAAGCGCTTCCAAGGAAGGCTGCTGGCTAGCAACAGCTTTCAGTGCTGGCACTTTTCATCTCTGAGCAATTGCTGGACATTTGCAATTTCTCACCTGAGCTCTCTTTAGACTGCGCGAGAGGATGAGCAGAAGATTAGGTGGCTAGAGAAGCCCAGAGCCCCAGTGTTCTTAGGCCTACAAAAGCGCTTCCAAGGAAGGGTGCTGGCTAGCAACAGCTTTCAGTGCTGGCACTTTTCATCTCTGAGCAATTGCTCAACGTTTGAAATTGCTCACCTGAGCTCTCTTTAGACTGCGCGAGAGGATGAGCAGAAGATTAGGTGGCTAGAGAAGCCCAGAGCCCCAGTGTTCTTAGGGCTACAAAAGCGCTTCCAAGGAAGGGTGCTGGCTAGCAACAGCTTTCAGTGCTGCCGCTTTTCATCTCTGAGCAATTGCTCGACGTTTGCAATTTCTCAGCTTGTGTCTACGAGACGGAGAGATAGTGATCGTGATGTTTGGTGGGTAGAGAAGCGCAAAGCCCCAGTGTTGCTGCGCCTGTGAAAGCGCTTCCAAGGAAGGGTGCTGGCTAGCAAGAGCTTTCAGTGCTGGCACTTTTCATCTCTGAGCAATTGCTCAACGTTTGGAATTTCTCACCTGAGCTCTCTTTAGACTGCGCGAGAGGATGAGCAGAAGATTAGGTGGCTAGAGAAGCCCAGAGCCCCAGTGTTCTTAGGGCTACAAAAGCGCTTCCAAGGAAGGGTGCTGGCTAGCAACAGCTTTCAGTGCTGGCACTTTTCATCTCTGAGCAATTGCTCGACGTTTGCAATTTCTCAGCTCGTGTCTACGAGACAGAAAGTCCGTGACATTTGGTGGGTAGAGAAGCGCAAAGCCCCAGTGTTGCTGCGCCTGTGAAAGCGCTTCCAAGGAAGGGTGCTGGCTAGCAACAGCTTTCAGTGCTGGCACTTTTCATCTCTGAGCAATTGCTCGACGTTTGCAATTTCTCACCTGAGCTCTCTTTAGACTGCGCGAGAGGATGAGCAGAAGATTAGGTGGCTAGAGAAGCCCAGAGCCCCAGTGTTCTTAGGCCTACAAAAGCGCTTCCAAGGAAGGGTGCTGGCTAGCAAGAGCTTTCAGTGCTGGCACTTTTCATCTCTGAGCAATTGCTCGACGTTTGCAATTTCTCACCTGAGCTCTCTTTAGACTGCGCGAGAGGATGAGCAGAAGAGTAGGTGGCTAGAGAAGGCCAGAGCCCCAGTGTTCTTAGGGCTACAAGAGCGTTTCCAAGGAAGGGTGCTGGCTAGCAACAGCTTTCAGTGCTGGCACTTTTAATCTCTGAGCAATTGCTCGACGTTTGCAATTTCTCAGCTCGTGTCTACGAGACGGAAAGAGAATGACCGTGATGTTTGGTGGGTAGAGAAGCGCAAAGCCCCAGTGTTGCTGCACCTGTGAAAGCGCTTCCAAGGAAGGGTGCTGGCTAGCAACAGCTTTCAGTGCTGGCACTTTTCATCTCTGAGCAATTGCTCGACGTTTGCAATTTCTCACCTGAGCTCTCTTTAGAGTGCGCGAGAGGATGAGCAGAAGATGAGGTGGCTAGAGAAGGCCAGAGCCCCAGTGTTCTTAGGGCTACAAAAGCACTTCCAAGGAAGGGTGCTGGCTAGCAACAGCTTTCAGTGCTGGCACTTTTCATCTCTCAGCAATTGCTCGACGTTTGCAATTTCTCAGCTCGTGTCTACGAGACAGAAAGACTGTCACGTTTGGTGGGTAGAGAAGCGCAAAGCCCCAGTGTTGCTGCGCCTGTGAAAGCGCTTCCAAGGAAGGGTGCTGGCTAGCAACAGCTTTCAGTGCTGCCACTTTTCATCTCTGAGCAATTGCTCGACGTTTGCAATTTCTCACCTGAGCTCTCTTTAGACTGCGCGAGAGGATGAGCAGAAGATTAGGTGGCTAGAGAAGCCCGGAGCCCCAGTGTTCTTAGGGCTACAAAAGCGCTTCCAAGGAAGGGTGCTGGCTAGCAACAGCTTTCAGTGCTGGCACTTTTCATCTCTGAGCAATTGCTCGATGTTTGCAATTTCTCACCTGAGCTCTCTTTAGATTGCGCGAGAGGATGAGCAGAAGATTAGGTGGCTAGAGTAGCCCAGAGCCCCAGTGTTCTTAGGGCTGCAAGAGCGTTTCCAAGGAAGGGTGCTGGCTAGCAAGAGCTTTCAGTGCTGGCACTTTTCATATCTGAGCAATTGCTCGACGTTTGCAATTTCTCAGCTCGTGTCTACGAGATAGAAAGACTGTCACGTTTGGTGGGTAGAGAAGCGCAAAGCCCCAGTGTTGCTGTGCCTGTGAAAGCGCTTCCAAGGAAGAGTGCTGGCTAGCAACAGCTTTCAGTGCTGGCACTTTTCATCTCTGAGCAATTGCTCGACGTTTGCAATTTCTCACCTGAGCTCTCTTTAGACTGCGCGAGAGGATGAGCAGAAGATTAGGTGGCTAGAGAAGCCCAGAGCCCCAGTGTTCTTAGGGCTGCAAGAGCGCTTCCAAGGAAGGGTGCTGGCTAGCAACAGCTTTCAGTGCTGGCACTTTTCATCTCTGAGCAATTGCTCGACGTTTGCAATTTCTCGGCTCGTGTCTACGAGACAGAAAGAGAATGACCGTGATGTTTGGTGGCTAGAGAAGCGCAAAGCCCCAGTGTTGCTGTGCCTGTGAAAGCGCTTCCAAGGAAGGGTGCTGGCTAGCAACAGCTTTCAGTGCTGGCACTTTTCATCTCTGAGCAATTGCTCGACGTTTGCAATATCTCAGCTCTTATCTACGAGACGGAGAGATAGTGACCGTGACGTTTGGTGGGTAGAGAAGCGCAAAGCCCCAGTGTTGCTGTGCCTGTGAAAGCGCTTCCAAGGAAGGGTGCTGGCTAGCAACAGCTTTCAGTGCTGGCACTTTTCATCTCTGAGCAATTGCTCGACGTTTGCAATTTCTCACCTGAGCTCTCTTTAGACTGCGCGAGAGGATGAGCAGAAGATGAGGTGGCTAGAGAAGCCCAGAGCCCCAGTGTTCTTAGGGCTACAAAAGCGCTTCCAAGGAAGGGTGCTGGCTAGCAACAGCTTTCAGTGCTGGCACTTTTCATCTCTGAGCAATTGCTCGACGTTTGCAATTTCTCACCTGAGCTCTCTTTAGACTGCGCGAGAGGATGAGCAGAAGAGTAGGTGGCTAGAGTAGCCCAGAGCCCCAGTGTTCTTAGGGCTACAAGAGCGTTTCCAAGGAAGGGTGCTGGCTAGCAACAGCTTTCAGTGCTGGCACTTTTCATCTCTGAGCAATTGCTCGACGTTTGCAATTTCTCAGCTCGTGTCTACGAGACGGAAAGAGAAGGACCGTGATGTTTGGTGGCTAGAGAAGCGCAAAGCCCCAGTGTTGCTGCGCCTGTGAAAGCGCTTCCAAGGAAGGGTGCTGGCTAGCAACAGCTTTCAGTGCTGGCACTTTTCATCTCTGAGCAATTGCTCGACGTTTGCAATTTCTCACCTGAGCTCTCTTTAGACTGCGCGAGAGGATGAGCAGAAGATTAGGTGGCTAGAGAAGCCCAGAGCCCCAGTGTTCTTAGGGCTACAAAAGCACTTCCAAGGAAGGGTGCTCGCTAGCAACAGCTTTCAGTGCTGGCACTTTTCATCTCTGAGCAATTGCTCGACGTTTGCAATTTCTCAGCTCGTGTCTACGAGACAGAAAGACTGTCACGTTTGGTGGCTAGAGAAGCGCAAAGCCCCAGTGTTGCTGCGCCTGTGAAAGCGCTTCCAAGGAAGGGTGCTGGCTAGCAAGAGCTTTCAGTGCTGCCACTTTTCATCTCTGAGCAATTGCTGGACATTTGCAATTTCAAACCTGAGCTCTCTTTAGATTGCGCGAGAGGATGAGCAGAAGATTAGGTGGCTAGAGAAGCCCAGAGCCCCAGTGTTCTTAGGGCTACAAAAGCACTTCCAAGGAAGGGTGCTGGCTAGCAACAGCTTTCAGTGCTGGCACTTTTCATCTCTGAGCAATTGCTCGACGTTTGCAATTTCTCAGCTCGTGTCTACGAGACGGAAAGAGAATGACTGTGATGTTTGGTGGGTAGAGAAGCGCAAAGCCCCAGTGTTGCTGCGCCTGTGAAAGCGCTTCCAAGGAAGGGTGCTGGCTAGCAACAGCTTTCAGTGCTGGCACTTTTCATCTCTGAGCAATTGCTCAACGTTTGGAATCTCTCACCTGAGCTCTCTTTAGACTGCGCGAGAGGATGAGCAGAAGATTAGATGGCTAGAGAAGCCCAGAGCCCCAGTGTTCTTAGGGCTACAAAAGCACTTCCAAGGAAGGGTGCTGGCTATCAACAGCTTTCAGTGCTGGCACTTTTCATCTCTCAGCAATTGCTCGACGTTTGCAATTTCTCAGCTCTTGTCTACGAGACAGAAAGACTGTCACGTTTGGTGGCTAGAGAAGCGCAAAGCCCCAGTGTTGCTGCGCCTGTGAAAGCGCTTCCAAGGAAGGGTGCTGGCTAGCAACAGCTTTCAGTGCTGCCACTTTTCATCTCTGAGCAATTGCTCGACGTTTGCAATTTCTCACCTGAGCTCTCTTTAGACTGCGCGAGAGGATGAGCAGAAGATTAGGTGGCTAGAGAAGCCCAGAGCCCGAGTGTTCTTAGGGCTACAAAAGCGCTTCCAAGGAAGGGTGCTGGCTAGCAACAGCTTTCAGTGCTGGCACTTTTCATCTCTGAGCAATTGCTCGACGTTTGCAATTTCTCACCTGAGCTCTCTTTAGATTGCGCGAGAGGATGAGCAGAAGATTAGGTGGCTAGAGTAGCCCAGAGCCCCAGTGTTCTTAGGGCTACAAAAGCACTTCCAAGGAGGGGTGCTGGCTAGCAACAGCTTTCAGTGCTGGCACTTTTCATCTCTGAGCAATTGCTCGACGTTTGCAATTTCTCAGCTCGTGTCTACGAGACAGAAAGAGAATGACCGTGATGTTTGGTGGGTAGAGAAGCGCAAAGCCCCAGTGTTGCTGTGCCTGTGAAAGCGCTTCCAAGGAAGGGTGCTGGCTAGCAACAGCTTTCAGTGCTGGCACTTTTCATCTCTGAGCAATTGCTCGACGTTTGCAATATCTCAGCTCTTATCTACGAGACGGAGAGATAGTGACCGTGACGTTTGGTGGCTAGAGAAGCGCAAAGCCCCAGTGTTGCTGCGCCTGTGAAAGCGCTTCCAAGGAAGGGTGCTGGCTAGCAACAGCTTTCAGTGCTGGCACTTTTCATCTCTGAGCAATTGCTCGACGTTTGCAATTTCTCACCTGAGCTCTCTTTAGACTGCGCGAGAGGATGAGCAGAAGATGAGGTGGCTAGAGAAGCCCAGAGCCCCAGTGTTCTTAGGGCTACAAAAGCGCTTCCAAGGAAGGGTGCTGGCTAGCAAGAGCTTTCAGTGCTGGCACTTTTCATCTCTGAGCAATTGCTCGACGTTTGCAATTTCTCACCTGAGCTCTCTTTAGACTGCGCAAGAGGATGAGCAGAAGAGTAGGTGGCTAGAGAAGCCCAGAGCCCCAGTGTTCTTAGGCCTACAAGAGCGTTTCCAAGGAAGGGTGCTGGCTAGCAACAGCTTTCAGTGCTGGCACTTTTCATCTCTGAGCAATTGCTCAACGTTTGGAATCTCTCACCTGAGCTCTCTTTAGACTGCGCGAGAGGATGAGCAGAAGATTAGGTGGCTAGAGAAGGCCAGAGCCCCAGTGTTCTTAGGGCTACAAAAGCACTTCAAAGGAAGGGTGCTGGCTAGCCACAGCTTTCAGTGCTGGCACTTTTCATCTCTCAGCAATTGCTCGACGTTTGCAATTTCTCAGCTCTTGTCTACGAGAGAGAAATACTGTCACATTTGGTGGGTAGAGAAGCGCAAAGCCCCAGTGTTGCTGTGCCTGTGAAAGCGCTTCCAAGGAAGGGTGCTGGCTAGCAACAGCTTTCAGTGCTGGCACTTTTCATCTCTGAGCAATTGCTCGACGTTTTCAATTTCAAACCTGAGCTCTCTTTAGACTGCGCGAGAGGATGAGCAGAAGATTACGTGGCTAGAGTAGCCCAGAGCCCCAGTGTTCTTAGGCCTACAAAAGCGCTTCCAAGGAACCGTGCTGGCTAGCAACAGCTTTCAGTGCTGGCACTTTTCATCTCTGAGCAATTGCTCGACGTTTGCAATTTCTCAGCTCGTGTCTACGAGACAGAAAGACCGTGACGTTTGGTGGGTAGAGAAGCGCAAAGCCCCAGTGTTGCTGCGCCTGTGAAAGCGCTTCCAAGGAAGGGTGCTGGCTAGCAAGAGCTTTTAGTGCTGGCACTTTTCATCTCTGAGCAATTGCTCGACGTTTGCAATTTCTCACCTGAGCTCTCTTTAGACTGCGCGAGAGGATGAGCAGAAGAGTAGGTGGCTAGAGAAGCCCAGAGCCCCAGTGTTCTTAGGGCTACAAGAGCGTTTCCAAGGAAGGGTGCTGGCTAGCAAGAGCTTTCAGTGCTGCCACTTTTCATCTCTGAGCAATTGCTCGACGTTTGCAATTTCTCAGCTCGTGTCTACGAGACGGAAAGAGAATGACTGTGATGTTTGGTGGGTAGAGAAGCGCAAAGCCCCAGTGTTGCTGCACCTGTGAAAGCGCTTCCAAGGAAGGGTGCTGGCTAGCAACAGCTTTCAGTGCTGGCACTTTTCATCTCTGAGCAATTGCTCGACGTTTGCAATTTCTCACCTGAGCTCTCTTTAGACTGCGCGAGAGGATGAGCAGAAGATTAGGGGGCTAGAGAAGCCCAGAGCCCCACTGTTCTTAGGGCTACAAAAGCACTTCCAAGGAAGGGTGCTGGCTATCAACAGCTTTCAGTGCTGGCACTTTTCATCTCTGAGCAATTGCTCGACGTTTGCAATTTCTCAGCTCTTGTCTACGAGACATAAAGCCTGTCACGTTTGGTGGCTAGAGAAGCGCAAAGCCCCAGTGTTGCTGCGCCTGTGAAAGCGCTTCCAAGGAAGGGTGCTGGCTAGCAAGAGCTTTCAGTGCTGGCACTTTTCATCTCTGAGCAATTGCTCGACGTTTGCAATTTCTCACCTGAGCTCTCTTTAGACTGCGCGAGAGGATGAGCAGAAGATTAGGTGGCTAGAGAAGCCCAGAGCCCCAGTGTTCTTAGGGCTACAAAAGCGCTTCCAAGGAAGGGTGCTGGCTAGCAACAGCTTTCAGTGCTGGCACTTTTCATCTCTGAGCAATTGCTCGATGTTTGCAATTTCTCCCCTGAGCTCTCTTTAGATTGCGCGAGAGGATGAGCAGAAGATTAGGTGGCTAGAGTAGCCCAGAGCCCCAGTGTTCTTAGGGCTACAAAAGCACTTCCAAGGAAGGGTGCTGGCTAGCAACAGCTTTCAGTGCTGGCACTTTTCATCTCTCAGCAATTGCTCGACGTTTGCAATTTCTCAGCTCGTGTCTACGAGATAGAAAGACTGTCACGTTTGATGGGTAGAGAAGCGGAAAGCCCCAGTGTTGCTGCGCCTGTGAAAGCGCTTCCAAGGAAGGGTGCTGGCTAGCAACAGCTTTCAGTGCTGGCACTTTTCATCTCTGAGCAATTGCTCGACGTTTGCAATTTCTCACCTGAGCTCTCTTTAGACTGCGCGAGAGGATGAGCAGAAGATTAGGTGGCTAGAGAAGCCCAGAGCCCCAGTGTTCTTATGCCTACAAAAGCGCTTCCAAGGAAGGGTGCTGGCTAGCAAGAGCTTTCAGTGCTGGCACTTTTCATCTCTGAGCAATTGCTGGATGTTTGCAATTTCTCACCTGAGCTCTCTTTAGACTGCGCGAGAGGATGAGCAGAAGAGTAGGTGGCTAGAGAAGCCCAGAGCCCCAGTGTTCTTAGGGCTACAAGAGCGTTTCCAAGGAAGGGTGCTGGCTAGCAACAGCTTTCAGTGCTGCCACTTTTCATCTCTCAGCAATTGCTCGACGTTTGCAATTTCTCAGCTCTTGTCTACGAGACAGAAAGCCTGTCACGTTTGGTGGCTAGAGAAGCGCAAAGCCCCAGTGTTGCTGCGCCTGTGAAAGCGCTTCCAAGGAAGGGTGCTGGCTAGCAAGAGCTTTCAGTGCTGGCACTTTTCATCTCTGAGCAATTGCTCGACGTTTGCAATTTCTCCCCTGAGCTCTCTTTAGACTGCGCGAGAGGATGAGCAGAAGATTAGGTGGCTAGAGAAGCCCAGAGCCCCAGTGTTCTTAGGGCTACAAAAGCGCTTCCAAGGAAGGGTGCTGGCTAGCAGGAGCTTTCAGTGCTGGCACTTTTCATCTCTGAGCAATTGCTCGATGTTTGCAATTTCTCCCCTGAGCTCTCTTTAGATTGCGCGAGAGGATGAGCAGAAGATTAGGTGGCTAGAGTAGCCCAGAGCCCCAGTGTTCTTAGGGCTACAAAAGCACTTCCAAGGAAGGGTGCTGGCTAGCAACAGCTTTCAGTGCTGGCACTTTTCATCTCTCAGCAATTGCTCGACGTTTGCAATTTCTCAGCTCGTGTCTACGAGATAGAAAGACTGTCACGTTTGGTGGGTAGAGAAGCGGAAAGCCCCAGTGTTGCTGCGCCTGTGAAAGCGCTTCCAAGGAAGGGTGCTGGCTAGCAACAGCTTTCAGTGCTGGCACTTTTCATCTCTGAGCAATTGCTCGACGTTTGCAATTTCTCACCTGAGCTCTCTTTAGACTGCGCGAGAGGATGAGCAGAAGATGAGGTGGCTAGAGAAGCCCAGAGCCCCAGTGTTCTTAGGGCTACAAAAGCGCTTCCAAGGAAGGGTGCTGGCTAGCAACAGCTTTCAGTGCTGGCACTTTTCATCTCTGAGCAATTGCTCGACGTTTGCAATTTCTCACCTGAGCTCTCTTTAGACTGCGCGAGAGGATGAGCAGAAGAGTAGGTGGCTAGAGTAGCCCAGAGCCCCAGTGTTCTTAGGGCTACAAGAGCGTTTCCAAGGAAGGGTGCTGGCTAGCAACAGCTTTCAGTGCTGGCACTTTTCATCTCTGAGCAATTGCTCGACGTTTGCAATTTCTCAGCTCGTGTCTACGAGACGGAAAGAGAAGGACCGTGATGTTTGGTGGCTAGAGAAGCGCAAAGCCCCAGTGTTGCTGCGCCTGTGAAAGCGCTTCCAAGGAAGGGTGCTGGCTAGCAACAGCTTTCAGTGCTGGCACTTTTCATCTCTGAGCAATTGCTCGACGTTTGCAATTTCTCACCTGAGCTCTCTTTAGACTGCGCGAGAGGATGAGCAGAAGATTAGGTGGCTAGAGAAGCCCAGAGCCCCAGTGTTCTTAGGGCTACAAAAGCACTTCCAAGGAAGGGTGCTCGCTAGCAACAGCTTTCAGTGCTGGCACTTTTCATCTCTGAGCAATTGCTCGACGTTTGCAATTTCTCAGCTCGTGTCTACGAGACAGAAAGACTGTCACGTTTGGTGGCTAGAGAAGCGCAAAGCCCCAGTGTTGCTGCGCCTGTGAAAGCGCTTCCAAGGAAGGGTGCTGGCTAGCAAGAGCTTTCAGTGCTGCCACTTTTCATCTCTGAGCAATTGCTGGACATTTGCAATTTCAAACCTGAGCTCTCTTTAGATTGCGCGAGAGGATGAGCAGAAGATTAGGTGGCTAGAGAAGCCCAGAGCCCCAGTGTTCTTAGGGCTACAAAAGCACTTCCAAGGAAGGGTGCTGGCTAGCAACAGCTTTCAGTGCTGGCACTTTTCATCTCTGAGCAATTGCTCGACGTTTGCAATTTCTCAGCTCGTGTCTACGAGACGGAAAGAGAATGACTGTGATGTTTGGTGGGTAGAGAAGCGCAAAGCCCCAGTGTTGCTGCGCCTGTGAAAGCGCTTCCAAGGAAGGGTGCTGGCTAGCAACAGCTTTCAGTGCTGGCACTTTTCATCTCTGAGCAATTGCTCAACGTTTGGAATCTCTCACCTGAGCTCTCTTTAGACTGCGCGAGAGGATGAGCAGAAGATTAGATGGCTAGAGAAGCCCAGAGCCCCAGTGTTCTTAGGGCTACAAAAGCACTTCCAAGGAAGGGTGCTGGCTATCAACAGCTTTCAGTGCTGGCACTTTTCATCTCTCAGCAATTGCTCGACGTTTGCAATTTCTCAGCTCTTGTCTACGAGACAGAAAGACTGTCACGTTTGGTGGCTAGAGAAGCGCAAAGCCCCAGTGTTGCTGCGCCTGTGAAAGCGCTTCCAAGGAAGGGTGCTGGCTAGCAACAGCTTTCAGTGCTGCCACTTTTCATCTCTGAGCAATTGCTCGACGTTTGCAATTTCTCACCTGAGCTCTCTTTAGACTGCGCGAGAGGATGAGCAGAAGATTAGGTGGCTAGAGAAGCCCAGAGCCCGAGTGTTCTTAGGGCTACAAAAGCGCTTCCAAGGAAGGGTGCTGGCTAGCAACAGCTTTCAGTGCTGGCACTTTTCATCTCTGAGCAATTGCTCGACGTTTGCAATTTCTCACCTGAGCTCTCTTTAGATTGCGCGAGAGGATGAGCAGAAGATTAGGTGGCTAGAGTAGCCCAGAGCCCCAGTGTTCTTAGGGCTACAAAAGCACTTCCAAGGAGGGGTGCTGGCTAGCAACAGCTTTCAGTGCTGGCACTTTTCATCTCTGAGCAATTGCTCGACGTTTGCAATTTCTCAGCTCGTGTCTACGAGACAGAAAGAGAATGACCGTGATGTTTGGTGGGTAGAGAAGCGCAAAGCCCCAGTGTTGCTGTGCCTGTGAAAGCGCTTCCAAGGAAGGGTGCTGGCTAGCAACAGCTTTCAGTGCTGGCACTTTTCATCTCTGAGCAATTGCTCGACGTTTGCAATATCTCAGCTCTTATCTACGAGACGGAGAGATAGTGACCGTGACGTTTGGTGGCTAGAGAAGCGCAAAGCCCCAGTGTTGCTGCGCCTGTGAAAGCGCTTCCAAGGAAGGGTGCTGGCTAGCAACAGCTTTCAGTGCTGGCACTTTTCATCTCTGAGCAATTGCTCGACGTTTGCAATTTCTCACCTGAGCTCTCTTTAGACTGCGCGAGAGGATGAGCAGAAGATGAGGTGGCTAGAGAAGCCCAGAGCCCCAGTGTTCTTAGGGCTACAAAAGCGCTTCCAAGGAAGGGTGCTGGCTAGCAAGAGCTTTCAGTGCTGGCACTTTTCATCTCTGAGCAATTGCTCGACGTTTGCAATTTCTCACCTGAGCTCTCTTTAGACTGCGCAAGAGGATGAGCAGAAGAGTAGGTGGCTAGAGAAGCCCAGAGCCCCAGTGTTCTTAGGCCTACAAGAGCGTTTCCAAGGAAGGGTGCTGGCTAGCAACAGCTTTCAGTGCTGGCACTTTTCATCTCTGAGCAATTGCTCAACGTTTGGAATCTCTCACCTGAGCTCTCTTTAGACTGCGCGAGAGGATGAGCAGAAGATTAGGTGGCTAGAGAAGGCCAGAGCCCCAGTGTTCTTAGGGCTACAAAAGCACTTCAAAGGAAGGGTGCTGGCTAGCCACAGCTTTCAGTGCTGGCACTTTTCATCTCTCAGCAATTGCTCGACGTTTGCAATTTCTCAGCTCTTGTCTACGAGAGAGAAATACTGTCACATTTGGTGGGTAGAGAAGCGCAAAGCCCCAGTGTTGCTGTGCCTGTGAAAGCGCTTCCAAGGAAGGGTGCTGGCTAGCAACAGCTTTCAGTGCTGGCACTTTTCATCTCTGAGCAATTGCTCGACGTTTTCAATTTCAAACCTGAGCTCTCTTTAGACTGCGCGAGAGGATGAGCAGAAGATTACGTGGCTAGAGTAGCCCAGAGCCCCAGTGTTCTTAGGCCTACAAAAGCGCTTCCAAGGAACCGTGCTGGCTAGCAACAGCTTTCAGTGCTGGCACTTTTCATCTCTGAGCAATTGCTCGACGTTTGCAATTTCTCAGCTCGTGTCTACGAGACAGAAAGACCGTGACGTTTGGTGGGTAGAGAAGCGCAAAGCCCCAGTGTTGCTGCGCCTGTGAAAGCGCTTCCAAGGAAGGGTGCTGGCTAGCAAGAGCTTTTAGTGCTGGCACTTTTCATCTCTGAGCAATTGCTCGACGTTTGCAATTTCTCACCTGAGCTCTCTTTAGACTGCGCGAGAGGATGAGCAGAAGAGTAGGTGGCTAGAGAAGCCCAGAGCCCCAGTGTTCTTAGGGCTACAAGAGCGTTTCCAAGGAAGGGTGCTGGCTAGCAAGAGCTTTCAGTGCTGCCACTTTTCATCTCTGAGCAATTGCTCGACGTTTGCAATTTCTCAGCTCGTGTCTACGAGACGGAAAGAGAATGACTGTGATGTTTGGTGGGTAGAGAAGCGCAAAGCCCCAGTGTTGCTGCACCTGTGAAAGCGCTTCCAAGGAAGGGTGCTGGCTAGCAACAGCTTTCAGTGCTGGCACTTTTCATCTCTGAGCAATTGCTCGACGTTTGCAATTTCTCACCTGAGCTCTCTTTAGACTGCGCGAGAGGATGAGCAGAAGATTAGGGGGCTAGAGAAGCCCAGAGCCCCACTGTTCTTAGGGCTACAAAAGCACTTCCAAGGAAGGGTGCTGGCTATCAACAGCTTTCAGTGCTGGCACTTTTCATCTCTGAGCAATTGCTCGACGTTTGCAATTTCTCAGCTCTTGTCTACGAGACATAAAGCCTGTCACGTTTGGTGGCTAGAGAAGCGCAAAGCCCCAGTGTTGCTGCGCCTGTGAAAGCGCTTCCAAGGAAGGGTGCTGGCTAGCAAGAGCTTTCAGTGCTGGCACTTTTCATCTCTGAGCAATTGCTCGACGTTTGCAATTTCTCACCTGAGCTCTCTTTAGACTGCGCGAGAGGATGAGCAGAAGATTAGGTGGCTAGAGAAGCCCAGAGCCCCAGTGTTCTTAGGGCTACAAAAGCGCTTCCAAGGAAGGGTGCTGGCTAGCAACAGCTTTCAGTGCTGGCACTTTTCATCTCTGAGCAATTGCTCGATGTTTGCAATTTCTCCCCTGAGCTCTCTTTAGATTGCGCGAGAGGATGAGCAGAAGATTAGGTGGCTAGAGTAGCCCAGAGCCCCAGTGTTCTTAGGGCTACAAAAGCACTTCCAAGGAAGGGTGCTGGCTAGCAACAGCTTTCAGTGCTGGCACTTTTCATCTCTCAGCAATTGCTCGACGTTTGCAATTTCTCAGCTCGTGTCTACGAGATAGAAAGACTGTCACGTTTGATGGGTAGAGAAGCGGAAAGCCCCAGTGTTGCTGCGCCTGTGAAAGCGCTTCCAAGGAAGGGTGCTGGCTAGCAACAGCTTTCAGTGCTGGCACTTTTCATCTCTGAGCAATTGCTCGACGTTTGCAATTTCTCACCTGAGCTCTCTTTAGACTGCGCGAGAGGATGAGCAGAAGATTAGGTGGCTAGAGAAGCCCAGAGCCCCAGTGTTCTTATGCCTACAAAAGCGCTTCCAAGGAAGGGTGCTGGCTAGCAAGAGCTTTCAGTGCTGGCACTTTTCATCTCTGAGCAATTGCTGGATGTTTGCAATTTCTCACCTGAGCTCTCTTTAGACTGCGCGAGAGGATGAGCAGAAGAGTAGGTGGCTAGAGAAGCCCAGAGCCCCAGTGTTCTTAGGGCTACAAGAGCGTTTCCAAGGAAGGGTGCTGGCTAGCAACAGCTTTCAGTGCTGCCACTTTTCATCTCTCAGCAATTGCTCGACGTTTGCAATTTCTCAGCTCTTGTCTACGAGACAGAAAGCCTGTCACGTTTGGTGGCTAGAGAAGCGCAAAGCCCCAGTGTTGCTGCGCCTGTGAAAGCGCTTCCAAGGAAGGGTGCTGGCTAGCAAGAGCTTTCAGTGCTGGCACTTTTCATCTCTGAGCAATTGCTCGACGTTTGCAATTTCTCCCCTGAGCTCTCTTTAGACTGCGCGAGAGGATGAGCAGAAGATTAGGTGGCTAGAGAAGCCCAGAGCCCCAGTGTTCTTAGGGCTACAAAAGCGCTTCCAAGGAAGGGTGCTGGCTAGCAGGAGCTTTCAGTGCTGGCACTTTTCATCTCTGAGCAATTGCTCGATGTTTGCAATTTCTCCCCTGAGCTCTCTTTAGATTGCGCGAGAGGATGAGCAGAAGATTAGGTGGCTAGAGTAGCCCAGAGCCCCAGTGTTCTTAGGGCTACAAAAGCACTTCCAAGGAAGGGTGCTGGCTAGCAACAGCTTTCAGTGCTGGCACTTTTCATCTCTCAGCAATTGCTCGACGTTTGCAATTTCTCAGCTCGTGTCTACGAGATAGAAAGACTGTCACGTTTGGTGGGTAGAGAAGCGGAAAGCCCCAGTGTTGCTGCGCCTGTGAAAGCGCTTCCAAGGAAGGGTGCTGGCTAGCAACAGCTTTCAGTGCTGGCACTTTTCATCTCTGAGCAATTGCTCGACGTTTGCAATTTCTCACCTGAGCTCTCTTTAGACTGCGCGAGAGGATGAGCAGAAGATTAGGTGGCTAGAGAAGCCCAGAGCCCCAGTGTTCTAAGGGCTACAAAAGCGCTTCCAAGGAAGGGTGCTGGCTAGCAAGAGCTTTCAGTGCTGGCACTTTTCATCTCTGAGCAATTGCTGGATGTTTGCAATTTCTCACCTGAGCTCTCTTTAGACTGCGCGAGAGGATGAGCAGAAGAGTAGGTGGCTAGAGAAGCCCAGAGCCCCAGTGTTCTTAGGGCTACAAAAGCACTTCCAAGGAAGGGTGCTGGCTAGCAAGAGCTTTCAGTGCTGGCACTTTTCATCTCTGAGCAATTGCTCGACGTTTGCAATTTCTCAGCTCGTGTCTACGAGACGGAAAGAGAATGACTGTGATGTTTGGTGGGTAGAGAAACGCAAAGCCCCAGTGTTGCTGCACCTGTGAAAGCGCTTCCAAGGAAGGGTGCTGGCTAGCAACAGCTTTCAGTGCTGGCACTTTTCATCTCTGAGCAATTGCTCGACGTTTGCAATTTCTCACCTGAGCTCTCTTTACACTGCGCGAGAGGATGAGCAGAAGATTAGGTGGCTAGAGAAGCCCAGAGCCCCAGTGTTCTTAGGGCTACAAAAGCACTTCCAAGGAAGGGTGCTGGCTATCAACAGCTTTCAGTGCTGGCACTTTTCATCTCTCAGCAATTGCTCGACGTTTGCAATTTCTCACCTGAGCTCTCTTTAGATTGCGCGAGAGGATGAGCAGAAGATTAGGTGGCTAGAGTAGCCCAGAGCCCCAGTGTTCTTAGGGCTACAAAAGCACTTCCAAGGAAGGGTGCTGGCTAGCAACAGCTTTCAGTGCTGGCACTTTTCATCTCTCAGCAATTGCTCGACGTTTGCAATTTCTCAGCTCGTGTCTACGAGAGAGAAATACTGTCACGTTTGGTGGGTAGAGAAGCGGAAAGCCCCAGTGTTGCTGCGCCTGTGAAAGCGCTTCCAAGGAAGGGTGCTGGCTAGCAACAGCTTTCAGTGCTGGCACTTTTCATCTCTGAGCAATTGCTCAACGTTTGCAATTTCTCACCTGAGCTCTCTTTAGACTGCGCGAGAGGATGAGCAGAATATTAGGTGGCTAGAGAAGCCCAGAGCCCCAGTGTTCTTAGGGCTGCAAGAGCGTTTCCAAGGAAGGGTGCTGGCTAGCAACAGCTTTCAGTGCTGGCACTTTTCATCTCTGAGCAATTGCTCGACGTTTGCAATTTCTCAGCTCGTGTCTACGAGACAGAAAGAGAATGACCGTGATGTTTGGTGGGTAGAGAAGCGCAAAGCCCCAGTGTTGCTGTGCCTGTGAAAGCGCTTCCAAGGAAGGGTGCTGGCTAGCAAGAGCTTTCAGTGCTGCCACTTTTCATCTCTGAGTAATTGCTCGACGTTTGCAATATCTCAGCTCTTATCTAAGAGACGGAGTGATAGTGACCGTGACGTTTGGTGGCTAGAGAAGCGCAAAGCCCCAGTGTTGCTGCGCCTGTGAAAGCGCTTCCAAGGAAGGGTGCTGGCTAGCAACAGCTTTCAGTGCTGGCACTTTTCATCTCTGAGCAATTGCTCGACGTTTGCAATTTCTCACCTGAGCTCTCTTTAGACTGCGCGAGAGGATGAGCAGAAGATTAGGTGGCTAGAGAAGCCCAGAGCCCCAGTGTTCTTAGGGCTACAAAAGCGCTTCCAAGGAAGGGTGCTGGCTAGCAACAGCTTTCAGTGCTGGCACTTTTCATCTCTGAGCAATTGCTCAACGTTTGCAATTTCTCACCTGAGCTCTCTTTAGACTGCGCGAGAGGATGAGCAGAAGAGTAGGTGGCTAGAGTAGCCCAGAGCCCCAGTGTTCTTAGGGCTACAAAAGCATTTCCAAGGAAGGGTGCTGGCTAGCAAGAGCTTTCAGTGCTGGCACTTTTCATCTCTGAGCAATTGCTCGACGTTTGCAATTTCTCAGCTCGTGTCTACGAGATAGAAAGACTGTCACGTTTGGTGGGTAGAGAAGCGGAAAGCCCCAGTGTTGCTGCGCCTGTGAAAGCGCTTCCAAGGAAGGGTGCTGGCT
Source organism: Sarcoramphus papa (assembly GCA_037962945.1). Classification (NCBI taxonomy): domain Eukaryota; kingdom Metazoa; phylum Chordata; class Aves; order Accipitriformes; family Cathartidae; genus Sarcoramphus; species Sarcoramphus papa. The sequence goes on from CM075586.1 coordinate 95,950,812, forward strand.
AGCAACAGCTTTCATTGCTGGCACTTTTCATCTCTGAGCAATTGCTCGACGTTTGCAATTTCTCACCTGAGCTCTCTTTAGAGTGCGCGAGAGGATGAGCAGAAGATTAGGTGGCTAGAGAAGCCCAGAGCCCGAGTGTTCTTAGGGCTACAAAAGCGCTTCCAAGGAAGGGTGCTGGCTAGCAACAGCTTTCAGTGCTGGCACTTTTCATCTCTGAGCAATTGCTCGATGTTTGCAATTTCTCACCTGAGCTCTCTTTAGATTGCGCGAGAGGATGAGCAGAAGATTAGGTGGCTAGAGTAGCCCAGAGCCCCAGTGTTCTTAGGGCTACAAAAGCACTTCCAAGGAAGGGTGCTGGCTAGCAACAGCTTTCAGTGCTGGCACTTTTCATCTCTCAGCAATTGCTCGACGTTTGCAATTTCTCAGCTCGTGTCTACGAGATAGAAAGACTGTCACGTTTGGTGGGTAGAGAAGCGGAAAGCCCCAGTGTTGCTGCGCCTGTGAAAGCGCTTCCAAGGAAGGGTGCTGGCTAGCAACAGCTTTCAGTGCTGGCACTTTTCATCTCTGAGCAATTGCTGGATGTTTGCAATTTCTCACCTGAGCTCTCTTTAGACTGCGCGAGAGGATGAGCAGAAGATTAGGTGGCTAGAGAAGCCCAGAGCCCCAGTGTTCTTAGGGCTGCAAGAGCGTTTCCAAGGAAGGGTGCTGGCTAGCAACAGCTTTCAGTGCTGGCACTTTTCATCTCTCAGCAATTGCTCGACGTTTGCAATTTCTCAGCTCGTGTCTACGAGACAGAAAGAGAATGACCGTGATGTTTGGTGGGTAGAGAAGCGCAAAGCCCCAGTGTTGCTGTGCCTGTGAAAGCGCTTCCAAGGAAGGGTGCTGGCTAGCAAGAGCTTTCAGTGCTGCCACTTTTCATCTCTGAGTAATTGCTCGACGTTTGCAATATCTCAGCTCTTATCTAAGAGACGGAGTGATAGTGACCGTGACGTTTGGTGGCTAGAGAAGCGCAAAGCCCCAGTGTTGCTGCGCCTGTGAAAGCGCTTCCAAGGAAGGCTGCTGGCTAGCAAGAGCTTTCAGTGCTGGCACTTTTCATCTCTGAGCAATTGCTCGACGTTTGCAATTTCTCACCTGAGCTCTCTTTAGACTGCGCGAGAGGATGAGCAGAAGATTAGGTGGCTAGAGAAGCCCAGAGCCCCACTGTTCTTAGGGCTACAAAAGCGCTTCCAAGGAAGGGTGCTGGCTAGCAAGAGCTTTCAGTGCTGGCACTTTTCATCTCTGAGCAATTGCTCGACGTTTGCAATTTCTCACCTGAGCTCTCTTTAGACTGCGCGAGAGGATGAGCAGAAGAGTATGTGGCTAGAGTAGCCCAGAGCCCCAGTGTTCTTAGGGCTACAAAAGCGTTTCCAAGGAAGGGTGCTGGCTAGCAACAGCTTTCAGTGCTGGCACTTTTCATCTCTGAGCAATTGCTCGACGTTTGCAATTTCTCAGCTCGTGTCTACGAGATAGAAAGACTGTCACGTTTGGTGGGTAGAGAAGCGGAAAGCCCCAGTGTTGCTGCGCCTGTGAAAGCGCTTCCAAGGAAGGGTGCTGGCTAGCAACAGCTTTCAGTGCTGGCACTTTTCATCTCTGAGCAATTGCTCGATGTTTGCAATTTCTCACCTGAGCTCTCTTTAGACTGCGCGAGAGGATGAGCAGAAGAGTAGGTGGCTAGAGAAGCCCGGAGCCCCAGTGTTCTTAGGGCTACAAAAGCGCTTCCAAGGAAGGGTGCTGGCTAGCAAGAGCTTTCAGTGCTGGCACTTTTCATCTCTGAGCAATTGCTCGACGTTTGCAATTTCTCACCTGAGCTCTCTTTAGACTGCGCGAGAGGATGAGCAGAAGAGTAGGTGGCTAGAGAAGCCCAGAGCCCCAGTGTTCTTAGGGCTACAAAAGCGCTTCCAAGGAAGGGTGCTGGCTAGCAAGAGCTTTCAGTGCTGGCACTTTTCATCTCTGAGCAATTGCTCGACGTTTGCAATTTCTCACCTGAGCTCTCTTTAGACTGCGCGAGAGGATGAGCAGAAGATGAGGTGGCTAGAGTAGCCCAGAGCCCCAGTGTTCTTAGGGCTACAAAAGCGTTTCCAAGGAAGGGTGCTGGCTAGCAACAGCTTTCAGTGCTGGCACTTTTCATCTCTGAGCAATTGCTCGACGTTTGCAGTTTCTCAGCTCGTGTCTACGAGATAGAAAGACTGTCACGTTTGGTGGGTAGAGAAGCGCAAAGCCCCAGTGTTGCTGCACCTGTGAAAGCGCTTCCAAGGAAGGGTGCTGGCTAGCAACAGCTTTCAGTGCTGGCACTTTTCATCTCTGAGCAATTGCTGGATGTTTGCAATTTCTCACCTGAGCTCTCTTTAGACTGCGTGAGAGGATGAGCAGAAGAGTAGGTGGCTAGAGAAGCCCAGAGCCCCAGTGTTCTTAGGGCTACAAAAGCGCTTCCAAGGAAGGGTGCTGGCTAGCAACAGCTTTCAGTGCTGGCACTTTTCATCTCTGAGCAATTGCTCGACATTTGCAATTTCTCAGCTCGTGTCTACGATACGGAAAGAGAAGGACCGTGATGTTTGGTGGGTAGAGAAGCGCAAAGCCCCAGTGTTGCTGCGCCTGTGAAAGCGCTTCCAAGGAAGGGTGCTGGCTAGCAACAGCTTTCAGTGCTGCCACTTTTCATCTCTGAGCAATTGCTCGACGTTTGCAATTTCTCACCTGAGCTCTCTTTAGACTGCGCGAGAGGATGAGCAGAAGAGTAGGTGGCTAGAGAAGCCCAGAGCCCCAGTGTTCTTAGGCCTACAAAAGCACTTCCAAGGAAGGGTGCTGGCTAGCAACAGCTTTCAGTGCTGGCACTTTTCATCTCTGAGCAATTGCTCGACGTTTGCAATTTCTCAGCTCTTGTCTACGAGACAGAAAGACTGTCACGTTTGGTGGGTAGAGAAGCGCAAAGCCCCAGTGTTGCTGCGCCTGTGAAAGCGCTTCCAAGGAAGGGTGCTGGCTAGCAACAGCTTTCAGTGCTGGCACTTTTCATCTCTGAGCAATTGCTGGACATTTGCAATTTCTCACCTGAGCTCTCTTTAGACTGCGCGAGAGGATGAGCAGAAGATTAGGTGGCTAGAGAAGCCCAGAGCCCCAGTGTTCTTAGGGCTACAAAAGCGCTTCCAAGGAAGGGTGCTGGCTAGCAACAGCTTTCAGTGCTGGCACTTTTCATCTCTGAGCAATTGCTCGATGTTTGCAATTTCTCACCTGAGCTCTCTTTAGATTGCGCGAGAGGATGAGCAGAAGAGCAGGTGGCTAGAGAAGCCCAGAGCCCCAGTGTTCTTAGGGCTACAAAAGCGCTTCCAAGGAAGGGTGCTGGCTAGCAACAGCTTTCAGTGCTGCCACTTTTCATCTCTGAGCAATTGCTCGACGTTTGCAATTTCTCAGCTCGTGTCTACGAGACGGAGAGATAGTGACCGTGATGTTTGGTGGCTAGAGAAGCGCAAAGCCCCAGTGTTGCTGCGCCTGTGAAAGCGCTTCCAAGGAAGGGTGCTGGCTAGCAACAGCTTTCAGTGCTGGCACTTTTCATCTCTGAGCAATTGCTCAACGTTTGGAATCTCTCACCTGAGCTCTCTTTAGACTGCGCGAGAGGATGAGCAGAAGAGTAGGTGGCTAGAGAAGCCCGGAGCCCCAGTGTTCTTAGGGCTACAAAAGCGCTTCCAAGGAAGGGTGCTGGCTAGCAACAGCTTTCAGTGCTGGCACTTTTCATCTCTGAGCAATTGCTCAACGTTTGGAATCTCTCACCTGAGCTCTCTTTAGACTGCGCGAGAGGATGAGCAGAAGATTAGGTGGCTACAGAAGCCCAGAGCCCCAGTGTTCTTAGGGCTACAAAAGCACTTCCAAGGAAGGGTGCTGGCTAGCCACAGCTTTCAGTGCTGGCACTTTTCATCTCTCAGCAATTGCTCGACGTTTGCAATTTCTCAGCTCGTGTCTACGACACAGAAAGACTGTCACGTTTGGTGGGTAGAGAAGCGCAAAGCCCCAGTGTTGCTGCGCCTGTGAAAGCGCTTCCAAGGAAGGGTGCTGGCTAGCAACAGCTTTCAGTGCTGGCACTTTTCATCTCTGAGCAATTGCTCGACGTTTGCAATTTCTCACCTGAGCTCTCTTTAGACTGCGCGAGAGGATGAGCAGAAGATTAGGTGGCTAGAGAAGCCCAGAGCCCCAGTGTTCTTAGGTCTACAAAAGCGCTTCCAAGGAAGGGTGCTGGCTAGCAAGAGCTTTCAGTGCTGGCACTTTTCATCTCTGAGCAATTGCTCGATGTTTGCAATTTCTCACCTGAGCTCTCTTTAGACTGCGCGAGAGGATGAGCAGAAGATTAGGTGGCTAGAGTAGCCCAGAGCCCCAGTGTTCTTAGGGCTACAAAAGCACTTCCAAGGAAGGGTGCTGGCTAGCAACAGCTTTCAGTGCTGGCACTTTTCATCTCTCAGCAATTGCTCGACGTTTGCAATTTCTCAGCTCGTGTCTACGAGATAGAAAGACTGTCACGTTTGGTGGGTAGAGAAGCGGAAAGCCGCAGTGTTGCTGCGCCTGTGAAAGCGCTTCCAAGGAAGGGTGCTGGCTAGCAACAGCTTTCAGTGCTGGCACTATTCATCTCTGAGCAATTGCTGGACGTTTGCAATTTCTCACCTGAGCTCTCTTTAGAGTGCGCGAGAGGATGAGCAGAAGAGTAGGTGGCTAGAGAAGCCCAGAGCCCCACTGTTCTTAGGCCTACAAAAGCGCTTCCAAGGAAGGGTGCTGGCTAGCAACAGCTTTCAGTGCTGGCACTTTTCATCTCTGAGCAATTGCTCGACGTTTGCAATTTCAAACCTGAGCTCTCTTTAGACTGCGCGAGAGGATGAGCAGAAGAGTAGGTGGCTAGAGAAGCCCAGAGCCCCAGTGTTCTTAGGCCTACAAAAGCACTTCCAAGGAAGGGTGCTGGCTAGCAACAGCTTTCAGTGCTGGCACTTTTCATCTCTGAGCAATTGCTCGATGTTTGCAATTTCTCACCTGAGCTCTCTTTAGACTGCGCGAGAGGATGAGCAGAAGAGTAGGTGGCTAGAGAAGCCCAGAGCCCCAGTGTTCTTAGGGCTACAAAAGCGCGTCCAAGGAAGGGTGCTGGCTAGCAAGAGCTTTCAGTGCTGGCACTTTTCATCTCTGAGCAATTGCTCGACGTTTGCAATTTCTCACCTGAGCTCTCTTTAGACTGCGCGAGAGGATGAGCAGAAGATGAGGTGGCTAGAGAAGCCCAGAGCCCCAGTGTTCTTAGGGCTACAAAAGCGCTTCCAAGGAAGGGTGCTGGCTAGCAAGAGCTTTCAGTGCTGGCACTTTTCATCTCTGAGCAATTGCTCGACGTTTGCAATTTCTCACCTGAGCTCTCTTTAGACTGCGCGAGAGGATGAGCAGAAGATGAGGTGGCTAGAGTAGCCCAGAGCCCCAGTGTTCTTAGGGCTACAAAAGCGTTGCCAAGGAAGGGTGCTGGCTAGCAACAGCTTTCAGTGCTGGCACTTTTCATCTCTGAGCAATTGCTCGACGTTTGCAGTTTCTCAGCTCGTGTCTACGAGATAGAAAGACTGTCACGTTTGGTGGGTAGAGAAGCGGAAAGCCCCAGTGTTGCTGCGCCTGTGAAAGCGCTTCCAAGGAAGGGTGCTGGCTAGCAACAGCTTTCAGTGCTGGCACTTTTCATCTCTGAGCAATTGCTCGATGTTTGCAATTTCTCACCTGAGCTCTCTTTAGACTGCGTGAGAGGATGAGCAGAAGAGTAGGTGGCTAGAGAAGCCCAGAGCCCCAGTGTTCTTAGGCCTACAAAAGCGCTTCCAAGGAAGGGTGCTGGCTAGCAACAGCTTTCAGTGCTGCCACTTTTCATCTCTGAGCAATTGCTCGACATTTGCAATTTCTCAGCTCGTGTCTACGATACGGAAAGAGAAGGACCGTGATGTTTGGTGGCTAGAGAAGCGCAAAGCCCCAGTGTTGCTGCGCCTGTGAAAGCGCTTCCAAGGAAGGGTGCTGGCTAGCAACAGCTTTCAGTGCTGGCATTTTTCATCTCTGAGCAATTGCTCGACGTTTGCAATTTCTCACCTGAGCTCTCTTTAGACTGCGCGAGAGGATGAGCAGAAGAGTAGGTGGCTAGAGTAGCCCAGAGCCCCAGTGTTCTTAGGGCTACAAAAGCACTTCCAAGGAAGGGTGCTGGCTAGCAACAGCTTTCAGTGCTGGCACTTTTCATCTCTGAGCAATTGCTCGACGTTTGCAATTTCTCAGCTCTTGTCTACGAGACAGAAAGACTGTCACGTTTGGTGGGTAGAGAAGCGCAAAGCCCCAGTGTTGCTGCGCCTGTGAAAGCGCTTCCAAGGAAGGGTGCTGGCTAGCAACAGCTTTCAGTGCTGGCACTTTTCATCTCTGAGCAATTGCTGGACATTTGCAATTTCAAACCTGAGCTCTCTTTAGACTGCGCGAGAGGATGAGCAGAAGAGTAGGTGGCTAGAGAAGCCCAGAGCCGCAGTGTTCTTAGGCCTACAAAATGGCTTCCAAGGAAGGGTGCTGGCTAGCAACAGCTTTCAGTGCTGGCACTTTTCATCTCTGAGCAATTGCTGGATGTTTGCAATTTCTCACCTGAGCTCTCTTTAGATTGCGCGAGAGGATGAGCAGAAGATGAGGTGGCTAGAGAAGCCCAGAGCCCCAGTGTTCTTAGGGCTACAAAAGCGCTTCCAAGGAAGGGTGCTGGCTAGCAACAGCTTTCAGTGCTGGCACTTTTCATCTCTGAGCAATTGCTCGACGTTTGCAATTTCTCAGCTCGTGTCTACGAGACGGAGAGATAGTGACCGTGACGTTTGGTGGCTAGAGAAGCGCAAAGCCCCAGTGTTGCTGCGCCTGTGAAAGCGCTTCCAAGGAAGGGTGCTGGCTAGCAACAGCTTTCAGTGCTGGCACTTTTCATCTCTGAGCAATTGCTCAACGTTTGGAATCTCTCACCTGAGCTCTCTTTAGACTGCGCGAGAGGATGAGCAGAAGAGTAGGTGGCTAGAGAAGCCCGGAGCCCCAGTGTTCTTAGGGCTACAAAAGCGCTTCCAAGGAAGGGTGCTGGCTAGTAACAGCTTTCAGTGCTGGCACTTTTCATCTCTGAACAATTGCTCAACGTTTGGAATCTCTCACCTGAGCTCTCTTTAGACTGCGCGAGAGGATGAGCAGAAGATTAGGTGGCTACAGAAGCCCAGAGCCCCAGTGTTCTTAGGGCTACAAAAGCACTTCCAAGGAAGGGTGCTGGCTAGCCACAGCTTTCAGTGCTGGCACTTTTCATCTCTCAGCAATTGCTCGACGTTTGCAATTTCTCAGCTCGTGTCTACGACACAGAAAGACTGTCACTTTTCGTGGGTAGAGAAGCGCAAAGCCCCAGTGTTGCTGCGCCTGTGAAAGCGCTTCCAAGGAAGGGTGCTGGCTAGCAACAGCTTTCAGTGCTGGCACTTTTCATCTCTGAGGAATTGCTCGACGTTTGCAATTTCTCACCTGAGCTCTCTTTAGATTGCGCGAGAGGATGAGCAGAAGATTAGGTGGCTTGAGTAGCCCAGAGCCCCAGTGTTCTTAGGGCTACAAAAGCACTTCCAAGGAAGGGTGCTGGCTAGCAAGAGCTTTCAGTGCTGGCACTTTTCATCTCTCAGCAATTGCTCGACGTTTGCAATTTCTCAGCTCGTGTCTACGAGATAGAAAGACTGTCACGTTTGGTGGGTAGAGAAGCGCAAAGCCCCAGTGTTGCTGCGCCTGTGAAAGCGCTTCCAAGGAAGGGTGCTGGCTAGCAACAGCTTTCAGTGCTGGCACTATTCATCTCTGAGCAATTGCTCGACGTTTGCAATTTCTCACCTGAGCTCTCTTTAGACTGCGCGAGAGGATGAGCAGAAGATTAGGTGGCTAGAGAAGCCCAGAGCCCCAGTGTTCTTAGGGCTGCAAGAGCGTTTCCAAGGAAGGGTGCTGGCTAGCAACAGCTTTCAGTGCTGGCACTTTTCATCTCTGAGCAATTGCTCGACGTTTGCAATATCTCAGCTCTTATCTACGAGACGGAGTGATAGTGACCGTGACGTTTGGTGGCTAGAGAAGCGCAAAGCCCCAGTGTTGCTGCGCCTGTGAAAGCGCTTCCAAGGAAGGGTGCTGGCTAGCAACAGCTTTCAGTGCTGGCACTTTTCATCTCTGAGCAATTGCTCGACGTTTGCAATTTCTCACCTGAGCTCTCTTTAGACTGCGCGAGAGGATGAGCAGAAGAGTAGGTGGCTAGAGAAGCCCAGAGCCCCAGTGTTCTTAGGGCTACAAGAGCGCTTCCAAGGAAGGGTGCTGGCTAGCAAGAGCTTTCAGTGCTGCCACTTTTCATCTCTGAGCAATTGCTCGACGTTTGCAATTTCTCACCTGAGCTCTCTTTAGACTGCGCGAGAGGATGAGCAGAAGATGAGGTGGCTAGAGACGCCCAGAGCCCCAGTGTTCTTAGGGCTACAAAAGCGCTTCCAAGGAAGGGTGCTGGCTAGCAACAGCTTTCAGTGCTGCCACTTTTCATCTCTGAGCAATTGCTCGACGTTCGCAATTTCTCATCTCGTGTCTACGATACGGAAAGAGAAGGACCGTGATGTTTGGTGGCTAGAGAAGCGCAAAGCCCCAGTGTTGCTGCGCCTGTGAAAGCGCTTCCAAGGAAGGGTGCTGGCTAGCAAGAGCTTTCAGTGCTGGCACTTTTCATCTCTGAGCAATTGCTCGACGTTTGCAATTTCTCCCCTGAGCTCTCTTTAGACTGCGCGAGAGGATGAGCAGAAGATTAGATGGCTAGAGAAGCCCAGAGCCCCAGTGTTCTTAGGCCTACAAAAGCGCTTCCAAGGAAGGGTGCTGGCTAGCAACAGCTTTCAGTGCTGGCACTTTTCATCTCTGAGCAATTGCTCAACGTTTGGAATCTCTCACCTGAGCTCTCTTTAGACTGCGCGAGAGGATGAGCAGAAGATTAGGTGGCTACAGAAGCCCAGAGCCCCAGTGTTCTTAGGGCTACAAAAGCACTTCCAAGGAAGGGTGCTGGCTAGCAACAGCTTTCAGTGCTGGCACTTTTCATCTCTGAGCAATTGCTCGACGTTTGCAATTTCTCAGCTCGTGTCTACGAGACAGAAAGACTGTCACGTTTGGTGGGTAGAGAAGCGCAAAGCCCCAGTGTTGCTGCGCCTGTGAAAGCGCTTCCAAGGAAGGGTGCTGGCTAGCAACAGCTTTCAGTGCTGGCACTTTTCATCTCTGAGCAATTGCTCGACGTTTGCAATTTCTCAGCTCGTGTCTACGAGATAGAAAGACTGTCACGTTTGGTGGGTAGAGAAGCGGAAAGCCGCAGTGTTGCTGCGCCTGTGAAAGCGCTTCCAAGGAAGGGTGCTGGCTAGCAACAGCTTTCAGTGCTGGCACTATTCATCTCTGAGCAATTGCTCGACGTTTGCAATTTCTCACCTGAGCTCTCTTTAGACTGCGCGAGAGGATGAGCAGAAGATTAGGTGGCTAGAGAAGCCCAGAGCCCCAGTGTTCTTAGGGCTGCAAGAGCGTTTCCAAGGAAGGGTGCTGGCTAGCAACAGCTTTCAGTGCTGGCACTTTTCATCTCTGAGCAATTGCTCGACGTTTGCAATTTCTCAGCTCGTGTCTACGAGACAGAAAGACTGTCACGTTTGGTGGGTAGAGAAGCGCAAAGCCCCAGTGTTGCTGCGCCTGTGAAAGCGCTTCCAAGGAAGGGTGCTGGCTAGCAACAGCTTTCAGTGCTGGCACTTTTCATCTCTGAGCAATTGCTGGACATTTGCAATTTCAAACCTGAGCTCTCTTTAGACTGCACGAGAGGATGAGCAGAAGATTAGGTGGCTAGAGAAGCCCAGAGCCCCAGTGTTCTTAGGCCTACAAAATGGCTTCCAAGGAAGGGTGCTGGCTAGCAACAGCTTTCAGTGCTGGCACTTTTCATCTCTGAGCAATTGCTCGATGTTTGCAATTTCTCACCTGAGCTCTCTTTAGATTGCGCGAGAGGATGAGCAGAAGATTAGGTGGCTAGAGAAGCCCAGAGCCCCAGTGTTCTTAGGGCTACAAAAGCGCTTCCAAGGAAGGGTGCTGGCTAGCAACAGCTTTCAGTGCTGCCACTTTTCATCTCTCAGCAATTGCTCGACGTTTGCAATTTCTCAGCTCGTGTCTACGAGACGGAGAGATAGTGACCGTGATGTTTGGTGGGTAGAGAAGCGCAAAGCCCCAGTGTTGCTGCGCCTGTGAAAGCGCTTCCAAGGAAGGGTGCTGGCTAGCAACAGCTTTCAGTGCTGGCACTTTTCATCTCTGAGCAATTGCTCAACGTTTGCAATTTCTCACCTGAGCTCTCTTTAGACTGCGCGAGAGGATGAGCAGAAGATTAGATGGCTAGAGAAGCCCAGAGCCCCAGTGTTCTTAGGGCTACAAAAGCGCTTCCAAGGAAGGGTGCTGGCTAGCAAGAGCTTTCAGTGCTGGCACTTTTCATCTCTGAGCAATTGCTCAACGTTTGGAATCTCTCACCTGAGCTCTCTTTAGACTGCGCGAGAGGATGAGCAGAAGATGAGGTGGCTAGAGAAGCCCAGAGCCCCAGTGTTCTTAGGGCTACAAAAGCACTTCCAAGGAAGGGTGCTGGCTAGCCACAGCTTTCAGTGCTGGCACTTTTCATCTCTCAGCAATTGCTCGACGTTTGCAATTTCTCAGCTCTTGTCTACGAGAGAGAAATACTGTCACATTTGGTGGGTAGAGAAGCGCAAAGCCCCAGTGTTGCTGTGCCTTTGAAAGCGCTTCCAAGGAAGGGTGCTGGCTAGCAACAGCTTTCAGTGCTGGCACTTTTCATCTCTGAGCAATTGCTCGACGTTTGCAATTTCTCACCTGAGCTCTCTTTAGACTGCGCGAGAGGATGAGCAGAAGATTAGGTGGCTAGAGAAGCCCAGAGCCCCAGTGTTCTTAGGGCTACAAAAGCGCTTCCAAGGAAGGGTGCTGGCTAGCAACAGCTTTCAGTGCTGGCACTTTTCATCTCTCAGCAATTGCTCGACGTTTGCAATTTCTCAGATCGTGTCTACGAGACGGAGAGATAGTGACCGTGATGTTTGGTGGGTAGAGAAGCGCAAAGCCCCAGTGTTGCTGCGCCTGTGAAAGCGCTTCCAAGGAAGGGTGCTGGCTAGCAACAGCTTTCAGTGCTGGCACTTTTCATCTCTGAGCAATTGCTCGACGTTTGCAATTTCTCACCTGAGCTCTCTTTAGACTGCGCGAGAGGATGAGCAGAAGAGTAGGTGGCTAGAGAAGCCCAGAGCCCCAGTGTTCTTAGGGCTACAAAAGCACTTCCAAGGAAGGGTGCTGGCTAGCAACAGCTTTCAGTGCTGGCACTTTTCATCTCTGAGCAATTGCTCGACTTTTGCAATTTCTCAGCTCTTGTCTACGAGACAGAAAGACTGTCACGTTTGGTGGGTAGAGAAGCGCAAAGCCCCAGTGTTGCTGCGCCTGTGAAAGCGCTTCCAAGGAAGGGTGCTGGCTAGCAACAGCTTTCAGTGCTGGCACTTTTCATCTCTCAGCAATTGCTCGACGTTTGCAATTTCTCAGCTCGTGTCTACGAGATAGAAAGACTGTCACGTTTGGTGGGTAGAGAAGCGGAAAGCCCCAGTGTTGCTGCGCCTGTGAAAGCGCTTCCAAGGAAGGGTGCTGGCTAGCAACAGCTTTCAGTGCTGGCACTATTCATCTCTGAGCAATTGCTCGACGTTTGCAATTTCAAACCTGAGCTCTCTTTAGACTGCGCGAGAGGATGAGCAGAAGATTAGGTGGCTAGAGAAGCCCAGAGCCCCAGTGTTCTTAGGGCTGCAAGAGCGTTTCCAAGGAAGGGTGCTGGCTAGCAACAGCTTTCAGTGCTGGCACTTTTCATCTCTGAGCAATTGCTCGACGTTTGCAATTTCTCAGCTCGTGTCTACGAGACAGAAAGAGAATGACCGTGATGTTTGGTGGCTAGAGAAGCGCAAAGCCCCAGTGTTGCTGTGCCTGTGAAAGCGCTTCCAAGGAAGGGTGCTGGCTAGCAAGAGCTTTCAGTGCTGCCACTTTTCATCTCTGAGCAATTGCTCGACGTTTGCAATTTCTCACCTGAGCTCTCTTTAGACTGCGCGAGAGGATGAGCAGAAGATTAGGTGGCTAGAGAAGCCCAGAGCCCCAGTGTTCTTAGGGCTACAAAAGCGCTTCCAAGGAAGGGTGCTGGCTAGCAAGAGCTTTCAGTGCTGCCACTTTTCATCTCTGAGCAATTGCTCGACGTTTGCAATTTCTCACCTGAGCTCTCTTTAGACTGCGCGAGAGGATGAGCAGAAGATGAGGTGGCTAGAGAAGCCCAGAGCCCCAGTGTTCTTAGGGCTACAAAAGCACTTCCAAGGAAGGGTGCTGGCTAGCAACAGCTTTCAGTGCTGGCACTTTTCATCTCTGAGCAATTGCTCGACGTTTGCAATTTCTCAGCTCTTGTCTACGAGACAGAAAGACTGTCACGTTTGGTGGCTAGAGAAGCGCAAAGCCCCAGTGTTGCTGCGCCTGTGAAAGCGCTTCCAAGGAAGGGTGCTGGCTAGCAACAGCTTTCAGTGCTGGCACTTTTCATCTCTGAGCAATTGCTGGACATTTGCAATTTCAAACCTGAGCTCTCTTTAGACTGCGCGAGAGGATGAGCAGAAGATTAGGTGGCTAGAGAAGCCCAGAGCCCCAGTGTTCTTAGGGCTACAAAAGCACTTCCAAGGAAGGGTGCTGGCTAGCAACAGCTTTCAGTGCTGGCACTTTTCATCTCTGAGCAATTGCTCGACGTTTGCAATTTCTCAGCTCTTGTCTACGAGACAGAAAGACTGTCACGTTTGGTGGGTAGAGAAGCGCAAAGCCCCAGTGTTGCTGCGCCTGTGAAAGCGCTTCCAAGGAAGGGTGCTGGCTAGCAACAGCTTTCAGTGCTGGCACTTTTCATCTCTGAGCAATTGCTGGACATTTGCAATTTCAAACCTGAGCTCTCTTTAGACTGCACGAGAGGATGAGCAGAAGATGAGGAGGCTAGAGAAGCCCAGAGCCCCAGTGTTCTTAGGGCTACAAAATGGCTTCCAAGGAAGGGTGCTGGCTAGCAAGATCTTTCAGTGCTGGCACTTTTCATCTCTGAGCAATTGCTCGATGTTTGCAATTTCTCACCTGAGCTCTCTTTAGATTGCGCGAGAGGATGAGCAGAAGAGCAGGTGGCTAGAGAAGCCCAGAGCCCCAGTGTTCTTAGGGCTACAAAAGCGCTTCCAAGGAAGGGTGCTGGCTAGCAACAGCTTTCAGTGCTGCCACTTTTCATCTCTGAGCAATTGCTCGACGTTTGCAATTTCTCAGCTCGTGTCTACGAGACGGAGAGATAGTGACCGTGATGTTTGGTGGGTAGAGAAGCGCAAAGCCCCAGTGTTGCTGCGCCTGTGAAAGCGCTTCCAAGGAAGGGTGCTGGCTAGCAACAGCTTTCAGTGCTGGCACTTTTCATCTCTGAGCAATTGCTCAACGTTTGGAATCTCTCACCTGAGCTCTCTTTAGAGTGCGCGAGAGGATGAGCAGAAGATTAGATGGCTAGAGAAGCCCAGAGCCCCAGTGTTCTTAGGGCTACAAAAGCGCTTCCAAGGAAGGGTGCTGGCTAGCAAGAGCTTTCAGTGCTGGCACTTTTCATCTCTGAGCAATTGCTCAACGTTTGGAATCTCTCACCTGAGCTCTCTTTAGACTGCGCGAGAGGATGAGCAGAAGATTAGGTGGCTAGAGAAGCCCAGAGCCCCAGTGTTCTTAGGCCTACAAAAGCGCTTCCAAGGAAGGGTGCTGGCTAGCAACAGCTTTCAGTGCTGGCACTTTTCATCTCTGAGCAATTGCTCGACGTTTGCAATTTCTCAGCTCTTGTCTACGAGAGAGAAATACTGTCACATTTGGTGGGCAGAGAAGCGCAAAGCCCCAGTGTTGCTGTGCCTGTGAAAGCGCTTCCAAGGAAGGGTGCTGGCTAGCAACAGCTTTCAGTGCTGGCACTTTTCATCTCTGAGCAATTGCTCGACGTTTGCAATTTCAAACCTGAGCTCTCTTTAGACTGCGCGAGAGGATGAGCAGAAGATTAGGTGGCTAGAGTAGCCCAGAGCCCCAGTGTTCTTAGGGCTACAAAAGCACTTCCAAGGAAGGGTGCTGGCTAGCAACAGCTTTCAGTGCTGGCACTTTTCATCTCTCAGCAATTGCTCGACTTTTGCAATTTCTCAGCTCTTGTCTACGAGACAGAAAGACTGTCACGTTTGGTGGGTAGAGAAGCGCAAAGCCCCAGTGTTGCTGCGCCTGTGAAAGCGCTTCCAAGGAAGGGTGCTGGCTAGCAACAGCTTTCAGTGCTGGCACTTTTCATCTCTGAGCAATTGCTGGACATTTGCAATTTCTCACCTGAGCTCTCTTTAGACTGCGCGAGAGGATGAGCAGAAGATTAGGTGGCTAGAGAAGCCCAGAGCCCCAGTGTTCTTAGGGCTACAAAAGCGCTTCCAAGGAAGGGTGCTGGCTAGCAACAGCTTTCAGTGCTGGCACTTTTCATCTCTGAGCAATTGCTCGATGTTTGCAATTTCTCACCTGAGCTCTCTTTAGACTGCGCGAGAGGATGAGCAGAAGATGAGGTGGCTAGAGAAGCCCAGAGCCCCAGTGTTCTTAGGGCTACAAAAGCGCTTCCAAGGAAGGGTGCTGGCTAGCAACAGCTTTCAGTGCTGCCACTTTTCATCTCTGAGCAATTGCTCGACGTTTGCAATTTCTCAGCTCGTGTCTACGAGACGGAGAGATAGTGACCGTGATGTTTGGTGGCTAGAGAAGCGCAAAGCCCCAGTGTTGCTGCGCCTGTGAAAGCGCTTCCAAGGAAGGGTGCTGGCTAGCAACAGCTTTCAGTGCTGGCACTTTTCATCTCTGAGCAATTGCTCAACGTTTGGAATCTCTCACCTGAGCTCTCTTTAGAGTGCGCGAGAGGATGAGCAGAAGATTAGGTGGCTAGAGAAGCCCAGAGCCCCAGTGTTCTTAGGGCTACAAAAGCGCTTCCAAGGAAGGGTGCTGGCTAGCAACAGCTTTCAGTGCTGGCACTTTTCATCTCTGAGCAATTGCTCAACGTTTGCAATTTCTCACCTGAGCTCTCTTTAGACTGCGCGAGAGGATGAGCAGAAGATGAGGTGGCTAGAGAAGCCCAGAGCCCCAGTGTTCTTAGGCCTACAAAAGCACTTCCAAGGAAGGGTGCTGGCTAGCAACAGCTTTCAGTGCTGGCACTTTTCATCTCTGAGCAATTGCTCGACGTTTGCAATTTCTCAGCTCTTGTCTACGAGAGAGAAATACTGTCACGTTTGGTGGGTAGAGAAGCGGAAACCCCAGTGTTGCTGCGCCTGTGAAAGCGCTTCCAAGGAAGGCTGCTGGCTAGCAACAGCTTTCAGTGCTGGCACTTTTCATCTCTGAGCAATTGCTCAACGTTTGCAATTTCAAACCTGAGCTCTCTTTAGACTGCGCGAGAGGATGAGCAGAAGATTAGGTGGCTAGAGAAGCCCAGAGCCCCACTGTTCTTAGGGCTACGAAAGCGCTTCCAAGGAAGGGTGCTGGCTAGCAACAGCTTTCAGTGCTGGCACTTTTCATCTCTGAGCAATTGCTCGATGTTTGCAATTTCTCACCTGAGCTCTCTTTAGACTGCGCGAGAGGATGAGCAGAAGATTAGGTGGCTAGAGTAGCCCAGAGCCCCAGTGTTCTTAGGCCTACAAAAGCGCTTCCAAGGAAGGGTGCTGGCTAGCAACAGCTTTCAGTGCTGGCACTTTTCATCTCTGAGCAATTGCTCGACGTTTGCAATTTCTCATCTCGTGTCTACGAGACGGAGAGATAGTGACCGTGATGTTTGGTGGCTAGAGAAGCGCAAAGCCCCAGTGTTACTGCGCCTGTGAAAGCGCTTCCAAGGAAGGGTGCTGGCTAGCAAGAGCTTTCAGTGCTGGCACTTTTCATCTCTGAGCAATTGCTCAACTTTTGGAATCTCTCACCTGAGCTCTCTTTAGACTGCGCGAGAAGATGAGCAGAAGATGAGGTGGCTAGAGAAGCCCAGAGCCCCAGTGTTCTTAGGGCTACAAAAGCGCTTCCAAGGAACCCTGCTGGCTAGCAACAGCTTTCAGTGCTGGCACTTTTCATCTCTGAGCAATTGCTCGACGTTTGCAATTTCTCAACTCGTATCTACGAGACTGAAAGAGAATGACCGTGATGTTTGGTGGGTAGAGAAGCGCAAAGCCCCAGTGTTACTGCGCCTGTGAAAGCACTTCCAAGGAAGGGTGCTGGCTAGCAAGAGCTTTCAGTGCTGTCACTTTTCATCTCTGAGCAATTGCTCGACGTTTGCAATTTCTCACCTGAGCTCTCTTTAGACTGCGCGAGAGGATGAGCAGAAGAGTAGGTGGCTAGAGAAGCCCAGAGCCCCAGTGTTCTTAGGGCTACAAAAGCGCTTCCAAGGAAGGGTGCTGGCTAGCAACAGCTTTCAGTGCTGGCACTTTTCATCTCTGAGCAATTGCTCGACGTTTGCAATTTCTCACCTGAGCTCTCTTTAGACTGCGCGAGAGGATGTGCAGAAGATTAGGTGGCTAGAGTAGGCCAGAGCCCCAGTGTTCTTAGGCCTACAAAAGCGCTTCCAAGGAAGGGTGCTGGCTAGCAACAGCTTTCAGTGCTGGCACTTTTCATCTCTGAGCAATTGCTCGACGTTTGCAATTTCTCAACTCCTATCTACGAGACAGAAAGAGAATGACCGTGATGTTTGGTGGCTAGAGAAGCGCAAAGCCCCAGTGTTGCTGCGTCTGTGAAAGCGCTTCCAAGGAAGGGTGCTGGCTAGCAACAGCTTTCAGTGCTGGCACTTTTCATCTCTGAGCAATTGCTCGACGTTTGCAATTTCTCAGCTCTTATCTACGAGACGGAGAGATAGTGACCGTGATGTTTGGTGGCTAGAGAAGCGCAAAGCCCCAGTGTTGCTGCACCTGTGAAAGCGCTTCCAAGGAAGGGTGCTGGCTAGTAACAGCTTTCAGTGCTGGCACTTTTCATCTCTGAGCAATTGCTCGACGTTTGCAATTTCTCACCTGAGCTCTCTTTAGAGTGCGCGAGAGGATGAGCAGAAGATTAGGTGGCTAGAGAAGCCCAGAGCCCCAGTGTTCTTAGGGCTACAAAAGCGCTTCCAAGGAAGGGTGCTGGCTAGCAACAGCTTTCAGTGCTGGCACTTTTCATCTCTGAGCAATTGCTCGACGTTTGCATTTTCTCAGCTCGTGTTTACGAGACAGAGAGATAGTGACCGTGATGTTTGGTGGGTAGAGAAGCGCAAAGCCCCAGTGTTGCTGCGCCTGTGAAAGCGCTTCCAAGGAAGGGTGCTGGCTAGCAACAGCTTTCAGTGCTGGCACTTTTCATCTCTGAGCAATTGCTCGACGTTTGCAATTTCTCACCTGAGCTCTCTTTAGACTGCGCGAGAGGATGAGCAGAAGATTAGGTGGCTGGAGAAGCCCAGAGCCCCACTGTTCTTAAGGCTACAAAAGCGCTTCCAAGGAAGGGTGCTGGCTAGCAACAGCTTTCAGTGCTGGCACTTTTCATCTCTCAGCAATTGCTCGACGTTTGCAATTTCTCAGCTCTTGTCTACGAAACAGAGAGATAGTGACCGTGATGTTTGGTGGGTAGAGAAGCGTAAAGCCCCAGTGTTGCTGCGCCTGTGAAAGCGCTTCCAAGGAAGGGTGCTGGCTAGCAAGAGCTTTCAGTGCTGGCACTTTTCATCTCTGAGCAATTGCTCGACGTTTGCAATTTCTCACCTGAGCTCTCTTTAGACTGCGCGAGAGGATGAGCAGAAGATTAGATGGCTAGAGAAGCCCAGAGCCCCAGTGTTCTTAGGGCTACAAAAGCGCTTCCAAGGAAGGGTGCTGGCTAGCAAGAGCTTTCAGTGCTGGCACTTTTCATCTCTGAGCAATTGCTGGACGTTTGCAATTTCTCACCTGAGCTCTCTTTAGACTGCGCGAGAGGATGAGCAGAAGAGTAGGTGGCTAGAGAAGCCCAGAGCCCCAGTGTTCTTAGGCCTACAAAAGCGCTTCCAAGGAAGGGTGCTGGCTAGCAACAGCTTTCAGTGCTGGCACTTTTCATCTCTGAGCAATTGCTCGATGTTTGCAATTTCTCCCCTGAGCTCTCTTTAGACTGCGCGAGAGGATGAGCAGAAGATTAGGTGGCTAGAGAAGCCCGGAGCCCCACTGTTCTTAGGGCTACAAAAGCGCTTCCAAGGAAGGGTGCTGGCTAGCAACAGCTTTCAGTGCTGGCACTTTTCATCTCTGAACAATTGCTCGACGTTTGCAATTTCTCACCTGAGCTCTCTTTAGACTGTGCGAGAGGATGAGCAGAAGAGTAGGTGGCTAGAGAAGCCCAGAGCCCCACTGTTCTTAGGGCTACAAAAGCACTTCCAAGGAAGGGTGCTGGCTAGCAACAGCTTTCAGTGCTGGCACTTTTCATCTCTGAGCAATTGCTGGATGTTTGCAATTTCTCACGTGAGCTCTCTTTAGACTGCGTGAGAGGATGAGCAGAAGATTAGGTGGCTAGAGTAGGCCAGAGCCCCAGTGTTCTTAGGCCTACAAAAGCGCTTCCAAGGAAGGGTGCTGGCTAGCAACAGCTTTCAGTGCTGGCACTTTTCATCTCTGAGCAATTGCTCGACGTTTGCAATTTCTCAACTCCTATCTACGAGACAGAAAGAGAATGACCGTGATGTTTGGTGGCTAGAGAAGCGCAAAGCCCCAGTGTTGCTGCGCCTGTGAAAGCGCTTCCAAGGAAGGGTGCTGGCTAGCAACAGCTTTCAGTGCTGGCACTTTTCATCTCTGAGCAATTGCTCGACGTTTGCAATTTCTCAGCTCTTATCTACGAGACGGAGAGATAGTGACCGTGATGTTTGGTGGCTAGAGAAGCGCAAAGCCCCAGTGTTGCTGCACCTGTGAAAGCGCTTCCAAGGAAGGGTGCTGGCTAGTAACAGCTTTCAGTGCTGGCACTTTTCATCTCTGAGCAATTGCTCGACGTTTGCAATTTCTCACCTGAGCTCTCTTTAGAGTGCGCGAGAGGATGAGCAGAAGATTAGGTGGCTAGAGAAGCCCAGAGCCCCAGTGTTCTTAGGGCTACAAAAGCGCTTCCAAGGAAGGGTGCTGGCTAGCAACAGCTTTCAGTGCTGGCACTTTTCATCTCTGAGCAATTGCTCGACGTTTGCAATTTCTCAGCTCGTGTTTACGAGACAGAGAGATAGTGACCGTGATGTTTGGTGGGTAGAGAAGCGCAAAGCCCCAGTGTTGCTGCGCCTGTGAAAGCGCTTCCAAGGAAGGGTGCTGGCTAGCAACAGCTTTCAGTGCTGGCACTTTTCATCTCTGAGCAATTGCTCGACGTTTGCAATTTCTCACCTGAGCTCTCTTTAGACTGCGCGAGAGGATGAGCAGAAGATTAGGTGGCTGGAGAAGCCCAGAGCCCCACTGTTCTTAAGGCTACAAAAGCGCTTCCAAGGAAGGGTGCTGGCTAGCAACAGCTTTCAGTGCTGGCACTTTTCATCTCTCAGCAATTGCTCGACGTTTGCAATTTCTCAGCTCTTGTCTACGAAACAGAGAGATAGTGACCGTGACGTTTGGTGGGTAGAGAAGCGTAAAGCCCCAGTGTTGCTGCGCCTGTGAAAGCGCTTCCAAGGAAGGGTGCTGGCTAGCAAGAGCTTTCAGTGCTGGCACTTTTCATCTCTGAGCAATTGCTCGACGTTTGCAATTTCTCACCTGAGCTCTCTTTAGACTGCGCGAGAGGATGAGCAGAAGATTAGATGGCTAGAGAAGCCCAGAGCCCCAGTGTTCTTAGGGCTACAAAAGCGCTTCCAAGGAAGGGTGCTGGCTAGCAACAGCTTTCAGTGCTGGCACTTTTCATCTCTGAGCAATTGCTCGACGTTTGCAATTTCTCACCTGAGCTCTCTTTAGACTGCGCGAGAGGATGAGCAGAAGAGTAGGTGGCTAGAGAAGCCCAGAGCCCCAGTGTTCTTAGGCCTACAAAAGCGCTTCCAAGGAATGGTGCTGGCTAGCAACAGCTTTCAGTGCTGGCACTTTTCATCTCTGAGCAATTGCTCGACGTTTGCAATTTCTCACCTGAGCTCTCTTTAGACTGCGCGAGAGGATGAGCAGAAGATTAGGTGGCTAGAGAAGGCCAGAGCCCCACTGTTCTTAGGGCTACAAAAGCGCTTCCAAGGAAGGGTGCTGGCTAGAAACAGCTTTCAGTGCTGGCACTTTTCATCTCTGAACAATTGCTCGACGTTTGCAATTTCTCACCTGAGCTCTCTTTAGACTGTGCGAGAGGATGAGCAGAAGAGTAGGTGGCTAGAGAAGCCCAGAGCCCCACTGTTCTTAGGGCTACAAAAGCACTTCCAAGGAAGGGTGCTGGCTAGCAACAGCTTTCAGTGCTGGCACTTTTCATCTCTGAGCAATTGCTGGATGTTTGCAATTTCTCACCTGAGCTCTCTTTAGACTGCGTGAGAGGATGAGCAGAAGATTAGGTGGCTAGAGAAGCCCAGAGCCCCAGTGTTCTTAGGGCTACAAAAGCGCTTCCAAGGAAGGGTGCTGGCTAGCAACAGCTTTCAGTGCTGGCACTTTTCATCTCTGAGCAATTGCTCAACGTTTGCAATTTCTCACCTGAGCTCTCTTTAGACTGCGCGAGAGGATGAGCAGAAGATTAGGTGGCTAGAGTAGCCCAGAGCCCCAGTGTTCTTAGGGCTACAAAAGCGCTTCCAAGGAAGGGTGCTGGCTAGCAACAGCTTTCAGTGCTGGCACTTTTCATCTCTCAGCAATTGCTCGACGTTTGCAATTTCTCAGCTCGTGTCTACGAGACGGAGAGATAGTGACCGTGACGTTTGGTGGCTAGAGAAGCGCAAAGCCCCAGTGTTGCTGCGCCTGTGAAAGCGCTTCCAAGGAAGGGTGCTGGCTAGCAACAGCTTTCAGTGCTGGCACTTTTCATCTCTGAGCAATTGCTCAACGTTTGGAATCTCTCACCTGAGCTCTCTTTAGACTGCGCGAGAGGATGAGGAGAAGATTAGATGGCTAGAGAAGCCCAGAGCCCCAGTGTTCTTAGGGCTACAAAAGCGCTTCCAAGGAAGGGTGCTGGCTAGCAACAGCTTTCAGTGCTGGCACTTTTCATCTCTGAGCAATTGCTGGATGTTTGCAATTTCTCACCTGAGCTCTCTTTAGACTGCGCGAGAGGATGAGCAGAAGATTAGGTGGCTAGAGAAGCCCGGAGCCCCACTGTTCTTAGGGCTACAAAAGCGCTTCCAAGGAAGGGTGCTGGCTAGCAACAGCTTTCAGTGCTGGCACTTTTCATCTCTGAACAATTGCTCGACGTTTGCAATTTCTCACCTGAGCTCTCTTTAGACTGTGCGAGAGGATGAGCAGAAGAGTAGGTGGCTAGAGAAGCCCAGAGCCCCACTGTTCTTAGGGCTACAAAAGCACTTCCAAGGAAGGGTGCTGGCTAGCAACAGCTTTCAGTGCTGGCACTTTTCATCTCTGAGCAATTGCTGGATGTTTGCAATTTCTCACGTGAGCTCTCTTTAGACTGCGTGAGAGGATGAGCAGAAGATTAGGTGGCTAGAGTAGGCCAGAGCCCCAGTGTTCTTAGGCCTACAAAAGCGCTTCCAAGGAAGGGTGCTGGCTAGCAACAGCTTTCAGTGCTGGCACTTTTCATCTCTGAGCAATTGCTCGACGTTTGCAATTTCTCAACTCCTATCTACGAGACAGAAAGAGAATGACCGTGATGTTTGGTGGCTAGAGAAGCGCAAAGCCCCAGTGTTGCTGCGCCTGTGAAAGCGCTTCCAAGGAAGGGTGCTGGCTAGCAACAGCTTTCAGTGCTGGCACTTTTCATCTCTGAGCAATTGCTCGACGTTTGCAATTTCTCAGCTCTTATCTACGAGACGGAGAGATAGTGACCGTGATGTTTGGTGGCTAGAGAAGCGCAAAGCCCCAGTGTTGCTGCACCTGTGAAAGCGCTTCCAAGGAAGGGTGCTGGCTAGTAACAGCTTTCAGTGCTGGCACTTTTCATCTCTGAGCAATTGCTCGACGTTTGCAATTTCTCACCTGAGCTCTCTTTAGAGTGCGCGAGAGGATGAGCAGAAGATTAGGTGGCTAGAGAAGCCCAGAGCCCCAGTGTTCTTAGGGCTACAAAAGCGCTTCCAAGGAAGGGTGCTGGCTAGCAACAGCTTTCAGTGCTGGCACTTTTCATCTCTGAGCAATTGCTCGACGTTTGCAATTTCTCAGCTCGTGTTTACGAGACAGAGAGATAGTGACCGTGATGTTTGGTGGGTAGAGAAGCGCAAAGCCCCAGTGTTGCTGCGCCTGTGAAAGCGCTTCCAAGGAAGGGTGCTGGCTAGCAACAGCTTTCAGTGCTGGCACTTTTCATCTCTGAGCAATTGCTCGACGTTTGCAATTTCTCACCTGAGCTCTCTTTAGACTGCGCGAGAGGATGAGCAGAAGATTAGGTGGCTGGAGAAGCCCAGAGCCCCACTGTTCTTAAGGCTACAAAAGCGCTTCCAAGGAAGGGTGCTGGCTAGCAACAGCTTTCAGTGCTGGCACTTTTCATCTCTCAGCAATTGCTCGACGTTTGCAATTTCTCAGCTCTTGTCTACGAAACAGAGAGATAGTGACCGTGACGTTTGGTGGGTAGAGAAGCGTAAAGCCCCAGTGTTGCTGCGCCTGTGAAAGCGCTTCCAAGGAAGGGTGCTGGCTAGCAAGAGCTTTCAGTGCTGGCACTTTTCATCTCTGAGCAATTGCTCGACGTTTGCAATTTCTCACCTGAGCTCTCTTTAGACTGCGCGAGAGGATGAGCAGAAGATTAGATGGCTAGAGAAGCCCAGAGCCCCAGTGTTCTTAGGGCTACAAAAGCGCTTCCAAGGAAGGGTGCTGGCTAGCAACAGCTTTCAGTGCTGGCACTTTTCATCTCTGAGCAATTGCTCGACGTTTGCAATTTCTCACCTGAGCTCTCTTTAGACTGCGCGAGAGGATGAGCAGAAGAGTAGGTGGCTAGAGAAGCCCAGAGCCCCAGTGTTCTTAGGCCTACAAAAGCGCTTCCAAGGAATGGTGCTGGCTAGCAACAGCTTTCAGTGCTGGCACTTTTCATCTCTGAGCAATTGCTCGACGTTTGCAATTTCTCACCTGAGCTCTCTTTAGACTGCGCGAGAGGATGAGCAGAAGATTAGGTGGCTAGAGAAGGCCAGAGCCCCACTGTTCTTAGGGCTACAAAAGCGCTTCCAAGGAAGGGTGCTGGCTAGAAACAGCTTTCAGTGCTGGCACTTTTCATCTCTGAACAATTGCTCGACGTTTGCAATTTCTCACCTGAGCTCTCTTTAGACTGTGCGAGAGGATGAGCAGAAGAGTAGGTGGCTAGAGAAGCCCAGAGCCCCACTGTTCTTAGGGCTACAAAAGCACTTCCAAGGAAGGGTGCTGGCTAGCAACAGCTTTCAGTGCTGGCACTTTTCATCTCTGAGCAATTGCTGGATGTTTGCAATTTCTCACCTGAGCTCTCTTTAGACTGCGTGAGAGGATGAGCAGAAGATTAGGTGGCTAGAGAAGCCCAGAGCCCCAGTGTTCTTAGGGCTACAAAAGCGCTTCCAAGGAAGGGTGCTGGCTAGCAACAGCTTTCAGTGCTGGCACTTTTCATCTCTGAGCAATTGCTCAACGTTTGCAATTTCTCACCTGAGCTCTCTTTAGACTGCGCGAGAGGATGAGCAGAAGATTAGGTGGCTAGAGTAGCCCAGAGCCCCAGTGTTCTTAGGGCTACAAAAGCGCTTCCAAGGAAGGGTGCTGGCTAGCAACAGCTTTCAGTGCTGGCACTTTTCATCTCTCAGCAATTGCTCGACGTTTGCAATTTCTCAGCTCGTGTCTACGAGACGGAGAGATAGTGACCGTGACGTTTGGTGGCTAGAGAAGCGCAAAGCCCCAGTGTTGCTGCGCCTGTGAAAGCGCTTCCAAGGAAGGGTGCTGGCTAGCAACAGCTTTCAGTGCTGGCACTTTTCATCTCTGAGCAATTGCTCAACGTTTGGAATCTCTCACCTGAGCTCTCTTTAGACTGCGCGAGAGGATGAGGAGAAGATTAGATGGCTAGAGAAGCCCAGAGCCCCAGTGTTCTTAGGGCTACAAAAGCGCTTCCAAGGAAGGGTGCTGGCTAGCAACAGCTTTCAGTGCTGGCACTTTTCATCTCTGAGCAATTGCTGGATGTTTGCAATTTCTCACCTGAGCTCTCTTTAGACTGCGCGAGAGGATGAGGAGAAGATTAGATGGCTAGAGAAGGCCAGAGCCCCAGTGTTCTTAGGGCTACAAAAGCACTTCCAAGGAAGGGTGCTGGCTAGCAAGAGCTTTCAGTGCTGGCACTTTTCATCTCTGAGCAATGTCTCGACGTTTGCAATTTCTCAACTCGTATCTACGAGACAGAAAGAGAATGACCGTGATGTTTGGTGGCTAGAGAAGCGCAAAGCCCCAGTGTTGCTGCGTCTGTGAAAGCGCTTCCAAGGAAGGGTGCTGGCTAGCAACAGCTTTCAGTGCTGGCACTTTTCATCTCTGAGCAATTGCTCGACGTTTGCAATTTCTCAGCTCTTATCTACGAGACGGAGAGATAGTGACCGTGATGTTTGGTGGCTAGAGAAGCGCAAAGCCCCAGTGTTGCTGTGCCTGTGAAAGCGCTTCCAAGGAAGGGTGCTGGCTGGCAACAGCTTTCAGTGCTGGCACTTTTCATCTCTGAGCAATTGCTGGACATTTGCAATTTCAAACCTGAGCTCTCTTTAGACTGCGCGAGAGGATGAGCAGAAGATTAGGTGGCTAGAGAAGCCCAGAGTCCCACTGTTCTTAGGGCTACAAAAGCACTTCCAAGGAAGGGTGCTGGCTAGCAACAGCTTTCAGTGCTGGCACTTTTCATCTCTGAGCAATTGCTCGATATTTGCAATTTCTCACCTGAGCTCTCTTTAGAGTGCGCGAGAGGATGAGCAGAAGATTAGGTGGCTAGAGTAGCCCAGAGCCCCAGTGTTCTTAGGGCTACAAAAGCGCTTCCAAGGAAGGGTGCTGGCTAGCAACAGCTTTCAGTGCTGGCACTTTTCATCTCTGAGCAATTGCTCGACGTTTGCAATTTCTCAGCTCGTGTCTACGAGACGGAGAGATAGTGACCGTGATGTTTGGTGGCTAGAGAAGCGCAAAGCCCCAGTGTTGCTGCGCCTGTGAAAGCGCTTCCAAGGAAGGGTGCTGGCTAGCAACAGCTTTCAGTGCTGGCACTTTTCATCTCTGAGCAATTGCTCGACGTTTGCAATTTCTCACCTGAGCTCTCTTTAGACTGCGCGAGAGGATGAGCAGAAGATTAGGTGGCTAGAGAAGCCCAGAGCCCCAGTGTTCTTAGGGCTACAAAAGCGCTTCCAAGGAACCGTGCTGGCTAGCAACAGCTTTCAGTGCTGGCACTTTTCATCTCTGAGCAATTGCTCGACGTTTGCAATTTCTCAGCTCGTGTCTACGAGACGGAGAGATAGTGACCGTGATGTTTGGTGGCTAGAGAAGCGCAAAGCCCCAGTGTTGCTGCGCCTGTGAAAGCGCTTCCAAGGAAGGGTGCTGGCTAGCAACAGCTTTCAGTGCTGGCACTTTTCATCTCTGAGCAATTGCTCAACGTTTGGAATCTCTCACCTGAGCTCTCTTTCGACTGCGCGAGAGGATGAGCAGAAGATTAGATGGCTAGAGAAGCCCAGAGCCCCAGTGTTCTTAGGGCTACAAAAGCGCTTCCAAGGAAGGGTGCTGGCTAGCAAGAGCTTTCAGTGCTGGCACTTTTCATCTCTGAGCAATTGCTCGACGTTTGCAATTTCTCACCTGAGCTCTCTTTAGACTGCGCGAGAGGATGAGCAGAAGATTACGTGGCTAGAGTAGCCCAGAGCCCCAGTGTTCTTAGGGCTACAAAAGCTCTTCCAAGGAAGGGTGCTGGCTAGCAACAGCTTTCAGTGCTGGCACTTTTCATCTCTGAGCAATTGCTCGACGTTTGCAATTTCTCAGGTCGTGTCTACGAGACGGAGAGATAGTGACCGTGATGTTTGGTGCCTAGAGAAGCGCAAATCCCCAGTGTTGCTGCGCCTGTGAAAGCGCTTCCAAGGAAGGGTGCTGGCTAGCAACAGCTTTCAGTGCTGGCACTTTTCATCTCTGAGCAATTGCTCGACGTTTGCAATTTCTCACCTGAGCTCTCTTTAGACTGCGCGAGAGGATGAGCAGAAGATTAGGTGGCTAGAGAAGCCCAGAGCCCCACTGTTCTTAGGGCTACAAAAGCACTTCCAAGGAAGGGTGCTGGCTAGCAACAGCTTTCAGTGCTGGCACTTTTCATCTCTGAGCAATTGCTCGACGTTTGCAATTTCTCAGCTCTTGTCTACGAGACAGAAAGACTGTCACGTTTGGTGGGTAGAGAAGCGCAAAGCCCCAGTGTTGCTGCACCTGTGAAAGCGCTTCCAAGGAAGGGTGCTGGCTAGCAAGAGCTTTCAGTGCTGGCACTTTTCATCTCTGAGCAAGTGCTCAACGTTTTCAATTTGAAACCTGAGCTCTCTTTAGACTGCGCGAGAGGATGAGCAGAAGAGTAGGTGGCTAGAGAAGCCCAGAGCCCCAGTGTTCTTAGGTCTACAAAAGCGCTTCCAAGGAAGGGTGCTGGCTAGCAACAACTTTCAGTGCTGGCACTTTTCATCTCTGAGCAATTGCTCGACGTTTGCAATTTCTCAGCTCGTGTCTACGAGACAGAAAGACTGTCACGTTTGGTGGGTAGAGAAGCGCAAAGCCCCAGTGTTGCTGCACCTGTGAAAGCGCTTCCAAGGAAGGGTGCTGGCTAGCAACAGCTTTCAGTGCTGGCACTTTTCATCTCTGAGCAAGTGCTCAACGTTTGCAATTTGAAACCTGAGCTCTCTTTAGACTGCGCGAGAGGATGAGCAGAAGAGTAGGTGGCTAGAGAAGCCCAGAGCCCCAGTGTTCTTAGGTCTACAAAAGCGCTTCCAAGGAAGGGTGCTGGCTAGCAACAACTTTCAGTGCTGGCACTTTTCATCTCTGAGCAATTGCTCGACGTTTGCAATTTCTCAGCTCGTGTCTACGAGACGGAGAGATAGTGACCGTGACGTTTGGTGGCTAGAGAAGCGCAAAGCCCCAGTGTTGCTGCGCATGTGAAAGCGCTTCCAAGGAAGGGTGCTGGCTAGCAACAGCTTTCAGTGCTGGCACTTTTCATCTCTGAGCAATTGCTCAACGTTTGGAATCTCTCACCTGAGCTCTCTTTAGAGTGCGCAAGAGGATGAGCAGAAGAGTAGGTGGCTAGAGAAGCCCAGAGCCCCAGTGTTCTTAGGCCTACAAAAGCGCTTCCAAGGAAGGGTGCTGGCTAGCAACAGCTTTCAGTGCTGGCACTTTTCATCTCTGAGCAATTGCTCGACGTTTGCAATTTCTCAGCTCTTATCTACGAGACTGAAAGAGAATGACCGTGACGTTTGGTGGGTAGAGAAGCGCAAAGCCCCAGTGTTGCTGCACCTGTGAAAGCGCTTCCAAGGAAGGGTGCTGGCTAGTAACAGCTTTCAGTGCTGGCACTTTTCATCTCTGAGCAATTGCTGGACGTTTGCAATTTCTCACCTGAGCTCTCTTTAGACTGCGCGAGAGGATGAGCAGAAGATTAGGTGGCTAGAGAAGCCCAGAGCCCCAGTGTTCTTAGGCCTACAAAAGCGCTTCCAAGGAAGGGTGCTGGCTAGCAACAGCTTTCAGTGCTGCCACTTTTCATCTCTGAGCAATTGCTCGATGTTTGCAATTTCTCCCCTGAACTCTCTTTAGACTGCGCGAGAGGATGAGCAGAAGATTAGGTGGCTAGAGTAGCCCAGAGCCCCAGTGTTCTTAGGCCTACAAAAGCGCTTCCAAGGAACTGTGCTGGCTAGCAAGAGCTTTCAGTGCTGGCACTTTTCATCTCTGAGCAATTGCTCAACGTTTGCAATTTCTCAGCTCGTGTCTACGAGACGGAGAGATAGTGACCGTGATGTTTGGTGGCTAGAGAAGCGCAAAGCCCCAGTCTTGCTGCGCCTGTGAAAGCGCTTCCAAGGAAGGGTGCTGGCTAGCAACAGCTTTCAGTGCTGGCACTTTTCATCTCTGAGCAATTGCTCAACGTTTGGAATCTCTCACCTGAGCTCTCTTTAGAGTGCGCGAGAGGATGAGCAGAAGATTAGATGGCTAGAGAAGCCCAGAGCCCCAGTGTTCTTAGGGCTACAAAAGCGCTTCCAAGGAAGGGTGCTGGCTAGCAAGAGCTTTCAGTGCTGCCACTTTTCATCTCTGAGCAATTGCTGGATGTTTGCAATTTCTCACCTGAGCTCTCTTTAGACTGCGCGAGAGGATGAGCAGAAGATGAGGTGGCTAGAGAAGCCCAGAGCCCCAGTGTTCTTAGGCCTACAAAAGCACTTCCAAGGAAGGGTGCTGGCTAGCAACAGCTTTCAGTGCTGGCACTTTTCATCTCTGAGCAATTGCTCGACGTTTGCAATTTCTCAGCTCTTATCTACGAGACGGATAGATAGTGACCGTGATGTTTGGTGGCTAGAGAAGCGCAAAGCCCCAGTGTTGCTGCACCTGTGAAAGCGCTTCCAAGGAAGGGTGCTGGCTAGCAACAGCTTTCAGTGCTGGCACTTTTCATCTCTGAGCAATTGCTCGACGTTTGCAATTTCTCACCTGAGCTCTCTTTAGACTGTGCGAGAGGATGAGCAGAAGAGTAGGTGGCTGGAGAAGCCCAGAGCCCCAGTGTTCTTAGGGCTACAAAAGCGCTTCCAAGGAAGGGTGCTGGCTAGCAACAGCTTTCAGTGCTGGCACTTTTCATCTCTGAGCAATTGCTCGACGTTTGCAATTTCTCAGCTCGTGTTTACGAGACAGAGAGATAGTGACCGTGATGTTTGGTGGCTAGAGAAGCGCAAAGCCCCAGTGTTGCTGCGCCTGTGAAAGCGCTTCCAAGGAAGGGTGCTGGCTAGCAACAGCTTTCAGTGCTGCCACTTTTCATCTCTGAGCAATTGCTCAACGTTTGCAATTTCTCACCTGAGCTCTCTTTAGACTGCGCGAGAGGATGAGCAGAAGATTAGGTGGCTGGAGAAGCCCAGAGCCCCACTGTTCTTAGGGCTACAAAAGCGCTTCCAAGGAAGGGTGCTGGCTAGCAACAGCTTTCAGTGCTGGCACTTTTCATCTCTGAGCAATTGCTCGACGTTTGCAATTTCTCAGCTCTTGTCTACGAAACAGAGAGATAGTGACAGTGACGTTTGGTGGGTAGAGAAGCGTAAAGCCCCAGTGTTGCTGCGCCTGTGAAAGCGCTTCCAAGGAAGGGTGCTGGCTAGCAACAGCTTTCAGTGCTGGCACTTTTCATCTCTGAGCAATTGCTCGACGTTTGCAATTTCTCACCTGAGCTCTCTTTAGACTGCGCGAGAGGATGAGCAGAAGATGAGGTGGCTAGAGAAGCCCAGAGCCCCAGTGTTCTTAGGCCTACAAAAGCACTTCCAAGGAAGGGTGCTGGCTAGCAAGAGCTTTCAGTGCTGGCACTTTTCATCTCTGAGCAATTGCTGGATGTTTGCAATTTCTCACCTGAGCTCTCTTTAGACTGCACGAGAGGATGAGCAGAAGATTAGGTGGCTAGAGAAGCCCAGAGCCCCAGTCTTCTTAGGCCTACAAAAGCGCTTCCAAGGAAGGGTGCTGGCTAGCAAGAGCTTTCAGTGCTGGCACTTTACATCTCTGAGCAATTGCTCGACGTTTGCAATTTCTCACCTGAGCTCTCTTTAGACTGCGCGAGAGGATGAGCAGAAGATTAGATGGCTAGAGAAGCCCAGAGCCCCACTGTTCTTAGGGCT
The DNA here is from genome assembly GCA_037962945.1 of Sarcoramphus papa. Lineage (NCBI taxonomy): Eukaryota > Metazoa > Chordata > Aves > Accipitriformes > Cathartidae > Sarcoramphus > Sarcoramphus papa. The sequence goes on from CM075586.1 coordinate 95,980,693, forward strand.
ACAAAAGCGCTTCCAAGGAAGGGTGCTGGCTAGCAAGAGCTTTCAGTGCTGCCACTTTTCATCTCTGAGCAATTGCTCGATGTTTGCAATTTCTCACCTGAGCTCTCTTTAGAGTGCGCGAGAGGATGAGCAGAAGATTAGGTGGCTAGAGAAGCCCAGAGCCCCAGTGTTCTTAGGCCTACAAAAGCGCTTCCAAGGAAGGGTGCTGGCTAGCCACAGCTTTCAGTGCTGGCACTTTTCATCTCTGAGCAATTGCTCGACGTTTGCAATTTCTCAGCTCGTGTCTACGAGACGGAGAGAGAGTGACCGTGATGTTTGGTGGCTAGAGAAGCGCAAAGCCCCAGTGTTGCTGCGCCTGTGAAAGCGCTTCCAAGGAAGGGTGCTGGCTAGCAAGAGCTTTCAGTGCTGGCACTTTTCATCTCTGAGCAATTGCTCAACGTTTGGAATCTCTCACCTGAGCTCTCTTTAGACTGCGTGAGAGGATGAGCAGAAGATTAGGTGGCTAGAGAAGCCCAGAGCCCCAGTGTTCTTAGGGCTACAAAAGCGCTTCCAAGGAAGGGTGCTGGCTAGCAAGAGCTTTCAGTGCTGGCACTTTTCATCTCTGAGCAATTGCTCAACGTTTGCAATTTCTCACCTGAGCTCACTTTAGAGTGAGCGAGAGGATGAGCAGAAGAGTAGGTGGCTAGAGAAGCCCAGAGCCCCACTGTTCTTAGGCCTACAAAAGCACTTCCAAGGAAGGGTGCTGGCTAGCAACAGCTTTCAGTGCTGGCACTTTTCATCTCTGAGCAATTGCTCAACGTTTGCAATTTCTCAACTCGTATCTACGAGACAGAAAGTGAATGACCGTGATGTTTGGTGGCTAGAGAAGCGCAAAGCCCCAGTGTTGCTGCGCCTGTGAAAGCGCTTCCAAGGAAGGGTGCTGGCTAGCAACAGCTTTCAGTGCTGGCACTTTTCATCTTTGAGCAGTTGCTCGACTTTTGCAATTTCTCAGCTCTTATCTACGAGACGGAGAGATAGTGACCGTGATGTTTGGTGGCTAGAGAAGCGCAAAGCCCCAGTGTTGCTGCACCTGTGAAAGCGCTTCCAAGGAAGGGTGCTGGCTAGTAACAGCTTTCAGTGCTGGCACTTTTCATCTCTGAGCAATTGCTCGACGTTTGCAATTTCTCACCAGAGCTCTCTTTAGAGTGCGCGAGAGGATGAGCAGAAGACTAGGTGGCTAGAGAAGCCCAGAGCCACACTGTTCTTAGGCCTACAAAAGCGCTTCCAAGGAAGGGTGCTGGCTAGCAACAGCTTTCAGTGCTGGCACTTTTCATCTCTGAGCAATTGCTCGACGTTTGCAATTTCTCAGCTCGTGTTTACGAGACAGAGAGATAGTGACCGTGATGTTTGGTGTGTAGAGAAGCGCAAAGCCCCAGTGTTGCTGCGCCTGTGAAAGCGCTTCCAAGGAAGGGTGCTGGCTAGCAACAGCTTTCAGTGCTGGCACTTTTCATCTCTGAGCAATTGCTGGACGTTTGCAATTTCTCACCTGAGCTCTCTTTAGACTGCGCGAGAGGATGAGCAGAAGAGTAGGTGGCTAGAGAAGCCCAGAGCCCCAGTCTTCTTAGGGCTACAAAAGCGCTTCCAAGGAAGGGTGATGGCTAGCAACAGCTTTCAGTGCTGGCACTTTTCATCTCTGAGCAATTGCTCGACGTTTGCAATTTCTCACCTGAGCTCTCTTTAGACTGCGCGAGAGGATGAGCAGAAGAGTAGGTGGCTAGAGAAGCCCAGAGCCCCAGTGTTATTAGGGCTACAAGAGCGCTTCCAAGGAAGGGTGCTGGCTAGCAACAGCTTTCAGTGCTGGCACTTTTCATCTCTGAGCAATTGCTCGACGTTTGCAATTTCTCAGCTCTTGTCTACGAGACTGAAAGAGAATGACCGTGACATTTGGTGGCTAGAGAAGCGCAAAGCCCCAGTGTTCCTAGGGCTACAAGAGCGCTTCCAAGGAAGGGTGCTGGCTAGCAACAGCTTTCAGTGCTGGCACTTTTCATCTCTGAGCAATTGCTCGACGTTTGCAATTTCTCAGCTCGTGTCTACGAGACGGAGAGATAGTGACTGTGATGTTTGGTGGGTAGTGAAGCGCAAAGCCCCAGTGTTGCTGTGCCTGTGAAAGCGCTTCCAAGGAAGGGTGCTGGCTAGCAACAGCTTTCAGTGCTGGCACTTTTCGTCTCTGAGCAATTGCTCGACATTTGCAATTTCTCACCTGAGCTCTCTTTAGACTGCGCGAGAGGATGAGCAGAAGATTAGGTGGCTAGAGAAGCCCAGAGCCCCAGTGTTCTTAGGCCTACAAAAGCGCTTCCAAGGAAGGGTGCTGGCTAGCAACAGCTTTCAGTGCTGGCACTTTTCATCTCTGAGCAATTGCTCGACGTTTGCAATTTCTCAGCTCTTATCTACGAGACGTATAGATAGTGACCGTGATGTTTGGTGGCTAGAGAAGCGCAAAGCCCCAGTGTTGCTGCACCTGTGAAAGCGCTTCCAAGGAAGGGTGCTGGCTAGCAACAGCTTTCAGTGCTGGCACTTTTCATCTCTGAGCAATTGCTCAACGTTTGCAATTTCTCACCTCAGCTCTCTTTAGACTGTGCGAGAGGATGAGCAGAAGAGTAGGTGGCTAGAGAAGCCCAGAGCCCCAGTGTTCTTAGGCCTACAAAAGCGCTTCCAAGGAAGGGTGCTGGCTAGCAACAGCTTTCAGTGCTGGCACTTTTCATCTCTGAGCAATTGCTCGACGTTTGCAATTTCTCAGCTCGTGTTTACGAGACAGAGAGATAGTGACCGTGATGTTTGGTGGCTAGAGAAGCGCAAAGCCCCAATCTTGCTGCGCCTGTGAAAGCGCTTCCAAGGAAGGGTGCTGGCTAGCAACAGCTTTCAGTGCTGCCACTTTTCATCTCTGAGCAATTGCTCGACGTTTGCAATTTCTCACCTGAGCTCTCTTTAGACTGCGCGAGAGGATGAGCAGAAGATTAGGTGGCTGGAGAAGCCCAGAGCCCCAGTGTTCTTAGGGCTACAAAAGCGCTTCCAAGGAAGGGTGCTGGCTAGCAACAGCTTTCAGTGCTGGCACTTTTCATCTCTGAGCAATTGCTCGACGTTTGCAATTTCTCGGCTGTTGTCTACGAAACAGAGAGATAGTGACAGTGACGTTTGGTGGGTAGAGAAGCGTAAAGCCCCAGTGTTGCTGCGCCTGTGAAAGCGCTTCCAAGGAAGGGTGCTGGCTAGCAACAGCTTTCAGTGCTGGCACTTTTCATCTCTGAGCAATTGCTGGACATTTGCAATTTCTCACCTGAGCTCTCTTTAGAGTGCGCGAGAGGATGAGCAGAAGAGGAGGTGGCTAGAGAAGCCCAGAGCCCCAGTGTTCTTAGGCCTACAAAAGCACTTCCAAGGAAGGGTGCTGGCTAGCAAGAGCTTTCAGTGCTGGCACTTTTCATCTCTGAGCAATTGCTGGATGTTTGCAATTTCTCACCTGAGCTCTCTTTAGACTGCGCGAGAGGATGAGCAGAAGAGTAGGTGGCTAGAGAAGCCCAGAGCCCCAGTCTTCTTAGGCCTACAAAAGCGCTTCCAAGGAAGGGTGCTGGCTAGCAACAGCTTTCAGTGCTGGCACTTTACATCTCTGAGCAATTGCTCGACGTTTGCAATTTCTCACCTGAGCTCTCTTTAGACTGCACGAGAGGATGAGCAGAAGATTAGATGGCTAGAGAAGCCCAGAGCCCCACTGTTCTTAGGCCTACAAAAGCGCTTCCAAGGAAGGGTGCTGGCTAGCAACAGCTTTCAGTGCTGGCACTTTTCATCTCTGAGCAATTGCTCAACGTTTGCAATTTCAAACCTGAGCTCTCTTTAGACTGCGCGAGAGGATGAGCAGAAGAGTAGGTGGCTAGAGAAGCCCAGAGTCCCAGTGTTCTTAGGGCTACAAAAGCGCTTCCAAGGAAGGGTGCTGGCTAGCAACAGCTTTCAGTGCTGGCACTTTTCATCTCTGAGCAATTGCTCGACGTTTGCAATTTCTCACCTGAGCTCTCTTTAGACTGCGCGAGAGGATGAGCAGAAGATTAGGTGGCTAGAGAAGCCCAGAGCCCCAGTGTTCTTAGGCCTACAAAAGCACTTCCAAGGAAGGGTGCTGGCTAGCAAGAGCTTTCAGTGCTGGCACTTTTCATCTCTGAGCAATTGCTCGACGTTTGCAATTTCTCGGCTCGTGTTTACGAGACGGAGAGATAGTGACCGTGATGTTTGGTGGCTAGAGAAGCGCAAAGCCCCAGTGTTGCTGCGCCTGTGAAAGCGCTTCCAAGGAAGGGAGCTGGCTAGCAACAGCTTTCAGTGCTGGCACTTTTCATCTCTCAGCAATTGCTCGACGTTTGCAATTTCTCAACTCGTGTCTACGAGACAGAAAGAGAAAGACTGTGACGTTTGGTGGCTAGAGAAGCGCAAAGCCCCAGTGTTGCTGCGCCTGTGAAAGCGCTTCCAAGGAAGGGTGCTGGCTAGCAACAGCTTTCAGTGCTGGCACTTTTCATCTCTGAGCAATTGCTCGACGTTTGCAATTTCTCACCTGAGCTCTCTTTAGACTGCGCGAGAGGATGAGCAGAAGAGTAGGTGGCTAGAGAAGCCCAGAGCCCCAGTGTTCTTAGGGCTACAAAAGCGCTTCCAAGGAAGGGTGCTGGCTAGCAAGAGCTTTCAGTGCTGGCACTTTTCATCTCTGAGCAATTGCTCGACGTTTGCAATTTCTCACCTGAGCTCTCTTTAGACTGCGCGAGAGGATGAGCAGAAGAGTAGGTGGCTAGAGAAGCCCAGAGCCCCAGTGTTCTTAGGGCTACAAAAGCGCTTCCAAGGAAGGGTGCTGGCTAGCAAGAGCTTTCAGTGCTGGCACTTTTCATCTCTGAGCAATTGCTCAACGTTTGCAATTTCTCACCTGAGCTCTCTTTAGACTGCGCGAGAGGATGAGCAGAAGATTAGGTGGCTAGAGAAGCCCAGAGCCCCAGTGTTCTTAGGGCTACAAAAGCGCTTCCAAGGAAGGGTGCTGGCTAGCAAGAGCTTTCAGTGCTGGCACTTTTCATCTCTGAGCAATTCCTCGACGTTTGCAATTTCTCACCTGAGCTCTCTTTAGACTGCGCGAGAGGATGAGCAGAAGATTAGGTGGCTAGAGAAGCCCAGAGCCACAGTGTTCTTAGGCCTACAAAAGCGCTTCCAAGGAAGGGTGCTGGCTAGCAACAGCTTTCAGTGCTGGCACTTTTCATCTCTGAGCAATTGCTGGATGTTTGCAATTTCTCACCTGAGCTCTCTTTAGACTGCGCGAGAGGATGAGCAGAAGATTAGGTGGCTAGAGAAGCCCAGAGCCCCAGTGTTCTTAGGCCTACAAAAGCACTTCCAAGGAAGGGTGCTGGCTAGCAAGAGCTTTCAGTGCTGGCACTTTTCATCTCTGAGCAATTGCTGGATGTTTGCAATTTCTCACCTGAGCTCTCTTTAGACTGCGCGAGAGGATGAGCAGAAGATTAGGTGGCTAGAGAAGCCCAGAGCCCCAGTGTTCTTAGGCCTACAAAAGCGCTTCCAAGGAAGGGTGCTGGCTAGCAAGAGCTTTCAGTGCTGGCACTTTTCATCTCTGAGCAATTGCTCGACGTTTGCAATTTCTCGGCTCGTGTTTACGAGACGGAGAGATAGTGACCGTGATGTTTGGTGGCTAGAGAAGCGCAAAGCCCCAGTGTTGCTGCGCCTGTGAAAGCGCTTCCAAGGAAGGGAGCTGGCTAGCAACAGCTTTCAGTGCTGGCACTTTTCATCTCTGAGCAATTGCTCGACGTTTGCAATTTCTCAACTCGTGTCTACGAGACAGAAAGAGAAAGACTGTGACGTTTGGTGGCTAGAGAAGCGCAAAGCCCCAGTGTTGCTGCGCCTGTGAAAGCGCTTCCAAGGAAGGGTGCTGGCTAGCAACAGCTTTCAGTGCTGGCACTTTTCATCTCTGAGCAATTGCTCGACGTTTGCAATTTCTCACCTGAGCTCTCTTTAGACTGCGCGAGAGGATGAGCAGAAGAGTAGGTGGCTAGAGAAGCCCAGAGCCCCAGTGTTATTAGGGCTACAAGAGCGCTTCCAAGGAAGGGTGCTGGCTAGCAACAGCTTTCAGTGCTGGCACTTTTCATCTCTGAGCAATTGCTCGACGTTTGCAATTTCTCAGCTCTTGTCTACGAGACTGAAAGAGAATGACCGTGACATTTGGTGGGTAGAGAAGCGCAAAGCCCCACTGTTCTTAGGGCTACAAGAGCGCTTCCAAGGAAGGGTGCTGGCTAGCAACAGCTTTCAGTGCTGGCACTTTTCATCTCTGAGCAATTGCTCGACGTTTGCAATTTCTCACCTGAGCTCTCTTTAGACTGCGCGAGAGGATGAGCAGAAGATTAGGTGGCTAGAGAAGCCCAGAGCCCCAGTGTTCTTAGGCCTACAAAAGCGCTTCCAAGGAAGGGTGCTGGCTAGCAACAGCTTTCAGTGCTGGCACTTTTCATCTCTGAGCAATTGCTCGACGTTTGCAATTTCTCAGCTCTTATCTACGAGACGGAGAGATAGTGACCGTGATGTTTGGTGGGTAGTGAAGCGCAAAGCCCCAGTGTTGCTGCGCCTGTGAAAGCGCTTCCAAGGAAGGGTGCTGGCTAGCAACAGCTTTCAGTGCTGGCACTTTTCGTCTCTGAGCAATTGCTCGACATTTGCAATTTCTCACCTGAGCTCTCTTTAGACTGCGCGAGAGGATGAGCAGAAGATTAGGTGGCTAGAGAAGCCCAGAGCCCCAGTGTTCTTAGGCCTACAAAAGCGCTTCCAAGGAAGGGTGCTGGCTAGCAACAGCTTTCAGTGCTGGCACTTTTCATCTCTGAGCAATTGCTCAACGTTTGCAATTTCTCACCTGAGCTCTCTTTAGACTGCGCGAGAGCAGGAGCAGAAGAGTAGGTGGCTAGAGAAGCCCAGAGCCCCAGTGTTCTTAGGGCTACAAGAGCGCTTCCAAGGAAGGGTGCTGGCTAGCAAGAGCTTTCAGTGCTGGCACTTTTCATCTCTGAGCAATTGCTCGACGTTTGCAATTTCTCACCTGAGCTCTCTTTAGACTGCGCGAGAGGATGAGCAGAAGATTAGGTGGCTAGAGAAGCCCAGAGCCCCGGAGTTCTTAGGGCTACAAGAGCGCTTCCAAGGAAGGGTGCTGGCTAGCAACAGCTTTCAGTGCTGGCACTTTTCATCTCTGAGCAATTGCTCAACGTTTGCAATTTCTCACCTGAGCTCTCTTTAGACTGCGCGAGAGGATGAGCAGAAGATTAGGTGGCTAGAGAAGCCCAGAGCCCCAGTGTTCTTAGGGCTACAAAAGCGCTTCCAAGGAAGGGTGCTGGCTAGCAACAGCTTTCAGTGCTGGCACTTTTCATCTCTGAGCAATTGCTCAACGTTTGCAATTTCTCACCTGAGCTCACTTTAGAGTGAGCGAGAGGATGAGCAGAAGAGTAGGTGGCTAGAGAAGCCCAGAGCCCCACTGTTCTTAGGCCTACAAAAGCACTTCCAAGGAAGGGTGCTGGCTAGCAACAGCTTTCAGTGCTGGCACTTTTCATCTCTGAGCAATTGCTCAACGTTTGCAATTTCTCAACTCGTATCTACGAGACAGAAAGTGAATGACCGTGATGTTTGGTGGCTAGAGAAGTGCAAAGCCCCAGTGTTGCTGCGCCTGTGAAAGCGCTTCCAAGGAAGGGTGCTGGCTAGCAACAGCTTTCAGTGCTGGCACTTTTCATCTTTGAGCAGTTGCTCGACTTTTGCAATTTCTCAGCTCTTATCTACGAGACGGAGAGATAGTGACCGTGATGTTTGGTGGCTAGAGAAGCGCAAAGCCCCAGTGTTGCTGCACCTGTGAAAGCGCTTCCAAGGAAGGGTGCTGGCTAGTAACAGCTTTCAGTGCTGGCACTTTTCATCTCTGAGCAATTGCTCGACGTTTGCAATTTCTCACCAGAGCTCTCTTTAGAGTGCGCGAGAGGATGAGCAGAAGACTAGGTGGCTAGAGAAGCCCAGAGCCACACTGTTCTTAGGCCTACAAAAGCGCTTCCAAGGAAGGGTGCTGGCTAGCAACAGCTTTCAGTGCTGGCACTTTTCATCTCTGAGCAATTGCTCGACGTTTGCAATTTCTCAGCTCGTGTTTACGAGACAGAGAGATAGTGACCGTGATGTTTGGTGTGTAGAGAAGCGCAAAGCCCCAGTGTTGCTGCGCCTGTGAAAGCGCTTCCAAGGAAGGGTGCTGGCTAGCAACAGCTTTCAGTGCTGGCACTTTTCATCTCTGAGCAATTGCTCGACGTTTGCAATTTCTCACCTGAGCTCTCTTTAGACTGCGCGAGAGGATGAGCAGAAGAGTAGGTGGCTAGAGAAGCCCAGAGCCCCAGTCTTCTTAGGGCTACAAAAGCGCTTCCAAGGAAGGGTGCTGGCTAGCAACAGCTTTCAGTGCTGGCACTTTTCATCTCTGAGCAATTGCTCGACGTTTGCAATTTCTCACCTGAGCTCTCTTTAGACTGCGCGAGAGGATGAGCAGAAGAGTAGGTGGCTAGAGAAGCCCAGAGCCCCAGTGTGATTAGGGCTACAAGAGCGCTTCCAAGGAAGGGTGCTGGCTAGCAACAGCTTTCAGTGCTGGCACTTTTCATCTCTGAGCAATTGCTCGACGTTTGCAATTTCTCAGCTCTTGTCTACGAGACTGAAAGAGAATGACCGTGACATTTGGTGGCTAGAGAAGCGCAAAGCCCCAGTGTTCTTAGGGCTACAAGAGCGCTTCCAAGGAAGGGTGCTGGCTAGCAACAGCTTTCAGTGCTGGCACTTTTCATCTCTGAGCAATTGCTCGACGTTTGCAATTTCTCAGCTCGTGTCTACGAGACGGAGAGATAGTGACTGTGATGTTTGGTGGGTAGTGAAGCGCAAAGCCCCAGTGTTGCTGTGCCTGTGAAAGCGCTTCCAAGGAAGGGTGCTGGCTAGCAACAGCTTTCAGTGCTGGCACTTTTCGTCTCTGAGCAATTGCTCGACATTTGCAATTTCTCACCTGAGCTCTCTTTAGACTGCGCGAGAGGATGAGCAGAAGATTAGGTGGCTAGAGAAGCCCAGAGCCCCAGTGTTCTTAGGCCTACAAAAGCGCTTCCAAGGAAGGGTGCTGGCTAGCAACAGCTTTCAGTGCTGGCACTTTTCATCTCTGAGCAATTGCTCAACGTTTGCAATTTCTCACCTGAGCTCTCTTTAGACTGCGCGAGAGCAGGAGCAGAGGAGTAGGTGGCTAGAGAAGCCCAGAGCCCCAGTGTTCTTAGGGCTACAAGAGCACTTCCAAGGAAGGGTGCTGGCTAGCAACAGCTTTCAGTGCTGGCACTTTTCATCTCTGAGCAATTGCTCGACGTTTGCAATTTCTCAGCTCTTATCTACGAGACGTATAGATAGTGACCGTGATGTTTGGTGGCTAGAGAAGCGCAAAGCCCCAGTGTTGCTGCACCTGTGAAAGCGCTTCCAAGGAAGGGTGCTGGCTAGCAACAGCTTTCAGTGCTGGCACTTTTCATCTCTGAGCAATTGCTCAACGTTTGCAATTTCTCACCTCAGCTCTCTTTAGACTGTGCGAGAGGATGAGCAGAAGAGTAGGTGGCTAGAGAAGCCCAGAGCCCCAGTGTTCTTAGGCCTACAAAAGCGCTTCCAAGGAAGGGTGCTGGCTAGCAACAGCTTTCAGTGCTGGCACTTTTCATCTCTGAGCAATTGCTCGACGTTTGCAATTTCTCAGCTCGTGTTTACGAGACAGAGAGATAGTGACCGTGATGTTTGGTGGCTAGAGAAGCGCAAAGCCCCAGTCTTGCTGCGCCTGTGAAAGCGCTTCCAAGGAAGGGTGCTGGCTAGCAACAGCTTTCAGTGCTGCCACTTTTCATCTCTGAGCAATTGCTCAACGTTTGCAATTTCTCACCTGAGCTCTCTTTAGACTGCGCGAGAGGATGAGCAGAAGATTAGGTGGCTGGAGAAGCCCAGAGCCCCAGTGTTCTTAGGGCTACAAAAGCGCTTCCAAGGAAGGGTGCTGGCTAGCAACAGCTTTCAGTGCTGGCACTTTTCATCTCTGAGCAATTGCTCGACGTTTGCAATTTCTCGGCTGTTGTCTACGAAACAGAGAGATAGTGACAGTGACGTTTGGTGGGTAGAGAAGCGTAAAGCCCCAGTGTTGCTGCGCCTGTGAAAGCGCTTCCAAGGAAGGGTGCTGGCTAGCAACAGCTTTCAGTGCTGGCACTTTTCATCTCTGAGCAATTGCTGGACATTTGCAATTTCTCACCTGAGCTCTCTTTAGAGTGCGCGAGAGGATGAGCAGAAGAGGAGGTGGCTAGAGAAGCCCAGAGCCCCAGTGTTCTTAGGCCTACAAAAGCACTTCCAAGGAAGGGTGCTGGCTAGCAAGAGCTTTCAGTGCTGGCACTTTTCATCTCTGAGCAATTGCTGGATGTTTGCAATTTCTCACCTGAGCTCTCTTTAGACTGCGCGAGAGGATGAGCAGAAGAGTAGGTGGCTAGAGAAGCCCAGAGCCCCAGTCTTCTTAGGCCTACAAAAGCGCTTCCAAGGAAGGGTGCTGGCTAGAAACAGCTTTCAGTGCTGGCACTTTACATCTCTGAGCAATTGCTCGACGTTTGCAATTTCTCACCTGAGCTCTCTTTAGACTGCACGAGAGGATGAGCAGAAGATTAGATGGCTAGAGAAGCCCAGAGCCCCACTGTTCTTAGGCCTACAAAAGCGCTTCCAAGGAAGGGTGCTGGCTAGCAACAGCTTTCAGTGCTGGCACTTTTCATCTCTGAGCAATTGCTCAACGTTTGCAATTTCAAACCTGAGCTCTCTTTAGACTGCGCGAGAGGATGAGCAGAAGAGTAGGTGGCTAGAGAAGCCCAGAGTCCCAGTGTTCTTAGGGCTACAAAAGCGCTTCCAAGGAAGGGTGCTGGCTAGCAACAGCTTTCAGTGCTGGCACTTTTCATCTCTGAGCAATTGCTGGACGTTTGCAATTTCTCACCTGAGCTCTCTTTAGACTGCGCGAGAGGATGAGCAGAAGATTAGGTGGCTAGAGAAGCCCAGAGCGCCAGTGTTCTTAGGCCTACAAAAGCACTTCCAAGGAAGGGTGCTGGCTAGCAACAGCTTTCAGTGCTGGCACTTTTCATCTCTGAGCAATTGCTGGATGTTTGCAATTTCTCACCTGAGCTCTCTTTAGACTGCGCGAGAGGATGATCAGAAGAGTAGGTGGCTAGAGAAGCCCAGAGCCCCACTGTTCTTAGGGCTACAAAAGCACTTCCAAGGAAGGGTGCTAGCTAGCAAGAGCTTTCAGTGCTGGCACTTTTCATCTCTGAGCAATTGCTCGACGTTTGCAATTTCTCGGCTCGTGTTTACGAGACGGAGAGATAGTGACTGTGATGTTTGGTGGCTAGAGAAGCGCAAAGCCCCAGTGTTGCTGCGCCTGTGAAAGCGCTTCCAAGGAAGGGAGCTGGCTAGCAACAGCTTTCAGTGCTGGCACTTTTCATCTCTCAGCAATTGCTCGACGTTTGCAATTTCTCAACTCGTGTCTACGAGACAGAAAGAGAAAGACTGTGACGTTTGGTGGCTAGAGAAGCGCAAAGCCCCAGTGTTGCTGCGCCTGTGAAAGCGCTTCCAAGGAAGGGTGCTGGCTAGCAACAGCTTTCAGTGCTGGCACTTTTCATCTCTGAGCAATTGCTCGACGTTTGCAATTTCTCACCTGAGCTCTCTTTAGACTGCGCGAGAGGATGAGCAGAAGAGTAGGTGGCTAGAGAAGCCCAGAGCCCCAGTGTTCTTAGGGCTACAAAAGCGCTTCCAAGGAAGGGTGCTGGCTAGCAAGAGCTTTCAGTGCTGGCACTTTTCATCTCTGAGCAATTGCTCGACGTTTGCAATTTCTCACCTGAGCTCTCTTTAGACTGCGCGAGAGGATGAGCAGAAGAGTAGGTGGCTAGAGAAGCCCAGAGCCCCAGTGTTATTAGGGCTACAAAAGCGCTTCCAAGGAAGGGTGCTGGCTAGCAAGAGCTTTCAGTGCTGGCACTTTTCATCTCTGAGCAATTGCTCAACGTTTGCAATTTCAAACCTCAGCTCTCTTTAGACTGCGCGAGAGGATGAGCAGAAGATTAGGTGGCTAGAGAAGCCCAGAGCCCCAGTGTTCTTAGGGCTACAAAAGCGCTTCCAAGGAAGGGTGCTGGCTAGCAAGAGCTTTCAGTGCTGGCACTTTTCATCTCTGAGCAATTCCTCGACGTTTGCAATTTCTCACCTGAGCTCTCTTTAGACTGCGCGAGAGGATGAGCAGAAGATTAGGTGGCTAGAGAAGCCCAGAGCCACAGTGTTCTTAGGCCTACAAAAGCGCTTCCAAGGAAGGGTGCTGGCTAGCAAGAGCTTTCAGTGCTGGCACTTTTCATCTCTGAGCAATTGCTGGATGTTTGCAATTTCTCACCTGAGCTCTCTTTAGACTGCGCGAGAGGATGAGCAGAAGATTAGGTGGCTAGAGAAGCCCAGAGCCCCAGTGTTCTTAGGCCTACAAAAGCACTTCCAAGGAAGGGTGCTGGCTAGCAACAGCTTTCAGTGCTGGCACTTTTCATCTCTGAGCAATTGCTGGATGTTTGCAATTTCTCACCTGAGCTCTCTTTAGACTGCGCGAGAGGATGAGCAGAAGATTAGGTGGCTAGAGAAGCCCAGAGCCCCAGTGTTCTTAGGCCTACAAAAGCACTTCCAAGGAAGGGTGCTGGCTAGCAAGAGCTTTCAGTGCTGGCACTTTTCATCTCTGAGCAATTGCTCGACGTTTGCAATTTCTCGGCTCGTGTTTACGAGACGGAGAGATAGTGACCGTGATGTTTGGTGGCTAGAGAAGCGCAAAGCCCCAGTGTTGCTGCGCCTGTGAAAGCGCTTCCAAGGAAGGGAGCTGGCTAGCAACAGCTTTCAGTGCTGGCACTTTTCATCTCTGAGCAATTGCTCGACGTTTGCAATTTCTCAACTCGTGTCTACGAGACAGAAAGAGAAAGACTGTGACGTTTGGTGGCTAGAGAAGCGCAAAGCCCCAGTGTTGCTGCGCCTGTGAAAGCGCTTCCAAGGAAGGGTGCTGGCTAGCAACAGCTTTCAGTGCTGGCACTTTTCATCTCTGAGCAATTGCTCGACGTTTGCAATTTCTCACCTGAGCTCTCTTTAGACTGCGCGAGAGGATGAGCAGAAGAGTAGGTGGCTAGAGAAGCCCAGAGCCCCAGTGTTATTAGGGCTACAAGAGCGCTTCCAAGGAAGGGTGCTGGCTAGCAACAGCTTTCAGTGCTGGCACTTTTCATCTCTGAGCAATTGCTCGACGTTTGCAATTTCTCAGCTCTTGTCTACGAGACTGAAAGAGAATGACCGTGACATTTGGTGGGTAGAGAAGCGCAAAGCCCCAGTGTTCTTAGGGCTACAAGAGCGCTTCCAAGGAAGGGTGCTGGCTAGCAACAGCTTTCAGTGCTGGCACTTTTCATCTCTGAGCAATTGCTCGACGTTTGCAATTTCTCACCTGAGCTCTCTTTAGACTGCGCGAGAGGATGAGCAGAAGATTAGGTGGCTAGAGAAGCCCAGAGCCCCAGTGTTCTTAGGCCTACAAAAGCGCTTCCAAGGAAGGGTGCTGGCTAGCAACAGCTTTCAGTGCTGGCACTTTTCATCTCTGAGCAATTGCTCGACGTTTGCAATTTCTCAGCTCTTATCTACGAGACGGAGAGATAGTGACCGTGATGTTTGGTGGGTAGTGAAGCGCAAAGCCCCAGTGTTGCTGCGCCTGTGAAAGCGCTTCCAAGGAAGGGTGCTGGCTAGCAACAGCTTTCAGTGCTGGCACTTTTCGTCTCTGAGCAATTGCTCGACATTTGCAATTTCTCACCTGAGCTCTCTTTACACTGCGCGAGAGGATGAGCAGAAGATTAGGTGGCTAGAGAAGCCCAGAGCCCCAGTGTTCTTAGGCCTACAAAAGCGCTTCCAAGGAAGGGTGCTGGCTAGCAACAGCTTTCAGTGCTGGCACTTTTCATCTCTGAGCAATTGCTCAACGTTTGCAATTTCTCACCTGAGCTCTCTTTAGACTGCGCGAGAGCAGGAGCAGAAGAGTAGGTGGCTAGAGAAGCCCAGAGCCCCAGTGTTCTTAGGGCTACAAGAGCGCTTCCAAGGAAGGGTGCTGGCTAGCAAGAGCTTTCAGTGCTGGCACTTTTCATCTCTGAGCAATTGCTCGACGTTTGCAATTTCTCACCTGAGCTCTCTTTAGACTGCGCGAGAGGATGAGCAGAAGATTAGGTGGCTAGAGAAGCCCAGAGCCCCGGAGTTCTTAGGGCTACAAGAGCGCTTCCAAGGAAGGGTGCTGGCTAGCAACAGCTTTCAGTGCTGGCACTTTTCATCTCTGAGCAATTGCTCAACGTTTGCAATTTCTCACCTGAGCTCTCTTTAGACTGCGCGAGAGGATGAGCAGAAGATTAGGTGGCTAGAGAAGCCCAGAGCCCCAGTGTTCTTAGGGCTACAAAAGCGCTTCCAAGGAAGGGTGCTGGCTAGCAACAGCTTTCAGTGCTGGCACTTTTCATCTCTGAGCAATTGCTCAACGTTTGCAATTTCTCAACTCGTATCTACGAGACAGAAAGTGAATGACCGTGATGTTTGGTGGCTAGAGAAGTGCAAAGCCCCAGTGTTGCTGCGCCTGTGAAAGCGCTTCCAAGGAAGGGTGCTGGCTAGCAACAGCTTTCAGTGCTGGCACTTTTCATCTTTGAGCAGTTGCTAGACTTTTGCAATTTCTCAGCTCTTATCTACGAGACGGAGAGATAGTGACCGTGATGTTTGGTGGCTAGAGAAGCGCAAAGCCCCAGTGTTGCTGCACCTGTGAAAGCGCTTCCAAGGAAGGGTGCTGGCTAGCAACAGCTTTCAGTGCTGGCACTTTTCATCTCTGAGCAATTGCTCGACGTTTGCAATTTCTCACCAGAGCTCTCTTTAGAGTGCGCGAGAGGATGAGCAGAAGACTAGGTGGCTAGAGAAGCCCAGAGCCACACTGTTCTTAGGCCTACAAAAGCGCTTCCAAGGAAGGGTGCTGGCTAGCAACAGCTTTCAGTGCTGGCACTTTTCATCTCTGAGCAATTGCTCGACGTTTGCAATTTCTCAGCTCGTGTTTACGAGACAGAGAGATAGTGACCGTGATGTTTGGTGTGTAGAGAAGCGCAAAGCCCCAGTGTTGCTGCGCCTGTGAAAGCGCTTCCAAGGAAGGGTGCTGGCTAGCAACAGCTTTCAGTGCTGGCACTTTTCATCTCTGAGCAATTGCTCGACGTTTGCAATTTCTCACCTGAGCTCTCTTTAGACTGCGCGAGAGGATGAGCAGAAGAGTAGGTGGCTACAGAAGCCCAGAGCCCCAGTCTTCTTAGGGCTACAAAAGCGCTTCCAAGGAAGGGTGCTGGCTAGCAACAGCTTTCAGTGCTGGCACTTTTCATCTCTGAGCAATTGCTCGACGTTTGCAATTTCTCACCTGAGCTCTCTTTAGACTGCGCGAGAGGATGAGCAGAAGAGTAGGTGGCTAGAGAAGCCCAGAGCCCCAGTGTTATTAGGGCTACAAGAGCGCTTCCAAGGAAGGGTGCTGGCTAGCAACAGCTTTCAGTGCTGGCACTTTTCATCTCTGAGCAATTGCTCGACGTTTGCAATTTCTCAGCTCTTGTCTACGAGACTGAAAGAGAATGACCGTGACATTTGGTGGCTAGAGAAGCGCAAAGCCCCAGTGTTCTTAGGGCTACAAGAGCGCTTCCAAGGAAGGGTGCTGGCTAGCAACAGCTTTCAGTGCTGGCACTTTTCATCTCTGAGCAATTGCTCGACGTTTGCAATTTCTCAGCTCGTGTCTACGAGACGGAGAGATAGTGACTGTGATGTTTGGTGGGTAGTGAAGCGCAAAGCCCCAGTGTTGCTGTGCCTGTGAAAGCGCTTCCAAGGAAGGGTGCTGGCTAGCAACAGCTTTCAGTGCTGGCACTTTTCGTCTCTGAGCAATTGCTCGACATTTGCAATTTCTCACCTGAGCTCTCTTTAGACTGCGCGAGAGGATGAGCAGAAGATTAGGTGGCTAGAGAAGCCCAGAGCCCCAGTGTTCTTAGGCCTACAAAAGCGCTTCCAAGGAAGGGTGCTGGCTAGCAACAGCTTTCAGTGCTGGCACTTTTCATCTCTGAGCAATTGCTCAACGTTTGCAATTTCTCACCTGAGCTCTCTTTAGACTGTGCGAGAGGATGAGCAGAAGAGTAGGTGGCTAGAGAAGCCCAGAGCCCCAGTGTTCTTAGGCCTACAAAAGCGCTTCCAAGGAAGGGTGCTGGCTAGCAACAGCTTTCAGTGCTGGCACTTTTCATCTCTGAGCAATTGCTCGACGTTTGCAATTTCTCAGCTCGTGTTTACGAGACAGAGAGATAGTGACCGTGATGTTTGGTGGCTAGAGAAGCGCAAAGCCCCAGTCTTGCTGCGCCTGTGAAAGCGCTTCCAAGGAAGGGTGCTGGCTAGCAACAGCTTTCAGTGCTGCCACTTTTCATCTCTGAGCAATTGCTCAACGTTTGCAATTTCTCACCTCAGCTCTCTTTAGACTGTGCGAGAGGATGAGCAGAAGAGTAGGTGGCTAGAGAAGCCCAGAGCCCCAGTGTTCTTAGGCCTACAAAAGCGCTTCCAAGGAAGGGTGCTGGCTAGCAACAGCTTTCAGTGCTGGCACTTTTCATCTCTGAGCAATTGCTCGACGTTTGCAATTTCTCAGCTCGTGTTTACGAGACAGAGAGATAGTGACCGTGATGTTTGGTGGCTAGAGAAGCGCAAAGCCCCAGTCTTGCTGCGCCTGTGAAAGCGCTTCCAAGGAAGGGTGCTGGCTAGCAACAGCTTTCAGTGCTGCCACTTTTCATCTCTGAGCAATTGCTCAACGTTTGCAATTTCTCACCTGAGCTCTCTTTAGACTGCGCGAGAGGATGAGCAGAAGATTAGGTGGCTGGAGAAGCCCAGAGCCCCAGTGTTCTTAGGGCTACAAAAGCGCTTCCAAGGAAGGGTGCTGGCTAGCAACAGCTTTCAGTGCTGGCACTTTTCATCTCTGAGCAATTGCTCGACGTTTGCAATTTCTCGGCTGTTGTCTACGAAACAGAGAGATAGTGACAGTGACGTTTGGTGGGTAGAGAAGCGTAAAGCCCCAGTGTTGCTGCGCCTGTGAAAGCGCTTCCAAGGAAGGGTGCTGGCTAGCAACAGCTTTCAGTGCTGGCACTTTTCATCTCTGAGCAATTGCTGGACATTTGCAATTTCTCACCTGAGCTCTCTTTAGAGTGCGCGAGAGGATGAGCAGAAGAGGAGGTGGCTAGAGAAGCCCAGAGCCCCAGTGTTCTTAGGCCTACAAAAGCACTTCCAAGGAAGGGTGCTGGCTAGCAAGAGCTTTCAGTGCTGGCACTTTTCATCTCTGAGCAATTGCTGGATGTTTGCAATTTCTCACCTGAGCTCTCTTTAGACTGCGCGAGAGGATGAGCAGAAGAGTAGGTGGCTAGAGAAGCCCAGAGCCCCAGTCTTCTTAGGCCTACAAAAGCGCTTCCAAGGAAGGGTGCTGGCTAGAAACAGCTTTCAGTGCTGGCACTTTACATCTCTGAGCAATTGCTCGACGTTTGCAATTTCTCACCTGAGCTCTCTTTAGACTGCACGAGAGGATGAGCAGAAGATTAGATGGCTAGAGAAGCCCAGAGCCCCACTGTTCTTAGGCCTACAAAAGCGCTTCCAAGGAAGGGTGCTGGCTAGCAACAGCTTTCAGTGCTGGCACTTTTCATCTCTGAGCAATTGCTCGACGTTTGCAATTTCAAACCTGAGCTCTCTTTAGACTGCGCGAGAGGATGAGCAGAAGAGTAGGTGGCTAGAGAAGCCCAGAGTCCCAGTGTTCTTAGGGCTACAAAAGCGCTTCCAAGGAAGGGTGCTGGCTAGCAACAGCTTTCAGTGCTGGCACTTTTCATCTCTGAGCAATTGCTGGACGTTTGCAATTTCTCACCTGAGCTCTCTTTAGACTGCGCGAGAGGATGAGCAGAAGATTAGGTGGCTAGAGAAGCCCAGAGCGCCAGTGTTCTTAGGCCTACAAAAGCACTTCCAAGGAAGGGTGCTGGCTAGCAAGAGCTTTCAGTGCTGGCACTTTTCATCTCTGAGCAATTGCTGGATGTTTGCAATTTCTCACCTGAGCTCTCTTTAGACTGCGCGAGAGGATGATCAGAAGATGAGGTGGCTAGAGAAGCCCAGAGCCCCACTGTTCTTAGGCCTACAAAAGCACTTCCAAGGAAGGGTGCTGGCTAGCAAGAGCTTTCAGTGCTGGCACTTTTCATCTCTGAGCAATTGCTCGACGTTTGCAATTTCTCGGCTCGTGTTTACGAGACGGAGAGATAGTGACTGTGATGTTTGGTGGCTAGAGAAGCGCAAAGCCCCAGTGTTGCTGCGCCTGTGAAAGCGCTTCCAAGGAAGGGAGCTGGCTAGCAACAGCTTTCAGTGCTGGCACTTTTCATCTCTCAGCAATTGCTCGACGTTTGCAATTTCTCAACTCGTGTCTACGAGACAGAAAGAGAAAGACTGTGACGTTTGGTGGCTAGAGAAGCGCAAAGCCCCAGTGTTGCTGCGCCTGTGAAAGCGCTTCCAAGGAAGGGTGCTGGCTAGCAACAGCTTTCAGTGCTGGCACTTTTCATCTCTGAGCAATTGCTCGACGTTTGCAATTTCTCACCTGAGCTCTCTTTAGACTGCGCGAGAGGATGAGCAGAAGAGTAGGTGGCTAGAGAAGCCCAGAGCCCCAGTCTTCTTAGGCCTACAAAAGCGCTTCCAAGGAAGGGTGCTGGCTAGCAAGAGCTTTCAGTGCTGGCACTTTTCATCTCTGAGCAATTGCTCGACGTTTGCAATTTCTCACCTGAGCTCTCTTTAGACTGCGCGAGAGGATGAGCAGAAGAGTAGGTGGCTAGAGAAGCCCAGAGCCCCAGTGTTATTAGGGCTACAAAAGCGCTTCCAAGGAAGGGTGCTGGCTAGCAAGAGCTTTCAGTGCTGGCACTTTTCATCTCTGAGCAATTGCTCAACGTTTGC
Organism: Sarcoramphus papa; assembly: GCA_037962945.1. Classification (NCBI taxonomy): domain Eukaryota; kingdom Metazoa; phylum Chordata; class Aves; order Accipitriformes; family Cathartidae; genus Sarcoramphus; species Sarcoramphus papa. Next base: position 95,999,743 of record CM075586.1, read on the forward strand.
AATTTCAAACCTCAGCTCTCTTTAGACTGCGCGAGAGGATGAGCAGAAGATTAGGTGGCTAGAGAAGCCCAGAGCCCCAGTGTTCTTAGGGCTACAAAAGCGCTTCCAAGGAAGGGTGCTGGCTAGCAAGAGCTTTCAGTGCTGGCACTTTTCATCTCTGAGCAATTGCTGGACATTTGCAATTTCTCACCTGAGCTCTCTTTAGACTGCGCGAGAGGATGAGCAGAAGATTAGGTGGCTAGAGAAGCCCAGAGTCCGAGTGTTCTTAGGGCTACAAAAGCGCTTCCAAGGAAGGGTGCTGGCTAGCAACAGCTTTCAGTGCTGGCACTTTTCATCTCTGAGCAATTGCTGGATGTTTGCAATTTCTCACCTGAGCTCTCTTTAGACTGCGCGAGAGGATGAGCAGAAGATTAGGTGGCTAGAGAAGCCCAGAGCCCCAGTCTTCTTAGGCCTACAAAAGCACTTCCAAGGAAGGGTGCTGGCTAGCAACAGCTTTCAGTGCTGGCACTTTTCATCTCTGAGCAATTGCTGGATGTTTGCAATTTCTCACCTGAGCTCTCTTTAGACTGCGCGAGAGGATGAGCAGAAGATTAGGTGGCTAGAGAAGCCCAGAGCCCCAGTGTTCTTAGGCCTACAAAAGCACTTCCAAGGAAGGGTGCTGGCTAGCAAGAGCTTTCAGTGCTGGCACTTTTCATCTCTGAGCAATTGCTCGACGTTTGCAATTTCTCGGCTCGTGTTTACGAGACGGAGAGATAGTGACCGTGATGTTTGGTGGCTAGAGAAGCGCAAAGCCCCAGTGTTGCTGCGCCTGTGAAAGCGCTTCCAAGGAAGGGAGCTGGCTAGCAACAGCTTTCAGTGCTGGCACTTTTCATCTCTGAGCAATTGCTCGACGTTTGCAGTTTCTCAACTCGTGTCTACGAGACAGAAAGAGAAAGACTGTGACGTTTGGTGGCTAGAGAAGCGCAAAGCCCCAGTGTTGCTGCGCCTGTGAAAGCGCTTCCAAGGAAGGGTGCTGGCTAGCAACAGCTTTCAGTGCTGGCACTTTTCATCTCTGAGCAATTGCTCGACGTTTGCAATTTCTCACCTGAGCTCTCTTTAGACTGCGCGAGAGGATGAGCAGAAGAGTAGGTGGCTAGAGAAGCCCAGAGCCCCAGTGTTATTAGGGCTACAAAAGCGCTTCCAAGGAAGGGTGCTGGCTAGCAACAGCTTTCAGTGCTGGCACTTTTCATCTCTGAGCAATTGCTCGACGTTTGCAATTTCTCAGCTCTTGTCTACGAGACTGAAAGAGAATGACCGTGACATTTGGTGGGTAGAGAAGCGCAAAGCCCCAGTGTTCTTAGGGCTACAAGAGCGCTTCCAAGGAAGGGTGCTGGCTAGCAACAGCTTTCAGTGCTGGCACTTTTCATCTCTGAGCAATTGCTCGACGTTTGCAATTTCTCACCTGAGCTCTCTTTAGACTGCGCGAGAGGATGAGCAGAAGATTAGGTGGCTAGAGAAGCCCAGAGCCCCAGTGTTCTTAGGCCTACAAAAGCGCTTCCAAGGAAGGGTGCTGGCTAGCAACAGCTTTCAGTGCTGGCACTTTTCATCTCTGAGCAATTGCTCGACGTTTGCAATTTCTCAGCTCGTGTCTACGAGACGGAGAGATAGTGACCGTGATGTTTGGTGGGTAGTGAAGCGCAAATCCCCAGTGTTGCTGCGCCTGTGAAAGCGCTTCCAAGGAAGGGTGCTGGCTAGCAACAGCTTTCAGTGCTGGCACTTTTCGTCTCTGAGCAATTGCTCGACATTTGCAATTTCTCACCTGAGCTCTCTTTAGACTGCGCGAGAGGATGAGCAGAAGATTAGGTGGCTAGAGAAGCCCAGAGCCCCAGTGTTCTTAGGCCTACAAAAGCGCTTCCAAGGAAGGGTGCTGGCTAGCAACAGCTTTCAGTGCTGGCACTTTTCATCTCTGAGCAATTGCTCAACGTTTGCAATTTCTCACCTGAGCTCTCTTTAGACTGCGCGAGAGCAGGAGCAGAAGAGTAGGTGGCTAGAGAAGCCCAGACCCCAGTGTTCTTAGGGCTACAAGAGCGCTTCCAAGGAAGGGTGCTGGCTAGCCACAGCTTTCAGTGCTGGCACTTTTCATCTTTGAGCAGTTGCTCGACTTTTGCAATTTCTCAGCTCTTGTCTACGAGACTGAAAGAGAATGACCGTGACGTTTGGTTTGTAGAGAAGCGCAAAGCCCCAGTGTTGCTGCGCCTGTGAAAGCGCTTCCAAGGAAGGGTGCTGGCTAGCAAGAGCTTTCAGTGCTGGCACTTTTCATCTCTGAGCAATTGCTCGACGTTTGCAATTTCTCACCTGAGCTCTCTTTAGAGTGCGCGAGAGGATGAGCAGAAGATTAGGTGGCTAGAGAAGCCCAGAGCCCCAGTGTTCTTAGGGCTACAAAAGCGCTTCCAAGGAAGGGTGCTGGCTAGCAAGAGCTTTCAGTGCTGGCACTTTTCATCTCTGAGCAATTGCTCGACGTTTGCAATTTCTCACCTGAGCTCTCTTTAGACTGCGCGAGAGGATGAGCAGAAGATTAGGTGGCTAGAGAAGCCCAGAGCCCCGGAGTTCTTAGGGCTACAAGAGCGCTTCCAAGGAAGGGTGCTGGCTAGCAACAGCTTTCAGTGCTGGCACTTTTCATCTCTGAGCAATTGCTCAACGTTTGCAATTTCTCACCTGAGCTCTCTTTAGACTGCGCGAGAGGATGAGCAGAAGATTAGGTGGCTAGAGAAGCCCAGAGCCCCACTGTTCTTAGGGCTACAAAAGCGCTTCCAAGGAAGGGTGCTGGCTAGCAACAGCTTTCAGTGCTGGCACTTTTCATCTCTGAGCAATTGCTCAACGTTTGCAATTTCTCACCTGAGCTCTCTTTAGACTGCGCGAGAGGATGAGCAGAAGAGTAGGTGGCTAGAGAAGCCCAGAGCCCCAGTGTTCTTAGGGCTACACAAGCTCTTCCAAGGAAGGGTGCTGGCTAGCAACAGCTTTCAGTGCTGGGACTTTTCATCTCTGAGCAATTGCTCGACGTTTGCAGTTTCTCAACTCGAGTTTACGAGACAGAGAGATAGTGACCGTGATGTTTGGTGGGTAGAGAAGCGCAAATCCCCAGTGTTGCTGCGCCTGTGAAAGCGCTTCCGAGGAAGGGTGCTGGCTAGCAACAGCTTTCAGTGCTGGCACTTTTCATCTCTGAGCAATTGCTCAACGTTTGCAATTTCTCACCTGAGCTCTCTTTAGACTGCGCGAGAGGATGAGCAGAAGATTAGGTGGCTAGAGAAGCCCAGAGCCCCAGTGTTCTTAGGGCTACAAGAGCGCTTCCAAGGAAGGGTGCTGGCTAGCAACAGCTTTCAGTGCTGGCACTTTTCATCTTTGAGCAGTTGCTCGACTTTTGCAATTTCTCAGCTCTTGTCTACGAGACTGAAAGTGAATGACCGTGATGTTTGGTGGGTAGAGTAGCGCAAAGTCCCAGTGTTGCTGCGCCTGTGAAAGCGCTTCCAAGGAAGGGTGCTGGCTAGCAAGAGCTTTCAGTGCTGGCACTTTTCATCTCTAAGCAATTGCTCGACGTTTGCAATTTCTCACCTGAGCTCTCTTTAGACTGCGCGAGAGGATGAGCAGAAGATTAGGTGGCTAGAGAAGCCCAGAGCCCCAGTGTTCTAAGGGCTACAAGAGCGCTTCCAAGGAAGGGTGCTGGCTAGCAACAGCTTTCAGTGCTGGCACTTTTCATCTCTGAGCAATTGCTCGACGTTTGCAATTTCTCACCTGAGCTCTCTTTAGACTGCGCGAGAGGATGAGCAGAAGATGAGGTGGCTAGAGAAGCCCAGAGCCCCAGTGTTCTTAGGGCTACAAAAGCGCTTCCAAGGAAGGGTGCTGGCTAGCAACAGCTTTCAGTGCTGGCACTTTTCATCTCTGAGCAATTGCTGGACGTTTGCAGTTTCTCAACTCGAGTTTACGAGACAGAGAGATAGTGACCGTGATGTTTGGTGAGTAGAGAAGCGCAAATCCCCAGTGTTGCTGCGCCTGTGAAAGCGCTTCCAAGGAAGGGTGCTGGCTAGCAACAGCTTTCAGTGCTGCCACTTTTCATCTCTGAGCAATTGCTGGATGTTTGCAATTTCTCACCTGAGCTCTCTTTAGACTGCGCGAGAGGATGAGCAGAAGATTAGGTGGCTAGAGAAGCCCAGAGCCCCAGTGTTCTTAGGGCTACAAAAGCGCTTCCAAGGAAGGGTGCTGGCTAGCAACAGCTTTCAGTGCTGGCACTTTTCATCTCTGAGCAATTGCTGGATGTTTGCAATTTCTCACCTGAGCTCTCTTTAGACTGCGCGAGAGGATGAGCAGAAGATGAGGTGGCTAGAGAAGCCCAGAGCCCCAGTGTTCTTAGGGCTACAAGAGCGCTTCCAAGGAAGGGTGCTGGCTAGCAACAGCTTTCAGTGCTGGCACTTTTCATCTCTGAGCAATTGCTCGACGTTTGCAATTTCTCAGCTCTTGTCTACGAGACTGAAAGAGAATGACCGTGACATTTGGTGGGTAGAGAAGCGCAAAGCCCCAGTGTTGCTGCGTCTGTGAAAGCGCTTCCAAGGAAGGGTGCTGGCTAGCAACAGCTTTCAGTGCTGCCACTTTTCATCTCTGAGCAATTGCTCAACGTTTGCAATTTCTCACCTGAGCTCTCTTTAGACTGCGCGAGAGGATGAGCAGAAGATTAGGTGGCTAGAGAAGCCCAGAGCCCCAGTGTTCTTAGGCCTACAAAAGCGCTTCCAAGGAAGGGTGCTGGCTAGCAACAGCTTTCAGTGCTGGCACTTTTCATCTCTGAGCAATTGCTGGATGTTTGCAATTTCTCACCTGAGCTCTCTTTAGACTGCGCGAGAGGATGAGCAGAAGATTAGGTGGCTAGAGAAGCCCAGAGCCCCAGTGTTCTTAGGGCTACAAAAGCGCTTCCAAGGAAGGGTGCTGGCTAGCAACAGCTTTCAGTGCTGGCACTTTTCATCTTTGAGCAGTTGCTCGACTTTTGCAATTTCTCAGCTCTTGTCTACGAGACTGAAAGAGAAGGCCCGTGATGTTTGGTGGCTAGAGAAGCGCAAAGCCCCAGTGTTGCTGCGCCTGTGAAAGCGCTTCCAAGGAAGGGTGCTGGCTAGCAAGAGCTTTCAGTGCTGGCACTTTTCATCTCTGAGCAATTGCTCGACGTTTGCAATTTCTCACCTGAGCTCTCTTTAGAGTGCGCGAGAGGATGAGCAGAAGATTAGGTGGCTAGAGAAGCCCAGAGCCCTCCTGTTCTTAGGGCTACAAAAGCGCTTCCAAGGAAGGGTGCTGGCTAGCCACAGCTTTCAGTGCTGGCACTTTTCATCTCTGAGCAATTGCTCGACGTTTGCAATTTCTCACCTGAGCTCTCTTTAGACTGCGCGAGAGGATGAGCAGAAGATGAGGTGGCTAGAGAAGCCCAGAGCCCCAGTGTTCTTAGGGCTACAAAAGCGCTTCCAAGGAAGGGTGCTGGCTAGCAAGAGCTTTCAGTGCTGGCACTTTTCATCTCTGAGCAATTGCTCGACGTTTGCAATTTCACACCTGAGCTCTCTTTAGACTGCGCGAGAGGATGAGCAGAAGATTAGGTGGCTAGAGAAGCCCAGAGCCCCAGTGTTCTTAGGGCTACAAAAGCGCTTCCAAGGAAGGGTGCTGGCTAGCAACAGCTTTCAGTGCTGGCACTTTTCATCTCTGAGCAATTGCTCGACGTTTGCAATTTCTCGGCTCGTGTTTACGAGACGGAGAGATAGTGACCGTGATGTTTGGTGGGTAGAGAAGCGCAAAGTCCCAGTGTTGCTGCGCCTGTGAAAGCGCTTCCAAGGAAGGGTGCTGGCTAGCAACAGCTTTCAGTGCTGGCACTTTTCATCTCTGAGCAATTGCTGGATGTTTGCAATTTCTCACCTGAGCTCTCTTTAGACTGCGCGAGAGGATGAGCAGAAGATGAGGTGGCTAGAGAAGCCCAGAGCCCCAGTGTTCTTAGGGCTACAAGAGCGCTTCCAAGGAAGGGTGCTGGCTAGCAACAGCTTTCAGTGCTGGCACTTTTCATCTCTGAGCAATTGCTCGACGTTTGCAATTTCTCAGCTCTTGTCTACGAGACTGAAAGAGAATGACCGTGACATTTGGTGGGTAGAGAAGCGCAAAGCCCCAGTGTTGCTGCGTCTGTGAAAGCGCTTCCAAGGAAGGGTGCTGGCTAGCAACAGCTTTCAGTGCTGCCACTTTTCATCTCTGAGCAATTGCTCAACGTTTGCAATTTCTCACCTGAGCTCTCTTTAGACTGCGCGAGAGGATGAGCAGAAGATTAGGTGGCTAGAGAAGCCCAGAGCCCCAGTGTTCTTAGGCCTACAAAAGCGCTTCCAAGGAAGGGTGCTGGCTAGCAACAGCTTTCAGTGCTGGCACTTTTCATCTCTGAGCAATTGCTGGATGTTTGCAATTTCTCACCTGAGCTCTCTTTAGACTGCGCGAGAGGATGAGCAGAAGATTAGGTGGCTAGAGAAGCCCAGAGCCCCAGTGTTCTTAGGGCTACAAAAGCGCTTCCAAGGAAGGGTGCTGGCTAGCAACAGCTTTCAGTGCTGGCACTTTTCATCTCTGAGCAATTGCTCGATGTTTACAATTTCTCTGCTCGTGTTTACGAGACGGAGAGATAGTGACCGTGATGTTTGGTGGGTAGAGAAGCGCAAAGTCCCAGTTTTGCTGTGCCTGTGAAAGCGCTTCCAAGGAAGGGTGCTGGCTAGCAAGAGCGTTCAGTGCTGGCACTTTTCATCTCTGAGCAATTGCTCGACATTTGCAATTTCTCACCTGAGCTCTCTTTAGACTGCGCGAGAGGATGAGCAGAAGATTAGGTGGCTAGAGAAGCCCAGAGCCCCACTGTTCTTAGGGCTACAAAAGCGCTTCCAAGGAAGGGTGCTGGCTAGCCACAGCTTTCAGTGCTGGCACTTTTCATCTTTGAGCAGTTGCTCGACTTTTGCAATTTCTCAGCTCTTGTCTACGAGACTGAAAGAGAAGGCCCGTGATGTTTGGTGGCTAGAGAAGCGCAAAGCCCCAGTGTTGCTGCGCCTGTGAAAGCGCTTCCAAGGAAGGGTGCTGGCTAGCAAGAGCTTTCAGTGCTGGCACTTTTCATCTCTGAGCAATTGCTCGACGTTTGCAATTTCTCACCTGAGCTCTCTTTAGAGTGCGCGAGAGGATGAGCAGAAGATTAGGTGGCTAGAGAAGCCCAGAGCCCTCCTGTTCTTAGGGCTACAAAAGCGCTTCCAAGGAAGGGTGCTGGCTAGCCACAGCTTTCAGTGCTGGCACTTTTCATCTCTGAGCAATTGCTCGACGTTTGCAATTTCTCACCTGAGCTCTCTTTAGACTGCGCGAGAGGATGAGCAGAAGATTAGGTGGCTAGAGAAGCCCAGAGCCCCAGTGTTCTTAGGGCTACAAAAGCGCTTCCAAGGAAGGGTGCTGGCTAGCAAGAGCTTTCAGTGCTGGCACTTTTCATCTCTGAGCAATTGCTCGACGTTTGCAATTTCACACCTGAGCTCTCTTTAGACTGCGCGAGAGGATGAGCAGAAGATTAGGTGGCTAGAGAAGCCCAGAGCCCCAGTGTTCTTAGGGCTACAAAAGCGCTTCCAAGGAAGGGTGCTGGCTAGCAACAGCTTTCAGTGCTGGCACTTTTCATCTCTGAGCAATTGCTCGACGTTTGCAATTTCTCGGCTCGTGTTTACGAGACGGAGAGATAGTGACCGTGATGTTTGGTGGGTAGAGAAGCGCAAAGTCCCAGTGTTGCTGCGCCTGTGAAAGCGCTTCCAAGGAAGGGTGCTGGCTAGCAAGAGCTTTCAGTGCTGGCACTTTTCATCTCTGAGCAATTGCTCGACATTTGCAATTTCTCACCTGAGCTCTCTTTAGACTGCGCGAGAGGATGAGCAGAAGATTAGGTGGCTAGAGAAGCCCAGAGCCCCAGTGTTCTTAGGGCTACAAGAGCGCTTCCAAGGAAGGGTGCTGGCTAGCAAGAGCTTTCAGTGCTGGCACTTTTCATCTCTGAGCAATTGCTCGACGTTTGCAATTTCTCACCTGAGCTCTCTTTAGACTGCGCGAGAGGATGAGCAGAAGATTAGGTGGCTAGAGAAGCCCAGAGCCCCAGTGTTCTTAGGCCTACAAAAGCGCTTCCAAGGAAGGGTGCTGGCTAGCAAGAGCTTTCAGTGCTGGCACTTTTCATCTTTGAGCAGTTGCTCGACGTTTGCAATTTCTCAGCTCTTGTCTACGAGACTGAAAGAGAATGACCGTGATGTTTGGTGGCTAGAGAAGCGCAAAGCCCCAGTGTTGCTGCGCCTGTGAAAGCGCTTCCAAGGAAGGGTGCTGGCTAGCAACAGCTTTCAGTGCTGGCACTTTTCATCTCTGAGCAATTGCTCGACGTTTGCAATTTCTCACCTGAGCTCTCTTTAGACTGCGCGAGAGGATGAGCAGAAGATTAGGTGGCTAGAGAAGCCCAGAGCCCCACTGTTCTTAGGGCTACAAAAGCGCTTCCAAGGAAGGGTGCTGGCTAGCCACAGCTTTCAGTGCTGGCACTTTTCATCTCTGAGCAATTGCTCGACGTTTGCAATTTCTCACCTGAGCTCTCTTTAGACTGCGCGAGAGGATGAGCAGAAGAGTAGGTGGCTAGAGAAGCCCAGAGCCCCAGTGTTCTTAGGGCTACAAAAGCGCTTCCAAGGAAGGGTGCTGGCTAGCAAGAGCTTTCAGTGCTGGCACTTTCCATCTCTGAGCAATTGCTCGACGTTTGCAATTTCTCACCTGAGCTCTCTTTAGACTGCGCGAGAGGATGAGCAGAAGATTAGGTGGCTAGAGAAGCCCAGAGCCCCAGTGTTCTTAGGGCTACAAAAGCGCTTCCAAGGAAGGGTGCTGGCTAGCAAGAGCTTTCAGCGCTGGCACTTTTCATCTCTGAGCAATTGCTCGACGTTTGCAATTTCTCAACTCGAGTTTACGAGACAGAGAGATAGTGACCGTGATATTTGGTAGGTAGAGAAGCGCAAAGCCCCAGTGTTGCTGCGCCTGTGAAAGCGCTTCCAAGGAAGGGTGCTGGCTAGCAAGAGCTTTCAGTGCTGGCACTTTTCATCTCTGAGCAATTGCTCGACGTTTGCAATTTCTCACCTGAGCTGTCTTTAGACTGCGCGAGAGGATGAGCAGAAGATTAGGTGGCTAGAGAAGCCCAGAGCCCCACTGTTCTTAGGCCTACAAAAGCGCTTCCAAGGAAGGGTGCTGGCTAGCAAGAGCTTTCAGTGCTGGCACTTTTCATCTCTGAGCAATTGCTCAACGTTTGCAATTTCAAACCTGAGCTCTCTTTAGACTGCGCGAGAGGATGAGCAGAAGATGAGGTGGCTAGAGAAGCCCAGAGCCCCAGTGTTCTTAGGGCTACAAAAGCGCTTCCAAGGAAGGGTGCTGGCTAGCAACAGCTTTCACTGCTGGCACTTTTCATCTCTGATCAATTGCTCAACGTTTGCAATTTCTCACCTGAGCTCTCTTTAGAGTGCGCGAGAGGATGAGCAGAAGAGTAGGTGGCTAGAGAAGCCCAGAGCCCCAGTGTTCTTAGGGCTACAAAAGCGCTTCCAAGGAAGGGTGCTGGCTAGCAACAGCTTTCAGTGCTGGCACTTTTCATCTCTGAGCGGTTGCTCGACGTTTGCAATTTCTCCCCTGAGCTCTCTTTAGAGTGCGCGAGAGGATGAGCAGAAGATGAGGTGGCTAGAGAAGCCCAGAGCCCCACTGTTCTTAGGGCTACAAAAGCGCTTCCAAGGAAGGGTGCTGGCTAGCAAGAGCTTTCAGTGCTGGCACTTTTCATCTCTGAGCAATTGCTCGACGTTTGCAATTTCACACCTGAGCTCTCTTTAGACTGCGCGAGAGGATGAGCAGAAGATTAGGTGGCTAGAGAAGCCCAGAGCCCCACTGTTCTTAGGGCTACAAAAGCGCTTCCAAGGAAGGGTGCTGGCTAGCAACAGCTTTCAGTGCTGGCACTTTTCATCTCTGAGCAATTGCTCAACGTTTGCAATTTCTCAGCTCGTGTTTACGAGACGGAGAGATAGTGACCGTGATGTTTGGTGGCTAGAGAAGCGCAAAGTCCCAGTTTTGCTGTGCCTGTGAAAGCGCTTCCAAGGAAGGGTGCTGGCTAGCAAGAGCGTTCAGTGCTGGCACTTTTCATCTCTGAGCAATTGCTCGACATTTGCAATTTCTCACCTGAGCTCTCTTTAGAGTGCGCGAGAGGATGAGCAGAAGATGAGGTGGCTAGAGAAGCCCAGAGCCCCAGTGTTCTTAGGGCTACAAGAGCGCTTCCAAGGAAGGGTGCTGGCTAGCAACAGCTTTCAGTGCTGGCACTTTTCATCTCTGAGCAATTCCTCGACGTTTGCAATTTCTCCCCTGAGCTCTCTTTAGACTGCGCGAGAGGATGAGCAGAAGATTAGGTGGCTAGAGAAGCCCAGAGCCCCACTGTTCTTAGGCCTACAAAAGCACTTCCAAGGAAGGGTGCTGGCTAGCCACAGCTTTCAGTGCTGGCACTTTTCATCTCTGAGCAATTGCTCGACGTTTGCAATTTCTCACCTGAGCTCTCTTTAGACTGCGCGAGAGGATGAGCAGAAGATTAGGTGGCTAGAGAAGCCCAGAGCCCCAGTGTTCTTAGGGCTACAAAAGCGCTTCCAAGGAAGGGTGCTGGCTAGCAAGAGCTTTCAGTGCTGGCACTTTCCATCTCTGAGCAATTGCTCGACGTTTGCAATTTCTCACCTGAGCTCTCTTTAGACTGCGCGAGAGGATGAGCAGAAGATTAGGTGGCTAGAGAAGCCCAGAGCCCCAGTGTTCTTAGGCCTACAAAAGCGCTTCCAAGGAATGGTGCTGGCTAGCAACAGCTTTCACTGCTGGCACTTTTCATCTCTGAGCAATTGCTGGATGTTTGCAATTTCTCACCTGAGCTCTCTTTAGAGTGCGCGAGAGGATGAGCAGAAGATTAGGTGGCTAGAGAAGCCCAGAGCCCCAGTGTTCTTAGGGCTACAAAAGCGCTTCCAAGGAAGGGTGCTGGCTAGCAACAGCTTTCAGTGCTGGCACTTTTCATCTCTGAGCAATTGCTCGACGTTTGCAATTTCTCAACTCGAGTTTACGAGACAGAGAGATAGTGACCGTGATGTTTGGTGGGTAGAGAAGCGCAAAGCCCCAGTGTTGCTGCGCCTGTGAAAGCGCTTCCAAGGAAGGGTGCTGGCTAGCAACAGCTTTCAGTGCTGGCACTTTTCATCTCTGAGCAATTGCTCGACGTTTGCAATTTCTCACCTGAGCTCTCTTTAGACTGCGCGAGAGGATGAGCAGAAGATTAGGTGGCTAGAGAAGCCCAGAGCCCCACTGTTCTTAGGGCTACAAGAGCGCTTCCAAGGAAGGGTGCTGGCTAGCAACAGCTTTCAGTGCTGGCACTTTTCATCTCTGAGCAATTGCTCAACGTTTGCAATTTCTCCCCTGAGCTCTCTTTAGACTGCGCGAGAGGATGAGCAGAAGAGTAGGTGGCTAGAGAAGCCCAGAGCCCCAGTGTTCTTAGGCCTACAAAAGCGCTTCCAAGGAAGGGTGCTGGCTAGCAAGAGCTTTCAGTGCTGCCACTTTTCATCTCTGAGCAGTTGCTCGACTTTTGCAATTTCTCAGCTCTTGTCTACAAGACTGAAAGAGAATGACCGTGACATTTGGTGGGTAGAGAAGCGCAAAGCCCCAGTGTTGCTGCGCCTGTGAAAGCACTTCCAAGGAAGGGTGCTGGCTAGCAAGAGCTTTCAGTGCTGGCACTTTTCATCTCTGAGCAATTGCTGGATGTTTGCAATTTCTCACCTGAGCTCTCTTTAGAGTGCGCGAGAGGATGAGCAGAAGATGAGGTGGCTAGAGAAGCCCAGAGCCCCAGTGTTCTTAGGCCTACAAAAGCGCTTCCAAGGAAGGGTGCTGGCTAGCAACAGCTTTCAGTGCTGGCACTTTTCATCTCTGAGCAATTGCTCGACGTTTACAATTTCTCAACTCGTATATACGAGACAGAAAGAGAATGACCGTGACGTTTGGTGGGTAGAGAAGCGCAAAGCCCCAGTGTTGCTGCGCCTGTGAAAGCGCTTCCAAGGAAGGGTGCTGGCTAGCAACAGCTTTCAGTGCTGGCACTTTTCATCTCTGAGCAATTGCTCGACGTTTGCAATTTCTCACCTGAGCTCTCTTTAGACTGCGCGAGAGGATGAGCAGAAGATTAGGTGGCTGGAGAAGCCCAGAGCCCCACTGTTCTTAGGGCTACAAGAGCGCTTCCAAGGAAGGGTGCTGGCTAGCAACAGCTTTCAGTGCTGGCACTTTTCATCTCTGAGCAATTCCTCGACGTTTGCAATTTCTCCCCTGAGCTCTCTTTAGACTGCGCGAGAGGATGAGCAGAAGATTAGGTGGCTAGAGAAGCCCAGAGCCCCACTGTTCTTAGGCCTACTAAAGCACTTCCAAGGAAGGGTGCTGGCTAGCCACAGCTTTCAGTGCTGGCACTTTTCATCTCTGAGCAATTGCTCGACGTTTGCAATTTCTCACCTGAGCTCTCTTTAGACTGCGCGAGAGGATGAGCAGAAGATTAGGTGGCTAGAGAAGCCCAGAGCCCCAGTGTTCTTAGGGCTACAAAAGCGCTTCCAAGGAAGGGTGCTGGCTAGCAAGAGCTTTCAGTGCTGGCACTTTCCATCTCTGAGCAATTGCTCGACGTTTGCAATTTCTCACCTGAGCTCTCTTTAGACTGCGCGAGAGGATGAGCAGAAGATTAGGTGGCTAGAGAAGCCCAGAGCCCCAGTGTTCTTAGGGCTACAAAAGCGCTTCCAAGGAAGGGTGCTGGCTAGCAACAGCTTTCAGTGCTGGCACTTTTCATCTCTGAGCAATTGCTCGACGTTTGCAATTTCTCAACTCGAGTTTACGAGACAGAGAGATAGTGACCGTGATGTTTGGTGGGTAGAGAAGCGCAAAGCCCCAGTGTTGCTGCGCCTGTGAAAGCGCTTCCAAGGAAGGGTGCTGGCTAGCAACAGCTTTCAGTGCTGGCACTTTTCATCTCTGAGCAATTGCTCGACGTTTGCAATTTCTCACCTGAGCTCTCTTTAGAGTGCGCGAGAGGATGAGCAGAAGATTAGGTGGCTAGAGAAGCCCAGAGCCCCAGTGTTCTTAGGGCTACAAAAGCGCTTCCAAGGAAGGGTGCTGGCTAGCAACAGCTTTCAGTGCTGGCACTTTTCATCTCTGAGCAATTGCTCAACGTTTGCAATTTCTCCCCTGAGCTCTCTTTAGACTGCGCGAGAGGATGAGCAGAAGATGAGGTGGCTAGAGAAGCCCAGAGCCCCAGTGTTCTTAGGCCTACAAAAGCGCTTCCAAGGAAGGGTGCTGGCTAGCAAGAGCTTTCAGTGCTGGCACTTTTCATCTCTGAGCAGTTGCTCGACTTTTGCAATTTCTCAGCTCTTGTCTACAAGACTGAAAGAGAATGACCGTGACATTTGGTGGGTAGAGAAGCGCAAAGCCCCAGTGTTGCTGCGCCTGTGAAAGCACTTCCAAGGAAGGGTGCTGGCTAGCAAGAGCTTTCAGTGCTGGCACTTTTCATCTCTGAGCAATTGCTGGATGTTTGCAATTTCTCACCTGAGCTCTCTTTAGAGTGCGCGAGAGGATGAGCAGAAGATGAGGTGGCTAGAGAAGCCCAGAGCCCCAGTGTTCTTAGGCCTACAAAAGCGCTTCCAAGGAAGGGTGCTGGCTAGCAACAGCTTTCAGTGCTGGCACTTTTCATCTCTGAGCAATTGCTCGACGTTTACAATTTCTCAACTCGTATATACGAGACAGAAAGAGAATGACCGTGACGTTTGGTGGGTAGAGAAGCGCAAAGCCCCAGTGTTGCTGCGCCTGTGAAAGCGCTTCCAAGGAAGGGTGCTGGCTAGCAACAGCTTTCAGTGCTGGCACTTTTCGTCTCTGAGCAATTGCTCGACGTTTGCAATTTCTCACCTGAGCTCTCTTTAGACTGCGCGAGAGGATGAGCAGAAGATTAGGTGGCTGGAGAAGCCCAGAGCCCCGGAGTTCTTAGGGCTACAAAAGCGCTTCCAAGGAAGGGTGCTGGCTAGCAAGAGCTTTCAGTGCTGGCACTTTTCATCTCTGAGCAATTGCTCGACGTTTGCAATTTCACACCTGAGCTCTCTTTAGAGTGCGCGAGAGGATGAGCAGAAGATTAGGTGGCTAGAGAAGCCCAGAGCCCCAGTGTTCTTAGGGCTACAAAAGCGCTTCCAAGGAAGGGTGCTGGCTAGCAACAGCTTTCAGTGCTGGCACTTTTCATCTCTGAGCAATTGCTCGACGTTTGCAATTTCTCGGCTCGTGTTTACGAGACGGAGAGATAGTGACCGTGATGTTTGGTGGGTAGAGAAGCGCAAAGCCCCAGTGTTGCTGTGCCTGTGAAAGCGCTTCCAAGGAAGGGTGCTGGCTAGCAACAGCTTTCAGTGCTGGCACTTTTCATCTCTGAGCAATTGCTCGACGTTTGCAATTTCTCACCTGAGCTCTCTTTAGACTGCGCGAGAGGATGAGCAGAAGATTAGGTGGCTAGAGAAGCCCAGAGCCCCAGTGTTCTTAGGGCTACAAGAGCGCTTCCAAGGAAGGGGGCTGGCTAGCAACAGCTTTCAGTGCTGGCACTTTTCATCTCTGAGCAATTCCTCGACGTTTGCAATTTCTCACCTGAGCTCTCTTTAGATTGCGCGAGAGGATGAGCAGAAGATTAGGTGGCTAGAGAAGCCCAGAGCCCCAGTGTTCTTAGGGCTACAAAAGCGCTTCCAAGGAAGGGTGCTGGCTAGCAACAGCTTTCAGTGCTGGCACTTTTCATCTCTGAGCAGTTGCTCGACTTTTGCAATTTCTCAGCTCTTGTCTACGAGACTGAAAGAGAATGACCGTGACGTTTGGTGGGTAGAGAAGCGCAAAGCCCCAGTGTTGCTGTGCCTGTGAAAGCGCTTCCAAGGAAGGGTGCTGGCTAGCAACAGCTTTCAGTGCTGGCACTTTTCATCTCTGAGCAATTGCTCGACGTTTGCAATTTCTCACCTGAGCTCTCTTTAGACTGCGTGAGAGGATGAGCAGAAGATTAGGTGGCTAGAGAAGCCCAGAGCCCCAGTGTTCTTAGGGCTACAAAAGCGCTTCCAAGGAAGGGTGCTGGCTAGCCACAGCTTTCAGTGCTGCCACTTTTCATCTCTGAGCAATTGCTCGACGTTTGCAATTTCTCCCCTGAGCTCTCTTTAGACTGCGCGAGAGGATGAGCAGAAGATTAGGTGGCTAGAGAAGCCCAGAGCCCCAGGGTTCTTAGGCCTACAAAAGCGCTTCCAAGGAAGGGTGCTGGCTAGCAACAGCTTTCAGTGCTGGCACTTTTCATCTCTGAGCAATTGCTCGACGTTTGCAATTTCTCACCTGAGCTCTCTTTAGACTGCGCGAGAGCAGGAGCAGAAGATTAGGTGGCTAGAGAAGCCCAGAGCCCCAGTGTTCTTAGGGCTACAAAAGCGCTTCCAAGGAAGGGTGCTGGCTAGCAACAGCTTTCAGTGCTGGCACTTTTCATCTCTGAGCAATTGCTCAACGTTTGCAATATCTCACCTGAGCTCTCTTTAGAGTGCGCGAGAGGATGAGCAGAAGATTAGGTGGCTAGAGAAGCCCAGAGCCCCAGTGTTCTTAGGCCTACAAAAGCGCTTCCAAGGAAGGGTGCTGGCTAGCAAGAGCTTTCAGTGCTGGCACTTTTCATCTCTGAGCAATTGCTCGACGTTTGCAATTTCTCAACTCGAGTTTACGAGACAGAGAGATAGTGACCGTGACGTTTGGTGGGTAGAGAAGCGCAAAGCCCCAGTGTTGCTGCGCCTGTGAAAGCGCTTCCAAGGAAGGGTGCTGGCTAGCAACAGCTTTCAGTGCTGGCACTTTTCATCTCTGAGCAATTGCTCGACGTTTGCAATTTCTCACCTGAGCTCTCTTTAGACTGCGCGAGAGGATGAGCAGAAGATTAGGTGGCTAGAGAAGCCCAGAGCCCCAGTGTTCTTAGGCCTACAAGAGCGCTTCCAAGGAAGGGTGCTGGCTAGCAACAGCTTTCAGTGCTGGCACTTTTCATCTCTGAGCAATTCCTCGACGTTTGCAATTTCTCACCTGAGCTCTCTTTAGAGTGCGCGAGAGGATGAGCAGAAGATGAGGTGGCTAGAGAAGCCCAGAGCCCCAGTGTTCTTAGGGCTACAAAAGCGCTTCCAAGGAAGGGTGCTGGCTAGCAAGAGCTTTCAGTGCTGGCACTTTTCATCTCTGAGCAGTTGCTCGACTTTTGCAATTTCTCAGCTCTTGTCTACAAGACTGAAAGAGAATGACCGTGACATTTGGTGGGTAGAGAAGCGCAAAGCCCCAGTGTTGCTGCGCCTGTGAAAGCACTTCCAAGGAAGGGTGCTGGCTAGCAACAGCTTTCAGTGCTGGCACTTTTCATCTCTGAGCAATTGCTCGACGTTTGCAATTTCTCAGCTCTTATCTACGAGACAGATAGATAGTGACCGTGATGTTTGGTGGCTAGAGAAGCGCAAAGCCCCAGTGTTGCTGCACCTGTGAAAGCGCTTCCAAGGAAGGGTGCTGGCTAGCAACAGCTTTCAGTGCTGGCACTTTTCATCTCTGAGCAATTGCTCGACGTTTGCAATTTCTCACCTGAGCTCTCTTTAGACTGCGCGAGAGGATGAGCAGAAGATTAGGTGGCTAGAGAAGCCCAGAGCCCCAGTGTTCTTAAGGCTACAAAAGCGCTTCCAAGGAAGGGTGCTGGCTAGCAACAGCTTTCAGTGCTGGCACTTTTCATCTCTGAGCAATTGCTCGACGTTTGCAATTTCTCAGCTCTTGTCTACGAAAGAGAGAGATAGTGACCGTGACGTTTGGTGGGTAGAGAAGCGTAAAGCCCCAGTGTTGCTGCGCCTGTGAAAGCGCTTCCAAGGAAGGGTGCTGGCTAGCAACAGCTTTCAGTGCTGGCACTTTTCATCTCTGAGCAATTGCTCGACGTTTGCAATTTCTCACCTGAGCTCTCTTTAGACTGCGCGAGAGGATGAGCAGAAGATTAGGTGGCTAGAGAAGCCCAGAGCCCCAGTGTTCTTAGGCCTACAAAAGCGCTTCCAAGGAAGGGTGCTGGCTAGCAAGAGCTTTCAGTGCTGGCACTTTTCATCTCTGAGCAATTGCTCAACGTTTGCAATTTCTCACCTGAGCTCTCTTTAGACTGCGCGAGAGGATGAGCAGAAGAGTAGGTGGCTAGAGAAGCCCAGAGCCCCAGTGTTCTTAGGGCTACAAAAGCGCTTCCAAGGAAGGGTGCTGGCTAGCAACAGCTTTCAGTGCTGGCACTTTTCATCTCTGAGCAATTGCTGGACGTTTGCAATTTCTCACCTGAGCTCTCTTTAGAGTGCGCGAGAGGATGAGCAGAAGATTAGGTGGCTAGAGAAGGCCAGAGCCCCAGTGTTCTTAGGGCTACAAAAGCGCTTCCAAGGAAGGGTGCTGGCTAGCAAGAGCTTTCAGTGCTGGCACTTTTCATCTCTGAGCAATTGCTCGACGTTTGCAATTTCTCGGCTCGTGTCTACGAGACAGAGAGATAGTGACCGTGATGTTTGGTGGGTAGAGAAGCGCAAAGTCCCAGTGTTGCTGTGCCTGTGAAAGCGCTTCCAAGGAAGGGTGCTGGCTAGCAAGAGCTTTCACTGCTGGCACTTTTCATCTCTGAGCAATTGCTCGACATTTGCAATTTCTCACCTGAGCTCTCTTTAGACTGCGCGAGAGGATGAGCAGAAGAGTAGGTGGGTAGAGAAGCCCAGAGCCCCAGTGTTCTTAGGGCTACAAAAGCGCTTCCAAGGAAGGGTGCTGGCTAGCAACAGCTTTCAGTGCTGGCACTTTTCATCTCTGAGCAATTCCTCGACGTTTGCAATTTCTCACCTGAGCTCTCTTTAGACTGCGCGAGAGGATGAGCAGAAGATTAGGTGGCTAGAGAAGCCCAGAGCCCCACTGTTCTTAGGGCTACAAAAGCGCTTCCAAGGAAGGGTGCTGGCTAGCAACAGCTTTCAGTGCTGGCACTTTTCATCTCTGAGCAATTGCTCGACGTTTGCAATTTCTCACCTGAGCTCTCTTTAGACTGCGCGAGAGGATGAGCAGAAGATTAGGTGGCTAGAGAAGCCCAGAGCCCCAGTGCTCTTAGGCCTACAAAAGCGCTTCCAAGGAAGGGTGCTGGCTAGCAAGAGCTTTCAGTGCTGGCACTTTTCATCTCTGAGCAATTGCTCAACGTTTGCAATTTCTCACCTGAGCTCTCTTTAGACTGCGCGAGAGGATGAGCAGAAGAGTAGGTGGCTAGAGAAGCCCAGAGCCCCAGTCTTCTTAGGGCTACAAAAGCGCTTCCAAGGAAGGGTGCTGGCTAGCAACAGCTTTCAGTGCTGGCACTTTTCATCTCTGAGCAATTGCTCGACGTTTGCAATTTCACACCTGAGCTCTCTTTAGACTGCGCGAGAGGATGAGCAGAAGATTAGGTGGCTAGAGAAGGCCAGAGCCCCAGTGTTCTTAGGGCTACAAAAGCGCTTCCAAGGAAGGGTGCTGGCTAGCAACAGCTTTCAGTGCTGGCACTTTTCATCTCTGAGCAATTGCTCGACGTTTGCAATTTCTCGGCTCGTGTCTACGAGACAGAGAGATAGTGACCGTGATGTTTGGTGGGTAGAGAAGCGCAAAGTCCCAGTGTTGCTGTGCCTGTGAAAGCGCTTCCAAGGAAGGGTGCTGGCTAGCAAGAGCTTTCACTGCTGGCACTTTTCATCTCTGAGCAATTGCTGGACATTTGCAATTTCAAACCTGAGCTCTCTTTAGACTGCGCGAGAGGATGAGCAGAAGATTAGGTGGCTAGAGAAGCCCAGAGCCCCAGTGTTCTTAGGGCTACAAAAGCACTTCCAAGGAAGGGTGCTGGCTAGCAAGAGCTTTCAGTGCTGGCACTTTTCATCTTTGAGCAGTTGCTCGACTTTTGCAATTTCTCAGCTCTTGTCTACGAGACTGAAAGAGAATGACCGTGATGTTTGGTGGCTAGAGAAGCGCAAAGCCCCAGTGTTGCTGTGCCTGTGAAAGCGCTTCCAAGGAAGGGTGCTGGCTAGCAACAGCTTTCAGTGCTGGCACTTTTCATCTCTGAGCAATTGCTCGACGTTTGCAATTTCTCACCTGAGCTCTCTTTAGACTGCGCGAGAGGATGAGCAGAAGATTAGGTGGCTAGAGAAGCCCAGAGCCCTCCTGTTCTTAGGGCTACAAAAGCGCTTCCAAGGAAGGGTGCTGGCTAGCAACAGCTTTCAGTGCTGGCACTTTTCATCTCTGAGCAATTGCTCGACGTTTGCAATTTCTCACCTGAGCTCTCTTTAGAGTGCGCGAGAGGATGAGCAGAAGATTAGGTGGCTAGAGAAGCCCAGAGCCCCAGTGTTCTTAGGGCTACAAAAGCGCTTCCAAGGAAGGGTGCTGGCTAGCAAGAGCTTTCAGTGCTGGCACTTTCCATCTCTGAGCAATTGCTCGACGTTTGCAATTTCTCACCTGAGCTCTCTTTAGACTGCGCGAGAGGATGAGCAGAAGATTAGGTGGCTAGAGAAGCCCAGAGCCCCAGTGTTCTTAGGGCTACAAAAGCGCTTCCAAGGAAGGGTGCTGGCTAGCAAGAGCTTTCAGTGCTGGCACTTTTCATCTCTGAGCAATTGCTCGACGTTTGCAATTTCTCAACTCGAGTTTACGAGACAGAGAGATAGTGACCGTGATGTTTGGTGGGTAGAGAAGCGCAAAGCCCCAGTGTTGCTGCGCCTGTGAAAGCGCTTCCAAGGAAGGGTGCTGGCTAGCAACAGCTTTCAGTGCTGGCACTTTTCATCTCTGAGCAATTGCTCGACGTTTGCAATTTCTCACCTGAGCTCTCTTTAGACTGCGCGAGAGGATGAGCAGAAGATTAGGTGGCTAGAGAAGCCCAGAGCCCCAGTCTTCTTAGGCCTACAAAAGCGCTTCCAAGGAAGGGTGCTGGCTAGCAAGAGCTTTCACTGCTGGCACTTTTCATCTCTGAGCAATTGCTCGACGTTTGCAATTTCTCACCTGAGCTCTCTTTAGACTGCGCGAGAGGATGAGCAGAAGATGAGGTGGCTAGAGAAGCCCAGAGCCCCAGTGTTCTTAGGGCTACAAAAGCGCTTCCAAGGAAGGGTGCTGGCTAGCAAGAGCTTTCAGTGCTGCCACTTTTCATCTCTGAGCAGTTGCTCGACTTTTGCAATTTCTCAGCTCTTGTCTACAAGACTGAAAGAGAATGACCGTGACATTTGGTGGGTAGAGAAGCGCAAAGCCCCAGTGTTGCTGCGCCTGTGAAAGCACTTCCAAGGAAGGGTGCTGGCTAGCAACAGCTTTCAGTGCTGGCACTTTTCATCTCTGAGCAATTGCTCGACGTTTGCAATTTCTCACCTGAGCTCTCTTTAGACTGCGCAAGAGGATGAGCAGAAGATTAGGTGGCTAGAGAAGCCCAGAGCCACAGTGTTCTTAGGGCTACAAAAGCACTTCCAAGGAAGGGTGCTGGCTAGCAACAGCTTTCAGTGCTGGCACTTTTCATCTCTGAGCAATTGCTCGACGTTTGCAATTTCTCAGATCGTGTTTACGAGACAGAGAGATAGTGACCGTGACGTTTGGTGGGTAGAGAAGCGCAAAGCCCCAGTGTTGCTGCGCCTGTGAAAGCGCTTCCAAGGAAGGGTGCTGGCTAGCAACAGCTTTCAGTGCTGGCACTTTTCATCTCTGAGCAATTGCTCGACGTTTGCAATTTCAAACCTGAGCTCTCTTTAAACTGCGCGAGAGGATGAGCAGAAGAGTAGGTGGCTAGAGAAGCCCAGAGCCCCAGTGTTCTTAGGGCTACAAAAGCGCTTCCAAGGAAGGGTGCTGGCTAGCAACAGCTTTCAGTGCTGGCACTTTTCATCTCTGAGCAATTGCTCGACGTTTGCAATTTCTCGGCTCGTGTCTACGAGACAGAGAGATAGTGACCGTGATGTTTGGTGGGTAGAGAAGCGCAAAGTCCCAGTGTTGCTGTGCCTGTGAAAGCGCTTCCAAGGAAGGGTGCTGGCTAGCAAGAGCTTTCACTGCTGGCACTTTTCATCTCTGAGCAATTGCTCGACGTTTGCAATTTCTCACCTGAGCTCTCTTTAGACTGCGCGAGAGGATGAGCAGAAGAGTAGGTGGCTAGAGAAGCCCAGAGCCCCAGTGCTCTTAGGCCTACAAAAGCGCTTCCAAGGAAGGGTGCTGGCTAGCAACAGCTTTCAGTGCTGGCACTTTTCATCTCTGAGCAATTGCTCAACGTTTGCAATTTCTCACCTGAGCTCTCTTTAGACTGCGCGAGAGGATGAGCAGAAGAGTAGGTGGCTAGAGAAGCCCAGAGCCCCAGTCTTCTTAGGGCTACAAAAGCGCTTCCAAGGAAGGGTGCTGGCTAGCAACAGCTTTCAGTGCTGGCACTTTTCATCTCTGAGCAATTGCTCGACGTTTGCAATTTCTCACCTGAGCTCTCTTTAGACTGCGCGAGAGGATGAGCAGAAGATTAGGTGGCTAGAGAAGCCCAGAGCCCCAGTGTTCTTAGGGCTACAAAAGCGCTTCCAAGGAAGGGTGCTGGCTAGCAACAGCTTTCAGTGCTGGCACTTTTCATCTCTGAGCAATTGCTCGACGTTTGCAATTTCTCGGCTCGTGTCTACGAGACAGAGAGATAGTGACCGTGATGTTTGGTGGGTAGAGAAGCGCAAAGTCCCAGTGTTGCTGTGCCTGTGAAAGCGCTTCCAAGGAAGGGTGCTGGCTAGCAAGAGCTTTCACTGCTGGCACTTTTCATCTCTGAGCAATTGCTCGACATTTGCAATTTCTCACCTGAGCTCTCTTTAGACTGCGCGAGAGGATGAGCAGAAGAGTAGGTGGCTAGAGAAGCCCAGAGCCCCAGTGTTCTTAGGCCTACAAAAGCGCTTCCAAGGAAGGGTGCTGGCTAGCAACAGCTTTCAGTGCTGGCACTTTTCATCTCTGAGCAATTGCTCGACGTTTGCAATTTCTCGGCTCGTGTTTACGAGACGGAGAGATAGTGACCGTGATGTTTGGTGGGTAGAGAAGCGCAAAGTCCCAGTGTTGCTGTGCCTGTGAAAGCGCTTCCAAGGAAGGGTGCTGGCTAGCAAGAGCTTTCAGTGCTGGCACTTTTCATCTCTGAGCAATTGCTCGACATTTGCAATTTCTCACCTGAGCTCTCTTTAGACTGCGCGAGAGGATGAGCAGAAGATGAGGTGGCTAGAGAAGCCCAGAGCCCCACTGTTCTTAGGGCTACAAGAGCGCTTCCAAGGAAGGGTGCTGGCTAGCAACAGCTTTCAGTGCTGGCACTTTTCATCTCTGAGCAATTCCTCGACGTTTGCAATTTCTCCCCTGAGCTCTCTTTAGACTGCGCGAGAGGATGAGCAGAAGATGAGGTGGCTAGAGAAGCCCAGAGCCCCAGTGTTCTTAGGCCTACAAAAGCGCTTCCAAGGAAGGGTGCTGGCTAGCAACAGCTTTCAGTGCTGGCACTTTTCATCTTTGAGCAGTTGCTCGACTTTTGCAATTTCTCAGCTCTTGTCTACGAGACTGAAAGAGAATGACCGTGATGTTTGGTGGCTAGAGAAGCGCAAAGCCCCAGTGTTGCTGTGCCTGTGAAAGCGCTTCCAAGGAAGGGTGCTGGCTAGCCACAGCTTTCAGTGCTGGCACTTTTCATCTCTGAGCAATTGCTCGACGTTTGCAATTTCTCACCTGAGCTCTCTTTAGAGTGCGCGAGAGGATGAGCAGAAGATTAGGTGGCTAGAGAAGCCCAGAGCCATCCTGTTCTTAGGGCTACAAAAGCGCTTCCAAGGAAGGGTGCTGGCTAGCCACAGCTTTCAGTGCTGGCACTTTTCATCTCTGAGCAATTGCTCGACGTTTGCAATTTCTCGGCTCGTGTTTACGAGACGGAGAGATAGTGACCGTGATGTTTGGTGGGTAGAGAAGCGCAAAGTCCCAGTGTTGCTGTGCCTGTGAAAGCGCTTCCAAGGAAGGGTGCTGGCTAGCAAGAGCTTTCAGTGCTGGCACTTTTCATCTCTGAGCAATTGCTCGACATTTGCAATTTCAAACCTGAGCTCTCTTTAGACTGCGCGAGAGGATGAGCAGAAGATGAGGTGGCTAGAGAAGCCCAGAGCCCCAGTGTTCTTAGGGCTAAAAAAGCACTTCCAAGGAAGGGTGCTGGCTAGCAAGAGCTTTCAGTGCTGCCACTTTTCATCTCTGAGCAGTTGCTCGACTTTTGCAATTTCTCAGCTCTTGTCTACAAGACTGAAAGAGAATGACCGTGACATTTGGTGGGTAGAGAAGCGCAAAGCCCCAGTGTTGCTGCGCCTGTGAAAGCACTTCCAAGGAAGGGTGCTGGCTAGCAACAGCTTTCAGTGCTGGCACTTTTCATCTCTGAGCAATTGCTCGACGTTTGCAATTTCTCACCTGAGCTCTCTTTAGACTGCGCGAGAGGATGAGCAGAAGATTAGGTGGCTAGAGAAGCCCAGAGCCACAGTGTTCTTAGGGCTACAAAAGCACTTCCAAGGAAGGGTGCTGGCTAGCAACAGCTTTCAGTGCTGGCACTTTTCATCTCTGAGCAATTGCTCGACGTTTGCAATTTCTCAGATCGTGTTTACGAGACAGAGAGATAGTGACCGTGACGTTTGGTGGGTAGAGAAGCGCAAAGCCCCAGTGTTGCTGCGCCTGTGAAAGCGCTTCCAAGGAAGGGTGCTGGCTAGCAACAGCTTTCAGTGCTGGCACTTTTCATCTCTGAGCAATTGCTCGACGTTTGCAATTTCAAACCTGAGCTCTCTTTAAACTGCGCGAGAGGATGAGCAGAAGAGTAGGTGGCTAGAGAA
The DNA here is from genome assembly GCA_037962945.1 of Sarcoramphus papa. Classification (NCBI taxonomy): domain Eukaryota; kingdom Metazoa; phylum Chordata; class Aves; order Accipitriformes; family Cathartidae; genus Sarcoramphus; species Sarcoramphus papa. The sequence goes on from CM075586.1 coordinate 96,023,619, forward strand.
GCCCAGAGCCCCACTGTTCTTAGGCCTACAAAAGCGCTTCCAAGGAAGGGTGCTGGCTAGCAACAGCTTTCAGTGCTGGCACTTTTCATCTCTGAGCAATTCCTCGACGTTTGCAATTTCTCACCTGAGCTCTCTTTAGACTGCGCGAGAGGATGAGCAGAAGATGAGGTGGCTAGAGAAGCCCAGAGCCCCAGTGTTCTTAGGCCTACTAAAGCGCTTCCAAGGAAGGGTGCTGGCTAGCAACAGCTTTCAGTGCTGGCACTTTTCATCTCTGAGCAATTGCTCGACGTTTGCAATTTCTCACCTGAGCTCTCTTTAGACTGCGCGAGAGGATGAGCAGAAGATTAGGTGGCTAGAGAAGCCCAGAGCCCCAGTGCTCTTAGGCCTACAAAAGCGCTTCCAAGGAAGGGTGCTGGCTAGCAACAGCTTTCAGTGCTGGCACTTTTCATCTCTGAGCAATTGCTCGACGTTTGCAATTTCTCACCTGAGCTCTCTTTAGACTGCGCGAGAGGATGAGCAGAAGATTAGGTGGCTAGAGAAGCCCAGAGCCCCAGTGTTCTTAGGCCTACAAGAGCGCTTCCAAGGAAGGGTGCTGGCTAGCAACAGCTTTCAGTGCTGGCACTTTTCATCTCTGAGCAATTCCTCGACGTTTGCAATTTCTCACCTGAGCTCTCTTTAGATTGCGCGAGAGGATGAGCAGAAGATGAGGTGGCTAGAGAAGCCCAGAGCCCCACTGTTCTTAGGGCTACAAAAGCGCTTCCAAGGAAGGGTGCTGGCTAGCAAGAGCTTTCAGTGCTGGCACTTTTCATCTCTGAGCAGTTGCTCGACTTTTGCAATTTCTCAGCTCTTGTCTACAAGACTGAAAGAGAATGACCGTGACATTTGGTGGGTAGAGAAGCGCAAAGCCCCAGTGTTGCTGCGCCTGTGAAAGCACTTCCAAGGAAGGGTGCTGGCTAGCAACAGCTTTCAGTGCTGGCACTTTTCATCTCTGAGCAATTGCTCGACGTTTGCAATTTCTCAGCTCTTATCTACGAGACAGATAGATAGTGACCGTGATGTTTGGTGGCTAGAGAAGCGCAAAGCCCCAGTGTTGCTGCACCTGTGAAAGCGCTTCCAAGGAAGGGTGCTGGCTAGCAACAGCTTTCAGTGCTGGCACTTTTCATCTCTGAGCAATTGCTCGACGTTTGCAATTTCTCACCTGAGCTCTCTTTAGACTGCGCGAGAGGATGAGCAGAAGATTAGGTGGCTAGAGAAGCCCAGAGCCCCAGTGTTCTTAAGGCTACAAAAGCGCTTCCAAGGAAGGGTGCTGGCTAGCAACAGCTTTCAGTGCTGGCACTTTTCATCTCTGAGCAATTGCTCGACGTTTGCAATTTCTCAGCTCTTGTCTACGAAAGAGAGAGATAGTGACCGTGACGTTTGGTGGGTAGAGAAGCGTAAAGCCCCAGTGTTGCTGCGCCTGTGAAAGCGCTTCCAAGGAAGGGTGCTGGCTAGCAACAGCTTTCAGTGCTGGCACTTTTCATCTCTGAGCAATTGCTCGACGTTTGCAATTTCTCACCTGAGCTCTCTTTAGACTGCGCGAGAGGATGAGCAGAAGATTAGGTGGCTAGAGAAGCCCAGAGCCCCAGTGTTCTTAGGCCTACAAAAGCGCTTCCAAGGAAGGGTGCTGGCTAGCAAGAGCTTTCAGTGCTGGCACTTTTCATCTCTGAGCAATTGCTCAACGTTTGCAATTTCTCACCTGAGCTCTCTTTAGACTGCGCGAGAGGATGAGCAGAAGAGTAGGTGGCTAGAGAAGCCCAGAGCCCCAGTGTTCTTAGGGCTACAAAAGCGCTTCCAAGGAAGGGTGCTGGCTAGCAACAGCTTTCAGTGCTGGCACTTTTCATCTCTGAGCAATTGCTGGACGTTTGCAATTTCTCACCTGAGCTCTCTTTAGAGTGCGCGAGAGGATGAGCAGAAGATTAGGTGGCTAGAGAAGGCCAGAGCCCCAGTGTTCTTAGGGCTACAAAAGCGCTTCCAAGGAAGGGTGCTGGCTAGCAAGAGCTTTCAGTGCTGGCACTTTTCATCTCTGAGCAATTGCTCGACGTTTGCAATTTCTCGGCTCGTGTCTACGAGACAGAGAGATAGTGACCGTGATGTTTGGTGGGTAGAGAAGCGCAAAGTCCCAGTGTTGCTGTGCCTGTGAAAGCGCTTCCAAGGAAGGGTGCTGGCTAGCAAGAGCTTTCACTGCTGGCACTTTTCATCTCTGAGCAATTGCTCGACATTTGCAATTTCTCACCTGAGCTCTCTTTAGACTGCGCGAGAGGATGAGCAGAAGAGTAGGTGGGTAGAGAAGCCCAGAGCCCCAGTGTTCTTAGGGCTACAAAAGCGCTTCCAAGGAAGGGTGCTGGCTAGCAACAGCTTTCAGTGCTGGCACTTTTCATCTCTGAGCAATTCCTCGACGTTTGCAATTTCTCACCTGAGCTCTCTTTAGACTGCGCGAGAGGATGAGCAGAAGATTAGGTGGCTAGAGAAGCCCAGAGCCCCAGTGTTCTTAGGCCTACTAAAGCGCTTCCAAGGAAGGGTGCTGGCTAGCAACAGCTTTCAGTGCTGGCACTTTTCATCTCTGAGCAATTGCTCGACGTTTGCAATTTCTCACCTGAGCTCTCTTTAGACTGCGCGAGAGGATGAGCAGAAGATTAGGTGGCTAGAGAAGCCCAGAGCCCCAGTGCTCTTAGGCCTACAAAAGCGCTTCCAAGGAAGGGTGCTGGCTAGCAAGAGCTTTCAGTGCTGGCACTTTTCATCTCTGAGCAATTGCTCAACGTTTGCAATTTCTCACCTGAGCTCTCTTTAGACTGCGCGAGAGGATGAGCAGAAGAGTAGGTGGCTAGAGAAGCCCAGAGCCCCAGTCTTCTTAGGGCTACAAAAGCGCTTCCAAGGAAGGGTGCTGGCTAGCAACAGCTTTCAGTGCTGGCACTTTTCATCTCTGAGCAATTGCTCGACGTTTGCAATTTCACACCTGAGCTCTCTTTAGACTGCGCGAGAGGATGAGCAGAAGATTAGGTGGCTAGAGAAGGCCAGAGCCCCAGTGTTCTTAGGGCTACAAAAGCGCTTCCAAGGAAGGGTGCTGGCTAGCAACAGCTTTCAGTGCTGGCACTTTTCATCTCTGAGCAATTGCTCGACGTTTGCAATTTCTCGGCTCGTGTCTACGAGACAGAGAGATAGTGACCGTGATGTTTGGTGGGTAGAGAAGCGCAAAGTCCCAGTGTTGCTGTGCCTGTGAAAGCGCTTCCAAGGAAGGGTGCTGGCTAGCAAGAGCTTTCACTGCTGGCACTTTTCATCTCTGAGCAATTGCTGGACATTTGCAATTTCAAACCTGAGCTCTCTTTAGACTGCGCGAGAGGATGAGCAGAAGATTAGGTAGCTAGAGAAGCCCAGAGCCCCAGTGTTCTTAGGGCTACAAAAGCACTTCCAAGGAAGGGTGCTGGCTAGCAAGAGCTTTCAGTGCTGGCACTTTTCATCTTTGAGCAGTTGCTCGACTTTTGCAATTTCTCAGCTCTTGTCTACGAGACTGAAAGAGAATGACCGTGATGTTTGGTGGCTAGAGAAGCGCAAAGCCCCAGTGTTGCTGTGCCTGTGAAAGCGCTTCCAAGGAAGGGTGCTGGCTAGCAACAGCTTTCAGTGCTGGCACTTTTCATCTCTGAGCAATTGCTCGACGTTTGCAATTTCTCACCTGAGCTCTCTTTAGACTGCGCGAGAGGATGAGCAGAAGATTAGGTGGCTAGAGAAGCCCAGAGCCCTCCTGTTCTTAGGGCTACAAAAGCGCTTCCAAGGAAGGGTGCTGGCTAGCAACAGCTTTCAGTGCTGGCACTTTTCATCTCTGAGCAATTGCTCGACGTTTGCAATTTCTCACCTGAGCTCTCTTTAGACTGCGCGAGAGGATGAGCAGAAGATTAGGTGGCTAGAGAAGCCCAGAGCCCCAGTGTTCTTAGGGCTACAAAAGCGCTTCCAAGGAAGGGTGCTGGCTAGCAAGAGCTTTCAGTGCTGGCACTTTCCATCTCTGAGCAATTGCTCGACGTTTGCAATTTCTCACCTGAGCTCTCTTTAGACTGCGCGAGAGGATGAGCAGAAGATTAGGTGGCTAGAGAAGCCCAGAGCCCCAGTGTTCTTAGGGCTACAAAAGCGCTTCCAAGGAAGGGTGCTGGCTAGCAAGAGCTTTCAGTGCTGGCACTTTTCATCTCTGAGCAATTGCTCGACGTTTGCAATTTCTCAACTCGAGTTTACGAGACAGAGAGATAGTGACCGTGATGTTTGGTGGGTAGAGAAGCGCAAAGCCCCAGTGTTGCTGCGCCTGTGAAAGCGCTTCCAAGGAAGGGTGCTGGCTAGCAACAGCTTTCAGTGCTGGCACTTTTCATCTCTGAGCAATTGCTCGACGTTTGCAATTTCTCACCTGAGCTCTCTTTAGACTGCGCGAGAGGATGAGCAGAAGATTAGGTGGCTAGAGAAGCCCAGAGCCCCAGTCTTCTTAGGCCTACAAAAGCGCTTCCAAGGAAGGGTGCTGGCTAGCAAGAGCTTTCACTGCTGGCACTTTTCATCTCTGAGCAATTGCTCGACGTTTGCAATTTCTCACCTGAGCTCTCTTTAGACTGCGCGAGAGGATGAGCAGAAGATGAGGTGGCTAGAGAAGCCCAGAGCCCCAGTGTTCTTAGGGCTACAAAAGCGCTTCCAAGGAAGGGTGCTGGCTAGCAAGAGCTTTCAGTGCTGCCACTTTTCATCTCTGAGCAGTTGCTCGACTTTTGCAATTTCTCAGCTCTTGTCTACAAGACTGAAAGAGAATGACCGTGACATTTGGTGGGTAGAGAAGCGCAAAGCCCCAGTGTTGCTGCGCCTGTGAAAGCACTTCCAAGGAAGGGTGCTGGCTAGCAACAGCTTTCAGTGCTGGCACTTTTCATCTCTGAGCAATTGCTCGACGTTTGCAATTTCTCACCTGAGCTCTCTTTAGACTGCGCGAGAGGATGAGCAGAAGATTAGGTGGCTAGAGAAGCCCAGAGCCACAGTGTTCTTAGGGCTACAAAAGCACTTCCAAGGAAGGGTGCTGGCTAGCAACAGCTTTCAGTGCTGGCACTTTTCATCTCTGAGCAATTGCTCGACGTTTGCAATTTCTCAGATCGTGTTTACGAGACAGAGAGATAGTGACCGTGACGTTTGGTGGGTAGAGAAGCGCAAAGCCCCAGTGTTGCTGCGCCTGTGAAAGCGCTTCCAAGGAAGGGTGCTGGCTAGCAACAGCTTTCAGTGCTGGCACTTTTCATCTCTGAGCAATTGCTCGACGTTTGCAATTTCAAACCTGAGCTCTCTTTAAACTGCGCGAGAGGATGAGCAGAAGAGTAGGTGGCTAGAGAAGCCCAGAGCCCCAGTGTTCTTAGGGCTACAAAAGCGCTTCCAAGGAAGGGTGCTGGCTAGCAACAGCTTTCAGTGCTGGCACTTTTCATCTCTGAGCAATTGCTCGACGTTTGCAATTTCTCGGCTCGTGTCTACGAGACAGAGAGATAGTGACCGTGATGTTTGGTGGGTAGAGAAGCGCAAAGTCCCAGTGTTGCTGTGCCTGTGAAAGCGCTTCCAAGGAAGGGTGCTGGCTAGCAAGAGCTTTCACTGCTGGCACTTTTCATCTCTGAGCAATTGCTCGACATTTGCAATTTCTCACCTGAGCTCTCTTTAGACTGCGCGAGAGGATGAGCAGAAGAGTAGGTGGCTAGAGAAGCCCAGAGCCCCAGTGCTCTTAGGCCTACAAAAGCGCTTCCAAGGAAGGGTGCTGGCTAGCAACAGCTTTCAGTGCTGGCACTTTTCATCTCTGAGCAATTGCTCAACGTTTGCAATTTCTCACCTGAGCTCTCTTTAGACTGCGCGAGAGGATGAGCAGAAGAGTAGGTGGCTAGAGAAGCCCAGAGCCCCAGTCTTCTTAGGGCTACAAAAGCGCTTCCAAGGAAGGGTGCTGGCTAGCAACAGCTTTCAGTGCTGGCACTTTTCATCTCTGAGCAATTGCTCGACGTTTGCAATTTCTCACCTGAGCTCTCTTTAGACTGCGCGAGAGGATGAGCAGAAGATTAGGTGGCTAGAGAAGCCCAGAGCCCCAGTGTTCTTAGGGCTACAAAAGCGCTTCCAAGGAAGGGTGCTGGCTAGCAACAGCTTTCAGTGCTGGCACTTTTCATCTCTGAGCAATTGCTCGACGTTTGCAATTTCTCGGCTCGTGTCTACGAGACAGAGAGATAGTGACCGTGATGTTTGGTGGGTAGAGAAGCGCAAAGTCCCAGTGTTGCTGTGCCTGTGAAAGCGCTTCCAAGGAAGGGTGCTGGCTAGCAAGAGCTTTCACTGCTGGCACTTTTCATCTCTGAGCAATTGCTCGACATTTGCAATTTCTCACCTGAGCTCTCTTTAGACTGCGCGAGAGGATGAGCAGAAGAGTAGGTGGCTAGAGAAGCCCAGAGCCCCAGTGTTCTTAGGCCTACAAAAGCGCTTCCAAGGAAGGGTGCTGGCTAGCAACAGCTTTCAGTGCTGGCACTTTTCATCTCTGAGCAATTGCTCGACGTTTGCAATTTCTCGGCTCGTGTTTACGAGACGGAGAGATAGTGACCGTGATGTTTGGTGGGTAGAGAAGCGCAAAGTCCCAGTGTTGCTGTGCCTGTGAAAGCGCTTCCAAGGAAGGGTGCTGGCTAGCAAGAGCTTTCAGTGCTGGCACTTTTCATCTCTGAGCAATTGCTCGACATTTGCAATTTCTCACCTGAGCTCTCTTTAGACTGCGCGAGAGGATGAGCAGAAGATGAGGTGGCTAGAGAAGCCCAGAGCCCCACTGTTCTTAGGGCTACAAGAGCGCTTCCAAGGAAGGGTGCTGGCTAGCAACAGCTTTCAGTGCTGGCACTTTTCATCTCTGAGCAATTCCTCGACGTTTGCAATTTCTCACCTGAGCTCTCTTTAGACTGCGCGAGAGGATGAGCAGAAGATGAGGTGGCTAGAGAAGCCCAGAGCCCCAGTGTTCTTAGGGCTACAAAAGCGCTTCCAAGGAAGGGTGCTGGCTAGCAACAGCTTTCAGTGCTGGCACTTTTCATCTTTGAGCAGTTGCTCGACTTTTGCAATTTCTCAGCTCTTGTCTACGAGACTGAAAGAGAATGACCGTGATGTTTGGTGGCTAGAGAAGCGCAAAGCCCCAGTGTTGCTGTGCCTGTGAAAGCGCTTCCAAGGAAGGGTGCTGGCTAGCCACAGCTTTCAGTGCTGGCACTTTTCATCTCTGAGCAATTGCTCGACGTTTGCAATTTCTCACCTGAGCTCTCTTTAGAGTGCGCGAGAGGATGAGCAGAAGATTAGGTGGCTAGAGAAGCCCAGAGCCATCCTGTTCTTAGGGCTACAAAAGCGCTTCCAAGGAAGGGTGCTGGCTAGCCACAGCTTTCAGTGCTGGCACTTTTCATCTCTGAGCAATTGCTCGACGTTTGCAATTTCTCGGCTCGTGTTTACGAGACGGAGAGATAGTGACCGTGATGTTTGGTGGGTAGAGAAGCGCAAAGTCCCAGTGTTGCTGTGCCTGTGAAAGCGCTTCCAAGGAAGGGTGCTGGCTAGCAAGAGCTTTCAGTGCTGGCACTTTTCATCTCTGAGCAATTGCTCGACATTTGCAATTTCAAACCTGAGCTCTCTTTAGACTGCGCGAGAGGATGAGCAGAAGATGAGGTGGCTAGAGAAGCCCAGAGCCCCAGTGTTCTTAGGGCTACAAAAGCACTTCCAAGGAAGGGTGCTGGCTAGCAAGAGCTTTCAGTGCTGCCACTTTTCATCTCTGAGCAGTTGCTCGACTTTTGCAATTTCTCAGCTCTTGTCTACAAGACTGAAAGAGAATGACCGTGACATTTGGTGGGTAGAGAAGCGCAAAGCCCCAGTGTTGCTGCGCCTGTGAAAGCACTTCCAAGGAAGGGTGCTGGCTAGCAACAGCTTTCAGTGCTGGCACTTTTCATCTCTGAGCAATTGCTCGACGTTTGCAATTTCTCACCTGAGCTCTCTTTAGACTGCGCGAGAGGATGAGCAGAAGATTAGGTGGCTAGAGAAGCCCAGAGCCACAGTGTTCTTAGGGCTACAAAAGCACTTCCAAGGAAGGGTGCTGGCTAGCAACAGCTTTCAGTGCTGGCACTTTTCATCTCTGAGCAATTGCTCGACGTTTGCAATTTCTCAGATCGTGTTTACGAGACAGAGAGATAGTGACCGTGACGTTTGGTGGGTAGAGAAGCGCAAAGCCCCAGTGTTGCTGCGCCTGTGAAAGCGCTTCCAAGGAAGGGTGCTGGCTAGCAACAGCTTTCAGTGCTGGCACTTTTCATCTCTGAGCAATTGCTCGACGTTTGCAATTTCAAACCTGAGCTCTCTTTAAACTGCGCGAGAGGATGAGCAGAAGAGTAGGTGGCTAGAGAAGCCCAGAGCCCCACTGTTCTTAGGCCTACAAAAGCGCTTCCAAGGAAGGGTGCTGGCTAGCAACAGCTTTCAGTGCTGGCACTTTTCATCTCTGAGCAATTCCTCGACGTTTGCAATTTCTCACCTGAGCTCTCTTTAGACTGCGCGAGAGGATGAGCAGAAGATTAGGTGGCTAGAGAAGCCCAGAGCCCCAGTGTTCTTAGGCCTACTAAAGCGCTTCCAAGGAAGGGTGCTGGCTAGCAACAGCTTTCAGTGCTGGCACTTTTCATCTCTGAGCAATTGCTCGACGTTTGCAATTTCTCACCTGAGCTCTCTTTAGACTGCGCGAGAGGATGAGCAGAAGATTAGGTGGCTAGAGAAGCCCAGAGCCCCAGTGCTCTTAGGCCTACAAAAGCGCTTCCAAGGAAGGGTGCTGGCTAGCAACAGCTTTCAGTGCTGGCACTTTTCATCTCTGAGCAATTGCTCAACGTTTGCAATTTCTCACCTGAGCTCTCTTTAGACTGCGCGAGAGGATGAGCAGAAGAGTAGGTGGCTAGAGAAGCCCAGAGCCCCAGTCTTCTTAGGGCTACAAAAGCGCTTCCAAGGAAGGGTGCTGGCTAGCAACAGCTTTCAGTGCTGGCACTTTTCATCTCTGAGCAATTGCTCGACGTTTGCAATTTCTCACCTGAGCTCTCTTTAGACTGCGCGAGAGGATGAGCAGAAGATTAGGTGGCTAGAGAAGCCCAGAGCCCCAGTGTTCTTAGGGCTACAAAAGCGCTTCCAAGGAAGGGTGCTGGCTAGCAACAGCTTTCAGTGCTGGCACTTTTCATCTCTGAGCAATTGCTCGACGTTTGCAATTTCTCGGCTCGTGTCTACGAGACAGAGAGATAGTGACCGTGATGTTTGGTGGGTAGAGAAGCGCAAAGTCCCAGTGTTGCTGTGCCTGTGAAAGCGCTTCCAAGGAAGGGTGCTGGCTAGCAAGAGCTTTCACTGCTGGCACTTTTCATCTCTGAGCAATTGCTCGACATTTGCAATTTCTCACCTGAGCTCTCTTTAGACTGCGCGAGAGGATGAGCAGAAGAGTAGGTGGCTAGAGAAGCCCAGAGCCCCAGTGTTCTTAGGGCTACAAAAGCGCTTCCAAGGAAGGGTGCTGGCTAGCAACAGCTTTCAGTGCTGGCACTTTTCATCTCTGAGCAATTGCTCGACGTTTGCAATTTCTCGGCTCGTGTTTACGAGACGGAGAGATAGTGACCGTGATGTTTGGTGGGTAGAGAAGCGCAAAGTCCCAGTGTTGCTGTGCCTGTGAAAGCGCTTCCAAGGAAGGGTGCTGGCTAGCAAGAGCTTTCAGTGCTGGCACTTTTCATCTCTGAGCAATTGCTCGACATTTGCAATTTCTCACCTGAGCTCTCTTTAGACTGCGCGAGAGGATGAGCAGAAGATGAGGTGGCTAGAGAAGCCCAGAGCCCCACTGTTCTTAGGGCTACAAGAGCGCTTCCAAGGAAGGGTGCTGGCTAGCAACAGCTTTCAGTGCTGGCACTTTTCATCTCTGAGCAATTCCTCGACGTTTGCAATTTCTCACCTGAGCTCTCTTTAGACTGCGCGAGAGGATGAGCAGAAGATGAGGTGGCTAGAGAAGCCCAGAGCCCTCCTGTTCTTAGGGCTACAAAAGCGCTTCCAAGGAAGGGTGCTGGCTAGCAACAGCTTTCAGTGCTGGCACTTTTCATCTTTGAGCAGTTGCTCGACTTTTGCAATTTCTCAGCTCTTGTCTACGAGACTGAAAGAGAATGACCGTGATGTTTGGTGGCTAGAGAAGCGCAAAGCCCCAGTGTTGCTGTGCCTGTGAAAGCGCTTCCAAGGAAGGGTGCTGGCTAGCAAGAGCTTTCAGTGCTGGCACTTTTCATCTCTGAGCAATTGCTCGACGTTTGCAATTTCTCACCTGAGCTCTCTTTAGAGTGCGCGAGAGGATGAGCAGAAGATTAGGTGGCTAGAGAAGCCCAGAGCCATCCTGTTCTTAGGGCTACAAAAGCGCTTCCAAGGAAGGGTGCTGGCTAGCCACAGCTTTCAGTGCTGGCACTTTTCATCTCTGAGCAATTGCTCGACGTTTGCAATTTCTCGGCTCGTGTTTACGAGACGGAGAGATAGTGACCGTGATGTTTGGTGGGTAGAGAAGCGCAAAGTCCCAGTGTTGCTGTGCCTGTGAAAGCGCTTCCAAGGAAGGGTGCTGGCTAGCAAGAGCTTTCAGTGCTGGCACTTTTCATCTCTGAGCAATTGCTCGACATTTGCAATTTCAAACCTGAGCTCTCTTTAGACTGCGCGAGAGGATGAGCAGAAGATTAGGTGGCTAGAGAAGCCCAGAGCCCCAGTGTTCTTAGGGCTACAAAAGCACTTCCAAGGAAGGGTGCTGGCTAGCAAGAGCTTTCAGTGCTGGCACTTTTCATCTTTGAGCAGTTGCTCGACTTTTGCAATTTCTCAGCTCTTGTCTACGAGACTGAAAGAGAATGACCGTGATGTTTGGTGGCTAGAGAAGCGCAAAGCCCCAGTGTTGCTGTGCCTGTGAAAGCGCTTCCAAGGAAGGGTGCTGGCTAGCAACAGCTTTCAGTGCTGGCACTTTTCATCTCTGAGCAATTGCTCGACGTTTGCAATTTCTCACCTGAGCTCTCTTTAGACTGCGCGAGAGGATGAGCAGAAGATTAGGTGGCTAGAGAAGCCCAGAGCCCTCCTGTTCTTAGGGCTACAAAAGCGCTTCCAAGGAAGGGTGCTGGCTAGCCACAGCTTTCAGTGCTGGCACTTTTCATCTCTGAGCAATTGCTCGACGTTTGCAATTTCTCACCTGAGCTCTCTTTAGAGTGCGCGAGAGGATGAGCAGAAGATTAGGTGGCTAGAGAAGCCCAGAGCCCCAGTGTTCTTAGGGCTACAAAAGCGCTTCCAAGGAAGGGTGCTGGCTAGCAAGAGCTTTCAGTGCTGGCACTTTCCATCTCTGAGCAATTGCTCGACGTTTGCAATTTCTCACCTGAGCTCTCTTTAGACTGCGCGAGAGGATGAGCAGAAGATTAGGTGGCTAGAGAAGCCCAGAGCCCCAGTGTTCTTAGGGCTACAAAAGCGCTTCCAAGGAAGGGTGCTGGCTAGCAAGAGCTTTCAGTGCTGGCACTTTTCATCTCTGAGCAATTGCTCAACGTTTGCAATATCTCACCTGAGCTCTCTTTAGAGTGCGCGAGAGGATGAGCAGAAGATTAGGTGGCTAGAGAAGCCCAGAGCCCCAGTGTTCTTAGGCCTACAAAAGCGCTTCCAAGGAAGGGTGCTGGCTAGCAAGAGCTTTCAGTGCTGGCACTTTTCATCTCTGAGCAATTGCTCGACGTTTGCAATTTCTCAACTCGAGTTTACGAGACAGAGAGATAGTGACCGTGATGTTTGGTGGGTAGAGAAGCGCAAAGCCCCAGTGTTGCTGCGCCTGTGAAAGCGCTTCCAAGGAAGGGTGCTGGCTAGCAACAGCTTTCAGTGCTGGCACTTTTCATCTCTGAGCAATTGCTCGACGTTTGCAATTTCTCACCTGAGCTCTCTTTAGACTGCGCGAGAGGATGAGCAGAAGATTAGGTGGCTAGAGAAGCCCAGAGCCCCAGTCTTCTTAGGCCTACAAAAGCGCTTCCAAGGAAGGGTGCTGGCTAGCAAGAGCTTTCACTGCTGGCACTTTTCATCTCTGAGCAATTGCTCGACGTTTGCAATTTCTCACCTGAGCTCTCTTTAGACTGCGCGAGAGGATGAGCAGAAGATGAGGTGGCTAGAGAAGCCCAGAGCCCCAGTGTTCTTAGGGCTACAAAAGCGCTTCCAAGGAAGGGTGCTGGCTAGCAAGAGCTTTCAGTGCTGCCACTTTTCATCTCTGAGCAGTTGCTCGACTTTTGCAATTTCTCAGCTCTTGTCTACAAGACTGAAAGAGAATGACCGTGACATTTGGTGGGTAGAGAAGCGCAAAGCCCCAGTGTTGCTGCGCCTGTGAAAGCACTTCCAAGGAAGGGTGCTGGCTAGCAACAGCTTTCAGTGCTGGCACTTTTCATCTCTGAGCAATTGCTCGACGTTTGCAATTTCTCACCTGAGCTCTCTTTAGACTGCGCGAGAGGATGAGCAGAAGATTAGGTGGCTAGAGAAGCCCAGAGCCACAGTGTTCTTAGGGCTACAAAAGCGCTTCCAAGGAAGGGTGCTGGCTAGCAAGAGCTTTCAGTGCTGGCACTTTTCATCTCTGAGCAATTGCTCGACGTTTGCAATTTCTCAGCTCGTGTTTACGAGACAGAGAGATAGTGACCGTGACGTTTGGTGGGTAGAGAAGCGCAAAGCCCCAGTGTTGCTGCGTCTGTGAAAGCGCTTCCAAGGAAGGGTGCTGGCTAGCAACAGCTTTCAGTGCTGCCACTTTTCATCTCTGAGCAATTGCTCGACGTTTGCAATTTCTCACCTGAGCTCTCTTTAGAGTGCGCGAGAGGATGAGCAGAAGATTAGGTGGCTGGAGAAGCCCAGAGCCCCAGTGTTCTTAAGGCTACAAAAGCGCTTCCAAGGAAGGGTGCTGGCTAGCAACAGCTTTCAGTGCTGGCACTTTTCATCTCTGAGCAATTGCTCGACGTTTGCAATTTCTCAGCTCTTGTCTACGAAACAGAGAGATAGTGACCGTGACGTTTGGTGGGTAGAGAAGCGTAAAGCACCAGTGTTGCTGCGCCTGTGAAAGCGCTTCCAAGGAAGGGTGCTGGCTAGCAAGAGCTTTCAGTGCTGCCACTTTTCATCTCTGAGCAATTGCTCGACGTTTGCAATTTCTCACCTGAGCTCTCTTTAGACTGCGCGAGAGGATGAGCAGAAGATTAGGTGGCTAGAGAAGCCCAGAGCCCCAGTGTTCTTAGGCCTACTAAAGCGCTTCCAAGGAAGGGTGCTGGCTAGCAACAGCTTTCAGTGCTGGCACTTTTCATCTCTGAGCAATTGCTGGATGTTTGCAATTTCTCACCTGAGCTCTCTTTAGACTGCGCGAGAGGATGAGCAGAAGAGTAGGTGGCTAGAGAAGCCCAGAGCCCCAGTGCTCTTAGGCCTACAAAAGCGCTTCCAAGGAAGGGTGCTGGCTAGCAAGAGCTTTCAGTGCTGGCACTTTTCATCTCTGAGCAATTGCTCAACGTTTGCAATTTCTCACCTGAGCTCTCTTTAGACTGCGCGAGAGGATGAGCAGAAGAGTAGGTGGCTAGAGAAGCCCAGAGCCCCAGTGTTCTTAGGGCTACAAAAGCGCTTCCAAGGAAGGGTGCTGGCTAGCAACAGCTTTCAGTGCTGGCACTTTTCATCTCTGAGCAATTGCTCGACGTTTGCAATTTCACACCTGAGCTCTCTTTAGACTGCGCGAGAGGATGAGCAGAAGATTAGGTGGCTAGAGAAGCCCAGAGCCCCAGTGTTCTTAGGGCTACAAAAGCGCTTCCAAGGAAGGGTGCTGGCTAGCAACAGCTTTCAGTGCTGGCACTTTTCATCTCTGAGCAATTGCTCGACGTTTGCAATTTCTCGGCTCGTGTCTACGAGACAGAGAGATAGTGACCGTGATGTTTGGTGGGTAGAGAAGCGCAAAGTCCCAGTGTTGCTGTGCCTGTGAAAGCGCTTCCAAGGAAGGGTGCTGGCTAGCAAGAGCTTTCACTGCTGGCACTTTTCATCTCTGAGCAATTGCTCGACATTTGCAATTTCTCACCTGAGCTCTCTTTAGACTGCGCGAGAGGATGAGCAGAAGAGTAGGTGGCTAGAGAAGCCCAGAGCCCCAGTGTTCTTAGGGCTACAAAAGCGCTTCCAAGGAAGGGTGCTGGCTAGCAACAGCTTTCAGTGCTGGCACTTTTCATCTCTGAGCAATTGCTCGACGTTTGCAATTTCTCGGCTCGTGTTTACGAGACGGAGAGATAGTGACCGTGATGTTTGGTGGGTAGAGAAGCGCAAAGTCCCAGTGTTGCTGCGCCTGTGAAAGCGCTTCCAAGGAAGGGTGCTGGCTAGCAACAGCTTTCAGTGCTGGCACTTTTCATCTCTGAGCAATTGCTCGACATTTGCAATTTCTCACCTGAGCTCTCTTTAGACTGCACGAGAGGATGAGCAGAAGATGAGGTGGCTAGAGAAGCCCAGAGCCCCACTGTTCTTAGGGCTACAAGAGCGCTTCCAAGGAAGGGTGCTGGCTAGCAACAGCTTTCAGTGCTGGCACTTTTCATCTCTGAGCAATTCCTCGACGTTTGCAATTTCTCACCTGAGCTCTCTTTAGACTGCGCGAGAGGATGAGCAGAAGAGTAGGTGGCTAGAGAAGCCCAGAGCCCCAGTGTTCTTAGGGCTACAAAAGCGCTTCCAAGGAAGGGTGCTGGCTAGCAACAGCTTTCAGTGCTGGCACTTTTCATCTTTGAGCAGTTGCTCGACGTTTGCAATTTCTCAGCTCTTGTCTACGAGACTGAAAGAGAATGACCGTGATGTTTGGTGGGTAGAGAAGCGCAAAGCCCCAGTGTTGCTGTGCCTGTGAAAGCGCTTCCAAGGAAGGGTGCTGGCTAGCAACAGCTTTCAGTGCTGGCACTTTTCATCTCTGAGCAATTGCTGGACGTTTGCAATTTCTCACCTGAGCTCTCTTTAGAGTGCGCGAGAGGATGAGCAGAAGATTAGGTGGCTAGAGAAGCCCAGAGCCCTCCTGTTCTTAGGGCTACAAAAGCGCTTCCAAGGAAGGGTGCTGGCTAGCCACAGCTTTCAGTGCTGGCACTTTTCATCTCTGAGCAATTGCTCGACGTTTGCAATTTCTCGGCTCGTGTTTACGAGACGGAGAGATAGTGACCGTGATGTTTGGTGGGTAGAGAAGCGCAAAGTCCCAGTGTTGCTGTGCCTGTGAAAGCGCTTCCAAGGAAGGGTGCTGGCTAGCAAGAGCTTTCAGTGCTGGCACTTTTCATCTCTGAGCAATTGCTCGACATTTGCAATTTCTCACCTGAGCTCTCTTTAGACTGCGCGAGAGGATGAGCAGAAGATGAGGTGGCTAGAGAAGCCCAGAGCCCCACTGTTCTTAGGGCTACAAGAGCGCTTCCAAGGAAGGGTGCTGGCTAGCAACAGCTTTCAGTGCTGGCACTTTTCATCTCTGAGCAATTCCTCGACGTTTGCAATTTCTCACCTGAGCTCTCTTTAGACTGCGCGAGAGGATGAGCAGAAGATTAGGTGGCTAGAGAAGCCCAGAGCCCCAGTGTTCTTAGGGCTACAAAAGCACTTCCAAGGAAGGGTGCTGGCTAGCAAGAGCTTTCAGTGCTGGCACTTTTCATCTTTGAGCAGTTGCTCGACTTTTGCAATTTCTCAGCTCTTGTCTACGAGACTGAAAGAGAATGACCGTGATGTTTGGTGGCTAGAGAAGCGCAAAGCCCCAGTGTTGCTGTGCCTGTGAAAGCGCTTCCAAGGAAGGGTGCTGGCTAGCAAGAGCTTTCAGTGCTGGCACTTTTCATCTCTGAGCAATTGCTCGACGTTTGCAATTTCTCACCTGAGCTCTCTTTAGACTGCGCGAGAGGATGAGCAGAAGAGTAGGTGGCTAGAGAAGCCCAGAGCCCCAGTGTTCTTAGGCCTACAAAAGCACTTCCAAGGAAGGGTGCTGGCTAGCAAGAGCTTTCAGTGCTGGCACTTTTCATCTCTGAGCAATTGCTCAACGTTTGCAATTTCTCACCTGAGCTCTCTTTAGACTGCGCGAGAGGATGAGCAGAAGAGTAGGTGGCTAGAGAAGCCCAGAGCCCCAGTGTTCTTAGGGCTACAAAAGCGCTTCCAAGGAAGGGTGCTGGCTAGCAACAGCTTTCAGTGCTGGCACTTTTCATCTCTGAGCAATTGCTCGACGTTTGCAATTTCACACCTGAGCTCTCTTTAGACTGCGCGAGAGGATGAGCAGAAGATTAGGTGGCTAGAGAAGCCCAGAGCCCCACTGTTCTTAGGCCTACAAAAGCGCTTCCAAGGAAGGGTGCTGGCTAGCAACAGCTTTCAGTGCTGGCACTTTTCATCTCTGAGCAATTGCTCGACGTTTGCAATTTCTCGGCTCGTGTTTACGAGACGGAGAGATAGTGACCGTGACGTTTGGTGGGTAGAGAAGCGCAAAGTCCCAGTGTTGCTGTGCCTGTGAAAGCGCTTCCAAGGAAGGGTGCTGGCTAGCAAGAGCTTTCAGTGCTGGCACTTTTCATCTCTGAGCAATTGCTCGACATTTGCAATTTCTCACCTGAGCTCTCTTTAGAGTGCGCGAGAGGATGAGCAGAAGATTAGGTGGCTAGAGAAGCCCAGAGCCCCACTGTTCTTAGGGCTACAAGAGCGCTTCCAAGGAAGGGTGCTGGCTAGCAACAGCTTTCAGTGCTGGCACTTTTCATCTCTGAGCAATTCCTCGACGTTTGCAATTTCTCACCTGAGCTCTCTTTAGACTGCACGAGAGGATGAGCAGAAGATTAGGTGGCTAGAGAAGCCCAGAGCCCCAGTGTTCTTAGGGCTACAAAAGCGCTTCCAAGGAAGGGTGCTGGCTAGCAAGAGCTTTCAGTGCTGGCACTTTCCATCTCTGAGCAATTGCTCGACGTTTGCAATTTCTCACCTGAGCTCTCTTTAGACTGCGCGAGAGGATGAGCAGAAGATTAGGTGGCTAGAGAAGCCCAGAGCCCCAGTGTTCTTAGGGCTACAAAAGCGCTTCCAAGGAAGGGTGCTGGCTAGCAAGAGCTTTCAGTGCTGGCACTTTTCATCTCTGAGCAATTGCTCAACGTTTGCAATATCTCACCTGAGCTCTCTTTAGAGTGCGCGAGAGGATGAGCAGAAGATTAGGTGGCTAGAGAAGCCCAGAGCCCCACTGTTCTTAGGGCTACAAAAGCGCTTCCAAGGAAGGGTGCTGGCTAGCAAGAGCTTTCAGTGCTGGCACTTTTCATCTCTGAGCAATTGCTCGACGTTTGCAATTTCTCGGCTCGTGTTTACGAGACGGAGAGATAGTGACCGTGACGTTTGGTGGGTAGAGAAGCGCAAAGTCCCAGTGTTGCTGTGCCTGTGAAAGCGCTTCCAAGGAAGGGTGCTGGCTAGCAAGAGCTTTCAGTGCTGGCACTTTTCATCTCTGAGCAATTGCTCGACATTTGCAATTTCTCACCTGAGCTCTCTTTAGAGTGCGCGAGAGGATGAGCAGAAGATTAGGTGGCTAGAGAAGCCCAGAGCCCCACTGTTCTTAGGGCTACAAGAGCGCTTCCAAGGAAGGGTGCTGGCTAGCAACAGCTTTCAGTGCTGGCACTTTTCATCTCTGAGCAATTCCTCGACGTTTGCAATTTCTCACCTGAGCTCTCTTTAGACTGCGCGAGAGGATGAGCAGAAGATTAGGTGGCTAGAGAAGCCCAGAGCCCCAGTGTTCTTAGGGCTACAAAAGCGCTTCCAAGGAAGGGTGCTGGCTAGCAAGAGCTTTCAGTGCTGGCACTTTCCATCTCTGAGCAATTGCTCGACGTTTGCAATTTCTCACCTGAGCTCTCTTTAGACTGCGCGAGAGGATGAGCAGAAGATTAGGTGGCTAGAGAAGCCCAGAGCCCCAGTGTTCTTAGGGCTACAAAAGCGCTTCCAAGGAAGGGTGCTGGCTAGCAAGAGCTTTCAGTGCTGGCACTTTTCATCTCTGAGCAATTGCTCAACGTTTGCAATATCTCACCTGAGCTCTCTTTAGAGTGCGCGAGAGGATGAGCAGAAGATTAGGTGGCTAGAGAAGCCCAGAGCCCCAGTGTTCTTAGGGCTACAAAAGCGCTTCCAAGGAAGGGTGCTGGCTAGCAAGAGCTTTCAGTGCTGGCACTTTTCATCTCTGAGCAATTGCTCGACGTTTGCAATTTCTCACCTGAGCTCTCTTTAGACTGCGCGAGAGGATGAGCAGAAGATTAGGTGGCTAGAGAAGCCCAGAGCCCCAGTGTTCTTAGGGCTACAAAAGCGCTTCCAAGGAAGGGTGCTGGCTAGCAACAGCTTTCAGTGCTGGCACTTTTCATCTCTGAGCAATTGCTCGACGTTTGCAATTTCTCACCTGAGCTCTCTTTAGAGTGCGCGAGAGGATGAGCAGAAGATTAGGTGGCTAGAGAAGCCCAGAGCCCCACTGTTCTTAGGGCTACAAAAGCGCTTCCAAGGAAGGGTGCTGGCTAGCAAGAGCTTTCAGTGCTGGCACTTTTCATCTCTGAGCAATTGCTCGACGTTTGCAATTTCTCAACTCGAGTTTACGAGACAGAGAGATAGTGACCGTGACGTTTGGTGGGTAGAGAAGCGCAAAGTCCCAGTGTTGCTGTGCCTGTGAAAGCGCTTCCAAGGAAGGGTGCTGGCTAGCAAGAGCTTTCAGTGCTGGCACTTTTCATCTCTGAGCAATTGCTCGACATTTGCAATTTCTCACCTGAGCTCTCTTTAGAGTGCGCGAGAGGATGAGCAGAAGATTAGGTGGCTAGAGAAGCCCAGAGCCCCACTGTTCTTAGGGCTACAAGAGCGCTTCCAAGGAAGGGTGCTGGCTAGCAACAGCTTTCAGTGCTGGCACTTTTCATCTCTGAGCAATTCCTCGACGTTTGCAATTTCTCACCTGAGCTCTCTTTAGACTGCGCGAGAGGATGAGCAGAAGATTAGGTGGCTAGAGAAGCCCAGAGCCCCAGTGTTCTTAGGGCTACAAAAGCGCTTCCAAGGAAGGGTGCTGGCTAGCAAGAGCTTTCAGTGCTGGCACTTTCCATCTCTGAGCAATTGCTCGACGTTTGCAATTTCTCACCTGAGCTCTCTTTAGAGTGCGCGAGAGGATGAGCAGAAGATTAGGTGGCTAGAGAAGCCCAGAGCCCCAGTGTTCTTAGGGCTACAAAAGCGCTTCCAAGGAAGGGTGCTGGCTAGCAAGAGCTTTCAGTGCTGGCACTTTTCATCTCTGAGCAATTGCTCAACGTTTGCAATATCTCACCTGAGCTCTCTTTAGAGTGCGCGAGAGGATGAGCAGAAGATGAGGTGGCTAGAGAAGCCCAGAGCCCCACTGTTCTTAGGGCTACAAAAGCGCTTCCAAGGAAGGGTGCTGGCTAGCAAGAGCTTTCAGTGCTGGCACTTTTCATCTCTGAGCAATTGCTCGACGTTTGCAATTTCTCAACTCGAGTTTACGAGACAGAGAGATAGTGACCGTGATGTTTGGTGGGTAGAGAAGCGCAAAGCCCCAGTGTTGCTGCGCCTGTGAAAGCGCTTCCAAGGAAGGGTGCTGGCTAGCAACAGCTTTCAGTGCTGGCACTTTTCATCTCTGAGCAATTGCTCGACGTTTGCAATTTCTCACCTGAGCTCTCTTTAGACTGCGCGAGAGGATGAGCAGAAGAGTAGGTGGCTAGAGAAGCCCAGAGCCCCAGTCTTCTTAGGGCTACAAAAGCGCTTCCAAGGAAGGGTGCTGGCTAGCAAGAGCTTTCAGTGCTGGCACTTTTCATCTCTGAGCAATTGCTCGACGTTTGCAATTTCTCACCTGAGCTCTCTTTAGACTGCGCGAGAGGATGAGCAGAAGATGAGGTGGCTAGAGAAGCCCAGAGCCCCAGTGTTCTTAGGGCTACAAAAGCGCTTCCAAGGAAGGGTGCTGGCTAGCAAGAGCTTTCAGTGCTGCCACTTTTCATCTCTGAGCAGTTGCTCGACTTTTGCAATTTCTCAGCTCTTGTCTACAAGACTGAAAGAGAATGACCGTGACATTTGGTGGGTAGAGAAGCGCAAAGCCCCAGTGTTGCTGCGCCTGTGAAAGCACTTCCAAGGAAGGGTGCTGGCTAGCAACAGCTTTCAGTGCTGGCACTTTTCATCTCTGAGCAATTGCTCGACGTTTGCAATTTCTCACCTGAGCTCTCTTTAGACTGCGCGAGAGGATGAGCAGAAGATTAGGTGGCTAGAGAAGCCCAGAGCCACAGTGTTCTTAGGGCTACAAAAGCACTTCCAAGGAAGGGTGCTGGCTAGCAAGAGCTTTCAGTGCTGGCACTTTTCATCTCTGAGCAATTGCTCGACGTTTGCAATTTCTCAGCTCGTGTTTACGAGACAGAGAGATAGTGACCGTGACGTTTGGTGGGTAGAGAAGCGCAAAGCCCCAGTGTTGCTGCGCCTGTGAAAGCGCTTCCAAGGAAGGGTGCTGGCTAGCAACAGCTTTCAGTGCTGGCACTTTTCATCTCTGAGCAATTGCTCGACGTTTGCAATTTCTCACCTGAGCTCTCTTTAAACTGCGCGAGAGGATGAGCAGAAGATTAGGTGGCTAGAGAAGCCCAGAGCCCCAGTATTCTTAAGGCTACAAAAGCGCTTCCAAGGAAGGGTGCTGGCTAGCAACAGCTTTCAGTGCTGGCACTTTTCATCTCTGAGCAATTGCTCGACATTTGCAATTTCTCAGCTCGTGTCTACGAGACAGAGAGATAGTGACCGTGACTTTTAGTGGGTAGAGAAGCGTAAAGCCCCAGTGTTGCTGCGCCTGTGAAAGCGCTTCCAAGGAAGGGTGCTGGCTAGCAAGAGCTTTCAGTGCTGCCACTTTTCATCTCTGAGCAATTGCTCGACGTTTGCAATTTCTCACCTGAGCTCTCTTTAGACTGCGCGAGAGGATGAGCAGAAGATTAGGTGGCTAGAGAAGCCCAGAGCCACAGTGTTCTTAGGGCTACAAAAGCGCTTCCAAGGAAGGGTGCTGGCTAGCAAGAGCTTTCAGTGCTGGCACTTTTCATCTCTGAGCAATTGCTCGACGTTTGCAATTTCTCAGCTCGTGTTTACGAGACGGAGAGATAGTGACCGTGACGTTTGGTGGGTAGAGAAGCGCAAAGCCCCAGTGTTGCTGCGTCTGTGAAAGCGCTTCCAAGGAAGGGTGCTGGCTAGCAAGAGCTTTCAGTGCTGTCACTTTTCATCTCTGAGCAATTGCTCGACGTTTGCAATTTCTCACCTGAGCTCTCTTTAGAGTGCGCGAGAGGATGAGCAGAAGATTAGGTGGCTGGAGAAGCCCAGAGCCCCAGTGTTCTTAAGGCTACAAAAGCGCTTCCAAGGAAGGGTGCTGGCTAGCAACAGCTTTCAGTGCTGGCACTTTTCATCTCTGAGCAATTGCTCGACGTTTGCAATTTCTCAGCTCTTGTCTACGAAACAGAGAGATAGTGACCGTGACGTTTGGTGGGTAGAGAAGCGTAAAGCACCAGTGTTGCTGCGCCTGTGAAAGCGCTTCCAAGGAAGGGTGCTGGCTAGCAAGAGCTTTCAGTGCTGCCACTTTTCATCTCTGAGCAATTGCTCGACGTTTGCAATTTCTCACCTGAGCTCTCTTTAGAGTGCGCGAGAGGATGAGCAGAAGATTAGGTGGCTAGAGAAGCCCAGAGCCGCAGTGTTCTTAGGGCTACAAAAGCGCTTCCAAGGAAGGGTGCTGGCTAGCAAGAGCTTTCAGTGCTGGCACTTTTCATCTCTGAGCAATTGCTCAACATTTGCAATTTCTCACCTGAGCTCTCTTTAGACTGCGGGAGAGGATGAGCAGAAGAGTAGGTGGCTAGAGAAGCCCAGAGCCCCAGTGTTCTTACGGCTACAAAAGCGCTTCCAAGGAAGGGTGCTGGCTAGCAACAGCTTTCAGTGCTGGCACTTTTCATCTCTGAGCAATTGCTGGATGTTTGCAATTTCTCACCTGAGCTCTCTTTAGACTGCACGAGAGGATGAGCAGAAGATTAGGTGGCTAGAGAAGCCCAGAGCCCCAGTGTTCTTAGGGCTACAAAAGCGCTTCCAAGGAAGGGTGCTGGCTAGCAACAGCTTTCAGTGCTGGCACTTTACATCTCTGAGCAATTGCTCGACGTTTGCAATTTCTCACCTGAGCTCTCTTTAGACTGTGCGAGAGGATGAGCAGAAGAGTAGGTGGCTAGAGAAGCCCAGAGCCCCAGTGTTCTTAGGGCTACAAAAGCGCTTCCAAGGAAGGGTGCTGGCTAGCAACAGCTTTCAGTGCTGGCACTTTTCATCTCTGAGCAATTGCTCGACGTTTGCAATTTCTCACCTGAGCTCTCTTTAGACTGCGCGAGAGGATGAGCAGAAGATTAGGTGGCTGGAGAAGCCCAGAGCCCCACTGTTCTTAAGGCTACAAAAGCGCTTCCAAGGAAGGGTGCTGGCTAGCAACAGCTTTCAGTGCTGGCACTTTTCATCTCTGAGCAATTGCTCGACGTTTGCAATTTCTCAGCTCTTGTCTACGAAACAGAGAGATAGTGACGGTGATGTTTGGTGGGTAGAGAAGCGTAAAGCCCCAGTGTTGCTGCGCCTGTGAAAGCGCTTCCAAGGAAGGGTGCTGGCTAGCAAGAGCTTTCAGTGCTGGCACTTTTCATCTCTGAGCAATTGCTCGACGTTTGCAATTTCTCACCAGAGCTCTCTTTAGACTGCGCGAGAGGATGAGCAGAAGATTAGGTGGCTAGAGAAGCCCAGAGCCCCACTGTTCTTAGGGCTACAAAAGCGCTTCCAAGGAAGGGTGCTGGCTAGCAAGAGCTTTCAGTGCTGGCACTTTTCATCTCTGAGCAATTGCTCGACGTTTGCAATTTCTCAACTCGAGTTTACGAGACAGAGAGATAGTGACCGTGATGTTTGGTGGGTAGAGAAGCGCAAAGCCCCAGTGTTGCTGCGCCTGTGAAAGCGCTTCCAAGGAAGGGTGCTGGCTAGCAACAGCTTTCAGTGCTGGCACTATTCATCTCTGAGCAATTGCTCGACGTTTGCAATTTCTCACCTGAGCTCTCTTTAGAGTGCGCGAGAGGATGAGCAGAAGAGTAGGTGGCTAGAGAAGCCCAGAGCCCCAGTTTTCTTAGGGCTACAAAAGCGCTTCAAAGGAACGGTGCTGGCTAGCAAGAGCTTTCAGTGCTGGCACTTTTCATCTCTGAGCAATTGCTCGACGTTTGCAATTTCTCACCTGAGCTCTCTTTAGACTGCGCGAGAGGATGAGCAGAAGAGTAGGTGGCTAGAGAAGCCCAGAGCCCCAGTGTTCTTAGGGCTACAAAAGCGCTTCCAAGGAAGGGTGCTGGCTAGCAAGAGCTTTCAGTGCTGCCACTTTTCATCTATGAGCAGTTGCTCGACTTTTGCAATTTCTCAGCTCTTGTCTATAAGACTGAAAGAGAATGACCGTGACATTTGGTGGGTAGAGAAGCGCAAAGCCCCAGTGTTGCTGCGCCTGTGAAAGCACTTCCAAGGAAGGGTGCTGGCTAGCAACAGCTTTCAGTGCTGGCACTTTTCATCTCTGAGCAATTGCTCGACGTTTGCAATTTCTCACCTGAGCTCTCTTTAGACTGCGCGAGAGGATGAGCAGAAGATTAGGTGGCTAGAGAAGCCCAGAGCCACAGTGTTCTTAGGGCTACAAAAGCACTTCCAAGGAAGGGTGCTGGCTAGCAACAGCTTTCAGTGCTGGCACTTTTCATCTCTGAGCAATTGCTCGACGTTTGCAATTTCTCGGCTCGTGTTTACGAGACAGAGAGATAGTGACCGTGACGTTTGGTGGCTAGAGAAGCGCAAAGCCCCAGTGTTGCTGCGCCTGTGAAAGCGCTTCCACGGAAGGGTGCTGGCTAGCAACAGCTTTCAGTGCTGGCACTTTTCATCTCTGAGCAATTGCTCGACGTTTGCAATTTCTCACCTGAGCTCTCTTTAGACTGCGCGAGAGGATGAGCAGAAGATTAGGTGGCTGGAGAAGCCCAGAGCCCCAGTGTTCTTAAGGCTACAAAAGCGCTTCCAAGGAAGGGTGCTGGCTAGCAACAGCTTTCAGTGCTGGCACTTTTCATCTCTGAGCAATTGCTCGACGTTTGCAATTTCTCAGCTCGTGTCTACGAGACAGAGAGATAGTGACCGTGACGTTTGGTGGGTAGAGAAGCGTAAAGCCCCAGTGTTGCTGCGCCTGTGAAAGCGCTTCCAAGGAAGGGTGCTGGCTAGCAAGAGCTTTCAGTGCTGGCACTTTTCATCTCTGAGCAATTGCTGGATGTTTGCAATTTCTCACCTGAGCTCTCTTTAGAGTGCGCGAGAGGATGAGCAGAAGAGTAGGTGGCTAGAGAAGCCCAGAGCCCCAGTGTTCTTAGGGCTACAAAAGCGCTTCCAAGGAAGGGTGCTGGCTAGCAACAGCTTTCAGTGCTGGCACTTTTCATCTCTGAGCAATTGCTTGACGTTTGCAATTTCTCAGCTCGTGTTTACGAGACAGAGAGATAGTGACCGTGACGTTTGGTGGCTAGAGAAGCGCAAAGCCCCAGTGTTGCTGCGCCTGTGAAAGCGCTTCCAAGGAAGGGTGCTGGCTAGCAACAGCTTTCAGTGCTGGCACTTTTCATCTCTGAGCAATTGCTCGACGTTTGCAATTTCTCACCTGAGCTCTCTTTAGAGTGCGCGAGAGGATGAGCAGAAGATTAGGTGGCTGGAGAAGCCCAGAGCCCCAGTGTTCTTAAGGCTACAAAAGCGCTTCCAAGGAAGGGTGCTGGCTAGCAACAGCTTTCAGTGCTGGCACTTTTCATCTCTGAGCAATTGCTCGACGTTTGCAATTTCTCAGCTCTTGTCTACGAAACAGAGACATAGTGACCGTGACGTTTGGTGGGTAGAGAAGCGTAAAGCACCAGTGTTGCTGCGCCTGTGAAAGCGCTTCCAAGGAAGGGTGCTGGCTAGCAACAGCTTTCAGTGCTGGCACTTTTCATCTCTGAGCAATTCCTCGACGTTTGCAATTTCTCACCTGAGCTCTCTTTAGACTGCGCGAGAGGATGAGCAGAAGATTAGGTGGCTAGAGAAGCCCAGAGCCGCAGTGTTCTTAGGCCTACAAAAGCGCTTCCAAGGAAGGGTGCTGGCTAGCAAGAGCTTTCAGTGCTGGCACTTTTCATCTCTGAGCAATTGCTCAACATTTGCAATTTCTCACCTGAGCTCTCTTTAGACTGCGCGAGAGGATGAGCAGAAGAGTAGGTGGCTAGAGAAGCCCAGAGCCCCAGTGTTCTTAGGGCTACAAAAGCGCTTCCAAGGAAGGGTGCTGGCTAGCAACAGCTTTCAGTGCTGGCACTTTTCATCTCTGAGCAATTGCTCGATGTTTGCAATTTCTCACCTGAGCTCTCTTTAGACTGCGCGAGAGGATGAGCAGAAGAGTAGGTGGCTAGAGAAGCCCAGAGCCCCAGTGTTCTTAGGGCTACAAAAGCGCTTCCAAGGAAGGGTGCTGGCTAGCAACAGCTTTCAGTGCTGGCACTTTTCATCTCTGAACAATTGCTCGACGTTTGCAATTTCTCCCCTGAGCTCTCTTTAGACTGCGCGAGAGGATGAGCAGAAGATTAGGTGGCTAGAGAAGCCCAGAGCCCCAGGGTTCTTAGGCCTACAAAAGCACTTCCAAGGAAGGGTGCTGGCTAGCAACAGCTTTCAGTGCTGGCACTTTTCATCTCTGAGCAATTGCTCAATGTTTGCAATTTCTCACCTGAGCTCTCTTTAGACTGCGCGAGAGGATGAGCAGAAGATTAGGTGGCTAGAGAAGCCCAGAGCCCCAGTGTTCTTAGGGCTACAAAAGCGCTTCCAAGGAAGGGTGCTGGCTAGCAAGAGCTTTCAGTGCTGGCACTTTTCATCTCTGAGCAATTGCTCGACGTTTGCAATTTCTCGGCTCGTGTTTACGAGACGGAGAGATAGTGACCGTGATGTTTGGTGGGTAGAGAAGCGCAAAGTCCCAGTGTTGCTGTGCCTGTGAAAGCGCTTCCAAGGAAGGGTGCTGGCTAGCAAGAGCTTTCAGTGCTGGCACTTTTCATCTCTGAGCAATTGCTCGACATTTGCAATTTCTCACCTGAGCTCTCTTTAGAGTGCGCGAGAGGATGAGCAGAAGATTAGGTGGCTAGAGAAGCCCAGAGCCCCACTGTTCTTAGGGCTACAAGAGCGCTTCCAAGGAAGGGTGCTGGCTAGCAACAGCTTTCAGTGCTGGCACTTTTCATCTCTGAGCAATTCCTCGACGTTTGCAATTTCTCACCTGAGCTCTCTTTAGAGTGCGCGAGAGGATGAGCAGAAGATTAGGTGGCTAGAGAAGCCCAGAGCCCCAGTGTTCTTAGGGCTACAAAAGCGCTTCCAAGGAAGGGTGCTGGCTAGCAACAGCTTTCAGTGCTGGCACTTTTCATCTCTGAGCAGTTGCTCGACTTTTGCAATTTCTCAGCTCTTGTCTACGAGACTGAAAGAGAATGACCGTGATGTTTGGTGGGTAGAGAAGCGCAAAGCCCCAGTGTTGCTGTGCCTGTGAAAGCGCTTCCAAGGAAGGGTGCTGGCTAGCAAGAGCTTTCAGTGCTGGCACTTTTCATCTCTGAGCAATTGCTCGACGTTTGCAATTTCTCACCTGAGCTCTCTTTAGAGTGCGCGAGAGGATGAGCAGAAGAGTAGGTGGCTAGAGAAGCCCAGAGCCCCAGTGTTCTTAGGGCTACAAAAGCGCTTCCAAGGAAGGGTGCTGGCTAGCAAGAGCTTTCAGTGCTGGCACTTTTCATCTCTGAGCAATTGCTCGACGTTTGCAATTTCTCACCTGAGCTCTCTTTAGACTGCGCGAGAGGATGAGCAGAAGATTAGGTGGCTAGAGAAGCCCAGAGCCCCAGTGTTCTTAGGGCTACAAAAGCACTTCCAAGGAAGGGTGCTGGCTAGCAAGAGCTTTCAGTGCTGGCACTTTTCATCTTTGAGCAGTTGCTCGACTTTTGCAATTTCTCAGCTCTTGTCTACGAGACTGAAAGAGAATGACCGTGATGTTTGGTGGCTAGAGAAGCGCAAAGCCCCAGTGTTGCTGTGCCTGTGAAAGCGCTTCCAAGGAAGGGTGCTGGCTAGCAAGAGCTTTCAGTGCTGGCACTTTTCATCTCTGAGCAATTGCTCGACGTTTGCAATTTCTCACCTGAGCTCTCTTTAGACTGCGCGAGAGGATGAGCAGAAGAGTAGGTGGCTAGAGAAGCCCAGAGCCCCAGTGTTCTTAGGCCTACAAAAGCACTTCCAAGGAAGGGTGCTGGCTAGCAAGAGCTTTCAGTGCTGGCACTTTTCATCTCTGAGCAATTGCTCAACGTTTGCAATTTCTCACCTGAGCTCTCTTTAGACTGCGCGAGAGGATGAGCAGAAGAGTAGGTGGCTAGAGAAGCCCAGAGCCCCAGTGTTCTTAGGGCTACAAAAGCGCTTCCAAGGAAGGGTGCTGGCTAGCAAGAGCTTTCAGTGCTGGCACTTTTCATCTCTGAGCAATTGCTCGACGTTTGCAATTTCACACCTGAGCTCTCTTTAGACTGCGCGAGAGGATGAGCAGAAGATTAGGTGGCTAGAGAAGCCCAGAGCCCCACTGTTCTTAGGCCTACAAAAGCGCTTCCAAGGAAGGGTGCTGGCTAGCAACAGCTTTCAGTGCTGGCACTTTTCATCTCTGAGCAATTGCTCGACGTTTGCAATTTCTCGGCTCGTGTTTACGAGACGGAGAGATAGTGACCGTGACGTTTGGTGGGTAGAGAAGCGCAAAGTCCCAGTGTTGCTGTGCCTGTGAAAGCGCTTCCAAGGAAGGGTGCTGGCTAGCAAGAGCTTTCAGTGCTGGCACTTTTCATCTCTGAGCAATTGCTCGACATTTGCAATTTCTCACCTGAGCTCTCTTTAGAGTGCGCGAGAGGATGAGCAGAAGATTAGGTGGCTAGAGAAGCCCAGAGCCCCACTGTTCTTAGGGCTACAAGAGCGCTTCCAAGGAAGGGTGCTGGCTAGCAACAGCTTTCAGTGCTGGCACTTTTCATCTCTGAGCAATTCCTCGACGTTTGCAATTTCTCACCTGAGCTCTCTTTAGACTGCACGAGAGGATGAGCAGAAGATTAGGTGGCTAGAGAAGCCCAGAGCCCCAGTGTTCTTAGGGCTACAAAAGCGCTTCCAAGGAAGGGTGCTGGCTAGCAAGAGCTTTCAGTGCTGGCACTTTCCATCTCTGAGCAATTGCTCGACGTTTGCAATTTCTCACCTGAGCTCTCTTTAGACTGCGCGAGAGGATGAGCAGAAGATTAGGTGGCTAGAGAAGCCCAGAGCCCCAGTGTTCTTAGGGCTACAAAAGCGCTTCCAAGGAAGGGTGCTGGCTAGCAAGAGCTTTCAGTGCTGGCACTTTTCATCTCTGAGCAATTGCTCAACGTTTGCAATATCTCACCTGAGCTCTCTTTAGAGTGCGCGAGAGGATGAGCAGAAGATTAGGTGGCTAGAGAAGCCCAGAGCCCCACTGTTCTTAGGGCTACAAAAGCGCTTCCAAGGAAGGGTGCTGGCTAGCAAGAGCTTTCAGTGCTGGCACTTTTCATCTCTGAGCAATTGCTCGACGTTTGCAATTTCTCGGCTCGTGTTTACGAGACGGAGAGATAGTGACCGTGACGTTTGGTGGGTAGAGAAGCGCAAAGTCCCAGTGTTGCTGTGCCTGTGAAAGCGCTTCCAAGGAAGGGTGCTGGCTAGCAAGAGCTTTCAGTGCTGGCACTTTTCATCTCTGAGCAATTGCTCGACATTTGCAATTTCTCACCTGAGCTCTCTTTAGAGTGCGCGAGAGGATGAGCAGAAGATTAGGTGGCTAGAGAAGCCCAGAGCCCCACTGTTCTTAGGGCTACAAGAGCGCTTCCAAGGAAGGGTGCTGGCTAGCAACAGCTTTCAGTGCTGGCACTTTTCATCTCTGAGCAATTCCTCGACGTTTGCAATTTCTCACCTGAGCTCTCTTTAGACTGCGCGAGAGGATGAGCAGAAGATTAGGTGGCTAGAGAAGCCCAGAGCCCCAGTGTTCTTAGGGCTACAAAAGCGCTTCCAAGGAAGGGTGCTGGCTAGCAAGAGCTTTCAGTGCTGGCACTTTCCATCTCTGAGCAATTGCTCGACGTTTGCAATTTCTCACCTGAGCTCTCTTTAGACTGCGCGAGAGGATGAGCAGAAGATTAGGTGGCTAGAGAAGCCCAGAGCCCCAGTGTTCTTAGGGCTACAAAAGCGCTTCCAAGGAAGGGTGCTGGCTAGCAAGAGCTTTCAGTGCTGGCACTTTTCATCTCTGAGCAATTGCTCAACGTTTGCAATATCTCACCTGAGCTCTCTTTAGAGTGCGCGAGAGGATGAGCAGAAGATTAGGTGGCTAGAGAAGCCCAGAGCCCCAGTGTTCTTAGGGCTACAAAAGCGCTTCCAAGGAAGGGTGCTGGCTAGCAAGAGCTTTCAGTGCTGGCACTTTTCATCTCTGAGCAATTGCTCGACGTTTGCAATTTCTCACCTGAGCTCTCTTTAGACTGCGCGAGAGGATGAGCAGAAGATTAGGTGGCTAGAGAAGCCCAGAGCCCCAGTGTTCTTAGGGCTACAAAAGCGCTTCCAAGGAAGGGTGCTGGCTAGCAACAGCTTTCAGTGCTGGCACTTTTCATCTCTGAGCAATTGCTCGACGTTTGCAATTTCTCACCTGAGCTCTCTTTAGAGTGCGCGAGAGGATGAGCAGAAGATTAGGTGGCTAGAGAAGCCCAGAGCCCCACTGTTCTTAGGGCTACAAAAGCGCTTCCAAGGAAGGGTGCTGGCTAGCAAGAGCTTTCAGTGCTGGCACTTTTCATCTCTGAGCAATTGCTCGACGTTTGCAATTTCTCAACTCGAGTTTACGAGACAGAGAGATAGTGACCGTGACGTTTGGTGGGTAGAGAAGCGCAAAGTCCCAGTGTTGCTGTGCCTGTGAAAGCGCTTCCAAGGAAGGGTGCTGGCTAGCAAGAGCTTTCAGTGCTGGCACTTTTCATCTCTGAGCAATTGCTCGACATTTGCAATTTCTCACCTGAGCTCTCTTTAGAGTGCGCGAGAGGATGAGCAGAAGATTAGGTGGCTAGAGAAGCCCAGAGCCCCACTGTTCTTAGGGCTACAAGAGCGCTTCCAAGGAAGGGTGCTGGCTAGCAACAGCTTTCAGTGCTGGCACTTTTCATCTCTGAGCAATTCCTCGACGTTTGCAATTTCTCACCTGAGCTCTCTTTAGACTGCGCGAGAGGATGAGCAGAAGATTAGGTGGCTAGAGAAGCCCAGAGCCCCAGTGTTCTTAGGGCTACAAAAGCGCTTCCAAGGAAGGGTGCTGGCTAGCAAGAGCTTTCAGTGCTGGCACTTTCCATCTCTGAGCAATTGCTCGACGTTTGCAATTTCTCACCTGAGCTCTCTTTAGAGTGCGCGAGAGGATGAGCAGAAGATTAGGTGGCTAGAGAAGCCCAGAGCCCCAGTGTTCTTAGGGCTACAAAAGCGCTTCCAAGGAAGGGTGCTGGCTAGCAAGAGCTTTCAGTGCTGGCACTTTTCATCTCTGAGCAATTGCTCAACGTTTGCAATATCTCACCTGAGCTCTCTTTAGAGTGCGCGAGAGGATGAGCAGAAGATGAGGTGGCTAGAGAAGCCCAGAGCCCCACTGTTCTTAGGGCTACAAAAGCGCTTCCAAGGAAGGGTGCTGGCTAGCAAGAGCTTTCAGTGCTGGCACTTTTCATCTTTGAGCAATTGCTCGACGTTTGCAATTTCTCAACTCGAGTTTACGAGACAGAGAGATAGTGACCGTGATGTTTGGTGGGTAGAGAAGCGCAAAGCCCCAGTGTTGCTGCGCCTGTGAAAGCGCTTCCAAGGAAGGGTGCTGGCTAGCAACAGCTTTCAGTGCTGGCACTTTTCATCTCTGAGCAATTGCTCGACGTTTGCAATTTCTCACCTGAGCTCTCTTTAGACTGCGCGAGAGGATGAGCAGAAGAGTAGGTGGCTAGAGAAGCCCAGAGCCCCAGTCTTCTTAGGGCTACAAAAGCGCTTCCAAGGAAGGGTGCTGGCTAGCAAGAGCTTTCAGTGCTGGCACTTTTCATCTCTGAGCAATTGCTCGACGTTTGCAATTTCTCACCTGAGCTCTCTTTAGACTGCGCGAGAGGATGAGCAGAAGATGAGGTGGCTAGAGAAGCCCAGAGCCCCAGTGTTCTTAGGGCTACAAAAGCGCTTCCAAGGAAGGGTGCTGGCTAGCAAGAGCTTTCAGTGCTGCCACTTTTCATCTCTGAGCAGTTGCTCGACTTTTGCAATTTCTCAGCTCTTGTCTACAAGACTGAAAGAGAATGACCGTGACATTTGGTGGGTAGAGAAGCGCAAAGCCCCAGTGTTGCTGCGCCTGTGAAAGCACTTCCAAGGAAGGGTGCTGGCTAGCAACAGCTTTCAGTGCTGGCACTTTTCATCTCTGAGCAATTGCTCGACGTTTGCAATTTCTCACCTGAGCTCTCTTTAGACTGCGCGAGAGGATGAGCAGAAGATTAGGTGGCTAGAGAAGCCCAGAGCCACAGTGTTCTTAGGGCTACAAAAGCACTTCCAAGGAAGGGTGCTGGCTAGCAAGAGCTTTCAGTGCTGGCACTTTTCATCTCTGAGCAATTGCTCGACGTTTGCAATTTCTCAGCTCGTGTTTACGAGACAGAGAGATAGTGACCGTGACGTTTGGTGGGTAGAGAAGCGCAAAGCCCCAGTGTTGCTGCGCCTGTGAAAGCGCTTCCAAGGAAGGGTGCTGGCTAGCAACAGCTTTCAGTGCTGGCACTTTTCATCTCTGAGCAATTGCTCGACGTTTGCAATTTCTCACCTGAGCTCTCTTTAAACTGCGCGAGAGGATGAGCAGAAGATTAGGTGGCTAGAGAAGCCCAGAGCCCCAGTATTCTTAAGGCTACAAAAGCGCTTCCAAGGAAGGGTGCTGGCTAGCAACAGCTTTCAGTGCTGGCACTTTTCATCTCTGAGCAATTGCTCGACATTTGCAATTTCTCAGCTCGTGTCTACGAGACAGAGAGATAGTGACCGTGACTTTTAGTGGGTAGAGAAGCGTAAAGCCCCAGTGTTGCTGCGCCTGTGAAAGCGCTTCCAAGGAAGGGTGCTGGCTAGCAAGAGCTTTCAGTGCTGCCACTTTTCATCTCTGAGCAATTGCTCGACGTTTGCAATTTCTCACCTGAGCTCTCTTTAGACTGCGCGAGAGGATGAGCAGAAGATTAGGTGGCTAGAGAAGCCCAGAGCCACAGTGTTCTTAGGGCTACAAAAGCGCTTCCAAGGAAGGGTGCTGGCTAGCAAGAGCTTTCAGTGCTGGCACTTTTCATCTCTGAGCAATTGCTCGACGTTTGCAATTTCTCAGCTCGTGTTTACGAGACGGAGAGATAGTGACCGTGACGTTTGGTGGGTAGAGAAGCGCAAAGCCCCAGTGTTGCTGCGTCTGTGAAAGCGCTTCCAAGGAAGGGTGCTGGCTAGCAAGAGCTTTCAGTGCTGTCACTTTTCATCTCTGAGCAATTGCTCGACGTTTGCAATTTCTCACCTGAGCTCTCTTTAGAGTGCGCGAGAGGATGAGCAGAAGATTAGGTGGCTGGAGAAGCCCAGAGCCCCAGTGTTCTTAAGGCTACAAAAGCGCTTCCAAGGAAGGGTGCTGGCTAGCAACAGCTTTCAGTGCTGGCACTTTTCATCTCTGAGCAATTGCTCGACGTTTGCAATTTCTCAGCTCTTGTCTACGAAACAGAGAGATAGTGACCGTGACGTTTGGTGGGTAGAGAAGCGTAAAGCACCAGTGTTGCTGCGCCTGTGAAAGCGCTTCCAAGGAAGGGTGCTGGCTAGCAAGAGCTTTCAGTGCTGCCACTTTTCATCTCTGAGCAATTGCTCGACGTTTGCAATTTCTCACCTGAGCTCTCTTTAGAGTGCGCGAGAGGATGAGCAGAAGATTAGGTGGCTAGAGAAGCCCAGAGCCGCAGTGTTCTTAGGCCTACAAAAGCGCTTCCAAGGAAGGGTGCTGGCTAGCAAGAGCTTTCAGTGCTGGCACTTTTCATCTCTGAGCAATTGCTCAACATTTGCAATTTCTCACCTGAGCTCTCTTTAGACTGCGGGAGAGGATGAGCAGAAGAGTAGGTGGCTAGAGAAGCCCAGAGCCCCAGTGTTCTTACGGCTACAAAAGCGCTTCCAAGGAAGGGTGCTGGCTAGCAAGAGCTTTCAGTGCTGGCACTTTTCATCTCTGAGCAATTGCTGGATGTTTGCAATTTCTCACCTGAGCTCTCTTTAGACTGCACGAGAGGATGAGCAGAAGATTAGGTGGCTAGAGAAGCCCAGAGCCCCAGTGTTCTTAGGGCTACAAAAGCGCTTCCAAGGAAGGGTGCTGGCTAGCAACAGCTTTCAGTGCTGGCACTTTACATCTCTGAGCAATTGCTCGACGTTTGCAATTTCTCACCTGAGCTCTCTTTAGACTGTGCGAGAGGATGAGCAGAAGAGTAGGTGGCTAGAGAAGCCCAGAGCCCCAGTGTTCTTAGGGCTACAAAAGCGCTTCCAAGGAAGGGTGCTGGCTAGCAACAGCTTTCAGTGCTGGCACTTTTCATCTCTGAGCAATTGCTCGACGTTTGCAATTTCTCACCTGAGCTCTCTTTAGACTGCGCGAGAGGATGAGCAGAAGATTAGGTGGCTGGAGAAGCCCAGAGCCCCACTGTTCTTAAGGCTACAAAAGCGCTTCCAAGGAAGGGTGCTGGCTAGCAACAGCTTTCAGTGCTGGCACTTTTCATCTCTGAGCAATTGCTCGACGTTTGCAATTTCTCAGCTCTTGTCTACGAAACAGAGAGATAGTGACGGTGATGTTTGGTGGGTAGAGAAGCGTAAAGCCCCAGTGTTGCTGCGCCTGTGAAAGCGCTTCCAAGGAAGGGTGCTGGCTAGCAAGAGCTTTCAGTGCTGGCACTTTTCATCTCTGAGCAATTGCTCGACGTTTGCAATTTCTCACCAGAGCTCTCTTTAGACTGCGCGAGAGGATGAGCAGAAGATTAGGTGGCTAGAGAAGCCCAGAGCCCCACTGTTCTTAGGGCTACAAAAGCGCTTCCAAGGAAGGGTGCTGGCTAGCAAGAGCTTTCAGTGCTGGCACTTTTCATCTCTGAGCAATTGCTCGACGTTTGCAATTTCTCAACTCGAGTTTACGAGACAGAGAGATAGTGACCGTGATGTTTGGTGGGTAGAGAAGCGCAAAGCCCCAGTGTTGCTGCGCCTGTGAAAGCGCTTCCAAGGAAGGGTGCTGGCTAGCAACAGCTTTCAGTGCTGGCACTATTCATCTCTGAGCAATTGCTCGACGTTTGCAATTTCTCACCTGAGCTCTCTTTAGAGTGCGCGAGAGGATGAGCAGAAGAGTAGGTGGCTAGAGAAGCCCAGAGCCCCAGTTTTCTTAGGGCTACAAAAGCGCTTCAAAGGAACGGTGCTGGCTAGCAAGAGCTTTCAGTGCTGGCACTTTTCATCTCTGAGCAATTGCTCGACGTTTGCAATTTCTCACCTGAGCTCTCTTTAGACTGCGCGAGAGGATGAGCAGAAGAGTAGGTGGCTAGAGAAGCCCAGAGCCCCAGTGTTCTTAGGGCTACAAAAGCGCTTCCAAGGAAGGGTGCTGGCTAGCAAGAGCTTTCAGTGCTGCCACTTTTCATCTATGAGCAGTTGCTCGACTTTTGCAATTTCTCAGCTCTTGTCTATAAGACTGAAAGAGAATGACCGTGACATTTGGTGGGTAGAGAAGCGCAAAGCCCCAGTGTTGCTGCGCCTGTGAAAGCACTTCCAAGGAAGGGTGCTGGCTAGCAACAGCTTTCAGTGCTGGCACTTTTCATCTCTGAGCAATTGCTCGACGTTTGCAATTTCTCACCTGAGCTCTCTTTAGACTGCGCGAGAGGATGAGCAGAAGATTAGGTGGCTAGAGAAGCCCAGAGCCACAGTGTTCTTAGGGCTACAAAAGCACTTCCAAGGAAGGGTGCTGGCTAGCAACAGCTTTCAGTGCTGGCACTTTTCATCTCTGAGCAATTGCTCGACGTTTGCAATTTCTCGGCTCGTGTTTACGAGACAGAGAGATAGTGACCGTGACGTTTGGTGGCTAGAGAAGCGCAAAGCCCCAGTGTTGCTGCGCCTGTGAAAGCGCTTCCACGGAAGGGTGCTGGCTAGCAACAGCTTTCAGTGCTGGCACTTTTCATCTCTGAGCAATTGCTCGACGTTTGCAATTTCTCACCTGAGCTCTCTTTAGACTGCGCGAGAGGATGAGCAGAAGAGTAGGTGGCTAGAGAAGCCCAGAGCCCCAGTGTTCTTAGGGCTACAAAAGCGCTTCCAAGGAAGGGTGCTGGCTAGCAAGAGCTTTCAGTGCTGCCACTTTTCATCTATGAGCAGTTGCTCGACTTTTGCAATTTCTCAGCTCTTGTCTATAAGACTGAAAGAGAATGACCGTGACATTTGGTGGGTAGAGAAGCGCAAAGCCCCAGTGTTGCTGCGCCTGTGAAAGCACTTCCAAGGAAGGGTGCTGGCTAGCAACAGCTTTCAGTGCTGGCACTTTTCATCTCTGAGCAATTGCTCGACGTTTGCAATTTCTCACCTGAGCTCTCTTTAGACTGCGCGAGAGGATGAGCAGAAGATTAGGTGGCTAGAGAAGCCCAGAGCCACAGTGTTCTTAGGGCTACAAAAGCACTTCCAAGGAAGGGTGCTGGCTAGCAACAGCTTTCAGTGCTGGCACTTTTCATCTCTGAGCAATTGCTCGACGTTTGCAATTTCTCGGCTCGTGTTTACGAGACAGAGAGATAGTGACCGTGACGTTTGGTGGCTAGAGAAGCGCAAAGCCCCAGTGTTGCTGCGCCTGTGAAAGCGCTTCCACGGAAGGGTGCTGGCTAGCAACAGCTTTCAGTGCTGGCACTTTTCATCTCTGAGCAATTGCTCGACGTTTGCAATTTCTCACCTGAGCTCTCTTTAGACTGCGCGAGAGGATGAGCAGAAGATTAGGTGGCTGGAGAAGCCCAGAGCCCCAGTGTTCTTAAGGCTACAAAAGCGCTTCCAAGGAAGGGTGCTGGCTAGCAACAGCTTTCAGTGCTGGCACTTTTCATCTCTGAGCAATTGCTCGACGTTTGCAATTTCTCAGCTCGTGTCTACGAGACAGAGAGATAGTGACCGTGACGTTTGGTGGGTAGAGAAGCGTAAAGCCCCAGTGTTGCTGCGCCTGTGAAAGCGCTTCCAAGGAAGGGTGCTGGCTAGCAAGAGCTTTCAGTGCTGGCACTTTTCATCTCTGAGCAATTGCTGGATGTTTGCAATTTCTCACCTGAGCTCTCTTTAGAGTGCGCGAGAGGATGAGCAGAAGAGTAGGTGGCTAGAGAAGCCCAGAGCCCCAGTGTTCTTAGGGCTACAAAAGCGCTTCCAAGGAAGGGTGCTGGCTAGCAACAGCTTTCAGTGCTGGCACTTTTCATCTCTGAGCAATTGCTTGACGTTTGCAATTTCTCAGCTCGTGTTTACGAGACAGAGAGATAGTGACCGTGACGTTTGGTGGCTAGAGAAGCGCAAAGCCCCAGTGTTGCTGCGCCTGTGAAAGCGCTTCCAAGGAAGGGTGCTGGCTAGCAACAGCTTTCAGTGCTGGCACTTTTCATCTCTGAGCAATTGCTCGACGTTTGCAATTTCTCACCTGAGCTCTCTTTAGAGTGCGCGAGAGGATGAGCAGAAGATTAGGTGGCTGGAGAAGCCCAGAGCCCCAGTGTTCTTAAGGCTACAAAAGCGCTTCCAAGGAAGGGTGCTGGCTAGCAACAGCTTTCAGTGCTGGCACTTTTCATCTCTGAGCAATTGCTCGACGTTTGCAATTTCTCAGCTCTTGTCTACGAAACAGAGACATAGTGACCGTGACGTTTGGTGGGTAGAGAAGCGTAAAGCACCAGTGTTGCTGCGCCTGTGAAAGCGCTTCCAAGGAAGGGTGCTGGCTAGCAACAGCTTTCAGTGCTGGCACTTTTCATCTCTGAGCAATTCCTCGACGTTTGCAATTTCTCACCTGAGCTCTCTTTAGACTGCGCGAGAGGATGAGCAGAAGATTAGGTGGCTAGAGAAGCCCAGAGCCGCAGTGTTCTTAGGCCTACAAAAGCGCTTCCAAGGAAGGGTGCTGGCTAGCAAGAGCTTTCAGTGCTGGCACTTTTCATCTCTGAGCAATTGCTCAACATTTGCAATTTCTCACCTGAGCTCTCTTTAGACTGCGCGAGAGGATGAGCAGAAGAGTAGGTGGCTAGAGAAGCCCAGAGCCCCAGTGTTCTTAGGGCTACAAAAGCGCTTCCAAGGAAGGGTGCTGGCTAGCAAGAGCTTTCAGTGCTGGCACTTTTCATCTCTGAGCAATTGCTCGATGTTTGCAATTTCTCACCTGAGCTCTCTTTAGACTGCGCGAGAGGATGAGCAGAAGAGTAGGTGGCTAGAGAAGCCCAGAGCCCCAGTGTTCTTAGGGCTACAAAAGCGCTTCCAAGGAAGGGTGCTGGCTAGCAACAGCTTTCAGTGCTGGCACTTTTCATCTCTGAACAATTGCTCGACGTTTGCAATTTCTCCCCTGAGCTCTCTTTAGACTGCGCGAGAGGATGAGCAGAAGATTAGGTGGCTAGAGAAGCCCAGAGCCCCAGGGTTCTTAGGCCTACAAAAGCACTTCCAAGGAAGGGTGCTGGCTAGCAACAGCTTTCAGTGCTGGCACTTTTCATCTCTGAGCAATTGCTCAATGTTTGCAATTTCTCACCTGAGCTCTCTTTAGACTGCGCGAGAGGATGAGCAGAAGATTAGGTGGCTAGAGAAGCCCAGAGCCCCAGTGTTCTTAGGGCTACAAAAGCGCTTCCAAGGAAGGGTGCTGGCTAGCAAGAGCTTTCAGTGCTGGCACTTTTCATCTCTGAGCAATTGCTCGACGTTTGCAATTTCTCGGCTCGTGTTTACGAGACGGAGAGATAGTGACCGTGATGTTTGGTGGGTAGAGAAGCGCAAAGCCCCAGTGTTGCTGTGCCTGTGAAAGCGCTTCCAAGGAAGGGTGCTGGCTAGCAAGAGCTTTCAGTGCTGGCACTTTTCATCTCTGAGCAATTGCTCGACATTTGCAATTTCTCACCTGAGCTCTCTTTAGAGTGCGCGAGAGGATGAGCAGAAGATTAGGTGGCTAGAGAAGCCCAGAGCCCCACTGTTCTTAGGGCTACAAGAGCGCTTCCAAGGAAGGGTGCTGGCTAGCAACAGCTTTCAGTGCTGGCACTTTTCATCTCTGAGCAATTCCTCGACGTTTGCAATTTCTCACCTGAGCTCTCTTTAGAGTGCGCGAGAGGATGAGCAGAAGATTAGGTGGCTAGAGAAGCCCAGAGCCCCAGTGTTCTTAGGGCTACAAAAGCGCTTCCAAGGAAGGGTGCTGGCTAGCAACAGCTTTCAGTGCTGGCACTTTTCATCTCTGAGCAGTTGCTCGACTTTTGCAATTTCTCAGCTCTTGTCTACGAGACTGAAAGAGAATGACCGTGATGTTTGGTGGGTAGAGAAGCGCAAAGCCCCAGTGTTGCTGTGCCTGTGAAAGCGCTTCCAAGGAAGGGTGCTGGCTAGCAAGAGCTTTCAGTGCTGGCACTTTTCATCTCTGAGCAATTGCTCGACGTTTGCAATTTCTCACCTGAGCTCTCTTTAGAGTGCGCGAGAGGATGAGCAGAAGAGTAGGTGGCTAGAGAAGCCCAGAGCCCCAGTGTTCTTAGGGCTACAAAAGCGCTTCCAAGGAAGGGTGCTGGCTAGCAAGAGCTTTCAGTGCTGGCACTTTTCATCTCTGAGCAATTGCTCGACGTTTGCAATTTCTCACCTGAGCTCTCTTTAGACTGCGCGAGAGGATGAGCAGAAGATTAGGTGGCTAGAGAAGCCCAGAGCCCCAGTGTTCTTAGGCCTACAAAAGCGCTTCCAAGGAAGGGTGCTGGCTAGCAAGAGCTTTCAGTGCTGGCACTTTCCATCTCTGAGCAATTGCTCGACGTTTGCAATTTCTCACCTGAGCTCTCTGTAGACTGCGCGAGAGGATGAGCAGAAGATTAGGTGGCTAGAGAAGCCCAGAGCCCCAGTGTTCTTAGGGCTACAAAAGCGCTTCCAAGGAAGGGTGCTGGCTAGCAAGAGCTTTCAGTGCTGGCACTTTTCATCTCTGAGCAATTGCTCGACGTTTGCAATTTCTCACCTGAGCTCTCTTTAGACTGCGCGAGAGGATGAGCAGAAGATTAGGTGGCTAGAGAAGCCCAGAGCCCCAGTGTTCTTAGGCCTACAAAAGCGCTTCCAAGGAAGGGTGCTGGCTAGCAACAGCTTTCAGTGCTGGCACTTTTCATCTCTGAGCAATTGCTCGACGTTTGCAATTTCTCAACTCGAGTTTACGAGACAGAGAGATAGTGACCGTGATGTTTGGTGGGTAGAGAAGCGCAAAGCCCCAGTGTTGCTGCGCCTGTGAAAGCGCTTCCAAGGAAGGGTGCTGGCTAGCAAGAGCTTTCAGTGCTGGCACTTTTCATCTCTGAGCAATTGCTCAACGTTTGCAATTTCTCACCTGAGCTCTCTTTAGAGTGCGCGAGAGGATGAGCAGAAGAGTAGGTGGCTAGAGAAGCCCAGAGCCCCAGTGTTCTTAGGGCTACAAAAGCGCTTCCAAGGAAGGGTGCTGGCTAGCAAGAGCTTTCAGTGCTGGCACTTTTCATCTCTGAGCAATTGCTCGACGTTTGCAATTTCTCCCCTGAGCTCTCTTTAGACTGCGCAAGAGGATGAGCAGAAGATGAGGTGGCTAGAGAAGCCCAGAGCCCCAGTGTTCTTAGGCCTACAAAAGCGCTTCCAAGGAAGGGTGCTGGCTAGCAAGAGCTTTCAGTGCTGGCACTTTTCATCTCTGAGCAGTTGCTCGACTTTTGCAATTTCTCAGCTCTTCTCTACAAGACTGAAAGAGAATGACCGTGACATTTGGTGGGTAGAGAAGCGCAAAGCCCCAGTCTTGCTGCGCCTGTGAAAGCACTTCCAAGGAAGGGTGCTGGCTAGCAACAGCTTTCAGTGCTGGCACTTTTCATCTCTGAGCAATTGCTCGACGTTTGCAATTTCTCAGCTCTTATCTACGAGACGGATAGATAGTGACCGTGATGTTTGGTGGGTAGAGAAGTGCAAAGCCCCAGTGTTGCTGCACCTGTGAAAGCGCTTCCAAGGAAGGGTGCTGGCTAGCAACAGCTTTCAGTGCTGGCACTTTTCATCTCTGAGCAATTGCTCGACGTTTGCGACTTCTCACCTGAGCTCTCTTTAGACTGCGCGAGAGGATGAGCAGAAGATTAGGTGGCTAGAGAAGCCCAGAGCCCCAGTGTTCTTAGGGCTACAAAAGCGCTTCCAAGGAAGGGTGCTGGCTAGCCACAGCTTTCAGTGCTGGCACTTTTCATCTCTGAGCAATTGCTCGACGTTTGCAATTTCTCAGCTCTTGTCTACGAGACAGAGACATAGTGACCGTGACGTTTGGTGGCTAGAGAAGCGTAAAGCCCCAGTGTTGCTGCGCCTGTGAAAGCGCTTCCAAGGAAGGGTGCTGGCTAGCAACAGCTTTCAGTGCTGGCACTTTTCATCTCTGAGCAATTGCTCGACGTTTGCAATTTCTCACCTGAGCTCTCTTTAGACTGCGCGAGAGGATGAGCAGAAGATTAGGTGGCTGGAGAAGCCCAGAGCCCCAGTGTTCTTAGGGCTACAAAAGCGCTTCCAAGGAAGGGTGCTGGCTAGCAACAGCTTTCAGTGCTGGCACTTTTCATCTCTGAGCAATTGCTTGACGTTTGCAATTTCTCAGCTTGTGTTTACGAGACAAAGAGATAGTGACCGTGACGTTTGGTGGCTAGAGAAGCGCAAAGCCCCAGTGTTGCTGCGCCTGTGAAAGCGCTTCCAAGGAAGGGTGCTGGCTAGCAACAGCTTTCAGTGCTGCCACTTTTCATCTCTGAGCAATTGCTCGACGTTTGCAATTTCTCACCTGAGCTCTCTTTAGACTGCGCGAGAGGATGAGCAGAAGATTAGGTGGCTGGAGAAGCCCAGAGCCCCAGTGTTCTTAAGGCTACAAAAGCGCTTCCAAGGAAGGGTGCTGGCTAGCAACAGCTTTCAGTGCTGGCACTTTTCATCTCTGAGCAATTGCTCGACGTTTGCAATTTCTCAGCTCTTGTCTACGAAACAGAGAGATAGTGACCGTGACGTTTGGTGGGTAGAGAAGCGCAAAGTCCCAGTGTTGCTGTGCCTGTGAAAGCGCTTCCAAGGAAGGGTGCTGGCTAGCAAGAGCTTTCAGTGCTGCCACTTTTCATCTCTTAGCAATTGCTCGACGTTTGCAATTTCTCACCTGAGCTCTCTTTAGAGTGCGCGAGAGGATGAGCAGAAGATTAGGTGGCTAGAGAAGCCCAGAGCCGCAGTGTTCTTAGGCCTACAAAAGCGCTTCCAAGGAAGGGTGCTGGCTAGCAAGAGCTTTCAGTGCTGGCACTTTTCATCTCTGAGCAATTGCTCAACGTTTGCAATTTCTCACCTGAGCTCTCTTTAGACTGCGCGAGAGGATGAGCAGAAGAGTAGGTGGCTAGAGAAGCCCAGAGCCCCAGTGTTCTTAGGGCTACAAAAGCGCTTCCAAGGAAGGGTGCTGGCTAGCAACAGCTTTCAGTGCTGGCATTTTTCATCTCTGAGCAATTGCTGGATGTTTGCAATTTCTCACCTGAGCTCTCTTTAGACTGCGCGAGAGGATGAGCAGAAGATGAGGTGGCTAGAGAAGCCCAGAGCCCCAGTGTTCTTAGGCCTACAAAAGCGCTTCCAAGGAAGGGTGCTGGCTAGCAACAGCTTTCAGTGCTGGCACTTTTCATCTCTGAACAATTGCTCGACGTTTGCAATTTCTCACCTGAGCTCTCTTTAGACTGCGCGAGAGGATGAGCAGAAGAGTAGGTGGCTAGAGAAGCCCAGAGCCCCAGTGTTCTTAGGCCTACAAAAGCACTTCCAAGGAAGGGTGCTGGCTACCCACAGCTTTCAGTGCTGGCACTTTACATCTCTGAGCAATTGCTCGACGTTTGCAATTTCTCACCTGAGCTCTCTTTAGACTGTGCGAGAGGATGAGCAGAAGATTAGGTGGCTAGAGAAGCCCAGAGCCCCAGTGTTCTTAGGGCTACAAAAGCGCTTCCAAGGAAGGGTGCTGGCTAGCAACAGCTTTCAGTGCTGGCACTTTTCATCTCTGAGCAATTGCTCGACGTTTGCAATTTCTCACCTGAGCTCTCTTTAGACTGCGCGAGAGGATGAGCAGAAGAGTAGGTGGCTGGAGAAGCCCAGAGCCCCAGTGTTCTTAAGGCTACAAAAGCGCTTCCAAGGAAGGGTGCTGGCTAGCAACAGCTTTCAGTGCTGGCACTTTTCATCTCTGAGCAATTGCTCGACGTTTGCAATTTCTCAGCTCTTGTCTACGAAACAGAGAGATAGTGACCGTGACGTTTGGTGGGTAGAGAAGCGTAAAGCACCAGTGTTGCTGCGCCTGTGAAAGCGCTTCCAAGGAACGGTGCTGGCTAGCAACAGCTTTCAGTGCTGGCACTTTTCATCTCTGAGCAATTGCTCGACGTTTGCAATTTCTCACCTGAGCTCTCTTTAGACTGCGCGAGAGGATGAGCAGAAGAGTAGGTGGCTAGAGAAGCCCAGAGCCCCAGTGTTCTTAGGCCTACAAAAGCACTTCCAAGGAAGGGTGCTGGCTAGCAAGAGCTTTCAGTGCTGGCACTTTTCATCTCTGAGCAATTGCTCAACGTTTGCAATTTCTCACCTGAGCTCTCTTTAGACTGCGCGAGAGGATGAGCAGAAGAGTAGGTGGCTAGAGAAGCCCAGAGCCCCAGTGTTCTTAGGGCTACAAAAGCGCTTCCAAGGAAGGGTGCTGGCTAGCAACAGCTTTCAGTGCTGGCACTTTTCATCTCTGAGCAATTGCTCGACGTTTGCAATTTCACACCTGAGCTCTCTTTAGACTGCGCGAGAGGATGAGCAGAAGATTAGGTGGCTAGAGAAGCCCAGAGCCCCACTGTTCTTAGGCCTACAAAAGCGCTTCCAAGGAAGGGTGCTGGCTAGCAAGAGCTTTCAGTGCTGGCACTTTTCATCTCTGAGCAATTGCTCGACGTTTGCAATTTCTCGGCTCGTGTTTACGAGACGGAGAGATAGTGACCGTGACGTTTGGTGGGTAGAGAAGCGCAAAGTCCCAGTGTTGCTGTGCCTGTGAAAGCGCTTCCAAGGAAGGGTGCTGGCTAGCAAGAGCTTTCAGTGCTGGCACTTTTCATCTCTGAGCAATTGCTCGACATTTGCAATTTCTCACCTGAGCTCTCTTTAGAGTGCGCGAGAGGATGAGCAGAAGATTAGGTGGCTAGAGAAGCCCAGAGCCCCACTGTTCTTAGGGCTACAAGAGCGCTTCCAAGGAAGGGTGCTGGCTAGCAACAGCTTTCAGTGCTGGCACTTTTCATCTCTGAGCAATTCCTCGACGTTTGCAATTTCTCACCTGAGCTCTCTTTAGACTGCGCGAGAGGATGAGCAGAAGATGAGGTGGCTAGAGAAGCCCAGAGCCCCAGTGTTCTTAGGGCTACAAAAGCGCTTCCAAGGAAGGGTGCTGGCTAGCAACAGCTTTCAGTGCTGGCACTTTTCATCTTTGAGCAGTTGCTCGACTTTTGCAATTTCTCAGCTCTTGTCTACGAGACTGAAAGAGAATGACCGTGATGTTTGGTGGCTAGAGAAGCGCAAAGCCCCAGTGTTGCTGTGCCTGTGAAAGCGCTTCCAAGGAAGGGTGCTGGCTAGCAACAGCTTTCAGTGCCGGCACTTTTCATCTCTGAGCAATTGCTCGACGTTTGCAATTTCTCACCTGAGCTCTCTTTAGACTGCGCGAGAGGATGAGCAGAAGAGTAGGTGGCTAGAGAAGCCCAGAGCCCCAGTGTTCTTAGGCCTACAAAAGCACTTCCAAGGAAGGGTGCTGGCTAGCAAGAGCTTTCAGTGCTGGCACTTTTCATCTCTGAGCAATTGCTCAACGTTTGCAATTTCTCACCTGAGCT
Source organism: Sarcoramphus papa (assembly GCA_037962945.1). Lineage (NCBI taxonomy): Eukaryota > Metazoa > Chordata > Aves > Accipitriformes > Cathartidae > Sarcoramphus > Sarcoramphus papa. The sequence goes on from CM075586.1 coordinate 96,067,616, forward strand.
CTCTTTAGACTGCGCGAGAGGATGAGCAGAAGAGTAGGTGGCTAGAGAAGCCCAGAGCCCCAGTGTTCTTAGGGCTACAAAAGCGCTTCCAAGGAAGGGTGCTGGCTAGCAACAGCTTTCAGTGCTGGCACTTTTCATCTCTGAGCAATTGCTCGACGTTTGCAATTTCACACCTGAGCTCTCTTTAGACTGCGCGAGAGGATGAGCAGAAGATTAGGTGGCTAGAGAAGCCCAGAGCCCCAGTGTTCTTAGGCCTACAAAAGCGCTTCCAAGGAAGGGTGCTGGCTAGCAAGAGCTTTCAGTGCTGGCACTTTTCATCTCTGAGCAATTGCTCGACGTTTGCAATTTCTCGGCTCGTGTTTGCGAGACGGAGAGATAGTGACCGTGATGTTTGGTGGGTAGAGAAGCGCAAAGTCCCAGTGTTGCTGTGCCTGTGAAAGCGCTTCCAAGGAAGGGTGCTGGCTAGCAAGAGCTTTCAGTGCTGGCACTTTTCATCTCTGAGCAATTGCTCGACATTTGCAATTTCTCACCTGAGCTCTCTTTAGACTGCGCGAGAGGATGAGCAGAAGATTAGGTGGCTAGAGAAGCCCAGAGCCCCACTGTTCTTAGGGCTACAAGAGCGCTTCCAAGGAAGGGTGCTGGCTAGCAACAGCTTTCAGTGCTGGCACTTTTCATCTCTGAGCAATTCCTCGACGTTTGCAATTTCTCACCTGAGCTCTCTTTAGACTGCGCGAGAGGATGAGCAGAAGATGAGGTGGCTAGAGAAGCCCAGAGCCCCAGTGTTCTTAGGGCTACAAAAGCGCTTCCAAGGAAGGGTGCTGGCTAGCAACAGCTTTCAGTGCTGGCACTTTTCATCTTTGAGCAGTTGCTCGACTTTTGCAATTTCTCAGCTCTTGTCTACGAGACTGAAAGAGAATGACCGTGATGTTTGGTGGCTAGAGAAGCGCAAAGCCCCAGTGTTGCTGTGCCTGTGAAAGCGCTTCCAAGGAAGGGTGCTGGCTAGCAAGAGCTTTCAGTGCTGGCACTTTTCATCTCTGAGCAATTGCTCGACGTTTGCAATTTCTCACCTGAGCTCTCTTTAGAGTGCGCGAGAGGATGAGCAGAAGATTAGGTGGCTAGAGAAGCCCAGAGCCCCACTGTTCTTAGGGCTACAAGAGCGCTTCCAAGGAAGGGTGCTGGCTAGCCACAGCTTTCAGTGCTGGCACTTTTCATCTCTCAGCAATTCCTCGACGTTTGCAATTTCTCACCTGAGCTCTCTTTAGAGTGCGCGAGAGGATGAGCAGAAGAGTAGGTGGCTAGAGAAGCCCAGAGCCCCAGTGTTCTTAGGGCTACAAAAGCGCTTCCAAGGAAGGGTGCTGGCTAGCAAGAGCTTTCAGTGCTGGCACTTTTCATCTCTGAGCAATTGCTCAACGTTTGCAATATCTCACCTGAGATCTCTTTAGACTGCGCGAGAGGATGAGCAGAAGATTAGGTGACTAGAGAAGCCCAGAGCCCCAGTGTTCTAAGGGCTACAAAAGCGCTTCCAAGGAAGGGTGCTGGCTACCCACAGCTTTCAGTGCTGGCACTTTTCATCTCTGAGCAATTGCTCGACGTTTGCAATTTCAAACCTGAGCTCTCTTTAGACTGCGCGAGAGGATGAGCAGAAGATGAGGTGGCTAGAGAAGCCCAGAGCCCCACTGTTCTTAGGCCTACAAAAGCGCTTCCAAGGAAGGGTGCTGGCTAGCAACAGCTTTCAGTGCTGGCACTTTTCATCTCTGAGCAGTTGCTCGACGTTTGCAATTTCTCAGCTCTTGTCTACAAGACTGAAAGAGAATGACCGTGACATTTGGTGGGTAGAGAAGCGCAAAGCCCCAGTGTTGCTGCGCCTGTGAAAGCACTTCCAAGGAAGGGTGCTGGCTAGCAAGAGCTTTCAGTGCTGGCACTTTTCATCTCTGAGCAATTGCTCGACGTTTGCAATTTCTCAGCTCTTATCTACGAGACGTATAGATAGTGACCGTGATGTTTGGTGGCTAGAGAAGTGCAAAGCCCCAGTGTTGCTGCACCTGTGAAAGCGCTTCCAAGGAAGGGTGCTGGCTAGCAAGAGCTTTCAGTGCTGGCACTTTTCATCTCTGAGCAATTGCTCGACGTTTGCAATTTCTCACCTGAGCTCTCTTTAGACTGCGCGAGAGGATGAGCAGAAGATTAGGTGGCTAGAGAAGCCCAGAGCCCCAGTGTTCTTAGGGCTACAAAAGCGCTTCCAAGGAAGGGTGCTGGCTAGCAACAGCTTTCAGTGCTGGCACTTTTCATCTCTGAGCAATTGCTCGACGTTTGCAATTTCTCAGCTCTTGTCTACGAGACAGAGAGATAGTGACCGTGACGTTTGGTGGCTAGAGAAGCGCAAAGCCCCAGTGTTGCTGCGCCTGTGAAAGCGCTTCCAAGGAAGGGTGCTGGCTAGCAACAGCTTTCAGTGCTGCCACTTTTCATCTCTGAGCAATTGCTCGACGTTTGCAATTTCTCACCTGAGCTCTCTTTAGACTGCGCGAGAGGATGAGCAGAAGATTAGGTGGCTGGAGAAGCCCAGAGCCCCAGTGTTCTTAAGGCTACAAAAGCGCTTCCAAGGAAGGGTGCTGGCTAGCCACAGCTTTCAGTGCTGGCACTTTTCATCTCTGAGCAATTGCTCGACGTTTGCAATTTCTCAGCTCTTGTCTACGAAACAGAGAGATAGTGACCGTGACGTTTGGTGGGTAGAGAAGCGTAAAGCCCCAGTGTTGCTGCGCCTGTGAAAGCGCTTCCAAGGAAGGGTGCTGGCTAGCCACAGCTTTCAGTGCTGGCACTTTTCATCTCTGAGCAATTGCTCGACGTTTGCAATTTCTCACCTGAGCTCTCTTTAGACTGCGCGAGAGGATGAGCAGAAGAGTAGGTGGCTAGAGAAGCCCAGAGCCCCAGTGTTCTTAGGCCTACAAAAGCGCTTCCAAGGAAGGGTGCTGGCTAGCAACAGCTTTCAGTGCTGGCACTTTTCTTCTCTGAGCAATTGCTCGACGTTTGCAATTTCTCACCTGAGCTCTCTTTAGACTGCGCGAGAGGATGAGCAGAAGAGTAGGTGGCTAGAGAAGCCCAGAGCCCCACTGTTCTTAGGCCTACAAAAGCGCTTCCAAGGAAGGGTGCTGGCTAGCAACAGCTTTCAGTGCTGGCACTTTTCATCTCTGAACAATTGCTCGACGTTTGCAATTTCTCCCCTGAGCTCTCTTTAGAGTGCGCGAGAGGATGAGCAGAAGAGTAGGTGGCTAGAGTAGCCCAGAGCCCCAGTGTTCTTAGGGCTACAAAAGCGCTTCCAAGGAAGGGTGCTGGCTAGCAACAGCTTTCAGTGCTGGCACTTTTCATCTCTGAGCAATTGCTCGACGTTTGCAATTTCTCAGCTCGTGTCTACGAGACGGAGAGATAGTGACCATGACGTTTGGTGGCTAGAGAAGCGCAAAGCCCCAGTGTTGCTGCGCCTGTGAAAGCGCTTCCAAGGAAGGGTGCTGGCTAGCAACAGCTTTCAGTGCTGGCCCTTTTCATCTCTGAGCAATTGCTCGACGTTTGCAATTTCTCACCTGAGCTCTCTTTAGACTGCGCGAGAGGATGAGCAGAAGATTAGGTGGCTAGAGAAGCCCAGAGCCCCACTGTTCTTAGGGCTACAAAAGCACTTCCAAGGAAGGGTGCTGGCTAGCAACAGCTTTCAGTGCTGGCACTTTTCATCTCTGAGCAATTGCTCGATGTTTGCAATTTCTCAGCTCTTGTCTACGAGACAGAAAGACTGTCACGTTTGGTGGCTAGAGAAGCGCAAAGCCCCAGTGTTGCTGCGCCTGTGAAAGCGCTTCCAAGGAAGGGTGCTGGCTAGCAACAGCTTTCAGTGCTGGCACTTTTCATCTCTGAGCAATTGCTGGACATTTGCAATTTCAAACCTGAGCTCTGTTTAGAGTGCGCGAGAGGATGAGCAGAAGATTAGGTGGCTAGAGAAGCCCAGAGCCACAGTGTTCTTAGGGCTACAAAAGCGCTTCCAAGGAAGGGTGCTGGCTAGCAACAGCTTTCAGTGCTGGCACTTTTCATCTCTGAGCAATTGCTCGACGTTTGCAATTTCTCAACTCGAGTTTACGAGACAGAGAGATAGTGACCGTGATGTTTGGTGGGTAGAGAAGCGCAAAGCCCCAGTGTTGCTGCGCCTGTGAAAGCACTTCCAAGGAAGGGTGCTGGCTAGCAAGAGCTTTCAGTGCTGGCACTTTTCATCTCTGAGCAGTTGCTCGACGTTTGCAATTTCTCAGCTCTTGTCTACAAGACTGAAAGAGAATGACCGTGACATTTGGTGGGTAGAGAAGCGCAAAGCCCCAGTGTTGCTGCGCCTGTGAAAGCACTTCCAAGGAATGGTGCTGGCTAGCAACAGCTTTCAGTGCTGGCACTTTTCATCTCTGAGCAATTGCTCGACGTTTGCAATTTCTCAGCTCTTATCTACGAGACGGATAGATAGTGACCGTGATGTTTGGTGGCTAGAGAAGCGCAAAGCCCCAGTGTTGCTGCACCTGTGAAAGCGCTTCCAAGGAAGGGTGCTGGCTAGTAACAGCTTTCAGTGCTGGCACTTTTCATCTCTGAGCAATTGCTCGACGTTTGCAATTTCTCACCTGAGCTCTCTTTAGACTGCGCGAGAGGATGAGCAGAAGATTAGGTGGCTAGAGAAGCCCAGAGCCACAGTGTTCTTAGGGCTACAAAAGCGCTTCCAAGGAAGGGTGCTGGCTAGCAACAGCTTTCAGTGCTGGCACTTTTCATCTCTGAGCAATTGCTCGACGTTTGCAATTTCTCGGCTCGTGTTTACGAGACGGAGAGATAGTGAGCGTGACGTTTGGTGGGTAGAGAAGCGCAAAGCCCCAGTGTTGCTGCGCCTGTGAAAGCGCTTCCAAGGAAGGGTGCTGGCTAGCAACAGCTTTCAGTGCTGGCACTTTTCATCTCTGAGCAATTGCTCGACGTTTGCAATTTCTCACCTGAGCTCTCTTTAGACTGCGCGAGAGGATGAGCAGAAGAGTAGGTGGCTAGAGAAGCCCAGAGCCCCAGTGTTCTTAGGGCTACAAAAGCGCTTCCAAGGAAGGGTGCTGGCTAGCAAGAGCTTTCAGTGCTGGCACTTTACATCTCTGAGCAATTGCTCGACGTTTGCAATTTCTCACCTGAGCTCTCTTTAGACTGCGCGAGAGGATGAGCAGAAGAGTAGGTGGCTAGAGAAGCCCAGAGCCCCACTGTTCTTAGGGCTACAAAAGCGCTTCCAAGGAAGGGTGCTGGCTAGCAAGAGCTTTCAGTGCTGGCACTTTTCATCTCTGAGCAATTGCTCGATGTTTGCAATTTCTCACCTGAGCTCTCTTTAGACTGCGCGAGAGGATGAGCAGAAGAGTAGGTGGCTAGAGTAGCCCAGAGCCCCACTGTTCTTAGGCCTACAAAAGCGATTCCAAGGAAGGGTGCTGGCTAGCAACAGCTTTCAGTGCTGGCACTTTTCATCTCTGAGCAATTGCTCAACGTTTGCAATTTCTCAACTCGTGTCTACGAGACGGAGAGATAGTGACCGTGATGTTTGGTGGCTAGAGAAGCGCAAAGCCCCAGTGTTGCTGTGCCTGTGAAAGCGCTTCCAAGGAAGGGTGCTGGCTAGCAACAGCCTTCAGTGCTGGCACTTTTCATCTCTGAGCAATTGCTCAACGTTTGCAATCTCTAACCTTAGCTCTCTTTAGACTGCGCGAGAGGATGAGCAGAAGATTAGATGGCTAGAGAAGCCCAGAGCCCCAGTGTTCTTAGGGCTACAAAAGCGCTTCCAAGGAAGGGTGCTGGCTAGCAACAGCTTTCAGTGCTGGCACTTTTCATCTCTGAGCAATTGCTCGACGTTTGCAATTTCTCACCTGAGCTCACTTTAGAGTGCGCGAGAGGATGAGCAGAAGATGAGGTGGCTAGAGAAGCCCAGAGCCCCAGTGTTCTTAGGGCTACAAAAGCACTTCCAAGGAAGGGTGCTGGCTAGCAACAGCTTTCAGTGCTGGCACTTTTCATCTCTGAGCAATTGCTCGACGTTTGCAATTTCTCAGCTCGTGTCTACGAGACGGAGAGATAGTGACCATGACGTTTGGTGGCTAGAGAAGCGCAAAGCCCCAGTGTTGCTGCGCCTGTGAAAGCGCTTCCAAGGAAGGGTGCTGGCTAGCAACAGCTTTCAGTGCTGGCACTTTTCATCTCTGAGCAATTGCTCGACGTTTGCAATTTCTCACCTGAGCTCTCTTTAGACTGCGCGAGAGGATGAGCAGAAGATTAGGTGGCTAGAGAAGCCCAGAGCCCCAGTGTTCTTAGGCCTACAAAAGCGCTTCCAAGGAAGGGTGCTGGCTAGCAACAGCTTTCAGTGCTGGCACTTTTCATCTCTGAGCAATTGCTCGATGTTTGCAATTTCTCAGCTCTTGTCTACGAGACAGAAAGACTGTCACGTTTGGTGGGTAGAGAAGCGCAAAGCCCCAGTGTTGCTGCGCCTGTGAAAGCGCTTCCAAGGAAGGGTGCTGGCTAGCAACAGCTTTCAGTGCTGGCACTTTTCATCTCTGAGCAATTGCTGGACATTTGCAATTTCTCACCTGAGCTCTCTTTAGACTGCGCGAGAGGATGAGCAGAAGATTAGGTGGCTAGAGAAGCCCAGAGCCCCAGTGTTCTTAGGCCTACAAAATGGCTTCCAAGGAAGGGTGCTGGCTAGCAACAGCTTTCAGTGCTGCCACTTTTCATCTCTGAGCAATTGCTCGATGTTTGCAATTTCTCCCCTGAGCTCTCTTTAGACTGCGCGAGAGGATGAGCAGAAGATTAGGTGGCTAGAGTAGCCCAGAGCCCCAGTGTTCTTAGGGCTACAAAAGCGCTTCCAAGGAAGGGTGCTGGCTAGCAACAGCTTTCAGTGCTGGCACTTTTCATCTCTGAGCAATTGCTGGATGTTTGCAATATCTCACCTGAGCTCTCTTTAGACTGCGCGAGAGGATGAGCAGAAGATGAGGTGGCTAGAGAAGCCCAGAGCCCCAGTGTTCTTAGGGCTACAAAAGCGCTTCCAAGGAAGGGTGCTGGCTAGCAAGAGCTTTCAGTGCTGGCACTTTTCATCTCTGAGCAATTGCTCGACGTTTGCAATTTCTCAACTCGAGTTTACGACACAGAGAGATAGTGACCGTGACGTTTGGTGGGTAGAGAAGCGCAAAGCCCCAGTGTTGCTGCGTCTGTGAAAGCGCTTCCAAGGAAGGGTGCTGGCTAGCAACAGCTTTCAGTGCTGGCACTTTTCATCTCTGAGCAATTGCTCGACGTTTGCAATTTCTCACCTGAGCTCTCTTTAGACTGCGCGAGAGGATGAGCAGAAGATTAGGTGGCTAGAGTAGCCCAGAGCCCCAGTGTTCTTAGGGCTACAAAAGCGCTTCCAAGGAAGGGTGCTGGCTAGCAACAGCTTTCAGTGCTGGCACTTTTCATCTCTGAGCAATTGCTCGACGTTTGCAATTTCTCACCTGAGCTCTCTTTAGAGTGCGCGAGAGGATGAGCAGAAGAGTAGGTGGCTAGAGAAGCCCAGAGCCCCAGTGTTCTTAGGGCTACAAAAGCGCTTCCAAGGAAGGGTGCTGGCTAGCAAGAGCTTTCAGTGCTGGCACTTTTCATCTCTCAGCAATTGCTCGACGTTTGCAATTTCTCAACTCGAGTTTACGAGACAGAGAGATAGTGACCGTGACGTTTGTTGGGTAGAGAAGCGCAAAGCCCCAGTGTTGCTGCGCCTGTGAAAGCACTTCCAAGGAAGAGTGCTGGCTAGCAACAGCTTTCAGTGCTGGCACTTTTCATCTCTGAGCAGTTGCTCGACTTTTGCAATTTCTCAGCTCTTGTCTACATGACTGAAAGAGAATGACCGTGACATTTGGTGGGTAGAGAAGCGCAAAGCCCCAGTGTTGCTGCGCCTGTGAAAGCACTTCCAAGGAAGGGTGCTGGCTAGCAACAGCTTTCAGTGCTGGCACTTTTCATCTCTGAGCAATTGCTCGACGTTTGCAATTTCTCAGCTCTTATCTACGAGACGGAGAGATAGTGACCGTGACGTTTGGTGGGTAGAGAAGTGCAAAGCCCCAGTGTTGCTGCACCTGTGAAAGCGCTTCCAAGGAAGGGTGCTGGCTAGTAACAGCTTTCAGTGCTGGCACTTTTCATCTCTGAGCAATTGCTCGACGTTTGCAATTTCTCACCTGAGCTCTCTTTAGACTGCGCGAGAGGATGAGCAGAAGATTAGGTGGCTAGAGAAGCCCAGAGCCCCAGTGTTCTTAGGGCTACAAAAGCGCTTCCAAGGAAGGGTGCTGGCTAGCAACAGCTTTCAGTGCTGGCACTTTTCATCTCTGAGCAATTGCTCGACGTTTGCAATTTCTCAGCTCATGTTTACGAGACAGAGAGATAGTGACCGTGACGTTTGGTGGCTAGAGAAGCGCAAAGCCCCAGTGTTGCTGCACCTGTGAAAGCGCTTCCAAGGAAGGGTGCTGGCTAGCAACAGCTTTCAGTGCTGGCACTTTTCATCTCTGAGCAATTGCTCGACGTTTGCAATTTCTCACCTGAGCTCTCTTTAGACTGCGCGACAGGATGAGCAGAAGATGAGGTGGCTAGAGAAGCCCAGAGCCCCAGGGTTCTTAGGCCTACAAAAGCGCTTCCAAGGAAGGGTGCTGGCTAGCAACAGCTTTCAGTGCTGGCACTTTTCATCTCTGAGCAATTGCTCGACGTTTGCAATTTCTCACCTGAGCTCTCTTTAGACTGCGCGAGAGGATGAGCAGAAGATTAGGTGGCTAGAGAAGCCCAGAGCCCCACTGTTCTTAGGCCTACAAAAGCGCTTCCAAGGAAGGGTGCTGGCTAGCAAGAGCTTTCAGTGCTGGCACTTTTCATCTCTGAGCAATTGCTCGACGTTTGCAGTTTCTCACCTGAGCTCTCTTTAGACTGCGCGAGAGGATGAGCAGAAGAGTAGGTGGCTAGAGAAGCCCAGAGCCCCAGTGTTCTTAGGCCTACAAAAGCACTTCCAAGGAAGGGTGCTGGCTAGCAACAGCTTTCAGTGCTGGCACTTTTCATCTCTGAGCAATTGCTCGATGTTTGCAATTTCTCACCTGAGCTCTCTTTAGAGTGCGCGAGAGGATGAGCAGAAGATTAGGTGGCTAGAGAAGCCCAGAGCCCCAGTGTTCTTAGGGCTACAAAAGCGCTTCCAAGGAAGGGTGCTGGCTAGCAACAGCTTTCAGTGCTGGCACTTTACATCTCTGAGCAATTGCTCGACGTTTGCAATTTCTCACCTGAGCTCTCTTTAGACTGTGTGAGAGGATGAGCAGAAGAGTAGGTGGCTAGAGAAGCCCAGAGCCCCAGTGTTCTTAGGGCTACAAAAGCGCTTCCAAGGAAGGGTGCTGGCTAGCAAGAGCTTTCAGTGCTGGCACTTTTCATCTCTGAGCAATTGCTCGATGTTTGCAATTTCTCACCTGAGCTCTCTTTAGAGTGCGCGAGAGGATGAGCAGAAGATTAGGTGGCTAGAGAAGCCCAGAGCCCCAGTGTTCTTAGGGCTACAAAAGCGCTTCCAAGGAAGGGTGCTGGCTAGCAACAGCTTTCAGTGCTGGCACTTTACATCTCTGAGCAATTGCTCGACGTTTGCAATTTCTCACCTGAGCTCTCTTTAGACTGTGTGAGAGGATGAGCAGAAGAGTAGGTGGCTAGAGAAGCCCAGAGCCCCAGTGTTCTTAGGGCTACAAAAGCGCTTCCAAGGAAGGGTGCTGGCTAGCAAGAGCTTTCAGTGCTGGCACTTTTCATCTCTGAGCAATTGCTCGATGTTTGCAATTTCTCACCTGAGCTCTCTTTAGACTGCGCGAGAGGATGAGCAGAAGATTAGGTGGCTAGAGAAGCCCAGAGCCCCACTGTTCTTAGGCCTACAAAAGCGATTCCAAGGAAGGGTGCTGGCTAGCAAGAGCTTTCAGTGCTGGCACTTTTCATCTCTGAGCAATTGCTCAACGTTTGCAATCTCTAACCTTAGCTCTCTTTAGACTGCGCGAGAGGATGAGCAGAAGATTAGATGGCTAGAGAAGCCCAGAGCCCCAGTGTTCTTAGGGCTACAAAAGCGCTTCCAAGGAAGGGTGCTGGCTAGCAAGAGCTTTCAGTGCTGGCACTTTTCATCTCTGAGCAATTGCTCGACGTTTGCAATTTCACACCTGAGCTCTCTTTAGAGTGCGCGAGAGGATGAGCAGAAGATGAGGTGGCTAGAGAAGCCCAGAGCCCCACTGTTCTTAGGCCTACAAAAGCACTTCCAAGGAAGGGTGCTGGCTAGCAAGAGCTTTCAGTGCTGGCACTTTTCATCTCTGAGCAATTGCTCGACGTTTGCAATTTCTCAACTCGTATCTACGAGACAGAAAGAGAATGACCGTGATGTTTGGTGGGTAGAGAAGCGCAAAGCCCCAGTGTTGCTGCGCCTGTGAAAGCGCTTCCAAGGAAGGGTGCTGGCTAGCAAGAGCTTTCAGTGCTGGCACTTTTCATCTCTGAGCAATTGCTCGACGTTTGCAATTTCTCAGCTCTTATCTACGAGACGGATAGATAGTGACCGTGATGTTTGGTGGCTAGAGAAGCGCAAAGCCCCAGTGTTGCTGCACCTGTGAAAGCGCTTCCAAGGAAGGGTGCTGGCTAGTAACAGCTTTCAGTGCTGGCACTTTTCATCTCTGAGCAATTGCTCGACGTTTGCAATTTCTCACCTGAGCTCTCTTTAGACTGCGCGAGAGGATGAGCAGAAGATTAGGTGGCTAGAGAAGCCCAGAGCCACAGTGTTCTTAGGGCTACAAAAGCGCTTCCAAGGAAGGGTGCTGGCTAGCAACAGCTTTCAGTGCTGGCACTTTTCATCTCTGAGCAATTGCTCGACGTTTGCAATTTCTCGGCTCGTGTTTACGAGACGGAGAGATAGTGAGCGTGACGTTTGGTGGGTAGAGAAGCGCAAAGCCCCAGTGTTGCTGCGCCTGTGAAAGCGCTTCCAAGGAAGGGTGCTGGCTAGCAACAGCTTTCAGTGCTGGCACTTTTCATCTCTGAGCAATTGCTCGACGTTTGCAATTTCTCACCTGAGCTCTCTTTAGACTGCGCGAGAGGATGAGCAGAAGAGTAGGTGGCTAGAGAAGCCCAGAGCCCCAGTGTTCTTAGGGCTACAAAAGCGCTTCCAAGGAAGGGTGCTGGCTAGCAAGAGCTTTCAGTGCTGGCACTTTACATCTCTGAGCAATTGCTCGACGTTTGCAATTTCTCACCTGAGCTCTCTTTAGACTGCGCGAGAGGATGAGCAGAAGAGTAGGTGGCTAGAGAAGCCCAGAGCCCCACTGTTCTTAGGGCTACAAAAGCGCTTCCAAGGAAGGGTGCTGGCTAGCAAGAGCTTTCAGTGCTGGCACTTTTCATCTCTGAGCAATTGCTCGATGTTTGCAATTTCTCACCTGAGCTCTCTTTAGACTGCGCGAGAGGATGAGCAGAAGAGTAGGTGGCTAGAGTAGCCCAGAGCCCCACTGTTCTTAGGCCTACAAAAGCGATTCCAAGGAAGGGTGCTGGCTAGCAACAGCTTTCAGTGCTGGCACTTTTCATCTCTGAGCAATTGCTCAACGTTTGCAATTTCTCAACTCGTGTCTACGAGACGGAGAGATAGTGACCGTGACGTTTGGTGGCTAGAGAAGCGCAAAGCCCCAGTGTTGCTGTGCCTGTGAAAGCGCTTCCAAGGAAGGGTGCTGGCTAGCAACAGCCTTCAGTGCTGGCACTTTTCATCTCTGAGCAATTGCTCAACGTTTGCAATCTCTAACCTTAGCTCTCTTTAGACTGCGCGAGAGGATGAGCAGAAGATTAGATGGCTAGAGAAGCCCAGAGCCCCAGTGTTCTTAGGGCTACAAAAGCGCTTCCAAGGAAGGGTGCTGGCTAGCAACAGCTTTCAGTGCTGGCACTTTTCATCTCTGAGCAATTGCTCGACGTTTGCAATTTCTCACCTGAGCTCACTTTAGAGTGCGCGAGAGGATGAGCAGAAGATGAGGTGGCTAGAGAAGCCCAGAGCCCCAGTGTTCTTAGGGCTACAAAAGCACTTCCAAGGAAGGGTGCTGGCTAGCAACAGCTTTCAGTGCTGGCACTTTTCATCTCTGAGCAATTGCTCGACGTTTGCAATTTCTCAGCTCGTGTCTACGAGACGGAGAGATAGTGACCATGACGTTTGGTGGCTAGAGAAGCGCAAAGCCCCAGTGTTGCTGCGCCTGTGAAAGCGCTTCCAAGGAAGGGTGCTGGCTAGCAACAGCTTTCAGTGCTGGCACTTTTCATCTCTGAGCAATTGCTCGACGTTTGCAATTTCTCACCTGAGCTCTCTTTAGACTGCGCGAGAGGATGAGCAGAAGATTAGGTGGCTAGAGAAGCCCAGAGCCCCAGTGTTCTTAGGCCTACAAAAGCGCTTCCAAGGAAGGGTGCTGGCTAGCAACAGCTTTCAGTGCTGGCACTTTTCATCTCTGAGCAATTGCTCGATGTTTGCAATTTCTCAGCTCTTGTCTACGAGACAGAAAGACTGTCACGTTTGGTGGGTAGAGAAGCGCAAAGCCCCAGTGTTGCTGCGCCTGTGAAAGCGCTTCCAAGGAAGGGTGCTGGCTAGCAACAGCTTTCAGTGCTGGCACTTTTCATCTCTGAGCAATTGCTGGACATTTGCAATTTCTCACCTGAGCTCTCTTTAGACTGCGCGAGAGGATGAGCAGAAGATTAGGTGGCTAGAGAAGCCCAGAGCCCCAGTGTTCTTAGGCCTACAAAATGGCTTCCAAGGAAGGGTGCTGGCTAGCAACAGCTTTCAGTGCTGCCACTTTTCATCTCTGAGCAATTGCTCGATGTTTGCAATTTCTCACCTGAGCTCTCTTTAGACTGCGCGACAGGATGAGCAGAAGATTAGGTGGCTACAGTAGCCCAGAGCCCCAGTGTTCTTAGGGCTACAAAAGCGCTTCCAAGGAAGGGTGCTGGCTAGCAAGAGCTTTCAGTGCTGGCACTTTGCATCTCTGAGCAATTGCTCGCCGTTTGCAATTTCTCAGCTCGTGTCTACGAGACGGAGAGATAGTGACCGTGATGTTTGGTGGGTAGAGAAGCGCAAAGCCCCAGTGTTGCTGCGCCTGTGAAAGCGCTTCCAAGGAAGGGTTCTGGCTAGCAAGAGCTTTCAGTCCTGGCACTTTTCATCTCTGAGCAATTGCTCGATGTTTGCAATTTCTCCCCTGAGCTCTCTTTAGACTGCGCGAGAGGATGAGCAGAAGATTAGGTGGCTAGAGTAGCCCAGAGCCCCAGTGTTCTTAGGGCTACAAAAGCGCTTCCAAGGAAGGGTGCTGGCTAGCAACAGCTTTCAGTGCTGGCACTTTTCATCTCTGAGCAATTGCTGGATGTTTGCAATATCTCACCTGAGCTCTCTTTAGACTGCGCGAGAGGATGAGCAGAAGATGAGGTGGCTAGAGAAGCCCAGAGCCCCAGTGTTCTTAGGGCTACAAAAGCGCTTCCAAGGAAGGGTGCTGGCTAGCAAGAGCTTTCAGTGCTGGCACTTTTCATCTCTGAGCAATTGCTCGACGTTTGCAATTTCTCAACTCGAGTTTACGACACAGAGAGATAGTGACCGTGACGTTTGGTGGGTAGAGAAGCGCAAAGCCCCAGTGTTGCTGCGTCTGTGAAAGCGCTTCCAAGGAAGGGTGCTGGCTAGCAACAGCTTTCAGTGCTGGCACTTTTCATCTCTGAGCAATTGCTCGACGTTTGCAATTTCTCACCTGAGCTCTCTTTAGACTGCGCGAGAGGATGAGCAGAAGATTAGGTGGCTAGAGTAGCCCAGAGCCCCAGTGTTCTTAGGGCTACAAAAGCGCTTCCAAGGAAGGGTGCTGGCTAGCAACAGCTTTCAGTGCTGGCACTTTTCATCTCTGAGCAATTGCTGGACGTTTGCAATTTCTCACCCGAGCTCTCTTTAGAGTGCGCGAGAGGATGAGCAGAAGAGTAGGTGGCTAGAGAAGCCCAGAGCCCCAGTGTTCTTAGGGCTACAAAAGCGCTTCCAAGGAAGGGTGCTGGCTAGCAAGAGCTTTCAGTGCTGGCACTTTTCATCTCTGAGCAATTGCTCGACGTTTGCAATTTCTCAACTCGAGTTTACGAGACAGAGAGATAGTGACCGTGACGTTTGTTGGGTAGAGAAGCGCAAAGCCCCAGTGTTGCTGCGCCTGTGAAAGCACTTCCAAGGAAGAGTGCTGGCTAGCAACAGCTTTCAGTGCTGGCACTTTTCATCTCTGAGCAGTTGCTCGACTTTTGCAATTTCTCAGCTCTTGTCTACATGACTGAAAGAGAATGACCGTGACATTTGGTGGGTAGAGAAGCGCAAAGCCCCAGTGTTGCTGCGCCTGTGAAAGCACTTCCAAGGAAGGGTGCTGGCTAGCAACAGCTTTCAGTGCTGGCACTTTTCATCTCTGAGCAATTGCTCGACGTTTGCAATTTCTCAGCTCTTATCTACGAGACGGAGAGATAGTGACCGTGACGTTTGGTGGGTAGAGAAGTGCAAAGCCCCAGTGTTGCTGCACCTGTGAAAGCGCTTCCAAGGAAGGGTGCTGGCTAGTAACAGCTTTCAGTGCTGGCACTTTTCATCTCTGAGCAATTGCTCGACGTTTGCAATTTCTCACCTGAGCTCTCTTTAGACTGCGCGAGAGGATGAGCAGAAGATTAGGTGGCTAGAGAAGCCCAGAGCCCCAGTGTTCTTAGGGCTACAAAAGCGCTTCCAAGGAAGGGTGCTGGCTAGCAACAGCTTTCAGTGCTGGCACTTTTCATCTCTGAGCAATTGCTCGACGTTTGCAATTTCTCAGCTCGTGTTTACGAGACAGAGAGATAGTGACCGTGACGTTTGGTGGCTAGAGAAGCGCAAAGCCCCAGTGTTGCTGCACCTGTGAAAGCGCTTCCAAGGAAGGGTGCTGGCTAGCAACAGCTTTCAGTGCTGGCACTTTTCATCTCTGAGCAATTGCTCGACGTTTGCAATTTCTCACCTGAGCTCTCTTTAGACTGCGCGACAGGATGAGCAGAAGATGAGGTGGCTAGAGAAGCCCAGAGCCCCAGGGTTCTTAGGCCTACAAAAGCGCTTCCAAGGAAGGGTGCTGGCTAGCAACAGCTTTCAGTGCTGGCACTTTTCATCTCTGAGCAATTGCTCGACGTTTGCAATTTCTCACCTGAGCTCTCTTTAGACTGCGCGAGAGGATGAGCAGAAGATTAGGTGGCTAGAGAAGCCCAGAGCCCCACTGTTCTTAGGCCTACAAAAGCGCTTCCAAGGAAGGGTGCTGGCTAGCAAGAGCTTTCAGTGCTGGCACTTTTCATCTCTGAGCAATTGCTCGACGTTTGCAGTTTCTCACCTGAGCTCTCTTTAGACTGCGCGAGAGGATGAGCAGAAGAGTAGGTGGCTAGAGAAGCCCAGAGCCCCAGTGTTCTTAGGCCTACAAAAGCGCTTCCAAGGAAGGGTGCTGGCTAGCAACAGCTTTCAGTGCTGGCACTTTTCATCTCTGAGCAATTGCTCGATGTTTGCAATTTCTCACCTGAGCTCTCTTTAGAGTGCGCGAGAGGATGAGCAGAAGATTAGGTGGCTAGAGAAGCCCAGAGCCCCAGTGTTCTTAGGCCTACAAAAGCGCTTCCAAGGAAGGGTGCTGGCTAGCAACAGCTTTCAGTGCTGGCACTTTACATCTCTGAGCAATTGCTCGACGTTTGCAATTTCTCACCTGAGCTCTCTTTAGACTGTGTGAGAGGATGAGCAGAAGAGTAGGTGGCTAGAGAAGCCCAGAGCCCCAGTGTTCTTAGGGCTACAAAAGCGCTTCCAAGGAAGGGTGCTGGCTAGCAAGAGCTTTCAGTGCTGGCACTTTTCATCTCTGAGCAATTGCTCGATGTTTGCAATTTCTCACCTGAGCTCTCTTTAGACTGCGCGAGAGGATGAGCAGAAGATTAGGTGGCTAGAGAAGCCCAGAGCCCCAGTGTTCTTAGGCCTACAAAAGCGATTCCAAGGAAGGGTGCTGGCTAGCAAGAGCTTTCAGTGCTGGCACTTTTCATCTCTGAGCAATTGCTCAACGTTTGCAATCTCTAACCTTAGCTCTCTTTAGACTGCGCGAGAGGATGAGCAGAAGATTAGATGGCTAGAGAAGCCCAGAGCCCCAGTGTTCTTAGGGCTACAAAAGCGCTTCCAAGGAAGGGTGCTGGCTAGCAAGAGCTTTCAGTGCTGGCACTTTTCATCTCTGAGCAATTGCTCGACGTTTGCAATTTCACACCTGAGCTCTCTTTAGAGTGCGCGAGAGGATGAGCAGAAGATGAGGTGGCTAGAGAAGCCCAGAGCCCCACTGTTCTTAGGCCTACAAAAGCACTTCCAAGGAAGGGTGCTGGCTAGCAAGAGCTTTCAGTGCTGGCACTTTTCATCTCTGAGCAATTGCTCGACGTTTGCAATTTCTCAACTCGAGTTTACGAGACAGAGAGATAGTGACCGTGACGTTTGTTGGGTAGAGAAGCGCAAAGCCCCAGTGTTGCTGCGCCTGTGAAAGCACTTCCAAGGAAGAGTGCTGGCTAGCAACAGCTTTCAGTGCTGGCACTTTTCATCTCTGAGCAGTTGCTCGACTTTTGCAATTTCTCAGCTCTTGTCTACAAGACTGAAAGAGAATGACCGTGACATTTGGTGGGTAGAGAAGCGCAAAGCCCCAGTGTTGCTGCACCTGTGAAAGCGCTTCCAAGGAAGGGTGCTGGCTAGTAACAGCTTTCAGTGCTGGCACTTTTCATCTCTGAGCAATTGCTCGACGTTTGCAATTTCTCACCTGAGCTCTCTTTAGACTGCGCGAGAGGATGAGCAGAAGAATAGGTGGCTAGAGAAGCCCAGAGCCACACTGTTCTTAGGCCAACAAAAGCGCTTCCAAGGAAGGGTGCTGGCTAGCAACAGCTTTCAGTGCTGGCACTTTTCATCTCTGAGCAATTGCTCGACGTTTGCAATTTCTCAGCTCGTGTTTACGAGACAGAGTGATAGTGACCGTGACGTTTGGTGGCTAGAGAAGCGCAAAGCCCCAGTGTTGCTGCACCTGTGAAAGCGCTTCCAAGGAAGGGTGCTGGCTAGCAACAGCTTTCAGTGCTGGCACTTTTCATCTCTGAGCAATTGCTCGACGTTTGCAATTTCTCACCTGAGCTCTCTTTAGACGGCGCGACAGGATGAGCAGAAGATTAGGTGGCTAGAGAAGCCCAGAGCCCCAGGGTTCTTAGGGCTACAAAAGCGCTTCCAAGGAAGGGTGCTGGCTAGCAAGAGCTTTCAGTGCTGGCACTTTTCATCTCTGAGCAATTGCTCGACGTTTGCAATTTCTCCCCTGAGCTCTCTTTAGACTGCGCGAGAGGATGAGCAGAAGAGTAGGTGGCTAGAGAAGCCCAGAGCCCCAGTGTTCTTAGGCCTACAAAAGCGCTTCCAAGGAAGGGTGCTGGCTAGCAACAGCTTTCAGTGCTGGCACTTTTCATCTCTGAGCAATTGCTCGACGTTTGCAGTTTCTCACCTGAGCTCTCTTTAGACTGCGCGAGAGGATGAGCAGAAGAGTAGGTGGCTAGAGAAGCCCAGAGCCCCAGTGTTCTTAGGCCTACAAAAGCACTTCCAAGGAAGGGTGCTGGCTAGCAACAGCTTTCAGTGCTGGCACTTTTCATCTCTGAGCAATTGCTCGATGTTTGCAATTTCTCACCTGAGCTCTCTTTAGACTGCACGAGAGGATGAGCAGAAGAGTAGGTGGCTAGAGAAGCCCAGAGCCCCAGTGTTCTTAGGGCTACAAAAGCGCTTCCAAGGAAGGGTGCTGGCTAGCAACAGCTTTCAGTGCTGGCACTTTACATCTCTGAGCAATTGCTCGACGTTTGCAATTTCTCACCTGAGCTCTCTTTAGACTGTGTGAGAGGATGAGCAAAAGAGTAGGTGGCTAGAGAAGCCCAGAGCCCCAGTGTTCTTAGGGCTACAAAAGCGCTTCCAAGGAAGGGTGCTGGCTAGCAAGAGCTTTCAGTGCTGGCACTTTTCATCTCTGAGCAATTGCTCGATGTTTGCAATTTCTCACCTGAGCTCTCTTTAGACTGCGCGAGAGGATGAGCAGAAGATTAGGTGGCTAGAGAAGCCCAGAGCCCCACTGTTCTTAGGGCTACAAAAGCGCTTCCAAGGAAGGGTGCTGGCTAGCAACAGCTTTCAGTGCTGGCACTTTTCATCTCTGAGCAATTGCTCAACGTTTGCAATTTCTCAGCTCGTGTCTACGAGACGGAGAGATAGTGACCGTGATGTTTGGTGGCTAGAGAAGCGCAAAGCCCCAGTGTTGCTGTGCCTGTGAAAGCGCTTCCAAGGAAGGGTGCTGGCTAGCAACAGCTTTCAGTGCTGGCACTTTTCATCTCTGAGCAATTGCTCAACGTTTGCAATCTCTAACCTTAGCTCTCTTTAGACTGCGCGAGAGGATGAGCAGAAGATTAGATGGCTAGAGAAGCCGAGAGCCCCAGTGTTCTTAGGGCTACAAAAGCGCTTCCAAGGAAGGGTGCTGGCTAGCAAGAGCTTTCAGTGCTGGCACTTTTCATCTCTGAGCAATTGCTCGACGTTTGCAATTTCACACCTGAGCTCTCTTTAGTGTGCGCGAGAGGATGAGCAGAAGATGAGGTGGCTAGAGAAGCCCAGAGCCCCACTGTTCTTAGGCCTACAAAAGCACTTCCAAGGAAGGGTGCTGGCTAGCAACAGCTTTCAGTGCTGGCACTTTTCATCTCTCAGCAATTGCTCGACGTTTGCAATTTCTCAACTCGTATCTACGAGACAGAAAGAGAATGACCGTGATGTTTGGTGGCTAGAGAAGCGCAAAGCCCCAGTGTTGCTGCGCCTGTGAAAGCGCTTCCAAGGAAGGGTGCTGGCTAGCAACAGCTTTCAGTGCTGGCACTTTTCATCTCTGAGCAATTGCTCGACGTTTGCAATTTCTCAGCTCTTATCTACGAGACGGATAGATAGTGACCGTGATGTTTGGTGGCTAGAGAAGCGCAAAGCCCCAGTGTTGCTGCACCTGTGAAAGCGCTTCCAAGGAAGGCTGCTGGCTGGCAACAGCTTTCAGTGCTGGCACTTTTCATCTCTGAGCAATTGCTGGACATTTGCAATTTCAAACCTGAGCTCTCTTTAGACTGCGCGAGAGGATGAGCAGAAGATTAGGTGGCTAGAGTAGCCCAGAGCCCCAGTGTTCTTAGGGCTACAAAAGCGCTTCCAAGGAAGGGTGCTGGCTAGCAACAGCTTTCAGTGCTGGCACTTTTCATCTCTGAGCAATTGCTGGATGTTTGCAATTTCTCACCTGAGCTCTCTTTAGAGTGCGCGAGAGGATGAGCAGAAGATTAGGTGGCTAGAGAAGCCCAGAGCCCCAGTGTTCTTAGGGCTACAAAAGCGCTTCCAAGGAAGGGTGCTGGCTAGCAACAGCTTTCAGTGCTGGCACTTTTCATCTCTGAGCAATTGCTCGACGTTTGCAATTTCTCAGCTCGTGTCTACGAGACGGAGAGATAGTGACCATGACGTTTGGTGGCTAGAGAAGCGCAAAGCCCCAGTGTTGCTGCGCCTGTGAAAGCGCTTCCAAGGAAGGGTGCTGGCTAGCAACAGCTTTCAGTGCTGGCACTTTTCATCTCTCAGCAATTGCTCGACGTTTGCAATTTCTCACCTGAGCTCTCTTTAGACTGCGCGAGAGGATGAGCAGAAGATTAGGTGGCTAGAGAAGCCCAGAGCCCCACTGTTCTTAGGGCTACAAAAGCGCTTCCAAGGAAGGGTGCTGGCTAGCAAGAGCTTTCAGTGCTGGCACTTTTCATCTCTGAGCAATTGCTCGACGTTTGCAATTTCTCAACTCGAGTTTACGAGACAGAGAGATAGTGACCGTGACGTTTGTTGGGTAGAGAAGCGCAAAGCCCCAGTGTTGCTGCGCCTGTGAAAGCACTTCCAAGGAAGAGTGCTGGCTAGCAACAGCTTTCAGTGCTGGCACTTTTCATCTCTGAGCAGTTGCTCGACTTTTGCAATTTCTCAGCTCTTGTCTACAAGACTGAAAGAGAATGACCGTGACATTTGGTGGGTAGAGAAGCGCAAAGCCCCAGTGTTGCTGCGCCTGTGAAAGCACTTCCAAGGAAGGGTGCTGGCTAGCAACAGCTTTCAGTGCTGGCACTTTTCATCTCTGAGCAATTGCTCGACGTTTGCAATTTCTCAGCTCTTATCTACGAGACGGATAGATAGTGACCGTGATGTTTGGTGGGTAGAGAAGTGCAAAGCCCCAGTGTTGCTGCACCTGTGAAAGCGCTTCCAAGGAAGGGTGCTGGCTAGTAACAGCTTTCAGTGCTGGCACTTTTCATCTCTGAGCAATTGCTCGACGTTTGCAATTTCTCACCTGAGCTCTCTTTAGACTGCGCGAGAGGATGAGCAGAAGAATAGGTGGCTAGAGAAGCCCAGAGCCACAGTGTTCTTAGGCCTACAAAAGCGCTTCCAAGGAAGGGTGCTGGCTAGCAACAGCTTTCAGTGCTGGCACTTTTCATCTCTGAGCAATTGCTCGACGTTTGCAATTTCTCAGCTCGTGTTTACGAGACAGAATGATAGTGACCGTGACGTTTGGTGGCTAGAGAAGCGCAAAGCCCCAGTGTTGCTGCACCTGTGAAAGCGCTTCCAAGGAAGGGTGCTGGCTAGCAACAGCTTTCAGTGCTGGCACTTTTCATCTCTGAGCAATTGCTCGACGTTTGCAATTTCTCACCTGAGCTCTCTTTAGACGGCGCGACAGGATGAGCAGAAGATTAGGTGGCTAGAGAAGCCCAGAGCCCCAGGGTTCTTAGGGCTACAAAAGCGCTTCCAAGGAAGGGTGCTGGCTAGCAAGAGCTTTCAGTGCTGGCACTTTTCATCTCTGAGCAATTGCTCGACGTTTGCAATTTCTCCCCTGAGCTCTCTTTAGACTGCGCGAGAGGATGAGCAGAAGATGAGGTGGCTAGAGAAGCCCAGAGCCCCAGTGTTCTTAGGCCTACAAAAGCGCTTCCAAGGAAGGGTGCTGGCTAGCAACAGCTTTCAGTGCTGGCACTTTTCATCTCTGAGCAATTGCTCGACGTTTGCAGTTTCTCACCTGAGCTCTCTTTAGACTGCGCGAGAGGATGAGCAGAAGAGTAGGTGGCTAGAGAAGCCCAGAGCCCCAGTGTTCTTAGGCCTACAAAAGCACTTCCAAGGAAGGGTGCTGGCTAGCAACAGCTTTCAGTGCTGGCACTTTTCATCTCTGAGCAATTGCTCGATGTTTGCAATTTCTCACCTGAGCTCTCTTTAGACTGCACGAGAGGATGAGCAGAAGAGTAGGTGGCTAGAGAAGCCCAGAGCCCCAGTGTTCTTAGGGCTACAAAAGCGCTTCCAAGGAAGGGTGCTGGCTAGCAACAGCTTTCAGTGCTGGCACTTTACATCTCTGAGCAATTGCTCGACGTTTGCAATTTCTCACCTGAGCTCTCTTTAGACTGTGTGAGAGGATGAGCAAAAGAGTAGGTGGCTAGAGAAGCCCAGAGCCCCAGTGTTCTTAGGGCTACAAAAGCGCTTCCAAGGAAGGGTGCTGGCTAGCAAGAGCTTTCAGTGCTGGCACTTTTCATCTCTGAGCAATTGCTCGATGTTTGCAATTTCTCACCTGAGCTCTCTTTAGACTGCGTGAGAGGATGAGCAGAAGATTAGGTGGCTAGAGAAGCCCAGAGCCCCACTGTTCTTAGGGCTACAAAAGCGCTTCCAAGGAAGGGTGCTGGCTAGCAACAGCTTTCAGTGCTGGCACTTTTCATCTCTGAGGAATTGCTCAACGTTTGCAATTTCTCAGCTCGTGTCTACGAGACGGAGAGATAGTGACCGTGATGTTTGGTGGCTAGAGAAGCGCAAAGCCCCAGTGTTGCTGTGCCTGTGAAAGCGCTTCCAAGGAAGGGTGCTGGCTAGCAACAGCTTTCAGTGCTGGCACTTTTCATCTCTGAGCAATTGCTGGATGTTTGCAATTTCTCACCTGAGCTCTCTTTAGAGTGCGCGAGAGGATGAGCAGAAGATTAGATGGCTAGAGAAGCCGAGAGCCCCAGTGTTCTTAGGGCTACAAAAGCGCTTCCAAGGAAGGGTGCTGGCTAGCAAGAGCTTTCAGTGCTGGCACTTTTCATCTCTGAGCAATTGCTCGACGTTTGCAATTTCACACCTGAGCTCTCTTTAGTGTGCGCGAGAGGATGAGCAGAAAAGTAGGTGGCTAGAGAAGCCCAGAGCCCCAGTGTTCTTAGGCCTACAACAGCGGTTCCAAGGAAGGGTGCTGGCTAGCAACAGCTTTCAGTGCTGGCACTTTTCATCTCTGAGCAATTGCTCGACGTTTGCAATTTCTCAACTCGTATCTACGAGACAGAAAGAGAATGACCGTGATGTTTGGTGGCTAGAGAAGCGCAAAGCCCCAGTGTTGCTGCGTCTGTGAAAGCGCTTCCAAGGAAGGGTGCTGGCTAGCAACAGCTTTCAGTGCTGGCACTTTTCATCTCTGAGCAATTGCTCGACGTTTGCAATTTCTCAGCTCTTATCTACGAGACGGATAGATAGTGACCGTGATGTTTGGTGGCTAGAGAAGCGCAAAGCCCCAGTGTTGCTGCACCTGTGAAAGCGCTTCCAAGGAAGGGTGCTGGCTAGCAACAGCTTTCAGTGCTGGCACTTTTCATCTCTGAGCAATTGCTGGACATTTGCAATTTCAAACCTGAGCTCTCTTTAGACTGCGCGAGAGGATGAGCAGAAGATTAGGTGGCTAGAGTAGCCCAGAGCCCCAGTGTTCTTAGGGCTACAAAAGCGCTTCCAAGGAAGGGTGCTGGCTAGCAACAGCTTTCAGTGCTGGCACTTTTCATCTCTGAGCAATTGCTGGATGTTTGCAATTTCTCACCTGAGCTCTCTTTAGAGTGCGCGAGAGGATGAGCAGAAGATTAGGTGGCTAGAGAAGCCCAGAGCCCCAGTGTTCTTAGGGCTACAAAAGCGCTTCCAAGGAAGGGTGCTGGCTAGCAACAGCTTTCAGTGCTGGCACTTTTCATCTCTGAGCAATTGCTCGACGTTTGCAATTTCTCGGCTCGTGTCTACGAGACGGAGAGATAGTGACCATGACGTTTGGTGGCTAGAGAAGCGCAAAGCCCCAGTGTTGCTGCGCCTGTGAAAGCGCTTCCAAGGAAGGGTGCTGGCTAGCAACAGCTTTCAGTGCTGGCACTTTTCATCTCTCAGCAATTGCTCGACGTTTGCAATTTCTCACCTGAGCTCTCTTTAGACTGCGCGAGAGGATGAGCAGAAGATTAGGTGGCTAGAGAAGCCCAGAGCCCCACTGTTCTTAGGGCTACAAAAGCACTTCCAAGGAAGGGTGCTGGCTAGCAACAGCTTTCAGTGCTGGCACTTTTCATCTCTGAGCAATTGCTCGATGTTTGCAATTTCTCAGCTCTTGTCTACAAGACAGAAAGACTGTCACGTTTGGTGGGTAGAGAAGCGCAAAGCCCCAGTGTTGCTGCGCCTGTGAAAGCGCTTCCAAGGAAGGGTGCTGGCTAGCAACAGCTTTCAGTGCTGGCACTTTTCATCTCTGAGCAATTGCTCGACGTTTGCAATTTCTCACCTGAGCTCTCTTTAGAGTGCGCGAGAGGATGAGCAGAAGATTAGGTGGCTAGAGAAGCCCAGAGCCCCAGTGTTCTTAGGGCTACAAAATGGCTTCCAAGGAAGGGTGCTGGCTAGCAACAGCTTTCAGTGCTGGCACTTTTCATCTCTGAGCAATTGCTCGATGTTTGCAATTTCTCACCTGAGCTCTCTTTAGACTGCGCGAGAGGATGAGCAGAAGAGTAGGTGGCTAGAGAAGCCCAGAGCCCCAGTGTTCTTAGGCCTACAAAAGCGCTTCCAAGGAAGGGTGCTGGCTAGCAAGAGCTTTCAGTGCTGGCACTTTTCATCTCTGAGCAATTGCTCGACGTTTGCAATTTCTCAACTCGAGTTTACGAGACAGAAAGAGAATGACCGTGACGTTTGGTGGGTAGAGAAGCGCAAAGCCCCAGTGTTGCTGCGCCTGTGAAAGCGCTTCCAAGGAAGGGTGCTGGCTAGCAACAGCTTTCAGTGCTGGCACTTTTCATCTCTGAGCAATTGCTCGACGTTTGCAATTTCTCACCTGAGCTCTCTTTAGACTGCGCGAGAGGATGAGCAGAAGATGAGGTGGCTAGAGAAGCCCAGAGCCCCAGTGTTCTTAGGCCTACAAAAGCGCTTCCAAGGAAGGGTGCTGGCTAGCAACAGCTTTCAGTGCTGGCACTTTTCATCTCTGAGCAATTGCTCGACGTTTGCAATTTCTCACCTGAGCTCTCTTTAGACTGCGCGAGAGGATGAGCAGAAGAGTAGGTGGCTAGAGAAGCCCAGAGCCCCAGTGTTCTTAGGGCTACAAAAGCGCTTCCAAGGAAGGGTGCTGGCTAGCAACAGCTTTCAGTGCTGGCACTTTTCCTCTCTGAGCAATTGCTCGACGTTTGCAATTTCTCAGCTCTTGTCTACAAGACTGAAAGAGAATGACCGTGACATTTGGTGGGTAGAGAAGCGCAAAGCCCCAGTGTTGCTGCGCCTGTGAAAGCACTTCCAAGGAAGGGTGCTGGCTAGCCACAGCTTTCAGTGCTGGCACTTTTCATCTCTGAGCAATTGCTCGACGTTTGCAATTTCTCAGCTCTTATCTACGAGACGGATAGATAGTAACCGTGATGTTTGGTGGGTAGAGAAGCGCAAAGACCCAGTGTTGCTGCACCTGTGAAAGCGCTTCCAAGGAAGGGTGCTGGCTAGCAACAGCTTTCAGTGCTGGCACTTTTCATCTCTGAGCAATTGCTCGACGTTTGCAATTTCTCACCTGAGTTCTCTTTAGACTGCGCGAGAGGATGAGCAGAAGATTAGGTGGCTGGAGAAGCCCAGAGCCCCAGTGTTCTTAGGGCTACAAAAGCGCTTCCAAGGAAGGGTGCTGGCTAGCAACAGCTTTCAGTGCTGGCACTTTTCATCTCTGAGCAATTGCTCAACGTTTGCAATTTCTCACCTGAGCTCTCTTTAGACTGCGCGAGAGGATGAGCAGAAGATTAGGTGGCTGGAGAAGCCCAGAGCCCCAGTGTTCTTAAGGCTACAAAAGCGCTTCCAAGGAAGGGTGCTGGCTAGCAACAGCTTTCAGTGCTGGCACTTTTCATCTCTGAGCAATTGCTGGATGTTTGCAATTTCTCACCTGAGCTCTCTATAGACTGCGCGAGAGGATGAGCAGAAGAGTAGGTGGCTAGAGAAGCCCAGAGCCCCACTGTTCTTAGGGCTACAAAAGCGCTTCCAAGGAAGGGTGCTGGCTAGCAACAGCTTTCAGTGCTGGCACTTTTCATCTCTGAGCAATTGCTCGACGTTTGCAATTTCTCACCTGAGCTCTCTTTAGACTGCGCGAGAGGATGAGCAGAAGAGTAGGTGGCTAGAGAACCCCAGAGCCCCAGTGTTCTTAGGCCTACAAAAGCACTTCCAAGGAAGGGTGCTGGCTAGCAAGAGCTTTCAGTGCTGGCACATTTCATCTCTGAGCAATTGCTGGATGTTTGCAATTTCTCACCTGAGCTCTCTTTAGACTGCGCGAGAGGATGAGCAGAAGATGAGGTGGCTAGAGAAGCCCAGAGCCCCAGTGTTCTTAGGCCTACAAAAGCGCTTCCAAGGAAGGGTGCTGGCTAGAAACAGCTTTCAGTGCTGGCACTTTACATCTCTGAGCAATTGCTCGACGTTTGCAATTTCTCACCTGAGCTCTCTTTAGACTGCGCGAGAGGATGAGCAGAAGAGTAGGTGGCTAGAGAAGCCCAGAGCCCCAGTGTTCTTAGGGCTACAAAAGCGCTTCCAAGGAAGGGTGCTGGCTAGCAAGAGCTTTCAGTGCTGGCACTTTTCATCTCTGAGCAATTGCTCGATGTTTCCAATTTCTCACCTGAGCTCTCTTTAGACTGCGCGAGAGGATGAGCAGAAGATTAGGTGGCTAGAGTAGCGCAGAGCCCCAGTGTTCTTAGGCCTACAAAAGCGCTTCCAAGGAAGGGTGCTGGCTAGCCACAGCTTTCAGTGCTGGCACTTTTCATCTCTGAGCAATTGCTCGACGTTTGCAATTTCTCACCTGAGCTCTCTTTAGACTGCGCGAGAGGATGAGCAGAAGAGTAGGTGGCTAGAGAAGCGCAAAGCCCCACTGTTTTTAGGCCTACAAAAGCGCTTCCAAGGAAGGGTGCTGGCTAGCAAGAGCTTTCAGTGCTGGCACTTTTCATCTCTGAGCAATTGCTCGACGTTTGCAATTTCTCAGCTCTTGTCTACGAAACAGAGAGATAGTGACCGTGACGTTTGGTGGGTAGAGAAGCGTAAAGCCCCAGTGTTGCTGCGCCTGTGAAAGCGCTTCCAAGGAAGGGTGCTGGCTAGCAACAGCTTTCAGTGCTGGCACTTTTCATCTCTGAGCAATTGCTCGACGTTTGCAATTTCTCACCTGAGCTCTCTTTAGAGTGCATGAGAGGATGAGCAGAAGATGAGGTGGCTAGAGAAGCCCAGAGCCCCAGTGTTCTTAGGGCTACAAAAGCGCTTCCAAGGAAGGGTGCTGGCTAGAAACAGCTTTCAGTGCTGGCACTTTTCATCTCTGAGCAATTGCTGGATGTTTGCAATTTCTCACCTGAGCTCTCTTTAGACTGCGTGAGAGGATGAGCAGAAGATGAGGTGGCTAGAGAAGCCCAGAGCCCCAGTGTTCTTAGGGCTACAAAAGCGCTTCCAAGGAAGGGTGCTGGCTAGCAACAGCTTTCAGTGCTGGCACTTTTCATCTCTGAGCAATTGCTGGATGTTTGCAATTTCTCACCTGAGCTCTCTTTAGACGCGCGAGAGGATGAGCAGAAGAGTAGGTGGCTAGAGAAGCCCAGAGCCCCAGTGTTCTTAGGGCTACAAAAGCGCTTCCAAGGAAGGGTGCTGGCTAGCAACAGCTTTCAGTGCTGGCACTTTTCATCTCTGAACAATTGCTCGACGTTTGCAATTTCTCACCTGAGCTCTCTTTAGACTGCGCGAGAGGATGAGCAGAAGATGAGGTGGCTAGAGAAGCCCAGAGCCCCACTGTTCTTAGGGCTACAAAAGCGCTTCCAAGGAAGGGTGCTGGCTAGCAACAGCTTTCAGTGCTGGCACATTTCATCTCTGAGCAATTGCTGGATGTTTGCAATTTCTCACCTGAGCTCTCTTTAGACTGCACGAGAGGATGAGCAGAAGATGAGGTGGCTAGAGAAGCCCAGAGCCCCACTGTTCTTAGGCCTACAAAAGCGCTTCCAAGGAAGGGTGCTGGCTAGCAAGAGCTTTCAGTGCTGGCACTTTTCATCTCTGAGCAATTGCTCAACGTTTCCAATTTCTCAGCTCGTGTCTACGAGACGGAGAGATAGTGACCGTGATGTTTGGTGGGTAGAGAAGCGCAAAGCCCCAGTGTTGCTGCGCCTGTGAAAGCGCTTCCAAGGAAGGGTGCTGGCTAGCAACAGCTTTCAGTGCTGGCACTTTTCATCTCTGAGCAATTGCTCAACGTTTGCAATATCTCACCTGAGCTCTCTTTAGACTGCGCGAGAGGATGAGCAGAAGATTAGATGGCTAGAGAAGCCCAGAGCCCCAGTGTTCTTAGGGCTACAAAAGCGCTTCCAAGGAAGGGTGCTGGCTAGCAACAGCTTTCAGTGCTGGCACTTTTCATCTCTGAGCAATTGCTCGACGTTTGCAATTTCTCACCTGAGCTCACTTTAGAGTGAGCGAGAGGATGAGCAGAAGATGAGGTGGCTAGAGAAGCCCAGAGCCCCACTGTTCTTAGGCCTACAAAAGCACTTCCAAGGAAGGGTGCTGGCTAGCAAGAGCTTTCAGTGCTGGCACTTTTCATCTCTGAGCAATTGCTCGACGTTTGCAATTTCTCAACTCGTATCTACGAGACAGAAAGAGAATGACCGTGATGTTTGGTGGCTAGAGAAGCGCAAAGCCCCAGTGTTGCTGCGCCTGTGAAAGCGCTTCCAAGGAAGGGTGCTGGCTAGCAACAGCTTTCAGTGCTGGCACTTTTCATCTCTGAGCAATTGCTCGACGTTTGCAATTTCTCAGCTCTTATCTACGAGACGGATAGATAGTGACCGTGATGTTTGGTGGCTAGAGAAGCGCAAAGCCCCAGTGTTGCTGCACCTGTGAAAGCGCTTCCAAGGAAGGGTGCTGGCTAGTAACAGCTTTCAGTGCTGGCACTTTTCATCTCTGAGCAATTGCTGGACATTTGCAATTTCAAACCTGAGCTCTCTTTAGACTGCGCGAGAGGATGAGCAGAAGATTAGGTGGCTAGAGTAGCCCAGAGCCCCACTGTTCTTAGGGCTACAAAAGCACTTCCAAGGAAGGGTGCTGGCTAGCAACAGCTTTCAGTGCTGGCACTTTTCATCTCTGAGCAATTGCTGGACATTTGCAATTTCAAACCTGAGCTCTCTTTAGACTGCGCGAGAGGATGAGCAGAAGATTAGGTGGCTAGAGTAGCCCAGATCCACAGTGTTCTTAGGGCTACAAAAGCGCTTCCAAGGAAGGGTGCTGGCTAGCAAGAGCTTTCAGTGCTGGCACTTTTCATCTCTGAGCAATTGCTCGACGTTTGCAATTTCTCAGCTCGTGTCTACGAGACGGAGAGATAGTGACCTTGATATTTGGTGGGTAGAGAAGCGCAAAGCCCCAGTGTTGCTGCGCCTGTGAAAGCGCTTCCAAGGAAGGGTGCTGGCTAGCAACAGCTTTCAGTGCTGGCACTTTTCATCTCTGAGCAATTGCTCAACGTTTGGAATCTCTCACCTGAGCTCTCTTTAGACTGCGCGAGAGGATGAGCAGAAGATTAGGTGGCTAGAGAAGCCCAGAGCCCCAGTGTTCTTAGGCCTACAAAAGCGCTTCCAAGGAAGGGTGCTGGCTAGCAACAGCTTTCAGTGCTGGCACTTTTCATCTCTGAGCAATTGCTCGACGTTTGCAACTTCTCAGCTCGTCTACTATACTGAAAGAGAATGACCATGATGTTTGGTGGGTAGAGTAGCGCAAAGCCCCAGTGTTGCTGCGCCTGTGAAAGCGCTTCCAAGGAAGGGTGCTGGCTAGCAACAGCTTTCAGTGCTGGCACTTTTCATCTCTGAGCAATTGCTCGACGTTTTCAAATTCAAAGCTGAGCTCTCTTTAGACTGCGCGAGAGGATGAGCAGAAGAGTAGGTGGCTAGAGAAGCCCAGAGCCCCAGTGTTCTT
This sequence comes from Sarcoramphus papa, assembly GCA_037962945.1. NCBI lineage: Eukaryota > Metazoa > Chordata > Aves > Accipitriformes > Cathartidae > Sarcoramphus > Sarcoramphus papa. The sequence goes on from CM075586.1 coordinate 96,096,828, forward strand.
AGGGCTACAAAAGCGCTTCCAAGGAAGGGTGCTGGCTAGCAACAGCTTTCAGTGCTGGCACTTTTCATCTCTGAGCAATTGCTCGACGTTTGCAATTTCTCACCTGAGCTCTCTTTAGACTGCGCGAGAGGATGAGCAGAAGATTAGGTGGCTAGAGAAGCCCAGAGCCCCACTGTTCTTAGGCCTACAAAAGCGCTTCCAAGGAAGGGTGCTGGCTAGCAACAGCTTTCAGTGCTGGCACTTTTCATCTCTGAGCAATTGCTCGACGTTTGCAATTTCTCAGCTCGTGTCTACGAGACGGAGAGATAGTGACCGTGATGTTTGGTGGGTAGAGAAGCGCAAAGCCCCAGTGTTACTGCGCCTGTGAAAGCGCTTCCAAGGAAGGGTGCTGGCTAGCAAGAGCTTTCAGTGCTGGCACTTTTCATCTCTGAGCAATTGCTCGACGTTTGCAATTTCTCAGCTCTTATCTACGAGACGGATATATAGTGACCGTGACGTTTGGTGGGTAGAGAAGCGCGAAGCCCCAGTGTTGCTGCGCCTGTGAAAGCGCTTCCAAGGAAGGGTGCTGGCTAGTAACAGCTTTCAGTGCTGACAGTTTTCATCTCTGAGCAATTGCTCGACGTTTGCAATTTCTCACCTGAGCTCTCTTTAGACGGCGCGAGAGGATGAGCAGAAGATTAGGTGGCTAGAGAAGCCCAGAGCCACACTGTTCTTAGGGCTACAAAAGGGCTTCCAAGGAAGGGTGCTGGCTAGCAAGAGCTTTCAGTGCTGGCACTTTTCATCTCTGAGCAATTGCTCGACATTTGCAATTTCTCAACTCGTATCTACGAGACTGAAAGAGAAAGACCGTGATGTTTGGTGGGTAGAGAAGCCCAGAGCCCCAGTGTTGCTGCGTCTGTGAAAGCGCTTCCAAGGAAGGGTGCTGGCTGGCAACAGCTTTCAGTGCTGGCACTTTTCATCTCTGAGCAATTGCTCGACGTTTGCAATTTCTCAGCTCTTATCTACGAGACGGAGAGATAGTGACCGTGATGTTTGCTGGGTAGAGAAGCGCAAAGCCCCAGTGTTGCTGCGCCTATGAAAGCGCTTCCAAGGAAGGGTGCTGGCTAGTAACAGCTTTCAGTGCTGGCACTTTTCATCTCTGAACAATTGCTCGACGTTTGCAATTTCTCACCTGAGCTCTCTTTAGACTGCGCGAGAGGATGAGCAGAAGATTAGGTGGCTAGAGAAGCCCAGAGCCCCAGTGTTCTTAGGCCTACAAAAGCGCTTCCAAGGAAGGGTGCTGGCTAGCAACAGTTTTCAGTGCTGGCACTTTTCATCTCTGAGCAATTGCTGGACGTTTGCAATTTCTCACCTGAGCTCTCTGTAGACTGCGCGAGAGGATGAGCAGAAGAGTAGGTGGCTAGAGAAGCCCAGAGCCCCACTGTTCTTAGGGCTACAAAAGCGCTTCCAAGGAAGGGTGCTGGCTAGCAACAGCTTTCAGTGCTGGCACTTTTCATCTCTGAGCAATTGCTCGATGTTTGCAATTTCTCCCCTGAGCTCTCTTTAGACTGCGCGAGAGGATGAGCAGAAGATTAGGTGGCTAGAGTAGCCCAGAGCCCCACTGTTCTTAGGCCTACAAAAGCGATTCCAAGGAAGGGTGCTGGCTAGCAACAGCTTTCAGTGCTGGCACTTTTCATCTCTGAGCAATTGCTCAACGTTTGCAATTTCTCAGCTCGTGTCTACGAGACGGGGAGATAGTGACCGTGATGTTTGGTGGGTAGAGAAGCGCAAAGCCCCAGTGTTGCTGCGCCTGTGAAAGCGCTTCCAAGGAAGGGTGCTGGCTAGTAACAGCTTTCAGTGCTGGCACTTTTCATCTCTGAGCAATTGCTGGACATTTGCAATTTCAAACCTGAGCTCTCTTTAGACTGCGGGAGAGGATGAGCAGAAGATTAGGTGGCTAGAGTAGCCCAGAGCCCCACTGTTCTTAGGGCTACAAAAGCACTTCCAAGGAAGGGTGCTGGCTAGCAACAGCTTTCAGTGCTGGCACTTTTCATCTCTGAGCAATTGCTGGACATTTGCAATTTCAAACCTGAGCTCTCTTTAGACTGCGCGAGAGGATGAGCAGAAGATTAGGTGGCTAGAGTAGCCCAGATCCACAGTGTTCTTAGGGCTACAAAAGCGCTTCCAAGGAAGGGTGCTGGCTAGCAAGAGCTTTCAGTGCTGGCACTTTTCATCTCTGAGCAATTGCTCGACGTTTGCAATTTCTCAGCTCGTGTCTACGAGACGGAGAGATAGTGACCTTGATATTTGGTGGGTAGAGAAGCGCAAAGCCCCAGTGTTGCTGCGCCTGTGAAAGCGCTTCCAAGGAAGGGTGCTGGCTAGCAACAGCTTTCAGTGCTGGCACTTTTCATCTCTGAGCAATTGCTCAACGTTTGCAATTTCTCACCTGAGCTCTCTTTAGACTGCGCGAGAGGATGAGCAGAAGATTAGGTGGCTAGAGAAGCCCAGAGCCCCAGTGTTCTTAGGGCTACAAAAGCGCTTCCAAGGAAGGGTGCTGGCTAGCAACAGCTTTCAGTGCTGGCACTTTTCATCTCTGAGCAATTGCTCGACGTTTGCAACTTCTCAGCTCGTCTACTATACTGAAAGAGAATGACCATGATGTTTGGTGGGTAGAGTAGCGCAAAGCCCCAGTGTTGCTGCGCCTGTGAAAGCGCTTCCAAGGAAGGGTGCTGGCTAGCAACAGCTTTCAGTGCTGGCACTTTTCATCTCTGAGCAATTGCTCGACGTTTTCAAATTCAAAGCTGAGCTCTCTTTAGACTGCGCGAGAGGATGAGCAGAAGAGTAGGTGGCTAGAGAAGCCCAGAGCCCCAGTGTTCTTAGGGCTACAAAAGCGCTTCCAAGGAAGGGTGCTGGCTAGCAACAGCTTTCAGTGCTGGCACTTTTCATCTCTGAGCAATTGCTCGACGTTTGCAATTTCTCACCTGAGCTCTCTTTAGACTGCGCGAGAGGATGAGCAGAAGATTAGGTGGCTAGAGAAGCCCAGAGCCCCACTGTTCTTAGGCCTACAAAAGCGCTTCCAAGGAAGGGTGCTGGCTAGCAACAGCTTTCAGTGCTGGCACTTTTCATCTCTGAGCAATTGCTCGACGTTTGCAATTTCTCAGCTCGTGTCTACGAGACGGAGAGATAGTGACCGTGATGTTTGGTGGGTAGAGAAGCGCAAAGCCCCAGTGTTACTGCGCCTGTGAAAGCGCTTCCAAGGAAGGGTGCTGGCTAGCAAGAGCTTTCAGTGCTGGCACTTTTCATCTCTGAGCAATTGCTCGACGTTTGCAATTTCTCAGCTCTTATCTACGAGACGGATAGATAGTGACCGTGACGTTTGGTGGGTAGAGAAGCGCGAAGCCCCAGTGTTGCTGCGCCTGTGAAAGCGCTTCCAAGGAAGGGTGCTGGCTAGTAACAGCTTTCAGTGCTGACAGTTTTCATCTCTGAGCAATTGCTCGACGTTTGCAATTTCTCACCTGAGCTCTCTTTAGACGGCGCGAGAGGATGAGCAGAAGATTAGGTGGCTAGAGAAGCCCAGAGCCACACTGTTCTTAGGGCTACAAAAGGGCTTCCAAGGAAGGGTGCTGGCTAGCAAGAGCTTTCAGTGCTGGCACTTTTCATCTCTGAGCAATTGCTCGACATTTGCAATTTCTCAACTCGTATCTACGAGACTGAAAGAGAAAGACCGTGATGTTTGGTGGGTAGAGAAGCCCAGAGCCCCAGTGTTGCTGCGTCTGTGAAAGCGCTTCCAAGGAAGGGTGCTGGCTGGCAACAGCTTTCAGTGCTGGCACTTTTCATCTCTGAGCAATTGCTCGACGTTTGCAATTTCTCAGCTCTTATCTACGAGACGGAGAGATAGTGACCGTGATGTTTGCTGGGTAGAGAAGCGCAAAGCCCCAGTGTTGCTGCGCCTATGAAAGCGCTTCCAAGGAAGGGTGCTGGCTAGTAACAGCTTTCAGTGCTGGCACTTTTCATCTCTGAACAATTGCTCGACGTTTGCAATTTCTCACCTGAGCTCTCTTTAGACTGCGCGAGAGGATGAGCAGAAGATTAGGTGGCTAGAGAAGCCCAGAGCCCCAGTGTTCTTAGGGCTACAAAAGCGCTTCCAAGGAAGGGTGCTGGCTAGCAACAGTTTTCAGTGCTGGCACTTTTCATCTCTGAGCAATTGCTGGACGTTTGCAATTTCTCACCTGAGCTCTCTTTAGACTGCGCGAGAGGATGAGCAGAAGAGTAGGTGGCTAGAGAAGCCCAGAGCCCCAGTGTTCTTAGGGCTACAAAAGCGCTTCCAAGGAAGGGTGCTGGCTAGCAACAGCTTTCAGTGCTGGCACTTTTCATCTCTGAGCAATTGCTCGATGTTTGCAATTTCTCCCCTGAGCTCTCTTTAGACTGCGCGAGAGGATGAGCAGAAGATTAGGTGGCTAGAGTAGCCCAGAGCCCCAGTGTTCTTAGGCCTACAAAAGCGCTTCCAAGGAAGGGTGCTGGCTAGCAACAGCTTTCAGTGCTGGCACTTTTCATCTCTGAGCAATTGCTCAACGTTTGCAATTTCTCAGCTCGTGTCTACGAGACGGGGAGATAGTGACCGTGATGTTTGGTGGGTAGAGAAGCGCAAAGCCCCAGTGTTGCTGCGCCTGTGAAAGCGCTTCCAAGGAAGGGTGCTGGCTAGCAACAGCTTTCAGTGCTGGCACTTTTCATCTCTGAGCAATTGCTCAACGTTTGGAATCTCTCACCTGAGCTCTCTTTAGACTGCGCGAGAGGATGAGCAGAAGATTAGATGGCTAGAGAAGCCCAGAGCCCCAGTGTTCTTAGGGCTACAAAAGCGCTTCCAAGGAAGGGTGCTGGCTAGCAAGAGCTTTCAGTGCTGGCACTTTTCATCTCTGAGCAATTGCTCGACGGTTGCAATTTCTCACCTGAGCTCTCTTTAGACTGCGCGAGAGGATGAGCAGAAGAGTAGGTGGCTAGAGAAGCCCAGAGCCCCACTGTTCTTAGGCCTACAAAAGCACTTCCAAGGAAGGGTGCTGGCTAGCAACAGCTTTCAGTGCTGGCACTTTTCATCTCTGAGCAATTGCTCGACGTTTGCAATTTCTCAACTCGTATCTACGAGACAGAAAGAGAATGACCGTGATGTTTGGTGGCTAGAGAAGCGCAAAGCCCCAGTGTTGCTGCGCCTGTGAAAGCGCTTCCAAGGAAGGGTGCTGGCTAGCAACAGCTTTCAGTGCTGGCACTTTTCATCTCTGAGCAATTGCTCGACGTTTGCAATTTTTCAGCTCTTCTCTACGAGACGGAGAGATAGTGACCGTGATGTTTGGTGGCTAGAGAAGCGCAAAGCCCCAGTGTTGCTGCGCCTGTGAAAGCGCTTCCAAGGAAGGGTGCTGGCTAGTAACAGCTTTCAGTGCTGGCACTTTTCATCTCTGAGCAATTGCTCGACGTTTGCAATTTCTCACCAGAGCTCTCTTTAGACTGCGCGAGAGGATGAGCAGAAGATTAGGTGGCTAGAGAAGCCCAGAGCCACAGTGTTCTTAGGGCTACAAAAGCGCTTCCAAGGAAGGGTGCTGGCTAGCAACAGCTTTCAGTGCTGGCACTTTTCATCTCTGAGCAATTGCTCGACGTTTGCAATTTCTCAGATCGTGTCTACGAGACAGAGAGATAGTGACCGTGACGTTTGGTGGCTAGAGAAGCGCAAAGCCCCAGTGTTGCTGCGCCTGTGAAAGCGCTTCCAAGGAAGGGTGCTGGCTAGCAAGAGCTTTCAGTGCTGGCACTTTTCATCTCTGAACAATTGCTCGACGTTTGCAATTTCTCACCTGAGCTCTCTTTAGACTGCGCGAGAGGATGAGCAGAAGATTAGGTGGCTAGAGAAGCCCAGAGCCCCAGTGTTCTTAGGGCTACAAAAGCGCTTCCAAGGAAGGGTGCTGGCTAGCAACAGCTTTCAGTGCTGGCACTTTTCATCTCTGAGCAATTGCTCGACGTTTGCAATTTCTCAGCTCTTATCTACGAGATGGAGAGATAGTGAGTGTGACGTTTGGTGGGTAGAGAAGCGCAAAGCCCCAGTGTTGCTGCGCCTGTGAAAGCGCTTCCAAGGAAGGGTGCTGGCTAGCAACAGCTTTCAGTGCTGGCACTTTTCATCTCTGAGCAATTGCTCGACGTTTGCAATTTCTCCCCTGAGCTCTCTTTAGACTGCGCGAGAGGATGAGCAGAAGAGTAGGTGGCTAGAGAAGCCCAGAGCCCCAGTGTTCTTAGGCCTACAAAAGCGCTTCCAAGGAAGGGTGCTGGCTAGCAACAGCTTTCAGTGCTGGCACTTTTCATCTCTGAGCAATTGCTCGACGTTTGCAATTTCTCACCTGAGCTCTCTTTAGACTGCGCGAGAGGATGAGTAGAAGATTAGGTGGCTAGAGAAGCCCAGAGCCCCACTGTTCTTAGGCCTACAAAAGCGCTTCCAAGGAAGGGTGCTGGCTAGCAACAGCTTTCAGTGCTGGCACTTTTCATCTCTGAGCAATTGCTGGATGTTTGCAATTTCTCACCTGAGCTCTCTTTAGACTGCGCGAGAGGATGAGCAGAAGATTAGGTGGCTAGAGAAGCCCAGAGCCCCAGTGTTCTTAGGCCTACAAAAGCGCTTCCAAGGAAGGGTGCTGGCTAGCAAGAGCTTTCAGTGCTGGCACTTTTCATCTCTGAGCAATTCCTCGACGTTTGCAATTTCTCACCTGAGCTCTCTTTAGACTGCGCGAGAGGATGAGCAGAAGAGTAGGTGGCTAGAGAAGCCCAGAGCCCCAGTGTTCTTAGGGCTACAAAAGCGCTTCCAAGGAAGGGTGCTGGCTAGCAAGAGCTTTCAGTGCTGGCACTTTTCATCTCTGAGCAATTGCTGGATGTTTGCAATTTCTCACCTGAGCTCTCTTTAGACTGCGCGAGAGGATGAGCAGAAGATTAGGTGGCTAGAGTAGCCCAGAGCGCCAGTGTTCTTAGGGCTACAAAAGCGCTTCCAAGGAAGAGTGCTGGCTAGCAACAGCTTTCAGTGCTGGCACTTTTCATCTCTGAGCAATTGCTCAACGTTTGCAATTTCTCAGCTCGTGTCTACGAGACGGAGAGATAGTGACCGTGATGTTTGGTGGGTAGAGAAGCGCAAAGCCCCAGTGTTGCTGAGCCTGTGAAAGCGCTTCCAAGGAAGGGTGCTGGCTAGCAACAGCTTTCAGTGCTGGCACTTTTCATCTCTGAGCAATTGCTCAACGTTTGCAATTTCTCACCTGAGCTCTCTTTAGACTGCGCGAGAGGATGTGCAGAAGATTAGGTGGCTAGAGAAGCCCAGAGCCCCAGTGTTCTTAGGGCTACAAAAGCGCTTCCAAGGAAGGGTGCTGGCTAGCAAGAGCTTTCAGTGCTGGCACTTTTCATCTCTGAGCAATTGCTCGACGTTTGCAATTTCTCACCTGAGTTCTCTTTAGAGTGCGCGAGAGGATGAGCAGAAGATTAGGTGGCTAGAGAAGCCCAGAGCCCCAGTGTTCTTAGGGCTACAAAAGCGCTTCCAAGGAAGGGTGCTGGCTAGCAAGAGCTTTCAGTGCTGGCACTTTTCATCTCTGAGCAATTGCTCGACGTTTGCAATTTCTCAACTCGTATCTACGAGACAGAAAGAGAATGACCGTGATGTTTGGTGGCTAGAGAAGCGCAAAGCCCCAGTGTTGCTGCGTCTGTGAAAGCGCTTCCAAGGAAGGGTGCTGGCTAGCAACAGCTTTCAGTGCTGGCACTTTTCATCTCTGAGCAATTGCTCGACGTTTGCAATTTCTCAGCTCTTATCTACGAGACGGATAGATAGTGACCGTGGTGTTTGGTGGCTAGAGAAGCGCAAAGCCCCAGTGTTGCTGCGCCTGTGAAAGCGCTTCCAAGGAAGGGTGCTGGCTAGCAACAGCTTTCAGTGCTGGCACTTTTCATCTCTGAGCAATTGCTCGACGTTTGCAATTTCTCACCAGAGCTCTCTTTAGACTGCGCGAGAGGATGAGCAGAAGATTAGGTGGCTAGAGAAGCCCAGAGCCCCACTGTTCTTAGGCCTACAAAAGCGCTTCCAAGGAAGGGTGCTGGCTAGCAACAGCTTTCAGTGCTGGCACTTTTCATCTCTGAGCAATTGCTCGACATTTGCAATTTCTCAGCTCGTGTTTACGAGACAGAGAGATAGTGACCGTGATGTTTGGTGGCTAGAGAAGCGCAAAGCCCCAGTGTTGCAGCGCCTGTGAAAGCGCTTCCAAGGAAGGGTGCTGGCTAGCAACAGCTTTCAGTGCTGGCACTTTTCATCTCTGAGCAATTGCTCAACGTTTGCAATTTCTCACCTGAGCTCTCTTTAGAGTGCGCGAGAGGATGAGCAGAAGATTAGGTGGCTGGAGAAGCCCAGAGCCCCAGTGTTCTTAGGGCTACAAAAGCGCTTCCAAGGAAGGGTGCTGGCTAGCAACAGCTTTCAGTGCTGGCACTTTTCATCTCTGAGCAATTCCTCGACGTTTGCAATTTCTCAGCTCTTGTCTACGAAACAGAGAGATAGTGACCGTGACGTTTGGTGGGTAGAGAAGCGTAAAGCCCCAGTGTTGCTGCGCCTGTGAAAGCGCTTCCAAGGAAGGGTGCTGGCTAGCAAGAGCTTTCAGTGCTGGCACTTTTCATCTCTGAGCAATTGCTCGACGTTTGCAATTTCTCCCCTGAGCTCTCTTTAGAGTGCGCGAGAGGATGAGCAGAAGATTAGGTGGCTAGAGAAGCCCAGAGCCCCAGTGTTCTTAGGCCTACAAAAGCGCTTCCAAGGAAGGGTGCTGGCTAGCAAGAGCTTTCAGTGCTGGCACTTTTCATCTCTGAGCAATTGCTCGACGTTTGCAATTTCTCACCTGAGCTCTCTTTAGACTGCGCGAGAGGATGAGCAGAAGAGTAGGTGGCTAGAGAAGCCCAGAGCCCCAGTGTTCTTAGGGCTACAAAAGCGCTTCCAAGGAAGGGTGCTGGCTAGCAAGAGCTTTCAGTGCTGGCACTTTTCATCTCTGAGCAATTGCTGGATGTTTGCAATTTCTCACCTGAGCTCACTTTAGAGTGAGCGAGAGGATGAGCAGAAGAGTAGGTGGCTAGAGAAGCCCAGAGCCCCAGTGTTCTTAGGGCTACAAAAGCACTTCCAAGGAAGGGTGCTGGCTAGCAACAGCTTTCAGTGCTGGCACTTTTCATCTCTGAGCAATTGCTCGACGTTTGCAATTTCTCAGCTCGTGTTTACGAGACAGAGAGATAGTGACCGTGATGTTTGGTGGGTAGAGAAGCGCAAAGCCCCAGTGTTGCTGCGCTTGTGAAAACGCTTCCAAGGAAGGGTGCTGGCTAGCAAGAGCTTTCAGTGCTGGCACTTTTCATCTCTGAGCAATTGCTCGACGTTTGCAATTTCTCAGCTCTTATCTACGAGACGGATAGATAGTGACCGTGATGTTTGGTGGCTAGAGAAGCGCAAAGCCCCAGTGTTGCTGCGCCTGTGAAAGCGCTTCCAAGGAAGGGTGCTGGCTAGTAACAACTTTCAGTGCTGGCACTTTTCATCTCTGAGCAATTGCTCGACGTTTGCAATTTCTCACCAGAGCTCTCGTTAGACTGCGCGAGAGGATGAGCAGAAGATTAGGTGGCTAGAGAAGCCCAGAGCCACACTGTTCTTAGGCCTACAAAAGCGCTTCCAAGGAAGGGTGCTGGCTAGCAACAGCTTTCAGTGCTGGCACTTTTCATCTCTGAGCAATTGCTCGACGTTTGCAATTTCTCGGCTCGTGTTTACGAGACGGAGAGATAGTGACCGTGATGTTTGGTGGCTAGAGAAGCGCAAAGCCCCAGTGTTGCTGCGCCTGTGAAAGCGCTTCCAAGGAAGGGTGCTGGCTAGCAACAGCTTTCAGTGCTGGCACTTTTCATCTCTGAGCAATTGCTCAACGTTTGCAATTTCTCACCTGAGCTCTCTTTAGACTGCGCGAGAGGATGAGCAGAAGAGTAGGTGGCTAGAGAAGGCCAGAGCCCCAGTGTTCTTAGGGCTACAAAAGCGCTTCCAAGGAAGGGTGCTGGCTAGCAACAGCTTTCAGTGCTGGCACTTTTCATCTCTGAGCAATTGCTCGATGTTTGCAATTTCTCCCCTGAGCTCTCTTTAGACTGCGCGAGAGGATGAGCAGAAGATTAGGTGGCTAGAGAAGCCCAGAGCCCCAGTGTTCTTAGGGCTACAAAAGCGCTTCCAAGGAAGGGTGCTGGCTAGCAACAGCTTTCAGTGCTGGCACTTTTCATCTCTGAGCAATTGCTGGATGTTTGCAATTTCTCACCTGAGCTCTCTTTAGACTGCGCGAGAGGATGAGCAGAAGAGTAGGTGGCTAGAGAAGCCCAGAGCCCCAGTGTTCTTAGGGCTACAAAAGCGCTTCCAAGGAAGGGTGCTGGCTAGCAACAGCTTTCAGTGCTGGCACTTTTCACCTCTGAGCAATTGCTGGATGTTTGCAATTTCTCACCTGAGCTCTCTTTAGAGTGCGCGAGAGGATGAGCAGAAGATTAGGTGGCTAGAGAAGCCCAGAGCCCCAGTGTTCTTAGGGCTACAAAAGCACTTCCAAGGAAGGGTGCTGGCTAGCAACAGCTTTCAGTGCTGGCACTTTTCATCTCTGAGCAATTGCTCAACGTTTGCAATTTCTCGGCTCGTGTTTACGAGACGGAGAGATAGTGACCGTGATGTTTGGTGGGTAGAGAAGCGCAAAGCCCCAGTGTTGCTGCGCCTGTGAAAGCGCTTCCAAGGAAGGGTGCTGGCTAGCAACAGCTTTCAGTGCTGGCACTTTTCATCTCTGAGCAATTGCTGGACGTTTGCAATTTCTCACCTGAGCTCTCTTTAGACTGCGCGAGAGGATGAGCAGAAGATTAGGTGGCTAGAGAAGCCCAGAGCCCCACTGTTCTTAGGCCTACAAAAGCGCTTCCAAGGAAGGGTGCTGGCTAGCAACAGCTTTCAGTGCTGCCACTTTTCATCTCTGAGCAATTGCTGGACGTTTGCAATTTCTCACCTGAGCTCTCTGTAGACTGCGCGAGAGGATGAGCAGAAGAGTAGGTGGCTAGAGAAGCCCAGAGCCCCAGTGTTCTTAGGGCTACAAAAGTGCTTCCAAGGAAGGGTGCTGGCTAGCAACAGCTTTCAGTGCTGGCACTTTTCATCTCTGAGCAATTGCTCAACGTTTGCAATTTCTCACCTGAGCTCTCTTTAGACTGCGCGAGAGCAGGAGCAGAAGAGTAGGTGGCTAGAGAAGCCCAGAGCCCCAGTGTTCTTAGGGCTACAAGAGCGCTTCCAAGGAAGGGTGCTGGCTAGCCACACCTTTCAGTGCTGGCACTTTTCATCTTTGAGCAGTTGCTCGACTTTTGCAATTTCTCAGCTCTTGTCTACGAGACGGAAAGAGAATGACCGTGATGTTTGGTGGGTAGAGTAGCGCAAATTCCCAGTGTTGCTGCGCCTGTGAAAGCGCTTCCAAGGAAGGGTGCTGGCTAGCAACAGCTTTCAGTGCTGGCACTTTTCATCTCTGAGCAATTGCTGGACGTTTGCAATTTCTCACCTGAGCTCTCTTTAGACTGCGTGAGAGGATGAGCAGAAGATTAGGTGGTTAGAGAAGCCCAGAGCCCCAGTGTTCTTAGGGCTACAAAAGCGCTTCCAAGGAAGGGTGCTGGCTAGCAACAGCTTTCAGTGCTGGCACTTTTCATCTCTGAGCAATTGCTCGACGTTTGCAATTTCTCACCTGAGCTCTCTTTAGACTGCACGAGAGGATGAGCAGAAGATGAGGTGGCTAGAGAAGCCCAGAGCCCCAGTGTTCTTAGGGCTACAAAAGCGCTTCCAAGGAAGGGTGCTGGCTAGCAACAGCTTTCCGTGCTGGCACTTTTCATCTCTGAGCAATTGCTCAACGTTTGCAATTTCTCACCTGAGCTCTCTTTAGACTGCGCGAGAGGATGAGCAGAAGAGTAGGTGGCTAGAGAAGCCCAGAGCCCCAGTGTTCTTAGGGCTACAAAAGCGCTTCCAAGGAAGGGTGCTGGCTAGCAACAGCTTTCAGTGCTGGCACTTTTCATCTCTGAGCAATTGCTCGACGTTTGCAATTTCTCAGCTCGTGTTTACGAGACAGAGAGATAGTGACCGTGATGTTTGGTGGCTAGAGAAGCGCAAAGCCCCAGTGTTGCTGCGCCTGTGAAAGCGCTTCCAAGGAAGGGTGCTGGCTAGCAACAGCTTTCAGTGCTGGCACTTTTCATCTCTGAGCAATTGCTGGATGTTTGTAATTTCTCACCTGAGCTCTCTTTAGACTGCGCGAGAGGATGAGCAGAAGATTAGGTGGCTAGAGAAGCCCAGAGCCCCAGTGTTCTTAGGCCTACAAAAGCGCTTCCAAGGAAGGGTGCTGGCTAGCAACAGCTTTCAGTGCTGGCACTTTTCATCTTTGAGCAGTTGCTCGACGTTTGCAATTTCTCAGCTCGTGTCTACGAGACGGAAAGAGAATGACTATGATGTTTGGTGGGTAGAGAAGCGCAAAGCCCCAGTGTTGCTGTGCCTGTGAAAGCGCTTCCAAGGAAGGGTGCTGGCTAGCAACAGCTTTCAGTGCTGGCACTTTTCATCTCTGAGCAATTGCTCGACGTTTGCAATTTCTCACCTGAGCTCTCTTTAGACTGCGCGAGAGGATGAGCAGAAGATTAGGTGGCTAGAGAAGCCCAGAGCCCCACTGTTCTTAGGCCTACAAAAGCGCTTCCAAGGAAGGGTGCTGGCTAGCAACAGCTTTCAGTGCTGGCACTTTTCATCTCTGAGCAATTGCTCGACGTTTGCAATTTCTCACCTGAGCTCTCTTTAGACTGCACGAGAGGATGAGCAGAAGATTAGGTGGCTAGAGAAGCCCAGAGCCCCAGTGTTCTTAGGCCTACAAAAGCACTTCCAAGGAAGGGTGCTGGCTAGCAACAGCTTTCAGTGCTGGCACTTTTCATCTCTGAGCAATTGCTCAACGTTTGCAATATCTCACCTGAGCTCTCTTTAGAGTGCGCGAGAGGATGAGCAGAAGAGTAGGTGGCTAGAGAAGCCCAGAGCCCCACTGTTCTTAGGGCTACAAAAGCGCTTCCAAGGAAGGGTTCTGGCTAGCAACAGCTTTCAGTGCTGGCACTTTTCATCTCTGAGCAATTGCTCGACGTTTGCAATTTCTCGGCTCGTGTTTACGAGACGGAGAGATAGTGACCGTGATGTTTGGTGGGTAGAGAAGCGCAAAGCCCCAGTGTTGCTGCGCCTGTGAAAGCGCTTCCAAGGAAGGGTGCTGGCTAGCAACAGCTTTCAGTGCTGGCACTTTTCATCTCTGAGCAATTGCTCGACGTTTGCAATTTCTCAGCTCGTGTCTACGAGACGGAGAGATAGTGACCGTGACGTTTGGTGGGTAGAGAAGCGCAAAGCCCCAGTGTTGCTGCGCCTGTGAAAGCGCTTCCAAGGAAGGGTGCTGGCTAGCAAGAGCTTTCAGTGCTGGCACTTTTCATCTCTGAGCAATTGCTCGACGTTTGCAATTTCTCACCTGAGCTCTCTTTAGACTGCGCGAGAGGATGAGCGGAAGAGTAGGTGGCTAGAGAAGCCCAGAGCCCCACTGTTCTTAGGGCTACAAAAGCGCTTCCAAGGAAGGGTGCTGGCTAGCAACAGCTTTCAGTGCTGGCACTTTTCATCTCTGAGCAATTGCTCGACGTTTGCAATTTCTCAACTCGAGTTTACGAGACAGAGAGATAGTGACCGTGATGTTTGGTGGGTAGAGAAGCGCAAAGCCCCAGTGTTGCTGCGCCTGTGAAAGCACTTCCAAGGAAGGGTGCTGGCTAGCAACAGCTTTCAGTGCTGGCACTTTTCATCTCTGAGCAATTGCTCGACGTTTGCAATTTCTCAGCTCGTGTTTACGAGACGGAGAGATAGTGACCGTGATGTTTGGTGGGTAGAGAAGCGCAAAGCCCCAGTGTTGCTGCACCTGTGAAAGCGCTTCCAAGGAAGGGTGCTGGCTAGCAACAGCTTTCAGTGCTGGCACTTTTCATCTCTGAGCAATTGCTCGACGTTTGCAATTTCAAACCTGAGCTCTCTTTAGACTGCGCGAGAGGATGAGCAGAAGATTAGGTGGCTAGAGAAGCCCAGAGCCCCACTGTTCTTAGGGCTACAAGAGCGCTTCCAAGGAAGGGTGCTGGCTAGCAACAGCTTTCAGTGCTGGCACTTTTCATCTTTGAGCAGTTGCTCGACGTTTGCAATTTCTCAGCTCGTGTCTACGAGACGGAAAGAGAATGACAATGATGTCTGGTGGCTAGAGAAGCGCAAAGCCCCAGTGTTGCTGTGCCTGTGAAAGCGCTTCCAAGGAAGGGTGCTGGCTAGCAACAGCTTTCAGTGTGGCACTTTTCATCTCTGAGCAATTGCTGGACGTTTGCAATTTCTCACCTGAGCTCTCTTTAGACTGCGCGAGAGGATGAGCAGAAGATTAGGTGGCTAGAGAAGCCCAGAGCCCCAGTGTTCTTAGGGCTACAAAAGCGCTTCCAAGGAAGGGTGCTGGCTAGCAAGAGCTTTCAGTGCTGGCACTTTTCATCTCTGAGCAATTGCTCGACGTTTGCAATTTCTCACCTGAGCTCTCTTTAGACTGCGCGAGAGGATGAGCAGAAGATTAGGTGGCTAGAGAAGCCCAGAGCCCCAGTGTTCTTAGGGCTACAAAAGCGCTTCCAAGGAAGGGTGCTGGCTAGCAACAGCTTTCAGTGCTGGCACTTTTCATCTCTGAGCAATTGCTCGACGTTTGCAATATCTCACCTGAGCTCTCTTTAGACTGCACGAGAGGATGAGCAGAAGATTAGGTGGCTAGAGAAGCCCAGAGCCCCAGTGTTCTTAGGCCTACAAAAGCACTTCCAAGGAAGGGTGCTGGCTAGCAACAGCTTTCAGTGCTGGCACTTTTCATCTCTGAGCAATTGCTCGACGTTTGCAATTTCTCAACTCGAGTTTACGAGACAGAGAGATAGTGACCGTGATGTTTGGTGGGTAGAGAAGCGCAAAGCCCCAGTGTTGCTGCGCCTGTGAAAGCGCTTCCAAGGAAGGGTGCTGGCTAGCAACAGCTTTCAGTGCTGGCACTTTTCATCTCTGAACAATTGCTCAACGTTTGAAATTTCTCACCTGAGCTCTCTAAAGACTGCGCGAGAGGATGAGCGGAAGAGTAGGTGGCTAGAGAAGCCCAGAGCCCCACTGTTCTTAGGGCTACAAAAGCGCTTCCAAGGAAGGGTGCTGGCTAGCAAGAGCTTTCAGTGCTGGCACTTTTCATCTCTGAGCAATTGCTCGACGTTTGCAAATTCTCAACTCGAGTTTACGAGACAGAGAGATAGTGACCGTGATGTTTGGTGGGTAGAGAAGCGCAAAGCCCCAGTGTTGCTGCGCCTGTGAAAGCACTTCCAAGGAAGGGTGCTGGCTAGCAACAGCTTTCAGTGCTGGCACTTTTCATCTCTGAGCAATTGCTCGACGTTTGCAATTTCTCAGCTCGTGTTTACGAGACGGAGAGATAGTGACCGTGATGTTTGGTGGGTAGAGAAGCGCAAAGCCCCAGTGTTGCTGCACCTGTGAAAGCGCTTCCAAGGAAGGGTGCTGGCTAGCAACAGCTTTCAGTGCTGGCACTTTTCATCTCTGAGCAATTGCTGGACGTTTGCAATTTCTCACCTGAGCTCTCTTTAGACTGCGCGAGAGGATGAGCAGAAGAGTAGGTGGCTAGAGAAGCCCAGAGCCCCACTGTTCTTAGGGCTACAAGAGCGCTTCCAAGGAAGGGTGCTGGCTAGCAACAGCTTTCAGTGCTGGCACTTTTCATCTTTGAGCAGTTGCTCGACGTTTGCAATTTCTCAGCTCGTGTCTACGAGACGGAAAGAGAATGACCATGATGTTTGGTGGCTAGAGAAGCGCAAAGCCCCAGTGTTGCTGCGCCTGTGAAAGCGCTTCCAAGGAAGGGTGCTGGCTAGCAACAGCTTTCAGTGTGGCACTTTTCATCTCTGAGCAATTGCTGGACGTTTGCAATTTCTCACCTGAGCTCTCTTTAGACTGCGCGAGAGGATGAGCAGAAGATTAGGTGGCTAGAGAAGCCCAGAGCCCCAGTGTTCTTAGGGCTACAAAAGCGCTTCCAAGGAAGGGTGCTGGCTAGCAACAGCTTTCAGTGCTGGCACTTTTCATCTCTGAGCAATTGCTCGACGTTTGCAATTTCTCACCTGAGCTCTCTTTAGAGTGCGCGAGAGGATGAGCAGAAGATTAGGTGGCTAGAGAAGCCCAGAGCCCCAGTGTTCTTAGGGCTACAAAAGCGCTTCCAAGGAAGGGTGCTGGCTAGCAACAGCTTTCAGTGCTGGCACTTTTCATCTCTGAGCAGTTGCTCGACTTTTGCAATTTCTCAGCTCGTGTCTACGAGACGGAGAGATAGTGACCGTGATGACTGGTGGGTAGCCAAGCGCAAAGCCCCAGTGTTGCTGCGCCTGTGAAAGCGCTTCCAAGGAAGGGTGCTGGCTAGCAACAGCTTTCAGTGCTGGCACTTTTCATCTCTGAGCAATTGCTCAACGTTTGCAATTTCTCGGCTCGTGTTTACGAGACGGAGAGATAGTGACCGTGATGTTTGGTGGCTAGAGAAGCGCAAAGCCCCAGTGTTGCTGCGCCTGTGAAAGCGCTTCCAAGGAAGGGAGCTGGCTAGCAACAGCTTTCAGTGCTGGCACTTTTCATCTCTGAGCAAT
Organism: Sarcoramphus papa; assembly: GCA_037962945.1. NCBI lineage: Eukaryota > Metazoa > Chordata > Aves > Accipitriformes > Cathartidae > Sarcoramphus > Sarcoramphus papa. The sequence goes on from CM075586.1 coordinate 96,113,526, forward strand.
TGCTCGACGTTTGCAATTTCTCAACTCGTGTCTACGAGACAGAAAGAGAAAGACTGTGACGTTTGGTGGCTAGAGTAGCGCAAAGCCCCAGTGTTGCTGCGCCTGTGAAAGCGCTTCCAAGGAAGGGTGCTGGCTAGCAACAGCTTTCAGTGCTGGCACTTTTCATCTCTGAGCAATTGCTCGACGTTTGCAATTTCTCACCTGAGCTCTCTTTAGACTGCGCAAGAGGATGAGCAGAAGAGTAGGTGGCTAGAGAAGCCCAGAGCCCCAGTGTTCTTAGGGCTACAAAAGCGCTTCCAAGGAAGGGTGCTGGCTAGCAACAGCTTTCAGTGCTGGCACTTTTCATCTCTGAGCAATTGCTCAACGTTTGCAATTTCTCACCTGAGCTCTCTTTAGACTGCGCGAGAGGATGAGCAGAAGATTAGGTGGCTAGAGAAGCCCAGAGCCACAGTGTTCTTAGGCCTACAAGAGCGCTTCCAAGGAAGGGTGCTGGCTAGCAACAGCTTTCAGTGCTGGCACTTTTCATCTCTGAGCAATTGCTCGATGTTTGCAATTTCTCAGCTCGTGTCTACGAGACGGAGAGATAGTGACCGTCACGTTTGGTGGGTAGAGAAGCGCAAAGCCCCAGTGTTGCTGCGCCTGTGAAAGCGCTTCCAAGGAAGGGTGCTGGCTAGCAACAGGTTTCAGTGCTGGCACTTTTCATCTCTGAACAATTGCTCAACGTTTGAAATTTCTCACCTGAGCTCTCTTTAGACTGCGCGAGAGGATGAGCAGAAGAGTAGGTGGCTAGAGAAGCCCAGAGCCCCACTGTTCTTAGGGCTACAAAAGCGCTTCCAAGGAAGGGTGCTGGCTAGCAAGAGCTTTCAGTGCTGGCACTTTTCATCTCTGAGCAATTGCTCAACGTTTGCAATTTCTCAACTCGAGTTTACGAGACAGAGAGATAGTGACCGTGATGTTTGGTGGGTAGAGAAGCGCAAAGCCCCAGTGTTGCTGCGCCTGTGAAAGCGCTTCCAAGGAAGGGTGCTGGCTAGCAACAGCTTTCAGTGCTGGCACTTTTCATCTCTGAGCAATTGCTCGACGTTTGCAATTTCTCAGCTCGTGTTTACGAGACGGAGAGATAGTGACCGTGATGTTTGGTGGGTAGAGAAACGCAAAGCCCCAGTGTTGCTGCACCTGTGAAAGCGCTTCCAAGGAAGGGTGCTGGCTAGCAACAGCTTTCAGTGCTGGCACTTTTCATCTCTGAGCAATTGCTGGACGTTTGCAATTTCTCACCTGAGCTCTCTTTAGACTGCGCGAGAGGATGAGCAGAAGATTAGGTGGCTAGAGAAGCCCAGAGCCCCACTGTTCTTAGGGCTACAAGAGCGCTTCCAAGGAAGGGTGCTGGCTAGCAACAGCTTTCAGTGCTGGCACTTTTCATCTTTGAGCAGTTGCTCGACGTTTGCAATTTCTCAGCTCGTGTCTACGAGACGGAAAGAGAATGACCATGATGTTTGGTGGCTAGAGAAGCGCAAAGCCCCAGTGTTGCTGTGCCTGTGAAAGCGCTTCCAAGGAAGGGTGCTGGCTAGCAACAGCTTTCAGTGTGGCACTTTTCATCTCTGAGCAATTGCTGGACGTTTGCAATTTCTCACCTGAGCTCTCTTTAGAGTGCGCGAGAGGATGAGCAGAAGATTAGGTGGCTAGAGAAGCCCAGAGCCCCAGTGTTCTTAGGGCTACAAAAGCGCTTCCAAGGAAGGGTGCTGGCTAGCAACAGCTTTCAGTGCTGGCACTTTTCATCTCTGAGCAATTGCTCGACGTTTGCAATTTCTCACCTGAGCTCTCTTTAGACTGCATGAGAGGATGAGCAGAAGATTAGGTGGCTAGAGAAGCCCAGAGCCCCACTGTTCTTAGGGCTACAAAAGCGCTTCCAAGGAAGGGTGCTGGCTAGCAACAGCTTTCAGTGCTGGCACTTTTCATCTCTGAGCAATTGCTGGATGTTTGCAATTTCTCACCTGAGCTCTCTTTAGACTGTGCGAGAGGATGAGCAGAAGATTAGGTGGCTAGAGAAGCCCAGAGCCCCAGTGTTCTTAGGGCTACAAAAGCACTTCCAAGGAAGGGTGCTGGCTAGCAACAGCTTTCAGTGCTGGCACTTTTCATCTCTGAGCAATTGCTCAACGTTTGCAATTTCTCGGCTCGTGTTTACGAGACGGAGAGATAGTGACCGTGATGTTTGGTGGGTAGAGAAGCGCAAAGCCCCAGTGTTGCTGCGCCTGTGAAAGCACTTCCAAGGAAGGGAGCTGGCTAGCAACAGCTTTCAGTGCTGGCACTTTTCATCTCTGAGCAATTGCTCGACGTTTGCAATTTATCAACTCGTGTCTACGAGACAGAAAGAGAAAGACTGTGACGTTTGGTGGCTAGAGTAGCGCAAAGCCCCAGTGTTGCTGCGCCTGTGAAAGCGCTTCCAAGGAAGGGTGCTGGCTAGCAACAGCTTTCAGTGCTGGCACTTTTCATCTCTGAGCAATTGCTCGACGTTTGCAATTTCTCACCTGAGCTCTCTTTAGAGTGCGCGAGAGGATGAGCAGAAGAGTAGGTGGCTAGAGAAGCCCAGAGCCCCAGTGTTCTTAGGGCTACAAAAGCGCTTCCAAGGAAGGGTGCTGGCTAGCAACAGCTTTCAGTGCTGGCACTTTTCATCTCTGAGCAATTGCTCGACGTTTGCAATTTCTCACCTGAGCTCTCTTTAGAGTGCGTGAGAGGATGAGCAGAAGATTAGGTGGCTAGAGAAGCCCAGAGCCCCAGTGTTCTTAGGCCTACAAGAGCGCTTCCAAGGAAGGGTGCTGGCTAGCAGCAGCTTTCAGTGCTGGCACTTTTCGTCTCTGAGCAATTGCTCGACGTTTGCAATTTCTCAGCTCTTGTCTACGAGACTGAAAGAGAATGACCGTGACATTTGGTGGCTAGAGAAGCGCAAAGCCCCAGTGTTCTTAGGGCTACAAGAGCGCTTCCAAGGAAGGGTGCTGGCTAGCAACAGCTTTCAGTGCTGGCACTTTTCATCTCTGAGCAATTGCTCGATGTTTGCAATTTCTCACCTGAGCTCTCTTTATACTGCGCGAGAGGATGAGCAGAAGATTAGGTGGCTAGAGAAGCCCAGAGCCCCAGTGTTCTTAGGGCTACAAAAGCGCTTCCAAGGAAGGGTGCTGGCTAGCAACAGCTTTCAGTGCTGGCACTTTTCATCTCTGAGCAATTGCTCGACGTTTGCAATTTCTCACCTGAGCTCTCTTTAGACTGCGCGAGAGGATGAGCAGAAGATTAGGTGGCTAGAGAAGCCCAGAGCCCCAGTGTTCTTAGGCCTACAAAAGCGCTTCCAAGGAAGGGTGCTGGCTAGCAACAGCTTTCAGTGCTGGCACTTTTCATCTCTGAGCAATTCCTCGACGTTTGCAATTTCTCACCTGAGCTCTCTTTAGACTGTGCGAGAGGGTGAGCAGAAGAGTAGGTGGCTAGAGAAGCCCAGAGCCCCACTGTTCTTAGGGCTACAAAAGCGCTTCCAAGGAAGGGTGCTGGCTAGCAACAGCTTTCACTGCTGGCACTTTTCATCTTTGAGCAGTTGCTCGACTTTTGCAATTTCTCAACTCGAGTTTACGAGACAGAGAGATAGTGACCGTGATGTTTGGTGGGTAGAGAAGCGCAAAGCCCCAGTGTTGCTGCGCCTGTGAAAGCGCTTCCAAGGAAGGGTGCTGGCTAGCAACAGCTTTCAGTGCTGGCACTTTTCATCTCTGAGCAATTGCTCAACGTTTGCAATTTCTCAGCTCTTATCTACGAGACGGATAGATAGTGACCGTGACGTTTGGTGGGTAGAGAAGCGCAAAGCCCCAGTGTTGCTGCGCCTGTGAAAGCGCTTCCAAGGAAGGGTGCTGGCTAGTAACAGCTTTCAGTGCTGGCACTTTTCATCTCTGAGCAATTGCTCGACGTTTGCAATTTCTCACCTGAGCTCTCTTTAGACTGCGCGAGAGGATGAGCAGAAGATTAGGTGGCTAGAGAAGCCCAGAGCCCCAGTGTTCTTAGGCCTACAAAAGCGCTTCCAAGGAAGGGTGCTGGCTAGCAACAGTTTTCAGTGCTGGCACTTTTCATCTCTGAGCCATTGCTGGACGTTTGCAATTTCTCACCTGAGCTCTCTTTAGAATGCGCGAGAGGATGAGCAGAAGAGTAGGTGGCTAGAGAAGCCCAGAGCCCCAGTGTTCTTAGGGCTACAAAAGCGCTTCCAAGGAAGGGTGCTGGCTAGCAACAGCTTTCAGTGCTGGCACTTTTCATCTCTGAGCAATTGCTCAACGTTTGCAATTTCTCACCTGAGCTCTCTTTAGACTGCGCGAGAGGATGAGCAGAAGATTAGGTGGCTAGAGAAGCCCAGAGCCCCACTCTTCTTAGGCCTACAAAAGCGCTTCCAAGGAAGGGTGCTGGCTAGCAACAGCTTTCAGTGCTGCCACTTTTCATCTCTGAGCAATTGCTCGACGTTTGCAATTTCTCACCTGAGCTCTCTGTAGACTGCGCGAGAGGATGAGCAGAAGAGTAGGTGGCTAGAGAAGCCCAGAGCCCCACTGTTCTTAGGCCTACAAAAGCGCTTCCAAGGAAGGGTGCTGGCTAGCAACAGCTTTCAGTGCTGGCACTTTTCATCTCTGAGCAATTGCTCGACGTTTGCAATTTCTCAACTCGTATCTGCGAGACTGAAAGAGAATGACCGTGATGTTTGGTGGGTAGAGAAGCGCAAAGCCCCAGTGTTGCTGCGTCTGTGAAAGCGCTTCCAAGGAAGGGTGCTGGCTGGCAACAGCTTTCAGTGCTGGCACTTTTCATCTCTGAGCAATTGCTCAACGTTTGCAATTTCTCAGCTCTTATCTACGAGACGGATAGATAGTGACCGTGACGTTTGGTGGGTAGAGAAGCGCAAAGCCCCAGTGTTGCTGCGCCTGTGAAAGCGCTTCCAAGGAAGGGTGCTGGCTAGCAACAGCTTTCAGTGCTGGCACTTTTCATCTCTGAGCAATTGCTCGACGTTTGCAATTTCTCACCTGAGCTCTCTTTAGACTGCGCGAGAGGATGAGCAGAAGATTAGGTGGCTAGAGAAGCCCAGAGCCCCAGTGTTCTTAGGCCTACAAAAGCGCTTCCAAGGAAGGGTGCTGGCTAGCAACAGTTTTCAGTGCTGGCACTTTTCATCTCTGAGCCATTGCTGGACGTTTGCAATTTCTCACCTGAGCTCTCTTTAGAATGCGCGAGAGGATGAGCAGAAGAGTAGGTGGCTAGAGAAGCCCAGAGCCCCAGTGTTCTTAGGGCTACAAAAGCGCTTCCAAGGAAGGGTGCTGGCTAGCAACAGCTTTCAGTGCTGGCACTTTTCATCTCTGAGCAATTGCTCAACGTTTGCAATTTCTCACCTGAGCTCTCTTTAGAGTGCGCGAGAGGATGAGCAGAAGATTAGGTGGCTAGAGAAGCCCAGAGCCCCACTGTTCTTAGGGCTACAAAAGCGCTTCCAAGGAAGGGTGCTGGCTAGCAAGAGCTTTCAGTGCTGGCACTTTTCATCTCTGAGCAATTGCTGGACTTTTGCAATTTCTCACCTGAGCTCTCTTTAGAGTGCGCGAGAGGATGAGCAGAAGAGTAGGTGGCTAGAGAAGCCCAGAGCCCCACTGTTCTTAGGCCTACAAAAGCGCTTCCAAGGAAGGGTGCTGGCTAGCAACAGCTTTCAGTGCTGGCACTTTTCATCTCTGAGCAATTGCTCGACGTTTGCAATTTCTCACCTGAGCTCTCTTTAGACTGCGCGAGAGGATGAGCAGAAGATTAGGTGGCTAGAGAAGCCCAGAGCCCCAGTGTTCTTAGGCCTACAAAAGCGCTTCCAAGGAAGGGTGCTGGCTAGCAACAGCTTTCAGTGCTGGCACTTTTCATCTCTGAGCAATTGCTCGACGTTTGCAATTTCTCACCTGAGCTCTCTTTAGACTGCGCGAGAGGATGAGCAGAAGATTAGGTGGCTAGAGAAGCCCAGAGCCCCAGTGTTCTTAGGCCTACAAAAGCGCTTCCAAGGAAGGGTGCTGGCTAGCAACAGCTTTCAGTGCTGGCACTTTTCATCTCTGAGCAATTGCTCGACGTTTGCAATTTCTCAACTCGAGTTTACGAGACAGAGAGATAGTGACCGTGATGTTTGGTGGGTAGAGAAGCCCAAAGCCCCAGTGTTGCTGCGCCTGTGAAAGCGCTTCCAAGGAAGGGTGCTGGCTAGCAAGAGCTTTCAGTGCTGGCACTTTTCATCTCTGAGCAATTGCTCGACGTTTGCAATTTCTCACCTGAGCTCTCTTTAGACTGCGCGAGAGGATGAGCAGAAGATTAGGTGGCTAGAGAAGCCCAGAGCCCCAGTGTTCTTAGGGCTACAAAAGCTCTTCTAAGGAAGAGTGCTGGCTAGCAAGAGCTTTCAGTGCTGGCACTTTTCATCTCTGAGCAATTGCTCGACGTTTGCAATTTCTCAGCTCTTGTCTACGAGACTGAAAGAGAATGACCGTGATGTTTGGTGGGTAGAGTAGCGCAAAGTCCCAGTGTTGCTGTGCCTGTGAAAGCGCTTCCAAGGAAGGGTGCTGGCTAGCAACAGCTTTCAGTGCTGGCACTTTTCATCTCTGAGCAATTGCTCGACGTTTGCAATTTCTCACCTGAGCTCTCTTTAGAGTGCGCGAGAGGATGAGCAGAAGATTAGGTGGCTAGAGAAGCCCAGAGCCCCAGTGTTCTTAGGGCTACAAAAGCGCTTCCAAGGAAGGGTGCTGGCTAGCAAGAGCTTTCAGTGCTGGCACTTTTCATCTCTGAGCAATTGCTGGACGTTTGCAATTTCTCCCCTGAGCTCTCTTTAGACTGCGCGAGAGGATGAGCAGAAGATTAGGTGGCTAGAGAAGCCCAGAGCCCCAGTGTTCTTAGGCCTACAAAAGCGCTTCCAAGGAAGGGTGCTGGCTAGCAACAGCTTTCAGTGCTGGCACTTTTCATCTCTGAGCAAGTGCTCGACGTTTGCAATATCTCACCTGAGCTCTCTTTAGACTGCGCGAGAGGATGAGCAGAAGAGTAGGTGGCTAGAGAAGCCCAGAGCCCCAGTGTTCTTAGGGCTACAAAAGCGCTTCCAAGGAAGGGTGCTGGCTAGCAAGAGCTTTCAGTGCTGGCACTTTTCATCTCTGAGCAATTCCTCGACGTTTGCAATTTCTCAACTCGAGTTTACGAGACAGAGATATAGTGACCGTGATGTTTGGTGGGTAGAGAAGCGCAAAGCCCCAGTGTTGCTGCGCCTGTGAAAGCGCTTCCAAGGAAGGGTGCTGGCTAGCAACAGCTTTCAGTGCTGGCACTTTTCATCTCTGAGCAATTGCTCGACGTTTGCAATTTCTCAGCTCTTGTCTACGAGACGGAGAGATAGTGACCGTGATGTTTGGTGGGTAGAGAAGCGCAAAGCCCCAGTGTTGCTGCGCCTGTGAAAGCGCTTCCAAGGAAGGGTGCTGGCTAGCAAGAGCGTTCAGTGCTGGCACTTTTCATCTCTGAGCAATTGCTCGACATTTGCAATTTCTCACCTGAGCTCTCTTTAGACTGCGCGAGAGGATGAGCAGAAGATTAGGTGGCTAGAGAAGCCCAGAGCCCCACTGTTCTTAGGGCTACAAGAGCGCTTCCAAGGAAGGGTGCTGGCTAGCAACAGCTTTCAGTGCTGGCACTTTTCATCTCTGAGCAATTCCTCGACGTTTGCAATTTCTCACCTGAGCTCTCTTTAGACTGCGCGAGAGGATGAGCAGAAGATGAGGTGGCTAGAGAAGCCCAGAGCCCCAGTGTTCTTAGGGCTACAAGAGCGCTTCCAAGGACGGGTGCTGGCTAGCAACAGCTTTCAGTGCTGGCACTTTTCATCTTTGAGCAGTTGCTCGACTTTTGCAATTTCTCAGCTCTTGTCTACGAGACTGAAAGAGAATGAGCGTGATGTTTGGTGGGTAGAGTCGCGCAAAGTCCCAGTGTTGCTGTGCCTGTGAAAGCGCTTCCAAGGAAGGGTGCTGGCTAGCAAGAGCTTTCAGTGCTGGCACTTTTCATCTCTGAGCAATTGCTCGACGTTTGCAATTTCTCACCTGAGCTCTCTTTAGAGTGCGCGAGAGGATGAGCAGAAGATTAGGTGGCTAGAGAAGCCCAGAGCCCCAGTGTTCTTAGGCCTACAAAAGCGCTTCCAAGGAAGGGTGCTGGCTAGCAACAGCTTTCAGTGCTGCCACTTTTCATCTCTGAGCAATTGCTGGACATTTGCAATTTCTCACCTGAGCTCTCTTTAGAGTGCGCGAGAGGATGAGCAGAAGATTAGGTGGCTAGAGAAGCCCAGAGCCCCACTGTTCTTAGGGCTACAAAAGCGCTTCCAAGGAAGGGTGCTGGCTAGCAACAGCTTTCAGTGCTGGCACTTTTCATCTCTGAGCAATTGCTCAACGTTTGCAATTTCTCACCTGAGCTCTCTTTAGACTGCGCGAGAGGATGAGCAGAAGAGTAGGTGGCTAGAGAAGCCCAGAGCCCCAGTGTTCTTAGGGCTACAAAAGCGCTTCCAAGGAAGGGTGCTGGCTAGCAACAGCTTTCAGTGCTGGCACTATTCATCTTTGAGCAGTTGCTCGACTTTTGCAATTTCTCAGCTCTTGTCTACGAGACTTAAAGAGAATGACCGTGATGTTTGGTGGGTAGAGTAGCACAAAGTCCCAGTGTTGCTGTGCCTGTGAAAGCGCTTCCAAGGAAGGGTGCTGGCTAGCAACAGCTTTCAGTGCTGGCACTTTTCATCTCTGAGCAATTGCTCGACGTTTGCAATTTCTCACCTGAGCTCTATTTAGACTGCGCGAGAGGATGAGCAGAAGATTAGGTGGCTAGAGAAGCCCAGAGCCCCAGTGTTCTTAGGCCTACAAAAGCGCTTCCAAGGAAGGGTGCTGGCTAGCAACAGCTTTCAGTGCTGGCACTTTTCATCTCTGAGCAATTGCTCGACGTTTGCAATTTCTCACCTGAGCTCTCTTTAGACTGCGCGAGAGGATGAGCAGAAGAGTAGGTGGCTAGAGAAGCCCAGAGCCCCAGTGTTCTTAGGCCTACAAAAGCACTTCCAAGGAAGGGTGCTGGCTAGCAACAGCTTTCAGTGCTGGCACTTTTCATCTCTGAGCAATTGCTCGACGTTTGCAATTTCTCAACTCGACTTTACGAGACAGAGAGATAGTGACCGTGATGTTTGGTGGGTAGAGAAGCGCAAAGCCCCAGTGTTGCTGCGCCTGTGAAAGCGCTTCCAAGGAAGGGTGCTGGCTAGCAACAGCTTTCAGTGCTGGCACTTTTCATCTCTGAGCAATTGCTCGACGTTTGCAATTTCTCACCTGAGCTCTCTTTAGAGTGCGCGAGAGGATGAGCAGAAGATTAGGTGGCTAGAGAAGCCCAGAGCCCCAGTGTTCTTAGGGCTACAAAAGCGCTTCCAAGGAAGAGTGCTGGCTAGCAACAGCTTTCAGTGCTGGCACTTTTCATCTCTGAGCAATTGCTCGACGTTTGCAATTTCTCAGCTCGTGTCTACGAGACGGAAAGAGAATGACCGTGATGTTTGGTGGGTAGAGTAGCGCAAAGCCCCAGTGTTGCTGCGCCTGTGAAAGCGCTTCCAAGGAAGGGTGCTGGCTAGCAACTGCTTTCAGTGCTGGCACTTTTCATCTCTGAGCAATTGCTGGACATTTGCAATTTCTCACCTGAGCTCTCTTTAGACTGCGCGAGAGGATGAGCAGAAGATTAGGTGGCTAGAGAAGCCCAGAGCCCCAGTGTTCTTAGGCCTACAAAAGCACTTCCAAGGAAGGGTGCTGGCTAGCAACAGCTTTCAGTGCTGGCACTTTTCATCTCTGAGCAATTGCTCGATGTTTGCAATTTCTCACCTGAGCTCTCTTTAGAGTGCGCGAGAGGATGAGCAGAAGAGTAGGTGGCTAGAGAAGCCCAGAGCCCCAGTGTTCTTAGGGCTACAAAAGCGCTTCCAAGGAAGGGTGCTGGCTAGCAAGAGCTTTCAGTGCTGGCACTTTTCATCTCTGAGCAATTGCTGGATGTTTGCAATTTCTCACCTGAGCTCTCTTTAGACTGCGCGAGAGGATGAGCAGAAGATTAGGTGGCTAGAGAAGCCCAGAGCCCCAGTGTTCTTAGGGCTACAAAAGCGCTTCCAAGGAAGGGTGCTGGCTAGCAACAGCTTTCAGTGCTGGCACTTTTCATCTCTGAGCAATTGCTCAACGTTTGCAATTTCTCACCTGAGCTCTCTTTAGACTGCGCGAGAGGATGAGCAGAAGATTAGGTGGCTGGAGAAGCCCAGAGCCCCACTGTTCTTAGGCCTACAAAAGCGCTTCCAAGGAAGGGTGCTGGCTAGCAAGAGCTTTCAGTGCTGGCACTTTTCATCTCTGAACAATTGCTCGACGTTTGCAATTTCTCACCTGAGCTCTCTTTAGACTGCGCGAGAGGATGAGCAGAAGATTAGGTGGCTAGAGAAGCCCAGAGCCCCAGTGTTCTTAGGCCTACAAAAGCGCTTCCAAGGAAGGGTGCTGGCTAGCAACAGCTTTCAGTGCTGGCACTTTTCATCTCTCAGCAATTGCTCGACGTTTGCAATTTCTCGGCTCGTGTTTACGAGACGGAGAGATAGTGACCGTGACGTTTGGTGGGTACAGAAGCGCAAAGCCCCAGTGTTGCTGCGCCTGTGAAAGCGCTTCCAAGGAAGGCTGCTGGCTAGCCACAGCTTTCAGTGCTGGCACTTTTCATCTCTGAGCAATTGCTCGACGTTTGCAATTTCTCACCTGAGCTCTCTTTAGACTGCGCGAGAGGATGAGCAGAAGATTAGGTGGCTAGAGAAGGCCAGAGCCCCAGTGTTCTTAGGGCTACAAGAGCGCTTCCAAGGAAGGGTGCTGGCTAGCCACAGCTTTCAGTGCTGGCACTTTTCATCTCTGAGCAATTGCTCGACGTTTGCAATCTCTCACCTGAGTTCTCTTTAGACTGCGCGAGAGGATGAGCAGAAGATTAGGTGGCTAGAGAAGCCCAGAGCCACACTGTTCTTAGGCCTACAAAAGCGCTTCCAAGGAAGGGTGCTGGCTAGCAACAGCTTTCAGTGCTGGCACTTTTCATCTCTGAGCAATTGCTCGACGTTTGCAATTTCTCGGCTCGTGTTTACGAGACAGAGAGATAGTGACCGTGATGTTTGGTGGCTAGAGAAGCGCAAAGCCCCAGTGTTGCTGCGCTTGTGAAAGCGCTTCCAAGGAAGGGTGCTGGCTAGCAACAGCTTTCAGTGCTGGCACTTTTCATCTCTGAGCAATTGCTCGACGTTTGCAATTTCTCACCTGAGCTCTCTTTAGAGTGCGCGAGAGGATGAGCAGAAGATTAGGTGGCTAGAGAAGCCCAGAGCCCCAGTGTTCTTAGGCCTACAAAAGCGCTTCCAAGGAAGGGTGCTGGCTAGCAACAGCTTTCAGTGCTGGCACTTTTCATCTCTGAGCAATTGCTCGACGTTTGCAATTTCTCAGCTCGTGTTTACGAGACAGAGAGATAGTGACCGTGATGTTTGGTGGCTAGAGAAGCGCAAAGCCCCAGTGTTGCTGTGCCTGTGAAAGCGCTTCCAAGGAAGGGTGCTGGCTAGCAACAGCTTTCAGTGCTGGCACTTTTCATCTCTGAGCAATTGCTCGACGTTTGCAATTTCTCACCTGAGCTCTCTTTAGACTGCGCGAGAGGATGAGCAGAAGATTAGGTGGCTGGAGAAGCCCAGAGCCCCAGTGTTCTTAGGCCTACAAAAGCGCTTCCAAGGAAGGGTGCTGGCTAGCAAGAGCTTTCAGTGCTGGCACTTTTCATCTCTGAGCAATTGCTCGACGTTTGCAATTTCTCACCTGAGTTCTCTTTAGAGTGCGCGAGAGGATGAGCAGAAGATTAGGTGGCTAGAGAAGCCCAGAGCCCCAGTGTTCTTAGGGCTACAAAAGCGCTTCCAAGGAAGGGTGCTGGCTAGCAACAGCTTTCAGTGCTGGCACTTCTCATCTCTGAGCAATTGCTGAATGTTTGCAATTTCTCACCTGAGCTCTCTTTAGACTGCGCGAGAGGATGAGCAGAAGATTAGGTGGCTAGAGAAGCCCAGAGCCCCAGTGTTCTTAGGGCTACAAAAGCGCTTCCAAGGAAGGGTGCTGGCTAGCAACAGCTTTCAGTGCTGGCACTTTTCATCTCTGAGCAATTGCTCGACGTTTGCAATTTCTCGGCTCGTGTCTACGAGATGGAGAGATAGTGACCGTGATGTTTGGTGGCTAGAGAAGCGCAAAGCCCCAGTGTTGCTGCGCCTGTGAAAGCGCTTCCAAGGAAGGGTGCTGGCTCGCAACAGCTTTCAGTGCTGGCACTTTTCATCTCTGAGCAATTGCTCGACGTTTGCAATTTCTCAACTCGTGTCTAAGAGAAGGAAAGAGAAAGACTGTGACGTTTGGTGGGTACAGTAGCGCAAAGCCCCAGTGTTGCTGCGCCTGTGAAAGCGCTTCCAAGGAAGGGTGCTGGCTAGCAAGAGCATTCAGTGCTGGCACTTTTCATCTCTGAGCAATTGCTCGACGTTTGCAATTTCTCACCTGAGCTCTCTTTAGACTGCGCGAGAGGATGAGCAGAAGAGTAGGTGGCTAGAGAAGCCCAGAGCCCCAGTGTTCTTAGGCCTACAAAAGCGCTTCCAAGGAAGGGTGCTGGCTAGCAACAGCTTTCAGTGCTGGCACTTTTCATCTCTGAGCAATTGCTGGATGTTTGCAATTTCTCACCTGAGCTCTCTTTAGACTGCGCGAGAGGATGAGCAGAAGATTAGGTGGCTAGAGAAGCCCAGAGCCCCACTGTTCTTAGGCCTACAAGAGCGCTTCCAAGGAAGGGTGCTGGCTAGCAACAGCTTTCAGTGCTGGCACTTTTCATCTCTGAGCAATTGCTCGACGTTTGCAATTTCTCAGCTCTTGTCTACGAGACGGAAAGAGAATGACCGTGACATTTGGTGGGTAGAGAAGCGCAAAACCCCAGTGTTGCTGCGCCTGTGAAAGCGCTTCCAAGGAACGGTGCTGGCTAGCAACAGCTTTCAATGCTGGCACTTTTCATCTCTGAGCAATTGCTCGACGTTTGCAATTTCTCACCTGAGCTCTCTTTAGACTGCGCGAGAGGATGAGCAGAAGAGTAGGTGGCTAGAGAAGCCCAGAGCCCCGGAGTTCTTAGGCCTACAAAAGCACTTCCAAGGAAGGGTGCTGGCTAGCAACAGCTTTCAGTGCTGGCACTTTTCATCTCTGAGCAATTGCTCAACGTTTGCAATTTCACACCTGAGCTCTCTTTCGACTGCGCGAGAGGATGAGCAGAAGATTAGTTGGCTAGAGAAGCCCAGAGCCCCACTGTTCTTAGGGCTACAAAAGCGCTTCCAAGGAAGGGTGCTGGCTAGCAACAGCTTTCAGTGCTGGCACTTTTCATCTCTGAGCAATTGCTCGACGTTTGCAATTTCTCAGCTCGTGTTTACGAGACGGAGAGATAGTGACCGTGATGTTTGGTGGGTAGAGAAGCGCAAAGCCCCAGTGTTGCTGCGCCTGTGAAAGCGCTTCCAAGGAAGGGTGCTGGCTAGCAAGAGCTTTCAGTGCTGGCACTTTTCATCTCTGAGCAATTGCTGGACGTTTGCAATTTCTCACCTGAGCTCTCTTTAGACTGCGCGAGAGGATGAGCAGAAGATTAGGTGGCTAGAGAAGCCCAGAGCCCCAGTGTTCTTAGGCCTACAAAAGCGCTTCCAAGGAAGGGTGCTGGCTAGCAAGAGCTTTCAGTGCTGGCACTTTTCATCTCTGAGCAATTGCTCGACGTTTGCAATTTCTCACCTGAGCTCTCTTTAGACTGCGCGAGAGGATGAGCAGAAGATGAGGTGGCTAGAGAAGCCCAGAGCCCCAGTGTTCTTAGGGCTACAAAAGCGCTTCCAAGGAAGGGTGCTGGCTAGCAACAGCTTTCAGTGCTGGCACTTTTCATCTCTGAGCAATTGCTGGATGTTTGCAATTTCTCACCTGAGCTCTCTTTAGACTGCGCGAGAGGATGAGCAGAAGATTAGGTGGCTAGAGAAGCCCAGAGCCCCACTGTTCTTAGGGCTACAAAAGCGCTTCCAAGGAAGGGTGCTGGCTAGCAAGAGCTTTCAGTGCTGGCACTTTTCATCTCTGAGCAATTGCTGGATGTTTGCAATTTCTCACCTGAGCTCTCTTTAGAGTGCGCGAGAGGATGAGCAGAAGATTAGGTGGCTAGAGAAGCCCAGAGCCCCACTGTTCTTAGGGCTACAAAAGCGCTTCCAAGGAAGGGTGCTGGCTAGCAACAGCTTTCAGTGCTGGCACTTTTCATCTCTGAGCAATTGCTCGACGTTTGCAATTTCTCGGCTCGTGTCTACGAGATGGAGAGATAGTGACCGTGATGTTTGGTGGCTAGAGAAGCGCAAAGCCCCAGTGTTGCTGCGCCTGTGAAAGCGCTTCCAAGGAAGGGAGCTGGCTCTCAACAGCTTTCAGTGCTGGCACTTTTCATCTCTGAGCAATTGCTGGATGTTTGCAATTTCTCACCTGAGCTCTCTTTAGAGTGCGCGAGAGGATGAGCAGAAGATTAGGTGGCTAGAGAAGCCCAGAGCCCCACTGTTCTTAGGGCTACAAGAGCGCTTCCAAGGAAGGGTGCTGGCTAGCAACAGCTTTCAGTGCTGGCACTTTTCATCTCTGAACAATTGCTCAACGTTTGCAATTTCTCACCTGAGCTCTCTTTAGAGTGCGCGAGAGGATGAGCAGAAGATTAGGTGGCTAGAGAAGCCCAGAGCCCCAGTGTTCTTAGGCCTACAAAAGCGCTTCCAAGGAAGGGTGCTGGCTAGCAACAGCTTTCAGTGCTGGCACTTTTCATCTCTGAGCAATTGCTCGACGTTTGCAATCTCTCACCTGAGTTCTCTTTAGACTGCGCGAGAGGATGAGCAGAAGATTAGGTGGCTAGAGAAGCCCAGAGCCCCAGTGTTCTTAGGGCTACAAAAGCGCTTCCAAGGAAGGGTGCTGGCTAGCAACAGCTTTCAGTGCTGGCACTTTTCATCTCTGAGCAATTGCTCGACGTTTGCAATTTCTCGGCTCGTGTTTACGAGACAGAGAGATAGTGACCGTGATGTTTGGTGGCTAGAGAAGCGCAAAGCCCCAGTGTTGCTGCGCTTGTGAAAGCGCTTCCAAGGAAGGGTGCTGGCTAGCAAGAGCTTTCAGTGCTGGCACTTTTCATCTCTGAGCAATTGCTCGACGTTTGCAATTTCTCACCTGAGCTCTCTTTAGACTGCGCGAGAGGATGAGCAGAAGATTAGGTGGCTAGAGAAGCCCAGAGCCCCAGTGTTCTTAGGGCTACAAAAGCGCTTCCAAGGAAGGGTGCTGGCTAGCAACAGCTTTCAGTGCTGGCACTTTTCATCTCTGAGCAATTGCTCGACGTTTGCAATTTCTCAGCTCGTGTTTACGAGACAGAGAGATAGTGACCGTGATGTTTGGTGGGTAGAGAAGCGCAAAGCCCCAGTGTTGCTGCGCCTGTGAAAGCGCTTCCAAGGAAGGGTGCTGGCTAGCAAGAGCTTTCAGTGCTGGCACTTTTCATCTCTGAGCAATTGCTCAACGTTTGCAATTTCTCACCTGAGCTCTCTTTAGAGTGCGCGAGAGGATGAGCAGAAGATTAGGTGGCTAGAGAAGCCCAGAGCCCCAGTGTTCTTAGGCCTACAAAAGCGCTTCCAAGGAAGGGTGCTGGCTAGCAACAGCTTTCAGTGCTGGCACTTTTCATCTCTGAGCAATTGCTCGACGTTTGCAATTTCTCACCTGAGTTCTCTTTAGAGTGCGCGAGAGGATGAGCAGAAGATTAGGTGGCTAGAGAAGCCCAGAGCCCCAGTGTTCTTAGGCCTACAAAAGCGCTTCCAAGGAAGGGTGCTGGCTAGCAACAGCTTTCAGTGCTGGCACTTTTCATCTCTGAGCAATTGCTGGATGTTTGCAATTTCTCACCTGAGCTCTCTTTAGAGTGCGCGAGAGGATGAGCAGAAGATTAGGTGGCTAGAGAAGCCCAGAGCCCCAGTGTTCTTAGGCCTACAAAAGCGCTTCCAAGGAAGGGTGCTGCCTAGTAACAGCTTTCAGTGCTGGCACTTTTCATCTCTGAGCAATTGCTGGATGTTTGCAATTTCTCCCCTGAGCTCTCTTTAGACTGCGCGAGAGCATGAGCAGAAGATTAGGTGGCTAGAGAAGCCCAGAGCCCCACTGTTCTTAGGGCTACAAAAGCGCTTCCAAGGAAGGGTGCTGGCTAGCAACAGCTTTCAGTGCTGGCACTTTTCATCTCTGAGCAATTGCTCGACGTTTGCAATTTCTCGGCTCGTGTCTACGAGATGGAGAGATAGTGACCGTGATGTTTGGTGGCTAGAGAAGCGCAAAGCCCCAGTGTTGCTGCGCCTGTGAAAGCGCTTCCAAGGAAGGGAGCTGGCTCGCAACAGCTTTCAGTGCTGGCACATTTCATCTCTGAGCAATTGCTCGACGTTTGCAATTTCTCAACTCGTGTCTACGAGACTGAATGAGAAAGACTGTGACGTTTGGTGGGTAGAGTAGCGCAAAGCCCCAGTGTTGCTGCGCCTGTGAAAGCGCTTCCAAGGAAGGGTGCTGGCTAGCAACAGCTTTCAGTGCTGGCACTTTTCATCTCTGAGCAATTGCTCGACGTTTGCAATTTCTCACCTGAGCTCTCTTTAGACTGCGCGAGAGGATGAGCAGAAGATTAGGTGGCTAGAGAAGCCCAGAGCCCCAGTGTTCTTAGGCCTACAAAAGCGCTTCCAAGGAAGGGGGCTGGCTAGCAACAGCTTTCAGTGCTGGCACTTTTCATCTCTGAGCAATTGCTCAACGTTTGCAATTTCTCACCTGAGCTCTCTTTAGACTGCGCGAGAGGATGAGCAGAAGAGTAGGTGGCTAGAGAAGCCCAGAGCCCCACTGTTTTTAGGGCTACAAGAGCGCTTCCAAGGAAGGGTGCTGGCTAGCAACAGCTTTCAGTGCTGGTACTTTTCATCTCTGAGCAATTGCTCGACTTTTGCAATTTCTCAGCTCTTGTCTACGAGACTGAAAGAGAATGACCGTGACATTTGGTGGGTAGAGAAGCGCAAAACCCCAGTGTTGCTGCGCCTGTGAAAGCGCCTCCAAGGAAGGGTGCTGGCTAGCAACAGCTTTCAATGCTGGCACTTTTCATCTCTGATCAATTGCTCGACGTTTGCAATTTCTCACCTGAGCTCTCTTTAGAGTGCGCGAGAGGATGAGCAGAAGATGAGGTGGCTAGAGAAGCCCAGAGCCCCAGTGTTCTTAGGCCTACAAAAGCGCTTCCAAGGAAGGGTGCTGGCTAGCAACAGCTTTCAGTGCTGGCACTTTTCATCTCTGAGCAATTGCTCAACGTTTGCAATTTCACACCTGAGCTCTCTTTAGAGTGCGCGAGAGGATGAGCAGAAGATTAGGTGGCTAGAGAAGCCCAGAGCCCCACTGTTCTTAGGCCTACAAAAGCGCTTCCAAGGAAGGGTGCTGGCTAGCAACAGCTTTCAGTGCTGGCACTTTTCATCTCTGAGCAATTGCTCGACGTTTGCAATTTCTCGGCTCGTGTTTACGAGACGGAGAGATAGTGACCGTGATGTTTGGTGGGTACAGAAGCGCAAAGCCCCAGTGTTGCTGCGCCTGTGAAAGCGCTTCCAAGGAACGGTGCTGGCTAGCAAGAGCTTTCAGTGCTGGCACTTTTCATCTCTGAGCAATTGCTCGACATTTGCAATTTCTCACCTGAGCTCTCTTTAGAGTGCGCGAGAGGATGAGCAGAAGATTAGGTGGCTAGAGAAGCCCAGAGCCCCAGTGTTCTTAGGCCTACAAAAGCGCTTCCAAGGAAGGGTGCTGGCTAGCAACAGCTTTCAGTGCAGGCACTTTTCATCTCTGAGCAATTGCTCGACATTTGCAATTTCTCACCTGAGCTCTCTTTAGACTGCGCGAGAGGATGAGCAGAAGATTAGGTGGCTAGAGAAGCCCAGAGCCCCAGTGTTCTTAGGGCTACAAAAGCGCTTCCAAGGAAGGGTGCTGGCTAGCCACAGCTTTCAGTGCTGGCACTTTTCATCTCTGAGCAGTTGCTCGATGTTTGCAATTTCTCACCTGAGCTCTCTTTAGACTGCACGAGAGGATGAGCAGAAGATTAGGTGGCTAGAGAAGCCCAGAGCCCCAGTGTTCTTAGGCCTACAAAAGCGCTTCCAAGGAAGGGTGCTGGCTAGCAAGAGCTTTCAGTGCTGGCACTTTTCATCTCTGAGCAATTGCTCGACGTTTGCAATTTCTCACCTGAGCTCTCTTTAGAGTGCGCGAGAGGATGAGCAGAAGATTAGGTGGCTAGAGAAGCCCAGAGCCCCACTGTTCTTAGGCCTACAAAAGCGCTTCCAAGGAAGGGTGCTGGCTAGCAACAGCTTTCAGTGCTGGCACTTTTCATCTCTGAGCAATTGCTCGACGTTTGCAATTTCTCGGCTCGTGTCTACGAGATGGAGAGATAGTGACCGTGATGTTTGGTGGCTAGAGAAGCGCAAAGTCCCAGTGTTGCTGCGCCTGTGAAAGCGCTTCCAAGGAAGGGAGCTGGCTCTCAACAGCTTTCAGTGCTGGCACTTTTCATCTCTGAGCAATTGCTGGATGTTTGCAATTTCTCACCTGAGCTCTCTTTAGAGTGCGCGAGAGGATGAGCAGAAGATTAGGTGGCTAGAGAAGCCCAGAGCCCCAGTGTTCTTAGGGCTACAAAAGCGCTTCCAAGGAAGGGTGCTGGCTAGCAACAGCTTTCAGTGCTGGCACTTTTCATCTCTGAGCAATTGCTCGACGTTTGCAATCTCTCACCTGAGTTCTCTTTAGACTGCGCGAGAGGATGAGCAGAAGATTAGGTGGCTAGAGAAGCCCAGAGCCCCACTGTTCTTAGGCCTACAAAAGCGCTTCCAAGGAAGGGTGCTGGCTAGCAAGAGCTTTCAGTGCTGGCACTTTTCATCTCTGAGCAATTGCTCAACGTTTGCAATTTCTCAGCTCGTGTTTACGAGACAGAGAGATAGTGACCGTGATGTTTGGTGGCTAGAGAAGCGCAAAGCCCCAGTGTTGCTGCGCCTGTGAAAGCGCTTCCAAGGAAGGGTGCTGGCTAGCAAGAGCTTTCAGTGCTGGCACTTTTCATCTCTGAGCAATTGCTCGACGTTTGCAATTTCTCACCTGAGCTCTCTTTAGACTGCACGAGAGGATGAGCAGAAGATTAGGTGGCTAGAGAAGCCCAGAGCCCCAGTGTTCTTAGGCCTACAAAAGCGCTTCCAAGGAAGGGTGCTGGCTAGCAAGAGCTTTCAGTGCTGGCACTTTTCATCTCTGAGCAATTGCTCGACGTTTGCAATTTCTCACCTGAGTTCTCTTTAGAGTGCGCGAGAGGATGAGCAGAAGATTAGGTGGCTAGAGAAGCCCAGAGCCCCAGGGTTCTTAGGCCTACAAAAGCGCTTCCAAGGAAGGGTGCTGGCTAGCAACAGCTTTCAGTGCTGGCACTTTTCATCTCTGAGCAATTGCTGGATGTTTGCAATTTCTCACCTGAGCTCTCTTTAGACTGCGCGAGAGGATGATCAGAAGATTAGGTGGCTAGAGAAGCCCAGAGCCCCAGTGTTCTTAGGCCTACAAAAGCGCTTCCAAGGAAGGGTGCTGGCTAGTAACAGCTTTCAGTGCTGGCACTTTTCATCTCTGAGCAATTGCTGGATGTTTGCAATTTCTCCCCTGAGCTCTCTTTAGACTGCGCGAGAGGATGACCAGAAGATTAGGTGGCTAGAGAAGCCCAGAGCCCCAGTGTTCTTAGGGCTACAAAAGCGCTTCCAAGGAAGGGTGCTGGCTAGCAACAGCTTTCAGTGCTGGCACTTTTCATCTCTGAGCAATTGCTCGACGTTTGCAATTTCTCGGCTCGTGTCTACGAGATGGAGAGATAGTGACCGTGATGTTTGGTGGCTAGAGAAGCGCAAAGCCCCAGTGTTGCTGCGCCTGTGAAAGCGCTTCCAAGGAAGGGAGCTGGCTCGCAACAGCTTTCAGTGCTGGCACTTTTCATCTCTGAGCAATTGCTCGACGTTTGCAATTTCTCAACTCGTGTCTACGAGACTGAATGAGAAAGACTGTGACGTTTGGTGGGTAGAGTAGCGCAAAGCCCCAGTGTTGCTGCGCCTGTGAAAGCGCTTCCAAGGAAGGGTGCTGGCTAGCAACAGCTTTCAGTGCTGGCACTTTTCATCTCTGAGCAATTGCTCGACGTTTGCAATTTCTCACCTGAGCTCTCTTTAGACTGCGCGAGAGGATGAGCAGAAGAGTAGGTGGCTAGAGAAGCCCAGAGCCCCACTGTTCTTAGGGCTACAAGACCGCTTCCAAGGAAGGGTGCTGGCTAGCAACAGCTTTCAGTGCTGGCACTTTTCATCTCTGAGCAATTGCTCGACGTTTGCAATTTCTCAGCTCGTGTCTACGAGACTGAAAGAGAATGACCGTGACATTTGGTGGGTAGAGAAGCACAAAACCCCAGTGTTGCTGCGCCTGTGAAAGCGCTTCCAAGGAACGGTGCTGGCTAGCAACAGCTTTCAATGCTGGCACTTTTCATCTCTGATCAATTGCTCGACGTTTGCAATTTCTCACCTGAGCTCTCTTTAGAGTGCGCGAGAGGATGAGCAGAAGATGAGGTGGCTAGAGAAGCCCAGAGCCCCGGAGTTCTTAGGCCTACAAAAGCGCTTCCAAGGAAGGGTGCTGGCTAGCAACAGCTTTCAGTGCTGGCACTTTTCATCTCTGAGCAATTGATCAACGTTTGCAATTTCACACCTGAGCTCTCTTTAGAGTGCGCGAGAGGATGAGCAGAAGATTAGGTGGCTAGAGAAGCCCAGAGCCCCAGTGTTCTTAGGCCTACAAAAGCGCTTCCAAGGAAGGGTGCTGGCTAGCAACAGCTTTCAGTGCTGGCACTTTTCATCTCTGAGCAATTGCTCAACGTTTGCAATTTCTCGGCTCGTGTTTACGAGACGGAGAGATAGTGACCGTGATGTTTGGTGGGTACAGAAGCGCAAACCCCCAGTGTTGCTGCGCCTGTGAAAGCGCTTCCAAGGAAGGGTGCTGGCTAGCAAGAGCTTTCAGTGCTGGCACTTTTCATCTCTGAGCAATTGCTCGACATTTGCAATTTCTCACCTGAGCTCTCTTTAGACTGCGCGAGAGGATGAGCAGAAGATTAGGTGGCTAGAGAAGCCCAGAGCCCCAGTGTTCTTAGGGCTACAAAAGCGCTTCCAAGGAAGGGTGCTGGCTAGCAAGAGCTTTCAGTGCTGGCACTTTTCATCTCTGAGCAATTGCTCGACGTTTGCAATTTCTCACCTGAGCTCTCTTTAGACTGCGCGAGAGGATGAGCAGAAGATTAGGTGGCTAGAGAAGCCCAGAGCCCCACTGTTCTTAGGCCTACAAAAGCGCTTCCAAGGAAGGGTGCTGGCTAGCAACAGCTTTCAGTGCTGGCACTTTTCATCTCTGAGCAATTGCTCGACGTTTTCAATTTCTCGGCTCGTGTTTACGAGACGGAGAGATAGTGACCGTGATGTTTGGTGGCTAGAGAAGCGCAAAGCCCCAGTGTTGCTGCGCTTGTGAAAACGCTTCCAAGGAAGGGTGCTGGCTAGCAAGAGCTTTCAGTGCTGGCACTTTTCATCTCTGAGCAATTGCTCGACGTTTGCAATTTCTCACCTGAGCTCTCTTTAGAGTGCGCGAGAGGATGAGCAGAAGATTAGGTGGCTAGAGAAGCCCAGAGCCCCACTGTTCTTAGGGCTACAAAAGCGCTTGCAAGAAAGGGTGCTGGCTAGCAAGAGCTTTCAGTGCTGGCACTTTTCATCTCTGAGCAATTGCTCGACGTTTGCAATTTCTCAGCTCGTGTTTACGAGACAGAGAGATAGTGACCGTGATGTTTGGTGGCTAGAGAAGCGCAAAGCCCCAGTGTTGCTGCGCCTGTGAAAGCGCTTCCAAGGAAGGGAGCTGGCTCGCAACAGCTTTCAGTGCTGCCACTTTTCATCTCTGAGCAATTGCTCGACGTTTGCAATTTCTCACCTGAGCTCTCTTTAGACTGCGCGAGAGGATGAGCAGAAGATGAGGTGGCTAGAGAAGCCCAGAGCCCCACTGTTCTTAGGCCTACAAAAGCGCTTCCAAGGAAGGGTGCTGGCTAGCAACAGCTTTCAGTGCTGGCACTTTTCATCTCTGAGCAATTGCTCGACGTTTGCAATTTCTCAACTCGTGTCTACGAGACAGAAAGAGAAAGACTGTGACGTTTGGTGGGTAGAGTAGCGCAAAGCCCCAGTGTTGCTGCGCCTGTGAAAGCGCTTCCAAGGAAGGGTGCTGGCTAGCAACAGCTTTCAGTGCTGGCACTTTTCATCTCTGAGCAATTGCTCGACGTTTGCAATTTCTCACCTGAGCTCTCTTTAGAGTGCGCGAGAGGATGAGCAGAAGAGTAGGTGGCTAGAGAAGCCCAGAGCCCCACTGTTCTTAGGCCTACAAAAGCGCTTCCAAGGAAGGGTGCTGGCTAGCAACAGCTTTCAGTGCTGGCACTTTTCATCTCTGAGCAATTGCTCGACGTTTGCAATTTCTCACCTGAGCTCTCTTTAGAGTGCGCGAGAGGATGAGCAGAAGAGTAGGTGGCTAGAGAAGCCCAGAGCCCCACTGTTCTTAGGGCTACAAGACCGCTTCCAAGGAAGGGTGCTGGCTAGCAACAGCTTTCAGTGCTGGCACTTTTCATCTCTGAGCAATTGCTCGACGTTTGCAATTTCTCAGCTCGTGTCTACGAGACAGAAAGAGAATGACCGTGACATTTGGTGGGTAGAGAAGCGCAAAGCCCCAGTGTTGCTGCGCCTGTGAAAGCGCTTCCAAGGAACGGTGCTGGCTAGCAACAGCTTTCAATGCTGGCACTTTTCATCTCTGAGCAATTGCTCGACGTTTGCAATTTCTCACCTGAGCTCTCTTTAGAGTGCGCGAGAGGATGAGCAGAAGAGTAGGTGGCTAGAGAAGCCCAGAGCCCCAGTGTTCTTAGGCCTACAAAAGCGCTTCCAAGGAAGGGTGCTGGCTAGCAACAGCTTTCAGTGCTGGCACTTTTCATCTCTGAGCAATTGCTCAACGTTTGCAATTTCACACCTGAGCTCTCTTTAGACTGCGCGAGAGGATGAGCAGAAGAATAGGTGGCTAGAGAAGCCCAGAGCCCCAGTGTTCTTAGGCCTACAAAAGCGCTTCCAAGGAAGGGTGCTGGCTAGCAACAGCTTTCAGTGCTGGCACTTTTCATCTCTGAGCAATTGCTCGACGTTTGCAATTTCTCGGCTCGTGTTTACGACACGGAGAGATAGTGACTGTGATGTTTGGTGGCTAGAGAAGCGCAAAGCTCCAGTGTTGCTGCGCCTGTGAAAGCGCTTCCAAGGAAGGGTGCTGGCTAGCAACAGCTTTCAGTGCTGGCACTTTTCATCTCTGAGCAATTGCTCGACATTTGCAATTTCTCACCTGAGCTCTCCTTAGACTGCGCGAGAGGATGAGCAGAAGATTAGGTGGCTAGAGAAGCCCAGAGCCCCAGTGTTCTTAGGCCTACAAAAGCGCTTCCAAGGAAGGGTGCTGGCTAGCAAGAGCTTTCAGTGCTGGCACTTTTCATCTCTGAGCAATTGCTGGACGTTTGCAATTTCTCACCTGAGCTCTCTTTAGACTGCGCGAGAGGATGAGCAGAAGAGTAGGTGGCTAGAGAAGCCCAGAGCCCCAGTGTTCTTAGGGCTACAAAAGCGCTTCCAAGGAAGGGTGCTGGCTAGCAACAGCTTTCAGTGCTGGCACTTTTCATCTCTGAGCAATTGCTCGACGTTTGCAATTTCTCACCTGAGCTCTCTTTAGACTGCGCGAGAGGATGAGCAGAAGATTAGGTGGCTAGAGAAGCCCAGAGCCCCAGTGTTCTTAGGGCTACAAAAGCGCTTCCAAGGAAGGGTGCTGGCTAGCAACAGCTTTCAGTGCTGGCACTTTTCATCTCTGAGCAATTGCTCAACGTTTGCAATTTCTCACCTGAGCTCTCTTTAGACTGCACGAGAGGATGAGCAGAAGATTAGGTGGCTAGAGAAGCCCAGAGCCCCAGTGTTCTTCGGGCTACAAGAGCGCTTCCAAGGAAGGGTGCTGGCTAGCCACAGCTTTCAGTGCTGGCACTTTTCATCTTTGAGCAGTTGCTCGACGTTTGCAATTTCTCAGCTCTTGTCTACGAGACGGAAAGAGAATGACCGTGACGTTTGGTGGCTAGAGTAGCGCAAAGCCCCAGTGTTGCTGCGCCTGTGAAAGCGCTTCCAAGGAAGGGTGCTGGCTAGCAACAGCTTTCAGTGCTGCCACTTTTCATCTCTGAGCAATTGCTCGACGTTTGCAATTTCTCACCTGAGCTCTCTTTAGACTGCGCGAGAGGATGAGCAGAAGAGTAGGTGGCTAGAGAAGCCCAGAGCCCCAGTGTTCTTAGGCCTACAAAAGCGCTTCCAAGGAAGGGTGCTGGCTAGCAACAGCTTTCAGTGCTGGCACTTTTCATCTCTGAGCAATTGCTGGATGTTTGCAATTTCTCACCTGAGCTCTCTTTAGACTGCGCGAGAGGATGAGCAGAAGATTAGGTGGCTAGAGAAGCCCAGAGCCCCAGTGTTCTTAGGGCTACAAGAGCGCTTCCAAGGAAGGGTGCTGGCTAGCCACAGCTTTCAGTGCTGGCACTTTTCATCTCTGAGCAATTGATCAACGTTTGCAATTTCACACCTGAGCTCTCTTTAGAGTGCGCGAGAGGATGAGCAGAAGATTAGGTGGCTAGAGAAGCCCAGAGCCCCAGTGTTCTTAGGCCTACAAAAGCGCTTCCAAGGAAGGGTGCTGGCTAGCAACAGCTTTCAGTGCTGGCACTTTTCATCTCTGAGCAATTGCTCAACGTTTGCAATTTCTCGGCTCGTGTTTACGAGACGGAGAGATAGTGACCGCGATGTTTGGTGGGTACAGAAGCGCAAAGCCCCAGTGTTGCTGCGCCTGTGAAAGCGCTTCCAAGGAAGGGTGCTGGCTAGCAAGAGCTTTCAGTGCTGGCACTTTTCATCTCTGAGCAATTGCTCGACATTTGCAATTTCTCACCTGAGCTCTCTTTAGACTGCGCGAGAGGATGAGCAGAAGATTAGGTGGCTAGAGAAGCCCAGAGCCCCAGTGTTCTTAGGGCTACAAAAGCGCTTCCAAGGAAGGGTGCTGGCTAGCAAGAGCTTTCAGTGCTGGCACTTTTCATCTCTGAGCAATTGCTCGACGTTTGCAATTTCTCACCTGAGCTCTCTTTAGACTGCGCGAGAGGATGAGCAGAAGATTAGGTGGCTAGAGAAGCCCAGAGCCCCAGTGTTCTTAGGGCTACAAAAGCGCTTCCAAGGAAGGGTGCTGGCTAGCAACAGCTTTCAGTGCTGGCACTTTTCATCTCTGAGCAATTGCTCGACGTTTGCAATTTCTCACCTGAGCTCTCTTTAGACTGCGCGAGAGGATGAGCAGAAGATTAGGTGGCTAGAGAAGCCCAGAGCCCCAGTGTTCTTAGGGCTACAAAAGCGCTTCCAAGGAAGGGTGCTGGCTAGCAACAGCTTTCAGTGCTGGCACTTTTCATCTCTGAGCAATTGCTCAACGTTTGCAATTTCTCACCTGAGCTCTCTTTAGACTGCACGAGAGGATGAGCAGAAGATTAGGTGGCTAGAGAAGCCCAGAGCCCCAGTGTTCTTCGGGCTACAAGAGCGCTTCCAAGGAAGGGTGCTGGCTAGCCACAGCTTTCAGTGCTGGCACTTTTCATCTTTGAGCAGTTGCTCGACGTTTGCAATTTCTCAGCTCTTGTCTACGAGACGGAAAGAGAATGACCGTGACGTTTGGTGGCTAGAGTAGCGCAAAGCCCCAGTGTTGCTGCGCCTGTGAAAGCGCTTCCAAGGAAGGGTGCTGGCTAGCAACAGCTTTCAGTGCTGCCACTTTTCATCTCTGAGCAATTGCTCGACGTTTGCAATTTCTCACCTGAGCTCTCTTTAGACTGCGCGAGAGGATGAGCAGAAGAGTAGGTGGCTAGAGAAGCCCAGAGCCCCACTGTTCTTAGGCCTACAAAAGCGCTTCCAAGGAAGGGTGCTGGCTAGCAACAGCTTTCAGTGCTGGCACTTTTCATCTCTGAGCAATTGCTCGACGTTTGCAATTTCTCAACTCGAGTTTACAAGACAGAGAGATAGTGACCGTGATGTTTGGTGGGTAGAGAAGCGCAAAGCCCCAGTGTTGCTGCGCCTGTGAAAGCGCTTCCAAGGAAGGGTGCTGGCTAGCAACAGCTTTCAGTGCTGGCACTTTTCATCTCTGAGCAATTGCTCAACGTTTGCAATTTCTCACCTGAGCTCTCTTTAGACTGCGCGAGAGGATGAGCAGAAGATTAGGTGGCTAGAGAAGCCCAGAGCCCCAGTGTTCTTAGGGCTACAAGAGCGCTTCCAAGGAAGGGTGCTGGCTAGCCACAGCTTTCAGTGCTGGCACTTTTCATCTCTGAGCAATTGATCAACGTTTGCAATTTCACACCTGAGCTCTCTTTAGAGTGCGCGAGAGGATGAGCAGAAGATTAGGTGGCTAGAGAAGCCCAGAGCCCCAGTGTTCTTAGGCCTACAAAAGCGCTTCCAAGGAAGGGTGCTGGCTAGCAACAGCTTTCAGTGCTGGCACTTTTCATCTCTGAGCAATTGCTCAACGTTTGCAATTTCTCGGCTCGTGTTTACGAGACGGAGAGATAGTGACCGCGATGTTTGGTGGGTACAGAAGCGCAAAGCCCCAGTGTTGCTGCGCCTGTGAAAGCGCTTCCAAGGAAGGGTGCTGGCTAGCAAGAGCTTTCAGTGCTGGCACTTTTCATCTCTGAGCAATTGCTCGACATTTGCAATTTCTCACCTGAGCTCTCTTTAGACTGCGCGAGAGGATGAGCAGAAGATTAGGTGGCTAGAGAAGCCCAGAGCCCCAGTGTTCTTAGGGCTACAAAAGCGCTTCCAAGGAAGGGTGCTGGCTAGCAAGAGCTTTCAGTGCTGGCACTTTTCATCTCTGAGCAATTGCTCGACGTTTGCAATTTCTCACCTGAGCTCTCTTTAGACGGCGCGAGAGGATGAGCAGAAGAGTAGGTGGCTAGAGAAGCCCAGAGCCCCAGTGTTCTTAGGGCTACAAAAGCGCTTCCAAGGAAGGGTGCTGGCTAGCAAGAGCTTTCAGTGCTGGCACTTTTCATCTCTGAGCAGTTGCTCGATGTTTGCAATTTCTCACCTGAGCTCTCTTTAGACTGCGCGAGAGGATGAGCAGAAGATTAGGTGGCTAGAGAAGCCCAGAGCCCCAGTGTTCTTAGGGCTACAAAAGCGCTTCCAAGGAAGGGTGCTGGCTAGCAAGAGCTTTCAGTGCTGGCACTTTTCATCTCTGAGCAATTGCTCGACGTTTGCAATTTCTCACCTGAGCTCTCTTTAGACTGCGCGAGAGGATGAGCAGAAGATTAGGTGGCTAGAGAAGCCCAGAGCCCCAGTGTTCTTAGGCCTACAAAAGCGCTTCCAAGGAAGGGTGCTGGCTAGCAACAGCTTTCAGTGCTGGCACTTTTCATCTCTGAGCAATTGCTCGACGTTTGCAATTTCTCAACTCGTGTCTACGAGACAGAAAGAGAAAGACTGTGACGTTTGGTGGGTAGAGTAGCGCAAAGCCCCAGTGTTGCTGCGCCTGTGAAAGCGCTTCCAAGGAAGGGTGCTGGCTAGCAACAGCTTTCAGTGCTGGCACTTTTCATCTCTGAGCAATTGCTGGACGTTTGCAATTTCTCACCTGAGCTCTCTTTAGACTGCGCGAGAGGATGAGCAGAAGAGTAGGTGGCTAGAGAAGCCCAGAGCCCCACTGTTCTTAGGCCTACAAAAGCGCTTCCAAGGAAGGGTGCTGGCTAGCAACAGCTTTCAGTGCTGGCACTTTTCATCTCTGAGCAATTGCTCGACGTTTGCAATTTCTCACCTGAGCTCTCTTTAGAGTGCGCGAGAGGATGAGCAGAAGAGTAGGTGGCTAGAGAAGCCCAGAGCCCCACTGTTCTTAGGGCTACAAGACCGCTTCCAAGGAAGGGTGCTGGCTAGCAACAGCTTTCAGTGCTGGCACTTTTCATCTCTGAGCAATTGCTCGACGTTTGCAATTTCTCAGCTCGTGTCTACGAGACAGAAAGAGAATGACCGTGACATTTGGTGGGTAGAGAAGCGCAAAGCCCCAGTGTTGCTGCGCCTGTGAAAGCGCTTCCAAGGAACGGTGCTGGCTAGCAACAGCTTTCAATGCTGGCACTTTTCATCTCTGAGCAATTGCTCGACGTTTGCAATTTCTCACCTGAGCTCTCTTTAGAGTGCACGAGAGGATGAGCAGAAGAGTAGGTGGCTAGAGAAGCCCAGAGCCCCAGTGTTCTTAGGCCTACAAAAGCGCTTCCAAGGAAGGGTGCTGGCTAGCAACAGCTTTCAGTGCTGGCACTTTTCATCTCTGAGCAATTGCTCAACGTTTGCAATTTCACACCTGAGCTCTCTTTAGACTGCGCGAGAGGATGAGCAGAAGAATAGGTGGCTAGAGAAGCCCAGAGCCCCAGTGTTCTTAGGCCTACAAAAGCGCTTCCAAGGAAGGGTGCTGGCTAGCAACAGCTTTCAGTGCTGCCACTTTTCATCTCTGAGCAATTGCTCGACGTTTGCAATTTCTCGGCTCGTGTTTACGACACGGAGAGATAGTGACCGTGATGTTTGGTGGCTAGAGAAGCGCAAAGCTCCAGTGTTGCTGCGCCTGTGAAAGCGCTTCCAAGGAAGGGTGCTGGCTAGCAACAGCTTTCAGTGCTGGCACTTTTCATCTCTGAGCAATTGCTCGACATTTGCAATTTCTCACCTGAGCTCTCTTTAGACTGCGCGAGAGGATGAGCAGAAGATTAGGTGGCTAGAGAAGCCCAGAGCCCCAGTGTTCTTAGGCCTACAAAAGCGCTTCCAAGGAAGGGTGCTGGCTAGCAAGAGCTTTCAGTGCTGGCACTTTTCATCTCTGAGCAATTGCTGGACGTTTGCAATTTCTCACCTGAGCTCTCTTTAGACTGCGCGAGAGGATGAGCAGAAGATTAGGTGGCTAGAGAAGCCCAGAGCCCCAGGGTTCTTAGGCCTACAAAAGCGCTTCCAAGGAAGGGTGCTGGCTAGCAACAGCTTTCAGTGCTGGCACTTTTCATCTCTGAGCAATTGCTCAACGTTTGCAATTTCTCACCTGAGCTCTCTTTAGACTGCGCGAGAGGATGAGCAGAAGAATAGGTGGCTAGAGAAGCCCAGAGCCCCACTGTTCTTAGGGCTACAAAAGCGCTTCCAAGGAAGGGTGCTGGCTAGCAACAGCTTTCAGTGCTGGCACTTTTCATCTCTGAGCAATTGCTCGACGTTTGCAATTTCTCGGCTCGTGTTTACGACACGGAGAGATAGTGACCGTGATGTTTGGTGGCTAGAGAAGCGCAAAGCTCCAGTGTTGCTGCGCCTGTGAAAGCGCTTCCAAGGAAGGGTGCTGGCTAGCAACAGCTTTCAGTGTGGCACTTTTCATCTCTGAGCAATTGCTCGACGTTTGCAATTTCTCACCTGAGCTCTCTTTAGACTGCGCGAGAGGATGAGCAGAAGATTAGGTGGCTAGAGAAGCCCAGAGCCCCAGTGTTCTTAGGCCTACAAAAGCGCTTCCAAGGAAGGGTGCTGGCTAGCAAGAGCTTTCAGTGCTGGCACTTTTCATCTCTGAGCAATTGCTGGACGTTTGCAATTTCTCACCTGAGCTCTCTTTAGACTGCGCGAGAGGATGAGCAGAAGAGTAGGTGGCTAGAGAAGCCCAGAGCCCCAGTGTTCTTAGGCCTACAAAAGCGCTTCCAAGGAAGGGTGCTGGCTAGCAACAGCTTTCAGTGCTGGCACTTTTCATCTCTGAGCAATTGCTCGACGTTTGCAATTTCTCACCTGAGCTCTCTTTAGACTGCGCGAGAGGATGAGCAGAAGATTAGGTGGCTAGAGAAGCCCAGAGCCCCAGTGTTCTTAGGGCTACAAAAGCGCTTCCAAGGAAGGGTGCTGGCTAGCAACAGCTTTCAGTGCTGGCACTTTTCATCTCTGAGCAATTGCTCAACGTTTGCAATTTCTCACCTGAGCTCTCTTTAGACTGCACGAGAGGATGAGCAGAAGATTAGGTGGCTAGAGAAGCCCAGAGCCCCAGTGTTCTTCGGGCTACAAGAGCGCTTCCAAGGAAGGGTGCTGGCTAGCCACAGCTTTCAGTGCTGGCACTTTTCATCTTTGAGCAGTTGCTCGACGTTTGCAATTTCTCAGCTCTTGTCTACGAGACGGAAAGAGAATGACCGTGACGTTTGGTGGCTAGAGTAGCGCAAAGCCCCAGTGTTGCTGCGCCTGTGAAAGCGCTTCCAAGGAAGGGTGCTGGCTAGCAACAGCTTTCAGTGCTGCCACTTTTCATCTCTGAGCAATTGCTCGACGTTTGCAATTTCTCACCTGAGCTCTCTTTAGACTGCGCGAGAGGATGAGCAGAAGAGTAGGTGGCTAGAGAAGCCCAGAGCCCCACTGTTCTTAGGCCTACAAAAGCGCTTCCAAGGAAGGGTGCTGGCTAGCAACAGCTTTCAGTGCTGGCACTTTTCATCTCTGAGCAATTGCTCGACGTTTGCAATTTCTCAACTCGAGTTTACAAGACAGAGAGATAGTGACCGTGATGTTTGGTGGGTAGAGAAGCGCAAAGCCCCAGTGTTGCTGCGCCTGTGAAAGCGCTTCCAAGGAAGGGTGCTGGCTAGCAACAGCTTTCAGTGCTGGCACTTTTCATCTCTGAGCAATTGCTCAACGTTTGCAATTTCTCACCTGAGCTCTCTTTAGACTGCGCGAGAGGATGAGCAGAAGATTAGGTGGCTAGAGAAGCCCAGAGCCCCAGTGTTCTTAGGGCTACAAGAGCGCTTCCAAGGAAGGGTGCTGGCTAGCCACAGCTTTCAGTGCTGGCACTTTTCATCTCTGAGCAATTGATCAACGTTTGCAATTTCACACCTGAGCTCTCTTTAGAGTGCGCGAGAGGATGAGCAGAAGATTAGGTGGCTAGAGAAGCCCAGAGCCCCAGTGTTCTTAGGCCTACAAAAGCGCTTCCAAGGAAGGGTGCTGGCTAGCAACAGCTTTCAGTGCTGGCACTTTTCATCTCTGAGCAATTGCTCAACGTTTGCAATTTCTCGGCTCGTGTTTACGAGACGGAGAGATAGTGACCGCGATGTTTGGTGGGTACAGAAGCGCAAAGCCCCAGTGTTGCTGCGCCTGTGAAAGCGCTTCCAAGGAAGGGTGCTGGCTAGCAAGAGCTTTCAGTGCTGGCACTTTTCATCTCTGAGCAATTGCTCGACATTTGCAATTTCTCACCTGAGCTCTCTTTAGACTGCGCGAGAGGATGAGCAGAAGATTAGGTGGCTAGAGAAGCCCAGAGCCCCAGTGTTCTTAGGGCTACAAAAGCGCTTCCAAGGAAGGGTGCTGGCTAGCAACAGCTTTCAGTGCTGGCACTTTTCATCTCTGAGCAATTGCTCGACGTTTGCAATTTCTCACCTGAGCTCTCTTTAGACTGCGCGAGAGGATGAGCAGAAGATTAGGTGGCTAGAGAAGCCCAGAGCCCCAGTGTTCTTAGGGCTACAAAAGCGCTTCCAAGGAAGGGTGCTGGCTAGCAAGAGCTTTCAGTGCTGGCACTTTTCATCTCTGAGCAGTTGCTCGATGTTTGCAATTTCTCACCTGAGCTCTCTTTAGACTGCGCGAGAGGATGAGCAGAAGAGTAGGTGGCTAGAGAAGCCCAGAGCCCCAGTGTTCTTAGGCCTACAAAAGCGCTTCCAAGGAAGGGTGCTGGCTAGCAAGAGCTTTCAGTGCTGGCACTTTTCATCTCTGAGCAATTGCTCGACGTTTGCAATTTCTCACCTGAGCTCTCTTTAGACTGCGCGAGAGGATGAGCAGAAGATTAGGTGGCTAGAGAAGCCCAGAGCCCCACTGTTCTTAGGCCTACAAAAGCGCTTCCAAGGAAGGGTGCTGGCTAGCAACAGCTTTCAGTGCTGGCACTTTTCATCTCTGAGCAATTGCTCGACGTTTGCAATTTCTCAACTCGTGTCTACGAGACAGAAAGAGAAAGACTGTCACGTTTGGTGGGTAGAGTAGCGCAAAGCCCCAGTGTTGCTGCGCCTGTGAAAGCGCTTCCAAGGAAGGGTGCTGGCTAGCAACAGCTTTCAGTGCTGGCACTTTTCATCTCTGAGCAATTGCTGGACGTTTGCAATTTCTCACCTGAGCTCTCTTTAGACTGCGCGAGAGGATGAGCAGAAGAGTAGGTGGCTAGAGAAGCCCAGAGCCCCACTGTTCTTAGGCCTACAAAAGCGCTTCCAAGGAAGGGTGCTGGCTAGCAACAGCTTTCAGTGCTGGCACTTTTCATCTCTGAGCAATTGCTCGACGTTTGCAATTTCTCACCTGAGCTCTCTTTAGAGTGCGCGAGAGGATGAGCAGAAGAGTAGGTGGCTAGAGAAGCCCAGAGCCCCACTGTTCTTAGGGCTACAAGACCGCTTCCAAGGAAGGGTGCTGGCTAGCAACAGCTTTCAGTGCTGGCACTTTTCATCTCTGAGCAATTGCTCGACGTTTGCAATTTCTCGGCTCGTGTTTACGACACGGAGAGATAGTGACCGTGATGTTTGGTGGCTAGAGAAGCGCAAAGCTCCAGTGTTGCTGCGCCTGTGAAAGCGCTTCCAAGGAAGGGTGCTGGCTAGCAACAGCTTTCAGTGCTGGCACTTTTCATCTCTGAGCAATTGCTCGACATTTGCAATTTCTCACCTGAGCTCTCTTTAGACTGCGCGAGAGGATGAGCAGAAGATTAGGTGGCTAGAGAAGCCCAGAGCCCCAGTGTTCTTAGGCCTACAAAAGCGCTTCCAAGGAAGGGTGCTGGCTAGCAAGAGCTTTCAGTGCTGGCACTTTTCATCTCTGAGCAATTGCTGGACGTTTGCAATTTCTCACCTGAGCTCTCTTTAGACTGCGCGAGAGGATGAGCAGAAGATTAGGTGGCTAGAGAAGCCCAGAGCCCCAGGGTTCTTAGGCCTACAAAAGCGCTTCCAAGGAAGGGTGCTGGCTAGCAACAGCTTTCAGTGCTGGCACTTTTCATCTCTGAGCAATTGCTCAACGTTTGCAATTTCTCACCTGAGCTCTCTTTAGACTGCGCGAGAGGATGAGCAGAAGATTAGGTGGCTAGAGAAGCCCAGAGCCCCAGTGTTCTTAGGGCTACAAAAGCGCTTCCAAGGAAGGGTGCTGGCTAGCAACAGCTTTCAGTGCTGGCACTTTTCATCTCTGAGCAATTGCTCAACGTTTGCAATTTCTCACCTGAGCTCTCTTTAGACTGCACGAGAGGATGAGCAGAAGATTAGGTGGCTAGAGAAGCCCAGAGCCCCACTGTTCTTAGGGCTACAAGAGCGCTTCCAAGGAAGGGTGCTGGCTAGCCACAGCTTTCAGTGCTGGCACTTTTCATCTTTGAGCAGTTGCTCGACGTTTGCAATTTCTCAGCTCTTGTCTACGAGACGGAAAGAGAATGACCGTGACGTTTGGTGGCTAGAGTAGCGCAAAGCCCCAGTGTTGCTGCGCCTGTGAAAGCGCTTCCAAGGAAGGGTGCTGGCTAGCAACAGCTTTCAGTGCTGGCACTTTTCATCTCTGAGCAATTGCTCAACGTTTGCAATTTCTCACCTGAGCTCTCTTTAGACTGCGCGAGAGGATGAGCAGAAGAGTAGGTGGCTAGAGAAGCCCAGAGCCCCACTGTTCTTAGGCCTACAAAAGCGCTTCCAAGGAAGGGTGCTGGCTAGCAACAGCTTTCAGTGCTGGCACTTTTCATCTTTGAGCAGTTGCTCGACGTTTGCAATTTCTCAGCTCTTGTCTACGAGACAGAAAGAGAATGACCGCGATGTTTGGTGGGTAGAGTAGCGCAAAGCCCCAGTGTTGCTGCGCCTGTGAAAGCGCTTCCAAGGAAGGGTGCTGGCTAGCAACAGCTTTCAGTGCTGGCACTTTTCATCTCTGAGCAATTGCTCGACGTTTGCAATTTCTCACCTGAGCTCTCTTTAGACTGCGCGAGAGGATGAGCAGAAGATTAGGTGGCTAGGGTAGCCCAGAGCCCCGGAGTTCTTAGGCCTACAAAAGCACTTCCAAGGAAGGGTGCTGGCTAGCAACAGCTTTCAGTGCTGGCACTTTTCATCTCTGAGCAATTGCTCGACATTTGCAATTTCTCACCTGAGCTCTCTTTAGACTGCGCGAGAGGATGAGCAGAAGATTAGGTGGCTAGAGAAGCCCAGAGCCCCAGTGTTCTTAGGGCTACAAAAGCGCTTCCAAGGAAGGGTGCTGGCTAGCAAGAGCTTTCAGTGCTGGCACTTTTCATCTCTGAGCAATTGCTCGACGTTTGCAATTTCTCACCTGAGCTCTCTTTAGACTGCGCGAGAGGATGAGCAGAAGATTAGGTGGCTAGAGAAGCCCAGAGCCCCAGGGTTCTTAGGCCTACAAAAGCGCTTCCAAGGAAGGGTGCTGGCTAGCAACAGCTTTCAGTGCTGGCACTTTTCATCTCTGAGCAATTGCTCGACGTTTGCAATTTCTCACCTGAGCTCTCTTTAGACTGCGCGAGAGGATGAGCAGAAGATTAGGTGGCTAGAGAAGCCCAGAGCCCCAGTGTTCTTAGGGCTACAAAAGCGCTTCCAAGGAAGGGTGCTGGCTAGCAACAGCTTTCAGTGCTGGCACTTTTCATCTCTGAGCAATTGCTCAACGTTTGCAATTTCTCACCTGAGCTCTCTTTAGACTGCACGAGAGGATGAGCAGAAGATTAGGTGGCTAGAGAAGCCCAGAGCCCCACTGTTCTTAGGGCTACAAGAGCGCTTCCAAGGAAGGGTGCTGGCTAGCCACAGCTTTCAGTGCTGGCACTTTTCATCTTTGAGCAGTTGCTCGACGTTTGCAATTTCTCAGCTCTTGTCTACGAGACGGAAAGAGAATGACCGTGACGTTTGGTGGCTAGAGTAGCGCAAAGCCCCAGTGTTGCTGCGCCTGTGAAAGCGCTTCCAAGGAAGGGTGCTGGCTAGCAACAGCTTTCAGTGCTGCCACTTTTCATCTCTGAGCAATTGCTCGACGTTTGCAATTTCTCACCTGAGCTCTCTTTAGACTGCGCGAGAGGATGAGCAGAAGAGTAGGTGGCTAGAGAAGCCCAGAGCCCCAGTGTTCTTAGGCCTACAAAAGCGCTTCCAAGGAAGGGTGCTGGCTAGCAACAGCTTTCAGTGCTGGCACTTTTCATCTCTGAGCAATTGCTCGACGTTTGCAATTTCTCAACTCGAGTTTACGAGACAGAGAGATAGTGACCGTGATGTTTGGTGGGTAGAGAAGCGCAAAGCCCCAGTGTTGCTGCGCCTGTGAAAGCGCTTCCAAGGAAGGGTGCTGGCTAGCAACAGCTTTCAGTGCTGGCACTTTTCATCTCTGAGCAATTGCTCAACGTTTGCAATTTCTCACCTGAGCTCTCTTTAGACTGCGCGAGAGGATGAGCAGAAGATTAGGTGGCTAGAGAAGCCCAGAGCCCCAGTGTTCTTAGGGCTACAAGAGCGCTTCCAAGGAAGGGTGCTGGCTAGCCACAGCTTTCAGTGCTGGCACTTTTCATCTTTGAGCAGTTGCTCGACGTTTGCAATTTCTCAGCTCTTGTCTACGAGACGGAAAGAGAATGACCGCGATGTTTGGTGGGTAGAGTAGCGCAAAGCCCCAGTGTTGCTGCGCCTGTGAAAGCGCTTCCAAGGAAGGGTGCTGGCTAGCAACTGCTTTCAGTGCTGGCACTTTTCATCTCTGAGCAATTGCTCGACGTTTGCAATTTCTCACCTGAGCTCTCTTTAGACTGCGCGAGAGGATGAGCAGAAGATTAGGTGGCTAGGGTAGCCCAGAGCCCCAGTGTTCTTAGGCCTACAAAAGCACTTCCAAGGAAGGGTGCTGGCTAGCAACAGCTTTCAGTGCTGGGACTTTTCATCTCTGAGCAATTGCTCGACGTTTGCAATTTCTCGGCTCGTGTCTACGAGATGGAGAGATAGTGACCGTGATGTTTGGTGGCTAGAGAAGCGCAAAGCCCCAGTGTTGCTGCACCTGTGAAAGCGCTTCCAAGGAAGGGAGCTGGCTCGCAACAGCTTTCAGTGCTGGCACTTTTCATCTCTGAGCAATTGCTCGACGTTTGCAATTTCTCAGCTCGTGTCTACGAGACGGAAAGAGAATGACTGTGACGTTTGGTGGCTAGAGTAGCGCAAAGCCCCAGTGTTGCTGCGCCTGTGAAAGCGCTTCCAAGGAAGGGTGCTGGCTAGCAACAGCTTTCAGTGCTGGCACTTTTCATCTCTGAGCAATTGCTCGACGTTTGCAATTTCTCACCTGAGCTCTCTTTAGACTGCGCGAGAGGATGAGCAGAAGAGTAGGTGGCTAGAGAAGCCCAGAGCCCCAGTGTTCTTAGGCCTACAAAAGCGCTTCCAAGGAAGGGTGCTGGCTAGCAAGAGCTTTCAGTGCTGGCACTTTTCATCTCTGAGCAATTGCTCGACGTTTGCAATTTCTCACCTGAGCTCTCTTTAGAGTGCGCGAGAGGATGAGCAGAAGAGTAGGTGGCTAGAGAAGCCCAGAGCCCCAGGGTTCTTAGGCCTACAAAAGCGCTTCCAAGGAAGGGTGCTGGCTAGCAACAGCTTTCAGTGCTGGCACTTTTCATCTCTGAGCAATTGCTCGACGTTTGCAATTTCTCAGCTCGTGTCTACGAGACAGAAAGAGAATGACCGTGACATTTGGTGGGTAGAGAAGCGCAAAGCCCCAGTGTTGCTGCGCCTGTGAAAGCGCTTCCAAGGAACGGTGCTGGCTAGCAACAGCTTTCAATGCTGGCACTTTTCATCTCTGAGCAATTGCTGGACGTTTGCAATTTCTCACCTGAGCTCTCTTTAGACTGCGCGAGAGGATGAGCAGAAGATTAGGTGGCTAGAGAAGCCCAGAGCCCCAGTGTTCTTAGGCCTACAAAAGCGCTTCCAAGGAAGGGTGCTGGCTAGCAACAGCTTTCAGTGCTGGCACTTTTCATCTCTGAGCAATTGCTGGATGTTTGCAATTTCTCACCTGAGCTCTCTTTAGACTGCGCGAGATGATGAGCAGAAGATTAGGTGGCTAGAGAAGCCCAGAGCCCCAGTGTTCTCAGGGCTACAAAAGCGCTTCCAAGGAAGGGTGCTGGCTAGCAACAGCTTTCAGTGCTGGCACTTTTCATCTCTGAGCAATTGCTCGACGTTTGCAATTTCTCGGCTCGTGTTTACGAGACGGAGAGATAGTGACCGTGATGTTTGGTGGGTAGAGTAGCGCAAAGCCCCAGTGTTGCTGCGCCTGTGAAAGCGCTTCCAAGGAAGGGTGCTGGCTAGCAACAGCTTTCAGTGCTGCCACTTTTCATCTCTGAGCAATTGCTCGACGTTTGCAATTTCTCACCTGAGCTCTCTTTAGACTGCGCGAGAGGATGAGCAGAAGAGTAGGTGGCTAGAGAAGCCCAGAGCCCCAGTGTTCTTAGGCCTACAAAAGCGCTTCCAAGGAAGGGTGCTGGCTAGCAACAGCTTTCAGTGCTGGCACTTTTCATCTCTGAGCAATTGCTCGACGTTTGCAATTTCTCAACTCGAGTTTACGAGACAGAGAGATAGTGACCGTGATGTTTGGTGGGTAGAGAAGCGCAAAGCCCCAGTGTTGCTGCGCCTGTGAAAGCGCTTCCAAGGAAGGGTGCTGGCTAGCAACAGCTTTCAGTGCTGGCACTTTTCATCTCTGAGCAATTGCTCAACGTTTGCAATTTCTCACCTGAGCTCTCTTTAGACTGCGCGAGAGGATGAGCAGAAGATTAGGTGGCTAGAGAAGCCCAGAGCCCCAGTGTTCTTAGGGCTACAAGAGCGCTTCCAAGGAAGGGTGCTGGCTAGCCACAGCTTTCAGTGCTGGCACTTTTCATCTTTGAGCAGTTGCTCGACGTTTGCAATTTCTCAGCTCTTGTCTACGAGACGGAAAGAGAATGACCGCGATGTTTGGTGGGTAGAGTAGCGCAAAGCCCCAGTGTTGCTGCGCCTGTGAAAGCGCTTCCAAGGAAGGGTGCTGGCTAGCAACTGCTTTCAGTGCTGGCACTTTTCATCTCTGAGCAATTGCTCGACGTTTGCAATTTCTCACCTGAGCTCTCTTTAGACTGCGCGAGAGGATGAGCAGAAGATTAGGTGGCTAGGGTAGCCCAGAGCCCCAGTGTTCTTAGGCCTACAAAAGCACTTCCAAGGAAGGGTGCTGGCTAGCAACAGCTTTCAGTGCTGGGACTTTTCATCTCTGAGCAATTGCTCGACGTTTGCAATTTCTCGGCTCGTGTCTACGAGATGGAGAGATAGTGACCGTGATGTTTGGTGGCTAGAGAAGCGCAAAGCCCCAGTGTTGCTGCACCTGTGAAAGCGCTTCCAAGGAAGGGAGCTGGCTCGCAACAGCTTTCAGTGCTGGCACTTTTCATCTCTGAGCAATTGCTCGACGTTTGCAATTTCTCACCTGAGCTCTCTTTAGACTGCGCGAGAGGATGAGCAGAAGAGTAGGTGGCTAGAGAAGCCCAGAGCCCCAGTGTTCTTAGGCCTACAAAAGCGCTTCCAAGGAAGGGTGCTGGCTAGCAAGAGCTTTCAGTGCTGGCACTTTTCATCTCTGAGCAATTGCTCGACGTTTGCAATTTCTCACCTGAGCTCTCTTTAGACTGCGCGAGAGGATGAGCAGAAGATGAGGTGGCTAGAGAAGCCCAGAGCCCCAGGGTTCTTAGGCCTACAAAAGCGCTTCCAAGGAAGGGTGCTGGCTAGCAACAGCTTTCAGTGCTGGCACTTTTCATCTCTGAGCAATTGCTCGACGTTTGCAATTTCTCAGCTCGTGTCTACGAGACAGAAAGAGAATGACCGTGACATTTGGTGGGTAGAGAAGCGCAAAGCCCCAGTGTTGCTGCGCCTGTGAAAGCGCTTCCAAGGAACGGTGCTGGCTAGCAACAGCTTTCAATGCTGGCACTTTTCATCTCTGAGCAATTGCTGGACGTTTGCAATTTCTCACCTGAGCTCTCTTTAGACTGCGCGAGAGGATGAGCAGAAGATTAGGTGGCTAGAGAAGCCCAGAGCCCCAGGGTTCTTAGGCCTACAAAAGCGCTTCCAAGGAAGGGTGCTGGCTAGCAACAGCTTTCAGTGCTGGCACTTTTCATCTCTGAGCAATTGCTGGATGTTTGCAATTTCTCACCTGAGCTCTCTTTAGACTGCGCGAGAGGATGAGCAGAAGATTAGGTGGCTAGAGAAGCCCAGAGCCCCAGTGTTCTCAGGGCTACAAAAGCGCTTCCAAGGAAGGGTGCTGGCTAGCAACAGCTTTCAGTGCTGGCACTTTTCATCTCTGAGCAATTGCTCGACGTTTGCAATTTCTCGGCTCGTGTTTACGAGACGGAGAGATAGTGACCGTGATGTTTGGTGGCTAGAGAAGCGCAAAGCCCCAGTGTTGCTGCGCCTGTGAAAGCGCTTCCAAGGAAGGGTGCTGGCTAGCAAGAGCTTTCAGTGCTGGCACTTTTCATCTCTGAGCAATTGCTCGACGTTTGCAATTTCTCAGCTCTTGTCTACAAGACTGAAAGAGAATGACCGCGATGTTTGGTGGGTAGAGTAGCGCAAAGCCCCAGTGTTGCTACGCCTGTGAAAGCGCTTCCAAGGAAGGGTGCTGGCTAGCAACTGCTTTCAGTGCTGGCACTTTTCATCTCTGAGCAATTGCTGGACGTTTGCAATTTCTCACCTGAGCTCTCTTTAGAGTGCGCGAGAGGATGAGCAGAAGATTAGGTGGCTAGAGTTGCCCAGAGCCCCAGTGTTCTTAGGCCTACAAAAGCACTTCCAAGGAAGGGTGCTGGCTAGCAAGAGCTTTCAGTGCTGGCACTTTTCATCTTTGAGCAATTGCTCGACGTTTGCAATTTCTCAGCTCTTGTCTACGAAACAGAGAGATAGTGACCGTGACGTTTGGTGGCTAGAGAAGCGCAAAGCCCCAGTGTTGCTGCGCCTGTGAAAGCGCTTCCAAGGAAGGGTGCTGGCTAGCAAGAGCTTTCAGTGCTGGCACTTTTCATCTCTGAGCAATTGCTCGACGTTTGCAATTTCTCACCTGAGCTCTCTTTAGACTGCGCGAGAGGATGAGCAGAAGAGTAGGTGGCTAGAGAAGCCCAGAGCCCCAGGGTTCTTAGGCCTACAAAAGCGCTTCCAAGGAAGGGTGCTGGCTAGCAACAGCTTTCAGTGCTGGCACTTTTCATCTCTGAGCAATTGCTCAACGTTTGCAATTTCTCACCTGAGATCTCTTTAGACTGCGCGAGAGGATGAGCAGAAGATTAGGTGGCTAGAGAAGCCCAGAGCCCCAGGGTTCTTAGGGCTACAAAAGCGCTTCCAAGGAAGGGTGCTGGCTAGCAAGAGCTTTCAGTGCTGGCACTTTTCATCTCTGAGCAATTGCTCGACGTTTGCAATTTCTCAAACTCGAGTTTACGAGACAGAGAGATAGTGACCGTGATGTTTGGTGGGTAGAGAAGCGCAAAGCCCCAGTGTTGCTGCGCCTGTGAAAGCGCTTCCAAGGAAGGGTGCTGGCTAGCAACTGCTTTCAGTGCTGGCACTTTTCATCTCTGAGCAATTGCTCAACGTTTGCAATATCTCACCTGAGCTCTCTTTAGACTGCGCGAGAGGATGAGCAGAAGATTAGGTGGCTAGGGTAGCCCAGAGCCCCAGTGTTCTTAGGCCTACAAAAGCACTTCCAAGGAAGGGTGCTGGCTAGCAACAGCTTTCAGTGCTGGCACTTTTCATCTCTGAGCAATTGCTCGACGTTTGCAATTTCTCAACTCGTGTCTACGAGACAGAAAGAGAAAGACTGTGACGTTTGGTGGGTAGAGTAGCGCAAAGCCCCAGTGTTGCTGCGCCTGTGAAAGCGCTTCCAAGGAAGGGTGCTGGCTAGCAACAGCTTTCAGTGCTGGCACTTTTCATCTCTGAGCAATTGCTCGACGTTTGCAATTTCTCACCTGAGCTCTCTTTAGACTGCGCGAGAGGATGAGCAGAAGAGTAGGTGGCTAGAGAAGCCCAGAGCCCCAGGGTTCTTAGGCCTACAAAAGCGCTTCCAAGGAAGGGTGCTGGCTAGCAAGAGCTTTCAGTGCTGGCACTTTTCATCTCTGAGCAATTGCTTGACGTTTGCAATTTCTCACCTGAGCTCTCTTTAGAGTGCGCGAGAGGATGAGCAGAAGAGTAGGTAGCTAGAGAAGCCCAGAGCCCCAGTGTTCTTAGGGCTACAAAAGCGCTTCCAAGGAAGGGTGCTGGCTAGCAACAGCTTTCAGTGCTGGCACTTTTCATCTCTGAGCAATTGCTGGATGTTTGCAATTTCTCACCTGAGCTCTCTTTAGACTGCGCGAGAGGATGAGCAGAAGATTAGGTGGCTAGAGAAGCCCAGAGCCCCAGTGTTCTTAGGCCTACAAAAGCGCTTCCAAGGAAGGGTGCTGGCTAGCAACAGCTTTCAGTGCTGGCACTTTTCATCTCTGAACAATTGCTCAACGTTTGCAATTTCTCACCTGAGTTCTCTTTAGACTGCACGAGAGGATGAGCAGAAGATTAGGTGGCTAGAGAAGCCCAGAGCCCCAGTGTTCTTAGGCCTACAAAAGCGCTTCCAAGGAAGGGTGCTGGCTAGCAACAGCTTTCAGTGCTGGCACTTTTCATCTCTGAGCAATTGCTCGACGTTTGCAATTTCTCGGCTCGTGTTTACGAGACGGAGAGATAGTGACCGTGATGTTTGGTGGCTAGAGAAGCGCAAAGCCCCAGTGTTGCTGCGCTTGTGAAAGCGCTTCCAAGGAAGGGTGCTGGCTAGCAAGAGCTTTCAGTGCTGGCACTTTTCATCTCTGAGCAATTGCTCGACGTTTGCAATTTCTCACCTGAGCTCTCTTTAGAGTGCGCGAGAGGATGAGCAGAAGATTAGGTGGCTAGAGAAGCCCAGAGCCCCACTGTTCTTAGGGCTACAAAAGCGCTTCCAAGGAAGGGTGCTGGCTAGCAACAGCTTTCAGTGCTGGCACTTTTCATCTCTGAGCAATTGCTCGACGTTTGCAATTTCTCAGCTCGTGTTTACGAGACAGAGAGATAGTGACCGTGATGTTTGGTGGCTAGAGAAGCGCAAAGCCCCAGTGTTGCTGCGCTTGTGAAAGCGCTTCCAAGGAAGGGTGCTGGCTAGCAACAGCTTTCAGTGCTGGCACTTTTCATCTCTGAGCAATTGCTTGACGTTTGCAATTTCTCACCTGAGCTCTCTTTAGAGTGCGCGAGAGGATGAGCAGAAGATTAGGTGGCTAGAGAAGCCCAGAGCCCCACTGTTCTTAGGCCTACAAAAGCGCTTCCAAGGAAGGGTGCTGGCTAGCAACAGCTTTCAGTGCTGGCACTT
This sequence comes from Sarcoramphus papa, assembly GCA_037962945.1. NCBI lineage: Eukaryota > Metazoa > Chordata > Aves > Accipitriformes > Cathartidae > Sarcoramphus > Sarcoramphus papa. The sequence continues at coordinate 96,155,932 of CM075586.1, forward strand.
TTCATCTCTGAGCAATTGCTGGACGTTTGCAATTTCTCACCTGAGCTCTCTTTAGACTGCGCGAGAGGATGAGCAGAAGAGTAGGTGGCTAGAGAAGCCCAGAGCCCCAGTGTTCTTAGGGCTACAAGAGCGCTTCCAAGGAAGGGTGCTGGCTAGCCACAGCTTTCAGTGCTGGCACATTTCATCTTTGAGCAGTTGCTCGACTTTTGCAATTTCTCAGCTCTTATCTACGAGACTGAAAGAGAATGACCGTGATGTTTGGTGGGTAGAGTAGCGCAAAGTCCCAGTGTTGCTGTGCCTGTGAAAGCGCTTCCAAGGAAGGGTGCTGGCTAGCAACAGCTTTCAGTGCTGGCACTTTTCATCTCTGAGCAATTGCTCGACGTTTGCAATTTCTCACCTGAGCTCTCTTTAGACTGCGCGAGAGGATGAGCAGAAGATTAGGTGGCTAGAGAAGCCCAGAGCCCCAGTGTTCTTAGGGCTACAAAAGCGCTTCCAAGGAAGGGTGCTGGCTAGCAAGAGCTTTCAGTGCTGGCACTTTTCATCTCTGAGCAATTGCTCGACGTTTGCAATTTCTCAAACTCGAGTTTACGAGACAGAGAGACAGTGACCGTGATGTTTGGTGGGTAGAGAAGCGCAAAGCCCCAGTGTTGCTGCGCCTGTGAAAGCGCTTCCAAGGAAGGGTGCTGGCTAGCAACAGCTTTCAGTGCTGGCACTTTTCATCTCTGAGCAATTGCTCGATGTTTGCAATTTCTCACCTGAGCTCTCTTTAGACTGCGCGAGAGGATGAGCAGAAGATGAGGTGGCTAGAGAAGCCCAGAGCCCCACTGTTCTTAGGGCTACAAGAGCGCTTCCAAGGAAGGGTGCTGGCTAGCCACAGCTTTCAGTGCTGGCACTTTTCATCATTGAGCAGTTGCTCGACGTTTGCAATTTCTCAGCTCTTGTCTACGAGACGGAAAGAGAATGACCGCGATGTTTGGTGGGTAGAGTAGCGCAAAGCCCCAGTGTTGCTGCGCCTGTGAAAGCGCTTCCAAGGAAGGGTGCTGGCTAGCAACTGCTTTCAGTGCTGGCACTTTTCATCTCTGAGCAATTGCTCAACGTTTGCAATATCTCACCTGAGCTCTCTTTAGACTGCGCGAGAGGATGAGCAGAAGAGTAGGTGGCTAGGGTAGCCCAGAGCCCCAGTGTTCTTAGGCCTACAAAAGCACTTCCAAGGAAGGGTGCTGGCTAGCAAGAGCTTTCAGTGCTGGGACTTTTCATCTCTGAGCAATTGCTCGACGTTTGCAATTTATCGGCTCGTGTCTACGAGATGGAGAGATAGTGACCGTGATGTTTGGTGGCTAGAGAGCGCAAAGCCCCAGTGTTGCTGTGCCTGTGAAAGCGCTTCCAAGGAAGGGTGCTGGCTAGCAACAGCTTTCAGTGCTGGCACTTTTCATCTCTGAGCAATTGCTCGACGTTTGCAATTTCTCACCTGAGCTCTCTTTAGACTGCGCGAGAGGATGAGCAGAAGATTAGGTGGCTAGAGAAGCCCAGAGCCCCACTGTTCTTAGGGCTACAAGAGCGCTTCCAAGGAAGGGTGCTGGCTAGCAACAGCTTTCAGTGCTGGCACTTTTCATCTTTGAGCAGTTGCTCGACGTTTGCAAATTCTCAGCTCTTGTCTACGAGACGGAAAGAGAATGACCGCGATGTTTGGTGGGTAGAGTAGCGCAAAGCCCCAGTGTTGCTGCGCCTGTGAAAGCGCTTCCAAGGAAGGGTGCTGGCTAGCAACTGCTTTCAGTGCTGGCACTTTTCATCTCTGAGCAATTGCTGGACGTTTGCAATTTCTCACCTGAGCTCTCTTTAGACTGCGCGAGAGGATGAGCAGAAGATTAGGTGGCTAGAGAAGCCCAGAGCCCCAGTGTTCTTAGGCCTACAAAAGCACTTCCAAGGAAGGGTGCTGGCTAGCAACAGCTTTCAGTGCTGGCACTTTTCATCTCTGAGCAATTGCTCGACGTTTGCAATTTCTCGGCTCGTGTCTACGAGATGGAGAGATAGTGACCGTGATGTTTGGTGGCTAGAGAAGCGCAAAGCCCCAGTGTTGCTGCGCCTGTGAAAGCGCTTCCAAGGAAGGGAGCTGGCTCGCAACAGCTTTCAGTGCTGGCACTTTTCATCTCTGAACAATTGCTCGACGTTTGCAATTTCTCAACTCGTGTCTACGAGACAGAAAGAGAAAGACTGTGACGTTTGGTGGGTAGAGTAGCGCAAAGCCCCAGTGTTGCTGCGCCTGTGAAAGCGCTTCCAAGGAAGGGTGCTGGCTAGCAACAGCTTTCAGTGCTGGCACTTTTCATCTCTGAGCAATTGCTCGACGTTTGCAATTTCTCACCTGAGCTCTCTTTAGACTGCGCGAGAGGATGAGCAGAAGAGTAGGTGGCTAGAGAAGCCCAGAGCCCCAGTGTTCTTAGGCCTACAAAAGCGCTTCCAAGGAAGGGTGCTGGCTAGCAAGAGCTTTCAGTGCTGGCACTTTTCATCTCTGAGCAATTGCTCGACGTTTGCAATTTCTCACCTGAGCTCTCTTTAGACTGCGCGAGAGGATGAGCAGAAGATGAGGTGGCTAGAGAAGCCCAGAGCCCCAGTGTTCTTAGGGCTACAAGAGCGCTTCCAAGGAAGGGTGCTGGCTAGCAACAGCTTTCAGTGCTGGCACTTTTCATCTCTGAGCAATTGCTCGACATTTGCAATTTCTCAGCTCTTGTCTACGAGACTGAAAGAGAATGACCGTGACATTTGGTGGGTAGAGTAGCGCAAAGCCCCAGTGTTGCTGCGCCTGTGAAAGCGCTTCCAAGGAACGGTGCTGGCTAGCAACAGCTTTCAATGCTGGCACTTTTCATCTCTGAGCAATTGCTGGACGTTTGCAATTTCTCACCTGAGCTCTCTTTAGAGTGCGCGAGAGGATGAGCAGAAGATGAGGTGGCTAGAGAAGCCCAGAGCCCCAGAGTTCTTAGGCCTACAAAAGCGCTTCCAAGGAAGGGTGCTGGCTAGCAACTGCTTTCAGTGCTGGCACTTTTCATCTCTGAGCAATTGCTCAACGTTTGCAATTTCACACCTGAGCTCTCTTTAGAGTGCGCGAGAGGATGAGCAGAAGATTAGGTGGCTAGAGAAGCCCAGAGCCCCAGTGTTCTTAGGCCTACAAAAGCGCTTCCAAGGAAGGGTGCTGGCTAGCAAGAGCTTTCAGTGCTGGCACTTTTCATCTCTGAGCAATTGCTCGACGTTTGCAATTTCTCGGCTCGTGTTTACGAGACGGAGAGATAGTGACCGTGATGTTTGGTGGCTAGAGAAGCGCAAAGCCCCAGTGTTGCTGCGCCTGTGAAAGCGCTTCCAAGGAAGGGTGCTGGCTAGCAAGAGCTTTCAGTGCTGGCACTTTTCATCTCTGAGCAATTGCTCGACGTTTGCAATTTCTCACCTGAGCTCTCTTTAGAGTGCGCGAGAGGATGAGCAGAAGAGTAGGTGGCTAGAGAAGCCCAGAGCCCCAGTGTTCTTAGGGCTACAAAAGCGCTTCCAAGGAAGGGTGCTGGCTAGCAACAGCTTTCAGTGCTGGCACTTTTCATCTCTGAGCAATTGCTCGACGTTTGCAATTTCTCAGCTCTTGTCTACAAGACTGAAAGAGAATGACCGCGATGTTTGGTGGGTAGAGTAGCGCAAAGCCCCAGTGTTGCTACGCCTGTGAAAGCGCTTCCAAGGAAGGGTGCTGGCTAGCAACAGCTTTCAGTGCTGGCACTTTTCATCTCTGAGTAATTGCTCGACGTTTGCAATTTCTCACCTGAGCTCTCTTTAGAGCGCGCGAGAGGATGAGCAGAAGAGTAGGTGGGTAGAGAAGCCCAGAGCCCCACTGTTCTTAGGGCTACAAAAGCGCTTCCAAGGAAGGGTGCTGGCTAGCCACAGCTTTCAGTGCTGGCACTTTTCATCATTGAGCAGTTGCTCGACGTTTGCAATTTCTCAGCTCTTGTCTACGAGACGGAAAGAGAATGACCGCGATGTTTGGTGGGTAGAGTAGCGCAAAGCCCCAGTGTTGCTGCGCTTGTGAAAGCGCTTCCAAGGAAGGGTGCTGGCTAGCAACTGCTTTCAGTGCTGGCACTTTTCATCTCTGAGCAATTGCTCAACGTTTGCAATATCTCACCTGAGCTCTCTTTAGACTGCGCGAGAGGATGAGCAGAAGATTAGGTGGCTAGAGTAGCCCAGAGCCCCAGTGTTCTTAGGCCTACAAAAGCGCTTCCAAGGAAGGGTGCTGGCTAGCAACAGCTTTCAGTGCTGGCACTTTTCATCTCTGAGCAATTGCTCGACGTTTGCAATTTCTCGGCTCGTGTCTACGAGATGGAGAGATAGTGACCGTGATGTTTGGTGGCTAGAGAAGCGCAAAGCCCCAGTGTTGCTGCGCCTGTGAAAGCGCTTCCAAGGAAGGGAGCTGGCTAGCAACAGCTTTCAGTGCTGGCACTTTTCATCTCTGAGCAATTGCTCGACGTTTGCAATTTCTCAACTCGTGTCTACGAGACAGAAAGAGAAAGACTGTGACGTTTGGTGGGTAGAGTAGCGCAAAGCCCCAGTGTTGCTGCGCCTGTGAAAGCGCTTCCAAGGAAGGGTGCTGGCTAGCAACAGCTTTCAGTGCTGGCACTTTTCATCTCTGAGCAATTGCTCGACGTTTGCAATTTCTCACCTGAGCTCTCTTTAGACTGCGCGAGAGGATGAGCAGAAGAGTAGGTGGCTAGAGAAGCCCAGAGCCCCAGTGTTCTTAGGCCTACAAAAGCGCTTCCAAGGAAGGGTGCTGGCTAGCAAGAGCTTTCAGTGCTGGCACTTTTCATCTCTGAGCAATTGCTCGACGTTTGCAATTTCTCACCTGAGCTCTCTTTAGACTGCGCGAGAGGATGAGCAGAAGATGAGGTGGCTAGAGAAGCCCAGAGCCCCAGTGTTCTTAGGGCTACAAGAGCGCTTCCAAGGAAGGGTGCTGGCTAGCAACAGCTTTCAGTGCTGGCATTTTTCATCTCTGAGCAATTGCTGGACGTTTGCAATTTCTCAGCTCTTGTCTACGAGACTGAAAGAGAATGACCGTGACATTTGGTGGGTAGAGTAGCGCAAAGCCCCAGTGTTGCTGCGCCTGTGAAAGCGCTTCCAAGGAAGGGTGCTGGCTAGCAACAGCTTTCAATGCTGGCACTTTTCATCTCTGAGCAATTGCTGGACGTTTGCAATTTCTCACCTGAGCTCTCTTTAGACTGTGCGAGAGGATGAGCAGAAGATTAGGTGGCTAGAGAAGCCCAGAGCCCCAGTGTTCTTAGGCCTACAAAAGCGCTTCCAAGGAAGGGTGCTGGCTAGCAAGAGCTTTCAGTGCTGGCACTTTTCATCTCTGAGCAATTGCTCGACGTTTGCAATTTCTCACCTGAGCTCTCTTTAGAGTGCGCGAGAGGATGAGCAGAAGATTAGGTGGCTAGAGAAGGCCAGAGCCCCAGTGTTCTTAGGGCTACAAAAGCGCTTCCAAGGAAGGGTGCTGGCTAGCAAGAGCTTTCAGTGCTGGCACTTTTCATCTCTGAGCAATTGCTCGACGTTTGCAATTTCTCGGCTCGTGTTTACGAGACGGAGAGATAGTGACCGTGATGTTTGGTGGCTAGAGAAGCGCAAAGCCCCAGTGTTGCTGCGCCTGTGAAAGCGCTTCCAAGGAAGGGTGCTGGCTAGCAACAGCTTTCAGTGCTGGCACTTTTCATCTCTGAGCAATTGCTCGACGTTTGCAATTTCTCACCTGAGCTCTCTTTAGACTGCGCGAGAGGATGAGCAGAAGAGTAGGTGGCTAGAGAAGCCCAGAGCCCCACTGTTCTTAGGGCTACAAAAGCGCTTCCAAGGAAGGGTGCTGGCTAGCAAGAGCTTTCAGTGCTGGCACTTTTCATCTCTGAGCAATTGCTCGACGTTTGCAATTTCTCGGCTCTTGTCTACAAGACTGAAAGAGAATTACCGCGATGTTTGGTGGGTAGAGTAGCGCAAAGCCCCAGTGTTGCTACGCCTGTGAAAGCGCTTCCAAGGAAGGGTGCTGGCTAGCAACAGCTTTCAGTGCTGGCACTTTTCATCTCTGAGCAATTGCTGGACGTTTGCAATTTCTCACCTGAGCTCTCTTTAGACTGCGCGAGAGGATGAGCAGAAGATTAGGTGGCTAGAGAAGCCCAGAGCCCCAGTGTTCTTAGGCCTACAAAAGCACTTCCAAGGAAGGGTGCTGGCTAGCCACAGCTTTCAGTGCTGGCACTTTACATCTTTGAGCAATTGCTCGACGTTTGCAATTTCTCAGCTCTTGTCTACGAAACAGAGAGATAGTGACCGTGATGTTTGGTGGGTAGAAAAGCGCAAAGCCCCAGTGTTGCTGAGCCTGTGAAAGCGCTTCCAAGGAAGGGTGCTGGCTAGCAAGAGCTTTCAGTGCTGGCACTTTTCATCTCTGAGCAATTGCTCGACGTTTGCAATTTCACACCTGAGCTCTCTTTAGACTGCGCGAGAGGATGAGCAGAAGAGTAGGTGGCTAGAGAAGCCCAGAGCCCCACTGTTCTTAGGGCTACAAAAGCGCTTCCAAGGAAGGGTGCTGGCTAGCAACAGCTTTCAGTGCTGGCACTTTTCATCTCTCAGCAATTGCTGGATGTTTGCAATTTCTCACCTGAGCTCTCTTTAGACTGCGCGAGAGGATGAGCAGAAGATTAGGTGGCTAGAGAAGCCCAGAGCCCCACTGTTCTTAGGGCTACAAAAGCGCTTCCAAGGAAGGGTGCTGGCTAGCAACAGCTTTCAGTGCTGGCACTTTTCATCTCTGAACAATTGCTCAATGTTTGCAATTTCTCACCTGAGTTCTCTTTAGACTGCACGAGAGGATGAGCAGAAGATTAGGTGGCTAGAGAAGCCCAGAGCCCCAGTGTTCTTAGGGCTACAAAAGCGCTTCCAAGGAAGGGTGCTGGCTAGCAACAGCTTTCAGTGCTGGCACATTTCATCTTTGAGCAGTTGCTCGACTTTTGCAATTTCTCAGCTCTTATCTACGAGACTGAAAGAGAATGACCGTGATGTTTGGTGGGTAGAGTAGCGCAAAGTCCCAGTGTTGCTGTGCCTGTGAAAGCGCTTCCAAGGAAGGGTGCTGGCTAGCAAGAGCTTTCAGTGCTGGCACTTTTCATCTCTGAGCAATTGCTCGACGTTTGCAATTTCTCACCTGAGCTCTCTTTAGAGTGCGCGAGAGGATGAGCAGAAGATTAGGTGGCTAGAGAAGCCCAGAGCCGCAGTGTTCTTAGGGCTACAAAAGCGCTTCCAAGGAAGGGTGCTGGCTAGCAAGAGCTTTCAGTGCTGGCACTTTTCATCTCTGAGCAATTGCTCGACGTTTGCAATTTCTCACCTGAGCTCTCTTTAGACTGCGCGAGAGGATGAGCAGAAGATTAGGTGGCTAGAGAAGCCCAGAGCCCCAGTGTTCTTAGGGCTACAAAAGCGCTTCCAAGGAAGGGTGCTGGCTAGCAACAGCTTTCAGTGCTGGCACTTTTCATCTCTGAGCAATTGCTCGACGTTTGCAATTTCTCAACTGAGCTCTCTTTAGACTGCGCGAGAGGATGAGCAGAAGAGTAGGTGGCTAGAGAAGGCCAGAGCCCCAGTGTTCTTAGGCCTACAAAAGCGCTTCCAAGGAAGGGTGCTGGCTAGCAACAGCTTTCAGTGCTGGCACTTTTCATCTCTGAGCAATTGCTCAACGTTTGCAATTTCTCACCTGAGCTCTCTTTAGACTGCGCGAGAGGATGAGCAGAAGAGTAGGTGGCTAGAGAAGCCCAGAGCCCCAGTGTTCTTAGGCCTACAAAAGCGCTTCCAAGGAAGGGTGCTGGCTAGCAAGAGCTTTCAGTGCTGGCACTTTTCATCTCTGAGCAATTGCTCGACGTTTGCAATTTCTCAGCTCGAGTTTACGAGACAGAGAGATAGTGACCGTGATGTTTGGTGGCTAGAGAAGCGCAAAGCCCCAGTGTTGCTGTGCCTGTGAAAGCGCTTCCAAGGAAGGGTGCTGGCTAGCAACAGCTTTCAGTGCTGCCACTTTTCATCTCTGAGCAATTGCTCGACGTTTGCAATTTCTCACCTGAGCTCTCTTTCGACTGCGCGAGAGGATGAGCAGAAGATTAGGTGGCTAGAGAAGCCCAGAGCCCCACTGTTCTTAGGCCTACAAAAGCGCTTCCAAGGAAGGGTGCTGGCTAGCAAGAGCTTTCAGTGCTGGCACTTTTCATCTTTGAGCAGTTGCTCGACTTTTGCAATTTCTCAGCTCTTGTCTACGAGACGGAAAGAGAATGACCGTGATGTTTGGTGGGTAGAGTAGCGCAAAGCCCCAGTGTTGCTGCGCCTGTGAAAGCGCTTCCAAGGAAGGGTGCTGGCTAGCAAGAGCTTTCAGTGCTGTCACTTTTCATCTCTGAGCAATTGCTCGACGTTTGCAATTTCTCACCTGAGCTCTCTTTAGAGTGCACGAGAGGATGAGCAGAAGATTAGGTGGCTAGAGTAGCCCAGAGCCCCACTGTTCTTAGGCCTACAAAAGCACTTCCAAGGAAGGGTGCTGGCTAGCAAGAGCTTTCAGTGCTGGCACTTTTCATCTCTGAGCAATTGCTCAACGTTTGCAATTTCTCAGCTCTTGTCTACGAAACAGAGAGATAGTGACTGTGACGTTTGGTGGGTAGAGAAGCGCAAAGCCCCAATGTTGCTGCGCCTGTGAAAGCGCTTCCAAGGAAGGGTGCTGGCTAGCAACAGCTTTCAGTGCTGGCACTTTTCATCTCTGAGCAATTGCTCGACGTTTGCAATTTCTCACCTGAGCTCTCTTTAGACTGCGCGAGAGGATGAGCAGAAGAGTAGGTGGCTAGAGAAGCCCAGAGCCCCAGTGTTCTTAGGCCTACAAAAGCACTTCCAAGGAAGGGTGCTGGCTAGCAAGAGCTTTCAGTGCTGGCACTTTTCATCTCTGAGCAATTGCTCGACGTTTGCAATTTCTCAACTCGAGTTTACGAGACAGGGAGATAGTGACCGTGATCTTTGGTGGCTAGAGAAGCGCAAAGCCCCAGTGTTGCTGTGCCTGTGAAAGCGCTTCCAAGGAAGGGTGCTGGCTAGCAACAGCTTTCAGTGCTGGCACTTTTCATCTCTGAGCAATTGCTCAACGTTTGCAATTTCTCACCTGAGCTCTCTTTAGACTGCGCGAGAGGATGAGCAGAAGATTAGGTGGCTAGAGAAGCCCAGAGCCCCACTGTTCTTAGGGCTACAAGAGCGCTTCCAAGGAAGGGTGCTGGCTAGCCACAGCTTTCAGTGCTGGCACTTTTCATCTTTGAGCAGTTGCTCGACGTTTGCAATTTCTCAGCTCTTGTCTACGAGACGGAAAGAGAATGACCATGATGTTTGGTGGGTAGAGAAGCGCAAAGCCCCAGTGTTGCTGTGCCTGTGAAAGCGCTTCCAAGGAAGGGTGCTGGCTAGCAACAGCTTTCAGTGCTGGCACTTTTCATCTCTCAGCAATTGCTCGATGTTTGCAATTTCTCCCCTGAGCTCTCTTTAGACTGCGCGAGAGGATGAGCAGAAGAGTAGGTGTCTAGAGAAGCCCAGAGCCCCAGTGTTCTTAGGCCTACAAAAGCGCTTCCAAGGAAGGGTGCTGGCTAGCAAGAGCTTTCAGTGCTGGCACTTTTCATCTCTGAGCAATTGCTCGACGTTTGCAATTTCTCAACTGAGCTCTCTTTAGACTGCGCGAGAGGATGAGCAGAAGAGTAGGTGGCTAGAGAAGCCCAGAGCCCCACTGTTCTTAGGCCTACAAAAGCGCTTCCAAGGAAGGGTGCTGGCTAGCAAGAGCTTTCAGTGCTGGCACTTTTCATCTCTGAGCAATTGCTCGACGTTTGCAATTTCTCACCTGAGCTCTCTTTAGACTGCGCGAGAGGATGAGCAGAAGAGTAGGTGGCTAGAGAAGGCCAGAGCCCCAGTGTTCTTAGGGCTACAAAAGCGCTTCCAAGGAAGGGTGCTGGCTAGCCACAGCTTTCAGTGCTGGCACTTTTCATCTCTGAGCAATTGCTCGACGTTTGCAATTTCTCAGCTCGTGTCTACGAGACAGAGAGATAGTGACCGTGATGTTTGGTGGGTAGAGAAGCGGAAAGCCCCGGTGTTGCTGCGCCTGTGAAAGCGCTTCCAAGGAAGGGTGCTGGCTAGCAACAGCTTTCAGTGCTGGCACTTTTCATCTCTGAGCAATTGCTCGACATTTGCAATTTCTCACCTGAGCTCTCTTTAGACTGCGCGAGAGGATGAGCAGAAGATGAGGTGGCTAGAGAAGGCCAGAGCCCCAGTGTTCTTAGGCCTACAAAAGCGCTTCCAAGGAAGGGTGCTGGCTAGCCACAGCTTTCAGTGCTGGCACTTTTCATCTTTGAGCAGTTGCTCGACGTTTGCAATTTCTCAGCTCTTGTCTACGAGACGGAAAGAGAATGACCGTGATGTTTGGTGGCTAGACTAGCGCAAAGCCCCAGTGTTGCTGTGCCTGTGAAAGCGCTTCCAAGGAAGGGTGCTGGCTAGCAAGAGCTTTCAGTGCTGTCACTTTTCATCTCTGAGCAATTGCTCGACGTTTGCAATTTCTCACCTGAGCTCTCTTTAGAGTGCGCGAGAGGATGAGCAGAAGATTAGGTGGCTAGAGAAGCCCAGAGCCCCACTGTTCTTAGGGCTACAAAAGCACTTCCAAGGAAGGGTGCTGGCTAGGAAGAGCTTTCAGTGCTGGCACTTTTCATCTCTGAGCAATTGCTCGACGTTTGCAATTTCTCAGCTCTTGTCTACGAAACAGAGAGATAGTGACTGTGACGTTTGGTGGGTAGAGAAGCGCAAAGCCCCAGTGTTGCTGCGCCTGTGAAAGCGCTTCCAAGGAAGGGTGCTGGCTAGCAAGAGCTTTCAGTGCTGGCACTTTTCATCTCTGAGCAATTGCTCGACGTTTGCAATTTCTCACCTGAGCTCTCTTTAGACTGCGCGAGAGGATGAGCAGAAGATTAGGTGGCTAGAGAAGCCCAGAGCCCCAGTGTTCTTAGGGCTACAAAAGCGCTTCCAAGGAAGGGTGCTGGCTAGCAACAGCTTTCAGTGCTGGCACTTTTCATCTCTGAGCAATTGCTGGATGTTTGCAATTTCTCACCTGAGCTCTCTTTAGACTGCGCGAGAGGATGAGCAGAAGATGAGGTGGCTAGAGAAGCCCAGAGCCCCACTGTTCTTAGGGCTACAAAAGCGCTTCCAAGGAAGGGTGCTGGCTAGCAAGAGCTTTCAGTGCTGGCACTTTTCATCTCTGAACAATTGCTCAACGTTTGCAATCTCTCACCTGAGCTCTCTTTAGACTGCGCGAGAGGATGAGCAGAAGAGTAGGTGGCTAGAGAAGCCCAGAGCCCCAGTGTTCTTAGGCCTACAAAAGCGCTTCCAAGGAAGGGTGCTGGCTAGCAACAGCTTTCAGTGCTGGCACTTTTCATCTCTGAGCAATTGCTCGACGTTTGCAATCTCTCACCTGAGTTCTCTTTAGACTGCGCGAGAGGATGAGCAGAAGAGTAGGTGGCTAGAGAAGCCCAGAGCCCCACTGTTCTTAGGGCTACAAAAGCACTTCCAAGGAAGGGTGCTGGCTAGGAAGAGCTTTCAGTGCTGGCACTTTTCATCTTTGAGCAATTGCTCGACGTTTGCAATTTCTCAGCTCTTGTCTACGAAACAGAGAGATAGTGACTGTGACGTTTGGTGGGTAGAGAAGCGCAAAGCCCCAGTGTTGCTGCGCCTGTGAAAGCGCTTCCAAGGAAGGGTGCTGGCTAGCAAGAGCTTTCAGTGCTGGCACTTTTCATCTCTGAGCAATTGCTCGACGTTTGCAATTTCTCACCTGAGCTCTCTTTAGACTGCGCGAGAGGATGAGCAGAAGATTAGGTGGCTAGAGAAGCCCAGAGCCCCAGTGTTCTTAGGCCTACAAAAGCGCTTCCAAGGAAGGGTGCTGGCTAGCAACAGCTTTCAGTGCTGGCACTTTTCATCTCTGAGCAATTGCTGGATGTTTGCAATTTCTCACCTGAGCTCTCTTTAGACTGCGCGAGAGGATGAGCAGAAGATGAGGTGGCTAGAGAAGCCCAGAGCCCCACTGTTCTTAGGGCTACAAAAGCGCTTCCAAGGAAGGGTGCTGGCTAGCAACAGCTTTCAGTGCTGGCACTTTTCATCTCTGAACAATTGCTCAACGTTTGCAATCTCTCACCTGAGCTCTCTTTAGACTGCGCGAGAGGATGAGCAGAAGAGTAGGTGGCTAGAGAAGCCCAGAGCCCCAGTGTTCTTAGGCCTACAAAAGCGCTTCCAAGGAAGGGTGCTGGCTAGCAACAGCTTTCAGTGCTGGCACTTTTCATCTCTGAGCAATTGCTCGACGTTTGCAATCTCTCACCTGAGTTCTCTTTAGACTGCGCGAGAGGATGAGCAGAAGAGTAGGTGGCTAGAGAAGCCCAGAGCCCCACTGTTCTTAGGGCTACAAAAGCGCTTCCAAGGAAGGGTGCTGGCTAGCAACAGCTTTCAGTGCTGGCACTTTTCATCTCTGAGCAATTGCTCGACGTTTGCAATTTCTCAGCTCGTGTTTACGAGACGGAGAGATAGTGACTGTGATGTTTGGTGGGTAGAGTAGCGCAAAGCCCCGGTGTTGCTGCGCTTGTGAAAGCGCTTCCAAGGAAGGGTGCTGGCTAGCAAGAGCTTTCAGTGCTGGCACTTTTCATCTCTGAGCAATTGCTCGACGTTTGCAATTTCTCACCTGAGCTCTCTTTAGACTGCGCGAGAGGATGAGCAGAAGATTAGGTGGCTAGAGAAGCCCAGAGCCCCAGTGTTCTTAGGCCTACAAAAGCGCTTCCAAGGAAGGGGGCTGGCTAGCAACAGCTTTCAGTGCTGGCACTTTTCATCTCTGAGCAATTGCTCGACGTTTTCAATTTCTCAGCTCGTGTTTACGAGACAGAGAGATAGTGACCGTGATGTTTGGTGGCTAGAGAAGCGCAAAGCCCCAGTGTTGCTGCGCCTGTGAAAGCGCTTCCAAGGAAGGGTGCTGGCTAGCAACAGCTTTCAGTGCTGGCACTTTTCATCTCTGAGCAATTGCTCAACGTTTGCAATTTCTCACCTGAGCTCTCTTTAGACTGCGCGAGAGGATGAGCAGAAGATTAGGTGGCTGGAGAAGCCCAGAGCCCCAGTGTTCTTAGGGCTACAAAAGCGCTTCCAAGGAAGGGTGCTGGCTAGCAACAGCTTTCAGTGCTGGCACTTTTCATCTCTGAGCAATTGCTGGACGTTTGCAATTTCTCACCTGAGCTCTCTTTAGAGTGCGCGAGAGGATGAGCAGAAGATGAGGTGGCTAGAGAAGCCCAGAGCCCCACTGTTCTTAGGGCTACAAAAGTGCTTCCAAGGAAGGGTGCTGGCTAGCAACAGCTTTCAGTGCTGGCACTTTTCATCTCTGAGCAATTGCTCAACGTTTGCAATTTCTCACCTGAGCTCTCTTTAGACTGCGCGAGAGGATGAGCAGAAGAGTAGGTGGCTAGAGAAGCCCAGAGCCCCACTGTTCTTAGGGCTACAAGAGCGCTTCCAAGGAAGGGTGCTGGCTAGCAACAGCTTTCAGTGCTGGCACTTTTCATCTCTGAGCAGTTGCTCGACTTTTGCAATTTCTCAGCTCTTGTCTACGAGACTGAAAGAGAATGACCGTGATGTTTGGTGGGTAGAGTAGCGCAAAGTCCCAGTGTTGCTGTGCCTGTGAAAGCGCTTCCAAGGAAGGGTGCTGGCTAGCAAGAGCTTTCAGTGCTGGCACTTTTCATCTCTGAGCAATTGCTCGACGTTTGCAATTTCTCACCTGAGCTCTCTTTAGAGTGCGCGAGAGGATGAGCAGAAGATTAGGTGGCTAGAGAAGCCCAGAGCCCCAGTGTTCTTAGGCCTACAAAAGCGCTTCCAAGGAAGGGTGCTGGCTAGCAACAGCTTTCAGTGCTGGCACTTTTCATCTCTGAGCAATTGCTGGACGTTTGCAATTTCTCACCTGAGCTCTCTTTAGACTGCGCGAGAGGATGAGCAGAAGAGTAGGTGGCTAGAGAAGCCCAGAGCCCCAGTGTTCTTAGGCCTACAAAAGCACTTCCAAGGAAGGGTGCTGGCTAGCAACAGCTTTCAGTGCTGGCACTTTTCATCTCTGAGCAATTGCTCGACGTTTGCAATTTCTCAACTCGAGTTTACGAGACAGAGAGATAGTGACCGTGATGTTTGGTGGGTAGAGAAGCGCAAAGCCCCAGTGTTGCTGCGCCTGTGAAAGCGCTTCCAAGGAAGGGTGCTGGCTAGCAAGAGCTTTCAGTGCTGGCACTTTTCATCTCTGAGCAATTGCTCGACGTTTGCAATTTCTCACCTGAGCTCTCTTTAGACTGCGCGAGAGGATGAGCAGAAGATTAGGTGGCTAGAGAAGCCCAGAGCCCCAGTGTTCTTAGGCCTACAAAAGCGCTTCCAAGGAAGGGTGCTGGCTAGCAACAGCTTTCAGTGCTGGCACTTTTCATCTTTGAGCAGTTGCTCGACGTTTGCAATTTCTCAGCTCGTGTCTACGAGACGGAAAGAGAATGACCTTGATGTTTGGTGGGTAGAGAAGCGCAAAGCCCCAGTGTTGCTGTGCCTGTGAAAGAGCTTCCAAGGAAGGGTGCTGGCTAGCAACAGCTTTCAGTGCTGGCACTTTTCATCTCTGAGCAATTGCTCGACGTTTGCAATTTCTCACCTGAGCTCTCTTTAGACTGCGTGAGAGGACGAGCAGAAGATGAGGTGGCTAGAGAAGCCCAGAGCCCCAGTGTTCTTAGGCCTACAAAAGCGCTTCCAAGGAAGGGTGCTGGCTAGCAACAGCTTTCAGTGCTGGCACTTTTCATCTCTGAGCAATTGCTCGACGTTTGCAATTTCTCAGCTCTTGTCTACGAAACAGAGAGATAGTGACTGTGACGTTTGGTGGGTAGAGAAGCGCAAAGCCCCAGTGTTGCTGCGCCTGTGAAAGCGCTTCCAAGGAAGGGTGCTGGCTAGCAAGAGCTTTCAGTGCTGGCACTTTTCATCTCTGAGCAATTGCTGGACATTTGCAATTTCTCACCTGAGCTCTCTTTAGAGTGCGCGAGAGGATGAGCAGAAGATTAGGTGGCTAGAGAAGCCCAGAGCCCCACTGTTCTTAGGGCTACAAAAGCGCTTCCAAGGAAGGGTGCTGGTTAGCAAGAGCTTTCAGTGCTGGCACTTTTCATCTCTGAGCAATTGCTCGACGTTTGCAATTTCTCAGATCGTGTCTACGAGACAGAGAGATAGTGACCGTGACGTTTGGTGGCTAGAGAAGCGCAATGCCCCAGTGTTGCTGCGCCTGTGAAAGCGCTTCCAAGGAAGGGTGCTGGCTAGCAAGAGCTTTCAGTGCTGGCACTTTTCATCTCTGAGCAATTGCTCGACGTTTGCAATTTCTCACCTGAGCTCTCTTTAGACTGCGCGAGAGGATGAGCAGAAGAGTAGGTGGCTAGAGAAGCCCAGAGCCCCACTGTTCTTAGGGCTACAAGAGCGCTTCCAAGGAAGGGTGCTGGCTAGCAACAGCTTTCAGTGCTGGCACTTTTCATCTCTGAGCAATTGCTCGACGTTTGCAATTTCTCAGCTCTTGTCTACGAGACGGAAAGAGAATGACCGTGATGTTTGGTGGGTAGAGAAGCGCAAAGCCCCAGTGTTGCTGCGCCTGTGAAAGCGCTTCCAAGGAAGGGTGCTGGCTAGCAAGAGCTTTCAGTGCTGTCACTTTTCATCTCTGAGCAATTGCTCGACGTTTGCAATTTCTCACCTGAGCTCTCTTTAGACTGCGCGAGAGGATGAGCAGAAGATTAGGTGGCTAGAGAAGCCCAGAGCCCCAGTGTTCTTAGGGCTACAAAAGCACTTCCAAGGAAGGGTGCTGGCTAGGAAGAGCTTTCAGTGCTGGCACTTTTCATCTCTGAGCAATTGCTCGACGTTTGCAATTTCTCAGCTCTTGTCTACGAAACAGAGAGATAGTGACTGTGACGTTTGGTGGGTAGAGAAGCGCAAAGCCCCAGTGTTGCTGCGCCTGTGAAAGCGCTTCCAAGGAAGGGTGCTGGCTAGCAAGAGCTTTCAGTGCTGGCACTTTTCATCTCTGAGCAATTGCTCGACGTTTGCAATTTCTCACCTGAGCTCTCTTTAGACTGCGCGAGAGGATGAGCAGAAGATTAGGTGGCTAGAGAAGCCCAGAGCCCCAGTGTTCTTAGGGCTACAAAAGCGCTTCCAAGGAAGGGTGCTGGCTAGCAACAGCTTTCAGTGCTGGCACTTTTCATCTCTGAGCAATTGCTGGATGTTTGCAATTTCTCACCTGAGCTCTCTTTAGACTGCGCGAGAGGATGAGCAGAAGATTAGGTGGCTAGAGAAGCCCAGAGCCCCAGTGTTCTTAGGCCTACAAAAGCGCTTCCAAGGAAGGGTGCTGGCTAGCAACAGCTTTCAGTGCTGGCACTTTTCATCTCTGAGCAATTGCTCGACGTTTGCAATCTCTCACCTGAGCTCTCTTTAGACTGCGCGAGAGGATGAGCAGAAGATTAGGTGGCTAGAGAAGCCCAGAGCCCCAGTGTTCTTAGGCCTACAAAAGCGCTTCCAAGGAAGGGTGCTGGCTAGCAACAGCTTTCAGTGCTGGCACTTTTCATCTCTGAGCAATTGCTCGACGTTTGCAATCTCTCACCTGAGTTCTCTTTAGACTGCGCGAGAGGATGAGCAGAAGAGTAGGTGGCTAGAGAAGCCCAGAGCCCCACTGTTCTTAGGGCTACAAAAGCGCTTCCAAGGAAGGGTGCTGGCTAGCAACAGCTTTCAGTGCTGGCACTTTTCATCTCTGAGCAATTGCTCGACGTTTGCAATTTCTCAGCTCGTGTTTAAGAGACGGAGAGATAGTGACCGTGATGTTTGGTGGGTAGAGTAGCGCAAAGCCCCAGTGTTGCTGCGCTTGTGAAAGCGCTTCCAAGGAAGGGTGCTGTCTAGCAAGAGCTTTCAGTGCTGGCACTTTTCATCTCTGAGCAATTGCTCGACGTTTGCAATTTCTCACCTGAGCTCTCTTTAGACTGCGCGAGAGGATGAGCAGAAGATTAGGTGGCTGGAGAAGCCCAGAGCCCCAGTGTTCTTAGGCCTACAAAAGCGCTTCCAAGGAAGGGTGCTGGCTAGCAAGAGCTTTCAGTGCTGGCACTTTTCATCTCTGAACAATTGCTCAACGTTTGCAATCTCTCACCTGAGCTCTCTTTAGACTGCGCGAGAGGATGAGCAGAAGAGTAGGTGGCTAGAGAAGCCCAGAGCCCCAGTGTTCTTAGGCCTACAAAAGCGCTTCCAAGGAAGGGTGCTGGCTAGCAACAGCTTTCAGTGCTGGGACTTTTCATCTCTGAGCAATTGCTCGACGTTTGCAATCTCTCACCTGAGTTCTCTTTAGACTGCGCGAGAGGATGAGCAGAAGAGTAGGTGGCTAGAGAAGCCCAGAGCCCCACTGTTCTTAGGGCTACAAAAGCGCTTCCAAGGAAGGGTGCTGGCTAGCAACAGCTTTCAGTGCTGGCACTTTTCATCTCTGAGCAATTGCTGGACGTTTGCAATTTCTCAGCTCGTGTTTAAGAGACGGAGAGATAGTGACCGTGATGTTTGGTGGGTAGAGTAGCGCAAAGCCCCGGTGTTGCTGCGCTTGTGAAAGCGCTTCCAAGGAAGGGTGCTGGCTAGCAACAGCTTTCAGTGCTGGCACTTTTCATCTCTGAGCAATTGCTCGACGTTTGCAATTTCTCACCTGAGCTCTCTTTAGACTGCGCGAGAGGATGAGCAGAAGATTAGGTGGCTGGAGAAGCCCAGAGCCCCAGTGTTCTTAGGCCTACAAAAGCACTTCCAAGGAAGGGTGCTGGCTAGCAACAGCTTTCAGTGCTGGCACTTTTCATCTCTGAGCAATTGCTCGACGTTTGCAATTTCTCAGCTCGTGTTTACGAGACAGAGAGATAGTGACTGTGACGTTTGGTGGGTAGAGAAGCGCAAAGCCCCAGTGTTGCTGCGCCTGTGAAAGCGCTTCCAAGGAAGGGTGCTGGCTAGCAAGAGCTTTCAGTGCTGTCACTTTTCATCTCTGAGCAGTTGCTCGACGTTTGCAATTTCTCACCTGAGCTCTCTTTAGAGTGCGCGAGAGGATGAGCAGAAGATGAGGTGGCTAGAGAAGCCCAGAGCCCCACTGTTCTTAGGGCTACAAAAGCGCTTCCAAGGAAGGGTGCTGGCTAGCAACAGCTTTCAGTGCTGGCACTTTTCATCTCTGAGCAATTGCTCGACGTTTGCAATTTCTCACCTGAGCTCTCTTTAGACTGCGCGAGAGCATGAGCAGAAGATGAGGTGGCTAGAGAAGCCCAGAGCCCCACTGTTCTTAGGGCTACAAAAGTGCTTCCAAGGAAGGGTGCTGGCTAGCAACAGCTTTCAGTGCTGGCACTTTTCATCTCTGAGCAATTGCTCAACGTTTGCAATTTCTCACCTGAGCTCTCTTTAGACTGCGCGAGAGGATGAGCAGAAGAGTAGGTGGCTAGAGAAGCCCAGAGCCCCACTGTTCTTAGGGCTACAAGAGCGCTTCCAAGGAAGGGTGCTGGCTAGCAACAGCTTTCAGTGCTGGCACTTTTCATCTTTGAGCAGTTGCTCGACGTTTGCAATTTCTCAGCTCTTGTCTACGAGACTGAAAGAGAATGACCGTGATGTTTAGTGGGTAGAGTAGCGCAAAGTCCCAGTGTTGCTGTGCCTGTGAAAGCGCTTCCAAGGAAGGGTGCTGGCTAGCAAGAGCTTTCAGTGCTGGCACTTTTCATCTCTGAGCAATTGCTGGACGTTTGCAATTTCTCACCTGAGCTCTCTTTAGACTGCGCGAGAGGATGAGCAGAAGATTAGGTGGCTAGAGAAGCCCAGAGCCGCAGTGTTCTTAGGCCTACAAAAGCGCTTCCAAGGAAGGGTGCTGGCTAGCAAGAGCTTTCAGTGCTGGCACTTTTCATCTCTGAGCAATTGCTCGTCATTTGCAATTTCTCAACTCGAGTTTACGAGACAGAGAGATAGTGACCGTGACGTTTGGTGGGTAGAGAAGCGCAAAGCCCCAGTGTTGCTGCGCCTGTGAAAGCGCTTCCAAGGAAGGGTGCTGGCTAGCAACAGCTTTCAGTGCTGGCACTTTTCATCTCTGAGCAATTGCTCGACGTTTGCAATTTCTCACCTGAGCTCTCTTTAGACTGCGCGAGAGGATGAGCAGAAGATTAGGTGGCTAGAGAAGCCCAGAGCCCCACTGTTCTTAGGCCTACAAAAGCGCTTCCAAGGAAGGGTGCTGGCTAGCCACAGCTTTCAGTGCTGGCACTTTTCATCTTTGAGCAGTTGCTCGACGTTTGCAATTTCTCAGCTCGTGTCTACGAGATGGAAAGAGAATGACCATGATGTTTGGTGGGTAGAGAAGCGCAAAGCCCCAGTGTTGCTGTGCCTGTGAAAGAGCTTCCAAGGAAGGGTGCTGGCTAGCAACAGCTTTCAGTGCTGGCACTTTTCATCTCTGAGCAATTGCTCAACGTTTGCAATTTCTCACCTGAGCTCTCTTTAGACTGAGCGAGAGGATGAGCAGAAGATTAGGTGGCTAGAGAAGCCCAGAGCCCCACTGTTCTTAGGCCTACAAAAGCGCTTCCAAGGAAGGGTGCTGGCTAGCAAGAGCTTTCAGTGCTGGCACTTTTCATCTCTGAACAATTGCTCAACGTTTGCAATTTCTCACCTGAGCTCTCTTTAGAGTGCGCGAGAGGATGAGCAGAAGATTAGGTGGCTAGAGAAGCCCAGAGCCCCAGGGTTCTTAGGGCTACAAGAGCGCTTCCAAGGAAGGGTGCTGGCTAGCAAGAGCTTTCAGTGCTGGCACTTTTCATCTTTGAGCAGTTGCTCGACTTTTGCAATTTCTCAGCTCTTGTCTACGAGACTGAGGAGAATGACCGTGATGTTTGGTGGGTAGAGTAATGCAAAGCCCCAGTGTTGCTGTGCCTGTGAAAGCGCTTCCAAGGAAGGGTGCTGGCTAGCAACAGCTTTCAGTGCTGGCACTTTTCATCTCTGAGCAATTGCTCAACGTTTGCAATTTCTCACCTGAGCTCTCTTTAGAGTGAGCGAGAGGATGAGCAGAAGATTAGGTGGCTAGAGAAGCCCAGAGCCCCAGTGTTCTTAGGGCTACAAAAGCGCTTCCAAGGAAGGGTGCTGGCTAGCAACAGCTTTCAGTGCTGGCACTTTTCATCTCTGAGCAATTGCTCGACGTTTGCAATTTCTCACCTGAGCTCTCTTTAGACTGCGCGAGAGCATGAGCAGAAGATTAGGTGGCTAGAGAAGCCCAGAGCCCCAGTGTTCTTAGGTCTACAAGAGTGCTTCCAAGGAAGGGTGCTGGCTAGCAACAGCTTTCAGTGCTGGCACTTTTCATCTCTGAGCAATTGCTCGACGTTTGCAATTTCTCACCTGAGCTCTCTTTAGAGTGCGCGAGAGGATGAGCAGAAGATGAGGTGGCTAGAGAAGCCCAGAGCCCCAGTGTTCTTAGGCCTACAAAAGCGCTTCCAAGGAAGGGTGCTGGCTAGCAGCAGCTTTCAGTGCTGGCACTTTTCATCTCTGAGCAATTGCTGGATGTTTGCAATTTCTCACCTGAGCTCTCTTTAGAGTGCGCGAGAGGATGAGCAGAAGATTAGGTGGCTAGAGAAGCCCAGAGCCCCAGTGTTCTTAGGGCTACAAGAGCACTTCCAAGGAAGGGTGCTGGCTAGCAAGAGCTTTCAGTGCTGGCACTTTTCATCTCTGAGCAATTGCTCGACGTTTGCAATTTCTCACCTGAGCTCTCTTTAGACTGCGCGAGAGGATGAGCAGAAGATTAGGTGGCTAGAGAAGCCCAGAGCCCCAGTGTTCTTAGGGCTACAAAAGCGCTTCCAAGGAAGGGTGCTGGCTAGCAACAGCTTTCAGTGCTGGCACTTTTCATCTCTGAACAATTGCTCAACGTTTGCAATTTCTCACCTGAGCTCTCTTTAGACTGCGCGAGAGGATGAGCAGAAGAGTAGGTGGCTAGAGAAGCCCAGAGCCCCACTGTTCTTAGGCCTACAAAAGCACTTCCAAGGAAGGGTGCTGGCTAGCAACAGCTTTCAGTGCTGGCACTTTTCGTCTCTGAGCAATTGCTCGACGTTTGCAATCTCTCACCTGAGTTCTCTTTAGACTGCGCGAGAGGATGAGCAGAAGATTAGGTGGCTAGAGAAGCCCAGAGCCCCAGTGTTCTTAGGCCTACAAAAGCGCTTCCAAGGAAGGGTGCTGGCTAGCAACAGCTTTCAGTGCTGGCACTTTTCATCTCTGAGCAATTGCTCGACGTTTGCAATTTCTCGGCTCGTGTTTACGAGACGGAGAGATAGTGACCGTGATGTTTGGTGGGTAGAGAAGCGCAAAGCCCCAGTGTTGCTGCGCCTGTGAAAGCGCTTCCAAGGAAGGGAGCTGGCTAGCAACAGCTTTCAGTGCTGGCACTTTTCATCTCTGAGCAATTGCTCGACGTTTGCAATTTCTCACCTGAGCTCTCTTTAGAGTGCGCGAGAGGATGAGCAGAAGAGTAGGTGGCTAGAGAAGCCCAGAGCCCCAGTGTTCTTAGGCCTACAAGAGCGCTTCCAAGGAAGGGTGCTGGCTAGCCACAGCTTTCAGTGCTGGCACTTTTCATCTCTGAACAATTGCTCAACGTTTGCAATTTCTCACCTGAGCTCTCTTTAGACTGCGCGAGAGGATGAGCAGAAGATTAGGTGGCTAGAGAAGCCCAGAGCCCCACTGTTCTTAAGCCTACAAAAGCGCTTCCAAGGAAGGGTGCTGGCTAGCCACAGCTTTCAGTGCTGGCACTTTTCATCTCTGAGCAATTGCTCGACGTTTGCAATTTCTCAGCTCTTGTCTACGAGACTGAAGGAGAATGACCGTGATGTTTGGTGGGTAGAGTAGCGCAAAGCCCCAGTGTTGCTGTGCCTGTGAAAGCGCTTCCAAGGAAGGGTGCTGGCTAGCAACAGCTTTCAGTGCTGGCACTTTTCATCTCTGAGCAATTGCTCGACGTTTGCAATTTCTCACCTGAGCTCTCTTTAGACTGCGCGAGAGGATGAGCAGAAGAGTAGGTGGCTAGAGAAGCCCAGAGCCCCAGTGTTCTTAGGCCTACAAAAGCACTTCCAAGGAAGGGTGCTGGCTAGCAACAGCTTTCAGTGCTGGCACTTTTCATCTCTGAGCAATTGCTCGACGTTTGCAATTTCTCGGCTCGTGTTTACGAGACGGAGAGATAGTGACCGTGATGTTTGGTGGGTAGAGAAGCGCAAAGCCCCAGTGTTGCTGCGCCTGTGAAAGCGCTTCCAAGGAAGGGTGCTGGCTAGCAAGAGCTTTCAGTGCTGGCACTTTTCATCTCTGAGCAATTGCTCAACGTTTGCAATTTCTCACCTGAGCTCTCTTTAGAGTGCGCGAGAGGATGAGCAGAAGAGTAGGTGGCTAGAGAAGCCCAGAGCCCCAGTGTTCTTAGGGCTACAAAAGCGTTTCCAAGGAAGGGTGCTGGCTAGCAAGAGCTTTCAGTGCTGGCACTTTTCATCTCTGAGCAATTGCTCGACGTTTGCAATTTCTCGGCTCGTGTTTACGATACGGAGAGATAGTGACCGTGATGTTTGGTGGGTAGAGAAGCGCAAAGCCCCAGTGTTGCTGCGCTTGTGAAAGCGCTTCCAAGGAAGGGTGCTGGCTAGCAAGAGCTTTCAGTGCTGGCACTTTTCATCTCTGAGCAATTGCTCGACGTTTGCAATTTCTCACCTGAGCACTCTTTAGAGTGCGCGAGAGGATGAGCAGAAGAGTAGGTGGCTAGAGAAGCCCAGAGCCCCAGTGTTCTTAGGGCTACAAAAGCGCTTCCAAGGAAGGGTGCTGGCTAGCAAGAGCTTTCAGTGCTGGCAATTTTCCTCTCTGAGCAATTGCTCGACGTTTGCAATTTCTCACCTGAGCTCTCTTTAGACTGCGCGAGAGGAAGAGCAGAAGATTAGGTGGCTAGAGAAGCCCAGAGCCCCAGTGTTCTTAGGCCTACAAAAGCGCTTCCAAGGAAGGGTGCTGGCTAGCCACAGCTTTCAGTGCTGGCACTTTTCATCTTTGAGCAGTTGCTCGACTTTTGCAATTTCTCAGCTCTTGTCTACGAGATGGAAAGAGAATGACCGTGATGTTTGGTGGCTAGACTAGCGCAAAGCCCCAGTGTTGCTGTGCCTGTGAAAGCGCTTACAAGGAAGGGTGCTGGCTAGCAACAGCTTTCAGTGCTGGCACTTTTCATCTCTGAGCAATTGCTCGACGTTTGCAATTTCTCACCTGAGCTCTCTTTAGAGTGCGCGAGAGGATGAGCAGAAGATTAGGTGGCTAGAGAAGGCCAGAGCCCCAGTGTTCTTAGGCCTACAAAAGCGCTTCCAAGGAAGGGTGCTGGCTAGCCACAGCTTTCAGTGCTGGCACTTTTCATCTCTGAGCAATTGCTCAACGTTTGCAATTTCTCACCTGAGCTCTCTTTAGAGTGCGCGAGAGGATGAGCAGAAGATTAGGTGGCTAGAGAAGCCCAGAGCCCCAGTGTTCTTAGGGCTACAAGAGCGCTTCCAAGGAAGGGTGCTGGCTAGCCACAGCTTTCAGTGCTGGCACTTTTCATCTTTGAGCAGTTGCTCGACGTTTGCAATTTCTCAGCTCTTGTCTACGAGACGGAAAGAGAATGACCGTGATGTTTGGTGGGTAGAGAAGCCCAAACCCCAGTGTTGCTGCGCCTGTGAAAGCGCTTCCAAGGAAGGGTGCTGGCTAGCAACAGCTTTCAGTGCTGGCACTTTTCATCTCTGAGCAATTGCTCGACGTTTGCAATCTCTCACCTGAGTTCTCTTTAGACTGCGCGAGAGGATGAGCAGAAGATTAGGTGGCTAGAGAAGCCCAGAGCCCCACTGTTCTTAGGCCTACAAAAGCACTTCCAAGGAAGGGTGCTGGCTAGCAAGAGCTTTCAGTGCTGGCACTTTTCATCTCTGAGCAATTGCTCGACGTTTGCAATTTCTCGGCTCGTGTTTACGAGACGGAGAGATAGTGACCGTGATGTTTGGTGGGTAGAGAAGCGCAAAGCCCCAGTGTTGCTGCGCCTGTGAAAGCGCTTCCAAGGAAGGGAGCTGGCTAGCAACAGCTTTCAGTGCTGGCACTTTTCATCTCTGAGGAATTGCTCGACGTTTGCAATTTCTCACCTGAGCTCTCTTTAGACTGCGCGAGAGGATGAGCAGAAGATTAGGTGGCTAGAGAAGCCCAGAGCCCCAGTGTTCTTAGGCCTACAAGAGCGCTTCCAAGGAAGGGTGCTGGCTAGCCACAGCTTTCAGTGCTGGCACTTTTCATCTCTGAACAATTGCTCAACGTTTGCAATTTCTCACCTGAGCTCTCTTTAGACTGCGCGAGAGGATGAGCAGAAGATTAGGTGGCTAGAGAAGCCCAGAGCCCCACTGTTCTTAAGCCTACAAAAGCGCTTCCAAGGAAGGGTGCTGGCTAGCCACAGCTTTCAGTGCTGGCACTTTTCATCTCTGAGCAATTGCTCGACGTTTGCAATTTCTCAGCTCTTGTCTACGAGACTGAAGGAGAATGACCGTGATGTTTGGTGGGTAGAGTAGCGCAAAGCCCCAGTGTTGCTGTGCCTGTGAAAGCGCTTCCAAGGAAGGGTGCTGGCTAGCAAGAGCTTTCAGTGCTGGCACTTTTCATCTCTGAGCAATTGCTCGACGTTTGCAATTTCTCACCTGAGCTCTCTTTAGACTGCGCGAGAGGATGAGCAGAAGAGTAGGTGGCTAGAGAAGCCCAGAGCCCCACTGTTCTTAGGCCTACAAAAGCACTTCCAAGGAAGGGTGCTGGCTAGCAACAGCTTTCAGTGCTGGCACTTTTCATCTCTGAGCAATTGCTCGACGTTTGCAATTTCTCAGCTCGTGTTTAAGAGACGGAGAGATAGTGACCGTGATGTTTGGTGGGTAGAGTAGCGCAAAGCCCCAGTGTTGCTGCGCTTGTGAAAGCGCTTCCAAGGAAGGGTGCTGTCTAGCAAGAGCTTTCAGTGCTGGCACTTTTCATCTCTGAGCAATTGCTCGACGTTTGCAATTTCTCACCTGAGCTCTCTTTAGACTGCGCGAGAGGATGAGCAGAAGATTAGGTGGCTGGAGAAGCCCAGAGCCCCAGTGTTCTTAGGCCTACAAAAGCGCTTCCAAGGAAGGGTGCTGGCTAGCAAGAGCTTTCAGTGCTGGCACTTTTCATCTCTGAACAATTGCTCAACGTTTGCAATCTCTCACCTGAGCTCTCTTTAGACTGCGCGAGAGGATGAGCAGAAGAGTAGGTGGCTAGAGAAGCCCAGAGCCCCAGTGTTCTTAGGCCTACAAAAGCGCTTCCAAGGAAGGGTGCTGGCTAGCAACAGCTTTCAGTGCTGGGACTTTTCATCTCTGAGCAATTGCTCGACGTTTGCAATCTCTCACCTGAGTTCTCTTTAGACTGCGCGAGAGGATGAGCAGAAGAGTAGGTGGCTAGAGAAGCCCAGAGCCCCACTGTTCTTAGGGCTACAAAAGCGCTTCCAAGGAAGGGTGCTGGCTAGCAACAGCTTTCAGTGCTGGCACTTTTCATCTCTGAGCAATTGCTGGACGTTTGCAATTTCTCAGCTCGTGTTTAAGAGACGGAGAGATAGTGACCGTGATGTTTGGTGGGTAGAGTAGCGCAAAGCCCCGGTGTTGCTGCGCTTGTGAAAGCGCTTCCAAGGAAGGGTGCTGGCTAGCAACAGCTTTCAGTGCTGGCACTTTTCATCTCTGAGCAATTGCTCGACGTTTGCAATTTCTCACCTGAGCTCTCTTTAGACTGCGCGAGAGGATGAGCAGAAGATTAGGTGGCTGGAGAAGCCCAGAGCCCCAGTGTTCTTAGGCCTACAAAAGCACTTCCAAGGAAGGGTGCTGGCTAGCAACAGCTTTCAGTGCTGGCACTTTTCATCTCTGAGCAATTGCTCGACGTTTGCAATTTCTCAGCTCGTGTTTACGAGACAGAGAGATAGTGACTGTGACGTTTGGTGGGTAGAGAAGCGCAAAGCCCCAGTGTTGCTGCGCCTGTGAAAGCGCTTCCAAGGAAGGGTGCTGGCTAGCAAGAGCTTTCAGTGCTGTCACTTTTCATCTCTGAGCAGTTGCTCGACGTTTGCAATTTCTCACCTGAGCTCTCTTTAGAGTGCGCGAGAGGATGAGCAGAAGATGAGGTGGCTAGAGAAGCCCAGAGCCCCACTGTTCTTAGGGCTACAAAAGCGCTTCCAAGGAAGGGTGCTGGCTAGCAACAGCTTTCAGTGCTGGCACTTTTCATCTCTGAGCAATTGCTCGACGTTTGCAATTTCTCACCTGAGCTCTCTTTAGACTGCGCGAGAGCATGAGCAGAAGATGAGGTGGCTAGAGAAGCCCAGAGCCCCACTGTTCTTAGGGCTACAAAAGTGCTTCCAAGGAAGGGTGCTGGCTAGCAACAGCTTTCAGTGCTGGCACTTTTCATCTCTGAGCAATTGCTCAACGTTTGCAATTTCTCACCTGAGCTCTCTTTAGACTGCGCGAGAGGATGAGCAGAAGAGTAGGTGGCTAGAGAAGCCCAGAGCCCCACTGTTCTTAGGGCTACAAGAGCGCTTCCAAGGAAGGGTGCTGGCTAGCAACAGCTTTCAGTGCTGGCACTTTTCATCTTTGAGCAGTTGCTCGACGTTTGCAATTTCTCAGCTCTTGTCTACGAGACTGAAAGAGAATGACCGTGATGTTTAGTGGGTAGAGTAGCGCAAAGTCCCAGTGTTGCTGTGCCTGTGAAAGCGCTTCCAAGGAAGGGTGCTGGCTAGCAAGAGCTTTCAGTGCTGGCACTTTTCATCTCTGAGCAATTGCTCAACGTTTGCAATTTCTCACCTGAGCTCTCTTTAGACTGCGCGAGAGGATGAGCAGAAGATTAGGTGGCTAGAGAAGCCCAGAGCCGCAGTGTTCTTAGGCCTACAAAAGCGCTTCCAAGGAAGGGTGCTGGCTAGCAAGAGCTTTCAGTGCTGGCACTTTTCATCTCTGAGCAATTGCTCGTCATTTGCAATTTCTCAACTCGAGTTTACGAGACAGAGAGATAGTGACCGTGACGTTTGGTGGGTAGAGAAGCGCAAAGCCCCAGTGTTGCTGCGCCTGTGAAAGCGCTTCCAAGGAAGGGTGCTGGCTAGCAACAGCTTTCAGTGCTGGCACTTTTCATCTCTGAGCAATTGCTCGACGTTTGCAATTTCTCACCTGAGCTCTCTTTAGACTGCGCGAGAGGATGAGCAGAAGATTAGGTGGCTAGAGAAGCCCAGAGCCCCACTGTTCTTAGGCCTACAAAAGCGCTTCCAAGGAAGGGTGCTGGCTAGCCACAGCTTTCAGTGCTGGCACTTTTCATCTTTGAGCAGTTGCTCGACGTTTGCAATTTCTCAGCTCGTGTCTACGAGATGGAAAGAGAATGACCATGATGTTTGGTGGGTAGAGAAGCGCAAAGCCCCAGTGTTGCTGTGCCTGTGAAAGAGCTTCCAAGGAAGGGTGCTGGCTAGCAACAGCTTTCAGTGCTGGCACTTTTCATCTCTGAGCAATTGCTCAACGTTTGCAATTTCTCACCTGAGCTCTCTTTAGACTGAGCGAGAGGATGAGCAGAAGATTAGGTGGCTAGAGAAGCCCAGAGCCCCACTGTTCTTAGGCCTACAAAAGCGCTTCCAAGGAAGGGTGCTGGCTAGCAAGAGCTTTCAGTGCTGGCACTTTTCATCTCTGAACAATTGCTCAACGTTTGCAATTTCTCACCTGAGCTCTCTTTAGAGTGCGCGAGAGGATGAGCAGAAGATTAGGTGGCTAGAGAAGCCCAGAGCCCCAGGGTTCTTAGGGCTACAAGAGCGCTTCCAAGGAAGGGTGCTGGCTAGCAAGAGCTTTCAGTGCTGGCACTTTTCATCTTTGAGCAGTTGCTCGACTTTTGCAATTTCTCAGCTCTTGTCTACGAGACTGAGGAGAATGACCGTGATGTTTGGTGGGTAGAGTAATGCAAAGCCCCAGTGTTGCTGTGCCTGTGAAAGCGCTTCCAAGGAAGGGTGCTGGCTAGCAACAGCTTTCAGTGCTGGCACTTTTCATCTCTGAGCAATTGCTCAACGTTTGCAATTTCTCACCTGAGCTCTCTTTAGAGTGAGCGAGAGGATGAGCAGAAGATTAGGTGGCTAGAGAAGCCCAGAGCCCCAGTGTTCTTAGGGCTACAAAAGCGCTTCCAAGGAAGGGTGCTGGCTAGCAAGAGCTTTCAGTGCTGGCACTTTTCATCTCTGAGCAATTGCTCGACGTTTGCAATTTCTCACCTGAGCTCTCTTTAGACTGCGCGAGAGCATGAGCAGAAGATTAGGTGGCTAGAGAAGCCCAGAGCCCCAGTGTTCTTAGGTCTACAAGAGTGCTTCCAAGGAAGGGTGCTGGCTAGCAACAGCTTTCAGTGCTGGCACTTTTCATCTCTGAGCAATTGCTCGACGTTTGCAATTTCTCACCTGAGCTCTCTTTAGAGTGCGCGAGAGGATGAGCAGAAGATGAGGTGGCTAGAGAAGCCCAGAGCCCCACTGTTCTTAGGCCTACAAAAGCGCTTCCAAGGAAGGGTGCTGGCTAGCAGCAGCTTTCAGTGCTGGCACTTTTCATCTCTGAGCAATTGCTCGACGTTTGCAATTTCTCCCCTGAGCTCTCTTTAGAGTGCTTGAGAGGATGAGCAGAAGATTAGGTGGCTAGAGAAGCCCAGAGCCCCAGTGTTCTTAGACCTACAAAAGCGCTTCCAAGGAAGGGTGCTGGCTAGCAACAGCTTTCAGTGCTGGCACTTTTCATCTCTGAGCAATTGCTGGATGTTTGCAATTTCTCACCTGAGCTCTCTTTAGAGTGCGCGAGAGGATGAGCAGAAGATTAGGTGGCTAGAGAAGCCCAGAGCCCCAGTGTTCTTAGGGCTACAAGAGCACTTCCAAGGAAGGGTGCTGGCTAGCAAGAGCTTTCAGTGCTGGCACTTTTCATCTCTGAGCAATTGCTCGACGTTTGCAATTTCTCACCTGAGCTCTCTTTAGACTGCGCGAGAGGATGAGCAGAAGATTAGGTGGCTAGAGAAGCCCAGAGCCCCAGTGTTCTTAGGGCTACAAAAGCGCTTCCAAGGAAGGGTGCTGGCTAGCAACAGCTTTCAGTGCTGGCACTTTTCATCTCTGAACAATTGCTCAACGTTTGCAATTTCTCACCTGAGCTCTCTTTAGACTGCGCGAGAGGATGAGCAGAAGAGTAGGTGGCTAGAGAAGCCCAGAGCCCCACTGTTCTTAGGCCTACAAAAGCACTTCCAAGGAAGGGTGCTGGCTAGCAACAGCTTTCAGTGCTGGCACTTTTCGTCTCTGAGCAATTGCTCGACGTTTGCAATCTCTCACCTGAGTTCTCTTTAGACTGCGCGAGAGGATGAGCAGAAGATTAGGTGGCTAGAGAAGCCCAGAGCCCCAGTGTTCTTAGGCCTACAAAAGCGCTTCCAAGGAAGGGTGCTGGCTAGCAACAGCTTTCAGTGCTGGCACTTTTCATCTCTGAGCAATTGCTCGACGTTTGCAATTTCTCGGCTCGTGTTTACGAGACGGAGAGATAGTGACCGTGATGTTTGGTGGGTAGAGAAGCGCAAAGCCCCAGTGTTGCTGCGCCTGTGAAAGCGCTTCCAAGGAAGGGAGCTGGCTAGCAACAGCTTTCAGTGCTGGCACTTTTCATCTCTGAGCAATTGCTCGACGTTTGCAATTTCTCACCTGAGCTCTCTTTAGAGTGCGCGAGAGGATGAGCAGAAGAGTAGGTGGCTAGAGAAGCCCAGAGCCCCAGTGTTCTTAGGCCTACAAGAGCGCTTCCAAGGAAGGGTGCTGGCTAGCCACAGCTTTCAGTGCTGGCACTTTTCATCTCTGAACAATTGCTCAACGTTTGCAATTTCTCACCTGAGCTCTCTTTAGACTGCGCGAGAGGATGAGCAGAAGATTAGGTGGCTAGAGAAGCCCAGAGCCCCACTGTTCTTAAGCCTACAAAAGCGCTTCCAAGGAAGGGTGCTGGCTAGCCACAGCTTTCAGTGCTGGCACTTTTCATCTCTGAGCAATTGCTCGACGTTTGCAATTTCTCAGCTCTTGTCTACGAGACTGAAGGAGAATGACCGTGATGTTTGGTGGGTAGAGTAGCGCAAAGCCCCAGTGTTGCTGTGCCTGTGAAAGCGCTTCCAAGGAAGGGTGCTGGCTAGCAACAGCTTTCAGTGCTGGCACTTTTCATCTCTGAGCAATTGCTCGACGTTTGCAATTTCTCACCTGAGCTCTCTTTAGACTGCGCGAGAGGATGAGCAGAAGAGTAGGTGGCTAGAGAAGCCCAGAGCCCCAGTGTTCTTAGGCCTACAAAAGCACTTCCAAGGAAGGGTGCTGGCTAGCAACAGCTTTCAGTGCTGGCACTTTTCATCTCTGAGCAATTGCTCGACGTTTGCAATTTCTCGGCTCGTGTTTACGAGACGGAGAGATAGTGACCGTGATGTTTGGTGGGTAGAGAAGCGCAAAGCCCCAGTGTTGCTGCGCCTGTGAAAGCGCTTCCAAGGAAGGGTGCTGGCTAGCAAGAGCTTTCAGTGCTGGCACTTTTCATCTCTGAGCAATTGCTCAACGTTTGCAATTTCTCACCTGAGCTCTCTTTAGAGTGCGCGAGAGGATGAGCAGAAGAGTAGGTGGCTAGAGAAGCCCAGAGCCCCAGTGTTCTTAGGGCTACAAAAGCGTTTCCAAGGAAGGGTGCTGGCTAGCAAGAGCTTTCAGTGCTGGCACTTTTCATCTCTGAGCAATTGCTCGACGTTTGCAATTTCTCGGCTCGTGTTTACGATACGGAGAGATAGTGACCGTGATGTTTGGTGGGTAGAGAAGCGCAAAGCCCCAGTGTTGCTGCGCTTGTGAAAGCGCTTCCAAGGAAGGGTGCTGGCTAGCAAGAGCTTTCAGTGCTGGCACTTTTCATCTCTGAGCAATTGCTCGACGTTTGCAATTTCTCACCTGAGCACTCTTTAGAGTGCGCGAGAGGATGAGCAGAAGAGTAGGTGGCTAGAGAAGCCCAGAGCCCCAGTGTTCTTAGGGCTACAAAAGCGCTTCCAAGGAAGGGTGCTGGCTAGCAAGAGCTTTCAGTGCTGGCAATTTTCCTCTCTGAGCAATTGCTCGACGTTTGCAATTTCTCACCTGAGCTCTCTTTAGACTGCGCGAGAGGAAGAGCAGAAGATTAGGTGGCTAGAGAAGCCCAGAGCCCCAGTGTTCTTAGGCCTACAAAAGCGCTTCCAAGGAAGGGTGCTGGCTAGCCACAGCTTTCAGTGCTGGCACTTTTCATCTTTGAGCAGTTGCTCGACTTTTGCAATTTCTCAGCTCTTGTCTACGAGATGGAAAGAGAATGACCGTGATGTTTGGTGGCTAGACTAGCGCAAAGCCCCAGTGTTGCTGTGCCTGTGAAAGCGCTTACAAGGAAGGGTGCTGGCTAGCAACAGCTTTCAGTGCTGGCACTTTTCATCTCTGAGCAATTGCTCGACGTTTGCAATTTCTCACCTGAGCTCTCTTTAGAGTGCGCGAGAGGATGAGCAGAAGATTAGGTGGCTAGAGAAGGCCAGAGCCCCAGTGTTCTTAGGCCTACAAAAGCGCTTCCAAGGAAGGGTGCTGGCTAGCCACAGCTTTCAGTGCTGGCACTTTTCATCTCTGAGCAATTGCTCAACGTTTGCAATTTCTCACCTGAGCTCTCTTTAGAGTGCGCGAGAGGATGAGCAGAAGATTAGGTGGCTAGAGAAGCCCAGAGCCCCAGTGTTCTTAGGGCTACAAGAGCGCTTCCAAGGAAGGGTGCTGGCTAGCCACAGCTTTCAGTGCTGGCACTTTTCATCTTTGAGCAGTTGCTCGACGTTTGCAATTTCTCAGCTCTTGTCTACGAGACGGAAAGAGAATGACCGTGATGTTTGGTGGGTAGAGAAGCCCAAACCCCAGTGTTGCTGCGCCTGTGAAAGCGCTTCCAAGGAAGGGTGCTGGCTAGCAACAGCTTTCAGTGCTGGCACTTTTCATCTCTGAGCAATTGCTCGACGTTTGCAATCTCTCACCTGAGTTCTCTTTAGACTGCGCGAGAGGATGAGCAGAAGATTAGGTGGCTAGAGAAGCCCAGAGCCCCACTGTTCTTAGGCCTACAAAAGCACTTCCAAGGAAGGGTGCTGGCTAGCAAGAGCTTTCAGTGCTGGCACTTTTCATCTCTGAGCAATTGCTCGACGTTTGCAATTTCTCGGCTCGTGTTTACGAGACGGAGAGATAGTGACCGTGATGTTTGGTGGGTAGAGAAGCGCAAAGCCCCAGTGTTGCTGCGCCTGTGAAAGCGCTTCCAAGGAAGGGAGCTGGCTAGCAACAGCTTTCAGTGCTGGCACTTTTCATCTCTGAGGAATTGCTCGACGTTTGCAATTTCTCACCTGAGCTCTCTTTAGAGTGCGCGAGAGGATGAGCAGAAGAGTAGGTGGCTAGAGAAGCCCAGAGCCCCAGTGTTCTTAGGCCTACAAGAGCGCTTCCAAGGAAGGGTGCTGGCTAGCCACAGCTTTCAGTGCTGGCACTTTTCATCTCTGAACAATTGCTCAACGTTTGCAATTTCTCACCTGAGCTCTCTTTAGACTGCGCGAGAGGATGAGCAGAAGATTAGGTGGCTAGAGAAGCCCAGAGCCCCACTGTTCTTAAGCCTACAAAAGCGCTTCCAAGGAAGGGTGCTGGCTAGCCACAGCTTTCAGTGCTGGCACTTTTCATCTCTGAGCAATTGCTCGACGTTTGCAATTTCTCAGCTCTTGTCTACGAGACTGAAGGAGAATGACCGTGATGTTTGGTGGGTAGAGTAGCGCAAAGCCCCAGTGTTGCTGTGCCTGTGAAAGCGCTTCCAAGGAAGGGTGCTGGCTAGCAAGAGCTTTCAGTGCTGGCACTTTTCATCTCTGAGCAATTGCTCGACGTTTGCAATTTCTCACCTGAGCTCTCTTTAGACTGCGCGAGAGGATGAGCAGAAGAGTAGGTGGCTAGAGAAGCCCAGAGCCCCACTGTTCTTAGGCCTACAAAAGCACTTCCAAGGAAGGGTGCTGGCTAGCAACAGCTTTCAGTGCTGGCACTTTTCATCTCTGAGCAATTGCTCGACGTTTGCAATTTCTCAGCTCGTGTTTAAGAGACGGAGAGATAGTGACCGTGATGTTTGGTGGGTAGAGTAGCGCAAAGCCCCAGTGTTGCTGCGCTTGTGAAAGCGCTTCCAAGGAAGGGTGCTGTCTAGCAAGAGCTTTCAGTGCTGGCACTTTTCATCTCTGAGCAATTGCTCGACGTTTGCAATTTCTCACCTGAGCTCTCTTTAGACTGCGCGAGAGGATGAGCAGAAGATTAGGTGGCTGGAGAAGCCCAGAGCCCCAGTGTTCTTAGGCCTACAAAAGCGCTTCCAAGGAAGGGTGCTGGCTAGCAAGAGCTTTCAGTGCTGGCACTTTTCATCTCTGAACAATTGCTCAACGTTTGCAATCTCTCACCTGAGCTCTCTTTAGACTGCGCGAGAGGATGAGCAGAAGAGTAGGTGGCTAGAGAAGCCCAGAGCCCCAGTGTTCTTAGGGCTACAAAAGCGCTTCCAAGGAAGGGTGCTGGCTAGCAACAGCTTTCAGTGCTGGGACTTTTCATCTCTGAGCAATTGCTCGACGTTTGCAATCTCTCACCTGAGTTCTCTTTAGACTGCGCGAGAGGATGAGCAGAAGAGTAGGTGGCTAGAGAAGCCCAGAGCCCCACTGTTCTTAGGGCTACAAAAGCGCTTCCAAGGAAGGGTGCTGGCTAGCAACAGCTTTCAGTGCTGGCACTTTTCATCTCTGAGCAATTGCTGGACGTTTGCAATTTCTCAGCTCGTGTTTAAGAGACGGAGAGATAGTGACCGTGATGTTTGGTGGGTAGAGTAGCGCAAAGCCCCGGTGTTGCTGCGCTTGTGAAAGCGCTTCCAAGGAAGGGTGCTGGCTAGCAACAGCTTTCAGTGCTGGCACTTTTCATCTCTGAGCAATTGCTCGACGTTTGCAATTTCTCACCTGAGCTCTCTTTAGACTGCGCGAGAGGATGAGCAGAAGATTAGGTGGCTGGAGAAGCCCAGAGCCCCAGTGTTCTTAGGCCTACAAAAGCACTTCCAAGGAAGGGTGCTGGCTAGCAACAGCTTTCAGTGCTGGCACTTTTCATCTCTGAGCAATTGCTCGACGTTTGCAATTTCTCAGCTCGTGTTTACGAGACAGAGAGATAGTGACTGTGACGTTTGGTGGGTAGAGAAGCGCAAAGCCCCAGTGTTGCTGCGCCTGTGAAAGCGCTTCCAAGGAAGGGTGCTGGCTAGCAAGAGCTTTCAGTGCTGTCACTTTTCATCTCTGAGCAGTTGCTCGACGTTTGCAATTTCTCACCTGAGCTCTCTTTAGAGTGCGCGAGAGGATGAGCAGAAGATGAGGTGGCTAGAGAAGCCCAGAGCCCCACTGTTCTTAGGGCTACAAAAGCGCTTCCAAGGAAGGGTGCTGGCTAGCAACAGCTTTCAGTGCTGGCACTTTTCATCTCTGAGCAATTGCTCGACGTTTGCAATTTCTCACCTGAGCTCTCTTTAGACTGCGCGAGAGCATGAGCAGAAGATGAGGTGGCTAGAGAAGCCCAGAGCCCCACTGTTCTTAGGGCTACAAAAGTGCTTCCAAGGAAGGGTGCTGGCTAGCAACAGCTTTCAGTGCTGGCACTTTTCATCTCTGAGCAATTGCTCAACGTTTGCAATTTCTCACCTGAGCTCTCTTTAGACTGCGCGAGAGGATGAGCAGAAGAGTAGGTGGCTAGAGAAGCCCAGAGCCCCACTGTTCTTAGGGCTACAAGAGCGCTTCCAAGGAAGGGTGCTGGCTAGCAACAGCTTTCAGTGCTGGCACTTTTCATCTTTGAGCAGTTGCTCGACGTTTGCAATTTCTCAGCTCTTGTCTACGAGACTGAAAGAGAATGACCGTGATGTTTAGTGGGTAGAGTAGCGCAAAGTCCCAGTGTTGCTGTGCCTGTGAAAGCGCTTCCAAGGAAGGGTGCTGGCTAGCAAGAGCTTTCAGTGCTGGCACTTTTCATCTCTGAGCAATTGCTCAACGTTTGCAATTTCTCACCTGAGCTCTCTTTAGACTGCGCGAGAGGATGAGCAGAAGATTAGGTGGCTAGAGAAGCCCAGAGCCGCAGTGTTCTTAGGCCTACAAAAGCGCTTCCAAGGAAGGGTGCTGGCTAGCAAGAGCTTTCAGTGCTGGCACTTTTCATCTCTGAGCAATTGCTCGTCATTTGCAATTTCTCAACTCGAGTTTACGAGACAGAGAGATAGTGACCGTGACGTTTGGTGGGTAGAGAA
Source organism: Sarcoramphus papa (assembly GCA_037962945.1). NCBI lineage: Eukaryota > Metazoa > Chordata > Aves > Accipitriformes > Cathartidae > Sarcoramphus > Sarcoramphus papa. The sequence goes on from CM075586.1 coordinate 96,191,271, forward strand.
GCGCAAAGCCCCAGTGTTGCTGCGCCTGTGAAAGCGCTTCCAAGGAAGGGTGCTGGCTAGCAACAGCTTTCAGTGCTGGCACTTTTCATCTCTGAGCAATTGCTCGACGTTTGCAATTTCTCACCTGAGCTCTCTTTAGACTGCGCGAGAGGATGAGCAGAAGATTAGGTGGCTAGAGAAGCCCAGAGCCCCACTGTTCTTAGGCCTACAAAAGCGCTTCCAAGGAAGGGTGCTGGCTAGCCACAGCTTTCAGTGCTGGCACTTTTCATCTTTGAGCAGTTGCTCGACGTTTGCAATTTCTCAGCTCGTGTCTACGAGATGGAAAGAGAATGACCATGATGTTTGGTGGGTAGAGAAGCGCAAAGCCCCAGTGTTGCTGTGCCTGTGAAAGAGCTTCCAAGGAAGGGTGCTGGCTAGCAACAGCTTTCAGTGCTGGCACTTTTCATCTCTGAGCAATTGCTCAACGTTTGCAATTTCTCACCTGAGCTCTCTTTAGACTGAGCGAGAGGATGAGCAGAAGATTAGGTGGCTAGAGAAGCCCAGAGCCCCACTGTTCTTAGGCCTACAAAAGCGCTTCCAAGGAAGGGTGCTGGCTAGCAAGAGCTTTCAGTGCTGGCACTTTTCATCTCTGAACAATTGCTCAACGTTTGCAATTTCTCACCTGAGCTCTCTTTAGAGTGCGCGAGAGGATGAGCAGAAGATTAGGTGGCTAGAGAAGCCCAGAGCCCCAGGGTTCTTAGGGCTACAAGAGCGCTTCCAAGGAAGGGTGCTGGCTAGCAAGAGCTTTCAGTGCTGGCACTTTTCATCTTTGAGCAGTTGCTCGACTTTTGCAATTTCTCAGCTCTTGTCTACGAGACTGAGGAGAATGACCGTGATGTTTGGTGGGTAGAGTAATGCAAAGCCCCAGTGTTGCTGTGCCTGTGAAAGCGCTTCCAAGGAAGGGTGCTGGCTAGCAACAGCTTTCAGTGCTGGCACTTTTCATCTCTGAGCAATTGCTCAACGTTTGCAATTTCTCACCTGAGCTCTCTTTAGAGTGAGCGAGAGGATGAGCAGAAGATTAGGTGGCTAGAGAAGCCCAGAGCCCCAGTGTTCTTAGGGCTACAAAAGCGCTTCCAAGGAAGGGTGCTGGCTAGCAACAGCTTTCAGTGCTGGCACTTTTCATCTCTGAGCAATTGCTCGACGTTTGCAATTTCTCACCTGAGCTCTCTTTAGACTGCGCGAGAGCATGAGCAGAAGATTAGGTGGCTAGAGAAGCCCAGAGCCCCAGTGTTCTTAGGTCTACAAGAGTGCTTCCAAGGAAGGGTGCTGGCTAGCAACAGCTTTCAGTGCTGGCACTTTTCATCTCTGAGCAATTGCTCGACGTTTGCAATTTCTCACCTGAGCTCTCTTTAGAGTGCGCGAGAGGATGAGCAGAAGATGAGGTGGCTAGAGAAGCCCAGAGCCCCAGTGTTCTTAGGCCTACAAAAGCGCTTCCAAGGAAGGGTGCTGGCTAGCAGCAGCTTTCAGTGCTGGCACTTTTCATCTCTGAGCAATTGCTCGACGTTTGCAATTTCTCCCCTGAGCTCTCTTTAGAGTGCTTGAGAGGATGAGCAGAAGATTAGGTGGCTAGAGAAGCCCAGAGCCCCAGTGTTCTTAGACCTACAAAAGCGCTTCCAAGGAAGGGTGCTGGCTAGCAACAGCTTTCAGTGCTGGCACTTTTCATCTCTGAGCAATTGCTGGATGTTTGCAATTTCTCACCTGAGCTCTCTTTAGAGTGCGCGAGAGGATGAGCAGAAGATTAGGTGGCTAGAGAAGCCCAGAGCCCCAGTGTTCTTAGGGCTACAAGAGCACTTCCAAGGAAGGGTGCTGGCTAGCAAGAGCTTTCAGTGCTGGCACTTTTCATCTCTGAGCAATTGCTCGACGTTTGCAATTTCTCACCTGAGCTCTCTTTAGACTGCGCGAGAGGATGAGCAGAAGATTAGGTGGCTAGAGAAGCCCAGAGCCCCAGTGTTCTTAGGGCTACAAAAGCGCTTCCAAGGAAGGGTGCTGGCTAGCAACAGCTTTCAGTGCTGGCACTTTTCATCTCTGAACAATTGCTCAACGTTTGCAATTTCTCACCTGAGCTCTCTTTAGACTGCGCGAGAGGATGAGCAGAAGAGTAGGTGGCTAGAGAAGCCCAGAGCCCCACTGTTCTTAGGCCTACAAAAGCACTTCCAAGGAAGGGTGCTGGCTAGCAACAGCTTTCAGTGCTGGCACTTTTCGTCTCTGAGCAATTGCTCGACGTTTGCAATCTCTCACCTGAGTTCTCTTTAGACTGCGCGAGAGGATGAGCAGAAGATTAGGTGGCTAGAGAAGCCCAGAGCCCCAGTGTTCTTAGGCCTACAAAAGCGCTTCCAAGGAAGGGTGCTGGCTAGCAACAGCTTTCAGTGCTGGCACTTTTCATCTCTGAGCAATTGCTCGACGTTTGCAATTTCTCGGCTCGTGTTTACGAGACGGAGAGATAGTGACCGTGATGTTTGGTGGGTAGAGAAGCGCAAAGCCCCAGTGTTGCTGCGCCTGTGAAAGCGCTTCCAAGGAAGGGAGCTGGCTAGCAACAGCTTTCAGTGCTGGCACTTTTCATCTCTGAGCAATTGCTCGACGTTTGCAATTTCTCACCTGAGCTCTCTTTAGAGTGCGCGAGAGGATGAGCAGAAGAGTAGGTGGCTAGAGAAGCCCAGAGCCCCAGTGTTCTTAGGCCTACAAGAGCGCTTCCAAGGAAGGGTGCTGGCTAGCCACAGCTTTCAGTGCTGGCACTTTTCATCTCTGAACAATTGCTCAACGTTTGCAATTTCTCACCTGAGCTCTCTTTAGACTGCGCGAGAGGATGAGCAGAAGATTAGGTGGCTAGAGAAGCCCAGAGCCCCACTGTTCTTAAGCCTACAAAAGCGCTTCCAAGGAAGGGTGCTGGCTAGCCACAGCTTTCAGTGCTGGCACTTTTCATCTCTGAGCAATTGCTCGACGTTTGCAATTTCTCAGCTCTTGTCTACGAGACTGAAGGAGAATGACCGTGATGTTTGGTGGGTAGAGTAGCGCAAAGCCCCAGTGTTGCTGTGCCTGTGAAAGCGCTTCCAAGGAAGGGTGCTGGCTAGCAACAGCTTTCAGTGCTGGCACTTTTCATCTCTGAGCAATTGCTCGACGTTTGCAATTTCTCACCTGAGCTCTCTTTAGACTGCGCGAGAGGATGAGCAGAAGAGTAGGTGGCTAGAGAAGCCCAGAGCCCCAGTGTTCTTAGGCCTACAAAAGCACTTCCAAGGAAGGGTGCTGGCTAGCAACAGCTTTCAGTGCTGGCACTTTTCACCTCTGAGCAATTGCTCGACGTTTGCAATTTCTCGGCTCGTGTTTACGAGACGGAGAGATAGTGACCGTGATGTTTGGTGGGTAGAGAAGCGCAAAGCCCCAGTGTTGCTGCGCCTGTGAAAGCGCTTCCAAGGAAGGGTGCTGGCTAGCAAGAGCTTTCAGTGCTGGCACTTTTCATCTCTGAGCAATTGCTCAACGTTTGCAATTTCTCACCTGAGCTCTCTTTAGAGTGCGCGAGAGGATGAGCAGAAGATTAGGTGGCTAGAGAAGCCCAGAGCCCCAGTGTTCTTAGGGCTACAAAAGCGTTTCCAAGGAAGGGTGCTGGCTAGCAAGAGCTTTCAGTGCTGGCACTTTTCATCTCTGAGCAATTGCTCGACGTTTGCAATTTCTCGGCTCGTGTTTACGATACGGAGAGATAGTGACCGTGATGTTTGGTGGGTAGAGAAGCGCAAAGCCCCAGTGTTGCTGCGCTTGTGAAAGCGCTTCCAAGGAAGGGTGCTGGCTAGCAAGAGCTTTCAGTGCTGGCACTTTTCATCTCTGAGCAATTGCTCGACGTTTGCAATTTCTCACCTGAGCACTCTTTAGAGTGCGCGAGAGGATGAGCAGAAGAGTAGGTGGCTAGAGAAGCCCAGAGCCCCAGTGTTCTTAGGGCTACAAAAGCGCTTCCAAGGAAGGGTGCTGGCTAGCAAGAGCTTTCAGTGCTGGCAATTTTCCTCTCTGAGCAATTGCTCGACGTTTGCAATTTCTCACCTGAGCTCTCTTTAGACTGCGCGAGAGGAAGAGCAGAAGATTAGGTGGCTAGAGAAGCCCAGAGCCCCAGTGTTCTTAGGCCTACAAAAGCGCTTCCAAGGAAGGGTGCTGGCTAGCCACAGCTTTCAGTGCTGGCACTTTTCATCTTTGAGCAGTTGCTCGACTTTTGCAATTTCTCAGCTCTTGTCTACGAGATGGAAAGAGAATGACCGTGATGTTTGGTGGCTAGACTAGCGCAAAGCCCCAGTGTTGCTGTGCCTGTGAAAGCGCTTACAAGGAAGGGTGCTGGCTAGCAACAGCTTTCAGTGCTGGCACTTTTCATCTCTGAGCAATTGCTCGACGTTTGCAATTTCTCACCTGAGCTCTCTTTAGAGTGCGCGAGAGGATGAGCAGAAGATTAGGTGGCTAGAGAAGGCCAGAGCCCCAGTGTTCTTAGGCCTACAAAAGCGCTTCCAAGGAAGGGTGCTGGCTAGCCACAGCTTTCAGTGCTGGCACTTTTCATCTCTGAGCAATTGCTCAACGTTTGCAATTTCTCACCTGAGCTCTCTTTAGAGTGCGCGAGAGGATGAGCAGAAGATTAGGTGGCTAGAGAAGCCCAGAGCCCCAGTGTTCTTAGGGCTACAAGAGCGCTTCCAAGGAAGGGTGCTGGCTAGCCACAGCTTTCAGTGCTGGCACTTTTCATCTTTGAGCAGTTGCTCGACGTTTGCAATTTCTCAGCTCTTGTCTACGAGACGGAAAGAGAATGACCGTGATGTTTGGTGGGTAGAGAAGCCCAAACCCCAGTGTTGCTGCGCCTGTGAAAGCGCTTCCAAGGAAGGGTGCTGGCTAGCAACAGCTTTCAGTGCTGGCACTTTTCATCTCTGAGCAATTGCTCGACGTTTGCAATTTCTCACCTGAGTTCTCTTTAGACTGCGCGAGAGGATGAGCAGAAGATTAGGTGGCTAGAGAAGCCCAGAGCCCCACTGTTCTTAGGCCTACAAAAGCACTTCCAAGGAAGGGTGCTGGCTAGCAAGAGCTTTCAGTGCTGGCACTTTTCATCTCTGAGCAATTGCTCGACGTTTGCAATTTCTCGGCTCGTGTTTACGAGACGGAGAGATAGTGACCGTGATGTTTGGTGGGTAGAGAAGCGCAAAGCCCCAGTGTTGCTGCGCCTGTGAAAGCGCTTCCAAGGAAGGGAGCTGGCTAGCAACAGCTTTCAGTGCTGGCACTTTTCATCTCTGAGGAATTGCTCGACGTTTGCAATTTCTCACCTGAGCTCTCTTTAGAGTGCGCGAGAGGATGAGCAGAAGAGTAGGTGGCTAGAGAAGCCCAGAGCCCCAGTGTTCTTAGGCCTACAAGAGCGCTTCCAAGGAAGGGTGCTGGCTAGCCACAGCTTTCAGTGCTGGCACTTTTCATCTCTGAACAATTGCTCAACGTTTGCAATTTCTCACCTGAGCTCTCTTTAGACTGCGCGAGAGGATGAGCAGAAGATTAGGTGGCTAGAGAAGCCCAGAGCCCCACTGTTCTTAAGCCTACAAAAGCGCTTCCAAGGAAGGGTGCTGGCTAGCCACAGCTTTCAGTGCTGGCACTTTTCATCTCTGAGCAATTGCTCGACGTTTGCAATTTCTCAGCTCTTGTCTACGAGACTGAAGGAGAATGACCGTGATGTTTGGTGGGTAGAGTAGCGCAAAGCCCCAGTGTTGCTGTGCCTGTGAAAGCGCTTCCAAGGAAGGGTGCTGGCTAGCAAGAGCTTTCAGTGCTGGCACTTTTCATCTCTGAGCAATTGCTCGACGTTTGCAATTTCTCACCTGAGCTCTCTTTAGACTGCGCGAGAGGATGAGCAGAAGAGTAGGTGGCTAGAGAAGCCCAGAGCCCCACTGTTCTTAGGCCTACAAAAGCACTTCCAAGGAAGGGTGCTGGCTAGCAACAGCTTTCAGTGCTGGCACTTTTCATCTCTGAGCAATTGCTCGACGTTTGCAATTTCTCGGCTCGTGTTTACGAGACGGAGAGATAGTGACCGTGATGTTTGGTGGCTAGAGAAGCGCAAAGCCCCAGTGTTGCTGCGCCTGTGAAAGCGCTTCCAAGGAAGGGTGCTGGCTAGCAAGAGCTTTCAGTGCTGGCACTTTTCATCTCTGAGCAATTGCTCAACGTTTGCAATTTCTCACCTGAGCTCTCTTTAGAGTGCGCGAGAGGATGAGCAGAAGATTAGGTGGCTAGAGAAGCCCAGAGCCCCAGTGTTCTTAGGCCTACAAAAGCGCTTCCAAGGAAGGGTGCTGGCTAGCAAGAGCTTTCAGTGCTGGCACTTTTCATCTCTGAGCAATTGCTCGACGTTTGCAATTTCTCGGCTCGTGTTTACGATACGGAGAGATAGTGACCGTGATGTTTGGTGGCTAGAGAAGCGCAAAGCCCCAGTGTTGCTGCGCTTGTGAAAGCGCTTCCAAGGAAGGGTGCTGGCTAGCAACAGCTTTCAGTGCTGCCACTTTTCATCTCTGAGCAATTGCTCGACGTTTGCAATTTCTCACCTGAGCACTCTTTAGAGTGCGCGAGAGGATGAGCAGAAGAGTAGGTGGCTAGAGAAGCCCAGAGCCCCAGTGTTCTTAGGGCTACAAAAGCGCTTCCAAGGAAGGGTGCTGGCTAGCAAGAGCTTTCAGTGCTGGCAATTTTCCTCTCTGAGCAATTGCTCGACGTTTGCAATTTCTCACCTGAGCTCTCTTTAGACTGCGCGAGAGGAAGAGCAGAAGATTAGGTGGCTAGAGAAGCCCAGAGCCCCAGGGTTCTTAGGCCTACAAAAGCGCTTCCAAGGAAGGGTGCTGGCTAGCAACAGCTTTCAGTGCTGGCACTTTTCATCTTTGAGCAGTTGCTCGACTTTTGCAATTTCTCAGCTCTTGTCTACGAGATGGAAAGAGAATGACCGTGATGTTTGGTGGCTAGACTAGCGCAAAGCCCCAGTGTTGCTGTGCCTGTGAAAGCGCTTACAAGGAAGGGTGCTGGCTAGCAACAGCTTTCAGTGCTGGCACTTTTCATCTCTGAGCAATTGCTCGACGTTTGCAATTTCTCACCTGAGCTCTCTTTAGAGTGCGCGAGAGGATGAGCAGAAGATTAGGTGGCTAGAGAAGGCCAGAGCCCCAGTGTTCTTAGGCCTACAAAAGCGCTTCCAAGGAAGGGTGCTGGCTAGCCACAGCTTTCAGTGCTGGCACTTTTCATCTCTGAACAATTGCTCAACGTTTGCAATTTCTCACCTGAGCTCTCTTTAGACTGCGCGAGAGGATGAGCAGAAGATTAGGTGGCTAGAGAAGCCCAGAGCCCCAGTGTTCTTAGGGCTACAAGAGCGCTTCCAAGGAAGGGTGCTGGCTAGCCACAGCTTTCAGTGCTGGCACTTTTCATCTTTGAGCAGTTGCTCGACGTTTGCAATTTCTCAGCTCTTGTCTACGAGACGGAAAGAGAATGACCGTGATGTTTGGTGGGTAGAGAAGCCCAAACCCCAGTGTTGCTGCGCCTGTGAAAGCGCTTCCAAGGAAGGGTGCTGGCTAGCAACAGCTTTCAGTGCTGGCACTTTTCATCTCTGAGCAATTGCTCGACGTTTGCAATTTCTCACCTGAGCTCTCTTTAGAGTGCGCGAGAGGATGAGCAGAAGATTAGGTGGCTAGAGAAGCCCAGAGCCCCACTGTTCTTAGGGCTACAAAAGCACTTCCAAGGAAGGGTGCTGGATAGCAAGAGCTTTCAGTGCTGGCACTTTTCATCTCTGAGCAATTGCTCGACGTTTGCAATTTCTCAGCTCTTGTCTACGAAACCGAGAGATAGTGACTGTGACGTTTGGTGGGTAGAGAAGCGCAAAGCCCCAGTGTTGCTGCGCCTGTGAAAGCGCTTCCAAGGAAGGGTGCTGGCTAGCAACAGCTTTCAGTGCTGGCACTTTTCATCTCTGAGCAATTGCTCGACGTTTGCAATTTGTCACCTGAGCTCTCTTTAGACTGCGCGAGAGGATGAGCAGAAGATGAGGTGGCTAGAGAAGCCCAGAGCCCCAGTGTTCTTAGGGCTACAAAAACGCTTCCAAGGAAGGGTGCTGGCTAGCAACAGCTTTCAGTGCTGGCACTTTTCATCTCTGAGCAATTGCTCGACGTTTGCAATTTCTCCCCTGAGCTCTCTTTAGACTGCGCGAGAGGATGAGCAGAAGATTAGGTGGCTAGAGAAGCCCAGAGCCCCAGTGTTCTTAGGCCTACAAAAGCGCTTCCAAGGAAGGGTGCTGGCTAGCAACAGCTTTCAGTGCTGGCACTTTTCATCTCTGAGCAATTGCTGGATGTTTGCAATTTCTCACCTGAGCTCTCTTTAGACTGCGCGAGAGGATGAGCAGAAGATTAGGTGGGTAGAGAAGCCCAGAGCCCCAGTGTTCTTAGGGCTACAAAAGCGCTTCCAAGGAAGGGTGCTGGCTAGCAACAGCTTTCAGTGCTGGCACTTTTCATCTCTGAACAATTGCTCAACGTTTGCAATTTCTCACCTGAGCTCTCTTTAGACTGCGCGAGAGGATGAGCAGAAGATTAGGTGGCTAGAGAAGCCCAGAGCCCCACTGTTCTTAGGCCTACAAAAGCACTTCCAAGGAAGGGTGCTGGCTAGCAACAGCTTTCAGTGCTGGCACTTTTCATCTCTCAGCAATTGCTCGACGTTTGCAATCTCTCACCTGAGTTCTCTTTAGACTGCGCGAGAGGATGAGCAGAAGATTAGGTGGCTAGAGAAGCCCAGAGCCCCACTGTTCTTAGGCCTACAAAAGCGCTTCCAAGGAAGGGTGCTGGCTAGCAACAGCTTTCAGTGCTGGCACTTTTCATCTCTCAGCAATTGCTCGACGTTTGCAATTTCTCGGCTCGTGTCTACGAGACGGAGAGATAGTGACCGTGATGTTTGGTGGGTAGAGAAGCGCAAAGCCCCAGTGTTGCTGCGCCTGTGAAAGCACTTCCAAGGAAGGGTGCTGGCTAGCAAGAGCTTTCAGTGCTGGCACTTTTCATCTCTGAGCAATTGCTGGACGTTTGCAATTTCTCACCTGAGCTCTCTTTAGAGTGCGCGAGAGGATGAGCAGAAGATTAGGTGGCTAGAGAAGCCCAGAGCCCCAGTGTTCTTAGGCCTACAAAAGCGTTTCCAAGGAAGGGTGCTGGCTAGCAAGAGCTTTCAGTGCTGGCACTTTGCATCTCTGAGCAATTGCTCGACGTTTGCAATTTCTCAGCTCGTGTTTACGAGACGGAGAGATAGTGACCGTGATGTTTGGTGGCTAGAGAAGCGCAAAGCCCCAGTGTTGCTGCGCTTGTGAAAGCGCTTCCAAGGAAGGGTGCTGGCTAGCAAGAGCTTTCAGTGCTGGCACTTTTCATCTCTGAGCAATTGCTCGACGTTTGCAATTTCTCACCTGAGCTCTCTTTAGAGTGCGCGAGAGGATGAGCAGAAGATTAGGTGGCTAGAGAAGCCCAGAGCCCCAGTGTTCTTAGGGCTACAAAAGCGCTTCCAAGGAAGGGTGCTGGCTAGCAAGAGCTTTCAGTGCTGCCACTTTTCATCTCTGAGCAATTCCTCGACGTTTGCAATTTCTCACCTGAGCTCTCTTTAGACTGCGCGAGAGGATGAGCAGAAGATTAGGTGGCTAGAGAAGCCCAGAGCCCCACTGTTCTTAGGCCTACAAAAGCGCTTCCAAGGAAGGGTGCTGGCTAGCAACAACTTTCAGTGCTGGCACTTTTCATCTTTGAGCAGTTGCTCGACGTTTGCAATTTCTCAGCTCTTGTCTACGAGACTGAAAGAGAATGACCGTGATGTTTGGTGGGTAGAGTAGCGCAAATTCCCAGTGTTGCTGCGCCTGTGAAAGCGCTTCTAAGGAAGGGTGCTGGCTAGCAACAGCTTTCAGTGCTGGCACTTTTCATCTCTGAGCAATTGCTCAACGTTTGCAATTTCTCACCTGAGCTCTCTTTAGACTGCGCGAGAGGATGAGCAGAAGATTAGGTGGCTAGAGAAGCCCAGAGCCCCAGTGTTCTTAGGCCTACAAAAGCGCTTCCAAGGAAGGGTGCTGGCTAGCAACAGCTTTCAGTGCTGGCACTTTTCATCTCTGAGCAATTGCTCGACGTTTGCAATTTCTCACCTGAGCTCTCTTTAGACTGCGCGAGAGGATGAGCAGAAGATTAGGTGACTAGATAAGCCCAGAGCCCCAGTGTTCTTAGGCCTACAAGAGCGCTTCCAAGGAAGGGTGCTGGCTAGCCACAGCTTTCAGTGCTGGCACTTTTCATCTCTGAGCAATTGCTCGACGTTTGCAATTTCTCAGCTCTTGTCTAAGAGACGGAAAGAGAATGACCGTGATGTTTGGTGGGTAGAGAAGCGCAAAGCCCCAGTGTTGCTGCGCCTGTGAAAGCGCTTCCAAGGAAGGGTGCTGGCTAGCAAGAGCTTTCAGTGCTGGCACTTTTCATCTCTGAGCAATTGCTCGACGTTTGCAATTTCTCCCCTGAGCTCTCTTTCGACTGCGCGAGAGGATGAGCAGAAGAGTAGGTGGCTAGAGAAGCCCAGAGCCCCACTGTTCTTAGGCCTACAAAAGCGCTTCCAAGGAAGGGTGCTGGCTAGCAAGAGCTTTCAGTGCTGGCACTTTTCATCTCTGAACAATTGCTCAACGTTTGCAATTTCTCACCTGAGATCTCTTTAGACTGCGTGAGAGGATGAGCAGAAGAGTAGGTGGGTAGAGAAGCCCAGAGCCCCAGTGTTCTTAGGCCTACAAAAGCACTTCCAAGGAAGGGTGCTGGCTAGCAAGAGCTTTCAGTGCTGGCACTTTTCATCTCTGAGCAATTGCTCAACGTTTGCAATCTCTCACCTGAGTTCTCTTTAGACTGCGCGAGAGGATGAGCAGAAGATTAGGTGGCTAGAGAAGCCCAGAGCCCCACTGTTCTTAGGCCTACAAAAGCGCTTCCAAGGAAGGGTGCTGGCTAGCAACAGCTTTCAGTGCTGGCACTTTTCATCTCTGAGCAATTGCTCGACGTTTGCAATTTCTCAGCTCGTGTTTACGAGACGGAGAGATAGTGACCGTGATGTTTGGTGGCTAGAGAAGCGCAAAGCCCCAGTGTTGCTGCGCCTGTGAAAGCGCTTCCAAGGAAGGGTGCTGGCTAGCAACAGCTTTCAGTGCTGGCACTTTTCATCTCTGAGCAATTGCTGGATGTTTGCAATTTCTCACCTGAGCTCTCTTTAGACTGCGCGAGAGGATGAGCAGAAGAGTAGGTGGCTAGAGAAGCCCAGAGCCCCAGTGTTCTTAGGGCTACAAAAGCGCTTCCAAGGAAGGGTGCTGGCTAGCAACAGCTTTCAGTGCTGGCACTTTTCATCTCTGAGCAATTGCTGGATGTTTGCAATTTCTCACCTGAGCTCTCTTTAGACTGCGCGAGAGGATGAGCAGAAGATTAGGTGGCTAGAGAAGCCCAGAGCCCCAGTGTTCTTAGGGCTACAAAAGCGCTTCCAAGGAAGGGTGCTGGCTAGCAAGAGCTTTCAGTGCTGGCACTTTTCATCTCTGAACAATTGCTCAACGTTTGCAATTTCTCACCTGAGATCTCTTTAGACTGCGCGAGAGGATGAGCAGAAGAGTAGGTGGCTAGAGAAGCCCAGAGCCCCAGTGTTCTTAGGCCTACAAAAGCACTTCCAAGGAAGGGTGCTGGCTAGCAACAGCTTTCAGTGCTGGCACTTTTCATCTCTGAGCAATTGCTCGACGTTTGCAATCTCTCACCTGAGTTCTCTTTAGACTGCGCGAGAGGATGAGCAGAAGATTAGGTGGCTAGAGAAGCCCAGAGCCCCACTGTTCTTAGGGCTACAAAAGCGTTTCCAAGGAAGGGTGCTGGCTAGCAAGAGCTTTCAGTGCTGGCACTTTGCATCTCTGAGCAATTGCTCGACGTTTGCAATTTCTCAGCTCGTGTTTACGAGACGGAGAGATAGTGACCGTGATGTTTGGTGGCTAGAGAAGCGCAAAGCCCCACTGTTGCTGCGCTTGTGAAAGCGCTTCCAAGGAAGGGTGCTGGCTAGCAAGAGCTTTCAGTGCTGGCACTTTTCATCTCTGAGCAATTGCTCGACGTTTGCAATTTCTCAGCTCTTGTCTACGAGACGGAAAGAGAATGACCGTGATGTTTGGTGGGTAGAGAAGCGCAAAGCCCCAGTGTTGCTGCGCCTGTGAAAGCGCTTCCAAGGAAGGGTGCTGGCTAGCAACAGCTTTCAGTGCTGGCACTTTTCATCTCTGAGCAATTGCTCGACGTTTGCAATTTCTCCCCTGAGCTCTCTTTCGACTGCGCGAGAGGATGAGCAGAAGAGTAGGTGGCTAGAGAAGCCCAGAGCCCCACTGTTCTTAGGGCTACAAAAGCGTTTCCAAGGAAGGGTGCTGGCTAGCAAGAGCTTTCAGTGCTGGCACTTTGCATCTCTGAGCAATTGCTCGACGTTTGCAATTTCTCAGCTCGTGTTTACGAGACGGAGAGATAGTGACCGTGATGTTTGGTGGCTAGAGAAGCGCAAAGCCCCACTGTTGCTGCGCTTGTGAAAGCGCTTCCAAGGAAGGGTGCTGGCTAGCAAGAGCTTTCAGTGCTGGCACTTTTCATCTCTGAGCAATTGCTCGACGTTTGCAATTTCTCAGCTCTTGTCTACGAGACGGAAAGAGAATGACCGTGATGTTTGGTGGGTAGAGAAGCGCAAAGCCCCAGTGTTGCTGCGCCTGTGAAAGCGCTTCCAAGGAAGGGTGCTGGCTAGCAACAGCTTTCAGTGCTGGCACTTTTCATCTCTGAGCAATTGCTCGACGTTTGCAATTTCTCCCCTGAGCTCTCTTTCGACTGCGCGAGAGGATGAGCAGAAGAGTAGGTGGCTAGAGAAGCCCAGAGCCCCACTGTTCTTAGGCCTACAAAAGCGCTTCCAAGGAAGGGTGCTGGCTAGCAAGAGCTTTCAGTGCTGGCACTTTTCATCTCTGAACAATTGCTCAACGTTTGCAATTTCTCACCTGAGATCTCTTTAGACTGCGCGAGAGGATGAGCAGAAGATTAGGTGGCTAGAGAAGCCCAGAGCCCCAGTGTTCTTAGGCCTACAAAAGCACTTCCAAGGAAGGGTGCTGGCTAGCAACAGCTTTCAGTGCTGGCACTTTTCATCTCTGAGCAATTGCTCAACGTTTGCAATCTCTCACCTGAGTTCTCTTTAGACTGCGCGAGAGGATGAGCAGAAGATTAGGTGGCTAGAGAAGCCCAGAGCCCCACTGTCCTTAGGGCTACAAAAGCGCTTCCAAGGAAGGGTGCTGGCTAGCAACAGCTTTCAGTGCTGGCACTTTTCATCTCTGAGCAATTGCTCGACGTTTGCAATTTCTCGGCTCGTGTTTACGAGACGGAGAGATAGTGACCGTGATGTTTGGTGGGTAGAGAAGCGCAAAGCCCCAGTGTTGCTGCGCCTGTGAAAGCGCTTCCAAGGAAGGGTGCTGGCTAGCAACAGCTTTCAGTGCTGGCACTTTTCATCTCTGAGCAATTGCTCGACGTTTGCAATTTCTCACCTGAGCTCTCTTTAGACTGCGCGAGAGGATGAGCAGAAGAGTAGGTGGCTAGAGAAGCCCAGAGCCCCAGTGTTCTTAGGGCTACAAAAGCGCTTCCAAGGAAGGGTGCTGGCTAGCAACAGCTTTCAGTGCTGGCACTTTTCATCTCTGAGCAATTGCTGGATGTTTGCAATTTCTCACCTGAACTCTCTTTAGACTGCGCGAGAGGATGAGCAGAAGAGTAGGTGGCTAGAGAAGCCCAGAGCCCCAGTGTTCTTAGGCCTACAAAAGCACTTCCAAGGAAGGGTGCTGGCTAGCAACAGCTTTCAGTGCTGGCACTTTTCATCTCTGAGCAATTGCTCGACGTTTGCAATCTCTCACCTGAGTTCTCTTTAGACTGCGCGAGAGGATGAGCAGAAGATTAGGTGGCTAGAGAAGGCCAGAGCCCCACTGTTCTTAGGGCTACAAAAGCGCTTCAAAGGAAGGGTGCTGGCTAGCAACAGCTTTCAGTGCTGGCACTTTTCATCTCTGAGCAATTGCTCAACGTTTGCAATCTCTCACCTGAGTTCTCTTTAGACTGCGCGAGAGGATGAGCAGAAGATTAGGTGGCTAGAGAAGGCCAGATCCCCACTGTTCTTAGGGCTACAAAAGCGCTTCCAAGGAAGGGTGCTGGCTAGCAACAGCTTTCAGTGCTGGCACTTTTCATCTCTGAGCAATTGCTCGACGTTTGCAATTTCTCGGCTCGTGTTTACGAGACGGAGAGATAGTGACCGTGATGTTTGGTGGGTAGAGAAGCGCAAAGCCCCACTGTTGCTGCGCCTGTGAAAGCGCTTCCAAGGAAGGGTGCTGGCTAGCAACAGCTTTCAGTGCTGGCACTTTTCATCTCTGAGCAATTGCTCGACGTTTGCAATTTCTCACCTGAGCTCTCTTTAGACTGCGCGAGAGGATGAGCAGAAGAGTAGGTGGCTAGAGAAGCCCAGAGCCCCAGTGTTCTTAGGGCTACAAAAGCGCTTCCAAGGAAGGGTGCTGGCTAGCAACAGCTTTCAGTGCTGGCACTTTTCATCTCTGAGCAATTGCTGGATGTTTGCAATTTCTCACCTGAGCTCTCTTTAGACTGCGCGAGAGGATGAGCAGAAGATTAGGTGGCTAGAGAAGCCCAGAGCCCCAGTGTTCTTAGGCCTACAAGAGCGCTTCCAAGGAAGGGTGCTGGCTAGCCACAGCTTTCAGTGCTGGCACTTTTCATCTCTGAGCAATTGCTCGACGTTTGCAATTTCTCAGCTCTTGTCTAAGAGACGGAAAGAGAATGACCGTGATGTTTGGTGGGTAGAGAAGCGCAAAGCCCCAGTGTTGCTGCGCCTGTGAAAGCGCTTCCAAGGAAGGGTGCTGGCTAGCAAGAGCTTTCAGTGCTGGCACTTTTCATCTCTGAGCAATTGCTCGACGTTTGCAATTTCTCCCCTGAGCTCTCTTTCGACTGCGCGAGAGGATGAGCAGAAGAGTAGGTGGCTAGAGAAGCCCAGAGCCCCACTGTTCTTAGGCCTACAAAAGCGCTTCCAAGGAAGGGTGCTGGCTAGCAAGAGCTTTCAGTGCTGGCACTTTTCATCTCTGAACAATTGCTCAACGTTTGCAATTTCTCACCTGAGATCTCTTTAGACTGCGCGAGAGGATGAGCAGAAGAGTAGGTGGGTAGAGAAGCCCAGAGCCCCAGTGTTCTTAGGCCTACAAAAGCACTTCCAAGGAAGGGTGCTGGCTAGCAAGAGCTTTCAGTGCTGGCACTTTTCATCTCTGAGCAATTGCTCAACGTTTGCAATCTCTCACCTGAGTTCTCTTTAGACTGCGCGAGAGGATGAGCAGAAGATTAGGTGGCTAGAGAAGCCCAGAGCCCCACTGTTCTTAGGCCTACAAAAGCGCTTCCAAGGAAGGGTGCTGGCTAGCAACAGCTTTCAGTGCTGGCACTTTTCATCTCTGAGCAATTGCTCGACGTTTGCAATTTCTCAGCTCGTGTTTACGAGACGGAGAGATAGTGACCGTGATGTTTGGTGGCTAGAGAAGCGCAAAGCCCCAGTGTTGCTGCGCCTGTGAAAGCGCTTCCAAGGAAGGGTGCTGGCTAGCAACAGCTTTCAGTGCTGGCACTTTTCATCTCTGAGCAATTGCTGGATGTTTGCAATTTCTCACCTGAGCTCTCTTTAGACTGCGCGAGAGGATGAGCAGAAGAGTAGGTGGCTAGAGAAGCCCAGAGCCCCAGTGTTCTTAGGGCTACAAAAGCGCTTCCAAGGAAGGGTGCTGGCTAGCAACAGCTTTCAGTGCTGGCACTTTTCATCTCTGAGCAATTGCTGGATGTTTGCAATTTCTCACCTGAGCTCTCTTTAGACTGCGCGAGAGGATGAGCAGAAGATTAGGTGGCTAGAGAAGCCCAGAGCCCCAGTGTTCTTAGGGCTACAAAAGCGCTTCCAAGGAAGGGTGCTGGCTAGCAAGAGCTTTCAGTGCTGGCACTTTTCATCTCTGAACAATTGCTCAACGTTTGCAATTTCTCACCTGAGATCTCTTTAGACTGCGCGAGAGGATGAGCAGAAGAGTAGGTGGCTAGAGAAGCCCAGAGCCCCAGTGTTCTTAGGCCTACAAAAGCACTTCCAAGGAAGGGTGCTGGCTAGCAACAGCTTTCAGTGCTGGCACTTTTCATCTCTGAGCAATTGCTCGACGTTTGCAATCTCTCACCTGAGTTCTCTTTAGACTGCGCGAGAGGATGAGCAGAAGATTAGGTGGCTAGAGAAGCCCAGAGCCCCACTGTTCTTAGGGCTACAAAAGCGTTTCCAAGGAAGGGTGCTGGCTAGCAAGAGCTTTCAGTGCTGGCACTTTGCATCTCTGAGCAATTGCTCGACGTTTGCAATTTCTCGGCTCGTGTTTACGAGACGGAGAGATAGTGACCGTGATGTTTGGTGGCTAGAGAAGCGCAAAGCCCCACTGTTGCTGCGCTTGTGAAAGCGCTTCCAAGGAAGGGTGCTGGCTAGCAAGAGCTTTCAGTGCTGGCACTTTTCATCTCTGAGCAATTGCTCGACGTTTGCAATTTCTCAGCTCTTGTCTACGAGACGGAAAGAGAATGACCGTGATGTTTGGTGGGTAGAGAAGCGCAAAGCCCCAGTGTTGCTGCGCCTGTGAAAGCGCTTCCAAGGAAGGGTGCTGGCTAGCAACAGCTTTCAGTGCTGGCACTTTTCATCTCTGAGCAATTGCTCGACGTTTGCAATTTCTCCCCTGAGCTCTCTTTCGACTGCGCGAGAGGATGAGCAGAAGAGTAGGTGGCTAGAGAAGCCCAGAGCCCCAGTGTTCTTAGGGCTACAAAAGCGTTTCCAAGGAAGGGTGCTGGCTAGCAAGAGCTTTCAGTGCTGGCACTTTGCATCTCTGAGCAATTGCTCGACGTTTGCAATTTCTCAGCTCGTGTTTACGAGACGGAGAGATAGTGACCGTGATGTTTGGTGGCTAGAGAAGCGCAAAGCCCCACTGTTGCTGCGCTTGTGAAAGCGCTTCCAAGGAAGGGTGCTGGCTAGCAAGAGCTTTCAGTGCTGGCACTTTTCATCTCTGAGCAATTGCTCGACGTTTGCAATTTCTCAGCTCTTGTCTACGAGACGGAAAGAGAATGACCGTGATGTTTGGTGGGTAGAGAAGCGCAAAGCCCCAGTGTTGCTGCGCCTGTGAAAGCGCTTCCAAGGAAGGGTGCTGGCTAGCAACAGCTTTCAGTGCTGGCACTTTTCATCTCTGAGCAATTGCTCGACGTTTGCAATTTCTCCCCTGAGCTCTCTTTCGACTGCGCGAGAGGATGAGCAGAAGAGTAGGTGGCTAGAGAAGCCCAGAGCCCCACTGTTCTTAGGCCTACAAAAGCGCTTCCAAGGAAGGGTGCTGGCTAGCAAGAGCTTTCAGTGCTGGCACTTTTCATCTCTGAACAATTGCTCAACGTTTGCAATTTCTCACCTGAGATCTCTTTAGACTGCGCGAGAGGATGAGCAGAAGATTAGGTGGCTAGAGAAGCCCAGAGCCCCAGTGTTCTTAGGCCTACAAAAGCACTTCCAAGGAAGGGTGCTGGCTAGCAACAGCTTTCAGTGCTGGCACTTTTCATCTCTGAGCAATTGCTCAACGTTTGCAATCTCTCACCTGAGTTCTCTTTAGACTGCGCGAGAGGATGAGCAGAAGATTAGGTGGCTAGAGAAGGCCAGAGCCCCACTGTCCTTAGGGCTACAAAAGCGCTTCCAAGGAAGGGTGCTGGCTAGCAACAGCTTTCAGTGCTGGCACTTTTCATCTCTGAGCAATTGCTCGACGTTTGCAATTTCTCGGCTCGTGTTTACGAGACAGAGAGATAGTGACCGTGATGTTTGGTGGGTAGAGAAGCGCAAAGCCCCAGTGTTGCTGCGCCTGTGAAAGCGCTTCCAAGGAAGGGTGCTGGCTAGCAACAGCTTTCAGTGCTGGCACTTTTCATCTCTGAGCAATTGCTCGACGTTTGCAATTTCTCACCTGAGCTCTCTTTAGACTGCGCGAGAGGATGAGCAGAAGAGTAGGTGGCTAGAGAAGCCCAGAGCCCCAGTGTTCTTAGGGCTACAAAAGCGCTTCCAAGGAAGGGTGCTGGCTAGCAACAGCTTTCAGTGCTGGCACTTTTCATCTCTGAGCAATTGCTGGATGTTTGCAATTTCTCACCTGAACTCTCTTTAGACTGCGCGAGAGGATGAGCAGAAGAGTAGGTGGCTAGAGAAGCCCAGAGCCCCAGTGTTCTTAGGCCTACAAAAGCACTTCCAAGGAAGGGTGCTGGCTAGCAACAGCTTTCAGTGCTGGCACTTTTCATCTCTGAGCAATTGCTCGACGTTTGCAATCTCTCACCTGAGTTCTCTTTAGACTGCGCGAGAGGATGAGCAGAAGATTAGGTGGCTAGAGAAGGCCAGAGCCCCACTGTTCTTAGGGCTACAAAAGCGCTTCAAAGGAAGGGTGCTGGCTAGCAACAGCTTTCAGTGCTGGCACTTTTCATCTCTGAGCAATTGCTCAACGTTTGCAATCTCTCACCTGAGTTCTCTTTAGACTGCGCGAGAGGATGAGCAGAAGATTAGGTGGCTAGAGAAGGCCAGATCCCCACTGTTCTTAGGGCTACAAAAGCGCTTCCAAGGAAGGGTGCTGGCTAGCAACAGCTTTCAGTGCTGGCACTTTTCATCTCTGAGCAATTGCTCGACGTTTGCAATTTCTCGGCTCGTGTTTACGAGACGGAGAGATAGTGACCGTGATGTTTGGTGGGTAGAGAAGCGCAAAGCCCCACTGTTGCTGCGCCTGTGAAAGCGCTTCCAAGGAAGGGTGCTGGCTAGCAACAGCTTTCAGTGCTGGCACTTTTCATCTCTGAGCAATTGCTCGACGTTTGCAATTTCTCACCTGAGCTCTCTTTAGACTGCGCGAGAGGATGAGCAGAAGAGTAGGTGGCTAGAGAAGCCCAGAGCCCCAGTGTTCTTAGGGCTACAAAAGCGCTTCCAAGGAAGGGTGCTGGCTAGCAACAGCTTTCAGTGCTGGCACTTTTCATCTCTGAGCAATTGCTGGATGTTTGCAATTTCTCACCTGAGATCTCTTTAGACTGCGCGAGAGGATGAGCAGAAGATTAGGTGGCTAGAGAAGCCCAGAGCCCCAGTGTTCTTAGGGCTACAAAAGCGCTTCCAAGGAAGGGTGCTGGCTAGCAACAGCTTTCAGTGCTGGCACATTTCATCTCTGAACAATTGCTCAACGTTTGCAATTTCTCACCTGAGATCTCTTTAGACTGCGCGAGAGGATGAGCAGAAGAGTAGGTGGCTAGAGAAGCCCAGAGCCCCAGTGTTCTTAGGGCTACAAAAGCACTTCCAAGGAAGGGTGCTGGCTAGCAACAGCTTTCAGTGCTGGCACTTTTCATCTCTGAGCAATTGCTCGATGTTTGCAATCTCTCACCTGAGTTCTCTTTAGACTGCGCGAGAGGATGAGCAGAAGATTAGGTGGCTAGAGAAGCCCAGAGCCCCAGTGTTCTTAGGGCTACAAAAGCGCTTCCAAGGAAGGGTGCTGGCTAGCAACAGCTTTCAGTGCTGGCACTTTTCATCTCTGAGCAATTGCTCGACGTTTGCAATTTCTCGGCTCGTGTTTACGAGACGGAGAGATAGTGACCGTGATGTTTGGTGGGTAGAGAAGCGCAAAGCCCCAGTGTTGCTGCGCCTGTGAAAGCGCTTCCAAGGAAGGGTGCTGGCTAGCAACAGCTTTCAGTGCTGGCACTTTTCATCTCTGAGCAATTGCTGGATGTTTGCAATTTCTCACCTGAGCTCTCTTTAGACTGCGCGAGAGGATGAGCAGAAGAGTAGGTGGCTAGAGAAGCCCAGAGCCCCAGTGTTCTTAGGGCTACAAGAGCGCTTCCAAGGAAGGGTGATGGCTAGCAACAGCTTTCAGTGCTGGCACTTTTCATCTCTGAGCAATTGCTCGACGTTTGCAATTTCTCACCTGAGCTCTCTTTAGACTGCGCGAGAGGATGAGCAGAAGAGTAGGTGGCTAGAGAAGCCCAGAGCCCCAGTGTTCTTAGGGCTACAAAAGCGCTTCCAAGGAACGGAGCTGGCTAGCAACAGCTTTCAGTGCTGGCACTTTTCATCTCTGAGCAATTGCTCGACGTTTGCAATTTCTCAGCTCTTGTCTACGAAACAGAGAGATAGTGACCGTGATGTTTGGTAGGTAGAGAAGCGCAAAGCCCCAGTGTTGCTGCGCCTGTGAAAGCGCTTCCAAGGAAGGGTGCTGGCTAGCAACAGCTTTCAGTGCTGGCACTTTTCATCTCTGAGCAATTGCTCGACGTTTGCAATTTCTCACCTGAGCTCTCTTTAGACTGCGCGAGAGGATGAGCAGAAGATTAGGTGGCTAGAGAAGCCCAGAGCCCCACTGTTCTTAGGCCTACAAAAGCGCTTCCAAGGAAGGGTGCTGGCTAGCCACAGCTTTCAGTGCTGGCACTTTTCATCTCTGAGCAATTGCTCGACGTTTGCAATTTCTCACCTGAGCTCTCTTTAGAGTGCGCGAGAGGATGAGCAGAAGATTAGGTGGATAGAGAAGGCCAGAGCCCCACTGTTCTTAGGCCTACAAGAGCGCTTCCAAGGAAGGGTGCTGGCTAGCAACAGCTTTCAGTGCTGGCACTTTTCATCTCTGAGCAATTGCTCAACGTTTGCAATTTCTCACCTGAGCTCTCTTTAGAGTGCGCGAGAGGATGAGCAGAAGATTAGGTGGCTAGAGAAGCCCAGAGCCCCACTGTTCTTAGGGCTACAAGAGCGCTTCCAAGGAAGGGTGCTGGCTAGCCACAGCTTTCAGTGCTGGCACTTTTCATCTTTGAGCAGTTGCTCGACGTTTGCAATTTCTCAGCTCTTGTCTACGAGACGGAAAGAGAATGACCGTGATGTTTGGTGGCTAGAGAAGCGCAAAGCCCCAGTGTTGCTGTGCCTGTGAAAGCGCTTCCAAGGAAGGGTGCTGGCTAGCAACAGCTTTCAGTGCTGCCACTTTTCATCTCTGAGCAATTGCTCGACGTTTGCAATTTCTCACCTGAGCTCTCTTTAGACTGCGCGAGAGGATGAGCAGAAGATTAGGTGGCTAGAGAAGCCCAGAGCCCCAGTGTTCTTAGGCCTACAAAAGCGCTTCCAAGGAAGGGTGCTGGCTAGCAACAGCTTTCAGTGCTGGCACTTTTCATCTCTGAGCAATTGCTCAACGTTTGCAATCTCTCACCTGAGTTCTCTTTAGACTGCGCGAGAGGATGAGCAGAAGATTAGGTGGCTAGAGAAGGCCAGAGCCCCACTGTCCTTAGGGCTACAAAAGCGCTTCCAAGGAAGGGTGCTGGCTAGCAACAGCTTTCAGTGCTGGCACTTTTCATCTCTGAGCCATTGCTCGACGTTTGCAATTTCTCGGCTCGTGTTTACGAGACGGAGAGATAGTGACCGTGATGTTTGGTGGGTAGAGAAGCGCAAAGCCCCAGTGTTGCTGCGCCTGTGAAAGCGCTTCCAAGGAAGGGTGCTGGCTAGCAACAGCTTTCAGTGCTGGCACTTTTCATCTCTGAGCAATTGCTGGATGTTTGCAATTTCTCACCTGAGCTCTCTTTAGACTGCGCGAGAGGATGAGCAGAAGAGTAGGTGGCTAGAGAAGCCCAGAGCCCCAGTGTTCTTAGGGCTACAAAAGCGCTTCCAAGGAAGGGTGCTGGCTAGCAACAGCTTTCAGTGCTGGCACTTTTCATCTCTGAGCAATTGCTGGATGTTTGCAATTTCTCACCTGAGCTCTCTTTAGACTGCGCGAGAGGATGAGCAGAAGAGTAGGTGGCTAGAGAAGCCCAGAGCCCCAGTGTTCTTAGGGCTACAAAAGCGCTTCCAAGGAAGGGTGCTGGCTAGCAAGAGCTTTCAGTGCTGGCACTTTTCATCTCTGAACAATTGCTCAACGTTTGCAATTTCTCACCTGAGATCTCTTTAGACTGCGCGAGAGGATGAGCAGAAGAGTAGGTGGCTAGAGAAGCCCAGAGCCCCACTGTTCTTAGGCCTACAAAAGCACTTCCAAGGAAGGGTGCTGGCTAGCAACAGCTTTCAGTGCTGGCACTTTTCATCTCTGAGCAATTGCTCGACGTTTGCAATCTCTCACCTGAGCTCTCTTTAGACTGCGCGAGAGGATGAGCAGAAGATTAGGTGGCTAGAGAAGCCCAGAGCCCCACTGTTCTTAGGGCTACAAAAGCGCTTCCAAGGAAGGGTGCTGGCTAGCAACAGCTTTCAGTGCTGGCACTTTTCATCTCTGAGCAATTGCTCAACGTTTGCAATCTCTCACCTGAGTTCTCTTTAGACTGCGCGAGAGGATGAGCAGAAGATTAGGTGGCTAGAGAAGGCCAGAGCCCCACTGTTCTTAGGGCTACAAAAGCGCTTCCAAGGAAGGGTGCTGGCTAGCAAGAGCTTTCAGTGCTGGCACTTTTCATCTCTGAGCAATTGCTCGACGTTTGCAATTTCTCGGCTCGTGTTTACGAGACGGAGAGATAGTGACCGTGATGTTTGGTGGGTAGAGAAGCGCAAAGCCCCAGTGTTGCTGCGCCTGTGAAAGCGCTTCCAAGGAAGGGTGCTGGCTAGCAAGAGCTTTCAGTGCTGGCACTTTTCATCTGTGAGCAATTGCTGGACGTTTGCAATTTCTCACCTGAGCTCTCTTTAGAGTGCGCGAGAGGATGAGCAGAAGATTAGGTGGCTAGAGAAGCCCAGAGCCCCAGTGTTCTTAGGGCTACAAAAGCGCTTCCAAGGAAGGGTGCTGGCTAGCAACAGCTTTCAGTGTTGGCACTTTTCATCTCTGAGCAATTGCTGGATGTTTGCAATTTCTCACCTGAGCTCTCTTTAGACTGCGCGAGAGGATGAGCAGAAGAGTAGGTGGCTAGAGAAGCCCAGAGCCCCAGTGTTCTTAGGCCTACAAAAGCACTTCCAAGGAAGGGTGCTGGCTAGCAACAGCTTTCAGTGCTGGCACTTTTCATCTCTGAGCAATTGCTCGACGTTTGCAATCTCTCACCTGAGTTCTCTTTAGACTGCGCGAGAGGATGAGCAGAAGATTAGGTGGCTAGAGAAGCCCAGAGCCCCAGTGTTCTTAGGGCTACAAAAGCGCTTCCAAGGAAGGGTGCTGGCTAGCAACAGCTTTCAGTGCTGGCACTTTTCATCTCTGAGCAATTGCTCGACGTTTGCAATTTCTCGGCTCGTGTTTACGAGACGGAGAGATAGTGACCGTGATGTTTGGTGGGTACAGAAGCGCAAAGCCCCAGTGTTGCTGCGCCTGTGAAAGCGCTTCCAAGGAAGGGTGCTGGCTAGCAACAGCTTTCAGTGCTGGCACTTTTCATCTCTGAGCAATTGCTGGATGTTTGCAATTTCTCACCTGAGCTCTCTTTAGACGGCGCGAGAGGATGAGCAGAAGAGTAGGTGGCTAGAGAAGCCCAGAGCCCCAGTGTTCTTAGGCCTACAAGAGCGCTTCCAAGGAAGGGTGCTGGCTAGCCACAGCTTTCAGTGCTGGCACTTTTCATCTCTGAGCAATTGCTCGACGTTTGCAATTTCTCACCTGAGCTCTCTTTAGAGTGCGCGAGAGGATGAGCAGAAGATGAGGTGGCTAGAGAAGCCCAGAGCCCCAGTGTTCTTAGGGCTACAAAAGCGCTTCCAAGGAACGGAGCTGGCTAGCAACAGCTTTCAGTGCTGGCACTTTTCATCTCTGAGCAATTGCTCGACGTTTGCAATTTCTCAGCTCTTGTCTATGAAACAGAGAGATAGTGACCGTGATGTTTGGTGGGTAGAGAAGCGCAAAGCCCCAGTGTTGCTGCGCCTGTGAAAGCGCTTCCAAGGAAGGGTGCTGGCTAGCAACAGCTTTCAGTGCTGGCACTTTTCATCTCTGAGCAATTGCTCAACGTTTGCAATTTCTCACCTGAGCTCTCTTTAGACTGCGCGAGAGGATGAGCAGAAGATTAGGTGGCTAGAGAAGCCCAGAGCCCCAGTGTTCTTAGGGCTACAAGAGCGCTTCCAAGGAAGGGTGCTGGCTAGCCACAGCTTTCAGTGCTGGCACTTTTCATGTTTGAGCAGTTGCTCGACGTTTGCAATTTCTCAGCTCTTGTCTACGAGACGGAAAGAGAATGACCGTGATGTTTGGTGGGTAGAGAAGCGCAAAGCCCCAGTGTTGCTGTGCCTGTGAAAGCGCTTCCAAGGAAGGGTGCTGGCTAGCAACAGCTTTCAGTGCTGGCACTTTTCATCTCTGAGCAATTCCTCGACGTTTGCAATTTCTCACCTGAGCTCTCTTTAGACTGCGCGAGAGGATGAGCAGAAGAGTAGGTGGCTAGAGAAGGCCAGATCCGCAGTGTTCTTAGGGCTACAAAAGCGCTTCCAAGGAAGGGTGCTGGCTAGCAACAGCTTTCAGTGCTGGCACTTTTCATCTCTGAGCAATTGCTCGACGTTTGCAATTTCTCACCTGAGTTCTCTTTAGACGGCGCGAGAGGATGAGCAGAAGAGTAGGTGGCTAGAGAAGCCCAGAGCCCCAGTGTTCTTAGGCCTACAAAAGCGCTTCCAAGGAAGGGTGCTGGCTAGCAACAGCTTTCAGTGCTGGCACTTTTCATCTCTGAACAATTGCTCGACGTTTGCAATTTCTCACCTGAACTCTCTTTAGACTGCACGAGAGGATGAGCAGAAGATGAGGTGGCTAGAGAAGCCCAGAGCCCTAGTGTTCTTAGGGCTACAAAAGCGCTTCCAAGGAAGGGTGCTGGCTAGCCACAGCTTTCAGTG
The DNA here is from genome assembly GCA_037962945.1 of Sarcoramphus papa. Lineage (NCBI taxonomy): Eukaryota > Metazoa > Chordata > Aves > Accipitriformes > Cathartidae > Sarcoramphus > Sarcoramphus papa. Next base: position 96,216,057 of record CM075586.1, read on the forward strand.
CTGGCACTTTTCATCTTTGAGCAGTTGCTCGACTTTTGCAATTTCTCAGCTCGTGTCTACGAGACTGAAAGAGAATGACCGTGATGTTTGGTGGCTAGAGTAGCGCAAAGCCCCAGTGTTGCTGCGCCTGTGAAAGCGCTTCCAAGGAAGGGTGCTGGCTAGCAACAGCTTTCAATGCTGGCACTTTTCATCTCTGAGCAATTGCTGGACGTTTGCAATTTCTCCCCTGAGCTCTCTTTAGACTGCGCGAGAGGATGAGCAGAAGATTAGGTAGCTAGAGAAGCCCAGAGCCCCAGTGTTCTTAGGCCTACAAAAGCGCTTCCAAGGAAGGGTGCTGGCTAGCCACAGCTTTCAGTGCTGGCACTTTTCATCTCTGAGCAATTGCTCAACGTTTGCAATCTCTCACCTGAGTTCTCTTTAGACTGCGCGAGAGGATGAGCAGAAGATTAGGTGGCTAGAGAAGCCCAGAGCCCCAGTGTTCTTAGGGCTACAAAAGCGTTTCCAAGGAAGGGTGCTGGCTAGCAAGAGCTTTCAGTGCTGGCACTTTTCATCTCTGAGCAATTGCTCGACGTTTGCAATTTCTCGGCTCGTGTTTACGAGACGGAGAGATAGTGACCGTGATGTTTGGTGGCTAGAGAAGCGCAAAGCCCCAGTGTTGCTGCGCTTGTGAAAGCGCTTCCAAGGAAGGGTGCTGGCTAGCAAGAGCTTTCAGTGCTGGCACTTTTCATCTCTGAGCAATTGCTGGACGTTTGCAATTTCTCACCTGAGCTCTCTTTAGACTGCGCGAGAGGATGAGCAGAAGATTAGGTGGCTAGAGAAGCCCAGAGCCCCAGTGTTCTTAGGCCTACAAAAGCGCTTCCAAGGAAGGGTGCTGGCTAGCAAGAGCTTTCAGTGCTGGCACTTTTCATCTCTGAGCAATTGCTGGACGTTTGCAATTTCTCACCTGAGCTCTCTTTAGAGTGCGCGAGAGGATGAGCAGAAGATTAGGTGGCTAGAGAAGCCCAGAGCCCCAGTGTTCTTAGGGCTACAAGAGCGCTTCCAAGGAAGGGTGCTGGCTAGCCACAGCTTTCAGTGCTGGCACTTTTCATCTCTGAGCAATTGCTCGACATTTGCAATTTCTCACCTGAGCTCTCTTTAGAGTGCGCGAGAGGATGAGCAGAAGATGAGGTGGCTAGAGAAGCCCAGAGCCCCACTGTTCTTAGGGCTACAAAAGCGCTTCCAAGGAAGGGTGCTGGCTAGCCACAGCTTTCAGTGCTGGCACTTTTCATCTTTGAGCAGTTGCTCGACGTTTGCAATTTCTCAGCTCTTGTCTACGAGACGGAAAGAGAATGACCGTGATGTTTGGTGGCTAGAGTAGCGCAAAGCCCCAGTGTTGCTGCGCCTGTGAAAGCGCTTCCAAGGAAGGGTGCTGGCTAGCAACAGCTTTCAGTGCTGGCACTTTTCATCTCTGAGTAATTGCTCGACGTTTGCAATTTCTCACCTGAGCTCTCTTTAGACTGCGCGAGAGGATGAGCAGAAGATTAGGTGGCTAGAGAAGCCCAGAGCCCCACTGTTCTTAGGGCTACAAAAGCGCTTCCAAGGAACGGAGCTGGCTAGCAACAGCTTTCAGTGCTGGCACTTTTCATCTCTGAGCAATTGCTCGACGTTTGCAATTTCTCAACTCGTGTTTACGAGACAGAGAGATAGTGACCGTGATGTTTGGTGGGTAGAGAAGCGCAAAGCCCCAGTGTTGCAGCGCCTGTGAAAGCGCTTCCAAGGAAGGGTGCTGGCTAGCAACAGCTTTCAGTGCTGGCACTTTTCATCTCTGAGTAATTGCTCGACGTTTGCAATTTCTCACCTGAGCTCTCTTTAGAGTGCGCGAGAGGATGAGCAGAAGAGTAGGTGGCTAGAGAAGCCCAGAGCCCCAGTGTTCTTAGGGCTACAAAAGCGCTTCCAAGGAAGGGTGCTGGCTAGCAAGAGCTTTCAGTGCTGGCACTTTTCATCTCTGAGCAATTGCTGGACGTTTGCAGTTTCTCACCTGAGCTCTCTTTAGACGGCGCGAGAGGATGAGCAGAAGAGTAGGTGGCTAGAGAAGCCCAGAGCCCCAGTGTTCTTAGGGCTACAAAAGCGCTTCCAAGGAAGGGTGCTGGCTAGCAACAGCTTTCAGTGCTGGCACTTTTCATCTCTGAGTAATTGCTCGACGTTTGCAATCTCTCACCTGAGCTCTCTTTAGAGTGCGCGAGAGGATGAGCAGAAGAGTAGGTGGCTAGAGAAGCCCAGAGCCCCAGTGTTCTTAGGGCTACAAAAGCGCTTCCAAGGAAGGGTGCTGGCTAGCAACAGCTTTCAGTGCTGGCACTTTTCATCTCTGAGCAATTGCTCGACGTTTGCAATTTCTCACCTGAGCTCTCTTTAGACTGTGCGAGAGGATGAGCAGAAGAGTAGGTGGCTAGAGAAGCCCAGAGCCCCAGTGTTCTTAGGCCTGCAAGAGCGCTTCCAAGGAAGGGTGCTGGCTAGCAACAGCTTTCAGTGCTGGCACTTTTCATCTCTGAGCAATTGCTCGACGTTTGCAATTTCTCACCTGAGCTCTCTTTAGACTGCGCGAGAGGATGAGCAGAAGATGAGGTGGCTAGAGAAGCCCAGAGCCCCAGTGTTCTTAGGCCTACAAAAGCGCTTCCAAGGAAGGGTGCTGGCTAGCAAGAGCTTTCAGTGCTGGCACTTTTCATCTCTGAGCAATTGCTCGACGTTTGCAATTTCTCCCCTGAGCTCTCTTTAGACTGCGCGAGAGGATGAGTAGAAGATGAGGTGGCTAGAGAAGCCCAGAGCCCCAGTGTTCTTAGGGCTACAAAAGCGCTTCCAAGGAAGGGTGCTGGCTAGCAAGAGCTTTCAGTGCTGGCACTTTTCATCTCTGAACAATTGCTCGACGTTTGCAATTTCTCACCTGAACTCTCTTTAGACTGCGCGAGAGGAGGAGCAGAAGAGTAGGTGGCTAGAGAAGCCCAGAGCCCCAGTGTTCTTAGGCCTACAAAAGCACTTCCAAGGAAGGGTGCTGGCTAGCAACAGCTTTCAGTGCTGGCACTTTTCATCTCTCAGCAATTGCTCGACGTTTGCAATTTCTCACCTGAGCTCTCTTTAGACTGCGCGAGAGGATGAGCAGAAGATTAGGTGGCTAGAGAAGCCCAGAGCCCCACTGTTCTTAGGCCTACAAAAGCGCTTCCAAGGAAGGGTGCTGGCTAGCAACAGCTTTCAGTGCTGGCACTTTTCATCTCTGAGCAATTGCTCGACGTTTGCAATTTCTCGGCTCGTGTTTACGAGACGGAGAGATAGTGACCGTGATGTTTGGTGGCTAGAGAAGCACAAAGCCCCAGTGTTGCTGCGCCTGTGAAAGCGCTTCCAAGGAAGGGTGCTGGCTAGCAACAGCTTTCAGTGCTGGCACTTTTCATCTCTGAGTAATTGCTCGACGTTTGCAATTTCTCACCTGAGCTCTCTTTAGACTGCGCGAGAGGATGAGCAGAAGAGTAGGTGGCTAGAGAAGCCCAGAGCCCCACTGTTCTTAGGCCTACAAAAGCGCTTCCAAGGAAGGGTGCTGGCTAGCAACAGCTTTCAGTGCTGGCACTTTTCATCTCGGAGCAATTGCTCGACGTTTGCAATTTCTCACCTGAGCTCTCTTTAGACTGCGCGAGAGGATGAGCAGAAGAGTAGGTGGCTAGAGAAGCCCAGAGCCCCACTGTTCTTAGGCCTACAAGAGCGCTTCCAAGGAAGGGTGCTGGCTAGCCACAGCTTTCAGTGCTGACACTTTTCATCTTTGAGCAGTTGCTCGACGTTTGCAATTTCTCAACTCGTATCTACGTGACGGAAAGAGAATGACCATGATGTTTGGTGGGTAGAGAAGCGCAAAGCCCCAGTGTTGCTGCGCCTGTGAAAGCGCTTCCAAGGAAGGGTGCTGGCTAGCAACAGCTTTCAGTGCTGGCACTTTTCATCTCTGAGCAATTGCTGGATGTTTGCAATTTCTCACCTGAGCTCTCTTTAGACTGCGCGAGAGGATGAGCAGAAGATTAGGTGGCTAGAGAAGCCCAGAGCCCCACTGTTCTTAGGGCTACAAAAGCGCTTCCAAGGAAGGGTGCTGGCTAGCAACAGCTTTCAGTGCTGGCACTTTTCATCTCTGAGCAATTGCTGGATGTTTGCAATTTCTCACCTGAGCTCTCTTTAGACGGCGCGAGAGGATGAGCAGAAGATTAGGTGGCTAGAGAAGCCCAGAGCCCCAGTGTTCTTAGGCCTACAAAAGCGCTTCCAAGGAAGGGTGCTGGCTAGCAACAGCTTTCAGTGCTGGCACTTTTCATCTCTGAGCAATTGCTCGACGTTTGCAATTTCTCCCCTGAGCTCTCTTTAGACTGCGCGAGAGGATGAGCAGAAGGTTAGGTGGCTAGAGAAGCCCAGAGCCCCACTGTTCTTAGGCGTACAAAAGCGCTTCCAAGGAAGGGTGCTGGCTAGCAACAGCTTTCAGTGCTGGCACTTTTCATCTCTGAGCAATTGCTGGATGTTTGCAATTTCTCACCTGAGCTCTCTTTAGACTGCGCGAGAGGATGAGCAGAAGATGAGGTGGCTAGAGAAGCCCAGAGCCCCACTGTTCTTAGGCCTAGAAAAGCGCTTCCAAGGAAGGGTGCTGGCTAGCAAGAGCTTTCAGTGCTGGCACTTTTCATCTCTGAGCAATTGCTCGACGTTTGCAATTTCTCAGCTCTTGTCTACGAGACGGTAAGAGAGTGACCGTGACGTTTGGTGCCTAGAGAAGCGCAAAGCCCCAGTGTTGCTGCGCTTGTGAAAGCGCTTCCAAGGAAGGGTGCTGGCTAGCAAGAGCTTTCAGTGCTGGCACTTTTCATCTCTGAGCAATTGCTCGACGTTTGCAATTTCTCACCTGAGCTCTCTTTAGAGTGCGCGAGAGGATGAGCAGAAGATTAGGTGGCTAGAGAAGCCCAGAGCCCCAGTGTTCTTAGGCCTACAAAAGCGCTTCCAAGGAAGGGTGCTGGCTAGCAACAGCTTTCAGTGCTGGCACTTTTCATCTCTCAGCAATTGCTCAACGTTTGCAATTTCTCACCTGAGCTCTCTTTAGACTGCGCGAGAGGATGAGCAGAAGAGTAGGTGGCTAGAGAAGCCCAGAGCCCCAGTGTTCTTAGGGCTACAAGAGCGCTTCCAAGGAAGGGTGCTGGCTAGCAACAGCTTTCAGTGCTGGCACTTTTCATCTCTCAGCAATTGCTCGACGTTTGCAATTTCTCCCCTGAGCTCTCTTTAGACTGCGCGAGAGGATGAGCAGAAGATTAGGTGGCTAGAGAAGCCCAGAGCCCCACTGTTCTTAGGCCTACAAAAGCGCTTCCAAGGAAGGGTGCTGGCTAGCAACAGCTTTCAGTGCTGACACTTTTCATCTCTGAGCAATTGCTGGACGTTTGCAATTTCTCACCTGAGCTCTCTTTAGACGGCGCGAGAGGATGAGCAGAAGAGTAGGTGGCTAGAGAAGCCCAGAGCCCCAGTGTTCTTAGGGCTACAAAAGCGCTTCCAAGGAAGGGTGCTGGCTAGCAACAGCTTTCAGTGCTGGCACTTTTCATCTCTGAACAATTGCTCGACCTTTGCAATTTCTCACCTGAGCTCTCTTTAGACTGCGCGAGAGGATGAGCAGAAGATTAGGTGGCTAGAGAAGCCCAGAGCCCCAGTGTTCTTAGGCCTACAAAAGCGCTTCCAAGGAAGGGTGCTGGCTAGCAAGAGCTTTCAGTGCTGGCACTTTTCATCTCTGAGCAATTGCTCGACGTTTGCAATTTCTCGGCTCGTGTTTACGAGACGGAGAGATAGTGACCGTGATGTTTGGTGGCTAGAGAAGCGCAAAGCCCCAGTGTTGCTGTGCTTGTGAAAGCGCTTCCAAGGAAGGGTGCTGGCTAGCAACAGCTTTCAGTGCTGGCACTTTTCATCTCTGAGCAATTGCTCGACGTTTGCAATTTCTCACCTGAGCTCTCTTTAGAGTGCGCGAGAGGATGAGCAGAAGATTAGGTGGCTAGAGAAGCCCAGAGCCCCAGTGTTCTTAGGGCTACAAAAGCGCTTCCAAGGAAGGGTGCTGGCTAGCAAGAGCTTTCAGTGCTGGCACTTTTCATCTCTGAGCAATTGCTCAACGTTTGCAATTTCTCACCTGAGCTCTCTTTAGACTGCGCGAGAGGATGAGCAGAAGAGTAGGTGGCTAGAGAAGCCCAGAGCCCCAGTGTTCTTAGGCCTACAAAAGCGCTTCCAAGGAAGGGTGCTGGCTAGCAACAGCTTTCAGTGCTGGCACTTTTCATCTCTGAGCAATTGCTCGACGTTTGCAATTTCTCACCTGAGCTCTCTTTAGACTGCGCGAGAGGATGAGCAGAAGATGAGGTGGCTAGAGAAGCCCAGAGCCCCACTGTTCTTAGGGCTACAAAAGCGCTTCCAAGGAAGGGTGCTGGCTAGCAACAGCTTTCAGTGCTGACACTTTTCATCTCTGAGCAATTGCTCGACGTTTGCAATTTCTCACCTGAGTTCTCTTTAGACGGCGCGAGAGGATGAGCAGAAGATGAGGTGGCTAGAGAAGCCCAGAGCCCCAGTGTTCTTAGGCCTACAAAAGCGCTTCCAAGGAAGGGTGCTGGCTAGCAAGAGCTTTCAGTGCTGGCACTTTTCATCTCTGAACAATTGCTCGACGTTTGCAATTTCTCACCTGAACTCTCTTTAGACTGCGCGAGAGGATGAGCAGAAGAGTAGGTGGCTAGAGAAGCCCAGAGCCCCACTGTTCTTAGGCCTAGAAAAGCGCTTCCAAGGAAGGGTGCTGGCTAGCAAGAGCTTTCAGTGCTGGCACTTTTCATCTCTCAGCAATTGCTCGACGTTTGCAATTTCTCACCTGAGCTCTCTTTAGACTGCGCGAGAGGATGAGCAGAAGATTAGGTGGCTAGAGAAGCCCAGAGCCCCAGTGTTCTTAGGCCTACAAAAGCACTTCCAAGGAAGGGTGCTGGCTAGCAACAGCTTTCAGTGCTGGCACTTTTCATCTCTGAGCAATTGCTCGACGTTTGCAATTTCTCAACTCGTGTTTACGAGACAGAGAGATAGTGACCGTGATGTTTGGTGGCTAGAGAAGCGCAAAGCCCCAGTGTTGCTGCGCCTGTGAAAGCGCTTCCAAGGAAGGGTGCTGGCTAGCAAGAGCTTTCAGTGCTGGCACTTTTCATCTCTGAGCAATTGCTGGATGTTTGCAATTTCTCACCTGAGCTCTCTTTAGAGTGCGCGAGAGGATGAGCAGAATATTAGGTGGCTAGAGAAGCCCAGAGCCCCAGTGTTCTTAGGGCTACAAAAGCGCTTCCAAGGAAGGGTGCTGGCTAGCAACAGCTTTCAGTGCTGGCACTTTTCATCTCTGAGCAATTGCTCGACGTTTGCAATTTCTCACCTGAGCTCTCTTTAGACTGCGCGAGAGGATGAGCAGAAGATTAGGTGGCTAGAGAAGCCCAGAGCCCCAGTGTTCTTAGGGCTACAAAAGCGCTTCCAAGGAAGGGTGCTGGCTAGCAAGAGCTTTCAGTGCTGGCACTTTTCATCTCTGAGCAATTGCTCGACGTTTGCAATTTCTCGGCTCGTGTTTACGAGACGGAGAGATAGTGATCGTGATGTTTGGTGGCTAGAGAAGCGCAAAGCCCCAGTGTTGCTGCGCCTGTGAAAGCGCTTCCAAGGAAGGGTGCTGGCTAGCAACAGCTTTCAGTGCTGGCTCTTTTCATCTCTGAGCAATTGCTCGACGTTTGCAATTTCTCACCTGAGCTCTCTTTAGACGGCGCGAGAGGATGAGCAGAAGATTAGGTGGCTAGAGAAGCCCAGAGCCCCAGTGTTCTTAGGCCTACAAAAGCGCTTCCAAGGAAGGGTGCTGGCTAGCCACAGCTTTCAGTGCTGACACTTTTCATCTTTGAGCAGTTGCTCTACGTTTGCAATTTCTCAACTCGTATCTACGTGACGGAAAGAGAATGACCATGATGTTTGGTGGGTAGAGAAGCGCAAAGCCCCAGTGTTGCTGCGCCTGTGAAAGCGCTTCCAAGGAAGGGTGCTGGCTAGCAAGAGCTTTCAGTGCTGGCACTTTTCATCTCTGAGCAATTGCTGGACGTTTGCAATTTCTCACCTGAGCTCTCTTTAGAGTGCGCGAGAGGATGAGCAGAAGATGAGGTGGCTAGAGAAGCCCAGAGCCCCAGTGTTCTTAGGGCTACAAAAGCGCTTCCAAGGAAGGGTGCTGGCTAGCAACAGCTTTCAGTGCTGGCACTTTTCATCTCTGAGCAATTGCTGGACGTTTGCAATTTCTCACCTGAGCTCTCTTTAGACGGCGCGAGAGGATGAGCAGAAGATTAGGTGGCTAGAGAAGCCCAGAGCCCCAGTGTTCTTAGGCCTACAAAAGCGCTTCCAAGGAAGGGTGCTGGCTAGCAACAGCTTTCAGTGCTGGCTCTTTTCATCTCTGAGCAATTGCTGGATGTTTGCAATTTCTCACCTAGCTCTCTTTAGACTGCGCGAGAGGATGAGCAGAAGATTAGGTGGCTAGAGAAGCCCAGAGCCCCACTGTTCTTAGGGCTACAAAAGCGCTTCCAAGGAAGGGTGCTGGCTAGCAACAGCTTTCAGTGCTGGCACTTTTCATCTCTGAGCAATTGCTCGACGTTTGCAATTTCTCGGCTCGTGTTTACGAGACGGAGAGATAGTGATCGTGATGTTTGGTGGCTAGAGAAGCGCAAAGCCCCAGTGTTGCTGCGCCTGTGAAAGCGCTTCCAAGGAAGGGTGCTGGCTAGCAACAGCTTTCAGTGCTGGCACTTTTCATCTCTGAGCAATTGCTCGACGTTTGCAATTTCTCACCTGAGCTCTCTTTAGACTGCGCGAGAGGATGAGCAGAAGATGAGGTGGCTAGAGAAGCCCAGAGCCCCAGTGTTCTTAGGGCTACAAAAGCGCTTCCAAGGAAGGGTGCTGGCTAGCAAGAGCTTTCAGTGCTGGCACTTTTCATCTCTGAGCAATTGCTCGACGTTTGCAATTTCTCGGCTCGTGTTTACGAGACGGAGAGATCGTGATCGTGATGTTTGGTGGCTAGAGAAGCGCAAAGCCCCAGTGTTGCTGCGCCTGTGAAAGCGCTTCCAAGGAAGGGTGCTGGCTAGCAAGAGCTTTCAGTGCTGGCTCTTTTCATCTCTGAGCAATTGCTCGACGTTTGCAATTTCTCACCTGAGCTCTCTTTAGACTGCGCGAGAGGATGAGCAGAAGATGAGGTGGCTAGAGAAGCCCAGAGCCCCAGTGTTCTTAGGGCTACAAAAGCGCTTCCAAGGAAGGGTGCTGGCTAGCCACAGCTTTCAGTGCTGACACTTTTCATCTTTGAGCAGTTGCTCTACGTTTGCAATTTCTCAACTCGTATCTACGTGACGGAAAGAGAATGACCGTGATGTTTGGTGGGTAGAGAAGCGCAAAGCCCCAGTGTTGCTGCGCCTGTGAAAGCGCTTCCAAGGAAGGGTGCTGGCTAGCAAGAGCTTTCAGTGCTGGCACTTTTCATCTGTGAGCAATTGCTGGACGTTTGCAATTTCTCACCTGAGCTCTCTTTAGAGTGCGCGAGAGGATGAGCAGAAGATTAGGTGGCTAGAGAAGCCCAGAGCCCCAGTGTTCTTAGGGCTACAAAAGCGCTTCCAAGGAAGGGTGCTGGCTAGCAAGAGCTTTCAGTGCTGGCACTTTTCATCTCTGAGCAATTGCTGGACGTTTGCAATTTCTCACCTGAGCTCTCTTTAGACGGCGCGAGAGGATGAGCAGAAGATTAGGTGGCTAGAGAAGCCCAGAGCCCCAGTGTTCTTAGGCCTACAAGAGCGCTTCCAAGGAAGGGTGCTGGCTAGCAACAGCTTTCAGTGCTGGCACTTTTCATCTCTGAGCAATTGCTCGACGTTTGCAATTTCTCCCCTGAGCTCTCTTTAGACTGCGCGAGAGGATGAGCAGAAGGTTAGGTGGCTAGAGAAGCCCAGAGCCCCAGTGTTCTTAGGCCTACAAAAGCGCTTCCAAGGAAGGGTGCTGGCTAGCAACAGCTTTCAGTGCTGGCACTTTTCATCTCTGAGCAATTGCTGGATGTTTGCAATTTCTCACCTAGCTCTCTTTAGACTGCGCGAGAGGATGAGCAGAAGATTAGGTGGCTAGAGAAGCCCAGAGCCCCACTGTTCTTAGGGCTACAAAAGCGCTTCCAAGGAAGGGTGCTGGCTAGCAACAGCTTTCAGTGCTGGCACTTTTCATCTCTGAGCAATTGCTCGACGTTTGCAATTTCTCGGCTCGTCTTTACGAGACGGAGAGATAGTGATCGTGATGTTTGGTGGCTAGAGAAGCGCAAAGCCCCAGTGTTGCTGCGCCTGTGAAAGCGCTTCCAAGGAAGGGTGCTGGCTAGCAACAGCTTTCAGTGCTGGCACTTTTCATCTCTGAGCAATTGCTCGACGTTTGCAATTTCTCACCTGAGCTCTCTTTAGACTGCGCGAGAGGATGAGCAGAAGATGAGGTGGCTAGAGAAGCCCAGAGCCCCAGTGTTCTTAGGCCTACAAAAGCGCTTCCAAGGAAGGGTGCTGGCTAGCAACAGCTTTCAGTGCTGGCACTTTTCATCTCTGAGCAATTGCTCAACGTTTGCAATTTCTCCCCTGAGCTCTCTTTAGACTGCGCGAGAGGATGAGCAGAAGATTAGGTGGCTAGAGAAGCCCAGAGCCGCAGTGTTCTTAGGGCTACAAGAGCGCTTCCAAGGAAGGGTGCTGGCTAGCCACAGCTTTCAGTGCTGGCACTTTTCATCTCTGAGCAGTTGCTCGACGTTTGCAATTTCTCACCTGAGCTCTCTTTAGACTGCGCGAGAGGATGAGCAGAAGATGAGGTGGCTAGAGAAGCCCAGAGCCCCACTGTTCTTAGGGCTACAAAAGCGCTTCCAAGGAAGGGTGCTGGCTAGCAACAGCTTTCAGTGCTGGCACTTTTCATCTCTGAGCAATTGCTCGACGTTTGCAATTTCTCAACTCGTGTTTACGAGACAGAGAGATAGTGACCGTGATGTTTGGTGGCTAGAGAAGCGCAAAGCCCCAGTGTTGCTGCGCCTGTGAAAGCGCTTCCAAGGAAGGGTGCTGGCTAGCAACAGCTTTCAGTGCTGGCACTTTTCATCTCTGAGCAATTGCTGGATGTTTGCAATTTCTCACCTGAGCTCTCTTTAGAGTGCGTGAGAGGATGAGCAGAAGATTAGGTGGCTAGAGAAGCCCAGAGCCCCACTGTTCTTAGGCCTACAAAAGCGCTTCCAAGGAAGGGTGCTGGCTAGCAAGAGCTTTCAGTGCTGGCACTTTTCATCTCTGAGCAATTGCTCGACGTTTGCAATTTCTCACCTGAGTTCTCTTTAGACTGCGCGAGAGGATGAGCAGAAGATTAGGTGGCTATAGAAGCCCAGAGCACCACTGTTCTTAGGCCTACAAAAGCGCTTCCAAGGAAGGGTGCTGGCTAGCAACAGCTTTCAGTGCTGGCACTTTTCATCTCTGAGCAATTGCTCGACGTTTGCAATTTCTCGGCTCGTGTGTACGAGACGGAGAGATAGTGACCGTGACGTTTGGTGGGTAGCCAAGCGCAAAGCCCCAGTGTTGCTGCGCCTGTGAAAGCGCTTCCAAGGAAGGGTGCTGGCTAGCAAGAGCTTTCAGTGCTGGCACTTTTCATCTCTGAGCAATTGCTGGATGTTTGCAATTTCTCACCTGAGCTCTCTTTAGAGTGCGCGAGAGGATGAGCAGCAGATTAGGTGGCTAGAGAAGCCCAGAGCCCCAGTGTTCTTAGGGCTACAAGAGCGCTTCCAAGGAAGGGTGCTGGCTAGCAACAGCTTTCAGTGCTGGCACTTTTCATCTCTGAGCAATTGCTGGATGTTTGCAATTTCTCACCTGAGCTCTCTTTAGACTGCGCGAGAGGATGAGCAGAAGATTAGGTGGCTAGAGAAGCCCAGAGCCCCAGTGTTCTTAGGCCTACAAAAGCGCTTCCAAGGAAGGGTGCTGGCTAGCCACAGCTTTCAGTGCTGGCACTTTTCATCTCTGAGCAATTGCTCGACGTTTGCAATTTCTCACCTGAGTTCTCTTTAGACTGCGCGAGAGGATGAGCAGAAGATTAGGTGGCTAGAGAAGCCCAGAGCCCCACTGTTCTTAGGGCTACAAAAGCGCTTCCAAGGAAGGGTGCTGGCTAGCAACAGCTTTCAGTGCTGGCACTTTTCATCTCTGAGCAATTGCTGGACGTTTGCAATTTCTCACCTGAGCTCTCTTTAGACGGCGCGAGAGGATGAGCAGAAGATTAGGTGGCTAGAGAAGCCCAGAGCCCCAGTGTTCTTAGGCCTACAAAAGCGCTTCCAAGGAAGTGTGCTGGCTAGCAACAGCTTTCAGTGCTGGCACTTTTCATCTCTGAGCAATTGCTCGACGTTTGCAATTTCTCCCCTGAGCTCTCTTTAGACTGCGCGAGAGGATGAGCAGAAGGTTAGGTGGCTAGAGAAGCCCAGAGCCCCAGTGTTCTTAGGCCTACAAAAGCGCTTCCAAGGAAGGGTGCTGGCTAGCAACAGCTTTCAGTGCTGGCACTTTTCATCTCTGAGCAATTGCTGGATGTTTGCAATTTCTCACCTGAGCTCTCTTTAGAGTGCGCGAGAGGATGAGCAGAAGATTAGGTGGCTAGAGAAGCCCAGAGCCCCAGTGTTCTTAGGGCTACAAAAGCGCTTCCAAGGAAGGGTGCTGGCTAGCAAGAGCTTTCAGTGCTGGCACTTTTCATCTCTGAGCAATTGCTCGACGTTTGCAATTTCTCGGCTCGTGTTTACGAGACGGAGAGATAGTGATCGTGATGTTTGGTGGGTAGAGAAGCGCAAAGCCCCACTGTTGCTGCGCCTGTGAAAGCGCTTCCAAGGAAGGGTGCTGGCTAGCAACAGCTTTCAGTGCTGGCTCTTTTCATCTCTGAGCAATTGCTCGACGTTTGCAATTTCTCACCTGAGCTCTCTTTAGACTGCGCGAGAGGATGAGCAGAAGAGTAGGTGGCTAGAGAAGCCCAGAGCCCCACTGTTCTTAGGGCTACAAAAGCGCTTCCAAGGAAGGGTGCTGGCTAGCAAGAGCTTTCAGTGCTGGCACTTTTCATCTCTGAGCAATTGCTCGACGTTTGCAATTTCTCACCTGAGCTCTCTTTAGAGTGCGCGAGAGGATGAGCAGAAGATTAGGTGGCTAGAGAAGCCCAGAGCCCCAGTGTTCTTAGGGCTACAAAAGCGCTTCCAAGGAAGGGTGCTGGCTAGCCACAGCTTTCAGTGCTGGCACTTTTCATCTCTGAGCAGTTGCTCGACGTTTGCAATTTCTCACCTGAGCTCTCTTTAGACTGCGCGAGAGGATGAGCAGAAGATTAGGTGGCTAGAGAAGCCCAGAGCCCCAGTGTTCTTAGGCCTACAAAAGCGCTTCCAAGGAAGGGTGCTGGCTAGCAAGAGCTTTCAGTGCTGGCACTTTTCATCTCTGAGCAATTGCTCGACGTTTGCAATTTCTCAACTCGTGTTTACGAGACAGAGAGATAGTGACCGTGATGTTTGGTGGCTAGAGAAGCGCAAAGCCCCAGTGTTGCTGCGCCTGTGAAAGCGCTTCCAAGGAAGGGTGCTGGCTAGCAACAGCTTTCAGTGCTGGCACTTTTCATCTCTGAGCAATTGCTGGATGTTTGCAATTTCTCACCTGAGCTCTCTTTAGACTGCGCGAGAGGATGAGCAGAAGATTAGGTGGCTAGAGAAGCCCAGAGCCCCAGTGTTCTTAGGGCTACAAAAGCGCTTCCAAGGAAGGGTGCTGGCTAGCAACAGCTTTCAGTGCTGGCACTTTTCATCTCTGAGCAATTGCTGGACGTTTGCAATTTCTCACCTGAGCTCTCTTTAGACTGCGCGAGAGGATGAGCAGAAGATTAGGTGGCTAGAGAAGCCCAGAGCCCCACTGTTCTTAGGCCTACAAAAGCACTTCCAAGGAAGGGTGCTGGCTAGCAACAGCTTTCAGTGCTGGCACTTTTCATCTCTGAGCAATTGCTCGACGTTTGCAATTTCTCACCTGAGTTCTCTTTAGACTGCGCGAGAGGATGAGCAGAAGATTAGGTGGCTAGAGAAGCCCAGAGCCCCACTGTTCTTAGGCCTACAAAAGCGCTTCCAAGGAAGGGTGCTGGCTAGCAACAGCTTTCAGTGCTGGCACTTTTCATCTCTGAGCAATTGCTGGACGTTTGCAATTTCTCACCTGAGCTCTCTTTAGACGGCGCGAGAGGATGAGCAGAAGATTAGGTGGCTAGAGAAGCCCAGAGCCCCAGTGTTCTTAGGCCTACAAAAGCGCTTCCAAGGAAGTGTGCTGGCTAGCAACAGCTTTCAGTGCTGGCACTTTTCATCTCTGAGCAATTGCTCAACGTTTGCAATTTCTCCCCTGAGCTCTCTTTAGACTGCGCGAGAGGATGAGCAGAAGGTTAGGTGGCTAGAGAAGCCCAGAGCCCCAGTGTTCTTAGGCCTACAAAAGCGCTTCCAAGGAAGGGTGCTGGCTAGCAACAGCTTTCAGTGCTGGCACTTTTCATCTCTGAGCAATTGCTGGATGTTTGCAATTTCTCACCTGAGCTCTCTTTAGAGTGCGCGAGAGGATGAGCAGAAGATTAGGTGGCTAGAGAAGCCCAGAGCCCCAGTGTTCTTAGGGCTACAAAAGCGCTTCCAAGGAAGGGTGCTGGCTAGCAAGAGCTTTCAGTGCTGGCACTTTTCATCTCTGAGCAATTGCTCGACGTTTGCAATTTCTCGGCTCGTGTTTACGAGACGGAGAGATAGTGATCGTGATGTTTGGTGGGTAGAGAAGCGCAAAGCCCCAATGTTGCTGCGCCTGTGAAAGCGCTTCCAAGGAAGGGTGCTGGCTAGCAAGAGCTTTCAGTGCTGGCTCTTTTCATCTCTGAGCAATTGCTCGACGTTTGCAATTTCTCACCTGAGCTCTCTTTAGACTGCGCGAGAGGATGAGCAGAAGAGTAGGTGGCTAGAGAAGCCCAGAGCCCCACTGTTCTTAGGGCTACAAAAGCGCTTCCAAGGAAGGGTGCTGGCTAGCAAGAGCTTTCAGTGCTGGCACTTTTCATCTCTGAGCAATTGCTCGACGTTTGCAATTTCTCACCTGAGCTCTCTTTAGACTGCGCGAGAGGATGAGCAGAAGATTAGGTGGCTAGAGAAGCCCAGAGCCCCAGTGTTCTTAGGGCTACAAGAGCGCTTCCAAGGAAGGGTGCTGGCTAGCCACAGCTTTCAGTGCTGGCACTTTTCATCTCTGAGCAATTGCTCGACGTTTGCAATTTCTCACCTGAGCTCTCTTTAGACTGCGCGAGAGGATGAGCAGAAGATTAGGTGGCTAGAGAAGCCCAGAGCCCCAGTGTTCTTAGGCCTACAAAAGCGCTTCCAAGGAAGGGTGCTGGCTAGCAAGAGCTTTCAGTGCTGGCACTTTTCATCTCTGAGCAATTGCTCGACGTTTGCAATTTCTCAACTCGTGTTTACGAGACAGAGAGATAGTGACCGTGATGTTTGGTGGCTAGAGAAGCGCAAAGCCCCAGTGTTGCTGCGCCTGTGAAAGCGCTTCCAAGGAAGGGTGCTGGCTAGCAACAGCTTTCAGTGCTGGCACTTTTCATCTCTGAGCAATTGCTGGATGTTTGCAATTTCTCACCTGAGCTCTCTTTAGACTGCGCGAGAGGATGAGCAGAAGATTAGGTGGCTAGAGAAGCCCAGAGCCCCAGTGTTCTTAGGCCTACAAAAGCACTTCCAAGGAAGGGTGCTGGCTAGCAACAGCTTTCAGTGCTGGCACTTTTCATCTCTGAGCAATTGCTCGACGTTTGCAATTTCTCACCTGAGTTCTCTTTAGACTGCGCGAGAGGATGAGCAGAAGATGAGGTGGCTAGAGAAGCCCAGAGCCCCACTGTTCTTAGGCCTACAAAAGCGCTTCCAAGGAAGGGTGCTGGCTAGCAACAGCTTTCAGTGCTGGCACTTTTCATCTCTGAGCAATTGCTCGACTTTTGCAATTTCTCGGCTCGTGTTTACGAGACGGAGAGATAGTGACCGTGATGTTTGGTGGCTAGAGAAGCGCAAAGCCCCAGTGTTGCTGCGCCTGTGAAAGCGCTTCCAAGGAAGGGTGCTGGCTAGCAACAGCTTTCAGTGCTGGCACTTTTCATCTCTGAGCAATTGCTCGACGTTTGCAATTTCTCACCTGAGCTCTCTTTAGACTGCGCGAGAGGATGAGCAGAAGATGAGGTGGCTAGAGAAGCCCAGAGCCCCACTGTTCTTAGGCCTACAAAAGCGCTTCCAAGGAAGGGTGCTGGCTAGCAAGAGCTTTCAGTGCTGGCACTTTTCATCTCTGAGCAATTGCTCGACGTTTGCAATTTCTCACCTGAGCTCTCTTTAGAGTGCGCGAGAGGATGAGCAGAAGATTAGGTGGCTAGAGAAGCCCAGAGCCCCAGTGTTCTTAGGGCTACAAGAGCGCTTCCAAGGAAGGGTGCTGGCTAGCCACAGCTTTCAGTGCTGGCACTTTTCATCTCTGAGCAGTTGCTCGACTTTTGCAATTTCTCAGCTCTTGTCTAAGAGACTGAAAGAGAATGACCGTGATGTTTGGTGGGTAGAGTAGCGCAAAGCCCCAGTGTTGCTGTGCCTGTGAAAGCGTTTCCAAGGAAGGGTGCTGGCTAGCAACAGCTTTCAGTGCTGGCACTTTTCATCTCTGAGCAATTGCTGGACATTTGCAATTTCAAACCTGAGCTCTCTTTAGACTGCCGAGAGGATGAGCAGAAGATTAGGTGGCTAGAGAAGCCCAGAGCCCCACTGTTCTTAGGCCTACAAAAGCGCTTCCAAGGAAGGGTTCTGGATAGCAAGAGCTTTCAGTGCTGGCACTTTTCATCTCTGAGCAATTGCTCGACGTTTGCAATTTTTCAACTCGTGTTTACGAGACAGAGAGATAGTGACCGTGATGTTTGGTGGCTAGAGAAGCGCAAAGCCCCAGTGTTGCTGCGCCTGTGAAAGCGCTTCCAAGGAAGGGAGCTGGCTAGCAACAGCTTTCAGTGCTGGCACTTTTCATCTCTGAGCAATTGCTCGACGTTTGCAATTTCTCACCTGAGCTCTCTTTAGACTGCGCGAGAGGATGAGCAGAAGATTAGGTGGCTAGAGAAGCCCAGAGCCCCAGTGTTCTTAGGCCTACAAGAGCGCTTCCAAGGAAGGGTGCTGGCTAGCCACAGCTTTCAGTGCTGGCACTTTTCATCTCTGAGCAGTTGCTCGACGTTTGCAATTTCTCAGCTCTTGTCTACGAGACGGAAAGAGAATGACCGTGATGTTTGGTGGGTAGAGTAGCGCAAAGCCCCAGTGTTGTTGCGCCTGTGAAAGCGCTTCCAAGGAAGGGTGCTGGCTAGCAACAGCTTTCAGTGCTGGCACTTTTCATCTCTGAACAATTGCTCGACGTTTGCAATTTCTCACCTGAGCTCTCTTTAGACGGCGCGAGAGGATGAGCAGAAGATTAGGTGGCTAGAGAAGCCCAGAGCCCCACTGTTCTTAGGCCTACAAAAGCGCTTCCAAGGAAGGGTGCTGGCTAGCAACAG
Organism: Sarcoramphus papa; assembly: GCA_037962945.1. Classification (NCBI taxonomy): domain Eukaryota; kingdom Metazoa; phylum Chordata; class Aves; order Accipitriformes; family Cathartidae; genus Sarcoramphus; species Sarcoramphus papa. The sequence continues at coordinate 96,233,610 of CM075586.1, forward strand.
CTTTCAGTGCTGGCACTTTTCATCTCTGAACAATTGCTCAACGTTTGCAATTTCTCACCTGAGCTCTCTTTAGACTGCGCGAGAGGATGAGCAGAAGAGTAGGTGGCTAGAGAAGCCCAGAGCCCCAGTGTTCTTAGGCCTACAAAAGCGCTTCCAAGGAAGGGTGCTGGCTAGCAACAGCTTTCAGTGCTGGCACTTTTCATCTCTGAGTAATTGCTCGACGTTTGCAATTTCTCACCTGAGCTCTCTTTAGAGTGCGCGAGAGGATGAGCAGAAGATGAGGTGGCTAGAGAAGCCCAGAGCCCCAGTGTTCTTAGGGCTACAAAAGCGCTTCCAAGGAAGGGTGCTGGCTAGCAAGAGCTTTCAGTGCTGGCACTTTTCATCTCTGAGCAATTGCTCGACGTTTGCAATTTCTCACCTGAGCTCTCTTTAGACTGCGCGAGAGGATGAGCAGAAGAGTAGGTGGCTAGAGAAGCCCAGAGCCCCAGTGTTCTTAGGCCTACAAGAGCGCTTCCAAGGAAGGGTGCTGGCTAGCCACAGCTTTCAGTGCTGACACTTTTCATCTTTGAGCAGTTGCTCGACGTTTGCAATTTCTCAACTCGTATCTACGTGACGGAAAGAGAATGACCGTGATGTTTGGTGGCTAGAGAAGCGCAAAGCCCCAGTGTTGCTGCGCCTGTGAAAGCGCTTCCAAGGAAGGGTGCTGGCTAGCAACAGCTTTCAGTGCTGGCACTTTTCATCTCTGAGCAATTGCTGGATGTTTGCAATTTCTCACCTGAGCTCTCTTTAGACTGCGCGAGAGGATGAGCAGAAGGTTAGGTGGCTAGAGAAGCCCAGAGCCCCACTGTTCTTAGGCCTACAAAAGCGCTTCCAAGGAAGGGTGCTGGCTAGCAAGAGCTTTCAGTGCTGGCACTTTTCATCTCTGAGCAATTGCTGGACGTTTGCAATTTCTCACCTGAGCTCTCTTTAGAGTGCGCGAGAGGATGAGCAGAAGATGAGGTGGCTAGAGAAGCCCAGAGCCCCAGTGTTCTTAGGGCTACAAAAGCGCTTCCAAGGAAGGGTGCTGGCTAGCAAGAGCTTTCAGTGCTGGCACTTTTCATCTCTGAGCAATTGCTCGACGTTTGCAATCTCTCACCTGAGTTCTTTTTAGACTGCGCGAGAGGATGAGCAGAAGATTAGGTGGCTAGAGAAGCCCAGAGCCCCAGTGTTCTTAGGCCTACAAAAGCGCTTCCAAGGAAGGGTGCTGGCTAGCAACAGCTTTCAGTGCTGGCACTTTTCATCTCTGAGCAATTGCTCGACGTTTGCAATTTCTCGGCTCGTGTTTACGAGACGGAGAGATAGTGATCGTGATGTTTGGTGGCTAGAGAAGCGCAAAGCCCCAGTGTTGCTGCGCCTGTGAAAGCGCTTCCAAGGAAGGGTGCTGGCTAGCAACAGCTTTCAGTGCTGGCTCTTTTCATCTCTGAGCAATTGCTCGACGTTTGCAATTTCTCACCTGAGCTCTCTTTAGACTGCGCGAGAGGATGAGCAGAAGAGTAGGTGGCTAGAGAAGCCCAGAGCCCCAGTGTTCTTAGGCCTACAAAAGCGCTTCCAAGGAAGGGTGCTGGCTAGCAAGAGCTTTCAGTGCTGGCACTTTTCATCTCTGAGCAATTGCTCGACGTTTGCAATTTCTCACCTGAGCTCTCTTTAGACTGCGCGAGAGGATGAGCAGAAGAGTAGGTGGCTAGAGAAGCCCAGAGCCCCAGTGTTCTTAGGGCTACAAGAGCGCTTCCAAGGAAGGGTGCTGGCTAGCCACAGCTTTCAGTGCTGGCACTTTTCATCTCTGAGCAGTTGCTCGACGTTTGCAATTTCTCACCTGAGCTCTCTTTAGACTGCGCGAGAGGATGAGCAGAAGATTAGGTGGCTAGAGAAGCCCAGAGCCCCAGTGTTCTTAGGGCTACAAAAGCGCTTCCAAGGAAGGGTGCTGGCTAGCAACAGCTTTCAGTGCTGGCACTTTTCATCTCTGAGCAATTGCTGGACGTTTGCAATTTCTCACCTGAGCTCTCTTTAGACTGCGCGAGAGGATGAGCAGAAGATTAGGTGGCTAGAGAAGCCCAGAGCCCCAGTGTTCTTAGGGCTACAAAAGCGCTTCCAAGGAAGGGTGCTGGCTAGCAAGAGCTTTCAGTGCTGGCACTTTTCATCTCTGAGCAATTGCTCGACGTTTGCAATTTCTCAACTCGTGTTTACGAGACAGAGAGATAGTGACCGTGATGTTTGGTGGGTAGAGAAGCGCAAAGCCCCAGTGTTGCTGCGCCTGTGAAAGCGCTTCCAAGGAAGGGTGCTGGCTAGCAAGAGCTTTCAGTGCTGGCACTTTTCATCTCTGAGCAATTGCTGGATGTTTGCAATTTCTCACCTGAGCTCTCTTTAGAGTGCGCGAGAGGATGAGCAGAAGATTAGGTGGCTAGAGAAGCCCAGAGCCCCAGTGTTCTTAGGGCTACAAGAGCGCTTCCAAGGAAGGGTGCTGGCTAGCAACAGCTTTCAGTGCTGGCACTTTTCATCTCTGAGCAATTGCTGGACGTTTGCAATTTCTCACCTGAGCTCTCTTTAGACGGCGCGAGAGGATGAGCAGAAGATTAGGTGGCTAGAGAAGCCCAGAGCCCCACTGTTCTTAGGCCTACAAAAGCACTTCCAAGGAAGGGTGCTGGCTAGCAACAGCTTTCAGTGCTGGCACTTTTCATCTCTGAGCAATTGCTCGACGTTTGCAATTTCTCACCTGAGCTCTCTTTAGACTGCGCGAGAGGATGAGCAGAAGATTAGGTGGCTAGAGAAGCCCAGAGCCCCAGTGTTCTTAGGGCTACAAAAGCGCTTCCAAGGAAGGGTGCTGGCTAGCAAGAGCTTTCAGTGCTGGCACTTTTCATCTCTGAGCAATTGCTCGACGTTTGCAATTTCTCAGCTCGTGTTTACGAGACGGAGAGATAGTGACCGTGATGTTTGGTGGGTAGAGAAGCGCAAAGCCCCAGTGTTGCTGCGCCTGTGAAAGCGCTTCCAAGGAAGGGTGCTGGCTAGCAACAGCTTTCAGTGCTGGCACTTTTCATCTCTGAGCAATTGCTGGATGTTTGCAATTTCTCACCTGAGCTCTCTTTAGAGTGCGCGAGAGGATGAGCAGAAGATTAGGTGGCTAGAGAAGCCCAGAGCCCCAGTGTTCTTAGGGCTACAAGAGCGCTTCCAAGGAAGGGTGCTGGCTAGCAACAGCTTTCAGTGCTGGCACTTTTCATCTCTGAGCAATTGCTGGACGTTTGCAATTTCTCACCTGAGCTCTCTTTAGAGTGCGCGAGAGGATGAGCAGAAGATTAGGTGGCTAGAGAAGCCCAGAGCCCCAGTGTTCTTAGGCCTACAAAAGCGCTTCCAAGGAAGGGTGCTGGCTAGCAACAGCTTTCAGTGCTGGCACTTTTCATCTCTGAGCAATTGCTGGACGTTTGCAATTTCTCACCTGAGCTCTCTTTAGACTGCGCGAGAGGATGAGCAGAAGATTAGGTAGCTAGAGAAGCCCAGAGCCCCACTGTTCTTAGGCCTACAAAAGCACTTCCAAGGAAGGGTGCTGGCTAGCAACAGCTTTCAGTGCTGGCACTTTTCATCTCTGAGCAATTGCTCGACGTTTGCAATCTCTCACCTGAGTTCTCTTTAGACTGCGCGAGAGGATGAGCAGAAGATTAGGTGGCTAGAGAAGCCCAGAGCCCCACTGTTCTTAGGCCTACAAAAGCGCTTCCAAGGAAGGGTGCTGGCTAGCAAGAGCTTTCAGTGCTGGCACTTTTCATCTCTGAGCAATTGCTCGACGTTTGCAATTTCTCGGCTCGTGTTTACGAGACGGAGAGATAGTGACCGTGATGTTTGGTGGGTAGAGAAGCGCAAAGCCCCAGTGTTGCTGCGCCTGTGAAAGCGCTTCCAAGGAAGGGTGCTGGCTAGCAAGAGCTTTCAGTGCTGGCACTTTTCATCTCTGAGCAATTGCTCGACGTTTGCAATTTCTCACCTGAGCTCTCTTTAGACTGCGCGAGAGGATGAGCAGAAGAGTAGGTGGCTAGAGAAGCCCAGAGCCCCAGTGTTCTTAGGGCTACAAGAGCGCTTCCAAGGAAGGGTGCTGGCTAGCCACAGCTTTCAGTGCTGGCACTTTTCATCTCTGAGCAGTTGCTCGACGTTTGCAATTTCTCACCTGAGCTCTCTTTAGACTGCGCGAGAGGATGAGCAGAAGATTAGGTGGCTAGAGAAGCCCAGAGCCCCAGTGTTCTTAGGGCTACAAAAGCGCTTCCAAGGAAGGGTGCTGGCTAGCAACAGCTTTCAGTGCTGGCACTTTTCATCTCTGAGCAATTGCTGGACGTTTGCAATTTCTCACCTGAGCTCTCTTTAGACTGCGCGAGAGGATGAGCAGAAGATTAGGTGGCTAGAGAAGCCCAGAGCCCCAGTGTTCTTAGGGCTACAAAAGCGCTTCCAAGGAAGGGTGCTGGCTAGCAAGAGCTTTCAGTGCTGGCACTTTTCATCTCTGAGCAATTGCTCGACGTTTGCAATTTCTCAACTCGTGTTTACGAGACAGAGAGATAGTGACCGTGATGTTTGGTGGGTAGAGAAGCGCAAAGCCCCAGTGTTGCTGCGCCTGTGAAAGCGCTTCCAAGGAAGGGTGCTGGCTAGCAACAGCTTTCAGTGCTGGCACTTTTCATCTCTGAGCAATTGCTGGATGTTTGCAATTTCTCACCTGAGCTCTCTTTAGAGTGCGCGAGAGGATGAGCAGAAGATTAGGTGGCTAGAGAAGCCCAGAGCCCCAGTGTTCTTAGGGCTACAAGAGCGCTTCCAAGGAAGGGTGCTGGCTAGCAACAGCTTTCAGTGCTGGCACTTTTCATCTCTGAGCAATTGCTCGACGTTTGCAATTTCTCCCCTGAGCTCTCTTTAGACGGCGCGAGAGGATGAGCAGAAGATTAGGTGGCTAGAGAAGCCCAGAGCCCCACTGTTCTTAGGCCTACAAAAGCACTTCCAAGGAAGGGTGCTGGCTAGCAACAGCTTTCAGTGCTGGCACTTTTCATCTCTGAGCAATTGCTCGACGTTTGCAATTTCTCACCTGAGCTCTCTTTAGACTGCGCGAGAGGATGAGCAGAAGATTAGGTGGCTAGAGAAGCCCAGAGCCCCAGTGTTCTTAGGGCTACAAAAGCGCTTCCAAGGAAGGGTGCTGGCTAGCAAGAGCTTTCAGTGCTGGCACTTTTCATCTCTGAGCAATTGCTCGACGTTTGCAATTTCTCAGCTCGTGTTTACGAGACGGAGAGATAGTGACCGTGATGTTTGGTGGGTAGAGAAGCGCAAAGCCCCAGTGTTGCTGCGCCTGTGAAAGCGCTTCCAAGGAAGGGTGCTGGCTAGCAACAGCTTTCAGTGCTGGCACTTTTCATCTCTGAGCAATTGCTGGATGTTTGCAATTTCTCACCTGAGCTCTCTTTAGAGTGCGCGAGAGGATGAGCAGAAGATTAGGTGGCTAGAGAAGCCCAGAGCCCCAGTGTTCTTAGGGCTACAAGAGCGCTTCCAAGGAAGGGTGCTGGCTAGCAACAGCTTTCAGTGCTGGCACTTTTCATCTCTGAGCAATTGCTGGATGTTTGCAATTTCTCACCTGAGCTCTCTTTAGACTGCGCGAGAGGATGAGCAGAAGATTAGGTGGCTAGAGAAGCCCAGAGCCCCAGTGTTCTTAGGCCTACAAAAGCGCTTCCAAGGAAGGGTGCTGGCTAGCAAGAGCTTCCAGTGCTGGCACTTTTCATCTCTGAGCAATTGCTGGACGTTTGCAATTTCTCACCTGAGCTCTCTTTAGACTGCGCGAGAGGATGAGCAGAAGATTAGGTAGCTAGAGAAGCCCAGAGCCCCACTGTTCTTAGGCCTACAAAAGCACTTCCAAGGAAGGGTGCTGGCTAGCAACAGCTTTCAGTGCTGGCACTTTTCATCTCTGAGCAATTGCTGGATGTTTGCAATTTCTCACCTGAGTTCTCTTTAGACTGCGCGAGAGGATGAGCAGAAGATTAGGTGGCTAGAGAAGCCCAGAGCCCCACTGTTCTTAGGCCTACAAAAGCGCTTCCAAGGAAGGGTGCTGGCTAGCAAGAGCTTTCAGTGCTGGCACTTTTCATCTCTGAGCAATTGCTCGACGTTTGCAATTTCTCGGCTCGTGTTTACGAGACGGAGAGATAGTGACCGTGATGTTTGGTGGGTAGAGAAGCGCAAAGCCCCAGTGTTGCTGCGCCTGTGAAAGCGCTTCCAAGGAAGGGTGCTGGCTAGCAAGAGCTTTCAGTGCTGGCACTTTTCATCTCTGAGCAATTGCTGGATGTTTGCAATTTCTCACCTGAGCTCTCTTTAGAGTGCGCGAGAGGATGAGCAGAAGATTAGGTGGCTAGAGAAGCCCAGAGCCCCAGTGTTCTTAGGGCTACAAGAGCGCTTCCAAGGAAGGGTGCTGGTTAGCAACAGCTTTCAGTGCTGGCACTTTTCATCTCTGAGCAATTGCTGGATGTTTGCAATTTCTCACCTGAGCTCTCTTTAGACTGCGCGAGAGGATGAGCAGAAGATTAGGTGGCTAGAGAAGCCCAGAGCCCCAGTGTTCTTAGGCCTACAAAAGCACTTCCAAGGAAGGGTGCTGGCTAGCAACAGCTTTCAGTGCTGGCACTTTTCATCTCTGAGCAATTGCTCGACGTTTGCAATTTCTCACCTGAGCTCTCTTTAGACGGCGCGAGAGGATGAGCAGAAGAGTAGGTGGCTAGAGAAGCCCAGAGCCCCACTGTTCTTAGGGCTACAAAAGCGCTTCCAAGGAAGGGTGCTGGCTAGCAACAGCTTTCAGTGCTGGCACTTTTCATCTCTGAACAATTGCTCAACGTTTGCAATTTCTCACCTCAACTCTCTTTAGACTGCGCGAGAGGATGAGCAGAAGATTAGGTGGCTAGAGAAGCACAGAGCCCCGGTGTTCTTAGGCCTACAAAAGCGCTTCCAAGGAATGGTGCTGGCTAGCAACAGCTTTCAGTGCTGGCACTTTTCATCTCTGAGCAATTGCTCGACTTTTGCAATTTCTCGGCTCGTGTTTACGAGACGGAGAGATAGTGACCGTGATGTTTGGTGGCTAGAGAAGCACAAAGCCCCAGTGTTGTTGCGCCTGTGAAAGCGCTTCCAAGGAAGGGTGCTGGCTAGCAACAGCTTTCAGTGCTGGCACTTTTCATCTCTGAGCAATTGCTCGACGTTTGCAATTTCTCACCTGAGCTCTCTTTAGACGGCGCGAGAGGATGAGCAGAAGAGTAGGTGGCTAGAGAAGCCCAGAGCCCCAGTGTTCTTAGGCCTACAAAAGCGCTTCCAAGGAAGGGTGCTGGCTAGCAACAGCTTTCAGTGCTGGCACTTTTCATCTCTGAGTAATTGCTCGACGTTTGCAATTTCTCACCTGAGCTCTCTTTAGAGTGCGCGAGAGGATGAGCAGAAGATGAGGTGGCTAGAGAAGCCCAGAGCCCCAGTGTTCTTACGGCTACAAAAGCGCTTCCAAGGAAGGGTGCTGGCTAGCAACAGCTTTCAGTGCTGGCACTTTTCATCTCTGAGCAATTGCTCGACGTTTGCAATTTCTCACCTGAGATCTCTTTAGACTGCGCGAGAGGATGAGCAGAAGAGTAGGTGGCTAGAGAAGCCCAGAGCCCCAGTGTTCTTAGGCCTACAAGAGCGCTTCCAAGGAAGGGTGCTGGCTAGCCACAGCTTTCAGTGCTGACACTTTTCATCTTTGAGCAGTTGCTCGACGTTTGCAATTTCTCAAGTCGTATCTACGTGACGGAAAGAGAATGACCATGATGTTTGTTGGGTAGAGAAGCGCAAAGCCCCAGTGTTGCTGCGCCTGTGAAAGCGCTTCCAAGGAAGGGTGCTGGCTAGCAACAGCTTTCAGTGCTGGCACTTTTCATCTCTGAGCAATTGCTGGATGTTTGCAATTTCTCACCTGAGCTCTCTTTAGAGTGCGCGAGAGGATGAGCAGAAGATTAGGTGGCTAGAGAAGCCCAGAGCCCCAGTGTTCTTAGGGCTACAAAAGCGCTTCCAAGGAAGGGTGCTGGCTAGCAACAGCTTTCAGTGCTGGCACTTTTCATCTCTGAGCAATTGCTGGACGTTTGCAATTTCTCACCTGAGCTCTCTTTAGACGGCGCGAGAGGATGAGCAGAAGATTAGGTGGCTAGAGAAGCCCAGAGCCCCAGTGTTCTTAGGCCTACAAAAGCGCTTCCAAGGAAGGGTGCTGGCTAGCAACAGCTTTCAGTGCTGGCACTTTTCATCTCTGAGCAATTGCTCGACGTTTGCAATTTCTCCCCTGAGCTCTCTTTAGACTGCGCGAGAGGATGAGCAGAAGATGAGGTGGCTAGAGAAGCCCAGAGCCCCACTGTTCTTAGGCCTACAAAAGCGCTTCCAAGGAAGGGTGCTGGCTAGCAACAGCTTTCAGTGCTGGCACTTTTCATCTCTGAGCAATTGCTCGACGTTTGCAATTTCTCACCTGAGCTCTCTTTAGACTGCGCGAGAGGATGAGCAGAAGATTAGGTGGCTAGAGAAGCCCAGAGCCCCACTGTTCTTAGGGCTACAAAAGCGCTTCCAAGGAAGGGTGCTGGCTAGCAACAGCTTTCAGTGCTGGCACTTTTCATCTCTGAGCAATTGCTCGACGTTTGCAATTTCTCGGCTCATGTCTACGAGACGGAAAGAGAATGAATGTGATATTTGGTGGGTAGAGAAGCCCAGAGCCCCAGTGTTCTTAGGGCTACAAAAGCGCTTCCAAGGAAGGGTGCTGGCTAGCAACAGCTTTCAGTGCTGGCTCTTTTCATCTCTGAGCAATTGCTCGACGTTTGCAATTTCTCACCTGAGCTCTCTTTAGACTGCGCGAGAGGATGAGCAGAAGACGAGGTGGCTAGAGAAGCCCAGAGCCCCAGTGTTCTTAGGGCTACAAAAGCGCTTCCAAGGAAGGGTGCTGGCTAGCAAGAGCTTTCGGTGCTGGCACTTTTCATCTCTGAGCAATTGCTCGACGTTTGCAATTTCTCACCTGAGCTCTCTTTAGACGGCGCGAGAGGATGAGCAGAAGATTAGGTGGCTAGAGAAGCCCAGAGCCCCAGTGTTCTTAGGGCTACAAGAGCGCTTCCAAGGAAGGGTGCTGGCTAGCCACAGCTTTCAGTGCTGGCACTTTTCATCTCTGAGCAGTTGCTCGACGTTTGCAATTTCTCACCTGAGTTCTCTTTAGACTGCGCGAGAGGATGAGCAGAAGATTAGGTGGCTAGAGAAGCCCAGAGCCCCAGTGTTCTTAGGGCTACAAAAGCGCTTCCAAGGAAGGGTGCTGGCTAGCAACAGCTTTCAGTGCTGGCACTTTTCATCTCTGAGCAATTGCTCAACGTTTGCAATTTCTCACCTGAGCTCTCTTTAGACTGCGCGAGAGGATGAGCAGAAGATTAGGTGGCTAGAGAAGCCCAGAGCCCCACTGTTCTTAGGCCTACAAAAGCACTTCCAAGGAAGGGTGCTGGCTAGCAAGAGCTTTCAGTGCTGGCACTTTTCATCTCTGAGCAATTGCTGGATGTTTGCAATTTCTCACCTGAGCTCTCTTTAGACGGCGCGAGAGGATGAGCAGAAGATTAGGTGGCTAGAGAAGCCCAGAGCCCCAGTGTTCTTAGGCCTACAAAAGCGCTTCCAAGGAAGGGTGCTGGCTAGCAACAGCTTTCAGTGCTGGCACTTTTCATCTCTGAGCAATTGCTCGACGTTTGCAATTTCTCCCCTGAGCTCTCTTTAGACTGCGCGAGAGGATGAGCAGAAGATGAGGTGGCTAGAGAAGCCCAGAGCCCCACTGTTCTTAGGCCTACAAAAGCGCTTCCAAGGAAGGGTGCTGGCTAGCAACAGCTTTCAGTGCTGGCACTTTTCATCTCTGAGCAATTGCTGGATGTTTGCAATTTCTCACCTGAGCTCTCTTTAGACTGCGCGAGAGGATGAGCAGAAGATTAGGTGGCTAGAGAAGCCCAGAGCCCCACTGTTCTTAGGGCTACAAAAGCGCTTCCAAGGAAGGGTGCTGGCTAGCAAGAGCTTTCAGTGCTGGCACTTTTCATCTCTGAGCAATTGCTCGACGTTTGCAATCTCTCACCTGAGTTCTTTTTAGACTGCGCGAGAGGATGAGCAGAAGATTAGGTGGCTAGAGAAGCCCAGAGCCCCACTGTTCTTAGGCCTACAAAAGCGCTTCCAAGGAAGGGTGCTGGCTAGCAACAGCTTTCAGTGCTGGCACTTTTCATCTCTGAGCAATTGCTCGACGTTTGCAATTTCTCGGCTCGTGTTTACGAGACGGAGAGATAGTGATCGTGATGTTTGGTGGGTAGAGAAGCGCAAAGCCCCAGTGTTGCTGCGCCTGTGAAAGCGCTTCCAAGGAAGGGTGCTGGCTAGCAAGAGCTTTCAGTGCTGGCTCTTTTCATCTCTGAGCAATTGCTCGACGTTTGCAATTTCTCACCTGAGCTCTCTTTAGAGTGCGCGAGAGGATGAGCAGAAGACGAGGTGGCTAGAGAAGCCCAGAGCCCCAGTGTTCTTAGGGCTACAAAAGCGCTTCCAAGGAAGGGTGCTGGCTAGCAAGAGCTTTCAGTGCTGGCACTTTTCATCTCTGAGCAATTGCTGGATGTTTGCAATTTCTCACCTGAGCTCTCTTTAGACTGCGCGAGAGGATGAGCAGAAGATTAGGTGGCTAGAGAAGCCCAGAGCCCCAGTGTTCTTAGGCCTACAAAAGCGCTTCCAAGGAAGGGTGCTGGCTAGCAAGAGCTTCCAGTGCTGGCACTTTTCATCTCTGAGCAGTTGCTCGACGTTTGCAATTTCTCACCTGAGTTCTCTTTAGACTGCGCGAGAGGATGAGCAGAAGATTAGGTAGCTAGAGAAGCCCAGAGCCCCACTGTTCTTAGGCCTACAAAAGCACTTCCAAGGAAGGGTGCTGGCTAGCAACAGCTTTCAGTGCTGGCACTTTTCATCTCTGAGCAATTGCTCGACGTTTGCAATCTCTCACCTGAGTTCTCTTTAGACTGCGCGAGAGGATGAGCAGAAGATTAGGTGGCTAGAGAAGCCCAGAGCCCCACTGTTCTTAGGCCTACAAAAGCGCTTCCAAGGAAGGGTGCTGGCTAGCAAGAGCTTTCAGTGCTGGCACTTTTCATCTCTGAGCAATTGCTCGACGTTTGCAATTTCTCGGCTCGTGTTTACGAGACGGAGAGATAGTGACCGTGATGTTTGGTGGGTAGAGAAGCGCAAAGCCCCAGTGTTGCTGCGCCTGTGAAAGCGCTTCCAAGGAAGGGTGCTGGCTAGCAAGAGCTTTCAGTGCTGGCACTTTTCATCTCTGAGCAATTGCTCGACGTTTGCAATTTCTCACCTGAGTTCTCTTTAGACTGCGCGAGAGGATGAGCAGAAGATTAGGTGGCTAGAGAAGCCCAGAGCCCCACTGTTCTTAGGCCTACAAAAGCGCTTCCAAGGAAGGGTGCTGGTTAGCAACAGCTTTCAGTGCTGGCACTTTTCATCTCTGAGCAATTGCTGGATGTTTGCAATTTCTCACCTGAGCTCTCTTTAGACTGCGCGAGAGGATGAGCAGAAGATTAGGTGGCTAGAGAAGCCCAGAGCCCCAGTGTTCTTAGGCCTACAAAAGCACTTCCAAGGAAGGGTGCTGGCTAGCAACAGCTTTCAGTGCTGGCACTTTTCATCTCTGAGCAATTGCTCGACGTTTGCAATTTCTCACCTGAGCTCTCTTTAGACGGCGCGAGAGGATGAGCAGAAGAGTAGGTGGCTAGAGAAGCCCAGAGCCCCAGTGTTCTTAGGCCTACAAAAGCGCTTCCAAGGAAGGGTGCTGGCTAGCAACAGCTTTCAGTGCTGGCACTTTTCATCTCTGAGTAATTGCTCGACGTTTGCAATTTCTCACCTGAGCTCTCTTTAGACTGCGCGAGAGGATGAGCAGAAGATGAGGTGGCTAGAGAAGCCCAGAGCCCCAGTGTTCTTACGGCTACAAAAGCGCTTCCAAGGAAGGGTGCTGGCTAGCAACAGATTTCAGTGCTGGCACTTTTCATCTCTGAGCAATTGCTCGACGTTTGCAATTTCTCACCTGAGATCTCTTTAGACTGCGCGAGAGGATGAGCAGAAGAGTAGGTGGCTAGAGAAGCCCAGAGCCCCAGTGTTCTTAGGCCTACAAGAGCGCTTCCAAGGAAGGGTGCTGGCTAGCCACAGCTTTCAGTGCTGACACTTTTCATCTTTGAGCAGTTGCTCGACGTTTGCAATTTCTCAAGTCGTATCTACGTGACGGAAAGAGAATGACCATGATGTTTGTTGGGTAGAGAAGCGCAAAGCCCCAGTGTTGCTGCGCCTGTGAAAGCACTTCCAAGGAAGGGTGCTGGCTAGCAACAGCTTTCAGTGCTGGCACTTTTCATCTCTGAGCAATTGCTGGATGTTTGCAATTTCTCACCTGAGCTCTCTTTAGAGTGCGCGAGAGGATGAGCAGAAGATTAGGTGGCTAGAGAAGCCCAGAGCCCCAGTGTTCTTAGGGCTACAAAAGCGCTTCCAAGGAAGGGTGCTGGCTAGCAACAGCTTTCAGTGCTGGCACTTTTCATCTCTGAGCAATTGCTGGACGTTTGCAATTTCTCACCTGAGCTCTCTTTAGACGGCGCGAGAGGATGAGCAGAAGATTAGGTGGCTAGAGAAGCCCAGAGCCCCAGTGTTCTTAGGCCTACAAAAGCGCTTCCAAGGAAGGGTGCTGGCTAGCAACAGCTTTCAGTGCTGGCACTTTTCATCTCTGAGCAATTGCTCGACGTTTGCAATTTCTCCCCTGAGCTCTCTTTAGACTGCGCGAGAGGATGAGCAGAAGATGAGGTGGCTAGAGAAGCCCAGAGCCCCACTGTTCTTAGGCCTACAAAAGCGCTTCCAAGGAAGGGTGCTGGCTAGCAAGAGCTTTCAGTGCTGGCACTTTTCATCTCTGAACAATTGCTCAATGTTTGCAATTTCTCACCTGAGCTCTCTTTAGACTGCGCGAGAGGATGAGCAGAAGATTAGGTGGCTAGAGAAGCCCAGAGCCCCACTGTTCTTAGGGCTACAAAAGCGCTTCCAAGGAAGGGTGCTGGCTAGCAACAGCTTTCAGTGCTGGCACTTTTCATCTCTGAGCAATTGCTCGACGTTTGCAATCTCTCACCTGAGTTCTTTTTAGACTGCGCGAGAGGATGAGCAGAAGATTAGGTGGCTAGAGAAGCCCAGAGCCCCACTGTTCTTAGGCCTACAAAAGCGCTTCCAAGGAAGGGTGCTGGCTAGCAACAGCTTTCAGTGCTGGCACTTTTCATCTCTGAGCAATTGCTCGACGTTTGCAATTTCTCGGCTCGTGTTTACGAGACGGAGAGATAGTGATCGTGATGTTTGGTGGGTAGAGAAGCGCAAAGCCCCAGTGTTGCTGTGCCTGTGAAAGCGCTTCCAAGGAAGGGTGCTGGCTAGCAACAGCTTTCAGTGCTGGCTCTTTTCATCTCTGAGCAATTGCTCGACGTTTGCAATTTCTCACCTGAGCTCTCTTTAGACTGCGCGAGAGGATGAGCAGAAGACGAGGTGGCTAGAGAAGCCCAGAGCCCCAGTGTTCTTAGGGCTACAAAAGCGCTTCCAAGGAAGGGTGCTGGCTAGCAAGAGCTTTCGGTGCTGGCACTTTTCATCTCTGAGCAATTGCTCGACGTTTGCAATTTCTCACCTGAGCTCTCTTTAGACGGCGCGAGAGGATGAGCAGAAGATTAGGTGGCTAGAGAAGCCCAGAGCCCCAGTGTTCTTAGGGCTACAAGAGCGCTTCCAAGGAAGGGTGCTGGCTAGCCACAGCTTTCAGTGCTGGCACTTTTCATCTCTGAGCAGTTGCTCGACGTTTGCAATTTCTCACCTGAGTTCTCTTTAGACTGCGCGAGAGGATGAGCAGAAGATTAGGTGGCTAGAGAAGCCCAGAGCCCCAGTGTTCTTAGGGCTACAAAAGCGCTTCCAAGGAAGGGTGCTGGCTAGCAACAGCTTTCAGTGCTGGCACTTTTCATCTCTGAGCAATTGCTCAACGTTTGCAATTTCTCACCTGAGCTCTCTTTAGACTGCGCGAGAGGATGAGCAGAACATTAGGTGGCTAGAGAAGCCCAGAGCCCCACTGTTCTTAGGCCTACAAAAGCACTTCCAAGGAAGGGTGCTGGCTAGCAAGAGCTTTCAGTGCTGGCACTTTTCATCTCTGAGCAATTGCTCGACGTTTGCAATTTCTCACCTGAGCTCTCTTTAGACGGCGCGAGAGGATGAGCAGAAGATTAGGTGGCTAGAGAAGCCCAGAGCCCCAGTGTTCTTAGGCCTACAAAAGCGCTTCCAAGGAAGGGTGCTGGCTAGCAACAGCTTTCAGTGCTGGCACTTTTCATCTCTGAGCAATTGCTCGACGTTTGCAATTTCTCCCCTGAGCTCTCTTTAGACTGCGCGAGAGGATGAGCAGAAGATGAGGTGGCTAGAGAAGCCCAGAGCCCCAGTGTTCTTAGGCCTACAAAAGCGCTTCCAAGGAAGGGTGCTGGCTAGCAACAGCTTTCAGTGCTGGCACTTTTCATCTCGGAGCAATTGCTGGATGTTTGCAATTTCTCACCTGAGCTCTCTTTAGACTGCGCGAGAGGATGAGCAGAAGATTAGGTGGCTAGAGAAGCCCAGAGCCCCAGTGTTCTTAGGGCTACAAAAGCGCTTCCAAGGAAGGGTGCTGGCTAGCAAGAGCTTTCAGTGCTGGCACTTTTCATCTCTGAGCAATTGCTCGACGTTTGCAATCTCTCACCTGAGTTCTTTTTAGACTGCGCGAGAGGATGAGCAGAAGATTAGGTGGCTAGAGAAGCCCAGAGCCCCACTGTTCTTAGGCCTACAAAAGCGCTTCCAAGGAAGGGTGCTGGCTAGCAACAGCTTTCAGTGCTGGCACTTTTCATCTCTGAGCAATTGCTCGACGTTTGCAATTTCTCGGCTCGTGTTTACGAGACGGAGAGATAGTGATCGTGATGTTTGGTGGGTAGAGAAGCGCAAAGCCCCAGTGTTGCTGCGCCTGTGAAAGCGCTTCCAAGGAAGGGTGCTGGCTAGCAACAGCTTTCAGTGCTGGCTCTTTTCGTCTCTGAGCAATTGCTCGACGTTTGCAATTTCTCACCTGAGCTCTCTTTAGACTGCGCGAGAGGATGAGCAGAAGACGAGGTGGCTAGAGAAGCCCAGAGCCCCAGTGTTCTTAGGGCTACAAAAGCGCTTCCAAGGAAGGGTGCTGGCTAGCAAGAGCTTTCAGTGCTGGCACTTTTCATCTCTGAGCAATTGCTCGACGTTTGCAATTTCTCACCTGAGCTCTCTTTAGACGGCGCGAGAGGATGAGCAGAAGATTAGGTGGCTAGAGAAGCCCAGAGCCCCAGTGTTCTTAGGGCTACAAGAGCGCTTCCAAGGAAGGGTGCTGGCTAGCCACAGCTTTCAGTGCTGGCACTTTTCATCTCTGAGCAGTTGCTCGACGTTTGCAATTTCTCACCTGAGTTCTCTTTAGACTGCGCGAGAGGATGAGCAGAAGATTAGGTGGCTAGAGAAGCCCAGAGCCCCACTGTTCTTAGGCCTACAAAAGCACTTCCAAGGAAGGGTGCTGGCTAGCAACAGCTTTCAGTGCTGGCACTTTTCATCTCTGAGCAATTGCTCAACGTTTGCAATTTCTCACCTGAGCTCTCTTTAGACTGCGCGAGAGGATGAGCAGAAGAGTAGGTGGCTAGAGAAGCCCAGAGCCCCAGTGTTCTTAGGCCTACAAAAGCACTTCCAAGGAAGGGTGCTGGCTAGCAAGAGCTTTCAGTGCTGGCACTTTTCATCTCTGAGCAATTGCTCGACGTTTGCAATTTCTCACCTGAGTTCTCTTTAGACTGCGCGAGAGGATGAGCAGAAGATTAGGTGGCTAGAGAAGCCCAGAGCCCCACTGTTCTTAGGCCTACAAAAGCGCTTCCAAGGAAGGGTGCTGGCTAGCAACAGCTTTCAGTGCTGGCACTTTTCATCTCTGAGCAATTGCTCGACGTTTGCAATTTCTCGGCTCGTGTTTACGAGACGGAGAGATAGTGACCGTGATGTTTGGTGGGTAGAGAAGCGCAAAGCCCCAGTGTTGCTGCGCCTGTGAAAGCGCTTCCAAGGAAGGGTGCTGGCTAGCAACAGCTTTCAGTGCTGGCACTTTTCATCTCTGAGCAATTGCTGGATGTTTGCAATTTCTCACCTGAGCTCTCTTTAGAGTGCGCGAGAGGATGAGCAGAATATTAGGTGGCTAGAGAAGCCCAGAGCCCCAGTGTTCTTAGGGCTACAAGAGCGCTTCCAAGGAAGGGTGCTGGCTAGCAACAGCTTTCAGTGCTGGCACTTTTCATCTCTGAGCAATTGCTGGATGTTTGCAATTTCTCACCTGAGCTCTCTTTAGACTGCGCGAGAGGATGAGCAGAAGATTAGGTGGCTAGAGAAGCCCAGAGCCCCACTGTTCTTAGGCCTACAAAAGCGCTTCCAAGGAAGGGTGCTGGCTAGCCACAGCTTTCAGTGCTGGCACTTTTCATCTCTGAGCAATTGCTCGACGTTTGCAATTTCTCACCTGAGTTCTCTTTAGACGGCGCGAGAGGATGAGCAGAAGAGTAGGTGGCTAGAGAAGCCCAGAGCCCCAGTGTTCTTAGGGCTACAAGAGCGCTTCCAAGGAAGGGTGCTGGCTAGCAACAGCTTTCAGTGCTGGCACTTTTCATCTCTGAGCAGTTGCTCGACTTTTGCAATTTCTCAGCTCTTGTCTAAGAGACTGAAAGAGAATGACCGTGATGTTTGGTGGGTAGAGTAGCGCAAAGCCCCAGTGTTGCTGCGCCTGTGAAAGCGCTTCCAAGGAAGGGTGCTGGCTAGCAAGAGCTTTCAGTGCTGGCACTTTTCATCTCTGAGCAATTGCTGGACGTTTGCAATTTCTCACCTGAGCTCTCTTTAGAGTGCGCGAGAGGATGAGCAGAAGATTAGGTGGCTAGAGAAGCCCAGAGCCCCAGTGTTCTTAGGCCTACAAAAGCGCTTCCAAGGAAGGGTTCTGGATAGCAAGAGCTTTCAGTGCTGGCACTTTTCATCTCTGAGCAATTGCTCGACGTTTGCAATTTTTCAACTCGTGTTTACGAGACAGAGAGATAGTGACCGTGATGTTTGGTGGGTAGAGAAGCGCAAAGCCCCAGTGTTGCTGCGCCTGTGAAAGCGCTTCCAAGGAAGGGAGCTGGCTAGCAACAGCTTTCAGTGCTGGCACTTTTCATCTCTGAGCAATTGCTCGACGTTTGCAATTTCTCACCTGAGCTCTCTTTAGACTGCGCGAGAGGATGAGCAGAAGAGTAGGTGGCTAGAGAAGCCCAGAGCCCCACTGTTCTTAGCGCTACAAAAGCGCTTCCAAGGAAGGGTGCTGGCTAGCCACAGCTTTCAGTGCTGGCACTTTTCATCTCTGAGCAGTTGCTCGACGTTTGCAATTTCTCAGCTCTTGTCTACGAGATGGAAAGAGAATGACCGTGACGTTTGGTGGGTAGAGTAGCGCAAAGCCCCAGTGTTGTTGCGCCTGTGAAAGCTCTTCCAAGGAAGGGTGCTGGCTAGCAAGAGCTTTCAGTGCTGGCAGTTTTCATCTCTGAGCAATTGCTCGACGTTTGCAATTTCTCACCTGAGCTCTCTTTAGACTGCGCGAGAGGATGAGCAGAAGATTAGGTGGCTAGAGAAGCCCAGAGCCCCAGTGTTCTTAGGCCTACAAAAGCGCTTCCAAGGAAGGGTGCTGGCTAGCAACAGCTTTCAGTGCTGGCACTTTTCATCTTTGAGCAGTTGCTCGACGTTTGCAATTTCTCAACTCGTATCTACGAGACGGAAAGAGAATGACCGTGATGTTTGGTGGGTAGAGAAGCGCAAAGCCCCAGTGTTGCTGCGCCTGTGAAAGCGCTTCCAAGGAAGGGAGCTGGCTAGCAACAGCTTTCAGTGCTGGCACTTTTCATCTCTGAGCAATTGCTGGACGTTTGCAGTTTCTCACCTGAGCTCTCTTTAGACTGCGCGAGAGGATGAGCAGAAGAGTAGGTGGCTAGAGAAGCCCAGAGCCCCAGTGTTCTTAGGGCTACAAAAGCGCTTCCAAGGAAGGGTGCTGGCTAGCAACAGCTTTCAGTGCTGGCACTTTTCATCTCTGAGCAATTGCTCGACGTTTGCAATTTCTCACCTGAGCTCTCTTTAGACTGCGCGAGAGGATGAGCAGAAGATTAGGTGGCTATAGAAGCCCAGAGCCCCAGTGTTCTTAGGGCTACAAAAGCGCTTCCAAGGAAGGGTGCTGGCTAGCAACAGCTTTCAGTGCTGGCACTTTTCATCTCTGAGCAATTGCTGGACGTTTGCAATTTCTCACCTGAGCTCTCTTTAGACTGCGCGAGAGGATGAGCAGAAGAGTAGGTGGCTAGAGAAGCCCAGAGCCCCACTGTTCTTAGGCCTACAAAAGCGCTTCCAAGGAAGGGTGCTGGCTAGCAAGAGCTTTCAGTGCTGGCACTTTTCATCTCTGAGCAATTGCTCGACGTTTGCAATTTCTCGGCTCGTGTTTACGAGACGGAGAGATAGTGACCGTGACGTTTGGTGGCTAGAGAAGCGCAAAGCCCCAGTGTTGCTGCGCCTGTGAAAGCGCTTCCAAGGAAGGGTGCTGGCTAGCAAGAGCTTCCAGTGCTGGCACTTTTCATCTCTGAGCAATTGCTGGATGTTTGCAATTTCTCACCTGAGCTCTCTTTAGACTGCGCGAGAGGATGAGCAGAAGATTAGGTAGCTAGAGAAGCCCAGAGCCCCACTGTTCTTAGGCCTACAAAAGCACTTCCAAGGAAGGGTGCTGGCTAGCAACAGCTTTCAGTGCTGGCACTTTTCATCTCTGAGCAATTGCTCGACGTTTGCAATCTCTCACCTGAGTTCTCTTTAGACTGCGCGAGAGGATGAGCAGAAGATTAGGTGGCTAGAGAAGCCCAGAGCCCCACTGTTCTTAGGCCTACAAAAGCGCTTCCAAGGAAGGGTGCTGGCTAGCAAGAGCTTTCAGTGCTGGCACTTTTCATCTCTGAGCAATTGCTCGACGTTTGCAATTTCTCACCTGAGCTCTCTTTAGACTGCGCGAGAGGATGAGCAGAAGAGTAGGTGGCTAGAGAAGCCCAGAGCCCCACTGTTCTTAGCGCTACAAAAGCGCTTCCAAGGAAGGGTGCTGGCTAGCCACAGCTTTCAGTGCTGGCACTTTTCATCTCTGAGCAGTTGCTCGACGTTTGCAATTTCTCAGCTCTTGTCTACGAGATGGAAAGAGAATGACCGTGACGTTTGGTGGGTAGAGTAGCGCAAAGCCCCAGTGTTGTTGCGCCTGTGAAAGCTCTTCCAAGGAAGGGTGCTGGCTAGCAAGAGCTTTCAGTGCTGGCAGTTTTCATCTCTGAGCAATTGCTCGACGTTTGCAATTTCTCACCTGAGCTCTCTTTAGACTGCGCGAGAGGATGAGCAGAAGATTAGGTGGCTAGAGAAGCCCAGAGCCCCAGTGTTCTTAGGCCTACAAAAGCGCTTCCAAGGAAGGGTGCTGGCTAGCAACAGCTTTCAGTGCTGGCACTTTTCATCTTTGAGCAGTTGCTCGACGTTTGCAATTTCTCAACTCGTATCTACGAGACGGAAAGAGAATGACCATGATGTTTGGTGGGTAGAGAAGCGCAAAGCCCCAGTGTTGCTGCGCCTGTGAAAGCGCTTCCAAGGAAGGGTGCTGGCTAGCAACAGCTTTCAGTGCTGGCACTTTTCATCTCTGAGCAATTGCTCGACGTTTGCAATTTCTCACCTGAGCTCTCTTTAGAGTGCGCGAGAGGATGAGCAGAAGATTAGGTGGCTAGAGAAGCCCAGAGCCCCAGTGTTCTTAGGCCTACAAAAGCGCTTCCAAGGAAGGGTGCTGGCTAGCCACAGCTTTCAGTGCTGGCACTTTTCATCTCTGAGCAATTGCTGGACGTTTGCAGTTTCTCACCTGAGCTCTCTTTAGACTGCGCGAGAGGATGAGCAGAAGAGTAGGTGGCTAGAGAAGCCCAGAGCCCCAGTGTTCTTAGGGCTACAAAAGCGCTTCCAAGGAAGGGTGCTGGCTAGCAACAGCTTTCAGTGCTGGCACTTTTCATCTCTGAGCAATTGCTCGACGTTTGCAATTTCTCACCTGAGCTCTCTTTAGACTGCGCGAGAGGATGAGCAGAAGATTAGGTGGCTATAGAAGCCCAGAGCCCCAGTGTTCTTAGGCCTACAAAAGCGCTTCCAAGGAAGGGTGCTGGCTAGCAACAGCTTTCAGTGCTGGCACTTTTCATCTCTGAGCAATTGCTGGACGTTTGCAATTTCTCACCTGAGCTCTCTTTAGACTGCGCGAGAGGATGAGCAGAAGAGTAGGTGGCTAGAGAAGCCCAGAGCCCCACTGTTCTTAGGCCTACAAAAGCGCTTCCAAGGAAGGGTGCTGGCTAGCAAGAGCTTTCAGTGCTGGCACTTTTCATCTCTGAGCAATTGCTCGACGTTTGCAATTTCTCGGCTCGTGTTTACGAGACGGAGAGATAGTGACCGTGACGTTTGGTGGCTAGAGAAGCGCAAAGCCCCAGTGTTGCTGCGCCTGTGAAAGCGCTTCCAAGGAAGGGTGCTGGCTAGCAAGAGCTTCCAGTGCTGGCACTTTTCATCTCTGAGCAATTGCTGGATGTTTGCAATTTCTCACCTGAGCTCTCTTTAGACTGCGCGAGAGGATGAGCAGAAGATTAGGTAGCTAGAGAAGCCCAGAGCCCCAGTGTTCTTAGGCCTACAAAAGCACTTCCAAGGAAGGGTGCTGGCTAGCAACAGCTTTCAGTGCTGGCACTTTTCATCTCTGAGCAATTGCTCGACGTTTGCAATCTCTCACCTGAGTTCTCTTTAGACTGCGCGAGAGGATGAGCAGAAGATTAGGTGGCTAGAGAAGCCCAGAGCCCCACTGTTCTTAGGCCTACAAAAGCGCTTCCAAGGAAGGGTGCTGGCTAGCAACAGCTTTCAGTGCTGGCACTTTTCATCTCTGAGCAATTGCTCGACGTTTGCAATTTCTCACCTGAGCTCTCTTTAGACGGCGCGAGAGGATGAGCAGAAGAGTAGGTGGCTAGAGAAGCCCAGAGCCCCACTGTTCTTAGGGCTACAAAAGCGCTTCCAAGGAAGGGTGCTGGCTAGCAACAGCTTTCAGTGCTGGCACTTTTCATCTCTGAACAATTGCTCAACGTTTGCAATTTCTCCCCTGAGTTCTCTTTAGACTGCGCGAGAGGATGAGCAGAAGATTAGGTGGCTAGAGAAGCACAGAGCCCCGGTGTTCTTAGGCCTACAAAAGCGCTTCCAAGGAATGGTGCTGGCTAGCAACAGCTTTCAGTGCTGGCACTTTTCATCTCTGAGCAATTGCTCGACTTTTGCAATTTCTCGGCTCGTGTTTACGAGACGGAGAGATAGTGACCGTGATGTTTGGTGGCTAGAGAAGCACAAAGCCCCAGTGTTGTTGCGCCTGTGAAAGCGCTTCCAAGGAAGGGTGCTGGCTAGCAACAGCTTTCAGTGCTGGCACTTTTCATCTCTGAGCAATTGCTCGACGTTTGCAATTTCTCACCTGAGCTCTCTTTAGACGGCGCGAGAGGATGAGCAGAAGAGCAGGTGGCTAGAGAAGGCCAGAGCCCCACTGTTCTTAGGGCTACAAAAGCGCTTCCAAGGAAGGGTGCTGGCTAGCAACAGCTTTCAGTGCTGGCACTTTTCATCTCTGAGTAATTGCTCGACGTTTGCAATTTCTCACCTGAGCTCTCTTTAGAGTGCGCGAGAGGATGAGCAGAAGATGAGGTGGCTAGAGAAGCCCAGAGCCCCAGTGTTCTTACGGCTACAAAAGCGCTTCCAAGGAAGGGTGCTGGCTAGCAACAGCTTTCAGTGCTGGCACTTTTCATCTCTGAGCAATTGCTCGACGTTTGCAATTTCTCACCTGAGCTCTCTTTAGACTGCGCGAGAGGATGAGCAGAAGAGTAGGTGGCTAGAGAAGCCCAGAGCCCCAGTGTTCTTAGGCCTACAAGAGCGCTTCCAAGGAAGGGTGCTGGCTAGCCACAGCTTTCAGTGCTGACACTTTTCATCTTTGAGCAGTTGCTCGACGTTTGCAATTTCTCAAGTCGTATCTACGTGACGGATAGAGAATGACCATGATGTTTGTTGGGTAGAGAAGCGCAAAGCCCCAGTGTTGCTGCGCCTGTGAAAGCGCTTCCAAGGAAGGGTGCTGGCTAGCAACAGCTTTCAGTGCTGGCACTTTTCATCTCTGAGCAATTGCTGGATGTTTGCAATTTCTCACCTGAGCTCTCTTTAGAGTGCGCGAGAGGATGAGCAGAAGATTAGGTGGCTAGAGAAGCCCAGAGCCCCAGTGTTCTTAGGGCTACAAAAGCGCTTCCAAGGAAGGGTGCTGGCTAGCAACAGCTTTCAGTGCTGGCACTTTTCATCTCTGAGCAATTGCTGGACGTTTGCAATTTCTCACCTGAGCTCTCTTTAGACGGCGCGAGAGGATGAGCAGAAGATTAGGTGGCTAGAGAAGCCCAGAGCCCCAGTGTTCTTAGGCCTACAAAAGCGCTTCCAAGGAAGGGTGCTGGCTAGCAAGAGCTTTCAGTGCTGGCACTTTTCATCTCTGAGCAATTGCTCGACGTTTGCAATTTCTCCCCTGAGCTCTCTTTAGACTGCGCGAGAGGATGAGCAGAAGATGAGGTGGCTAGAGAAGCCCAGAGCCCCACTGTTCTTAGGCCTACAAAAGCGCTTCCAAGGAAGGGTGCTGGCTAGCAACAGCTTTCAGTGCTGGCACTTTTCATCTCTGAGCAATTGCTCGACGTTTGCAATTTCTCACCTGAGCTCTCTTTAGACTGCGCGAGAGGATGAGCAGAAGATTAGGTGGCTAGAGAAGCCCAGAGCCCCACTGTTCTTAGGGCTACAAAAGCGCTTCCAAGGAAGGGTGCTGGCTAGCAAGAGCTTTCAGTGCTGGCACTTTTCATCTCTGAGCAATTGCTCGACGTTTGCAATCTCTCACCTCAGTTCTTTTTAGACTGCGCGAGAGGATGAGCAGAAGATTAGGTGGCTAGAGAAGCCCAGAGCCCCACTGTTCTTAGGCCTACAAAAGCGCTTCCAAGGAAGGGTGCTGGCTAGCAACAGCTTTCAGTGCTGGCACTTTTCATCTCTGAGCAATTGCTCGACGTTTGCAATTTCTCGGCTCGTGTTTACGAGACGGAGAGATAGTGACCGTGACGTTTGTTGGCTAGAGAAGCGCAAAGCCCCAGTGTTGCTGTGCCTGTGAAAGCGCTTCCAAGGAAGGGTGCTGGCTAGCAACAGCTTTCAGTGCTGGCTCTTTTCATCTCTGAGCAATTGCTCGACGTTTGCAATTTCTCACCTGAGCTCTCTTTAGACTGCGCGAGAGGATGAGCAGAAGACGAGGTGGCTAGAGAAGCCCAGAGCCCCACTGTTCTTAGGCCTACAAAAGCGCTTCCAAGGAAGGGTGCTGGCTAGCAAGAGCTTTCAGTGCTGGCACTTTTCATCTCTGAGCAATTGCTCGACGTTTGCAATTTCTCACCTGAGCTCTCTTTAGACGGCGCGAGAGGATGAGCAGAAGATTAGGTGGCTAGAGAAGCCCAGAGCCCCAGTGTTCTTAGGGCTACAAGAGCGCTTCCAAGGAAGGGTGCTGGCTAGCCACAGCTTTCAGTGCTGGCACTTTTCATCTCTGAGCAGTTGCTCGACGTTTGCAATTTCTCCCCTGAGTTCTCTTTAGACTGCGCGAGAGGATGAGCAGAAGATTAGGTGGCTAGAGAAGCCCAGAGCCCCAGTGTTCTTAGGGCTACAAAAGCGCTTCCAAGGAAGGGTGCTGGCTAGCAACAGCTTTCAGTGCTGGCACTTTTCATCTCTGAGCAATTGCTCAACGTTTGCAATTTCTCACCTGAGCTCTCTTTAGACTGCGCGAGAGGATGAGCAGAAGATTAGGTGGCTAGAGAAGCCCAGAGCCCCACTGTTCTTAGGCCTACAAAAGCACTTCCAAGGAAGGGTGCTGGCTAGCAAGAGCTTTCAGTGCTGGCACTTTTCATCTCTGAGCAATTGCTCGACGTTTGCAATTTCTCACCTGAGCTCTCTTTAGAGTGCGCGAGAGGATGAGCAGAAGATGAGGTGGCTAGAGAAGCCCAGAGCCCCAGTGTTCTTAGGCCTACAAAAGCGCTTCCAAGGAAGGGTGCTGGCTAGCAACAGCTTTCAGTGCTGGCACTTTTCATCTCTGAGCAATTGCTCGACGTTTGCAATTTCTCCCCTGAGCTCTCTTTAGACTGCGCGAGAGGATGAGCAGAAGATGAGGTGGCTAGAGAAGCCCAGAGCCCCACTGTTCTTAGGCCTACAAAAGCGCTTCCAAGGAAGGGTGCTGGCTAGCAACAGCTTTCAGTGCTGGCACTTTTCATCTCTGAGCAATTGCTCGACGTTTGCAATTTCTCACCTGAGCTCTCTTTAGACTGCGCGAGAGGATGAGCAGAAGATTAGGTGGCTAGAGAAGCCCAGAGCCCCAGTGTTCTTAGGGCTACAAAAGCGCTTCCAAGGAAGGGTGCTGGCTAGCAAGAGCTTTCAGTGCTGGCACTTTTCATCTCTGAGCAATTGCTCGACGTTTGCAATCTCTCACCTGAGTTCTTTTTAGACTGCGCGAGAGGATGAGCAGAAGATTAGGTGGCTAGAGAAGCCCAGAGCCCCACTGTTCTTAGGCCTACAAAAGCGCTTCCAAGGAAGGGTGCTGGCTAGCAACAGCTTTCAGTGCTGGCACTTTTCATCTCTGAGCAATTGCTCGACGTTTGCAATTTCTCGGCTCGTGTTTACGAGACGGAGAGATAGTGATCGTGATGTTTGTTGGGTAGAGAAGCGCAAAGCCCCAGTGTTGCTGCGCCTGTGAAAGCGCTTCCAAGGAAGGGTGCTGGCTAGCAACAGCTTTCAGTGCTGGCTCTTTTCATCTCTGAGCAATTGCTTGACGTTTGCAATTTCTCACCTGAGCTCTCTTTAGACTGCGCGAGAGGATGAGCAGAAGACGAGGTGGCTAGAGAAGCCCAGAGCCCCAGTGTTCTTAGGGCTACAAAAGCGCTTCCAAGGAAGGGTGCTGGCTAGCAAGAGCTTTCAGTGCTGGCACTTTTCATCTCTGAGCAATTGCTCGACGTTTGCAATTTCTCACCTGAGCTCTCTTTAGACGGCGCGAGAGGATGAGCAGAAGATTAGGTGGCTAGAGAAGCCCAGAGCCCCAGTGTTCTTAGGCCTACAAGAGCGCTTCCAAGGAAGGGTGCTGGCTAGCCACAGCTTTCAGTGCTGGCACTTTTCATCTCTGAGCAGTTGCTCGACGTTTGCAATTTCTCACCTGAGTTCTCTTTAGACTGCGCGAGAGGATGAGCAGAAGAGTAGGTGGCTAGAGAAGCCCAGAGCCCCAGTGTTCTTAGGGCTACAAAAGCGCTTCCAAGGAAGGGTGCTGGCTAGCAACAGCTTTCAGTGCTGGCACTTTTCATCTCTGAGCAATTGCTCAACGTTTGCAATTTCTCACCTGAGCTCTCTTTAGACTGCGCGAGACGATGAGCAGAAGAGTAGGTGGCTAGAGAAGCCCAGAGCCCCACTGTTCTTAGGCCTACAAAAGCACTTCCAAGGAAGGGTGCTGGCTAGCAACAGCTTTCAGTGCTGGCACTTTTCATCTCTGAGCAATTGCTCGACGTTTGCAATTTCTCACCTGAGTTCTCTTTAGACTGCGCGAGAGGATGAGCAGAAGATTAGGTGGCTAGAGAAGGCCAGAGCCCCAGTGTTCTTAGGGCTACAAAAGCGCTTCCAAGGAAGGGTGCTGGCTAGCCACAGCTTTCAGTGCTGGCACTTTTCATCTCTGAGCAATTGCTCGACGTTTGCAATTTCTCGGCTCGTGTTTACGAGACGGAGAGATAGTGACCGTGATGTTTGGTGGGTAGAGAAGCGCAAAGCCCCAGTGTTGCTGCGCCTGTGAAAGCGCTTCCAAGGAAGGGTGCTGGCTAGCAACAGCTTTCAGTGCTGGCACTTTTCATCTCTGAGCAATTAATGGATGTTTGCAATTTCTCACCTGAGCTCTCTTTAGACTGCGCGAGAGGATGAGCAGAAGATTAGGTGGCTAGAGAAGCCCAGAGCCCCAGTGTTCTTAGGGCTACAAGAGCGCTTCCAAGGAAGGGTGCTGGCTAGCAACAGCTTTCAGTGCTGGCACTTTTCATCTCTGAGCAATTGCTGGATGTTTGCAATTTCTCACCTGAGCTCTCTTTAGACTGCGCGAGAGGATGAGCAGAAGATTAGGTGGCTAGAGAAGCCCAGAGCCCCACTGTTCTTAGGGCTACAAAAGCGCTTCCAAGGAAGGGTGCTGGCTAGCCACAGCTTTCAGTGCTGGCACTTTTCATCTCTGAGCAATTGCTCGACGTTTGCAATTTCTCACCTGAGTTCTCTTTAGACGGCGCGAGAGGATGAGCAGAAGAGTAGGTGGCTAGAGAAGCCCAGAGCCCCAGTGTTCTTAGGGCTACAAGAGCGCTTCCAAGGAAGGGTGCTGGCTAGCAACAGCTTTCAGTGCTGGCACTTTTCATCTCTGAGCAGTTGCTCGACTTTTGCAATTTCTCAGCTCTTGTCTAAGAGACTGAAAGAGAATGACCGTGATGTTTGGTGGGTAGAGTAGCGCAAAGCCCCAGTGTTGCTGCGCCTGTGAAAGCGCTTCCAAGGAAGGGTGCTGGCTAGCAACAGCTTTCAGTGCTGGCACTTTTCATCTCTGAGCAATTGCTCGACATTTGCAATTTCAAACCTGAGCTCTCTTTAGACTGCCGAGAGGATGAGCAGAAGATTAGGTGGCTAGAGAAGCCCAGAGCCCCAGTGTTCTTAGGCCTACAAAAGCGCTTCCAAGGAAGGGTGCTGGCTAGCAACAGCTTTCAGTGCTGGCACTTTTCATCTCTGAGCAATTGCTCGACGTTTGCAATTTTTCAACTCGTGTTTACGAGACAGAGAGATAGTGACCGTGATGTTTGGTGGGTAGAGAAGCGCAAAGCCCCAGTGTTGCTGCGCCTGTGAAAGCGCTTCCAAGGAAGGGAGCTGGCTAGCCACAGCTTTCAGTGCTGGCACTTTTCATCTCTGAGCAATTGCTCGACGTTTGCAATTTCTCACCTGAGCTCTCTTTAGACTGCGCGAGAGGATGAGCAGAAGATTAGGTGGCTAGAGAAGCCCAGAGCCCCACTGTTCTTAGGGCTACAAAAGCGCTTCCAAGGAAGGGTGCTGGCTAGCCACAGCTTTCAGTGCTGGCACTTTTCATCTCTGAGCAGTTGCTCGACGTTTGCAATTTCTCAGCTCTTGTCTACGAGACGGAAAGAGAATGACCGTGACGTTTGGTGGGTAGAGTAGCGCAAAGCCCCAGTGTTGTTGCGCCTGTGAAAGCGCTTCCAAGGAAGGGTGCTGGCTAGCAAGAGCTTTCAGTGCTGGCAGTTTTCATCTCTGAGCAATTGCTCGACGTTTGCAATTTCTCACCTGAGCTCTCTTTAGACTGCGCGAGAGGATGAGCAGAAGATTAGGTGGCTAGAGAAGCCCAGAGCCCCAGTGTTCTTAGGCCTACAAAAGCGCTTCCAAGGAAGGGTGCTGGCTAGCAACAGCTTTCAGTGCTGGCACTTTTCATCTTTGAGCAGTTGCTCGACGTTTGCAATTTCTCAACTCGTATCTACGAGACGGAAAGAGAATGACCATGATGTTTGGTGGGTAGAGAAGCGCAAAGCCCCAGTGTTGCTGCGCCTGTGAAAGCGCTTCCAAGGAAGGGTGCTGGCTAGCAACAGCTTTCAGTGCTGGCACTTTTCATCTCTGAGCAATTGCTCAACGTTTGCAATTTCTCACCTGAGCTCTCTTTAGAGTGCGCGAGAGGATGAGCAGAAGATTAGGTGGCTAGAGAAGCCCAGAGCCCCACTGTTCTTAGGGCTACAAAAGCGCTTCCAAGGAAGGGTGCTGGCTAGCCACAGCTTTCAGTGCTGGCACTTTTCATCTCTGAGCAATTGCTGGACGTTTGCAGTTTCTCCCCTGAGCTCTCTTTAGAGTGCGCGAGAGGATGAGCAGAAGATGAGGTGGCTAGAGAAGCCCAGAGCCCCAGTGTTCTTAGGGCTACAAAAGCGCTTCCAAGGAAGGGTGCTGGCTAGCAACAGCTTTCAGTGCTGGCACTTTTCATCTCTGAGCAATTGCTCGACGTTTGCAATTTCTCACCTGAGCTCTCTTTAGACTGCGCGAGAGGATGAGCAGAAGATTAGGTGGCTAGAGAAGCCCAGAGCCCCAGTGTTCTTAGGCCTACAAAAGCGCTTCCAAGGAAGGGTGCTGGCTAGCAACAGCTTTCAGTGCTGGCACTTTTCATCTCTGAACAATTGCTCAACGTTTGCAATTTCTCACCTGAGCTCTCTTTAGACTGCGCGAGAGGATGAGCAGAAGAGTAGGTGGCTAGAGAAGCCCAGAGCCCCACTGTTCTTAGGCCTACAAAAGCACTTCCAAGGAAGGGTGCTGGCTAGCAACAGCTTTCAGTGCTGGCACTTTTCATCTCTGAGCAATTGCTCGACGTTTGCAATTTCTCACCTGAGTTCTCTTTAGACTGCGCGAGAGGATGAGCAGAAGATTAGGTGGCTAGAGAAGGCCAGAGCCCCAGTGTTCTTAGGGCTACAAAAGCGCTTCCAAGGAAGGGTGCTGGCTAGCCACAGCTTTCAGTGCTGGCACTTTTCATCTCTGAGCAATTGCTCGACGTTTGCAATTTCTCGGCTCGTGTTTACGAGACGGAGAGATAGTGACCGTGATGTTTGGTGGGTAGAGAAGCGCAAAGCCCCAGTGTTGCTGCGCCTGTGAAAGCGCTTCCAAGGAAGGGTGCTGGCTAGCAACAGCTTTCAGTGCTGGCACTTTTCATCTCTGAGCAATTGCTGGATGTTTGCAATTTCTCACCTGAGCTCTCTTTAGAGTGCGCGAGAGGATGAGCAGAAGATTAGGTGGCTAGAGAAGCCCAGAGCCCCAGTGTTCTTAGGGCTACAAGAGCGCTTCCAAGGAAGGGTGCTGGCTAGCAACAGCTTTCAGTGCTGGCACTTTTCATCTCTGAGCAATTGCTGGATGTTTGCAATTTCTCACCTGAGCTCTCTTTAGACTGCGCGAGAGGATGAGCAGAAGATTAGGTGGCTAGAGAAGCCCAGAGCCCCACTGTTCTTAGGCCTACAAAAGCGCTTCCAAGGAAGGGTGCTGGCTAGCCACAGCTTTCAGTGCTGGCACTTTTCATCTCTGAGCAATTGCTCGACGTTTGCAATTTCTCACCTGAGTTCTCTTTAGACGGCGCGAGAGGATGAGCAGAAGAGTAGGTGGCTAGAGAAGCCCAGAGCCCCAGTGTTCTTAGGGCTACAAGAGCGCTTCCAAGGAAGGGTGCTGGCTAGCAACAGCTTTCAGTGCTGGCACTTTTCATCTCTGAGCAGTTGCTCGACTTTTGCAATTTCTCAGCTCTTGTCTAAGAGACTGAAAGAGAATGACCGTGATGTTTGGTGGGTAGAGTAGCGCAAAGCCCCAGTGTTGCTGCGCCTGTGAAAGCGCTTCCAAGGAAGGGTGCTGGCTAGCAACAGCTTTCAGTGCTGGCACTTTTCATCTCTGAGCAATTGCTCGACATTTGCAATTTCAAACCTGAGCTCTCTTTAGACTGCCGAGAGGATGAGCAGAAGATTAGGTGGCTAGAGAAGCCCAGAGCCCCAGTGTTCTTAGGGCTACAAGAGCGCTTCCAAGGAAGGGTGCTGGCTAGCAACAGCTTTCAGTGCTGGCACTTTTCATCTCTGAGCAATTGCTCGACGTTTGCAATTTTTCAACTCGTGTTTACGAGACAGAGAGATAGTGACCGTGATGTTTGGTGGGTAGAGAAGCGCAAAGCCCCAGTGTTGCTGCGC
The DNA here is from genome assembly GCA_037962945.1 of Sarcoramphus papa. NCBI lineage: Eukaryota > Metazoa > Chordata > Aves > Accipitriformes > Cathartidae > Sarcoramphus > Sarcoramphus papa. Next base: position 96,263,516 of record CM075586.1, read on the forward strand.
CTGTGAAAGCGCTTCCAAGGAAGGGAGCTGGCTAGCAACAGCTTTCAGTGCTGGCACTTTTCATCTCTGAGCAATTGCTCGACGTTTGCAATTTCTCACCTGAGCTCTCTTTAGACTGCGCGAGAGGATGAGCAGAAGATTAGGTGGCTAGAGAAGCCCAGAGCCCCACTGTTCTTAGCGCTACAAAAGCGCTTCCAAGGAAGGGTGCTGGCTAGCCACAGCTTTCAGTGCTGGCACTTTTCATCTCTGAGCAGTTGCTCGACGTTTGCAATTTCTCAGCTCTTGTCTACGAGACGGAAAGAGAATGACCGTGACGTTTGGTGGGTAGAGTAGCGCAAAGCCCCAGTGTTGTTGCGCCTGTGAAAGCGCTTCCAAGGAAGGGTGCTGGCTAGCAAGAGCTTTCAGTGCTGGCAGTTTTCATCTCTGAGCAATTGCTCGACGTTTGCAATTTCTCACCTGAGCTCTCTTTAGACTGCGCGAGAGGATGAGCAGAAGATTAGGTGGCTAGAGAAGCCCAGAGCCCCAGTGTTCTTAGGGCTACAAAAGCGCTTCCAAGGAAGGGTGCTGGCTAGCAACAGCTTTCAGTGCTGGCACTTTTCATCTTTGAGCAGTTGCTCGACGTTTGCAATTTCTCAACTCGTATCTACGAGACGGAAAGAGAATGACCATGATGTTTGGTGGGTAGAGAAGCGCAAAGCCCCAGTGTTGCTGCGCCTGTGAAAGCGCTTCCAAGGAAGGGTGCTGGCTAGCAACAGCTTTCAGTGCTGGCACTTTTCATCTCTGAGCAATTGCTCAACGTTTGCAATTTCTCACCTGAGCTCTCTTTAGAGTGCGCGAGAGGATGAGCAGAAGATTAGGTGGCTAGAGAAGCCCAGAGCCCCACTGTTCTTAGGGCTACAAAAGCGCTTCCAAGGAAGGGTGCTGGCTAGCCACAGCTTTCAGTGCTGGCACTTTTCATCTCTGAGCAATTGCTGGACGTTTGCAGTTTCTCACCTGAGCTCTCTTTAGAGTGCGCGAGAGGATGAGCAGAAGAGTAGGTGGCTAGAGAAGCCCAGAGCCCCAGTGTTCTTAGGGCTACAAAAGCGCTTCCAAGGAAGGGTGCTGGCTAGCAACAGCTTTCAGTGCTGGCACTTTTCATCTCTGAGCAATTGCTCGACGTTTGCAATTTCTCACCTGAGCTCTCTTTAGACTGCGCGAGAGGATGAGCAGAAGATTAGGTGGCTAGAGAAGCCCAGAGCCCCAGTGTTCTTAGGCCTACAAAAGCGCTTCCAAGGAAGGGTGCTGGCTAGCAACAGCTTTCAGTGCTGGCACTTTTCATCTCTGAACAATTGCTCAACGTTTGAAATTTCTCACCTGAGCTCTCTTTAGACTGCGCGAGAGGATGAGCAGAAGAGTAGGTGGCTAGAGAAGCCCAGAGCCCCAGTGTTGTTAGGGCTACAAAAGCGCTTCCAAGGAAGGGTGCTGGCTAGCAACAGCTTTCAGTGCTGGCACTTTTCATCTCTGAGCAATTGCTCGACGTTTGCAATTTCTCGGCTCGTGTTTACGAGACGGAGAGATAGTGACCGTGACGTTTGGTGGCTAGAGAAGCGCAAAGCCCCAGTGTTGCTGCGCCTGTGAAAGCGCTTCCAAGGAAGGGTGCTGGCTAGCAACAGCTTTCAGTGCTGGCACTTTTCATCTCTGAGCAATTGCTCGACGTTTGCAATTTCTCACCTGAGCTCTCTTTAGACTGCGCGAGAGGATGAGCAGAAGATTAGGTGGCTAGAGAAGCCCAGAGCCCCAGTGTTCTTAGGCCTACAAGAGCGCTTCCAAGGAAGGGTGCTGGCTAGCCACAGCTTTCAGTGCTGGCACTTTTCATCTCTGAGCAATTGCTCGACGTTTGCAATTTCTCGGCTCGTGTTTACGAGATGGAGAGATAGTGACCGTGACATTTGGTGGGTAGAGAAGCACAAAGCCCCAGTGTTGCTGCGCCTGTGAAAGCGCTTCCAAGGAAGGGTGCTGGCTAGCAACAGCTTTCAGTGCTGGCTCTTTTCATCTCTGAGCAATTGCTCGACGTTTGCAATTTCTCACCTGAGCTCTCTTTAGACTGCGCGAGAGGATGAGCAGAAGATTAGGTGGCTAGAGAAGGCCAGAGCCCCAGTGTTCTTAGGCCTACAAAAGCGCTTCCAAGGAAGGGTGCTGGCTAGCAACAGCTTTCAGTGCTGGCACTTTTCATCTCTGAGCAATTGCTGGACGTTTGCAATTTCTCACCTGAGCTCTCTTTAGACGGCGCGAGAGGATGAGCAGAAGATTAGGTGGCTAGAGAAGCCCAGAGCCCCAGTGTTCTTAGGCCTACAAAAGCGCTTCCAAGGAAGGGTGCTGGCTAGCCACAGCTTTCAGTGCTGGCACTTTTCATCTCTGAGCAGTTGCTCGACGTTTGCAATTTCTCAGCTCTTGTCTACGAGACTGAAAGAGAATGACCGTGATGTTTGGTGGGTAGAGTAGCGCAAAGTCGCAGTGTTGCTGTGCCTGTGAAAGCGCTTCCAAGGAAGGGTGCTGGCTAGCAACAGCTTTCAGTGCTGGCACTTTTCATCTCTGAGCAATTGCTCGACGTTTGCAATTTCTCACCTGAGCTCTCTTTCGACTGCGCGAGAGGATGAGCAGAAGATTAGGTGGCTAGAGAAGCCCAGAGCCCCACTGTTCTTAGGCCTACAAAAGCGCTTCCAAGGAAGGGTGCTGGCTAGCAACAGCTTTCAGTGCTGGCACTTTTCATCTCTGAGCAATTGCTCAACGTTTGCAATTTCTCACCTGAGCTCTCTTTAGACTGCGCGAGAGGATGAGCAGAAGATTAGGTGGCTAGAGAAGCCCAGAGCCCCACTGTTCTTAGGCCTACAAAAGCGCTTCCAAGGAAGGGTGCTGGCTAGCAAGAGCTTTCAGTGCTGGCACTTTTCATCTCTGAGCAATTGCTCGACGTTTGCAATTTCTCGGCTCGTGTTTACGAGACGGAGAGATAGTGACCGTGATGTTTGGTGGGTAGAGAAGCGCAAAGCCCCAGTGTTGCTGCGCCTGTGAAAGCGCTTCCAAGGAAGGGTGCTGGCTAGCAAGAGCTTTCAGTGCTGGCACTTTTCATCTCTGAGCAATTGCTGGATGTTTGCAATTTCTCACCTGAGCTCTCTTTAGACTGCGCGAGAGGATGAGCAGAAGATTAGGTGGCTAGAGAAGCCCAGAGCCCCAGTGTTCTTAGGCCTACAAAAGCGCTTCCAAGGAAGGGTGCTGGCTAGCAACAGCTTTCAGTGCTGGCACTTTTCATCTCTGAGCAATTGCTGGATGTTTGCAATTTCTCACCTGAGCTCTCTTTAGACTGCGCGAGAGGATGAGCAGAAGATTAGGTGGCTAGAGAAGCCCAGAGCCCCAGTGTTCTTAGGCCTACAAAAGCGCTTCCAAGGAAGGGTGCTGGCTAGCCACAGCTTTCAGTGCTGGCACTTTTCATCTCTGAGCAATTGCTGGACGTTTGCAATTTCTCACCTGAGTTCTCTTTAGACTGCGCGAGAGGATGAGCAGAAGATGAGGTGGCTAGAGAAGCCCAGAGCCCCAGTGTTCTTAGGGCTACAAAAGCGCTTCCAAGGAAGGGTGCTGGCTAGCAAGAGCTTTCAGTGCTGGCACTTTTCATCTCTGAGCAATTGCTCGACGTTTGCAATTTCTCACCTGAGCTCTCTTTAGACGGCGCGAGAGGATGAGCAGAAGAGTAGGTGGCTAGAGAAGCCCAGAGCCCCAGTGTTCCTAGGGCTACAAAAGCGCTTCCAAGGAAGGGTGCTGGCTAGCAACAGCTTTCAGTGCTGGCACTTTTCATCTCTGAACAATTGCTCAACGTTTGCAATTTCTCACCTCAACTCTCTTTAGACTGCGCGAGAGGATGAGCAGAAGATTAGGTGGCTAGAGAAGCACAGAGCCCCGGTGTTCTTAGGCCTACAAAAGCGCTTCCAAGGAATGGTGCTGGCTAGCAACAGCTTTCAGTGCTGGCACTTTTCATCTCTGAGCAATTGCTCGACTTTTGCAATTTCTCGGCTCGTGTTTACGAGACGGAGAGATAGTGACCGTGATGTTTGGTGGCTAGAGAAGCCCAGAGCCCCAGTGTTCTTACGGCTACAAAAGCGCTTCCAAGGAAGGGTGCTGGCTAGCAAGAGCTTTCAGTGCTGGCACTTTTCATCTCTGAGCAATTGCTCGACGTTTGCAATTTCTCACCTGAGCTCTCTTTAGACTGCGCGAGAGGATGAGCAGAAGAGTAGGTGGCTAGAGAAGCCCAGAGCCCCAGTGTTCTTAGGCCTACAAGAGCGCTTCCAAGGAAGGGTGCTGGCTAGCCACAGCTTTCAGTGCTGACACTTTTCATCTTTGAGCAGTTGCTCGACGTTTGCAATTTCTCAAGTCGTATCTACGTGACGGAAAGAGAATGACCATGATGTTTGGTGGGTAGAGAAGCGCAAAGCCCCAGTGTTGCTGCGCCTGTGAAAGCGCTTCCAAGGAAGGGTGCTGGCTAGCAACAGCTTTCAGTGCTGGCACTTTTCATCTCTGAGCAATTGCTGGATGTTTGCAATTTCTCACCTGAGCTCTCTTTAGAGTGCGCGAGAGGATGAGCAGAAGATTAGGTGGCTAGAGAAGCCCAGAGCCCCAGTGTTCTTAGGCCTACAAAAGCGCTTCCAAGGAAGGGTGCTGGCTAGCAACAGCTTTCAGTGCTGGCACTTTTCATCTCTGAGCAATTGCTCGACGTTTGCAATTTCTCACCTGAGCTCTCTTTAGACTGCGCGAGAGGATGAGCAGAAGAGTAGGTGGCTAGAGAAGCCCAGAGCCCCAGTGTTCTTAGGCCTACAAAAGCGCTTCCAAGGAAGGGTGCTGGCTAGCAACAGCTTTCAGTGCTGGCACTTTTCATCTCTGAGCAATTGCTCGACGTTTGCAATTTCTCCCCTGAGCTCTCTTTAGAGTGCGCGAGAGGATGAGCAGAAGAGTAGGTGGCTAGAGAAGCCCAGAGCCCCACTGTTCTTAGGCCTACTAAAGCGCTTCCAAGGAAGGGTGCTGGCTAGCAACAGCTTTCAGTGCTGGCACTTTTCATCTCTGAGCAATTGCTGGATGTTTGCAATTTCTCACCTGAGCTCTCTTTAGACTGCGCGAGAGGATGAGCAGAAGATTAGGTGGCTAGAGAAGCCCAGAGCCCCAGTGTTCTTAGGCCTACAAAAGCGCTTCCAAGGAAGGGTGCTGGCTAGCAAGAGCTTTCAGTGCTGGCACTTTTCATCTCTGAGCAATTGCTCGACGTTTGCAATCTCTCACCTGAGTTCTTTTTAGACTGCGCGAGAGGATGAGCAGAAGATTAGGTGGCTAGAGAAGCCCAGAGCCCCAGTGTTCTTAGGCCTACAAAAGCGCTTCCAAGGAAGGGTGCTGGCTAGCAACAGCTTTCAGTGCTGGCACTTTTCATCTCTGAGCAATTGCTCGACGTTTGCAATTTCTCGGCTCGTGTTTACGAGACGGAGAGATAGTGATCGTGATGTTTGGTGGCTAGAGAAGCGCAAAGCCCCAGTGTTGCTGCGCCTGTGAAAGCGCTTCCAAGGAAGGGTGCTGGCTAGCAACAGCTTTCAGTGCTGGCTCTTTTCATCTCTGAGCAATTGCTCGACGTTTGCAATTTCTCACCTGAGCTCTCTTTAGACTGCGCGAGAGGATGAGCAGAAGACGAGGTGGCTAGAGAAGCCCAGAGCCCCAGTGTTCTTAGGGCTACAAAAGCACTTCCAAGGAAGGGTGCTGGCTAGCAAGAGCTTTCAGTGCTGGCACTTTTCATCTCTGAGCAATTGCTCGACGTTTGCAATTTCTCACCTGAGCTCTCTTTAGACTGCGCGAGAGGATGAGCAGAAGATTAGGTGGCTAGAGAAGCCCAGAGCCCCAGTGTTCTTAGGGCTACAAGAGCGCTTCCAAGGAAGGGTGCTGGCTAGCCACAGCTTTCAGTGCTGGCACTTTTCATCTCTGAGCAGTTGCTCGACGTTTGCAATTTCTCACCTGAGCTCTCTTTAGACTGCGCGAGAGGATGAGCAGAAGATTAGGTGGCTAGAGAAGCCCAGAGCCCCAGTGTTCTTAGGGCTACAAAAGCGCTTCCAAGGAAGGGTGCTGGCTAGCAACAGCTTTCAGTGCTGGCACTTTTCATCTCTGAGCAATTGCTCAACGTTTGAAATTTCTCACCTGAGCTCTCTTTAGACTGCGCGAGAGGATGAGCAGAAGAGTAGGTGGCTAGAGAAGCCCAGAGCCCCAGTGTTCTTAGGCCTACAAAAGCGCTTCCAAGGAAGGGTGCTGGCTAGCAAGAGCTTTCAGTGCTGGCACTTTTCATCTCTGAGCAATTGCTCGACGTTTGCAATTTCTCGGCTCGTGTTTACGAGACGGAGAGATAGTGACCGTGATGTTTGGTGGGTAGAGAAGCGCAAAGCCCCAGTGTTGCTGCGCCTGTGAAAGCGCTTCCAAGGAAGGGTGCTGGCTAGCAAGAGCTTTCAGTGCTGGCACTTTTCATCTCTGAGCAATTGCTGGATGTTTGCAATTTCTCACCTGAGCTCTCTTTAGACTGCGCGAGAGGATGAGCAGAAGATTAGGTGGCTAGAGAAGCCCAGAGCCCCAGTGTTCTTAGGCCTACAAAAGCGCTTCCAAGGAAGGGTGCTGGCTAGCCACAGCTTTCAGTGCTGGCACTTTTCATCTCTGAGCAATTGCTGGACGTTTGCAATTTCTCACCTGAGTTCTCTTTAGACTGCGCGAGAGGATGAGCAGAAGATGAGGTGGCTAGAGAAGCCCAGAGCCCCAGTGTTCTTAGGGCTACAAAAGCGCTTCCAAGGAAGGGTGCTGGCTAGCAAGAGCTTTCAGTGCTGGCACTTTTCATCTCTGAGCAATTGCTCGACGTTTGCAATTTCTCACCTGAGCTCTCTTTAGACGGTGCGAGAGGATGAGCAGAAGAGTAGGTGGCTAGAGAAGCCCAGAGCCCCAGTGTTCTTAGGCCTACAAAAGCGCTTCCAAGGAAGGGTGCTGGCTAGCAACAGCTTTCAGTGCTGGCACTTTTCATCTCTGAACAATTGCTCAACGTTTGCAATTTCTCACCTCAACTCTCTTTAGACTGCGCGAGAGGATGAGCAGAAGATTAGGTGGCTAGAGAAGCACAGAGCCCCGGTGTTCTTAGGCCTACAAAAGCGCTTCCAAGGAATGGTGCTGGCTAGCAACAGCTTTCAGTGCTGGCACTTTTCATCTCTGAGCAATTGCTCGACTTTTGCAATTTCTCGGCTCGTGTTTACGAGACGGAGAGATAGTGACCGTGATGTTTGGTGGCTAGAGAAGCCCAGAGCCCCAGTGTTCTTACGGCTACAAAAGCGCTTCCAAGGAAGGGTGCTGGCTAGCAAGAGCTTTCAGTGCTGGCACTTTTCATCTCTGAGCAATTGCTCGACGTTTGCAATTTCTCACCTGAGCTCTCTTTAGACTGCGCGAGAGGATGAGCAGAAGAGTAGGTGGCTAGAGAAGCCCAGAGCCCCAGTGTTCTTAGGCCTACAAGAGCGCTTCCAAGGAAGGGTGCTGGCTAGCCACAGCTTTCAGTGCTGACACTTTTCATCTTTGAGCAGTTGCTCGACGTTTGCAATTTCTCAAGTCGTATCTACGTGACGGAAAGAGAATGACCATGATGTTTGGTGGGTAGAGAAGCGCAAAGCCCCAGTGTTGCTGCGCCTGTGAAAGCACTTCCAAGGAAGGGTGCTGGCTAGCAACAGCTTTCAGTGCTGGCACTTTTCATCTCTGAGCAATTGCTGGATGTTTGCAATTTCTCACCTGAGCTCTCTTTAGAGTGCGCGAGAGGATGAGCAGAAGATTAGGTGGCTAGAGAAGCCCAGAGCCCCAGTGTTCTTAGGCCTACAAAAGCGCTTCCAAGGAAGGGTGCTGGCTAGCAACAGCTTTCAGTGCTGGCACTTTTCATCTCTGAGCAATTGCTCGACGTTTGCAATTTCTCACCTGAGCTCTCTTTAGACTGCGCGAGAGGATGAGCAGAAGAGTAGGTGGCTAGAGAAGCCCAGAGCCCCAGTGTTCTTAGGCCTACAAAAGCGCTTCCAAGGAAGGGTGCTGGCTAGCAACAGCTTTCAGTGCTGGCACTTTTCATCTCTGAGCAATTGCTCGACGTTTGCAATTTCTCCCCTGAGCTCTCTTTAGAGTGCGCGAGAGGATGAGCAGAAGAGTAGGTGGCTAGAGAAGCCCAGAGCCCCACTGTTCTTAGGCCTACTAAAGCGCTTCCAAGGAAGGGTGCTGGCTAGCAACAGCTTTCAGTGCTGGCACTTTTCATCTCTGAGCAATTGCTGGATGTTTGCAATTTCTCACCTGAGCTCTCTTTAGACTGCGCGAGAGGATGAGCAGAAGATTAGGTGGCTAGAGAAGCCCAGAGCCCCAGTGTTCTTAGGCCTACAAAAGCGCTTCCAAGGAAGGGTGCTGGCTAGCAAGAGCTTTCAGTGCTGGCACTTTTCATCTCTGAGCAATTGCTCGACGTTTGCAATCTCTCACCTGAGTTCTTTTTAGACTGCGCGAGAGGATGAGCAGAAGATTAGGTGGCTAGAGAAGCCCAGAGCCCCAGTGTTCTTAGGCCTACAAAAGCGCTTCCAAGGAAGGGTGCTGGCTAGCAACAGCTTTCAGTGCTGGCACTTTTCATCTCTGAGCAATTGCTCGACGTTTGCAATTTCTCGGCTCGTGTTTACGAGACGGAGAGATAGTGATCGTGATGTTTGGTGGCTAGAGAAGCGCAAAGCCCCAGTGTTGCTGCGCCTGTGAAAGCGCTTCCAAGGAAGGGTGCTGGCTAGCAACAGCTTTCAGTGCTGGCTCTTTTCATCTCTGAGCAATTGCTCGACGTTTGCAATTTCTCACCTGAGCTCTCTTTAGACTGCGCGAGAGGATGAGCAGAAGACGAGGTGGCTAGAGAAGCCCAGAGCCCCAGTGTTCTTAGGGCTACAAAAGCACTTCCAAGGAAGGGTGCTGGCTAGCAAGAGCTTTCAGTGCTGGCACTTTTCATCTCTGAGCAATTGCTCGACGTTTGCAATTTCTCACCTGAGCTCTCTTTAGACTGCGCGAGAGGATGAGCAGAAGATTAGGTGGCTAGAGAAGCCCAGAGCCCCAGTGTTCTTAGGGCTACAAGAGCGCTTCCAAGGAAGGGTGCTGGCTAGCCACAGCTTTCAGTGCTGGCACTTTTCATCTCTGAGCAGTTGCTCGACGTTTGCAATTTCTCACCTGAGCTCTCTTTAGACTGCGCGAGAGGATGAGCAGAAGATTAGGTGGCTAGAGAAGCCCAGAGCCCCAGTGTTCTTAGGGCTACAAAAGCGCTTCCAAGGAAGGGTGCTGGCTAGCAACAGCTTTCAGTGCTGGCACTTTTCATCTCTGAGCAATTGCTGGACGTTTGCAATTTCTCACCTGAGCTCTCTTTAGACTGCGCGAGAGGATGAGCAGAAGAGTAGGTGGCTAGAGAAGCCCAGAGCCCCAGTGTTCTTAGGGCTACAAAAGCGCTTCCAAGGAAGGGTGCTGGCTAGCAACAGCTTTCAGTGCTGGCACTTTTCATCTCTGAGCAATTGCTCAACGTTTGAAATTTCTCGGCTCGTGTTTACGAGACGGAGAGATAGTGACCGTGATGTTTGGTGGCTAGAGAAGCGCAAAGCCCCAGTGTTGCTGCGCCTGTGAAAGCGCTTCCAAGGAAGGGTGCTGGCTAGCAACAGCTTTCAGTGCTGGCACTTTTCATCTCTGCGCAATTGCTGGATGTTTGCAATTTCTCACCTGAGCTCTCTTTAGACTGCGCGAGAGGATGAGCAGAAGATTAGGTGGCTAGAGAAGCCCAGAGCCCCAGTGTTCTTAGGGCTACAAGAGCGCTTCCAAGGAAGGGTGCTGGCTAGCCACAGCTTTCAGTGCTGGCACTTTTCATCTCTGAGCAATTGCTCGACGTTTGCAATTTCTCGGCTCGTGTTTACGAGATGGAGAGATAGTGACCGTGACGTTTGGTGGGTAGAGAAGCACAAAGCCCCAGTGTTGCTGCGCCTGTGAAAGCGCTTCCAAGGAAGGGTGCTGGCTAGCAACAGCTTTCAGTGCTGGCTCTTTTCATCTCTGAGCAATTGCTCGACGTTTGCAATTTCTCACCTGAGCTCTCTTTAGACTGCGCGAGAGGATGAGCAGAAGATTAGGTGGCTAGAGAAGGCCAGAGCCCCAGTGTTCTTAGGCCTACAAAAGCGCTTCCAAGGAAGGGTGCTGGCTAGCAACAGCTTTCAGTGCTGGCACTTTTCATCTCCGAGCAATTGCTGGACGTTTGCAATTTCTCACCTGAGCTCTCTTTAGACTGCGCGAGAGGATGAGCAGAAGATTAGGTGGCTAGAGAAGGCCAGAGCCCCAGTGTTCTTAGGGCTACAAAAGCGCTTCCAAGGAAGGGTGCTGGCTAGCCACAGCTTTCAGTGCTGGCACTTTTCATCTCTGAGCAGTTGCTCGACGTTTGCAATTTCTCAGCTCTTGTCTACGAGACTGAAAGAGAATGACCGTGATGTTTGGTGGGTAGAGTAGCGCAAAGTCGCAGTGTTGCTGTGCCTGTGAAAGCGCTTCCAAGGAAGGGTGCTGGCTAGCAACAGCTTTCAGTGCTGGCACTTTTCATCTCTGAGCAATTGCTCGACGTTTGCAATTTCTCACCTGAGCTCTCTTTCGACTGCGCGAGAGGATGAGCAGAATATTAGGTGGCTAGAGAAGCCCAGAGCCCCACTGTTCTTAGGCCTACAAAAGCGCTTCCAAGGAAGGGTGCTGGCTAGCAAGAGCTTTCAGTGCTGGCACTTTTCATCTCTGAGCAATTGCTCAACGTTTGCAATTTCTCACCTGAGCTCTCTTTAGACTGCGCGAGAGGATGAGCAGAAGATTAGGTGGCTAGAGAAGCCCAGAGCCCCACTGTTCTTAGGCCTACAAAAGCGCTTCCAAGGAAGGGTGCTGGCTAGCAAGAGCTTTCAGTGCTGGCACTTTTCATCTCTGAGCAATTGCTCGACGTTTGCAATTTCTCGGCTCGTGTTTACGAGACGGAGAGATAGTGACCGTGATGTTTGGTGGGTAGAGAAGCGCAAAGCCCCAGTGTTGCTGCGCCTGTGAAAGCGCTTCCAAGGAAGGGTGCTGGCTAGCAAGAGCTTTCAGTGCTGGCACTTTTCATCTCTGAGCAATTGCTCGACGTTTGCAATTTCTCACCTGAGCTCTCTTTAGACTGCGCGAGAGGATGAGCAGAAGATTAGGTGGCTAGAGAAGCCCAGAGCCCCAGTGTTCTTAGGGCTACAAGAGCGCTTCCAAGGAAGGGTGCTGGCTAGCAACAGCTTTCAGTGCTGGCACTTTTCATCTCTGAGCAATTGCTGGATGTTTGCAATTTCTCACCTGAGCTCTCTTTAGACTGCGCGAGAGGATGAGCAGAAGATGAGGTGGCTAGAGAAGCCCAGAGCCCCAGTGTTCTTAGGCCTACAAAAGCGCTTCCAAGGAAGGGTGCTGGCTAGCCACAGCTTTCAGTGCTGGCACTTTTCATCTCTGAGCAATTGCTGGACGTTTGCAATTTCTCACCTGAGCTCTCTTTAGACTGCGCGAGAGGATGAGCAGAAGAGTAGGTGGCTAGAGAAGCCCAGAGCCCCACTGTTCTTAGGCCTACAAAAGCGCTTCCAAGGAAGGGTGCTGGCTAGCAAGAGCTTTCAGTGCTGGCACTTTTCATCTCTGAGCAATTGCTCGACGTTTGCAATTTCTCACCTGAGCTCTCTTTAGACTGCGCGAGAGGATGAGCAGAAGAGTAGGTGGCTAGAGAAGCCCAGAGCCCCAGTGTTCTTAGGGCTACAAAAGCGCTTCCAAGGAAGGGTGCTGGCTAGCAACAGCTTTCAGTGCTGGCACTTTTCATCTCTGAACAATTGCTCAACGTTTGCAATTTCTCACCTCAACTCTCTTTAGACTGCGCGAGAGGATGAGCAGAAGATTAGGTGGCTAGAGAAGCACAGAGCCCCGGTGTTCTTAGGGCTACAAAAGCGCTTCCAAGGAATGGTGCTGGCTAGCAACAGCTTTCAGTGCTGGCACTTTTCATCTCTGAGCAATTGCTCGACTTTTGCAATTTCTCGGCTCGTGTTTACGAGACGGAGAGATAGTGACCGTGATGTTTGGTGGCTAGAGAAGCCCAGAGCCCCAGTGTTCTTACGGCTACAAAAGCGCTTCCAAGGAAGGGTGCTGGCTAGCAAGAGCTTTCAGTGCTGGCACTTTTCATCTCTGAGCAATTGCTCGACGTTTGCAATTTCTCACCTGAGCTCTCTTTAGACTGCGCGAGAGGATGAGCAGAAGAGTAGGTGGCTAGAGAAGCCCAGAGCCCCAGTGTTCTTAGGCCTACAAGAGCGCTTCCAAGGAAGGGTGCTGGCTAGCCACAGCTTTCAGTGCTGACACTTTTCATCTTTGAGCAGTTGCTCGACGTTTGCAATTTCTCAAGTCGTATCTACGTGACGGAAAGAGAATGACCATGATGTTTGGTGGGTAGAGAAGCGCAAAGCCCCAGTGTTGCTGCGCCTGTGAAAGCACTTCCAAGGAAGGGTGCTGGCTAGCAACAGCTTTCAGTGCTGGCACTTTTCATCTCTGAGCAATTGCTGGATGTTTGCAATTTCTCACCTGAGCTCTCTTTAGAGTGCGCGAGAGGATGAGCAGAAGATTAGGTGGCTAGAGAAGCCCAGAGCCCCAGTGTTCTTAGGGCTACAAAAGCGCTTCCAAGGAAGGGTGCTGGCTAGCAACAGCTTTCAGTGCTGGCACTTTTCATCTCTGAGCAATTGCTGGACGTTTGCAATTTCTCACCTGAGCTCTCTTTAGACGGCGCGAGAGGATGAGCAGAAGATTAGGTGGCTAGAGAAGCCCAGAGCCCCACTGTTCTTAGGCCTACAAAAGCGCTTCCAAGGAAGGGTGCTGGCTAGCAACAGCTTTCAGTGCTGGCACTTTTCATCTCTGAGCAATTGCTCGACGTTTGCAATTTCTCACCTGAGCTCTCTTTAGACTGCGCGAGAGGATGAGCAGAAGAGTAGGTGGCTAGAGAAGCCCAGAGCCCCACTGTTCTTAGGCCTACAAAAGCGCTTCCAAGGAAGGGTGCTGGCTAGCAACAGCTTTCAGTGCTGGCACTTTTCATCTCTGAGCAATTGCTGGATGTTTGCAATTTCTCACCTGAGCTCTCTTTAGACTGCGCGAGAGGATGAGCAGAAGATTAGGTGGCTAGAGAAGCCCAGAGCCCCAGTGTTCTTAGGCCTACAAAAGCGCTTCCAAGGAAGGGTGCTGGCTAGCAAGAGCTTTCAGTGCTGGCACTTTTCATCTCTGAGCAATTGCTCGACGTTTGCAATCTCTCACCTGAGTTCTTTTTAGACTGCGCGAGAGGATGAGCAGAAGATTAGGTGGCTAGAGAAGCCCAGAGCCCCAGTGTTCTTAGGGCTACAAAAGCGCTTCCAAGGAAGGGTGCTGGCTAGCAACAGCTTTCAGTGCTGGCACTTTTCATCTCTGAGCAATTGCTCGACGTTTGCAATTTCTCGGCTCGTGTTTACGAGACGGAGAGATAGTGATCGTGATGTTTGGTGGCTAGAGAAGCGCAAAGCCCCAGTGTTGCTGCGCCTGTGAAAGCGCTTCCAAGGAAGGGTGCTGGCTAGCAACAGCTTTCAGTGCTGGCTCTTTTCATCTCTGAGCAATTGCTCGACGTTTGCAATTTCTCACCTGAGCTCTCTTTAGACTGCGCGAGAGGATGAGCAGGAGACGAGGTGGCTAGAGAAGCCCAGAGCCCCAGTGTTCTTAGGGCTACAAAAGCACTTCCAAGGAAGGGTGCTGGCTAGCAAGAGCTTTCAGTGCTGGCACTTTTCATCTCTGAGCAATTGCTCGACGTTTGCAATTTCTCACCTGAGCTCTCTTTAGACTGCGCGAGAGGATGAGCAGAAGATTAGGTGGCTAGAGAAGCCCAGAGCCCCAGTGTTCTTAGGGCTACAAGAGCGCTTCCAAGGAAGGGTGCTGGCTAGCCACAGCTTTCAGTGCTGGCACTTTTCATCTCTGAGCAGTTGCTCGACATTTGCAATTTCTCACCTGAGCTCTCTTTAGACTGCGCGAGAGGATGAGCAGAAGATTAGGTGGCTAGAGAAGCCCAGAGCCCCAGTGTTCTTAGGGCTACAAAAGCGCTTCCAAGGAAGGGTGCTGGCTAGCAACAGCTTTCAGTGCTGGCACTTTTCATCTCTGAGCAATTGCTCGACGTTTGCAATTTCTCACCTGAGCTCTCTTTAGACTGCGCGAGAGGATGAGCAGAAGATTAGGTGGCTAGAGAAGCCCAGAGCCCCAGTGTTCTTAGGGCTACAAAAGCGCTTCCAAGGAAGGGTGCTGGCTAGCAACAGCTTTCAGTGCTGGCACTTTTCATCTCTGAGCAATTGCTCAACGTTTGAAATTTCTCGGCTCGTGTTTACGAGACGGAGAGATAGTGACCGTGATGTTTGGTGGCTAGAGAAGCGCAAAGCCCCAGTGTTGCTGCGCCTGTGAAAGCGCTTCCAAGGAAGGGTGCTGGCTAGCAACAGCTTTCAGTGCTGGCACTTTTCATCTCTGCGCAATTGCTGGATGTTTGCAATTTCTCACCTGAGCTCTCTTTAGACTGCGCGAGAGGATGAGCAGAAGATTAGGTGGCTAGAGAAGCCCAGAGCCCCAGTGTTCTTAGGGCTACAAAAGCGCTTCCAAGGAAGGGTGCTGGCTAGCCACAGCTTTCAGTGCTGGCACTTTTCATCTCTGAGCAATTGCTGGATGTTTGCAATTTCTCACCTGAGCTCTCTTTAGACTGCGCGAGAGGATGAGCAGAAGATTAGGTGGCTAGAGAAGCCCAGAGCCCCAGTGTTCTTAGGCCTACAAAAGCACTTCCAAGGAAGGGTGCTGGCTAGCAACAGCTTTCAGTGCTGGCACTTTTCATCTCTGAGCAATTGCTCGACGTTTGCAATTTCTCACCTGAGCTCTCTTTAGACGGCGCGAGAGGATGAGCAGAAGAGTAGGTGGCTAGAGAAGCCCAGAGCCCCACTGTTCTTAGGGCTACAAAAGCGCTTCCAAGGAAGGGTGCTGGCTAGCAACAGCTTTCAGTGCTGGCACTTTTCATCTCTGAACAATTGCTCAACGTTTGCAATTTCTCACCTCAACTCTCTTTAGACTGCGCGAGAGGATGAGCAGAAGATTAGGTGGCTAGAGAAGCACAGAGCCCCGGTGTTCTTAGGGCTACAAAAGCGCTTCCAAGGAATGGTGCTGGCTAGCAACAGCTTTCAGTGCTGGCACTTTTCATCTCTGAGCAATTGCTCGACTTTTGCAATTTCTCGGCTCGTGTTTACGAGACGGAGAGATAGTGACCGTGAGGTTTGGTGGCTAGAGAAGCGCAAAGCCCCAGTGTTGCTGTGCCTGTGAAAGCGCTTCCAAGGAAGGGTGCTGGCTAGCAACAGCTTTCAGTGCTGGCACTTTTCATCTCTGAGCAATTGCTGGACGTTTGCAATTTCTCACCTGAGCTCTCTTTAGACTGCGCGAGAGGATGAGCAGAAGATGAGGTGGCTAGAGAAGCCCAGAGCCCCAGTGTTCTTAGGGCTACAAAAGCGCTTCCAAGGAAGGGTGCTGGCTAGCAAGAGCTTTCAGTGCTGGCACTTTTCATCTCTGAGCAATTGCTCGACGTTTGCAATCTCTCACCTGAGCTCTCTTTAGACTGCGCGAGAGGATGAGCAGAAGATGAGGTGGCTAGAGAAGCCCAGAGCCCCAGTGTTCTTAGGGCTACAAGAGCGCTTCCAAGGAAGGGTGCTGGCTAGCAACAGCTTTCAGTGCTGGCACTTTTCATCTCTGAGCAGTTGCTCGACTTTTGCAATTTCTCAGCTCTTGTCTAAGAGACTGAAAGAGAATGACCGTGATGTTTGGTGGGTAGAGTAGCGCAAAGCCCCAGTGTTGCTGTGCCTGTGAAAGCGCTTCCAAGGAAGGGTGCTGGCTAGCAACAGCTTTCAGTGCTGGCACTTTTCATCTCTGAGCAATTGCTGGACATTTGCAATTTCAAACCTGAGCTCTCTTTAGACTGCCGAGAGGATGAGCAGAAGATTAGGTGGCTAGAGAAGCCCAGAGCCCCAGTGTTCTTAGGGCTACAAAAGCGCTTCCAAGGAAGGGTTCTGGATAGCAAGAGCTTTCAGTGCTGGCACTTTTCATCTCTGAGCAATTGCTCGACGTTTGCAATTTTTCAACTCGTGTTTACGAGACAGAGAGATAGTGACCGTGATGTTTGGTGGCTAGAGAAGCGCAAAGCCCCAGTGTTGCTGCGCCTGTGAAAGCGCTTCCAAGGAAGGGTGCTGGCTAGCAAGAGCTTTCAGTGCTGGCACTTTTCATCTCTGAGCAATTGCTCGACGTTTGCAATTTCTCACCTGAGCTCTCTTTAGACTGCGCGAGAGGATGAGCAGAAGATTAGGTGGCTAGAGAAGCCCAGAGCCCCAGTGTTCTTAGGCCTACAAGAGCGCTTCCAAGGAAGGGTGCTGGCTAGCCACAGCTTTCAGTGCTGGCACTTTTCATCTCTGAGCAGTTGCTCGACGTTTGCAATTTCTCAGCTCTTGTCTACGAGACGGAAAGAGAATGACCGTGACGTTTGGTGGGTAGAGTAGCGCAAAGCCCCAGTGTTGTTGCGCCTGTGAAAGCGCTTCCAAGGAAGGGTGCTAGCTAGCAAGAGCTTTCAGTGCTGGCACTTTTCATCTCTGAGCAATTGCTCAACGTTTGCAATTTCTCACCTGAGCTCTCTTTCGACTGCGCGAGAGGATGAGCAGAAGAGTAGGTGGCTAGAGAAGCCCAGAGCCCCAGTGTTCTTAGGCCTACAAAAGCGCTTCCAAGGAAGGGTGGTGGCTAGCAACAGCTTTCAGTGCTGGCACTTTTCATCTCTGAACAATTGCTCAACGTTTGCAATTTCTCACCTGAGCTCTCTTTAGACTGCGCGAGAGGATGAGCAGAAGAGTAGGTGGCTAGAGAAGCCCAGAGCCCCAGTGTTCTTAGGCCTACAAAAGCGCTTCCAAGGAAGGGTGCTGGCTAGCAACAGCTTTCAGTGCTGGCACTTTTCATCTCTGAGCAATTGCTCGACGTTTGCAATTTCTCGGCTCGTGTTTACGAGACGGAGAGATAGTGACCGTGACGTTTGGTGGGTAGAGAAGCACAAAGCCCCAGTGTTGCTGCGCCTGTGAAAGCGCTTCCAAGGAAGGGTGCTGGCTAGCAACAGCTTTCAGTGCTGGCACTTTTCATCTCTGAGCAATTGCTCGACGTTTGCAATTTCTCACCTGAGCTCTCTTTAGACTGCGCGAGAGGATGAGCAGAAGATGAGGTGGCTAGAGAAGCCCAGAGCCCCAGTGTTCTTAGGCCTACAAAAGCGCTTCCAAGGAAGGGTGCTGGCTAGCCACAGCTTTCAGTGCTGGCACTTTTCATCTTTGAGCAGTTGCTCGACGTTTGCAATTTCTCAACTCGTATCTACGAGACGGAAAGAGAATGACCATGATGTTTGGTGGGTAGAGAAGCGCAAAGCCCCAGTGTTGCTGCGCCTGTGAAAGCGCTTCCAAGGAAGGGTGCTGGCTAGCAAGAGCTTTCAGTGCTGGCACTTTTCATCTCTGAGCAATTGCTCAACGTTTGCAATTTCTCACCTGAGCTCTCTTTAGACTGCGCGAGAGGATGAGCAGAAGATTAGGTGGCTAGAGAAGCCCAGAGCCCCACTGTTCTTAGGCCTACAAAAGCGCTTCCAAGGAAGGGTGCTGGCTAGCCACAGCTTTCAGTGCTGGCACTTTTCATCTCTGAGCAATTGCTGGACGTTTGCAATTTCTCACCTGAGCTCTCTTTAGACTGCGCGAGAGGATGAGCAGAAGAGTAGGTGGCTAGAGAAGCCCAGAGCCCCACTGTTCTTAGGGCTACAAAAGCGCTTCCAAGGAAGGGTGCTGGCTAGCAAGAGCTTTCAGTGCTGGCACTTTTCATCTCTGAGCAATTGCTCGACGTTTGCAATTTCTCACCTGAGCTCTCTTTAGACTGCGCGAGAGGATGAGCAGAAGAGTAGGTGGCTAGAGAAGCCCAGAGCCCCACTGTTCTTAGGGCTACAAAAGCGCTTCCAAGGAAGGGTGCTGGCTAGCAACAGCTTTCAGTGCTGGCACTTTTCATCTCTGAACAATTGCTCAACGTTTGAAATTTCTCACCTGAGCTCTCTTTAGACTGCGCGAGAGGATGAGCAGAAGAGTAGGTGGCTAGAGAAGCCCAGAGCCCCACTGTTCTTAGGCCTACAAAAGCGCTTCCAAGGAAGGGTGCTGGCTAGCAACAGCTTTCAGTGCTGGCACTTTTCATCTCTGAGCAATTGCTCGACGTTTGCAATTTCTCGGCTCGTGTTTACGAGACGGAGAGATAGTGACCGTGACGTTTGGTGGCTAGAGAAGCGCAAAGCCCCAGTGTTGCTGCGCCTGTGAAAGCGCTTCCAAGGAAGGGTGCTGGCTAGCAACAGCTTTCAGTGCTGGCACTTTTCATCTCTGAACAATTGCTCGACGTTTGCAATTTCTCACCTGAGCTCTCTTTAGACTGCGCGAGAGGATGAGCAGAAGATGAGGTGGCTAGAGAAGCCCAGAGCCCCAGTGTTCTTAGGCCTACAAAAGCGCTTCCAAGGAAGGGTGCTGGCTAGCAAGAGCTTTCAGTGCTGGCACTTTTCATCTCTGAGCAATTGCTCGACGTTTGCAATTTCTCGGCTCGTGTTTACGAGACGGAGAGATAGTGACCGTGACGTTTGGTGGGTAGAGAAGCACAAAGCCCCAGTGTTGCTGCGCCTGTGAAAGCGCTTCCAAGGAAGGGTGCTGGCTAGCAACAGCTTTCAGTGCTGGCTCTTTTCATCTCTGAGCAATTGCTGGATGTTTGCAATTTCTCACCTGAGCTCTCTTTAGACTGCGCGAGAGGATGAGCAGAAGATTAGGTGGCTAGAGAAGGCCAGAGCCCCAGTGTTCTTAGGCCTACAAAAGCGCTTCCAAGGAAGGGTGCTGGCTAGCAACAGCTTTCAGTGCTGGCACTTTTCATCTCTGAGCAATTGCTCGACGTTTGCAATTTCTCACCTGAGATCTCTTTAGACTGCGCGAGAGGATGAGCAGAAGATTAGGTGGCTAGAGAAGGCCAGAGCCCCAGTGTTCTTAGGGCTACAAAAGCGCTTCCAAGGAAGGGTGCTGGCTAGCCACAGCTTTCAGTGCTGGCACTTTTCATCTCTGAGCAGTTGCTCGACGTTTGCAATTTCTCAGCTCTTGTCTACGAGACTGAAAGAGAATGACCGTGATGTTTGGTGGGTAGAGTAGCGCAAATTCGCAGTGTTGCTGTGCCTGTGAAAGCGCTTCCAAGGAAGGGTGCTGGCTAGCAACAGCTTTCAGTGCTGGCACTTTTCATCTCTGAGCAATTGCTCGACGTTTGCAATTTCTCACCTGAGCTCTCTTTCGACTGCGCGAGAGGATGAGCAGAATATTAGGTGGCTAGAGAAGCCCAGAGCCCCAGTGTTCTTAGGGCTACAAAAGCGCTTCCAAGGAAGGCTGCTGGCTAGCAAGAGCTTTCAGTGCTGGCACTTTTCATCTCTGAGCAATTGCTCAACGTTTGCAATTTCTCACCTGAGCTCTCTTTAGACTGCGCGAGAGGATGAGCAGAAGATTAGGTGGCTAGAGAAGCCCAGAGCCCCACTGTTCTTAGGCCTACAAAAGCGCTTCCAAGGAAGGGTGCTGGCTAGCAACAGCTTTCAGTGCTGGCACTTTTCATCTCTGAGCAATTGCTCAACGTTTGAAATTTCTCACCTGAGCTCTCTTTAGACTGCGCGAGAGGATGAGCAGAAGATTAGGTGGCTAGAGAAGCCCAGAGCCCCAGTGTTCTTAGGGCTACAAAAGTGCTTCCAAGGAAGGGTGCTGGCTAGCAAGAGCTTTCAGTGCTGGCACTTTTCATCTCTGAGCAATTGCTCGACGTTTGCAATTTCTCACCTGAGATCTCTTTAGACTGCGCGAGAGGATGAGCAGAAGATTAGGTGGCTAGAGAAGGCCAGAGCCCCAGTGTTCTTAGGGCTACAAAAGCGCTTCCAAGGAAGGGTGCTGGCTAGCCACAGCTTTCAGTGCTGGCACTTTTCATCTCTGAGCAGTTGCTCGACGTTTGCAATTTCTCAGCTCTTGTCTACGAGACTGAAAGAGAATGACCGTGATGTTTGGTGGGTAGAGTAGCGCAAATTCGCAGTGTTGCTGTGCCTGTGAAAGCGCTTCCAAGGAAGGGTGCTGGCTAGCAACAGCTTTCAGTGCTGGCACTTTTCATCTCTGAGCAATTGCTCGACGTTTGCAATTTCTCACCTGAGCTCTCTTTCGACTGCGCGAGAGGATGAGCAGAATATTAGGTGGCTAGAGAAGCCCAGAGCCCCAGTGTTCTTAGGGCTACAAAAGCGCTTCCAAGGAAGGCTGCTGGCTAGCAAGAGCTTTCAGTGCTGGCACTTTTCATCTCTGAGCAATTGCTCAACGTTTGCAATTTCTCACCTGAGCTCTCTTTAGACTGCGCGAGAGGATGAGCAGAAGAGTAGGTGGCTAGAGAAGCCCAGAGCCCCACTGTTCTTAGGCCTACAAAAGCGCTTCCAAGGAAGGGTGCTGGCTAGCAACAGCTTTCAGTGCTGGCACTTTTCATCTCTGAGCAATTGCTCAACGTTTGAAATTTCTCACCTGAGCTCTCTTTAGACTGCGCGAGAGGATGAGCAGAAGATTAGGTGGCTAGAGAAGCCCAGAGCCCCAGTGTTCTTAGGGCTACAAAAGTGCTTCCAAGGAAGGGTGCTGGCTAGCAAGAGCTTTCAGTGCTGGCACTTTTCATCTCTGAGCAATTGCTCGACGTTTGCAATTTCTCAACTCGTGTTTACGAGACAGAGAGATAGTGACCGTGATGTTTGGTGGCTAGAGAAGCGCAAAGCCCCAGTGTTGCTGCGCCTGTGAAAGCGCTTCCAAGGAAGGGTGCTGGCTAGCAACAGCTTTCAGTGCTGGCACTTTTCATCTCTGAGCAATTGCTCGACGTTTGCAATTTCTCACCTGAACTCTCTTTAGACTGCGCGAGAGGATGAGCAGAAGATTAGGTGGCTAGAGAAGCCCAGAGCCCCAGTGTTCTTAGGGCTACAAAAGCGCTTCCAAGGAAGGGTGCTGGCTAGCAACAGCTTTCAGTGCTGGCACTTTTCATCTCTGAGCAATTGCTGGATGTTTGCAATTTCTCACCTGAGTTCTCTTTAGACTGCGCGAGAGGATGAGCAGAAGAGTAGGTGGCTAGAGAAGCCCAGAGCCCCAGTGTTCTTAGGGCTACAAAAGCGCTTCCAAGGAAGGGTGCTGGCTAGCAACAGCTTTCAGTGCTGGCACTTTTCATCTCTGAGCAATTGCTCGACGTTTGCAATTTCTAGGCTCGTGTTTACGAGACGGAGAGATAGTGACCGTGATGTTTGGTGGCTAGAGAAGCACAAAGCCCCAGTGTTGCTGCGCCTGTGAAAGCGCTTCCAAGGAAGGGTGCTGGCTAGCAACAGCTTTCAGTGCTGGCACTTTTCATCTCTGAGCAATTGCTCGACGTTTGCAATCTCTCACCTGAGTTCTTTTTAGACTGCGCGAGAGGATGAGCAGAAGATTAGGTGGCTAGAGAAGCCCAGAGCCCCAGTGTTCTTAGGGCTACAAAAGCGCTTCCAAGGAAGGGTGCTGGCTAGCAACAGCTTTCAGTGCTGGCACTTTTCATCTCTGAGCAATTGCTCGACGTTTGCAATTTCTCGGCTCGTGTTTACGAGACGGAGAGATAGTGATCGTGATGTTTGGTGGCTAGAGAAGTGCAAAGCCCCAGTGTTTCTGCGCCTGTGAAAGCGCTTCCAAGGAAGGGTGCTGGCTAGCAACAGCTTTCAGTGCTGGCTCTTTTCATCTCTGAGCAATTGCTCGACGTTTGCAATTTCTCACCTGAGCTCTCTTTAGAGTGCGCGAGAGGATGAGCAGAAGATTAGGTGCCTAGAGAAGCCCAGAGCCCCACTGTTCTTAGGGCTACAAAAGCGCTTCCAAGGAAGGGTGCTGGCTAGCAACAGCTTTCAGTGCTGCCACTTTTCATCTCTGAGCAATTGCTGGACGTTTGCAATTTCTCACCTGAGCTCTCTTTAGACTGCGCGAGAGGATGAGCAGAAGATTAGGTGGCTAGAGAAGGCCAGAGCCCCAGTGTTCTTAGGCCTACAAAAGCGCTTCCAAGGAAGGGTGCTGGCTAGCCACAGCTTTCAGTGCTGGCACTTTTCATCTCTGAGGAATTGCTCGACTTTTGCAATTTCTCAGCTCTTGTCTACGAGACTGAAAGAGAATGACCGTGATGTTTTGTGGGTAGAGTAGCGCAAAGTCGCAGTGTTGCTGTGCCTGTGAAAGCGCTTCCAAGGAAGGGTGCTGGCTAGCAACAGCTTTCAGTGCTGGCACTTTTCATCTCTGAGCAATTGCTCAACGTTTGCAATTTCTCACCTGAGCTCTCTTTAGACTGCGCGAGAGGATGAGCAGAAGATTAGGTGGCTAGAGAAGCCCAGAGCCCCACTGTTCTTAGGCCTACAAAAGCGCTTCCAAGGAAGGGTGCTGGCTAGCAACAGCTTTCAGTGCTGGCACTTTTCATCTCTGAGCAATTGCTCAACGTTTGAAATTTCTCACCTGAGCTCTCTTTAGACTGCGCGAGAGGATGAGCAGAAGATTAGGTGGCTAGAGAAGCCCAGAGCCCCACTGTTCTTAGGGCTACAAAAGCGCTTCCAAGGAAGGGTGCTGGCTAGCAACAGCTTTCAGTGCTGGCACTTTTCATCTCTGAGCAATTGCTGGATGTTTGCAATTTCTCACCTGAGCTCTCTTTAGACTGCGCGAGAGGATGAGCAGAAGATTAGGTGGCTAGAGAAGCCCAGAGCCCCACTGTTCTTAGGCCTACAAAAGCGCTTCCAAGGAAGGGTGCTGGCTAGCAACAGCTTTCAGTGCTGGCACTTTTCATCTCTGAGCAATTGCTCGACGTTTGCAATTTCTAGGCTCGTGTTTACGAGACGGAGAGATAGTGACCGTGATGTTTGGTGGGTAGAGAAGCACAAAGCCCCAGTGTTGCTGCGCCTGTGAAAGCGCTTCCAAGGAAGGGTGCTGGCTAGCAACAGCTTTCAGTGCTGGCACTTTTCATCTCTGAGCAATTGCTGGACGTTTGCAATTTCTCACCTGAGTTCTCTTTAGACTGCGCGAGAGGATGAGCAGAAGATTAGGTGGCTAGAGAAGCCCAGAGCCCCAGTGTTCTTAGGCCTACAAAAGCGCTTCCAAGGAAGGGTGCTGGCTAGCAACAGCTTTCAGTGATGGCACTTTTCATCTCTGAGCAATTGCTGGATGTTTGCAATTTCTCACCTGAGCTCTCTTTAGACTGCGCGAGAGGATGAGCAGAAGAGTAGGTGGCTAGAGAAGCCCAGAGCCCCAGTGTTCTTAGGCCTACAAGAGCGCTTCCAAGGAAGGGTGCTGGCTAGCCACAGCTTTCAGTGCTGGCACTTTTCATCTTTGAGCAGTTGCTCGACGTTTGCAATTTCTCAACTCGTATATACGAGACGGAAAGAGAATGACCATGATGTTTGGTGGGTAGAGAAGCGCGAAGCCCCAGTGTTGCTGCGCCTGTGAAAGCGCTTCCAAGGAAGGGTGCTGGCTAGCAACAGCTTTCAGTGCTGGCACTTTTCATCTCTGAGCAATTGCTGGATGTTTGCAATTTCTCACCTGAGCTCTCTTTAGAGTGCGCGAGAGGATGAGCAGAAGATTAGGTGGCTAGAGAAGCCCAGAGCCCCAGTGTTCTTAGGGCTACAAAAGCGCTTCCAAGGAAGGGTGCTGGCTAGCAACAGCTTTCAGTGCTGCCACTTTTCATCTCTGAGCAATTGCTCGACGTTTGCAATTTCTCACCTGAGCTCTCTTTAGACGGCGCGAGAGGATGAGCAGAAGATGAGGTGGCTAGAGAAGCCCAGAGCCCCACTGTTCTTAGGCCTACAAAAGCGCTTCCAAGGAAGGGTGCTGGCTAGCAACAGCTTTCAGTGCTGGCACTTTTCATCTCTGAGCAATTGCTCGACGTTTGCAATTTCTCCCCTGAGCTCTCTTTAGACTGCGCGAGAGGATGAGCAGAAGGTTAGGTGGCTAGAGAAGCCCAGAGCCCCAGTGTTCTTAGGGCTACAAAAGCGATTCCAAGGAAGGGTGCTGGCTAGCAAGAGCTTTCAGTGCTGGCACTTTTCATCTCTGAGCAATTGCTGGATGTTTGCAATTTCTCACCTGAGCTCTCTTTAGACTGCGCGAGAGGATGAGCAGAAGAGTAGGTGGCTAGAGAAGCCCAGAGCCCCACTGTTCTTAGGCCTACAAAAGCGCTTCCAAGGAAGGGTGCTGGCTAGCAAGAGCTTTCAGTGCTGGCACTTTTCATCTCTGAGCAATTGCTCGACGTTTGCAATTTCTCACCTGAGCTCTCTTTAGACTGCGCGAGAGGATGAGCAGAAGAGTAGGTGGCTAGAGAAGCCCAGAGCCCCACTGTTCTTAGGGCTACAAAAGCGCTTCCAAGGAAGGGTGCTGGCTAGCCACAGCTTTCAGTGCTGGCACTTTTCATCTCTGAGCAATTGCTCGACGTTTGCAATTTCTCGGCTCGTGTTTACGAGACGGAGAGATAGTGATCGTGATGTTTGGTGGCTAGAGAAGCGCAAAGCCCCAGTGTTGCTGCGCCTGTGAAAGCGCTTCCAAGGAAGGGTGCTGGCTAGCAACAGCTTTCAGTGCTGGCTCTTTTCATCTCTGAGCAATTGCTCGACGTTTGCAATTTCTCACCTGAGCTCTCTTTAGAGTGCGCGAGAGGATGAGCAGAAGATGAGGTGGCTAGAGAAGCCCAGAGCCCCAGTGTTCTTAGGGCTACAAAAGCGCTTCCAAGGAAGGGTGCTGGCTAGCAACAGCTTTCAGTGCTGGCACTTTTCATCTCTGAGCAATTGCTGGACGTTTGCAATTTCTCACCTGAGCTCTCTTTAGACTGCGCGAGAGGATGAGCAGAAGATTAGGTGGCTAGAGAAGCCCAGAGCCCCACTGTTCTTAGGGCTACAAGAGCGCTTCCAAGGAAGGGTGCTGGCTAGCAAGAGCTTTCAGTGCTGGCACTTTTCATCTCTGAGCAGTTGCTCGACTTTTGCAATTTCTCAGCTCTTGTCTACGAGACTGAAAGAGAATGACCGTGATGTTTGGTGGGTAGAGTAGCGCAAATCCCCAGTGTTGCTGCGCCTGTGAAAGCGCTTCCAAGGAAGGGTGCTGGCTAGCAAGAGCATTCAGTGCTGGCACTTTTCATCTCTGAGCAATTGCTCGACGTTTGCAATTTCTCACCTGAGCTCTCTTTAGACTGCGCGAGAGGATGAGCAGAAGACGAGGTGGCTAGAGAAGCCCAGAGCCCCAGTGTTCTTAGGGCTACAAAAGCGCTTCCAAGGAAGGGTGCTGGCTAGCAACAGCTTTCAGTGCTGGCACTTTTCATCTCTGAGCAATTGCTCAACGTTTGCAATCTCTCACCTGAGTTCTTTTTAGACTGCGCGAGAGGATGAGCAGAAGAGTAGGTGGCTAGAGAAGCCCAGAGCCCCAGTGTTCTTAGGGCTACAAAAGCGCTTCCAAGGAAGGGTGCTGGCTAGCAACAGCTTTCAGTGCTGGCACTTTTCATCTCTGAGCAATTGCTCGACGTTTGCAATTTCTCGGCTCGTGTTTACGAGACGGAGAGATAGTGATCGTGATGTTTCGTGGCTAGAGAAGCGCAAAGCCCCAGTGTTGCTGCGCCTGTGAAAGCGCTTCCAAGGAAGGGTGCTGGCTAGCAACAGCTTTCAGTGCTGGCTCTTTTCATCTCTGAGCAATTGCTCGACGTTTGCAATTTCTCACCTGAGCTCTCTTTAGAGTGCGCGAGAGGATGAGCAGAAGATGAGGTGGCTAGAGAAGCCCAGAGCCCCAGTGTTCTTAGGGCTACAAAAGCGCTTCCAAGGAAGGGTGCTGGCTAGCAACAGCTTTCAGTGCTGCCACTTTTCATCTCTGAGCAATTGCTGGACGTTTGCAATTTCTCACCTGAGCTCTCTTTAGACTGCGCGAGAGGATGAGCAGAAGATTAGGTGGCTAGAGAAGCCCAGAGCCCCAGTGTTCTTAGGGCTACAAGAGCGCTTCCAAGGAAGGGTGCTGGCTAGCCACAGCTTTCAGTGCTGGCACTTTTCATCTCTGAGCAGTTGCTCGACTTTTGCAATTTCTCAGCTCTTGTCTACGAGACTGAAAGAGAATGACCGTGATGTTTTGTGGGTAGAGTAGCGCAAAGTCGCAGTGTTGCTGTGCCTGTGAAAGCGCTTCCAAGGAAGGGTGCTGGCTAGCAAGAGCATTCAGTGCTGGCACTTTTCATCTCTGAGCAATTGCTCGACGTTTGCAATTTCTCACCTGAGCTCTCTTTCGACTGCGCGAGAGGATGAGCAGAATATTAGGTGGCTAGAGAAGCCCAGAGCCCCAGTGTTCTTAGGGCTACAAAAGCGCTTCCAAGGAAGGGTGCTGGCTAGCAAGAGCTTTCAGTGCTGGCACTTTTCATCTCTGAGCAATTGCTCAACGTTTGCAATTTCTCACCTGAGCTCTCTTTAGACTGCGCAAGAGGATGAGCAGAAGAGTAGGTGGCTAGAGAAGCCCAGAGCCCCACTGTTCTTAGGCCTACAAAAGCGCTTCCAAGGAAGGGTGCTGGCTAGCAACAGCTTTCAGTGCTGGCACTTTTCATCTCTGAGCAATTGCTGGACGTTTACAATTTCTCACCTGAGCTCTCTTTAGACTGCGCGAGAGGATGAGCAGAAGAGTAGGTGGCTAGAGAAGCCCAGAGCCCCAGTGTTCTTAGGGCTACAAAAGCGCTTCCAAGGAAGGGTGCTGGCTAGCAACAGCTTTCAGTGCTGGCACTTTTCATCTCTGAGCAATTGCTCAACGTTTGAAATTTCTCACCTGAGTTCTCTTTAGACTGCGCGAGAGGATGAGCAGAAGATTAGGTGGCTAGAGAAGCCCAGAGCCCCAGTGTTCTTAGGCCTACAAAAGCGCTTCCAAGGAAGGGTGCTGGCTAGCAACAGCTTTCAGTGCTGGCACTTTTCATCTCTGAGCAATTGCTCGACGTTTGCAATCTCTCACCTGAGTTCTTTTTAGACTGCGCGAGAGGATGAGCAGAAGAGTAGGTGGCTAGAGAAGCCCAGAGCCCCACTGTTCTTAGGGCTACAAAAGCGCTTCCAAGGAAGGGTGCTGGCTAGCCACAGCTTTCAGTGCTGGCACTTTTCATCTCTGAGCAATTACTCGACGTTTGCAATTTCTCACCTGAGCTCTCTTTAGACTGCGCGAGAGGATGAGCAGAAGATTAGGTGGCTAGAGAAGCCCAGAGCCCCAGTGTTCTTAGGGCTACAAAAGCGCTTCCAAGGAAGGGTGCTGGCTAGCAACAGCTTTCAGTGCTGGCACTTTTCATCTCTGAGCAATTGCTGGACGTTTGCAATTTCTCACCTGAGCTCTCTTTAGACTGCGCGAGAGGATGAGCAGAAGAGTAGGTGGCTAGAGAAGCCCAGAGCCCCAGTGTTCTTAGGGCTACAAAAGCACTTCCAAGGAAGGGTGCTGGCTAGCAACAGCTTTCAGTGCTGGCACTTTTCATCTCTGAGCAATTGCTCGACGTTTGCAATTTCTCACCTGAGTTCTCTTTAGACTGCGCGAGAGGATGAGCAGAAGAGTAGGTGGCTAGAGAAGCCCAGAGCCCCAGTGTTCTTAGGGCTACAAAAGCGCTTCCAAGGAAGGGTGCTGGCTAGCAACAGCTTTCAGTGCTGGCACTTTTCATCTCTGAGCAATTGCTCGACGTTTGCAATTTCTCGGCTCGTGTTTACGAGACGGAGAGATAGTGACCGTGATGTTTGGTGGGTAGAGAAGCGCAAAGCCCCAGTGTTGCTGCGCCTGTGAAAGCGCTTCCAAGGAAGGGTGCTGGCTAGCAAGAGCTTTCAGTGCTGGCACTTTTCATCTCTGAACAATTGCTCAACGTTTGCAATTTCTCACCTGAGCTCTCTTTAGACTACGCGAGAGGATGAGCAGAAGATTAGGTGGCTAGAGAAGCCCAGAGCCCCACTGTTCTTAGGCCTACAAAAGCGCTTCCAAGGAAGGGTGCTGGCTAGCAACAGCTTTCAGTGCTGCCACTTTTCATCTCTGAGCAATTGCTCAACGTTTGCAATTTCTCACCTGAGCTCTCTTTAGACTGCGCGAGAGGATGAGCAGAAGATTAGGTGGCTAGAGAAGCCCAGAGCCCCAGTGTTCTTAGGGCTACAAAAGCGCTTCCAAGGAAGGGTGCTGGCTAGCAACAGCTTTCAGTGCTGGCACTTTTCATCTCTGAGCAATTGCTCGACGTTTGCAATTTCTCGGCTCGTGTTTACGAGACGGAGAGATAGCGACCGTGATGTTTGGTGGCTAGAGAAGCGCAAAGCCCCAGTGTTGCTGCGCCTGTGAAAGCGCTTCCAAGGAAGGGTGCTGGCTAGCAACAGCTTTCAGTGCTGGCTCTTTTCATCTCTGAGCAATTGCTCGACGTTTGCAATTTCTCACCTGAGCTCTCTTTAGAGTGCGCGAGAGGATGAGCAGAAGATGAGGTGGCTAGAGAAGCCCAGAGCCCCAGTGTTCTTAGGCCTACAAAAGCGCTTCCAAGGAAGGGTGCTGGCTAGCAACAGCTTTCAGTGCTGCCACTTTTCATCTCTGAGCAATTGCTGGACGTTTGCAATTTCTCACCTGAGCTCTCTTTAGACTGCGCGAGAGGATGAGCAGAAGATTAGGTGGCTAGAGAAGCCCAGAGCCCCAGTGTTCTTAGGGCTACAAGAGCGCTTCCAAGGAAGGGTGCTGGCTAGCCACAGCTTTCAGTGCTGGCACTTTTCATCTCTGAGCAGTTGCTCGACGTTTGCAATTTCTCAGCTCTTGTCTACGAGACTGAAAGAGAATGACCGTGATGTTTTGTGGGTAGAGTAGCGCAAAGTCGCAGTGTTGCTGTGCCTGTGAAAGCGCTTCCAAGGAAGGGTGCTGGCTAGCAAGAGCATTCAGTGCTGGCACTTTTCATCTCTGAGCAATTTCTCGACGTTTGCAATTTCTCACCTGAGCTCTCTTTCGACTGCGCGAGAGGATGAGCAGAATATTAGGTGGCTAGAGAAGCCCAGAGCCCCACTGTTCTTAGGCCTACAAAAGCGCTTCCAAGGAAGGGTGCTGGCTAGCAAGAGCTTTCAGTGCTGGCACTTTTCATCTCTGAGCAATTGCTCAACGTTTGCAATTTCTCACCTGAGCTCTCTTTAGACTGCGCAAGAGGATGAGCAGAAGAGTA
Source organism: Sarcoramphus papa (assembly GCA_037962945.1). Lineage (NCBI taxonomy): Eukaryota > Metazoa > Chordata > Aves > Accipitriformes > Cathartidae > Sarcoramphus > Sarcoramphus papa. The sequence goes on from CM075586.1 coordinate 96,292,865, forward strand.
GGTGGCTAGAGAAGCCCAGAGCCCCACTGTTCTTAGGCCTACAAAAGCGCTTCCAAGGAAGGGTGCTGGCTAGCAACAGCTTTCAGTGCTGGCACTTTTCATCTCTGAGCAATTGCTCAACGTTTGCAATTTCTCACCTGAGCTCTCTTTAGACTGCGCGAGAGGATGAGCAGAAGAGTAGGTGGCTAGAGAAGCCCAGAGCCCCAGTGGTCTTAGGGCTACAAAAGCGCTTCCAAGGAAGGGTGCTGGCTAGCAACAGCTTTCAGTGCTGGCACTTTTCATCTCTGAGCAATTGCTCAACGTTTGAAATTTCTCACCTGAGCTCTCTTTAGACTGCGCGAGAGGATGAGCAGAAGAGTAGGTGGCTAGAGAAGCCCAGAGCCCCAGTGTTCTTAGGCCTACAAAAGCGCTTCCAAGGAAGGGTGCTGGCTAGCAACAGCTTTCAGTGCTGGCACTTTTCATCTCTGAGCAATTGCTCGACGTTTGCAATTTCTCAACTCGAGTTTACGAGATAGAGAGATAGTGACCGTGACGTTTGGTGGCTAGAGAAGCGCAAAGCCCCAGTGTTGCTGCGTCTGTGAAAGCGCTTCCAAGGAAGGGTGCTGACTAGCAACAGCTTTCAGTGCTGGCACTTTTCATCTCTGAGCAATTCCTCGACGTTTGCAATTTCTCACCTGAGCTCTCTTTAGACTGCGCGAGAGGATGAGCAGAAGATTAGGTGGCTAGAGAAGCCCAGAGCCCCAGTGTTCTTAGGGCTACAAAAGCGCTTCCAAGGAAGGGTGCTGGCTAGCAAGAGCTTTCAGTGCTGGCACTTTTCATCTCTGAGCAATTGCTCAACGTTTGCAATTTCTCACCTGAGCTCTCTTTAGACTGCGCGAGAGGATGAGCAGAAGAGTAGGTGGCTAGAGAAGCCCAGAGCCCCAGTGTTCTTAGGGCTACAAAAGCACTTCCAAGGAAGGGTGCTGGCTAGCAACAGCTTTCAGTGCTGGCACTTTTCATCTCTGAGCAATTGCTCGACGTTTGCAATTTCTCACCTGAGTTCTCTTTAGACTGCGCGAGAGGATGAGCAGAAGAGTAGGTGGCTAGAGAAGCCCAGAGCCCCAGTGTTCTTAGGCCTACAAAAGCGCTTCCAAGGAAGGGTGCTGGCTAGCAACAGCTTTCAGTGCTGGCACTTTTCATCTCTGAGCAATTGCTCGACGTTTGCAATTTCTCGGCTCGTGTTTACGAGACGGGGAGATAGTGACCGTGATGTTTGGTGGGTAGAGAAGCGCAAAGCCCCAGTGTTGCTGCACCTGTGAAAGCGCTTCCAAGGAAGGGTGCTGGCTAGCAACAGCTTTCAGTGCTGGCACTTTTCATCTCTGAACAATTGCTCAACGTTTGCAATTTCTCACCTGAGCTCTCTTTAGACTACGCGAGAGGATGAGCAGAAGATTAGGTGGCTAGAGAAGCCCAGAGCCCCAGTGTTCTTAGGGCTACAAAAGCGCTTCCAAGGAAGGGTGCTGGCTAGCAACAGCTTTCAGTGCTGGCACTTTTCATCTCTGAGCAATTGCTCGACGTTTGCAATTTCTCGGCTCGTGTTTACGAGACGGAGAGATAGTGATCGTGATGTTTGGTGGGTAGAGAAGCGCAAAGCCCCAGTGTTGCTGCACCTGTGAAAGCGCTTCCAAGGAAGGGTGCTGGCTAGCAACAGCTTTCAGTGCTGGCTCTTTTCATCTCTGAGCAATTGCTCGACGTTTGCAATTTCTCACCTGAGCTCTCTTTAGAGTGCGCGAGAGGATGAGCAGAAGATGAGGTGGCTAGAGAAGCCCAGAGCCCCACTGTTCTTAGGCCTACAAAAGCGCTTCCAAGGAAGGGTGCTGGCTAGCAACAGCTTTCAGTGCTGCCACTTTTCATCTCTGAGCAATTGCTGGACGTTTGCAATTTCTCACCTGAGCTCTCTTTAGACTGCGCGAGAGGATGAGCAGAAGATTAGGTGGCTAGAGAAGCCCAGAGCCCCAGTGTTCTTAGGGCTACAAGAGCGCTTCCAAGGAAGGGTGCTGGCTAGCAAGAGCTTTCAGTGCTGGCACTTTTCATCTCTGAGCAATTGCTCGACGTTTGCAATTTCTCAGCTCTTGTCTACGAAACAGAGAGATAGTGACCGTGACGTTTGGTGGGTAGAGAAGCGTAAAGCCCCAGTGTTGCTGCGCCTGTGAAAGCGCTTCCAAGGAAGGGTGCTGGCTAGCAACAGCTTTCAGTGCTGGCACTTTTCATCTCTGAGCAATTGCTCGACGTTTGCAATTTCTCACCTGAGCTCTCTTTAGACTGCGTGAGAGGATGAGCAGAAGATGAGGTGGCTAGAGAAGCCCAGAGCCCCAGTGTTCTTAGGGCTACAAAAGCGCTTCCAAGGAAGGGTGCTGGCTAGCAAGAGCTTTCAGTGCTGGCACTTTTCATCTCTGAGCAATTGCTCAACGTTTGCAATTTCTCACCTGAGCTCTCTTTAGACTGCGCAAGAGGATGAGCAGAAGAGTAGGTGGCTAGAGAAGCCCAGAGCCCCAGTGTTCTTAGGCCTACAAAAGCGCTTCCAAGGAAGGGTGCTGGCTAGCAACAGCTTTCAGTGCTGGCACTTTTCATCTCTGAGCAATTGCTCGACGTTTGCAATTTCTCACCTGAGCTCTCTTTAGACTGCGCGAGAGGATGAGCAGAAGAGTAGGTGGCTAGAGAAGCCCAGAGCCCCAGTGTTCTTAGGGCTACAAAAGCGCTTCCAAGGAAGGGTGCTGGCTAGCAACAGCTTTCAGTGCTGGCACTTTTCATCTCTGAGCAATTGCTCAACGTTTGAAATTTCTCACCTGAGCTCTCTTTAGACTGCGCGAGAGGATGAGCAGAAGATTAGGTGGCTAGAGAAGCCCAGATCCCCAGTGTTCTTAGGCCTACAAAAGCGCTTCCAAGGAAGGGTGCTGGCTAGCAACAGCTTTCAGTGCTGGCACTTTTCATCTCTGAGCAATTTCTCAACTTGTGTTTACGAGATAGAGAGATAGTGACCGTGATGTTTGGTGGCTAGAGAAGCGCAAAGCCCCAGTGTTGCTGCGTCTGTGAAAGCGCTTCCAAGGAAGGGTGCTGACTAGCAACAGCTTTCAGTGCTGGCACTTTTCATCTCTGAGCAATTACTCGACGTTTGCAATTTCTCACCTGAGCTCTCTTTAGACTGCGCGAGAGGATGAGCAGAAGATTAGGTGGCTAGAGAAGCCCAGAGCCCCACTGTTCTTAGGGCTACAAAAGCGCTTCCAAGGAAGGGTGCTGGCTAGCAACAGCTTTCAGTGCTGGCACTTTTCATCTCTGAGCAATTGCTGGACGTTTGCAATTTCTCACCTGAGCTCTCTTTAGACTGCGCGAGAGGATGAGCAGAAGAGTAGGTGGCTAGAGAAGCCCAGAGCCCCAGTGTTCTTAGGGCTACAAAAGCACTTCCAAGGAAGGGTGCTGGCTAGCAACAGCTTTCAGTGCTGGCACTTTTCATCTCTGAGCAATTGCTCGACGTTTGCAATTTCTCACCTGAGTTCTCTTTAGACTGCGCGAGAGGATGAGCAGAAGAGTAGGTGGCTAGAGAAGCCCAGAGCCCCACTGTTCTTAGGCCTACAAAAGCGCTTCCAAGGAAGGGTGCTGGCTAGCAACAGCTTTCAGTGCTGGCACTTTTCATCTCTGAGCAATTGCTCGACGTTTGCAATTTCTCGGCTCGTGTTTACGAGACGGGGAGATAGTGACCGTGATGTTTGGTGGGTAGAGAAGCGCAAAGCCCCAGTGTTGCTGCGCCTGTGAAAGCGCTTCCAAGGAAGGGTGCTGGCTAGCAACAGCTTTCAGTGCTGGCACTTTTCATCTCTGAACAATTGCTCAACGTTTGCAATTTCTCACCTGAGCTCTCTTTAGACTGCGCGAGAGGATGAGCAGAAGAGTAGGTGGCTAGAGAAGCCCAGAGCCCCAGTGTTCTTAGGCCTACAAAAGCGCTTCCAAGGAAGGGTGCTGGCTAGCAACAGCTTTCAGTGCTGCCACTTTTCATCTCTGAGCAATTGCTGGACGTTTGCAATTTCTCACCTGAGCTCTCTTTAGACTGCGCGAGAGGATGAGCAGAAGATTAGGTGGCTAGAGAAGCCCAGAGCCCCAGTGTTCTTAGGGCTACAAAAGCGCTTCCAAGGAAGGGTGCTGGCTAGCAACAGCTTTCAGTGCTGGCACTTTTCATCTCTGAGCAATTGCTCGACGTTTGCAATTTCTCGGCTCGTGTTTACGAGACGGAGAGATAGTGATCGTGATGTTTGGTGGGTAGAGAAGCGCAAAGCCCCAGTGTTGCTGCGCCTGTGAAAGCGCTTCCAAGGAAGGGTGCTGGCTAGCAACAGCTTTCAGTGCTGGCTCTTTTCATCTCTGAGCAATTGCTCGACGTTTGCAATTTCTCACCTGAGCTCTCTTTAGAGTGCGCGAGAGGATGAGCAGAAGATGAGGTGGCTAGAGAAGCCCAGAGCCCCACTGTTCTTAGGCCTACAAAAGCGCTTCCAAGGAAGGGTGCTGGCTAGCAAGAGCTTTCAGTGCTGCCACTTTTCATCTCTGAGCAATTGCTGGACGTTTGCAATTTCTCACCTGAGCTCTCTTTAGACTGCGCGAGAGGATGAGCAGAAGATTAGGTGGCTAGAGAAGCCCAGAGCCCCAGTGTTCTTAGGGCTACAAGAGCGCTTCCAAGGAAGGGTGCTGGCTAGCCACAGCTTTCAGTGCTGGCACTTTTCATCTCTGTGCAGTTGCTCGACTTTTGCAATTTCTCAGCTCTTGTCTACGAGACTGAAAGAGAATGACCGTGATGTTTGGTGGGTAGAGTAGCGCAAAGTCGCAGTGTTGCTGTGCCTGTGAAAGCGCTTCCAAGGAAGGGTGCTGGCTAGCAAGAGCTTTCAGTGCTGGCACTTTTCATCTCTGAGCAATTTCTCGACGTTTGCAATTTCTCACCTGAGCTCTCTTTCGACTGCGCGAGAGGATGAGCAGAATATTAGGTGGCTAGAGAAGCCCAGAGCCCCAGTGTTCTTAGGGCTACAAAAGCGCTTCCAAGGAAGGGTGCTGGCTAGCAAGAGCTTTCAGTGCTGGCACTTTTCATCTCTGAGCAATTGCTCAACGTTTGCAATTTCTCACCTGAGCTCTCTTTAGACTGCGCAAGAGGATGAGCAGAAGAGTAGGTGGCTAGAGAAGCCCAGAGCCCCACTGTTCTTAGGCCTACAAAAGCGCTTCCAAGGAAGGGTGCTGGCTAGCAACAGCTTTCAGTGCTGGCACTTTTCATCTCTGAGCAATTGCTGGACGTTTGCAATTTCTCACCTGAGCTCTCTTTAGACTGCACGAGAGGATGAGCAGAAGAGTAGGTGGCTAGAGAAGCCCAGAGCCCCAGTGTTCTTAGGGCTACAAAAGCGCTTCCAAGGAAGGGTGCTGGCTAGCAAGAGCTTTCAGTGCTGGCACTTTTCATCTCTGAGCAATTGCTCAACGTTTGAAATTTCTCACCTGAGCTCTCTGTAGACTGCGCGAGAGGATGAGCAGAAGATTAGGTGGCTAGAGAAGCCCAGAGCCCCAGTGTTCTTAGGGCTACAAAAGCGCTTCCAAGGAAGGGTGCTGGCTAGCAACAGCTTTCAGTGCTGGCACTTTTCATCTCTGAGCAATTGCTCGACGTTTGCAATTTCTCAACTCGTGTTTACGAGATAGAGAGATAGTGACCGTGACGCTTGGTGGCTAGAGAAGCGCAAAGCCCCAGTGTTGCTGCGTCTGTGAAAGCGCTTCCAAGGAAGGGTGCTGGCTAGCAACAGCTTTCAGTGCTGGCACTTTTCATCTCTGAGCAATTGCTCGACGTTTGCAATTTCTCACCTGAGCCCTCTTTAGACTGCGCGAGAGGATGAGCAGAAGATTAGGTGGCTAGAGAAGCCCAGAGCCCCAGTGTTCTTAGGCCTACAAAAGCGCTTCCAAGGAAGGGTGCTGGCTAGCAACAGCTTTCAGTGCTGGCACTTTTCATCTCTGAGCAATTGCTGGACGTTTGCAATTTCTCACCTGAGCTCTCTTTAGACTGCGCGAGAGGATGAGCAGAAGAGTAGGTGGCTAGAGAAGCCCAGAGCCCCAGTGTTCTTATGGCTACAAAAGCACTTCCAAGGAAGGGTGCTGGCTAGCAACAGCTTTCAGTGCTGGCACTTTTCATCTCTGAGCAATTGCTCGACGTTTGCAATTTCTCACCTGAGTTCTCTTTAGACTGCGCGAGAGGATGAGCAGAAGAGTAGGTGGCTAGAGAAGCCCAGAGCCCCAGTGTTCTTAGGGCTACAAAAGCGCTTCCAAGGAAGGGTGCTGGCTAGCCACAGCTTTCAGTGCTGGCACTTTTCATCTCTGAGCAATTGCTCGACTTTTGCAATTTCTCGGCTCGTGTTTACGAGACGGAGAGATAGTGACCGTGATGTTTGGTGGGTAGAGAAGCGCAAAGCCCCAGTGTTGCTGCGCCTGTGAAAGCGCTTCCAAGGAAGGGTGCTGGCTAGCAACAGCTTTCAGTGCTGGCACTTTTCATCTCTGAACAATTGCTCAACGTTTGCAATTTCTCACCTGAGTTCTCTTTAGACTACGCGAGAGGATGAGCAGAAGATTAGGTGGCTAGAGAAGCCCAGAGCCCCAGTGTTCTTAGGGCTACAAAAGCGCTTCCAAGGAAGGGTGCTGGCTAGCAACAGCTTTCAGTGCTGGCACTTTTCATCTCTGAGCAATTGCTGGACGTTTGCAATTTCTCACCTGAGCTCTCTTTAGACTGCGCGAGAGGATGAGCAGAAGATTAGGTGGCTAGAGAAGCCCAGAGCCCCAGTGTTCTTAGGGCTACAAGAGCGCTTCCAAGGAAGGGTGCTGGCTAGCCACAGCTTTCAGTGCTGGCACTTTTCATCTCTGAGCAGTTGCTCGACTTTTGCAATTTCTCAGCTCTTGTCTACGAGACTGAAAGAGAATGACCGTGATGTTTTGTGGGTAGAGTAGCGCAAAGTCGCAGTGTTGCTGTGCCTGTGAAAGCGCTTCCAAGGAAGGGTGCTGGCTAGCAAGAGCATTCAGTGCTGGCACTTTTCATCTCTGAGCAATTTCTCGACGTTTGCAATTTCTCACCTGAGCTCTCTTTCGACTGCGCGAGAGGATGAGCAGAATATTAGGTGGCTAGAGAAGCCCAGAGCCCCACTGTTCTTAGGGCTACAAAAGCGCTTCCAAGGAAGGGTGCTGGCTAGCAAGAGCTTTCAGTGCTGGCACTTTTCATCTCTGAGCAATTGCTCAACGTTTGCAATTTCTCACCTGAGCTCTCTTTAGACTGCGCAAGAGGATGAGCAGAAGAGTAGGTGGCTAGAGAAGCCCAGAGCCCCACTGTTCTTAGGCCTACAAAAGCGCTTCCAAGGAAGGGTGCTGGCTAGCAACAGCTTTCAGTGCTGGCACTTTTCATCTCTGAGCAATTGCTGGACATTTGCAATTTCTCACCTGAGCTCTCTTTAGACTGCGCGAGAGGATGAGCAGAAGAGTAGGTGGCTAGAGAAGCCCAGAGCCCCAGTGTTCTTAGGGCTACAAAAGCGCTTCCAAGGAAGGGTGCTGGCTAGCAACAGCTTTCAGTGCTGGCACTTTTCATCTCTGAGCAATTGCTCAACGTTTGAAATTTCTCACCTGAGCTCTCTGTAGACTGCGCGAGAGGATGAGCAGAAGATTAGGTGGCTAGAGAAGCCCAGAGCCCCAGTGTTCTTAGGCCTACAAAAGCGCTTCCAAGGAAGGGTGCTGGCTAGCAACAGCTTTCAGTGCTGGCACTTTTCATCTCTGAGCAATTGCTCGACGTTTGCAATTTCTCAACTCGTGTTTACGAGATAGAGAGATAGTGACCGTGACGTTTGGTGGCTAGAGAAGCGCAAAGCCCCAGTGTTGCTGCGTCTGTGAAAGCGCTTCCAAGGAAGGGTGCTGACTAGCAACAGCTTTCAGTGCTGGCACTTTTCATCTCTGAGCAATTGCTGGATGTTTGCAATTTCTCACCTGAGCTCTCTTTAGACTGCGCGAGAGGATGAGCAGAAGATTAGGTGGCTAGAGAAGCCCAGAGCCCCAGTGTTCTTAGGCCTACAAAAGCGCTTCCAAGGAAGGGTGCTGGCTAGCAACAGCTTTCAGTGCTGGCACTTTTCATCTCTGAGCAATTGCTGGACGTTTGCAATTTCTCACCTGAGCTCTCTTTAGACTGCGCGAGAGGATGAGCAGAAGAGTAGGTGGCTAGAGAAGCCCAGAGCCCCAGTGTTCTTAGGGCTACAAAAGCACTTCCAAGGAAGGGTGCTGGCTAGCAACAGCTTTCAGTGCTGGCACTTTTCATCTCTGAGCAATTGCTCGACGTTTGCAATTTCTCACCTGAGTTCTCTTTAGACTGCGCGAGAGGATGAGCAGAAGAGTAGGTGGCTAGAGAAGCCCAGAGCCCCAGTGTTCTTAGGGCTACAAAAGCGCTTCCAAGGAAGGGTGCTGGCTAGCAACAGCTTTCAGTGCTGGCACTTTTCATCTCTGAGCAATTGCTCGACGTTTGCAATTTCTAGGCTCGTGTTTACGAGACGGAGAGATAGTGACCGTGATGTTTGGTGGCTAGAGAAGCGCAAAGCCCCAGTGTTGCTGCGCCTGTGAAAGCGCTTCCAAGGAAGGGTGCTGGCTAGCAACAGCTTTCAGTGCTGGCACTTTTCATCTCTGAGCAATTGCTCGACGTTTGCAGTTTCTCACCTGAGCTCTCTTTATACTGCGCGAGAGGATGAGCAGAAGATTAGGTGGCTAGAGAAGCCCAGAGCCCCAGTGTTCTTAGGCCTACAAAAGCGCTTCCAAGGAAGGGTGCTGGCTAGCAAGAGCTTTCAGTGATGGCACTTTTCATCTCTCAGCAATTGCTCAACGTTTGCAATTTCTCACCTGAGCTCTCTTTAGACTGCGCGAGAGGATGAGCAGAAGAGTAGGTGGCTAGAGAAGCCCAGAGCCCCACTGTTCTTAGGCCTACAAGAGCGCTTCCAAGGAAGGGTGCTGGCTAGCAACAGCTTTCAGTGCTGGCACTTTTCATCTTTGAGCAGTTGCTCGACGTTTGCAATTTCTCAACTCGTATCTACGAGACGGAAAGAGAATGACCATGATGTTTGGTGGGTAGAGAAGCGCAAAGCCCCAGTGTTGCTGCGCCTTTGAAAGCGCTTCCAAGGAAGGGTGCTGGCTAGCAACAGCTTTCAGTGCTGGCACTTTTCATCTCTGAGCAATTGCTGGATGTTTGCAATTTCTCACCTGAGCTCTCTTTAGACTGCGCGAGAGGATGAGCAGAAGATTAGGTGGCTAGAGAAGCCCAGAGCCCCAGTGTTCTTAGGGCTACAAAAGCGCTTCCAAGGAAGGGTGCTGGCTAGCAACAGCTTTCAGTGCTGGCACTTTTCTTCTCTGAGCAATTGCTGGACGTTTGCAATTTCTCACCTGAGCTCTCTTTAGACGGCGCGAGAGGATGAGCAGAAGATGAGGTGGCTAGAGAAGCCCAGAGCCCCAGTGTTCTTAGGCCTACAAAAGCGCTTCCAAGGAAGGGTGCTGGCTAGCAACAGCTTTCAGTGCTGGCACTTTTCATCTCTGAGCAATTGCTCGACGTTTGCAATTTCTCCCCTGAGCTCTCTTTAGACTGCGCGAGAGGATGAGCAGAAGGTTAGGTGGCTAGAGAAGCCCAGAGCCCCAGTGTTCTTAGGGCTACAAAAGTGCTTCCAAGGAAGGGTGCTGGCTAGCAACAGCTTTCAGTGCTGGCACTTTTCATCTCTGAGCAATTGCTCGACGTTTGCAATTTCTCACCTGAGCTCTCTTTAGACTGCGCGAGAGGATGAGCAGAAGATGAGGTGGCTAGAGAAGCCCAGAGCCCCAGTGTTCTTAGGCCTACAAAAGCGCTTCCAAGGAAGGGTGCTGGCTAGCAACAGCTTTCAGTGCTGCCACTTTTCATCTCTGAGCAATTGCTGGACGTTTGCAATTTCTCACCTGAGCTCTCTTTAGACTGCGCGAGAGGATGAGCAGAAGATTAGGTGGCTAGAGAAGCCCAGAGCCCCACTGTTCTTAGGGCTACAAGAGCGCTTCCAAGGAAGGGTGCTGGCTAGCCACAGCTTTCAGTGCTGGCACTTTTCATCTCTGAGCAGTTGTTCGACTTTTGCAATTTCTCAGCTCTTGTCTACGAGACTGAAAGAGAATGACCGTGATGTTTGGTGGGTAGAGTAGCGCAAAGTCGCAGTGTTGCTGTGCCTGTGAAAGCGCTTCCAAGGAAGGGTGCTGGCTAGCAAGAGCATTCAGTGCTGGCACTTTTCATCTCTGAGCAATTGCTCGACGTTTGCAATTTCTCACCTGAGCTCTCTTTAGACTGCGCGAGAGGATGAGCAGAAGATTAGGTGGCTAGAGAAGCCCAGAGCCCCAGTGTTCTTAGGCCTACAAAAGCGCTTCCAAGGAAGGGTGCTGGCTAGCAACAGCTTTCAGTGCTGGCACTTTTCATCTCTGAGCAATTGCTCAACGTTTGCAATTTCTCACCTGAGCTCTCTTTAGACTGCGCGAGAGGATGAGCAGAATATTAGGTGGCTAGAGAAGCCCAGAGCCCCAGTGTTCTTAGGCCTACAAAAGCGCTTCCAAGGAAGGGTGCTGGCTAGCCACAGCTTTCAGTGCTGGCACTTTTCATCTCTGAGCAATTGCTGGACGTTTGCAATTTCTCACCTGAGTTCTCTTTAGACTGCGCGAGAGGATGAGCAGAAGATTAGGTGGCTAGAGAAGCCCAGAGCCCCAGTGTTCTTAGGCCTACAAAAGCGCTTCCAAGGAAGGGTGCTGGCTAGCAACAGCTTTCAGTGCTGGCACTTTTCATCTCTGAGCAATTGCTCGACGTTTGCAATCTCTCACCTGAGTTCTCTTTAGACTGCGCGAGAGGATGAGCAGAAGATTAGGTGGCTAGAGAAGCACAGAGCCCCGGTGTTCTTAGGCCTACAAAAGCGCTTCCAAGGAATGGTGCTGGCTAGCAAGAGCTTTCAGTGCTGGCACTTTTCATCTCTGAGCAATTGCTCGACTTTTGCAATTTCTCGGCTCGTGTTTACGAGACGGAGAGATAGTGACCGTGACGTTTGGTGGGTAGAGAAGCGCAAAGCCCCAGTGTTGCTGCGCCTGTGAAAGCGCTTCCAAGGAAGGGTGCTGGCTAGCAACAGCTTTCAGTGCTGGCACTTTTCATCTCTGAGCAATTGCTCGACGTTTGCAATTTCTCACCTGAGCTCTCTTTAGACTGCGCGAGAGGATGAGCAGAAGAGTAGGTGGCTAGAGAAGGCCAGAGCCCCAGTGTTCTTAGGCCTACAAAAGCGCTTCCAAGGAAGGGTGCTGGCTAGCAACAGCTTTCAGTGCTGGCACTTTTCATCTCTGAGCAATTGCTCGACGTTTGCAATTTCTCACCTGAGCTCTCTTTAGACTGCGCGAGAGGATGAGCAGAAGATTAGGTGGCTAGAGAAGCCCAGAGCCCCAGTGTTCTTAGGCCTACAAGAGCGCTTCCAAGGAAGGGTGCTGGCTAGCCACAGCTTTCAGTGCTGGCACTTTTCATCTTTGAGCAGTTGCTCGACTTTTGCAATTTCTCAGCTCTTTTCTACGAGACTGAAAGAGAATGACCGTGATGTTTGGTGGGTAGAGTAGCGCAAAGTCGCAGTGTTGCTGTGCCTGTGAAAGCGCTTCCAAGGAAGGGTGCTGGCTAGCAAGAGCATTCAGTGCTGGCACTTTTCATCTCTGAGCAATTGCTCGACGTTTGCAATTTCTCACCTGAGCTCTCTTTAGACTGCGCGAGAGGATGAGCAGAAGATTAGGTGGCTAGAGAAGCCCAGAGCCCCAGTGTTCTTAGGGCTACAAAAGCGCTTCCAAGGAAGGGTGCTGGCTAGCAACAGCTTTCAGTGCTGGCACTTTTCATCTCTGAGCAATTGCTCAACGTTTGCAATCTCTCACCTGAGTTCTTTTTAGACTGCGCGAGAGGATGAGCAGAAGAGTAGGTGGCTAGAGAAGCCCAGAGCCCCAGTGTTCTTAGGGCTACAAAAGCGCTTCCAAGGAAGGGTGCTGGCTAGCCACAGCTTTCAGTGCTGGCACTTTTCATCTCTGAGCAATTGCTCGACGTTTGCAATTTCTCGGCTCGTGTTTACGAGACGGAGAGATAGTGATCGTGATGTTTGGTGGGTAGAGAAGCGCAAAGCCCCAGTGTTGCTGCGCCTGTGAAAGCGCTTCCAAGGAAGGGTGCTGACTAGCAACAGCTTTCAGTGCTGGCACTTTTCATCTCTGAGCAATTGCTCGACGTTTGCAATTTCTCACCTGAGCTCTCTTTAGACTGCGCGAGAGGATGAGCAGAAGAGTAGGTGGCTAGAGAAGCCCAGAGCCCCAGTGTTCTTAGGCCTACAAAAGCGCTTCCAAGGAAGGGTGCTGGCTAGCAACAGCTTTCAGTGCTGGCACTTTTCATCTCTGAGCAATTGCTCGACGTTTGCAATTTCTCACCTGAGCTCTCTTTAGACTGCGCGAGAGGATGAGCAGAAGATTAGGTGGCTAGAGAAGCCCAGAGCCCCAGTGTTCTTAGGGCTACAAAAGCGCTTCCAAGGAAGGGTGCTGGCTAGCAACAGCTTTCAGTGCTGGCACTTTTCATCTCTGAGCAATTGCTCGACGTTTGCAATTTCTAGGCTCGTGTTTACGAGACGGAGAGATAGTGACCGTGATGTTTGGTGGCTAGAGAAGCGCAAAGCCCCAGTGTTGCTGCGCCTGTGAAAGCGCTTCCAAGGAAGGGTGCTGGCTAGCAACAGCTTTCAGTGCTGGCACTTTTCATCTCTGAGCAATTGCTCGACGTTTGCAGTTTCTCACCTGAGCTCTCTTTATACTGCGCGAGAGGATGAGCAGAAGATTAGGTGGCTAGAGAAGCCCAGAGCCCCAGTGTTCTTAGGCCTACAAAAGCGCTTCCAAGGAAGGGTGCTGGCTAGCAAGAGCTTTCAGTGATGGCACTTTTCATCTCTCAGCAATTGCTCGACGTTTGCAATTTCTCACCTGAGCTCTCTTTAGACTGCGCGAGAGGATGAGCAGAAGAGTAGGTGGCTAGAGAAGCCCAGAGCCCCAGTGTTCTTAGGCCTACAAGAGCGCTTCCAAGGAAGGGTGCTGGCTAGCAACAGCTTTCAGTGCTGGCACTTTTCATCTTTGAGCAGTTGCTCGACGTTTGCAATTTCTCAACTCGTATCTACGAGACGGAAAGAGAATGACCATGATGTTTGGTGGGTAGAGAAGCGCAAAGCCCCAGTGTTGCTGCGCCTTTGAAAGCGCTTCCAAGGAAGGGTGCTGGCTAGCAACAGCTTTCAGTGCTGGCACTTTTCATCTCTGAGCAATTGCTGGATGTTTGCAATTTCTCACCTGAGCTCTCTTTAGACTGCGCGAGAGGATGAGCAGAAGATTAGGTGGCTAGAGAAGCCCAGAGCCCCAGTGTTCTTAGGGCTACAAAAGCGCTTCCAAGGAAGGGTGCTGGCTAGCAACAGCTTTCAGTGCTGGCACTTTTCTTCTCTGAGCAATTGCTGTACGTTTGCAATTTCTCACCTGAGCTCTCTTTAGACGGCGCGAGAGGATGAGCAGAAGATGAGGTGGCTAGAGAAGCCCAGAGCCCCAGTGTTCTTAGGCCTACAAAAGCGCTTCCAAGGAAGGGTGCTGGCTAGCAACAGCTTTCAGTGCTGGCACTTTTCATCTCTGAGCAATTGCTCGACGTTTGCAATTTCTCCCCTGAGCTCTCTTTAGACTGCGCGAGAGGATGAGCAGAAGGTTAGGTGGCTAGAGAAGCCCAGAGCCCCAGTGTTCTTAGGGCTACAAAAGTGCTTCCAAGGAAGGGTGCTGGCTAGCAACAGCTTTCAGTGCTGGCACTTTTCATCTCTGAGCAATTGCTCGACGTTTGCAATTTCTCACCTGAGCTCTCTTTAGACTGCGCGAGAGGATGAGCAGAAGATGAGGTGGCTAGAGAAGCCCAGAGCCCCAGTGTTCTTAGGCCTACAAAAGCGCTTCCAAGGAAGGGTGCTGGCTAGCAACAGCTTTCAGTGCTGCCACTTTTCATCTCTGAGCAATTGCTGGACGTTTGCAATTTCTCACCTGAGCTCTCTTTAGACTGCGCGAGAGGATGAGCAGAAGATTAGGTGGCTAGAGAAGCCCAGAGCCCCAGTGTTCTTAGGCCTACAAGAGCGCTTCCAAGGAAGGGTGCTGGCTAGCCACAGCTTTCAGTGCTGGCACTTTTCATCTCTGAGCAGTTGTTCGACTTTTGCAATTTCTCAGCTCTTGTCTACGAGACTGAAAGAGAATGACCGTGATGTTTGGTGGGTAGAGTAGCGCAAAGTCGCAGTGTTGCTGTGCCTGTGAAAGCGCTTCCAAGGAAGGGTGCTGGCTAGCAAGAGCATTCAGTGCTGGCACTTTTCATCTCTGAGCAATTGCTCGACGTTTGCAATTTCTCACCTGAGCTCTCTTTAGACTGCGCGAGAGGATGAGCAGAAGATTAGGTGGCTAGAGAAGCCCAGAGCCCCAGTGTTCTTAGGGCTACAAAAGCGCTTCCAAGGAAGGGTGCTGGCTAGCAACAGCTTTCAGTGCTGGCACTTTTCATCTCTGAGCAATTGCTCAACGTTTGCAATTTCTCACCTGAGCTCTCTTTAGACTGCGCGAGAGGATGAGCAGAATATTAGGTGGCTAGAGAAGCCCAGAGCCCCAGTGTTCTTAGGCCTACAAAAGCGCTTCCAAGGAAGGGTGCTGGCTAGCCACAGCTTTCAGTGCTGGCACTTTTCATCTCTGAGCAATTGCTGGACGTTTGCAATTTCTCACCTGAGTTCTCTTTAGACTGCGCGAGAGGATGAGCAGAAGATTAGGTGGCTAGAGAAGCCCAGAGCCCCAGTGTTCTTAGGCCTACAAAAGCGCTTCCAAGGAAGGGTGCTGGCTAGCAACAGCTTTCAGTGCTGGCACTTTTCATCTCTGAGCAATTGCTCGACGTTTGCAATCTCTCACCTGAGTTCTCTTTAGACTGCGCGAGAGGATGAGCAGAAGATTAGGTGGCTAGAGAAGCACAGAGCCCCGGTGTTCTTAGGCCTACAAAAGCGCTTCCAAGGAATGGTGCTGGCTAGCAAGAGCTTTCAGTGCTGGCACTTTTCATCTCTGAGCAATTGCTCGACTTTTGCAATTTCTCGGCTCGTGTTTACGAGACGGAGAGATAGTGACCGTGACGTTTGGTGGGTAGAGAAGCGCAAAGCCCCAGTGTTGCTGCGCCTGTGAAAGCGCTTCCAAGGAAGGGTGCTGGCTAGCAACAGCTTTCAGTGCTGGCACTTTTCATCTCTGAGCAATTGCTCGACGTTTGCAATTTCTCACCTGAGCTCTCTTTAGACTGCGCGAGAGGATGAGCAGAAGAGTAGGTGGCTAGAGAAGGCCAGAGCCCCAGTGTTCTTAGGCCTACAAAAGCGCTTCCAAGGAAGGGTGCTGGCTAGCAACAGCTTTCAGTGCTGGCACTTTTCATCTCTGAGCAATTGCTCGACGTTTGCAATTTCTCACCTGAGCTCTCTTTAGACTGCGCGAGAGGATGAGCAGAAGATTAGGTGGCTAGAGAAGCCCAGAGCCCCAGTGTTCTTAGGCCTACAAGAGCGCTTCCAAGGAAGGGTGCTGGCTAGCCACAGCTTTCAGTGCTGGCACTTTTCATCTTTGAGCAGTTGCTCGACTTTTGCAATTTCTCAGCTCTTTTCTACGAGACTGAAAGAGAATGACCGTGATGTTTGGTGGGTAGAGTAGCGCAAAGTCGCAGTGTTGCTGTGCCTGTGAAAGCGCTTCCAAGGAAGGGTGCTGGCTAGCAAGAGCATTCAGTGCTGGCACTTTTCATCTCTGAGCAATTGCTCGACGTTTGCAATTTCTCACCTGAGCTCTCTTTAGACTGCGCGAGAGGATGAGCAGAAGATTAGGTGGCTAGAGAAGCCCAGAGCCCCAGTGTTCTTAGGGCTACAAAAGCGCTTCCAAGGAAGGGTGCTGGCTAGCAACAGCTTTCAGTGCTGGCACTTTTCATCTCTGAGCAATTGCTCAACGTTTGCAATCTCTCACCTGAGTTCTTTTTAGACTGCGCGAGAGGATGAGCAGAAGAGTAGGTGGCTAGAGAAGCCCAGAGCCCCACTGTTCTTAGGCCTACAAAAGCGCTTCCAAGGAAGGGTGCTGGCTAGCCACAGCTTTCAGTGCTGGCACTTTTCATCTCTGAGCAATTGCTCGACGTTTGCAATTTCTCGGCTCGTGTTTACGAGACGGAGAGATAGTGATCGTGATGTTTGGTGGGTAGAGAAGCGCAAAGCCCCAGTGTTGCTGCGCCTGTGAAAGCGCTTCCAAGGAAGGGTGCTGACTAGCAACAGCTTTCAGTGCTGGCACTTTTCATCTCTGAGCAATTGCTCGACGTTTGCAATTTCTCACCTGAGCTCTCTTTAGACTGCGCGAGAGGATGAGCAGAAGAGTAGGTGGCTAGAGAAGCCCAGAGCCCCAGTGTTCTTAGGCCTACAAAAGCGCTTCCAAGGAAGGGTGCTGGCTAGCAACAGCTTTCAGTGCTGGCACTTTTCATCTCTCAGCAATTGCTCAACGTTTGCAATTTCTCACCTGAGCTCTCTTTAGACTGCGCGAGAGGATGAGCAGAAGATTAGGTGGCTAGAGAAGCCCAGAGCCCCAGTGTTCTTAGGCCTACAAAAGCGCTTCCAAGGAAGGGTGCTGGCTAGCAACAGCTTTCAGTGCTGGCACTTTTCATCTCTGAGCAATTGCTCGACGTTTGCAATCTCTCACCTGAGTTCTCTTTAGACTGCGCGAGAGGATGAGCAGAAGATTAGGTGGCTAGAGAAGCACAGAGCCCCGGTGTTCTTAGGCCTACAAAAGCGCTTCCAAGGAATGGTGCTGGCTAGCAACAGCTTTCAGTGCTGGCACTTTTCATCTCTGAGCAATTGCTCGACTTTTGCAATTTCTCGGCTCGTGTTTACGAGACGGAGAGAT
Organism: Sarcoramphus papa; assembly: GCA_037962945.1. Lineage (NCBI taxonomy): Eukaryota > Metazoa > Chordata > Aves > Accipitriformes > Cathartidae > Sarcoramphus > Sarcoramphus papa. The sequence continues at coordinate 96,309,857 of CM075586.1, forward strand.
AGTGACCGTGACGTTTGGTGGGTAGAGAAGCGCAAAGCCCCAGTGTTGCTGCGCCTGTGAAAGCGCTTCCAAGGAAGGGTGCTGGCTAGCAACAGCTTTCAGTGCTGGCACTTTTCATCTCTGAGCAATTGCTCAACGTTTGCAATTTCTCACCTGAGCTCTCTTTAGACTGCGCGAGAGGATGAGCAGAAGAGTAGGTGGCTAGAGAAGGCCAGAGCCCCAGTGTTCTTAGGGCTACAAAAGCGCTTCCAAGGAAGGGTGCTGGCTAGCAACAGCTTTCAGTGCTGGCACTTTTCATCTCTGAGCAATTGCTGGACGTTTGCAATTTCTCAGCTCTTGTCTAAGAGACTGAAAGAGAATGACCGTGATGTTTGGTGGGTGGAGTAGCGCAAAGCCCCAGTGTTGCTGTGCCTGTGAAAGCGCTTCCAAGGAAGGGTGCTGGCTAGCAAGAGCTTTCAGTGTTGGCACTTTTCATCTCTGAGCAATTGCTGGACATTTGCAATTTCTCACCTGAGCTCTCTTTAGACTGCGCGAGAGAATGAGCAGAAGATTAGGTGGCTAGAGAAGCCCAGAGCCCCACTGTTCTTAGGCCTACAAAAGCGCTTCCAAGGAAGGGTGCTGGCTAGCAACAGCTTTCAGTGCTGGCACTTTTCATCTCTGAGCAATTGCTCGACGTTTGCAATTTCTCACCTGAGCTCTCTTTAGACTGCGCGAGAGGATGAGCAGAAGAGTAGGTGGCTAGAGAAGCCCAGAGCCCCACTGTTCTTAGGCCTACAAAAGCGCTTCCAAGGAAGGGTGCTGGCTAGCAACAGCTTTCAGTGCTGGCACTTTTCATCTCTGAGCAATTGCTCGACGTTTGCAATTTCTCACCTGAGCTCTCTTTAGACTGCGCGAGAGGATGAGCAGAAGATTAGGTGGCTAGAGAAGCCCAGAGCCCCAGTGTTCTTAGGGCTACAAAAGCGCTTCCAAGGAAGGGTGCTGGCTAGCAACAGCTTTCAGTGCTGGCACTTTTCATCTCTCAGCAATTGCTCAACGTTTGCAATTTCTCACCTGAGCTCTCTTTAGACTGCGCGAGAGGATGAGCAGAAGAGTAGGTGGCTAGAGAAGCCCAGAGCCCCAGTGTTCTTAGGCCTACAAGAGCGCTTCCAAGGAAGGGTGCTGGCTAGCAACAGCTTTCAGTGCTGGCACTTTTCATCTTTGAGCAGTTGCTCGACGTTTGCAATTTCTCAACTCGTATCTACGAGACGGAAAGAGAATGACCATGATGTTTGGTGGGTAGAGAAGCGCAAAGCCCCAGTGTTGCTGCGCCTTTGAAAGCGCTTCCAAGGAAGGGTGCTGGCTAGCAACAGCTTTCAGTGCTGGCACTTTTCATCTCTGAGCAATTGCTGGATGTTTGCAATTTCTCACCTGAGCTCTCTTTAGACTGCGCGAGAGGATGAGCAGAAGATTAGGTGGCTAGAGAAGCCCAGAGCCCCAGTGTTCTTAGGGCTACAAAAGCGCTTCCAAGGAAGGGTGCTGGCTAGCAACAGCTTTCAGTGCTGGCACTTTTCTTCTCTGAGCAATTGCTGGACGTTTGCAATTTCTCACCTGAGCTCTCTTTAGACGGCGCGAGAGGATGAGCAGAAGATGAGGTGGCTAGAGAAGCCCAGAGCCCCAGTGTTCTTAGGCCTACAAAAGCGCTTCCAAGGAAGGGTGCTGGCTAGCAACAGCTTTCAGTGCTGGCACTTTTCATCTCTGAGCAATTGCTCGACGTTTGCAATTTCTCCCCTGAGCTCTCTTTAGACTGCGCGAGAGGATGAGCAGAAGGTTAGGTGGCTAGAGAAGCCCAGAGCCCCAGTGTTCTTAGGGCTACAAAAGTGCTTCCAAGGAAGGGTGCTGGCTAGCAACAGCTTTCAGTGCTGGCACTTTTCATCTCTGAGCAATTGCTCGACGTTTGCAATTTCTCACCTGAGCTCTCTTTAGACTGCGCGAGAGGATGAGCAGAAGATGAGGTGGCTAGAGAAGCCCAGAGCCCCAGTGTTCTTAGGCCTACAAAAGCGCTTCCAAGGAAGGGTGCTGGCTAGCAACAGCTTTCAGTGCTGCCACTTTTCATCTCTGAGCAATTGCTGGACGTTTGCAATTTCTCACCTGAGCTCTCTTTAGACTGCGCGAGAGGATGAGCAGAAGATTAGGTGGCTAGAGAAGCCCAGAGCCCCACTGTTCTTAGGGCTACAAGAGCGCTTCCAAGGAAGGGTGCTGGCTAGCCACAGCTTTCAGTGCTGGCACTTTTCATCTCTGAGCAGTTGTTCGACTTTTGCAATTTCTCAGCTCTTGTCTACGAGACTGAAAGAGAATGACCGTGATGTTTGGTGGGTAGAGTAGCGCAAAGTCGCAGTGTTGCTGTGCCTGTGAAAGCGCTTCCAAGGAAGGGTGCTGGCTAGCAAGAGCATTCAGTGCTGGCACTTTTCATCTCTGAGCAATTGCTCGACGTTTGCAATTTCTCACCTGAGCTCTCTTTAGACTGCGCGAGAGGATGAGCAGAAGATTAGGTGGCTAGAGAAGCCCAGAGCCCCAGTGTTCTTAGGGCTACAAAAGCGCTTCCAAGGAAGGGTGCTGGCTAGCAACAGCTTTCAGTGCTGGCACTTTTCATCTCTGAGCAATTGCTCAACGTTTGCAATTTCTCACCTGAGCTCTCTTTAGACTGCGCGAGAGGATGAGCAGAATATTAGGTGGCTAGAGAAGCCCAGAGCCCCAGTGTTCTTAGGCCTACAAAAGCGCTTCCAAGGAAGGGTGCTGGCTAGCCACAGCTTTCAGTGCTGGCACTTTTCATCTCTGAGCAATTGCTGGACGTTTGCAATTTCTCACCTGAGTTCTCTTTAGACTGCGCGAGAGGATGAGCAGAAGATTAGGTGGCTAGAGAAGCCCAGAGCCCCAGTGTTCTTAGGCCTACAAAAGCGCTTCCAAGGAAGGGTGCTGGCTAGCAACAGCTTTCAGTGCTGGCACTTTTCATCTCTGAGCAATTGCTCGACGTTTGCAATCTCTCACCTGAGTTCTCTTTAGACTGCGCGAGAGGATGAGCAGAAGATTAGGTGGCTAGAGAAGCACAGAGCCCCGGTGTTCTTAGGCCTACAAAAGCGCTTCCAAGGAATGGTGCTGGCTAGCAAGAGCTTTCAGTGCTGGCACTTTTCATCTCTGAGCAATTGCTCGACTTTTGCAATTTCTCGGCTCGTGTTTACGAGACGGAGAGATAGTGACCGTGACGTTTGGTGGGTAGAGAAGCGCAAAGCCCCAGTGTTGCTGCGCCTGTGAAAGCGCTTCCAAGGAAGGGTGCTGGCTAGCAACAGCTTTCAGTGCTGGCACTTTTCATCTCTGAGCAATTGCTCGACGTTTGCAATTTCTCACCTGAGCTCTCTTTAGACTGCGCGAGAGGATGAGCAGAAGAGTAGGTGGCTAGAGAAGGCCAGAGCCCCAGTGTTCTTAGGCCTACAAAAGCGCTTCCAAGGAAGGGTGCTGGCTAGCAACAGCTTTCAGTGCTGGCACTTTTCATCTCTGAGCAATTGCTCGACGTTTGCAATTTCTCACCTGAGCTCTCTTTAGACTGCGCGAGAGGATGAGCAGAAGATTAGGTGGCTAGAGAAGCCCAGAGCCCCAGTGTTCTTAGGCCTACAAGAGCGCTTCCAAGGAAGGGTGCTGGCTAGCCACAGCTTTCAGTGCTGGCACTTTTCACCTTTGAGCAGTTGCTCGACTTTTGCAATTTCTCAGCTCTTTTCTACGAGACTGAAAGAGAATGACCGTGATGTTTGGTGGGTAGAGTAGCGCAAAGTCGCAGTGTTGCTGTGCCTGTGAAAGCGCTTCCAAGGAAGGGTGCTGGCTAGCAAGAGCATTCAGTGCTGGCACTTTTCATCTCTGAGCAATTGCTCGACGTTTGCAATTTCTCACCTGAGCTCTCTTTAGACTGCGCGAGAGGATGAGCAGAAGATTAGGTGGCTAGAGAAGCCCAGAGCCCCAGTGTTCTTAGGGCTACAAAAGCGCTTCCAAGGAAGGGTGCTGGCTAGCAACAGCTTTCAGTGCTGGCACTTTTCATCTCTGAGCAATTGCTCAACGTTTGCAATCTCTCACCTGAGTTCTTTTTAGACTGCGCGAGAGGATGAGCAGAAGAGTAGGTGGCTAGAGAAGCCCAGAGCCCCAGTGTTCTTAGGGCTACAAAAGCGCTTCCAAGGAAGGGTGCTGGCTAGCCACAGCTTTCAGTGCTGGCACTTTTCATCTCTGAGCAATTGCTCGACGTTTGCAATTTCTCGGCTCGTGTTTACGAGACGGAGAGATAGTGATCGTGATGTTTGGTGGGTAGAGAAGCGCAAAGCCCCAGTGTTGCTGCGCCTGTGAAAGCGCTTCCAAGGAAGGGTGCTGACTAGCAACAGCTTTCAGTGCTGGCACTTTTCATCTCTGAGCAATTGCTCGACGTTTGCAATTTCTCACCTGAGCTCTCTTTAGACTGCGCGAGAGGATGAGCAGAAGAGTAGGTGGCTAGAGAAGCCCAGAGCCCCAGTGTTCTTAGGCCTACAAAAGCGCTTCCAAGGAAGGGTGCTGGCTAGCAACAGCTTTCAGTGCTGGCACTTTTCATCTCTGAGCAATTGCTCGACGTTTGCAATTTCTCACCTGAGCTCTCTTTAGACTGCGCGAGAGGATGAGCAGAAGATTAGGTGGCTAGAGAAGCCCAGAGCCCCAGTGTTCTTAGGGCTACAAAAGCGCTTCCAAGGAAGGGTGCTGGCTAGCAACAGCTTTCAGTGCTGGCACTTTTCATCTCTGAGCAATTGCTCGACGTTTGCAATTTCTAGGCTCGTGTTTACGAGACGGAGAGATAGTGACCGTGATGTTTGGTGGCTAGAGAAGCGCAAAGCCCCAGTGTTGCTGCGCCTGTGAAAGCGCTTCCAAGGAAGGGTGCTGGCTAGCAACAGCTTTCAGTGCTGGCACTTTTCATCTCTGAGCAATTGCTCGACGTTTGCAGTTTCTCACCTGAGCTCTCTTTATACTGCGCGAGAGGATGAGCAGAAGATTAGGTGGCTAGAGAAGCCCAGAGCCCCAGTGTTCTTAGGCCTACAAAAGCGCTTCCAAGGAAGGGTGCTGGCTAGCAAGAGCTTTCAGTGATGGCACTTTTCATCTCTCAGCAATTGCTCAACGTTTGCAATTTCTCACCTGAGCTCTCTTTAGACTGCGCGAGAGGATGAGCAGAAGAGTAGGTGGCTAGAGAAGCCCAGAGCCCCAGTGTTCTTAGGCCTACAAGAGCGCTTCCAAGGAAGGGTGCTGGCTAGCAACAGCTTTCAGTGCTGGCACTTTTCATCTTTGAGCAGTTGCTCGACGTTTGCAATTTCTCAACTCGTATCTACGAGACGGAAAGAGAATGACCATGATGTTTGGTGGGTAGAGAAGCGCAAAGCCCCAGTGTTGCTGCGCCTTTGAAAGCGCTTCCAAGGAAGGGTGCTGGCTAGCAACAGCTTTCAGTGCTGGCACTTTTCATCTCTGAGCAATTGCTCGACGTTTGCAATTTCTCACCTGAGCTCTCTTTAGACTGCGCGAGAGGATGAGCAGAAGATTAGGTGGCTAGAGAAGCCCAGAGCCCCAGTGTTCTTAGGGCTACAAAAGCGCTTCCAAGGAAGGGTGCTGGCTAGCAACAGCTTTCAGTGCTGGCACTTTTCTTCTCTGAGCAATTGCTGGACGTTTGCAATTTCTCACCTGAGCTCTCTTTAGACGGCGCGAGAGGATGAGCAGAAGATGAGGTGGCTAGAGAAGCCCAGAGCCCCAGTGTTCTTAGGCCTACAAAAGCGCTTCCAAGGAAGGGTGCTGGCTAGCAACAGCTTTCAGTGCTGGCACTTTTCATCTCTGAGCAATTGCTCGACGTTTGCAATTTCTCCCCTGAGCTCTCTTTAGACTGCGCGAGAGGATGAGCAGAAGGTTAGGTGGCTAGAGAAGCCCAGAGCCCCAGTGTTCTTAGGGCTACAAAAGCGCTTCCAAGGAAGGGTGCTGGCTAGCAACAGCTTTCAGTGCTGGCACTTTTCATCTCTGAGCAATTGCTCGACGTTTGCAATTTCTCACCTGAGCTCTCTTTAGACTGCGCGAGAGGATGAGCAGAAGATGAGGTGGCTAGAGAAGCCCAGAGCCCCAGTGTTCTTAGGCCTACAAAAGCGCTTCCAAGGAAGGGTGCTGGCTAGCAACAGCTTTCAGTGCTGCCACTTTTCATCTCTGAGCAATTGCTGGACGTTTGCAATTTCTCACCTGAGCTCTCTTTAGACTGCGCGAGAGGATGAGCAGAAGATTAGGTGGCTAGAGAAGCCCAGAGCCCCACTGTTCTTAGGGCTACAAGAGCGCTTCCAAGGAAGGGTGCTGGCTAGCCACAGCTTTCAGTGCTGGCACTTTTCATCTCTGAGCAGTTGTTCGACTTTTGCAATTTCTCAGCTCTTGTCTACGAGACTGAAAGAGAATGACCGTGATGTTTGGTGGGTAGAGTAGCGCAAAGTCGCAGTGTTGCTGTGCCTGTGAAAGCGCTTCCAAGGAAGGGTGCTGGCTAGCAAGAGCATTCAGTGCTGGCACTTTTCATCTCTGAGCAATTGCTCGACGTTTGCAATTTCTCACCTGAGCTCTCTTTAGACTGCGCGAGAGGATGAGCAGAAGATTAGGTGGCTAGAGAAGCCCAGAGCCCCAGTGTTCTTAGGCCTACAAAAGCGCTTCCAAGGAAGGGTGCTGGCTAGCAACAGCTTTCAGTGCTGGCACTTTTCATCTCTGAGCAATTGCTCAACGTTTGCAATTTCTCACCTGAGCTCTCTTTAGACTGCGCGAGAGGATGAGCAGAATATTAGGTGGCTAGAGAAGCCCAGAGCCCCAGTGTTCTTAGGCCTACAAAAGCGCTTCCAAGGAAGGGTGCTGGCTAGCCACAGCTTTCAGTGCTGGCACTTTTCATCTCTGAGCAATTGCTCGACGTTTGCAATTTCTCACCTGAGTTCTCTTTAGACTGCGCGAGAGGATGAGCAGAAGATTAGGTGGCTAGAGAAGCCCAGAGCCCCAGTGTTCTTAGGCCTACAAAAGCGCTTCCAAGGAAGGGTGCTGGCTAGCAACAGCTTTCAGTGCTGGCACTTTTCATCTCTGAGCAATTGCTCGACGTTTGCAATCTCTCACCTGAGTTCTCTTTAGACTGCGCGAGAGGATGAGCAGAAGATTAGGTGGCTAGAGAAGCACAGAGCCCCGGTGTTCTTAGGCCTACAAAAGCGCTTCCAAGGAATGGTGCTGGCTAGCAAGAGCTTTCAGTGCTGGCACTTTTCATCTCTGAGCAATTGCTCGACTTTTGCAATTTCTCGGCTCGTGTTTACGAGACGGAGAGATAGTGACCGTGACGTTTGGTGGGTAGAGAAGCGCAAAGCCCCAGTGTTGCTGCGCCTGTGAAAGCGCTTCCAAGGAAGGGTGCTGGCTAGCAACAGCTTTCAGTGCTGGCACTTTTCATCTCTGAGCAATTGCTCGACGTTTGCAATTTCTCACCTGAGCTCTCTTTAGACTGCGCGAGAGGATGAGCAGAAGAGTAGGTGGCTAGAGAAGGCCAGAGCCCCAGTGTTCTTAGGCCTACAAAAGCGCTTCCAAGGAAGGGTGCTGGCTAGCAACAGCTTTCAGTGCTGGCACTTTTCATCTCTGAGCAATTGCTCGACGTTTGCAATTTCTCACCTGAGCTCTCTTTAGACTGCGCGAGAGGATGAGCAGAAGATTAGGTGGCTAGAGAAGCCCAGAGCCCCAGTGTTCTTAGGCCTACAAGAGCGCTTCCAAGGAAGGGTGCTGGCTAGCCACAGCTTTCAGTGCTGGCACTTTTCATCTTTGAGCAGTTGCTCGACTTTTGCAATTTCTCAGCTCTTTTCTACGAGACTGAAAGAGAATGACCGTGATGTTTGGTGGGTAGAGTAGCGCAAAGTCGCAGTGTTGCTGTGCCTGTGAAAGCGCTTCCAAGGAAGGGTGCTGGCTAGCAAGAGCATTCAGTGCTGGCACTTTTCATCTCTGAGCAATTGCTCGACGTTTGCAATTTCTCACCTGAGCTCTCTTTAGACTGCGCGAGAGGATGAGCAGAAGATTAGGTGGCTAGAGAAGCCCAGAGCCCCAGTGTTCTTAGGGCTACAAAAGCGCTTCCAAGGAAGGGTGCTGGCTAGCAACAGCTTTCAGTGCTGGCACTTTTCATCTCTGAGCAATTGCTCAACGTTTGCAATCTCTCACCTGAGTTCTTTTTAGACTGCGCGAGAGGATGAGCAGAAGAGTAGGTGGCTAGAGAAGCCCAGAGCCCCAGTGTTCTTAGGGCTACAAAAGCGCTTCCAAGGAAGGGTGCTGGCTAGCCACAGCTTTCAGTGCTGGCACTTTTCATCTCTGAGCAATTGCTCGACGTTTGCAATTTCTCGGCTCGTGTTTACGAGACGGAGAGATAGTGATCGTGATGTTTGGTGGGTAGAGAAGCGCAAAGCCCCAGTGTTGCTGCGCCTGTGAAAGCGCTTCCAAGGAAGGGTGCTGACTAGCAACAGCTTTCAGTGCTGGCACTTTTCATCTCTGAGCAATTGCTCGACGTTTGCAATTTCTCACCTGAGCTCTCTTTAGACTGCGCGAGAGGATGAGCAGAAGAGTAGGTGGCTAGAGAAGCCCAGAGCCCCAGTGTTCTTAGGCCTACAAAAGCGCTTCCAAGGAAGGGTGCTGGCTAGCAACAGCTTTCAGTGCTGGCACTTTTCATCTCTGAGCAATTGCTCGACGTTTGCAATTTCTCACCTGAGCTCTCTTTAGACTGCGCGAGAGGATGAGCAGAAGATTAGGTGGCTAGAGAAGCCCAGAGCCCCAGTGTTCTTAGGCCTACAAAAGCGCTTCCAAGGAAGGGTGCTGGCTAGCAACAGCTTTCAGTGCTGGCACTTTTCATCTCTGAGCAATTGCTCGACGTTTGCAATCTCTCACCTGAGTTCTCTTTAGACTGCGCGAGAGGATGAGCAGAAGGTTAGGTGGCTAGAGAAGCACAGAGCCCCACTGTTCTTAGGCCTACAAAAGCGCTTCCAAGGAAGGGTGCTGGCTAGCAACAGCTTTCAGTGCTGGCACTTTTCATCTCTGAGCAATTGCTCGACTTTTGCAATTTCTCGGCTCGTGTTTACGAGACGGAGAGATAGTGACCGTGACGTTTGGTGGGTAGAGAAGCGCAAAGCCCCAGTGTTGCTGCGCCTGTGAAAGCGCTTCCAAGGAAGGGTGCTGGCTAGCAACAGCTTTCAGTGCTGGCACTTTTCATCTCTGAGCAATTGCTCAACGTTTGCAATTTCTCACCTGAGCTCTCTTTAGACTGCGCGAGAGGATGAGCAGAAGAGTAGGTGGCTAGAGAAGGCCAGAGCCCCAGTGTTCTTAGGGCTACAAAAGCGCTTCCAAGGAAGGGTGCTGGCTAGCAACAGCTTTCAGTGCTGGCACTTTTCATCTCTGAGCAATTGCTGGACGTTTGCAATTTCTCAGCTCTTGTCTAAGAGACTGAAAGAGAATGACCGTGATGTTTGGTGGGTGGAGTAGCGCAAAGCCCCAGTGTTGCTGTGCCTGTGAAAGCGCTTCCAAGGAAGGGTGCTGGCTAGCAAGAGCTTTCAGTGTTGGCACTTTTCATCTCTGAGCAATTGCTGGACATTTGCAATTTCTCACCTGAGCTCTCTTTAGACTGCGCGAGAGAATGAGCAGAAGATTAGGTGGCTAGAGAAGCCCAGAGCCCCACTGTTCTTAGGCCTACAAAAGCGCTTCCAAGGAAGGGTGCTGGCTAGCAACAGCTTTCAGTGCTGGCACTTTTCATCTCTGAGCAATTGCTCGACGTTTGCAATTTCTCACCTGAGCTCTCTTTAGACTGCGCGAGAGGATGAGCAGAAGAGTAGGTGGCTAGAGAAGCCCAGAGCCCCACTGTTCTTAGGCCTACAAAAGCGCTTCCAAGGAAGGGTGCTGGCTAGCAACAGCTTTCAGTGCTGGCACTTTTCATCTCTGAGCAATTGCTCGACGTTTGCAATTTCTCACCTGAGCTCTCTTTAGACTGCGCGAGAGGATGAGCAGAAGATTAGGTGGCTAGAGAAGCCCAGAGCCCCAGTGTTCTTAGGGCTACAAAAGCGCTTCCAAGGAAGGGTGCTGGCTAGCAACAGCTTTCAGTGCTGGCACTTTTCATCTCTGAGCAATTGCTCGACGTTTGCAATTTCTCAACTCGTGTTTACGAGACAGAGAGATAGTGACCGTGATGTTTGGTGGCTAGAGAAGCGCAAAGCCCCAGTGTTGCTGCGCCTGTGAAAGCGCTTCCAAGGAAGGGAGCTGGCTAGCAACAGCTTTCAGTGCTGGCACTTTTCATCTCTGAGCAATTGCTCGACGTTTGCAATTTCTCACCTGAGCGCTCTTTAGAGTGCGCGAGAGGATGAGCAGAAGAGTAGGTGGCTAGAGAAGCCCAGAGCCCCAGTGTTCTTAGGCCTACAAGAGCGCTTCCAAGGAAGGGTGCTGGCTAGCCACAGCTTTCAGTGCTGGCACTTTTCATCTTTGAGCAGTTGCTCGACGTTTGCAATTTCTCAGCTCGTGTCTACGAGACGGAAAGAGAATGACCGTGACGTTTGGTGGGTAGAGTAGCGCAAAGCCCCAGTGTTGCTGCGCCTGTGAAAGTGCTTCCAAGGAAGGGTGCTGGCTAGCAACAGCTTTCAGTGCTGGCACTTTTCATCTCTGAGCAATTGCTGGACGTTTGCAGTTTCTCACCTGAGTTCTCTTTAGACTGCGCGAGAGGATGAGCAGAAGATTAGGTGGCTAGAGAAGCGCAAAGCCCCAGTGTTCTTAGGGCTACAAAAGCGCTTCCAAGGAAGGGTGCTGGCTAGCAACAGCTTTCAGTGCTGGCACTTTTCATCTCTGAGCAATTGCTCGACGTTTGCAATTTCTCACCTGAGCTCTCTTTAGAGTGCGCGAGAGGATGAGCAGAAGATTAGGTGGCTAGAGAAGCCCAGAGCCCCACTGTTCTTAGGGCTACAAAAGCGCTTCCAAGGAAGGGTGCTGGCTAGCAAGAGCTTTCAGTGCTGGCACTTTTCATCTCTGAGCAATTGCTCGACGTTTGCAATTTCTCCCCTGAGCTCTCTTTAGAGTGCGCGAGAGGATGAGCAGAAGATTAGGTGGCTAGAGAAGCCCAGAGCCCCAGTGTTCTTAGGGCTACAAAAGCGCTTCCAAGGAAGGGTGCTGGCTAGCAACAGCTTTCAGTGCTGGCACTTTTCATCTCTGAGCAATTGCTGGACGTTTGCAGTTTCTCACCTGAGCTCTCTTTAGACTGCGCGAGAGGATGAGCAGAAGAGTAGGTGGCTAGAGAAGCCCAGAGCCCCACTGTTCTTAGGGCTACAAAAGCGCTTCCAAGGAAGGGTGCTGGCTAGCAACAGCTTTCAGTGCTGGCACTTTTCATCTCTGAGCAATTGCTGGATTTTTGCAATTTCTCACCTGAGCTCTCTTTAGACTGCGCGACAGGATGAGCAGAAGATTAGGTGGCTAGAGAAGGCCAGAGCCCCACTGTTCTTAGGCCTACAAAAGCGCTTCCAAGGAAGGGTGCTGGCTAGCAACAGCTTTCAGTGCTGGCACTTTTCATCTCTGAGCAATTGCTCGACGTTTGCAATCTCTCACCTGAGTTCTCTTTAGACTGCGCGAGAGGATGAGCAGAAGATTAGGTGGCTAGAGAAGCACAGAGCCCCGGTGTTCTTAGGCCTACAAAAGCGCTTCCAAGGAATGGTGCTGGCTAGCAACAGCTTTCAGTGCTGGCACTTTTCATCTCTGAGCAATTGCTCGACTTTTGCAATTTCTCGGCTCGTGTTTACGAGACGGAGAGATAGTGACCGTGATGTTTGGTGGGTAGAGAAGCGCAAAGCCCCAGTGTTGCTGCGCCTGTGAAAGCGCTTCCAAGGAAGGGTGCTGGCTAGCAACAGCTTTCAGTGCTGCCACTTTTCATCTCTGAGCAATTGCTGGATGTTTGCAATTTCTCACCTGAGCTCTCTTTAGACTGCGCGAGAGGATGAGCAGAAGATGAGGTGGCTAGAGAAGCCCAGAGCCCCAGTGTTCTTAGGCCTACAAAAGCGCTTCCAAGGAAGGGTGCTGGCTAGCAACAGCTTTCAGTGCTGGCACTTTTCATCTCTGAGCAATTGCTGGACGTTTGCAGTTTCTCACCTGAGCTCTCTTTAGACTGCGCGAGAGGATGAGCAGAAGAGTAGGTGGCTAGAGAAGCCCAGAGCCCCACTGTTCTTAGGCCTACAAAAGCGCTTCCAAGGAAGGGTGCTGGCTAGCAACAGCTTTCAGTGCTGGCACTTTTCATCTCTGAGCAATTGCTGGATGTTTGCAATTTCTCACCTGAGCTCTCTTTAGACTGCGCGAGAGGATGAGCAGAAGATTAGGTGGCTAGAGAAGCCCAGAGCCCCAGTGTTCTTAGGGCTACAAGAGCGCTTCCAAGGAAGGGTGCTGGCTAGCCACAGCTTTCAGTGCTGGCACTTTTCATCTCTGAGCAGTTGCTCGACTTTTGCAATTCCTCAGCTCTTCTCTACGAGACGGAAAGAGAATGACCGTGATGTTTGGTGGGTAGAGTAGCGCAAAGCCCCAGTGTTGCTGTGCCTGTGAAAGCGCTTCCAAGGAAGGGTGCTGGCTAGCAACAGCTTTCAGTGCTGGCACTTTTCATCTCTGAGCAATTGCTGGATGTTTGCAATTTCTCACCTGAGCTCTCTTTAGACTGCGCGAGAGGATGAGCAGAAGATTAGGTGGCTAGAGAAGCCCAGAGCCCCAGTATTCTTAGGCCTACAAAAGCGCTTCCAAGGAAGGGTTCTGGATAGCAAGAGCTTTCAGTGCTGGCACTTTTCATCTCTGAGCAATTGCTCGACGTTTGCAATTTCTCACCTGAGCTCTCTTTAGACTGCGCGAGAGAATGAGCAGAAGATTAGGTGGCTAGAGAAGCCCAGAGCCCCACTGTTCTTAGGCCTACAAAAGCGCTTCCAAGGAAGGGTGCTGGCTAGCAACAGCTTTCAGTGCTGGCACTTTTCATCTCTGAGCAATTGCTGGACGTTTGCAATTTCTCACCTGAGCTCTCTTTAGACTGCGCGAGAGGATGAGCAGAAGAGTAGGTGGCTAGAGAAGCCCAGAGCCCCACTGTTCTTAGGCCTACAAAAGCGCTTCCAAGGAAGGGTGCTGGCTAGCAACAGCTTTCAGTGCTGGCACTTTTCATCTCTGAGCAATTGCTCGACGTTTGCAATTTCTCACCTGAGCTCTCTTTAGACTGCGCGAGAGGATGAGCAGAAGATTAGGTGGCTAGAGAAGCCCAGAGCCCCAGTGTTCTTAGGGCTACAAGAGCGCTTCCAAGGAAGGGTGCTGGCTAGCCACAGCTTTCAGTGCTGGCACTTTTCATCTCTGAGCAGTTGCTCGACTTTTGCAATTCCTCAGCTCTTCTCTACGAGACGGAAAGAGAATGACCGTGATGTTTGGTGGGTAGAGTAGCGCAAAGCCCCAGTGTTGCTGTGCCTGTGAAAGCGCTTCCAAGGAAGGGTGCTGGCTAGCAACAGCTTTCAGTGCTGGCACTTTTCATCTCTGAGCAATTGCTGGACATTTGCAATTTCAAACCTGAGCTCTCTTTAGAGTGCGCGAGAGGATGAGCAGAAGATTAGGTGGCTAGAGAAGCCCAGAGCCCCAGTGTTCTTAGGCCTACAAAAGCGCTTCCAAGGAAGGGTTCTGGATAGCAAGAGCTTTCAGTGCTGGCACTTTTCATCTCTGAGCAATTGCTCGACGTTTGCAATTTCTCACCTGAGCTCTCTTTAGACTGCGCGAGAGAATGAGCAGAAGATTAGGTGGCTAGAGAAGCCCAGAGCCCCACTGTTCTTAGGCCTACAAAAGCGCTTCCAAGGAAGGGTGCTGGCTAGCAAGAGCTTTCAGTGCTGGCACTTTTCATCTCTGAGCAATTGCTCGACGTTTGCAATTTTTCAACTCGTGTTTACGAGACAGAGAGATAGTGACCGTGATGTTTGGTGGCTAGAGAAGCGCAAAGCCCCAGTGTTGCTGCGCCTGTGAAAGCGCTTCCAAGGAAGGGAGCTGGCTAGCAACAGCTTTCAGTGCTGGCACTTTTCATCTCTGAGCAATTGCTCGACGTTTGCAATTTCTCACCTGAGCGCTCTTTAGAGTGCGCGAGAGGATGAGCAGAAGAGTAGGTGGCTAGAGAAGCCCAGAGCCCCACTGTTCTTAGGGCTACAAGAGCGCTTCCAAGGAAGGGTGCTGGCTAGCCACAGCTTTCAGTGCTGGCACTTTTCATCTTTGAGCAGTTGCTCGACGTTTGCAATTTCTCAGCTCTTGTCTACGAGACGGAAAGAGAATGACCGTGACGTTTGGTGGGTAGAGTAGCGCAAAGCCCCAGTGTTGCTGCGCCTGTGAAAGTGCTTCCAAGGAAGGGTGCTGGCTAGCAACAGCTTTCAGTGCTGGCACTTTTCATCTCTGAGCAATTGCTCGACGTTTGCAATTTCTCACCTGAGCTCTCTTTAGACTGCGCGAGAGGATGAGCAGAAGAGTAGGTGGCTAGAGAAGGCCAGAGCCCCAGTGTTCTTAGGCCTACAAAAGCGCTTCCAAGGAAGGGTGCTGGCTAGCAACAGCTTTCAGTGCTGGCACTTTTCATCTCTGAGCAATTGCTCGACGTTTGCAATTTCTCACCTGAGCTCTCTTTAGACTGCGCGAGAGGATGAGCAGAAGAGTAGGTGGCTAGAGAAGCCCAGAGCCCCACTGTTCTTAGGCCTACAAAAGCGCTTCCAAGGAAGGGTGCTGGCTAGCAACAGCTTTCAGTGCTGGCACTTTTCATCTCTGAGCAATTGCTCGACGTTTGCAATTTCTCGGCTCGTGTTTACGAGACGGAGAGATAGTGACCGTGATGTTTGGTGGCTAGAGAAGCGCAAAGCCCCAGTGTTGCTGCGCCTGTGAAAGCGCTTCCAAGGAAGGGTGCTGGCTAGCAAGAGCTTTCAGTGCTGGCACTTTTCATCTCTGAGCAATTGCTCGACGTTTGCAATTTCTCACCTGAGCTCTCTTTAGAGTGCGCGAGAGGATGAGCAGAAGATTAGGTGGCTAGAGAAGCCCAGAGCCCCACTGTTCTTAGGCCTACAAAAGCGCTTCCAAGGAAGGGTGCTGGCTAGCCACAGCTTTCAGTGCTGGCGCTTTTCATCTTTGAGCAGTTGCTCGACGTTTGCAATTTCTCAACTCGTATCTACGAGACGGAAAGAGAATGACCATGATGTTTGGTGGGTAGAGAAGCGCAAAGCCCCAGTGTTGCTGCGCCTGTGAAAGCGCTTCCAAGGAAGGGTGCTGGCTAGCAAGAGCTTTCAGTGCTGGCACTTTTCATCTCTGAGCAATTGCTGGACGTTTGCAATTTCTCACCTGAGCTCTCTTTAGACTGCGCAAGAGGATGAGCAGAAGAGTAGGTGGCTAGAGAAGCCCAGAGCCCCAGTGTTCTTAGGGCTACAAAAGCGCTTCCAAGGAAGGGTGCTGGCTAGCAACAGCTTTCAGTGCTGGCACTTTTCATCTCTGAGCAATTGCTGGACGTTTGCAGTTTCTCACCTGAGTTCTCTTTAGACTGCGCGAGAGGATGAGCAGAAGATTAGGTGGCTAGAGAAGCGCAAAGCCCCAGTGTTCTTAGGGCTGCAAAAGCGCTTCCAAGGAAGGGTGCTGGCTAGCAACAGCTTTCAGTGCTGGCACTTTTCATCTCTGAGCAATTGCTCGACGTTTGCAATTTCTCACCTGAGCTCTCTTTAGACGGCGCGAGAGGATGAGCAGAAGATTAGGTGGCTAGAGAAGCCCAGAGCCCCACTGTTCTTAGGGCTACAAAAGCGCTTCCAAGGAAGGGTGCTGGCTAGCAACAGCTTTCAGTGCTGGCACTTTTCATCTCTGAGCAATTGCTCGACGTTTGCAATTTCTCCCCTGAGCTCTCTTTAGAGTGCGCGAGAGGATGAGCAGAAGATTAGGTGGCTAGAGAAGCCCAGAGCCCCAGTGTTCTTAGGGCTACAAAAGCGCTTCCAAGGAAGGGTGCTGGCTAGCAACAGCTTTCAGTGCTGGCACTTTTCATCTCTGAGCAATTGCTGGACGTTTGCAGTTTCTCACCTGAGCTCTCTTTAGACTGCGCGAGAGGATGAGCAGAAGAGTAGGTGGCTAGAGAAGCCCAGAGCCCCACTGTTCTTAGGGCTACAAAAGCGCTTCCAAGGAAGGGTGCTGGCTAGCAACAGCTTTCAGTGCTGGCACTTTTCATCTCTGAGCAATTGCTCGACGTTTGCAATTTCTCACCTGAGCTCTCTTTAGACTGCGCGACAGGATGAGCAGAAGATTAGGTGGCTAGAGAAGGCCAGAGCCCCACTGTTCTTAGGCCTACAAAAGCGCTTCCAAGGAAGGGTGCTGGCTAGCAACAGCTTTCAGTGCTGGCACTTTTCATCTCTGAGCAATTGCTCGACGTTTGCAATCTCTCACCTGAGTTCTCTTTAGACTGCGCGAGAGGATGAGCAGAAGATTAGGTGGCTAGAGAAGCACAGAGCCCCGGTGTTCTTAGGCCTACAAAAGCGCTTCCAAGGAATGGTGCTGGCTAGCAACAGCTTTCAGTGCTGGCACTTTTCATCTCTGAGCAATTGCTCGACTTTTGCAATTTCTCGGCTCGTGTTTACGAGACGGAGAGATAGTGACCGTGATGTTTGGTGGGTAGAGAAGCGCAAAGCCCCAGTGTTGCTGCGCCTGTGAAAGCGCTTCCAAGGAAGGGTGCTGGCTAGCAACAGCTTTCAGTGCTGCCACTTTTCATCTCTGAGCAATTGCTGGATGTTTGCAATTTCTCACCTGAGCTCTCTTTAGACTGCGCGAGAGGATGAGCAGAAGATTAGGTGGCTAGAGAAGCCCAGAGCCCCAGTGTTCTTAGGCCTACAAAAGCGCTTCCAAGGAAGGGTGCTGGCTAGCAACAGCTTTCAGTGCTGGCACTTTTCATCTCTGAGCAATTGCTCGACGTTTGCAGTTTCTCACCTGAGCTCTCTTTAGACTGCGCGAGAGGATGAGCAGAAGAGTAGGTGGCTAGAGAAGCCCAGAGCCCCACTGTTCTTAGGCCTACAAAAGCGCTTCCAAGGAAGGGTGCTGGCTAGCAACAGCTTTCAGTGCTGGCACTTTTCATCTCTGAGCAATTGCTGGATGTTTGCAATTTCTCACCTGAGCTCTCTTTAGACTGCGCGACAGGATGAGCAGAAGATTAGGTGGCTAGAGAAGGCCAGAGCCCCAGTGTTCTTAGGCCTACAAAAGCGCTTCCAAGGAAGGGTGCTGGCTAGCAACAGCTTTCAGTGCTGGCACTTTTCATCTCTGAGCAATTGCTCGACGTTTGCAATCTCTCACCTGAGTTCTCTTTAGACTGCGCGAGAGGATGAGCAGAAGATTAGGTGGCTAGAGAAGCACAGAGCCCCGGTGTTCTTAGGCCTACAAAAGCGCTTCCAAGGAATGGTGCTGGCTAGCAACAGCTTTCAGTGCTGGCACTTTTCATCTCTGAGCAATTGCTCGACTTTTGCAATTTCTCGGCTCGTGTTTACGAGACGGAGAGATAGTGACCGTGACGTTTGGTGGGTAGAGAAGCGCAAAGCCCCAGTGTTGCTGCGCCTGCAAAAGCGCTTCCAAGGAAGGGTGCTGGCTAGCAACAGCTTTCAGTGCTGGCACTTTTCATCTCTGAGCAATTGCTGGATGTTTGCAATTTCTCACCTGAGCTCTCTTTAGACTGCGCGAGAGGATGAGCAGAAGATTAGGTGGCTAGAGAAGCCCAGAGCCCCAGTGTTCTTAGGCCTACAAAAGCGCTTCCAAGGAAGGGTGCTGGCTAGCAACAGCTTTCAGTGCTGGCACTTTTCATCTCTGAGCAATTGCTCGACGTTTGCAATTTCTCCCCTGAGCTCTCTTTAGACTGCGCGAGAGGATGAGCAGAAGATTAGGTGGCTAGAGAAGCCCAGAGCCCCACTGTTCTTAGGCCTACAAGAGCGCTTCCAAGGAAGGGTGCTGGCTAGCCACAGCTTTCAGTGCTGGCACTTTTCATCTCTGAGCAGTTGCTCGACTTTTGCAATTCCTCAGCTCTTCTCTACGAGACGGAAAGAGAATGACCGTGATGTTTGGTGGGTAGAGTAGCGCAAAGCCCCAGTGTTGCTGTGCCTGTGAAAGCGCTTCCAAGGAAGGGTGCTGGCTAGCAACAGCTTTCAGTGCTGGCACTTTTCATCTCTGAGCAATTGCTGGACATTTGCAATTTCAAACCTGAGCTCTCTTTAGAGTGCGCGAGAGGATGAGCAGAAGATTAGGTGGCTAGAGAAGCCCAGAGCCCCACTGTTCTTAGGCCTACAAAAGCGCTTCCAAGGAAGGGTTCTGGATAGCAAGAGCTTTCAGTGCTGGCACTTTTCATCTCTGAGCAATTGCTCGACGTTTGCAATTTCTCACCTGAGCTCTCTTTAGACTGCGCGAGAGAATGAGCAGAAGATTAGGTGGCTAGAGAAGCCCAGAGCCCCACTGTTCTTAGGCCTACAAAAGCGCTTCCAAGGAAGGGTGCTGGCTAGCAACAGCTTTCAGTGCTGGCACTTTTCATCTCTGAGCAATTGCTCGACGTTTGCAATTTCTCACCTGAGCTCTCTTTAGACTGCGCGAGAGGATGAGCAGAAGAGTAGGTGGCTAGAGAAGCCCAGAGCCCCACTGTTCTTAGGCCTACAAAAGCGCTTCCAAGGAAGGGTGCTGGCTAGCAACAGCTTTCAGTGCTGGCACTTTTCATCTCTGAGCAATTGCTCGACGTTTGCAATTTCTCACCTGAGCTCTCTTTAGACTGCGCGAGAGGATGAGCAGAAGATTAGGTGGCTAGAGAAGCCCAGAGCCCCACTGTTCTTAGGCCTACAAAAGCGCTTCAAAGGAAGAGTGCTGGCTAGCAACAGCTTTCAGTGCTGGCACTTTTCATCTCTGAGCAATTGCTCGACGTTTGCAATTTCTCACCTGAGCTCTCTTTAGACTGCGCGAGAGGATGAGCAGAAGAGTAGGTGGCTAGAGAAGCCCAGAGCCCCAGTGTTCTTAGGGCTACAAAAGCGCTTCCAAGGAAGGGTGCTGGCTAGCAACAGCTTTCAGTGCTGGCACTTTTCATCTCTGAGCAATTGCTCGACGTTTGCAATCTCTCACCTGAGCTCTCTTTAGACTGCGCGAGAGGATGAGCAGAAGATTAGGTGGCTAGAGAAGCACAGAGCCCCGGTGTTCTTAGGCCTACAAAAGCGCTTCCAAGGAAGGGTGCTGGCTAGCAACAGCTTTCAGTGCTGGCACTTTTCATCTCTGAGCAATTGCTCGACGTTTGCAATTTCTGGGCTCGTGTTTACGAGACGGAGAGATAGTGACCGTGATGTTTGGTGGGTAGAGAAGCGCAAAGCCCCAGTGTTGCTGCGCCTGTGAAAGCGCTTCCAAGGAAGGTTGCTGGCTAGCAACAGCTTTCAGTGCTGGCACTTTTCATCTCTGAGCAATTGCTGGATGTTTGCAATTTCTCACCTGAGCTCTCTTTAGACTGCGCGAGAGGATGAGCAGAAGATTAGGTGGCTAGAGAAGGCCAGAGCCCCAGTGTTCTTAGGCCTACAAAAGCGCTTCCAAGGAAGGGTGCTGGCTAGCAAGAGCTTTCAGTGCTGGCACTTTTCATCTCTGAGCAATTGCTCGACGTTTGCAATTTCTCACCTGAGCTCTCTTTAGACTGCGCGAGAGGATGAGCAGAAGAGTAGGTGGCTAGAGAAGCCCAGAGCCCCAGTGTTCTTAGGCCTACAAAAGCGCTTCCAAGGAAGGGTGCTGGCTAGCCACAGCTTTCAGTGCTGGCACTTTTCATCTCTGAGCAATTGCTGGACGTTTGCAATTTCTCAGCTCTTGTCTAAGAGACTGAAAGAGAATGACCGTGATGTTTGGTGGGTAGAGTAGCGCAAAGCCCCAGTGTTGCTGTGCCTGTGAAAGCGCTTCCAAGGAAGGGTGCTGGCTAGCAACAGCTTTCAGTGCTGGCACTTTTCATCTCTGAGCAATTGCTGGACATTTGCAATTTCAAACCTGAGCTCTCTTTAGACTGCGCGAGAGGATGAGCAGAAGATTAGGTGGCTAGAGAAGCCCAGAGCCCCAGTGTTCTTAGGCCTACAAAAGCGCTTCCAAGGAAGGGTGCTGGATAGCAAGAGCTTTCAGTGCTGGCACTTTTCATCTCTGAGCAATTGCTCGACGTTTGCAATTTCTCACCTGAGCTCTCTTTAGACTGCGCGAGAGGATGAGCAGAAGAGTAGGTGGCTAGAGAAGCCCAGAGCCCCACTGTTCTTAGGCCTACAAAAGCGCTTCCAAGGAAGGGTGCTGGCTAGCAACAGCTTTCAGTGCTGGCACTTTTCATCTCTGAGCAATTGCTCGACGTTTGCAATTTTTCAACTCGTGTTTACGAGACAGAGAGATAGTGACCGTGATGTTTGGTGGGTAGAGAAGCGCAAAGCCCCAGTGTTGCTGCGCCTACAAAAGCGCTTCCAAGGAAGGGTGCTGGCTAGCAACAGCTTTCAGTGCTGGCACTTTTCATCTCTGAGCAATTGCTCGACGTTTGCAATTTCTCACCTGAGCTCTCTTTAGACTGCGCGAGAGGATGAGCAGAAGATTAGGTGGCTAGAGAAGCCCAGAGCCCCAGTGTTCTTAGGCCTACAAAAGCGCTTCCAAGGAAGGGTGCTGGCTAGCAAGAGCTTTCAGTGCTGGCACTTTTCATCTTTGAGCAATTGCTCGACGTTTGCAATTTCTCACCTGAGCTCTCTTTAGACTGCGCGAGAGGATGAGCAGAAGAGTAGATGGCTAGAGAAGCCCAGAGCCCCAGTGTTCTTAGGGCTACAAGAGCGCTTCCAAGGAAGGGTGCTGGCTAGCCACAGCTTTCAGTGCTGGCACTTTTCATCTTTGAGCAGTTGCTCGACTTTTGTAATTTCTCAACTCGTATCTACGAGAAGGAAAGAGAATGACCATGATGTTTGGTGGGTAGAGAAGCGCAAAGCCCCAGTGTTGCTGCGCCTGTGAAAGCGCTTCCAAGGAAGGGTGCTGGCTAGCAAGAGCTTTCAGTGCTGGCACTTTTCATCTCTGAGCAATTGCTCGACGTTTGCAATTTCTCACCTGAGCTCTCTTTAGAGTGCGCGAGAGGATGAGCAGAAGATTAGGTGGCTAGAGAAGCCCAGAGCCCCAGTGTTCTTAGGCCTACAAAAGCGCTTCCAAGGAAGGGTGCTGGCTAGCAAGAGCTTTCAGTGCTGGCACTTTTCATCTCTGAGCAATTGCTCGACGTTTGCAATTTCTCACCTGAGCTCTCTTTAGACTGCGCGAGAGGATGAGCAGAAGATTAGGTGGCTAGAGAAGCCCAGAGCCCCAGTGTTCTTAGGCCTACAAAAGCGCTTCCAAGGAAGGGTGCTGGCTAGCAACAGCTTTCAGTGCTGGCACTTTTCATCTCTGAGCAATTGCTGGACGTTTGCAGTTTCTCACCTCAGCTCTCTTTAGACTGCGTGAGAGGATGAGCAGAAGAGTAGGTGGCTAGAGAAGCCCAGAGCCCCACTGTTCTTAGGGCTACAAAAGCGCTTCCAAGGAAGGGTGCTGGCTAGCAACAGCTTTCAGTGCTGGCACTTTTCATCTCTGAGCAATTGCTGGATGTTTGCAATTTCTCACCTGAGCTCTCTTTAGACTGCGCGAGAGGATGAGCAGAAGATTAGGTGGCTAGAGAAGCCCAGAGCCCCAGTGTTCTTAGGCCTACAAAAGCGCTTCCAAGGAAGGGTGCTGGCTAGCAACAGCTTTCAGTGCTGGCACTTTTCATCTCTGAGCAATTGCTCGACGTTTGCAATTTCTCCCCTGAGCTCTCTTTAGACTGCGCGAGAGGATGAGCAGAAGATTAGGTGGCTAGAGAAGCCCAGAGCCCCACTGTTCTTAGGCCTACAAGAGCGCTTCCAAGGAAGGGTGCTGGCTAGCCACAGCTTTCAGTGCTGGCACTTTTCATCTCTGAGCAGTTGCTCGACTTTTGCAATTCCTCAGCTCTTCTCTACGAGACGGAAAGAGAATGACCGTGATGTTTGGTGGGTAGAGTAGCGCAAAGCCCCAGTGTTGCTGTGCCTGTGAAAGCGCTTCCAAGGAAGGGTGCTGGCTAGCAACAGCTTTCAGTGCTGGCACTTTTCATCTCTGAGCAATTGCTGGACATTTGCAATTTCAAACCTGAGCTCTCTTTAGAGTGCGCGAGAGGATGAGCAGAAGATTAGGTGGCTAGAGAAGCCCAGAGCCCCAGTATTCTTAGGCCTACAAAAGCGCTTCCAAGGAAGGGTTCTGGATAGCAAGAGCTTTCAGTGCTGGCACTTTTCATCTCTGAGCAATTGCTCGACGTTTGCAATTTCTCACCTGAGCTCTCTTTAGACTGCGCGAGAGAATGAGCAGAAGATTAGGTGGCTAGAGAAGCCCAGAGCCCCACTGTTCTTAGGCCTACAAAAGCGCTTCCAAGGAAGGGTGCTGGCTAGCAACAGCTTTCAGTGCTGGCACTTTTCATCTCTGAGCAATTGCTCGACGTTTGCAATTTCTCACCTGAGCTCTCTTTAGACTGCGCGAGAGGATGAGCAGAAGAGTAGGTGGCTAGAGAAGCCCAGAGCCCCACTGTTCTTAGGCCTACAAAAGCGCTTCCAAGGAAGGGTGCTGGCTAGCAACAGCTTTCAGTGCTGGCACTTTTCATCTCTGAGCAATTGCTCGACGTTTGCAATTTCTCACCTGAGCTCTCTTTAGACTGCGCGAGAGGATGAGCAGAAGATTAGGTGGCTAGAGAAGCCCAGAGCCCCACTGTTCTTAGGCCTACAAAAGCGCTTCAAAGGAAGAGTGCTGGCTAGCAACAGCTTTCAGTGCTGGCACTTTTCATCTCTGAGCAATTGCTCGACGTTTGCAATTTCTCACCTGAGCTCTCTTTAGACTGCGCGAGAGGATGAGCAGAAGAGTAGGTGGCTAGAGAAGCCCAGAGCCCCAGTGTTCTTAGGGCTACAAAAGCGCTTCCAAGGAAGGGTGCTGGCTAGCAACAGCTTTCAGTGCTGGCACTTTTCATCTCTGAGCAATTGCTCGACGTTTGCAATCTCTCACCTGAGCTCTCTTTAGACTGCGCGAGAGGATGAGCAGAAGATTAGGTGGCTAGAGAAGCACAGAGCCCCGGTGTTCTTAGGCCTACAAAAGCGCTTCCAAGGAAGGGTGCTGGCTAGCAACAGCTTTCAGTGCTGGCACTTTTCATCTCTGAGCAATTGCTCGACGTTTGCAATTTCTGGGCTCGTGTTTACGAGACGGAGAGATAGTGACCGTGATGTTTGGTGGGTAGAGAAGCGCAAAGCCCCAGTGTTGCTGCGCCTGTGAAAGCGCTTCCAAGGAAGGTTGCTGGCTAGCAACAGCTTTCAGTGCTGGCACTTTTCATCTCTGAGCAATTGCTCAACGTTTGCAATTTCTCACCTGAGCTCTCTTTAGACTGCGCGAGAGGATGAGCAGAAGATTAGGTGGCTAGAGAAGGCCAGAGCCCCAGTGTTCTTAGGCCTACAAAAGCGCTTCCAAGGAAGGGTGCTGGCTAGCAAGAGCTTTCAGTGCTGGCACTTTTCATCTCTGAGCAATTGCTCGACGTTTGCAATTTCTCACCTGAGCTCTCTTTAGACTGCGCGAGAGGATGAGCAGAAGAGTAGGTGGCTAGAGAAGCCCAGAGGCCCAGTGTTCTTAGGCCTACAAAAGCGCTTCCAAGGAAGGGTGCTGGCTAGCCACAGCTTTCAGTGCTGGCACTTTTCATCTCTGAGCAATTGCTGGACGTTTGCAATTTCTCAGCTCTTGTCTAAGAGACTGAAAGAGAATGACCGTGATGTTTGGTGGGTAGAGTAGCGCAAAGCCCCAGTGTTGCTGTGCCTGTGAAAGCGCTTCCAAGGAAGGGTGCTGGCTAGCAACAGCTTTCAGTGCTGGCACTTTTCATCTCTGAGCAATTGCTGGACATTTGCAATTTCAAACCTGAGCTCTCTTTAGACTGCGCGAGAGGATGAGCAGAAGATTAGGTGGCTAGAGAAGCCCAGAGCCCCAGTGTTCTTAGGCCTACAAAAGCGCTTCCAAGGAAGGGTTCTGGATAGCAAGAGCTTTCAGTGCTGGCACTTTTCATCTCTGAGCAATTGCTCGACGTTTGCAATTTCTCACCTGAGCTCTCTTTAGACTGCGCGAGAGGATGAGCAGAAGAGTAGGTGGCTAGAGAAGCCCAGAGCCCCACTGTTCTTAGGCCTACAAAAGCGCTTCCAAGGAAGGGTGCTGGCTAGCAACAGCTTTCAGTGCTGGCACTTTTCATCTCTGAGCAATTGCTCGACTTTTGCAATTTCTCGGCTCGTGTTTACGAGACAGAGAGATAGTGACCGTGATGTTTGGTGGGTAGAGAAGCGCAAAGCCCCAGTGTTGCTGCGCCTACAAAAGCGCTTCCAAGGAAGGGTGCTGGCTAGCAACAGCTTTCAGTGCTGGCACTTTTCATCTCTGAGCAATTGCTCGACGTTTGCAATTTCTCACCTGAGCTCTCTTTAGACTGCGCGAGAGGATGAGCAGAAGATTAGGTGGCTAGAGAAGCCCAGAGCCCCAGTGTTCTTAGGCCTACAAAAGCGCTTCCAAGGAAGGGTGCTGGCTAGCAAGAGCTTTCAGTGCTGGCACTTTTCATCTTTGAGCAATTGCTCGACGTTTGCAATTTCTCACCTGAGCTCTCTTTAGACTGCGCGAGAGGATGAGCAGAAGAGTAGATGGCTAGAGAAGCCCAGAGCCCCAGTGTTCTTAGGGCTACAAGAGCGCTTCCAAGGAAGGGTGCTGGCTAGCCACAGCTTTCAGTGCTGGCACTTTTCATCTTTGAGCAGTTGCTCGACTTTTGTAATTTCTCAACTCGTATCTACGAGAAGGAAAGAGAATGACCATGATGTTTGGTGGGTAGAGAAGCGCAAAGCCCCAGTGTTGCTGCGCCTGTGAAAGCGCTTCCAAGGAAGGGTGCTGGCTAGCAAGAGCTTTCAGTGCTGGCACTTTTCATCTCTGAGCAATTGCTCGACGTTTGCAATTTCTCACCTGAGCTCTCTTTAGAGTGCGCGAGAGGATGAGCAGAAGATTAGGTGGCTAGAGAAGCCCAGAGCCCCAGTGTTCTTAGGCCTACAAAAGCGCTTCCAAGGAAGGGTGCTGGCTAGCAAGAGCTTTCAGTGCTGGCACTTTTCATCTCTGAGCAATTGCTCGACGTTTGCAATTTCTCACCTGAGCTCTCTTTAGACTGCGCGAGAGGATGAGCAGAAGATTAGGTGGCTAGAGAAGCCCAGAGCCCCAGTGTTCTTAGGCCTACAAAAGCGCTTCCAAGGAAGGGTGCTGGCTAGCAAGAGCTTTCAGTGCTGGCACTTTTCATCTCTGAGCAATTGCTCGACGTTTGCAGTTTCTCACCTGAGTTCTCTTTAGACTGCGTGAGAGGATGAGCAGAAGAGTAGGTGGCTAGAGAAGCCCAGAGCCCCACTGTTCTTAGGGCTACAAAAGCGCTTCCAAGGAAGGGTGCTGGCTAGCAACAGCTTTCAGTGCTGGCACTTTTCATCTCTGAGCAATTGCTGGATGTTTGCAATTTCTCACCTGAGCTCTCTTTAGACTGCGCGAGAGGATGAGCAGAAGATTAGGTGGCTAGAGAAGCCCAGAGCCCCAGTGTTCTTAGGCCTACAAAAGCGCTTCCAAGGAAGGGTGCTGGCTAGCAACAGCTTTCAGTGCTGGCACTTTTCATCTCTGAGCAATTGCTCGACGTTTGCAATTTCTCACCTGAGCTCTCTTTAGACGGCGCGAGAGGATGAGCAGAAGATTAGGTGGCTAGAGAAGCCCAGAGCCCCACTGTTCTTAGGCCTACAAAAGCGCTTCCAAGGAAGGGTGCTGGCTAGCAACAGCTTTCAGTGCTGGCACTTTTCATCTCTGAGCAATTGCTCGACGTTTGCAGTTTCTCACCTGAGCTCTCTTTAGACTGCGCGAGAGGATGAGCAGAAGAGTAGGTGGCTAGAGAAGCCCAGAGCCCCACTGTTCTTAGGGCTACAAAAGCGCTTCCAAGGAAGGGTGCTGGCTAGCAACAGCTTTCAGTGCTGGCACTTTTCATCTCTGAGCAATTGCTCAACGTTTGCAATTTCTCACCTGAGCTCTCTTTAGACTGCGCGAGAGGATGAGCAGAAGATTAGGTGGCTAGAGAAGCCCAGAGCCCCACTGTTCTTAGGCCTACAAAAGCGCTTCCAAGGAAGGGTGCTGGCTAGCAAGAGCTTTCAGTGCTGGCACTTTTCATCTCTGAGCAATTGCTCAACGTTTGCAATTTCTCACCTGAGCTCTCTTTAGACTGCGCGAGAGGATGAGCAGAAGGTTAGGTGGCTAGAGAAGCCCAGAGCCCCACTGTTCTTAGGGCTACAAAAGCGCTTCCAAGGAAGGGTGCTGGCTAGCAACAGCTTTCAGTGCTGGCACTTTTCATCTCTGAGCAATTGCTCGACGTTTGCAATCTCTCACCTGAGTTCTTTTTAGACTGCGCGAGAGGATGAGCAGAAGATTAGGTGGCTAGAGAAGCCCAGAGCCCCAGTGTTCTTAGGGCTACAAAAGCGCTTCCAAGGAAGGGTGCTGGCTAGCAAGAGCTTTCAGTGCTGGCACTTTTCATCTCTGAGCAATTGCTCGACGTTTGCAATTTCTCGGCTCGTGTTTACGAGACGGAGAGATAGTGATCTAGATGTTTGGTGGCTAGAGAAGCGCAAAGCCCCAGTGTTGCTGCGCCTGTGAAAGCGCTTCCAAGGAAGGCTGCTGGCTAGCAACAGCTTTCAGTGCTGGCACTTTTCATCTCTGAGCAATTGCTCGACGTTTGCAATTTCTCACCTGAGCTCTCTTTAGACTGCGCGAGAGGATGAGCAGAAGATGAGGTGGCTAGAGAAGCCCAGAGCCCCACTGTTCTTAGGCCTACAAAAGCGCTTCCAAGGAAGGGTGCTGGCTAGCAACAGCTTTCAGTGCTGCCACTTTTCATCTCTGAGCAATTGCTCAACGTTTGCAATTTCTCACCTGAGCTCTCTTTAGACTGCGCGAGAGGATGAGCAGAAGATTAGGTGGCTAGAGAAGCCCAGAGCCCCAGTGTTCTTAGGGCTACAAGAGCGCTTCCAAGGAAGGGTGCTGGCTAGCCACAGCTTTCAGTGCTGGCACTTTTCATCTCTGAGCAGTTGCTCGACTTTTGCAATTTCTCAGCTCTTGTCTACGAGACTGAAAGAGAATGACCGTGATGTTTGGTGGGTAGAGTAGCGCAAAGTCGCAGTGTTGCTGTGCCTGTGAAAGCGCTTCCAAGGAAGGGTGCTGGCTAGCAACAGTTTTCAGTGCTGGCACTTTTCATCTCTGAGCAATTGCTCAACGTTTGCAATTTCTCACCTGAGCTCTCTTTCGACTGCGCGAGAGGATGAGCAGAAGATTAGGTGGCTAGAGAAGCCCAGAGCCCCAGTGTTCTTAGGCCTACAAAAGCGCTTCCAAGGAAGGGTGCTGGCTAGCAACAGCTTTCAGTGCTGGCACTTTTCATCTCTGAGCAATTGCTCAACGTTTGAAATTTCTCACCTGAGTTCTCTTTAGACTGCACGAGAGGATGAGCAGAAGATTAGGTGGCTAGAGAAGCCCAGAGCCCCAGTGTTCTTAGGCCTACAAAAGCGCTTCCAAGGAAGGGTGCTGGCTAGCAAGAGCTTTCAGTGCTGGCACTTTTCATCTCTGAGCAATTGCTCGACGTTTGCAATTTCTCAACTCGAGTTTACGAGACAGAGAGATAGTGACCGTGATGTTTGGTGGCTAGAGAAGCGCAAAGCCCCAGTGTTGCTGCGCCTGTGAAAGCGCTTCCAAGGAAGGGTGCTGGCTAGCAACAGCTTTCAGTGCTGGCACTTTTCATCTCTGAGCAATTGCTCAACGTTTGCAATCTCTCACCTGAGCTCTCTTTAGACTGCGCGAGAGGATGAGCAGAAGATTAGGTGGCTAGAGAAGCCCAGAGCCCCAGTGTTCTTAGGCCTACAAAAGCGCTTCCAAGGAAGGGTGCTGGCTAGCAACAGCTTTCAGTGCTGGCACTTTTCATCTCTGAGCAATTGCTGGACGTTTGCAGTTTCTCACCTGAGCTCTCTTTAGAGTGCGCGAGAGGATGAGCAGAAGAGTAGGTGGCTAGAGAAGCCCAGAGCCCCACTGATCTTAGGCCTACAAAAGCGCTTCCAAGGAAGGGTGCTGGCTAGCAACAGCTTTCAGTGCTGGCACTTTTCATCTCTGAGCAATTGCTCGACGTTTGCAATTTCTCACCTGAGCTCTCTTTAGACTGCGCGAGAGGATGAGCAGAAGATGAGGTGGCTAGAGAAGCCCAGAGCCCCACTGTTCTTAGGGCTACAAAAGCGCTTCCAAGGAAGGGTGCTGGCTAGCAACAGCTTTCAGTGCTGGCACTTTTCATCTCTGAGCAATTGCTGGATGTTTTCAATTTCTCACCTGAGCTCTCTTTAGACTGCGCGAGAGGATGAGCAGAAGAGTAGGTGGCTAGAGAAGCCCAGAGCCCCAGTGTTCTTAGGCCTACAAAAGCGCTTCCAAGGAAGGGTGCTGGCTAGCAACAGCTTTCAGTGCTGGCACTTTTCATCTCTGAGCAATTGCTCAACGTTTGAAATTTCTCACCTGAGTTCTCTTTAGACTGCACGAGAGGATGAGCAGAAGATTAGGTGGCTAGAGAAGCCCAGAGCCCCAGTGTTCTTAGGCCTACAAAAGCGCTTCCAAGGAAGGGTGCTGGCTAGCAAGAGCTTTCAGTGCTGGCACTTTTCATCTCTGAGCAATTGCTCGACGTTTGCAATTTCTCAGCTCGAGTTTACGAGACAGAGAGATAGTGACCGTGATGTTTGGTGGCTAGAGAAGCGCAAAGCCCCAGTGTTGCTGCGCCTGTGAAAGCGCTTCCAAGGAAGGGTGCTGGCTAGCAACAGCTTTCAGTGCTGGCACTTTTCATCTCTGAGCAATTGCTCAACGTTTGCAATCTCTCACCTGAGCTCTCTTTAGACTGCGCGAGAGGATGAGCAGAAGATTAGGTGGCTAGAGAAGCCCAGAGCCCCAGTGTTCTTAGGCCTACAAAAGCGCTTCCAAGGAAGGGTGCTGGCTAGCAACAGCTTTCAGTGCTGGCACTTTTCATCTCTGAGCAATTGCTGGACGTTTGCAGTTTCTCACCTGAGCTCTCTTTAGAGTGCGCGAGAGGATGAGCAGAAGAGTAGGTGGCTAGAGAAGCCCAGAGCCCCACTGATCTTAGGCCTACAAAAGCGCTTCCAAGGAAGGGTGCTGGCTAGCAACAGCTTTCAGTGCTGGCACTTTTCATCTCTGAGCAATTGCTCGACGTTTGCAATTTCTCACCTGAGCTCTCTTTAGACTGCGCGAGAGGATGAGCAGAAGATGAGGTGGCTAGAGAAGCCCAGAGCCCCACTGTTCTTAGGGCTACAAAAGCGCTTCCAAGGAAGGGTGCTGGCTAGCAACAGCTTTCAGTGCTGGCACTTTTCATCTCTGAGCAATTGCTGGATGTTTTCAATTTCTCACCTGAGCTCTCTTTAGACTGCGCGAGAGGATGAGCAGAAGAGTAGGTGGCTAGAGAAGCCCAGAGCCCCAGTGTTCTTAGGCCTACAAAAGCGCTTCCAAGGAAGGGTGCTGGCTAGCAAGAGCTTTCAGTGCTGGCACTTTTCATCTCTGAGCAATTGCTCAACGTTTGCAATTTCTCGGCTCGTGTTTACGAGACGGAGAGATAGTGATCGTGATGTTTGGTGGCTAGAGAAGCGCAAAGCCCCAGTGTTGCTGCGCCTGTGAAAGCGCTTCCAAGGAAGGGTGCTGGCTAGCAACAGCTTTCAGTGCTGGCACTTTTCATCTCTGAGCAATTGCTCGACGTTTGCAATTTCTCACCTGAGCTCTCTTTAGACTGCGCGAGAGGATGAGCAGAAGATGAGGTGGCTAGAGAAGCCCAGAGCCCCACTGTTCTTAGGCCTACAAAAGCGCTTCCAAGGAAGGGTGCTGGCTAGCAACAGCTTTCAGTGCTGCCACTTTTCATCTCTGAGCAATTGCTGGACGTTTGCAATTTCTCACCTGAGCTCTCTTTCGACTGCGCGAGAGGATGAGCAGAAGATTAGGTGGCTAGAGAAGCCCAGAGCCCCACTGTTCTTAGGCCTACAAAAGCGCTTCCAAGGAAGGGTGCTGGCTAGCAAGAGCTTTCAGTGCTGGCACTTTTCATCTCTGAGCAATTGCTCAACGTTTGCAATTTCTCACCTGAGCTCTCTTTCGACTGCGCGAGAGGATGAGCAGAAGATTAGGTGGCTAGAGAAGCCCAGAGCCCCAGTGTTCTTAGGCCTACAAAAGCGCTTCCAAGGAAGGGTGCTGGCTAGCAACAGCTTTCAGTGCTGGCACTTTTCATCTCTGAGCAATTGCTCAACGTTTGCAATTTCTCACCTGAGCTCTCTTTAGACTGCGCGAGAGGATGAGCAGAAGATTAGGTGGCTAGAGAAGCCCAGAGCCCCAGTGTTCTTAGGGCTACAAAAGCGCTTCCAAGGAAGGGTGCTGGCTAGCAACAGCTTTCAGTGCTGGCACTTTTCATCTCTGAGCAATTGCTCGACGTTTGCAATTTCTCAACTCGTGTTTACGAGACAGAGAGATAGTGACCGTGATGTTTGGTGGCTAGAGAAGCGCAAAGCCCCAGTGTTGCTGCGCCTGTGAAAGCGCTTCCAAGGAAGGCTGCTGGCTAGCAACAGCTTTCAGTGCTGGCACTTTTCATCTCTGAGCAATTGCTGGATGTTTGCAATTTCTCACCTGAGCTCTCTTTAGAGTGCGCGAGAGGATGAGCAGAAGATTAGGTGGCTAGAGAAGCCCAGAGCCCCACTGTTCTTAGGCCTACAAAAGCGCTTCCAAGGAAGGGTGCTGGCTAGCAACAGCTTTCAGTGCTGGCACTTTTCATCTCTGAGCAATTGCTCGACGTTTGCAATTTCTCACCTGAGCTCTCTTTAGACTGCGCGAGAGGATGAGCAGAAGAGTAGGTGGCTAGAGAAGCCCAGAGCCCCAGTGTTCTTAGGGCTACAAAAGTGCTTCCAAGGAAGGGTGCTGGCTAGCAACAGCTTTCAGTGCTGGCACTTTTCATCTCTGAGCAATTGCTGGACGTTTGCAATTTCTCACCTGAGCTCTCTTTAGACTGCGCGAGAGGATGAGCAGAAGAGTAGGTGGCTAGAGAAGCCCAGAGCCCCAGTGTTCTTAGGCCTACAAAAGCGCTTCCAAGGAAGGGTGCTGGCTAGCAACAGCTTTCAGTGCTGGCACTTTTCATCTCTGAGCAATTGCTCAACGTTTGCAATTTCTCACCTGAGCTCTCTTTAGACTGCGGGAGAGGATGAGCAGAAGATTAGGTGGCTAGAGAAGCCCAGAGCCCCACTGTTCTTAGGGCTACAAAAGCGCTTCCAAGGAAGGGTGCTGGCTAGCAACAGCTTTCAGTGCTGGCACTTTTCATCTCTGAGCAATTGCTCGACGTTTGCAATTTCTCGGCTCGTGTTTACGAGACGGAGAGATAGTGACCGTGATGTTTGGTGGGTAGAGAAGCGCAAAGCCCCAGTGTTGCTGCGCCTGTGAAAGCGCTTCCAAGGAAGGGTGCTGGCTAGCAAGAGCTTTCAGTGCTGGCACTTTTCATCTCTGAGCAATTGCTGGATGTTTGCAATTTCTCACCTGAGCTCTCTTTAGAGTGCGCGAGAGGATGAGCAGAAGATTAGGTGGCTAGAGAAGCCCAGAGCCCCAGTGTTCTTAGGGCTACAAGACCGCTTCCAAGGAAGTGTGCTGGCTAGCAAGAGCTTTCAGTGCTGGCACTTTTCATCTCTGAGCAATTGCTGGATGTTTGCAATTTCTCACCTGAGTTCTCTTTAGACTGCGCGAGAGGATGAGCAGAAGATTAGGTGGCTAGAGAAGCCCAGAGCCCCAGTGTTCTTAGGCCTACAAGAGCGCTTCCAAGGAAGGGTGCTGGCTAGCAACAGCTTTCAGTGCTGGCACTTTTAATCTCTGAGCAGTTGCTCGACTTTTGCAATTTCTCAGCTCTTGTCTAAGAGACTGAAAGAGAATGACCGTGATGTTTGGTGGGTAGAGTAGCGCAAAGCCCCAGTGTTGCTGCGCCTGTGAAAGCGCTTCCAAGGAAGGGTGCTGGCTAGCAACAGCTTTCAGTGCTGGCACTTTTCATCTCTGAGCAATTGCTCGACGTTTGCAATCTCTCACCTGAGTTCTTTTTAGACTGCGCGAGAGGATGAGCAGAAGATTAGGTGGCTAGAGAAGCCCAGAGCCCCAGTGTTCTTAGGGCTACAAAAGCGCTTCCAAGAAAGGGTGCTGGCTAGCAAGAGCTTTCAGTGCTGGCACTTTTCATCTCTGAGCAATTGCTCGACGTTTGCAATTTCTCAGCTCGTGTTTACGAGACGGAGAGATAGTGATCGTGATGTTTGGTGGGTAGAGAAGCGCAAAGCCCCAGTGTTGCTGCGCCTGTGAAAGCGCTTCCAAGGAAGGGTGCTGGCTAGCAACAGCTTTCAGTGCTGGCTCTTTTCATCTCTGAGCAATTGCTCGACGTTTGCAATTTCTCACCTGAGCTCTCTTTAGACTGCGCGAGAGGATGAGCAGAAGATGAGGTGGCTAGAGAAGCCCAGAGCCCCACTGTTCTTAGGCCTACAAAAGCGCTTCCAAGGAAGGGTGCTGGCTAGCAACAGCTTTCAGTGCTGCCACTTTTCATCTCTGAGCAATTGCTGGACGTTTGCAATTTCTCACCTGAGCTCTCTTTAGACTGCGCGAGAGGATGAGCAGAAGATTAGGTGGCTAGAGAAGCCCAGAGCCCCAGTGTTCTTAGGGCTACAAGAGCGCTTCCAAGGAAGGGTGCTGGCTAGCCACAGCTTTCAGTGCTGGCACTTTTCATCTCTGAGCAGTTGCTCGACTTTTGCAATTTCTCAGCTCTTGTCTACGAGACTGAAAGAGAATGACCGTGATGTTTGGTGGGTAGAGTAGCGCAAAGTCGCAGTGTTGCTGTGCCTGTGAAAGCGCTTCCAAGGAAGGGTGCTGGCTAGCAACAGCTTTCAGTGCTGGCACTTTTCATCTCTGAGCAATTGCTCGACGTTTGCAATTTCTCACCTGAGCTCTCTTTCGACTGCGCGAGAGGATGAGCAGAAGATTAGGTGGCTAGAGAAGCCCAGAGCCCCAGTGTTCTTAGGGCTACAAAAGCGCTTCCAAGGAAGGGTGCTGGCTAGCAAGAGCTTTCAGTGCTGGCACTTTTCATCTCTGAGCAATTGCTGGACGTTTGCAATTTCTCACCTGAGCTCTCTTTAGACTGCGCGAGAGGATGAGCAGAAGAGTAGGTGGCTAGAGAAGCCCAGAGCCCCAGTGTTCTTAGGCCTACAAAAGCGCTTCCAAGGAAGGGTGCTGGCTAGCAACAGCTTTCAGTGCTGGCACTTTTCATCTCTGAGCAATTGCTCAACGTTTGAAATTTCTCACCTGAGCTCTCTTTAGACTGCGCGAGAGGATGAGCAGAAGAGTAGGTGGCTAGAGAAGCCCAGAGCCCCACTGTTCTTAGGGCTACAAAAGCGCTTCCAAGGAAGGGTGCTGGCTAGCAACAGCTTTCAGTGCTGGCACTTTTCATCTCTGAGCAATTGCTGGACGTTTGCAATTTCTCACCTGAGCTCTCTTTAGACTGCGCGAGAGGATGAGCAGAAGATTAGGTGGCTAGAGAAGCCCAGAGCCCCAGTGTTCTTAGGCCTACAAAAGCGCTTCCAAGGAAGGGTGCTGGCTAGCAACAGCTTTCAGTGCTGGCACTTTTCATCTCTGAGCAATTGCTCGACGTTTGCAATTTCTCGGCTCGTGTTTACGAGACGGAGAGATAGTGACCGTGATGTTTGGTGGGTAGAGAAGCGCAAAGCCCCAGTGTTGCTGCGCCTGTGAAAGCGCTTCCAAGGAAGGGTGCTGGCTAGCAAGAGCTTTCAGTGCTGGCACTTTTCATCTCTGAGCAATTGCTGGATGTTTGCAATTTCTCACCTGAGCTCTCTTTAGAGTGCGCGAGAGGATGAGCAGAAGATTAGGTGGCTAGAGAAGCCCAGAGCCCCAGTGTTCTTAGGGCTACAAGACCGCTTCCAAGGAAGGGTGCTGGCTAGCAACAGCTTTCAGTGCTGGCACTTTTCATCTCTGAGCAATTGCTGGATGTTTGCAATTTCTCCCCTGAGCTCTCTTTAGACTGCGCGAGAGGATGAGCAGAAGAGTAGGTGGCTAGAGAAGCCCAGAGCCCCAGTGTTCTTAGGGCTACAAGAGCGCTTCCAAGGAAGGGTGCTGGCTAGCAAGAGCTTTCAGTGCTGGCACTTTTCATCTCTGAGCAATTGCTCAACGTTTGCAATTTCTCACCTGAGTTCTCTTTAGACTGCGCGAGAGGATGAGCAGAAGAGTAGGTGGCTAGAGAAGCCCAGAGCCCCAGTGTTCTTAGGGCTACAAGAGCGCTTCCAAGGAAGGGTGCTGGCTAGCAAGAGCTTTCAGTGCTGGCACTTTTCATCTCTGAGCAGTTGCTCGACTTTTGCAATTTCTCAGCTCTTGTCTAAGAGACTGAAAGAGAATGACCGTGATGTTTGGTGGGTAGAGTAGCGCAAAGCCCCAGAGTTGCTGTGCCTGTGAAAGCGCTTCCAAGGAAGGGTGCTGGCTAGCAACAGCTTTCAGTGCTGGCACTTTTCATCTCTGAGCAATTGCTGGATGTTTGCAATTTCAAACCTGAGCTCTCTTTAGACTGCGCGAGAGGATGAGCAGAAGATTAGGTGGCTAGAGAAGCCCAGAGCCCCAGTGTTCTTAGGCCTACAAAAGCGCTTCCAAGGAAGTGTGCTGGATAGCAAGAGCTTTCAGTGCTGGCACTTTTCATCTCTGAGCAATTGCTCGACGTTTGCAATTTCTCACCTGAGCTCTCTTTAGACTGCGCGAGAGAATGAGCAGAATATTCGGTGGCTAGAGAAGCCCAGAGCCCCAGTGTTCTTAGGCCTACAAAAGCGCTTCCAAGGAAGGGTGCTGGCTAGCAACAGCTTTCAGTGCTGACACTTTTCATCTCTGAACAATTGCTCAACGTTTGCAATTTCTCACCTCAACTCTCTTTAGACTGCGCGAGAGGATGAGCAGAAGAGTAGGTGGCTAGAGAAGCCCAGAGCCCCAGTGTTCTTAGGCCTACAAAAGCGCTTCCAAGGAAGGGTGCTGGCTAGCAAGAGCTTTCAGTGCTGGCACTTTTCATCTCTGAGCAATTGCTCGACGTTTGCAATCTCTCACCTGAGTTCTCTTTAGACTGCGCGAGAGGATGAGCCGAAGATTAGGTGGCTAGAGAAGCACAGAGCCCCACTGTTCTTAGGCCTACAAAAGCGCTTCCAAGGAAGGGTGCTGGCTAGCAACAGCTTTCAGTGCTGGCACTTTTCATCTCTGAGCAATTGCTGGATGTTTGCAATTTCTCGGCTCGTGTTTACGAGACGGAGAGATACTGACCGTGACGTTTGGTGGGTAGAGAAGCGCAAAGCCCCAGTGTTGCTGCGCCTGTGAAAGCGCTTCCAAGGAAGGGTGCTGGCTAGCAACAGCTTTCAGTGCTGGGACTTTTCATCTCTGAGCAATTGCTCAACGTTTGCAATTTCTCACCTGAGCTCTCTTTAGAGTGCGCGAGAGGATGAGCAGAAGAGTAGGTGGCTAGAGAAGGCCAGAGCCCCAGTGTTCTTAGGCCTACAAGAGCGCTTCCAAGGAAGGGTGCTGGCTAGCAAGAGCTTTCAGTGCTGGCACTTTTCATCTCTGAGCAATTGCTCGACGTTTGCAATTTCTCACCTGAGCTCTCTTTAGACTGCGCGAGAGAATGAGCAGAAGATTAGGTGGCTAGAGAAGCCCAGAGCCCCAGTGTTCTTAGGCCTACAAAAGCGCTTCCAAGGAAGGGTGCTGGCTAGCCACAGCTTTCAGTGCTGGCACTTTTCATCTCTGAGCAATTGCTCAACGTTTGCAATTTCTCACCTGAGCTCTCTTTAGACTGCGCGAGAGGATGAGCAGAAGAGTAGGTGGCTAGAGAAGCCCAGAGCCCCACTGTTCTTAGGCCTACAAAAGCGCTTCCAAGGAAGGGTGCTGGCTAGCAAGAGCTTTCAGTGCTGGCACTTTTCATCTCTGAGCAATTGCTCGACGTTTGCAATTTTTCAACTCGTGTTTACGAGACAGAGAGATAGTGACCGTGATGTTTGGTGGGTAGAGTAGCGCAAAGCCCCAGTGTTGCTGTGCCTGTGAAAGCGCTTCCAAGGAAGGGAGCTGGCTAGCAACAGCTTTCAGTGCTGGCACTTTTCATCTCTGAGCAATTGCTCGACGTTTGCAATTTCTCACCTGAGCTCTCTTTAGAGTGCGCGAGAGGATGAGCAGAAGAGTAGGTGGCTAGAGAAGCCCAGAGCCCCAGTGTTCTTAGGCCTACAAGAGCGCTTCCAAGGAAGGGTGCTGGCTAGCCACAGCTTTCAGTGCTGGCACTTTTCATCTTTGAGCAATTGCTCGACGTTTGCAATTTCTCAGCTCTTGTCTACGAGACGGATAGAGAATGACCGTGACGTTTGGTGGGTAGAGTAGCGCAAAGCCCCAGTGTTGCTGCGCCTGTGAAAGCGCTTCCAAGGAAGGGTGCTGGCTAGCAACAGCTTTCAGTGCTGGCACTTTTCATCTCTGAGCAATTGCTCAACGTTTGCAATTTCTCACCTGAGCTCTCTTTAGACTGCGCGAGAGGATGAGCAGAAGAGTAGGTGGCTAGAGAAGCCCAGAGCCCCAGTGTTCTTAGGGCTACAAAAGCGCTTCCAAGGAAGGGTGCTGGCTAGCAACAGCTTTCAGTGCTGGCACTTTTCATCTCTGAGCAATTGCTCGACGTTTGCAATTTCTCACCTGAGTTCTCTTTAGACTGCGCGAGAGGATGAGCAGAAGATTAGGTGGCTAGAGAAGCCCAGAGCCCCAGTGTTCTTAGGCCTACAACAGCGGTTCCAAGGAAGGGTGCTGGCTAGCAACAGCTTTCAGTGCTGGCACTTTTCATCTCTGAGCAATTGCTCGACGTTTGCAATTTCTCGGCTCGTGTTTACGAGACGGAGAGAGAGTGACCGTGATGTTTGGTGGGTAGAGAAGCGCAAAACCCCAGTGTTGCTGCGCCTGTGAAAGCGCTTCCAAGGAAGGGTGCTGGCTAGCAACAGCTTTCAGTGCTGGCACTTTTCATCTCTGAGCAATTGCTCAACGTTTGCAGTTTCTCACCTGAGCTCTCTTTAGAGTGCGCGAGAGGATGAGCAGAAGATTAGGTGGCTAGAGAAGCCCAGAGCCCCAGTGTTCTTAGGCCTACAAAAGCGCTTCCAAGGAAGGGTGCTGGCTAGCAACAGCTTTCAGTGCTGGCACTTTTCATCTCTGAGCAATTGCTGGACGTTTGCAATTTCTCACCTGAGCTCTCTTTAGACTGCGCGAGAGGATGAGCAGAAGAGTAGGTGGCTAGAGAAGCCCAGAGCCCCACTGTTCTTAGGGCTACAAAAGCGCTTCCAAGGAAGGGTGCTGGCTAGCAAGAGCTTTCAGTGCTGGCACTTTTCATCTCTGAGCAATTGCTGGATGTTTGCAATTTCTCACCTGAGCTCTCTTTAGACTGCGCGAGAGGATGAGCAGAAGAGTAGGTGGCTAGAGAAGCCCAGAGCCCCAGTGTTCTTAGGGCTGCAAAAGCGCTTCCAAGGAAGGGTGCTGGCTAGCAACAGCTTTCAGTGCTGGCACTTTTCATCTCTGAGCAATTGCTCGACGTTTGCAATTTCTCGGCTCGTGTTTACACGACGGAGAGATAGTGATCTAGATGTTTGGTGGCTAGAGAAGCGCAAAGCCCCAGTGTTGCTGCGCCTGTGAAAGCGCTTCCAAGGAAGGGTGCTGGCTAGCAACAGCTTTCAGTGCTGGCTCTTTTCATCTCTGAGCAATTGCTCGACGTTTGCAATTTCTCACCTGAGCTCTCTTTAGACTGCGCGAGAGGATGAGCAGAAGAGTAGGTGGCTAGAGAAGCCCAGAGCCCCAGTGTTCTTAGGGCTACAAAAGCGCTTCCAAGGAAGGGTGCTGGCTAGCCACAGCTTTCAGTGCTGGCACTTTTCATCTCTGAGCAATTGCTCGACGTTTGCAATTTCTCACCTGAGCTCTCTTTAGACTGCGCGAGAGGATGAGCAGAAGAGTAGGTGGCTAGAGAAGGCCAGAGCCCCAGTGTTCTTAGGGCTACAAGAGCGCTTCCAAGGAAGGGTGCTGGCTAGCCACAGCTTTCAGTGCTGGCACTTTTCATCTCTGAGCAGTTGCTCGACTTTTGCAATTTCTCAGCTCTTGTCTACGAGACTGAAAGAGAATGACCGTGATGTTTGGTGGGTAGAGTAGCGCAAAGCCCCAGTGTTGCTGTGATTGTGAAAGCGCTTCCAAGGAAGGGTGCTGGCTAGCAACAGCTTTCAGTGCTGGCACTTTTCATCTCTGAGCAATTGCTGGACATTTGCAATTTCTCACCTGAGCTCTCTTTAGAGTGCGCGAGAGGATGAGCAGAAGATTAGGTGGCTAGAGAAGCCCAGAGCCCCAGTGTTCTTAGGCCTACAAAAGCGCTTCCAAGGAAGGGTGCTGGCTAGCAAGAGCTTTCAGTGCTGGCACTTTTCATCTCTGAGCAATTGCTCAACGTTTGCAATTTCTCCCCTGAGCTCTCTTTAGACTGCGCGAGAGGATGAGCAGAAGAGTAGGTGGCTAGAGAAGCCCAGAGCCCCAGTGTTCTTAGGGCTACAAAAGCGCTTCCAAGGAAGGGTGCTGGCTAGCAACAGCTTTCAGTGCTGGCACTTTTCATCTCTGAGCAATTGCTCAACGTTTGAAATTTCTCACCTGAGCTCTCTTTAGACTGCGCGAGAGGATGAGCAGAAGATTAGGTGGCTAGAGAAGCCCAGAGCCCCAGTGTTCTTTTGGCTACAAAAGCGTTTCCAAGGAAGGGTACTGGCTAGCCACAGCTTTCAGTGCTGGCACTTTTCATCTCTGAGCAATTGCTGGACGTTTGCAATCTCTCACCTGAACTCTCTTTAGACTGCGCGAGAGGATGAGCAGAAGATTAGGTGGCTAGAGAAGCCCAGAGCCCCAGTGTTCTTAGGCCTACAAAAGCGCTTCCAAGGAAGGGTGCTGGCTAGCAAGAGCTTTCAGTGCTGGCACTTTTCATCTCTGAGCAATTGCTCGACGTTTGCAATCTCTCACCTGAGTTCTCTTTAGACTGCGCGAGAGGATGAGCCGAAGATTAGGTGGCTAGAGAAGCACAGAGCCCCACTGTTCTTAGGCCTACAAAAGCGCTTCCAAGGAAGGGTGCTGGCTAGCAACAGCTTTCAGTGCTGGCACTTTTCATCTCTGAGCAATTGCTGGATGTTTGCAATTTCTCGGCTCGTGTTTACGAGACGGAGAGATACTGACCGTGACGTTTGGTGGGTAGAGAAGCGCAAAGCCCCAGTGTTGCTGCGCCTGTGAAAGCGCTTCCAAGGAAGGGTGCTGGCTAGCAACAGCTTTCAGTGCTGGGACTTTTCATCTCTGAGCAATTGCTCAACGTTTGCAATTTCTCACCTGAGCTCTCTTTAGAGTGCGCGAGAGGATGAGCAGAAGAGTAGGTGGCTAGAGAAGGCCAGAGCCCCAGTGTTCTTAGGCCTACAAGAGCGCTTCCAAGGAAGGGTGCTGGCTAGCAAGAGCTTTCAGTGCTGGCACTTTTCATCTCTGAGCAATTGCTCGACGTTTGCAATTTCTCACCTGAGCTCTCTTTAGACTGCGCGAGAGAATGAGCAGAAGATTAGGTGGCTAGAGAAGCCCAGAGCCCCAGTGTTCTTAGGCCTACAAAAGCGCTTCCAAGGAAGGGTGCTGGCTAGCCACAGCTTTCAGTGCTGGCACTTTTCATCTCTGAGCAATTGCTCAACGTTTGCAATTTCTCACCTGAGCTCTCTTTAGACTGCGCGAGAGGATGAGCAGAAGAGTAGGTGGCTAGAGAAGCCCAGAGCCCCACTGTTCTTAGGCCTACAAAAGCGCTTCCAAGGAAGGGTGCTGGCTAGCAAGAGCTTTCAGTGCTGGCACTTTTCATCTCTGAGCAATTGCTCGACGTTTGCAATTTTTCAACTCGTGTTTACGAGACAGAGAGATAGTGACCGTGATGTTTGGTGGGTAGAGTAGCGCAAAGCCCCAGTGTTGCTGTGCCTGTGAAAGCGCTTCCAAGGAAGGGAGCTGGCTAGCAACAGCTTTCAGTGCTGGCACTTTTCATCTCTGAGCAATTGCTCGACGTTTGCAATTTCTCACCTGAGCTCTCTTTAGAGTGCGCGAGAGGATGAGCAGAAGAGTAGGTGGCTAGAGAAGCCCAGAGCCCCAGTGTTCTTAGGCCTACAAGAGCGCTTCCAAGGAAGGGTGCTGGCTAGCCACAGCTTTCAGTGCTGGCACTTTTCATCTTTGAGCAATTGCTCGACGTTTGCAATTTCTCAGCTCTTGTCTACGAGACGGATAGAGAATGACCGTGACGTTTGGTGGGTAGAGTAGCGCAAAGCCCCAGTGTTGCTGCGCCTGTGAAAGCGCTTCCAAGGAAGGGTGCTGGCTAGCAACAGCTTTCAGTGCTGGCACTTTTCATCTCTGAGCAATTGCTCAACGTTTGCAATTTCTCACCTGAGCTCTCTTTAGACTGCGCGAGAGGATGAGCAGAAGAGTAGGTGGCTAGAGAAGCCCAGAGCCCCAGTGTTCTTAGGGCTACAAAAGCGCTTCCAAGGAAGGGTGCTGGCTAGCAACAGCTTTCAGTGCTGGCACTTTTCATCTCTGAGCAATTGCTCGACGTTTGCAATTTCTCACCTGAGTTCTCTTTAGACTGCGCGAGAGGATGAGCAGAAGATTAGGTGGCTAGAGAAGCCCAGAGCCCCAGTGTTCTTAGGCCTACAACAGCGGTTCCAAGGAAGGGTGCTGGCTAGCAACAGCTTTCAGTGCTGGCACTTTTCATCTCTGAGCAATTGCTCGACGTTTGCAATTTCTCGGCTCGTGTTTACGAGACGGAGAGAGAGTGACCGTGATGTTTGGTGGGTAGAGAAGCGCAAAACCCCAGTGTTGCTGCGCCTGTGAAAGCGCTTCCAAGGAAGGGTGCTGGCTAGCAACAGCTTTCAGTGCTGGCACTTTTCATCTCTGAGCAATTGCTCAACGTTTGCAGTTTCTCACCTGAGCTCTCTTTAGAGTGCGCGAGAGGATGAGCAGAAGATTAGGTGGCTAGAGAAGCCCAGAGCCCCAGTGTTCTTAGGCCTACAAAAGCGCTTCCAAGGAAGGGTGCTGGCTAGCAACAGCTTTCAGTGCTGGCACTTTTCATCTCTGAGCAATTGCTGGACGTTTGCAATTTCTCACCTGAGCTCTCTTTAGACTGCGCGAGAGGATGAGCAGAAGAGTAGGTGGCTAGAGAAGCCCAGAGCCCCACTGTTCTTAGGGCTACAAAAGCGCTTCCAAGGAAGGGTGCTGGCTAGCAAGAGCTTTCAGTGCTGGCACTTTTCATCTCTGAGCAATTGCTGGATGTTTGCAATTTCTCACCTGAGCTCTCTTTAGACTGCGCGAGAGGATGAGCAGAAGAGTAGGTGGCTAGAGAAGCCCAGAGCCCCAGTGTTCTTAGGGCTGCAAAAGCGCTTCCAAGGAAGGGTGCTGGCTAGCAACAGCTTTCAGTGCTGGCACTTTTCATCTCTGAGCAATTGCTCGACGTTTGCAATTTCTCGGCTCGTGTTTACACGACGGAGAGATAGTGATCTAGATGTTTGGTGGCTAGAGAAGCGCAAAGCCCCAGTGTTGCTGCGCCTGTGAAAGCGCTTCCAAGGAAGGGTGCTGGCTAGCAACAGCTTTCAGTGCTGGCTCTTTTCATCTCTGAGCAATTGCTCGACGTTTGCAATTTCTCACCTGAGCTCTCTTTAGACTGCGCGAGAGGATGAGCAGAAGAGTAGGTGGCTAGAGAAGCCCAGAGCCCCAGTGTTCTTAGGGCTACAAAAGCGCTTCCAAGGAAGGGTGCTGGCTAGCCACAGCTTTCAGTGCTGGCACTTTTCATCTCTGAGCAATTGCTCGACGTTTGCAATTTCTCACCTGAGCTCTCTTTAGACTGCGCGAGAGGATGAGCAGAAGAGTAGGTGGCTAGAGAAGGCCAGAGCCCCAGTGTTCTTAGGGCTACAAGAGCGCTTCCAAGGAAGGGTGCTGGCTAGCCACAGCTTTCAGTGCTGGCACTTTTCATCTCTGAGCAGTTGCTCGACTTTTGCAATTTCTCAGCTCTTGTCTACGAGACTGAAAGAGAATGACCGTGATGTTTGGTGGGTAGAGTAGCGCAAAGCCCCAGTGTTGCTGTGATTGTGAAAGCGCTTCCAAGGAAGGGTGCTGGCTAGCAACAGCTTTCAGTGCTGGCACTTTTCATCTCTGAGCAATTGCTGGACATTTGCAATTTCTCACCTGAGCTCTCTTTAGAGTGCGCGAGAGGATGAGCAGAAGATTAGGTGGCTAGAGAAGCCCAGAGCCCCAGTGTTCTTAGGCCTACAAAAGCGCTTCCAAGGAAGGGTGCTGGCTAGCAAGAGCTTTCAGTGCTGGCACTTTTCATCTCTGAGCAATTGCTCAACGTTTGCAATTTCTCCCCTGAGCTCTCTTTAGACTGCGCGAGAGGATGAGCAGAAGAGTAGGTGGCTAGAGAAGCCCAGAGCCCCAGTGTTCTTAGGGCTACAAAAGCGCTTCCAAGGAAGGGTGCTGGCTAGCAACAGCTTTCAGTGCTGGCACTTTTCATCTCTGAGCAATTGCTCAACGTTTGAAATTTCTCACCTGAGCTCTCTTTAGACTGCGCGAGAGGATGAGCAGAAGATTAGGTGGCTAGAGAAGCCCAGAGCCCCAGTGTTCTTTTGGCTACAAAAGCGTTTCCAAGGAAGGGTACTGGCTAGCCACAGCTTTCAGTGCTGGCACTTTTCATCTCTGAGCAATTGCTGGACGTTTGCAATCTCTCACCTGAACTCTCTTTAGACTGCGCGAGAGGATGAGCAGAAGATTAGGTGGCTAGAGAAGCCCAGAGCCCCAGTGTTCTTAGGCCTACAAAAGCGCTTCCAAGGAAGGGTGCTGGCTAGCAACAGCTTTCAGTGCTGGCACTTTTCATCTCTGAGCAATTGCTCGACGTTTGCAATCTCTCACCTGAGTTCTCTTTAGACTGCGCGAGAGGATGAGCAGAAGATTAGGTGGCTAGAGAAGCACAGAGCCGCAGTGTTCTTAGGGCTACAAAAGCGCTTCCAAGGAAGGGTGCAGGCTAGCAACAGCTTTCAGTGCTGGCACTTTTCATCTCTGAGCAATTGCTCGACGTTTGCAATTTCTCGGCTCGTGTTTACGAGACGGAGAGATAGTGACCGTGATGTTTGGTGGCTAGAGTAGCGCAAAGCCCCAGTGTTGCTGCGCCTGTGAAAGCGCTTCCAAGGAAGGGTGCTGGCTAGCAAGAGCTTTCAGTGCTGGCACTTTTCATCTCTGAGCAATTGCTGGACGTTTGCAATTTCTCAGCTCTTGTCTAAGAGACTGAAAGAGAATGACCGTGATGTTTGGTGGGTAGAGTAGCGCAAAGCCCCAGTGTTGCTGTGCCTGTGAAAGCGCTTCCAAGGAAGGGTGCTGGCTAGCAACAGCTTTCAGTGCTGGCACTTTTCATCTCTGAGCAATTGCTGGACATTTGCAATTTCTCAGCTCTTGTCTAAGAGACTGAAAGAGAATGACCGTGATGTTTGGTGGGTAGAGTAGCGCAAAGCCCCAGTGTTGCTGTGCCTGTGAAAGCGCTTCCAAGGAAGGGTGCTGGCTAGCAACAGCTTTCAGTGCTGGCACTTTTCATCTCTGAGCAATTGCTCAACGTTTGCAATTTCTCACCTGAGCTCTCTTTAGAGTGCGCGAGAGGATGAGCAGAAGATTAGGTGGCTAGAGAAGCCCAGAGCCCCACTGTTCTTAGGCCTACAAAAGCGCTTCCAAGGAAGGGTGCTGGCTAGCAACAGCTTTCAGTGCTGGCACTTTTCATCTCTGAGCAATTGCTGGACGTTTGCAATTTCTCACCTGAGCTCTCTTTAGACTGCGGGAGAGGATGAGCAGAAGATTAGGTGGCTAGAGAAGCCCAGAGCCCCAGTGTTCTTAGGGCTACAAAAGCGCTTCCAAGGAAGGGTGCTGGCTAGCAAGAGCTTTCAGTGCTGGCACTTTTCATCTCTGAGCAATTGCTCGACGTTTGCAATTTCTCACCTGAGCTCTCTTTAGACTGCGCGAGAGGATGAGCAGAAGAGTAGGTGGCTAGAGAAGCCCAGAGCCCCAGTGTTCTTAGGCCTACAAAAGCGATTCCAAAGAATGGTGCTGGCTAGCAAGAGCTTTCAGTGCTGGCACTTTTCATCTCTGAGCAATTGCTCGACTTTTGCAATTTCTCGGCTCGTGTTTACGAGACGGAGAGATAGTGACCGTGATGTTTGGTGGGTAGAGAAGCGCAAAGCCCCAGTGTTGCTGCGCCTGTGAAAGCGCTTCCAAGGAAGGGTGCTGGCTAGCAAGAGCTTTCAGTGCTGGCACTTTTCATCTCTGAGCAATTGCTGGATGTTTGCAATTTCTCACCTGAGCTCTCTTTAGACTGCGCGAGAGGATGAGCAGAAGAGTAGGTGGCTAGAGAAGCCCAGAGCCCCAGTGTTCTTAGGGCTACAAGAGCGCTTCCAAGGAAGGGTGCTGGCTAGCCTCAGCTTTCAGTGCTGGCACTTTTCATCTCTGAGCAGTTGCTCGACTTTTGCAATTTCTCAGCTCTTGTCTAAGAGACTGAAAGAGAATGACCGTGATGTTTGGTGGGTAGAGTAGCGCAAAGCCCC
Source organism: Sarcoramphus papa (assembly GCA_037962945.1). Taxonomy (NCBI): domain Eukaryota; kingdom Metazoa; phylum Chordata; class Aves; order Accipitriformes; family Cathartidae; genus Sarcoramphus; species Sarcoramphus papa. The sequence continues at coordinate 96,354,706 of CM075586.1, forward strand.
AGTGTTGCTGTGCCTGTGAAAGCGCTTCCAAGGAAGGGTGCTGGCTAGCAACAGCTTTCAGTGCTGGCACTTTTCATCTCTGAGCAATTGCTGGACATTTGCAATTTCAAACCTGAGCTCTCTTTAGACTGCGCGAGAGGATGAGCAGAAGATTAGGTGGCTAGAGAAGCCCAGAGCCCCAGTGTTCTTAGGCCTACAAAAGCGCTTCTAAGGAAGGTTTCTGGATAGCAAGAGCTTTCAGTGCTGGCACTTTTCATCTCTGAGCAATTGCTCGACGTTTGCAATTTCTCACCTGAGCTCTCTTTAGACTGCGCGAGAGGATGAGCAGAAGATTAGGTGGCTAGAGAAGCCCAGAGCCCCAGTGTTCTTAGGCCTACAAAAGCGCTTCCAAGGAAGGGTGCTGGCTAGCAACAGCTTTCAGTGCTGGCACTTTTCATCTCTGAGCAATTGCTCGACATTTGCAATTTCTCACCTCTTGTCTAAGAGACTGAAAGAGAATGACCGTGATGTTTGGTGGGTAGAGAAGCGCAAAGCCCCAGTGTTGCTGTGCCTGTGAAAGCGCTTCCAAGGAAGGGTGCTGGCTAGCAACAGCTTTCAGTGCTGGCACTTTTCATCTCTGAGCAATTGCTGGATGTTTGCAATTTCTCACCTGAGCTCTCTTTAGACTGCGCGAGAGGATGAGCAGAAGATTAGGTGGCTAGAGAAGCCCAGAGCCCCACTGTTCTTAGGCCTACAAAAGCGCTTCTAAGGAAGGTTTCTGGATAGCAAGAGCTTTCAGTGCTGGCACTTTTCATCTCTGAGCAATTGCTCGACGTTTGCAATTTCTCACCTGAGCTCTCTTTAGAGTGCGCGAGAGGATGAGCAGAAGATTAGGTGGCTAGAGAAGCCCAGAGCACCAGTGTTCTTAGGGCTACAAAAGCGCTTCCAAGGAAGGGTGCTGGCTAGCAACAGCTTTCAGTGCTGGCACTTTTCATCTCTGAGCAATTGCTCGACATTTGCAATTTCTCAGCTCTTGTCTAAGAGACTGAAAGAGAATGACCGTGATGTTTGGTGGGTAGAGAAGCGCAAAGCCCCAGTGTTGCTGTGCCTGTGAAAGCGCTTCCAAGGAAGGGTGCTGGCTAGCAACAGCTTTCAGTGCTGGCACTTTTCATCTCTGAGCAATTGCTGGATGTTTGCAATTTCTCACCTGAGCTCTCTTTAGAGTGCGCGAGAGGATGAGCAGAAGAGTAGGTGGCTAGAGAAGCCCAGAGCCCCAGTGTTCTTAGGCCTACAAAAGCGCTTCCAAGGAAGGGTGCTGGCTAGCCACAGCTTTCAGTGCTGGCACTTTTCATCTCTGAGCAATTGCTCGACGTTTGCAATTTCTCAGCTCGTGTCTACGAGACAGAGAGATAGTGACCGTGATGTTTGGTGGGTAGAGAAGCGCAAAGCCCCAGTGTTGCTGCGCCTGTGAAAGCGCTTCCAAGGAAGGGTGCTGGCTAGCAACAGCTTTCAGTGCTGGCACTTTTCATCTCTGAGCAATTGCTGGATGTTTGCAATTTCTCACCTGAGCTCTCTTTAGACTGCGCGAGAGGATGAGCAGAAGATGAGGTGGCTAGAGAAGCCCAGAGCCCCAGTGTTCTTAGGGCTACAAAAGCGCTTCCAAGGAAGGGTGCTGGCTAGCCACAGCTTTCAGTGCTGGCACTTTTCATCTTTGAGCAGTTGCTCGACGTTTGCAATTTCTCAGCTCTTGTCTACGAGACGGAAAGAGAATGACCGTGACGTTTGGTGGGTAGAGTAGCGCAAAGGTCCAGTGTTGCTGCGCCTGTGAAAGCGCTTCCAAGGAAGGGTGCTGACTAGCAACAGCTTTCAGTGCTGGCACTTTTCATCTCTGAGCAATTGCTCGACGTTTGCAATTTCACACCTGAGCTCTCTTTAGACTGTGCGAGAGGATGAGCAGAAGAGTAGGTGGCTAGAGAAGCCCAGAGCCCCAGTGTTCTTAGGGCTACAAAAGCGCTTCCAAGGAAGGGTGCTGGCTAGCAACAGCTTTCAGTGCTGGCACTTTTCATCTCTGAGCAATTGCTCGACGTTTGCAATTTTTCAACTCGTGTTTACGAGACAGAGAGATAGTGACCGTGATGTTTGGTGGGTAGAGAAGCGCAAAGCCCCAGTGTTGCTGCGCCTGTGAAAGCGCTTCCAAGGAAGGGAGCTGGCTAGCAACAGCTTTCAGTGCTGGCACTTTTCATCTCTGAGCAATTGCTCGACGTTTGCAATTTCTCACCTGAGCTCTCTTTAGACGGCGCGAGAGGATGAGCAGAAGATTAGGTGGCTAGAGAAGCCCAGAGCCCCAGTGTTCTTAGGCCTACAAGAGCGCTTCCAAGGAAGGGTGCTGGCTAGCCACAGCTTTCAGTGCTGGCACTTTTCATCTTTGAGCAGTTGCTCGACGTTTGCAATTTCTCAGCTCTTGTCTACGAGACGGAAAGAGAATGACCGTGACGTTTGGTGGGTAGAGAAGCGCAAAGCCCCAGTGTTGCTGCGCCTGTGAAAGCGCTTCCAAGGAAGGGTGCTGGCTAGCAACAGCTTTCAGTGCTGGCACTTTTCATCTCTGAGCAATTGCTCGATGTTTGCAATTTCTCACCTGAGCTCTCTTTAGAGTGCGCGAGAGGATGAGCAGAAGATTAGGTGGCTAGAGAAGCCCAGAGCCCCAGTGTTCTTAGGGCTACAAAAGCGCTTCCAAGGAAGGGTGCTGGCTAGCCACAGCTTTCAGTGCTGGCACTTTTCATCTTTGAGCAGTTGCTCGACGTTTGCAATTTCTCAACTCTTGTCTACGAGACGGAAAGAGAATGACCGTGACGTTTGGTGGGTAGAGTAGCGCAAAGCCCCAGTGTTGCTGCGCCTGTGAAAGCGCTTCCAAGGAAGGGTGCTGACTAGCAACAGCTTTCAGTGCTGGCACTTTTCATCTCTGAGCAATTGCTCGACGTTTGCAATTTCTCACCTGAGCTCTCTTTAGACTGCGCGAGAGGATGAGCTGAAGAGTAGGTGGCTATAGAAGCCCAGAGCCCCAGTGTTCTTAGGGCTACAAAAGCGCTTCCAAGGAAGGGTGCTGGCTAGCAACAGCTTTCAGTGCTGGCACTTTTCATCTCTGAGCAATTGCTCGACGTTTGCAATCTCTCACCTGAGTTCTCTTTAGACTGCGCGAGAGGATGAGCAGAAGATTAGGTGGCTAGAGAAGCACAGAGCCCCGGTGTTCTTAGGCCTACAAAAGCGCTTCCAAGGAATGGTGCTGGCTAGCAACAGCTTTCAGTGCTGGCACTTTTCATCTCTGAGCAATTGCTCGACGTTTGCAATTTCTCAGCTCGTGTCTACGAGACGGAGAGATAGTGACCGTGACGTTTGGTGGGTAGAGAAGCGCAAAGCCCCAGTGTTGCTGCGCCTGTGAAAGCGCTTCCAAGGAAGGGTGCTGGCTAGCAACAGCTTTCAGTGCTGGCACTTTTCATCTCTGAGCAATTGCTCGACGTTTGCAATTTCTCACCTGAGCTCTCTTTAGAGTGCGCGAGAGGATGAGCAGAAGATTAGGTGGCTAGAGAAGCCCAGAGCCCCAGTGTTCTTAGGCCTACAAGAGCGCTTCCAAGGAAGGGTGCTGGCTAGCCACAGCTTTCAGTGCTGGCACTTTTCATCTTTGAGCAGTTGCTCGACGTTTGCAATTTCTCAGCTCTTGTCTACGAGACGGAAAGAGAATGACCGTGACGTTTGGTGGGTAGAGTAGCGCAAAGCCCCAGTGTTGCTGCGCCTGTGAAAGCGCTTCCAAGGAAGGGTGCTGGCTAGCAACAGCTTTCAGTGCTGGCACTTTTCATCTCTGAGCAATTGCTCGATGTTTGCAATTTCTCACCTGAGCTCTCTTTAGAGTGCGCGAGAGGATGAGCAGAAGATTAGGTGGCTAGAGAAGCCCAGAGCCCCACTGTTCTTAGGGCTACAAAAGCGCTTCCAAGGAAGGGTGCTGGCTAGCAACAGCTTTCAGTGCTGGCACTTTTCATCTTTGAGCAGTTGCTCGACGTTTGCAATTTCTCAACTCTTGTCTACGAGACGGAAAGAGAATGACCGTGACGTTTGGTGGGTAGAGTAGCGCAAAGGTCCAGTGTTGCTGCGCCTGTGAAAGCGCTTCCAAGGAAGGGTGCTGACTAGCAACAGCTTTCAGTGCTGGCACTTTTCACCTCTGAGCAATTGCTCGACGTTTGCAATTTCTCACCTGAGCTCTCTTTAGACTGCGCGAGAGGATGAGCAGAAGAGTAGGTGGCTAGAGAAGCCCAGAGCCCCAGTGTTCTTAGGGCTACAAAAGCGCTTCCAAGGAAGGGTGCTGGCTAGCAACAGCTTTCAGTGCTGGCACTTTTCATCTCTGAGCAATTGCTCGACGTTTGCAATCTCTCACCTGAGTTCTCTTTAGACTGCGCGAGAGGATGAGCAGAAGATTAGGTGGCTAGAGAAGCACAGAGCCCCGGTGTTCTTAGGCCTACAAAAGCGCTTCCAAGGAATGGTGCTGGCTAGCAACAGCTTTCAGTGCTGGCACTTTTCATCTCTGAGCAATTGCTCGACGTTTGCAATTTCTCAGCTCGTGTCTACGAGACGGAGAGATAGTGACCGTGACGTTTGGTGGGTAGAGAAGCGCAAAGCCCCAGTGTTGCTGCGCCTGTGAAAGCGCTTCCAAGGAAGGGTGCTGGCTAGCAACAGCTTTCAGTGCTGGCACTTTTCATCTCTGAGCAATTGCTCAACGTTTGCAATTTCTCACCTGAGCTCTCTTTAGACGGCGCGAGAGGATGAGCAGAAGAGTAGGTGGCTAGAGAAGGCCAGAGCCCCAGTGTTCTTAGGCCTACAAAAGCGCTTCCAAGGAAGGGTGCTGGCTAGCAAGAGCTTTCAGTGCTGGCACTTTTCATCTCTGAGCAATTGCTGGACATTTGCAATTTCTCACCTGAGCTCTCTTTAGACTGCGCGAGAGGATGAGCAGAAGATTAGTTGGCTAGAGAAGCCCAGAGCCCCAGTGTTCTTAGGGCTACAAAAGCGCTTCCAAGGAAGGGTGCTGGCTAGCAACAGCTTTCAGTGCTGGCACTTTTCATCTCTGAACAATTGCTCGACGTTTGCAATTTCTCAGCTCTTGTCTACGAAGCAGAGAGATAGTGACCGTGACGTTTGGTGGGTAGAGAAGCGCAAAGCCCCAGTGTTGCTGCGCCTGTGAAAGCGCCTCCAAGGAAGGGTGCTGGCTAGCAACAGCTTTCAGTGCTGGCACTTTTCATCTCTGAGCAATTGCTCGACGTTTGCAATTTCTCACCTGAGCTCTCTTTAGACTGCGCGAGAGGATGAGCAGAAGATTAGGTGGCTAGAGAAGCCCAGAGCCCCAGTGTTCTTAGGGCTACAAGAGCGCTTCCAAGGAAGGGTGCTGGCTAGCCTCAGCTTTCAGTGCTGGCACTTTTCATCTCTGAGCAGTTGCTCGACTTTTGCAATTTCTCAGCTCTTGTCTAAGAGACTGAAAGAGAATGACCGTGATGTTTGGTGGGTAGAGTAGCGCAAAGCCCCAGAGTTGCTGTGCCTGTGAAAGCGCTTCCAAGGAAGGGTGCTGGCTAGCAACAGCTTTCAGTGCTGGCACTTTTCATCTCTGAGCAATTGCTGGACATTTGCAATTTCAAACCTGAGCTCTCTTTAGACTGCGCGAGAGGATGAGCAGAAGATTAGGTGGCTAGAGAAGCCCAGAGCCCCAGTGGTCTTAGGCCTACAAAAGCGCTTCCAAGGAAGGGTGCTGGCTAGCAAGAGCTTTCAGTGCTGGCACTTTTCATCTCTGAGCAATTGCTCGACGTTTGCAATTTCTCACCTGAGCTCTCTTTAGACTGCGCGAGAGAATGAGCAGAATAGTCGGTGGCTAGAGAAGCCCAGAGCCCCAGTGTTCTTAGGCCTACAAAAGCGCTTCCAAGGAAGGGTGCTGGCTAGCAACAGCTTTCAGTGCTGACACTTTTCATCTCTGAACAATTGCTCGACGTTTGCAATTTCTCACCTCAACTCTCTTTAGACTGCGCGAGAGGATGAGCAGAAGAGTAGGTGGCTAGAGAAGCCCAGAGCCCCAGTGTTCTTAGGCCTACAAAAGCGCTTCCAAGGAAGGGTGCTGGCTAGCAACAGCTTTCAGTGCTGGCACTTTTCATCTCTGAGCAATTGCTCGACGTTTGCAATCTCTCACCTGAGTTCTCTTTAGACTGCGCGAGAGGATGAGCCGAAGATTAGGTGGCTAGAGAAGCCCAGAGCCCCACTGTTCTTAGGCCTACAAAAGCGCTTCCAAGGAAGGGTGCTGGCTAGCAACAGCTTTCAGTGCTGGCACTTTTCATCTCTGAGCAATTGCTGGATGTTTGCAATTTCTCGGCTCGTGTTTACGAGACGGAGAGATACTGACCGTGACGTTTGGTGGGTAGAGAAGCGCAAAGCCCCAGTGTTGCTGCGCCTGTGAAAGCGCTTCCAAGGAAGGGTGCTGGCTAGCAACAGCTTTCAGTGCTGGGACTTTTCATCTCTGAGCAATTGCTCGACGTTTGCAATTTCTCACCTGAGCTCTCTTTAGAGTGCGCGAGAGGATGAGCAGAAGAGTAGGTGGCTAGAGAAGCCCAGAGCCCCAGTGTTCTTAGGCCTACAAGAGCGCTTCCAAGGAAGGGTGCTGGCTAGCAAGAGCTTTCAGTGCTGGCACTTTTCATCTCTGAGCAATTGCTGGATGTTTGCAATTTCTCACCTGAGCTCTCTTTAGAGTGCGCGAGAGGATGAGCAGAAGATTAGGTGGCTAGAGAAGCCCAGAGCCCCAGTGTTCTTAGGGCTACAAGAGCGCTTCCAAGGAAGGGTGCTGGCTAGCCTCAGCTTTCAGTGCTGGCACTTTTCATCTTTGAGCAGTTGCTCGACTTTTGCAATTTCTCAGCTCTTGTCTAAGAGACTGAAAGAGAATGACCGTGATGTTTGGTGGGTAGAGAAGCGCAAAGCCCCAGTGTTGCTGTGCCTGTGAAAGCGCTTCCAAGGAAGGGTGCTGGCTAGCAACAGCTTTCAGTGCTGGCACTTTTCATCTCTGAGCAATTGCTGGATGTTTGCAATTTCTCACCTGAGCTCTCTTTAGACTGCGCGAGAGGATGAGCAGAAGAGTAGGTGGCTAGAGAAGCCCAGAGCCCCAGTGTTCTTAGGGCTACAAAAGCGCTTCCAAGGAAGGGTGCTGGCTAGCCACAGCTTTCAGTGCTGGCACTTTTCATCTTTGAGCAGTTGCTCGACGTTTGCAATTTCTCAGCTCTTGTCTACGAGACGGAAAGAGAATGACCGTGATGTTTGGTGGGTAGAGTAGCGCAAAGCCCCAGTGTTGCTGCGCCTGTGAAAGCGCTTCCAAGGAAGGGTGCTGGCTAGCAACAGCTTTCAGTGCTGGCACTTTTCATCTCTGAGCAATTGCTCGACGTTTGCAATTTCTCAGCTCGTGTCTACGAAACAGAGAGATAGTGACCGTGACGTTTGGTGGGTAGAGAAGCGCAAAGCCCCAGTGTTGCTGCGCCTGTGAAAGCGCTTCCAAGGAAGGGTGCTGGCTAGCAACAGCTTTCAGTGCTGGCACTTTTCATCTCTGAGTAATTGCTCGACGTTTGCAATTTCTCACCTGAGCTCTCTTTAGACTGCGCGAGAGGATGAGCAGAAGAGTAGGTGGCTAGAGAAGCCCAGAGCCCCAGTGTTCTTAGGGCTACAAAAGCGCTTCCAAGGAAGGGTGCTGGCTAGCAACAGCTTTCAGTGCTGGCACTTTTCATCTCTGAGCAATTGCTGGACATTTGCAATTTCTCACCTGAGCTCTCTTTCGACTGCGCGAGAGGATGAGCAGAAGATTAGGTGGCTAGAGAAGCCCAGAGCCCCAGTGTTCTTAGGCCTACAAAAGCGCTTCCAAGGAAGGGTGCTGGCTAGCAACAGCTTTCAGTGCTGGCACTTTTCATCTCTGAACAATTGCTCGACGTTTGCAATTTCTCACCTGAGCTCTCTTTAGACTGCGCGAGAGGATGAGCAGAATAGTAGGTGGCTAGAGAAGCCCAGAGCCCCAGTGTTCTTAGGCCTACAAAAGCGCTTCCAAGGAAGGGTGCTGGCTAGCAACAGCTTTCAGTGCTGGCACTTTTCATCTCTGAGCAATTGCTCGACGTTTGCAATCTCTCACCTGAGTTCTCTTTAGACTGCGCGAGAGGATGAGCAGAAGATTAGGTGGCTAGAGAAGCCCAGAGCCCCACTGTTCTTAGGCCTACAAAAGCGCTTCCAAGGAAGGGTGCTGGCTAGCAACAGCTTTCAGTGCTGGCACTTTTCATCTCTGAGCAATTGCTCGACGTTTGCAATTTCTCGGCTCGTGTTTACGAGACGGAGAGATAGTGACCGTGATGTTTGGTGGGTAGAGAAGCGCAAAGCCCCAGTGTTGCTGTGCCTGTGAAAGCGCTTCCAAGGAAGGGTGCTGGCTAGCAACAGCTTTCAGTGCTGGCACTTTTCATCTCTGAGCAATTGCTCAACGTTTGCAATCTCTCACCTGAGCTCTCTTTCGACTGCGCGAGAGGATGAGCAGAAGATTAGGTGGCTAGAGAAGCCCAGAGCCCCACTGTTCTTAGGCCTACAAAAGCGCTTCCAAGGAAGGGTGCTGGCTAGCAACAGCTTTCAGTGCTGGCACTTTTCATCTCTGAGCAATTGCTGGACGTTTGCAATTTCTCACCTGAGCTCTCTTTAGACTGCGCGAGAGGATGAGCAGAAGAGTAGGTGGCTAGAGAAGCCCAGAGCCCCACTGTTCTTAGGGCTACAAAAGCGCTTCCAAGGAAGGGTGCTGGCTAGCAAGAGCTTTCAGTGCTGGCACTTTTCATCTCTGAGCAATTGCTGGATGTTTGCAATTTCTCACCTGAGCTCTCTTTAGACTGCGCGAGAGGATGAGCAGAAGAGTAGGTGGCTAGAGAAGCCCAGAGCCCCAGTGTTCTTAGGCCTACAAAAGCGCTTCCAAGGAAGGGTGCTGGCTAGCAACAGCTTTCAGTGCTGGCACTTTTCATCTCTGAGCAATTGCTCGACGTTTGCAATTTCTCACCTGAGCTCTCTTTAGACGGCGCGAGAGGATGAGCAGAAGAGTAGGTGGCTAGAGAAGCCCAGAGCCCCAGTGTTCTTAGGGCTACAAAAGCGCTTCCAAGGAAGGGTGCTGGCTAGCAAGAGCTTTCAGTGCTGGCACTTTTCATCTCTGAGCAATTGCTGGACATTTGCAATTTCTCACCTGAGCTCTCTTTAGACTGCGCGAGAGGATGAGCAGAAGATTAGGTGGCTAGAGAAGCCCAGAGCCCCAGTGTTCTTAGGGCTACAAAAGCGCTTCCAAGGAAGGGTGCTGGCTAGCCACAGCTTTCAGTGCTGGCACTTTTCATCTCTGAACAATTGCTCGACGTTTGCAATTTCTCAGCTCTTGTCTACGAAACAGAGAGATAGTGACCGTGACGTTTGGTGGGTAGAGAAGCGCAAAGCCCCAGTGTTGCTGCGCCTGCAAAAGCGCTTCCAAGGAAGGGTGCTGGCTAGCAACAGCTTTCAGTGCTGGCACTTTTCATCTCTGAGTAATTGCTCGACGTTTGCAATTTCTCACCTGAGCTCTCTTTAGAGTGCGCAAGAGGATGAGCAGAAGAGTAGGTGGCTAGAGAAGCCCAGAGCCCCAGTGTTCTTAGGGCTACAAAAGCGCTTCCAAGGAAGGGTGCTGGCTAGCAACAGCTTTCAGTGCTGGCACTTTTCATCTCTGAGCAATTGCTGGACATTTGCAATTTCTCACCTGAGCTCTCTTTAGACTGCGCGAGAGGATGAGCAGAAGATTAGGTGGCTAGAGAAGCCCAGAGCCCCACTGTTCTTAGGGCTACAAAAGCGCTTCCAAGGAAGGGTGCTGGCTAGCAACAGCTTTCAGTGCTGGCACTTTTCATCTCTGAGCAATTGCTCGACGTTTGCAATTTCTCACCTGAGCTCTCTTTAGACTGCGCGAGAGGATGAGCAGAAGATTAGGTGGCTAGAGAAGCCCAGAGCCCCAGTGTTCTTAGGCCTACAACAGCGGTTCCAAGGAAGGGTGCTGGCTAGCAACAGCTTTCAGTGCTGGCACTTTTCATCTCTGAGCAATTGCTCGACGTTTGCAATTTCTCACCTGAGTTCTCTTTAGACTGCGCGAGAGGATGAGCAGAAGATTAGGTGGCTAGAGAAGCCCAGAGCCCCACTGTTCTTAGGCCTACAACAGCGGTTCCAAGGAAGGGTGCTGGCTAGCAACAGCTTTCAGTGCTGGCACTTTTCATCTCTGAGCAATTGCTCGACGTTTGCAATTTCTCGGCTCGTGTTTACGAGACGGAGAGATAGTGACCGTGATGTTTGGTGGCTAGAGAAGCGCAAAGCCCCAGTGTTGCTGCGCCTGTGAAAGCGCTTCCAAGGAAGGGTGCTGGCTAGCAACAGCTTTCAGTGCTGGCACTTTTCATCTCTGAGCAATTGCTCAACGTTTGCAGTTTCTCACCTGAGCTCTCTTTCGACTGCGCGAGAGGATGAGCAGAAGATTAGGTGGCTAGAGAAGCCCAGAGCCCCAGTGTTCTTAGGCCTACAAAAGCGCTTCCAAGGAAGGGTGCTGGCTAGCAACAGCTTTCAGTGCTGGCACTTTTCATCTCTGAGCAATTGCTGGACGTTTGCAATTTCTCACCTGAGCTCTCTTTAGACTGCGCGAGAGGATGAGCAGAAGAGTAGGTGGCTAGAGAAGCCCAGAGCCCCACTGTTCTTAGGGCTACAAAAGCGCTTCCAAGGAAGGGTGCTGGCTAGCAAGAGCTTTCAGTGCTGGCACTTTTCATCTCTGAGCAATTGCTGGATGTTTGCAATTTCTCACCTGAGCTCTCTTTAGACTGCGCGAGAGGATGAGCAGAAGAGTAGGTGGCTAGAGAAGCCCAGAGCCCCAGTGTTCTTAGGCCTACAAAAGCGCTTCCAAGGAAGGGTGCTGGCTAGCAACAGCTTTCAGTGCTGGCACTTTTCATCTCTGAGCAATTGCTGGATGTTTGCAATTTCTCACCTGAGCTCTCTTTAGACTGCGCGAGAGGATGAGCAGAAGAGTAGGTGGCTAGAGAAGGCCAGAGCCCCACTGTTCTTAGGGCTGCAAAAGCGCTTCCAAGGAAGGGTGCTGGCTAGCAACAGCTTTCAGTGCTGGCACTTTTCATCTCTGAGCAATTGCTCGACGTTTGCAATTTCTCGGCTCGTGTTTACGCGACGGAGAGATAGTGATCTAGATGTTTGGTGGCTAGAGAAGCGCAAAGCCCCAGTGTTGCTGCGCCTGTGAAAGCGCTTCCAAGGAAGGGTGCTGGCTAGCAACAGCTTTCAGTGCTGGCTCTTTTCATCTCTGAGCAATTGCTCGACGTTTGCAATTTCTCACCTGAGCTCTCTTTAGACTGCGCGAGAGGATGAGCAGAAGAGTAGGTGGCTAGAGAAGCCCAGAGCCCCACTGTTCTTAGGGCTACAAAAGCGCTTCCAAGGAAGGGTGCTGGCTAGCCACAGCTTTCAGTGCTGGCACTTTTCATCTCTGAGCAATTGCTCGACGTTTGCAATTTCTCACCTGAGCTCTCTTTAGACTGCGCGAGAGGATGAGCAGAAGAGTAGGTGGCTAGAGAAGCCCAGAGCCCCAGTGTTCTTAGGGCTACAAGAGCGCTTCCAAGGAAGGGTGCTGGCTAGCCACAGCTTTCAGTGCTGGCACTTTTCATCTCTGAGCAGTTGCTCGACTTTTGCAATTTCTCAGCTCTTGTCTACGAGACTGAAAGAGAATGACCGTGATGTTTGGTGGGTAGAGTAGCGCAAAGCCCCAGTGTTGCTGTGATTGTGAAAGCGCTTCCAAGGAAGGGGGCTGGCTAGCAACAGCTTTCAGTGCTGGCACTTTTCATCTCTGAGCAATTGCTGGACATTTGCAATTTCTCACCTGAGCTCTCTTTAGAGTGCGCGAGAGGATGAGCAGAAGATTAGGTGGCTAGAGAAGCCCAGAGCCCCAGTGTTCTTAGGCCTACAAAAGCGCTTCCAAGGAAGGGTGCTGGCTAGCAACAGCTTTCAGTGCTGGCACTTTTCATCTCTGAGCAATTGCTCAACGTTTGCAATTTCTCCCCTGAGCTCTCTTTAGACTGCGCGAGAGGATGAGCAGAAGAGTAGGTGGCTAGAGAAGCCCAGAGCCCCAGTGTTCTTAGGGCTACAAAAGCGCTTCCAAGGAAGGGTGCTGGCTAGCAACAGCTTTCAGTGCTGGCACTTTTCATCTCTGAGCAATTGCTCAACGTTTGAAATTTCTCACCTGAGCTCTCTTTAGACTGCGCGAGAGGATGAGCAGAAGATTAGGTGGCTAGAGAAGCCCAGAGCCCCAGTGTTCTTTTGGCTACAAAAGCGTTTCCAAGGAAGGGTACTGGCTAGCCACAGCTTTCAGTGCTGGCACTTTTCATCTCTGAGCAATTGCTGGACGTTTGCAATTTCTCACCTGAACTCTCTTTAGACTGCGCGAGAGGATGAGCAGAAGATTAGGTGGCTAGAGAAGCCCAGAGCCCCAGTGTTCTTAGGCCTACAAAAGCGCTTCCAAGGAAGGGTGCTGGCTAGCAACAGCTTTCAGTGCTGGCACTTTTCATCTCTGAGCAATTGCTCGACGTTTGCAATCTCTCACCTGAGTTCTCTTTAGACTGCGCGAGAAGATGAGCAGAAGATTAGGTGGCTAGAGAAGCACAGAGCCGCAGTGTTCTTAGGGCTACAAAAGCGCTTCCAAGGAAGGGTGCAGGCTAGCAACAGCTTTCAGTGCTGGCACTTTTCATCTCTGAGCAATTGCTCGACGTTTGCAATTTCTCGGCTCGTGTTTACGAGACGGAGAGATAGTGACCGTGATGTTTGGTGGCTAGAGTAGCGCAAAGCCCCAGTGTTGCTGCGCCTGTGAAAGCGCTTCCAAGGAAGGGTGCTGGCTAGCAAGAGCTTTCAGTGCTGGCACTTTTCATCTCTGAGCAATTGCTGGACGTTTGCAATTTCTCAGCTCTTGTCTAAGAGACTGAAAGAGAATGACCGTGATGTTTGGTGGGTAGAGTAGCGCAAAGCCCCAGTGTTGCTGTGCCTGTGAAAGCGCTTCCAAGGAAGGGTGCTGGCTAGCAACAGCTTTCAGTGCTGGCACTTTTCATCTCTGAGCAATTGCTGGACATTTGCAATTTCTCAGCTCTTGTCTAAGAGACTGAAAGAGAATGACCGTGATGTTTGGTGGGTAGAGTAGCGCAAAGCCCCAGTGTTGCTGTGCCTGTGAAAGCGCTTCCAAGGAAGGGTGCTGGCTAGCAACAGCTTTCAGTGCTGGCACTTTTCATCTCTGAGCAATTGCTCAACGTTTGCAATTTCTCACCTGAGCTCTCTTTAGAGTGCGCGAGAGGATGAGCAGAAGATTAGGTGGCTAGAGAAGCCCAGAGCCCCACTGTTCTTAGGCCTACAAAAGCGCTTCCAAGGAAGGGTGCTGGCTAGCAACAGCTTTCAGTGCTGGCACTTTTCATCTCTGAGCAATTGCTGGACGTTTGCAATTTCTCACCTGAGCTCTCTTTAGACTGCGGGAGAGGATGAGCAGAAGATTAGGTGGCTAGAGAAGCCCAGAGCCCCAGTGTTCTTAGGGCTACAAAAGCGCTTCCAAGGAAGGGTGCTGGCTAGCAAGAGCTTTCAGTGCTGGCACTTTTCATCTCTGAGCAATTGCTCGACGTTTGCAATTTCTCACCTGAGCTCTCTTTAGACTGCGCGAGAGGATGAGCAGAAGAGTAGGTGGCTAGAGAAGCCCAGAGCCCCAGTGTTCTTAGGCCTACAAAAGCGATTCCAAAGAATGGTGCTGGCTAGCAAGAGCTTTCAGTGCTGGCACTTTTCATCTCTGAGCAATTGCTCGACTTTTGCAATTTCTCGGCTCGTGTTTACGAGACGGAGAGATAGTGACCGTGATGTTTGGTGGGTAGAGAAGCGCAAAGCCCCAGTGTTGCTGCGCCTGTGAAAGCGCTTCCAAGGAAGGGTGCTGGCTAGCAAGAGCTTTCAGTGCTGGCACTTTTCATCTCTGAGCAATTGCTGGATGTTTGCAATTTCTCACCTGAGCTCTCTTTAGACTGCGCGAGAGGATGAGCAGAAGATTAGGTGGCTAGAGAAGCCCAGAGCCCCAGTGTTCTTAGGGCTACAAGAGCGCTTCCAAGGAAGGGTGCTGGCTAGCCTCAGCTTTCAGTGCTGGCACTTTTCATCTCTGAGCAGTTGCTCGACTTTTGCAATTTCTCAGCTCTTGTCTAAGAGACTGAAAGAGAATGACCGTGATGTTTGGTGGGTAGAGTAGCGCAAAGCCCCAGTGTTGCTGTGCCTGTGAAAGCGCTTCCAAGGAAGGGTGCTGGCTAGCAACAGCTTTCAGTGCTGGCACTTTTCATCTCTGAGCAATTGCTGGACATTTGCAATTTCAAACCTGAGCTCTCTTTAGACTGCGCGAGAGGATGAGCAGAAGATTAGGTGGCTAGAGAAGCCCAGAGCCCCAGTGTTCTTAGGCCTACAAAAGCGCTTCTAAGGAAGGTTTCTGGATAGCAAGAGCTTTCAGTGCTGGCACTTTTCATCTCTGAGCAATTGCTCGACGTTTGCAATTTCTCACCTGAGCTCTCTTTAGACTGCGCGAGAGGATGAGCAGAAGATTAGGTGGCTAGAGAAGCCCAGAGCACCAGTGTTCTTAGGGCTACAAAAGCGCTTCCAAGGAAGGGTGCTCGCTAGCAACAGCTTTCAGTGCTGGCACTTTTCATCTCTGAGCAATTGCTCGACATTTGCAATTTCTCAGCTCTTGTCTAAGAGACTGAAAGAGAATGACCGTGATGTTTGGTGGGTAGAGAAGCGCAAAGCCCCAGTGTTGCTGTGCCTGTGAAAGCGCTTCCAAGGAAGGGTGCTGGCTAGCAACAGCTTTCAGTGCTGGCACTTTTCATCTCTGAGCAATTGCTGGATGTTTGCAATTTCTCACCTGAGCTCTCTTTAGAGTGCGCGAGAGGATGAGCAGAAGAGTAGGTGGCTAGAGAAGCCCAGAGCCCCAGTGTTCTTAGGCCTACAAAAGCGCTTCCAAGGAAGGGTGCTGGCTAGCAACAGCTTTCAGTGCTGGCACTTTTCATCTCTGAGCAATTGCTCGACGTTTGCAATTTCTCAACTCGTGTTTACGAGACAGAGAGATAGTGACCGTGATGTTTGGTGGCTAGAGAAGCGCAAAGCCCCAGTGTTGCTGCGCCTGTGAAAGCGCTTCCAAGGAAGGCTGCTGGCTAGCAACAGCTTTCAGTGCTGGCACTTTTCATCTCTGAGCAATTGCTCGACGTTTGCAATTTCTCACCTGAGCTCTCTTTAGACGGCGCGAGAGGATGAGCAGAAGAGTAGGTGGCTAGAGAAGCCCAGAGCCCCAGTGTTCTTAGGCCTACAAAAGCGCTTCTAAGGAAGGTTTCTGGATAGCAAGAGCTTTCAGTGCTGGCACTTTTCATCTCTGAGCAATTGCTCGACGTTTGCAATTTCTCACCTGAGCTCTCTTTAGACTGCGCGAGAGGATGAGCAGAAGATTAGGTGGCTAGAGAAGCCCAGAGCACCAGTGTTCTTAGGGCTACAAAAGCGCTTCCAAGGAAGGGTGCTGGCTAGCAACAGCTTTCAGTGCTGGCACTTTTCATCTCTGAGCAATTGCTCGACATTTGCAATTTCTCAGCTCTTGTCTAAGAGACTGAAAGAGAATGACCGTGATGTTTGGTGGGTAGAGAAGCGCAAAGCCCCAGTGTTGCTGTGCCTGTGAAAGCGCTTCCAAGGAAGGGTGCTGGCTAGCAACAGCTTTCAGTGCTGGCACTTTTCATCTCTGAGCAATTGCTGGATGTTTGCAATTTCTCACCTGAGCTCTCTTTAGAGTGCGCGAGAGGATGAGCAGAAGAGTAGGTGGCTAGAGAAGCCCAGAGCCCCAGTGTTCTTAGGCCTACAAAAGCGCTTCCAAGGAAGGGTGCTGGCTAGCAACAGCTTTCAGTGCTGGCACTTTTCATCTCTGAGCAATTGCTCGACGTTTGCAATTTCTCAGCTCGTGTCTACGAGACAGAGAGATAGTGACCGTGATGTTTGGTGGGTAGAGAAGCGCAAAGCCCCAGTGTTGCTGCGCCTGTGAAAGCGCTTCCAAGGAAGGCTGCTGGCTAGCAACAGCTTTCAGTGCTGGCACTTTTCATCTCTGAGCAATTGCTCGACGTTTGCAATTTCTCACCTGAGCTCTCTTTAGACTGCGCGAGAGGATGAGCAGAAGATGAGGTGGCTAGAGAAGCCCAGAGCCCCACTGTTCTTAGGCCTACAAAAGCGCTTCCAAGGAAGGGTGCTGGCTAGCCACAGCTTTCAGTGCTGGCACTTTTCATCTTTGAGCAGTTGCTCGACGTTTGCAATTTCTCAGCTCTTGTCTACGAGACGGAAAGAGAATGACCGTGACGTTTGGTGGGTAGAGTAGCGCAAAGGTCCAGTGTTGCTGCGCCTGTGAAAGCGCTTCCAAGGAAGGGTGCTGACTAGCAACAGCTTTCAGTGCTGGCACTTTTCATCTCTGAGCAATTGCTCGACGTTTGCAATTTCACACCTGAGCTCTCTTTAGACTGTGCGAGAGGATGAGCAGAAGAGTAGGTGGCTAGAGAAGCCCAGAGCCCCAGTGTTCTTAGGCCTACAAAAGCGCTTCCAAGGAAGGGTGCTGGCTAGCAACAGCTTTCAGTGCTGGCACTTTTCATCTCTGAGCAATTGCTCGACGTTTGCAATTTTTCAACTCGTGTTTACGAGACAGAGAGATAGTGACCGTGATGTTTGGTGGCTAGAGAAGCGCAAAGCCCCAGTGTTGCTGCGCCTGTGAAAGCGCTTCCAAGGAAGGGAGCTGGCTAGCAACAGCTTTCAGTGCTGGCACTTTTCATCTCTGAGCAATTGCTCGACGTTTGCAATTTCTCACCTGAGCTCTCTTTAGAGTGCGCGAGAGGATGAGCAGAAGATTAGGTGGCTAGAGAAGCCCAGAGCCCCACTGTTCTTAGGCCTACAAGAGCGCTTCCAAGGAAGGGTGCTGGCTAGCCACAGCTTTCAGTGCTGGCACTTTTCATCTTTGAGCAGTTGCTCGACGTTTGCAATTTCTCAGCTCTTGTCTACGAGACGGAAAGAGAATGACCGTGACGTTTGGTGGGTAGAGAAGCGCAAAGCCCCAGTGTTGCTGCGCCTGTGAAAGCGCTTCCAAGGAAGGGTGCTGGCTAGCAACAGCTTTCAGTGCTGGCACTTTTCATCTCTGAGCAATTGCTGGATGTTTGCAATTTCTCACCTGAGCTCTCTTTAGACTGCGCGAGAGGATGAGCAGAAGATTAGGTGGCTAGAGAAGCCCAGAGCCCCACTGTTCTTAGGGCTACAAAAGCGCTTCCAAGGAAGGGTGCTGGCTAGCCACAGCTTTCAGTGCTGGCACTTTTCATCTTTGAGCAGTTGCTCGACGTTAGCAATTTCTCAACTCTTGTCTACGAGACGGAAAGAGAATGACCGTGACGTTTGGTGGGTAGAGTAGCGCAAAGCCCCAGTGTTGCTGCGCCTGTGAAAGCGCTTCCAAGGAAGGGTGCTGACTAGCAACAGCTTTCAGTGCTGGCACTTTTCATCTCTGAGCAATTGCTCGACGTTTGCAATTTCTCACCTGAGCTCTCTTTAGACTGCGCGAGAGGATGAGCTGAAGAGTAGGTGGCTATAGAAGCCCAGAGCCCCAGTGTTCTTAGGGCTACAAAAGCGCTTCCAAGGAAGGGTGCTGGCTAGCAACAGCTTTCAGTGCTGGCACTTTTCATCTCTGAGCAATTGCTCGACGTTTGCAATCTCTCACCTGAGTTCTCTTTAGACTGCGCGAGAGGATGAGCAGAAGATTAGGTGGCTAGAGAAGCACAGAGCCCCGGTGTTCTTAGGCCTACAAAAGCGCTTCCAAGGAATGGTGCTGGCTAGCAACAGCTTTCAGTGCTGGCACTTTTCATCTCTGAGCAATTGCTCGACGTTTGCAATTTTTCAACTCGTGTCTACGAGACAGAGAGATAGTGACCGTGATGTTTGGTGGGTAGAGAAGCGCAAAGCCCCAGTGTTGCTGCGCCTGTGAAAGCGCTTCCAAGGAAGGCTGCTGGCTAGCAACAGCTTTCAGTGCTGGCACTTTTCATCTCTGAGCAATTGCTCGACGTTTGCAATTTCTCACCTGAGTTCTCTTTAGACTGCGCGAGAGGATGAGCAGAAGATTAGGTGGCTAGAGAAGCCCAGAGCACCAGTGTTCTTAGGGCTACAAAAGCGCTTCCAAGGAAGGGTGCTGGCTAGCAACAGCTTTCAGTGCTGGCACTTTTCATCTCTGAGCAATTGCTCGACATTTGCAATTTCTCAGCTCTTGTCTAAGAGACTGAAAGAGAATGACCGTGATGTTTGGTGGGTAGAGAAGCGCAAAGCCCCAGTGTTGCTGTGCCTGTGAAAGCGCTTCCAAGGAAGGGTGCTGGCTAGCAACAGCTTTCAGTGCTGGCACTTTTCATCTCTGAGCAATTGCTGGATGTTTGCAATTTCTCACCTGAGCTCTCTTTAGAGTGCGCGAGAGGATGAGCAGAAGAGTAGGTGGCTAGAGAAGCCCAGAGCCCCAGTGTTCTTAGGCCTACAAAAGCGCTTCCAAGGAAGGGTGCTGGCTAGCAACAGCTTTCAGTGCTGGCACTTTTCATCTCTGAGCAATTGCTCGACGTTTGCAATTTCTCAACTCGTGTTTACGAGACAGAGAGATAGTGACCGTGATGTTTCGTGGGTAGAGAAGCGCAAAGCCCCAGTGTTGCTGCGCCTGTGAAAGCGCTTCCAAGGAAGGCTGCTGGCTAGCAACAGCTTTCAGTGCTGGCACTTTTCATCTCTGAGCAATTGCTCGACGTTTGCAATTTCTCACCTGAGCTCTCTTTAGACTGCGCGAGAGGATGAGCAGAAGATTAGGTGGCTAGAGAAGCCCAGAGCCCCACTGTTCTTAGGCCTACAAAAGCGCTTCTAAGGAAGGTTTCTGGATAGCAAGAGCTTTCAGTGCTGGCACTTTTCATCTCTGAGCAATTGCTCGACGTTTGCAATTTCTCACCTGAGCTCTCTTTAGACTGCGCGAGAGGATGAGCAGAAGATTAGGTGGCTAGAGAAGCCCAGAGCACCAGTGTTCTTAGGGCTACAAAAGCGCTTCCAAGGAAGGGTGCTGGCTAGCAACAGCTTTCAGTGCTGGCACTTTTCATCTCTGAGCAATTGCTCGACATTTGCAATTTCTCAGCTCTTGTCTAAGAGACTGAAAGAGAATGACCGTGATGTTTGGTGGGTAGAGAAGCGCAAAGCCCCAGTGTTGCTGTGCCTGTGAAAGCGCTTCCAAGGAAGGGTGCTGGCTAGCAACAGCTTTCAGTGCTGGCACTTTTCATCTCTGAGCAATTGCTGGATGTTTGCAATTTCTCACCTGAGCTCTCTTTAGAGTGCGCGAGAGGATGAGCAGAAGAGTAGGTGGCTAGAGAAGCCCAGAGCCCCAGTGTTCTTAGGCCTACAAAAGCGCTTCCAAGGAAGGGTGCTGGCTAGCAACAGCTTTCAGTGCTGGCACTTTTCATCTCTGAGCAATTGCTCGACGTTTGCAATTTCTCAGCTCGTGTCTACGAGACAGAGAGATAGTGACCGTGATGTTTGGTGGGTAGAGAAGCGCAAAGCCCCAGTGTTGCTGCGCCTGTGAAAGCGCTTCCAAGGAAGGCTGCTGGCTAGCAACAGCTTTCAGTGCTGGCACTTTTCATCTCTGAGCAATTGCTCGACGTTTGCAATTTCTCACCTGAGCTCTCTTTAGACTGCGCGAGAGGATGAGCAGAAGATGAGGTGGCTAGAGAAGCCCAGAGCCCCAGTGTTCTTAGGCCTACAAAAGCGCTTCCAAGGAAGGGTGCTGGCTAGCCACAGCTTTCAGTGCTGGCACTTTTCATCTTTGAGCAGTTGCTCGACGTTTGCAATTTCTCAGCTCTTGTCTACGAGACGGAAAGAGAATGACCGTGACGTTTGGTGGGTAGAGTAGCGCAAAGGTCCAGTGTTGCTGCGCCTGTGAAAGCGCTTCCAAGGAAGGGTGCTGACTAGCAACAGCTTTCAGTGCTGGCACTTTTCATCTCTGAGCAATTGCTCGACGTTTGCAATTTCACACCTGAGCTCTCTTTAGACTGCGCGAGAGGATGAGCAGAAGAGTAGGTGGCTAGAGAAGCCCAGAGCCCCAGTGTTCTTAGGGCTACAAAAGCGCTTCCAAGGAAGGGTGCTGGCTAGCAACAGCTTTCAGTGCTGGCACTTTTCATCTCTGAGCAATTGCTCGACGTTTGCAATTTTTCAACTCGTGTTTACGAGACAGAGAGATAGTGACCGTGATGTTTGGTGGCTAGAGAAGCGCAAAGCCCCAGTGTTGCTGCGCCTGTGAAAGCGCTTCCAAGGAAGGGAGCTGGCTAGCAACAGCTTTCAGTGCTGGCACTTTTCATCTCTGAGCAATTGCTCGACGTTTGCAATTTCTCACCTGAGCTCTCTTTAGAGTGCGCGAGAGGATGAGCAGAAGATTAGGTGGCTAGAGAAGCCCAGAGCCCCAGTGTTCTTAGGCCTACAAGAGCGCTTCCAAGGAAGGGTGCTGGCTAGCCACAGCTTTCAGTGCTGGCACTTTTCATCTTTGAGCAGTTGCTCGACGTTTGCAATTTCTCAGCTCTTGTCTACGAGACGGAAAGAGAATGACCGTGACGTTTGGTGGGTAGAGAAGCGCAAAGCCCCAGTGTTGCTGCGCCTGTGAAAGCGCTTCCAAGGAAGGGTGCTGGCTAGCAACAGCTTTCAGTGCTGGCACTTTTCATCTCTGAGCAATTGCTCGATGTTTGCAATTTCTCACCTGAGCTCTCTTTAGAGTGCGCGAGAGGATGAGCAGAAGATTAGGTGGCTAGAGAAGCCCAGAGCCCCACTGTTCTTAGGGCTACAAAAGCGCTTCCAAGGAAGGGTGCTGGCTAGCCACAGCTTTCAGTGCTGGCACTTTTCATCTTTGAGCAGTTGCTCGACGTTTGCAATTTCTCAACTCTTGTCTACGAGACGGAAAGAGAATGACCGTGACGTTTGGTGGGTAGAGTAGCGCAAAGCCCCAGTGTTGCTGCGCCTGTGAAAGCGCTTCCAAGGAAGGGTGCTGACTAGCAACAGCTTTCAGTGCTGGCACTTTTCATCTCTGAGCAATTGCTCGACGTTTGCAATTTCTCACCTGAGCTCTCTTTAGACTGCGCGAGAGGATGAGCTGAAGAGTAGGTGGCTATAGAAGCCCAGAGCCCCAGTGTTCTTAGGGCTACAAAAGCGCTTCCAAGGAAGGGTGCTGGCTAGCAACAGCTTTCAGTGCTGGCACTTTTCATCTCTGAGCAATTGCTCGACGTTTGCAATCTCTCACCTGAGTTCTCTTTAGACTGCGCGAGAGGATGAGCAGAAGATTAGGTGGCTAGAGAAGCACAGAGCCCCGGTGTTCTTAGGGCTACAAAAGCGCTTCCAAGGAATGGTGCTGGCTAGCAACAGCTTTCAGTGCTGGCACTTTTCATCTCTGAGCAATTGCTCGACGTTTGCAATTTTTCAACTCGTGTCTACGAGACAGAGAGATAGTGACCGTGATGTTTGGTGGGTAGAGAAGCGCAAAGCCCCAGTGTTGCTGCGCCTGTGAAAGCGCTTCCAAGGAAGGCTGCTGGCTAGCAACAGCTTTCAGTGCTGGCACTTTTCATCTCTGAGCAATTGCTCGACGTTTGCAATTTCTCACCTGAGCTCTCTTTAGACTGCGCGAGAGGATGAGCAGAAGATGAGGTGGCTAGAGAAGCCCAGAGCCCCAGTGTTCTTAGGCCTACAAAAGTGCTTCCAAGGAAGGGTGCTGGCTAGCCACAGCTTTCAGTGCTGGCACTTTTCATCTTTGAGCAGTTGCTCGACGTTTGCAATTTCTCAGCTCTTGTCTACGAGACGGAAAGAGAATGACCGTGACGTTTGGTGGGTAGAGTAGCGCAAAGGTCCAGTGTTGCTGCGCCTGTGAAAGCGCTTCCAAGGAAGGGTGCTGACTAGCAACAGCTTTCAGTGCTGGCACTTTTCATCTCTGAGCAATTGCTCGACGTTTGCAATTTCACACCTGAGCTCTCTTTAGACTGCGCGAGAGGATGAGCAGAAGAGTAGGTGGCTAGAGAAGCCCAGAGCCCCAGTGTTCTTAGGGCTACAAAAGCGCTTCCAAGGAAGGGTGCTGGCTAGCAACAGCTTTCAGTGCTGGCACTTTTCATCTCTGAGCAATTGCTCGACGTTTGCAATTTTTCAACTCGTGTTTACGAGACAGAGAGATAGTGACCGTGATGTTTGGTGGCTAGAGAAGCGCAAAGCCCCAGTGTTGCTGCGCCTGTGAAAGCGCTTCCAAGGAAGGGAGCTGGCTAGCAACAGCTTTCAGTGCTGGCACTTTTCATCTCTGAGCAATTGCTCGACGTTTGCAATTTCTCACCTGAGCTCTCTTTAGAGTGCGCGAGAGGATGAGCAGAAGATGAGGTGGCTAGAGAAGCCCAGAGCCCCAGTGTTCTTAGGCCTACAAGAGCGCTTCCAAGGAAGGGTGCTGGCTAGCCACAGCTTTCAGTGCTGGCACTTTTCATCTTTGAGCAGTTGCTCGACGTTTGCAATTTCTCAGCTCTTGTCTACGAGACGGAAAGAGAATGACCGTGACGTTTGGTGGGTAGAGAAGCGCAAAGCCCCAGTGTTGCTGCGCCTGTGAAAGCGCTTCCAAGGAAGGGTGCTGGCTAGCAACAGCTTTCAGTGCTGGCACTTTTCATCTCTGAGCAATTGCTCGATGTTTGCAATTTCTCACCTGAGCTCTCTTTAGAGTGCGCGAGAGGATGAGCAGAAGATTAGGTGGCTAGAGAAGCCCAGAGCCCCACTGTTCTTAGGGCTACAAAAGCGCTTCCAAGGAAGGGTGCTGGCTAGCCACAGCTTTCAGTGCTGGCACTTTTCATCTTTGAGCAGTTGCTCGACGTTTGCAATTTCTCAACTCTTGTCTACGAGACGGAAAGAGAATGACCGTGACGTTTGGTGGGTAGAGTAGCGCAAAGCCCCAGTGTTGCTGCGCCTGTGAAAGCGCTTCCAAGGAAGGGTGCTGACTAGCAACAGCTTTCAGTGCTGGCACTTTTCATCTCTGAGCAATTGCTCGACGTTTGCAATTTCTCACCTGAGCTCTCTTTAGACTGCGCGAGAGGATGAGCTGAAGAGTAGGTGGCTATAGAAGCCCAGAGCCCCAGTGTTCTTAGGGCTACAAAAGCGCTTCCAAGGAAGGGTGCTGGCTAGCAACAGCTTTCAGTGCTGGCACTTTTCATCTCTGAGCAATTGCTCGACGTTTGCAATCTCTCACCTGAGTTCTCTTTAGACTGCGCGAGAGGATGAGCAGAAGATTAGGTGGCTAGAGAAGCACAGAGCCCCGGTGTTCTTAGGCCTACAAAAGCGCTTCCAAGGAATGGTGCTGGCTAGCAACAGCTTTCAGTGCTGGCACTTTTCATCTCTGAGCAATTGCTCGACGTTTGCAATTTCTCAGCTCGTGTCTACGAGACGGAGAGATAGTGACCGTGACGTTTGGTGGGTAGAGAAGCGCAAAGCCCCAGTGTTGCTGCGCCTGTGAAAGCGCTTCCAAGGAAGGGTGCTGGCTAGCAACAGCTTTCAGTGCTGGCACTTTTCATCTCTGAGCAATTGCTCGACGTTTGCAATTTCTCACCTGAGCTCTCTTTAGAGTGCGCGAGAGGATGAGCAGAAGATTAGGTGGCTAGAGAAGCCCAGAGCCCCAGTGTTCTTAGGCCTACAAGAGCGCTTCCAAGGAAGGGTGCTGGCTAGCCACAGCTTTCAGTGCTGGCACTTTTCATCTTTGAGCAGTTGCTCGACGTTTGCAATTTCTCAGCTCTTGTCTACGAGACGGAAAGAGAATGACCGTGACGTTTGGTGGGTAGAGTAGCGCAAAGCCCCAGTGTTGCTGCGC
Organism: Sarcoramphus papa; assembly: GCA_037962945.1. Taxonomy (NCBI): domain Eukaryota; kingdom Metazoa; phylum Chordata; class Aves; order Accipitriformes; family Cathartidae; genus Sarcoramphus; species Sarcoramphus papa. The sequence continues at coordinate 96,378,686 of CM075586.1, forward strand.
CTGTGAAAGCGCTTCCAAGGAAGGGTGCTGGCTAGCAACAGCTTTCAGTGCTGGCACTTTTCATCTCTGAGCAATTGCTCGATGTTTGCAATTTCTCACCTGAGCTCTCTTTAGAGTGCGCGAGAGGATGAGCAGAAGATTAGGTGGCTAGAGAAGCCCAGAGCTCCACTGTTCTTAGGGCTACAAAAGCGCTTCCAAGGAAGGGTGCTGGCTAGCCACAGCTTTCAGTGCTGGCACTTTTCATCTTTGAGCAGTTGCTCGACGTTTGCAATTTCTCAACTCTTGTCTACGAGACGGAAAGAGAATGACCGTGACGTTTGGTGGGTAGAGTAGCGCAAAGCCCCAGTGTTGCTGCGCCTGTGAAAGCGCTTCCAAGGAAGGGTGCTGACTAGCAACAGCTTTCAGTGCTGGCACTTTTCATCTCTGAGCAATTGCTCGACGTTTGCAATTTCTCACCTGAGCTCTCTTTAGACTGCGCGAGAGGATGAGCTGAAGAGTAGGTGGCTATAGAAGCCCAGAGCCCCAGTGTTCTTAGGGCTACAAAAGCGCTTCCAAGGAAGGGTGCTGGCTAGCAACAGCTTTCAGTGCTGGCACTTTTCATCTCTGAGCAATTGCTCGACGTTTGCAATCTCTCACCTGAGTTCTCTTTAGACTGCGCGAGAGGATGAGCAGAAGATTAGGTGGCTAGAGAAGCACAGAGCCCCGGTGTTCTTAGGCCTACAAAAGCGCTTCCAAGGAATGGTGCTGGCTAGCAACAGCTTTCAGTGCTGGCACTTTTCATCTCTGAGCAATTGCTCGACGTTTGCAATTTCTCAGCTCGTGTCTACGAGACGGAGAGATAGTGACCGTGACGTTTGGTGGGTAGAGAAGCGCAAAGCCCCAGTGTTGCTGCGCCTGTGAAAGCGCTTCCAAGGAAGGGTGCTGGCTAGCAACAGCTTTCAGTGCTGGCACTTTTCATCTCTGAGCAATTGCTCAACGTTTGCAATTTCTCACCTGAGCTCTCTTTAGAGTGCGCGAGAGGATGAGCAGAAGAGTAGGTGGCTAGAGAAGGCCAGAGCCCCAGTGTTCTTAGGCCTACAAAAGCGCTTCCAAGGAAGGGTGCTGGCTAGCAAGAGCTTTCAGTGCTGGCACTTTTCATCTCTGAGCAATTGCTGGACATTTGCAATTTCTCACCTGAGCTCTCTTTAGACTGCGCGAGAGGATGAGCAGAAGATTAGTTGGCTAGAGAAGCCCAGAGCCCCAGTGTTCTTAGGGCTACAAAAGCGCTTCCAAGGAAGGGTGCTGGCTAGCAACAGCTTTCAGTGCTGGCACTTTTCATCTCTGAACAATTGCTCGACGTTTGCAATTTCTCAGCTCTTGTCTACGAAGCAGAGAGATAGTGACCGTGACGTTTGGTGGGTAGAGAAGCGCAAAGCCCCAGTGTTGCTGCGCCTGTGAAAGCGCCTCCAAGGAAGGGTGCTGGCTAGCAACAGCTTTCAGTGCTGGCACTTTTCATCTCTGAGCAATTGCTCGACGTTTGCAATTTCTCACCTGAGCTCTCTTTAGACTGCGCGAGAGGATGAGCAGAAGATTAGGTGGCTAGAGAAGCCCAGAGCCCCAGTGTTCTTAGGGCTACAAGAGCGCTTCCAAGGAAGGGTGCTGGCTAGCCTCAGCTTTCAGTGCTGGCACTTTTCATCTCTGAGCAGTTGCTCGACTTTTGCAATTTCTCAGCTCTTGTCTAAGAGACTGAAAGAGAATGACCGTGATGTTTGGTGGGTAGAGTAGCGCAAAGCCCCAGAGTTGCTGTGCCTGTGAAAGCGCTTCCAAGGAAGGGTGCTGGCTAGCAACAGCTTTCAGTGCTGGCACTTTTCATCTCTGAGCAATTGCTGGACATTTGCAATTTCAAACCTGAGCTCTCTTTAGACTGCGCGAGAGGATGAGCAGAAGATTAGGTGGCTAGAGAAGCCCAGAGCCCCAGTGGTCTTAGGCCTACAAAAGCGCTTCCAAGGAAGGGTGCTGGCTAGCAAGAGCTTTCAGTGCTGGCACTTTTCATCTCTGAGCAATTGCTCGACGTTTGCAATTTCTCACCTGAGCTCTCTTTAGACTGCGCGAGAGAATGAGCAGAATATTCGGTGGCTAGAGAAGCCCAGAGCCCCAGTGTTCTTAGGCCTACAAAAGCGCTTCCAAGGAAGGGTGCTGGCTAGCAACAGCTTTCAGTGCTGACACTTTTCATCTCTGAACAATTGCTCGACGTTTGCAATTTCTCACCTCAACTCTCTTTAGACTGCGCGAGAGGATGAGCAGAAGAGTAGGTGGCTAGAGAAGCCCAGAGCCCCAGTGTTCTTAGGCCTACAAAAGCGCTTCCAAGGAAGGGTGCTGGCTAGCAAGAGCTTTCAGTGCTGGCACTTTTCATCTCTGAGCAATTGCTCGACGTTTGCAATCTCTCACCTGAGTTCTCTTTAGACTGCGCGAGAGGATGAGCCGAAGATTAGGTGGCTAGAGAAGCACAGAGCCCCACTGTTCTTAGGCCTACAAAAGCGCTTCCAAGGAAGGGTGCTGGCTAGCCACAGCTTTCAGTGCTGGCACTTTTCATCTCTGAGCAATTGCTCGACGTTTGCAATTTCTCGGCTCGTGTTTACGAGACGGAGAGATACTGACCGTGACGTTTGGTGGGTAGAGAAGCGCAAAGCCCCAGTGTTGCTGCGCCTGTGAAAGCGCTTCCAAGGAAGGGTGCTGGCTAGCAACAGCTTTCAGTGCTGGGACTTTTCATCTCTGAGCAATTGCTCAACGTTTGCAATTTCTCACCTGAGCTCTCTTTAGAGTGCGCGAGAGGATGAGCAGAAGAGTAGGTGGCTAGAGAAGGCCAGAGCCCCAGTGTTCTTAGGCCTACAAGAGCGCTTCCAAGGAAGGGTGCTGGCTAGCAAGAGCTTTCAGTGCTGGCACTTTTCATCTCTGAGCAATTGCTGGATGTTTGCAATTTCTCACCTGAGCTCTCTTTAGAGTGCGCGAGAGGATGAGCAGAAGATTAGGTGGCTAGAGAAGCCCAGAGCCCCAGTGTTCTTAGGGCTACAAGAGCGCTTCCAAGGAAGGGTGCTGGCTAGCCTCAGCTTTCAGTGCTGGCACTTTTCATCTTTGAGCAGTTGCTCGACTTTTGCAATTTCTCAGCTCTTGTCTAAGAGACTGAAAGAGAATGACCGTGATGTTTGGTGGGTAGAGAAGCGCAAAGCCCCAGTGTTGCTGTGCCTGTGAAAGCGCTTCCAAGGAAGGGTGCTGGCTAGCAACAGCTTTCAGTGCTGGCACTTTTCATCTCTGAGCAATTGCTGGACATTTGCAATTTCAAACCTGAGCTCTCTTTAGACTGCGCGAGAGGATGAGCAGAAGATTAGGTGGCTAGAGAAGCCCAGAGCCCCAGTGTTCTTAGGCCTACAAAAGCGCTTCCAAGGAAGGGTGCTGGATAGCAAGAGCTTTCAGTGCTGGCACTTTTCATCTCTGAGCAATTGCTCGACGTTTGCAATTTCTCACCTGAGCTCTCTTTAGACTGCGCGAGAGAATGAGCAGAATATTCGGTGGCTAGAGAAGCCCAGAGCCCCAGTGTTCTTAGGCCTACAAAAGCGCTTCCAAGGAAGGGTGCTGGCTAGCCACAGCTTTCAGTGCTGGCACTTTTCATCTCTGAGCAATTGCTCAACGTTTGCAATTTCTCACCTGAGCTCTCTTTAGACTGCGCGAGAGGATGAGCAGAAGAGTAGGTGGCTAGAGAAGCCCAGAGCCCCACTGTTCTTAGGCCTACAAAAGCGCTTCCAAGGAAGGGTGCTGGCTAGCAAGAGCTTTCAGTGCTGGCACTTTTCATCTCTGAGCAATTGCTCGACGTTTGCAATTTTTCAACTCGTGTTTACGAGACAGAGAGATAGTGACCGTGATGTTTGGTGGGTAGAGTAGCGCAAAGCCCCAGTGTTGCTGTGCCTGTGAAAGCGCTTCCAAGGAAGGGAGCTGGCTAGCAACAGCTTTCAGTGCTGGCACTTTTCATCTCTGAGCAATTGCTCGACGTTTGCAATTTCTCACCTGAGCTCTCTTTAGAGTGCGCGAGAGGATGAGCAGAAGAGTAGGTGGCTAGAGAAGCCCAGAGCCCCAGTGTTCTTAGGCCTACAAGAGCGCTTCCAAGGAAGGGTGCTGGCTAGCCACAGCTTTCAGTTCTGGCACTTTTCATCTTTGAGCAATTGCTCGACGTTTGCAATTTCTCAGCTCTTGTCTACGAGACGGAAAGAGAATGACCGTGACGTTTGGTGGGTAGAGTAGCGCAAAGTCCCAGTGTTGCTGCGCCTGTGAAAGCGCTTCCAAGGAAGGGTGCTGGCTAGCAACAGCTTTCAGTGCTGGCACTTTTCATCTCTGAGCAATTGCTCAACGTTTGCAATTTCTCACCTGAGCTCTCTTTAGAGTGCGCGAGAGGATGAGCAGAAGAGTAGGTGGCTAGAGAAGCCCAGAGCCCCAGTGTTCTTAGGGCTACAAAAGCGCTTCCAAGGAAGGGTGCTGGCTAGCAAGAGCTTTCAGTGCTGGCACTTTTCATCTCTGAGCAATTGCTTGACGTTTGCAATCTCTCACCTGAGTTCTCTTTAGACTGCACGAGAGGATGAGCAGAAGATTAGGTGGCTAGAGAAGCCCAGAGCCCCACTGTTCTTAGGCCTACAAAAGCGCTTCCAAGGAAGGGTGCTGGCTAGCCACAGCTTTCAGTGCTGGCACTTTTCATCTCTGAGCAATTGCTCGACGTTTGCAATTTCTCAGCTCGTGTTTACGAGACGGAGAGAGAGTGACCGTGATGTTTGGTGGGTAGAGAAGCGCAAAGCCCCAGTGTTGCTGTGCCTGTGAAAGCGCTTCCAAGGAAGGGTGCTGGCTAGCAAGAGCATTCAGTGCTGGCACTTTTCATCTCTGAGCAATTCCTCGACGTTTGCAATTTCTCACCTGAGCTCTCTTTAGACTGCGCGAGAGGATGAGCAGAAGATTAGGTGGCTAGAGAAGCCCAGAGCCCCAGTGTTCTTAAGGCTACAAGAGCGCTTCCAAGGAAGGGTGCTGGCTAGCCACAGCTTTCAGTGCTGGCACTTTTCATCTCTGAACAATTGCTCAACGTTTGCAATTTCTCACCTGAGCTCTCTTTAGAGTGCGCGAGAGGATGAGCAGAAGAGTAGGTGGCTAGAGAAGCCCAGAGCCCCAGTGTTCTTAGGCCTACAAAAGCGCTTCCAAGGAAGGGTGCTGGCTAGCAACAGCTTTCAGTGCTGGCACTTTTCATCTCTGAGCAATTGCTCGACGTTTGCAATCTCTCACCTGAGTTCTCTTTAGACTGCGCGAGAGGATGAGCAGAAGATTAGGTGGCTAGAGAAGCCCAGAGCCCCAGTGTTCTTAGGCCTACAACAGCGGTTCCAAGGAAGGGTGCTGGCTAGCAACAGCTTTCAGTGCTGGCACTTTTCATCTCTGAGCAATTGCTCGACGTTTGCAATTTTTCAACTCGTGTTTACGAGACAGAGAGATAGTGACCGTGATGTTTGGTGGCTAGAGAAGCGCAAAGCCCCAGTGTTGCTGCGCCTGTGAAAGCGCTTCCAAGGAAGGGAGCTGGGTAGCAACAGCTTTCAGTGCTGGCACTTTTCATCTCTGAGCAATTGCTCGACGTTTGCAATTTCTCAGCTCTTGTCTACGAGACGGAAAGAGAATGACCGTGACGTTTGGTGGGTAGAGTAGCGCAAAGCCCCAGTGTTGCTGCGCCTGTGAAAGCGCTTCCAAGGAAGGGTGCTGGCTAGCAACAGCTTTCAGTGCTGGCACTTTTCATCTCTGAGCAATTGCTCGATGTTTGCAATTTCTCACCTGAGCTCTCTTTAGAGTGCGCGAGAGGATGAGCAGAAGAGTAGGTGGCTAGAGAAGCCCAGAGCCCCACTGTTCTTAGGCCTACAAAAGCGCTTCCAAGGAAGGGTGCTGGCTAGCCACAGCTTTCAGTGCTGGCACTTTTCATCTTTGAGCAGTTGCTCGACGTTTGCAATTTCTCAACTCTTGTCTACGAGACGGAAAGAGAATGACCGTGACTTTTGGTGGGTAGAGTAGCGCAAAGGTCCAGTGTTGCTGCGCCTGTGAAAGCGCTTCCAAGGAAGGGTGCTGACTAGCAACAGCTTTCAGTGCTGGCACTTTTCATCTCTGAGCAATTGCTCGACGTTTGCAATTTCTCACCTGAGCTCTCTTTAGACTGCGCGAGAGGATGAGCTGAAGAGTAGGTGGCTATAGAAGCCCAGAGCCCCAGTGTTCTTAGGGCTACAAAAGCGCTTCCAAGGAAGGGTGCTGGCTAGCAACAGCTTTCAGTGCTGGCACTTTTCATCTCTGAGCAATTGCTCGACGTTTGCAATCTCTCACCTGAGTTCTCTTTAGACTGCGCGAGAGGATGAGCAGAAGATTAGGTGGCTAGAGAAGCACAGAGCCCCGGTGTTCTTAGGCCTACAAAAGCGCTTCCAAGGAATGGTGCTGGCTAGCAACAGCTTTCAGTGCTGGCACTTTTCATCTCTGAGCAATTGCTCGACGTTTGCAATTTCTCAGCTCGTGTCTACGAGACGGAGAGATAGTGACCGTGACGTTTGGTGGGTAGAGAAGCGCAAAGCCCCAGTGTTGCTGCGCCTGTGAAAGCGCTTCCAAGGAAGGGTGCTGGCTAGCAACAGCTTTCAGTGCTGGCACTTTTCATCTCTGAGCAATTGCTCAACGTTTGCAATTTCTCACCTGAGCTCTCTTTAGAGTGCGCGAGAGGATGAGCAGAAGAGTAGGTGGCTAGAGAAGGCCAGAGCCCCAGTGTTCTTAGGCCTACAAAAGCGCTTCCAAGGAAGGGTGCTGGCTAGCAAGAGCTTTCAGTGCTGGCACTTTTCATCTCTGAGCAATTGCTGGACATTTGCAATTTCTCACCTGAGCTCTCTTTAGACTGCGCGAGAGGATGAGCAGAAGATTAGTTGGCTAGAGAAGCCCAGAGCCCCAGTGTTCTTAGGGCTACAAAAGCGCTTCCAAGGAAGGGTGCTGGCTAGCAACAGCTTTCAGTGCTGGCACTTTTCATCTCTGAACAATTGCTCGACGTTTGCAATTTCTCAGCTCTTGTCTACGAAGCAGAGAGATAGTGACCGTGACGTTTGGTGGGTAGAGAAGCGCAAAGCCCCAGTGTTGCTGCGCCTGTGAAAGCGCCTCCAAGGAAGGGTGCTGGCTAGCAACAGCTTTCAGTGCTGGCACTTTTCATCTCTGAGCAATTGCTCGACGTTTGCAATTTCTCACCTGAGCTCTCTTTAGACTGCGCGAGAGGATGAGCAGAAGATTAGGTGGCTAGAGAAGCCCAGAGCCCCAGTGTTCTTAGGGCTACAAGAGCGCTTCCAAGGAAGGGTGCTGGCTAGCCTCAGCTTTCAGTGCTGGCACTTTTCATCTCTGAGCAGTTGCTCGACTTTTGCAATTTCTCAGCTCTTGTCTAAGAGACTGAAAGAGAATGACCGTGATGTTTGGTGGGTAGAGTAGCGCAAAGCCCCAGAGTTGCTGTGCCTGTGAAAGCGCTTCCAAGGAAGGGTGCTGGCTAGCAACAGCTTTCAGTGCTGGCACTTTTCATCTCTGAGCAATTGCTGGACATTTGCAATTTCAAACCTGAGCTCTCTTTAGACTGCGCGAGAGGATGAGCAGAAGATTAGGTGGCTAGAGAAGCCCAGAGCCCCAGTGGTCTTAGGCCTACAAAAGCGCTTCCAAGGAAGGGTGCTGGCTAGCAAGAGCTTTCAGTGCTGGCACTTTTCATCTCTGAGCAATTGCTCGACGTTTGCAATTTCTCACCTGAGCTCTCTTTAGACTGCGCGAGAGAATGAGCAGAATATTCGGTGGCTAGAGAAGCCCAGAGCCCCAGTGTTCTTAGGCCTACAAAAGCGCTTCCAAGGAAGGGTGCTGGCTAGCAACAGCTTTCAGTGCTGACACTTTTCATCTCTGAACAATTGCTCGACGTTTGCAATTTCTCACCTCAACTCTCTTTAGACTGCGCGAGAGGATGAGCAGAAGAGTAGGTGGCTAGAGAAGCCCAGAGCCCCAGTGTTCTTAGGCCTACAAAAGCGCTTCCAAGGAAGGGTGCTGGCTAGCAAGAGCTTTCAGTGCTGGCACTTTTCATCTCTGAGCAATTGCTCGACGTTTGCAATCTCTCACCTGAGTTCTCTTTAGACTGCGCGAGAGGATGAGCCGAAGATTAGGTGGCTAGAGAAGCACAGAGCCCCACTGTTCTTAGGCCTACAAAAGCGCTTCCAAGGAAGGGTGCTGGCTAGCCACAGCTTTCAGTGCTGGCACTTTTCATCTCTGAGCAATTGCTCGACGTTTGCAATTTCTCGGCTCGTGTTTACGAGACGGAGAGATACTGACCGTGACGTTTGGTGGGTAGAGAAGCGCAAAGCCCCAGTGTTGCTGCGCCTGTGAAAGCGCTTCCAAGGAAGGGTGCTGGCTAGCAACAGCTTTCAGTGCTGGGACTTTTCATCTCTGAGCAATTGCTCAACGTTTGCAATTTCTCACCTGAGCTCTCTTTAGAGTGCGCGAGAGGATGAGCAGAAGAGTAGGTGGCTAGAGAAGGCCAGAGCCCCAGTGTTCTTAGGCCTACAAGAGCGCTTCCAAGGAAGGGTGCTGGCTAGCAAGAGCTTTCAGTGCTGGCACTTTTCATCTCTGAGCAATTGCTGGATGTTTGCAATTTCTCACCTGAGCTCTCTTTAGAGTGCGCGAGAGGATGAGCAGAAGATTAGGTGGCTAGAGAAGCCCAGAGCCCCAGTGTTCTTAGGGCTACAAGAGCGCTTCCAAGGAAGGGTGCTGGCTAGCCTCAGCTTTCAGTGCTGGCACTTTTCATCTTTGAGCAGTTGCTCGACTTTTGCAATTTCTCAGCTCTTGTCTAAGAGACTGAAAGAGAATGACCGTGATGTTTGGTGGGTAGAGAAGCGCAAAGCCCCAGTGTTGCTGTGCCTGTGAAAGCGCTTCCAAGGAAGGGTGCTGGCTAGCAACAGCTTTCAGTGCTGGCACTTTTCATCTCTGAGCAATTGCTGGACATTTGCAATTTCAAACCTGAGCTCTCTTTAGACTGCGCGAGAGGATGAGCAGAAGATTAGGTGGCTAGAGAAGCCCAGAGCCCCAGTGTTCTTAGGCCTACAAAAGCGCTTCCAAGGAAGGGTGCTGGATAGCAAGAGCTTTCAGTGCTGGCACTTTTCATCTCTGAGCAATTGCTCGACGTTTGCAATTTCTCACCTGAGCTCTCTTTAGACTGCGCGAGAGAATGAGCAGAATATTCGGTGGCTAGAGAAGCCCAGAGCCCCAGTGTTCTTAGGCCTACAAAAGCGCTTCCAAGGAAGGGTGCTGGCTAGCCACAGCTTTCAGTGCTGGCACTTTTCATCTCTGAGCAATTGCTCAACGTTTGCAATTTCTCACCTGAGCTCTCTTTAGACTGCGCGAGAGGATGAGCAGAAGAGTAGGTGGCTAGAGAAGCCCAGAGCCCCACTGTTCTTAGGCCTACAAAAGCGCTTCCAAGGAAGGGTGCTGGCTAGCAAGAGCTTTCAGTGCTGGCACTTTTCATCTCTGAGCAATTGCTCGACGTTTGCAATTTTTCAACTCGTGTTTACGAGACAGAGAGATAGTGACCGTGATGTTTGGTGGGTAGAGAAGCGCAAAGCCCCAGTGTTGCTGTGCCTGTGAAAGCGCTTCCAAGGAAGGGAGCTGGCTAGCAACAGCTTTCAGTGCTGGCACTTTTCATCTCTGAGCAATTGCTCGACGTTTGCAATTTCTCACCTGAGCTCTCTTTAGAGTGCGCGAGAGGATGAGCAGAAGAGTAGGTGGCTAGAGAAGCCCAGAGCCCCAGTGTTCTTAGGCCTACAAGAGCGCTTCCAAGGAAGGGTGCTGGCTAGCCACAGCTTTCAGTTCTGGCACTTTTCATCTTTGAGCAATTGCTCGACGTTTGCAATTTCTCAGCTCTTGTCTACGAGACGGAAAGAGAATGACCGTGACGTTTGGTGGGTAGAGTAGCGCAAAGTCCCAGTGTTGCTGCGCCTGTGAAAGCGCTTCCAAGGAAGGGTGCTGGCTAGCAACAGCTTTCAGTGCTGGCACTTTTCATCTCTGAGCAATTGCTCAACGTTTGCAATTTCTCACCTGAGCTCTCTTTAGAGTGCGCGAGAGGATGAGCAGAAGAGTAGGTGGCTAGAGAAGCCCAGAGCCCCAGTGTTCTTAGGGCTACAAAAGCGCTTCCAAGGAAGGGTGCTGGCTAGCAAGAGCTTTCAGTGCTGGCACTTTTCATCTCTGAGCAATTGCTTGACGTTTGCAATCTCTCACCTGAGTTCTCTTTAGACTGCACGAGAGGATGAGCAGAAGATTAGGTGGCTAGAGAAGCCCAGAGCCCCACTGTTCTTAGGCCTACAAAAGCGCTTCCAAGGAAGGGTGCTGGCTAGCCACAGCTTTCAGTGCTGGCACTTTTCATCTCTGAGCAATTGCTCGACGTTTGCAATTTCTCAGCTCGTGTTTACGAGACGGAGAGAGAGTGACCGTGATGTTTGGTGGGTAGAGAAGCGCAAAGCCCCAGTGTTGCTGTGCCTGTGAAAGCGCTTCCAAGGAAGGGTGCTGGCTAGCAAGAGCATTCAGTGCTGGCACTTTTCATCTCTGAGCAATTCCTCGACGTTTGCAATTTCTCACCTGAGCTCTCTTTAGACTGCGCGAGAGGATGAGCAGAAGATTAGGTGGCTAGAGAAGCCCAGAGCCCCAGTGTTCTTAAGGCTACAAGAGCGCTTCCAAGGAAGGGTGCTGGCTAGCCACAGCTTTCAGTGCTGGCACTTTTCATCTCTGAACAATTGCTCAACGTTTGCAATTTCTCACCTGAGCTCTCTTTAGAGTGCGCGAGAGGATGAGCAGAAGAGTAGGTGGCTAGAGAAGCCCAGAGCCCCAGTGTTCTTAGGCCTACAAAAGCGCTTCCAAGGAAGGGTGCTGGCTAGCAACAGCTTTCAGTGCTGGCACTTTTCATCTCTGAGCAATTGCTCGACGTTTGCAATCTCTCACCTGAGTTCTCTTTAGACTGCGCGAGAGGATGAGCAGAAGATTAGGTGGCTAGAGAAGCCCAGAGCCCCAGTGTTCTTAGGCCTACAACAGCGGTTCCAAGGAAGGGTGCTGGCTAGCAACAGCTTTCAGTGCTGGCACTTTTCATCTCTGAGCAATTGCTCGACGTTTGCAATTTTTCAACTCGTGTTTACGAGACAGAGAGATAGTGACCGTGATGTTTGGTGGCTAGAGAAGCGCAAAGCCCCAGTGTTGCTGCGCCTGTGAAAGCGCTTCCAAGGAAGGGAGCTGGGTAGCAACAGCTTTCAGTGCTGGCACTTTTCATCTCTGAGCAATTGCTCGACGTTTGCAATTTCTCAGCTCTTGTCTACGAGACGGAAAGAGAATGACCGTGACGTTTGGTGGGTAGAGTAGCGCAAAGCCCCAGTGTTGCTGCGCCTGTGAAAGCGCTTCCAAGGAAGGGTGCTGGCTAGCAACAGCTTTCAGTGCTGGCACTTTTCATCTCTGAGCAATTGCTCGATGTTTGCAATTTCTCACCTGAGCTCTCTTTAGAGTGCGCGAGAGGATGAGCAGAAGAGTAGGTGGCTAGAGAAGCCCAGAGCCCCACTGTTCTTAGGCCTACAAAAGCGCTTCCAAGGAAGGGTGCTGGCTAGCCACAGCTTTCAGTGCTGGCACTTTTCATCTTTGAGCAGTTGCTCGACGTTTGCAATTTCTCAACTCTTGTCTACGAGACGGAAAGAGAATGACCGTGACTTTTGGTGGGTAGAGTAGCGCAAAGGTCCAGTGTTGCTGCGCCTGTGAAAGCGCTTCCAAGGAAGGGTGCTGACTAGCAACAGCTTTCAGTGCTGGCACTTTTCATCTCTGAGCAATTGCTCGACGTTTGCAATTTCTCACCTGAGCTCTCTTTAGACTGCGCGAGAGGATGAGCTGAAGAGTAGGTGGCTATAGAAGCCCAGAGCCCCAGTGTTCTTAGGGCTACAAAAGCGCTTCCAAGGAAGGGTGCTGGCTAGCAACAGCTTTCAGTGCTGGCACTTTTCATCTCTGAGCAATTGCTCGACGTTTGCAATCTCTCACCTGAGTTCTCTTTAGACTGCGCGAGAGGATGAGCAGAAGATTAGGTGGCTAGAGAAGCACAGAGCCCCGGTGTTCTTAGGCCTACAAAAGCGCTTCCAAGGAATGGTGCTGGCTAGCAACAGCTTTCAGTGCTGGCACTTTTCATCTCTGAGCAATTGCTCGACGTTTGCAATTTCTCAGCTCGTGTCTACGAGACGGAGAGATAGTGACCGTGACGTTTGGTGGGTAGAGAAGCGCAAAGCCCCAGTGTTGCTGCGCCTGTGAAAGCGCTTCCAAGGAAGGGTGCTGGCTAGCAACAGCTTTCAGTGCTGGGACTTTTCATCTCTGAGCAATTGCTCAACGTTTGCAATTTCTCACCTGAGCTCTCTTTAGAGTGCGCGAGAGGATGAGCAGAAGAGTAGGTGGCTAGAGAAGGCCAGAGCCCCAGTGTTCTTAGGCCTACAAGAGCGCTTCCAAGGAAGGGTGCTGGCTAGCAAGAGCTTTCAGTGCTGGCACTTTTCATCTCTGAGCAATTGCTGGATGTTTGCAATTTCTCACCTGAGCTCTCTTTAGAGTGCGCGAGAGGATGAGCAGAAGATTAGGTGGCTAGAGAAGCCCAGAGCCCCAGTGTTCTTAGGGCTACAAGAGCGCTTCCAAGGAAGGGTGCTGGCTAGCCTCAGCTTTCAGTGCTGGCACTTTTCATCTTTGAGCAGTTGCTCGACTTTTGCAATTTCTCAGCTCTTGTCTAAGAGACTGAAAGAGAATGACCGTGATGTTTGGTGGGTAGAGAAGCGCAAAGCCCCAGTGTTGCTGTGCCTGTGAAAGCGCTTCCAAGGAAGGGTGCTGGCTAGCAACAGCTTTCAGTGCTGGCACTTTTCATCTCTGAGCAATTGCTGGACATTTGCAATTTCAAACCTGAGCTCTCTTTAGACTGCGCGAGAGGATGAGCAGAAGATTAGGTGGCTAGAGAAGCCCAGAGCCCCAGTGTTCTTAGGCCTACAAAAGCGCTTCCAAGGAAGGGTGCTGGATAGCAAGAGCTTTCAGTGCTGGCACTTTTCATCTCTGAGCAATTGCTCGACGTTTGCAATTTCTCACCTGAGCTCTCTTTAGACTGCGCGAGAGAATGAGCAGAAGATTAGGTGGCTAGAGAAGCCCAGAGCCCCACTGTTCTTAGGCCTACAAAAGCGCTTCCAAGGAAGGGTGCTGGCTAGCAAGAGCTTTCAGTGCTGGCACTTTTCATCTCTGAGCAATTGCTCGACGTTTGCAATTTCTCACCTGAGCTCTCTTTAGACTGCGCGAGAGAATGAGCAGAATATTCGGTGGCTAGAGAAGCCCAGAGCCCCAGTGTTCTTAGGCCTACAAAAGCGCTTCCAAGGAAGGGTGCTGGCTAGCAACAGCTTTCAGTGCTGACACTTTTCATCTCTGAACAATTGCTCGACGTTTGCAATTTCTCACCTCAACTCTCTTTAGACTGCGCGAGAGGATGAGCAGAAGAGTAGGTGGCTAGAGAAGCCCAGAGCCCCAGTGTTCTTAGGCCTACAAAAGCGCTTCCAAGGAAGGGTGCTGGCTAGCAAGAGCTTTCAGTGCTGGCACTTTTCATCTCTGAGCAATTGCTCGACGTTTGCAATCTCTCACCTGAGTTCTCTTTAGACTGCGCGAGAGGATGAGCCGAAGATTAGGTGGCTAGAGAAGCACAGAGCCCCACTGTTCTTAGGCCTACAAAAGCGCTTCCAAGGAAGGGTGCTGGCTAGCAACAGCTTTCAGTGCTGGCACTTTTCATCTCTGAGCAATTGCTGGATGTTTGCAATTTCTCGGCTCGTGTTTACGAGACGGAGAGATACTGACCGTGACGTTTGGTGGGTAGAGAAGCGCAAAGCCCCAGTGTTGCTGTGCCTGTGAAAGCGCTTCCAAGGAAGGGTGCTGGCTAGCAACAGCTTTCAGTGCTGGGACTTTTCATCTCTGAGCAATTGCTCAACGTTTGCAATTTCTCACCTGAGCGCTCTTTAGAGTGCGCGAGAGGATGAGCAGAAGAGTAGGTGGCTAGAGAAGGCCAGAGCCCCAGTGTTCTTAGGCCTACAAGAGCGCTTCCAAGGAAGGGTGCTGGCTAGCAAGAGCTTTCAGTGCTGGCACTTTTCATCTCTGAGCAATTGCTGGATGTTTGCAATTTCTCACCTGAGCTCTCTTTAGAGTGCGCGAGAGGGTGAGCAGAAGATTAGGTGGCTAGAGAAGCCCAGAGCCCCAGTGTTCTTAGGGCTACAACAGCGCTTCCAAGGAAGGGTGCTGGCTAGCCTCAGCTTTCAGTGCTGGCACTTTTCATCTTTGAGCAGTTGCTCGACTTTTGCAATTTCTCAGCTCTTGTCTAAGAGACTGAAAGAGAATGACCGTGATGTTTGGTGGGTAGAGAAGCGCAAAGCCCCAGTGTTGCTGTGCCTGTGAAAGCGCTTCCAAGGAAGGGTGCTGGCTAGCAACAGCTTTCAGTGCTGGCACTTTTCATCTCTGAGCAATTGCTGGACATTTGCAATTTCAAACCTGAGCTCTCTTTAGACTGCGCGAGAGGATGAGCAGAAGATTAGGTGGCTAGAGAAGCCCAGAGCCCCAGTGTTCTTAGGCCTACAAAAGCGCTTCCAAGGAAGGGTGCTGGATAGCAAGAGCTTTCAGTGCTGGCACTTTTCATCTCTGAGCAATTGCTCGACGTTTGCAATTTCTCACCTGAGCTCTCTTTAGACTGCGCGAGAGAATGAGCAGAAGATTAGGTGGCTAGAGAAGCCCAGAGCCCCAGTGTTCTTAGGCCTACAAAAGCGCTTCCAAGGAAGGGTGCTGGCTAGCCACAGCTTTCAGTGCTGGCACTTTTCATCTCTGAGCAATTGCTCAACGTTTGCAATTTCTCACCTGAGCTCTCTTTAGACTGCGCGAGAGGATGAGCAGAAGAGTAGGTGGCTAGAGAAGCCCAGAGCCCCACTGTTCTTAGGCCTACAAAAGCGCTTCCAAGGAAGGGTGCTGGCTAGCAAGAGCTTTCAGTGCTGGCACTTTTCATCTCTGAGCAATTGCTCGACGTTTGCAATTTTTCAACTCGTGTTTACGAGACAGAGAGATAGTGACCGTGATGTTTGGTGGGTAGAGTAGCGCAAAGCCCCAGTGTTGCTGTGCCTGTGAAAGCGCTTCCAAGGAAGGGAGCTGGCTAGCAACAGCTTTCAGTGCTGGCACTTTTCATCTCTGAGCAATTGCTCGACGTTTGCAATTTCTCACCTGAGCTCTCTTTAGAGTGCGCGAGAGGATGAGCAGAATATTCGGTGGCTAGAGAAGCCCAGAGCCCCAGTGTTCTTAGGCCTACAAGAGCGCTTCCAAGGAAGGGTGCTGGCTAGCAAGAGCTTTCAGTGCTGGCACTTTTCATCTTTGAGCAATTGCTCGACGTTTGCAATCTCTCACCTGAGTTCTCTTTAGACTGCGCGAGAGGATGAGCCGAAGATTAGGTGGCTAGAGAAGCACAGAGCCCCAGTGTTCTTAGGCCTACAAAAGCGCTTCCAAGGAAGGGTGCTGGCTAGCAACAGCTTTCAGTGCTGGCACTTTTCATCTCCGAGCAATTGCTGGATGTTTGCAATTTCTCGGCTCGTGTTTACGAGACGGAGAGATACTGACCGTGACGTTTGGTGGGTAGAGAAGCGCAAAGCCCCAGTGTTGCTGCGCCTGTGAAAGCGCTTCCAAGGAAGGGTGCTGGCTAGCAACAGCTTTCAGTGCTGGGACTTTTCATCTCTGAGCAATTGCTCAACGTTTGCAATTTCTCACCTGAGCTCTCTTTAGACTGCGCGAGAGGATGAGCAGAAGA
This sequence comes from Sarcoramphus papa, assembly GCA_037962945.1. NCBI lineage: Eukaryota > Metazoa > Chordata > Aves > Accipitriformes > Cathartidae > Sarcoramphus > Sarcoramphus papa. The sequence continues at coordinate 96,394,578 of CM075586.1, forward strand.
GTAGGTGGCTAGAGAAGGCCAGAGCCCCAGTGTTCTTAGGCCTACAAGAGCGCTTCCAAGGAAGGGTGCTGGCTAGCAAGAGCTTTCAGTGCTGGCACTTTTCATCTCTGAGCAATTGCTGGATGTTTGCAATTTCTCACCTGAGCTCTCTTTAGAGTGCGCGAGAGGATGAGCAGAAGATTAGGTGGCTAGAGAAGCCCAGAGCCCCACTGTTCTTAGGCCTACAAAAGCGCTTCCAAGGAAGGGTGCTGGCTAGCCTCAGCTTTCAGTGCTGGCACTTTTCATCTCTGAGCAGTTGCTCGACTTTTGCAATTTCTCAGCTCTTGTCTAAGAGACTGAAAGAGAATGACCGTGATGTTTGGTGGGTAGAGAAGCGCAAAGCCCCAGTGTTGCTGTGCCTGTGAAAGCGCTTCCAAGGAAGGGTGCTGGCTAGCAACAGCTTTCAGTGCTGGCACTTTTCATCTCTGAGCAATTGCTGGACATTTGCAATTTCAAACCTGAGCTCTCTTTAGACTGCGCGAGAGGATGAGCAGAAGATTAGGTGGCTAGAGAAGCCCAGAGCCCCAGTGTTCTTAGGCCTACAAAAGCGCTTCCAAGGAAGGGTGCTGGATAGCAAGAGCTTTCAGTGCTGGCACTTTTCATCTCTGAGCAATTGCTCGACGTTTGCAATTTCTCACCTGAGCTCTCTTTAGACTGCGCGAGAGAATGAGCAGAAGATTAGGTGGCTAGAGAAGCCCAGAGCCCCAGTGTTCTTAGGCCTACAAAAGCGCTTCCAAGGAAGGGTGCTGGCTAGCCACAGCTTTCAGTGCTGGCACTTTTCATCTCTGAGCAATTGCTCAACGTTTGCAATTTCTCACCTGAGCTCTCTTTAGACTGCGCGAGAGGATGAGCAGAAGAGTAGGTGGCTAGAGAAGCCCAGAGCCCCACTGTTCTTAGGCCTACAAAAGCGCTTCCAAGGAAGGGTGCTGGCTAGCAAGAGCTTTCAGTGCTGGCACTTTTCATCTCTGAGCAATTGCTCGACGTTTGCAATTTTTCAACTCGTGTTTACGAGACGGAAAGAGAATGACCGTGACGTTTGGTGGGTAGAGTAGCGCAAAGCCCCAGTGTTGCTGCGCCTGTGAAAGCGCTTCCAAGGAAGGGTGCTGGCTAGCAACAGCTTTCAGTGCTGGCACTTTTCATCTCTGAGCAATTGCTCAACGTTTGCAATTTCTCACCTGAGCTCTCTTTAGACTGCGCGAGAGGATGAGCAGAAGAGTAGGTGGCTAGAGAAGCCCAGAGCCCCAGTGTTCTTAGGGCTACAAAAGCGCTTCCAAGGAAGGGTGCTGGCTAGCAAGAGCTTTCAGTGCTGGCACTTTTCATCTCTGAGCAATTGCTTGACGTTTGCAATCTCTCACCTGAGTTCTCTTTAGACTGCACGAGAGGATGAGCAGAAGATTAGGTGGCTAGAGAAGCCCAGAGCCCCAGTGTTCTTAGGCCTACAAAAGCGCTTCCAAGGAAGGGTGCTGGCTAGCCACAGCTTTCAGTGCTGGCACTTTTCATCTCTGAGCAATTGCTCGACGTTTGCAATTTCTCGGCTCGTGTTTACGAGACGGAGAGAGAGTGACCGTGATGTTTGGTGGGTAGAGAAGCGCAAAGCCCCAGTGTTGCTGTGCCTGTGAAAGCGCTTCCAAGGAAGGGTGCTGGCTAGCAAGAGCATTCAGTGCTGGCACTTTTCATCTCTGAGCAATTCCTCGACGTTTGCAATTTCTCACCTGAGCTCTCTTTAGACTGCGCGAGAGGATGAGCAGAAGATTAGGTGGCTAGAGAAGCCCAGAGCCCCAGTGTTCTTAAGGCTACAAGAGCGCTTCCAAGGAAGGGTGCTGGCTAGCCACAGCTTTCAGTGCTGGCACTTTTCATCTCTGAACAATTGCTCAACGTTTGCAATTTCTCACCTGAGCTCTCTTTAGAGTGCGCGAGAGGATGAGCAGAAGAGTAGGTGGCTAGAGAAGCCCAGAGCCCCACTGTTCTTAGGCCTACAAAAGCGCTTCCAAGGAAGGGTGCTGGCTAGCAACAGCTTTCAGTGCTGGCACTTTTCATCTCTGAGCAATTGCTCGACGTTTGCAATCTCTCACCTGAGTTCTCTTTAGACTGCGCGAGAGGATGAGCAGAAGATTAGGTGGCTAGAGAAGCCCAGAGCCCCAGTGTTCTTAGGGCTACAAAAGCGTTTCCAAGGAAGGGTGCTGGCTAGCAAGAGCTTTCAGTGCTGGCACTTTTCATCTCTGAGCAATTGCTCGACGTTTGCAATTTCTCAGCTCGTGTTTACGAGACGGAGAGATAGTGACCGTGATGTTTGGTGGCTAGAGAAGCGCAAAGCCCCAGTGTTGCTGAATTTGTGAAAGCGCTTCCAAGGAAGGGTGCTGGCTAGCAACAGCTTTCAGTGCTGGCACTTTTCATCTCTGAGCAATTGCTCGACATTTGCAATTTCTCACCTGAGCTCTCTTTAGACTGCGCGAGAGGATGAGCAGAAGATTAGGTGGCTAGAGAAGGCCAGAGCCCCAGTGTTCTTAGGCCTACAAAAGCGCTTCCAAGGAAGGGTGCTGGCTAGCAACAGCTTTCAGTGCTGGCACTTTTCATCTCTGAGCAATTGCTCGACGTTTGCAATTTCTACCTGAGCTCTCTTTAGACTGCGCGAGAGGATGAGCAGAAGAGTAGGTGGCTAGAGAAGCCCAGAGCCCCAGTGTTCTTAGGCCTACAAAAGCGCTTCCAAGGAAGGGTGCTGGCTAGCCACAGCTTTCAGTGCTGGCACTTTTCATCTTTGAGCAATTGCTGGACGTTTGCAATTTCTCAGCTCTTGTCTACGAGACGGAAAGAGAATGACCGTGATGTTTGGTGGGTAGAGTAGCGCAAAGCCCCAGTGTTGCTGCGCCTGTGAAAGCGCTTCCAAGGAAGGGTGCTGGCTAGCAACAGCTTTCAGTGCTGGCACTTTTCATCTCTGAGCAATTGCTCGACTTTTGCAATTTCTCAGCTCGTGTCTACGAAACAGAGAGATAGTGACCGTGAAGTTTGGTGGGTAGAGAAGCGCAAAGCCCCAGTGTTGCTGCGCCTGTGAAAGCGCTTCCAAGGAAGGGTGCTGGCTAGCAACAGCTTTCAGTGCTGGCACTTTTCATCTCTGAGTAATTGCTCGACGTTTGCAATTTCTCACCTGAGCTCTCTTTAGACTGCGCGAGAGGATGAGCAGAAGAGTAGGTGGCTAGAGAAGCCCAGAGCCCCAGTGTTCTTAGGGCTACAAAAGCGCTTCCAAGGAAGGGTGCTGGCTAGCAACAGCTTTCAGTGCTGGCACTTTTCATCTCTGAGCAATTGCTGGACATTTGCAATTTCTCACCTGAGCTCTCTTTAGACTGCGCGAGAGGATGAGCAGAAGATTAGGTGGCTAGAGAAGCCCAGAGCCCCAGTGTTCTTAGGCCTACAAAAGCGCTTCCAAGGAAGGGTGCTGGCTAGCAACAGCTTTCAGTGCTGGCACTTTTCATCTCTGAACAATTGCTCGACGTTTGCAATTTCTCACCTGAGCTCTCTTTAGACTGCGCGAGAGGATGAGCAGAATAGTAGGTGGCTAGAGAAGCCCAGAGCCCCAGTGTTCTTAGGCCTACAAAAGCGCTTCCAAGGAAGGGTGCTGGCTAGCAAGAGCTTTCAGTGCTGGCACTTTTCATCTCTGAGCAATTGCTGGACATTTGCAATTTCTCACCTGAGCTCTCTTTAGACTGCGCGAGAGGATGAGCAGAAGATTAGGTGGCTAGAGAAGCCCAGAGCCCCACTGTTCTTAGGGCTACAAAAGCGCTTCCAAGGAAGGGTGCTGGCTAGCAACAGCTTTCAGTGCTGGCACTTTTCATCTCTGAGCAATTGCTGGACATTTGCAATTTCTCACCTGAGCTCTCTTTAGACTGCGCGAGAGGATGAGCAGAAGATTAGGTGGCTAGAGAAGCCCAGAGCCCCAGTGTTCTTAGGCCTACAAAAGCGCTTCCAAGGAAGGGTGCTGGCTAGCAACAGCTTTCAGTGCTGGCACTTTTCATCTCTGAACAATTGCTCGACGTTTGCAATTTCTCACCTGAGCTCTCTTTAGACTGCGCGAGAGGATGAGCAGAATAGTAGGTGGCTAGAGAAGCCCAGAGCCCCAGTGTTCTTAGGCCTACAAAAGCGCTTCCAAGGAAGGGTGCTGGCTAGCAAGAGCTTTCAGTGCTGGCACTTTTCATCTCTGAGCAATTGCTGGACATTTGCAATTTCTCACCTGAGCTCTCTTTAGACTGCGCGAGAGGATGAGCAGAAGATTAGGTGGCTAGAGAAGCCCAGAGCCCCAGTGTTCTTAGGCCTACAAAAGCGCTTCCAAGGAAGGGTGCTGGCTAGCAACAGCTTTCAGTGCTGGCACTTTTCATCTCTGAGCAATTGCTCGACGTTTGCAATTTCTCGGCTCGTGTTTACGAGACGGAGAGATAGTGACCGTGACGTTTGGTGGGTAGAGAAGCGCAAAGCCCCAGTGTTGCTGTGCCTGTGAAAGCGCTTCCAAGGAAGGGTGCTGGCTAGCAACAGCTTTCAGTGCTGGCACTTTTCATCTCTGAGCAATTGCTCAACGTTTGCAGTTTCTCACCTGAGCTCTCTTTCGACTGCGCGAGAGGATGAGCAGAAGATTAGGTGGCTAGAGAAGCCCAGAGCCCCAGTGTTCTTAGGCCTACAAAAGCGCTTCCAAGGAAGGGTGCTGGCTAGCAACAGCTTTCAGTGCTGGCACTTTTCATCTCTGAGCAATTGCTGGACGTTTGCAATTTCTCACCTGAGCTCTCTTTAGACTGCGCGAGAGGATGAGCAGAAGAGTAGGTGGCTAGAGAAGCCCAGAGCCCCAGTGTTCTTAGGCCTACAAAAGCGCTTCCAAGGAAGGGTGCTGGCTAGCAAGAGCTTTCAGTGCTGGCACTTTTCATCTCTGAGCAATTGCTGGATGTTTGCAATTTCTCACCTGAGCTCTCTTTAGACTGCGCGAGAGGATGAGCAGAAGAGTAGGTGGCTAGAGAAGCCCAGAGCCCCAGTGTTCTTAGGCCTACAAAAGCGCTTCCAAGGAAGGGTGCTGGCTAGCAAGAGCTTTCAGTGCTGGCACTTTTCATCTCTGAGCAATTGCTTGACGTTTGCAATCTCTCACCTGAGTTCTCTTTAGACTGCACGAGAGGATGAGCAGAAGATTAGGTGGCTAGAGAAGCCCAGAGCCCCACTGTTCTTAGGCCTACAAAAGCGCTTCCAAGGAAGGGTGCTGGCTAGCCACAGCTTTCAGTGCTGGCACTTTTCATCTCTGAGCAATTGCTCGACGTTTGCAATTTCTCGGCTCGTGTTTACGAGACGGAGAGGGAGTGACCGTGATGTTTGGTGGGTAGAGAAGCGCAAAGCCCCAGTGTTGCTGTGCCTGTGAAAGCGCTTCCAAGGAAGGGTGCTGGCTAGCAAGAGCTTTCAGTGCTGGCACTTTTCATCTCTGAGCAATTCCTCGACGTTTGCAATTTCTCACCTGAGCTCTCTTTAGACTGCGCGAGAGGATGAGCAGAAGATTAGGTGGCTAGAGAAGCCCAGAGCCCCAGTGTTCTTAAGGCTACAAGAGCGCTTCCAAGGAAGGGTGCTGGCTAGCCACAGCTTTCAGTGCTGGCACTTTTCATCTCTGAACAATTGCTCAACGTTTGCAATTTCTCACCTGAGCTCTCTTTAGAGTGCGCGAGAGGATGAGCAGAAGAGTAGGTGGCTAGAGAAGCCCAGAGCCCCACTGTTCTTAGGCCTACAAAAGCGCTTCCAAGGAAGGGTGCTGGCTAGCAACAGCTTTCAGTGCTGGCACTTTTCATCTCTGAGCAATTGCTCGACGTTTGCAATTTCTCACCTGAGTTCTCTTTAGACTGCGCGAGAGGATGAGCAGAAGATTAGGTGGCTAGAGAAGCCCAGAGCCCCAGTGTTCTTAGGGCTACAAAAGCGTTTCCAAGGAAGGGTGCTGGCTAGCAAGAGCTTTCAGTGCTGGCACTTTTCATCTCTGAGCAATTGCTCGACGTTTGCAATTTCTCAGCTCGTGTTTACGAGACGGAGAGATAGTGACCGTGATGTTTGGTGGCTAGAGAAGCGCAAAGCCCCAGTGTTGCTGCGCCTGTGAAAGCGCTTCCAAGGAAGGGTGCTGGCTAGCCTCAGCTTTCAGTGCTGGCACTTTTCATCTCTGAGCAGTTGCTCGACTTTTGCAATTTCTCAGCTCTTGTCTAAGAGACTGAAAGAGAATGACCGTGATGTTTGGTGGGTAGAGAAGCGCAAAGCCCCAGTGTTGCTGTGCCTGTGAAAGCGCTTCCAAGGAAGGGTGCTGGCTAGCAACAGCTTTCAGTGCTGGCACTTTTCATCTCTGAGCAATTGCTGGACATTTGCAATTTCAAACCTGAGCTCTCTTTAGACTGCGCGAGAGGATGAGCAGAAGATTAGGTGGCTAGAGAAGCCCAGAGCCCCAGTGTTCTTAGGCCTACAAAAGCGCTTCCAAGGAAGGGTGCTGGATAGCAAGAGCTTTCAGTGCTGGCACTTTTCATCTCTGAGCAATTGCTCGACGTTTGCAATTTCTCACCTGAGCTCTCTTTAGACTGCGCGAGAGAATGAGCAGAAGATTAGGTGGCTAGAGAAGCCCAGAGCCCCACTGTTCTTAGGGCTACAAAAGCGCTTCCAAGGAAGGGTGCTGGCTAGCCACAGCTTTCAGTGCTGGCACTTTTCATCTCTGAGCAATTGCTCAACGTTTGCAATTTCTCACCTGAGCTCTCTTTAGACTGCGCGAGAGGATGAGCAGAAGAGTAGGTGGCTAGAGAAGCCCAGAGCCCCACTGTTCTTAGGCCTACAAAAGCGCTTCCAAGGAAGGGTGCTGGCTAGCAACAGCTTTCAGTGCTGGCACTTTTCATCTCTGAGCAATTGCTCGACGTTTGCAATTTTTCAACTCGTGTTTACGAGACGGAAAGAGAATGACCGTGACGTTTGGTGGGTAGAGTAGCGCAAAGCCCCAGTGTTGCTGCGCCTGTGAAAGCGCTTCCAAGGAAGGGTGCTGGCTAGCAACAGCTTTCAGTGCTGGCACTTTTCATCTCTGAGCAATTGCTCAACGTTTGCAATTTCTCACCTGAGCTCTCTTTAGACTGCGCGAGAGGATGAGCAGAAGAGTAGGTGGCTAGAGAAGCCCAGAGCCCCAGTGTTCTTAGGGCTACAAAAGCGCTTCCAAGGAAGGGTGCTGGCTAGCAAGAGCTTTCAGTGCTGGCACTTTTCATCTCTGAGCAATTGCTTGACGTTTGCAATCTCTCACCTGAGTTCTCTTTAGACTGCACGAGAGGATGAGCAGAAGATTAGGTGGCTAGAGAAGCCCAGAGCCCCAGTGTTCTTAGGCCTACAAAAGCGCTTCCAAGGAAGGGTGCTGGCTAGCCACAGCTTTCAGTGCTGGCACTTTTCATCTCTGAGCAATTGCTCGACGTTTGCAATTTCTCGGCTCGTGTTTACGAGACGGAGAGAGAGTGACCGTGATGTTTGGTGGGTAGAGAAGCGCAAAGCCCCAGTGTTGCTGTGCCTGTGAAAGCGCTTCCAAGGAAGGGTGCTGGCTAGCAAGAGCATTCAGTGCTGGCACTTTTCATCTCTGAGCAATTCCTCGACGTTTGCAATTTCTCACCTGAGCTCTCTTTAGACTGCGCGAGAGGATGAGCAGAAGATTAGGTGGCTAGAGAAGCCCAGAGCCCCAGTGTTCTTAAGGCTACAAGAGCGCTTCCAAGGAAGGGTGCTGGCTAGCCACAGCTTTCAGTGCTGGCACTTTTCATCTCTGAACAATTGCTCAACGTTTGCAATTTCTCACCTGAGCTCTCTTTAGAGTGCGCGAGAGGATGAGCAGAAGAGTAGGTGGCTAGAGAAGCCCAGAGCCCCACTGTTCTTAGGCCTACAAAAGCGCTTCCAATGAAGGGTGCTGGCTAGCAACAGCTTTCAGTGCTGGCACTTTTCATCTCTGAGCAATTGCTCGACGTTTGCAATCTCTCACCTGAGTTCTCTTTAGACTGCGCGAGAGGATGAGCAGAAGATTAGGTGGCTAGAGAAGCCCAGAGCCCCAGTGTTCTTAGGGCTACAAAAGCGTTTCCAAGGAAGGGTGCTGGCTAGCAAGAGCTTTCAGTGCTGGCACTTTTCATCTCTGAGCAATTGCTCGACGTTTGCAATTTCTCAGCTCGTGTTTACGAGACGGAGAGATAGTGACCGTGATGTTTGGTGGCTAGAGAAGCGCAAAGCCCCAGTGTTGCTGTGCCTGTGAAAGCGCTTCCAAGGAAGGGTGCTGGCTAGCAACAGCTTTCAGTGCTGGCACTTTTCATCTCTGAGCAATTGCTCGACATTTGCAATTTCTCACCTGAGCTCTCTTTAGACTGCGCGAGAGGATGAGCAGAAGATTAGGTGGCTAGAGAAGGCCAGAGCCCCAGTGTTCTTAGGCCTACAAAAGCGCTTCCAAGGAAGGGTGCTGGCTAGCAACAGCTTTCAGTGCTGGCACTTTTCATCTCTGAGCAATTGCTCAACGTTTGCAATTTCTACCTGAGCTCTCTTTAGACTGCGCGAGAGGATGAGCAGAAGAGTAGGTGGCTAGAGAAGCCCAGAGCCCCAGTGTTCTTAGGCCTACAAAAGCGCTTCCAAGGAAGGGTGCTGGCTAGCCACAGCTTTCAGTGCTGGCACTTTTCATCTTTGAGCAATTGCTGGACGTTTGCAATTTCTCAGCTCTTGTCTACGAGACGGAAAGAGAATGACCGTGATGTTTGGTGGGTAGAGTAGCGCAAAGCCCCAGTGTTGCTGCGCCTGTGAAAGCGCTTCCAAGGAAGGGTGCTGGCTAGCAACAGCTTTCAGTGCTGGCACTTTTCATCTCTGAGCAATTGCTCGACTTTTGCAATTTCTCAGCTCGTGTCTACGAAACAGAGAGATAGTGACCGTGACGTTTGGTGGGTAGAGAAGCGCAAAGCCCCAGTGTTGCTGCGCCTGTGAAAGCGCTTCCAAGGAAGGGTGCTGGCTAGCAACAGCTTTCAGTGCTGGCACTTTTCATCTCTGAGTAATTGCTCGACGTTTGCAATTTCTCACCTGAGCTCTCTTTAGACTGCGCGAGAGGATGAGCAGAAGAGTAGGTGGCTAGAGAAGCCCAGAGCCCCAGTGTTCTTAGGGCTACAAAAGCGCTTCCAAGGAAGGGTGCTGGCTAGCAACAGCTTTCAGTGCTGGCACTTTTCATCTCTGAGCAATTGCTGGACATTTGCAATTTCTCACCTGAGCTCTCTTTAGACTGCGCGAGAGGATGAGCAGAAGATTAGGTGGCTAGAGAAGCCCAGAGCCCCAGTGTTCTTAGGCCTACAAAAGCGCTTCCAAGGAAGGGTGCTGGCTAGCCACAGCTTTCAGTGCTGGCACTTTTCATCTCTGAACAATTGCTCGACGTTTGCAATTTCTCACCTGAGCTCTCTTTAGACTGCGCGAGAGGATGAGCAGAATAGTAGGTGGCTAGAGAAGCCCAGAGCCCCAGTGTTCTTAGGCCTACAAAAGCGCTTCCAAGGAAGGGTGCTGGCTAGCAAGAGCTTTCAGTGCTGGCACTTTTCATCTCTGAGCAATTGCTGGACATTTGCAATTTCTCACCTGAGCTCTCTTTAGACTGCGCGAGAGGATGAGCAGAAGATTAGGTGGCTAGAGAAGCCCAGAGCCCCACTGTTCTTAGGGCTACAAAAGCGCTTCCAAGGAAGGGTGCTGGCTAGCAACAGCTTTCAGTGCTGGCACTTTTCATCTCTGAGCAATTGCTGGACATTTGCAATTTCTCACCTGAGCTCTCTTTAGACTGCGCGAGAGGATGAGCAGAAGATTAGGTGGCTAGAGAAGCCCAGAGCCCCAGTGTTCTTAGGCCTACAAAAGCGCTTCCAAGGAAGGGTGCTGGCTAGCAAGAGCTTTCAGTGCTGGCACTTTTCATCTCTGAACAATTGCTCGACGTTTGCAATTTCTCACCTGAGCTCTCTTTAGACTGCGCGAGAGGATGAGCAGAATAGTAGGTGGCTAGAGAAGCCCAGAGCCCCAGTGTTCTTAGGCCTACAAAAGCGCTTCCAAGGAAGGGTGCTGGCTAGCAAGAGCTTTCAGTGCTGGCACTTTTCATCTCTGAGCAATTGCTGGACATTTGCAATTTCTCACCTGAGCTCTCTTTAGACTGCGCGAGAGGATGAGCAGAAGATTAGGTGGCTAGAGAAGCCCAGAGCCCCACTGTTCTTAGGCCTACAAAAGCGCTTCCAAGGAAGGGTGCTGGCTAGCAACAGCTTTCAGTGCTGGCACTTTTCATCTCTGAGCAATTGCTCGACGTTTGCAATTTCTCGGCTCGTGTTTACGAGACGGAGAGATAGTGACCGTGACGTTTGGTGGGTAGAGAAGCGCAAAGCCCCAGTGTTGCTGTGCCTGTGAAAGCGCTTCCAAGGAAGGGTGCTGGCTAGCAACAGCTTTCAGTGCTGGCACTTTTCATCTCTGAGCAATTGCTCAACGTTTGCAGTTTCTCACCTGAGCTCTCTTTCGACTGCGCGAGAGGATGAGCAGAAGATTAGGTGGCTAGAGAAGCCCAGAGCCCCAGTGTTCTTAGGCCTACAAAAGCGCTTCCAAGGAAGGGTGCTGGCTAGCAACAGCTTTCAGTGCTGGCACTTTTCATCTCTGAGCAATTGCTGGATGTTTGCAATTTCTCACCTGAGCTCTCTTTAGACTGCGCGAGAGGATGAGCAGAAGAGTAGGTGGCTAGAGAAGCCCAGAGCCCCAGTGTTCTTAGGCCTACAAAAGCGCTTCCAAGGAAGGGTGCTGGCTAGCAAGAGCTTTCAGTGCTGGCACTTTTCATCTCTGAGCAATTGCTTGACGTTTGCAATCTCTCACCTGAGTTCTCTTTAGACTGCACGAGAGGATGAGCAGAAGATTAGGTGGCTAGAGAAGCCCAGAGCCCCACTGTTCTTAGGCCTACAAAAGCGCTTCCAAGGAAGGGTGCTGGCTAGCCACAGCTTTCAGTGCTGGCACTTTTCATCTCTGAGCAATTGCTCGACGTTTGCAATTTCTCGGCTCGTGTTTACGAGACGGAGAGAGAGTGACCGTGATGTTTGGTGGGTAGAGAAGCGCAAAGCCCCAGTGTTGCTGTGCCTGTGAAAGCGCTTCCAAGGAAGGGTGCTGGCTAGCAAGAGCATTCAGTGCTGGCACTTTTCATCTCTGAGCAATTCCTCGACGTTTGCAATTTCTCACCTGAGCTCTCTTTAGACTGCGCGAGAGGATGAGCAGAAGATGAGGTGGCTAGAGAAGCCCAGAGCCCCAGTGTTCTTAAGGCTACAAGAGCGCTTCCAAGGAAGGGTGCTGGCTAGCCACAGCTTTCAGTGCTGGCACTTTTCATCTCTGAACAATTGCTCAACGTTTGCAATTTCTCACCTGAGCTCTCTTTAGAGTGCGCGAGAGGATGAGCAGAAGAGTAGGTGGCTAGAGAAGCCCAGAGCCCCACTGTTCTTAGGCCTACAAAAGCGCTTCCAAGGAAGGGTGCTGGCTAGCAACAGCTTTCAGTGCTGGCACTTTTCATCTCTGAGCAATTGCTCGACGTTTGCAATTTCTCACCTGAGTTCTCTTTAGACTGCGCGAGAGGATGAGCAGAAGATTAGGTGGCTAGAGAAGCCCAGAGCCCCAGTGTTCTTAGGGCTACAAAAGCGTTTCCAAGGAAGGGTGCTGGCTAGCAAGAGCTTTCAGTGCTGGCACTTTTCATCTCTGAGCAATTGCTCGACGTTTGCAATTTCTCAGCTCGTGTTTACGAGACGGAGAGATAGTGACCGTGATGTTTGGTGGCTAGAGAAGCGCAAAGCCCCAGTGTTGCTGAATTTGTGAAAGCGCTTCCAAGGAAGGGTGCTGGCTAGCAACAGCTTTCAGTGCTGGCACTTTTCATCTCTGAGCAATTGCTCGACGTTTGCAATTTCTCACCTGAGCTCTCTTTAGACTGCGCGAGAGGATGAGCAGAAGATTAGGTGGCTAGAGAAGGCCAGAGCCCCAGTGTTCTTAGGCCTACAAAAGCGCTTCCAAGGAAGGGTGCTGGCTAGCAACAGCTTTCAGTGCTGGCACTTTTCATCTCTGAGCAATTGCTCAACGTTTGCAATTTCTACCTGAGCTCTCTTTAGACTGCGCGAGAGGATGAGCAGAAGAGTAGGTGGCTAGAGAAGCCCAGAGCCCCAGTGTTCTTAGGGCTACAAAAGCGCTTCCAAGGAAGGGTGCTGGCTAGCCACAGCTTTCAGTGCTGGCACTTTTCATCTTTGAGCAATTGCTGGACGTTTGCAATTTCTCAGCTCGTGTCTACGAAACAGAGAGATAGTGACCGTGACGTTTGGTGGGTAGAGAAGCGCAAAGCCCCAGTGTTGCTGCGCCTGTGAAAGCGCTTCCAAGGAAGGGTGCTGGCTAGCAACAGCTTTCAGTGCTGGCACTTTTCATCTCTGAGTAATTGCTCGACGTTTGCAATTTCTCACCTGAGCTCTCTTTAGACTGCGCGAGAGGATGAGCAGAAGAGTAGGTGGCTAGAGAAGCCCAGAGCCCCAGTGTTCTTAGGGCTACAAAAGCGCTTCCAAGGAAGGGTGCTGGCTAGCAACAGCTTTCAGTGCTGGCACTTTTCATCTCTGAGCAATTGCTGGACATTTGCAATTTCTCACCTGAGCTCTCTTTAGACTGCGCGAGAGGATGAGCAGAAGATTAGGTGGCTAGAGAAGCCCAGAGCCCCAGTGTTCTTAGGCCTACAAAAGCGCTTCCAAGGAAGGGTGCTGGCTAGCAACAGCTTTCAGTGCTGGCACTTTTCATCTCTGAACAATTGCTCGACGTTTGCAATTTCTCACCTGAGCTCTCTTTAGACTGCGCGAGAGGATGAGCAGAAGAGTAGGTGGCTAGAGAAGCCCAGAGCCCCAGTGTTCTTAGGCCTACAAAAGCGCTTCCAAGGAAGGGTGCTGGCTAGCAAGAGCTTTCAGTGCTGGCACTTTTCATCTCTGAGCAATTGCTGGACATTTGCAATTTCTCACCTGAGCTCTCTTTAGACTGCGCGAGAGGATGAGCAGAAGATTAGGTGGCTAGAGAAGCCCAGAGCCCCACTGTTCTTAGGCCTACAAAAGCGCTTCCAAGGAAGGGTGCTGGCTAGCAACAGCTTTCAGTGCTGGCACTTTTCATCTCTGAGCAATTGCTCGACGTTTGCAATTTCTCGGCTCGTGTTTACGAGACGGAGAGATAGTGACCGTGACGTTTGGTGGGTAGAGAAGCGCAAAGCCCCAGTGTTGCTGTGCCTGTGAAAGCGCTTCCAAGGAAGGGTGCTGGCTAGCAACAGCTTTCAGTGCTGGCACTTTTCATCTCTGAGCAATTGCTCAACGTTTGCAGTTTCTCACCTGAGCTCTCTTTCGACTGCGCGAGAGGATGAGCAGAAGATTAGGTGGCTAGAGAAGCCCAGAGCCCCAGTGTTCTTAGGGCTACAAAAGCGCTTCCAAGGAAGGGTGCTGGCTAGCAACAGCTTTCAGTGCTGGCACTTTTCATCTCTGAGCAATTGCTGGACGTTTGCAATTTCTCACCTGAGCTCTCTTTAGACTGCGCGAGAGGATGAGCAGAAGAGTAGGTGGCTAGAGAAGCCCAGAGCCCCACTGTTCTTAGGGCTACAAAAGCGCTTCCAAGGAAGGGTGCTGGCTAGCAAGAGCTTTCAGTGCTGGCACTTTTCATCTCTGAGCAATTGCTGGATGTTTGCAATTTCTCACCTGAGCTCTCTTTAGACTGCGCGAGAGGATGAGCAGAAGAGTAGGTGGCTAGAGAAGCCCAGAGCCCCAGTGTTCTTAGGCCTACAAAAGCGCTTCCAAGGAAGGGTGCTGGCTAGCAACAGCTTTCAGTGCTGGCACTTTTCATCTCTGAGCAATTGCTGGACGTTTGCAATTTCTCACCTGAGCTCTCTTTAGACGGCGCGAGAGGATGAGCAGAAGAGTAGGTGGCTAGAGAAGCCCAGAGCCCCAGTGTTCTTAGGCCTACAAAAGCGCTTCCAAGGAAGGGTGCTGGCTAGCAAGAGCTTTCAGTGCTGGCACTTTTCATCTCTGAGCAATTGCTGGACATTTGCAATTTCTCACCTGAGCTCTCTTTAGACTGCGCGAGAGGATGAGCAGAAGATTAGGTGGCTAGAGAAGCCCAGAGCCCCAGTGTTCTTAGGGCTACAAAAGCGCTTCCAAGGAAGGGTGCTGGCTAGCCACAGCTTTCAGTGCTGGCACTTTTCATCTCTGAACAATTGCTCAACGTTTGCAGTTTCTCACCTGAGCTCTCTTTAGAGTGCGCGAGAGGATGAGCAGAAGAGTAGGTGGCTAGAGAAGCCCAGAGCCCCACTGTTCTTAGGCCTACAAAAGCGCTTCCAAGGAAGGGTGCTGGCTAGCAACAGCTTTCAGTGCTGGCACTTTTCATCTCTGAGCAATTGCTCGACGTTTGCAATCTCTCACCTGAGTTCTCTTTAGACTGCGCGAGAGGATGAGCAGAAGATTAGGTGGCTAGAGAAGCCCAGAGCCCCAGTGTTCTTAGGGCTACAAAAGCGTTTCCAAGGAAGGGTGCTGGCTAGCAAGAGCTTTCAGTGCTGGCACTTTTCAACTCTGAGCAATTGCTCGACGTTTGCAATTTCTCGGCTCGTGTTTACGAGACGGAGAGATAGTGACCGTGATGTTTGGTGGCTAGAGAAGCGCAAAGCCCCAGTGTTGCTGAATTTGTGAAAGCGCTTCCAAGGAAGGGTGCTGGCTAGCAACAGCTTTCAGTGCTGGCACTTTTCATCTCTGAGCAATTGCTCGACGTTTGCAATTTCTCACCTGAGCTCTCTTTAGACTGCGCGAGAGGATGAGCAGAAGATTAGGTGGCTAGAGAAGCCCAGAGCCCCAGTGTTCTTAGGCCTACAAAAGCGCTTCCAAGGAAGGGTGCTGGCTAGCAACAGCTTTCAGTGCTGGCACTTTTCATCTCTGAGCAATTGCTCAACGTTTGCAATTTCTACCTGAGCTCTCTTTAGACTGCGCGAGAGGATGAGCAGAAGAGTAGGTGGCTAGAGAAGCCCAGAGCCCCAGTGTTCTTAGGCCTACAAAAGCGCTTCCAAGGAAGGGTGCTGGCTAGCCACAGCTTTCAGTACTGGCACTTTTCATCTCTGAGCAGTTGCTCGACGTTTGCAATTTCTCAGCTCTTGTCTACGAGACGGAAAGAGAATGACCGTGATGTTTGGTGGGTAGAGTAGCGCAAAGCCCCAGTGTTGCTGCGCCTGTGAAAGCGCTTCCAAGGAAGGGTGCTGGCTAGCAACAGCTTTCAGTGCTGGCACTTTTCATCTCTGAGTAATTGCTCGACTTTTGCAATTTCTCACCTGAGCTCTCTTTAGAGTGCGCGAGAGGATGTGCAGAAGATTAGGTGGCTAGAGAAGCCCAGAGCCCCACTGTTCTTAGGCCTACAAAAGCGCTTCCAAGGAAGGGTGCTGGCTAGCAACAGCTTTCAGTGCTGGCACTTTTCATCTCTGAGTAATTGCTCGACGTTTGCAATTTCTCAACTCGTGTTTACGAGACAGAGAGATAGTGACCGTGATGTTTGGTGGGTAGAGAAGCGCAAAGCCCCAGTGTTGCTGCGCCTGTGAAAGCGCTTCCAAGGAAGGGTGCTGGCTAGCAACAGCTTTCAGTGCTGGCACTTTTCATCTCTGAGCAATTGCTGGATGTTTGCAATTTCTCACCTGAGCTCTCTTTAGACTGCGCGAGAGGATGAGCAGAAGAGTAGGTGGCTAGAGAAGCCCAGAGCCCCAGTGTTCTTAGGGCTACAAAAGCGCTTCCAAGGAAGGGTGCTGGCTAGCAAGAGCTTTCAGTGCTGGCACTTTTCATCTTTGAGCAGTTGCTCGACGTTTGCAATTTCTCAGCTCTTGTCTACGAGACGGAAAGAGAATGACCGTGATGTTTGGTGGGTAGAGTAGCGCAAAGCCCCAGTGTTGCTGCGCCTGTGAAAGCGCTTCCAAGGAAGGGTGCTGGCTAGCAACAGCTTTCAGTGCTGGCACTTTTCATCTCTGAGCAATTGCTCGACGTTTGCAATTTCTCAGCTCGTGTCTACGAAACAGAGAGATAGTGACCGTGACGTTTGGTGGGTAGAGAAGCGCAAAGCCCCAGTGTTGCTGCGCCTGTGAAAGCGCTTCCAAGGAAGGGTGCTGGCTAGCAACAGCTTTCAGTGCTGGCACTTTTCATCTCTGAGTAATTGCTCGACGTTTGCAATTTCTCACCTGAGCTCTCTTTAGACTGCGCGAGAGGATGAGCAGAAGAGTAGGTGGCTAGAGAAGCCCAGAGCCCCAGTGTTCTTAGGGCTACAAAAGCGCTTCCAAGGAAGGGTGCTGGCTAGCAACAGCTTTCAGTGCTGGCACTTTTCATCTCTGAGCAATTGCTGGACATTTGCAATTTCTCACCTGAGCTCTCTTTAGACTGCGCGAGAGGATGAGCAGAAGATTAGGTGGCTAGAGAAGCCCAGAGCCCCAGTGTTCTTAGGCCTACAAAAGCGCTTCCAAGGAAGGGTGCTGGCTAGCAACAGCTTTCAGTGCTGGCACTTTTCATCTCTGAGCAATTGCTCGACGTTTGC
Organism: Sarcoramphus papa; assembly: GCA_037962945.1. Lineage (NCBI taxonomy): Eukaryota > Metazoa > Chordata > Aves > Accipitriformes > Cathartidae > Sarcoramphus > Sarcoramphus papa. The sequence continues at coordinate 96,411,189 of CM075586.1, forward strand.
AATTTCTCGGCTCGTGTTTACGAGACGGAGAGATAGTGACCGTGATGTTTGGTGGGTAGAGAAGCGCAAAGCCCCAGTGTTGCTGTGCCTGTGAAAGCGCTTCCAAGGAAGGGTGCTGGCTAGCAACAGCTTTCAGTGCTGGCACTTTTCATCTCTGAGCAATTGCTCAACGTTTGCAGTTTCTCACCTGAGCTCTCTTTCGACTGCGCGAGAGGATGAGCAGAAGATTAGGTGGCTAGAGAAGCCCAGAGCCCCAGTGTTCTTAGGCCTACAAAAGCGCTTCCAAGGAAGGGTGCTGGCTAGCAACAGCTTTCAGTGCTGGCACTTTTCATCTCTGAGCAATTGCTGGACGTTTGCAATTTCTCACCTGAGCTCTCTTTAGACTGCGCGAGAGGATGAGCAGAAGAGTAGGTGGCTAGAGAAGCCCAGAGCCCCACTGTTCTTAGGGCTACAAAAGCGCTTCCAAGGAAGGGTGCTGGCTAGAAAGAGCTTTCAGTGCTGGCACTTTTCATCTCTGAGCAATTGCTGGATGTTTGCAATTTCTCACCTGAGCTCTCTTTAGACTGCGCGAGAGGATGAGCAGAAGAGTAGGTGGCTAGAGAAGGCCAGAGCCCCAGTGTTCTTAGGCCTACAAAAGCGCTTCCAAGGAAGGGTGCTGGCTAGCAACAGCTTTCAGTGCTGGCACTTTTCATCTCTGAGCAATTGCTGGACGTTTGCAATTTCTCACCTGAGCTCTCTTTAGACGGCGCGAGAGGATGAGCAGAAGAGTAGGTGGCTAGAGAAGCCCAGAGCCCCAGTGTTCTTAGGCCTACAAAAGCGCTTCCAAGGAAGGGTGCTGGCTAGCAAGAGCTTTCAGTGCTGGCACTTTTCATCTCTGAGCAATTGCTGGACATTTGCAATTTCTCACCTGAGCTCTCTTTAGACTGCGCGAGAGGATGAGCAGAAGATGAGGTGGCTAGAGAAGCCCAGAGCCCCAGTGTTCTTAGGGCTACAAAAGCGCTTCCAAGGAAGGGTGCTGGCTAGCCACAGCTTTCAGTGCTGGCACTTTTCATCTCTGAACAATTGCTCGACGTTTGCAATTTCTCAGCTCTTGTCTACGAAACAGAGAGATAGTGACCGTGACGTTTGGTGGGTAGAGAAGCGCAAAGCCCCAGTGTTGCTGCGCCTGCAAAAGCGCTTCCAAGGAAGGGTGCTGGCTAGCAACAGCTTTCAGTGCTGGCACTTTTCATCTCTGAGTAATTGCTCGACGTTTGCAATTTCTCACCTGAGCTCTCTTTAGACTGCGCGAGAGGATGAGCAGAAGAGTAGGTGGCTAGAGAAGCACAGAGCCCCAGTGTTCTTAGGGCTACAAAAGCGCTTCCAAGGAAGGGTGCTGGCTAGCAACAGCTTTCAGTGCTGGCACTTTTCATCTCTGAGCAATTGCTGGACATTTGCAATTTCTCACCTGAGCTCTCTTTAGACTGCGCGAGAGGATGAGCAGAAGATTAGGTGGCTAGAGAAGCCCAGAGCCCCAGTGTTCTTAGGCCTACAAAAGCGCTTCCAAGGAAGGGTGCTGGCTAGCAAGAGCTTTCAGTGCTGGCACTTTTCATCTCTGAGCAATTGCTCGACGTTTGCAATTTCTCACCTGAGCTCTCTTTAGACGGCGCGAGAGGATGAGCAGAAGAGTAGGTGGCTAGAGAAGCCCAGAGCCCCAGTGTTCTTAGGCCTACAACAGCGGTTCCAAGGAAGGGTGCTGGCTAGCAACAGCTTTCAGTGCTGGCACTTTTCATCTCTGAGCAATTGCTCGACGTTTGCAATTTCTCACCTGAGTTCTCTTTAGACTGCGCGAGAGGATGAGCAGAAGATTAGGTGGCTAGAGAAGCCCAGAGCCCCAGTGTTCTTAGGCCTACAACAGCGGTTCCAAGGAAGGGTGCTGGCTAGCAACAGCTTTCAGTGCTGGCACTTTTCATCTCTGAGCAATTGCTCGACGTTTGCAATTTCTCGGCTCGTGTCTACGAGACGGAGAGATAGTGACCGTGATGTTTGGTGGCTAGAGAAGCGCAAAGCCCCAGTGTTGCTGCGCCTGTGAAAGCGCTTCCAAGGAAGGGTGCTGGCTAGCAACAGCTTTCAGTGCTGGCACTTTTCATCTCTAAGCAATTGCTCAACGTTTGCAGTTTCTCACCTGAGCTCTCTTTCGACTGCGCGAGAGGATGAGCAGAAGATTAGGTGGCTAGAGAAGCCCAGAGCCCCAGTGTTCTTAGGCCTACAAAAGCGCTTCCAAGGAAGGGTGCTGGCTAGCAACAGCTTTCAGTGCTGGCACTTTTCATCTCTGAGCAATTGCTGGACGTTTGCAATTTCTCACCTGAGCTCTCTTTAGACTGCGCGAGAGGATGAGCAGAAGAGTAGGTGGCTAGAGAAGCCCAGAGCCCCACTGTTCTTAGGCCTACAAGAGCGCTTCCAAGGAAGGGTGCTGGCTAGCAAGAGCTTTCAGTGCTGGCACTTTTCATCTCTGAGCAATTGCTGGATGTTTGCAATTTCTCACCTGAGCTCTCTTTAGACTGCGCGAGAGGATGAGCAGAAGAGTAGGTGGCTAGAGAAGCCCAGAGCCCCAGTGTTCTTAGGCCTACAAAAGCGCTTCCAAGGAAGGGTGCTGGCTAGCAACAGCTTTCAGTGCTGGCACTTTTCATCTCTGAGCAATTGCTCGACGTTTGCAATTCCTCACCTGAGCTCTCTTTAGACTGCGCGAGAGGATGAGCAGAAGAGTAGGTGGCTAGAGAAGCCCAGAGCCCCAGTGTTCTTAGGCCTACAAAAGCGCTTCCAAGGAAGGGTGCTGGCTAGCAAGAGCTTTCAGTGCTGGCACTTTTCATCTCTGAGCAATTGCTGGACATTTGCAATTTCTCACCTGAGCTCTCTTTAGACTGCGCGAGAGGATGAGCAGAAGAGTAGGTGGCTAGAGAAGCACAGAGCCCCACTGTTCTTAGGGCTGCAAAAGCGCTTCCAAGGAAGGGTGCTGGCTAGCAACAGCTTTCAGTGCTGGCACTTTTCATCTCTGAGCAATTGCTCGACGTTTGCAATTTCTCGGCTCGTGTTTACGCGACGGAGAGATAGTGATCTAGATGTTTGGTGGCTAGAGAAGCGCAAAGCCCCAGTGTTGCTGCGCCTGTGAAAGCGCTTCCAAGGAAGGGTGCTGGCTAGCAACAGCTTTCAGTGCTGGCTCTTTTCATCTCTGAGCAATTGCTCGACGTTTGCAATTTCTCACCTGAGCTCTCTTTAGACTGCGCGAGAGGATGAGCAGAAGAGTAGGTGGCTAGAGAAGCCCAGAGCCCCAGTGTTCTTAGGGCTACAAAAGCGCTTCCAAGGAAGGGTGCTGGCTAGCCACAGCTTTCAGTGCTGGCACTTTTCATCTCTGAGCAATTGCTCGACGTTTGCAATTTCTCACCTGAGCTCTCTTTAGACTGCGCGAGAGGATGAGCAGAAGAGTAGGTGGCTAGAGAAGCCCAGAGCCCCAGTGTTCTTAGGGCTACAAGAGCGCTTCCAAGGAAGGGTGCTGGCTAGCCACAGCTTTCAGTGCTGGCACTTTTCATCTCTGAGCAGTTGCTCGACTTTTGCAATTTCTCAGCTCTTGTCTACGAGACTGAAAGAGAATGACCGTGATGTTTGGTGGGTAGAGTAGCGCAAAGCCCCAGTGTTGCTGTGATTGTGAAAGCGCTTCCAAGGAAGGGTGCTGGCTAGCAACAGCTTTCAGTGCTGGCACTTTTCATCTCTGAGCAATTGCTGGACATTTGCAATTTCAAACCTGAGCTCTCTTTAGACTGCGCGAGAGGATGAGCAGAAGATTAGGTGGCTAGAGAAGGCCAGAGCCCCAGTGTTCTTAGGCCTACAAAAGCGCTTCCAAGGAAGGGTGCTGGCTAGCAACAGCTTTCAGTGCTGGCACTTTTCATCTCTGAGCAATTGCTCAACGTTTGCAATTTCTCCCCTGAGCTCTCTTTAGACTGCGCGAGAGGATGAGCAGAAGATGAGGTGGCTAGAGAAGCCCAGAGCCCCAGTGTTCTTAGGGCTACAAAAGCGCTTCCAAGGAAGGGTGCTGGCTAGCAACAGCTTTCAGTGCTGGCACTTTTCATCTCTGAGCAATTGCTCAACTTTTGAAATTTCTCACCTGAGCTCTCTTTAGACTGCGCGAGAGGATGAGCAGAAGATTAGGTGGCTAGAGAAGCCCAGAGCCCCAGTGTTCTTTTGGCTACAAAAGCGTTTCCAAGGAAGGGTACTGGCTAGCCACAGCTTTCAGTGCTGGCACTTTTCATCTCTGAGCAATTGCTGGACGTTTGCAATTTCTCACCTGAACTCTCTTTAGACTGCGCGAGAGGATGAGCAGAAGATTAGGTGGCTAGAGAAGCCCAGAGCCCCAGTGTTCTTAGGCCTACAAAAGCGCTTCCAAGGAAGGGTGCTGGCTAGCAACAGCTTTCAGTGCTGGCACTTTTCATCTCTGAGCAATTGCTCGACGTTTGCAATCTCTCACCTGAGTTCTCTTTAGACTGCGCGAGAGGATGAGCAGAAGATTAGGTGGCTAGAGAAGCACAGAGCCGCAGTGTTCTTAGGGCTACAAAAGCGCTTCCAAGGAAGGGTGCAGGCTAGCAACAGCTTTCAGTGCTGGCACTTTTCATCTCTGAGCAATTGCTCGACGTTTGCAATTTCTCGGCTCGTGTTTACGAGACGGAGAGATAGTGACCGTGATGTTTGGTGGCTAGAGTAGCGCAAAGCCCCAGTGTTGCTGCGCCTGTGAAAGCGCTTCCAAGGAAGGGTGCTGGCTAGCAAGAGCTTTCAGTGCTGGCACTTTTCATCTCTGAGCAATTGCTGGACGTTTGCAATTTCTCAGCTCTTGTCTAAGAGACTGAAAGAGAATGACCGTGATGTTTGGTGGGTAGAGTAGCGCAAAGCCCCAGTGTTGCTGTGCCTGTGAAAGCGCTTCCAAGGAAGGGTGCTGGCTAGCAACAGCTTTCAGTGCTGGCACTTTTCATCTCTGAGCAATTGCTGGACATTTGCAATTTCTCAGCTCTTGTCTAAGAGACTGAAAGAGAATGACCGTGATGTTTGGTGGGTAGAGTAGCGCAAAGCCCCAGTGTTGCTGTGCCTGTGAAAGCGCTTCCAAGGAAGGGTGCTGGCTAGCAACAGCTTTCAGTGCTGGCACTTTTCATCTCTGAGCAATTGCTTAACGTTTGCAATGTCTCACCTGAGCTCTCTTTAGAGTGCGCGAGAGGATGAGCAGAAGATTAGGTGGCTAGAGAAGCCCAGAGCCCCACTGTTCTTAGGCCTACAAAAGCGCTTCCAAGGAAGGGTGCTGGCTAGCAACAGCTTTCAGTGCTGGCACTTTTCATCTCTGAGCAATTGCTCGACGTTTGCAATTTCTCACCTGAGCTCTCTTTAGACTGCGGGAGAGGATGAGCAGAAGATTAGGTGGCTAGAGAAGCCCAGAGCCCCAGTGTTCTTAGGGCTACAAAAGCGCTTCCAAGGAAGGGTGCTGGCTAGCAAGAGCTTTCAGTGCTGGCACTTTTCATCTCTGAGCAATTGCTCGACGTTTGCAATTTCTCACCTGAGCTCTCTTTAGACTGCGCGAGAGGATGAGCAGAAGAGTAGGTGGCTAGAGAAGCCCAGAGCCCCAGTGTTCTTAGGCCTACAAAAGCGATTCCAAAGAATGGTGCTGGCTAGCAACAGCTTTCAGTGCTGGCACTTTTCATCTCTGAGCAATTGCTCGACTTTTGCAATTTCTCGGCTCGTGTTTACGAGACGGAGAGATAGTGACCGTGATGTTTGGTGGGTAGAGAAGCGCAAAGCCCCAGTGTTGCTGCGCCTGTGAAAGCGCTTCCAAGGAAGGGTGCTGGCTAGCAAGAGCTTTCAGTGCTGGCACTTTTCATCTCTGAGCAATTGCTGGATGTTTGCAATTTCTCACCTGAGCTCTCTTTAGACTGCGCGAGAGGATGAGCAGAAGATTAGGTGGCTAGAGAAGCCCAGAGCCCCAGTGTTCTTAGGGCTACAAGAGCGCTTCCAAGGAAGGGTGCTGGCTAGCCTCAGCTTTCAGTGCTGGCACTTTTCATCTCTGAGCAGTTGCTCGACTTTTGCAATTTCTCAGCTCTTGTCTAAGAGACTGAAAGAGAATGACCGTGATGTTTGGTGGGTAGAGTAGCGCAAAGCCCCAGTGTTGCTGTGCCTGTGAAAGCGCTTCCAAGGAAGGGTGCTGGCTAGCAACAGCTTTCAGTGCTGGCACTTTTCATCTCTGAGCAATTGCTGGACATTTGCAATTTCAAACCTGAGCTCTCTTTAGACTGCGCGAGAGGATGAGCAGAAGATTAGGTGGCTAGAGAAGCCCAGAGCCCCACTGTTCTTAGGCCTACAAAAGCGCTTCTAAGGAAGGTTTCTGGATAGCAAGAGCTTTCAGTGCTGGCACTTTTCATCTCTGAGCAATTGCTCGACGTTTGCAATTTCTCACCTGAGCTCTATTTAGACTGCGCGAGAGGATGAGCAGAAGATTAGGTGGCTAGAGAAGCCCAGAGCCCCAGTGTTCTTAGGCCTACAAAAGCGCTTCCAAGGAAGGGTGCTGGCTAGCAACAGCTTTCAGTGCTGGCACTTTTCATCTCTGAGCAATTGCTCGACATTTGCAATTTCTCAGCTCTTGTCTAAGAGACTGAAAGAGAATGACCGTGATGTTTGGTGGGTAGAGAAGCGCAAAGCCCCAGTGTTGCTGCGCCTGTGAAAGCGCTTCCAAGGAAGGGAGCTGGCTAGCAACAGCTTTCAGTGCTGGCACTTTTCATCTCTGAGCAATTGCTCGACGTTTGCAATTTCTCACCTGAGCTCTCTTTAGACTGCGCGAGAGGATGAGCAGAAGATTAGGTGGCTAGAGAAGCCCAGAGCCCCAGTGTTCTTAGGCCTACAAAAGCGCTTCCAAGGAAGGGTGCTGGCTAGCCACAGCTTTCAGTGCTGGCACTTTTCATCATTGAGCAGTTGCTCGACGTTTGCAATTTCTCAGCTCTTGTCTACGAGACGGAAAGAGAATGACCGTGACGTTTGGTGGGTAGAGTAGCGCAAAGGTCCAGTGTTGCTGCGCCTGTGAAAGCGCTTCCAAGGAAGGGTGCTGACTAGCAACAGCTTTCAGTGCTGGCACTTTTCATCTCTGAGCAATTGCTCGACGTTTGCAATTTCACACCTGAGCTCTCTTTAGACTGCGCGAGAGGATGAGCAGAAGAGTAGGTGGCTAGAGAAGCCCAGAGCCCCAGTGTTCTTAGGGCTACAAAAGCGCTTCCAAGGAAGGGTGCTGGCTAGCAACAGCTTTCAGTGCTGGCACTTTTCATCTCTGAGCAATTGCTCGACGTTTGCAATTTTTCAACTCGTGTTTACGAGACAGAGAGATATTGACCGTGATGTTTGGTGGCTAGAGAAGCGCAAAGCCCCAGTGTTGCTGCGCCTGTGAAAGCGCTTCCAAGGAAGGGAGCTGGCTAGCAACAGCTTTCAGTGCTGGCACTTTTCATCTCTGAGCAATTGCTCGACGTTTGCAATTTCTCACCTGAGCTCTCTTTAGAGTGCGCGAGAGGATGAGCAGAAGATTAGGTGGCTAGAGAAGCCCAGAGCCCCAGTGTTCTTAGGCCTACAAGAGCGCTTCCAAGGAAGGGTGCTGGCTAGCCACAGCTTTCAGTGCTGGCACTTTTCATCTTTGAGCAGTTGCTCGACGTTTGCAATTTCTCAGCTCTTGTCTACGAGACGGAAAGAGAATGACCGTGACGTTTGGTGGGTAGAGTAGCGCAAAGCCCCAGTGTTGCTGCGCCTGTGAAAGCGCTTCCAAGGAAGGGTGCTGGCTAGCAAGAGCTTTCAGTGCTGGCACTTTTCATCTCTGAGCAATTGCTCGATGTTTGCAATTTCTCACCTGAGCTCTCTTTAGAGTGCGCGAGAGGATGAGCAGAAGATTAGGTGGCTAGAGAAGCCCAGAGCCCCAGGGTTCTTAGGCCTACAAAAGCGCTTCCAAGGAAGGGTGCTGGCTAGCAACAGCTTTCAGTGCTGGCACTTTTCATCTTTGAGCAGTTGCTCGACGTTTGCAATTTCTCAACTCTTGTCTACGAGACGGAAAGAGAATGACCGTGACGTTTGGTGGGTAGAGTAGCGCAAAGGTCCAGTGTTGCTGCGCCTGTGAAAGCGCTTCCAAGGAAGGGTGCTGACTAGCAACAGCTTTCAGTGCTGGCACTTTTCATCTCTGAGCAATTGCTCGACGTTTGCAATTTCTCACCTGAGCTCTCTTTAGACTGCGCGAGAGGATGAGCTGAAGAGTAGGTGGCTATAGAAGCCCAGAGCCCCAGTGTTCTTAGGGCTACAAAAGCGCTTCCAAGGAAGGGTGCTGGCTAGCAACAGCTTTCAGTGCTGGCACTTTTCATCTCTGAGCAATTGCTCGACGTTTGCAATCTCTCACCTGAGTTCTCTTTAGACTGCGCGAGAGGATGAGCAGAAGATTAGGTGGCTAGAGAAGCACAGAGCCCCGGTGTTCTTAGGCCTACAAAAGCGCTTCCAAGGAAGGGTGCTGGCTAGCAACAGCTTTCAGTGCTGGCACTTTTCATCTCTGAGCAATTGCTCGACGTTTGCAATTTCTCAGCTCGTGTCTACGAGACGGAGAGATAGTGACCGTGACGTTTGGTGGGTAGAGAAGCGCAAAGCCCCAGTGTTGCTGCGCCTGTGAAAGCGCTTCCAAGGAAGGGTGCTGGCTAGCAACAGCTTTCAGTGCTGGCACTTTTCATCTCTGAGCAATTGCTCGACGTTTGCAATTTCTCACCTGAGCTCTCTTTAGACGGCGCGAGAGGATGAGCAGAAGAGTAGGTGGCTAGAGAAGGCCAGAGCCCCAGTGTTCTTAGGCCTACAAAAGCGCTTCCAAGGAAGGGTGCTGGCTAGCAAGAGCTTTCAGTGCTGGCACTTTTCATCTCTGAGCAATTGCTGGACATTTGCAATTTCTCACCTGAGCTCTCTTTAGACTGCGCGAGAGGATGAGCAGAATATTAGTTGGCTAGAGAAGCCCAGAGCCCCAGTGTTCTTAGGGCTACAAAAGCGCTTCCAAGGAAGGGTGCTGGCTAGCAACAGCTTTCAGTGCTGGCACTTTTCATCTCTGAACAATTGCTCGACGTTTGCAATTTCTCAGCTCTTGTCTACGAAGCAGAGAGATAGTGACCGTGACGTTTGGTGGGTAGAGAAGCGCAAAGCCCCAGTGTTGCTGCGCCTGTGAAAGCGCTTCCAAGGAAGGGTGCTGGCTAGCAACAGCTTTCAGTGCTGGCACTTTTCATCTCTGAGCAATTGCTCGACGTTTGCAATTTCTCACCTGAGCTCTCTTTAGAGTGCGCGAGAGGATGAGCAGAAGATGAGGTGGCTAGAGAAGCCCAGAGCCCCAGTGTTCTTAGGCCTACAAAAGCGCTTCCAAGGAAGGGTGCTGGCTAGCAACAGCTTTCAGTGCTGGCACTTTTCATCTCTGAGCAATTGCTGGACATTTGCAATTTCTCACCTGAGCTCTCTTTAGACTGCGCGAGAGGATGAGCAGAAGATTAGGTGGCTAGAGAAGCCCAGAGCCCCAGTGTTCTTAGGGCTACAAAAGCGCTTCCAAGGAAGGGTGCTGGCTAGCAACAGCTTTCAGTGCTGGCACTTTTCATCTCTGAACAATTGCTCGACGTTTGCAATTTCTCACCTGAGCTCTCTTTAGACTGCGCGAGAGGATGAGCAGAAGATTAGGTGGCTAGAGAAGCCCAGAGCCCCAGTGTTCTTAGGCCTACAAAAGCGCTTCCAAGGAAGGGTGCTGGCTAGCAACAGCTTTCAGTGCTGGCACTTTTCATCTCTGAGCAATTGCTCGACGTTTGCAATCTCTCACCTGAGTTCTCTTTAGACTGCGCGAGAGGATGAGCAGAAGATTAGGTGGCTAGAGAAGCCCAGAGCCCCAGTGTTCTTAGGCCTACAAAAGCGCTTCCAAGGAAGGGTGCTGGCTAGCAACAGCTTTCAGTGCTGGCACTTTTCATCTCTGAGCAATTGCTCGACGTTTGCAATTTCTCGGCTCGTGTTTACGAGACGGAGAGATAGTGACCGTGACGTTTGGTGGGTAGAGAAGCGCAAAGCCCCAGTGTTGCTGCGCCTGTGAAAGCGCTTCCAAGGAAGGGTGCTGGCTAGCAACAGCTTTCAGTGCTGGCACTTTTCATCTCTGAGCAATTGCTCAACGTTTGCAATTTCTCACCTGAGCTCTCTTTAGACGGCGCGAGAGGATGAGCAGAAGAGTAGGTGGCTAGAGAAGGCCAGAGCCCCACTGTTCTTAGGCCTACAAAAGCGCTTCCAAGGAAGGGTGCTGGCTAGCAAGAGCTTTCAGTGCTGGCACTTTTCATCTCTGAGCAATTGCTGGACATTTGCAATTTCTCACCTGAGCTCTCTTTAGACTGCGCGAGAGGATGAGCACAAGATTAGTTGGCTAGAGAAGCCCAGAGCCCCAGTGTTCTTAGGGCTACAAAAGCACTTCCAAGGAAGGGTGCTGGCTAGCAACAGCTTTCAGTGCTGGCACTTTTCATCTCTGAACAATTGCTCGACGTTTGCAATTTCTCAGCTCTTGTCTACGAAGCAGAGAGATAGTGACCGTGACGTTTGGTGGGTAGAGAAGCGCAAAGCCCCAGTGTTGCTGCGCCTGTGAAAGCGCTTCCAAGGAAGGGTGCTGGCTAGCAACAGCTTTCAGTGCTGGCACTTTTCATCTCTGAGCAATTGCTCGACGTTTGCAATTTCTCAGCTCTTGTCTAAGAGACTGAAAGAGAATGACCGTGATGTTTGGTGGGTAGAGTAGCGCAAAGCCCCAGTGTTGCTGTGCCTGTGAAAGCGCTTCCAAGGAAGGGTGCTGGCTAGCAACAGCTTTCAGTGCTGGCACTTTTCATCTCTGAGCAATTGCTGGACATTTGCAATTTCTCAGCTCTTGTCTAAGAGACTGAAAGAGAATGACCGTGATGTTTGGTGGGTAGAGTAGCGCAAAGCCCCAGTGTTGCTGTGCCTGTGAAAGCGCTTCCAAGGAAGGGTGCTGGCTAGCAACAGCTTTCAGTGCTGGCACTTTTCATCTCTGAGCAATTGCTCGACGTTTGCAATTTCTCACCTGAGCTCTCTTTAGAGTGCGCGAGAGGATGAGCAGAAGATTAGGTGGCTAGAGAAGCCCAGAGCCCCAGTGTTCTTAGGGCTACAAAAGCGCTTCCAAGGAAGGGTGCTGGCTAGCAAGAGCTTTCAGTGCTGGCACTTTTCATCTCTGAGCAATTGCTTGACGTTTGCAATTTCTCACCTGAGCTCTCTTTAGACTGCGCGAGAGGATGAGCAGAAGAGTAGGTGGCTAGAGAAGCCCAGAGCCCCAGTGTTCTTAGGCCTACAAAAGCGATTCCAAAGAATGGTGCTGGCTAGCAACAGCTTTCAGTGCTGGCACTTTTCATCTCCGAGCAATTGCTCGACTTTTGCAATTTCTCGGCTCGTGTTTACGAGACGGAGAGATAGTGACCGTGATGTTTGGTGGGTAGAGAAGCGCAAAGCCCCAGTGTTGCTGCGCCTGTGAAAGCGCTTCCAAGGAAGGGTGCTGGCTAGCAAGAGCTTTCAGTGCTGGCACTTTTCATCTCTGAGCAATTGCTGGACATTTGCAATTTCAAACCTGAGCTCTCTTTAGACTGCGCGAGAGGATGAGCAGAAGATTAGGTGGCTAGAGAAGCCCAGAGCCCCAGTGTTCTTAGGCCTACAAAAGCGCTTCTAAGGAAGGTTTCTGGATAGCAAGAGCTTTCAGTGCTGGCACTTTTCATCTCTGAGCAATTGCTCGACGTTTGCAATTTCTCACCTGAGCTCTCTTTAGACTGCGCGAGAGGATGAGCAGAAGAGTAGGTGGCTAGAGAAGCCCAGAGCCCCACTGTTCTTAGGGCTACAAGAGCGCTTCCAAGGAAGGGTGCTGGCTAGCAACAGCTTTCAGTGCTGGCACTTTTCATCTCTGAGCAATTGCTCGACATTTGCAATTTCTCAGCTCTTGTCTAAGAGACTGAAAGAGAATGACCGTGATGTTTGGTGGGTAGAGAAGCGCAAAGCCCCAGTGTTGCTGTGCCTGTGAAAGCGCTTCCAAGGAAGGGTGCTGGCTAGCAACAGCTTTCAGTGCTGGCACTTTTCATCTCTGAGCAATTGCTGGATGTTTGCAATTTCTCACCTGAGCTCTCTTTAGAGTGCGCGAGAGGATGAGCAGAAGAGTAGGTGGCTAGAGAAGCCCAGAGCCCCAGTGTTCTTAGGCCTACAAAAGCGCTTCCAAGGAAGGGTGCTGGCTAGCAACAGCTTTCAGTGCTGGCACTTTTCATCTCTGAGCAATTGCTCGACGTTTGCAATTTCTCAACTCGTGTTTACGAGACAGAGAGATAGTGACCGTGATGTTTGGTGGGTAGAGAAGCGCAAAGCCCCAGTGTTGCTGCGCCTGTGAAAGCGCTTCCAAGGAAGGGAGCTGGCTAGCAACAGCTTTCAGTGCTGGCACTTTTCATCTCTGAGCAATTGCTCGACGTTTGCAATTTCTCACCTGAGCTCTCTTTAGAGTGCGCGAGAGGATGAGCAGAAGATGAGGTGGCTAGAGAAGCCCAGAGCCCCAGTGTTCTTAGGCCTACAAAAGCGCTTCCAAGGAAGGGTGCTGGCTAGCCACAGCTTTCAGTGCTGGCACTTTTCATCATTGAGCAGTTGCTCGACGTTTGCAATTTCTCAGCTCTTGTCTACGAGACGGAAAGAGAATGACCGTGACGTTTGGTGGGTAGAGTAGCGCAAAGGTCCAGTGTTGCTGCGCCTGTGAAAGCGCTTCCAAGGAAGGGTGCTGACTAGCAACAGCTTTCAGTGCTGGCACTTTTCATCTCTGAGCAATTGCTCGACGTTTGCAATTTCACACCTGAGCTCTCTTTAGACTGCGCGAGAGGATGAGCAGAAGAGTAGGTGGCTAGAGAAGCCCAGAGCCCCAGTGTTCTTAGGGCTACAAAAGCGCTTCCAAGGAAGGGTGCTGGCTAGCAACAGCTTTCAGTGCTGGCACTTTTCATCTCTGAGCAATTGCTCGACGTTTGCAATTTTTCAACTCGTGTTTACGAGACAGAGAGATAGTGACCGTGATGTTTGGTGGGTAGAGAAGCGCAAAGCCCCAGTGTTGCTGCGCCTGTGAAAGCGCTTCCAAGGAAGGGTGCTGGCTAGCAACAGCTTTCAGTGCTGGCACTTTTCATCTCTGAGCAATTGCTCGACGTTTGCAATTTCTCACCTGAGCTCTCTTTAGAGTGCGCGAGAGGATGAGCAGAAGATTAGGTGGCTAGAGAAGCCCAGAGCCCCAGTGTTCTTAGGCCTACAAGAGCGCTTCCAAGGAAGGGTGCTGGCTAGCCACAGCTTTCAGTGCTGGCACTTTTCATCTTTGAGCAGTTGCTCGACGTTTGCAATTTCTCAGCTCTTGTCTACGAGACGGAAAGAGAATGACCGTGACGTTTGGTGGGTAGAGTAGCGCAAAGCCCCAGTGTTGCTGCGCCTGTGAAAGCGCTTCCAAGGAAGGGTGCTGGCTAGCAACAGCTTTCAGTGCTGGCACTTTTCATCTCTGAACAATTGCTCGATGTTTGCAATTTCTCACCTGAGCTCTCTTTAGAGTGCGCGAGAGGATGAGCAGAAGATTAGGTGGCTAGAGAAGCCCAGAGCCCCAGTGTTCTTAGGGCTACAAAAGCGCTTCCAAGGAAGGGTGCTGGCTAGCCACAGCTTTCAGTGCTGGCACTTTTCATCTTTGAGCAGTTGCTCGACGTTTGCAATTTCTCACCTGAGCTCTCTTTAGACTGCGCGAGAGGATGAGCTGAAGAGTAGGTGGCTATAGAAGCCCAGAGCCCCAGTGTTCTTAGGGCTACAAAAGCGCTTCCAAGGAAGGGTGCTGGCTAGCAAGAGCTTTCAGTGCTGGCACTTTTCATCTCTGAGCAATTGCTCGACGTTTGCAATCTCTCACCTGAGTTCTCTTTAGACTGCGCGAGAGGATGAGCAGAAGATTAGGTGGCTAGAGAAGCACAGAGCCCCACTGTTCTTAGGCCTACAAAAGCGCTTCCAAGGAAGGGTGCTGGCTAGCAACAGCTTTCAGTGCTGGCACTTTTCATCTCTGAGCAATTGCTCGACGTTTGCAATTTCTCAGCTCGTGTCTACGAGACGGAGAGATAGTGACCGTGACGTTTGGTGGGTAGAGAAGCGCAAAGCCCCAGTGTTGCTGCGCCTGTGAAAGCGCTTCCAAGGAAGGGTGCTGGCTAGCAACAGCTTTCAGTGCTGGCACTTTTCATCTCTGAGCAATTGCTCGACGTTTGCAATTTCTCACCTGAGCTCTCTTTAGACGGCGCGAGAGGATGAGCAGAAGAGTAGGTGGCTAGAGAAGCCCAGAGCGCCAGTGTTCTTAGGGCTACAAAAGCGCTTCCAAGGAAGGGTGCTGGCTAGCAAGAGCTTTCAGTGCTGGCACTTTTCATCTCTGAGCAATTGCTGGACATTTGCAATTTCTCACCTGAGCTCTCTTTAGACTGCGCGAGAGGATGAGCAGAAGATTAGTTGGCTAGAGAAGCCCAGAGCCCCAGTGTTCTTAGGGCTACAAAAGCGCTTCCAAGGAAGGGTGCTGGCTAGCAACAGCTTTCAGTGCTGGCACTTTTCATCTCTGAACAATTGCTCGACGTTTGCAATTTCTCAGCTCTTGTCTACGAAGCAGAGAGATAGTGACCGTGACGTTTGGTGGGTAGAGAAGCGCAAAGCCCCAGTGTTGCTGCGCCTGTGAAAGCGCTTCCAAGGAAGGGTGCTGGCTAGCAACAGCTTTCAGTGCTGGCACTTTTCATCTCTGAGCAATTGCTCGACGTTTGCAATTTCTCACCTGAGCTCTCTTTAGACTGCGCGAGAGGATGAGCAGAAGATTAGGTGGCTAGAGAAGCCCAGAGCCCCAGTGTTCTTAGGCCTACAAAAGCGCTTCCAAGGAAGGGTGCTGGCTAGCAACAGCTTTCAGTGCTGGCACTTTTCATCTCTGAGCAATTGCTGGACATTTGCAATTTCTCACCTGAGCTCTCTTTAGACTGCGCGAGAGGATGAGCAGAAGATTAGGTGGCTAGAGAAGCCCAGAGCCCCAGTGTTCTTAGGGCTACAAAAGCGCTTCCAAGGAAGGGTGCTGGCTAGCAACAGCTTTCAGTGCTGGCACTTTTCATCTCTGAGCAATTGCTCGACGTTTGCAATTTCTCGGCTCGTGTTTACGAGACGGAGAGATAGTGACCGTGACGTTTGGTGGGTAGAGAAGCGCAAAGCCCCAGTGTTGCTGCGCCTGTGAAAGCGCTTCCAAGGAAGGGTGCTGGCTAGCAACAGCTTTCAGTGCTGGCACTTTTCATCTCTGAGCAATTGCTGGACGTTTGCAATTTCTCACCTGAGCTCTCTTTAGAGTGCGCGAGAGGATGAGCAGAAGATTAGGTGGCTAGAGAAGCCCAGAGCCCCAGTGTTCTTAGGCCTACAAAAGCGCTTCCAAGGAAGGGTGCTGGCTAGCAAGAGCTTTCAGTGCTGGCACTTTTCATCTCTGAGCAATTGCTGGACATTTGCAATTTCTCACCTGAGCTCTCTTTAGACTGCGCGAGAGGATGAGCAGAAGATTAGGTGGCTAGAGAAGCCCAGAGCCCCAGTGTTCTTAGGGCTACAAAAGCGCTTCCAAGGAAGGGTGCTGGCTAGCAACAGCTTTCAGTGCTGGCACTTTTCATCTCTGAACAATTGCTCGACGTTTGCAATTTCTCAGCTCTTGTCTACGAAGCAGAGAGATAGTGACCGTGACGTTTGGTGGGTAGAGAAGCGCAAAGCCCCAGTGTTGCTGCGCCTGTGAAAGCGCTTCCAAGGAAGGGTGCTGGCTAGCAACAGCTTTCAGTGCTGGCACTTTTCATCTCTGAGCAATTGCTCGACGTTTGCAATTTCTCACCTGAGCTCTCTTTAGACTGCGCGAGAGGATGAGCAGAAGAGTAGGTGGCTAGAGAAGCCCAGAGCGCCAGTGTTCTTAGGGCTACAAAAGCGCTTCCAAGGAAGGGTGCTGGCTAGCAAGAGCTTTCAGTGCTGGCACTTTTCATCTCTGAGCAATTGCTGGACATTTGCAATTTCTCACCTGAGCTCTCTTTAGACTGCGCGAGAGGATGAGCAGAAGAGTAGGTGGCTAGAGAAGCCCAGAGCCCCACTGTTCTTAGGCCTACAAAAGCGCTTCCAAGGAAGGGTGCTGGCTAGCAACAGCTTTCAGTGCTGGCACTTTTCATCTCTGAGCAATTGCTCGACGTTTGCAATCTCTCACCTGAGTTCTCTTTAGACTGCGCGAGAGGATGAGCAGAAGATTAGGTGGCTAGAGAAGCCCAGAGCCCCAGTGTTCTTAGGCCTACAAGAGCGCTTCCAAGGAAGGGTGCTGGCTAGCAACAGCTTTCAGTGCTGGCACTTTTCATCTCTGAGCAATTGCTCGACGTTTGCAATTTCTCGGCTCGTGTTTACGAGACGGAGAGATAGTGACCGTGATGTTTGGTGGCTAGAGAAGCGCAAAGCCCCAGTGTTGCTGCGCCTGTGAAAGCGCTTCCAAGGAAGGGTGCTGGCTAGCAACAGCTTTCAGTGCTGGCACTTTTCATCTCTGAGCAATTGCTCAACGTTTGCAGTTTCTCACCTGAGCTCTCTTTCGACTGCGCGAGAGGATGAGCAGAAGATTAGGTGGCTAGAGAAGCCCAGAGCCCCAGTGTTCTTAGGCCTACAAAAGCGCTTCCAAGGAAGGGTGCTGGCTAGCAACAGCTTTCAGTGCTGGCACTTTTCATCTCTGAGCAATTGCTGGACATTTGCAATTTCTCACCTGAGCTCTCTTTAGACTGCGCGAGAGGATGAGCAGAAGAGTAGGTGGCTAGAGAAGCCCAGAGCCCCACTGTTCTTAGGGCTACAAAAGCGCTTCCAAGGAAGGGTGCTGGCTAGCAAGAGCTTTCAGTGCTGGCACTTTTCATCTCTGAGCAATTGCTGGATGTCTGCAATTTCTCACCTGAGCTCTCTTTAGACTGCGCGAGAGGATGAGCAGAAGATTAGGTGGCTAGAGAAGCCCAGAGCCCCAGTGTTCTTAGGCCTACAAAAGCGCTTCCAAGGAAGGGTGCTGGCTAGCAACAGCTTTCAGTGCTGGCACTTTTCATCTCTGAGCAATTGCTCGACGTTTGCAATTTCTCACCTGAGCTCTCTTTAGACGGCGCGAGAGGATGAGCAGAAGAGTAGGTGGCTAGAGAAGCCCAGAGCCCCAGTGTTCTTAGGCCTACAAAAGCGCTTCCAAGGAAGGGTGCTGGCTAGCAAGAGCTTTCAGTGCTGGCACTTTTCATCTCTGAGCAATTGCTGGATGTTTTCAATTTCTCACCTGAGCTCTCTTTAGACTGCGCGAGAGGATGAGCAGAAGACGAGGTGGCTAGAGAAGGCCAGAGCCCCACTGTTCTTAGGGCTACAAAAGCGCTTCCAAGGAAGGGTGCTGGCTAGCAACAGCTTTCAGTGCTGGCACTTTTCATCTCTGAGCAATTGCTGGACGTTTGCAATTTCTCAGCTCTTGTCTAAGAGACTGAAAGAGAATGACCGTGATGTTTGGTGGGTAGAGAAGCGCAAAGCCCCAGTGTTGCTGCGCCTGTGAAAGCGCTTCCAAGGAAGGGTGCTGGCTAGCAACAGCTTTCAGTGCTGGCTCTTTTCATCTCTGAGCAATTGCTCGACGTTTGCAATTTCAAACCTGAGCTCTCTTTAGACTGCGCGAGAGGATGAGCAGAAGATTAGGTGGCTAGAGAAGCCCAGAGCCCCAGTGTTCTTAGGCCTACAAAAGCGCTTCCAAGGAAGGGTGCTGGCTAGCAATAGCTTTCAGTGCTGGCACTTTTCATCTCTGAGCAATTGCTCGACGTTTGCAATTTCTCACCTGAGCTCTCTTTAGACTGCGCGAGAGGATGAGCAGAAGATTAGGTGGCTAGAGAAGCCCAGAGCCCCAGTGTTCTTAGGGCTACAAGAGCGCTTCCAAGGAAAGGTGCTGGCTAGCCACAGCTTTCAGTGCTGGCACTTTTCATCTCTGAGCAGTTGCTCGACTTTTGCAATTTCTCAGCTCTTGTCTACGAGACTGAAAGAGAATGACCGTGATGTTTGGTGGGTAGAGTAGCGCAAAGCCCCAGTGTTGCTGTGCCTGTGAAAGCGCTTCCAAGGAAGGGTGCTGGCTAGCAACAGCTTTCAGTGCTGGCACTTTTCATCTCTGAGCAATTGCTCAACGTTTGCAATTTCTCACCTGAGCTCTCTTTAGAGTGCGCGAGAGGATGAGCAGAAGATTAGGTGGCTAGAGAAGCCCAGAGCCCCAGTGTTCTTAGGCCTACAAAAGCGCTTCCAAGGAAGGGTGCTGGCTAGCAAGAGCTTTCAGTGCTGGCACTTTTCATCTCTGAGCAATTGCTCAACGTTTGCAATTTCTCCCCTGAACTCTCTTTAGACTGCGCGAGAGGATGAGCAGAAGAGTAGGTGGCTAGAGAAGCCCAGAGCCCCAGTGTTCTTAGGGCTACAAAAGAGCTTCCAAGGAAGGGTGCTGGCTAGCAACAGCTTTCAGTGCTGGCACTTTTCATCTCTGAGCAATTGCTCAACGTTTGAAATTTCTCACCTGAGCTCTCTTTAGACTGCGCGAGAGGATGAGCAGAAGATTAGGTGGCTAGAGAAGCCCAGAGCCCCAGTGTTCTTTTGGCTACAAAAGCGTTTCCAAGGAAGGGTACTGGCTAGCCACAGCTTTCAGTGCTGGCACTTTTCATCTCTGAGCAATTGCTGGACGTTTGCAATTTCTCACCTGAGCTCTCTTTAGACTGCGCGAGAGGATGAGCAGAAGATTAGGTGGCTAGAGAAGCCCAGAGCCCCAGTGTTCTTAGGCCTACAAAAGCGCTTCCAAGGAAGGGTGCTGGCTAGCAACAGCTTTCAGTGCTGGCACTTTTCATCTCTGAGCAATTGCTCGACGTTTGCAATCTCTCACCTGAGTTCTCTTTAGACTGCGCGAGAGGATGAGCAGAATATTAGTTGGCTAGAGAAGCCCAGAGCCCCAGTGTTCTTAGGGCTACAAAAGCGCTTCCAAGGAAGGGTGCAGGCTAGCAACAGCTTTCAGTGCTGGCACTTTTCATCTCTGAGCAATTGCTCGACGTTTGCAATTTCTCAGCTCGTGTCTACGAGACGGAGAGATAGTGACCGTGATGTTTGGTGGGTAGAGTAGCGCAAAGCCCCAGTGTTGCTGCGCCTGTGAAAGCGCTTCCAAGGAAGGGTGCTGGCTAGCAACAGCTTTCAGTGCTGGCACTTTTCATCTCTGAGCAATTGCTGGACGTTTGCAATTTCTCAGCTCTTGTATAAGAGACTGAAAGAGAATGACCGTGATGTTTGGTGGGTAGAGTAGCGCAAAGCCCCAGTGTTGCTGTGCCTGTGAAAGCGCTTCCAAGGAAGGGTGCTGGCTAGCAACAGCTTTCAGTGCTGGCACTTTTCATCTCTGAGCAATTGCTGGACATTTGCAATTTCTCAGCTCTTGTCTAAGAGACTGAAAGAGAATGACCGTGATGTTTGGTGGGTAGAGTAGCGCAAAGCCCCAGTGTTGCTGTGCCTGTGAAAGCGCTTCCAAGGAAGGGTGCTGGCTAGCAACAGCTTTCAGTGCTGGCACTTTTCATCTCTGAGCAATTGCTGGACGTTTGCAATTTCTCACCTGAGCTCTCTTTAGAGTGCGCGAGAGGATGAGCAGAAGAGTAGGTGGCTAGAGAAGCCCAGAGCCCCACTGTTCTTAGTCCTACAAAAGCGCTTCCAAGGAAGGGTGCTGGCTAGCAACAGCTTTCAGTGCTGGCACTTTTCATCTCTGAGCAATTGCTCGACGTTTGCAATTTCTCAGCTCGTGTGTACGCGACGGAGAGATAGTGATCTAGATGTTTGGTGGGTAGAGAAGCGCAAAGCCCCAGTGTTGCTGCGCCTGTGAAAGCGCTTCCAAGGAAGGGTGCTGGCTAGCAACAGCTTTCAGTGCTGGCTCTTTTCATCTCTGAGCAATTGCTCGACGTTTGCAATTTCTCACCTGAGCTCTCTTTAGACTGCGCGAGAGGATGAGCAGAAGAGTAGGTGGCTAGAGAAGGCCAGAGCCCCAGTGTTCTTAGGCCTACAAAAGCGCTTCCAAGGAAGGGTGCTGGCTAGCAACAGCTTTCAGTGCTGGCACTTTTCATCTCTGAGCAATTGCTCGACGTTTGCAATTTCTCACCTGAGCTCTCTTTAGAGTGCGCGAGAGGATGAGCAGAAGAGTAGGTGGCTAGAGAAGCCCAGAGCCCCAGTGTTCTTAGGGCTACAAGAGCGCTTCCAAGGAAGGGTGCTGGCTAGCCACAGCTTTCAGTGCTGGCACTTTTCATCTCTGAGCAGTTGCTCGACTTTTGCAATTTCTCAGCTCTTGTCTACGAGACTGAAAGAGAATGACCGTGATGTTTGGTGGGTAGAGTAGCGCAAAGCCCCAGTGTTGCTGTGCCTGTGAAAGCGCTTCCAAGGAAGGGTGCTGGCTAGCAACAGCTTTCAGTGCTGGCACTTTTCATCTCTGAGCAATTGCTGGACATTTGCAATTTCTCACCTGAGCTCTCTTTAGAGTGCGCGAGAGGATGAGCAGAAGATTAGGTGGCTAGAGAAGCCCAGAGCCCCAGTGTTCTTAGGGCTACAAAAGCGCTTCCAAGGAAGGGTGCTGGCTAGCAACAGCTTTCAGTGCTGGCACTTTTCATCTCTGAGCAATTGCTCAACGTTTGAAATCTCTCACCTGAGCTCTCTTTAGACTGCGCGAGAGGATGAGCAGAAGATTAGGTGGCTAGAGAAGCCCAGAGCCCCAGTGTTCTTTTGGCTACAAAAGCGTTTCCAAGGAAGGGTACTGGCTAGCCACAGCTTTCAGTGCTGGCACTTTTCATCTCTGAGCAATTGCTCGACGTTTGCAATTTCTCACCTGAGCTCTCTTTAGACTGCGCGAGAGGATGAGCAGAAGAGTAGGTGGCTAGAGAAGCCCAGAGCCCCAGTGTTCTTAGGCCTACAAAAGCGCTTCCAAGGAAGGGTGCTGGCTAGCAACAGCTTTCAGTGCTGGCACTTTTCATCTCTGAGCAATTGCTCGACGTTTGCAATCTCTCACCTGAGTTCTCTTTAGACTGCGCGAGAGGATGAGCAGAAGATTAGGTGGCTAGAGAAGCACAGAG
Source organism: Sarcoramphus papa (assembly GCA_037962945.1). Lineage (NCBI taxonomy): Eukaryota > Metazoa > Chordata > Aves > Accipitriformes > Cathartidae > Sarcoramphus > Sarcoramphus papa. The sequence continues at coordinate 96,432,386 of CM075586.1, forward strand.
CCGCAGTGTTCTTAGGGCTACAAAAGCGCTTCCAAGGAAGGGTGCTGGCTAGCAACAGCTTTCAGTGCTGGCACTTTTCATCTCTGAGCAATTGCTCGACGTTTGCAATTTCTCGGCTCGTGTTTACGAGACGGAGAGATAGTGACCGTGACGTTTGGTGGGTAGAGTAGCGCAAAGCCCCAGTGTTGCTGCGCCTGTGAAAGCGCTTCCAAGGAAGGGTGCTGGCTAGCAACAGCTTTCAGTGCTGGCACTTTTCATCTCTGAGCAATTGCTGGACGTTTGCAATTTCTCAGCTCTTGTATAAGAGACTGAAAGAGAATGACCGTGATGTTTGGTGGGTAGAGTAGCGCAAAGCCCCAGTGTTGCTGTGCCTGTGAAAGCGCTTCCAAGGAAGGGTGCTGGCTAGCAACAGCTTTCAGTGCTGGCACTTTTCATCTCTGAGCAATTGCTGGACATTTGCAATTTCTCAGCTCTTGTCTAAGAGAATGAAAGAGAATGACCGTGATGTTTGGTGGGTAGAGTAGCGCAAAGCCCCAGTGTTGCTGTGCCTGTGAAAGCGCTTCCAAGGAAGGGTGCTGGCTAGCAACAGCTTTCAGTGCTGGCACTTTTCATCTCTGAGCAATTGCTGGACGTTTGCAATTTCTCACCTGAGCTCTCTTTAGAGTGCGCGAGAGGATGAGCAGAAGAGTAGGTGGCTAGAGAAGCCCAGAGCCCCAGTGTTCTTAGGGCTACAAAAGCACTTCCAAGGAAGGCTGCTGGCTAGCAACAGCTTTCAGTGCTGGCACTTTTCATCTCTGAGCAATTGCTCGACGTTTGCAATTTCTCACCTGAGCTCTCTTTAGACTGCGCGAGAGGATGAGCAGAAGATTAGGTGGCTAGAGAAGCCCAGAGCCCCAGTGTTCTTAGGGCTACAAAAGCGCTTCCAAGGAAGGGTGCTGGCTAGCAACAGCTTTCAGTGCTGGCACTTTTCATCTCTGAGCAATTGCTCGACGTTTGCAATTTCTCACCTGAGTTCTCTTTAGACTGCGCGAGAGGATGAGCAGAAGAGTAGGTGGCTAGAGAAGGCCAGAGCCCCAGTGTTCTTAGGCCTACAAAAGCGCTTCCAAGGAAGGGTGCTGGCTAGCAACAGCTTTCAGTGCTGGCACTTTTCATCTCTGAGCAATTGCTGGATGTTTGCAATTTCTCACCTGAGCTCTCTTTAGACTGCGCGAGAGGATGAGCAGAAGATTAGGTGGCTAGAGAAGCCCAGAGCCCCAGTGTTCTTAGGCCTACAAAAGCGCTTCCAAGGAATGGTGCTGGCTAGCAACAGCTTTCAGTGCTGGCACTTTTCATCTCTGAGCAATTGCTCGACGTTTGCAATTTCTCGGCTCGTGTTTACGAGACGGAGAGAGAGTGACCGTGATGTTTGGTGGGTAGAGAAGCGCAAATCCCCAGTGTTGCTGCGCCTGTGATAGCGCTTCCAAGGAAGGGTGCTGGCTAGCAACAGCTTTCAGTGCTGGCACTTTTCATCTCTGAGCAATTGCTCAACGTTTGCAATTTCTCACCTGAGCTCTCTTTAGACTGCGCGAGAGGATGAGCAGAAGATTAGGTGGCTAGAGAAGCCCAGAGCCCCAGTGTTCTTAAGGCTACAAGAGCGCTTCCAAGGAAGGGTGCTGGCTAGCAAGAGCTTTCAGTGCTGGCACTTTTCATCTCTGAACAATTGCTCAACGTTTGCAATTTCTCACCTGAGCTCTCTTTAGAGTGCGCGAGAGGATGAGCAGAAGAGTAGGTGGCTAGAGAAGCCCAGAGCCCCACTGTTCTTAGGGCTACAAAAGCGCTTCCAAGGAAGGGTGCTGGCTAGCAAGAGCTTTCAGTGCTGGCACTTTTCATCTCTGAGCAATTGCTGGATGTCTGCAATTTCTCACCTGAGTTCTCTTTAGACTGCGCGAGAGGATGAGCAGAAGAGTAGGTGGCTAGAGAAGCCCAGAGCCCCACTGTTCTTAGGCCTACAAAAGCGCTTCCAAGGAAGGGTGCTGGCTAGCAACAGCTTTCAGTGCTGGCACTTTTCATCTCTGAGCAATTGCTCGACGTTTGCAATTTCTCGGCTCGTGTTTACGAGACGGAGAGATAGTGACCGTGATGTTTGGTGGCTAGAGAAGCGCAAAGCCCCAGTGTTGCTGCGTTTGTGAAAGCGCTTCCAAGGAAGGGTGCTGGCTAGCAACAGCTTTCAGTGCTGGCACTTTTCATCTCTGAGCAATTGCTCGACGTTTGCAATTTCTCACCTGAGCTCTCTTTAGACTGCGCGAGAGGATGAGCAGAAGAGTAGGTGGCTAGAGAAGCCCAGAGCCCCACTGTTCTTAGGCCTACAAAAGCGCTTCCAAGGAAGGGTGCTGGCTAGCAACAGCTTTCAGTGCTGGCACTTTTCATCTCTGAGCAATTGCTGGACATTTGCAATTTCTCACCTGAGCTCTCTTTAGACTGCGCGAGAGGATGAGCAGAAGAGTAGGTGGCTAGAGAAGCCCAGAGCCCCAGTGTGCTTAGGCCTACAAAAGCGCTTCCAAGGAAGGGTGCTGGCTAGCCACAGCTTTCAGTGCTGGCACTTTTCATCTTTGAGCAGTTGCTCGACGTTTGCAATTTCTCAGCTCTTGTCTACGAGACGGAAAGAGAATGACCGTGATGTTTGGTGGGTAGAGTAGCGCAAAGCCCCAGTGTTGCTGCGCCTGTGAAAGCGCTTCCAAGGAAGGGTGCTGGCTAGCAACAGCTTTCAGTGCTGGCACTTTTCATCTCTGAGTAATTGCTCGACGTTTGCAATTTCTCACCTGAGCTCTCTTTAGACTGCGCGAGAGGATGAGCAGAAGAGTAGGTGGCTAGAGAAGCCCAGAGCCCCACTGTTCTTAGGCCTACAAAGGCACTTCCAAGGAAGGGTGCTGGCTAGCAACAGCTTTCAGTGCTGGCACTTTTCATCTCTGAGCAATTGCTCGACGTTTGCAATTTCTCAACTCGTGTTTACGAGACAGAGAGATAGTGACCGTGATGTTTGGTGGGTAGAGAAGCGCAAAGCCCCAGTGTTGCTGCGCCTGTGAAAGCGCTTCCAAGGAAGGGTGCTGGCTAGCAACAGCTTTCAGTGCTGGCACTTTTCATCTCTGAGCAATTGCTCGACGTTTGCATTTTCTCACCTGAGCTCTCTTTAGACTGCGCGAGAGGATGAGCAGAAGAGTAGGTGGCTAGAGAAGCCCAGAGCCCCAGTGTTCTTAGGGCTACAAAAGCGCTTCCAAGGAAGGGTGCTGGCTAGCCACAGCTTTCAGTGCTGGCACTTTTCATCTTTGAGCAGTTGCTCGACGTTTGCAATTTCTCAGCTCTTGTCTACGAGACGGAAAGAGAATGACCGTGATGTTTGGTGGGTAGAGTAGCGCAAAGCCCCAGTGTTGCTGCGCCTGTGAAAGCGCTTCCAAGGAAGGGTGCTGGCTAGCAACAGCTTTCAGTGCTGGCACTTTTCATCTCTGAGCAATTGCTCGACGTTTGCAATTTCTCACCTGAGCTCTCTTTAGACTGCGCGAGAGGATGAGCAGAAGAGTAGGTGGCTAGAGAAGCCCAGAGCCCCAGTGTTCTTAGGCCTACAAAAGCGCTTCCAAGGAAGGGTGCTGGCTAGCAACAGCTTTCAGTGCTGGCACTTTTCATCTCTGAGCAATTGCTGGACATTTGCAATTTCTCACCTGAGCTCTCTTTAGACTGCGCGAGAGGATGAGCAGAAGATTAGGTGGCTAGAGAAGCCCAGAGCCCCAGTGTTCTTAGGGCTACAAAAGCGCTTCCAAGGAAGGGTGCTGGCTAGCAACAGCTTTCAGTGCTGGCACTTTTCATCTCTGAGCAATTGCTGGACATTTGCAATTTCTCACCTGAGCTCTCTTTAGACTGCGCGAGAGGATGAGCAGAAGATTAGGTGGCTAGAGAAGCCCAGAGCCCCAGTGTTCTTAGGCCTACAAAAGCGCTTCCAAGGAAGGGTGCTGGCTAGCAACAGCTTTCAGTGCTGGCACTTTTCATCTCTGAACAATTGCTCAACGTTTGCAATTTCTCACCTGAGCTCTCTTTAGACTGCGCGAGAGGATGAGCAGAAGAGTAGGTGGCTAGAGAAGCCCAGAGCCCCAGTGTTCTTAGGGCTACAAAAGCGCTTCCAAGGAAGGGTGCTGGCTAGCAAGAGCTTTCAGTGCTGGCACTTTTCATCTCTGAGCAATTGCTGGACATTTGCAATTTCTCACCTGAGCTCTCTTTAGACTGCGCGAGAGGATGAGCAGAAGATTAGGTGGCTAGAGAAGCCCAGAGCCCCAGTGTTCTTAGGGCTACAAAAGCGCTTCCAAGGAAGGGTGCTGGCTAGCAACAGCTTTCAGTGCTGGCACTTTTCATCTCTGAGCAATTGCTGGACATTTGCAATTTCTCACCTGAGCTCTCTTTAGACTGCGCGAGAGGATGAGCAGAAGATTAGGTGGCTAGAGAAGCCCAGAGCCCCAGTGTTCTTAGGCCTACAAAAGCGCTTCCAAGGAAGGGTGCTGGCTAGCAACAGCTTTCAGTGCTGGCACTTTTCATCTCTGAACAATTGCTCAACGTTTGCAATTTCTCACCTGAGCTCTCTTTAGACTGCGCGAGAGGATGAGCAGAAGATTAGGTGGCTAGAGAAGGCCAGAGCCCCAGTGTTCTTAGGCCTACAAAAGCGCTTCCAAGGAAGGGTGCTGGCTAGCAACAGCTTTCAGTGCTGGCACTTTTCATCTCTGAGCAATTGCTCGACGTTTGCAATCTCTCACCTGAGTTCTCTTTAGACTGCGCGAGAGGATGAGCAGAAGATGAGGTGGCTAGAGAAGCCCAGAGCCCCAGTGTTCTTAGGCCTACAAAAGCGCTTCCAAGGAAGGGTGCTGGCTAGCAACAGCTTTCAGTGCTGGCACTTTTCATCTCTGAGCAATTGCTCGACGTTTGCAATTTCTCGGCTCGTGTTTACGAGACGGAGAGATAGTGACCGTGATGTTTGGTGGCTAGAGAAGCGCAAAGCCCCAGTGTTGCTGCGCCTGTGAAAGCGCTTCCAAGGAAGGGTGCTGGCTAGCAACAGCTTTCAGTGCTGGCACTTTTCATCTCTGAGCAATTGCTCAACGTTTGCAGTTTCTCACCTGAGCTCTCTTTCGACTGCGCGAGAGGATGAGCAGAAGATTAGGTGGCTAGAGAAGCCCAGAGCCCCAGTGTTCTTAGGGCTACAAAAGCGCTTCCAAGGAAGGGTGCTGGCTAGCAACAGCTTTCAGTGCTGGCACTTTTCATCTCTGAGCAATTGCTGGACGTTTGCAATTTCTCACCTGAGCTCTCTTTAGACTGCGCGAGAGGATGAGCAGAAGAGTAGGTGGCTAGAGAAGCCCAGAGCCCCACTGTTCTTAGGCCTACAAAAGCGCTTCCAAGGAAGGGTGCTGGCTAGCAACAGCTTTCAGTGCTGGCACTTTTCATCTCTGAGCAATTGCTCGACGTTTGCAATCTCTCACCTGAGTTCTCTTTAGACTGCGCGAGAGGATGAGCAGAAGATTAGGTGGCTAGAGAAGCCCAGAGCCCCAGTGTTCTTAGGGCTACAACAGCGGTTCCAAGGAAGGGTGCTGGCTAGCAACAGCTTTCAGTGCTGGCACTTTTCATCTCTGAGCAATTGCTCGACGTTTGCAATTTCTCGGCTCGTGTTTACGAGACGGAGAGATAGTGACCGTGATGTTTGGTGGCTAGAGAAGCGCAAAGCCCCAGTGTTGCTGCGCCTGTGAAAGCGCTTCCAAGGAAGGGTGCTGGCTAGCAACAGCTTTCAGTGCTGGCACTTTTCATCTCTGAGCAATTGCTCAACGTTTGCAGTTTCTCACCTGAGCTCTCTTTCGACTGCGCGAGAGGATGAGCAGAAGATTAGGTGGCTAGAGAAGCCCAGAGCCCCAGTGTTCTTAGGGCTACAAAAGCGCTTCCAAGGAAGGGTGCTGGCTAGCAACAGCTTTCAGTGCTGGCACTTTTCATCTCTGAGCAATTGCTCGACGTTTGCAATTTCTCACCTGAGCTCTCTTTAGACTGCGCGAGAGGATGAGCAGAAGAGTAGGTGGCTAGAGAAGCCCAGAGCCCCACTGTTCTTAGGGCTACAAAAGCGCTTCCAAGGAAGGGTGCTGGCTAGCAAGAGCTTTCAGTGCTGGCACTTTTCATCTCTGAGCAATTGCTGGATGTTTGCAATTTCTCACCTGAGCTCTCTTTAGACTGCGCGAGAGGATGAGCAGAAGAGTAGGTGGCTAGAGAAGCCCAGAGCCCCAGTGTTCTTAGGCCTACAAAAGCGCTTCCAAGGAAGGGTGCTGGCTAGCAACAGCTTTCAGTGCTGGCACTTTTCATCTCTGAGCAATTGCTCGACGTTTGCAATTTCTCACCTGAGCTCTCTTTAGACGGCGCGAGAGGATGAGCAGAAGAGTAGGTGGCTAGAGAAGCCCAGAGCCCCACTGTTCTTAGGGCTACAAAAGCGCTTCCAAGGAAGGGTGCTGGCTAGCAAGAGCTTTCAGTGCTGGCACTTTTCATCTCTGAGCAATTGCTGGACATTTGCAATTTCTCACCTGAGCTCTCTTTAGACTGCGCGAGAGGATGAGCAGAAGATTAGGTGGCTAGAGAAGCCCAGAGCCCCACTATTCTTAGGCCTACAAAAGCGCTTCCAAGGAAGGGTGCTGGCTAGCAACAGCTTTCAGTGCTGGCACTTTTCATCTCTGAGCAATTGCTCGACGTTTGCAATTTCTCAGCTCTTGTCTACGAGACAGAGAGATAGTGACCGTGACGTTTGGTGGCTAGAGAAGCGCAAAGGTCCAGTGTTGCTGCGCCTGTGAAAGCGCTTCCAAGGAAGGGTGCTGGCTAGCAACAGCTTTCAGTGCTGGCACTTTTCATCTCTGAGTAATTGCTCGACGTTTGCAATTTCTCACCTGAGCTCTCTTTAGACTGCGCGAGAGGATGAGCAGAAGAGTAGGTGGCTAGAGAAGCCCAGAGCCCCAGTGTTCTTAGGGCTACAAAAGCGCTTCCAAGGAAGGGTGCTGGCTAGCAACAGCTTTCAGTGCTGGCACTTTTCATCTCTGAGCAATTGCTGGACATTTGCAATTTCTCACCTGAGCTCTCTTTAGACTGCGCGAGAGGATGAGCAGAAGATGAGGTGGCTAGAGAAGCCCAGAGCCCCAGTGTTCTTAGGGCTACAAAAGCGCTTCCAAGGAAGGGTGCTGGCTAGCAACAGCTTTCAGTGCTGGCACTTTTCATCTCTGAGCAATTGCTCGACGTTTGCAATTTCTCACCTGAGCTCTCTTTAGACTGCGCGAGAGGATGAGCAGAAGATTAGGTGGCTAGAGAAGGCCAGAGCCCCAGTGTTCTTAGGCCTACAAAAGCGCTTCCAAGGAAGGGTGCTGGCTAGCAACAGCTTTCAGTGCTGGCACTTTTCATCTCTGAGCAATTGCTCGACGTTTGCAATTTCTCAGCTCGTGTCTAAGAGACGGAGAGATAGTGACCGTGATGTTTGGTGGCTAGAGAAGCGCAAAGCCCCAGTGTTGCTGCGCCTGTGAAAGCGCTTCCAAGGAAGGGTGCTGGCTAGCAACAGCTTTCAGTGCTGGCACTTTTCATCTCTGAGCAATTGCTCAACGTTTGCAGTTTCTCACCTGAGCTCTCTTTCGACTGCGCGAGAGGATGAGCAGAATATTAGGTGGCTAGAGAAGGCCAGAGCCCCAGTGTTCTTAGGCCTACAAAAGCGCTTCCAAGGAAGGGTGCTGGCTAGCAACAGCTTTCAGTGCTGGCACTTTTCATCTCTGAGCAATTGCTGGACGTTTGCAATTTCTCACCTGAGCTCTCTTTAGACTGCGCGAGAGGATGAGCAGAAGAGTAGGTGGCTAGAGAAGCCCAGAGCCCCACTGTTCTTAGGGCTACAAAAGCGCTTCCAAGGAAGGGTGCTGGCTAGCAAGAGCTTTCAGTGCTGGCACTTTTCATCTCTGAGCAATTGCTGGATGTTTGCAATTTCTCACCTGAGCTCTCTTTAGACTGCGCGAGAGGATGAGCAGAAGAGTAGGTGGCTAGAGAAGCCCAGAGCCCCAGTGTTCTTAGGGCTACAAAAGCGCTTCCAAGGAAGGGTGCTGGCTAGCAACAGCTTTCAGTGCTGGCACTTTTCATCTCTGAGCAATTGCTCGACGTTTGCAATTTCTCACCTGAGCTCTCTTTAGACGGCGCGAGAGGATTAGCAGAAGAGTAGGTGGCTAGAGAAGCCCAGAGCCCCACTGTTCTTAGGCCTACAAAAGCGCTTCCAAGGAAGGGTGCTGGCTAGCAAGAGCTTTCAGTGCTGGCACTTTTCATCTCTGAGCAATTGCTGGACATTTGCAATTTCTCACCTGAGCTCTCTTTAGACTGCGCGAGAGGATGAGCAGAAGATTAGGTGGCTAGAGAAGCCCAGAGCCCCAGTGTTCTTAGGCCTACAAAAGCGCTTCCAAGGAAGGGTGCTGGCTAGCAACAGCTTTCAGTGCTGGCACTTTTCATCTCTGAGCAATTGCTCGACGTTTGCAATTTCTCAGCTCGTGTCTACGAGACGGAGAGATAGTGACCTTGATATTTGGTGGGTAGAGAAGCGCAAAGCCCCAGTGTTGCTGCGCCTGTGAAAGCGCTTCCAAGGAAGGGTGCTGGCTAGCAACAGCTTTCAGTGCTGGCACTTTTCATCTCTGAGTAATTGCTCGACGTTTGCAATTTCTCACCTGAGCTCTCTTTAGACTGCGCGAGAGGATGAGCAGAAGAGTAGGTGGCTAGAGAAGCCCAGAGCCCCACTGTTCTTAGGGCTACAAAAGCGCTTCCAAGGAAGGGTGCTGGCTAGCAACAGCTTTCAGTGCTGGCACTTTTCATCTCTGAGCAATTGCTGGACATTTGCAATTTCTCACCTGAGCTCTCTTTAGACTGCGCGAGAGGATGAGCAGAAGAGTAGGTGGCTAGAGAAGCCCAGAGCCCCAGTGTTCTTAGGGCTACAAAAGCGCTTCCAAGGAAGGGTGCTGGCTAGCAACAGCTTTCAGTGCTGGCACTTTTCATCTCTGAGCAATTGCTCGACGTTTGCAATTTCTCACCTGAGCTCTCTTTAGACTGCGCGAGAGGATGAGCAGAAGATTAGGTGGCTAGAGAAGCCCAGAGCCCCAGTGTTCTTAGGCCTACAAAAGCGCTTCCAAGGAAGGGTGCTGGCTAGCAACAGCTTTCAGTGCTGGCACTTTTCATCTCTGAGCAATTGCTCGACGTTTGCAATCTCTCACCTGAGTTCTCTTTAGACTGCGCGAGAGGATGAGCAGAAGATTAGGTGGCTAGAGAAGCCCAGAGCCCCAGTGTTCTTAGGCCTACAACAGCGGTTCCAAGGAAGGGTGCTGGCTAGCAACAGCTTTCAGTGCTGGCACTTTTCATCTCTGAGCAATTGCTCGACGTTTGCAATTTCTCGGCTCGTGTTTACGAGACGGAGAGATAGTGACCGTGATGTTTGGTGGCTAGAGAAGCGCAAAGCCCCAGTGTTGCTGCGCCTGTGAAAGCGCTTCCAAGGAAGGGTGCTGGCTAGCAACAGCTTTCAGTGCTGGCACTTTTCATCTCTGAGCAATTGCTCAACGTTTGCAGTTTCTCACCTGAGCTCTCTTTCGACTGCGCGAGAGGATGAGCAGAAGATTAGGTGGCTAGAGAAGCCCAGAGCCCCAGTGTTCTTAGGGCTACAAAAGCGCTTCCAAGGAAGGGTGCTGGCTAGCAACAGCTTTCAGTGCTGGCACTTTTCATCTCTGAGCAATTGCTGGACGTTTGCAATTTCTCCCCTGAGCTCTCTTTAGAGTGCGCGAGAGGATGAGCAGAAGAGTAGGTGGCTAGAGAAGCCCAGAGCCCCGGTGTTCTTAGGCCTACAAAAGCGCTTCCAAGGAAGGGTGCTGGCTAGCAACAGCTTTCAGTGCTGGCACTTTTCATCTCTGAGCAATTGCTCGACGTTTGCAATCTCTCACCTGAGTTCTCTTTAGACTGCGCGAGAGGATGAGCAGAAGATTAGGTGGCTAGAGAAGGCCAGAGCCCCAGTGTTCTTAGGCCTACAAAAGCGCTTCCAAGGAAGGGTGCTGGCTAGCAACAGCTTTCAGTGCTGGCACTTTTCATCTCTGAGCAATTGCTCGACGTTTGCAATTTCTCGGCTCGTGTTTACGAGACGGAGAGATAGTGACCGTGATGTTTGGTGGCTAGAGAAGCGCAAAGCCCCAGTGTTGCTGCGCCTGTGAAAGCGCTTCCAAGGAAGGGTGCTGGCTAGCAACAGCTTTCAGTGCTGGCACTTTTCATCTCTGAGCAATTGCTCAACGTTTGCAGTTTCTCACCTGAGCTCTCTTTCGACTGCGCGAGAGGATGAGCAGAAGATTAGGTGGCTAGAGAAGCCCAGAGCCCCACTGTTCTTAGGCCTACAAAAGCGCTTCCAAGGAAGGGTGCTGGCTAGCAACAGCTTTCAGTGCTGGCACTTTTCATCTCTGAGCAATTGCTCGACGTTTGCAATTTCTCACCTGAGCTCTCTTTAGACTGCGCGAGAGGATGAGCAGAAGAGTAGGTGGCTAGAGAAGCCCAGAGCCCCAGTGTTCTTAGGGCTACAAAAGCGCTTCCAAGGAAGGGTGCTGGCTAGCAACAGCTTTCAGTGCTGGCACTTTTCATCTCTGAGCAATTGCTGGACATTTGCAATTTCTCACCTGAGCTCTCTTTAGACTGCGCGAGAGGATGAGCAGAAGATTAGGTGGCTAGAGAAGCCCAGAGCCCCAGTGTTCTTAGGCCTACAAAAGCGCTTCCAAGGAAGGGTGCTGGCTAGCAACAGCTTTCAGTGCTGGCACTTTTCATCTCTGAGCAATTGCTCGACGTTTGCAATTTCTCACCTGAGCTCTCTTTAGACGGCGCGAGAGGATGAGCAGAAGAGTAGGTGGCTAGAGAAGCCCAGAGCCCCAGTGTTCTTAGGCCTACAAAAGCGCTTCCAAGGAAGGGTGCTGGCTAGCAACAGCTTTCAGTGCTGGCACTTTTCATCTCTAAGCAATTGCTGGACATTTGCAATTTCTCACCTGAGCTCTCTTTAGACTGCGCGAGAGGATGAGCAGAAGATTAGGTGGCTAGAGAAGCCCAGAGCCCCAGTGTTCTTAGGCCTACAAAAGCGCTTCCAAGGAAGGGTGCTGGCTAGCAACAGCTTTCAGTGCTGGCACTTTTCATCTCTGAGCAATTGCTCGACGTTTGCAATTTCTCAGCTCTTGTCTACGAAACAGAGAGATAGTGACCGTGACGTTTGGTGGCTAGAGAAGCGCAAAGCCCCAGTGTTGCTGCGCCTGTGAAAGCGCTTCCAAGGAAGGGTGCTGGCTAGCAACAGCTTTCAGTGCTGGCACTTTTCATCTCTGAGTAATTGCTCGACGTTTGCAATTTCTCACCTGAGCTCTCTTTAGACTGCGCGAGAGGATGAGCAGAAGAGTAGGTGGCTAGAGAAGCCCAGAGCCCCACTGTTCTTAGGGCTACAAAAGCGCTTCCAAGGAAGGGTGCTGGCTAGCAACAGCTTTCAGTGCTGGCACTTTTCATCTCTGAGCAATTGCTGGACATTTGCAATTTCTCACCTGAGCTCTCTTTAGACTGCGCGAGAGGATGAGCAGAAGAGTAGGTGGCTAGAGAAGCCCAGAGCCCCAGTGTTCTTAGGGCTACAAAAGCGCTTCCAAGGAAGGGTGCTGGCTAGCAACAGCTTTCAGTGCTGGCACTTTTCATCTCTGAGCAATTGCTCGACGTTTGCAATTTCTCACCTGAGCTCTCTTTAGACTGCGCGAGAGGATGAGCAGAAGATTAGGTGGCTAGAGAAGCCCAGAGCCCCAGTGTTCTTAGGGCTACAAAAGCGCTTCCAAGGAAGGGTGCTGGCTAGCAACAGCTTTCAGTGCTGGCACTTTTCATCTCTGAGCAATTGCTCGACGTTTGCAATTTCTCAGCTCGTGTCTACGAGACGGAGAGATAGTGACCGTGATGTTTGGTGGGTAGAGAAGCGCAAAGCCCCAGTGTTGCTGCGCCTGTGAAAGCGCTTCCAAGGAAGGCTGCTGGCTAGCAACAGCTTTCAGTGCTGTCACTTTTCATCTCTGAGCAGTTGCTCGACGTTTGCAATTTCTCACCTGAGCTCTCTTTAGAGTGCGCGAGAGGATGAGCAGAAGATTAGGTGGCTAGAGAAGCCCAGAGCCCCAGTGTTCTTAGGCCTACAAAAGCGCTTCCAAGGAAGGGTGCTGGCTAGCAAGAGCTTTCAGTGCTGGCACTTTTCATCTCTGAGCAATTGCTGGATGTTTGCAATTTCTCACCTGAGCTCTCTTTAGACTGCGCGAGAGGATGAGCAGAAGAGTAGGTGGCTAGAGAAGCCCAGAGCCCCAGTGTTCTTAGGCCTACAAAAGCGCTTCCAAGGAAGGGTGCTGGCTAGCAACAGCTTTCAGTGCTGGCACTTTTCATCTCTGAGCAATTGCTGGACGTTTGCAATTTCTCACCTGAGCTCTCTTTAGACGGCGCGAGAGGATGAGCAGAAGAGTAGGTGGCTAGAGAAGGCCAGAGCCCCACTGTTCTTAGGCCTACAAAAGCGCTTCCAAGGAAGGGTGCTGGCTAGCAAGAGCTTTCAGTGCTGGCACTTTTCATCTCTGAGCAATTGCTGGACATTTGCAATTTCTCACCTGAGCTCTCTTTAGACTGCGCGAGAGGATGAGCAGAAGATTAGGTGGCTAGAGAAGCCCAGAGCCCCAGTGTTCTTAGGGCTACAAAAGCGCTTCCAAGGAAGGGTGCTGGCTAGCAACAGCTTTCAGTGCTGGCACTTTTCATCTCTGAGCAATTGCTCGACGTTTGCAATTTCTCAGCTCTTGTCTACGAAACAGAGAGATAGTGACCGTGACGTTTGGTGGCTAGAGAAGCGCAAAGCCCCAGTGTTGCTGCGCCTGTGAAAGCGCTTCCAAGGAAGGGTGCTGGCTAGCAACAGCTTTCAGTGCTGGCACTTTTCATCGCTGAGTAATTGCTCGACGTTTGCAATTTCTCACCTGAGCTCTCTTTAGACTGCGCGAGAGGATGAGCAGAAGAGTAGGTGGCTAGAGAAGCCCAGAGCCCCAGTGTTCTTAGGGCTACAAAAGCGCTTCCAAGGAAGGGTGCTGGCTAGCAACAGCTTTCAGTGCTGGCACTTTTCATCTCTGAGCAATTGCTGGACATTTGCAATTTCTCACCTGAGCTCTCTTTAGACTGCGCGAGAGGATGAGCAGAAGAGTAGGTGGCTAGAGAAGCCCAGAGCCCCAGTGTTCTTAGGGCTACAAAAGCGCTTCCAAGGAAGGGTGCTGGCTAGCAACAGCTTTCAGTGCTGGCACTTTTCATCTCTGAGCAATTGCTCGACGTTTGCAATTTCTCACCTGAGCTCTCTTTAGAGTGCGCGAGAGGATGAGCAGAAGATTAGGTGGCTAGAGAAGCCCAGAGCCCCAGTGTTCTTAGGCCTACAAAAGCGCTTCCAAGGAAGGGTGCTGGCTAGCAACAGCTTTCAGTGCTGGCACTTTTCATCTCTGAGCAATTGCTCGACGTTTGCAATCTCTCACCTGAGTTCTCTTTAGACTGCGCGAGAGGATGAGCAGAAGATTAGGTGGCTAGAGAAGCCCAGAGCCCCAGTGTTCTTAGGCCTACAACAGCGGTTCCAAGGAAGGGTGCTGGCTAGCAACAGCTTTCAGTGCTGGCACTTTTCATCTCTGAGCAATTGCTCGACGTTTGCAATTTCTCGGCTCGTGTTTACGAGACGGAGAGATAGTGACCGTGATGTTTGGTGGCTAGAGAAGCGCAAAGCCCCAGTGTTGCTGCGCCTGTGAAAGCGCTTCCAAGGAAGGGTGCTGGCTAGCAACAGCTTTCAGTGCTGGCACTTTTCATCTCTGAGCAATTGCTCAACGTTTGCAGTTTCTCACCTGAGCTCTCTTTCGACTGCGCGAGAGGATGAGCAGAAGAGTAGGTGGCTAGAGAAGCCCAGAGCCCCACTGTTCTTAGGCCTACAAAAGCGCTTCCAAGGAAGGGTGCTGGCTAGCAACAGCTTTCAGTGCTGGCACTTTTCATCTCTGAGCAATTGCTCGACGTTTGCAATTTCTCACCTGAGCTCTCTTTAGACTGCGCGAGAGGATGAGCAGAAGAGTAGGTGGCTAGAGAAGCCCAGAGCCCCACTGTTCTTAGGCCTACAAAAGCGCTTCCAAGGAAGGGTGCTGGCTAGCAAGAGCTTTCAGTGCTGGCACTTTTCATCTCTGAGCAATTGCTCGACGTTTGCAATTTCTCACCTGAGCTCTCTTTAGACTGCGCGAGAGGATGAGCAGAAGAGTAGGTGGCTAGAGAAGCCCAGAGCCCCAGTGTTCTTAGGGCTACAAAAGCGTTTCCAAGGAAGGGTGCTGGCTAGCAAGAGCTTTCAGTGCTGGCACTTTTCATCTCTGAGCAATTGCTCGACGTTTGCAATTTCTCGGCTCGTGTTTACGAGACGGAGAGATAGTGACCGTGATGTTTGGTGTCTAGAGAAGCGCAAAGCCCCAGTGTTGCTGCGTTTGTGAAAGCGCTTCAAAGGAAGGGTGCTGGCTAGCAACAGCTTTCAGTGCTGGCACTTTTCTTCTCTGAGCAATTGCTCGACGTTTGCAATTTCTCACCTGAGCTCTCTTTAGACTGCGCGAGAGGATGAGCAGAAGATTAGGTGGCTAGAGAAGTCCAGAGCCCCAGTGTTCTTAGGGCTACAAAAGCGCTTCCAAGGAAGGGTGCTGGCTAGCAACAGCTTTCAGTGCTGGCACTTTTCATCTCTGAGCAATTGCTCAACGTTTGCAATTTCTACCTGAGCTCTCTTTAGAGTGCGCGAGAGGATGAGCAGAAGAGTAGGTGGCTAGAGAAGCCCAGAGCCCCACTGTTCTTAGGCCTACAAAAGCGCTTCCAAGGAAGGGTGCTGGCTAGCCACAGCTTTCAGTGCTGGCACTTTTCATCTCTGAGCAATTGCTCGACGTTTGCAATTTCTCGGCTCGTGTTTACGAGACGGAGAGATAGTGACCGTGATGTTTGGTGGCTAGAGAAGCGCAAAGCCCCAGTGTTGCTGCGCCTGTGAAAGCGCTTCCAAGGAAGGGTGCTGGCTAGCAACAGCTTTCAGTGCTGGCACTTTTCATCTCTGAGCAATTGCTCGACGTTTGCATTTTCTCACCTGAGCTCTCTTTAGACTGCGCGAGAGGATGAGCAGAAGAGTAGGTGGCTAGAGAAGCCCAGAGCCCCAGTGTTCTTAGGGCTACAAAAGCGCTTCCAAGGAAGGGTGCTGGCTAGCCACAGCTTTCAGTGCTGGCACTTTTCATCTTTGAGCAGTTGCTCGACGTTTGCAATTTCTCAGCTCTTGTCTACGAGACGGAAAGAGAATGACCGTGATGTTTGGTGGGTAGAGTAGCGCAAAGCGCCATTGTTGCTGCGCCTGTGAAAGCGCTTCCAAGGAAGGGTGCTGGCTAGCAACAGCTTTCAGTGCTGGCACTTTTCATCTCTGAGCAATTGCTGGACATTTGCAATTTCTCACCTGAGCTCTCTTTAGACTGCGCGAGAGGATGAGCAGAAGATTAGGTGGCTAGAGAAGCCCAGAGCCCCACTGTTCTTAGGCCTACAAAAGCGCTTCCAAGGAAGGGTGCTGGCTAGCAACAGCTTTCAGTGCTGGCACTTTTCATCTCTGAACAATTGCTCGACGTTTGCAATTTCTCACCTGAGCTCTCTTTAGACTGCGCGAGAGGATGAGCAGAAGAGTAGGTGGCTAGAGAAGCCCAGAGCCCCACTGTTCTTAGGCCTACAAAAGCGCTTCCAAGGAAGGGTGCTGGCTAGCAACAGCTTTCAGTGCTGGCACTTTTCATCTCTGAGCAATTGCTCGACGTTTGCAATTTCTCACCTGAGCTCTCTTTAGACTGCGCGAGAGGATGAGCAGAAGAGTAGGTGGCTAGAGAAGCCCAGAGCCCCACTCTTCTTAGGCCTACAAAAGCGCTTCCAAGGAAGGGTGCTGGCTAGCAAGAGCTTTCAGTGCTGGCACTTTTCATCTCTGAGCAATTGCTGGACATTTGCAATTTCTCACCTGAGCTCTCTTTAGACTGCGCGAGAGGATGAGCAGAAGATTAGGTGGCTAGAGAAGCCCAGAGCCCCAGTGTTCTTAGGGCTACAAAAGCGCTTCCAAGGAAGGGTGCTGGCTAGCAAGAGCTTTCAGTGCTGGCACATTTCATCTCTGAACAATTGCTCGACGTTTGCAATTTCTCAGCTCTTGTCTACGAAACAGAGAGATAGTGACCGTGACGTTTGGTGGGTAGAGAAGCGCAAAGCCCCAGTGTTGCTGCGCCTGTGAAAGCGCTTCCAAGGAAGGGTGCTGGCTAGCAACAGCTTTCAGTGCTGGCACTTTTCATCTCTGAGTAATTGCTCGACGTTTGCAATTTCTCACCTGAGCTCTGTTTCGACTGCGCGAGAGGATGAGCAGAAGATTAGGTGGGTAGAGAAGCCCAGAGCCCCAGTGTTCTTAGGGCTACAAAAGCGCTTCCAAGGAAGGGTGCTGGCTAGCAAGAGCTTTCAGTGCTGGCACTTTTCATCTCTGAGCAATTGCTCGACGTTTGCAATTTCTCACCTGAGCTCTCTTTAGACTGCGCGAGAGGATGAGCAGAAGAGTAGGTGGCTAGAGAAGCCCAGAGCCCCAGTGTTCTTAGGCCTACAAAAGCGCTTCCAAGGAAGGGTGCTGGCTAGCAACAGCTTTCAGTGCTGGCACTTTTCATCTCTGAGCAATTGCTCGACGTTTGCAATCTCTCACCTGAGTTCTCTTTAGACTGCGCGAGAGGATGAGCAGAAGATTAGGTGGCTAGAGAAGCCCAGAGCCCCAGTGTTCTTAGGCCTACAACAGCGGTTCCAAGGAAGGGTGCTGGCTAGCAACAGCTTTCAGTGCTGGCACTTTTCATCTCTGAGCAATTGCTCGACGTTTGCAATTTCTCGGCTCGTGTTACGAGACGGAGAGATAGTGACCGTGATGTTTGGTGGCTAGAGAAGCGCAAAGCCCCAGTGTTGCTGCGCCTGTGAAAGCGCTTCCAAGGAAGGGTGCTGGCTAGCAACAGCTTTCAGTGCTGGCTCTTTTCATCTCTGAGCAATTGCTCGACGTTTGCAGTTTCTCACCTGAGCTCTCTTTCGACTGCGCGAGAGGATGAGCAGAAGAGTAGGTGGCTAGAGAAGCCCAGAGCCCCAGTGTTCTTAGGGCTACAAAAGCGCTTCCAAGGAAGGGTGCTGGCTAGCAAGAGCTTTCAGTGCTGGCACTTTTCATCTCTGAGCAATTGCTCGACGTTTGCAATTTCTCACCTGAGCTCTCTTTAGACTGCGCGAGAGGATGAGCAGAAGAGTAGGTGGCTAGAGAAGCCCAGAGCCCCACTGTTCTTAGGGCTACAAAAGCGCTTCCAAGGAAGGGTGCTGGCTAGCAAGAGCTTTCAGTGCTGGCACTTTTCATCTCTGAGCAATTGCTGGATGTTTGCAATTTCTCACCTGAGCTCTCTTTAGACTGCGCGAGAGGATGAGCAGAAGAGTAGGTGGCTAGAGAAGCCCAGAGCCCCAGTGTTCTTAGGGCTACAAAAGCGTTTCCAAGGAAGGGTGCTGGCTAGCAAGAGCTTTCAGTGCTGGCACTTTTCATCTCTGAGCAATTGCTCGACGTTTGAAATTTCTCGGCTCGTGTTTACGAGACGGAGAGATAGTGACCGTGATGTTTGGTGGCTAGAGAAGCGCAAAGCCCCAGTGTTGCTGCGTTTGTGAAAGCGCTTCCAAGGAAGGGTGCTGGCTAGCAACAGCTTTCAGTGCTGGCACTTTTCATCTCTGAGCAATTGCTCGACGTTTGCAATTTCTCACCTGAGCTCTCTTTAGACTGCGCGAGAGGATGAGCAGAAGATTAGGTGGCTAGAGAAGTCCAGAGCCCCAGTGTTCTTAGGGCTACAAAAGCGCTTCCAAGGAAGGGTGCTGGCTAGCAACAGCTTTCAGTGCTGGCACTTTTCATCTCTGAGCAATTGCTCAACGTTTGCAATTTCTACCTGAGCTCTCTTTAGACTGCGCGAGAGGATGAGCAGAAGAGTAGGTGGCTAGAGAAGCCCAGAGCCCCAGTGTGCTTAGGCCTACAAAAGCGCTTCCAAGGAAGGGTGCTGGCTAGCCACAGCTTTCAGTGCTGGCACTTTTCATCTTTGAGCAGTTGCTCGACGTTTGCAATTTCTCAGCTCTTGTCTACGAGACGGAAAGAGAATGACCGTGATGTTTGGTGGGTAGAGTAGCGCAAAGCCCCAGTGTTGCTGCGCCTGTGAAAGCGCTTCCAAGGAAGGGTGCTGGCTAGCAACAGCTTTCAGTGCTGGCACTTTTCATCTCTGAGTAATTGCTCGACGTTTGCAATTTCTCACCTGAGCTCTCTTTAGAGTGCGCGAGAGGATGAGCAGAAGAGTAGGTGGCTAGAGAAGCCCAGAGCCCCACTGTTCTTAGGCCTACAAAAGCGCTTCCAAGGAAGGGTGCTGGCTAGCAACAGCTTTCAGTGCTGGCACTTTTCATCTCTGAGCAATTGCTCGACGTTTGCAATTTCTCAACTCGTGTTTACGAGACAGAGAGATAGTGACCGTGAATGTTTGGTGGCTAGAGAAGCGCAAAGCCCCAGTGTTGCTGCGCCTGTGAAAGCGCTTCCAAGGAAGGGTGCTGGCTAGCAACAGCTTTCAGTGCTGGCACTTTTCATCTCTGAGCAATTGCTCGACGTTTGCAATTTCTCACCTGAGCTCTCTTTAGAGTGCGCGAGAGGATGAGCAGAAGAGTAGGTGGCTAGAGAAGCCCAGAGCCCCAGTGTTCTTAGGGCTACAAAAGCGCTTCCAAGGAAGGGTGCTGGCTAGCCACAGCTTTCAGTGCTGGCACTTTTCATCTTTGAGCAGTTGCTCGACGTTTGCAATTTCTCAGCTCTTGTCTACGAGACGGAAAGAGAATGACCGTGATGTTTGGTGGGTAGAGTAGCGCAAAGCGCCATTGTTGCTGTGCCTGTGAAAGCGCTTCCAAGGAAGGGTGCTGGCTAGCAACAGCTTTCAGTGCTGGCACTTTTCATCTCTGAGCAATTGCTGGACATTTGCAATTTCTCACCTGAGCTCTCTTTAGAGTGCGCGAGAGGATGAGCAGAAGATTAGGTGGCTAGAGAAGCCCAGAGCCCCACTGTTCTTAGGGCTACAAAAGCGCTTCCAAGGAAGGGTGCTGGCTAGCAACAGCTTTCAGTGCTGGCACTTTTCATCTCTGAACAATTGCTCGACGTTTGCAATTTCTCACCTGAGCTCTCTTTAGACTGCGCGAGAGGATGAGCAGAAGATTAGGTGGCTAGAGAAGCCCAGAGCCCCACTGTTCTTAGGCCTACAAAAGCGCTTCCAAGGAAGGGTGCTGGCTAGCAACAGCTTTCAGTGCTGGCACTTTTCATCTCTGAGCAATTGCTCGACGTTTGCAATTTCTCACCTGAGCTCTCTTTAGAGTGCGCGAGAGGATGAGCAGAAGAGTAGGTGGCTAGAGAAGCCCAGAGCCCCACTCTTCTTAGGCCTACAAAAGCGCTTCCAAGGAAGGGTGCTGGCTAGCAAGAGCTTTCAGTGCTGGCACTTTTCATCTCTGAGCAATTGCTGGACATTTGCAATTTCTCACCTGAGCTCTCTTTAGACTGCGCGAGAGGATGAGCAGAAGATTAGGTGGCTAGAGAAGCCCAGAGCCCCAGTGTTCTTAGGGCTACAAAAGCGCTTCCAAGGAAGGGTGCTGGCTAGCAAGAGCTTTCAGTGCTGGCACATTTCATCTCTGAACAATTGCTCGACGTTTGCAATTTCTCAGCTCTTGTCTACGAAACAGAGAGATAGTGACCGTGACGTTTGGTGGGTAGAGAAGCGCAAAGCCCCAGTGTTGCTGCGCCTGTGAAAGCGCTTCCAAGGAAGGGTGCTGGCTAGCAACAGCTTTCAGTGCTGGCACTTTTCATCTCTGAGTAATTGCTGGACATTTGCAATTTCTCACCTGAGCTCTCTTTAGAGTGCGCGAGAGGATGAGCAGAAGATTAGGTGGCTAGAGAAGCCCAGAGCCCCACTGTTCTTAGGGCTACAAAAGCGCTTCCAAGGAAGGGTGCTGGCTAGCAACAGCTTTCAGTGCTGGCACTTTTCATCTCTGAACAATTGCTCGACGTTTGCAATTTCTCACCTGAGCTCTCTTTAGACTGCGCGAGAGGATGAGCAGAAGATTAGGTGGCTAGAGAAGCCCAGAGCCCCACTGTTCTTAGGCCTACAAAAGCGCTTCCAAGGAAGGGTGCTGGCTAGCAACAGCTTTCAGTGCTGGCACTTTTCATCTCTGAGCAATTGCTCGACGTTTGCAATTTCTCACCTGAGCTCTCTTTAGAGTGCGCGAGAGGATGAGCAGAAGAGTAGGTGGCTAGAGAAGCCCAGAGCCCCACTCTTCTTAGGCCTACAAAAGCGCTTCCAAGGAAGGGTGCTGGCTAGCAAGAGCTTTCAGTGCTGGCACTTTTCATCTCTGAGCAATTGCTGGACATTTGCAATTTCTCACCTGAGCTCTCTTTAGACTGCGCGAGAGGATGAGCAGAAGATTAGGTGGCTAGAGAAGCCCAGAGCCCCAGTGTTCTTAGGGCTACAAAAGCGCTTCCAAGGAAGGGTGCTGGCTAGCAAGAGCTTTCAGTGCTGGCACATTTCATCTCTGAACAATTGCTCGACGTTTGCAATTTCTCAGCTCTTGTCTACGAAACAGAGAGATAGTGACCGTGACGTTTGGTGGGTAGAGAAGCGCAAAGCCCCAGTGTTGCTGCGCCTGTGAAAGCGCTTCCAAGGAAGGGTGCTGGCTAGCAACAGCTTTCAGTGCTGGCACTTTTCATCTCTGAGTAATTGCTCGACGTTTGCAATTTCTCACCTGAGCTCTGTTTCGACTGCGCGAGAGGATGAGCAGAAGAGTAGGTGGCTAGAGAAGCCCAGAGCCCCAGTGTTCTTAGGCCTACAAAAGCGCTTCCAAGGAAGGGTGCTGGCTAGCAACAGCTTTCAGTGCTGGCACTTTTCATCTCTGAGCAATTGCTGGACATTTGCAATTTCTCACCTGAGCTCTCTTTAGACTGCGCGAGAGGATGAGCAGAAGATTAGGTGGCTAGAGAAGCCCAGAGCCCCACTGTTCTTAGGCCTACAAAAGCGCTTCCAAGGAAGGGTGCTGGCTAGCAACAGCTTTCAGTGCTGGCACTTTTCATCTCTGAACAATTGCTCGACGTTTGCAATTTCTCACCTGAGCTCTCTTTAGACTGCGCGAGAGGATGAGCAGAAGATTAGGTGGCTAGAGAAGCCCAGAGCCCCAGTGTTCTTAGGCCTACAACAGCGGTTCCAAGGAAGGGTGCTGGCTAGCAACAGCTTTCAGTGCTGGCACTTTTCATCTCTGAGCAATTGCTCGACGTTTGCAATTTCTCGGCTCGTGTTTACGAGACGGAGAGATAGTGACCGTGATGTTTGGTGGCTAGAGAAGCGCAAAGCCCCAGTGTTGCTGCGCCTGTGAAAGCGCTTCCAAGGAAGGGTGCTGGCTAGCAACAGCTTTCAGTGCTGGCACTTTTCATCTCTGAGCAATTGCTCAACGTTTGCAGTTTCTCACCTGAGCTCTCTTTAGACTGCGCGAGAGGATGAGCAGAAGATTAGGTGGCTAGAGAAGCCCAGAGCCCCACTGTTCTTAGGCCTACAAAAGCGCTTCCAAGGAAGGGTGCTGGCTAGCAACAGCTTTCAGTGCTGGCACTTTTCATCTCTGAGCAATTGCTCGACATTTGCAATTTCTCACCTGAGCTCTCTTTAGACTGCGCGAGAGGATGAGCAGAAGAGTAGGTGGCTAGAGAAGCCCAGAGCCCCACTGTTCTTAGGCCTACAAAAGCGCTTCCAAGGAAGGGTGCTGGCTAGCAAGAGCTTTCAGTGCTGGCACTTTTCATCTCTGAGCAATTGCTGGATGTTTGCAATTTCTCACCTGAGCTCTCTTTAGACTGCGCGAGAGGATGAGCAGAAGAGTAGGTGGCTAGAGAAGCCCAGAGCCCCAGTGTTCTTAGGCCTACAAAAGCGCTTCCAAGGAAGGGTGCTGGCTAGCAACAGCTTTCAGTGCTGGCACTTTTCATCTCTGAGCAATTGCTCGACGTTTGCAATTTCTCACCTGAGCTCTCTTTAGACTGCGCGAGAGGATGAGCAGAAGAGTAGGTGGCTAGAGAAGCCCAGAGCCCCACTGTTCTTAGGCCTACAAAAGCGCTTCCAAGGAAGGGTGCTGGCTAGCAAGAGCTTTCAGTGCTGCCACTTTTCATCTCTGAGCAATTGCTGGATGTTTGCAATTTCTCACCTGAGCTCTCTTTAGACTGCGCGAGAGGATGAGCAGAAGAGTAGGTGGCTAGAGAAGGCCAGAGCCCCACTGTTCTTAGGCCTACAAAAGCGCTTCCAAGGAAGGGTGCTGGCTAGCAACAGCTTTCAGTGCTGGCACTTTTCATCTCTGAGCAATTGCTCGACGTTTGCAATTTCTCGGCTCGTGTTTACGCGACGGAGAGATAGTGATCTAGATGTTTGGTGGCTACAGAAGCGCAAAGCCCCAGTGTTGCTGCGCCTGTGAAAGCGCTTCCAAGGAAGGGTGCTGGCTAGCAACAGCTTTCAGTGCTGGCTCTTTTCATCTCTGAGCAATTGCTCGACGTTTGCAATTTCTCACCTGAGCTCTCTTTAGAGTGCGCGAGAGGATGAGCAGAAGAGTAGGTGGCTAGAGAAGCCCAGAGCCCCAGTGTTCTTAGGGCTACAAAAGCGCTTCCAAGGAAGGGTGCTGGCTAGCAACAGCTTTCAGTGCTGGCACTTTTCATCTCTGAGCAATTGCTCGACGTTTGCAATTTCTCACCTGAGCTCTCTTTAGACTGCGCGAGAGGATGAGCAGAAGAGTAGGTGGCTAGAGAAGCCCAGAGCCCCAGTGTTCTTAGGGCTACAAGAGCGCTTCCAAGGAAGGGTGCTGGCTAGCAACAGCTTTCAGTGCTGGCACTTTTCATCTCTGAGCAATTGCTCGACGTTTGCAATTTCTCACCTGAGCTCTCTTTAGAGTGCGCGAGAGGATGAGCAGAAGATTAGGTGGCTAGAGAAGGCCAGAGCCCCAGTGTTCTTAGGCCTACAAAAGCGCTTCCAAGGAAGGGTGCTGGCTAGCAAGAGCTTTCAGTGCTGGCACTTTTCATCTCTGAGCAATTGCTGGATGTTTGCAATTTCTCACCTGAGCTCTCTTTAGAGTGCGCGAGAGGATGAGCAGAAGAGTAGGTGGCTAGAGAAGCCCAGAGACCCAGTGTTCTTAGGGCTACAAGAGCGCTTCCAAGGAAGGGTGCTGGCTAGCAACAGCTTTCAGTGCTGGCACTTTTCATCTCTGAGCAGTTGCTCGACTTTTGCAATTTCTCAGCTCTTGTCTAAGAGACTGAAAGAGAATGACCGTGATGTTTGGTGGGTAGAGTAGCGCAAAGCCCCAGTGTTGCTGCGCCTGTGAAAGCGCTTCCAAGGAAGGGTGCTGGCTAGCAACAGCTTTCAGTGCTGGCACTTTTCATCTCTGAGCAATTGCTGGACATTTGCAATTTCAAACCTTAGCTCTCTTTAGACTGCGCGAGAGGATGAGCAGAAGATTAGGTGGCTAGAGAAGCCCAGAGCCCCAGTGTTCTTAGGCCTACAAGAGCGCTTCCAAGGAAGGGTGCTGGCTAGCCACAGCTTTCAGTGCTGGCACTTTTCATCTTTGAGCAGTTGCTCGACGTTTGCAATTTCTCAGCTCTTGTCTACGAGACGGAAAGAGAATGACCGTGACGTTTGGTGGGTAGAGAAGCGCAAAGCCCCAGTGTTGCTGCGCCTGTGAAAGCGCTTCCAAGGAAGGGTGCTGACTAGCAACAGCTTTCAGTGCTGGCACTTTTCATCTCTGAGCAATTGCTCGACGTTTGCAATTTCACACCTGAGCTCTCTTTAGACTGCGCGAGAGGATGAGCAGAAGAGTAGGTGGCTAGAGAAGCCCAGAGCCCCAGTGTTCTTAGGGCTACAAAAGCGCTTCCAAGGAAGGGTGCTGGCTAGCAAGAGCTTTCAGTGCTGGCACTTTTCATCTCTGAGCAATTGCTCGACGTTTGCAATTTTTCAACTCGTGTTTACGAGACAGAGATATAGTGACCGTGATGTTTGGTGGCTAGAGAAGCGCAAAGCCCCAGTGTTGCTGCGCCTGTGAAAGCGCTTCCAAGGAAGGGAGCTGGCTAGCAACAGCTTTCAGTGCTGGCACTTTTCATCTCTGAGCAATTGCTCGACGTTTGCAATTTCTCACCTGAGCTCTCTTTAGAGTGCGCGAGAGGATGAGC
This sequence comes from Sarcoramphus papa, assembly GCA_037962945.1. Classification (NCBI taxonomy): domain Eukaryota; kingdom Metazoa; phylum Chordata; class Aves; order Accipitriformes; family Cathartidae; genus Sarcoramphus; species Sarcoramphus papa. The sequence goes on from CM075586.1 coordinate 96,456,729, forward strand.
AGAAGATTAGGTGGCTAGAGAAGCCCAGAGCCCCAGTGTTCTTAGGCCTACAAGAGCGCTTCCAAGGAAGGGTGCTGGCTAGCCACAGCTTTCAGTGCTGGCACTTTTCATCTTTGAGCAGTTGCTCGACGTTTGCAATTTCTCAGCTCTTGTCTACGAGACGGAAAGAGAATGACCGTGATGTTTTGTGGGTAGAGTAGCGCAAAGCCCCAGTGTTGCTGCGCCTGTGAAAGCGCTTCCAAGCAAGGGTGCTGGCTAGCAACAGCTTTCAGTGCTGGCACTTTTCATCTCTGAGCAATTGCTCGACGTTTGCAATTTCTCACCTGAGTTCTCTTTAGAGTGCGCGAGAGGATGAGCAGAAGATTAGGTGGCTAGAGAAGCCCAGAGCCCCACTGTTCTTAGGGCTACAAAAGCGCTTCCAAGGAAGGGTGCTGGCTAGCCACAGCTTTCAGTGCTGGCACTTTTCATCTTTGAGCAGTTGCTCGACGTTTGCAATTTCTCAACTCTTGTCTACGAGACGGAAAGAGAATGACCGTGACGTTTGGTGGGTAGAGTAGCGCAAAGCCCCAGTGTTGCTGCGCCTGTGAAAGCGCTTCCAAGGAAGGGTGCTGACTAGCAACAGCTTTCAGTGCTGGCACTTTTCATCTCTGAGCAATTGCTCGACGTTTGCAATTTCTCACCTGAGCTCTCTTTAGACTGCGCGAGAGGATGAGCTGAAGAGTAGGTGGCTATAGAAGCCCAGAGCCCCAGTGTTCTTAGGGCTACAAAAGCGCTTCCAAGGAAGGGTGCTGGCTAGCAACAGCTTTCAGTACTGGCACTTTTCATCTCTGAGCAATTGCTCGACGTTTGCAATCTCTCACCTGAGTTCTCTTTAGACTGCGCGAGAGGATGAGCAGAAGATTAGGTGGCTAGAGAAGCACAGAGCCCCGGTGTTCTTAGGCCTACAAAAGCGCTTCCAAGGAATGGTGCTGGCTAGCAACAGCTTTCAGTGCTGGCACTTTTCATCTCTGAGCAATTGCTCGACGTTTGCAATTTCTCAGCTCGTGTCTACGAGACGGAGAGATAGTGACCGTGACGTTTGGTGGGTAGAGAAGCGCAAAGCCCCAGTGTTGCTGCGCCTGTGAAAGCGCTTCCAAGGAAGGGTGCTGGCTAGCAACAGCTTTCAGTGCTGGCACTTTTCATCTCTGAGCAATTGCTCAACGTTTGCAATTTCTCACCTGAGCTCTCTTTAGACGGCGCGAGAGGATGAGCAGAAGAGTAGGTGGCTAGAGAAGGCCAGAGCCCCAGTGTTCTTAGGCCTACAAAAGCGCTTCCAAGGAAGGGTGCTGGCTAGCAAGAGCTTTCAGTGCTGGCACTTTTCATCTCTGAGCAATTGCTGGACATTTGCAATTTCTCACCTGAGCTCTCTTTAGACTGCGCGAGAGGATGAGCAGAAGATTAGGTGGCTAGAGAAGCCCAGAGCCCCAGTGTTCTTAGGCCTACAAAAGCGCTTCCAAGGAAGGGTGCTGGCTAGCAACAGCTTTCAGTGCTGGCACTTTTCATCTCTGAACAATTGCTCGACGTTTGCAATTTCTCAGCTCTTGTCTACGAAACAGAGAGATAGTGACCGTGACGTTTGGTGGGTAGAGAAGCGCAAAGCCCCAGTGTTGCTGCGCCTGTGAAAGCGCTTCCAAGGAAGGGTGCTGGCTAGCAACAGCTTTCAGTGCTGGCACTTTTCATCTCTGAGTAATTGCTCGACGTTTGCAATTTCTCACCTGAGCTCTCTTTAGAGTGCGCGAGAGGATGAGCAGAAGAGTAGGTGGCTAGAGAAGGCCAGAGCCCCAGTGTTCTTAGGGCTACAAAAGCGCTTCCAAGGAAGGGTGCTGGCTAGCAACAGCTTTCAGTGCTGGCACTTTTCATCTCTGAGCAATTGCTCAACGTTTGCAATTTCTCACCTGAGCTCTCTTTAGACTGCGCGAGAGGATGAGCAGAAGATTAGGTGGCTAGAGAAGCCCAGAGCCCCAGTGTTCTTAGGCCTACAAAAGCGCTTCCAAGGAAGGGTGCTGGCTAGCAACAGCTTTCAGTGCTGGCACTTTTCATCTCTGAACAATTGCTCGACGTTTGCAATTTCTCACCTGAGCTCTCTTTAGAGTGCGCGAGAGGATGAGCAGAAGATTAGGTGGCTAGAGAAGCCCAGAGCCCCAGTGTTCTTAGGGCTACAAAAGCGCTTCCAAGGAAGGGTGCTGGCTAGCAACAGCTTTCAGTGCTGGCACTTTTCATCTCTGAGCAATTGCTCGACGTTTGCAATTTCTCACCTGAGTTCTCTTTAGACTGCGCGAGAGGATGAGCAGAAGATTAGGTGGCTAGAGAAGCCCAGAGCCCCAGTGTTCTTAGGGCTACAAAAGCGCTTCCAAGGAAGGGTGCTGGCTAGCAACAGCTTTCAGTGCTGGCACTTTTCATCTCTGAGCAATTGCTCGACGTTTGCAATTTCTCGGCTCGTGTTTACGAGACGGAGAGATAGTGACCGTGACGTTTGGTGGGTAGAGAAGCGCAAAGCCCCAGTGTTGCTGCGCCTGTGAAAGCGCTTCCAAGGAAGGGTGCTGGCTAGCAACAGCTTTCAGTGCTGGCACTTTTCATCTCTGAGCAATTGCTCGACGTTTCCAATTACTCCCCTGAGCTCTCTTTCGACTGCGCGAGAGGATGAGCAGAAGATTAGGTGGCTAGAGAAGCCCAGAGCCCCAGTGTTCTTAGGCCTACAAAAGCGCTTCCAAGGAAGGGTGCTGGCTAGCAACAGCTTTCAGTGCTGGCACTTTTCATCTCTGAGCAATTGCTGGACGTTTGCAATTTCTCCCCTGAGCTCTCTTTAGAGTGCGCGAGAGGATGAGCAGAAGAGTAGGTGGCTAGAGAAGCCCAGAGCCCCAGTGTTCTTAGGCCTACAAAAGCGCTTCCAAGGAAGGGTGCTGGCTAGCAACAGCTTTCAGTGCTGGCACTTTTCATCTCTGAGCAATTGCTGGATGTTTGCAATTTCTCACCTGAGCTCTCTTTAGACTGCGCGAGAGGATGAGCAGAAGATTAGGTGGCTAGAGAAGCCCAGAGCCCCAGTGTTCTTAGGCCTACAAAAGCGCTTCCAAGGAATGGTGCTGGCTAGCAACAGCTTTCAGTGCTGGCACTTTTCATCTCTGAGCAATTGCTCGACGTTTGCAATTTCTCACCTGAGCTCTCTTTAGACTGCGCGAGAGGATGAGCAGAAGAGTAGGTGGCTAGAGAAGCCCAGAGCCCCAGTGTTCTTAGGCCTACAAAAGCGCTTCTAAGGAAGGGTTCTGGATAGCAAGAGGTTTCAGTGCTGGCACTTTTCATCTCTGAGCAATTGCTCGACGTTTGCAATTTCTCACCTGAGCTCTCTTTAGAGTGCGCGAGAGGATGAGCAGAAGATTAGGTGGCTAGAGAAGCCCAGAGCCCCAGTGTTCTTAGGGCTACAAAAGCGCTTCCAAGGAAGGGTGCTGGCTAGCAACAGCTTTCAGTGCTGGCACTTTTCATCTCTGAGCAATTGCTCGACATTTGCAATTTCTCAGCTCTTGTCTAAGAGACTGAAAGAGAATGACCGTGATGTTTGGTGGGTAGAGAAGCACAAAGCCCCAGTGTTGCTGTGCCTGTGAAAGCGCTTCCAAGGAAGGGTGCTGGCTAGCAACAGCTTTCAGTGCTGGCACTTTTCATCTCTGAGCAATTGCTCAACGTTTGCAATTTCTCACCTGAGCTCTCTTTAGAGTGCGCGAGAGGATGAGCAGAAGAGTAGGTGGCTAGAGAAGCCCAGAGCCCCAGTGTTCTTAGGGCTACAAAAGCGCTTCCAAGGAAGGGTGCTGGCTAGCAACAGCTTTCAGTGCTGGCACTTTTCATCTCTGAGCAATTGCTCGACGTTTGCAATTTCTCAACTCGTGTTTACGAGACAGAGAGATAGTGACCGTGATGTTTGGTGGGTAGAGAAGCGCAAAGCCCCAGTGTTGCTGCGCCTGTGAAAGCGCTTCCAAGGAAGGGTGCTGGCTAGCAACAGCTTTCAGTGCTGGCACTTTTCATCTCTGAGCAATTGCTCAACGTTTGCAATTTCTCACCTGAGCTCTCTTTAGACGGCGCGAGAGGATGAGCAGAAGAGTAGGTGGCTAGAGAAGGCCAGAGCCCCAGTGTTCTTAGGCCTACAAAAGCGCTTCCAAGGAAGGGTGCTGGCTAGCAACAGCTTTCAGTGCTGGCACTTTTCATCTCTGAGCAATTGCTCGACGTTTGCAATTTCTCAGCTCTTGTCTAAGAGACTGAAAGAGAATGACCGTGATGTTTGGTGGGTAGAGTAGCGCAAAGCCCCAGTGTTGCTGTGCCTGTGAAAGCGCTTCCAAGGAAGGGTGCTGGCTAGCAACAGCTTTCAGTGCTGGCACTTTTCATCTCTGAGCAATTGCTGGACATTTGCAATTTCTCAGCTCTTGTCTAAGAGACTGAAAGAGAATGACCGTGATGTTTGGTGGCTAGAGTAGCGCAAAGCCCCAGTGTTGCTGTGCCTGTGAAAGCGCTTCCAAGGAAGGGTGCTGGCTAGCAACAGCTTTCAGTGCTGGCACTTTTCATCTCTGAGCAATTGCTCAACGTTTGCAATTTCTCACCTGAGCTCTCTTTAGAGTGCGCGAGAGGATGAGCAGAAGAGTAGGTGGCTAGAGAAGCCCAGAGCCCCAGTGTTCTTAGGCCTACAAAAGCGCTTCCAAGGAAGGGTGCTGGCTAGCAACAGCTTTCAGTGCTGGCACTTTTCATCTCTGAGCAATTGCTCGACGTTTGCAATTTCTCGGCTCGTGTTTACGCGACGGAGAGATAGTGATCTAGATGTTTGGTGGCTAGAGAAGCGCAAAGCCCCAGTGTTGCTGCGCCTGTGAAAGCGCTTCCAAGGAAGGGTGCTGGCTAGCAACAGCTTTCAGTGCTGGCTCTTTTCATCTCTGAGCAATTGCTCGACGTTTGCAATTTCTCACCTGAGCTCTCTTTAGACTGCGCGAGAGGATGAGCAGAAGAGTAGGTGGCTAGAGAAGCCCAGAGCCCCAGTGTTCTTAGGGCTACAAAAGCGCTTCCAAGGAAGGGTGCTGGCTAGCAAGAGCTTTCAGTGCTGGCACTTTTCATCTCTGAGCAATTGCTCGACGTTTGCAATTTCTCACCTGAGCTCTCTTTAGAGTGCGCGAGAGGATGAGCAGAAGAGTAGGTGGCTAGAGAAGCCCAGAGCCCCAGTGTTCTTAGGGCTACAAGAGCGCTTCCAAGGAAGGGTGCTGGCTAGCCACAGCTTTCAGTGCTGGCACTTTTCATCTCTGAGCAATTGCTCGACGTTTGCAATTTCTCAGCTCTTGTCTACGAGACTGAAAGAGAATGACCGTGATGTTTGGTGGGTAGAGTAGCGCAAAGCCCCAGTGTTGCTGTGCCTGTGAAAGCGCTTCCAAGGAAGGGTGCTGGCTAGCAACAGCTTTCAGTGCTGGCACTTTTCATCTCTGAGCAATTGCTCAACGTTTGCAATTTCTCACCTGAGCTCTCTTTAGACTGCGCGAGAGGATGAGCAGAAGAGTAGGTGGCTAGAGAAGCCCAGAGCCCCAGTGTTCTTAGGGCTACAAAAGCGCTTCCAAGGAAGGGTGCTGGCTAGCAAGAGCTTTCAGTGCTGGCACTTTTCATCTCTGAGCAATTGCTGGACATTTGCAATTTCAAACCTGAGCTCTCTTTAGACTGCGCGAGAGGATGAGCAGAAGATTAGGTGGCTAGAGAAGCCCAGAGCCCCAGTGTTCTTAGGGCTACAAAAGCGTTTCCAAGGAAGGGTACTGGCTAGCCACAGCTTTCAGTGCTGGCACTTTTCATCTCTGAGCAATTGCTGGACGTTTGCAATTTCTCACCTGAGCTCTCTTTAGAGTGCGCGAGAGGATGAGCAGAAGAGTAGGTGGCTAGAGAAGCCCAGAGCCCCAGTGTTCTTAGGCCTACAAAAGCGCTTCCAAGGAAGGGTGCTGGCTAGCAACAGCTTTCAGTGCTGGCACTTTTCATCTCTGAGCAATTGCTCGACGTTTGCAATTTCTCGGCTCGTGTTTACGCGACGGAGAGATAGTGATCTAGATGTTTGGTGGCTAGAGAAGCGCAAAGCCCCAGTGTTGCTGCGCCTGTGAAAGCGCTTCCAAGGAAGGGTGCTGGCTAGCAACAGCTTTCAGTGCTGGCTCTTTTCATCTCTGAGCAATTGCTCGACGTTTGCAATTTCTCACCTGAGCTCTCTTTAGACTGCGCGAGAGGATGAGCAGAAGAGTAGGTGGCTAGAGAAGCCCAGAGCCCCACTGTTCTTAGGGCTACAAAAGCGCTTCCAAGGAAGGGTGCTGGCTAGCAAGAGCTTTCAGTGCTGGCACTTTTCATCTCTGAGCAATTGCTCGACGTTTGCAATTTCTCACCTGAGCTCTCTTTAGAGTGCGCGAGAGGATGAGCAGAAGAGTAGGTGGCTAGAGAAGCCCAGAGCCCCAGTGTTCTTAGGGCTACAAGAGCGCTTCCAAGGAAGGGTGCTGGCTAGCCACAGCTTTCAGTGCTGGCACTTTTCATCTCTGAGCAATTGCTCGACGTTTGCAATTTCTCAGCTCTTGTCTACGAGACTGAAAGAGAATGACCGTGATGTTTGGTGGGTAGAGTAGCGCAAAGCCCCAGTGTTGCTGTGCCTGTGAAAGCGCTTCCAAGGAAGGGTGCTGGCTAGCAACAGCTTTCAGTGCTGGCACTTTTCATCTCTGAGCAATTGCTGGACATTTGCAATTTCTCAGCTCTTGTCTAAGAGACTGAAAGAGAATGACCGTGATGTTTGGTGGCTAGAGTAGCGCAAAGCCCCAGTGTTGCTGTGCCTGTGAAAGCGCTTCCAAGGAAGGGTGCTGGCTAGCAACAGCTTTCAGTGCTGGCACTTTTCATCTCTGAGCAATTGCTCAACGTTTGCAATTTCTCACCTGAGCTCTCTTTAGAGTGCGCGAGAGGATGAGCAGAAGAGTAGGTGGCTAGAGAAGCCCAGAGCCCCAGTGTTCTTAGGCCTACAAAAGCGCTTCCAAGGAAGGGTGCTGGCTAGCAACAGCTTTCAGTGCTGGCACTTTTCATCTCTGAGCAATTGCTCGACGTTTGCAATTTCTCGGCTCGTGTTTACGCGACGGAGAGATAGTGATCTAGATGTTTGGTGGCTAGAGAAGCGCAAAGCCCCAGTGTTGCTGCGCCTGTGAAAGCGCTTCCAAGGAAGGGTGCTGGCTAGCAACAGCTTTCAGTGCTGGCTCTTTTCATCTCTGAGCAATTGCTCGACGTTTGCAATTTCTCACCTGAGCTCTCTTTAGACTGCGCGAGAGGATGAGCAGAAGAGTAGGTGGCTAGAGAAGCCCAGAGCCCCAGTGTTCTTAGGGCTACAAAAGCGCTTCCAAGGAAGGGTGCTGGCTAGCAAGAGCTTTCAGTGCTGGCACTTTTCATCTCTGAGCAATTGCTCGACGTTTGCAATTTCTCACCTGAGCTCTCTTTAGAGTGCGCGAGAGGATGAGCAGAAGAGTAGGTGGCTAGAGAAGCCCAGAGCCCCAGTGTTCTTAGGGCTACAAGAGCGCTTCCAAGGAAGGGTGCTGGCTAGCCACAGCTTTCAGTGCTGGCACTTTTCATCTCTGAGCAATTGCTCGACGTTTGCAATTTCTCAGCTCTTGTCTACGAGACTGAAAGAGAATGACCGTGATGTTTGGTGGGTAGAGTAGCGCAAAGCCCCAGTGTTGCTGTGCCTGTGAAAGCGCTTCCAAGGAAGGGTGCTGGCTAGCAACAGCTTTCAGTGCTGGCACTTTTCATCTCTGAGCAATTGCTCAACGTTTGCAATTTCTCACCTGAGCTCTCTTTAGACTGCGCGAGAGGATGAGCAGAAGAGTAGGTGGCTAGAGAAGCCCAGAGCCCCAGTGTTCTTAGGGCTACAAAAGCGCTTCCAAGGAAGGGTGCTGGCTAGCAAGAGCTTTCAGTGCTGGCACTTTTCATCTCTGAGCAATTGCTGGACATTTGCAATTTCAAACCTGAGCTCTCTTTAGACTGCGCGAGAGGATGAGCAGAAGATTAGGTGGCTAGAGAAGCCCAGAGCCCCAGTGTTCTTAGGGCTACAAAAGCGTTTCCAAGGAAGGGTACTGGCTAGCCACAGCTTTCAGTGCTGGCACTTTTCATCTCTGAGCAATTGCTGGACGTTTGCAATTTCTCACCTGAGCTCTCTTTAGAGTGCGCGAGAGGATGAGCAGAAGAGTAGGTGGCTAGAGAAGCCCAGAGCCCCAGTGTTCTTAGGCCTACAAAAGCGCTTCCAAGGAAGGGTGCTGGCTAGCAACAGCTTTCAGTGCTGGCACTTTTCATCTCTGAGCAATTGCTCGACGTTTGCAATCTCTCACCTGAGTTCTCTTTAGACTGCGCGAGAGGATGAGCAGAAGATTAGGTGGCTAGAGAAGCACAGAGCCGCAGTGTTCTTAGGGCTACAAAAGCGCTTCCAAGGAAGGGTGCAGGCTAGCAACAGCTTTCAGTGCTGGCACTTTTCATCTCTGAGCAATTGCTCGACGTTTGCAATTTCTCGGCTCGTGTTTACGAGACGGAGAGATAGTGACCGTGACGTTTGGTGGGTAGAGTAGCGCAAAGCCCCAGTGTTGCTGCGCCTGTGAAAGCGCTTCCAAGGAAGGGTGCTGGCTAGCAAGAGCTTTCAGTGCTGGCACTTTTCATCTCTGAGCAATTGCTCGACGTTTGCAATTTCTCAGCTCTTGTCTAAGAGACTGAAAGAGAATGACCGTGATGTTTGGTGGGTAGAGTAGCGCAAAGCCCCAGTGTTGCTGTGCCTGTGAAAGCGCTTCCAAGGAAGGGTGCTGGCTAGCAACAGCTTTCAGTGCTGGCACTTTTCATCTCTGAGCAATTGCTGGACATTTGCAATTTCTCAGCTCTTGTCTAAGAGACTGAAAGAGAATGACCGTGATGTTTGGTGGGTAGAGTAGCGCAAAGCCCCAGTGTTGCTGTGCCTGTGAAAGCGCTTCCAAGGAAGGGTGCTGGCTAGCAACAGCTTTCAGTGCTGGCACTTTTCATCTCTGAGCAATTGCTCAACGTTTGCAATTTCTCACCTGAGCTCTCTTTAGAGTGCGCGAGAGGATGAGCAGAAGAGTAGGTGGCTAGAGAAGCCCAGAGCCCCAGTGTTCTTAGGGCTACAAGAGCGCTTCCAAGGAAGGGTGCTGGCTAGCCACAGCTTTCAGTGCTGGCACTTTTCATCTCTGAGCAATTGCTCGACGTTTGCAATTTCTCAGCTCTTGTCTACGAGACTGAAAGAGAATGACCGTGATGTTTGGTGGGTAGAGTAGCGCAAAGCCCCAGTGTTGCTGTGCCTGTGAAAGCGCTTCCAAGGAAGGGTGCTGGCTAGCAACAGCTTTCAGTGCTGGCACTTTTCATCTCTGAGCAATTGCTGGACATTTGCAATTTCTCAGCTCTTGTCTAAGAGACTGAAAGAGAATGACCGTGATGTTTGGTGGCTAGAGTAGCGCAAAGCCCCAGTGTTGCTGTGCCTGTGAAAGCGCTTCCAAGGAAGGGTGCTGGCTAGCAACAGCTTTCAGTGCTGGCACTTTTCATCTCTGAGCAATTGCTCAACGTTTGCAATTTCTCACCTGAGCTCTCTTTAGAGTGCGCGAGAGGATGAGCAGAAGAGTAGGTGGCTAGAGAAGCCCAGAGCCCCAGTGTTCTTAGGGCTACAAAAGCGCTTCCAAGGAAGGGTGCTGGCTAGCAACAGCTTTCAGTGCTGGCACTTTTCATCTCTGAGCAATTGCTCGACGTTTGCAATTTCTCGGCTCGTGTTTACGCGACGGAGAGATAGTGATCTAGATGTTTGGTGGCTAGAGAAGCGCAAAGCCCCAGTGTTGCTGCGCCTGTGAAAGCGCTTCCAAGGAAGGGTGCTGGCTAGCAACAGCTTTCAGTGCTGGCTCTTTTCATCTCTGAGCAATTGCTCGACGTTTGCAATTTCTCACCTGAGCTCTCTTTAGAGTGCGCGAGAGGATGAGCAGAAGAGTAGGTGGCTAGAGAAGCCCAGAGCCCCAGTGTTCTTAGGGCTACAAAAGCGCTTCCAAGGAAGGGTGCTGGCTAGCAACAGCTTTCAGTGCTGGCACTTTTCATCTCTGAGCAATTGCTCGACGTTTGCAATTTCTCACCTGAGCTCTCTTTAGAGTGCGCGAGAGGATGAGCAGAAGAGTAGGTGGCTAGAGAAGCCCAGAGCCCCAGTGTTCTTAGGGCTACAAGAGCGCTTCCAAGGAAGGGTGCTGGCTAGCCACAGCTTTCAGTGCTGGCACTTTTCATCTCTGAGCAATTGCTCGACGTTTGCAATTTCTCAGCTCTTGTCTACGAGACTGAAAGAGAATGACCGTGATGTTTGGTGGGTAGAGTAGCGCAAAGCCCCAGTGTTGCTGCGCCTGTGAAAGCGCTTCCAAGGAAGGGTGCTGGCTAGCAACAGCTTTCAGTGCTGGCTCTTTTCATCTCTGAGCAATTGCTCGACGTTTGCAATTTCTCACCTGAGCTCTCTTTAGACTGCGCGAGAGGATGAGCAGAAGAGTAGGTGGCTAGAGAAGCCCAGAGCCCCAGTGTTCTTAGGCCTACAAAAGCGCTTCCAAGGAAGGGTGCTGGCTAGCAATAGCTTTCAGTGCTGGCACTTTTCATCTCTGAGCAATTGCTCAACGTTTGCAATTTCTCACCTGAGCTCTCTTTAGACTGCGCGAGAGGATGAGCAAAAGAGTAGGTGGCTAGAGAAGCCCAGAGCCCCAGTGTTCTTAGGGCTACAAAAGCGCTTCCAAGGAAGGGTGCTGGCTAGCAAGAGCTTTCAGTGCTGGCACTTTTCATCTCTGAGCAATTGCTGGACATTTGCAATTTCAAACCTGAGCTCTCTTTAGACTGCGCGAGAGGATGAGCAGAAGATTAGGTGGCTAGAGAAGCCCAGAGCCCCAGTGTTCTTAGGGCTACAAAAGCGTTTCCAAGGAAGGGTACTGGCTAGCCACAGCTTTCAGTGCTGGCACTTTTCATCTCTGAGCAATTGCTGGACGTTTGCAATTTCTCACCTGAGCTCTCTTTAGAGTGCGCGAGAGGATGAGCAGAAGAGTAGGTGGCTAGAGAAGCCCAGAGCCCCAGTGTTCTTAGGCCTACAAAAGCGCTTCCAAGGAAGGGTGCTGGCTAGCAACAGCTTTCAGTGCTGGCACTTTTCATCTCTGAGCAATTGCTCGACGTTTGCAATCTCTCACCTGAGTTCTCTTTAGACTGCGCGAGAGGATGAGCAGAAGATTAGGTGGCTAGAGAAGCACAGAGCCGCAGTGTTCTTAGGGCTACAAAAGCGCTTCCAAGGAAGGGTGCAGGCTAGCAACAGCTTTCAGTGCTGGCACTTTTCATCTCTGAGCAATTGCTCGACGTTTGCAATTTCTCGGCTCGTGTTTACGAGACGGAGAGATAGTGACCGTGACGTTTGGTGGGTAGAGTAGCGCAAAGCCCCAGTGTTGCTGCGCCTGTGAAAGCGCTTCCAAGGAAGGGTGCTGGCTAGCAACAGCTTTCAGTGCTGGCACTTTTCATCTCTGAGCAATTGCTGGACGTTTGCAATTTCTCAGCTCTTGTCTAAGAGACTGAAATAGAATGACCGTGATGTTTGGTGGGTAGAGTAGCGCAAAGCCCCAGTGTTGCTGTGCCTGTGAAAGCGCTTCCAAGGAAGGGTGCTGGCTAGCAACAGCTTTCAGTGCTGGCACTTTTCATCTCTGAGCAATTGCTGGACATTTGCAATTTCTCAGCTCTTGTCTAAGAGACTGAAAGAGAATGACCGTGATGTTTGGTGGGTAGAGTAGCGCAAAGCCCCAGTGTTGCTGTGCCTGTGAAAGCGCTTCCAAGGAAGGGTGCTGGCTAGCAACAGCTTTCAGTGCTGGCACTTTTCATCTCTGAGCAATTGCTCAACGTTTGCAATTTCTCACCTGAGCTCTCTTTAGAGTGCGCAAGAGGATGAGCAGAAGAGTAGGTGGCTAGAGAAGCCCAGAGCCCCAGTGTTCTTAGGCCTACAAAAGCACTTCCAAGGAAGGGTGCTGGCTAGCAACAGCTTTCAGTGCTGGCACTTTTCATCTCTGAGCAATTGCTCGACGTTTGCAATTTCTCACCTGAGCTCTCTTTAGACTGCGCGAGAGGATGAGCAGAAGATTAGGTGGCTAGAGAAGCCCAGAGCCCCAGTGTTCTTAGGGCTACAAAAGCGCTTCCAAGGAAGGGTGCTGGCTAGCAACAGCTTTCAGTGCTGGCACTTTTCATCTCTGAGCAATTGCTCGACGTTTGCAATTTCTCACCTGAGTTCTCTTTAGACTGCGCGAGAGGATGAGCAGAAGAGTAGGTGGCTATAGAAGCCCAGAGCCCCAGTGTTCTTAGGCCTACAAAAGCGATTCCAAAGAATGGTGCTGGCTAGCAACAGCTTTCAGTGCTGGCACTTTTCATCTCTGAGCAATTGCTGGACGTTTGCAATTTCTCAGCTCGTGTCTACGAGACGGAGAGATAGTGACCGTGACGTTTGGTGGGTAGAGAAGCGCAAAGCCCCAGTGTTGCTGCGCCTGTGAAAGCGCTTCCAAGGAAGGGTGCTGGCTAGCAACAGCTTTCAGTGCTGGCACTTTTCATCTCTGAGCAATTGCTCGACGTTTGCAATTTCTCACCTGAGCTCTCTTTAGAGTGCGCGAGAGGATGAGCAGAAGAGTAGGTGGCTAGAGAAGCCCAGAGCCCCAGTGTTCTTAGGCCTACAAAAGCGCTTCCAAGGAAGGGTGCTGGCTAGCAAGACCTTTCAGTGCTGGCACTTTTCATCTCTGAGCAATTGCTGGATGTTTGCAATTTCTCACCTGAGCTCTCTTTAGACTGCGCGAGAGGATGAGCAGAAGATTAGGTGGCTAGAGAAGCCCAGAGCCCCAGTGTTCTTAGGGCTACAAGAGCGCTTCCAAGGAAGGGTGCTGGCTAGCCTCAGCTTTCAGTGCTGGCACTTTTCATCTCTGAGCAGTTGCTCGACTTTTGCAATTTCTCAGCTCTTGTCTAAGAGACTGAAAGAGAATGACCGTGATGTTTGGTGGGTAGAGTAGCGCAAAGCCCCAGTGTTGCTGTGCCTGTGAAAGCGCTTCCAAGGAAGGGTGCTGGCTAGCAACAGCTTTCAGTGCTGGCACTTTTCATCTCTGAGCAATTGCTGGACATTTGCAATTTCAAACCTGAGCTCTCTTTAGACTGCGCGAGAGGATGAGCAGAAGATTAGGTGGCTAGAGAAGCCCAGAGCCCCAGTGTTCTTAGGCCTACAAAAGCGCTTCTAAGGAAGGGTTCTGGATAGCAAGAGCTTTCAGTGCTGGCACTTTTCATCTCTGAGCAATTGCTCGACGTTTGCAATTTCTCACCTGAGCTCTCTTTAGACTGCGCGAGAGGATGAGCAGAAGATTAGGTGGCTAGAGAAGCCCAGAGCCCCAGTGTTCTTAGGCCTACAAAAGCGCTTCCAAGGAAGGGTGCTGGCTAGCCACAGCTTTCAGTGCTGGCACTTTTCATCTTTGAGCAGTTGCTCGACGTTTGCAATTTCTCAACTCTTGTCTACGAGACGGAAAGAGAATGACCGTGATGTTTGGTGGGTAGAGAAGCACAAAGCCCCAGTGTTGCTGCGCCTGTGAAAGCGCTTCCAAGGAAGGGTGCTGGCTAGCAACAGCTTTCAGTGCTGGCACTTTTCATCTCTGAGCAATTGCTCGACGTTTGCATTTTCTCACCTGAGCTCTCTTTAGAGTGCGCGAGAGGATGAGCAGAAGATTAGGTGGCTAGAGAAGCCCAGAGCCCCAGTGTTCTTAGGCCTACAAGAGCGCTTCCAAGGAAGGGTGCTGGCTAGCCACAGCTTTCAGTGCTGGCACTTTTCATCTTTGAGCAGTTGCTCGACGTTTGCAATTTCTCAGCTCTTGTCTACGAGACGGAAAGAGAATGACCGTGATGTTTGGTGGGTAGAGTAGCGCAAAGCCCCAGTGTTGCTGCGCCTGTGAAAGCGCTTCCAAGGAAGGGTGCTGGCTAGCAAGAGCTTTCAGTGCTGGCACTTTTCATCTCTGAGCAATTGCTCGACGTTTGCAATTTCTCACCTGAGCTCTCTTTAGAGTGCGCGAGAGGATGAGCAGAAGATTAGGTGGCTAGAGAAGCCCAGAGCCCCAGTGTTCTTAGGCCTACAAAAGCGCTTCCAAGGAAGGGTGCTGGCTAGCAACAGCTTTCAGTGCTGGCACTTTTCATCTCTGAACAATTGCTCAACGTTTGCAATTTCTCACCTGAGCTCTCTTTAGACTGCGCGAGAGGATGAGCAGAAGAGTAGGTGGCTAGAGAAGCCCAGAGCCCCAGTGTTCTTAGGCCTACAAAAGCGCTTCCAAGGAAGGGTGCTGGCTAGCCTCAGCTTTCAGTGCTGGCACTTTTCATCTCTGAGCAGTTGCTCGACTTTTGCAATTTCTCAGCTCTTGTCTAAGAGACTGAAAGAGAATGACCGTGATGTTTGGTGGGTAGAGTAGCGCAAAGCCCCAGTGTTGCTGTGCCTGTGAAAGCGCTTCCAAGGAAGGGTGCTGGCTAGCAACAGCTTTCAGTGCTGGCACTTTTCATCTCTGAGCAATTGCTGGACATTTGCAATTTCAAACCTGAGCTCTCTTTAGACTGCGCGAGAGGATGAGCAGAAGATTAGGTGGCTAGAGAAGCCCAGAGCCCCAGTGTTCTTAGGCCTACAAAAGCGCTTCTAAGGAAGGGTTCTGGATAGCAAGAGCTTTCAGTGCTGGCACTTTTCATCTCTGAGCAATTGCTCGACGTTTGCAATTTCTCACCTGAGCTCTCTTTAGACTGCGCGAGAGGATGAGCAGAAGATTAGGTGGCTAGAGAAGCCCAGAGCCCCAGTGTTCTTAGGGCTACAAAAGCGCTTCCAAGGAAGGGTGCTGGCTAGCAACAGCTTTCAGTGCTGGCACTTTTCATCTCTGAGCAATTGCTCAACGTTTGAAATTTCTCAGCTCTTGTCTAAGAGACTGAAAGAGAATGACCGTGATGTTTGGTGGGTAGAGAAGCACAAAGCCCCAGTGTTGCTGTGCCTGTGAAAGCGCTTCCAAGGAAGGGTGCTGGCTAGCAACAGCTTTCAGTGCTGGCACTTTTCATCTCTGAGCAATTGCTCAACGTTTGCAATTTCTCACCTGAGCTCTCTTTAGAGTGCGCGAGAGGATGAGCAGAAGATTAGGTGGCTAGAGAAGCCCAGAGCCCCAGTGTTCTTCGGCCTACAAAAGCGCTTCCAAGGAAGGGTGCTGGCTAGCAACAGCTTTCAGTGCTGGCACTTTTCATCTTTGAGCAGTTGCTCGACGTTTGCAATTTCTCAGCTCTTGTCTACGAGACGGAAAGAGAATGACCGTGACGTTTGGTGGGTAGAGTAGCGCAAAGGTCCAGTGTTGCTGCGCCTGTGAAAGCGCTTCCAAGGAAGGGTGCTGACTAGCAACAGCTTTCAGTGCTGGCACTTTTCATCTCTGAGCAATTGCTCGACGTTTGCAATTTCACACCTGAGCTCTCTTTAGACTGCGCGAGAGGATGAGCAGAAGAGTAGGTGGCTAGAGAAGCCCAGAGCCCCAGTGTTCTTAGGGCTACAAAAGCGCTTCCAAGGAAGGGTGCTGGCTAGCAACAGCTTTCAGTGCTGGCACTTTTCATCTCTGAGCAATTGCTCGACGTTTGCAATTTTTCAACTCGTGTTTACGAGACAGAGAGATAGTGACCGTGATGTTTGGTGGCTAGAGAAGCGCAAAGCCCCAGTGTTGCTGCGCCTGTGAAAGCGCTTCCAAGGAAGGGAGCTGGCTAGCAACAGCTTTCAGTGCTGGCACTTTTCATCTCTGAGCAATTGCTCGACGTTTGCAATTTCTCACCTGAGCTCTCTTTAGAGTGCGCGAGAGGATGAGCAGAAGAGTAGGTGGCTAGAGAAGGCCAGAGCCCCAGTGTTCTTAGGCCTACAAAAGCGCTTCCAAGGAAGGGTGCTGGCTAGCAAGAGCTTTCAGTGCTGGCACTTTTCATCTCTGAGCAATTGCTGGATGTTTGCAATTTCTCACCTGAGCTCTCTTTAGACTGCGCGAGAGGATGAGCAGAAGATTAGGTGGCTAGAGAAGCCCAGAGCCCCAGTGTTCTTAGGGCTACAAGAGCGCTTCCAAGGAAGGGTGCTGGCTAGCCTCAGCTTTCAGTGCTGGCACTTTTCATCTCTGAGCAGTTGCTCGACTTTTGCAATTTCTCAGCTCTTGTCTAAGAGACTGAAAGAGAATGACCGTGATGTTTCGTGGGTAGAGTAGCGCAAAGCCCCAGTGTTGCTGTGCCTGTGAAAGCGCTTCCAAGGAAGGGTGCTGGCTAGCAACAGCTTTCAGTGCTGGCACTTTTCATCTCTGAGCAATTGCTGGACATTTGCAATTTCTCACCTGAGCTCTCTTTAGAGTGCGCGAGAGGATGAGCAGAAGATTAGGTGGCTAGAGAAGCCCAGAGCCCCAGTGTTCTTAGGCCTACAAAAGCGCTTCTAAGGAAGGGTTCTGGATAGCAAGAGCTTTCAGTGCTGGCACTTTTCATCTCTGAGCAATTGCTCGACGTTTGCAATTTCTCACCTCAGCTCTCTTTAGACTGCGCGAGAGGATGAGCAGAAGATTAGGTGGCTAGAGAAGCCCAGAGCCCCAGTGTTCTTCGGCCTACAAAAGCGCTTCCAAGGAAGGGTGCTGGCTAGCAACAGCTTTCAGTGCTGGCACTTTTCATCTCTGAGCAATTGCTCAACGTTTGAAATTTCTCAGCTCTTGTCTAAGAGACTGAAAGAGAATGACCGTGATGTTTGGTGGGTAGAGAAGCACAAAGCCCCAGTGTTGCTGTGCCTGTGAAAGCGCTTCCAAGGAAGGGTGCTGGCTAGCAACAGCTTTCAGTGCTGGCACTTTTCATCTCTGAGCAATTGCTCAACGTTTGCAATTTCTCACCTGAGCTCTCTTTAGAGTGCGCGAGAGGATGAGCAGAAGAGTAGGTGGCTAGAGAAGCCCAGAGCCCCAGTGTTCTTAGGCCTACAAAAGCGCTTCCAAGGAAGGGTGCTGGCTAGCAACAGCTTTCAGTGCTGGCACTTTTCATCTCTGAGCAATTGCTCGACGTTTGCAATTTCTCAACTCGTGTTTACGAGACAGAGAGATAGTGACCGTGATGTTTGGTGGCTAGAGAAGCGCAAAGCCCCAGTGTTGCTGCGCCTGTGAAAGCGCTTCCAAGGAAGGCTGCTGGCTAGCAACAGCTTTCAGTGCTGGCACTTTTCATCTCTGAGCAATTGCTCGACGTTTGCAATTTCTCACCTGAGCTCTCTTTAGACTGCGCGAGAGGATGAGCAGAAGATTAGGTGGCTAGAGAAGCCCAGAGCCCCAGTGTTCTTAGGCCTACAAGAGCGCTTCCAAGGAAGGGTGCTGGCTAGCCACAGCTTTCAGTGCTGGCACTTTTCATCTTTGAGCAGTTGCTCGACGTTTGCAATTTCTCAGCTCTTGTCTACGAGACGGAAAGAGAATGACCGTGACGTTTGGTGGGTAGAGTAGCGCAAAGGTCCAGTGTTGCTGCGCCTGTGAAAGCGCTTCCAAGGAAGGGTGCTGACTAGCAACAGCTTTCAGTGCTGGCACTTTTCATCTCTGAGCAATTGCTCGACGTTTGCAATTTCACACCTGAGCTCTCTTTAGACTGCGCGAGAGGATGAGCAGAAGAGTAGGTGGCTAGAGAAGCCCAGAGCCCCAGTGTTCTTAGGGCTACAAAAGCGCTTCCAAGGAAGGGTGCTGGCTAGCAACAGCTTTCAGTGCTGGCACTTTTCATCTCTGAGCAATTGCTCGACGTTTGCAATTTTTCAACTCGTGTTTACGAGACAGAGAGATAGTGACCGTGATGTTTGGTGGCTAGAGAAGCGCAAAGCCCCAGTGTTGCTGCGCCTGTGAAAGCGCTTCCAAGGAAGGGAGCTGGCTAGCAACAGCTTTCAGTGCTGGCACTTTTCATCTCTGAGCAATTGCTCGACGTTTGCAATTTCTCACCTGAGCTCTCTTTAGAGTGTGCGAGAGGATGAGCAGAAGATTAGGTGGCTAGAGAAGCCCAGAGCCCCAGTGTTCTTAGGCCTACAAGAGCGCTTCCAAGGAAGGGTGCTGGCTAGCCACAGCTTTCAGTGCTGGCACTTTTCATCTTTGAGCAGTTGCTCGACGTTTGCAATTTCTCAGCTCTTGTCTACGAGACGGAAAGAGAATGACCGTGACGTTTGGTGGGTAGAGTAGCGCAAAGCCCCAGTGTTGCTGCGCCTGTGAAAGCGCTTCCAAGGAAGGGTGCTGGCTAGCAACAGCTTTCAGTGCTAGCACTTTTCATCTCTGAGCAATTGCTCGACGTTTGCAATTTCTCACCTGAGCTCTCTTTAGAGTGCGCGAGAGGATGAGCAGAAGATTAGGTGGCTAGAGAAGCCCAGAGCCCCAGTGTTCTTAGGCCTACAAAAGCGCTTCCAAGGAAGGGTGCTGGCTAGCCACAGCTTTCAGTGCTGGCACTTTTCATCTTTGAGCAGTTGCTCGACGTTTGCAATTTCTCAACTCTTGTCTACGAGACGGAAAGAGAATGACCGTGACGTTTGGTGGGTAGAGTAGCGCAAAGGTCCAGTGTTGCTGCGCCTGTGAAAGCGCTTCCAAGGAAGGGTGCTGGCTAGCAAGAGCTTTCAGTGCTGGCACTTTTCATCTCTGAGCAATTGCTCGACGTTTGCAATTTCTCACCTGAGCTCTCTTTAGAGTGCGCGAGAGGATGAGCAGAAGATTAGGTGGCTAGAGAAGCCCAGAGCCCCAGTGTTCTTAGGCCTACAAAAGCGCTTCCAAGGAAGGGTGCTGGCTAGCAACAGCTTTCAGTGCTGGCACTTTTCATCTCTGAACAATTGCTCAACGTTTGCAATTTCTCACCTGAGCTCTCTTTAGACTGCGCGAGAGGATGAGCAGAAGAGTAGGTGGCTAGAGAAGCCCAGAGCCCCAGTGTTCTTAGGGCTACAAAAGCGCTTCCAAGGAAGGGTGCTGGCTAGCAACAGCTTTCAGTCCTGGCACTTTTCATCTCTGAGCAATTGCTCGACGTTTGCAATCTCTCACCTGAGTTCTCTTTAGACTGCGCGAGAGGATGAGCAGAAGATTAGGTGGCTAGAGAAGCACAGAGCCCCGGTGTTCTTAGGCCTACAAAAGAGCTTCCAAGGAATGGTGCTGGCTAGCAACAGCTTTCAGTGCTGGCACTTTTCATCTCTGAGCAATTGCTCGACGTTTGCAATATCTCAGCTCATGTCTACGAGACGGAGAGATAGTGACCGTGACGTTTGGTGGGTAGAGAAGCGCAAAGCCCCAGTGTTGCTGCGCCTGTGAAAGCGCTTCCAAGGAAGGGTGCTGGCTAGCAACAGCTTTCAGTGCTGGCACTTTTCATCTCTGAGCAATTGCTGGACGTTTGCAATTTCTCACCTGAGCTCTCTTTAGACTGCGCGAGAGGATGAGCAGAAGAGTAGGTGGCTAGAGAAGCCCAGAGCCCCAGTGTTCTTAGGGCTACAAAAGCGCTTCCAAGGAAGGGTGCTGGCTAGCAACAGCTTTCAGTGCTGGCACTTTTCATCTCTGAGCAATTGCTCGACGTTTGCAATTTCTCACCTGAGCTCTCTTTAGACTGCGCGAGAGGATGAGCAGAAGATTAGGTGGCTAGAGAAGCCCAGAGCCCCAGTGTTCTTAGGCCTACAAAAGCGCTTCCAAGGAAGGGTGCTGGCTAGCAACAGCTTTCAGTGCTGGCACTTTTCATCTCTGAGCAATTGCTCGACGTTTGCAATTTCTCACCTGAGCTCTCTTTAGACTGCGCGAGAGGATGAGCAGAAGAGTAGGTGGCTAGAGAAGCCCAGAGCCCCAGTGTTCTTAGGGCTACAAAAGCGCTTCCAAGGAAGGGTGCTGGCTAGCAACAGCTTTCAGTGCTGGCACTTTTCATCTCCGAGCAATTGCTCGACGTTTGCAATTTTTCAACTCGTGTTTACGAGACAGAGAGATAGTGACCGTGATGTTTGGTGGCTAGAGAAGCGCAAAGCCCCAGTGTTGCTGCGCCTGTGAAAGCGCTTCCAAGGAAGGGTGCTGGCTAGCAACAGCTTTCAGTGCTGGCACTTTTCATCTCTGAGCAATTGCTCGACGTTTGCAATTTCTCACCTGAGCTCTCTTTAGAGTGCGCGAGAGGATGAGCAGAAGATTAGGTGGCTAGAGAAGCCCAGAGCCCCAGTGTTCTTAGGCCTACAAAAGCGCTTCCAAGGAAGGGTGCTGGCTAGCCACAGCTTTCAGTGCTGGCACTTTTCATCTTTGAGCAGTTGCTCGACGTTTGCAATTTCTCAGCTCTTGTCTACGAGACGGAAAGAGAATGACCGTGACGTTTGGTGGGTAGAGTAGCGCAAAGCCCCAGTGTTGCTGCGCCTGTGAAAGCACTTCCAAGGAAGGCTGCTGGCTAGCAACAGCTTTCAGTGCTGGCACTTTTCATCTCTGAGCAATTGCTCAACGTTTGCAATTTCTCACCTGAGCTCTCTTTAGAGTGCGCGAGAGGATGAGCAGAAGAGTAGGTGGCTAGAGAAGCCCAGAGCCCCAGTGTTCTTAGGCCTACAAAAGCGCTTCCAAGGAAGGGTGCTGGCTAGCAAGAGCTTTCAGTGCTGGCACTTTTCATCTCTCAGCAATTGCTCGACGTTTGCAATTTCTCACCTGAGCTCTCTTTAGAGTGCGCGAGAGGATGAGCAGAAGATTAGGTGGCTAGAGAAGCCCAGAGCCCCAGTGTTCTTAGGGCTACAAGAGCGCTTCCAAGGAAGGGTGCTGGCTAGCAAGAGCTTTCAGTGCTGGCACTTTTCATCTCTGAGCAGTTGCTCGACTTTTGCAATTTCTCAGCTCTTGTCTAAGAGACTGAAAGAGAATGACCGTGATGTTTGGTGGGTAGAGTAGCGCAAAGCCCCAGTGTTGCTGTGCCTGTGAAAGCGCTTCCAAGGAAGGGTGCTGGCTAGCAAGAGCTTTCAGTGCTGGCACTTTTCATCTCTGAGCAATTGCTCAACGTTTGCAATTTCTCACCTGAGCTCTCTTTAGACTGCGCGAGAGGATGAGCAGAAGATTAGGTGGCTAGAGAAGACCAGAGCCCCAGTGTTCTTAGGGCTACAAAAGCGCTTCCAAGGAAGGGTGCTGGCTAGCAACAGCTTTCAGTGCTGGCACTTTTCATCTCTGAGCAATTGCTCGACGATTGCAATTTCTCACCTGAGTTCTCTTTAGACTGCGCGAGAGGATGAGCAGAAGATTAGGTGGCTAGAGAAGCCCAGAGCCCCAGTGTTCTAAGGGCTACAAAAGCGCTTCCAAGGAAGGGTGCTGGCTAGCAACAGCTTTCAGTGCTGGCACTTTTCATCTCTGAGCAATTGCTCGACGTTTGCAATTTCTCACCTGAGCTCTCTTTAGACTGCGCGAGAGGATGAGCAGAAGAGTAGGTGGCTAGAGAAGCCCAGAGCCCCACTGTTCTTAGGCCTACAAAAGCGCTTCCAAGGAAGGGTGCTGGCTAGCAAGAGCTTTCAGTGCTGGCACTTTTCATCTCTGAGCAATTGCTCGACGTTTGCAATTTTTCAACTCGTGTTTACGAGACAGAGAGATAGTGACCGTGATGTTTGGTGGCTAGAGAAGCGCAAAGCCCCAGTGTTGCTGTGCCTGTGAAAGCGCTTCCAAGGAAGGGAGCTGGCTAGCAACAGCTTTCAGTGCTGGCACTTTTCATCTCTGAGCAATTGCTCGACGTTTGCAATTTCTCACCTGAGCTCTCTTTAGAGTGCGCGAGAGGATGAGCAGAAGATTAGGTGGCTAGAGAAGCCCAGAGCCCCAGTGTTCTTAGGCCTACAAGAGCGCTTCCAAGGAAGGGTGCTGGCTAGCCACAGCTTTCAGTGCTGGCACTTTTCATCTTTGAGCAGTTGCTCGACGTTTGCAATTTCTCAGCTCTTGTCTACGAGACGGAAAGAGAATGACCGTGACGTTTGGTGGGTAGAGTAGCGCAAAGCCCCAGTGTTGCTGCGCCTGTGAAAGCGCTTCCAAGGAAGGGTGCTGGCTAGCAAGAGCTTTCAGTGCTGGCACTTTTCATCTCTGAGCAATTGCTGGACGTTTGCAATTTCTCACCTGAGCTCTCTTTAGACTGCGCGAGAGGATGAGCAGAAGAGTAGGTGGCTAGAGAAGCCCAGAGCCCCAGTGTTCTTAGGCCTACAAAAGCGCTTCCAAGGAAGGGTGCTGGCTAGCAACAGCTTTCAGTGCTGGCACTTTTCATCTCTGAGCAATTGCTCGACGATTGCAATTTCTCACCTGAGTTCTCTTTAGACTGCGCGAGAGGATGAGCAGAAGATTAGGTGGCTAGAGAAGCCCAGAGCCCCACTGTTCTTAGGCCTACAAAAGCGCTTCCAAGGAAGGGTGCTGGCTAGCAACAGCTTTCAGTGCTGGCACTTTTCATCTCTGAGCAATTGCTCGACGTTTGCAATTTCTCACCTGAGCTCTCTTTAGACTGCGCGAGAGGATGAGCAGAAGAGTAGGTGGCTAGAGAAGCCCAGAGCCCCACTGTTCTTAGGCCTACAAAAGCGCTTCCAAGGAAGGGTGCTGGCTAGCAAGAGCTTTCAGTGCTGGCACTTTTCATCTCTGAGCAATTGCTCGACGTTTGCAATTTTTCAACTCGTGTTTACGAGACAGAGAGATAGTGACCGTGATGTTTGGTGGCTAGAGAAGCGCAAAGCCCCAGTGTTGCTGCGCCTGTGAAAGCGCTTCCAAGGAAGGGTGCTTGCTAGCAACAGCTTTCAGTGCTGGCACTTTTCATCTCTGAGCAATTGCTCGACGTTTGCAATTTCTCACCTGAGCTCTCTTTAGAGTGCGCGAGAGGATGAGCAGAAGATTAGGTGGCTAGAGAAGCCCAGAGCCCCAGTGTTCTTAGGCCTACAAGAGCGCTTCCAAGGAAGGGTGCTGGCTAGCCACAGCTTTCAGTGCTGGCACTTTTCATCTTTGAGCAGTTGCTCGACGTTTGCAATTTCTCAGCTCTTGTCTACGAGACGGAAAGAGAATGACCGTGACGTTTGGTGGGTAGAGTAGCGCAAAGCCCCAGTGTTGCTGCGCCTGTGAAAGCGCTTCCAAGGAAGGGTGCTGGCTAGCAAGAGCTTTCAGTGCTGGCACTTTTCATCTCTGAGCAATTGCTCGACGTTTGCAATTTCTCACCTGAGCTCTCTTTAGACTGCGCGAGAGGATGAGCAGAAGATTAGGTGGCTAGAGAAGCCCAGAGCCCCAGTGTTCTTAGGCCTACAAAAGCGCTTCCAAGGAAGGGTGCTGGCTAGCAACAGCTTTCAGTGCTGGCACTTTTCATCTCTGAACAATTGCTGGACGTTTGCAATTTCTCACCTGAGCTCTCTTTAGACTGCGCGAGAGGATGAGCAGAAGAGTAGGTGGCTAGAGAAGCCCAGAGCCCCAGTGTTCTTAGGCCTACAAAAGCGCTTCCAAGGAAGGGTGCTGGCTAGCAACAGCTTTCAGTGCTGGCACTTTTCATCTCTGAGCAATTGCTTGACGTTTGCAATCTCTCACCTGAGTTCTCTTTAGACTGCACGAGAGGATGAGCAGAAGATTAGGTGGCTAGAGAAGCCCAGAGCCCCACTGTTCTTAGGCCTACAAAAGCGCTTCCAAGGAAGGGTGCTGGCTAGCAAGAGCTTTCAGTGCTGGCACTTTTCATCTCTGAGCAATTGCTCGACGTTTGCAATTTCTCGGCTCGTGTTTACGAGACGGAGAGAGAGTGACCGTGATGTTTGGTGGGTAGAGAAGCGCAAAGCCCCAGTGTTGCTGCGCCTGTGAAAGCGCTTCCAAGGAAGGGTGCTGGCTAGCAACAGCTTTCAGTGCTGGCACTTTTCATCTCTGAGCAATTGCTCGACGTTTGCAATTTCTCACCTGAGTTCTCTTTAGAGTGCGCGAGAGGATGAGCAGAAGATTAGGTGGCTAGAGAAGCCCAGAGCCCCAGTGTTCTTAGGGCTACAAGAGCACTTCCAAGGAAGGGTGCTGGCTAGCCACAGCTTTCAGTGCTGGCACTTTTCATCTCTGAACAATTGCTCAACGTTTGCAATTTCTCACCTGAGCTCTCTTTAGAGTGCGCGAGAGGATGAGCAGAAGAGTAGGTGGCTAGAGAAGCCCAGAGCCCCAGTGTTCTTAGGGCTACAAAAGCGCTTCCAAGGAAGGGTGCTGGCTAGCAACAGCTTTCAGTGCTGGCACTTTTCATCTCTGAGCAATTGCTCGACGTTTGCAATTTCTCAGCTCGTGTCTACGAGACGGAGAGATAGTGACCGTGACGTTTGGTGGGTAGAGTAGCGCAAAGCCCCAGTGTTGCTGCGCCTGTGAAAGCGCTTCCAAGGAAGGGTGCTGGCTAGCAACAGCTTTCAGTGCTGGCACTTTTCATCTCTGAGCAATTGCTGGATGTTTGCAATTTCTCACCTGAGCTCTCTTTAGAGTGCGCGAGAGGATGAGCAGAAGATTAGGTGGCTAGAGAAGCCCAGAGCCCCAGTGTTCTTAGGCCTACAAGAGCGCTTCCAAGGAAGGGTGCTGGCTAGCAACAGCTTTCAGTGCTGGCACTTTTCATCTCTGAGCAGTTGCTCGACTTTTGCAATTTCTCAGCTCTTGTCTACGAGACGGAAAGAGAATGACCGTGACGTTTGGTGGGTAGAGTAGCGCAAAGCCCCAGTGTTGCTGTGCCTGTGAAAGCGCTTCCAAGGAAGGGTGCTGGCTAGCAACAGCTTTCAGTGCTGGCACTTTTCATCTCTGAGCAATTGCTGGACATTTGCAATTTCAAACCTGAGCTCTCTTTAGACTGCGCGAGAGGATGAGCAGAAGATTAGGTGGCTAGAGAAGCCCAGAGCCCCACTGTTCTTAGGCCTACAAAAGCGCTTCCAAGGAAGGGTGCTGGCTAGCAACAGCTTTCAGTGCTGGCACTTTTCATCTCTGAGCAATTGCTGGACATTTGCAATTTCAAACCTGAGCTCTCTTTAGACTGCGCGAGAGGATGAGCAGAAGATTAGGTGGCTAGAGAAGCCCAGAGCCCCACTGTTCTTAGGCCTACAAAAGCGCTTCCAAGGAAGGGTGCTGGCTAGCAACAGCTTTCAGTGCTGGCACTTTTCATCTCTGAGCAATTGCTGGACGTTTGCAATTTCTCACCTGAGCTCTCTTTAGACTGCGCGAGATGATGAGCAGAAGATTAGGTGGCTAGAGAAGCCCAGAGCCCCACTGTTCTTAGGCCTACAAAAGCGCTTCCAAGGAAGGGTGCTGGCTAGCAACAGCTTTCAGTGCTGGCACTTTTCATCTCTGAGCAATTGCTCGACGTTTGCAATTTCTCACCTGAGCTCTCTTTAGAGTGCGCGAGAGGATGAGCAGAAGAGTAGGTGGCTAGAGAAGCCCAGAGCCCCAGTGTTCTTAGGCCTACAAAAGCGCTTCCAAGGAAGGGTGCTGGCTAGCAAGAGCTTTCAGTGCTGGCACTTTTCATCTCTGAGCAATTGCTCGACGTTTGCAATTTTTCAACTCGTGTTTACGAGACAGAGAGATAGTGACCGTGATGTTTGGTGGCTAAAGAAGCGCAAAGCCCCAGTGTTGCTGCGCCTGTGAAAGCGCTTCCAAGGAAGGGTGCTGGCTAGCAACAGCTTTCAGTGCTGGCACTTTTCATCTCTGAGCAATTGCTCGACGTTTGCAATTTCTCACCTGAGCTCTCTTTAGACTGCGCGAGAGGATGAGCAGAAGAGTAGGTGGCTAGAGAAGCCCAGAGCCCCAGTGTTCTTAGGCCTACAAAAGCGCTTCCAAGGAAGGGTGCTGGCTAGCAAGAGCTTTCAGTGCTGGCACTTTTCATCTCTCAGCAATTGCTCGACGTTTGCAATTTCTCACCTCAGCTCTCTTTAGAGTGCGCGAGAGGATGAGCAGAAGATTAGGTGGCTAGAGAAGCCCAGAGCCCCAGTGTTCTTAGGGCTACAAGAGCGCTTCCAAGGAAGGGTGCTGGCTAGCAAGAGCTTTCAGTGCTGGCACTTTTCATCTCTGAGCAGTTGCTCGACTTTTGCAATTTCTCAGCTCTTGTCTAAGAGACTGAAAGAGAATGACCGTGATGTTTGGTGGGTAGAGTAGCGCAAAGCCCCAGTGTTGCTGTGCCTGTGAAAGCGCTTCCAAGGAAGGGTGCTGGCTAGCAACAGCTTTCAGTGCTGGCACTTTTCATCTCTGAGCAATTGCTCAACGTTTGCAATTTCTCACCTGAGCTCTCTTTAGACTGCGCGAGAGGATGAGCAGAAGATTAGGTGGCTAGAGAAGCCCAGAGCCCCAGTGTTCTTAGGGCTACAAAAGCGCTTCCAAGGAAGGGTGCTGGCTAGCAACAGCTTTCAGTGCTGGCACTTTTCATCTCTGAGCAATTGCTCGACGATTGCAATTTCTCACCTGAGTTCTCTTTAGACTGCGCGAGAGGATGAGCAGAAGATTAGGTGGCTAGAGAAGCCCAGAGCCCCACTGTTCTTAGGCCTACAAAAGCGCTTCCAAGGAAGGGTGCTGGCTAGCAACAGCTTTCAGTGCTGGCACTTTTCATCTCTGAGCAATTGCTCGACGTTTGCAATTTCTCACCTGAGCTCTCTTTAGACTGCGCGAGAGGATGAGCAGAAGAGTAGGTGGCTAGAGAAGCCCAGAGCCCCACTGTTCTTAGGCCTACAAAAGCGCTTCCAAGGAAGGGTGCTGGCTAGCAAGAGCTTTCAGTGCTGGCACTTTTCATCTCTGAGCAATTGCTCGACGTTTGCAATTTTTCAACTCGTGTTTACGAGACAGAGAGATAGTGACCGTGATGTTTGGTGGCTAGAGAAGCGCAAAGCCCCAGTGTTGCTGTGCCTGTGAAAGCGCTTCCAAGGAAGGGAGCTGGCTAGCAACAGCTTTCAGTGCTGGCACTTTTCATCTCTGAGCAATTGCTCGACGTTTGCAATTTCTCACCTGAGCTCTCTTTAGAGTGCGCGAGAGGATGAGCAGAAGATTAGGTGGCTAGAGAAGCCCAGAGCCCCAGTGTTCTTAGGCCTACAAGAGCGCTTCCAAGGAAGGGTGCTGGCTAGCCACAGCTTTCAGTGCTGGCACTTTTCATCTTTGAGCAGTTGCTCGACGTTTGCAATTTCTCAGCTCTTGTCTACGAGACGGAAAGAGAATGACCGTGACGTTTGGTGGGTAGAGTAGCGCAAAGCCCCAGTGTTGCTGCGCCTGTGAAAGCGCTTCCAAGGAAGGGTGCTGGCTAGCAAGAGCTTTCAGTGCTGGCACTTTTCATCTCTGAGCAATTGCTGGACGTTTGCAATTTCTCACCTGAGCTCTCTTTAGACTGCGCGAGAGGATGAGCAGAAGATTAGGTGGCTAGAGAAGCCCAGAGCCCCAGTGTTCTTAGGCCTACAAAAGCGCTTCCAAGGAAGGGTGCTGGCTAGCAACAGCTTTCAGTGCTGGCACTTTTCATCTCTGAGCAATTGCTCGACGATTGCAATTTCTCACCTGAGTTCTCTTTAGACTGCGCGAGAGGATGAGCAGAAGATTAGGTGGCTAGAGAAGCCCAGAGCCCCACTGTTCTTAGGCCTACAAAAGCGCTTCCAAGGAAGGGTGCTGGCTAGCAACAGCTTTCAGTGCTGGCACTTTTCATCTCTGAGCAATTGCTCGACGTTTGCAATTTCTCACCTGAGCTCTCTTTAGACTGCGCGAGAGGATGAGCAGAAGAGTAGGTGGCTAGAGAAGCCCAGAGCCCCACTGTTCTTAGGCCTACAAAAGCGCTTCCAAGGAAGGGTGCTGGCTAGCAAGAGCTTTCAGTGCTGGCACTTTTCATCTCTGAGCAATTGCTCGACGTTTGCAATTTTTCAACTCGTGTTTACGAGACAGAGAGATAGTGACCGTGATGTTTGGTGGCTAGAGAAGCGCAAAGCCCCAGTGTTGCTGCGCCTGTGAAAGCGCTTCCAAGGAAGGGTGCTTGCTAGCAACAGCTTTCAGTGCTGGCACTTTTCATCTCTGAGCAATTGCTCGACGTTTGCAATTTCTCACCTGAGCTCTCTTTAGAGTGCGCGAGAGGATGAGCAGAAGATTAGGTGGCTAGAGAAGCCCAGAGCCCCAGTGTGCTTAGGCCTACAAGAGCGCTTCCAAGGAAGGGTGCTGGCTAGCCACAGCTTTCAGTGCTGGCACTTTTCATCTTTGAGCAGTTGCTCGACGTTTGCAATTTCTCAGCTCTTGTCTACGAGACGGAAAGAGAATGACTGTGACGTTTGGTGGGTAGAGTAGCGCAAAGCCCCAGTGTTGCTGCGCCTGTGAAAGCGCTTCCAAGGAAGGGTGCTGGCTAGCAAGAGCTTTCAGTGCTGGCACTTTTCATCTCTGAGCAATTGCTCGACGTTTGCAATTTCTCACCTGAGCTCTCTTTAGACTGCGCGAGAGGATGAGCAGAAGATTAGGTGGCTAGAGAAGCCCAGAGCCCCAGTGTTCTTAGGCCTACAAAAGCGCTTCCAAGGAAGGGTGCTGGCTAGCAACAGCTTTCAGTGCTGGCACTTTTCATCTCTGAACAATTGCTGGACGTTTGCAATTTCTCACCTGAGCTCTCTTTAGACTGCGCGAGAGGATGAGCAGAAGAGTAGGTGGCTAGAGAAGCCCAGAGCCCCAGTGTTCTTAGGGCTACAAAAGCGCTTCCAAGGAAGGGTGCTGGCTAGCAACAGCTTTCAGTGCTGGCACTTTTCATCTCTGAGCAATTGCTTGACGTTTGCAATCTCTCACCTGAGTTCTCTTTAGACTGCACGAGAGGATGAGCAGAAGATTAGGTGGCTAGAGAAGCCCAGAGCACCACTGTTCTTAGGCCTACAAAAGCGCTTCCAAGGAAGGGTGCTGGCTAGCAAGAGCTTTCAGTGCTGGCACTTTTCATCTCTGAGCAATTGCTCGACGTTTGCAATTTCTCGGCTCATGTTTACGAGACGGAGAGAGAGTGACCGTGATGTTTGGTGGGTAGAGAAGCGCAAAGCCCCAGTGTTGCTGCGCCTGTGAAAGCGCTTCCAAGGAAGGGTGCTGGCTAGCAACAGCTTTCAGTGCTGGCACTTTTCATCTCTGAGCAATTGCTCAACGTTTGCAATTTCTCACCTGAGTTCTCTTTAGACTGCGCGAGAGGATGAGCAGAAGATTAGGTGGCTAGAGAAGCCCAGAGCCCCAGTGTTCTTAGGGCTACAAGAGCACTTCCAAGGAAGGGTGCTGGCTAGCCACAGCTTTCAGTGCTGGCACTTTTCATCTCTGAACAATTGCTCAACGTTTGCAATTTCTCACCTGAGCTCTCTTTAGACTGCGCGAGAGGATGAGCAGAAGATTAGGTGGCTAGAGAAGCCCAGAGCCCCAGTGTTCTTAGGCCTACAAAAGCGCTTCCAAGGAAGGGTGCTGGCTAGCAACAGCTTTCAGTGCTGGCACTTTTCATCTCTGAGCAATTGCTGGATGTTTGCAATTTCTCACCTGAGCTCTCTTTAGACTGCGCGAGAGGATGAGCAGAAGAGTAGGTGGCTAGAGAAGCCCAAAGCCCCAGTGTTCTTAGGGCTACAAAAGCGCTTCCAAGGAAGGGTGCTGGCTAGCAAGAGCTTTCAGTGCTGGCACTTTTCATCTCTGAGCAATTGCTCGACGTTTGCAATCTCTCACCTGAGTTCTCTTTAGACTGCGCGAGAGGATGAGCAGAAGATTAGGTGGCTAGAGAAGCACAGAGCCCCGGTGTTCTTAGGCCTACAAAAGCGCTTCCAAGGAAGGGTGCTGGCTAGCAACAGCTTTCAGTGCTGGCACTTTTCATCTCTGAGCAATTGCTCGACGTTTGCAATTTCTCAGCTCGTGTCTACGAGACGGAGAGATAGTGACCGTGACGTTTGGTGGGTAGAGAAGCGCAAAGCCCCAGTGTTGCTGCGCCTGTGAAAGCGCTTCCAAGGAAGGGTGCTGGCTAGCAACAGCTTTCAGTGCTGGCACTTTTCATCTCTGAGCAATTGCTGGATGTTTGCAATTTCTCACCTGAGCTCTCTTTAGAGTGCGCGAGAGGATGAGCAGAAGATTAGGTGGCTAGAGAAGCCCAGAGCCCCAGTGTTCTTAGGCCTACAAGAGCGCTTCCAAGGAAGGGTGCTGGCTAGCAACAGCTTTCAGTGCTGGCACTTTTCATCTCTGAGCAGTTGCTCGACTTTTGCAATTTCTCAGCTCTTGTCTAAGAGACTGAAAGAGAATGACCGTGATGTTTGGTGGGTAGAGTAGCGCAAAGCCCCAGTGTTGCTGTGCCTGTGAAAGCGCTTCCAAGGAAGGGTGCTGGCTAGCAACAGCTTTCAGTGCTGGCACTTTTCATCTCTGAGCAATTGCTGGACATTTGCAATTTCAAACCTGAGCTCTCTTTAGACTGCGCGAGAGGATGAGCAGAAGATTAGGTGGCTAGAGAAGCCCAGAGCCCCACTGTTCTTAGGCCTACAAAAGCGCTTCCAAGGAAGGGTGCTGGCTAGCAACAGCTTTCAGTGCTGGCACTTTTCATCTCTGAGCAATTGCTCGACGTTTGCAATTTCTCACCTGAGCTCTCTTTAGACTGCGCGAGATGATGAGCAGAAGATTAGGTGGCTAGAGAAGCCCAGAGCCCCAGTGTTCTTAGGGCTACAAAAGCGCTTCCAAGGAAGGGTGCTGGCTAGCAACAGCTTTCAGTGCTGGCACTTTTCATCTCTGAGCAATTGCTCGACGTTTGCAATTTCTCACCTGAGCTCTCTTTAGAGTGCGCGAGAGGATGAGCAGAAGAGTAGGTGGCTAGAGAAGCCCAGAGCCCCAGTGTTCTTAGGCCTACAAAAGCGCTTCCAAGGAAGGGTGCTGGCTAGCAAGAGCTTTCAGTGCTGGCACTTTTCATCTCTGAGCAATTGCTCGACGTTTGCAATTTTTCAACTCGTGTTTACGAGACAGAGAGATAGTGACCGTGATGTTTGGTGGCTAAAGAAGCGCAAAGCCCCAGTGTTGCTGCGCCTGTGAAAGCGCTTCCAAGGAAGGGTGCTGGCTAGCAACAGCTTTCAGTGCTGGCACTTTTCATCTCTGAGCAATTGCTCGACGTTTGCAATTTCTCACCTGAGCTCTCTTTAGACTGCGCGAGAGGATGAGCAGAAGAGTAGGTGGCTAGAGAAGCCCAGAGCCCCAGTGTTCTTAGGCCTACAAGAGCGCTTCCAAGGAAGGGTGCTGGCTAGCCACAGCTTTCAGTGCTGGCACTTTTCATCTTTGAGCAGTTGCTCGACGTTTGCAATTTCTCAGCTCTTGTCTACGAGACGGAAAGAGAATGACCGTGACGTTTGGTGGGTAGAGTAGCGCAAAGCCCCAGTGTTGCTGCGCCTGTGAAAGCGCTTCCAAGGAAGGGTGCTGGCTAGCAAGAGCTTTCAGTGCTGGCACTTTTCATCTCTGAGCAATTGCTCGACGTTTGCAATTTCTCACCTGAGCTCTCTTTAGACTGCGCGAGAGGATGAGCAGAAGATTAGGTGGCTAGAGAAGCCCAGAGCCCCACTGTTCTTAGGCCTACAAGAGCGCTTCCAAGGAAGGGTGCTGGCTAGCAACAGCTTTCAGTGCTGGCACTTTTCATCTCTGAGCAATTGCTCGACGTTTGCAATTTCTCAGCTCGTGTTTACGAGACGGAGAGAGAGTGACCGTGATGTTTGGTGGCTAGAGAAGCGCAAAGCCCCAGTGTTGCTGCGCCTGTGAAAGCGCTTCCAAGGAAGGGTGCTGGCTAGCAACAGCTTTCAGTGCTGGCACTTTTCATCTCTGAGCAATTGCTCGACGTTTGCAATTTCTCACCTGAGCTCTCTTTAGACTGCGCGAGAGGATGAGCAGAAGAGTAGGTGGCTAGAGAAGCCCAGAGCCCCAGTGTTCTTTTGGCTACAAAAGCGCTTCCAAGGAAGGGTGCTGGCTAGCCACAGCTTTCAGTGCTGGCACTTTTCATCTCTGAGCAATTGCTCGACGTTTGCAATTTCTCACCTGAGCTCTCTTTAGACGGCGCGAGAGGATGAGCAGAAGAGTAGGTGGCTAGAGAAGCCCAGAGCCCCACTGTTCTTAGGGCTACAAAAGCGCTTCCAAGGAAGGGTGCTGGCTAGCAACAGCTTTCAGTGCTGGCACTTTTCATCTCTGAGCAATTGCTCGACGTTTGAAATTTCTCACCTCAGCTCTCTTTAGACTGCGCGAGAGGATGAGCAGAAGATTAGGTGGCTAGAGAAGCCCAGAGCCCCAGTGTTCTTAGGGCTACAAGAGCGCTTCCAAGGAAGGGTGCTGGCTAGCCACAGCTTTCAGTGCTGGCACTTTTCATCTCTGAGCAGTTGCTCGACTTTTGCAATTTCTCAGCTCTTGTCTAAGAGACTGAAAGAGAATGACCGTGATGTTTGGTGGGTAGAGTAGCGCAAAGCCCCAGTGTTGCTGCGCCTGTGAAAGCGCTTCCAAGGAAGGGTGCTGGCTAGCCACAGCTTTCAGTGCTGGCACTTTTCATCTCTGAGCAATTGCTCGACGTTTGCAATTTCTCACCTGAGCTCTCTTTAGACTGCGCGAGAGGATGAGCAGAAGATTAGGTGGCTAGAGAAGCCCAGAGCCCCACTGTTCTTAGGGCTACAAGAGCGCTTCCAAGGAAGGGTGCTGGCTAGCAACAGCTTTCAGTGCTGGCACTTTTCATCTCTGAGCAATTGCTCGACCTTTGCAATTTCTCACCTGAGCTCTCTTTAGACTGCGCGAGAGGATGAGCAGAAGAGTAGGTGGCTAGAGAAGCCCAGAGCCCCAGTGTTCTTAGGCCTACAAAAGCGCTTCCAAGGAAGGGTGCTGGCTAGCAAGAGCTTTCAGTGCTGGCACTTTTCATCTCTGAGCAATTGCTCGACGTTTGCAATTTTTCAACTCGTGTTTACGAGACAGAGAGATAGTGACCGTGATGTTTGGTGGCTAAAGAAGCGCAAAGCCCCAGTGTTGCTGCGCCTGTGAAAGCGCTTCCAAGGAAGGGTGCTGGCTAGCAACAGCTTTCAGTGCTGGCACTTTTCATCTCTGAGCAATTGCTGGACGTTTGCAATTTCTCACCTGAGCTCTCTTTAGACTGCGCGAGAGGATGAGCAGAAGAGTAGGTGGCTAGAGAAGCCCAGAGCCCCAGTGTTCTTAGGCCTACAAGAGCGCTTCCAAGGAAGGGTGCTGGCTAGCCACAGCTTTCAGTGCTGGCACTTTTCATCTTTGAGCAGTTGCTCGACGTTTGCAATTTCTCAGCTCTTGTCTACGAGACGGAAAGAGAATGACCGTGACGTTTGGTGGGTAGAGTAGCGCAAAGCCCCAGTGTTGCTGCGCCTGTGAAAGCGCTTCCAAGGAAGGGTGCTGGCTAGCAAGAGCTTTCAGTGCTGGCACTTTTCATCTCTGAGCAATTGCTCGACGTTTGCAATTTCTCACCTGAGCTCTCTTTAGACTGCGCGAGAGGATGAGCAGAAGATTAGGTGGCTAGAGAAGCCCAGAGCCCCACTGTTCTTAGGCCTACAAGAGCGCTTCCAAGGAAGGTGCTGGCTAGCAAGAGCTTTCAGTGCTGGCACTTTTCATCTCTGAGCAATTGCTCGACGTTTGCAATTTCTCAGCTCGTGTTTACGAGACGGAGAGAGAGTGACCGTGATGTTTGGTGGCTAGAGAAGCGCAAAGCCCCAGTGTTGCTGCGCCTGTGAAAGCGCTTCCAAGGAAGGGTGCTGGCTAGCAACAGCTTTCAGTGCTGGCACTTTTCATCTCTGAGCAATTGCTCGACGTTTGCAATTTCTCACCTGAGCTCTCTTTAGAGTGCGCGAGAGGATGAGCAGAAGATTAGGTGGCTAGAGAAGCCCAGAGCCCCAGTGTTCTTTTGGCTACAAAAGCGCTTCCAAGGACGGGTGCTGGCTAGCCACAGCTTTCAGTGCTGGCACTTTTCATCTCTGAGCAATTGCTCGACGTTTGCAATTTCTCACCTGAGCTCTCTTTAGACGGCGCGAGAGGATGAGCAGAAGAGTAGGTGGCTAGAGAAGCCCAGAGCCCCACTGTTCTTAGGGCTACAAAAGCGCTTCCAAGGAAGGGTGCTGGCTAGCAACAGCTTTCAGTGCTGGCACTTTTCATCTCTGAGCAATTGCTCGACGTTTGCAATTTCTCACCTCAGCTCTCTTTAGACTGCGCGAGAGGATGAGCAGAAGATTAGGTGGCTAGAGAAGCCCAGAGCCCCAGTGTTCTTAGGGCTACAAGAGCGCTTCCAAGGAAGGGTGCTGGCTAGCCACAGCTTTCAGTGCTGTCACTTTTCATCTCTGAGCAGTTGCTCGACTTTTGCAATTTCTCAGCTCTTGTCTAAGAGACTGAAAGAGAATGACCGTGATGTTTGGTGGGTAGAGTAGCGCAAAGCCCCAGTGTTGCTGCGCCTGTGAAAGCGCTTCCAAGGAAGGGTGCTGGCTAGCAAGAGCTTTCAGTGCTGGCACTTTTCATCTCTGAGCAATTGCTCGACGTTTGCAATTTCTCACCTGAGCTCTCTTTAGACTGCGCGAGAGGATGAGCAGAAGATTAGGTGGCTAGAGAAGCCCAGAGCCCCAGTGTTCTTAGGGCTACAAGAGCGCTTCCAAGGAAGGGTGCTGGCTAGCAACAGCTTTCAGTGCTGGCACTTTTCATCTCTGAACAATTGCTCGACGTTTGCAATTTCTCACCTGAGCTCTCTTTAGACTGCGCGAGAGGATGAGCAGAAGAGTAGGTGGCTAGAGAAGCCCAGAGCCCCAGTGTTCTTAGGCCTACAAAAGCGCTTCCAAGGAAGGGTGCTGGCTAGCAACAGCTTTCAGTGCTGGCACTTTTCATCTCTGAGCAATTGCTCAACGTTTGCAATCTCTCACCTGAGTTCTCTTTAGACTGCACGAGAGGATGAGCAGAAGATTAGGTGGCTAGAGAAGCCCAGAGCCCCAGTGTTCTTAGGGCTACAAAAGCGTTTCCAAGGAAGGGTGCTGGCTAGCAACAGCTTTCAGTGCTGGCACTTTTCATCTCTGAGCAATTGCTCGACGTTTGCAATTTCTCGGCTCGTGTTTACGAGACGGAGAGAGAGTGACCGTGATGTTTGGTGGCTAGAGAAGCGCAAAGCCCCAGTGTTGCTGCGCCTGTGAAAGCGCTTCCAAGGAAGGGTGCTGGCTAGCAACAGCTTTCAGTGCTGGCACTTTTCATCTCTGAGCAATTGCTCGACCTTTGCAATTTCTCACCTGAGCTCTCTTTAGACGGCGCGAGAGGATGAGCAGAAGAGTAGGTGGCTAGAGAAGCCCAGAGCCCCAGTGTTCTTAGGCCTACAAAAGCGCTTCCAAGGAAGGGTGCTGGCTAGCAACAGCTTTCAGTGCTGGCACTTTTCATCTCTGAGCAATTGCTCGACGTTTGCAATTTCTCACCTGAGCTCTCTTTAGACTGCGCGAGAGGATGAGCAGAAGAGTAGGTGGCTAGAGAAGCCCAGAGCCCCAGTGTTCTTAGGGCTACAAGAGCGCTTCCAAGGAAGGGTGCTGGCTAGCCACAGCTTTCA
Source organism: Sarcoramphus papa (assembly GCA_037962945.1). NCBI lineage: Eukaryota > Metazoa > Chordata > Aves > Accipitriformes > Cathartidae > Sarcoramphus > Sarcoramphus papa. The sequence continues at coordinate 96,492,252 of CM075586.1, forward strand.
GTGCTGGCACTTTTCATCTCTGAGCAATTGCTCGACTTTTGCAATTTCTCAGCTCTTGTCTACGAGACTGAAAGAGAATGACCGTGATGTTTGGTGGGTAGAGAAGCGCAAAGCCCCACTGTTCCTGCCCCTGTGAAAGCGCTTCCAAGGAAGGGTGCTGGCTAGCAACAGCTTTCAGTGCTGGCACTTTTCATCTCTGAGCAATTGCTCAACGTTTGCAATTTCTCACCTGAGCTCTCTTTAGACTGCGCGAGAGGATGAGCAGAAGATTAGGTGGCTAGAGAAGCCCAGAGCCCCAGTGTTCTTAGGGCTACAAAAGCGCTTCCAAGGAACGGAGCTGGCTAGCAACAGCTTTCAGTGCTGGCACTTTTCATCTCTGAGCAATTGCTCGACGTTTGCAATCTCTCACCTGAGCTCTCTTTAGACTGCGCGAGAGGATGAGCAGAAGAGTAGGTGGCTAGAGAAGCCCAGAGCCCCACTGTTCTTAGGCCTACAAAAGCGCTTCCAAGGAAGGGTGCTGGCTAGCAACAGCTTTCAGTGCTGACACTTTTCATCTCTGAGCAATTGCTCGACGTTTGCAATTTCTCACCTGAGCTCTCTTTAGACTGCGCGAGAGGATGAGCAGAAGATTAGGTGGCTAGAGAAGCCCAGAGCCCCAGTGTTCTTAGGCCTACAAAAGCGCTTCCAAGGAAGGGTGCTGGCTAGCAACAGCTTTCAGTGCTGGCACTTTTCATCTCTGAGCAATTGCTCGACGTTTGCAATTTCTCACCTGAGTTCTCTTTAGACGGCGCGAGAGGATGAGCAGAAGAGTAGGTGGCTAGAGAAGCCCAGAGCCCCAGTGTTCTTAGGCCTACAAAAGCGCTTCCAAGGAAGGGTGCTGGCTAGCAACAGCTTTCAGTGCTGGCACTTTTCATCTCTGAGCAATTGCTCGACGTTTGCAATTTCTCACCTGAGCTCTCTTTAGACTGCGCGAGAGGATGAGCAGAAGATTAGGTGGCTAGAGAAGCCCAGAGCCCCACTGTTCTTAGGCCTACAAGAGCGCTTCCAAGGAAGGGTGCTGGCTAGCAACAGCTTTCAGTGCTGGCACTTTTCATCTCTGAGCAATTGCTGGACGTTTGCAATTTCTCACCTGAGCTCTCTTTAGACTGCGCGAGAGGATGAGCAGAAGATTAGGTGGCTAGAGAAGCCCAGAGCCCCAGTGTTCTTAGGCCTACAAAAGCGCTTCCAAGGAAGGGTGCTGGCTAGCAACAGCTTTCAGTGCTGGCACTTTTCATCTCTGAGCAATTGCTCAACGTTTGCAATCTCTCACCTGAGTTCTCTTTAGACTGCACGAGAGGATGAGCAGAAGATTAGGTGGCTAGAGAAGCCCAGAGCCCCACTGTTCTTAGGGCTACAAAAGCACTTCCAAGGAAGGGTGCTGGCTAGCAACAGCTTTCAGTGCTGGCACTTTTCATCTCTGAGCAATTGCTCGACGTTTGCAATTTCTCGGCTCGTGTTTACGAGACGGAGAGAGAGTGACCGTGATGTTTGGTGGCTAGAGAAGCGCAAAGCCCCAGTGTTGCTGCGCCTGTGAAAGCGCTTCCAAGGAAGGGTGCTGGCTAGCAACAGCTTTCAGTGCTGGCACTTTTCATCTCTGAGCAATTGCTCGACGTTTGCAATTTCTCACCTGAGCTCTCTTTAGACTGCGCGAGAGGATGAGCAGAAGATTAGGTGGCTAGAGAAGCCCAGAGCCCCAGTGTTCTTAGGCCTACAAAAGCGCTTCCAAGGAAGGGTGCTGGCTAGCCACAGCTTTCAGTGCTGGCACTTTTCATCTCTGAGCAATTGCTCGACGTTTGCAATTTCTCACCTGAGCTCTCTTTAGACGGCGCGAGAGGATGAGCAGAAGAGTAGGTGGCTAGAGAAGCCCAGAGCCCCACTGTTCTTAGGCCTACAAAAGCGCTTCCAAGGAAGGGTGCTGGCTAGCAACAGCTTTCAGTGCTGGCACTTTTCATCTCTGAGCAATTGCTCGACGTTTGCAATTTCTCACCTCAGCTCTCTTTAGACTGCGCGAGAGGATGAGCAGAAGATTAGGTGGCTAGAGAAGCCCAGAGCCCCAGTGTTCTTAGGGCTACAAGAGCGCTTCCAAGGAAGGGTGCTGGCTAGCCACAGCTTTCAGTGCTGGCACTTTTCATCTCTGAGCAGTTGCTCGACTTTTGCAATTTCTCAGCTCTTGTCTAAGAGACTGAAAGAGAATGACCGTGATGTTTGGTGGGTAGAGAAGCGCAAAGCCCCACTGTTCCTGCCCCTGTGAAAGCGCTTCCAAGGAAGGGTGCTGGCTAGCAACAGCTTTCAGTGCTGGCACTTTTCATCTCTGAGCAATTGCTCAACGTTTGCAATTTCTCACCTGAGCTCTCTTTAGACTGCGCGAGATGATGAGCAGAAGATTAGGTGGCTAGAGAAGCCCAGAGCCCCAGTGTTCTTAGGGCTACAAAAGCGCTTCCAAGGAACGGAGCTGGCTAGCAACAGCTTTCAGTGCTGGCACTTTTCATCTCTGAGCAATTGCTCGACGTTTGCAATTTCTCACCTGAGCTCTCTTTAGACTGCGCAAGAGGATGAGCAGAAGAGTAGGTGGCTAGAGAAGCCCAGAGCCCCAGTGTTCTTAGGCCTACAAAAGCGCTTCCAAGGAAGGGTGCTGGCTAGCAACAGCTTTCAGTGCTGGCACTTTTCATCTTTGAGCAGTTGCTCGACGTTTGCAATTTCTCAGCTCTTGTCTACGAGACGGAAAGAGAATGACCGTGACGTTTGGTGGGTAGAGTAGCGCAAAGCCCCAGTGTTGCTGCGCCTGTGAAAGCGCTTCCAAGGAAGGGTGCTGGCTAGCAAGAGCTTTCAGTGCTGGCACTTTTCATCTCTGAGCAATTGCTCGACGTTTGCAATTTCTCACCTGAGCTCTCTTTAGACTGCGCAAGAGGATGAGCAGAAGATTAGGTGGCTAGAGAAGCCCAGAGCCCCACTGTTCTTAGGCCTACAAGAGCGCTTCCAAGGAAGGGTGCTGGCTAGCAACAGCTTTCAGTGCTGGCACTTTTCATCTCTGAACAATTGCTCGACGTTTGCAATTTCTCACCTGAGCTCTCTTTAGACTGCGCGAGAGGATGAGCAGAAGATTAGGTGGCTAGAGAAGCCCAGAGCCCCAGTGTTCTTAGGGCTACAAAAGCGTTTCCAAGGAAGGGTGCTGGCTAGCAACAGCTTTCAGTGCTGGCACTTTTCATCTCTGAGCAATTGCTCGACGTTTGCAATTTCTCGGCTCGTGTTTACGAGACGGAGAGAGAGTGACCGTGATGTTTGGTGGCTAGAGAAGCGCAAAGCCCCAGTGTTGCTGCGCCTGTGAAAGCGCTTCCAAGGAAGGGTGCTGGCTAGCAAGAGCTTTCAGTGCTGGCACTTTTCATCTCTGAGCAATTGCTCGACGTTTGCAATTTCTCACCTGAGCTCTCTTTAGACTGCGCGAGAGGATGAGCAGAAGATTAGGTGGCTAGAGAAGCCCAGAGCCCCAGTGTTCTTTTGGCTACAAAAGCGCTTCCAAGGAAGGGTGCTGGCTAGCCACAGCTTTCAGTGCTGGCACTTTTCATCTCTGAGCAATTGCTCGACGTTTGCAATTTCTCACCTGAGCTCTCTTTAGACGGCGCGAGAGGATGAGCAGAAGAGTAGGTGGCTAGAGAAGCCCAGAGCCCCAGTGTTCTTAGGGCTACAAAAGCGCTTCCAAGGAAGGGTGCTGGCTAGCAAGAGCTTTCAGTGCTGGCACTTTTCATCTCTGAGCAATTGCTCGACGTTTGCAATTTCTCACCTCAGCTCTCTTTAGACTGCGCGAGAGGATGAGCAGAAGATTAGGTGGCTAGAGAAGCCCAGAGCCCCAGTGTTCTTAGGGCTACAAGAGCGCTTCCAAGGAAGGGTGCTGGCTAGCAACAGCTTTCAGTGCTGGCACTTTTCATCTCTGAGCAGTTGCTCGACTTTTGCAATTTCTCAGCTCTTGTCTACGAGACTGAAAGAGAATGACCGTGATGTTTGGTGGGTAGAGTAGCGCAAAGCCCCAGTGTTGCTGCGCCTGTGAAAGCGCTTCCAAGGAAGGGTGCTGGCTAGCAACAGCTTTCAGTGCTGGCACTTTTCATCTCTGAGCAATTGCTCAACGTTTGCAATTTCTCACCTGAGCTCTCTTTAGACTGCGCGAGAGGATGAGCAGAAGATTAGGTGGCTAGAGAAGCCCAGAGCCCCACTGTTCTTAGGCCTACAAAAGCGCTTCCAAGGAACGGAGCTGGCTAGCAACAGCTTTCAGTGCTGGCACTTTTCATCTCTGAGCAATTGCTCGACCTTTGCAATTTCTCACCTGAGCTCTCTTTAGACTGCGCGAGAGGATGAGCAGAAGATGAGGTGGCTAGAGAAGCCCAGAGCCCCACTGTTCTTAGGCCTACAAAAGCGCTTCCAAGGAAGGGTGCTGGCTAGCCACAGCTTTCAGTGCTGGCACTTTTCATCTCTGAGCAATTGCTCGACGTTTGCAATTTCTCACCTGAGCTCTCTTTAGACTGCGCGAGAGGATGAGCAGAAGAGTAGGTGGCTAGAGAAGCCCAGAGCCCCAGTGTTCTTAGGGCTACAAAAGCGCTTCCAAGGAAGGGTGCTGGCTAGCAACAGCTTTCAGTGCTGGCACTTTTCATCTCCGAGCAATTGCTCGACGTTTGCAATTTTTCAACTCGTGTTTACGAGACAGAGAGATAGTGACCGTGATGTTTGGTGGCTAGAGAAGCGCAAAGCCCCAGTGTTGCTGCGCCTGTGAAAGCGCTTCCAAGGAAGGGTGCTGGCTAGCAACAGCTTTCAGTGCTGGCACTTTTCATCTCTGAGCAATTGCTCGACGTTTGCAATTTCTCACCTGAGCTCTCTTTAGAGTGCGCGAGAGGATGAGCAGAAGATTAGGTGGCTAGAGAAGCCCAGAGCCCCAGTGTTCTTAGGCCTACAAAAGCGCTTCCAAGGAAGGGTGCTGGCTAGCCACAGCTTTCAGTGCTGGCACTTTTCATCTTTGAGCAGTTGCTCGACGTTTGCAATTTCTCAGCTCTTGTCTACGAGACGGAAAGAGAATGACCGTGACGTTTGGTGGGTAGAGTAGCGCAAAGCCCCAGTGTTGCTGCGCCTGTGAAAGCGCTTCCAAGGAAGGCTGCTGGCTAGCAACAGCTTTCAGTGCTGGCACTTTTCATCTCTGAGCAATTGCTCAACGTTTGCAATTTCTCACCTGAGCTCTCTTTAGAGTGCGCGAGAGGATGAGCAGAAGAGTAGGTGGCTAGAGAAGCCCAGAGCCCCAGTGTTCTTAGGCCTACAAAAGCGCTTCCAAGGAAGGGTGCTGGCTAGCAACAGCTTTCAGTGCTGGCACTTTTCATCTCTCAGCAATTGCTCGACGTTTGCAATTTCTCACCTCAGCTCTCTTTAGAGTGCGCGAGAGGATGAGCAGAAGATTAGGTGGCTAGAGAAGCCCAGAGCCCCAGTGTTCTTAGGGCTACAAGAGCGCTTCCAAGGAAGGGTGCTGGCTAGCAAGAGCTTTCAGTGCTGGCACTTTTCATCTCTGAGCAGTTGCTCGACTTTTGCAATTTCTCAGCTCTTGTCTAAGAGACTGAAAGAGAATGACCGTGATGTTTGGTGGGTAGAGTAGCGCAAAGCCCCAGTGTTGCTGTGCCTGTGAAAGCGCTTCCAAGGAAGGGTGCTGGCTAGCAAGAGCTTTCAGTGCTGGCACTTTTCATCTCTGAGCAATTGCTCAACGTTTGCAATTTCTCACCTGAGCTCTCTTTAGACTGCGCGAGAGGATGAGCAGAAGATTAGGTGGCTAGAGAAGCCCAGAGCCCCAGTGTTCTTAGGGCTACAAAAGCGCTTCCAAGGAAGGGTGCTGGCTAGCAACAGCTTTCAGTGCTGGCACTTTTCATCTCTGAGCAATTGCTCGACGATTGCAATTTCTCACCTGAGTTCTCTTTAGACTGCGCGAGAGGATGAGCAGAAGATTAGGTGGCTAGAGAAGCCCAGAGCCCCAGTGTTCTAAGGGCTACAAAAGCGCTTCCAAGGAAGGGTGCTGGCTAGCAACAGCTTTCAGTGCTGGCACTTTTCATCTCTGAGCAATTGCTCGACGTTTGCAATTTCTCACCTGAGCTCTCTTTAGACTGCGCGAGAGGATGAGCAGAAGAGTAGGTGGCTAGAGAAGCCCAGAGCCCCACTGTTCTTAGGCCTACAAAAGCGCTTCCAAGGAAGGGTGCTGGCTAGCAAGAGCTTTCAGTGCTGGCACTTTTCATCTCTGAGCAATTGCTCGACGTTTGCAATTTTTCAACTCGTGTTTACGAGACAGAGAGATAGTGACCGTGATGTTTGGTGGCTAGAGAAGCGCAAAGCCCCAGTGTTGCTGTGCCTGTGAAAGCGCTTCCAAGGAAGGGAGCTGGCTAGCAACAGCTTTCAGTGCTGGCACTTTTCATCTCTGAGCAATTGCTCGACGTTTGCAATTTCTCACCTGAGCTCTCTTTAGAGTGCGCGAGAGGATGAGCAGAAGATTAGGTGGCTAGAGAAGCCCAGAGCCCCAGTGTTCTTAGGCCTACAAGAGCGCTTCCAAGGAAGGGTGCTGGCTAGCCACAGCTTTCAGTGCTGGCACTTTTCATCTTTGAGCAGTTGCTCGACGTTTGCAATTTCTCAGCTCTTGTCTACGAGACGGAAAGAGAATGACCGTGACGTTTGGTGGGTAGAGTAGCGCAAAGCCCCAGTGTTGCTGCGCCTGTGAAAGCGCTTCCAAGGAAGGGTGCTGGCTAGCAAGAGCTTTCAGTGCTGGCACTTTTCATCTCTGAGCAATTGCTGGACGTTTGCAATTTCTCACCTGAGCTCTCTTTAGAGTGCGCGAGAGGATGAGCAGAAGATTAGGTGGCTAGAGAAGCCCAGAGCCCCAGTGTTCTTAGGCCTACAAAAGCGCTTCCAAGGAAGGGTGCTGGCTAGCAACAGCTTTCAGTGCTGGCACTTTTCATCTCTGAGCAATTGCTCGACGATTGCAATTTCTCACCTGAGTTCTCTTTAGACTGCGCGAGAGGATGAGCAGAAGATTAGGTGGCTAGAGAAGCCCAGAGCCCCACTGTTCTTAGGCCTACAAAAGCGCTTCCAGGAAGGGTGCTGGCTAGCAACAGCTTTCAGTGCTGGCACTTTTCATCTCTGAGCAATTGCTCGACGTTTGCAATTTCTCACCTGAGCTCTCTTTAGACTGCGCGAGAGGATGAGCAGAAGAGTAGGTGGCTAGAGAAGCCCAGAGCCCCACTGTTCTTAGGCCTACAAAAGCGCTTCCAAGGAAGGGTGCTGGCTAGCAAGAGCTTTCAGTGCTGGCACTTTTCATCTCTGAGCAATTGCTCGACGTTTGCAATTTTTCAACTCGTGTTTACGAGACAGAGAGATAGTGACCGTGATGTTTGGTGGCTAGAGAAGCGCAAAGCCCCAGTGTTGCTGCGCCTGTGAAAGCGCTTCCAAGGAAGGGTGCTGGCTAGCAACAGCTTTCAGTGCTGGCACTTTTCATCTCTGAGCAATTGCTCGACGTTTGCAATTTCTCACCTGAGCTCTCTTTAGAGTGCGCGAGAGGATGAGCAGAAGATTAGGTGGCTAGAGAAGCCCAGAGCCCCAGTGTTCTTAGGCCTACAAGAGCGCTTCCAAGGAAGGGTGCTGGCTAGCCACAGCTTTCAGTGCTGGCACTTTTCATCTTTGAGCAGTTGCTCGACGTTTGCAATTTCTCAGCTCTTGTCTACGAGACGGAAAGAGAATGACCGTGACGTTTGGTGGGTAGAGTAGCGCAAAGCCCCAGTGTTGCTGCGCCTGTGAAAGCGCTTCCAAGGAAGGGTGCTGGCTAGCAAGAGCTTTCAGTGCTGGCACTTTTCATCTCTGAGCAATTGCTCGACGTTTGCAATTTCTCACCTGAGCTCTCTTTAGACTGCGCGAGAGGATGAGCAGAAGATTAGGTGGCTAGAGAAGCCCAGAGCCCCAGTGTTCTTAGGCCTACAAAAGCGCTTCCAAGGAAGGGTGCTGGCTAGCAACAGCTTTCAGTGCTGGCACTTTTCATCTCTGAACAATTGCTGGACGTTTGCAATTTCTCACCTGAGCTCTCTTTAGACTGCGCGAGAGGATGAGCAGAAGAGTAGGTGGCTAGAGAAGCCCAGAGCCCCAGTGTTCTTAGGCCTACAAAAGCGCTTCCAAGGAAGGGTGCTGGCTAGCAACAGCTTTCAGTGCTGGCACTTTTCATCTCTGAGCAATTGCTTGACGTTTGCAATCTCTCACCTGAGTTCTCTTTAGACTGCACGAGAGGATGAGCAGAAGATTAGGTGGCTAGAGAAGCCCAGAGCCCCACTGTTCTTAGGCCTACAAAAGCGCTTCCAAGGAAGGGTGCTGGCTAGCAAGAGCTTTCAGTGCTGGCACTTTTCATCTCTGAGCAATTGCTCGACGTTTGCAATTTCTCGGCTCGTGTTTACGAGACGGAGAGAGAGTGACCGTGATGTTTGGTGGGTAGAGAAGCGCAAAGCCCCAGTGTTGCTGCGCCTGTGAAAGCGCTTCCAAGGAAGGGTGCTGGCTAGCAACAGCTTTCAGTGCTGGCACTTTTCATCTCTGAGCAATTGCTCGACGTTTGCAATTTCTCACCTGAGTTCTCTTTAGAGTGCGCGAGAGGATGAGCAGAAGATTAGGTGGCTAGAGAAGCCCAGAGCCCCAGTGTTCTTAGGGCTACAAGAGCACTTCCAAGGAAGGGTGCTGGCTAGCCACAGCTTTCAGTGCTGGCACTTTTCATCTCTGAACAATTGCTCAACGTTTGCAATTTCTCACCTGAGCTCTCTTTAGAGTGCGCGAGAGGATGAGCAGAAGAGTAGGTGGCTAGAGAAGCCCAGAGCCCCAGTGTTCTTAGGGCTACAAAAGCGCTTCCAAGGAAGGGTGCTGGCTAGCAACAGCTTTCAGTGCTGGCACTTTTCATCTCTGAGCAATTGCTCGACGTTTGCAATTTCTCACCTGAGCTCTCTTTAGACTGCGCGAGAGGATGAGCAGAAGATTAGGTGGCTAGAGAAGCCCAGAGCCCCAGTGTTCTTAGGCCTACAAGAGCGCTTCCAAGGAAGGGTGCTGGCTAGCAAGAGCTTTCAGTGCTGGCACTTTTCATCTTTGAGCAGTTGCTCGACGTTTGCAATTTCTCAGCTCGTGTCTATGAGACGGAAAGAGAATGACCGTGACGTTTGGTGGGTAGAGTAGCGCAAAGCCCCAGTGTTGCTGCGCCTGTGAAAGCGCTTCCAAGGAAGGGTGCTGGCTAGCAAGAGCTTTCAGTGCTGGCACTTTTCATCTCTGAGCAATTGCTCGACGTTTGCAATTTCTCACCTGAGCTCTCTTTAGACTGCGCGAGAGGATGAGCAGAAGATTAGGTGGCTAGAGAAGCCCAGAGCCCCACTGTTCTTAGGCCTACAAAAGCGCTTCCAAGGAAGGGTGCTGGCTAGCAACAGCTTTCAGTGCTGGCACTTTTCATCTCTGAACAATTGCTCAACGTTTGCAATTTCTCACCTGAGCTCTCTTTAGACTGCGCGAGAGGATGAGCAGAAGAGTAGGTGGCTAGAGAAGCGCAAAGCCCCAGTGTTCTTAGGGCTACAAAAGCGCTTCCAAGGAAGGGTGCTGGCTAGCAAGAGCTTTCAGTGCTGGCACTTTTCATCTCTGAGCAATTGCTCGACGTTTGCAATCTCTCACCTGAGTTCTCTTTAGACTGCGCGAGAGGATGAGCAGAAGATTAGGTGGCTAGAGAAGCACAGAGCCCCGGTGTTCTTAGGCCTACAAAAGCGCTTCCAAGGAAGGGTGCTGGCTAGCAACAGCTTTCAGTGCTGGCACTTTTCATCTCTGAGCAATTGCTCGACGTTTGCAATTTCTCAGCTCGTGTCTACGAGACGGAGAGATAGTGACCGTGACGTTTGGTGGGTAGAGAAGCGCAAAGCCCCAGTGTTGCTGCGCCTGTGAAAGCGCTTCCAAGGAAGGGTGCTGGCTAGCAACAGCTTTCAGTGCTGGCACTTTTCATCTCTGAGCAATTGCTGGATGTTTGCAATTTCTCACCTGAGCTCTCTTTAGAGTGCGCGAGAGGATGAGCAGAAGATTAGGTGGCTAGAGAAGCCCAGAGCCCCAGTGTTCTTAGGCCTACAAGAGCGCTTCCAAGGAAGGGTGCTGGCTAGCAACAGCTTTCAGTGCTGGCACTTTTCATCTCTGAGCAGTTGCTCGACTTTTGCAATTTCTCAGCTCTTGTCTACGAGACGGAAAGAGAATGACCGTGACGTTTGGTGGGTAGAGTAGCGCAAAGCCCCAGTGTTGCTGTGCCTGTGAAAGCGCTTCCAAGGAAGGGTGCTGGCTAGCAACAGCTTTCAGTGCTGGCACTTTTCATCTCTGAGCAATTGCTGGACATTTGCAATTTCAAACCTGAGCTCTCTTTAGACTGCGCGAGAGGATGAGCAGAAGATTAGGTGGCTAGAGAAGCCCAGAGCCCCACTGTTCTTAGGCCTACAAAAGCGCTTCCAAGGAAGGGTGCTGGCTAGCAACAGCTTTCAGTGCTGGCACTTTTCATCTCTGAGCAATTGCTGGACGTTTGCAATTTCTCACCTGAGCTCTCTTTAGACTGCGCGAGATGATGAGCAGAAGATTAGGTGGCTAGAGAAGCCCAGAGCCCCACTGTTCTTAGGCCTACAAAAGCGCTTCCAAGGAAGGGTGCTGGCTAGCAACAGCTTTCAGTGCTGGCACTTTTCATCTCTGAGCAATTGCTCGACGTTTGCAATTTCTCACCTGAGCTCTCTTTAGAGTGCGCGAGAGGATGAGCAGAAGAGTAGGTGGCTAGAGAAGCCCAGAGCCCCAGTGTTCTTAGGCCTACAAAAGCGCTTCCAAGGAAGGGTGCTGGCTAGCAAGAGCTTTCAGTGCTGGCACTTTTCATCTCTGAGCAATTGCTCGACGTTTGCAATTTTTCAACTCGTGTTTACGAGACAGAGAGATAGTGACCGTGATGTTTGGTGGCTAAAGAAGCGCAAAGCCCCAGTGTTGCTGCGCCTGTGAAAGCGCTTCCAAGGAAGGGTGCTGGCTAGCAACAGCTTTCAGTGCTGGCACTTTTCATCTCTGAGCAATTGCTCGACGTTTGCAATTTCTCACCTGAGCTCTCTTTAGACTGCGCGAGAGGATGAGCAGAAGAGTAGGTGGCTAGAGAAGCCCAGAGCCCCAGTGTTCTTAGGCCTACAAAAGCGCTTCCAAGGAAGGGTGCTGGCTAGCAAGAGCTTTCAGTGCTGGCACTTTTCATCTCTCAGCAATTGCTCGACGTTTGCAATTTCTCACCTCAGCTCTCTTTAGAGTGCGCGAGAGGATGAGCAGAAGATTAGGTGGCTAGAGAAGCCCAGAGCCCCAGTGTTCTTAGGGCTACAAGAGCGCTTCCAAGGAAGGGTGCTGGCTAGCAAGAGCTTTCAGTGCTGGCACTTTTCATCTCTGAGCAGTTGCTCGACTTTTGCAATTTCTCAGCTCTTGTCTAAGAGACTGAAAGAGAATGACCGTGATGTTTGGTGGGTAGAGTAGCGCAAAGCCCCAGTGTTGCTGTGCCTGTGAAAGCGCTTCCAAGGAAGGGTGCTGGCTAGCAACAGCTTTCAGTGCTGGCACTTTTCATCTCTGAGCAATTGCTCAACGTTTGCAATTTCTCACCTGAGCTCTCTTTAGACTGCGCGAGAGGATGAGCAGAAGATTAGGTGGCTAGAGAAGCCCAGAGCCCCAGTGTTCTTAGGGCTACAAAAGCGCTTCCAAGGAAGGGTGCTGGCTAGCAACAGCTTTCAGTGCTGGCACTTTTCATCTCTGAGCAATTGCTCGACGATTGCAATTTCTCACCTGAGTTCTCTTTAGACTGCGCGAGAGGATGAGCAGAAGATTAGGTGGCTAGAGAAGCCCAGAGCCCCACTGTTCTTAGGCCTACAAAAGCGCTTCCAAGGAAGGGTGCTGGCTAGCAACAGCTTTCAGTGCTGGCACTTTTCATCTCTGAGCAATTGCTCGACGTTTGCAATTTCTCACCTGAGCTCTCTTTAGACTGCGCGAGAGGATGAGCAGAAGAGTAGGTGGCTAGAGAAGCCCAGAGCCCCACTGTTCTTAGGCCTACAAAAGCGCTTCCAAGGAAGGGTGCTGGCTAGCAAGAGCTTTCAGTGCTGGCACTTTTCATCTCTGAGCAATTGCTCGACGTTTGCAATTTTTCAACTCGTGTTTACGAGACAGAGAGATAGTGACCGTGATGTTTGGTGGCTAGAGAAGCGCAAAGCCCCAGTGTTGCTGTGCCTGTGAAAGCGCTTCCAAGGAAGGGAGCTGGCTAGCAACAGCTTTCAGTGCTGGCACTTTTCATCTCTGAGCAATTGCTCGACGTTTGCAATTTCTCACCTGAGCTCTCTTTAGAGTGCGCGAGAGGATGAGCAGAAGATTAGGTGGCTAGAGAAGCCCAGAGCCCCAGTGTTCTTAGGCCTACAAGAGCGCTTCCAAGGAAGGGTGCTGGCTAGCCACAGCTTTCAGTGCTGGCACTTTTCATCTTTGAGCAGTTGCTCGACGTTTGCAATTTCTCAGCTCTTGTCTACGAGACGGAAAGAGAATGACCGTGACGTTTGGTGGGTAGAGTAGCGCAAAGCCCCAGTGTTGCTGCGCCTGTGAAAGCGCTTCCAAGGAAGGGTGCTGGCTAGCAAGAGCTTTCAGTGCTGGCACTTTTCATCTCTGAGCAATTGCTGGACGTTTGCAATTTCTCACCTGAGCTCTCTTTAGACTGCGCGAGAGGATGAGCAGAAGATTAGGTGGCTAGAGAAGCCCAGAGCCCCAGTGTTCTTAGGCCTACAAAAGCGCTTCCAAGGAAGGGTGCTGGCTAGCAACAGCTTTCAGTGCTGGCACTTTTCATCTCTGAGCAATTGCTCGACGATTGCAATTTCTCACCTGAGTTCTCTTTAGACTGCGCGAGAGGATGAGCAGAAGATTAGGTGGCTAGAGAAGCCCAGAGCCCCACTGTTCTTAGGCCTACAAAAGCGCTTCCAAGGAAGGGTGCTGGCTAGCAACAGCTTTCAGTGCTGGCACTTTTCATCTCTGAGCAATTGCTCGACGTTTGCAATTTCTCACCTGAGCTCTCTTTAGACTGCGCAAGAGGATGAGCAGAAGAGTAGGTGGCTAGAGAAGCCCAGAGCCCCACTGTTCTTAGGCCTACAAAAGCGCTTCCAAGGAAGGGTGCTGGCTAGCAAGAGCTTTCAGTGCTGGCACTTTTCATCTCTGAGCAATTGCTCGACGTTTGCAATTTTTCAACTCGTGTTTACGAGACAGAGAGATAGTGACCGTGATGTTTGGTGGCTAGAGAAGCGCAAAGCCCCAGTGTTGCTGCGCCTGTGAAAGCGCTTCCAAGGAAGGGTGCTTGCTAGCAACAGCTTTCAGTGCTGGCACTTTTCATCTCTGAGCAATTGCTCGACGTTTGCAATTTCTCACCTGAGCTCTCTTTAGAGTGCGCGAGAGGATGAGCAGAAGATTAGGTGGCTAGAGAAGCCCAGAGCCCCAGTGTTCTTAGGCCTACAAGAGCGCTTCCAAGGAAGGGTGCTGGCTAGCCACAGCTTTCAGTGCTGGCACTTTTCATCTTTGAGCAGTTGCTCGACGTTTGCAATTTCTCAGCTCTTGTCTACGAGACGGAAAGAGAATGACCGTGACGTTTGGTGGGTAGAGTAGCGCAAAGCCCCAGTGTTGCTGCGCCTGTGAAAGCGCTTCCAAGGAAGGGTGCTGGCTAGCAAGAGCTTTCAGTGCTGGCACTTTTCATCTCTGAGCAATTGCTCGACGTTTGCAATTTCTCACCTGAGCTCTCTTTAGACTGCGCGAGAGGATGAGCAGAAGATTAGGTGGCTAGAGAAGCCCAGAGCCCCAGTGTTCTTAGGCCTACAAAAGCGCTTCCAAGGAAGGGTGCTGGCTAGCAACAGCTTTCAGTGCTGGCACTTTTCATCTCTGAACAATTGCTGGACGTTTGCAATTTCTCACCTGAGCTCTCTTTAGACTGCGCGAGAGGATGAGCAGAAGAGTAGGTGGCTAGAGAAGCCCAGAGCCCCAGTGTTCTTAGGGCTACAAAAGCGCTTCCAAGGAAGGGTGCTGGCTAGCAACAGCTTTCAGTGCTGGCACTTTTCATCTCTGAGCAATTGCTTGACGTTTGCAATCTCTCACCTGAGTTCTCTTTAGACTGCACGAGAGGATGAGCAGAAGATTAGGTGGCTAGAGAAGCCCAGAGCCCCACTGTTCTTAGGCCTACAAAAGCGCTTCCAAGGAAGGGTGCTGGCTAGCAAGAGCTTTCAGTGCTGGCACTTTTCATCTCTGAGCAATTGCTCGACGTTTGCAATTTCTCGGCTCGTGTTTACGAGACGGAGAGAGAGTGACCGTGATGTTTGGTGGGTAGAGAAGCGCAAAGCCCCAGTGTTGCTGCGCCTGTGAAAGCGCTTCCAAGGAAGGGTGCTGGCTAGCAACAGCTTTCAGTGCTGGCACTTTTCATCTCTGAGCAATTGCTCGACGTTTGCAATTTCTCACCTGAGTTCTCTTTAGACTGCGCGAGAGGATGAGCAGAAGATTAGGTGGCTAGAGAAGCCCAGAGCCCCAGTGTTCTTAGGGCTACAAGAGCACTTCCAAGGAAGGGTGCTGGCTAGCCACAGCTTTCAGTGCTGGCACTTTTCATCTCTGAACAATTGCTCAACGTTTGCAATTTCTCACCTGAGCTCTCTTTAGACTGCGCGAGAGGATGAGCAGAAGATTAGGTGGCTAGAGAAGCCCAGAGCCCCAGTGTTCTTAGGCCTACAAAAGCGCTTCCAAGGAAGGGTGCTGGCTAGCAACAGCTTTCAGTGCTGGCACTTTTCATCTCTGAGCAATTGCTCAACGTTTGCAATTTCTCACCTGAGCTCTCTTTAGACTGCGCGAGAGGATGAGCAGAAGAGTAGGTGGCTAGAGAAGCGCAAAGCCCCAGTGTTCTTAGGGCTACAAAAGCGCTTCCAAGGAAGGGTGCTGGCTAGCAAGAGCTTTCAGTGCTGGCACTTTTCATCTCTGAGCAATTGCTCGACGTTTGCAATCTCTCACCTGAGTTCTCTTTAGACTGCGCGAGAGGATGAGCAGAAGATTAGGTGGCTAGAGAAGCACAGAGCCCCGGTGTTCTTAGGCCTACAAAAGCGCTTCCAAGGAAGGGTGCTGGCTAGCAACAGCTTTCAGTGCTGGCACTTTTCATCTCTGAGCAATTGCTCGACGTTTGCAATTTCTCAGCTCGTGTCTACGAGACGGAGAGATAGTGACCGTGACGTTTGGTGGGTAGAGAAGCGCAAAGCCCCAGTGTTGCTGCGCCTGTGAAAGCGCTTCCAAGGAAGGGTGCTGGCTAGCAACAGCTTTCAGTGCTGGCACTTTTCATCTCTGAGCAATTGCTGGATGTTTGCAATTTCTCACCTGAGCTCTCTTTAGACTGCGCGAGAGGATGAGCAGAAGATTAGGTGGCTAGAGAAGCCCAGAGCCCCAGTGTTCTTAGGCCTACAAGAGCGCTTCCAAGGAAGGGTGCTGGCTAGCAACAGCTTTCAGTGCTGGCACTTTTCATCTCTGAGCAGTTGCTCGACTTTTGCAATTTCTCAGCTCTTGTCTAAGAGACTGAAAGAGAATGACCGTGATGTTTGGTGGGTAGAGTAGCGCAAAGCCCCAGTGTTGCTGTGCCTGTGAAAGCGCTTCCAAGGAAGGGTGCTGGCTAGCAACAGCTTTCAGTGCTGGCACTTTTCATCTCTGAGCAATTGCTGGACATTTGCAATTTCAAACCTGAGCTCTCTTTAGACTGCGCGAGAGGATGAGCAGAAGATTAGGTGGCTAGAGAAGCCCAGAGCCCCAGTGTTCTTAGGCCTACAAAAGCGCTTCCAAGGAAGGGTGCTGGCTAGCAACAGCTTTCAGTGCTGGCACTTTTCATCTCTGAGCAATTGCTCGACGTTTGCAATTTCTCACCTGAGCTCTCTTTAGACTGCGCGAGATGATGAGCAGAAGATTAGGTGGCTAGAGAAGCCCAGAGCCCCAGTGTTCTTAGGGCTACAAAAGCGCTTCCAAGGAAGGGTGCTGGCTAGCAACAGCTTTCAGTGCTGGCACTTTTCATCTCTGAGCAATTGCTCGACGTTTGCAATTTCTCACCTGAGCTCTCTTTAGACTGCGCGAGAGGATGAGCAGAAGAGTAGGTGGCTAGAGAAGCCCAGAGCCCCAGTGTTCTTAGGCCTACAAAAGCGCTTCCAAGGAAGGGTGCTGGCTAGCAAGAGCTTTCAGTGCTGGCACTTTTCATCTCTGAGCAATTGCTCGACGTTTGCAATTTTTCAACTCGTGTTTACGAGACAGAGAGATAGTGACCGTGATGTTTGGTGGCTAAAGAAGCGCAAAGCCCCAGTGTTGCTGCGCCTGTGAAAGCGCTTCCAAGGAAGGGTGCTGGCTAGCAACAGCTTTCAGTGCTGGCACTTTTCATCTCTGAGCAATTGCTCGACGTTTGCAATTTCTCACCTGAGCTCTCTTTAGACTGCGCGAGAGGATGAGCAGAAGAGTAGGTGGCTAGAGAAGCCCAGAGCCCCAGTGTTCTTAGGCCTACAAGAGCGCTTCCAAGGAAGGGTGCTGGCTAGCCACAGCTTTCAGTGCTGGCACTTTTCATCTTTGAGCAGTTGCTCGACGTTTGCAATTTCTCAGCTCTTGTCTACGAGACGGAAAGAGAATGACCGTGACGTTTGGTGGGTAGAGTAGCGCAAAGCCCCAGTGTTGCTGCGCCTGTGAAAGCGCTTCCAAGGAAGGGTGCTGGCTAGCAAGAGCTTTCAGTGCTGGCACTTTTCATCTCTGAGCAATTGCTCGACGTTTGCAATTTCTCACCTGAGCTCTCTTTAGACTGCGCGAGAGGATGAGCAGAAGATTAGGTGGCTAGAGAAGCCCAGAGCCCCACTGTTCTTAGGCCTACAAGAGCGCTTCCAAGGAAGGGTGCTGGCTAGCAACAGCTTTCAGTGCTGGCACTTTTCATCTCTGAGCAATTGCTCGACGTTTGCAATTTCTCAGCTCGTGTTTACGAGACGGAGAGAGAGTGACCGTGATGTTTGGTGGCTAGAGAAGCGCAAAGCCCCAGTGTTGCTGCGCCTGTGAAAGCGCTTCCAAGGAAGGGTGCTGGCTAGCAACAGCTTTCAGTGCTGGCACTTTTCATCTCTGAGCAATTGCTCGACGTTTGCAATTTCTCACCTGAGCTCTCTTTAGACTGCGCGAGAGGATGAGCAGAAGAGTAGGTGGCTAGAGAAGCCCAGAGCCCCAGTGTTCTTTTGGCTACAAAAGCGCTTCCAAGGAAGGGTGCTGGCTAGCCACAGCTTTCAGTGCTGGCACTTTTCATCTCTGAGCAATTGCTGGACGCTTGCAATTTCTCACCTGAGCTCTCTTTAGACGGCGCGAGAGGATGAGCAGAAGAGTAGGTGGCTAGAGAAGCCCAGAGCCCCACTGTTCTTAGGGCTACAAAAGCGCTTCCAAGGAAGGGTGCTGGCTAGCAACAGCTTTCAGTGCTGGCACTTTTCATCTCTGAGCAATTGCTCGACGTTTGAAATTTCTCACCTCAGCTCTCTTTAGACTGCGCGAGAGGATGAGCAGAAGATTAGGTGGCTAGAGAAGCCCAGAGCCCCAGTGTTCTTAGGGCTACAAGAGCGCTTCCAAGGA
This sequence comes from Sarcoramphus papa, assembly GCA_037962945.1. Lineage (NCBI taxonomy): Eukaryota > Metazoa > Chordata > Aves > Accipitriformes > Cathartidae > Sarcoramphus > Sarcoramphus papa. The sequence continues at coordinate 96,509,958 of CM075586.1, forward strand.
AGGGTGCTGGCTAGCCACAGCTTTCAGTGCTGGCACTTTTCATCTCTGAGCAGTTGCTCGACTTTTGCAATTTCTCAGCTCTTGTCTAAGAGACTGAAAGAGAATGACCGTGATGTTTGGTGGGTAGAGTAGCGCAAAGCCCCAGTGTTGCTGCGCCTGTGAAAGCGCTTCCAAGGAAGGGTGCTGGCTAGCCACAGCTTTCAGTGCTGGCACTTTTCATCTCTGAGCAATTGCTCGACGTTTGCAATTTCTCACCTGAGCTCTCTTTAGACTGCGCGAGAGGATGAGCAGAAGATTAGGTGGCTAGAGAAGCCCAGAGCCCCACTGTTCTTAGGGCTACAAGAGCGCTTCCAAGGAAGGGTGCTGGCTAGCAACAGCTTTCAGTGCTGGCACTTTTCATCTCTGAGCAATTGCTCGACCTTTGCAATTTCTCACCTGAGCTCTCTTTAGACTGCGCGAGAGGATGAGCAGAAGAGTAGGTGGCTAGAGAAGCCCAGAGCCCCAGTGTTCTTAGGCCTACAAAAGCGCTTCCAAGGAAGGGTGCTGGCTAGCAAGAGCTTTCAGTGCTGGCACTTTTCATCTCTGAGCAATTGCTCGACGTTTGCAATTTTTCAACTCGTGTTTACGAGACAGAGATATAGTGACCGTGATGTTTGGTGGCTAAAGAAGCGCAAAGCCCCAGTGTTGCTGCGCCTGTGAAAGCGCTTCCAAGGAAGGGTGCTGGCTAGCAACAGCTTTCAGTGCTGGCACTTTTCATCTCTGAGCAATTGCTGGACGTTTGCAATTTCTCACCTGAGCTCTCTTTAGACTGCGCGAGAGGATGAGCAGAAGAGTAGGTGGCTAGAGAAGCCCAGAGCCCCAGTGTTCTTAGGCCTACAAGAGCGCTTCCAAGGAAGGGTGCTGGCTAGCCACAGCTTTCAGTGCTGGCACTTTTCATCTTTGAGCAGTTGCTCGACGTTTGCAATTTCTCAGCTCTTGTCTACGAGACGGAAAGAGAATGACCGTGACGTTTGGTGGGTAGAGTAGCGCAAAGCCCCAGTGTTGCTGCGCCTGTGAAAGCGCTTCCAAGGAAGGGTGCTGGCTAGCAAGAGCTTTCAGTGCTGGCACTTTTCATCTCTGAGCAATTGCTCGACGTTTGCAATTTCTCACCTGAGCTCTCTTTAGACTGCGCGAGAGGATGAGCAGAAGATTAGGTGGCTAGAGAAGCCCAGAGCCCCACTGTTCTTAGGCCTACAAGAGCGCTTCCAAGGAAGGTGCTGGCTAGCAACAGCTTTCAGTGCTGGCACTTTTCATCTCTGAGCAATTGCTCGACGTTTGCAATTTCTCAGCTCGTGTTTACGAGACGGAGAGAGAGTGACCGTGATGTTTGGTGGCTAGAGAAGCGCAAAGCCCCAGTGTTGCTGCGCCTGTGAAAGCGCTTCCAAGGAAGGGTGCTGGCTAGCAACAGCTTTCAGTGCTGGCACTTTTCATCTCTGAGCAATTGCTCGACGTTTGCAATTTCTCACCTGAGCTCTCTTTAGAGTGCGCGAGAGGATGAGCAGAAGATTAGGTGGCTAGAGAAGCCCAGAGCCCCAGTGTTCTTTTGGCTACAAAAGCGCTTCCAAGGAAGGGTGCTGGCTAGCCACAGCTTTCAGTGCTGGCACTTTTCATCTCTGAGCAATTGCTCGACGTTTGCAATTTCTCACCTGAGCTCTCTTTAGACGGCGCGAGAGGATGAGCAGAAGAGTAGGTGGCTAGAGAAGCCCAGAGCCCCACTGTTCTTAGGGCTACAAAAGCGCTTCCAAGGAAGGGTGCTGGCTAGCAACAGCTTTCAGTGCTGGCACTTTTCATCTCTGAGCAATTGCTCGACGTTTGAAATTTCTCACCTCAGCTCTCTTTAGACTGCGCGAGAGGATGAGCAGAAGATTAGGTGGCTAGAGAAGCCCAGAGCCCCAGTGTTCTTAGGGCTACAAGAGCGCTTCCAAGGAAGGGTGCTGGCTAGCCACAGCTTTCAGTGCTGTCACTTTTCATCTCTGAGCAGTTGCTCGACTTTTGCAATTTCTCAGCTCTTGTCTAAGAGACTGAAAGAGAATGACCGTGATGTTTGGTGGGTAGAGTAGCGCAAAGCCCCAGTGTTGCTGCGCCTGTGAAAGCGCTTCCAAGGAAGGGTGCTGGCTAGCAAGAGCTTTCAGTGCTGGCACTTTTCATCTCTGAGCAATTGCTCGACGTTTGCAATTTCTCACCTGAGCTCTCTTTAGACTGCGCGAGAGGATGAGCAGAAGATTAGGTGGCTAGAGAAGCCCAGAGCCCCAGTGTTCTTAGGGCTACAAGAGCGCTTCCAAGGAAGGGTGCTGGCTAGCAACAGCTTTCAGTGCTGGCACTTTTCATCTCTGAACAATTGCTCGACGTTTGCAATTTCTCACCTGAGCTCTCTTTAGACTGCGCGAGAGGATGAGCAGAAGAGTAGGTGGCTAGAGAAGCCCAGAGCCCCAGTGTTCTTAGGCCTACAAAAGCGCTTCCAAGGAAGGGTGCTGGCTAGCAACAGCTTTCAGTGCTGGCACTTTTCATCTCTGAGCAATTGCTCAACGTTTGCAATCTCTCACCTGAGTTCTCTTTAGACTGCACGAGAGGATGAGCAGAAGATTAGGTGGCTAGAGAAGCCCAGAGCCCCAGTGTTCTTAGGGCTACAAAAGCGTTTCCAAGGAAGGGTGCTGGCTAGCAACAGCTTTCAGTGCTGGCACTTTTCATCTCTGAGCAATTGCTCGACGTTTGCAATTTCTCGGCTCGTGTTTACGAGACGGAGAGAGAGTGACCGTGATGTTTGGTGGCTAGAGAAGCGCAAAGCCCCAGTGTTGCTGCGCCTGTGAAAGCGCTTCCAAGGAAGGGTGCTGGCTAGCAACAGCTTTCAGTGCTGGCACTTTTCATCTCTGAGCAATTGCTCGACCTTTGCAATTTCTCACCTGAGCTCTCTTTAGACTGCGCGAGAGGATGAGCAGAAGATTAGGTGGCTAGAGAAGCCCAGAGCCCCAGTGTTTTTAGGGCTACAAAAGCGCTTCCAAGGAAGGGTGCTGGCTAGCCACAGCTTTCAGTGCTGGCACTTTTCATCTCTGAGCAATTGCTCGACGTTTGCAATTTCTCACCTGAGCTCTCTTTAGACGGCGCGAGAGGATGAGCAGAAGAGTAGGTGGCTAGAGAAGCCCAGAGCCCCAGTGTTCTTAGGCCTACAAAAGCGCTTCCAAGGAAGGGTGCTGGCTAGCAACAGCTTTCAGTGCTGGCACTTTTCATCTCTGAGCAATTGCTCGACGTTTGCAATTTCTCACCTGAGCTCTCTTTAGACTGCGCGAGAGGATGAGCAGAAGAGTAGGTGGCTAGAGAAGCCCAGAGCCCCAGTGTTCTTAGGGCTACAAGAGCGCTTCCAAGGAAGGGTGCTGGCTAGCCACAGCTTTCAGTGCTGGCACTTTTCATCTCTGAGCAGTTGCTCGACTTTTGCAATTTCTCAGCTCTTGTCTACGAGACTGAAAGAGAATGACCGTGATGTTTGGTGGGTAGAGAAGCGCAAAGCCCCACTGTTCCTGCCCCTGTGAAAGCGCTTCCAAGGAAGGGTGCTGGCTAGCAACAGCTTTCAGTGCTGGCACTTTTCATCTCTGAGCAATTGCTCAACGTTTGCAATTTCTCACCTGAGCTCTCTTTAGACTGCGCGAGAGGATGAGCAGAAGATTAGGTGGCTAGAGAAGCCCAGAGCCCCAGTGTTCTTAGGGCTACAAAAGCGCTTCCAAGGAACGGAGCTGGCTAGCAACAGCTTTCAGTGCTGGCACTTTTCATCTCTGAGCAATTGCTCGACGTTTGCAATCTCTCACCTGAGCTCTCTTTAGACTGCGCGAGAGGATGAGCAGAAGAGTAGGTGGCTAGAGAAGCCCAGAGCCCCACTGTTCTTAGGCCTACAAAAGCGCTTCCAAGGAAGGGTGCTGGCTAGCAACAGCTTTCAGTGCTGACACTTTTCATCTCTGAGCAATTGCTCGACGTTTGCAATTTCTCACCTGAGCTCTCTTTAGACTGCGCGAGAGGATGAGCAGAAGATTAGGTGGCTAGAGAAGCCCAGAGCCCCAGTGTTCTTAGGCCTACAAAAGCGCTTCCAAGGAAGGGTGCTGGCTAGCAACAGCTTTCAGTGCTGGCACTTTTCATCTCTGAGCAATTGCTCGACGTTTGCAATTTCTCACCTGAGTTCTCTTTAGACGGCGCGAGAGGATGAGCAGAAGAGTAGGTGGCTAGAGAAGCCCAGAGCCCCAGTGTTCTTAGGCCTACAAAAGCGCTTCCAAGGAAGGGTGCTGGCTAGCAACAGCTTTCAGTGCTGGCACTTTTCATCTCTGAGCAATTGCTCGACGTTTGCAATTTCTCACCTGAGCTCTCTTTAGACTGCGCGAGAGGATGAGCAGAAGATTAGGTGGCTAGAGAAGCCCAGAGCCCCACTGTTCTTAGGCCTACAAGAGCGCTTCCAAGGAAGGGTGCTGGCTAGCAACAGCTTTCAGTGCTGGCACTTTTCATCTCTGAGCAATTGCTGGACGTTTGCAATTTCTCACCTGAGCTCTCTTTAGACTGCGCGAGAGGATGAGCAGAAGATTAGGTGGCTAGAGAAGCCCAGAGCCCCAGTGTTCTTAGGCCTACAAAAGCGCTTCCAAGGAAGGGTGCTGGCTAGCAACAGCTTTCAGTGCTGGCACTTTTCATCTCTGAGCAATTGCTCAACGTTTGCAATCTCTCACCTGAGTTCTCTTTAGACTGCACGAGAGGATGAGCAGAAGATTAGGTGGCTAGAGAAGCCCAGAGCCCCAGTGTTCTTAGGGCTACAAAAGCACTTCCAAGGAAGGGTGCTGGCTAGCAACAGCTTTCAGTGCTGGCACTTTTCATCTCTGAGCAATTGCTCGACGTTTGCAATTTCTCGGCTCGTGTTTACGAGACGGAGAGAGAGTGACCGTGATGTTTGGTGGCTAGAGAAGCGCAAAGCCCCAGTGTTGCTGCGCCTGTGAAAGCGCTTCCAAGGAAGGGTGCTGGCTAGCAACAGCTTTCAGTGCTGGCACTTTTCATCTCTGAGCAATTGCTCGACGTTTGCAATTTCTCACCTGAGCTCTCTTTAGACTGCGCGAGAGGATGAGCAGAAGATTAGGTGGCTAGAGAAGCCCAGAGCCCCAGTGTTCTTAGGGCTACAAAAGCGCTTCCAAGGAAGGGTGCTGGCTAGCCACAGCTTTCAGTGCTGGCACTTTTCATCTCTGAGCAATTGCTCGACGTTTGCAATTTCTCACCTGAGCTCTCTTTAGACGGCGCGAGAGGATGAGCAGAAGAGTAGGTGGCTAGAGAAGCCCAGAGCCCCAGTGTTCTTAGGCCTACAAAAGCGCTTCCAAGGAAGGGTGCTGGCTAGCAACAGCTTTCAGTGCTGGCACTTTTCATCTCTGAGCAATTGCTCGACGTTTGCAATTTCTCACCTCAGCTCTCTTTAGACTGCGCGAGAGGATGAGCAGAAGATTAGGTGGCTAGAGAAGCCCAGAGCCCCAGTGTTCTTAGGGCTACAAGAGCGCTTCCAAGGAAGGGTGCTGGCTAGCCACAGCTTTCAGTGCTGGCACTTTTCATCTCTGAGCAGTTGCTCGACTTTTGCAATTTCTCAGCTCTTGTCTAAGAGACTGAAAGAGAATGACCGTGATGTTTGGTGGGTAGAGAAGCGCAAAGCCCCACTGTTCCTGCCCCTGTGAAAGCGCTTCCAAGGAAGGGTGCTGGCTAGCAACAGCTTTCAGTGCTGGCACTTTTCATCTCTGAGCAATTGCTCAACGTTTGCAATTTCTCACCTGAGCTCTCTTTAGACTGCGCGAGATGATGAGCAGAAGATTAGGTGGCTAGAGAAGCCCAGAGCCCCAGTGTTCTTAGGGCTACAAAAGCGCTTCCAAGGAACGGAGCTGGCTAGCAACAGCTTTCAGTGCTGGCACTTTTCATCTCTGAGCAATTGCTCGACGTTTGCAATTTCTCACCTGAGCTCTCTTTAGACTGCGCAAGAGGATGAGCAGAAGAGTAGGTGGCTAGAGAAGCCCAGAGCCCCAGTGTTCTTAGGCCTACAAAAGCGCTTCCAAGGAAGGGTGCTGGCTAGCAACAGCTTTCAGTGCTGGCACTTTTCATCTTTGAGCAGTTGCTCGACGTTTGCAATTTCTCAGCTCTTGTCTACGAGACGGAAAGAGAATGACCGTGACGTTTGGTGGGTAGAGTAGCGCAAAGCCCCAGTGTTGCTGCGCCTGTGAAAGCGCTTCCAAGGAAGGGTGCTGGCTAGCAAGAGCTTTCAGTGCTGGCACTTTTCATCTCTGAGCAATTGCTCGACGTTTGCAATTTCTCACCTGAGCTCTCTTTAGACTGCGCAAGAGGATGAGCAGAAGATTAGGTGGCTAGAGAAGCCCAGAGCCCCACTGTTCTTAGGCCTACAAGAGCGCTTCCAAGGAAGGGTGCTGGCTAGCAACAGCTTTCAGTGCTGGCACTTTTCATCTCTGAACAATTGCTCGACGTTTGCAATTTCTCACCTGAGCTCTCTTTAGACTGCGCGAGAGGATGAGCAGAAGATTAGGTGGCTAGAGAAGCCCAGAGCCCCAGTGTTCTTAGGGCTACAAAAGCGTTTCCAAGGAAGGGTGCTGGCTAGCAACAGCTTTCAGTGCTGGCACTTTTCATCTCTGAGCAATTGCTCGACGTTTGCAATTTCTCGGCTCGTGTTTACGAGACGGAGAGAGAGTGACCGTGATGTTTGGTGGCTAGAGAAGCGCAAAGCCCCAGTGTTGCTGCGCCTGTGAAAGCGCTTCCAAGGAAGGGTGCTGGCTAGCAAGAGCTTTCAGTGCTGGCACTTTTCATCTCTGAGCAATTGCTCGACGTTTGCAATTTCTCACCTGAGCTCTCTTTAGACTGCGCGAGAGGATGAGCAGAAGATTAGGTGGCTAGAGAAGCCCAGAGCCCCAGTGTTCTTTTGGCTACAAAAGCGCTTCCAAGGAAGGGTGCTGGCTAGCCACAGCTTTCAGTGCTGGCACTTTTCATCTCTGAGCAATTGCTCGACGTTTGCAATTTCTCACCTGAGCTCTCTTTAGACGGCGCGAGAGGATGAGCAGAAGAGTAGGTGGCTAGAGAAGCCCAGAGCCCCAGTGTTCTTAGGGCTACAAAAGCGCTTCCAAGGAAGGGTGCTGGCTAGCAACAGCTTTCAGTGCTGGCACTTTTCATCTCTGAGCAATTGCTCGACGTTTGCAATTTCTCACCTCAGCTCTCTTTAGACTGCGCGAGAGGATGAGCAGAAGATTAGGTGGCTAGAGAAGCCCAGAGCCCCAGTGTTCTTAGGGCTACAAGAGCGCTTCCAAGGAAGGGTGCTGGCTAGCAACAGCTTTCAGTGCTGGCACTTTTCATCTCTGAGCAGTTGCTCGACTTTTGCAATTTCTCAGCTCTTGTCTACGAGACTGAAAGAGAATGACCGTGATGTTTGGTGGGTAGAGTACCGCAAAGCCCCAGTGTTGCTGCGCCTGTGAAAGCGCTTCCAAGGAAGGGTGCTGGCTAGCAACAGCTTTCAGTGCTGGCACTTTTCATCTCTGAGCAATTGCTCAACGTTTGCAATTTCTCACCTGAGCTCTCTTTAGACTGCGCGAGAGGATGAGCAGAAGATTAGGTGGCTAGAGAAGCCCAGAGCCCCACTGTTCTTAGGCCTACAAAAGCGCTTCCAAGGAACGGAGCTGGCTAGCAACAGCTTTCAGTGCTGGCACTTTTCATCTCTGAGCAATTGCTCGACCTTTGCAATTTCTCACCTGAGCTCTCTTTAGACTGCGCGAGAGGATGAGCAGAAGATGAGGTGGCTAGAGAAGCCCAGAGCCCCACTGTTCTTAGGCCTACAAAAGCGCTTCCAAGGAAGGGTGCTGGCTAGCCACAGCTTTCAGTGCTGGCACTTTTCATCTCTGAGCAATTGCTCGACGTTTGCAATTTCTCACCTGAGCTCTCTTTAGACTGCGCGAGAGGATGAGCAGAAGATTAGGTGGCTAGAGAAGCCCAGAGCCCCAGTGTTCTTAGGCCTACAAAAGCGCTTCCAAGGAAGGGTGCTGGCTAGCAACAGCTTTCAGTGCTGGCACTTTTCATCTCTGAGCAATTGCTCGACGTTTGCAATTTCTCACCTGAGCTCTCTTTAGACGGCGCGAGAGGATGAGCAGAAGAGTAGGTGGCTAGAGAAGCCCAGAGCCCCAGTGTTCTTAGGCCTACAAAAGCGCTTCCAAGGAAGGGTGCTGGCTAGCAACAGCTTTCAGTGCTGGCACTTTTCATCTCTGAACAATTGCTCGACGTTTGCAATTTCTCACCTGAGCTCTCTTTAGACTGCGCGAGAGGATGAGCAGAAGATTAGGTGGCTAGAGAAGCCCAGAGCCCCAGTGTTCTTAGGCCTACAAAAGCGCTTCCAAGGAAGGGTGCTGGCTAGCAACAGCTTTCAGTGCTGGCACTTTTCATCTCTGAGCAATTGCTCGACGTTTGCAATCTCTCACCTGAGCTCTCTTTAGACTGCGCGAGAGGATGAGCAGAAGATTAGGTGGCTAGAGAAGCCCAGAGCCCCAGTGTTCTTAGGGCTACAAAAGCGCTTCCAAGGAAGGGTGCTGGCTAGCAACAGCTTTCAGTGCTGGCACTTTTCATCTCTGAGCAATTGCTGGACGTTTGCAATTTCTCGGCTCGTGTTTACGAGACGGAGAGATAGTGACCGTGATGTTTGGTGGCTAGAGAAGCGCAAAGCCCCAGTGTTGCTGCGCCTGTGAAAGCGCTTCCAAGGAAGGGTGCTGGCTAGCAACAGCTTTCAGTGCTGGCACTTTTCATCTCTGAGCAATTGCTCAACGTTTGCAGTTTCTCACCTGAGCTCTCTTTAGACTGCGCGAGAGGATGAGCAGAAGATTAGGTGGCTAGAGAAGCCCAGAGCCCCAGTGTTCTTAGGGCTACAAAAGCGCTTCCAAGGAAGGGTGCTGGCTAGCAACAGCTTTCAGTGCTGGCACTTTTCATCTCTGAGCAATTGCTGGACGCTTGCAATTTCTCACCTGAGCTCTCTTTAGACTGCGCGAGAGGATGAGCAGAAGAGTAGGTGGCTAGAGAAGCCCAGAGCCCCAGTGTTCTTAGGCCTACAAAAGCGCTTCCAAGGAAGGGTGCTGGCTAGCAACAGCTTTCAGTGCTGGCACTTTTCATCTCTGAGCAATTGCTCGACGTTTGCAATATCTCAGCTCTTGTCTACGAGACGGAAAGAGAATGACCGTGATGTTTGGTGGGTAGAGTAGCGCAAAGCCCCAGTGTTGCTGCGCCTGTGAAAGCGCTTCCAAGGAAGGGTGCTGGCTAGCAACAGCTTTCAGTGCTGGCACTTTTCATCTCTGAGCAATTGCTCAACGTTTGCAATTTCTCACCTGAGCTCTCTTTAGAGTGCGCGAGAGGATGAGCAGAAGAGTAGGTGGCTAGAGAAGCCCAGAGCCCCAGTGTTCTTAGGGCTACAAAAGCGCTTCCAAGGAACGGAGCTGGCTAGCAACAGCTTTCAGTGCTGGCACTTTTCATCTCTGAGCAATTGCTCAACGTTTGCAATTTCTCACCTGAGCTCTCTTTAGACTGCGCGAGAGGATGAGCAGAAGAGTAGGTGGCTAGAGAAGCCCAGAGCCCCACTGTTCTTAGGCCTACAAAAGCGCTTCCAAGGAAGGGTGCTGGCTAGCAACAGCTTTCAGTGCTGGCACTTTTCATCTCTGAGCAATTGCTTGACGTTTGCAATCTCTCACCTGAGCTCTCTTTAGACTGCGCGAGAGGATGAGCAGAAGAGTAGGTGGCTAGAGAAGCCCAGAGCCCCAGTGTTCTTAGGGCTACAAAAGCGCTTCCAAGGAAGGGTGCTGGCTAACCACAGCTTTCAGTGCTGGCACTTTTCATCTCTGAGCAATTGCTCGACGTTTGCAATTTCTCACCTGAGCTCTCTTTAGACGGCGCGAGAGGATGAGCCGAAGATTAGGTGGCTAGAGAAGCCCAGAGCCCCACTGTTCTTAGGCCTACAAAAGCGCTTCCAAGGAAGGGTGCTGGCTAGCCACAGCTTTCAGTGCTGGCACTTTTCATCTCTGAGCAATTGCTCGACGTTTGCAATTTCTCACCTGAGCTCTCTTTAGACTGCGCGAGAGGATGAGCAGAAGAGTAGGTGGCTAGAGAAGCCCAGAGCCCCAGTGTTCTTAGGCCTACAAAAGCGCTTCCAAGGAAGGGTGCTGGCTAGCAAGAGCTTTCAGTGCTGGCACTTTTCATCTCTGAGCAATTGCTCGACGTTTGCAATTTCTCACCTGATTTCTCTTTAGACGGCGCGAGAGGATGAGCAGAAGAGTAGGTGGCTAGAGAAGCCCAGAGCCCCAGTGTTCTTAGGCCTACAAAAGCGCTTCCAAGGAAGGGTGCTGGCTAGCAAGAGCTTTCAGTGCTGGCACTTTTCATCTCTGAACAATTGCTCGACGATTGCAATTTCTCACCTGAGCTCTCTTTAGACTGCGCGAGAGGATGAGCAGAAGATTAGGTGGCTAGAGAAGCCCAGAGCCCCAGTGTTCTTAGGGCTACAAAAGCGCTTCCAAGGAAGGGTGCTGGCTAGCAACAGCTTTCAGTGCTGGCACTTTTCATCTCTGAGCAATTGCTCGACGTTTGCAATCTCTCACCTGAGTTCTCTTTAGACTGCGCGAGAGGATGAGCAGAAGATTAGGTGGCTAGAGAAGCCCAGAGCCCCAGTGTTCTTAGGGCTACAAAAGCGCTTCCAAGGAAGGGTGCTGGCTAGCAACAGCTTTCAGTGCTGGCACTTTTCATCTCTGAGCAATTGCTCGACGTTTGCAATTTCTCGGCTCGTGTTTACGAGACGGAGAGATAGTGACCGTGATGTTTGGTGGCTAGAGAAGCGCAAAGCCCCAGTGTTGCTGCGCCTGTGAAAGCGCTTCCAAGGAAGGGTGCTGGCTAGCAACAGCTTTCAGTGCTGGCACTTTTCATCTCTGAGCAATTGCTCAACGTTTGCAGTTTCTCACCTGAGCTCTCTTTAGACTGCGCGAGAGGATGAGCAGAAGATTAGGTGGCTAGAGAAGCCCAGAGCCCCAGTGTTCTTAGGGCTACAAAAGCGCTTCCAAGGAAGGGTGCTGGCTAGCAACAGCTTTCAGTGCTGGCACTTTTCATCTCTGAGCAATTGCTGGACGCTTGCAATTTCTCACCTGAGCTCTCTTTAGACTGCGCGAGAGGATGAGCAGAAGAGTAGGTGGCTAGAGAAGCCCAGAGCCCCAGTGTTCTTAGGGCTACAAAAGCGCTTCCAAGGAAGGGTGCTGGCTAGCAACAGCTTTCAGTGCTGGCACTTTTCATCTCTGAGCAATTGCTCGACGTTTGCAATTTCTCAGCTCTTGTCTACGAGACGGAAAGAGAATGACCGTGATGTTTGGTGGGTAGAGTAGCGCAAAGCCCCAGTGTTGCTGCGCCTGTGAAAGCGCTTCCAAGGAAGGGTGCTGGCTAGCAACAGCTTTCAGTGCTGGCACTTTTCATCTCTGAGCAATTGCTCAACGTTTGCAATTTCTCACCTGAGCTCTCTTTAGAGTGCGCGAGAGGATGAGCAGAAGAGTAGGTGGCTAGAGAAGCCCAGAACCCCAGTGTTCTTAGGGCTACAAAAGCGCTTCCAAGGAACGGAGCTGGCTAGCAAGAGCTTTCAGTGCTGGCACTTTTCATCTCTGAGCAATTGCTCGACGTTTGCAATTTCTCACCTGAGCTCTCTTTAGACTGCGCGAGAGGATGAGCAGAAGAGTAGGTGGCTAGAGAAGGCCAGAGCCCCACTGTTCTTAGGGCTACAAAAGCGCTTCCAAGGAAGGGTGCTGGCTAGCAACAGCTTTCAGTGCTGGCACTTTTCATCTCTGAGCAATTGCTCGACGTTTGCAATTTCTCACCTGAGCTCTCTTTAGACTGCGCGAGAGGATGAGCAGAAGAGTAGGTGGCTAGAGAAGCCCAGAGCCCCAGTGTTCTTAGGGCTACAAAAGCGCTTCCAAGGAAGGGTGCTGGCTAGCAAGAGCTTTCAGTGCTGGCACTTTTCATCTCTGAGCAATTGCTCGACGTTTGCAATTTCTCACCTGAGTTCTCTTTAGACGGCGCGAGAGGATGAGCAGAAGAGTAGGTGGCTAGAGAAGCCCAGAGCCCCAGTGTTCTTAGGCCTACAAAAGCGCTTCCAAGGAAGGGTGCTGGCTAGCAAGAGCTTTCAGTGCTGGCACTTTTCATCTCTGAACAATTGCTCGACCTTTGCAATTTCTCACCTGAGCTCTCTTTAGACTGCGCGAGAGGATGAGCAGAAGATTAGGTGGCTAGAGAAGCACAGAGCCCCAGTGTTCTTAGGGCTACAAAAGCGCTTCCAAGGAAGGGTGCTGGCTAGCAACAGCTTTCAGTGCTGGCACTTTTCATCTCTGAGCAATTGCTCGACGTTTGCAATCTCTCACCTGAGTTCTCTTTAGACTGCGCGAGAGGATGAGCAGAAGATTAGGTGGCTAGAGAAGCCCAGAGCCCCACTGTTCTTAGGGCTACAAGAGCGCTTCCAAGGAAGGGTGCTGGCTAGCAACAGCTTTCAGTGCTGGCACTTTTCATCTCTGAGCAATTGCTCGACGTTTGCAGTTTCTCACCTGAGCTCTCTTTAGAGTGCGCGAGAGGATGAGCAGAAGATTAGGTGGCTAGAGAAGCCCAGAGCCCCAGTGTTCTTAGGGCTACAAAAGCGCTTCCAAGGAAGGGTGCTGGCTAGCAAGAGCTTTCAGTGCTGGCACTTTTCATCTCTGAGCAATTGCTGGACGCTTGCAATTTCTCACCTGAGCTCTCTTTAGACTGCGCGAGAGGATGAGCAGAAGAGTAGGTGGCTAGAGAAGCCCAGAGCCCCAGTGTTCTTAGGGCTACAAGAGCGCTTCCAAGGAAGGGTGCTGGCTAGCAAGAGCTTTCAGTGCTGGCACTTTTCATCTCTGAGCAATTGCTCGACGTTTGCAATTTCTCACCTGAGCTCTCTTTAGACTGCGCGAGAGGATGAGCAGAAGATTAGGTGGCTAGAGAAGCCCAGAGCCCCAGTGTTCTTAGGCCTACAAAAGCGCTTCCAAGGAAGGGTGCTGGCTAGCAACAGCTTTCAGTGCTGGCACTTTTCATCTCTGAGCAATTGCTCGACATTTGCAATTTCTCAGCTCTTGTCTACGAGACGGAAAGAGAATGACCGTGACGTTTGGTGGGTAGAATAGCGCAAAGTCCCAGTGTTGCTGTGCCTGTGAAAGCGCTTCCAAGGAAGGGTGCTGGCTAGCAACAGCTTTCAGTGCTGGCACTTTTCATCTCTGAGCAATTGCTCGACGTTTGCAATTTCTCACCTGAGCTCTCTTTAGACTGCGCGAGAGGATGAGCAGAAGAGTAGGTGGCTAGAGAAGCCCAGAGCCCCACTGTTCTTAGGCCTACAAAAGCGCTTCCAAGGAAGGGTGCTGGCTAGCAACAGCTTTCAGTGCTGGCACTTTTCATCTCTGAGCAATTGCTCAACGTTTGCAATTTCTCACCTGAGCTCTCTTTAGACTGCGCGAGAGGATGAGCAGAAGAGTAGGTGGCTAGAGAAGCCCAGAGCCCCAGTGTTCTTTTGGCTACAAAAGCGCTTCCAAGGAAGGGTGCTGGCTAGCCACAGCTTTCAGTGCTGGCACTTTTCATCTCTGAGCAATTGCTCGACGTTTGCAATTTCTCACCTGAGCTCTCTTTAGACGGCGCGAGAGGATGAGCAGAAGAGTAGGTGGCTAGAGAAGCCCAGAACCCCAGGGTTCTTAGGCCTACAAAAGCGCTTCCAAGGAAGGGTGCTGGCTAGCAACAGCTTTCAGTGCTGGCACTTTTCATCTCTGAGCAATTGCTCGACGTTTGCAATTTCTCACCTGAACTCTCTTTAGACTGCGCGAGAGGATGAGCAGAAGAGTAGGTGGCTAGAGAAGCCCAGAGCCCCAGTGTTCTTAGGCCTAAAAAAGCGCTTCCAAGGAAGGGTGCTGGCTAGCAACAGCTTTCAGTGCTGGCACTTTTCATCTCTGAGCAATTGCTCGACGTTTGCAATCTCTCACCTGAGTTCTCTTTAGACTGCGCGAGAGGATGAGCAGAAGATTAGGTGGCTAGAGAAGCACAGAGCCGCAGTGTTCTTAGGGCTACAAAAGCGCTTCCAAGGAATGGTGCTGGCTAGCAACAGCTTTCAGTGCTGGCACTTTTCATCTCTGAGCAATTGCTCAACGTTTGCAATTTCTCACCTGAGCTCTCTTTAGACGGCGCGAGAGGATGAGCAGAAGAGTAGGTGGCTAGAGAAGCCCAGAGCCCCAGTGTTCTTAGGGCTACAAAAGCGCTTCCAAGGAAGGGTGCTGGCTAGCAACAGCTTTCAGTGCTGGCACTTTTCATCTCTGAGCAATTGCTCGACGTTTGCAATTTCTCACCTGAGCTCTCTTTAGACTGCGCGAGAGGATGAGCAGAAGATTAGGTGGCTAGAGAAGCCCAGAGCCCCAGTGTTCTTAGGCCTACAAAAGCGCTTCCAAGGAAGGGTGCTGGCTAGCAACAGCTTTCAGTGCTGGCACTTTTCATCTCTGAGCAATTGCTCGACGTTTGCAATTTCTCACCTGAGCTCTCTTTAGACGGCGCGAGAGGATGAGCAGAAGAGTAGGTGGCTAGAGAAGCCCAGAGCCCCAGTGTTCTTAGGCCTACAAAAGCGCTTCCAAGGAAGGGTGCTGGCTAGCAACAGCTTTCAGTGCTGGCACTTTTCATCTCTGAACAATTGCTCGACGTTTGCAATTTCTCACCTGAGCTCTCTTTAGACTGCGCGAGAGGATGAGCAGAAGATTAGGTGGCTAGAGAAGCCCAGAGCCCCAGTGTTCTTAGGCCTACAAAAGCGCTTCCAAGGAAGGGTGCTGCCTAGCAACAGCTTTCAGTGCTGGCACTTTTCATCTCTGAGCAATTGCTCGACGTTTGCAATCTCTCACCTGAGTTCTCTTTAGACTGCGCGAGAGGATGAGCAGAAGATTAGGTGGCTAGAGAAGCCCAGAGCCCCAGTGTTCTTAGGGCTACAAAAGCGCTTCCAAGGAAGGGTGCTGGCTAGCAACAGCTTTCAGTGCTGGCACTTTTCATCTCTGAGCAATTGCTGGATGTTTGCAATTTCTCGGCTCGTGTTTACGAGACGGAGAGATAGTGACCGTGATGTTTGGTGGCTAGAGAAGCGCAAAGCCCCAGTGTTGCTGCGCCTGTGAAAGCGCTTCCAAGGAAGGGTGCTGGCTAGCAACAGCTTTCAGTGCTGGCACTTTTCATCTCTGAGCAATTGCTCAACGTTTGCAGTTTCTCACCTGAGCTCTCTTTCGACTGCGCGAGAGGATGAGCAGAAGATTAGGTGGCTAGAGAAGCCCAGAGCCCCAGTGTTCTTAGGCCTACAAAAGCGCTTCCAAGGAAGGGTGCTGGCTAGCAACAGCTTTCAGTGCTGGCACTTTTCATCTCTGAGCAATTGCTTGACGTTTGCAATCTCTCACCTGAGCTCTCTTTAGACTGCGCGAGAGGATGAGCAGAAGAGTAGGTGGCTAGAGAAGCCCAGAGCCCCAGTGTTCTTAGGGCTACAAAAGCGCTTCCAAGGAAGGGTGCTGGCTAGCAACAGCTTTCAGTGCTGGCACTTTTCATCTCTGAGCAATTGCTCGACGTTTGCAATTTCTCACCTGAGCTCTCCTTAGACTGCGCGAGAGGATGAGCAGAAGATTAGGTGGCTAGAGAAGCCCAGAGCCCCAGTGTTCTTAGGGCTACAAAAGCGCTTCCAAGGAAGGGTGCTGGCTAGCAACAGCTTTCAGTGCTGGCACTTTTCATCTCTGAGCAATTGCTCGACGTTTGCAATTTCTCACCTGAGCTCTCTTTAGACGGCGCGAGAGGATGAGCAGAAGAGTAGGTGGCTAGAGAAGGCCAGAGCCCCAGTGTTCTTAGGGCTACAAAAGCGCTTCCAAGGAAGGGTGCTGGCTAGCAACAGCTTTCAGTGCTGGCACTTTTCATCTCTGAGCAATTGCTCGACGTTTGCAATTTCTCGGCTCGTGTTTACGCGACGGAGAGATAGTGATCTAGATGTTTGGTGGGTAGAGAAGCGCAAAGCCCCAGTGTTGCTGCGCCTGTGAAAGCGCTTCCAAGGAAGGGTGCTGGCTAGCAAGAGCTTTCAGTGCTGGCTCTTTTCATCTCTGAGCAATTGCTCGACGTTTGCAATTTCTCACCTGAGCTCTCTTTAGACTGCGCGAGAGGATGAGCAGAAGATTAGGTGGCTAGAGAAGCACAGAGCCCCAGTGTTCTTAGGGCTACAAAAGCGCTTCCAAGGAAGGGTGCTGGCTAGCAACAGCTTTCAGTGCTGGCACTTTTCCTCTCTGAGCAATTGCTCGACGTTTGCAATTTCTCACCTGAGCTCTCTTTAGACTGCGCGAGAGGATGAGCAGAAGAGTAGGTGGCTAGAGAAGCCCCGAGCCCCAGTGTTCTTAGGGCTACAAGAGCGCTTCCAAGGAAGGGTGCTGGCTAGCAACAGCTTTCAGTGCTGGCACTTTTCATCTCTGAGCAGTTGCTCGACTTTTGCAATTTCTCAGCTCTTGTCTACGAGACTGAAAGAGAATGACCGTGATGTTTGGTGGGTAGAGTAGCGCAAAGTCCCAGTGTTGCTGTGCCTGTGAAAGCGCTTCCAAGGAAGGGTGCTGGCTAGCAACAGCTTTCAGTGCTGGCACTTTTCATCTCTGAGCAATTGCTCGACGTTTGCAATTTCTCACCTGATCTCTCTTTAGACTGCGCGAGAGGATGAGCAGAAGATTAGGTGGCTAGAGAAGCCCAGAGCCCCACTGTTCTTAGGGCTACAAAAGCGCTTCCAAGGAAGGGTGCTGGCTAGCAACAGCTTTCAGTGCTGGCACTTTTCATCTCTGAGCAATTGCTCGACGTTTGCAATTTCTCACCTGAGCTCTCTTTAGACGGCGCGAGAGGATGAGCAGAAGAGTAGGTGGCTAGAGAAGCCCAGAGCCCCACTGTTCTTAGGCCTACAAAAGCGCTTCCAAGGAAGGGTGCTGGCTAGCAACAGCTTTCAGTGCTGGCACTTTTCATCTCTGAGCAATTGCTCGACGTTTGCAATCTCTCACCTGAGCTCTCTTTAGACTGCGCGAGAGGATGAGCAGAAGAGTAGGTGGCTAGAGAAGGCCAGAGCCCCAGTGTTCTTAGGCCTACAAAAGCGCTTCCAAGGAAGGGTGCTGGCTAGCAACAGCTTTCAGTGCTGGCACTTTTCCTCTCTGAGCAATTGCTCGACGTTTGCAATTTCTCACCTGAGCTCTCTTTAGAGTGCGCGAGAGGATGAGCAGAAGATTAGGTGGCTAGAGAAGCCCAGAGCCCCAGTGTTCTTAGGGCTACAAAAGCGCTTCCAAGGAAGGGTGCTGGCTAGCAACAGCTTTCAGTGCTGGCACTTTTCATCTCTGAGCAATTGCTGGACGTTTGCAATTTCTCGGCTCGTGTTTACGAGACGGAGAGATAGTGACCGTGATGTTTGGTGGCTAGAGAAGCGCAAAGCCCCAGTGTTGCTGCGCCTGTGAAAGCGCTTCCAAGGAAGGGTGCTGGCTAGCAACAGCTTTCAGTGCTGGCACTTTTCATCTCTGAGCAATTGCTCAACGTTTGCAGTTTCTCACCTGAGCTCTCTTTCGACTGCGCGAGAGGATGAGCAGAAGATTAGGTGGCTAGAGAAGCCCAGAGCCCCACTGTTCTTAGGCCTACAAAAGCGCTTCCAAGGAAGGGTGCTGGCTAGCAACAGCTTTCAGTGCTGGCACTTTTCATCTCTGAGCAATTGCTTGACGTTTGCAATCTCTCACCTGAGCTCTCTTTAGACTGCGCGAGAGGATGAGCAGAAGAGTAGGTGGCTAGAGAAGCCCAGAGCCCCACTGTTCTTAGGCCTACAAAAGGGCTTCCAAGGAAGGGTGCTGGCTAGCAACAGCTTTCAGTGCTGGCACTTTTCATCTCTGAGCAATTGCTCGACGTTTGCAATTTCTCACCTGAGCTCTCTTTAGACGGCGCGAGAGGATGAGCAGAAGAGTAGGTGGCTAGAGAAGGCCAGAGCCCCAGTGTTCTTAGGCCTACAAAAGCGCTTCCAAGGAAGGGTGCTGGCTAGCAAGAGCTTTCAGTGCTGGCACTTTTCATCTCTGAGCAATTGCTCGACGTTTGCAATTTCTCGGCTCGTGTTTACGCGACGGAGAGATAGTGATCTAGATGTTTGGTGGGTAGAGAAGCGCAAAGCCCCAGTGTTGCTGCGCCTGTGAAAGCGCTTCCAAGGAAGGGTGCTGGCTAGCAAGAGCTTTCAGTGCTGGCTCTTTTCATCTCTGAGCAATTGCTCGACGTTTGCAATTTCTCACCTGAGCTCTCTTTAGACTGCGCGAGAGGATGAGCAGAAGATTAGGTGGCTAGAGAAGCCCAGAGCCCCAGTGTTCTTAGGGCTACAAAAGCGCTTCCAAGGAAGGGTGCTGGCTAGCAACAGCTTTCAGTGCTGGCACTTTTCCTCTCTGAGCAATTGCTCGACGTTTGCAATTTCTCACCTGAACTCTCTTTAGACTGCGCGAGAGGATGAGCAGAAGAGTAGGTGGCTAGAGAAGCCCCGAGCCCCAGTGTTCTTAGGGCTACAAGAGCGCTTCCAAGGAAGGGTGCTGGCTAGCCACAGCTTTCAGTGCTGGCACTTTTCATCTCTGAGCAGTTGCTCGACTTTTGCAATTTCTCAGCTCTTGTCTACGAGACTGAAAGAGAATGACCGTGATGTTTGGTGGGTAGAGTAGCGCAAAGTCCCAGTGTTGCTGTGCCTGTGAAAGCGCTTCCAAGGAAGGGTGCTGGCTAGCAACAGCTTTCAGTGCTGGCACTTTTCATCTCTGAGCAATTGCTCGACGTTTGCAATTTCTCACCTGAGCTCTCCTTAGACTGCGCGAGAGGATGAGCAGAAGATTAGGTGGCTAGAGAAGCCCAGAGCCCCAGTGTTCTTAGGCCTACAAAAGCGCTTCCAAGGAAGGGTGCTGGCTAGCAACAGCTTTCAGTGCTGGCACTTTTCATCTCTGAGCAATTGCTCGACGTTTGCAATTTCTCACCTGAGCTCTCTTTAGACTGCGCGAGAGGATGAGCAGAAGATTAGGTGGCTAGAGAAGCACAGAGCCCCAGTGTTCTTAGGCCTACAAAAGCGCTTCCAAGGAAGGGTGCTGGCTAGCAACAGCTTTCAGTGCTGGCACTTTTCATCTCTGAGCAATTGCTCGACGTTTGCAATCTCTCACCTGAGTTCTCTTTAGACTGCGCGAGAGGATGAGCAGAAGATTAGGTGGCTAGAGAAGCCCAGAGCCCCACTGTTCTTAGGGCTACAAAAGCGCTTCCAAGGAAGGGTGCTGGCTAGCAACAGCTTTCAGTGCTGGCACTTTTCATCTCTGAGCAATTGCTCGACGTTTGCAATTTCTCGGCTCGTGTTTACGAGACGGAGAGATAGTGACCGTGATGTTTGGTGGCTAGAGAAGCGCAAAGCCCCAGTGTTGCTGCGCCTGTGAAAGCGCTTCCAAGGAAGGGTGCTGGCTAGCAACAGCTTTCAGTGCTGGCACTTTTCATCTCTGAGCAATTGCTCAACGTTTGCAGTTTCTCACCTGAGCTCTCTTTAGAGTGCGCGAGAGGATGAGCAGAAGATTAGGTGGCTAGAGAAGCCCAGAGCCCCAGTGTTCTTAGGGCTACAAAAGCGCTTCCAAGGAAGGGTGCTGGCTAGCAAGAGCTTTCAGTGCTGGCACTTTTCATCTCTGAGCAATTGCTGGACGCTTGCAATTTCTCACCTGAGCTCTCTTTAGACTGCGCGAGAGGATGAGCAGAAGATTAGGTGGCTAGAGAAGCCCAGAGCCCCACTGTTCTTAGGCCTACAAGAGCGCTTCCAAGGAAGGGTGCTGGCTAGCAAGAGCTTTCAGTGCTGGCACTTTTCATCTCTGAGCAATTGCTCGACGTTTGCAATTTCTCACCTGAGCTCTCTTTAGACTGCGCGAGAGGATGAGCAGAAGATTAGGTGGCTAGAGAAGCCCAGAGCCCCAGTGTTCTTAGGGCTACAAAAGCGCTTCCAAGGAAGGGTGCTGGCTAGCAACAGCTTTCAGTGCTGGCACTTTTCATCTCTGAGCAATTGCTCGACGTTTGCAATTTCTCACCTGAGCTCTCTTTAGACTGCGCGAGAGGATGAGCAGAAGAGTAGGTGGCTAGAGAAGCCCAGAGCCCCAGTGTTCTTAGGGCTACAAGAGCGCTTCCAAGGAAGGGTGCTGGCTAGCAAGAGCTTTCAGTGCTGGCACTTTTCATCTCTGAGCAATTGCTCAACGTTTGCAATTTCTCACCTGAGCTCTCTTTAGACTGCGCGAGAGGATGAGCAGAAGATTAGGTGGCTAGAGAAGCCCAGAGCCCCACTGTTCTTAGGGCTACAAAAGCGCTTCCAAGGAAGGGTGCTGGCTAGCAACAGCTTTCAGTGCTGGCACTTTTCATCTCTGAGCAATTGCTCGACATTTGCAATTTCTCAGCTCTTGTCTACGAGACGGAAAGAGAATGACCGTGACGTTTGGTGGGTAGAATAGCGCAAAGTCCCAGTGTTGCTGTGCCTGTGAAAGCGCTTCCAAGGAAGGGTGCTGGCTAGCAACAGCTTTCAGTGCTGGCACTTTGCATCTCTGAGCAATTGCTCGACGTTTGCAATTTCTCACCTGAGCTCTCTTTAGACTGCGCGAGAGGATGAGCAGAAGAGTAGGTGGCTAGAGAAGCCCAGAGCCCCAGTGTTCTTA
The DNA here is from genome assembly GCA_037962945.1 of Sarcoramphus papa. NCBI lineage: Eukaryota > Metazoa > Chordata > Aves > Accipitriformes > Cathartidae > Sarcoramphus > Sarcoramphus papa. The sequence continues at coordinate 96,530,738 of CM075586.1, forward strand.
GGCCTACAAAAGCGCTTCCAAGGAAGGGTGCTGGCTAGCAACAGCTTTCAGTGCTGGCACTTTTCATCTCTGAGCAATTGCTCGACGTTTGCAATTTCTCACCTGAGCTCTCTTTAGACTGCGCGAGAGGATGAGCAGAAGAGTAGGTGGCTAGAGAAGCCCAGAGCCCCAGTGTTTTTTGGCTACAAAAGCGCTTCCAAGGAAGGGTGCTGGCTAGCCACAGCTTTCAGTGCTGGCACTTTTCATCTCTGAGCAATTGCTCGACGTTTGCAATTTCTCACCTGAGCTCTCTTTAGACGGCGCGAGAGGATGAGCAGAAGAGTAGGTGGCTAGAGAAGCCCAGAGCCCCAGGGTTCTTAGGGCTACAAAAGCGCTTCCAAGGAAGGGTGCTGGCTAGCAACAGCTTTCAGTGCTGGCACTTTTCATCTCTGAGCAATTGCTCGACGTTTGCAATTTCTCACCTGAACTCTCTTTAGACTGCGCGAGAGGATGAGCAGAAGAGTAGGTGGCTAGAGAAGCCCAGAGCCCCAGTGTTCTTAGGCCTAAAAAAGCGCTTCCAAGGAAGGGTGCTGGCTAGCAACAGCTTTCAGTGCTGGCACTTTTCATCTCTGAGCAATTGCTCGACGTTTGCAATCTCTCACCTGAGTTCTCTTTAGACTGCGCGAGAGGATGAGCAGAAGATTAGGTGGCTAGAGAAGCACAGAGCCGCAGTGTTCTTAGGGCTACAAAAGCGCTTCCAAGGAATGGTGCTGGCTAGCAACAGCTTTCAGTGCTGGCACTTTTCATCTCTGAGCAATTGCTCAACGTTTGCAATTTCTCACCTGAGCTCTATTTAGACGGCGCGAGAGGATGAGCAGAAGAGTAGGTGGCTAGAGAAGCCCAGAGCCCCAGTGTTCTTAGGGCTACAAAAGCGCTTCCAAGGAAGGGTGCTGGCTAGCAACAGCTTTCAGTGCTGGCACTTTTCATCTCTGAGCAATTGCTCGACGTTTGCAATTTCTCACCTGAGCTCTCTTTAGACTGCGCGAGAGGATGAGCAGAAGATTAGGTGGCTAGAGAAGCCCAGAGCCCCAGTGTTCTTAGGGCTACAAAAGCGCTTCCAAGGAAGGGTGCTGGCTAGCAACAGCTTTCAGTGCTGGCACTTTTCATCTCTGAGCAATTGCTCGACGTTTGCAATTTCTCACCTGAGCTCTCTTTAGACGGCGCGAGAGGATGAGCAGAAGAGTAGGTGGCTAGAGAAGCCCAGAGCCCCAGTGTTCTTAGGCCTACAAAAGCGCTTCCAAGGAAGGGTGCTGGCTAGCAACAGCTTTCAGTGCTGGCACTTTTCATCTCTGAACAATTGCTCGACGTTTGCAATTTCTCACCTGAGCTCTCTTTAGACTGCGCGAGAGGATGAGCAGAAGATTAGGTGGCTAGAGAAGCCCAGAGCCCCAGTGTTCTTAGGCCTACAAAAGCGCTTCCAAGGAAGGGTGCTGCCTAGCAACAGCTTTCAGTGCTGGCACTTTTCATCTCTGAGCAATTGCTCGACGTTTGCAATCTCTCACCTGAGTTCTCTTTAGACTGCGCGAGAGGATGAGCAGAAGATTAGGTGGCTAGAGAAGCCCAGAGCCCCAGTGTTCTTAGGGCTACAAAAGCGCTTCCAAGGAAGGGTGCTGGCTAGCAAGAGCTTTCAGTGCTGGCACTTTTCATCTCTGAGCAATTGCTCAACGTTTGCAATTTCTCACCTGAGCTCTCTTTAGACTGCGCGAGAGGATGAGCAGAAGATTAGGTGGCTAGAGAAGCCCAGAGCCCCACTGTTCTTAGGGCTACAAAAGCGCTTCCAAGGAAGGGTGCTGGCTAGCAACAGCTTTCAGTGCTGGCACTTTTCATCTCTGAGCAATTGCTCGACATTTGCAATTTCTCAGCTCTTGTCTACGAGACGGAAAGAGAATGACCGTGACGTTTGGTGGGTAGAATAGCGCAAAGTCCCAGTGTTGCTGTGCCTGTGAAAGCGCTTCCAAGGAAGGGTGCTGGCTAGCAACAGCTTTCAGTGCTGGCACTTTTCATCTCTGAGCAATTGCTCGACGTTTGCAATTTCTCACCTGAGCTCTCTTTAGACTGCGCGAGAGGATGAGCAGAAGAGTAGGTGGCTAGAGAAGCCCAGAGCCCCAGTGTTCTTAGGCCTACAAAAGCGCTTCCAAGGAAGGGTGCTGGCTAGCAACAGCTTTCAGTGCTGGCACTTTTCATCTCTGAGCAATTGCTCGACGTTTGCAATTTCTCACCTGAGCTCTCTTTAGACTGCGCGAGAGGATGAGCAGAAGAGTAGGTGGCTAGAGAAGCCCAGAGCCCCAGTGTTCTTTTGGCTACAAAAGCGCTTCCAAGGAAGGGTGCTGGCTAGCCACAGCTTTCAGTGCTGGCACTTTTCATCTCTGAGCAATTGCTCGACGTTTGCAATTTCTCACCTGAGCTCTCTTTAGACGGCGCGAGAGGATGAGCAGAAGAGTAGGTGGCTAGAGAAGCCCAGAGCCCCAGGGTTCTTAGGCCTACAAAAGCGCTTCCAAGGAAGGGTGCTGGCTAGCAACAGCTTTCAGTGCTGGCACTTTTCATCTCTGAGCAATTGCTCGACGTTTGCAATTTCTCACCTGAACTCTCTTTAGACTGCGCGAGAGGATGAGCAGAAGAGTAGGTGGCTAGAGAAGCCCAGAGCCCCAGTGTTCTTAGGCCTAAAAAAGCGCTTCCAAGGAAGGGTGCTGGCTAGCAACAGCTTTCAGTGCTGGCACTTTTCATCTCTGAGCAATTGCTCGACGTTTGCAATCTCTCACCTGAGTTCTCTTTAGACTGCGCGAGAGGATGAGCAGAAGATTAGGTGGCTAGAGAAGCACAGAGCCGCAGTGTTCTTAGGGCTACAAAAGCGCTTCCAAGGAATGGTGCTGGCTAGCAACAGCTTTCAGTGCTGGCACTTTTCATCTCTGAGCAATTGCTCAACGTTTGCAATTTCTCACCTGAGCTCTATTTAGACGGCGCGAGAGGATGAGCAGAAGAGTAGGTGGCTAGAGAAGCCCAGAGCCCCAGTGTTCTTAGGGCTACAAAAGCGCTTCCAAGGAAGGGTGCTGGCTAGCAACAGCTTTCAGTGCTGGCACTTTTCATCTCTGAGCAATTGCTCGACGTTTGCAATTTCTCACCTGAGCTCTCTTTAGACTGCGCGAGAGGATGAGCAGAAGATTAGGTGGCTAGAGAAGCCCAGAGCCCCAGTGTTCTTAGGCCTACAAAAGCGCTTCCAAGGAAGGGTGCTGGCTAGCAACAGCTTTCAGTGCTGGCACTTTTCATCTCTGAGCAATTGCTCGACGTTTGCAATTTCTCACCTGAGCTCTCTTTAGACTGCGCGAGAGGATGAGCAGAAGAGTAGGTGGCTAGAGAAGCCCAGAGCCCCAGTGTTCTTAGGGCTACAAGAGCGCTTCCAAGGAAGGGTGCTGGCTAGCAACAGCTTTCAGTGCTGGCACTTTTCATCTCTGAACAATTGCTCGACGTTTGCAATTTCTCACCTGAGCTCTCTTTAGACTGCGCGAGAGGATGAGCAGAAGATTAGGTGGCTAGAGAAGCCCAGAGCCCCAGTGTTCTTAGGCCTACAAAAGCGCTTCCAAGGAAGGGTGCTGCCTAGCAACAGCTTTCAGTGCTGGCACTTTTCATCTCTGAGCAATTGCTCGACGTTTGCAATCTCTCACCTGAGTTCTCTTTAGACTGCGCGAGAGGATGAGCAGAAGATTAGGTGGCTAGAGAAGCCCAGAGCCCCAGTGTTCTTAGGGCTACAAAAGCGCTTCCAAGGAAGGGTGCTGGCTAGCAACAGCTTTCAGTGCTGGCACTTTTCATCTCTGAGCAATTGCTGGACGTTTGCAATTTCTCGGCTCGTGTTTACGAGACGGAGAGATAGTGACCGTGATGTTTGGTGGGTAGAGTAGCGCAAAGTCCCAGTGTTGCTGTGCCTGTGAAAGCGCTTCCAAGGAAGGGTGCTGGCTAGCAACAGCTTTCAGTGCTGGCACTTTTCATCTCTGAGCAATTGCTCGACGTTTGCAATTTCTCACCTGATCTCTCTTTAGAGTGCGCGAGAGGATGAGCAGAAGATTAGGTGGCTAGAGAAGCCCAGAGCCCCAGTGTTCTTAGGCCTACAAAAGCGCTTCCAAGGAAGGGTGCTGACTAGCAACAGCTTTCAGTGCTGGCACTTTTCATCTCTGAGCAATTGCTCGACGTTTGCAATTTCTCACCTGAGCTCTCTTTAGACGGCGCGAGAGGATGAGCAGAAGAGTAGGTGGCTAGAGAAGCCCAGAGCCCCACTGTTCTTAGGCCTACAAAAGCGCTTCCAAGGAAGGGTGCTGGCTAGCAAGAGCTTTCAGTGCTGGCACTTTTCATCTCTGAACAATTGCTCAACGTTTGCAATTTCTCACCTCAGCTCTCTTTAGACTGCGCGAGAGGATGAGCAGAAGGGTAGGTGGCTAGAGAAGCCCAGAGCCCCAGTGTTCTTAGGGCTACAAAAGCGCTTCCAAGGAAGGGTGCTGGCTAGCAACAGCTTTCAGTGCTGGCACTTTTCATCTCTGAGCAATTGCTGGACGTTTGCAATTTCTCACCTGAGCTCTCTTTAGACTGCGCGAGAGGATGAGCAGAAGATTAGGTGGCTAGAGAAGCCCAGAGCCCCAGTGTTCTTAGGGCTACAAAAGCGCTTCCAAGGAAGGGTGCTGGCTAGCAACAGCTTTCAGTGCTGGCACTTTTCATCTCTGAGCAATTGCTCGACGTTTGCAATTTCTCGGCTCGTGTTTACGAGACGGAGAGATAGTGACCGTGATGTTTGGTGGCTAGAGAAGCGCAAAGCCCCAGTGTTGCTGCGCCTGTGAAAGCGCTTCCAAGGAAGGGTGCTGGCTAGCAACAGCTTTCAGTGCTGGCACTTTTCATCTCTGAGCAATTGCTCAACGTTTGCAGTTTCTCACCTGAGCTCTCTTTCGACTGCGCGAGAGGATGAGCAGAAGATTAGGTGGCTAGAGAAGCCCAGAGCCCCAGTGTTCTTAGGGCTACAAAAGCGCTTCCAAGGAAGGGTGCTGGCTAGCAACAGCTTTCAGTGCTGGCACTTTTCATCTCTGAGCAATTGCTTGACGTTTGCAATCTCTCACCTGAGCTCTCTTTAGACTGCGCGAGAGGATGAGCAGAAGAGTAGGTGGCTAGAGAAGCCCAGAGCCCCACTGTTCTTAGGCCTACAAAAGGGCTTCCAAGGAAGGGTGCTGGCTAGCAACAGCTTTCAGTGCTGGCACTTTTCATCTCTGAGCAATTGCTCGACGTTTGCAATTTCTCACCTGAGCTCTCTTTAGACGGCGCGAGAGGATGAGCAGAAGAGTAGGTGGCTAGAGAAGGCCAGAGCCCCAGTGTTCTTAGGGCTACAAAAGCGCTTCCAAGGAAGGGTGCTGGCTAGCAAGAGCTTTCAGTGCTGGCACTTTTCATCTCTGAGCAATTGCTCGACGTTTGCAATTTCTCGGCTCGTGTTTACGCGACGGAGAGATAGTGATCTAGATGTTTGGTGGGTAGAGAAGCGCAAAGCCCCAGTGTTGCTGCGCCTGTGAAAGCGCTTCCAAGGAAGGGTGCTGGCTAGCAAGAGCTTTCAGTGCTGGCTCTTTTCATCTCTGAGCAATTGCTCGACGTTTGCAATTTCTCACCTGAGCTCTCTTTAGACTGCGCGAGAGGATGAGCAGAAGATTAGGTGGCTAGAGAAGCCCAGAGCCCCAGTGTTCTTAGGGCTACAAAAGCGCTTCCAAGGAAGGGTGCTGGCTAGCAACAGCTTTCAGTGCTGGCACTTTTCCTCTCTGAGCAATTGCTCGACGTTTGCAATTTCTCACCTGAGCTCTCTTTAGACTGCGCGAGAGGATGAGCAGAAGAGTAGGTGGCTAGAGAAGCCCCGAGCCCCAGTGTTCTTAGGGCTACAAGAGCGCTTCCAAGGAAGGGTGCTGGCTAGCCACAGCTTTCAGTGCTGGCACTTTTCATCTCTGAGCAGTTGCTCGACTTTTGCAATTTCTCAGCTCTTGTCTACGAGACTGAAAGAGAATGACCGTGATGTTTGGTGGGTAGAGTAGCGCAAAGTCCCAGTGTTGCTGTGCCTGTGAAAGCGCTTCCAAGGAAGGGTGCTGGCTAGCAACAGCTTTCAGTGCTGGCACTTTTCATCTCTGAGCAATTGCTCGACGTTTGCAATTTCTCACCTGAGCTCTCTTTAGACTGCGCGAGAGGATGAGCAGAAGATTAGGTGGCTAGAGAAGCCCAGAGCCCCAGTGTTCTTAGGGCTACAAAAGCGCTTCCAAGGAAGGGTGCTGGCTAGCAACAGCTTTCAGTGCTGGCACTTTTCATCTCTGAGCAATTGCTCGACGTTTGCAATTTCTCACCTGAGCTCTCTTTAGACGGCGCGAGAGGATGAGCAGAAGATGAGGTGGCTAGAGAAGCCCAGAGCCCCACTGTTCTTAGGCCTACAAAAGCGCTTCCAAGGAAGGGTGCTGGCTAGCAACAGCTTTCAGTGCTGGCACTTTTCATCTCTGAGCAATTGCTCGACGTTTGCAATCTCTCACCTGAGCTCTCTTTAGACTGCGCGAGAGGATGAGCAGAACATTAGGTGGCTAGAGAAGCCCAGAGCCCCAGTGTTCTTAGGCCTACAAAAGCGCTTCCAAGGAAGGGTGCTGGCTAGCAACAGCTTTCAGTGCTGGCACTTTTCATCTCTGAGCAATTGCTGGACGCTTGCAATTTCTCACCTGAGCTCTCTTTAGACTGCGCGAGAGGATGAGCAGAAGAGTAGGTGGCTAGAGAAGCCCAGAGCCCCAGTGTTCTTAGGGCTACAAGAGCGCTTCCAAGGAAGGGTGCTGGCTAGCAAGAGCTTTCAGTGCTGGCACTTTTCATCTCTGAGCAATTGCTCGACGTTTGCAATTTCTCACCTGAGCTCTCTTTAGACGGCGCGAGAGGATGAGCAGAAGAGTAGGTGGCTAGAGAAGCCCAGAGCCCCAGTGTTCTTAGGGCTACAAGAGCGCTTCCAAGGAAGGGTGCTGGCTAGCAAGAGCTTTCAGTGCTGGCACTTTTCATCTCTGAGCAATTGCTCAACGTTTGCAATTTCTCACCTGAGCTCTCTTTAGACTGCGCGAGAGGATGAGCAGAAGAGTAGGTGGCTAGAGAAGCCCAGAGCCCCAGTGTTCTTAGGGCTACAAAAGCGCTTCCAAGGAAGGGTGCTGGCTAGCAACAGCTTTCAGTGCTGGCACTTTTCATCTCTGAGCAATTGCTCGACATTTGCAATTTCTCAGCTCTTGTCTACGAGACTGAAAGAGAATGACCGTGATGTTTGGTGGGTAGAGTAGCGCAAAGTCCCAGTGTTGCTGTGCCTGTGAAAGCGCTTCCAAGGAAGGGTGCTGGCTAGCAACAGCTTTCAGTGCTGGCACTTTTCATCTCTGAGCAATTGCTCGACGTTTGCAATTTCTCACCTGAGCTCTCTTTAGAGTGCGCGAGAGGATGAGCAGAAGATTAGGTGGCTAGAGAAGCCCAGAGCCCCACTGTTCTTAGGCCTACAAAAGCGCTTCCAAGGAAGGGTGCTGGCTAGCAACAGCTTTCAGTGCTGGCACTTTTCATCTCTGAGCAATTGCTCGACGTTTGCAATTTCTCACCTGAGCTCTCTTTAGACGGCGCGAGAGGATGAGCAGAAGAGTAGGTGGCTAGAGAAGCCCAGAGCCCCACTGTTCTTAGGCCTACAAAAGCGCTTCCAAGGAAGGGTGCTGGCTAGCAACAGCTTTCAGTGCTGGCACTTTTCATCTCTGAGCAATTGCTGGACGTTTGCAATCTCTCACCTGAGCTCTCTTTAGACTGCGCGAGAGGATGAGCAGAAGATTAGGTGGCTAGAGAAGCCCAGAGCCCCAGTGTTCTTAGGGCTACAAAAGCGCTTCCAAGGAAGGGTGCTGGCTAGCAACAGCTTTCAGTGCTGGCACTTTTCATCTCTGAGCAATTGCTGGACGCTTGCAATTTCTCACCTGAGCTCTCTTTAGACTGCGCGAGAGGATGAGCAGAAGATTAGGTGGCTAGAGAAGCCCAGAGCCCCAGTGTTCTTAGGCCTACAAAAGCGCTTCCAAGGAAGGGTGCTGGCTAGCAACAGCTTTCAGTGCTGGCACTTTTCATCTCTGAGCAATTGCTCGACGTTTGCAATTTCTCACCTGAGCTCTCTTTAGACTGCGCGAGAGGATGAGCAGAAGATTAGGTGGCTAGAGAAGCCCAGAGCCCCAGTGTTCTTAGGGCTACAAAAGCGCTTCCAAGGAAGGGTGCTGGCTAGCAACAGCTTTCAGTGCTGGCACTTTTCATCTCTGAGCAATTGCTCGACGTTTGCAATTTCTCACCTGAGCTCTCTTTAGACGGCGCGAGAGGATGAGCAGAAGAGTAGGTGGCTAGAGAAGCCCAGAGCCCCAGTGTTCTTAGGCCTACAAGAGCGCTTCCAAGGAAGGGTGCTGGCTAGCAAGAGCTTTCAGTGCTGGCACTTTTCATCTCTGAGCAATTGCTCAACGTTTGCAATTTCTCACCTGAGCTCTCTTTAGACTGCGCGAGAGGATGAGCAGAAGATTAGGTGGCTAGAGAAGCCCAGAGCCCCAGTGTTCTTAGGGCTACAAAAGCGCTTCCAAGGAAGGGTGCTGGCTAGCAACAGCTTTCAGTGCTGGCACTTTTCATCTCTGAGCAATTGCTCGACATTTGCAATTTCTCAGCTCTTGTCTACGAGACTGAAAGAGAATGACCGTGATGTTTGGTGGGTAGAGTAGCGCAAAGTCCCAGTGTTGCTGTGCCTGTGAAAGCGCTTCCAAGGAAGGGTGCTGGCTAGCAACAGCTTTCAGTGCTGGCACTTTTCATCTCTGAGCAATTGCTCGACGTTTGCAATTTCTCACCTGAGCTCTCTTTAGACGGCGCGAGAGGATGAGCAGAAGAGTAGGTGGCTAGAGAAGCCCAGAGCCCCAGTGTTCTTAGGCCTACAAAAGCGCTTCCAAGGAAGGGTGCTGGCTAGCAACAGCTTTCAGTGCTGGCACTTTTCATCTCTGAGCAATTGCTCGACGTTTGCAATTTCTCACCTGAGCTCTCTTTAGACTGCGCGAGAGGATGAGCAGAAGATTAGGTGGCTAGAGAAGCCCAGAGCCCCAGTGTTCTTAGGGCTACAAAAGCGCTTCCAAGGAAGGGTGCTGGCTAGCCACAGCTTTCAGTGCTGGCACTTTTCATCTCTGAGCAATTGCTCGACGTTTGCAATTTCTCACCTGAGCTCTCTTTAGATGGCGCGAGAGGATGAGCAGAAGAGTAGGTGGCTAGAGAAGCCCAGAGCCCCAGTGTTCTTAGGCCTACAAAAGCGCTTCCAAGGAAGGGTGCTGGCTAGCCACAGCTTTCAGTGCTGGCACTTTTCATCTCTGAGCAATTGCTGGACGTTTGCAATTTCTCACCTGAACTCTCTTTAGACTGCGCGAGAGGATGAGCAGAAGAGTAGGTGGCTAGAGAAGCCCAGAGCCCCAGTGTTCTTAGGCCTACAAAAGCGCTTCCAAGGAAGGGTGCTGCCTAGCAACAGCTTTCAGTGCTGGCACTTTTCATCTCTGAGCAATTGCTCGACGTTTGCAATCTCTCACCTGAGTTCTCTTTAGACTGCGCGAGAGGATGAGCAGAAGATGAGGTGGCTAGAGAAGCCCAGAGCCCCAGTGTTCTTAGGCCTACAAAAGCGCTTCCAAGGAAGGGTGCTGGCTAGCAACAGCTTTCAGTGCTGGCACTTTTCATCTCTGAGCAATTGCTCAACGTTTGCAATTTCTCACCTGAGCTCTCTTTAGACGGCGCGAGAGGATGAGCAGAAGAGTAGGTGGCTAGAGAAGCCCAGAGCCCCACTGTTCTTAGGCCTACAAAAGCGCTTCCAAGGAAGGGTGCTGGCTAGCAAGAGCTTTCAGTGCTGGCACTTTTCATCTCTGAGCAATTGCTGGACGTTTGCAATCTCTCACCTGAGCTCTCTTTAGACTGCGCGAGAGGATGAGCAGAAGATTAGGTGGCTAGAGAAGCCCAGAGCCCCAGTGTTCTTAGGGCTACAAAAGCGCTTCCAAGGAAGGGTGCTGGCTAGCAAGAGCTTTCAGTGCTGGCACTTTTCATCTCTGAGCAATTGCTGGACGCTTGCAATTTCTCACCTGAGCTCTCTTTAGACTGCGCGAGAGGATGAGCAGAAGATTAGGTGGCTAGAGAAGCCCAGAGCCCCAGTGTTCTTAGGCCTACAAAAGCGCTTCCAAGGAAGGGTGCTGGCTAGCAACAGCTTTCAGTGCTGGCACTTTTCATCTCTGAGCAATTGCTCGACGTTTGCAATTTCTCACCTGAGCTCTCTTTAGACTGCGCGAGAGGATGAGCAGAAGATTAGGTGGCTAGAGAAGCCCAGAGCCCCAGTGTTCTTAGGGCTACAAAAGCGCTTCCAAGGAAGGGTGCTGGCTAGCAACAGCTTTCAGTGCTGGCACTTTTCATCTCTGAGCAATTGCTCGACGTTTGCAATTTCTCACCTGAGCTCTCTTTAGACGGCGCGAGAGGATGAGCAGAAGAGTAGGTGGCTAGAGAAGCCCAGAGCCCCAGTGTTATTAGGGCTACAAGAGCGCTTCCAAGGAAGGGTGCTGGCTAGCAAGAGCTTTCAGTGCTGGCACTTTTCATCTCTGAGCAATTGCTCAACGTTTGCAATTTCTCACCTGAGCTCTCTTTAGACTGCGCGAGAGGATGAGCAGAAGAGTAGGTGGCTAGAGAAGCCCAGAGCCCCAGTGTTCTTAGGGCTACAAAAGCGCTTCCAAGGAAGGGTGCTGGCTAGCAACAGCTTTCAGTGCTGGCACTTTTCATCTCTGAGCAATTGCTCGACATTTGCAATTTCTCAGCTCTTGTCTACGAGACTGAAAGAGAATGACCGTGATGTTTGGTGGGTAGAGTAGCGCAAAGTCCCAGTGTTGCTGTGCCTGTGAAAGCGCTTCCAAGGAAGGGTGCTGGCTAGCAACAGCTTTCAGTGCTGGCACTTTTCATCTCTGAGCAATTGCTCGACGTTTGCAATTTCTCACCTGAGCTCTCTTTAGACGGCGCGAGAGGATGAGCAGAAGAGTAGGTGGCTAGAGAAGCCCAGAGCCCCAGTGTTCTTAGGCCTACAAAAGCGCTTCCAAGGAAGGGTGCTGGCTAGCAACAGCTTTCAGTGCTGGCACTTTTCATCTCTGAGCAATTGCTCGACGTTTGCAATTTCTCACCTGAGCTCTCTTTAGACTGCGCGAGAGGATGAGCAGAAGATTAGGTGGCTAGAGAAGCCCAGAGCCCCAGTGTTCTTAGGGCTACAAAAGCGCTTCCAAGGAAGGGTGCTGGCTAGCCACAGCTTTCAGTGCTGGCACTTTTCATCTCTGAGCAATTGCTCGACGTTTGCAATTTCTCACCTGAGCTCTCTTTAGATGGCGCGAGAGGATGAGCAGAAGAGTAGGTGGCTAGAGAAGCCCAGAGCCCCAGTGTTCTTAGGCCTACAAAAGCGCTTCCAAGGAAGGGTGCTGCCTAGCAACAGCTTTCAGTGCTGGCACTTTTCATCTCTGAGCAATTGCTCGACGTTTGCAATCTCTCACCTGAGTTCTCTTTAGACTGCGCGAGAGGATGAGCAGAAGATGAGGTGGCTAGAGAAGCCCAGAGCCCCAGTGTTCTTAGGCCTACAAAAGCGCTTCCAAGGAAGGGTGCTGGCTAGCAACAGCTTTCAGTGCTGGCACTTTTCATCTCTGAGCAATTGCTCAACGTTTGCAATTTCTCACCTGAGCTCTCTTTAGACGGCGCGAGAGGATGAGCAGAAGAGTAGGTGGCTAGAGAAGCCCAGAGCCCCACTGTTCTTAGGCCTACAAAAGCGCTTCCAAGGAAGGGTGCTGGCTAGCAAGAGCTTTCAGTGCTGGCACTTTTCATCTCTGAGCAATTGCTCGACGTTTGCAATTTCTCACCTGAGCTCTCTTTAGACTGCGCGAGAGGATGAGCAGAAGAGTAGGTGGCTAGAGAAGCCCAGAGCCCCAGTGTTCTTAGGCCTACAAAAGCGCTTCCAAGGAAGGGTGCTGGCTAGCAACAGCTTTCAGTGCTGGCACTTTTCATCTCTGAGCAATTGCTCGACGTTTGCAATTTCTCACCTGAGCTCTCTTTAGACTGCGCGAGAGGATGAGCAGAAGATTAGGTGGCTAGAGAAGCCCAGAGCCCCAGTGTTCTTAGGCCTACAAAAGCGCTTCCAAGGAAGGGTGCTGGCTAGCAACAGCTTTCAGTGCTGGCACTTTTCATCTCTGAGCAATTGCTCGACGTTTGCAATCTCTCACCTGAGTTCTCTTTAGACTGCGCGAGAGGATGAGCAGAAGATTAGGTGGCTAGAGAAGCCCAGAGCCCCAGTGTTCTTAGGCCTACAAAAGCGCTTCCAAGGAAGGGTGCTGGCTAGCAACAGCTTTCAGTGCTGGCACTTTTCATCTCTGAGCAATTGCTGGACGCTTGCAATTTCTCACCTGAGCTCTCTTTAGACTGCGCGAGAGGATGAGCAGAAGGTTAGGTGGCTAGAGAAGCCCAGAGCCCCAGTGTTCTTAGGCCTACAAAAGCGCTTCCAAGGAAGGGTGCTGGCTAGCAACAGCTTTCAGTGCTGGCACTTTTCATCTCTGAGCAATTGCTCGACGTTTGCAATTTCTCACCTGAGCTCTCCTTAGACTGCGCGAGAGGATGAGCAGAAGATTAGGTGGCTAGAGAAGCCCAGAGCCCCAGTGTTCTTAGGGCTACAAAAGCGCTTCCAAGGAAGGGTGCTGGCTAGCAACAGCTTTCAGTGCTGGCACTTTTCATCTCTGAGCAATTGCTCGACGTTTGCAATTTCTCACCTGAGCTCTCTTTAGACGGCGCGAGAGGATGAGCAGAAGAGTAGGTGGCTAGAGAAGCCCAGAGCCCCAGTGTTCTTAGGCCTACAAAAGCGCTTCCAAGGAAGGGTGCTGGCTAGCAACAGCTTTCAGTGCTGGCACTTTTCATCTCTGAGCAATTGCTCGACGTTTGCAATTTCTCGGCTCGTGTTTACGCGACGGAGAGATAGTGATCTAGATGTTTGGTGGGTAGAGAAGCGCAAAGCCCCAGTGTTGCTGCGCCTGTGAAAGCGCTTCCAAGGAAGGGTGCTGGCTAGCAAGAGCTTTCAGTGCTGGCTCTTTTCATCTCTGAGCAATTGCTCGACGTTTGCAATTTCTCACCTGAGCTCTCTTTAGACTGCGCGAGAGGATGAGCAGAAGATTAGGTGGCTAGAGAAGCCCAGAGCCCCAGTGTTCTTAGGGCTACAAAAGCGCTTCCAAGGAAGGGTGCTGGCTAGCAACAGCTTTCAGTGCTGGCACTTTTCCTCTCTGAGCAATTGCTCGACGTTTGCAATTTCTCACCTGAGCTCTCTTTAGACTGCGTGAGAGGATGAGCAGAAGAGTAGGTGGCTAGAGAAGCCCAGAGCCCCACTGTTCTTAGGGCTACAAGAGCGCTTCCAAGGAAGGGTGCTGGCTAGCAACAGCTTTCAGTGCTGGCACTTTTCATCTCTGAGCAGTTGCTCGACTTTTGCAATTTCTCAACTCGTATCTACGAGACTGAAAGAGAATGACCGTGATGTTTGGTGGGTAGAGTAGCGCAAAGTCCCAGTGTTGCTGTGCCTGTGAAAGCGCTTCCAAGGAAGGGTGCTGGCTAGCAACAGCTTTCAGTGCTGGCACTTTTCATCTCTGAGCAATTGCTGGACATTTGCAATTTCTCACCTGAGCTCTCTTTAGACGGCGCGAGAGGATGAGCAGAAGATTAGGTGGCTAGAGAAGCCCAGAGCCCCAGTGTTCTTAGGCCTACAAAAGCGCTTCCAAGGAAGGGTGCTGGCTAGCAACAGCTTTCAGTGCTGGCACTTTTCATCTCTGAGCAATTGCTGGACATTTGCAATTTCTCACCTGAGCTCTCTTTAGACTGCGCGAGAGGATGAGCAGAAGATTAGGTGGCTAGAGAAGCCCAGAGCCCCAGTGTTCTTAGGGCTACTAAAGCGCTTCCAAGGAAGGGTGCTGGCTAGCAACAGCTTTCAGTGCTGGCACTTTTCATCTCCGAGCAATTGCTCAACGTTTGCAATTTCTCACCTGAGCTCTCTTTAGACTGCGCGAGAGGATGAGCAGAAGATTAGGTGGCTAGAGAAGCCCAGAGCCCCACTGTTCTTAGGCCTACAAAAGCGCTTCCAAGGAAGGGTGCTGGCTAGCAACAGCTTTCAGTGCTGGCACTTTTCATCTCTGAGCAATTGCTCGACGTTTGCAATTTCTCACCTGAGCTCTCTTTAGACTGCGCGAGAGGATGAGCAGAAGAGTAGGTGGCTAGAGAAGCCCAGAGCCCCACTGTTCTTAGGCCTACAAGAGCGCTTCCAAGGAAGGGTGCTGGCTAGCCACAGCTTTCAGTGCTGGCACTTTTCATCTCTGAGCAATTGCTTGACGTTTGCAATCTCTCACCTGAGTTCTCTTTAGACTGCGCGAGAGGATGAGCAGAAGATTAGGTGGCTAGAGAAGCCCAGAGCCCCAGTGTTCTTAGGGCTACAAAAGCGCTTCCAAGGAAGGGTGCTGGCTAGCAACAGCTTTCAGTGCTGGCACTTTTCATCTCTGAGCAATTGCTCGACGTTTGCAATTTCTCGGCTCGTGTTTACGAGACGGAGAGATAGTGACCGTGATGTTTGGTGGCTAGAGAAGCGCAAAGCCCCAGTGTTGCTGCGCCTGTGAAAGCGCTTCCAAGGAAGGGTGCTGGCTAGCAAGAGCTTTCAGTGCTGGCACTTTTCATCTCTGAGCAATTGCTCGACGTTTGCAATTTCTCCCCTGAGCTCTCTTTAGACTGCGCGAGAGGATGAGCAGAAGATGAGGTGGCTAGAGAAGCCCAGAGCCCCAGTGTTCTTAGGGCTACAAAAGCGCTTCCAAGGAAGGGTGCTGGCTAGCAACAGCTTTCAGTGCTGGCACTTTTCATCTCTGAGCAATTGCTCGACGTTTGCACTTTCTCAACTCGTGTTTACGAGACAGAGAGATAGTGACCGTGATGTTTGGTGGGTAGAGAAGCGCAAAGCCCCAGTGTTGCTGCGCCTGTGAAAGCGCTTCCAAGGAAGGGTGCTGGCTAGCAACAGCTTTCAGTGCCGGCACTTTTCATCTCTGAGCAATTGCTCGACGTTTGCAATTTCTCACCTGAGCTCTCTTTAGACTGCGCGAGAGGATGAGCAGAAGGGTAGGTGGCTATAGAAGCCCAGAGCCCCAGTGTTCTTAGGGCTACAAAAGCGCTTCCAAGGAAGGGTGCTGGCTAGCAACAGCTTTCAGTGCTGGCACTTTTCATCTCTGAGCAATTGCTCGACGTTTGCAATTTCTCACCTGAGCTCTCTTTAGACTGCGCGAGAGGATGAGCAGAAGATTAGGTGGCTAGAGAAGCCCAGAGCCCCAGTGTTCTTAGGGCTACAAAAGCGCTTCCAAGGAAGGGTGCTGGCTAGCAAGAGCTTTCAGTGCTGGCACTTTTCATCTCTGAGCAATTGCTGGACGTTTGCAATTTCTCACCTGAGCTCTCTTTAGACTGCGCGAGAGGATGAGCAGAAGATTAGGTGGCTAGAGAAGCCCAGAGCCCCAGTGTTCTTAGGGCTACAAGAGCGCTTCCAAGGAAGGGTGCTGGCTAGCCACAGCTTTCAGTGCTGGCACTTTTCATCTCTGAGCAGTTGCTCGACTTTTGCAATTTCTCAGCTCTTGTCTACGAGACTGAAAGAGAATGACCGTGATGTTTGGTGGGTAGAGTAGCGCAAAGTCCCAGTGTTGCTGTGCCTGTGAAAGCGCTTCCAAGGAAGGGTGCTGGCTAGCAACAGCTTTCAGTGCTGGCACTTTTCATCTCTGAGCAATTGCTGGACATTTGCAATTTCTCACCTGACCTCTCTTTAGAGTGCGCGAGAGGATGAGCAGAAGATTAGGTGGCTAGAGAAGCCCAGAGCCCCAGTGTTCTTAGGCCTACAAAAGCGCTTCCAAGGAAGGGTGCTGGCTAGCAACAGCTTTCAGTGCTGGCACTTTTCATCTCTGAGCAATTGCTCGACGTTTGCAATTTCTCACCTGAGCTCTCTTTAGACTGCGCGAGAGGATGAGCAGAAGAGTAGGTGGCTAGAGAAGCCCAGAGCCCCACTGTTCTTAGGCCTACAAAAGCGCTTCCAAGGAAGGGTGCTGGCTAGCAACAGCTTTCAGTGCTGGCACTTTTCATCTCTGAGCAATTGCTCAACGTTTGAAATTTCTCACCTGAGCTCTCTTTAGACTGCGCGAGAGGATGAGCAGAAGAGTAGGTGGCTAGAGAAGCCCAGAGCCCCAGTGTTCTTAGGCCTACAAAAGCGCTTCCAAGGAAGGGTGCTGGCTAGCAACAGCTTTCAGTGCTGGCACTTTTCATCTCTGAGCAATTGCTCGACGTTTGAAATTTCTCACCTGAGCTCTCTTTAGACTGCGCGAGAGGATGAGCAGAAGATTAGGTGGCTAGAGAAGCCCAGAGCCCCAGTGTTCTAAAGCCTACAAAAGCGCTTCCAAGGAAGGGTGCTGGCTAGCAACAGCTTTCAGTGCTGGCACTTTTCATCTCTGAGCAATTGCTCGACGTTTGCAATTTCTCAACTCGTGTTTACGAGACAGAGAGATAGTGACCGTGATGTTTGGTGGCTAGAGAAGCGCAAAGCCCCAGTGTTGCTGCGCCTGTGAAAGCGCTTCCAAGGAAGGGTGCTGGCTAGCAACAGCTTTCAGTGCTGGCACTTTTCATCTCTGAGCAATTGCTCGAAGTTTGCAATTTCTCACCTGAGCTCTCTTTAGACTGCGCGAGAGGATGAGCAGAAGATTAGGTGGCTAGAGAAGCCCAGAGCCCCAGTGTTCTTAGGCCTACAAAAGCGCTTCCAAGGAAGGCTGCTGGCTAGCAAGAGCTTTCAGTGCTGGCACTTTTCATCTCTGAGCAATTGCTCGACGTTTGCAGTTTCTCACCTGAGCTCTCTTTAGACTGCGCGAGAGGATGAGCAGAAGAGTAGGTGGCTAGAGAAGCCAAGAGCCCCAGTGTTCTTAGGGCTACAAGAGCGTTTCCAAGGAAGGGTGCTGGCTAGCAAGAGCTTTCAGTGCTGGCACTTTTCATCTCTGAGCAATTGCTCGACGTTTGCAATTTCTCACCTGAGTTCTCTTTAGACTACGCGAGAGGATGAGCAGAAGATTAGGTGGCTAGAGAAGCCCAGAGCCCCAGTGTTCTTAGGCCTACAAAAGCGCTTCCAAGGAAGGGTGCTGGCTAGCAAGAGCTTTCAGTGCTGGCACTTTTCATCTCTGAGCAATTGCTCGACGTTTGCAATTTCTCGGCTCGTGTTTACGAGACGGATAGAGAATGACCGTGACGTTTGGTGGGTAGAGTAGCGCAAAGCCCCAGTGTTGCTGCGCCTGTGAAAGCGCTTCCAAGGAAGGGTGCTGGCTAGCAACAGCTTTCAGTGCTGGCACTTTTCATCTCTGAGCAATTGCTCGACGTTTGCAATTTCTCACCTGAGCTCTCTTTAGACTGCGCGAGAGGATGAGCAGAAGAGTAGGTGGCTAGAGAAGCCCAGAGCCCCAGTGTTCTTAGGCCTACAAAAGCGCTTCCAAGGAAGGGTGCTGGCTAGCAACAGCTTTCAGTGCTGGCACTTTTCATCTCTGAGCAATTGCTCAACGTTTGAAATTTCTCACCTGAGCTCTCTTTAGACTGCGCGAGAGGATGAGCAGAAGAGTAGGTGGCTAGAGAAGCCCAGAGCCCCACTGTTCTTAGGCCTACAAAAGCGCTTCCAAGGAAGGGTGCTGGCTAGCAACAGCTTTCAGTGCCGGCACTTTTCATCTCTGAGCAATTGCTCGACGTTTGCAATTTCTCACCTGAGCTCTCTTTAGACTGCGCGAGAGGATGAGCAGAAGATTAGGTGGCTAGAGAAGCCCAGAGCCCCAGTGTTCTTAGGGCTACAAAAGCGCTTCCAAGGAAGGGTGCTGGCTAGCAAGAGCTTTCAGTGCTGGCACTTTTCATCTCTGAGCAATTGCTGGACGTTTGCAATTTCTCACCTGAGCTCTCTTTAGACTGCGCGAGAGGATGAGCAGAAGATTAGGTGGCTAGAGAAGCCCAGAGCCCCAGTGTTCTTAGGGCTACAAGAGCGCTTCCAAGGAAGGGTGCTGGCTAGCCACAGCTTTCAGTGCTGGCACTTTTCATCTTTGAGCAGTTGCTCGACTTTTGCAATTTCTCAGCTCTTGTCTACGAGACTGAAAGTGAATGACCGTGATGTTTGGTGGGTAGAGTAGCGCAAAGTCCCAGTGTTGCTGTGCCTGTGAAAGCGCTTCCAAGGAAGGGTGCTGGCTAGCAACAGCTTTCAGTGCTGGCACTTTTCATCTCTGAGCAATTGCTGGACATTTGCAATTTCTCACCTGACCTCTCTTTAGAGTGCGCGAGAGGATGAGCAGAAGATTAGGTGGCTAGAGAAGGCCAGAGCCCCAGTGTTCTTAGGCCTACAAAAGCGCTTCCAAGGAAGGGTGCTGGCTAGCAAGAGCTTTCAGTGCTGGCACTTTTCATCTCTGAGCAATTGCTCGACGTTTGCAATTTCTCACCTGAGCTCTCTTTAGACTGCGCGAGAGGATGAGCAGAAGAGTAGGTGGCTAGAGAAGCCCAGAGCCCCACTGTTCTTAGGCCTACAAAAGCGCTTCCAAGGAAGGGTGCTGGCTAGCAACAGCTTTCAGTGCTGGCACTTTTCATCTCTGAGCAATTGCTCAACGTTTGCAATTTCTCACCTGAGCTCTCTTTAGACTGCGCGAGAGGATGAGCAGAAGAGTAGGTGGCTAGAGAAGCCCAGAGCCCCAGTGTTCTTAGGCCTACAAAAGCGCTTCCAAGGAAGGGTGCTGGCTAGCAAGAGCTTTCAGTGCTGGCACTTTTCATCTCTGAGCAATTGCTCGACGTTTGCAATTTCTCAACTCGTGTTTACGAGACAGAGAGATAGTGACCGTGATGTTTGGTGGCTAGAGAAGCGCAAAGCCCCAGTGTTGCTGCGCCTGTGAAAGCGCTTCCAAGGAAGGGTGCTGGCTAGCAACAGCTTTCAGTGCTGGCACTTTTCATCTCTGAGCAATTGCTCGACGTTTGCAATTTCTCACCTGAGCTCTCTTTAGACTGCGCGAGAGGATGAGCAGAAGATTAGGTGGCTAGAGAAGCCCAGAGCCCCAGTGTTCTTAGGGCTACAAAAGCGCTTCCAAGGAAGGCTGCTGGCTAGCAAGAGCTTTCAGTGCTGGCACTTTTCATCTCTGAGCAATTGCTCGACGTTTGCAGTTTCTCACCTGAGCTCTCTTTAGACTGCGCGAGAGGATGAGCAGAAGAGTAGGTGGCTAGAGAAGCCAAGAGCCCCAGTGTTCTTAGGGCTACAAGAGCGTTTCCAAGGAAGGGTGCTGGCTAGCAACAGCTTTCAGTGCTGGCACTTTTCATCTCTGAGCAATTGCTCGACGTTTGCAATTTCTCACCTGAGTTCTCTTTAGACTGCGCGAGAGGATGAGCAGAAGATTAGGTGGCTAGAGAAGCCCAGAGCCCCGGTGTTCTTAGGCCTACAAAAGCGCTTCCAAGGAAGGGTGCTGGCTAGCAAGAGCTTTCAGTGCTGGCACTTTTCATCTCTGAGCAATTGCTCGACGTTTGCAATTTCTCGGCTCGTGTTTACGAGACGGAGAGATAGTGACCGTGACGTTTGGTGGGTAGAGAAGCGCAAAGCCCCAGTGTTGCTGCGCCTGTGAAAGCGCTTCCAAGGAAGGGTGCTGGCTAGCAACAGCTTTCAGTGCTGGCACTTTTCATCTCTGAGCAATTGCTCGACGTTTGCAATTTCTCACCTGAGCTCTCTTTAGACTGCGCGAGAGGATGAGCAGAAGATTAGGTGGCTAGAGAAGCCCAGAGCCCCACTGTTCTTAGGGCTACAAAAGCGCTTCCAAGGAAGGGTGCTGGCTAGCAAGAGCTTTCAGTGCTGGCACTTTTCATCTCTGAGCAATTGCTCGACGCTTGCAATTTCTCACCTGAGCTCTCTTTAGACTGCGCGAGAGGATGAGCAGAAGAGTAGGTGGCTAGAGAAGCCCAGAGCCCCACTGTTCTTAGGCCTACAAAAGCGCTTCCAAGGAAGGGTGCTGGCTAGCAACAGCTTTCAGTGCTGGCACTTTTCATCTCTGAGCAATTGCTCAACGTTTGAAATTTCTCACCTGAGCTCTCTTTAGACTGCGCGAGAGGATGAGCAGAAGAGTAGGTGGCTAGAGAAGCCCAGAGCCCCACTGTTCTTAGGCCTACAAAAGCGCTTCCAAGGAAGGGTGCTGGCTAGCAACAGCTTTCAGTGCCGGCACTTTTCATCTCTGAGCAATTGCTCGACGTTTGCAATTTCTCACCTGAGCTCTCTTTAGACTGCGCGAGAGGATGAGCAGAAGAGTAGGTGGCTAGAGAAGCCCAGAGCCCCAGTGTTCTTAGGGCTACAAAAGCGCTTCCAAGGAAGGGTGCTGGCTAGCAAGAGCTTTCAGTGCTGGCACTTTTCATCTCTGAGCAATTGCAGGACGTTTGCAATTTCTCACCTGAGCTCTCTTTAGACTGCGTGAGAGGATGAGCAGAAGATTAGGTGGCTAGAGAAGCCCAGAGCCCCAGTGTTCTTAGGGCTACAAGAGCGCTTCCAAGGAAGGGTGCTGGCTAGCCACAGCTTTCAGTGCTGGCACTTTTCATCTTTGAGCAGTTGCTCGACTTTTGCAATTTCTCAGCTCTTGTCTACGAGACTGAAAGAGAATGACCGTGATGTTTCGTGGGTAGAGTAGCGCAAAGCCCCAGTGTTGCTGTGCCTGTGAAAGCGCTTCCAAGGAAGGGTGCTGGCTAGCAACAGCTTTCAGTGCTGGCACTTTTCATCTCTGAGCAATTGCTGGACGTTTGCAATTTCTCACCTGAGCTCTCTTTAGACTGCGCGAGAGGATGAGCAGAAGATTAGGTGGCTAGAGAAGCCCAGAGCCCCAGTGTTCTTAGGCCTACAAAAGCGCTTCCAAGGAAGGGTGCTGGCTAGCAACAGCTTTCAGTGCTGGCACTTTTCATCTCTGAGCAATTGCTGGACGTTTGCAGTTTCTCACCTGAGCTCTCTTTAGACTGCGCGAGAGGATGAGCAGAAGAGTAGGTGGCTAGAGAAGCCAAGAGCCCCAGTGTTCTTAGGGCTACAAGAGCGTTTCCAAGGAAGGGTGCTGGCTAGCAACAGCTTTCAGTGCTGGCACTTTTCATCTCTGAGCAATTGCTCGACGTTTGCAATTTCTCACCTGAGTTCTCTTTAGACTGCGCGAGAGGATGAGCAGAAGATTAGGTGGCTAGAGAAGCCCAGAGCCCCGGTGTTCTTAGGGCTACAAAAGCGCTTCCAAGGAAGGGTGCTGGCTAGCAAGAGCTTTCAGTGCTGGCACTTTTCATCTCTGAGCAATTGCTCGACGTTTGCAATTTCTCGGCTCGTGTTTACGAGACAGAGAGATAGTGACCGTGATGTTTGGTGGCTAGAGAAGCGCAAAGCCCCAGTGTTGCTGCGCCTGTGAAAGCGCTTCCAAGGAAGGGTGCTGGCTAGCAAGAGCTTTCAGTGCTGGCACTTTTCATCTCTGAGCAATTGCTCGACGTTTGCAATTTCTCACCTGAGCTCTCTTTAGAGTGCGCGAGAGGATGAGCAGAAGATGAGGTGGCTAGAGAAGCCCAGAGCCCCAGTGTTCTTAGGGCTACAAAAGCGCTTCCAAGGAAGGGTGCTGGCTAGCAACAGCTTTCAGTGCTGGCACTTTTCATCTCTGAGCAATTGCTGGATGTTTGCAATTTCTCACCTGAGCTCTCTTTAGACTGCGCGAGAGGATGAGCAGAAGATTAGGTGGCTAGAGTAGCCCAGAGCCCCAGTGTTCTTAGGCCTACAAAAGCGCTTCCAAGGAAGGGTGCTGGCTAGCAACAGCTTTCAGTGCTGGCACTTTTCATCTCTGAGCAATTGCTCGACGTTTGCAATTTCTCACCTGAGCTCTCTTTAGACTGCGCGAGAGGATGAGCAGAAGATGAGGTGGCTAGAGAAGCCCAGAGCCCCAGTGTTCTTAGGGCTACAAAAGCGCTTCCAAGGAAGGGTGCTGGCTAGCAACAGCTTTCAGTGCTGGCACTTTTCATCTCTGAGCAATTGCTTGACGTTTGCAATTTCTCACCTGAGCTCTCTTTAGACTGCGCGAGAGGATGAGCAGAAGAGTAGGTGGCTAGAGAAGCCCAGAGCCCCACTGTTCTTAGGCCTACAAAAGCGCTTCCAAGGAAGGGTGCTGGCTAGCCACAGCTTTCAGTGCTGGCACTTTTCATCTTTGAGCAGTTGCTCGACTTTTGCAATTTCTCAGCTCTTGTCTACGAGACTGAAAGAGAATGACCGTGATGTTTGGTGGGTAGAGTAGCGCAAAGTCCCAGTGTTGCTGCGCCTGTGAAAGCGCTTCCAAGGAAGGGTGCTGGCTAGCAACAGCTTTCAGTGCTGGCACTTTTCATCTCTGAGCAATTGCTCGACGTTTGCAATTTCTCACCTGAGCTCTCTTTAGACTGCGCGAGAGGATGAGCAGAAGATTAGGTGGCTAGAGAAGCCCAGAGCCCCAGTGTTCTTAGGCCTACAAAAGCGCTTCCAAGGAAGGGTGCTGGCTAGCAACAGCTTTCAGTGCTGGCACTTTTCATCTCTGAGCAATTGCTCGACGTTTGCAGTTTCTCACCTGAGCTCTCTTTAGACTGCGCGAGAGGATGAGCAGAAGAGTAGGTGGCTAGAGAAGCCAAGAGCCCCAGTGTTCTTAGGGCTACAAGAGCGTTTCCAAGGAAGGGTGCTGGCTAGCAACAGCTTTCAGTGCTGGCACTTTTCATCTCTGAGCAATTGCTCGACGTTTGCAATTTCTCACCTGAGTTCTCTTTAGACTGCGCGAGAGGATGAGCAGAAGATTAGGTGGCTAGAGAAGCCCAGAGCCCCACTGTTCTTAGGCCTACAAAAGCGCTTCCAAGGAAGGGTGCTGGCTAGCAAGAGCTTTCAGTGCTGGCACTTTTCATCTCTGAGCAATTGCTCGACGTTTGCAATTTCTCGGCTCGTGTTTACGAGACGGAGAGATAGTGACCGTGATGTTTGGTGGGTAGAGAAGCGCAAAGCCCCAGTGTTGCTGCGCCTGTGAAAGCGCTTCCAAGGAAGGGTGCTGGCTAGCAACAGCTTTCAGTGCTGGCACTTTTCATCTCTGAGCAATTGCTCGACGTTTGCAATTTCTCACCTGAGCTCTCTTTAGAGTGCGCGAGAGGATGAGCAGAAGATGAGGTGGCTAGAGAAGCCCAGAGCCCCAGTGTTCTTAGGCCTACAAAAGCGCTTCCAAGGAAGGGTGCTGGCTAGCAACAGCTTTCAGTGCTGGCACTTTTCATCTCTGAGCAATTGCTGGATGTTTGCAATTTCTCACCTGAGCTCTCTTTAGACTGCGCGAGAGGATGAGCAGAAGATTAGGTGGCTAGAGTAGCCCAGAGCCCCAGTGTTCTTAGGGCTACAAAAGCGCTTCCAAGGAAGGGTGCTGGCTAGCAACAGCTTTCAGTGCTGGCACTTTTCATCTCTGAGCAATTGCTCGACGTTTGCAATTTCTCACCTGAGCTCTCTTTAGACTGCGCGAGAGGATGAGCAGAAGATGAGGTGGCTAGAGAAGCCCAGAGCCCCAGTGTTCTTAGGGCTACAAAAGCGCTTCCAAGGAAGGGTGCTGGCTAGCAACAGCTTTCAGTGCTGGCACTTTTCATCTCTGAGCAATTGCTCGACGTTTGCAATTTCTCACCTGAGCTCTCTTTAGACTGCGCGAGAGGATGAGCAGAAGATTAGGTGGCTAGAGAAGCCCAGAGCCCCAGTGTTCTTAGGGCTATAAGAGCGCTTCCAAGGAAGGGTGCTGGCTAGCCACAGCTTTCAGTGCTGGCACTTTTCATCTTTGAGCAGTTGCTCGACTTTTGCAATTTCTCAGCTCTTGTCTACGAGACTGAAAGAGAATGACCGTGATGTTTGGTGGGTAGAGTAGCGCAAAGTCCCAGTGTTGCTGTGCCTGTGAAAGCGCTTCCAAGGAAGGGTGCTGGCTAGCAACAGCTTTCAGTGCTGGCACTTTTCATCTCTGAGCAATTGCTGGATGTTTGCAATTTCTCACCTGAGCTCTCTTTAGACTGCGCGAGAGGATGAGCAGAAGATGAGGTGGCTAGAGAAGCCCAGAGCCCCAGTGTTCTTAGGCCTACAAAAGCGCTTCCAAGGAAGGGTGCTGGCTAGCAAGAGCTTTCAGTGCTGGCACTTTTCATCTCTGAGCAATTGCTCGACGTTTGCAATTTCTCACCTGAGCTCTCTTTAGACTGCGCGAGAGGATGAGCAGAAGAGTAGGTGGCTAGAGAAGCCCAGAGCCCCACTGTTCTTAGGCCTACAAAAGCGCTTCCAAGGAAGGGTGCTGGCTAGCAACAGCTTTCAGTGCTGGCACTTTTCATCTCTGAGCAATTGCTCAACGTTTGCAATTTCTCACCTGAGCTCTCTTTAGACTGCGCGAGAGGATGAGCAGAAGAGTAGGTGGCTAGAGAAGCCCAGAGCCCCACTGTTCTTAGGCCTACAAAAGCGCTTCCAAGGAAGGGTGCTGGCTAGCAACAGCTTTCAGTGCTGGCACTTTTCATCTCTGAGCAATTGCTCGACGTTTGAAATTTCTCACCTGAGCTCTCTTTAGACTGCGCGAGAGGATGAGCAGAAGAGTAGGTGGCTAGAGAAGCCCAGAGCCCCAGTGTTCTTAGGCCTACAAAAGCGCTTCCAAGGAAGGGTGCTGGCTAGCAACAGCTTTCAGTGCTGGCACTTTTCATCTCTGAGCAATTGCTCGACGTTTGCAATTTCTCAACTCGTGTTTACGAGACAGAGAGATAGTGACCGTGATGTTTGGTGGCTAGAGAAGCGCAAAGCCCCAGTGTTGCTGCGCCTGTGAAAGCGCTTCCAAGGAAGGGTGCTGGCTAGCAACAGCTTTCAGTGCTGGCACTTTTCATCTCTGAGCAATTGCTCGACGTTTGCAATTTCTCACCTGAGCTCTCTTTAGACTGCGCGAGAGGATGAGCAGAAGAGTAGGTGGCTAGAGAAGCCCAGAGCCCCAGTGTTCTTAGGGCTACAAAAGCGTTTCCAAGGAAGGGTGCTGGCTAGCAACAGCTTTCAGTGCTGGCACTTTTCATCTCTGAGCAATTGCTCGACGTTTGCAATTTCTCACCTGAGCTCTCTTTAGACTGCGTGAGAGGATGAGCAGAAGAGTAGGTGGCTAGAGAAGCCCAGAGCCCCACTGTTCTTAGGCCTACAAAAGCGCTTCCAAGGAAGGGTGCTGGCTAGCAAGAGCTTTCAGTGCTGGCACTTTTCATCTCTGAGCAATTGCTCGACGTTTGCAATTTCTCGGCTCGTGTTTACGAGACGGAGAGATAGTGACCGTGATGTTTAGTGGCTAGAGAAGCGCAAAGCCCCAGTGTTGCTGCGCCTGTGAAAGCGCTTCCAAGGAAGGGTGCTGGCTAGCAAGAGCTTTCAGTGCTGGCACTTTTCATCTCTGAGCAATTGCTCGACGTTTGCAATTTCTCACCTGAGCTCTCTTTAGAGTGCGCGAGAGGATGAGCAGAAGATGAGGTGGCTAGAGAAGCCCAGAGCCCCAGTGTTCTTAGGCCTACAAAAGCGCTTCCAAGGAAGGGTGCTGGCTAGCAACAGCTTTCAGTGCTGGCACTTTTCATCTCTGAGCAATTGCTGGATGTTTGCAATTTCTCACCTGAGCTCTCTTTAGACTGCGCGAGAGGATGAGCAGAAGATTAGGTGGCTAGAGTAGCCCAGAGCCCCAGTGTTCTTAGGCCTACAAAAGCGCTTCCAAGGAAGGGTGCTGGCTAGCCACAGCTTTCAGTGCTGGCACTTTTCATCTCTGAGCAATTGCTCGACGTTTGCAATTTCTCACCTGAGCTCTCTTTAGACTGCGCGAGAGGATGAGCAGAAGATGAGGTGGCTAGAGAAGCCCAGAGCCCCAGTGTTCTTAGGCCTACTAAAGCGCTTCCAAGGAAGGGTGCTGGCTAGCAACAGCTTTCAGTGCTGGCACTTTTCATCTCTGAGCAATTGCTGGACGTTTGCAATTTCTCACCTGAGCTCTCTTTAGACTGCGCGAGAGGATGAGCAGAAGAGTAGGTGGCTAGAGAAGCCCAGAGCCCCAGTGTTCTTAGGCCTACAAAAGCGCTTCCAAGGAAGGGTGCTGGCTAGCAACAGCTTTCAGTGCTGGCACTTTTCATCTCTGAGCAATTGCTCGACGTTTGCAATTTCTCACCTGAGCTCTCTTTAGACTGCGCAAGAGGATGAGCAGAAGGGTAGGTGGCTATAGAAGCCCAGACCCCAGTGTTCTTAGGGCTACAAAAGCGCTTCCAAGGAAGGGTGCTGGCTAGCAACAGCTTTCAGTGCTGGCACTTTTCATCTCTGAGCAATTGCTGGACGTTTGCAATTTCTCAGCTCTTGTCTGCGAGACTGAAAGAGAATGACCGTGATGTTTGGTGGGTAGAGTAGTGCAAAGTCCCAGTGTTGCTGTGCCTGTGAAAGCGCTTCCAAGGAAGGGTGCTGGCTAGCAACAGCTTTCAGTGCTGGCACTTTTCATCTCTGAGCAGTTGCTCGACTTTTGCAATTTCTCAGCTCTTGTCTAAGAGACTGAAAGAGAATGACCTTGATGTTTGGTGGCTAGAGTAGCGCAAAGCCCCAGTGTTGCTGTGCCTGTGAAAGCGCTTCCAAGGAAGGGTGCTGGCTAGCAACAGCTTTCAGTGCTGGCACTTTTCATCTCTGAGCAATTGCTCGACGTTTGCAATTTCTCACCTGAGCTCTCTTTAGACTGCGCGAGAGGATGAGCAGAAGAGTAGGTGGCTAGAGAAGCCCAGAGCCCCACTGTTCTTAGGCCTACAAAAGCGCTTCCAAGGAAGGGTGCTGGCTAGCAAGAGCTTTCAGTGCTGGCACTTTTCATCTCTGAGCAATTGCTCGACGTTTGCAATTTCTCACCTGAGCTCTCTTTAGACTGCGCGAGAGGATGAGCAGAAGATTAGGTGGCTAGAGAAGCCCAGAGCCCCAGTGTTCTTAGGCCTACTAAAGCGCTTCCAAGGAAGGGTGCTGGCTAGCAAGAGCTTTCAGTGCTGGCACTTTTCATCTCTGAGCAATTGCTCGACGTTTGCAATTTCTCACCTGAGCTCTCTTTAGACTGCGCGAGAGGATGAGCAGAAGAGTAGGTGGCTAGAGAAGCCCAGAGCCCCAGTGTTCTTAGGCCTACAAAAGCGCTTCCAAGGAAGGGTGCTGGCTAGCAACAGCTTTCAGTGCTGGCACTTTTCATCTCTGAACAATTGCTCAACGTTTTCAATTTCTCCCCTGAACTCTCTTTAGAATGCGCGAGAGGATGAGCAGAAGAGTAGGTGGCTAGAGAAGCCCAGAGCCCCAGTGTTCTTAGGCCTACAAAAGCGCTTCCAAGGAAGGGTGCTGGCTAGCAACAGCTTTCAGTGCTGGCACTTTTCATCTCTGAGCAATTGCTCGACGTTTGCAATCTCTCACCTGAGTTCTCTTTAGAGTGCGCGAGAGGATGAGCAGAAGATTAGGTGGCTAGAGAAGCCCAGAGCCCCAGTGTTCTTAGGCCTACAAAAGCGCTTCCAAGGAAGGGTGCTGGCTAGCAAGAGCTTTCAGTGCTGGCACTTTTCATCTCTGAGCAATTGCTCAACGTTTGCAATATCTCAGCTCTTATCTACGAGACGGAGAGATAGTGACCGTGACGTTTGGTGGCTAGAGAAGCGCAAAGCCCCAGTGTTGCTGCGCCTGTGAAAGCGCTTCCAAGGAAGGGTGCTGGCTAGCAACAGCTTTCAGTGCTGGCACTTTTCATCTCTGAGCAATTGCTCGACGTTTGCAATTTCTCACCTGAGCTCTCTTTAGACTGCGCGAGAGGATGAGCAGAAGAGTAGGTGGCTAGAGAAGCCCAGAGCCCCAGTGTTCTTAGGGCTACAAGAGCGCTTCCAAGGAAGGGTGCTGGCTAGCCACAGCTTTCAGTGCTGGCACTTTTCATCTCTGAGCAGTTGCTCGACTTTTGCAATTTCTCAGCTCTTGTCTAAGAGACTGAAAGAGAATGACCGTGATGTTTGGTGGGTAGAGTAGCGCAAAGCCCCAGTGTTGCTGTGCCTGTGAAAGCGCTTCCAAGGAAGGGTGCTGGCTAGCAACAGCTTTCAGTGCTGTCACTTTTCATCTCTGAGCAATTGCTCGACATTTGCAATTTCTCACCTGAGCTCTCCTTAGACTGCGCGAGAGGATGAGCAGAAGATTAGGTGGCTAGAGAAGCCCAGAGCCCCAGTGTTCTTAGGGCTACAAAAGCGCTTCCAAGGAAGGGTGCTGGCTAGCAACAGCTTTCAGTGCTGGCACTTTTCATCTCTGAGCAATTGCTGGATGTATGCAATTTCTCACCTGAGCTCTCTTTAGACTGAGCGACAGGATGAGCAGAAGAGTAGGTGGCTAGAGAAGCCCAGAGCCCCAGTGTTCTTACGCCTACAAAAGCGCTTCCAAGGAAGGGTGCTTGCTAGCAAGAGCTTTCAGTGCTGGCACTTTTCATCTCTGAGCAATTGCTCGACGTTTGCAATTTCTCAACTCGTGTTTACGAGACAGAGAGATAGTGACCGTGATGTTTGGTGGGTAGAGAAGCGCAAAGCCCCAGTGTTGCTGCGCCTGTGAAAGCGCTTCCAAGGAAGGGTGCTGGCTAGCAAGAGCTTTCAGTGCTGGCACTTTTCATCTCTGAGCAATTGCTCGACGTTTGCAATTTCTCACCTGAGCTCTCTTTAGACTGCGCGAGAGGATGAGCAGAAGATTAGGTGGCTAGAGAAGCCCAGAGCCCCAGTGTTCTTAGGGCTACAAGAGCGCTTCCAAGGAAGGGTGCTGGCTAGCAACAGCTTTCAGTGCTGGCACTTTTCATCTCTGAGCAGTTGCTCGACTTTTGCAATTTCTCAGCTCTTGTCTAAGAGACTGAAAGAGAATGACCGTGATGTTTGGTGGCTAGAGTAGCGCAAAGCCCCAGTGTTGCTGTGCCTGTGAAAGCGCTTCCAAGGAAGGGTGCTGGCTAGCAACAGCTTTCAGTGCTGGCACTTTTCATCTCTGAGCAATTGCTGGACATTTGCAATTTCTCCCCTGAGCTCTCTTTAGACTGCGCGAGAGGATGAGCAGAAGATTAGGTGGCTAGAGAAGCCCAGAGCCCCAGTGTTCTTAGGCCTACAAAAGCGCATCCAAGGAAGGGTGCTGGCTAGCAACAGCTTTCAGTGCTGGCACTTTTCATCTCTGAGCAATTGCTCAACGTTTGCAATTTCTCACCTGAGCTCTCTTTAGAGTGCGCGAGAGGATGAGCAGAAGAGTAGGTGGCTAGAGAAGCCCAGAGCCCCAGTGTTCTTAGGGCTGCAAGAGCGTTTGCAAGGAAGGGTGCTTGCTAGCAAGAGCTTTCAGTGCTGGCACTTTTCATCTCTGAGCAATTGCTCGACGTTTGCAATTTCTCAGCTCGTGTCTACGAGGCGGAAAGAGAAGGACCGTGATGTTTGGTGGCTAGAGAAGCGCAAAGCCCCAGTGTTCTTAGGCCTACAAAAGCGCTTCCAAGGAAGGGTGCTGGCTAGCAACAGCTTTCAGTGCTGGCACTTTTCATCTCTGAGCAATTGCTCGACGTTTGCAATTTCTCACCTGAGCTCTCTTTAGACTGCGCGAGAGGATGAGCAGAAGATTAGGTGGCTAGAGAAGCCCAGAGCCCCACTGTTCTTAGGGCTACAAAGGCGCTTCCAAGGAAGGGTGCTGGCTAGTAACAGCTTTCAGTGCTGGCACTTTTCATCTCTGAGCAATTGCTCGACATTTGCAATTTCTCAGCTCGTGTCTACGAGACGGAGAGATAGTGACCGTGATGTTTGGTGGGTAGCCAAGCGCAAAGCCCCAGTGTTGCTGCGCCTGTGAAAGCGCTTCCAAGGAAGGGTGCTGGCTAGCAACAGCTTTCAGTGCTGGCACTTTTCGTCTCTGAGCAATTGCTCGACGTTTGCAATTTCTCACCTGAGCTCTCTTTAGTGTGCGCGAGAGGATGAGCAGAAGATTAGGTGGCTAGAGAAGCCCAGAGCCCCACTGTTCTTAGGGCTACAAAAGCGCTTCCAAGGAAGGGTGCTGGCTAGCAACAGCTTTCAGTGCTGGCACTTTTCATCTCTGAGCAATTGCTGGATGTTTGCAATTTCTCACCTGAGCTCTCTTTAGAGTGAGCGAGAGGATGAGCAGAAGATTAGGTGGCTAGAGAAGCCCAGAGCCCCACTGTTCTTAGGCCTACAAGAGCGTTTCCAAGGAAGGGTGCTGGCTAGCAAGAGCTTTCAGTGCTGGCACTTTTCATCTCTGAGCAATTGCTCGACGTTTGCAATTTCTCGGCTCTTGTCTACGAGACTGAAAGAGAAGGACCGTGATGCTTTGTGGGTAGAGTAGCGCAAAGCCCCAGTGTTGCTGCGCCTGTGAAAGCGCTTCCAAGGAAGGGTGCTGGCTAGCAACAGCTTTCAGTGCTGGCACTTTTCATCTCTGAGCAATTGCTCGACGTTTGCACTTTCTCACCTGAGCTCTCTTTTGACTGCGCGAGAGGATGAGCAGAAGATTAGGTGGCTAGAGAAGCCCAGAGCCCCACTGTTCTTAGGCCTACAAGAGCGCTTCCAAGGAAGGGTGCTGGCTAGCCACAGCTTTCAGTGCTGGCACTTTTCATCTCTGAGCAGTTGCTCGACTTTTGCAATTTCTCATCTCTTGTCTAAGAGACTGAAAGAGAATGACCGTGATGTTTGGTGGGTAGAGTAGCCCAGAGCCCCAGTGTTGCTGTGCCTGTGAAAGCGCTTCCAAGGAAGGGTGCTGGCTAGCAACAGCTTTCAGTGCTGGCACTTTTCATCTCTGAGCAATTGCTGGACGTTTGCAATTTCTCACCTGAGCTCTCTTTAGACTGCGCGAGAGGATGAGCAGAAGATTAGGTGGCTAGAGAAGCCCAGAGCCCCAGTGTTCTTAGGCCTACAAAAGCGCTTCCAAGGAAGGGTGCTGGCTAGCAACAGCTTTCATTGCTGGCACTTTTCATCTCTGAGCAATTGCTCGACGTTTGCAATTTCTCACCTGAGCTCTCTTTAGACTGCGCGAGAGGATGAGCAGAAGATTAGGTGGCTAGAGAAGCCCAGAGCCCCAGTGTTCTTAGGCCTACAAAAGCGCTTCCAAGGAAGGGTGCTGGCTAGCAAGAGCTTTCAGTGCTGGCACTTTTCATCTCTGAGCAATTGCTCGACGTTTGCAATTTCTCAACTCGTGTTTACGAGACGGAGAGATAGTGACCGTGATGTTTGGTGGGTAGAGAAGCGCAAAGCCCCAGTGTTGCTGCGCCTGTGAAAGCGCTTCCAAGGAAGGGTGCTGGCTAGCAAGAGCTTTCAGTGCTGGCACTTTTCATCTCTGAGCAATTGCTCGACGTTTGCAATTTCTCACCTGAGCTCTCTTTAGAGTGCGCGAGTGGATGAGCAGAAGATGAGGTGGCTAGAGAAGCCCAGAGCCCCAGTGTTCTTAGGCCTACAAGAGCGCTTCCAAGGAAGGGTGCTGGCTAGCCACAGCTTTCAGTGCTGGCACTTTTCATCTTTGAGCAGTTGCTCGACGTTTGCAATTTCTCACCTCTTGTCTACGAGACGGAAAGAGAATGACCGTGACGTTTGGTGGGTAGAGTAGCGCAAAGGTCCAGTGTTGCTGCGCCTGTGAAAGCGCTTCCAAGGAAGGGTGCTGGCTAGCAACAGCTTTCAGTGCTGGCACTTTTCATCTCTGAGCAATTGCTCGACGTTTGCAATTTCTCACCTGAGCTCTCTTTAGACTGCGCGAGAGGATGAGCAGAAGATTAGGTGGCTAGAGAAGCCCAGAGCCCCACTGTTCTTAGGCCTACAAGAGCGCTTCCAAGGAAGGGTGCTGGCTAGCAACAGCTTTCAGTGCTGGCACTTTTCATCTCTGAGCAATTGCTGGACGTTTGCAATTTCTCACCTGAGCTCTCTTTAGACTGCGCGAGAGGATGAGCAGAAGATTAGGTGGCTAGAGAAGCCCAGAGCCCCAGTGTTCTTAGGCCTACAAAAGCGCTTCCAAGGAAGGGTGCTGGCTAGCAACAGCTTTCAGTGCTGGCACTTTTCATCTCTGAGCAATTGCTGGACGTTTGCAATCTCTCACCTGAGCTCTCTTTAGAGTGCGCGAGAGGATGAGCAGAAGATTAGGTGGCTAGAGAAGCCCAGAGCCCCAGTGTTCTTAGGCCTACTAAAGCGCTTCCAAGGAAGGGTGCTGGCTAGCAACAGCTTTCAGTGCTGGCACTTTTCATCTCTGAGCAATTGCTGGACGTTTGCAATTTCTCACCTGAGCTCTCTTTAGACTGCGCGAGAGGATGAGCAGAAGATTAGGTGGCTAGAGAAGCCCAGAGCCCCAGTGTTCTTTGGCCTACTAAAGCGCTTCCAAGGAAGGGTGCTGGCTAGCAACAGCTTTCAGTGCTGGCACTTTTCATCTCTGAGCAATTGCTGGATGTTTGCAATTTCTCACCTGAGCTCTCTTTAGAGTGAGCGAGAGGATGAGCAGAAGATTAGGTGGCTAGAGAAGCCCAGAGCCCCACTGTTCTTAGGCCTACAAGAGCGTTTCCAAGGAAGGGTGCTGGCTAGCAAGAGCTTTCAGTGCTGGCACTTTTCATCTCTGAGCAATTGCTCGACGTTTGCAATTTCTCAGCTCTTGTCTACGAGACTGAAAGAGAAGGACCGTGATGCTTGGTGGGTAGAGTAGCGCAAAGCCCCAGTGTTGCTGCGCCTGTGAAAGCGCTTCCAAGGAAGGGTGCTGGCTAGCAACAGCTTTCAGTGCTGGCACTTTTCATCTCTGCGCAATTGCTCGACGTTTGCAATTTCTCACCTGAGCTCTCTTTAGATTGCGCGAGAGGATGAGCAGAAGATTAGGTGGCTAGAGAAGCCCAGAGCCCCACTGTTCTTAGGCCTACAAGAGCGCTTCCAAGGAAGGGTGCTAGCTAGCAACAGCTTTCAGTGCTGGCACTTTTCATCTCTGAGCAATTGCTCGACGTTTGCAATTTCTCAGCTCTTATCTACGAGACGGAGAGATAGTGACCGTGACGTTTGGTGGGTAGAGAAGCGCAAAGCCCCAGAGTTGCTGCGCCTGTGAAAGCGCTTCCAAGGAAGGGTGCTGGCTAGCAACAGCTTTCAGTGCTGGCACTTTTCATCTCTGAGCAATTGCTCGACGTTTGCAATTTCTCAGCTCTTATCTACGAGACGGAGAGATAGTGACCGTGACGTTTGGTGGGTAGAGAAGCGCAAAGCCCCAGTGTTGCTGCGCCTGTGAAAGCGCTTCCAAGGAAGGGTGCTAGCTAGCAACAGCTTTCAGTGCTGGCACTTTTCATCTCTGAGCAATTGCTCGACGTTTGCAATCTCTCACCTGAGTTCTCTTTAGACTGCGCGAGAGGATGAGCAGAAGATGAGGTGGCTAGAGAAGCTCAGAGCCCCAGTGTTCTTAGGGCTACAAAAGCGCTTCCAAGGAAGGGTGCTGGCTAGCAACAGCTTTCAGTGCTGGCACTTTTCATCTCTGAGCAATTGCTCGACGTTTGCAATTTCTCAGCTGAGCTCTCTTTAGACTGCGCGAGAGGATGAGCAGAAGATTAGGTGGCTAGAGAAGCCCAGAGCCCCAGTGTTCTTAGGGCTACAAAAGCGCTTCCAAGGAAGGGTGCTGGCTAGTAACAGCTTTCAGTGCTGGCACTTTTCATCTCTGAGCAATTGCTCGACATTTGCAATTTCTCAGCTCGTGTCTACGAGACGGAGAGATAGTGACCGTGATGTTTGGTGGGTAGCCAAGCGCAAAGCCCCAGTGTTGCTGCGCCTGTGAAAGCGCTTCCAAGGAAGGGTGCTGGCTAGCAACAGCTTTCAGTGCTGGCACTTTTCATCTCTGAGCAATTGCTCGACGTTTGCAATTTCTCACCTGAGCTCTCTTTAGAGTGCGCGAGAGGATGAGCAGAAGATTAGGTGGCTAGAGAAGCCCAGAGCCCCAGTGTTCTTAGGGCTACAAAAGCGCTTCCAAGGAAGGGTGCTGGCTAGTAACAGCTTTCAGTGCTGGCACTTTTCATCTCTGAGCAATTGCTGGATGTTTGCAATTTCTCACCTGAGCTCTCTTTAGACTGCGCGAGAGGATGAGCAGAAGATTAGGTGGCTAGAGAAGCCCAGAGCCCCACTGTTCTTAGGCCTACAAGAGCGTTTCCAAGGAAGGGTGCTGGCTAGCAAGAGCTTTCAGTGCTGGCACTTTTCATCTCTGAGCAATTGCTCGACGTTTGCAATTTCTCGGCTCTTGTCTACGAGACTGAAAGAGAAGGACCGTGATGCTTGGTGGGTAGAGTAGCGCAAAGCCCCAGTGTTGCTGCGCCTGTGAAAGCGCTTCCAAGGAAGGGTGCTGGCTAGCAACAGCTTTCAGTGCTGGCACTTTTCATCTCTGAGCAATTGCTCGACGTTTGCACTTTCTCACCTGAGCTCTCTTTAGACTGCGCGAGAGGATGAGCAGAAGATTAGGTGGCTAGAGAAGCCCAGAGTCCCACTGTTCTTAGGGCTACAAGAGCGCTTCCAAGGAAGGGTGCTGGCTAGCCACAGCTTTCAGTGCTGGCACATTTCATCTCTGAGCAGTTGCTCGACTTTTGCAATTTCTCATCTCTTGTCTAACAGACTGAAAGAGAATGACCGTGATGTTTGGTGGCTAGAGTAGCGCAAAGCCCCAGTGTTGCTGTGCCTGTGAAAGCGCTTCCAAGGAAGGGTGCTGGCTAGCAAGAGCTTTCAGTGCTGGCACTTTTCATCTCTGAGCAATTGCTCGACGTTTGCAATTTCTCACCTGAGCTCTCTTTAGAGTGCGCGAGAGGATGAGCAGAAGAGTAGGTGGCTAGAGAAGCCCAGAGCCCCACTGTTCTTAGGGCTACAAAAGCGCTTCCAAGGAAGGGTGCTGGCTAGCAACAGCTTTCAGTGCTGGCACTTTTCATCTCTGAGCAATTGCTCAACGTTTGCAATTTCTCACCTGAGCTCTCTTTAGACTGCGCGAGAGGATGAGCAGAAGAGTAGGTGGCTAGAGAAGCCCAGAGCCCCACTGTTCTTAGGCCTACAAAAGCGCTTCCAAGGAAGGGTGCTGGCTAGCAAGAGCTTTCAGTGCTGGCACTTTTCATCTCTGAGCAATTGCTCGACGTTTGCAATTTCTCAACTCGTGTTTACGAGACGGAGAGATAGTGACCGTGATGTTTGGTGGGTAGAGAAGCGCAAAGCCCCAGTGTTGCTGCGCCTGTGAAAGCGCTTCCAAGGAAGGGTGCTGGCTAGCAACAGCTTTCAGTGCTGGCACTTTTCATCTCTCAGCAATTGCTCGACGTTTGCAATTTCTCACCTGAGATCTCTTTAGACTGCGCGAGAGGATGAGCAGAAGAGTAGGTGGCTAGAGAAGCCCAGAGCCCCACTGTTCTTAGGCCTACAAGAGCGCTTCCAAGGAAGGGTGCTGGCTAGCAACAGCTTTCAGTGCTGGCACTTTTCATCTCTGAGCAATTGCTGGACGTTTGCAATTTCTCACCTGAGCTCTCTTTAGACTGCGCGAGAGGATGAGCAGAAGTTTAGGTGGCTAGAGAAGCCCAGAGCCCCAGTGTTCTTAGGCCTACAAAAGCACTTCCAAGGAAGGGTGCTGGCTAGCAGCAGCTTTCAGTGCTGGCACTTTTCATCTCTGAGCAATTGCTCAACGTTTGCAATTTCTCACCTGAGCTCTCTTTAGACTGCGCGAGAGGATGAGCAGAAGAGTAGGTGGCTAGAGAAGCCCAGAGCCCCAGTGTTCTTAGGGCTGCAAGAGCGTTTGCAAGGAAGGGTGCTGGCTAGCAAGAGCTTTCAGTGCTGGCACTTTTCATCTCTGAGCAATTGCTCGACGTTTGCAATTTCTCCCCTGAGCTCTCTTTAGACTGCGCGAGAGGATGAGCAGAAGATTAGGTGGCTAGAGAAGCCCAGAGCCCCAGTGTTCTTAGGCCTACTAAAGCGCTTCCAAGGAAGGGTGCTGGCTAGCAACAGCTTTCAGTGCTGGCACTTTTCCTCTCTGAGCAATTGCTCGACGTTTGCAATTTCTCACCTGAGCTCTCTTTAGAGTGCGCGAGAGGATGAGCAGAAGAGTAGGTGGCTAGAGAAGCCCAGAGCCCCAGTGTTCTTAGGGCTACAAAAGCGCTTCCAAGGAAGGGTGCTGGCTAGCAACAGCTTTCAGTGCTGGCACTTTTCATCTCTGAGCAATTGCTGGATGTTTGCAATTTCTCACCTGAGCTCTCTTTAGAGTGAGCGAGAGGATGAGCAGAAGAGTAGGTGGCTAGAGAAGCCCAGAGCCCCACTGTTCTTAGGCCTACAAGAGCGTTTCCAAGGAAGGGTGCTGGCTAGCAAGAGCTTTCAGTGCTGGCACTTTTCATCTCTGAGCAATTGCTCGACGTTTGCAATTTCTCAGCTCTTGTCTACGAGACTGAAAGAGAAGGACCGTGATGCTTGGTGGGTAGAGTAGCGCAAAGCCCCAGTGTTGCTGCGCCTGTGAAAGCGCTTCCAAGGAAGGGTGCTGGCTAGCAACAGCTTTCAGTGCTGGCACTTTTCATCTCTGAGCAATTGCTCGACGTTTGCACTTTCTCACCTGAGCTCTCTTTTGACTGCGCGAGAGGATGAGCAGAAGATTAGGTGGCTAGAGAAGCCCAGAGTCCCACTGTTCTTAGGGCTACAAGAGCGCTTCCAAGGAAGGGTGCTGGCTAGCCACAGCTTTCAGTGCTGGCACTTTTCATCTCTGAGCAGTTGCTCGACTTTTGCAATTTCTCATCTCTTGTCTAAGAGACTGAAAGAGAATGACCGTGATGTTTGGTGGCTAGAGTAGCGCAAAGCCCCAGTGTTGCTGTGCCTGTGAAAGCGCTCCCAAGGAAGGGTGCTGGCTAGCAACAGCTTTCAGTGCTGGCACTTTTCATCTCTGAGCAATTGCTCGACGTTTGCAATTTCTCCCCTGAGCTCTCTTTAGACTGCGCGAGAGGATGAGCAGAAGATTAGGTGGCTAGAGAAGCCCAGAGCCCCACTGTTCTTAGGCCTACAAGAGCGCTTCCAAGGAAGGGTGCTGGCTAGCCACAGCTTTCAGTGCTGGCACTTTTCATCTTTGAGCAGTTGCTCGACGTTTGCAATTTCTCAGCTCTTGTCTACTAGACGGAAAGAAAATGACCGTGACGTTTGGTGGGTAGAGTAGCGCAAAGGTCCAGTGTTGCTGCGCCTGTGAAAGCGCTTCCAAGGAAGGGTGCTGGCTAGCAACAGCTTTCAGTGCTGGCACTTTTCATCTCTGAGCAATTGCTCGACGTTTGCAATTTCTCATCTGAGCTCTCTTTAGACTGCGCGAGAGGATGAGCAGAAGATTAGGTGGCTAGAGAAGCCCAGAGCCCCAGTGTTCTTAGGCCTACAAAAGCGCTTCCAAGGAAGGGTGCTGGCTAGCAACAGCTTTCAGTGCTGGCACTTTTCATCTCTGAGCAATTGCTGGACGTTTGCAATTTCTCACCTGAGCTCTCTTTAGACTGCGCGAGAGGATGAGCAGAAGATTAGGTGGCTAGAGAAGCCCAGAGCCCCAGTGTTCTTAGGCCTACAAAAGCGCTTCCAAGGAAGGGTGCTGGCTAGCAACAGCTTTCAGTGCTGGCACTTTTCATCTCTGAGCAATTGCTTGACGTTTGCAATCTCTCACCTGAGTTCTCTTTAGACTGCGCGAGAAGATGAGCAGAAGATTAGGTGGCTAGAGAAGCCCAGAGCCCCAGTGTTCTTAGGCCTACAAAAGCGCTTCCAAGGAAGGGTGCTGGCTAGCCACAGCTTTCAGTGCTGGCACTTTTCATCTCTGAGCAATTGCTCAACGTTTGCAATTTCTCAGCTCTTATCTACGAGACGGAGAGATAGTGACCGTGATGTTTGGTGGGTAGAGAAGCGCAAAGCCCCAGTGTTGCTGCGCCTGTGAAAGCGCTTCCAAGGAAGGGTGCTGGCTAGCAAGAGCTTTCAGTGCTGGCACTTTTCATCTCTGAGCAATTGCTCGACGTTTGCAATTTCTCACCTGAGTTCTCTTTAGACGGCGCGAGAGGATGAGCAGAAGAGTAGGTGGCTAGAGAAGCCCAGAGCCCCAGTGTTCTTAGGGCTACAAAAGCGCTTCCAAGGAAGGGTGCTGGCTAGCAACAGCTTTCAGTGCTGGCACTTTTCATCTCTGAGCAATTGCTCGACGTTTGCAATTTCTCCCCTGAGCTCTCTTTAGACTGCGCGAGAGGATGAGCAGAAGATTAGGTGGCTAGAGAAGCCCAGAGCCCCAGTGTTCTTAGGCCTACAAAAGCGCTTCCAAGGAAGGGTGCTGGCTAGCAACAGCTTTCAGTGCTGGCACTTTTCATCTCTGAGCAATTGCTCGACGTTTGCAATTTCTCACCTGAGCTCTCTTTAGACGGCGCGAGAGGATGAGCAGAAGATTAGGTGGCTAGAGAAGCCCAGAGCCCCAGTGTTCTTAGGCCTACAAAAGCGCTTCCAAGGAAGGGTGCTGGCTAGCAACAGCTTTCAGTGCTGGCACTTTTCATCTCTGAGCAATTGCTCGACGTTTGCAATTTCTCGGCTCGTGTTTACGAGACGGAGAGATAGTGACCGTGATGTTTGGTGGCTAGAGAAGCGCAAAGCCCCAGTGTTGCTGCGCCTGTGAAAGCGCTTCCAAGGAAGGGTGCTGGCTAGCAAGAGCTTTCAGTGCTGGCACTTTTCATCTCTGAGCAATTGCTGGATGTTTGCAATTTCTCACCTGAGCTCTCTTTAGACTGCGCGAGAGGATGAACAGAAGATTAGGTGGCTAGAGAAGCCCAGAGCCCCACTGTTCTTAGGCCTACAAAAGCGCTTCCAAGGAAGGGTGCTGGCTAGCAACAGCTTTCAGTGCTGGCACTTTTCATCTCTGAGCAATTGCTCGACATTTCCAATTTCTCACCTGAGCTCTCTTTCGACTGCGCGAGAGGATGAACAGAAGATTAGGTGGCTAGAGAAGCCCAGAGCCCCAGTGTTCTTAGGCCTACAAAAGCGCTTCCAAGGAAGGGTGCTGGCTAGCAACAGCTTTCAGTGCTGGCACTTTTCATCTCTGAGCAATTGCTCGACGTTTGCAATTTCTCAGCTCTTATCTACGAGACGGAGAGATAGTGACCGTGACGTTTGGTGGGTAGAGAAGCGCAAAGCCCCAGTGTTGCTGCGCCTGTGAAAGCGCTTCCAAGGAAGGGTGCTAGCTAGCAACAGCTTTCAGTGCTGGCACTTTTCATCTCTGAGCAATTGCTCGACGTTTGCAATCTCTCACCTGAGTTCTCTTTAGACTGCGCGAGAGGATGAGCAGAAGATGAGGTGGCTAGAGAAGCCCAGAGCCCCAGTGTTCTTAGGGCTACAAAAGCGCTTCCAAGGAAGGGTGCTGGCTAGCAACAGCTTTCAGTGCTGGCACTTTTCATCTCTGAGCAATTGCTCGACGTTTGCAATTTCTCACCTGAGCTCTCTTTAGACTGCGTGAGAGCATGAGCAGAAGATTAGGTGGCTAGAGAAGCCCAGAGCCCCAGTGTTCTTAGGGCTGCAAGAGCGTTTGCAAGGAAGGGTGCTGGCTAGCAAGAGCTTTCAGTGCTGGCACTTTTCATCTCTGAGCAATTGCTCGACGTTTGCAATTTCTCAGCTCGTGTCTACGAGGCGGAAAGAGAAGGACCGTGATGTTTGGTGGCTAGAGAAGCGCAAAGCCCCAGTGTTCTTAGGCCTACAAAAGCACTTCCAAGGAAGGGTGCTGGCTAGCAACAGCTTTCAGTGCTGGCACTTTTCATCTCTGAGCAATTGCTCGACGTTTGCAATTTCTCAGCTGAGCTCTCTTTAGACTGCGCGAGAGGATGAGCAGAAGATTAGGTGGCTAGAGAAGCCCAGAGCCCCAGTGTTCTTAGGGCTACAAAAGCGCTTCCAAGGAAGGGTGCTGGCTAGTAACAGCTTTCAGTGCTGGCACTTTTCATCTCTGAGCAATTGCTCGACATTTGCAATTTCTCAGCTCGTGTCTACGAGACGGAGAGATAGTGACCGTGATGTTTGGTGGGTAGCCAAGCGCAAAGCCCCAGTGTTGCTGCGCCTGTGAAAGCGCTTCCAAGGAAGGGTGCTGGCTAGCAACAGCTTTCAGTGCTGGCACTTTTCATCTCTGAGCAATTGCTCGACGTTTGCAATTTCTCACCTGAGCTCTCTTTAGAGTGCGCGAGAGGATGAGCAGAAGATTAGGTGGCTAGAGAAGCCCAGAGCCCCAGTGTTCTTAGGGCTACAAAAGCGCTTCCAAGGAAGGGTGCTGGCTAGCAACAGCTTTCAGTGCTGGCACTTTTCATCTCTGAGCAATTGCTGGATGTTTGCAATTTCTCACCTGAGCTCTCTTTAGAGTGAGCGAGAGGATGAGCAGAAGAGTAGGTGGCTAGAGAAGCCCAGAGCCCCACTGTTCTTAGGCCTACAAGAGCGTTTCCAAGGAAGGGTGCTGGCTAGCAAGAGCTTTCAGTGCTGGCACTTTTCATCTCTGAGCAATTGCTCGACGTTTGCAATTTCTCGGCTCTTGTCTACGAGACTGAAAGAGAAGGACCGTGATGCTTGGTGGGTAGAGTAGCGCAAAGCCCCAGTGTTGCTGCGCCTGTGAAAGCGCTTCCAAGGAAGGGTGCTGGCTAGCAACAGCTTTCAGTGCTGGCACTTTTCATCTCTGAGCAATTGCTCGACGTTTGCACTTTCTCACCTGAGCTCTCTTTAGACTGCGCGAGAGGATGAGCAGAAGATTAGGTGGCTAGAGAAGCCCAGAGTCCCACTGTTCTTAGGGCTACAAGAGCGCTTCCAAGGAAGGGTGCTGGCTAGCCACAGCTTTCAGTGCTGGCACATTTCATCTCTGAGCAGTTGCTCGACTTTTGCAATTTCTCATCTCTTGTCTAACAGACTGAAAGAGAATGACCGTGATGTTTGGTGGCTAGAGTAGCGCAAAGCCCCAGTGTTGCTGTGCCTGTGAAAGCGCTTCCAAGGAAGGGTGCTGGCTAGCAAGAGCTTTCAGTGCTGGCACTTTTCATCTCTGAGCAATTGCTCGACGTTTGCAATTTCTCACCTGAGCTCTCTTTAGAGTGCGCGAGAGGATGAGCAGAAGAGTAGGTGGCTAGAGAAGCCCAGAGCCCCACTGTTCTTAGGGCTACAAAAGCGCTTCCAAGGAAGGGTGCTGGCTAGCAACAGCTTTCAGTGCTGGCACTTTTCATCTCTGAGCAATTGCTCAACGTTTGCAATTTCTCACCTGAGCTCTCTTTAGACTGCGCGAGAGGATGAGCAGAAGAGTAGGTGGCTAGAGAAGCCCAGAGCCCCACTGTTCTTAGGCCTACAAAAGCGCTTCCAAGGAAGGGTGCTGGCTAGCAAGAGCTTTCAGTGCTGGCACTTTTCATCTCTGAGCAATTGCTCGACGTTTGCAATTTCTCAACTCGTGTTTACGAGACGGAGAGATAGTGACCGTGATGTTTGGTGGGTAGAGAAGCGCAAAGCCCCAGTGTTGCTGCGCCTGTGAAAGCGCTTCCAAGGAAGGGTGCTGGCTAGCAACAGCTTTCAGTGCTGGCACTTTTCATCTCTCAGCAATTGCTCGACGTTTGCAATTTCTCACCTGAGCTCTCTTTAGACTGCGCGAGAGGATGAGCAGAAGAGTAGGTGGCTAGAGAAGCCCAGAGCCCCACTGTTCTTAGGCCTACAAGAGCGCTTCCAAGGAAGGGTGCTGGCTAGCCACAGCTTTCAGTGCTGGCACTTTTCATCTTTGAGCAATTGCTGGACGTTTGCAATTTCTCACCTGAGCTCTCTTTAGACTGCGCGAGAGGATGAGCAGAAGATTAGGTGGCTAGAGAAGCCCAGAGCCCCAGTGTTCTTAGGCCTACAAAAGCACTTCCAAGGAAGGGTGCTGGCTAGCAGCAGCTTTCAGTGCTGGCACTTTTCATCTCTGAGCAATTGCTCAACGTTTGCAATTTCTCACCTGAGCTCTCTTTAGACTGCGCGAGAGGATGAGCAGAAGAGTAGGTGGCTAGAGAAGCCCAGAGCCCCAGTGTTCTTAGGGCTGCAAGAGCGTTTGCAAGGAAGGGTGCTGGCTAGCAAGAGCTTTCAGTGCTGGCACTTTTCATCTCTGAGCAATTGCTCGACGTTTGCAATTTCTCCCCTGAGCTCTCTTTAGACTGCGCGAGAGGATGAGCAGAAGATTAGGTGGCTAGAGAAGCCCAGAGCCCCAGTGTTCTTAGGCCTACTAAAGCGCTTCCAAGGAAGGGTGCTGGCTAGCAACAGCTTTCAGTGCTGGCACTTTTCCTCTCTGAGCAATTGCTCGACGTTTGCAATTTCTCACCTGAGCTCTCTTTAGAGTGCGCGAGAGGATGAGCAGAAGATTAGGTGGCTAGAGAAGCCCAGAGCCCCAGTGTTCTTAGGGCTACAAAAGCGCTTCCAAGGAAGGGTGCTGGCTAGCAACAGCTTTCAGTGCTGGCACTTTTCATCTCTGAGCAATTGCTGGATGTTTGCAATTTCTCACCTGAGCTCTCTTTAGAGTGAGCGAGAGGATGAGCAGAAGAGTAGGTGGCTAGAGAAGCCCAGAGCCCCACTGTTCTTAGGCCTACAAGAGCGTTTCCAAGGAAGGGTGCTGGCTAGCAAGAGCTTTCAGTGCTGGCACTTTTCATCTCTGAGCAATTGCTCGACGTTTGCAATTTCTCAGCTCTTGTCTACGAGACTGAAAGAGAAGGACCGTGATGCTTGGTGGGTAGAGTAGCGCAAAGCCCCAGTGTTGCTGCGCCTGTGAAAGCGCTTCCAAGGAAGGGTGCTGGCTAGCAACAGCTTTCAGTGCTGGCACTTTTCATCTCTGAGCAATTGCTCGACGTTTGCACTTTCTCACCTGAGCTCTCTTTTGACTGCGCGAGAGGATGAGCAGAAGATTAGGTGGCTAGAGAAGCCCAGAGTCCCACTGTTCTTAGGGCTACAAGAGCGCTTCCAAGGAAGGGTGCTGGCTAGCCACAGCTTTCAGTGCTGGCACTTTTCATCTCTGAGCAGTTGCTCGACTTTTGCAATTTCTCATCTCTTGTCTAAGAGACTGAAAGAGAATGACCGTGATGTTTGGTGGCTAGAGTAGCGCAAAGCCCCAGTGTTGCTGTGCCTGTGAAAGCGCTCCCAAGGAAGGGTGCTGGCTAGCAACAGCTTTCAGTGCTGGCACTTTTCATCTCTGAGCAATTGCTCGACGTTTGCAATTTCTCCCCTGAGCTCTCTTTAGACTGCGCGAGAGGATGAGCAGAAGATTAGGTGGCTAGAGAAGCCCAGAGCCCCACTGTTCTTAGGCCTACAAGAGCGCTTCCAAGGAAGGGTGCTGGCTAGCCACAGCTTTCAGTGCTGGCACTTTTCATCTTTGAGCAGTTGCTCGACGTTTGCAATTTCTCAGCTCTTGTCTACGAGACGGAAAGAAAATGACCGTGACGTTTGGTGGGTAGAGTAGCGCAAAGGTCCAGTGTTGCTGCGCCTGTGAAAGCGCTTCCAAGGAAGGGTGCTGGCTAGCAACAGCTTTCAGTGCTGGCACTTTTCATCTCTGAGCAATTGCTCGACGTTTGCAATTTCTCACCTGAGCTCTCTTTAGACTGCGCGAGAGGATGAGCAGAAGAGTAGGTGGCTAGAGAAGCCCAGAGCCCCAGTGTTCTTAGGCCTACAAAAGCGCTTCCAAGGAAGGGTGCTGGCTAGCAACAGCTTTCAGTGCTGGCACTT
This sequence comes from Sarcoramphus papa, assembly GCA_037962945.1. Taxonomy (NCBI): domain Eukaryota; kingdom Metazoa; phylum Chordata; class Aves; order Accipitriformes; family Cathartidae; genus Sarcoramphus; species Sarcoramphus papa. Next base: position 96,574,544 of record CM075586.1, read on the forward strand.
TTCATCTCTGAGCAATTGCTGGACGTTTGCAATTTCTCACCTGAGCTCTCTTTAGACTGCGCGAGAGGATGAGCAGAAGATTAGGTGGCTAGAGAAGCCCAGAGCCCCAGTGTTCTTAGGCCTACAAAAGCGCTTCCAAGGAAGGGTGCTGGCTAGCAACAGCTTTCAGTGCTGGCACTTTTCATCTCTGAGCAATTGCTTGACGTTTGCAATCTCTCACCTGAGTTCTCTTTAGACTGCGCGAGAAGATGAGCAGAAGATTAGGTGGCTAGAGAAGCCCAGAGCCCCAGTGTTCTTAGGCCTACAAAAGCGCTTCCAAGGAAGGGTGCTGGCTAGCCACAGCTTTCAGTGCTGGCACTTTTCATCTCTGAGCAATTGCTCAACGTTTGCAATTTCTCAGCTCTTATCTACGAGACGGAGAGATAGTGACCGTGATGTTTGGTGGGTAGAGAAGCGCAAAGCCCCAGTGTTGCTGCGCCTGTGAAAGCGCTTCCAAGGAAGGGTGCTGACTAGCAAGAGCTTTCAGTGCTGGCACTTTTCATCTCTGAGCAATTGCTCGACGTTTGCAATTTCTCACCTGAGTTCTCTTTAGACGGCGCGAGAGGATGAGCAGAAGAGTAGGTGGCTAGAGAAGCCCAGAGCCCCAGTGTTCTTAGGGCTACAAAAGCGCTTCCAAGGAAGGGTGCTGGCTAGCAACAGCTTTCAGTGCTGGCACTTTTCATCTCTGAGCAATTGCTCGACGTTTGCAATTTCTCCCCTGAGCTCTCTTTAGACTGCGCGAGAGGATGAGCAGAAGATTAGGTGGCTAGAGAAGCCCAGAGCCCCAGTGTTCTTAGGCCTACAAAAGCGCTTCCAAGGAAGGGTGCTGGCTAGCAACAGCTTTCAGTGCTGGCACTTTTCATCTCTGAGCAATTGCTCGACGTTTGCAATTTCTCACCTGAGCTCTCTTTAGACGGCGCGAGAGGATGAGCAGAAGATGAGGTGGCTAGAGAAGCCCAGAGCCCCAGTGTTCTTAGGCCTACAAAAGCGCTTCCAAGGAAGGGTGCTGGCTAGCAACAGCTTTCAGTGCTGGCACTTTTCATCTCTGAGCAATTGCTCGACGTTTGCAATTTCTCGGCTCGTGTTTACGAGACGGAGAGATAGTGACCGTGATGTTTGGTGGCTAGAGAAGCGCAAAGCCCCAGTGTTGCTGCGCCTGTGAAAGCGCTTCCAAGGAAGGGTGCTGGCTAGCAAGAGCTTTCAGTGCTGGCACTTTTCATCTCTGAGCAATTGCTGGATGTTTGCAATTTCTCACCTGAGCTCTCTTTAGACTGCGCGAGAGGATGAACAGAAGATTAGGTGGCTAGAGAAGCCCAGAGCCCCACTGTTCTTAGGCCTACAAAAGCGCTTCCAAGGAAGGGTGCTGGCTAGCAACAGCTTTCAGTGCTGGCACTTTTCATCTCTGAGCAATTGCTCGACATTTCCAATTTCTCCCCTGAGCTCTCTTTAGACTGCGCGAGAGGATGAGCAGAAGAGTAGGTGGCTAGAGAAGCCCAGAGCCCCAGTGTTCTTAGGGCTACAAAAGCGCTTCCAAGGAAGGGTGCTGGCTAGCAACAGCTTTCAGTGCTGGCACTTTTCATCTCTGAGCAATTGCTCAACGTTTGCAATTTCTCCCCTGAGCTCTCTTTAGACTGCGCGAGAGGATGAGCAGAAGAGTAGGTGGCTAGAGAAGCCCAGAGCCCCACTGTTCTTAGGCCTACAAAAGCGCTTCCAAGGAAGGGTGCTGGCTAGCAAGAGCTTTCAGTGCTGGCACTTTTCATCTCTCAGCAATTGCTCGACGTTTGCAATTTCTCAACTCGTGTTTACGAGACGGAGAGATAGTGACCGTGATGTTTGGTGGGTAGAGAAGCGCAAAGCCCCAGTGTTGCTGCGCCTGTGAAAGCGCTTCCAAGGAAGGGTGCTGGCTAGCAACAGCTTTCAGTGCTGGCACTTTTCATCTCTGAGCAATTGCTCGACGTTTGCAATTTCTCACCTGAGCTCTCTTTAGACTGCGCGAGAGGATGAGCAGAAGATTAGGTGGCTAGAGAAGCCCAGAGCCCCACTGTTCTTAGGCCTACAAGAGCGCTTCCAAGGAAGGGTGCTGGCTAGCCACAGCTTTCAGTGCTGGCACTTTTCATCTTTGAGCAGTTGCTCGACGTTTGCAATTTCTCAGCTCTTGTCTACTAGACGGAAAGAAAATGACCGTGACGTTTGGTGGGTAGAGTAGCGCAAAGGTCCAGTGTTGCTGCGCCTGTGAAAGCGCTTCCAAGGAAGGGTGCTGGCTAGCAACAGCTTTCAGTGCTGGCACTTTTCATCTCTGAGCAATTGCTCGACGTTTGCAATTTCTCCCCTGAGCTCTCTTTAGACTGCGCGAGAGGATGAGCAGAAGATTAGGTGGCTAGAGAAGCCCAGAGCCCCAGTGTTCTTAGGCCTACAAAAGCGCTTCCAAGGAAGGGTGCTGGCTAGCAACAGCTTTCAGTGCTGGCACTTTTCATCTCTGAGCAATTGCTCGACGTTTGCAATTTCTCACCTGAGCTCTCTTTAGACTGCGCGAGAGGATGAGCAGAAGATTAGGTGGCTAGAGAAGCCCAGAGCCCCACTGTTCTTAGGCCTACAAGAGCACTTCCAAGGAAGGGTGCTGGCTAGCCACAGCTTTCAGTGCTGGCACTTTTCATCTTTGAGCAGTTGCTCAACGTTTGCAATTTCTCAGCTCTTGTCTACTAGACGGAAAGAAAATGACCGTGACGTTTGGTGGGTAGAGTAGCGCAAAGGTCCAGTGTTGCTGCGCCTGTGAAAGCGCTTCCAAGGAAGGGTGCTGGCTAGCAACAGCTTTCAGTGCTGGCACTTTTCATCTCTGAGCAATTGCTCGACGTTTGCAATTTCTCACCTGAGCTCTCTTTAGACTGCGCGAGAGGATGAGCAGAAGATTAGGTGGCTAGAGAAGCCCAGAGCCCCAGTGTTCTTAGGCCTACAAAAGCGCTTCCAAGGAAGGGTGCTGGCTAGCAACAGCTTTCAGTGCTGGCACTTTTCATCTCTGAGCAATTGCTCGACGTTTGCAATCTCTCACCTGAGCTCTCTTTAGACTGCGCGAGAGGATGAGCAGAAGAGTAGGTGGCTAGAGAAGCCCAGAGCCCCAGTGTTCTTAGGCCTACAAAAGCGCTTCCAAGGAAGGGTGCTGGCTAGCAAGAGCTTTCAGTGCTGGCACTTTTCATCTCTGAGCAATTGCTCGACGTTTGCAATTTCTCGGCTCGTGTTTACGAGACGGAGAGATAGTGACCGTGATGTTTGGTGGGTAGAGAAGCGCAAAGCCCCAGTGTTGCTGCGCCTGTGAAAGTGCTTCCAAGGAAGGGTGCTGGCTAGCAAGAGCTTTCAGTGCTGGCACTTTTCATCTCTGAGCAATTGCTCGACGTTTGCAATTTCTCACCTGAGTTCTCTTTAGACGGCGCGAGAGGATGAGCAGAAGAGTAGGTGGCTAGAGAAGCCCAGAGCCCCAGTGTTCTTAGGGCTACAAAAGCGCTTCCAAGGAAGGGTGCTGGCTAGCAACAGCTTTCAGTGCTGGCACTTTTCATCTCTGAGCAATTGCTCGACGTTTGCAATTTCTCCCCTGAGCTCTCTTTAGACGGCGCGAGAGGATGAGCAGAATATTAGGTGGCTAGAGAAGCCCAGAGCCCCAGTGTTCTTAGGGCTACAAAAGCGCTTCCAAGGAAGGGTGCTGGCTAGCAAGAGCTTTCAGTGCTGGCACTTTTAATCTCTGAGCAATTGCTGGACGTTTGCAATTTCTCACCTGAGCTCTCTTTAGACGGCGCGAGAGGATGAGCAGAAGATTAGGTGGCTAGAGAAGCCCAGAGCCCCAGTGTTCTTAGGCCTAGAAAAGCGCTTCCAAGGAAGGGTGCTGGCTAGCAACAGCTTTCAGTGCTGGCACTTTTCATCTCTGAGCAATTGCTCGACGTTTGCAATTTCTCGGCTCGTGTTTACGAGACGGAGAGATAGTGACCGTGATGTTTGGTGGCTAGAGAAGCGCAAAGCCCCAGTGTTGCTGCGCCTGTGAAAGCGCTTCCAAGGAAGGGTGCTGGCTAGCAAGAGCTTTCAGTGCTGGCACTTTTCATCTCTGAGCAATTGCTGGATGTTTGCAATTTCTCACCTGAGCTCTCTTTAGACTGCGCGAGAGGATGAACAGAAGATTAGGTGGCTAGAGAAGCCCAGAGCCCCAGTGTTCTTAGGGCTACAAAAGCGCTTCCAAGGAAGGGTGCTGGCTAGCAACAGCTTTCAGTGCTGGCACTTTTCATCTCTGAGCAATTGCTCGACGTTTGCAATTTCTCACCTGAGCTCTCTTTAGACTGCGCGAGAGGATGAGCAGAAGATTAGGTGGCTAGAGAAGCCCAGAGCCCCAGTGTTCTTAGGCCTACAAAAGCGCTTCCAAGGAAGGGTGCTGGCTAGCAACAGCTTTCAGTGCTGGCACTTTTCATCTCTGAGCAATTGCTCGACGTTTGCAATTTCTCACCTGAGCTCTCTTTAGACTGCGCGAGAGGATGAGCAGAAGATTAGGTGGCTAGAGAAGCCCAGAGCCCCACTGTTCTTAGGCCTACAAAAGCGCTTCCAAGGAAGGGTGCTGGCTAGCAACAGCTTTCAGTGCTGGCACTTTTCATCTCTGAGCAATTGCTCGACGTTTGCAATTTCTCACCTGAGCTCTCTTTAGACTGCGCGAGAGGATGAGCAGAAGATTAGGTGGCTAGAGAAGCCCAGAGCCCCAGTGTTCTTAGGCCTACAAAAGCGCTTCCAAGGAAGGGTGCTGGCTAGCAACAGCTTTCAGTGCTGGCACTTTTCCTCTCTGAGCAATTGCTCGACGTTTGCAATTTCTCACCTGAGCTCTCTTTAGACTGCGCGAGAGGATGAGCAGAAGATTAGGTGGCTAGAGAAGCCCAGAGCCCCACTGTTCTTAGGCCTACAAAAGCGCTTCCAAGGAAGGGTGCTGGCTAGCAACAGCTTTCAGTGCTGGCACTTTTCATCTCTGAGCAATTGCTCGACGTTTGCAATTTCTCACCTGAGCTCTCTTTAGACTGCGCGAGAGGATGAGCAGAAGATTAGGTGGCTAGAGAAGCCCAGAGCCCCAGTGTTCTTAGGCCTACAAAAGCGCTTCCAAGGAAGGGTGCTGGCTAGCAACAGCTTTCAGTGCTGGCACTTTTCATCTCTGAGCAATTGCTCGACGTTTGTAATTTCTCAGCTCGTGTCTACGAGACGGAAAGAGAATGACCGTGACGTTTGGTGGCTAGAGAAGCCCAGAGCCCCACTGTTCTTAGGCCTACAAAAGCGCTTCCAAGGAAGGGTGCTGGCTAGCAACAGCTTTCAGTGCTGCCACTTTTCATCTCTGAGCAATTGCTGGACGTTTGCAATTTCTCACCTGAGCTCTCTTTAGACTGCGCGAGAGGATGAGCAGAAGATTAGGTGGCTAGAGAAGCCCAGAGCCCCACTGTTCTTAGGCCTACAAAAGCGCTTCCAAGGAAGGGTGCTGGCTAGCAACAGCTTTCAGTGGTGGCACTTTTCATCTCTGAGCAATTGCTCGACGTTTGCAATTTCTCACCTGAGCTCTCTTTAGACTGCGCGAGAGGATGAGCAGAAGATTAGGTGGCTAGAGAAGCCCAGAGCCCCAGTGTTCTTAGGGCTACAAAAGCGCTTCCAAGGAAGGGTGCTGGCTAGCAAGAGCTTTCAGTGCTGGCACTTTTCATCTCTGAGCAATTGCTCGACGTTTGCAATTTCTCAACTCGTGTTTACGAGACAGAGAGATAGTGACCGTGATGTTTGGTGGGTAGAGAAGCGCAAAGCCCCAGTGTTGCTGCGCCTGTGAAAGCGCTTCCAAGGAAGGGTGCTGGCTAGCAACAGCTTTCAGTGCTGGCACTTTTCATCTCTGAGCAATTGCTCGACGTTTGCAATTTCTCACCTGAGCTCTCTTTAGACTGCGCGAGAGGATGAGCAGAAGATTAGGTGGCTAGAGAAGCCCAGAGCCCCACTGTTCTTAGGGCTACAAAAGCGCTTCCAAGGAAGGGTGCTGGCTAGCAACAGCTTTCAGTGCTGGCACTTTTCATCTCTGAGCAATTGCTGGACGTTTGCAATTTCTCACCTGAGCTCTCTTTAGACTGCGCGAGAGGATGAGCAGAAGATTAGGTGGCTAGAGAAGCCCAGAGCCCCACTGTTCTTAGGCCTAGAAAAGCGCTTCCAAGGAAGGGTGCTGGCTAGCAACAGCTTTCAGTGCTGGCACTTTTCATCTCTCAGCAATTGCTCGACGTTTGCAATTTCTCACCTGAGCTCTCTTTAGACGGCGCGAGAGGATGAGCAGAAGATTAGGTGGCTAGAGAAGCCCAGAGCCCCAGTGTTCTTAGGCCTACAAAAGCGCTTCCAAGGAAGGGTGCTGGCTAGCAACAGCTTTCAGTGCTGGCACTTTTCATCTCTGAGCAATTGCTCGACGTTTGCAATTTCTCACCTGAGCTCTCTTTAGACTGCGCGAGAGGATGAACAGAAGATTAGGTGGCTAGAGAAGCCCAGAGCCCCAGTGTTCTTAGGCCTACAAGAGCGCTTCTAAGGAAGGGTGCTGGCTAGCAAGAGCTTTCAGTGCTGGCACTTTTCATCTCTGAGCAATTGCTCGACGTTTGCAATTTCTCACCTGAGCTCTCTTTAGACTGCGCGAGAGGATGAGCAGAAGAGTAGGTGGCTAGAGAAGCCCAGAGCCCCAGTGTTCTTAGGCCTACAAAAGCGCTTCCAAGGAAGGGTGCTGGCTAGCCACAGCTTTCAGTGCTGGCACTTTTCATCTCTGAGCAATTGCTCGACGTTTGCAATTTCTCAACTCGTGTTTACGAGACAGAGAGATAGTGACCGTGATGTTTGGTGGGTAGAGAAGCGCAAAGCCCCAGTGTTGCTGCGCCTGTGAAAGCGCTTCCAAGGAAGGGTGCTGGCTAGCCACAGCTTTTAGTGCTGGCACTTTTCATCTCTGAGCAATTGCTCGACGTTTGCAATTTCTCACCTGAGCTCTCTTTAGAGTGCGCGAGAGGATGAGCAGAAGATTAGGTGGCTAGAGAAGCCCAGAGCCCCAGTGTTCTTAGGGCTACAAAAGCGCTTCCAAGGAAGGGTGCTGGCTAGCAACAGCTTTCAGTGCTGGCACTTTTCATCTCTGAGCAATTGCTCGACGTTTGCAATTTCTCACCTCAGCTCTCTTTAGACTGCGCGAGAGGATGAGCAGAAGATTAGGTGGCTAGAGAAGCCCAGAGCCCCAGTGTTCTTAGGCCTACAAAAGCGCTTCCAAGGAAGGGTGCTGGCTAGCAAGAGCTTTCAGTGCTGGCACTTTTCATCTCTGAGCAATTGCTCGATGTTTGCAATTTCTCAACTCGTGTTTACGAGACAGAGAGATAGTGACCGTGATGTTTGGTGGGTAGAGAAGCGCAAAGCCCCAGTGTTCTTAGGCGTACAAAAGCGCTTCCAAGGAATGGTGCTGGCTAGCAACAGCTTTCAGTGCTGGCACTTTTCATCTCTGAGCAATTGCTCGACGTTTGCAATTTCTCACCTGAGCTCTCTTTAGACTGCGCGAGAGGATGAACAGAAGATTAGGTGGCTAGAGAAGCCCAGAGCCCCAGTGTTCTTAGGCCTACAAGAGCGCTTCTAAGGAAGGGTGCTGGCTAGCAAGAGCTTTCAGTGCTGGCACTTTTCATCTCTGAGCAATTGCTCGACGTTTGCAATTTCTCACCTGAGCTCTCTTTAGACTGCGCGAGAGGATGAGCAGAAGAGTAGGTGGCTAGAGAAGCCCAGAGCCCCAGTGTTCTTAGGGCTACAAGAGCGCTTCCAAGGAAGGGTGCTGGCTAGCCACAGCTTTCAGTGCTGGCACTTTTCATCTCTGAGCAATTGCTCGACGTTTGCAATTTCTCAACTCGTGTTTACGAGACAGAGAGATAGTGACCGTGATGTTTGGTGGGTAGAGAAGCGCAAAGCCCCAGTGTTGCTGCGCCTGTGAAAGCGCTTCCAAGGAAGGGTGCTGGCTAGCCACAGCTTTTAGTGCTGGCACTTTTCATCTCTGAGCAATTGCTCGACGTTTGCAATTTCTCACCTGAGCTCTCTTTAGAGTGCGCGAGAGGATGAGCAGAAGATTAGGTGGCTAGAGAAGCCCAGAGCCCCACTGTTCTTAGGCCTACAAAAGCGCTTCCAAGGAAGGGTGCTGGCTAGCAACAGCTTTCAGTGCTGGCACTTTTCATCTCTGAGCAATTGCTCGACGTTTGCAATTTCTCACCTGAGCTCTCTTTAGACTGCGCGAGAGGATGAGCAGAAGAGTAGGTGGCTAGAGAAGCCCAGAGCCCCAGTGTTCTTAGGCCTACAAAAGCGCTTCCAAGGAAGGGTGCTGGCTAGCCACAGCTTTCAGTGCTGGCACTTTTCATCTCTGAGCAATTGCTCGACGTTTGCAATTTCTCAACTCGTGTTTACGAGACAGAGAGATAGTGACCGTGATGTTTGGTGGGTAGAGAAGCGCAAAGCCCCAGTGTTGCTGCGCCTGTGAAAGCGCTTCCAAGGAAGGCTGCTGGCTAGCAAGAGCTTTCAGTGCTGGCACTTTTCATCTCTGAGCAATTGCTCGACGTTTGCAATTTCTCACCTGAGCTCTCTTTAGAGTGCGCGAGAGGATGAGCAGAAGATTAGGTGGCTAGAGAAGCCCAGAGCCCCACTGTTCTTAGGCCTACAAAAGCGCTTCCAAGGAAGGGTGCTGGCTAGCAACAGCTTTCAGTGCTGGCACTTTTCATCTCTGAGCAATTGCTGGACGTTTGCAATTTCTCACCTGAGCTCTCTTTAGACTGCGCGAAAGGATGAGCAGAAGATTAGGTGGCTAGAGAAGCCCAGAGCCCCAGTGTTCTTAGGGCTACAAAAGCGCTTCCAAGGAAGGGTGCTGGCTAGCAACAGCTTTCAGTGCTGGCACTTTTCATCTCTGAGCAATTGCTGGATGTATGCAATATCTCATCTGAGCTCTCTTTAGACTGCGCGAGAGGATGAGCAGAAGATTAGGTGGCTAGAGAAGCCCAGAGCCCCAGTGTTCTTAGGGCTACAAAAGCGCTTCCAAGGAAGGGTGCTGGCTAGCAACAGCTTTCAGTGCTGGCACTTTTCATCTCTGAGCAATTGCTCGACGTTTGCAATTTCTCAGCTCGTGTTTACGAGACAGAGAGATAGTGACCGTGATGTTTGGTGGGTAGAGAAGCGCAAAGCACCAGTGTTGCTGCGCCTGTGAAAGCGCTTCCAAGGAAGGGTGCTGGCTAGCAACAGCTTTCAGTGCTGGCACTTTTCATCTCTGAGCAATTGCTCGACGTTTGCAATTTCTCACCTGAGCTCTCTTTAGACTGCGCGAGAGGATGAGCAGAAGATGAGGTGGCTAGAGAAGCCCAGAGCCCCACTGTTCTTAGGCCTACAAAAGCGCTTCCAAGGAAGGGTGCTGGCTAGCAACAGCTTTCAGTGCTGCCACTTTTCATCTCTGAGCAATTGCTCGACGTTTGCAATTTCTCACCTGAGCTCTCTTTAGACTGCGCGAAAGGATGAGCAGAAGATTAGGTGGCTAGAGAAGCCCAGAGCCCCACTGTTCTTAGGCCTACAAAAGCGCTTCCAAGGAAGGGTGCTGGCTAGCAACAGCTTTCAGTGCTGGCACTTTTCATCTCTGAGCAATTGCTCGACGTTTGCAATTTCTCACCTGAGCTCTCTTTAGACTGCGCGAGAGGATGAGCAGAAGATTAGGTGGCTAGAGAAGCCCAGAGCCCCACTGTTCTTAGGCCTACAAAAGCGCTTCCAAGGAAGGGTGCTGGCTAGCAACAGCTTTCAGTGCTGGCACTTTTCATCTCTGAACAATTGCTCAACGTTTGCAATTTCTCACCTGAGCTCTCTTTAGACTGCGCGAGAGGATGAGCAGAAGGGTAGGTGGCTATAGAAGCCCAGACCCCAGTGTTCTTAGGCCTACAAAAGCGCTTCCAAGGAAGGGTGCTGGCTAGCAACAGCTTTCAGTGCTGCCACTTTTCATCTCTGAGCAATTGCTCGACGTTTGCAATTTCTCACCTGAGCTCTCTTTAGACTGCGCGAGAGGATGAGCAGAAGATTAGGTGGCTAGAGAAGCCCAGAGACCCGGTGTTCTTAGGCCTACAAAAGCGCTTCCAAGAAAGGGTGCTGGCTAGCAACAGCTTTCAGTGCTGGCACTTTTCATCTCTGAGCAATTGCTCGACGTTTGTAATTTCTCAGCTCGTGTCTACGAGACGGAAAGAGAATGACCGTGACGTTTGGTGGGTAGAGAAGCGCAAAGCCCCAGTGTTGCTGCGCCTGTGAAAGCGCTTCCAAGGAAGGGTGCTGGCTAGCAACAGCTTTCAGTGCTGGCACTTTTCATCTCTGAGCAATTGCTCGACGTTTGCAATTTCTCACCTGAGTTCTCTTTAGAGTGCGCGAGAGGATGAGCAGAAGATTAGGTGGCTAGAGAAGCCCAGAGCCCCAGTGTTCTTAGGCCTACAAAAGCGCTTCCAAGGAATGGTGCTGGCTAGCAAGAGCTTTCAGTGCTGGCACTTTTCATCTCTGAGCAATTGCTGGACGTTTGCAATTTCTCACCTGAGCTCTCTTTAGACTGCGCGAGAGGATGAGCAGAATATTAGGTGGCTAGAGAAGCCCAGAGCCCCAGTGTTCTTAGGCCTACAAAAGCGCTTCCAAGGAAGGGTGCTGGCTAGCAACAGCTTTCAGTGCTGGCACTTTTCATCTCTGAGCAATTGCTCGACGTTTGCAATTTCTCACCTGAGCTCTCTTTAGACTGCGCGAGAGGATGAGCAGAAGATTAGGTGGCTAGAGAAGCCCAGAGCCCCAGTGTTCTTAGGCCTACAAAAGCGCTTCCAAGGAAGGGTGCTGGCTAGCAAGAGCTTTCAGTGCTGGCACTTTTCATCTCTGAACAATTGCTCAACGTTTGCAATTTCTCACCTCAGCTCTCTTTAGACTGCGCGAGAGGATGAGCAGAAGGGTAGGTGGCTATAGAAGCCCAGACCCCAGTGTTCTTAGGGCTACAAAAGCGCTTCCAAGGAAGGGTGCTGGCTAGCAACAGCTTTCAGTGCTGGCACTTTTCATCTCTGAGCAATTGCTGGACGTTTGCAATTTCTCACCTGAGCTCTCTTTAGACTGCGCGAGAGGATGAGCAGAAGATTAGGTGGCTAGAGAAGCCCAGAGCCCCAGTGTTCTTAGGCCTACAAAAGCGCTTCCAAGGAAGGGTGCTGGCTAGCAACAGCTTTCAGTGCTGGCACTTTTCATCTCTGAGCAATTGCTCGACGTTTGCAATTTCTCGGCTCGTGTTTACGAGACAGAGAGATAGTGACCGTGATGTTTGGTGGGTAGAGAAGCGCAAAGCCCCAGTGTTGCTGCGCCTGTGAAAGCGCTTCCAAGGAAGGGTGCTGGCTAGCAACAGCTTTCAGTGCTGGCACTTTTCATCTCTGAGCAATTGCTCGACGTTTGCAATTTCTCACCTGAGTTCTCTTTAGAGTGCGCGAGAGGATGAGCAGAAGATTAGGTGGCTAGAGAAGCCCAGAGCCCCAGTGTTCTTAGGCCTACAAAAGCGCTTCCAAGGAATGGTGCTGGCTAGCAAGAGCTTTCAGTGCTGGCACTTTTCATCTCTGAGCAATTGCTGGACGTTTGCAATTTCTCACCTGAGCTCTCTTTAGACTGCGCGAGAGGATGAGCAGAATATTAGGTGGCTAGAGAAGCCCAGAGCCCCAGTGTTCTTAGGCCTACAAAAGCGCTTCCAAGGAAGGGTGCTGGCTAGCAACAGCTTTCAGTGCTGGCACTTTTCATCTCTGAGCAATTGCTCGACGTTTGCAATTTCTCACCTGAGCTCTCTTTAGACTGCGCGAGAGGATGAGCAGAAGATTAGGTGGCTAGAGAAGCCCAGAGCCCCACTGTTCTTAGGCCTACAAAAGCGCTTCCAAGGAAGGGTGCTGGCTAGCAAGAGCTTTCAGTGCTGGCACTTTTCATCTCTGAACAATTGCTCAACGTTTGCAATTTCTCACCTCAGCTCTCTTTAGACTGCGCGAGAGGATGAGCAGAAGGGTAGGTGGCTATAGAAGCCCAGACCCCAGTGTTCTTAGGGCTACAAAAGCGCTTCCAAGGAAGGGTGCTGGCTAGCAACAGCTTTCAGTGCTGGCACTTTTCATCTCTGAGCAATTGCTGGACGTTTGCAATTTCTCACCTGAGCTCTCTTTAGACTGCGCGAGAGGATGAGCAGAAGATTAGGTGGCTAGAGAAGCCCAGAGCCCCACTGTTCTTAGGCCTACAAAAGCGCTTCCAAGGAAGGGTGCTGGCTAGCAACAGCTTTCAGTGCTGGCACTTTTCATCTCTGAGCAATTGCTCGACGTTTGCAATTTCTCGGCTCGTGTTTACGAGACAGAGAGATAGTGACCGTGATGTTTGGTGGGTAGAGAAGCGCAAAGCCCCAGTGTTGCTGCGCCTGTGAAAGCGCTTCCAAGGAAGGGTGCTGGCTAGCAACAGCTTTCAGTGCTGGCACTTTTCATCTCTGAGCAATTGCTCGACGTTTGCAATTTCTCACCTGAGCTCTCTTTAGAGTGCGCGAGAGGATGAGCAGAAGATTAGGTGGCTAGAGAAGCCCAGAGCCCCACTGTTCTTAGGCCTACAAGAGCGCTTCCAAGGAAGGGTGCTGGCTAGCAACAGCTTTCAGTGCTGGCACTTTTCATCTCTGAGCAATTGCTCGACGTTTGCAATTTCTCGGCTTGTGTTTACGAGACGGAGAGATAGTGACCGTGATGTTTGGTGGGTAGAGAAGCGCAAAGCCCCAGTGTTGCTGCGCCTGTGAAAGCACTTCCAAGGAAGGGTGCTGGCTAGCAACAGCTTTCAGTGCTGGCACTTTTCATCTCTGAGCAATTGCTCGACGTTTGCAATTTCTCACCTGAGCTCTCTTTAGACTGCGCGAGAGGATGAGCAGAAGAGTAGGTGGCTAGAGAAGCCCAGAGCCCCAGTGTTCTTAGGCCTACAAAAGCGCTTCCAAGGAAGGGTGCTGGCTAGCAACAGCTTTCAGTGCTGGCACTTTTCATCTCTGAGCAATTGCTCGACGTTTGAAATTTCTCCCCTGAGCTCTCTTTAGACTGCGCGAGAGGATGAGCAGAAGAGTAGGTGGCTAGAGAAGCCCAGAGCCCCAGTGTTCTTAGGCCTACAAAAGCGCTTCCAAGGAAGGGTGCTGGCTAGCAACAGCTTTCAGTGCTGGCACTTTTCATCTCTGAGCAATTGCTCGACGTTTGCAATTTCTCACCTGAGCTCTCTTTAGACGGCGCGAGAGGATGAGCAGAAGAGTAGGTGGCTAGAGAAGCCCAGAGCCCCAGTGTTCTTAGGGCTACAAAAGCGCTTCCAAGGAAGGGTGCTGGCTAGCAACAGCTTTCAGTGCTGGCACTTTTCATCTCTGAGCAATTGCTCGACGTTTGCAATTTCTCAGCTCTTATCTATGAGATGGAGAGATAGTGACCGTGACGTTTGGTGGGTAGAGAAGCGCAAAGCCCCAGTGTTGCTGCGCCTGTGAAAGCGCTTCCAAGGAAGGCTGCTGGCTAGCAACAGCTTTCAGTGCTGGCACTTTTCATCTCTGAGCAATTGCTCGACGTTTGCAATTTCTCACCTGAGCTCTCTTTAGACTGCGCGAGAGGATGAGCAGAAGATTAGGTGGCTAGAGAAGCCCAGAGCCCCACTGTTCTTAGGGCTACAAAAGCGCTTCCAAGGAAGGGTGCTGGCTAGCAACAGCTTTCAGTGCTGGCACTTTTCATCTCTGAGCAATTGCTCGACGTTTGCAATTTCTCACCTGAGCTCTCTTTAGACTGCGCGAAAGGATGAGCAGAAGATTAGGTGGCTAGAGAAGCCCAGAGCCCCAGTGTTCTTAGGGCTACAAAAGCGCTTCCAAGGAAGGGTGCTGGCTAGCAACAGCTTTCAGTGCTGGCACTTTTCATCTCTGAGCAATTGCTCGACGTTTGCAATTTCTCAGCTCGTGTTTACGAGACGGAGAGATAGTGACCGTGATGTTTGGTGGGTAGAGAAGCGCAAAGCACCAGTGTTGCTGCGCCTGTGAAAGCGCTTCCAAGGACGGGTGCTGGCTAGCAACAGCTTTCAGTGCTGGCACTTTTCATCTCTGAGCAATTGCTCGACGTTTGCAATTTCTCACCTGAGCTCTCTTTAGACTGCGCGAGAGGATGAGCAGAAGATGAGGTGGCTAGAGAAGCCCAGAGCCCCACTGTTCTTAGGCCTACAAAAGCGCTTCCAAGGAAGGGTGCTGGCTAGCAACAGCTTTCAGTGCTGGCACTTTTCATCTCTGAGCAATTGCTCGACGTTTGCAATTTCTCACCTGAGCTCTCTTTAGACTGCGCGAAAGGATGAGCAGAATATTAGGTGGCTAGAGAAGCCCAGAGCCCCAGTGTTCTTAGGGCTACAAAAGCGCTTCCAAGGAAGGGTGCTGGCTAGCAACAGCTTTCAGTGCTGGCACTTTTCATCTCTGAGCAATTGCTCGACGTTTGCAATTTCTCACCTGAGCTCTCTTTAGACTGCGCGAGAGGATGAGCAGAAGATTAGGTGGCTAGAGAAGCCCAGAGCCCCACTGTTCTTAGGCCTACAAAAGCGCTTCCAAGGAAGGGTGCTGGCTAGCAACAGCTTTCAGTGCTGGCACTTTTCATCTCTGAACAATTGCTCAACGTTTGCAATTTCTCACCTGAGCTCTCTTTAGACTGCGCGAGAGGATGAGCAGAAGGGTAGGTGGCTATAGAAGCCCAGACCCCAGTGTTCTTAGGCCTACAAAAGCGCTTCCAAGGAAGGGTGCTGGCTAGCAAGAGCTTTCAGTGCTGCCACTTTTCATCTCTGAGCAATTGCTCGACGTTTGCAATTTCTCACCTGAGCTCTCTTTAGACTGCGCGAGAGGATGAGCAGAAGATTAGGTGGCTAGAGAAGCCCAGAGACCCGGTGTTCTTAGGCCTACAAAAGCGCTTCCAAGAAAGGGTGCTGGCTAGCAACAGCTTTCAGTGCTGGCACTTTTCATCTCTGAGCAATTGCTCGACGTTTGTAATTTCTCAGCTCGTGTCTACGAGACGGAAAGAGAATGACCGTGACGTTTGGTGGGTAGAGAAGCGCAAAGCCCCAGTGTTGCTGCGCCTGTGAAAGCGCTTCCAAGGAAGGGTGCTGGCTAGCAACAGCTTTCAGTGCTGGCACTTTTCATCTCTGAGCAATTGCTCGACGTTTGCAATTTCTCACCTGAGTTCTCTTTAGAGTGCGCGAGAGGATGAGCAGAAGATTAGGTGGCTAGAGAAGCCCAGAGCCCCAGTGTTCTTAGGCCTACAAAAGCGCTTCCAAGGAATGGTGCTGGCTAGCAAGAGCTTTCAGTGCTGGCACTTTTCATCTCTGAGCAATTGCTGGACGTTTGCAATTTCTCACCTGAGCTCTCTTTAGACTGCGCGAAAGGATGAGCAGAATATTAGGTGGCTAGAGAAGCCCAGAGCCCCAGTGTTCTTAGGCCTACAAAAGCGCTTCCAAGGAAGGGTGCTGGCTAGCAACAGCTTTCAGTGCTGGCACTTTTCATCTCTGAGCAATTGCTCGACGTTTGCAATTTCTCACCTGAGCTCTCTTTAGACTGCGCGAGAGGATGAGCAGAAGAGTAGGTGGCTAGAGAAGCCCAGAGCCCCACTGTTCTTAGGCCTACAAAAGCGCTTCCAAGGAAGGGTGCTGGCTAGCAACAGCTTTCAGTGCTGGCACTTTTCATCTCTGAACAATTGCTCAACGTTTGCAATTTCTCACCTCAGCTCTCTTTAGACTGCGCGAGAGGATGAGCAGAAGGGTAGGTGGCTATAGAAGCCCAGACCCCAGTGTTCTTAGGGCTACAAAAGCGCTTCCAAGGAAGGGTGCTGGCTAGCAACAGCTTTCAGTGCTGGCACTTTTCATCTCTGAGCAATTGCTGGACGTTTGCAATTTCTCACCTGAGCTCTCTTTAGACTGCGCGAGAGGATGAGCAGAAGATTAGGTGGCTAGAGAAGCCCAGAGCCCCAGTGTTCTTAGGCCTACAAAAGCGCTTCCAAGGAAGGGTGCTGGCTAGCAACAGCTTTCAGTGCTGGCACTTTTCATCTCTGAGCAATTGCTCGACGTTTGCAATTTCTCGGCTCGTGTTTACGAGACAGAGAGATAGTGACCGTGATGTTTGGTGGGTAGAGAAGCGCAAAGCCCCAGTGTTGCTGCGCCTGTGAAAGCGCTTCCAAGGAAGGGTGCTGGCTAGCAACAGCTTTCAGTGCTGGCACTTTTCATCTCTGAGCAATTGCTCGACGTTTGCAATTTCTCACCTGAGCTCTCTTTAGACTGCGCGAGAGGATGAGCAGAAGAGTAGGTGGCTAGAGAAGCCCAGAGCCCCAGTGTTCTTAGGGCTACAAAAGCGCTTCCAAGGAAGGGTGCTGGCTAGCAACAGCTTTCAGTGCTGGCACTTTTCATCTCTGAACAATTGCTCAACTTTTGCAATTTCTCACCTGAGCTCTCTTTAGACTGCGCGAGAGGATGAGCAGAAGGGTAGGTGGCTATAGAAGCCCAGACCCCAGTGTTCTTAGGGCTACAAAAGCGCTTCCAAGGAAGGGTGCTGGCTAGCAACAGCTTTCAGTGCTGGCACTTTTCATCTCTGAGCAATTGCTCGACGTTTGCAATTTCTCACCTGAGCTCTCTTTAGACTGCGCGAGAGGATGAGCAGAAGATTAGGTGGCTAGAGAAGCCCAGAGCCCCAGTGTTCTTAGGGCTACAAAAGCGCTTCCAAGGAAGGGTGCTGGCTAGCAACAGCTTTCAGTGCTGGCACTTTTCATCTCTGAGCAATTGCTCGACGTTTGTAATTTCTCAGCTCGTGTCTACGAGACGGAAAGAGAATGACCGTGACGTTTGGTGGCTAGAGAAGCGCAAAGCCCCAGTGTTGCTGCGCCTGTGAAAGCGCTTCCAAGGAAGGGTGCTGGCTAGCAAGAGCTTTCAGTGCTGGCACTTTTCATCTCTGAGCAATTGCTCGACGTTTGCAATTTCTCAACTCGTGTTTACGAGACAGAGAGATAGTGACCGTGATGTTTGGTGGGTAGAGAAGCGCAAAGCCCCAGTGTTGCTGCGCCTGTGAAAGCGCTTCCAAGGAAGGGTGCTGGCTAGCAACAGCTTTCAGTGCTGGCACTTTTCATCTCTGAGCAATTGCTCGACGTTTGCAATTTCTCACCTGAGCTCTCTTTAGAGTGCGCGAGAGGATGAGCAGAAGATTAGGTGGCTAGAGAAGCCCAGAGCCCCAGTGTTCTTAGGGCTACAAGAGCGCTTCCAAGGAAGGGTGCTGGCTAGTAACAGCTTTCAGTGCTGGCACTTTTCATCTCTGAGCAATTGCTCGACGTTTGCAATTTCTCACCTGAGCTCTCTTTAGACTGCGCGAAAGGATGAGCAGAAGATTAGGTGGCTAGAGAAGCCCAGAGCCCCACTGTTCTTAGGGCTACAAAAGCGCTTCCAAGGAAGGGTGCTGGCTAGCAAGAGCTTTCAGTGCTGGCACTTTTCATCTCTGAGCAATTGCTGGATGTTTGCAATTTCTCACCTGAGCTCTCTTTAGACTGCGCGAGAGGATGAGCAGAAGATTAGGTGGCTAGAGAAGCCCAGAGCCCCAGTGTTCTTAGGCCTACAAAAGCGCTTCCAAGGAAGGGTGCTGGCTAGCAAGAGCTTTCAGTGCTGGCACTTTTCATCTCTGAGCAATTGCTCAACGTTTGCAATTTCTCACCTGAGCTCTCTTTAGACTGCGCGAGAGGATGAGCAGAAGAGTAGGTGGCTAGAGAAGCCCAGAGCCCCAGTGTTCTTAGGCCTACAAAAGCGCTTCCAAGGAAGGGTGCTGGCTAGCAAGAGCTTTCAGTGCTGGCACTTTTCATCTCTGAGCAATTGCTCGACGTTTGCAATTTCTCAGCTCGTATGTACGAGACGGAGAGATAGTGACCGTGATGTTTGGTGGCTAGAGAAGCGCAAAGCCCCAGTGTTGCTGCGCCTGTGAAAGCGCTTCCAAGGAAGGGTGCTGGCTAGCAAGAGCTTTCAGTGCTGGCACTTTTCATCTCTGAGCAATTGCTCGACGTTTGCAATTTCTCCCCTGAGCTCTCTTTAGACTGCGCGAGAGGATGAGCAGAAGAGTAGGTGGCTAGAGAAGCCCAGAGCCCCAGTGTTCTTAGGGCTACAAAAGCGCTTCCAAGGAAGGGTGCTGGCTAGCAACAGCTTTCAGTGCTGGCACTTTTCATCTCTGAGCAATTGCTCGACGTTTGCAATTTCTCACCTGAGCTCTCTTTAGACTGCGCGAGAGGATGAGCAGAAGAGTAGGTGGCTAGAGAAGCCCAGAGCCCCACTGTTCTTAGGCCTACAAAAGCGCTTCCAAGGAAGGGTGCTGGCTAGCAACAGCTTTCAGTACTGGCACTTTTCATCTCTGAGCAATTGCTCGACGTTTGCAATTTCTCCCCTGAGCTCTCTTTAGACTGCGCGAGAGGATGAGCAGAAGAGTAGGTGGCTAGAGAAGCCCAGAGCCCCACTCTTCTTAGGGCTACAAAGCACTTCCAAGGAAGGGTGCTGGCTAGCAACAGCTTTCAGTGCTGGCACTTTTCATCTCTGAGCAATTGCTCGACGTTTGCAATTTCTCGGCTCGTGTTTACGAGACAGAGAGATAGTGACCGTGATGTTTGGTGGGTAGAGAAGCGCAAAGCCCCAGTGTTGCTGCACCTGTGAAAGCGCTTCCAAGGAAGGGTGCTGGCTAGCAACAGCTTTCAGTGCTGGCACTTTTCATCTCTGAGCAATTGCTCGACGTTTGCAATTTCTCACCTGAGCTCTTTTTAGACGGCGCGAGAGGATGAGCAGAAGATGAGGTGGCTAGAGAAGCCCAGAGCCCCAGTGTTCTTAGGCCTACAAGAGCGCTTCCAAGGAAGGGTGCTGGCTAGCAACAGCTTTCAGTGCTGGCACTTTTCATCTCTGAGCAATTGCTCGACGTTTGCAATTTCTCACCTGAGCTCTCTTTAGACTGCGCGAGAGGATGAGCAGAAGATTAGGTGGCTAGAGAAGCCCAGAGCCCCACTGTTCTTAGGCCTACAAGAGCGCTTCCAAGGAAGGGTGCTGGCTAGCAACAGCTTTCAGTGCTGGCACTTTTCATCTCTGAGCAATTGCTCGACGTTTGCAATTTCTCGGCTTGTGTTTACGAGACGGAGAGATAGTGACCGTGATGTTTGGTGGGTAGAGAAGCGCAAAGCCCCAGTGTTGCTGCGCCTGTGAAAGCACTTCCAAGGAAGGGTGCTGGCTAGCAACAGCTTTCAGTGCTGGCACTTTTCATCTCTGAGCAATTGCTCGACGTTTGCAATTTCTCACCTGAGCTCTCTTTAGACTGCGCGAGAGGATGAGCAGAAGAGTAGGTGGCTAGAGAAGCCCAGAGCCCCAGTGTTCTTAGGCCTACAAAAGCGCTTCCAAGGAAGGGTGCTGGCTAGCAACAGCTTTCAGTGCTGGCACTTTTCATCTCTGAGCAATTGCTCGACGTTTGAAATTTCTCCCCTGAGCTCTCTTTAGACTGCGCGAGAGGATGAGCAGAAGAGTAGGTGGCTAGAGAAGCCCAGAGCCCCAGTGTTCTTAGGCCTACAAAAGCGCTTCCAAGGAAGGGTGCTGGCTAGCAACAGCTTTCAGTGCTGGCACTTTTCATCTCTGAGCAATTGCTCGACGTTTGCAATTTCTCACCTGAGCTCTCTTTAGACGGCGCGAGAGGATGAGCAGAAGAGTAGGTGGCTAGAGAAGCCCAGAGCCCCAGTGTTCTTAGGGCTACAAAAGCGCTTCCAAGGAAGGGTGCTGGCTAGCAACAGCTTTCAGTGCTGGCACTTTTCATCTCTGAGCAATTGCTCGACGTTTGCAATTTCTCAGCTCTTATCTATGAGATGGAGAGATAGTGACCGTGACGTTTGGTGGGTAGAGAAGCGCAAAGCCCCAGTGTTGCTGCGCCTGTGAAAGCGCTTCCAAGGAAGGCTGCTGGCTAGCAACAGCTTTCAGTGCTGGCACTTTTCATCTCTGAGCAATTGCTCGACGTTTGCAATTTCTCACCTGAGCTCTCTTTAGACTGCGCGAGAGGATGAGCAGAAGATTAGGTGGCTAGAGAAGCCCAGAGCCCCACTGTTCTTAGGGCTACAAAAGCGCTTCCAAGGAAGGGTGCTGGCTAGCAACAGCTTTCAGTGCTGGCACTTTTCATCTCTGAGCAATTGCTCGACGTTTGCAATTTCTCACCTGAGCTCTCTTTAGACTGCGCGAAAGGATGAGCAGAAGATTAGGTGGCTAGAGAAGCCCAGAGCCCCAGTGTTCTTAGGGCTACAAAAGCGCTTCCAAGGAAGGGTGCTGGCTAGCAACAGCTTTCAGTGCTGGCACTTTTCATCTCTGAGCAATTGCTCGACGTTTGCAATTTCTCAGCTCGTGTTTACGAGACGGAGAGATAGTGACCGTGATGTTTGGTGGGTAGAGAAGCGCAAAGCACCAGTGTTGCTGCGCCTGTGAAAGCGCTTCCAAGGACGGGTGCTGGCTAGCAACAGCTTTCAGTGCTGGCACTTTTCATCTCTGAGCAATTGCTCGACGTTTGCAATTTCTCACCTGAGCTCTCTTTAGACTGCGCGAGAGGATGAGCAGAAGATGAGGTGGCTAGAGAAGCCCAGAGCCCCACTGTTCTTAGGCCTACAAAAGCGCTTCCAAGGAAGGGTGCTGGCTAGCAACAGCTTTCAGTGCTGGCACTTTTCATCTCTGAGCAATTGCTCGACGTTTGCAATTTCTCACCTGAGCTCTCTTTAGACTGCGCGAAAGGATGAGCAGAATATTAGGTGGCTAGAGAAGCCCAGAGCCCCAGTGTTCTTAGGGCTACAAAAGCGCTTCCAAGGAAGGGTGCTGGCTAGCAACAGCTTTCAGTGCTGGCACTTTTCATCTCTGAGCAATTGCTCGACGTTTGCAATTTCTCACCTGAGCTCTCTTTAGACTGCGCGAGAGGATGAGCAGAAGATTAGGTGGCTAGAGAAGCCCAGAGCCCCACTGTTCTTAGGCCTACAAAAGCGCTTCCAAGGAAGGGTGCTGGCTAGCAACAGCTTTCAGTGCTGGCACTTTTCATCTCTGAACAATTGCTCAACGTTTGCAATTTCTCACCTGAGCTCTCTTTAGACTGCGCGAGAGGATGAGCAGAAGGGTAGGTGGCTATAGAAGCCCAGACCCCAGTGTTCTTAGGCCTACAAAAGCGCTTCCAAGGAAGGGTGCTGGCTAGCAACAGCTTTCAGTGCTGCCACTTTTCATCTCTGAGCAATTGCTCGACGTTTGCAATTTCTCACCTGAGCTCTCTTTAGACTGCGCGAGAGGATGAGCAGAAGATGAGGTGGCTAGAGAAGCCCAGAGCCCCACTGTTCTTAGGCCTACAAAAGCGCTTCCAAGGAAGGGTGCTGGCTAGCAACAGCTTTCAGTGCTGGCACTTTTCATCTCTGAGCAATTGCTCGACGTTTGCAATTTCTCACCTGAGCTCTCTTTAGACTGCGCGAAAGGATGAGCAGAATATTAGGTGGCTAGAGAAGCCCAGAGCCCCAGTGTTCTTAGGGCTACAAAAGCGCTTCCAAGGAAGGGTGCTGGCTAGCAACAGCTTTCAGTGCTGGCACTTTTCATCTCTGAGCAATTGCTCGACGTTTGCAATTTCTCACCTGAGCTCTCTTTAGACTGCGCGAGAGGATGAGCAGAAGATTAGGTGGCTAGAGAAGCCCAGAGCCCCACTGTTCTTAGGCCTACAAAAGCGCTTCCAAGGAAGGGTGCTGGCTAGCAACAGCTTTCAGTGCTGGCACTTTTCATCTCTGAACAATTGCTCAACGTTTGCAATTTCTCACCTGAGCTCTCTTTAGACTGCGCGAGAGGATGAGCAGAAGGGTAGGTGGCTATAGAAGCCCAGACCCCAGTGTTCTTAGGCCTACAAAAGCGCTTCCAAGGAAGGGTGCTGGCTAGCAAGAGCTTTCAGTGCTGCCACTTTTCATCTCTGAGCAATTGCTCGACGTTTGCAATTTCTCACCTGAGCTCTCTTTAGACTGCGCGAGAGGATGAGCAGAAGATTAGGTGGCTAGAGAAGCCCAGAGACCCGGTGTTCTTAGGCCTACAAAAGCGCTTCCAAGAAAGGGTGCTGGCTAGCAACAGCTTTCAGTGCTGGCACTTTTCATCTCTGAGCAATTGCTCGACGTTTGTAATTTCTCAGCTCGTGTCTACGAGACGGAAAGAGAATGACCGTGACGTTTGGTGGGTAGAGAAGCGCAAAGCCCCAGTGTTGCTGCGCCTGTGAAAGCGCTTCCAAGGAAGGGTGCTGGCTAGCAACAGCTTTCAGTGCTGGCACTTTTCATCTCTGAGCAATTGCTCGACGTTTGCAATTTCTCACCTGAGTTCTCTTTAGAGTGCGCGAGAGGATGAGCAGAAGATTAGGTGGCTAGAGAAGCCCAGAGCCCCAGTGTTCTTAGGCCTACAAAAGCGCTTCCAAGGAATGGTGCTGGCTAGCAAGAGCTTTCAGTGCTGGCACTTTTCATCTCTGAGCAATTGCTGGACGTTTGCAATTTCTCACCTGAGCTCTCTTTAGACTGCGCGAAAGGATGAGCAGAATATTAGGTGGCTAGAGAAGCCCAGAGCCCCAGTGTTCTTAGGCCTACAAAAGCGCTTCCAAGGAAGGGTGCTGGCTAGCAACAGCTTTCAGTGCTGGCACTTTTCATCTCTGAGCAATTGCTCGACGTTTGCAATTTCTCACCTGAGCTCTCTTTAGACTGCGCGAGAGGATGAGCAGAAGAGTAGGTGGCTAGAGAAGCCCAGAGCCCCACTGTTCTTAGGCCTACAAAAGCGCTTCCAAGGAAGGGTGCTGGCTAGCAACAGCTTTCAGTGCTGGCACTTTTCATCTCTGAACAATTGCTCAACGTTTGCAATTTCTCACCTCAGCTCTCTTTAGACTGCGCGAGAGGATGAGCAGAAGGGTAGGTGGCTATAGAAGCCCAGACCCCAGTGTTCTTAGGGCTACAAAAGCGCTTCCAAGGAAGGGTGCTGGCTAGCAACAGCTTTCAGTGCTGGCACTTTTCATCTCTGAGCAATTGCTGGACGTTTGCAATTTCTCACCTGAGCTCTCTTTAGACTGCGCGAGAGGATGAGCAGAAGATTAGGTGGCTAGAGAAGCCCAGAGCCCCAGTGTTCTTAGGCCTACAAAAGCGCTTCCAAGGAAGGGTGCTGGCTAGCAACAGCTTTCAGTGCTGGCACTTTTCATCTCTGAGCAATTGCTCGACGTTTGCAATTTCTCGGCTCGTGTTTACGAGACAGAGAGATAGTGACCGTGATGTTTGGTGGGTAGAGAAGCGCAAAGCCCCAGTGTTGCTGCGCCTGTGAAAGCGCTTCCAAGGAAGGGTGCTGGCTAGCAACAGCTTTCAGTGCTGGCACTTTTCATCTCTGAGCAATTGCTCGACGTTTGCAATTTCTCACCTGAGCTCTCTTTAGACTGCGCGAGAGGATGAGCAGAAGAGTAGGTGGCTAGAGAAGCCCAGAGCCCCAGTGTTCTTAGGGCTACAAAAGCGCTTCCAAGGAAGGGTGCTGGCTAGCAACAGCTTTCAGTGCTGGCACTTTTCATCTCTGAACAATTGCTCAACTTTTGCAATTTCTCACCTGAGCTCTCTTTAGACTGCGCGAGAGGATGAGCAGAAGGGTAGGTGGCTATAGAAGCCCAGACCCCAGTGTTCTTAGGGCTACAAAAGCGCTTCCAAGGAAGGGTGCTGGCTAGCAACAGCTTTCAGTGCTGGCACTTTTCATCTCTGAGCAATTGCTCGACGTTTGCAATTTCTCACCTGAGCTCTCTTTAGACTGCGCGAGAGGATGAGCAGAAGATTAGGTGGCTAGAGAAGCCCAGAGCCCCAGTGTTCTTAGGGCTACAAAAGCGCTTCCAAGGAAGGGTGCTGGCTAGCAACAGCTTTCAGTGCTGGCACTTTTCATCTCTGAGCAATTGCTCGACGTTTGTAATTTCTCAGCTCGTGTCTACGAGACGGAAAGAGAATGACCGTGACGTTTGGTGGCTAGAGAAGCGCAAAGCCCCAGTGTTGCTGCGCCTGTGAAAGCGCTTCCAAGGAAGGGTGCTGGCTAGCAAGAGCTTTCAGTGCTGGCACTTTTCATCTCTGAGCAATTGCTCGACGTTTGCAATTTCTCAACTCGTGTTTACGAGACAGAGAGATAGTGACCGTGATGTTTGGTGGGTAGAGAAGCGCAAAGCCCCAGTGTTGCTGCGCCTGTGAAAGCGCTTCCAAGGAAGGGTGCTGGCTAGCAACAGCTTTCAGTGCTGGCACTTTTCATCTCTGAGCAATTGCTCGACGTTTGCAATTTCTCACCTGAGCTCTCTTTAGAGTGCGCGAGAGGATGAGCAGAAGATTAGGTGGCTAGAGAAGCCCAGAGCCCCAGTGTTCTTAGGGCTACAAGAGCGCTTCCAAGGAAGGGTGCTGGCTAGTAACAGCTTTCAGTGCTGGCACTTTTCATCTCTGAGCAATTGCTCGACGTTTGCAATTTCTCACCTGAGCTCTCTTTAGACTGCGCGAAAGGATGAGCAGAAGATTAGGTGGCTAGAGAAGCCCAGAGCCCCACTGTTCTTAGGGCTACAAAAGCGCTTCCAAGGAAGGGTGCTGGCTAGCAAGAGCTTTCAGTGCTGGCACTTTTCATCTCTGAGCAATTGCTGGATGTTTGCAATTTCTCACCTGAGCTCTCTTTAGACTGCGCGAGAGGATGAGCAGAAGATTAGGTGGCTAGAGAAGCCCAGAGCCCCAGTGTTCTTAGGCCTACAAAAGCGCTTCCAAGGAAGGGTGCTGGCTAGCAAGAGCTTTCAGTGCTGGCACTTTTCATCTCTGAGCA
This sequence comes from Sarcoramphus papa, assembly GCA_037962945.1. Taxonomy (NCBI): domain Eukaryota; kingdom Metazoa; phylum Chordata; class Aves; order Accipitriformes; family Cathartidae; genus Sarcoramphus; species Sarcoramphus papa. The sequence goes on from CM075586.1 coordinate 96,599,468, forward strand.
ATTGCTCAACGTTTGCAATTTCTCACCTGAGCTCTCTTTAGACTGCGCGAGAGGATGAGCAGAAGAGTAGGTGGCTAGAGAAGCCCAGAGCCCCAGTGTTCTTAGGCCTACAAAAGCGCTTCCAAGGAAGGGTGCTGGCTAGCAAGAGCTTTCAGTGCTGGCACTTTTCATCTCTGAGCAATTGCTCGACGTTTGCAATTTCTCAGCTCGTATGTACGAGACGGAGAGATAGTGACCGTGATGTTTGGTGGCTAGAGAAGCGCAAAGCCCCAGTGTTGCTGCGCCTGTGAAAGCGCTTCCAAGGAAGGGTGCTGGCTAGCAAGAGCTTTCAGTGCTGGCACTTTTCATCTCTGAGCAATTGCTCGACGTTTGCAATTTCTCCCCTGAGCTCTCTTTAGACTGCGCGAGAGGATGAGCAGAAGAGTAGGTGGCTAGAGAAGCCCAGAGCCCCAGTGTTCTTAGGGCTACAAAAGCGCTTCCAAGGAAGGGTGCTGGCTAGCAACAGCTTTCAGTGCTGGCACTTTTCATCTCTGAGCAATTGCTCGACGTTTGCAATTTCTCACCTGAGCTCTCTTTAGACTGCGCGAGAGGATGAGCAGAAGAGTAGGTGGCTAGAGAAGCCCAGAGCCCCACTGTTCTTAGGCCTACAAAAGCGCTTCCAAGGAAGGGTGCTGGCTAGCAACAGCTTTCAGTACTGGCACTTTTCATCTCTGAGCAATTGCTCGACGTTTGCAATTTCTCCCCTGAGCTCTCTTTAGACTGCGCGAGAGGATGAGCAGAAGAGTAGGTGGCTAGAGAAGCCCAGAGCCCCACTCTTCTTAGGGCTACAAAGCACTTCCAAGGAAGGGTGCTGGCTAGCAACAGCTTTCAGTGCTGGCACTTTTCATCTCTGAGCAATTGCTCGACGTTTGCAATTTCTCGGCTCGTGTTTACGAGACAGAGAGATAGTGACCGTGATGTTTGGTGGGTAGAGAAGCGCAAAGCCCCAGTGTTGCTGCACCTGTGAAAGCGCTTCCAAGGAAGGGTGCTGGCTAGCAACAGCTTTCAGTGCTGGCACTTTTCATCTCTGAGCAATTGCTCGACGTTTGCAATTTCTCACCTGAGCTCTTTTTAGACGGCGCGAGAGGATGAGCAGAAGATGAGGTGGCTAGAGAAGCCCAGAGCCCCAGTGTTCTTAGGCCTACAAGAGCGCTTCCAAGGAAGGGTGCTGGCTAGCAACAGCTTTCAGTGCTGGCACTTTTCATCTCTGAGCAATTGCTCGACGTTTGCAATTTCTCACCTGAGCTCTCTTTAGACTGCGCGAGAGGATGAGCAGAAGATTAGGTGGCTAGAGAAGCCCAGAGCCCCACTGTTCTTAGGCCTACAAGAGCGCTTCCAAGGAAGGGTGCTGGCTAGCAACAGCTTTCAGTGCTGGCACTTTTCATCTCTGAGCAATTGCTCGACGTTTGCAATTTCTCGGCTTGTGTTTACGAGACGGAGAGATAGTGACCGTGATGTTTGGTGGGTAGAGAAGCGCAAAGCCCCAGTGTTGCTGCGCCTGTGAAAGCACTTCCAAGGAAGGGTGCTGGCTAGCAACAGCTTTCAGTGCTGGCACTTTTCATCTCTGAGCAATTGCTCGACGTTTGCAATTTCTCACCTGAGCTCTCTTTAGACTGCGCGAGAGGATGAGCAGAAGAGTAGGTGGCTAGAGAAGCCCAGAGCCCCAGTGTTCTTAGGCCTACAAAAGCGCTTCCAAGGAAGGGTGCTGGCTAGCAACAGCTTTCAGTGCTGGCACTTTTCATCTCTGAGCAATTGCTCGACGTTTGAAATTTCTCCCCTGAGCTCTCTTTAGACTGCGCGAGAGGATGAGCAGAAGAGTAGGTGGCTAGAGAAGCCCAGAGCCCCAGTGTTCTTAGGCCTACAAAAGCGCTTCCAAGGAAGGGTGCTGGCTAGCAACAGCTTTCAGTGCTGGCACTTTTCATCTCTGAGCAATTGCTCGACGTTTGCAATTTCTCACCTGAGCTCTCTTTAGACGGCGCGAGAGGATGAGCAGAAGAGTAGGTGGCTAGAGAAGCCCAGAGCCCCAGTGTTCTTAGGGCTACAAAAGCGCTTCCAAGGAAGGGTGCTGGCTAGCAACAGCTTTCAGTGCTGGCACTTTTCATCTCTGAGCAATTGCTCGACGTTTGCAATTTCTCAGCTCTTATCTATGAGATGGAGAGATAGTGACCGTGACGTTTGGTGGGTAGAGAAGCGCAAAGCCCCAGTGTTGCTGCGCCTGTGAAAGCGCTTCCAAGGAAGGCTGCTGGCTAGCAACAGCTTTCAGTGCTGGCACTTTTCATCTCTGAGCAATTGCTCGACGTTTGCAATTTCTCACCTGAGCTCTCTTTAGACTGCGCGAGAGGATGAGCAGAAGATTAGGTGGCTAGAGAAGCCCAGAGCCCCACTGTTCTTAGGGCTACAAAAGCGCTTCCAAGGAAGGGTGCTGGCTAGCAACAGCTTTCAGTGCTGGCACTTTTCATCTCTGAGCAATTGCTCGACGTTTGCAATTTCTCACCTGAGCTCTCTTTAGACTGCGCGAAAGGATGAGCAGAAGATTAGGTGGCTAGAGAAGCCCAGAGCCCCAGTGTTCTTAGGGCTACAAAAGCGCTTCCAAGGAAGGGTGCTGGCTAGCAACAGCTTTCAGTGCTGGCACTTTTCATCTCTGAGCAATTGCTCGACGTTTGCAATTTCTCAGCTCGTGTTTACGAGACGGAGAGATAGTGACCGTGATGTTTGGTGGGTAGAGAAGCGCAAAGCACCAGTGTTGCTGCGCCTGTGAAAGCGCTTCCAAGGACGGGTGCTGGCTAGCAACAGCTTTCAGTGCTGGCACTTTTCATCTCTGAGCAATTGCTCGACGTTTGCAATTTCTCACCTGAGCTCTCTTTAGACTGCGCGAGAGGATGAGCAGAAGATGAGGTGGCTAGAGAAGCCCAGAGCCCCACTGTTCTTAGGCCTACAAAAGCGCTTCCAAGGAAGGGTGCTGGCTAGCAACAGCTTTCAGTGCTGGCACTTTTCATCTCTGAGCAATTGCTCGACGTTTGCAATTTCTCACCTGAGCTCTCTTTAGACTGCGCGAAAGGATGAGCAGAATATTAGGTGGCTAGAGAAGCCCAGAGCCCCAGTGTTCTTAGGGCTACAAAAGCGCTTCCAAGGAAGGGTGCTGGCTAGCAACAGCTTTCAGTGCTGGCACTTTTCATCTCTGAGCAATTGCTCGACGTTTGCAATTTCTCACCTGAGCTCTCTTTAGACTGCGCGAGAGGATGAGCAGAAGATTAGGTGGCTAGAGAAGCCCAGAGCCCCACTGTTCTTAGGCCTACAAAAGCGCTTCCAAGGAAGGGTGCTGGCTAGCAACAGCTTTCAGTGCTGGCACTTTTCATCTCTGAACAATTGCTCAACGTTTGCAATTTCTCACCTGAGCTCTCTTTAGACTGCGCGAGAGGATGAGCAGAAGGGTAGGTGGCTATAGAAGCCCAGACCCCAGTGTTCTTAGGCCTACAAAAGCGCTTCCAAGGAAGGGTGCTGGCTAGCAACAGCTTTCAGTGCTGCCACTTTTCATCTCTGAGCAATTGCTCGACGTTTGCAATTTCTCACCTGAGCTCTCTTTAGACTGCGCGAGAGGATGAGCAGAAGATTAGGTGGCTAGAGAAGCCCAGAGACCCGGTGTTCTTAGGCCTACAAAAGCGCTTCCAAGAAAGGGTGCTGGCTAGCAACAGCTTTCAGTGCTGGCACTTTTCATCTCTGAGCAATTGCTCGACGTTTGTAATTTCTCAGCTCGTGTCTACGAGACGGAAAGAGAATGACCGTGACGTTTGGTGGGTAGAGAAGCGCAAAGCCCCAGTGTTGCTGCGCCTGTGAAAGCGCTTCCAAGGAAGGGTGCTGGCTAGCAACAGCTTTCAGTGCTGGCACTTTTCATCTCTGAGCAATTGCTCGACGTTTGCAATTTCTCACCTGAGTTCTCTTTAGAGTGCGCGAGAGGATGAGCAGAAGATTAGGTGGCTAGAGAAGCCCAGAGCCCCAGTGTTCTTAGGCCTACAAAAGCGCTTCCAAGGAATGGTGCTGGCTAGCAAGAGCTTTCAGTGCTGGCACTTTTCATCTCTGAGCAATTGCTGGACGTTTGCAATTTCTCACCTGAGCTCTCTTTAGACTGCGCGAAAGGATGAGCAGAATATTAGGTGGCTAGAGAAGCCCAGAGCCCCAGTGTTCTTAGGCCTACAAAAGCGCTTCCAAGGAAGGGTGCTGGCTAGCAACAGCTTTCAGTGCTGGCACTTTTCATCTCTGAGCAATTGCTCGACGTTTGCAATTTCTCACCTGAGCTCTCTTTAGACTGCGCGAGAGGATGAGCAGAAGAGTAGGTGGCTAGAGAAGCCCAGAGCCCCACTGTTCTTAGGCCTACAAAAGCGCTTCCAAGGAAGGGTGCTGGCTAGCAACAGCTTTCAGTGCTGGCACTTTTCATCTCTGAACAATTGCTCAACGTTTGCAATTTCTCACCTCAGCTCTCTTTAGACTGCGCGAGAGGATGAGCAGAAGGGTAGGTGGCTATAGAAGCCCAGACCCCAGTGTTCTTAGGGCTACAAAAGCGCTTCCAAGGAAGGGTGCTGGCTAGCAACAGCTTTCAGTGCTGGCACTTTTCATCTCTGAGCAATTGCTGGACGTTTGCAATTTCTCACCTGAGCTCTCTTTAGACTGCGCGAGAGGATGAGCAGAAGATTAGGTGGCTAGAGAAGCCCAGAGCCCCAGTGTTCTTAGGCCTACAAAAGCGCTTCCAAGGAAGGGTGCTGGCTAGCAACAGCTTTCAGTGCTGGCACTTTTCATCTCTGAGCAATTGCTCGACGTTTGCAATTTCTCGGCTCGTGTTTACGAGACAGAGAGATAGTGACCGTGATGTTTGGTGGGTAGAGAAGCGCAAAGCCCCAGTGTTGCTGCGCCTGTGAAAGCGCTTCCAAGGAAGGGTGCTGGCTAGCAACAGCTTTCAGTGCTGGCACTTTTCATCTCTGAGCAATTGCTCGACGTTTGCAATTTCTCACCTGAGCTCTCTTTAGACTGCGCGAGAGGATGAGCAGAAGAGTAGGTGGCTAGAGAAGCCCAGAGCCCCAGTGTTCTTAGGGCTACAAAAGCGCTTCCAAGGAAGGGTGCTGGCTAGCAACAGCTTTCAGTGCTGGCACTTTTCATCTCTGAACAATTGCTCAACTTTTGCAATTTCTCACCTGAGCTCTCTTTAGACTGCGCGAGAGGATGAGCAGAAGGGTAGGTGGCTATAGAAGCCCAGACCCCAGTGTTCTTAGGGCTACAAAAGCGCTTCCAAGGAAGGGTGCTGGCTAGCAACAGCTTTCAGTGCTGGCACTTTTCATCTCTGAGCAATTGCTCGACGTTTGCAATTTCTCACCTGAGCTCTCTTTAGACTGCGCGAGAGGATGAGCAGAAGATTAGGTGGCTAGAGAAGCCCAGAGCCCCAGTGTTCTTAGGGCTACAAAAGCGCTTCCAAGGAAGGGTGCTGGCTAGCAACAGCTTTCAGTGCTGGCACTTTTCATCTCTGAGCAATTGCTCGACGTTTGTAATTTCTCAGCTCGTGTCTACGAGACGGAAAGAGAATGACCGTGACGTTTGGTGGCTAGAGAAGCGCAAAGCCCCAGTGTTGCTGCGCCTGTGAAAGCGCTTCCAAGGAAGGGTGCTGGCTAGCAACAGCTTTCAGTGCTGGCACTTTTCATCTCTGAGCAATTGCTCGACGTTTGCAATTTCTCACCTGAGCTCTCTTTAGACTGCGCGAGAGGATGAGCAGAAGATTAGGTGGCTAGAGAAGCCCAGAGCCCCAGTGTTCTTAGGGCTACAAAAGCGCTTCCAAGGAAGGGTGCTGGCTAGCAAGAGCTTTCAGTGCTGGCACTTTTCATCTCTGAGCAATTGCTCGACGTTTGCAATTTCTCAACTCGTGTTTACGAGACAGAGAGATAGTGACCGTGATGTTTGGTGGGTAGAGAAGCGCAAAGCCCCAGTGTTGCTGCGCCTGTGAAAGCGCTTCCAAGGAAGGGTGCTGGCTAGCAACAGCTTTCAGTGCTGGCACTTTTCATCTCTGAGCAATTGCTCGACGTTTGCAATTTCTCACCTGAGCTCTCTTTAGAGTGCGCGAGAGGATGAGCAGAAGATTAGGTGGCTAGAGAAGCCCAGAGCCCCAGTGTTCTTAGGGCTACAAGAGCGCTTCCAAGGAAGGGTGCTGGCTAGTAACAGCTTTCAGTGCTGGCACTTTTCATCTCTGAGCAATTGCTCGACGTTTGCAATTTCTCACCTGAGCTCTCTTTAGACTGCGCGAAAGGATGAGCAGAAGATTAGGTGGCTAGAGAAGCCCAGAGCCCCACTGTTCTTAGGGCTACAAAAGCGCTTCCAAGGAAGGGTGCTGGCTAGCAAGAGCTTTCAGTGCTGGCACTTTTCATCTCTGAGCAATTGCTGGATGTTTGCAATTTCTCACCTGAGCTCTCTTTAGACTGCGCGAGAGGATGAGCAGAAGATTAGGTGGCTAGAGAAGCCCAGAGCCCCAGTGTTCTTAGGCCTACAAAAGCGCTTCCAAGGAAGGGTGCTGGCTAGCAAGAGCTTTCAGTGCTGGCACTTTTCATCTCTGAGCAATTGCTCAACGTTTGCAATTTCTCACCTGAGCTCTCTTTAGACTGCGCGAGAGGATGAGCAGAAGAGTAGGTGGCTAGAGAAGCCCAGAGCCCCAGTGTTCTTAGGCCTACAAAAGCGCTTCCAAGGAAGGGTGCTGGCTAGCAAGAGCTTTCAGTGCTGGCACTTTTCATCTCTGAGCAATTGCTCGACGTTTGCAATTTCTCAGCTCGTATGTACGAGACGGAGAGATAGTGACCGTGATGTTTGGTGGCTAGAGAAGCGCAAAGCCCCAGTGTTGCTGCGCCTGTGAAAGCGCTTCCAAGGAAGGGTGCTGGCTAGCAAGAGCTTTCAGTGCTGGCACTTTTCATCTCTGAGCAATTGCTCGACGTTTGCAATTTCTCCCCTGAGCTCTCTTTAGACTGCGCGAGAGGATGAGCAGAAGAGTAGGTGGCTAGAGAAGCCCAGAGCCCCAGTGTTCTTAGGGCTACAAAAGCGCTTCCAAGGAAGGGTGCTGGCTAGCAACAGCTTTCAGTGCTGGCACTTTTCATCTCTGAGCAATTGCTCGACGTTTGCAATTTCTCACCTGAGCTCTCTTTAGACTGCGCGAGAGGATGAGCAGAAGAGTAGGTGGCTAGAGAAGCCCAGAGCCCCACTGTTCTTAGGCCTACAAAAGCGCTTCCAAGGAAGGGTGCTGGCTAGCAACAGCTTTCAGTACTGGCACTTTTCATCTCTGAGCAATTGCTCGACGTTTGCAATTTCTCCCCTGAGCTCTCTTTAGACTGCGCGAGAGGATGAGCAGAAGAGTAGGTGGCTAGAGAAGCCCAGAGCCCCACTGTTCTTAGGGCTACAAAGCACTTCCAAGGAAGGGTGCTGGCTAGCAACAGCTTTCAGTGCTGGCACTTTTCATCTCTGAGCAATTGCTCGACGTTTGCAATTTCTCGGCTCGTGTTTACGAGACAGAGAGATAGTGACCGTGATGTTTGGTGGGTAGAGAAGCGCAAAGCCCCAGTGTTGCTGCACCTGTGAAAGCGCTTCCAAGGAAGGGTGCTGGCTAGCAACAGCTTTCAGTGCTGGCACTTTTCATCTCTGAGCAATTGCTCGACGTTTGCAATTTCTCACCTGAGCTCTTTTTAGACGGCGCGAGAGGATGAGCAGAAGATGAGGTGGCTAGAGAAGCCCAGAGCCCCAGTGTTCTTAGGCCTACAAGAGCGCTTCCAAGGAAGGGTGCTGGCTAGCAACAGCTTTCAGTGCTGGCACTTTTCATCTCTGAGCAATTGCTCGACGTTTGCAATTTCTCACCTGAGCTCTCTTTAGACTGCGCGAGAGGATGAGCAGAAGAGTAGGTGGCTAGAGAAGCCCAGAGCCCCAGTGTTCTTAGGGCTACAAAAGCGCTTCCAAGGAAGGGTGCTGGCTAGCAACAGCTTTCAGTGCTGGCACTTTTCATCTCTGAGCAATTGCTCGACGTTTGCAATTTCTCAACTCGTGTTTACGAGACAGAGAGATAGTGACCGTGATGTTTGGTGGGTAGAGAAGCGCAAAGCCCCAGTGTTGCTGCGCCTGTGAAAGCGCTTCCAAGGAAGGGTGCTGGCTAGCAACAGCTTTCAGTGCTGGCACTTTTCATCTCTGAGCAATTGCTCGACGTTTGCAATTTCTCACCTGAGCTCTCTTTAGAGTGCGCGAGAGGATGAGCAGAAGATTAGGTGGCTAGAGAAGCCCAGAGCCCCAGTGTTCTTAGGGCTACAAAAGCGCTTCCAAGGAAGGGTGCTGGCTAGTAACAGCTTTCAGTGCTGGCACTTTTCATCTCTGAGCAATTGCTCGACGTTTGCAATTTCTCACCTGAGCTCTCTTTAGACTGCGCGAGAGGATGAGCAGAAGATTAGGTGGCTAGAGAAGCCCAGAGCCCCACTGTTCTTAGGGCTACAAAAGCGCTTCCAAGGAAGGGTGCTGGCTAGCAACAGCTTTCAGTGCTGGCACTTTTCATCTCTGAGCAATTGCTGGATGTTTGCAATTTCTCACCTGAGCTCTCTTTAGACTGCGCGAGAGGATGAGCAGAAGATTAGGTGGCTAGAGAAGCCCAGAGCCCCAGTGTTCTTAGGCCTACAAAAGCGCTTCCAAGGAAGGGTGCTGGCTAGCAAGAGCTTTCAGTGCTGGCACTTTTCATCTCTGAGCAATTGCTCAACGTTTGCAATTTCTCACCTGAGCTCTCTTTAGACTGCGCGAGAGGATGAGCAGAAGATTAGGTGGCTAGAGAAGCCCAGAGCCCCAGTGTTCTTAGGCCTACAAGAGCGCTTCCAAGGAAGGGTGCTGGCTAGCCACAGCTTTCAGTGCTGGCACTTTTCATCTCTGAGCAATTGCTCGACGTTTGCAATTTCTCACCTGAGCTCTCTTTAGAGTGCGCGAGAGGATGAGCAGAAGATTAGGTGGCTAGAGAAGCCCAGAGCCCCAGTGTTCTTAGGGCTACAAAAGCGCTTCCAAGGAAGGGTGCTGGCTAGCAACAGCTTTCAGTGCTGGCACTTTTCATCTCTGAGCAATTGCTCGACGTTTGCAATTTCTCACCTGAGCTCTCTTTAGACTGCGCGAGAGGATGAGCAGAAGTGTAGGTGGCTAGAGAAGCCCAGAGCCCCACTGTTCTTAGGCCTACAAAAGCACTTCCAAGGAAGGGTGCTGGCTAGCAAGAGCTTTCAGTGCTGGCACTTTTCATCTCTGAACAATTGCTCAACGTTTGCAATTTCTCACCTGAGCTCTCTTTAGACTGCGCGAGAGGATGAGCAGAAGAGTAGGTGGCTAGAGAAGCCCAGAGCCCCAGTGTTCTTAGGCCTACAAAAGCGCTTCCAAGGAAGGGTGCTGGCTAGCCACAGCTTTCAGTGCTGGCACTTTTCATCTCTGAGCAATTGCTCGACGTTTGCAATCTCTCACCTGAGTTCTCTTTAGACTGCGCGAGAGGATGAGCAGAAGATTAGGTGGCTAGAGAAGCCCAGAGCCCCACTGTTCTTAGGCCTACAAAAGCGCTTCCAAGGAAGGGTGCTGGCTAGCAACAGCTTTCAGTGCTGGCACTTTTCATCTCTGAGCAATTGCTCGACGTTTGCAATTTCTCGGCTCGTGTTTACAAGACGGAGAGATAGTGACCGTGATGTTTGGTGGGTAGAGAAGCGCAAAGCCCCAGTGTTGCTGCGCCTGTGAAAGCGCTTCCAAGGAAGGGTGCTGGCTAGCAACAGCTTTCAGTGCTGGCACTTTTCATCTCTGAGCAATTGCTCGACGTTTGCAATTTCTCACCTGAGCTCTCTTTAGACTGCGCGAGAGGATGAGCAGAAGAGTAGGTGGCTAGAGAAGCCCAGAGCCCCAGTGTTCTTAGGCCTACAAAAGCGCTTCCAAGGAAGGGTGCTGGCTAGCAACAGCTTTCAGTGCTGGCACTTTTCATCTCTGAGCAATTGCTCGACGTTTGCAATTTCTCAGCTCGTATGTACGAGACGGAGAGATAGTGACCGTGATGTTTGGTGGCTAGAGAAGCGCAAAGCCCCAGTGTTGCTGCGCCTGTGAAAGCGCTTCCAAGGAAGGGTGCTGGCTAGCAACAGCTTTCAGTGCTGGCACTTTTCATCTCTGAGCAATTGCTCGACGTTTGCAATTTCTCACCTGAGCTCTCTTTAGAGTGCGCGAGAGGATGAGCAGAAGATTAGGTGGCTAGAGAAGCCCAGAGCCCCAGTGTTCTTAGGGCTACAAAAGCGCTTCCAAGGAAGGGTGCTGGCTAGCAACAGCTTTCAGTGCTGGCACTTTTCATCTCTGAGCAATTGCTGGACGTTTGCAATTTCTCACCTGAGCTCTCTTTAGACTGCGCGAGAGGATGAACAGAAGATTAGGTGGCTAGAGAAGGCCAGAGCCCCAGTGTTCTTAGGCCTACAAAAGCGCTTCCAAGGAAGGGTGCTGGCTAGCAACAGCTTTCAGTGCTGGCACTTTTCATCTCTGAGCAATTGCTCGACGTTTGCAATTTCTCACCTGAGCTCTCTTTAGACTGCGCGAGAGGATGAGCAGAAGAGTAGGTGGCTAGAGAAGCCCAGAGCCCCACTATTCTTAGGGCTACAAAAGCACTTCCAAGGAAGGGTGCTGGCTAGCAACAGCTTTCAGTGCTGGCACTTTTCATCTCTGAGCAATTGCTCGACGTTTGCAATTTCTCGGCTCGTGTTTACGAGACAGAGCGATAGTGACCGTGATGTTTGGTGGGTAGAGAAGCGCAAAGCCCCAGTGTTGCTGCACCTGTGAAAGCGCTTCCAAGGAAGGGTGCTGGCTAGCAACAGCTTTCAGTGCTGGCACTTTTCATCTCTGAACAATTGCTCGATATTTGCAATTTCTCACCTGAGCTCTCTTTAGACTGCGCGAGAGGATGAGCAGAAGAGTAGGTGGCTAGAGAAGCCCAGAACCCCAGTGTTCTTAGGCCTACAAGAGCGCTTCCAAGGAAGGGTGCTGGCTAGCCACAGCTTTCAGTGCTGGCACTTTTCATCTTTGAGCAGTTGCTCGACGTTTGCAATTTCTCAGCTCGTGTCTACGAGACTGAAAGAGAATGACCGTGATATTTGGTGGGTAGAGTAGCGCAAAGTCCCAGTGTTGCTGTGCCTGTGAAAGCGCTTCCAAGGAAGGGTGCTGGCTAGCAACAGCTTTCAGTGCTGGCACTTTTCATCTCTGAGCAATTGCTCGACGTTTGCAATTTCTCACCTCAGCTCTCTTTAGACTGCGCGAGAGGATGAGCAGAAGAGTAGGTGGCTAGAGAAGCCCAGAGCCCCAGTGTTCTTAGGGCTACAAAAGCGCTTCCAAGGAAGGGTGCTGGCTAGCAACAGCTTTCAGTGCTGGCACTTTTCATCTCTGAGCAATTGCTCGACGTTTGCAATTTCTCGGCTCGTGTTTACGAGACGGAGAGATAGTGACCGTGATGTTTGGTGGCTAGAGAAGCGCAAAGCCCCAGTGTTGCTGCGCCTGTGAAAGCGCTTCCAAGGAAGGGTGCTGGCTAGCAAGAGCTTTTTGTGCTGGCACTTTTCATCTCTGAGCAATTGCTGGATGTTTGCAATTTCTCACCTGAGCTCTCTTTAGACTGCGCGAGAGGATGAGCAGAAGATTAGGTGGCTAGAGAAGCCCAGAGCCCCACTGTTCTTAGGCCTACAAAAGCGCTTCCAAGGAAGGGTGCTGGCTAGCAAGAGCTTTCAGTGCTGGCACTTTTCATCTCTGAGCAATTGCTCGACGTTTGCAATTTCTCACCTGAGCTCTCTTTAGACTGCGCGAGAGGATGAACAGAAGATTAGGTGGCTAGAGAAGCCCAGAGCCCCAGTGTTCTTAGGCCTACAAGAGCGCTTCCAAGGAAGGGTGCTGGCTAGCAACAGCTTTCACTGCTGGCACTTTTCCTCTCTGAGCAATTGCTCGACGTTTGCAATATCTCACCTGAGCTCTCTTTAGACTGCGCGAGAGGATGAGCAGAAGAGTAGGTGGCTAGAGAAGCCCAGAGCCCCAGTGTTCTTAGGCCTACAAAAGCGCTTCCAAGGAAGGGTGCTGGCTAGCAACAGCTTTCAGTGCTGGCACTTTTCATCTCTGAGCAATTGCTCGACGTTTGCAATTTCTCACCTGAGCTCTCTTTAGACTGCGCGAGAGGATGAGCAGAAGAGTAGGTGGCTAGAGAAGCCCAGAGCCCCACTGTTCTTAGGCCTACAAAAGCGCTTCCAAGGAAGGGTGCTGGCTAGCAACAGCTTTCAGTGCTGGCACTTTTCATCTCTGAGCAATTGCTGGACGTTTGCAATTTCTCACCTGAGCTCTCTTTAGACTGCGCGAGATGATGAGCAGAAGAGTAGGTGGCTAGAGAAGCCCAGAGCCCCAGTGTTCTTAGGGCTACAAAAGCGCTTCCAAGGAAGGGTGCTGGCTAGCAAGAGCTTTCAGTGCTGGCACTTTTCATCTCTGAGCAATTGCTCGACATTTGCAATTTCTCACCTGAGCTCTCTTTAGACTGCGCGAGAGGATGAGCAGAAGAGTAGGTGGCTAGAGAAGCCCAGAGCCCCAGTGTTCTTAGGCCTACAAAAGCACTTCCAAGGAAGGGTGGTGGCTAGCAACAGCTTTCAGTGCTGGCACTTTTCATCTCTGAACAATTGCTCAACGTTTGCAATTTCTCACCTGAGCTCTCTTTAGACTGCGCGAGAGGATGAGCAGAAGAGTAGGTGGCTAGAGAAGCCCAGAGCCCCAGTGTTCTTAGGCCTACAAAAGCACTTCCAAGGAAGGGTGCTGGCTAGCAACAGCTTTCAGTGCTGGCACTTTTCATCTCTGAGCAATTGCTCAACGTTTGCAATTTCTCGGCTCGTGTTTACGAGACGGAGAGATAGTGACCGTGATGTTTGGTGGGTAGAGTAGCGCAAAGCCCCAGTGTTGCTGTGCCTGTGAAAGCGCTTCCAAGGAAGGGTGCTGGCTAGCAAGAGCTTTCAGTGCTGGCACTTTTCATCTCTGAGCAATTGCTCGACGTTTGCAATTTCTCACCTGAGCTCTCTTTAGACTGCGCGAGAGGATGAGCAGAAGAGTAGGTGTCTAGAGAAGCCCAGAGCCCCAGTGTTCTTAGGGCTACAAAAGCGCTTCCAAGGAAGGGTGCTGGCTAGCAACAGCTTTCAGTGCTGGCACTTTTCATCTCTGAGCAATTGCTCGACGTTTGCAATTTCTCTACTCGTGTTTACGAGACAGAGAGATAGTGACCGTGATGTTTGGTGGGTAGAGAAGCGCAAAGCCCCAGTGTTGCTGCGCCTGTGAAAGCGCTTCCAAGGAAGGGTGCTGGCTAGCAACAGCTTTCAGTGCTGGCACTTTTCATCTCTGAGCAATTGCTCGACGTTTGCAATTTCTCACCTGAGCTCTCTTTAGACTGCGCGAGAGGATGAGCAGAAGATTAGGTGGCTAGAGAAGCCCAGAGCCCCACTGTTCTTAGGGCTACAAGAGCGCTTCCAAGGAAGGGTGCTGGCTAGCAACAGCTTTCAGTGCTGGCACTTTTCATCTTTGAGCAGTTGCTCGACGTTTGCAATTTCTCAGCTCTTGTCTACGAGACGGAAAGAGAATGACCGTGACGTTTGGTGGGTAGAGTAGCGCAAAGCTCCAGTGTTGCTGCGCCTGTGAAAGCGCTTCCAAGGAAGGCTGCTGGCTAGCAACAGCTTTCAGTGCTGGCACTTTTCATCTCTGAGCAATTGCTCGACGTTTGCAATTTCTCACCTGAGCTCTCTTTAGACTGCGCGAGAGGATGAGCAGAAGATTAGGTGGCTAGAGAAGCCCAGAGCCCCAGTGTTCTTAGGGCTACAAAAGCGCTTCCAAGGAAGGGTGCTGGCTAGCCACAGCTTTCAGTGCTGGCACTTTTCATCTCTGAGGAATTGCTGGACGTTTGCAATTTCTCACCTCAGCTCTCTTTAGACTGCGCGAGAGGATGAGCAGAAGAGTAGGTGGCTAGAGAAGCCCAGAGCCCCACTGTTCTTAGGCCTACAAAAGCACTTCCAAGGAAGGGTGCTGGCTAGCAACAGCTTTCAGTGCTGGCACTTTTCATCTCTGAGCAATTGCTCGACGTTTGCAATCTCTCACCTGAGTTCTCTTTAGACTGCACGAGAGGATGAGCAGAAGATTAGGTGGCTAGAGAAGCCCAGAGCCCCAGTGTTCTTAGGGCTACAAAAGCACTTCCAAGGAAGGGTGCTGGCTAGCAACAGCTTTCAGTGCTGGCACTTTTCATCTCTGAGCAATTGCTCGACGTTTGCAATTTCTCAGCTCGTGTTTACGAGACGGAGAGATAGTGACCGTGATGTTTGGTGGCTAGAGAAGCGCAAAGCCCCAGTGTTGCTGCGCCTGTGAAAGCGCTTCCAAGGAAGGCTGCTGGCTAGCAACAGCTTTCAGTGCTGGCACTTTTCATCTCTGAGCAATTGCTCGACGTTTGCAATTTCTCACCTGAGCTCTCTTTAGACTGCGCGAGAGGATGAGCAGAAGAGTAGGTGTCTAGAGAAGCCCAGAGCCCCAGTGTTCTTAGGGCTACAAAAGCGCTTCCAAGGAAGGGTGCTGGCTAGCAACAGCTTTCAGTGCTGGCACTTTTCATCTCTGAGCAATTGCTCGACGTTTACAATCTCTCACCTGAGTTCTCTTTAGACTGCGCGAGAGGATGAGCAGAAGAGTAGGTGGCTATAGAAGCCCAGAGCCCCAGTGTTCTTAGGGCTACAAAAGCGCTTCCAAGGAAGGGTGCTGGCTAGCAACAGCTTTCAGTGCTGGCACTTTTCATCTCTGAGCAATTGCTCGACGTTTGCAATCTCTCACCTGAGTTCTCTTTAGACTGCGCGAGAGGATGAGCAGAAGAGTAGGTGGCTAGAGAAGCCCAGAGCCCCAGTGTTCTTAGGCCTACAAAAGCGCTTCCAAGGAAGGGTGCTGGCTAGCAACAGCTTTCAGTGCTGGCACTTTTCATCTCTGAGCAATTGCTGGACGTTTGCAATCTCTCACCTGAGTTCTCTTTAGAGTGCGCGAGAGGATGAGCAGAAGATTAGGTGGCTAGAGAAGCCCAGAGCCCCAGTGTTCTTAGGGCTACAAAAGCGCTTCCAAGGAAGGGTGCTGGCTAGCAACAGCTTTCAGTGCTGGCACTTTTCATCTCTGAGCAATTGCTCGACGTTTGCAATTTCTCAGCTCGTATTTACGAGACGGAGAGATAGTGACCGTGATGTTTGGTGGCTAGAGAAGCGCAAAGCCCCAGTGTTGCTGCGCCTGTGAAAGCGCTTCCAAGGAAGGCTGCTGGCTAGCAAGAGCTTTCAGTGCTGGCACTTTTCATCTCTGAGCAATTGCTCGACGTTTGCAATTTCTCACCTGAGCTCTCTTTAGAGTGCGCGAGAGGATGAGCAGAAGAGTAGGTGGTTAGAGTAGCCCAGAGCCCCAGTGTTCTTAGGGCTACAAAAGCGCTTCCAAGGAAGGGTGCTGGCTAGCAACAGCTTTCAGTGCTGGCACTTTTCATCTCTGAGCAATTGCTGGACGTTTGCAATTTCTCACCTGAGCTCTCTTTAGACTGCGCGAGAGGATGAACAGAAGAGTAGGTGGCTAGAGAAGCCCAGAGCCCCGGTGTTCTTAGGCCTACAAGAACGCTTCCAAGGAAGGGTGCTGGCTAGCAAGAGCTTTCAGTGCTGGCACTTTTCATCTCTGAGCAATTGCTCGACGTTTGCAATTTCTCACCTGAGCTCTCTTTAGACTGCGCGAGAGGATGAGCAGAAGAGTAGGTGGCTAGAGAAGCCCAGAGCCCCAGTGTTCTTAGGCCTACAAAAGCACTTCCAAGGAAGGGTGCTGGCTAGCCACAGCTTTCAGTGCTGGCACTTTTCATCTCTGAGCAATTGCTCGACGTTTGCAATTTCTCGGCTCGTGTTTACGAGACAGAGAGATAGTGACCGTGATGTTTGGTGGCTAGAGAAGCGCAAAGCCCCAGTGTTTCTGCACCTGTGAAAGCGCTTCCAAGGAAGGGTGCTGGCTAGCAACAGCTTTCAGTGCTGGCACTTTTCATCTCTGAGCAATTGCTCAACGTTTGCAATTTCTCACCTGAGCTCTCTTTAGACTGCGCGAGAGGATGAGCAGAAGATTAGGTGGCTAGAGAAGCCCAGAGCCCCAGTGTTCTTAGGCCTACAAGAGCGCTTCCAAGGAAGGGTGCTGGCTAGCCACAGCTTTCAGTGCTGGCACTTTTCATCTTTGAGCAGTTGCTCGACGTTTGCAATTTCTCAGCTCGTGTCTACGAGACTGAAAGAGAATGACCGTGATATTTGGTGGGTAGAGTAGCGCAAAGCCCCAGTGTTGCTGCGCCTGTGAAAGCGCTTCCAAGGAAGGGTGCTGACTAGCAACAGCTTTCAGTGCTGGCACTTTTCATCTCTGAGCAATTGCTCAACGTTTGCAATTTCTCACCTGAGCTCTCTTTAGACTGCGCGAGAGGATGAGCAGAGGAGTAGGGGGCTAGAGAAGCACAGAGCCCCAGTGTTCTTAGGGCTACAAAAGCGCTTCCAAGGAAGGGTGCTGGCTAGCCACAGCTTTCAGTGCTGGCACTTTTCATCTCTCAGCAATTGCTCGACGTTTGCAATTTCTCAGCTCTTGTCTACGAAACAGAGAGATAGTGACCGTGACGTTTGGTGGGTAGAGAAGCGCAAAGCCCCAGTGTTGCTGCGCCTGTGAAAGCGCTTCCAAGGAAGGGTGCTGGCTAGCAAGAGCTTTCAGTGCTGGCACTTTTCATCTCTGAGCAATTGCTCGACGTTTGCAATTTCTCACCTGAGCTCTCTTTAGAGTGCGCGAGAGGATGAGCAGAAGATGAGGTGGCTAGAGAAGCCCAGAGCCCCAGTGTTCTTAGGCCTACAAAAGCGCTTCCAAGGAAGGGTGCTGGCTAGCAAGAGCTTTCAGTGCTGGCACTTTTCATCTCTGAGCAATTGCTCGACGTTTGCAATTTCTCACCTGAGCTCTCTTTAGACTGCGCGAGAGGATGAGCAGAAGATTAGGTGGCTAGAGAAGCCCAGAGCCCCAGTGTTCTTAGGCCTACAAAAGCGCTTCCAAGGAAGGGTGCTGGCTAGCAACAGCTTTCAGTGCTGGCACTTTTCATCTCTGAGCAATTGCTCGACGTTTGCAATTTCTCAACTCGTGTTTACGAGACAGAGAGACAGTGACCGTGATGTTTGGTGGCTAGAGAAGCGCAAAGCCCCAGTGTTGCTGCGCCTGTGAAAGCGCTTCCAAGGAAGGGTGCTGGCTAGCAACAGCTTTCAGTGCTGGCACTTTTCATCTCTGAGCAATTGCTGGATGTATGCAATTTCTCACCTGAGCTCTCTTTAGACTGCGCGAGAGGATGAGCAGAAGATTAGGTGGCTAGAGAAGCCCAGAGCCCCAGTGTTCTTAGGCCTACAAAAGCGCTTCCAAGGAAGGGTGCTGGCTAGCAACAGCTTTCAGTGCTGGCACTTTTCATCTCTGAGCAACTGCTCGACGTTTGTAATTTCAGAGCTCGTGCCTACGAGACGGAAAGAGAATGACCGTGACGTTTGGTGGCTAGAGAAGCACAAAGCCCCAGTGTTGCTGCGCCTGTGAAAGCGCTTCCAAGGAAGGGTGCTGGCTAGCAACAGCTTTCAATGCTGGCACTTTTCATCTCTGAGCAATTGCTTGACGTTTGCAATTTCTCACCTGAGCTCTCTTTAGACTGCGCGAGAGGATGAGCAGAAGAGTAGGTGGCTAGAGAAGCCCAGAGCCCCAGTGTTCTTAGGGCTACAAAAGCGCTTCCAAGGAAGGGTGCTGGCTAGCAACAGCTTTCAGTGCTGGCACTTTTCATCTCTGAGCAATTGCTCGACGTTTGCAATTTCTCTACTCGTGTTTACGAGACAGAGAGATAGTGACCGTGATGTTTGGTGGGTAGAGAAGCGCAAAGCCCCAGTGTTGCTGCGCCTGTGAAAGCGCTTCCAAGGAAGGGTGCTGGCTAGCAACAGCTTTCAGTGCTGGCACTTTTCATCTCTGAGCAATTGCTCGACGTTTGCAATTTCTCACCTGAGCTCTCTTTAGACTGCGCGAGAGGATGAGCAGAAGAGTAGGTGGCTAGAGAAGCCCAGAGCCCCAGTGTTCTTAGGGCTACAAGAGCGCTTCCAAGGAAGGGTGCTGGCTAGCAACAGCTTTCAGTGCTGGCACTTTTCATCTTTGAGCAGTTGCTCGACGTTTGCAATTTCTCAGCTCTTGTCTACGAGACGGAAAGAGAATGACCGTGACGTTTGGTGGGTAGAGTAGCGCAAAGCTCCAGTGTTGCTGCGCCTGTGAAAGCGCTTCCAAGGAAGGCTGCTGGCTAGCAACAGCTTTCAGTGCTGGCACTTTTCATCTCTGAGCAATTGCTCGACGTTTGCAATTTCTCACCTGAGCTCTCTTTAGACTGCGCGAGAGGATGAGCAGAAGATTAGGTGGCTAGAGAAGCCCAGAGCCCCACTGTTCTTAGGGCTACAAAAGCGCTTCCAAGGAAGGGTGCTGGCTAGCCACAGCTTTCAGTGCTGGCACTTTTCATCTCTGAGCAATTGCTGGACGTTTGCAATTTCTCACCTCAGCTCTCTTTAGACTGCGCGAGAGGATGAGCAGAAGAGTAGGTGGCTAGAGAAGCCCAGAGCCCCACTGTTCTTAGGCCTACAAAAGCACTTCCAAGGAAGGGTGCTGGCTAGCAACAGCTTTCAGTGCTGGCACTTTTCATCTCTGAGCAATTGCTCGACGTTTGCAATCTCTCACCTGAGTTCTCTTTAGACTGCACGAGAGGATGAGCAGAAGATTAGGTGGCTAGAGAAGCCCAGAGCCCCAGTGTTCTTAGGCCTACAAAAGCACTTCCAAGGAAGGGTGCTGGCTAGCAACAGCTTTCAGTGCTGGCACTTTTCATCTCTGAGCAATTGCTCGACGTTTGCAATTTCTCAGCTCGTGTTTACGAGACGGAGAGATAGTGACCGTGATGTTTGGTGGGTAGAGAAGCGCAAAGCCCCAGTGTTGCTGCGCCTGTGAAAGCGCTTCCAAGGAAGGCTGCTGGCTAGCAACAGCTTTCAGTGCTGGCACTTTTCATCTCTGAGCAATTGCTCGACGTTTGCAATTTCTCACCTGAGCTCTCTTTAGACTGCGCGAGAGGATGAGCAGAAGAGTAGGTGTCTAGAGAAGCCCAGAGCCCCAGTGTTCTTAGGGCTACAAAAGCGCTTCCAAGGAAGGGTGCTGGCTAGCAACAGCTTTCAGTGCTGGCACTTTTCATCTCTGAGCAATTGCTCGACGTTTACAATCTCTCACCTGAGTTCTCTTTAGACTGCGCGAGAGGATGAGCAGAAGAGTAGGTGGCTATAGAAGCCCAGAGCCCCAGTGTTCTTAGGGCTACAAAAGCGCTTCCAAGGAAGGGTGCTGGCTAGCAACAGCTTTCAGTGCTGGCACTTTTCATCTCTGAGCAATTGCTCGACGTTTGCAATCTCTCACCTGAGTTCTCTTTAGACTGCGCGAGAGGATGAGCAGAAGAGTAGGTGGCTAGAGAAGCCCAGAGCCCCAGTGTTCTTAGGCCTACAAAAGCGCTTCCAAGGAAGGGTGCTGGCTAGCAACAGCTTTCAGTGCTGGCACTTTTCATCTCTGAGCAATTGCTGGACGTTTGCAATCTCTCACCTGAGTTCTCTTTAGAGTGCGCGAGAGGATGAGCAGAAGATTAGGTGGCTAGAGAAGCCCAGAGCCCCAGTGTTCTTAGGGCTACAAAAGCGCTTCCAAGGAAGGGTGCTGGCTAGCAACAGCTTTCAGTGCTGGCACTTTTCATCTCTGAGCAATTGCTCGACGTTTGCAATTTCTCAGCTCGTATGTACGAGACGGAGAGATAGTGACCGTGATGTTTGGTGGCTAGAGAAGCGCAAAGCCCCAGTGTTGCTGCGCCTGTGAAAGCGCTTCCAAGGAAGGCTGCTGGCTAGCAAGAGCTTTCAGTGCTGGCACTTTTCATCTCTGAGCAATTGCTCGACGTTTGCAATTTCTCACCTGAGCTCTCTTTAGAGTGCGCGAGAGGATGAGCAGAAGATTAGGTGGTTAGAGTAGCCCAGAGCCCCAGTGTTCTTAGGGCTACAAAAGCGCTTCCAAGGAAGGGTGCTGGCTAGCAACAGCTTTCAGTGCTGGCACTTTTCATCTCTGAGCAATTGCTGGACGTTTGCAATTTCTCACCTGAGCTCTCTTTAGACTGCGCGAGAGGATGAACAGAAGAGTAGGTGGCTAGAGAAGCCCAGAGCCCCGGTGTTCTTAGGCCTACAAGAACGCTTCCAAGGAAGGGTGCTGGCTAGCAAGAGCTTTCAGTGCTGGCACTTTTCATCTCTGAGCAATTGCTCGACGTTTGCAATTTCTCACCTGAGCTCTCTTTAGACTGCGCGAGAGGATGAGCAGAAGAGTAGGTGGCTAGAGAAGCCCAGAGCCCCAGTGTTCTTAGGCCTACAAAAGCACTTCCAAGGAAGGGTGCTGGCTAGCCACAGCTTTCAGTGCTGGCACTTTTCATCTCTGAGCTATTGCTCGACGTTTGCAATTTCTCGGCTCGTGTTTACGAGACAGAGAGATAGTGACCGTGATGTTTGGTGGCTAGAGAAGCGCAAAGCCCCAGTGTTTCTGCACCTGTGAAAGCGCTTCCAAGGAAGGGTGCTGGCTAGCAACAGCTTTCAGTGCTGGCACTTTTCATCTCTGAGCAATTGCTCAACGTTTGCAATTTCTCACCTCAGCTCTCTTTAGACTGCGCGAGAGGATGAGCAGAAGATTAGGTGGCTAGAGAAGCCCAGAGCCCCAGTGTTCTTAGGCCTACAAGAGCGCTTCCAAGGAAGGGTGCTGGCTAGCCACAGCTTTCAGTGCTGGCACTTTTCATCTTTGAGCAGTTGCTCGACGTTTGCAATTTCTCAGCTCGTGTCTACGAGACTGAAAGAGAATGACCGTGATATTTGGTGGGTAGAGTAGCGCAAAGCCCCAGTGTTGCTGCGCCTGTGAAAGCGCTTCCAAGGAAGGGTGCTGACTAGCAACAGCTTTCAGTGCTGGCACTTTTCATCTCTGAGCAATTGCTCAACGTTTGCAATTTCTCACCTGAGCTCTCTTTAGACTGCGCGAGAGGATGAGCAGAGGAGTAGGGGGCTAGAGAAGCACAGAGCCCCAGTGTTCTTAGGGCTACAAAAGCGCTTCCAAGGAAGGGTGCTGGCTAGCCACAGCTTTCAGTGCTGGCACTTTTCATCTCTGAGCAATTGCTCGACGTTTGCAATTTCTCAGCTCTTGTCTACGAAACAGAGAGATAGTGACCGTGACGTTTGGTGGGTAGAGAAGCGCAAAGCCCCAGTGTTGCTGCGCCTGTGAAAGCGCTTCCAAGGAAGGGTGCTGGCTAGCAACAGCTTTCAGTGCTGGCACTTTTCATCTCTGAGCAATTGCTCGACGTTTGCAATTTCTCACCTGAGCTCTCTTTAGAGTGCGCGAGAGGATGAGCAGAAGATGAGGTGGCTAGAGAAGCCCAGAGCCCCACTGTTCTTAGGCCTACAAAAGCGCTTCCAAGGAAGGGTGCTGGCTAGCAAGAGCTTTCAGTGCTGGCACTTTTCATCTCTGAGCAATTGCTCGACGTTTGCAATTTCTCACCTGAGCTCTCTTTAGACTGCGCGAGAGGATGAGCAGAAGAGTAGGTGGCTAGAGAAGCCCAGAGCCCCAGTGTTCTTAGGCCTACAAAAGCGCTTCCAAGGAAGGGTGCTGGCTAGCAACAGCTTTCAGTGCTGGCACTTTTCATCTCTGAGCAATTGCTCGACGTTTGCAATTTCTCAACTCGTGTTTACGAGACAGAGAGACAGTGACCGTGATGTTTGGTGGCTAGAGAAGCGCAAAGCCCCAGTGTTGCTGCGCCTGTGAAAGCGCTTCCAAGGAAGGGTGCTGGCTAGCAACAGCTTTCAGTGCTGGCACTTTTCATCTCTGAGCAATTGCTGGATGTATGCAATTTCTCACCTGAGCTCTCTTTAGACTGCGCGAGAGGATGAGCAGAAGATTAGGTGGCTAGAGAAGCCCAGAGCCCCAGTGTTCTTAGGCCTACAAAAGCGCTTCCAAGGAAGGGTGCTGGCTAGCAACAGCTTTCAGTGCTGGCACTTTTCATCTCTGAGCAACTGCTCGACGTTTGTAATTTCAGAGCTCGTGCCTACGAGACGGAAAGAGAATGACCGTGACGTTTGGTGGCTAGAGAAGCACAAAGCCCCAGTGTTGCTGCGCCTGTGAAAGCGCTTCCAAGGAAGGGTGCTGGCTAGCAACAGCTTTCAATGCTGGCACTTTTCATCTCTGAGCAATTGCTCGACGTTTGCAATTTCTCACCTGAGCTCTCTTTAGACTGCGCGAGAGGATGAGCAGAAGAGTAGGTGGCTAGAGAAGCCCAGAGCCCCAGTGTTCTTAGGCCTACAAAAGCGCTTCCAAGGAAGGGTGCTGGCTAGCAACAGCTTTCAGTGCTGGCACTTTTCATCTCTGAGCAATTGCTGGACGTTTGCAATTTCTCACCTGAGCTCTCTTTAGACTGCGCGAGAGGATGAGCAGAAGAGTAGGTGGCTAGAGAAGCCCAGAGCCCCACTGTTCTTAGGGCTACAAGAGCGCTTCCAAGGAAGGGTGCTGGCTAGCAACAGCTTTCAGTGCTGGCACTTTTCATCTCTGAGCAATTGCTGGATGTTTGCAATTTCTCACCTGAGCTCTCTTTAGACTGCGCGAGAGGATGAGCAGAAGATTAGGTGGCTAGAGAAGCCCAGAGCCCCACTGTTCTTAGGCCTACAAAAGCGCTTCCAAGGAAGGGTGCTGGCTAGCAACAGCTTTCAGTGCTGGCACTTTTCATCTCTGAGCAATTGCTCAACGTTTACAATCTCTCACCTGAGCTCTCTTTAGAGTGCGCGAGAGGATGAGCAGAAGATTAGGTGGCTAGAGAAGCCCAGAGCCCCACTGTTCTTAGGGCTACAAGAGCGCTTCCAAGGAAGGGTGCTGGCTAGCAACAGCTTTCAGTGCTGGCACTTTTCATCTCTGAGCAATTGCTCGACGTTTGCAATTTCTCACCTGAGCTCTCTTTAGACGGCGCGAGAGGATGAGCAGAAGATTAGGTGGCTAGAGAAGCCCAGAGCCCCAGTGTTCTTAGGGCTACAAAAGCGCTTCCAAGGAAGGGTGCTGGCTAGCAAGAGCTTTCAGTGCTGGCACTTTTCATCTCTGAGCAATTGCTCGACGTTTGCAATTTCTCACCTGAGCTCTCTTTAGACTGCGCGAGAGGATGAGCAGAAGAGTAGGTGGCTAGAGAAGCCCAGAGCCCCAGTGTTCTTAGGCCTACAAAAGCACTTCCAAGGAAGGGTGCTGGCTAGCAAGAGCTTTCAGTGCTGGCACTTTTCATCTCTGAACAATTGCTCAACGTTTGCAATTTCTCACCTGAGCTCTCTTTAGACTGCGCGAGAGGATGAGCAGAAGAGTAGGTGGCTAGAGAAGCCCAGAGCCCCAGTGTTCTTAGGCCTACAAAAGCGCTTCCAAGGAAGGGTGCTGGCTAGCCACAGCTTTCAGTGCTGGCACTTTTCATCTCTGAGCAATTGCTCGACGTTTGCAATCTCTCACCTGAGTTCTCTTTAGACTGCGCGAGAGGATGAGCAGAAGAGTAGGTGGCTAGAGAAGCCCAGAGCCCCAGTGTTCTTAGGGCTACAAAAGCGCTTCCAAGGAAGGGTGCTGGCTAGCAACAGCTTTCAGTGCTGGCACTTTTCATCTCTGAGCAATTGCTCGACGTTTGCAATTTCTCGGCTCGTGTTTACGAGACGGAGAGATAGTGACCGTGATGTTTGGTGGGTAGAGAAGCGCAAAGCCCCAGTGTTGCTGTGCCTGTGAAAGCGCTTCCAAGGAAGGGTGCTGGCTAGCAACAGCTTTCAGTGCTGGCACTTTTCATCTCTGAGCAATTGCTCGACGTTTGCAATTTCTCACCTCAGCTCTCTTTAGACTGCGCGAGAGGATGAGCAGAAGAGTAGGTGGCTAGAGAAGCCCAGAGCCCCAGTGTTCTTAGGCCTACAAAAGCGCTTCCAAGGAAGGGTGCTGGCTAGCAACAGCTTTCAGTGCTGGCACTTTTCATCTCTGAGCAATTGCTCGACGTTTGCAATTTCTCAACTCGTGTTTACGAGACAGAGAGATAGTGACCGTGATGTTTGGTGGGTAGAGAAGCGCAAAGCCCCAGTGTTGCTGCGCCTGTGAAAGCGCTTCCAAGGAAGGCTGCTGGCTAGCAACAGCTTTCAGTGCTGGCACTTTTCATCTCTGAGCAATTGCTCGACGTTTGCAATTTCTCACCTGAGCTCTCTTTAGACTGCGCGAGAGGATGAGCAGAAGAGTAGGTGGCTAGAGAAGCCCAGAGCCCCAGTGTTCTTAGGCCTACAAGAGCGCTTCCAAGGAAGGGTGCTGGCTAGCAACAGCTTTCAGTGCTGGCACTTTTCATCTTTGAGCAGTTGCTCGACGTTTGCAATTTCTCAGCTCTTGTCTACGAGACGGAAAGAGAATGACCGTGACGTTTGGTGGGTAGAGTAGCGCAAAGCTCCAGTGTTGCTGCGCCTGTGAAAGCGCTTCCAAGGAAGGGTGCTGGCTAGCAAGAGCTTTCAGTGCTGGCACTTTTCATCTCTGAGCAATTGCTCGACGTTTGCAATTTCTCACCTGAGCTCTCTTTAGACTGCGCGAGAGGATGAGCAGAAGATTAGGTGGCTAGAGAAGCCCAGAGCCCCAGTGTTCTTAGGGCTACAAGAGCGCTTCCAAGGAAGGGTGCTGGCTAGCCACAGCTTTCAGTGCTGGCACTTTTCATCTCTGAGCAATTGCTGGACGTTTGCAATTTCTCACCTCAGCTCTCTTTAGACTGCGCGAGAGGATGAGCAGAAGAGTAGGTGGCTAGAGAAGCCCAGAGCCCCAGTGTTCTTAGGCCTACAAAAGCGCTTCCAAGGAAGGGTGCTGGCTAGCAACAGCTTTCAGTGCTGGCACTTTTCATCTCTGAGCAATTGCTCGACGTTTGCAATTTCTCGGCTCGTGTTTACGAGACAGAGAGATAGTGACCGTGATGTTTGGTGGGTAGAGAAGCGCAAAGCCCCAGTGTTGCTGCGCCTGTGAAAGCGCTTCCAAGGAAGGCTGCTGGCTAGCAACAGCTTTCAGTGCTGGCACTTTTCATCTCTGAGCAATTGCTCGACGTTTGCAATTTCTCACCTGAGCTCTCTTTAGACTGCGCGAGAGGATGAGCAGAAGAGTAGGTGTCTAGAGAAGCCCAGAGCCCCAGTGTTCTTAGGGCTACAAGAGCGCTTCCAAGGAAGGGTGCTGGCTAGCAACAGCTTTCAGTGCTGGCACTTTTCATCTCTGAGCAATTGCTCGACGTTTGCAATTTCTCACCTGAGCTCTCTTTAGACTGCGCGAAAGGATGAGCAGAAGATTAGGTGGCTAGAGAAGCCCAGAGCCCCACTGTTCTTAGGGCTACAAGAGCGCTTCCAAGGAAGGGTGCTGGCTAGCAACAGCTTTCAGTGCTGGCACTTTTCATCTCTGAGCAATTGCTCGACGTTTGCAATTTCTCACCTGAGCTCTCTTTAGACTGCGCGAGAGGATGAGCAGAAGATTAGGTGGCTAGAGAAGCCCAGAGCCCCAGTGTTCTTAGGGCTACAAAAGCGCTTCCAAGGAAGGGTGCTGGCTAGCAACAGCTTTCAGTGCTGGCACTTTTCATCTCTGAGCAATTGCTCAACGTTTGCAATTTCTCACCTGAGCTCTCTTTAGAGTGCGCGAGAGGATGAGCAGAAGATTAGGTGGCTAGAGAAGCCCAGAGCCCCACTGTTCTTAGGGCTACAAGAGCGCTTCCAAGGAAGGGTGCTGGCTAGCAACAGCTTTCAGTGCTGGCACTTTTCATCTCTGAGCAATTGCTCGACGTTTGCAATTTCTCACCTGAGCTCTCTTTAGACGGCGCGAGAGGATGAGCAGAAGATTAGGTGGCTAGAGAAGCCCAGAGCCCCAGTGTTCTTAGGGCTACAAAAGCGCTTCCAAGGAAGGGTGCTGGCTAGCAAGAGCTTTCAGTGCTGGCACTTTTCATCTCTGAGCAATTGCTCGACGTTTGCAATTTCTCACCTGAGCTCTCTTTAGACTGCGCGAGAGGATGAGCAGAAGATTAGGTGGCTAGAGAAGCCCAGAGCCCCAGTGTTCTTAGGGCTACAAGAGCGCTTCCAAGGAAGGGTGCTGGCTAGCCACAGCTTTCAGTGCTGGCACTTTTCATCTCTGAGCAATTGCTGGACGTTTGCAATTTCTCACCTCAGCTCTCTTTAGACTGCGCGAGAGGATGAGCAGAAGAGTAGGTGGCTAGAGAAGCCCAGAGCCCCAGTGTTCTTAGGCCTACAAAAGCGCTTCCAAGGAAGGGTGCTGGCTAGCAACAGCTTTCAGTGCTGGCACTTTTCATCTCTGAGCAATTGCTCGACGTTTGCAATTTCTCGGCTCGTGTTTACGAGACAGAGAGATAGTGACCGTGATGTTTGGTGGGTAGAGAAGCGCAAAGCCCCAGTGTTGCTGCGCCTGTGAAAGCGCTTCCAAGGAAGGCTGCTGGCTAGCAACAGCTTTCAGTGCTGGCACTTTTCATCTCTGAGCAATTGCTCGACGTTTGCAATTTCTCACCTGAGCTCTCTTTAGACTGCGCGAGAGGATGAGCAGAAGAGTAGGTGTCTAGAGAAGCCCAGAGCCCCAGTGTTCTTAGGGCTACAAGAGCGCTTCCAAGGAAGGGTGCTGGCTAGCAACAGCTTTCAGTGCTGGCACTTTTCATCTCTGAGCAATTGCTCGACGTTTGCAATTTCTCACCTGAGCTCTCTTTAGACTGCGCGAAAGGATGAGCAGAAGATTAGGTGGCTAGAGAAGCCCAGAGCCCCACTGTTCTTAGGGCTACAAGAGCGCTTCCAAGGAAGGGTGCTGGCTAGCAACAGCTTTCAGTGCTGGCACTTTTCATCTCTGAGCAATTGCTCGACGTTTGCAATTTCTCACCTGAGCTCTCTTTAGACTGCGCGAGAGGATGAGCAGAAGATTAGGTGGCTAGAGAAGCCCAGAGCCCCAGTGTTCTTAGGGCTACAAAAGCGCTTCCAAGGAAGGGTGCTGGCTAGCAACAGCTTTCAGTGCTGGCACTTTTCATCTCTGAGCAATTGCTCAACGTTTGCAATTTCTCACCTGAGCTCTCTTTAGAGTGCGCGAGAGGATGAGCAGAAGATTAGGTGGCTAGAGAAGCCCAGAGCCCCACTGTTCTTAGGGCTACAAGAGCGCTTCCAAGGAAGGGTGCTGGCTAGCAACAGCTTTCAGTGCTGGCACTTTTCATCTCTGAGCAATTGCTCGACGTTTGCAATTTCTCACCTGAGCTCTCTTTAGACGGCGCGAGAGGATGAGCAGAAGATTAGGTGGCTAGAGAAGCCCAGAGCCCCAGTGTTCTTAGGGCTACAAAAGCGCTTCCAAGGAAGGGTGCTGGCTAGCAAGAGCTTTCAGTGCTGGCACTTTTCATCTCTGAGCAATTGCTCGACGTTTGCAATTTCTCACCTGAGCTCTCTTTAGACTGCGCGAGAGGATGAGCAGAAGAGTAGGTGGCTAGAGAAGCCCAGAGCCCCAGTGTTCTTAGGCCTACAAAAGCACTTCCAAGGAAGGGTGCTGGCTAGCAAGAGCTTTCAGTGCTGGCACTTTTCATCTCTGAACAATTGCTCAACGTTTGCAATTTCTCACCTGAGCTCTCTTTAGACTGCGCGAGAGGATGAGCAGAAGAGTAGGTGGCTAGAGAAGCCCAGAGCCCCAGTGTTCTTAGGCCTACAAAAGCGCTTCCAAGGAAGGGTGCTGGCTAGCCACAGCTTTCAGTGCTGGCACTTTTCATCTCTGAGCAATTGCTCGACGTTTGCAATCTCTCACCTGAGTTCTCTTTAGACTGCGCGAGAGGATGAGCAGAAGATTAGGTGGCTAGAGAAGCCCAGAGCCCCAGTGTTCTTAGGGCTACAAAAGCGCTTCCAAGGAAGGGTGCTGGCTAGCAACAGCTTTCAGTGCTGGCACTTTTCATCTCTGAGCAATTGCTCGACGTTTGCAATTTCTCGGCTCGTGTTTACGAGACGGAGAGATAGTGACCGTGATGTTTGGTGGGTAGAGAAGCGCAAAGCCCCAGTGTTGCTGTGCCTGTGAAAGCGCTTCCAAGGAAGGGTGCTGGCTAGCAACAGCTTTCAGTGCTGGCACTTTTCATCTCTGAGCAATTGCTCGACGTTTGCAATTTCTCACCTCAGCTCTCTTTAGACTGCGCGAGAGGATGAGCAGAAGAGTAGGTGGCTAGAGAAGCCCAGAGCCCCAGTGTTCTTAGGCCTACAAAAGCGCTTCCAAGGAAGGGTGCTGGCTAGCAAGAGCTTTCAGTGCTGGCACTTTTCATCTCTGAGCAATTGCTCGACGTTTGCAATTTCTCAACTCGTGTTTACGAGACAGAGAGATAGTGACCGTGATGTTTGGTGGGTAGAGAAGCGCAAAGCCCCAGTGTTGCTGCGCCTGTGAAAGCGCTTCCAAGGAAGGGTGCTGGCTAGCAACAGCTTTCAGTGCTGGCACTTTTCATCTCTGAGCAATTGCTGGACGTTTGCAATTTCTCACCTGAGCTCTCTTTAGACTGCGCGAGAGGATGAGCAGAAGAGTAGGTGGCTAGAGAAGCCCAGAGCCCCAGTGTTCTTAGGCCTACAAGAGCGCTTCCAAGGAAGGGTGCTGGCTAGCAACAGCTTTCAGTGCTGGCACTTTTCATCTTTGAGCAGTTGCTCGACGTTTGCAATTTCTCAGCTCTTGTCTACGAGACGGAAAGAGAATGACCGTGACGTTTGGTGGGTAGAGTAGCGCAAAGCTCCAGTGTTGCTGCGCCTGTGAAAGCGCTTCCAAGGAAGGGTGCTGGCTAGCAAGAGCTTTCAGTGCTGGCACTTTTCATCTCTGAGCAATTGCTCGACGTTTGCAATTTCTCACCTGAGCTCTCTTTAGACTGCGCGAGAGGATGAGCAGAAGATTAGGTGGCTAGAGAAGCCCAGAGCCCCAGTGTTCTTAGGGCTACAAGAGCGCTTCCAAGGAAGGGTGCTGGCTAGCCACAGCTTTCAGTGCTGGCACTTTTCATCTCTGAGCAATTGCTGGACGTTTGCAATTTCTCACCTCAGCTCTCTTTAGACTGCGCGAGAGGATGAGCAGAAGAGTAGGTGGCTAGAGAAGCCCAGAGCCCCACTGTTCTTAGGCCTACAAAAGCGCTTCCAAGGAAGGGTGCTGGCTAGCAACAGCTTTCAGTGCTGGCACTTTTCATCTCTGAGCAATTGCTCGATGTTTGCAATCTCTCACCTGAGTTCTCTTTAGACTGCACGAGAGGATGAGCAGAAGATTAGGTGGCTAGAGAAGCCCAGAGCCCCAGTGTTCTTAGGGCTACAAAAGCACTTCCAAGGAAGGGTGCTGGCTAGCAACAGCTTTCAGTGCTGGCACTTTTCATCTCTGAGCAATTGCTCGACGTTTGCAATTTCTCGGCTCGTGTTTACGAGACAGAGAGATAGTGACCGTGATGTTTGGTGGGTAGAGAAGCGCAAAGCCCCAGTGTTGCTGCGCCTGTGAAAGCGCTTCCAAGGAAGGCTGCTGGCTAGCAACAGCTTTCAGTGCTGGCACTTTTCATCTCTGAGCAATTGCTCGACGTTTGCAATTTCTCACCTGAGCTCTCTTTAGACTGCGCGAGAGGATGAGCAGAAGAGTAGGTGTCTAGAGAAGCCCAGAGCCCCAGTGTTCTTAGGGCTACAAAAGCGCTTCCAAGGAAGGGTGCTGGCTAGCAACAGCTTTCAGTGCTGGCACTTTTCATCTCTGAGCAATTGCTCGACGTTTGCAATTTCTCACCTGAGCTCTCTTTAGACGGCGCGAGAGGATGAGCAGAAGATTAGGTGGCTAGAGAAGCCCAGAGCCCCAGTGTTCTTAGGGCTACAAAAGCGCTTCCAAGGAAGGGTGCTGGCTAGCAAGAGCTTTCAGTGCTGGCACTTTTCATCTCTGAGCAATTGCTCGACGTTTGCAATTTCTCACCTGAGCTCTCTTTAGACTGCGCGAGAGGATGAGCAGAAGAGTAGGTGGCTAGAGAAGCCCAGAGCCCCAGTGTTCTTAGGCCTACAAAAGCACTTCCAAGGAAGGGTGCTGGCTAGCAAGAGCTTTCAGTGCTGGCACTTTTCATCTCTGAACAATTGCTCAACGTTTGCAATTTCTCACCTGAGCTCTCTTTAGACTGCGCGAGAGGATGAGCAGAAGAGTAGGTGGCTAGAGAAGCCCAGAGCCCCAGTGTTCTTAGGCCTACAAAAGCGCTTCCAAGGAAGGGTGCTGGCTAGCCACAGCTTTCAGTGCTGGCACTTTTCATCTCTGAGCAATTGCTCGACGTTTGCAATCTCTCACCTGAGTTCTCTTTAGACTGCGCGAGAGGATGAGCAGAAGATTAGGTGGCTAGAGAAGCCCAGAGCCCCAGTGTTCTTAGGGCTACAAAAGCGCTTCCAAGGAAGGGTGCTGGCTAGCAACAGCTTTCAGTGCTGGCACTTTTCATCTCTGAGCAATTGCTCGACGTTTGCAATTTCTCGGCTCGTGTTTACGAGACGGAGAGATAGTGACCGTGATGTTTGGTGGGTAGAGAAGCGCAAAGCCCCAGTGTTGCTGTGCCTGTGAAAGCGCTTCCAAGGAAGGGTGCTGGCTAGCAACAGCTTTCAGTGCTGGCACTTTTCATCTCTGAGCAATTGCTCGACGTTTGCAATTTCTCACCTCAGCTCTCTTTAGACTGCGCGAGAGGATGAGCAGAAGAGTAGGTGGCTAGAGAAGCCCAGAGCCCCAGTGTTCTTAGGCCTACAAAAGCGCTTCCAAGGAAGGGTGCTGGCTAGCAAGAGCTTTCAGTGCTGGCACTTTTCATCTCTGAGCAATTGCTCGACGTTTGCAATTTCTCAACTCGTGTTTACGAGACAGAGAGATAGTGACCGTGATGTTTGGTGGGTAGAGAAGCGCAAAGCCCCAGTGTTGCTGCGCCTGTGAAAGCGCTTCCAAGGAAGGGTGCTGGCTAGCAACAGCTTTCAGTGCTGGCACTTTTCATCTCTGAGCAATTGCTGGACTTTTGCAATTTCTCACCTGAGCTCTCTTTAGACTGCGCGAGAGGATGAGCAGAAGAGTAGGTGGCTAGAGAAGCCCAGAGCCCCAGTGTTCTTAGGCCTACAAGAGCGCTTCCAAGGAAGGGTGCTGGCTAGCAACAGCTTTCAGTGCTGGCACTTTTCATCTTTGAGCAGTTGCTCGACGTTTGCAATTTCTCAGCTCTTGTCTACGAGACGGAAAGAGAATGACCGTGACGTTTGGTGGGTAGAGTAGCGCAAAGCTCCAGTGTTGCTGCGCCTGTGAAAGCGCTTCCAAGGAAGGGTGCTGGCTAGCAAGAGCTTTCAGTGCTGGCACTTTTCATCTCTGAGCAATTGCTCGACGTTTGCAATTTCTCACCTGAGCTCTCTTTAGACTGCGCGAGAGGATGAGCAGAAGATTAGGTGGCTAGAGAAGCCCAGAGCCCCAGTGTTCTTAGGGCTACAAGAGCGCTTCCAAGGAAGGGTGCTGGCTAGCCACAGCTTTCAGTGCTGGCACTTTTCATCTCTGAGCAATTGCTGGACGTTTGCAATTTCTCACCTCAGCTCTCTTTAGACTGCGCGAGAGGATGAGCAGAAGAGTAGGTGGCTAGAGAAGCCCAGAGCCCCACTGTTCTTAGGCCTACAAAAGCGCTTCCAAGGAAGGGTGCTGGCTAGCAACAGCTTTCAGTGCTGGCACTTTTCATCTCTGAGCAATTGCTCGATGTTTGCAATCTCTCACCTGAGTTCTCTTTAGACTGCACGAGAGGATGAGCAGAAGATTAGGTGGCTAGAGAAGCCCAGAGCCCCAGTGTTCTTAGGGCTACAAAAGCACTTCCAAGGAAGGGTGCTGGCTAGCAACAGCTTTCAGTGCTGGCACTTTTCATCTCTGAGCAATTGCTCGACGTTTGCAATTTCTCGGCTCGTGTTTACGAGACAGAGAGATAGTGACCGTGATGTTTGGTGGGTAGAGAAGCGCAAAGCCCCAGTGTTGCTGCGCCTGTGAAAGCGCTTCCAAGGAAGGCTGCTGGCTAGCAACAGCTTTCAGTGCTGGCACTTTTCATCTCTGAGCAATTGCTCGACGTTTGCAATTTCTCACCTGAGCTCTCTTTAGACTGCGCGAGAGGATGAGCAGAAGAGTAGGTGTCTAGAGAAGCCCAGAGCCCCAGTGTTCTTAGGGCTACAAAAGCGCTTCCAAGGAAGGGTGCTGGCTAGCAACAGCTTTCAGTGCTGGCACTTTTCATCTCTGAGCAATTGCTCGACGTTTGCAATCTCTCACCTGAGTTCTCTTTAGACTGCGCGAGAGGATGAGCAGAAGAGTAGGTGGCTAGAGAAGCCCAGAGCCCCAGTGTTCTTAGGCCTACAAAAGCGCTTCCAAGGAAGGGTGCTGGCTAGCAACAGCTTTCAGTGCTGGCACTTTTCATCTCTGAGCAATTGCTCGACGTTTGCAATCTCTCACCTGAGTTCTCTTTAGACTGCGCGAGAGGATGAGCAGAAGATTAGGTGGCTAGAGAAGCCCAGAGCCCCACTGTTCTTAGGCCTACAAAAGCGCTTCCAAGGAAGGGTGCTGGCTAGCAACAGCTTTCAGTGCTGGCACTTTTCATCTCTGAGCAATTGCTCGACGTTTGCAATCTCTCACCTGAGTTCTCTTTAGACTGCGCGAGAGGATGAGCAGAAGAGTAGGTGGCTAGAGAAGCCCAGAGCCCCAGTGTTCTTAGGGCTACAAAAGCGCTTCCAAGGAAGGGTGCTGGCTAGCAACAGCTTTCAGTGCTGGCACTTTTCATCTCTGAGCAATTGCTCGACGTTTGCAATTTCTCAGCTCGTATTTACGAGACGGAGAGATAGTGACCGTGATGTTTGGTGGGTAGAGAAGCGCAAAGCCCCAGTGTTGCTGCGCCTGTGAAAGCGCTTCCAAGGAAGGGTGCTGGCTAGCAACAGCTTTCAGTGCTGGCACTTTTCATCTCTGAGCAATTGCTCGACGTTTGCAATTTCTCACCTGAGCTCTCTTTAGAGTGCGCGAGAGGATGAGCAGAAGATTAGGTGGGTAGAGTAGCCCAGAGCCCCAGTGTTCTTAGGCCTACAAAAGCGCTTCCAAGGAAGGGTGCTGGCTAGCAACAGCTTTCAGTGCTGGCACTTTTCATCTCTGAGCAATTGCTGGACGTTTGCAATTTCTCACCTGAGCTCTCTTTAGACTGCGCGAGAGGATGAACAGAAGAGTAGGTGGCTAGAGAAGCCCAGAGCCCCGGTGTTCTTAGGCCTACAAGAGCGCTTCCAAGGAAGGGTGCTGGCTAGCAAGAGCTTTCAGTGCTGGCACTTTTCATCTCTGAGCAATTGCTCGACGTTTGCAATTTCTCACCTGAGCTCTCTTTAGACTGCGCGAGAGGATGAGCAGAAGAGTAGGTGGCTAGAGAAGCCCAGAGCCCCACTGTTCTTAGGCCTACAAAAGCGCTTCCAAGGAAGGGTGCTGGCTAGCCACAGCTTTCAGTGCTGGCACTTTTCATCTCTGAGCAATTGCTCGACGTTTGCAATTTCTCAACTCGTGTTTACGAGACAGAGAGATAGTGACCGTGATGTTTGGTGGCTAGAGAAGCGCAAAGCCCCAGTGTTGCTGCACCTGTGAAAGCGCTTCCAAGGAAGGGTGCTGGCTAGCAACAGCTTTCAGTGCTGGCACTTTTCATCTCTGAGCAATTGCTCAACGTTTGCAATTTCTC
Source organism: Sarcoramphus papa (assembly GCA_037962945.1). Lineage (NCBI taxonomy): Eukaryota > Metazoa > Chordata > Aves > Accipitriformes > Cathartidae > Sarcoramphus > Sarcoramphus papa. The sequence goes on from CM075586.1 coordinate 96,633,354, forward strand.
ACCTGAGCTCTCTTTAGACTGCGCGAGAGGATGAGCAGAGGAGTAGGGGGCTAGAGAAGCACAGAGCCCCAGTGTTCTTAGGGCTACAAAAGCGCTTCCAAGGAAGGGTGCTGGCTAGCCACAGCTTTCAGTGCTGGCACTTTTCATCTCTGAGCAATTGCTCGACGTTTGCAATTTCTCAGCTCTTGTCTACGAAACAGAGAGATAGTGACCGTGACATTTGGTGGGTAGAGAAGCGCAAAGCCCCAGTGTTGCTGCGCCTGTGAAAGCGCTTCCAAGGAAGGGTGCTGGCTAGCAACAGCTTTCAGTGCTGGCACTTTTCATCTCTGAGCAATTGCTCGACGTTTGCAATTTCTCACCTGAGCTCTCTTTAGAGTGCGCGAGAGGATGAGCAGAAGATGAGGTGGCTAGAGAAGCCCAGAGCCCCAGTGTTCTTAGGCCTACAAGAGCGCTTCCAAGGAAGGGTGCTGGCTAGCAACAGCTTTCAGTGCTGGCACTTTTCATCTCTGAGCAATTGCTCGACGTTTGCAATTTCTCACCTGAGCTCTCTTTAGACTGCGCGAGAGGATGAGCAGAAGAGTAGGTGGCTAGAGAAGCCCAGAGCCCCAGTGTTCTTAGGCCTACAAAAGCGCTTCCAAGGAAGGGTGCTGGCTAGCAACAGCTTTCAGTGCTGGCACTTTTCATCTCTGAGCAATTGCTCGACGTTTGCAATTTCTCAACTCGTGTTTACGAGACAGAGAGATAGTGACCGTGATGTTTGGTGGCTAGAGAAGCGCAAAGCCCCAGTGTTGCTGCGCCTGTGAAAGCGCTTCCAAGGAAGGGTGCTGGCTAGCAACAGCTTTCAGTGCTGGCACTTTTCATCTCTGAGCAATTGCTGGATGTATGCAATTTCTCACCTGAGCTCTCTTTAGACTGCGCGAGAGGATGAGCAGAAGATTAGGTGGCTAGAGAAGCCCAGAGCCCCAGTGTTCTTAGGCCTACAAAAGCGCTTCCAAGGAAGGGTGCTGGCTAGCAACAGCTTTCAGTGCTGGCACTTTTCATCTCTGAGCAACTGCTCGACGTTTGTAATTTCAGAGCTCGTGCCTACGAGACGGAAAGAGAATGACCGTGACGTTTGGTGGCTAGAGAAGCGCAAAGCCCCAGTGTTGCTGCGCCTGTGAAAGCGCTTCCAAGGAAGGGTGCTGGCTAGCAACAGCTTTCAGTGCTGGCACTTTTCATCTCTGAGCAATTGCTGGACGTTTGCAATTTCTCACCTGAGCTCTCTTTAGACTGCGCGAGAGGATGAACAGAAGAGTAGGTGGCTAGAGAAGCCCAGAGCCCCGGTGTTCTTAGGCCTACAAGAGCGCTTCCAAGGAAGGGTGCTGGCTAGCAAGAGCTTTCAGTGCTGGCACTTTTCATCTCTGAGCAATTGCTCGACGTTTGCAATTTCTCACCTGAGCTCTCTTTAGACTGCGCGAGAGGATGAGCAGAAGAGTAGGTGGCTAGAGAAGCCCAGAGCCCCACTGTTCTTAGGCCTACAAAAGCACTTCCAAGGAAGGGTGCTGGCTAGCAACAGCTTTCAGTGCTGGCACTTTTCATCTCTGAGCAATTGCTCGACGTTTGCAATTTCTCAACTCGTGTTTACGAGACAGAGAGATAGTGACCGTGATGTTTGGTGGGTAGAGAAGCGCAAAGCCCCAGTGTTGCTGCGCCTGTGAAAGCGCTTCCAAGGAAGGGTGCTGGCTAGCAACAGCTTTCAGTGCTGGCACTTTTCATCTCTGAGCAATTGCTCAACGTTTGCAATTTCTCACCTGAGCTCTCTTTAGACTGCGCGAGAGGATGAGCAGAGGAGTAGGGGGCTAGAGAAGCACAGAGCCCCAGTGTTCTTAGGGCTACAAAAGCGCTTCCAAGGAAGGGTGCTGGCTAGCCACAGCTTTCAGTGCTGGCACTTTTCATCTCTGAGCAATTGCTCGACGTTTGCAATTTCTCAGCTCTTGTCTACGAAACAGAGAGATAGTGACCGTGACGTTTGGTGGGTAGAGAAGCGCAAAGCCCCAGTGTTGCTGCGCCTGTGAAAGCGCTTCCAAGGAAGGGTGCTGGCTAGCAACAGCTTTCAGTGCTGGCACTTTTCATCTCGGAGCAATTGCTCGACGTTTGCAATTTCTCACCTGAGCTCTCTTTAGAGTGCGCGAGAGGATGAGCAGAAGATGAGGTGGCTAGAGAAGCCCAGAGCCCCAGTGTTCTTAGGCCTACAAGAGCGCTTCCAAGGAAGGGTGCTGGCTAGCAAGAGCTTTCAGTGCTGGCACTTTTCATCTCTGAGCAATTGCTCGACGTTTGCAATTTCTCACCTGAGCTCTCTTTAGACTGCGCGAGAGGATGAGCAGAAGAGTAGGTGGCTAGAGAAGCCCAGAGCCCCAGTGTTCTTAGGCCTACAAAAGCACTTCCAAGGAAGGGTGCTGGCTAGCAACAGCTTTCAGTGCTGGCACTTTTCATCTCTGAGCAATTGCTCGACGTTTGCAATTTCTCAACTCGTGTTTACGAGACAGAGAGATAGTGACCGTGATGTTTGGTGGCTAGAGAAGCGCAAAGCCCCAGTGTTGCTGCGCCTGTGAAAGCGCTTCCAAGGAAGGGTGCTGGCTAGCAACAGCTTTCAGTGCTGGCACTTTTCATCTCTGAGCAATTGCTGGATGTATGCAATTTCTCACCTGAGCTCTCTTTAGACTGCGCGAGAGGATGAGCAGAAGATTAGGTGGCTAGAGAAGCCCAGAGCCCCAGTGTTCTTAGGCCTACAAAAGCGCTTCCAAGGAAGGGTGCTGGCTAGCAACAGCTTTCAGTGCTGGCACTTTTCATCTCTGAGCAACTGCTCGACGTTTGTAATTTCAGAGCTCGTGCCTACGAGACGGAAAGAGAATGACCGTGACGTTTGGTGGCTAGAGAAGCGCAAAGCCCCAGTGTTGCTGCGCCTGTGAAAGCGCTTCCAAGGAAGGGTGCTGGCTAGCAACAGCTTTCAATGCTGGCACTTTTCATCTCTGAGCAATTGCTCGACGTTTGCAATTTCTCACCTGAGCTCTCTTTAGACTGCGCGAGAGGATGAGCAGAAGAGTAGGTGGCTAGAGAAGCCCAGAGCCCCAGTGTTCTTAGGCCTACAAAAGCGCTTCCAAGGAAGGGTGCTGGCTAGCAACAGCTTTCAGTGCTGGCACTTTTCATCTCTGAGCAATTGCTGGACGTTTGCAATTTCTCACCTGAGCTCTCTTTAGACTGCGCGAGAGGATGAGCAGAAGAGTAGGTGGCTAGAGAAGCCCAGAGCCCCAGTGTTCTTAGGGCTACAAGAGCGCTTCCAAGGAAGGGTGCTGGCTAGCAACAGCTTTCAGTGCTGGCACTTTTCATCTCTGAGCAATTGCTCGACGTTTGCAATTTCTCACCTGAGCTCTCTTTAGACTGCGCGAAAGGATGAGCAGAAGATTAGGTGGCTAGAGAAGCCCAGAGCCCCAGTGTTCTTAGGGCTACAAGAGCGCTTCCAAGGAAGGGTGCTGGCTAGCAACAGCTTTCAGTGCTGGCACTTTTCATCTCTGAGCAATTGCTGGATGTTTGCAATTTCTCACCTGAGCTCTCTTTAGACTGCGCGAGAGGATGAGCAGAAGATTAGGTGGCTAGAGAAGCCCAGAGCCCCACTGTTCTTAGGGCTACAAAAGCGCTTCCAAGGAAGGGTGCTGGCTAGCAAGAGCTTTCAGTGCTGGCACTTTTCATCTCTGAGCAATTGCTCAACGTTTGCAATTTCTCACCTGAGCTCTCTTTAGAGTGCGCGAGAGGATGAGCAGAAGATTAGGTGGCTAGAGAAGCCCAGAGCCCCACTGTTCTTAGGGCTACAAGAGCGCTTCCAAGGAAGGGTGCTGGCTAGCAACAGCTTTCAGTGCTGGCACTTTTCATCTCTGAGCAATTGCTCGACGTTTGCAATTTCTCACCTGAGCTCTCTTTAGACTGCGCGAGAGGATGAGCAGAATATTAGGTGGCTAGAGAAGCCCAGAGCCCCAGTGTTCTTAGGGCTACAAAAGCGCTTCCAAGGAAGGGTGCTGGCTAGCAAGAGCTTTCAGTGCTGGCACTTTTCATCTCTGAGCAATTGCTCGACGTTTGCAATTTCTCACCTGAGCTCTCTTTAGACTGCGCGAGAGGATGAGCAGAAGAGTAGGTGGCTAGGGAAGCCCAGAGCCCCAGTGTTCTTAGGCCTACAAAAGCACTTCCAAGGAAGGGTGCTGGCTAGCAACAGCTTTCAGTGCTGGCAGTTTTCATCTCTGAACAATTGCTCAACGTTTGCAATTTCTCACCTGAGCTCTCTTTAGACTGCGCGAGAGGATGAGCAGAAGAGTAGGTGGCTAGAGAAGCCCAGAGCCCCAGTGTTCTTAGGCCTACAAAAGCGCTTCCAAGGAAGGGTGCTGGCTAGCCACAGCTTTCAGTGCTGGCACTTTTCATCTCTGAGCAATTGCTCGACGTTTGCAATCTCTCACCTGAGTTCTCTTTAGACTGCGCGAGAGGATGAGCAGAAGATTAGGTGGCTAGAGAAGCCCAGAGCCCCAGTGATCTTAGGGCTACAAAAGCGCTTCCAAGGAAGGGTGCTGGCTAGCAACAGCTTTCAGTGCTGGCACTTTTCATCTCTGAGCAATTGCTCGACGTTTGCAATTTCTCAACTCGTGTTTACGAGACAGAGAGATAGTGACCGTGATGTTTGGTGGCTAGAGAAGCGCAAAGCCCCAGTGTTGCTGTGCCTGTGAAAGCGCTTCCAAGGAAGGGTGCTGGCTAGCAACAGCTTTCAGTGCTGGCACTTTTCATCTCTGAGCAATTGCTCGACGTTTGCAATTTCTCACCTCAGCTCTCTTTAGACTGCGCGAGAGGATGAGCAGAAGAGTAGGTGGCTAGAGAAGCCCAGAGCCCCAGTGTTCTTAGGCCTACAAAAGCGCTTCCAAGGAAGGGTGCTGGCTAGCAACAGCTTTCAGTGCTGGCACTTTTCATCTCTGAGCAATTGCTCGACGTTTGCAATTTCTCTACTCGTGTTTACGAGACAGAGAGATAGTGACCGTGATGTTTGGTGGGTAGAGAAGCGCAAAGCCCCAGTGTTGCTGCGCCTGTGAAAGCGCTTCCAAGGAAGGGTGCTGGCTAGCAACAGCTTTCAGTGCTGGCACTTTTCATCTCTGAGCAATTGCTCGACGTTTGCAATTTCTCACCTCAGCTCTCTTTAGACTGCGCGAGAGGATGAGCAGAAGATTAGGTGGCTAGAGAAGCCCAGAGCCCCACTGTTCTTAGGGCTACAAGAGCGCTTCCAAGGAAGGGTGCTGGCTAGCAACAGCTTTCAGTGCTGGCACTTTTCATCTTTGAGCAGTTGCTCGACGTTTGCAATTTCTCAGCTCTTGTCTACGAGACGGAAAGAGAATGACCGTGACGTTTGGTGGGTAGAGTAGCGCAAAGCTCCAGTGTTGCTGCGCCTGTGAAAGCGCTTCCAAGGAAGGCTGCTGGCTAGCAACAGCTTTCAGTGCTGGCACTTTTCATCTCTGAGCAATTGCTCGACGTTTGCAATTTCTCACCTGAGCTCTCTTTAGACTGCGCGAGAGGATGAGCAGAAGATTAGGTGGCTAGAGAAGCCCAGAGCCCCAGTGTTCTTAGGGCTACAAAAGCGCTTCCAAGGAAGGGTGCTGGCTAGCCACAGCTTTCAGTGCTGGCACTTTTCATCTCTGAGCAATTGCTGGACGTTTGCAATTTCTCACCTCAGCTCTCTTTAGACTGCGCGAGAGGATGAGCAGAAGAGTAGGTGGCTAGAGAAGCCCAGAGCCCCACTGTTCTTAGGCCTACAAAAGCACTTCCAAGGAAGGGTGCTGGCTAGCAACAGCTTTCAGTGCTGGCACTTTTCATCTCTGAGCAATTGCTCGACGTTTGCAATCTCTCACCTGAGTTCTCTTTAGACTGCACGAGAGGATGAGCAGAAGATTAGGTGGCTAGAGAAGCCCAGAGCCCCAGTGTTCTTAGGGCTACAAAAGCACTTCCAAGGAAGGGTGCTGGCTAGCAACAGCTTTCAGTGCTGGCACTTTTCATCTCTGAGCAATTGCTCGACGTTTGCAATTTCTCAGCTCGTGTTTACGAGACGGAGAGATAGTGACCGTGATGTTTGGTGGCTAGAGAAGCGCAAAGCCCCAGTGTTGCTGCGCCTGTGAAAGCGCTTCCAAGGAAGGCTGCTGGCTAGCAACAGCTTTCAGTGCTGGCACTTTTCATCTCTGAGCAATTGCTCGACGTTTGCAATTTCTCACCTGAGCTCTCTTTAGAGTGCGCGAGAGGATGAGCAGAAGAGTAGGTGTCTAGAGAAGCCCAGAGCCCCAGTGTTCTTAGGGCTACAAAAGCGCTTCCAAGGAAGGGTGCTGGCTAGCAACAGCTTTCAGTGCTGGCACTTTTCATCTCTGAGCAATTGCTCGACGTTTACAATCTCTCACCTGAGTTCTCTTTAGACTGCGCGAGAGGATGAGCAGAAGAGTAGGTGGCTATAGAAGCCCAGAGCCCCAGTGTTCTTAGGGCTACAAAAGCGCTTCCAAGGAAGGGTGCTGGCTAGCAACAGCTTTCAGTGCTGGCACTTTTCATCTCTGAGCAATTGCTCGACGTTTGCAATCTCTCACCTGAGTTCTCTTTAGACTGCGCGAGAGGATGAGCAGAAGAGTAGGTGGCTAGAGAAGCCCAGAGCCCCAGTGTTCTTAGGCCTACAAAAGCGCTTCCAAGGAAGGGTGCTGGCTAGCAACAGCTTTCAGTGCTGGCACTTTTCATCTCTGAGCAATTGCTGGACGTTTGCAATCTCTCACCTGAGTTCTCTTTAGAGTGCGCGAGAGGATGAGCAGAAGATTAGGTGGCTAGAGAAGCCCAGAGCCCCAGTGTTCTTAGGGCTACAAAAGCGCTTCCAAGGAAGGGTGCTGGCTAGCAACAGCTTTCAGTGCTGGCACTTTTCATCTCTGAGCAATTGCTCGACGTTTGCAATTTCTCAGCTCGTATTTACGAGACGGAGAGATAGTGACCGTGATGTTTGGTGGCTAGAGAAGCGCAAAGCCCCAGTGTTGCTGCGCCTGTGAAAGCGCTTCCAAGGAAGGGTGCTGGCTAGCAACAGCTTTCAGTGCTGGCACTTTTCATCTCTGAGCAATTGCTCGACGTTTGCAATTTCTCACCTGAGGTCTCTTTAGAGTGCGCGAGAGGATGAGCAGAAGATTAGGTGGTTAGAGTAGCCCAGAGCCCCAGTGTTCTTAGGGCTACAAAAGCGCTTCCAAGGAAGGGTGCTGGCTAGCAACAGCTTTCAGTGCTGGCACTTTTCATCTCTGAGCAATTGCTGGACGTTTGCAATTTCTCACCTGAGCTCTCTTTAGACTGCGCGAGAGGATGAACAGAAGAGTAGGTGGCTAGAGAAGCCCAGAGCCCCGGTGTTCTTAGGCCTACAAGAACGCTTCCAAGGAAGGGTGCTGGCTAGCAAGAGCTTTCAGTGCTGGCACTTTTCATCTCTGAGCAATTGCTCGACGTTTGCAATTTCTCACCTGAGCTCTCTTTAGACTGCGCGAGAGGATGAGCAGAAGAGTAGGTGGCTAGAGAAGCCCAGAGCCCCAGTGTTCTTAGGCCTACAAAAGCACTTCCAAGGAAGGGTGCTGGCTAGCCACAGCTTTCAGTGCTGGCACTTTTCATCTCTGAGCAATTGCTCGACGTTTGCAATTTCTCGGCTCGTGTTTACGAGACAGAGAGATAGTGACCGTGATGTTTGGTGGCTAGAGAAGCGCAAAGCCCCAGTGTTTCTGCACCTGTGAAAGCGCTTCCAAGGAAGGGTGCTGGCTAGCAACAGCTTTCAGTGCTGGCACTTTTCATCTCTGAGCAATTGCTCAACGTTTGCAATTTCTCACCTGAGCTCTCTTTAGACTGCGCGAGAGGATGAGCAGAAGATTAGGTGGCTAGAGAAGCCCAGAGCCCCAGTGTTCTTAGGCCTACAAGAGCGCTTCCAAGGAAGGGTGCTGGCTAGCCACAGCTTTCAGTGCTGGCACTTTTCATCTTTGAGCAGTTGCTCGACGTTTGCAATTTCTCAGCTCGTGTCTACGAGACTGAAAGAGAATGACCGTGATATTTGGTGGGTAGAGTAGCGCAAAGCCCCAGTGTTGCTGCGCCTGTGAAAGCGCTTCCAAGGAAGGGTGCTGACTAGCAACAGCTTTCAGTGCTGGCACTTTTCATCTCTGAGCAATTGCTCAACGTTTGCAATTTCTCACCTGAGCTCTCTTTAGACTGCGCGAGAGGATGAGCAGAGGAGTAGGGGGCTAGAGAAGCCCAGAGCCCCAGTGTTCTTAGGGCTACAAAAGCGCTTCCAAGGAAGGGTGCTGGCTAGCCACAGCTTTCAGTGCTGGCACTTTTCATCTCTCAGCAATTGCTCGACGTTTGCAATTTCTCAGCTCATGTCTACGAAACAGAGAGATAGTGACCGTGACGTTTGGTGGGTAGAGAAGCGCAAAGCCCCAGTGTTGCTGCGCCTGTGAAAGCGCTTCCAAGGAAGGGTGCTGGCTAGCAAGAGCTTTCAGTGCTGGCACTTTTCATCTCTGAGCAATTGCTCGACGTTTGCAATTTCTCACCTGAGCTCTCTTTAGAGTGCGCGAGAGGATGAGCAGAAGATGAGGTGGCTAGAGAAGCCCAGAGCCCCAGTGTTCTTAGGCCTACAAAAGCGCTTCCAAGGAAGGGTGCTGGCTAGCAAGAGCTTTCAGTGCTGGCACTTTTCATCTCTGAGCAATTGCTCGACGTTTGCAATTTCTCACCTGAGCTCTCTTTAGACTGCGCGAGAGGATGAGCAGAAGATTAGGTGGCTAGAGAAGCCCAGAGCCCCAGTGTTCTTAGGCCTACAAAAGCGCTTCCAAGGAAGGGTGCTGGCTAGCAACAGCTTTCAGTGCTGGCACTTTTCATCTCTGAGCAATTGCTCGACGTTTGCAATTTCTCAACTCGTGTTTACGAGACAGAGAGACAGTGACCGTGATGTTTGGTGGCTAGAGAAGCGCAAAGCCCCAGTGTTGCTGCGCCTGTGAAAGCGCTTCCAAGGAAGGGTGCTGGCTAGCAACAGCTTTCAGTGCTGGCACTTTTCATCTCTGAGCAATTGCTGGATGTATGCAATTTCTCACCTGAGCTCTCTTTAGACTGCGCGAGAGGATGAGCAGAAGATTAGGTGGCTAGAGAAGCCCAGAGCCCCAGTGTTCTTAGGCCTACAAAAGCGCTTCCAAGGAAGGGTGCTGGCTAGCAACAGCTTTCAGTGCTGGCACTTTTCATCTCTGAGCAACTGCTCGACGTTTGTAATTTCAGAGCTCGTGCCTACGAGACGGAAAGAGAATGACCGTGACGTTTGGTGGCTAGAGAAGCACAAAGCCCCAGTGTTGCTGCGCCTGTGAAAGCGCTTCCAAGGAAGGGTGCTGGCTAGCAACAGCTTTCAATGCTGGCACTTTTCATCTCTGAGCAATTGCTCGACGTTTGCAATTTCTCACCTGAGCTCTCTTTAGACTGCGCGAGAGGATGAGCAGAAGAGTAGGTGGCTAGAGAAGCCCAGAGCCCCAGTGTTCTTAGGGCTACAAAAGCGCTTCCAAGGAAGGGTGCTGGCTAGCAACAGCTTTCAGTGCTGGCACTTTTCATCTCTGAGCAATTGCTCGACGTTTGCAATTTCTCTACTCGTGTTTACGAGACAGAGAGATAGTGACCGTGATGTTTGGTGGGTAGAGAAGCGCAAAGCCCCAGTGTTGCTGCGCCTGTGAAAGCGCTTCCAAGGAAGGGTGCTGGCTAGCAACAGCTTTCAGTGCTGGCACTTTTCATCTCTGAGCAATTGCTCGACGTTTGCAATTTCTCACCTGAGCTCTCTTTAGACTGCGCGAGAGGATGAGCAGAAGAGTAGGTGGCTAGAGAAGCCCAGAGCCCCAGTGTTCTTAGGGCTACAAAAGCGCTTCCAAGGAAGGGTGCTGGCTAGCAACAGCTTTCAGTGCTGGCACTTTTCATCTTTGAGCAGTTGCTCGACGTTTGCAATTTCTCAGCTCTTGTCTACGAGACGGAAAGAGAATGACCGTGACGTTTGGTGGGTAGAGTAGCGCAAAGCTCCAGTGTTGCTGCGCCTGTGAAAGCGCTTCCAAGGAAGGCTGCTGGCTAGCAACAGCTTTCAGTGCTGGCACTTTTCATCTCTGAGCAATTGCTCGACGTTTGCAATTTCTCACCTGAGCTCTCTTTAGACTGCGCGAGAGGATGAGCAGAAGATTAGGTGGCTAGAGAAGCCCAGAGCCCCAGTGTTCTTAGGGCTACAAAAGCGCTTCCAAGGAAGGGTGCTGGCTAGCCACAGCTTTCAGTGCTGGCACTTTTCATCTCTGAGCAATTGCTGGACGTTTGCAATTTCTCACCTCAGCTCTCTTTAGACTGCGCGAGAGGATGAGCAGAAGAGTAGGTGGCTAGAGAAGCCCAGAGCCCCACTGTTCTTAGGCCTACAAAAGCACTTCCAAGGAAGGGTGCTGGCTAGCAACAGCTTTCAGTGCTGGCACTTTTCATCTCTGAGCAATTGCTCGACGTTTGCAATCTCTCACCTGAGTTCTCTTTAGACTGCACGAGAGGATGAGCAGAAGATTAGGTGGCTAGAGAAGCCCAGAGCCCCAGTGTTCTTAGGCCTACAAAAGCACTTCCAAGGAAGGGTGCTGGCTAGCAACAGCTTTCAGTGCTGGCACTTTTCATCTCTGAGCAATTGCTCGACGTTTGCAATTTCTCAGCTCGTGTTTACGAGACGGAGAGATAGTGACCGTGATGTTTGGTGGGTAGAGAAGCGCAAAGCCCCAGTGTTGCTGCGCCTGTGAAAGCGCTTCCAAGGAAGGGTGCTGGCTAGCAACAGCTTTCAGTGCTGGCACTTTTCATCTCTGAGCAATTGCTCGACGTTTGCAATTTCTCACCTGAGCTCTCTTTAGACTGCGCGAGAGGATGAGCAGAAGAGTAGGTGTCTAGAGAAGCCCAGAGCCCCAGTGTTCTTAGGGCTACAAAAGCGCTTCCAAGGAAGGGTGCTGGCTAGCAACAGCTTTCAGTGCTGGCACTTTTCATCTCTGAGCAATTGCTCGACGTTTACAATCTCTCACCTGAGTTCTCTTTAGACTGCGCGAGAGGATGAGCAGAAGAGTAGGTGGCTATAGAAGCCCAGAGCCCCAGTGTTCTTAGGGCTACAAAAGCGCTTCCAAGGAAGGGTGCTGGCTAGCAACAGCTTTCAGTGCTGGCACTTTTCATCTCTGAGCAATTGCTCGACGTTTGCAATCTCTCACCTGAGTTCTCTTTAGACTGCGCGAGAGGATGAGCAGAAGAGTAGGTGGCTAGAGAAGCCCAGAGCCCCAGTGTTCTTAGGCCTACAAAAGCGCTTCCAAGGAAGGGTGCTGGCTAGCAACAGCTTTCAGTGCTGGCACTTTTCATCTCTGAGCAATTGCTGGACGTTTGCAATCTCTCACCTGAGTTCTCTTTAGAGTGCGCGAGAGGATGAGCAGAAGATTAGGTGGCTAGAGAAGCCCAGAGCCCCAGTGTTCTTAGGGCTACAAAAGCGCTTCCAAGGAAGGGTGCTGGCTAGCAACAGCTTTCAGTGCTGGCACTTTTCATCTCTGAGCAATTGCTCGACGTTTGCAATTTCTCAGCTCGTATTTACGAGACGGAGAGATAGTGACCGTGATGTTTGGTGGCTAGAGAAGCGCAAAGCCCCAGTGTTGCTGCGCCTGTGAAAGCGCTTCCAAGGAAGGCTGCTGGCTAGCAAGAGCTTTCAGTGCTGGCACTTTTCATCTCTGAGCAATTGCTCGACGTTTGCAATTTCTCACCTGAGCTCTCTTTAGAGTGCGCGAGAGGATGAGCAGAAGATTAGGTGGTTAGAGTAGCCCAGAGCCCCAGTGTTCTTAGGGCTACAAAAGCGCTTCCAAGGAAGGGTGCTGGCTAGCAACAGCTTTCAGTGCTGGCACTTTTCATCTCTGAGCAATTGCTGGACGTTTGCAATTTCTCACCTGAGCTCTCTTTAGACTGCGCGAGAGGATGAACAGAAGAGTAGGTGGCTAGAGAAGCCCAGAGCCCCGGTGTTCTTAGGCCTACAAGAACGCTTCCAAGGAAGGGTGCTGGCTAGCAAGAGCTTTCAGTGCTGGCACTTTTCATCTCTGAGCAATTGCTCGACGTTTGCAATTTCTCACCTGAGCTCTCTTTAGACTGCGCGAGAGGATGAGCAGAAGAGTAGGTGGCTAGAGAAGCCCAGAGCCCCAGTGTTCTTAGGCCTACAAAAGCACTTCCAAGGAAGGGTGCTGGCTAGCCACAGCTTTCAGTGCTGGCACTTTTCATCTCTGAGCTATTGCTCGACGTTTGCAATTTCTCGGCTCGTGTTTACGAGACAGAGAGATAGTGACCGTGATGTTTGGTGGCTAGAGAAGCGCAAAGCCCCAGTGTTTCTGCACCTGTGAAAGCGCTTCCAAGGAAGGGTGCTGGCTAGCAACAGCTTTCAGTGCTGGCACTTTTCATCTCTGAGCAATTGCTCAACGTTTGCAATTTCTCACCTCAGCTCTCTTTAGACTGCGCGAGAGGATGAGCAGAAGATTAGGTGGCTAGAGAAGCCCAGAGCCCCAGTGTTCTTAGGCCTACAAGAGCGCTTCCAAGGAAGGGTGCTGGCTAGCCACAGCTTTCAGTGCTGGCACTTTTCATCTTTGAGCAGTTGCTCGACGTTTGCAATTTCTCAGCTCGTGTCTACGAGACTGAAAGAGAATGACCGTGATATTTGGTGGGTAGAGTAGCGCAAAGCCCCAGTGTTGCTGCGCCTGTGAAAGCGCTTCCAAGGAAGGGTGCTGACTAGCAACAGCTTTCAGTGCTGGCACTTTTCATCTCTGAGCAATTGCTCAACGTTTGCAATTTCTCACCTGAGCTCTCTTTAGACTGCGCGAGAGGATGAGCAGAGGAGTAGGGGGCTAGAGAAGCACAGAGCCCCAGTGTTCTTAGGGCTACAAAAGCGCTTCCAAGGAAGGGTGCTGGCTAGCCACAGCTTTCAGTGCTGGCACTTTTCATCTCTGAGCAATTGCTCGACGTTTGCAATTTCTCAGCTCTTGTCTACGAAACAGAGAGATAGTGACCGTGACGTTTGGTGGGTAGAGAAGTGCAAAGCCCCAGTGTTGCTGCGCCTGTGAAAGCGCTTCCAAGGAAGGGTGCTGGCTAGCAAGAGCTTTCAGTGCTGGCACTTTTCATCTCTGAGCAATTGCTCGACGTTTGCAATTTCTCACCTGAGCTCTCTTTAGAGTGCGCGAGAGGATGAGCAGAAGATGAGGTGGCTAGAGAAGCCCAGAGCCCCACTGTTCTTAGGCCTACAAAAGCGCTTCCAAGGAAGGGTGCTGGCTAGCAAGAGCTTTCAGTGCTGGCACTTTTCATCTCTGAGCAATTGCTCGACGTTTGCAATTTCTCACCTGAGCTCTCTTTAGACTGCGCGAGAGGATGAGCAGAAGAGTAGGTGGCTAGAGAAGCCCAGAGCCCCAGTGTTCTTAGGCCTACAAAAGCGCTTCCAAGGAAGGGTGCTGGCTAGCAACAGCTTTCAGTGCTGGCACTTTTCATCTCTGAGCAATTGCTCGACGTTTGCAATTTCTCAACTCGTGTTTACGAGACAGAGAGACAGTGACCGTGATGTTTGGTGGCTAGAGAAGCGCAAAGCCCCAGTGTTGCTGCGCCTGTGAAAGCGCTTCCAAGGAAGGGTGCTGGCTAGCAACAGCTTTCAGTGCTGGCACTTTTCATCTCTGAGCAATTGCTGGATGTATGCAATTTCTCACCTGAGCTCTCTTTAGACTGCGCGAGAGGATGAGCAGAAGATTAGGTGGCTAGAGAAGCCCAGAGCCCCAGTGTTCTTAGGCCTACAAAAGCGCTTCCAAGGAAGGGTGCTGGCTAGCAACAGCTTTCAGTGCTGGCACTTTTCATCTCTGAGCAACTGCTCGACGTTTGTAATTTCAGAGCTCGTGCCTACGAGACGGAAAGAGAATGACCGTGACGTTTGGTGGCTAGAGAAGCACAAAGCCCCAGTGTTGCTGCGCCTGTGAAAGCGCTTCCAAGGAAGGGTGCTGGCTAGCAACAGCTTTCAATGCTGGCACTTTTCATCTCTGAGCAATTGCTCGACGTTTGCAATTTCTCACCTGAGCTCTCTTTAGACTGCGCGAGAGGATGAGCAGAAGAGTAGGTGGCTAGAGAAGCCCAGAGCCCCAGTGTTCTTAGGCCTACAAAAGCGCTTCCAAGGAAGGGTGCTGGCTAGCAACAGCTTTCAGTGCTGGCACTTTTCATCTCTGAGCAATTGCTGGACGTTTGCAATTTCTCACCTGAGCTCTCTTTAGACTGCGCGAGAGGATGAGCAGAAGAGTAGGTGGCTAGAGAAGCCCAGAGCCCCAGTGTTCTTAGGGCTACAAGAGCGCTTCCAAGGAAGGGTGCTGGCTAGCAACAGCTTTCAGTGCTGGCACTTTTCATCTCTGAGCAATTGCTCGACGTTTGCAATTTCTCACCTGAGCTCTCTTTAGACTGCGCGAAAGGATGAGCAGAAGATTAGGTGGCTAGAGAAGCCCAGAGCCCCACTGTTCTTAGGGCTACAAGAGCGCTTCCAAGGAAGGGTGCTGGCTAGCAACAGCTTTCAGTGCTGGCACTTTTCATCTCTGAGCAATTGCTGGATGTTTGCAATTTCTCACCTGAGCTCTCTTTAGACTGCGCGAGAGGATGAGCAGAAGATTAGGTGGCTAGAGAAGCCCAGAGCCCCACTGTTCTTAGGGCTACAAAAGCGCTTCCAAGGAAGGGTGCTGGCTAGCAAGAGCTTTCAGTGCTGGCACTTTTCATCTCTGAGCAATTGCTCAACGTTTGCAATTTCTCACCTGAGCTCTCTTTAGAGTGCGCGAGAGGATGAGCAGAAGATTAGGTGGCTAGAGAAGCCCAGAGCCCCACTGTTCTTAGGGCTACAAGAGCGCTTCCAAGGAAGGGTGCTGGCTAGCAACAGCTTTCAGTGCTGGCACTTTTCATCTCTGAGCAATTGCTCGACGTTTGCAATTTCTCACCTGAGCTCTCTTTAGACGGCGCGAGAGGATGAGCAGAAGATTAGGTGGCTAGAGAAGCCCAGAGCCCCAGTGTTCTTAGGCCTACAAAAGCGCTTCCAAGGAAGGGTGCTGGCTAGCAAGAGCTTTCAGTGCTGGCACTTTTCATCTCTGAGCAATTGCTCGACGTTTGCAATTTCTCACCTGAGCTCTCTTTAGACTGCGCGAGAGGATGAGCAGAAGAGTAGGTGGCTAGAGAAGCCCAGAGCCCCAGTGTTCTTAGGCCTACAAAAGCACTTCCAAGGAAGGGTGCTGGCTAGCAAGAGCTTTCAGTGCTGGCACTTTTCATCTCTGAACAATTGCTCAACGTTTGCAATTTCTCACCTGAGCTCTCTTTAGACTGCGCGAGAGGATGAGCAGAAGAGTAGGTGGCTAGAGAAGCCCAGAGCCCCAGTGTTCTTAGGCCTACAAAAGCGCTTCCAAGGAAGGGTGCTGGCTAGCCACAGCTTTCAGTGCTGGCACTTTTCATCTCTGAGCAATTGCTCGACGTTTGCAATCTCTCACCTGAGTTCTCTTTAGACTGCGCGAGAGGATGAGCAGAAGATTAGGTGGCTAGAGAAGCCCAGAGCCCCAGTGTTCTTAGGGCTACAAAAGCGCTTCCAAGGAAGGGTGCTGGCTAGCAACAGCTTTCAGTGCTGGCACTTTTCATCTCTGAGCAATTGCTCGACGTTTGCAATTTCTCGGCTCGTGTTTACGAGACGGAGAGATAGTGACCGTGATGTTTGGTGGGTAGAGAAGCGCAAAGCCCCAGTGTTGCTGTGCCTGTGAAAGCGCTTCCAAGGAAGGGTGCTGGCTAGCAACAGCTTTCAGTGCTGGCACTTTTCATCTCTGAGCAATTGCTCGACGTTTGCAATTTCTCACCTCAGCTCTCTTTAGACTGCGCGAGAGGATGAGCAGAAGAGTAGGTGGCTAGAGAAGCCCAGAGCCCCAGTGTTCTTAGGCCTACAAAAGCGCTTCCAAGGAAGGGTGCTGGCTAGCAAGAGCTTTCAGTGCTGGCACTTTTCATCTCTGAGCAATTGCTCGACGTTTGCAATTTCTCAACTCGTGTTTACGAGACAGAGAGATAGTGACCGTGATGTTTGGTGGGTAGAGAAGCGCAAAGCCCCAGTGTTGCTGCGCCTGTGAAAGCGCTTCCAAGGAAGGGTGCTGGCTAGCAACAGCTTTCAGTGCTGGCACTTTTCATCTCTGAGCAATTGCTCGACGTTTGCAATTTCTCACCTGAGCTCTCTTTAGACTGCGCGAGAGGATGAGCAGAAGAGTAGGTGGCTAGAGAAGCCCAGAGCCCCAGTGTTCTTAGGCCTACAAGAGCGCTTCCAAGGAAGGGTGCTGGCTAGCAACAGCTTTCAGTGCTGGCACTTTTCATCTTTGAGCAGTTGCTCGACGTTTGCAATTTCTCAGCTCTTGTCTACGAGACGGAAAGAGAATGACCGTGACGTTTGGTGGGTAGAGTAGCGCAAAGCTCCAGTGTTGCTGCGCCTGTGAAAGCGCTTCCAAGGAAGGGTGCTGGCTAGCAAGAGCTTTCAGTGCTGGCACTTTTCATCTCTGAGCAATTGCTCGACGTTTGCAATTTCTCACCTGAGCTCTCTTTAGACTGCGCGAGAGGATGAGCAGAAGATTAGGTGGCTAGAGAAGCCCAGAGCCCCAGTGTTCTTAGGGCTACAAGAGCGCTTCCAAGGAAGGGTGCTGGCTAGCCACAGCTTTCAGTGCTGGCACTTTTCATCTCTGAGCAATTGCTGGACGTTTGCAATTTCTGACCTCAGCTCTCTTTAGACTGCGCGAGAGGATGAGCAGAAGAGTAGGTGGCTAGAGAAGCCCAGAGCCCCACTGTTCTTAGGCCTACAAAAGCGCTTCCAAGGAAGGGTGCTGGCTAGCAACAGCTTTCAGTGCTGGCACTTTTCATCTCTGAGCAATTGCTCGACGTTTGCAATTTCTCGGCTCGTGTTTACGAGACAGAGAGATAGTGACCGTGATGTTTGGTGGGTAGAGAAGCGCAAAGCCCCAGTGTTGCTGCGCCTGTGAAAGCGCTTCCAAGGAAGGCTGCTGGCTAGCAACAGCTTTCAGTGCTGGCACTTTTCATCTCTGAGCAATTGCTCGACGTTTGCAATTTCTCACCTGAGCTCTCTTTAGACTGCGCGAGAGGATGAGCAGAAGAGTAGGTGGCTAGAGAAGCCCAGAGCCCCAGTGTTCTTAGGGCTACAAGAGCGCTTCCAAGGAAGGGTGCTGGCTAGCAACAGCTTTCAGTGCTGGCACTTTTCATCTCTGAGCAATTGCTCGACGTTTGCAATTTCTCACCTGAGCTCTCTTTAGACTGCGCGAAAGGATGAGCAGAAGATTAGGTGGCTAGAGAAGCCCAGAGCCCCACTGTTCTTAGGGCTACAAGAGCGCTTCCAAGGAAGGGTGCTGGCTAGCAACAGCTTTCAGTGCTGGCACTTTTCATCTCTGAGCAATTGCTCGACGTTTGCAATTTCTCACCTGAGCTCTCTTTAGACTGCGCGAGAGGATGAGCAGAAGATTAGGTGGCTAGAGAAGCCCAGAGCCCCAGTGTTCTTAGGGCTACAAAAGCGCTTCCAAGGAAGGGTGCTGGCTAGCCACAGCTTTCAGTGCTGGCACTTTTCATCTCTGAGCAATTGCTCAACGTTTGCAATTTCTCACCTGAGCTCTCTTTAGAGTGCGCGAGAGGATGAGCAGAAGATTAGGTGGCTAGAGAAGCCCAGAGCCCCACTGTTCTTAGGGCTACAAGAGCGCTTCCAAGGAAGGGTGCTGGCTAGCAACAGCTTTCAGTGCTGGCACTTTTCATCTCTGAGCAATTGCTCGACGTTTGCAATTTCTCACCTGAGCTCTCTTTAGACGGCGCGAGAGGATGAGCAGAAGATTAGGTGGCTAGAGAAGCCCAGAGCCCCAGTGTTCTTAGGGCTACAAAAGCGCTTCCAAGGAAGGGTGCTGGCTAGCAAGAGCTTTCAGTGCTGGCACTTTTCATCTCTGAGCAATTGCTCGACGTTTGCAATTTCTCACCTGAGCTCTCTTTAGACTGCGCGAGAGGATGAGCAGAAGAGTAGGTGGCTAGAGAAGCCCAGAGCCCCAGTGTTCTTAGGCCTACAAAAGCACTTCCAAGGAAGGGTGCTGGCTAGCAAGAGCTTTCAGTGCTGGCACTTTTCATCTCTGAACAATTGCTCAACGTTTGCAATTTCTCACCTGAGCTCTCTTTAGACTGCGCGAGAGGATGAGCAGAAGAGTAGGTGGCTAGAGAAGCCCAGAGCCCCAGTGTTCTTAGGCCTACAAAAGCGCTTCCAAGGAAGGGTGCTGGCTAGCCACAGCTTTCAGTGCTGGCACTTTTCATCTCTGAGCAATTGCTCGACGTTTGCAATCTCTCACCTGAGTTCTCTTTAGACTGCGCGAGAGGATGAGCAGAAGATTAGGTGGCTAGAGAAGCCCAGAGCCCCAGTGTTCTTAGGGCTACAAAAGCGCTTCCAAGGAAGGGTGCTGGCTAGCAACAGCTTTCAGTGCTGGCACTTTTCATCTCTGAGCAATTGCTCGACGTTTGCAATTTCTCGGCTCGTGTTTACGAGACGGAGAGATAGTGACCGTGATGTTTGGTGGGTAGAGAAGCGCAAAGCCCCAGTGTTGCTGTGCCTGTGAAAGCGCTTCCAAGGAAGGGTGCTGGCTAGCAACAGCTTTCAGTGCTGGCACTTTTCATCTCTGAGCAATTGCTCGACGTTTGCAATTTCTCACCTCAGCTCTCTTTAGACTGCGCGAGAGGATGAGCAGAAGAGTAGGTGGCTAGAGAAGCCCAGAGCCCCACTGTTCTTAGGGCTACAAAAGCGCTTCCAAGGAAGGGTGCTGGCTAGCAAGAGCTTTCAGTGCTGGCACTTTTCATCTCTGAGCAATTGCTCGACGTTTGCAATTTCTCAACTCGTGTTTACGAGACAGAGAGATAGTGACCGTGATGTTTGGTGGGTAGAGAAGCGCAAAGCCCCAGTGTTGCTGCGCCTGTGAAAGCGCTTCCAAGGAAGGGTGCTGGCTAGCAACAGCTTTCAGTGCTGGCACTTTTCATCTCTGAGCAATTGCTGGACGTTTGCAATTTCTCACCTGAGCTCTCTTTAGACTGCGCGAGAGGATGAGCAGAAGAGTAGGTGGCTAGAGAAGCCCAGAGCCCCAGTGTTCTTAGGCCTACAAGAGCGCTTCCAAGGAAGGGTGCTGGCTAGCAACAGCTTTCAGTGCTGGCACTTTTCATCTTTGAGCAGTTGCTCGACGTTTGCAATTTCTCAGCTCTTGTCTACGAGACGGAAAGAGAATGACCGTGACGTTTGGTGGGTAGAGTAGCGCAAAGCTCCAGTGTTGCTGCGCCTGTGAAAGCGCTTCCAAGGAAGGGTGCTGGCTAGCAAGAGCTTTCAGTGCTGGCACTTTTCATCTCTGAGCAATTGCTCGACGTTTGCAATTTCTCACCTGAGCTCTCTTTAGACTGCGCGAGAGGATGAGCAGAAGATTAGGTGGCTAGAGAAGCCCAGAGCCCCAGTGTTCTTAGGGCTACAAGAGCGCTTCCAAGGAAGGGTGCTGGCTAGCCACAGCTTTCAGTGCTGGCACTTTTCATCTCTGAGCAATTGCTGGACGTTTGCAATTTCTCACCTCAGCTCTCTTTAGACTGCGCGAGAGGATGAGCAGAAGAGTAGGTGGCTAGAGAAGCCCAGAGCCCCACTGTTCTTAGGCCTACAAAAGCGCTTCCAAGGAAGGGTGCTGGCTAGCAACAGCTTTCAGTGCTGGCACTTTTCATCTCTGAGCAATTGCTCGACGTTTGCAATTTCTCGGCTCGTGTTTACGAGACAGAGAGATAGTGACCGTGATGTTTGGTGGGTAGAGAAGCGCAAAGCCCCAGTGTTGCTGCGCCTGTGAAAGCGCTTCCAAGGAAGGCTGCTGGCTAGCAACAGCTTTCAGTGCTGGCACTTTTCATCTCTGAGCAATTGCTCGACGTTTGCAATTTCTCACCTGAGCTCTCTTTAGACTGCGCGAGAGGATGAGCAGAAGAGTAGGTGTCTAGAGAAGCCCAGAGCCCCAGTGTTCTTAGGGCTACAAAAGCGCTTCCAAGGAAGGGTGCTGGCTAGCAACAGCTTTCAGTGCTGGCACTTTTCATCTCTGAGCAATTGCTCGACGTTTGCAATCTCTCACCTGAGTTCTCTTTAGACTGCGCGAGAGGATGAGCAGAAGAGTAGGTGGCTAGAGAAGCCCAGAGCCCCAGTGTTCTTAGGCCTACAAAAGCGCTTCCAAGGAAGGGTGCTGGCTAGCAACAGCTTTCAGTGCTGGCACTTTTCATCTCTGAGCAATTGCTCGACGTTTGCAATCTCTCACCTGAGTTCTCTTTAGACTGCGCGAGAGGATGAGCAGAAGAGTAGGTGGCTAGAGAAGCCCAGAGCCCCACTGTTCTTAGGCCTACAAAAGCGCTTCCAAGGAAGGGTGCTGGCTAGCAACAGCTTTCAGTGCTGGCACTTTTCATCTCTGAGCAATTGCTGGACGTTTGCAATCTCTCACCTGAGTTCTCTTTAGAGTGCGCGAGAGGATGAGCAGAAGATTAGGTGGCTAGAGAAGCCCAGAGCCCCAGTGTTCTTAGGGCTACAAAAGCGCTTCCAAGGAAGGGTGCTGGCTAGCAACAGCTTTCAGTGCTGGCACTTTTCATCTCTGAGCAATTGCTCGACGTTTGCAATTTCTCAGCTCGTATTTACGAGACGGAGAGATAGTGACCGTGATGTTTGGTGGGTAGAGAAGCGCAAAGCCCCAGTGTTGCTGCGCCTGTGAAAGCGCTTCCAAGGAAGGGTGCTGGCTAGCAACAGCTTTCAGTGCTGGCACTTTTCATCTCTGAGCAATTGCTCGACGTTTGCAATTTCTCACCTGAGCTCTCTTTAGAGTGCGCGAGAGGATGAGCAGAAGATTAGGTGGGTAGAGTAGCCCAGAGCCCCAGTGTTCTTAGGCCTACAAAAGCGCTTCCAAGGAAGGGTGCTGGCTAGCAACAGCTTTCAGTGCTGGCACTTTTCATCTCTGAGCAATTGCTGGACGTTTGCAATTTCTCACCTGAGCTCTCTTTAGACTGCGCGAGAGGATGAACAGAAGAGTAGGTGGCTAGAGAAGCCCAGAGCCCCGGTGTTCTTAGGCCTACAAGAGCGCTTCCAAGGAAGGGTGCTGGCTAGCAAGAGCTTTCAGTGCTGGCACTTTTCATCTCTGAGCAATTGCTCGACGTTTGCAATTTCTCACCTGAGCTCTCTTTAGACTGCGCGAGAGGATGAGCAGAAGAGTAGGTGGCTAGAGAAGCCCAGAGCCCCACTGTTCTTAGGCCTACAAAAGCGCTTCCAAGGAAGGGTGCTGGCTAGCCACAGCTTTCAGTGCTGGCACTTTTCATCTCTGAGCAATTGCTCGACGTTTGCAATTTCTCAACTCGTGTTTACGAGACAGAGAGATAGTGACCGTGATGTTTGGTGGCTAGAGAAGCGCAAAGCCCCAGTGTTGCTGCACCTGTGAAAGCGCTTCCAAGGAAGGGTGCTGGCTAGCAACAGCTTTCAGTGCTGGCACTTTACATCTCTGAGCAATTGCTCAACGTTTGCAATTTCTCACCTGAGCTCTCTTTAGACTGCGCGAGAGGATGAGCAGAGGAGTAGGGGGCTAGAGAAGCACAGAGCCCCAGTGTTCTTAGGGCTACAAAAGCGCTTCCAAGGAAGGGTGCTGGCTAGCCACAGCTTTCAGTGCTGGCACTTTTCATCTCTGAGCAATTGCTCGACGTTTGCAATTTCTCAGCTCTTGTCTACGAAACAGAGAGATAGTGACCGTGACATTTGGTGGGTAGAGAAGCGCAAAGCCCCAGTGTTGCTGCGCCTGTGAAAGCGCTTCCAAGGAAGGGTGCTGGCTAGCAACAGCTTTCAGTGCTGGCACTTTTCATCTCTGAGCAATTGCTCGAAGTTTGCAATTTCTCACCTGAGCTCTCTTTAGAGTGCGCGAGAGGATGAGCAGAAGATGAGGTGGCTAGAGAAGCCCAGAGCCCCAGTGTTCTTAGGCCTACAAGAGCGCTTCCAAGGAAGGGTGCTGGCTAGCAAGAGCTTTCAGTGCTGGCACTTTTCATCTCTGAGCAATTGCTCGACGTTTGCAATTTCTCACCTGAGCTCTCTTTAGACTGCGCGAGAGGATGAGCAGAAGAGTAGGTGGCTAGAGAAGCCCAGAGCCCCAGTGTTCTTAGGCCTACAAAAGCGCTTCCAAGGAAGGGTGCTGGCTAGCAACAGCTTTCAGTGCTGGCACTTTTCATCTCTGAGCAATTGCTCGACGTTTGCAATTTCTCAACTCGTGTTTACGAGACAGAGAGATAGTGACCGTGATGTTTGGTGGCTAGAGAAGCGCAAAGCCCCAGTGTTGCTGCGCCTGTGAAAGCGCTTCCAAGGAAGGGTGCTGGCTAGCAACAGCTTTCAGTGCTGGCACTTTTCATCTCTGAGCAATTGCTGGATGTATGCAATTTCTCACCTGAGCTCTCTTTAGACTGCGCGAGAGGATGAGCAGAAGATTAGGTGGCTAGAGAAGCCCAGAGCCCCAGTGTTCTTAGGCCTACAAAAGCGCTTCCAAGGAAGGGTGCTGGCTAGCAACAGCTTTCAGTGCTGGCACTTTTCATCTCTGAGCAACTGCTCGACGTTTGTAATTTCAGAGCTCGTGCCTACGAGACGGAAAGAGAATGACCGTGACGTTTGGTGGCTAGAGAAGCGCAAAGCCCCAGTGTTGCTGCGCCTGTGAAAGCGCTTCCAAGGAAGGGTGCTGGCTAGCAACAGCTTTCAGTGCTGGCACTTTTCATCTCTGAGCAATTGCTGGACGTTTGCAATTTCTCACCTGAGCTCTCTTTAGACTGCGCGAGAGGATGAACAGAAGAGTAGGTGGCTAGAGAAGCCCAGAGCCCCGGTGTTCTTAGGCCTACAAGAGCGCTTCCAAGGAAGGGTGCTGGCTAGCAAGAGCTTTCAGTGCTGGCACTTTTCATCTCTGAGCAATTGCTCGACGTTTGCAATTTCTCACCTGAGCTCTCTTTAGACTGCGCGAGAGGATGAGCAGAAGATTAGGTGGCTAGAGAAGCCCAGAGCCCCACTGTTCTTAGGGCTACAAGAGCGCTTCCAAGGAAGGGTGCTGGCTAGCAACAGCTTTCAGTGCTGGCACTTTTCATCTCTGAGCAATTGCTCGACGTTTGCAATTTCTCACCTGAGCTCTCTTTAGACTGCGCGAGAGGATGAGCAGAAGATTAGGTGGCTAGAGAAGCCCAGAGCCCCAGTGTTCTTAGGCCTACAAAAGCGCTTCCAAGGAAGGGTGCTGGCTAGCCTCAGCTTTCAGTGCTGGCACTTTTCATCTCTGAGCAATTGCTCAACGTTTGCAATTTCTCACCTGAGCTCTCTTTAGAGTGCGCGAGAGGATGAGCAGAAGATTAGGTGGCTAGAGAAGCCCAGAGCCCCACTGTTCTTAGGGCTACAAGAGCGCTTCCAAGGAAGGGTGCTGGCTAGCAACAGCTTTCAGTGCTGGCACTTTTCATCTCTGAGCAATTGCTCGACGTTTGCAATTTCTCACCTGAGCTCTCTTTAGACGGCGCGAGAGGATGAGCAGAAGATTAGGTGGCTAGAGAAGCCCAGAGCCCCAGTGTTCTTAGGGCTACAAAAGCGCTTCCAAGGAAGGGTGCTGGCTAGCAAGAGCTTTCAGTGCTGGCACTTTTCATCTCTGAGCAATTGCTCGACGTTTGCAATTTCTCACCTGAGCTCTCTTTAGACTGCGCGAGAGGATGAGCAGAAGAGTAGGTGGCTAGAGAAGCCCAGAGCCCCAGTGTTCTTAGGCCTACAAAAGCACTTCCAAGGAAGGGTGCTGGCTAGCAAGAGCTTTCAGTGCTGGCACTTTTCATCTCTGAACAATTGCTCAACGTTTGCAATTTCTCACCTGAGCTCTCTTTAGACTGCGCGAGAGGATGAGCAGAAGAGTAGGTGGCTAGAGAAGCCCAGAGCCCCAGTGTTCTTAGGCCTACAAAAGCGCTTCCAAGGAAGGGTGCTGGCTAGCCACAGCTTTCAGTGCTGGCACTTTTCATCTCTGAGCAATTGCTCGACGTTTGCAATCTCTCACCTGAGTTCTCTTTAGACTGCGCGAGAGGATGAGCAGAAGATTAGGTGGCTAGAGAAGCCCAGAGCCCCAGTGTTCTTAGGGCTACAAAAGCGCTTCCAAGGAAGGGTGCTGGCTAGCAACAGCTTTCAGTGCTGGCACTTTTCATCTCTGAGCAATTGCTCGACGTTTGCAATTTCTCGGCTCGTGTTTACGAGACGGAGAGATAGTGACCGTGATGTTTGGTGGGTAGAGAAGCGCAAAGCCCCAGTGTTGCTGTGCCTGTGAAAGCGCTTCCAAGGAAGGGTGCTGGCTAGCAACAGCTTTCAGTGCTGGCACTTTTCATCTCTGAGCAATTGCTCGACGTTTGCAATTTCTCACCTCAGCTCTCTTTAGACTGCGCGAGAGGATGAGCAGAAGAGTAGGTGGCTAGAGAAGCCCAGAGCCCCAGTGTTCTTAGGCCTACAAAAGCGCTTCCAAGGAAGGGTGCTGGCTAGCAAGAGCTTTCAGTGCTGGCACTTTTCATCTCTGAGCAATTGCTCGACGTTTGCAATTTCTCAACTCGTGTTTACGAGACAGAGAGATAGTGACCGTGATGTTTGGTGGGTAGAGAAGCGCAAAGCCCCAGTGTTGCTGCGCCTGTGAAAGCGCTTCCAAGGAAGGGTGCTGGCTAGCAACAGCTTTCAGTGCTGGCACTTTTCATCTCTGAGCAATTGCTGGACGTTTGCAATTTCTCACCTGAGCTCTCTTTAGACTGCGCGAGAGGATGAGCAGAAGAGTAGGTGGCTAGAGAAGCCCAGAGCCCCAGTGTTCTTAGGCCTACAAGAGCGCTTCCAAGGAAGGGTGCTGGCTAGCAACAGCTTTCAGTGCTGGCACTTTTCATCTTTGAGCAGTTGCTCGACGTTTGCAATTTCTCAGCTCTTGTCTACGAGACGGAAAGAGAATGACCGTGATATTTGGTGGGTAGAGTAGCGCAAAGCCCCAGTGTTGCTGCGCCTGTGAAAGCGCTTCCAAGGAAGGGTGCTGGCTAGCAAGAGCTTTCAGTGCTGGCACTTTTCATCTCTGAGCAATTGCTCGACGTTTGCAATTTCTCACCTGAGCTCTCTTTAGACTGCGCGAGAGGATGAGCAGAAGATTAGGTGGCTAGAGAAGCCCAGAGCCCCAGTGTTCTTAGGGCTACAAGAGCGCTTCCAAGGAAGGGTGCTGGCTAGCCACAGCTTTCAGTGCTGGCACTTTTCATCTCTGAGCAATTGCTGGACGTTTGCAATTTCTCACCTCAGCTCTCTTTAGACTGCGCGAGAGGATGAGCAGAAGAGTAGGTGGCTAGAGAAGCCCAGAGCCCCACTGTTCTTAGGCCTACAAAAGCGCTTCCAAGGAAGGGTGCTGGCTAGCAACAGCTTTCAGTGCTGGCACTTTTCATCTCTGAGCAATTGCTCGATGTTTGCAATCTCTCACCTGAGTTCTCTTTAGACTGCACGAGAGGATGAGCAGAAGATTAGGTGGCTAGAGAAGCCCAGAGCCCCAGTGTTCTTAGGGCTACAAAAGCACTTCCAAGGAAGGGTGCTGGCTAGCAACAGCTTTCAGTGCTGGCACTTTTCATCTCTGAGCAATTGCTCGACGTTTGCAATTTCTCGGCTCGTGTTTACGAGACAGAGAGATAGTGACCGTGATGTTTGGTGGGTAGAGAAGCGCAAAGCCCCAGTGTTGCTGCGCCTGTGAAAGCGCTTCCAAGGAAGGGTGCTGGCTAGCAACAGCTTTCAGTGCTGGCACTTTTCATCTCTGAGCAATTGCTCGACGTTTGCAATTTCTCACCTGAGCTCTCTTTAGACTGCGCGAGAGGATGAGCAGAAGAGTAGGTGTCTAGAGAAGCCCAGAGCCCCAGTGTTCTTAGGGCTACAAAAGCGCTTCCAAGGAAGGGTGCTGGCTAGCAACAGCTTTCAGTGCTGGCACTTTTCATCTCTGAGCAATTGCTCGACGTTTGCAATCTCTCACCTGAGTTCTCTTTAGACTGCGCGAGAGGATGAGCAGAAGAGTAGGTGGCTAGAGAAGCCCAGAGCCCCAGTGTTCTTAGGCCTACAAAAGCGCTTCCAAGGAAGGGTGCTGGCTAGCAACAGCTTTCAGTGCTGGCACTTTTCATCTCTGAGCAATTGCTCGACGTTTGCAATCTCTCACCTGAGTTCTCTTTAGACTGCGCGAGAGGATGAGCAGAAGAGTAGGTGGCTAGAGAAGCCCAGAGCCCCACTGTTCTTAGGCCTACAAAAGCGCTTCCAAGGAAGGGTGCTGGCTAGCAACAGCTTTCAGTGCTGGCACTTTTCATCTCTGAGCAATTGCTGGACGTTTGCAATCTCTCACCTGAGTTCTCTTTAGAGTGCGCGAGAGGATGAGCAGAAGATTAGGTGGCTAGAGAAGCACAGAGCCCCAGTGTTCTTAGGGCTACAAAAGCGCTTCCAAGGAAGGGTGCTGGCTAGCAACAGCTTTCAGTGCTGGCACTTTTCATCTCTGAGCAATTGCTCGACGTTTGCAATTTCTCAGCTCGTATTTACGAGACGGAGAGATAGTGACCGTGATGTTTGGTGGGTAGAGAAGCGCAAAGCCCCAGTGTTGCTGCGCCTGTGAAAGCGCTTCCAAGGAAGGGTGCTGGCTAGCAACAGCTTTCAGTGCTGGCACTTTTCATCTCTGAGCAATTGCTCGACGTTTGCAATTTCTCACCTGAGCTCTCTTTAGAGTGCGCGAGAGGATGAGCAGAAGAGTAGGTGGCTAGAGAAGCCCAGAGCCCCAGTGTTCTTAGGCCTACAAGAGCGCTTCCAAGGAAGGGTGCTGGCTAGCAAGAGCTTTCAGTGCTGGCACTTTTCATCTCTGAGCAATTGCTCGACGTTTGCAATTTCTCACCTGAGCTCTCTTTAGACTGCGCGAGAGGATGAGCAGAAGAGTAGGTGGCTAGAGAAGCCCAGAGCCCCACTGTTCTTAGGCCTACAAAAGCGCTTCCAAGGAAGGGTGCTGGCTAGCCACAGCTTTCAGTGCTGGCACTTTTCATCTCTGAGCAATTGCTCGACGTTTGCAATTTCTCAACTCGTGTTTACGAGACAGAGAGATAGTGACCGTGATGTTTGGTGGCTAGAGAAGCGCAAAGCCCCAGTGTTGCTGCACCTGTGAAAGCGCTTCCAAGGAAGGGTGCTGGCTAGCAACAGCTTTCAGTGCTGGCACTTTTCATCTCTGAGCAATTGCTGGATGTATGCAATTTCTCACCTGAGCTCTCTTTAGACTGCGCGAGAGGATGAGCAGAGGAGTAGGGGGCTAGAGAAGCACAGAGCCCCAGTGTTCTTAGGGCTACAAAAGCGCTTCCAAGGAAGGGTGCTGGCTAGCCACAGCTTTCAGTGCTGGCACTTTTCATCTCTGAGCAATTGCTCGACGTTTGCAATTTCTCAGCTCTTGTCTACGAAACAGAGAGATAGTGACCGTGACATTTGGTGGGTAGAGAAGCGCAAAGCCCCAGTGTTGCTGCGCCTGTGAAAGCGCTTCCAAGGAAGGGTGCTGGCTAGCAACAGCTTTCAGTGCTGGCACTTTTCATCTCTGAGCAATTGCTCGACGTTTGCAATTTCTCACCTGAGCTCTCTTTAGAGTGCGCGAGAGGATGAGCAGAAGATGAGGTGGCTAGAGAAGCCCAGAGCCCCAGTGTTCTTAGGCCTACAAGAGCGCTTCCAAGGAAGGGTGCTGGCTAGCAAGAGCTTTCAGTGCTGGCACTTTTCATCTCTGAGCAATTGCTCGACGTTTGCAATTTCTCACCTGAGCTCTCTTTAGACTGCGCGAGAGGATGAGCAGAAGAGTAGGTGGCTAGAGAAGCCCAGAGCCCCAGTGTTCTTAGGCCTACAAAAGCGCTTCCAAGGAAGGGTGCTGGCTAGCAACAGCTTTCAGTGCTGGCACTTTTCATCTCTGAGCAATTGCTCGACGTTTGCAATTTCTCAACTCGTGTTTACGAGACAGAGAGATAGTGACCGTGATGTTTGGTGGCTAGAGAAGCGCAAAGCCCCAGTGTTGCTGCGCCTGTGAAAGCGCTTCCAAGGAAGGGTGCTGGCTAGCAACAGCTTTCAGTGCTGGCACTTTTCATCTCTGAGCAATTGCTGGATGTATGCAATTTCTCACCTGAGCTCTCTTTAGACTGCGCGAGAGGATGAGCAGAAGATTAGGTGGCTAGAGAAGCCCAGAGCCCCAGTGTTCTTAGGCCTACAAAAGCGCTTCCAAGGAAGGGTGCTGGCTAGCAACAGCTTTCAGTGCTGGCACTTTTCATCTCTGAGCAACTGCTCGACGTTTGTAATTTCAGAGCTCGTGCCTACGAGACGGAAAGAGAATGACCGTGACGTTTGGTGGCTAGAGAAGCGCAAAGCCCCAGTGTTGCTGCGCCTGTGAAAGCGCTTCCAAGGAAGGGTGCTGGCTAGCAACAGCTTTCAGTGCTGGCACTTTTCATCTCTGAGCAATTGCTGGACGTTTGCAATTTCTCACCTGAGCTCTCTTTAGACTGCGCGAGAGGATGAACAGAAGAGTAGGTGGCTAGAGAAGCCCAGAGCCCCGGTGTTCTTAGGCCTACAAGAGCGCTTCCAAGGAAGGGTGCTGGCTAGCAAGAGCTTTCAGTGCTGGCACTTTTCATCTCTGAGCAATTGCTCGACGTTTGCAATTTCTCACCTGAGCTCTCTTTAGACTGCGCGAGAGGATGAGCAGAAGAGTAGGTGGCTAGAGAAGCCCAGAGCCCCACTGTTCTTAGGCCTACAAAAGCGCTTCCAAGGAAGGGTGCTGGCTAGCAACAGCTTTCAGTGCTGGCACTTTTCATCTCTGAGCAATTGCTCGACGTTTGCAATTTCTCAACTCGTGTTTACGAGACAGAGAGATAGTGACCGTGATGTTTGGTGGCTAGAGAAGCGCAAAGCCCCAGTGTTGCTGCACCTGTGAAAGCGCTTCCAAGGAAGGGTGCTGGCTAGCAACAGCTTTCAGTGCTGGCACTTTTCATCTCTGAGCAATTGCTCAACGTTTGCAATTTCTCACCTGAGCTCTCTTTAGACTGCGCGAGAGGATGAGCAGAGGAGTAGGGGGCTAGAGAAGCACAGAGCCCCAGTGTTCTTAGGGCTACAAAAGCGCTTCCAAGGAAGGGTGCTGGCTAGCCACAGCTTTCAGTGCTGGCACTTTTCATCTCTGAGCAATTGCTCGACGTTTGCAATTTCTCAGCTCTTGTCTACGAAACAGAGAGATAGTGACCGTGACGTTTGGTGGGTAGAGAAGCGCAAAGCCCCAGTGTTGCTGCGCCTGTGAAAGCGCTTCCAAGGAAGGGTGCTGGCTAGCAACAGCTTTCAGTGCTGGCACTTTTCATCTCTGAGCAATTGCTCGACGTTTGCAATTTCTCACCTGAGCTCTCTTTAGAGTGCGCGAGAGGATGAGCAGAAGATGAGGTGGCTAGAGAAGCCCAGAGCCCCAGTGTTCTTAGGCCTACAAGAGCACTTCCAAGGAAGGGTGCTGGCTAGCAAGAGCTTTCAGTGCTGGCACTTTTCATCTCTGAGCAATTGCTCGACGTTTGCAATTTCTCACCTGAGCTCTCTTTAGACTGCGCGAGAGGATGAGCAGAAGAGTAGGTGGCTAGAGAAGCACAGAGCCCCAGTGTTCTTAGGCCTACAAAAGCGCTTCCAAGGAAGGGTGCTGGCTAGCAACAGCTTTCAGTGCTGGCACTTTTCATCTCTGAGCAATTGCTCGACGTTTGCAATTTCTCAACTCGTGTTTACGAGACAGAGAGATAGTGACCGTGATGTTTGGTGGCTAGAGAAGCGCAAAGCCCCAGTGTTGCTGCGCCTGTGAAAGCGCTTCCAAGGAAGGGTGCTGGCTAGCAACAGCTTTCAGTGCTGGCACTTTTCATCTCTGAGCAATTGCTGGATGTATGCAATTTCTCACCTGAGCTCTCTTTAGACTGCGCGAGAGGATGAGCAGAAGATTAGGTGGCTAGAGAAGCCCAGAGCCCCAGTGTTCTTAGGCCTACAAAAGCGCTTCCAAGGAAGGGTGCTGGCTAGCAACAGCTTTCAGTGCTGGCACTTTTCATCTCTGAGCAACTGCTCGACGTTTGTAATTTGAGAGCTCGTGCCTACGAGACGGAAAGAGAATGACCGTGACGTTTGGTGGCTAGAGAAGCGCAAAGCCCCAGTGTTGCTGCGCCTGTGAAAGCGCTTCCAAGGAAGGGTGCTGGCTAGCAAGAGCTTTCAGTGCTGGCACTTTTCATCTCTGAGCAATTGCTCGACGTTTGCAATTTCTCACCTGAGCGCTCTTTAGACTGCGCGAGAGGATGAGCAGAAGAGTAGGTGGCTAGAGAAGCCCAGAGCCCCAGTGTTCTTAGGCCTACAAAAGCGCTTCCAAGGAAGGGTGCTGGCTAGCAACAGCTTTCAGTGCTGGCACTTTTCATCTCTGAGCAATTGCTGGACGTTTGCAATTTCTCACCTGAGCTCTCTTTAGACTGCGCGAGAGGATGAGCAGAAGAGTAGGTGGCTAGAGAAGCCCAGAGCCCCACTGTTCTTAGGCCTACAAAAGCGCTTCCAAGGAAGGGTGCTGGCTAGCAACAGCTTTCAGTGCTGGCACTTTTCATCTCTGAGCAATTGCTCAACGTTTGAAATTTCTCACCTGAGCTCTCTTTAGACTGCGCGAGAGGATGAGCAGAAGAGTAGGTGGCTAGAGAAGCCCAGAGCCCCAGTGTTCTTAGGGCTACAAGAGCGCTTCCAAGGAAGGGTGCTGGCTAGCAACAGCTTTCAGTGCTGGCACTTTTCATCTCTGAGCAATTGCTGGATGTTTGCAATTTCTCACCTGAGCTCTCTTTAGACTGCGCGAGAGGATGAGCAGAAGATTAGGTGGCTAGAGAAGCCCAGAGCCCCACTGTTCTTAGGGCTACAAAAGCGCTTCCAAGGAAGGGTGCTGGCTAGCAAGAGCTTTCAGTGCTGGCACTTTTCATCTCTGAGCAATTGCTCAACGTTTGCAATTTCTCACCTGAGCTCTCTTTAGAGTGCGCGAGAGGATGAGCAGAAGATTAGGTGGCTAGAGAAGCCCAGAGCCCCACTGTTCTTAGGGCTACAAGAGCGCTTCCAAGGAAGGGTGCTGGCTAGCAACAGCTTTCAGTGCTGGCACTTTTCATCTCTGAGCAATTGCTCGACGTTTGCAATTTCTCACCTGAGCTCTCTTTAGAGTGCGCGAGAGGATGAGCAGAATATTAGGTGGCTAGAGAAGCCCAGAGCCCCAGTGTTCTTAGGGCTACAAAAGCGCTTCCAAGGAAGGGTGCTGGCTAGCAAGAGCTTTCAGTGCTGGCACTTTTCATCTCTGAGCAATTGCTCGACGTTTGCAATTTCTCACCTGAGCTCTCTTTAGACTGCGCGAGAGGATGAGCAGAAGAGTAGGTGGCTAGGGAAGCCCAGAGCCCCAGTGTTCTTAGGCCTACAAAAGCACTTCCAAGGAAGGGTGCTGGCTAGCAACAGCTTTCAGTGCTGGCAGTTTTCATCTCTGAACAATTGCTCAACGTTTGCAATTTCTCACCTGAGCTCTCTTTAGACTGCGCGAGAGGATGAGCAGAAGAGTAGGTGGCTAGAGAAGCCCAGAGCCCCAGTGTTCTTAGGCCTACAAAAGCGCTTCCAAGGAAGGGTGCTGGCTAGCCACAGCTTTCAGTGCTGGCACTTTTCATCTCTGAGCAATTGCTCGACGTTTGCAATCTCTCACCTGAGTTCTCTTTAGACTGCGCGAGAGGATGAGCAGAAGATTAGGTGGCTAGAGAAGCCCAGAGCCCCAGTGTTCTTAGGGCTACAAAAGCGCTTCCAAGGAAGGGTGCTGGCTAGCAACAGCTTTCAGTGCTGGCACTTTTCATCTCTGAGCAATTGCTCGACGTTTGCAATTTCTCGGCTCGTGTTTACGAGACGGAGAGATAGTGACCGTGATGTTTGGTGGGTAGAGAAGCGCAAAGCCCCAGTGTTGCTGTGCCTGTGAAAGCGCTTCCAAGGAAGGGTGCTGGCTAGCAACAGCTTTCAGTGCTGGCACTTTTCATCTCTGAGCAATTGCTCGACGTTTGCAATTTCTCACCTCAGCTCTCTTTAGACTGCGCGAGAGGATGAGCAGAAGAGTAGGTGGCTAGAGAAGCCCAGAGCCCCAGTGTTCTTAGGCCTACAAAAGCGCTTCCAAGGAAGGGTGCTGGCTAGCAAGAGCTTTCAGTGCTGGCACTTTTCATCTCTGAGCAATTGCTCGACGTTTGCAATTTCTCAACTCGTGTTTACGAGACAGAGAGATAGTGACCGTGATGTTTGGTGGGTAGAGAAGCGCAAAGCCCCAGTGTTGCTGCGCCTGTGAAAGCGCTTCCAAGGAAGGGTGCTGGCTAGCAACAGCTTTCAGTGCTGGCACTTTTCATCTCTGAGCAATTGCTGGACGTTTGCAATTTCTCACCTGAGCTCTCTTTAGACTGCGCGAGAGGATGAGCAGAAGATGAGGTGGCTAGAGAAGCCCAGAGCCCCAGTGTTCTTAGGCCTACAAGAGCGCTTCCAAGGAAGGGTGCTGGCTAGCAACAGCTTTCAGTGCTGGCACTTTTCATCTTTGAGCAGTTGCTCGACGTTTGCAATTTCTCAGCTCTTGTCTACGAGACGGAAAGAGAATGACCGTGACGTTTGGTGGGTAGAGTAGCGCAAAGCTCCAGTGTTGCTGCGCCTGTGAAAGCGATTCCAAGGAAGGGTGCTGGCTAGCAACAGCTTTCAGTGCTGGCACTTTTCATCTCTGAGCAATTGCTCGACGTTTGCAATTTCTCGGCTCGTGTTTACGAGACGGAGAGATAGTGACCGTGATGTTTGGTGGGTAGAGTAGCGCAAAGCCCCACTGTTGCTGTGCCTGTGAAAGCGCTTCCAAGGAAGGGTGCTGGCTAGCAACAGCTTTCAGTGCTGGCACTTTTCATCTCTGAGCAATTGCTCGACGTTTGCAATTTCTCACCTCAGCTCTCTTTAGACTGCGCGAGAGGATGAGCAGAAGAGTAGGTGGCTAGAGAAGCCCAGAGCCCCAGTGTTCTTAGGGCTACAAGAGCGCTTCCAAGGAAGGGTGCTGGCTAGCCACAGCTTTCAGTGCTGGCACTTTTCATCTCTGAGCAATTGCTGGACGTTTGCAATTTCTCACCTCAGCTCTCTTTAGACTGCGCGAGAGGATGAGCAGAAGAGTAGGTGGCTAGAGAAGCCCAGAGCCCCACTGTTCTTAGGCCTACAAAAGCGCTTCCAAGGAAGGGTGCTGGCTAGCAACAGCTTTCAGTGCTGGCACTTTTCATCTCTGAGCAATTGCTCGACGTTTGCAATCTCTCACCTGAGTTCTCTTTAGACTGCACGAGAGGATGAGCAGAAGATTAGGTGGCTAGAGAAGCCCAGAGCCCCAGTGTTCTTAGGGCTACAAAAGCACTTCCAAGGAAGGGTGCTGGCTAGCAACAGCTTTCAGTGCTGGCACTTTTCATCTCTGAGCAATTGCTCGACGTTTGCAATTTCTCGGCTCGTGTTTACGAGACAGAGAGATAGTGACCGTGATGTTTGGTGGGTAGAGAAGCGCAAAGCCCCAGTGTTGCTGCGCCTGTGAAAGCGCTTCCAAGGAAGGGTGCTGGCTAGCAACAGCTTTCAGTGCTGGCACTTTTCATCTCTGAGCAATTGCTCGACGTTTGCAATTTCTCACCTGAGCTCTCTTTAGACTGCGCGAGAGGATGAGCAGAAGAGTAGGTGTCTAGAGAAGCCCAGAGCCCCCGTGTTCTTAGGGCTACAAAAGCGCTTCCAAGGAAGGGTGCTGGCTAGCAACAGCTTTCAGTGCTGGCACTTTTCATCTCTGAGCAATTGCTCGACGTTTGCAATCTCTCACCTGAGTTCTCTTTAGACTGCGCGAGAGGATGAGCAGAAGAGTAGGTGGCTATAGAAGCCCAGAGCCCCAGTGTTCTTAGGGCTACAAAAGCGCTTCCAAGGAAGGGTGCTGGCTAGCAACAGCTTTCAGTGCTGGCACTTTTCATCTCTGAGCAATTGCTCGACGTTTGCAATCTCTCACCTGAGTTCTCTTTAGACTGCGCGAGAGGATGAGCAGAAGAGTAGGTGGCTAGAGAAGCCCAGAGCCCCACTGTTCTTAGGCCTACAAAAGCGCTTCCAAGGAAGGGTGCTGGCTAGCAACAGCTTTCAGTGCTGGCACTTTTCATCTCTGAGCAATTGCTCGACGTTTGCAATCTCTCACCTGAGTTCTCTTTAGAGTGCGCGAGAGGATGAGCAGAAGATGAGGTGGCTAGAGAAGCCCAGAGCCCCAGTGTTCTTAGGGCTACAAAAGCGCTTCCAAGGAAGGGTGCTGGCTAGCAACAGCTTTCAGTGCTGGCACTTTTCATCTCTGAGCAATTGCTCGACGTTTGCAATTTCTCAGCTCGTATTTACGAGACGGAGAGATAGTGACCGTGATGTTTGGTGGGTAGAGAAGCGCAAAGCACCAGTGTTGCTGCGCCTGTGAAAGCGCTTCCAAGGAAGGGTGCTGGCTAGCAACAGCTTTCAGTGCTGGCACTTTTCATCTCTGAGCAATTGCTCGACGTTTGCAATTTCTCACCTGAGCTCTCTTTAGAGTGCGCGAGAGGATGAGCAGAAGATTAGGTGGGTAGAGTAGCCCAGAGCCCCAGTGTTCTTAGGCCTACAAAAGCGCTTCCAAGGAAGGGTGCTGGCTAGCAACAGCTTTCAGTGCTGGCACTTTTCATCTCTGAGCAATTGCTGGACGTTTGCAATTTCTCACCTGAGCTCTCTTTAGACTGCGCGAGAGGATGAACAGAAGAGTAGGTGGCTAGAGAAGCCCAGAGCCCCACTGTTCTTAGGCCTACAAGAGCGCTTCCAAGGAAGGGTGCTGGCTAGCAACAGCTTTCAGTGCTGGCACTTTTCATCTCTGAGCAATTGCTCGACGTTTGCAATTTCTCACCTGAGCTCTCTTTAGACTGCGCGAGAGGATGAGCAGAAGATGAGGTGGCTAGAGAAGCCCAGAGCCCCAGTGTTCTTAGGCCTACAAAAGCGCTTCCAAGGAAGGGTGCTGGCTAGCAACAGCTTTCAGTGCTGGCACTTTTCATCTCTGAGCAATTGCTCGACGTTTGCAATTTCTCAACTCGTGTTTACGAGACAGAGAGATAGTGACCGTGATGTTTGGTGGCTAGAGAAGCGCAAAGCCCCAGTGTTGCTGCACCTGTGAAAGCGCTTCCAAGGAAGGGTGCTGGCTAGCAACAGCTTTCAGTGCTGGCACTTTTCATCTCTGAGCAATTGCTCAACGTTTGCAATTTCTCACCTGAGCTCTCTTTAGACTGCGCGAGAGGATGAGCAGAAGAGTAGGTGGCTAGAGAAGCCCAGAGCCCCAGTGTTCTTAGGCCTACAAGAGCGCTTCCAAGGAAGGGTGCTGGCTAGCCACAGCTTTCAGTGCTGGCACTTTTCATCTTTGAGCAGTTGCTCGACGTTTGCAATTTCTCAGCTCGTGTCTACGAGACTGAAAGAGAATGACCGTGATATTTGGTGGGTAGAGAAGCGCAAAGCCCCAGTGTTGCTGCGCCTGTGAAAGCGCTTCCAAGGAAGGGTGCTGGCTAGCAACAGCTTTCAGTGCTGGCACTTTTCATCTCTGAGCAATTGCTCGACGTTTGCAATTTCTCACCTGAGCTCTCTTTAGACTGCGCGAGAGGATGAGCAGAAGATTAGGTGGCTAGAGAAGCACAGAGCCCCAGTGTTCTTAGGCCTACAAAAGCGCTTCCAAGGAAGGGTGCTGGCTAGCAACAGCTTTCAGTGCTGGCACTTTTCATCTCTGAGCAATTGCTCGACGTTTGCAATTTCTCAGCTCTTGTCTACGAAACAGAGAGATAGTGACCGTGACGTTTGGTGGGTAGAGAAGCGCAAAGCCCCAGTGTTGCTGCGCCTGTGAAAGCGCTTCCAAGGAAGGGTGCTGGCTAGCAACAGCTTTCAGTGCTGGCACTTTTCATCTCTGAGCAATTGCTCGACGTTTGCAATTTCTCACCTGAGCTCTCTTTAGACTGCGCGAGAGGATGAGCAGAAGATTAGGTGGCTAGAGAAGCCCAGAGCCCCAGTGTTCTTAGGGCTACAAGAGCGCTTCCAAGGAAGGGTGCTGGCTAGCCACAGCTTTCAGTGCTGGCACTTTTCATCTCTGAGCAATTGCTGGATGTTTGCAATTTCTCACCTGAGCTCTCTTTAGACTGCGCGAGAGGATGAGCAGAAGAGTAGGTGGCTAGGGAAGCCCAGAGCCCCACTGTTCTTAGGCCTACAAAAGCGCTTCCAAGGAAGGGGGCTGGCTAGCAAGAGCTTTCAGTGCTGGCACTTTTCATCTCTGAGCAATTGCTCGACGTTTGCAATTTCTCAACTCGTGTTTACGAGACGGAGAGATAGTGACCGTGACGTTTGGTGGGTAGAGAAGCGCAAAGCCCCAGTGTTGCTGCGCCTGTGAAAGCGCTTCCAAGGAAGGGTGCTGGCTAGCAACAGCTTTCAGTGCTGGCACTTTTCATCTCTGAGCAATTGCTCGACGTTTGCAATTTCTCACCTGAGCTCTCTTTAGAGTGCGCGAGAGGATGAGCAGAAGATTAGGTGGGTAGAGTAGCCCAGAGCCCCAGTGTTCTTAGGCCTACAAAAGCGCTTCCAAGGAAGGGTGCTGGCTAGCAACAGCTTTCAGTGCTGGCACTTTTCATCTCTGAGCAATTGCTCGACGTTTGCAATTTCTCACCTGAGCTCTCTTTAGACTGCGCGAGAGGATGAACAGAAGAGTAGGTGGCTAGAGTAGCCCAGAGCCCCAGTGTTCTTAGGGCTACAAGAGCGCTTCCAAGGAAGGGTGCTGGCTAGCAAGAGCTTTCAGTGCTGGCACTTTTCATCTCTGAGCAATTGCTCGACGTTTGCAATTTCTCACCTGAGCTCTCTTTAGACTGCGCGAGAGGATGAGCAGAAGAGTAGGTGGCTAGAGAAGCCCAGAGCCCCAGTGTTCTTAGGCCTACAAAAGCGCTTCCAAGGAAGGGTGCTGGCTAGCCACAGCTTTCAGTGCTGGCACTTTTCATCTCTGAGCAATTGCTCGACGTTTGCAATTTCTCAACTCGTGTTTACGAGACAGAGAGATAGTGACCGTGATGTTTGGTGGCTAGAGAAGCGCAAAGCCCCAGTGTTGCTGCACCTGTGAAAGCGCTTCCAAGGAAGGGTGCTGGCTAGCAAGAGCTTTCAGTGCTGGCACTTTTCATCTCTGAGCAATTGCTCAACGTTTGCAATTTCTCACCTGAGCTCTCTTTAGACTGCGCGAGAGGATGAGCAGAAGATGAGGTGGCTAGAGAAGCCCAGAGCCCCAGTGTTCTTAGGCCTACAAGAGCGCTTCCAAGGAAGGGTGCTGGCTAGCCACAGCTTTCAGTGCTGGCACTTTTCATCTCTGAGCAATTGCTGGATGTTTGCAATTTCTCACCTGAGCTCTCTTTAGACTGCGCGAGAGGATGAGCAGAAGATTAGGTGGCTAGGGAAGCCCAGAGCCCCACTGTTCTTAGGCCTACAAAAGCGCTTCCAAGGAAGGGGGCTGGCTAGCAAGAGCTTTCAGTGCTGGCACTTTTCATCTCTGAGCAATTGCTCGACGTTTGCAATTTCTCAACTCGTGTTTACGAGACAGAGAGATAGTGACCGTGATGTTTGGTGGCTAGAGAAGCGCAAAGCCCCAGTGTTGCTGCGCCTGTGAAAGCGCTTCCAAGGAAGGGTGCTGGCTAGCAACAGCTTTCAGTGCTGGCACTTTTCATCTCTGAGCAATTGCTCGACGTTTGCAATTTCTCACCTGAGCTCTCTTTAGACTGCGCGAGAGGATGAGCAGAAGAGTAGGTGTCTAGAGAAGCCCAGAGCCCCACTGTTCTTAGGGCTACAAGAGCGCTTCCAAGGAAGGGTGCTGGCTAGCAAGAGCTTTCAGTGCTGGCACTTTTCATCTTTGAGCAGTTGCTCGACGTTTGCAATTTCTCAGCTCGTGTCTACGAGACTGAAAGAGAATGACCGTGATATTTGGTGGGTAGAGTAGCGCAAAGCCCCAGTGTTGCTGCGCCTGTGAAAGCGCTTCCAAGGAAGGGTGCTGGCTAGCAACAGCTTTCAGTGCTGGCACTTTTCATCTCTGAGCAATTGCTCGACGTTTGCAATTTCTCACCTGAGCTCTCTTTAGAGTGCGCGAGAGGATGAGCAGAAGAGTAGGTGGCTAGAGAAGCCCAGAGCCCCAGTGTTCTTAGGCCTACAAAAGCACTTCCAAGGAAGGGTGCTGGCTAGCAACAGCTTTCAGTGCTGGCACTTTTCATCTCTGAACAATTGCTCAACGTTTGCAATTTCTCACCTGAGCTCTCTTTAGACTGCGCGAGAGGATGAGCAGAAGATTAGGTGGCTAGAGAAGCCCAGAGCCCCAGTGTTCTTAGGGCTACAAGAGCGCTTCCAAGGAAGGGTGCTGGCTAGCAACAGCTTTCAGTGCTGGCACTTTTCATCTCTGAGCAATTGCTCGACGTTTGCAATTTCTCACCTGAGCTCTCTTTAGAGTGCGCGAGAGGATGAGCAGAAGATTAGGTGGCTAGAGAAGCCCAGAGCCCCAGTGTTCTTAGGCCTACAAGAGCGCTTCCAAGGAAGGGTGCTGGCTAGCAAGAGCTTTCAGTGCTGGCACTTTTCCTCTCTGAGCAATTGCTCGACGTTTGCAATTTCTCCCCTGAGCTCTCTTTAGACTGCTCGAGAGGATGAGCAGAAGAGTAGGTGGCTAGAGAAGCCCAGAGCCCCAGTGTTCTTAGGGCTACAAAAGCGCTTCCAAGGAAGGGTGCTGGCTAGCCACAGCTTTCAGTGCTGGCACTTTTCATCTCTGAGCAATTGCTCGACGTTTGCAATTTCTCAGCTCGTGTCTACGAAACAGAGAGATAGTGACCGTGATGTTTGGTGGGTAGAGAAGCGCAAAGCCCCAGTGTTGCTGCGCCTGTGAAAGCGCTTCCAAGGAAGGGTGCTGGCTAGCAACAGCTTTCAGTGCTGGCACTTTTCATCTCTGAGCAATTGCTCGACGTTTGCAATTTCTCACCTGAGCTCTCTTTAGACGGCGCGAGAGGATGAGCAGAAGAGTAGGTGGCTAGAGAAGCCCAGAGCCCCAGTGTTCTTAGGCCTACAAAAGCACTTCCAAGGAAGGGTGCTGGCTAGCAACAGCTTTCAGTGCTGGCACTTTTCATCTCTGAACAATTGCTCAACGTTTGCAATTTCTCACCTGAGCTCTCTTTAGACTGCGCGAGAGGATGAGCAGAAGATTAGGTGGCTAGAGAAGCCCAGAGCCCCAGTGTTCTTAGGCCTACAAAAGCGCTTCCAAGGAAGGGTGCTGGCTAGCAACAGCTTTCAGTGCTGGCACTTTTCATCTCTGAGCAATTGCTCGACGTTTGCAATTTCTCAACTCGTGTTTACGAGACAGAGAGATAGTGACCGTGATGTTTGTTGGGCAGAGAAGCGCAAAGCCCCAGTGTTGCTGCGCCTGTGAAAGCGCTTCCAAGGAAGGGTGCTGGCTAGCAACAGCTTTCAGTGCTGGCACTTTTCATCTCTGAGCAATTGCTCAACGTTTGCAATTTCTCACCTGAGTTCTCTTTAGACTGCGCGAGAGGATGAGCAGAAGAGTAGGTGTCTAGAGAAGCCCAGAGCCCCAGTGTTCTTAGGCCTACAAGAGCGCTTCCAAGGA
Organism: Sarcoramphus papa; assembly: GCA_037962945.1. Lineage (NCBI taxonomy): Eukaryota > Metazoa > Chordata > Aves > Accipitriformes > Cathartidae > Sarcoramphus > Sarcoramphus papa. The sequence continues at coordinate 96,673,217 of CM075586.1, forward strand.
AGGGTGCTGGCTAGCCACAGCTTTCAGTGCTGGCACTTTTCATCTTTGAGCAGTTGCTCGACGTTTGCAATTTCTCAGCTCGTGTCTACGAGACTGAAAGAGAATGACCGTGATATTTGGTGGGTAGAGTAGCGCAAAGCCCCAGTGTTGCTGCGCCTGTGAAAGCGCTTCCAAGGAAGGGTGCTGGCTAGCAACAGCTTTCAGTGCTGGCACTTTTCATCTCTGAGCAATTGCTCGACGTTTGCAATTTCTCACCTGAGCTCTCTTTAGAGTGCGCGAGAGGATGAGCAGAAGATTAGGTGGCTGGGGAAGCACAGAGCCCCAGTGTTCTTAGGCCTACAAAAGCACTTCCAAGGAAGGGTGCTGGCTAGCAACAGCTTTCAGTGCTGGCACTTTTCATCTCTGAGCAATTGCTGGACGTTTGCAATTTCTCACCTGAGCTCTCTTTAGACTGCGCGAGAGGATGAGCAGAAGATTAGGTGGCTAGAGAAGCCCAGAGCCCCAGTGTTCTTAGGCCTACAAAAGCACTTCCAAGGAAGGGTGCTGGCTAGCAACAGCTTTCAGTGCTGGCACTTTTCATCTCTGAACAATTGCTCAACGTTTGCAATTTCTCACCTGAGCTCTCTTTAGACTGCGCGAGAGGATGAGCAGAAGATTAGGTGGCTAGAGAAGCCCAGAGCCCCAGTGTTCTTAGGGCTACAAAAGCGCTTCCAAGGAAGGGTGCTGGCTAGCAACAGCTTTCAGTGCTGGCACTTTTCATCTCTGAGCAATTGCTCAACGTTTGCAATTTCTCACCTGACCTCTCTTTAGACTGCGCGAGAGGATGAGCAGAAGATTAGGTGGCTAGAGAAGCCCAGAGCCCCAGTGTTCTTAGGCCTACAAAAGCGCTTCCAAGGAAGGGTGCTGGCTAGCAAGAGCTTTCAGTGCTGGCACTTTTCATCTCTGAGCAATTGCTCGACGTTTGCAATTTCTCACCTGAGCTCTCTTTAGACTGCGCGAGAGGATGAGCAGAAGAGTAGGTGGCTAGAGAAGCCCAGAGCCCCAGTGTTCTTAGGGCTACAAAAGCGCTTCCAAGGAAGGATGCTGGCTAGCAACAGCTTTCAGTGCTGGCACTTTTCATCTCTGAGCAATTGCTCGACGTTTGCAATTTCTCGGCTCGTGTTTACGAGACGGAGAGATAGTGACCGTGACATTTGGTGGGTAGAGAAGCGCAAAGCCCCAGTGTTGCTGCGCCTGTGAAAGCGCTTCCAAGGAAGGGTGCTGGCTAGCAAGAGCTTTCAGTGCTGGCACTTTTCATCTCTGAGCAATTGCTCGACGTTTGCAACTTCTCACCTGAGCTCTCTTTAGACTGCGCGAGAGGATGAGCAGAAGATTAGGTGGCTAGAGAAGCCCAGAGCCCCAGTGTTCTTAGGGCTACAAAAGCGCTTCCAAGGAAGGGTGCTGGCTAGCAACAGCTTTCAGTGCTGCTACTTTTCATCTCTGAACAATTGCTCAACGTTTGCAATTTCTCACCTGAGCTCTCTTTAGACTGCGCGAGAGGATGAGCAGAAGAGTAGGTGGCTAGAGAAGCCCAGAGCCCCAGTGTTCTTAGGCCTACAAAAGCACTTCCAAGGAAGGGTGCTGGCTAGCAACAGCTTTCAGTGCTGGCACTTTTCATCTCTGAGCAATTGCTCAACGTTTGCAATTTCTCACCTGAGCTCTCTTTAGACTGCGCGAGAGGATGAGCAGAAGATTAGGTGGCTAGAGAAGCCCAGAGCCCCAGTGTTCTTAGGCCTACAAAAGCGCTTCCAAGGAAGGGTGCTGGCTAGCAACAGCTTTTAGTGCTGGCACTTTTCGTCTCTGAGCAATTGCTCGACGTTTGCAATCTCTCACCTGAGCTCTCTTTAGACTGCGCGAGAGGATGAGCAGAAGATTAGGTGGCTAGAGAAGCCCAGAGCCCCAGTGTTCTTAGGGCTACAAAAGCGCTTCCAAGGAAGGGTGCTGGCTAGCAACAGCTTTCAGTGCTGGCACTTTTCATCTCTGAGCAATTGCTCGACGTTTGCAATTTCTCGGCTCGTGTTTACGAGACGGAGAGATAGTGACCGTGATATTTGGTGGGTAGAGAAGCGCAAAGCCCCAGTGTTGCTGCGCCTGTGAAAGCGCTTCCAAGGAAGGGTGCTGGCTAGCAAGAGCTTTCAGTGCTGGCACTTTTCATCTCTGAGCAATTGCTCAACGTTTGCAATTTCTCACCTGAGCTCTCTTTAGACTGCACGAGAGGATGAGCAGAATATTAGGTGGCTAGAGAAGCCCAGAGCACCAGTGTTCTTAGGGCTACAAAAGCGCTTCCAAGGAAGGGTGCTGGCTAGCAACAGCTTTCAGTGCTGGCACTTTTCATCTCTGAGCAATTGCTCGACGTTTGCAATTTCTCACCTGAGATCTCTTTAGACTGCGCGAGAGGATGAGCAGAAGATTAGGTGGCTAGAGAAGCCCAGAGCCCCAGTGTTCTTAGGCCTACAAAAGCGCTTCCAAGGAAGGGTGCTGGCTAGCAACAGCTTTCAGTGCTGGCACTTTTCATCTCTGAGCAATTGCTCGACGTTTGCAATTTCTCACCTGAGCTCTCTTTAGACTGCGTGAGAGGATGAGCAGAAGAGTAGGGGGCTAGAGAAGCCCAGAGCCCCAGTGTTCTTAGGGCTACAAAAGCACTTCCAAGGAAGGGTGCTGGCTAGCAACAGCTTTTAGTGCTGGCACTTTTCATCTCTGAGCAATTGCTCGACGTTTGCAATTTCTCAACTCGTGTTTACGAGACAGAGAGATAGTGACCGTGATGTTTGGTGGCTAGAGAAGCGCAAAGCCCCAGTGTTGCTGCGCCTGTGAAAGCGCTTCCAAGGAAGGGTGCTGGCTAGCAACAGCTTTCAGTCCTGGCACTTTTCATCTCTGAGCAATTGCTCAACGTTTGCAATTTCTCACCTGAGCTCTCTTTAGACTGCGCGAGAGGATGAGCAGAAGAGTAGGTGGCTAGAGAAGCCCAGAGCCCCACTGTTCTTAGGGCTACAAGAGCGCTTCCAAGGAAGGGTGCTGGCTAGCCACAGCTTTCAGTGCTGGCACTTTTCATCTTTGAGCAGTTGCTCGACGTTTGCAATTTCTCAGCTCGTGTCTACGAGACTAAAAGAGAATGACCGTGATATTTGGTGGGTAGAGTAGCGCAAAGCCCCAGTGTTGCTGCGCCTGTGAAAGCGCTTCCAAGGAAGGGTGCTGGCTAGCAACAGCTTTCAGTGCTGGCACTTTTCATCTCTGAGCAATTGCTCAACGTTTGCAATTTCTCACCTGAGATCTCTTTAGACTGCGCGAGAGGATGAGCAGAAGAGTAGGTGGCTAGAGAAGCCCAGAGCCGCAATGTTCTTAGGCCTACAAAAGCGCTTCCAAGGAAGGGTGCTGGCTAGCAACAGCTTTCAGTGCTGGCACTTTTCATCTCTGAACAATTGCTCAACGTTTGCAATTTCTCACCTGAGCTCTCTTTAGACTGCGCGAGAGGATGAGCAGAAGAGTAGGTGGCTAGAGAAGCCCAGAGCCCCAGTGTTCTTAGGGCTACAAAAGCGCTTCCAAGGAAGGGTGCTGGCTAGCAACAGCTTTCAGTGCTGGCACTTTTCATCTCTGAGCAATTGCTCGACGTTTGCAATTTGTCGGCTCGTGTTTACGAGACGGAGAGATAGTGACCTTGATATTTGGTGGGTAGAGAAGCGCAAAGCCCCAGTGTTGCTGCGCCTGTGAAAGCGCTTCCAAGGAAGGGTGCTGGCTAGCAAGAGCTTTCAGTGCTGGCACTTTTCATCTCTGAGCAATTGCTCAACGTTTGCTATTTCTCACCTGAGCTCTCTTTAGACTGCGCGAGAGGATGAGCAGAAGAGTAGGTGGCTAGAGAAGCCCAGAGCCCCACTGTTCTTAGGGCTACAAGAGCGCTTCCAAGGAAGGGTGCTGGCTAGCCACAGCTTTCAGTGCTGGCACTTTTCATCTTTGAGCAGTTGCTCGACGTTTGCAATTTCTCAGCTCGTGTCTACGAGACTGAAAGAGAATGACCGTGATATTTGGTGGGTAGAGTAGCGCAAAGCCCCAGTGTTGCTGCGCCTGTGAAAGCGCTTCCAAGGAAGGGTGCTGGCTAGCAACAGCTTTCAGTGCTGGCACTTTTCATCTCTGAGCAATTGCTCAACGTTTGCAATTTCTCACCTGAGCTCTCTTTAGACTGCGCGAGAGGATGAGCAGAAGATGAGGTGGCTAGAGAAGCCCAGAGCCCCACTGTTCTTAGGGCTACAAAAGCACTTCCAAGGAAGGGTGCTGGCTAGCAAGAGCTTTCAGTGCTGGCACTTTTCATCTCTGAGCAATTGCTCGACGTTTGCAATTTCTCACCTGAGCTCTCTTTAGACTGCGCGAGAGGATGAGCAGAATATTAGGTGGCTAGAGAAGCCCAGAGCCCCAGTGTTCTTAGGGCTACAAAAGCGCTTCCAAGGAAGGGTGCTGGCTAGCAACAGCTTTCAGTGGTGGCACTTTTAATCTCTGAGCAATTGCTCGACGTTTGCAATTTCTCACCTGAGCTCTCTTTAGACTGCGCGAGAGGATGAGCAGAAGATTAGGTGGCTAGAGAAGGCCAGAGCCCCAGTGTTCTTAGGCCTACAAAAGCGCTTCCAAGGAAGGGTGCTGGCTAGCAACAGCTTTCAGTGCTGGCACTTTTCATCTCTGAGCAATTGCTCGACGTTTGCAATTTCTCACCTGAGCTCTCTTTAGACTGCGTGAGAGGATGAGCAGAAGAGTAGGGGGCTAGAGAAGCCCAGAGCCCCAGTGTTCTTAGGGCTACAAAAGCACTTCCAAGGAAGGGTGCTGGCTAGCAACAGCTTTTAGTGCTGGCACTTTTCATCTCTGAGCAATTGCTCGACGTTTGCAATTTCTCAACTCGTGTTTACGAGACGGAGAGATAGTGACCGTGATATTTGGTGGGTAGAGAAGCGCAAAGCCCCAGTGTTGCTGCGCCTGTGAAAGCGCTTCCAAGGAAGGGTGCTGGCTAGCAACAGCTTTCAGTGCTGGCACTTTTCATCTCTGAGCAATTGCTCAACGTTTGCAATTTCTCACCTGAGCTCTCTTTAGACTGCGCGAGAGGATGAGCAGAAGATTAGGTGGCTAGAGAAGCCCAGAGCCCCACTGTTCTTAGGGCTACAAGAGCGCTTCCAAGGAAGGGTGCTGGCTAGCCACAGCTTTCAGTGCTGGCACTTTTCATCTTTGAGCAGTTGCTCGACATTTGCAATTTCTCAGCTCGTGTCTACGAGACTGAAAGAGAATGACCGTGATATTTGGTGGGTAGAGTAGCGCAAAGCCCCAGTGTTGCTGCGCCTGTGAAAGCGCTTCCAAGGAAGGGTGCTGGCTAGCAACAGCTTTCAGTGCTGGCACTTTTCATCTCTGAGCAATTGCTCAACGTTTGCAATTTCTCACCTGAGCTCTCTTTAGACTGCGCGAGAGGATGAGCAGAAGAGTAGGTGGCTAGAGAAGCACAGAGCCGCAATGTTCTTAGGCCTACAAAAGCACTTCCAAGGAAGGGTGCTGGCTAGCCACAGCTTTCAGTGCTGGCACTTTTCATCTCTGAGCAATTGCTCGACGTTTGCAATTTCTCAGCTCGTGTCTACGAAACAGAGAGATAGTGACCGTGATGTTTGGTGGGTAGAGAAGCGCAAAGCCCCAGTGTTGCTGCGCCTGTGAAAGCGCTTCCAAGGAAGGGTGCTGGCTAGCAAGAGCTTTCAGTGCTGGCACTTTTCATCTCTGAGCAATTGCTCGACGTTTGCAATTTCTCACCTGAGCTCTCTTTAGACTGCGCGAGAGGATGAGCAGAAGATTAGGTGGCTAGAGAAGCCCAGAGCCCCACTGTTCTTAGGGCTACAAAAGCGCTTCCAAGGAAGGGTGCTGGCTAGCAACAGCTTTCAGTGCTGGCACTTTTCATCTCTGAGCAATTGCTCGACGTTTGCAATTTCTCAGCTCTTATCTACGAGACGGAGAGATAGTGACCGTGACGTTTGGTGGGTAGAGAAGCGCAAAGCCCCAGTGTTGCTGCGCCTGTGAAAGCGCTTCCAAGGAAGGGTGCTGGCTAGCAACAGCTTTCAGTGCTGGCACTTTTCATCTCTGAACAATTGCTCAACGTTTGCAATTTCTCACCTGAGCTCTCTTTAGACTGCGCGAGAGGATGAGCAGAAGAGTAGGTGGCTAGAGAAGCCCAGAGCCCCAGTGTTCTTAGGGCTACAAAAGCGCTTCCAAGGAAGGGTGCTGGCTAGCAACAGCTTTCAGTGCTGGCACTTTTCATCTCTGAGCAATTGCTCGACGTTTGCAATTTGTCGGCTCGTGTTTACGAGACGGAGAGATAGTGACCTTGATATTTGGTGGGTAGAGAAGCGCAAAGCCCCAGTGTTGCTGCGCCTGTGAAAGCGCTTCCAAGGAAGGGTGCTGGCTAGCAACAGCTTTCAGTGCTGGCACTTTTCATCTCTGAGCAATTGCTCAACGTTTGCTATTTCTCACCTGAGCTCTCTTTAGACTGCGCGAGAGGATGAGCAGAAGAGTAGGTGGCTAGAGAAGCCCAGAGCCCCACTGTTCTTAGGGCTACAAGAGCGCTTCCAAGGAAGGGTGCTGGCTAGCCACAGCTTTCAGTGCTGGCACTTTTCATCTTTGAGCAGTTGCTCGACGTTTGCAATTTCTCAGCTCGTGTCTACGAGACTGAAAGAGAATGACCGTGATATTTGGTGGGTAGAGTAGCGCAAAGCCCCAGTGTTGCTGCGCCTGTGAAAGCGCTTCCAAGGAAGGGTGCTGGCTAGCAACAGCTTTCAGTGCTGGCACTTTTCATCTCTGAGCAATTGCTCAACGTTTGCAATTTCTCACCTGAGCTCTCTTTAGACTGCGCGAGAGGATGAGCAGAAGATGAGGTGGCTAGAGAAGCCCAGAGCCCCACTGTTCTTAGGGCTACAAAAGCACTTCCAAGGAAGGGTGCTGGCTAGCAAGAGCTTTCAGTGCTGGCACTTTTCATCTCTGAGCAATTGCTCGACGTTTGCAATTTCTCACCTGAGCTCTCTTTAGACTGCGCGAGAGGATGAGCAGAATATTAGGTGGCTAGAGAAGCCCAGAGCCCCAGTGTTCTTAGGGCTACAAAAGCGCTTCCAAGGAAGGGTGCTGGCTAGCAACAGCTTTCAGTGGTGGCACTTTTAATCTCTGAGCAATTGCTCGACGTTTGCAATTTCTCACCTGAGCTCTCTTTAGACTGCGCGAGAGGATGAGCAGAAGATTAGGTGGCTAGAGAAGGCCAGAGCCCCAGTGTTCTTAGGCCTACAAAAGCGCTTCCAAGGAAGGGTGCTGGCTAGCAACAGCTTTCAGTGCTGGCACTTTTCATCTCTGAGCAATTGCTCGACGTTTGCAATTTCTCACCTGAGCTCTCTTTAGACTGCGTGAGAGGATGAGCAGAAGAGTAGGGGGCTAGAGAAGCCCAGAGCCCCAGTGTTCTTAGGGCTACAAAAGCACTTCCAAGGAAGGGTGCTGGCTAGCAACAGCTTTTAGTGCTGGCACTTTTCATCTCTGAGCAATTGCTCGACGTTTGCAATTTCTCAACTCGTGTTTACGAGACGGAGAGATAGTGACCGTGATATTTGGTGGGTAGAGAAGCGCAAAGCCCCAGTGTTGCTGCGCCTGTGAAAGCGCTTCCAAGGAAGGGTGCTGGCTAGCAACAGCTTTCAGTGCTGGCACTTTTCATCTCTGAGCAATTGCTGGACGTTTGCAATTTCTCACCTGAGCTCTCTTTAGACTGCGCGAGAGGATGAGCAGAAGATTAGGTGGCTAGAGAAGCCCAGAGCCCCACTGTTCTTAGGGCTACAAGAGCGCTTCCAAGGAAGGGTGCTGGCTAGCCACAGCTTTCAGTGCTGGCACTTTTCATCTTTGAGCAGTTGCTCGACATTTGCAATTTCTCAGCTCGTGTCTACGAGACTGAAAGAGAATGACCGTGATGTTTGGTGGGTAGAGTAGCGCAAAGCCCCAGTGTTGCTGCGCCTGTGAAAGCGCTTCCAAGGAAGGGTGCTGGCTAGCAACAGCTTTCAGTGCTGGCACTTTTCATCTCTGAGCAATTGCTCAACGTTTGGAATCTCTCACCTGAGCTCTCTTTAGACTGCGCGAGAGGATGAGCAGAAGATTAGGTGGCTAGAGAAGCCCAGAGCCCCAGTGTTCTTAGGCCTACAAAAGCGCTTCCAAGGAAGGGTGCTGGCTAGCAACAGCTTTCAGTGCTGGCACTTTTCATCTCTGAGCAATTGCTCAACGTTTGCAATTTCTCACCTGAGCTCTCTTTAGACTGCGCGAGAGGATGAGCAGAAGAGTAGGTGGCTAGAGAAGCACAGAGCCGCAATGTTCTTAGGCCTACAAAAGCACTTCCAAGGAAGGGTGCTGGCTAGCCACAGCTTTCAGTGCTGGCACTTTTCATCTCTGAGCAATTGCTCGACGTTTGCAATTTCTCAGCTCGTGTCTACGAAACAGAGAGATAGTGACCGTGATGTTTGGTGGGTAGAGAAGCGCAAAGCCCCAGTGTTGCTGCGCCTGTGAAAGCGCTTCCAAGGAAGGGTGCTGGCTAGCAACAGCTTTCAGTGCTGGCACTTTTCATCTCTGAGCAATTGCTCGACGTTTGCAATTTCTCACCTGAGCTCTCTTTAGACTGCGCGAGAGGATGAGCAGAAGATTAGGTGGCTAGAGAAGCCCAGAGCCCCACTGTTCTTAGGGCTACAAAAGCGCTTCCAAGGAAGGGTGCTGGCTAGCAACAGCTTTCAGTGCTGGCACTTTTCATCTCTGAGCAATTGCTGGACGTTTGCAATTTCTCACCTGAGCTCTCTTTAGACTGCGCGAGAGGATGAGCAGAAGAGTAGGTGGCTAGAGAAGCCCAGAGCCCCAGTGTTCTTAGGGCTACAAAAGCACTTCCAAGGAAGGGTGCTGGCTAGCAACAGCTTTCAGTGCTGGCACTTTTCATCTCTGAGCAATTGCTGGACGTTTGCAATTTCTCACCTGAGCTCTCTTTAGACTGCGCGAGAGGATGAGCAGAAGAGTAGGTGGCTAGAGAAGCCCAGAGTCCCAGTGTTCTTAGGGCTACAAAAGCACTTCCAAGGAAGGGTGCTGGCTAGCAACAGCTTTCAGTGCTGGCACTTTTCATCTCTGAGCAATTGCTCGACGTTTGCAATCTCTCACCTGAGCTCTCTTTAGAGTGCACGAGAGGATGAGCAGAAGAGTAGGTGGCTAGAGAAGCCCAGAGCCCCAGTGTTTTTAGGGCTACAAAAGCGCTTCCAAGGAAGGGTGCTGGCTAGCAACAGCTTTCAGTGCTGGCACTTTTCATCTCTGAGCAACTCCTCGACGTTTGCAATTTGTCGGCTCGTGTTTACGAGACGGAGAGATAGTGACCGTGATATTTGGTGGGTAGAGAAGCGCAAAGCCCCAGTGTTGCTGCGCCTGTGAAAGCGCTTCCAAGGAAGGGTGCTGGCTAGCAAGAGCTTTCAGTGCTGGCACTTTTCATCTCTGAGCAATTGCTCGATGTTTGCAATTTCTCACCTGAGCTCTCTTTAGACTGCGCGAGAGGATGAGCAGAAGAGTAGGTGGCTAGAGAAGCCCAGAGCCCCAGTGTTCTTAGGCCTACAAAAGCGCTTCCAAGGAAGGGTGCTGGCTAGCAACAGCTTTCAGTGCTGGCACTTTTCATCTCTGAGCAATTGCTCGACGTTTGCAATTTCTCACCTGAGCTCTTTTTAGACTGTGCGAGAGGATGAGCAGAAGAGTAGGTGGCTAGAGAAGCCCAGAGCCCCAGTGTTCTTAGGGCTACAAAAGCGCTTCCAAGGAAGGGTGCTGGCTAGCCACAGCTTTCAGTGCTGGCACTTTTCATCTCTGAGCAATTGCTCGACGTTTGCAATTTCTCACCTGAGCTCTCTTTAGACTGCGCGAGAGGATGAGCAGAAGATTAGGTGGCTAGAGAAGCCCAGAGCCCCAGTGTTCTTAGGCCTACAAAAGCGCTTCCAAGGAAGGGTGCTGGCTAGCCACAGCTTTCAGTGCTGGCACTTTTCATCTCTGAGCAATTGCTCGATGTTTGCAATTTCTCACCTGAGCTCTCTTTAGACTGCGCGAGAGGATGAGCAGAAGATTAGGTGGCTAGAGAAGCCCAGAGCCCCAGTGTTCTTAGGGCTACAAAAGCGCTTCCAAGGAAGGGTGCTGGCTAGCAACAGCTTTCAGTGCTGCCACTTTTCATCTCTGAGCAATTGCTCGACGTTTGCAATTTCTCAGCTCGTGTCTACGAGACGGAGAGATAGTGACCGTGATGTTTGGTGGGTAGAGAAGCGCAAAGCCCCAGTGTTGCTGCGCCTGTGAAAGCGCTTCCAAGGAAGGGTGCTGGCTAGCAACAGCTTTCAGTGCTGCCACTTTTCATCTCTGAGCAATTGCTCGACGTTTGCAATTTCTCACCTCAGCTCTCTTTAGACTGCGCAAGAGGATGAGAAGAAGATTAGGTGGCTAGAGAAGCCCAGAGCCCCACTGTTCTTAGGCCTACAAAAGCGCTTCCAAGGAAGGGTGCTGGCTAGCCACAGCTTTCAGTGCTGGCACTTTTCATCTCTGAGCAATTGCTCGACATTTGCAATTTCTCGGCTCGTGTTTACGAGACGGAGAGATAGTGACCGTGATGTTTGGTGGGTAGAGAAGCGCAAAGCCCCAGTGTTGCTGCGCCTGTGAAAGCGCTTCCAAGGAAGGGTGCTGGCTAGCAAGAGCTTTCAGTGCTGGCACTTTTCATCTCTGAGCAATTGCTCGACGTTTGCAATTTCTCACCTGAGCTCTCTTTAGACTGCGCGAGAGGATGAGCAGAAGATTAGGTGGCTAGAGAAGCCCAGAGCCCCACTGTTCTTAGGGCTACAAAAGCGCTTCCAAGGAAGGGTGCTGGCTAGCAACAGCTTTCAGTGCTGGCACTTTTCATCTCTGAGCAATTGCTCGACGTTTGCAATTTCTCACCTGAGCTCTCTTTAGACTGCGCAAGAGGATGAGAAGAAGATTAGGTGGCTAGAGAAGCCCAGAGCCCCAGTGTTCTTAGGGCTACAAAAGCGCTTCCAAGGAAGGGTGCTGGCTAGCAAGAGCTTTCAGTGCTGGCACTTTTCATCTCTGAGCAATTGCTGGACGTTTGCAATTTCTCACCTGAGCTCTCTTTAGACTGCGCGAGAGGATGAGCAGAAGATTAGGTGCCTAGAGAAGCAAAGAGCCCCAGTGTTCTAAGGGCTACAAAAGCGCTTCCAAGGAAGGGTGCTGGCTAGCAACAGCTTTCAGTGCTGGCACTTTTCATCTCTGAGCAATTGCTCGACATTTGCAATTTCTCACCTGAGCTCTCTTTAGACTGCGCGAGAGGATGAGCAGAAGAGTAGGTGGCTAGAGAAGCCCAGAGCCCCACTGTTCTTAGGGCTACAAGAGCGCTTCCAAGGAAGGGAGCTGGCTAGCAACAGCTTTCAGTGCTGGCACTTTTCATCTTTGAGCAGTTGCTCGACGTTTGCAATTTCTCAGCTCGTGTCTACGAGACTGAAAGAGAATGACCGTGATATTTGGTGGGTAGAGTAGCGCAAAGCCCCAGTGTTGCTGCGCCTGTGAAAGCGCTTCCAAGGAAGGGTGCTGGCTAGCAACAGCTTTCAGTGCTGGCACTTTTCATCTCTGAGCAATTGCTCAACGTTTGGAATCTCTCACCTGAGCTCTCTTTAGACTGCGCGAGAGGATGAGCAGAAGATTAGGTGGCTAGAGAAGCACAGAGCCGCAATGTTCTTAGGCCTACAAAAGCGCTTCCAAGGAAGGGTGCTGGCTAGCAACAGCTTTCAGTGCTGGCACTTTTCATCTCTGAACAATTGCTCAACGTTTGCAATCTCTCACCTGAGCTCTCTTTAGACTGCGCGAGAGGATGAGCAGAAGATTAGGTGGCTAGAGAAGCCCAGAGCCCCAGTGTTCTTAGGCCTACAAAAGCGCTTCCAAGGAAGGGTGCTGGCTAGCCTCAGCTTTCAGTGCTGGCACTTTTCATCTCTGAGCAATTGCTCGACGTTTGCAATTTGTCGGCTCGTGTTTACGAGACGGAGAGATAGTGACCGTGATATTTGGTGGGTAGAGAAGCGCAAAGCCCCAGTGTTGCTGCGCCTGTGAAAGCGCTTCCAAGGAAGGGTGCTGGCTAGCAACAGCTTTCAGTGCTGGCACTTTTCATCTCTGAGCAATTGCTCAACGTTTGCAATTTCTCACCTGAGCTCTCTTTAGACTGCGCGAGAGGATGAGCAGAAGAGTAGGTGGCTAGAGAAGCCCAGAGCCCCACTGTTCTTAGGGCTACAAGAGCGCTTCCAAGGAAGGGTGCTGGCTAGCCACAGCTTTCAGTGCTGGCACTTTTCATCTTTGAGCAGTTGCTCGACGTTTGCAATTTCTCAGCTCGTGTCTACGAGACTGAAAGAGAATGACCGTGATATTTGGTGGGTAGAGTAGCGCAAATCCCCAGTGTTGCTGCGCCTGTGAAAGCGCTTCCAAGGAAGGGTGCTGGCTAGCAACAGCTTTCAGTGCTGGCACTTTTCATCTCTGAGCAATTGCTCGACGTTTGCAATTTCTCACCTGACCTCTCTTTAGACTGCGCGAGAGCATGAGCAGAAGATGAGGTGGCTAGAGAAGCCCAGAGCCCCAGTGTTCTTAGGGCTACAAAAGCACTTCCAAGGAAGGGTGCTGGCTAGCAAGAGCTTTCAGTGCTGGCACTTTTCATCTCTGAGCAATTGCTCGACGTTTGCAATTTCTCACCTGAGCTCTCTTTAGACTGCGCGAGAGGATGAGCAGAAGATTAGGTGGCTAGAGAAGCCCAGAGCCCCAGTGTTCTTAGGGCTACAAAAGCGCTTCCAAGGAAGGGTGCTGGCTAGCAACAGCTTTCAGTGGTGGCACTTTTCATCTCTGAGCAATTGCTCGACGTTTGCAATTTCTCACCTGAGCTCTCTTTAGACCGTGTGAGAGGATGAGCAGAAGAGTAGGTGGCTAGAGAAGCCCAGAGCCCCAGTGTTCTTAGGCCTACAAAAGCGCTTCCAAGGAAGGGTGCTGGCTAGCAACAGCTTTCAGTGCTGGCACTTTTCCTCTCTGAGCAATTGCTCGACGTTTGCAATTTCTCACCTGAGCTCTCTTTAGACTGCGTGAGAGGATGAGCAGAAGAGTAGGGGGCTAGAGAAGCCCAGAGCCCCAGTGTTCTTAGGCCTACAAAAGCACTTCCAAGGAAGGGTGCTGGCTAGCAACAGCTTTTAGTGCTGGCACTTTTCATCTCTGAGCAATTGCTCGACGTTTGCAATTTCTCAACTCGTGTTTACGAGACAGAGAGATAGTGACCGTGATGTTTGGTGGCTAGAGAAGCGCAAAGCCCCAGTGTTGCTGCGCCTGTGAAAGCGCTTCCAAGGAAGGGTGCTGGCTAGCAACAGCTTTCAGTGCTGGCACTTTTCATCTCTGAGCAATTGCTCAACGTTTGCAATTTCTCACCTGAGCTCTCTTTAGACTGCGCGAGAGGATGAGCAGAAGAGTAGGTGGCTAGAGAAGCCCAGAGCCCCAGTGTTCTTAGGCCTACAAAAGCGCTTCCAAGGAAGGGTGCTGGCTAGCCACAGCTTTCAGTGCTGGCACTTTTCATCTTTGAGCAGTTGCTCGACGTTTGCAATTTCTCAGCTCGTGTCTACGAGACTGAAAGAGAATGACCGTGATATTTGGTGGGTAGAGTAGCGCAAAGCCCCAGTGTTGCTGCGCCTGTGAAAGCGCTTCCAAGGAAGGGTGCTGGCTAGCAACAGCTTTCAGTGCTGGCACTTTTCATCTCTGAGCAATTGCTCGACGTTTGCAATTTCTCACCTGAGCTCTCTTTAGACTGCGCGAGAGGATGAGCAGAAGATTAGGTGGCTAGAGAAGCACAGAGCCGCAATGTTCTTAGGCCTACAAAAGCGCTTCCAAGGAAGGGTGCTGGCTAGCAACAGCTTTCAGTGCTGGCACTTTTCATCTCTGAACAATTGCTCAACGTTTGCAATTTCTCACCTGAGCTCTCTTTAGACTGCGCGAGAGGATGAGCAGAAGATTAGGTGGCTAGAGAAGCCCAGAGCCCCAGTGTTCTTAGGGCTACAAAAGCGCTTCCAAGGAAGGGTGCTGGCTAGCAACAGCTTTCAGTGCTGGCACTTTTCATCTCTGAGCAATTGCTCGACGTTTGCAATTTGTCGGCTCGTGTTTACGAGACGGAGAGATAGTGACCGTGATATTTGGTGGGTAGAGAAGCGCAAAGCCCCAGTGTTGCTGCGCCTGTGAAAGCGCTTCCAAGGAAGGGTGCTGGCTAGCAACAGCTTTCAGTGCTGGCACTTTTCATCTCTGAGCAATTGCTCAACGTTTGCAATTTCTCCCCTGAGCTCTCTTTAGACTGCGCGAGAGGATGAGCAGAAGAGTAGGTGGCTAGAGAAGCCCAGAGCCCCACTGTTCTTAGGGCTACAAGAGCGCTTCCAAGGAAGGGTGCTGGCTAGCAACAGCTTTCAGTGCTGGCACTTTTCATCTTTGAGCAGTTGCTCGACGTTTGCAATTTCTCAGCTCGTGTCTACGAGACTGAAAGAGAATGACCGTGATATTTGGTGGGTAGAGTAGCGCAAAGCCCCAGTGTTGCTGCGCCTGTGAAAGCGCTTCCAAGGAAGGGTGCTGGCTAGCAACAGCTTTCAGTGCTGGCACTTTTCATCTCTGAGCAATTGCTCAACGTTTGGAATCTCTCACCTGAGCTCTCTTTAGAGTGCGCGAGAGGATGAGCAGAAGATGAGGTGGCTAGAGAAGCACAGAGCCGCAATGTTCTTAGGCCTACAAAAGCGCTTCCAAGGAAGGGTGCTGGCTAGCCACAGCTTTCAGTGCTGGCACTTTTCATCTCTGAACAATTGCTCAACGTTTGCAATCTCTCACCTGAGCTCTCTTTAGACTGCGCGAGAGGATGAGCAGAAGAGTAGGTGGCTAGAGAAGCCCAGAGCCCCAGTGTTCTTAGGGCTACAAAAGCGCTTCCAAGGAAGGGTGCTGGCTAGCAACAGCTTTCAGTGCTGGCACTTTTCATCTCTGAGCAATTGCTCGACGTTTGCAATTTCTCAGCTCTTATCTACGAGACGGAGAGATAGTGACCGTGACGTTTGGTGGGTAGAGAAGTGCAAAGCCCCACTGTTGCTGCGCCTGTCAAAGCGCTTCCAAGGAAGGGTGCTGGCTAGCAAGAGCTTTCAGTGCTGGCACTTTTCACCTCTGAGCAATTGCTCGACGTTTGCAATTTCTCAGCTCTTATCTACGAGATGGAGAGATAGTGACCGTGATGTTTGGTGGGTAGAGAAGCGCAAAGCCCCAGTGTTGCTGCGCCTGTGAAAGCGCTTCCAAGGAAGGGTGCTGGCTAGCCACAGCTTTCAGTGCTGGCACTTTTCATCTCTGAGCAATTGCTCGACGTTTGCAATTTCTCACCTGAGCTCTCTTTAGACTGCGCGAGAGGATGAGCAGAAGGTTAGGTGGCTAGAGAAGCCCAGAGCCCCAGTGTTCTTAGGGCTACAAGAGCGCTTCCAAGGAAGGGTGCTGGCTAGCAAGAGCTTTCAGTGCTGGCACTTTTCATCTCTGAGCAATTGCTTGATGTTTGCAATTTCTCACCTGAGCTCTCTTTAGACTGCGCGAGAGGATGAGCAGAAGATTAGGTGGCTAGAGAAGCCCAGAGCCCCACTGTTCTTAGGGCTACAAGAGCGCTTCCAAGGAAGGGTGCTGGCTAGCAACAGCTTTCAGTGCTGGCACTTTTCATCTCTGAGCAATTGCTCGACGTTTGCAATTTCTCAGCTCGTGTCTACGAGACGGAAAGAGAATGACCGTGATGTTTGGTGGGTAGAGAAGCGCAAAGCCCCAGTGTTGCTGCGCCTGTGAAAGCGCTTCCAAGGAAGGGTGCTGGCTAGCCACAGCTTTCAGTGCTGGCACTTTTCATCTCTGAGCAATTGCTCGACGTTTGCAATTTCTCAGCTCTTATCTACGAGACGGAGAGATAGTGACCGTGATGTTTGGTGGGTAGAGAAGCGCTAAGCCCCACTGTTGCTGCGCCTGTCAAAGCGCTTCCAAGGAAGGGTGCTGGCTAGCAAGAGCTTTCAGTGCTGGCACTTTTCACCTCTGAGCAATTGCTCGACGTTTGCAATTTCTCAGCTCTTATCTACGAGACGGAGAGATAGTGACCGTGACGTTTGGTGGGTAGAGAAGCGCAAAGCCCCAGTGTTTCTGCGCCTGTGAAAGCGCTTCCAAGGAAGGGTGCTGGCTAGCAACAGCTTTCAGTGCTGGCACTTTTCATCTCTGAGAAATTGCTGGACGTTTGCAATTTCTCACCTGAGATCTCTTTAGACTGCGCGAGAGGATGAGCAGAAGAGTAGGTGGCTAGAGAAGCCCAGAGCCCCAGTGTTCTTAGGCCTACAAAAGGGCTTCCAAGGAAGGGTGCTGGCTAGCAACAGCTTTCAGTGCTGGCACCTTTCATCTCTGAGCAATTGCTCGACGTTTGCAATTTCTCACCTGAGCTCTCTTTAGACTGCGCGAGAGGATGAGCAGAAGATTAGGTGGCTAGAGAAGCCCAGAGCCCCACTGTTCTTAGGGCTACAAAAGCGCTTCCAAGGAAGGGTGCTGGCTAGCAACAGCTTTCAGTGCTGGCACTTTTCATCTTTGAGCAGTTGCTCGACGTTTGCAATTTCTCAGCTCTTAGCTACGAGACGGAGAGATAGTGACCGTGATGTTTGGTGGCTAGAGAAGTGCAAAGCCCCAGTGTTGCTGCGCCTGTGAAAGCGCTTCCAAGGAAGGGTGCTGGCTAGCCACAGCTTTCAGTGCTGGCACTTTTCATCTCTGAGCAATTGCTCGACGTTTGCAATTTCTCACCTGAGCTCTCTTTATACTGCGCGAGAGGATGAGCAGAAGGTTAGGTGGGTAGAGAAGCCCAGAGCCCCAGTCTTCTTAGGCCTACAAGAGCACTTCCAAGGAAGGGTGCTGGCTAGCAACAGCTTTCAGTGCTGGCACTTTTCATCTCTGAGCAATTGCTCGACGTTTGCAATTTCTCCCCTGAGCTCTCTTTAGACTGCGCGAGAGGATGAGCAGAAGAGTAGGTGGCTAGAGAAGCCCAGAGCCCCAGTGTTCTTAGGCCTACAAAAGCGCTTCCAAGGAAGGGTGCTGGCTAGCAACAGCTTTCAGTGCTGGCACTTTTCATCTCTGAGCAATTACTCGACGTTTGCAATTTCTCAGCTCTTGTCTACGAGACGGATAGATAGTCACCGTGACGTTTGGTGGGTAGAGAAGCGCAAAGCCCCAGTGTTGCTGCGCCTGTGAAAGCGCTTCCAAGGAAGGGTGCTGGCTAGCAAGAGCTTTCAGTGCTGGCACTTTTCATCTCTGAGCAATTGCTCGACGTTTGCAATTTCTCAGCTCTTATCTACGAGACGGAGAGATAGTGACCGTGACGTTTGGTGGGTAGAGAAGCGCAAAGCCCCAGTGTTGCTGCGCCTGTCAAAGCGCTTCCAAGGAAGGGTGCTGGCTAGCAAGAGCTTTCAGTGCTGGCACTTTTCACCTCTGAGCAATTGCTCGACGTTTGCAATTTCTCAGCTCTTATCTACGAGACGGAGAGATAGTGACCGTGACGTTTGGTGGGTAGAGAAGCGCAAAGCCCCAGTGTTGCTGCGCCTGTGAAAGCGCTTCCAAGGAAGGGTGCT
The DNA here is from genome assembly GCA_037962945.1 of Sarcoramphus papa. NCBI lineage: Eukaryota > Metazoa > Chordata > Aves > Accipitriformes > Cathartidae > Sarcoramphus > Sarcoramphus papa. Next base: position 96,690,940 of record CM075586.1, read on the forward strand.
GGCTAGCAACAGCTTTCAGTGCTGGCACTTTTCATCTGTGAGCAATTGCTGGATGTTTGCAATTTCTCACCTGAGCTCTCTTTAGACTGCGCGAGAGGATGAGCAGAAGGTTAGGTGGCTAGAGAAGCACAGAGCCCCAGTGTTCTTAGGCCTACAAAAGCGTTTCCAAGGAAGGGTGCTGGCTAGCAACAGCTTTCAGTGCTGGCTCTTTTCATCTCTGAGCAATTGCTCGACGTTTGCAATTTCTCAGCTCGTGTCTACGAGACAGAGAGATAGTGACCGTGACGTTTGGTGGGTAGCCAAGCGCAAAGCCCCAGTGTTGCTGCGCCTGTGAAAGCGCTTCCAAGGAAGGGTGCTGGCTAGCAACAGCTTTCAGTGCTGGCACTTTTCATCTCTGAGCAATTGCTCGACGTTTGCAATTTCTCACCTGAGCTCTCTTTAGACTGCGCGAGAGGATGAGCAGAAGATTAGGTGGCTAGAGAAGCCCAGAGCCCCAGTGTTCTTAGGGCTACAAAAGCGCTTCCAAGGAAGGGTGCTGGCTAGCAACAGCTTTCAGTGCTGGCACTTTTCATCTCTGAGCAATTACTCGACGTTTGCAATTTCTCAGCTCTTGTCTACGAGACGGATAGATAGTCACCGTGACGTTTGGTGGGTAGAGAAGCGCAAAGCCCCAGTGTTGCTGCGCCTGTGAAAGCGCTTCCAAGGAAGGGTGCTGGCTAGCAAGAGCTTTCAGTGCTGGCACTTTTCATCTCTGAGCAATTGCTCGACGTTTGCAATTTCTCACCTGAGCTCTCTTTAGACTGCGCGAGAGGATGAGCAGAAGGTTAGGTGGCTAGAGAAGCCCAGAACCCCAGTGTTCTTAGGCCTACAAAAGCGTTTCCAAGGAAGGGTGCTGGCTAGCAACAGCTTTCAGTGCTGGCACTTTTCATCTCTGAGCAATTGCTCAACGTTTGCAATTTCTCAGCTCGTGTCTATGAGACGGAGAGATAGTGACCGTGACGTTTGGTGGGTAGCCAAGCACAAAGCCCCAGTGTTGCTGCGCCTGTGAAAGCGCTTCCAAGGAAGGGTGCTGGCTAGCAACAGCTTTCAGTGCTGGCACTTTTCATCTCTGAGCAATTGCTGGACGTTTGCAATTTCTCACCTGAGCTCTCTTTAGACTGCGCGAGAGGATGAGCAGAAGAGTAGGTGGCTAGAGAAGCCCAGAGCCCCACTGTTCTTAGGGCTACAAGAGCGTTTCCAAGGAAGGGTGCTGGCTAGCAACAGCTTTCAGTGCTGGCACTTTTCATCTCTGAGCAATTGCTCGACGTTTACAATTTCTCAGGTCGTGTCTACGAGACGGAGAGATAGTGATCGTGACGTTTGGTGGGTAGAGAAGCGCAAAGCCCCAGTGTTGCTGCGCCTGTGAAAGCGCTTCCAAGGAAGGGTGCTGGCTAGCAACAGCTTTCAGTGCTGGCACTTTTCATCTCTGAGCAATTGCTCGACGTTTGCAGTTTCTCACCTGAGCTCTCTTTATACTGCGCGAGAGGATGAGCAGAAGGTTAGGTGGCTAGAGAAGCCCAGAGCCCCAGTGTTCTTAGGGCTACAAGAGCGCTTCCAAGGAAGGGTGCTGGCTAGCAAGAGCTTTCAGTGCTGGCACATTTCATCTCTGAGCAATTGCTGGATGTTTGCAATTTCTCACCTGAGCTCTCTTTAGACTGCGCGAGAGGATGAGCAGAAGATTAGGTGGCTAGAGAAGCCCAGAGCCCCACTGTTCTTAGGGCTACAAGAGCGCTTCCAAGGAAGGGTGCTGGCTAGCAAGAGCTTTCAGTGCTGGCACTTTTCATCTCTGAGCAATTGCTCGACGTTTGCAATTTCTCAGCTCTTACCTACGAGACGGAGAGATAGTGACCGTGATGTTTGGTGGGTAGAGAAGCGCAAAGCCCCACTGTTGCTGCGCCTGTCAAAGCGCTTCCAAGGAAGGGTGCTGGCTAGCAAGAGCTTTCAGTGCTGGCACTTTTCACCTCTGAGCAATTGCTCGACGTTTGCAATTTCTCAGCTCTTATCTACGAGACGGAGAGATAGTGACCGTGACGTTTGGTGGGTAGAGAAGCGCAAAGCCCCAGTGTTGCTGCGCCTGTGAAAGCGCTTCCAAGGAAGGGTGCTGGCTAGTAACAGCTTTCAGTGCTGGCACTTTTCATCTCTGAGCAATTGCTCGACGTTTGCAATTTCTCACCTGAGCTCTCTTTAGACTGCGCGAGAGGATGAGCAGAAGGTTAGGTGGCTAGAGAAGCCCAGAGCCCCACTGTTCTTAGGCCTACAAAAGCGTTTCCAAGGAAGGGTGCTGGCTAGCAACAGCTTTCAGTGCTGGCACTTTTCATCTCTGAGCAATTGCTCGACGTTTGCAATTTCTCAGCTCTTGTCTACGAAACAGAGAGATAGTGACCGTGATGTTTGGTGCGTAGAGAAGCGCAAAGCCCCAGTGTTGCTGCGCCTGTGAAAGCGCTTCCAAGGAAGGGTGCTGGCTAGCCACAGCTTTCAGTGCTGGCACTTTTCATCTCTGAGCAATTGCTCGACGTTTGCAATTTCTCAGCTCTTATCTACGAGACGGAGAGATAGTGACCGTGATGTTTGGTGGGTAGAGAAGCGCAAAGCCCCACTGTTGCTGCGCCTGTCAAAGCGCTTCCAAGGAAGGGTGCTGGCTAGCAAGAGCTTTCAGTGCTGGCACTTTTCACCTCTGAGCAATTGCTCGACGTTTGCAATTTCTCAGCTCTTATCTACGAGACGGAGAGATAGTGACCGTGACGTTTGGTGGGTAGAGAAGCGCAAAGCCCCAGTGTTGCTGCGCCTGTGAAAGCGCTTCCAAGGAAGGGTGCTGGCTAGTAACAGCTTTCAGTGCTGGCACTTTTCATCTCTGAGCAATTGCTCGACGTTTGCAATTTCTCACCTGAGCTCTCTTTAGACTGCGCGAGAGGATGAGCAGAAGGTTAGGTGGCTAGAGAAGCCCAGAGCCCCAGTGTTCTTAGGCCTACAAAAGCGTTTCCAAGGAAGGGTGCTGGCTAGCAACAGCTTTCAGTGCTGGCACTTTTCATCTCTGAGCAATTGCTCGACGTTTGCAATTTCTCAGCTCTTGTCTACGAAACAGAGAGATAGTGACCGTGATGTTTGGTGCGTAGAGAAGCGCAAAGCCCCAGTGTTGCTGCGCCTGTGAAAGCGCTTCCAAGGAAGGGTGCTGGCTAGCAAGAGCTTTCAGTGCTGGCACTTTTCATCTCTGAGCAATTGCTCGACGTTTGCAATTTCTCACCTGAGCTCTCTTTAGACTGCGCGAGAGGATGAGCAGAAGATGAGGTGGCTAGAGAAGCCCAGAGCCCCAGTGTTCTTAGGCCTACAAAAGCGCTTCCAAGGAAGGGTGCTGGCTAGCAACAGCTTTCAGTGCTGGCACTTTTCATCTCTGAGCAATTGCTGGACGTTTGCAATTTCTCACCTGAGCTCTCTTTAGACTGCGCGAGAGGATGAGCAGAAGATTAGGTGGCTAGAGAAGCCCAGAGCCCCACTGTTCTTAGGGCTACAAGAGCGCTTCCAAGGAAGGGTGCTGGCTAGCAAGAGCTTTCAGTGCTGGCACTTTTCATCTCTGAGCAATTGCTCGACGTTTGCAATTTCTCAGCTCGTGTCTACGAGACTGAAAGAGAATGACCGTGATGTTTGGTGGGTAGAGAAGCGCAAAGCCCCAGTGTTGCTGCGCCTGTGAAAGCGCTTCCAAGGAAGGGTGCTGGCTAGCCACAGCTTTCAGTGCTGGCACTTTTCATCTCTGAGCAATTGCTCAACGTTTGCAATTTCTCAGCTCTTATCTACGAGACGGAGAGATAGTGACCGTGACGTTTGGTGGGTAGAGAAGCGCAAAGCGCCAGTGTTGCTGCGCCTGTCAAAGCGCTTCCAAGGAAGGGTGCTGGCTAGCAAGAGCTTTCAGTGCTGGCACTTTTCACCTCTGAGCAATTGCTCGACGTTTGCAATTTCTCAGCTCTTATCTACGAGACGGAGAGATAGTGACCGTGACGTTTGGTGGGTAGAGAAGCGCAAAGCCCCAGTGTTGCTGCGCCTGTGAAAGCGCTTCCAAGGAAGGGTGCTGGCTAGTAACAGCTTTCAGTGCTGGCACTTTTCATCTCTGAGCAATTGCTCGACGTTTGCAATTTCTCACCTGAGCTCTCTTTAGACTGCGCAAGAGGATGAGCAGAAGGTTAGGTGGCTAGAGAAGCCCAGAGCCCCAGTGTTCTTAGGGCTACAAAAGCGTTTCCAAGGAAGGGTGCTGGCTAGCAAGAGCTTTCAGTGCTGGCACTTTTCATCTCTGAGCAATTGCTCGACGTTTGCAATTTCTCAGCTCTTGTCTACGAAACAGAGAGATAGTGACCGTGACGTTTGGTGGGTAGAGAAGCGCAAAGCCCCAGTGTTGCTGCGCCTGTGAAAGCGCTTCCAAGGAAGGGTGCTGGCTAGCAACAGCTTTCAGTGCTGGCACTTTTCATCTCTGAGCAATTGCTCGACGTTTGCAATTTCTCACCTGAGCTCTCTTTAGACTGCGCGAGAGGATGAGCAGAAGATGAGGTGGCTAGAGAAGCCCAGAGCCCCAGTGTTCTTAGGGCTACAAAAGCGCTTCCAAGGAAGGGTGCTGGCTAGCAACAGCTTTCAGTGCTGGCACTTTTCATCTTTGAGCAGTTGCTCGACGTTTGCAATTTCTCAGCTCTTAGCTACGAGACGGAGAGATAGTGACCGTGATGTTTGGTGGGTAGAGAAGCGCAAAGCCCCAGTGTTGCTGCACCTGTGAAAGCGCTTCCAAGGAAGGGTGCTGGCTAGCAAGAGCTTTCAGTGCTGGCACTTTTCATCTCTGAGCAATTGCTCGACGTTTGCAATTTCTCACCTGAGCTCTCTTTAGACTGCGCGAGAGGATGAGCAGAAGGTTAGGTGGCTAGAGAAGCCCAGAGTCCCACTGTTCTTAGGGCTACAAGAGCACTTCCAAGGAAGGGTGCTGGCTAGCAACAGCTTTCAGTGCTGGCACTTTTCACCTCTGAGCAATTGCTCGACGTTTGCAATTTCTCAGCTCTTATCTACGAGACGGAGAGATAGTGACCGTGATGTTTGGTGGGTAGAGAAGCGCAAAGTCCCAGTGTTGCTGCGCCTGTGAAAGCGCTTCCAAGGAAGGGTGCTGGCTAGCAAGAGCTTTCAGTGCTGGCACTTTTCATCTCTGAGCAATTGCTCGACGTTTGCAATTTCTCACCTCAGCTCTCTTTAGACTGCGCGAGAGGATGAGCAGAAGGTTAGGTGGCTAGAGAAGCGCAAAGCCCCAGTGTTCTTTGGCCTACAAAAGCGCTTCCAAGGAAGGGTGCTGGCTAGCAAGAGCTTTCAGTGCTGGCACTTTTCATCTCTAAGTAATTGCTGGACGTTTGCAATTTCTCACCTGAGCTCTCTTTAGACTGCGCGAGAGGATGAGCAGAAGGTTAGGTGGCTAGAGAAGCCCAGAGCCGCAGTGTTCTTAGGGCTACAAGAGCGTTTCCAAGGAAGGGTGCTGGCTAGCAACAGCTTTCAGTGCTGGCACTTTTCATCTCTGAGCAATTGCTCGACGTTTGCAATTTCTCAGCTCGTGTTTACGAGACGGAGAGATAGTGACCGTGACGTTTGGTGGGTAGAGAAGCGCAAAGCCCCAGTGTTGCTGCGCCTGTGAAAGCGCTTCCAAGGAAGGGTGCTGGCTAGCAAGAGCTTTCAGTGCTGGCACTTTTCATCTCTGAGCAATTGCTGGACGTTTGCAATTTCTCACCTGAGCTCTCTTTAGACTGCGCGAGAGGATGAGCAGAAGAGTAGGTGGCTAGAGAAGGCCAGAGCCCCAGTGTTCTTAGGGCTACAAAAGCGCTTCCAAGGAAGGGTGCTGGCTAGCAACAGCTTTCAGTGCTGGCACTTTTCATCTCTGAGCAATTGCTCGACGTTTGCAATTTCTCACCTGAGCTCTCTTTAGACTGCGCGAGAGGATGAGCAGAAGAGTAGGTGGCTAGAGAAGCGCAAAGCCCCAGTGTTCTTAGGCCTACAAAAGGGCTTCCAAGGAAGGGTGCTGGCTAGCCACAGCTTTCAGTGCTGGCACTTTTCATCTTTGAGCAGTTGCTCAACGTTTGCAATTTCTCAGCTCTTGTCTACGAGACTGAAAGAGAATGACCGTGATGTTTGGTGGGTAGCCAAGCGCAAAGCCCCAGTGTTGCTGCGCCTGTGAAAGCGCTTCCAAGGAAGGGTGCTGGCTAGCAGCAGCTTTCAGTGCTGGCACTTTTCATCTCTGAGCAATTGCTCGACGTTTGCAATTTCTCACCTGAGCTCTCTTTAGACTGCGCGAGAGGATGAGCAGAAGATTAGGTGGCTAGAGAAGCAAAGAGCCCCAGTGTTCTAAGGGCTACAAAAGCGCTTCCAAGGAAGGGTGCTGGCTAGCAACAGCTTTCAGTGCTGGCACTTTTCATCTCTGAGCAATTGCTCGACGTTTGCAATTTCTCAGCTCGTGTCTACGAGACGGAGAGATAGTGAGCGTGATGTTTGGTGGCTAGAGAAGCGCAAAGCCCCAGTGTTGCTGCGCCTGTGAAAGCGCCTCCAAGGAAGGGTGCTGGCTAGCAACAGCTTTCAGTGCTGGCACTTTTCATCTCTGAGCAATTGCTCGACGTTTGCAATTTCTCAACTCGTATCTACGAGACGGAAAGAGAAGGACCGTGATGTTTGGTGGCTAGAGAAGTGCAAAGCCCCAGTGTTGCTGCGCCTGTGAAAGCGCTTCCAAGGAAGGGTGCTGGCTAGCAACAGCTTTCAGTGCTGGCACTTTTCATCTCTGAGCAATTGCTCGGCGTTTGCAATCTCTCACCTGAGCTCTCTTTATACTGCGCGAGAGGATGAGCAGAAGATTAGGTGGCTAGAGAAGCCCAGAGCCCCAGTGTTCTTAGGCCTACAAAAGCGCTTCCAAGGAAGGGTGCTGGCTAGCCACAGCTTTCAGTGCTGGCACTTTTCATCTCTGAGCAATTGCTGGACGTTTGCAATTTCTCAGCTCGTGTCTATGAGACGGAAAGAGAATGACCGTGATGTTTGGTGGGTAGAGAAGCGCAAAGCCCCAGTGTTGCTGCGCCTGTGAAAGCGCTTCCAAGGAAGGGTGCTGGCTAGCAACAGCTTTCAGTGCTGGCACTTTTCATCTCTGAGCAATTGCTCGACGTTTGCAATTTCTCAGCTCTTATCTACGAGACGAAGAGATAGTGACCGTGACGTTTGGTGGGTAGAGAAGTTGAAAGCCCCACTGTTGCTGCGCCTGTGAAAGCGCTTCCAAGGAAGGGTGCTGGCTAGCAAGAGCTTTCAGTGCTGGCACTTTTCACCTCTGAGCAATTGCTCGACGTTTGCAATTTCTCAGCTCTTATCTACGAGACGGAGAGATAGTGACCGTGACGTTTGGTGGGTAGAGAAGCGCAAAGCCCCAGTGTTGCTGCGCCTGTGAAAGCGCTTCCAAGGAAGGGTGCTGGCTAGCCACAGCTTTCAGTGCTGGCACTTTTCATCTCTGAGCAATTGCTCAACGTTTGCAATTTCTCACCTGAGCTCTCTTTAGACTGCGCGAGAGGATGAGCAGAAGGTTAGGTGGCTAGAGAAGCCCAGAGCCCCAGTGTTCTTAGGGCTACAAGAGCGCTTCCAAGGAAGGGTGCTGGCTAGCAAGAGCTTTCAGTGCTGGCACTTTTCATCTCTGAGCAATTGCTGGATGTTTGCAATTTCTCACCTGAGCTCTCTTTAGACTGCGCGAGAGGATGAGCAGAAGGTTAGGTGGCTAGAGAAGCCCAGAGCCGCAGTGTTCTTAGGGCTACAAGAGCGTTTCCAAGGAAGGGTGCTGGCTAGCAACAGCTTTCAGTGCTGGCACTTTTCATCTCTGAGCAATTGCTCGACGTTTGCAATTTCTCAGCTCGTGTTTACGAGACGGAGAGATAGTGACCGTGACGTTTGGTGGGTAGAGAAGCGCAAAGCCCCAGTGTTGCTGCGCCTGTGAAAGCGCTTCCAAGGAAGGGTGCTGGCTAGCAAGAGCTTTCAGTGCTGGCACTTTTCATCTCTGAGCAATTGCTGGACGTTTGCAATTTCTCACCTGAGCTCTCTTTAGACTGCGCGAGAGGATGAGCAGAAGAGTAGGTGGCTAGAGAAGGCCAGAGCCCCAGTGTTCTTAGGGCTACAAAAGCGCTTCCAAGGAAGGGTGCTGGCTAGCAACAGCTTTCAGTGCTGGCACTTTTCATCTCTGAGCAATTGCTCGACGTTTGCAATTTCTCACCTGAGCTCTCTTTAGACTGCGCGAGAGGATGAGCAGAAGAGTAGGTGGCTAGAGAAGCGCAAAGCCCCAGTGTTCTTAGGCCTACAAAAGGGCTTCCAAGGAAGGGTGCTGGCTAGCCACAGCTTTCAGTGCTGGCACTTTTCATCTTTGAGCAGTTGCTCAACGTTTGCAATTTCTCAGCTCTTGTCTACGAGACTGAAAGAGAATGACCGTGATGTTTGGTGGGTAGCCAAGCGCAAAGCCCCAGTGTTGCTGCGCCTGTGAAAGCGCTTCCAAGGAAGGGTGCTGGCTAGCAGCAGCTTTCAGTGCTGGCACTTTTCATCTCTGAGCAATTGCTCGACGTTTGCAATTTCTCACCTGAGCTCTCTTTAGACTGCGCGAGAGGATGAGCAGAAGATTAGGTGGCTAGAGAAGCAAAGAGCCCCAGTGTTCTAAGGGCTACAAAAGCGCTTCCAAGGAAGGGTGCTGGCTAGCAACAGCTTTCAGTGCTGGCACTTTTCATCTCTGAGCAATTGCTCGACGTTTGCAATTTCTCAGCTCGTGTCTACGAGACGGAGAGATAGTGAGCGTGATGTTTGGTGGCTAGAGAAGCGCAAAGCCCCAGTGTTGCTGCGCCTGTGAAAGCGCCTCCAAGGAAGGGTGCTGGCTAGCAACAGCTTTCAGTGCTGGCACTTTTCATCTCTGAGCAATTGCTCGACGTTTGCAATTTCTCAACTCGTATCTACGAGACGGAAAGAGAAGGACCGTGATGTTTGGTGGCTAGAGAAGTGCAAAGCCCCAGTGTTGCTGCGCCTGTGAAAGCGCTTCCAAGGAAGGGTGCTGGCTAGCAAGAGCTTTCAGTGCTGGCACTTTTCATCTCTGAGCAATTGCTCGGCGTTTGCAATCTCTCACCTGAGCTCTCTTTATACTGCGCGAGAGGATGAGCAGAAGATTAGGTGGCTAGAGAAGCCCAGAGCCCCAGTGTTCTTAGGCCTACAAAAGCGCTTCCAAGGAAGGGTGCTGGCTAGCCACAGCTTTCAGTGCTGGCACTTTTCATCTCTGAGCAATTGCTGGACGTTTGCAATTTCTCAGCTCGTGTCTATGAGACGGAAAGAGAATGACCGTGATGTTTGGTGGGTAGAGAAGCGCAAAGCCCCAGTGTTGCTGCGCCTGTGAAAGCGCTTCCAAGGAAGGGTGCTGGCTAGCAACAGCTTTCAGTGCTGGCACTTTTCATCTCTGAGCAATTGCTCGACGTTTGCAATTTCTCAGCTCTTATCTACGAGACGAAGAGATAGTGACCGTGACGTTTGGTGGGTAGAGAAGTTGAAAGCCCCACTGTTGCTGCGCCTGTGAAAGCGCTTCCAAGGAAGGGTGCTGGCTAGCAAGAGCTTTCAGTGCTGGCACTTTTCACCTCTGAGCAATTGCTCGACGTTTGCAATTTCTCAGCTCTTATCTACGAGACGGAGAGATAGTGACCGTGACGTTTGGTGGGTAGAGAAGCGCAAAGCCCCAGTGTTGCTGCGCCTGTGAAAGCGCTTCCAAGGAAGGGTGCTGGCTAGCCACAGCTTTCAGTGCTGGCACTTTTCATCTCTGAGCAATTGCTCGACGTTTGCAATTTCTCACCTGAGCTCTCTTTAGACTGCGCGAGAGGATGAGCAGAAGGTTAGGTGGCTAGAGAAGCCCAGAGCCCCAGTGTTCTTAGGGCTACAAGAGCGCTTCCAAGGAAGGGTGCTGGCTAGCAAGAGCTTTCAGTGCTGGCACTTTTCATCTCTGAGCAATTGCTGGATGTTTGCAATTTCTCACCTGAGCTCTCTTTAGACTGCGCGAGAGGATGAGCAGAAGATGAGGTGGCTAGAGAAGCCCAGAGCCCCACTGTTCTTAGGGCTACAAGAGCGCTTCCAAGGAAGGGTGCTGGCTAGCAACAGCTTTCAGTGCTGGCACTTTTCATCTCTGAGCAATTGCTCGACGTTTGCAATTTCTCAGCTCGTGTCTACGAGACGGAAAGAGAATGACCGTGATGTTTGGTGGGTAGAGAAGCGCAAAGCCCCAGTGTTGCTGCGCCTGTGAAAGCGCTTCCAAGGAAGGGTGCTGGCTAGCCACAGCTTTCAGTGCTGGCACTTTTCATCTCTGAGCAATTGCTCGACGTTTGCAATTTCTCAGCTCTTATCTACGAGACGGAGAGATAGTGACCGTGATGTTTGGTGGGTAGAGAAGCGCAAAGCCCCACTGTTGCTGCGCCTGTCAAAGCGCTTCCAAGGAAGGGTGCTGGCTAGCAAGAGCTTTCAGTGCTGGCACTTTTCACCTCTGAGCAATTGCTCGACGTTTGCAATTTATCAGCTCTTATCTACGAGACGGAGAGATAGTGACCGTGACGTTTGGTGGGTAGAGAAGCGCAAAGCCCCAGTGTTGCTGCGCCTGTGAAAGCGCTTCCAAGGAAGGGTGCTGGCTAGCAACAGCTTTCAGTGCTGGCACTTATCATCTCTGAGAAATTGCTGGACGTTTGCAATTTCTCACCTGAGCTCTCTTTAGACTGCGCGAGAGGATGAGCAGAAGGTTAGGTGGCTAGAGAAGCCCAGAGCCCCAGTGTTCTTAGGCCTACAAAAGCGTTTCCAAGGAAGGGTGCTGGCTAGCAACAGCTTTCAGTGCTGGCACTTTTCATCTCTGAGCAATTGCTCGACGTTTGCAATTTCTCAGCTCTTGTCTACGAAACAGAGAGATAGTGACCGTGACGTTTGGTGCGTAGAGAAGCGCAAAGCCCCAGTGTTGCTGCGCCTGTGAAAGCGCTTCCAAGGAAGGGTGCTGGCTAGCAACAGCTTTCAGTGCTGGCACTTTTCACCTCTGAGCAATTGCTCGACGTTTGCAATTTCTCACCTGAGCTCTCTTTAGACTGTGCGAGAGGATGAGCAGAAGAGTAGGTGGCTAGAGAAGCCCAGAGCCCCAGTGTTCTTAGGGCTACAAAAGCGCTTCCAAGGAAGGGTGCTGGCTAGCAACAGCTTTCAGTGCTGGCACTTTTCATCTCTGAGCAATTGCTCGACGTTTGCAATTTCTCACCTGAGCTCTCTTTAGACTGCGCGAGAGGATGAGCAGAAGATTAGGTGGCTAGAGAAGCCCAGAGCCCCACTGTTCTTAGGGCTACAAAAGCGCTTCCAAGGAAGGGTGCTGGCTAGCAAGAGCTTTCAGTGCTGGCACTTTTCATCTTTGAGCAGTTGCTCGACGTTTGCAATTTCTCAGCTCTTAGCTACGAGACGGAGAGATAGTGACCGTGATGTTTGGTGGGTAGAGAAGCGCAAAGCCCCAGTGTTGCTGCGCCTGTGAAAGCACTTCCAAGGAAGGGTGCTGGCTAGCCACAGCTTTCAGTGCTGGCACTTTTCATCTCTGAGCAATTGCTGGACGTTTGCAATTTCTCACCTGAGCTCTCTTTATACTGCGCGAGAGGATGAGCAGAAGGTTAGGTGGGTAGAGAAGCCCAGAGCCCCAGTGTTCTTAGGCCTACAAGAGCACTTCCAAGGAAGGGTGCTGGCTAGCAACAGCTTTCAGTGCTGGCACTTTTCATCTCTGAGCAATTGCTCGACGTTTGCAATTTCTCACCTGAGCTCTCTTTAGACTGCGCGAGAGGATGAGCAGAAGATGAGGTGGCTAGAGAAGCACAGAGCCCCACTGTTCTTAGGCCTACAAGAGCGCTTCCAAGGAAGGGTGCTGGCTAGCAACAGCTTTCAGTGCTGGCACTTTTCATCTCTGAGCAATTGCTCGACGTTTGCAATTTCTCAGCTCGTGTCTACGAGACGGAAAGAGAATGACCGTGATGTTTGGTGGGTAGAGAAGCGCAAAGCCCCAGTGTTGCTGCGCCTGTGAAAGCGCTTCCAAGGAAGGGTGCTGGCTAGCCACAGCTTTCAGTGCTGGCACTTTTCATCTCTGAGCAATTGCTCGACGTTTGCAATTTCTCAGCTCTTATCTACGAGACGGAGAGATAGTGACCGTGACGTTTGGTGGCTAGAGAAGCGCAAAGCCCCAGTGTTGCTGCGCCTGTGAAAGCGCTTCCAAGGAAGGGTGCTGGCTAGCAACAGCTTTCAGTGCTGGCACTTTTCATCTCTGAGCAATTGCTCGACGTTTGCAATCTCTCACCTGAGCTCTCTTTAGACTGCGCGAGAGGATGAGCAGAAGAGTAGGTGGCTAGAGAAGCCCAGAGCCCCACTGTTCTTAGGGCTACAAGAGCGTTTCCAAGGAAGGGTGCTGGCTAGCAAGAGCTTTCAGTGCTGGCACTTTTCATCTCTGAGCAATTACTTGACGTTTGCAATTTCTCAGCTCTTGTCTACGAGACGGAGAGATAGTCACCGTGACGTTTGGTGGGTAGAGAAGCGCAAAGCCCCAGTGTTGCTGCGCCTGTGAAAGCGCTTCCAAGGAAGGGTGCTGGCTAGCAACAGCTTTCAGTGCTGGCACTTTTCATCTCTGAGCAATTGCTCGACGTTTGCAATTTCTCACCTGAGCTCTCTTTAGACTGCGCGAGAGGATGAGCAGAAGAGTAGGTGGCTAGAGAAGCCCAGAACCCCAGTGTTCTTAGGCCTACAAAAGCGTTTCCAAGGAAGGGTGCTGGCTAGCAACAGCTTTCAGTGCTGGCACTTTTCATTTCTGAGCAATTGCTCGACGTTTGCAATTTCTCAGCTCGTGTCTATGAGACGGAGAGATAGTGACCGTGACGTTTGGTGGGTAGCCAAGCACAAAGCCCCAGTGTTGCTGCGCCTGTGAAAGCGCTTCCAAGGAAGGGTGCTGGCTAGCAACAGCTTTCAGTGCTGGCACTTTTCATCTCTGAGCAATTGCTCGACGTTTGCAATTTCTCACCTGAGCTCTCTTTAGACTGCGCGAGAGGATGAGCAGAAGAGTAGGTGGCTAGAGAAGCCCAGAGCCCCAGTGTTCTTAGGGCTACAAGAGCGTTTCCAAGGAAGGGTGCTGGCTAGCAACAGCTTTCAGTGCTGGCACTTTTCATCTCTGAGCAATTGCTCGACGTTTACAATTTCTCAGGTCGTGTCTACGAGACGGAGAGATAGTGATCGTGACGTTTGGTGGGTAGAGAAGCGCAAAGCCCCAGTGTTGCTGCGCCTGTGAAAGCGCTTCCAAGGAAGGGTGCTGGCTAGCAACAGCTTTCAGTGCTGGCACTTTTCATCTCTGAGCAATTGCTGGACGTTTGCAATCTCTCACCTGAGCTCTCTTTAGACTGCGCGAGAGGATGAGCAGAAGATTAGGTGGCTAGAGAAGCCCAGAGCCCCAGTGTTCTTAGGGCTACAAAAGCACTTCCAAGGAAGGGTGCTGGCTAGCAACAGCTTTCAGTGCTGGCACTTTTCATCTCTGAGCAATTGCTCGATGTTTGCAATCTCTCACCTGAGCTCTCTTTAGACTGCGCGAGAGGATGAGCAGAAGATTAGGTGCCTAGAGAAGCCCAGAGCCCCAGTGTTCTTAGGGCTACAAAAGCGCTTCCAAGGAAGGGTGCTGGCTAGCAACAGCTTTCAGTGCTGGCACTTTTCATCTCTGAGCAATTGCTCGACGTTTGCAATTTCTCAACTCGTATATACGAGACAGAAAGAGAATGACCGTGACGTTTGGTGGGTAGAGAAGCGCAAAGCCCCAGTGTTGCTGCGCCTGTGAAAGCGCTTCCAAGGAAGGGTGCTGGCTAGCAACAGCTTTCAGTGCTGGCACTTTTCATCTCTGAGCAATTGCTCGACGTTTGCAATTTCTCACCTGAGCTCTCTTTAGACTGCGCGAGAGGATGAGCAGAAGATTAGGTGGCTAGAGAAGCCCAGAGCCCCAGTGTTCTTAGGGCTACAAAAGCACTTCCAAGGAAGGGTGCTGGCTAGCAACAGCTTTCAGTGCTGGCACTTTTCATCTCTGAGCAATTGCTCGACGTTTGCAATTTCTCACCTGAGCTCTCTTTAGACTGCGCGAGAGGATGAGCAGAAGATTAGGTGGCTAGAGAAGCCCAGAGCCCCACTGTTCTTAGGGCTACAAAAGCGCTTCCAAGGAAGGGTGCTGGCTGGCAACAGCTTTCAGTGCTGGCACTTTTCATCTCTGAGCAATTGCTCGACGTTTGCAATTTCTCAGCTCGTGTCTACGAGACGGAGAGATAGTGACCTTGATATTTGGTGGGTAGAGAAGCGCAAAGCCCCAGTGTTGCTGCGCCTGTGAAAGCGCTTCCAAGGAAGGGTGCTGGCTAGCAACAGCTTTCAGTGCTGGCACTTTTCATCTGTGAGCAATTGCTGGACGTTTGCAATTTCTCACCTGAGCGCTCTTTAGACTGCGCGAGAGGATGAGCAGAAGAGTAGGTGGCTAGAGAAGCCCAGAGCCCCAGTGTTCTTAGGGCTACAAGAGCGCTTCCAAGGAAGGGTGCTGGCTAGCAACAGCTTTCAGTGCTGGCACTTTTCATCTCTGAGCAATTGCTCGACGTTTGCAATCTCTCACCTGAGCTCTCTTTAGACTGCGCGAGAGGATGAGCAGAAGATTAGGTGGCTAGAGAAGCCCAGAGCCCCAGTGTTCTTAGGGCTACAAAAGCGCTTCCAAGGAAGGGTGCTGGCTAGCAACAGCTTTCAGTGCTGGCACTTTTCATCTCTGAGCAATTGCTCGACGTTTGCAATCTCTCACCTGAGCTCTCTTTAGACTGCGCGAGAGGATGAGCAGAAGATTAGGTGGCTAGAGAAGCCCAGAGCCCCAGTGTTCTTAGGCCTACAAAAGCGCTTCCAAGGAAGGGTGCTGGCTAGCAACAGCTTTCAGTGCTGGCACTTTTCATCTCTGAGCAATTGCTCGACGTTTGCAATTTCTCAACTCGTATATACGAGACAGAAAGAGAATGACCGTGACGTTTGGTGGGTAGAGAAGCGCAAAGCCCCAGTGTTGCTGCGCCTGTGAAAGCGCTTCCAAGGAAGGGTGCTGGCTAGCCACAGCTTTCAGTGCTGGCACTTTTCATCTCTGAGCAATTGCTGGACGTTTGCAATTTCTCACCTGAGCTCTCTTTAGACTGCGCGATAGGATGAGCAGAAGAGTAGGTGGCTAGAGAAGCCCAGAGCCCCACTGTTCTTAGGGCTACAAGAGCGTTTCCAAGGAAGGGTGCTGGCTAGCAAGAGCTTTCAGTGCTGGCACTTTTCATCTCTGAGCAATTACTCGACGTTTGCAATTTCTCAGGTCGTGTCTACGAGACGGAGAGATAGTCACCGTGACGTTTGGTGGGTAGAGAAGCGCAAAGCCCCAGTGTTGCTGAGCCTGTGAAAGCGCTTCCAAGGAAGGGTGCTGGCTAGCAACAGCTTTCAGTGCTGGCACTTTTCATCTCTGAGCAATTGCTCGACGTTTGCAATTTCTCACCTGAGCTCTCTTTAGACTGCGCGAGAGGATGAGCAGAAGATTAGGTGGCTAGAGAAGCCCAGAGCCCCACTGTTCTTAGGCCTACAAAAGCGCTTCCAAGGAAGGGTGCTGGCTAGCAACAGCTTTCAGTGCTGGCACTTTTCATCTCTGAGCAATTGCTCGACGTTTGCAATCTCTCACCTGAGCTCTCTTTAGACTGCGCGAGAGGATGAGCAGAAGATTAGGTGGCTAGAGAAGCCCAGAGCCCCAGTGTTCTTAGGCCTACAAAAGCGCTTCCAAGGAAGGGTGCTGGCTAGCAACAGCTTTCAGTGCTGGCACTTTTCATCTCTGAGCAATTGCTCGACGTTTGCAATTTCTCAACTCGTATATACGAGACAGAAAGAGAATGACCGTGACGTTTGGTGGGTAGAGAAGCGCAAAGCCCCAGTGTTGCTGCGCCTGTGAAAGCGCTTCCAAGGAAGGCTGCTGGCTAGCAACAGCTTTCAGTGCTGGCACTTTTCATCTCTGAGCAATTGCTCGACGTTTGCAATTTCTCACCTGAGCTCTCTTTATACTGCGCGAGAGGATGAGCAGAAGGTTAGGTGGCTAGAGAAGCCCAGAGCCCCAGTGTTCTTAGGCCTACAAGAGCACTTCCAAGGAAGGGTGCTGGCTAGCAACAGCTTTCAGTGCTGGCACTTTTCATCTCTGAGCAATTGCTCGACGTTTGCAATTTCTCACCTGAGCTCTCTTTAGACTGCGCGAGAGGATGAGCAGAAGAGTAGGTGGCTAGAGAAGCCCAGAGCCCCAGTGTTCTTAGGGCTACAAGAGCGCTTCCAAGGAAGGGTGCTGGCTAGCAACAGCTTTCAGTGCTGGCACTTTTCATCTCTGAGCAATTGCTCGACGTTTGAAATTTATCAGCTCATGTCTACGAGACTGAAAGAGAATGACCGTGATGTTTGGTGGGTAGAGAAGCGCAAAGCCCCAGTGTTGCTGCGCCTGTGAAAGCGCTTCCAAGGAAGGGTGCTGGCTAGCAAGAGCTTTCAGTGCTGGCACTTTTCATCTCTGAGCAATTGCTCGACGTTTGCAATTTCTCAGCTCTTATCTACGAGACGGAGAGATAGTGACCGTGATGTTTGGTGGGTAGAGAAGCGCAAAGCCCCAGTGTTGCTGCGCCTGTCAAAGCGCTTCCAAGGAAGGCTGCTGGCTAGCAAGAGCTTTCAGTGCTAGCACTTTTCACCTCTGAGCAATTGCTCGACGTTTGCAATTTCTCAGCTCTTATCTACGAGACGGAGAGATAGTGACCGTGACGTTTGGTGGGTAGAGAAGCGCAAAGCCCCAGTGTTGCTGCGCCTGTGAAAGCGCTTCCAAGGAAGGGTGCTGGCTAGCAACAGCTTTCAGTGCTGGCACTTTTCATCTGTGAGCAATTGCTGGACGTTTGCAATTTCTCACCTGAGCGCTCTTTAGACTGCGCGAGAGGATGAGCAGAAGAGTAGGTGGCTAGAGAAGCCCAGAGCCCCAGTGTTCTTAGGGCTACAAGAGCGCTTCCAAGGAAGGGTGCTGGCTAGCAACAGCTTTCAGTGCTGGCACTTTTCATCTCTGAGCAATTGCTCGACGTTTGCAATCTCTCACCTGAGCTCTCTTTAGACTGCGCGAGAGGATGAGCAGAAGATTAGGTGGCTAGAGAAGCCCAGAGCCCCAGTGTTCTTAGGGCTACAAAAGCGCTTCCAAGGAAGGGTGCTGGCTAGCAACAGCTTTCAGTGCTGGCACTTTTCATCTCTGAGCAATTGCTGGACGTTTGCAATCTCTCACCTGAGCTCTCTTTAGACTGCGCGAGAGGATGAGCAGAAGATTAGGTGGCTAGAGAAGCCCAGAGCCCCACTGTTCTTAGGCCTACAAAAGCGCTTCCAAGGAAGGGTGCTGGCTAGCAACAGCTTTCAGTGCTGGCACTTTTCATCTCTGAGCAATTGCTCGACGTTTGCAATTTCTCAACTCGTATATACGAGACAGAAAGAGAATGACCGTGACGTTTGGTGGGTAGAGAAGCGCAAAGCCCCAGTGTTGCTGCGCCTGTGAAAGCGCTTCCAAGGAAGGGTGCTGGCTAGCAACAGCTTTCAGTGCTGGCACTTTTCATCTCTGAGCAATTGCTCGACGTTTGCAATTTCTCACCTGAGCTCTCTTTATACTGCGCGAGAGGATGAGCAGAAGGTTAGGTGGGTAGAGAAGCCCAGAGCCCCAGTGTTCTTAGGCCTACAAGAGCACTTCCAAGGAAGGGTGCTGGCTAGCAACAGCTTTCAGTGCTGGCACTTTTCATCTCTGAGCAATTGCTCGACGTTTGCAATCTCTCACCTGAGCTCTCTTTAGACTGCGCGAGAGGATGAGCAGAAGATTAGGTGGCTAGAGAAGCCCAGAGCCCCAGTGTTCTTAGGCCTACAAAAGCGCTTCCAAGGAAGGGTGCTGGCTAGCAACAGCTTTCAGTGCTGGCACTTTTCATCTCTGAGCAATTGCTCGACGTCTGCAATTTCTCAACTCGTATATACGAGACAGAAAGAGAATGACCGTGACGTTTGGTGGGTAGAGAAGCGCAAAGCCCCAGTGTTGCTGCGCCTGTGAAAGCGCTTCCAAGGAAGGGTGCTGGCTAGCAACAGCTTTCAGTGCTGGCACTTTTCATCTCTGAGCAATTGCTCGACGTTTGCAATTTCTCACCTGAGCTCTCTTTAGACTGCGCGAGAGGATGAGCAGAAGGTTAGGTGGCTAGAGAAGCCCAGAGCCCCAGTGTTCTTAGGGCTACAAGAGCACTTCCAAGGAAGGGTGCTGGCTAGCAACAGCTTTCAGTGCTGGCACTTTTCATCTCTGAGCAATTGCTCGACGTTTGCAATTTCTCACCTGAGCTCTCTTTAGACTGCGCGAGAGGATGAGCAGAAGAGTAGGTGGCTAGAGAAGCCCAGAGCCCCAGTGTTCTTAGGGCTACAAAAGCGCTTCCAAGGAAGGGTGCTGGCTAGCAACAGCTTTCAGTGCTGGCACTTTTCATCTCTGAGCAATTGCTCGACGTTTGAAATTTATCAGCTCATGTCTACGAGACGGAAAGAGAATGACCGTGATGTTTGGTGGGTAGAGAAGCGCAAAGCCCCAGTGTTGCTGCGCCTGTGAAAGCGCTTCCAAGGCAGGGTGCTGGCTAGCAAGAGCTTTCAGTGCTGGCACTTTTCATCTCTGAGCAATTGCTCGACGTTTGCAATTTCTCAGCTCTTATCTACGAGACGGAGAGATAGTGACCGTGACGTTTGGTGGGTAGAGAAGCGCAAAGCCCCAGTGTTGCTGCGCCTGTCAAAGCGCTTCCAAGGAAGGCTGCTGGCTAGCAAGAGCTTTCAGTGCTAGCACTTTTCACCTCTGAGCAATTGCTCGACGTTTGCAATTTCTCAGCTCGTGTCTACGAGATGGAGAGATAGTGACCGTGACGTTTGGTGGGTAGCCAAGCGCAAAGCCCCAGTGTTGCTGCGCCTGTGAAAGCGCTTCCAAGGAAGGGTGCTGGCTAGCAACAGCTTTCAGTGCTGGCACTTTTCATCTCTGAGCAATTGCTGGACGTTTGCAATTTCTCACCTGAGCTCTCTTTAGACTGCGCGAGAGGATGAGCAGAAGAGTAGGTGGCTAGAGAAGCCCAGAGCCCCACTGTTCTTAGGGCTACAAGAGCGCTTCCAAGGAAGGGTGCTGGCTAGCAAGAGCTTTCAGTGCTGGCACTTTTCATCTCTGAGCAATTACTCGACGTTTGCAATTTCTCAGGTCGTGTCTACGAGACGGAGAGATAGTCACCGTGACGTTTGGTGGGTAGAGAAGCGCAAAGCCCCAGTGTTGCTGCGCCTGTGAAAGCGCTTCCAAGGAAGGGTGCTGGCTAGCCACAGCTTTCAGTGCTGGCACTTTTCATCTCTGAGCAATTGCTCGACGTTTGCAATTTCTCACCTGAGCTCTCTTTAGACTGCGCGAGAGGATGAGCAGAAGGTTAGGTGGCTAGAGAAGCCCAGAGCCCCAGTGTTCTTAGGGCTACAAGAGCACTTCCAAGGAAGGGTGCTGGCTAGCAACAGCTTTCAGTGCTGGCACTTTTCATCTCTGAGCAATTGCTCGACGTTTGCAATTTCTCACCTGAGCTCTCTTTAGACTGCGCGAGAGGATGAGCAGAAGAGTAGGTGGCTAGAGAAGCCCAGAGCCCCACTGTTCTTAGGGCTACAAGAGCGCTTCCAAGGAAGGGTGCTGGCTAGCAACAGCTTTCAGTGCTGGCACTTTTCATCTCTGAGCAATTGCTCGACGTTTGCAATTTATCAGCTCGTGTCTACGAGACGGAAAGAGAATGACCGTGATGTTTGGTGGGTAGAGAAGCGCAAAGCCCCAGTGTTGCTGCGCCTGTGAAAGCGCTTCCAAGGAAGGGTGCTGGCTAGCAAGAGCTTTCAGTGCTGGCACTTTTCATCTCTGAGCAATTGCTCGACGTTTGCAATTTCTCAGCTCTTATCTACGAGACGGAGAGATAGTGACCGTGACGTTTGGTGGGTAGAGAAGCGCAAAGCCCCAGTGTTGCTGCGCCTGTCAAAGCGCTTCCAAGGAAGGCTGCTGGCTAGCAAGAGCTTTCAGTGCTGGCACTTTTCATCTCTGAGCAATTGCTCGACGTTTGCAATTTCTCAGCTCTTATCTACGAGACGGAGAGATAGTGACCGTGACGTTTGGTGGGTAGAGAAGCGCAAAGCCCCAGTGTTGCTGCGCCTGTGAAAGCGCTTCCAAGGAAGGGTGCTGGGTAGCAACAGCTTTCAGTGCTGGCACTTTTCATCTCTGAGCAATTGCTGGACGTTTGCAATTTCTCACCTGAGCTCTCTTTAGACTGCGCGAGAGGATGAGCAGAAGAGTAGGTGGCTAGAGAAGCCCAGAACCCCAGTGTTCTTAGGCCTACAAAAGCGCTTCCAAGGAAGGGTGCTGGCTAGCAACAGCTTTCAGTGCTGGCACTTTTCATCTCTGAGCAATTGCTCGACGTTTGCAATTTCTCAGCTCGTGTCTACGAGACGGAGAGATAGTGACCGTGACGTTTGGTGGGTAGCCAAGCACAAAGCCCCAGTGTTGCTGCGCCTGTGAAAGCGCTTCCAAGGAAGGGTGCTGGCTAGCCACAGCTTTCAGTGCTGGCACTTTTCATCTCTGAGCAATTGCTCGACGTTTGCAATTTCTCACCTGAGCTCTCTTTATACTGCGCGAGAGGATGAGCAGAAGGTTAGGTGGCTAGAGAAGCCCAGAGCCCCAGTGTTCTTAGGCCTACAAGAGCACTTCCAAGGAAGGGTGCTGGCTAGCAACAGCTTTCAGTGCTGGCACTTTTCATCTCTGAGCAATTGCTGGACATTTGCAATTTCTCACCTGAGCTCTCTTTAGACTGCGCGAGAGGATGAGCAGAAGAGTAGGTGGCTAGAGAAGCCCAGAGCCCCAGTGTTCTTAGGGCTACAAGAGCGCTTCCAAGGAAGGGTGCTGGCTAGCAACAGCTTTCAGTGCTGGCACTTTTCATCTCTGAGCAATTGCTCAACGTTTGAAATTTATCAGCTCGTGTCTACGAGACGGAAAGAGAATGACCGTGATGTTTGGTGGGTAGAGAAGCGCAAAGCCCCAGTGTTGCTGCGCCTGTGAAAGCGCTTCCAAGGAAGGGTGCTGGCTAGCAAGAGCTTTCAGTGCTGGCACTTTTCATCTCTGAGCAATTGCTCGACGTTTGCAATTTCTCAGCTCTTATCTACGAGACGGAGAGATAGTGACCGTGACGTTTGGTGGGTAGAGAAGCGCAAAGCCCCAGTGTTGCTGCGCCTGTGAAAGCGCTTCCAAGGAAGGGTGCTGGCTAGCAACAGCTTTCAGTGCTGGCACTTTTCATCTCTGAGCAATTGCTGGACGTTTGCAATTTCTCCCCTGAGCTCTCTTTAGACTGCGCGAGAGGATGAGCAGAAGGTTAGGTGGCTAGAGAAGCACAGAGCCCCACTGTTCTTAGGGCTACAAGAGCGCTTCCAAGGAAGGGTGCTGGCTAGCAACAGCTTTCAGTGCTGGCACTTTTCATCTCTGAGCAATTGCTCGACGTTTGCAATCTCTCACCTGAGCTCTCTTTAGACTGCGCGAGAGGATGAGCAGAAGATGAGGTGGCTAGAGAAGCCCAGAGCCCCAGTGTTCTTAGGGCTACAAAAGCGCTTCCAAGGAAGGGTGCTGGCTAGCAACAGCTTTCAGTGCTGGCACTTTTCATCTCTGAGCAATTGCTCGACGTTTACAATTTCTCAACTCGTATATACGAGACGGAGAGATAGTGACCTTGATATTTGGTGGGTAGAGAAGCGCAAAGCCCCAGTGTTGCTGCGCCTGTGAAAGCGCTTCCAAGGAAGGGTGCTGGCTAGCAACAGCTTTCAGTGCTGGCACTTTTCATCTCTGAGCAATTGCTCGACGTTTGCAATTTCTCACCTGAGCTCTCTTTAGACTGCGCGAGAGGATGAGCAGAAGATGAGGTGGCTAGAGAAGCCCAGAGCCCCAGTGTTCTTAGGCCTACAAAAGCACTTCCAAGGAAGGGTGCTGGCTAGCAACAGCTTTCAGTGCTGGCACTTTTCATCTCTGAGCAATTGCTCGACGTTTGCAATTTCTCAACTCGTATATACGAGACAGAAAGAGAATGACCATGACGTTTGGTGGGTAGAGAAGCGCAAAGCCCCAGTGTTGCTGCGCCTGTGAAAGCGCTTCCAAGGAAGGGTGCTGGCTAGCAACAGCTTTCAGTGCTGGCACTTTTCATCTCTGAGCAATTGCTCGACGTTTGCAATTTCTCACCTGAGCTCTCTTTAGACTGCGCGAGAGGATGAGCAGAAGAGTAGGTGGCTAGAGAAGCCCAGAGCCCCAGTGTTCTTAGGGCTACAAAAGCGCTTCCAAGGAAGGGTGCTGGCTAGCAACAGCTTTCAGTGCTGGCACTTTTCATCTCTGAGCAATTGCTCGACGTTTACAATTTCTCACCTGAGCTCTCTTTAGACTGCGCGAGAGGATGAGCAGAAGGTTAGGTGGCTAGAGAAGCCCAGAGCCCCAGTGTTCTTAGGGCTACAAGAGCGCTTCCAAGGAAGGGTGCTGGCTAGCAACAGCTTTCAGTGCTGGCACTTTTCATCTCTGAGCAATTGCTCGACGTTTACAATTTCTCAGCTCGTTTCTACGAGAAGGAAAGAGAATGACCGTGACGTTTGGTGGGTAGAGAAGCGCAAAGCCCCAGTGTTGCTGCGCCTGTGAAAGCGCTTCCAAGGAAGGGTGCTGGCTAGCAACAGCTTTCAGTGCTGGCACTTTTCATCTCTGAGCAATTGCTCGACGTTTGCAATTTCTCACCTCAGCTCTCTTTAGACTGCGCGAGAGGATGAGCAGAAGATTAGGTGGCTAGAGAAGCCCAGAGTCCCAGTGTTCTTAGGGCTACAAAAGCACTTCCAAGGAAGGGTGCTGGCTAGCAACAGCTTTCAGTGCTGGCACTTTTCATCTCTGAGCAATTGCTGGACGTTTGCAATTTCTCACCTGAGCGCTCTTTAGACTGCGCGAGAGGATGAGCAGAAGATTAGGTGGCTAGAGAAGCCCAGAGCCCCAGTGTTCTTAGGGCTACAAAAGCACTTCCAAGGAAGGGTGCTGGCTAGCAACAGCTTTCAGTGCTGGCACTTTTCATCTCTGAGCAATTGCTCGACGTTTGCAATTTCTCAACTCGTATATACGAGACAGAAAGAGAATGACCGTGACGTTTGGTGGGTAGCCAAGCGCGAAGCCCCAGTGTTGCTGCGCCTGTGAAAGCGCTTCCAAGGAAGGGTGCTGGCTAGCAACAGCTTTCAGTGCTGGCACTTTTCATCTCTGAGCAATTGCTGGACGTTTGCAATTTCTCACCTGAGCTCTCTTTAGACTGCGCGAGAGGATGAGCAGAAGATTAGGTGGCTAGAGAAGCCCAGAGCCCCACTGTTCTTAGGGCTACAAGAGCGTTTCCAAGGAAGGGTGCTGGCTAGCAACAGCTTTCAGTGCTGGCACTTTTCATCTCTGAGCAATTACTCGACGTTTGCAATTTCTCAGGTCGTGTCTACGAGACGGAGAGATAGTCACCGTGACGTTTGGTGGGTAGAGAAGCGCAAAGCCCCAGTGTCGCTGCGCCTGTGAAAGCGCTTCCAAGGAAGGGTGCTGGCTAGCAACAGCTTTCAGTGCTGGCACTTTTCATCTCTGAGCAATTGCTCGACGTTTGCAATTTCTCACCTGAGCTCTCTTTAGACTGCGCGAGAGGATGAGCAGAAGAGTAGGTGGCTAGAGAAGCCCAGAACCCCAGTGTTCTTAGGCCTACAAAAGCGCTTCCAAGGAAGGGTGCTGGCTAGCAACAGCTTTCAGTGCTGGCACTTTTCATCTCTGAGCAATTGCTCGACGTTTGCAATTTCTCAGCTCGTGTCTACGAGACGGAGAGATAGTGACCGTGACGTTTGGTGGGTAGCCAAGCACAAAGCCCCAGTGTTGCTGCGCCTGTGAAAGCGCTTCCAAGGAAGGGTGCTGGCTAGCCACAGCTTTCAGTGCTGGCACTTTTCATCTCTGAGCAATTGCTCGACGTTTGCAATTTCTCACCTGAGCTCTCTTTATACTGTGCGAGAGGATGAGCAGAAGGTTAGGTGGCTAGAGAAGCCCAGAGCCCCAGTGTTCTTAGGGCTACAAGAGCACTTCCAAGGAAGGGTGCTGGCTAGCAACAGCTTTCAGTGCTGGCACTTTTCATCTCTGAGCAATTGCTGGACATTTGCAATTTCACACCTGAGCTCTCTTTAGACTGCGCGAGAGGATGAGCAGAAGATTAGGTGGCTAGAGAAGCCCAGAGCCCCAGTGTTCTTATGGCTACAAGAGCGCTTCCAAGGAAGGGTGCTGGCTAGCAACAGCTTTCAGTGCTGGCACTTTTCATCTCTGAGCAATTGCTCAACGTTTGAAATTTATCAGCTCGTGTCTACGAGACGGAAAGAGAATGACCGTGACGTTTGGTGGGTAGAGAAGCGCAAAGCCCCAGTGTTGCTGCGCCTGTGAAAGCGCTTCAAGGAAGGGTGCTGGCTAGCAAGAGCTTTCAGTGCTGGCACTTTTCATCTCTGAGCAATTGCTCGACGTTTGCAATTTCTCAGCTCTTATCTACGAGACGGAGAGATAGTGACCGTGACGTTTGGTGGGTAGAGAAGCGCAAAGCCCCACTGTTGCTGCGCCTGTCAAAGCGCTTCCAAGGAAGGGTGCTGGCTAGCAAGAGCTTTCAGTGCTGGCACTTTTCACCTCTGAGCAATTGCTCGATGTTTGCAATTTCTCAGCTCTTATCTACGAGACGGAGAGATAGTGACCGTGACGTTTGGTGGGTAGAGAAGCGCAAAGCCCCAGTGTTGCTGCGCCTGTGAAAGCGCTTCCAAGGAAGGGTGCTGGCTAGCAACAGCTTTCAGTGCTGGCACTTTTCATCTCTGAGCAATTGCTCGACGTTTGCAATTTCTCACCTGAGCTCTCTTTAGACTGCGCGAGAGGATGAGCAGAAGGTTAGGTGGCTAGAGAAGCCCAGAGCCCCACTGTTCTTAGGGCTACAAGAGCGCTTCCAAGGAAGGGTGCTGGCTAGCAACAGCTTTCAGTGCTGGCACTTTTCATCTCTGAGCAATTGCTCGACGTTTTCAATCTCTCACCTGAGCTCTCTTTAGACTGCGCGAGAGGATGAGCAGAAGATGAGGTGGCTAGAGAAGCCCAGAGCCCCAGTGTTCTTAGGCCTACAAAAGCGCTTCCAAGGAATGGTGCTGGCTAGCAAGAGCTTTCAGTGCTGGCACTTTTCATCTCTGAGCAATTGCTCGACGTTTGCAATTTCTCAACTCGTATATACGAGACAGAAAGAGAATGACCGTGACGTTTGGTGGGTAGAGAAGCGCAAAGCCCCAGTGTTGCTGCGCCTGTGAAAGCGCTTCCAAGGAAGGGTGCTGGCTAGCAACAGCTTTCAGTGCTGGCACTTTTCATCTCT
Source organism: Sarcoramphus papa (assembly GCA_037962945.1). Lineage (NCBI taxonomy): Eukaryota > Metazoa > Chordata > Aves > Accipitriformes > Cathartidae > Sarcoramphus > Sarcoramphus papa. The sequence continues at coordinate 96,716,508 of CM075586.1, forward strand.
GAGCAATTGCTCGACATTTGCAATCTCTCACCTGAGCTCTCTTTAGACTGCTCGAGAGGATGAGCAGAAGATTAGGTGGCTAGAGAAGCCCAGAGCCCCAGTGTTCTTAGGGCTACAAAAGCGCTTCCAAGGAAGGGTGCTGGCTAGCAACAGCTTTCAGTGCTGGCACTTTTCATCTCTGAGCAATTGCTCGACGTTTGCAATTTCTCACCTGAGCTCTCTTTAGACTGCGCAAGAGGATGAGCAGAAGATGAGGTGGCTAGAGAAGCCCAGAGCCCCAGTGTTCTTAGGCCTACAAAAGCGCTTCCAAGGAAGGGTGCTGGCTAGCAACAGCTTTCAGTGCTGGCACTTTTCATCTCTGAGCAATTGCTCGACGTTTACAATTTCTCAACTCGTATATACGAGACAGAAAGAGAATGACCGTGACGTTTGGTGGGTAGAGAAGCGCAAAGCCCCAGTGTTGCTGCGCCTGTGAAAGCGCTTCCAAGGAAGGGTGCTGGCTAGCAACAGCTTTCAGTGCTGGCACTTTTCATCTCTGAGCAATTGCTCGACGTTTGCAATTTCTCACCTCAGCTCTCTTTAGACTGCGCGAGAGGATGAGCAGAAGATTAGGTGGCTAGAGAAGCCCAGAGCCCCAGTGTTCTTAGGGCTACAAAAGCGCTTCCAAGGAAGGGTGCTGGCTGGCAACAGCTTTCAGTGCTGGCACTTTTCATCTCTGAGCAATTGCTGGATGTTTGCAATTTCTCACCTGAGCTCTCTTTAGACTGCGCGAGAGGATGAGCAGAAGATTAGGTGGCTAGAGAAGCCCAGAGCCCCACTGTTCTTAGCGCTACAAAAGCGCTTCCAAGGAAGGGTGCTGGCTAGCAACAGGTTTCAGTGCTGGCACTTTTCATCTCTGAGCAATTGCTCGACGTTTGTAATTTCTCTAGCTCGTGTCTACGAGACGGAGAGATAGTGACCTTGATATTTGGTGGGTAGAGAAGCGCAAAGCCCCAGTGTTGCTGCGCCTGTGAAAGCGCTTCCAAGGAAGGGTGCTGGCTAGCAACAGCTTTCAGTGCTGGCACTTTTCATCTCTGAGCAATTGCTCAACGTTTGCAATTTCTCACCTGAGCTCTCTTTAGACTGCGCGAGAGGATGAGCAGAAGAGTAGGTGGCTAGAGAAGCCCAGAGCCCCAGTGTTCTTAGGCCTACAAAAGCGCTTCCAAGGAAGGGTGCTGGCTAGCAACAGCTTTCAGTGCTGGCACTTTTCATCTCTGAGCAATTGCTCGACGTTTGCAATTTCTCAACTCGTATATACGAGACAGAAAGAGAATGACCGTGACGTTTGGTGGCTAGAGAAGCGCAAAGCCCCACTGTTGCTGCGCCTGTGAAAGCGCTTCCAAGGAAGGGTGCTGGCTAGCAACAGCTTTCAGTGCTGGCACTTTTCATCTCTGAGCAATTGCTCGACGTTTGCAATTTCTCACCTGAGATCTCTTTAGACTGCGCGAGAGGATGAGCAGAAGAGTAGGTGGCTAGAGAAGCCCAGAGCCCCAGTGTTCTTAGGGCTACAAAAGCGCTTCCAAGGAAGGGTGCTGGCTAGCAACAGCTTTCAGTGCTGGCACTTTTCATCTCTGAGCAATTGCTCGACGTTTACAATTTCTCACCTCAGCTCTCTTTAGACTGCGCGAGAGGATGAGCAGAAGATTAGGTGGCTAGAGAAGCCCAGAGCCCCACTGTTCTTAGGGCTACAAGAGCGCTTCCAAGGAAGGGTGCTGGCTAGCAACAGCTTTCAGTGCTGGCACTTTTCATCTTTGAGCAGTTGCTCGACGTTTGCAATTTCTCAGCTCGTGTCTACGAAACAGAGAGATAGTGACTTTGATTTTTGGTGGGTAGAGAAGCGCAAAGCCCCAGTGTTGCTGCGCCTGTGAAAGCGCTTCCAAGGAAGGGTGCTGGCTAGCAACAGCTTTCAGTGCTGGCACTTTTCATCTCCGAGCAATTGCTGGACGTTTGCAATTTCTCACCTGAGCGCTCTTTAGACTGCGCGAGAGGATGAGCAGAAGATTAGGTGCCTAGAGAAGCCCAGAGCCCCACTGTTCTTAGGCCTACAAAAGCGCTTCCAAGGAAGGGTGCTGGCTAGCAACAGCTTTCAGTGCTGGCACTTTTCATCTCTGAGCAATTGCTCGACGTTTGCAATTTCTCAACTCGTATATACGAGACAGAAAGAGAATGACCATGACGTTTGGTGGGTAGAGAAGCGCAAAGCCCCAGTGTTGCTGCGCCTGTGAAAGCGCTTCCAAGGAAGGGTGCTGGCTAGCAAGAGCTTTCAGTGCTGGCACTTTTCATCTCTGTTCAATTGCTCGACATTTGCAATCTCTCACCTGAGCTCTCTTTAGACTGCTCGAGAGGATGAGCAGAAGATTAGGTGGCTAGAGAAGCCCAGAGCCCCAGTGTTCTTAGGGCTACAAAAGCGCTTCCAAGGAAGGGTGCTGGCTAGCAACAGCTTTCAGTGCTGGCACTTTTCATCTCTGAGCAATTGCTCGACGTTTACAATTTCTCAGCTCGTTTCTACGAGAAGGAAAGAGAATGACTGTGACTTTTGGTGGGTAGAGAAGCGCAAAGCCCCAGTGTTGCTGCGCCTGTGAAAGCGCTTCCAAGGAAGGGTGCTGGCTAGCAACAGCTTTCAGTGCTGGCACTTTTCATCTCTGAGCAATTGCTCGACGTTTGCAATTTCTCACCTGAGCTCTCTTTAGACTGCGCGAGAGGATGAGCAGAAGATTAGGTGGCTAGAGAAGCCCAGAGTCCCAGTGTTCTTAGGGCTACAAAAGCACTTCCAAGGAAGGGTGCTGGCTAGCAACAGCTTTCAGTGCTGGCACTTTTCATCTCTGAGCAATTGCTCGACGTTTGCAATTTCTCACCTGAGCACTCTTTAGACTGCGCGAGAGGATGAGCAGAAGATGAGGTGGCTAGAGAAGCCCAGAGCCCCAGTGTTCTTAGGCCTACAAAAGCACTTCCAAGGAAGGGTGCTGGCTAGCCACAGCTTTCAGTGCTGGCATTTTTCATCTTTGAGTAATTGCTCGACATTTGCAATTTCTCAGCTCTTATCTACGAGACGGATAGATAGTGACCGTGACGTTTGGTGGGTAGAGAAGCGCAAAGCCCCAGTGTTGCTGTGCCTGTGAAAGCGCTTCCAAGGAAGGGTGCTGGCTAGCAACAGCTTTCAGTGCTGGCACTTTTCATCTCTGAGCAATTGCTCGACGTTTGCAATTTCTCAGCTCGTGTTTACGAGACGGAAAGAGAATGACCGTGATGTTTGGTGGGTAGAGAAGCGCAAAGCCCCAGTGTTGCTGCGCCTGTGAAAGCGCTTCCAAGGAAGGGTGCTGGCTAGCAACAGCTTTCAGTGCTGGCACTTTTCATCTCTGAGCAATTGCTCGACGTTTGCAATTTCTCAGCTCTTATCTACGAGACGGAGAGATAGTGACCGTGATGTTTGGTGGGTAGAGAAGCGCAAAGCCCCACTGTTGCTGCGCCTGTGAAAGCGCTTCCAAGGAAGGGTGCTGGCTAGCAAGAGCTTTCAGTGCTGGCACTTTTCATCTCTGAGCAATTGCTGAACGTTTGCAATTTCTCAGCTCTTATCTACGAGACGGAGAGATAGTGACCGTGACGTTTGGTGGGTAGAGAAGCACAAAGCCCCAGTGTTGCTGCGCCTGTGAAAGCGCTTCCAAGGAAGGGTGCTGGCTAGCAACAGCTTTCAGTGCTGGCACTTTTCATCTCTGAGCAATTGCTCGACGTTTGCAATTTCTCACCTGAGCTCTCTTTAGACTGCGCGAGAGGATGAGCAGAAGGTTAGGTGGCTAGAGAAGCGCAAAGCCCCAGTGTTCTTAGGCCTACAAAAGCGCTTCCAAGGAAGGGTGCTGCCTAGCAACAGCTTTCAGTGCTGGCACTTTTCATCTCTAAGTAATTGCTGGACGTTTGCAATTTCTCACCTGAGCTCTCTTTAGACTGCGCGAGAGGATGAGCAGAAGGTTAGGTGGCTAGAGAAGCCCAGAGCCCCAGTGTTCTTAGGGCTACAAGAGCGTTTCCAAGGAAGGGTGCTGGCTAGCAACAGCTTTCAGTGCTGGCACTTTTCATCTCTGAGCAATTGCTCGACGTTTGCAATTTCTCAGCTCGTGTCTACGAGACGGAGAGATAGTCACCGTGACGTTTGGTGGGTAGAGAAGCGCAAAGCCCCAGTGTTGCTGCGCCTGTGAAAGCGCTTCCAAGGAAGGGTGCTGGCTAGCAACAGCTTTCAGTGCTGGCACTTTTCATCTCTGAGCAATTGCTCGACGTTTGCAATTTCTCACCTGAGATCTCTTTAGACTGCGCGAGAGGATGAGCAGAAGATTAGGTGGCTAGAGAAGCCAGAGCCCCAGTGTTCTTAGGGCTACAAAAGCGCTTCCAAGGAAGGGTGCTGGCTAGCCTCAGCTTTCAGTGCTGGCACTTTTCATCTCTGAGCAATTGCTGGACGTTTGCAATTTCTCACCTGAGCTCTCTTTAGACTGCGCGAGAGGATGAGCAGAAGAGTAGGTGGCTAGAGAAGCGCAAAGCCCCAGTGTTCTTAGGCCTACAAAAGCGCTTCCAAGGAAGGGTGCTGGCTAGCCACAGCTTTCAGTGCTGGCACTTTTCATCTTTGAGCAGTTGCTCAACGTTTGCAATTTCTCAGCTCTTGTCTACGAGACTGAAAGAGAATGACCGTGATGTTTGGTGGGTAGCCAAGCGCAAAGCCCCAGTGTTGCTGCGCCTGTGAAAGCGCTTCCAAGGAAGGGTGCTGGCTACCAGCAGCTTTCAGTGCTGGCACTTTTAATCTCTGAGCAATTGCTGGACGTTTGCAATTTCTCACCTGAGCGCTCTTTAGACTGCGCGAGAGGATGAGCAGAAGATTAGGTGCCTAGAGAAGCAAAGAGCCCCAGTGTTCTAAGGGCTACAAAAGCGCTTCCAAGGAAGGGTGCTGGCTAGCAACAGCTTTCAGTGCTGGCACTTTTCATCTCTGAGCAATTGCTCGACGTTTACAATTTCTCAACTCGTATATACGAGACAGAAAGAGAATGACCGTGACGTTTGGTGGGTAGAGAAGCGCAAAGCCCCAGTGTTGCTGCGCCTGTGAAAGCGCTTCCAAGGAAGGCTGCTGGCTAGCAACAGCTTTCAGTGCTGGCACTTTTCATCTCTGAGCAATTGCTCGACGTTTGCAATTTCTCACCTCAGCTCTCTTTAGACTGCGCGAGAGGATGAGCAGAAGATTAGGTGGCTAGAGAAGCCCAGAGCCCCAGTGTTCTTAGGGCTACAAAAGCGCTTCCAAGGAAGGGTGCTGGCTGGCAACAGCTTTCAGTGCTGGCACTTTTCATCTCTGAGCAATTGCTCAACGTTTGCAATTTCTCACCTGAGCTCTCTTTAGACTGCGCGAGAGGATGAGCAGAAGATTAGGTGGCTAGAGAAGCCCAGAGCCCCACTGTTCTTAGCGCTACAAAAGCGCTTCCAAGGAAGGGTGCTGGCTAGCAACAGCTTTCAGTGCTGGCACTTTTCATCTCTGAGCAATTGCTCGACGTTTGCAATTTCTCAGCTCGTGTCTACGAGACGGAGAGATAGTGACCTTGATATTTGGTGGGTAGAGAAGCGCAAAGCCCCAGTGTTGCTGCGCCTGTGAAAGCGCTTCCAAGGAAGGGTGCTGGCTAGCAACAGCTTTCAGTGCTGGCACTTTTCATCTCTGAGCAATTGCTCAACGTTTGCAATTTCTCACCTGAGCTCTCTTTAGACTGCGCGAGAGGATGAGCAGAAGAGTAGGTGGCTAGAGAAGCCCAGAGCCCCAGTGTTCTTAGGGCTACAAAAGCACTTCCAAGGAAGGGCGCTGGCTAGCAACAGCTTTCAGTGCTGGCACTTTTCATCTCTGAGCAATTGCTCGACGTTTACAATTTCTCACCTGAGCTCTCTTTAGACTGCGCGAGAGGATGAGCAGAAGATTAGGTGGCTAGAGAAGCCCAGAGCCCCACTGTTCTTAGGGCTACAAGAGCGCTTCCAAGGAAGGGTGCTGGCTAGCAACAGCTTTCAGTGCTGGCACTTTTCATCTTTGAGCAGTTGCTCGACGTTTGCAATTTCTCAGCTCGTGTCTACGAAACAGAGAGATAGTGACTTTGATGTTTGGTGGGTAGAGAAGCGCAAAGCCCCAGTGTTGCTGCGCCTGTGAAAGCGCTTCCAAGGAAGGGTGCTGGCTAGCAACAGCTTTCAGTGCTGGCACTTTTCATCTCCGAGCAATTGCTGGACGTTTGCAATTTCTCACCTGAGCGCTCTTTAGACTGCGCGAGAGGATGAGCAGAAGATTAGGTGCCTAGAGAAGCCCAGAGCCCCAGTGTTCTTAGGCCTACAAAAGCGCTTCCAAGGAAGGGTGCTGGCTAGCAACAGCTTTCAGTGCTGGCACTTTTCATCTCTGAGCAATTGCTCGACGTTTGCAATTTCTCAGCTCGTATATACGAAACAGAAAGAGAATGACCATGACGTTTGGTGGGTAGAGAAGCGCAAAGCCCCAGTGTTGCTGCGCCTGTGAAAGCGCTTCCAAGGAAGGGTGCTGGCTAGCAAGAGCTTTCAGTGCTGGCACTTTTCATCTCTGTTCAATTGCTCGACGTTTGCAATTTCTCAGCTCTTATCTACGAGACGGAGAGATAGTGACCGTGACGTTTGGTGGGTAGAGAAGCACAAAGCACCAGTGTTGCTGCGCCTGTGAAAGCGCTTCCAAGGAAGGGTGCTGGCTAGCAACAGCTTTCAGTGCTGGCACTTTTCATCTCTGAGCAATTGCTCGACGTTTGCAATTTCTCACCTGAGCTCTCTTTAGACTGCGCGAGAGGATGAGCAGAAGGTTAGGTGGCTAGAGAAGCGAAACGCCCCAGTGTTCTTAGCCCTACAAAAGCGCTTCCAAGGAAGGGTGCTGGCTAGCAAGAGCTTTCAGTGCTGGCACTTTTCATCTCTAAGTAATTGCTGGACGTTTGCAATTTCTCACCTGAGCTCTCTTTAGACTGCGCGAGAGGATGAGCAGAAGGTTAGGTGGCTAGAGAAGCCCAGAGCCCCAGTGTTCTTAGGGCTACAAGAGCGTTTCCAAGGAAGGGTGCTGGCTAGCAAGAGCTTTCAGTGCTGGCACTTTTCATCTCTGAGCAATTGCTCGACGTTTGCAATTTCTCAGCTCGTGTCTACGAGACGGAGAGATAGTGACCGTGATGTTTGGTGGGTAGAGAAGCGCAAAGCCCCAGTGTTGCTGCGCCTGTGAAAGCGCTTCCAAGGAAGGGTGCTGGCTAGCAAGAGCTTTCAGTGCTGGCACTTTTCATCTCTGAGCAATTGCTCGACGTTTGCAATTTCTCACCTGAGATCTCTTTAGACTGCGCGAGAGGATGAGCAGAAGATTAGGTGGCTAGAGAAGCCAGAGCCCCAGTGTTCTTAGGGCTACAAAAGCGCTTCCAAGGAAGGGTGCTGGCTAGCCTCAGCTTTCAGTGCTGGCACTTTTCATCTCTGAGCAATTGCTCGACGTTTGCAATTTCTCACCTGAGCTCTCTTTAGACTGCGCGAGAGGATGAGCAGAAGAGTAGGTGGCTAGAGAAGCGCAAAGCCCCAGTGTTCTTAGGCCTACAAAAGCGCTTCCAAGGAAGGGTGCTGGCTAGCCACAGCTTTCAGTGCTGGCACTTTTCATCTTTGAGCAGTTGCTCAACGTTTGCAATTTCTCAGCTCTTGTCTACGAGACTGAAAGAGAATGACCGTGATGTTTGGTGGGTAGCCAAGCGCAAAGCCCCAGTGTTGCTGCGCCTGTGAAAGCGCTTCCAAGGAAGGGTGCTGGCTAGCAGCAGCTTTCAGTGCTGGCACTTTTCATCTCTGAGCAATTGCTGGACGTTTGCAATTTCTCACCTGAGCGCTCTTTAGACTGCGCGAGAGGATGAGCAGAAGATTAGGTGCCTAGAGAAGCAAAGAGCCCCAGTGTTCTAAGGGCTACAAAAGCGCTTCCAAGGAAGGGTGTTGGCTAGCAACAGCTTTCAGTGCTGGCACTTTTCATCTCTGAGCAATTGCTCGACGTTTGCAATTTCTCAGCTCGTGTCTACGAGACGGAGAGATAGTGAGCGTGATGTTTGGTGGCTAGAGAAGCGCAAAGCCCCAGTGTTGCTGCGCCTGTGAAAGCGCTTCCAAGGAAGGGTGCTGGCTAGCAACAGCTTTCAGTGCTGGCACTTTTCATCTCTGAGCAATTGCTCGACGTTTGCAATCTCTCACCTGAGCTCTCTTTATACTGCGCGAGAGGATGAGCAGAAGATTAGGTGGCTAGAGAAGCCCAGAGCCCCAGTGTTCTTAGGCCTACAAAAGCGCTTCCAAGGAAGGGTGCTGGCTAGCCACAGCTTTCAGTGCTGGCACTTTTCATCTCTGAGCAATTGCTCGACATTTGCAATCTCTCACCTGAGCTCTCTTTAGACTGCTCGAGAGGATGAGCAGAAGATTAGGTGGCTAGAGAAGCCCAGAGCCCCAGTGTTCTTAGGGCTACAAAAGCGCTTCCAAGGAAGGGTGCTGGCTAGCAAGAGCTTTCAGTGGTGGCACTTTTCATCTCTGAGCAATTGCTCGACCTTTGCAATCTCTCACCTGAGCTCTCTTTAGACTGCGCGAGAGGATGAGCAGAAGATTAGGTGCCTAGAGAAGCAAAGAGCCCCAGTGTTCTAAGGGCTACAAAAGCGCTTCCAAGGAAGGGTGTTGGCTAGCAACAGCTTTCAGTGCTGGCACTTTTCATCTCTGAGCAATTGCTCGACGTTTGCAATTTCTCAGCTCGTGTCTACGAGACGGAGAGATAGTGAGCGTGATGTTTGGTGGCTAGAGAAGCGCAAAGCCCCAGTGTTGCTGCGCCTGTGAAAGCGCTTCCAAGGAAGGGTGCTGGCTAGCAACAGCTTTCAGTGCTGGCACTTTTCATCTCTGAGCAATTGCTCGACGTTTGCAATTTCTCAACTCGTATCTACGAGACGGAAAGAGAAGGACCGTGATGTTTGGTGGCTAGAGAAGTGCAAAGCCCCAGTGTTGCTGCGCCTGTGAAAGCGCTTCCAAGGAAGGGTGCTGGCTAGCAAGAGCTTTCAGTGCTGGCACTTTTCATCTCTGAGCAATTGCTCGACGTTTGCAATCTCTCACCTGAGCTCTCTTTATACTGCGCGAGAGGATGAGCAGAAGATTAGGTGGCTAGAGAAGCCCAGAGCCCCAGTGTTCTTAGGCCTACAAAAGCACTTCCAAGGAAGGGTGCTGGCTAGCCACAGCTTTCAGTGCTGGCACTTTTCATCTCTGAGCAATTGCTGGACGTTTGCAATTTCTCAGCTCGTGTCTATGAGACGGAAAGAGAATGACCGTGATGTTTGGTGGGTAGAGAAGCGCAAAGCCCCAGTGTTGCTGCGCCTGTGAAAGCGCTTCCAAGGAAGGGTGCTGGCTAGCAACAGCTTTCAGTGCTGGCACTTTTCATCTCTGAGCAATTGCTCGACGTTTACAATTTCTCAGCTCTTATCTACGAGACGGAGAGATAGTGACCGTGACGTTTGGTGGGTAGAGAAGCGCAAAGCCCCACTGTTGCTGCGCCTGTCAAAGCGCTTCCAAGGAAGGGTGCTGGCTAGCAAGAGCTTTCAGTGCTGGCACTTTTCATCTCTGAGCAATTGCTCGACGTTTGCAATTTCTCAACTCGTATATACGAGACAGAAAGAGAATGACCGTGACGTTTGGTGGGTAGAGAAGCGCAAAGCCCCAGTGTTGCTGCGCCTGTGAAAGCGCTTCCAAGGAAGGGTGCTGGCTAGCAACAGCTTTCAGTGCTGGCACTTTTCATCTCTGAGCAATTGCTCGACGTTTGCAATTTCTCACCTCAGCTCTCTTTAGACTGCGCGAGAGGATGAGCAGAAGATTAGGTGGCTAGAGAAGCCCAGAGTCCCAGTGTTCTTAGGGCTACAAAAGCACTTCCAAGGAAGGGTGCTGGCTAGCAACAGCTTTCAGTGCTGGCACTTTTCATCTCTGAGCAATTGCTCGACGTTTGCAATTTCTCACCTGAGCGCTCTTTAGACTGCGCGAGAGGATGAGCAGAAGATTAGGTGGCTAGAGAAGCCCAGAGCCCCAGTGTTCTTAGGCCTACAAAAGCACTTCCAAGGAAGGGTGCTGGCTAGCCACAGCTTTCAGTGCTGGCATTTTTCATCTTTGAGTAATTGCTCGACATTTGCAATTTCTCAGCTCTTACCTACGAGACGGAGAGATAGTGACCGTGACGTTTGGTGGGTAGAGAAGCGCAAAGCCCCAGTGTTGCTGTGCCTGTGAAAGCGCTTCCAAGGAAGGGTGCTGGCTAGCAACAGCTTTCAGTGCTGGCACTTTTCATCTCTGAGCAATTGCTCGACGTTTGCAATTTATCAGCTCGTGTCTACGAGACGGAAAGAGAATGACCGTGATGTTTGGTGGGTAGAGAAGCGCAAAGCCCCACTGTTGCTGCGCCTGTGAAAGCGCTTCCAAGGAAGGGTGCTGGCTAGCCACAGCTTTCAGTGCTGGCACTTTTCATCTCTGAGCAATTGCTCGACGTTTGCAATTTCTCAGCTCTTATCTACGAGACGGAGAGATAGTGACCGTGAGGTTTGGTGGGTAGAGAAGCGCAAAGCCCCACTGTTGCTGCGCCTGTGAAAGCGCTTCCAAGGAAGGGTGCTGGCTAGCAAGAGCTTTCAGTGCTGGCACTTTTCACCTCTGAGCAATTGCTGAACGTTTGCAATTTCTCAGCTCTTATCTACGAGACGGAGAGATAGTGACCGTGACGTTTGGTGGGTAGAGAAGCACAAAGCACCAGTGTTGCTGCGCCTGTGAAAGCGCTTCCAAGGAAGGGTGCTGGCTAGCAACAGCTTTCAGTGCTGGCACTTTTCATCTCTGAGCAATTGCTCGACGTTTGCAATTTCTCACCTGAGCTCTCTTTAGACTGCGCGAGAGGATGAGCAGAAGGTTAGGTGGCTAGAGAAGCGAAACGCCCCAGTGTTCTTAGCCCTACAAAAGCGCTTCCAAGGAAGGGTGCTGGCTAGCAAGAGCTTTCAGTGCTGGCACTTTTCATCTCTAAGTAATTGCTGGACGTTTGCAATTTCTCACCTGAGCTCTCTTTAGACTGCGCGAGAGGATGAGCAGAAGGTTAGGTGGCTAGAGAAGCCCAGAGCCCCAGTGTTCTTAGGGCTACAAGAGCGTTTCCAAGGAAGGGTGCTGGCTAGCAACAGCTTTCAGTGCTGGCACTTTTCATCTCTGAGCAATTGCTCGACGTTTGCAATTTCTCAGCTCGTGTCTACGAGACGGAGAGATAGTGACCGTGATGTTTGGTGGGTAGAGAAGCGCAAAGCCCCAGTGTTGCTGCGCCTGTGAAAGCGCTTCCAAGGAAGGGTGCTGGCTAGCAAGAGCTTTCAGTGCTGGCACTTTTCATCTCTGAGCAATTGCTCGACGTTTGCAATTTCTCACCTGAGATCTCTTTAGACTGCGCGAGAGGATGAGCAGAAGATTAGGTGGCTAGAGAAGCCAGAGCCCCAGTGTTCTTAGGGCTACAAAAGCGCTTCCAAGGAAGGGTGCTGGCTAGCCTCAGCTTTCAGTGCTGGCACTTTTCATCTCTGAGCAATTGCTCGACGTTTGCAATTTCTCACCTGAGCTCTCTTTAGACTGCGCGAGAGGATGAGCAGAAGAGTAGGTGGCTAGAGAAGCGCAAAGCCCCAGTGTTCTTAGGCCTACAAAAGCGCTTCCAAGGAAGGGTGCTGGCTAGCCACAGCTTTCAGTGCTGGCACTTTTCATCTTTGAGCAGTTGCTCAACGTTTGCAATTTCTCAGCTCTTGTCTACGAGACTGAAAGAGAATGACCGTGATGTTTGGTGGGTAGCCAAGCGCAAAGCCCCAGTGTTGCTGCGCCTGTGAAAGCGCTTCCAAGGAAGGGTGCTGGCTAGCAGCAGCTTTCAGTGCTGGCACTTTTCATCTCTGAGCAATTGCTGGACGTTTGCAATTTCTCACCTGAGCTCTCTTTAGACTGCGCGAGAGGATGAGCAGAAGATTAGGTGGCTAGAGAAGCCCAGAGCCCCAGTGTTCTTAGGGCTACAAAAGCGCTTCCAAGGAAGGGTGCTGGCTAGCAAGAGCTTTCAGTGGTGGCACTTTTCATCTCTGAGCAATTGCTCGACCTTTGCAATCTCTCACCTGAGCTCTCTTTAGACTGCGCGAGAGGATGAGCAGAAGATTAGGTGCCTAGAGAAGCAAAGAGCCCCAGTGTTCTAAGGGCTACAAAAGCGCTTCCAAGGAAGGGTGTTGGCTAGCAACAGCTTTCAGTGCTGGCACTTTTCATCTCTGAGCAATTGCTCGACGTTTGCAATTTCTCAGCTCGTGTCTACGAGACGGAGAGATAGTGAGCGTGATGTTTGGTGGCTAGAGAAGCGCAAAGCCCCAGTGTTGCTGCGCCTGTGAAAGCGCTTCCAAGGAAGGGTGCTGGCTAGCAACAGCTTTCAGTGCTGGCACTTTTCATCTCTGAGCAATTGCTCGACGTTTGCAATTTCTCAACTCGTATCTACGAGACGGAAAGAGAAGGACCGTGATGTTTGGTGGCTAGAGAAGTGCAAAGCCCCAGTGTTGCTGCGCCTGTGAAAGCGCTTCCAAGGAAGGGTGCTGGCTAGCAAGAGCTTTCAGTGCTGGCACTTTTCATCTCTGAGCAATTGCTCGACGTTTGCAATCTCTCACCTGAGCTCTCTTTATACTGCGCGAGAGGATGAGCAGAAGATTAGGTGGCTAGAGAAGCCCAGAGCCCCAGTGTTCTTAGGCCTACAAAAGCGCTTCCAAGGAAGGGTGCTGGCTAGCCACAGCTTTCAGTGCTGGCACTTTTCATCTCTGAGCAATTGCTGGACGTTTGCAATTTCTCAGCTCGTGTCTATGAGACGGAAAGAGAATGACCGTGATGTTTGGTGGGTAGAGAAGCGCAAAGCCCCAGTGTTGCTGCGCCTGTGAAAGCGCTTCCAAGGAAGGGTGCTGGCTAGCAACAGCTTTCAGTGCTGGCACTTTTCATCTCTGAGCAATTGCTCGACGTTTACAATTTCTCAGCTCTTATCTACGAGACGGAGAGATAGTGACCGTGACGTTTGGTGGGTAGAGAAGCGCAAAGCCCCACTGTTGCTGCGCCTGTCAAAGCGCTTCCAAGGAAGGGTGCTGGCTAGCAACAGCTTTCAGTGCTGGCACTTTTCATCTCTGAGCAATTGCTCGACGTTTGCAATTTCTCAACTCGTATATACGAGACAGAAAGAGAATGACCGTGACGTTTGGTGGGTAGAGAAGCGCAAAGCCCCAGTGTTGCTGCGCCTGTGAAAGCGCTTCCAAGGAAGGGTGCTGGCTAGCAACAGCTTTCAGTGCTGGCACTTTTCATCTCTGAGCAATTGCTCGACGTTTGCAATTTCTCACCTCAGCTCTCTTTAGACTGCGCGAGAGGATGAGCAGAAGATTAGGTGGCTAGAGAAGCCCAGAGTCCCAGTGTTCTTAGGGCTACAAAAGCACTTCCAAGGAAGGGTGCTGGCTAGCAACAGCTTTCAGTGCTGGCACTTTTCATCTCTGAGCAATTGCTCGACGTTTGCAATTTCTCACCTGAGCGCTCTTTAGACTGCGCGAGAGGATGAGCAGAAGATTAGGTGGCTAGAGAAGCCCAGAGCCCCAGTGTTCTTAGGCCTACAAAAGCACTTCCAAGGAAGGGTGCTGGCTAGCCACAGCTTTCAGTGCTGGCATTTTTCATCTTTGAGTAATTGCTCGACATTTGCAATTTCTCAGCTCTTACCTACGAGACGGAGAGATAGTGACCGTGACGTTTGGTGGGTAGAGAAGCGCAAAGCCCCAGTGTTGCTGTGCCTGTGAAAGCGCTTCCAAGGAAGGGTGCTGGCTAGCAACAGCTTTCAGTGCTGGCACTTTTCATCTCTGAGCAATTGCTCGACGTTTGCAATTTATCAGCTCGTGTCTACGAGACGGAAAGAGAATGACCGTGATGTTTGGTGGGTAGAGAAGCGCAAAGCCCCACTGTTGCTGCGCCTGTGAAAGCGCTTCCAAGGAAGGGTGCTGGCTAGCCACAGCTTTCAGTGCTGGCACTTTTCATCTCTGAGCAATTGCTCGACGTTTGCAATTTCTCAGCTCTTATCTACGAGACGGAGAGATAGTGACCGTGAGGTTTGGTGGGTAGAGAAGCGCAAAGCCCCAGTGTTGCTGCGCCTGTGAAAGCGCTTCCAAGGAAGGGTGCTGGCTAGCAAGAGCTTTCAGTGCTGGCACTTTTCACCTCTGAGCAATTGCTGAACGTTTGCAATTTCTCAGCTCTTATCTACGAGACGGAGAGATAGTGACCGTGACGTTTGGTGGGTAGAGAAGCACAAAGCCCCAGTGTTGCTGCGCCTGTGAAAGCGCTTCCAAGGAAGGGTGCTGGCTAGCAACAGCTTTCAGTGCTGGCACTTTTCATCTCTGAGCAATTGCTCGACGTTTGCAATTTCTCACCTGAGCTCTCTTTAGACTGCGCGAGAGGATGAGCAGAAGGTTAGGTTGCTAGAGAAGCACAAAGCCCCAGTGTTCTTAGGCCTACAAAAGCGCTTCCAAGGAAGGGTGCTGGCTAGCAACAGCTTTCAGTGCTGGCACTTTTCATCTCTAAGTAATTGCTGGACGTTTGCAATTTCTCACCTGAGCTCTCTTTAGACTGCGCGAGAGGATGAGCAGAAGGTTAGGTGGCTAGAGAAGCCCAGAGCCCCACTGTTCTTAGGGCTACAAGAGCGTTTCCAAGGAAGGGTGCTGGCTAGCAACAGCTTTCAGTGCTGGCACTTTTCATCTCTGAGCAATTGCTCGACGTTTGCAATTTCTCAGCTCGTGTCTACGAGACGGAGAGATAGTGACCGTGACGTTTGGTGGGTAGAGAAGCGCAAAGCCCCAGTGTTGCTGCGCCTGTGAAAGCGCTTCCAAGGAAGGGTGCTGGCTAGCCACAGCTTTCAGTGCTGGCACTTTTCATCTCTGAGCAATTGCTCGACGTTTGCAGTTTCTCACCTGAGCTCTCTTTAGACTGCGCGAGAGGATGAGCAGAAGAGTAGGTGGCTAGAGAAGCGCAAAGCCCCAGTGTTCTTAGGCCTACAAGAGCGCTTCCAAGGAAGGGTGCTGGCTAGCCACAGCTTTCAGTGCTGGCACTTTTCATCTTTGAGCAGTTGCTCAACGTTTGCAATTTCTCAGCTCTTGTCTACGAGACTGAAAGAGAATGACCGTGATGTTTGGTGGGTAGCCAAGCGCAAAGCCCCAGTGTTGCTGCGCCTGTGAAAGCGCTTCCAAGGAAGGGTGCTGGCTAGCAGCAGCTTTCAGTGCTGGCACTTTTCATCTCTGAGCAATTGCTCAACGTTTGCAATTTCTCACCTGAGCGCTCTTTAGACTGCGCGAGAGGATGAGCAGAAGATTAGGTGCCTAGAGAAGCAAAGAGCCCCAGTGTTCTAAGGGCTACAAAAGCGCTTCCAAGGAAGGGTGCTGGCTAGCAACAGCTTTCAGTGCTGGCACTTTTCATCTCTGAGCAATTGCTCGACGTTTGCAATTTCTCAGCTCGTGTCTACGAGACGGAGAGATAGTGAGCGTGATGTTTGGTGGCTAGAGAAGCGCAAAGCCCCAGTGTTGCTGCGCCTGTGAAAGCGCTTCCAAGGAAGGGTGCTGGCTGGCAACAGCTTTCAGTGCTGGCACTTTTCATCTCTGAGCAATTGCTCAACGTTTGCAATTTCTCACCTGAGCTCTCTTTAGACTGCGCGAGAGGATGAGCAGAAGATTAGGTGGCTAGAGAAGCCCAGAGCCCCACTGTTCTTAGCGCTACAAAAGCGCTTCCAAGGAAGGGTGCTGGCTAGCAACAGCTTTCAGTGCTGGCACTTTTCATCTCTGAGCAATTGCTCGACGTTTGCAATTTCTCAGCTCGTGTCTACGAGACGGAGAGATAGTGACCTTGATATTTGGTGGGTAGAGAAGCGCAAAGCCCCAGTGTTGCTGCGCCTGTGAAAGCGCTTCCAAGGAAGGGTGCTGGCTAGCAACAGCTTTCAGTGCTGGCACTTTTCATCTCTGAGCAATTGCTCGACGTTTGCAATTTCTCACCTGAGCTCTCTTTAGACTGCGCGAGAGGATGAGCAGAAGAGTAGGTGGCTAGAGAAGCCCAGAGCCCCAGTGTTCTTAGGGCTACAAAAGCACTTCCAAGGAAGGGTGCTGGCTAGCAACAGCTTTCAGTGCTGGCACTTTTCATCTCTGAGCAATTGCTCGACGTTTGCAATTTCTCAACTCGTATATACGAGGCAGAAAGAGAATGACCGTGACGTTTGGTGGGTAGAGAAGCGCAAAGCCCCAGTGTTGCTGCGCCTGTGAAAGCGCTTCCAAGGAAGGGTGCTGGCTAGCAAGAGCTTTCAGTGCTGGCACTTTTCATCTCTGAGCAATTGCTCGACGTTTGCAATTTCTCACCTGAGCTCTCTTTAGACTGCGCGAGAGGATGAGCAGAAGAGTAGGTGGCTAGAGAAGCCCAGAGCCCCAGTGTTCTTAGGCCTACAAAAGCGCTTCCAAGGAAGGGTGCTGGCTAGCAACAGCTTTCAGTGCTGGCACTTTTCATCTCTGAGCAATTGCTCGACGTTTACAATTTCTCACCTGAGCTCTCTTTAGACTGCGCGAGAGGATGAGCAGAAGATTAGGTGGCTAGAGAAGCCCAGAGCCCCACTGTTCTTAGGGCTACAAGAGCGCTTCCAAGGAAGGGGGCTGGCTAGCAACAGCTTTCAGTGCTGGCACTTTTCATCTTTGAGCAGTTGCTCGACGTTTGCAATTTCTCAGCTCGTGTCTACGAAACAGAGAGATAGTGACTTTGATGTTTGGTGGGTAGAGAAGCGCAAAGCCCCAGTGTTGCTGCGCCTGTGAAAGCGCTTCCAAGGAAGGGTGCTGGCTAGCAACAGCTTTCAGTGCTGGCACTTTTCATCTCCGAGCAATTGCTGGACGTTTGCAATTTCTCACCTGAGCGCTCTTTAGACTGCGCGAGAGGATGAGCAGAAGATTAGGTGCCTAGAGAAGCCCAGAGCCCCAGTGTTCTTAGGCCTACAAAAGCGCTTCCAAGGAAGGGTGCTGGCTAGCAACAGCTTTCAGTGCTGGCACTTTTCATCTCTGAGCAATTGCTCGACGTTTGCAATTTCTCAACTCGTATATACGAGACAGAAAGAGAATGACCATGACGTTTGGTGGGTAGAGAAGCGCAAAGCCCCACTGTTACTGCGCCTGTGAAAGCGCTTCCAAGGAAGGGTGCTGGCTAGCAAGAGCTTTCAGTGCTGGCACTTTTCATCTCTGTTCAATTGCTCGACATTTGCAATCTCTCACCTGAGCTCTCTTTAGACTGCTCGAGAGGATGAGCAGAAGATTAGGTGGCTAGAGAAGCCCAGAGCCCCAGTGTTCTTAGGCCTACAAAAGCGCTTCCAAGGAAGGGTGCTGGCTAGCAACAGCTTTCAGTGCTGGCACTTTTCATCTCTGAGCAATTGCTCGACGTTTACAATTTCTCAGCTCGTTTCTACGAGAAGGAAAGAGAATGACTGTGACTTTTGGTGGGTAGAGAAGCGCAAAGCCCCAGTGTTGCTGCGCCTGTGAAAGCGCTTCCAAGGAAGGGTGCTGGCTAGCAACAGCTTTCAGTGCTGGCACTTTTCATCTCTGAGCAATTGCTCGACGTTTGCAATTTCTCACCTCAGCTCTCTTTAGACTGCGCGAGAGGATGAGCAGAAGATTAGGTGGCTAGAGAAGCCCAGAGTCCCAGTGTTCTTAGGGCTACAAAAGCACTTCCAAGGAAGGGTGCTGGCTAGCAACAGCTTTCAGTGCTGGCACTTTTCATCTCTGAGCAATTGCTCGACGTTTGCAATTTCTCACCTGAGCGCTCTTTAGACTGCGCGAGAGGATGAGCAGAAGATTAGGTGGCTAGAGAAGCCCAGAGCCCCAGTGTTCTTAGGCCTACAAAAGCACTTCCAAGGAAGGGTGCTGGCTAGCCACAGCTTTCAGTGCTGGCATTTTTCATCTTTGAGTAATTGCTCGACATTTGCAATTTCTCAGCTCTTATCTACGAGACGGAGAGATAGTGACCGTGACGTTTGGTGGGTAGAGAAGCGCAAAGCCCCAGTGTTGCTGCGCCTGTGAAAGCGCTTCCAAGGAAGGGTGCTGGCTAGCAAGAGCTTTCAGTGCTGGCACTTTTCATCTCTGAGCAATTGCTGGACGTTTGCAATTTCTCACCTGAGCGCTCTTTAGACTGCGCGAGAGGATGAGCAGAAGATTAGGTGCCTAGAGAAGCAAAGAGCCCCAGTGTTCTAAGGGCTACAAAAGCGCTTCCAAGGAAGGGTGCTGGCTAGCAACAGCTTTCAGTGCTGGCACTTTTCATCTCTGAGCAATTGCTCGACGTTTGCAATTTCTCAGCTCGTGTCTACGAGACGGAGAGATAGTGAGCGTGATGTTTGGTGGCTAGAGAAGCGCAAAGCCCCAGTGTTGCTGCGCCTGTGAAAGCGCTTCCAAGGAAGGGTGCTGGCTGGCAACAGCTTTCAGTGCTGGCACTTTTCATCTCTGAGCAATTGCTCAACGTTTGCAATTTCTCACCTGAGCTCTCTTTAGACTGCGCGAGAGGATGAGCAGAAGATTAGGTGGCTAGAGAAGCCCAGAGCCCCACTGTTCTTAGCGCTACAAAAGCGCTTCCAAGGAAGGGTGCTGGCTAGCAACAGCTTTCAGTGCTGGCACTTTTCATCTCTGAGCAATTGCTCGACGTTTGCAATTTCTCAGCTCGTGTCTACGAGACGGAGAGATAGTGACCTTGATATTTGGTGGGTAGAGAAGCGCAAAGCCCCAGTGTTGCTGCGCCTGTGAAAGCGCTTCCAAGGAAGGGTGCTGGCTAGCAACAGCTTTCAGTGCTGGCACTTTTCATCTCTGAGCAATTGCTGGACGTTTGCAATTTCTCACCTGAGCTCTCTTTAGACTGCGCGAGAGGATGAGCAGAAGAGTAGGTGGCTAGAGAAGCCCAGAGCCCCAGTGTTCTTAGGGCTACAAGAGCGCTTCCAAGGAAGGGTGCTGGCTAGCAACAGCTTTCAGTGCTGGCACTTTTCATCTCTGAGCAATTGCTCGACGTTTGCAATTTCTCAACTCGTATATACGAGACAGAAAGAGAATGACCGTGACGTTTGGTGGGTAGAGAAGCGCAAAGCCCCAGTGTTGCTGCGCCTGTGAAAGCGCTTCCAAGGAAGGGTGCTGGCTAGCAAGAGCTTTCAGTGCTGGCACTTTTCATCTCTGAGCAATTGCTCGACGTTTGCAATTTCTCACCTGAGATCTCTTTAGACTGCGCGAGAGGATGAGCAGAAGAGTAGGTGGCTAGAGAAGCCCAGAGCCCCAGTGTTCTTAGGCCTACAAAAGCGCTTCCAAGGAAGGGTGCTGGCTAGCAACAGCTTTCAGTGCTGGCACTTTTCATCTCTGAGCAATTGCTCGACGTTTGCAATTTCTCACCTGAGCTCTCTTTAGACTGCGCGAGAGGATGAGCAGAAGATTAGGTGGCTAGAGAAGCCCAGAGCCCCACTGTTCTTAGGGCTACAAGAGCGCTTCCAAGGAAGGGTGCTGGCTAGCAACAGCTTTCAGTGCTGGCACTTTTCATCTTTGAGCAGTTGCTCGACGTTTGCAATTTCTCAGCTCGTGTCTACGAAACAGAGAGATAGTGACTTTGATGTTTGGTGGGTAGAGAAGCGCAAAGCCCCAGTGTTGCTGCGCCTGTGAAAGCGCTTCCAAGGAAGGGTGCTGGCTAGCAACAGCTTTCAGTGCTGGCACTTTTCATCTCCGAGCAATTGCTGGACGTTTGCAATTTCTCACCTGAGCGCTCTTTAGACTGCGCGAGAGGATGAGCAGAAGATTAGGTGCCTAGAGAAGCCCAGAGCCCCAGTGTTCTTAGGCCTACAAAAGCGCTTCCAAGGAAGGGTGCTGGCTAGCAACAGCTTTCAGTGCTGGCACTTTTCATCTCTGAGCAATTGCTCGACGTTTGCAATTTCTCAACTCGTATATACGAGACAGAAAGAGAATGACCATGACGTTTGGTGGGTAGAGAAGCGCAAAGCCCCACTGTTGCTGCGCCTGTGAAAGCGCTTCCAAGGAAGGGTGCTGGCTAGCAAGAGCTTTCAGTGCTGGCACTTTTCATCTCTGTTCAATTGCTCGACATTTGCAATCTCTCACCTGAGCTCTCTTTAGACTGCTCGAGAGGATGAGCAGAAGATTAGGTGGCTAGAGAAGCCCAGAGCCCCACTGTTCTTAGGCCTACAAAAGCGCTTCCAAGGAAGGGTGCTGGCTAGCAACAGCTTTCAGTGCTGGCACTTTTCATCTCTGAGCAATTGCTCGACGTTTACAATTTCTCAGCTCGTTTCTACGAGAAGGAAAGAGAATGACTGTGACTTTTGGTGGGTAGAGAAGCGCAAAGCCCCAGTGTTGCTGCGCCTGTGAAAGCGCTTCCAAGGAAGGGTGCTGGCTAGCAACAGCTTTCAGTGCTGGCACTTTTCATCTCTGAGCAATTGCTCGACGTTTGCAATTTCTCACCTCAGCTCTCTTTAGACTGCGCGAGAGGATGAGCAGAAGATTAGGTGGCTAGAGAAGCCCAGAGTCCCAGTGTTCTTAGGGCTACAAAAGCACTTCCAAGGAAGGGTGCTGGCTAGCAACAGCTTTCAGTGCTGGCACTTTTCATCTCTGAGCAATTGCTCGACGTTTGCAATTTCTCACCTGAGCGCTCTTTAGACTGCGCGAGAGGATGAGCAGAAGATTAGGTGGCTAGAGAAGCCCAGAGCCCCAGTGTTCTTAGGCCTACAAAAGCACTTCCAAGGAAGGGTGCTGGCTAGCCACAGCTTTCAGTGCTGGCATTTTTCATCTTTGAGTAATTGCTCGACATTTGCAATTTCTCAGCTCTTATCTACGAGACGGAGAGATAGTGACCGTGACGTTTGGTGGGTAGAGAAGCGCAAAGCCCCAGTGTTGCTGCGCCTGTGAAAGCGCTTCCAAGGAAGGGTGCTGGCTAGCAACAGCTTTCAGTGCTGGCACTTTTCATCTCTGAGCAATTGCTCGACGTTTGCAATTTCTCAGCTCGTGTCTACGAGACGGAAAGAGAATGACCGTGATGTTTGGTGGGTAGAGAAGCGCAAAGCCCCAGTGTTGCTGCGCCTGTGAAAGCGCTTCCAAGGAAGGGTGCTGGCTAGCCACAGCTTTCAGTGCTGGCACTTTTCATCTCTGAGCAATTGCTCGACGTTTGCAATTTCTCAGCTCTTATCTACGAGACGGAGAGATAGTGACCGTGACGTTTGGTGGGTAGAGAAGCGCAAAGCCCCACTGTTGCTGCGCCTGTGAAAGCGCTTCCAAGGAAGGGTGCTGGCTAGCAAGAGCTTTCAGTGCTGGCACTTTTCATCTCTGAGCAATTGCTGAACGTTTGCAATTTCTCAGCTCTTATCTACGAGACGGAGAGATAGTGACCGTGACGTTTGGTGGGTAGAGAAGCACAAAGCCCCAGTGTTGCTGCGCCTGTGAAAGCGCTTCCAAGGAAGGGTGCTGGCTAGCAACAGCTTTCAGTGCTGGCACTTTTCATCTCTGAGCAATTGCTCGACGTTTGCAATTTCTCACCTGAGCTCTCTTTAGACTGCGCGAGAGGATGAGCAGAAGATTAGGTGGCTAGAGAAGCCCAGAGCCCCAGTGTTCTTAGGGCTACAAGAGCGTTTCCAAGGAAGGGTGCTGGCTAGCAACAGCTTTCAGTGCTGGCACTTTTCATCTCTGAGCAATTGCTCGACGTTTGCAATTTCTCAGCTCGTGTCTACGAGACGGAGAGATAGTGACCGTGACGTTTGGTGGGTAGAGAAGCGCAAAGCCCCAGTGTTGCTGCGCCTGTGAAAGCGCTTCCAAGGAAGGGTGCTGGCTAGCAACAGCTTTCAGTGCTGGCACTTTTCATCTCTGAGCAATTGCTGGACGTTTGCAATTTCTCACCTGAGCTCTCTTTAGACTGCGCGAGAGGATGAGCAGAAGATTAGGTGGCTAGAGAAGCCCAGAGCCCCAGTGTTCTTAGGGCTACAAAAGCGCTTCCAAGGAAGGGTGCTGGCTAGCCTCAGCTTTCAGTGCTGGCACTTTTCATCTCTGAGCAATTGCTGGACGTTTGCAATTTCTCACCTGAGCTCTCTTTAGACTGCGCGAGAGGATGAGCAGAAGAGTAGGTGGCTAGAGAAGCGCAAAGCCCCAGTGTTCTTAGGCCTACAAAAGCGCTTCCAAGGAAGGGTGCTGGCTAGCCACAGCTTTCAGTGCTGGCACTTTTCATCTTTGAGCAGTTGCTCAACGTTTGCAATTTCTCAGCTCTTGTCTACGAGACTGAAAGAGAATGACCGTGATGTTTGGTGGGTAGCCAAGCGCAAAGCCCCAGTGTTGCTGCGCCTGTGAAAGCGCTTCCAAGGAAGGGTGCTGGCTAGCAGCAGCTTTCAGTGCTGGCACTTTTCATCTCTGAGCAATTGCTGGACGTTTGCAATTTCTCACCTGAGCGCTCTTTAGACTGCGCGAGAGGATGAGCAGAAGATTAGGTGCCTAGAGAAGCAAAGAGCCCCAGTGTTCTAAGGGCTACAAAAGCGCTTCCAAGGAAGGGTGCTGGCTAGCAACAGCTTTCAGTGCTGGCACTTTTCATCTCTGAGCAATTGCTCGACGTTTGCAATTTCTCAGCTCGTGTCTACGAGACGGAGAGATAGTGAGCGTGATGTTTGGTGGCTAGAGAAGCGCAAAGCCCCAGTGTTGCTGCGCCTGTGAAAGCGCTTCCAAGGAAGGGTGCTGGCTAGCAACAGCTTTCAGTGCTGGCACTTTTCATCTCTCAGCAATTGCTCGACATTTGCAATCTCTCACCTGAGCTCTCTTTAGACTGCTCGAGAGGATGAGCAGAAGATTAGGTGGCTAGAGAAGCCCAGAGCCCCAGTGTTCTTAGGGCTACAAAAGCGCTTCCAAGGAAGGGTGCTGGCTAGCAACAGCTTTCAGTGCTGGCACTTTTCATCTCTGAGCAATTGCTCGACGTTTACAATTTCTCAGCTCGTTTCTACGAGAAGGAAAGAGAATGACCGTGACGTTTGGTGGGTAGAGAAGCGCAAAGCCCCAGTGTTGCTGCGCCTGTGAAAGCGCTTCCAAGGAAGGGTGCTGGCTAGCAACAGCTTTCAGTGCTGGCACTTTTCATCTCTGAGCAATTGCTCGACGTTTGCAATTTATCAGCTCGTGTCTACGAGACGGAAAGAGAATGACCGTGATGTTTGGTGGGTAGAGAAGCGCAAAGCCCCAGTGTTGCTGCGCCTGTGAAAGCGCTTCCAAGGAAGGGTGCTGGCTAGCCACAGCTTTCAGTGCTGGCACTTTTCATCTCTGAGCAATTGCTCGACGTTTGCAATTTCTCAGCTCTTATCTACGAGACGGAGAGATAGTGACCGTGACGTTTGGTGGGTAGAGAAGCGCAAAGCCCCACTGTTGCTGCGCCTGTGAAAGCGCTTCCAAGGAAGGGTGCTGGCTAGCAAGAGCTTTCAGTGCTGGCACTTTTCACCTCTGAGCAATTGCTAAACGTTTGCAATTTCTCAGCTCTTATCTACGAGACGGAGAGATAGTGACCGTGACGTTTGGTGGGTAGAGAAGCACAAAGCCCCAGTGTTGCTGCGCCTGTGAAAGCGCTTCCAAGGAAGGGTGCTGGCTAGCAACAGCTTTCAGTGCTGGCACTTTTCATCTCTGAGCAATTGCTCGACGTTTGCAATTTCTCACCTGAGCTCTCTTTAGACTGCGCGAGAGGATGAGCAGAAGGTTAGGTTGCTAGAGAAGCGCAAAGCCCCAGTGTTCTTAGGCCTACAAAAGCGCTTCCAAGGAAGGGTGCTGGCTAGCAACAGCTTTCAGTGCTGGCACTTTTCATCTCTAAGTAATTGCTGGACGTTTGCAATTTCTCACCTGAGCTCTCTTTAGACTGCGCGAGAGGATGAGCAGAAGGTTAGGTGGCTAGAGAAGCCCAGAGCCCCACTGTTCTTAGGGCTACAAGAGCGTTTCCAAGGAAGGGTGCTGGCTAGCAACAGCTTTCAGTGCTGGCACTTTTCATCTCTGAGCAATTGCTCGACGTTTGCAATTTCTCAGCTCGTGTCTACGAGACGGAGAGATAGCGACCGTGACGTTTGGTGGGTAGAGAAGCGCAAAGCCCCAGTGTTGCTGCGCCTGTGAAAGCGCTTCCAAGGAAGGGTGCTGGCTAGCCACAGCTTTCAGTGCTGGCACTTTTCATCTCTGAGCAATTGCTCGACGTTTGCAGTTTCTCACCTGAGCTCTCTTTAGACTGCGCGAGAGGATGAGCAGAAGATTAGGTGGCTAGAGAAGCGCAAAGCCCCAGTGTTCTTAGGCCTACAAAAGCGCTTCCAAGGAAGGGTGCTGGCTAGCCACAGCTTTCAGTGCTGGCACTTTTCATCTTTGAGCAGTTGCTCAACGTTTGCAATTTCTCAGCTCTTGTCTACGAGACTGAAAGAGAATGACCGTGATGTTTGGTGGGTAGCCAAGCGCAAAGCCCCAGTGTTGCTGCGCCTGTGAAAGCGCTTCCAAGGAAGGGTGCTGGCTAGCAACAGCTTTCAGTGCTGGCACTTTTCATCTCTGAGCAATTGCTCGACGTTTGCAATTTCTCACCTGAGATCTCTTTAGACTGCGCGAGAGGATGAGCAGAAGATTAGGTGGCTAGAGAAGCCAGAGCCCCAGTGTTCTTAGGGCTACAAAAGCGCTTCCAAGGAAGGGTGCTGGCTAGCCTCAGCTTTCAGTGCTGGCACTTTTCATCTCTGAGCAATTGCTCGACGTTTGCAATTTCTCACCTGAGCTCTCTTTAGACTGCGCGAGAGGATGAGCAGAAGAGTAGGTGGCTAGAGAAGCGCAAAGCCCCAGTGTTCTTAGGCCTACAAAAGCACTTCCAAGGAAGGGTGCTGGCTAGCCACAGCTTTCAGTGCTGGCACTTTTCATCTTTGAGCAGTTGCTCAACGTTTGCAATTTCTCAGCTCTTGTCTACGAGACTGAAAGAGAATGACCGTGATGTTTGGTGGGTAGCCAAGCGCAAAGCCCCAGTGTTGCTGCGCCTGTGAAAGCGCTTCCAAGGAAGGGTGCTGGCTAGCAGCAGCTTTCAGTGCTGGCACTTTTCATCTCTGAGCAATTGCTGGACGTTTGCAATTTCTCACCTGAGCGCTCTTTAGACTGCGCGAGAGGATGATCAGAAGATTAGGTGCCTAGAGAAGCAAAGAGCCCCAGTGTTCTAAGGGCTACAAAAGCGCTTCCAAGGAAGGGTGCTGGCTAGCAACAGCTTTCAGTGCTGGCACTTTTCATCTCTGAGCAATTGCTCGACGTTTGCAATTTCTCAGCTCGTGTCTACGAGACGGAGAGATAGTGAGCGTGATGTTTGGTGGCTAGAGAAGCGCAAAGCCCCAGTGTTGCTGCGCCTGTGAAAGCGCTTCCAAGGAAGGGTGCTGGCTAGCAACAGCTTTCAGTGCTGGCACTTTTCATCTCTGAGCAATTGCTCGACGTTTGCAATTTCTCAACTCGTATCTACGAGACGGAAAGAGAAGGACCGTGATGTTTGGTGGCTAGAGAAGTGCAAAGCCCCAGTGTTGCTGCGCCTGTGAAAGCGCTTCCAAGGAAGGGTGCTGGCTAGCAACAGCTTTCAGTGCTGGCACTTTTCATCTCTGAGCAATTGCTCGACGTTTGCAATCTCTGACCTGAGCTCTCTTTAGACTGCGCGAGAGGATGAGCAGAAGATTAGGTGGCTAGAGAAGCCCAGAGCCCCAGTGTTCTTAGGGCTACAAAAGCGCTTCCAAGGAAGGGTGCTGGCTAGCAACAGCTTTCAGTGCTGGCATTTTTCATCTTTGAGTAATTGCTCGACATTTGCAATTTCTCAGCTCTTACCTACGAGACGGAGAGATAGTGACCGTGACGTTTGGTGGGTAGAGAAGCGCAAAGCCCCAGTGTTGCTGTGCCTGTGAAAGCGCTTCCAAGGAAGGGTGCTGGCTAGCAACAGCTTTCAGTGCTGGCACTTTTCATCTCTGAGCAATTGCTCGACGTTTGCAATTTATCAGCTCGTGTCTACGAGACGGAAAGAGAATGACCGTGATGTTTGGTGGGTAGAGAAGCGCAAAGCCCCAGTGTTGCTGCGCCTGTGAAAGCGCTTCCAAGGAAGGGTGCTGGCTAGCCACAGCTTTCAGTGCTGGCACTTTTCATCTCTGAGCAATTGCTCGACGTTTGCAATTTCTCAGCTCTTATCTACGAGACGGAGAGATAGTGACCGTGACGTTTGGTGGGTAGAGAAGCGCAAAGCCCCACTGTTGCTGCGCCTGTGAAAGCGCTTCCAAGGAAGGGTGCTGGCTAGCAAGAGCTTTCAGTGCTGGCACTTTTCACCTCTGAGCAATTGCTGAACGTTTGCAATTTCTCAGCTCTTATCTACGAGACGGAGAGATAGTGACCGTGACGTTTGGTGGGTAGAGAAGCACAAAGCCCCAGTGTTGCTGCGCCTGTGAAAGCGCTTCCAAGGAAGGGTGCTGGCTAGCAACAGCTTTCAGTGCTGGCACCTTTCATCTCTGAGCAATTGCTCGACGTTTGCAATTTCTCACCTGAGCTCTCTTTAGACTGCGCGAGAGGATGAGCAGAAGGTTAGGTGGCTAGAGAAGCGCAAAGCCCCAGTGTTCTTAGGCCTACAAAAGCGCTTCCAAGGAAGGGTGCTGGCTAGCAAGAGCTTTCAGTGCTGGCACTTTTCATCTCTAAGTAATTGCTCGACGTTTGCAATTTCTCACCTGAGCTCTCTTTAGACTGCGCGAGAGGATGAGCAGAAGATTAGGTGGCTAGAGAAGCCCAGAGCCCCACTGTTCTTAGGGCTACAAGAGCGTTTCCAAGGAAGGGTGCTGGCTAGCAACAGCTTTCAGTGCTGGCACTTTTCATCTCTGAGCAATTGCTCGACGTTTGCAATTTCTCAGCTCGTGTCTACGAGACGGAGAGATAGTGACCGTGACGTTTGGTGGCTAGAGAAGCGCAAAGCCCCAGTGTTGCTGCGCCTGTGAAAGCGCTTCCAAGGAAGGCTGCTGGCTAGCAACAGCTTTCAGTGCTGGCACTTTTCATCTCTGAGCAATTGCTGGACGTTTGCAATTTCTCACCTGAGATCTCTTTAGACTGCGCGAGAGGATGAACAGAAGATTAGGTGGCTAGAGAAGGCCAGAGCCCCAGTGTTCTTAGGGCTACAAAAGCGCTTCCAAGGAAGGGTGCTGGCTAGCCTCAGCTTTCAGTGCTGGCACTTTTCATCTCTGAGCAATTGCTGGACGTTTGCAATTTCTCACCTGAGCTCTCTTTAGACTGCGCGAGAGGATGAGCAGAAGAGTAGGTGGCTAGAGAAGCGCAAAGCCCCAGTGTTCTTAGGCCTACAAAAGCGCTTCCAAGGAAGGGTGCTGGCTAGCCACAGCTTTCAGTGCTGCCACTTTTCATCTTTGAGCAGTTGCTCAACGTTTGCAATTTCTCAGCTCTTGTCTACGAGACTGAAAGAGAATGACCTTGATATTTGGTGGGTAGCCAAGCGCAAAGCCCCAGTGTTGCTGCGCCTGTGAAAGCGCTTCCAAGGAAGGGAGCTGGCTAGCAGCAGCTTTCAGTGCTGGCACTTTTCATCTCTGAGCAATTGCTCGACGTTTGCAGTTTATCAGCTCGTGTCTACGAGACGGAAAGAGAATGACCGTGATGTTTGGTGGGTAGAGAAGCGCAAAGCCCCACTGTTGCTGCGCCTGTGAAAGCGCTTCCAAGGAAGGGTGCTGGCTAGCCACAGCTTTCAGTGCTGGCACTTTTCATCTCTGAGCAATTGCTCGACGTTTGCAATTTCTCAGCTCTTATCTACGAGACGGAGAGATAGTGACCGTGACGTTTGGTGGGTAGAGAAGCGCAAAGCCCCACTGTTGCTGCGCCTGTGAAAGCGCTTCCAAGGAAGGGTGCTGGCTAGCAAGAGCTTTCAGTGCTGGCACTTTTCATCTCTGAGCAATTGCTGAACGTTTGCAATTTCTCAGCTCTTATCTACGAGACGGAGAGATAGTGACCGTGATGTTTGGTGGGTAGAGAAGCGCAAAGCCCCACTGTTGCTGCGCCTGTCAAAGCGCTTCCAAGGAAGGGTGCTGGCTAGCAACAGCTTTCAGTGCTGGCACTTTTCATCTCTGAGCAATTGCTGGATGTTTGCAATTTCTCACCTGAGCTCTCTTTAGACTGCGCGAGAGGATGAGCAGAAGATTAGGTGGCTAGAGAAGCCCAGAGCCCCAGTGTTCTTAGGGC
Organism: Sarcoramphus papa; assembly: GCA_037962945.1. Lineage (NCBI taxonomy): Eukaryota > Metazoa > Chordata > Aves > Accipitriformes > Cathartidae > Sarcoramphus > Sarcoramphus papa. The sequence continues at coordinate 96,744,818 of CM075586.1, forward strand.
TACAAAAGCGCTTCCAAGGAAGGGTGCTGGCTAGCCACAGCTTTCAGTGCTGGCACTTTTCATCTCTGAGCAATTGCTCGACGTTTGCAATTTCTCACCTGAGCTCTCTTTAGACTGCGCGAGAGGATGAGCAGAAGGTTAGGTGGCTAGAGAAGCCCAGAGCCCCAGTGTTCTTAGGGCTACAAGAGCGCTTCCAAGGAAGGGTGCTGGCTAGCAACAGCTTTCAGTGCTGGCACTTTTCATCTCTGAGCAATTGCTCGACGTTTGCAATTTATCAGCTCGTGTCTACGAGACGGAAAGAGAATGACCGTGATGTTTGGTGGGTAGAGAAGCGCAAAGCCCCACTGTTGCTGCGCCTGTGAAAGCGCTTCCAAGGAAGGGTGCTGGCTAGCAACAGCTTTCAGTGCTGGCACTTTTCATCTCTGAGCAATTGCTCGACGTTTGCAATTTCTCAGCTCGTGTCTACGAGACGGAGAGATAGTGAGCGTGATGTTTGGTGGCTAGAGAAGCGCAAAGCCCCAGTGTTGCTGCGCCTGTGAAAGCGCTTCCAAGGAAGGGTGCTGGCTAGCAACAGCTTTCAGTGCTGGCACTTTTCACCTCTGAGCAATTGCTCGACGTTTGCAATTTCTCAGCTCTTATCTACGAGACGGAGAGATAGTGACCGTGATGTTTGGTGGGTAGAGAAGCGCAAAGCCCCAGTGTTGCTGCGCCTGTGAAAGCGCTTCCAAGGAAGGGTGCTGGCTAGCCACAGCTTTCAGTGCTGGCACTTTTCATCTCTGAGCAATTGCTCGACGTTTGCAATTTCTCACCTGAGCTCTCTTTAGACTGCGCGAGAGGATGAGCAGAAGATTAGGTGGCTAGAGAAGCCCAGAGCCCCAGTGTTCTTAGGGCTACAAGAGCGCTTCCAAGGAAGGGTGCTGGCTAGCAACAGCTTTCAGTGCTGGCACTTTTCATCTCTGAGCAATTGCTGGATGTTTGCAATTTCTCACCTGAGCTCTCTTTAGACTGCGCGAGAGGATGAGCAGAAGATTAGGTGGCTAGAGAAGCCCAGAGCCCCACTGTTCTTAGGGCTACAAGAGCGCTTCCAAGGAAGGGTGCTGGCTAGCAACAGCTTTCAGTGCTGGCACTTTTCATCTCTGAGCAATTGCTCGACGTTTGCAATTTCTCAGCTCGTGTCTACGAGACGGAAAGAGAATGACCGTGATGTTTGGTGGGTAGAGAAGCGCAAAGCCCCAGTGTTGCTGCGCCTGTGAAAGCGCTTCCAAGGAAGGGTGCTGGCTAGCCACAGCTTTCAGTGCTGGCACTTTTCATCTCTGAGCAATTGCTCGACGTTTGCAATTTCTCAGCTCTTATCTACGAGACGGAGAGATAGTGACCGTGATGTTTGGTGGGTAGAGAAGCGCAAAGCCCCAGTGTTGCTGCGCCTGTGAAAGCGCTTCCAAGGAAGGGTGCTGGCTAGCAACAGCTTTCAGTGCTGGCACTTTTCATCTCTGAGCAATTGCTGGATGTTTGCAATTTCTCACCTGAGCTCTCTTTAGACTGCGCGAGAGGATGAGCAGAAGATTAGGTGGCTAGAGAAGCCCAGAGCCCCAGTGTTCTTAGGGCTACAAAAGCGCTTCCAAGGAAGGGTGCTGGCTAGCCACAGCTTTCAGTGCTGGCACTTTTCATCTCTGAGCAATTGCTCGACGTTTGCAATTTCTCACCTGAGCTCTCTTTAGACTGCGCGAGAGGATGAGCAGAAGGTTAGGTGGCTAGAGAAGCCCAGAGCCCCAGTGTTCTTAGGGCTACAAGAGCGCTTCCAAGGAAGGGTGCTGGCTAGCAACAGCTTTCAGTGCTGGCACTTTTCATCTCTGAGCAATTGCTCGACGTTTGCAATTTATCAGCTCGTGTCTACGAGACGGAAAGAGAATGACCGTGATGTTTGGTGGGTAGAGAAGCGCAAAGCCCCACTGTTGCTGCGCCTGTGAAAGCGCTTCCAAGGAAGGGTGCTGGCTAGCAACAGCTTTCAGTGCTGGCACTTTTCATCTCTGAGCAATTGCTCGACGTTTGCAATTTCTCAGCTCTTATCTACGAGACGGAGAGATAGTGACCGTGATGTTTGGTGGGTAGAGAAGCGCAAAGCCCCACTGTTGCTGCGCCTGTCAAAGCGCTTCCAAGGAAGGGTGCTGGCTAGCAACAGCTTTCAGTGCTGGCACTTTTCACCTCTGAGCAATTGCTCGACGTTTGCAATTTCTCAGCTCTTATCTACGAGACGGAGAGATAGTGACCGTGATGTTTGGTGGGTAGAGAAGCGCAAAGCCCCAGTGTTGCTGCGCCTGTGAAAGCGCTTCCAAGGAAGGGTGCTGGCTAGCAACAGCTTTCAGTGCTGGCACTTATCATCTCTGAGAAATTGCTGGACGTTTGCAATTTCTCACCTGAGCTCTCTTTAGACTGCGCGAGAGGATGAGCAGAAGAGTAGGTAGCTAGGGAAGCCCAGAGCCCCAGTGTTCTTAGGGCTACAAAAGCGCTTCCAAGGAAGGGTGCTGGCTAGCAAGAGCTTTCAGTGCTGGCACTTTTCATCTCTGAGCAATTGCTCGACGTTTGCAATTTCTCCCCTGAGCTCTCTTTAGACTGCGCGAGAGGATGAGCAGAAGAGTAGGTGGCTAGAGAAGCGCAAAGCCCCAGTGTTCTTAGGCCTACAAAAGCGCTTCCAAGGAAGGGTGCTGGCTAGCCACAGCTTTCAGTGCTGGCACTTTTCATCTTTGAGCAGTTGCTCAACGTTTGCAATTTCTCAGCTCTTGTCTACGAGACTGAAAGAGAATGACCGTGATGTTTGGTGGGTAGCCAAGCGCAAAGCCCCAGTGTTGCTGCGCCTGTGAAAGCGCTTCCAAGGAAGGGTGCTGGCTAGCAACAGCTTTCAGTGCTGGCACTTTTCATCTCTGAGCAATTGCTGGACGTTTGCAATTTCTCACCTGAGCGCTCTTTAGACTGCGCGAGAGGATGAGCAGAAGATTAGGTGCCTAGAGAAGCAAAGAGCCCCAGTGTTCTAAGGGCTACAAAAGCGCTTCCAAGGAAGGGTGCTGGCTAGCAAGAGCTTTCAGTGCTGGCACTTTTCATCTCTGAGCAATTGCTCGACGTTTGCAATTTCTCAGCTCGTGTCTACGAGACGGAGAGATAGTGACCGTGATGTTTGGTGGGTAGAGAAGCGCAAAGCCCCAGTGTTGCTGCGCCTGTGAAAGCGCTTCCAAGGAAGGGTGCTGGCTAGCAACAGCTTTCAGTGCTGGCACTTTTCATCTCTGAGCAATTGCTCGACGTTTGCAATTTCTCAGCTCGTATCTACGAGACGGAAAGAGAAGGACCGTGATGTTTGGTGGCTAGAGAAGTGCAAAGCCCCAGTGTTGCTGCGCCTGTGAAAGCGCTTCCAAGGAAGGGTGCTGGCTAGCAACAGCTTTCAGTGCTGGCACTTTTCATCTCTGAGCAATTGCTCGACGTTTGCAATCTCTCACCTGAGCTCTCTTTATACTGCGCGAGAGGATGAGCAGAAGATTAGGTGGCTAGAGAAGCCCAGAGCCCCAGTGTTCTTAGGCCTACAAAAGCGCTTCCAAGGAAGGGTGCTGGCTAGCCACAGCTTTCAGTGCTGGCACTTTTCATCTCTGAGCAATTGCTGGAAGTTTGCAATTTCTCAGCTCGTGTCTATGAGACGGAAAGAGAATGACCGTGATGTTTGGTGGGTAGAGAAGCGCAAAGCCCCAGTGTTGCTGCGCCTGTGAAAGCGCTTCCAAGGAAGGGTGCTGGCTAGCAACAGCTTTCAGTGCTGGCACTTTTCATCTCTGAGCAATTGCTCGACGTTTGCAATTTCTCACCAGAGCTCTCTTTAGACTGCTCGAGAGGATGAGCAGAAGATTAGGTGGCTAGAGAAGCCCAGAGCCCCAGTGTTCTTAGGGCTACAAAAGCGCTTCCAAGGAAGGGTGCTGGCTAGCAACAGCTTTCAGTGCTGGCACTTTTCATCTCTGAGCAATTGCTCGACGTTTGCAATTTCTCACCTCAGCTCTCTTTAGACTGCGCAAGAGGATGAGCAGAAGATTAGGTGGCTAGAGAAGCCCAGAGCCCCAGTGTTCTTAGGCCTACAAGAGCGCTTCCAAGGAAGGGTGCTGGCTAGCAACAGCTTTCAGTGCTGGCACTTTTCATCTCTGAGCAATTGCTCGACGTTTGCAATTTCTCAGCTCGTGTCTACGAGACGGAAAGAGAATGACCGTGATGTTTGGTGGGTAGAGAAGCGCAAAGCCCCAGTGTTGCTGCGCCTGTGAAAGCGCTTCCAAGGAAGGGTGCTGGCTAGCCACAGCTTTCAGTGCTGGCACTTTTCATCTCTGAGCAATTGCTCGACGTTTGCAATTTCTCAGCTCTTATCTACGAGACGGAGAGATAGTGACCGTGATGTTTGGTGGGTAGAGAAGCGCAAAGCCCCACTGTTGCTGCGCCTGTCAAAGCGCTTCCAAGGAAGGGTGCTGGCTAGCAACAGCTTTCAGTGCTGGCACTTTTCATCTCTGAGCAATTGCTGGATGTTTGCAATTTCTCACCTGAGCTCTCTTTAGACTGCGCGAGAGGATGAGCAGAAGATTAGGTGTCTAGAGAAGCCCAGAGCCCCAGTGTTCTTAGGGCTACAAAAGCGCTTCCAAGGAAGGGTGCTGGCTAGCCACAGCTTTCAGTGCTGGCACTTTTCATCTCTGAGCAATTGCTCGACGTTTGCAATTTCTCACCTGAGCTCTCTTTAGACTGCGCGAGAGGATGAGCAGAAGGTTAGGTGGCTAGAGAAGCCCAGAGCCCCAGTGTTCTTAGGGCTACAAGAGCGCTTCCAAGGAAGGGTGCTGGCTAGCAACAGCTTTCAGTGCTGGCACTTTTCATCTCTGAGCAATTGCTGGATGTTTGCAATTTCTCACCTGAGCTCTCTTTAGACTGCGCGAGAGGATGAGCAGAAGATTAGGTGGCTAGAGAAGCCCAGAGCCCCACTGTTCTTAGGGCTACAAGAGCGCTTCCAAGGAAGGGTGCTGGCTAGCAACAGCTTTCAGTGCTGGCACTTTTCATCTCTGAGCAATTGCTCGACGTTTGCAATTTATCAGCTCGTGTCTACGAGACGAAAAGAGAATGACCGTGATGTTTGGTGGGTAGAGAAGTGCAAAGCCCCAGTGTTGCTGCGCCTGTGAAAGCGCTTCCAAGGAAGGGTGCTGGCTAGCCACAGCTTTCAGTGCTGGCACTTTTCATCTCTGAGCAATTGCTCGACGTTTGCAATTTCTCAGCTCTTATCTACGAGACGGAGAGATAGTGACCGTGATGTTTGGTGGGTAGAGAAGCGCAAAGCCCCACTGTTGCTGCGCCTGTGAAAGCGCTTCCAAGGAAGGGTGCTGGCTAGCAACAGCTTTCAGTGCTGGCACTTTTCACCTCTGAGCAATTGCTCGACGTTTGCAATTTCTCAGCTCTTATCTACGAGACGGAGAGATAGTGACCGTGACGTTTGGTGGGTAGAGAAGCGCAAAGCCCCAGTGTTGCTGCGCCTGTGAAAGCGCTTCCAAGGAAGGGTGCTGGCTAGCAACAGCTTTCAGTGCTGGCACTTATCATCTCTGAGAAATTGCTGGACGTTTGCAATTTCTCACCTGAGCTCTCTTTAGACTGCGCGAGAGGATGAGCAGAAGAGTAGGTAGCTAGAGAAGCCCAGAGCCCCAGTGTTCTTAGGGCTACAAAAGCGCTTCCAAGGAAGGGTGCTGGCTAGCAAGAGCTTTCAGTGCTGGCACTTTTCATCTCTGAGCAATTGCTCGACGTTTGCAATTTCTCCCCTGAGCTCTCTTTAGACTGCGCGAGAGGATGAGCAGAAGAGTAGGTGGCTAGAGAAGCGCAAAGCCCCAGTGTTCTTAGGCCTACAAAAGCGCTTCCAAGGAAGGGTGCTGGCTAGCCACAGCTTTCAGTGCTGGCACTTTTCATCTTTGAGCAGTTGCTCAACGTTTGCAATTTCTCAGCTCTTGTCTACGAGACTGAAAGAGAATGACCGTGATGTTTGGTGGGTAGCCAAGCGCAAAGCCCCAGTGTTGCTGCGCCTGTGAAAGCGCTTCCAAGGAAGGGTGCTGGCTAGCAACAGCTTTCAGTGCTGGCACTTTTCATCTCTGAGCAATTGCTGGACGTTTGCAATTTCTCACCTGAGCGCTCTTTAGACTGCGCGAGAGGATGAGCAGAAGATTAGGTGCCTAGAGAAGCAAAGAGCCCCAGTGTTCTAAGGGCTACAAAAGCGCTTCCAAGGAAGGGTGCTGGCTAGCAACAGCTTTCAGTGCTGGCACTTTTCATCTCTGAGCAATTGCTCGACGTTTGCAATTTCTCAGCTCGTGTCTACGAGACGGAGAGATAGTGAGCGTGATGTTTGGTGGCTAGAGAAGCGCAAAGCCCCAGTGTTGCTGCGCCTGTGAAAGCGCTTCCAAGGAAGGGTGCTGGCTAGCAACAGCTTTCAGTGCTGGCACTTTTCATCTCTGAGCAATTGCTCGACGTTTGCAATTTCTCAACTCGTATCTACGAGACGGAAAGAGAAGGACCGTGATGTTTGGTGGCTAGAGAAGTGCAAAGCCCCAGTGTTGCTGCGCCTGTGAAAGCGCTTCCAAGGAAGGGTGCTGGCTAGCAACAGCTTTCAGTGCTGGCACTTTTCATCTCTGAGCAATTGCTCGACATTTGCAATCTCTCACCTGAGCTCTCTTTAGACTGCTTGAGAGGATGAGCAGAAGATTAGGTGGCTAGAGAAGGCCAGAGCCCCAGTGATCTTAGGCCTACAAAAGCGCTTCCAAGGAAGGGTGCTGGCTAGCAACAGCTTTCAGTGCTGGCACTTTTCATCTCTGAGCAATTGCTCGACGTTTGCAATTTCTCACCTCAGCTCTCTTTAGACTGCGCAAGAGGATGAGCAGAAGATGAGGTGGCTAGAGAAGCCCAGAGCCCCAGTGTTCTTAGGCCTACAAAAGCGCTTCCAAGGAAGGGTGCTGGCTAGCAACAGCTTTCAGTGCTGGCACTTTTCATCTCTGAGCAATTGCTCAACGTTTACAATTTCTCAACTCGTATATACGAGACAGAAAGAGAATGACCGTGACGTTTGGTGGGTAGAGAAGCGCAAAGCCCCAGTGTTGCTGCGCCTGTGAAAGCGCTTCCAAGGAAGGGTGCTGGCTAGCAACAGCTTTCAGTGCTGGCACTTTTCATCTCTGAGCAATTGCTCGACGTTTGCAATTTCTCACCTCAGCTCTCTTTAGAGTGCGCGAGAGGATGAGCAGAAGATTAGGTGGCTAGAGAAGCCCAGAGCCCCAGTGTTCTTAGGCCTACAAAAGCGCTTCCAAGGAAGGGTGCTGGCTGGCAACAGCTTTCAGTGCTGGCACTTTTCATCTCTGAGCAATTGCTCAACGTTTGCAATTTCTCACCTGAGCTCTCTTTAGACTGCGCAAGAGCATGAGCCAAAGATTAGGTGGCTAGAGAAGCCCAGAGCCCCACTGTTCTTAGGGCTACAAAAGCGCTTCCAAGGAAGGGTGCTGGCTAGCAACAGCTTTCAGTGCTGGCACTTTTCATCTCTGAGCAATTGCTCGACGTTTGCAATTTATCAGCTCGTGTCTACGAGACGGAGAGATAGTGACCTTGATATTTGGTGGGTAGAGAAGCGCAAAGCCCCAGTGTTGCTGCGCCTGTGAAAGCGCTTCCAAGGAAGGGTGCTGGCTAGCAACAGCTTTCAGTGCTGGCACTTTTCATCTCTGAGCAATTGCTCGACGTTTGCAATTTCTCACCTCAGCTCTCTTTAGACTGCGCGAGAGGATGAGCAGAAGAGTAGGTGGCTAGAGAAGCCCAGAGCCCCAGTGTTCTTCGGGCTACAAAAGCACTTCCAAGGAAGGGTGCTGGCTAGCAAGAGCTTTCAGTGCTGGCACTTTTCATCTCTGAGCAATTGCTCGACGTTTGCAATTTCTCAACTCGTATATACGAGACAGAAAGAGAATGACCGTGACGTTTGGTGGGTAGAGAAGCGCAAAGCCCCAGTGTTGCTGCGCCTGTGAAAGCGCTTCCAAGGAAGGGTGCTGGCTAGCAAGAGCTTTCAGTGCTGGCACTTTTCATCTCTGAGCAATTGCTCGACGTTTGCAATTTCTCACCTGAGCTCTCTTTAGACTGCGCGAGAGGATGAGCAGAAGAGTAGGTGGCTAGAGAAGCCCAGAGCCCCAGTGTTCTTAGGGCTACAAAAGCGCTTCCAAGGAAGGGTGCTGGCTAGCCTCAGCTTTCAGTGCTGGCACTTTTCATCTCTGAGCAATTGCTCGACGTTTACAATTTCTCACCTGAGCTCTCTTTAGACTGCGCGAGAGGATGAGCAGAAGATTAGGTGGCTAGAGAAGCCCAGAGCCCCAGTGTTCTTAGGGCTACAAGAGCGCTTCCAAGGAAGGGTGCTGGCTAGCAACAGCTTTCAGTGCTGGCACTTTTCATCTTTGAGCAGTTGCTCAACGTTTGCAATTTCTCAGCTCGTGTCTACGAAACAGAGAGATAGTGACTTTGATGTTTGGTGGGTAGAGAAGCGCAAAGCCCCAGTGTTGCTGCGCCTGTGAAAGCGCTTCCAAGGAAGGGTGCTGGCTAGCAACAGCTTTCAGTGGTGGCACTTTTCATCTCTGAGCAATTGCTGGACGTTTGCAATTTCTCACCTGAGCGCTCTTTAGACTGCGCGAGAGGATGAGCAGAAGATTAGGTGCCTAGAGAAGCCCAGAGCCCCAGTGTTCTTAGGCCTACAAAAGCGCTTCCAAGGAAGGGTGCTGGCTAGCAACAGCTTTCAGTGCTGGCACTTTTCATCTCTGAGCAATTGCTCGATGTTTGCAATTTCTCAGCTCGTGTCTACGAGACGGAAAGAGAATGACCGTGACGTTTGGTGGGTAGAGAAGCGCAAAGCCCCAGTGTTGCTGCGCCTGTGAAAGCGCTTCCAAGGAAGGGTGCTGGCTAGCAAGAGCTTTCAGTGCTGGCACTTTTCATCTCTGTTCAATTGCTCGACGTTTGCAATCTCTCACCTGAGCTCTCTTTAGACTGCTCGAGAGGATGAGCAGAAGATTAGGTGGCTAGAGAAGCCCAGAGCCCCAGTGTTCTTAGGGCTACAAAAGCGCTTCCAAGGAAGGGTGCTGGCTAGCAACAGCTTTCAGTGCTGGCACTTTTCATCTCTGAGCAATTGCTCGACGTTTACAATTTCTCAGCTCGTTTCTACGAGAAGGAAAGAGAATGACCGTGATGTTTGGTGGGTAGAGAAGCGCAAAGCCCCAGTGTTGCTGCGCCTGTGAAAGCGCTTCCAAGGAAGGGTGCTGGCTAGCAACAGCTTTCAGTGCTGGCACTTTTCATCTCTGAGCAATTGCTCGACGTTTGCAATTTCTCACCTGAGCTCTCTTTAGACTGCGCGAGAGGATGAGCAGAAGATTAGGTGGCTAGAGAAGCCCAGAGTCCCAGTGTTCTTAGGGCTACAAAAGCGCTTCCAAGGAAGGGTGCTGGCTAGCAACAGCTTTCAGTGCTGGCACTTTTCATCTCTGAGCAATTGCTCGACGTTTGCAATTTCTCACCTGAGCGCTCTTTAGACTGCGCGAGAGGATGAGCAGAAGATTAGGTGGCTAGAGAAGCCCAGAGCCCCAGTGTTCTTAGGCCTACAAAAGCACTTCCAAGGAAGGGTGCTGGCTAGCCACAGCTTTCAGTGCTGGCATTTTTCATCTTTGAGTAATTGCTCGACATTTGCAATTTCTCAGCTCTTATCTACGAGATGGAGAGATAGTGACCGTGACATTTGGTGGGTAGAGAAGCGCAAAGCCCCAGTGTTGCTGTGCCTGTGAAAGCGCTTCCAAGGAAGGGTGCTGGCTAGCAACAGCTTTCAGTGCTGGCACTTTTCATCTCTGAGCAATTGCTCGACGTTTGCAATTTATCAGCTCGTGTCTACGAGACGGAAAGAGAAGGACCGTGATGTTTGGTGGCTAGAGAAGTGCAAAGCCCCAGTGTTGCTGCGCCTGTGAAAGCGCTTCCAAGGAAGGGTGCTGGCTAGCCACAGCTTTCAGTGCTGGCACTTTTCATCTCTGAGCAATTGCTCGACGTTTGCAATTTCTCAGCTCTTATCTACGAGACGGAGAGATAGTGACCGTGACGTTTGGTGGGTAGAGAAGCGCAAAGCCCCACTGTTGCTGCGCCTGTGAAAGCGCTTCCAAGGAAGGGTGCTGGCTAGCAAGAGCTTTCAGTGCTGGCACTTTTCACCTCTGAGCAATTGCTGAACGTTTGCAATTTCTCAGCTCTTATCTACTAGACGGAGAGATAGTGACCGTGACGTTTGGTGGGTAGAGAAGCACAAAGCCCCAGTGTTGCTGCGCCTGTGAAAGCGCTTCCAAGGAAGGGTGCTGGCTAGCAACAGCTTTCAGTGCTGGCACTTTTCATCTCTGAGCAATTGCTCGACGTTTGCAATTTCTCACCTGAGATCTCTTTAGACTGCGCGAGAGGATGAGCAGAAGGTTAGGTGGCTAGAGAAGCGCAAAGCCCCAGTGTTCTTAGGCCTACAAAAGCGCTTCCAAGGAAGGGTGCTGGCTAGCAAGAGCTTTCAGTGCTGGCACTTTTCATCTCTAAGTAATTGCTGGACGTTTGCAATTTCTCACCTGAGCTCTCTTTAGACTGCGCGAGAGGATGAGCAGAAGGTTAGGTGGCTAGAGAAGCCCAGAGCCCCAGTGTTCTTAGGGCTACAAGAGCGTTTCCAAGGAAGGGTGCTGGCTAGCCACAGCTTTCAGTGCTGGCACTTTTCATCTCTGAGCAATTGCTCGACGTTTGCAATTTCTCAGCTCGTGTCTACGAGACGGAGAGATAGTGACCGTGATGTTTGGTGGCTAGAGAAGCGCAAAGCCCCAGTGTTGCTGCGCCTGTGAAAGCGCTTCCAAGGAAGGGTGCTTGCTAGCAAGAGCTTTCAGTGCTGGCACTTTTCATCTCTGAGCAATTGCTGGACGTTTGCAATTTCTCAGCTCGTGTCTATGAGACGGAAAGAGAATGACCGTGATGTTTGGTGGGTAGAGAAGCGCAAAGCCCCAGTGTTGCTGCGCCTGTGAAAGCGCTTCCAAGGAAGGGTGCTGGCTAGCAACAGCTTTCAGTGCTGGCACTTTTCATCTCTGAGCAATTGCTCGACGTTTACAATTTCTCAGCTCTTATCTACGAGACGGAGAGATAGTGACCGTGACGTTTGGTGGGTAGAGAAGCGCAAAGCCCCACTGTTGCTGCGCCTGTCAAAGCGCTTCCAAGGAAGGGTGCTGGCTAGCAAGAGCTTTCAGTGCTGGCACTTTTCACCTCTGAGCAATTGCTCGACGTTTGCAATTTCTCAGCTCTTATCTACGAGACGGAGAGATAGTGACCGTGATGTTTGGTGGGTAGAGAAGCGCAAAGCCCCAGTGTTGCTGCGCCTGTGAAAGCGCTTCCAAGGAAGGGTGCTGGCTAGCCACAGCTTTCAGTGCTGGCACTTTTCATCTCTGAGCAATTGCTCGACGTTTGCAATTTCTCACCTGAGCTCTCTTTAGACTGCGCGAGAGGATGAGCAGAAGATGAGGTGGCTAGAGAAGCCCAGAGCCCCACTGTTCCTAGGGCTACAAGAGCGCTTCCAAGGAAGGGTGCTGGCTAGCAACAGCTTTCAGTGCTGGCACTTTTCATCTCTGAGCAATTGCTCGACGTTTGCAATTTCTCAGCTCGTGTCTACGAGACGGAAAGAGAATGACCGTGATGTTTGGTGGGTAGAGAAGCGCAAAGCCCCAGTGTTGCTGCGCCTGTGAAAGCGCTTCCAAGGAAGGGTGCTGGCTAGCCACAGCTTTCAGTGCTGGCACTTTTCATCTCTGAGCAATTGCTCGACGTTTGCAATTTCTCAGCTCTTATCTACGAGACGGAGAGATAGTGACCGTGATGTTTGGTGGGTAGAGAAGCGCAAAGCCCCACTGTTGCTGCGCCTGTCAAAGCGCTTCCAAGGAAGGGTGCTGGCTAGCAACAGCTTTCAGTGCTGGCACTTTTCATCTCTGAGCAATTGCTCGACGTTTGCAATTTCTCACCTGAGCTCTCTTTAGACTGCGCGAGAGGATGAGCAGAAGGTTAGGTGGCTAGAGAAGCCCAGAGCCCCAGTGTTCTTAGGGCTACAAGAGCGCTTCCAAGGAAGGGTGCTGGCTAGCAACAGCTTTCAGTGCTGGCACTTTTCATCTCTGAGCAATTGCTGGATGTTTGCAATTTCTCACCTGAGCTCTCTTTAGACTGCGCGAGAGGATGAGCAGAAGATTAGGTGGCTAGAGAAGCCCAGAGCCCCACTGTTCTTAGGGCTACAAGAGCGCTTCCAAGGAAGGGTGCTGGCTAGCAACAGCTTTCAGTGCTGGCACTTTTCATCTCTGAGCAATTGCTCGACGTTTGCAATTTATCAGCTCGTGTCTACGAGACGGAAAGAGAATGACCGTGATGTTTGGTGGGTAGAGAAGCGCAAAGCCCCAGTGTTGCTGCGCCTGTGAAAGCGCTTCCAAGGAAGGGTGCTGGCTAGCCACAGCTTTCAGTGCTGGCACTTTTCATCTCTGAGCAATTGCTCGACGTTTGCAATTTCTCAGCTCTTATCTACGAGACGGAGAGATAGTGACCGTGATGTTTGGTGGGTAGAGAAGCGCAAAGCCCCAGTGTTGCTGCGCCTGTGAAAGCGCTTCCAAGGAAGGGTGCTTGCTAGCAAGAGCTTTCAGTGCTGGCACTTTTCATCTCTGAGCAATTGCTGGACGTTTGCAATTTCTCAGCTCGTGTCTATGAGACGGAAAGAGAATGACCGTGATGTTTGGTGGGTAGAGAAGCGCAAAGCCCCAGTGTTGCTGCGCCTGTGAAAGCGCTTCCAAGGAAGGGTGCTGGCTAGCAACAGCTTTCAGTGCTGGCACTTTTCATCTCTGAGCAATTGCTCGACGTTTACAATTTCTCAGCTCTTATCTACGAGACGGAGAGATAGTGACCGTGACGTTTGGTGGGTAGAGAAGCGCAAAGCCCCACTGTTGCTGCGCCTGTCAAAGCGCTTCCAAGGAAGGGTGCTGGCTAGCAAGAGCTTTCAGTGCTGGCACTTTTCACCTCTGAGCAATTGCTCGACGTTTGCAATTTCTCAGCTCTTATCTACGAGACGGAGAGATAGTGACCGTGATGTTTGGTGGGTAGAGAAGCGCAAAGCCCCAGTGTTGCTGCGCCTGTGAAAGCGCTTCCAAGGAAGGGTGCTGGCTAGCCACAGCTTTCAGTGCTGGCACTTTTCATCTCTGAGCAATTGCTCGACGTTTGCAATTTCTCACCTGAGCTCTCTTTAGACTGCGCGAGAGGATGAGCAGAAGATTAGGTGGCTAGAGAAGCCCAGAGCCCCACTGTTCCTAGGGCTACAAGAGCGCTTCCAAGGAAGGGTGCTGGCTAGCAACAGCTTTCAGTGCTGGCACTTTTCATCTCTGAGCAATTGCTCGACGTTTGCAATTTCTCAGCTCGTGTCTACGAGACGGAAAGAGAATGACCGTGATGTTTGGTGGGTAGAGAAGCGCAAAGCCCCAGTGTTGCTGCGCCTGTGAAAGCGCTTCCAAGGAAGGGTGCTGGCTAGCCACAGCTTTCAGTGCTGGCACTTTTCATCTCTGAGCAATTGCTCGACGTTTGCAATTTCTCAGCTCTTATCTACGAGACGGAGAGATAGTGACCGTGATGTTTGGTGGGTAGAGAAGCGCAAAGCCCCACTGTTGCTGCGCCTGTCAAAGCGCTTCCAAGGAAGGGTGCTGGCTAGCAACAGCTTTCAGTGCTGGCACTTTTCATCTCTGAGCAATTGCTCGACGTTTGCAATTTCTCACCTGAGCTCTCTTTAGACTGCGCGAGAGGATGAGCAGAAGGTTAGGTGGCTAGAGAAGCCCAGAGCCCCAGTGTTCTTAGGGCTACAAGAGCGCTTCCAAGGAAGGGTGCTGGCTAGCAACAGCTTTCAGTGCTGGCACTTTTCATCTCTGAGCAATTGCTGGATGTTTGCAATTTCTCACCTGAGCTCTCTTTAGACTGCGCGAGAGGATGAGCAGAAGATTAGGTGGCTAGAGAAGCCCAGAGCCCCACTGTTCTTAGGGCTACAAGAGCGCTTCCAAGGAAGGGTGCTGGCTAGCAACAGCTTTCAGTGCTGGCACTTTTCATCTCTGAGCAATTGCTCGACGTTTGCAATTTATCAGCTCGTGTCTACGAGACGGAAAGAGAATGACCGTGATGTTTGGTGGGTAGAGAAGCGCAAAGCCCCAGTGTTGCTGCGCCTGTGAAAGCGCTTCCAAGGAAGGGTGCTGGCTAGCCACAGCTTTCAGTGCTGGCACTTTTCATCTCTGAGCAATTGCTCGACGTTTGCAATTTCTCAGCTCTTATCTACGAGACGGAGAGATAGTGACCGTGATGTTTGGTGGGTAGAGAAGCGCAAAGCCCCACTGTTGCTGCGCCTGTCAAAGCGCTTCCAAGGAAGGGTGCTGGCTAGCAACAGCTTTCAGTGCTGGCACTTATCATCTCTGAGAAATTGCTGGACGTTTGCAATTTCTCACCTGAGCTCTCTTTAGACTGCGCGAGAGGATGAGCAGAAGAGTAGGTAGCTAGAGAAGCCCAGAACCCCAGTGTTCTTAGGCCTACAAAAGCGCTTCCAAGGAAGGGTGCTGGCTAGCAAGAGCTTTCAGTGCTGGCACTTTTCATCTCTGAGCAATTGCTCGACGTTTGCAATTTCTCCCCTGAGCTCTCTTTAGACTGCGCGAGAGGATGAGCAGAAGAGTAGGTGGCTAGAGAAGCGCAAAGCCCCAGTGTTCTTAGGCCTACAAAAGCGCTTCCAAGGAAGGGTGCTGGCTAGCCACAGCTTTCAGTGCTGGCACTTTTCATCTTTGAGCAGTTGCTCAACGTTTGCAATTTCTCAGCTCTTGTCTACGAGACTGAAAGAGAATGACCGTGATGTTTGGTGGGTAGCCAAGCGCAAAGCCCCAGTGTTGCTGCGCCTGTCAAAGCGTTTCCAAGGAAGGGTGCTGGCTAGCAGCAGCTTTCAGTGCTGGCACTTTTCATCTCTGAGCAATTGCTCGACGTTTGCAATTTCTCAGCTCTTATCTACGAGACGGAGAGATAGTGAGCGTGATGTTTGGTGGCTAGAGAAGCGCAAAGCCCCAGTGTTGCTGCGCCTGTGAAAGCGCTTCCAAGGAAGGGTGCTGGCTAGCCACAGCTTTCAGTGCTGGCACTTTTCATCTCTGAGCAATTGCTGGACGTTTGCAATTTCTCAGCTCGTGTCTATGAGACGGAAAGAGAATGACCGTGATGTTTGGTGGGTAGAGAAGCGCAAAGCCCCACTGTTGCTGCGCCTGTGAAAGCGCTTCCAAGGAAGGGTGCTGGCTAGCAACAGCTTTCAGTGCTGGCACTTTTCATCTCTGAGCAATTGCTCGACGTTTACAATTTCTCAGCTCTTATCTACGAGACGGAGAGATAGTGACCGTGACGTTTGGTGGGTAGAGAAGCGCAAAGCCCCACTGTTGCTGCGCCTGTGAAAGCGCTTCCAAGGAAGGGTGCTGGCTAGCAAGAGCTTTCAGTGCTGGCACTTTTCACCTCTGAGCAATTGCTCGACGTTTGCAATTTCTCAGCTCTTATCTACGAGACGGAGAGATAGTGACCGTGATGTTTGGTGGGTAGAGAAGCGCAAAGCCCCAGTGTTGCTGCGCCTGTGAAAGCGCTTCCAAGGAAGGGTGCTGGCTAGCCACAGCTTTCAGTGCTGGCACTTTTCATCTCTGAGCAATTGCTCGATGTTTGCAATTTCTCACCTGAGCTCTCTTTATACTGCGCGAGAGGATGAGCAGAAGGTTAGGTGGCTAGAGAAGCCCAGAGCCCCAGTGTTCTTACGGCTACAAGAGCGCTTCCAAGGAAGGGTGCTGGCTAGCAACAGCTTTCAGTGCTGGCACTTTTCATCTCTGAGCAATTGCTGGATGTTTGCAATTTCTCACCTGAGCTCTCTTTAGACTGCGCGAGAGGATGAGCAGAAGATTAGGTGGCTAGAGAAGCCCAGAGCCCCAGTGTTCTTAGGGCTACAAGAGCGCTTCCAAGGAAGGGTGCTGGCTAGCAACAGCTTTCAGTGCTGGCACTTTTCATCTCTGAGCAATTGCTCGACGTTTGCAATTTATCAGCTCGTGTCTACGAGACGGAAAGAGAATGACCGTGATGTTTGGTGGGTAGAGAAGCGCAAAGCCCCAGTGTTGCTGCGCCTGTGAAAGCGCTTCCAAGGAAGGGTGCTGGCTAGCCACAGCTTTCAGTGCTGGCACTTTTCATCTCTGAGCAATTGCTCGACGTTTGCAATTTCTCAGCTCTTATCTACGAGACGGAGAGATAGTGACCGTGATGTTTGGTGGGTAGAGAAGCGCAAAGCCCCAGTGTTGCTGCGCCTGTGAAAGCGCTTCCAAGGAAGGGTGCTGGCTAGCAAGAGCTTTCAGTGCTGGCACTTTTCACCTCTGAGCAATTGCTCGACGTTTGCAATTTCTCAGCTCTTATCTACGAGACGGAGAGATAGTGACCGTGACGTTTGGTGGGTAGAGAAGCGCAAAGCCCCAGTGTTGCTGCGCCTGTGAAAGCGCTTCCAAGGAAGGGTGCTGGCTAGCAACAGCTTTCAGTGCTGGCACTTATCATCTCTGAGAAATTGCTGGACGTTTGCAATTTCTCACCTGAGCTCTCTTTAGACTGCGCGAGAGGATGAGCAGAAGAGTAGGTAGCTAGAGAAGCCCAGAGCCCCAGTGTTCTTAGGGCTACAAAAGCGCTTCCAAGGAAGGGTGCTGGCTAGCAAGAGCTTTCAGTGCTGGCACTTTTCATCTCTGAGCAATTGCTCGACGTTTGCAATTTCTCCCCTGAGCTCTCTTTAGACTGCGCGAGAGGATGAGCAGAAGAGTAGGTGGCTAGAGAAGCGCAAAGCCCCAGTGTTCTTAGGCCTACAAAAGCGCTTCCAAGGAAGGGTGCTGGCTAGCCACAGCTTTCAGTGCTGGCAC
The DNA here is from genome assembly GCA_037962945.1 of Sarcoramphus papa. Taxonomy (NCBI): domain Eukaryota; kingdom Metazoa; phylum Chordata; class Aves; order Accipitriformes; family Cathartidae; genus Sarcoramphus; species Sarcoramphus papa. The sequence continues at coordinate 96,761,815 of CM075586.1, forward strand.
TTTTCATCTTTGAGCAGTTGCTCAACGTTTGCAATTTCTCAGCTCTTGTCTATGAGACTGAAAGAGAATGACCGTGATGTTTGGTGGGTAGCCAAGCGCAAAGCCCCAGTGTTGCTGCGCCTGTAGAAAGCGCTTCCAAGGAAGGGTGCTGGCTAGCAACAGCTTTCAGTGCTGGCACTTTTCATCTCTGAGCAATTGCTGGACGTTTGCAATTTCTCACCTGAGCGCTCTTTAGACTGCGCGAGAGGATGAGCAGAAGATTAGGTGCCTAGAGAAGCAAAGAGCCCCAGTGTTCTAAGGGCTACAAAAGCGCTTCCAAGGAAGGGTGCTGGCTAGCAAGAGCTTTCAGTGCTGGCACTTTTCATCTCTGAGCAATTGCTCGACGTTTGCAATTTCTCAGCTCGTGTCTACGAGACGGAGAGATAGTGACCGTGATGTTTGGTGGGTAGAGAAGCGCAAAGCCCCAGTGTTGCTGCGCCTGTGAAAGCGCTTCCAAGGAAGGGTGCTGGCTAGCCACAGCTTTCAGTGCTGGCACTTTTCATCTCTGAGCAATTGCTCGACGTTTGCAGTTTCTCACCTGAGCTCTCTTTAGACTGCGCGAGAGGATGAGCAGAAGGTTAGGTGGCTAGAGAAGCCCAGAGCCCCAGTGTTCTTAGGCCTACAAGAGCGCTTCCAAGGAAGGGTGCTGGCTAGCAAGAGCTTTCAGTGCTGGCACTTTTCATCTCTGAGCAATTGCTGGATGTTTGCAATTTCTCACCTGAGCTCTCTTTAGACTGCGCGAGAGGATGAGCAGAAGATTAGGTGGCTAGAGTAGCCCAGAGCCCCAGTGTTCTTAGGGCTACAAGAGCGCTTCCAAGGAAGGGTGCTGGCTAGCAACAGCTTTCAGTGCTGGCACTTTTCATCTCTGAGCAATTGCTCGACGTTTGCAATTTCTCAGCTCGTGTCTATGAGACTGAAAGAGAATGACCGTGATGTTTGGTGGGTAGCCAAGCGCAAAGCCCCAGTGTTGCAGCGCCTGTAGAAAGCGCTTCCAAGGAAGGGTGCTGGCTAGCAACAGCTTTCAGTGCTGGCACTTTTCATCTCTGAGCAATTGCTGGACGTTTGCAATTTCTCACCTGAGCGCTCTTTAGACTGCGCGAGAGGATGAGCAGAAGATTAGGTGCCTAGAGAAGCAAAGAGCCCCAGTGTTCTAAGGGCTACAAAAGCGCTTCCAAGGAAGGGTGCTGGCTAGCAACAGCTTTCAGTGCTGGCACTTTTCATCTCTGAGCAATTGCTCGACGTTTGCAATTTCTCAGCTCGTGTCTACGAGACGGAGAGATAGTGACCGTGATGTTTGGTGGGTAGAGAAGCGCAAAGCCCCAGTGTTGCTGCGCCTGTGAAAGCGCTTCCAAGGAAGGGTGCTGGCTAGCCACAGCTTTCAGTGCTGGCACTTTTCATCTCTGAGCAATTGCTCGACGTTTGCAGTTTCTCACCTGAGCTCTCTTTAGACTGCGCGAGAGGATGAGCAGAAGGTTAGGTGGCTAGAGAAGCCCAGAGCCCCAGTGTTCTTAGGGCTACAAGAGCGCTTCCAAGGAAGGGTGCTGGCTAGCAAGAGCTTTCAGTGCTGGCACTTTTCATCTCTGAGCAATTGCTGGATGTTTGCAATTTCTCACCTGAGCTCTCTTTAGACTGCGCGAGAGGATGAGCAGAAGATTAGGTGGCTAGAGTAGCCCAGAGCCCCAGTGTTCTTAGGGCTACAAGAGCGCTTCCAAGGAAGGGTGCTGGCTAGCAACAGCTTTCAGTGCTGGCACTTTTCATCTCTGAGCAATTGCTCGACGTTTGCAATTTCTCAGCTCGTGTCTACGAGACGGAAAGAGAATGACCGTGATGTTTGGTGGGTAGAGAAGCGCAAAGCCCCAGTGTTGCTGCGCCTGTGAAAGCGCTTCCAAGGAAGGGTGCTGGCTAGCCACAGCTTTCAGTGCTGGCACTTTTCATCTCTGAGCAATTGCTCGACGTTTGCAATTTCTCAGCTCTTATCTACGAGACGGAGAGATAGTGACCGTGATGTTTGGTGGGTAGAGAAGCGCAAAGCCCCACTGTTGCTGCGCCTGTCAAAGCGCTTCCAAGGAAGGGTGCTGGCTAGCAACAGCTTTCAGTGCTGGCACTTTTCATCTCTGAGCAATTGCTCGACGTTTGCAATTTCTCACCTGAGATCTCTTTAGACTGCGCGAGAGGATGAGCAGAAGAGTAGGTGGCTAGAGAAGCCCAGAGCCCCAGTGTTCTTAGGGCTACAAAAGCGCTTCCAAGGAAGGGTGCTGGCTAGCAAGAGCTTTCAGTGCTGGCACTTTTCATCTCTGAGCAATTGCTCGACGTTTGCAATTTCTCACCTGAGCTCTCTTTAGACTGCGCGAGAGGATGAGCAGAAGATTAGGTGGCTAGAGAAGCCCAGAGCCCCACTGTTCTTAGGGCTACAAAAGCGCTTCCAAGGAAGGGTGCTGGCTAGCAACAGCTTTCCGTGCTGGCACTTTTCATCTTTGAGCAGTTGCTCGACGTTTGCAATTTCTCAGCTCGTGTTTACGAGACGGAGAGATAGTGACCGTGATGTTTGGTGGGTAGAGAAGCGCAAAGCCCCAGTGTTGCTGCGCCTGTGAAAGCGCTTCCAAGGAAGGGTGCTGGCTAGCCACAGCTTTCAGTGCTGGCACTTTTCATCTCTGAGCAATTGCTGGATGTTTGCAATTTCTCACCTGAGCTCTCTTTAGACTGCGCGAGAGGATGAGCAGAAGATTAGGTGGCTAGAGAAGCCCAGAGCCCCAGTGTTCTTAGGGCTACAAGAGCGTTTCCAAGGAAGGGTGCTGGCTAGCAAGAGCTTTCAGTGCTGGCACTTTTCATCTCTGAGCAATTGCTGGATGTTTGCAATTTCTCACCTGAGCTCTCTTTAGACTGCGCGAGAGGATGAGCAGAAGATTAGGTGGCTAGAGAAGCCCAGAGCCCCACTGTTCTTAGGCCTACAAGAGCGCTTCCAAGGAAGGGTGCTGGCTAGCAACAGCTTTCAGTGCTGGCACTTTTCATCTCTGAGCAATTGCTCGACGTTTGCAATTTCTCAGCTCGTGTCTACGAGACGGAAAGAGAATGACCGTGATGTTTGGTGGGTAGAGAAGCGCAAAGCCCCAGTGTTGCTGCGCCTGTGAAAGCGCTTCCAAGGAAGGGTGCTGGCTAGCCACAGCTTTCAGTGCTGGCACTTTTCATCTCTGAGCAATTGCTCGACGTTTGCAATTTCTCAGCTCTTGTCTACGAGACGGAGAGATAGTGACCGTGATGTTTGGTGGGTAGAGAAGCGCAAAGCCCCAGTGTTGCTGCGCCTGTGAAAGCGCTTCCAAGGAAGGGTGCTGGCTAGCAAGAGCTTTCAGTGCTGGCACTTTTCACCTCTGAGCAATTGCTCGACGTTTGCAATTTCTCAGCTCTTATCTACGAGACGGAGAGATAGTGACCGTGACGTTTGGTGGGTAGAGAAGCGCAAAGCCCCAGTGTTGCTGCGCCTGTGAAAGCGCTTCCAAGGAAGGGTGCTGGCTAGCAACAGCTTTCAGTGCTGGCACTTATCATCTCTGAGAAATTGCTGGACGTTTGCAATTTCTCACCTGAGCTCTCTTTAGACTGCGCGAGAGGATGAGCAGAGGAGTAGGTGGCTAGAGAAGCCCAGAGCCCCACTGTTCTTAGGCCTACAAAAGCGTTTCCAAGGAAGGGTGCTGGCTAGCAACAGCTTTCAGTGCTGGCACTTTTCACCTCTGAGCAATTGCTCGACGTTTGCAATTTCTCAGCTCTTGTCTACGAAACAGAGAGATAGTGACCGTGACGTTTGGTGCGTAGAGAAGCGCAAAGCCCCAGTGTTGCTGCGCCTGTGAAAGCGCTTCCAAGGAAGGGTGCTGGCTAGCAACAGCTTTCAGTGCTGGCACTTTTCATCTCTGAGCAATTGCTCGACGTTTGCAATTTCTCACCTGAGCGCTCTTTAGACTGCGCGAGAGGATGAGCAGAAGATGAGGTGGCTAGAGAAGCCCAGAGCCCCAGTGTTCTTAGGGCTACAAAAGCGCTTCCAAGGAAGGGTGCTGGCTAGCAAGAGCTTTCAGTGCTGGCACTTTTCATCTCTGAGCAATTGCTCGACGTTTGAAATTTATCAGCTCGTGTCTACGAGACGGAAAGAGAATGACCGTGATGTTTGGTGGGTAGAGAAGCGCAAAGCCCCAGTGTTGCTGCGCCTGTGAAAGCGCTTCCAAGGAAGGGTGCTGGCTAGCCACAGCTTTCAGTGCTGGCACTTTTCATCTCTGAGCAATTGCTCGACGTTTGCAATTTCTCAGCTCTTATCTACGAGACGGAGAGATAGTGACCGTGATGTTTGGTGGGTAGAGAAGCGCAAAGCCCCACTGTTGCTGCGCCTGTGAAAGCGCTTCCAAGGAAGGGTGCTGGCTAGCAAGAGCTTTCAGTGCTGGCACTTTTCACCTCTGAGCAATTGCTCGACGTTTGCAATTTCTCAGCTCGTGTCTACGAGACGGAGAGATAGTGACCGTGACGTTTGGTGGGTAGAGAAGCGCAAAGCGCCAGTGTTGCTGTGCCTGTGAAAGCGCTTCCAAGGAAGGGTGCTGGCTAGCAACAGCTTTCAGTGCTGGCACTTATCATCTCTGAGAAATTGCTGGACGTTTGCAATTTCTCACCTGAGCTCTCTTTAGACTGCGCGAGAGGATGAGCAGAAGAGTAGGTAGCTAGAGAAGCCCAGAGCCCCAGTGTTCTTAGGCCTACAAAAGCGCTTCCAAGGAAGGGTGCTGGCTAGCCACAGCTTTCAGTGCTGGCACTTTTCATCTCTCAGCAATTGCTCGACGTTTGCAATTTCTCAGCTCTTGTCTACGAAACAGAGAGACAGTGACCGTGACGTTTGGTGCGTAGAGAAGCGCAAAGCCCCAGTGTTGCTGCGCCTGTGAAAGCGCTTCCAAGGAAGGGTGCTGGCTAGCAACAGCTTTCAGTGCTGGCACTTTTCATCTCTGAGCAATTGCTCGACGTTTGCAATTTCTCACCTGAGATCTCTTTAGACTGCGCGAGAGGATGAGCAGAAGAGTAGGTGGCTAGAGAAGCCCAGAGTCCCAGTGTTCTTAGGGCTACAAAAGCACTTCCAAGGAAGGGTGCTGGCTAGCAACAGCTTTCAGTGCTGGCACTTTTCATCTCTGAGCAATTGCTCGACGTTTGCAATTTCTCACCTGAGCTCTCTTTAGACTGCGCGAGAGGATGAGCAGAAGAGTAGGTGGCTAGAGAAGCCCAGAGCCCCACTGTTCTTAGGGCTACAAAAGCGCTTCCAAGGAAGGGTGCTGGCTAGCAACAGCTTTCAGTGCTGGCACTTTTCATCTTTGAGCAGTTGCTCGACGTTTGCAATTTCTCAGCTCTTAGCTACGAGACGGAGAGATAGTGACCGTGATGTTTGGTGGGTAGAGAAGCGCAAAGCCCCAGTGTTGCTGCGCCTGTGAAAGCGCTTCCAAGGAAGGGTGCTGGCTAGCCACAGCTTTCAGTGCTGGCACTTTTCATCTCTGAGCAATTGCTCGACGTTTGCAATTTCTCACCTGAGCTCTCTTTATACTGCGCGAGAGGATGAGCAGAAGGTTAGGTGGCTAGAGAAGCCCAGAGCCCCAGTGTTCTTAGGGCTACAAGAGCACTTCCAAGGAAGGGTGCTGGCTAGCAACAGCTTTCAGTGCTGGCACTTTTCATCTCTGAGCAATTGCTCGACGTTTGCAATTTCTCCCCTGAGCTCTCTTTAGACTGCGCGAGAGGATGAGCAGAAGAGTAGGTGGCTAGAGAAGCCCAGAGCCCCAGTGTTCTTAGGGCTACAAGAGCGCTTCCAAGGAAGGGTGCTGTCTAGCAAGAGCTTTCAGTGCTGGCACTTTTCATCTCTGAGCAATTGCTCGACGTTTGCAATTTCTCAGCTCGTGTCTACGAGACGGAAAGAGAATGACCGTGATGTTTGGTGGGTAGAGAAGCGCAAAGCCCCAGTGTTGCTGCGCCTGTGAAAGCGCTTCCAAGGAAGGGTGCTGGCTAGCCACAGCTTTCAGTGCTGGCACTTTTCATCTCTGAGCAATTGCTCGACGTTTGCAATTTCTCAGCTCTTATCTACGAGACGGAGAGATAGTGACCGTGATGTTTGGTGGGTAGAGAAGCGCAAAGCCCCACTGTTGCTGCGCCTGTCAAAGCGCTTCCAAGGAAGGGTGCTGGCTAGCAACAGCTTTCAGTGCTGGCACTTTTCACCTCTGAGCAATTGCTCGACGTTTGCAATTTCTCAGCTCGTGTCTACGAGACGGAGAGATAGTGACCGTGACGTTTGGTGGGTAGAGAAGCGCAAAGCGCCAGTGTTGCTGCGCCTGTGAAAGCGCTTCCAAGGAAGGGTGCTGGCTAGCAACAGCTTTCAGTGCTGGCACTTTTCATCTCTGAGCAATTGCTCGACGTTTGCAATTTCTCACCTGAGCTCTCTTTAGACTGTGCGAGAGGATGAGCAGAAGGTTAGGTGGGTAGAGAAGCCCAGAGCCCCAGTGTTCTTAGGCCTACAAAAGCGTTTCCAAGGAAGGGTGCTGGCTAGCAACAGCTTTCAGTGCTGGCACTTTTCATCTCTGAGCAATTGCTCGACGTTTGCAATTTCTCAGCTCGTGTCTACGAGACGGAGAGATAGTGACCGTGACGTTTGGTGGGTAGCCAAGCGCAAAGCCCCAGTGTTGCTGCGCCTGTGAAAGCGCTTCCAAGGAAGGGTGCTGGCTAGCAAGAGCTTTCAGTGCTGGCACTTTTCATCTCTGAGCAATTGCTCGACGTTTGCAATTTCTCACCTGAGCTCTCTTTAGACTGCGCGAGAGGATGAGCAGAAGGTTAGGTGGCTAGAGAAGCCCAGAGCCCCACTGTTCTTAGGGCTACAAGAGCGTTTCCAAGGAAGGGTGCTTGCTAGCAACAGCTTTCAGTGCTGGCACTTTTCATCTCTGAGCAATTACTCGACGTTTGCAATTTCTCAGGTCGTGTCTACGAGACGGAGAGATAGTCACCGTGACGTTTGGTGGGTAGAGAAGCGCAAAGCCCCAGTGTTGCTGCGCCTGTGAAAGCGCTTCCAAGGAAGGGTGCTGGCTAGCAACAGCTTTCAGTGCTGGCACTTTTCATCTCTGAGCAATTGCTCGACGTTTGCAATTTCTCACCTGAGCTCTCTTTAGACTGCGCGAGAGGATGAGCAGAAGATTAGGTGGCTAGAGAAGCCCAGAGCCCCAGTGTTCTTAGGCCTACAAAAGCGCTTCCAAGGAAGGGTGCTGGCTAGCAAGAGCTTTCAGTGCTGGCACTTTTCATCTCTGAGCAATTGCTCGACGTTTGCAATTTCTCCCCTGAGCTCTCTTTAGACTGCGCGAGAGGATGAGCAGAAGAGTAGGTGGCTAGAGAAGCCCAGAACCCCAGTGTTCTTAGGCCTACAAAAGCGTTTCCAAGGAAGGGTGCTGGCTAGCAACAGCTTTCAGTGCTGGCACTTTTCATCTCTGAGCAATTGCTCGACGTTTGCAATTTCTCAGCTCGTGTTTACGAGACGGAGAGATAGTGACCGTGATGTTTGGTGGGTAGCCAAGCACAAAGCCCCAGTGTTGCTGCGCCTGTGAAAGCGCTTCCAAGGAAGGGTGCTGGCTAGCCACAGCTTTCAGTGCTGGCACTTTTCATCTCTGAGCAATTGCTCGACGTTTGCAATTTCTCAGCTCTTATCTACGAGACGGAGAGATAGTGACCGTGATGTTTGGTGGGTAGAGAAGCGCAAAGCCCCACTGTTGCTGCGCCTGTCAAAGCGCTTCCAAGGAAGGGTGCTGGCTAGCAAGAGCTTTCAGTGCTGGCACTTTTCACCTCTGAGCAATTGCTCGACGTTTGCAATTTCTCAGCTCTTATCTACGAGACGGAGAGATAGTGACCGTGACGTTTGGTGGGTAGAGAAGCGCAAAGCCCCAGTGTTGCTGTGCCTGTGAAAGCGCTTCCAAGGAAGGGTGCTGGCTAGCAACAGCTTTCAGTGCTGGCACTTATCATCTCTGAGAAATTGCTGGACGTTTGCAATTTCTCACCTGAGCTCTCTTTAGACTGCGCGAGAGGATGAGCAGAAGAGTAGGTAGCTAGAGAAGCCCAGAGCCCCAGTGTTCTTAGGGCTACAAAAGCGCTTCCAAGGAAGGGTGCTGGCTAGCAAGAGCTTTCAGTGCTGGCACTTTTCATCTCTGAGCAATTGCTCGACGTTTGCAATTTCTCCCCTGAGCTCTCTTTAGACTGCGCGAGAGGATGAGCCAAAGATTAGGTGGCTAGAGAAGCGCAAAGCCCCAGTGTTCTTAGGCCTACAAAAGCGCTTCCAAGGAAGGGTGCTGGCTAGCCACAGCTTTCAGTGCTGGCACTTTTCATCTCTGAGCAATTGCTCGACGTTTGCAATTTCTCAGCTCTTGTCTACGAGACTGAAAGAGAATGACCGTGATGTTTGGTGGGTAGCCAAGCGCAAAGCCCCAGTGTTGCTGCGCCTGTGAAAGCGCTTCCAAGGAAGGGTGCTGGCTAGCAACAGCTTTCAGTGCTGGCACTTTTCATCTCTGAGCAATTGCTGGACGTTTGCAATTTCTCACCTGAGCGCTCTTTAGACTGCGCGAGAGGATGAGCAGAAGATTAGGTGGCTAGAGAAGCCCAGAGCCCCAGTGTTCTAAGGGCTACAAAAGCGCTTCCAAGGAAGGGTGCTGGCTAGCAACAGCTTTCAGTGCTGGCACTTTTCATCTCTGAGCAATTGCTCGACGTTTGCAATTTCTCAGCTCGTGTCTACGAGACGGAGAGATAGTGAGCGTGATGTTTGGTGGCTAGAGAAGCGCAAAGCCCCAGTGTTGCTGCGCCTGTGAAAGCGCTTCCAAGGAAGGGTGCTGGCTAGCAACAGCTTTCAGTGCTGGCACTTTTCACCGCTGAGCAATTGCTCGACGTTTGCAATTTCTCAGCTCTTATCTACGAGACGGAGAGATAGTGACCGTGATGTTTGGTGGGTAGAGAAGCGCAAAGCCCCAGTGTTGCTGCGCCTGTGAAAGCGCTTCCAAGGAAGGCTGCTGGCTAGCAAGAGCTTTCAGTGCTGGCACTTTTCATCTCTGAGCAATTGCTCGACGTTTGCAATTTCTCAGCTCGTGTCTACGAGACGGAAAGAGAATGACCGTGATGTTTGGTGGGTAGAGAAGCGCAAAGCCCCACTGTTGCTGCGCCTGTGAAAGCGCTTCCAAGGAAGGGTGCTGGCTAGCAACAGCTTTCAGTGCTGGCACTTTTCATCTCTGAGCAATTGCTCGACGTTTGCAATTTCTCACCTGAGATCTCTTTAGACTGCGCGAGAGGATGAGCAGAAGATTAGGTGGCTAGAGAAGCCCAGAGCCCCAGTGTTCTTAGGCCTACAAAAGCGCTTCCAAGGAAGGGTGCTGGCTAGCAACAGCTTTCAGTGCTGGCACTTTTCATCTCTGAGCAATTGCTCGACGTTTGCAATTTCTCACCTGAGCTCTCTTTAGACTGCGCGAGAGGATGAGCAGAAGATTAGGTGGCTAGAGAAGCCCAGAGCCCCACTGTTCTTAGGGCTACAAAAGCGCTTCCAAGGAAGGGTGCTGGCTAGCAACAGCTTTCAGTGCTGGCACTTTTCATCTTTGAGCAGTTGCTCGACGTTTGCAATTTCTCAGCTCGTGTTTACGAGACGGAGAGATAGTGACCGTGATGTTTGGTGGCTAGAGAAGCGCAAAGCCCCAGTGTTGCTGCGCCTGTGAAAGCGCTTCCAAGGAAGGGTGCTGGCTAGCCACAGCTTTCAGTGCTGGCACTTTTCATCTCTGAGCAATTGCTGGATGTTTGCAATTTCTCACCTGAGCTCTCTTTAGACTGCGCGAGAGGATGAGCAGAAGATTAGGTGGCTAGAGAAGCCCAGAGCCCTACTGTTCTTAGGCCTACAAGAGCGCTTCCAAGGAAGGGTGCTGGCTAGCAACAGCTTTCAGTGCTGGCACTTTTCATCTCTGAGCAATTGCTCGACGTTTGCAATTTCTCCCCTGAGCTCTCTTTAGACTGCGCGAGAGGATGAGCAGAAGAGTAGGTGGCTAGAGAAGCCCAGAGCCCCAGTGTTCTTAGGGCTACAAGAGCGCTTCCAAGGAAGGGTGCTGGCTAGCAACAGCTTTCAGTGCTGGCACTTTTCATCTCTGAGCAATTGCTCGACGTTTGAAATTTATCAGCTCGTGTCTACGAGACGGAAAGAGAATGACCGTGATGTTTGGTGGGTAGAGAAGCGCAAAGCCCCAGTGTTGCTGCGCCTGTGAAAGCGCTTCCAAGGAAGGGTGCTGGCTAGCCACAGCTTTCAGTGCTGGCACTTTTCATCTCTGAGCAATTGCTCGACGTTTGCAATTTCTCAGCTCTTATCTACGAGACGGAGAGATAGTGACCGTGATGTTTGGTGGGTAGAGAAGCGCAAAGCCCCAGTGTTGCTGCGCCTGTCAAAGCGCTTCCAAGGAAGGGTGCTGGCTAGCCACAGCTTTCAGTGCTGGCACTTTTCATCTCTGAGCAATTGCTCGACGTTTGCAATTTCTCAGCTCGTGTCTACGAGACGGAGAGATAGTGACCGTGATGTTTGGTGGGTAGAGAAGCGCAAAGCGCCAGTGTTGCTGCGCCTGTGAAAGCGCTTCCAAGGAAGGGTGCTGGCTAGCCACAGCTTTCAGTGCTGGCACTTTTCATCTCTGAGCAATTGCTCGACGTTTGCAATTTCTCACCTGAGCTCTCTTTAGACTGTGCGAGAGGATGAGCAGAAGGTTAGGTGGGTAGAGAAGCCCAGAGCCCCAGTGTTCTTAGGCCTACAAAAGCGCTTCCAAGGAAGGGTGCTGGCTAGCAACAGCTTTCAGTGCTGGCACTTTTCATCTCTGAGCAATTGCTCGACGTTTGCAATTTCTCAGCTCGTGTCTACGAGACGGAGAGATAGTGACCGTGACGTTTGGTGGGTAGCCAAGCGCAAAGCCCCAGTGTTGCTGCGCCTGTGAAAGCGCTTCCAAGGAAGGGTGCTGGCTAGCAACAGCTTTCAGTGCTGGCACTTTTCATCTCTGAGCAATTGCTGGACGTTTGCAATTTCTCACCTGAGCTCTCTTTAGACTGCACGAGAGGATGAGCAGAAGAGTAGGTGGCTAGAGAAGCCCAGAGCCCCACTGTTCTTAGGGCTACAAGAGCGTTTCCAAGGAAGGGTGCTTGCTAGCAACAGCTTTCAGTGCTGGCACTTTTCATCTCTGAGCAATTGCTCGACGTTTGCAATTTCTCAGGTCGTGTCTACGAGACGGAGAGATAGTCACCGTGACGTTTGGTGGGTAGCCAAGCGCAAAGCCCCAGTGTTGCTGCGCCTGTGAAAGCGCTTCCAAGGAAGGGTGCTGGCTAGCAACAGCTTTCAGTGCTGGCACTTTTCATCTCTGAGCAATTGCTCGACGTTTGCAATTTCTCACCTGAGCTCTCTTTAGACTGCGCGAGAGGATGAGCAGAAGATTAGGTGGCTAGAGAAGCCCAGAGCCCCAGTGTTCTTAGGCCTACAAAAGCGCTTCCAAGGAAGGGTGCTGGCTAGCAACAGCTTTCAGTGCTGGCACTTTTCATCTCTGAGCAATTGCTCGACGTTTGCAATTTCTCACCTGAGCTCTCTTTAGACTGCGCGAGAGGATGAGCAGAAGGTTAGGTGGCTAGAGAAGCCCAGAACCCCAGTGTTCTTAGGCCTACAAAAGCGTTTCCAAGGAAGGGTGCTGGCTAGCAAGAGCTTTCAGTGCTGGCACTTTTCATCTCTGAGCAATTGCTCGACGTTTGCAATTTCTCAGCTCGTGTTTACGAGACGGAGAGATAGTGACCGTGACGTTTGGTGGGTAGCCAAGCACAAAGCCCCAGTGTTGCTGCGCCTGTGAAAGCGCTTCCAAGGAAGGGTGCTGGCTAGCAACAGCTTTCAGTGCTGGCACTTTTCATCTCTGAGCAATTGCTCGACGTTTGCAATTTCTCACCTGAGCTCTCTTTAGACTGCGCGAGAGGATGAGCAGAAGAGTAGGTGGCTAGAGAAGCCCAGAGCCCCACTGTTCTTAGGGCTACAAGAGCGTTTCCAAGGAAGGGTGCTTGCTAGCAACAGCTTTCAGTGCTGGCACTTTTCATCTCTGAGCAATTACTCGACGTTTGCAATTTCTCAGGTCGTGTCTACGAGACGGAGAGATAGTGACCTTGATATTTGGTGGGTAGAGAAGCGCAAAGCCCCAGTGTTGCTGCGCCTGTGAAAGCGCTTCCAAGGAAGGGTGCTGGCTAGCAACAGCTTTCAGTGCTGGCACTTTTCACCTCTGAGCAATTGCTCGACGTTTGCAATTTCTCACCTGAGCTCTCTTTAGACTGCGCGAGAGGATGAGCAGAAGATGAGGTGGCTAGAGAAGCCCAGAGCCCCAGTGTTCTTAGGCCTACAAAAGCGCTTCCAAGGAAGGGTGCTGGCTAGCAACAGCTTTCAGTGCTGGCACTTTTCATCTCTGAGCAATTGCTCGACGTTTGCAATTTCTCACCTGAGCTCTCTTTAGACTGCGCGAGAGGATGAGCAGAAGGTTAGGTGGCTAGAGAAGCCCAGAGCCCCAGTGTTCTTAGGCCTACAAAAGCGTTTCCAAGGAAGGGTGCTGGCTAGCAACAGCTTTCAGTGCTGGCACTTTTCATCTCTGAGCAATTGCTCGACGTTTGCAATTTCTCAGCTCGTGTCTACGAGACGGAGAGATAGTGACCGTGACGTTTGGTGGGTAGCCAAGCACAAAGCCCCAGTGTTGCTGTGCCTGTGAAAGCGCTTCCAAGGAAGGGTGCTGGCTAGCCACAGCTTTCAGTGCTGGCACTTTTCATCTCTGAACAATTGCTCGACGTTTGAAATTTATCAGCTCGTGTCTACGAGACGGAAAGAGAATGACCGTGATGTTTGGTGGGTAGAGAAGCGCAAAGCCCCAGTGTTGCTGCGCCTGTGAAAGCGCTTCCAAGGAAGGGTGCTGGCTAGCCACAGCTTTCAGTGCTGGCACTTTTCATCTCTGAGCAATTGCTCGACGTTTGCAATTTCTCAGCTCTTATCTACGAGACGGAGAGATAGTGACCGTGACGTTTGGTGGGTAGAGAAGCGCAAAGCCCCACTGTTGCTGCGCCTGTCAAAGCGCTTCCAAGGAAGGGTGCTGGCTAGCAACAGCTTTCAGTGCTGGCACTTTTCACCTCTGAGCAATTGCTCGACGTTTGCAATTTCTCAGCTCGTGTCTACGAGACGGAGAGATAGTGACCGTGATGTTTGGTGGGTAGAGAAGCGCAAAGCGCCAGTGTTGCTGCGCCTGTGAAAGCGCTTCCAAGGAAGGGTGCTGGCTAGCAACAGCTTTCAGTGCTGGCACTTTTCATCTCTGAGCAATTGCTCGACGTTTGCAATTTCTCACCTGAGCTCTCTTTAGACTGTGCGAGAGGATGAGCAGAAGGTTAGGTGGGTAGAGAAGCACAGAGCCCCAGTGTTCTTAGGCCTACAAAAGCGTTTCCAAGGAAGGGTGCTGGCTAGCAACAGCTTTCAGTGCTGGCACTTTTCATCTCTGAGCAATTGCTCGACGTTTGCAATTTCTCAGGTCGTGTCTACGAGACGGAGAGATAGTCACCGTGACGTTTGGTGGGTAGAGAAGCGCAAAGCCCCAGTGTTGCTGCGCCTGTGAAAGCGCTTCCAAGGAAGGGTGCTGGCTAGCAACAGCTTTCAGTGCTGGCACTTTTCATCTCTGAGCAATTGCTCGACGTTTGCAATTTCTCACCTGAGCTCTCTTTAGACTGCGCGAGAGGATGAGCAGAAGGTTAGGTGGCTAGAGAAGCCCAGAACCCCAGTGTTCTTAGGCCTACAAAAGCGTTTCCAAGGAAGGGTGCTGGCTAGCAACAGCTTTCAGTGCTGGCACTTTTCATCTCTGAGCAATTGCTCGACGTTTGCAATTTCTCAGCTCGTGTCTACGAGACGGAGAGATAGTGACCGTGACGTTTGGTGGGTAGCCAAGCACAAAGCCCCAGTGTTGCTGTGCCTGTGAAAGCGCTTCCAAGGAAGGGTGCTGGCTAGCAACAGCTTTCAGTGCTGGCACTTTTCATCTCTGAGCAATTGCTCGACGTTTGCAATTTCTCACCTGAGCTCTCTTTAGACTGCGCGAGAGGATGAGCAGAAGATTAGGTGGCTAGAGAAGCCCAGAGCCCCACTGTTCTTAGGGCTACAAAAGCGCTTCCAAGGAAGGGTGCTGGCTAGCAACAGCTTTCAGTGCTGGCACTTTTCATCTCTGAGCAATTGCTCGACGTTTGCAATTTCTCAGCTCGTGTCTACGAGACGGAGAGATAGTGACCTTGATATTTGGTGGGTAGAGAAGCGCAAAGCCCCAGTGTTGCTGCGCCTGTGAAAGTGCTTCCAAGGAAGGGTGCTGGCTAGCAACAGCTTTCAGTGCTGGCACTTTTCATCTCTGAGCAATTGCTCGACGTTTGCAATTTCTCACCTGAGCGCTCTTTAGACTGCGCGAGAGGATGAGCAGAAGAGTAGGTGGCTAGAGAAGCCCAGAGCCCCAGTGTTCTTAGGGCTACAAAAGCGCTTCCAAGGAAGGGTGCTGGCTAGCAACAGCTTTCAGTGCTAGCACTTTTCACCTCTGAGCAATTGCTCGACGTTTGCAATTTCTCAACTCGTATATACGAGACAGAAAGAGAATGACCGTGACGTTTGGTGGGTAGAGAAGCGCAAAGCCCCACTGTTGCTGCGCCTGTGAAAGCGCTTCCAAGGAAGGGTGCTGGCTAGCCACAGCTTTCAGTGCTGGCACTTTTCATCTCTGAGCAATTGCTCGACGTTTGCAATTTCTCAGCTCTTATCTACGAGACGGAGAGATAGTGACCGTGATGTTTGGTGGGTAGAGAAGCGCAAAGCCCCACTGTTGCTGCGCCTGTCAAAGCGCATCCAAGGAAGGGTGCTGGCTAGCAACAGCTTTCAGTGCTGGCACTTTTCATCTCTGAGCAATTGCTCGACGTTTGCAATTTCTCACCTGAGCTCTCTTTAGACTGCGCGAGAGGATGAGCAGAAGGTTAGGTGGCTAGAGAAGCCCAGAGCCCCAGTGTTCTTAGGGCTACAAGAGCGCTTCCAAGGAAGGGTGCTGGCTAGCAACAGCTTTCAGTGCTGGCACTTTTCATCTCTGAGCAATTGCTGGATGTTTGCAATTTCTCACCTGAGCTCTCTTTAGACTGCGCGAGAGGATGAGCAGAAGATTAGGTGGCTAGAGAAGCCCAGAGCCCCACTGTTCTTAGGGCTACAAGAGCGCTTCCAAGGAAGGGTGCTGGCTAGCAAGAGCTTTCAGTGCTGGCACTTTTCATCTCTGAGCAATTGCTCGACGTTTGCAATTTATCAGCTCGTGTCTACGAGACGGAAAGAGAATGACCGTGATGTTTGGTGGGTAGAGAAGCGCAAAGCCCCAGTGTTGCTGCGCCTGTGAAAGCGCTTCCAAGGAAGGGTGCTGGCTAGCAAGAGCTTTCAGTGCTGGCACTTTTCATCTCTGAGCAATTGCTCGACGTTTGCAATTTCTCAGCTCTTATCTACGAGACGGAGAGATAGTGACCGTGACGTTTGGTGGGTAGAGAAGCGCAAAGCCCCACTGTTGCTGCGCCTGTCAAAGCGCTTCCAAGGAAGGGTGCTGGCTAGCAAGAGCTTTCAGTGCTGGCACTTTTCACCTCTGAGCAATTGCTCGACGTTTGCAATTTCTCAGCTCTTATCTACGAGACGGAGAGATAGTGACCGTGACGTTTGGTGGGTAGAGAAGCGCAAAGCCCCAGTGTTGCTGCGCCTGTGAAAGCGCTTCCAAGGAAGGGTGCTGGCTAGCAACAGCTTTCAGTGCTGGCACTTATCATCTCTGAGAAATTGCTGGACGTTTGCAATTTCTCACCTGAGCTCTCTTTAGACTGCGCGAGAGGATGAGCAGAAGAGTAGGTAGCTAGAGAAGCCCAGAGCCCCAGTGTTCTTAGGCCTACAAAAGCGCTTCCAAGGAAGGGTGCTGGCTAGCCTCAGCTTTCAGTGCTGGCACTTTTCATCTCTGAGCAATTGCTCGACGTTTGCAATTTCTCACCTGAGCTCTCTTTAGACTGCGCGAGAGGATGAGCAGAAGAGTAGGTGGCTAGAGAAGCGCAAAGCCCCAGTGTTCTTAGGCCTACAAAAGCGCTTCCAAGGAAGGGTGCTGGCTAGCCACAGCTTTCAGTGCTGGCACTTTTCATCTTTGAGCAGTTGCTCAACGTTTGCAATTTCTCAGCTCTTGTCTACGAGACAGAAAGGGAATGACCGTGATGTTTGGTGGGTAGAGAAGCGCAAAGCCCCAGTGTTGCTGCGCCTGTGAAAGCGCTTCCAAGGAAGGGTGCTGGCTAGCAGCAGCTTTCAGTGCTGGCACTTTTCATCTCTGAGCAATTGCTGGACGTTTGCAATTTCTCACCTGAGCGCTCTTTAGACTGCGCGAGAGGATGAGCAGAAGATTAGGTGCCTAGAGAAGCAAAGAGCCCCAGTGTTCTAAGGGCTACAAAAGCGCTTCCAAGGAAGGGTGCTGGCTAGCAACAGCTTTCAGTGCTGGCACTTTTCATCTCTGAGCAATTGCTCGACGTTTGCAATTTCTCAGCTCGTGTCTACGAGACGGAGAGATAGTGAGCGTGATGTTTGGTGGCTAGAGAAGCGCAAAGCCCCAGTGTTGCTGCGCCTGTGAAAGCGCTTCCAAGGAAGGGTGCTGGCTAGCAACAGCTTTCAGTGCTGGCACTTTTCATCTCTGAGCAATTGCTCGACGTTTGCAATTTCTCAACTCGTATCTACGAGACGGAAAGAGAAGGACCGTGATGTTTGGTGGCTAGAGAAGTGCAAAGCCCCAGTGTTGCTGCGCCTGTGAAAGCGCTTCCAAGGAAGGGTGCTGGCTAGCAACAGCTTTCAGTGCTGGCACTTTTCATCTCTGAGCAATTGCTCGACGTTTGCAATCTCTCACCTGAGCTCTCTTTAGACTGCGCGAGAGGATGAGCAGAAGATTAGGTGGCTAGAGAAGCCCAGAGCCCCAGTGTTCTTAGGCCTACAAAAGCGCTTCCAAGGAAGGGTGCTGGCTAGCAAGAGCTTTCAGTGCTGGCACTTTTCATCTCTGAGCAATTGCTGGACGTTTGCAATTTCTCAGCTCGTGTCTATGAGACGGAAAGAGAATGACCGTGATGTTTGGTGGGTAGAGAAGCGCAAAGCCCCAGTGTTGCTGCGCCTGTGAAAGCGCTTCCAAGGAAGGGTGCTGGCTAGCAAGAGCTTTCAGTGCTGGCACTTTTCATCTCTGAGCAATTGCTCGACGTTTGCAATTTCTCAGCTCTTATCTACGAGACGGAGAGATAGTGACCGTGACGTTTGGTGGGTAGAGAAGCGCAAAGCCCCAGTGTTGCTGCGCCTGTGAAAGCGCTTCCAAGGAAGGGTGCTGGCTAGCAAGAGCTTTCAGTGCTGGCACTTTTCACCTCTGAGCAATTGCTCGACGTTTGCAATTTCTCAGCTCTTATCTACGAGACGGAGAGATAGTGACCGTGATGTTTGGTGGGTAGAGAAGCGCAAAGCCCCAGTGTTGCTGCGCCTGTGAAAGCGCTTCCAAGGAAGGGTGCTGGCTAGCCACAGCTTTCAGTGCTGGCACTTTTCATCTCTGAGCAATTGCTCGACGTTTGCAGTTTCTCACCTGAGCTCTCTTTAGAGTGCGCGAGAGGATGAGCAGAAGGTTAGGTGGCTAGGGAAGCCCAGAGCCCCAGTGTTCTTAGGGCTACAAGAGCGCTTCCAAGGAAGGGTGCTGGCTAGCAAGAGCTTTCAGTGCTGGCACTTTTCATCTCTGAGCAATTGCTGGATGTTTGCAATTTCTCACCTGAGCTCTCTTTAGACTGCGCGAGAGGATGAGCAGAAGATTAGGTGGCTAGAGAAGCCCAGAGCCCCAGTGTTCTTAGGCCTACAAAAGCGCTTCCAAGGAAGGGGGCTGGCTAGCAACAGCTTTCAGTGCTGGCACTTTTCATCTCTGAGCAATTGCTCGACGTTTGCAATTTCTCAGCTCTTGTCTACGAGACGGAAAGAGAATGACCGTGATGTTTGGTGGGTAGAGAAGCGCAAAGCCCCAGTGTTGCTGCGCCTGTGAAAGCGCTTCCAAGGAAGGGTGCTGGCTAGCCACAGCTTTCAGTGCTGGCACTTTTCATCTCTGAGCAATTGCTCGACGTTTGCAATTTCTCAGCTCTTATCTACGAGACGGAGAGATAGTGACCGTGACGTTTGGTGGGTAGAGAAGCGCAAAGCCCCACTGTTGCTGCGCCTGTCAAAGCGCTTCCAAGGAAGGGTGCTGGCTAGCAAGAGCTTTCAGTGCTGGCACTTTTCACCTCTGAGCAATTGCTCGACGTTTGCAATTTCTCAGCTCTTATCTACGAGACGGAGAGATAGTGACCGTGATGTTTGGTGGGTAGAGAAGCGCAAAGCCCCAGTGTTGCTGCGCCTGTGAAAGCGCTTCCAAGGAAGGGTGCTGGCTAGCCACAGCTTTCAGTGCTGGCACTTTTCATCTCTGAGCAATTGCTCGACGTTTGCAGTTTCTCACCTGAGCTCTCTTTAGAGTGCGCGAGAGGATGAGCAGCAGGTTAGGTGGCTAGAGAAGCCCAGAGCCCCAGTGTTCTTAGGGCTACAAGAGCGCTTCCAAGGAAGGGTGCTGGCTAGCAAGAGCTTTCAGTGCTGGCACTTTTCATCTCTGAGCAATTGCTGGATGTTTGCAATTTCTCACCTGAGCTCTCTTTAGACTGCGCGAGAGGATGAGCAGAAGATTAGGTGGCTAGAGAAGCCCAGAGCCCCAGTGTTCTTAGGCCTACAAAAGCGCTTCCAAGGAAGGGTGCTGGCTAGCAACAGCTTTCAGTGCTGGCACTTTTCATCTCTGAGCAATTGCTCGACGTTTGCAATTTCTCAGCTCTTGTCTACGAGACGGAAAGAGAATGACCGTGATGTTTGGTGGGTAGAGAAGCGCAAAGCCCCAGTGTTGCTGCGCCTGTGAAAGCGCTTCCAAGGAAGGGTGCTGGCTAGCAACAGCTTTCAGTGCTGGCACTTTTCATCTCTGAGCAATTGCTCGACGTTTGCAATTTCTCAGCTCTTATCTACGAGACGGAGAGATAGTGACCGTGATGTTTGGTGGGTAGAGAAGCGCAAAGCCCCAGTGTTGCTGCGCCTGTGAAAGCGCTTCCAAGGAAGGGTGCTGGCTAGCAACAGCTTTCAGTGCTGGCACTTTTCACCTCTGAGCAATTGCTCGACGTTTGCAATTTCTCAGCTCTTATCTACGAGACGGAGAGATAGTGACCGTGACGTTTGGTGGGTAGAGAAGCGCAAAGCCCCAGTGTTGCTGCGCCTGTGAAAGCGCTTCCAAGGAAGGGTGCTGGCTAGCAACAGCTTTCAGTGCTGGCACTTTTCATCTCTGAACAATTGCTCAACGTTTGCAATCTCTCACCTGAGCTCTCTTTAGACTGCGCGAGAGGATGAGCAGAAGAGTAGGTGGCTAGAGAAGCCCAGAGCCCCACTGTTCTTAGGCCTACAAAAGCGTTTCCAAGGAAGGGTGCTGGCTAGCAACAGCTTTCAGTGCTGGCACTTTTCATCTTTGAGCAGTTGCTCGACGTTTGCAATTTCTCAGCTCGTGTCTACGAGACGGAGAGATAGTGACCGTGATGTTTGGTGGGTAGAGAAGCGCAAAGCCCCAGTGTTGCTGCGCCTGTGAAAGCGCTTCCAAGGAAGGGTGCTGGCTAGCCACAGCTTTCAGTGCTGGCACTTTTCATCTCTGAGCAATTGCTCGACGTTTGCAATTTCTCACCTGAGCTCTCTTTATACTGCGCGAGAGGATGAGCAGAAGATTAGGTGGCTAGAGAAGCCCAGAGCCCCAGTGTTCTTAGGCCTACAAGAGCGCTTCCAAGGAAGGGTGCTGGCTAGCAAGAGCTTTCAGTGCTGGCACTTTTCATCTCTGAGCAATTGCTGGATGTTTGCAATTTCTCACCTGAGCTCTCTTTAGACTGCGCGAGAGGATGAGCAGAAGATTAGGTGGCTAGAGAAGCCCAGAGCCCCAGTGTTCTTAGGGCTACAAGAGCGCTTCCAAGGAAGGGTGCTGGCTAGCAACAGCTTTCAGTGCTGGCACTTTTCATCTCTGAGCAATTGCTCGACGTTTGCAATTTCTCAGCTCGTGTCTACGAGACGGAAAGAGAATGACCGTGATGTTTGGTGGGTAGAGAAGCGCAAAGCCCCAGTGTTGCTGCGCCTGTGAAAGCGCTTCCAAGGAAGGGTGCTGGCTAGCCACAGCTTTCAGTGCTGGCACTTTTCATCTCTGAGCAATTGCTCGACGTTTGCAATTTCTCAGCTCTTGTCTACGAGACGGAGAGATAGTGACCGTGATGTTTGGTGGCTAGAGAAGCGCAAAGCCCCACTGTTGCTGCACCTGTCAAAGCGCTTCCAAGGAAGGGTGCTGGCTAGCAAGAGCTTTCAGTGCTGGCACTTTTCACCTCTGAGCAATTGCTCGACGTTTGCAATTTCTCAGCTCTTATCTACGAGACGGAGAGATAGTGACCGTGACGTTTGGTGGGTAGAGAAGCGCAAAGCCCCAGTGTTGCTGCGCCTGTGAAAGCGCTTCCAAGGAAGGGTGCTGGCTAGCAACAGCTTTCAGTGCTGGCACTTATCATCTCTGAGAAATTGCTGGAAGTTTGCAATTTCTCACCTGAGCTCTCTTTAGACTGCGCGAGATGATGAGCAGTAGAGTAGGTGGCTAGAGAAGCCCAGAGCCCCAGTGTTCTTAGGCCTACAAAAGCGTTTCCAAGGAAGGGTGCTGGCTAGCAACAGCTTTCAGTGCTGGCACTTTTCATCTCTGAGCAATTGCTCGACGTTTGCAATTTCTCAGCTCTTGTCTACGAAAAAGAGAGATAGTGACCGTGATGTTTGGTGCGTAGAGAAGCGCAAAGCCCCAGTGTTGCTGCGCCTGTGAAAGCGCTTCCAAGGAAGGGTGCTGGCTAGCAACAGCTTTCAGTGCTGGCACTTTTCATCTCTGAGCAATTGCTCGACGTTTGCAATTTCTCACCTGAGCTCTCTTTAGACTGCGCGAGAGGATGAGCAGAAGATGAGGTGGCTAGAGAAGCCCAGAGCCCCAGTGTTCTTAGGGCTACAAAAGCACTTCCAAGGAAGGGTGCTGGCTAGCCACAGCTTTCAGTGCTGGCACTTTTCATCTCTGAGCAATTGCTCGACGTTTGCAATTTCTCACCTGAGCTCTCTTTAGACTGCGCGAGAGGATGAGCAGAAGATTAGGTGGCTAGAGAAGCCCAGAGCCCCAGTGTTCTTAGGCCTACAAAAGCGCTTCCAAGGAAGGGTGCTGGCTAGCAACAGCTTTCAGTGCTGGCACTTTTCATCTCTGAGCAATTGCTCGACGTTTGCAATTTCTCACCTGAGCTCTCTTTAGACTGCGCGAGAGGATGAGCAGAAGATTAGGTGGCTAGAGAAGCCCAGAGCCCCAGTGTTCTTAGGGCTACAAAAGCGCTTCCAAGGAAGGGTGCTGGCTAGCAACAGCTTTCAGTGCTGGCACTTTTCATCTTTGAGCAGTTGCTCGACGTTTGCAATTTCTCAGCTCTTAGCTACGAGACGGAGAGATAGTGACCGTGATGTTTGGTGGGTAGAGAAGCGCAAAGCCCCAGTGTTGCTGCGCCTGTGAAAGCGCTTCCAAGGAAGGGTGCTGGCTAGCCACAGCTTTCAGTGCTGGCACTTTTCATCTCTGAGCAATTGCTCGACGTTTGCAATTTCTCACCTGAGCTCTCTTTATACTGCGCGAGAGGATGAGCAGAAGGTTAGGTGGCTAGAGAAGCCCAGAGCCCCAGTGTTCTTAGGGCTACAAGAGCACTTCCAAGGAAGGGTGCTGGCTAGCAACAGCTTTCAGTGCTGGCACTTTTCATCTCTGAGCAATTGCTCGACGTTTGCAATTTCTCCCCTGAGCTCTCTTTAGACTGCGCGAGAGGATGAGCAGAAGAGTAGGTGGCTAGAGAAGCCCAGAGCCCCAGTGTTCTTAGGCCTACAAGAGCGCTTCCAAGGAAGGGTGCTGGCTAGCAACAGCTTTCAGTGCTGGCACTTTATATCTCTGAGCAATTGCTCGACGTTTGAAATTTATCAGCTCGTGTCTACGAGACGGAAAGAGAATGACCGTGATGTTTGGTGGGTAGAGAAGCGCAAAGCCCCAGTGTTGCTGCGCCTGTGAAAGCGCTTCCAAGGAAGGGTGCTGGCTAGCCACAGCTTTCAGTGCTGGCACTTTTCATCTCTGAGCAATTGCTCGACGTTTGCAATTTCTCAGCTCTTATCTACGAGACGGAGAGATAGTGACCGTGACGTTTGGTGGGTAGAGAAGCGCAAAGCCCCACTGTTGCTGCGCCTGTCAAAGCGCTTCCAAGGAAGGGTGCTGGCTAGCAAGAGCTTTCAGTGCTGGCACTTTTCACCTCTGAGCAATTGCTCGACGTTTGCAATTTCTCAGCTCGTGTCTACGAGACGGAGAGATAGTGACCGTGATGTTTGGTGGGTAGAGAAGCGCAAAGCGCCAGTGTTGCTGCGCCTGTCAAAGCGCTTCCAAGGAAGGGTGCTGGCTAGCAACAGCTTTCAGTGCTGGCACTTTTCATCTCTGAGCAATTGCTCGACGTTTGCAATTTCTCACCTGAGCTCTCTTTAGACTGTGCGAGAGGATGAGCAGAAGGTTAGGTGGCTAGAGAAGCCCAGAGCCCCAGTGTTCTTAGGCCTACAAAAGCGTTTCCAAGGAAGGGTGCTGGCTAGCAACAGCTTTCAGTGCTGGCACTTTTCATCTCTGAGCAATTGCTCGACGTTTGCAATTTCTCAGCTCGTGTCTACGAGACGGAGAGATAGTGACCGTGACGTTTGGTGGGTAGAGAAGCGCAAAGCCCCACTGTTGCTGCGCCTGTGAAAGCGCTTCCAAGGAAGGGTGCTGGCTAGCAAGAGCTTTCAGTGCTGGCACTTTTCATCTCTGAGCAATTGCTGGACGTTTGCAATTTCTCACCTGAGCTCTCTTTAGACTGCGCGAGAGGATGAGCAGAAGATTAGGTGGCTAGAGAAGCCCAGAGCCCCAGTGTTCTTAGGCCTACAAAAGCGCTTCCAAGGAAGGGTGCTGGCTAGCAACAGCTTTCAGTGCTGGCACTTTTCATCTCTGAGCAATTGCTCGACGTTTGCAATCTCTCACCTGGGCTCTCTTTAGACTGCGCGAGAGGATGAGCAGAAGATTAGGTGGCTAGAGAAGCGCAAAGCCCCAGTGTTCTTAGGCCTACAAAAGCGCTTCCAAGGAAGGGTGCTGGCTAGCAACAGCTTTCAGTGCTGGCACTTTTCATCTCTGAGCAATTGCTCGACGTTTGCAATTTCTCAGCTCGTGTCTACGAGACGGAAAGAGAATGACCGTGATGTTTGGTGGGTAGAGAAGCGCAAAGCCCCAGTGTTGCTGCGCCTGTGAAAGCGCTTCCAAGGAAGGGTGCTGGCTAGCCACAGCTTTCAGTGCTGGCACTTTTCATCTCTGAGCAATTGCTCGACGTTTGCAATTTCTCAGCTCTTGTCTACGAGACGGAGAGATAGTGACCGTGATGTTTGGTGGCTAGAGAAGCGCAAAGCCCCACTGTTGCTGCACCTGTCAAAGCGCTTCCAAGGAAGGGTGCTGGCTAGCAAGAGCTTTCAGTGCTGGCACTTTTCACCTCTGAGCAATTGCTCGACGTTTGCAATTTCTCAGCTCTTATCTACGAGACGGAGAGATAGTGACCGTGACGTTTGGTGGGTAGAGAAGCGCAAAGCCCCAGTGTTGCTGCGCCTGTGAAAGCGCTTCCAAGGAAGGGTGCTGGCTAGCAACAGCTTTCAGTGCTGGCACTTATCATCTCTGAGAAATTGCTGGAAGTTTGCAATTTCTCACCTGAGCTCTCTTTAGACTGCGCGAGATGATGAGCAGTAGAGTAGGTGGCTAGAGAAGCCCAGAGCCCCAGTGTTCTTAGGCCTACAAAAGCGTTTCCAAGGAAGGGTGCTGGCTAGCAACAGCTTTCAGTGCTGGCACTTTTCATCTCTGAGCAATTGCTCGACGTTTGCAATTTCTCAGCTCTTGTCTACGAAAAAGAGAGATAGTGACCGTGATGTTTGGTGCGTAGAGAAGCGCAAAGCCCCAGTGTTGCTGCGCCTGTGAAAGCGCTTCCAAGGAAGGGTGCTGGCTAGCAACAGCTTTCAGTGCTGGCACTTTTCATCTCTGAGCAATTGCTCGACGTTTGCAATTTCTCACCTGAGCTCTCTTTAGACTGCGCGAGAGGATGAGCAGAAGATGAGGTGGCTAGAGAAGCCCAGAGCCCCAGTGTTCTTAGGGCTACAAAAGCACTTCCAAGGAAGGGTGCTGGCTAGCCACAGCTTTCAGTGCTGGCACTTTTCATCTCTGAGCAATTGCTCGACGTTTGCAATTTCTCACCTGAGCTCTCTTTAGACTGCGCGAGAGGATGAGCAGAAGATTAGGTGGCTAGAGAAGCCCAGAGCCCCAGTGTTCTTAGGCCTACAAAAGCGCTTCCAAGGAAGGGTGCTGGCTAGCAACAGCTTTCAGTGCTGGCACTTTTCATCTCTGAGCAATTGCTCGACGTTTGCAATTTCTCACCTGAGCTCTCTTTAGACTGCGCGAGAGGATGAGCAGAAGATTAGGTGGCTAGAGAAGCCCAGAGCCCCAGTGTTCTTAGGGCTACAAAAGCGCTTCCAAGGAAGGGTGCTGGCTAGCAACAGCTTTCAGTGCTGGCACTTTTCATCTTTGAGCAGTTGCTCGACGTTTGCAATTTCTCAGCTCTTAGCTACGAGACGGAGAGATAGTGACCGTGATGTTTGGTGGGTAGAGAAGCGCAAAGCCCCAGTGTTGCTGCGCCTGTGAAAGCGCTTCCAAGGAAGGGTGCTGGCTAGCCACAGCTTTCAGTGCTGGCACTTTTCATCTCTGAGCAATTGCTCGACGTTTGCAATTTCTCACCTGAGCTCTCTTTATACTGCGCGAGAGGATGAGCAGAAGGTTAGGTGGCTAGAGAAGCCCAGAGCCCCAGTGTTCTTAGGGCTACAAGAGCACTTCCAAGGAAGGGTGCTGGCTAGCAACAGCTTTCAGTGCTGGCACTTTTCATCTCTGAGCAATTGCTCGACGTTTGCAATTTCTCCCCTGAGCTCTCTTTAGACTGCGCGAGAGGATGAGCAGAAGAGTAGGTGGCTAGAGAAGCCCAGAGCCCCAGTGTTCTTAGGCCTACAAGAGCGCTTCCAAGGAAGGGTGCTGGCTAGCAACAGCTTTCAGTGCTGGCACTTTATATCTCTGAGCAATTGCTCGACGTTTGAAATTTATCAGCTCGTGTCTACGAGACGGAAAGAGAATGACCGTGATGTTTGGTGGGTAGAGAAGCGCAAAGCCCCAGTGTTGCTGCGCCTGTGAAAGCGCTTCCAAGGAAGGGTGCTGGCTAGCCACAGCTTTCAGTGCTGGCACTTTTCATCTCTGAGCAATTGCTCGACGTTTGCAATTTCTCAGCTCTTATCTACGAGACGGAGAGATAGTGACCGTGACGTTTGGTGGGTAGAGAAGCGCAAAGCCCCACTGTTGCTGCGCCTGTCAAAGCGCTTCCAAGGAAGGGTGCTGGCTAGCAAGAGCTTTCAGTGCTGGCACTTTTCACCTCTGAGCAATTGCTCGACGTTTGCAATTTCTCAGCTCGTGTCTACGAGACGGAGAGATAGTGACCGTGATGTTTGGTGGGTAGAGAAGCGCAAAGCGCCAGTGTTGCTGCGCCTGTCAAAGCGCTTCCAAGGAAGGGTGCTGGCTAGCAACAGCTTTCAGTGCTGGCACTTTTCATCTCTGAGCAATTGCTCGACGTTTGCAATTTCTCACCTGAGCTCTCTTTAGACTGTGCGAGAGGATGAGCAGAAGGTTAGGTGGCTAGAGAAGCCCAGAGCCCCAGTGTTCTTAGGCCTACAAAAGCGTTTCCAAGGAAGGGTGCTGGCTAGCAACAGCTTTCAGTGCTGGCACTTTTCATCTCTGAGCAATTGCTCGACGTTTGCAATTTCTCAGCTCGTGTCTACGAGACGGAGAGATAGTGACCGTGACGTTTGGTGGGTAGAGAAGCGCAAAGCCCCACTGTTGCTGCGCCTGTGAAAGCGCTTCCAAGGAAGGGTGCTGGCTAGCAAGAGCTTTCAGTGCTGGCACTTTTCATCTCTGAGCAATTGCTGGACGTTTGCAATTTCTCACCTGAGCTCTCTTTAGACTGCGCGAGAGGATGAGCAGAAGATTAGGTGGCTAGAGAAGCCCAGAGCCCCAGTGTTCTTAGGCCTACAAAAGCGCTTCCAAGGAAGGGTGCTGGCTAGCAACAGCTTTCAGTGCTGGCACTTTTCATCTCTGAGCAATTGCTCGACGTTTGCAATCTCTCACCTGGGCTCTCTTTAGACTGCGCGAGAGGATGAGCAGAAGATTAGGTGGCTAGAGAAGCGCAAAGCCCCAGTGTTCTTAGGCCTACAAAAGCGCTTCCAAGGAAGGGTGCTGGCTAGCAACAGCTTTCAGTGCTGGCACTTTTCATCTCTGAGCAATTGCTCGACGTTTACAATTTCTCAACTCGTATATACGAGACAGAAAGAGAATGACCGCGACGTTTGGTGGGTAGAGAAGCGCAAAGCCCCAGTGTTGCTGCGCCTGTGAAAGCGCTTCCAAGGAAGGGTGCTGGCTAGCAACAGCTTTCAGTGCTGGCACTTTTCATCTCTGAGCAATTGCTGGACGTTTGCAATTTCTCACCTGAGCTCTCTTTAGAGTGCGCGAGAGGATGAGCAGAAGATTAGGTGGCTAGAGAAGCCCAGAGCCCCAGTGTTCTTAGGGCTACAAAAGCGCTTCCAAGGAAGGGTGCTGGCTAGCAAGAGCTTTCAGTGCTGGCACTTTTCATCTCTGAGCAATTGCTGGATGTTTGCAATTTCTCACCTGAGCTCTCTTTAGACTGCGCGAGAGGATGAGCAGAAGATTAGGTGGCTAGAGAAGCCCAGAGCCCCAGTGTTCTTAGGCCTACAAAAGCGCTTCCAAGGAAGGGTGCTGGCTAGCAACAGCTTTCAGTGCTGGCACTTTTCATCTCTGAGCAATTGCTCGACGTTTGCAATTTCTCAGCTCGTATATACGAGACAGAAAGAGAATGACCGTGACGTTTGGTGGGTAGAGAAGCGCAAAGCCCCAGTGTTGCTGCGCCTGTGAAAGCGCTTCCAAGGAAGGGTGCTGGCTAGCAAGAGCTTTCAGTGCTGGCACTTTTCATCTCTGAGCAATTGCTCGACGTTTGCAATTTCTCACCTGAGCTCTCTTTAGACTGCGCGAGAGGATGAGCAGATTAGGTGGCTAGAGAAGCCCAGAGCCCCAGTGTTCTTAGGCCTACAAAAGCGCTTCCAAGGAAGGGTGCTGGCTAGCAACAGCTTTCAGTGCTGGCACTTTTCATCTCTGAGCAATTGCTCGACGTTTGCAATTTCTCAACTCGTATATACGAGACAGAAAGAGAATGACCGTGACGTTTGGTGGGTAGAGAAGCGCAAAGCCCCAGTGTTGCTGCGCCTGTGAAAGCGCTTCCAAGGAAGGGTGCTGGCTAGCAACAGCTTTCAGTGCTGGCAGTTTTCATCTCTGAGCAATTGCTCGACGTTTGCAATTTCTCACCTGAGATCTCTTTAGACTGCGTGAGAGGATGAGCAGAAGAGTAGGTCGCTAGAGAAGCCCAGAGCCCCAGTGTTCTTAGGGCTACAAAAGCACTTCCAAGGAAGGGTGCTGGCTAGCAACAGCTTTCAGTGCTGGCACTTTTCATCTCTGAGCAATTGCTCGACGTTTGCAATTTCTCACCTGAGCTCTCTTTAGACTGCGCGAGAGGATGAGCAGAAGATTAGGTGGCTAGAGAAGCCCAGAGCCCCAGTGTTCTTAGGCCTACAAAAGCGCTTCCAAGGAAGGGTGCTGGCTAGCAAGAGCTTTCAGTGCTGGCACTTTTCATCTCTGAGCAATTGCTCGACGTTTGCAATTTCTCCCCTGAGCTCTCTTTAGACTGCGCGAGAGGATGAGCAGAAGATTAGGTGGCTAGAGAAGCCCAGAGCCCCACTGTTCTTAGGGCTACAAAAGCGCTTCCAAGGAAGGGGGCTGGCTAGCAACAGCTTTCAGTGCTGGCACTTTTCATCTCTGAGCAATTGCTCGACGTTTGCAATTTCTCAGCTCGTGTCTACGAGACGGAGAGATAGTGACCTTGATATTTGGTGGGTAGAGAAGCGCAAAGCCCCAGTGTTGCTGCGCCTGTGAAAGCGCTTCCAAGGAAGGGTGCTGGCTAGCAACAGCTTTCAGTGCTGGCACTTTTCATCTCTGAGCAATTGCTCGACGTTTGCAATTTCTCACCTGAGCGCTCTTTAGACTGCGCGAGAGGATGAGCAGAAGAGTAGGTGGCTAGAGAAGCCCAGAGCCCCAGTGTTCTTAGGGCTACAAAAGCGCTTCCAAGGAAGGGTGCTGGCTAGCAACAGCTTTCAGTGCTAGCACTTTTCACCTCTGAGCAATTGCTCGACGTTTGCAATTTCTCAACTCGTACATACGAGACAGAAAGAGAATGACCGTGACGTTTGGTGGGTAGAGAAGCGCAAAGCCCCACTGTTGCTGCGCCTGTGAAAGCGCTTCCAAGGAAGGGTGCTGGCTAGCCACAGCTTTCAGTGCTGGCACTTTTCATCTCTGAGCAATTGCTCGACGTTTGCAATTTCTCAGCTCTTATCTACGAGACGGAGAGATAGTGACCGTGATGTTTGGTGGGTAGAGAAGCGCAAAGCCCCACTGTTGCTGCGCCTGTCAAAGCGCATCCAAGGAAGGGTGCTGGCTAGCAACAGCTTTCAGTGCTGGCACTTTTCATCTCTGAGCAATTGCTCGACGTTTGCAATTTCTCACCTGAGCGCTCTTTAGACTGCGCGAGAGGATGAGCAGAAGATTAGGTGGCTAGAGAAGCCCAGAGCCCCAGTGTTCTTAGGGCTACAAAAGCGCTTCCAAGGAAGGCTGCTGGCTAGCCACAGCTTTCAGTGCTGGCACTTTTCATCTCTGAGAAATTGCTGGACGTTTGCAATTTCTCACCTGAGCTCTCTTTAGACTGCGCGAGAGGATGAGCAGAAGGTTAGGTGGCTAGAGAAGCCCAGAGCCCCAGTGTTCTTAGGGCTACAAGAGCGCTTCCAAGGAAGGGTGCTGGCTAGCAACAGCTTTCAGTGCTGGCACTTTTCATCTCTGAGCAATTGCTGGATGTTTGCAATTTCTCACCTGAGCTCTCTTTAGACTGCGCGAGAGGATGAGCAGAAGATGAGGTGGCTAGAGAAGCCCAGAGCCCCACTGTTCTTAGGGCTACAAGAGCGCTTCCAAGGAAGGGTGCTGGCTAGCAAGAGCTTTCAGTGCTGGCACTTTTCATCTCTGAGCAATTGCTCGACGTTTGCAATTTATCAGCTCGTGTCTACGAGACGGAAAGAGAATGACCGTGATGTTTGGTGGGTAGAGAAGCGCAAAGCCCCACTGTTGCTGCGCCTGTGAAAGCGCTTCCAAGGAAGGGTGCTGGCTAGCAAGAGCTTTCAGTGCTGGCACTTTTCATCTCTGAGCAATTGCTCGACGTTTGCAATTTCTCAGCTCTTATCTACGAGACGGAGAGATAGTGACCGTGACGTTTGGTGGGTAGAGAAGCGCAAAGCCCCACTGTTGCTGCGCCTGTCAAAGCGCTTCCAAGGAAGGGTGCTGGCTAGCAAGAGCTTTCAGTGCTGGCACTTTTCACCTCTGAGCAATTGCTCGACGTTTGCAATTTCTCAGCTCTTATCTACGAGACGGAGAGATAGTGACCGTGACGTTTGGTGGGTAGAGAAGCGCAAAGCCCCAGTGTTGCTGCGCCTGTGAAAGCGCTTCCAAGGAAGGGTGCTGGCTAGCAACAGCTTTCAGTGCTGGCACTTATCATCTCTGAGAAATTGCTGGACGTTTGCAATTTCTCACCTGAGCTCTCTTTAGACTGCGCGAGAGGATGAGCAGAAGAGTAGGTAGCTAGAGAAGCCCAGAGCCCCAGTGTTCTTAGGCCTACAAAAGCGCTTCCAAGGAAGGGTGCTGGCTAGCCTCAGCTTTCAGTGCTGGCACTTTTCATCTCTGAGCAATTGCTCGACGTTTGCAATTTCTCACCTGAGCTCTCTTTAGACTGCGCGAGAGGATGAGCAGAAGAGTAGGTGGCTAGAGAAGCGCAAAGCCCCACTGTTCTTAGGCCTACAAAAGCGCTTCCAAGGAAGGGTGCTGGCTAGCCACAGCTTTCAGTGCTGGCACTTTTCATCTTTGAGCAGTTGCTCAACGTTTGCAATTTCTCAGCTCTTGTCTACGAGACAGAAAGAGAATGACCGTGATGTTTGGTGGGTAGAGAAGCGCAAAGCCCCAGTGTTGCTGCGCCTGTGAAAGCGCTTCCAAGGAAGGGTGCTGGCTAGCAGCAGCTTTCAGTGCTGGCACTTTTCATCTCTGAGCAATTGCTCGACGTTTGCAATTTCTCACCTGAGCGCTCTTTAGACTGCGCGAGAGGATGAGCAGAAGATTAGGTGCCTAGAGAAGCAAAGAGCCCCAGTGTTCTAAGGGCTACAAAAGCGCTTCCAAGGAAGGGTGCTGGCTAGCAACAGCTTTCAGTGCTGGCACTTTTCATCTCTGAGCAATTGCTCGACGTTTGCAATTTCTCAGCTCGTGTCTACGAGACGGAGAGATAGTGAGCGTGATGTTTGGTGGCTAGAGAAGCGCAAAGCCCCAGTGTTGCTGCGCCTGTGAAAGCGCTTCCAAGGAAGGGTGCTGGCTAGCAACAGCTTTCAGTGCTGGCACTTTTCATCTCTGAGCAATTGCTCGACGTTTGCAATTTCTCAACTCGTATCTACGAGACGGAAAGAGAAGGACCGTGATGTTTGGTGGCTAGAGAAGTGCAAAGCCCCAGTGTTGCTGCGCCTGTGAAAGCGCTTCCAAGGAAGGGTGCTGGCTAGCAACAGCTTTCAGTGCTGGCACTTTTCATCTCTGAGCAATTGCTCGACGTTTGCAATTTCTCACCTGAGCTCTCTTTTGACTGCGCGAGAGGATGAGCAGAAGATTAGGTGGCTAGAGAAGCCCAGAGCCCCAGTGTTCTTAGGCCTACAAAAGCGCTTCCAAGGAAGGGTGCTGGCTAGCCACAGCTTTCAGTGCTGGCACTTTTCATCTCTGAGCAATTGCTGGACGTTTGCAATTTCTCAGCTCGTGTCTATGAGACGGAAAGAGAATGACCGTGATGTTTGGTGGGTAGAGAAGCGCAAAGCCCCAGTGTTGCTGCGCCTGTGAAAGCGCTTCCAAGGAAGGGTGCTGGCTAGCAAGAGCTTTCAGTGCTGGCACTTTTCATCTCTGAGCAATTGCTCGACGTTTGCAATTTCTCAGCTCTTATCTACGAGACGGAGAGATAGTGACCGTGACGTTTGGTGGGTAGAGAAGCGCAAAGCCCCACTGTTGCTGCGCCTGTCAAAGCGCTTCCAAGGAAGGGTGCTGGCTAGCAAGAGCTTTCAGTGCTGGCACTTTTCACCTCTGAGCAATTGCTCGACGTTTGCAATTTCTCAGCTCGTGTTTACGAGACGGAGAGATAGTGACCGTGATGTTTGGTGGGTAGAGAAGCGCAAAGCCCCAGTGTTGCTGCGCCTGTGAAAGCGCTTCCAAGGAAGGGTGCTGGCTAGCCACAGCTTTCAGTGCTGGCACTTTTCATCTCTGAGCAATTGCTCGACGTTTGCAGTTTCTCACCTGAGCTCTCTTTATACTGCGCGAGAGGATGAGCAGAAGGTTAGGTGGCTAGGGAAGCCCAGAGCCCCAGTGTTCTTAGGGCTACAAGAGCGCTTCCAAGGAAGGGTGCTGGCTAGCAAGAGCTTTCAGTGCTGGCACTTTTCATCTCTGAGCAATTGCTGGATGTTTGCAATTTCTCACCTGAGCTCTCTTTAGACTGCGCGAGAGGATGAGCAGAAGATGAGGTGGCTAGAGAAGCCCAGAGCCCCAGTGTTCTTAGGCCTACAAAAGCGCTTCCAAGGAAGGGTGCTGGCTAGCAACAGCTTTCAGTGCTGGCACTTTTCATCTCTGAGCAATTGCTCGACGTTTGCAATTTCTCAGCTCTTGTCTACGAGACGGAAAGAGAATGACCGTGATGTTTGGTGGGTAGAGAAGCGCAAAGCCCCACTGTTGCTGCGCCTGTGAAAGCGCTTCCAAGGAAGGGTGCTGGCTAGCCACAGCTTTCAGTGCTGGCACTTTTCATCTCTGAGCAATTGCTCGACGTTTGCAATTTCTCAGCTCTTATCTACGAGACGGAGAGATAGTGACCGTGACGTTTGGTGGGTAGAGAAGCGCAAAGCCCCACTGTTGCTGCGCCTGTCAAAGCGCTTCCAAGGAAGGGTGCTGGCTAGCAAGAGCTTTCAGTGCTGGCACTTTTCACCTCTGAGCAATTGCTCGACGTTTGCAATTTCTCAGCTCTTATCTACGAGACGGAGAGATAGTGACCGTGATGTTTGGTGGGTAGAGAAGCGCAAAGCCCCAGTGTTGCTGCGCCTGTGAAAGCGCTTCCAAGGAAGGGTGCTGGCTAGCAACAGCTTTCAGTGCTGGCACTTTTCATCTCTGAGCAATTGCTCGACGTTTGCAATTTCTCACCTGAGCTCTCTTTAGAGTGCGCGAGAGGATGAGCAGAAGGTTAGGTGGCTAGGGAAGCCCAGAGCCCCAGTGTTCTTAGGGCTACAAGAGCGCTTCCAAGGAAGGGTGCTGGCTAGCAAGAGCTTTCAGTGCTGGCACTTTTCATCTCTGAGCAATTGCTGGATGTTTGCAATTTCTCACCTGAGCTCTCTTTAGACTGCGCGAGAGGATGAGCAGAAGATTAGGTGGCTAGAGAAGCCCAGAGCCCCAGTGTTCTTAGGCCTACAAAAGCGCTTCCAAGGAAGGGTGCTGGCTAGCAACAGCTTTCAGTGCTGGCACTTTTCATCTCTGAGCAATTGCTCGACGTTTGCAATTTCTCAGCTCTTGTCTACGAGACGGAAAGAGAATGACCGTGATGTTTGGTGGGTAGAGAAGCGCAAAGCCCCAGTGTTGCTGCGCCTGTGAAAGCGCTTCCAAGGAAGGGTGCTGGCTAGCCACAGCTTTCAGTGCTGGCACTTTTCATCTCTGAGCAATTGCTCGACGTTTGCAATTTCTCAGCTCTTATCTACGAGACGGAGAGATAGTGACCGTGATGTTTGGTGGGTAGAGAAGCGCAAAGCCCCAGTGTTGCTGCGCCTGTGAAAGCGCTTCCAAGGAAGGGTGCTGGCTAGCAAGAGCTTTCAGTGCTGGCACTTTTCACCTCTGAGCAATTGCTCGACGTTTGCAATTTCTCAGCTCTTATCTACGAGACGGAGAGATAGTGACCGTGACGTTTGGTGGGTAGAGAAGCGCAAAGCCCCAGTGTTGCTGCGCCTGTGAAAGCGCTTCCAAGGAAGGGTGCTGGCTAGCAACAGCTTTCAGTGCT
The DNA here is from genome assembly GCA_037962945.1 of Sarcoramphus papa. Taxonomy (NCBI): domain Eukaryota; kingdom Metazoa; phylum Chordata; class Aves; order Accipitriformes; family Cathartidae; genus Sarcoramphus; species Sarcoramphus papa. The sequence goes on from CM075586.1 coordinate 96,795,349, forward strand.
GGCACTTATCATCTCTGAGAAATTGCTGGACGTTTGCAATTTCTCACCTGAGCTCTCTTTAGACTGCGCGAGAGGATGAGCAGAAGAGTAGGTGGCTAGAGAAGCCCAGAGCCCCACTGTTCTTAGGCCTACAAAAGCGTTTCCAAGGAAGGGTGCTGGCTAGCAACAGCTTTCAGTGCTGGCACTTTTCATCTTTGAGCAGTTGCTCGACGTTTGCAATTTCTCAGCTCGTGTTTACGAGACGGAGAGATAGTGACCGTGATGTTTGGTGGGTAGAGAAGCGCAAAGCCCCAGTGTTGCTGCGCCTGTGAAAGCGCTTCCAAGGAAGGGTGCTGGCTAGCCACAGCTTTCAGTGCTGGCACTTTTCATCTCTGAGCAATTGCTCGACGTTTGCAATTTCTCACCTGAGCTCTCTTTAGACTGCGCGAGAGGATGAGCAGAAGGTTAGGTGGCTAGAGAAGCCCAGAGCCCCAGTGTTCTTAGGCCTACAAGAGCGCTTCCAAGGAAGGGTGCTGGCTAGCAAGAGCTTTCAGTGCTGGCACTTTTCATCTCTGAGCAATTGCTGGATGTTTGCAATTTCTCACCTGAGCTCTCTTTAGACTGCGCGAGAGGATGAGCAGAAGATTAGGTGGCTAGAGAAGCCCAGAGCCCCACTGTTCTTAGGGCTACAAGAGCGCTTCCAAGGAAGGGTGCTGGCTAGCAACAGCTTTCAGTGCTGGCACTTTTCATCTCTGAGCAATTGCTCGACGTTTGCAATTTCTCAGCTCGTGTCTACGAGACGGAAAGAGAATGACCGTGATGTTTGGTGGGTAGAGAAGCGCAAAGCCCCAGTGTTGCTGCGCCTGTGAAAGCGCTTCCAAGGAAGGGTGCTGGCTAGCCACAGCTTTCAGTGCTGGCACTTTTCATCTCTGAGCAATTGCTCGACGTTTGCAATTTCTCAGCTCTTGTCTACGAGACGGAGAGATAGTGACCGTGATGTTTGGTGGGTAGAGAAGCGCAAAGCCCCACTGTTGCTGCACCTGTCAAAGCGCTTCCAAGGAAGGGTGCTGGCTAGCAAGAGCTTTCAGTGCTGGCACTTTTCACCTCTGAGCAATTGCTCGACGTTTGCAATTTCTCAGCTCTTATCTACGAGACGGAGAGATAGTGACCGTGACGTTTGGTGGGTAGAGAAGCGCAAAGCCCCAGTGTTGCTGCGCCTGTGAAAGCGCTTCCAAGGAAGGGTGCTGGCTAGCAACAGCTTTCAGTGCTGGCACTTATCATCTCTGAGAAATTGCTGGAAGTTTGCAATTTCTCACCTGAGCTCTCTTTAGACTGCGCGAGAGGATGAGCAGTAGAGTAGGTGGCTAGAGAAGCCCAGAGCCCCAGTGTTCTTAGGCCTACAAAAGCGTTTCCAAGGAAGGGTGCTGGCTAGCAACAGCTTTCAGTGCTGGCACTTTTCATCTCTGAGCAATTGCTCGACGTTTGCAATTTCTCAGCTCTTGTCTACGAAAAAGAGAGATAGTGACCGTGATGTTTGGTGCGTAGAGAAGCGCAAAGCCCCAGTGTTGCTGCGCCTGTGAAAGCGCTTCCAAGGAAGGGTGCTGGCTAGCAACAGCTTTCAGTGCTGGCACTTTTCATCTCTGAGCAATTGCTCGACGTTTGCAATTTCTCACCTGAGCTCTCTTTAGAGTGCGCGAGAGGATGAGCAGAAGATGAGGTGGCTAGAGAAGCCCAGAGCCCCAGTGTTCTTAGGGCTACAAAAGCACTTCCAAGGAAGGGTGCTGGCTAGCAACAGCTTTCAGTGCTGGCACTTTTCATCTCTGAGCAATTGCTCGACGTTTGCAATTTCTCACCTGAGCTCTCTTTAGACTGCGCGAGAGGATGAGCAGAAGATTAGGTGGCTAGAGAAGCCCAGAGCCCCAGTGTTCTTAGGCCTACAAAAGCGCTTCCAAGGAAGGGTGCTGGCTAGCAACAGCTTTCAGTGCTGGCACTTTTCATCTCTGAGCAATTGCTCGACGTTTGCAATTTCTCACCTGAGCTCTCTTTAGACTGCGCGAGAGGATGAGCAGAAGATTAGGTGGCTAGAGAAGCCCAGAGCCCCAGTGTTCTTAGGGCTACAAAAGCGCTTCCAAGGAAGGGTGCTGGCTAGCAACAGCTTTCAGTGCTGGCACTTTTCATCTCTGAGCAGTTGCTCGACGTTTGCAATTTCTCAGCTCTTAGCTACGAGACGGAGAGATAGTGACCGTGATGTTTGGTGGGTAGAGAAGCGCAAAGCCCCAGTGTTGCTGCGCCTGTGAAAGCGCTTCCAAGGAAGGGTGCTGGCTAGCAACAGCTTTCAGTGCTGGCACTTATCATCTCTGAGCAATTGCTCGACGTTTGCAATTTCTCACCTGAGCTCTCTTTAGACTGCGCGAGAGGATGAGCAGTAGAGTAGGTGGCTAGAGAAGCCCAGAGCCCCAGTGTTCTTAGGCCTACAAAAGCGTTTCCAAGGAAGGGTGCTGGCTAGCAACAGCTTTCAGTGCTGGCACTTTTCATCTCTGAGCAATTGCTCGACGTTTGCAATCTCTCCCCTGAGCTCTCTTTAGACTGCGCGAGAGGATGAGCAGAAGAGTAGGTGGCTAGAGAAGCCCAGAGCCCCAGTGTTCTTAGGGCTACAAGAGCGCTTCCAAGGAAGGGTGCTGGCTAGCAACAGCTTTCAGTGCTGGCACTTTTCATCTCTGAGCAATTGCTCGACGTTTGAAATTTATCAGCTCGTGTCTACGAGACGGAAAGAGAATGACCGTGATGTTTGGTGGGTAGAGAAGCGCAAAGCCCCAGTGTTGCTGCGCCTGTGAAAGCGCTTCCAAGGAAGGGTGCTGGCTAGCCACAGCTTTCAGTGCTGGCACTTTTCATCTCTGAGCAATTGCTCGACGTTTGCAATTTCTCAGCTCTTATCTACGAGACGGAGAGATAGTGACCGTGACGTTTGGTGGGTAGAGAAGCGCAAAGCCCCACTGTTGCTGCGCCTGTCAAAGCGCTTCCAAGGAAGGGTGCTGGCTAGCAAGAGCTTTCAGTGCTGGCACTTTTCACCTCTGAGCAATTGCTCGACGTTTGCAATTTCTCAGCTCGTGTCTACGAGACGGAGAGATAGTGACCGTGATGTTTGGTGGGTAGAGAAGCGCAAAGCGCCAGTGTTGCTGTGCCTGTCAAAGCGCTTCCAAGGAAGGGTGCTGGCTAGCAACAGCTTTCAGTGCTGGCACTTTTCATCTCTGAGCAATTGCTCGACGTTTGCAATTTCTCACCTGAGCTCTCTTTAGACTGTGCGAGAGGATGAGCAGAAGGTTAGGTGGCTAGAGAAGCCCAGAGCCCCAGTGTTCTTAGGCCTACAAAAGCGTTTCCAAGGAAGGGTGCTGGCTAGCAACAGCTTTCAGTGCTGGCACTTTTCATCTCTCAGCAATTGCTCGACGTTTGCAATTTCTCAGCTCGTGTCTACGAGACGGAGAGATAGTGACCGTGACGTTTGGTGGGTAGCCAAGCGCAAAGCCCCAGTGTTGCTGCGCCTGTGAAAGCGCTTCCAAGGAAGGGTGCTGGCTAGCAAGAGCTTTCACTGCTGGCACTTTTCATCTCTGAGCAATTGCTCGACGTTTGCAATTTCTCACCTGAGCTCTCTTTAGACTGCGCGAGAGGATGAGCAGAAGAGTAGGTGGCTAGAGAAGCCCAGAGCCCCACTGTTCTTAGGGCTACAAGAGCGTTTCCAAGGAAGGGTGCTGGCTAGCAACAGCTTTCAGTGCTGGCACTTTTCATCTCTGAGCAATTACTCGACGTTTGCAATTTCTCAGGTCGTGTCTACGAGACGGAGAGATAGTGACCGTGACGTTTGGTGGGTAGAGAAGCGCAAAGCCCCAGTGTTGCTGCGCCTGTGAAAGCGCTTCCAAGGAAGGGTGCTGGCTAGCAACAGCTTTCAGTGCTGGCACTTTTCATCTCTGAGCAATTGCTCGACGTTTGCAATTTCTCCCCTGAGCTCTCTTTAGAGTGCTTGAGAGGATGAGCAGAAGGTTAGGTGGCTAGAGAAGCCCAGAACCCCAGTGTTCTTAGGCCTACAAAAGCGTTTCCAAGGAAGGGTGCTGGCTAGCAACAGCTTTCAGTGCTGGCACTTTTCATCTCTGAGCAATTGCTCGACGTTTGCAATTTCTCAGCTCGTGTCTACGAGACGGAGAGATAGTGACCGTGACGTTTGGTGGGTAGCCAAGCACAAAGCCCCAGTGTTGCTGCGCCTGTGAAAGCGCTTCCAAGGAAGGGTGCTGGCTAGCAACAGCTTTCAGTGCTGGCACTTTTCATCTCTGAGCAATTGCTCGACGTTTGCAATTTCTCACCTGAGCTCTCTTTAGACTGCGCGAGAGGATGAGCAGAAGAGTAGGTGGCTAGAGAAGCCCAGAGCCCCACTGTTCTTAGGGCTACAAGGGCGTTTCCAAGGAAGGGTGCTGGCTAGCAAGAGCTTTCAGTGCTGGCACTTTTCATCTCTGAGCAATTGCTCGACGTTTACAATTTCTCAGGTCGTGTCTACGAGACGGAGAGATAGTGACCGTGATGTTTGGTGGGTAGAGAAGCGCAAAGCCCCAGTGTTGCTGCGCCTGTGAAAGCGCTTCCAAGGAAGGGTGCTGGCTAGCAACAGCTTTCAGTGCTGGCACTTTTCATCTCTGAGCAATTGCTCGACGTTTGCAATTTCTCACCTGAGCTCTCTTTAGACTGCGCGAGAGGATGAGCAGAAGATGAGGTGGCTAGAGAAGCCCGGAGCCCCAGTGTTCTTAGGGCTACAAAAGCACTTCCAAGGAAGGGTGCTGGCTAGCAACAGCTTTCAGTGCTGGCACTTTTCATCTCTGAGCAATTGCTCGACGTTTGCAATTTCTCACCTGAGCTCTCTTTAGACTGCGCGAGAGGATGAGCAGAAGATTAGGTGGCTAGAGAAGCCCAGAGCCCCAGTGTTCTTAGGGCTACAAAAGCGCTTCCAAGGAAGGGTGCTGGCTAGCAACAGCTTTCAGTGCTGGCACTTTTCATCTCTGAGCAATTGCTCGACGTTTGCAATCTCTCACCTGAGCTCTCTTTAGACTGCGCGAGAGGATGAGCAGAAGATGAGGTGGCTAGAGAAGCCCAGAGCCCCAGTGTTCTTAGGGCTACAAAAGCGCTTCCAAGGAAGGGTGCTGGCTAGCAAGAGCTTTCAGTGCTGGCACTTTTCATCTCTGAGCAATTGCTCGACGTTTGCAATTTCTCAGCTCGTGTCTACGAGACGGAGAGATAGTGACCTTGATATTTGGTGGGTAGAGAAGCGCAAAGCCCCAGTGTTGCTGCGCCTGTGAAAGCGCTTCCAAGGAAGGGTGCTGGCTAGCAACAGCTTTCAGTGCTGGCACTTTTCATCTCTGAGCAATTGCTCGACGTTTGCAATTTCTCACCTGAGCGCTCTTTAGACTGCGCGAGAGGATGAGCAGAAGTGTAGGTGGCTAGAGAAGCCCAGAGCCCCAGTGTTCTTAGGGCTACAAAAGCGCTTCCAAGGAAGGGTGCTGGCTAGCAACAGCTTTCAGTGCTGGCACTTTTCATCTCTGAGCAATTGCTCGACGTTTGCAATCTCTCACCTGAGCTCTCTTTAGACTGCGCGAGAGGATGAGCAGAAGATTAGGTGGCTAGAGAAGCCCAGAGCCCCAGTGTTCTTAGGGCTACAAAAGCGCTTCCAAGGAAGGGTGCTGGCTAGCAACAGCTTTCAGTGCTGGCACTTTTCATCTCTGAGCAATTGCTCGACGTTTGCAATTTGTCAACTCGTATATACGAGACAGAAAGAGAATGACCGTGACGTTTGGTGGGTAGAGAAGCGCAAAGCCCCAGTGTTGCTGCGCCTGTGAAAGCGCTTCCAAGGAAGGGTGCTGGCTAGCAACAGCTTTCAGTGCTGGCACTTTTCATCTCTGAGCAATTGCTGGACGTTTGCAATTTCTCACCTGAGCTCTCTTTAGACTGCGCGAGAGGATGAGCAGATTAGGTGGCTAGAGAAGCCCAGAGCCCCACTGTTCTTAGGGCTACAAAAGCGCTTCCAAGGAAGGGTGCTGGCTAGCAACAGCTTTCAGTGCTGGCACTTTTCATCTCTGAGCAATTGCTCGACGTTTGCAATTTCTCACCTGAGCTCTCTTTAGACTGCGCAAGAGGATGAGCAGAAGATTAGGTGGCTAGAGAAGCCCAGAGCCCCAGTGTTCTTAGGCCTACAAAAGCGCTTCCAAGGAAGGGTGCTGGCTAGCAACAGCTTTCAGTGCTGGCACTTTTCATCTCTGAGCAATTGCTCGACGTTTACAATTTCTCAACTCGTATATACGAGACAGAAAGAGAATGACCGTGACGTTTGGTGGGTAGAGAAGCGCAAAGCCCCAGTGTTGCTGCGCCTGTGAAAGCGCTTCCAAGGAAGGGTGCTGGCTAGCAACAGCTTTCAGTGCTGGCAGTTTTCATCTCTGAGCAATTGCTCGACGTTTGCAATTTCTCACCTGAGATCTCTTTAGACTGCGTGAGAGGATGAGCAGAAGAGTAGGTCGCTAGAGAAGCCCAGAGCCCCAGTGTTCTTAGGGCTACAAAAGCACTTCCAAGGAAGGGTGCTGGCTAGCAACAGCTTTCAGTGCTGGCACTTTTCATCTCTGAGCAATTGCTCGACGTTTGCAATTTCTCACCTGAGCTCTCTTTAGACTGCGCGAGAGGATGAGCAGAAGATTAGGTGGCTAGAGAAGCCCAGAGCCCCAGTGTTCTTAGGCCTACAAGAGCGCTTCCAAGGAAGGGTGCTGGCTAGCAAGAGCTTTCAGTGCTGGCACTTTTCATCTCTGAGCAATTGCTCGACGTTTGCAATTTCTCCCCTGAGCTCTCTTTAGACTGCGCGAGAGGATGAGCAGAAGATTAGGTGGCTAGAGAAGCCCAGAGCCCCACTGTTCTTAGGGCTACAAAAGCGCTTCCAAGGAAGGGTGCTGGCTAGCAACAGCTTTCAGTGCTGGCACTTTTCATCTCTGAGCAATTGCTCGACGTTTGCAATTTCTCAGCTCGTGTCTACGAGACGGAGAGATAGTGACCTTGATATTTGGTGGGTAGAGAAGCGCAAAGCCCCAGTGTTGCTGCGCCTGTGAAAGCGCTTCCAAGGAAGGGTGCTGGCTAGCAACAGCTTTCAGTGCTGGCAGTTTTCATCTCTGAGCAATTGCTCGACGTTTGCAATTTCTCACCTGAGCGCTCTTTAGACTGCGCGAGAGGATGAGCAGAAGAGTAGGTGGCTAGAGAAGCCCAGAGCCCCAGTGTTCTTAGGCCTACAAAAGCGCTTCCAAGGAAGGGTGCTGGCTAGCAACAGCTTTCAGTGCTGGCACTTTTCACCTCTGAGCAATTGCTCGACGTTTGCAATTTCTCAACTCGTATATACGAGACGGAAGGAGAATGACCATGACGTTTGGTGGGTAGAGAAGCGCAAAGCCCCAGTGTTGCTGCGCCTGTGAAAGCGCTTCCAAGGAAGGGTGCTGGCTAGCAACAGCTTTCAGTGCTGGCACTTTTCATCTCTGAGCAATTGCTCGACGTTTGCAATTTCTCACCTGAGCTCTCTTTAGACTGCACGAGAGGATGAGCAGAAGAGTAGGTGGCTAGAGAAGCCCAGAGCCCCACTGTTCTTAGGGCTACAAGAGCGTTTCCAAGGAAGGGTGCTGGCTAGCAACAGCTTTCAGTGCTGGCACTTTTCATCTCTGAGCAATTACTCGACGTTTGCAATTTCTCAGGTCGTGTCTACGAGACGGAGAGATAGTCACCGTGACGTTTGGTGGGTAGAGAAGCGCAAAGCCCCAGTGTTGCTGCGCCTGTGAAAGCGCTTCCAAGGAAGGGTGCTGGCTAGCAACAGCTTTCAGTGCTGGCACTTTTCATCTCTGAGCAATTGCTCGACGTTTGCAATTTCTCACCTGAGCTCTCTTTAGACTGCGCGAGAGGATGAGCAGAAGATTAGGTGGCTAGAGAAGCCCAGAGCCCCAGTGTTCTTAGGGCTACAAAAGCGCTTCCAAGGAAGGGTGCTGGCTAGCAAGAGCTTTCAGTGCTGGCACTTTTCATCTCTGAGCAATTGCTCGACGTTTGCAATCTCTCACCTGAGCTCTCTTTAGACTGCGCGAGAGGATGAGCAGAAGATGAGGTGGCTAGAGAAGCCCAGAGCCCCAGTGTTCTTAGGGCTACAAAAGCGCTTCCAAGGAAGGGTGCTGGCTAGCAAGAGCTTTCAGTGCTGGCACTTTTCATCTCTGAGCAATTGCTCGACGTTTGCAATTTCTCAGCTCGTGTCTACGAGACGGAGAGATAGTGACCTTGATATATGGTGGGTAGAGAAGCGCAAAGCCCCAGTGTTGCTGCGCCTGTGAAAGCGCTTCCAAGGAAGGGTGCTGGCTAGCAACAGCTTTCAGTGCTGGCACTTTTCATCTCTGAGCAATTGCTCGACGTTTGCAATTTCTCACCTGAGCGCTCTTTAGACTGCGCGAGAGGATGAGCAGAAGTGTAGGTGGCTAGAGAAGCCCAGAGCCCCAGTGTTCTTAGGGCTACAAAAGCGCTTCCAAGGAAGGGTGCTGGCTAGCAACAGCTTTCAGTGCTGGCACTTTTCATCTCTGAGCAATTGCTCGACGTTTGCAATCTCTCCCCTGAGCTCTCTTTAGAGTGCGCGAGAGGATGAGCAGAAGAGTAGGTGGCTAGAGAAGCCCAGAGCCCCAGTGTTCTTAGGCCTACAAAAGCGCTTCCAAGGAAGGGTGCTGGCTAGCAACAGCTTTCAGTGCTGGCACTTTTCATCTCTGAGCAATTGCTCGACGTTTACAATTTCTCAACTCGTATATACGAGACAGAAAGAGAATGACCGTGACGTTTGGTGGGTAGAGAAGCGCAAAGCCCCAGTGTTGCTGCGCCTGTGAAAGCGCTTCCAAGGAAGGGTGCTGGCTAGCAACAGCTTTCAGTGCTGGCAGTTTTCATCTCTGAGCAATTGCTCGACGTTTGCAATTTCTCACCTGAGATCTCTTTAGACTGCGTGAGAGGATGAGCAGAAGAGTAGGTCGCTAGAGAAGCCCAGAGCCCCAGTGTTCTTAGGGCTACAAAAGCACTTCCAAGGAAGGGTGCTGGCTAGCAACAGCTTTCAGTGCTGGCACTTTTCATCTCTGAGCAATTGCTCGACGTTTGCAATTTCTCACCTGAGCTCTCTTTAGACTGCGCGAGAGGATGAGCAGAAGATTAGGTGGCTAGAGAAGCCCAGAGCCCCAGTGTTCTTAGGCCTACAAGAGCGCTTCCAAGGAAGGGTGCTGGCTAGCAAGAGCTTTCAGTGCTGGCACTTTTCATCTCTGAGCAATTGCTCGACGTTTGCAATTTCTCCCCTGAGCTCTCTTTAGACTGCGCGAGATGATGAGCAGAAGATTAGGTGGCTAGAGAAGCCCAGAGCCCCACTGTTCTTAGGGCTACAAAAGCGCTTCCAAGGAAGGGTGCTGGCTAGCAACAGCTTTCAGTGCTGGCACTTTTCATCTCTGAGCAATTGCTCGACGTTTGCAATTTCTCAACTCGTATATACGAGACGGAGAGATAGTCACCGTGACGTTTGTTGGCTAGAGAAGCGCAAAGCCCCAGTGTTGCTGCGCCTGTGAAAGCGCTTCCAAGGAAGGGTGCTGGCTAGCAACAGCTTTCAGTGCTGGCACTTTTCATCTCTGAACAATTGCTCGACGTTTGCAATTTCTCACCTGAGCTCTCTTTAGACTGCGCGAGAGGATGAGCAGAAGAGTAGGTGGCTAGAGAAGCCCAGAGCCCCAGTGTTCTTAGGCCTACAAAAGCGCTTCCAAGGAAGGGTGCTGGCTAGCAAGAGCTTTCAGTGCTGGCACTTTTCATCTCTGAGCAATTGCTCGACGTTTGCAATTTCTCAGCTCGTGTCTACGAGACGGAAGGAGAATGACCATGACGTTTGGTGGGTAGAGAAGCGCAAAGCCCCAGTGTTGCTGCGCCTGTGAAAGCGCTTCCAAGGAAGGGTGCTGGCTAGCAACAGCTTTCAGTGCTGGCACTTTTCATCTCTGAGCAATTGCTCGACGTTTGCAATTTCTCACCTGAGCTCTCTTTAGACTGCTCGAGAGGATGAGCAGAAGAGTAGGTGGCTAGAGAAGCCCAGAGCCCCAGTGTTCTTAGGGCTACAAAAGCGCTTCCAAGGAAGGGTGCTGGCTAGCAACAGCTTTCAGTGCTGGCACTTTTCATCTCTGAGCAATTGCTCGACGTTTACAATTTCTCACCTGAGCTCTCTTTAGACTGCGCGAGAGGATGAGCAGAAGATTAGGTGGCTAGAGAAGCCCAGAGCCCCACTGTTCTTAGGGCTACAAGAGCGCTTCCAAGGAAGGGTGCTGGCTAGCAAGAGCTTTCAGTGCTGGCACTTTTCATCTCTGAACAATTGCTCGACGTTTGCAATTTCTCAGCTCGTGTCTACGAGACGGAGAGAGAGTGACCTTGATGTTTGGTGGCTAGAGAAGCGCAAAGCCCCAGTGTTGCTGCGCCTGTGAAAGCGCTTCCAAGGAAGGGTGCTGGCTAGCAACAGCTTTCAGTGCTGGCACTTTTCATCTCTGAGCAATTGCTCGACGTTTGCAATTTCTCACCTGAGCGCTCTTTAGACTGCGCGAGAGGATGAGCAGAAGATTAGGTGGCTAGAGAAGCCCAGAGCCCCAGTGTTCTTAGGGCTACAAAAGCGCTTCCAAGGAAGGGTGCTGGCTAGCAACAGCTTTCAGTGCTGGCACTTTTCATCTCTGAGCAATTGCTCGACGTTTGCAATTTCTCAACTCGTATATACGAGACAGAAAGAGAATGACCGTGACGTTTGGTGGGTAGAGAAGCGCAAAGCCCCAGTGTTGCTGCGCCTGTGAAAGCGCTTCCAAGGAAGGGTGCTGGCTAGCAACAGCTTTCAGTGCTGGCACTTTTCATCTCTGAGCAATTGCTCGACATTTGCAATCTCTCACCTGAGCTCTCTTTAGAGTGCGTGAGAGGATGAGCAGAAGAGTAGGTGGCTAGAGAAGCCCAGAGCCCCAGTGTTCTTAGGCCTACAAAAGCGCTTCCAAGGAAGGGTGCTGGCTAGCAACAGCTTTCAGTGCTGGCACTTTTCATCTCTGAGCAATTGCTCGACGTTTACAATTTCTCAGCTCGTGTCTACGAGAAGGAAAGAGAATGACCGTGACGTTTGGTGGGTAGAGAAGCGCAAAGCCCCAGTGTTGCTGCGCCTGTGAAAGCGCTTCCAAGGAAGGGTGCTGGCTAGCAACAGCTTTCAGTGCTGGCACTTTTCATCTCTGAGCAATTGCTCGACGTTTGCAATTTCTCACCTCAGCTCTCTTTAGACTGCGCGAGAGGATGAGCAGAAGATTAGGTGGCTAGAGAAGCCCAGAGTCCCAGTGTTCTTAGGGCTACAAAAGCACTTCCAAGGAAGGGTGCTGGCTAGCAACAGCTTTCAGTGCTGGCACTTTTCATCTCTGAGCAATTGCTCGACGTTTGCAATTTCTCACCTGAGCTCTCTTTAGACTGCGCGAGAGGATGAGCAGAAGATTAGGTGGCTAGAGAAGCCCAGAGCCCCAGTGTTCTTAGGCCTACAAAAGCACTTCCAAGGAAGGGTGCTGGCTAGCAACAGCTTTCAGTGCTGGCATTTTTCATCTTTGAGTAATTGCTCGACATTTGCAATTTCTCAGCTCTTATCTACGAGACGGAGAGATAGTGACCGTGATGTTTGGTGGCTAGAGAAGCGCAAAGCCCCAGTGTTGCTGCGCCTGTGAAAGCGCTTCCAAGGAAGGGTGCTGGCTAGCAACAGCTTTCAGTGCTGGCACTTTTCATCTCTGAGCAATTGCTCGACGTTTGCAATTTATCAGCTCGTGTTTACGAGACGGAAAGAGAATGACCGTGACTTTTGGTGGGTAGAGAAGCGCAAAGCCCCACTGTTGCTGCGCCTGTGAAAGCGCTTCCAAGGAAGGGTGCTGGCTAGCCACAGCTTTCAGTGCTGGCACTTTTCATCTCTGAGCAATTGCTCGACGTTTGCAATTTCTCAGCTCTTATCTACGAGACGGAGAGATAGTGACCGTGACGTTTGGTGGGTAGAGAAGCGCAAAGCCCCACTGCTGCTGCGCCTGTGAAAGCGCTTCCAAGGAAGGGTGCTGGCTAGCAAGAGCTTTCAGTGCTGGCACTTTTCACCTCTGAGCAATTGCTGAACGTTTGCAATTTCTCAGCTCTTATCTACGAGACGGAGAGATAGTGACCGTGACGTTTGGTGGGTAGAGAAGCGCAAAGCCCCAGTGTTGCTGCGCCTGTGAAAGCGCTTCCAAGGAAGGGTGCTGGCTAGCAACAGCTTTCAGTGCTGGCACTTTTCATCTCTGAGCAATTGCTCGACATTTGCAATTTCTCACCTGAGCTCTCTTTAGACTGCGCGAGAGGATGAGCAGAAGGTTAGGTGGCTAGAGAAGCCCAGAGCCCCACTGTTCTTAGGCCTACAAAAGCACTTCCAAGGAAGGGTGCTGGCTAGCAAGAGCTTTCAGTGCTGGCACTTTTCATCTCTGAGCAATTGCTCGACGTTTGCAATTTCTCAGCTCGTGTCTACGAGACGGAGAGATAGTGACCGTGACGTTTGGTGGGTAGCCAAGCGCAAAGCCCCAGTGTTGCTGCGCCTGTGAAAGTGCTTCCAAGGAAGGGTGCTGGCTAGCAACAGCTTTCAGTGCTGGCACTTTTCATCTCTGAGCAATTGCTGGACGTTTGCAATTTCTCACCTGAGCTCTCTTTAGACTGCGCGAGAGGATGAGCAGAAGAGTAGGTGGCTAGAGAAGCCCAGAGCCCCACTGTTCTTAGGGCTACAAAAGCGCTTCCAAGGAAGGGTGCTGGCTAGCAAAAGCTTTCAGTGCTGGCACTTTTCATCTCTGAGCAATTGCTCGACGTTTGCAATTTCTCACCTGAGCTCTCTTTAGACTGCGCGAGAGGATGAGCAGAAGAGTAGGTGGCTAGAGAAGCCCAGAGCCCCAGTGTTCTTAGGCCTACAAAAGCACTTCCAAGGAAGGGTGCTGGCTAGCAACAGCTTTCAGTGCTGGCACTTTTCATCTTTGAGCAGTTGCTCGACGTTTGCAATTTCTCAGCTCGTGTCTACGAGACGGAGAGATAGTGACCGTGACGTTTGGTGGGTAGAGTAGCGCAAAGCCCCAGTGTTGCTGTGCCTGTGAAAGCGCTTCCAAGGAAGGGTGCTGGCTAGCAACAGCTTTCAGTGCTGGCACTTTTCATCTCTGAGCAATTGCTCGACATTTGCAATCTCTCACCTGAGCTCTCTTTAGACTGCTCGAGAGGATGAGCAGAAGATTAGGGGGCTAGAGAAGCCCAGAGCCCCAGTGTTCTTAGGCCTACAAAAGCGCTTCCAAGGAAGGGTGCTGGCTAGCAACAGCTTTCAGTGCTGGCACTTTTCATCTCTGAGCAATTGCTCGATGTTTGCAATTTCTCAGCTCGTGTCTACGAGAAGGAAAGAGAATGACCGTGACGTTTGGTGGGTAGAGAAGCGCAAAGCCCCAGTATTGCTGCGCCTGTGAAAGCGCTTCCAAGGAAGGGTGCTGACTAGCAAGAGCTTTCAGTGCTGGCACTTTTCATCTCTGAGCAATTGCTCGACGTTTGCAATTTCTCACCTCAGCTCTCTTTAGACTGCGCGAGAGGATGAGCAGAAGATGAGGTGGCTAGAGAAGCCCAGAGCCCCAGTGTTCTTAGGGCTACAAAAGCACTTCCAAGGAAGGGTGCTGGCTAGCCACAGCTTTCAGTGCTGGCACTTTTCATCTCTGAGCAATTGCTCGACGTTTGCAATTTCTCACCTGAGCGCTCTTTAGACTGCGCGAGAGGATGAGCAGAAGATTAGGTGGCTAGAGAAGCCCAGAGCCCCAGTGTTCTTAGGCCTACAAAAGCACTTCCAAGGAAGGGTGCTGTCTAGCAACAGCTTTCAGTGCTGGCACTTTTCATCTCTGAGCAATTGCTGGACGTTTGCAATTTCTCAGCTCGTGTCTACGAGACGGAGAGATAGTGACCGTGATGTTTGGTGGCTAGAGAAGCGCAAAGCCCCAGTGTTGCTGCGCCTGTGAAAGCGCTTCCAAGGAAGGGTGCTGGCTAGCAACAGCTTTCAGTGCTGGCACTTTTCATCTCTGAGCAATTGCTGGACGTTTGCAATTTCTCACCTGAGCTCTCTTTAGACTGCGCGAGAGGATGAGCAGAAGATTAGGTGGCTAGAGAAGCCCAGAGCCCCACTGTTCTTAGGGCTACAAGAGCGTTTCCAAGGAAGGGTGCTGGCTAGCAACAGCTTTCAGTGCTGGCACTTTTCATCTCTGAGCAATTGCTCGACGTTTGCAATTTATCAGCTCGTGTTTACGAGACGGAAAGAGAATGACCGTGACTTTTGGTGGGTAGAGAAGCGCAAAGCCCCACTGTTGCTGCGCCTGTGAAAGCGCTTCCAAGGAAGGGTGCTGGCTAGCCACAGCTTTCAGTGCTGGCACTTTTCATCTCTGAGCAATTGCTCGACGTTTGCAATTTCTCAGCTCTTATCTACGAGACGGAGAGATAGTGACCGTGACGTTTGGTGGGTAGAGAAGCGCAAAGCCCCACTGTTGCTGCGCCTGTGAAAGCGCTTCCAAGGAAGGGTGCTGGCTAGCAAGAGCTTTCAGTGCTGGCACTTTTCACCTCTGAGCAATTGCTGAACGTTTGCAATTTCTCAGCTCTTATCTACGAGACGGAGAGATAGTGACCGTGATGTTTGGTGGCTAGAGAAGCGCAAAGCCCCAGTGTTGCTGCGCCTGTGAAAGCGCTTCCAAGGAAGGGTGCTGGCTAGCAAGAGCTTTCAGTGCTGGCACTTTTCATCTCTGAGCAATTGCTCGACATTTGCAATTTCTCACCTGAGCTCTCTTTAGACTGCGCGAGAGGATGAGCAGAAGGTTAGGTGGCTAGAGAAGCCCAGAGCCCCACTGTTCTTAGGCCTACAAAAGCACTTCCAAGGAAGGGTGCTGGCTAGCAAGAGCTTTCAGTGCTGGCACTTTTCATCTCTGAGCAATTGCTCGACGTTTGCAATTTCTCAGCTCGTGTCTACGAGACGGAGAGATAGTGACCGTGACGTTTGGTGGGTAGCCAAGCGCAAAGCCCCAGTGTTGCTGCGCCTGTGAAAGTGCTTCCAAGGAAGGGTGCTGGCTAGCAACAGCTTTCAGTGCTGGCACTTTTCATCTCTGAGCAATTGCTGGACGTTTGCAATTTCTCACCTGAGCTCTCTTTAGACTGCGCGAGAGGATGAGCAGAAGAGTAGGTGGCTAGAGAAGCCCAGAGCCCCACTGTTCTTAGGGCTACAAGAGCGTTTCCAAGGAAGGGTGCTGGCTAGCAAAAGCTTTCAGTGCTGGCACTTTTCATCTCTGAGCAATTACTCGACGTTTGCAATTTCTCAGGTCGTGTCTACGAGACAGAGAGATAGTCACCGTGACGTTTGGTGGGTAGAGAAGCGCAAAGCCCCAGTGTTGCTGTGCCTGTGAAAGCGCTTCCAAGGAAGGGTGCTGGCTAGCAACAGCTTTCAGTGCTGGCACTTTTCATCTCTGAGCAATTGCTCGACGTTTGCAATTTCTCACCTGAGCTCTCTTTAGACTGCGCGAGAGGATGAGCAGAAGATTAGGTGGCTAGAGAAGCCCAGAGCCCCACTGTTCTTAGGGCTACAAAAGCGCTTCCAAGGAAGGGTGCTGGCTAGCAACAGCTTTCAGTGCTGGCACTTTTCATCTCTGAGCAATTGCTCGACGTTTGCAATTTCTCACCTGAGCTCTCTTTAGACTGCGCGAGAGGATGAGCAGAAGAGTAGGTGGCTAGAGAAGCCCAGAGCCCCAGTGTTCTTAGGCCTACAAAAGCACTTCCAAGGAAGGGTGCTGGCTAGCAACAGCTTTCAGTGCTGGCACTTTTCATCTTTGAGCAGTTGCTCGACGTTTGCAATTTCTCAGCTCGTGTCTACGAGACGGAGAGATAGTGACCGTGACGTTTGGTGGGTAGAGTAGCGCAAAGCCCCAGTGTTGCTGCGCCTGTGAAAGCGCTTCCAAGGAAGGGTGCTGGCTAGCAACAGCTTTCAGTGCTGGCACTTTTCATCTCTGAGCAATTGCTCGACATTTGCAATCTCTCACCTGAGCTCTCTTTAGACTGCTCGAGAGGATGAGCAGAAGATTAGGGGGCTAGAGAAGCCCAGAGCCCCAGTGTTCTTAGGGCTACAAAAGCACTTCCAAGGAAGGGTGCTGGCTAGCAACAGCTTTCAGTGCTGGCACTTTTCATCTCTGAGCAATTGCTCGACGTTTGCAATTTCTCAGCTCGTGTCTACGAGACGGAGAGATAGTGACCGTGACGTTTGGTGGGTAGCCAAGCGCAAAGCCCCAGTGTTGCTGCGCCTGTGAAAGCGCTTCCAAGGAAGGGTGCTGGCTAGCAACAGCTTTCAGTGCTGGCACTTTTCATCTCTGAGCAATTGCTGGACGTTTGCAATTTCTCACCTGAGCTCTCTTTAGACTGCGCGAGAGGATGAGCAGAAGATTAGGTGGCTAGAGAAGCCCAGAGCCCCAGTGTTCTTAGGGCTACAAAAGCGCTTCCAAGGAAGGGTGCTGGCTAGCAACAGCTTTCAGTGCTGGCACTTTTCATCTCTGAGCAATTGCTCGACGTTTACAATTTCTCAGGTCGTGTCTACGAGACGGAGAGATAGTCACCGTGACGTTTGGTGGGTAGAGAAGCGCAAAGCCCCAGTGTTGCTGCGCCTGTGAAAGCGCTTCCAAGGAAGGGTGCTGGCTAGCAACAGCTTTCAGTGCTGGCACTTTTCATCTCTGAGCAATTGCTGGACGTTTGCAATTTCTCACCTGAGCGCTCTTTAGACTGCGCGAGAGGATGAGCAGAAGATGAGGTGGCTAGAGAAGCCCAGAGCCCCAGTGTTCTTAGGCCTACAAAAGCGCTTCCAAGGAAGGGTGCTGGCTAGCAACAGCTTTCAGTGCTGGCACTTTTCATCTCTGAGCAATTGCTCGACGTTTGCAATCTCTCACCTGAGCTCTCTTTAGACTGCGCGAGAGGATGAGCAGAAGATTAGGTGGCTAGAGAAGCGCTAAGCCCCAGTGTTCTTAGGCCTACAAAAGCGCTTCCAAGGAAGGGTGCTGGCTAGCAACAGCTTTCAGTGCTGGCACTTTTCATCTCTGAGCAATTGCTCGACGTTTACAATTTCTCAACTCGTATATACGAGACAGAAAGAGAATGACCTTGATATTTGGTGGGTAGAGAAGCGCAAAGCCCCAGTGTTGCTGCGCCTGTGAAAGCGCTTCCAAGGAAGGGTGCTGGCTAGCCACAGCTTTCAGTGCTGGCACTTTTCATCTCTGAGCAATTGCTGGACGTTTGCAATTTCTCACCTGAGCTCTCTTTAGACTGCGCGAGAGGATGAGCAGAAGAGTAGGTGGCTAGAGAAGCCCAGAGCCCCAGTGTTCTTAGGGCTACAAAAGCACTTCCAAGGAAGGGTGCTGGCTAGCAACAGCTTTCAGTGCTGGCACTTTTCATCTCTGAGCAATTGCTGGACGTTTGCAATTTCTCACCTGAGCGCTCTTTAGACTGCGCGAGAGGATGAGCAGAAGATGAGGTGGCTAGAGAAGCCCAGAGCCCCAGTGTTCTTAGGCCTACAAAAGCGCTTCCAAGGAAGGGTGCTGGCTAGCAACAGCTTTCAGTGCTGGCACTTTTCATCTCTGAGCAATTGCTCGACGTTTGCAATCTCTCACCTGAGCTCTCTTTAGACTGCGCGAGAGGATGAGCAGAAGATTAGGTGGCTAGAGAAGCGCTAAGCCCCAGTGTTCTTAGGCCTACAAAAGCGCTTCCAAGGAAGGGTGCTGGCTAGCAACAGCTTTCAGTGCTGGCACTTTTCATCTCTGAGCAATTGCTCGACGTTTACAATTTCTCAACTCGTATATACGAGACAGAAAGAGAATGACCTTGATATTTGGTGGGTAGAGAAGCGCAAAGCCCCAGTGTTGCTGCGCCTGTGAAAGCGCTTCCAAGGAAGGGTGCTGGCTAGCCACAGCTTTCAGTGCTGGCACTTTTCATCTCTGAGCAATTGCTGGACGTTTGCAATTTCTCACCTGAGCTCTCTTTAGACTGCGCGAGAGGATGAGCAGAAGAGTAGGTGGCTAGAGAAGCCCAGAGCCCCAGTGTTCTTAGGGCTACAAAAGCACTTCCAAGGAAGGGTGCTGGCTAGCAACAGCTTTCAGTGCTGGCACTTTTCATCTCTGAGCAATTGCTCGACGTTTGCAATCTCTCACCTGAGCGCTCTTTAGACTGCGCGAGAGGATGAGCAGAAGATTAGGTGGCTAGAGAAGCCCAGAGCCCCAGTGTTCTTAGGGCTACAAAAGCGCTTCCAAGGAAGGGTGCTGGCTAGCAACAGCTTTCAGTGCTGGCACTTTTCATCTCTGAGCAATTGCTCGACGTTTACAATTTCTCAACTCGTATATACGAGACAGAAAGAGAATGACCGTGACGTTTGGTGGGTAGAGAAGCGCAAAGCCCCAGTGTTGCTGCGCCTGTGAAAGCGCTTCCAAGGAAGGGTGCTGGCTAGCAAGAGCTTTCAGTGCTGGCACTTTTCATCTCTGAGCAATTGCTGGACGTTTGCAATTCCTCACCTGAGATCTCTTTAGACTGCGCTAGAGGATGAGCAGAAGAGTAGGTGGCTAGAGAAGCCCAGAGTCCCAGTGTTCTTAGGGCTACAAAAGCACTTCCAAGGAAGGGTGCTGGCTAGCAACAGCTTTCAGTGCTGGCACTTTTCATCTCTGAGCAATTGCTCGACGTTTGCAATTTCTCACCTGAGCTCTCTTTAGACTGCGCGAGAGGATGAGCAGAAGATTAGGTGGCTAGAGAAACCCAGAGCCCCAGTGTTCTTAGGGCTACAAAAGCGCTTCCAAGGAAGGGTGCTTGCTAGCAAGAGCTTTCAGTGCTGGCACTTTTCATCTCTGAGCAATTGCTCGACGTTTGCAATTTCTCACCTGAGCTCTCTTTAGACTGCGCGAGAGGATGAGCAGAAGATGAGGTGGCTAGAGAAGCCCAGAGCCCCAGTGTTCTTAGGCCTACAAAAGCGCTTCCAAGGAAGGGTGCTGGCTAGCAACAGCTTTCAGTGCTGGCACTTTTCATCTCTGAGCAATTGCTCGACGTTTGCAATTTCTCAGCTCGTGTCTACAAGACGGAGAGATAGTGACCCTGATATTTGGTAGGTAGAGAAGCGCAAAGCCCCAGTGTTGCTGCGCCTGTGAAAGCGCTTCCAAGGAAGGGTGCTGGCTAGCAACAGCTTTCAGTTTTGGCACTTTTCATCTCTGAGCAATTGCTCAACGTTTGCAATTTCTCACCTGAGCGCTCTTTAGACTGCGCGAGAGGATGAGCAGAAGATTAGGTGGCTAGAGAAGCCCAGAGCCCCAGTGTTCTTAGGCCTACAAAAGCGCTTCCAAGGAAGGGTGCTGGCTAGCAACAGCTTTCAGTGCTGGCACTTTTCATCTCTGAGCAATTGTTCGACGTTTGCAATCTCTCACCTGAGCTCTCTTTAGACTGCGCGAGAGGATGAGCAGAAGATTAGGTGGCTAGAGAAGCGCAAAGCCCCAGTGTTCTTAGGCCTACAAAAGCGCTTCCAAGGAAGGGTGCTGGCTAGCAACAGCTTTCACTGCTGGCACTTTTCATCTCTGAGCAATTGCTCGACGTTTGCAATTTCTCAACTCGTATATACGAGACAGAAAGAGAATGACCGTGACGTTTGGTGGGTAGAGAAGCGCAAAGCCCCAGTGTTGCTGCGCCTGTGAAAGCGCTTCCAAGGAAGGGTGCTGGCTAGCAACAGCTTTCAGTGCTGGCACTTTTCATCTCTGAGCAATTGCTCGACGTTTGCAATTTCTCACCTGAGATCTCTTTAGACTGCGCGAGAGGATGAGCAGAAGAGTAGGTGGCTAGAGAAGCCCAGAGCCCCAGTGTTCTTAGGGCTACAAAAGCACTTCCAAGGAAGGGTGCTGTCTAGCAACAGCTTTCAGTGGTGGCACTTTTCATCTCTGAGCAATTGCTCGACGTTTGCAATTTCTCACCTGAGCTCTCTTTAGACTGCGCGAGAGGATGAGCAGAAGATTAGGTGGCTAGAGAAGCCCAGAGCCCCAGTGTTCTTAGGGCTACAAAAGCGCTTCCAAGGAAGGCTGCTGGCTAGCCACAGCTTTCAGTGCTGGCACTTTTCATCTCTGAGCAATTGCTCGACGTTTGCAATTTCTCACCTGAGCTCTCTTTAGACTGCGCGAGAGGATGAGCAGAAGAGTAGGTGGCTAGAGAAGACCAGAGCCCCAGTGTTCTTAGGCCTACAAAAGCACTTCCAAGGAAGGGTGCTGGCTAGCAAGAGCTTTCAGTGCTGGCACTTTTCATCTCTGAGCAATTGCTCGACGTTTGCAATTTCTCACCTGAGCTCTCTTTAGACTGCGCGAGAGGATGAGCAGAAGATTAGGTGGCTAGAGAAGGCCAGAGCCCCAGTGTTCTTAGGGCTACAAAAGCGCTTCCAAGGAAGGGTGCTGGCTAGCAACAGCTTTCAGTGCTGGCACTTTTCATCTCTGAGCAATTGCTCGACGTTTGCAATTTCTCACCTGAGCTCTCTTTAGAGTGCGCGAGAGGATGAGCAGAAGATGAGGTGGCTAGAGAAGCCCAGAACCCCAGTGTTCTTAGGGCTACAAAAGCGCTTCCAAGGAAGGGTGCTGGCTAGCAACAGCTTTCAGTGCTGGCACTTTTCATCTCTGAGCAATTGCTCGACGTTTGCAATTTCTCAGCTCGTGTCTACGAGACGGAGAGATAGTGACCTTGATATTTGGTGGGTAGAGAAGCGCAAAGCCCCAGTGTTGCTGCGCCTGTGAAAGCGCTTCCAAGGAAGGGTGCTGGCTAGCAACAGCTTTCAGTGCTGGCACTTTTCATCTCTGAGCAATTGCTCGACGTTGGCAATTTCTCACCTGAGCTCTCTTTATACTGCGCGAGAGGATGAGCAGAAGATTAGGTGGCTAGAGAAGCCCAGAGCCCCAGTGTTCTTAGGGCTACAAAAGCGCTTCCAAGGAAGGGTGCTGGCTAGCAACAGCTTTCAGTGCTGGCACTTTTCATCTCTGAGCAATTGCTCGACGTTTGCAATTTCTCACCTGAGCGCTCTTTAGACTGCGCTAGAGGATGAGCAGAAGATTAGGTGGCTAGAGAAGCCCAGAGCCCCACTGTTCTTAGGGCTACAAAAGCGCTTCCAAGGAAGGGTGCTGGCTAGCAACAGCTTTCAGTGCTGGCACTTTTCATCTCTGAGCAATTGCTCGACGTTTGCAATTTCTCAGCTCTTGTCTACGAAACAGAGAGATAGTGACCGTGACGTTTGGTGGGTAGAGAAGCGCAAAGCCCCAGTGTTGCTGCGCCTGTGAAAGCGCTTCCAAGGAAGGGTGCTGGCTAGCAACAGCTTTCAGTGCTGGCACTTTTCATCTCTGAGCAATTGCTCGACGTTTGCAATTTCTCACCTGAGCTCTCTTTAGACTGCGCGAGAGGATGAGCAGAAGATTAGGTGGCTAGAGAAGCCCAGAGCCGCAGTGTTCTTAGGCCTACAAAAGCGCTTCCAAGGAAGGGTGCTGGCTAGCAACAGCTTTCAGTGGTGGCACTTTTCATCTCTGAGCAATTGCTCGACGTTTGCAATTTCTCACCTGAGCTCTCTTTAGACTGCGCGAGAGGATGAGCAGAAGAGTAGGTGGCTAGAGAAGCCCAGAGCCCCAGTGTTCTTAGGGCTACAAAAGCACTTCCAAGGAAGGGTGCTGGCTAGCAACAGCTTTCAGTGCTGGCACTTTTCATCTCTGAGCAATTGCTCGACGTTTGCAATTTCTCACCTGAGCTCTCTTTAGACTGCGCGAGAGGATGAGCAGAAGATTAGGTGGCTAGAGAAGCCCAGAGCCCCAGTGTTCTTAGGCCTACAAAAGCGCTTCCAAGGAAGGGTGCTGGCTAGCAACAGCTTTCAGTGGTGGCACTTTTCATCTCTGAGCAATTGCTCGACGTTTGCAATTTCTCACCTGAGCTCTCTTTAGACTGCGCGAGAGGATGAGCAGAAGATGAGGTGGTTAGAGAAGCCCAGAACCCCACTGTTCTTAGGGCTACAAAAGCGCTTCCAAGGAAGGGTGCTGGCTAGCAACAGCTTTCAGTGCTGGCACTTTTCATCTCTGAGCAATTGCTCGACGTTTGCAATTTCTCAGCTCGTGTCTACGAGACGGAGAGATAGTGACCTTGATATTTGGTGGGTAGAGAAGCGCAAAGCCCCAGTGTTGCTGCGCCTGTGAAAGCGCTTCCAAGGAAGGGTGCTGGCTAGCAACAGCTTTCAGTGCTGGCACTTTTCATCTCTGAGCAATTGCTGGACGTTTGCAATTTCTCACCTGAGCTCTCTTTATACTGCGCGAGAGGATGAGCAGAAGATTAGGTGGCTAGAGAAGCCCAGAGCCCCAGTGTTCTTAGGGCTACAAAAGCGCTTCCAAGGAAGGGTGCTGGCTAGCAACAGCTTTCAGTGCTGGCACTTTTCATCTCTGAGCAATTGCTGGACGTTTGCAATCTCTCACCTGAGCTCTCTTTAGACTGCGCGAGAGGATGAGCAGAAGATTAGGTGGCTAGAGAAGCCCAGAGCCCCAGTGTTCTTAGGCCTACAAAAGCGCTTCCAAGGAAGGGTGCTGGCTAGCAACAGCTTTCACTGCTGGCACTTTTCATCTCTGAGCAATTGCTCGACGTTTACAATTTCTCAACTCGTATATACGAGACAGAAAGAGAATGACCGTGACGTTTGTTGGCTAGAGAAGCGCAAAGCCCCAGTGTTGCTGCGCCTGTGAAAGCGCTTCCAAGGAAGGGTGCTGGCTAGCAACAGCTTTCAGTGCTGGCACTTTTCATCTCTGAGCAATTGCTCGACGTTTGCAATTTCTCACCTGAGATCTCTTTAGACTGCGCGAGAGGATGAGCAGAAGAGTAGGTGGCTAGAGAAGCCCAGAGCCCCAGTGTTCTTAGGGCTACAAAAGCACTTCCAAGGAAGGGTGCTGGCTAGCAACAGCTTTCAGTGCTGGCACTTTTCATCTCTGAGCAATTGCTCGACGTTTGCAATTTCTCACCTGAGCTCTCTTTAGACTGCGCGAGAGGATGAGCAGAAGATTAGGTGGCTAGAGAAGCCCAGAGCCCCAGTGTTCTTAGGGCTACAAAAGCGCTTCCAAGGAAGGGTGCTGGCTAGCAACAGCTTTCAGTGCTGGCACTTTTCATCTCTGAGCAATTGCTCGACGTTTGCAATTTCTCACCTGAGCTCTCTTTAGACTGCGCGAGAGGATGAGCAGAAGATGAGGTGGCTAGAGAAGCCCAGAGCCCCACTGTTCTTAGGCCTACAAAAGCGTTTCCAAGGAAGGGTGCTGGCTAGCAACAGCTTTCAGTGCTGGCACTTTTCATGTCTGAGCAATTGCTCGACGTTTGCAATTTCTCAGCTCGTGTCTACGAGACGGAGAGATAGTGACCTTGATATTTTATGGGTAGAGAAGCGCAAAGCCCCAGTGTTGCTGCGCCTGTGAAAGCGCTTCCAAGGAAGGGTGCTGGCTAGCAACAGCTTTCAGTGCTGGCACTTTTCATCTCTGAGCAATTGCTCGACGTTTGCAATCTCTCACCTGAGCTCTCTTTAGACTGCGCGAGAGGATGAGCAGAAGATTAGGTGGCTAGAGAAGCACAAAGCCCCAGTGTTCTTAGGCCTACAAAAGCGCTTCCAAGGAAGGGTGCTGGCTAGCAAGAGCTTTCAGTGCTGGCACTTTTCATCTCTGAGCAATTGCTCGACGTTTACAATTTCTCAACTCGTATATACGAGACAGAAAGAGAATGACCGTGACGTTTGGTGGGTAGAGAAGCGCAAAGCCCCAGTGTTGCTGTGCCTGTGAAAGCGCTTCCAAGGAAGGGGGCTGGCTAGCAACAGCTTTCAGTGCTGGCACTTTTCATCTCTGAGCAATTGCTCAACGTTTGCAATTTCTCACCTGAGCTCTCTTTAGACTGCGCGAGAGGATGAGCAGAAGAGTAGGTGGCTAGAGAAGCCCAGAGCCCCAGTGTTCTTAGGGCTACAAAAGCACTTCCAAGGAAGGGTGCTGGCTAGCAACAGCTTTCAGTGCTGGCACTTTTCATCTCTGAGCAATTGCTGGACGTTTGCAATTTCTCACCTGAGCTCTCTTTAGACTGCGCGAGAGGATGAGCAGAAGATTAGGTGGCTAGAGAAGCCCAGAGCCCCAGTGTTCTTAGGCCTACAAAAGCGCTTCCAAGGAAGGGTGCTGGCTAGCCACAGCTTTCAGTGCTGGCACTTTTCATCTCTGAGCAATTGCTGGACGTTTGCAATTTCTCACCTGAGCTCTCTTTAGACTGCGCGAGAGGATGAGCAGAAGAGTAGGTGGCTAGAGAAGCCCAGAGCCCCAGTGTTCTTAGGGCTACAAAAGCACTTCCAAGGAAGGGTGCTGGCTAGCAACAGCTTTCAGTGCTGGCACTTTTCATCTCTGAGCAATTGCTGGACGTTTGCAATTTCTCACCTGAGCGCTCTTTAGACTGCGCGAGAGGATGAGCAGAAGATGAGGTGGCTAGAGAAGCCCAGAGCCCCAGTGTTCTTAGGCCTACAAAAGCGCTTCCAAGGAAGGGTGCTGGCTAGCAACAGCTTTCAGTGCTGGCACTTTTCATCTCTGAGCAATTGCTCGACGTTTGCAATCTCTCACCTGAGCTCTCTTTAGACTGCGCGAGAGGATGAGCAGAAGATTAGGTGGCTAGAGAAGCGCTAAGCCCCAGTGTTCTTAGGCCTACAAAAGCGCTTCCAAGGAAGGGTGCTGGCTAGCAACAGCTTTCAGTGCTGGCACTTTTCATCTCTGAGCAATTGCTCGACGTTTTCAATTTCTCACCTGAGCGCTCTTTAGACTGCGCGAGAGGATGAGCAGAAGATTAGGTGGCTAGAGAAGCCCAGAGCCCCAGTGTTCTTAGGGCTACAAAAGCACTTCCAAGGAAGGGTGCTGGCTAGCAACAGCTTTCAGTGCTGGCACTTTTCATCTCTGAGCAATTGCTCGACGTTTGCAATCTCTCACCTGAGCTCTCTTTAGACTGCGCGAGAGGATGAGCAGAAGATTAGGTGGCTAGAGAAGCGCAAAGCCCCAGTGTTCTTAGGCCTACAAAAGCGCTTCCAAGGAAGGGTGCTGGCTAGCCACAGCTTTCAGTGCTGGCACTTTTCATCTCTGAGCAATTGCTCGACGTTTGCAATTTCTCACCTGAGCTCTCTTTAGACTGCGCGAGAGGATGAGCAGAAGAGTAGGTGGCTAGAGAAGCCCAGAGCCCCAGTGTTCTTAGGGCTACAAAAGCACTTCCAAGGAAGGGTGCTGGCTAGCAAGAGCTTTCAGTGCTGGCACTTTTCATCTCTGAGCAATTGCTCGACGTTTGCAATTTCTCACCTGAGCTCTCTTTAGACTGCGCGAGAGGATGAGCAGAAGATTAGGTGGCTAGAGAAGCCCAGAGCCCCAGTGTTCTTAGGGCTACAAAAGCGCTTCCAAGGAAGGGTGCTGGCTAGCAACAGCTTTCAGTGCTGGCACTTTTCATCTCTGAGCAATTGCTCGACGTTTGCAATTTCTCACCTGAGCTCTCTTTAGACTGCGCGAGAGGATGAGCAGAAGATGAGGTGGCTAGAGAAGCCCAGAACCCCACTGTTCTTAGGGCTACAAAAGCGCTTCCAAGGAAGGGTGCTGGCTAGCAACAGCTTTCAGTGCTGGCACTTTTCATCTCTGAGCAATTGCTCGACGTTTGCAATTTCTCAGCTCGTGTCTACGAGACGGAGAGATAGTGACCTTGATATTTGGTGGGTAGAGAAGCGCAAAGCCCCAGTGTTGCTGCGCCTGTGAAAGCGCTTCCAAGGAAGGGTGCTGGCTAGCAACAGCTTTCAGTGCTGGCACTTTTCATCTCTGAGCAATTGCTGGACGTTTGCAATTTCTCACCTGAGCTCTCTTTATACTGCGCGAGAGGATGAGCAGAAGATTAGGTGGCTAGAGAAGCCCAGAGCCCCAGTGTTCTTAGGGCTACAAAAGCGCTTCCAAGGAAGGGTGCTGGCTAGCAACAGCTTTCAGTGCTGGCACTTTTCATCTCTGAGCAATTGCTCGACGTTTGCAATCTCTCACCTGAGCGCTCTTTAGACTGCGCTAGAGGATGAGCAGAAGATTAGGTGGCTAGAGAAGCCCAGAGCCCCAGTGTTCTTAGGCCTACAAAAGCGCTTCCAAGGAAGGGTGCTGGCTAGCAACAGCTTTCAGTGCTGGCACTTTTCATCTCTGAGCAATTGCTCGACGTTTACAATTTCTCAACTCGTATATACGAGACAGAAAGAGAATGACCGTGACGTTTGTTGGCTAGAGAAGCGCAAAGCCCCAGTGTTGCTGCGCCTGTGAAAGCGCTTCCAAGGAAGGGTGCTGGCTAGCAACAGCTTTCAGTGCTGGCACTTTTCATCTCTGAGCAATTGCTCGACGTTTGCAATTTCTCACCTGAGCTCTCTTTAGACTGCGCGAGAGGATGAGCAGAAGAGTAGGTGGCTAGAGAAGCCCAGAGCCCCAGTGTTCTTAGGGCTACAAAAGCACTTCCAAGGAAGGGTGCTGGCTAGCAACAGCTTTCAGTGCTGGCACTTTTCATCTCTGAGCAATTGCTCGACGTTTGCAATTTCTCACCTGAGCTCTCTTTAGACTGCGCGAGAGGATGAACAGAAGATTAGGTGGCTAGAGAAGCCCAGAGCCGCAGTGTTCTTAGGCCTACAAAAGCGCTTCCAAGGAAGGGTGCTGGCTAGCAACAGCTTTCAGTGGTGGCACTTTTCATCTCTGAGCAATTGCTCGACGTTTGCAATTTCTCACCTGAGCTCTCTTTAGACTGCGCGAGAGGATGAGCAGAAGAGTAGGTGGCTAGAGAAGCCCAGAGCCCCAGTGTTCTTAGGCCTACAAAAGCACTTCCAAGGAAGGGTGCTGGCTAGCAACAGCTTTCAGTGCTGCCACTTTTCATCTCTGAGCAATTGCTCGACGTTTGCAATTTCTCACCTGAGCTCTCTTTAGACTGCGCGAGAGGATGAGCAGAAGATGAGGTGGCTAGAGAAGCCCAGAGCCCCAGTGTTCTTAGGCCTACAAAAGCGCTTCCAAGGAAGGGTGCTGGCTAGCAACAGCTTTCAGTGCTGGCACTTTTCATCTCTGAGCAATTGCTCGACGTTTGCAATTTCTCAGCTCGTGTCTACGAGACGGAGAGATAGTGACCGTGACGTTTGGTGGGTAGCCAAGCGCAAAGCCCCAGTGTTGCTGCGCCTGTGAAAGCGCTTCCAAGGAAGGGTGCTGGCTAGCAACAGCTTTCAGTGCTGGCACTTTTCATCTCTGAGCAATTGCTGGACGTTTGCAATTTCTCACCTGAGCTCTCTTTAGACTGCGCGAGAGGATGAGCAGAAGAGTAGGTGGCTAGAGAAGCCCAGAGCCCCAGTGTTCTTAGGGCTACAAGAGCGTTTCCAAGGAAGGGTGCTGGCTAGCAACAGCTTTCAGTGCTGGCACTTTTCATCTCTGAGCAATTGCTCGACGTTTACAATTTCTCAGGTCGTGTCTACGAGACGGAGAGATAGTCACCGTGACGTTTGGTGGGTAGAGAAGCGCAAAGCCCCAGTGTTGCTGCGCCTGTGAAAGCGCTTCCAAGGAAGGGTGCTGGCTAGCAACAGCTTTCAGTGCTGGCACTTTTCATCTCTGAGCAATTGCTGGACGTTTGCAATTTCTCACCTGAGCGCTCTTTAGACTGCGCGAGAGGATGAGCAGAAGATGAGGTGGCTAGAGAAGCCCAGAGCCCCAGTGTTCTTAGGCCTACAAAAGCGCTTCCAAGGAAGGGTGCTGGCTAGCAACAGCTTTCAGTGCTGGCACTTTTCATCTCTGAGCAATTGCTCGACGTTTGCAATCTCTCACCTGAGCTCTCTTTAGACTGCGCGAGAGGATGAGCAGAAGATTAGGTGGCTAGAGAAGCGCTAAGCCCCAGTGTTCTTAGGCCTACAAAAGCGCTTCCAAGGAAGGGTGCTGGCTAGCAACAGCTTTCAGTGCTGGCACTTTTCATCTCTGAGCAATTGCTCGACGTTTACAATTTCTCAACTCGTATATACGAGACAGAAAGAGAATGACCGTGACGTTTGGTGGGTAGAGAAGCGCAAAGCCCCAGTGTTGCTGCGCCTGTGAAAGCGCTTCCAAGGAAGGGTGCTGGCTAGCCACAGCTTTCAGTGCTGGCACTTTTCATCTCTGAGCAATTGCTCGACGTTTGCAATTTCTCACCTGAGATCTCTTTAGACTGCGCGAGAGGATGAGCAGAAGAGTAGGTGGCTAGAGAAGCCCAGAGCCCCAGTGTTCTTAGGGCTACAAAAGCACTTCCAAGGAAGGGTGCTGGCTAGCAACAGCTTTCAGTGCTGGCACTTTTCATCTCTGAGCAATTGCTCAACGTTTGCAATTTCTCACCTGAGCTCTCTTTAGACTGCGCGAGAGGATGAGCAGAAGATTAGGTGGCTAGAGAAGCCCAGAGCCCCACTGTTCTTAGGGCTACAAAAGCGCTTCCAAGGAAGGGTGCTGGCTAGCAACAGCTTTCAGTGCTGGCACTTTTCATCTCTGAGCAATTGCTCGACGTTTGCAATTTCTCAGCTCGTGTCTACGAGACGGAGAGATAGTGACCTTGATATTTGGTGGGTAGAGAAGCGCAAAGCCCCAGTGTTGCTGCGCCTGTGAAAGCGCTTCCAAGGAAGGGTGCTGGCTAGCCACAGCTTTCAGTGCTGGCACTTTTCATCTCTGAGCAATTGCTGGACGTTTGCAATTTCTCACCTGAGCTCTCTTTAGACTGCGCGAGAGGATGAGCAGAAGAGTAGGTGGCTAGAGAAGCCCAGAGCCCCAGTGTTCTTAGGGCTACAAAAGCACTTCCAAGGAAGGGTGCTGGCTAGCAACAGCTTTCAGTGCTGGCACTTTTCATCTCTGAGCAATTGCTCGACGTTTGCAATCTCTCACCTGAGCGCTCTTTAGACTGCGCGAGAGGATGAGCAGAAGATTAGGTGGCTAGAGAAGCCCAGAGCCCCAGTGTTCTTAGGCCTACAAAAGCGCTTCCAAGGAAGGGTGCTGGCTAGCAACAGCTTTCAGTGCTGGCACTTTTCATCTCTGAGCAATTGCTCGACGTTTACAATTTCTCAACTCGTATATACGAGACAGAAAGAGAATGACCGTGACGTTTGGTGGGTAGAGAAGCGCAAAGCCCCAGTGTTGCTGCGCCTGTGAAAGCGCTTCCAAGGAAGGGTGCTGGCTAGCAAGAGCTTTCAGTGCTGGCACTTTTCATCTCTGAGCAATTGCTGGACGTTTGCAATTCCTCACCTGAGATCTCTTTAGACTGCGCGAGAGGATGAGCAGAAGAGTAGGTGGCTAGAGAAGCCCAGAGTCCCAGTGTTCTTAGGGCTACAAAAGCACTTCCAAGGAAGGGTGCTGGCTAGCAACAGCTTTCAGTGCTGGCACTTTTCATCTCTGAGCAATTGCTCGACGTTTGCAATTTCTCACCTGAGCTCTCTTTAGACTGCGCGAGAGGATGAGCAGAAGATTAGGTGGCTAGAGAAACCCAGAGCCCCAGTGTTCTTAGGGCTACAAAAGCGCTTCCAAGGAAGGGTGCTTGCTAGCAAGAGCTTTCAGTGCTGGCACTTTTCATCTCTGAGCAATTGCTTGACGTTTGCAATTTCTCACCTGAGCTCTCTTTAGACTGCGCGAGAGGATGAGCAGAAGATGAGGTGGCTAGAGAAGCCCAGAGCCCCAGTGTTCTTAGGGCTACAAAAGCGCTTCCAAGGAAGGGTGCTGGCTAGCAACAGCTTTCAGTGCTGGCACTTTTCATCTCTGAGCAATTGCTCGACGTTTGCAATTTCTCACCTGAGCTCTCTTTAGACTGCGCGAGAGGATGAGCAGAAGATTAGGTGGCTAGAGAAGCGCAAAGCCCCAGTGTTCTTAGGCCTACAAAAGCGCTTCCAAGGAAGGGTGCTGGCTAGCAACAGCTTTCACTGCTGGCACTTTTCATCTCTGAGCAATTGCTCGACGTTTGCAATTTCTCAACTCGTATATACGAGACAGAAAGAGAATGACCGTGACGTTTGGTGGGTAGAGAAGCGCAAAGCCCCAGTGTTGCTGCGCCTGTGAAAGCGCTTCCAAGGAAGGGTGCTGGCTAGCAACAGCTTTCAGTGCTGGCACTTTTCATCTCTGAGCAATTGCTCGACGTTTGCAATTTCTCACCTGAGATCTCTTTAGACTGCGCGAGAGGATGAGCAGAAGAGTAGGTGGCTAGAGAAGCCCAGAGCCCCAGTGTTCTTAGGGCTACAAAAGCACTTCCAAGGAAGGGTGCTGTCTAGCAACAGCTTTCAGTGGTGGCACTTTTCATCTCTGAGCAATTGCTCGACGTTTGCAATTTCTCACCTGAGCTCTCTTTAGACTGCGCGAGAGGATGAGCAGAAGATTAGGTGACTAGAGAAGCCCAGAGCCCCAGTGTTCTTAGGGCTACAAAAGCGCTTCCAAGGAAGGCT
Source organism: Sarcoramphus papa (assembly GCA_037962945.1). NCBI lineage: Eukaryota > Metazoa > Chordata > Aves > Accipitriformes > Cathartidae > Sarcoramphus > Sarcoramphus papa. The sequence continues at coordinate 96,825,917 of CM075586.1, forward strand.
GCTGGCTAGCCACAGCTTTCAGTGCTGGCACTTTTCATCTCTGAGCAATTGCTCGACGTTTGCAATTTCTCACCTGAGCTCTCTTTAGACTGCGCGAGAGGATGAGCAGAAGAGTAGGTGGCTAGAGAAGCCCAGAGCCCCAGTGTTCTTAGGGCTACAAAAGCACTTCCAAGGAAGGGTGCTGGCTAGCAAGAGCTTTCAGTGCTGGCACTTTTCATCTCTGAGCAATTGCTCGACGTTTGCAATTTCTCACCTGAGCTCTCTTTAGACTGCGCGAGAGGATGAGCAGAAGATTAGGTGGCTAGAGAAGCCCAGAGCCCCAGTGTTCTTAGGGCTACAAAAGCGCTTCCAAGGAAGGGTGCTGGCTAGCAACAGCTTTCAGTGCTGGCACTTTTCATCTCTGAGCAATTGCTCGACGTTTGCAATTTCTCACCTGAGCTCTCTTTAGAGTGCGCGAGAGGATGAGCAGAAGATGAGGTGGCTAGAGAAGCCCAGAACCCCAGTGTTCTTAGGGCTACAAAAGCGCTTCCAAGGAAGGGTGCTGGCTAGCAACAGCTTTCAGTGCTGGCACTTTTCATCTCTGAGCAATTGCTCGACGTTTGCAATTTCTCAGCTCGTGTCTACGAGACGGAGAGATAGTGACCTTGATATTTGGTGGGTAGAGAAGCGCAAAGCCCCAGTGTTGCTGCGCCTGTGAAAGCGCTTCCAAGGAAGGGTGCTGGCTAGCAACAGCTTTCAGTGCTGGCACTTTTCATCTCTGAGCAATTGCTGGACGTTTGCAATTTCTCACCTGAGCTCTCTTTATACTGCGCGAGAGGATGAGCAGAAGATTAGGTGGCTAGAGAAGCCCAGAGCCCCAGTGTTCTTAGGGCTACAAAAGCGCTTCCAAGGAAGGGTGCTGGCTAGCAACAGCTTTCAGTGCTGGCACTTTTCATCTCTGAGCAATTGCTCGACGTTTGCAATCTCTCACCTGAGCGCTCTTTAGACTGCGCTAGAGGATGAGCAGAAGATTAGGTGGCTAGAGAAGCCCAGAGCCCCAGTGTTCTTAGGGCTACAAAAGCGCTTCCAAGGAAGGGTGCTGGCTAGCAACAGCTTTCAGTGCTGGCACTTTTCATCTCTGAGCAATTGCTCGACGTTTGCAATTTCTCAGCTCTTGTCTACGAAACAGAGAGATAGTGACCGTGACGTTTGGTGGGTAGAGAAGCGCAAAGCCCCAGTGTTGCTGCGCCTGTGAAAGCGCTTCCAAGGAAGGGTGCTGGCTAGCAACAGCTTTCAGTGCTGGCACTTTTCATCTCTGAGCAATTGCTCGACGTTTGCAATTTCTCACCTGAGCTCTCTTTAGACTGCGCGAGAGGATGAGCAGAAGATTAGGTGGCTAGAGAAGCCCAGAGCCGCAGTGTTCTTAGGCCTACAAAAGCGCTTCCAAGGAAGGGTGCTGGCTAGCAACAGCTTTCAGTGGTGGCACTTTTCATCTCTGAGCAATTGCTCGACGTTTGCAATTTCTCACCTGAGCTCTCTTTAGACTGCGCGAGAGGATGAGCAGAAGAGTAGGTGGCTAGAGAAGCCCAGAGCCCCAGTGTTCTTAGGGCTACAAAAGCACTTCCAAGGAAGGGTGCTGGCTAGCAACAGCTTTCAGTGCTGGCACTTTTCATCTCTGAGCAATTGCTCGACGTTTGCAATTTCTCACCTGAGCTCTCTTTAGACTGCGCGAGAGGATGAGCAGAAGATTAGGTGGCTAGAGAAGCCCAGAGCCCCAGTGTTCTTAGGCCTACAAAAGCGCTTCCAAGGAAGGGTGCTGGCTAGCAACAGCTTTCAGTGCTGGCACTTTTCATCTCTGAGCAATTGCTCGACGTTTGCAATTTCTCACCTGAGCTCTCTTTAGACTGCGCGAGAGGATGAGCAGAAGATGAGGTGGTTAGAGAAGCCCAGAACCCCACTGTTCTTAGGGCTACAAAAGCGCTTCCAAGGAAGGGTGCTGGCTAGCAACAGCTTTCAGTGCTGGCACTTTTCATCTCTGAGCAATTGCTCGACGTTTGCAATTTCTCAGCTCGTGTCTACGAGACGGAGAGATAGTGACCTTGATATTTGGTGGGTAGAGAAGCGCAAAGCCCCAGTGTTGCTGCGCCTGTGAAAGCGCTTCCAAGGAAGGGTGCTGGCTAGCAACAGCTTTCAGTGCTGGCACTTTTCATCTCTGAGCAATTGCTGGACGTTTGCAATTTCTCACCTGAGCTCTCTTTAGACTGCGCGAGAGGATGAGCAGAAGATTAGGTGGCTAGAGAAGCCCAGAGCCCCAGTGTTCTTAGGGCTACAAAAGCGCTTCCAAGGAAGGGTGCTGGCTAGCAAGAGCTTTCAGTGCTGGCACTTTTCATCTCTGAGCAATTGCTCGACGTTTGCAATCTCTCACCTGAGCTCTCTTTAGACTGCGCGAGAGGATGAGCAGAAGATTAGGTGGCTAGAGAAGCCCAGAGCCCCAGTGTTCTTAGGCCTACAAAAGCGCTTCCAAGGAAGGGTGCTGGCTAGCAACAGCTTTCAGTGCTGGCACTTTTCATCTCTGAGCAATTGCTCGACGTTTACAATTTCTCAACTCGTATATACGAGACAGAAAGAGAATGACCGTGACGTTTGTTGGCTAGAGAAGCGCAAAGCCCCAGTGTTGCTGCGCCTGTGAAAGCGCTTCCAAGGAAGGGTGCTGGCTAGCAACAGCTTTCAGTGCTGCCACTTTTCATCTCTGAGCAATTGCTCGACGTTTGCAATTTCTCACCTGAGATCTCTTTAGACTGCGCGAGAGGATGAGCAGAAGAGTAGGTGGCTAGAGAAGCCCAGAGCCCCAGTGTTCTTAGGGCTACAAAAGCACTTCCAAGGAAGGGTGCTGGCTAGCAACAGCTTTCAGTGCTGGCACTTTTCATCTCTGAGCAATTGCTCGACGTTTGCAATTTCTCACCTGAGCTCTCTTTAGACTGCGCGAGAGGATGAGCAGAAGATGAGGTGGCTAGAGAAGCCCAGAGCCCCACTGTTCTTAGGCCTACAAAAGCGTTTCCAAGGAAGGGTGCTGGCTAGCAACAGCTTTCAGTGCTGGCACTTTTCATGTCTGAGCAATTGCTCGACGTTTGCAATTTCTCAGCTCGTGTCTACGAGACGGAGAGATAGTGACCTTGATATTTTATGGGTAGAGAAGCGCAAAGCCCCAGTGTTGCTGCGCCTGTGAAAGCGCTTCCAAGGAAGGGTGCTGGCTAGCAACAGCTTTCAGTGCTGGCACTTTTCATCTCTGAGCAATTGCTCGACGTTTGCAATCTCTCACCTGAGCTCTCTTTAGACTGCGCGAGAGGATGAGCAGAAGATGAGGTGGCTAGAGAAGCACAAAGCCCCAGTGTTCTTAGGCCTACAAAAGCGCTTCCAAGGAAGGGTGCTGGCTAGCAACAGCTTTCAGTGCTGGCACTTTTCATCTCTGAGCAATTGCTCGACGTTTACAATTTCTCAACTCGTATATACGAGACAGAAAGAGAATGACCGTGACGTTTGGTGGGTAGAGAAGCGCAAAGCCCCAGTGTTGCTGTGCCTGTGAAAGCGCTTCCAAGGAAGGGGGCTGGCTAGCAACAGCTTTCAGTGCTGGCACTTTTCATCTCTGAGCAATTGCTCAACGTTTGCAATTTCTCACCTGAGCTCTCTTTAGACTGCGCGAGAGGATGAGCAGAAGAGTAGGTGGCTAGAGAAGCCCAGAGCCCCAGTGTTCTTAGGGCTACAAAAGCACTTCCAAGGAAGGGTGCTGGCTAGCAACAGCTTTCAGTGCTGGCACTTTTCATCTCTGAGCAATTGCTGGACGTTTGCAATTTCTCACCTGAGCTCTCTTTAGACTGCGCGAGAGGATGAGCAGAAGATTAGGTGGCTAGAGAAGCCCAGAGCCCCAGTGTTCTTAGGCCTACAAAAGCGCTTCCAAGGAAGGGTGCTGGCTAGCAACAGCTTTCAGTGCTGGCACTTTTCATCTCTGAGCAATTGCTGGACATTTGCAATTTCACACCTGAGCTCTCTTTAGACTGCGCGAGAGGATGAGCAGAAGATTAGGTGGCTAGAGAAGCCCAGAGCCCCAGTGTTTTTTTGGCTACAAAAGCGCTTCCAAGGAAGGGTGCTGGCTAGCAACAGCTTTCAGTGCTGGCACTTTTCATCTCTGAGCAATTGCTCGACGTTTGCAATTTCTCAGCTCGTGTCTACGAGACGGAGAGATAGTGACCTTGATATTTGGTGGGTAGAGAAGCGCAAAGCCCCAGTGTTGCTGCGCCTGTGAAAGCGCTTCCAAGGAAGGGTGCTGGCTAGCAACAGCTTTCAGTGCTGGCACTTTTCATCTCTGAGCAATTGCTCGACGTTTGCAATTTCTCACCTGAGCTCTCTTTAGACTGCGCGAGAGGATGAGCAGAAGATGAGGTGGCTAGAGAAGCCCAGAGCCCCACTGTTCTTAGGCCTACAAAAGCGTTTCCAAGGAAGGGTGCTGGCTAGCAACAGCTTTCAGTGCTGGCACTTTTCATGTCTGAGCAATTGCTCGACGTTTGCAATTTCTCAGCTCGTGTCTACGAGACGGAGAGATAGTGACCTTGATATTTGGTGGGTAGAGAAGCGCAAAGCCCCAGTGTTGCTGCGCCTGTGAAAGCGCTTCCAAGGAAGGGTGCTGGCTAGCAACAGCTTTCAGTGCTGGCACTTTTCATCTCTGAGCAATTGCTCGACGTTTTCAATTTCTCACCTGAGCGCTCTTTAGACTGCGCGAGAGGATGAGCAGAAGATTAGGTGGCTAGAGAAGCCCAGAGCCCCAGTGTTCTTAGGGCTACAAAAGCACTTCCAAGGAAGGGTGCTGGCTAGCAACAGCTTTCAGTGCTGGCACTTTTCATCTCTGAGCAATTGCTCGACGTTTGCAATCTCTCACCTGAGCTCTCTTTAGACTGCGCGAGAGGATGAGCAGAAGATTAGGTGGCTAGAGAAGCGCAAAGCCCCAGTGTTCTTAGGCCTACAAAAGCGCTTCCAAGGAAGGGTGCTGGCTAGCCACAGCTTTCAGTGCTGGCACTTTTCATCTCTGAGCAATTGCTCGACGTTTGCAATTTCTCACCTGAGCTCTCTTTAGACTGCGCGAGAGGATGAGCAGAAGAGTAGGTGGCTAGAGAAGCCCAGAGCCCCAGTGTTCTTAGGGCTACAAAAGCACTTCCAAGGAAGGGTGCTGGCTAGCAACAGCTTTCAGTGCTGGCACTTTTCATCTCTGAGCAATTGCTCGACGTTTGCAATTTCTCACCTGAGCTCTCTTTAGACTGCGCGAGAGGATGAGCAGAAGATTAGGTGGCTAGAGAAGCCCAGAGCCCCAGTGTTCTTAGGGCTACAAAAGCGCTTCCAAGGAAGGGTGCTGGCTAGCAACAGCTTTCAGTGCTGGCACTTTTCATCTCTGAGCAATTGCTCGACATTTGCAATTTCTCACCTGAGCTCTCTTTAGACTGCGCGAGAGGATGAGCAGAAGATGAGGTGGCTAGAGAAGCCCAGAACCCCACTGTTCTTAGGGCTACAAAAGCGCTTCCAAGGAAGGGTGCTGGCTAGCAAGAGCTTTCAGTGCTGGCACTTTTCATCTCTGAGCAATTGCTCGACGTTTGCAATTTCTCAGCTCGTGTCTACGAGACGGAGAGATAGTGACCTTGATATTTGGTGGGTAGAGAAGCGCAAAGCCCCAGTGTTGCTGCGCCTGTGAAAGCGCTTCCAAGGAAGGGTGCTGGCTAGCAACAGCTTTCAGTGCTGGCACTTTTCATCTCTGAGCAATTGCTGGACGTTTGCAATTTCTCACCTGAGCTCTCTTTATACTGCGCGAGAGGATGAGCAGAAGATTAGGTGGCTAGAGAAGCCCAGAGCCCCAGTGTTCTTAGGGCTACAAAAGCGCTTCCAAGGAAGGGTGCTGGCTAGCAACAGCTTTCAGTGCTGGCACTTTTCATCTCTGAGCAATTGCTCGACGTTTGCAATCTCTCACCTGAGCGCTCTTTAGACTGCGCGAGAGGATGAGCAGAAGATTAGGTGGCTAGAGAAGCCCAGAGCCCCAGTGTTTTTTTGGCTACAAAAGCGCTTCCAAGGAAGGGTGCTGGCTAGCAACAGCTTTCAGTGCTGGCACTTTTCATCTCTGAGCAATTGCTCGACGTTTACAATTTCTCAACTCGTATATACGAGACAGAAAGAGAATGACCGTGACGTTTGTTGGCTAGAGAAGCGCAAAGCCCCAGTGTTGCTGCGCCTGTGAAAGCGCTTCCAAGGAAGGGTGCTGGCGAGCAACAGCTTTCAGTGGTGGCACTTTTCATCTCTGAGCAATTGCTCGACGTTTGCAATTTCTCACCTGAGCTCTCTTTAGACTGCGCGAGAGGATGAGCAGAAGAGTAGGTGGCTAGAGAAGCCCAGAGCCCCAGTGTTCTTAGGGCTACAAAAGCACTTCCAAGGAAGGGTGCTGGCTAGCAACAGCTTTCAGTGCTGGCACTTTTCATCTCTGAGCAATTGCTCGACGTTTGCAATTTCTCACCTGAGCTCTCTTTAGACTGCGCGAGAGGATGAGCAGAAGATTAGGTGGCTAGAGAAGCCCAGAGCCGCAGTGTTCTTAGGCCTACAAAAGCGCTTCCAAGGAAGGGTGCTGGCTAGCAACAGCTTTCAGTGGTGGCACTTTTCATCTCTGAGCAATTGCTCGACGTTTGCAATTTCTCACCTGAGCTCTCTTTAGACTGCGCGAGAGGATGAGCAGAAGAGTAGGTGGCTAGAGAAGCCCAGAGCCCCAGTGTTCTTAGGCCTACAAAAGCACTTCCAAGGAAGGGTGCTGGCTAGCAACAGCTTTCAGTGCTGGCACTTTTCATCTCTGAGCAATTGCTCGACGTTTGCAATTTCTCACCTTAGCTCTCTTTAGACTGCGCGAGAGGATGAGCAGAAGATGAGGTGGCTAGAGAAGCCCAGAGCCCCAGTGTTCTTAGGCCTACAAAAGCGCTTCCAAGGAAGGGTGCTGGCTAGCAACAGCTTTCAGTGGTGGCACTTTTCATCTCTGAGCAATTGCTCGACGTTTGCAATTTCTCACCTGAGCTCTCTTTAGACTGCGCGAGAGGATGAGCAGAAGATGAGGTGGTTAGAGAAGCCCAGAACCCCACTGTTCTTAGGGCTACAAAAGCGCTTCCAAGGAAGGGTGCTGGCTAGCAACAGCTTTCAGTGCTGGCACTTTTCATCTCTGAGCAATTGCTCGACGTTTGCAATTTCTCACCTGAGCTCTCTTTATACTGCGCGAGAGGATGAGCAGAAGATTAGGTGGCTAGAGAAGCCCAGAGCCCCAGTGTTCTTAGGGCTACAAAAGCGCTTCCAAGGAAGGGTGCTGGCTAGCAACAGCTTTCAGTGCTGGCACTTTTCATCTCTGAGCAATTGCTCGACGTTTGCAATCTCTCACCTGAGCTCTCTTTAGACTGCGCGAGAGGATGAGCAGAAGATTAGGTGGCTAGAGAAGCCCAGAGCCCCAGTGTTCTTAGGCCTACAAAAGCGCTTCCAAGGAAGGGTGCTGGCTAGCAACAGCTTTCAGTGCTGGCACTTTTCATCTCTGAGCAATTGCTCGACGTTTACAATTTCTCAACTCGTATATACGAGACAGAAAGAGAATGACCGTGACGTTTGTTGGCTAGAGAAGCGCAAAGCCCCAGTGTTGCTGCGCCTGTGAAAGCGCTTCCAAGGAAGGGTGCTGGCTAGCAACAGCTTTCAGTGCTGCCACTTTTCATCTCTGAGCAATTGCTCGACGTTTGCAATTTCTCACCTGAGATCTCTTTAGACTGCGCGAGAGGATGAGCAGAAGATTAGGTGGCTAGAGAAGCCCAGAGCCCCAGTGTTCTTAGGGCTACAAAAGCGCTTCCAAGGAAGGGTGCTGGCTAGCAACAGCTTTCAGTGCTGGCACTTTTCATCTCTGAGCAATTGCTCGACGTTTGCAATTTCTCAGCTCGTGTCTACGAGACGGAGAGATAGTGACCTTGATATTTGGTGGGTAGAGAAGCGCAAAGCCCCAGTGTTGCTGCGCCTGTGAAAGCGCTTCCAAGGAAGGGTGCTGGCTAGCAACAGCTTTCAGTGCTGGCACTTTTCATCTCTGAGCAATTGCTGGACGTTTGCAATTTCTCACCTGAGCTCTCTTTATACTGCGCGAGAGGATGAGCAGAAGATTAGGTGGCTAGAGAAGCCCAGAGCCCCAGTGTTCTTAGGGCTACAAAAGCGCTTCCAAGGAAGGGTGCTGGCTAGCAACAGCTTTCAGTGCTGGCACTTTTCATCTCTGAGCAATTGCTCGACGTTTGCAATCTCTCACCTGAGCGCTCTTTAGACTGCGCTAGAGGATGAGCAGAAGATTAGGTGGCTAGAGAAGCCCAGAGCCCCAGTGTTCTTAGGCCTACAAAAGCGCTTCCAAGGAAGGGTGCTGGCTAGCAACAGCTTTCAGTGCTGGCACTTTTCATCTCTGAGCAATTGCTCGACGTTTGCAATTTCTCAACTCGTATATACGAGACAGAAAGAGAATGACCGTGACGTTTGTTGGCTAGAGAAGCGCAAAGCCCCAGTGTTGCTGCGCCTGTGAAAGCGCTTCCAAGGAAGGGTGCTGGCTAGCAACAGCTTTCAGTGCTGGCACTTTTCATCTCTGAGCAATTGCTGGACGTTTGCAATTTCTCACCTGAGCTCTCTTTAGACTGCGCGAGAGGATGAGCAGAAGAGTAGGTGGCTAGAGAAGCCCAGAGCCCCAGTGTTCTTAGGGCTACAAAAGCACTTCCAAGGAAGGGTGCTGGCTAGCAACAGCTTTCAGTGCTGGCACTTTTCATCTCTGAGCAATTGCTCGACGTTTGCAATTTCTCACCTGAGCTCTCTTTAGACTGCGCGAGAGGATGAACAGAAGATTAGGTGGCTAGAGAAGCCCAGAGCCGCAGTGTTCTTAGGCCTACAAAAGCGCTTCCAAGGAAGGGTGCTGGCTAGCAACAGCTTTCAGTGGTGGCACTTTTCATCTCTGAGCAATTGCTCGACGTTTGCAATTTCTCACCTGAGCTCTCTTTAGACTGCGCGAGAGGATGAGCAGAAGAGTAGGTGGCTAGAGAAGCCCAGAGCCCCAGTGTTCTTAGGCCTACAAAAGCACTTCCAAGGAAGGGTGCTGGCTAGCAACAGCTTTCAGTGCTGCCACTTTTCATCTCTGAGCAATTGCTCGACGTTTGCAATTTCTCACCTGAGCTCTCTTTAGACTGCGCGAGAGGATGAGCAGAAGATGAGGTGGCTAGAGAAGCCCAGAGCCCCAGTGTTCTTAGGCCTACAAAAGCGCTTCCAAGGAAGGGTGCTGGCTAGCAACAGCTTTCAGTGCTGGCACTTTTCATCTCTGAGCAATTGCTCGACGTTTGCAATTTCTCAGCTCGTGTCTACGAGACGGAGAGATAGTGACCGTGACGTTTGGTGGGTAGCCAAGCGCAAAGCCCCAGTGTTGCTGCGCCTGTGAAAGCGCTTCCAAGGAAGGGTGCTGGCTAGCAACAGCTTTCAGTGCTGGCACTTTTCATCTCTGAGCAATTGCTGGACGTTTGCAATTTCTCACCTGAGCTCTCTTTAGACTGCGCGAGAGGATGAGCAGAAGATGAGGTGGCTAGAGAAGCCCAGAGCCCCAGTGTTCTTAGGCCTACAAAAGCGCTTCCAAGGAAGGGTGCTGGCTAGCAACAGCTTTCAGTGCTGGCACTTTTCATCTCTGAGCAATTGCTCGACGTTTGCAATCTCTCACCTGAGCTCTCTTTAGACTGCGCGAGAGGATGAGCAGAAGATTAGGTGGCTAGAGAAGCGCTAAGCCCCAGTGTTCTTAGGCCTACAAAAGCGCTTCCAAGGAAGGGTGCTGGCTAGCAACAGCTTTCAGTGCTGGCACTTTTCATCTCTGAGCAATTGCTCGACGTTTACAATTTCTCAACTCGTATATACGAGACAGAAAGAGAATGACCGTGACGTTTGGTGGGTAGAGAAGCGCAAAGCCCCAGTGTTGCTGCGCCTGTGAAAGCGCTTCCAAGGAAGGGTGCTGGCTAGCCACAGCTTTCAGTGCTGGCACTTTTCATCTCTGAGCAATTGCTCGACGTTTGCAATTTCTCACCTGAGATCTCTTTAGACTGCGCGAGAGGATGAGCAGAAGAGTAGGTGGCTAGAGAAGCCCAGAGCCCCAGTGTTCTTAGGGCTACAAAAGCACTTCCAAGGAAGGGTGCTGGCTAGCAACAGCTTTCAGTGCTGGCACTTTTCATCTCTGAGCAATTGCTCAACGTTTGCAATTTCTCACCTGAGCTCTCTTTAGACTGCGCGAGAGGATGAGCAGAAGATTAGGTGGCTAGAGAAGCCCAGAGCCCCACTGTTCTTAGGGCTACAAAAGCGCTTCCAAGGAAGGGTGCTGGCTAGCAACAGCTTTCAGTGCTGGCACTTTTCATCTCTGAGCAATTGCTCGACGTTTGCAATTTCTCAGCTCGTGTCTACGAGACGGAGAGATAGTGACCTTGATATTTGGTGGGTAGAGAAGCGCAAAGCCCCAGTGTTGCTGCGCCTGTGAAAGCGCTTCCAAGGAAGGGTGCTGGCTAGCCACAGCTTTCAGTGCTGGCACTTTTCATCTCTGAGCAATTGCTGGACGTTTGCAATTTCTCACCTGAGCTCTCTTTAGACTGCGCGAGAGGATGAGCAGAAGAGTAGGTGGCTAGAGAAGCCCAGAGCCCCAGTGTTCTTAGGGCTACAAAAGCACTTCCAAGGAAGGGTGCTGGCTAGCAACAGCTTTCAGTGCTGGCACTTTTCATCTCTGAGCAATTGCTCGACGTTTGCAATCTCTCACCTGAGCGCTCTTTAGACTGCGCGAGAGGATGAGCAGAAGATTAGGTGGCTAGAGAAGCCCAGAGCCCCAGTGTTCTTAGGCCTACAAAAGCGCTTCCAAGGAAGGGTGCTGGCTAGCAACAGCTTTCAGTGCTGGCACTTTTCATCTCTGAGCAATTGCTCGACGTTTACAATTTCTCAACTCGTATATACGAGACAGAAAGAGAATGACCGTGACGTTTGGTGGGTAGAGAAGCGCAAAGCCCCAGTGTTGCTGCGCCTGTGAAAGCGCTTCCAAGGAAGGGTGCTGGCTAGCAAGAGCTTTCAGTGCTGGCACTTTTCATCTCTGAGCAATTGCTGGACGTTTGCAATTCCTCACCTGAGATCTCTTTAGACTGCGCGAGAGGATGAGCAGAAGAGTAGGTGGCTAGAGAAGCCCAGAGTCCCAGTGTTCTTAGGGCTACAAAAGCACTTCCAAGGAAGGGTGCTGGCTAGCAACAGCTTTCAGTGCTGGCACTTTTCATCTCTGAGCAATTGCTCGACGTTTGCAATTTCTCACCTGAGCTCTCTTTAGACTGCGCGAGAGGATGAGCAGAAGATTAGGTGGCTAGAGAAACCCAGAGCCCCAGTGTTCTTAGGGCTACAAAAGCGCTTCCAAGGAAGGGTGCTTGCTAGCAAGAGCTTTCAGTGCTGGCACTTTTCATCTCTGAGCAATTGCTTGACGTTTGCAATTTCTCACCTGAGCTCTCTTTAGACTGCGCGAGAGGATGAGCAGAAGATGAGGTGGCTAGAGAAGCCCAGAGCCCCAGTGTTCTTAGGGCTACAAAAGCGCTTCCAAGGAAGGGTGCTGGCTAGCAACAGCTTTCAGTGCTGGCACTTTTCATCTCTGAGCAATTGCTCGACGTTTGCAATTTCTCACCTGAGCTCTCTTTAGACTGCGCGAGAGGATGAGCAGAAGATTAGGTGGCTAGAGAAGCGCAAAGCCCCAGTGTTCTTAGGCCTACAAAAGCGCTTCCAAGGAAGGGTGCTGGCTAGCAACAGCTTTCACTGCTGGCACTTTTCATCTCTGAGCAATTGCTCGACGTTTGCAATTTCTCAACTCGTATATACGAGACAGAAAGAGAATGACCGTGACGTTTGGTGGGTAGAGAAGCGCAAAGCCCCAGTGTTGCTGCGCCTGTGAAAGCGCTTCCAAGGAAGGGTGCTGGCTAGCAACAGCTTTCAGTGCTGGCACTTTTCATCTCTGAGCAATTGCTCGACGTTTGCAATTTCTCACCTGAGATCTCTTTAGACTGCGCGAGAGGATGAGCAGAAGAGTAGGTGGCTAGAGAAGCCCAGAGCCCCAGTGTTCTTAGGGCTACAAAAGCACTTCCAAGGAAGGGTGCTGTCTAGCAACAGCTTTCAGTGGTGGCACTTTTCATCTCTGAGCAATTGCTCGACGTTTGCAATTTCTCACCTGAGCTCTCTTTAGACTGCGCGAGAGGATGAGCAGAAGATTAGGTGGCTAGAGAAGCCCAGAGCCCCAGTGTTCTTAGGGCTACAAAAGCGCTTCCAAGGAAGGCTGCTGGCTAGCCACAGCTTTCAGTGCTGGCACTTTTCATCTCTGAGCAATTGCTCGACGTTTGCAATTTCTCACCTGAGCTCTCTTTAGACTGCGCGAGAGGATGAGCAGAAGAGTAGGTGGCTAGAGAAGCCCAGAGCCCCAGTGTTCTTAGGGCTACAAAAGCACTTCCAAGGAAGGGTGCTGGCTAGCAAGAGCTTTCAGTGCTGGCACTTTTCATCTCTGAGCAATTGCTCGACGTTTGCAATTTCTCACCTGAGCTCTCTTTAGACTGCGCGAGAGGATGAGCAGAAGATTAGGTGGCTAGAGAAGCCCAGAGCCCCAGTGTTCTTAGGGCTACAAAAGCGCTTCCAAGGAAGGGTGCTGGCTAGCAACAGCTTTCAGTGCTGGCACTTTTCATCTCTGAGCAATTGCTCGACGTTTGCAATTTCTCACCTGAGCTCTCTTTAGAGTGCGCGAGAGGATGAGCAGAAGATGAGGTGGCTAGAGAAGCCCAGAACCCCAGTGTTCTTAGGGCTACAAAAGCGCTTCCAAGGAAGGGTGCTGGCTAGCAACAGCTTTCAGTGCTGGCACTTTTCATCTCTGAGCAATTGCTCGACGTTTGCAATTTCTCAGCTCGTGTCTACGAGACGGAGAGATAGTGACCTTGATATTTGGTGGGTAGAGAAGCGCAAAGCCCCAGTGTTGCTGCGCCTGTGAAAGCGCTTCCAAGGAAGGGTGCTGGCTAGCAACAGCTTTCAGTGCTGGCACTTTTCATCTCTGAGCAATTGCTGGACGTTTGCAATTTCTCACCTGAGCTCTCTTTAGACTGCGCGAGAGGATGAGCAGAAGATTAGGTGGCTAGAGAAGCCCAGAGCCCCAGTGTTCTTAGGGCTACAAAAGCGCTTCCAAGGAAGGGTGCTGGCTAGCAACAGCTTTCAGTGCTGGCACTTTTCATCTCTGAGCAATTGCTCGACGTTTGCAATCTCTCACCTGAGCGCTCTTTAGACTGCGCTAGAGGATGAGCAGAAGATTAGGTGGCTAGAGAAGCCCAGAGCCCCACTGTTCTTAGGGCTACAAAAGCGCTTCCAAGGAAGGGTGCTGGCTAGCAACAGCTTTCAGTGCTGGCACTTTTCATCTCTGAGCAATTGCTCGACGTTTGCAATTTCTCAGCTCTTGTCTACGAAACAGAGAGATAGTGACCGTGACGTTTGGTGGGTAGAGAAGCGCAAAGCCCCAGTGTTGCTGCGCCTGTGAAAGCGCTTCCAAGGAAGGGTGCTGGCTAGCAACAGCTTTCAGTGCTGGCACTTTTCATCTCTGAGCAATTGCTCGACGTTTGCAATTTCTCACCTGAGCTCTCTTTAGACTGCGCGAGAGGATGAGCAGAAGATTAGGTGGCTAGAGAAGCCCAGAGCCGCAGTGTTCTTAGGCCTACAAAAGCGCTTCCAAGGAAGGGTGCTGGCTAGCAACAGCTTTCAGTGGTGGCACTTTTCATCTCTGAGCAATTGCTCGACGTTTGCAATTTCTCACCTGAGCTCTCTTTAGACTGCGCGAGAGGATGAGCAGAAGAGTAGGTGGCTAGAGAAGCCCAGAGCCCCAGTGTTCTTAGGGCTACAAAAGCACTTCCAAGGAAGGGTGCTGGCTAGCAACAGCTTTCAGTGCTGGCACTTTTCATCTCTGAGCAATTGCTCGACGTTTGCAATTTCTCACCTGAGCTCTCTTTAGACTGCGCGAGAGGATGAGCAGAAGATTAGGTGGCTAGAGAAGCCCAGAGCCCCAGTGTTCTTAGGCCTACAAAAGCGCTTCCAAGGAAGGGTGCTGGCTAGCAACAGCTTTCAGTGCTGGCACTTTTCATCTCTGAGCAATTGCTCGACGTTTGCAATTTCTCACCTGAGCTCTCTTTAGACTGCGCGAGAGGATGAGCAGAAGATGAGGTGGTTAGAGAAGCCCAGAACCCCACTGTTCTTAGGGCTACAAAAGCGCTTCCAAGGAAGGGTGCTGGCTAGCAACAGCTTTCAGTGCTGGCACTTTTCATCTCTGAGCAATTGCTCGACGTTTGCAATTTCTCAGCTCGTGTCTACGAGACGGAGAGATAGTGACCTTGATATTTGGTGGGTAGAGAAGCGCAAAGCCCCAGTGTTGCTGCGCCTGTGAAAGCGCTTCCAAGGAAGGGTGCTGGCTAGCAACAGCTTTCAGTGCTGGCACTTTTCATCTCTGAGCAATTGCTGGACGTTTGCAATTTCTCACCTGAGCTCTCTTTATACTGCGCGAGAGGATGAGCAGAAGATTAGGTGGCTAGAGAAGCCCAGAGCCCCAGTGTTCTTAGGGCTACAAAAGCGCTTCCAAGGAAGGGTGCTGGCTAGCAAGAGCTTTCAGTGCTGGCACTTTTCATCTCTGAGCAATTGCTCGACGTTTGCAATCTCTCACCTGAGCTCTCTTTAGACTGCGCGAGAGGATGAGCAGAAGATTAGGTGGCTAGAGAAGCCCAGAGCCCCAGTGTTCTTAGGCCTACAAAAGCGCTTCCAAGGAAGGGTGCTGGCTAGCAACAGCTTTCAGTGCTGGCACTTTTCATCTCTGAGCAATTGCTCGACGTTTACAATTTCTCAACTCGTATATACGAGACAGAAAGAGAATGACCGTGACGTTTGTTGGCTAGAGAAGCGCAAAGCCCCAGTGTTGCTGCGCCTGTGAAAGCGCTTCCAAGGAAGGGTGCTGGCTAGCAACAGCTTTCAGTGCTGCCACTTTTCATCTCTGAGCAATTGCTCGACGTTTGCAATTTCTCACCTGAGCTCTCTTTAGACTGCGCGAGAGGATGAGCAGAAGAGTAGGTGGCTAGAGAAGCCCAGAGCCCCAGTGTTCTTAGGGCTACAAAAGCACTTCCAAGGAAGGGTGCTGGCTAGCAACAGCTTTCAGTGCTGGCACTTTTCATCTCTGAGCAATTGCTCGACGTTTGCAATTTCTCACCTGAGCTCTCTTTAGACTGCGCGAGAGGATGAGCAGAAGATGAGGTGGCTAGAGAAGCCCAGAGCCCCACTGTTCTTAGGCCTACAAAAGCGTTTCCAAGGAAGGGTGCTGGCTAGCAACAGCTTTCAGTGCTGGCACTTTTCATGTCTGAGCAATTGCTCGACGTTTGCAATTTCTCAGCTCGTGTCTACGAGACGGAGAGATAGTGACCTTGATATTTTATGGGTAGAGAAGCGCAAAGCCCCAGTGTTGCTGCGCCTGTGAAAGCGCTTCCAAGGAAGGGTGCTGGCTAGCAACAGCTTTCAGTGCTGGCACTTTTCATCTCTGAGCAATTGCTCGACGTTTGCAATCTCTCACCTGAGCTCTCTTTAGACTGCGCGAGAGGATGAGCAGAAGATGAGGTGGCTAGAGAAGCACAAAGCCCCAGTGTTCTTAGGCCTACAAAAGCGCTTCCAAGGAAGGGTGCTGGCTAGCAACAGCTTTCAGTGCTGGCACTTTTCATCTCTGAGCAATTGCTCGACGTTTACAATTTCTCAACTCGTATATACGAGACAGAAAGAGAATGACCGTGACGTTTGGTGGGTAGAGAAGCGCAAAGCCCCAGTGTTGCTGTGCCTGTGAAAGCGCTTCCAAGGAAGGGGGCTGGCTAGCAACAGCTTTCAGTGCTGGCACTTTTCATCTCTGAGCAATTGCTCAACGTTTGCAATTTCTCACCTGAGCTCTCTTTAGACTGCGCGAGAGGATGAGCAGAAGAGTAGGTGGCTAGAGAAGCCCAGAGCCCCAGTGTTCTTAGGGCTACAAAAGCACTTCCAAGGAAGGGTGCTGGCTAGCAACAGCTTTCAGTGCTGGCACTTTTCATCTCTGAGCAATTGCTGGACGTTTGCAATTTCTCACCTGAGCTCTCTTTAGACTGCGCGAGAGGATGAGCAGAAGATTAGGTGGCTAGAGAAGCCCAGAGCCCCAGTGTTCTTAGGCCTACAAAAGCGCTTCCAAGGAAGGGTGCTGGCTAGCAACAGCTTTCAGTGCTGGCACTTTTCATCTCTGAGCAATTGCTGGACATTTGCAATTTCACACCTGAGCTCTCTTTAGACTGCGCGAGAGGATGAGCAGAAGATTAGGTGGCTAGAGAAGCCCAGAGCCCCAGTGTTTTTTTGGCTACAAAAGCGCTTCCAAGGAAGGGTGCTGGCTAGCAACAGCTTTCAGTGCTGGCACTTTTCATCTCTGAGCAATTGCTCGACGTTTGCAATTTCTCAGCTCGTGTCTACGAGACGGAGAGATAGTGACCTTGATATTTGGTGGGTAGAGAAGCGCAAAGCCCCAGTGTTGCTGCGCCTGTGAAAGCGCTTCCAAGGAAGGGTGCTGGCTAGCAACAGCTTTCAGTGCTGGCACTTTTCATCTCTGAGCAATTGCTCGACGTTTGCAATTTCTCACCTGAGCTCTCTTTAGACTGCGCGAGAGGATGAGCAGAAGATGAGGTGGCTAGAGAAGCCCAGAGCCCCACTGTTCTTAGGCCTACAAAAGCGTTTCCAAGGAAGGGTGCTGGCTAGCAACAGCTTTCAGTGCTGGCACTTTTCATGTCTGAGCAATTGCTCGACGTTTGCAATTTCTCAGCTCGTGTCTACGAGACGGAGAGATAGTGACCTTGATATTTGGTGGGTAGAGAAGCGCAAAGCCCCAGTGTTGCTGCGCCTGTGAAAGCGCTTCCAAGGAAGGGTGCTGGCTAGCAACAGCTTTCAGTGCTGGCACTTTTCATCTCTGAGCAATTGCTCGACGTTTTCAATTTCTCACCTGAGCGCTCTTTAGACTGCGCGAGAGGATGAGCAGAAGATTAGGTGGCTAGAGAAGCCCAGAGCCCCAGTGTTCTTAGGGCTACAAAAGCACTTCCAAGGAAGGGTGCTGGCTAGCAACAGCTTTCAGTGCTGGCACTTTTCATCTCTGAGCAATTGCTCGACGTTTGCAATCTCTCACCTGAGCTCTCTTTAGACTGCGCGAGAGGATGAGCAGAAGATTAGGTGGCTAGAGAAGCGCAAAGCCCCAGTGTTCTTAGGCCTACAAAAGCGCTTCCAAGGAAGGGTGCTGGCTAGCCACAGCTTTCAGTGCTGGCACTTTTCATCTCTGAGCAATTGCTCGACGTTTGCAATTTCTCACCTGAGCTCTCTTTAGACTGCGCGAGAGGATGAGCAGAAGAGTAGGTGGCTAGAGAAGCCCAGAGCCCCAGTGTTCTTAGGGCTACAAAAGCACTTCCAAGGAAGGGTGCTGGCTAGCAACAGCTTTCAGTGCTGGCACTTTTCATCTCTGAGCAATTGCTCGACGTTTGCAATTTCTCACCTGAGCTCTCTTTAGACTGCGCGAGAGGATGAGCAGAAGATTAGGTGGCTAGAGAAGCCCAGAGCCCCAGTGTTCTTAGGGCTACAAAAGCGCTTCCAAGGAAGGGTGCTGGCTAGCAACAGCTTTCAGTGCTGGCACTTTTCATCTCTGAGCAATTGCTCGACATTTGCAATTTCTCACCTGAGCTCTCTTTAGACTGCGCAAGAGGATGAGCAGAAGATGAGGTGGCTAGAGAAGCCCAGAACCCCACTGTTCTTAGGGCTACAAAAGCGCTTCCAAGGAAGGGTGCTGGCTAGCAAGAGCTTTCAGTGCTGGCACTTTTCATCTCTGAGCAATTGCTCGACGTTTGCAATTTCTCAGCTCGTGTCTACGAGACGGAGAGATAGTGACCTTGATATTTGGTGGGTAGAGAAGCGCAAAGCCCCAGTGTTGCTGCGCCTGTGAAAGCGCTTCCAAGGAAGGGTGCTGGCTAGCAACAGCTTTCAGTGCTGGCACTTTTCATCTCTGAGCAATTGCTGGACGTTTGCAATTTCTCACCTGAGCTCTCTTTATACTGCGCGAGAGGATGAGCAGAAGATTAGGTGGCTAGAGAAGCCCAGAGCCCCAGTGTTCTTAGGGCTACAAAAGCGCTTCCAAGGAAGGGTGCTGGCTAGCAACAGCTTTCAGTGCTGGCACTTTTCATCTCTGAGCAATTGCTCGACGTTTGCAATCTCTCACCTGAGCGCTCTTTAGACTGCGCGAGAGGATGAGCAGAAGATTAGGTGGCTAGAGAAGCCCAGAGCCCCAGTGTTTTTTTGGCTACAAAAGCGCTTCCAAGGAAGGGTGCTGGCTAGCAACAGCTTTCAGTGCTGGCACTTTTCATCTCTGAGCAATTGCTCGACGTTTACAATTTCTCAACTCGTATATACGAGACAGAAAGAGAATGACCGTGACGTTTGTTGGCTAGAGAAGCGCAAAGCCCCAGTGTTGCTGCGCCTGTGAAAGCGCTTCCAAGGAAGGGTGCTGGCGAGCAACAGCTTTCAGTGGTGGCACTTTTCATCTCTGAGCAATTGCTCGACGTTTGCAATTTCTCACCTGAGCTCTCTTTAGACTGCGCGAGAGGATGAGCAGAAGAGTAGGTGGCTAGAGAAGCCCAGAGCCCCAGTGTTCTTAGGGCTACAAAAGCACTTCCAAGGAAGGGTGCTGGCTAGCAACAGCTTTCAGTGCTGGCACTTTTCATCTCTGAGCAATTGCTCGACGTTTGCAATTTCTCACCTGAGCTCTCTTTAGACTGCGCGAGAGGATGAGCAGAAGATTAGGTGGCTAGAGAAGCCCAGAGCCGCAGTGTTCTTAGGCCTACAAAAGCGCTTCCAAGGAAGGGTGCTGGCTAGCAACAGCTTTCAGTGGTGGCACTTTTCATCTCTGAGCAATTGCTCGACGTTTGCAATTTCTCACCTGAGCTCTCTTTAGACTGCGCGAGAGGATGAGCAGAAGAGTAGGTGGCTAGAGAAGCCCAGAGCCCCAGTGTTCTTAGGCCTACAAAAGCACTTCCAAGGAAGGGTGCTGGCTAGCAACAGCTTTCAGTGCTGGCACTTTTCATCTCTGAGCAATTGCTCGACGTTTGCAATTTCTCACCTTAGCTCTCTTTAGACTGCGCGAGAGGATGAGCAGAAGATGAGGTGGCTAGAGAAGCCCAGAGCCCCAGTGTTCTTAGGCCTACAAAAGCGCTTCCAAGGAAGGGTGCTGGCTAGCAACAGCTTTCAGTGGTGGCACTTTTCATCTCTGAGCAATTGCTCGACGTTTGCAATTTCTCACCTGAGCTCTCTTTAGACTGCGCGAGAGGATGAGCAGAAGATGAGGTGGTTAGAGAAGCCCAGAACCCCACTGTTCTTAGGGCTACAAAAGCGCTTCCAAGGAAGGGTGCTGGCTAGCAACAGCTTTCAGTGCTGGCACTTTTCATCTCTGAGCAATTGCTCGACGTTTGCAATTTCTCACCTGAGCTCTCTTTATACTGCGCGAGAGGATGAGCAGAAGATTAGGTGGCTAGAGAAGCCCAGAGCCCCAGTGTTCTTAGGGCTACAAAAGCGCTTCCAAGGAAGGGTGCTGGCTAGCAACAGCTTTCAGTGCTGGCACTTTTCATCTCTGAGCAATTGCTCGACGTTTGCAATCTCTCACCTGAGCTCTCTTTAGACTGCGCGAGAGGATGAGCAGAAGATTAGGTGGCTAGAGAAGCCCAGAGCCCCAGTGTTCTTAGGCCTACAAAAGCGCTTCCAAGGAAGGGTGCTGGCTAGCAACAGCTTTCAGTGCTGGCACTTTTCATCTCTGAGCAATTGCTCGACGTTTACAATTTCTCAACTCGTATATACGAGACAGAAAGAGAATGACCGTGACGTTTGTTGGCTAGAGAAGCGCAAAGCCCCAGTGTTGCTGCGCCTGTGAAAGCGCTTCCAAGGAAGGGTGCTGGCTAGCAACAGCTTTCAGTGCTGCCACTTTTCATCTCTGAGCAATTGCTCGACGTTTGCAATTTCTCACCTGAGATCTCTTTAGACTGCGCGAGAGGATGAGCAGAAGAGTAGGTGGCTAGAGAAGCCCAGAGCCCCAGTGTTCTTAGGGCTACAAAAGCACTTCCAAGGAAGGGTGCTGGCTAGCAACAGCTTTCAGTGCTGGCACTTTTCATCTCTGAGCAATTGCTCGACGTTTGCAATTTCTCACCTGAGCTCTCTTTAGACTGCGCGAGAGGATGAGCAGAAGATTAGGTGGCTAGAGAAGCCCAGAGCCCCACTGTTCTTAGGGCTACAAAAGCGCTTCCAAGGAAGGGTGCTGGCTAGCAACAGCTTTCAGTGCTGGCACTTTTCATCTCTGAGCAATTGCTCGACGTTTGCAATTTCTCACCTGAGCTCTCTTTAGACTGCGCGAGAGGATGAGCAGAAGAGTAGGTGGCTAGAGAAGCCCAGAGCCCCACTGTTCTTAGGCCTACAAAAGCGCTTCCAAGGAAGGGTGCTGGCTAGCAACAGCTTTCAGTGCTGGCACTTTTCATCTCTGAGCAATTGCTCGACGTTTGCAATTTCTCAGCTCGTGTCTACGAGACGGAGAGATAGTGACCTTGATATTTTATGGGTAGAGAAGCGCAAAGCCCCAGTGTTGCTGCGCCTGTGAAAGCGCTTCCAAGGAAGGGTGCTGGCTAGCAACAGCTTTCAGTGCTGGCACTTTTCATCTCTGAGCAATTGCTCGACGTTTGCAATCTCTCACCTGAGCTCTCTTTAGACTGCGCGAGAGGATGAGCAGAAGATTAGGTGGCTAGAGAAGCCCAGAGCCCCAGTGTTCTTAGGGCTACAAAAGCGCTTCCAAGGAAGGGTGCTGGCTAGCAACAGCTTTCAGTGCTGGCACTTTTCATCTCTGAGCAATTGCTCGACGTTTACAATTTCTCAACTCGTATATACGAGACAGAAAGAGAATGACCGTGACGTTTGGTGGGTAGAGAAGCGCAAAGCCCCAGTGTTGCTGTGCCTGTGAAAGCGCTTCCAAGGAAGGGGGCTGGCTAGCAACAGCTTTCAGTGCTGGCACTTTTCATCTCTGAGCAATTGCTCAACGTTTGCAATTTCTCCCCTGAGCTCTCTTTAGACTGCGCGAGAGGATGAGCAGAAGAGTAGGTGGCTAGAGAAGCCCAGAGCCCCAGTGTTCTTAGGGCTACAAAAGCGCTTCCAAGGAAGGGTGCTGGCTAGCAACAGCTTTCAGTGCTGGCACTTTTCATCTCTGAGCAATTGCTCGACGTTTGCAATTTCTCACCTGAGCGCTCTTTAGACTGCGCGAGAGGATGAGCAGATTAGGTGGCTAGAGAAGCGCAAAGCCCCAGTGTTCTTAGGCCTACAAAAGCGCTTCCAAGGAAGGGTGCTGGCTAGCAACAGCTTTCAGTGCTGGCACTTTTCATCTCTGAGCAATTGCTGGACATTTGCAATTTCACACCTGAGCTCTCTTTAGACTGCGCGAGAGGATGAGCAGAAGATTAGGTGGCTAGAGAAGCCCAGAGCCCCAGTGTTTTTTTGGCTACAAAAGCGCTTCCAAGGAAGGGTGCTGGCTAGCAACAGCTTTCAGTGCTGGCACTTTTCATCTCTGAGCAATTGCTCGACGTTTGCAATTTCTCAGCTCGTGTCTACGAGACGGAGAGATAGTGACCTTGATATTTGGTGGGTAGAGAAGCGCAAAGCCCCAGTGTTGCTGCGCCTGTGAAAGCGCTTCCAAGGAAGGGTGCTGGCTAGCAACAGCTTTCAGTGCTGGCACTTTTCATCTCTGAGCAATTGCTCGACGTTTGCAATTTCTCACCTGAGCTCTCTTTAGACTGCGCGAGAGGATGAGCAGAAGATGAGGTGGCTAGAGAAGCCCAGAGCCCCACTGTTCTTAGGCCTACAAAAGCGTTTCCAAGGAAGGGTGCTGGCTAGCAACAGCTTTCAGTGCTGGCACTTTTCATGTCTGAGCAATTGCTCGACGTTTGCAATTTCTCAGCTCGTGTCTACGAGACGGAGAGATAGTGACCTTGATATTTGGTGGGTAGAGAAGCGCAAAGCCCCAGTGTTGCTGCGCCTGTGAAAGCGCTTCCAAGGAAGGGTGCTGGCTAGCAACAGCTTTCAGTGCTGGCACTTTTCATCTCTGAGCAATTGCTCGACGTTTGCAATTTCTCACCTGAGCGCTCTTTAGACTGCGCGAGAGGATGAGCAGAAGACTAGGTGGCTAGAGAAGCCCAGAGCCCCAGTGTTCTTAGGGCTACAAAAGCACTTCCAAGGAAGGGTGCTGGCTAGCAACAGCTTTCAGTGCTGGCACTTTTCATCTCTGAGCAATTGCTCGACGTTTGCAATCTCTCACCTGAGCTCTCTTTAGACTGCGCGAGAGGATGAGCAGAAGATTAGGTGGCTAGAGAAGCGCAAAGCCCCAGTGTTCTTAGGCCTACAAAAGCGCTTCCAAGGAAGGGTGCTGGCTAGCAACAGCTTTCAGTGGTGGCACTTTTCATCTCTGAGCAATTGCTCGACGTTTACAATTTCTCAACTCGTATATACGAGACAGAAAGAGAATGACCGTGACGTTTGGTGGGTAGAGAAGCGCAAAGCCCCAGTGTTGCTGTGCCTGTGAAAGCGCTTCCAAGGAAGGGGGCTGGCTAGCAACAGCTTTCAGTGCTGGCACTTTTCATCTCTGAGCAATTGCTCAACGTTTGCAATTTCTCACCTGAGCTCTCTTTAGACTGCGCGAGAGGATGAGCAGAAGAGTAGGTGGCTAGAGAAGCCCAGAGCCCCAGTGTTCTTAGGGCTACAAAAGCACTTCCAAGGAAGGGTGCTGGCTAGCAAGAGCTTTCAGTGCTGGCACTTTTCATCTCTGAGCAATTGCTGGACGTTTGCAATTTCTCACCTGAGCGCTCTTTAGACTGCACGAGAGGATGAGCAGATTAGGTGGCTAGAGAAGCCCAGAGCCCCAGTGTTCTTAGGCCTACAAAAGCGCTTCCAAGGAAGGGTGCTGGCTAGCAACAGCTTTCAGTGCTGGCACTTTTCATCTCTGAGCAATTGCTGGACATTTGCAATTTCACACCTGAGCTCTCTTTAGACTGCGCGAGAGGATGAGCAGAAGATTAGGTGGCTAGAGAAGCCCAGAGCCCCAGTGTTTTTTTGGCTACAAAAGCGCTTCCAAGGAAGGGTGCTGGCTAGCAACAGCTTTCAGTGCTGGCACTTTTCATCTCTGAGCAATTGCTCGACGTTTGCAATTTCTCAGCTCGTGTCTACGAGACGGAGAGATAGTGACCTTGATATTTGGTGGGTAGAGAAGCGCAAAGCCCCAGTGTTGCTGCGCCTGTGAAAGCGCTTCCAAGGAAGGGTGCTGGCTAGCAACAGCTTTCAGTGCTGCCACTTTTCATCTCTGAGCAATTGCTGGACGTTTGCAATTTCTCACCTGAGCTCTCTTTAGACTGCGCAAGAGGATGAGCAGAAGAGTAGGTGGCTAGAGAAGCCCAGAGCCCCAGTGTTCTTAGGCCTACAAAAGCGCTTCCAAGGAAGGGTGCTGGCTAACAAGAGCTTTCAGTGCTGGCACTTTTCATCTCTGAGCAATTGCTCGACGTTTACAATTTCTCAACTCGTATATACGAGACAGAAAGAGAATGACCGTGACGTTTGGTGGGTAGAGAAGCGCAAAGCCCCAGTGTTGCTGCGCCTGTGAAAGCGCTTCCAAGGAAGGGTGCTGGCTAGCAACAGCTTTCAGTGCTGGCACTTTTCATCTCTGAGCAATTGCTCGACGTTTGCAATTTCTCACCTGAGATCTCTTTAGACTGCGCGAGAGGATGAGCAGAAGAGTAGGTGGCTAGAGAAGCCCAGAGCCCCACTGTTCTTAGGGCTACAAAAGCACTTCCAAGGAAGGGTGCTGGCTAGCAACAGCTTTCAGTGCTGGCACTTTTCATCTCTGAGCAATTGCTCGACGTTTGCAATTTCTCACCTGAGCTCTCTTTAGACTGCGCGAGAGGATGAGCAGAAGATTAGGTGGCTAGAGAAGCCCAGAGCCCCACTGTTCTTAGGGCTACAAAAGCGCTTCCAAGGAAGGGTGCTGGCTAGCAACAGCTTTCAGTGCTGGCACTTTTCATCTCTGAGCAATTGCTCGACGTTTGCAATTTCTCACCTGAGCTCTCTTTAGACTGCGCGAGAGGATGAGCAGAAGAGTAGGTGGCTAGAGAAGCCCAGAGCCCCACTGTTCTTAGGCCTACAAAAGCGCTTCCAAGGAAGGGTGCTGGCTAGCAACAGCTTTCAGTGCTGGCACTTTTCATCTCTGAGCAATTGCTCGACGTTTGCAATTTCTCAGCTCGTGTCTACGAGACGGAGAGATAGTGACCCTGATATTTGGTAGGTAGAGAAGCGCAAAGCCCCAGTGTTGCTGCGCCTGTGAAAGCGCTTCCAAGGAAGGGTGCTGGCTAGCAACAGCTTTCAGTGCTGGCACTTTTCATCTCTGAGCAATTGCTGGACGTTTGCAATTTCTCACCTGAGCTCTCTTTAGAGTGCGCGAGAGGATGAGCAGAAGAGTAGGTGGCTAGAGAAGCCCAGAGCCCCAGTGTTCTTAGGGCTACAAAAGCGCTTCCAAGGAAGGGTGCTGGCTAGCAACAGCTTTCAGTGCTGGCACTTTTCATCTCTGAGCAATTGCTCGACGTTTGCAATCTCTCACCTGAGCTCTCTTTAGACTGCGCGAGAGGATGAGCAGAAGATTAGGTGGCTAGAGAAGCGCAAAGCCCCAGTGTTCTTAGGCCTACAAAAGCGCTTCCAAGGAAGGGTGCTGGCTAGCAACAGCTTTCAGTGCTGGCACTTTTCATCTCTGAGCAATTGCTCGACGTTTACAATTTCTCAACTCGTATATACGAGACAGAAAGAGAATGACCGTGACGTTTGGTGGGTAGAGAAGCGCAAAGCCCCAGTGTTGCTGCGCCTGTGAAAGCGCTTCCAAGGAAGGGTGCTGGCTAGCAACAGCTTTCAGTGCTGGCACTTTTCATCTCTGAGCAATTGCTCAACGTTTGCAATTTCTCAACTCGTATATACGAGACAGAAAGAGAATGACCGTGACGTTTGGTGGGTAGAGAAGCGCAAAGCCCCAGTGTTGCTGCGCCTGTGAAAGCGCTTCCAAGGAAGGGTGCTGGCTAGCAACAGCTTTCAGTGCTGGCACTTTTCATCTCTGAGCAATTGCTCGACGTTTGCAATTTCTCACCTGAGCTCTCTTTAGAGTGCGCGAGAGGATGAGCAGAAGATTAGGTGGCTAGAGAAGCCCAGAGCCCCAGTGTTCTTAGGGCTACAAAAGCACTTCCAAGGAAGGGTGCTGGCTAGCAACAGCTTTCAGTGCTGGCACTTTTCATCTCTGAGCAATTGCTCGACGTTTGCAATTTCTCACCTGAGCTCTCTTTAGACTGCGCGAGAGGATGAGCAGAAGATGAGGTGGCTAGAGAAGCCCAGAGCCCCAGTGTTCTTAGGGCTACAAAAGCGCTTCCAAGGAAGGGTGCTGGCTAGCAACAGCTTTCAGTGCTGGCACTTTTCATCTCTGAGCAATTGCTCGACGTTTGCAATTTCTCACCTGAGCTCTCTTTAGACTGCGCGAGAGGATGAGCAGAAGAGTAGGTGGCTAGAGAAGCCCAGAGCCCCAGTGTTCTTAGGGCTACAAAAGCGCTTCCAAGGAAGGGTGCTGGCTAGCAACAGCTTTCAGTGCTGGCACTTTTCATCTCTGAGCAATTGCTCGACGTTTACAATTTCTCAACTCGTATATACGAGACAGAAAGAGAATGACCGTGACGTTTGGTGGGTAGAGAAGCGCAAAGCCCCAGTGTTCTTAGGCCTACAAAAGCGCTTCCAAGGAAGGGTGCTGGCTAGCAAGAGCTTTCAGTGCTGGCACTTTTCATCTCTGAGCAATTGCTCGACGTTTGCAATTTCTCACCTGAGATCTCTTTAGACTGCGCGAGAGGATGAGCAGAAGAGTAGGTGGCTAGAGAAGCCCAGAGCCCCAGTGTTCTTAGGGCTACAAAAGCACTTCCAAGGAAGGGTGCTGGCTAGCAAGAGCTTTCAGTGCTGGCACTTTTCATCTCTGAGCAATTGCTGGACGTTTGCAATTTCTCACCTGAGCTCTCTTTAGACTGCGCGAGAGGATGAGCAGAAGATTAGGTGGCTAGAGAAGCCCAGAGCCGCAGTGTTCTTAGGCCTACAAAAGCGCTTCCAAGGAAGGGTGCTGGCTAGCAACAGCTTTCAGTGGTGGCACTTTTCATCTCTGAGCAATTGCTCGACGTTTGCAATTTCTCACCTGAGCTCTCTTTAGACTGCGCGAGAGGATGAGCAGAAGAGTAGGTGGCTAGAGAAGCCCAGAGCCCCAGTGTTCTTAGGGCTACAAAAGCACTTCCAAGGAAGGGTGCTGGCTAGCAAGAGCTTTCAGTGCTGGCACTTTTCATCTCTGAGCAATTGCTCGACGTTTGCAATTTCTCACCTGAGCTCTCTTTAGACTGCGCGAGAGGATGAGCAGAAGATTAGGTGGCTAGAGAAGCCCAGAGCCCCAGTGTTCTTAGGCCTACAAAAGCGCTTCCAAGGAAGGGTGCTGGCTAGCAACAGCTTTCAGTGGTGGCACTTTTCATCTCTGAGCAATTGCTCAACGTTTGCAATTTCTCACCTGAGCTCTCTTTAGACTGCGCGAGAGGATGAGCAGAAGATGAGGTGGTTAGAGAAGCCCAGAACCCCACTGTTCTTAGGGCTACAAAAGCGCTTCCAAGGAAGGGTGCTGGCTAGCAACAGCTTTCAGTGCTGGCACTTTTCATCTCTGAGCAATTGCTCGACGTTTGCAATTTCTCAGCTCGTGTCTACGAGACGGAGAGATAGTGACCTTGATATTTGGTGGGTAGAGAAGCGCAAAGCCCCAGTGTTGCTGCGCCTGTGAAAGCGCTTCCAAGGAAGGGTGCTGGCTAGCAACAGCTTTCAGTGCTGGCACTTTTCATCTCTGAGCAATTGCTGGACGTTTGCAATTTCTCACCTGAGCTCTCTTTATACTGCGCGAGAGGATGAGCAGAAGATTAGGTGGCTAGAGAAGCCCAGAGCCCCAGTGTTCTTAGGCCTACAAAAGCGCTTCCAAGGAAGGGTGCTGGCTAGCAACAGCTTTCAGTGCTGGCACTTTTCATCTCTGAGCAATTGCTCGACGTTTGCAATCTCTCACCTGAGCTCTCTTTAGAGTGCGCGAGAGGATGAGCAGAAGATTAGGTGGCTAGAGAAGCCCAGAGCCCCAGTGTTCTTAGGCCTACAAAAGCGCTTCCAAGGAAGGGTGCTGTCTAGCAACAGCTTTCAGTGCTGGCACTTTTCATCTCTGAGCAATTGCTCGACGTTTACAATTTCTCAACTCGTATATACGAGACAGAAAGAGAATGACCGTGACGTTTGTTGGCTAGAGAAGCGCAAAGCCCCAGTGTTGCTGCGCCTGTGAAAGCGCTTCCAAGGAAGGGTGCTGGCTAGCAACAGCTTTCAGTGCTGCCACTTTTCATCTCTGAGCAATTGCTCGACGTTTGCAATTTCTCACCTGAGATCTCTTTAGACTGCGCGAGAGGATGAGCAGAAGAGTAGGTGGCTAGAGAAGCCCAGAGCCCCAGTGTTCTTAGGGCTACAAAAGCACTTCCAAGGAAGGGTGCTGGCTAGCAACAGCTTTCAGTGCTGGCACTTTTCATCTCTGAGCAATTGCTCGACGTTTGCAATTTCTCACCTGAGCTCTCTTTAGACTGCGCGAGAGGATGAGCAGAAGATTAGGTGGCTAGAGAAGCCCAGAGCCCCAGTGTTCTTAGGCCTACAAAACCGCTTCCAAGGAAGGGTGCTGGCTAGCAACAGCTTTCAGTGCTGGCACTTTTCATCTCTGAGCAATTGCTCGACGTTTGCAATTTCTCAGCTCGTGTCTACGAGACGGAGAGATAGTGACCTTGATATTTGGTGGGTAGAGAAGCGCAAAGCCCCAGTGTTGCTGCGCCTGTGAAAGCGCTTCCAAGGAAGGGTGCTGGCTAGCAACAGCTTTCAGTGCTGGCACTTTTCATCTCTGAGCAATTGCTCGACGTTTGCAATTTCTCACCTGAGCTCTCTTTAGACTGCGCGAGAGGATGAGCAGAAGATGAGGTGGCTAGAGAAGCCCAGAGCCCCACTGTTCTTAGGCCTACAAAAGCGTTTCCAAGGAAGGGTGCTGGCTAGCAACAGCTTTCAGTGCTGGCACTTTTCATGTCTGAGCAATTGCTCGACGTTTGCAATTTCTCAGCTCGTGTCTACGAGACGGAGAGATAGTGACCTTGATATTTGGTGGGTAGAGAAGCGCAAAGCCCCAGTGTTGCTGCGCCTGTGAAAGCGCTTCCAAGGAAGGGTGCTGGCTAGCAACAGCTTTCAGTGCTGCCACTTTTCATCTCTGAGCAATTGCTCGACGTTTGCAATTTCTCACCTGAGCTCTCTTTAGACTGCGCGAGAGGATGAGCAGAAGATTAGGTGGCTAGAGAAGCCCAGAGCCCCAGTGTTCTTAGGGCTACAAAAGCACTTCCAAGGAAGGGTGCTGGCTAGCAACAGCTTTCAGTGCTGGCACTTTTCATCTCTGAGCAATTGCTCGACGTTTGCAATCTCTCACCTGAGCTCTCTTTAGACTGCGCGAGAGGATGAGCAGAAGATTAGGTGGCTAGAGAAGCGCAAAGCCCCAGTGTTCTTAGGCCTACAAAATCGCTTCCAAGGAAGGGTGCTGGCTAGCAACAGCTTTCAGTGCTGGCACTTTTCATCTCTGAGCAATTGCTCGACGTTTACAATTTCTCAACTCGTATATACGAGACAGAAAGAGAATGACCGTGACGTTTGGTGGGTAGAGAAGCGCAAAGCCCCAGTGTTGCTGTGCCTGTGAAAGCGCTTCCAAGGAAGGGGGCTGGCTAGCAACAGCTTTCAGTGCTGGCACTTTTCATCTCTGAGCAATTGCTCAACGTTTGCAATTTCTCACCTGAGCTCTCTTTAGACTGCGCGAGAGGATGAGCAGAAGAGTAGGTGGCTAGAGAAGCCCAGAGCCCCAGTGTTCTTAGGGCTACAAAAGCACTTCCAAGGAAGGGTGCTGGCTAGCAACAGCTTTCAGTGCTGGCACTTTTCATCTCTGAGCAATTGCTGGACGTTTGCAATTTCTCACCTGAGCGCTCTTTAGACTGCGCGAGAGGATGAGCAGATTAGGTGGCTAGAGAAGCCCAGAGCCCCAGTGTTCTTAGGCCTACAAAAGCGCTTCCAAGGAAGGGTGCTGGCTAGCAACAGCTTTCAGTGCTGGCACTTTTCATGTCTGAGCAATTGCTGGACATTTGCAATTTCACACCTGAGCTCTCTTTAGACTGCGCGAGAGGATGAGCAGAAGATTAGGTGGCTAGAGAAGCCCAGAGCCCCAGTGTTTTTTTGGCTACAAAAGCGCTTCCAAGGAAGGGTGCTGGCTAGCAACAGCTTTCAGTGCTGGCACTTTTCATCTCTGAGCAATTGCTCGACGTTTGCAATTTCTCACCTGAGCTCTCTTTAGACTGCGCGAGAGGATGAGCAGAAGATTAGGTGGCTAGAGAAGCCCAGAGCCCCACTGTTCTTAGGGCTACAAAAGCGCTTCCAAGGAAGGGTGCTGGCTAGCAACAGCTTTCAGTGCTGGCACTTTTCATCTCTGAGCAATTGCTCGACGTTTGCAATTTCTCACCTGAGCTCTCTTTAGACTGCGCGAGAGGATGAGCAGAAGATGAGGTGGCTAGAGAAGCCCAGAGCCCCAGTGTTCTTAGGCCTACAAAAGCGCTTCCAAGGAAGGGTGCTGGCTAGCAACAGCTTTCAGTGGTGGCACTTTTCATCTCTGAGCAATTGCTCGACGTTTGCAATTTCTCAGCTCGTGTCTACGAGACGGAGAGATAGTGACCCTGATATTTGGTAGGTAGAGAAGCGCAAAGCCCCAGTGTTGCTGCGCCTGTGAAAGCGCTTCCAAGGAAGGGTGCTGGCTAGCAACAGCTTTCAGTGCTGGCACTTTTCATCTCTGAGCAATTGCTGGACGTTTGCAATTTCTCACCTGAGCTCTCTTTAGAGTGCGCGAGAGGATGAGCAGAAGAGTAGGTGGCTAGAAAAGCCCAGAGCCCCAGTGTTCTTAGGGCTACAAAAGCGCTTCCAAGGAAGGGTGCTGGCTAGCAACAGCTTTCAGTGCTGGCACTTTTCATCTCTGAGCAATTGCTCGACGTTTGCAATCTCTCACCTGAGCTCTCTTTAGACTGCGCGAGAGGATGAGCAGAAGATTAGGTGGCTAGAGAAGCGCAAAGCCCCAGTGTTCTTAGGCCTACAAAAGCGCTTCCAAGGAAGGGTGCTGGCTAGCAACAGCTTTCAGTGCTGGCACTTTTCATCTCTGAGCAATTGCTCGACGTTTACAATTTCTCAACTCGTATATACGAGACAGAAAGAGAATGACCGTGACGTTTGGTGGGTAGAGAAGCGCAAAGCCCCAGTGTTGCTGCGCCTGTGAAAGCGCTTCCAAGGAAGGGTGCTGGCTAGCAACAGCTTTCAGTGCTGGCACTTTTCATCTCTGAGCAATTGCTGGACGTTTGCAATTTCTCACCTGAGCTCTCTTTAGACTGCGCGAGAGGATGAGCAGAAGAGTAGGTGGCTAGAGAAGCCCAGAGCCCCAGTGTTCTTAGGGCTACAAAAGCGCTTCCAAGGAAGGGTGCTGGCTAGCAACAGCTTTCAGTGCTGGCACTTTTCATCTCTGAGCAATTGCTCGACGTTTGCAATCTCTCACCTGAGCTCTCTTTAGACTGCGCGAGAGGATGAGCAGAAGATTAGGTGGCTAGAGAAGCGCAAAGCCCCAGTGTTCTTAGGCCTACAAAAGCGCTTCCAAGGAAGGGTGCTGGCTAGCAACAGCTTTCAGTGCTGGCACTTTTCATCTCTGAGCAATTGCTCGACGTTTACAATTTCTCAACTCGTATATACGAGACAGAAAGAGAATGACCGTGACGTTTGGTGGGTAGAGAAGCGCAAAGCCCCAGTGTTGCTGCGCCTGTGAAAGCGCTTCCAAGGAAGGGTGCTGGCTAGCAACAGCTTTCAGTGCTGGCACTTTTCATCTCTGAGCAATTGCTCGACGTTTGCAATTTCTCACCTGAGATCTCTTTAGACTGCGCGAGAGGATGAGCAGAAGAGTAGGTGGCTAGAGAAGCCCAGAGCCCCAGTGTTCTTAGGGCTACAAAAGCACTTCCAAGGAAGGGTGCTGGCTAGCAACAGCTTTCAGTGCTGGCACTTTTCATCTCTGAGCAATTGCTCGACGTTTGCAATTTCTCACCTGAGCTCTCTTTAGAGTGCGCGAGAGGATGAGCAGAAGATTAGGTGGCTAGAGAAGCCCAGAGCCCCAGTGTTCTTAGGCCTACAAAAGCGCTTCCAAGGAAGGGTGCTGGCTAGCAACAGCTTTCAGTGCTGGCACTTTTCATCTCTGAGCAATTGCTCGACGTTTGCAATCTCTCACCTGAGCTCTCTTTAGACTGCGCGAGAGGATGAGCAGAAGATTAGGTGGCTAGAGAAGCGCAAAGCCCCAGTGTTCTTAGGCCTACAAAATCGCTTCCAAGGAAGGGTGCTGGCTAGCAACAGCTTTCAGTGCTGGCACTTTTCATCTCTGAGCAATTGCTCGACGTTTACAATTTCTCAACTCGTATATACGAGACAGAAAGAGAATGACCGTGACGTTTGGTGGGTAGAGAAGCGCAAAGCCCCAGTGTTGCTGTGCCTGTGAAAGCGCTTCCAAGGAAGGGGGCTGGCTAGCAACAGCTTTCAGTGCTGGCACTTTTCATCTCTGAGCAATTGCTCAACGTTTGCAATTTCTCACCTGAGCTCTCTTTAGACTGCGCGAGAGGATGAGCAGAAGAGTAGGTGGCTAGAGAAGCCCAGAGCCCCAGTGTTCTTAGGGCTACAAAAGCACTTCCAAGGAAGGGTGCTGGCTAGCAACAGCTTTCAGTGCTGGCACTTTTCATCTCTGAGCAATTGCTGGACGTTTGCAATTTCTCACCTGAGCGCTCTTTAGACTGCGCGAGAGGATGAGCAGATTAGGTGGCTAGAGAAGCCCAGAGCCCCAGTGTTCTTAGGCCTACAAAAGCGCTTCCAAGGAAGGGTGCTGGCTAGCAACAGCTTTCAGTGCTGGCACTTTTCATGTCTGAGCAATTGCTGGACATTTGCAATTTCACACCTGAGCTCTCTTTAGACTGCGCGAGAGGATGAGCAGAAGATTAGGTGGCTAGAGAAGCCCAGAGCCCCAGTGTTTTTTTGGCTACAAAAGCGCTTCCAAGGAAGGGTGCTGGCTAGCAACAGCTTTCAGTGCTGGCACTTTTCATCTCTGAGCAATTGCTCGACGTTTGCAATTTCTCACCTGAGCTCTCTTTAGACTGCGCGAGAGGATGAGCAGAAGATTAGGTGGCTAGAGAAGCCCAGAGCCCCACTGTTCTTAGGGCTACAAAAGCGCTTCCAAGGAAGGGTGCTGGCTAGCAACAGCTTTCAGTGCTGGCACTTTTCATCTCTGAGCAATTGCTCGACGTTTGCAATTTCTCACCTGAGCTCTCTTTAGACTGCGCGAGAGGATGAGCAGAAGATGAGGTGGCTAGAGAAGCCCAGAGCCCCAGTGTTCTTAGGCCTACAAAAGCGC
Organism: Sarcoramphus papa; assembly: GCA_037962945.1. NCBI lineage: Eukaryota > Metazoa > Chordata > Aves > Accipitriformes > Cathartidae > Sarcoramphus > Sarcoramphus papa. Next base: position 96,858,684 of record CM075586.1, read on the forward strand.
TTCCAAGGAAGGGTGCTGGCTAGCAACAGCTTTCAGTGGTGGCACTTTTCATCTCTGAGCAATTGCTCGACGTTTGCAATTTCTCAGCTCGTGTCTACGAGACGGAGAGATAGTGACCCTGATATTTGGTAGGTAGAGAAGCGCAAAGCCCCAGTGTTGCTGCGCCTGTGAAAGCGCTTCCAAGGAAGGGTGCTGGCTAGCAACAGCTTTCAGTGCTGGCACTTTTCATCTCTGAGCAATTGCTGGACGTTTGCAATTTCTCACCTGAGCTCTCTTTAGAGTGCGCGAGAGGATGAGCAGAAGAGTAGGTGGCTAGAGAAGCCCAGAGCCCCAGTGTTCTTAGGGCTACAAAAGCGCTTCCAAGGAAGGGTGCTGGCTAGCAACAGCTTTCAGTGCTGGCACTTTTCATCTCTGAGCAATTGCTCGACGTTTGCAATCTCTCACCTGAGCTCTCTTTAGACTGCGCGAGAGGATGAGCAGAAGATTAGGTGGCTAGAGAAGCGCAAAGCCCCAGTGTTCTTAGGCCTACAAAAGCGCTTCCAAGGAAGGGTGCTGGCTAGCAACAGCTTTCAGTGCTGGCACTTTTCATCTCTGAGCAATTGCTCGACGTTTACAATTTCTCAACTCGTATATACGAGACAGAAAGAGAATGACCGTGACGTTTGGTGGGTAGAGAAGCGCAAAGCCCCAGTGTTGCTGCGCCTGTGAAAGCGCTTCCAAGGAAGGGTGCTGGCTAGCAACAGCTTTCAGTGCTGGCACTTTTCATCTCTGAGCAATTGCTGGACGTTTGCAATTTCTCACCTGAGCTCTCTTTAGACTGCGCGAGAGGATGAGCAGAAGAGTAGGTGGCTAGAGAAGCCCAGAGCCCCAGTGTTCTTAGGCCTACAAAAGCGCTTCCAAGGAAGGGTGCTGGCTAGCAACAGCTTTCAGTGCTGGCACTTTTCATCTCTGAGCAATTGCTCGACGTTTGCAATCTCTCACCTGAGCTCTCTTTAGACTGCGCGAGAGGATGAGCAGAAGATTAGGTGGCTAGAGAAGCGCAAAGCCCCAGTGTTCTTAGGCCTACAAAAGCGCTTCCAAGGAAGGGTGCTGGCTAGCAACAGCTTTCAGTGCTGGCACTTTTCATCTCTGAGCAATTGCTCGACGTTTACAATTTCTCAACTCGTATATACGAGACAGAAAGAGAATGACCGTGACGTTTGGTGGGTAGAGAAGCGCAAAGCCCCAGTGTTGCTGCGCCTGTGAAAGCGCTTCCAAGGAAGGGTGCTGGCTAGCAACAGCTTTCAGTGCTGGCACTTTTCATCTCTGAGCAATTGCTCGACGTTTGCAATTTCTCACCTGAGATCTCTTTAGACTGCGCGAGAGGATGAGCAGAAGAGTAGGTGGCTAGAGAAGCCCAGAGCCCCAGTGTTCTTAGGGCTACAAAAGCACTTCCAAGGAAGGGTGCTGGCTAGCAACAGCTTTCAGTGCTGGCACTTTTCATCTCTGAGCAATTGCTCGACGTTTGCAATTTCTCACCTGAGCTCTCTTTAGAGTGCGCGAGAGGATGAGCAGAAGATTAGGTGGCTAGAGAAGCCCAGAGCCCCAGTGTTCTTAGGCCTACAAAAGCGCTTCCAAGGAAGGGTGCTGGCTAGCAACAGCTTTCAGTGCTGGCACTTTTCATCTCTGAGCAATTGCTCGACGTTTGCAATTTCTCACCTGAGCTCTCTTTAGACTGCGCGAGAGGATGAGCAGAAGAGTAGGTGGCTAGAGAAGCCCAGAGCCCCACTGTTCTTAGGGCTACAAAAGCGCTTCCAAGGAAGGGTGCTGGCTAGCAACAGCTTTCAGTGCTGGCACTTTTCATCTCTGAGCAATTGCTCGACGTTTGCAATTTCTCAGCTCGTGTCTACGAGACGGAGAGATAGTGACTGTGATGTTTGGTGGGTAGAGAAGCGCAAAGCCCCAGTGTTGCTGCGCCTGTGAAAGCGCTTCCAAGGAAGGGTGCTGGCTAGCAACAGCTTTCAGTGCTGGCACTTTTCATCTCTGAGCAATTGCTGGACGTTTGCAATTTCTCACCTGAGCGCTCTCTAGACTGCGCAAGAGGATGAGCAGAAGATTAGGTGGCTAGAGAAGCCCAGAGCCCCAGTGTTCTTAGGGCTACAAAAGCGCTTCCAAGGAAGGGTGCTGGCTAGCAACAGCTTTCAGTGCTGGCACTTTTCATCTCTGAGCAATTGCTCGACGTTTGCAATCTCTCACCTGAGCTCTCTTTAGACTGCGCGAGAGGATGAGCAGAAGATTAGGTGGCTAGAGAAGCCCAGAGCCCCAGTGTTCTTAGGGCTACAAAAGCACTTCCAAGGAAGGGTGCTGGCTAGCAACAGCTTTCAGTGCTGGCACTTTTCATCTCTGAGCAATTGCTCGACGTTTACAATTTCTCACCTGAGCTCTCTTTAGACTGCGCGAGAGGACGAGCAGAAGATTAGGTGGCTAGAGAAGCCCAGAGCCCCAGTGTTCTTAGGCCTACAAAAGCACTTCCAAGGAAGGGTGCTGGCTAGCAACAGCTTTCAGTGCTGGCACTTTTCATCTCTGAGCAATTGCTCGACGTTTGCAATTTCTCAGCTCGTGTCTACGAGACGGAGAGATAGTGACCTTGATATTTGGTGGGTAGAGAAGCGCAAAGCCCCAGTGTTGCTGCGCCTGTGAAAGCGCTTCCAAGGAAGGGCGCTGGCTAGCAACAGCTTTCAGTGCTGGCACTTTTCATCTCTGAGCAATTGCTGGACGTTTGCAATTTCTCACCTGAGCGCTCTCTAGACTGCGCAAGAGGATGAGCAGAAGATTAGGTGGCTAGAGAAGCCCAGAGCCCCAGTGTTCTTAGGGCTACAAAAGCGCTTCCAAGGAAGGGTGCTGGCTAGCAACAGCTTTCAGTGCTGGCACTTTTCATCTCTGAGCAATTGCTCGACGTTTGCAATCTCTCACCTGAGCTCTCTTTAGACTGCGCGAGAGGATGAGCAGAAGATTAGGTGGCTAGAGAAGCCCAGAGCCCCAGTGTTCTTAGGGCTACAAAAGCACTTCCAAGGAAGGGTGCTGGCTAGCAACAGCTTTCAGTGCTGGCACTTTTCATCTCTGAGCAATTGCTCGACGTTTACAATTTCTCAACTCGTATATACGAGACAGAAAGAGAATGACCGTGACGTTTGGTGGGTAGAGAAGCGCAAAGCCCCAGTGTTGCTGCGCCTGTGAAAGCGCTTCCAAGGAAGGGTGCTGGCTAGCAAGAGCTTTCAGTGCTGGCACTTTTCATCTCTGAGCAATTGCTCGACGTTTGCAATTTCTCACCTGAGCTCTCTTTAGACTGCGCGAGAGGACGAGCAGAAGATTAGGTGGCTAGAGAAGCCCAGAGCCCCAGTGTTCTTAGGGCTACAAAAGCACTTCCAAGGAAGGGTGCTGGCTAGCAACAGCTTTCAGTGCTGGCACTTTTCATCTCTGAGCAATTGCTCGACGTTTGCAATTTCTCACCTGAGCTCTCTTTAGACTGCGCGAGAGGATGAGCAGAAGATTAGGTGGCTAGAGAAGCCCAGAGCCCCACTGTTCTTAGGGCTACAAAAGCGCTTCCAAGGAAGGGTGCTGGCTAGCAACAGCTTTCAGTGCTGGCACTTTTCATCTCTGAGCAATTGCTCGACGTTTGCAATTTCTCACCTGAGCTCTCTTTAGACTGCGCGAGAGGATGAGCAGAAGAGTAGGTGGCTAGAGAAGCCCAGAGCCCCAGTGTTCTTAGGGCTACAAGAGCGCTTCCAAGGAAGGGTGCTGGCTAGCAACAGCTTTCAGTGCTGGCACTTTTCATCTCTGAGCAATTGCTCGACGTTTGCAATTTCTCAGCTCGTGTCTACGAGACGGAGAGATAGTGACCTTGATATTTGGTGGGTAGAGAAGCGCAAAGCCCCAGTGTTGCTGCGCCTGTGAAAGCGCTTCCAAGGAAGGGTGCTGGCTAGCAACAGCTTTCAGTGCTGGCACTTTTCATCTCTGAGCAATTGCTCGACGTTTGCAATCTCTCACCTGAGCGCTCTTTAGACTGCGCGAGAGGATGAGCAGAAGATGAGGTGGCTAGAGAAGCCCAGAGCCCCAGTGTTCTTAGGGCTACAAAAGCGCTTCCAAGGAAGGGTGCTGGCTAGCAACAGCTTTCAGTGCTGGCACTTTTCATCTCTGAGCAATTGCTCGACGTTTACAATTTCTCAACTCGTATATACGAGACAGAAAGAGAATGACCGTGACGTTTGGTGGGTAGAGAAGCGCAAAGCCCCAGTGTTGCTGCGCCTGTGAAAGCGCTTCCAAGGAAGGGTGCTGGCTAGCAACAGCTTTCAGTGCTGCCACTTTTCATCTCTGAGCAATTGCTCGACGTTTGCAATTTCTCACCTGAGCTCTCTTTAGACTGCGCGAGAGGATGAGCAGAAGAGTAGGTGGCTAGAGAAGCCCAGAGCCCCAGTGTTCTTAGGGCTACAAAAGCACTTCCAAGGAAGGGTGCTGGCTAGCAACAGCTTTCAGTGCTGGCACTTTTCATCTCTGAGCAATTGCTGGACATTTGCAATTTCTCACCTGAGCTCTCTTTAGAGTGCGCGAGAGGATGAGCAGAAGATGAGGTGGCTAGAGAAGCCCAGAGCCCCACTGTTCTTAGGCCTACAAAAGCGCTTCCAATGAAGGGTGCTGGCTAGCAACAGCTTTCAGTGCTGGCACTTTTCATCTCTGAGCAATTGCTCGACGTTTGCAATTTCTCAGCTCGTGTCTACGAGACGGAGAGATAGTGACCCTTATATTTGGTAGGTAGAGAAGCGCAAAGCCCCAGTGTTGCTGCGCCTGTGAAAGCGCTTCCAAGGAAGGGTGCTGGCTAGCAACAGCTTTCAGTGCTGGCACTTTTCATCTCTGAGCAATTGCTCGACGTTTGCAATTTCTCACCTGAGATCTCTTTAGACTGCGCGAGAGGATGAGCAGAAGAGTAGGTGGCTAGAGAAGCCCAGAGCCCCAGTGTTCTTAGGGCTACAAAAGCACTTCCAAGGAAGGGTGCTGGCTAGCAAGAGCTTTCAGTGCTGGCACTTTTCATCTCTGAGCAATTGCTCGACGTTTGCAATTTCTCACCTGAGCTCTCTTTAGACTGCGCGAGAGGATGAGCAGAAGATTAGGTGGCTAGAGAAGCCCAGAGCCCCAGTGTTCTTAGGCCTACAAAAGCGCTTCCAAGGAAGGGTGCTGGCTAGCAACAGCTTTCAGTGGTGGCACTTTTCATCTCTGAGCAATTGCTCGACGTTTGCAATTTCTCACCTGAGCTCTCTTTAGACTGCGCGAGAGGATGAGCAGAAGATGAGGTGGTTAGAGAAGCCCAGAACCCCACTGTTCTTAGGCCTACAAGAGCGCTTCCAAGGAAGGGTGCTGGCTAGCAACAGCTTTCAGTGCTGGCACTTTTCATCTCTGAGCAATTGCTCGACGTTTGCAATTTCTCAGCTCGTGTCTACGAGACGGAGAGATAGTGACCGTGACATTTGGTGGGTAGAGAAGCGCAAAGCCCCAGTGTTGCTGCGCCTGTGAAAGCGCTTCCAAGGAAGGGTGCTGGCTAGCAACAGCTTTCAGTGCTGGCACTTTTCATCTCTGAGCAATTGCTGGACGTTTGCAATTTCTCACCTGAGCTCTCTTTATACTGCGCGAGAGGATGAGCAGAAGATTAGGTGGCTAGAGAAGCCCAGAGCCCCAGTGTTCTTAGGGCTACAAAAGCGCTTCCAAGGAAGGGTGCTGGCTAGCAACAGCTTTCAGTGCTGGCACTTTTCATCTCTGAGCAATTGCTCGACGTTTGCAATCTCTCACCTGAGCTCTCTTTAGACTGCGCGAGAGGATGAGCAGAAGATTAGGTGGCTAGAGAAGCCCAGAGCCCCAGTGTTCTTAGGCCTACAAAAGCGCTTCCAAGGAAGGGTGCTGGCTAGCAACAGCTTTCAGTGCTGGCACTTTTCATCTCTGAGCAATTGCTCGACGTTTACAATTTCTCAACTCGTATATACGAGACAGAAAGAGAATGACCGTGACGTTTGTTGGCTAGAGAAGCGCAAAGCCCCAGTGTTGCTGCGCCTGTGAAAGCGCTTCCAAGGAAGGGTGCTGGCTAGCAACAGCTTTCAGTGCTGCCACTTTTCATCTCTGAGCAATTGCTCGACGTTTGCAATTTCTCACCTGAGATCTCTTTAGACTGCGCGAGAGGATGAGCAGAAGAGTAGGTGGCTAGAGAAGCCCAGAGCCCCAGTGTTCTTAGGGCTACAAAAGCACTTCCAAGGAAGGGTGCTGGCTAGCAACAGCTTTCAGTGCTGGCACTTTTCATCTCTGAGCAATTGCTCGACGTTTGCAATTTCTCACCTGAGCTCTCTTTAGACTGCGCGAGAGGATGAGCAGAAGATTAGGTGGCTAGAGAAGCCCAGAGCCCCAGTGTTCTTAGGCCTACAAAACCGCTTCCAAGGAAGGGTGCTGGCTAGCAACAGCTTTCAGTGCTGGCACTTTTCATCTCTGAGCAATTGCTCGACGTTTGCAATTTCTCAGCTCGTGTCTACGAGACGGAGAGATAGTGACCTTGATATTTGGTGGGTAGAGAAGCGCAAAGCCCCAGTGTTGCTGCGCCTGTGAAAGCGCTTCCAAGGAAGGGTGCTGGCTAGCAACAGCTTTCAGTGCTGGCACTTTTCATCTCTGAGCAATTGCTCGACGTTTGCAATTTCTCACCTGAGCTCTCTTTAGACTGCGCGAGAGGATGAGCAGAAGATGAGGTGGCTAGAGAAGCCCAGAGCCCCACTGTTCTTAGGCCTACAAAAGCGTTTCCAAGGAAGGGTGCTGGCTAGCAACAGCTTTCAGTGCTGGCACTTTTCATGTCTGAGCAATTGCTCGACGTTTGCAATTTCTCAGCTCGTGTCTACGAGACGGAGAGATAGTGACCTTGATATTTGGTGGGTAGAGAAGCGCAAAGCCCCAGTGTTGCTGCGCCTGTGAAAGCGCTTCCAAGGAAGGGTGCTGGCTAGCAACAGCTTTCAGTGCTGGCACTTTTCATCTCTGAGCAATTGCTCGACGTTTGCAATCTCTCACCTGAGCTCTCTTTAGACTGCGCGAGAGGATGAGCAGAAGATTAGGTGGCTAGAGAAGCGCAAAGCCCCAGTGTTCTTAGGCCTACAAAATCGCTTCCAAGGAAGGGTGCTGGCTAGCAACAGCTTTCAGTGCTGGCACTTTTCATCTCTGAGCAATTGCTCGACGTTTACAATTTCTCAACTCGTATATACGAGACAGAAAGAGAATGACCGTGACGTTTGGTGGGTAGAGAAGCGCAAAGCCCCAGTGTTGCTGTGCCTGTGAAAGCGCTTCCAAGGAAGGGGGCTGGCTAGCAACAGCTTTCAGTGCTGGCACTTTTCATCTCTGAGCAATTGCTCAACGTTTGCAATTTCTCACCTGAGCTCTCTTTAGACTGCGCGAGAGGATGAGCAGAAGAGTAGGTGGCTAGAGAAGCCCAGAGCCCCAGTGTTCTTAGGGCTACAAAAGCACTTCCAAGGAAGGGTGCTGGCTAGCAACAGCTTTCAGTGCTGGCACTTTTCATCTCTGAGCAATTGCTGGACGTTTGCAATTTCTCACCTGAGCGCTCTTTAGACTGCGCGAGAGGATGAGCAGATTAGGTGGCTAGAGAAGCCCAGAGCCCCAGTGTTCTTAGGCCTACAAAAGCGCTTCCAAGGAAGGGTGCTGGCTAGCAACAGCTTTCAGTGCTGGCACTTTTCATCTCTGAGCAATTGCTGGACATTTGCAATTTCACACCTGAGCTCTCTTTAGACTGCGCGAGAGGATGAGCAGAAGATTAGGTGGCTAGAGAAGCCCAGAGCCCCAGTGTTTTTTTGGCTACAAAAGCGCTTCCAAGGAAGGGTGCTGGCTAGCAACAGCTTTCAGTGCTGGCACTTTTCATCTCTGAGCAATTGCTCGACGTTTGCAATTTCTCAGCTCGTGTCTACGAGACAGAGAGATAGTGACCTTGATATTTGGTGGGTAGAGAAGCGCAAAGCCCCAGTGTTGCTGCGCCTGTGAAAGCGCTTCCAAGGAAGGGTGCTGGCTAGCAACAGCTTTCAGTGCTGCCACTTTTCATCTCTGAGCAATTGCTCGACGTTTGCAATTTCTCACCTGAGCTCTCTTTAGACTGCGCGAGAGGATGAGCAGAAGATTAGGTGGCTAGAGAAGCCCAGAGCCCCAGTGTTCTTAGGCCTACAAAAGCACTTCCAAGGAAGGGTGCTGGCTAGCAACAGCTTTCAGTGCTGGCACTTTTCATCTCTGAGCAATTGCTCGACGTTTGCAATTTCTCACCTGAGCTCTCTTTTGACTGCGCGAGAGGATGAGCAGAAGATTAGGTGGCTAGAGAAGCCCAGAGCCCCACTGTTCTTAGGGCTACAAAAGCGCTTCCAAGGAAGGGTGCTGGCTAGCAACAGCTTTCAGTGCTGGCACTTTTCATCTCTGAGCAATTGCTCGACGTTTGCAATTTCTCACCTGAGCTCTCTTTAGACTGCGCGAGAGGATGAGCAGAAGAGTAGGTGGCTAGAGAAGCCCAGAGCCCCAGTGTTCTTAGGGCTACAAAAGCGCTTCCAAGGAAGGGTGCTGGCTAGCAACAGCTTTCAGTGCTGGCACTTTTCATCTCTGAGCAATTGCTCGACGTTTGCAATCTCTCACCTGAGCTCTCTTTAGACTGCGCGAGAGGATGAGCAGAAGATTAGGTGGCTAGAGAAGCGCAAAGCCCCAGTGTTCTTAGGCCTACAAAAGCGCTTCCAAGGAAGGGTGCTGGCTAGCAACAGCTTTCAGTGCTGGCACTTTTCATCTCTGAGCAATTGCTCGACGTTTACAATTTCTCAACTCGTATATACGAGACAGAAAGAGAATGACCGTGACGTTTGGTGGGTAGAGAAGCGCAAAGCCCCAGTGTTGCTGCGCCTGTGAAAGCGCTTCCAAGGAAGGGTGCTGGCTAGCAACAGCTTTCAGTGCTGGCACTTTTCATCTCTGAGCAATTGCTGGACGTTTGCAATTTCTCACCTGAGCTCTCTTTAGACTGCGCGAGAGGATGAGCAGAAGAGTAGGTGGCTAGAGAAGCCCAGAGCCCCAGTGTTCTTAGGGCTACAAAAGCGCTTCCAAGGAAGGGTGCTGGCTAGCAACAGCTTTCAGTGCTGGCACTTTTCATCTCTGAGCAATTGCTCGACGTTTGCAATCTCTCACCTGAGCTCTCTTTAGACTGCGCGAGAGGATGAGCAGAAGATTAGGTGGCTAGAGAAGCGCAAAGCCCCAGTGTTCTTAGGCCTACAAAAGCGCTTCCAAGGAAGGGTGCTGGCTAGCAACAGCTTTCAGTGCTGGCACTTTTCATCTCTGAGCAATTGCTCGACGTTTACAATTTCTCAACTCGTATATACGAGACAGAAAGAGAATGACCGTGACGTTTGGTGGGTAGAGAAGCGCAAAGCCCCAGTGTTGCTGCGCCTGTGAAAGCGCTTCCAAGGAAGGGTGCTGGCTAGCAACAGCTTTCAGTGCTGGCACTTTTCATCTCTGAGCAATTGCTCGACGTTTGCAATTTCTCACCTGAGATCTCTTTAGACTGCGCGAGAGGATGAGCAGAAGAGTAGGTGGCTAGAGAAGCCCAGAGCCCCAGTGTTCTTAGGGCTACAAAAGCACTTCCAAGGAAGGGTGCTGGCTAGCAACAGCTTTCAGTGCTGGCACTTTTCATCTCTGAGCAATTGCTCGACGTTTGCAATTTCTCACCTGAGCTCTCTTTAGAGTGCGCGAGAGGATGAGCAGAAGATTAGGTGGCTAGAGAAGCCCAGAGCCCCAGTGTTCTTAGGCCTACAAAAGCGCTTCCAAGGAAGGGTGCTGGCTAGCAACAGCTTTCAGTGCTGGCACTTTTCATCTCTGAGCAATTGCTCGACGTTTGCAATTTCTCACCTGAGCTCTCTTTAGACTGCGCGAGAGGATGAGCAGAAGAGTAGGTGGCTAGAGAAGCCCAGAGCCCCACTGTTCTTAGGGCTACAAAAGCGCTTCCAAGGAAGGGTGCTGGCTAGCAACAGCTTTCAGTGCTGGCACTTTTCATCTCTGAGCAATTGCTCGACGTTTGCAATTTCTCAGCTCGTGTCTACGAGACGGAGAGATAGTGACTGTGATGTTTGGTGGGTAGAGAAGCGCAAAGCCCCAGTGTTGCTGCGCCTGTGAAAGCGCTTCCAAGGAAGGGTGCTGGCTAGCAACAGCTTTCAGTGCTGGCACTTTTCATCTCTGAGCAATTGCTGGACGTTTGCAATTTCTCACCTGAGCGCTCTCTAGACTGCGCAAGAGGATGAGCAGAAGATTAGGTGGCTAGAGAAGCCCAGAGCCCCAGTGTTCTTAGGGCTACAAAAGCGCTTCCAAGGAAGGGTGCTGGCTAGCAACAGCTTTCAGTGCTGGCACTTTTCATCTCTGAGCAATTGCTCGACGTTTGCAATCTCTCACCTGAGCTCTCTTTAGACTGCGCGAGAGGATGAGCAGAAGATGAGGTGGCTAGAGAAGCCCAGAGCCCCAGTGTTCTTAGGGCTACAAAAGCACTTCCAAGGAAGGGTGCTGGCTAGCAACAGCTTTCAGTGCTGGCACTTTTCATCTCTGAGCAATTGCTCGACGTTTACAATTTCTCACCTGAGCTCTCTTTAGACTGCGCGAGAGGACGAGCAGAAGATTAGGTGGCTAGAGAAGCCCAGAGCCCCAGTGTTCTTAGGCCTACAAAAGCACTTCCAAGGAAGGGTGCTGGCTAGCAACAGCTTTCAGTGCTGGCACTTTTCATCTCTGAGCAATTGCTCGACGTTTGCAATTTCTCAGCTCGTGTCTACGAGACGGAGAGATAGTGACCTTGATATTTGGTGGGTAGAGAAGCGCAAAGCCCCAGTGTTGCTGCGCCTGTGAAAGCGCTTCCAAGGAAGGGCGCTGGCTAGCAACAGCTTTCAGTGCTGGCACTTTTCATCTCTGAGCAATTGCTGGACGTTTGCAATTTCTCACCTGAGCGCTCTCTAGACTGCGCAAGAGGATGAGCAGAAGATTAGGTGGCTAGAGAAGCCCAGAGCCCCAGTGTTCTTAGGCCTACAAAAGCGCTTCCAAGGAAGGGTGCTGGCTAGCAACAGCTTTCAGTGCTGGCACTTTTCATCTCTGAGCAATTGCTCGACGTTTGCAATCTCTCACCTGAGCTCTCTTTAGACTGCGCGAGAGGATGAGCAGAAGATGAGGTGGCTAGAGAAGCCCAGAGCCCCAGTGTTCTTAGGGCTACAAAAGCGCTTCCAAGGAAGGGTGCTGGCTAGCAAGAGCTTTCAGTGCTGGCACTTTTCATCTCTGAGCAATTGCTCGACGTTTACAATTTCTCAACTCGTATATACGAGACAGAAAGAGAATGACCGTGACGTTTGGTGGGTAGAGAAGCGCAAAGCCCCAGTGTTGCTGCGCCTGTGAAAGCGCTTCCAAGGAAGGGTGCTGGCTAGCAACAGCTTTCAGTGCTGGCACTTTTCATCTCTGAGCAATTGCTCGACGTTTGCAATTTCTCACCTGAGCTCTCTTTAGACTGCGCGAGAGGATGAGCAGAAGAGTAGGTGGCTAGAGAAGCCCAGAGCCCCAGTGTTCTTAGGGCTACAAAAGCACTTCCAAGGAAGGGTGCTGGCTAGCAACAGCTTTCAGTGCTGGCACTTTTCATCTCTGAGCAATTGCTGGACATTTGCAATTTCTCACCTGAGCTCTCTTTAGAGTGCGCGAGAGGATGAGCAGAAGATGAGGTGGCTAGAGAAGCCCAGAGCCCCACTGTTCTTAGGGCTACAAAAGCGCTTCCAATGAAGGGTGCTGGCTAGCAACAGCTTTCAGTGCTGGCACTTTTCATCTCTGAGCAATTGCTCGACGTTTGCAATTTCTCAGCTCGTGTCTACGAGACGGAGAGATAGTGACCCTTATATTTGGTAGGTAGAGAAGCGCAAAGCCCCAGTGTTGCTGCGCCTGTGAAAGCGCTTCCAAGGAAGGGTGCTGGCTAGCAACAGCTTTCAGTGCTGGCACTTTTCATCTCTGAGCAATTGCTCGACGTTTGCAATTTCTCACCTGAGCGCTCTTTAGACTGCGCGAGAGGATGAGCAGAAGATTAGGTGGCTAGAGAAGCCCAGAGCCCCAGTGTTCTTAGGGCTACAAAAGCACTTCCAAGGAAGGGTGCTGGCTAGCAACAGCTTTCAGTGCTGGCACTTTTCATCTCTGAGCAATTGCTCGATGTTTGCAATCTCTCACCTGAGCTCTCTTTAGACTGCGCGAGAGGATGAGCAGAAGATTAGGTGGCTAGAGAAGCGCAAAGCCCCAGTGTTCTTAGGGCTACAAAAGCGCTTCCAAGGAAGGGTGCTGGCTAGCCACAGCTTTCAGTGCTGGCACTTTTCATCTCTGAGCAATTGCTCGACGTTTACAATTTCTCAACTCGTATATACGAGACAGAAAGAGAATGACCGTGACGTTTGGTGGGTAGAGAAGCGCAAAGCCCCAGTGTTGCTGCGCCTGTGAAAGCGCTTCCAAGGAAGGGTGCTGGCTAGCAACAGCTTTCAGTGCTGGCACTTTTCATCTCTGAGCAATTGCTCGACGTTTACAATTTCTCACCTGAGCTATCTTTAGACTGCGCGAGAGGATGAGCAGAAGAGTAGGTGGCTAGAGAAGCCCAGAGCCCCAGTGTTCTTAGGGCTACAAAAGCACTTCCAAGGAAGGGTGCTGGCTAGCAAGAGCTTTCAGTGCTGGCACTTTTCATCTCTGAGCAATTGCTGGACGTTTGCAATTTCTCACCTGAGCTCTCTTTAGACTGCGCGAGAGGATGAGCAGAAGATTAGGTGGCTAGAGAAGCCCAGAGCCCCACTGTTCTTAGGGCTACAAAAGCGCTTCCAAGGAAGGGTGCTGGCTAGCAACAGCTTTCAGTGCTGGCACTTTTCATCTCTGAGCAATTGCTCGACGTTTGCAATTTCTCACCTGAGCTCTCTTTAGACTGCGCGAGAGGATGAGCAGAAGAGTAGGTGGCTAGAGAAGCCCGAACCCCAGTGTTCTTAGGCCTACAAAAGCGCTTCCAAGGAAGGGTGCTGGCTAGCAACAGCTTTCAGTGCTGGCACTTTTCATCTCTGAGCAATTGCTCGACGTTTGCAATTTCTCAGCTCGTGTCTACGAGACGGAGAGATAGTGACTGTGATGTTTGGTGGGTAGAGAAGCGCAAAGCCCCAGTGTTGCTGCGCCTGTGAAAGCGCTTCCAAGGAAGGGTGCTGGCTAGCAACAGCTTTCAGTGGTGGCACTTTTCATCTCTGAGCAATTGCTGGACGTTTGCAATTTCTCACCTGAGCGCTCTTTAGACTGCGTGAGAGGATGAGCAGAAGATGAGGTGGCTAGAGAAGCCCAGAGCCCCAGTGTTCTTAGGGCTACAAAAGCGCTTCCAAGGAAGGGTGCTGGCTAGCAAGAGCTTTCAGTGCTGGCACTTTTCATCTCTGAGCAATTGCTCGACGTTTGCAATTTCTCAGCTCGTGTCTACGAGACGGAGAGATAGTGACCTTGATATTTGGTGGGTAGAGAAGCGCAAAGCCCCAGTGTTGCTGCGCCTGTGAAAGCGCTTCCAAGGAAGGGTGCTGGCTAGCAACAGCTTTCAGTGCTGGCACTTTTCATCTCTGAGCAATTGCTCGACGTTTGCAATTTCTCACCTGAGCGCTCTTTAGACTGCGCTAGAGGATGAGCAGAAGATTAGGTGGCTAGAGAAGCCCAGAGCCCCACTGTTCTTAGGCCTACAAAAGCGCTTCCAAGGAAGGGTGCTGGCTAGCAACAGCTTTCAGTGCTGGCACTTTTCATCTCTGAGCAATTGCTCGACGTTTACAATTTCTCAACTCGTATATACGAGACAGAAAGAGAATGACCGTGACGTTTGGTGGGTAGAGAAGCGCAAAGCCCCAGTGTTGCTGCGCCTGTGAAAGCGCTTCCAAGGAAGGGTGCTGGCTAGCAACAGCTTTCAGTGCTGCCACTTTTCATCTCTGAGCAATTGCTCGACGTTTGCAATTTCTCACCTGAGATCTCTTTAGACTGCGCGAGAGGATGAGCAGAAGATGAGGTGGCTAGAGAAGCCCAGAGCCCCAGTGTTCTTAGGCCTACAAAAGCACTTCCAAGGAAGGGTGCTGGCTAGCAACAGCTTTCAGTGCTGGCACTTTTCATCTCTGAGCAATTGCTCGACGTTTGCAATTTCTCACCTGAGCTCTCTTTAGACTGCGCGAGAGGATGAGCAGAAGATTAGGTGGCTAGAGAAGCCCAGAGCCCCAGTGTTCTTAGGCCTACAAAAGCGCTTCCAAGGAAGGGTGCTGGCTAGCAACAGCTTTCAGTGCTGGCACTTTTCATCTCTGAGCAATTGCTCGACGTTTGCAATTTCTCACCTGAGCTCTCTTTAGACTGCGCGAGAGGATGAGCAGAAGATTAGGTGGCTAGAGAAGCCCAGAGCCCCACTGTTCTTAGGGCTACAAAAGCGCTTCCAAGGAAGGGTGCTGGCTAGCAACAGCTTTCAGTGCTGGCACTTTTCATCTCTGAGCAATTGCTCGACGTTTGCAATTTCTCAGCTCGTGTCTACGAGACGGAGAGATAGTGACCCTGATAATTGGTAGGTAGAGAAGCGCAAAGCCCCAGTGTTGCTGCGCCTGTGAAAGCGCTTCCAAGGAAGGGTGCTGGCTAGCAACAGCTTTCAGTGCTGGCACTTTTCATCTCTGAGCAATTGCTCGACGTTTGCAATTTCTCACCTGAGCTCTCTTTAGAGTGCGCGAGAGGATGAGCAGAAGATGAGGTGGCTAGAGAAGCCCAGAGCCCCAGTGTTCTTAGGCCTACAAAAGCGCTTCCAAGGAAGGGTGCTGGCTAGCAACAGCTTTCAGTGCTGGCACTTTTCATCTCTGAGCAATTGCTCGACGTTTGCAATCTCTCACCTGAGCTCTCTTTAGACTGCGCGAGAGGATGAGCAGAAGATTAGGTGGCTAGAGAAGCGCAAAGCCCCAGTGTTCTTAGGCCTACAAAATCGCTTCCAAGGAAGGGTGCTGGCTAGCAACAGCTTTCAGTGCTGGCACTTTTCATCTCTGAGCAATTGCTCGACGTTTACAATTTCTCAACTCGTATATACGAGACAGAAAGAGAATGACCGTGACGTTTGGTGGGTAGAGAAGCGCAAAGCCCCAGTGTTGCTGCGCCTGTGAAAGCGCTTCCAAGGAAGGGTGCTGGCTAGCAACAGCTTTCAGTGCTGGCACTTTTCATCTCTGAGCAATTGCTCGACGTTTGCAATTTCTCACCTGAGCTCTCTTTAGACTGCGCGAGAGGATGAGCAGAAGAGTAGGTGGCTAGAGAAGCCCAGAGCCCCAGTGTTCTTAGGCCTACAAGAGCGCTTCCAAGGAAGGGTGCTGGCTAGCAACAGCTTTCAGTGCTGGCACTTTTCATCTCTGAGCAATTGCTCGACGTTTGCAATTTCTCACCTGAGCTCTCTTTAGACTGCGCGAGAGGATGAGCAGAAGATTAGGTGGCTAGAGAAGCCCAGAGCCCCAGTGTTCTTAGGGCTACAAAAGCGCTTCCAAGGAAGGGTGCTGGCTAGCAACAGCTTTCAGTGCTGGCACTTTTCATCTCTGAGCAATTGCTCGACGTTTGCAATTTCTCACCTGAGCTCTCTTTAGACTGCGCGAGAGGATGAGCAGAAGAGTAGGTGGCTAGAGAAGCCCAGAGCCCCACTGTTCTTAGGGCTACAAAAGCGCTTCCAAGGAAGGGTGCTGGCTAGCAACAGCTTTCAGTGCTGGCACTTTTCATCTCTGAGCAATTGCTCGACGTTTGCAATTTCTCAGCTCGTGTCTACGAGACGGAGAGATAGTGACTGTGATGTTTGGTGGGTAGAGAAGCGCAAAGCCCCACTGTTGCTGCGCCTGTGAAAGCGCTTCCAAGGAAGGGTGCTGGCTAGCAACAGCTTTCAGTGCTGGCACTTTTCATCTCTGAGCAATTGCTGGACGTTTGCAATTTCTCACCTCAGCGCTCTTTAGACTGCGCGAGAGGATGAGCAGAAGATTAGGTGGCTAGAGAAGCCCAGAGCCCCAGTGTTCTTAGGGCTACAAAAGCGCTTCCAAGGAAGGGTGCTGGCTAGCAAGAGCTTTCAGTGCTGGCACATTTCATCTCTGAGCAATTGCTCGACGTTTGCAATCTCTCACCTGAGTGCTCTTTAGACTGCGCTAGAGGATGAGCAGAAGATGAGGTGGCTAGAGAAGCCCAGAGCCCCAGTGTTCTTAGGCCTACAAAAGCGCTTCCAAGGAAGGGTGCTGGCTAGCAACAGCTTTCAGTGCTGGCACTTTTCATCTCTGAGCAATTGCTCGACGTTTACAATTTCTCAACTCGTATATACGAGACAGAAAGAGAATGACCGTGACGTTTGGTGGGTAGAGAAGCGCAAAGCCCCAGTGTTGCTGCGCCTGTGAAAGCGCTTCCAAGGAAGGGTGCTGGCTAGCAACAGCTTTCAGTGCTGGCACTTTTCATCTCTGAGCAATTGCTCGACGTTTGCAATTTCTCACCTGAGCTCTCTTTAGACTGCGCGAGAGCATGAGCAGAAGATGAGGTGGCTAGAGAAGCCCAGAGCCCCAGTGTTCTTAGGGCTACAAAAGCACTTCCAAGGAAGGGTGCTGGCTAGCAACAGCTTTCAGTGCTGGCACTTTTCATCTCTGAGCAATTGCTCGACGTTTGCAATTTCTCACCTGAGCGCTCTTTAGACTGCGCTAGAGGATGAGCAGAAGATTAGGTGGCTAGAGAAGCCCAGAGCCCCAGTGTTCTTAGGCCTACAAAAGCGCTTCCAAGGAAGGGTGCTGGCTAGCAACAGCTTTCAGTGCTGGCACTTTTCATCTCTGAGCAATTGCTCGACGTTTACAATTTCTCAACTCGTATATACGAGACAGAAAGAGAATGACCGTGACGTTTGGTGGGTAGAGAAGCGCAAAGCCCCAGTGTTGCTGCGCCTGTGAAAGCGCTTCCAAGGAAGGGTGCTGGCTAGCAACAGCTTTCAGTGCTGGCACTTTTCATCTCTGAGCAATTGCTCGACGTTTGCAATTTCTCACCTGAGATCTCTTTAGACTGCGCGAGAGGATGAGCAGAAGATGAGGTGGCTAGAGAAGCCCAGAGCCCCAGTGTTCTTAGGGCTACAAAAGCACTTCCAAGGAAGGGTGCTGGCTAGCAACAGCTTTCAGTGCTGGCACTTTTCATCTCTGAGCAATTGCTCGACGTTTGCAATTTCTCACCTGAGCTCTCTTTAGACTGCGCGAGAGGATGAGCAGAAGATTAGGTGGCTAGAGAAGCCCAGAGCCCCAGTGTTCTTAGGCCTACAAAAGCGCTTCCAAGGAAGGGTGCTGGCTAGCAACAGCTTTCAGTGCTGGCACTTTTCATCTCTGAGCAATTGCTCGACGTTTGCAATTTCTCACCTGAGCTCTCTTTAGACTGCGCGAGAGGATGAGCAGAAGATTAGGTGGCTAGAGAAGCCCAGAGCCCCAGTGTTCTTAGGGCTACAAAAGCGCTTCCAAGGAAGGGTGCTGGCTAGCAACAGCTTTCAGTGCTGGCACTTTTCATCTCTGAGCAATTGCTCGACGTTTGCAATTTCTCAGCTCGTGTCTACAAGACGGAGAGATAGTGACCCTGATAATTGGTAGGTAGAGAAGCGCAAAGCCCCAGTGTTGCTGCGCCTGTGAAAGCGCTTCCAAGGAAGGGTGCTGGCTAGCAACAGCTTTCAGTGCTGGCACTTTTCATCTCTGAGCAATTGCTCGACGTTTGCAATTTCTCACCTGAGCTCTCTTTAGAGTGCGTGAGAGGATGAGCAGAAGATGAGGTGGCTAGAGAAGCCCAGAGCCCCAGTGTTCTTAGGGCTACAAAAGCGCTTCCAAGGAAGGGTGCTGGCTAGCAACAGCTTTCAGTGCTGGCACTTTTCATCTCTGAGCAATTGCTCGACGTTTGCAATCTCTCACCTGAGCTCTCTTTAGACTGCGCGAGAGGATGAGCAGAAGATTAGGTGGCTAGAGAAGCGCAAAGCCCCAGTGTTCTTAGGCCTACAAAATCGCTTCCAAGGAAGGGTGCTGGCTAGCAACAGCTTTCAGTGCTGGCACTTTTCATCTCTGAGCAATTGCTCGACGTTTACAATTTCTCAACTCGTATATACGAGACAGAAAGAGAATGACCGTGACGTTTGGTGGGTAGAGAAGCGCAAAGCCCCAGTGTTGCTGCGCCTGTGAAAGCGCTTCCAAGGAAGGGTGCTGGCTAGCAACAGCTTTCAGTGCTGGCACTTTTCATCTCTGAGCAATTGCTCGACGTTTGCAATTTCTCACCTGAGCTCTCTTTAGACTGCGCGAGAGGATGAGCAGAAGAGTAGGTGGCTAGAGAAGCCCAGAGCCCCAGTGTTCTTAGGGCTACAAAAGCACTTCCAAGGAAGGGTGCTGGCTAGCAACAGCTTTCAGTGCTGGCACTTTTCATCTCTGAGCAATTGCTCGACGTTTGCAATTTCTCACCTGAGCTCTCTTTAGACTGCGCGAGAGGATGAGCAGAAGATTAGGTGGCTAGAGAAGCCCAGAGCCCCAGTGTTCTTAGGGCTACAAAAGCGCTTCCAAGGAAGGGTGCTGGCTAGCAACAGCTTTCAGTGCTGGCACTTTTCATCTCTGAGCAATTGCTCGACGTTTGCAATTTCTCACCTGAGCTCTCTTTAGACTGCGCGAGAGGATGAGCAGAAGAGTAGGTGGCTAGAGAAGCCCAGAGCCCCACTGTTCTTAGGGCTACAAAAGCGCTTCCAAGGAAGGGTGCTGGCTAGCAACAGCTTTCAGTGCTGGCACTTTTCATCTCTGAGCAATTGCTCGACGTTTGCAATTTCTCAGCTCGTGTCTACGAAACAGAGAGATAGTGACTGTGATGTTTGGTGGGTAGAGAAGCGCAAAGCCCCAGTGTTGCTGCGCCTGTGAAAGCGCTTCCAAGGAAGGGTGCTGGCTAGCAACAGCTTTCAGTGCTGGCACTTTTCATCTCTGAGCAATTGCTGGACGTTTGCAATTTTTCACCTCAGCGCTCTTTAGACTGCGCGAGAGGATGAGCAGAAGATTAGGTGGCTAGAGAAGCCCAGAGCCCCAGTGTTCTTAGGGCTACAAAAGCGCTTCCAAGGAAGGGTGCTGGCTAGCAAGAGCTTTCAGTGCTGGCACATTTCATCTCTGAGCAATTGCTCGACGTTTGCAATCTCTCACCTGAGCGCTCTTTAGACTGCGCTAGAGGATGAGCAGAAGATGAGGTGGCTAGAGAAGCCCAGAGCCCCAGTGTTCTTAGGCCTACAAAAGCGCTTCCAAGGAAGGGTGCTGGCTAGCAACAGCTTTCAGTGCTGGCACTTTTCATCTCTGAGCAATTGCTCGACGTTTACAATTTCTCAACTCGTATATACGAGACAGAAAGAGAATGACCGTGACGTTTGGTGGGTAGAGAAGCGCAAAGCCCCAGTGTTGCTGCGTCTGTGAAAGCGCTTCCAAGGAAGGGTGCTGGCTAGCAACAGCTTTCAGTGGTGGCACTTTTCATCTCTGAGCAATTGCTCGACGTTTGCAATTTCTCACCTGACCTCTCTTTAGACTGCGCGAGAGCATGAGCAGAAGATGAGGTGGCTAGAGAAGCCCAGAGCCCCAGTGTTCTTAGGGCTACAAAAGCACTTCCAAGGAAGGGTGCTGGCTAGCAACAGCTTTCAGTGCTGGCACTTTTCATCTCTGAGCAATTGCTCGACGTTTGCAATTTCTCACCTGAGCTCTCTTTAGACTGCGCGAGAGGATGAGCAGAAGATTAGGTGGCTAGAGAAGCCCAGAGCCCCAGTGTTCTTAGGGCTACAAAAGCACTTCCAAGGAAGGGTGCTGGCTAGCCACAGCTTTCAGTGCTGGCACTTTTCATCTCTGAGCAATTGCTCGACGTTTGCAATTTCTCAACTCGTATATACGAGACAGAAAGAGAATGACCGTGACGTTTGGTGGGTAGAGAAGCGCAAAGCCCCAGTGTTGCTGCGCCTGTGAAAGCGCTTCCAAGGAAGGGTGCTGGCTAGCAACAGCTTTCAGTGCTGGCACTTTTCATCTCTGAGCAATTGCTCGACGTTTGCAATTTCTCACCTGAGATCTCTTTAGACTGCGCGAGAGGATGAGCAGAAGAGTAGGTGGCTAGAGAAGCCCAGAGCCCCAGTGTTCTTAGGGCTACAAAAGCACTTCCAAGGAAGGGTGCTGGCTAGCAACAGCTTTCAGTGCTGGCACTTTTCATCTCTGAGCAATTGCTCGACGTTTGCAATTTCTCACCTGAGCTCTCTTTAGACTGCGCGAGAGGATGAGCAGAAGATGAGGTGGCTAGAGAAGCCCAGAGCCCCACTGTTCTTAGGGCTACAAAAGCGCTTCCAAGGAAGGGTGCTGGCTAGCAACAGCTTTCAGTGCTGGCACTTTTCATCTCTGAGCAATTCCTCGACGTTTGCAATTTCTCACCTGAGCTCTCTTTAGACTGCGCGAGAGGATGAGCAGAAGATTAGGTGGCTAGAGAAGCCCAGAGCCCCAGTGTTCTTAGGGCTACAAGAGAGCTTCCAAGGAAGGGTGCTGGCTAGCAACAGCTTTCAGTGCTGGCACTTTTCATCTCTGAGCAGTTGCTCGACGTTTGCAATTTCTCAGCTCGTGTCTACGAGACGGAGAGATAGTGACCTTGATGTTTGGTGGGTAGAGAAGCGCAAAGCCCCAGTGTTGCTGCGCCTGTGAAAGCGCTTCCAATGAAGGGTGCTGGCTAGCAACAGCTTTCAGTGCTGGCACTTTTCATCTCTGAGCAATTGCTCGACGTTTGCAATTTCTCACCTGAGCGCTCTTTAGACTGCGCGAGAGGATGAGCAGAAGATTAGGTGGCTAGAGAAGCCCAGAGCCCCAGTGTTCTTAGGCCTACAAAAGCGCTTCCAAGGAAGGGTGCTGGCTAGCAACAGCTTTCAGTGCTGGCACTTTTCATCTCTGAGCAATTGCTCGACGTTTGCAATTTCTCAACTCGTAGATACGAGACAGAAAGAGAATGACCGTGATGCTTGGTGGGCAGAGTAGCGCAAAGCCCCAGTGTTGCTGCGCCTGTGAAAGCGCTTCCAAGGAAGGGTGCTGGCTAGCAACAGCTTTCAGTGCTGGCACTTTTCATCTCTGAGCAATTGCTCGACATTTGCAATCTCTCACCTGAGCTCTCTTTAGACTGCGCGAGAGGATGAGCAGAAGATGAGGTGGCTAGAGAAGCCCAGAGCCCCAGTGTTCTTAGGGCTACAAAAGCGCTTCCAAGGAAGGGTGCTGGCTAGCAACAGCTTTCAGTGCTGGCACTTTTCATCTCTGAGCAATTGCTCGACGTTTGCAATTTCTCAGCTCGTGTCTACGAGACGGAGAGATAGTGACCGTGATGTTTGGTGGGTAGAGAAGCGCAAAGCCCCAGTGTTGCTGCGCCTGTGAAAGCGCTTCCAAGGAAGGGTGCTGGCTAGCAACAGCTTTCAGTGGTGGCACTTTTCATCTCTGAGCAATTGCTGGACGTTTGCAATTTCTCACCTGAGCTCTCTTTAGACTGCGCGAGAGGATGAGCAGAAGATTAGGTGGCTAGAGAAGCCCAGAGCCCCAGTGTTCTTAGGGCTACAAAAGCGCTTCCAAGGAAGGGTGCTGGCTAGCAACAGCTTTCAGTGCTGGCACTTTTCATCTCTGAGCAATTGCTCGACGTTTGCAATCTCTCACCTGAGCTCTCTTTAGACTGCACGAGAGGATGAGCAGAAGATGAGGTGGCTAGAGAAGCCCAGAGCCCCAGTGTTCTTAGGGCTACAAGAGCGCTTCCAAGGAAGGGTGCTGGCTAGCAACAGCTTTCAGTGCTGGCACTTTTCATCTCTGAGCAATTGCTCGACGTTTGCAATTTCTCAGCTCGTGTCTACGAGACGGAGAGATAGTGACCTTGATATTTGGTGGGTAGAGAAGCGCAAAGCCCCAGTGTTGCTGCGCCTGTGAAAGCGCTTCCAAGGAAGGGTGCTGGCTAGCAACAGCTTTCAGTGCTGGCACTTTTCATCTCTGAGCAATTGCTCGACATTTGCAATTTCTCACCTGAGATCTCTTTAGACTGCGCGAGAGGATGAGCAGAAGATTAGGTGGCTAGAGAAGCCCAGAGCCCCACTGTTCTTAGGCCTACAAAAGCACTTCCAAGGAAGGGTGCTGGCTAGCAACAGCTTTCAGTGCTGGCACTTTTCATCTCTGAGCAATTGCTCGACGTTTGCAATTTCTCACCTGAGCGCTCTTTAGACTGCGCGAGAGGATGAGCAGAAGATTAGGTGGCTAGAGAAGCCCAGAGCCCCAGTGTTCTTAGGCCTACAAAACCGCTTCCAAGGAAGGGTGCTGGCTAGCAACAGCTTTCAGTGCTGGCACTTTTCATCTCTGAGCAATTGCTCGACGTTTGCAATTTCTCACCTGAGCTCTCTTTAGACTGCGCGAGAGGATGAGCAGAAGATGAGGTGGCTAGAGAAGCCCAGAGCCCCAGTGTTCTTAGGGCTACAAAAGCGCTTCCAAGGAAGGGTGCTGGCTAGCCACAGCTTTCAGTGCTGGCACTTTTCATCTCTGAGCAATTGCTCGACGTTTACAATTTCTCAACTCGTATATACGAGACAGAAAGAGAATGACGGTGACGTTTGGTGGGTAGAGAAGCGCAAAGCCCCAGTGTTGCTGCGCCTGTGAAAGCGCTTCCAAGGAAGGGTGCTGGCTAGCAACAGCTTTCAGTGCTGGCACTTTTCATCTCTGAGCAATTGCTCGACGTTTGCAATTTCTCACCTGAGATCTCTTTAGACTGCGCGAGAGGATGAGCAGAAGATGAGGTGGCTAGAGAAGCCCAGAGCCCCACTGTTCTTAGGGCTACAAAAGCACTTCCAAGGAAGGGTGCTGGCTAGCAACAGCTTTCAGTGCTGGCACTTTTCATCTCTGAGCAATTGCTCGACGTTTGCAATTTCTCACCTGAGCTCTCTTTAGACTGCGCGAGAGGATGAGCAGAAGAGTAGGTGGCTAGAGAAGCCCAGAGCCCCAGTGTTCTTAGGGCTACAAAAGCGCTTCCAAGGAAGGGTGCTGGCTAGCAACAGCTTTCAGTGCTGGCACTTTTCATCTCTGAGCAATTGCTCGACGTTTGCAATTTCTCACCTGAGCGCTCTTTAGACTGCGCGAGAGGATGAGCAGAAGATGAGGTGCCTAGAGAAGCCCAGAGCCCCACTGTTCTTAGGGCTACAAAAGCGCTTCCAAGGAAGGGTGCTGGCTAGCAACAGCTTTCAGTGCTGGCACTTTTCATCTCTGAGCAATTGCTCGACGTTTGCAATTTCTCAGCTCGTGTCTACGAGACGGAGAGATAGTGACTGTGATGTTTGGTGGGTAGAGAAGCGCAAAGCCCCAGTGTTGCTGCGCCTGTGAAAGCGCTTCCAAGGAAGGGTGCTGGCTAGCAACAGCTTTCAGTGCTGGCACTTTTCATCTCTGAGCAATTGCTGGACGTTTGCAATTTCTCACCTGAGCGCTCTTTAGACTGCGCGAGAGGATGAGCAGAAGATTAGGTGGCTAGAGAAGCCCAGAGCCCCAGTGTTCTTAGGGCTACAAAAGCGCTTCCAAGGAAGGGTGCTGGCTAGCAACAGCTTTCAGTGCTGGCACTTTTCATCTCTGAGCAATTGCTCGACGTTTGCAATCTCTCACCTGAGCGCTCTTTAGACTGCGCGAGAGGATGAGCAGAAGATGAGGTGGCTAGAGAAGCCCAGAGCCCCAGTGTTCTTAGGCCTACAAAAGCGCTTCCAAGGAAGGGTGCTGGCTAGCAACAGCTTTCAGTGCTGGCACTTTTCATCTCTGAGCAATTGCTCGACGTTTACAATTTCTCAACTCGTATATACGAGACAGAAAGAGAATGACCGTAACGTTTGGTGGCTAGAGAAGCGCAAAGCCCCAGTGTTGCTGCGCCTGTGAAAGCGCTTCCAAGGAAGGGTGCTAGCTAGCAAGAGCTTTCAGTGCTGGCACTTTTCATCTCTGAGCAATTGCTCGACGTTTGCAATCTCTCACCTGACCTCTCTTTAGACTGCGCGAGAGCATGAGCAGAAGATGAGGTGGCTAGAGAAGCCCAGAGCCCCAGTGTTCTTAGGGCTACAAAAGCACTTCCAAGGAAGGGTGCTGGCTAGCAACAGCTTTCAGTGCTGGCACTTTTCATCTCTGAGCAATTGCTCGACGTTTGCAATTTCTCACCTGAGCTCTCTTTAGACTGCGCGAGAGGATGAGCAGAAGATTAGGTGGCTAGAGAAGCCCAGAGCCCCAGTGTTCTTAGGGCTACAAAAGCGCTTCCAAGGAAGGGTGCTGGCTAGCAACAGCTTTCAGTGCTGGCACTTTTCATCTCTGAGCAATTGCTCGACGTTTGCAATTTCTCAGCTCGTGTCTACGAGACGGAGAGATAGTGACCCTGATATTTGGTAGGTAGAGAAGCGCAAAGCCCCAGTGTTGCTGCGCCTGTGAAAGCGCTTCCAAGGAAGGGTGCTGGCTAGCAACAGCTTTCAGTGCTGGCACTTTTCATCTCTGAGCAATTGCTCGACGTTTGCAATTTCTCACCTGAGGTCTCTTTCGACTGCGCGAGAGGATGAGCAGAAGATTAGGTGGCTAGAGAAGCCCAGAGCCCCAGTGTTCTTAGGGCTACAAAAGCACTTCCAAGGAAGGGTGCTGGCTAGCAAGAGCTTTCAGTGTTGGCACTTTTCATCTCTGAGCAATTGCTCGACGTTTGCAATTTCTCAGCTCGTGTCTACGAGACGGAGAGATAGTGACCCTGATATTTGGTAGGTAGAGAAGCGCAAAGCCCCAGTGTTGCTGCGCCTGTGAAAGCGCTTCCAAGGAAGGGTGCTGGCTAGCAAGAGCTTTCAGTGCTGGCACTTTTCATCTCTGAGCAATTGCTCGACGTTTGCAATTTCTCACCTGAGCTCTCTTTAGACTGCGCGAGAGGATGAGCAGAAGAGTAGGTGGCTAGAGAAGCCCGAACCCCAGTGTTCTTAGGCCTACAAAAGCGCTTCCAAGGAAGGGTGCTGGCTAGCAACAGCTTTCAGTGCTGGCACTTTTCATCTCTGAGCAATTGCTCGACGTTTGCAATTTCTCAGCTCGTGTCTACGAGACGGAGAGATAGTGACTGTGATGTTTGGTGGGTAGAGAAGCGCAAAGCCCCAGTGTTGCTGCGCCTGTGAAAGCGCTTCCAAGGAAGGGTGCTGGCTAGCAACAGCTTTCAGTGGTGGCACTTTTCATCTCTGAGCAATTGCTGGACGTTTGCAATTTCTCACCTGAGCGCTCTTTAGACTGCGTGAGAGGATGAGCAGAAGATGAGGTGGCTAGAGAAGCCCAGAGCCCCAGTGTTCTTAGGGCTACAAAAGCGCTTCCAAGGAAGGGTGCTGGCTAGCAAGAGCTTTCAGTGCTGGCACTTTTCATCTCTGAGCAATTGCTCGACGTTTGCAATTTCTCAGCTCGTGTCTACGAGACGGAGAGATAGTGACCTTGATATTTGGTGGGTAGAGAAGCGCAAAGCCCCAGTGTTGCTGCGCCTGTGAAAGCGCTTCCAAGGAAGGGTGCTGGCTAGCAACAGCTTTCAGTGCTGGCACTTTTCATCTCTGAGCAATTGCTCGACGTTTGCAATTTCTCACCTGAGCGCTCTTTAGACTGCGCTAGAGGATGAGCAGAAGATTAGGTGGCTAGAGAAGCCCAGAGCCCCACTGTTCTTAGGCCTACAAAAGCGCTTCCAAGGAAGGGTGCTGGCTAGCAACAGCTTTCAGTGCTGGCACTTTTCATCTCTGAGCAATTGCTCGACGTTTACAATTTCTCAACTCGTATATACGAGACAGAAAGAGAATGACCGTGACGTTTGGTGGGTAGAGAAGCGCAAAGCCCCAGTGTTGCTGCGCCTGTGAAAGCGCTTCCAAGGAAGGGTGCTGGCTAGCAACAGCTTTCAGTGCTGCCACTTTTCATCTCTGAGCAATTGCTCGACGTTTGCAATTTCTCACCTGAGATCTCTTTAGACTGCGCGAGAGGATGAGCAGAAGATGAGGTGGCTAGAGAAGCCCAGAGCCCCAGTGTTCTTAGGCCTACAAAAGCACTTCCAAGGAAGGGTGCTGGCTAGCAACAGCTTTCAGTGCTGGCACTTTTCATCTCTGAGCAATTGCTCGACGTTTGCAATTTCTCACCTGAGCTCTCTTTAGACTGCGCGAGAGGATGAGCAGAAGATTAGGTGGCTAGAGAAGCCCAGAGCCCCAGTGTTCTTAGGCCTACAAAAGCGCTTCCAAGGAAGGGTGCTGGCTAGCAACAGCTTTCAGTGCTGGCACTTTTCATCTCTGAGCAATTGCTCGACGTTTGCAATTTCTCACCTGAGCTCTCTTTAGACTGCGCGAGAGGATGAGCAGAAGATTAGGTGGCTAGAGAAGCCCAGAGCCCCACTGTTCTTAGGGCTACAAAAGCGCTTCCAAGGAAGGGTGCTGGCTAGCAACAGCTTTCAGTGCTGGCACTTTTCATCTCTGAGCAATTGCTCGACGTTTGCAATTTCTCAGCTCGTGTCTACGAGACGGAGAGATAGTGACCCTGATAATTGGTAGGTAGAGAAGCGCAAAGCCCCAGTGTTGCTGCGCCTGTGAAAGCGCTTCCAAGGAAGGGTGCTGGCTAGCAACAGCTTTCAGTGCTGGCACTTTTCATCTCTGAGCAATTGCTCGACGTTTGCAATTTCTCACCTGAGCTCTCTTTAGAGTGCGCGAGAGGATGAGCAGAAGATGAGGTGGCTAGAGAAGCCCAGAGCCCCAGTGTTCTTAGGCCTACAAAAGCGCTTCCAAGGAAGGGTGCTGGCTAGCAACAGCTTTCAGTGCTGGCACTTTTCATCTCTGAGCAATTGCTCGACGTTTGCAATCTCTCACCTGAGCTCTCTTTAGACTGCGCGAGAGGATGAGCAGAAGATTAGGTGGCTAGAGAAGCGCAAAGCCCCAGTGTTCTTAGGCCTACAAAATCGCTTCCAAGGAAGGGTGCTGGCTAGCAACAGCTTTCAGTGCTGGCACTTTTCATCTCTGAGCAATTGCTCGACGTTTACAATTTCTCAACTCGTATATACGAGACAGAAAGAGAATGACCGTGACGTTTGGTGGGTAGAGAAGCGCAAAGCCCCAGTGTTGCTGCGCCTGTGAAAGCGCTTCCAAGGAAGGGTGCTGGCTAGCAACAGCTTTCAGTGCTGGCACTTTTCATCTCTGAGCAATTGCTCGACGTTTGCAATTTCTCACCTGAGCTCTCTTTAGACTGCGCGAGAGGATGAGCAGAAGAGTAGGTGGCTAGAGAAGCCCAGAGCCCCAGTGTTCTTAGGCCTACAAGAGCGCTTCCAAGGAAGGGTGCTGGCTAGCAACAGCTTTCAGTGCTGGCACTTTTCATCTCTGAGCAATTGCTCGACGTTTGCAATTTCTCACCTGAGCTCTCTTTAGACTGCGCGAGAGGATGAGCAGAAGATTAGGTGGCTAGAGAAGCCCAGAGCCCCAGTGTTCTTAGGGCTACAAAAGCGCTTCCAAGGAAGGGTGCTGGCTAGCAACAGCTTTCAGTGCTGGCACTTTTCATCTCTGAGCAATTGCTCGACGTTTGCAATTTCTCACCTGAGCTCTCTTTAGACTGCGCGAGAGGATGAGCAGAAGAGTAGGTGGCTAGAGAAGCCCAGAGCCCCACTGTTCTTAGGGCTACAAAAGCGCTTCCAAGGAAGGGTGCTGGCTAGCAACAGCTTTCAGTGCTGGCACTTTTCATCTCTGAGCAATTGCTCGACGTTTGCAATTTCTCAGCTCGTGTCTACGAGACGGAGAGATAGTGACTGTGATGTTTGGTGGGTAGAGAAGCGCAAAGCCCCACTGTTGCTGCGCCTGTGAAAGCGCTTCCAAGGAAGGGTGCTGGCTAGCAACAGCTTTCAGTGCTGGCACTTTTCATCTCTGAGCAATTGCTGGACGTTTGCAATTTCTCACCTCAGCGCTCTTTAGACTGCGCGAGAGGATGAGCAGAAGATTAGGTGGCTAGAGAAGCCCAGAGCCCCAGTGTTCTTAGGGCTACAAAAGCGCTTCCAAGGAAGGGTGCTGGCTAGCAAGAGCTTTCAGTGCTGGCACATTTCATCTCTGAGCAATTGCTCGACGTTTGCAATCTCTCACCTGAGTGCTCTTTAGACTGCGCTAGAGGATGAGCAGAAGATGAGGTGGCTAGAGAAGCCCAGAGCCCCAGTGTTCTTAGGCCTACAAAAGCGCTTCCAAGGAAGGGTGCTGGCTAGCAACAGCTTTCAGTGCTGGCACTTTTCATCTCTGAGCAATTGCTCGACGTTTACAATTTCTCAACTCGTATATACGAGACAGAAAGAGAATGACCGTGACGTTTGGTGGGTAGAGAAGCGCAAAGCCCCAGTGTTGCTGCGCCTGTGAAAGCGCTTCCAAGGAAGGGTGCTGGCTAGCAACAGCTTTCAGTGCTGGCACTTTTCATCTCTGAGCAATTGCTCGACGTTTGCAATTTCTCACCTGAGCTCTCTTTAGACTGCGCGAGAGCATGAGCAGAAGATGAGGTGGCTAGAGAAGCCCAGAGCCCCAGTGTTCTTAGGGCTACAAAAGCACTTCCAAGGAAGGGTGCTGGCTAGCAACAGCTTTCAGTGCTGGCACTTTTCATCTCTGAGCAATTGCTCGACGTTTGCAATTTCTCACCTGAGCGCTCTTTAGACTGCGCTAGAGGATGAGCAGAAGATTAGGTGGCTAGAGAAGCCCAGAGCCCCAGTGTTCTTAGGCCTACAAAAGCGCTTCCAAGGAAGGGTGCTGGCTAGCAACAGCTTTCAGTGCTGGCACTTTTCATCTCTGAGCAATTGCTCGACGTTTACAATTTCTCAACTCGTATATACGAGACAGAAAGAGAATGACCGTGACGTTTGGTGGGTAGAGAAGCGCAAAGCCCCAGTGTTGCTGCGCCTGTGAAAGCGCTTCCAAGGAAGGGTGCTGGCTAGCAACAGCTTTCAGTGCTGGCACTTTTCATCTCTGAGCAATTGCTCGACGTTTGCAATTTCTCACCTGAGATCTCTTTAGACTGCGCGAGAGGATGAGCAGAAGATGAGGTGGCTAGAGAAGCCCAGAGCCCCAGTGTTCTTAGGGCTACAAAAGCACTTCCAAGGAAGGGTGCTGGCTAGCAACAGCTTTCAGTGCTGGCACTTTTCATCTCTGAGCAATTGCTCGACGTTTGCAATTTCTCACCTGAGCTCTCTTTAGACTGCGCGAGAGGATGAGCAGAAGATTAGGTGGCTAGAGAAGCCCAGAGCCCCAGTGTTCTTAGGCCTACAAAAGCGCTTCCAAGGAAGGGTGCTGGCTAGCAACAGCTTTCAGTGCTGGCACTTTTCATCTCTGAGCAATTGCTCGACGTTTGCAATTTCTCACCTGAGCTCTCTTTAGACTGCGCGAGAGGATGAGCAGAAGATTAGGTGGCTAGAGAAGCCCAGAGCCCCAGTGTTCTTAGGGCTACAAAAGCGCTTCCAAGGAAGGGTGCTGGCTAGCAACAGCTTTCAGTGCTGGCACTTTTCATCTCTGAGCAATTGCTCGACGTTTGCAATTTCTCAGCTCGTGTCTACAAGACGGAGAGATAGTGACCCTGATAATTGGTAGGTAGAGAAGCGCAAAGCCCCAGTGTTGCTGCGCCTGTGAAAGCGCTTCCAAGGAAGGGTGCTGGCTAGCAACAGCTTTCAGTGCTGGCACTTTTCATCTCTGAGCAATTGCTCGACGTTTGCAATTTCTCACCTGAGCTCTCTTTAGAGTGCGTGAGAGGATGAGCAGAAGATGAGGTGGCTAGAGAAGCCCAGAGCCCCAGTGTTCTTAGGGCTACAAAAGCGCTTCCAAGGAAGGGTGCTGGCTAGCAACAGCTTTCAGTGCTGGCACTTTTCATCTCTGAGCAATTGCTCGACGTTTGCAATCTCTCACCTGAGCTCTCTTTAGACTGCGCGAGAGGATGAGCAGAAGATTAGGTGGCTAGAGAAGCGCAAAGCCCCAGTGTTCTTAGGCCTACAAAATCGCTTCCAAGGAAGGGTGCTGGCTAGCAACAGCTTTCAGTGCTGGCACTTTTCATCTCTGAGCAATTGCTCGACGTTTACAATTTCTCAACTCGTATATACGAGACAGAAAGAGAATGACCGTGACGTTTGGTGGGTAGAGAAGCGCAAAGCCCCAGTGTTGCTGCGCCTGTGAAAGCGCTTCCAAGGAAGGGTGCTGGCTAGCAACAGCTTTCAGTGCTGGCACTTTTCATCTCTGAGCAATTGCTCGACGTTTGCAATTTCTCACCTGAGCTCTCTTTAGACTGCGCGAGAGGATGAGCAGAAGAGTAGGTGGCTAGAGAAGCCCAGAGCCCCAGTGTTCTTAGGGCTACAAAAGCACTTCCAAGGAAGGGTGCTGGCTAGCAACAGCTTTCAGTGCTGGCACTTTTCATCTCTGAGCAATTGCTCGACGTTTGCAATTTCTCACCTGAGCTCTCTTTAGACTGCGCGAGAGGATGAGCAGAAGATTAGGTGGCTAGAGAAGCCCAGAGCCCCAGTGTTCTTAGGGCTACAAAAGCGCTTCCAAGGAAGGGTGCTGGCTAGCAACAGCTTTCAGTGCTGGCACTTTTCATCTCTGAGCAATTGCTCGACGTTTGCAATTTCTCACCTGAGCTCTCTTTAGACTGCGCGAGAGGATGAGCAGAAGAGTAGGTGGCTAGAGAAGCCCAGAGCCCCACTGTTCTTAGGGCTACAAAAGCGCTTCCAAGGAAGGGTGCTGGCTAGCAACAGCTTTCAGTGCTGGCACTTTTCATCTCTGAGCAATTGCTCGACGTTTGCAATTTCTCAGCTCGTGTCTACGAAACAGAGAGATAGTGACTGTGATGTTTGGTGGGTAGAGAAGCGCAAAGCCCCAGTGTTGCTGCGCCTGTGAAAGCGCTTCCAAGGAAGGGTGCTGGCTAGCAACAGCTTTCAGTGCTGGCACTTTTCATCTCTGAGCAATTGCTGGACGTTTGCAATTTTTCACCTCAGCGCTCTTTAGACTGCGCGAGAGGATGAGCAGAAGATTAGGTGGCTAGAGAAGCCCAGAGCCCCAGTGTTCTTAGGGCTACAAAAGCGCTTCCAAGGAAGGGTGCTGGCTAGCAAGAGCTTTCAGTGCTGGCACATTTCATCTCTGAGCAATTGCTCGACGTTTGCAATCTCTCACCTGAGCGCTCTTTAGACTGCGCTAGAGGATGAGCAGAAGATGAGGTGGCTAGAGAAGCCCAGAGCCCCAGTGTTCTTAGGCCTACAAAAGCGCTTCCAAGGAAGGGTGCTGGCTAGCAACAGCTTTCAGTGCTGGCACTTTTCATCTCTGAGCAATTGCTCGACGTTTACAATTTCTCAACTCGTATATACGAGACAGAAAGAGAATGACCGTGACGTTTGGTGGGTAGAGAAGCGCAAAGCCCCAGTGTTGCTGCGTCTGTGAAAGCGCTTCCAAGGAAGGGTGCTGGCTAGCAACAGCTTTCAGTGGTGGCACTTTTCATCTCTGAGCAATTGCTCGACGTTTGCAATTTCTCACCTGACCTCTCTTTAGACTGCGCGAGAGCATGAGCAGAAGATGAGGTGGCTAGAGAAGCCCAGAGCCCCAGTGTTCTTAGGGCTACAAAAGCACTTCCAAGGAAGGGTGCTGGCTAGCAACAGCTTTCAGTGCTGGCACTTTTCATCTCTGAGCAATTGCTCGACGTTTGCAATTTCTCACCTGAGCTCTCTTTAGACTGCGCGAGAGGATGAGCAGAAGATTAGGTGGCTAGAGAAGCCCAGAGCCCCAGTGTTCTTAGGGCTACAAAAGCACTTCCAAGGAAGGGTGCTGGCTAGCCACAGCTTTCAGTGCTGGCACTTTTCATCTCTGAGCAATTGCTCGACGTTTGCAATTTCTCAACTCGTATATACGAGACAGAAAGAGAATGACCGTGACGTTTGGTGGGTAGAGAAGCGCAAAGCCCCAGTGTTGCTGCGCCTGTGAAAGCGCTTCCAAGGAAGGGTGCTGGCTAGCAACAGCTTTCAGTGCTGGCACTTTTCATCTCTGAGCAATTGCTCGACGTTTGCAATTTCTCACCTGAGATCTCTTTAGACTGCGCGAGAGGATGAGCAGAAGAGTAGGTGGCTAGAGAAGCCCAGAGCCCCAGTGTTCTTAGGGCTACAAAAGCACTTCCAAGGAAGGGTGCTGGCTAGCAACAGCTTTCAGTGCTGGCACTTTTCATCTCTGAGCAATTGCTCGACGTTTGCAATTTCTCACCTGAGCTCTCTTTAGACTGCGCGAGAGGATGAGCAGAAGATGAGGTGGCTAGAGAAGCCCAGAGCCCCACTGTTCTTAGGGCTACAAAAGCGCTTCCAAGGAAGGGTGCTGGCTAGCAACAGCTTTCAGTGCTGGCACTTTTCATCTCTGAGCAATTCCTCGACGTTTGCAATTTCTCACCTGAGCTCTCTTTAGACTGCGCGAGAGGATGAGCAGAAGATTAGGTGGCTAGAGAAGCCCAGAGCCCCAGTGTTCTTAGGGCTACAAGAGAGCTTCCAAGGAAGGGTGCTGGCTAGCAACAGCTTTCAGTGCTGGCACTTTTCATCTCTGAGCAGTTGCTCGACGTTTGCAATTTCTCAGCTCGTGTCTACGAGACGGAGAGATAGTGACCTTGATGTTTGGTGGGTAGAGAAGCGCAAAGCCCCAGTGTTGCTGCGCCTGTGAAAGCGCTTCCAATGAAGGGTGCTGGCTAGCAACAGCTTTCAGTGCTGGCACTTTTCATCTCTGAGCAATTGCTCGACGTTTGCAATTTCTCACCTGAGCGCTCTTTAGACTGCGCGAGAGGATGAGCAGAAGATTAGGTGGCTAGAGAAGCCCAGAGCCCCAGTGTTCTTAGGCCTACAAAAGCGCTTCCAAGGAAGGGTGCTGGCTAGCAACAGCTTTCAGTGCTGGCACTTTTCATCTCTGAGCAATTGCTCGACGTTTGCAATTTCTCAACTCGTAGATACGAGACAGAAAGAGAATGACCGTGATGCTTGGTGGGCAGAGTAGCGCAAAGCCCCAGTGTTGCTGCGCCTGTGAAAGCGCTTCCAAGGAAGGGTGCTGGCTAGCAACAGCTTTCAGTGCTGGCACTTTTCATCTCTGAGCAATTGCTCGACATTTGCAATCTCTCACCTGAGCTCTCTTTAGACTGCGCGAGAGGATGAGCAGAAGATGAGGTGGCTAGAGAAGCCCAGAGCCCCAGTGTTCTTAGGGCTACAAAAGCGCTTCCAAGGAAGGGTGCTGGCTAGCAACAGCTTTCAGTGCTGGCACTTTTCATCTCTGAGCAATTGCTCGACGTTTGCAATTTCTCAGCTCGTGTCTACGAGACGGAGAGATAGTGACCGTGATGTTTGGTGGGTAGAGAAGCGCAAAGCCCCAGTGTTGCTGCGCCTGTGAAAGCGCTTCCAAGGAAGGGTGCTGGCTAGCAACAGCTTTCAGTGGTGGCACTTTTCATCTCTGAGCAATTGCTGGACGTTTGCAATTTCTCACCTGAGCTCTCTTTAGACTGCGCGAGAGGATGAGCAGAAGATTAGGTGGCTAGAGAAGCCCAGAGCCCCAGTGTTCTTAGGGCTACAAAAGCGCTTCCAAGGAAGGGTGCTGGCTAGCAACAGCTTTCAGTGCTGGCACTTTTCATCTCTGAGCAATTGCTCGACGTTTGCAATCTCTCACCTGAGCTCTCTTTAGACTGCACGAGAGGATGAGCAGAAGATGAGGTGGCTAGAGAAGCCCAGAGCCCCAGTGTTCTTAGGGCTACAAGAGCGCTTCCAAGGAAGGGTGCTGGCTAGCAACAGCTTTCAGTGCTGGCACTTTTCATCTCTGAGCAATTGCTCGACGTTTGCAATTTCTCAGCTCGTGTCTACGAGACGGAGAGATAGTGACCTTGATATTTGGTGGGTAGAGAAGCGCAAAGCCCCAGTGTTGCTGCGCCTGTGAAAGCGCTTCCAAGGAAGGGTGCTGGCTAGCAACAGCTTTCAGTGCTGGCACTTTTCATCTCTGAGCAATTGCTCGACATTTGCAATTTCTCACCTGAGATCTCTTTAGACTGCGCGAGAGGATGAGCAGAAGATTAGGTGGCTAGAGAAGCCCAGAGCCCCACTGTTCTTAGGCCTACAAAAGCACTTCCAAGGAAGGGTGCTGGCTAGCAACAGCTTTCAGTGCTGGCACTTTTCATCTCTGAGCAATTGCTCGACGTTTGCAATTTCTCACCTGAGCGCTCTTTAGACTGCGCGAGAGGATGAGCAGAAGATTAGGTGGCTAGAGAAGCCCAGAGCCCCAGTGTTCTTAGGCCTACAAAACCGCTTCCAAGGAAGGGTGCTGGCTAGCAACAGCTTTCAGTGCTGGCACTTTTCATCTCTGAGCAATTGCTCGACGTTTGCAATTTCTCACCTGAGCTCTCTTTAGACTGCGCGAGAGGATGAGCAGAAGATGAGGTGGCTAGAGAAGCCCAGAGCCCCAGTGTTCTTAGGGCTACAAAAGCGCTTCCAAGGAAGGGTGCTGGCTAGCCACAGCTTTCAGTGCTGGCACTTTTCATCTCTGAGCAATTGCTCGACGTTTACAATTTCTCAACTCGTATATACGAGACAGAAAGAGAATGACGGTGACGTTTGGTGGGTAGAGAAGCGCAAAGCCCCAGTGTTGCTGCGCCTGTGAAAGCGCTTCCAAGGAAGGGTGCTGGCTAGCAACAGCTTTCAGTGCTGGCACTTTTCATCTCTGAGCAATTGCTCGACGTTTGCAATTTCTCACCTGAGATCTCTTTAGACTGCGCGAGAGGATGAGCAGAAGATGAGGTGGCTAGAGAAGCCCAGAGCCCCACTGTTCTTAGGGCTACAAAAGCACTTCCAAGGAAGGGTGCTGGCTAGCAACAGCTTTCAGTGCTGGCACTTTTCATCTCTGAGCAATTGCTCGACGTTTGCAATTTCTCACCTGAGCTCTCTTTAGACTGCGCGAGAGGATGAGCAGAAGAGTAGGTGGCTAGAGAAGCCCAGAGCCCCAGTGTTCTTAGGGCTACAAAAGCGCTTCCAAGGAAGGGTGCTGGCTAGCAACAGCTTTCAGTGCTGGCACTTTTCATCTCTGAGCAATTGCTCGACGTTTGCAATTTCTCACCTGAGCGCTCTTTAGACTGCGCGAGAGGATGAGCAGAAGATGAGGTGCCTAGAGAAGCCCAGAGCCCCACTGTTCTTAGGGCTACAAAAGCGCTTCCAAGGAAGGGTGCTGGCTAGCAACAGCTTTCAGTGCTGGCACTTTTCATCTCTGAGCAATTGCTCGACGTTTGCAATTTCTCAGCTCGTGTCTACGAGACGGAGAGATAGTGACTGTGATGTTTGGTGGGTAGAGAAGCGCAAAGCCCCAGTGTTGCTGCGCCTGTGAAAGCGCTTCCAAGGAAGGGTGCTGGCTAGCAACAGCTTTCAGTGCTGGCACTTTTCATCTCTGAGCAATTGCTGGACGTTTGCAATTTCTCACCTGAGCGCTCTTTAGACTGCGCGAGAGGATGAGCAGAAGATTAGGTGGCTAGAGAAGCCCAGAGCCCCAGTGTTCTTAGGGCTACAAAAGCGCTTCCAAGGAAGGGTGCTGGCTAGCAACAGCTTTCAGTGCTGGCACTTTTCATCTCTGAGCAATTGCTCGACGTTTGCAATCTCTCACCTGAGCGCTCTTTAGACTGCGCGAGAGGATGAGCAGAAGATGAGGTGGCTAGAGAAGCCCAGAGCCCCAGTGTTCTTAGGCCTACAAAAGCGCTTCCAAGGAAGGGTGCTGGCTAGCAACAGCTTTCAGTGCTGGCACTTTTCATCTCTGAGCAATTGCTCGACGTTTACAATTTCTCAACTCGTATATACGAGACAGAAAGAGAATGACCGTAACGTTTGGTGGCTAGAGAAGCGCAAAGCCCCAGTGTTGCTGCGCCTGTGAAAGCGCTTCCAAGGAAGGGTGCTAGCTAGCAAGAGCTTTCAGTGCTGGCACTTTTCATCTCTGAGCAATTGCTCGACGTTTGCAATCTCTCACCTGACCTCTCTTTAGACTGCGCGAGAGCATGAGCAGAAGATGAGGTGGCTAGAGAAGCCCAGAGCCCCAGTGTTCTTAGGGCTACAAAAGCACTTCCAAGGAAGGGTGCTGGCTAGCAACAGCTTTCAGTGCTGGCACTTTTCATCTCTGAGCAATTGCTCGACGTTTGCAATTTCTCACCTGAGCTCTCTTTAGACTGCGCGAGAGGATGAGCAGAAGATTAGGTGGCTAGAGAAGCCCAGAGCCCCAGTGTTCTTAGGGCTACAAAAGCGCTTCCAAGGAAGGGTGCTGGCTAGCAACAGCTTTCAGTGCTGGCACTTTTCATCTCTGAGCAATTGCTCGACGTTTGCAATTTCTCAGCTCGTGTCTACGAGACGGAGAGATAGTGACCCTGATATTTGGTAGGTAGAGAAGCGCAAAGCCCCAGTGTTGCTGCGCCTGTGAAAGCGCTTCCAAGGAAGGGTGCTGGCTAGCAACAGCTTTCAGTGCTGGCACTTTTCATCTCTGAGCAATTGCTCGACGTTTGCAATTTCTCACCTGAGGTCTCTTTCGACTGCGCGAGAGGATGAGCAGAAGATTAGGTGGCTAGAGAAGCCCAGAGCCCCAGTGTTCTTAGGGCTACAAAAGCACTTCCAAGGAAGGGTGCTGGCTAGCAAGAGCTTTCAGTGTTGGCACTTTTCATCTCTGAGCAATTGCTCGACGTTTGCAATTTCTCAGCTCGTGTCTACGAGACGGAGAGATAGTGACCCTGATATTTGGTAGGTAGAGAAGCGCAAAGCCCCAGTGTTGCTGCGCCTGTGAAAGCGCTTCCAAGGAAGGGTGCTGGCTAGCAAGAGCTTTCAGTGCTGGCACTTTTCATCTCTGAGCAATTGCTCGACGTTTGCAATCTCTCACCTGAGCGCTCTTTAGACTGCGCGAGAGGATGAGCAGAAGATTAGGTGGCTAGAGAAGCCCAGAGCCCCACTGTTCTTAGGGCTACAAAAGCGCTTCCAAGGAAGGGTGCTGGCTAGCAACAGCTTTCAGTGCTGGCACTTTTCATCTCTGAGCAATTGCTCGACGTTTACAATTTCTCAACTCGTATATACGAGACAGAAAGAGAATGACCGTGACGTTTGGTGGGTAGAGAAGCGCAAAGCCCCAGTGTTGCTGCGCCTGTGAAAGCGCTTCCAAGGAAGGGTGCTGGCTAGCAACAGCTTTCAGTGCTGGCACTTTTCATCTCTGAGCAATTGCTCGACGTTTGCAATTTCTCACCTGAGGTCTCTTTCGACTGCGCGAGAGGATGAGCAGAAGATTAGGTGGCTAGAGAAGCCCAGAGCCCCAGTGTTCTTAGGGCTACAAAAGCACTTCCAAGGAAGGGTGCTGGCTAGCAAGAGCTTTCAGTGCTGGCACTTTTCATCTCTGAGCAATTGCTCGACGTTTGCAATTTCTCAGCTCGTGTCTACGAGACGGAGAGATAGTGACCCTGATATTTGGTAGGTAGAGAAGCGCAAAGCCCCAGTGTTGCTGCGCCTGTGAAAGCGCTTCCAAGGAAGGGTGCTGGCTAGCAAGAGCTTTCAGTGCTGGCACTTTTCATCTCTGAGCAATTGCTCGACGTTTGCAATCTCTCACCTGAGCGCTCTTTAGACTGCGCGAGAGGATGAGCAGAAGATTAGGTGGCTAGAGAAGCCCAGAGCCCCAGTGTTCTTAGGGCTACAAAAGCGCTTCCAAGGAAGGGTGCTGGCTAGCAACAGCTTTCAGTGCTGGCACTTTTCATCTCTGAGCAATTGCTCGACGTTTACAATTTCTCAACTCGTATATACGAGACAGAAAGAGAATGACCGTGACGTTTGGTGGGTAGAGAAGCGCAAAGCCCCAGTGTTGCTGCGCCTGTGAAAGCGCTTCCAAGGAAGGGTGCTGGCTAGCAACAGCTTTCAGTGCTGGCACTTTTCATCTCTGAGCAATTGCTCGACGTTTGCAATTTCTCACCTGAGATCTCTTTAGACTGCGCGAGAGGATGAGCAGAAGAGTAGGTGGCTAGAGAAGCCCAGAGCCCCAGTGTTCTTAGGGCTACAAAAGCACT
Organism: Sarcoramphus papa; assembly: GCA_037962945.1. Taxonomy (NCBI): domain Eukaryota; kingdom Metazoa; phylum Chordata; class Aves; order Accipitriformes; family Cathartidae; genus Sarcoramphus; species Sarcoramphus papa. The sequence continues at coordinate 96,896,813 of CM075586.1, forward strand.
TCCAAGGAAGGGTGCTGGCTAGCAACAGCTTTCAGTGCTGGCACTTTTCATCTCTGAGCAATTGCTCGACGTTTGCAATTTCTCACCTGAGCTCTCTTTAGACTGCGCGAGAGGATGAGCAGAAGATTAGGTGGCTAGAGAAGCCCAGAGCCCCAGTGTTCTTAGGGCTACAAAAGCGCTTCCAAGGAAGGGTGCTGGCTAGCAACAGCTTTCAGTGCTGGCACTTTTCATCTCTGAGCAATTGCTCGACGTTTGCAATTTCTCACCTGAGCTCTCTTTAGACTGCGCGAGAGGATGAGCAGAAGATGAGGTGGCTAGAGAAGCCCAGAGCCCCAGTGTTCTTAGGCCTACAAAAGCGCTTCCAAGGAAGGGTGCTGGCTAGCAACAGCTTTCAGTGCTGGCACTTTTCATCTCTGAGCAATTGCTCGACGTTTGCAATTTCTCAGCTCGTGTCTACGAGACGGAGAGATAGTGACTGTGATGTTTGGTGGGTAGAGAAGCGCAAAGCCCCAGTGTTGCTGCGCCTGTGAAAGCGCTTCCAAGGAAGGGTGCTGGCTAGCAACAGCTTTCAGTGCTGGCACTTTTCATCTCTGAGCAATTGCTGGACGTTTGCAATTTCTCACCTGAGCGCTCTTTAGAGTGCGCGAGAGGATGAGCAGAAGATTAGGTGGCTAGAGAAGCCCAGAGCCCCAGTGTTCTTAGGCCTACAAAAGCGCTTCCAAGGAAGGGTGCTGGCTAGCAACAGCTTTCAGTGCTGGCACTTTTCATCTCTGAGCAATTGCTCGACGTTTGCAATCTCTCACCTGAGCGCTCTTTAGACTGCGCGAGAGGATGAGCAGAAGATGAGGTGGCTAGAGAAGCCCAGAGCCCCAGTGTTCTTAGGCCTACAAAATCGCTTCCAAGGAAGGGTGCTGGCTAGCAACAGCTTTCAGTGCTGGCACTTTTCATCTCTGAGCAATTGCTCGACGTTTACAATTTCTCAACTCGTATATACGAGACAGAAAGAGAATGACCGTAACGTTTGGTGGCTAGAGAAGCGCAAAGCCCCAGTGTTGCTGCGCCTGTGAAAGCGCTTCCAAGGAAGGGTGCTAGCTAGCAAGAGCTTTCAGTGCTGGCACTTTTCATCTCTGAGCAATTGCTCGACGTTTGCAATTTCTCACCTGACCTCTCTTTAGACTGCGCGAGAGCATGAGCAGAAGATGAGGTGGCTAGAGAAGCCCAGAGCCCCAGTGTTCTTAGGGCTACAAAAGCGCTTCCAAGGAAGGGTGCTGGCTAGCAAGAGCTTTCAGTGCTGGCACTTTTCATCTCTGAGCAATTGCTCGACGTTTACAATTTCTCAACTCGTATATACGAGACAGAAAGAGAATGACCGTGACGTTTGGTGGCTAGAGAAGCGCAAAGCCCCAGTGTTGCTGCGCCTGTGAAAGCGCTTCCAAGGAAGGGTGCTAGCTAGCAAGAGCTTTCAGTGCTGGCACTTTTCATCTCTGAGCAATTGCTCGACGTTTACAATTTCTCAGCTCTTATCTACGAGACGGAGAGATAGTGACCGTGACGTTTGGTGGCTAGAGAAGCGCAAAGCCCCAGTGTTGCTGCGCCTGTGAAAGCGCTTCCAAGGAAGGGTGCTGGCTAGCAAGAGCTTTCAGTGCTGGCACTTTTCATCTCTGAGCAATTGCTCGACGTTTGCAATCTCTCACCTGAGCTCTCTTTAGACTGCGCGAGAGGATGAGCAGAAGATTAGGTGGCTAGAGAAGCGCAAAGCCCCAGTGTTCTTAGGGCTACAAAAGCGCTTCCAAGGAAGGGTGCTGGCTAGCCACAGCTTTCAGTGCTGGCACTTTTCATCTCTGAGCAATTGCTCGACGTTTGCAATTTCTCAACTCGTATATACGAGACAGAAAGAGAATGACCGTGACGTTTGGTGGGTAGAGAAGCGCAAAGCCCCAGTGTTGCTGCGCCTGTGAAAGCGCTTCCAAGGAAGGGTGCTGGCTAGCAACAGCTTTCAGTGGTGGCACTTTTCATCTCTGAGCAATTGCTCGACGTTTGCAATTTCTCACCTGAGATCTCTTTAGACTGCGCGAGAGGATGAGCAGAAGAGTAGGTGGCTAGAGAAGCCCAGAGCCCCAGTGTTCTTAGGGCTACAAAAGCACTTCCAAGGAAGGGTGCTGGCTAGCAAGAGCTTTCAGTGCTGGCACTTTTCATCTCTGAGCAATTGCTCGACGTTTGCAATTTCTCACCTGAGCTCTCTTTAGACTGCGCGAGAGGATGAGCAGAAGATGAGGTGGCTAGAGAAGCCCAGAGCCCCAGTGTTCTTAGGGCTACAAAAGCGCTTCCAAGGAAGGGTGCTGGCTAGCAACAGCTTTCAGTGCTGGCACTTTTCATCTCTGAGCAATTGCTCGACGTTTGCAATTTCTCACCTGAGCTCTCTTTAGACTGCGCGAGAGGATGAGCAGAAGATTAGGTGGCTAGAGAAGCCCAGAGCCCCAGTGTTCTTAGGGCTACAAGAGAGCTTCCAAGGAAGGGTGCTGGCTAGCAACAGCTTTCAGTGCTGGCACTTTTCATCTCTGAGCAGTTGCTCGACGTTTGCAATTTCTCAGCTCGTGTCTACGAGACGGAGAGATAGTGACTGTGATGTTTGGTGGCTAGAGAAGCGCAAAGCCCCAGTGTTGCTGCGCCTGTGAAAGCGCTTCCAAGGAAGGGTGCTGGCTAGCAACAGCTTTCAGTGCTGGCACTTTTCATCTCTGAGCAATTGCTCGACGTTTGCAATTTCTCACCTGAGCGCTCTTTAGACTGCGCGAGAGGATGAGCAGAAGATTAGGTGGCTAGAGAAGCCCAGAGCCCCAGTGTTCTTAGGCCTACAAAAGCGCTTCCAAGGAAGGGTGCTGACTAGCAACAGCTTTCAGTGCTGGCACTTTTCATCTCTGAGCAATTGCTCGACGTTTGCAATTTCTCAACTCGTATATACGAGACAGAAAGAGAATGATCGTGATGTTTGGTGGCTAGAGAAGCGCAAAGCCCCAGTGTTGCTGCGCCTGTGAAAGCGCTTCCAAGGAAGGGTGCTGGCTAGCAACAGCTTTCAGTGCTGGCACTTTTCATCTCTGAGCAATTGCTCGACGTTTGCAATCTCTCACCTGAGCTCTCTTTAGACTGCTCGAGAGGATGAGCAGAAGATTAGGTGGCTAGAGAAGCCCAGAGCCCCAGTGTTCTTAGGGCTACAAAAGCGCTTCCAAGGAAGGGTGCTGGCTAGCAACAGCTTTCAGTGCTGGCACTTTTCATCTCTGAGCAATTGCTCGACGTTTGCAATTTCTCACCTGAGCTCTCTTTAGACTGCGCGAGAGGATGAGCAGAAGATTAGGTGGCTAGAGAAGCCCAGAGCCCCAGTGTTCTTAGGCCTACAAAAGCACTTCCAAGGAAGGGTGCTGGCTAGCCACAGCTTTCAGTGCTGGCATTTTTCATCTTTGAGTAATTGCTCGACGTTTGCAATTTCTCAGCTCTTATCTACGAGACGGAGAGATAGTGACCGTGACGTTTGGTGGCTAGAGAAGCGCAAAGCCCCAGTGTTGCTGCGCCTGTGAAAGCGCTTCCAAGGAAGGGTGCTGGCTAGCAACAGCTTTCAGTGCTGGCACTTTTCATCTCTGAGCAATTGCTCGACGTTTGCAATTTCACACCTGAGCTCTCTTTAGACTGCGCGAGAGGATGAGCATAAGGTGAGGTGGCTAGAGAAGCCCAGAGCCCCACTGTTCTTAGGGCTACAAAAGCGCTTCCAAGGAAGGGTGCTGGCTAGCAACAGCTTTCAGTGCTGGCACTTTTCATGTCTGAGCAATTGCTCGACGTTTACAATTTGTCAGCTTGTGTCTACGAGAAGGAAAGAGAATGACCATGACGTTTGTTGGCTAGAGAAGCGCAAAGCCCCAGTGTTGCTGCGCCTGTGAAAGCCTTCCAAGGAAGGGTGCTGGCTAGCCACAGCTTTCAGTGCTGGCACTTTTCATCTTTGAATAATTGCTCGACGTTTGCAATTTCTCACCTGAGATCTCTTTAGACTGCGCGAGAGGATGAGCAGAAGATTAGGTGGCTAGAGAAGCCCAGAGCCCCAGTGTTCTTAGGGCTACAAGAGCGCTTCCAAGGAAGGGTGCTGGCTAGCAACAGCTTTCAGTGCTGGCGCTTTTCATCTCTGAGCAATTGCTCGACGTTTGCAATTTCTCAGCTCGTGTCTACGAAACAGAGAGATAGTGACCGTGACGTTTGGTGGGTAGAGAAGCGCAAAGCCCCAGTGTTGCTGCGCCTGTGAAAGCGCTTCCAAGGAAGGGTGCTGGTTAGCAACAGCTTTCAGTGCTGGCACTTTTCATCTCTGAGCAATTGCTCGACGTTTGCAATTTCTCACCTGAGCTCTCTTTAGAGTGCGCGAGAGGATGAGCAGAAGATTAGGTGGCTAGAGAAGCCCAGAGCCCCAGTGTTCTTAGGCCTACAAAAGCGCTTCCAAGGAAGGGTGCTGGCTAGCAACAGCTTTCAGTGCTGGCACTTTTCATCTCTGAGCAATTGCTCGACGTTTGCAATTTCTCACCTGAGCTCTCTTTAGACTGCGCGAGAGGATGAGCAGAAGATGAGGTGGCTAGAGAAGCCCAGAGCACCAGTGTTCTTAGGGCTACAAAAGCACTTCCAAGGAAGGGTGCTGGCTAGCAACAGCTTTCAGTGCTGGCACTTTTCATCTCTGAGCAATTGCTCGACGTTTGCAATTTCTCACCTGAGCGCTCTTTAGACTGCGCGAGAGGATGAGCAGAAGATGAGGTGGCTAGAGAAGCCCAGAGCCCCAGTGTTCTTAGGCCTACAAAAGCGCTTCCAAGGAAGGGTGCTGACTAGCAACAGCTTTCAGTGCTGGCACTTTTCATCTCTGAGCAATTGCTCGACGTTTGCAATTTCTCAACTCGTATATACGAGACAGAAAGAGAATGATCGTGATGTTTGGTGGCTAGAGAAGCGCAAAGCCCCAGTGTTGCTGCGCCTGTGAAAGCGCTTCCAAGGAAGGGTGCTGGCTAGCAACAGCTTTCACTGCTGGCACTTTTCATCTCTGAGCAATTGCTCGACATTTGCAATCTCTCACCTGAGCTCTCTTTAGACTGCTCGAGAGGATGAGCAGAAGATTAGGTGGCTAGAGAAGCCCAGAGCCCCAGTGTTCTTAGGGCTACAAAAGCGCTTCCAAGGAAGGGTGCTGGCTAGCAACAGCTTTCAGTGCTGGCACTTTTCATCTCTGAGCAATTGCTCGACGTTTACAATTTCTCAGCTCGTGTCTACGAGAAGGAAAGAGAATGACCATGACGTTTGGTGGGTAGAGAAGCGCAAAGCCCCAGTGTTGCTGCGCCTGTGAAAGCGCTTCCAAGGAAGGGTGCTGGCTAGCAACAGCTTTCAGTGCTGGCACTTTTCATCTCTGAGCAATTGCTCGACGTTTGCAATTTCTCACCTGAGGTCTCTTTCGACTGCGCGAGAGGATGAGCAGAAGATTAGGTGGCTAGAGAAGCCCAGAGCCCCAGTGTTCTTAGGCCTACAAAAGCACTTCCAAGGAAGGGTGCTGGCTAGCCACAGCTTTCAGTGCTGGCATTTTTCATCTTTGAGTAATTGCTCGACGTTTGCAATTTCTCAGCTCTTATCTACGAGACGGAGAGATAGTGACCGTGATGTTTGGTGGCTAGAGAAGCGCAAAGCCCCAGTGTTGCTGCGCCTGTGAAAGCGCTTCCAAGGAAGGGTGCTGGCTAGCAACAGCTTTCAGTGCTGGCACTTTTCATCTCTGAGCAATTGCTCGACGTTTGCAATCTCTCACCTGAGCTCTCTTTAGACTGCGCGAGAGGATGAGCAGAAGGTGAGGTGGCTAGAGAAGCCCAGAGCCCCACTGTTCTTAGGGCTACAAAAGCGCTTCCAAGGAAGGGTGCTGGCTAGCAACAGCTTTCAGTGCTGGCACTTTTCATGTCTGAGCAATTGCTCGACGTTTACAATTTGTCAGCTTGTGTCTACGAGAAGGAAAGAGAATGACCATGACGTTTGTTGGCTAGAGAAGCGCAAAGCCCCAGTGTTGCTGCGCCTGTGAAAGCCTTCCAAGGAAGGGTGCTGGCTAGCCACAGCTTTCAGTGCTGGCACTTTTCATCTTTGAATAATTGCTCGACGTTTGCAATTTCTCACCTGAGATCTCTTTAGACTGCGCGAGAGGATGAGCAGAAGAGTAGGTGGCTAGAGAAGCCCAGAGCCCCACTGTTCTTAGGGCTACAAGAGCACTTCCAAGGAAGGGTGCTGGCTAGCAACAGCTTTCAGTGCTGGCGCTTTTCATCTCTGAGCAATTGCTCGACGTTTGCAATTTCTCAGCTCGTGTCTACGAAACAGAGAGATAGTGACCGTGACGTTTGGTGGGTAGAGAAGCGCAAAGCCCCAGTGTTGCTGCGCCTGTGAAAGCGCTTCCAAGGAAGGGTGCTGGTTAGCAACAGCTTTCAGTGCTGGCACTTTTCATCTCTGAGCAATTGCTCGACGTTTGCAATTTCTCACCTGACCTCTCTTTAGACTGCGCGAGAGGATGAGCAGAAGATGAGGTGGCTAGAGAAGCCCAGAGCCCCACTGTTCTTAGGGCTACAAAAGCACTTCCAAGGAAGGGTGCTGGCTAGCAACAGCTTTCAGTGCTGGCACTTTTCATCTCTGAGCAATTGCTCGACGTTTGCAATTTCTCACCTGAGCGCTCTTTAGAGTGCGCGAGAGGATGAGCAGAAGATTAGGTGGCTAGAGAAGCCCAGAGCCCCACTGTTCTTAGGGCTACAAAAGCGCTTCCAAGGAAGGGTGCTGGCTAGCCACAGCTTTCAGTGCTGGCACTTTTCATCTTTGAGTAATTGCTCGACGTTTGCAATTTCTCAGCTCTTATCTACGAGACGGAGAGATAGTGACCGTGACGTTTGGTGGGTAGAGAAGCGCAAAGCCCCAGTGTTGCTGCGCCTGTGAAAGCGCTTCCAAGGAAGGGTGCTGGCTAGCAACAGCTTTCAGTGGTGGCACTTTTCATCTCTGAGCAATTGCTGGACGTTTGCAATTTCTCACCTGAGCTCTCTTTAGACTGCGCGAGAGGATGAGCAGAAGATTAGGTGGCTAGAGAAGCCCAGAGCCCCAGTGTTCTTAGGCCTACAAAAGCGCTTCCAAGGAAGGGTGCTGGCTAGCAACAGCTTTCAGTGCTGGCACTTTTCATCTCTGAGCAATTGCTCGACGTTTGCAATCTCTCACCTGAGCTCTCTTTAGACTGCACGAGAGGATGAGCAGAAGATGAGGTGGCTAGAGAAGCCCAGAGCCCCAGTGTTCTTAGGGCTACAAGAGCGCTTCCAAGGAAGGGTGCTGGCTAGCAACAGCTTTCAGTGCTGGCGCTTTTCATCTCTGAGCAATTGCTCGACGTTTGCAATTTCTCAGCTCGTGTCTACGAGACGGAGAGATAGTGACCTTGATATTTGGTGGGTAGAGAAGCGCAAAGCCCCAGTGTTGCTGCGCCTGTGAAAGCGCTTCCAAGGAAGGGTGCTGGCTAGCAACAGCTTTCAGTGCTGGCACTTTTCATCTCTGAGCAATTGCTCGATGTTTGCAATTTCTCACCTGAGCGCTCTTTAGACTGCGCTAGAGGATGAGCAGAAGATTAGGTGGCTAGAGAAGCCCAGAGCCCAGTGTTCTTAGGCCTACAAGATCGTTTCCAAGGAAGGGTGCTGGCTAGCAACAGCTTTCAGTGCTGGCACTTTTCATCTCTGAGCAATTGCTCGACGTTTACAATTTCTCAACTCGTATATACGAGACAGAAAGAGAATGACCGTGACGTTTGGTGGGTAGAGAAGCGCAAAGCCCCAGTGTTGCTGCGCCTGTGAAAGCGCTTCCAAGGAAGGGTGCTGGCTAGCAACAGCTTTCAGTGCTGGCACTTTTCATCTCTGAGCAATTGCTCGACGTTTGCAATTTCTCACCTGAGATCTCTTTAGACTGCGCGAGAGGATGAGCAGAAGAGTAGGTGGCTAGAGAAGCCCAGAGCCCCAGTGTTCTTAGGCCTACAAAAGCACTTCCAAGGAAGGGTGCTGGCTAGCAACAGCTTTCAGTGCTGGCACTTTTCATCTCTGAGCAATTGCTCGACGTTTGCAATTTCTCACCTGAGCGCTCTTTAGACTGCGCGAGAGGATGAGCAGAAGATTAGGTGGCTAGAGAAGCCCAGAGCCCCAGTGTTCTTAGGGCTACAAAAGCACTTCCAAGGAAGGGTGCTGGCTAGCAACAGCTTTTAGTGCTGGCACTTTTCATCTCTGAGCAATTGCTCGACGTTTGCAATTTCTCACCTGAGCTCTCTTTAGACTGCGCGAGAGGATGAGCAGAAGATGAGGTGGCTAGAGAAGCCCAGAGCCCCAGTGTTCTTAGGGCTACAAAAGCGCTTCCAAGGAAGGGTGCTGGCTAGCCACAGCTTTCAGTGCTGGCACTTTTCATCTCTGAGCAATTGCTCGACGTTTACAATTTCTCAACTCGTATATACGAGACAGAAAGAGAATGACGGTGACGTTTGGTGGGTAGAGAAGCGCAAAGCCCCAGTGTTGCTGCGCCTGTGAAAGCGCTTCCAAGGAAGGGTGCTGGCTAGCAACAGCTTTCAGTGCTGGCACTTTTCATCTCTGAGCAATTGCTCGACGTTTGCAATTTCTCACCTGAGATCTCTTTAGACTGCGCGAGAGGATGAGCAGAAGATGAGGTGGCTAGAGAAGCCCAGAGCCCCAGTGTTCTTAGGGCTACAAAAGCACTTCCAAGGAAGGGTGCTGGCTAGCAACAGCTTTCAGTGCTGGCACTTTTCATCTCTGAGCAATTGCTCGACGTTTGCAATTTCTCACCTGAGCTCTCTTTAGACTGCGCGAGAGGATGAGCAGAAGATTAGGTGGCTAGAGAAGCCCAGAGCCCCAGTGTTCTTAGGGCTACAAAAGCGCTTCCAAGGAAGGGTGCTGGCTAGCAACAGCTTTCAGTGCTGGCACTTTTCATCTCTGAGCAATTGCTCGACGTTTGCAATTTCTCACCTGAGCTCTCTTTAGACTGCGCGAGAGGATGAGCAGAAGATGAGGTGGCTAGAGAAGCCCAGAGCCCCACTGTTCTTAGGCCTACAAAAGCGCTTCCAAGGAAGGGTGCTGGCTAGCAACAGCTTTCAGTGCTGGCACTTTTCATCTCTGAGCAATTGCTCGACGTTTGCAATTTCTCAGCTCGTGTCTACGAGACGGAGAGATAGTGACTGTGATGTTTGGTGGGTAGAGAAGCGCAAAGCCCCAGTGTTGCTGCGCCTGTGAAAGCGCTTCCAAGGAAGGGTGCTGGCTAGCAACAGCTTTCAGTGCTGGCACTTTTCATCTCTGAGCAATTGCTGGACGTTTGCAATTTCTCACCTGAGCGCTCTTTAGACTGCGCGAGAGGATGAGCAGAAGATTAGGTGGCTAGAGAAGCCCAGAGCCCCAGTGTTCTTAGGCCTACAAAAGCGCTTCCAAGGAAGGGTGCTGGCTAGCAACAGCTTTCAGTGCTGGCACTTTTCATCTCTGAGCAATTGCTCGACGTTTGCAATCTCTCACCTGAGCGCTCTTTAGACTGCGCGAGAGGATGAGCAGAAGATGAGGTGGCTAGAGAAGCCCAGAGCCCCAGTGTTCTTAGGCCTACAAAATCGCTTCCAAGGAAGGGTGCTGGCTAGCAACAGCTTTCAGTGCTGGCACTTTTCATCTCTGAGCAATTGCTCGACGTTTACAATTTCTCAACTCGTATATACGAGACAGAAAGAGAATGACCGTAACGTTTGGTGGCTAGAGAAGCGCAAAGCCCCAGTGTTGCTGCGCCTGTGAAAGCGCTTCCAAGGAAGGGTGCTAGCTAGCAAGAGCTTTCAGTGCTGGCACTTTTCATCTCTGAGCAATTGCTCGACGTTTGCAATTTCTCACCTGAGCTCTCTTTAGACTGCGCGAGAGGATGAGCAGAAGATTAGGTGGCTAGAGAAGCCCAGAGCCCCAGTGTTCTTAGGGCTACAAAAGCACTTCCAAGGAAGGGTGCTGGCTAGCAACAGCTTTCAGTGCTGGCACTTTTCATCTCTGAGCAATTGCTCGACGTTTGCAATTTCTCACCTGAGCTCTCTTTAGACTGCGCGAGAGGATGAGCAGAAGATTAGGTGGCTAGAGAAGCCCAGAGCCCCAGTGTTCTTAGGGCTACAAAAGCGCTTCCAAGGAAGGGTGCTGGCTAGCAACAGCTTTCAGTGCTGGCACTTTTCATCTCTGAGCAATTGCTCGACGTTTGCAATTTCTCACCTGAGCTCTCTTTAGACTGCGCGAGAGGATGAGCAGAAGATTAGGTGGCTAGAGAAGCCCAGAGCCCCACTGTTCTTAGGCCTACAAAAGCGCTTCCAAGGAAGGGTGCTGGCTAGCAACAGCTTTCAGTGCTGGCACTTTTCATCTCTGAGCAATTGCTCGACGTTTGCAATTTCTCAGCTCGTGTCTACGAGACGGAGAGATAGTGACCCTGATATTTGGTAGGTAGAGAAGCGCAAAGCCCCAGTGTTGCTGCGCCTGTGAAAGCGCTTCCAAGGAAGGGTGCTGGCTAGCAACAGCTTTCAGTGCTGGCACTTTTCATCTCTGAGCAATTGCTCGACGTTTGCAATTTCTCACCTGAGGTCTCTTTCGACTGCGCGAGAGGATGAGCAGAAGATTAGGTGGCTAGAGAAGCCCAGAGCCCCAGTGTTCTTAGGGCTACAAAAGCGCTTCCAAGGAAGGGTGCTGGCTAGCAAGAGCTTTCAGTGCTGGCACTTTTCATCTCTGAGCAATTGCTCGACGTTTGCAATTTCTTACCTGAGCTCTCTTTAGACTGCGCAAGAGGATGAGCAGAAGAGTAGGTGGCTAGAGAAGCCCAGAGCCCCACTGTTCTTAGGGCTACAAAAGCGCTTCCAAGGAAGGGTGCTGGCTAGCAACAGCTTTCAGTGCTGGCACTTTTCATCTCTGAGCAATTGCTCGACGTTTGCAATTTCTCAGCTCGTGTCTACGAGACGGAGTGATAGTGACTGTGATGTTTGGTGGGTAGAGAAGCGCAAAGCCCCAGTGTTGCTGCGCCTGTGAAAGCGCTTCCAAGGAAGGGTGCTGGCTAGCAACAGCTTTCAGTGCTGGCACTTTTCATCTCTGAGCAATTGCTGGACGTTTGCAATTTCTCACCTGAGCGCTCTTTAGACTGCGCGAGAGGATGAGCAGAAGATTAGGTGGCTAGAGAAGCCCAGAGCCCCAGTGTTCTTAGGGCTACAAAAGCGCTTCCAAGGAAGGGTGCTGGCTAGCAACAGCTTTCAGTGCTGGCACTTTTCATCTCTGAGCAATTGCTCGACGTTTACAATTTCTCAACTCGTATATACGAGACAGAAAGAGAATGACCGTGACGTTTGGTGGCTAGAGAAGCGCAAAGCCCCAGTGTTGCTGCGCCTGTGAAAGCGCTTCCAAGGAAGGGTGCTGGCTAGCAACAGCTTTCAGTGCTGGCACTTTTCATCTCTGAGCAATTGCTCGACGTTTGCAATTTCTCACCTGAGCTCTCTTTAGACTGCGCGAGAGCATGAGCAGAAGATGAGGTGGCTAGAGAAGCCCAGAGCCCCAGTGTTCTTAGGCCTACAAAAGCACTTCCAAGGAAGGGTGCTGGCTAGCAACAGCTTTCAGTGCTGGCACTTTTCATCTCTGAGCAATTGCTCGACGTTTGCAATTTCTCACCTGAGCTCTCTTTAGACTGCGCGAGAGGATGAGCAGAAGATTAGGTGGCTAGAGAAGCCCAGAGCCCCAGTGTTCTTAGGGCTACAAAAGCGCTTCCAAGGAAGGGTGCTGGCTAGCAACAGCTTTCAGTGCTGGCACTTTTCATCTCTGAGCAATTGCTCGACGTTTGCAATTTCTCAGCTCTTATCTACGAGACGGAGAGATAGTGACCCTGATATTTGGTAGGTAGAGAAGCGCAAAGCCCCAGTGTTGCTGCGCCTGTGAAAGCGCTTCCAAGGAAGGGTGCTGGCTAGCAAGAGCTTTCACTGCTGGCACTTTTCATCTCTGAGCAATTGCTCGACGTTTGCAATCTCTCACCTGAGCTCTCTTTAGACTGCGCGAGAGGATGAGCAGAAGATTAGGTGGCTAGAGAAGCGCAAAGCCCCAGTGTTCTTAGGGCTACAAAAGCACTTCCAAGGAAGGGTGCTGGCTAGCCACAGCTTTCAGTGCTGGCACTTTTCATCTCTGAGCAATTGCTCGACGTTTGCAATTTCTCAACTCGTATATACGAGACAGAAAGAGAATGACCGTGACGTTTGGTGGCTAGAGAAGCGCAAAGCCCCAGTGTTGCTGCGCCTGTGAAAGCGCTTCCAAGGAAGGGTGCTGGCTAGCAACAGCTTTCAGTGGTGGCACTTTTCATCTCTGAGCAATTGCTCGACGTTTGCAATTTCTCACCTGAGATCTCTTTAGACTGCGCGAGAGGATGAGCAGAAGATTAGGTGGCTAGAGAAGCCCAGAGCCCCAGTGTTCTTAGGGCTACAAAAGCACTTCCAAGGAAGGGTGCTGGCTAGCAACAGCTTTCAGTGCTGGCACTTTTCATCTCTGAGCAATTGCTCGACGTTTGCAATTTCTCACCTGAGCTCTCTTTAGACTGCGCGAGAGGATGAGCAGAAGATGAGGTGGCTAGAGAAGCCCAGAGCCCCACTGTTCTTAGGCCTACAAAAGCGCTTCCAAGGAAGGGTGCTGGCTAGCAACAGCTTTCAGTGCTGGCACTTTTCATCTCTGAGCAATTGCTCGACGTTTGCAATTTCTCACCTGAGCTCTCTTTAGACTGCGCGAGAGGATGAGCAGAAGATTAGGTGGCTAGAGAAGCCCAGAGCCCCAGTGTTCTTAGGGCTACAAGAGAGCTTCCAAGGAAGGGTGCTGGCTAGCAACAGCTTTCAGTGCTGGCACTTTTCATCTCTGAGCAGTTGCTCGACGTTTGCAATTTCTCAGCTCGTGTCTACGAGACGGAGAGATAGTGACCTTGATGTTTGGTGGGTAGAGAAGCGCAAAGCCCCAGTGTTGCTGCGCCTGTGAAAGCGCTTCCAAGGAAGGGTGCTGGCTAGCAACAGCTTTCAGTGCTGGCACTTTTCATCTCTGAGCAATTGCTCGACGTTTGCAATTTCTCACCTGAGCGCTCTTTAGACTGCGCGAGAGGATGAGCAGAAGATTAGGTGGCTAGAGAAGCCCAGAGCACCAGTGTTCTTAGGCCTACAAAAGCGCTTCCAAGGAAGGGTGCTGACTAGCAACAGCTTTCAGTGCTGGCACTTTTCATCTCTGAGCAATTGCTCGACGTTTGCAATTTCTCAACTCTTATATACGAGACAGAAAGAGAATGATCGTGATGTTTGGTGGCTAGAGAAGCGCAAAGCCCCAGTGTTGCTGCGCCTGTGAAAGCGCTTCCAAGGAAGGGTGCTGGCTAGCAACAGCTTTCACTGCTGGCACTTTTCATCTCTGAGCAATTGCTCGACATTTGCAATCTCTCACCTGAGCTCTCTTTAGACTGCTCGAGAGGATGAGCAGAAGATTAGGTGGCTAGAGAAGCCCAGAGCCCCAGTGTTCTTAGGGCTACAAAAGCGCTTCCAAGGAAGGGTGCTGGCTAGCAACAGCTTTCAGTGCTGGCACTTTTCATCTCTGAGCAATTGCTCGACGTTTACAATTTCTCAGCTCGTGTCTACGAGAAGGAAAGAGAATGACCATGACGTTTGGTGGGTAGAGAAGCGCAAAGCCCCAGTGTTGCTGCGCCTGTGAAAGCGCTTCCAAGGAAGGGTGCTGGCTAGCAACAGCTTTCAGTGCTGGCACTTTTCATCTCTGAGCAATTGCTCGACGTTTGCAATTTCTCACCTGAGCTCTCTTTAGAGTGCGCGAGAGGATGAGCAGAAGATTAGGTGGCTAGAGAAGCCCAGAGCCCCAGTGTTCTTAGGGCTACAAAAGCACTTCCAAGGAAGGGTGCTGGCTAGCAAGAGCTTTCAGTGCTGGCACTTTTCATCTCTGAGCAATTGCTCGACGTTTGCAATTTCTCACCTGAGCTCTCTTTAGACTGCGCGAGAGGATGAGCAGAAGATTAGGTGGCTAGAGAAGCCCAGAGCCCCAGTGTTCTTAGGCCTACAAAAGCACTTCCAAGGAAGGGTGCTGGCTAGCCACAGCTTTCAGTGCTGGCATTTTTCATCTTTGAGTAATTGCTCGACGTTTGCAATTTCTCAGCTCTTATCTACGAGACGGAGAGATAGTGACCGTGATGTTTGGTGGCTAGAGAAGCGCAAAGCCCCAGTGTTGCTGCGCCTGTGAAAGCGCTTCCAAGGAAGGGTGCTGGCTAGCAACAGCTTTCAGTGCTGGCACTTTTCATCTCTGAGCAATTGCTCGACGTTTGCAATCTCTCACCTGAGCTCTCTTTAGACTGCGCGAGAGGATGAGCAGAAGGTGAGGTGGCTAGAGAAGCCCAGAGCCCCACTGTTCTTAGGGCTACAAAAGCGCTTCCAAGGAAGGGTGCTGGCTAGCAACAGCTTTCAGTGCTGGCACTTTTCATGTCTGAGCAATTGCTCGACGTTTACAATTTGTCAGCTTGTGTCTACGAGAAGGAAAGAGAATGACCATGACGTTTGTTGGCTAGAGAAGCGCAAAGCCCCAGTGTTGCTGCGCCTGTGAAAGCCTTCCAAGGAAGGGTGCTGGCTAGCCACAGCTTTCAGTGCTGGCACTTTTCATCTTTGAATAATTGCTCGACGTTTGCAATTTCTCACCTGAGATCTCTTTAGACTGCGCGAGAGGATGAGCAGAAGAGTAGGTGGCTAGAGAAGCCCAGAGCCCCACTGTTCTTAGGGCTACAAGAGCGCTTCCAAGGAAGGGTGCTGGCTAGCAACAGCTTTCAGTGCTGGCGCTTTTCATCTCTGAGCAATTGCTCGACGTTTGCAATTTCTCAGCTCGTGTCTACGAAACAGAGAGATAGTGACCGTGACGTTTGGTGGGTAGAGAAGCGCAAAGCCCCAGTGTTGCTGCGCCTGTGAAAGCGCTTCCAAGGAAGGGTGCTGGTTAGCAACAGCTTTCAGTGCTGGCACTTTTCATCTCTGAGCAATTGCTCGACGTTTGCAATTTCTCACCTGAGCTCTCTTTAGAGTGCGCGAGAGGATGAGCAGAAGATTAGGTGGCTAGAGAAGCCCAGAGCCCCAGTGTTCTTAGGCCTACAAAAGCGCTTCCAAGGAAGGGTGCTGGCTAGCAACAGCTTTCAGTGCTGGCACTTTTCATCTCTGAGCAATTGCTCGACGTTTGCAATTTCTCACCTGACCTCTCTTTAGACTGCGCGAGAGGATGAGCAGAAGATGAGGTGGCTAGAGAAGCCCAGAGCACCAGTGTTCTTAGGGCTACAAAAGCACTTCCAAGGAAGGGTGCTGGCTAGCAACAGCTTTCAGTGCTGGCACTTTTCATCTCTGAGCAATTGCTCGACGTTTGCAATTTCTCACCTGAGCTCTCTTTAGACTGCGCGAGAGGATGAGCAGAAGATTAGGTGGCTAGAGAAGCCCAGAGCCCCAGTGTTCTTAGGCCTACAAGAGAGCTTCCAAGGAAGGGTGCTGGCTAGCAACAGCTTTCAGTGCTGGCACTTTTCATCTCTGAGCAGTTGCTCGACGTTTGCAATTTCTCAGCTCGTGTCTACGAGACGGAGAGATAGTGACCTTGATGTTTGGTGGGTAGAGAAGCGCAAAGCCCCAGTGTTGCTGCGCCTGTGAAAGCGCTTCCAAGGAAGGGTGCTGGCTAGCAAGAGCTTTCAGTGCTGGCACTTTTCATCTCTGAGCAATTGCTCGACGTTTGCAATTTCTCACCTGAGCGCTCTTTAGACTGCGCGAGAGGATGAGCAGAAGATTAGGTGGCTAGAGAAGCCCAGAGCACCAGTGTTCTTAGGCCTACAAAAGCGCTTCCAAGGAAGGGTGCTGACTAGCAACAGCTTTCAGTGCTGGCACTTTTCATCTCTGAGCAATTGCTCGACGTTTGCAATTTCTCAACTCTTATATACGAGACAGAAAGAGAATGATCGTGATGTTTGGTGGCTAGAGAAGCGCAAAGCCCCAGTGTTGCTGCGCCTGTGAAAGCGCTTCCAAGGAAGGGTGCTGGCTAGCAACAGCTTTCACTGCTGGCACTTTTCATCTCTGAGCAATTGCTCGACATTTGCAATCTCTCACCTGAGCTCTCTTTAGACTGCTCGAGAGGATGAGCAGAAGATTAGGTGGCTAGAGAAGCCCAGAGCCCCAGTGTTCTTAGGGCTACAAAAGCGCTTCCAAGGAAGGGTGCTGGCTAGCAACAGCTTTCAGTGCTGGCACTTTTCATCTCTGAGCAATTGCTCGACGTTTACAATTTCTCAGCTCGTGTCTACGAGAAGGAAAGAGAATGACCATGACGTTTGGTGGGTAGAGAAGCGCAAAGCCCCAGTGTTGCTGCGCCTGTGAAAGCGCTTCCAAGGAAGGGTGCTGGCTAGCAACAGCTTTCAGTGCTGGCACTTTTCATCTCTGAGCAATTGCTCGACGTTTGCAATTTCTCACCTGAGCTCTCTTTAGAGTGCGCGAGAGGATGAGCAGAAGATTAGGTGGCTAGAGAAGCCCAGAGCCCCAGTGTTCTTAGGGCTACAAAAGCACTTCCAAGGAAGGGTGCTGGCTAGCAAGAGCTTTCAGTGCTGGCACTTTTCATCTCTGAGCAATTGCTCGACGTTTGCAATTTCTCACCTGAGCTCTCTTTAGACTGCGCGAGAGGATGAGCAGAAGATTAGGTGGCTAGAGAAGCCCAGAGCCCCAGTGTTCTTAGGCCTACAAAAGCACTTCCAAGGAAGGGTGCTGGCTAGCCACAGCTTTCATTGCTGGCATTTTTCATCTTTGAGTAATTGCTCGACGTTTGCAATTTCTCAGCTCTTATCTACGAGACGGAGAGATAGTGACCGTGATGTTTGGTGGCTAGAGAAGCGCAAAGCCCCAGTGTTGCTGCGCCTGTGAAAGCGCTTCCAAGGAAGGGTGCTGGCTAGCAACAGCTTTCAGTGCTGGCACTTTTCATCTCTGAGCAATTGCTCGACGTTTGCAATCTCTCACCTGAGCTCTCTTTAGACTGCGCGAGAGGATGAGCAGAAGGTGAGGTGGCTAGAGAAGCCCAGAGCCCCACTGTTCTTAGGGCTACAAAAGCGCTTCCAAGGAAGGGTGCTGGCTAGCAACAGCTTTCAGTGCTGGCACTTTTCATGTCTGAGCAATTGCTCGACGTTTACAATTTGTCAGCTTGTGTCTACGAGAAGGAAAGAGAATGACCATGACGTTTGTTGGCTAGAGAAGCGCAAAGCCCCAGTGTTGCTGCGCCTGTGAAAGCCTTCCAAGGAAGGGTGCTGGCTAGCCACAGCTTTCAGTGCTGGCACTTTTCATCTTTGAATAATTGCTCGACGTTTGCAATTTCTCACCTGAGATCTCTTTAGACTGCGCGAGAGGATGAGCAGAAGAGTAGGTGGCTAGAGAAGCCCAGAGCCCCACTGTTCTTAGGGCTACAAGAGCGCTTCCAAGGAAGGGTGCTGGCTAGCAACAGCTTTCAGTGCTGGCGCTTTTCATCTCTGAGCAATTGCTCGACGTTTGCAATTTCTCAGCTCGTGTCTACGAAACAGAGAGATAGTGACCGTGACGTTTGGTGGGTAGAGAAGCGCAAAGCCCCAGTGTTGCTGCGCCTGTGAAAGCGCTTCCAAGGAAGGGTGCTGGTTAGCAACAGCTTTCAGTGCTGGCACTTTTCATCTCTGAGCAATTGCTCGACGTTTGCAATTTCTCACCTGAGCTCTCTTTAGAGTGCGCGAGAGGATGAGCAGAAGATTAGGTGGCTAGAGAAGCCCAGAGCCCCAGTGTTCTTAGGCCTACAAAAGCGCTTCCAAGGAAGGGTGCTGGCTAGCAACAGCTTTCAGTGCTGGCACTTTTCATCTCTGAGCAATTGCTCGACGTTTGCAATTTCTCACCTGAGCTCTCTTTAGACTGCGCGAGAGGATGAGCAGAAGATGAGGTGGCTAGAGAAGCCCAGAGCACCAGTGTTCTTAGGGCTACAAAAGCACTTCCAAGGAAGGGTGCTGGCTAGCAACAGCTTTCAGTGCTGGCACTTTTCATCTCTGAGCAATTGCTCGACGTTTGCAATTTCTCACCTGAGCGCTCTTTAGAGTGCGCGAGAGGATGAGCAGAAGATGAGGTGGCTAGAGAAGCCCAGAGCCCCACTGTTCTTAGGCCTACAAAAGCGCTTCCAAGGAAGGGTGCTGGCTAGCCACAGCTTTCAGTGCTGGCACTTTTCATCTTTGAGTAATTGCTCGACGTTTGCAATTTCTCAGCTCTTATCTACGAGACGGAGAGATAGTGACCGTGACGTTTGGTGGGTAGAGAAGCGCAAAGCCCCAGTGTTGCTGCGCCTGTGAAAGCGCTTCCAAGGAAGGGTGCTGGCTAGCAACAGCTTTCAGTGCTGGCACTTTTCATCTCTGAGCAATTGCTCGACCTTTGCAATCTCTCACCTGAGCTCTCTTTAGACTGCGCGAGAGGATGAGCAGAAGATTAGGTGGCTAGAGAAGCCCAGAGCCCCAGTGTTCTTAGGCCTACAAAAGCGCTTCCAAGGAAGGGTGCTGGCTAGCAAGAGCTTTCAGTGCTGGCACTTTTCATCTCTGAGCAATTGCTCAACGTTTGCAATTTCTCAGCTCGTGTCTACGAGAAGGAAACAGAATGACCATGACGTTTGGTGGCTAGAGAAGCGCAAAGCCCCAGTGTTGCTGCGCCTGTGAAAGCGCTTCCAAGGAAGGGTGCTGGCTAGCAACAGCTTTCAGTGCTGGCACTTTTCATCTCTGAGCAATTGCTCGACGTTTGCAATCTCTCACCTGAGCTCTCTTTAGACTGCGCAAGAGGATGAGCAGAAGATTAGGTGGCTAGAGAAGCCCAGAGCCCCAGTGTTCTTAGGCCTACAAAAGCACTTCTAAGGAAGGGTGCTGGCTAGCAACAGCTTTCAGTGCTGGCACTTTTCATCTCTGAGCAATTGCTCGACGTTTGCAATTTCTCACCTGAGCGCTCTTTAGACTGCGCGAGAGGATGAGCAGAAGATTAGGTGGCTAGAGAAGCCCAGAGCCCCAGTGTTCTTAGGCCTACAAAAGCACATCCAAGGAAGGGTGCTGGCTAGCCACAGCTTTCAGTGCTGGCATTTTTCATCTTTGAGTAATTGCTCGACGTTTGCAATTTCTCAGCTCTTATCTACGAGACGGAGAGATAGTGACCGTGACGTTTGGTGGGTAGAGAAGCGCAAAGCCCCAGTGTTGCTGCGCCTGTGAAAGCGCTTCCAAGGAAGGGTGCTGGCTAGCAACAGCTTTCAGTGCTGGCACTTTTCATCTCTGAGCAATTGCTCGACGTTTGCAATTTCTCACCTGAGCTCTCTTTAGACTGCGCGAGAGGATGAGCAGAAGATTAGGTGGCTAGAGAAGCCCAGAGCACCAGTGTTCTTAGGGCTACAAAAGCACTTCCAAGGAAGGGTGCTGGCTAGCAACAGCTTTCAGTGCTGGCACTTTTCATCTCTGAGCAATTGCTCGACGTTTGCAATTTCTCACCTGAGCGCTCTTTAGACTGCGCGAGAGGATGAGCAGAAGATTAGGTGGCTAGAGAAGCCCAGAGCACCAGTGTTCTTAGGCCTACAAAAGCGCTTCCAAGGAAGGCTGCTGGCTAGCCACAGCTTTCAGTGCTGGCACTTTTCATCTTTGAGTAATTGCTCGACGTTTGCAATTTCTCAGCTCTTATCTACGAGACGGAGAGATAGTGACCGTGATGTTTGGTGGGTAGAGAAGCGCAAAGCCCCAGTGTTGCTGCGCCTGTGAAAGCGCTTCCAAGGAAGGGTGCTGGCTAGCAACAGCTTTCAGTGCTGGCACTTTTCATCTCTGAGCAATTGCTCGACATTTGCAATCTCTCACCTGAGCTCTCTTTAGACTGCTCGAGAGGATGAGCAGAAGATTAGGTGGCTAGAGAAGCCCAGAGCCCCAGTGTTCTTAGGGCTACAAAAGCGCTTCCAAGGAAGGGTGCTGGCTAGCAACAGCTTTCAGTGCTGGCACTTTTCATCTCTGAGCAATTGCTCGACGTTTGCAATCTCTCACCTGAGCGCTCTTTAGACTGCGCTAGAGGATGAGCAGAAGATGAGGTGGCTAGAGAAGCCCAGAGCCCCACTGTTCTTAGGCCTACAAAAGCGCTTCCAAGGAAGGGTGCTGGCTAGCAACAGCTTTCAGTGCTGGCACTTTTCATCTCTGAGCAATTGCTCGACGTTTACAATTTCTCAACTCGTATATACGAGACAGAAAGAGAATGACCGTGACGTTTGGTGGCTAGAGAAGCGCAAAGCCCCAGTGTTGCTGCCCCTGTGAAAGCGCTTCCAAGGAAGGGTGCTGGCTAGCAACAGCTTTCAGTGCTGGCACTTTTCATCTCTGAGCAATTGCTCGACGTTTGCAATTTCTCACCTGACCTCTCTTTAGACTGCGCGAGAGCATGAGCAGAAGATGAGGTGGCTAGAGAAGCCCAGAGCCCCAGTGTTCTTAGGGCTACAAAAGCACTTCCAAGGAAGGGTGCTGGCTAGCAACAGCTTTCAGTGCTGGCACTTTTCATCTCTGAGCAATTGCTCGACGTTTGCAATTTCTCACCTGAGCTCTCTTTAGACTGCGCGAGAGGATGAGCAGAAGATTAGGTGGCTAGAGAAGCCCAGAGCCCCAGTGTTCTTAGGGCTACAAAAGCGCTTCCAAGGAAGGGTGCTGGCTAGCAAGAGCTTTCAGTGCTGGCACTTTTCATCTCTGAGCAATTGCTCGACGTTTGCAATTTCTCAGCTCTTATCTACGAGACGGAGAGATAGTGACCCTGATATTTGGTAGGTAGAGAAGCGCAAAGCCCCAGTGTTGCTGCGCCTGTGAAAGCGCTTCCAAGGAAGGGTGCTGGCTAGCAAGAGCTTTCAGTGCTGGCACTTTTCATCTCTGAGCAATTGCTCGACGTTTGCAATCTCTCACCTGAGCTCTCTTTAGACTGCGCGAGAGGATGAGCAGAAGATTAGGTGGCTAGAGAAGCGCAAAGCCCCAGTGTTCTTAGGGCTACAAAAGCACTTCCAAGGAAGGGTGCTGGCTAGCCACAGCTTTCAGTGCTGGCACTTTTCATCTCTGAGCAATTGCTCGACGTTTGCAATTTCTCAACTCGTATATACTAGACAGAAAGAGAATGACCGTGACGTTTGGTGGGTAGAGAAGCGCAAAGCCCCAGTGTTGCTGCGCCTGTGAAAGCGCTTCCAAGGAAGGGTGCTGGCTAGCAACAGCTTTCAGTGGTGGCACTTTTCATCTCTGAGCAATTGCTCGACGTTTGCAATTTCTCACCTGAGATCTCTTTAGACTGCGCGAGAGGATGAGCAGAAGAGTAGGTGGCTAGAGAAGCCCAGAGCCCCAGTGTTCTTAGGGCTACAAAAGCACTTCCAAGGAAGGGTGCTGGCTAGCAAGAGCTTTCAGTGCTGGCACTTTTCATCTCTGAGCAATTGCTCGACGTTTGCAATTTCTCACCTGAGCTCTCTTTAGACTGCGCGAGAGGATGAGCAGAAGATGAGGTGGCTAGAGAAGCCCAGAGCCCCACTGTTCTTAGGGCTACAAAAGCGCTTCCAAGGAAGGGTGCTGGCTAGCAACAGCTTTCAGTGCTGGCACTTTTCATCTCTGAGCAATTGCTCGACGTTTGCAATTTCTCACCTGAGCTCTCTTTAGACTGCGCGAGAGGATGAGCAGAAGATTAGGTGGCTAGAGAAGCCCAGAGCCCCACTGTTCTTAGGGCTACAAGAGAGCTTCCAAGGAAGGGTGCTGGCTAGCAACAGCTTTCAGTGCTGGCACTTTTCATCTCTGAGCAGTTGCTCGACGTTTGCAATTTCTCAGCTCGTGTCTACGAGACGGAGAGATAGTGACCTTGATGTTTGGTGGGTAGAGAAGCGCAAAGCCCCAGTGTTGCTGCGCCTGTGAAAGCGCTTCCAAGGAAGGGTGCTGGCTAGCAACAGCTTTCAGTGCTGGCACTTTTCATCTCTGAGCAATTGCTCGACGTTTGCAATTTCTCACCTGAGCGCTCTTTAGAGTGCGCGAGAGGATGAGCAGAAGATTAGGTGGCTAGAGAAGCCCAGAGCCCCACTGTTCTTAGGCCTACAAAAGCGCTTCCAAGGAAGGGTGCTGGCTAGCAACAGCTTTCAGTGCTGGCACTTTTCATCTCTGAGCAATTGTTCGACGTTTGCAATTTCTCAACTCGTATATACGAGACAGAAAGAGAATGATCGTGATGTTTGGTGGCTAGAGAAGCGCAAAGCCCCAGTGTTGCTGCGCCTGTGAAAGCGCTTCCAAGGAAGGGTGCTGGCTAGCAACAGCTTTCAGTGCTGGCACTTTTCATCTCTGAGCAATTGCTCGACATTTGCAATCTCTCACCTCAGCTCTCTTTAGACTGCTCGAGAGGATGAGCAGAAGATTAGGTGGCTAGAGAAGCCCAGAGCCCCAGTGTTCTTAGGGCTACAAAAGCGCTTCCAAGGAAGGGTGCTGGCTAGCAACAGCTTTCAGTGCTGGCACTTTTCATCTCTGAGCAATTGCTCGACGTTTACAATTTCTCAGCTCGTGTCTACGAGAAGGAAAGAGAATGACCATGACGTTTGGTGGGTAGAGAAGCGCAAAGCCCCAGTGTTGCTGCGCCTGTGAAAGCGCTTCCAAGGAAGGGTGCTGGCTAGCAACAGCTTTCAGTGCTGGCACTTTTCATCTCTGAGCAATTGCTCGACGTTTGCAATTTCTCACCTCAGCTCTCTTTAGACTGCGCGAGAGGATGAGCAGAAGATTAGGTGGCTAGAGAAGCCCAGAGCCCCAGTGTTCTTAGGGCTACAAAAGCACTTCCAAGGAAGGGTGCTGGCTAGCAACAGCTTTCGGTGCTGGCACTTTTCATCTCTGAGCAATTGCTCGACGTTTGCAATTTCTCACCTGAGCTCTATTTAGACTGCGCGAGAGGATGAGCAGAAGATTAGGTGGCTAGAGAAGCCCAGAGCCCCAGTGTTCTTAGGCCTACAAAAGCACTTCCAAGGAAGGGTGCTGGCTAGCCACAGCTTTCATTGCTGGCATTTTTCATCTTTGAGTAATTGCTCGACGTTTGCAATTTCTCAGCTCTTATCTACGAGACGGAGAGATAGTGACCGTGATGTTTGGTGGCTAGAGAAGCGCAAAGCCCCAGTGTTGCTGCGCCTGTGAAAGCGCTTCCAAGGAAGGGTGCTGGCTAGCAACAGCTTTCAGTGCTGGCACTTTTCATCTCTGAGCAATTGCTCGACGTTTGCAATCTCTCACCTGAGCTCTCTTTAGACTGCGCGAGAGGATGAGCAGAAGGTGAGGTGGCTAGAGAAGCCCAGAGCCCCACTGTTCTTAGGGCTACAAAAGCGCTTCCAAGGAAGGGTGCTGGCTAGCAACAGCTTTCAGTGCTGGCACTTTTCATCTCTGAGCAATTGCTCGACGTTTGCAATTTCTCAACTCGTATATACGAGACAGAAAGAGAATGACCGTGACGTTTGGTGGGTAGAGAAGCGCAAAGCCCCAGTGTTGCTGCGCCTGTGAAAGCGCTTCCAAGGAAGGGTGCTGGCTAGCAACAGCTTTCAGTGCTGGCACTTTTCATCTCTGAGCAATTGCTCGACGTTTGCAATTTCTCACCTGAGATCTCTTTAGACTGCGCGAGAGGATGAGCAGAAGAGTAGGTGGCTAGAGAAGCCCAGAGCCCCAGTGTTCTTAGGGCTACAAAAGCACTTCCAAGGAAGGGTGCTGGCTAGCAACAGCTTTCAGTGCTGGCACTTTTCATCTCTGAGCAATTGCTCGACGTTTGCAATTTCTCACCTGAGCTCTCTTTAGACTGCGCGAGAGGATGAGCAGAAGATGAGGTGGCTAGAGAAGCCCAGAGCCCCACTGTTCTTAGGGCTACAAAAGCGCTTCCAAGGAAGGGTGCTGGCTAGCAACAGCTTTCAGTGCTGGCACTTTTCATCTCTGAGCAATTGCTCGACGTTTGCAATTTCTCACCTGAGCTCTCTTTAGACTGCGCGAGAGGATGAGCAGAAGATTAGGTGGCTAGAGAAGCCCAGAGCCCCACTGTTCTTAGGGCTACAAGAGAGCTTCCAAGGAAGGGTGCTGGCTAGCAACAGCTTTCAGTGCTGGCACTTTTCATCTCTGAGCAGTTGCTCGACGTTTGCAATTTCTCAGCTCGTGTCTACGAGACGGAGAGATAGTGACCTTGATGTTTGGTGGGTAGAGAAGCGCAAAGCCCCAGTGTTGCTGCGCCTGTGAAAGCGCTTCCAAGGAAGGGTGCTGGCTAGCAACAGCTTTCAGTGCTGGCACTTTTCATCTCTGAGCAATTGCTCGACGTTTGCAATTTCTCACCTGAGCGCTCTTTAGAGTGCGCGAGAGGATGAGCAGAAGATTAGGTGGCTAGAGAAGCCCAGAGCCCCAGTGTTCTTAGGCCTACAAAAGCGCTTCCAAGGAAGGGTGCTGGCTAGCAACAGCTTTCAGTGCTGGCACTTTTCATCTCTGAGCAATTGCTCGACGTTTGCAATTTCTCAACTCGTATATACGAGACAGAAAGAGAATGATCGTGATGTTTGGTGGCTAGAGAAGCGCAAAGCCCCAGTGTTGCTGCGCCTGTGAAAGCGCTTCCAAGGAAGGGTGCTGGCTAGCAACAGCTTTCACTGCTGGCACTTTTCATCTCTGAGCAATTGCTCGACATTTGCAATCTCTCACCTGAGCTCTCTTTAGACTGCTCGAGAGGATGAGCAGAAGATTAGGTGGCTAGAGAAGCCCAGAGCCCCAGTGTTCTTAGGGCTACAAAAGCGCTTCCAAGGAAGGGTGCTGGCTAGCAACAGCTTTCAGTGCTGGCACTTTTCATGTCTGAGCAATTGCTCGACGTTTACAATTTCTCAGCTCGTGTCTACGAGAAGGAAAGAGAATGACCATGACGTTTGGTGGGTAGAGAAGCGCAAAGCCCCAGTGTTGCTGCGCCTGTGAAAGCGCTTCCAAGGAAGGGTGCTGGCTAGCAACAGCTTTCAGTGCTGGCACTTTTCATCTCTGAGCAATTGCTCGACGTTTGCAATTTCTCACCTCAGCTCGCTTTAGACTGCGCGAGAGGATGAGCAGAAGATTAGGTGGCTAGAGAAGCCCAGAGCCCCAGTGTTCTTAGGGCTACAAAAGCACTTCCAAGGAAGGGTGCTGGCTAGCAACAGCTTTCGGTGCTGGCACTTTTCATCTCTGAGCAATTGCTCGACGTTTGCAATTTCTCACCTGAGCTCTCTTTAGACTGCGCGAGAGGATGAGCAGAAGATTAGGTGGCTAGAGAAGCCCAGAGCCCCAGTGTTCTTAGGGCTACAAGAGCGCTTCCAAGGAAGGGTGCTGGCTAGCAACAGCTTTCAGTGCTGGCGCTTTTCATCTCTGAGCAATTGCTCGACGTTTGCAATTTCTCAGCTCGTGTCTACGAAACAGAGAGATAGTGACCGTGACGTTTGGTGGGTAGAGAATCGCAAAGCCCCAGTGTTGCTGTGCCTGTGAAAGCGCTTCCAAGGAAGGGTGCTGGTTAGCAACAGCTTTCAGTGCTGGCACTTTTCATCTCTGAGCAATTGCTCGACGTTTGCAATTTCTCACCTGAGCTCTCTTTAGAGTGCGCGAGAGGATGAGCAGAAGATTAGGTGGCTAGAGAAGCCCAGAGCCCCAGTGTTCTTAGGCCTACAAAAGCGCTTCCAAGGAAGGGTGCTGGCTAGCAACAGCTTTCAGTGCTGGCACTTTTCATCTCTGAGCAATTGCTCGACGTTTGCAATTTCTCACCTGAGCTCTCTTTAGACTGCGCGAGAGGATGAGCAGAAGATGAGGTGGCTAGAGAAGCCCAGAGCCCCAGTGTTCTTAGGGCTACAAAAGCACTTCCAAGGAAGGGTGCTGGCTAGCAACAGCTTTCAGTGCTGGCACTTTTCATCTCTGAGCAATTGCTCGACGTTTGCAATTTCTCACCTGAGCGCTCTTTAGAGTGCGCGAGAGGATGAGCAGAAGATTAGGTGGCTAGAGAAGCCCAGAGCCCCAGTGTTCTTAGGCCTACAAAAGCGCTTCCAAGGAAGGGTGCTGGCTAGCCACAGCTTTCAGTGCTGGCACTTTTCATCTTTGAGTAATTGCTCGACGTTTGCAATTTCTCAGCTCTTATCTACGAGACGGAGAGATAGTGACCGTGACGTTTGGTGGGTAGAGAAGCGCAAAGCCCCAGTGTTGCTGCGCCTGTGAAAGCGCTTCCAAGGAAGGGTGCTGGCTAGCAACAGCTTTCAGTGCTGGCACTTTTCATCTCTGAGCAATTGCTCAACGTTTGCAATCTCTCACCTGAGCTCTCTTTAGACTGCGCGAGAGGATGAGCAGAAGATGAGGTGGCTAGAGAAGCCCAGAGCCCCAGTGTTCTTAGGGCTACAAAAGCGCTTCCAAGGAAGGGTGCTGGCTAGCAACAGCTTTCAGTGCTGGCACTTTTCATCTCTGAGCAATTGCTCGACGTTTACAATTTCTCAGCTCGTGTCTACGAGAAGGAAAGAGAATGACCATGACGTTTGGTGGCTAGAGAAGCGCAAAGCCCCAGTGTTGCTGCGCCTGTGAAAGCGCTTCCAAGGAAGGGTGCTGGCTAGCAACAGCTTTCAGTGCTGGCACTTTTCATCTCTGAGCAATTGCTCGACGTTTGCAATCTCTCACCTGAGCTCTCTTTAGAGTGCGCGAGAGGATGAGCAGAAGATTAGGTGGCTAGAGAAGCCCAGAGCCCCAGTGTTCTTAGGCCTACAAAAGCACTTCTAAGGAAGGGTGCTGGCTAGCAACAGCTTTCAGTGCTGGCACTTTTCATCTCTGAGCAATTGCTCGACGTTTGCAATTTCTCACCTGAGCTCTCTTTAGACTGCGCGAGAGGATGAGCAGAAGATTAGGTGGCTAGAGAAGCCCAGAGCCCCAGTGTTCTTAGGCCTACAAAAGCACATCCAAGGAAGGGTGCTGGCTAGCCACAGCTTTCAGTGCTGGCATTTTTCATCTTTGAGTAATTGCTCGACGTTTGCAATTTCTCAGCTCTTATCTACGAGACGGAGAGATAGTGACCGTGACGTTTGGTGGGTAGAGAAGCGCAAAGCCCCAGTGTTGCTGCGCCTGTGAAAGCGCTTCCAAGGAAGGGTGCTGGCTAGCAACAGCTTTCAGTGCTGGCACTTTTCATCTCTGAGCAATTGCTCGACGTTTGCAATTTCTCACCTGAGCTCTCTTTAGACTGCGCGAGAGGATGAGCAGAAGATTAGGTGGCTAGAGAAGCCCAGAGCACCAGTGTTCTTAGGGCTACAAAAGCACTTCCAAGGAAGGGTGCTGGCTAGCAACAGCTTTCAGTGCTGGCACTTTTCATCTCTGAGCAATTGCTCGACGTTTGCAATTTCTCACCTGAGCGCTCTTTAGACTGCGCGAGAAGATGAGCAGAAGATTAAGTGGCTAGAGAAGCCCAGAGCCCCAGTGTTCTTAGGCCTACAAAAGCGCTTCCAAGGAAGGCTGCTGGCTAGCCACAGCTTTCAGTGCTGGCACTTTTCATCTTTGAGTAATTGCTCGACGTTTGCAATTTCTCAGCTCTTATCTACGAGACGGAGAGATAGTGACCGTGATGTTTGGTGGCTAGAGAAGCGCAAAGCCCCAGTGTTGCTGCGCCTGTGAAAGCGCTTCCAAGGAAGGGTGCTGGCTAGCAACAGCTTTCAGTGCTGGCACTTTTCATCTCTGAGCAATTGCTCGACATTTGCAATCTCTCACCTGAGCTCTCTTTAGACTGCTCGAGAGGATGAGCAGAAGATTAGGTGGCTAGAGAAGCCCAGAGCCCCAGTGTTCTTAGGGCTACAAAAGCGCTTCCAAGGAAGGGTGCTGGCTAGCAACAGCTTTCAGTGCTGGCACTTTTCATCTCTGAGCAATTGCTCGACGTTTACAATTTCTCAGCTCGTGTCTACGAGAAGGAAAGAGAATGACCATGACGTTTGGTGGCTAGAGAAGCGCAAAGCCCCAGTGTTGCTGCGCCTGTGAAAGCGCTTCCAAGGAAGGGTGCTGGCTAGCAAGAGCTTTCAGTGCTGGCACTTTTCATCTCTGAGCAATTGCTCGACGTTTGCAATTTCTCACCTGAGCTCTCTTTAGACTGCGCGAGAGGATGAGCAGAAGATGAGGTGGCTAGAGAAGCCCAGAGCCCCACTGTTCTTAGGGCTACAAAAGCGCTTCCAAGGAAGGGTGCTGGCTAGCAACAGCTTTCAGTGCTGGCACTTTTCATGTCTGAGCAATTGCTCGACGTTTACAATTTCTCAGCTCGTGTCTACGAGAAGGAAAGAGAATGACCATGACGTTTGTTGGCTAGAGAAGCGCAAAGCCCCAGTGTTGCTGCGCCTGTGAAAGCGCTTCCAAGGAAGGGTGCTGGCTAGCAACAGCTTTCAGTGCTGGCACTTTTCATCTCTGAGCAATTGCTCGACGTTTGCAATTTCTCACCTGAGCGCTCTTTAGACTGCGCGAGAGGATGAGCAGAAGAGTAGGTGGCTAGAGAAGCCCAGAGCCCCAGTGTTCTTAGGGCTACAAAAGCACTTCCAAGGAAGGGTGCTGGCTAGCAACAGCTTTCAGTGCTGGCACTTTTCATCTCTGAGCAATTGCTCGACGTTTGCAATTTCTCACCTGAGCGCTCTTTAGACTGCGCGAGAGGATGAGCAGAAGATTAGGTGGCTAGAGAAGCCCAGAGCCCCACTGTTCTTAGGCCTACAAAAGCGCTTCCAAGGAAGGGTGCTGGCTAGCCACAGCTTTCAGTGCTGGCACTTTTCATCTTTGAGTAATTGCTCGACGTTTGCAATTTCTCAGCTCTTATCTACGAGACGGAGAGATAGTGACCGTGATGATTGGTGGGTAGAGAAGCGCAAAGCCCCAGTGTTGCTGCGCCTGTGAAAGCGCTTCCAAGGAAGGGTGCTGGCTAGCCACAGCTTTCAGTGCTGGCACTTTTCATCTCTGAGCAATTGCTCGACGTTTGCAATTTCTCACCTGAGCTCTCTTTAGACTGCGCGAGAGGATGAGCAGAAGATTAGGTGGCTAGAGAAGCCCAGAGCCCCAGTGTTCTTAGGGCTACAAAAGCGCTTCCAAGGAAGGGTGCTGGCTAGCAACAGCTTTCAGTGCTGGCACTTTTCATTTCTGAGCAATTGCTCGACGTTTACAATTTCTCAGCTCGTGTCTACAAGAAGGAAAGAGAATGACCATGACGTTTGGTGGGTAGAGAAGCGCAAAGCCCCAGTGTTGCTGCGCCTGTGAAAGCGCTTCCAAGGAACGGTGCTGGCTAGCAACAGCTTTCAGTGCTGGCACTTTTCATCTCTGAGCAATTGCTCGACGTTTGCAATCTCTCACCTGAGCTCTCTTTAGACTGCGCGAGAGGATGAGCAGAAGATTAGGTGGCTAGAGAAGCCCAGAGCCCCAGTGTTCTTAGGGCTACAAAAGCACTTCTAAGGAAGGGTGCTGGCTAGCCACAGCTTTCAGTGCTGGCACTTTTCATCTCTGAGCAATTGCTCGACGTTTGCAATTTCTCCCCTGAGGGCTCTTTAGACTGCGCGAGAGGATGAGCAGAAGATTAGGTGGCTAGAGAAGCCCAGAGCCCCACTGTTCTTAGGACTACAAAAGCACATCCAAGGAAGGGTGCTGGCTAGCCACAGCTTTCAGTGCTGGCATTTTTCATCTTTGAGTAATTGCTCGACGTTTGCAATTTCTCAGCTCTTATCTACGAGACGGAGAGATAGTGACCGTGACGTTTGGTGGGTAGAGAAGCGCAAAGCCCCAGTGTTGCTGCGCCTGTGAAAGCGCTTCCAAGGAAGGGTGCTGGCTAGCAACAGCTTTCAGTGCTGGCACTTTTCATCTCTGAGCAATTGCTCGACGTTTGCAATTTCTCCCCTGAGCGCTCTTTAGACTGCGCGAGAGGATGAGCAGAAGATTAGGTGGCTAGAGAAGCCCAGAGCCCCAGTGTTCTTAGGGCTACAAAAGCACTTCCAAGGAAGGGTGCTGGCTAGCAACAGCTTTCAGTGCTGGCACTTTTCATCTCTGAGCAATTGCTCGACGTTTGCAATTTCTCACCTGAGCGCTCTTTAGAGTGCGCGAGAGGATGAGCAGAAGATTAGGTGGCTAGAGAAGCCCAGAGCCCCACTGTTCTTAGGCCTACAAAAGCGCTTCCAAGGAAGGCTGCTGGCTAGCCACAGCTTTCAGTGCTGGCACTTTTCATCTTTGAGTAATTGCTCGACGTTTGCAATTTCTCAGCTCTTATCTACGAGACGGAGAGATAGTGACCGTGACGTTTGGTGGGTAGAGAAGCGCAAAGCCCCAGTGTTGCTGCGCCTGTGAAAGCGCTTCCAAGGAAGGGTGCTGGCTAGCAACAGCTTTCAGTGCTGGCACTTTTCATCTCTGAGCAATTGCTCGACATTTGCAATCTCTCACCTGAGCTCTCTTTAGACTGCTCGAGAGGATGAGCAGAAGATGAGGTGGCTAGAGAAGCCCAGAGCCCCAGTGTTCTTAGGGCTACAAAAGCGCTTCCAAGGAAGGGTGCTGGCTAGCAAGAGCTTTCAGTGCTGGCACTTTTCATCTCTGAGCAATTGCTCGACATTTACAATTTCTCAGGTTGTGTCTACGAGAAGGAAAGAGAATGACCATGACGTTTGGTGGCTAGAGAAGCGCAAAGCCCCAGTGTTGCTGCGCCTGTGAAAGCGCTTCCAAGGAAGGGTGCTGGCTAGCAACAGCTTTCAGTGCTGGCACTTTTCATCTCTGAGCAATTGCTCGACGTTTGCAATTTCTCACCTGAGCTCTCTTTAGACTGCGCGAGAGGATGAGCAGAAGATTAGGTGGCTAGAGAAGCCCAGAGCCCCACTGTTCTTAGGGCTACAAAAGCGCTTCCAAGGAAGGGTGCTGGCTAGCAACAGCTTTCAGTGCTGGCACTTTTCATGTCTGAGCAATTGCTCGACCTTTACAATTTGTCAGCTTGTGTCTACGAGAAGGAAAGAGAATGACCATGACGTTTGTTGGCTAGAGAAGCGCAAAGCCCCAGTGTTGCTGCGCCTGTGAAAGCGCTTCCAAGGAAGGGTGCTGGCTAGCAACAGCTTTCAGTGCTGGCACTTTTCATCTCTGAGCAATTGCTCGACCTTTGCAATCTCTCACCTGAGCTCTCTTTAGACTGCGCGAGAGGATGAGCAGAAGATTAGGTGGCTAGAGAAGCCCAGAGCCCCAGTGTTCTTAGGGCTACAAAAGCGCTTCCAAGGAAGGGTGCTGGCTAGCAACAGCTTTCAGTGCTGGCACTTTTCATCTCTGAGCAATTGCTGGACGTTTGCAATTTCTCACCTGAGCTCTCTTTAGACTGCGCGAGAGGATGAGCAGAAGATTAGGTGGCTAGAGAAGCCCAGAGCCCCAGTGTTCTTAGGCCTACAAAAGCACATCCAAGGAAGGGTGCTGGCTAGCCACAGCTTTCAGTGCTGGCACTTTTCATCTCTGAGCAATTGCTCGACGTTTGCAATTTCTCAGCTCTTGTCTACGAGACTGAAAGAGAAGGACCGTGATGTTTGGTGGGTAGAGAAGCCCAAAGCCCCAGTGTTGCTGCGCCTGTGAAAGCGCTTCCAAGGAAGGGTGCTGGCTAGCAACAGCTTTCAGTGCTGGCACTTTTCATCTCTGAGCAATTGCTCGACATTTGCAATTTCTCACCTGAGCGCTCTTTAGAGTGCGCGAGAGGATGAGCAGAAGATGAGGTGGCTAGAGAAGCCCAGAGCCCCAGTGTTCTTAGGGCTACAAAAGCGCTTCCAAGGAAGGGTGCTGGCTAGCAACAGCTTTCAGTGCTGGCACTTTTCATCTCTGAGCAATTGCTCGACGTTTACAATTTGTCAGCTTGTGTCTACGAGAAGGAAAGAGAATGACCATGACGTTTGTTGGCTAGAGAAGCGCAAAGCCCCAGTGTTGCTGCGCCTGTGAAAGCGCTTCCAAGGAAGGGTGCTGGCTAGCAACAGCTTTCAGTGCTGGCACTTTTCATCTCTGAGCAATTGCTCGACGTTTGCAATTTCTCACCTGAGCTCTCTTTAGACTGCGCGAGAGGATGAGCAGAAGAGTAGGTGGCTAGAGAAGCCCAGAGCCCCAGTGTTCTTAGGGCTACAAGAGCGCTTCCAAGGAAGGGTGCTGGCTAGCAACAGCTTTCAGTGCTGGCGCTTTTCATCTCTGAGCAATTGCTCGACGTTTGCAATTTCTCAGCTCGTGTCTACGAAACAGAGAGATAGTGACCGTGACGTTTGGTGGGTAGAGAAGCGCAAAGCCCCAGTGTTGCTGCGCCTGTGAAAGCGCTTCCAAGGAAGGGTGCTGGTTAGCAACAGCTTTCAGTGCTGGCACTTTTCATCTCTGAGCAATTGCTCGACGTTTGCAATTTCTCACCTGAGCTCTCTTTAGAGTGCGCGAGAGGATGAGCAGAAGATTAGGTGGCTAGAGAAGCCCAGAGCCCCAGTGTTCTTAGGCCTACAAAAGCGCTTCCAAGGAAGGGTGCTGGCTAGCAACAGCTTTCAGTGCTGGCACTTTTCATCTCTGAGCAATTGCTCGACGTTTGCAATTTCTCACCTGAGCTCTCTTTAGACTGCGCGAGAGGATGAGCAGAAGATTAGGTGGCTAGAGAAGCCCAGAGCACCAGTGTTCTTAGGGCTACAAAAGCACTTCCAAGGAAGGGTGCTGGCTAGCAACAGCTTTCAGTGCTGGCACTTTTCATCTCTGAGCAATTGCTCGACGTTTGCAATTTCTCACCTGAGCTCTCTTGAGACTGCGCGAGAGGATGAGCAGAAGATTAGGTGGCTAGAGAAGCCCAGAGCCCCAGTGTTCTTAGGGCTACAAGAGCGCTTCCAAGGAAGGGTGCTGGCTAGCCACAGCTTTCAGTGCTGGCACTTTTCATCTTTGAGTAATTGCTCGACGTTTGCAATTTCTCAGCTCTTATCTACGAGACGGAGAGATAGTGACCGTGATGTTTGGTGGCTAGAGAAGCGCAAAGCCCCAGTGTTGCTGCACCTGTGAAAGCGCTTCCAAGGAAGGGTGCTGGCTAGCAACAGCTTTCAGTGCTGGCACTTTTCATCTCTGAGCAATTGCTCGACATTTGCAATCTCTCACCTGAGCTCTCTTTAGACTGCTCGAGAGGATGAGCAGAAGATTAGGTGGCTAGAGAAGCCCAGAGCCCCACTGTTCTTAGGGCTACAAAAGCGCTTCCAAGGAAGGGTGCTGGCTAGCAACAGCTTTCAGTGCTGGCACTTTTCATCTCTGAGCAATTGCTCGACGTTTACAATTTCTCAGCTCGTGTCTACGAGAAGGAAAGAGAATGACCATGACGTTTGGTGGCTAGAGAAGCGCAAAGCCCCAGTGTTGCTGCGCCTGTGAAAGCGCTTCCAAGGAAGGGTGCTGGCTAGCAAGAGCTTTCAGTGCTGGCACTTTTCATCTCTGAGCAATTGCTCGACGTTTGCAATTTCTCACCTGAGCTCTCTTTAGACTGCGCGAGAGGATGAGCAGAAGATGAGGTGGCTAGAGAAGCCCAGAGCCCCAGTGTTCTTAGGCCTACAAAAGCGCTTCCAAGGAAGGGTGCTGGCTAGCAACAGCTTTCAGTGCTGGCACTTTTCATGTCTGAGCAATTGCTCGACGTTTGCAATTTCTCAGCTCGTGTCTACGAGACGGAAAGAGAAGGACCGTGACGTTTGTTGGCTAGAGAAGCGCAAAGCCCCAGTGTTGCTGCGCCTGTGAAAGCGCTTCCAAGGAAGGGTGCTGGCTAGCAACAGCTTTCAGTGCTGGCACTTTTCATCTCTGAGCAATTGCTCGACGTTTGCAATTTCTCACCTGAGATCTCTTTAGACTGCGCGAGAGGATGAGCAGAAGAGTAGGTGGCTAGAGAAGCCCAGAGCCCCAGTGTTCTTAGGGCTACAAAAGCACTTCCAAGGAAGGGTGCTGGCTAGCAACAGCTTTCAGTGCTGGCACTTTTCATCTCTGAGCAATTGCTCGACGTTTGCAATTTCTCACCTGAGCGCTCTTTAGACTGCGCGAGAGGATGAGCAGAAGATTAGGTGGCTAGAGAAGCCCAGAGCCCCACTGTTCTTAGGCCTACAAAAGCGCTTCCAAGGAAGGGTGCTGGCTAGCCACAGCTTTCAGTGCTGGCACTTTTCATCTTTGAGTAATTGCTCGACGTTTGCAATTTCTCAGCTCTTATCTACGAGACGGAGAGATAGTGACCGTGACGTTTGGTGGGTAGAGAAGCGCAAAGCCCCAGTGTTGCTGCGCCTGTGAAAGCGCTTCCAAGGAAGGGTGCTGGCTAGCAACAGCTTTCAGTGCTGGCACTTTTCACCTCTGAGCAATTGCTCGACCTTTGCAATCTCTCACCTGAGCTCTCTTTAGACTGCGCGAGAGGATGAGCAGAAGATTAGGTGGCTAGAGAAGCCCAGAGCCCCACTGTTCTTAGGGCTACAAAAGCGCTTCCAAGGAAGGGTGCTGGCTAGCAACAGCTTTCAGTGCTGGCACTTTTCATTTCTGAGCAATTCCTCGACGTTTACAATTTCTCAGCTCGTGTCTACGAGAAGGAAAGAGAATGACCATGACGTTTGGTGGGTAGAGAAGCGCAAAGCCCCAGTATTGCTGCGCCTGTGAAAGCGCTTCCAAGGAAGGGTGCTGGCTAGCAACAGCTTTCAGTGCTGGCACTTTTCATCTCTGAGCAATTGCTCGACGTTTGCAATCTCTCACCTGAGCTCTCTTTAGACTGCGCGAGAGGATGAGCAGAAGATTAGGTGGCTAGAGAAGCCCAGAGCCCCAGTGTTCTTAGGCCTACAAAAGCACTTCTAAGGAAGGGTGCTGGCTAGCCACAGCTTTCAGTGCTGGCACTTTTCATCTCTGAGCAATTGCTCGACGTTTGCAATTTCTCCCCTGAGGGCTCTTTAGACTGCGCGAGAGGATGAGCAGAAGATTAGGTGGCTAGAGAAGCGCAGAGCCCCACTGTTCTTAGGACTACAAAAGCACATCCAAGGAAGGGTGCTGGCTAGCCACAGCTTTCAGTGCTGGCATTTTTCATCTTTGAGTAATTGCTCGACGTTTGCAATTTCTCAGCTCTTATCTACGAGACGGAGAGATAGTGACCGTGACGTTTGGTGGGTAGAGAAGCGCAAAGCCCCAGTGTTGCTGCGCCTGTGAAAGCGCTTCCAAGGAAGGGTGCTGGCTAGCAACAGCTTTCAGTGCTGGCACTTTTCATCTCTGAGCAATTGCTCGACGTTTGCAATTTCTCACCTGAGCGCTCTTTAGACTGCGCGAGAGGATGAGCAGAAGATTA
This sequence comes from Sarcoramphus papa, assembly GCA_037962945.1. NCBI lineage: Eukaryota > Metazoa > Chordata > Aves > Accipitriformes > Cathartidae > Sarcoramphus > Sarcoramphus papa. The sequence continues at coordinate 96,932,172 of CM075586.1, forward strand.
GGTGGCTAGAGAAGCCCAGAGCCCCAGTGTTCTTAGGGCTACAAAAGCACTTCCAAGGAAGGGTGCTGGCTAGCAACAGCTTTCAGTGCTGGCACTTTTCATCTCTGAGCAATTGCTCGACGTTTGCAATTTCTCACCTGAGCGCTCTTTAGACTGCGCGAGAGGATGAGCAGAAGATTAGGTGGCTAGAGAAGCCCAGAGCCCCACTGTTCTTAGGCCTACAAAAGCGCTTCCAAGGAAGGCTGCTGGCTAGCCACAGCTTTCAGTGCTGGCACTTTTCATCTTTGAGTAATTGCTCGACGTTTGCAATTTCTCAGCTCTTATCTACGAGACGGAGAGATAGTGACCGTGACGTTTGGTGGGTAGAGAAGCGCAAAGCCCCAGTGTTGCTGCGCCTGTGAAAGCGCTTCCAAGGAAGGGTGCTGGCTAGCAACAGCTTTCAGTGCTGGCACTTTTCATCTCTGAGCAATTGCTCGACATTTGCAATCTCTCACCTGAGCTCTCTTTAGACTGCTCGAGAGGATGAGCAGAAGATTAGGTGGCTAGAGAAGCCCAGAGCCCCAGTGTTCTTAGGGCTACAAAAGCGCTTCCAAGGAAGGGTGCTGGCTAGCAACAGCTTTCAGTGCTGGCACTTTTCATCTCTGAGCAATTGCTCGACGTTTACAATTTCTCAGCTCGTGTCTACGAGAAGGAAAGAGAATGACCATGACGTTTGGTGGCTAGAGAAGCGCAAAGCCCCAGTGTTGCTGCGCCTGTGAAAGCGCTTCCAAGGAAGGGTGCTGGCTAGCAACAGCTTTCAGTGCTGGCACTTTTCATCTCTGAGCAATTGCTCGACGTTTGCAATTTCTCACCTGAGCTCTCTTTAGACTGCGCGAGAGGATGAGCAGAAGATTAGGTGGCTAGAGAAGCCCAGAGCCCCAGTGTTCTTAGGGCTACAAAAGCGCTTCCAAGGAAGGGTGCTGGCTAGCAACAGCTTTCAGTGCTGGCACTTTTCATGTCTGAGCAATTGCTCGACCTTTACAATTTGTCAGCTTGTGTCTACGAGAAGGAAAGAGAATGACCATGACGTTTGTTGGCTAGAGAAGCGCAAAGCCCCAGTGTTGCTGCGCCTGTGAAAGCGCTTCCAAGGAAGGGTGCTGGCTAGCAACAGCTTTCAGTGCTGGCACTTTTCATCTCTGAGCAATTGCTCGACCTTTGCAATCTCTCACCTGAGCTCTCTTTAGACTGCGCGAGAGGATGAGCAGAAGATTAGGTGGCTAGAGAAGCCCAGAGCCCCAGTGTTCTTAGGCCTACAAAAGCGCTTCCAAGGAGGGGTGCTGGCTAGCAACAGCTTTCAGTGCTGGCACTTTTCATTTCTGAGCAATTGCTCGACGTTTACAATTTCTCAGCTCGTGTCTACGAGAAGGAAAGAGAATGACCATGATGTTTGGTGGGTAGAGAAGCGCAAAGCCCCAGTGTTGCTGCGCCTGTGAAAGCGCTTCCAAGGAAGGGTGCTGGCTAGCAACAGCTTTCAGTGCTGGCACTTTTCATCTCTGAGCAATTGCTCGACGTTTGCAATTTCTCACCTGAGCTCTCTTTAGACTGCGCGAGAGGATGAGCAGAAGATTAGGTGGCTAGAGAAGCCCAGAGCCCCAGTGTTCTTAGGGCTACAAAAGCACTTCTAAGGAAGGGTGCTGGCTAGCAACAGCTTTCAGTGCTGGCACTTTTCATCTCTGAGCAATTGCTCGACGTTTGCAATTTCTCCCCTGAGGGCTCTTTAGACTGCGCGAGAGGATGAGCAGAAGATTAGGTGGCTAGAGAAGCCCAGAGCCCCAGTGTTCTTAGGCCTACAAAAGCACATCCAAGGAAGGGTGCTGGCTAGCCACAGCTTTCAGTGCTGGCACTTTTCATCTCTGAGCAATTGCTCGACGTTTGCAATTTCTCAGCTCTTGTCTACGAGACTGAAAGAGAAGGACCGTGATGTTTGGTGGGTAGAGAAGCCCAAAGCCCCAGTGTTGCTGCGCCTGTGAAAGCGCTTCCAAGGAAGGGTGCTGGCTAGCAACAGCTTTCAGTGCTGGCACTTTTCATCTCTGAGCAATTGCTCGACGTTTGCAATTTCTCACCTGAGCTCTCTTTAGAGTGCGCGAGAGGATGAGCAGAAGATGAGGTGGCTAGAGAAGCCCAGAGCCCCAGTGTTCTTAGGGCTACAAAAGCGCTTCCAAGGAAGGGTGCTGGCTAGCAACAGCTTTCAGTGCTGGCACTTTTCATGTCTGAGCAATTGCTCGACGTTTACAATTTGTCAGCTTGTGTCTACGAGAAGGAAAGAGAATGACCATGACGTTTGGTGGGTAGAGAAGCGCAAAGCCCCAGTGTTGCTGCGCCTGTGAAAGCGCTTCCAAGGAAGGGTGCTGGCTAGCAACAGCTTTCAGTGCTGGCACTTTTCATCTTTGAATAATTGCTCGACGTTTGCAATTTCTCACCTGAGATCTCTTTAGACTGCGCGAGAGGATGAGCAGAAGAGTAGGTGGCTAGAGAAGCCCAGAGCCCCACTGTTCTTAGGCCTACAAAAGCACATCCAAGGAAGGGTGCTGGCTAGCCACAGCTTTCAGTGCTGGCATTTTTCATCTTTGAGTAATTGCTCGACGTTTGCAATTTCTCAGCTCTTATCTACGAGACGGAGAGATAGTGACCGTGACGTTTGGTGGGTAGAGAAGCGCAAAGCCCCAGTGTTGCTGCGCCTGTGAAAGCGCTTCCAAGGAAGGGTGCTGGCTAGCAACAGCTTTCAGTGCTGGCACTTTTCATCTCTGAGCAATTGCTCGACATTTGCAATCTCTCACCTGAGCTCTCTTTAGACTGCTCGAGAGGATGAGCAGAAGATTAGGTGGCTAGAGAAGCCCAGAGCCCCAGTGTTCTTAGGGCTACAAAAGCGCTTCCAAGGAAGGGTGCTGGCTAGCAACAGCTTTCAGTGCTGGCACTTTTCATCTCTGAGCAATTGCTCGACGTTTACAATTTCTCAGCTCGTGTCTACGAGAAGGAAATAGAATGACCATGACGTTTGGTGGGTAGAGAAGCGCAAAGCCCCAGTGTTGCTGCGCCTGTGAAAGCGCTTCCAAGGAAGGGGGCTGGCTAGCAACAGCTTTCAGTGCTGGCACTTTTCATCTCTGAGCAATTGCTCGACATTTGCAATTTCTCACCTGAGCTCTCTTTAGAGTGCGCGAGAGGATGAGCAGAAGATTAGGTGGCTAGAGAAGCCCAGAGCCCCACTGTTCTTAGGCCTACAAAAGCACTTCCAAGGAAGGGTGCTGGCTAGCAACAGCTTTCAGTGCTGGCACTTTTCATCTCTGAGCAATTGCTCGACGTTTGCAATTTCTCCCCTGAGCGCTCTTTAGACTGCGCGAGAGGATGAGCAGAAGATTAGGTGGCTAGAGAAGCCCAGAGCCCCAGTGTTCTTAGGCCTACAAAAGCACATCCAAGGAAGGGTGCTGGCTAGCCACAGCTTTCAGTGCTGGCATTTTTCATCTTTGAGTAATTGCTCGACGTTTGCAATTTCTCAGCTCTTATCTACGAGACGGAGAGATAGTGACCGTGACGTTTGGTGGGTAGAGAAGCGCAAAGCCCCAGTGTTGCTGCGCCTGTGAAAGCGCTTCCAAGGAAGGGTGCTGGCTAGCAACAGCTTTCAGTGCTGGCACTTTTCATCTCTGAGCAATTGCTCGACGTTTGCAATCTCTCACCTGAGCTCTCTTTACTGCGCGAGAGGATGAGCAGAAGATGAGGTGGCTAGAGAAGCCCAGAGCCCCAGTGTTCTTAGGCCTACAAAAGCGCTTCCAAGGAAGGGTGCTGGCTAGCAACAGCTTTCAGTGCTGGCACTTTTCATCTCTGAGCAATTGCTCGACGTTTACAATTTCTCTGCTTGTGTCTAAGAGAAGGAAAGAGAATGACCATGACGTTTGTTGGCTAGAGAAGCGCAAAGCCCCAGTGTTGCTGTGCCTGTGAAAGCGCTTCCAAGGAAGGGTGCTGGCTAGCCACAGCTTTCAGTGCTGGCACTTTTCATCTTTGAATCATTGCTCGACGTTTGCAATTTCTCACCTGAGATCTCCTTAGACTGCGCGAGAGGATGAGCTGAAGATTAGGTGGCTAGAGAAGCCCAGAGCCCCAGTGTTCTTAGGGCTACAAAAGCACTTCCAAGGAAGGGTGCTGGCTAGCAACAGCTTTCAGTGCTGGCACTTTTCATCTCTGAGTAATTGCTCGACGTTTGCAATCTCTCACCTGAGCTCTCTTTAGACTGCACGAGAGGATGAGCAGAATATTAGGTGGCTAGAGAAGCCCAGAGCCCCAGTGTTCTTAGGCCTACGAAAGCGCTTCCAAGGAAGGGTGCTGGCTAGCAACAGCTTTCAGTGCTGGCGCTTTTCATCTCTGAGCAATTGCTCGACGTTTGGAATTTCTCAGCTCGTGTCTACGAAACAGAGAGATAGTGACCGTGATGTTTGGTGGCTAGAGAAGCGCAAAGCCCCAGTGTTGCTGCGCCTGTGAAAGCGCTTCCAAGGAAGGGTGCTGGCTAGCAACAGCTTTCAGTGCTGGCACTTTTCATCTCTGAGCAATTGCTCGACGTTTGCAATCTCTCACCTGAGCTCTCTTTAGACTGCTCGAGAGGATGAGCAGAAGATTAGGTGGCTAGAGAAGCCCAGAGCCCCAGTGTTCTTAGGCCTACAAAAGCGCTTCCAAGGAAGGGTGCTGGCTAGCAACAGCTTTCAGTGCTGGCACTTTTCATCTCTGAGCAATTGCTCGACGTTTACAATTTCTCAGCTCGTGTCTACGAGAAGGAAAGAGAATGACCATGACGTTTGGTGGCTAGAGAAGCGCAAAGCCCCAGTGTTGCTGCGCCTGTGAAAGCGCTTCCAAGGAAGGGTGCTGGCTAGCAACAGCTTTCAGTGCTGGCACTTTTCATCTCTGAGCAATTGCTCGACGTTTGCAATTTCTCACCTGAGCTCTCTTTAGACTGCGCGAGAGGATGAGCAGAAGATTAGGTGGCTAGAGAAGCCCAGAGTCCCAGTGTTCTTAGGGCTACAAAAGCACTTCCAAGGAAGGGTGCTGGCTAGCAACAGCTTTCAGTGCTGGCACTTTTCATCTCTGAGCAATTGCTCGACGTTTGCAATTTCTCCCCTGAGCGCTCTTTAGACTGCGCGAGAGGATGAGCAGAAGATTAGGTGGCTAGAGAAGCCCAGAGCCCCAGTGTTCTTAGGCCTACAAAAGCACATCCAAGGAAGGGTGCTGGCTAGCCACAGCTTTCAGTGCTGGCATTTTTCATCTTTGAGTAATTGCTCGACGTTTGCAATTTCTCAGCTCTTATCTACGAGACGGAGAGATAGTGTCCGTGACGTTTGGTGGGTAGAGAAGCGCAAAGCCCCAGTGTTGCTGCGCCTGTGAAAGCGCTTCCAAGGAAGGGTGCTGGCTAGCAAGAGCTTTCAGTGCTGGCACTTTTCATCTCTGAGCAATTGCTCGACGTTTGCAATTTCTCACCTGAGCTCTCTTTAGACTGCGCGAGAGGATGAGCAGAAGATGAGGTGGCTAGAGAAGCCCAGAGCCCCAGTGTTCTTAGGGCTACAAAAGCGCTTCCAAGGAAGGGTGCTGGCTAGCAAGAGCTTTCAGTGCTGGCACTTTTCATCTCTGAGCAATTGCTCGACGTTTACAATTTCTCAGCTTGTGTCTAAGAGAAGGAAAGAGAATGACCATGACGTTTGTTGGCTAGAGAAGCGCAAAGCCCCAGTGTTGCTGCGCCTGTGAAAGCGCTTCCAAGGAAGGGTGCTGGCTAGCAACAGCTTTCAGTGCTGGCACTTTTCATCTTTGAATAATTGCTCGACGTTTGCAATTTCTCACCTGAGATCTCTTTAGACTGCGCGAGAGGATGAGCTGAAGAGTAGGTGGCTAGAGAAGCCCAGAGCCCCAGTGTTCTTAGGGCTACAAAAGCACTTCCAAGGAAGGGTGCTGGCTAGCAACAGCTTTCAGTGCTGGCACTTTTCATCTCTGAGTAATTGCTCGACGTTTGCAATCTCTCACCTGAGCTCTCTTTAGACTGGGCGAGAGGATGAGCAGAAGATTAGGTGGCTAGAGAAGCCCAGAGCCCCAGTGTTCTTAGGCGTACAAAAGCGCTTCCAAGGAAGGGTGCTGGCTAGCAACAGCTTTCAGTGCTGGCGCTTTTCATCTCTGAGCAATTGCTCGACGTTTGCAATTTCTCAGCTCGTGTCTACGAAACAGAGAGATAGTGACCGTGATGTTTGGTGGCTAGAGAAGCGCAAAGCCCCAGTGTTGCTGCGCCTGTGAAAGCGCTTCCAAGGAAGGCTGCTGGCTAGCCACAGCTTTCAGTGCTGGCACTTTTCATCTTTGAGTAATTGCTCGACGTTTGCAATTTCTCAGCTCTTATCTACGAGACGGAGAGATAGTGACCGTGACGTTTGGTGGCTAGAGAAGCGCAAAGCCCCAGTGTTGCTGCGCCTGTGAAAGCGCTTCCAAGGAAGGGTGCTGGCTAGCAACAGCTTTCAGTGCTGGCACTTTTCATCTCTGAGCAATTGCTCGACATTTGCAATCTCTCACCTGAGCTCTCTTTAGACTGCGCGAGAGGATGAGCAGAAGATTAGGTGGCTAGAGAAGCCCAGAGCCCCAGTGTTCTTAGGGCTACAAAAGCGCTTCCAAGGAAGGGTGCTGGCTAGCAACAGCTTTCAGTGCTGGCACTTTTCATCTCTGAGCAATTGCTCGACGTTTACAATTTCTCAGCTCGTGTCTACGAGAAGGAAAGAGAATGACCATGACGTTTGGTGGCTAGAGAAGCGCAAAGCCCCAGTGTTGCTGCGCCTGTGAAAGCGCTTCCAAGGAAGGGGGCTGGCTAGCAACAGCTTTCAGTGCTGGCACTTTTCATCTCTGAGCAATTGCTCGACATTTGCAATTTCTCACCTGAGCTCTCTTTAGAGTGCGTGAGAGGATGAGCAGAAGATTAGGTGGCTAGAGAAGCCCAGAGCCCCAGTGTTCTTAGGGCTACAAAAGCACTTCCAAGGAAGGGTGCTGGCTAGCAACAGCTTTCAGTGCTGGCACTTTTCATCTCTGAGCAATTGCTCGACGTTTGCAATTTCTCACCTGAGCTCTCTTTAGACTGCGCGAGAGGATGAGCAGAAGATTAGGTGGCTAGAGAAGCCCAGAGCCCCAGTGTTCTTAGGCCTACAAAAGCACATCCAAGGAAGGGTGCTGGCTAGCCACAGCTTTCAGTGCTGGCATTTTTCATCTTTGAGTAATTGCTCGACGTTTGCAATTTCTCAGCTCTTATCTACGAGACGGAGAGATAGTGACCGTGACGTTTGGTGGGTAGAGAAGCGCAAAGCCCCAGTGTTGCTGCGCCTGTGAAAGCGCTTCCAAGGAAGGGTGCTGGCTAGCAACAGCTTTCAGTGCTGGCACTTTTCATCTCTGAGCAATTGCTCGACGTTTGCAATCTCTCACCTGAGCTCTCTTTAGACTGCGCGAGAGGATGAGCAGAAGATGAGGTGGCTAGAGAAGCCCAGAGCCCCAGTGTTCTTAGGCCTACAAAAGCGCTTCCAAGGAAGGGTGCTGGCTAGCAACAGCTTTCAGTGCTGGCACTTTTCATCTCTGAGCAATTGCTCGACGTTTACAATTTCTCTGCTTGTGTCTAAGAGAAGGAAAGAGAATGACCATGACGTTTGTTGGCTAGAGAAGCGCAAAGCCCCAGTGTTGCTGTGCCTGTGAAAGCGCTTCCAAGGAAGGGTGCTGGCTAGCCACAGCTTTCAGTGCTGGCACTTTTCATCTTTGAATAATTGCTCGACGTTTGCAATTTCTCACCTGAGATCTCTTTAGACTGCGCGAGAGGATGAGCTGAAGAGTAGGTGGCTAGAGAAGCCCAGAGCCCCAGTGTTCTTAGGGCTACAAAAGCACTTCCAAGGAAGGGTGCTGGCTAGCAACAGCTTTCAGTGCTGGCACTTTTCATCTCTGAGTAATTGCTCGACGTTTGCAATCTCTCACCTGAGCTCTCTTTAGACTGCACGAGAGGATGAGCAGAATATTAGGTGGCTAGAGAAGCCCAGAGCCCCAGTGTTCTTAGGCCTACAAAAGCGCTTCCAAGGAAGGGTGCTGGCTAGCAACAGCTTTCAGTGCTGGCGCTTTTCATCTCTGAGCAATTGCTCGACGTTTGCAATTTCTCAGCTCGTGTCTACGAAACAGAGAGATAGTGACCGTGACGTTTGGTGGCTAGAGAAGCGCAAAGCCCCAGTGTTGCTGCGCCTGTGAAAGCGCTTCCAAGGAAGGGTGCTGGCTAGCAACAGCTTTCAGTGCTGGCACTTTTCATCTCTGAGCAATTGCTCGACGTTTGCAATTTCTCACCTGAGCTCTCTTTAGAGTGCGCGAGAGGATGAGCAGAAGATTAGGTGGCTAGAGAAGCCCAGAGCCCCACTGTTCTTAGGGCTACCAAAGCGCTTCCAAGGAAGGGTGCTGGCTAGCAACAGCTTTCAGTGCTGGCACTTTTCATGTCTGAGCAATTGCTCGACTTTTACAATTTGTCAGCTTGTGTCTACGAGAAGGAAAGAGAATGACCATGACGTTTGTTGGCTAGAGAAGCGCAAAGCCCCAGTGTTGCTGCGCCTGTGAAAGCGCTTCCAAGGAAGAGTGCTGGCTAGCAACACCTTTCAGTGCTGGCACTTTTCATCTCTGAGCAATTGCTCGACGTTTGCAATTTCTCACCTGAGATCTCTTTAGACTGCGCGAGAGGATGAACAGAAGATTAGGTGGCTAGAGAAGCCCAGAGCCCCAGTGTTCTTAGGGCTACAAAAGCACTTCCAAGGAAGGGTGCTGGCTAGCAACAGCTTTCAGTGCTGGCACTTTTCATCTCTGAGCAATTGCTCGACGTTTGCAATTTCTCACCTGAGCTCTCTTTAGACTGCGCGAGAGAATGAGCAGAAGATTAGGTGGCTAGAGAAGCCCAGAGCCCCAGTGTTCTTAGGCCTACAAAAGCGCTTCCAAGGAAGGGTGCTGGCTAGCAACAGCTTTCAGTGCTGGCACTTTTCATGTCTGAGCAATTGCTCGACGTTTGCAATTTCTCAACTCGTGTCTACGAGACGGAGAGATAGTGACCGTGACGTTTGGTGGCTAGAGAAGCGCAAAGCCCCAGTGTTGCTGCGCCTGTGAAAGCGCTTCCAAGGAAGGGTGCTGGCTAGCAACAGCTTTCAGTGCTGGCACTTTTCATCTCTGAGCAATTGCTCGACATTTGCAATCTCTCACCTGAGCTCTCTTTAGACTGCTCGAGAGGATGAGCAGAAGATTAGGTGGCTAGAGAAGCCCAGAGCCCCAGTGTTCTTAGGGCTACAAAAGCGCTTCCAAGGAAGGGTGCTGGCTAGCAACAGCTTTCAGTGCTGGCACTTTTCATCTCTGAGCAATTGCTCGACGTTTACAATTTCTCAGCTCGTGTCTACGAGAAGGAAAGAGAATGACCATGACGTTTGGTGGGTAGAGAAGCGCAAAGCCCCAGTGTTGCTGTGCCTGTGAAAGCGCTTCCAAGGAAGGGTGCTGGCTAGCCACAGCTTTCAGTGCTGGCACTTTTCATCTCTGAGCAATTGCTCGACGTTTGCAATTTCTCAGCTCTTGTCTACGAGACTGAAAGAGAAGGACCGTGATGTTTGGTGGGTAGAGAAGCCCAAAGCCCCAGTGTTGCTGCGCCTGTGAAAGCGCTTCCAAGGAAGGGTGCTGGCTAGCCACAGCTTTCAGTGCTGGCACTTTTCATCTCTGAGCAATTGCTCGACGTTTGCAATTTCTCACCTGAGCTCTCTTTAGAGTGCGCGAGAGGATGAGCAGAAGATGAGGTGGCTAGAGAAGCCCAGAGCCCCAGTGTTCTTAGGGCTACAAAAGCGCTTCCAAGGAAGGGTGCTGGCTAGCAACAGCTTTCAGTGCTGGCACTTTTCATGTCTGAGGAATTGCTCGACGTTTACAATTTGTCAGCTTGTGTCTACGAGAAGGAAAGAGAATGACCATGACGTTTGTTGGCTAGAGAAGCGCAAAGCCCCAGTGTTGCTGCGCCTGTGAAAGCGCTTCCAAGGAAGGGTGCTGGCTAGCAACAGCTTTCAGTGCTGGCACTTTTCATCTCTGAGCAATTGCTCGACGTTTGCAATTTCTCACCTGAGATCTCTTTAGACTGCGCGAGAGGATGAGCAGAAGAGTAGGTGGCTAGAGAAGCCCAGAGCCCCAGTGTTCTTAGGGCTACAAAAGCACTTCCAAGGAAGGGTGCTGGCTAGCAACAGCTTTCAGTGCTGGCACTTTTCATCTCTGAGCAATTGCTCGACGTTTGCAATTTCTCACCTGAGCGCTCTTTAGACTGCGCGAGAGGATGAGCAGAAGATTAGGTGGCTAGAGAAGCCCAGAGCCCCACTGTTCTTAGGCCTACAAAAGCGCTTCCAAGGAAGGCTGCTGGCTAGCCACAGCTTTCAGTGCTGGCACTTTTCATCTTTTAGTAATTGCTCGACGTTTGCAATTTCTCAGCTCTTATCTACGAGACGGAGAGATAGTGACCGTGACGTTTGGTGGGTAGAGAAGCGCAAAGCCCCAGTGTTGCTGCGCCTGTGAAAGCGCTTCCAAGGAAGGGTGCTGGCTAGCAACAGCTTTCAGTGCTGGCACTTTTCATCTCTGAGCAATTGCTCGACCTTTGCAATCTCTCACCTGAGCTCTCTTTAGACTGCGCGAGAGGATGAGCAGAAGATTAGGTGGCTAGAGAAGCCCAGAGCCCCACTGTTCTTAGGGCTACAAAAGCGCTTCCAAGGAAGGGTGCTGGCTAGCAACAGCTTTCAGTGCTGGCACTTTTCATTTCTGAGCAATTGCTCGACGTTTACAATTTCTCAGCTCGTGTCTACGAGAAGGAAAGAGAATGACCATGACGTTTGGTGGGTAGAGAAGCGCAAAGCCCCAGTGTTGCTGCGCCTGTGAAAGCGCTTCCAAGGAAGGGTGCTGGCTAGCAACAGCTTTCAGTGCTGGCACTTTTCATCTCTGAGCAATTGCTCGACGTTTGCAATCTCTCACCTGAGCTCTCTTTAGACTGCGCGAGAGGATGAGCAGAAGATTAGGTGGCTAGAGAAGCCCAGAGCCCCAGTGTTCTTAGGGCTACAAAAGCACTTCTAAGGAAGGGTGCTGGCTAGCCACAGCTTTCAGTGCTGGCACTTTTCATCTCTGAGCAATTGCTCGACGTTTGCAATTTCTCCCCTGAGGGCTCTTTAGACTGCGCGAGAGGATGAGCAGAAGATTAGGTGGCTAGAGAAGCCCAGAGCCCCACTGTTCTTAGGCCTACAAAAGCACATCCAAGGAAGGGTGCTGGCTAGCCACAGCTTTCAGTGCTGGCATTTTTCATCTTTGAGTAATTGCTCGACGTTTGCAATTTCTCAGCTCTTATCTACGAGACGGAGAGATAGTGACCGTGACGTTTGGTGGGTAGAGAAGCGCAAAGCCCCAGTGTTGCTGCGCCTGTGAAAGCGCTTCCAAGGAAGGGTGCTGGCTAGCAACAGCTTTCAGTGCTGGCACTTTTCATCTCTGAGCAATTGCTCGACGTTTGCAATTTCTCCCCTGAGCGCTCTTTAGACTGCGCGAGAGGATGAGCAGAAGATTAGGTGGCTAGAGAAGCCCAGAGCCCCAGTGTTCTTAGGGCTACAAAAGCACTTCCAAGGAAGGGTGCTGGCTAGCAACAGCTTTCAGTGCTGGCACTTTTCATCTCTGAGCAATTGCTCGACGTTTGCAATTTCTCACCTGAGCGCTCTTTAGAGTGCGCGAGAGGATGAGCAGAAGATTAGGTGGCTAGAGAAGCCCAGAGCCCCACTGTTCTTAGGCCTACAAAAGCGCTTCCAAGGAAGGCTGCTGGCTAGCCACAGCTTTCAGTGCTGGCACTTTTCATCTTTTAGTAATTGCTCGACGTTTGCAATTTCTCAGCTCTTATCTACGAGACGGAGAGATAGTGACCGTGACGTTTGGTGGCTAGAGAAGCGCAAAGCCCCAGTGTTGCTGCGCCTGTGAAAGCGCTTCCAAGGAAGGGTGCTGGCTAGCAACAGCTTTCAGTGCTGGCACTTTTCACCTCTGAGCAATTGCTCGACATTTGCAATCTCTCACCTGAGCTCTCTTTAGACTGCTCGAGAGGATGAGCAGAAGATGAGGTGGCTAGAGAAGCCCAGAGCCCCAGTGTTCTTAGGGCTACAAAAGCGCTTCCAAGGAAGGGTGCTGGCTAGCAACAGCTTTCAGTGCTGGCACTTTTCATCTCTGAGCAATTGCTCGACGTTTACAATTTCTCAGCTCGTGTCTACGAGAAGGAAAGAGAATGACCATGACGTTTGGTGGCTAGAGAAGCACAAAGCCCCAGTGTTGCTGCGCCTGTGAAAGCGCTTCCAAGGAAGGGTGCTGGCTAGCAACAGCTTTCAGTGCTGGCACTTTTCATCTCTGAGCAATTGCTCGACGTTTGCAATTTCTCACCTGAGCTCTCTTTAGACTGCGCGAGAGGATGAGCAGAAGAGTAGGTAGCTAGAGAAGCCCAGAGTCCCAGTGTTCTTAGGGCTACAAAAGCACTTCCAAGGAAGGGTGCTGGCTAGCAACAGCTTTCAGTGCTGGCACTTTTCATCTCTGAGCAATTGCTCGACGTTTGCAATTTCTCCCCTGAGCGCTCTTTAGACTGCGCGAGAGGATGAGCAGAAGATTAGGTGGCTAGAGAAGCCCAGAGCCCCACTGTTCTTAGGCCTACAAAAGCGCTTCCAAGGAAGGGTGCTGGCTAGCCACAGCTTTCAGTGCTGGCATTTTTCATCTTTGAGTAATTGCTCGACGTTTGCAATTTCTCAGCTCTTATCTACGAGACGGAGAGATAGTGTCCGTGACGTTTGGTGGGTAGAGAAGCGCAAAGCCCCAGTGTTGCTGCGCCTGTGAAAGCGCTTCCAAGGAAGGGTGCTGGCTAGCAACAGCTTTCAGTGCTGGCACTTTTGATCTCTGAGCAATTGCTCGACATTTGCAATCTCTCACCTGAGCTCTCTTTAGACTGCTCGAGAGGATGAGCAGAAGATTAGGTGGCTAGAGAAGCCCAGAGCCCCACTGTTCTTAGGGCTACAAAAGCGCTTCCAAGGAAGGGTGCTGGCTAGCAACAGCTTTCAGTGCTGGCACTTTTCATCTCTGAGCAATTGCTCGACGTTTACAATTTCTCAGCTTGTGTCTACGAGAAGGAAAGAGAATGACCATGACGTTTGGTGGGTAGAGAAGCGCAAAGCCCCAGTGTTGCTGCGCCTGTGAAAGCGCTTCCAAGGAAGGGTGCTGGCTAGCAACAGCTTTCAGTGCTGGCACTTTTCATCTCTGAGCAATTGCTCGACATTTGCAATTTCTCACCTGAGCTCTCTTTAGACTGCGCGAGAGGATGAGCAGAAGATTAGGTGGCTAGAGAAGCCCAGAGCCCCAGTGTTCTTAGGGCTAAAAAAGCACTTCCAAGGAAGGGTGCTGGCTAGCAACAGCTTTCAGTGCTGGCACTTTTCATCTCTGAGCAATTGCTCGACGTTTGCAATTTCTCCCCTGAGCGCTCTTTAGACTGCGCGAGAGGATGAGCAGAAGATTAGGTGGCTAGAGAAGCCCAGAGCCCCAGTGTTCTTAGGCCTACAAAAGCACATCCAAGGAAGGGTGCTGGCTAGCCACAGCTTTCAGTGCTGGCATTTTTCATCTTTGAGTAATTGCTCGACGTTTGCAATTTCTCAGCTCTTATCTACGAGACGGAGAGATAGTGACCGTGACGTTTGGTGGGTAGAGAAGCGCAAAGCCCCAGTGTTGCTGCGCCTGTGAAAGCGCTTCCAAGGAAGGGTGCTGGCTAGCAACAGCTTTCAGTGCTGGCACTTTTCATCTCTGAGCAATTGCTCGACGTTTGCAATCTCTCACCTGAGCTCTCTTTAGACTGCGCGAGAGGATGAGCAGAAGATTAGGTGGCTAGAGAAGCCCAGAGCCCCAGTGTTCTTAGGGCTACAAAAGCGCTTCCAAGGAAGGGTGCTGGCTAGCAAGAGCTTTCAGTGCTGGCACTTTTCATCTCTGAGCAATTGCTCGACGTTTACAATTTCTCTGCTTGTGTCTAAGAGAAGGAAAGAGAATGACCATGACGTTTGTTGGCTAGAGAAGCGCAAAGCCCCAGTGTTGCTGTGCCTGTGAAAGCGCTTCCAAGGAAGGGTGCTGGCTAGCCACAGCTTTCAGTGCTGGCACTTTTCATCTTTGAATAATTGCTCGACGTTTGCAATTTCTCACCTGAGATCTCTTTAGACTGCGCGAGAGGATGAGCTGAAGATTAGGTGGCTAGAGAAGCCCAGAGCCCCAGTGTTCTTAGGCCTACAAAAGCACTTCCAAGGAAGGGTGCTGGCTAGCCACAGCTTTCAGTGCTGGCATTTTTCATCTTTGAGTAATTGCTCGACGTTTGCAATTTCTCAGCTCTTATCTACGAGACGGAGAGATAGTGACCGTGACGTTTGGTGGGTAGAGAAGCGCAAAGCCCCAGTGTTGCTGCGCCTGTGAAAGCGCTTCCAAGGAAGGGTGCTGGCTAGCAAGAGCTTTCAGTGCTGGCACTTTTCATCTCTGAGCAATTGCTCGACGTTTGCAATTTCTCACCTGAGCTCTCTTTAGACTGCGCGAGAGGATGAGCAGAAGATTAGGTGGCTAGAGAAGCCCAGAGCCCCAGTGTTCTTAGGGCTACAAAAGCACTTCCAAGGAAGGGTGCTGGCTAGCAACAGCTTTCAGTGCTGGCACTTTTCATCTCTGAGCAATTGCTCGACGTTTGCAATTTCTCCCCTGAGGGCTCTTTAGACTGCGCGAGAGGATGAGCAGAAGATTAGGTGGCTAGAGAAGCCCAGAGCCCCACTGTTCTTAGGGCTACAAAAGCGCTTCCAAGGAAGGCTGCTGGCTAGCAACAGCTTTCAGTGCTGGCACTTTTCATCTTTGAGCAATTGCTCGACGTTTGCAATTTCTCAGCTCTTATCTACGAGACGGAGAGATAGTGACCGTGACGTTTGGTGGCTAGAGAAGCGCAAAGCCCCAGTGTTGCTGCGCCTGTGAAAGCGCTTCCAAGGAAGGGTGCTGGCTAGCAACAGCTTTCAGTGCTGGCACTTTTCATCTCTGAGCAATTGCTCGACATTTGCAATCTCTCACCTGAGCTCTCTTTAGACTGCTCGAGAGGATGAGCAGAAGATTAGGTGGCTAGAGAAGCCCAGAGCCCCACTGTTCTTAGGGCTACAAAAGCGCTTCCAAGGAAGGGTGCTGGCTAGCAACAGCTTTCAGTGCTGGCACTTTTCATCTCTGAGCAATTGCTCGACGTTTACAATTTCTCAGCTTGTGTCTACGAGAAGGAAAGAGAATGACCATGACGTTTGGTGGGTAGAGAAGCGCAAAGCCCCAGTGTTGCTGCGCCTGTGAAAGCGCTTCCAAGGAAGGGTGCTGGCTAGCAACAGCTTTCAGTGCTGGCACTTTTCATCTCTGAGCAATTGCTCGACATTTGCAATTTCTCACCTGAGCTCTCTTTAGACTGCGCGAGAGGATGAGCAGAAGATTAGGTGGCTAGAGAAGCCCAGAGCCCCAGTGTTCTTAGGGCTAAAAAAGCACTTCCAAGGAAGGGTGCTGGCTAGCAACAGCTTTCAGTGCTGGCACTTTTCATCTCTGAGCAATTGCTCGACGTTTGCAATTTCTCCCCTGAGCGCTCTTTAGAGTGCGCGAGAGGATGAGCAGAAGATTAGGTGGCTAGAGAAGCCCAGAGCCCCAGTGTTCTTAGGCCTACAAAAGCACATCCAAGGAAGGGTGCTGGCTAGCCACAGCTTTCAGTGCTGGCATTTTTCATCTTTGAGTAATTGCTCGACGTTTGCAATTTCTCAGCTCTTATCTACGAGACGGAGAGATAGTGACCGTGACGTTTGGTGGGTAGAGAAGCGCAAAGCCCCAGTGTTGCTGCGCCTGTGAAAGCGCTTCCAAGGAAGGGTGCTGGCTAGCAACAGCTTTCAGTGCTGGCACTTTTCATCTCTGAGCAATTGCTCGACGTTTGCAATCTCTCACCTGAGCTCTCTTTAGACTGCGCGAGAGGATGAGCAGAAGATTAGGTGGCTAGAGAAGCCCAGAGCCCCAGTGTTCTTAGGGCTACAAAAGCGCTTCCAAGGAAGGGTGCTGGCTAGCAAGAGCTTTCAGTGCTGGCACTTTTCATCTCTGAGCAATTGCTCGACGTTTACAATTTCTCTGCTTGTGTCTAAGAGAAGGAAAGAGAATGACCATGACGTTTGTTGGCTAGAGAAGCGCAAAGCCCCAGTGTTGCTGTGCCTGTGAAAGCGCTTCCAAGGAAGGGTGCTGGCTAGCAACAGCTTTCAGTGCTGGCACTTTTCATCTCTGAGCAATTGCTCGACGTTTGCAATTTCTCACCTGAGCTCTCTTTAGACTGCGCGAGAGTATGAGCAGAAGAGTAGGTAGCTAGAGAAGCCCAGAGTCCCAGTGTTCTTAGGGCTACAAAAGCACTTCCAAGGAAGGGTGCTGGCTAGCAACAGCTTTCAGTGCTGGCACTTTTCATCTCTGAGCAATTGCTCGACGTTTGCAATTTCTCCCCTGAGCGCTCTTTAGACTGCGCGAGAGGATGAGCAGAAGATTAGGTGGCTAGAGAAGCCCAGAGCCCCACTGTTCTTAGGCCTACAAAAGCACATCCAAGGAAGGGTGCTGGCTAGCCACAGCTTTCAGTGCTGGCATTTTTCATCTTTGAGTAATTGCTCGACGTTTGCAATTTCTCAGCTCTTATCTACGAGACGGAGAGATAGTGTCCGTGACGTTTGGTGGGTAGAGAAGCGCAAAGCCCCAGTGTTGCTGCGCCTGTGAAAGCGCTTCCAAGGAAGGGTGCTGGCTAGCAAGAGCTTTCAGTGCTGGCACTTTTCATCTCTGAGCAATTGCTCGACGTTTGCAATTTCTCACCTGAGATCTCTTTAGAGTGCGCGAGAGGATGAGCAGAAGATGAGGTGGCTAGAGAAGCCCAGAGCCCCACTGTTCTTAGGGCTACAAAAGCGCTTCCAAGGAAGGGTGCTGGCTAGCAACAGCTTTCAGTGCTGGCACTTTTCATCTCTGAGCAATTGCTCGACGTTTACAATTTCTCTGCTTGTGTCTAAGAGAAGGAAAGAGAATGACCATGACGTTTGTTGGCTAGAGAAGCGCAAAGCCCCAGTGTTGCTGCGCCTGTGAAAGCGCTTCCAAGGAAGGGTGCTGGCTAGCAACAGCTTTCAGTGCTGGCACTTTTCATCTTTGAATAATTGCTCGACGTTTGCAATTTCTCACCTGAGATCTCTTTAGACTGCGCGAGAGGATGAGCTGAAGAGTAGGTGGCTAGAGAAGCCCAGAGCCCCAGTGTTCTTAGGGCTACAAAAGCACTTCCAAGGAAGGGTGCTGGCTAGCAACAGCTTTCAGTGCTGGCACTTTTCATCTCTGAGTAATTGCTCGACGTTTGCAATCTCTCACCTGAGCTCTCTTTAGACTGCGCGAGAGGATGAGCAGAATATTAGGTGGCTAGAGAAGCCCAGAGCCCCAGTGTTCTTAGGCCTACAAAAGCGCTTCCAAGGAAGGGTGCTGGCTAGCAACAGCTTTCAGTGCTGGCGCTTTTCATCTCTGAGCAATTGCTCGACGTTTACAATTTCTCAGCTCGTGTCTACGAAACAGAGAGATAGTGACCGTGATGTTTGGTGGCTAGAGAAGCGCAAAGCCCCAGTGTTGCTGCGCCTGTGAAAGCGCTTCCAAGGAAGGGTGCTGGCTAGCAAGAGCTTTCAGTGCTGGCACTTTTCATCTCTGAGCAATTGCTCGACGTTTGCAATTTCTCACCTGAGCTCTCTTTAGACTGCGCGAGAGGATGAGCAGAAGATTAGGTGGCTAGAGAAGCCCAGAGCCCCACTGTTCTTAGGCCTACAAAAGCGCTTCCAAGGAAGGGTGCTGGCTAGCAACAGCTTTCAGTGCTGGCACTTTTCATCTCTGAGCAATTGCTCGACCTTTACAATTTGTCAGCTTGTGTCTACGAGAAGGAAAGAGAATGACCATGACGTTTGTTGGCTAGAGAAGCGCAAAGCCCCAGTGTTGCTGCGCCTGTGAAAGCGTTTCCAAGGAAGGGTGCTGGCTAGCAACAGCTTTCAGTGCTGGCACTTTTCATCTCTGAGCAATTGCTCGACCTTTGCAATCTCTCACCTGAGCTCTCTTTAGACTGCGCGAGAGGATGAGCAGAAGATTAGGTGGCTAGAGAAGCCCAGAGCCCCAGTGTTCTTAGGGCTACAAAAGGACTTCTAAGGAAGGGTGCTGGCTAGCAACAGCTTTCAGTGCTGGCACTTTTCATCTCTGAGCAATTGCTCGACGTTTGCAATTTCTCCCCTGAGGGCTCTTTAGACTGCGCGAGAGGATGAGCAGAAGATTAGGTGGCTAGAGAAGCCCAGAGCCCCAGTGTTCTTAGGCCTACAAAAGCACATCCAAGGAAGGGTGCTGGCTAGCCACAGCTTTCAGTGCTGGCATTTTTCATCTTTGAGTAATTGCTCGACGTTTGCAATTTCTCAGCTCTTATCTACGAGACGGAGAGATAGTGACCGTGACGTTTGGTGGGTAGAGAAGCGCAAAGCCCCAGTGTTGCTGCGCCTGTGAAAGCGCTTCCAAGGAAGGGTGCTGGCTAGCAAGAGCTTTCAGTGCTGGCACTTTTCATCTCTGAGCAATTGCTCGACGTTTGCAATTTCTCACCTGAGCTCTCTTTAGACTGCGCGAGAGGATGAGCAGAAGATTAGGTGGCTAGAGAAGCCCAGAGCCCCAGTGTTCTTAGGGCTACAAAAGCACTTCCAAGGAAGGGTGCTGGCTAGCAACAGCTTTCAGTGCTGGCACTTTTCATCTCTGAGCAATTGCTCGACGTTTGCAATTTCTCCCCTGAGGGCTCTTTAGACTGCGCGAGAGGATGAGCAGAAGATTAGGTGGCTAGAGAAGCCCAGAGCCCCACTGTTCTTAGGCCTACAAAAGCGCTTCCAAGGAAGGCTGCTGGCTAGCAACAGCTTTCAGTGCTGGCACTTTTCATCTTTGAGCAATTGCTCGACGTTTGCAATTTCTCAGCTCTTATCTACGAGACGGAGAGATAGTGACCGTGACGTTTGGTGGCTAGAGAAGCGCAAAGCCCCAGTGTTGCTGCGCCTGTGAAAGCGCTTCCAAGGAAGGGTGCTGGCTAGCAACAGCTTTCAGTGCTGGCACTTTTGATCTCTGAGCAATTGCTCGACATTTGCAATCTCTCACCTGAGCTCTCTTTAGACTGCTCGAGAGGATGAGCAGAAGATTAGGTGGCTAGAGAAGCCCAGAGCCCCACTGTTCTTAGGGCTACAAAAGCGCTTCCAAGGAAGGGTGCTGGCTAGCAACAGCTTTCAGTGCTGGCACTTTTCATCTCTGAGCAATTGCTCGACGTTTACAATTTCTCAGCTTGTGTCTACGAGAAGGAAAGAGAATGACCATGACGTTTGGTGGGTAGAGAAGCGCAAAGCCCCAGTGTTGCTGCGCCTGTGAAAGCGCTTCCAAGGAAGGGTGCTGGCTAGCAACAGCTTTCAGTGCTGGCACTTTTCATCTCTGAGCAATTGCTCGACATTTGCAATTTCTCACCTGAGCTCTCTTTAGACTGCGCGAGAGGATGAGCAGAAGATTAGGTGGCTAGAGAAGCCCAGAGCCCCAGTGTTCTTAGGGCTAAAAAAGCACTTCCAAGGAAGGGTGCTGGCTAGCAACAGCTTTCAGTGCTGGCACTTTTCATCTCTGAGCAATTGCTCGACGTTTGCAATTTCTCCCCTGAGCGCTCTTTAGACTGCGCGAGAGGATGAGCAGAAGATTAGGTGGCTAGAGAAGCCCAGAGCCCCAGTGTTCTTAGGCCTACAAAAGCACATCCAAGGAAGGGTGCTGGCTAGCCACAGCTTTCAGTGCTGGCATTTTTCATCTTTGAGTAATTGCTCGACGTTTGCAATTTCTCAGCTCTTATCTACGAGACGGAGAGATAGTGACCGTGACGTTTGGTGGGTAGAGAAGCGCAAAGCCCCAGTGTTGCTGCGCCTGTGAAAGCGCTTCCAAGGAAGGGTGCTGGCTAGCAACAGCTTTCAGTGCTGGCACTTTTCATCTCTGAGCAATTGCTCGACGTTTGCAATCTCTCACCTGAGCTCTCTTTAGACTGCGCGAGAGGATGAGCAGAAGATTAGGTGGCTAGAGAAGCCCAGAGCCCCAGTGTTCTTAGGGCTACAAAAGCGCTTCCAAGGAAGGGTGCTGGCTAGCAAGAGCTTTCAGTGCTGGCACTTTTCATCTCTGAGCAATTGCTCGACGTTTACAATTTCTCTGCTTGTGTCTAAGAGAAGGAAAGAGAATGACCATGACGTTTGTTGGCTAGAGAAGCGCAAAGCCCCAGTGTTGCTGTGCCTGTGAAAGCGCTTCCAAGGAAGGGTGCTGGCTAGCCACAGCTTTCAGTGCTGGCACTTTTCATCTTTGAATAATTGCTCGACGTTTGCAATTTCTCACCTGAGATCTCTTTAGACTGCGCGAGAGGATGAGCTGAAGATTAGGTGGCTAGAGAAGCCCAGAGCCCCAGTGTTCTTAGGCCTACAAAAGCACTTCCAAGGAAGGGTGCTGGCTAGCCACAGCTTTCAGTGCTGGCATTTTTCATCTTTGAGTAATTGCTCGACGTTTGCAATTTCTCAGCTCTTATCTACGAGACGGAGAGATAGTGACCGTGACGTTTGGTGGGTAGAGAAGCGCAAAGCCCCAGTGTTGCTGCGCCTGTGAAAGCGCTTCCAAGGAAGGGTGCTGGCTAGCAAGAGCTTTCAGTGCTGGCACTTTTCATCTCTGAGCAATTGCTCGACGTTTGCAATTTCTCACCTGAGCTCTCTTTAGACTGCGCGAGAGGATGAGCAGAAGATTAGGTGGCTAGAGAAGCCCAGAGCCCCAGTGTTCTTAGGGCTACAAAAGCACTTCCAAGGAAGGGTGCTGGCTAGCAACAGCTTTCAGTGCTGGCACTTTTCATCTCTGAGCAATTGCTCGACGTTTGCAATTTCTCCCCTGAGGGCTCTTTAGACTGCGCGAGAGGATGAGCAGAAGATTAGGTGGCTAGAGAAGCCCAGAGCCCCACTGTTCTTAGGCCTACAAAAGCGCTTCCAAGGAAGGCTGCTGGCTAGCAACAGCTTTCAGTGCTGGCACTTTTCATCTTTGAGCAATTGCTCGACGTTTGCAATTTCTCAGCTCTTATCTACGAGACGGAGAGATAGTGACCGTGACGTTTGGTGGCTAGAGAAGCGCAAAGCCCCAGTGTTGCTGCGCCTGTGAAAGCGCTTCCAAGGAAGGGTGCTGGCTAGCAACAGCTTTCAGTGCTGGCACTTTTGATCTCTGAGCAATTGCTCGACATTTGCAATCTCTCACCTGAGCTCTCTTTAGACTGCTCGAGAGGATGAGCAGAAGATTAGGTGGCTAGAGAAGCCCAGAGCCCCACTGTTCTTAGGGCTACAAAAGCGCTTCCAAGGAAGGGTGCTGGCTAGCAACAGCTTTCAGTGCTGGCACTTTTCATCTCTGAGCAATTGCTCGACGTTTACAATTTCTCAGCTTGTGTCTACGAGAAGGAAAGAGAATGACCATGACGTTTGTTGGCTAGAGAAGCGCAAAGCCCCAGTGTTGCTGCGCCTGTGAAAGCGCTTCCAAGGAAGGGTGCTGGCTAGCAACAGCTTTCAGTGCTGGCACTTTTCATCTCTGAGCAATTGCTCGACATTTGCAATTTCTCACCTGAGCTCTCTTTAGACTGCGCGAGAGGATGAGCAGAAGATTAGGTGGCTAGAGAAGCCCAGAGCCCCAGTGTTCTTAGGGCTAAAAAAGCACTTCCAAGGAAGGGTGCTGGCTAGCAACAGCTTTCAGTGCTGGCACTTTTCATCTCTGAGCAATTGCTCGACGTTTGCAATTTCTCCCCTGAGCGCTCTTTAGAGTGCGCGAGAGGATGAGCAGAAGATTAGGTGGCTAGAGAAGCCCAGAGCCCCAGTGTTCTTAGGGCTACAAAAGCACATCCAAGGAAGGGTGCTGGCTAGCCACAGCTTTCAGTGCTGGCATTTTTCATCTTTGAGTAATTGCTCGACGTTTGCAATTTCTCAGCTCTTATCTACGAGACGGAGAGATAGTGACCGTGACGTTTGGTGGGTAGAGAAGCGCAAAGCCCCAGTGTTGCTGCGCCTGTGAAAGCGCTTCCAAGGAAGGGTGCTGGCTAGCAACAGCTTTCAGTGCTGGCACTTTTCATCTCTGAGCAATTGCTCGACGTTTGCAATCTCTCACCTGAGCTCTCTTTAGACTGCGCGAGAGGATGAGCAGAAGATTAGGTGGCTAGAGAAGCCCAGAGCCCCAGTGTTCTTAGGGCTACAAAAGCGCTTCCAAGGAAGGGTGCTGGCTAGCAAGAGCTTTCAGTGCTGGCACTTTTCATCTCTGAGCAATTGCTCGACGTTTACAATTTCTCTGCTTGTGTCTAAGAGAAGGAAAGAGAATGACCATGACGTTTGTTGGCTAGAGAAGCGCAAAGCCCCAGTGTTGCTGTGCCTGTGAAAGCGCTTCCAAGGAAGGGTGCTGGCTAGCCACAGCTTTCAGTGCTGGCACTTTTCATCTTTGAATAATTGCTCGACGTTTGCAATTTCTCACCTGAGATCTCTTTAGACTGCGCGAGAGGATGAGCTGAAGATTAGGTGGCTAGAGAAGCCCAGAGCCCCAGTGTTCTTAGGCCTACAAAAGCACTTCCAAGGAAGGGTGCTGGCTAGCAACAGCTTTCAGTGCTGGCGCTTTTCATCTCTGAGCAATTGCTTGACGTTTGCAATTTCTCAGCTCGTGTCTACGAAACAGAGAGATAGTGACCGTGATGTTTGGTGGCTAGAGAAGCGCAAAGCCCCAGTGTTGCTGCGCCTGTGAAAGCGCTTCCAAGGAAGGGTGCTGGCTAGCAACAGCTTTCAGTGCTGGCACTTTTCATCTCTGAGCAATTGCTCGACGTTTGCAATTTCTCACCTGAGCTCTCTTTAGACTGCTCGAGAGGATGAGCAGAAGATTAGGTGGCTAGAGAAGCCCAGAGCCCCACTGTTCTTAGGCCTACAAAAGCGCTTCCAAGGAAGGGTGCTGGCTAGCAACAGCTTTCAGTGCTGGCACTTTTCATGTCTGAGCAATTGCTCGACTTTTACAATTTGTCAGCTTGTGTCTACGAGAAGGAAAGAGAATGACCATGACGTTTGTTGGCTAGAGAAGCGCAAAGCCCCAGTGTTGCTGCGCCTGTGAAAGCGCTTCCAAGGAAGGGTGCTGGCTAGCAACAGCTTTCAGTGCTGGCACTTTTCATCTCTGAGCAATTGCTCGACGTTTGCAATTTCTCACCTGAGATCTCTTTAGACTGCGCGAGAGGATGAACAGAAGATTAGGTGGCTAGAGAAGCCCAGAGCCCCAGTGTTCTTAGGGCTACAAAAGCACTTCCAAGGAAGGGTGCTGGCTAGCAACAGCTTTCAGTGCTGGCACTTTTCATCTCTGAGTAATTGCTCGACGTTTGCAATCTCTCACCTGAGCTCTCTTTAGACTGCACGAGAGGATGAGCAGAATATTAGGTGGCTAGAGAAGCCCAGAGCCCCAGTGTTCTTAGGCCTACAAAAGCGCTTCCAAGGAAGGGTGCTGGCTAGCAACAGCTTTCAGTGCTGGCGCTTTTCATCTCTGAGCAATTGCTCGACGTTTGCAATTTCTCAGCTCGTGTCTACGAAACAGAGAGATAGTGACCGTGACGTTTGGTGGCTAGAGAAGCGCAAAGCCCCAGTGTTGCTGCGCCTGTGAAAGCGCTTCCAAGGAAGGGTGCTGGCTAGCAACAGCTTTCAGTGCTGGCACTTTTCATCTCTGAGCAATTGCTCGACGTTTGCAATTTCTCACCTGAGCTCTCTTTAGAGTGCGCGAGAGGATGAGCAGAAGATTAGGTGGCTAGAGAAGCCCAGAGCCCCAGTGTTCTTAGGCCTACAAAAGCGCTTCCAAGGAAGGGTGCTGGCTAGCAACAGCTTTCAGTGCTGGCACTTTTCATGTCTGAGCAATTGCTCGACTTTTACAATTTGTCAGCTTGTGTCTACGAGAAGGAAAGAGAATGACCATGACGTTTGTTGGCTAGAGAAGCGCAAAGCCCCAGTGTTGCTGCGCCTGTGAAAGCGCTTCCAAGGAAGAGTGCTGGCTAGCAACACCTTTCAGTGCTGGCACTTTTCATCTCTGAGCAATTGCTCGACGTTTGCAATTTCTCACCTGAGATCTCTTTAGACTGCGCGAGAGGATGAACAGAAGATTAGGTGGCTAGAGAAGCCCAGAGCCCCAGTGTTCTTAGGGCTACAAAAGCACTTCCAAGGAAGGGTGCTGGCTAGCAACAGCTTTCAGTGCTGGCACTTTTCATCTCTGAGCAATTGCTCGACGTTTGCAATTTCTCACCTGAGCGCTCTTTAGAGTGCGCGAGAGGATGAGCAGAAGATTAGGTGGCTAGAGAAGCCCAGAGCCCCAGTGTTCTTAGGCCTACAAAAGCGCTTCCAAGGAAGGGTGCTGGCTAGCAACAGCTTTCAGTGCTGGCACTTTTCATCTCTGAGCAATTGCTCGACGTTTGCAATTTCTCAACTCGTGTCTACGAGACGGAGAGATAGTGACCGTGACGTTTGGTGGCTAGAGAAGCGCAAAGCCCCAGTGTTGCTGCGCCTGTGAAAGCGCTTCCAAGGAAGGGTGCTGGCTAGCAACAGCTTTCAGTGCTGGCACTTTTCATCTCTGAGCAATTGCTCGACATTTGCAATCTCTCACCTGAGCTCTCTTTAGACTGCTCGAGAGGATGAGCAGAAGATTAGGTGGCTAGAGAAGCCCAGAGCCCCAGTGTTCTTAGGGCTACAAAAGCGCTTCCAAGGAAGGGTGCTGGCTAGCAACAGCTTTCAGTGCTGGCACTTTTCATCTCTGAGCAATTGCTCGACGTTTACAATTTCTCAGCTCGTGTCTACGAGAAGGAAGGAGAATGACCATGACGTTTGGTGGGTAGAGAAGCGCAAAGCCCCAGTGTTGCTGTGCCTGTGAAAGCGCTTCCAAGGAAGGGTGCTGGCTAGCAACAGCTTTCAGTGCTGGCACTTTTCATCTCTGAGCAATTGCTCGACGTTTGCAATTTCTCACCTGAGGGCTCTTTAGACTGCGCGAGAGGATGAGCAGAAGATTAGGTGGCTAGAGAAGCCCAGAGCCCCACTGTTCTTAGGCCTACAAAAGCGCTTCCAAGGAAGGCTGCTGGCTAGCCACAGCTTTCAGTGCTGGCACTTTTCATCTCTGAGCAATTGCTCGACGTTTGCAATTTCTCAGCTCTTGTCTACGAGACTGAAAGAGAAGGACCGTGATGTTTGGTGGGTAGAGAAGCCCAAAGCCCCAGTGTTGCTGCGCCTGTGAAAGCGCTTCCAAGGAAGGGTGCTGGCTAGCAACAGCTTTCAGTGCTGGCACTTTTCATCTCTGAGCAATTGCTCGACGTTTGCAATTTCTCACCTGAGCTCTCTTTAGAGTGCGCGAGAGGATGAGCAGAAGATGAGGTGGCTAGAGAAGCCCAGAGCCCCACTGTTCTTAGGGCTACAAAAGCGCTTCCAAGGAAGGGTGCTGGCTAGCAACAGCTTTCAGTGCTGGCACTTTTCATCTCTGAGCAATTGCTCGACGTTTGCAATTTCTCCCCTGAGGGCTCTTTAGACTGCGCGAGAGGATGAGCAGAAGATTAGTTGGCTAGAGAAGCCCAGAGCCCCACTGTTCTTAGGCCTACAAAAGCACATCCAAGGAAGGGTGCTGGCTAGCCACAGCTTTCAGTGCTGGCACTTTTCATCTCTGAGCAATTGCTCGACGTTTGCAATTTCTCAGCTCTTGTCTACGAGACTGAAAGAGAAGGACCGTGATGTTTGGTGGGTAGAGAAGCCCAAAGCCCCAGTGTTGCTGCGCCTGTGAAAGCGCTTCCAAGGAAGGGTGCTGGCTAGCAACAGCTTTCAGTGCTGGCACTTTTCATCTCTGAGCAATTGCTCGACGTTTGCAATTTCTCACCTGAGCTCTCTTTAGAGTGCGCGAGAGGATGAGCAGAAGATGAGGTGGCTAGAGAAGCCCAGAGCCCCAGTGTTCTTAGGGCTACAAAAGCGCTTCCAAGGAAGGGTGCTGGCTAGCAACAGCTTTCAGTGCTGGCACTTTTCATGTCTGAGCAATTGCTCGACGTTTACAATTTGTCAGCTTGTGTCTACGAGAAGGAAAGAGAATGACCATGACGTTTGTTGGCTAGAGAAGCGCAAAGCCCCAGTGTTGCTGCGCCTGTGAAAGCGCTTCCAAGGAAGGGTGCTGGCTAGCAACAGCTTTCAGTGCTGGCACTTTTCATCTCTGAGCAATTGCTCGACGTTTGCAATTTCTCACCTGAGATCTCTTTAGACTGCGCGAGAGGATGAGCAGAAGAGTAGGTGGCTAGAGAAGCCCAGAGCCCCAGTGTTCTTAGGGCTACAAAAGCACTTCCAAGGAAGGGTGCTGGCTAGCAACAGCTTTCAGTGCTGGCACTTTTCATCTCTGAGCAATTGCTCGACGTTTGCAATTTCTCACCTGAGCGCTCTTTAGAGTGCGCGAGAGGATGAGCAGAAGATTAGGTGGCTAGAGAAGCCCAAAGCCCCACTGTTCTTAGGCCTACAAAAGCGCTTCCAAGGAAGGGTGCTGGCTAGCCACAGCTTTCAGTGCTGGCACTTTTCATCTTTTAGTAATTGCTCGACGTTTGCAATTTCTCAGCTCTTATCTACGAGACGGAGAGATAGTGACCGTGACGTTTGGTGGGTAGAGAAGCGCAAAGCCCCAGTGTTGCTGCGCCTGTGAAAGCGCTTCCAAGGAAGGGTGCTGGCTAGCAACAGCTTTCAGTGCTGGCACTTTTCATCTCTGAGCAATTGCTCGACCTTTGCAATCTCTCACCTGAGCTCTCTTTAGACTGCGCGAGAGGATGAGCAGAAGATTAGGTGGCTAGAGAAGCCCAGAGCCCCAGTGTTCTTAGGCCTACAAAAGCGCTTCCAAGGAAGGGTGCTGGCTAGCAACAGCTTTCAGTGCTGGCACTTTTCATTTCTGAGCAATTGCTCGACGTTTACAATTTCTCAGCTCGTGTCTACGAGAAGGAAAGAGAATGACCATGACGTTTGGTGGGTAGAGAAGCGCAAAGCCCCAGTGTTGCTGCGCCTGTGAAAGCGCTTCCAAGGAAGGGTGCTGGCTAGCAACAGCTTTCAGTGCTGGCACTTTTCATCTCTGAGCAATTGCTCGACCTTTGCAATCTCTCACCTGAGCTCTCTTTAGACTGCGCGAGAGGATGAGCAGAAGATTAGGTGGCTAGAGAAGCCCAGAGCCCCAGTGTTCTTAGGGCTACAAAAGCACTTCTAAGGAAGGGTGCTGGCTAGCCACAGCTTTCAGTGCTGGCACTTTTCATCTCTGAGCAATTGCTCGACGTTTGCAATTTCTCCCCTGAGGGCTCTTTAGACTGCGCGAGAGGATGAGCAGAAGATTAGGTGGCTAGAGAAGCCCAGAGCCCCACTGTTCTTAGGCCTACAAAAGCACATCCAAGGAAGGGTGCTGGCTAGCCACAGCTTTCAGTGCTGGCATTTTTCATCTTTGAGTAATTGCTCGACGTTTGCAATTTCTCAGCTCTTATCTACGAGACGGAGAGATAGTGACCGTGACGTTTGGTGGGTAGAGAAGCGCAAAGCCCCAGTGTTGCTGCGCCTGTGAAAGCGCTTCCAAGGAAGGGTGCTGGCTAGCAACAGCTTTCAGTGCTGGCACTTTTCATCTCTGAGCAATTGCTCGACGTTTGCAATTTCTCCCCTGAGCGCTCTTTAGACTGCGCGAGAGGATGAGCAGAAGATTAGGTGGCTAGAGAAGCCCAGAGCCCCAGTGTTCTTAGGGCTACAAAAGCACTTCCAAGGAAGGGTGCTGGCTAGCAACAGCTTTCAGTGCTGGCACTTTTCATCTCTGAGCAATTGCTCGACGTTTGCAATTTCTCACCTGAGCGCTCTTTAGAGTGCGCGAGAGGATGAGCAGAAGATTAGGTGGCTAGAGAAGCCCAGAGCCCCACTGTTCTTAGGCCTACAAAAGCGCTTCCAAGGAAGGGTGCTGGCTAGCCACAGCTTTCAGTGCTGGCACTTTTCATCTTTTAGTAATTGCTCGACGTTTGCAATTTCTCAGCTCTTATCTACGAGACGGAGAGATAGTGACCGTGACGTTTGGTGGCTAGAGAAGCGCAAAGCCCCAGTGTTGCTGCGCCTGTGAAAGCGCTTCCAAGGAAGGGTGCTGGCTAGCAACAGCTTTCAGTGCTGGCACTTTTCACCTCTGAGCAATTGCTCGACATTTGCAATCTCTCACCTGAGCTCTCTTTAGACTGCGCGAGAGGATGAGCAGAAGATGAGGTGGCTAGAGAAGCCCAGAGCCCCAGTGTTCTTAGGGCTACAAAAGCGCTTCCAAGGAAGGGTGCTGGCTAGCAACAGCTTTCAGTGCTGGCACTTTTCATCTCTGAGCAATTGCTCGACGTTTACAATTTCTCAGCTCGTGTCTACGAGAAGGAAAGAGAATGACCATGACGTTTGGTGGCTAGAGAAGCACAAAGCCCCAGTGTTGCTGCGCCTGTGAAAGCGCTTCCAAGGAAGGGTGCTGGCTAGCAACAGCTTTCAGTGCTGGCACTTTTCACCTCTGAGCAATTGCTCGACGTTTGCAATTTCTCACCTGAGGGCTCTTTAGACTGCGCGAGAGGATGAGCAGAAGATGAGGTGGCTAGAGAAGCCCAGAGCCCCACTGTTCTTAGGGCTACAAAAGCGCTTCCAAGGAAGGGTGCTGGCTAGCAAGAGCTTTCAGTGCTGGCACTTTTCATCTCTGAGCAATTGCTCGACGTTTACAATTTCTCAGCTTGTGTCTAAGAGAAGGAAAGAGAATGACCATGACGTTTGTTGGCTAGAGAAGCGCAAAGCCCCAGTGTTGCTGCGCCTGTGAAAGCGCTTCCAAGGAAGGGTGCTGGCTAGCAACAGCTTTCAGTGCTGGCACTTTTCATCTTTGAATAATTGCTCGACGTTTGCAATTTCTCACCTGAGATCTCTTTAGACTGCGCGAGAGGATGAGCTGAAGAGTAGGTGGCTAGAGAAGCCCAGAGCCCCAGTGTTCTTAGGGCTACAAAAGCACTTCCAAGGAAGGGTGCTGGCTAGCAACAGCTTTCAGTGCTGGCACTTTTCATCTCTGAGTAATTGCTCGACGTTTGCAATCTCTCACCTGAGCTCTCTTTAGACTGCGCGAGAGGATGAGCAGAATATTAGGTGGCTAGAGAAGCCCAGAGCCCCAGTGTTCTTAGGCCTACAAAAGCGCTTCCAAGGAAGGGTGCTGGCTAGCAACAGCTTTCAGTGCTGGCGCTTTTCATCTCTGAGCAATTGCTCGACGTTTACAATTTCTCAGCTCGTGTCTACGAAACAGAGAGATAGTGACCGTGATGTTTGGTGGCTAGAGAAGCGCAAAGCCCCAGTGTTGCTGCGCCTGTGAAAGCGCTTCCAAGGAAGGGTGCTGGCTAGCAAGAGCTTTCAGTGCTGGCACTTTTCATCTCTGAGCAATTGCTCGACGTTTGCAATTTCTCACCTGAGCTCTCTTTAGACTGCGCGAGAGGATGAGCAGAAGATTAGGTGGCTAGAGAAGCCCAGAGCCCCACTGTTCTTAGGGCTACAAAAGCGCTTCCAAGGAAGGGTGCTGGCTAGCAACAGCTTTCAGTGCTGGCACTTTTCATCTCTGAGCAATTGCTCGACCTTTACAATTTGTCAGCTTGTGTCTACGAGAAGGAAAGAGAATGACCATGACGTTTGTTGGCTAGAGAAGCGCAAAGCCCCAGTGTTGCTGCGCCTGTGAAAGCGCTTCCAAGGAAGGGTGCTGGCTAGCAACAGCTTTCAGTGCTGGCACTTTTCATCTCTGAGCAATTGCTCGACATTTGCAATCTCTCACCTGAGCTCTCTTTAGACTGCGCGAGAGGATGAGCAGAAGATTAGGTGGCTAGAGAAGCCCAGAGCCCCAGTGTTCTTAGGGCTACAAAAGGACTTCTAAGGAAGGGTGCTGGCTAGCAACAGCTTTCAGTGCTGGCACTTTTCATCTCTGAGCAATTGCTCGACGTTTGCAATTTCTCCCCTGAGGGCTCTTTAGACTGCGCGAGAGGATGAGCAGAAGATTAGGTGGCTAGAGAAGCCCAGAGCCCCAGTGTTCTTAGGCCTACAAAAGCACATCCAAGGAAGGGTGCTGGCTAGCCACAGCTTTCAGTGCTGGCATTTTTCATCTTTGAGTAATTGCTCGACGTTTGCAATTTCTCAGCTCTTATCTACGAGACGGAGAGATAGTGACCGTGACGTTTGGTGGGTAGAGAAGCGCAAAGCCCCAGTGTTGCTGCGCCTGTGAAAGCGCTTCCAAGGAAGGGTGCTGGCTAGCAAGAGCTTTCAGTGCTGGCACTTTTCATCTCTGAGCAATTGCTCGACGTTTGCAATTTCTCACCTGAGCTCTCTTTAGACTGCGCGAGAGGATGAGCAGAAGATTAGGTGGCTAGAGAAGCCCAGAGCCCCAGTGTTCTTAGGGCTACAAAAGCACTTCCAAGGAAGGGTGCTGGCTAGCAACAGCTTTCAGTGCTGGCACTTTTCATCTCTGAGCAATTGCTCGACGTTTGCAATTTCTCACCTGAGCGCTCTTTAGAGTGCGCGAGAGGATGAGCAGAAGATTAGGTGGCTAGAGAAGCCCAGAGCCCCACTGTTCTTAGGCCTACAAAAGCGCTTCCAAGGAAGGCTGCTGGCTAGCCACAGCTTTCAGTGCTGGCACTTTTCATCTTTGAGCAATTGCTCGACGTTTGCAATTTCTCAGCTCTTATCTACGAGACGGAGAGATAGTGACCGTGACGTTTGGTGGGTAGAGAAGCGCAAAGCCCCAGTGTTGCTGCGCCTGTGAAAGCGCTTCCAAGGAAGGGTGCTGGCTAGCAACAGCTTTCAGTGCTGGCACTTTTCATCTCTGAGCAATTGCTCGACATTTGCAATCTCTCACCTGAGCTCTCTTTAGACTGCTCGAGAGGATGAGCAGAAGATTAGGTGGCTAGAGAAGCCCAGAGCCCCACTGTTCTTAGGGCTACAAAAGCGCTTCCAAGGAAGGGTGCTGGCTAGCAACAGCTTTCAGTGCTGGCACTTTTCATCTCTGAGCAATTGCTCGACGTTTACAATTTCTCAGGTTGTGTCTACGAGAAGGAAAGAGAATGACCATGACGTTTGGTGGGTAGAGAAGCGCAAAGCCCCAGTGTTGCTGCGCCTGTGAAAGCGCTTCCAAGGAAGGGTGCTGGCTAGCAACAGCTTTCAGTGCTGGCACTTTTCATCTCTGAGCAATTGCTCGACATTTGCAATTTCTCACCTGAGCTCTCTTTAGACTGCGCGAGAGGATGAGCAGAAGATTAGGTGGCTAGAGAAGCCCAGAGCCCCAGTGTTCTTAGGGCTACAAAAGCACTTCCAAGGAAGGGTGCTGGCTAGCAACAGCTTTCAGTGCTGGCACTTTTCATCTCTGAGCAATTGCTCGACGTTTGCAATTTCTCCCCTGAGCGCTCTTTAGACTGCGCGAGAGGATGAGCAGAAGATTAGGTGGCTAGAGAAGCCCAGAGCCCCAGTGTTCTTAGGCCTACAAAAGCACATCCAAGGAAGGGTGCTGGCTAGCCACAGCTTTCAGTGCTGGCATTTTTCATCTTTGAGTAATTGCTCGACGTTTGCAATTTCTCAGCTCTTATCTACGAGACGGCGAGATAGTGACCGTGACGTTTGGTGGGTAGAGAAGCGCAAAGCCCCAGTGTTGCTGCGCCTGTGAAAGCGCTTCCAAGGAAGGGTGCTGGCTAGCAACAGCTTTCAGTGCTGGCACTTTTCATCTCTGAGCAATTGCTCGACCTTTGCAATCTCTCACCTGAGCTCTCTTTAGACTGCGCGAGAGGATGAGCAGAAGATTAGGTGGCTAGAGAAGCCCAGAGCCCCAGTGTTCTTAGGGCTACAAAAGCGCTTCCAAGGAAGGGTGCTGGCTAGCAACAGCTTTCAGTGCTGGCACTTTTCATTTCTGAGCAATTGCTCGACGTTTACAATTTCTCAGCTCGTGTCTACGAGAAGGAAAGAGAATGACCATGACGTTTGGTGGGTAGAGAAGCGCAAAGCCCCAGTGTTGCTGCGCCTGTGAAAGCGCTTCCAAGGAAGGGTGCTGGCTAGCAACAGCTTTCAGTGCTGGCACTTTTCATCTCTGAGCAATTGCTCGACGTTTGCAATCTCTCACCTGAGCTCTCTTTAGACTGCGCGAGAGGATGAGCAGAAGATTAGGTGGCTAGAGAAGCCCAGAGCCCCAGTGTTCTTAGGGCTACAAAAGCACTTCTAAGGAAGGGTGCTGGCTAGCCACAGCTTTCAGTGCTGGCACTTTTCATCTCTGAGCAATTGCTCGACGTTTGCAATTTCTCCCCTGAGGGCTCTTTAGACTGCGCGAGAGGATGAGCAGAAGATTAGGTGGCTAGAGAAGCCCAGAGCCCCACTGTTCTTAGGCCTACAAAAGCACATCCAAGGAAGGGTGCTGGCTAGCCACAGCTTTCAGTGCTGGCATTTTTCATCTTTGAGTAATTGCTCGACGTTTGCAATTTCTCAGCTCTTATCTACGAGACGGAGAGATAGTGACCGTGACGTTTGGTGGGTAGAGAAGCGCAAAGCCCCAGTGTTGCTGCGCCTGTGAAAGCGCTTCCAAGGAAGGGTGCTGGCTAGCAACAGCTTTCAGTGCTGGCACTTTTCATCTCTGAGCAATTGCTCGACGTTTGCAATTTCTCCCCTGAGCTCTCTTTAGACTGCGCGAGAGGATGAGCAGAAGATTAGGTGGCTAGAGAAGCCCAGAGCCCCAGTGTTCTTAGGGCTACAAAAGCACTTCCAAGGAAGGGTGCTGGCTAGCAACAGCTTTCAGTGCTGGCACTTTTCATCTCTGAGCAATTGCTCGACGTTTGCAATTTCTCACCTGAGCGCTCTTTAGAGTGCGCGAGAGGATGAGCAGAAGATTAGGTGGCTAGAGAAGCCCAGAGCCCCACTGTTCTTAGGCCTACAAAAGCGCTTCCAAGGAAGGGTGCTGGCTAGCCACAGCTTTCAGTGCTGGCACTTTTCATCTTTTAGTAATTGCTCGACGTTTGCAATTTCTCAGCTCTTATCTACGAGACGGAGAGATAGTGACCGTGACGTTTGGTGGCTAGAGAAGCGCAAAGCCCCAGTGTTGCTGCGCCTGTGAAAGCGCTTCCAAGGAAGGGTGCTGGCTAGCAACAGCTTTCAGTGCTGGCACTTTTCACCTCTGAGCAATTGCTCGACATTTGCAATCTCTCACCTGAGCTCTCTTTAGACTGCTCGAGAGGATGAGCAGAAGATGAGGTGGCTAGAGAAGCCCAGAGCCCCAGTGTTCTTAGGGCTACAAAAGCGCTTCCAAGGAAGGGTGCTGGCTAGCAACAGCTTTCAGTGCTGGCACTTTTCATCTCTGAGCAATTGCTCGACGTTTACAATTTCTCAGCTCGTGTCTACGAGAAGGAAAGAGAATGACCATGACGTTTGGTGGCTAGAGAAGCACAAAGCCCCAGTGTTGCTGCGCCTGTGAAAGCGCTTCCAAGGAAGGGTGCTGGCTAGCAACAGCTTTCAGTGCTGGCACTTTTCACCTCTGAGCAATTGCTCGACGTTTGCAATTTCTCACCTGAGGGCTCTTTAGACTGCGCGAGAGGATGAGCAGAAGATGAGGTGGCTAGAGAAGCCCAGAGCCCCACTGTTCTTAGGGCTACAAAAGCGCTTCCAAGGAAGGGTGCTGGCTAGCAAGAGCTTTCAGTGCTGGCACTTTTCATCTCTGAGCAATTGCTCGACGTTTACAATTTCTCAGCTTGTGTCTAAGAGAAGGAAAGAGAATGACCATGACGTTTGTTGGCTAGAGAAGCGCAAAGCCCCAGTGTTGCTGCGCCTGTGAAAGCGCTTCCAAGGAAGGGTGCTGGCTAGCAACAGCTTTCAGTGCTGGCACTTTTCATCTTTGAATAATTGCTCGACGTTTGCAATTTCTCACCTGAGATCTCTTTAGACTGCGCGAGAGGATGAGCTGAAGAGTAGGTGGCTAGAGAAGCCCAGAGCCCCAGTGTTCTTAGGGCTACAAAAGCACTTCCAAGGAAGGGTGCTGGCTAGCAACAGCTTTCAGTGCTGGCACTTTTCATCTCTGAGTAATTGCTCGACGTTTGCAATCTCTCACCTGAGCTCTCTTTAGACTGCGCGAGAGGATGAGCAGAATATTAGGTGGCTAGAGAAGCCCAGAGCCCCAGTGTTCTTAGGCCTACAAAAGCGCTTCCAAGGAAGGGTGCTGGCTAGCAACAGCTTTCAGTGCTGGCGCTTTTCATCTCTGAGCAATTGCTCGACGTTTACAATTTCTCAGCTCGTGTCTACGAAACAGAGAGATAGTGACCGTGATGTTTGGTGGCTAGAGAAGCGCAAAGCCCCAGTGTTGCTGCGCCTGTGAAAGCGCTTCCAAGGAAGGGTGCTGGCTAGCAAGAGCTTTCAGTGCTGGCACTTTTCATCTCTGAGCAATTGCTCGACGTTTGCAATTTCTCACCTGAGCTCTCTTTAGACTGCGCGAGAGGATGAGCAGAAGATTAGGTGGCTAGAGAAGCCCAGAGCCCCACTGTTCTTAGGGCTACAAAAGCGCTTCCAAGGAAGGGTGCTGGCTAGCAACAGCTTTCAGTGCTGGCACTTTTCATCTCTGAGCAATTGCTCGACCTTTACAATTTGTCAGCTTGTGTCTACGAGAAGGAAAGAGAATGACCATGACGTTTGTTGGCTAGAGAAGCGCAAAGCCCCAGTGTTGCTGCGCCTGTGAAAGCGCTTCCAAGGAAGGGTGCTGGCTAGCAACAGCTTTCAGTGCTGGCACTTTTCATCTCTGAGCAATTGCTCGACCTTTGCAATCTCTCACCTGAGCTCTCTTTAGACTGCGCGAGAGGATGAGCAGAAGATTAGGTGGCTAGAGAAGCCCAGAGCCCCAGTGTTCTTAGGGCTACAAAAGGACTTCTAAGGAAGGGTGCTGGCTAGCAACAGCTTTCAGTGCTGGCACTTTTCATCTCTGAGCAATTGCTCGACGTTTGCAATTTCTCCCCTGAGGGCTCTTTAGACTGCGCGAGAGGATGAGCAGAAGATTAGGTGGCTAGAGAAGCCCAGAGCCCCAGTGTTCTTAGGCCTACAAAAGCACATCCAAGGAAGGGTGCTGGCTAGCCACAGCTTTCAGTGCTGGCATTTTTCATCTTTGAGTAATTGCTCGACGTTTGCAATTTCTCAGCTCTTATCTACGAGACGGAGAGATAGTGACCGTGACGTTTGGTGGGTAGAGAAGCGCAAAGCCCCAGTGTTGCTGCGCCTGTGAAAGCGCTTCCAAGGAAGGGTGCTGGCTAGCAAGAGCTTTCAGTGCTGGCACTTTTCATCTCTGAGCAATTGCTCGACGTTTGCAATTTCTCACCTGAGCTCTCTTTAGACTGCGCGAGAGGATGAGCAGAAGATTAGGTGGCTAGAGAAGCCCAGAGCCCCAGTGTTCTTAGGGCTACAAAAGCACTTCCAAGGAAGGGTGCTGGCTAGCAAGAGCTTTCAGTGCTGGCACTTTTCATCTCTGAGCAATTGCTCGACGTTTGCAATTTCTCACCTGAGCGCTCTTTAGAGTGCGCGAGAGGATGAGCAGAAGATTAGGTGGCTAGAGAAGCCCAGAGCCCCACTGTTCTTAGGCCTACAAAAGCGCTTCCAAGGAAGGCTGCTGGCTAGCCACAGCTTTCAGTGCTGGCACTTTTCATCTTTGAGCAATTGCTCGACGTTTGCAATTTCTCAGCTCTTATCTACGAGACGGAGAGATAGTGACCGTGACGTTTGGTGGCTAGAGAAGCGCAAAGCCCCAGTGTTGCTGCGCCTGTGAAAGCGCTTCCAAGGAAGGGTGCTGGCTAGCAACAGCTTTCAGTGCTGGCACTTTTCATCTCTGAGCAATTGCTCGACATTTGCAATCTCTCACCTGAGCTCTCTTTAGACTGCTCGAGAGGATGAGCAGAAGATTAGGTGGCTAGAGAAGCCCAGAGCCCCACTGTTCTTAGGGCTACAAAAGCGCTTCCAAGGAAGGGTGCTGGCTAGCAACAGCTTTCAGTGCTGGCACTTTTCATCTCTGAGCAATTGCTCGACGTTTACAATTTCTCAGGTTGTGTCTACGAGAAGGAAAGAGAATGACCATGACGTTTGGTGGGTAGAGAAGCGCAAAGCCCCAGTGTTGCTGCGCCTGTGAAAGCGCTTCCAAGGAAGGGTGCTGGCTAGCAACAGCTTTCAGTGCTGGCACTTTTCATCTCTGAGCAATTGCTCGACATTTGCAATTTCTCACCTGAGCTCTCTTTAGACTGCGCGAGAGGATGAGCAGAAGATTAGGTGGCTAGAGAAGCCCAGAGCCCCAGTGTTCTTAGGGCTACAAAAGCACTTCCAAGGAAGGGTGCTGGCTAGCAACAGCTTTCAGTGCTGGCACTTTTCATCTCTGAGCAATTGCTCGACGTTTGCAATTTCTCCCCTGAGCGCTCTTTAGACTGCGCGAGAGGATGAGCAGAAGATTAGGTGGCTAGAGAAGCCCAGAGCCCCAGTGTTCTTAGGCCTACAAAAGCACATCCAAGGAAGGGTGCTGGCTAGCCACAGCTTTCAGTGCTGGCATTTTTCATCTTTGAGTAATTGCTCGACGTTTGCAATTTCTCAGCTCTTATCTACGAGACGGAGAGATAGTGACCGTGACGTTTGGTGGGTAGAGAAGCGCAAAGCCCCAGTGTTGCTGCGCCTGTGAAAGCGCTTCCAAGGAAGGGTGCTGGCTAGCAACAGCTTTCAGTGCTGGCACTTTTCATCTCTGAGCAATTGCTCGACGTTTGCAATCTCTCACCTGAGCTCTCTTTAGACTGCGCGAGAGGATGAGCAGAAGATGAGGTGGCTAGAGAAGCCCAGAGCCCCAGTGTTCTTAGGGCTACAAAAGCGCTTCCAAGGAAGGGTGCTGGCTAGCAAGAGCTTTCAGTGCTGGCACTTTTCATCTCTGAGCAATTGCTCGACGTTTACAATTTCTCTGCTTGTGTCTAAGAGAAGGAAAGAGAATGACCATGACGTTTGTTGGCTAGAGAAGCGCAAAGCCCCAGTGTTGCTGTGCCTGTGAAAGCGCTTCCAAGGAAGGGTGCTGGCTAGCCACAGCTTTCAGTGCTGGCACTTTTCATCTTTGAATAATTGCTCGACGTTTGCAATTTCTCACCTGAGATCTCTTTAGACTGCGCGAGAGGATGAGCTGAAGATTAGGTGGCTAGAGAAGCCCAGAGCCCCAGTGTTCTTAGGCCTACAAAAGCACTTCCAAGGAAGGGTGCTGGCTAGCAACAGCTTTCAGTGCTGGCGCTTTTCATCTCTGAGCAATTGCTTGACGTTTGCAATTTCTCAGCTCGTGTCTACGAAACAGAGAGATAGTGACCGTGATGTTTGGTGGCTAGAGAAGCGCAAAGCCCCAGTGTTGCTGCGCCTGTGAAAGCGCTTCCAAGGAAGGGTGCTGGCTAGCAACAGCTTTCAGTGCTGGCACTTTTCATCTCTGAGCAATTGCTCGACGTTTGCAATTTCTCACCTGAGCTCTCTTTAGACTGCTCGAGAGGATGAGCAGAAGATTAGGTGGCTAGAGAAGCCCAGAGCCCCACTGTTCTTAGGCCTACAAAAGCGCTTCCAAGGAAGGGTGCTGGCTAGCAACAGCTTTCAGTGCTGGCACTTTTCATGTCTGAGCAATTGCTCGACTTTTACAATTTGTCAGCTTGTGTCTACGAGAAGGAAAGAGAATGACCATGACGTTTGTTGGCTAGAGAAGCGCAAAGCCCCAGTGTTGCTGCGCCTGTGAAAGCGCTTCCAAGGAAGGGTGCTGGCTAGCAACAGCTTTCAGTGCTGGCACTTTTCATCTCTGAGCAATTGCTCGACGTTTGCAATTTCTCACCTGAGATCTCTTTAGACTGCGCGAGAGGATGAACAGAAGATTAGGTGGCTAGAGAAGCCCAGAGCCCCAGTGTTCTTAGGGCTACAAAAGCACTTCCAAGGAAGGGTGCTGGCTAGCAACAGCTTTCAGTGCTGGCACTTTTCATCTCTGAGCAATTGCTCGACGTTTGCAATTTCTCACCTGAGCGCTCTTTAGACTGCGCGAGAGGATGAGCAGAAGATTAGGTGGCTAGAGAAGCCCAGAGCCCCAGTGTTCTTAGGCCTACAAAAGCGCTTCCAAGGAAGGGTGCTGGCTAGCAACAGCTTTCAGTGCTGGCACTTTTCATCTTTGAGTAATTGCTCGACGTTTGCAATTTCTCAACTCGTGTCTACGAGACGGAGAGATAGTGACCGTGACGTTTGGTGGCTAGAGAAGCGCAAAGCCCCAGTGTTGCTGCGCCTGTGAAAGCGCTTCCAAGGAAGGGTGCTGGCTAGCAACAGCTTTCAGTGCTGGCACTTTTCATCTCTGAGCAATTGCTCGACATTTGCAATCTCTCACCTGAGCTCTCTTTAGACTGCTCGAGAGGATGAGCAGAAGATTAGGTGGCTAGAGAAGCCCAGAGCCCCAGTGTTCTTAGGGCTACAAAAGCGCTTCCAAGGAAGGGTGCTGGCTAGCAACAGCTTTCAGTGCTGGCACTTTTCATCTCTGAGCAATTGCTCGACGTTTACAATTTCTCAGCTCGTGTCTACGAGAAGGAAAGAGAATGACCATGACGTTTGGTGGCTAGAGAAGCGCAAAGCCCCAGTGTTGCTGTGCCTGTGAAAGCGCTTCCAAGGAAGGGTGCTGGCTAGCAACAGCTTTCAGTGCTGGCACTTTTCATCTCTGAGCAATTGCTCGACGTTTGCAATTTCTCACCTGAGCTCTCTTTAGACTGCGCGAGAGGATGAGCAGAAGATTAGGTGGCTAGAGAAGCCCAGAGTCCCAGTGTTCTTAGGGCTACAAAAGCACTTCCAAGGAAGGGTGCTGGCTAGCAACAGCTTTCAGTGCTGCCACTTTTCATCTTTGAGCAGTTGCTCGACGTTTGCAATTTCTCAGCTCTTATCTACGAGACGGAGAGATAGTGACCGTGACGTTTGGTGGGTAGAGAAGCGCAAAGCCCCAGTGTTGCTGCGCCTGTGAAAGCGCTTCCAAGGAAGGGTGCTGGCTAGCAACAGCTTTCAGTGCTGCCACTTTTCATCTCTGAGCAATTGCTCGACGTTTGCAATTTCTCACCTGAGCTCTCTTTAGACTGCGCGAGAGGATGAGCAGAAGAGTAGGTGGCTAGAGAAGCCCAGAGCCCCAGTGTTCTTAGGCCTACAAAAGCGCTTCCAAGGAAGGGGGCTGGCTAGCAACAGCTTTCAGTGCTGGCACTTTTCATCTCTGAGCAATTGCTCGACGTTTACAATTTCTCAGGTTGTGTCTACGAGAAGGAAAGAGAATGACCATGACGTTTGGTGGGTAGAGAAGTGCAAAGCCCCAGTGTTGCTGCGCCTGTGAAAGCGCTTCCAAGGAAGGGTGCTGGCTAGCAACAGCTTTCAGTGGTGGCACTTTTCATCTTTGAATAATTGCTCGACGTTTGCAATTTCTCCCCTGAGCGCTCTTTAGACTGCGCGAGAGGATGAGCTGAAGAGTAGGTGGCTAGAGAAGCCCAGAGCCCCAGTGTTCTTAGGGCTACAAAAGCACTTCCAAGGAAGGGTGCTGGCTAGCAAGAGCTTTCAGTGCTGGCACTTTTCATCTCTGAGCAATTGCTCGACGTTTGCAATTTCTCACCTGAGCTCTCTTTAGAGTGCGCGAGAGGATGAGCAGAAGATTAGGTGGCTAGAGAAGCCCAGAGCCCCACTGTTCTTAGGGCTACAAGAGCGCTTCCAAGGAAGGGTGCTGGCTAGCAACAGCTTTCAGTGCTGGCGCTTTTCATCTCTGAGCAATTGCTCGACGTTTGCAATTTCTCAGCTCGTGTCTACGAGACGGAGAGATAGTGACCGTGATGTTTGGTGGGCAGAGAAGCGCAAAGCCCCAGTGTTGCTGCGCCTGTGAAAGCGCTTCCAAGGAAGGGTGCTGGCTAGCAAGAGCTTTCAGTGCTGGCACTTTTCATCTCTGAGCAATTGCTCGACGTTTGCAATTTCTCACCTGAGGTCTCTTTAGAGTGTGCGAGAGGATGAGCAGAAGATTAGGTGGCTAGAGAAGCCCAGAGCCCCAGTGTTCTTAGGCCTACAAAAGCGCTTCCAAGGAAGGCTGCTGGCTAGCAACAGCTTTCAGTGCTGGCACTTTTCATCTCTGAGCAATTGCTCGACGTTTACAATTTCTCAGCTCGTGTCTACGAGACGGAGAGATAGTGACCTTGATGTTTGGTGGGTAGAGAAGCGCAAAGCCCCAGTGTTGCTGCGCCTGTGAAAGCGCTTCCAAGGAAGGGTGCTGGCTAGCAACAGCTTTCAGTGCTGGCACTTTTCATCTCTGAGCAATTGCTCGAAGTTTGCAATTTCTCACCTGAGCTCTCTTTAGACTGCGCGAGAGGATGAGCAGAAGAGTAGGTGGCTAGAGAAGCCCAGAGCCCCAGTGTTCTTAGGCCTACAAAAGCGCTTCCAAGGAAGGGTGCTGGCTAGCAACAGCTTTCAGTGCTGGCACTTCTCATCTCTGAGCAATTGCTCGACGTTTACAATTTCTCGGCTCGTGTCTACGAGAAGGAAAGAGAATGACCATGACGTTTGGTGGGTAGAGAAGCGCAAAGCCCCAGTGTTGCTGCGCCTGTGAAAGCGCTTCCAAGGAAGGGTGCTGGCTAGCAAGAGCTTTCAGTGCTGGCACTTTTCATCTCTGAGCAATTGCTGGACGTTTGCAATTTCTCACCTGAGATCTCTTTAGACTGCGCGAGAGGATGAGCAGAAGATGAGGTGGCTAGAGAAGCCCAGAGCCCCAGTGTTCTTAGGGCTACAAAAGCACTTCCAAGGAAGGGTGCTGGCTAGCAACAGCTTTCAGTGCTGGCACTTTTCATCTCTGAGCAATTGCTCGACGTTTACAATTTCTCAGCTCGTGTCTACGAGAAGGAAAGAGAATGACCATGACGTTTGGTCGCTAGAGAACCGCAAAGCCCCAGTGTTGCTGCGCCTGTGAAAGCGCTTCCAAGGAAGGGTGCTGGCTAGCAACAGCTTTCAGTGCTGGCACTTTTCATCTCTGAGCAATTGCTCGACGTTTGCAATTTCTCACCTGAGCTCTCTTTAGACTGCGCGAGAGGA
Organism: Sarcoramphus papa; assembly: GCA_037962945.1. Taxonomy (NCBI): domain Eukaryota; kingdom Metazoa; phylum Chordata; class Aves; order Accipitriformes; family Cathartidae; genus Sarcoramphus; species Sarcoramphus papa. The sequence goes on from CM075586.1 coordinate 96,973,448, forward strand.
TGAGCAGAAGAGTAGGTGGCTAGAGAAGCCCAGAGCCCCAGTGTTGCTGCGCCTGTGAAAGCGCTTCCAAGGAAGGGTGCTGGCTAGCAACAGCTTTCAGTGCTGGCACTTTTCATCTCTGAGCAATTGCTCGACGTTTGCAATTTCTCACCTGAGCTCTCTTTAGACTGCGCGAGAGGATGAGCAGAAGATTAGGTGGCTAGAGAAGCCCAGAGCCCCAGTGTTCTTAGGCCTACAAAAGCACTTCCAAGGAAGGGTGCTGGCTAGCAACAGCTTTCAGTGCTGGCACTTTTCATCTCTGAGCAGTTGCTCGACGTTTGCAATTTCTCAGCTCTTATCTACGAGACGGAGAGATAGTGACCGTGACGTTTGGTGGGTAGAGAAGCGCAAAGCCCCAGTGTTGCTGCGCCTGTGAAAGCGCTTCCAAGGAAGGGTGCTGGCTAGCAACAGCTTTCAGTGCTGGCACTTTTCATCTCTGAGCAATTGCTCGACGTTTGCAATTTCTCACCTCAGCTCTCTTTAGACTGCGCGAGAGGATGAGCAGAAGATTAGGTGGCTAGAGAAGCCCAGAGCCCCACTGTTCTTAGGCCTACAAAAGCGCTTCCAAGGAAGGGGGCTGGCTAGCAACAGCTTTCAGTGCTGGCACTTTTCATCTTTGAGCAATTGCTCGACCTTTACAATTTGTCAGCTTGTGTCTACGAGAAGGAAAGAGAATGACCATGACGTTTGGTGGGTAGAGAAGCGCAAAGCCCCAGTGTTGCTGCGCCTGTGAAAGCGCTTCCAAGGAAGGGTGCTGGCTAGCCACAGCTTTCAGTGCTGGCACTTTTCATCTTTGAATAATTGCTCGACGTTTGCAATTTCTCACCTGAGATCTCTTTAGACTGCGTGAGAGGATGAGCTGAAGAGTAGGTGGCTAGAGAAGCCCAGAGCCCCAGTGTTCTTAGGGCTACAAAAGCACTTCCAGGGAAGGGTGCTGGCTAGCAAGAGCTCTCAGTGCTGGCACTTTTCATCTCTGAGCAATTGCTCGACGTTTGCAATTTCTCACCTGAGCTCTCTTTAGACGGCGCGAGAGGATGAGCAGAAGATTAGGTGGCTAGAGAAGCCCAGAGCCCCAGTGTTCTTAGGGCTACAAGAGCGCTTCCAAGGAAGGGTGCTGGCTAGCAACAGCTTTCAGTGCTGGCGCTTTTCATCTTTGAGCAATTGCTCGACGTTTGCAATTTCTCAGCTCGTCTCTACGAGACGGAGAGATAGTGACTGTGATGTTTGGTGGGCAGAGAAGCGCAAAGCCCCAGTGTTGCTGCGCCTGTGAAAGCGCTTCCAAGGAAGGGTGCTGGCTAGCAACAGCTTTCAGTGCTGGCACTTTTCATCTCTGAGCAATTGCTCAACGTTTGCAATTTCTCACCTGAGATCTCTTTAGACTGCGCGAGAGGATGAGCAGAAGAGTAGGTGGCTAGAGAAGCCCAGAGCCCCAGTGTTCTTAGGCCTACAAAAGCACTTCCAAGGAAGGCTGCTGGCTAGCAACAGCTTTCAGTGCTGGCACTTTTCATCTCTGAGCAATTGCTCGACGTTTGCAATTTCTCAGCTCTTGTCTACGAGACGGAGAGATAGTGACCGTGACGTTTGGTGGGTAGAGAAGCGCAAAGCCCCAGTGTTGCTGCGCCTGTGAAAGCGCTTCCAAGGAAGGGTGCTGGCTAGCAACAGCTTTCAGTGCTGGCACTTTTCATCTCTGAGCAATTGCTCAACGTTTGCAATTTCTCACCTGAGCTCTCTTTAGACTGCGCGAGAGGATGAGCAGAAGAGTAGGTGGCTAGAGAAGCCCAGAGCCCCAGTGTTCTTAGGCCTACAAAAGCGCTTCCAAGGAAGGGTGCTGGCTAGCAACAGCTTTCAGTGCTGGCACTTCTCATCTCTGAGCAATTGCTCGACGTTTACAATTTCTCGGCTCGTGTCTACGAGAAGGAAAGAGAATGACCATGACGTTTGGTGGGTAGAGAAGCGCAAAGCCCCAGTGTTGCTGCGCCTGTGAAAGCGCTTCCAAGGAAGGGTGCTGGCTAGCAACAGCTTTCAGTGCTGGCACTTTTCATCTCTGAGCAATTGCTCGACGTTTGCAATTTCTCCCCTGAGCTCTCTTTAGAGTGCGCGAGAGGATGAGCAGAAGAGTAGGTGGCTAGAGAAGCCCAGAGTCCCAGTGTTCTTAGGGCTACAAAAGCACTTCCAAGGAAGGGTGCTGGCTAGCAACTGCTTTCAGTGCTGGCACTTTTCATCTCTGAGCAATTGCTCGACGTTTGCAATTTCTCACCTGAGCGCTCTTTAGACTGCGCGAGAGGATGAGCAGAAGATTAGGTGGCTAGAGAAGCCCAGAGCCCCAGTGTTCTTAGGCCTACAAAAGCACTTCCAAGAAAGGGTGCTGGCTAGCCACAGCTTTCAGTGCTGGCACTTTTCATCTCTGAGCAATTGCTCGACGTTTGCAATTTCTCGGCTCGTGTCTACGAGACGGAGAGATAGTGACCGTGATGTTTGGTGGGTAGAGAAGCGCAAAGCCCCAGTGTTGCTGCGCCTGTGAAAGCACTTCCAAGGAAGGGTGCTGGCTAGCAACAGCTTTCAGTGCTGGCACTTTTCATCTCTGAGCAATTGCTCGACGTTTGCAATTTCTCACCTGAGCTCTCTTTAGACTGCGCGAGAGGATGAGCAGAAGAGTAGGTGGCTAGAGAAGCCCAGAGCCCCAGTGTTCTTAGGGCTACAAAAGCACTTCCAAGGAAGGGTGCTGGCTAGCAACAGCTTTCAGTGCTGGCACTTTTCATCTCTGAGCAATTGCTCGACGTTTGCAATTTCTCACCTGAGCTCTCTTTAGACTGCGCGAGAGGATGAGGAGAAGAGTAGGTGGCTAGAGAAGCCCAGAGCCCCACTGTTCTTAGGCCTACAAAAGCGATTCCAAGGAAGGGTGCTGGCTAGCAACAGCTTTCAGTGCTGGCACTTTTCATCTTTGAGTAATTGCTCGACGTTTGCAATTTCTCAGCTCTTATCTACGAGACGGAGAGATAGTGACCGTGACGTTTGGTGGCTAGAGAAGCGCAAAGCCCCAGTGTTCTTAGGCCTACAAAAGCGCTTCCAAGGAAGGGTGCTGGCTAGCAACAGCTTTCAGTGCTGGCACTTTTCATCTCTGAGCAATTGCTCGACGTTTGCAATTTCTCACCTGAGCTCTCTTTAGACTGCGCGAGAGGATGAGCAGAAGATTAGGTGGCTAGAGAAGCCCAGAGCCCCACTGTTCTTAGGCCTACACAAGCGCTTCCAAGGAAGGGTGCTGGCTAGCAACAGCTTTCAGTGCTGGCACTTTTCATCTCTGAGCAATTGCTCGACGTTTACATTTTCTCAGCTCGTGTCTACGAGAAGGAAAGAGAATGACCATGACGTTTGGTGGGTAGAGAAGCGCAAAGCCCCAGTGTTGCTGCGCCTGTGAAAGCGCTTCCAAGGAAGGGTGCTGGCTAGCAACAGCTTTCAGTGCTGGCACTTTTCATCTCTGAGCAATTGCTCGACGTTTGCAATTTCTCACCTGAGCTCTCTTTAGACTGCGCGAGAGGATGAGCAGAAGATTAGGTGGCTAGAGAAGCCCAGAGCACCAGTGTTCTTAGGCCTACAAAAGCACTTCCAAGGAAGGGTGCTGGCTAGCCACAGCTTTCAGTGCTGGCACTTTTCATCTTTGAGTAATTGCTCGACTTTTGCAATTTCTCAGCTCTTATCTACGAGACGGAGAGATAGTGACCTTGACGTTTGGTGGGTAGAGAAGCACAAAGCCCCAGTGTTGCTGCGCCTGTGAAAGCGCTTCCAAGGAAGGGTGCTGGCTAGCAAGAGCTTTCAGTGCTGGCACTTTTCATCTCTGAGCAATTGCTCGACGTTTGTAATTTCTCACCTGAGCTCTCTTTAGACTGCGCGAGAGGATGAGCAGAAGAGTAGGTGGCTAGAGAAGCCCAGAGCCCTAGTGTTCTTAGGCCTACAAAAGCGCTTCCAAGGAAGGGTGCTGGCTAGCAAGAGCTTTCAGTGCTGGCACTTTTCATCTCTGAGCAATTGCTCGACGTTTACAATTTCTCAGCTCGTGTCTACGAGAAGGAAAGAGAATGACCGTGACGTTTGTTGGCTAGAGAAGCGCAAAGCCCCAGTGTTGCTGCGCCTGTGAAAGCGCTTCCAAGGAAGGGTGCTGGCTAGCCACAGCTTTCAGTGCTGGCACTTTTCATCTTTGAATAATTGCTCGACGTTTGCAATTTCTCACCTGAGCTCTCTTTAGACTGCGCGAGAGGATGAGCTGAAGAGTAGGTGGCTAGAGAAGCCCAGAGCCCCAGTGTTCTTAGGGCTACAAAAGCACTTCCAAGGAAGGGTGCTGGCTAGCCACAGCTTTCAGTGCTGGCACTTTTCATCTCTGAGCAATTGCTCGACGTTTGCAATCTCTCACCTGAGCTCTCTTTAGAGTGCACGAGAGGATGAGCAGAAGATGAGGTGGCTAGAGAAGCCCAGAGCCCCACTGTTCTTAGGGCTACAAAAGCGCTTCCAAGGAAGGGGGCTGGCTAGCAACAGCTTTCAGTGCTGGCACTTTTCATCTCTGAGCAATTGCTCGACGTTTGCAATTTCTCAGCTCTTGTCTACGAAACAGAGAGATAGTGACCGTGACGTTTGGTGGGTAGAGAAGCCCAAAGCCCCAGTGTTGCTGCGCCTGTGAAAGCGCTTCCAAGGAAGGGTGCTGGCTAGCAAGAGCTTTCAGTGCTGGCACTTTTCATCTCTGAGCAATTGCTCGACGTTTGCAATTTCTCACCTGAGCTCTCTTTAGACTGCGCGAGAGGATGAGCAGAAGAGTAGGTGGCTAGAGAAGCCCAGAGCCCCAGTGTTCTTAGGGCTACAAAAGCACTTCCAAGGAAGGGTGCTGGCTAGCAACAGCTTTCAGTGCTGGCACTTTTCATCTCTGAGCAATTGCTCGACGTTTGCAATTTCTCCCCTGAGCTCTCTTTAGAGTGCGCGAGAGGATGAGCAGAAGATTAGGTGGCTAGAGAAGCCCAGAGCCCCAGTGTTCTTAGGCCTACAAAAGCACTTCCAAGGAAGGGTGCTGGCTAGCCACAGCTTTCAGTGCTGGCACTTTTCATCTTTGAGTAATTGCTCGACGTTTGCAATTTCTCAGCTCTTATCTACGAGACAGAGAGATAGTGACCGTGACGTTTGGTGGCTAGAGAAGCGCAAAGCCCCAGTGTTGCTGCGCCTGTGAAAGCGCTTCCAAGGAAGGGTGCTGGCTAGCAACAGCTTTCAGTGCTGGCACTTTTCATCTCTGAGCAATTGCTCGACGTTTGCAATCTCTCACCTGAGCTCTCTTTAGACTGCGCGAGAGGATGAGCAGAAGATTAGGTGGCTAGAGAAGCCCAGAGCCCCAGTGTTCTTAGGGCTACAAAAGCGCTTCCAAGGAAGGGTGCTGGCTAGCAAGAGCTTTCAGTGCTGGCACTTTTCATCTCTGAGCAATTGCTCGACGTTTACAATTTCTCAGGTTGTGTCTACGAGAAGGAAAGGGAATGACCATGACGTTTGTTGGCTAGAGAAGCGCAAAGCCCCAGTGTTGCTGCGCCTGTGAAAGCGCTTCCAAGGAAGGGTGCTGGCTAGCAACAGCTTTCAGTGCTGGCACTTTTCACCTCTGAGCAATTGCTCGACGTTTGCAATTTCTCCCCTGAGCTCTCTTTAGACTGCGCGAGAGGATGAGCAGAAGATGAGGTGGCTAGAGAAGCCCAGAGCCCCAGTGTTCTTAGGGCTACAAAAGCGCTTCCAAGGAAGGGTGCTGGCTAGCCACAGCTTTCAGTGCTGGCACTTTTCATCTTTGAGTAATTGCTCGACGTTTGCAATTTCTCAGCTCTTATTTACGAGACGGAGAGATAGTGACCTTGACGTTTGGTGGCTAGTGATGCGCAAAGCCCCAGTGTTGCTGCGCCTGTGAAAGCGCTTCCAAGGAAGGGTGCTGGCTAGCAACAGCTTTCAGTGCTGGCACTTTTCATCTCTGAGCAATTGCTCGACGTTTGCAATCTCTCACCTGAGCTCTCTTTAGACTGCGCGAGAGGATGAGCAGAAGATGAGGTGGCTAGAGAAGCCCAGAGCCCCAGTGTTCTTAGGCCTACAAAAGCGCTTCCAAGGAAGGGTGCTGGCTAGCAAGAGCTTTCAGTGCTGGCACTTTTCATCTCTGAGCAATTGCTCGACGTTTGCAATTTCTCAGCTTGTGTCTACGAGAAGGAAAGACAATGACCATGACGTTTGTTGGCTAGGGAAGCGCAAAGCCCCAGTGTTGCTGCGCCTGTGAAAGCGCTTCCAAGGAAGGGTGCTGGCTAGCAAGAGCTTTCAGTGCTGGCACTTTTCATCTTTGAATAATTGGTCGACGTTTGCAATTTCTCACCTGAGATCTCTTTAGACTGCGTGAGAGGATGAGCTGAAGATTAGGTGGCTAGAGAAGCCCAGAGCCCCAGTGTTCTAAGGCCTACAAAAGCGCTTCCAAGGAAGGGTGCTGGCTAGCAACAGCTTTCAGTGCTGGCACTTTTCATCTCTGAGCAATTGCTCGACGTTTGCAATTTCTCAGCTCTTGTCTACGAAACAGAGAGATAGTGACCGTGATGTTTGGTGGGTAGAGAAGCGCAAAGCCCCAGTGTTGCTGCGCCTGTGAAAGCGCTTCCAAGGAAGGGTGCTGGCTAGCAAGAGCTTTCAGTGCTGGCACTTTTCATCTCTGAGCAATTGCTCGACGTTTGCAATTTCTCACCTGAGCTCTCTGTAGACTGCGCGAGAGGATGAGCAGAAGATGAGGTGGCTAGAGAAGCCCAGAGCCCCAATGTTCTTAGGCCTACAAAAGCACTTCCAAGGAAGGGTGCTGGCTAGCAACAGCTTTCAGTGCTGGCACATTTCATCTCTGAGCAATTGCTCGACGTTTGCAATTTCTCACCTGAGCGCTCTTTAGAGTGCGCGAGAGGATGAGCAGAAGATTAGGTGGCTAGAGAAGCCCAGAGCCCCAGTGTTCTTAGGCCTACAAAAGCACTTCCAAGGAAGGGTGCTGGCTAGCCACAGCTTTCAGTGCTGGCACTTTTCATCTCTGAGCAATTGCTCGACGTTTACAATTTCTCAGCTCGTGTCTACGAGAAGGAAAGGGAATGACCATGACGTTTGGTGGCTAGAGAAGCGCAAAGCCCCAGTGTTGCTGCGCCTGTGAAAGCGCTTCCAAGGAAGGGTGCTGGCTAGCAACAGCTTTCAGTGCTGGCACTTTTCATCTCTGAGCAATTGCTCGACGTTTGCAATTTCTCCCCTGAGCTCTCTTTAGACTGCGCGAGAGGATGAGCAGAAGATTAGGTGGCTAGAGAAGCCCAGAGCCCCAGTGTTCTTAGGGCTACAAAAGCGCTTCCAAGGAAGGGTGCTGGCTAGCCACAGCTTTCAGTGCTGGCACTTTTCATCTTTGAGTAATTGCTCGACGTTTACAATTTCTCAGCTCGTGTCTACGAGACGGAAAGAGAATGACCATGACGTTTGGTGGGTAGAGAAGCGCAAAGCCCCAGTGTTGCTGCGCCTGTGAAAGCGCTTCCAAGGAAGGGTGCTGGCTAGCAACAGCTTTCAGTGCTGGCACTTTTCATCTCTGAGCAATTGCTCGACGTTTGCAATTTCTCCCCTGAGCTCTCTTTAGACTGCGCGAGAGGATGAGCAGAAGATTAGGTGGCTAGAGAAGCCCAGAGCCCCAGTGTTCTTAGGGCTACAAAAGCGCTTCCAAGGAAGGGTGCTGGCTAGCCACAGCTTTCAGTGCTGGCACTTTTCATCTTTGAGTAATTGCTCGACGTTTGCAATTTCTCAGCTCTTATTTACGAGACGGAGAGATAGTGACCGTGACGTTTGGTGGCTAGAGAAGCGCAAAGCCCCAGTGTTGCTGCGCCTGTGAAAGCGCTTCCAAGGAAGGGTGCTGGCTAGCAACAGCTTTCAGTGCTGGCACTTTTCATCTCTCAGCAATTGCTCGACGTTTGCAATTTCTCACCTGAGCTCTCTTGAGACTGCGCGAGAGGATGAGCAGAAGATGAGGTGGCTAGAGAAGCCCAGAGCCCCACTGTTCTTAGGGCTACAAAAGCGCTTCCAAGGAAGGGTGCTGGCTAGCAACAGCTTTCAGTGCTGGCACTTTTCATCTCTGAGCAATTGCTCGACATTTGCAATTTCTCAGCTTGTGTCTACGAGAAGGAAAGACAATGACCATGACGTTTGTTGGCTAGGGAAGCGCAAAGCCCCAGTGTTGCTGCGCCTGTGAAAGCGCTTCCAAGGAAGGGTGCTGGCTAGCAAGAGCTTTCAGTGCTGGCACTTTTCATCTTTGAATAATTGCTCGACGTTTGCAATCTCTCACCTGAGCTCTCTTTAGACTGCGCGAGAGGATGAGCAGAAGAGTAGGTGGCTAGAGAAGCCCAGAGCCCCAGTGTTCTAAGGCCTACAAAAGCGCTTCCAAGGAAGGGTGCTGGCTAGCAACAGCTTTCAGTGCTGGCACTTTTCATCTCTGAGCAATTGCTCGACGTTTGCAATTTCTCAGCTCTTGTCTACGAAACAGAGAGATAGTGACCGTGACGTTTGGTGGGTAGAGAAGCGCAAAGCCCCAGTGTTGCTGCGCCTGTGAAAGCGCTTCCAAGGAAGGGTGCTGGCTAGCAAGAGCTTTCAGTGCTGGCACTTTTCATCTCTGAGCAATTGCTCGACGTTTGCAATTTCTCACCTGAGCTCTCTTTAGACTGCGCGAGAGGATGAGCAGAAGAGTAGGTGGCTAGAGAAGCCCAGAGCCCCAGTGTTATTAGGGCTACAAAAGCACTTCCAAGGAAGGGTGCTGGCTAGCAACAGCTTTCAGTGCTGGCACTTTTCATCTCTGAGCAATTGCTCGACGTTTGCAATTTCTCACCTGAGATCTCTTTAGAGTGCGCGAGAGGATGAGCAGAAGATTAGGTGGCTAGAGAAGCCCAGAGCCCCACTGTTCTTAGGCCTACAAAAGCACTTCCAAGGAAGGGTGCTGGCTAGCCACAGCTTTCAGTGCTGGCACTTTTCATCTTTGAGTAATTGCTCGACGTTTGCAATTTCTCAGCTCTTATCTACGAGACAGAGAGATAGTGACCGTGACGTTTGGTGGGTAGAGAAGCGCAAAGCCCCAGTGTTGCTGCGCCTGTGAAAGCGCTTCCAAGGAAGGGTGCTGGCTAGCAAGAGCTTTCAGTGCTGGCACTTTTCATCTCTGAGCAATTGCTCGACGTTTGCAATTTCTCACCTGAGCTCTCTTTAGACTGCGCGAGAGGATGAGCAGAAGAGTAGGTGGCTAGAGAAGCCCAGAGCCCCAGTGTTATTAGGGCTACAAAAGCACTTCCAAGGAAGGGTGCTGGCTAGCAACAGCTTTCAGTGCTGGCACTTTTCATCTCTGAGCAATTGCTCGACGTTTGCAATTTCTCACCTGAGATCTCTTTAGAGTGCGCGAGAGGATGAGCAGAAGATTAGGTGGCTAGAGAAGCCCAGAGCCCCACTGTTCTTAGGCCTACAAAAGCACTTCCAAGGAAGGGTGCTGGCTAGCCACAGCTTTCAGTGCTGGCACTTTTCATCTTTGAGTAATTGCTCGACGTTTGCAATTTCTCAGCTCTTATCTACGAGACAGAGAGATAGTGACCGTGACGTTTGGTGGCTAGAGAAGCGCAAAGCCCCAGTGTTGCTGCGCCTGTGAAAGCGCTTCCAAGGAAGGGTGCTGGCTAGCAACAGCTTTCAGTGCTGGCACTTTTCATCTCTGAGCAATTGCTCGACGTTTGCAATCTCTCACCTGAGCTCTCTTTATACTGCGCGAGAGGATGAGCAGAAGATTAGGTGGCTAGAGAAGCCCAGAGCCCCAGTGTTCTTAGGGCTACAAAAGCGCTTCCAAGGAAGGGTGCTGGCTAGCAACAGCTTTCAGTGCTGGCACTTTTCATCTCTGAGCAATTGCTCGACGTTTACAATTTCTCAGGTTGTGTCTACGAGAAGGAAAGGGAATGACCATGACGTTTGGTGGCTAGAGAAGCGCAAAGCCCCAGTGTTGCTGCGCCTGTGAAAGCGCTTCCAAGGAAGGGTGCTGGCTAGCAACAGCTTTCAGTGCTGGCACTTTTCACCTCTGAGCAATTGCTCGACGTTTGCAATTTCTCCCCTGAGCTCTCTTTAGAGTGCGCGAGAGGATGAGCAGAAGATTAGGTGGCTAGAGAAGCCCAGAGCCCCACTGTTCTTAGGCCTACAAAAGCGCTTCCAAGGAAGGGTGCTGGCTAGCCACAGCTTTCAGTGCTGGCACTTTTCATCTTTGAGTAATTGCTCGACGTTTGCAATTTCACAGCTCTTATTTACGAGACGGAGAGATAGTGACCGTGACGTTTGGTGGCTAGAGAAGCGCAAAGCCCCAGTGTTGCTGCGCCTGTGAAAGCGCTTCCAAGGAAGGGTGCTGGCTAGCAACAGCTTTCAGTGCTGGCACTTTTCATCTCTGAGCAATTGCTCGACGTTTGCAATCTCTCACCTGAGCTCTCTTTAGACTGCGCGAGAGGATGAGCAGAAGATGAGGTGGCTAGAGAAGCCCAGAGCCCCACTGTTCTTAGGGCTACAAAAGCGCTTCCAAGGAAGGGTGCTGGCTAGCAACAGCTTTCAGTGCTGGCACTTTTCATCTCTGAGCAATTGCTCGACGTTTGCAATTTCTCAGCTTGTGTCTACGAGAAGGAAAGACAATGACCATGACGTTTGTTGGCTAGGGAAGCGCAAAGCCCCAGTGTTGCTGCGCCTGTGAAAGCGCTTCCAAGGAAGGGTGCTGGATAGCAAGAGCTTTCAGTGCTGGCACTTTTCATCTTTGAATAATTGCTCGACGTTTGCAATTTCTCACCTGAGATCTCTTTAGACTGCGCGAGAGGATGAGCTGAAGAGTAGGTGGCTAGAGAAGCCCAGAGCCCCAGTGTTCTTAGGGCTACAAAAGCACTTCCAAGGAAGGGTGCTGGCTAGCAACAGCTTTCAGTGCTGGCACTTTTCATCTCTGAGCAATTGCTCGACGTTTGCAATCTCTCACCTGAGCTCTCTTTAGACTGCGCGAGAGCAGGAGCAGAATATTAGGTGGCTAGAGAAGCCCAGAGCCCCAGTGTTCTTAGGGCTACAAGAGCGCTTCCAAGGAAGGGTGCTGGCTAGCAACAGCTTTCAGTGCTGGCGCTTTTCATCTCTGAGCAATTGCTCGACGTTTGCAATTTCTCAGCTCTTATCTACGAGACGGAGAGATAGTGACCGTGACGTTTGGTGGCTAGAGAAGCGCAAAGCCCCAGTGTTGCTGCGCCTGTGAAAGCGCTTCCAAGGAAGGGTGCTGGCTAGCAACAGCTTTCAGTGCTGGCACTTTTCATCTCTGAGCAATTGCTCGACGTTTGCAATTTCTCAGGTTGTGTCTACGAGAAGGAAAGAGAATGACCATGATGTTTGGTGGCTAGAGAAGCGCAAAGCCCCACTGTTGCTGCGCCTGTGAAAGCGCTTCCAAGGAAGGGTGCTGGCTAGCAAGAGCTTTCAGTGCTGGCACTTTTCATCTCTGAGCAATTGCTCGACGTTTGCAATTTCTCACCTGAGCTCTCTTTAGAGTGCGCGAGAGGATGAGCAGAAGATGAGGTGGCTAGAGAAGCCCAGAGCCCCAGTGTTCTTAGGGCTACAAAAGCGCTTCCAAGGAAGGGTGCTGGCTAGCAAGAGCTTTCAGTGCTGGCACTTTTCATCTTTGAGCAATTGCTCGACGTTTGCAATTTCTCAGCTCTTGTCTACGAGACAGAGAGATAGTGACCGTGACGTTTGGTGGGTAGAGAAGCGCAAAGCCCCAGTGTTGCTGCGCCTGTGAAAGCGCTTCCAAGGAAGGGTGCTGGCTAGCAAGAGCTTTCAGTGCTGGCACTTTTCATCTCTGAGCAATTGCTCGACGTTTGCAATTTCTCACCTGAGCTCTCTTTAGACTGCGCGAGAGGATGAGCAGAAGAGTAGGTGGCTAGAGAAGCCCAGAGCCCCAGTGTTCTTAGGGCTACAAAAGCGCTTCCAAGGAAGGGTGCTGGCTAGCAAGAGCTTTCAGTGCTGGCACTTTTCATCTCTGAGCAATTGCTCGACGTCTGCAATTTCTCAGCTCGTGTCTACGAGAAGGAAGGAGAATGACCATGATGTTTGGTGGCTAGAGAAGCGCAAAGCCCCAGTGTTGCTGCGCCTGTGAAAGCGCTTCCAAGGAAGGGTGCTGGCTAGCCACAGCTTTCAGTGCTGGCACTTTTCATCTCTGAGCAATTGCTCGACGTTTGCAATTTCTCAGCTCTTATCTACGAGACGGAGAGATAGTGACCGTGACGTTTGATGGCTAGAGAATCGCAAAGCCCCAGTGTTATTAGGCCTAGAAAAGAACTTCCAAGGAAGGGTGCTGGCTAGCAAGAGCTTTCAGTGCTGGCACTTTTCATCTCTGAGCAATTGCTCGACATTTGCAATCTCTCACCTGAGCTCTCTTTAGACTGCGCGAGAGGATGAGCAGAAGATTAGGTGGCTAGAGAAGCCCAGAGCCCCAGTGTTCTTAGGGCTACAAAAGCGCTTCCAAGGAAGGGTGCTGGCTAGCAACAGCTTTCAGTGCTGGCGCTTTTCATCTCTGAGCAATTGCTCGACGTTTACAATTTCTCAGCTCGTGTCTACGAGAAGGAAAGAGAATGACCGTGACGTTTGGTGGGTAGAGAAGCGCAAAGCCCCAGTGTTGCTGCGCCTGTGAAAGCGCTTCCAAGGAAGGGTGCTGGCTAGCAACAGCTTTCAGTCCTGGCACTTTTCATCTCTGAGCAATTGCTCGACGTTTGCAATCTCTCACCTGAGCTCTCTTTAGACGGCGCGAGAGGATGAGCAGAAGAGTAGGTGGCTAGAGAAGCCCAGAGCCCCAGTGTTCTTAGGCCTACAAAAGCGCTTCCAAGGAAGGGTGCTGGCTAGCAACAGCTTTCAGTGCTGGCACTTTTCATCTCTGAGCAATTGCTGGATGTTTGCAATCTCTCACCTAAGCTCTCTTTAGACTGCGCGAGAGCAGGAGCAGAATATTAGGTGGCTAGAGAAGCCCAGAGCCCCAGTGTTCTTAGGGCTACAAGAGCGCTTCCAAGGAAGGGTGCTGGCTAGCAACAGCTTTCAGTGCTGGCGCTTTTCATCTCTGAGCAATTGCTCGACGTTTGCAATTTCTCAGCTCTTATCTACGAGACGGAGAGATAGTGACCGTGACGTTTGGTGGCTAGAGAAGCGCAAAGCCCCAGTGTTGCTGCGCCTGTGAAAGCGCTTCCAAGGAAGGGTGCTGGCTAGCAAGAGCTTTCAGTGCTGGCACTTTTCATCTCTGAGCAATTGCTCGACGTTTGCAATTTCTCAGGTTGTGTCTACGAGAAGGAAAGAGAATGACCATGACGTTTGGTGGGTAGAGAAGCGCAAAGCCCCAGTGTTGCTGCGCCTGTGAAAGCGCTTCCAAGGAAGGGTGCTGGCTAGCAAGAGCTTTCAGTGCTGGCACTTTTCATCTCTGAGCAATTGCTCGACGTTTGCAATTTCTCACCTGAGCTCTCTTTAGAGTGCGCGAGAGGATGAGCAGAAGATTAGGTGGCTAGAGAAGCCCAGAGCCCCAGTGTTCTTAGGCCTACAAAAGCGCTTCCAAGGAAGGGTGCTGGCTAGCCACAGCTTTCAGTGCTGGCACTTTTCATCTTTGAGCAATTGCTCGACGTTTGCAATTTCTCAGCTCTTGTCTACGAGACAGAGAGATAGTGACCGTGACGTTTGGTGGGTAGAGAAGCGCAAAGCCCCAGTGTTGCTGCGCCTGTGAAAGCGCTTCCAAGGAAGGGTGCTGGCTAGCCACAGCTTTCAGTGCTGGCACTTTTCATCTCTGAGCAATTGCTCGACGTTTGCAATTTCTCACCTGAGCTCTCTTTAGACTGCGCGAGAGGATGAGCAGAAGATGAGGTGGCTAGAGAAGCCCAGAGCCCCAGTGTTCTTAGGGCTACAAAAGCGCTTCCAAGGAAGGGTGCTGGCTAGCAAGAGCTTTCAGTGCTGGCACTTTTCATCTCTGAGCAATTGCTCGACGTCTGCAATTTCTCAGCTCGTGTCTACGAGAAGGAAGGAGAATGACCATGATGTTTGGTGGGTAGAGAAGGGCAAAGCCCCAGTGTTGCTGCGCCTGTGAAAGCGCTTCCAAGGAAGGGTGCTGGCTAGCAACAGCTTTCAGTGCTGGCACTTTTCATCTCTGAGCAATTGCTGGATGTTTGCAATCTCTCACCTAAGCTCTCTTTAGACTGCGCGAGAGCAGGAGCAGAATATTAGGTGGCTAGAGAAGCCCAGAGCCCCAGTGTTCTTAGGGCTACAAGAGCGCTTCCAAGGAAGGGTGCTGGCTAGCAACAGCTTTCAGTGCTGGCGCTTTTCATCTCTGAGCAATTGCTCGACGTTTGCAATTTCTCAGCTCTTATCTACGAGACGGAGAGATAGTGACCGTGACGTTTGGTGGCTAGAGAAGCGCAAAGCCCCAGTGTTGCTGCGCCTGTGAAAGCGCTTCCAAGGAAGGGTGCTGGCTAGCAAGAGCTTTCAGTGCTGGCACTTTTCATCTCTGAGCAATTGCTCGACGTTTGCAATTTCTCAGGTTGTGTCTACGAGAAGGAAAGAGAATGACCATGACGTTTGGTGGGTAGAGAAGCGCAAAGCCCCAGTGTTGCTGCGCCTGTGAAAGCGCTTCCAAGGAAGGGTGCTGGCTAGCAAGAGCTTTCAGTGCTGGCACTTTTCATCTCTGAGCAATTGCTCGACGTTTGCAATTTCTCACCTGAGCTCTCTTTAGAGTGCGCGAGAGGATGAGCAGAAGATTAGGTGGCTAGAGAAGCCCAGAGCCCCAGTGTTCTTAGGCCTACAAAAGCGCTTCCAAGGAAGGGTGCTGGCTAGCCACAGCTTTCAGTGCTGGCACTTTTCATCTTTGAGCAATTGCTCGACGTTTGCAATTTCTCAGCTCTTGTCTACGAGACAGAGAGATAGTGACCGTGACGTTTGGTGGGTAGAGAAGCGCAAAGCCCCAGTGTTGCTGCGCCTGTGAAAGCGCTTCCAAGGAAGGGTGCTGGCTAGCAACAGCTTTCAGTGCTGGCACTTTTCATCTCTGAGCAATTGCTCGACGTTTGCAATTTCTCACCTGAGCTCTCTTTAGACTGCGCGAGAGGATGAGCAGAAGATGAGGTGGCTAGAGAAGCCCAGAGTCCCAGTGTTCTTAGGGCTACAAAAGCGCTTCCAAGGAAGGGTGCTGGCTAGCAAGAGCTTTCAGTGCTGGCACTTTTCATCTCTGAGCAATTGCTCGACGTCTGCAATTTCTCAGCTCGTGTCTACGAGAAGGAAGGAGAATGACCATGATGTTTGGTGGGTAGAGAAGCGCAAAGCCCCAGTGTTGCTGCGCCTGTGAAAGCGCTTCCAAGGAAGGGTGCTGGCTAGCCACAGCTTTCAGTGCTGGCACTTTTCATCTCTGAGCAATTGCTCGACGTTTGCAATTTCTCAGCTCTTATCTACGAGACGGAGAGATAGTGACCGTGACGTTTGATGGCTAGAGAATCGCAAAGCCCCAGTGTTATTAGGCCTAGAAAAGCGCTTCCAAGGAAGGGTGCTGGCTAGCAAGAGCTTTCAGTGCTGGCACTTTTCATCTCTGAGCAATTGCTCGACATTTGCAATCTCTCACCTGAGCTCTCTTTAGACTGCGCGAGAGGATGAGCAGAAGATTAGGTGGCTAGAGAAGCCCAGAGCCCCAGTGTTCTTAGGGCTACAAAAGCGCTTCCAAGGAAGGGTGCTGGCTAGCAAGAGCTTTCAGTGCTGGCGCTTTTCATCTCTGAGCAATTGCTCGACGTTTACAATTTCTCAGCTCGTGTCTACGAGAAGGAAAGAGAATGACCGTGACGTTTGGTGGGTAGAGAAGCGCAAAGCCCCAGTGTTGCTGCGCCTGTGAAAGCGCTTCCAAGGAAGGGTGCTGGCTAGCAACAGCTTTCAGTGCTGGCACTTTTCATCTCTGAGCAATTGCTCGACGTTTGCAATCTCTCACCTGAGCTCTCTTTATACTGCGCGAGAGGATGAGCAGAAGATTAGGTGGCTAGAGAAGCCCAGAGCCCCAGTGTTCTTAGGCCTACAAAAGCGCTTCCAAGGAAGGGTGCCGGCTAGCAAGAGCTTTCAGTGCTGGCACTTTTCATCTCTGAGCAATTGCTCGACGTTTGCAATTTCTCAGCTCTTGTCTACGAAACAGAGAGATAGTGACCGTGACGTTTGGTGGGTAGAGAAGCGCAAAGCCCCAGTGTTGCTGCGCCTGTGAAAGCGCTTCCAAGGAAGGGTGCTGGCTAGCAAGAGCTTTCAGTGCTGGCACTTTTCATCTCTGAGCAATTGCTCGACGTTTACAATTTCTCAGCTCGTGTCTACGAGAAGGAAGGAGAATGACCATGACGTTTGGTGGCTAGAAAAGCGCAAAGCCCCAGTGTTGCTGCGCCTGTGAAAGCGCTTCCAAGGAAGGGTGCTGGCTAGCAACAGCTTTCAGTGCTGGCACTTTTCATCTCTGAGCAATTGCTCGACGTTTGCAATTTCTCACCTGAGCTCTCTTTAGACTGCGCGAGAGGATGAGCAGAAGAGTAGGTGGCTAGAGAAGCCCAGAGCCCCAGTGTTCTTAGGCCTACAAAAGCACTTCCAAGGAAGGGTGCTGGCTAGCCACAGCTTTCAGTGCTGGCACTTTTCATCTCTGAGCAATTGCTCGACGTTTGCAATTTCTCACCTCAGCTCTCTTTAGACTGCGCGAGAGGATGAGCAGAAGATGAGGTGGCTAGAGAAGCCCAGAGCCCCAGTGTTCTTAGGCCTACAAAAGCGCTTCCAAGGAAGGGTGCTGGCTAGCCACAGCTTTCAGTGCTGGCACTTTTCATCTTTGAGCAATTGCTCGAAGTTTGCAATTTCTCAACTCGTGTCTACGAGACGGAGAGATAGTGACCGTGACGTTTGATGGCTAGAGAAGCGCAAAGCCCCAGTATTCTTAGGCCTACAAAAGCGCTTCCAAGGAAGGGTGCTGGCTAGCAACAGCTTTCAGTGCTGGCACTTTTCATCTCTGAGCAATTGCTCGACGTTTGCAATTTCTCACCTGAGCTCTCTTCAGACTGCGCGAGAGGATGAGCAGAAGAGTAGGTGGCTAGAGGAGCCCAGAGTCCCAGTGTTCTTAGGGCTACGAAAGCACTTCCAAGGAAGGGTGCTGGCTAGCAACAGCTTTCAGTGCTGCCACTTTTCATCTCTGAGCAATTGCTCGACGTTTGCAATTTCTCCCCTGAGCGCTCTTTAGACTGCGCGAGAGGATGAGCAGAAGAGTAGGTGGCTAGAGAAGCCCAGAGCACCAGTGTTCTTAGGCCTACAAAAGCACTTCCAAGGAAGGGTGCTGGCTAGCCACAGCTTTCAGTGCTGGCACTTTTCATCTTTGAGTAATTGCTCGACGTTTGCAATTTCTCAGCTCTTATCTACGAGACGGAGAGATAGTGACCTTGACGTTTGGTGGCTAGAGAAGCGCAAAGCCCCACTGTTGCTGCGCCTGTGAAAGCGCTTCCAAGGAAGGGTGCTGGCTAGCAACAGCTTTCAGTGCTGGCACTTTTCATCTCTGAGCAATTGCTCGACGTTTGCAATCTCTCACCTGAGCTCTCTTTAGACTGCGCGAGAGGATGAGCAGAAGATGAGGTGGCTAGAGAAGCCCAGAGCCCCACTGTTCTTAGGACTACAAAAGCACATCCAAGGAAGGGTGCTGGCTAGCCACAGCTTTCAGTGCTGGCATTTTTCATCTCTGAGCAATTGCTCGACGTTTGCAATTTCTCAGCTCTTATCTACGAGACGGAGAGATAGTGACCGTGACGTTTGGTGGGTAGAGAAGCGCAAAGCCCCAGTGTTGCTGCGCCTGTGAAAGCGCTTCCAAGGAAGGGTGCTGGCTAGCAAGAGCTTTCAGTGCTGGCACTTTTCATCTCTGAGCAATTGCTCGACGTTTGTAATTTCTCACCTGAGCTCTCTTTAGACTGCGCGAGAGGATGAGCAGAAGATTAGGTGGCTAGAGAAGCCCAGAGCACCAGTGTTCTTAGGGCTACAAAAGCGCTTCCAAGGAAGGGTGCTGGCTAGCAAGAGCTTTCAGTGCTGGCACTTTTCATCTCTGAGCAATTGCTCGACGTTTACAATTTGTCAGCTTGTGTCTAC
This sequence comes from Sarcoramphus papa, assembly GCA_037962945.1. Taxonomy (NCBI): domain Eukaryota; kingdom Metazoa; phylum Chordata; class Aves; order Accipitriformes; family Cathartidae; genus Sarcoramphus; species Sarcoramphus papa. The sequence goes on from CM075586.1 coordinate 96,991,649, forward strand.
GAGAAGGAAAGAGAATGACCATGACGTTTGGTGGGTAGAGAAGCGCAAAGCCCCAGTGTTGCTGCGCCTGTGAAAGCGCTTCCAAGGAAGGGTGCTGGCTAGCCACAGCTTTCAGTGCTGGCACTTTTCATCTCTGAGCAATTGCTCGACGTTTGCAATTTCTCACCTGAGCGCTCTTTAGACTGCGCGAGAGGATGAGCAGAAGATTAGGTGGCTAGAGAAGCCCAGAGCCCCAGTGTTCTTAGGCCTACAAAAGCGCTTCCAAGGAAGGGTGCTGGCTAGCAACAGCTTTCAGTGCTGGCACTTTTCATCTTTGAGTAATTGCTCGACGTTTGCAATTTCTCAGCTCTTGTCTAAGAGACGGAAAGAGAACGACCGTGACGTTTGGTGGGTAGAGAAGCGCAAAGCCCCAGTGTTGCTGCGCCTGTGAAAGCGCTTCCAAGGAAGGGTGCTGGCTAGCAACAGCTTTCAGTGCTGGCACTTTTCATCTCTGAGCAATTGCTCGACGTTTGCAATTTCTCACCTCAGCTCTCTTTAGACTGCGCGAGAGGATGAGCAGAAGAGTAGGTGGCTAGAGAAGCCCAGAGTCCCAGTGTTCTTAGGGCTACAAAAGCACTTCCAAGGAAGGGTGCTGGCTAGCAACAGCTTTCAGTGCTGGCACTTTTCATCTCTGAGCAATTGCTCGACGTTTGCAATTTCTCACCTGAGCGCTCTTTAGACTGCGTGAGAGGATGAGCAGAAGATTAGGTGGCTAGAGAAGCCCAGAGCACCAGTGTTCTTAGGCCTACAAAAGCACTTCCAAGGAAGGGTGCTGGCTAGCAACAGCTTTCAGTGCTGGCACTTTTCATCTGTGAGTAATTGCTCGATGTTTGCAATTTCTCAGCTCTTATCTACGAGACGGAGAGATAGTGACCGTGACGTTTGGTGGCTAGAGAAGCACAAAGCCCCAGTGTTGCTGCACCTGTGAAAGCGCTTCCAAGGAAGGGTGCTGGCTAGCAACAGCTTTCACTGCTGGCACTTTTCATCTCTGAGCAATTGCTCGACGTTTGCAATTTCTCACCTGAGCTCTCTTTAGACTGCGCGAGAGGATGAGCAGAAGATTAGGTGGCTAGAGAAGCCCAGAGCCCTAGTGTTCTTAGGGCTACAAAAGCGCTTCCAAGGAAGGGGGCTGGCTAGCAACAGCTTTCAGTGCTGGCACTTTTCATCTCTGAGCAATTGCTCGACGTTTACAATTTCTCAGGTTGTGTCTACGAGAAGGAAAGAGAATGACCATGACGTTTGTTGGCTAGAGAAGCGCAAAGCCCCAGTGTTGCTGCGCCTGTGAAAGCGCTTCCAAGGAAGGGTGCTGGCTAGCAACAGCTTTCAGTGCTGGCACTTTTCATCTTTGAATAATTGCTCGACGTTTGCAATTTCTCACCTGAGATCTCTTTAGACTGCGCGAGAGGATGAGCTGAAGAGTAGGTGGCTAGAGAAGCCCAGAGCCCCAGTGTTCTTAGGGCTACAAAAGCACTTCCAAGGAAGGGTGCTGGCTAGCAACAGCTTTCAGTGCTGGCACTTTTCATCTCTGAGCAATTGCTCGACGTTTGCAATCTCTCACCTGAGCTCTCTTTAGACTGCGCGAGAGCAGGAGCAGAAGAGTAGGTGGCTAGAGAAGCCCAGAGCCCCAGTGTTCTTAGGCCTACAAAAGCGCTTCCAAGGAAGGGTGCTGGCTAGCAACAGCTTTCAGTGCTGGCGCTTTTCATCTCTGAGCAATTGCTCGACGTTTGCAATTTCTCAGCTCGTGTTTACGAGATGGAGAGATAGTGACCGTGATGTTTGGTGGGCAGAGAAGCGCAAAGCCCCAGTGTTGCTGCGCCTGTGAAAGCGCTTCCAAGGAAGGGTGCTGGCTAGCAACAGCTTTCAGTGCTGGCACTTTTCATCTCTGAGCAATTGCTCGACGTTTGCAATTTCTTACCTGAGCTCTCTTTAGACTGCGCGAGAGGATGAGCAGAAGATTAGGTGGCTAGAGAAGCCCAGAGCCCCACTGTTCTTAGGCCTACAAAAGCGCTTCCAAGGAAGGCTGCTGGCTAGCAACAGCTTTCAGTGCTGGCACTTTTCATCTCTGAGCAATTGCTCGACGTTTGCAATTTCTCAGCTCTTGTCTACGAAACAGAGAGATAGTGACCGTGACGTTTGGTGGGTAGCCAAGCGCAAAGCCCCAGTGTTGCTGCGCCTGTGAAAGCGCTTCCAAGGAAGGGTGCTGGCTAGCAACAGCTTTCAGTGCTGGCACTTTTCATCTCTGAGCAATTGCTCGACGTTTGCAATTTCTCACCTGAGCTCTCTTTAGACTGCGCGAGAGGATGAGCAGAAGAGTAGGTGGCTAGAGAAGCCCAGAGCCCCAGTGTTCTTAGGCCTACAAAAGCGCTTCCAAGGAAGGGTGCTGGCTAGCAACAGCTTTCAGTGCTGGCACTTTTCATCTCTGAGCAATTGCTCGACGTTTACAATTTGTCGGCTCGTGTTTACGAGACGGAGAGTTAGTGACCTTGACGTTTGGTGGGTAGAGAAGCGCAAAGCCCCAGTGTTGCTGCGCCTGTGAAAGCGCTTCCAAGGAAGGGTGCTGGCTAGCAACAGCTTTCAGTGCTGGCACTTTTCATCTCTGAGCAATTGCTCGACGTTTGCAATTTCTCACCTGAGATCTCTTTAGACTGCGCGAGAGGATGAGCAGAAGTGTAGGTGGCTAGAGAAGCCCAGAGCCCCAGTGTTCTTAGGCCTACAAAAGCACTTCCAAGGAAGGGTGCTGGCTAGCAACAGCTTTCAGTGCTGGCACTTTTCATCTCTGAGCAATTGCTCGACGTTTACAATTTCTCAGCTCGTGTCTACGAGAAGGAAAGAGAATGACCATGACGTTTGGTGGCTAGAGAAGCGCAAAGCCCCAGTGTTGCTGCGCCTGTGAAAGCGCTTCCAAGGAAGGGTGCTGGCTAGCAACAGCTTTCAGTGCTGGCACTTTTCATCTCTGAGCAATTGCTCGACGTTTGCAATTTCTCACCTGAGCTCTCTTTAGACTGCGCGAGAGGATGAGCAGAAGAGTAGGTGGCTAGAGAAGCCCAGAGCACCAGTGTTCTTAGGCCTACAAAAGCACTTCCAAGGAAGGGTGCTGGCTAGCAACAGCTTTCAGTGCTGGCACTTTTCATCTTTGAGTAATTGCTCGACGTTTACAATTTCTCAGCTCGTGTCTACGAGACGGAGAGATAGTGACCTTGACGTTTGGTGGGTAGAGAAGCGCAAAGCCCCAGTGTTATTAGGCCTACAAAAGCGCTTCCAAGGAAGGGTGCTGGCTAGCAAGAGCTTTCAGTGCTGGCACTTTTCATCTCTGAGCAATTGCTCGACGTTTGCAATCTCTCAAGTGAGCTCTCTTTAGACTGCGCGAGAGGATGAGCAGAAGATTAGGTGGCTAGAGAAGCCCAGAGCCCCACTGTTCTTAGGGCTACAAAAGCGCTTCCAAGGAAGGGTGCTGGCTAGCAACAGCTTTCAGTGCTGGCACTTTTCATCTCTGAGCAATTGCTCGACGTTTACAATTTCTCAGGTTGTGTCTACGAGAAGGAAAGAGAATGACCATGACGTTTGGTGGCTAGAGAAGCGCAAAACCCCAGTGTTGCTGCGCCTGTGAAAGCGCTTCCAAGGAAGGGTGCTGGCTAGCAACAGCTTTCAGTGCTGGCACTTTTCATCTCTGAGCAATTGCTCGACGTTTGCAATCTCTCACCTGAGCTCTCTTTATACTGCGCGAGAGGATGAGCAGAAGATTAGGTGGCTAGAGAAGCCCAGAGCCCCAGTGTTCTTAGGGCTACAAAAGCGCTTCCAAGGAAGGGTGCTGGCTAGCAACAGCTTTCAGTGCTGGCACTTTTCATCTCTGAGCAATTGCTTGACGTTTGCAATTTCTCAGGTTGTGTCTACGAGAAGGAAAGAGAATGACCATGACGTTTGTTGGCTAGAGAAGCGCAAAGCCCCAGTGTTGCTGCGCCTGTGAAAGCGCTTCCAAGGAAGGGTGCTGGCTAGCAACAGCTTTCAGTGCTGGCACTTTTCATCTTTGAATAATTGCTGGACGTTTGCAATTTCTCACCTCAGCTCTCTTTAGACTGCGCGAGAGGATGAGCTGAAGAGTAGGTGGCTAGAGAAGCCCAGAGCCCCGGTGTTCTTAGGGCTACAAAAGCACTTCCAAGGAAGGGTGCTGGCTAGCAAGAGCTTTCAGTGCTGGCACTTTTCATCTCTGAGCAACTGCTCGATGTTCGCAATCTCTCACCTGAGCTCTCTTTAGACTGCGCGAGAGCAGGAGCAGAATATTAGGTGGCTAGAGAAGCCCAGAGCCCCACTGTTCTTAGGGCTACAAGAGCGCTTCCAAGGAAGGGTGCTGGCTAGCAACAGCTTTCAGTGCTGGCGCTTTTCATCTCTGAGCAATTGCTCGACGTTTGCAATTTCTCGGCTCGTGTTTACGAGACGGAGAGATAGTGACCGTGATGTTTGGTGGGTAGAGAAGCGCAAAGCCCCAGTGTTGCTGCGCCTGTGAAAGCGCTTCCAAGGAAGGGTGCTGGCTAGCAACAGCTTTCAGTGCTGGCACTTTTCATCTCTGAGCAATTGCTCGACGTTTGCAATTTCTCACCTGAGATCTCTTTAGACTGCGCGAGAGGATGAGCAGAAGAGTAGGTGGCTAGAGAAGCCCAGAGCCCCACTGTTCTTAGGCCTACAAAAGCGCTTCCAAGGAAGGGTGCTGGCTAGCAACAGCTTTCAGTGCTGGCACTTTTCATCTTTGAGTAATTGCTCGACGTTTGCAATTTCTCAGCTCTTATCTACGAGACGGAGAGATAGTGACCGTGACGTTTGGTGGCTAGAGAAGCGCAAAGCCCCAGTGTTCTTAGGCCTACAAAAGCGCTTCCAAGGAAGGGTGCTGGCTAGCAACAGCTTTCAGTGCTGGCACTTTTCATCTCTGAGCAATTGCTCGACGTTTGCAATCTCTCACCTGAGCTCTCTTTAGACTGCGCGAGAGGATGAGCAGAAGATTAGGTGGCTAGAGAAGCCCAGAGTCCCACTGTTCTTAGGCCTACAAAAGCGCTTCCAAGGAAGGGTGCTGGCTAGCCACAGCTTTCAGTGCTGGCACTTTTCATCTCTGAGCAATTGCTCGACGTTTACAATTTCTCAGCTCGTGTCTACGAGAAGGAAAGAGAATGACCATGACGTTTGGTGGGTAGAGAAGCGCAAAGCCCCAGTGTTGCTGCGCCTGTGAAAGCGCTTCCAAGGAAGGGTGCTGGCTAGCAACAGCTTTCAGTGCTGGCACTTTTCATCTCTGAGCAATTGCTCGACGTTTGCAATTTCTCACCTGAGCTCTCTTTAGACTGCGCGAGAGGATGAGCAGAAGATTAGGTGGCTAGAGAAGCCCAGAGCCCCACTGTTCTTAGGCCTACAAAAGCACTTCCAAGGAAGGGTGCTGGCTAGCAACAGCTTTCAGTGCTGGCACTTTTCATCTCTGAGCAATTGCTCGACGTTTGCAATTTCTCAGCTCTTGTCTACGAAACAGAGAGATAGTGACCGTGACGTTTGGTGGGTAGAGAAGCGCAAAGCCCCAGTGTTGCTGCGCCTGTGAAAGCGCTTCCAAGGAAGGGTGCTGGCTAGCAACAGCTTTCAGTGCTGGCACTTTTCATCTTTGAATAATTGCTCGACGTTTGCAATTTCTCACCTGAGATCTCTTTAGACTGCGCGAGAGGATGAGTAGAAGAGTAGGTGGCTAGAGAAGCCCAGAGCCGCAGTGTTCTTAGGGCTACAAAAGCACTTCCAAGGAAGGGTGCTGGCTAGCAAGAGCTTTCAGTGCTGGCACTTTTCATCTCTGAGCAATTGCTCGACGTTTGCAATTTCTCTCCTGAGCGCTCTTTAGACTGCGCGAGAGGATGAGCAGAAGATGAGGTGGCTAGAGAAGCCCAGAGCCCCACTGTTCTTAGGCCTACAAAAGCGCTTCCAAGGAAGGGTGCTGGCTAGCAACAGCTTTCAGTGCTGGCACTTTTCATCTTTGAGTAATTGCTCGACGTTTGCAATTTCTCAGCTCGTGTTTACGAGACGGAGAGTTAGTGACCTTGACGTTTGGTGGGTAGAGAAGCGCAAAGCCCCAGTGTTGCTGCGCCTGTGAAAGCGCTTCCAAGGAAGGGTGCTGGCTAGCAACAGCTTTCAGTGCTGGCACTTTTCATCTCTGAGCAATTGCTCGACGTTTGCAATTTCTCACCTGAGATCTCTTTAGACTGCGCGAGAGGATGAGCAGAAGTGTAGGTGGCTAGAGAAGCCCAGAGCCCCAGTGTTCTTAGGCCTACAAAAGCACTTCCAAGGAAGGGTGCTGGCTAGCAACAGCTTTCAGTGCTGGCACTTTTCATCTCTGAGCAATTGCTCGACGTTTACAATTTCTCAGCTCGTGTCTACGAGAAGGAAAGAGAATGACCATGACGTTTGGTGGGTAGAGAAGCGCAAAGCCCCAGTGTTGCTGCGCCTGTGAAAGCGCTTCCAAGGAAGGGTGCTGGCTAGCAACAGCTTTCAGTGCTGGCACTTTTCATCTCTGAGCAATTGCTCGACGTTTGCAATTTCTCACCTGAGCTCTCTTTAGACTGCGCGAGAGGATGAGCAGAAGATTAGGTGGCTAGAGAAGCCCAGAGCCCCACTGTTCTTAGGCCTACAAAAGCACTTCCAAGGAAGGGTGCTGGCTAGCCACAGCTTTCAGTGCTGGCACTTTTCATCTTTGAGCAGTTGCTCGACTTTTGCAATTTCTCAGCTCTTATCTACGAGACGGAGAGATAGTGACCTTGACGTTGGGTGGCTAGAGAAGCACAAAGCCCCAGTGTTGCTGCGCCTGTGAAAGCGCTTCCAAGGAAGGGTGCTGGCTGGCAACAGCTTTCAGTGCTGGCACTTTTCATCTCTGAGCAATTGCTGGACATCTGCAATTTCTCACCTGAGCTCTCTTTAGACTGCGCGAGAGGATGAGCTGAAGAGTAGGTGGATAGAGAAGCCCAGAGCCCCAGTGTTCTTAGGGCTACAAAAGCACTTCCAAGGAAGGGTGCTGGCTAGCCACAGCTTTCAGTGCTGGCACTTTTCATCTCTGAGCAATTGCTCGACGTTTGCAATTTTTCACCTCAGCTCTCTTTAGACTGCGCGAGAGGATGAGCAGAAGATGAGGTGGCTAGAGAAGCCTAGAGCCCCAGTTTTCTTAGGCCTACAAAAGCGCTTCCAAGGAAGGGTGCTGGCTAGCCACAGCTTTCAGTGCTGGCACTTTTCATCTTTGAGCAATTGCTCGACGTTTGCAATTTCTCAGCTCTTATCTACGAGACGGAGAGATAGTGACCGTGACGTTTGATGGCTAGAGAAGCGCAAAGCCCCAGTATTCTTAGGCCTACAAAAGCGCTTCCAAGGAAGGGTGCTGGCTAGCAACAGCTTTCAGTGCTGGCACTTTTCATCTTTGAGTAATTGCTCGACGTTTGCAATTTCTCAGCTCTTATCTACGAGACGGAGAGATAGTGACCTTGACGTTTCGTGGCTAGAGAAGCGCAAAGCCCCACTGTTGCTGCGCCTGTGAAAGCGCTTCCAAGGAAGGGTGCTGGCTAGCAACAGCTTTCAGTGCTGGCACTTTTCATCTCTGAGCAATTGCTCGACGTTTGCAATCTCTCACCTGAGCTCTCTTTAGACTGCGCGAGAGGATGAGCAGAAGAGTAGGTGGCTAGAGAAGCCCAGAGCCCCATTGTTCTTAGGGCTACAAAAGCGCTTCCAAGGAAGGGTGCTGGCTAGCAAGAGCTTTCAGTGCTGGCACTTTTCATCTCTGAGCAATTGCTCGACGTTTACAATTTGTCAGCTTGTGTCTACGAGAAGGAAAGAGAATGACCATGACGTTTGTTGGCTAGAGAAGCGCAAAGCCCCAGTGTTGCTGCGCCTGTGAAAGCGCTTCCAAGGAAGGGTGCTGGCTAGCCACAGCTTTCAGTGCTGGCACTTTTCATCTTTGAATAATTGCTCGACATTTGCAATCTCTCACCTGAGATCTCTTTAGACTGCGCGAGAGGATGAGCAGAAGAGTAGGTGGCTAGAGAAGCCCAGAGCCCCAGTGTTCTTAGGGCTACAAAAGCACTTCCAATGAAGGGTGCTGGCTAGCAACAGCTTTCAGTGCTGGCGCTTTTCATCTCTGAGCAATTGCTCGACGTTTGCAATTTCTCAGCTCTTGTCTACGAAACAGAGAGATAGTGACCGTGATGTTTGGTGGCTAGAGAAGCGCAAAGCCCCAGTGTTGCTGCGCCTGTGAAAGCGCTTCCAAGGAAGGGTGCTGGCTAGCAACAGCTTTCAGTGCTGGCACTTTTCATCTCTGAGCAATTGCTCGACGTTTGCAATTTCTCACCTCAGCTCTCTTTAGACTGCGCGAGAGGATGAGCAGAAGATTAGGTGGCTAGAGAAGCCCAGAGCCCCAGTGTTCTTAGGGCTACAAAAGCGCTTCCAAGGAAGGGTGCTGGCTAGCAACAGCTTTCAGTGCTGGCACTTTTCATCTCTGAGCAATTGCTCGACGTTTGCAATTTCTCAGCTCTTGTCTACGAAACAGAGAGATAGTGACCGTGACGTTTGGTGGGTAGAGAAGCGCAAAGCCCCAGTGTTGCTGCGCCTGTGAAAGCGCTTCCAAGGAAGGGTGCTGGCTAGCAACAGCTTTCAGTGCTGGCACTTTTCATCTTTGAATAATTGCTCGACGTTTGCAATTTCTCACCTGAGATCTCTTTAGACTGCGCGAGAGGATGAGTAGAAGAGTAGGTGGCTAGAGAAGCCCAGAGCCGCAGTGTTCTTAGGGCTACAAAAGCACTTCCAAGGAAGGGTGCTGGCTAGCAAGAGCTTTCAGTGCTGGCACTTTTCATCTCTGAGCAATTGCTCGACGTTTGCAATTTCTCTCCTGAGCGCTCTTTAGACTGCGCGAGAGGATGAGCAGAAGATGAGGTGGCTAGAGAAGCCCAGAGCCCCACTGTTCTTAGGCCTACAAAAGCGCTTCCAAGGAAGGGTGCTGGCTAGCAACAGCTTTCAGTGCTGGCACTTTTCATCTTTGAGTAATTGCTCGACGTTTGCAATTTCTCAGCTCGTGTTTACGAGACGGAGAGTTAGTGACCTTGACGTTTGGTGGGTAGAGAAGCGCAAAGCCCCAGTGTTGCTGCGCCTGTGAAAGCGCTTCCAAGGAAGGGTGCTGGCTAGCAACAGCTTTCAGTGCTGGCACTTTTCATCTCTGAGCAATTGCTCGACGTTTGCAATTTCTCACCTGAGATCTCTTTAGACTGCGCGAGAGGATGAGCAGAAGTGTAGGTGGCTAGAGAAGCCCAGAGCCCCAGTGTTCTTAGGCCTACAAAAGCACTTCCAAGGAAGGGTGCTGGCTAGCAACAGCTTTCAGTGCTGGCACTTTTCATCTCTGAGCAATTGCTCGACGTTTACAATTTCTCAGCTCGTGTCTACGAGAAGGAAAGAGAATGACCATGACGTTTGGTGGCTAGAGAAGCGCAAAGCCCCAGTGTTGCTGCGCCTGTGAAAGCGCTTCCAAGGAAGGGTGCTGGCTAGCAACAGCTTTCAGTGCTGGCACTTTTCATCTTTGAGCAATTGCTCGAAGTTTGCAATTTCTCAACTCGTGTCTACGAGACGGAGAGATAGTGACCGTGACGTTTGATGGCTAGAGAAGCGCAAAGCCCCAGTATTCTTAGGCCTACAAAAGCGCTTCCAAGGAAGGGTGCTGGCTAGCAACAGCTTTCAGTGCTGGCACTTTTCATCTCTGAGCAATTGCTCGACGTTTGCAATTTCTCACCTGAGCTCTCTTCAGACTGCGCGAGAGGATGAGCAGAAGAGTAGGTGGCTAGAGGAGCCCAGAGTCCCAGTGTTCTTAGGGCTACGAAAGCACTTCCAAGGAAGGGTGCTGGCTAGCAACAGCTTTCAGTGCTGCCACTTTTCATCTCTGAGCAATTGCTCGACGTTTGCAATTTCTCCCCTGAGCGCTCTTTAGACTGCGCGAGAGAATGAGCAGAAGATTAGGTGGCTAGAGAAGCCCAGAGCACCAGTGTTCTTAGGCCTACAAAAGCACTTCCAAGGAAGGGTGCTGGCTAGCCACAGCTTTCAGTGCTGGCACTTTTCATCTTTGAGTAATTGCTCGACGTTTGCAATTTCTCAGCTCTTATCTACGAGACGGAGAGATAGTGACCTTGACGTTTGGTGGCTAGAGAAGCGCAAAGCCCCACTGTTGCTGCGCCTGTGAAAGCGCTTCCAAGGAAGGGTGCTGGCTAGCAACAGCTTTCAGTGCTGGCACTTTTCATCTCTGAGCAATTGCTCGACGTTTGCAATCTCTCACCTGAGCTCTCTTTAGACTGCGCGAGAGGATGAGCAGAAGATGAGGTGGCTAGAGAAGCCCAGAGCCCCACTGTTCTTAGGACTACAAAAGCACATCCAAGGAAGGGTGCTGGCTAGCCACAGCTTTCAGTGCTGGCATTTTTCATCTTTGAGTAATTGCTCGACGTTTGCAATTTCTCAGCTCTTATCTACGAGACGGAGAGATAGTGACCGTGACGTTTGGTGGGTAGAGAAGCGCAAAGCCCCAGTGTTGCTGCGCCTGTGAAAGCGCTTCCAAGGAAGGGTGCTGGCTAGCAAGAGCTTTCAGTGCTGGCACTTTTCATCTCTGAGCAATTGCTCGACGTTTGTAATTTCTCACCTGAGCTCTCTTTAGACTGCGCGAGAGGATGAGCAGAAGATTAGGTGGCTAGAGAAGCCCAGAGCACCAGTGTTCTTAGGGCTACAAAAGCGCTTCCAAGGAAGGGTGCTGGCTAGCAAGAGCTTTCAGTGCTGGCACTTTTCATCTCTGAGCAATTGCTCGACGTTTACAATTTGTCAGCTTGTGTCTACGAGAAGGAAAGAGAATGACCATGACGTTTGGTGGGTAGAGAAGCGCAAAGCCCCAGTGTTGCTGCGCCTGTGAAAGCGCTTCCAAGGAAGAGTGCTGGCTAGCCACAGCTTTCAGTGCTGGCACTTTTCATCTCTGAGCAATTGCTCGACGTTTGCAATTTCTCACCTGAGCGCTCTTTAGACTGCGCGAGAGGATGAGCAGAAGATTAGGTGGCTAGAGAAGCCCAGAGCCCCAGTGTTCTTAGGCCTACAAAAGCGCTTCCAAGGAAGGGTGCTGGCTAGCAACAGCTTTCAGTGCTGGCACTTTTCATCTTTGAGTAATTGCTCGACGTTTGCAATTTCTCAGCTCTTGTCTAAGAGACGGAAAGAGAACGACCGTGACGTTTGGTGGGTAGAGAAGCGCAAAGCCCCAGTGTTGCTGCGCCTGTGAAAGCGCTTCCAAGGAAGGGTGCTGGCTAGCAACAGCTTTCAGTGCTGGCACTTTTCATCTCTGAGCAATTGCTCGACGTTTGCAATTTCTCACCTCAGCTCTCTTTAGACTGCGCGAGAGGATGAGCAGAAGAGTAGGTGGCTAGAGAAGCCCAGAGTCCCAGTGTTCTTAGGGCTACAAAAGCACTTCCAAGGAAGGGTGCTGGCTAGCAACAGCTTTCAGTGCTGGCACTTTTCATCTCTGAGCAATTGCTCGACGTTTGCAATTTCTCACCTGAGCGCTCTTTAGACTGCGTGAGAGGATGAGCAGAAGATTAGGTGGCTAGAGAAGCCCAGAGCACCAGTGTTCTTAGGCCTACAAAAGCACTTCCAAGGAAGGGTGCTGGCTAGCAACAGCTTTCAGTGCTGGCACTTTTCATCTGTGAGTAATTGCTCGATGTTTGCAATTTCTCAGCTCTTATCTACGAGACGGAGAGATAGTGACCGTGACGTTTGGTGGCTAGAGAAGCACAAAGCCCCAGTGTTGCTGCACCTGTGAAAGCGCTTCCAAGGAAGGGTGCTGGCTAGCAACAGCTTTCACTGCTGGCACTTTTCATCTCTGAGCAATTGCTCGACGTTTGCAATTTCTCACCTGAGCTCTCTTTAGACTGCGCGAGAGGATGAGCAGAAGATTAGGTGGCTAGAGAAGCCCAGAGCCCTAGTGTTCTTAGGGCTACAAAAGCGCTTCCAAGGAAGGGGGCTGGCTAGCAACAGCTTTCAGTGCTGGCACTTTTCATCTCTGAGCAATTGCTCGACGTTTGCAATTTCTCAGGTTGTGTCTACGAGAAGGAAAGAGAATGACCATGACGTTTGTTGGCTAGAGAAGCGCAAAGCCCCAGTGTTGCTGCGCCTGTGAAAGCGCTTCCAAGGAAGGGTGCTGGCTAGCAACAGCTTTCAGTGCTGGCACGTTTCATCTTTGAATAATTGCTCGACGTTTGCAATTTCTCACCTGAGATCTCTTTAGACTGCGCGAGAGGATGAGCTGAAGAGTAGGTGGCTAGAGAAGCCCAGAGCCCCAGTGTTCTTAGGGCTACAAAAGCACTTCCAAGGAAGGGTGCTGGCTAGCAAGAGCTTTCAGTGCTGGCACTTTTCATCTCTGAGCAATTGCTCGACGTTTGCAATCTCTCACCTGAGCTCTCTTTAGACTGCGCGAGAGCAGGAGCAGAAGAGTAGGTGGCTAGAGAAGCCCAGAGCCCCAGTGTTCTTAGGCCTACAAAAGCGCTTCCAAGGAAGGGTGCTGGCTAGCAACAGCTTTCAGTGCTGGCGCTTTTCATCTCTGAGCAATTGCTCGACGTTTGCAATTTCTCAGCTCGTGTTTACGAGATGGAGAGATAGTGACCGTGATGTTTGGTGGGCAGAGAAGCGCAAAGCCCCAGTGTTGCTGCGCCTGTGAAAGCGCTTCCAAGGAAGGGTGCTGGCTAGCAACAGCTTTCAGTGCTGGCACTTTTCATCTCTGAGCAATTGCTCGACGTTTGCAACTTCTTACCTGAGCTCTCTTTAGACTGCGCGAGAGGATGAGCAGAAGATTAGGTGGCTAGAGAAGCCCAGAGCCCCACTGTTCTTAGGCCTACAAAAGCGCTTCCAAGGAAGGCTGCTGGCTAGCAACAGCTTTCAGTGCTGGCACTTTTCATCTCTGAGCAATTGCTCGACGTTTGCAATTTCTCAGCTCTTGTCTACGAAACAGAGAGATAGTGACCGTGACGTTTGGTGGGTAGCCAAGCGCAAAGCCCCAGTGTTGCTGCGCCTGTGAAAGCGCTTCCAAGGAAGGGTGCTGGCTAGCAACAGCTTTCACTGCTGGCACTTTTCATCTCTGAGCAATTGCTCGACGTTTGCAATTTCTCACCTGAGCTCTCTTTAGACTGCGCGAGAGGATGAGCAGAAGAGTAGGTGGCTAGAGAAGCCCAGAGCCCCAGTGTTCTTAGGCCTACAAAAGCGCTTCCAAGGAAGGGTGCTGGCTAGCAACAGCTTTCAGTGCTGGCACTTTTCATCTCTGAGCAATTGCTCGACGTTTACAATTTGTCGGCTCGTGTTTACGAGACGGAGAGTTAGTGACCTTGACGTTTGGTGGGTAGAGAAGCGCAAAGCCCCAGTGTTGCTGCGCCTGTGAAAGCGCTTCCAAGGAAGGGTGCTGGCTAGCAACAGCTTTCAGTGCTGGCACTTTTCATCTCTGAGCAATTGCTCGACGTTTGCAATTTCTCACCTGAGATCTCTTTAGACTGCGCGAGAGGATGAGCAGAAGTGTAGGTGGCTAGAGAAGCCCAGAGCCCCAGTGTTCTTAGGCCTACAAAAGCACTTCCAAGGAAGGGTGCTGGCTAGCAACAGCTTTCAGTGCTGGCACTTTTCATCTCTGAGCAATTGCTCGACGTTTACAATTTCTCAGCTCGTGTCTACGAGAAGGAAAGAGAATGACCATGACGTTTGGTGGCTAGAGAAGCGCAAAGCCCCAGTGTTGCTGCGCCTGTGAAAGCGCTTCCAAGGAAGGGTGCTGGCTAGCAACAGCTTTCAGTGCTGGCACTTTTCATCTCTGAGCAATTGCTCGACGTTTGCAATTTCTCACCTGAGCTCTCTTTAGACTGCGCGAGAGGATGAGCAGAAGAGTAGGTGGCTAGAGAAGCCCAGAGCACCAGTGTTCTTAGGCCTACAAAAGCACTTCCAAGGAAGGGTGCTGGCTAGCAACAGCTTTCAGTGCTGGCACTTTTCATCTTTGAGTAATTGCTCGACGTTTACAATTTCTCAGCTCGTGTCTACGAGACGGAGAGATAGTGACCTTGACGTTTGGTGGGTAGAGAAGCGCAAAGCCCCAGTGTTATTAGGCCTAGAAAAGCGCTTCCAAGGAAGGGTGCTGGCTAGCAAGAGCTTTCAGTGCTGGCACTTTTCATCTCTGAGCAATTGCTCGACGTTTGCAATCTCTCAAGTGAGCTCTCTTTAGACTGCGCGAGAGGATGAGCAGAAGATTAGGTGGCTAGAGAAGCCCAGAGCCCCACTGTTCTTAGGGCTACAAAAGCGCTTCCAAGGAAGGGTGCTGGCTAGCAACAGCTTTCAGTGCTGGCACTTTTCATCTCTGAGCAATTGCTCGACGTTTACAATTTCTCAGGTTGTGTCTACGAGAAGGAAAGAGAATGACCATGACGTTTGGTGGCTAGAGAAGCGCAAAACCCCAGTGTTGCTGCGCCTGTGAAAGCGCTTCCAAGGAAGGGTGCTGGCTAGCAACAGCTTTCAGTGCTGGCACTTTTCATCTCTGAGCAATTGCTCGACGTTTGCAATCTCTCACCTGAGCTCTCTTTATACTGCGCGAGAGGATGAGCAGAAGATTAGGTGGCTAGAGAAGCCCAGAGCCCCAGTGTTCTTAGGGCTACAAAAGCGCTTCCAAGGAAGGGTGCTGGCTAGCAACAGCTTTCAGTGCTGGCACTTTTCATCTCTGAGCAATTGCTTGACGTTTGCAATTTCTCAGGTTGTGTCTACGAGAAGGAAAGAGAATGACCATGACGTTTGTTGGCTAGAGAAGCGCAAAGCCCCAGTGTTGCTGCGCCTGTGAAAGCGCTTCCAAGGAAGGGTGCTGGCTAGCAACAGCTTTCAGTGCTGGCACTTTTCATCTTTGAATAATTGCTGGACGTTTGCAATTTCTCACCTCAGCTCTCTTTAGACTGCGCGAGAGGATGAGCTGAAGAGTAGGTGGCTAGAGAAGCCCAGAGCCCCGGTGTTCTTAGGGCTACAAAAGCACTTCCAAGGAAGGGTGCTGGCTAGCAAGAGCTTTCAGTGCTGGCACTTTTCATCTCTGAGCAACTGCTCGATGTTCGCAATCTCTCACCTGAGCTCTCTTTAGACTGCGCGAGAGCAGGAGCAGAATATTAGGTGGCTAGAGAAGCCCAGAGCCCCACTGTTCTTAGGGCTACAAGAGCGCTTCCAAGGAAGGGTGCTGGCTAGCAACAGCTTTCAGTGCTGGCGCTTTTCATCTCTGAGCAATTGCTCGACGTTTGCAATTTCTCGGCTCGTGTTTACGAGACGGAGAGATAGTGACCGTGATGTTTGGTGGGTAGAGAAGCGCAAAGCCCCAGTGTTGCTGCGCCTGTGAAAGCGCTTCCAAGGAAGGGTGCTGGCTAGCAACAGCTTTCAGTGCTGGCACTTTTCATCTCTGAGCAATTGCTCGACGTTTGCAATTTCTCACCTGAGATCTCTTTAGACTGCGCGAGAGGATGAGCAGAAGAGTAGGTGGCTAGAGAAGCCCAGAGCCCCACTGTTCTTAGGCCTACAAAAGCGCTTCCAAGGAAGGGTGCTGGCTAGCAACAGCTTTCAGTGCTGGCACTTTTCATCTTTGAGTAATTGCTCGACGTTTGCAATTTCTCAGCTCTTATCTACGAGACGGAGAGATAGTGACCGTGACGTTTGGTGGCTAGAGAAGCGCAAAGCCCCAGTGTTCTTAGGCCTACAAAAGCGCTTCCAAGGAAGGGTGCTGGCTAGCAACAGCTTTCAGTGCTGGCACTTTTCATCTCTGAGCAATTGCTCGACGTTTGCAATCTCTCACCTGAGCTCTCTTTAGACTGCGCGAGAGGATGAGCAGAAGATTAGGTGGCTAGAGAAGCCCAGAGTCCCACTGTTCTTAGGCCTACAAAAGCGCTTCCAAGGAAGGGTGCTGGCTAGCCACAGCTTTCAGTGCTGGCACTTTTCATCTCTGAGCAATTGCTCGACGTTTACAATTTCTCAGCTCGTGTCTACGAGAAGGAAAGAGAATGACCATGACGTTTGGTGGGTAGAGAAGCGCAAAGCCCCAGTGTTGCTGCGCCTGTGAAAGCGCTTCCAAGGAAGGGTGCTGGCTAGCAACAGCTTTCAGTGCTGGCACTTTTCATCTCTGAGCAATTGCTGGACATCTGCAATTTCTCACCTGAGATCTCTTTAGACTGCGCGAGAGGATGAGCAGAAGAGTAGGTGGCTAGAGAAGCCCAGAGCCCCAGTGTTCTTAGGGCTACAAAAGCACTTCCAAGGAAGGGTGCTGGCTAGCCACAGCTTTCAGTGCTGGCACTTTTCATCTCTGAGCAATTGCTCGACGTTTGCAATTTTTCACCTCAGCTCTCTTTAGACTGCGCGAGAGGATGAGCAGAAGATGAGGTGGCTAGAGAAGCCTAGAGCCCCAGTTTTCTTAGGCCTACAAAAGCGCTTCCAAGGAAGGGTGCTGGCTAGCCACAGCTTTCAGTGCTGGCACTTTTCATCTTTGAGCAATTGCTCGACGTTTGCAATTTCTCAGCTCTTATCTACGAGACGGAGAGATAGTGACCGTGACGTTTGATGGCTAGAGAAGCGCAAAGCCCCAGTATTCTTAGGCCTACAAAAGCGCTTCCAAGGAAGGGTGCTGGCTAGCAACAGCTTTCAGTGCTGGCACTTTTCATCTCTGAGCAATTGCTCGACGTTTGCAATTTCTCAGCTCTTATCTACGAGACGGAGAGATAGTGACCTTGACGTTTCGTGGCTAGAGAAGCGCAAAGCCCCACTGTTGCTGCGCCTGTGAAAGCGCTTCCAAGGAAGGGTGCTGGCTAGCAACAGCTTTCAGTGCTGGCACTTTTCATCTCTGAGCAATTGCTCGACGTTTGCAATCTCTCACCTGAGCTCTCTTTAGACTGCGCGAGAGGATGAGCAGAAGAGTAGGTGGCTAGAGAAGCCCAGAGCCCCATTGTTCTTAGGGCTACAAAAGCGCTTCCAAGGAAGGGTGCTGGCTAGCAAGAGCTTTCAGTGCTGGCACTTTTCATCTCTGAGCAATTGCTCGACGTTTACAATTTGTCAGCTTGTGTCTACGAGAAGGAAAGAGAATGACCATGACGTTTGTTGGCTAGAGAAGCGCAAAGCCCCAGTGTTGCTGCGCCTGTGAAAGCGCTTCCAAGGAAGGGTGCTGGCTAGCCACAGCTTTCAGTGCTGGCACTTTTCATCTTTGAATAATTGCTCGACATTTGCAATCTCTCACCTGAGATCTCTTTAGACTGCGCGAGAGGATGAGCAGAAGATGAGGTGGCTAGAGAAGCCCAGAGCCCCAGTGTTCTTAGGGCTACAAAAGCACTTCCAATGAAGGGTGCTGGCTAGCAACAGCTTTCAGTGCTGGCGCTTTTCATCTCTGAGCAATTGCTCGACGTTTGCAATTTCTCAGCTCTTGTCTACGAAACAGAGAGATAGTGACCGTGATGTTTGGTGGCTAGAGAAGCGCAAAGCCCCAGTGTTGCTGCGCCTGTGAAAGCGCTTCCAAGGAAGGGTGCTGGCTAGCAACAGCTTTCAGTGCTGGCACTTTTCACCTCTGAGCAATTGCTCGACGTTTGCAATTTCTCACCTCAGCTCTCTTTAGACTGCGCGAGAGGATGAGCAGAAGATTAGGTGGCTAGAGAAGCCCAGAGCCCCAGTGTTCTTAGGGCTACAAAAGCGCTTCCAAGGAAGGGTGCTGGCTAGCAACAGCTTTCAGTGCTGGCACTTTTCATCTCTGAGCAATTGCTCGACGTTTGCAATTTCTCAGCTCTTGTCTACGAAACAGAGAGATAGTGACCGTGACGTTTGGTGGGTAGAGAAGCGCAAAGCCCCAGTGTTGCTGCGCCTGTGAAAGCGCTTCCAAGGAAGGGTGCTGGCTAGCAACAGCTTTCAGTGCTGGCACTTTTCATCTTTGAATAATTGCTCGACGTTTGCAATTTCTCACCTGAGATCTCTTTAGACTGCGCGAGAGGATGAGTAGAAGAGTAGGTGGCTAGAGAAGCCCAGAGCC
Organism: Sarcoramphus papa; assembly: GCA_037962945.1. NCBI lineage: Eukaryota > Metazoa > Chordata > Aves > Accipitriformes > Cathartidae > Sarcoramphus > Sarcoramphus papa. The sequence continues at coordinate 97,009,743 of CM075586.1, forward strand.
GCAGTGTTCTTAGGGCTACAAAAGCACTTCCAAGGAAGGGTGCTGGCTAGCAAGAGCTTTCAGTGCTGGCACTTTTCATCTCTGAGCAATTGCTCGACGTTTGCAATTTCTCTCCTGAGCGCTCTTTAGACTGCGCGAGAGGATGAGCAGAAGATGAGGTGGCTAGAGAAGCCCAGAGCCCCACTGTTCTTAGGCCTACAAAAGCGCTTCCAAGGAAGGGTGCTGGCTAGCAACAGCTTTCAGTGCTGGCACTTTTCATCTTTGAGTAATTGCTCGACGTTTGCAATTTCTCAGCTCGTGTTTACGAGACGGAGAGTTAGTGACCTTGACGTTTGGTGGGTAGAGAAGCGCAAAGCCCCAGTGTTGCTGCGCCTGTGAAAGCGCTTCCAAGGAAGGGTGCTGGCTAGCAACAGCTTTCAGTGCTGGCACTTTTCATCTCTGAGCAATTGCTCGACGTTTGCAATTTCTCACCTGAGATCTCTTTAGACTGCGCGAGAGGATGAGCAGAAGTGTAGGTGGCTAGAGAAGCCCAGAGCCCCAGTGTTCTTAGGCCTACAAAAGCACTTCCAAGGAAGGGTGCTGGCTAGCAACAGCTTTCAGTGCTGGCACTTTTCATCTCTGAGCAATTGCTCGACGTTTACAATTTCTCAGCTCGTGTCTACGAGAAGGAAAGAGAATGACCATGACGTTTGGTGGCTAGAGAAGCGCAAAGCCCCAGTGTTGCTGCGCCTGTGAAAGCGCTTCCAAGGAAGGGTGCTGGCTAGCAACAGCTTTCAGTGCTGGCACTTTTCATCTCTGAGCAATTGCTCGACGTTTGCAATTTCTCACCTGAGCTCTCTTTAGACTGCGCGAGAGGATGAGCAGAAGAGTAGGTGGCTAGAGAAGCCCAGAGCACCAGTGTTCTTAGGCCTACAAAAGCACTTCCAAGGAAGGGTGCTGGCTAGCAACAGCTTTCAGTGCTGGCACTTTTCATCTTTGAGTAATTGCTCAACGTTTACAATTTCTCAGCTCGTGTCTACGAGACGGAGAGATAGTGACCTTGACGTTTGGTGGGTAGAGAAGCGCAAAGCCCCAGTGTTATTAGGCCTAGAAAAGCGCTTCCAAGGAAGGGTGCTGGCTAGCAAGAGCTTTCAGTGCTGGCACTTTTCATCTCTGAGCAATTGCTCGACGTTTGCAATCTCTCAAGTGAGCTCTCTTTAGACTGCGCGAGAGGATGAGCAGAAGATTAGGTGGCTAGAGAAGCCCAGAGCCCCACTGTTCTTAGGGCTACAAAAGCGCTTCCAAGGAAGGGTGCTGGCTAGCAACAGCTTTCAGTGCTGGCACTTTTCATCTCTGAGCAATTGCTCGACGTTTACAATTTCTCAGGTTGTGTCTACGAGAAGGAAAGAGAATGACCATGACGTTTGGTGGCTAGAGAAGCGCAAAACCCCAGTGTTGCTGCGCCTGTGAAAGCGCTTCCAAGGAAGGGTGCTGGCTAGCAACAGCTTTCAGTGCTGGCACTTTTCATCTCTGAGCAATTGCTCGACGTTTGCAATCTCTCACCTGAGCTCTCTTTATACTGCGCGAGAGGATGAGCAGAAGATTAGGTGGCTAGAGAAGCCCAGAGCCCCAGTGTTCTTAGGGCTACAAAAGCGCTTCCAAGGAAGGGTGCTGGCTAGCAACAGCTTTCAGTGCTGGCACTTTTCATCTCTGAGCAATTGCTTGACGTTTGCAATTTCTCAGGTTGTGTCTACGAGAAGGAAAGAGAATGACCATGACGTTTGTTGGCTAGAGAAGCGCAAAGCCCCAGTGTTGCTGCGCCTGTGAAAGCGCTTCCAAGGAAGGGTGCTGGCTAGCAACAGCTTTCAGTGCTGGCACTTTTCATCTTTGAATAATTGCTGGACGTTTGCAATTTCTCACCTCAGCTCTCTTTAGACTGCGCGAGAGGATGAGCTGAAGAGTAGGTGGCTAGAGAAGCCCAGAGCCCCGGTGTTCTTAGGGCTACAAAAGCACTTCCAAGGAAGGGTGCTGGCTAGCAAGAGCTTTCAGTGCTGGCACTTTTCATCTGTGAGCAACTGCTCGATGTTCGCAATCTCTCACCTGAGCTCTCTTTAGACTGCGCGAGAGCAGGAGCAGAATATTAGGTGGCTAGAGAAGCCCAGAGCCCCAGTGTTCTTAGGGCTACAAGAGCGCTTCCAAGGAAGGGTGCTGGCTAGCAACAGCTTTCAGTGCTGGCGCTTTTCATCTCTGAGCAATTGCTCGACGTTTGCAATTTCTCGGCTCGTGTTTACGAGACGGAGAGATAGTGACCGTGATGTTTGGTGGGTAGAGAAGCGCAAAGCCCCAGTGTTGCTGCGCCTGTGAAAGCGCTTCCAAGGAAGGGTGCTGGCTAGCAACAGCTTTCAGTGCTGGCACTTTTCATCTCTGAGCAATTGCTCGACGTTTGCAATTTCTCACCTGAGATCTCTTTAGACTGCGCGAGAGGATGAGCAGAAGAGTAGGTGGCTAGAGAAGCCCAGAGCCCCACTGTTCTTAGGACTACAAAAGCGCTTCCAAGGAAGGGTGCTGGCTAGCAACAGCTTTCAGTGCTGGCACTTTTCATCTTTGAGTAATTGCTCGACGTTTGCAATTTCTCAGCTCTTATCTACGAGACGGAGAGATAGTGACCGTGACGTTTGGTGGCTAGAGAAGCGCAAAGCCCCAGTGTTCTTAGGCCTACAAAAGCGCTTCCAAGGAAGGGTGCTGGCTAGCAACAGCTTTCAGTGCTGCCACTTTTCATCTCTGAGCAATTGCTCGACGTTTGCAATCTCTCACCTGAGCTCTCTTTAGACTGCGCGAGAGGATGAGCAGAAGATTAGGTGGCTAGAGAAGCCCAGAGTCCCACTGTTCTTAGGCCTACAAAAGCGCTTCCAAGGAAGGGTGCTGGCTAGCCACAGCTTTCAGTGCTGGCACTTTTCATCTCTGAGCAATTGCTCGACGTTTACAATTTCTCAGCTCGTGTCTACGAGAAGGAAAGAGAATGACCATGACATTTGGTGGGTAGAGAAGCGCAAAGCCCCAGTGTTGCTGCGCCTGTGAAAGCGCTTCCAAGGAAGGGTGCTGGCTAGCAACAGCTTTCAGTGCTGGCACTTTTCATCTCTGAGCAATTGCTCGACGTTTGCAATTTCTCACCTGAGCTCTCTTTAGACTGCGCGAGAGGATGAGCAGAAGATTAGGTGGCTAGAGAAGCCCAGAGCACCAGTGTTCTTAGGCCTACAAAAGCACTTCCAAGGAAGGGTGCTGGCTAGCCACAGCTTTCAGTGCTGGCACTTTTCATCTTTGAGCAGTTGCTCGACTTTTGCAATTTCTCAGCTCTTATCTACGAGACGGAGAGATAGTGACCTTGACGTTGGGTGGCTAGAGAAGCACAAAGCCCCAGTGTTGCTGCGCCTGTGAAAGCGCTTCCAAGGAAGGGTGCTGGCTAGCCACAGCTTTCAGTGCTGGCACTTTTCATCTTTGAATAATTGCTCGACGTTTGCAATTTCTCACCTGAGATCTCTTTAGACTGCGCGAGAGGATGAGCTGAAGAGTAGGTGGCTAGAGAAGCCCAGAGCCCCAGTGTTCTTAGGGCTACAAAAGCACTTCCAAGGAAGGGTGCTGGCTAGCCACAGCTTTCAGTGCTGGCACTTTTCATCTCTGAGCAATTGCTCGACGTTTGCAATTTTTCACCTCAGCTCTCTTCAGACTGCGCGAGAGGATGAGCAGAAGATGAGGTGGCTAGAGAAGCCCAGAGCCCCAGTTTTCTTAGGCCTACAAAAGCGCTTCCAAGGAAGGGTGCTGGCTAGCCACAGCTTTCAGTGCTGGCACTTTTCATCTTTGAGCAATTGCTCGACGTTTGCAATTTCTCAGCTCTTATCTACGAGACGGAGAGATAGTGACCGTGACGTTTGATGGCTAGAGAAGCGCAAAGCCCCAGTATTCTTAGGCCTACAAAAGCGCTTCCAAGGAAGGGTGCTGGCTAGCAACAGCTTTCAGTGCTGGCACTTTTCATCTTTGAGTAATTGCTCGACGTTTGCAATTTCTCAGCTCTTATCTACGAGACGGAGAGATAGTGACCTTGACGTTTCGTGGCTAGAGAAGCGCAAAGCCCCACTGTTGCTGCGCCTGTGAAAGCGCTTCCAAGGAAGGGTGCTGGCTAGCAACAGCTTTCAGTGCTGGCACTTTTCATCTCTGAGCAATTGCTCGACGTTTGCAATCTCTCACCTGAGCTCTCTTTAGACTGCGCGAGAGGATGAGCAGAAGAGTAGGTGGCTAGAGAAGCCCAGAGCCCCATTGTTCTTAGGGCTACAAAAGCGCTTCCAAGGAAGGGTGCTGGCTAGCAAGAGCTTTCAGTGCTGGCACTTTTCATCTCTGAGCAATTGCTCGACGTTTACAATTTGTCAGCTTGTGTCTACGAGAAGGAAAGAGAATGACCATGACGTTTGTTGGCTAGAGAAGCGCAAAGCCCCAGTGTTGCTGCGCCTGTGAAAGCGCTTCCAAGGAAGGGTGCTGGCTAGCCACAGCTTTCAGTGCTGGCACTTTTCATCTCTGAGCAATTGCTCGACATTTGCAATCTCTCACCTGAGATCTCTTTAGACTGCGCGAGAGGATGAGCAGAAGATGAGGTGGCTAGAGAAGCCCAGAGCCCCAGTGTTCTTAGGGCTACAAAAGCACTTCCAATGAAGGGTGCTGGCTAGCAACAGCTTTCAGTGCTGGCGCTTTTCATCTCTGAGCAATTGCTCGACGTTTGCAATTTCTCAGCTCGTGTCTACGAAACAGAGAGATAGTGACCGTGATGTTTGGTGGCTAGAGAAGCGCAAAGCCCCAGTGTTGCTGCGCCTGTGAAAGCGCTTCCAAGGAAGGGTGCTGGCTAGCAACAGCTTTCAGTGCTGGCACTTTTCATCTCTGAGCAATTGCTCGACGTTTGCAATTTCTCACCTCAGCTCTCTTTAGACTGCGCGAGAGGATGAGCAGAAGATTAGGTGGCTAGAGAAGCCCAGAGCCCCAGTGTTCTTAGGGCTACAAAAGCGCTTCCAAGGAAGGGTGCTGGCTAGCAACAGCTTTCAGTGCTGGCACTTTTCATCTCTGAGCAATTGCTCGACGTTTGCAATTTCTCAGCTCTTGTCTACGAAACAGAGAGATAGTGACCGTGACGTTTGGTGGGTAGAGAAGCGCAAAGCCCCAGTGTTGCTGCGCCTGTGAAAGCGCTTCCAAGGAAGGGTGCTGGCTAGCAACAGCTTTCAGTGCTGGCACTTTTCATCTTTGAATAATTGCTCGACGTTTGCAATTTCTCACCTGAGATCTCTTTAGACTGCGCGAGAGGATGAGTAGAAGAGTAGGTGGCTAGAGAAGCCCAGAGCCGCAGTGTTCTTAGGGCTACAAAAGCACTTCCAAGGAAGGGTGCTGGCTAGCAACAGCTTTCAGTGCTGGCACTTTTCATCTCTGAGCAATTGCTCGACGTTTGCAATTTCTCTCCTGAGCGCTCTTTAGACTGCGCGAGAGGATGAGCAGAAGATGAGGTGGCTAGAGAAGCCCAGAGCCCCAGTGTTCTTAGGCCTACAAAAGCGCTTCCAAGGAAGGGTGCTGGCTAGCAACAGCTTTCAGTGCTGGCACTTTTCATCTTTGAGTAATTGCTCGACGTTTGCAATTTCTCAGCTCTTATCTACGAGACGGAGAGATAGTGACCGTGACGTTTGGTGGGTAGAGAAGCGCAAAGCCCCAGTGTTGCTGCGCCTGTGAAAGCGCTTCCAAGGAAGGGTGCTGGCTAGCAACAGCTTTCAGTGCTGGCACTTTTCATCTCTGAGCAATTGCTCGACGTTTGCAATCTCTCACCTGAGCTCTCTTTAGACTACTCGAGAGGATGAGCAGAAGATTAGGTGGCTAGAGAAGCCCAGAGCCCCAGTGTTCTTAGGCCTACAAAAGCGCTTCCAAGGAAGGGTGCTGGCTAGCAACAGCTTTCAGTGCTGGCACTTTTCATCTCTGAGCAATTGCTCGACGTTTGCAATTTCTCAGCTCATGTCTACGAGACGGAAAGAGAACGACCGTGACGTTTGGTGGGTAGAGAAGCGCAAAGCCCCAGTGTTGCTGCGCCTGTGAAAGCGCTTCCAAGGAAGGGTGCTGGCTAGCAACAGCTTTCAGTGCTGGCACTTTTCACCTCTGAGCAATTGCTCGACGTTTGCAATTTCTCACCTGAGCTCTCTTTAGACTGCGCGAGAGGATGAGCAGAAGATTAGGTGGCTAGAGAAGCCCAGAGTCCCAGTGTTCTTAGGGCTACAAAAGCACTTCCAAGGAAGGGTGCTGGCTAGCAACAGCTTTCAGTGCTGCCACTTTTCATCTCTGAGCAATTGCTCGACGTTTGCAATTTCTCACCTGAGCTCTCTTTAGAGTGCGCGAGAGGATGAGCAGAAGATTAGGTGGCTAGAGAAGCCCAGAGCCCCAGTGTTCTTAGGCCTACAAAAGCGCTTCCAAGGAAGGGTGCTGGCTAGCAACAGCTTTCAGTGCTGGCACTTTTCATCTGTGAGTAATTGCTCGATGTTTGCAATTTCTCAGCTCTTATCTACGAGACGGAGAGATAGTGACCGTGACGTTTGGTGGCTAGAGAAGCGCAAAGCCCCAGTGTTGCTGCACCTGTGAAAGCGCTTCCAAGGAAGGGTGCTGGCTAGCAACAGCTTTCAGTGCTGGCACTTTTCATCTCTGAGCAATTGCTCGACGTTTGCAATTTCTCACCTGAGCTCTCTTTAGACTGCGCGAGAGGATGAGCAGAAGATTAGGTGGCTAGAGAAGCCCAGAGCCCTAGTGTTCTTAGGGCTACAAAAGCGCTTCCAAGGAAGGGTGCTGGCTAGCAACAGCTTTCAGTGCTGGCACTTTTCATCTCTGAGCAATTGCTCGACGTTTACAATTTCTCAGGTTGTGTCTACGAGAAGGAAAGAGAATGACCATGACGTTTGTTGGCTAGAGAAGCGCAAAGCCCCAGTGTTGCTGCGCCTGTGAAAGCGCTTCCAAGGAAGGGTGCTGGCTAGCCACAGCTTTCAGTGCTGGCACTTTTCATCTTTGAATAATTGCTCGACGTTTGCAATTTCTCACCTGAGATCTCTTTAGACTGTGCGAGAGGATGAGCTGAAGAGTAGGTGGCTAGAGAAGCCCAGAGCCCCAGTGTTCTTAGGGCTACAAAAGCACTTCCAAGGAAGGGTGCTGGCTAGCAAGAGCTTTCAGTGCTGGCACTTTTCATCTCTGAGCAATTGCTCGACGTTTGCAATCTCTCACCTGAGCTCTCTTTAGACTGCGCGAGAGCAGGAGGAGAAGAGTAGGTGGCTAGAGAAGCCCAGAGCCCCAGTGTTCTTAGGCCTACAAGAGCGTTTCCAAGGAAGGGTGCTGGCTAGCAACAGCTTTCAGTGCTGGCGCTTTTCATCTCTGAGCAATTGCTCGACGTTTGCAATTTCTCATCTCGTGTTTACGAGACGGAGAGATAGTGACCGTGATGTTTGGTGGGCAGAGAAGCGCAAAGCCCCACTGTTGCTGTGCCTGTGAAAGCGCTTCCAAGGAAGGGTGCTGGCTAGCAACAGCTTTCAGTGCTGGCACTTTTCATCTCTGAGCAATTGCTCGACGTTTGCAATTTCTCACCTGAGCTCTCTTTAGAGTGCGCGAGAGGATGAGCAGAAGATTAGGTGGCTAGAGAAGCCCAGAGCCCCACTGTTCTTAGGCCTACAAAAGCGCTTCCAAGGAAGGCTGCTGGCTAGCAACAGCTTTCAGTGCTGACACTTTTCATCTCTGAGCAATTGCTCGACGTTTGCATTTCTCAGCTCTTGTCTACGAAACAGAGAGATAGTGACCGTGACGTTTGGTGGGTAGCCAAGCGCAAAGCCCCAGTGTTGCTGCGCCTGTGAAAGCGCTTCCAAGGAAGGGTGCTGGCTAGCAACAGATTTCAGTGCTGGCACTTTTCATCTCTGAGCAATTGCTCAACGTTTGCAATTTCTCACCTGAGCTCTCTTTAGACTGCGCGAGAGGATGAGCAGAAGAGTAGGTGGCTAGAGAAGCCCAGAGCCCCAGTGTTCTTAGGCCTACAAAAGCGCTTCCAAGGAAGGGTGCTGGCTAGCAAGAGCTTTCAGTGCTGGCACTTTTCATCTCTGAGCAATTGCTCGACGTTTACAATTTCTCAGCTCGTGTTTATGAGACGGAGAGATAGTGACCGTGACGTTTGGTGGGTAGAGAAGCGCAAAGCCCCAGTGTTGCTGCACCTGTGAAAGCGCTTCCAAGGAAGGGTGCTGGCTAGCAACAGCTTTCAGTGCTGGCACTTTTCATCTCTGAGCAATTGCTCGACGTTTGCAATTTCTCACCTGAGATCTCTTTAGACTGCGCGAGAGGATGAGCAGAAGAGTAGGTGGCTAGAGAAGCCCAGAGCCCCAGTGTTCTTAGGCCTACAAAAGCACTTCCAAGGAAGGGTGCTGGCTAGCAACAGCTTTCAGTGCTGGCACTTTTCATCTCTGAGCAATTGCTCGACGTTTACAATTTCTCAGCTCGTGTCTACGAGAAGGAAAGAGAATGACCATGACGTTTGGTGGCTAGAGAAGCGCAAAGCCCCAGTGTTGCTGCGCCTGTGAAAGCGCTTCCAAGGAAGGGTGCTGGCTAGCAACAGCTTTCAGTGCTGGCACTTTTCATCTCTGAGCAATTGCTCGACGTTTGCAATTTCTCACCTGAGCTCTCTTTAGACTGCGCGAGAGGATGAGCAGAAGAGTAGGTGGCTAGAGAAACCCAGAGCCGCAGTGTTCTTAGGGCTACAAAAGCACTTCCAAGGAAGGGTGCTGGCTAGCCACAGCTTTCAGTGCTGGCACTTTTCATCTTTGAGTAATTGCTCGACGTTTGCAATTTCTCAGCTCTTATCTACGAGACGGAGAGATAGTGACCTTGACGTTTGGTGGGTAGAGAAGCGCAAAGCCCCAGTGTTGCTGCGCCTGTGAAAGCGCTTCCAAGGAAGGGTGCTGGCTAGCAACAGCTTTCAGTGCTGGCACTTTTCATCTCTGAGCAATTGCTCGACGTTTGCAATCTCTCACCTGAGCTCTCTTTAGACTGCGCGAGAGGATGAGCAGAAGATTAGGTGGCTAGAGAAGCCCAGAGCCCCAGTGTTCTTAGGCCTACAAAAGCGCTTCCAAGGAAGGGTGCTGGCTAGCCACAGCTTTCAGTGCTGGCACTTTTCATCTCTGAGCAATTGCTCGACGTTTACAATTTCTCAGGTTGTGTCTACGAGAAGGAAAGAGAATGACCATGACGTTTGGTGGCTAGAGAAGCGCAAAACCCCAGTGTTGCTGCGCCTGTGAAAGCGCTTCCAAGGAAGGGTGCTGGCTAGCAACAGCTTTCAGTGCTGGCACTTTTCATCTCTGAGCAATTGCTCGACGTTTGCAATCTCTCACCTGAGCTCTCTTTAGACTGCACGAGAGGATGAGCAGAAGATTAGGTGGCTAGAGAAGCCCAGAGCCCCAGTGTTCTTAGGGCTACAAGAGCGCTTCCAAGGAAGGGTGCTGGCTAGCAACAGCTTTCAGTGCTGGCACTTTTCATCTCTGAGCAATTGCTCGACGTTTGCAATTTCTCGGCTCGTGTTTACGAGACGGAGAGATAGTGACCGTGATGTTTGGTGGGCAGAGAAGCGCAAAGCCCCAGTGTTGCTGCGCCTGTGAAAGCGCTTCCAAGGAAGGGTGCTGGCTAGCAACAGCTTTCAGTGCTGGCACTTTTCATCTCTGAGCAATTGCTCGACGTTTACAATTTCTCAGCTCGTGTCTACGAGAAGGAAGGAGAATGACCATGACGTTTGGTGGGTAGAGAAGCGCAAAGCCCCAGTGTTGCTGCGCCTGTGAAAGCGCTTCCAAGGAAGGGTGCTGGCTAGCAACAGCTTTCAGTGCTGGCACTTTTCATCTCTGAGCAATTGCTCGACGTTTGCAATTTCTCACCTGAGATCTCTTTAGACTGCGCGAGAGGATGAGCAGAAGATGAGGTGGCTAGAGAAGCCCAGAGCCCCACTGTTCTTAGGCCTACAAAAGCGCTTCCAAGGAAGGGTGCTGGCTAGCAACAGCTTTCAGTGCTGGCACTTTTCATCTTTGAGTAATTGCTCGACGTTTGCAATTTCTCAGCTCTTATCTACGAGACGGAGAGATAGTGACCGTGACGTTTGGTGGCTAGAGAAGCGCAAAGCCCCAGTGTTCTTAGGCCTACAAAAGCGCTTCCAAGGAAGGGTGCTGGCTAGCAACAGCTTTCAGTGCTGGCGCTTTTCATCTCTGAGCAATTGCTCGACGTTTGCAATCTCTCACCTGAGCTCTCTTTAGACTGCGCGAGAGGATGAGCAGAAGATTAGGTGGCTAGAGAAGCCCAGAGCCCCAGTGTTCTTAGGGCTACAAAAGCGCTTCCAAGGAAGGGTGCTGGCTAGCCACAGCTTTCAGTGCTGGCACTTTTCATCTCTGAGCAATTGCTCGACGTTTACAATTTCTCAGCTCGTGTCTACGAGAAGGAAAGAGAATGACCATGACGTTTGGTGGCTAGAGAAGTGCAAAGCCCCAGTGTTGCTGCGCCTGTGAAAGCGCTTCCAAGGAAGGGTGCTGGCTAGCAACAGCTTTCAGTGCTGGCACTTTTCATCTCTGAGCAATTGCTCGACGTTTGCAATTTCTCACCTGAGCTCTCTTTAGACTGCGCGAGAGGATGAGCAGAAGATTAGGTGGCTAGAGAAGCCCAGAGCACCAGTGTTCTTAGGCCTACAAAAGCACTTCCAAGGAAGGGTGCTGGCTAGCCACAGCTTTCAGTGCTGGCACTTTTCATCTTTGAGCAGTTGCTCGACTTTTGCAATTTCTCAGCTCTTATCTACGAGACGGAGAGATAGTGACCTTGACGTTTGGTGGCTAGAGAAGCACAAAGCCCCAGTGTTGCTGCGCCTGTGAAAGCGCTTCCAAGGAAGGGTGCTGGCTAGCAACAGCTTTCAGTGCTGGCACTTTTCATCTCTGAGCAATTGCTCGACGTTTGTAATTTCTCACCTGAGCTCTCTTTAGACTGTGCGAGAGGATGAGCAGAAGAGTAGGTGGCTAGAGAAGCCCAGAGCCCTAGTGTTCTTAGGGCTACAAAAGCGCTTCCAAGGAAGGGTGCTGGCTAGCAAGAGCTTTCAGTGCTGGCACTTTTCATCTCTGAGCAATTGCTCGACGTTTACAATTTCTCAGGTTGTGTCTACGAGAAGGAAAGAGAATGACCGTGACGTTTGTTGGCTAGAGAAGCGCAAAGCCCCAGTGTTGCTGCGCCTGTGAAAGCGCTTCCAAGGAAGGGTGCTGGCTAGCCACAGCTTTCAGTGCTGGCACTTTTCATCTTTGAATAATTGCTCGACGTTTGCAATTTCTCACCTGAGATCTCTTTAGACTGCGCGAGAGGATGAGCTGAAGATTAGGTGGCTAGAGAAGCCCAGAGCCCCAGTGTTCTTAGGCCTACAAAAGCACTTCCAAGGAAGGGTGCTGGCTAGCAACAGCTTTCAGTGCTGGCACTTTTCATCTCTGAGCAATTGCTCGACGTTTGCAATTTCTCACCTGAGCTCTCTTTAGACTGTGCGAGAGCAGGAGCAGAAGATTAGGTGGCTAGAGAAGCCCAGAGCCCCAGTGTTCTTAGGCCTACAAGAGCGCTTCCAAGGAAGGGTGCTGGCTAGCAAGAGCTTTCAGTGCTGGCACTTTTCATCTCTGAGCAATTGCTCGACGTTTGCAATTTCTCAGGTTGTGTCTACGAGAAGGAAAGAGAATGACCATGACGTTTGTTGGCTAGGGAAGCGCAAAGCCCCAGTGTTGCTGCGCCTGTGAAAGCGCTTCCAAGGAAGGGTGCTGGCTAGCAACAGCTTTCAGTGCTGGCACTTTTCATCTCTGAGCAATTGCTCGACGTTTGCAATCTCTCACCTGAGCTCTCTTTATACTGCGCGAGAGGATGAGCAGAAGATTAGGTGGCTAGAGAAGCCCAGAGCCCCACTGATCTTAGGGCTACAAAAGCGCTTCCAAGGAAGGGTGCTGGCTAGCAACAGCTTTCAGTGCTGGCACTTTTCATCTCTGAGCAATTGCTCGACGTTTGCAATTTCTCAGCTCTTTTCTACGAAACAGAGAGATAGTGACCGTGACGTTTGGTGGGTAGAGAAGCGCAAAGCAGCAGTGTTGCTGCGCCTGTGAAAGCGCTTCCAAGGAAGGGTGCTGGATAGCAAGAGCTTTCAGTGCTGGCACTTTTCATCTCTGAGCAATTGCTCAACGTTTGCAATTTCTCACCTGAGCTCTCTTTAGACTGTGCGAGAGGATGAGCAGAAGAGTAGGTGGCTAGAGAAGCCCAGAGCCCCACTGTTCTTAGGGCTACAAAAGCACTTCCAAGGAAGGGTGCTGGCTAGCAACAGCTTTCAGTGCTGGCACTTTTCATCTCTGAGCAATTGCTCGACGTTTGCAATTTCTCACCTGAGATCTCTTTAGACTGCGCGAGAGGATGAGCTGAAGAGTAGGTGGCTAGAGAAGCCCAGAGCCCCAGTGTTCTTAGGGCTACAAAAGCACTTCCAAGGAAGGGTGCTGGCTAGCAACAGCTTTCAGTGCTGGCACTTTTCATCTCTGAGCAATTGCTCGACGTTTGCAATCTCTCACCTGAGCTCTCTTTAGACTGTGCGAGAGCAGGAGCAGAAGATTAGGTGGCTAGAGAAGCCCAGAGCCCCAGTGTTCTTAGGCCTACAAAAGTGCTTCCAAGGAAGGGTGCTGGCTAGCAAGAGCTTTCAGTGCTGGCGCTTTTCATCTCTGAGCAATTGCTCGACGTTTGCAATTTCTCAGGTTGTGTCTACGAGAAGGAAAGAGAATGACCATGACGTTTGTTGGCTAGGGAAGCGCAAAGCCCCAGTGTTGCTGCGCCTGTGAAAGCGCTTCCAAGGAAGGGTGCTGGCTAGCAACAGCTTTCAGTGCTGGCACTTTTCATCTCTGAGCAATTGCTCGACGTTTGCAATCTCTCACCTGAGCTCTCTTTATACTGCGCGAGAGGATGAGCAGAAGATTAGGTGGCTAGAGAAGCCCAGAGCCCCAGTGTTCTTAGGCCTACAAAAGTGCTTCCAAGGAAGGGTGCTGGCTAGCAAGAGCTTTCAGTGCTGGCACTTTTCATCTCTGAGCAATTGCTCGACGTTTACAATTTCTCAGGTTGTGTCTACGAGAAGGAAAGGGAATGACCATGACGTTTGTTGGCTAGAGAAGCGCAAAGCCCCAGTGTTACTGCGCCTGTGAAAGCGCTTCCAAGGAAGGGTGCTGGCTAGCCACAGCTTTCAGTGCTGGCACTTTTCATCTTTGAATAATTGCTCGACGTTTGCAATTTCTCACCTGAGATCTCTTTAGACTGCGCGAGAGGATGAGCTGAAGAGTAGGTGGCTAGAGAAGCCCAGAGCCCCAGTGTTCTTAGGGCTACAAAAGCACTTCCAAGGAAGGGTGCTGGCTAGCAACAGCTTTCAGTGCTGCCACTTTTCATCTCTGAGCAATTGCTCGATGTTTGCAATCTCTCACCTGAGCTCTCTTTAGACTGCGCGAGAGCAGGAGGAGAAGATTAGGTGGCTAGAGAAGCCCAGAGCCCCAGTGTTCTTAGGGCTACAAGAGCGCTTCCAAGGAAGGGTGCTGGCTAGCAACAGCTTTCAGTGCTGGCGCTTTTCATCTCTGAGCAATTGCTCGACGTTTGCAATTTCTCGGCTCGTGTTTACGAGACAGAGAGATAGTGACCGTGATGTTTGGTGGGCAGAGAAGCGCAAAGCCCCAGTGTTGCTGCGCCTGTGAAAGCGCTTCCAAGGAAGGGTGCTGGCTAGCAACAGCTTTCAGTGCTGGCACTTTTCATCTCTGAGCAATTGCTGGACGTTTGCAATTTCTCACCTGAGCTCTCTTTAGACTGCGCGAGAGGATGAGCAGAAGAGTAGGTGGCTAGAGAAGCCCAGAGCCCCAGTGTTCTTAGGGCTACAAAAGCGCTTCCAAGGAAGGGTGCTGGCTAGCAACAGCTTTCAGTGCTGGCACTTTTCATCTCTGAGCAATTGCTCGACGTTTGCAATTTCTCAGCTCTTGTCTACGAAACAGAGAGATAGTGACTGTGACGTTTGGTGGCTAGAGAAGCGCAAAGCCCCAGTGTTGCTGCGCCTGTGAAAGCGCTTCCAAGGAAGGGTGCTGGCTAGCCACAGCTTTCAGTGCTGGCACTTTTCATCTCTGAGCAATTGCTCGACGTTTGCAATTTCTCACCTGAGCTCTCTTTAGAGTGCGCGAGAGGATGAGCAGAAGATTAGGTGGCTAGAGAAGCCCAGAGCCCCAGTGTTCTTAGGCCTACAAAAGCACTTCCAAGGAAGGGTGCTGGCTAGCAACAGCTTTCAGTGCTGGCACTTTTCATCTCTGAGCAATTGCTCGACGTTTGCAATTTCTCACCTGAGATCTCTTTAGACTGCGCGAGAGGATGAGCAGAAGATTAGGTGGCTAGAGAAGCCCAGAGCCCCAGTGTTTTTAGGCCTACAAAAGCGCTTCCAAGGAAGGGTGCTGGCTAGCAACAGCTTTCAGTGCTGGCACTTTTCATCTCTGAGCAATTGCTCGACGTTTGCAATTTCTCAGCTCTTGTCTACGAAACAGAGAGATAGTGACCGTGATGTTTGGTGGGTAGAGAAGCGCAAAGCCCCAGTGTTGCTGCGCCTGTGAAAGCGCTTCCAAGGAAGGGTGCTGGATAGCAAGAGCTTTCAGTGCTGCCACTTTTCATCTCTGAGCAATTGCTCGACGTTTGCAATTTCTCACCTGAGCTCTCTTTAGACTGTGCGAGAGGATGAGCAGAAGAGTAGGTGGCTAGAGAAGCCCAGAGCCCCACTGTTCTTAGGGCTACAAAAGCACTTCCAAGGAAGGGTGCTGGCTAGCAACAGCTTTCAGTGCTGGCACTTTTCATCTCTGAGCAATTGCTCGACGTTTGCAATTTCTCACCTGAGATCTCTTTAGACTGCGCGAGAGGATGAGCAGAAGATTAGGTGGCTAGAGAAGCCCAGAGCCCCACTGTTCTTAGGCCTACAAAAGCACTTCCAAGGAAGGGTGCTGGCTAGCCACAGCTTTCAGTGCTGGCACTTTTCATCTTTGAGTAATTGCTCGACGTTTGCAATTTCTCAGCTCTTATCTACGAGACGGAGAGATAGTGACCGTGACGTTTGTTGGCTAGAGAAGCGCAAAGCCCCAGTGTTGCTGCGCCTGTGAAAGCGCTTCCAAGGAAGGGTGCTGGCTAGCAACAGCTTTCAGTGCTTGCACTTTTCATCTCTGAGCAATTGCTCGACGTTTGCAATCTCTCACCTGAGCTCTCTTTATACTGCGCGAGAGGATGAGCAGAAGATTAGGTGGCTAGAGAAGCCCAGAGCCCCAGTGTTCTTAGGGCTACAAAAGCGCTTCCAAGGAAGGGTTCTGGCTAGCAAGAGCTTTCAGTGCTGGCACTTTTCATCTCTGAGCAATTGCTCGACGTTTACAATTTCTCAGGTTGTGTCTACGAGAAGGAAAGGGAATGACCATGACGTTTGTTAGCTAGAGAAGCGCAAAGCCCCAGTGTTACTGCGCCTGTGAAAGCGCTTCCAAGGAAGGGTGCTGGCTAGCCACAGCTTTCAGTGCTGGCACTTTTCATCTTTGAATAATTGCTCGACGTTTGCAATTTCTCACCTGAGATCTCTTTAGACTGCGCGAGAGGATGAGCTGAAGAGTAGGTGGCTAGAGAAGCCCAGAGCCCCAGTGTTCTTAGGCCTACAAAAGCGCTTCCAAGGAAGGGTGCTGGCTAGCAACAGCTTTCAGTGCTGGCACTTTTCATCTCTGAGCAATTGCTCGATGTTTGCAATTTCTCACCTGAGCTCTCTTTAGACTGCGCGAGAGCAGGAGCAGAATATTAGGTGGCTAGAGAAGCCCAGAGCCCCAGTGTTCTTAGGGCTACAAGAGCGCTTCCAAGGAAGGGTGCTGGCTAGCAACAGCTTTCAGTGCTGGCGCTTTTCATCTCTGAGCAATTGCTCGATGTTTGCAATTTCTCGGCTTGTGTTTACGAGACGGAGAGATAGTGACCGTGATGTTTGGTGGCTAGAGAAGCGCAAAGCCCCAGTGTTGCTGCGCCTGTGAAAGCGCTTCCAAGGAAGGGTGCTGGCTAGCAACAGCTTTCAGTGCTGGCACTTTTCATCTCTGAGCAATTGCTCGACGTTTGCAATTTCTCACCTGAGCTCTCTTTAGACTGCGCGAGAGGATGAGCAGAAGATTAGGTGGCTAGAGAAGCCCAGAGCCCCAGTGTTCTTAGGGCTACAAAAGCGCTTCCAAGGAAGGGTGCTGGCTAGCAAGAGCTTTCAGTGCTGGCACGTTTCATCTCTGAGCAATTGCTCGACGTTTGCAATTTCTCAGCTCTTGTCTACGAAACAGAGAGATAGTGACCGTGACGTTTGGTGGGTAGAGAAGCGCAAAGCCCCAGTGTTGCTGCGCCTGTGAAAGCGCTTCCAAGGAAGGGTGCTGGCTAGCAACAGCTTTCAGTGCTGGCACTTTTCATCTCTGAGCAATTGCTCGACGTTTACATTTTCTCAGCTCGTGTCTACGGGAAGGAAGGAGAATGACCATGACGTTTGGTGGCTAGAAAAGCGCAAAGCCCCAGTGTTGCTGCGCCTGTGAAAGCGCTTCCAAGGAAGGGTGCTGGCTAGCAACAGCTTTCAGTGCTGGCACTTTTCATCTCTGAGCAATTGCTCGACGTTTACATTTTCTCAGCTCGTGTCTACGGGAAGGAAGGAGAATGACCATGACGTTTGGTGGCTAGAAAAGCGCAAAGCCCCAGTGTTGCTGCGCCTGTGAAAGCGCTTCCAAGGAAGGGTGCTGGCTAGCAACAGCTTTCAGTGCTGGCACTTTTCATCTCTGAGCAATTGCTCGACGTTTGCAATTTCTCACCTCAGCTCTCTTTAGACTGCGCGAGAGGATGAGCAGAAGAGTAGGTGGCTAGAGAAGCCCAGAGCCCCACTGTTCTTAGGGCTACAAAAGCACTTCCAAGGAAGGGTGCTGGCTAGCAACAGCTTTCAGTGCTGGCACTTTTCATCTCTGAGCAATTGCTCGACGTTTGCAATTTCTCACCTGAGCTCTCTTTAGACTGCGCGAGAGGATGAGCAGAAGATTAGGTGGCTAGAGAAGCCCAGAGCCCCACTGTTCTTAGGGCTACAAAAGCACTTCCAAGGAAGGGTGCTGGCTAGCCACAGCTTTCAGTGCTGGCACTTTTCATCTTTGAGTAATTGCTCGACGTTTGCAATTTCTCAGCTCTTATCTACGAGACAGAGAGATAGTGACCGTGACGTTTGTTGGCTAGAGAAGCGCAAAGCCCCAGTGTTGCTGCGCCTGTGAAAGCGCTTCCAAGGAAGGGTGCTGGCTAGCAACAGCTTTCAGTGCTGGCACTTTTCATCTCTGAGCAATTGCTCGACGTTTGCAATCTCTCACCTGAGCTCTCTTTATACTGCGCGAGAGGATGAGCAGAAGATTAGGTGGCTAGAGAAGCCCAGAGCCCCAGTGTTCTTAGGGCTACAAAAGCGCTTCCAAGGAAGGGTTCTGGCTAGCAAGAGCTTTCAGTGCTGGCACTTTTCATCTCTGAGCAATTGCTCGACGTTTACAATTTCTCAGGTTGTGTCTACGAGAAGGAAAGGGAATGACCATGACGTTTGTTAGCTAGAGAAGCGCAAAGCCCCAGTGTTACTGCGCCTGTGAAAGCGCTTCCAAGGAAGGGTGCTGGCTAGCCACAGCTTTCAGTGCTGGCACTTTTCATCTTTGAATAATTGCTCGACGTTTGCAATTTCTCACCTGAGATCTCTTTAGACTGCGCGAGAGGATGAGCTGAAGAGTAGGTGGCTAGAGAAGCCCAGAGCCCCAGTGTTCTTAGGCCTACAAAAGCGCTTCCAAGGAAGGGTGCTGGCTAGCAACAGCTTT
The DNA here is from genome assembly GCA_037962945.1 of Sarcoramphus papa. Lineage (NCBI taxonomy): Eukaryota > Metazoa > Chordata > Aves > Accipitriformes > Cathartidae > Sarcoramphus > Sarcoramphus papa. The sequence goes on from CM075586.1 coordinate 97,027,667, forward strand.
CAGTGCTGGCACTTTTCATCTCTGAGCAATTGCTCGATGTTTGCAATTTCTCACCTGAGCTCTCTTTAGACTGCGCGAGAGCAGGAGCAGAATATTAGGTGGCTAGAGAAGCCCAGAGCCCCAGTGTTCTTAGGGCTACAAGAGCGCTTCCAAGGAAGGGTGCTGGCTAGCAACAGCTTTCAGTGCTGGCGCTTTTCATCTCTGAGCAATTGCTCGATGTTTGCAATTTCTCGGCTTGTGTTTACGAGACGGAGATATAGTGACCGTGATGTTTGGTGGCTAGAGAAGCGCAAAGCCCCAGTGTTGCTGCGCCTGTGAAAGCGCTTCCAAGGAAGGGTGCTGGCTAGCAACAGCTTTCAGTGCTGGCACTTTTCATCTCTGAGCAATTGCTCGACGTTTGCAATTTCTCACCTGAGCTCTCTTTAGACTGCGCGAGAGGATGAGCAGAAGATTAGGTGGCTAGAGAAGCCCAGAGCCGCAGTGTTCTTAGGGCTACAAAAGCGCTTCCAAGGAAGGGTGCTGGCTAGCAAGAGCTTTCAGTGCTGGCACTTTTCATCTCTGAGCAATTGCTCGACGTTTGCAATTTCTCAGCTCTTATCTACGAGACGGAGAGAGAGTGACCGTGATTTTTGGTGGCTAGAGAAGCGCAAAGCCCCAGTGTTGCTGCGCCTGTGAAAGCGCTTCCCAGGAAGGGTGCTGGCTAGCAACAGCTTTCAGTGCTGGCACTTTTCATCTCTGAGCAATTGCTCGACGTTTACATTTTCTCAGCTCGTGTCTACGGGAAGGAAGGAGAATGACCATGACGTTTGGTGGCTAGAAAAGCGCAAAGCCCCAGTGTTGCTGCGCCTGTGAAAGCGCTTCCAAGGAAGGGTGCTGGCTAGCAACAGCTTTCAGTGCTGGCACTTTTCATCTCTGAGCAATTGCTCGACGTTTGCAATTTCTCACCTCAGCTCTCTTTAGACTGCGCGAGAGGATGAGCAGAAGAGTAGGTGGCTAGAGAAGCCCAGAGCCCCACTGTTCTTAGGGCTACAAAAGCACTTCCAAGGAAGGGTGCTGGCTAGCAACAGCTTTCAGTGCTGGCACTTTTCATCTCTGAGCAATTGCTCGACGTTTGCAATTTCTCACCTGAGCTCTCTTTAGACTGCGCGAGAGGATGAGCAGAAGATTAGGTGGCTAGAGAAGCCCAGAGCACCAGTGTTCTTAGGGCTACAAAAGCACTTCCAAGGAAGGGTGCTGGCTAGCCACAGCTTTCAGTGCTGGCACTTTTCATCTTTGAGTAATTGCTCGACGTTTGCAATTTCTCAGCTCTTATCTACGAGACGGAGAGATAGTGACCTTGACGTTTGGTGGCTAGAGAAGCGCAAAGCCCCAGTGTTGCTGCGCCTGTGAAAGCGCTTCCAAGGAAGGGTGCTGGCTAGCAACAGCTTTCAGTGCTGGCACTTTTCATCTCTGAGCAATTGCTCGACGTTTACAATTTCTCAGGTTGTGTCTACGAGAAGGAAAGAGAATGACCATGACGTTTGGTGGCTAGAGAAGCGCAAAGCCCCACTGTTGCTGCGCCTGTCAAAGCGCTTCCAAGGAAGGGTGCTGGCTAGCCACAGCTTTCAGTGCTGGCACTTTTCATCTTTGAATAATTGCTCGACGTTTGCAATTTCTCACCTGAGCTCTCTTTAGACTGCGCGAGAGGATGAGCTGAAGAGTAGGTGGCTAGAGAAGCCCAGAGCCCCAGTGTTCTTAGGGCTACAAAAGCACTTCCAAGGAAGGGTGCTGGCTAGCAACAGCTTTCAGTGCTGGCGCTTTTCATCTCTGAGCAATTGCTCGACGTTTGCAATTTCTCGGCTCGTGTTTACGAGACAGAGAGATAGTGACCGTGATGTTTGGTGGGCAGAGAAGCGCAAAGCCCCAGTGTTGCTGCGCCTGTGAAAGTGCTTCCAAGGAAGGGTGCTGGCTAGCAACAGCTTTCAGTGCTGGCACTTTTCATCTCTGAGCAATTGCTGGACATTTGCAATTTCTCACCTCAGCTCTCTTTAGACTGCGCGAGAGGATGAGCAGAAGTGTAGGTGGCTAGAGAAGCCCAGAGCCCCAGTGTTCTTAGGGCTACAAAAGCGCTTCCAAGGAAGGGTGCTGGCTAGCAACAGCTTTCAGTGCTGGCACTTTTCATCTCTGAGCAATTGCTCGACGTTTGCAATTTCTCAGCTCTTGTCTACGAAACAGAGAGATAGTGACCGTGACGTTTGGTGGCTAGAGAAGCGCAAAGCCCCAGTGTTGCTGCGCCTGTGAAAGCGCTTCCAAGGAAGGGTGCTGGCTAGCAACAGCTTTCAGTGCTGGCACTTTTCATCTCTGAGCAATTGCTCGACGTTTGCAATTTCTCACCTGAGCTCTCTTTAGACTGCGCGAGAGGATGAGCAGAAGATTAGGTGGCTAGAGAAGCCCAGAGCCCCAGTGTTCTTAGGCCTACAAAAGCACTTCCAAGGAAGGGTGCTGGCTAGCAACAGCTTTCAGTGCTGGCACTTTTCATCTCTGAGCAATTGCTCGACGTTTGCAATTTCTCACCTGAGCGCTCGTTAGACTGCGCGAGAGGATGAGCAGAAGATTAGGTGGCTAGAGAAGCCCAGAGCCCCAGTGTTTTTAGGCCTACAAAAGCGCTTCCAAGGAAGGGTGCTGGCTAGCAACAGCTTTCAGTGCTGGCACTTTTCATCTCTGAGCAATTGCTCGACGTTTGCAATTTCTCAGCTCTTGTCTACGAAACAGAGAGATAGTGACCGTGATGTTTGGTGGGTAGAGAAGCGCAAAGCCCCAGTGTTGCTGCGCCTGTGAAAGCGCTTCCAAGGAAGGGTGCTGGATAGCAAGAGCTTTCAGTGCTGGCACTTTTCATCTCTGAGCAATTGCTCGACGTTTGCAATTTCTCACCTGAGCTCTCTTTAGACTGTGCGAGAGGATGAGCAGAAGAGTAGGTGGCTAGAGAAGCCCAGAGCCCCAGTGTTCTTAGGGCTACAAAAGCACTTCCAAGGAAGGGTGCTGGCTAGCCACAGCTTTCAGTGCTGGCACTTTTCATCTTTGAATAATTGCTCGACGTTTGCAATTTCTCACCTGAGATCTCTTTAGACTGCGCGAGAGGATGAGCTGAAGAGTAGGTGGCTAGAGAAGCCCAGAGCCCCACTGTTCTTAGGGCTACAAAAGCACTTCCAAGGAAGGGTGCTGGCTAGCAACAGCTTTCAGTGCTGGCACTTTTCATCTCTGAGCAATTGCTCGACGTTTGCAATCTCTCACCTGAGCTCTCTTTAGACTGTGCGAGAGCAGGAGCAGAAGATTAGGTGGCTAGAGAAGCCCAGAGCCCCAGTGTTCTTAGGCCTACAAGAGCGCTTCCAAGGAAGGGTGCTGGCTAGCAAGAGCTTTCAGTGCTGGCACTTTTCATCTCTGAGCAATTGCTCGACGTTTGCAATTTCTCAGGTTGTGTCTACGAGAAGGAAAGAGAATGACCATGACGTTTGTTGGCTAGGGAAGCGCAAAGCCCCAGTGTTGCTGCGCCTGTGAAAGCGCTTCCAAGGAAGGGTGCTGGCTAGCAACAGCTTTCAGTGCTGGCACTTTTCATCTCTGAGCAATTGCTCGACGTTTGCAATCTCTCACCTGAGCTCTCTTTATACTGCGCGAGAGGATGAGCAGAAGATTAGGTGGCTAGAGAAGCCCAGAGCCCCAGTGTTCTTAGGGCTACAAAAGCGCTTCCAAGGAAGGGTGCTGGCTAGCAACAGCTTTCAGTGCTGGCACTTTTCATCTCTGAGCAATTGCTCGACGTTTGCAATTTCTCAGCTCTTGTCTACGAAACAGAGAGATAGTGACCGTGACGTTTGGTGGCTAGAGAAGCGCAAAGCCCCAGTGTTGCTGCGCCTGTGAAAGCGCTTCCAAGGAAGGGTGCTGGCTAGCCACAGCTTTCACTGCTGGCACTTTTCATCTCTGAGCAATTGCTCGACGTTTGCAATTTCTCACCTGAGCTCTCTTTAGAGTGCGCGAGAGGATGAGCAGAAGATTAGGTGGCTAGAGAAGCCCAGAGCCCCAGTGTTCTTAGGCCTACAAAAGCACTTCCAAGGAAGGGTGCTGGCTAGCAACAGCTTTCAGTGCTGGCACTTTTCATCTCTGAGCAATTGCTCGACGTTTGCAATTTCTCACCTGAGCTCTCTTTAGACTGCGCGAGAGGATGAGCAGAAGATTAGGTGGCTAGAGAAGCCCAGAGCCCCAGTGTTTTTAGGCCTACAAAAGCGCTTCCAAGGAAGGGTGCTGGCTAGCAACAGCTTTCAGTGCTGGCACTTTTCATCTCTGAGCAATTGCTCGACGTTTGCAATTTCTCAGCTCTTGTCTACGAAACAGAGAGATAGTGACCGTGATGTTTGGTGGGTAGAGAAGCGCAAAGCCCCAGTGTTGCTGCGCCTGTGAAAGCGCTTCCAAGGAAGGGTGCTGGATAGCAAGAGCTTTCAGTGCTGGCACTTTTCATCTCTGAGCAATTGCTCGACGTTTGCAATTTCTCACCTGAGCTCTCTTTAGACTGTGCGAGAGGATGAGCAGAAGAGTAGGTGGCTAGAGGAGCCCAGAGCCCCACTGTTCTTAGGGCTACAAAAGCACTTCCAAGGAAGGGTGCTGGCTAGCAACAGCTTTCAGTGCTGGCACTTTTCATCTCTGAGCAATTGCTGGACGTTTGCAATTTCTCACCTGAGATCTCTTTAGACTGCGCGAGAGGATGAGCAGAAGATTAGGTGGCTAGAGAAGCCCAGAGCCCCACTGTTCTTAGGCCTACAAAAGCACTTCCAAGGAAGGGTGCTGGCTATCCACAGCTTTCAGTGCTGGCACTTTTCATCTTTGAGTAATTGCTCGACGTTTGCAATTTCTCAGCTCTTATCTACGAGACAGAGAGATAGTGACCGTGACGTTTGTTGGCTAGAGAAGCGCAAAGCCCCAGTGTTGCTGCGCCTGTGAAAGCGCTTCCAAGGAAGGGTGCTGGCTAGCAACAGCTTTCAGTGCTTGCACTTTTCATCTCTGAGCAATTGCTCGACGTTTGCAATCTCTCACCTGAGCTCTCTTTATACTGCGCGAGAGGATGAGCAGAAGATGAGGTGGCTAGAGAAGCCCAGAGCCCCAGTGTTCTTAGGGCTACAAAAGCGCTTCCAAGGAAGGGTTCTGGCTAGCAAGAGCTTTCAGTGCTGGCACTTTTCATCTCTGAGCAATTGCTCGACGTTTACAATTTCTCAGGTTGTGTCTACGAGAAGGAAAGGGAATGACCATGACGTTTGTTAGCTAGAGAAGCGCAAAGCCCCAGTGTTACTGCGCCTGTGAAAGCGCTTCCAAGGAAGGGTGCTGGCTAGCCACAGCTTTCAGTGCTGGCACTTTTCATCTTTGAATAATTGCTCGACGTTTGCAATTTCTCACCTGAGATCTCTTTAGACTGCGCGAGAGGATGAGCTGAAGAGTAGGTGGCTAGAGAAGCCCAGAGCCCCAGTGTTCTTAGGCCTACAAAAGCGCTTCCAAGGAAGGGTGCTGGCTAGCAACAGCTTTCAGTGCTGGCACTTTTCATCTCTGAGCAATTGCTCGATGTTTGCAATTTCTCACCTGAGCTCTCTTTAGACTGCGCGAGAGCAGGAGCAGAATATTAGGTGGCTAGAGAAGCCCAGAGCCCCAGTGTTCTTAGGGCTACAAGAGCGCTTCCAAGGAAGGGTGCTGGCTAGCAACAGCTTTCAGTGCTGGCGCTTTTCATCTCTGAGCAATTGCTCGACGTTTGCAATTTCTCGGCTTGTGTTTACGAGACGGAGAGATAGTGACCGTGACGTTTGGTGGCTAGAGAAGCGCAAAGCCCCAGTGTTGCTGCGCCTGTGAAAGCGCTTCCAAGGAAGGGTGCTGGCTAGCAACAGCTTTCAGTGCTGGCACTTTTCATCTCTGAGCAATTGCTCGACGTTTGCAATTTCTCACCTGAGCTCTCTTTAGACTGCGCGAGAGGATGAGCAGAAGATTAGGTGGCTAGAGAAGCCCAGAGCCCCAGTGTTCTTAGGGCTACAAAAGCGCTTCCAAGGAAGGGTGCTGGCTAGCAAGAGCTTTCAGTGCTGGCACTTTTCATCTCTGAGCAATTGCTCGACGTTTGCAATTTCTCAGCTCTTGTCTACGAAACAGAGAGATAGTGACCGTGACGTTTGGTGGGTAGAGAAGCGCAAAGCCCCAGTGTTGCTGCGCCTGTGAAAGCGCTTCCAAGGAAGGGTGCTGGCTAGCAACAGCTTTCAGTGCTGGCACTTTTCATCTCTGAGCAATTGCTCGACGTTTACATTTTCTCAGCTCGTGTCTACGGGAAGGAAGGAGAATGACCATGACGTTTGGTGGCTAGAAAAGCGCAAAGCCCCAGTGTTGCTGCGCCTGTGAAAGCGCTTCCAAGGAAGGGTGCTGGCTAGCAACAGCTTTCAGTGCTGGCACTTTTCATCTCTGAGCAATTGCTCGACGTTTGCAATTTCTCACCTCAGCTCTCTTTAGACTGCGCGAGAGGATGAGCAGAAGAGTAGGTGGCTAGAGAAGCCCAGAGCCCCACTGTTCTTAGGGCTACAAAAGCACTTCCAAGGAAGGGTGCTGGCTAGCAACAGCTTTCAGTGCTGGCACTTTTCATCTCTGAGCAATTGCTCGACGTTTGCAATTTCTCACCTGAGCTCTCTTTAGAGTGCGCGAGAGGATGAGCAGAAGATTAGGTGGCTAGAGAAGCCCAGAGCACCAGTGTTCTTAGGGCTACAAAAGCACTTCCAAGGAAGGGTGCTGGCTAGCCACAGCTTTCAGTGCTGGCACTTTTCATCTTTGAGTAATTGCTCGACGTTTGCAATTTCTCAGCTCTTATCTACGAGACGGAGAGATAGTGACCTTGACGTTTGGTGGCTAGAGAAGCGCAAAGCCCCAGTGTTGCTGCGCCTGTGAAAGCGCTTCCAAGGAAGGGTGCTGGCTAGCAACAGCTTTCAGTGCTGGCACTTTTCATCTCTGAGCAATTGCTCGACGTTTACAATTTCTCAGGTTGTGTCTACGAGAAGGAAAGAGAATGACCATGACGTTTGGTGGCTAGAGAAGCGCAAAGCCCCACTGTTGCTGCGCCTGTGAAAGCGCTTCCAAGGAAGGGTGCTGGCTAGCCACAGCTTTCAGTGCTGGCACTTTTCATCTTTGAATAATTGCTCGACGTTTGCAATTTCTCACCTGAGCTCTCTTTAGACTGCGCGAGAGGATGAGCTGAAGAGTAGGTGGCTAGAGAAGCCCAGAGCCCCAGTGTTCTTAGGGCTACAAAAGCACTTCCAAGGAAGGGTGCTGGCTAGCAAGAGCTTTCAGTGCTGGCACTTTTCATCTCTGAGCAATTGCTGGACGTTTGCAATTTCTCACCTGAGCTCTCTTTAGACTGCGCGAGAGCAGGAGGAGAAGATTAGGTGGCTAGAGAAGCCCAGAGCCCCAGTGTTCTTAGGGCTACAAGAGCGCTTCCAAGGAAGGGTGCTGGCTAGCAACAGCTTTCAGTGCTGGCGCTTTTCATCTCTGAGCAATTGCTCGACGTTTGCAATTTCTCAGCTCTTATCTACGAGACAGAGAGATAGTGACCGTGATGTTTGGTGGGTAGAGAAGCGCAAAGCCCCAGTGTTGCTGCGCCTGTGAAAGCGCTTCCAAGGAAGGGTGCTGGCTAGCAACAGCTTTCAGTGCTGGCACTTTTCATCTCTGAGCAATTGCTCGACGTTTGCAATTTCTCACCTGAGCTCTCTTTAGAGTGCGCGAGAGGATGAGCAGAAGATTAGGTGGCTAGAGAAGCCCAGAGCCCCAGTGTTCTTAGGCCTACAAAAGCACTTCCAAGGAAGGCTGCTGGCTAGCAACAGCTTTCAGTGCTGGCACTTTTCATCTCTGAGCAATTGCTCGACGTTTGCAATTTCTCAGCTCTTGTCTACGAAACAGAGAGATAGTGACCGTGACGTTTGGTGGGTAGAGAAGCGCAAAGCCCCAGTGTTGCTGCGCCTGTGAAAGCGTTTCCAAGGAAGGGTGCTGGCTAGCAACAGCTTTCAGTGCTGGCACTTTTCATCTCTGAGCAATTGCTCGACGTTTGCAATTTCTCACCTGAGATCTCTTTAGACTGCGCGAGAGGATGAGCAGAAGAGTAGGTGGCTAGAGAAGCCCAGAGCCCCAGTGTTCTTAGGGCTACAAAAGCACTTCCAAGGAAGGGTGCTGGCTAGCAACAGCTTTCAGTGCTGGCACTTTTCATCTCTGAGCAATTGCTCGACGTTTGCAATTTCTCACCTGAGATCTCTTTAGACTGCGCGAGAGGATGAGCAGAAGATTAGGTGGCTAGAGAAGCCCAGAGCCCCAGTGTTCTTAGGCCTACAAAAGCGCTTCCAAGGAAGGGTGCTGGCTAGCCACAGCTTTCAGTGCTGGCACTTTTCATCTTTGAGTAATTGCTCGACTTTTGCAATTTCTCAGCTCTTATCTACGAGACGGAGAGATAGTGACCGTGACGTTTGGTGGGTAGAGAAGCGCAAAGCCCCAGTGTTGCTGCGCCTGTGAAAGCGCTTCCAAGGAAGGGTGCTGGCTAGCAACAGCTTTCAGTGCTGGCACTTTTCATCTCTGAGCAATTGCTGGACGTTTGCAGTCTCTCACCTGAGCTCTCTTTAGACTGCGCGAGAGGATGAGCAGAAGATTAGGTGGCTAGAGAAGCCCAGAGCCCCAGTGTTCTTAACGCTACAAAAGCGCTTCCAAGGAAGGGTGCTGGCTAGCAACAGCTTTCAGTGCTGGCACTTTTCATCTCTGAGCAATTGCTCGACGTTTGCAATTTCTCAGCTCTTGTCTACGAAACAGAGAGATAGTGACCGTGATGTTTGGTGGGCAGAGAAGCGCAAAGCCCCAGTGTTGCTGCGCCTGTGAAAGCGCTTCCAAGGAAGGGTGCTGGCTAGCCACAGCTTTCAGTGCTGGCACTTTTCATCTTTGAGTAATTGCTCGACGTTTGCAATTTCTCAGCTCTTATCTACGAGACGGAGAGATAGTGACCGTGACGTTTGATGGCTAGAGAAGCGCAAAGCCCCAGTGTTCTTAGGCCTACAAGAGCGTTTCCAAGGAAGGGGGCTGGCTAGCAACAGCTTTCAGTGCTGGCACTTTTCATCTCTGAGCAATTGCTCGACGTTTACTATTTCTCAGCTCGTGTCTACGAGAAGGAAAGAGAATGACCATGACGTTTGGTGGCTAGAGAAGCGCAAAGCCCCAGTGTTGCTGCGCCTCTGAAAGCGCTTCCAAGGAAGGGTGCTGGCTAGCAAGAGCTTTCAGTGCTGGCACTTTTCATCTCTGAGCAATTGCTCGACGTTTGCAATTTCTCACCTGAGCTCTCTTTAGACTGCGCGAGAGGATGAGCAGAAGATTAGGTGGCTAGAGAAGCCCAGAGCCCCACTGTTCTTAGGCCTACAAAAGCGCTTCCAAGGAAGGGTGCTGGCTAGCAACAGCTTTCAGTGCTGGCACTTTTCATCTTTGAGCAATTGCTCGACGTTTGCAATTTCTCAGCTCGTGTCTACGAGACGGAGAGATAGTGACCATGACGTTTGGTGGGTAGAGAAGCGCAAAGCCCCAGTGTTGCTGCGCCTGTGAAAGCGCTTCCAAGGAAGGGTGCTGGCTAGCAACAGCTTTCAGTGCTGGCACTTTTCATCTCTGAGCAATTGCTCGACGTTTGCAATCTCTCACCTGAGCTCTCTTTAGACTGCGCGAGAGGATGAGCAGAAGATTACGTGGCTAGAGAAGCCCAGAGCCCCAGTGTTCTTAGGCCTACAAAAGCGCTTCCAAGGAAGGGTGCTGGCTAGCAACAGCTTTCAGTGCTGGCACTTTTCATCTTTGAGTAATTGCTCGACGTTTGCAATTTCTCAGCTCTTATCTACGAGACGGAGAGATAGTGACCGTGACGTTTGGTGGGTAGAGAAGCGCAAAGCCCCAGTGTTGCTGCGCCTGTGAAAGCGCTTCCAAGGAAGGGTGCTGGCTAGCAACAGCTTTCAGTGCTGGCACTTTTCATCTCTGAGCAATTGCTCGACCTTTGCAATCTCTCACCTGAGCTCTCTTTAGACTGCGCGAGAGGATGAGCAGAAGATTAGGTGGCTAGAGAAGCCCAGAGCCCCAGTGTTCTTAGGGCTACAAAAGCGCTTCCAAGGAAGGGTGCTGGCTAGCAAGAGCTTTCAGTGCTGGCACTTTTCATCTCTGAGCAATTGCTCAACGTTTGCAATTTCTCAGCTCGTGTCTACGAGACGGAGAGATAGTGACCGTGACGTTTGGTGGGTAGAGAAGCGCAAAGCCCCAGTGTTGCTGCGCCTGTGAAAGCGCTTCCAAGGAAGGGTGCTGGATAGCAAGAGCTTTCAGTGCTGGCACTTTTCATCTCTGAGCAATTGCTCGACGTTTGCAATTTCTCAAGTGAGCTCTCTTTAGACTGTGCGAGAGGATGAGCAGAAGAGTAGGTGGCTAGAGAAGCCCAGAGCCCCACTGTTCTTAGGGCTACAAAAGCACTTCCAAGGAAGGGTGCTGGCTAGCAACAGCTTTCAGTGCTGGCACTTTTCATCTCTGAGCAATTGCTCGACGTTTGCAATTTCTCACCTGAGATCTCTTTAGACTGCGCGAGAGGATGAGCTGAAGAGTAGGTGGCTAGAGAAGCCCAGAGCCCCACTGTTCTTAGGGCTACAAAAGCGCTTCCAAGGAAGGGTGCTGGCTAGCAAGAGCTTTCAGTGCTGGCACTTTTCATCTCTGAGCAATTGCTCGACGTTTGCAATTTCTCGGCTCGTGTTTACGAGACGGAGAGATAGTGACCGTGATGTTTGGTGGGCAGAGAAGCGCAAAGCCCCAGTGTTGCTGCGCCTGTGAAAGCGCTTCCAAGGAAGGGTGCTGGCTAGCCACAGCTTTCAGTGCTGGCACTTTTCATCTTTGAGTAATTGCTCGACGTTTGCAATTTCTCAGCTCTTATCTACGAGACGGAGAGATAGTGACCGTGACGTTTGATGGCTAGAGAAGCGCAAAGCCCCAGTGTTCTTAGGCCTACAAGAGCGTTTCCAAGGAAGGGGGCTGGGTAGCAACAGCTTTCAGTGCTGGCACTTTTCATCTCTAAGCAATTGCTCGACGTTTACTATTTCTCAGCTCGTGTCTACGAGAAGGAAAGAGAATGACCATGACGTTTGTTGGCTAGAGAAGCGCAAAGCCCCAGTGTTGCTGCGCCTGTGAAAGCGCTTCCAAGGAAGGGTGCTGGCTAGCAACAGCTTTCAGTGCTGGCACTTTTCATCTCTGAGCAATTGCTCGACGTTTGCAATTTCTCACCTGAGATCTCTTTAGACTGCGCGAGAGGATGAGCAGAAGAGTAGGTGGCTAGAGAAGCCCAGAGCCCCACTGTTCTTAGGCCTACAAAAGCGCTTCCAAGGAAGGGTGCTGGCTAGCAACAGCTTTCAGTGCTGGCACTTTTCATCTTTGAGCAATTGCTCGACGTTTGCAATTTCTCAGCTCGTGTCTACGAGACGGAGAGATAGTGACCATGACGTTTGGTGGCTAGAGAAGCGCAAAGCCCCAGTGTTGCTGCGCCTGTGAAAGCGCTTCCAAGGAAGGGTGCTGGCTAGCAACAGCTTTCAGTGCTGGCACTTTTCATCTCTGAGCAATTGCTCGACCTTTGCAATCTCTCACCTGAGCTCTCTTTAGACTGCGCGAGAGGATGAGCAGAAGATTAGGTGGCTAGAGAAGCCCAGAGCCCCAGTGTTCTTAGGGCTACAAAAGCGCTTCCAAGGAAGGGTGCTGGCTAGCAAGAGCTTTCAGTGCTGGCACTTTTCATCTCTGAGCAATTGCTCGACGTTTACAATTTCTCAGGTTGTGTCTACGAGAAGGAAAGGGAATGACCATGACGTTTGTTGGCTAGAGAAGCGTAAAGCCCCAGTGTTACTGCGCCTGTGAAAGCGCTTCCAAGGAAGGGTGCTGGCTAGCCACAGCTTTCAGTGCTGGCACTTTTCATCTTTGAATAATTGCTCGACGTTTGCAATTTCTCACCTGAGATCTCTTTAGACTGCGCGAGAGGATGAGCAGAAGAGTAGGTGGCTAGAGAAGCCCAGAGCCCCAGTGTTCTTAGGGCTACAAAAGCACTTCCAAGGAAGGGTGCTGGCTAGCAAGAGCTTTCAGTGCTGGCACTTTTCATCTCTGAGCAATTGCTCGATGTTTGCAATCTCTCACCTGAGCTCTCTTTAGACTGCGCGAGAGCAGGAGGAGAAGATTAGGTGGCTAGAGAAGCCCAGAGCCCCAGTGTTCTTAGGGCTACAAGAGCGCTTCCAAGGAAGGGTGCTGGCTAGCAACAGCTTTCAGTGCTGGCGCTTTTCATCTCTGAGCAATTGCTCGACGTTTGCAATTTGTCGGCTCGTGTTTACGAGACAGAGAGATAGTGACCGTGATGTTTGGTGGGCAGAGAAGCGCAAAGCCCCAGTGTTGCTGCGCCTGTGAAAGCGCTTCCAAGGAAGGGTGCTGGCTAGCCACAGCTTTCAGTGCTGGCACTTTTCATCTCTGAGCAATTGCTCGACGTTTGCAATTTCTCACCTGAGCTCTCTTTAGACTGCGCGAGAGGATGAGCAGAAGATTAGGTGGCTAGAGAAGCCCAGAATCCCAGTGTTCTTAGGGCTACAAAAGCACTTCCAAGGAAGGGTGCTGGCTAGCAACAGCTTTCAGTGCTGGCACTTTTCATCTCTGAGCAATTGCTCGACGTTTGCAATTTCTCACCTGAGCTCTCGTTAGACTGCGCGAGAGGATGAGCAGAAGATGAGGTGGCTAGAGAAGCCCAGAGCCCCAGTGTTTTTAGGCCTACAAAAGCGCTTCCAAGGAAGGGTGCTGGCTAGCAACAGCTTTCAGTGCTGGCACTTTTCATCTCTGAGCAATTGCTCGACGTTTGCAATTTCTCAGCTCTTGTCTACGAAACAGAGAGATAATGACCGTGATGTTTGGTGGGTAGAGAAGCGCAAAGCCCCAGTGTTGCTGCGCCTGTGAAAGCGCTTCCAAGGAAGGGTGCTGGCTAGCAAGAGCTTTCAGTGCTGGCACTTTTCATCTCTGAGCAATTGCTCGACGTTTGCAATTTCTCACCTGAGCTCTCTTTAGACTGTGCGAGAGGATGAGCAGAAGAGTAGGTGGCTAGAGAAGCCCAGAGCCCCACTGTTCTTAGGGCTACAAAAGAACTTCCAAGGAAGGGTGCTGGCTAGCCACAGCTTTCAGTGCTGGCACTTTTCATCTTTGAATAATTGCTCGACGTTTGCAATTTCTCACCTGAGATCTCTTTAGACTGCGCGAGAGGATGAGCTGAAGAGTAGGTGGCTAGAGAAGCCCAGAGCCCCAGTGTTCTTAGGGCTACAAGGGCGTTTCCAAGGAAGGGTGCTGGCTAGCAACAGCTTTCAGTGCTGGCACTTTTCATCTCTGAGCAATTGCTCGACGTTTGCAATTTCTCACCTGAGCTCTCTTTAGACTGTGCGAGAGCAGGAGCAGAAGATTAGGTGGCTAGAGAAGCCCAGAGCCCCAGTGTTCTTAGGCCTACAAGAGCGCTTCCAAGGAAGGGTGCTGGCTAGCAAGAGCTTTCAGTGCTGGCACTTTTCATCTCTGAGCAATTGCTCGACGTTTGCAATTTCTCAGGTTGTGTCTACGAGAAGGAAAGAGAATGACCATGACGTTTGTTGGCTAGGGAAGCGCAAAGCCCCAGTGTTGCTGCGCCTGTGAAAGCGCTTCCAAGGAAGGGTGCTGGCTAGCAAGAGCTTTCAGTGCTGGCACTTTTCATCTCTGAGCAATTGCTCGACGTTTGCAATCTCTCACCTGAGCTCTCTTTATACTGCGCGAGAGGATGAGCAGAAGATTAGGTGGCTAGAGAAGCCCAGAGCCCCACTGTTCTTAGGGCTACAAAAGCGCTTCCAAGGAAGGGTGCTGGCTAGCAACAGCTTTCAGTGCTGGCACTTTTCATCTCTGAGCAATTGCTCGACGTTTGCAATTTCTCAGCTCTTGTCTACGAAACAGAGAGATAGTGACCGTGACGTTTGGTGGGTAGAGAAGCGCAAAGCCCAAGTGTTGCTGCGCCTGTGAAAGCGCTTCCAAGGAAGGGTGCTGGCTAGCAAGAGCTTTCAGTGCTGGCACTTTTCATCTCTGAGCAATTGCTCAACGTTTGCAATTTCTCAGCTCGTGTCTACGAGACGGAGAGATAGTGACCGTGACGTTTGGTGGGTAGAGAAGCGCAAAGCCCCAGTGTTGCTGCGCCTGTGAAAGCGCTTCCAAGGAAGGGTGCTGGCTAGCAACAGCTTTCAGTGCTGGCACTTTTCATCTCTGAGCAATTGCTCGACGTTTGCAATTTCTCACCTGAGATCTCTTTAGACTGTGCGAGAGGATGAGCAGAAGAGTAGGTGGCTAGAGAAGCCCAGAGCCCCACTGTTCTTAGGGCTACAAAAGCACTTCCAAGGAAGGGTGCTGGCTAGCAACAGCTTTCAGTGCTGGCACTTTTCATCTCTGAGCAATTGCTCGACGTTTGCAATTTCTCACCTGAGATCTCTTTAGACTGCGCGAGAGGATGAGCTGAAGAGTAGGTGGCTAGAGAAGCCCAGAGCCCCACTGTTCTTAGGGCTACAAAAGCGCTTCCAAGGAAGGGTGCTGGCTAGCAAGAGCTTTCAGTGCTGGCACTTTTCATCTCTGAGCAATTGCTCGACGTTTGCAATTTCTCGGCTCGTGTTTACGAGACGGAGAGATAGTGACCGTGATGTTTGGTGGGCAGAGAAGCGCAAAGCCCCAGTGTTGCTGCGCCTGTGAAAGCGCTTCCAAGGAAGGGTGCTGGCTAGCCACAGCTTTCAGTGCTGGCACTTTTCATCTTTGAGTAATTGCTCGACGTTTGCAATTTCTCAGCTCTTATCTACGAGACGGAGAGATAGTGACCGTGACGTTTGATGGCTAGAGAAGCGCAAAGCCCCAGTGTTCTTAGGCCTACAAGAGCGTTTCCAAGGAAGGGGGCTGGGTAGCAACAGCTTTCAGTGCTGGCACTTTTCATCTCTAAGCAATTGCTCGACGTTTACTATTTCTCAGCTCGTGTCTACGAGAAGGAAAGAGAATGACCATGACGTTTGTTGGCTAGAGAAGCGCAAAGCCCCAGTGTTGCTGCGCCTGTGAAAGCGCTTCCAAGGAAGGGTGCTGGCTAGCAACAGCTTTCAGTGCTGGCACTTTTCATCTCTGAGCAATTGCTCGACGTTTGCAATTTCTCAGCTCGTGTCTACGAGACGGAGAGATAGTGACCATGACGTTTGGTGGCTAGAGAAGCGCAAAGCCCCAGTGTTGCTGCGCCTGTGAAAGCGCTTCCAAGGAAGGGTGCTGGCTAGCAACAGCTTTCAGTGCTGGCACTTTTCATCTCTGAGCAATTGCTCGACCTTTGCAATCTCTCACCTGAGCTCTCTTTAGACTGCGCGAGAGGATGAGCAGAAGATTAGGTGGCTAGAGAAGCCCAGAGCCCCAGTGTTCTTAGGGCTACAAAAGCGCTTCCAAGGAAGGGTGCTGGCTAGCAAGAGCTTTCAGTGCTGGCACTTTTCATCTCTGAGCAATTGCTCGACGTTTACAGTTTCTCAGGTTGTGTCTACGAGAAGGAAAGGGAATGACCATGACGTTTGTTGGCTAGAGAAGCGTAAAGCCCCAGTGTTACTGCGCCTGTGAAAGCGCTTCCAAGGAAGGGTGCTGGCTAGCCACAGCTTTCAGTGCTGGCACTTTTCATCTTTGAATAATTGCTCGACGTTTGCAATTTCTCACCTGAGATCTCTTTAGACTGCGCGAGAGGATGAGCAGAAGAGTAGGTGGCTAGAGAAGCCCAGAGCCCCAGTGTTCTTAGGGCTACAAAAGCACTTCCAAGGAAGGGTGCTGGCTAGCAAGAGCTTTCAGTGCTGCCACTTTTCATCTCTGAGCAATTGCTCGATGTTTGCAATCTCTCACCTGAGCTCTCTTTAGACTGCGCGAGAGCAGGAGGAGAAGATTAGGTGGCTAGAGAAGCCCAGAGCCCCAGTGTTCTTAGGGCTACAAGAGCGCTTCCAAGGAAGGGTGCTGGCTAGCAACAGCTTTCAGTGCTGGCGCTTTTCATCTCTGAGCAATTGCTCGACGTTTGCAATTTGTCGGCTCGTGTTTACGAGACAGAGAGATAGTGACCGTGATGTTTGGTGGGCAGAGAAGCGCAAAGCCCCAGTGTTGCTGCGCCTGTGAAAGCGCT
The DNA here is from genome assembly GCA_037962945.1 of Sarcoramphus papa. Lineage (NCBI taxonomy): Eukaryota > Metazoa > Chordata > Aves > Accipitriformes > Cathartidae > Sarcoramphus > Sarcoramphus papa. The sequence continues at coordinate 97,043,886 of CM075586.1, forward strand.
TCCAAGGAAGGGTGCTGGCTAGCCACAGCTTTCAGTGCTGGCACTTTTCATCTCTGAGCAATTGCTCGACGTTTGCAATTTCTCACCTGACCTCTCTTTAGACTGCGCGAGAGGATGAGCAGAAGATTAGGTGGCTAGAGAAGCCCAGAATCCCAGTGTTCTTAGGGCTACAAAAGCACTTCCAAGGAAGGGTGCTGGCTAGCAACAGCTTTCAGTGCTGGCACTTTTCATCTCTGAGCAATTGCTCGACGTTTGCAATTTCTCACCTGAGCGCTCGTTAGACTGCGCGAGAGGATGAGCAGAAGATGAGGTGGCTAGAGAAGCCCAGAGCCCCAGTGTTTTTAGGCCTACAAAAGCGCTTCCAAGGAAGGGTGCTGGCTAGCAACAGCTTTCAGTGCTGGCACTTTTCATCTCTGAGCAATTGCTCGACGTTTGCAATTTCTCAGCTCTTGTCTACGAAACAGAGAGATAGTGACCGTGATGTTTGGTGGGTAGAGAAGCGCAAAGCCCCAGTGTTGCTGCGCCTGTGAAAGCGCTTCCAAGGAAGGGTGCTGGCTAGCAAGAGCTTTCAGTGCTGGCACTTTTCATCTCTGAGCAATTGCTCGACGTTTGCAATTTCTCACCTGAGCTCTCTTTAGACTGTGCGAGAGGATGAGCAGAAGAGTAGGTGGCTAGAGAAGCCCAGAGCCCCACTGTTCTTAGGGCTACAAAAGAACTTCCAAGGAAGGGTGCTGGCTAGCCACAGCTTTCAGTGCTGGCACTTTTCATCTTTGAATAATTGCTCGACGTTTGCAATTTCTCACCTGAGATCTCTTTAGACTGCGCGAGAGGATGAGCTGAAGAGTAGGTGGCTAGAGAAGCCCAGAGCCCCAGTGTTCTTAGGGCTACAAGGGCGTTTCCAAGGAAGGGTGCTGGCTAGCAACAGCTTTCAGTGCTGGCACTTTTCATCTCTGAGCAATTGCTCGACGTTTGCAATTTCTCACCTGAGCTCTCTTTAGACTGTGCGAGAGCAGGAGCAGAAGATTAGGTGGCTAGAGAAGCCCAGAGCCCCAGTGTTCTTAGGCCTACAAGAGCGCTTCCAAGGAAGGGTGCTGGCTAGCAAGAGCTTTCAGTGCTGGCACTTTTCATCTCTGAGCAATTGCTCGACGTTTGCAATTTCTCAGGTTGTGTCTACGAGAAGGAAAGAGAATGACCATGACGTTTGTTGGCTAGGGAAGCGCAAAGCCCCAGTGTTGCTGCGCCTGTGAAAGCGCTTCCAAGGAAGGGTGCTGGCTAGCAAGAGCTTTCAGTGCTGGCACTTTTCATCTCTGAGCAATTGCTCGACGTTTGCAATCTCTCACCTGAGCTCTCTTTATACTGCGCGAGAGGATGAGCAGAAGATTAGGTGGCTAGAGAAGCCCAGAGCCCCACTGTTCTTAGGGCTACAAAAGCGCTTCCAAGGAAGGGTGCTGGCTAGCAACAGCTTTCAGTGCTGGCACTTTTCATCTCTGAGCAATTGCTCGACGTTTGCAATTTCTCAGCTCTTGTCTACGAAACAGAGAGATAGTGACCGTGACGTTTGGTGGGTAGAGAAGCGCAAAGCCCAAGTGTTGCTGCGCCTGTGAAAGCGCTTCCAAGGAAGGGTGCTGGATAGCAAGAGCTTTCAGTGCTGGCACTTTTCATCTCTGAGCAATTGCTCGACGTTTGCAATTTCTCACCTGAGCTCTCTTTAGACTGTGCGAGAGGATGAGCAGAAGAGTAGGTGGCTAGAGAAGCCCAGAGCCCCACTGTTCTTAGGGCTACAAAAGCACTTCCAAGGAAGGGTGCTGGCTAGCAACAGCTTTCAGTGCTGGCACTTTTCATCTCTGAGCAATTGCTCGACGTTTGCAATTTCTCACCTGAGATCTCTTTAGACTGCGCGAGAGGATGAGCTGAAGAGTAGGTGGCTAGAGAAGCCCAGAGCCCCAGTGTTCTTAGGGCTACAAAAGCACTTCCAAGGAAGGGTGCTGGCTAGCAACAGCTTTCAGTGCTGGCACTTTTCATCTCTGAGCAATTGCTCGACGTTTGCAATCTCTCACCTGAGCTCTCTTTAGACTGTGCGAGAGCAGGAGCAGAAGATTAGGTGGCTAGAGAAGCCCAGAGCCCCAGTGTTCTTAGGCCTACAAGAGCGCTTCCAAGGAAGGGTGCTGGCTAGCAAGAGCTTTCAGTGCTGGCGCTTTTCATCTCTGAGCAATTGCTCGACGTTTGCAATTTCTCAGGTTGTGTCTACGAGAAGGAAAGAGAATGACCATGACGTTTGTTGGCTAGGGAAGCGCAAAGCCCCAGTGTTGCTGCGCCTGTGAAAGCGCTTCCAAGGAAGGGTGCTGGCTAGCAACAGCTTTCAGTGCTGGCACTTTTCATCTCTGAGCAATTGCTCGACGTTTGCAATCTCTCACCTGAGCTCTCTTTAGACTGCGCGAGAGGATGAGCAGAAGATTAGGTGGCTAGAGAAGCCCAGAGCCCCAGTGTTTTTAGGCCTACAAAAGCGCTTCCAAGGAAGGGTGCTGGCTAGCAACAGCTTTCAGTGCTGGCACTTTTCATCTCTGAGCAATTGCTCGACGTTTGCAATTTCTCAGCTCTTGTCTACGAAACAGAGAGATAGTGACCGTGATGTTTGGTGGGTAGAGAAGCGCAAAGCCCCAGTGTTGCTGCGCCTGTGAAAGCGCTTCCAAGGAAGGGTGCTGGCTAGCAACAGCTTTCAGTGCTGGCACTTTTCATCTCTGAGCAATTGCTCGACGTTTGCAATTTCTCACCTGAGCTCTCTTTAGACTGTGCGAGAGGATGAGCAGAAGAGTAGGTGGCTAGAGAAGCCCAGAGCCCCACTGTTCTTAGGGCTACAAAAGCACTTCCAAGGAAGGGTGCTGGCTAGCAACAGCTTTCAGTGCTGGCACTTTTCATCTCTGAGCAATTGCTCGACGTTTGCAATTTCTCACCTGAGATCTCTTTAGACTGCGCGAGAGGATGAGCAGAAGATTAGGTGGCTAGAGAAGCCCAGAGCCCCACTGTTCTTAGGCCTACAAAAGCACTTCCAAGGAAGGGTGCTGGCTAGCCACAGCTTTCAGTGCTGGCACTTTTCATCTTTGAGTAATTGCTCGACGTTTGCAATTTCTCAGCTCTTATCTACGAGACAGAGAGATAGTGACCGTGACGTTTGTTGGCTAGAGAAGCGCAAAGCCCCAGTGTTGCTGCGCCTGTGAAAGCGCTTCCAAGGAAGGGTGCTGGCTAGCAACAGCTTTCAGTGCTTGCACTTTTCATCTCTGAGCAATTGCTCGACGTTTGCAATCTCTCACCTGAGCTCTCTTTATACTGCGCAAGAGGATGAGCAGAAGATTAGGTGGCTAGAGAAGCCCAGAGCCCCAGTGTTCTTAGGGCTACAAAAGCGCTTCCAAGGAAGGGTTCTGGCTAGCAAGAGCTTTCAGTGCTGGCACTTTTCATCTCTGAGCAATTGCTCGACGTTTACAATTTCTCAGGTTGTGTCTACGAGAAGGAAAGGGAATGACCATGACGTTTGTTAGCTAGAGAAGCGCAAAGCCCCAGTGTTACTGCGCCTGTGAAAGCGCTTCCAAGGAAGGGTGCTGGCTAGCCACAGCTTTCAGTGCTGGCACTTTTCATCTTTGAATAATTGCTCGACGTTTGCAATTTCTCACCTGAGATCTCTTTAGACTGCGCGAGAGGATGAGCTGAAGAGTAGGTGGCTAGAGAAGCCCAGAGCCCCAGTGTTCTTAGGGCTACAAAAGCGCTTCCAAGGAAGGGTGCTGGCTAGCAAGAGCTTTCAGTGCTGGCACTTTTCATCTCTGAGCAATTGCTCGATGTTTGCAATTTCTCACCTGAGCTCTCTTTAGACTGCGCGAGAGCAGGAGCAGAATATTAGGTGGCTAGAGAAGCCCAGAGCCCCAGTGTTCTTAGGGCTACAAGAGCGCTTCCAAGGAAGGGTGCTGGCTAGCAACAGCTTTCAGTGCTGGCACTTTTCATCTCTGAGCAATTGCTCGACGTTTGCAATTTCTCGGCTCGTGTTTACGAGACGGAGAGATAGTGACCGTGATGTTTGGTGGCTAGAGAAGCGCAAAGCCCCAGTGTTGCTGCGCCTGTGAAAGCGCTTCCAAGGAAGGGTGCTGGCTAGCAACAGCTTTCAGTGCTGGCACTTTTCATCTCTGAGCAATTGCTCGACGTTTGCAATTTCTCACCTGAGCTCTCTTTAGACTGCGCGAGAGGATGAGCAGAAGATTAGGTGGCTAGAGAAGCCCAGAGCCCCACTGTTCTTAGGCCTACAAAAGCGCTTCCAAGGAAGGGTGCTGGCTAGCAACAGCTTTCAGTGCTGGCACTTTTCATCTCTGAGCAATTGCTCGACGTTTGCAATTTCTCAGCTCTTGTCTACGAAACAGAGAGATAGTGACCGTGACGTTTGGTGGGTAGAGAAGCGCAAAGCCCCAGTGTTGCTGCGCCTGTGAAAGCGCTTCCAAGGAAGGGTGCTGGCTAGCAACAGCTTTCAGTGCTGGCACTTTTCATCTCTGAGCAGTTGCTCGACGTTTACATTTTCTCAGCTCGTGTCTACGGGAAGGAAGGAGAATGACCATGACGTTTGGTGGCTAGAAAAGCGCAAAGCCCCAGTGTTGCTGCGCCTGTGAAAGCGCTTCCAAGGAAGGGTGCTGGCTAGCAACAGCTTTCAGTGCTGGCACTTTTCATCTCTGAGCAATTGCTCGACGTTTGCAATTTCTCACCTGAGCTCTCTTTAGACTGCGCGAGAGGATGAGCAGAAGAGTAGGTGGCTAGAGAAGCCCAGAGCCCCACTGTTCTTAGGGCTACAAAAGCACTTCCAAGGAAGGGTGCTGGCTAGCAACAGCTTTCAGTGCTGGCACTTTTCATCTCTGAGCAATTGCTCGACGTTTGCAATTTCTCACCTGAGCTCTCTTTAGAGTGCGCGAGAGGATGAGCAGAAGATTAGGTGGCTAGAGAAGCCCAGAGCACCAGTGTTCTTAGGGCTACAAGAGCGCTTCCAAGGAAGGGGGCTGGCTAGCCACAGCTTTCAGTGCTGGCACTTTTCATCTTTGAGTAATTGCTCGACGTTTGCAATTTCTCAGCTCTTATCTACGAGACGGAGAGATAGTGACCTTGACGTTTGGTGGCTAGAGAAGCGCAAAGCCCCAGTGTTGCTGCGCCTGTGAAAGCGCTTCCAAGGAAGGGTGCTGGCTAGCAACAGCTTTCAGTGCTGGCACTTTTCATCTCTGAGCAATTGCTCGACGTTTGCAATTTCTCAGGTTGTGTCTACGAGAAGGAAAGAGAATGACCATGACGTTTGGTGGGTAGAGAAGCGCAAAGCCCCACTGTTGCTGCGCCTGTCAAAGCGCTTCCAAGGAAGGGTGCTGGCTAGCCACAGCTTTCAGTGCTGGCACTTTTCATCTTTGAATAATTGCTCGACGTTTGCAATTTCTCACCTGAGCTCTCTTTAGACTGCGCGAGAGGATGAGCTGAAGAGTAGGTGGCTAGAGAAGCCCAGAGCCCCAGTGTTCTTAGGGCTACAAAAGCACTTCCAAGGAAGGGTGCTGGCTAGCAACAGCTTTCAGTGCTGGCACTTTTCATCTCTGAGCAATTGCTGGACGTTTGCAATTTCTCACCTGAGCTCTCTTTAGACTGCGCGAGAGCAGGAGCAGAAGATTAGGTGGCTAGAGAAGCCCAGAGCCCCAGTGTTCTTAGGGCTACAAGAGCGCTTCCAAGGAAGGGTGCTGGCTAGCAACAGCTTTCAGTGCTGGCGCTTTTCATCTCTGAGCAATTGCTCGACGTTTGCAATTTCTCGGCTCGTGTTTACGAGACAGAGAGATAGTGACCGTGATGTTTGGTGGGTAGAGAAGCGCAAAGCCCCAGTGTTGCTGCGCCTGTGAAAGCGCTTCCAAGGAAGGGTGCTGGCTAGCAACAGCTTTCAGTGCTGGCACTTTTCATCTCTGAGCAATTGCTGGATGTTTCCAATTTCTCACCTGAGCTCTCTTTAGACTGCGCGAGAGGATGAGCAGAAGATTAGGTGGCTAGAGAAGCCCAGAGCCGCAGTGTTCTTAGGCCTACAAAAGCGCTTCCAAGGAAGGCTGCTGGCTAGCAACAGCTTTCAGTGCTGGCACTTTTCATCTCTGAGCAATTGCTCGACGTTTGCAATTTCTCAGCTCTTGTCTACGAAACAGAGAGATAGTGACCGTGACGTTTGGTGCGTAGAGAAGCGCAAAGCCCCAGTGTTGCTGCGCCTGTGAAAGCGTTTCCAAGGAAGGGTGCTGGCTAGCAACAGCTTTCAGTGCTGGCACTTTTCATCTCTGAGCAATTGCTCGACGTTTGCAATTTCTCACCTCAGCTCTCTTTAGACTGCGCGAGAGGATGAGCAGAAGAGTAGGTGGCTAGAGAAGCCCAGAGTCCCAGTGTTCTTAGGGCTACAAAAGCACTTCCAAGGAAGGGTGCTGGCTAGCAACAGCTTTCAGTGCTGGCACTTTTCATCTCTGAGCAATTGCTCGACGTTTGCAATTTCTCCCCTGAGGGCTCTTTAGACTGCGCGAGAGGATGAGCAGAAGATTAGGTGGCTAGAGAAGCCCAGAGCCCCAGTGTTCTTAGGCCTACAAAAGCGCTTCCAAGGAAGGGTGCTGGCTAGCCACAGCTTTCAGTGCTGGCACTTTTCATCTTTGAGTAATTGCTCGACCTTTGCAATTTCTCAGCTCTTATCTACGAGACGGAGAGATAGTGACCGTGACGTTTGGTGGGTAGAGAAGCGCAAAGCCCCAGTGTTGCTGCGCCTGTGAAAGCGCTTCCAAGGAAGGGTGCTGGCTAGCAACAGCTTTCAGTGCTGGCACTTTTCATCTTTGAGTAATTGCTCGACGTTTGCAATTTCTCAGCTCTTATCTACGAGACGGAGAGATAGTGACCGTGACGTTTGATGGCTAGAGAAGCGCAAAGCCCCAGTGTTCTTAGGCCTACAAGAGCGTTTCCAAGGAAGGGTGCTGGCTAGCAACAGCTTTCAGTGCTGGCACTTTTCATCTCTGAGCAATTGCTCGACGTTTACTATTTCTCAGCTCGTGTCTACGAGAAGGAAAGAGAATGACCATGACGTTTGGTGGCTAGAGAAGCGCAAAGCCCCAGTGTTGCTGCGCCTCTGAAAGCGCTTCCAAGGAAGGGTGCTGGCTAGCAAGAGCTTTCAGTGCTGGCACTTTTCATCTCTGAGCAATTGCTCGACGTTTGCAATTTCTCACCTGAGCTCTCTTTAGACTGCGCGAGAGGATGAGCAGAAGATTAGGTGGCTAGAGAAGCCCAGAGCCCCACTGTTCTTAGGCCTACAAAAGCGCTTCCAAGGAAGGGTGCTGGCTAGCAACAGCTTTCAGTGCTGGCACTTTTCATCTTTGAGCAATTGCTCGACGTTTGCAATTTCTCAGCTCGTGTCTACGAGACGGAGAGATAGTGACCATGACGTTTGGTGGCTAGAGAAGCGCAAAGCCCCAGTGTTGCTGCGCCTGTGAAAGCGCTTCCAAGGAAGGGTGCTGGCTAGCAACAGCTTTCAGTGCTGGCACTTTTCATCTCTGAGCAATTGCTCGACGTTTGCAATCTCTCACCTGAGCTCTCTTTAGACTGCGCGAGAGGATGAGCAGAAGATTAGGTGGCTAGAGAAGCCCAGAGCCCCACTGTTCTTAGGCCTACAAAAGCGCTTCCAAGGAAGGGTGCTGGCTAGCAACAGCTTTCAGTGCTGGCACTTTTCATCTTTGAGTAATTGCTCGACGTTTGCAATTTCTCAGCTCTTATCTACGAGACGGAGAGATAGTGACCGTGACGTTTGGTGGGTAGAGAAGCGCAAAGCCCCAGTGTTGCTGCGCCTGTGAAAGCGCTTCCAAGGAAGGGTGCTGGCTAGCAACAGCTTTCAGTGCTGGCACTTTTCATCTCTGAGCAATTGCTCGACCTTTGCAATCTCTCACCTGAGCTCTCTTTAGACTGCGCGAGAGGATGAGCAGAAGATTAGGTGGCTAGAGAAGCCCAGAGCCCCAGTGTTCTTAGGGCTACAAAAGCACTTCCAAGGAAGGGTGCTGGCTAGCAAGAGCTTTCAGTGCTGGCACTTTTCATCTCTGAGCAATTGCTCAACGTTTGCAATTTCTCAGCTCGTGTCTACGAGACGGAGAGATAGTGACCGTGACGTTTGGTGGGTAGAGAAGCGCAAAGCCCCAGTGTTGCTGCGCCTGTGAAAGCGCTTCCAAGGAAGGGTGCTGGCTAGCAACAGCTTTCAGTGCTGGCACTTTTCATCTCTGAGCAATTGCTGGACGTTTGCAATCTCTCACCTGAGCTCTCTTTAGACTGCGCGAGAGCAGGAGCAGAAGATTAGGTGGCTAGAGAAGCCCAGAGCCCCACTGTTCTTAGGGCTACAAAAGCGCTTCCAAGGAAGGGTGCTGGCTAGCAAGAGCTTTCAGTGCTGGCACTTTTCATCTCTGAGCAATTGCTCGACGTTTGCAATTTCTCGGCTCGTGTTTACGAGACGGAGAGATAGTGACCGTGATGTTTGGTGGGTAGAGAAGCGCAAAGCCCCAGTGTTGCTGCGCCTGTGAAAGCGCTTCCAAGGAAGGGTGCTGGCTAGCAACAGCTTTCAGTGCTGGCACTTTTCATCTTTGAGTAATTGCTCGACGTTTGCAATTTCTCAGCTCTTATCTACGAGACGGAGAGATAGTGACCGTGACGTTTGATGGCTAGAGAAGCGCAAAGCCCCAGTGTTCTTAGGCCTACAAGAGCGTTTCCAAGGAAGGGGGCTGGCTAGAAACAGCTTTCAGTGCTGGCACTTTTCATCTCTGAGCAATTGCTCGACGTTTACTATTTCTCAGCTCGTGTCTACGAGAAGGAAAGAGAATGACCATGACGTTTGGTGGCTAGAGAAGCGCAAAGCCCCAGTGTTGCTGCGCCTGTGAAAGCGCTTCCAAGGAAGGGTGCTGGCTAGCAAGAGCTTTCAGTGCTGGCACTTTTCATCTCTGAGCAATTGCTCGACGTTTGCAATTTCTCACCTGAGCTCTCTTTAGACTGCGCGAGAGGATGAGCAGAAGATTAGGTGGCTAGAGAAGCCCAGAGCCCCACTGTTCTTAGGCCTACAAAAGCGCTTCCAAGGAAGGGTGCTGGCTAGCAAGAGCTTTCAGTGCTGGCACTTTTCATCTTTGAGCAATTGCTCGACGTTTGCAATTTCTCAGCTCGTGTCTACGAGACGGAGAGATAGTGACCATGACGTTTGGTGGCTAGAGAAGCGCAAAGCCCCAGTGTTGCTGCGCCTGTGAAAGCGCTTCCAAGGAAGGGTGCTGGCTAGCAACAGCTTTCAGTGCTGGCACTTTTCATCTCTGAGCAATTGCTCGACGTTTGCAATCTCTCACCTGAGCTCTCTTTAGACTGCGCGAGAGGATGAGCAGAAGAGTAGGTGGCTAGAGAAGCCCAGAGCCCCAGTGTTCTTAGGGCTACAAAAGCGCTTCCAAGGAAGGGTGCTGGCTAGCATCAGCTTTCAGTGCTGGCACTTTTCATCTCTGAGCAATTGCTCGACGTTTGCAATTTCTCACCTGAGCTCTCTTTAGACTGCGCGAGAGGATGAGCAGAAGAGTAGGTGGCTAGAGAAGCCCAGAGCCCCAGTGTTCTTAGAGCTACAAAAGCACTTCCAAGGAAGGGTGCTGGCTAGCAACAGCTTTCAGTGCTGGCACTTTTCATCTCTGAGCAATTGCTCGACGTTTGCAATCTCTCACCTGAGCTCTCTTTAGACTGCGCGAGAGGATGAGCAGAAGATTAGGTGGCTAGAGAATCCCAGAGCCCCAGTGTTCTTAGGCCTACAAAAGCGCTTCCAAGGAAGGGTGCTGGCTAGCCACAGCTTTCAGTGCTGGCACTTTTCATCTCTGAGCAATTGCTCGACGTTTACAATTTCTCAGCTTGTGTCTAAGAGAAGGAAAGAGAATGACCATGACGTTTGGTGGCTAGAGAAGCGCAAAGCCCCAGTGTTGCTGCGCCTGTGAAAGCGCTTCCAAGGAAGGGTGCTGGCTAGCAACAGCTTTCAGTGCTGGCACTTTTCATCTCTGAGCAATTGCTCGACGTTTGCAATTTCTCACCTGAGATCTCTTTAGACTGCGCGAGAGGATGAGCAGAAGAGTAGGTGGCTAGAGAAGCCCAGAGCCCCACTGTTCTTAGGGCTACAAAAGCACTTCCAGGGAAGGGTGCTGGCTAGCAACAGCTTTCAGTGCTGGCACTTTTCATCTCTGAGCAATTGCTGGACGTTTGCAATTTCTCACCTGAGCTCTCTTTAGAGTGCGCGAGAGGATGAGCAGAAGATTAGGTGGCTAGAGAAGCCCAGAGCACCAGTGTTCTTAGGCCTACAAGAGCGCTTCCAAGGAAGGGTGCTGGCTAGCAACAGCTTTCAGTGCTGGCACTTTTCATCTCTGAGCAATTGCTCGACTTTTGCAATTTCTCAGCTCGTGTCTACGAGACGGAGAGATAGTGACCGTGATGTTTGGTGGCTAGAGAAGCGCAAAGCCCCAGTGTTGCTGCGCCTGTGAAAGCGCTTCCAAGGAAGGGTGCTGGCTAGCAACAGCTTTCAGTGCTGGCACTTTTCATCTCTGAGCAATTGCTCGACATTTGCAATTTCTCACCTGAGCTCTCTTTAGACTGCACGAGAGGATGAGTAGAAGATTAGGTGGCTAGAGAAGCCCAGAGCCCCAGTGTTCTTAGGGCTACAAAAGCGCTTCCAAGGAAGGGTGCTGGCTAGCAACAGCTTTCAGTGCTGGCACTTTTCATCTCTGAGCAATTGCTCGACGTTTGCAATTTCTCACCTGAGCTCTCTTTAGACTGAGCAAGAGGATGAGCAGAAGAGTAGGTGGCTAGAGAAGCCCAGAGCCCCAGTGTTCTTAGGGCTACAAAAGCACTTCCAAGGAAGGGTGCTGGCTAGCAACAGCTTTCAGTGCTGGCACTTTTCATCTCTGAGCAATTGCTCGACATTTGCAATTTCTCAACTCGTATATACGAGACAGAAAGAGAATGACCGTGACGTTTGGTGGGTAGAGAAGCGCAAAGCCCCAGTGTTGCTGCGCCTGTGAAAGCGCTTCCAAGGAAGGGTGCTGGCTAGCCACAGCTTTCAGTGCTGGCACTTTTCATCTCTGAGCAATTGCTCGACATTTGCAATCTCTCACCTGAGCTCTCTTTAGACTGCGCGAGAGGATGAGCAGAAGATTAGGTGGCTAGAGAAGCCCAGAGCCCCAGTGTTCTTAGGGCTACAAAAGCGCTTCCAAGAAAGGGTGCTGGCTAGCAACAGCTTTCAGTGCTGGCACTTTTCATCTCTGAGCAATTGCTCGACGTTTGCAATTTCTCAGCTCGTGTCTACGAGAAGGAAAGAGAATGACCATGACGTTTGGTGGCTAGAGAAGCGCAAAGCCCCAGTGTTGCTGTGCCTGTGAAAGCGCTTCCAAGGAAGGGTGCTGGCTAGCAACAGCTTTCAGTGCTGGCACTTTTCATCTCTGAGCAATTGCTCGACGTTTGCAATCTCTCACCTGAGCTCTCTTTAGACTGCGCGAGAGGATGAGCAGAAGATTAGGTGGCTAGAGAAGCCCAGAGCCCCAGTGTTCTTAGGGCTACAAAAGCGCTTCCAAGGAAGGGTGCTGGCTAGCATCAGCTTTCAGTGCTGGCACTTTTCATCTCTGAGCAATTGCTCGACGTTTGCAATTTCTCACCTGAGCTCTCTTTAGACTGCGCGAGAGGATGAGCAGAAGAGTAGGTGGCTAGAGAAGCCCAGAGCCCCAGTGTTCTTAGAGCTACAAAAGCACTTCCAAGGAAGGGTGCTGGCTAGCAACAGCTTTCAGTGCTGGCACTTTTCATCTCTGAGCAATTGCTCGACGTTTGCAATCTCTCACCTGAGCTCTCTTTAGACTGCGCGAGAGGATGAGCAGAAGATTAGGTGGCTAGAGAATCCCAGAGCCCCAGTGTTCTTAGGCCTACAAAAGCGCTTCCAAGGAAGGGTGCTGGCTAGCCACAGCTTTCAGTGCTGGCACTTTTCATCTCTGAGCAATTGCTCGACGTTTACAATTTCTCAGCTTGTGTCTAAGAGAAGGAAAGAGAATGACCATGACGTTTGTTGGCTAGAGAAGCGCAAAGCCCCAGTGTTGCTGCGCCTGTGAAAGCGCTTCCAAGGAAGGGTGCTGGCTAGCAACAGCTTTCAGTGCTGGCACTTTTCATCTCTGAGCAATTGCTCGACGTTTGCAATTTCTCACCTGAGATCTCTTTAGACTGCGCGAGAGGATGAGCAGAAGAGTAGGTGGCTAGAGAAGCCCAGAGCCCCACTGTTCTTAGGGCTACAAAAGCGCTTCCAAGGAAGGGTGCTGGCTAGCAACAGCTTTCAGTGCTGGCACTTTTCATCTCTGAGCAATTGCTGGACGTTTGCAATTTCTCACCTGAGCTCTCTTTAGACTGCGCGAGAGGATGAGCAGAAGATTAGGTGGCTAGAGAAGCCCAGAGCACCAGTGTTCTTAGGCCTACAAGAGCGCTTCCAAGGAAGGGTGCTGGCTAGCAACAGCTTTCAGTGCTGGCACTTTTCATCTCTGAGCAGTTGCTCGACTTTTGCAATTTCTCAGCTCGTGTCTACGAGACGGAGAGATAGTGACCGTGATGTTTGGTGGCTAGAGAAGCGCAAAGCCCCAGTGTTGCTGCGCCTGTGAAAGCGCTTCCAAGGAAGGGTGCTGGCTAGCAACAGCTTTCAGTGCTGGCACTTTTCATCTCTGAGCAATTGCTCGACATTTGCAATTTCTCACCTGAGCTCTCTTTAGACTGCACGAGAGGATGAGCAGAAGATTAGGTGGCTAGAGAAGCCCAGAGCCCCAGTGTTCTTAGGGCTACAAAAGCGCTTCCAAGGAAGGGTGCTGGCTAGCAACAGCTTTCAGTGCTGGCACTTTTCATCTCTGAGCAATTGCTCGACGTTTGCAATTTCTCACCTGAGCTCTCTTTAGACTGAGCAAGAGGATGAGCAGAAGAGTAGGTGGCTAGAGAAGCCCAGAGCCCCAGTGTTCTTAGGGCTACAAAAGCACTTCCAAGGAAGGGTGCTGGCTAGCAACAGCTTTCAGTGCTGGCACTTTTCATCTCTGAGCAATTGCTCGACATTTGCAATTTCTCAACTCGTATATACGAGACAGAAAGAGAATGACCGTGACGTTTGGTGGGTAGAGAAGCGCAAAGCCCCAGTGTTGCTGCGCCTGTGAAAGCGCTTCCAAGGAAGGGTGCTGGCTAGCCACAGCTTTCAGTGCTGGCACTTTTCATCTCTGAGCAATTGCTCGACATTTGCAATCTCTCACCTGAGCTCTCTTTAGACTGCGCGAGAGGATGAGCAGAAGATTAGGTGGCTAGAGAAGCCCAGAGCCCCAGTGTTCTTAGGGCTACAAAAGCGCTTCCAAGGAAGGGTGCTGGCTAGCAACAGCTTTCAGTGCTGGCACTTTTCATCTCTGAGCAATTGCTCGACGTTTACAATTTCTCAGGTTGTGTCTACGAGAAGGAAAGAGAATGACCATGACGTTTGGTGGCTAGAGAAGCGCAAAGCCCCAGTGTTGCTGCGCCTGTGAAAGCGCTTCCAAGGAAGGGTGCTGGCTAGCAAGAGCTTTCAGTGCTGGCACTTTTCATCTCTGAGCAATTGCTCGACGTTTGTAATTTCTCACCTGAGCTCTCTTTAGACTGCGCGAGAGGATGAGCAGAAGAGTAGGTGGCTAGAGAAGCCCAGAGCCCCACTGTTCTTAGGGCTACAAAAGCACTTCCAAGGAAGGGTGCTGGCTAGCAACAGCTTTCAGTGCTGGCACTTTTCATCTCTGAGCAATTGCTCGACGTTTGCAATTTCTCCCCTGAGCGCTCTTTAGACTGCGCGAGAGGATGAGCAGAAGAGTAGGTGGCTAGAGAAGCCCAGAGCCCCAGTGTTCTTAGGCCTACAAAAGCGCTTCCAAGGAAGGGTGCTGGCTAGCCACAGCTTTCAGTGCTGGCACTTTTCATCTTTGAGTAATTGCTCGACGTTTGCAATTTCTCAGCTCTTATCTACGAGACGGAGAGATAGTGACCGTGACGTTTGGTGGGTAGAGAAGCGCAAAGCCCCAGTGTTGCTGCGCCTGTGAAAGCGCTTCCAAGGAAGGGTGCTGGCTAGCAACAGCTTTCAGTGCTGGCACTTTTCATCTCTGAGCAATTGCTCGACATTTGCAATTTCTCAGGTTGTGTCTACGAGAAGGAAAGAGAATGACCGTGATGTTTGGTGGCTAGAGAAGCGCAAAGCCCCAGTGTTGCTGCGCCTGTGAAAGCGCTTCCAAGGAAGGGTGCTGGCTAGCCACAGCTTTCAGTGCTGGCACTTTTCATCTCTGAGCAATTGCTCGACGTTTGCAATTTCTCACCTGAGATCTCTTTAGACTGCGCGAGAGGATGAGCAGAAGAGTAGGTGGCTAGAGAAGCCCAGAGCCCCAGTGTTCTTAGGGCTACAAAAGCACTTCCAAGGAAGGGTGCTGGCTAGCAAGAGCTTTCAGTGCTGGCACTTTTCATCTCTGAGCAATTGCTCGACGTTTGCAATTTCTCACCTGAGATCTCTTTAGACTGCGCGAGAGGATGAGCAGAAGAGTAGGTGGCTAGAGAAGCCCAGAGCCCCAGTGTTCTTAGGGCTACAAAAGCACTTCCAAGGAAGGGTGCTGGCTAGCCACAGCTTTCAGTGCTGGCACTTTTCATCTCTGAGCAATTGCTCAACGTTTGCAATCTCTCACCTGAGCTCTCTTTAGAGTGCGCGAGAGCAGGAGCAGAAGATTAGGTGGCTAGAGAAGCCCAGAGCCCCACTGTTCTTAGGGCTACAAGAGCGCTTCCAAGGAAGGGTGCTGGCTAGCAACAGCTTTCAGTGCTGGCACTTTTCATCTCTGAGCAATTGCTCGACGTTTGCAATTTTTCGGCTCGTGTTTACGAGACGGAGAGATAGTGACGGTGGTGTTTGGTGGGCAGAGAAGCGCAAAGCCCCAGTGTTGCTGCGCCTGTGAAAGCGCTTCCAAGGAAGGGTGCTGGCTAGCAAGAGCTTTCAGTGCTGGCACTTTTCATCTCTGAGCAATTGCTCGACGTTTGCAATTTCTCACCTGAGCTCTCTTTAGACTGCGCGAGAGGATGAGCAGAAGATTAGGTGGCTAGAGAAGCCCAGAGCCCCAGTGTTCTTAGGGCTACAAAAGCGCTTCCAAGGAAGGGTGCTGGCTAGCAACAGCTTTCAGTGCTGGCACTTTTCATCTCTCAGCAATTGCTCGACGTTTGCAATTTCTCACCTGAGCTCTCTTTAGAGTGCGCGAGAGGATGAGCAGAAGATTAGGTGGCTAGAGAAGCCCAGAGCCCCACTGTTCTTAGGGCTACAAAAGCACTTCCAAGGAAGGGTGCTGGCTAGCAACAGCTTTCAGTGCTGGCACTTTTCATCTCTGAGCAATTGCTCGACGTTTGCAATTTCTCAACTCGTGTCTATGAGACAGAAAGAGAATGACCGTGACGTTTGGTGGGTAGAGAAGCGCAAAGCCCCAGTGTTGCTGCGCCTGTGAAAGCGCTTCCAAGGAAGGGTGCTGGCTAGCAACAGCTTTCAGTGCTGGCACTTTTCATCTCTGAGCAATTGCTCGACATTTGCAATCTCTCACCTGAGCTCTCTTTAGACTGCTCGAGAGGATGAGCAGAAGATTAGGTGGCTAGAGAAGCCCAGAGCCCCACTGTTCTTAGGCCTACAAAAGCGCTTCCAAGGAAGGGTGCTGGCTAGCAACAGCTTTCAGTGCTGGCACTTTTCATCTCTGAGCAATTGCTCGACGTTTACAATTTCTCAGCTTGTGTCTCCGAGAAGGAAAGAGAATGACCATGACGTTTGGTGGCTAGAGAAGCGCAAAGCCCCAGTGTTGCTGCGCCTGTGAAAGCGCTTCCAAGGAAGGGTGCTGGCTAGCAAGAGCTTTCAGTGCTGGCACTTTTCATCTCTGAGCAATTGCTCGACGTTTGTAATTTCTCACCTGAGCTCTCTTTAGACTGCGCGAGAGGATGAGCAGAAGAGTAGGTGGCTAGAGAAGCCCAGAGTCCCAGTGTTCTTAGGGCTACAAAAGCACTTCCAAGGAAGGGTGCTGGCTAGCAACAGCTTTCAGTGCTGGCACTTTTCATCTCTGAGCAATTGCTCGACGTTTGCAATTTCTCCCCTGAGCGCTCTTTAGAGTGCGCGAGAGGATGAGCAGAAGATTAGGTGGCTAGAGAAGCCCAGAGCCCCACTGTTCTTAGGCCTACAAAAGCGCTTCCAAGGAAGGGTGCTGGCTAGCCACAGCTTTCAGTGCTGGCACTTTTCATCTTTGAGTAATTGCTCGACGTTTGCAATTTCTCAGCTCTTATCTACGAGACGGAGAGATAGTGAGCGTGATGTTTGGTGGCTAGAGAAGCGCAAAGCCCCAGTGTTGCTGCGCCTGTGAAAGCGCTTCCAAGGAAGGGTGCTGGCTAGCAAGAGCTTTCAGTGCTGGCACTTTTCATCTCTGAGCAATTGCTCGACGTTTGCAATTTCTCACCTGAGATCACTTTAGACTGCGCGAGAGGATGAGCAGAAGAGTAGGTGGCTTGAGAAGCCCAGAGCCCCAGTGTTCTTAGGGCTACAAAAGCGCTTCCAAGGAAGGGTGCTGGCTAGCAAGAGCTTTCAGTGCTGGCACTTTTCATCTCTGAGCAATTGCTCAACGTTTGCAATCTCTCACCTGAGCTCTCTTTAGACTGCGCGAGAGCAGGAGCAGAAGATGAGGTGGCTAGAGAAGCCCAGAGCCCCAGTGTTCTTAGGGCTACAAGAGCGCTTCCAAGGAAGGGTGCTGGCTAGCAACAGCTTTCAGTGCTGGCACTTTTCATCTCTGAGCAATTGCTCGACGTTTGCAATTTCTCGGCTCGTGTTTACGAGACGGAGAGATAGTGACCGTGACGTTTGGTGGGCAGAGAAGCGCAAAGCCCCAGTGCTGCTGCGCCTGTGAAAGCGCTTCCAAGGAAGGGTGCTGGCTAGCAAGAGCTTTCAGTGCTGGCACTTTTCATCTCTGAGCAATTGCTCGACGTTTGCAATTTCTCACCTCAGCTCTCTTTAGACTGCGCGAGAGGATGAGCAGAAGAGTAGGTGGCTAGAGAAGCGCAAAGCCCCAGTGTTCTTAGGCCTACAAAAGCACTTCCAAGGAAGGGTGCTGGCTAGCAACAGCTTTCAGTGCTGGCACTTTTCATCTCTGAGCAATTGCTGGATGTTTGCAATCTCTCACCTGAGATCTCTTTAGACTGCGCGAGAGGATGAGCAGAAGATTAGGTGGCTAGAGAAGCCCAGAGCCCCAGTGTTCTTAGGGCTACAAAAGCGCTTCCAAGGAAGGGTGCTGGCTAGCCACAGCTTTCAGTGCTGGCACTTTTCATCTTTGAGTAATTGCTCGACGTTTGCAATTTCTCAGCTCTTATCTACGAGACAGAGAGATAGTGACCGTGATTTTTGGTGGGTAGAGAAGCGCAAAGCCCCAGTGTTGCTGCGCCTGTGAAAGCACTTCCAAGGAAGGGTGCTGGCTAGCAACAGCTTTCAGTGCTGGCACTTTTCATCTCTGAGCAATTGCTCGACGTTTGCAATCTCTCACCTGAGCTCTCTTTAGACTGCGCGAGAGGATGAGCAGAAGATTAGGTGGCTAGAGAAGCCCAGAGCCCCAGTGTTCTTAGGCCTACAAAAGCGCTTCCAAGGAAGGGTGCTGGCTAGCAAGAGCTTTCAGTGCTGGCACTTTTCATCTCTGAGTAATTGCTCAACGTTTACAATTTCTCAGCTTGTGTCTACGAGAAGGAAAGAGAATGACCATGACGTCTGGTGGCTAGAGAAGCGCAAAGCCCCACTGTTGCTGCGCCTGTGAAAGCGCTTCCAAGGAAGGGTGCTGGCTAGCAACAGCTTTCCGTGCTGGCACTTTTCATCTCTGAGCAATTGCTCGACGTTTGCAATTTCTCACCTGAGCTCTCTTCAGACTGCGCGAGAGGATGAGCAGAAGAGTAGGTGGCTAGAGAAGCCCAGAGCCCCAGTGTTCTTAGGGCTACAAAAGCGCTTCCAAGGAAGGGTGCTGGCTAGCAACAGCTTTCAGTGCTGGCACTTTTCATCTCTGAGCAATTGCTCGACGTTTGCAATCTCTCACCTGAGCTCTCTTTAGACTGCGCGAGAGCAGGAGCAGAAGATTAGGTGGCTAGAGAAGCCCAGAGCCCCAGTGTTCTTAGGCCTACAAGAGCGCTTCCAAGGAAGGGTGCTGGCTAGCAACAGCTTTCAGTGCTGGCACTTTTCATCTCTGAGCAATTGCTCGACGTTTGCAATTTCTCGGCTCGTGTTCACGAGATGGAGAGATAGTGACCGTGACGTTTGGTGGCTAGAGAAGCGCAAAGCCCCAGTGTTGCTGCGCCTGTGAAAGCGCTTCCAAGGAAGGGTGCTGGCTAGCAAGAGCTTTCAGTGCTGGCACTTTTCATCTCTGAGCAATTGCTCGACGTTTGCAATCTCTCACCTGAGCTCTCTTTAGACTGCGCGAGAGGATGAGCAGAAGATGAGGTGGCTAGAGAAGCCCAGAGCCCCACTGTTCTTAGGGCTACAAAAGCGCTTCCAAGGAAGGGTGCTGGCTAGCAAGAGCTTTCAGTGCTGGCACTTTTCATCTCTGAGCAATTGCTCGACGTTTGCAATTTCTCAGCTCTTGTCTACGAAACAGAGAGATAGTGACCGTGATGTTTGGTGGCTAGAGAAGCGCAAAGCAGCAGTGTTGCTGCGCCTGTGAAAGCGCTTCCAAGGAAGGGTGCTGGCTAGCAACAGCTTTCAGTGCTGGCACTTTTCATCTCTGAGCAATTGCTCGACGTTTGCAATTTCTCAGCTCGTGTCTACGAGACGGAGAGATAGTGACCGTGATGTTTGGTGCCTAGAGAAGCGCAAAGCCCCACTGTTGCTGCGCCTGTGAAAGCGCTTCCAAGGAAGGGTGCTGGCTAGCAACAGCTTTCAGTGCTGGCACTTTTCATCTCTGAGCAATTGCTCGACGTTTGCAATTTCTCAGCTCTTGTCTACGAAACAGAGAGATAGTGATCGTGATGTTTGGTGGGTAGAGAAGCGCAAAGCCCCAGTGTTGCTGCGCCTGTGAAAGCGCTTCCAAGGAAGGGTGCTGGCTAGCAACAGCTTTCAGTGCTGGCACTTTTCATCTCTGAGCAATTGCTCGACGTTTGCAATTTCTCAGCTCTTATCTACGAGACGGAGAGATAGTGACCGTGACGTTTGGTGGGTAGAGAAGCGCAAAGCCCCACTGTTGCTGCCCCTGTCAAAGCGCTTCCAAGGAAGGGTGCTGGCTAGCAACAGCTTTCAGTGCTGGCACTTTTCATCTCTGAGCAATTGCTCGACGTTTGCAATTTCTCAGCTCTTATCTACGAGACGGAGAGATAGTGACCGTGACGTTTGGTGGGTAGAGAAGCGCAAAGCCCCAGTGTTGCTGCACCTGTGAAAGCGCTTCCAAGGAAGGGTGCTAGCTAGCAACAGCTTTCAGTGCTGGCACTTTTCATCTCTGAGCAATTGCTCGACGTTTGCAATTTCTCACCTGAGCTCTCTTTAGACTGCGCGAGAGGATGAGCAGAAGAGTAGGTGGCTAGAGAAGCCCAGAGCCCCAGTGTTCTTAGGGCTACAAGAGCGTTTCCAAGGAAGGCGGCTGGCTAGCAACAGCTTTCAGTGCTGGCACTTTTCATCTCTGAGCAATTGCTCGACGTTTGCAATTTCTCAGCTCGTGTCTACGAGACGGAGAGATAGTGATCGTGACGTTTGGTGGGTAGAGAAGCGCAAAGCCCCAGTGTTGCTGCGCCTGTGAAAGCGCTTCCAAGGAAGGGTGCTGGCTAGCAACAGCTTTCAGTGCTGGCACTTTTCATCTCTGAGCAATTGCTGGATGTTTGCAATTTCTCACCTGAGCTCTCTTTAGAGTGCGCGAGAGGATGAGCAGAAGATGAGGTGGCTAGAGAAGCCCAGAGCCCCAGTGTTCTTAGGCCTACAAGATCGTTTCCAAGGAAGGGTGCTGGCTAGCAAGAGCTTTCAGTGCTGGCACTTTTCATCTCTGAGCAATTGCTCGACGTTTGCAATTTCTCAGCTCGTGTCTGCGAGACGGAGAGATAGTGACCGTGACGTTTGGTGGCTAGAGAAGCGCAAAGCCCCAGTGTTGCTGCACCTGTGAAAGCGCTTCCAAGGAAGGGTGCTGGCTAGCAAGAGCTTTCAGTGCTGGCACTTTTCATCTCTGAGCAATTGCTGGACGTTTGCAATTTCTCACCTGAGCTCTCTTTAGACTGCGCGAGAGGATGAGCAGAAGATTAGGTGGCTAGAGAAGCCCAGAGTCCCACTGTTCTTAGGGCTACAAGAGCGCTTCCAAGGAAGGGTGCTGGCTAGAAACAGCTTTCAGTGCTGGCACTTTTCATCTCTGAGCAATTGCTCGACGTTTGCAATTTCTCAACTCGTATCTACGAGACGGAAAGAGAATGACCGTGATGTTTGGTGGCTAGAGAAGCGCAAAGCCCCACTGTTGCTGCGCCTGTGAAAGCGCTTCCAAGGAAGGGTGCTGGCTAGCAACAGCTTTCAGTGCTGGCACTTTTCATCTCTGAGCAATTGCTCGACGTTTGCAATTTCTCAGCTCTTATCTACGAGACGGAGAGATAGTGAGCGTGACGTTTGGTGGGTAGAGAAGCGCAAAGCCCCAGTGTTGCTGCGCCTGTGAAAGCGCTTCCAAGAAGGGTGCTGGCTAGCCACAGCTTTCAGTGCTGGCACTTTTCATCTTTGAGCAGTTGCTCGACGTTTGCAATTTCTCAGCTCGTGTCTACGAGACGGAGAGATAGTGACCTTGATGTTTGGTGGCTAGAGGAGTGCAAAGCCCCAGTGTTGCTGCGCCTCTGAAAGCGCTTCCAAGGAAGGGTGCTGGCTAGCAACAGCTTTCAGTGCTGGCACTTTTCATCTCTGAGCAATTGCTGGATGTTTGCAATTTCTCACCTGAGCTCTCTTTAGACTGCGCGAGAGGATGAGCAGAAGATTAGGTGGTTAGAGAAGCCCAGAGTCCCAGTGTTCTTAGGGCTACAAGAGCGTTTCCAAGGAAGGCGGCTGGCTAGCAACAGCTTTCAGTGCTGGCACTTTTCATCTCTGAGCAATTGCTCGACGTTTGCAATTTCTCAGCTCGTGTCTACGAGACGGAAAGAGAATGACCATGACGTTTGGTGGCTAGAGAAGCCCAAAGCCCCAGTGTTGCTGCGCCTGTGAAAGCGCTTCCAAGGAAGGGTGCTGGCTAGCAACAGCTTTCAGTGCTGGCACTTTTCATCTCTGAGCAATTGCTCAACGTTTGCGATCTCTCACCTGAGCTCTCTTTAGACTGCGCGAGAGGATGAGCAGAAGATGAGGTGGCTAGAGAAGCCCAGAGCCCCAGTGTTCTTAGGCCTACAAAAGCGCTTTCAAGGAAGGGTGCTGGCTAGCAACAGCTTTCAGTGCTGGCACTTTTCATCTCTGAGCAATTGCTCGACGTTTGCAATTTCTCAGCTCTTGTCTACGAGAGAGAGAGATAGTGACCGTGACGTTTGGTGGCTAGAGAAGCGCAAAGCCCCAGTGTTGCTGCGCCTGTGAAAGCGCTTCCAAGGAAGGGTGCTGGCTAGCAACAGCTTTCAGTGCTGGCACTTTTCATCTCTGAGCAATTGGTGGACGTTTGCAATTTCTCACCTGAGCTCTCTTTAGAGTGCGCGAGAGGATGAGCAGAAGATTAGGTGGCTAGAGAAGCCCAGAGCCCCAGTGTTCTTAGGCGTACAAGAGCGTTTCCAAGGAAGGGTGCTGGCTAGCAACAGGTTTCAGTGCTGGCACTTTTCATCTCTGAGCAATTGCTCGACGTTTGCAATTTCTCAGCTCGTGTCTACGAGACAGAGAGATAGTGACCGTGATGTTTGGTGGGTAGAGAAGCGCAAAGCCCCAGTGTTGCTGCGCCTGTGAAAGCGCTTCCAAGGAAGGGTGCTGGCTAGCAAGAGCTTTCAGTGCTGGCACTTTTCATCTCTGAGCAATTGCTCAACGTTTGCAATCTCTCACCTGAGTTCTCTTTAGACTGCGTGAGAGGATGAGCAGAAGATTAGGTGGCTAGAGAAGCCCAGAGCCCAGTGTTCTTAGGCCTACAAGATCGTTTCCAAGGAAGGGTGCTGGCTAGCAAGAGCTTTCAGTGCTGGCACTTTTCATCTCTGAGCAATTGCTCGACGTTTGCAATTTCTCACCTGAGCGCTCTTTAGACTGCGTGAGAGCATGAGCAGAAGATTAGGTGGCTAGAGAAGCCCAGAGCCCCAGTGTTCTTAGGGCTGCAAGAGCATTTGCAAGGAAGGGTGCTGGCTAGCAACAGCTTTCAGTGCTGGCACTTTTCATCTCTGAGCAATTGCTCGACGTTTGCAATTTCTCAGCTCGTGTCTACGAGGCGGAAAGAGAAGGACCGTGATGTTTGGTGGCTAGAGAAGCGCAAAGCCCCAGTGTTCTTAGGCCTACAAAAGCACTTCCAAGGAAGGGTGCTGGCTAGCAAGAGCTTTCAGTGCTGGCACTTTTCATCTCTGAGCAATTGCTCGACGTTTGCAATTTCTCACCTGAGCTCTCTTTAGAGTGCGCGAGAGGATGAGCAGAAGATTAGGTGGCTAGAGAAGCCCAGAGCCCCAGTGTTCTTAGGCCTACAAAAGCGCTTCCAAGGAAGGGTGCTGGCTAGCAAGAGCTTTCAGTGCTGGCACTTTTCATCTCTGAGCAATTGCTCGACGTTTGCAATTTCTCAGCTCGTGTCTACGAGACGGAGAGATAGTGACCGTGATGTTTGGTGGGTAGAGAAGCGCAAAGCCCCAGTGTTGCTGCGCCTGTGAAAGCGCTTCCAAGGAAGGGTGCTGGCTAGCAACAGCTTTCAGTGCTGGCACTTTTCATCTCTGAGCAATTGCTCGACATTTGCAATCTCTCACCTGAGCTCTCTTTAGACTGCTCGAGAGGATGAGCAGAAGATTAGGTGGCTAGAGAAGCCCAGAGCCCCACTGTTATTAGGCCTACAAAAGCGCTTCCAAGGAAGGGTGCTGGCTAGCAAGAGCTTTCAGTGCTGGCACTTTTCATCTCTGAGCAATTGCTCGACATTTTCAATTTCTCAGGTCGTGTCTACTAGACTGAAAGAGAATGACCGTGATGTTTGGTGGGTAGAGAAGCGCAAAGCCCCAGTGTTGCTGCGCCTGTGAAAGCGCTTCCAAGGAAGGGTGCTGGCTAGCAACAGCTTTCAGTGCTGGCACTTTTCATCTCTGAGCAATTGCTCGACCTTTGCAATCTCTCACCTGAGCTCTCTTTAGACTGCGCGAGAGGATGAGCAGAAGATTAGGTGGTTAGAGAAGCCCAGAGTCCCAGTGTTCTTAGGGCTACAAGAGCGCTTCCAAGGAAGGGTGCTGGCTAGCAACAGCTTTCAGTGCTGGCACTTTTCATCTCTGAGCAATTGCTCGACGTTTGCAATTTCTCAGCTCGTGTCTACGAGAAGGAAAGAGAATGACCGTGATGTTTGGTGCCTACAGAAGCGCAAAGCCCCAGTGTTGCTGCGCCTGTGAAAGCGCTTCCAAGGAAGGGTGCTGGCTAGCAACAGCTTTCAGTGCTGGCACTTTTCATCTCTGAGCAATTGCTCAACGTTTGCGATCTCTCACCTGAGCTCTCTTTAGACTGCGCGAGAGGATGAGCAGAAGATGAGGTGGCTAGAGAAGCCCAGAGCCCCAGTGTTCTTAGGCCTACAAAAGCGCTTTCAAGGAAGGGTGCTGGCTAGCAACAGCTTTCAGTGCTGGCACTTTTCATCTCTGAGCAATTGCTCGACGTTTGCAATTTCTCAGCTCTTGTCTACGAGAGAGAGAGATAGTGACCGTGACGTTTGGTGGGTAGAGAAGCGCAAAGCCCCAGTGTTGCTGCGCCTGTGAAAGCGCTTCCAAGGAAGGGTGCTGGCTAGCAACAGCTTTCAGTGCTGGCACTTTTCATCTCTGAGCAATTGCTCGACGTTTGCAATCTCTCACCTGAGTTCTCTTTAGACTGCACGAGAGGATGAGCAGAAGATTAGGTGGCTAGAGAAGCCCAGAGCCCAGTGTTCTTAGGCCTACAAGATCGTTTCCAAGGAAGGGTGCTGGCTAGCAAGAGCTTTCAGTGCTGGCACTTTTCATCTCTGAGCAATTGCTCGACGTTTGCAATTTCTCACCTGAGCGCTCTTTAGACTGCGTGAGAGCATGAGCAGAAGATTAGGTGGCTAGAGAAGCCCAGAGCCCCAGTGTTCTTAGGGCTGCAAGAGCGTTTGCAAGGAAGGGTGCTGGCTAGCAAGAGCTTTCAGTGCTGGCACTTTTCATCTCTGAGCAATTGCTCGACGTTTGCAATTTCTCAGCTCGTGTCTACGAGGCGGAAAGAGAAGGACCGTGATGTTTGGTGGCTAGAGAAGCGCAAAGCCCCAGTGTTCTTAGGCCTACAAAAGCACTTCCAAGGAAGGGTGCTGGCTAGCAAGAGCTTTCAGTGCTGGCACTTTTCATCTCTGAGCAATTGCTCGACGTTTGCAATTTCTCACCTGAGCTCTCTTTAGACTGCGCGAGAGGATGAGCAGAAGATTAGGTGGCTAGAGAAGCCCAGAGCCCCAGTGTTCTTAGGCCTACAAGAGCGTTTCCAAGGAAGGGTGCTGGCTAGCAACAGCTTTCAGTGCTGGCACTTTTCATCTCTGAGCAATTGCTCGACGTTTGCAATTTCTCAGCTCGTGTCTACGAGACGGAGAGATAGTGACCGTGATGTTTGGTGGGTAGAGAAGCGCAAAGCCCCAGTGTTGCTGCGCCTGTGAAAGCGCTTCCAAGGAAGGGTGCTGGCTAGCAACAGCTTTCAGTGCTGGCACTTTTCATCTCTGAGCAATTGCTCGACATTTGCAATCTCTCACCTGAGCTCTCTTTAGACTGCTCGAGAGGATGAGCAGAAGATTAGGTGGCTAGAGAAGCCCAGAGCCCCACTGTTCTTAGGGCTACAAAAGCGCTTCCAAGGAAGGGTGCTGGCTAGCAACAGCTTTCAGTGCTGGCACTTTTCATCTCTGAGCAATTGCTCGACATTTTCAATTTCTCAGGTCGTGTCTACGAGACTGAAAGAGAATGACCGTGATGTTTGGTGGGTAGAGAAGCGCAAAGCCCCAGTGTTGCTGCGCCTGTGAAAGCGCTTCCAAGGAAGGGTGCTGGCTAGCAACAGCTTTCAGTGCTGGCACTTTTCATCTCTGAGCAATTGCTCGACCTTTGCAATCGCTCACCTGAGCTCTCTTTAGACTGCGCGAGAGGATGAGCAGAAGATTAGGTGGCTAGAGAAGCCCAGAGCCCCAGTGTTCTTAGGGCTACAAAAGCGCTTCCAAGGAAGGGTGCTGGCTAGCCACAGCTTTCAGTGCTGGCACTTTTCATCTTTGAGTAATTGCTCGACGTTTGCAATTTCTCAGCTCTTATCTGCGAGACGGAGAGATAGTGACCGTGATGTTTGGTGGGTAGAGAAGCGCAAAGCCCCACTGTTGCTGCGCCTGTCAAAGCGCTTCCAAGGAAGGGTGCTGGCTAGCCACAGCTTTCAGTGCTGGCACTTTTCATCTCTGAACAATTGCTCGACGTTTGCAATTTCTCAGCTCTTATCTACGAGACGGAGAGATAGTGACCGTGACGTTTGGTGGGTAGAGAAGCGCAAAGCCCCAGTGTTGCTGCACCTGTGAAAGCGCTTCCAAGGAAGGGTGCTAGCTAGCAACAGCTTTCAGTGCTGGCACTTTTCATCTCTGAGCAATTGCTCGACGTTTGCAATTTCTCACCTGAGCTCTCTTTAGACTGCGCGAGAGGATGAGCAGAAGATTAGGTGGCTAGAGAAGCCCAGAGCCCCAGTGTTCTTAGGGCTACAAGAGCGTTTCCAAGGAAGGGTGCTGGCTAGCAACAGCTTTCAGTGCTGGCACTTTTCATCTCTGAGCAATTGCTCGACGTTTGCAATTTCTCAGCTCGTGTCTACGAGACGGAGAGATAGTGATCGTGACGTTTGGTGGGTAGAGAAGCGCAAAGCCCCAGTGTTGCTGCGCCTGTGAAAGCGCTTCCAAGGAAGGGTGCTGGCTAGCCACAGCTTTCAGTGCTGGCACTTTTCATCTCTGAGCAATTGCTCGACATTTGCAATCTCTCACCTGAGCTCTCTTTAGACTGCGCGAGAGGATGAGCAGAAGATGAGGTGGCTAGAGAAGCCCAGAGCCCCAGTGTTCTTAGGCCTACAAGATCGTTTCCAAGGAAGGGTGCTGGCTAGCAAGAGCTTTCAGTGCTGGCACTTTTCATCTCTGAGCAATTGCTCGACGTTTGCAATTTCTCAGCTCGTGTCTGCGAGACGGAGAGATAGTGACCGTGACGTTTGGTGGCTAGAGAAGCGCAAAGCCCCAGTGTTGCTGCACCTGTGAAAGCGCTTCCAAGGAAGGGTGCTGGCTAGCAAGAGCTTTCAGTGCTGGCACTTTTCATCTCTGAGCAATTGCTCGACGTTTGCAATTTCTCACCTGAGCTCTCTTTAGAGTGCGCGAGAGGATGAGCAGAAGATTAGGTGGCTAGAGAAGCCCAGAGCCCCAGTGTTCTTAGGCCTACAAAAGCGCTTCCAAGGAAGGGTGCTGGCTAGCAAGAGCTTTCAGTGCTGGCACTTTTCATCTCTGAGCAATTGCTCGACGTTTGCAATTTCTCAGCTCGTGTCTACGAGACGGAGAGATAGTGACCGTGATGTTTGGTGGGTAGAGAAGCGCAAAGCCCCAGTGTTGCTGCGCCTGTGAAAGCGCTTCCAAGGAAGGGTGCTGGCTAGCAACAGCTTTCAGTGCTGGCACTTTTCATCTCTGAGCAATTGCTCGACCTTTGCAATCTCTCACCTGAGCTCTCTTTAGACTGCTCGAGAGGATGAGCAGAAGATTAGGTGGCTAGAGAAGCCCAGAGCCCCACTGTTCTTAGGCCTACAAAAGCGCTTCCAAGGAAGGGTGCTGGCTAGCAACAGCTTTCAGTGCTGGCACTTTTCATCTCTGAGCAATTGCTCGACATTTTCAATTTCTCAGGTCGTGTCTACGAGACTGAAAGAGAATGACCGTGATGTTTGGTGGGTAGAGAAGCGCAAAGCCCCAGTGTTGCTGCGCCTGTGAAAGCGCTTCCAAGGAAGGGTGCTGGCTAGCAACAGCTTTCAGTGCTGGCACTTTTCATCTCTGAGCAATTGCTCGACCTTTGCAATCTCTCACCTGAGCTCTCTTTAGACTGCGCGAGAGGATGAGCAGAAGATTAGGTGGTTAGAGAAGCCCAGAGTCCCAGTGTTCTTAGGGCTACAAGAGCGCTTCCAAGGAAGGGTGCTGGCTAGCAACAGCTTTCAGTGCTGGCACTTTTCATCTCTGAGCAATTGCTCGACGTTTGCAATTTCTCAGCTCGTGTCTACGAGACGGAAAGTGAATGACCGTGACATTTCGTGGCTAGAGAAGCGCAAAGCCCCAGTGTTGCTGCGCCTGTGAAAGCGCTTCCAAGGAAGGGTGCTGGCTAGCAACAGCTTTCAGTGCTGGCACTTTTCATCTCTGAGCAATTGCTCAACGTTTGCGATCTCTCACCTGAGCTCTCTTTAGACTGCGCGAGAGGATGAGCAGAAGATGAGGTGGCTAGAGAAGCCCAGAGCCCCAGTGTTCTTAGGCCTACAAAAGCGCTTCCAAGGAAGGGGGCTGGCTAGCAACAGCTTTCAGTGCTGGCACTTTTCATCTCTGAGCAATTGCTCGACGTTTGCAATTTCTCAGCTCGTGTCTACGAGACGGAAAGAGAAGGACCGTGACGTTTGGTGGCTAGAGAAGCGCAAAGCCCCAGTGTTACTGCGCTTGTGAAAGCGCTTCCAAGGAAGGGTGCTGTCTAGCAAGAGCTTTCAGTGCTGGCACTTTTCATCTCTGAGCAATTGCTCGACGTTTGCAATTTCTCACCTGAGCTCTCTTTAGAGTGCGCGAGAGGATGAGCAGAAGATGAGGTGGCTAGAGAAGCCCAGAGCCCCAGTGTTCTTAGGCCTACAAAAGCGCTTCCAAGGAAGGGTGCTGGCTAGCAACAGCTTTCAGTGCTGGCACTTTTCATCTCTGAGCAATTGCTCGACGTTTGCAATTTCTCAGCTCGTGTCTACGAGACGGAGAGATAGTGATCGTGACGTTTGGTGGCTAGAGAAGCGCAAAGCCCCAGTGTTGCTGCACCTTTGAAAGCGCTTCCAAGGAAGGGTGCTGGCTAGCAACAGCTTTCAGTGCTGGCACTTTTCATCTCTGAGCAATTGCTGGACGTTTGCAATTTCTCACCTGAGCTCTCTTTAGAGTGCGCGAGAGGATGAGCAGAAGATGAGGTGGCTAGAGAAGCCCAGAGCCCCAGTGTTCTTAGGCCTACAAGATCGTTTCCAAGGAAGGGTGCTGGCTAGCAAGAGCTTTCAGTGCTGGCACTTTTCATCTCTGAGCAATTGCTCGACGTTTGCAATTTCTCAGCTCGTGTCTGCGAGACGGAGAGATAGTGACCGTGACGTTTGGTGGCTAGAGAAGCGCAAAGCCCCAGTGTTGCTGCACCTGTGAAAGCGCTTCCAAGGAAGGGTGCTGGCTAGCAAGAGCTTTCAGTGCTGGCACTTTTCATCTCTGAGGAATTGGTGGACGTTTGCAATTTCTCACCTGAGCTCTCTTTAGAGTGCGCGAGAGGATGAGCAGAAGATTAGGTGGCTAGAGAAGCCCAGAGTCCCACTGTTCTTAGGGCTACAAGAGCGCTTCCAAGGAAGGGTGCTGGCTAGAAACAGCTTTCAGTGCTGGCACTTTTCATCTCTGAGCAATTGCTCGACGTTTGCAATTTCTCAACTCGTATCTACGAGACGGAAAGAGAATGACCGTGATGTTTGGTGGCTAGAGAAGCGCAAAGCCCCAGTGTTTCTGCGCCTGTGAAAGTGCTTCCAAGGAAGGGTGTTGGCTAGCAACCGTTTTCAGTGCTGGCACTTTTCATCTCTGAGCAATTGCTGGATGTTTGCAATTTCTCACCTGAGCTCTCTTTAGAGTGAGCGAGAGGATGAGCAGAAGATTAGGTGGCTAGAGAAGCCCAGAGCCCCAGTGTGCTTAGGCCTACAAAAGCGCTTCCAAGGAAGGGTGCTGGCTAGCAACAGCTTTCAGTGCTGGCACTTTTCATCTCTGAGCAATTGCTCGACGTTTGCAATTTCTCAGCTCGTGTCTACGAAAAAGAGAGATAGTGACCGTGACGTTTGGTGGCTAGAGGAGTGCAAAGCCCCAGTGTTGCTGCACCTGTGAAAGCGCTTCCAAGGAAGGGTGCTGGCTAGCAAGAGCTTTCAGTGCTGGCACTTTTCATCTCTGAGGAATTGGTGGACGTTTGCAATTTCTCACCTGAGCTCTCTTTAGACTGCGCGAGAGGATGAGCAGAAGATTAGGTGGTTAGAGAAGCCCAGAGTCCCAGTGTTCTTAGGGCTACAAAAGCGCTTCCAAGGAAGGGTGCTGGCTAGCAAGAGCTTTCAGTGCTGGCACTTTTCATCTCTGAGCAATTGCTCGACGTTTGCAATTTCTCAGCTCGTGTCTACAAGACGGAGAGATAGTGACCGTGATGTTTGGTGGGTAGAGAAGCGCAAAGCCCCAGTGTTGCTGCGCCTGTGAAAGCGCTTCCAAGGAAGGGTGCTGGCTAGCAACAGCTTTCAGTGCTGGCACTTTTCATCTCTGAGCAATTGCTCGACATTTGCAATCTCTCACCTGAGCTCTCTTTAGACTGCTCGAGAGGATGAGCAGAAGATTAGGTGGCTAGAGAAGCCCAGAGCCCCAGTGTTCTTAGGGCTACAAAAGCGCTTCCAAGGAAGGGTGCTGGCTAGCAAGAGCTTTCAGTGCTGGCACTTTTCATCTCTGAGCAATTGCTCGACATTTTCAATTTCTCAGGTCGTGTCTACGAGACTGAAAGAGAATGACCGTGATGTTTGGTGGGTAGAGAAGCGCAAAGCCCCAGTGTTGCTGCGCCTGTGAAAGCGCTTCCAAGGAAGGGTGCTGGCTAGCAACAGCTTTCAGTGCTGGCACTTTTCATCTCTGAGCAATTGCTGGATGTTTGCAATCTCTCACCTGAGATCTCTTTAGACTGCGCGAGAGGATGAGCAGAAGATTAGGTGGCTAGAGAAGCCCAGAGCCCCACTGTTCTTAGGGCTACAAGAGCGCTTCCAAGGAAGGGTGCTAACTAGCAACAGCTTTCAGTGCTGGCACTTTTCATCTCTGAGCAATTGCTCGACGTTTGCAATTTCTCAGCTCTTATCTACGAGACGGAGAGATAGTGACCGTGATGTTTGGTGGGTAGAGAAGCGCAAAGCCCCAGTGTTGCTGCGCCTGTGAAAGCGCTTCCAAGGAAGGGTGCTGGCTAGCAACAGCTTTCAGTGCTGGCACTTTTCATCTCTGAGCAATTGCTCGACGTTTGCAATTTCTCACTCTTATCTACGAGACGGAGAGATAGTGACCGTGACGTTTGGTGGCTAGAGAAGCGCAAAGCCCCAGTGTTGCTGCGCCTGTGAAAGCGCTTCCAAGGAAGGGTGCTGGCTAGCAACAGCTTTCAGTGCTGGCACTTTTCATCTCTGAGCAATTGCTCGACGTTTGCAATTTCTCACCTGAGCTCTCTTTAGACTGCGCGAGAGGATGAGCAGAAGATTAGGTGGCTAGAGAAGCCCAGAGCCCCACTGTTCTTAGGGCTACAAAAGCGCTTCCAAGGAAGGGTGCTGGCTAGTAACAGCTTTCAGTGCTGGCACTTTTAATCTCTGAGCAATTGCTGGATGTTTGCAATTTCTCACCTGAGCTCTCTTTAGAGTGAGCGAGAGGATGAGCAGAAGATTAGGTGGCTAGAGCAGCCCAGAGCCCCAGTGTTCTTAGGCCTACAAGAGCGCTTCCAAGGAAGGGTGCTGGCTAGCAACAGCTTTCAGTGCTGGCACTTTTCATCTCTGAGCCATTGCTCGACGTTTGCAATTTCTCAGCTCGTGTCTACGAGACGGAAAGAGAAGGACCGTGATGTTTGGTGGGTAGAGAAGCGCAAAGCCCCAGTGTTACTGCGCCTGTGAAAGCGCTTCCAAGGAAGGGTGCTGGCTAGCAACAGCTTTCAGTGCTGGCACTTTTCCTCTCTGAGCAATTGCTCAACGTTTGCAATCTCTCACCTGAGCTCTCTTTAGACTGCGCGAGAGCAGGAGCAGAATATTAGGTGGCTAGAGAAGCCCAGAGCCCCAGTGTTCTTAGGGCTACAAAAGCGCTTCCAAGGAAGGGTGCTGGCTAGCAACAGCTTTCAGTGCTGGCACTTTTCATCTCTGAGCAATTGCTCGACGTTTGCAATTTCTCAACTTGTGTCTACGAGACAGAGAGATAGTGACCGTGACGTTTGGTGGGTAGAGAAGCGCAAAGCCCCAGTGTTGCTGCGCCTGTGAAAGCGCTTCCAAGGAAGGGTGCTGGCTAGCAAGAGCTTTCAGTGCTGGCACTTTTCATCTCTGAGCAATTGCTCTACGTTTGCAATTTCTCAGCTCTTATCTACGAGACGGAGAGATAGTGACTGTGATGTTTGGTGGGTAGAGAAGCGCAAAGCCCCAGTGTTGCTGCACCTGTGAAAGCGCTTCCAAGGAAGGGTGCTGGCTAGCAAGAGCTTTCAGTGCTGGCACTTTTCATCTCTGAGCAATTGCTCGACGTTTGCAATTTCTCACCTGAGCTCTCTTTAGAGTGCGCGAGAGGATGAGCAGAAGATGAGGTGGCTAGAGAAGCCCAGAGCCCCAGTGTTCTTAGGCCTACAAGATCGTTTCCAAGGAAGGGTGCTGGCTAGCAAGAGCTTTCAGTGCTGGCACTTTTCATCTCTGAGCAATTGCTCGACGTTTGCAATTTCTCAGCTCGTGTCTGCGAGACGGAGAGATAGTGACCGTGACGTTTGGTGGCTAGAGAAGCGCAAAGCCCCAGTGTTGCTGCACCTGTGAAAGCGCTTCCAAGGAAGGGTGCTGGCTAGCAAGAGCTTTCAGTGCTGGCACTTTTCATCTCTGAGGAATTGGTGGACGTTTGCAATTTCTCACCTGAGCTCTCTTTAGAGTGCGCGAGAGGATGAGCAGAAGATTAGGTGGCTAGAGAAGCCCAGAGTCCCACTGTTCTTAGGGCTACAAGAGCGCTTCCAAGGAAGGGTGCTGGCTAGAAACAGCTTTCAGTGCTGGCACTTTTCATCTCTGAGCAATTGCTCGACGTTTGCAATTTCTCAGCTCGTGTCTGCGAGACGGAGAGATAGTGACCGTGACGTTTGGTGGCTAGAGAAGCGCAAAGCCCCAGTGTTGCTGCACCTGTGAAAGCGCTTCCAAGGAAGGGTGCTGGCTAGCAAGAGCTTTCAGTGCTGGCACTTTTCATCTCTGAGCAATTGCTCGACGTTTGCAATTTCTCACCTGAGCTCTCTTTAGAGTGCGCGAGAGGATGAGCAGAAGATGAGGTGGCTAGAGAAGCCCAGAGCCCCAGTGTTCTTAGGCCTACAAGATCGTTTCCAAGGAAGGGTGCTGGCTAGCAAGAGCTTTCAGTGCTGGCACTTTTCATCTCTGAGCAATTGCTCGACGTTTGCAATTTCTCAGCTCGTGTCTGCGAGACGGAGAGATAGTGACCGTGACGTTTGGTGGCTAGAGAAGCGCAAAGCCCCAGTGTTGCTGCACCTGTGAAAGCGCTTCCAAGGAAGGGTGCTGGCTAGCAACAGCTTTCAGTGCTGGCACTTTTCATCTCTGAGCAATTGCTCTACGTTTGCAATTTCTCAGCTCTTATCTACGAGACGGAGAGATAGTGACTGTGATGTTTGGTGGCTAGAGAAGCGCAAAGCCCCAGTGTTGCTGCACCTGTGAAAGCGCTTCCAAGGAAGGGTGCTGGCTAGCAAGAGCTTTCAGTGCTGGCACTTTTCATCTCTGAGCAATTGCTCGACGTTTGCAATTTCTCACCTGAGCTCTCTTTAGAGTGCGCGAGAGGATGAGCAGAAGATGAGGTGGCTAGAGAAGCCCAGAGCCCCAGTGTTCTTAGGCCTACAAGATCGTTTCCAAGGAAGGGTGCTGGCTAGCAAGAGCTTTCAGTGCTGGCACTTTTCATCTCTGAGCAATTGCTCGACGTTTGCAATTTCTCAGCTCGTGTCTGCGAGACGGAGAGATAGTGACCGTGACGTTTGGTGGCTAGAGAAGCGCAAAGCCCCAGTGTTGCTGCACCTGTGAAAGCGCTTCCAAGGAAGGGTGCTGGCTAGCAAGAGCTTTCAGTGCTGGCACTTTTCATCTCTGAGCAATTGCTCGACGTTTGCAATTTCTCACCTGAGCTCTCTTTAGAGTGCGCGAGAGGATGAGCAGAAGATGAGGTGGCTAGAGAAGCCCAGAGCCCCAGTGTTCTTAGGCCTACAAGATCGTTTCCAAGGAAGGGTGCTGGCTAGCAAGAGCTTTCAGTGCTGGCACTTTTCATCTCTGAGCAATTGCTCGACGTTTGCAATTTCTCAGCTCGTGTCTGCGAGACGGAGAGATAGTGACCGTGACGTTTGGTGGCTAGAGAAGCGCAAAGCCCCAGTGTTGCTGCACCTGTGAAAGCGCTTCCAAGGAAGGGTGCTGGCTAGCAACAGCTTTCAGTGCTGGCACTTTTCATCTCTGAGCAATTGCTCTACGTTTGCAATTTCTC
This sequence comes from Sarcoramphus papa, assembly GCA_037962945.1. Taxonomy (NCBI): domain Eukaryota; kingdom Metazoa; phylum Chordata; class Aves; order Accipitriformes; family Cathartidae; genus Sarcoramphus; species Sarcoramphus papa. Next base: position 97,077,542 of record CM075586.1, read on the forward strand.
AGCTCTTATCTACGAGACGGAGAGATAGTGACTGTGATGTTTGGTGGCTAGAGAAGCGCAAAGCCCCAGTGTTGCTGCACCTGTGAAAGCGCTTCCAAGGAAGGGTGCTGGCTAGCAAGAGCTTTCAGTGCTGGCACTTTTCATCTCTGAGCAATTGCTCGACGTTTGCAATTTCTCACCTGAGCTCTCTTTAGAGTGCGCGAGAGGATGAGCAGAAGATGAGGTGGCTAGAGAAGCCCAGAGCCCCAGTGTTCTTAGGCCTACAAGATCGTTTCCAAGGAAGGGTGCTGGCTAGCAAGAGCTTTCAGTGCTGGCACTTTTCATCTCTGAGCAATTGCTCGACGTTTGCAATTTCTCAGCTCGTGTCTGCGAGACGGAGAGATAGTGACCGTGACGTTTGGTGGCTAGAGAAGCGCAAAGCCCCAGTGTTGCTGCACCTGTGAAAGCGCTTCCAAGGAAGGGTGCTGGCTAGCAAGAGCTTTCAGTGCTGGCACTTTTCATCTCTGAGGAATTGGTGGACGTTTGCAATTTCTCACCTGAGCTCTCTTTAGAGTGCGCGAGAGGATGAGCAGAAGATTAGGTGGCTAGAGAAGCCCAGAGTCCCACTGTTCTTAGGGCTACAAGAGCGCTTCCAAGGAAGGGTGCTGGCTAGAAACAGCTTTCAGTGCTGGCACTTTTCATCTCTGAGCAATTGCTCGACGTTTGCAATTTCTCAGCTCGTGTCTGCGAGACGGAGAGATAGTGACCGTGACGTTTGGTGGCTAGAGAAGCGCAAAGCCCCAGTGTTGCTGCACCTGTGAAAGCGCTTCCAAGGAAGGGTGCTGGCTAGCAAGAGCTTTCAGTGCTGGCACTTTTCATCTCTGAGCAATTGCTCGACGTTTGCAATTTCTCACCTGAGCTCTCTTTAGAGTGCGCGAGAGGATGAGCAGAAGATGAGGTGGCTAGAGAAGCCCAGAGCCCCAGTGTTCTTAGGCCTACAAGATCGTTTCCAAGGAAGGGTGCTGGCTAGCAAGAGCTTTCAGTGCTGGCACTTTTCATCTCTGAGCAATTGCTCGACGTTTGCAATTTCTCAGCTCGTGTCTGCGAGACGGAGAGATAGTGACCGTGACGTTTGGTGGCTAGAGAAGCGCAAAGCCCCAGTGTTGCTGCACCTGTGAAAGCGCTTCCAAGGAAGGGTGCTGGCTAGCAAGAGCTTTCAGTGCTGGCACTTTTCATCTCTGAGGAATTGGTGGACGTTTGCAATTTCTCACCTGAGCTCTCTTTAGAGTGCGCGAGAGGATGAGCAGAAGATTAGGTGGCTAGAGAAGCCCAGAGTCCCACTGTTCTTAGGGCTACAAGAGCGCTTCCAAGGAAGGGTGCTGGCTAGAAACAGCTTTCAGTGCTGGCACTTTTCATCTCTGAGCAATTGCTCGACGTTTGCAATTTCTCAACTCGTATCTACGAGACGGAAAGAGAATGACCGTGATGTTTGGTGGCTAGAGAAGCGCAAAGCCCCAGTGTTTCTGCGCCTGTGAAAGTGCTTCCAAGGAAGGGTGTTGGCTAGCAACCGTTTTCAGTGCTGGCACTTTTCATCTCTGAGCAATTGCTGGATGTTTGCAATTTCTCACCTGAGCTCTCTTTAGAGTGAGCGAGAGGATGAGCAGAAGATTAGGTGGCTAGAGAAGCCCAGAGCCCCAGTGTGCTTAGGCCTACAAAAGCGCTTCCAAGGAAGGGTGCTGGCTAGCAACAGCTTTCAGTGCTGGCACTTTTCATCTCTGAGCAATTGCTCGACGTTTGCAATTTCTCAGCTCGTGTCTACGAAAAAGAGAGATAGTGACCGTGACGTTTGGTGGCTAGAGGAGTGCAAAGCCCCAGTGTTGCTGCACCTGTGAAAGCGCTTCCAAGGAAGGGTGCTGGCTAGCAAGAGCTTTCAGTGCTGGCACTTTTCATCTCTGAGGAATTGGTGGACGTTTGCAATTTCTCACCTGAGCTCTCTTTAGACTGCGCGAGAGGATGAGCAGAAGATTAGGTGGTTAGAGAAGCCCAGAGTCCCAGTGTTCTTAGGGCTACAAAAGCGCTTCCAAGGAAGGGTGCTGGCTAGCAAGAGCTTTCAGTGCTGGCACTTTTCATCTCTGAGCAATTGCTCGACGTTTGCAATTTCTCAGCTCGTGTCTACAAGACGGAGAGATAGTGACCGTGATGTTTGGTGGGTAGAGAAGCGCAAAGCCCCAGTGTTGCTGCGCCTGTGAAAGCGCTTCCAAGGAAGGGTGCTGGCTAGCAACAGCTTTCAGTGCTGGCACTTTTCATCTCTGAGCAATTGCTCGACATTTGCAATCTCTCACCTGAGCTCTCTTTAGACTGCTCGAGAGGATGAGCAGAAGATTAGGTGGCTAGAGAAGCCCAGAGCCCCAGTGTTCTTAGGGCTACAAAAGCGCTTCCAAGGAAGGGTGCTGGCTAGCAAGAGCTTTCAGTGCTGGCACTTTTCATCTCTGAGCAATTGCTCGACATTTTCAATTTCTCAGGTCGTGTCTACGAGACTGAAAGAGAATGACCGTGATGTTTGGTGGGTAGAGAAGCGCAAAGCCCCAGTGTTGCTGCGCCTGTGAAAGCGCTTCCAAGGAAGGGTGCTGGCTAGCAACAGCTTTCAGTGCTGGCACTTTTCATCTCTGAGCAATTGCTGGATGTTTGCAATCTCTCACCTGAGATCTCTTTAGACTGCGCGAGAGGATGAGCAGAAGATTAGGTGGCTAGAGAAGCCCAGAGCCCCAGTGTTCTTAGGGCTACAAAAGCGCTTCCAAGGAAGGGTGCTGGCTAGCCACAGCTTTCAGTGCTGGCACTTTTCATCTTTGAGTAATTGCTCGACGTTTGCAATTTCTCAGCTCTTATCTACGAGACGGAGAGATAGTGACCGTGATGTTTGGTGGGTAGAGAAGCGCAAAGCCCCAGTGTTGCTGCGCCTGTGAAAGCACTTCCAAGGAAGGGTGCTGGCTAGCAACAGCTTTCAGTGCTGGCACTTTTCATCTCTGAGCAATTGCTCGACCTTTGCAATCTCTCACCTGAGCTCTCTTTAGACTGCGCGAGAAGATGAGCAGAAGAGTAGGTGGCTAGAGAAGCCCAGAGCCCCAGTGTTCTTAGGCCTACAAAAGCGCTTCCAAGGAAGGGTGCTGGCTAGCAACAGCTTTCAGTGCTGGCACTTTTCATCTCTGAGCAATTGCTCAACGTTTGCAATCTCTCACCTGAGCTCTCTTTAGACTGCGCGAGAGCAGGAGCAGAAGATTAGGTGGCTAGAGAAGCCCAGAGCCCCAGTGTTCTTAGGCCTACAAGAGCGCTTCCAAGGAAGGGTGCTGGCTAGCAACAGCTTTCAGTGCTGGCACTTTTCATATCTGAGCAATTGCTCGACGTTTGCAATTTCTCGGCTCGTGTTCACGAGATGGAGAGATAGTGACCGTGACGTTTGGTGGCTAGAGAAGCGCAAAGCCCCAGTGTTGCTGCGCCTGTGAAAGCGCTTCCAAGGAAGGGTGCTGGCTAGCAACAGCTTTCAGTGCTGGCACTTTTCATCTCTGAGCAATTGCTCGACGTTTGCAATCTCTCACCTGAGCTCTCGTTAGACTGCGCGAGAGGATGAGCAGAAGATGAGGTGGCTAGAGAAGCCCAGAGCCCCACTGTTCTTAGGGCTACAAAAGCGCTTCCAAGGAAGGGTGCTGGCTAGCAACAGCTTTCAGTGCTGGCACTTTTCATCTCTGAGCAATTGCTCGACGTTTGCAATTTCTCAGCTCGTGTCTACGAGAAGGAAAGAGAATGACCGTGATGTTTGGTGCCTAGAGAAGCGCAAAGCCCCAGTGTTGCTGCGCCTGTGAAAGCGCTTCCAAGGAAGGGTGCTGGCTAGCAAGAGCTTTCAGTGCTGGCACTTTTCATCTCTGAGCAATTGCTCGACGTTTGCAATTTCTCAGCTCTTGTCTACGAAACAGAGAGATAGTGAGCGTGATGTTTGGTGGCTAGAGAAGCGCAAAGCCCCAGTGTTGCTGCGCCTGTGAAAGCGCTTCCAAGGAAGGGTGCTGGCTAGCATCAGCTTTCAGTGCTGGCCCTTTTCATCTCTCAGCAATTGCTCGACGTTTGCAATTTCTCAGCTCGTGTCTACGAGAAGGAAAGAGAATGACCATGACGTTTGGTGGCTAGAGAAGCGCAAAGCCCCAGTGTTGCTGCGCCTGTGAAAGCGCTTCCAAGGAAGGGTGCTGGCTAGCAACAGCTTTCAGTGCTGGCACTTTTCATCTCTGAGCAATTGCTCGACGTTTGCAATTTCTCACCTGAGCTCTCTTTAGAGTGCGCGAGAGGATGAGCAGATGAGTAGGTGGCTAGAGAAGCCCAGAGCCCCACTGTTCTTAGGGCTACAAGAGCGCTTCCAAGGAAGGGTGCTGGCTAGCCACAGCTTTCAGTGCTGGCACTTTTCATCTTTGAGCAGTTGCTCGATGTTTGCAATTTCTCAGCTCGTGTCTACAAGATGGAGAGATAGTGACCTTGATGTTTGGTGGCTAGAGAAGCGCAAAGCCCCAGTGTTGCTGCGCCTGTGAAAGCGCTTCCAAGGAAGGGTGCTGGCTAGCAACAGCTTTCAGTGCTGGCACTTTTCATCTCTGAGCAATTGCTCGACGTTTGCAATTTCTCAGCTCTTATCTACGAGACGGATAGATAGTGACCGTGACGTTTGGTGGGTAGAGAAGCGCAAAGCCCCACTGTTGCTGCCCCTGTCAAAGCGCTTCCAAGGAAGGGTGCTGGCTAGCAACAGCTTTCAGTGCTGGCACTTTTCATCTCTGAGCAATTGCTCGACGTTTGCAATTTCTCAGCTCTTATCTACGAGACGGAGAGATAGTGACCGTGACGTTTGGTGGGTAGAGAAGCGCAAAGCCCCAGTGTTGCTGCACCTGTGAAAGCGCTTCCAAGGAAGGGTGCTAGCTAGCAAGAGCTTTCAGTGCTGGCACTTTTCATCTCTGAGCAATTGCTCGACGTTTGCAATTTCTCACCTGAGCTCTCTTTAGACTGCGCTAGAGGATGAGCAGAAGATTAGGTGGCTAGAGAAGCCCAGAGCCCCAGTGTTCTTAGGGCTACAAGAGCGTTTCCAAGGAAGGCGGCTGGCTAGCAACAGCTTTCAGTGCTGGCACTTTTCATCTCTGAGCAATTGCTCGACGTTTGCAATTTCTCAGCTCGTGTCTACGAGACGGACAGATAGTGATCGTGACGTTTGGTGGGTAGAGAAGCGCAAAGCCCCAGTGTTGCTGCGCCTGTGAAAGCGCTTCCAAGGAAGGGTGCTGGCTAGCAAGAGCTTTCAGTGCTGGCACTTTTCATCTCTGAGCAATTGCCCAACGTTTGCAATCTCTCAGCTTGTGTCTACGAGACGGAAAAAGAATGACCGTAACGTTTGGTGGGTAGAGAAGCGCAAAGCCCCAGTGTTGCTGCGCCTGTGAAAGCGCTTCCAAGGAAGGGTGCTGGCTAGCAACAGCTTTCAGTGCTGGCACTTTTCATCTCTGAGCAATTGCTGGACGTTTGCAATTTCTCACCTGAGCTCTCTTTAGAGTGCGCGAGAGGATGAGCAGAAGATGAGGTGGCTAGAGAAGCCCAGAGCCCCAGTGTTCTTAGGCCTACAAGATCGTTTCCAAGGAAGGGTGCTGGCTAGCAAGAGCTTTCAGTGCTGGCACTTTTCATCTCTGAGCAATTGCTCGACGTTTGCAATTTCTCAGCTCGTGTCTGCGAGACGGAGAGATAGTGACCGTGACGTTTGGTGGCTAGAGAAGCGCAAAGCCCCAGTGTTGCTGCACCTGTGAAAGCGCTTCCAAGGAAGGGTGCTGGCTAGCAACAGCTTTCAGTGCTGGCACTTTTCATCTCTGAGCAATTGCTGGACGTTTGCAATTTCTCACCTGAGCTCTCTTTAGACTGCGCGAGAGGATGAGCAGAAGATTAGGTGGCTAGAGAAGCCCAGAGTCCCACTGTTCTTAGGGCTACAAGAGCGCTTCCAAGGAAGGGTGCTGGCTAGAAACAGCTTTCAGTGCTGGCACTTTTCATCTCTGAGCAATTGCTCGACGTTTGCAATTTCTCAACTCGTATCTACGAGACGGAAAGAGAATGACCGTGATGTTTGGTGGCTAGAGAAGCGCAAAGCCCCACTGTTGCTGCGCCTGTGAAAGCGCTTCCAAGGAAGGGTGCTGGCTAGCAACAGCTTTCAGTGCTGGCACTTTTCATCTCTGAGCAATTGCTTGACGTTTGCAATTTCTCAGCTCTTATCTACGAGACGGAGAGATAGTGAGCGTGACGTTTGGTGGGTAGAGAAGCGCAAAGCCCCAGTGTTGCTGCGCCTGTGAAAGCGCTTCCAAGAAGGGTGCTGGCTAGCCACAGCTTTCAGTGCTGGCACTTTTCATCTTTGAGCAGTTGCTCGACGTTTACAATTTCTCAGCTCGTGTCTACGAGACGGAGAGATAGTGACCGTGATTTTTGGTGGCTAGAGAAGCGCAAAGCCCCAGTGTTTCTGCGCCTGTGAAAGTGCTTCCAAGGAAGGGTGTTGGCTAGCAACCGTTTTCAGTGCTGGCACTTTTCATCTCTGAGCAATTGCTGGATGTTTGCAATTTCTCACCTGAGCTCTCTTTAGAGTGCGCGAGAGGATGAGCAGAAGATTAGGTGGTTAGAGAAGCCCAGAGTCCCAGTGTTCTTAGGGCTACAAGAGCGCTTCCAAGGAAGGGTGCTGGCTAGCAAGAGCTTTCAGTGCTGGCACTTTTCATCTCTGAGCAATTGCTCGACGTTTGCAATTTCTCAGCTCGTGTCTACGAAAAAGAGAGATAGTGACCGTGACGTTTGGTGGCTAGAGGAGTGCAAAGCCCCAGTGTTGCTGCACCTGTGAAAGCGCTTCCAAGGAAGGGTGCTGGCTAGCAACAGCTTTCAGTGCTGGCACTTTTCATCTCTGAGGAATTGGTGGACGTTTGCAATTTCTCACCTGAGCTCTCTTTAGAGTGCGCGAGAGGATGAGCAGAAGATTAGGTGGTTAGAGAAGCCCAGAGTCCCAGTGTTCTTAGGGCTACAAGAGCGCTTCCAAGGAAGGGTGCTGGCTAGCAACAGCTTTCAGTGCTGGCACTTTTCATCTCTGAGCAATTGCTCGACGTTTGCAATTTCTCAGCTCGTGTCTACGACAAGGAAAGAGAATGACCATGACGTTTGGTGGGTAGAGAAGCGCAAAGCCCCAGTCTTGATGCGCCTGTGAAAGCGCTTCCAAGGAAGGGTGCTGGCTAGCAACAGCTTTCAGTGCTGGCACTTTTCATCTCTGAGCAATTGCTGGATGTTTGCAATCTCTCACCTGAGATGTCTTTAGACTGCGCGAGAGGATGAGCAGAAGATTAGGTGGCTAGAGAAGCCCAGAGCCCAGTGTTCTTAGGCCTACAAGATCGTTTCCAAGGAAGGGTGCTGGCTAGCAACAGCTTTCAGTGCTGGCACTTTTCATGTCTCAGCAATTGCTCGACGTTTGCAATTTCTCAGCTCTTATCTACGAGACGGAGAGATAGTGACCGTGACGTTTGGTGGCTAGAGAAGCGCAAAGCCCCAGTGTTGCTGCGCCTGTGAAAGCGCTTCCAAGGAAGGATGCTGGCTAGCAACAGCTTTCAGTGCTGGCACTTTTCATCTCTGAGCAATTGCTGGACGTTTGCAATTTCTCACCTGAGCTCTCTTTAGACTGCGCGAGAGGATGAGCAGAAGATTAGGTGGCTAGAGAAGCCCAGAGCCCCAGTGTTCTAAGGGCTACAAAAGCGCTTCCAAGGAAGGGTGCTGGCTAGCAAGAGCTTTCAGTGCTGGCACTTTTCATCTCTGAGCAATTGCTCGACGTTTGCGATCTCTCACCTGAGCTCTCTTTAGACTGCGCGAGAGGATGAGCAGAAGATTAGGTGGCTAGAGAAGCCCAGAGCCCAGTGTTCTTAGGCCTACAAGATCGTTTCCAAGGAACGGTGCTGGCTAGCAAGAGCTTTCAGTGCTGGCACTTTTCATGTCTCAGCAATTGCTCGACGTTTGCAATTTCTCAGCTCTTATCTACGAGACGGAGAGATAGTGACCGTGACGTTTGGTGGCTAGAGAAGCGCAAAGCCCCAGTGTTGCTGCGCCTGTGAAAGCGCTTCCAAGGAAGGATGCTGGCTAGCAACAGCTTTCAGTGCTGGCACTTTTCATCTCTGAGCAATTGCTCGACGTTTGCAATCTCTCACCTGAGCTCTCTTTAGACTGCGCGAGAGGATGAGCAGAAGATTAGGTGGCTAGAGAAGCCCAGAGCCCCAGTGTTCTAAGGGCTACAAAAGCGCTTCCAAGGAAGGGTGCTGGCTAGCAACAGCTTTCAGTGCTGGCACTTTTCATCTCTGAGCAATTGCTCGACGTTTGCGATCTCTCACCTGAGCTCTCTTTAGACTGCGCGAGAGGATGAGCAGAAGATTAGGTGGCTAGAGAAGCCCAGAGCCCCACTGTTCTTAGGCCTACAAAAGCGCTTCCAAGGAAGGGTGCTGGCTAGCAACAGCTTTCAGTGCTGGCACTTTTCATCTCTGAGCAATTGCTCGACGTTTACAATTTCTCAGCTCGTGTCTACGAGACGGAGAGATAGTGATTGTGACGTTTGGTGGGTAGAGAAGCGCAAAGCCCCAGTGTTGCTGCGCCTGTGAAAGCGCTTCCAAGGAAGGGTGCTGGCTAGCAACAGCTTTCAGTGCTGGCACTTTTCCTGTCTGAGCAATTGCTGGACGGTTGCAATCTCTCACCTGACCTCTCTTTAGAGTGCGCGAGAGGATGAGCAGAAGATGAGGTGGCTAGAGAAGCCCAGAGCCCCAGTGTTCTTAGGCCTACAAGATCGTTTCCAAGGAAGGGTGCTGGCTAGCAAGAGCTTTCAGTGCTGGCACTTTTCATCTCTGAGCAATTGCTCGACGTTTGCAATTTCTCAGCTCGTGTCTGCGAGACGGAGAGATAGTGACCGTGACGTTTGGTGGGTAGAGAAGCGCAAAGCCCCAGTGTTGCTGCACCTGTGAAAGCGCTTCCAAGGAAGGGTGCTGGCTAGCAACAGCTTTCAGTGCTGGCACTTTTCATCTCTGAGCAATTGCTGGACGTTTGCAATTTCTCACCTGAGCTCTCTTTAGACTGCGCGAGAGGATGAGCAGAAGATGAGGTGGCTAGAGAAGCCCAGAGTCCCACTGTTCTTAGGGCTACAAGAGCGCTTCCAAGGAAGGGTGCTGGCTAGAAACAGCTTTCAGTGCTGGCACTTTTCATCTCTGAGCAATTGCTCGACGTTTGCAATTTCTCAACTCGTATCTACGAGACGGAAAGAGAATGACCGTGATGTTTGGTGGCTAGAGAAGCGCAAAGCCCCACTGTTGCTGCGCCTGTGAAAGCGCTTCCAAGGAAGGGTGCTGGCTAGCAACAGCTTTCAGTGCTGGCACTTTTCATCTCTGAGCAATTGCTTGACGTTTGCAATTTCTCAGCTCTTATCTACGAGACGGAGAGATAGTGACCGTGACGTTTGGTGGGTAGAGAAGCGCAAAGCCCCAGTGTTGCTGCGCCTGTGAAAGCGCTTCCAAGAAGGGTGCTGGCTAGCCACAGCTTTCAGTGCTGGCACTTTTCATCTTTGAGCAGTTGCTCGACGTTTGCAATTTCTCAGCTCGTGTCTACGAGACGGAGAGATAGTGACCTTGATGTTTGGTGGGTAGAGAAGCGCAAAGCCCCAGTGTTTCTGCGCCTGTGAAAGTGCTTCCAAGGAAGGGTGTTGGCTAGCAACAGTTTTCAGTGCTGGCACTTTTCCTCTCTGAGCAATTGCTGGATGTTTGCAATTTCTCACCTGAGCTCTCTTTAGAGTGAGCGAGAGGATGAGCAGAAGATTAGGTGGCTAGAGAAGCCCAGAGCCCCAGTGTGCTTAGGCCTACAAAAGCGCTTCCAAGGAAGGGTGCTGGCTAGCAACAGCTTTCAGTGCTGGCACTTTTCATCTCTGAGCTATTGCTCGACGTTTGCAATTTCTCAGCTCGTGTCTACGAAAAAGAGAGATAGTGACCGTGACGTTTGGTGGCTAGAGGAGTGCAAAGCCCCAGTGTTGCTGCACCTGTGAAAGCGCTTCCAAGGAAGGGTGCTGGCTAGCAACAGCTTTCAGTGCTGGCACTTTTCATCTCTGAGGAATTGGTGGACGTTTGCAATTTCTCACCTGAGCTCTCTTTAGACTGCGCGAGAGGATGAGCAGAAGATTAGGTGGTTAGAGAAGCCCAGAGTCCCAGTGTTCTTAGGGCTACAAGAGCGCTTCCAAGGAAGGGTGCTGGCTAGCAACAGCTTTCAGTGCTGGCACTTTTCATCTCTGAGCAATTGCTCGACGTTTGCAATTTCTCAGCTCGTGTCTATGAGATGGAAAGAGAATGACCATGACGTTTGGTGGCTAGAGAAGCGCAAAGCCCCAGTCTTGCTGCGCCTGTGAAAGCGCTTCCAAGGAAGGGTGCTGGCTAGCAAGAGCTTTCAGTGCTGGCACTTTTCATCTCTGAGCAATTGCTGGATGTTTGCAATCTCTCACCTGAGATGTCTTTAGACTGCACGAGAGGATGAGCAGAAGATTAGGTGGCTAGAGAAGCCCAGAGCCCAGTGTTCTTAGGGCTACAAGATCGTTTCCAAGGAAGGGTGCTGGCTAGCAACAGCTTTCAGTGCTGGGACTTTTCATGTCTCAGCAATTGCTCCACGTTTGCAATTTCTCAGCTCTTATCTACGAGACGGAGAGATAGTGACCGTGACGTTTGGTGGGTAGAGAAGCGCAAAGCCCCAGTGTTGCTGCGCCTGTGAAAGCGCTTCCAAGGAAGGGTGCTGGCTAGCAACAGCTTTCAGTGCTGGCCCTTTTCATCTCTGAGCAATTGCTCGACGTTTGCAATCTCTCCCCTGAGCTCTCTTTAGACTGCGCGAGAGCAGGAGCAGAATATTAGGTGGCTAGAGAAACCCAGAGCCCCAGTGTTCTTAGGGCTACAAGAGCGCTTCCAAGGAAGGGTGCTGGCTAGCAACAGCTTTCAGTGCTGGCACTTTTCATCTCTGAGCAATTGCTCGACGTTTGCAATTTCTCGGCTCGTGTTTACGAGACGGAGAGATAGTGACCGTGATGTTTGGTGGGCAGAGAAGCGCAAAGCCCCAGTGTTGCTGCGCCTGTGAAAGCGCTTCCAAGGAAGGGTGCTGGCTAGCAACAGCTTTCAGTGCTGGCACTTTTCATCTCTGAGCAATTGCTGGACGTTTGCAATTTCTCACCTGAGCTCTCTTTAGACTGCGCGAGAGGATGAGCAGAAGATTAGGTGGCTAGAGAAGCCCAGAGCCCCACTGTTCTTAGGGCTACAAAAGCGCTTCCAAGGAAGGGTGCTGGCTAGCAACAGCTTTCAGTGCTGGCACTTTTCATCTCTGAGCAATTGCTCGACGTTTGCAATTTCTCACCTGAGCTCTCGTTAGACTGCGCGAGAGGATGAGCAGAAGATTAGGTGGCTAGAGAAGCCCAGAGCCCCACTGTTCTTAGGGCTACAAAAGCGCTTCCAAGGAAGGGTGCTGGCTAGCAACAGCTTTCAGTGCTGGCACTTTTCATCTCTGAGCAATTGCTCGACGTTTGCAATTTCTCAGCTCGTGTCTACGAAACAGAGAGATAGTGACCGTGACGTTTGGTGGGTAGAGAAGCGCAAAGCCCCAGTGTTGCTGCACCTGTGAAAGCGCTTCCAAGGAAGGGTGCTGGCTAGCAACAGCTTTCAGTGCTGGCACTTTTCATCTCTGAGGAATTGGTGGACGTTTGCAATTTCTCACCTGAGCGCTCTTTAGATTGCGCGAGAGGATGAGCAGAAGATTAGGTGGCTAGAGAAGCCCAGAGTCCCACTGTTCTTAGGCCTACAAGAGCGCTTCCAAGGAAGGGTGCTGGCTAGCAACAGCTTTCAGTGCTGGCACTTTTCATCTCTGAGCAATTGCTCGACGTTTGCAATTTCTCAGCTCGTGTCTACGAGACGGAAAGAGAATGACCGTGATGTTTGGTGGCTAGAGAAGTGCAAAGCCCCAGTGTTGCTGCACCTGTGAAAGCGCTTCCAAGGAAGGGTGCTGGCTAGCAACAGCTTTCAGTGCTGGCACTTTTCATCTCTGAGCAATTGCTCGACGTTTGCAATTTCTCAGCTCTTATCTACGAGATGGAGAGATAGTGAGTGTGACGTTTGGTGCCTAGAGAAGCGCAAAGTCCCAGTGTTGCTGCGCCTGTGAAAGCGCTTCCAAGGAAGGGTGCTAGCTAGCAACAGCTTTCAGTGCTGGCACTTTTCATCTCTGAGCAATTGCTCGACGTTTGCAATCTCTCACCTGAGTTCTCTTTAGACTGCGCGAGAGGATGAGCAGAAGATGAGGTGGCTAGAGAAGCCCAGAGCCCCAGTGTTCTTAGGGCTACAAAAGCGCTTCCAAGGAAGGGTGCTGGCTAGCAACAGCTTTCAGTGCTGGCACTTTTCATCTCTGAGCAATTGCTCGACGTTTGCAATTTCTCACCTGAGCTCTCTTTAGACTGCGCGAGAGGATGAGCAGAAGATTAGGTGGCTAGAGAAGCCCAGAGCCCCAGTGTTCTTAGGGCTGCAAGAGCGTTTGCAAGGAAGGGTGCTGGCTAGCAAGAGCTTTCAGTGCTGGCACTTTTCATCTTTGAGCAATTGCTCGATGTTTGCAATTTCTCAGCTCGTGTCTACGAGGCGGAAAGAGAAGGACCGTGATGTTTGGTGGCTAGAGAAGCGCAAAGCCCCAGTGTTCTTAGGCCTACAAAAGCACTTCCAAGGAAGGGTGCTGGCTAGCAACAGCTTTCAGTGCTGGCACTTTTCATCTCTGAGCAATTGCTCGACGTTTGCAATTTCTCACCTGAGCTCTCTTTAGATTGCGCGAGAGGATGAGCAGAAGATTAGGTGGTTAGAGAAGCCCAGAGCCCCACTGTTCTTAGGCCTACAAGAGCGCTTCCAAGGAAGGGTGCTAGCTAGCAACAGCTTTCAGTGCTGGCACTTTTCATCTCTGAGCAATTGCTTGACGTTTGCAATTTCTCAGCTCTTATCTACGAGACGGAGAGATAGTGACCGTGACGTTTGGTGGCTAGAGAAGCGCAAAGCCCCAGTGTTGCTGCGCCTGTGAAAGCGCTTCCAAGGAAGGGTGCTGGCTAGCAAGAGCTTTCAGTGCTGGCACTTTTTATCTCTGAGCAATTGCTCGACGTTTGCAATTTCTCAGCTCTTATCTACGAGACGGAGAGATAGTGAGCGTGACGTTTGGTGGGTAGAGAAGCGCAAAGCCCCAGTGTTGCTGCGCCTGTGAAAGCGCTTCCAAGAAGGGTGCTGGCTAGCCACAGCTTTCAGTGCTGGCACTTTTCATCTTTGAGCAGTTGCTCGACGTTTGCAATTTCTCAGCTCGTGTCTACGAGACGGAGAGATAGTGACCGTGATTTTTGGTGGCTAGAGAAGCGCAAAGCCCCAGTGTTTCTGCGCCTGTGAAAGTGCTTCCAAGGAAGGGTGTTGGCTAGCAACCGTTTTCAGTGCTGGCACTTTTCATCTCTGAGCAATTGCTGGATGTTTGCAATTTCTCACCTGAGCTCTCTTTAGAGTGAGCGAGAGGATGAGCAGAAGATTAGGTGGCTAGAGAAGCCCAGAGCCCCAGTGTGCTTAGGCCTACAAAAGCGCTTCCAAGGAAGGGGGCTGGCTAGCAACAGCTTTCAGTGCTGGCACTTTTCATCTCTGAGCAATTGCTCGACGTTTGCAATTTCTCAGCTCGTGTCTACGAAAAAGAGAGATAGTGACCGTGACGTTTGGTGGCTAGAGGAGTGCAAAGCCCCAGTGTTGCTGCACCTGTGAAAGCGCTTCCAAGGAAGGGTGCTGGCTAGCAACAGCTTTCAGTGCTGGCACTTTTCATCTCTGAGGAATTGGTGGACGTTTGCAATTTCTCACCTGAGCTCTCTTTAGAGTGCGCGAGAGGATGAGCAGAAGATTAGGTGGTTAGAGAAGCCCAGAGTCCCAGTGTTCTTAGGGCTACAAGAGCGCTTCCAAGGAAGGGTGCTGGCTAGCAACAGCTTTCAGTGCTGGCACTTTTCATCTCTGAGCAATTGCTCGACGTTTGCAATTTCTCAGCTCGTGTCTACGACAAGGAAAGAGAATGACCATGACGTTTGGTGGGTAGAGAAGCGCAAAGCCCCAGTCTTGATGCGCCTGTGAAAGCGCTTCCAAGGAAGGGTGCTGGCTAGCAACAGCTTTCATAGCTGGCACTTTTCATCTCTGAGCAATTGCTGGATGTTTGCAATCTCTCACCTGAGATGTCTTTAGACTGCGCGAGAGGATGAGCAGAAGATTAGGTGGCTAGAGAAGCCCAGAGCCCAGTGTTCTTAGGCCTACAAGATCGTTTCCAAGGAAGGGTGCTGGCTAGCAACAGCTTTCAGTGCTGGCACTTTTCATGTCTCAGCAATTGCTCGACGTTTGCAATTTCTCAGCTCTTATCTACGAGACGGAGAGATAGTGACCGTGACGTTTGGTGGCTAGAGAAGCGCAAAGCCCCAGTGTTGCTGCGCCTGTGAAAGCGCTTCCAAGGAAGGATGCTGGCTAGCAACAGCTTTCAGTGCTGGCACTTTTCATCTCTGAGCAATTGCTCGACGTTTGCAATTTCTCACCTGAGCTCTCTTTAGACTGCGCGAGAGGATGAGCAGAAGATTAGGTGGCTAGAGAAGCCCAGAGCCCCAGTGTTCTAAGGGCTACAAAAGCGCTTCCAAGGAAGGGTGCTGGCTAGCAACAGCTTTCAGTGCTGGCACTTTTCATCTCTGAGCAATTGCTCGACGTTTGCGATCTCTCACCTGAGCTCTCTTTAGACTGCGCGAGAGGATGAGCAGAAGATTAGGTGGCTAGAGAAGCCCAGAGCCCAGTGTTCTTAGGCCTACAAGATCGTTTCCAAGGAACGGTGCTGGCTAGCAAGAGCTTTCAGTGCTGGCACTTTTCATGTCTCAGCAATTGCTCGACGTTTGCAATTTCTCAGCTCTTATCTACGAGACGGAGAGATAGTGACCGTGACGTTTGGTGGGTAGAGAAGCGCAAAGCCCCAGTGTTGCTGCGCCTGTGAAAGCGCTTCCAAGGAAGGGTGCTGGCTAGCAAGAGCTTTCAGTGCTGGCACTTTTCATCTCTGAGCAATTGCTCAACGTTTGCAATCTCTCACCTGAGCTCTCTTTAGACTGCGCGAGAGGATGAGCAGAAGATTAGGTGGCTAGAGAAGCCCAGAGCCCCAGTGTTCTAAGGGCTACAAAAGCGCTTCCAAGGAAGGGTGCTGGCTAGCAACAGCTTTCAGTGCTGGCACTTTTCATCTCTGAGCAATTGCTCGACGTTTGCGATCTCTCACCTGAGCTCTCTTTAGACTGCGCGAGAGGATGAGCAGAAGATTAGGTGGCTAGAGAAGCCCAGAGCCCCACTGTTCTTAGGCCTACAAAAGCGCTTCCAAGGAAGGGTGCTGGCTAGCAACAGCTTTCAGTGCTGGCACTTTTCATCTCTGAGCAATTGCTCGACGTTTACAATTTCTCAGCTCGTGTCTACGAGACGGAGAGATAGTGATTGTGACGTTTGGTGGGTAGAGAAGCGCAAAGCCCCAGTGTTGCTGCGCCTGTGAAAGCGCTTCCAAGGAAGGGTGCTGGCTAGCAACAGCTTTCAGTGCTGGCACTTTTCCTGTCTGAGCAATTGCTGGACGGTTGCAATCTCTCACCTGACCTCTCTTTAGAGTGCGCGAGAGGATGAGCAGAAGATGAGGTGGCTAGAGAAGCCCAGAGCCCCAGTGTTCTTAGGCCTACAAGATCGTTTCCAAGGAAGGGTGCTGGCTAGCAAGAGCTTTCAGTGCTGGCACTTTTCATCTCTGAGCAATTGCTCGACGTTTGCAATTTCTCAGCTCGTGTCTGCGAGACGGAGAGATAGTGACCGTGACGTTTGGTGGGTAGAGAAGCGCAAAGCCCCAGTGTTGCTGCACCTGTGAAAGCGCTTCCAAGGAAGGGTGCTGGCTAGCAACAGCTTTCAGTGCTGGCACTTTTCATCTCTGAGCAATTGCTGGACGTTTGCAATTTCTCACCTGAGCTCTCTTTAGACTGCGCGAGAGGATGAGCAGAAGATGAGGTGGCTAGAGAAGCCCAGAGTCCCACTGTTCTTAGGGCTACAAGAGCGCTTCCAAGGAAGGGTGCTGGCTAGAAACAGCTTTCAGTGCTGGCACTTTTCATCTCTGAGCAATTGCTCGACGTTTGCAATTTCTCAACTCGTATCTACGAGACGGAAAGAGAATGACCGTGATGTTTGGTGGCTAGAGAAGCGCAAAGCCCCACTGTTGCTGCGCCTGTGAAAGCGCTTCCAAGGAAGGGTGCTGGCTAGCAACAGCTTTCAGTGCTGGCACTTTTCATCTCTGAGCAATTGCTTGACGTTTGCAATTTCTCAGCTCTTATCTACGAGACGGAGAGATAGTGACCGTGACGTTTGGTGGGTAGAGAAGCGCAAAGCCCCAGTGTTGCTGCGCCTGTGAAAGCGCTTCCAAGGAAGGGTGCTGGCTAGCCACAGCTTTCAGTGCTGGCACTTTTCATCTTTGAGCAGTTGCTCGACGTTTGCAATTTCTCAGCTCGTGTCTACGAGACGGAGAGATAGTGACCTTGATGTTTGGTGGGTAGAGAAGCGCAAAGCCCCAGTGTTTCTGCGCCTGTGAAAGTGCTTCCAAGGAAGGGTGTTGGCTAGCAACAGTTTTCAGTGCTGGCACTTTTCCTCTCTGAGCAATTGCTGGATGTTTGCAATTTCTCACCTGAGCTCTCTTTAGAGTGAGCGAGAGGATGAGCAGAAGATTAGGTGGCTAGAGAAGCCCAGAGCCCCAGTGTGCTTAGGCCTACAAAAGCGCTTCCAAGGAAGGGTGCTGGCTAGCAACAGCTTTCAGTGCTGGCACTTTTCATCTCTGAGCTATTGCTCGACGTTTGCAATTTCTCAGCTCGTGTCTACGAAAAAGAGAGATAGTGACCGTGACGTTTGGTGGCTAGAGGAGTGCAAAGCCCCAGTGTTGCTGCACCTGTGAAAGCGCTTCCAAGGAAGGGTGCTGGCTAGCAACAGCTTTCAGTGCTGGCACTTTTCATCTCTGAGGAATTGGTGGACGTTTGCAATTTCTCACCTGAGCTCTCTTTAGACTGCGCGAGAGGATGAGCAGAAGATTAGGTGGTTAGAGAAGCCCAGAGTCCCAGTGTTCTTAGGGCTACAAGAGCGCTTCCAAGGAAGGGTGCTGGCTAGCAACAGCTTTCAGTGCTGGCACTTTTCATCTCTGAGCAATTGCTCGACGTTTGCAATTTCTCAGCTCGTGTCTATGAGATGGAAAGAGAATGACCATGACGTTTGGTGGCTAGAGAAGCGCAAAGCCCCAGTCTTGCTGCGCCTGTGAAAGCGCTTCCAAGGAAGGGTGCTGGCTAGCAACAGCTTTCAGTGCTGGCACTTTTCATCTCTGAGCAATTGCTGGATGTTTGCAATCTCTCACCTGAGATGTCTTTAGACTGCACGAGAGGATGAGCAGAAGATTAGGTGGCTAGAGAAGCCCAGAGCCCAGTGTTCTTAGGGCTACAAGATCGTTTCCAAGGAAGGGTGCTGGCTAGCCACAGCTTTCAGTGCTGGGACTTTTCATGTCTCAGCAATTGCTCCACGTTTGCAATTTCTCAGCTCTTATCTACGAGACGGAGAGATAGTGACCGTGACGTTTGGTGGGTAGAGAAGCGCAAAGCCCCAGTGTTGCTGCGCCTGTGAAAGCGCTTCCAAGGAAGGGTGCTGGCTAGCAACAGCTTTCAGTGCTGGCCCTTTTCATCTCTGAGCAATTGCTCGACGTTTGCAATCTCTCCCCTGAGCTCTCTTTAGACTGCGCGAGAGCAGGAGCAGAATATTAGGTGGCTAGAGAAACCCAGAGCCCCAGTGTTCTTAGGGCTACAAGAGCGCTTCCAAGGAAGGGTGCTGGCTAGCAACAGCTTTCAGTGCTGGCACTTTTCATCTCTGAGCAATTGCTCGACGTTTGCAATTTCTCGGCTCGTGTTTACGAGACGGAGAGATAGTGACCGTGATGTTTGGTGGGCAGAGAAGCGCAAAGCCCCAGTGTTGCTGCGCCTGTGAAAGCGCTTCCAAGGAAGGGTGCTGGCTAGCAACAGCTTTCAGTGCTGGCACTTTTCATCTCTGAGCAATTGCTGGACGTTTGCAATTTCTCACCTGAGCTCTCTTTAGACTGCGCGAGAGGATGAGCAGAAGATTAGGTGGCTAGAGAAGCCCAGAGCCCCACTGTTCTTAGGGCTACAAAAGCGCTTCCAAGGAAGGGTGCTGGCTAGCAACAGCTTTCAGTGCTGGCACTTTTCATCTCTGAGCAATTGCTCGACGTTTGCAATTTCTCACCTGAGCTCTCGTTAGACTGCGCGAGAGGATGAGCAGAAGATTAGGTGGCTAGAGAAGCCAGAGCCCCACTGTTCTTAGGGCTACAAAAGCGCTTCCAAGGAAGGGTGCTGGCTAGCAACAGCTTTCAGTGCTGGCACTTTTCATCTCTGAGCAATTGCTCGACGTTTGCAATTTCTCAGCTCGTGTCTACGAAACAGAGAGATAGTGACCGTGACGTTTGGTGGGTAGAGAAGCGCAAAGCCCCAGTGTTGCTGCACCTGTGAAAGCGCTTCCAAGGAAGGGTGCTGGCTAGCAACAGCTTTCAGTGCTGGCACTTTTCATCTCTGAGGAATTGGTGGACGTTTGCAATTTCTCACCTGAGCGCTCTTTAGATTGCGCGAGAGGATGAGCAGAAGATTAGGTGGCTAGAGAAGCCCAGAGTCCCACTGTTCTTAGGCCTACAAGAGCGCTTCCAAGGAAGGGTGCTGGCTAGCAACAGCTTTCAGTGCTGGCACTTTTCATCTCTGAGCAATTGCTCGACGTTTGCAATTTCTCAGCTCGTGTCTACGAGACAGAAAGAGAATGACCGTGATGTTTGGTGGCTAGAGAAGTGCAAAGCCCCAGTGTTGCTGCACCTGTGAAAGCGCTTCCAAGGAAGGGTGCTGGCTAGCAACAGCTTTCAGTGCTGGCACTTTTCATCTCTGAGCAATTGCTCGACGTTTGCAATTTCTCAGCTCTTATCTACGAGATGGAGAGATAGTGAGTGTGACGTTTGGTGCCTAGAGAAGCGCAAAGTCCCAGTGTTGCTGCGCCTGTGAAAGCGCTTCCAAGGAAGGGTGCTAGCTAGCAACAGCTTTCAGTGCTGGCACTTTTCATCTCTGAGCAATTGCTCGACGTTTGCAATCTCTCACCTGAGTTCTCTTTAGACTGCGCGAGAGGATGAGCAGAAGATGAGGTGGCTAGAGAAGCCCAGAGCCCCAGTGTTCTTAGGGCTACAAAAGCGCTTCCAAGGAAGGGTGCTGGCTAGCAACAGCTTTCAGTGCTGGCACTTTTCATCTCTGAGCAATTGCTCGACGTTTGCAATTTCTCACCTGAGCTCTCTTTAGACTGCGCGAGAGGATGAGCAGAAGATTAGGTGGCTAGAGAAGCCCAGAGCCCCAGTGTTCTTAGGGCTGCAAGAGCGTTTGCAAGGAAGGGTGCTGGCTAGCAAGAGCTTTCAGTGCTGGCACTTTTCATCTTTGAGCAATTGCTCGATGTTTGCAATTTCTCAGCTCTTGTCTACGAGGCGGAAAGAGAAGGACCGTGATGTTTGGTGGCTAGAGAAGCGCAAAGCCCCAGTGTTCTTAGGCCTACAAAAGCACTTCCAAGGAAGGGTGCTGGCTAGCAACAGCTTTCAGTGCTGGCACTTTTCATCTCTGAGCAATTGCTCGACGTTTGCAATTTCTCACCTGAGCTCTCTTTAGATTGCGCGAGAGGATGAGCAGAAGATTAGGTGGTTAGAGAAGCCCAGAGCCCCACTGTTCTTAGGCCTACAAGAGCGCTTCCAAGGAAGGGTGCTAGCTAGCAACAGCTTTCAGTGCTGGCACTTTTCATCTCTGAGCAATTGCTTGACGTTTGCAATTTCTCAGCTCTTATCTACGAGACGGAGAGATAGTGACCGTGACGTTTGGTGGCTAGAGAAGCGCAAAGCCCCAGTGTTGCTGCGCCTGTGAAAGCGCTTCCAAGGAAGGGTGCTGGCTAGCAAGAGCTTTCAGTGCTGGCACTTTTTATCTCTGAGCAATTGCTCGACGTTTGCAATTTCTCAGCTCTTATCTACGAGATGGAGAGATAGTGAGCGTGACGTTTGGTGGGTAGAGAAGCGCAAAGTCCCAGTGTTGCTGCGCCTGTGAAAGCGCTTCCAAGGAAGGGTGCTGGCTAGCAACAGCTTTCAGTGCTGGCACTTTTCATATCTGAGCAATTGCTCGACGTTTGCAATCTCTCACCTGAGTTCTCTTTAGACTGCGCGAGAGGATGAGCAGAAGATTAGGTGGCTAGAGAAGCCCAGAGCCCCAGTGTTCTTAGGGCTGCAAGAGCGTTTGCAAGGAAGGGTGCTGGCTAGCAAGAGCTTTCAGTGCTGGCACTTTTCATCTCTGAGCAATTGCTCGACGTTTGCAATTTCTCAGCTCGTGTCTACGAGGCGGAAAGAGAAGGACCGTGATGTTTGGTGGCTAGAGAAGCGCAAAGCCCCAGTGTTCTTAGGCCTACAAAAGCACTTCCAAGGAAGGGTGCTGGCTAGCAACAGCTTTCAGTGCTGGCACTTTTCATCTCTGAGCAATTGCTCGACGTTTGCAATTTCTCACCTGAGCTCTCTTTAGACTGCGTGAGAGGATGAGCAGAAGATTAGGTGGCTAGAGAAGCCCAGAGCCCCACTGTTCTTAGGGCTACAAAAGCGCTTCCAAGGAAGGGTGCTGGCTAGCAACAGCTTTCAGTGCTGGCACTTTTCATCTCTGAGCAATTGCTCGACGTTTGCAATTTCTCAGCTCGTGTCTACGAGACGAGAGATAGTGACCGTGATGTTTGGTGGGTAGAGAAGCGCAAAGCCCCAGTGTTGCTGCGCCTGTGAAAGCGCTTCCAAGGAAGGGTGCTGGCTAGCAAGAGCTTTCAGTGCTGGCACTTTTCATCTCTGAGCAATTGCTCGACGTTTGCGATCTCTCACCTGAGCTCTCTTTAGACTGCGCGAGAAGATGAGCAGAAGATTAGGTGGCTAGAGAAGCCCAGAGCCCCAGTGTTCTAAGGGCTACAAAAGCGCTTCCAAGGAAGGGTGCTGGCTAGCAACAGCTTTCAGTGCTGGCACTTTTCATCTCTGAGCAATTGCTCGACGTTTGCAATTTCTCAGCTCGTGTCTACGAGACAGAGAGATAGTGACCGTGATGTTTGGTGGCTAGAGAAGCGCAAAGCCCCAGTGTTGCTGCGCCTGTGAAAGCGCTTCCAAGGAAGGTTGCTGGCTAGCAACAGCTTTCAGTGCTGGCACTTTTCATCTCTGAGCAATTGCTCGACGTTTGCAATTTCTCAGCTCTTATCTACGAGACGGAGAGATAGTGACCGTGACGTTTGGTGGGTAGAGAAGCGCAAAGCCCCAGTGTTGCTGCGCCTGTGAAAGCGCTTCCAAGGAAGGGTGCTAGCTAGCAACAGCTTTCAGTGCTGGCACTTTTCATCTCTGAGCAATTGCTCGACGTTTGCAATTTCTCACCTGAGCTCTCTTTAGACTGCGCGAGAGGATGAGCAGAAGATGAGGTGGCTAGAGAAGCCCAGAGCCCCAGTGTTCTTAGGGCTACAAAAGCGCTTCCAAGGAAGGGTGCTGGCTAGCAACAGCTTTCAGTGCTGGCACTTTTCATCTCTGAGCAATTGCTCGACGTTTGCAATTTCTCACCTGAGCTCTCTTTAGACTGCGCGAGAGGATGAGCAGAAGATTAGGTGGCTAGAGAAGCCCAGAGCCCCACTGTTCTTAGGGCTGCAAGAGCGTTTGCAAGGAAGGGTGCTGGCTAGCAAGAGCTTTCAGTGCTGGCACTTTTCATCTTTGAGCAATTGCTCGACGTTTGCAATTTCTCAGCTCGTGTCTACGAGGCGGAAAGAGAAGGACCGTGATGTTTGGTGGCTAGAGAAGCGCAAAGCCCCAGTGTTCTTAGGCCTACAAAAGCACTTCCAAGGAAGGGTGCTGGCTAGCAACAGCTTTCAGTGCTGGCACTTTTCATCTCTGAGCAATTGCTCGACGTTTGCAATTTCTCACCTGAGCTCTCTTTAGATTGCGCGAGAGGATGAGCAGAAGATTAGGTGGTTAGAGAAGCCCAGAGCCCCACTGTTCTTAGGCCTACAAGAGCGCTTCCAAGGAAGGGTGCTAGCTAGCAACAGCTTTCAGTGCTGGCACTTTTCATCTCTGAGCAATTGCTTGACGTTTGCAATTTCTCAGCTCTTATCTACGAGACGGAGAGATAGTGACCGTGACGTTTGGTGGGTAGAGAAGCGCAAAGCCCCAGTGTTGCTGCGCCTGTGAAAGCGCTTCCAAGGAAGGGTGCTGGCTAGCAACAGCTTTCAGTGCTGGCACTTTTCATCTCTGAGCAATTGCTCGACGTTTGCAATTTCTCAGCTCTTATCTACGAGATGGAGAGATAGTGAGTGTGACGTTTGCTGGGTAGAGAAGCGCAAAGTCCCAGTGTTGCTGCGCCTGTGAAAGCGCTTCCAAGGAAGGGTGCTAGCTAGCAACAGCTTTCAGTGCTGGCACTTTTCATCTCTGAGCAATTGCTCGACGTTTGCAATTTCTCAGCTCGTGTCTACGAGACGAGAGATAGTGACCGTGATGTTTGGTGGGTAGAGAAGCGCAAAGCCCCAGTGTTGCTGCGCCTGTGAAAGCGCTTCCAAGGAAGGGTGCTGGCTAGCAACAGCTTTCAGTGCTGGCACTTTTCATCTCTGAGCAATTGCTCGACGTTTGCGATCTCTCACCTGAGCTCTCTTTAGACTGCGCGAGAGGATGAGCAGAAGATTAGGTGGCTAGAGAAGCCCAGAGCCCCACTGTTCTTAGGGCTACAAAAGCGCTTCCAAGGAAGGGTGCTGGCTAGCAACAGCTTTCAGTGCTGGCACTTTTCATCTCTCAGCAATTGCTCGACGTTTGCAATTTCTCAGCTCGTGTCTACGAGACAGAGAGATAGTGACCGTGATGTTTGGTGGCTAGAGAAGCGCAAAGCCCCAGTGTTGCTGCGCCTGTGAAAGCGCTTCCAAGGAAGGGTGCTGGCTAGCAACAGCTTTCAGTGCTGGCACTTTTCATCTCTGAGCAATTGCTCGACGTTTGCAATTTCTCAGCTCTTATCTACGAGACGGAGAGATAGTGACCGTGACGTTTGGTGGGTAGAGAAGCGCAAAGCCCCAGTGTTGCTGCGCCTGTGAAAGCGCTTCCAAGGAAGGGTGCTGGCTAGCAACAGCTTTCAGTGCTGGCACTTTTCCTCTCTGAGCAATTGCTCGACGTTTGCAATTTCTCACCTGAGCTCTCTTTAGACTGCGCGAGAGGATGAGCAGAAGATTAGGTGGCTAGAGAAGCCCAGAGCCCCAGTGTTCTTAGGCCTACAAAAGCGTTTCCAAGGAAGGGTGCTGGCCAGCAACAGCTTTCAGTGCTGGCACTTTTCATCTCTGAGCAATTGCTCGACGTTTGCAATTTCTCAGCTCGTGTCTACGAGACGGAGAGATAGTGACTGTGACGTTTGGTGGGTAGAGAAGCGCAAAGCCCCAGTGTTGCTGCGCCTGTGAAAGCGCTTCCAAGGAAGGGTGCTGGCTAGCAAGAGCTTTCAGTGCTGGCACTTTTCATCTCTGAGCAATTGCTGGATGTTTGCAATTTCTCACCTGAGCTCTCTTTAGACTGCGCGAAAGGATGAGCAAAAGATTAGGTGGTTAGAGAAGCCCAGAGCTTCGGAGTTCTTAGGCCTACAAAAGCGCTTCCAAGGAAGGGTGCTGGCTAGCAACAGCTTTCAGTGCTGGCGCTTTTCATCTCTGAGCAATTGCTCGACGTTTGCAATTTCTCACCTGAGCTCTCTTTAGACTGCGTGAGAGCATGAGCAGAAGATTAGGTGGCTAGAGAAGCCCAGAGCCCCAGTGTTCTTAGGGCTGCAAGAGCGTTTGCAAGGAAGGGTGCTGGCTAGCAAGAGCTTTCAGTGCTGGCACTTTTCATCTCTGAGCAATTGCTCGACGTTTGCAATTTCTCAGCTCGTGTCTACGAGGCGGAAAGAGAAGGACCGTGATGTTTGGTGGCTAGAGAAGCGCAAAGCCCCAGTGTTCTTAGGCCTACAAAAGCACTTCCAAGGAAGGGTGCTGGCTAGCAACAGCTTTCAGTGCTGGCACTTTTCATCTCTGAGCAATTGCTCGACGTTTGCAATTTCTCCCCTGAGCTCTCTTTAGACTGCACGAGAGGATGAGCAGAAGTTTAGGTGGCTAGAGAAGCCAAGAGCCCCAGTGTTCTTAGGGCTACAAAAGCGCTTCCAAGGAAGGGTGCTGGCTAGCAAGAGCTTTCAGTGCTGGCACTTTTCATCTCTGAGCAATTGCTCGACGTTTGCAATTTCTCAGCTCGTGTCTACGAGACTGAAAGAGAAGGACCGTGATGCTTGGTGGGCAGAGTAGCGCAAAGCCCCAGTGTTGCTGCGCCTGTGAAAGCGCTTCCAAGGAAGGGTGCTGGCTAGCAACAGCTTTCAGTGCTGGCACTTTTCATCTCTGAGCAATTGCTCGACGTTTGCACTTTCTCACCTGATCTCTCTTTTGACTGCGCGAGAGGATGAGCAGAAGATTAGGTGGCTAGAGAAGCCCAGAGTCCCACTGTTCTTAGGGCTACAAGAGCGCTTCCAAGGAAGGGTGCTGGCTAGCAAGAGCTTTCAGTGCTGGCACTTTTCATCTCTGAGCAATTGCTCGACGTTTGCAATTTCTCAGCTCTTGTCTACGAGACTGAAAGAGAATGACCGTGATGTTTGGTGGCTAGAGAAGCCCAGAGCCCCAGTGTTCTTAGGCCTACAAAAGCACTTCCAAGGAAGGGTGCTGGCTAGCAACAGCTTTCAGTGCTGGCACTTTTCATCTCTGAGCA
This sequence comes from Sarcoramphus papa, assembly GCA_037962945.1. Lineage (NCBI taxonomy): Eukaryota > Metazoa > Chordata > Aves > Accipitriformes > Cathartidae > Sarcoramphus > Sarcoramphus papa. Next base: position 97,102,481 of record CM075586.1, read on the forward strand.
ATTGCTCGACGTTTGCAATTTCTCACCTGAGCTCTCTTTAGATTGCGCGAGAGGATGAGCAGAAGATTAGGTGGTTAGAGAAGCCCAGAGCCCCAGTGTTCTTAGGTCTACAAGAGCGCTTCCAAGGAAGGGTGCTAGCTACCCACAGCTTTCAGTGCTGGCACTTTTCATCTCTGAGCAATTGCTCGACGTTTGCAATTTCTCAGCTCTTATCTACGATACGGAGAGATAGTGACCGTGACGTTTGGTGGGTAGAGAAGCGCAAAGCCCCAGAGTTGCTGCGCCTGTGAAAGCGCTTCCAAGGAAGGGTGCTGGCTAGCAAGAGCTTTCAGTGCTGGCACTTTTCATCTCTGAGCAATTGCTCGACGTTTGCAATTTCTCAGCTCTTATCTACGAGATGGAGAGATAGTGAGTGTGACGTTTGGTGGGTAGAGAAGCGCAAAGTCCCAGTGTTGCTGCACCTGTGAAAGCGCTTCCAAGGAAGGGTGCTAGCTAGCAACAGCTTTCAGTGCTGGCACTTTTCATCTCTGAGCAATTGCTCGACGTTTGCAATCTCTCACCTGAGTTCTCTTTAGACTGCGCGAGAGGATGAGCAGAAGATTAGGTGGCTAGAGAAGCCCAGAGCCCCAGTGTTCTTAGGGCTACAAAAGCGCTGCCAAGGAAGGGTGCTGGCTAGCAACAGCTTTCAGTGCTGGCACTTTTCATCTCTGAGCAATTGCTCGACGTTTGCAATTTCTCACCTGAGCTCTCTTTAGACTGCGTGAGAGCATGAGCAGAAGATTAGGTGGCTAGAGAAGCCCAGAGCCCCAGTGTTCTTAGGGCTGCAAGAGCGTTTGCAAGGAAGGGTGCTGGCTAGCAAGAGCTTTCAGTGCTGGCACTTTTCATCTCTGAGCAATTGCTCGACGTTTGCAATTTCTCAGCTCGTGTCTACGAGGCGGAAAGAGAAGGACCGTGATGTTTGGTGGCTAGAGAAGCGCAAAGCCCCAGTGTTCTTAGGCCTACAAAAGCACTTCCAAGGAAGGGTGCTGGCTAGCAAGAGCTTTCAGTGCTGGCACTTTTCATCTCTGAGCAATTGCTCGACGTTTGCAATCTCTCACCTGAGATGTCTTTAGACTGCGCGAGAGGATGAGCAGAAGATTAGGTGGCTAGAGAAGCCCAGAGCCCCAGTGTTCTTAGGCCTACAAAAGCGCTTCCAAGGAAGGGTGCTGGCTAGCAACAGCTTTCAGTGCTGGCACTTTTCATCTCTGAGCAATTGCTCGACGTTTGCAATTTCTCAGCTCTTGTCTACGAGACGGAGAGATAGTGACCGTTATGTTTGGTGGGTAGCCAAGCGCAAAGCCCCAGTGTTGCTGCGCCTGTGAAAGCGCTTCCAAGGAAGGGTGCTGGCTAGCAACAGCTTTCAGTGCTGGCACTTTTCATCTCTGAGCAATTGCTCGACGTTTGCAATTTCTCACCTGAGCTCTCTTTAGAGTGCGCGAGAGGATGAGCAGAAGATGAGGTGGCTAGAGAAGCCCAGAGCCCCAGTGTTCTAAGGGCTACAAAAGCGCTTCCAAGGAAGGGTGCTGGCTAGTAACAGCTTTCAGTGCTGGCACTTTTCATCTCTGAGCAATTGCTGGATGTTTGCAATTTCTCACCTGAGCTCTCTTTAGAGTGAGCGAGAGGATGAGCAGAAGATTAGGTGGCTAGAGAAGCCCAGAGCCCCACTGTTCTTAGGCCTACAAGAGCGTTTCCAAGGAAGGGTGCTGGCTAGCAAGAGCTTTCAGTGCTGGCACTTTTCATCTTTGAGCAATTGCTCGACGTTTGCAATTTCTCAGCTCTTGTCTACGAGACTGAAAGAGAAGGACCGTGATGCTTGGTGGCTAGAGAAGCGCAAAGCCCCAGTGTTGCTGCGCCTGTGAAAGCGCTTCCAAGGAAGGGTGCTGGCTAGCAACAGCTTTCAGTGCTGGCACTTTTCATCTCTGAGCAATTGCTCGACGTTTGCACTTTCTCACCTGAGCTCTCTTTTGACTGCGCGAGAGGATGAGCAGAAGTTTAGGTGCCTAGAGAAGCCAAGAGTCCCACTGTTCTTAGGGCTACAAGAGCGCTTCCAAAGAAGGGTGCTGGCTAGCATCAGCTTTCAGTGCTGGCACTTTTCATCTTTGAGCAATTGCTCGACGTTTGCAATTTCTCAGCTCGTGTCTACGAGACGGAAAGAGAATGACCGTGATTTTTGGTGGCTAGAGAAGCGCAAAGCCCCAGTGTTACTGCGCCTGTGAAAGCGCTTCCAAGGAAGGGTGCTGGCTAGAAACAGCTTTCAGTGCTGGCACTTTTCATCTCTGAGCAATTGCTCGACGTTTGCAATTTCTCAGCTCTTATCTACGAGACGGAGAGATAGTGACCGTGACGTTTGGTGGCTAGAGAAGCACAAAGCCCCAGTGTTGCTGCGCCTGTGAAAGCGCTTCCAAGGAAGGGTGCTGGCTAGCAACAGCTTTCAGTGCTGGCACTTTTCATCTCTGAGCAATTGCTGGACGTTTGCAATCTCTCACCTGAGTTCTCTTTAGACTGCGCGAGAGGATGAGCAGAAGATTAGGTGGCTAGAGAAGCAAAGAGCCCCAGTGTTCTTAGGGCTACAAAAGCGCTTCCAAGGAAGGGTGCTGGCTAGCAACAGCTTTCAGTGCTGGCACTTTTCATCTCTGAGCAATTGCTCGACGTTTGCAATTTCTCACCTGAGCTCTCTTTAGACTGCGTGAGAGCATGAGCAGAAGATGAGGTGGCTAGAGAAGCGCAAAGCCCCAGTGATCTTAGGCCTACAAAAGCACTTCCAAGGAAGGGTGCTGGCTAGCAACAGCTTTCAGTGCTGGCACTTTTCATCTCTGAGCAATTGCTCGACGTTTGCAATTTCTCACCTGAGCTCTCTTTAGATTGCGCGAGAGGATGAGCAGAAGATTAGGTGGTTAGAGAAGCCCAGAGCCCCACTGTTCTTAGGGCTACAAGAGCGCTTCCAAGGAAGGGTGCTAACTAGCAACAGCTTTCAGTGCTGGCACTTTTCATCTCTGAGCAATTGCTCGACGTTTGCAATTTCTCAGCTCTTATCTACGAGACGGAGAGATAGTGACCGTGATGTTTGGTGGGTAGAGAAGCGCAAAGCCCCAGTGTTGCTGCGCCTGTGAAAGCGCTTCCAAGGAAGGGTGCTGGCTAGCAACAGCTTTCAGTGCTGGCACTTTTCATCTCTGAGCAATTGCTCGACGTTTGCAATTTCTCACTCTTATCTACGAGACGGAGAGATAGTGACCGTGACGTTTGGTGGCTAGAGAAGCGCAAAGCCCCAGTGTTGCTGCGCCTGTGAAAGCGCTTCCAAGGAAGGGTGCTGGCTAGCAACAGCTTTCAGTGCTGGCACTTTTCATCTCTGAGCAATTGCTCGACGTTTGCAATTTCTCACCTGAGCTCTCTTTAGACTGCGCGAGAGGATGAGCAGAAGATTAGGTGGCTAGAGAAGCCCAGAGCCCCACTGTTCTTAGGGCTACAAAAGCGCTTCCAAGGAAGGGTGCTGGCTAGTAACAGCTTTCAGTGCTGGCACTTTTAATCTCTGAGCAATTGCTGGATGTTTGCAATTTCTCACCTGAGCTCTCTTTAGAGTGAGCGAGAGGATGAGCAGAAGATTAGGTGGCTAGAGCAGCCCAGAGCCCCAGTGTTCTTAGGCCTACAAGAGCGCTTCCAAGGAAGGGTGCTGGCTAGCAACAGCTTTCAGTGCTGGCACTTTTCATCTCTGAGCCATTGCTCGACGTTTGCAATTTCTCAGCTCGTGTCTACGAGACGGAAAGAGAAGGACCGTGATGTTTGGTGGGTAGAGAAGCGCAAAGCCCCAGTGTTACTGCGCCTGTGAAAGCGCTTCCAAGGAAGGGTGCTGGCTAGCAACAGCTTTCAGTGCTGGCACTTTTCCTCTCTGAGCAATTGCTCAACGTTTGCAATCTCTCACCTGAGCTCTCTTTAGACTGCGCGAGAGCAGGAGCAGAATATTAGGTGGCTAGAGAAGCCCAGAGCCCCAGTGTTCTTAGGGCTACAAAAGCGCTTCCAAGGAAGGGTGCTGGCTAGCAACAGCTTTCAGTGCTGGCACTTTTCATCTCTGAGCAATTGCTCGACGTTTGCAATTTCTCAACTTGTGTCTACGAGACAGAGAGATAGTGACCGTGACGTTTGGTGGGTAGAGAAGCGCAAAGCCCCAGTGTTGCTGCGCCTGTGAAAGCGCTTCCAAGGAAGGGTGCTGGCTAGCAACAGCTTTCAGTGCTGGCACTTTTCATCTCTGAGCAATTGCTCTACGTTTGCAATTTCTCAGCTCTTATCTACGAGACGGAGAGATAGTGACTGTGATGTTTGGTGGGTAGAGAAGCGCAAAGCCCCAGTGTTGCTGCACCTGTGAAAGCGCTTCCAAGGAAGGGTGCTGGCTAGCAAGAGCTTTCAGTGCTGGCACTTTTCATCTCTGAGCAATTGCTCGACGTTTGCAATTTCTCACCTGAGCTCTCTTTAGAGTGCGCGAGAGGATGAGCAGAAGATTAGGTGGCTAGAGAAGCCCAGAGCCCCAGTGTTCTTAGGCCTACAAAAGCGCTTCCAAGGAAGGGTGCTGGCTAGCAAGAGCTTTCAGTGCTGGCACTTTTCATCTCTGAGCAATTGCTCAACGTTTACAATTTCTCAGCTCGTGTCTACGAGAAGGAAAGAGAATGACCATGACGTTTCGTGGCTAGAGAAGCGCAAAGCCCCAGTGTTGCTGCGCCTGTGAAAGCGCTTCCAAGGAAGGGTGCTGGCTAGCAACAGCTTTCAGTGCTGGCACTTTTCATCTCTGAGCAATTGCTCGACGTTTGCAATTTCTCACCTGAGCTCTCTTTAGACTACACGAGAGGATGAGCAGAAGATGAGGTGGCTAGAGAAGCCCAGAGCCCCAGTGTTCTTAGGCCTACAAGAGCGTTTCCAAGGAAGGGTGCTGGCTAGCAAGAGCTTTCAGTGCTGGCACTTTTCATCTCTGAGCAATTGCTCGACGTTTGCAATTTCTCAGCTCGTGTCTACGAGACGGAGAGATAGTGATCGAAACGTTTGGTGGGTAGAGAAGCGCAAAGCCCCAGTGTTGCTGCACCTGTGAAAGCGCTTCCAAGGAAGGGTGCTGGCTAGCAACAGCTTTCAGTGCTGGCACTTTTCATCTCTGAGCAATTGCTCGACGTTTGCAATTTCTCACCTGAGCTCTCTTTAGACTGCGCGAGAGGATGAGCAGAAGATTAGGTGGCTAGAGAAGCCCAGAGCCCCAGTGTTCTAAGGGCTACAAAAGCGCTTCCAAGGAATGGTGCTGGCTAGCAAGAGCTTTCAGTGCTGGCACTTTTCATCTCTGAGCAATTGCTCGACGTTTACAATTTCTCAGCTCGTGTCTACGAGAAGGAAAGAGAATGACCATGACGTTTGGTGGGTAGAGAAGCGCAAAGCCCCAGTGTTGCTGCGCCTGTGAAAGCGCTTCCAAGGAAGGGTGCTGGCTAGCAACAGCTTTCAGTGCTGGCACTTTTCATCTCTGAGCAATTGCTCGACGTTTGCAATTTCTCACCTGAGCTCTCTTTAGACTACACGAGAGGATGAGCAGAAGATTAGGTGGCTAGAGAAGCCCAGAGCCCCAGTGTTCTTAGGCCTACAAGAGCGTTTCCAAGGAAGGGTGCTGGCTAGCAAGAGCTTTCAGTGCTGGCACTTTTCATCTCTGAGCAATTGCTCGACGTTTGCAATTTCTCAGCTCGTGTCTACGAGACGGAGAGATAGTGATCGAAACGTTTGGTGGGTAGAGAAGCGCAAAGCCCCAGTGTTGCTGCACCTGTGAAAGCGCTTCCAAGGAAGGGTGCTGGCTAGCAACAGCTTTCAGTGCTGGCACTTTTCATCTCTGAGCAATTGCTGGACGTTTGCAATTTCTCACCTGAGCTCTCTTTAGACTGCGCGAGAGGATGAGCAAAAGATTAGGTGGCTAGAGAAGCCCAGAGCTTCGGAGTTCTTAGGGCTACAAAAGCGCTTCCAAGGAAGGGTGCTGGCTAGCCACAGCTTTCAGTGCTGGCACTTTTCATCTCTGAGCAATTGCTCGACGTTTGCAATTTCTCAACTCGTATCTACGAGACGGAGAGATAGTGACCGTGATGTTTGGTGGCTAGAGAAGCGCAAAGCCCCAGTGTTGCTGCGCCTGTGAAAGCGCTTCCAAGGAAGGGTGCTGGCTAGCAACAGCTTTCAGTGCTGGCACTTTTCATCTCTGAGCAATTGCTGGATGTTTGCAATCTCTCACCTGAGATGTCTTTAGACTGCACGAGAGGATGAGCAAAAGATTAGGTGGCTAGAGAAGCCCAGAGCCCAGTGTTCTTAGGGCTACAAGAGCGCTTCCAAGGAAGGGTGCTGGCTAGCAAGAGCTTTCAGTGCTGGCACTTTTCATCTCTGAGCAATTGCTCGACGTTTGCAATTTCTCAGCTCTTATCTACGAGACGGAGAGATAGTGATCGTGACGTTTGGTGGGTAGAGAAGCGCAAAGCCCCAGTGTTGCTGCGCCTGTGAAAGCGCTTCCAAGGAAGGGTGCTGGCTAGCAACAGCTTTCAGTGCTGGCACTTTTCATCTCTGAGCAATTGCTCAACGTTTGCAATCTCTCACCTGAGCTCTCTTTAGACTGCGCGAGAGCAGGAGCAGAATATTAGGTGGCTAGAGAAGCCCAGAGCCCCAGTGTTCTTAGGGCTACAAAAGCGCTTCCAAGGAAGGGTGCTGGCTAGCAACAGCTTTCAGTGCTGGCACTTTTCATCTCTGAGCAATTGCTCGACGTTTGCAATTTCTCGGCTCGTGTCTACGAGACGGAGAGATAGTGACCGTGACGTTTGGTGGGCAGAGAAGCGCAAAGCCCCAGTGTTGCTGCGCCTGTGAAAGCGCTTCCAAGGAAGGGTGCTGGCTAGCAAGAGCTTTCAGTGCTGGCACTTTTCATCTCTGAGCAATTGCTGGACGTTTGCAATTTCTGACCTGAGCTCTCTTTAGAGTGCGCAAGAGGATGAGCAGAAGAGTAGGTGGCTAGAGAAGCCCAGAGCCCCAGTGTTCTTAGGGCTACAAAAGCGTTTCCAAGGAAGGGTGCTGGCTAGCAAGAGCTTTCAGTGCTGGCACTTTTCATCTCTGAGCAATTGCTCGACGTTTGCAATTTCTCCCCTGAGCTCTCGTTAGACTGCGCGAGAGGATGAGCAGAAGATTAGGTGGCTAGAGAAGCCCAGAGTCCCACTGTTCTTAGGGCTACAAGAGCGCTTCCAAGGAAAGGTGCTGGCTAGCCACAGCTTTCAGTGCTGGCACTTTTCATCTTTGAGCAGTTGCTCGACGTTTGCAATTTCTCAGCTCGTGTCTACGAGACAGAGAGTTAGTGACCGTGATGTTTGGTGGGTAGAGAAGTGCAAAGCCCCAGTGTTGCTGCGCCTGTGAAAGCGCTTCCAAGGAAGGGTGTTGGCTAGCAACAGTTTTCAGTGCTGGCACTTTTCATCTCTGAGCAATTGCTGGACGTTTGCAATTTCTCACCTGAGCTCTCTTTAGAGTGCGCGAGAGGATGAGCAGAAGAGTAGGTGGCTAGAGAAGCCCAGAGCCCCAGTGTTCTTAGGCCTACAAAAGCGCTTCCAAGGAAGGGTGCTGGCTAGCAACAGCTTTCAGTGCTGGCACTTTTCATCTCTGAGCAATTGCTCGACGTTTGCAATTTCTCAGCTCTTATCTACGAGACGGAGAGATAGTGACCGTGACGTTTGGTGGGTAGAGAAGCGCAAAGCCCCAGTGTTGCTGCGCCTGTGAAAGCGCTTCCAAGGAAGGGTGCTGGCTAGCCACAGCTTTCAGTGCTGGCACTTTTCATCTCTGAGCAATTGCTCAACGTTTGCAATCTCTCACCTGAGATGTCTTTAGACTGCACGAGAGGATGAGCAGAAGATTAGGTGGCTAGAGAAGCCCAGAGCCCAGTGTTCTTAGGGCTGCAAGAGCGTTTCCAAGGAAGGGTGCTGGCTAGCAAGAGCTTTCAGTGCTGGCACTTTTCATCTCTGAGCAATTGCTCGACGTTTGCAATTTCTCAGCTCTTATCTACGAGACGTAGAGATAGTGACCGTGATTTTTGGTGGCTAGAGAAGCGCAAAGCCCCAGTGTTGCTGCGCCTGTGAAAGCGCTTCCAAGGAAGGGTGCTGGCTAGCAAGAGCTTTCAGTGCTGGCTCTTTTCATCTCTGAGCAATTGCTGGACGTTTGCGATCTCTCACCTGAGCTCTCTTTAGAGTGCGCGAGAGGATGAGCAGAAGATTAGGTGGCTAGAGAAGCCCAGAGCCCCAGTGTTCTAAGGCCTACAAAAGCGCTTCCAAGGAATGGTGCTGGCTAGCAAGAGCTTTCAGTGCTGGCACTTTTCATCTCTGAGCAATTGCTCGACGTTTACAATTTCTCAGCTCGTGTCTACGAGAAGGAAAGAGAATGACCATGACGTTTGGTGGGTAGAGAAGCGCAAAGCCCCAGTGTTGCTGCGCCTGTGAAAGCGCTTCCAAGGAAGGGTGCTGGCTAGCAACAGCTTTCAGTGCTGGCACTTTTCATCTCTGAGCAATTGCTCGACGTTTGCAATTTCTCACCTGAGCTCTCTTTAGACTACACGAGAGGATGAGCAGAAGATTAGGTGGCTAGAGAAGCCCAGAGCCCCAGTGTTCTTAGGCCTACAAGAGCGTTTCCAAGGAAGGGTGCTGGCTAGCAAGAGCTTTCAGTGCTGGCACTTTTCATCTCTGAGCAATTGCTCGACGTTTGCAATTTCTCAGCTCGTGTCTACGAGACGGAGAGATAGTGATCGAAACGTTTGGTGGGTAGAGAAGCGCAAAGCCCCAGTGTTGCTGCACCTGTGAAAGCGCTTCCAAGGAAGGGTGCTGGCTAGCAACAGCTTTCAGTGCTGGCACTTTTCATCTCTGAGCAATTGCTCGACATTTGCAATTTCTCAACTGAGCTCTCTTTAGACTGCGCGAGAGGATGAGCAAAAGATTAGGTGGCTAGAGAAGCCCAGAGCTTCGGAGTTCTTAGGGCTACAAAAGCGCTTCCAAGGAAGGGTGCTGGCTAGCCACAGCTTTCAGTGCTGGCACTTTTCATCTCTGAGCAATTGCTCGACGTTTGCAATTTCTCAGCTCGTGTCTACGAGACGGAGAGATAGTGACCGTGATGTTTGGTGGCTAGAGAAGCGCAAAGCCCCAGTGTTGCTGCGCCTGTGAAAGCGCTTCCAAGGAAGGGTGCTGGCTAGCAACAGCTTTCAGTGCTGGCACTTTTCATCTCTGAGCAATTGCTGGATGTTTGCAATCTCTCACCTGAGATGTCTTTAGACTGCACGAGAGGATGAGCAAAAGATTAGGTGGCTAGAGAAGCCCAGATCCCAGTGTTCTTAGGGCTACAAGAGCGCTTCCAAGGAAGGGTGCTGGCTAGCAAGAGCTTTCAGTGCTGGCACTTTTCATCTCTGAGCAATTGCTCGACGTTTGCAATTTCTCAGCTCTTATCTACGAGACGGAGAGATAGTGATCGTGACGTTTGGTGGGTAGAGAAGCGCAAAGCCCCAGTGTTGCTGCGCCTGTGAAAGCGCTTCCAAGGAAGGGTGCTGGCTAGCAACAGCTTTCAGTGCTGGCACTTTTCATCTCTGAGCAATTGCTCAACGTTTGCAATCTCTCACCTGAGCTCTCTTTAGACTGCGCGAGAGCAGGAGCAGAATATTAGGTGGCTAGAGAAGCCCAGAGCCCCAGTGTTCTTAGGGCTACAAAAGCGCTTCCAAGGAAGGGTGCTGGCTAGCAACAGCTTTCAGTGCTGGCACTTTTCATCTCTGAGCAATTGCTCGACGTTTGCAATTTCTCGGCTCGTGTCTACGAGACGGAGAGATAGTGACCGTGACGTTTGGTGGGCAGAGAAGCGCAAAGCCCCAGTGTTGCTGCGCCTGTGAAAGCGCTTCCAAGGAAGGGTGCTGGCTAGCAAGAGCTTTCAGTGCTGGCACTTTTCATCTCTGAGCAATTGCTGGACGTTTGCAATTTCTCACCTGAGCTCTCTTTAGAGTGCGCGAGAGGATGAGCAGAAGAGTAGGTGGCTAGAGAAGCCCAGAGCCCCAGTGTTCTTAGGCCTACAAAAGCGCTTCCAAGGAAGGGTGCTGGCTAGCAACAGCTTTCAGTGCTGGCACTTTTCATCTCTGAGCAATTGCTCGACGTTTGCAATTTCTCAGCTCTTATCTACGAGACGGAGAGATAGTGACCGTGAAGTTTGGTGGGTAGAGAAGCGCAAAGCCCCAGTGTTGCTGCGCCTGTGAAAGCGCTTCCAAGGAAGGGTGCTGGCTAGCAAGAGCTTTCAGTGCTGGCACTTTTCATCTCTGAGCAATTGCTCGACGTTTGCAATTTCTCAGCTCGTGTCTACGAGACGGAGAGATAGTGATCGAAACGTTTGGTGGGTAGAGAAGCGCAAAGCCCCAGTGTTGCTGCACCTGTGAAAGCGCTTCCAAGGAAGGGTGCTGGCTAGCAACAGCTTTCAGTGCTGGCACTTTTCATCTCTGAGCAATTGCTGGACGTTTGCAATTTCTCACCTGAGCTCTCTTTAGACTGCGCGAGAGGATGAGCAAAAGATTAGGTGGCTAGAGAAGCCCAGAGCTTCGGAGTTCTTAGGGCTACAAAAGCGCTTCCAAGGAAGGGTGCTGGCTAGCCACAGCTTTCAGTGCTGGCACTTTTCATCTCTGAGCAATTGCTCGACGTTTGCAATTTCTCAACTCGTATCTACGAGACGGAGAGATAGTGACCGTGATGTTTGGTGGCTAGAGAAGCGCAAAGCCCCAGTGTTGCTGCGCCTGTGAAAGCGCTTCCAAGGAAGGGTGCTGGCTAGCAACAGCTTTCAGTGCTGGCACTTTTCATCTCTGAGCAATTGCTGGATGTTTGCAATCTCTCACCTGAGATGTCTTTAGACTGCACGAGAGGATGAGCAAAAGATTAGGTGGCTAGAGAAGCCCAGAGCCCAGTGTTCTTAGGGCTACAAGAGCGCTTCCAAGGAAGGGTGCTGGCTAGCAAGAGCTTTCAGTGCTGGCACTTTTCATCTCTGAGCAATTGCTCGACGTTTGCAATTTCTCAGCTCTTATCTACGAGACGGAGAGATAGTGATCGTGACGTTTGGTGGGTAGAGAAGCGCAAAGCCCCAGTGTTGCTGCGCCTGTGAAAGCGCTTCCAAGGAAGGGTGCTGGCTAGCAACAGCTTTCAGTGCTGGCACTTTTCATCTCTGAGCAATTGCTCAACGTTTGCAATCTCTCACCTGAGCTCTCTTTAGACTGCGCGAGAGCAGGAGCAGAATATTAGGTGGCTAGAGAAGCCCAGAGCCCCAGTGTTCTTAGGGCTACAAAAGCGCTTCCAAGGAAGGGTGCTGGCTAGCAACAGCTTTCAGTGCTGGCACTTTTCATCTCTGAGCAATTGCTCGACGTTTGCAATTTCTCGGCTCGTGTCTACGAGACGGAGAGATAGTGACCGTGACGTTTGGTGGGCAGAGAAGCGCAAAGCCCCAGTGTTGCTGCACCTGTGAAAGCGCTTCCAAGGAAGGGTGCTGGCTAGCAAGAGCTTTCAGTGCTGGCACTTTTCATCTCTGAGCAATTGCTGGACGTTTGCAATTTCTGACCTGAGCTCTCTTTAGAGTGCGCGAGAGGATGAGCAGAAGAGTAGGTGGCTAGAGAAGCCCAGAGCCCCAGTGTTCTTAGGGCTACAAAAGCGTTTCCAAGGAAGGGTGCTGGCTAGCAAGAGCTTTCAGTGCTGGCACTTTTCATCTCTGAGCAATTGCTCGACGTTTGCAATTTCTCCCCTGAGCTCTCGTTAGACTGCGCGAGAGGATGAGCAGAAGATTAGGTGGCTAGAGAAGCCCAGAGTCCCACTGTTCTTAGGGCTACAAGAGCGCTTCCAAGGAAAGGTGCTGGCTAGCCACAGCTTTCAGTGCTGGCACTTTTCATCTTTGAGCAGTTGCTTGACGTTTGCAATTTCTCAGCTCGTGTCTACGAGACAGAGAGTTAGTGACCGTGATGTTTGGTGGGTAGAGAAGTGCAAAGCCCCAGTGTTGCTGCGCCTGTGAAAGCGCTTCCAAGGAAGGGTGTTGGCTAGCAACAGTTTTCAGTGCTGGCACTTTTCATCTCTGAGCAATTGCTGGACGTTTGCAATTTCTCACCTGAGCTCTCTTTAGAGTGCGCGAGAGGATGAGCAGAAGAGTAGGTGGCTAGAGAAGCCCAGAGCCCCAGTGTTCTTAGGCCTACAAAAGCGCTTCCAAGGAAGGGTGCTGGCTAGCAACAGCTTTCAGTGCTGGCACTTTTCATCTCTGAGCAATTGCTCGACGTTTGCAATTTCTCAGCTCTTATCTACGAGACGGAGAGATAGTGACCGTGACGTTTGGTGGGTAGAGAAGCGCAAAGCCCCAGTGTTGCTGCGCCTGTGAAAGCGCTTCCAAGGAAGGGTGCTGGCTAGCCACAGCTTTCAGTGCTGGCACTTTTCATCTCTGAGCAATTGCTCAACGTTTGCAATCTCTCACCTGAGATGTCTTTAGACTGCACGAGAGGATGAGCAGAAGATTAGGTGGCTAGAGAAGCCCAGAGCCCAGTGTTCTTAGGGCTGCAAGAGCGTTTCCAAGGAAGGGTGCTGGCTAGCAAGAGCTTTCAGTGCTGGCACTTTTCATCTCTGAGCAATTGCTCGACGTTTGCAATTTCTCAGCTCTTATCTACGAGACGTAGAGATAGTGACCGTGATTTTTGGTGGCTAGAGAAGCGCAAAGCCCCAGTGTTGCTGCGCCTGTGAAAGCGCTTCCAAGGAAGGGTGCTGGCTAGCAAGAGCTTTCAGTGCTGGCTCTTTTCATCTCTGAGCAATTGCTGGACGTTTGCGATCTCTCACCTGAGCTCTCTTTAGAGTGCGCGAGAGGATGAGCAGAAGATTAGGTGGCTAGAGAAGCCCAGAGCCCCAGTGTTCTAAGGCCTACAAAAGCGCTTCCAAGGAATGGTGCTGGCTAGCAAGAGCTTTCAGTGCTGGCACTTTTCATCTCTGAGCAATTGCTCGACGTTTACAATTTCTCAGCTCGTGTCTACGAGAAGGAAAGAGAATGACCATGACGTTTGGTGGGTAGAGAAGCGCAAAGCCCCAGTGTTGCTGCGCCTGTGAAAGCGCTTCCAAGGAAGGGTGCTGGCTAGCAACAGCTTTCAGTGCTGGCACTTTTCATCTCTGAGCAATTGCTCGACGTTTGCAATTTCTCACCTGAGCTCTCTTTAGACTACACGAGAGGATGAGCAGAAGATTAGGTGGCTAGAGAAGCCCAGAGCCCCAGTGTTCTTAGGCCTACAAGAGCGTTTCCAAGGAAGGGTGCTGGCTAGCAAGAGCTTTCAGTGCTGGCACTTTTCATCTCTGAGCAATTGCTCGACGTTTGCAATTTCTCAGCTCGTGTCTACGAGACGGAGAGATAGTGATCGAAACGTTTGGTGGGTAGAGAAGCGCAAAGCCCCAGTGTTGCTGCACCTGTGAAAGCGCTTCCAAGGAAGGGTGCTGGCTAGCAACAGCTTTCAGTGCTGGCACTTTTCATCTCTGAGCAATTGCTCGACATTTGCAATTTCTCAACTGAGCTCTCTTTAGACTGCGCGAGAGGATGAGCAAAAGATTAGGTGGCTAGAGAAGCCCAGAGCTTCGGAGTTCTTAGGGCTACAAAAGCGCTTCCAAGGAAGGGTGCTGGCTAGCCACAGCTTTCAGTGCTGGCACTTTTCATCTCTGAGCAATTGCTCGACGTTTGCAATTTCTCAGCTCGTGTCTACGAGACGGAGAGATAGTGACCGTGATGTTTGGTGGCTAGAGAAGCGCAAAGCCCCAGTGTTGCTGCGCCTGTGAAAGCGCTTCCAAGGAAGGGTGCTGGCTAGCAACAGCTTTCAGTGCTGGCACTTTTCATCTCTGAGCAATTGCTGGATGTTTGCAATCTCTCACCTGAGATGTCTTTAGACTGCACGAGAGGATGAGCAAAAGATTAGGTGGCTAGAGAAGCCCAGAGCCCAGTGTTCTTAGGGCTACAAGAGCGCTTCCAAGGAAGGGTGCTGGCTAGCAAGAGCTTTCAGTGCTGGCACTTTTCATCTCTGAGCAATTGCTCGACGTTTGCAATTTCTCAGCTCTTATCTACGAGACGGAGAGATAGTGATCGTGACGTTTGGTGGGTAGAGAAGCGCAAAGCCCCAGTGTTGCTGCGCCTGTGAAAGCGCTTCCAAGGAAGGGTGCTGGCTAGCAACAGCTTTCAGTGCTGGCACTTTTCATCTCTGAGCAATTGCTCAACGTTTGCAATCTCTCACCTGAGCTCTCTTTAGACTGCGCGAGAGCAGGAGCAGAATATTAGGTGGCTAGAGAAGCCCAGAGCCCCAGTGTTCTTAGGGCTACAAAAGCGTTTCCAAGGAAGGGTGCTGGCTAGCAAGAGCTTTCAGTGCTGGCACTTTTCATCTCTGAGCAATTGCTCGACGTTTGCAATTTCTCACCTGAGCTCTCGTTAGACTGCGCGAGAGGATGAGCAGAAGATTAGGTGGCTAGAGAAGCCCAGAGCCCCAGTGTTCTTAGGCCTACAAAAGCGCTTCCAAGGAAGGGTGCTGGCTAGCAACAGCTTTCAGTGCTGGCACTTTTCATCTCTGAGCAATTGCTCGACGTTTGCAATTTCTCAGCTCTTATCTACGAGACGGAGAGATAGTGACCGTGACGTTTGGTGGGTAGAGAAGCGCAAAGCCCCAGTGTTGCTGCGCCTGTGAAAGCGCTTCCAAGGAAGGGTGCTGGCTAGCAAGAGCTTTCAGTGCTGGCACTTTTCATCTCTGAGCAATTGCTCAACGTTTGCAATCTCTCACCTGAGATGTCTTTAGACTGCACGAGAGGATGAGCAGAAGATTAGGTGGCTAGAGAAGCCCAGAGCCCAGTGTTCTTAGGGCTGCAAGAGCGTTTCCAAGGAAGGGTGCTGGCTAGCAAGAGCTTTCAGTGCTGGCACTTTTCATCTCTGAGCAATTGCTCGACGTTTGCAATTTCTCAGCTCTTATCTACGAGACGTAGAGATAGTGACCGTGATTTTTGGTGGCTAGAGAAGCGCAAAGCCCCAGTGTTGCTGCGCCTGTGAAAGCGCTACCAAGGAAGGGTGCTGGCTAGCAAGAGCTTTCAGTGCTGGCTCTTTTCATCTCTGAGCAATTGCTCAACGTTTGCGATCTCTCACCTGAGCTCTCTTTAGACAGCGCGAGAGGATGAGCAGAAGATTAGGTGGCTAGAGAAGCCCAGAGCCCCAGTGTTCTTAGGCCTACAAAAGCGCTTCCAAGGAAGGGTGCTGGCTAGCAATAGCTTTCAGTGCTGGTACTTTTCATCTCTGAGCAATTGCTCGACGTTTGGAATTTCTCAGCTCGTGTCCACGAGACAGAGAGATAGTGACCGTGACGTTTGGTGGCTAGAGAAGCGCAAAGCCCCAGTGTTGCTGCGCCTGTGAAAGCGCTTCCAAGGAAGGGTGCTGGCTAGCAACAGCTTTCAGTGCTGGCACTTTTCATCTCTGAGCAATTGCTCGACGTTTGCAATTTCTCAGCTCTTATCTACGAGACGGAGAGATAGTGACCGTGACGTTTGGTGGGTAGAGAAGCGCAAAGCCCCAGTGTTGCTGCGCCTGTGAAAGCGCTTCCAAGGAAGGGTGCTGGCTAGCAAGAGCTTTCAGTGCTGGCACTTTTCATCTCTGAGCAATTGCTCGACGTTTGCAATTTCTCACCTGAGCTCTCTTTAGACTGCGCGAGAGGATGAGCAGAAGAGTAGGTGGCTAGAGAAGCCCAGAGCCCCAGTGTTCTTAGGCCTACAAGATCGTTTCCAAGGAAGGGGGCTGGCTAGCAACAGCTTTCAGTGCTGGCACTTTTCATCTCTCAGCAATTGCTCGACGTTTGCAATTTCTCAGCTCGTGTCTACGAGACGGAGAGATAGTGACTGTGATGTTTGGTGGCTAGAGAAGCGCAAAGCCCCAGTGTTGCTGCGCCTGTGAAAGCGCTTCCAAGGAAGGGTGCTGGCTAGCAACAGCTTTCAGTGCTGGCACTTTTCATCTCTGAGCAATTGCTGGATGTTTGCAATCTCTCACCTGAGATGTCTTTAGACTGCACGAGAGGATGAGCAGAAGATTAGGTGGCTAGAGAAGCCCAGAGCCCAGTGTTCTTAGGCCTACAAGATCGTTTCCAAGGAAGGGTGCTGGCTAGCAAGAGCTTTCAGTGCTGGCACTTTTCATCTCTGAGCAATTGCTCGACATTTGCAATTTCTCAGCTCTTATCTACGAGACGGAGAGATAGTGACCGTGACGTTTGGTGGCTAGAGAAGCGCAAAGCCCCAGTGTTGCTGCGCCTGTGAAAGCGCTTCCAAGGAAGGATGCTGGCTAGCAACAGCTTTCAGTGCTGGCACTTTTCATCTCTGAGCAATTGCTCGACGTTTGCAATTTCTCACCTGAGCTCTCTTTAGACTGCGCGAGAGGATGAGCAGAAGAGTAGGTGGCTAGAGAAGCCCAGAGCCCCAGTGTTCTAAGGGCTACAAAAGCGCTTCCAAGGAAGGGTGCTGGCTAGCAAGAGCTTTCAGTGCTGGCACTTTTCATCTCTGAGCAATTGCTCGACTTTTGCAATTTCTCACCTGAGCTCTCTTTAGACTGCGCGAGAGGATGAGCAGAAGATTAGGTGGCTAGAGAAGCCCAGAGCCACAGTGTTCTTAGGGCTACAAAAGCGCTTCCAAGGAAGGGTGCTGGCTAGCCACAGCTTTCAGTTCTGGCACTTTTCATCTCTGAGCAATTGCTCAACGTTTGCAATTTCTCAGCTCTTATCTACGAGACGGAGAGATAGTGACCGTGATGTTTGGTGGCTAGAGAAGCGCAAAGCCCCAGTGTTGCTGCGCCTGTGAAAGCGCTTCCAAGGAAGGGTGCTGGATAGCAAGAGCTTTCAGTGCTGGCACTTTTCATCTCTGAGCAATTGCTCGACGTTTGCAATCTCTCACCTGAGCTCTCTTTAGACTGCACGAGAGGATGAGCAGAAGATTAGGTGGCTAGAGAAGCCCAGAGCCCCAGTGTTCTTAGGGCTACAAGAGCGTTTCCAAGGAAGGGTGCTGGCTAGCAAGAGCTTTCAGTGCTGGCACTTTTCATCTCTGAGCAATTGCTCTACGTTTGCAATTTCTCAGCTCTTATCTACGAGACGGAGAGATAGTGACCGTGACGTTTGGTGGGTAGAGAAGCGCAAAGCCCCAGTGTTGCTGCGCCTGTGAAAGCGCTTCCAAGGAAGGGTGCTGGCTAGCAACAGCTTTCAGTGCTGGCACTTTTCATCTCTGAGCAATTGCTCAACGTTTGCAATCTCTCACCTGAGCTCTCTTTAGACTGCGCGAGAGGATGAGCAGAAGATGAGGTGGCTAGAGAAGCCCAGAGCCCCAGTGTTCTTAGGCCTACAAGAGCGCTTCCAAGGAAGGGTGCTGGCTAGCAACAGCTTTCAGTGCTGGCACTTTTCATCTCTGAGCAATTGCTCGACGTTTGCAATTTCTCGGCTCGTGTTTATGAGACGGAGAGATAGTGAGCGTGATGTTTGGTGGGCAGAGAAGCGCAAAGCCCCAGTGTTGCTGCGCCTGTGAAAGCGCTTCCAAGGAAGGGTGCTGGCTAGCAACAGCTTTCAGTGCTGGCACTTTTCATCTCTGAGCAATTGCTGGACGTTTGCAATTTCTCACCTGAGCTCTCTTTAGAGTGCGCGAGAGGATGAGCAGAAGAGTAGGTGGCTAGAGAAGCCCAGAGCCCCACTGTTCTTAGGGCTACAAAAGCGTTTCCAAGGAAGGGTGCTGGCTAGCAAGAGCTTTCAGTGCTGGCACTTTTCATCTCTGAGCAATTGCTCGACGTTTGCAATTTCTCCCCTGAGCTCTCGTTAGACTGCGCGAGAGGATGAGCAGAAGAGTAGGTGGCTAGAGAAGCCCAGAGTCCCACTGTTCTTAGGCCTACAAGAGCGCTTCCAAGGAAGGGTGCTGGCTAGCCACAGCTTTCAGTGCTGGCACTTTTCATCTCTGAGCAGTTGCTCGACGTTTGCAATTTCTCAGCTCGTGTCTACGAGACGGAAAGAGAATGACCGTGATGTTTGGTGGGTAGAGAAGCGCAAAGCCCCAGTGTTGCTGCGCCTGTGAAAGCGCTTCCAAGGAAGGGTGCTGGCTAGCAACAGTTTTCAGTGCTGGCACTTTTCATCTCTGAGCAATTGCTCGACGTTTGCAATTTCTCACCTGAGCTCTCTTTAGACTGCGCGAGAGGATGAGCAGAAGATGAGGTGGCTAGAGAAGCCCAGAGCCCCAGTGTTCTTAGGGCTACAAAAGCGCTTCCAAGGAAGGGTGCTGGCTAGCAACAGCTTTCAGTGCTGGCACTTTTCATCTCTGAGCAATTGCTCGACGTTTGCAATTTCTCAGCTCGTGTCTACGAAACAGAGAGATAGTGACCGTGACGTTTGGTGGCTAGAGAAGCGCAAAGCCCCAGTGTTGCTGCACCTGTGAAAGCGCTTCCAAGGAAGGGTGCTGGCTAGCAAGAGCTTTCAGTGCTGACACTTTTCATCTCTGAGCAATTGCTCGACGTTTGCAATTTCTCACCTGAGCTCTCTTTAGATTGCGCGAGAGGATGAGCAGAAGATTAGGTGGCTAGAGAAGCCCAGAGTCCCACTGTTCTTAGGGCTACAAGAGCGCTTCCAAGGAAGGGTGCTGGCTAGCCACAGCTTTCAGTGCTGGCACTTTTCATCTCTGAGCAATTGCTCGACGTTTGCACTTTCTCAGCTCGTGTCTACGAGACGGAAAGAGAATGACCGTGATGTTTGGTGGCTAGAGAAGCGCAAAGTCCCAGTGTTGCTGTGCCTGTGAAAGCGCTTCCAAGGAAGGGTGCTGGCTAGCAACAGCTTTCAGTGCTGGCACTTTTCATCTCTGAGCAATTGCTGGACGTTTGCAATTTCTCACCTGAGCTCTCTTTAGACTGCGCGAGAGGATGAGCAGAAGATGAGGTGGCTAGAGAAGCCCAGAGCTTCGAAGTTCATAGGCCTACAAAAGCGCTTCCAAGGAAGGGTGCTGGCTAGCAAGAGCTTTCAGTGCTGGCACTTTTCATCTCTGAGCAATTGCTCGACGTTTGCAATTTCTCAGCTCGTGTCTACGAGACGGAGAGATAGTGACCGTGATGTTTGGTGGGTAGAGAAGCGCAAAGCCCCAGTGTTGCTGCGCCTGTGAAAGCGCTTCCAAGGAAGGGTGCTGGCTAGCAACAGCTTTCAGTGCTGGCACTTTTCATCTCTGAGCAATTGCTCGACGTTTGCAATCTCTCACCTGAGCTCTCTTTAGACTGCGCGAGAGCAGGAGCAGAATATTAGGTGGCTAGAGAAGCCCAGAGCCCCAGTGTTCTTAGGGCTACAAGAGCGCTTCCAAGGAAGGGTGCTGGCTAGCAACAGCTTTCAGTGCTGGCACTTTTCATCTCTGAGCAATTGCTCGACGTTTGCAATTTCTCCCCTGAGCTCTCGTTAGACTGCGCGAGAGGATGAGCAGAAGATTAGGTGGCTAGAGAAGCCCAGAGTCCCACTGTTCTTAGGGCTACAAGAGCGCTTCCAAGGAAAGGTGCTGGCTAGCCACAGCTTTCAGTGCTGGCACTTTTCATCTCTGAGCAATTGCTCGACGTTTGCAATTTCTCAGCTCGTGTCTACGAGACAGAGAGATAGTGACCGTGATGTTTGGTGGGTAGAGAAGCGCAAAGCCCCAGTGTTGCTGCGCCTGTGAAAGCGCTTCCAAGGAAGGGTGCTGGCTAGCAACAGCTTTCAGTGCTGGCACTTTTCATCTCTGAGCAATTGCTCGACATTTGCAATTTCTCAGCTCTTATCTACGAGACGGAGAGATAGTGACCGTGACGTTTGGTGGGTAGACAAGCGCAAAGCCCCAGTGTTGCTGCCCCTGTGAAAGCGCTTCCAAGGAAGGGTGCTGGCTAGCAAGAGCTTTCAGTGCTGGCACTTTTCATCTCTGAGCAATTGCTCGACGTTTGCAATTTCTCACCTGAGCTCTCTTTAGACTGCGCGAGAGGATGAGCAGAAGATTAGGTGACTAGAGCAGCCCAGAGCCCCAGTGTTCTTAGGCCTACAAGAGCGTTTCCAAGGAAGGGGGCTGGCTAGCAACAGCTTTCAGTGCTGGCACTTTTCATCTCTCAGCAATTGCTCGACGTTTGCAATTTCTCAGCTCTTATCTACGAGACGGAGAGATAGTGACCGTGATTTTTGGTGGCTAGAGAAGCGCAAAGCCCCAGTGTTGCTGCGCCTGTGAAAGCGCTTCCAAGGAAGGATGCTGGCTAGCAACAGCTTTCAGTGCTGGCACTTTTCATCTCTGAGCAATTGCTCGACGTTTGCAATTTCTCACCTGAGCTCTCTTTAGACTGCGTGAGAGTATGAGCAGAAGATTAGGTGGCTAGAGAAGCCCAGAGCCCCAGTGTTCTTAGGGCTGCAAGAGCGTTTGCAAGGAAGGGTGCTGGCTAGCAAGAGCTTTCAGTGCTGGCACTTTTCATCTCTGAGCAATTGCTCGACGTTTGCAATTTCTCAGCTCGTGTCTACGAGGCGGAAAGAGAAGGACCGTGATGTTTGGTGGCTAGAGAAGCGCAAAGCCCCAGTGTTCTTAGGCCTACAAAAGCACTTCCAAGGAAGGGTGCTGGCTAGCAACAGCTTTCAGTGCTGGCACTTTTCATCTCTGAGCAATTGCTCGACGTTTGCAATTTCTCACCTGAGCTCTCTTTAGAGTGCGCGAGAGGATGAGCAGAAGATTAGGTGGCTAGAGAAGCCCAGAGCCCCAGTGTTCTTAGGCCTACAAAAGCGCTTCCAAGGAAGGGTGCTGGCTAGCAAGAGCTTTCAGTGCTGGCACTTTTCATCTCTGAGCAATTGCTCGACGTTTGCAATTTCTCCCCTGAGCTCTCTTTAGAGTGCGCGAGAGGATGAGCAGAAGATGAGGTGGCTAGAGAAGCCCAGAGCCACAGTGTTCTTAGGGCTACAAAAGCGCTTCCAAGGAAGGGTGCTGGCTAGCAACAGCTTTCAGTGCTGGCACTTTTCATCTCTGAGCAATTGCTCGACGTTTACAATTTCTCAGCTCGTGTCTACGAGAAGGAAAGAGAAGGACCGTGATGTTTGGTGGGTAGAGAAGCGCAAAGCCCCAGTGTTGCTGCGCCTGTGAAAGCGCTTCCAAGGAAGGGTGCTGGCTAGCAACAGCTTTCAGTGCTGGCACTTTTCATCTCTGAGCAATTGCTCGACGTTTGCAATCTCTCACCTGAGTTCTCTTTAGATTGCGCGAGAGGATGAGCAGAAGATTAGGTGGCTAGAGAAGCCCAGAGCCCCAGTGTTCTTAGGCCTACAAGAGCGCTTCCAAGGAAGGGTGCTAGCTAGCAACAGCTTTCAGTGCTGGCACTTTTCATCTCTGAGCAATTGCTCAACGTTTGCAGTTTCTCACCTGAGCTCTCTTTAGAGTGCGCGAGAGGATGAGCAGAAGATTAGGTGGTTAGAGAAGCCCAGAGCCCCAGTGTTCTTAGGGCTACAAAAGCGCTTCCAAGGAAGGGTGCTGGCTAGTAACAGCTTTCAGTGCTGGCACTTTTCATCTTTGAGCAATTGCTGGATGTTTGCAATTTCTCACCTGAGCTCTCTTTAGAGTGAGCGAGAGGATGAGCAGAAGATTAGGTGGCTAGAGAAATACAGAGCCCCACTGTTCTTAGGCCTACAAGAGCGTTTCCAAGGAAGGGTGCTGGCTAGCAACAGCTTTCAGTGCTGGCACTTTTCATCTTTGAGCAATTGCTCGACGTTTGCAATTTCTCAGCTCTTCTCTACGAGACTGAAAGAGAAGGACCGTGATGCTTGGTGGGTAGAGTAGCGCAAAGCCCCAGTGTTGCTGCGCCTGTGAAAGCGCTTCCAAGGAAGGGTGCTGGCTAGCAACAGCTTTCAGTGCTGGCACTTTTCATCTCTGAGCAATTGCTCGACGTTTGCACTTTCTCACCTGAGCTCTCTTTTGACTGCGCGAGAGGATGAGCAGAAGATTAGGTGGCTAGAGAAGCCCAGAGCCCCAGTGTTCTTAGGGCTACAAAAGCGCTTCCAAGGAAGGGTGCTGGCTAGCAAGAGCTTTCAGTGCTGGCACTTTTCATCTCTGAGCAATTGCTCGATGTTTGCAATTTCTCAGCTCTTATCTACGAGACGGAGAGATAGTGACCGTGACGTTTGGTGGCTAGAGAAGCGCAAAGCCCCAGTGTTGCTGCGCCTGTGAAAGCGCTTCCAAGGAAGGGTGCTGGCTAGCAACAGCTTTCAGTGCTGGCACTTTTCATCTCTGAGCAATTGCTCGACGTTTGCAATTTCTCAGCTCTTATCTACGAGACGGAGAGATAGTGACCGTGACGTTTGGTGGGTAGACAAGCGCAAAGCCCCAGTGTTGCTGTGCCTGTGAAAGCGCTTCCAAGGAAGGGTGCTGGCTAGCAACAGCTTTCAGTGCTGGCACTTTTCATCTCTGAGCAATTGCTCAACGTTTGCAATTTCTCAGCTCTTATCTACGAGATGGAGAGATAGTGAGTGTGACGTTTGGTGGGTAGAGAAGCGCAAAGCCCCAGTGTTGCTGCGCCTGTGAAAGCGCTTCCAAGGAAGGGTGCTAGCTAGCAACAGCTTTCAGTGCTGGCACTTTTCATCTCTGAGCAATTGCTCGACGTTTGCAATTTCTCACCTGAGCTCTCTTTAGACTGCGTGAGAGGATGAGCAGAAGATTAGGTGGCTAGAGAAGCGCAAAGCCCCAGTGTTCTTAGGGCTACAAAAGCGCTTCCAAGGAAGGGTGCTGGCTAGCCACAGCTTTCAGTGCTGGCACTTTTCATCTCTGAGCAATTGCTCGACGTTTGCAATTTCTCAACTCGTGTCTACGAGGCGGAAAGAGAAGGACCGTGATGTTTGGTGGCTAGAGAAGCGCAAAGCCCCAGTGTTCTTAGGCCTACAAAAGCGCTTCCAAGGAAGGGTGCTGGCTAGCAACAGCTTTCAGTGCTGGCACTTTTCATCTCTGAGCAATTGCTCGATGTTTGCAATTTCTCCCCTGAGCTCTCTTTAGACTGCGCGAGAGGATGAGCAGAAGATTAGGTGGCTAGAGAAGCCCAGAGCCCCAGTGTTCTTAGGCCTACAAGACCGCTTCCAAGGAAGGGTGCTGGCTAGCAACAGCTTTCAGTGCTGGCACTTTTCATCTCTGAGCAATTGCTCGACGTTCGCAATTTCTCAGCTCGTGTCTACGAGACGGAGAGATAGTGACCGTGACGTTTGGTGGGTAGAGAAGCGCAAAGCCCCAGTGTTGCTGCGCCTGTGAAAGCGCTTCCAAGGAAGGGTGCTGGCTAGCAACAGCTTTCAGTGCTGGCACTTTTCATCTCTGAGCAATTGCTGGATGTTTGCAATCTCTCACGTGAGATGTCTTTAGACTGCACGAGAGGATGAGCAGAAGATTAGGTGGCTAGAGAAGCCCAGAGCCCAGTGTTCTTAGGGCTACAAGATCGTTTCCAAGGAAGGGTGCTGGCTAGCAACAGCTTTCAGTGCTGACACTTTTCATCTCTGAGCAATTGCTCGACGTTTGCAATTTCTCAGCTCTTATCTACGAGACGGAGAGATAGTGACCGTGACGTTTGGTGGGTAGAGAAGCGCAAAGCCCCAGTGTTGCTGCGCCTGTGAAAGCGCTTCCAAGGAAGGGTGCTGGCTAGCAAGAGCTTTCAGTGCTGGCACTTTTCATCTCTGAGCAATTGCTCAACGTTTGCAATCTCTCACCTGAGCTCTCTTTAGACTGCGCGAGAGCAGGAGCAGAATATTAGGTGGCTAGAGAAGCCCAGAGCCCCACTATTCTTAGGGCTACAAGAGCGCTTCCAAGGAAGGGTGCTGGCTAGCAACAGCTTTCAGTGCTGGCACTTTTCATCTCTGAGCAATTGCTCGACATTTGCAATTTCTCACCTGAGCTCTCTTTAGACTGTGCGAGAGGATGAGCAGAAGATTAGGTGGCTAGAGAAGCCCAGAGCCCCAGGGTTCTTAGGGCTACAAAAGCGCTTCCAAGGAAGGGTGCTGGCTAGCAACAGCTTTCAGTGCTGGCACTTTTCATCTCTGAGCAATTGCTCGACGTTTGCAATTTCTCACCTGAGCTCTCTTTAGACTGCGCGAGAGGATGAGCAGAAGATTATGTGGCTAGAGAAGCCCAGAGCCCCACTGTTCTTAGGCCTACAAAAGCGCTTCCAAGGAAGGGTGCTGGCTAGCAACAGCTTTCAGTGCTGGCACTTTTCATCTCTGAGCAATTGCTCGACGTTTACAATTTCTCAGCTCGTGTCTACGAGAAGGAAAGAGAATGACCATGACGTTTGGTGGGTAGAGAAGCGCAAAGCCCCAGTGTTGCTGCGCCTGTGAAAGCGCTTCCAAGGAAGGGTGCTGGCTAGCAACAGCTTTCAGTGCTGGCACTTTTCATCTCTGAGCAATTGCTCAACGTTTGCAATTTCTCACCTGAGCTCTCTTTAGAGTGCGCGAGAGGATGAGCAGAAGATTAGGTGGCTAGAGAAGCCCAGAGCCCCAGTATTCTTAGGCCTACAAAAGCGCTTCCAAGGAAGGGTGCTGGCTAGCAAGAGCTTTCAGTGCTGGCACTTTTCATCTCTGAGCAATTGCTCGACGTTTGCAATTTCTCCCCTGAGCGCTCTTTAGACTGCACGAGAGGATGAGCAGAAGATTAGGTGGCTAGAGAAGCGCAAAGCCCCAGTGTTCTTAGGCCTACAAAAGCGCTTCCAAGGAAGGGTGCTGGCTAGCAACAGCTTTCAGTGCTGGCACTTTTCATCTCTGAGTAATTGCTTGACGTTTGCAATTTCTCAGCTCGTGTCTTCGACACAGAGATATAGTGACCGTTATGTTTGGTGGCTAGAGAAGCGCAAAGCCCCAGTGTTGCTGCACCTGTGAAAGCGCTTCCAAGGAAGGGTGCTGGCTAGCAACAGCTTTCAGTGCTGGCACTTTTCATCTCTGAGCAATTGCTCGACGTTTGCAATTTCTCAGCTCTTATCTACGAGACGGAGAGATAGTGACCGTGACGTTTGGTGGGTAGAGAAGCGCAAAGTCCCACTGTTGCTGCGCCTGTGAAAGCGCTTCCAAGGAAGGGTGCTGGCTAGCAACAGCTTTCAGTGCTGGCACTTTTCATCTCTCAGCAATTGCTCGACGTTTGCAATTTCTCAGCTCTTATCTACGAGATGGAGAGATAGTGAGTGTGACGTTTGGTGGGTAGAGAAGCGCAAAGTCCCAGTGTTGCTGCGCCTGTGAAAGCGCTTCCAAGGAAGGGTGCTGGCTAGCAAGAGCTTTCAGTGCTGGCACTTTTCATCTCTGAGCAATTGCTCGACGTTTGCAATTTCTCCCCTGAGCTCTCTTTAGAGTGCGCGAGAGGATGAGCAGAAGGTTAGGTGGCTAGAGAAGCCCAGAGCCCCAGTGTTCTTAGGCCTACAAAAGCGCTTCCAAGGAAGGGTGCTGGCTAGCAACAGCTTTCAGTGCTGGCACTTTTCATCTCTGAGCAATTGCTCGACGTTTGCAATTTCTCCCCTGAGCTCTCTTTAGACTGCGCGAGAGGATGAGCAGAAGATTAGGTGGCTAGAGAAGCCCAGAGCCCCAGTGTTCTTAGGGCTGCAAGAGCGTTTCCAAGGAAGGGTGCTGGCTAGCAACAGCTTTCAGTGCTGACACTTTTCATCTCTGAGCAATTGCTCGACGTTTGCAATTTCTCAACTCGTGTCTACGAGGCGGAAAGAGAAGGACCGTGATGTTTGGTGGCTAGAGAAGCGCAAAGCCCCAGTGTTACTGCGCCTGTGAAAGCGCTTCCAAGGAAGGGTGCTGGCTAGCAACAGCTTTCAGTGCTGGCACTTTTCATCTCTGAGCAATTGCTCGACGTTTGCAATCTCTCACCTGAGTTCTCTTTAGACTGCGCGAGAGGATGAGCAGAAGATGAGGTGGCTAGAGAAGCCCAGAGCCCCAGTGTTCTTAGGCCTACAAGAGCGCTTCCAAGGAAGGGTGCTAGCTAGCAACAGCTTTCAGTGCTGGCACTTTTCATCTCTGAGCAATTGCTCGACGTTTGCAATTTCTCAACTCGTATCTACGAGGCGGAAAGAGAAGGACCGTGATGTTTGGTGGCTAGAGAAGCGCAAAGCCCCAGTGTTCTTAGGCCTACAAAAGCGCTTCCAAGGAAGGGTGCTGGCTAGCAACAGCTTTCAGTGCTGGCACTTTTCATCTCTGAGCAATTGCTCGATGTTTGCAATTTCTCCCCTGAGCTCTCTTTAGACTGCGCGAGAGGATGAGCAGAAGATTAGGTGGCTAGAGAAGCCCAGAGCCCCAGTGTTCTTAGGCCTACAAGACCGCTTCCAAGGAAGGGTGCTGGCTAGCAACAGCTTTCAGTGCTGGCACTTTTCATCTCTGAGCAATTGCTCGACGTTCGCAATTTCTCAGCTCGTGTCTACGAGACGGAGAGATAGTGACCGTGACGTTTGGTGGGTAGAGAAGCGCAAAGCCCCAGTGTTGCTGCGCCTGTGAAAGCGCTTCCAAGGAAGGGTGCTGGCTAGCAACAGCTTTCAGTGCTGGCACTTTTCATCTCTGAGCAATTGCTGGATGTTTGCAATCTCTCACGTGAGATGTCTTTAGACTGCACGAGAGGATGAGCAGAAGATTAGGTGGCTAGAGAAGCCCAGAGCCCAGTGTTCTTAGGGCTACAAGATCGTTTCCAAGGAAGGGTGCTGGCTAGCAACAGCTTTCAGTGCTGACACTTTTCATCTCTGAGCAATTGCTCGACGTTTGCAATTTCTCAGCTCTTATCTACGAGACGGAGAGATAGTGACCGTGACGTTTGGTGGGTAGAGAAGCGCAAAGCCCCAGTGTTGCTGCGCCTGTGAAAGCGCTTCCAAGGAAGGGTGCTGGCTAGCAAGAGCTTTCAGTGCTGGCACTTTTCATCTCTGAGCAATTGCTCAACGTTTGCAATCTCTCACCTGAGCTCTCTTTAGACTGCGCGAGAGCAGGAGCAGAATATTAGGTGGCTAGAGAAGCCCAGAGCCCCACTATTCTTAGGGCTACAAGAGCGCTTCCAAGGAAGGGTGCTGGCTAGCAACAGCTTTCAGTGCTGGCACTTTTCATCTCTGAGCAATTGCTCGACATTTGCAATTTCTCACCTGAGCTCTCTTTAGACTGTGCGAGAGGATGAGCAGAAGATTAGGTGGCTAGAGAAGCCCAGAGCCCCAGGGTTCTTAGGGCTACAAAAGCGCTTCCAAGGAAGGGTGCTGGCTAGCAACAGCTTTCAGTGCTGGCACTTTTCATCTCTGAGCAATTGCTCGACGTTTGCAATTTCTCACCTGAGCTCTCTTTAGACTGCGCGAGAGGATGAGCAGAAGATTATGTGGCTAGAGAAGCCCAGAGCCCCACTGTTCTTAGGCCTACAAAAGCGCTTCCAAGGAAGGGTGCTGGCTAGCAACAGCTTTCAGTGCTGGCACTTTTCATCTCTGAGCAATTGCTCGACGTTTACAATTTCTCAGCTCGTGTCTACGAGAAGGAAAGAGAATGACCATGACGTTTGGTGGGTAGAGAAGCGCAAAGCCCCAGTGTTGCTGCGCCTGTGAAAGCGCTTCCAAGGAAGGGTGCTGGCTAGCAACAGCTTTCAGTGCTGGCACTTTTCATCTCTGAGCAATTGCTCAACGTTTGCAATTTCTCACCTGAGCTCTCTTTAGAGTGCGCGAGAGGATGAGCAGAAGATTAGGTGGCTAGAGAAGCCCAGAGCCCCAGTATTCTTAGGCCTACAAAAGCGCTTCCAAGGAAGGGTGCTGGCTAGCAAGAGCTTTCAGTGCTGGCACTTTTCATCTCTGAGCAATTGCTCGACGTTTGCAATTTCTCCCCTGAGCGCTCTTTAGACTGCACGAGAGGATGAGCAGAAGATTAGGTGGCTAGAGAAGCGCAAAGCCCCAGTGTTCTTAGGCCTACAAAAGCGCTTCCAAGGAAGGGTGCTGGCTAGCAACAGCTTTCAGTGCTGGCACTTTTCATCTCTGAGTAATTGCTTGACGTTTGCAATTTCTCAGCTCGTGTCTTCGACACAGAGATATAGTGACCGTTATGTTTGGTGGCTAGAGAAGCGCAAAGCCCCAGTGTTGCTGCACCTGTGAAAGCGCTTCCAAGGAAGGGTGCTGGCTAGCAACAGCTTTCAGTGCTGGCACTTTTCATCTCTGAGCAATTGCTCGACGTTTGCAATTTCTCAGCTCTTATCTACGAGACGGAGAGATAGTGACCGTGACGTTTGGTGGGTAGAGAAGCGCAAAGTCCCACTGTTGCTGCGCCTGTGAAAGCGCTTCCAAGGAAGGGTGCTGGATAGCAACAGCTTTCAGTGCTGGCACTTTTCATCTCTCAGCAATTGCTCGACGTTTGCAATTTCTCAGCTCTTATCTACGAGATGGAGAGATAGTGAGTGTGACGTTTGGTGGGTAGAGAAGCGCAAAGTCCCAGTGTTGCTGCGCCTGTGAAAGCGCTTCCAAGGAAGGGTGCTGGCTAGCAAGAGCTTTCAGTGCTGGCACTTTTCATCTCTGAGCAATTGCTCGACGTTTGCAATTTCTCCCCTGAGCTCTCTTTAGAGTGCGCGAGAGGATGAGCAGAAGGTTAGGTGGCTAGAGAAGCCCAGAGCCCCAGTGTTCTTAGGCCTACAAAAGCGCTTCCAAGGAAGGGTGCTGGCTAGCAACAGCTTTCAGTGCTGGCACTTTTCATCTCTGAGCAATTGCTCGACGTTTGCAATTTCTCCCCTGAGCTCTCTTTAGACTGCGCGAGAGGATGAGCAGAAGATTAGGTGGCTAGAGAAGCCCAGAGCCCCAGTGTTCTTAGGGCTGCAAGAGCGTTTCCAAGGAAGGGTGCTGGCTAGCAACAGCTTTCAGTGCTGACACTTTTCATCTCTGAGCAATTGCTCGACGTTTGCAATTTCTCAACTCGTGTCTACGAGGCGGAAAGAGAAGGACCGTGATGTTTGGTGGCTAGAGAAGCGCAAAGCCCCAGTGTTACTGCGCCTGTGAAAGCGCTTCCAAGGAAGGGTGCTGGCTAGCAACAGCTTTCAGTGCTGGCACTTTTCATCTCTGAGCAATTGCTCGACGTTTGCAATCTCTCACCTGAGTTCTCTTTAGACTGCGCGAGAGGATGAGCAGAAGATGAGGTGGCTAGAGAAGCCCAGAGCCCCAGTGTTCTTAGGCCTACAAGAGCGCTTCCAAGGAAGGGTGCTAGCTAGCAACAGCTTTCAGTGCTGGCACTTTTCATCTCTGAGCAATTGCTCAACGTTTGCAGTTTCTCACCTGAGCTCTCTTTAGAGTGCGCGAGAGGATGAGCAGAAGATTAGGTGGTTAGAGAAGCCCAGAGCCCCACTGTTCTTAGGCGTACAAAAGCGCTTCCAAGGAAGGGTGCTGGCTAGCAACAGCTTTCAGTGCTGGCACTTTTCATCTTTGAGCAATTGCTGGATGTTTGCAATTTCTCACCTGAGCTCTCTTTAGAGTGAGCGAGAGGATGAGCAGAAGATTAGGTGGCTAGAGAAATACAGAGCCCCACTGTTCTTAGGCCTACAAGAGCGTTTCCAAGGAAGGGTGCTGGCTAGCAACAGCTTTCAGTGCTGGCACTTTTCATCTTTGAGCAATTGCTCGACGTTTGCAATTTCTCAGCTCTTCTCTACGAGACTGAAAGAGAAGGACCGTGATGCTTGGTGGGTAGAGTAGCGCAAAGCCCCAGTGTTGCTGCGCCTGTGAAAGCGCTTCCAAGGAAGGGTGCTGGCTAGCAAGAGCTTTCAGTGCTGGCACTTTTCATCTCTGAGCAATTGCTCGACGTTTGCACTTTCTCACCTGAGCTCTCTTTTGACTGCGCGAGAGGATGAGCAGAAGATTAGGTGGCTAGAGAAGCCCAGAGCCCCAGTGTTCTTAGGGCTACAAAAGCGCTTCCAAGGAAGGGTGCTGGCTAGCAACAGCTTTCAGTGCTGGCACTTTTCATCTCTGAGCAATTGCTCGATGTTTGCAATTTCTCAGCTCTTATCTACGAGACGGAGAGATAGTGACCGTGACGTTTGGTGGCTAGAGAAGCGCAAAGCCCCAGTGTTGCTGCGCCTGTGAAAGCGCTTCCAAGGAAGGGTGCTGGCTAGCAACAGCTTTCAGTGCTGGCACTTTTCATCTCTGAGCAATTGCTCGACGTTTGCAATTTCTCAGCTCTTATCTACGAGACGGAGAGATAGTGACCGTGACGTTTGGTGGGTAGACAAGCGCAAAGCCCCAGTGTTGCTGTGCCTGTGAAAGCGCTTCCAAGGAAGGGTGCTGGCTAGCAACAGCTTTCAGTGCTGGCACTTTTCATCTCTGAGCAATTGCTCAACGTTTGCAATTTCTCAGCTCTTATCTACGAGATGGAGAGATAGTGAGTGTGACGTTTGGTGGGTAGAGAAGCGCAAAGCCCCAGTGTTGCTGCGCCTGTGAAAGCGCTTCCAAGGAAGGGTGCTAGCTAGCAACAGCTTTCAGTGCTGGCACTTTTCATCTCTGAGCAATTGCTCGACGTTTGCAATTTCTCACCTGAGCTCTCTTTAGACTGCGTGAGAGGATGAGCAGAAGATTAGGTGGCTAGAGAAGCGCAAAGCCCCAGTGTTCTTAGGGCTACAAAAGCGCTTCCAAGGAAGGGTGCTGGCTAGCAAGAGCTTTCAGTGCTGGCACTTTTCATCTCTGAGCAATTGCTCGACGTTTGCAATTTCTCAACTCGTGTCTACGAGGCGGAAAGAGAAGGACCGTGATGTTTGGTGGCTAGAGAAGCGCAAAGCCCCAGTGTTCTTAGGCCTACAAAAGCGCTTCCAAGGAAGGGTGCTGGCTAGCAACAGCTTTCAGTGCTGGCACTTTTCATCTCTGAGCAATTGCTCGATGTTTGCAATTTCTCCCCTGAGCTCTCTTTAGACTGCGCGAGAGGATGACCAGAAGATTAGGTGGCTAGAGAAGCCCAGAGCCCCAGTGTTCTTAGGCCTACAAGACCGCTTCCAAGGAAGGGTGCTGGCTAGCAACAGCTTTCAGTGCTGGCACTTTTCATCTCTGAGCAATTGCTCGACGTTCGCAATTTCTCAGCTCGTGTCTACGAGACGGAGAGATAGTGACCGTGACGTTTGGTGGGTAGAGAAGCGCAAAGCCCCAGTGTTGCTGCGCCTGTGAAAGCGCTTCCAAGGAAGGGTGCTGGCTAGCAACAGCTTTCAGTGCTGGCACTTTTCATCTCTGAGCAATTGCTGGATGTTTGCAATCTCTCACGTGAGATGTCTTTAGACTGCACGAGAGGATGAGCAGAAGATTAGGTGGCTAGAGAAGCCCAGAGCCCAGTGTTCTTAGGGCTACAAGATCGTTTCCAAGGAAGGGTGCTGGCTAGCAACAGCTTTCAGTGCTGACACTTTTCATCTCTGAGCAATTGCTCGACGTTTGCAATTTCTCAGCTCTTATCTACGAGACGGAGAGATAGTGACCGTGACGTTTGGTGGGTAGAGAAGCGCAAAGCCCCAGTGTTGCTGCGCCTGTGAAAGCGCTTCCAAGGAAGGGTGCTGGCTAGCAAGAGCTTTCAGTGCTGGCACTTTTCATCTCTGAGCAATTGCTCAACGTTTGCAATCTCTCACCTGAGCTCTCTTTAGACTGCGCGAGAGCAGGAGCAGAATATTAGGTGGCTAGAGAAGCCCAGAGCCCCACTATTCTTAGGGCTACAAGAGCGCTTCCAAGGAAGGGTGTTGGCTAGCAACAGCTTTCAGTGCTGGCACTTTTCATCTCTGAGCAATTGCTCGACATTTGCAATTTCTCACCTGAGCTCTCTTTAGACTGCGCGAGAGGATGAGCAGAAGATTAGGTGGCTAGAGAAGCCCAGAGCCCCAGGGTTCTTAGGCCTACAAAAGCGCTTCCAAGGAAGGGTGCTGGCTAGCAACAGCTTTCAGTGCTGGCACTTTTCATCTCTGAGCAATTGCTCGACGTTTGCAATTTCTCACCTGAGCTCTCTTTAGACTGCGCGAGAGGATGAGCAGAAGATTAGGTGGCTAGAGAAGCCCAGAGCCCCAGTGTTCTTAGGCCTACAAAAGCGCTTCCAAGGAAGGGTGCTGGCTAGCCACAGCTTTCAGTGCTGGCACTTTTCATCTCTGAGCAATTGCTCGACGTTTGCAATTTCTCACCTCAGCTCTCTTTAGACTGCGTGAGAGGATGAGCAGAAGATTAGGTGGCTAGAGAAGCCCAGAGCCCCAGTGTTCTTAGGGCTGCAAGAGCGTTTCCAAGGAAGGGTGCTGGCTAGCAACAGCTTTCAGTGCTGACACTTTTCATCTCTGAGCAATTGCTCGACGTTTGCAATTTCTCAACTCGTGTCTACGAGGCGGAAAGAGAAGGACCGTGATGTTTGGTGGCTAGAGAAGCGCAAAGCCCCAGTGTTCTTAGGGCTACAAAAGCGCTTCCAAGGAAGGGTGCTGGCTAGCAACAGCTTTCAGTGCTGGCACTTTTCATCTCTGAGCAATTGCTCGACGTTTGCAATTTCTCAGCTCTTATCTACGAGACGGAGAGATAGTGACCGTGACGTTTGGTGGCTAGAGAAGCGCAAAGCCCCAGTGTTGCTGCGCCTGTGAAAGCGCTTCCAAGGAAGGGTGCTGGCTAGCAACAGCTTTCAGTGCTGGCACTTTTCATCTCTGAGCAATTGCTGGACATTTGCAATTTCTCACCTGAGCTCTCTTTAGAGTGCGCGAGAGCAGGAGCAGAAGATTAGGTGGCTAGAGAAGCCCAGAGCCCCAGTGTTCTTAGGCCTACAAGAGCGCTTCCAAGGAAGGGTGCTGGCTGGCAAGAGCTTTCAGTGCTGGCACTTTTCATCTCTGAGCAATTGCTCGACGTTTGCAATTTCTCAACTCGTGTCTCCGAGACAGAGAGATAGTGACCGTGATGTTTGGTGGCTAGAGAAGCGCAAAGCCCCAGTGTTGCTGCACCTGTGAAAGCGCTTCCAAGGAAGGGTGCTGGCTAGCAACAGCTTTCAGTGCTGGCACTTTTCATCTCTGAGCAATTGCTCGACGTTTGCAATTTCTCACCTGAGCTCTCTTTAGACTGCGCGAGAGGATGAGCAGAAGATTAGGTGGCTAGAGAAGCCCAGAGACCCACTGTTCTTAGGCCTACAAAAGCGCTTCCAAGGAAGGGTGCTGGCTAGCAAGAGCTTTCAGTGCTGGCACTTTTCATCTCTGAGCAATTGCTCGACGTTTGCAATTTCTCAGCTCGTATCTACGAGACAGAAAGAGAATGACCGTGACGTTTGGTGGCTAGAGAAGTGCAAAGCCCCAGTGTTGCTGCGCCTGTGAAAGCGCTTCCAAGGAAGGGTGCTGGCTAGCAAGAGCATTCAGTGCTGGCACTTTTCATCTCTGAGCAATTGCTCGACGTTTGCGATTTCTCACCTGAGCTCTCTTTAGAGTGCACGAGAGGATGAGCAGAAGATTAGGTGGCTAGAGAAGCCCAGAGCCCCAGTGTTCTTAGGGCTACAAGAGCGCTTCCAAGGAAGGGTGCTGGCTAGCAACAGCTTTCAGTGCTGGCACTTTTCATCTCTGAGCAATTGCTCGACGTTTGCAATTTCTCACCTGAGCTCTCTTTAGAGTGAGCGAGAGGATGAGCAGAAGAGTAGGTGGCTAGAGAAGCCCAGAGCCCCAGTGTTCTTAGGCCTACAAAACCGCTTCCAAGGAAGGGTGCTGGCTAGCAACAGCTTTCAGTGCTGACACTTTTCATCTCTGAGCAATTGCTCGACGTTTGCAATTTCTCAACTCGTGTCTACGAGACAGAGAGATAGTGACCGTGATGTTTGGTGGCTAGAGAAGCGCAAAGCCCCAGTGTTGCTGCACCTGTGAAAGCGCTTCCAAGGAAGGGTGCTGGCTAGCAACAGCTTTCAGTGCTGGCACTTTTCATCTCTGAGCAATTGCTCGACGTTTGCAATTTCTCACCTGAGCTCTCTTTAGACTGCGCGAGAGGATGAGCAGAAGAGTAGGTGGCTAGAGAAGCCCAGAGACCCACTGTTCTTAGGCCTACAAAAGCGCTTCCAAGGAAGGGTGCTGGCTAGCAAGAGCTTTCAGTGCTGGCACTTTTCATCTCTGAGCAATTGCTCGACGTTTGCAATTTCTCAGCTCGTATCTACGAGACAGAAAGAGAATGACCTTGACGTTTGGTGGCTAGAGAAGTGCAAAGCCCCAGTGTTGCTGCGCCTGTGAAAGCGCTTCCAAGGAAGGGTGCTGGCTAGCAAGAGCATTCAGTGCTGGCACTTTTCATCTCTGAGCAATTGCTCGACGTTTGCGATTTCTCACCTGAGCTCTCTTTAGAGTGCACGAGAGGATGAGCAGAAGATTAGGTGGCTAGAGAAGCCCAGAGCCCCAGTGTTCTTAGGGCTACAAGAGCGCTTCCAAGGAAGGGTGCTGGCTAGCAACAGCTTTCAGTGCTGGCACTTTTCATCTCTGAGCAATTGCTCGACGTTTGCAATTTCTCACCTGAGCTCTCTTTAGAGTGAGCGAGAGGATGAGCAGAAGAGTAGGTGGCTAGAGAAGCCCAGAGCCCCAGTGTTCTTAGGCCTACAAAACCGCTTCCAAGGAAGGGTGCTGGCTAGCAACAGCTTTCAGTGCTGACACTTTTCATCTCTGAGCAATTGCTCGACGTTTGCAATTTCTCAGCTCGTGTCTACGAGACAGAGAGTTAGTGACCGTGATGTTTGGTGGCTAGAGAAGCGCAAAGCCCCAGTGTTGCTGCGCCTGTGAAAGCGCTTCCAAGGAAGGGTGCTGGCTAGCAAGAGCATTCAGTGCTGGCACTTTTCATCTCTGAGCAATTGCTCGACGTTTGCAATTTCTCACCTGAGCTCTCTTTAGAGTGCGCGAGAGGATGAGCAGAAGATTAGGTGGCTAGAGAAGCCCAGAGCCCCAGTGTTCTTAGGCCTACAAGAGCGCTTCCAAGGAAGGGTGCTGGCTGGCAAGAGCTTTCAGTGCTGGCACTTTTCATCTCTGAGCAATTGCTCGATGTTTGCAATTTCTCAACTCGTGTCTACGAGACAGAGAGATAGTGACCGTGATGTTTGGTGGGTAGAGAAGCGCAAAGCCCCAGTGTTGCAACACCTGTGAAAGCGCTTCCAAGGAAGGGTGCTGGCTAGCAACAGCTTTCAGTGCTGGCACTTTTCATCTCTGAGCAATTGCTCGATGTTTGCAATTTCTCAGCTCGTGTTTACGAGACAGAGAGATAGTGACCGTGACGTTTGGTGGCTAGAGAAGCGCAAAGCCCCAGTGTTGCTGCACCTGTGAGAGCGCTTCCAAGGAAGGGTGCTGGCTAGCAAGACCTTTCAGTGCTGGCACTTTTCATCTCTGAGCAATTGCTCGACGTTTGCAATTTCTCACCTGAGCTCTCTTTAGAGTGCACGAGAGGATGAGCAGAAGATGAGATGGCTAGAGAAGCCCAGAGCCCCAGTGTTCTTAGGCCTACAAAAGCGCTTCCAAGGAAGGGTGCTGGCTAGCAACAGCTTTCAGTGCTGGCACTTTTCATCTCTGAGCAATTGCTCAACGTTTGCAATTTCTCACCTGAGCTCTCTTTAGACTGCGCAAGAGGATGAGCAGAAGATTAGGTGGCTAGAGAAGCCCAGAGCCCCAGGGTTCTTAGGCCTACAAAAGCGCTTCCAAGGAAGGGTGCTGGCTAGCCACAGCTTTCAGTGCTGGCACTTTTCATCTCTGAGCAATTGCTCAACGTTTGCAATTTCTCACCTGAGCTCTCTTTAGACTGCGCGAGAGGATGAGCAGAAGAGTAGGTGGCTAGAGAAGCCCAGAGCCCCAGTGTTCTTAGGCCTACAAGAGCGCTTCCAAGGAAGGGTGCTGGCTAGCAACAGCTTTCAGTGCTGGCACTTTTCATCTCTGAGCAATTGCTCAACGTTTGCAATTTCTCACCTGAGCTCTCTTTAGAGTGCACGAGAGGATGAGCAGAAGATTAGGTGGCTAGAGAAGCCCAGAGCCCCAGTGTTCTTAGGGCTACAAGAGCGCTTCCAAGGAAGGGTGCTGGCTAGCAACAGCTTTCAGTGCTGACACGTTTCATCTCTGAGCAATTGCTCGACGTTTGCAATTTCTCAGCTCGTGTCTACGAG
This sequence comes from Sarcoramphus papa, assembly GCA_037962945.1. Taxonomy (NCBI): domain Eukaryota; kingdom Metazoa; phylum Chordata; class Aves; order Accipitriformes; family Cathartidae; genus Sarcoramphus; species Sarcoramphus papa. The sequence goes on from CM075586.1 coordinate 97,138,590, forward strand.
ACAGAGAGTTAGTGACCGTGATGTTTGGTGGCTAGAGAAGCGCAAAGCCCCAGTGTTGCTGCGCCTGTGAAAGCGCTTCCAAGGAAGGGTGCTGGCTAGCAACAGCTTTCAGTGGTGGCACTTTTCATCTCTGAGCAATTGCTCGACGTTTGCAATTTCTCACCTGAGCGCTCTTTAGACTGCGCGAGAGGATGAGCAGAAGGTTAGGTGGCTAGAGAAGCAAAGAGCCCCAGGGTTCTAAGGGCTACAAAAGCGCTTCCAAGGAAGGGTGCTGGCTAGCAAGAGCTTTCAGTGCTGGCACTTTTCATCTCTGAGCAATTGCTCGACGTTTGCAATTTCTCACCTGAGCTCTCTTTAGAGTGCGCGAGAGGATGAGCAGAAGATTAGGTGGCTAGAGAAGCCCAGAGCCCCAGTGTTCTTAGGCCTACAAGAGCGCTTCCAAGGAAGGGTGCTGGCTGGCAAGAGCTTTCAGTGCTGGCACTTTTCATCTCTGAGCAATTGCTCGATGTTTGCAATTTCTCAACTCGTGTCTACGAGACAGAGAGATAGTGACCGTGATGTTTGGTGGGTAGAGAAGCGCAAAGCCCCAGTGTTGCAACACCTGTGAAAGCGCTTCCAAGGAAGGGTGCTGGCTAGCAACAGCTTTCAGTGCTGGCACTTTTCATCTCTGAGCAATTGCTCGATGTTTGCAATTTCTCAGCTCGTGTCTACGAGACAGAGAGATAGTGACCGTGACGTTTGGTGGGTAGAGAAGCGCAAAGCCCCAGTGTTGCTGCGCCTGTGAAAGCGCTTCCAAGGAAGGGTGCTGGCTAGCAAGAGCTTTCAGTGCTGGCACTTTTCATCTCTGAGCAATTGCTCGACGTTTGCAATTTCTCAGCTCTTATCTACGAGACGGAGAGATAGTGACCGTGACGTTTGGTGGGTAGAGAAGCGCAAAGCCCCACTGTTGCTGCGCCTGTCAAAGCGCTTCCAAGGAAGGGTGCTGGCTAGCAAGAGCTTTCAGTGCTGGCACTTTTCATCTCTGAGCAATTGCTCGACGTTTGCAATCTCTCACCTGAGCTCTCTTTAGACTGCGCGAGAGGATGAGCAGAAGATGAGGTGGCTAGAGAAGCGCAAAGCCCCAGTGTTCTTAGGGCTGCAAGAGCGTTTCCAAGGAAGGGTGCTGGCTAGCAACAGCTTTCAGTGCTGGCAATTTTCATCTTTGAGCAATTGCTCGACGTTTGCAATTTCTCAGCTCGTGTCTACGAGGCGGAAAGAGAAGGACCGTGATGTTTGGTGGCTAGAGAAGCGCAAAGCCCCAGCATTGCTTTGTCTGTGAAAGCACTTCCAAGGAAGGGTGCTGGCTAGCAACAGCTTTCAGTGCTGGCACTTTTCATCTCTGAGCAATTGCTCGACGTTTGCAATTTCTCAGCTCGTGTCTACGAGACAGAAAGAGAATGACCGTGACGTTTGGCAGGTAGAGAAGCGCAAAGCCCCAGTGTTGCTGCGCCTGTGAAAGCGCTTCCAAGGAAGGGTGCTGGCTAGCAACAGCTTTCAGTGCTGGCACTTTTCATCTCTGAGCATTTGCTCGATGTTTGCAATTTCTCACCTGAGCTCTCTTTAGAGTGCGCGAGAGGATGAGCAGAAGATTAGGTGGCTAGAGAAGCCCAGAGCCCCAGTGTTCTTAGGGCTACAAAAGCGCTTCCAAGGAAGGGTGCTGGCTAGCAAGAGCTTTCAGTGCTGGCACTTTTCATCTCTGAGCAATTGCTCGACGTTTGCAATCTCTCACCTGAGCTCTCTTGAGACTGCGCGAGAGGATGAGCAGAAGATTAGGTGGCTAGAGAAGCCCAGAGCCCCAGTGTTCTTAGGGCTACAAAAGCACTTCCAAGGAAGGGTGCTGGCTAGCAACAGCTTTCAGTGCTGGCACTTTTCATCTCTGAGCAATTGCTCGACGTTTGCAATTTCTCACCTGAGCTCTCTTTAGACTGCGCGAGAGGATGAGCAGAAGAGTAGGTGGCTAGAGAAGCCCAGAGCTCCAGTGTTCTTAGGGCTACAAAAGCGCTTCCAAGGAAGGGTGCTGGCTAGCAAGAGCTTTCAGTGCTGGCACTTTTCATCTCTGAGCAATTGCTCGACGTTTGCAATTTCTCAGCTCGTGTCTACGAGACAGAGAGTTAGTGACCGTGATGTTTGGTGGCTAGAGAAGCGCGAAGCCCCAGTGTTGCTGCGCCTGTGAAAGCGCTTCCAAGGAAGGGTGCTGGCTAGCAAGAGCATTCAGTGCTGGCACTTTTCATCTCTGAGCAATTGCTCGACGTTTGCAATTTCTCAGCTGAGCTCTCTTTAGACTGCGCGAGAGGATGAGCAGAAGATTAGGTGGCTAGAGAAGCAAAGAGCCCCAGTGTTCTAAGGGCTACAAAAGCGCTTCCAAGGAAGGGTGCTGGCTAGCAACAGCTTTCAGTGCTGGCACTTTTCATCTCTGAGCAATTGCTCGACGTTTGCAATTTCTCACCTGAGCTCTCTTTAGAGTGCGCGAGAGGATGAGCAGAAGGTTAGGTGGCTAGAGAAGCAAAGAGCCCCAGTGTTCTAAGGCCTACAAAAGCGCTTCCAAGGAAGGGTGCTGGCTAGCAAGAGCTTTCAGTGCTGGCACTTTTCATCTCTGAGCAATTGCTCGACGTTTGCAATTTCTCACCTGAGCTCTCTTTAGAGTGCGCGAGAGGATGAGCAGAAGATTAGGTGGCTAGAGAAGCCCAGAGTCCCACTGTTCTTAGGGCTACAAAAGCGCTTCCAAGGAAGGGTGCTGGCTAGCAAGAGCTTTCAGTGCTGGCACTTTTCATCTCTGAGCAATCGCTCGACGTTTGCAATTTCTCAGCTCGTGTCTACGAGACAGAGAGTTAGTGACCGTGACTTTTGGTGGCTAGAGTAGCGCAAAGCCCCAGTGTTGCTGTGCCTGTGAAAGCGCTTCCAAGGAAGGGTGCTGGCTAGCAACAGCTTTCAGTGCTGGCACTTTTCATCTCTGAGCAATTGCTCGACGTTTGCAATTTCTCACCTCAGCTCTCTTTAGAGTGCGTGAGAGGATGAGCAGAAGATTAGGTGGCTAGAGAAGCAAAGAGCCCCAGTGTTCTAAGGGCTACAAAAGCGCTTCCAAGGAAGGGTGCTGGCTAGCAACAGCTTTCAGTGCTGGCACTTTTCATCTCTGAGCAATTGCTCGACGTTTGCAATTTCTCACCTGAGCGCTCTTTAGACTGCGCGAGAGGATGAGCAGAAGAGTAGGTGGCTAGAGAAGCCCAGAGCCCCAGTGTTCTTAGGCCTACAAGAGCGCTTCCAAGGAAGGGTGCTGGCTAGCAAGAGCTTTCAGTGCTGGCACTTTTCATCTCTGAGCAATTGCTCGACGTTTGCAATTTCTCCCCTGAGCTCTCTTTAGACTGCGTGAGAGGATGAGCAGAAGATTAGGTGGCTAGAGAAGCCCAGAGCCCCAGTGTTCTTAGGCCTACAAAAGCGCTTCCAAGGAAGGGTGCTGGCTAGCAAGAGCTTTCAGTGCTGGCACTTTTCATCTCTCAGCAATTGCTCGACGTTTGCAATTTCTCAGCTCGTGTCTACGAGACAGAGAGATAGTGACCGTTATGTTTGGTGGCTAGAGAAGCACAAAGCCCCAGTGTTGCTGCACCTGTGAAAGCGCTTCCAAGGAAGGGTGCTGGCTAGCAAGAGCTTTCAGTGCTGGCACTTTTCATCTCTGAGCAATTGCTCGACGTTTGCAATTTCTCAGCTCGTGTCTACGAGACAGAGAGATAGTGACCGTGATGTTTGGTGGCTAGAGAAGCGCAAAGCCCCAGTGTTGCTGCACCTGTGAAAGCGCTTCCAAGGAAGGGTGCTGGCTAGCAACAGCTTTCAGTGCTGGCACTTTTCATCTCTGAGCAATTGCTCGACGTTTGCAATTTCTCAGCTCGTGTCTACGAGACGGAAAGAGAATGACCGTGACGTTTGGTGGCTAGAGGAGCGCAAAGCCCCAGTGTTGCTGCGCCTGTGAAAGCGCTTCCAAGGAAGGGTGCTGGCTAGCAAGAGCTTTCATTGCTGGCACTTCTCATCTTTGAGCAATTACTCGACGTTTGCAATTTCTCAGCTCTTATCTACGAGACGGAGAGATAGTGACCGTGACGTTTGTTGGGTAGAGAAGCGCAAAGCCCCAGTGTTGCTGCGCCTGTGAAAGCGCTTCCAAGGAAGGGTGCTGGCTAGCAACAGCTTTCAGTGCTGGCACTTTTCATCTCTGAGCAATTGCTCGACGTTTGCAATTTCTCAGCTCTTGTCTACGAGATGGAGAGATATTGAGTGTGACGTTTGGTGGCTAGAGAAGAGCAAAGTCCCAGTGTTGCTGCGCCTGTGAAAGCGCTTCCAAGGAAGGGTGCTGGCTAGCAACAGCTTTCAGTGCTGGCACTTTTCATCTCTGAGCAATTGCTCGACGTTTGCAATCTCTCACCTGAGCTCTCTTTAGACTGCGCGAGAGGATGAGCAGAATGTTAGGTGGCTAGAGAAGCGCAAAGCCCCAGTGTTCTTAGGGCGGCAAGAGCGTTTGCAAGGAAGGGTGCTTGCTAGCAACAGCTTTCAGTGCTGGCAATTTTCATCTTTGAGCAATTGCTCGACGTTTGCAATTTCTCAGCTCGTGTCTACGAGACAGAAAGAGAATGACCGTGACGTTTGGCAGGTAGAGAAGCACAAAGCCCCAGTGTTGCTGCGCCTGTGAAAGCGCTTCCAAGGAAGGGTGCTGGCTAGCAACAGCTTTCAGTGCTGGCACTTTTCATCTCTGAGCAATTGCTCGACGTTTGCAATCTCTCACCTGAGCTCTCTTGAGACTGCGCGAGAGGATGAGCAGAAGATTAGGTGGCTAGAGAAGCCCAGAGCCCCAGTGTTCTTAGGGCTACAAGAGCGCTTCCAAGGAAGGGTGCTGGCTAGCAACAGCTTTCAGTTCTGGCACTTTTCATCTCTGAGCAATTGCTCGACGTTTGCAATTTCTCACCTGAGCTCTCTTTAGACTGCGCGAGAGGATGAGCAGAAGAGTAGGTGGCTAGAGAAGCCCAGAGCTCCAGTGTTCTTAGGGCTACAAAAGCGCTTCCAAGGAAGGGTGCTGGCTAGCAAGAGCTTTCAGTGCTGGCACTTTTCATCTCTGAGCAATTGCTCGACGTTTGCAATTTCTCAGCTCGTGTCTACGAGACAGAGAGTTAGTGACCGTGATGTTTGGTGGCTAGAGAAGCGCGAAGCCCCAGTGTTGCTGCGCCTGTGAAAGCGCTTCCAAGGAAGGGTGCTGGCTAGCAAGAGCATTCAGTGCTGGCACTTTTCATCTCTGAGCAATTGCTCGACGTTTGCAATTTCTCACCTGAGCGCTCTTTAGACTGCGCGAGAGGATGAGCAGAAGATTAGGTGGCTAGAGAAGCAAAGAGCCCCAGTGTTTAAGGGCTACAAAAGCGCTTCCAAGGAAGGGTGCTGGCTAGCAACAGCTTTCAGTGCTGGCACTTTTCATCTCTGAGCAATTGCTCGACGTTTGCAATTTCTCACCTGAGCTCTCTTTAGAGTGCGCGAGAGGATGAGCAGAAGGTTAGGTGGCTAGAGAAGCAAAGAGCCCCAGTGTTCTAAGGCCTACAAAAGCGCTTCCAAGGAAGGGTGCTGGCTAGCAAGAGCTTTCCGTGCTGGCACTTTTCATCTCTGAGCAATTGCTCGACGTTTGCAATTTCTCACCTGAGCTCTCTTTAGAGTGCGCGAGAGGATGAGCAGAAGATTAGGTGGCTAGAGAAGCCCAGAGCCCCAGTGTTCTTAGGGCTACAAAAGCGCTTCCAAGGAAGGGTGCTGGCTAGCAAGAGCTTTCAGTGCTGGCACTTTTCATCTCTGAGCAATCGCTCGACGTTTGCAATTTCTCAGCTCGTGTCTACGAGACAGAGAGTTAGTGACCGTGACTTTTGGTGGCTAGAGTAGCGCAAAGCCCCAGTGTTGCTGTGCCTGTGAAAGCGCTTCCAAGGAAGGGTGCTGGCTAGCAACAGCTTTCAGTGCTGGCACTTTTCATCTCTGAGCAATTGCTCGACGTTTGCAATTTCTCACCTCAGCTCTCTTTAGAGTGCGTGAGAGGATGAGCAGAAGATTAGGTGGCTAGAGAAGCAAAGAGCCCCAGTGTTCTAAGGGCTACAAAAGCGCTTCCAAGGAAGGGTGCTGGCTAGCAAGAGCTTTCAGTGGTGGCACTTTTCATCTCTGAGCAATTGCTCGACGTTTGCAATTTCTCACCTGAGCGCTCTTTAGACTGCGCGAGAGGATGAGCAGAAGAGTAGGTGGCTAGAGAAGCCCAGAGCCCCAGTGTTCTTAGGCCTACAAGAGCGCTTCCAAGGAAGGGTGCTGGCTAGCAAGAGCTTTCAGTGCTGGCACTTTTCATCTCTGAGCAATTGCTCGACGTTTGCAATTTCTCCCCTGAGCTCTCTTTAGACTGCGTGAGAGGATGAGCAGAAGATTAGGTGGCTAGAGAAGCCCAGAGCCCCAGTGTTCTTAGGCCTACAAAAGCGCTTCCAAGGAAGGGTGCTGGCTAGCAAGAGCTTTCAGTGCTGGCACTTTTCATCTCTCAGCAATTGCTCGACGTTTGCAATTTCTCAGCTCGTGTCTACGAGACAGAGAGATAGTGACCGTTATGTTTGGTGGCTAGAGAAGCACAAAGCCCCAGTGTTGCTGCACCTGTGAAAGCGCTTCCAAGGAAGGGTGCTGGCTAGCAAGAGCTTTCAGTGCTGGCACTTTTCATCTCTGAGCAATTGCTCGACGTTTGCAATTTCTCAGCTCGTGTCTACGAGACAGAGAGATAGTGACCGTGATGTTTGGTGGCTAGAGAAGCGCAAAGCCCCAGTGTTGCTGCACCTGTGAAAGCGCTTCCAAGGAAGGGTGCTGGCTAGCAACAGCTTTCAGTGCTGGCACTTTTCATCTCTGAGCAATTGCTCGACGTTTGCAATTTCTCAGCTCGTGTCTACGAGACGGAAAGAGAATGACCGTGACGTTTGGTGGCTAGAGAAGCGCAAAGCCCCAGTGTTGCTGCGCCTGTGAAAGCGCTTCCAAGGAAGGGTGCTGGCTAGCAACAGCTTTCAGTGCTGGCACTTCTCATCTTTGAGCAATTACTCGACGTTTGCAATTTCTCAGCTCTTATCTACGAGACGGAGAGATAGTGACCGTGACGTTTGGTGGGTAGAGAAGCGCAAAGCCCCAGTGTTGCTGCGCCTGTGAAAGCGCTTCCAAGGAAGGGTGCTGGCTAGCAACAGCTTTCAGTGCTGGCACTTTTCATCTCTGAGCAATTGCTCGACGTTTGCAATTTCTCAGCTCTTGTCTACGAGATGGAGAGATATTGAGTGTGACGTTTGGTGGCTAGAGAAGAGCAAAGTCCCAGTGTTGCTGCGCCTGTGAAAGCGCTTCCAAGGAAGGGTGCTGGCTAGCAACAGCTTTCAGTGCTGGCACTTTTCATCTCTGAGCAATTGCTCGACGTTTGCAATCTCTCACCTGAGCTCTCTTTAGACTGCGCGAGAGGATGAGCAGAAGGTTAGGTGGCTAGAGAAGCGCAAAGCCCCAGTGTTCTTAGGGCGGCAAGAGCGTTTGCAAGGAAGGGTGCTTGCTAGCAACAGCTTTCAGTGCTGGCAATTTTCATCTTTGAGCAATTGCTCGACGTTTGCAATTTCTCAGCTCGTGTCTACGAGACAGAAAGAGAATGACCGTGACGTTTGGCAGGTAGAGAAGCACAAAGCCCCAGTGTTGCTGCGCCTGTGAAAGCGCTTCCAAGGAAGGGTGCTGGCTAGCAACAGCTTTCAGTGCTGGCACTTTTCATCTCTGAGCATTTGCTCGATGTTTGCAATTTCTCACCTGAGCTCTCTTTAGAGTGAGCGAGAGGATGAGCAGAAGATTAGGTGGCTAGAGAAGCCCAGAGCCCCACTGTTCTTAGGGCTACAAAAGCGCTTCCAAGGAAGGGTGCTGGCTAGCAAGAGCTTTCAGTGCTGGCACTTTTCATCTCTGAGCAATTGCTCGATGTTTGCAATTTCTCAGCTCGTGTCTACGAGACAGAAAGAGAATGACCGTGATGTTTGGTGGCTACAGAAGTGCAAAGCCCCAGTGTTGCTGCGCCTGTGAAAGCGCTTCCAAGGAAGGGTGCTGGCTAGCAACAGCTTTCAGTGCTGGCACTTTTCATCTCTGAGCAATTGCTCGACGTTTGCAATTTCTCACCTGAGCTCTCTTGAGACTGCGCGAGAGGATGAGCAGAAGATTAGGTGGCTAGAGAAGCCCAGAGCCCCAGTGTTCTTAGGGCTACAAGAGCGTTTCCAAGGAAGGGTGCTGGCTAGCAAGAGCTTTCAGTGCTGGCACTTTTCATCTCTGAGCAATTGCTCGACGTTTGCAATTTCTCCCCTGAGCTCTCTTTAGAGTGCGCGAGAGGATGAGCAGAAGATTAGGTGGCTAGAGAAGCCCAGAGCCCCAGTGTTCTTAGGGCTACAAAAGCGCTTCCAAGGAAGGGTGCTGGCTAGCAACAGCTTTCAGTGCTGGCACTTTTCATCTCTGAGCAATTGCTCGACGTTTGCAATTTCTCAGCTCGTGTCTACGAGACAGAGAGTTAGTGACCGTGACGTTTGGTGGCTAGAGAAGCGCGAAGCCCCAGTGTTGCTGCGCCTGTGAAAGCGCTTCCAAGGAAGGGTGCTGGCTAGCAACAGCTTTCAGTGCTGGCACTTTTCATCTCTGAGCAATTGCTCGACGTTTGCAATTTCTCACCTGAGCTCTCTTTAGACTGCGCGAGAGGATGAGCAGAAGATTAGGTGGCTAGAGAAGCCCAGAGCCCCAGTGTTCTTAGGCCTACAAAAGCGCTTCCAAGGAAGGGTGCTGGCTAGCAACAGCTTTCAGTGCTGGCACTTTTCATCTCTGAGCAATTGCTCGACGTTTGCAATTTCTCCCCTGAGCTCTCTTTAGACTGCGCGAGAGGATGAGCAGAAGGTTAGGTGGCTAGAGAAGCCCAGAGCCCCAGTGTTCTTAGGCCTACAAGAGCGCTTCCAAGGAAGGGTGCTGGCTAGCAAGAGCATTCAGTGCTGGCACTTTTCATCTCTGAGCAATTGCTCGACGTTTGCAATTTCTCACCTGAGCTCTCTTTAGACTGCGCGAGAGGATGAGCAGAAGATTAGGTGGCTAGAGAAACCCAGAGCCCCACTGTTCTTAGGGCTACAAGAGCGCTTCCAAGGAAGGGTGCTGGCTAGCAAGAGCATTCAGTGCTGGCACTTTTCATCTCTGAGCAATTGCTCGACGTTTGCAATTTCTCACCTGAGTTCTCTTTAGAGTGCACGAGAGGATGAGCAGAAGATTAGGTGGCTAGAGAAGCCCAGAGCCCCAGTGTTCTTAGGGCTACAAAAGCGCTTCCAAGGAAGGGTGCTGGCTAGCAAGAGCTTTCAGTGCTGGCAATTTTCATCTTTGAGCAATTGCTCGACGTTTGCAATTTCTCAGCTCGTGTCTACGAGGCGGAAAGAGAAGGACCGTGATGTTTGGTGGCTAGAGAAGCGCAAAGCCCCAGTGTTGCTGTGTCTGTGAAAGCACTTCCAAGGAAGGGTGCTGGCTAGCAACAGCTTTCAGTGCTGGCACTTTTCATCTCTGAGCAATTGCTCGACGTTTGCAATTTCTCAGCTCGTGTCTACGAGACAGAAAGAGAATGACCGTGACGTTTGGCAGGTAGAGAAGCGCAAAGCCCCAGTGTTGCTGCGCCTGTGAAAGCGCTTCCAAGGAAGGGTGCTGGCTAGCAACAGCTTTCAGTGCTGGCACTTTTCATCTCTGAGCATTTGCTCGATGTTTGCAATTTCTCACCTGAGCTCTCTTTAGACTGCGCGAGAGGATGAGCAGAAGATTAGGTGGCTAGAGAAGCCCAGAGCCCCAGTGTTCTTAGGGCTACAAAAGCGCTTCCAAGGAAGGGTGCTGGCTAGCAAGAGCTTTCAGTGCTGGCACTTTTCATCTCTGAGCAATTGCTCGACGTTTGCAATTTCTCATTTCGTGTCTAGGAGACGGAAAGAGAATGACCGTGATATTTGGTTACTAGAGAAGCCCAGAGCCCCAGTGTTCTTAGGCCTACAAAAGCACTTCCAAGGAAGGGTGCTGGCTAGCCACAGCTTTCAGTGCTGGCACTTTTCATCTCTCAGCAATTGCTCGATGTTTGCAATTTCTCAGCTCTTGTCTACGAGACAGAAAGAGAATGACTGTGATGTTTGGTGGCTAGAGAAGTGCAAAGCCCCAGTGTTGCTGCGCCTGTGAAAGCGCTTCCAAGGAAGGGTGCTGGCTAGCAAGAGCATTCAGTGCTGGCACTTTTCATCTCTGAGCAATTGCTCGACGTTTGCAATTTCTCACCTGAGCTCTCTTGAGACTGCGCGAGAGGATGAGCAGAAGATTAGGTGGCTAGAGAAGCCCAGAGCCCCAGTGTTCTTAGGGCTACAAGAGCGCTTCCAAGGAAGGGTGCTGGCTAGCAAGAGCTTTCAGTGCTGGCACTTTTCATCTCTGAGCAATTGCTCGACGTTTGCAATTTCTCACCTGAGCTCTCTTTAGAGTGCGCGAGAGGATGAGCAGAAGATTAGGTGGCTAGAGAAGCCCAGAGCCCCAGTGTTCTTAGGGCTACAAAAGCGCTTCCAAGGAAGGGTGCTGGCTAGCAAGAGCTTTCAGTGCTGGCACTTTTCATCTCTGAGCAATTGCTCGATGTTTGCAATTTCTCAACTCGTGTCTACGAGACAGAGAGACAGTGACCGTGATGTTTGGTGGCTAGAGAAGCGCAAAGCCCCAGTGTTGCTGCACCTGTGAAAGCGCTTCCAAGGAAGGGTGCTGGCTAGCAACAGCTTTCAGTGCTGGCACTTTTCATCTCTGAGCAATTGCTCGATGTTTGCAATTTCTCAGCTCGTGTCTACGAGACAGAGAGATAGTGACCGTGACGTTTGGTGGCTAGAGAAGCGCAAAGCCCCAGTGTTGCTGCACCTGTGAAAGCGCTTCCAAGGAAGGGTGCTGGCTAGCAAGAGCTTTCAGTGCTGGCACTTTTCATCTCTGAGCAATTGCTCGACGTTTGCAATTTCTCACCTCAGCTCTCTTTAGAGTGCACGAGAGGATGAGCAGAAGATGAGGTGGCTAGAGAAGCAAAGAGCCCCAGTGTTCTAAGGGCTACAAAAGCGCTTCCAAGGAAGGGTGCTGGCTAGCAAGAGCTTTCAGTGGTGGCACTTTTCATCTCTGAGCAATTGCTCGACGTTTGCAATTTCTCACCTGAGCTCTCTTTAGAGTGCGCGAGAGGATGAGCAGAAGATTAGGTGGCTAGAGAAGCCCAGAGCCCCAGGGTTCTTAGGCCTACAAAAGCGCTTCCAAGGAAGGGTGCTGGCTAGCAAGAGCTTTCAGTGCTGGCACTTTTCATCTCTGAGCAATTGCTCGACGTTTGCAATTTCTCACCTGAGCTCTCTTTAGACTGCGTGAGAGGATGAGCAGAAGATTAGGTGGCTAGAGAAGCCCAGAGCCCCAGTGTTCTTAGGCGTACAAAAGCGCTTCCAAGGAAGGGTGCTGGCTAGCAAGAGCTTTCAGTGCTGGCACTTTTCATCTCTCAGCAATTGCTCGACGTTTGCAATTTCTCAGCTCGTGTCTACGAGACAGAGAGATAGTGACCGTGATGTTTGGTGGGTAGAGAAGCGCAAAGCCCCAGTGTTGCTGGACCTGTGAAAGCGCTTCCAAGGAATGGTGCTGGCTAGCAAGAGCTTTCAGTGCTGGCACTTTTCATCTCTGAGCAATTGCTCGACGTTTGCAATTTCTCAGCTCGTGTCTACGAGACAGAGAGATAGTGACCGTGATGTTTGGTGGCTAGAGAAGCGCAAAGCCCCAGTGTTGCTGCACCTGTGAAAGCGCTTCCAAGGAAGGGTGCTGGCTAGCAACAGCTTTCAGTGCTGGCACTTTTCATCTCTGAGCAATTGCTCGACGTTTGCAATTTCTCAACTCGTATCTACGAGACGGAAAGAGAATGACCGTGACGTTTGTTGGGTAGAGAAGCGCAAAGCCCCAGTGTTGCTGCGCCTGTGAAAGCGCTTCCAAGGAAGGGTGCTGGCTAGCAACAGCTTTCAGTGCTGGCACTTCTCATCTTTGAGCAATTGCTCGACGTTTGCAATTTCTCAGCTCTTATCTACGAGACGGAGAGATAGTGACCGTGACGTTTGGTGGGTAGAGAAGCGCAAAGCCCCAGTGTTGCTGCCCCTGTGAAAGCGCTTCCAAGGAAGGGTGCTGGCTAGCAACAGCTTTCAGTGCTGGCACTTTTCATCTCTGAGCAATTGCTCGACGTTTGCAATTTCTCAGCTCTTGTCTACGAGATGGAGAGATATTGAGTGTGACGTTTGGTGGCTAGAGAAGAGCAAAGTCCCAGTGTTGCTGCGCCTGTGAAAGCGCTTCCAAGGAAGGGTGCTGGCTAGCAACAGCTTTCAGTGCTGGCACTTTTCATCTCTGAGCAATTGCTCGACGTTTGCAATCTCTCACCTGAGCTCTCTTTAGACTGCGCGAGAGGATGAGCAGAAGGTTAGGTGGCTAGAGAAGCGCAAAGCCCCAGTGTTCTTAGGGCGGCAAGAGCGTTTGCAAGGAAGGGTGCTTGCTAGCAACAGCTTTCAGTGCTGGCACTTTTCATCTTTGAGCAATTGCTCGACGTTTGCAATTTCTCAGCTCGTGTCTACGAGACAGAAAGAGAATGACCGTGACGTTTGGCAGGTAGAGAAGCACAAAGCCCCAGTGTTGCTGCGCCTGTGAAAGCGCTTCCAAGGAAGGGTGCTGGCTAGCAACAGCTTTCAGTGCTGGCACTTTTCATCTCTGAGCATTTGCTCGATGTTTGCAATTTCTCACCTGAGCTCTCTTTAGACTGCGCGAGAGGATGAGCAGAAGAGTAGGTGGCTAGAGAAGCCCAGAGCCCCAGTGTTCTTAGGCCTACAAAAGCGCTTCCAAGGAAGGGTGCTGGCTAGCAACAGCTTTCAGTGCTGGCACTTTTCATCTCTGAGCAATAGCTCGACGTTTGCAATTTCTCATTTCGTGTCTAGGAGACGGAAAGAGAATGACCGTGATATTTGGTTACTAGAGAAGCCCAGAGCCCCAGTGTTCTTAGGCCTACAAAAGCACTTCCAAGGAAGGGTGCTGGCTAGCAACAGCTTTCAGTGCTGGCACTTTTCATCTCTGAGCAATTGCTCGATGTTTGCAATTTCTCAGCTCTTGTCTACGAGACAGAAAGAGAATGACCGTGATGTTTGGTGGCTAGAGAAGTGCAAAGCCCCAGTGTTGCTGCGCCTGTGAAAGCGCTTCCAAGGAAGGGTGCTGGCTAGCAACAGCTTTCAGTGCTGGCACTTTTCATCTCTGAGCAATTGCTCGACGTTTGCAATTTCTCACCTGAGCTCTCTTGAGACTGCGCGAGAGGATGAGCAGAAGATTAGGTGGCTAGAGAAGCCCAGAGCCCCAGTGTTCTTAGGGCTACAAGAGCGTTTCCAAGGAAGGGTGCTGGCTAGCAAGAGCTTTCAGTGCTGGCACTTTTCATCTCTCAGCAATTGCTCGACGTTTGCAATTTCTCCCCTGAGCTCTCTTGAGACTGCGCGAGAGGATGAGCAGAAGATTAGGTGGCTAGAGAAGCCCAGAGCCCCAGTGTTCTTAGGGCTACAAAAGCGCTTCCAAGGAAGGGTGCTGGCTAGCAACAGCTTTCAGTGCTGGCACTTTTCATCTCTGAGCAATTGCTCGACGTTTGCAATTTCTCAGCTCGTGTCTACGAGACAGAGAGTTAGTGACCGTGACGTTTGGTGGCTAGAGAAGCGCGAAGCCCCAGTGTTGCTGCGCCTGTGAAAGCGCTTCCAAGGAAGGGTGCTGGCTAGCAACAGCTTTCAGTGCTGGCACTTTTCATCTTTGAGCAATTGCTCGACGTTTGCAATTTCTCAACTCGTATCTACGAGACGGAAAGAGAATGACCGTGACGTTTGGTGGGTAGAGAAGCGCAAAGCCCCAGTGTTGCTGCGCCTGTGAAAGCGCTTCCAAGGAAGGGTGCTGGCTAGCAACAGCTTTCAGTGCTGGCACTTTTCATCTTTGAGCAATTGCTCGACGTTTGCAATTTCTCAGCTCTTATCTACGAGACGGAGAGATAGTGACCGTGACGTTTGGTGGGTAGAGAAGCGCAAAGCCCCAGTGTTGCTGCGCCTGTGAAAGCGCTTCCAAGGAAGGGTGCTGGCTAGCAACAGCTTTCAGTGCTGGCACTTTTCATCTCTGAGCAATTGCTCGACGTTTGCAATTTCTCAGCTCTTGTCTACGAGATGGAGAGATATTGAGTGTGACGTTTGGTGGCTAGAGAAGAGCAAAGTCCCAGTGTTGCTGCGCCTGTGAAAGCGCTTCCAAGGAAGGGTGCTGGCTAGCAACAGCTTTCAGTGCTGGCACTTTTCATCTCTGAGCAATTGCTCGACGTTTGCAATCTCTCACCTGAGCTCTCTTTAGACTGCGCGAGAGGATGAGCAGAAGATTAGGTGGCTAGAGAAGCGCAAAGCCCCAGTGTTCTTAGGGCGGCAAGAGCGTTTGCAAGGAAGGGTGCTTGCTAGCAACAGCTTTCAGTGCTGGCACTTTTCATCTCTGAGCAATTGCTCGACGTTTGCAATTTCTCAGCTCGTGTCTACGAGACAGAAAGAGAATGACCGTGACGTTTGGCAGGTAGAGAAGCACAAAGCCCCAGTGTTGCTTCGCCTGTGAAAGCGCTTCCAAGGAAGGGTGCTGGCTAGCAACAGCTTTCAGTGCTGGCACTTTTCATCTCTGAGCATTTGCTCGATGTTTGCAATTTCTCACCTGAGCTCTCTTTAGAGTGCGCGAGAGGATGAGCAGAAGAGTAGGTGGCTAGAGAAGCCCAGAGCCCCAGTGTTCTTAGGCCTACAAAAGCGCTTCCAAGGAAGGGTGCTGGCTAGCAAGAGCTTTCAGTGCTGGCACTTTTCATCTCTGAGCAATAGCTCGACGTTTGCAAATTCTCATTTCGTGTCTAGGAGACGGAAAGAGAATGACCGTGATATTTGGTTACTAGAGAAGCCCAGAGCCCCACTGTTCTTAGGCCTACAAAAGCACTTCCAAGGAAGGGTGCTGGCTAGCAACAGCTTTCAGTGCTGGCACTTTTCATCTCTGAGCAATTGCTCGATGTTTGCAATTTCTCAGCTCTTCTCTACGAGAAGGAAAGAGAATGACCGTGATGTTTGGTGGCTAGAGAAGTGCAAAGCCCCAGTGTTGCTGCGCCTGTGAAAGCGCTTCCAAGGAAGGGTGCTGGCTAGCAACAGCTTTCAGTGCTGGCACTTTTCATCTCTGAGCAATTGCTCGACGTTTGCAATCTCTCACCTGAGCTCTCTTGAGACTGCGCAAGAGGATGAGCAGAAGATTAGGTGGCTAGAGAAGCCCAGAGCCCCAGTGTTCTTAGGGCTACAAGAGCGTTTCCAAGGAAGGGTGCTGGCTAGCAACAGCTTTCAGTGCTGGCACTTTTCATCTCTGAGCAATTGCTCGACGTTTGCAATTTCTCCCCTGAGCTCTCTTTAGAGTGCGCGAGAGGATGAGCAGAAGATTAGGTGGCTAGAGAAGCCCAGAGCCCCACTGTTCTTAGGGCTACAAGAGCGTTTCCAAGGAAGGGTGCTGGCTAGCAACAGCTTTCAGTGCTGGCACTTTTCATCTCTGAGCAATTGCTCGACGTTTGCAATTTCTCACCTGAGATCTCTTTAGAGTGCGCGAGAGGATGAGCAGAAGATTAGGTGGCTAGAGAAGCCCATAGCCCCAGTGTTCTTAGGCCTACAAAAGCGCTTCCAAGGAAGGGTGCTGGCTAGCAACAGCTTTCAGTGCTGGCACTTTTCATCTCTGAGCAATTGCTCGACGTTTGCAATTTCTCAGCTCGTGTCTACGAGACAGAAAGAGAATGACCGTGACGTTTGGTGGGTAGAGAAGCGCAAAGCCCCAGTGTTGCTGCGCCTGTGAAAGCGCTTCCAAGGAAGGGTGCTGGCTAGCAACAGCTTTCAGTGCTGGCACTTTTCATCTTTGAGCAATTGCTCGACGTTTGCAATTTCTCAGCTCTTATCTACGAGACGGAGAGATAGTGACCGTGACGTTTGGTGGGTAGAGAAGCGCAAAGCCCCAGTGTTGCTGTGCCTGTGAAAGCGCTTCCAAGGAAGGGTGCTGGCTAGCAAGAGCTTTCAGTGCTGGCACTTTTCATCTCTGAGCAATTGCTCGACGTTTGCAATTTCTCAGCTCTTATCTACGAGATGGAGAGATATTGAGTGTGACGTTTGGTGGCTAGAGAAGAGCAAAGTCCCAGTGTTGCTGCGCCTGTGAAAGCGCTTCCAAGGAAGGGTGCTGGCTAGCAACAGCTTTCAGTGCTGGCACTTTTCATCTCTGAGCAATTGCTCGACGTTTGCAATCTCTCACCTGAGCTCTCTTTAGACTGCGCGAGAGGATGAGCAGAAGGTTAGGTGGCTAGAGAAGCGCAAAGCCCCAGTGTTCTTAGGGCTGCAAGAGCGATTCCAAGGAAGGGTGCTTGCTAGCAACAGCTTTCAGTGCTGGCAATTTGCATCTTTGAGCAATTGCTCGACGTTTGCAATTTCTCAGCTCGTGTCTACGAGGCGGAAAGAGAAGGACCGTGATGTTTGGTGGCTAGAGAAGCGCAAAGCCCCAGTGTTGCTGTGTCTGTGAAAGCGCTTCCAAGGAAGGGTGCTGGCTAGCAAGAGCTTTCAGTGCTGGCACTTTTCATCTCTGAGCAATTGCTCGACGTTTGCAATTTCTCAGCTCGTGTCTACGAGACAGAAAGAGAATGACTGTGATGTTTGGCAGGTAGAGAAGCGCAAAGCCCCAGTGTCGCTGCGCCTGTGAAAGCGCTTCCAAGGAAGGGTGCTGGCTAGCAACAGCTTTCAGTGCTGGCACTTTTCATCTCTGAGCAATTGCTCGACGTTTGCAATTTCACACCTGAGCTCTCTTTAGACTGCACGAGAGGATGAGCAGAAGAGTAGGTGGCTAGAGAAGCCCAGAGACCCACTGTTCTTAGGCCTACAAAAGCGATTCCTAGGAATGGTGCTGGCTAGCAACAGCTTTCAGTGCTGGCACTTTTCATCTCTGAGCAATTGCTCGACGTTTGCAATTTCTCAGCTCGTGTCTACGAGACAGAAAGAGAATGACCGTGACGTTTGGCGGGTAGAGAAGCGCAAAGCCCCAGTGTTGCTGCGCCTGTGAAAGCGCTTCCAAGGAAGGGTGCTGGCTAGCAACAGCTTTCAGTGCTGGCACTTTTCATCTCTGAGCATTTGCTCGACGTTTGCAATTTCTCAGCTCGTGTCTACGAGACAGAAAGAGAATGACCGTGACGTTTGGTGGCTAGAGAAGCGCAAAGCCCCAGTGTTGCTGCGCCTGTGAAAGCGCTTCCAAGGAAGGGTGCTGGCTAGCAAGAGCTTTCAGTGCTGGCACTTTTCATCTCTGAGCAATTGCTGGACATTTGCAATTTCTCACCTGAGATCTCTTTAGACTGCGTGAGAGGATGAGCAGAAGATTAGGTGGCTAGAGAAGCCCAGAGCCCCAGTGTTCTTAGGGCTACAAGAGCGCTTCCAAGGAAGGGTGCTGGCTAGCAACAGCTTTCAGTGCTGGCACTTTTCATCTCTGAGCAATTGCTCGACGTTTGCAATTTCTCAGCTCGTGTCTACGAGACAGAGAGTTAGTGACCGTGATGTTTGGTGGGTAGAGAAGCGCAAAGCCCCAGTGTTGCTGTGCCTGTGAAAGCGCTTCCAAGGAAGGGTGCTGGCTAGCAAGAGCTTTCAGTGCTGGCACTTTTCATCTCTGAGCAATTGCTCGACGTTTGCAATTTCTCACCTGAGCTCTCTTTAGACTGCGCGAGAGGATGAGCAGAAGAGTAGGTGGCTAGAGAAGCCCAGAGCCCCAGTGTTCTTAGGGCTACAAAAGCGCTTCCAAGGAAGGGTGCTGGCTAGCAAGAGCTTTCAGTGCTGGCACTTTTCATCTCTGAGCAATAGCTCGACGTTTGCAATTTCTCATTTCGTGTCTAGGAGACGGAAAGAGAATGACCGTGATATTTGGTTACTAGAGAAGCCCAGAGCCCCAGTGTTCTTAGGCCTACAAAAGCACTTCCAAGGAAGGGTGCTGGCTAGCAACAGCTTTCAGTGCTGGCACTTTTCATCTCTGAACAATTGCTCAACGTTTGCAATTTCTCAGGTCTTGTCTACGAGACAGAAAGAGAATGACCGTGGTGTTTGGTGGCTAGAGAAGTGCAAAGCCCCAGTGTTGCTGCGCCTGTGAAAGCGCTTCCAAGGAAGGGTGCTGGCTAGCAACAGCTTTCAGTGCTGGCACTTTTCATCTCTGAGCAATTGCTCGACGTTTGCAATTTCTCACCTGAGCTCTCTTGAGACTGCGCGAGAGGATGAGCAGAAGATTAGGTGGCTAGAGAAGCCCAGAGCCCCAGTGTTCTTAGGCCTACAAGAGCGCTTCCAAGGAAGGGTGCTGGCTAGCAACAGCTTTCAGTGCTGGCACTTTTCATCTCTGAGCAATTGCTCGACGTTTGCAATTTCTCCCCTGAGCTCTCTTTAGAGTGCGCGAGAGGATGAGCAGAAGAGTAGGTGGCTAGAGAAGCCCAGAGCCCCAGGGTTCTTAGGGCTACAAAAGCGCTTCCAAGGAAGGGTGCTGGCTAGCAAGAGCTTTCAGTGCTGGCACTTTTCATCTCTGAGCAATTGCTCGACGTTTGCAATTTCTCAGCTCATGTCTACGAGACAGAGAGTTAGTGACCGTGACGTTTGGTGGCTAGAGAAGCGCGAAGCCCCAGTGTTGCTGCGCCTGTGAAAGCGCTTCCAAGGAAGGGTGCTGGCTAGCAACAGCTTTCAGTGCTGGCACTTTTCATCTCTGAGCAATTGCTCGACGTTTCAATTTCTCACCTGAGCTCTCTTTAGACTGCGTGAGAGGATGAGCAGAAGATTAGGTGGCTAGAGAAGCCCAGAGCCCCAGTGTTCTTAGGCCTACAAAAGCACTTCCAAGGAAGGGTGCTGGCTAGCAAGAGCTTTCAGTGCTGGCACTTTTCATCTCTGAGCAATTGCTCGACGTTTGCAATTTCTCAGCTCTTGTCTACGAGACAGAGAGATAGAGACCGTGATGTTTGGTGGCTAGAGAAGCGCAAAGCCCCAGTGTTGCTGCGCCTGTGAAAGCGCTTCCAAGGAAGGGTGCTGGCTAGCAACAGCTTTCAGTGCTGGCACTTTTCATCTCTGAGCAATTGCTCGACGTTTGCAATTTCTCAACTCGTATCTACGAGACGGAAAGAGAATGACCGTGACGTTTGGTGGGTAGAGAAGCGCAAAGCCCCAGTGTTGCTGCGCCTGTGAAAGCGCTTCCAAGGAAGGGTGCTGGCTAGCAACAGCTTTCAGTGCTGGCACTTTTCATCTTTGAGCAATTGCTCGACGTTTGCAATTTCTCAGCTCTTATCTACGAGACGGAGAGATAGTGACCGTGACGTTTGGTGGGTAGAGAAGCGCAAAGCCCCAGTGTTGCTGTGCCTGTGAAAGCGCTTCCAAGGAAGGGTGCTGGCTAGCAACAGCTTTCAGTGCTGGCACTTTTCATCTCTGAGCAATTGCTCGACGTTTGCAATTTCTCAGCTCTTATCTACGAGATGGAGAGATATTGAGTGTGACGTTTGGTGGCTAGAGAAGAGCAAAGTCCCAGTGTTGCTGCGCGTGTGAAAGCGCTTCCAAGGAAGGGTGCTGGCTAGCAAGAGCATTCAGTGCTGGCACTTTTCATCTCTGAGCAATTCCTCGACGTTTGCAATCTCTCACCTGAGCTCTCTTTAGACTGCGCGAGAGGATGAGCAGAAGGTTAGGTGGCTAGAGAAGCGCAAAGCCCCAGTGTTCTTAGGGCTGCAAGAGCGTTTGCAAGGAAGGGTGCTTGCTAGCAACAGCTTTCAGTGCTGGCAATTTTCATCTTTGAGCAATTGCTCGACGTTTGCAATTTCTCAGCTCGTGTCTACGAGGCGGAAAGAGAAGGACCGTGATGTTTGGTGGCTAGAGAAGTGCAAAGCCCCAGTGTTGCTGTGTCTGTGAAAGCACTTCCAAGGAAGGGTGCTGGCTAGCATCAGCTTTCAGTGCTGGCACTTTTCATCTCTGAGCAATTGCTCGACGTTTGCAATTTCTCAGCTCGTGTCTACGAGACAGAAAGAGAATGACCGTGACGTTTGGCAGGTAGAGAAGCACAAAGCCCCAGTGTTGCTGCGCCTGTGAAAGCGCTTCCAAGGAAGGGTGCTGGCTAGCAACAGCTTTCAGTGCTGGCACTTTTCATCTCTGAGCATTTGCTCGATGTTTGCAATTTCTCACCTGAGCTCTCTTTAGAGTGAGCGAGAGGATGAGCAGAAGAGTAGGTGGCTAGAGAAGCCCAGAGCCCCAGTGTTCTTAGGGCTACAAAAGCGCTTCCAAGGAAGGGTGCTGGCTAGCAAGAGCTTTCAGTGCTGGCACTTTTCATCTCTGAGCAATAGCTCGACGTTTGCAAATTCTCATTTCGTGTCTAGGAGACGGAAAGAGAATGACCGTGATATTTGGTTACTAGAGAAGCCCAGAGCCCCAGTGTTCTTAGGGCTACAAAAGCACTTCCAAGGAAGGGTGCTGGCTAGCAACAGCTTTCAGTGCTGGCACTTTTCATCTCTGAGCAATTGCTCGATGTTTGCAATTTCTCAGCTCTTCTCTACGAGAAGGAAAGAGAATGACCGTGATGTTTGGTGGCTAGAGAAGTGCAAAGCCCCAGTGTTGCTGCGCCTGTGAAAGCGCTTCCAAGGAAGGGTGCTGGCTAGCAACAGCTTTCAGTGCTGGCACTTTTCATCTCTGAGCAATTGCTCGACGTTTGCAATTTCTCACCTGAGCTCTCTTGAGACTGCGCGAGAGGATGAGCAGAAGATTAGGTGGCTAGAGAAGCCCAGAGCCCCAGTGTTCTTAGGGCTACAAGAGCGTTTCCAAGGAAGGGTGCTGGCTAGCAACAGCTTTCAGTGCTGGCACTTTTCATCTCTGAGCAATTGCTCGACGTTTGCAATTTCTCCCCTGAGCTCTCTTTAGAGTGCGCGAGAGGATGAGCAGAAGATTAGGTGGCTAGAGAAGCCCAGAGCCCCACTGTTCTTAGGGCTACAAAAGCGCTTCCAAGGAAGGGTGCTGGCTAGCAAGAGCTTTCAGTGCTGGCACTTTTCATCTCTGAGCAATTGCTCGACGTTTGCAATTTCTCAGCTCGTGTCTACGAGACAGAGAGTTAGTGACCGTGACGTTTGGTGGCTAGAGAAGCGCGAAGCCCCAGTGTTGCTGCGCCTGTGAAAGCGCTTCCAAGGAAGGGTGCTGGCTAGCAACAGCTTTCAGTGCTGGCACTTTTCATCTCTGAGCAATTGCTCGACGTTTGCAATCTCTCACCTGAGCTCTCTTTAGACTGCGCGAGAGGATGAGCAGAAGATTAGGTGGCTAGAGAAGCCCAGAGCCCCAGGGTTCTTAGGCCTACAAAAGCGCTTCCAAGGAAGGGTGCTGGCTAGCAACAGCTTTCAGTGCTGGCACTTTTCATCTCTGAGCAATTGCTCGACGTTTGCAATTTCTCACCTGAGCTCTCTTTAGACTGCGCGAGAGGATGAGCATAAGATTAGGTGGCTAGAGAAGCCCAGAGCCCCAGTGTTCTTAGGCCTACAAGAGCGCTTCCAAGGAAGGGTGCTGGCTAGCCACAGCTTTCAGTGCTGGCACTTTTCATCTCTGAGCAATTGCTGGACATTTGCAATTTCTCCCCTGAGCTCTCTTTAGAGTGCGCGAGAGGATGAGCAGAAGATTAGGTGGCTAGAGAAGCCCAGAGCCCCAGTGTTCTTAGGGCTACAAGAGCGCTTCCAAGGAAGGGTGCTGGCTAGCAACAGCTTTCAGTGCTGGCACTGTTCATCTCTGAGCAATTGCTCGACGTTTGCAATTTCTCACCTGAGCTCTCTTTAGACTGCGCGAGAGGATGAGCAGAAGAGTAGGTGGCTAGAGAAGCCCAGAGCCCCAGTGTTCTTAGGGCTACAAAAGCGCTTCCAAGGAAGGGTGCTGGCTAGCAACAGCTTTCAGTGCTGGCACTTTTCATCTCTGAGCAATTGCTCGACGTTTGCAATTTCTCAGCTCGTGTCTACGAGACAGAGAGTTAGTGACCGTGATGTTTGGTGGCTAGAGAAGTGCAAAGCCCCAGTGTTGCTGCGCCTGTGAAAGCGCTTCCAAGGAAGGGTGCTGGCTAGCAACAGCTTTCAGTGCTGGCACTTTTCATCTCTGAGCAATTGCTCGACGTTTGCAATTTCTCACCTGAGCGCTCTTTAGACTGCGCGAGAGGATGAGCAGAAGATTAGGTGGCTAGAGAAGCAAAGAGCCCCAGTGTTCTTAGGGCTACAAAAGCGCTTCCAAGGAAGGGTGCTGGCTAGCAACAGCTTTCAGTGCTGGCACTTTTCATCTCTGAGCAATTGCTCGACATTTGCAATTTCTCACCTGAGCTCTCTTTAGACTGCGCGAGAGGATGAGCAGAAGATTAGGTGGCTAGAGAAGCCCAGAGCCCCAGTGTTCTTAGGCCTACAAGAGCGCTTCCAAGGAAGGGTGCTGGCTAGCAAGAGCTTTCAGTGCTGGCACTTTTCATCTCTGAGCAATTGCTCGATGTTTGCAATTTCACCCCTGAGCTCTCTTTAGAGTGCGCGAGAGGATGAGCAGAAGATTAGGTGGCTAGAGAAGCCCAGAGCCCCAGGGTTCTTAGGCCTACAAAAGCGCTTCCAAGGAAGGGTGCTGGCTAGCAACAGCTTTCAGTGCTGGCACTTTTCATCTCTGAGCAATTGCTCGACGTTTGCAATTTCTCAGCTCGTGTCTACGAGACAGAAAGAGAATGACCGTGACGTTTGGTGGCTAGAGAAGTGCAAAGCCCCAGTGTTGCTGCGCCTGTGAAAGCGCTTCCAAGGAAGGGTGCTGGCTAGCAAGAGCATTCAGTGCTGGCACTTTTCATCTCTGAGCAATTGCTCGACGTTTGCAATTTCTCAACTCGTATCTACGAGACGGAAAGAGAATGACCGTGACGTTTGGTGGGTAGAGAAGCGCAAAGCCCCAGTGTTGCTGCGCCTGTGAAAGCGCTTCCAAGGAAGGGTGCTGGCTAGCAACAGCTTTCAGTGCTGGCACTTCTCATCTTTGAGCAATTGCTCGACGTTTGCAATTTCTCAGCTCTTATCTACGAGACGGAGAGATAGTGACCGTGACGTTTGGTGGGTAGAGAAGCGCAAAGCCCCAGTGTTGCTGCGCCTGTGAAAGCGCTTCTAAGGAAGGGTGCTGGCTAGCAACAGCTTTCAGTGCTGGCACTTTTCATCTCTGAGCAATTGCTCGACGTTTGCAATTTCTCAGCTCGTGTCTACGAGACAGAAAGAGAATGACCGTGATGTTTGGTGGCTAGAGAAGTGCAAAGCCCCAGTGTTGCTGCGCCTGTGAAAGCGCTTCCAAGGAAGGGTGCTGGCTAGCAACAGCTTTCAGTGCTGGCACTTTTCATCTCTGAGCAATTGCTCGACGTTTGCAATTTCTCACCTGAGCTCTCTTTAGACTGCGCGAGAGGATGAGCAGAAGATTAGGTGGCTAGAGAAGCCCAGAGCCCCAGTGTTCTTAGGGCTACAAGAGCGTTTCCAAGGAAGGGTGCTGGCTAGCAAGAGCTTTCAGTGCTGGCACTTTTCATCTCTGAGCAATTGCTCGACGTTTGCAATTTCTCCCCTGAGCTCTCTTTAGAGTGCGCGAGAGGATGAGCAGAAGATTAGGTGGCTAGAGAAGCCCAGAGCCCCAGTGTTCTTAGGGCTACAAAAGCGCTTCCAAGGAAGGGTGCTGGCTAGCAACAGCTTTCAGTGCTGGCACTTTTCATCTCTGAGCAATTGCTCGACGTTTGCAATTTCTCAGCTCGTGTCTACGAGACAGAGAGTTAGTGACCGTGACGTTTGGTGGCTAGAGAAGCGCGAAGCCCCAGTGTTGCTGCGCCTGTGAAAGCGCTTCCAAGGAAGGGTGCTGGCTAGCAACAGCTTTCAATGCTGGCACTTTTCATCTCTGAGCAATTGCTCGACGTTTGCAATTTCTCACCTGAGCTCTCTTTAGACTGCGCGAGAGGATGAGCAGAAGATTAGGTGGCTAGAGAAGCCCAGAGCCCCAGGGTTCTTAGGCCTACAAAAGCGCTTCCAAGGAAGGGTGCTGGCTAGCAACAGCTTTCAGTGCTGGCACTTTTCATCTCTGAGCAATTGCTCGACGTTTGCAATTTCTCACCTGAGCTCTCTTTAGAGTGCGCGAGAGGATGAGCAGACGATTAGGTGGCTAGAGAAGCCCAGAGCCCCAGTGTTCTTAGGGCTACAAGAGCGCTTCCAAGGAAGGGTGCTGGCTAGCAAGAGCTTTCAGTGCTGGCAGTTTTCATCTCTGAGCAATTGCTCGACGTTTGCAATTTCTCCCCTGAGCTCTCTTTAGAGTGCGCGAGAGGATGAGCAGAAGATTAGGTGGCTAGAGAAGCCCAGAGCCCCACTGTTCTTAGGCCTACAAAAGCGTTTCCAAGGAAGGGTGCTGGCTAGCAACAGCTTTCAGTGCTGGCACTTTTCATCTCTGAGCAATTGCTCAACGTTTGCAATTTTTCAGCTCTTGTCTACGAGACAGAAAGAGAATGACCGTGGTGTTTGGTGGCTAGAGAAGTGCAAAGCCCCAGTGTTGCTGCGCCTGTGAAAGCGCTTCCAAGGAAGGGTGCTGGCTAGCAACAGCTTTCAGTGCTGGCACTTTTCATCTCTGAGCAATTGCTCGACGTTTGCAATTTCTCACCTGAGCTCTCTTGAGACTGCGCGAGAGGATGAGCAGAAGATTAGGTGGCTAGAGAAGCCCAGAGCCCCAGTGTTCTTAGGCCTACAAGAGCGCTTCCAAGGAAGGGTGCTGGCTAGCAAGAGCTTTCAGTGCTGGCACTTTTCATCTCTGAGCAATTGCTCGACGTTTGCAATTTCTCCCCTGAGCTCTCTTTAGAGTGCGCGAGAGGATGAGCAGAAGAGTAGGTGGCTAGAGAAGCCCAGAGCCCCAGGGTTCTTAGGGCTACAAAAGCGCTTCCAAGGAAGGGTGCTGGCTAGCAAGAGCTTTCAGTGGTGGCACTTTTCATCTCTGAGCAATTGCTCGACGTTTGCAATTTCTCAGCTCATGTCTACGAGACAGAGAGTTAGTGACCGTGACGTTTGGTGGCTAGAGAAGCGCGAAGCCCCAGTGTTGCTGCGCCTGTGAAAGCGCTTCCAAGGAAGGGTGCTGGCTAGCAACAGCTTTCAGTGCTGGCACTTTTCATCTCTGAGCAATTGCTCGACGTTTCAATTTCTCACCTGAGCTCTCTTTAGACTGCGTGAGAGGATGAGCAGAAGATTAGGTGGCTAGAGAAGCCCAGAGCCCCAGTGTTCTTAGGCCTACAAAAGCACTTCCAAGGAAGGGTGCTGGCTGGCAACAGCTTTCAGTGCTGGCACTTTTCATCTCTGAGCAATTGCTCGACGTTTGCAATTTCTCAGCTCTTGTCTACGAGACAGAGAGATAGTGACCGTGATGTTTGGTGGCTAGAGAAGCGCAAAGCCCCAGTGTTGCTGCGCCTGTGAAAGCGCTTCCAAGGAAGGGTGCTGGCTAGCAACAGCTTTCAGTGCTGGCACTTTTCATCTCTGAGCAATTGCTCGACGTTTGCAATTTCTCAACTCGTATCTACGAGACGGAAAGAGAATGACCGTGACGTTTGGTGGGTAGAGAAGCGCAAAGCCCCAGTGTTGCTGCGCCTGTGAAAGCGCTTCCAAGGAAGGGTGCTGGCTAGCAACAGCTTTCAGTGCTGGCACTTTTCATCTTTGAGCAATTGCTCGACGTTTGCAATTTCTCAGCTCTTATCTACGAGACGGAGAGATAGTGACCGTGACGTTTGGTGGGTAGAGAAGCGCAAAGCCCCAGTGTTGCTGTGCCTGTGAAAGCGCTTCCAAGGAAGGGTGCTGGCTAGCAACAGCTTTCAGTGCTGGCACTTTTCATCTCTGAGCAATTGCTCGACGTTTGCAATTTCTCAGCTCTTATCTACGAGATGGAGAGATATTGAGTGTGACGTTTGGTGGCTAGAGAAGAGCAAAGTCCCAGTGTTGCTGCGCGTGTGAAAGCGCTTCCAAGGAAGGGTGCTGGCTAGCAAGAGCATTCAGTGCTGGCACTTTTCATCTCTGAGCAATTCCTCGACGTTTGCAATCTCTCACCTGAGCTCTCTTTAGACTGCGCGAGAGGATGAGCAGAAGGTTAGGTGGCTAGAGAAGCGCAAAGCCCCAGTGTTCTTAGGGCTGCAAGAGCGTTTCCAAGGAAGGGTGCTTGCTAGCAACAGCTTTCAGTGCTGGCAATTTTCATCTTTGAGCAATTGCTCGACGTTTGCAATTTCTCAGCTCGTGTCTACGAGGCGGAAAGAGAAGGACCGTGATGTTTGGTGGCTAGAGAAGCGCAAAGCCCCAGTGTTGCTGTGTCTGTGAAAGCACTTCCAAGGAAGGGTGCTGGCTAGCATCAGCTTTCAGTGCTGGCACTTTTCATCTCTGAGCAATTGCTCGACGTTTGCAATTTCTCAGCTCGTGTCTACGAGACAGAAAGAGAATGACCGTGACGTTTGGCAGGTAGAGAAGCGCAAAGCCCCAGTGTCGCTGCGCCTGTGAAAGCGCTTCCAAGGAAGGGTGCTGGCTAGCAACAGCTTTCATTGCTGGCACTTTTCATCTCTGAGCATTTGCTCGATGTTTGCAATTTCTCACCTGAGCTCTCTTTAGACTGCGCGAGAGGATGAGCAGAAGATTAGGTGGCTAGAGAAGCCCAGACCCCCAGTGTTCTTAGGGCTACAAAAGCGCTTCCAAGGAAGGGTGCTGGCTAGCAAGAGCTTTCAGTGCTGGCACTTTTCATCTCTGAGCAATTGCTCGACGTTTGCAATTTCTCATTTCGTGTCTAGGAGACGGAAAGAGAATGACCGTGATATTTGGTTACTAGAGAAGCCCAGAGCCCCAGTGTTCTTAGGCCTACAAAAGCACTTCCAAGGAAGGGTGCTGGCTAGCAACAGCTTTCAGTGCTGGCACTTTTCATCTCTGAGCAATTGCTCGATGTTTGCAATTTCTCAGCTCTTGTCTACGAGACAGAAAGAGAATGACCGTGGTGTTTGGTGGCTAGAGAATTGCAAAGCCCCAGTGTTGCTGCGCCTGTGAAAGCGCTTCCAAGGAAGGGTGCTGGCTAGCAAGAGCATTCAGTGCTGGCACTTTTCATCTCTGAGCAATTGCTCAACGTTTGCAATTTCTCACCTGAGCTCTCTTGAGACTGCGCGAGAGGATGAGCAGAAGATTAGGTGGGTAGAGAAGCCCAGAGCCCCAGTGTTCTTAGGCCTACAAAAGCGCTTCCAAGGAAGGGTGCTGGCTAGCAAGAGCTTTCAGTGCTGGCACTTTTCATCTCTCAGCAATTGCTCGACGTTTGCAATTTCTCAGCTCGTGTCTAAGAGACAGAGAGTTAGTGACCGTGATGTTTGGTGGCTAGAGAAGCGCGAAGCCCCAGTGTTGCTGCGCCTGTGAAAGCGCTTCCAAGGAAGGGTGCTGGCTAGCAACAGCTTTCAGTGCTGGCACTTTTCATCTCTGAGCAATTGCTCGACGTTTGCAATTTCTCACCTGAGCGCTCTTTAGACTGCGCGAGAGGATGAGCAGAAGATTAGGTGGCTAGAGAAGCAAAGAGCCCCAGTGTTCTTAGGCCTACAAAAGCGCTTCCAAGGAAGGGTGCTGGCTAGCAACAGCTTTCAGTGCTGGCACTTTTCATCTCTGAGCAATTGCTCGACGTTTGCAATTTCTCACCTGAGCTCTCTTTAGAGTGCGCGAGAGGATGAGCAGAAGGTTAGGTGGCTAGAGAAGCCCAGAGCCCCAGGGTTCTTAGGCCTACAAGAGCGCTTCCAAGGAAGGGTGCTGGCTAGCAACAGCTTTCAGTGCTGGCACTTTTCATCTCTGAGCAATTGCTGGACGTTTGCAATTTCTCACCTGAGCTCTCTTTAGACTGCGCGAGAGGATGAGCAGAAGATTAGGTGGCTAGAGAAGCCCAGACCCCCAGTGTTCTTTGGGCTACAAAAGCGCTTCCAAGGAAGGGTGCTGGCTAGCAACAGCTTTCAGTGCTGGCACTTTTCATCTCTGAGCAATTGCTCGACGTTTGCAATCTCTCACCTGAGCTCTCTTTAGATTGCACGAGAGGATGAGCAGAAGATTAGGTGGCTAGAGAAGCCCAGAGCCCCAGTGTTCTCAGGGCTACAAAAGCGCTTCCAAGGAAGGGTGCTGGCTAGCAACAGCTTTCAGTGCTGGCACTTTTCATCTCTGAGCAATTGCTCGACGTTTGCAATTTCTCAACTCGTATATACGAGACAGAAAGAGAATGACCGTGACGTTTGGTGGGTAGAGAAGCGCAAAGCCCCAGTGTTGCTGCGCCTGTGAAAGCGCTTCCAAGGAAGGGTGCTGGCTAGCAACAGCTTTCAGTGCTGGCACTTTTCATCTCTGAGCAATTGCTCGACGTTTGCAATATCTCACCTGAGCTCTCTTTAGACTGTGCGAGAGGATGAGCAGAAGATTAGGTGGCTAGAGAAGCCCAGAGCCCCAGGGTTCTTAGGCCTACAAAAGCGCTTCCAAGGAAGGGTGCTGGCTAGCAACAGCTTTCAGTGCTGGCACTTTTCATCTCTGAGCAATTGCTCGACGTTTGCAATTTCTCAGCTCGTGTCTACGAGACAGAGAGATAGTGACCGTGACGTTTGGTGGCTAGAGAAGCGCAAAGCCCCAGTGTTGCTGTGCCTGTGAAAGCGCTTCCAAGGAAGGGTGCTGGCTAGCAACAGCTTTCAGTGCTGGCACTTTTCATCTCTCAGCAATAGCTCGACGTTTGCAATCTCTCACCTGAGCTCTCTTTAGACTGCGCGAGAGGATGAGCAGAAGGTTAGGTGGCTAGAGAAGCCCAGAGCCGCAGTGTTCTTAGGCCTACAAGTGCGCTTCCAAGGAAGGGTGCTGGCTAGCAACAGCTTTCAGTGCTGGCACTTTTCATCTCTCAGCAATTGCTCGACGTTTGCAATTTCTCCCCTGAGCTCTCTTTAGAGTGCGCGAGAGGATGAGCAGAAGAGTAGGTGGCTAGAGAAGCCCAGAGCCCCAGTGTTCTTTGGGCTACAAAAGCGCTTCCAAGGAAGGGTGCTGGCTAGCAACAGCTTTCAGTGCTGGCACTTTTCATCTCTCAGCAATAGCTCGACGTTTGCAATCTCTCACCTGAGCTCTCTTTAGACTGCACGAGAGGATGAGCAGAAGATTAGGTGGCTAGAGAAGCCCAGAGCCCCACTGTTCTTAGGCCTACAAAAGCGCTTCCAAGGAAGGGTGCTGGCTAGCAAGAGCTTTCAGTGCTGGCACTTTTCATCTTTGAGCAATTGCTCGACGTTTGCAATTTCTCAACTCGTATATACGAGACAGAAAGAGAATGACCGTGACGTTTGGTGGGTAGAGAAGCGCAAAGCCCCAGTGTTGCTGCGCCTGTGAAAGCGCTTCCAAGGAAGGGTGCTGGCTAGCCACAGCTTTCAGTGCTGGCACTTTTCATCTCTGAGCAATTGCTCAACGTTTTCAATTTCTCAGATCTTATCTACGAGACGGATAGATAGTGACCGTGACGTTTGGTGGCTAGAGAAGCACAAAGCCCCAGTGTTGCTGCACCTGTGAAAGCGCTTCCAAGGGAGGGTGCTGGCTAGCAACAGCTTTCAGTGCTGGCACTTTTCATCTCTGAGCAATTGCTCGACATTTGCAATTTCTCACCTGAGCTCTCTTTAGACTGCGCGAGAGGATGAGCAGAAGAGTAGGTGGCTAGAGAAATACAGAGCCCCAGTGTTCTTAGGGCTACAAAAGCGCTTCCATGGAAGGGTGCTGGCTAGCAAGAGCTTTCAGTGCTGGCACTTTTCATCTCTGAGCAATTGCTCGACGTTTGCAATTTCTCACCTGAGCTCTCTTTAGACTGCGCGAGAGGATGAGCAGAAGAGTAGGTGGCTAGAGAAATACAGAGCCCCAGGGTTCTTAGGCCTACAAGAGCACTTCCAAGGAAGGGTGCTGGCTAGCAAGAGCTTTCAGTGCTGGCACTTTTCATCTCTGAGCAATTGCTCGACGTTTGCAATTTCTCAGCTCGTGTCTACGAGACAGAAAGAGAATGACCGTGACGTTTGGTGGCTAGAGAAGCGCAAAGCCCCAGTGTTGCTGCACCTTTGAAAGCGCTTCCAAGGAAGGGTGCTGGCTAGCAACAGCTTTCAGTGCTGGCCCTTTTCATCTCTGAGCAATTGCTGGACATTTGCAATTTCACACCTGAGCTCTCTTTAAACTGCACGAGAGGATGAGCAGAAGAGTAGGTGGCTAGAGAAGCCCAGAGCCCCAGTGTTCTTAGGCCTACAAAAGCGATTCCTAGGAAGGGTGCTGGCTAGCAAGAGCTTTCAGTGCTGGCACTTTTCATCTCTGAGCAATTGCTCGACGTTTGCAATTTCTCAGCTCGTGTCTACGAGACAGAAAGAGAATGACCGTGACGTTTGGTGGCTAGAGAAGCGCAAAGCCCCAGTGTTGCTGCGCCTGTGAAAGCGCTTCCAAGGAAGGGTGCTGGCTAGCAACAGCTTTCAGTGCTGGCACTTTTCATCTCTGAGCAATTGCTGGACATTTGCAATTTCTCACCTGAGATCTCTTGAGACTGCGCGAGAGGATGAGCAGAAGAGTAGGTGGCTAGAGAAGCCCAGAGCCCCAGTGTTCTTAGGCCTACAAAAGCGCTTCCAAGGAAGGGTGCTGGCTAGCAACAGCTTTCAGTGCTGGCACTTTTCATCTCTGAGCAATAGCTCGACGTTTGCAATTTCTCATTTCGTGTCTAGGAGACGGAAAGAGAATGACCGTGATATTTGGTTGCTAGAGAAGCCCAGAGCCCCAGTGTTCTTAGGCCTACAAAAGCACTTCCAAGGAAGGGTGCTGGCTAGCAACAGCTTTCAGTGCTGGCACTTTTCATCTCTGAACAATTGCTCAACCTTTGCAATTTCTCAGCTCTTGTCTACGAGACAGAAAGAGAATGACCGTGGTGTTTGGTGGCTAGAGAAGTGCAAAGCCCCAGTGTTGCTGCGCCTGTGAAAGCGCTTCCAAGGAAGGGTGCTGGCTAGCAACAGCTTTCAGTGCTGGCACTTTTCATCTCTGAGCAATTGCTCGACGTTTGCAATTTCTCACCTGAGCTCTCTTGAGACTGCGCGAGAGGATGAGCAGAAGATTAGGTGGCTAGAGAAGCCCAGAGCCCCAGTGTTCTTAGGGCTACAAGAGCGCTTCCAAGGAAGGGTGCTGGCTAGCAAGAGCTTTCAGTGCTGGCACTTTTCATCTCTGAGCAATTGCTGGATGTTTGCAATTTCTCCCCTGAGCTCTCTTTAGACTGCGCGAGAGGATGAGCAGAAGATTAGGTGGCTAGAGAAGCCCAGAGCCCCAGTGTTCTTAGGGCTACAAGAGCACTTCCAAGGAAGGGTGCTGGCTAGCAAGAGCTTTCAGTGCTGGCACTTTTCATCTCTGAGCAATTGCTCGACGTTTGCAATTTCTCAGCTCATGTCTACGAGACAGAGAGTTAGTGACCGTGACGTTTGGTGGCTAGAGAAGCGCGAAGCCCCAGTGTTGCTGCGCCTGTGAAAGCGCTTCCAAGGAAGGGTGCTGGCTAGCAACAGCTTTCAGTGCTGGCACTTTTCATCTCTGAGCAATTGCTCGACGTTTGCAATTTCTCACCTGAGCTCTCTTGAGACTGCGCGAGAGGATGAGCAGAAGATTAGGTGGCTAGAGAAGCCCAGAGCCCCAGGGTTCTTAGGCCTACAAAAGCGCTTCCAAGGAAGGGTGCTGGCTAGCAACAGCTTTCAGTGCTGGCACTTTTCATCTCTGAGCAATTGCTCGACGTTTGCAATTTCTCACCTGAGCTCTCTTGAGACTGCGCGAGAGGATGAGCAGAAGATTAGGTGGCTAGAGAAGCCCATAGCCCCAGTGTTCTTAGGCCTACAAGAGCGCTTCCAAGGAAGGGTGCTGGCTAGCAAGAGCTTTCAGTGCTGGCACTTTTCATCTCTGAGCAATTGCTCGACGTTTGCAATTTCTCACCTGAGCTCTCTTTAGACTGCGCGAGAGGATGAGCAGAAGATTAGGTGGCTAGAGAAGCCCAGAGCCCCAGTGTTCTTAGGCCTACAAAAGCGCTTCCAAGGAAGGGTGCTGGCTAGCAAGAGCTTTCAGTGCTGGCACTTTTCATCTCTGAACAATTGCTCAACGTTTGCAATTTCTCAGCTCTTGTCTACGAGACAGAATGAGAATGACCGTGACGTTTGGCGGGTAGAGAAGCGCAAAGCCCCAGTGTTGCTGCGCCTGTGAAAGCGCTTCCAAGGAAGGGTGCTGGCTAGCAAGAGCTTTCAGTGCTGGCACTTTTCATCTCTGAGCAATTGCTGGACATTTGCAATTTCTCACCTGAGCTCTCTTTAGACTGCGCGAGAGGATGAGCAGAAGAGTAGGTGGCTAGAGAAGCCCAGAGCCCCAGTGTTCTTAGGCCTACAAAAGCGCTTCCAAGGAAGGGTGCTGGCTAGCAACAGCTTTCAGTGCTGGCACTTTTCATCTCTGAGCAATTGCTCGACGTTTGCAATTTCTCGGCTCGTGTCTACGAGACAGAAAGAGAATGACCGTGACGTTTGGTTGGTAGAGAAGCGCAAAGCCCCAGTGTTGCTGTGCCTGTGAAAGCGCTTCCAAGGAAGGGTGCTGGCTAGCAAGAGCTTTCAGTGCTGGCACTTTTCATCTCTGAGCAATTGCTCGACGTTTGCAATTTCTCACCTGAGCTCTCTTTAGACTGCGCGAGAGGATGAGCAGAAGAGTAGGTGGCTAGAGAAGCCCAGAGCCCCAGTGTTCTTAGGGCTACAAAAGCGCTTCCAAGGAAGGGTGCTGGCTAGCAAGAGCTTTCAGTGCTGGCACTTTTCATCTCTGAGCAATAGCTCGACGTTTGCAATTTCTCATTTCGTGTCTAGGAGACGGAAAGAGAATGACCGTGATATTTGGTTGCTAGAGAAGCCCAGAGCCCCAGTGTTCTTAGGCCTACAAAAGCACTTCCAAGGAAGGGTGCTGGCTAGCAACAGCTTTCAGTGCTGGCACTTTTCATCTCTGAACAATTGCTCAACCTTTGCAATTTCTCAGCTCTTGTCTACGAGACAGAAAGAGAATGACCGTGGTGTTTGGTGGCTAGAGAAGTGCAAAGCCCCAGTGTTGCTGCGCCTGTGAAAGCGCTTCCAAGGAAGGGTGCTGGCTAGCAACAGCTTTCAGTGCTGGCACTTTTCATCTCTGAGCAATTGCTCGACGTTTGCAATTTCTCACCTGAGCTCTCTTGAGACTGCGCGAGAGGATGAGCAGAAGATTAGGTGGCTAGAGAAGCCCAGAGCCCCAGTGTTCTTAGGGCTACAAGAGCGCTTCCAAGGAAGGGTGCTGGCTAGCAAGAGCTTTCAGTGCTGGCACTTTTCATCTCTGAGCAATTGCTGGATGTTTGCAATTTCTCCCCTGAGCTCTCTTTAGACTGCGCGAGAGGATGAGCAGAAGAGTAGGTGGCTAGAGAAGCCCAGAGCCCCAGTGTTCTTAGGGCTACAAGAGCACTTCCAAGGAAGGGTGCTGGCTAGCAAGAGCTTTCAGTGCTGGCACTTTTCATCTCTGAGCAATTGCTCGACGTTTGCAATTTCTCAGCTCATGTCTACGAGACAGAGAGTTAGTGACCGTGACGTTTGGTGGCTAGAGAAGCGCGAAGCCCCAGTGTTGCTGCGCCTGTG
Source organism: Sarcoramphus papa (assembly GCA_037962945.1). NCBI lineage: Eukaryota > Metazoa > Chordata > Aves > Accipitriformes > Cathartidae > Sarcoramphus > Sarcoramphus papa. The sequence continues at coordinate 97,172,391 of CM075586.1, forward strand.
AAAGCGCTTCCAAGGAAGGGTGCTGGCTAGCAACAGCTTTCAGTGCTGGCACTTTTCATCTCTGAGCAATTGCTCGACGTTTGCAATTTCTCACCTGAGCTCTCTTGAGACTGCGCGAGAGGATGAGCAGAAGATTAGGTGGCTAGAGAAGCCCAGAGCCCCAGGGTTCTTAGGCCTACAAAAGCGCTTCCAAGGAAGGGTGCTGGCTAGCAACAGCTTTCAGTGCTGGCACTTTTCATCTCTGAGCAATTGCTCGACGTTTGCAATCTCTCACCTGAGCTCTCTTGAGACTGCGCGAGAGGATGAGCAGAAGATTAGGTGGCTAGAGAAGCCCAGAGCCCCAGTGTTCTTAGGCCTACAAGAGCGCTTCCAAGGAAGGGTGCTGGCTAGCAAGAGCTTTCAGTGCTGGCACTTTTCATCTCTGAGCAATTGCTCGACGTTTGCAATTTCTCACCTGAGCTCTCTTTAGACTGCGCGAGAGGATGAGCAGAAGATTAGGTGGCTAGAGAAGCCCAGAGCCCCAGTGTTCTTAGGCCTACAAAAGCGCTTCCAAGGAAGGGTGCTGGCTAGCAACAGCTTTCAGTGCTGGCACTTTTCATCTCTGAGCAATTGCTCGACGTTTGCAATTTCTCAGCTCGTGTCTACGAGACAGAGAGTTAGTGACCGTGATGTTTGGTGGGTAGAGAAGCGCAAAGCCCCAGTGTTGCTGTGCCTGTGAAAGCGCTTCCAAGGAAGGGTGCTGGCTAGCAAGAGCTTTCAGTGCTGGCACTTTTCATCTCTGAGCAATTGCTCGACGTTTGCAATTTCTCACCTGAGCTCTCTTTAGACTGCGCGAGAGGATGAGCAGAAGAGTAGGTGGCTAGAGAAGCCCAGAGCCCCAGTGTTCTTAGGGCTACAAAAGCGCTTCCAAGGAAGGGTGCTGGCTAGCAAGAGCTTTCAGTGCTGGCACTTTTCATCTCTGAGCAATAGCTCGACGTTTGCAATTTCTCATTTCGTGTCTAGGAGACGGAAAGAGAATGACCGTGATATTTGGTTGCTAGAGAAGCCCAGAGCCCCAGTGTTCTTAGGCCTACAAAAGCACTTCCAAGGAAGGGTGCTGGCTAGCAACAGCTTTCAGTGCTGGCACTTTTCATCTCTGAACAATTGCTCGACGTTTGCAATTTCTCCCCTGAGCTCTCTTTAGACTGCGCGAGAGGATGAGCAGAAGAGTAGGTGGCTAGAGAAGCCCAGAGCCCCAGTGTTCTTAGGCCTACAAGAGCACTTCCAAGGAAGGGTGCTGGCTAGCAAGAGCTTTCAGTGCTGGCACTTTTCATCTCTGAGCAATTGCTCGACGTTTGCAATTTCTCAGCTCATGTCTACGAGACAGAGAGTTAGTGACCGTGACGTTTGGTGGCTAGAGAAGCGCGAAGCCCCAGTGTTGCTGCGCCTGTGAAAGCGCTTCCAAGGAAGGGTGCTGGCTAGCAACAGCTTTCAGTGCTGGCACTTTTCATCTCTGAGCAATTGCTCGACGTTTGCAATTTCTCACCTGAGCTCTCTTGAGACTGCGCGAGAGGATGAGCAGAAGATTAGGTGGCTAGAGAAGCCCAGAGCCCCAGGGTTCTTAGGCCTACAAAAGCGCTTCCAAGGAAGGGTGCTGGCTAGCAACAGCTTTCAGTGCTGGCACTTTTCATCTCTGAGCAATTGCTCGACGTTTGCAATTTCTCACCTGAGCTCTCTTTAGACTGCGCGAGAGGATGAGCAGAAGATTAGGTGGCTAGAGAAGCCCAGAGCCCCAGTGTTCTTAGGCCTACAAGAGCGCTTCCAAGGAAGGGTGCTGGCTAGCAACAGCTTTCAGTGCTGGCACTTTTCATCTCTGAGCAATTGCTCGACGTTTGCAATTTCTCACCTGAGCTCTCTTTAGACTGCGCGAGAGGATGAGCAGAAGATTAGGTGGCTAGAGAAGCCCAGAGCCCCAGTGTTCTTAGGCCTACAAAAGCGCTTCCAAGGAAGGGTGCTGGCTAGCAAGAGCTTTCAGTGCTGGCACTTTTCATCTCTGAACAATTGCTCAACGTTTGCAATGTCTCAGCTCGTGTCTACGAGACAGAAAGAGAATGACCGTGACGTTTGGCGGGTAGAGAAGCGCAAAGCCCCAGTGTTGCTGCGCCTGTGAAAGCGCTTCCAAGGAAGGGTGCTGGCTAGCAACAGCTTTCAGTGCTGGCACTTTTCATCTCTGAGCAATTGCTCGACGTTTGCAATTTCTCACCTGAGCTCTCTTGAGACTGCGCGAGAGGATGAGCAGAAGATTAGGTGGCTAGAGAAGCCCAGAGCCCCACTGTTCTTAGGGCTACAAGAGCGCTTCCAAGGAAGGGTGCTGGCTAGCAAGAGCTTTCAGTGCTGGCACTTTTCATCTCTGAGCAATTGCTCGACGTTTGCAATTTCTCCCCTGAGCTCTCTTTAGAGTGCGCGAGAGGATGAGCAGAAGAGTAGGTGGCTAGAGAAGCCCAGAGCCCCAGTGTTCTTAGGCCTACAAAAGCGCTTCCAAGGAAGGGTGCTGGCTAGCAAGAGCTTTCAGTGCTGGCACTTTTCATCTCTGAGCAATTGCTCGACGTTTGCAATTTCTCAGCTCATGTCTACGAGACAGAGAGTTAGTGACCGTGACGTTTGGTGGCTAGAGAAGCGCGAAGCCCCAGTGTTGCTGCGCCTGTGAAAGCGCTTCCAAGGAAGGGTGCTGGCTAGCAACAGCTTTCAGTGCTGGCACTTTTCATCTCTGAGCAATTGCTCGACGTTTGCAATTTCTCACCTGAGCTCTCTTTAGACTGCGCGAGAGGATGAGCAGAAGATTAGGTGGCTAGAGAAGCCCAGAGCCCCAGGGTTCTTAGGCCTACAAAAGCGCTTCCAAGGAAGGGTGCTGGCTAGCAACAGCTTTCAGTGCTGGCACTTTTCATCTCTGAGCAATTGCTCGACGTTTGCAATTTCTCAGCTCGTGTCTACGAGGCGGAAAGAGAAGGACCGTGATGTTTGGTGGCTAGAGAAGCGCAAAGCCCCAGTGTTGCTGTGTCTGTGAAAGCACTTCCAAGGAAGGGTGCTGGCTAGCATCAGCTTTCAGTGCTGGCACTTTTCATCTCTGAGCAATTGCTCGACGTTTGCAATTTCTCACCTGAGCTCTCTTTAGAGTGCGCGAGAGGATGAGCAGAAGGTTAGGTGGCTAGAGAAGCCCAGAGCCCCAGTGTTCTTAGGCCTACAAGAGCGCTTCCAAGGAAGGGTGCTGGCTAGCAACAGCTTTCAGTGCTGGCACTTTTCATCTCTGAGCAATTGCTCGACGTTTGCAATCTCTCACCTGAGCTCTCTTTAGACTGCACGAGAGGATGAGCAGAAGATTAGGTGGCTAGAGAAATACAGAGCCCCAGGGTTCTTAGGCCTACAAGAGCACTTCCAAGGAAGGGTGCTGGCTATCAAGAGCTTTCAGTGCTGGCACTTTTCATCTCTGAGCAATTGCTCGACGTTTGCAATTTGTCACCTGAGCTCTCTTTAGACTGCGCGAGAGGATGAGCAGAAGAGTAGGTGGCTAGAGAAGCCCATAGCCCCAGTGTTCTTAGGGCTACAAAAGCGCTTCCAAGGAAGGGTGCTGGCTAGCAACAGCTTTCAGTGCTGGCACTTTTCATCTCTCAGCAATTGCTCGACGTTTGCAATTTCTCACCTGAGCTCTCTTGAGACTGCGCGAGAGGATGAGCAGAAGATTAGGTGGCTAGAGAAGCCCAGAGCCCCAGTGTTCTTAGGGCTACAAGAGCGCTTCCAAGGAAGGGTGCTGGCTAGCAAGAGCTTTCAGTGCTGGCACTTTTCATCTCTGAGCAATTGCTCGACGTTTGCAATTTCTCCCCTGAGCTCTCTTTAGACTGCGCGAGAGGATGAGCAGAAGAGTAGGTGGCTAGAGAAGCCCAGAGCCCCAGTGTTCTTAGGGCTACAAGAGCACTTCCAAGGAAGGGTGCTGGCTAGCAACAGCTTTCAGTGCTGGCACTTTTCATCTCTGAGCAATTGCTCGACGTTTGCAATTTCTCAGCTCATGTCTACGAGACAGAGAGTTAGTGACCGTGACGTTTGGTGGCTAGAGAAGCGCGAAGCCCCAGTGTTGCTGTGCCTGTGAAAGCGCTTCCAAGGAAGGGTGCTGGCTAGCAACAGCTTTCAGTGCTGGCACTTTTCATCTCTGAGCAATTGCTCGACGTTTGCAATTTCTCACCTGAGCTCTCTTGAGACTGCGCGAGAGGATGAGCAGAAGATTAGGTGGCTAGAGAAGCCCAGAGCCCCAGGGTTCTTAGGCCTACAAAAGCGCTTCCAAGGAAGGGTGCTGGCTAGCAAGAGCTTTCAGTGCTGGCACTTTTCATCTCTGAGCAATTGCTCGACGTTTGCAATTTCTCACCTGAGCTCTCTTGAGACTGCGCGAGAGGATGAGCAGAAGATTAGGTGGCTAGAGAAGCCCAGAGCCCCAGTGTTCTTAGGCCTACAAGAGCGCTTCCAAGGAAGGGTGCTGGCTAGCAACAGCTTTCAGTGCTGGCACTTTTCATCTCTGAGCAATTGCTCGACGTTTGCAATTTCTCCCCTGAGCTCTCTTTAGAGTGCGCGAGAGGATGAGCAGAAGAGTAGGTGGCTAGAGAAGCCCAGAGCCCCACTGTTCTTAGGCCTACAAAAGCGCTTCCGAGGAAGGGTGCTGGCTAGCAACAGCTTTCAGTGCTGGCACTTTTCATCTCTGAGCAATTGCTCGACGTTTGCAATTTCTCAGCTCATGTCTACGAGACAGAGAGTTAGTGACCGTGACGTTTGGTGGCTAGAGAAGCGCGAAGCCCCAGTGTTGCTGCGCCTGTGAAAGCGCTTCCAAGGAAGGGTGCTGGCTAGCAACAGCTTTCAGTGCTGGCACTTTTCATCTCTGAGCAATTGCTCGACGTTTGCAATTTCTCACCTGAGCTCTCTTTAGACTGCGCGAGAGGATGAGCAGAAGATTAGGTGGCTAGAGAAGCCCAGAGCCCCACTGTTCTTAGGCCTACAAAAGCGCTTCCAAGGAAGGGTGCTGGCTAGCAACAGCTTTCAGTGCTGGCACTTTTCATCTCTGAGCAATTGCTCGACGTTTGCAATTTCTCAGCTCGTGTCTACGAGACAGAAAGAGAATGACCGTGATGTTTGGTGGCTAGAGAAGCGCAAAGCCCCAGTGTTGCTGTGTCTGTAAAAGCGCTTCCAAGGAAGGGTGCTGGCTAGCAAGAGCTTTCAGTGCTGGCACTTTTCATCTCTGAGCAATTGCTCGACGTTTGCAATTTCTCCCCTGAGCTCTCTTTAGAGTGCGCGAGAGGATGAGCAGAAGATTAGGTGGCTAGAGAAATACAGAGCCCCAGGGTTCTTAGGCCTACAAGAGCACTTCCAAGGAAGGGTGCTGGCTATCAAGAGCTTTCAGTGCTGGCACTTTTCATCTCTGAGCAATTGCTCGACGTTTGCAATTTCTCACCTGAGCTCTCTTTAGACTGCGCGAGAGGATGAGCAGAAGAGTAGGTGGCTAGAGAAGCCCAGAGCCCCAGTGTTCTTAGGCCTACAAAAGCGCTTCCAAGGAAGGGTGCTGGCTAGCAAGAGCTTTCAGTGCTGGCACTTTTCATCTCTGAGCAATTGCTCGACGTTTGCAATTTCTCAGCTCGTGTCTACGAGACAGAAAGAGAATGACCGTGACGTTTGGTGGGTAGAGAAGCGCAAAGCCCCAGTGTTGCTGCACCTGTGAAAGCGCTTCCAAGGAAGGGTGCTGGCTAGCAACAGCTTTCAGTGCTGGCCCTTTTCATCTCTGAGCAATTGCTGGACATTTGCAATTTCACACCTGAGCTCTCTTTAGACTGCACGAGAGGATGAGCAGAAGATTAGGTGGCTAGAGAAGCCCAGAGCCCCAGTGTTCTTAGGCCTACAAAAGCGATTCCTAGGAATGGTGCTGGCTAGCAACAGCTTTCAGTGCTGGCACTTTTCATCTCTGAGCAATTGCTCGACGTTTGCAATTTCTCAGCTCGTGTCTACGAGACAGAAAGAGAATGACCGTGACGTTTGGCGGGTAGAGAAGCGCAAAGCCCCAGTGTTGCTGCGCCTGTGAAAGCGCTTCCAAGGAAGGGTGCTGGCTAGCAACAGCTTTCAGTGCTGGCACTTTTCATCTCTGAGCATTTGCTCGACGTTTGCAATTTCTCAGCTCGTGTCTACGAGACACAAAGAGAATGACCGTGACGTTTGGTGGCTAGAGAAGCGCAAAGCCCCAGTGTTGCTGCGCCTGTGAAAGCGCTTCCAAGGAAGGGTGCTGGCTAGCAACAGCTTTCAGTGCTGGCACTTTTCATCTCTGAGCAATTGCTGGACATTTGCAATTTCTCACCTGAGCTCTCTTTAGACTGCGCGAGAGGATGAGCAGAAGATTAGGTGGCTAGAGAAGCCCAGAGCCCCAGTGTTCTTAGGCCTACAAGAGCGCTTCCAAGGAAGGGTGCTGGCTAGCAACAGCTTTCAGTGCTGGCACTTTTCATCTCTGAGCAATTGCTCGACGTTTGCAATTTCTCAGCTCGTGTCTACTAGACAGAGAGTTAGTGACCGTGATGTTTGGTGGGTAGAGAAGCGCAAAGCCCCAGTGTTGCTGTGCCTGTGAAAGCGCTTCCAAGGAAGGGTGCTGGCTAGCAACAGCTTTCAGTGCTGGCACTTTTCATCTCTGAGCAATTGCTCGACGTTTGCAATTTCTCACCTGAGCTCTCTTTAGAGTGCGCGAGAGGATGAGCAGAAGAGTAGGTGGCTAGAGAAGCCCAGAGCCCCAGTGTTCTTAGGGCTACAAAAGCGCTTCCAAGGAAGGGTGCTGGCTAGCAAGAGCTTTCAGTGCTGGCACTTTTCATCTCTGAGCAATAGCTCGACGTTTGCAATTTCTCATTTCGTGTCTAGGAGACGGAAAGAGAATGACCGTGATATTTGGTTACTAGAGAAGCCCAGAGCCCCCGTGTTCTTAGGCCTACAAAAGCGCTTCCAAGGAAGGGTGCTGGCTAGCAACAGCTTTCAGTGCTGGCACTTTTCATCTCTGAACAATTGCTCAACGTTTGCAATTTCTCAGCTCGTGTCTACGAGACAGAAAGAGAATGACCGTGGTGTTTGGTGGCTAGAGAAGTGCAAAGCCCCAGTGTTGCTGCGCCTGTGAAAGCGCTTCCAAGGAAGGGTGCTGGCTAGCAACAGCTTTCAGTGCTGGCACTTTTCATCTCTGAGCAATTGCTCGACGTTTGCAATTTCTCACCTGAGCTCTCTTGAGACTGCGCGAGAGGATGAGCAGAAGATTAGGTGGGTAGAGAAGCCCAGAGCCCCACTGTTCTTAGGGCTACAAGAGCGCTTCCAAGGAAGGGTGCTGGCTAGCAAGAGCTTTCAGTGCTGGCACTTTTCATCTCTGAGCAATTGCTCGACGTTTGCAATTTCTCCCCTGAGCTCTCTTTAGAGTGCGCGAGAGGATGAGCAGAAGAGTAGGTGGCTAGAGAAGCCCAGAGCCCCAGTGTTCTTAGGGCTACAAAAGCGCTTCCAAGGAAGGGTGCTGGCTAGCAAGAGCTTTCAGTGCTGGCACTTTTCATCTCTGAGCAATTGCTCGACGTTTGCAATTTCTCAGCTCATGTCTACGAGACAGAGAGATAGTGACCGTGACGTTTGGTGGCTAGAGAAGCGCGAAGCCCCAGTGTTGCTGCGCCTGTGAAAGCGCTTCCAAGGAAGGGTGCTGGCTAGCAACAGCTTTCAGTGCTGGCACTTTTCATCTCTGAGCAATTGCTCGACGTTTGCAATTTCTCACCTGAGCTCTCTTTAGACTGCGCGAGAGGATGAGCAGAAGATTAGGTGGCTAGAGAAGCCCAGAGCCCCAGGGTTCTTAGGCCTACAAAAGCGCTTCCAAGGAAGGGTGCTGGCTAGCAACAGCTTTCAGTGCTGGCACTTTTCATCTCTGAGCAATTGCTCGACGTTTGCAATTTCTCACCTGAGCTCTCTTTAGACTGCGCGAGAGGATGAGCAGAAGATTAGGTGGCTAGAGAAGCCCAGAGCCCCAGTGTTCTTAGGCCTACAAGAGCGCTTCCAAGGAAGGGTGCTGGCTAGCAAGAGCTTTCAGTGCTGGCACTTTTCATCTCTGAGCAATTGCTCGACGTTTGCAATTTCTCCCCTGAGCTCTCTTTAGACTGCGCGAGAGGATGAGCAGAAGATTAGGTGGCTAGAGAAGCCCAGAGCCCCAGTGTTCTTAGGCCTACAAAAGCGCTTCCAAGGAAGGGTGCTGGCTAGCAACAGCTTTCAGTGCTGGCACTTTTCATCTCTGAGCAATTGCTCGACGTTTGCAATTTCTCAGCTCGTGTCTACGAGACAGAAAGAGAATGACCGTGACGTTTGGTGGCTAGAGAAGTGCAAATCCCCAGTGTTGCTGCGCCTGTGAAAGCGCTTCCAAGGAAGGGTGCTGGCTAGCAAGAGCATTCAGTGCTGGCACTTTTCATCTCTGAGCAATTGCTCGACGTTTGCAATTTCTCACCTGAGTTCTCTTTAGAGTGCACGAGAGGATGAGCAGAAGATGAGGTGGCTAGAGAAGCCCAGAGCCCCAGTGTTCTTAGGCCTACAAGAGCGCTTCCAAGGAAGGGTGCTGGCTAGCAACAGCTTTCAGTGCTGGCACTGTTCATCTCTGAGCAATTGCTCGACGTTTGCAATTTCTCACCTGAGCTCTCTTTAGACTGCGCGAGAGGATGAGCAGAAGAGTAGGTGGCTAGAGAAGCCCAGAGCCCCAGTGTTCTTAGGCCTACAAAAGCGCTTCCAAGGAAGGGTGCTGGCTAGCAACAGCTTTCAGTGCTGGCACTTTTCATCTCTGAGCAATTGCTCGACGTTTGCAATTTCTCACCTGAGCGCTCTTTAGACTGCGCGAGAGGATGAGCAGAAGATTAGGTGGCTAGAGAAGCAAAGAGACCCAGTGTTCTAAGGGCTACAAAAGCGCTTCCAAGGAAGGGTGCTGGCTAGCAAGAGCTTTCAGTGCTGGCACTTTTCATCTCTGAGCAATTGCTCGACGTTTGCAATTTCTCACCTGAGCTCTCTTTAGACTGCGCGAGAGGATGAGCATAAGATTAGGTGGCTAGAGAAGCCCAGAGCCCCAGTGTTCTTAGGCCTACAAGAGCGCTTCCAAGGAAGGGTGCTGGCTAGCAAGAGCTTTCAGTGCTGGCACTTTTCATCTCTGAGCAATTGCTCGACGTTTGCAATTTCTCCCCTGAGCTCTCTTTAGAGTGCGCGAGAGGATGAGCAGAAGAGTAGGTGGCTAGAGAAGCCCAGAGCCCCAGTGTTCTTAGGGCTACAAGAGCGCTTCCAAGGAAGGGTGCTGGCTAGCAAGAGCTTTCAGTGCTGGCACTTTTCATCTCTGAGCAATTGCTCGACGTTTGCAATTTCTCAGCTCGTGTCTACGAGACAGAAAGAGAATGACCGTGACGTTTGGTGGCTAGAGAAGTGCAAAGCCCCAGTGTTGCTGCGCCTGTGAAAGCGCTTCCAAGGAAGGGTGCTGGCTAGCAACAGCTTTCAGTGCTGGCACTTTTCATCTCTGAGCAATTGCTCGACGTTTGCAATTTCTCACCTGAGTTCTCTTTAGAGTGCACGAGAGGATGAGCAGAAGATTAGGTGGCTAGAGAAGCCCAGAGCCCCAGTGTTCCTAGGGCTACAAGAGCGCTTCCAAGGAAGGGTGCTGGCTAGCAACAGCTTTCAGTGCTGGCACTGTTCATCTCTGAGCAATTGCTCGACGTTTGCAATTTCTCACCTGAGCTCTCTTTAGACTGCGCGAGAGGATGAGCAGAAGAGTAGGTGGCTAGAGAAGCCCAGAGCCCCAGTGTTCTTAGGGCTACAAAAGCGCTTCCAAGGAAGGGTGCTGGCTAGCAACAGCTTTCAGTGCTGGCACTTTTCATCTCTGAGCAATTGCTCGATGTTTGCAATTTCTCAGCTCGTGTCTACGAGACAGAGAGTTAGTGACCGTGATGTTTGGTGGCTAGAGAAGCGCAAAGCCCCAGTGTTGCTGCGCCTGTGAAAGCGCTTCCAAGGAAGGGTGCTGGCTAGCAAGAGCTTTCAGTGCTGGCACTTTTCATCTCTGAGCAATTGCTCGACGTTTGCAATTTCTCACCTGAGCGCTCTTTAGACTGCGCGAGAGGATGAGCAGAAGATTAGGTGGCTAGAAAAGCAAAGAGCCCCAGTGTTCTTAGGGCTACAAAAGCGCTTCCAAGGAAGGGTGCTGGCTAGCAACAGCTTTCAGTGCTGGCACTTTTCATCTCTGAGCAATTGCTCGATGTTTGCAATTTCTCAGCTCATGTCTACGAGACAGAGAGTTAGTGACCGTGACGTTTGGTGGCTAGAGAAGCGCGAAGCCCCAGTGTTGCTGTGCCTGTGAAAGCGCTTCCAAGGAAGGGTGCTGGCTAGCAACAGCTTTCAGTGCTGGCACTTTTCATCTCTGAGCAATTGCTCGACGTTTGCAATTTCTCAGCTCTTATCTACGAGATGGAGAGATATTGAGTGTGACGTTTGGTGGCTAGAGAAGAGCAAAGTCCCAGTGTTGCTGCGCGTGTGAAAGCGCTTCCAAGGAAGGGTGCTGGCTAGCAACAGCTTTCAGTGCTGGCACTTTTCATCTCTGAGCAATTGCTCGATGTTTGCAATCTCTCACCTGAGCTCTCTTTAGACTGCGCGAGAGGATGAGCAGAAGGTTAGGTGGCTAGAGAAGCGCAAAGCCCCAGTGTTCTTAGGGCTGCAAGAGCGTTTCCAAGGAAGGGTGCTGGCTAGCAACAGCTTTCAGTGCTGGCAATTTTCATCTTTGAGCAATTGCTCGACGTTTGCAATTTCTCAGCTCGTGTCTACGAGGCGGAAAGAGAAGGACCGTGATGTTTGGTGGCTAGAGAAGCGCAAAGCCCCAGTGTTGCTGTGTCTGTGAAAGCACTTCCAAGGAAGGGTGCTGGCTAGCATCAGCTTTCAGTGCTGGCACTTTTCATCTCTGAGCAATTGCTCGACGTTTGCAATTTCTCAGCTCGTGTCTACGAGACAGAAAGAGAATGACCGTGACGTTTGGCAGGTAGAGAAGCGCAAAGCCCCAGTGTCGCTGCGCCTGTGAAACCGCTTCCAAGGAAGGGTGCTGGCTAGCAACAGCTTTCAGTGCTGGCACTTTTCATCTCTGAGCATTTGCTCGATGTTTGCAATTTCTCACCTGAGCTCTCTTTAGACTGCGCGAGAGGATGAGCAGAAGATTAGGTGGCTAGAGAAGCCCAGAGCCCCAGTGTTCTTAGGCCTACAAAAGCGCTTCCAAGGAAGGGTGCTGGCTAGCAAGAGCTTTCAGTGCTGGCACTTTTCATCTCTGAGCAATAGCTCGACGTTTGCAATTTCTCATTTCGTGTCTAGGAGACGGAAAGAGAATGACCGTGATATTTGGTTACTAGAGAAGCCCAGAGCCCCAGTGTTCTTAGGCCTACAAAAGCACTTCCAAGGAAGGGTGCTGGCTAGCAACAGCTTTCAGTGCTGGCACTTTTCATCTCTCAGCAATTGCTCGATGTTTGCAATTTCTCAGCTCTTTTCTACGAGACAGAAAGAGAATGACCGTGGTGTTTGGTGGCTAGAGAAGTGCAAAGCCCCAGTGTTGCTGCGCCTGTGAAAGCGCTTCCAAGGAAGGGTGCTGGCTAGCAACAGCTTTCAGTGCTGGCACTTTTCATCTCTGAGCAATTGCTCGACGTTTGCAATTTCTCACCTGAGCTCTCTTGAGACTGCGCGAGAGGATGAGCAGAAGATTAGGTGGGTAGAGAAGCCCAGAGCCCCAGTGTTCTCAGGGCTACAAAAGCGCTTCCAAGGAAGGGTGCTGGCTAGCAACAGCTTTCAGTGCTGGCACTTTTCATCTCTGAGCAATTGCTCGACGTTTGCAATTTCTCACCTGAGCTCTCTTTAGACTGCGCGAGAGGATGAGCAGAAGAGTAGGTGGCTAGAGAAGCCCAGAGCCCCAGTGTTCTTAGGCCTACAAAAGCGCTTCCAAGGAAGGGTGCTGGCTAGCAACAGCTTTCAGTGCTGGCACTTTTCATCTCTGAGCAATTGCTCGACGTTTGCAATTTCTCAGCTCGTGTCTACGAGACAGAGAGTTAGTGACCGTGATGTTTGGTGGCTAGAGAAGCGCGAAGCCCCAGTGTTGCTGCGCCTGTGAAAGCGCTTCCAAGGAAGGGTGCTGGCTAGCAACAGCTTTCAGTGCTGGCACTTTTCATCTCTCAGCAATTGCTCGACGTTTGCAATTTCTCACCTGAGCTCTCTTTAGACTGCGCGAGAGGATGAGCAGAAGATTAGGTGGCTAGAGAAGCCCAGAGCCCCAGTGTTCTTAGGCCTACAAAAGCGCTTCCAAGGAAGGGTGCTGGCTAGCAAGAGCTTTCAGTGCTGGCACTTTTCATCTCTGAGCAATAGCTCGACGTTTGCAATTTCTCATTTCGTGTCTAGGAGACGGAAAGAGAATGACCGTGATATTTGGTTACTAGAGAAGCCTAGAGCCCCAGTGTTCTTAGGCCTACAAAAGCACTTCCAAGGAAGGGTGCTGGCTAGCAACAGCTTTCAGTGCTGGCACTTTTCATCTCTCAGCAATTGCTCGATGTTTGCAATTTCTCAGCTCTTGTCTACGAGACAGAAAGAGAATGACCGTGGTGTTTGGTGGCTAGAGAAGTGCAAAGCCCCAGTGTTGCTGCGCCTGTGAAAGCGCTTCCAAGGAAGGGTGCTGGCTAGCAACAGCATTCAGTGCTGGCACTTTTCATCTCTGAGCAATTGCTGGACGTTTGCAATTTCTCACCTGAGCTCTCTTGAGACTGCGCGAGAGGATGAGCAGAAGATTAGGTGGGTAGAGAAGCCCAGAGCCCCAGTGTTCTTAGGGCTACAAGAGCGCTTCCAAGGAAGGGTGCTGGCTAGCAACAGCTTTCAGTGCTGGCACTTTTCATCTCTCAGCAATTGCTCGACGTTTGCAATTTCTCACCTGAGCTCTCTTTAGACTGCGCGAGAGGATGAGCAGAAGAGTAGGTGGCTAGAGAAGCCCAGAGCCCCAGTGTTCTTAGGCCTACAAAAGCGCTTCCAAGGAAGGGTGCTGGCTAGCAACAGCTTTCAGTGCTGGCACTTTTCATCTCTGAGCAATTGCTCGACGTTTGCAATTTCTCAGCTCGTGTCTACGAGACAGAGAGTTAGTGACCGTGATGTTTGGTGGCTAGAGAAGCGCGAAGCCCCAGTGTTGCTGTGCCTGTGAAAGCGCTTCCAAGGAAGGGTGCTGGCTAGCAACAGCTTTCAGTGCTGGCACTTTTCATCTCTGAGCAATTGCTCGACGTTTGCAATTTCTCACCTGAGCTCTCTTTAGAGTGCGCGAGAGGATGAGCAGAAGAGTAGGTGGCTAGAGAAGCCCAGAGCCCCAGTGTTCTTAGGCCTACAAAAGCGCTTCCAAGGAAGGGTGCTGGCTAGCAAGAGCTTTCAGTGCTGGCACTTTTCATCTCTGAGCAATTGCTGGACGTTTGCAATTTCTCACCTGAGCTCTCTTTAGACTGCGCGAGAGGATGAGCAGAAGATTAGGTGGCTAGAGAAGCCCAGACCCCCAGTGTTCTTTGGGCTACAAAAGCGCTTCCAAGGAAGGGTGCTGGCTAGCAAGAGCTTTCAGTGCTGGCACTTTTCATCTCTCAGCAATTGCTCGACGTTTGCAATCTCTCACCTGAGCTCTCTTTAGAATGCACGAGAGGATGAGCAGAAGGTTAGGTGGCTAGAGAAGCCCAGAGCCCCAGTGTTCTCAGGGCTACAAAAGCGCTTCCAAGGAAGGGTGCTGGCTAGCAACAGCTTTCAGTGCTGGCACTTTTCATCTCTGAGCAATTGCTCGACGTTTGCAATTTCTCAACTCGTATATACGAGACAGAAAGAGAATGACCGTGACGTTTGGTGGGTAGAGAAGCGCAAAGCCCCAGTGTTGCTGCGCCTGTGAAAGCGCTTCCAAGGAAGGGTGCTGGCTAGCAACAGCTTTCAGTGCTGGCACTTTTCATCTCTGAGCAATTGCTCGACGTTTGCAATATCTCACCTGAGATCTCTTTAGACTGCGCGAGAGGATGAGCAGAAGAGTAGGTGGCTAGAGAAGCCCAGAGCCCCAGGGTTCTTAGGCCTACAAAAGCACTTCCAAGGAAGGGTGCTGGCTAGCAACAGCTTTCAGTGCTGGCACTTTTCATCTCTGAGCAATTGCTCGACGTTTGCAATTTCTCAGCTCGTGTCTACGAGACAGAGAGTTAGTGACCGTGATGTTCGGTGGCTAGAGAAGCGCAAAGCCCCAGTGTTGCTGCGCCTGTGAAAGCGCTTCCAAGGAAGGGTGCTGGCTAGCAACAGCTTTCAGTGCTGGCACTTTTCATCTCTGAGCAATTGCTCGACGTTTGCAATTTCTCACCTGAGCGCTCTTTAGACTGCGCGAGAGGATGAGCAGAAGATTAGGTGGCTAGAAAAGCAAAGAGCCCCAGTGTTCTAAGGGCTACAAAAGCGCTTCCAAGGAAGGGTGCTGGCTAGCAAGAGCTTTCAGTGCTGGCACTTTTCATCTCTGAGCAATTGCTCGACGTTTGCAATCTCTCACCTGAGCTGTCTTTAGAGTGCGCGAGAGGATGAGCAGAAGAGTAGGTGGCTAGAGAAGCCCAGAGCCCCAGTGTTCTTAGGCCTACAAGAGCGCTTCCAAGGAAGGGTGCTGGCTAGCAAGAGCTTTCAGTGCTGGCACTTTTCATCTCTGAGCAATTGCTCGACGTTTGCAATTTCTCCCCTGAGCTCTCTTTAGACTGCGTGAGAGGATGAGCAGAAGATTAGGTGGCTAGAGAAGCCCAGAGCCCCAGTGTTCTTAGGCCTACAAAAGCACTTCCAAGGAAGGGTGCTGGCTAGCAACAGCTTTCAGTGCTGGCACTTTTCATCTCTGAGCAATTGCTCGACGTTTGCAATTTCTCAGCTCGTGTCTACGAGACAGAGAGATAGTGACCGTGATGTTTGGTGGGTAGAGAAGAGCAAAGCCCCAGTGTTGCTGCACCTGTGAAAGCGCTTCCAAGGAAGGGTGCTGGCTAGCAACAGCTTTCAGTGCTGGCACTTTTCATCTCTGAGCAATTGCTCGACGTTTGCAATTTCTCAACTCGTATCTACGAGACGGAAAGAGAATGACCGTGACGTTTGGTGGGTAGAGAAGCGCAAAGCCCCAGTGTTGCTGCGCCTGTGAAAGCGCTTCCAAGGAAGGGTGCTGGCTAGCAACAGCTTTCAGTGCTGGCACTTTTCATCTTTGAGCAATTGCTCGACGTTTGCAATTTCTCAGCTCTTATCTACGAGACGGAGTGATAGTGACCGTGACGTTTGGTGGGTAGAGAAGCGCAAAGCCCCAGTGTTGCTGTGCCTGTGAAAGCGCTTCCAAGGAAGGGTGCTGGCTAGCAACAGCTTTCAGTGCTGGCACTTTTCATCTCTGAGCAATTGCTCGACGTTTGCAATTTCTCAGCTCTTATCTACGAGATGGAGAGATATTGAGTGTGACGTTTGGTGGCTAGAGAAGAGCAAAGTCCCAGTGTTGCTGCGCGTGTGAAAGCGCTTCCAAGGAAGGGTGCTGGCTAGCAACAGCTTTCAGTGCTGGCACTTTTCATCTCTGAGCAATTGCTCGACGTTTGCAATCTCTCACCTGAGCTCTCTTTAGACTGCGCGAGAGGATGAGCAGAAGGTTAGGTGGCTAGAGAAGCGCAAAGCCCCAGTGTTCTTAGGGCTGCAAGAGCGTTTCCAAGGAAGGGTGCTGGCTAGCATCAGCTTTCAGTGCTGGCACTTTTCATCTCTGAGCAATTGCTCGACGTTTGCAATTTCTCAGCTCGTGTCTACGAGACAGAAAGAGAATGACCGTGACGTTTGGCAGGTAGAGAAGCGCAAAGCCCCAGTGTCGCTGCGCCTGTGAAAGCGCTTCCAAGGAAGGGTGCTGGCTAGCAACAGCTTTCAGTGCTGGCACTTTTCATCTCTGAGCAATTGCTCGACGTTTGCAATTTCTCCCCTGAGCTCTCTTTAGACTGCGTGAGAGGATGAGCAGAAGATTAGGTGGCTAGAGAAGCCCAGAGCCCCAGTGTTCTTAGGCCTACAAAAGCACTTCCAAGGAAGGGTGCTGGCTAGCAACAGCTTTCAGTGCTGGCACTTTTCATCTCTGAGCAATTGCTCGACGTTTGCAATTTCTCAGCTCGTGTCTACGAGACAGAGAGATAGTGACCGTGATGTTTGGTGGGTAGAGAAGCGCAAAGCCCCAGTGTTGCTGCACCTGTGAAAGCGCTTCCAAGGAAGGGTGCTGGCTAGCAACAGCTTTCAGTGCTGGCACTTTTCATCTCTGAGCAATTGCTCGACGTTTGCAATTTCTCAACTCGTATCTACGAGACGGAAAGAGAATGACCGTGACGTTTGGTGGGTAGAGAAGCGCAAAGCCCCAGTGTTGCTGCGCCTGTGAAAGCGCTTCCAAGGAAGGGTGCTGGCTAGCAACAGCTTTCAGTGCTGGCACTTTTCATCTTTGAGCAATTGCTCGACGTTTGCAATTTCTCAGCTCTTATCTACGAGACGGAGTGATAGTGACCGTGACGTTTGGTGGGTAGAGAAGCGCAAAGCCCCAGTGTTGCTGTGCCTGTGAAAGCGCTTCCAAGGAAGGGTGCTGGCTAGCAACAGCTTTCAGTGCTGGCACTTTTCATCTCTGAGCAATTGCTCGACGTTTGCAATTTCTCAGCTCTTATCTACGAGATGGAGAGATATTGAGTGTGACGTTTGGTGGCTAGAGAAGAGCAAAGTCCCAGTGTTGCTGCGCGTGTGAAAGCGCTTCCAAGGAAGGGTGCTGGCTAGCAACAGCTTTCAGTGCTGGCACTTTTCATCTCTGAGCAATTGCTCGACGTTTGCAATCTCTCACCTGAGCTCTCTTTAGACTGCGCGAGAGGATGAGCAGAAGGTTAGGTGGCTAGAGAAGCGCAAAGCCCCAGTGTTCTTAGGGCTGCAAGAGCGTTTCCAAGGAAGGGTGCTGGCTAGCAACAGCTTTCAGTGCTGGCACTTTTCATCTCTGAGCAATTGCTCGACGTTTGCAATTTCTCAGCTCGTGTCTACGAGACAGAAAGAGAATGACCGTGACGTTTGGCAGGTAGAGAAGCGCAAAGCCCCAGTGTCGCTGCGCCTGTGAAAGCGCTTCCAAGGAAGGGTGCTGGCTAGCAACAGCTTTCAGTGCTGGCACTTTTCATCTCTGAGCAATTGCTCGACGTTTGCAATTTCTCACCTGAGCTCTCTTTAGAGTGCGCGAGAGGATGAGCAGAAGATTAGGTGGCTAGAGAAGCCCAGAGCCCCAGTGTTCTTAGGGCTACAAAAGCGCTTCCAAGGAAGGGTGCTGGCTAGCAAGAGCTTTCAGTGCTGGCACTTTTCATCTCTGAGCAATAGCTCGACGTTTGCAATTTCTCATTTCGTGTCTAGGAGACGGAAAGAGAATGACCGTGATATTTGGTTACTAGAGAAGCCCAGAGCCCCAGTGTTCTTAGGCCTACAAAAGCACTTCCAAGGAAGGGTGCTGGCTAGCAACAGCTTTCAGTGCTGGCACTTTTCATCTCTCAGCAATTGCTCGATGTTTGCAATTTCTCAGCTCTTGTCTACGAGACAGAAAGAGAATGACCGTGGTGTTTGGTGGCTAGAGAAGTGCAAAGCCCCAGTGTTGCTGCGCCTGTGAAAGCGCTTCCAAGGAAGGGTGCTGGCTAGCAAGAGCATTCAGTGCTGGCACTTTTCATCTCTGAGCAATTGCTCGACGTTTGCAATTTCTCACCTGAGCTCTCTTTAGACTGCGCGAGAGGATGAGCAGAAGAGTAGGTGGCTAGAGAAGCCCAGAGCCCCAGTGTTCTTAGGCCTACAAGAGCGCTTCCAAGGAAGGGTGCTGGCTAGCAACAGCTTTCAGTGCTGGCACTTTTCATCTCTGAGCAATTGCTCGACGTTTGCAATTTCTCACCTGAGCTCTCTTTAGACTGCGCGAGAGGATGAGCAGAAGATTAGGTGGCTAGAGAAGCCCAGAGCCCCAGTGTTCTTAGGGCTACAAAAGCGCTTCCAAGGAAGGGTGCTGGCTAGCAACAGCTTTCAGTGCTGGCACTTTTCATCTCTGAGCAATTGCTCGACGTTTGCAATTTCTCAGCTCGTGTCTACGAGACAGAGAGTTAGTGACCGTGATGTTTGGTGGCTAGAGAAGCGCGAAGCCGCAGTGTTGCTGCGCCTGTGAAAGCGCTTCCAAGGAAGGGTGCTGGCTAGCAACAGCTTTCAGTGCTGGCACTTTTCATCTCTGAGCAATTGCTCGACGTTTGCAATTTCTCACCTGAGCTCTCTTTAGACTGCGCGAGAGGATGAGCAGAAGATTAGGTGGCTAGAGAAGCCCAGAGCCCCAGTGTTCTTAGGCCTACAAAAGCGCTTCCAAGGAAGGGTGCTGGCTAGCAAGAGCTTTCAGTGCTGGCACTTTTCATCTCTGAGCAATAGCTCGACGTTTGCAATTTCTCATTTCGTGTCTAGGAGACGGAAAGAGAATGACCGTGATATTTGGTTACTAGAGAAGCCTAGAGCCCCAGTGTTCTTAGGCCTACAAAAGCACTTCCAAGGAAGGGTGCTGGCTAGCAACAGCTTTCAGTGCTGGCACTTTTCATCTCTCAGCAATTGCTCGATGTTTGCAATTTCTCAGCTCTTGTCTACGAGACAGAAAGAGAATGACCGTGGTGTTTGGTGGATAGAGAAGTGCAAAGCCCCAGTGTTGCTGCGCCTGTGAAAGCGCTTCCAAGGAAGGGTGCTGGCTAGCAACAGCATTCAGTGCTGGCACTTTTCATCTCTGAGCAATTGCTGGACGTTTGCAATTTCTCACCTGAGCTCTCTTGAGACTGCGCGAGAGGATGAGCAGAAGATTAGGTGGGTAGAGAAGCCCAGAGCCCCAGTGTTCTTAGGGCTACAAGAGCGCTTCCAAGGAAGGGTGCTGGCTAGCAACAGCTTTCAGTGCTGGCACTTTTCATCTCTGAGCAATTGCTCGACGTTTGCAATTTCTCACCTGAGCTCTCTTTAGACTGCGCGAGAGGATGAGCAGAAGAGTAGGTGGCTAGAGAAGCCCAGAGCCCCAGTGTTCTTAGGGCTACAAAAGCGCTTCCAAGGAAGGGTGCTGGCTAGCAACAGCTTTCAGTGCTGGCACTTTTCATCTCTGAGCAATTGCTCGACGTTTGCAATTTCTCAGCTCGTGTCTACGAGACAGAGAGTTAGTGACCGTGATGTTTGGTGGCTAGAGAAGCGCGAAGCCCCAGTGTTGCTGTGCCTGTGAAAGCGCTTCCAAGGAAGGGTGCTGGCTAGCAACAGCTTTCAGTGCTGGCACTTTTCATCTCTGAGCAATTGCTCGACGTTTGCAATTTCTCACCTGAGCGCTCTTTAGACTGCGCGAGAGGATGAGCAGAAGATTAGGTGGCTAGAGAAGCAAAGAGCCCCAGTGTTCTAAGGGCTACAAAAGCGCTTCCAAGGAAGGGTGCTGGCTAGCAACAGCTTTCAGTGCTGGCACTTTTCATCTCTGAGCAATTGCTCGACGTTTGCAATTTCTCACCTGAGCTCTCTTTAGAGTGCGCGAGAGGATGAGCAGAAGAGTAGGTGGCTAGAGAAGCCCAGAGCCCCAGTGTTCTTAGGCCTACAAAAGCGCTTCCAAGGAAGGGTGCTGGCTAGCAAGAGCTTTCAGTGCTGGCACTTTTCATCTCTGAGCAATTGCTGGACGTTTGCAATTTCTCACCTGAGCTCTCTTTAGACTGCGCGAGAGGATGAGCAGAAGATTAGGTGGCTAGAGAAGCCCAGACCCCCAGTGTTCTTTGGGCTACAAAAGCGCTTCCAAGGAAGGGTGCTGGCTAGCAAGAGCTTTCAGTGCTGGCACTTTTCATCTCTCAGCAATTGCTCGACGTTTGCAATCTCTCACCTGAGCTCTCTTTAGAATGCACGAGAGGATGAGCAGAAGGTTAGGTGGCTAGAGAAGCCCAGAGCCCCAGTGTTCTCAGGGCTACAAAAGCGCTTCCAAGGAAGGGTGCTGGCTAGCAACAGCTTTCAGTGCTGGCACTTTTCATCTCTGAGCAATTGCTCGACGTTTGCAATTTCTCAACTCGTATATACGAGACAGAAAGAGAATGACCGTGACGTTTGGTGGGTAGAGAAGCGCAAAGCCCCAGTGTTGCTGCGCCTGTGAAAGCGCTTCCAAGGAAGGGTGCTGGCTAGCAACAGCTTTCAGTGCTGGCACTTTTCATCTCTGAGCAATTGCTCGACGTTTGCAATATCTCACCTGAGATCTCTTTAGACTGCGCGAGAGGATGAGCAGAAGAGTAGGTGGCTAGAGAAGCCCAGAGCCCCAGGGTTCTTAGGCCTACAAAAGCGCTTCCAAGGAAGGGTGCTGGCTAGCAACAGCTTTCAGTGCTGGCACTTTTCATCTCTGAGCAATTGCTCGACGTTTGCAATTTCTCAGCTCGTGTCTACGAGACAGAGAGTTAGTGACCGTGATGTTCGGTGGCTAGAGAAGCGCAAAGCCCCAGTGTTGCTGCGCCTGTGAAAGCGCTTCCAAGGAAGGGTGCTGGCTAGCAACAGCTTTCAGTGCTGGCACTTTTCATCTCTGAGCAATTGCTCGACGTTTGCAATTTCTCACCTGAGATCTCTTTAGACTGCGCGAGAGGATGAGCAGAAGATTAGGTGGCTAGAGAAGCAAAGAGACCCAGTGTTCTAAGGGCTACAAAAGCGCTTCCAAGGAAGGGTGCTGGCTAGCAAGAGCTTTCAGTGCTGGCACTTTTCATCTCTGAGCAATTGCTCGACGTTTGCAATTTCTCACCTGAGCTCTCTTTAGACTGCGCGAGAGGATGAGCAGAAGATTAGGTGGCTAGAGAAGCCCAGAGCCCCAGTGTTCTTAGGCCTACAAAAGCGCTTCCAAGGAAGGCTGCTGGCTAGCAAGAGCTTTCAGTGCTGGCACTTTTCATCTCTGAGCAATTGCTCGACGTTTGCAATTTCTCAGTTCGTGTCTACGAGACAGAAAGAGAATGACCGTGACGTTTGGTGGCTAGAGAAGTGCAAAGCCCCAGTGTTGCTGCGCCTGTGAAAGCGCTTCCAAGGAAGGGTGCTGGCTAGCAAGAGCATTCAGTGCTGGCACTTTTCATCTCTGAGCAATTGCTCGACGTTTGCAATTTCTCAGCTCGTGTCTACGAGACAGAGAGTTAGTGACCGTGATGTTCGGTGGCTAGAGAAGCGCAAAGCCCCAGTGTTGCTGCGCCTGTGAAAGCGCTTCCAAGGAAGGGTGCTGGCTAGCAACAGCTTTCAGTGCTGGCACTTTTCATCTCTGAGCAATTGCTCGACGTTTGCAATTTCTCACCTGAGATCTCTTTAGACTGCGCGAGAGGATGAGCAGAAGATTAGGTGGCTAGAGAAGCAAAGAGCCCCAGTGTTCTAAGGGCTACAAAAGCGCTTCCAAGGAAGGGTGCTGGCTAGCAAGAGCTTTCAGTGCTGGCACTTTTCATCTCTGAGCAATTGCTCGACGTTTGCAATTTCTCACCTGAGCTCTCTTTAGACTGCGCGAGAGGATGAGCAGAAGATTAGGTGGCTAGAGAAGCCCAGAGCCCCAGTGTTCTTAGGCCTACAAGAGCGCTTCCAAGGAAGGGTGCTGGCTAGCAAGAGCTTTCAGTGCTGGCACTTTTCATCTCTGAGCAATTGCTGGACGTTTGCAATTTCTCCCCTGACCTCTCTTTAGAGTGCGCGAGAGGATGAGCAGAAGATTAGGTGGCTAGAGAAGCCCAGAGCCCCAGTGTTCTTAGGCCTACAAAAGCGCTTCCAAGGAAGGGTGCTGGCTAGCAAGAGCTTTCAGTGCTGGCACTTTTCATCTCTGAGCAATTGCTCGACGTTTGCAATTTCTCAGTTCGTGTCTACGAGACAGAAAGAGAATGACCGTGACGTTTGGTGGCTAGAGAAGTGCAAAGCCCCAGTGTTGCTGCGCCTGTGAAAGCGCTTCCAAGGAAGGGTGCTGGCTAGCAAGAGCATTCAGTGCTGGCACTTTTCATCTCTGAGCAATTGCTCGACGTTTGCAATTTCTCACCTGAGTTCTCTTTAGAGTGCACGAGAGGATGAGCAGAAGATTAGGTGGCTAGAGAAGCCCAGAGCCCCAGTGTTCTTAGGGCTACAAAAGCGCTTCCAAGGCAGGGTGCTGGCTAGCAACAGCTTTCAGTGCTGGCACTGTTCATCTCTGAGCAATTGCTCGACGTTTGCAATTTCTCACCTGAGCTCTCTTTAGACTGCGCGAGAGGATGAGCAGAAGTGTAGGTGGCTAGAGAAGCCCAGAGCCCCAGTGTTCTTAGGCCTACAAAAGCGCTTCCAAGGAAGGGTGCTGGCTAGCAACAGCTTTCAGTGCTGACACTTTTCATCTCTGAGCAATTGCTCGATGTTTGCAATTTCTCAGCTCGTGTCTACGAGACAGAGAGTTAGTGACCGTGATGTTTGGTGGCTAGAGAAGCGCAAAGCCCCAGTGTTGCTGCGCCTGTGAAAGCGCTTCCAAGGAAGGGTGCTGGCTAGCAACAGCTTTCAGTGCTGGCACTTTTCATCTCTGAGCAATTGCTCGACGTTTGCAATTTCTCACCTGAGCTCTCTTTAGAGTGCGCGAGAGGATGAGCAGAAGATTAGGTGGCTAGAGAAGCCCAGAGCCCCAGTGTTCTTAGGCCTACAAGAGCGCTTCCAAGGAAGGGTGCTGGCTAGCAAGAGCTTTCAGTGCTGGCACTTTTCATCTCTGAGCAATTGCTCGACGTTTGCAATTTCTCCCCTGAGCTCTCTTTAGACTGCACGAGAGGATGAGCAGAAGATTAGGTGGCTAGAGAAGCCCAGAGCCCCAGTGTTCTTAGGCCTACAAAAGCACTTCCAAGGAAGGGGGCTGGCTAGCAACAGCTTTCAGTGCTGGCACTTTTCATCTCTGAGCAATTGCTCGACGTTTGCAATTTCTCAACTCGTATCTACGAGACGGAAAGAGAATGACCGTGACGTTTGGTGGGTAGAGAAGCGCAAAGCCCCAGTGTTGCTGCGCCTGTGAAAGCGCTTCCAAGGAAGGGTGCTGGCTAGCAACAGCTTTCAGTGCTGGCACTTTTCATCTTTGAGCAATTGCTCGACGTTTGCAATTTCTCAGCTCTTATCTACGAGACGGAGAGATAGTGACCGTGACGTTTGGTGGGTAGAGAAGCGCAAAGCCCCAGTGTTGCTGTGCCTGTGAAAGCGCTTCCAAGGAAGGGTGCTGGCTAGCAACAGCTTTCAGTGCTGGCACTTTTCATCTCTGAGCAATTGCTCGACGTTTGCAATTTCTCAGCTCTTATCTACGAGATGGAGAGATATTGAGTGTGACGTTTGGTGGCTAGAGAAGAGCAAAGTCCCAGTGTTGCTGCGCGTGTGAAAGCGCTTCCAAGGAAGGGTGCTGGCTAGCAACAGCTTTCAGTGCTGGCACTTTTCATCTCTGAGCAATTGCTCGACGTTTGCAATCTCTCACCTGAGCTCTCTTTAGACTGCGCGAGAGGATGAGCAGAAGGTTAGGTGGCTAGAGAAGCGCAAAGCCCCAGTGTTCTTAGGGCTGCAAGAGCGTTTCCAAGGAAGGGTGCTGGCTAGCAACAGCTTTCAGTGCTGGCAATTTTCATCTTTGAGCAATTGCTCGACGTTTGCAATTTCTCAGCTCGTGTCTACGAGGCGGAAAGAGAAGGACCGTGATGTTTGGTGGCTAGAGAAGCGCAAAGCCCCAGTGTTGCTGTGTCTGTGAAAGCACTTCCAAGGAAGGGTGCTGGCTAGCATCAGCTTTCAGTGCTGGCACTTTTCATCTCTGAGCAATTGCTCGACGTTTGCAATTTCTCAGCTCGTGTCTACGAGACAGAAAGAGAATGACCGTGACGTTTGGCAGGTAGAGAAGCGCAAAGCCCCAGTGTCGCTGCGCCTGTGAAAGCGCTTCCAAGGAAGGGTGCTGGCTAGCAACAGCTTTCAGTGCTGGCACTTTTCATCTCTGAGCATTTGCTCGATGTTTGCAATTTCTCACCTGAGCTCTCTTTAGACTGCGCGAGAGGATGAGCAGAAGATTAGGTGGCTAGAGAAGCCCAGAGCCCCAGTGTTCTAAGGGCTACAAAAGCGCTTCCAAGGAAGGGTGCTGGCTAGCAAGAGCTTTCAGTGCTGGCACTTTTCATCTCTGAGCAATAGCTCGACGTTTGCAATTTCTCATTTCGTGTCTAGGAGACGGAAAGAGAATGACCGTGATATTTGGTTACTAGAGAAGCCCAGAGCCCCACTGTTCTTAGGCCTACAAAAGCACTTCCAAGGAAGGGTGCTGGCTAGCAACAGCTTTCAGTGCTGGCACTTTTCATCTCTCAGCAATTGCTCGATGTTTGCAATTTCTCAGCTCTTGTCTACGAGACAGAAAGAGAATGACCGTGGTGTTTGGTGGCTAGAGAAGTGCAAAGCCCCAGTGTTGCTGCGCCTGTGAAAGCGCTTCCAAGGAAGGGTGCTGGCTAGCAAGAGCATTCAGTGCTGGCACTTTTCATCTCTGAGCAATTGCTCGACGTTTGCAATTTCTCACCTGAGCTCTCTTGAGACTGCGCGAGAGGATGAGCAGAAGATTAGGTGGGTAGAGAAGCCCAGAGCCCCAGTGTTCTTAGGGCTACAAGAGCGCTTCCAAGGAAGGGTGCTGGCTAGCAACAGCTTTCAGTGCTGGCACTTTTCATCTCTGAGCAATTGCTCGACGTTTGCAATTTCTCACCTGAGCTCTCTTTAGACTGCGCGAGAGGATGAGCAGAAGAGTAGGTGGCTAGAGAAGCCCAGAGCCCCAGTGTTCTTAGGGCTACAAAAGCGCTTCCAAGGAAGGGTGCTGGCTAGCAACAGCTTTCAGTGCTGGCACTTTTCATCTCTGAGCAATTGCTGGACGTTTGCAATTTCTCACCTGAGCGCTCTTTAGACTGCGCGAGAGGATGAGCAGAAGATGAGGTGGCTAGAGAAGCAAAGAGCCCCAGTGTTCTAAGGGCTACAAAAGCGCTTCCAAGGAAGGGTGCTGGCTAGCAACAGCTTTCAGTGCTGGCACTTTTCATCTCTGAGCAATTGCTCGACGTTTGCAATTTCTCACCTGAGCTCTCTTTAGAGTGCGCGAGAGGATGAGCAGAAGGTTAGGTGGCTAGAGAAGCCCAGAGCCCCAGTGTTCTTAGGCCTACAAGAGCGCTTCCAAGGAAGGGTGCTGGCTAGCAACAGCTTTCAGTGCTGGCACTTTTCATCTCTGAGCAATTGCTGGACGTTTGCAATTTCTCACCTGAGCTCTCTTTAGACTGCGCGAGAGGATGAGCAGAAGATTAGGTGGCTAGAGAAGCCCAGAGCCCCAGTGTTCTCAGGGCTACAAAAGCGCTTCCAAGGAAGGGTGCTGGCTAGCAACAGCTTTCAGTGCTGGCACTTTTCATCTCTCAGCAATTGCTCGACGTTTGCAATCTCTCACCTGAGCTCTCTTTAGACTGCACGAGAGGATGAGCAGAAGGTTAGCTGGCTAGAGAAGCCCAGAGCCCCAGTGTTCTCAGGGCTACAAAAGCGCTTCCAAGGAAGGGTGCTGGCTAGCAACAGCTTTCAGTGCTGGCACTTTTCATCTCTGAGCAATTGCTCGACGTTTGCAATTTCTCAACTCGTATATACGAGACAGAAAGAGAATGACCGTGACGTTTGGTGGGTAGAGAAGCGCAAAGCCCCAGTGTTGCTGCGCCTGTGAAAGCGCTTCCAAGGAAGGGTGCTGGCTAGCAACAGCTTTCAGTGCTGGCACTTTTCATCTCGGAGCAATTGCTCGACGTTTGCAATATCTCACCTGAGATCTCTTTAGACTGCGCGAGAGGATGAGCAGAAGAGTAGGTGGCTAGAGAAGCCCAGAGCCCCAGGGTTCTTAGGCCTACAAAAGCGCTTCCAAGGAAGGGTGCTGGCTAGCAACAGCTTTCAGTGCTGGCACTTTTCATCTCTGAGCAATTGCTCGACGTTTGCAATTTCTCAGCTCGTGTCTACGAGACAGAGAGTTAGTGACCGTGATGTTTGGTGGCTAGAGAAGCGCAAAGCCCCAGTGTTGCTGCGCCTGTGAAAGCGCTTCCAAGGAAGGGTGCTGGCTAGCAACAGCTTTCAGTGCTGGCACTTTTCATCTCTGAGCAATTGCTCGACGTTTGCAATTTCTCACCTGAGCTCTCTTTAGAGTGCGCGAGAGGATGAGCAGAAGGTTAGGTGGCTAGAGAAGCCCAGAGCCCCAGTGTTCTTAGGCCTACAAGAGCGCTTCCAAGGAAGGGTGCTGGCTAGCAACAGCTTTCAGTGCTGGCACTTTTCATCTCTGAGCAATTGCTCGACGTTTGCAATTTCTCCCCTGAGCTCTCTTTAGACTGCACGAGAGGATGAGCAGAAGATTAGGTGGCTAGAGAAGCCCAGAGCCCCAGTGTTCTTAGGCCTACAAAAGCGCTTCCAAGGAAGGGTGCTGGCTAGCAACAGCTTTCAGTGCTGGCACTTTTCATCTTTGAGCAATTGCTCGACGTTTGCAATTTCTCAACTCGTATATACGAGACAGAAAGAGAATGACCGTGACGTTTGGTGGGTAGAGAAGCGCAAAGCCCCAGTGTTGCTGCGCCTGTGAAAGCGCTTCCAAGGAAGGGTGCTGGCTAGCCACAGCTTTCAATGCTGGCACTTTTCATCTCTGAGCAATTGCTCAACGTTTTCAATTTCTCAGATCTTATCTACGAGACGGATAAATAGTGACCGTGACATTTGGTGGCTAGAGAAGCACAAAGCCCCAGTGTTGCTGCACCTGTGAAAGCGCTTCCAAGGGAGGGTGCTGGCTAGCAACAGCTTTCAGTGCTGGCACTTTTCATCTCTCAGCAATTGCTCGACGTTTGCAATTTCTCACCTGAGCTCTCTTTAGACTGCGCGAGAGGATGAGCAGAAGAGTAGGTGGCTAGAGAAATACAGAGCCCCAGGGTTCTTAGGCCTACAAGAGCACTTCCAAGGAAGGGTGCTGGCTAGCAAGAGCTTTCAGTGCTGGCACTTTTCATCTCTGAGCAATTGCTCGACGTTTGCAATTTCTCAGCTCGTATCTACGAGACGGAAAGAGAATGACCGTGACGTTTGGTGGGTAGAGAAGCGCAAAGCCCCAGTGTTGCTGTGCCTGTGAAAGCGCTTCCAAGGAAGGGTGCTGGCTAGCAACAGCTTTCAGTGCTGGCACTTTTCATCTCTGAGCAATTGCTCGACGTTTGCAATTTCTCAGCTCTTATCTACGAGATGGAGAGATATTGAGTGTGACGTTTGGTGGCTAGAGAAGAGCAAAGTCCCAGTGTTGCTGCGCGTGTGAAAGCGCTTCCAAGGAAGGGTGCTGGCTAGCAACAGCTTTCAGTGCTGGCACTTTTCATCTCTGAGCAATTGCTCGACGTTTGCAATCTCTCACCTGAGCTCTCTTTAGACTGCGCGAGAGGATGAGCAGAAGGTTAGGTGGCTAGAGAAGCGCAAAGCCCCAGTGTTCTTAGGGCTGCAAGAGCGTTTCCAAGGAAGGGTGCTGGCTAGCAACAGCTTTCAGTGCTGGCAATTTTCATCTTTGAGCAATTGCTCGACGTTTGCAATTTCTCAGCTCGTGTCTACGAGGCGGAAAGAGAAGGACCGTGATGTTTGGTGGCTAGAGAAGCGCAAAGCCCCAGTGTTGCTGTGTCTGTGAAAGCACTTCCAAGGAAGGGTGCTGGCTAGCATCAGCTTTCAGTGCTGGCACTTTTCATCTCTGAGCAATTGCTCGACGTTTGCAATTTCTCAGCTCGTGTCTACGAGACAGAAAGAGAATGACCGTGACGTTTGGCAGGTAGAGAAGCGCAAAGCCCCAGTGTCGCTGCGCCTGTGAAAGCGCTTCCAAGGAAGGGTGCTGGCTAGCAACAGCTTTCAGTGCTGGCACTTTTCATCTCTGAGCATTTGCTCGATGTTTGCAATTTCTCACCTGAGCTCTCTTTAGACTGCGCGAGAGGATGAGCAGAAGATTAGGTGGCTAGAGAAGCCCAGAGCCCCAGTGTTCTAAGGGCTACAAAAGCGCTTCCAAGGAAGGGTGCTGGCTAGCAAGAGCTTTCAGTGCTGGCACTTTTCATCTCTGAGCAATAGCTCGACGTTTGCAATTTCTCATTTCGTGTCTAGGAGACGGAAAGAGAATGACCGTGATATTTGGTTACTAGAGAAGCCCAGAGCCCCAGTGTTCTTAGGCCTACAAAAGCACTTCCAAGGAAGGGTGCTGGCTAGCAACAGCTTTCAGTGCTGGCACTTTTCATCTCTCAGCAATTGCTCGATGTTTGCAATTTCTCAGCTCTTGTCTACGAGACAGAAAGAGAATGACCGTGGTGTTTGGTGGCTAGAGAAGTGCAAAGCCCCAGTGTTGCTGCGCCTGTGAAAGCGCTTCCAAGGAAGGGTGCTGGCTAGCAAGAGCATTCAGTGCTGGCACTTTTCATCTCTGAGCAATTGCTCGACGTTTGCAATTTCTCACCTGAGCTCTCTTGAGACTGCGCGAGAGGATGAGCAGAAGATTAGGTGGGTAGAGAAGCCCAGAGCCCCAGTGTTCTTAGGGCTACAAGAGCGCTTCCAAGGAAGGGTGCTGGCTAGCAACAGCTTTCAGTGCTGGCACTTTTCATCTCTGAGCAATTGCTCGACGTTTGCAATTTCTCACCTGAGCTCTCTTTAGACTGCGCGAGAGGATGAGCAGAAGAGTAGGTGGCTAGAGAAGCCCAGAGCCCCAGTGTTCTTAGGGCTACAAAAGCGCTTCCAAGGAAGGGTGCTGGCTAGCAACAGCTTTCAGTGCTGGCACTTTTCATCTCTGAGCAATTGCTGGACGTTTGCAATTTCTCACCTGAGCGCTCTTTAGACTGCGCGAGAGGATGAGCAGAAGATGAGGTGGCTAGAGAAGCAAAGAGCCCCAGTGTTCTAAGGGCTACAAAAGCGCTTCCAAGGAAGGGTGCTGGCTAGCAACAGCTTTCAGTGCTGGCACTTTTCATCTCGGAGCAATTGCTCGACGTTTGCAATTTCTCACCTGAGCTCTCTTTAGAGTGCGCGAGAGGATGAGCAGAAGGTTAGGTGGCTAGAGAAGCCCAGAGCCCCAGTGTTCTTAGGCCTACAAGAGCGCTTCCAAGGAAGGGTGCTGGCTAGCAACAGCTTTCAGTGCTGGCACTTTTCATCTCTGAGCAATTGCTGGACGTTTGCAATTTCTCACCTGAGCTCTCTTTAGACTGCGCGAGAGGATGAGCAGAAGATTAGGTGGCTAGAGAAGCCCAGAGCCCCAGTGTTCTTTGGGCTACAAAAGCGCTTCCAAGGAAGGGTGCTGGCTAGCAACAGCTTTCAGTGCTGGCACTTTTCATCTCTCAGCAATTGCTCGACGTTTGCAATCTCTCACCTGAGCTCTCTTTAGACTGCACGAGAGGATGAGCAGAAGGTTAGCTGGCTAGAGAAGCCCAGAGCCCCAGTGTTCTCAGGGCTACAAAAGCGCTTCCAAGGAAGGGTGCTGGCTAGCAACAGCTTTCAGTGCTGGCACTTTTCATCTCTGAGCAATTGCTCGACGTTTGCAATTTCTCAACTCGTATATACGAGACAGAAAGAGAATGACCGTGACGTTTGGTGGGTAGAGAAGCGCAAAGCCCCAGTGTTGCTGCGCCTGTGAAAGCGCTTCCAAGGAAGGGTGCTGGCTAGCAACAGCTTTCAGTGCTGGCACTTTTCATCTCGGAGCAATTGCTCGACGTTTGCAATTTCTCACCTGAGCTCTCTTTAGAGTGCGCGAGAGGATGAGCAGAAGGTTAGGTGGCTAGAGAAGCCCAGAGCCCCAGTGTTCTTAGGCCTACAAGAGCGCTTCCAAGGAAGGGTGCTGGCTAGCAAGAGCTTTCAGTGCTGGCACTTTTCATCTCTGAGCAATTGCTCGACGTTTGCAATTTCTCCCCTGAGCTCTCTTTAGACTGCACGAGAGGATGAGCAGAAGATTAGGTGGCTAGAGAAGCCCAGAGCCCCAGTGTTCTTAGGCCTACAAAAGCGCTTCCAAGGAAGGGTGCTGGCTAGCAACAGCTTTCAGTGCTGGCACTTTTCATCTTTGAGCAATTGCTCGACGTTTGCAATTTCTCAACTCGTATATACGAGACAGAAAGAGAATGACCGTGACGTTTGGTGGGTAGAGAAGCGCAAAGCCCCAGTGTTGCTGCGCCTGTGAAAGCGCTTCCAAGGAAGGGTGCTGGCTAGCCACAGCTTTCAATGCTGGCACTTTTCATCTCTGAGCAATTGCTCAACGTTTTCAATTTCTCAGATCTTATCTACGAGACGGATAAATAGTGACCGTGACATTTGGTGGCTAGAGAAGCACAAAGCCCCAGTGTTGCTGCACCTGTGAAAGCGCTTCCAAGGGAGGGTGCTGGCTAGCAACAGCTTTCAGTGCTGGCACTTTTCATCTCTCAGCAATTGCTCGACGTTTGCAATTTCTCACCTGAGCTCTCTTTAGACTGCGCGAGAGGATGAGCAGAAGAGTAGGTGGCTAGAGAAATACAGAGCCCCAGGGTTCTTAGGCCTACAAGAGCACTTCCAAGGAAGGGTGCTGGCTAGCAAGAGCTTTCAGTGCTGGCACTTTTCATCTCTGAGCAATTGCTCGACGTTTGCAATTTCTCAGCTCGTGTCTACGAGACAGAAAGAGAATGACCGTGACGTTTGGTGGGTAGACAAGCGCAAAGCCCCAGTGTTGCTGCACCTTTGAAAGCGCTTCCAAGGAGGGGTGCTGGCTAGCAACAGCTTTCAGTGCTGGCCCTTTTCATCTCTGAGCAATTGCTGGACATTTGCAATTTCACACCTGAGCTCTCTTTAGACTGCACGAGAGGATGAGCAGAAGAGTAGGTGGCTAGAGAAGCCCAGAGCCCCAGTGTTCTTAGGCCTACAAAAGCGATTCCTAGGAATGGTGCTGGCTAGCAACAGCTTTCAGTGCTGGCACTTTTCATCTCTGAGCAATTGCTCGACGTTTGCAATTTCTCAGCTCGTGTCTACGAGACAGAAAGAGAATGACCGTAACGTTTGGCGGGTAGAGAAGCGCAAAGCCCCAGTGTTGCTGCGCCTGTGAAAGCGCTTCCAAGGAAGGGTGCTGGCTAGCAACAGCTTTCAGTGCTGGCACTTTTCATCTCTGAGCATTTGCTCGACGTTTGCAATTTCTCAGCTCGTGTCTACGAGACAGAAAGAGAATGACCGTGATGTTTGGTGGGTAGAGAAGCGCAAAGCCCCAGTGTTGCTGCGCCTGTGAAAGCGCTTCCAAGGAAGGGTGCTGGCTAGCAACAGCTTTCAGTGCTGGCACTTTTCATCTCTGAGCAATTGCTGGACATTTGCAATTTCTCACCTGAGATCTCTTTAGACTGCGCGAGAGGATGAGCAGAAGATTAGGTGTCTAGAGAAGCCCAGAGCCCCAGTGTTCTTAGGGCTACAAGAGCGCTTCCAAGGAAGGGTGCTGGCTAGCAACAGCTTTCAGTGCTGGCACTTTTCATCTCTGAGGAATTGCTCGACGTTTGCAATTTCTCAGCTCGTGTCTACGAGACAGAGAGTTAGTGACCGTGATGTTTGGTGGGTAGAGAAGCGCAAAGCCCCAGTGTTGCTGTGCCTGTGAAAGCGCTTCCAAGGAAGGGTGCTGGCTAGCAAGAGCTTTCAGTGCTGGCACTTTTCATCTCTGAGCAATTGCTGGACGTTTGCAATTTCTCACCTGAGCTCTCTTTAGAGTGCGCGAGAGGATGAGCAGAAGGTTAGGTGGCTAGAGAAGCCCAGAGCCCCAGTGTTCTTAGGGCTGCAAAAGCGTTTCCAAGGAAGGGTGCTGGCTAGCAACAGCTTTCAGTGCTGGCACTTTTCATCTCTGAGCAATTGCTCGACGTTTGCAATTTCTCAGCTCATGTCTACGAGGCGGAAAGAGAAGGACCGTGATGTTTGGTGGGTAGAGAAGCGCAAAGCCCCAGTGTTGCTGTGCCTGTGAAAGCGCTTCCAAGGAAGGGTGCTGGCTAGCAAGAGCTTTCAGTGCTGGCACTTTTCATCTCTGAGCAATTGCTCGACGTTTGCAATTTCTCACCTGAGCTCTCTTTAGACTGCGCGAGAGGATGAGCAGGAGATTAGGTGGCTAGAGAAGCCCAGAGCCCCAGTGTTCTTAGGGCTACAAGAGCGCTTCCAAAGAAGGGTGCTGGCTAGCATCAGCTTTCAGTGCTGGCACTTTTCATCTTTGAGCAATTGCTCGACGTTTGCAATTTTTCACCTGAGCTCTCTTTAGACTGCGTGAGAGGATGAGCAGAAGAGTAGGTGGCTAGAGAAGCCCAGAGCCCCAGTGTTCTTAGGGCTACAAAAGCGCTTCCAAGGAAGGGTGCTGGCTAGCAAGAGCTTTCAGTGCTGGCACTTTTCATCTTTGAGCAATTGCTCGACGTTTGCAATTTCTCAGCTCGTGTCTACGAGACAGAGAGTTAGTGACCGTGACGTTTGGTGGCTAGAGAAGCGCGAAGCCCCAGTGTTGCTGCGCCTGTGAAAGCGCTTCCAAGGAAGGGTGCTGGCTAGCAACAGCTTTCAGTGCTGGCACTTTTCATCTCTGAGCAATTGCTCGACGTTTGCAATTTCTCACCTGAGCTCTCTTTAGACTGCGCGAGAGGATGAGCAGAAGATTAGGTGGCTAGAGAAGCCCAGAGCCCCAGTGTTCTTAGGGCTACAAAAGCGCTTCCAAGGAAGGGTGCTGGCTAGCAACAGCTTTCAGTGCTGGCACTTTTCATCTCTGAGCAATTGCTCAACGTTTGCAATTTCTCACCAGAGCTCTCTTTAGACTGCGCGAGAGGATGAGCAGAAGAGTAGGTGGCTAGAGAAGCCCAGAGCCCCAGTGTTCTTAGGCCTACAGGAGCGCTTCCAAGGAAGGGTGCTGGCTAGCAACAGCTTTCAATGCTGGCACTTTTCATCTCTGAGCAATTGGTGGACGTTTGCAATTTCTCACCTGAGCTCTCTTTAGACTGCGCGAGAGGATGAGCAGAAGATGAGGTGGCTAGAGAAGCCCAGAGCCCCAGTGTTCTTAGGGCTACAAAAGTGCTTCCAAGGAAGGGTGCTGGCTAGCAACAGCTTTGAATGCTGGCACTTTTCATCTCTGAGCAATTGCTCGACGTTTGCAATTTCTCAACTCGTGTCTACGAGACGGAGAGATATTGACCGTGACGTTTGGTGCCTAGAGAAGCGCAAAGCCCCAGTGTTGCTGCGCCTGTGAAAGCGCTTCCAAGGAAGGGTGCTGGCTAGCAACAGCTTTCAGTGCTGGCACTTTTCATCTCTGAGCAATTGCTCGACGTTTGCAATTTCTCCCCTGAGCTCTCTTTAGACTGCGCGAGAGGATGAGCAGAAGAGTAGGTGGCTAGAGAAGCCCAGAGCCCCAGTGTTCTCAGGGCTACAAAAGCGCTTCCAAGGAAGGGTGCTGGCTAGCAACAGCTTTCAGTGCTGGCACTTTTCATCTCTGAGCAATTGCTCGACGTTTGCAATCTCTCACCTGAGCTCTCTTTAGACTGCGCGAGAGGATGAGCAGAAGATTAGGTGGCTAGAGAAGCCCAGAGCCCCACTGTTCTTAGGCCTACAAGAGCACTTCCAAGGAAGGGTGCTGGCTAGCAACAGCTTTCAGTGCTGGCACTTTTCATCTCTGAGCAATTGCTCGACGTTTGCAATTTCTCAGCTCGTGTCTACGAGGCGGAAATAGAAGGACCGTGATGTTTGGTTGGTAGAGAAGCGCAAAGCCCCAGTGTTGCTGTGCCTGTGAAAGTGCTTCCAAGGAAGGGTGCTGGCTAGCAACAGCTTTCAGTGCTGGCACTTTTCATCTCTGAGCAATTGCTCGACGTTTGCAATTTCTCACCTGAGCTCTCTTTAGACTGCGCGAGAGGATGAGCAGAAGATTAGGTGGCTAGAGAAGCCCAGAGCCCCACTGTTCTTAGGCCTACAAAAGCGCTTCCAAGGAAGGGTGCTGGCTAGCAACAGCTTTCAGTGCTGGCACTTTTCATCTTTGAGCAATTGCTCGACATTTGCAATTTCACAGCTCGTATCTACGAGACAGAAAGAGAATGACCGTGATGTTTGGTGGCTAGAGAAGCGCAAAGCCCCAGTTTTGCTGCGCCTGTGAAAGCGCTTCCAAGGAAGGGTGCTGGCTAGCAACAGCTTTCAGTGCTGGCACTTTTCATCTCTGAGCAATTGCTCGACGTTTGCAATTTCTCACCTGAGCTCTCTTTAGACTGCGCGAGAGGATGAGCAGAAGATGAGGTGGCTAGAGAAGCCCAGAGCCCCAGTGCTCTTAGGGCTACAAAAGCGCTTCCAAGGAAGGGTGCTGGCTAGCAAGAGCTTTCAGTGCTGGCACTTTTCATCTCTGAGCAATTGCTCGACGTTTGCAATTTCTCAACTCGTGTCTACGAGACGGAGAGATATTGACCGTGACGTTTGGTGCCTAGAGAAGCGCAAAGCCCCAGTGTTGCTGCGCCTGTGAAAGCGCTTCCAAGGAAGGGTGCTGGCTAGCAACAGCTTTCAGTGCTGGCACTTTTCATCTCTGAGCAATTGCTCGACGTTTGCAATTTCTCCCCTGAGCTCTCTTTAGACTGCGCGAGAGGATGAGCAGAAGAGTAGGTGGCTAGAGAAGCCCAGAGCCCCAGTGTTCTTTGGGCTACAAAAGCGCTTCCAAGGAAGGGTGCTGGCTAGCCACAGCTTTCAGTGCTGGCACTTTTCATCTCTCAGCAATTGCTCGACGTTTGCAATCTCTCACCTGAGCTCTCTTTAGACTGCGCGAGAGGATGAGCAGAAGATTAGGTGGCTAGAGAAGCCCAGAGCCCCACTGTTCTTAGGCCTACAAGAGCACTTCCAAGGAAGGGTGCTGGCTAGCAACAGCTTTCAGTGCTGGCACTTTTCATCTCTCAGCAATTGCTGGACGTTTGCAATTTCTCAGCTCGTGTCTACGAGGCGGAAATAGAAGGACCGTGATGTTTGGTTGGTAGAGAAGCGCAAAGCACCAGTGTTGCTGTGCCTGTGAAAGTGCTTCCAAGGAAGGGTGCTGGCTAGCAAGAGCTTTCAGTGCTGGCACTTTTCATCTCTGAGCAATTGCTCGACGTTTGCAATTTCTCACCTGAGCTCTCTTTAGACTGCGCGAGAGGATGAGCAGAAGATTAGGTGGCTAGAGAAGCCCAGAGCCCCAGTGTTCTTAGGCCTACAAAAGCGCTTCCAAGGAAGGGTGCTGGCTAGCAAGAGCTTTCAGTGCTGGCACTTTTCATCTTTGAGCAATTGCTCGACATTTGCAATTTCACAGCTCGTATCTACGAGACAGAAAGAGATTGACCGTGATGTTTGGTGGCTAGAGAAGCGCAAAGCCCCAGTTTTGCTGCGCCTGTGAAAGCGCTTCCAAGGAAGGGTGCTGGCTAGCAACAGCTTTCAGTGCTGGCACTTTTCATCTCTGAGCAATTGCTCGACGTTTGCAATTTCTCACCTGAGCTCTCTTTAGACTGCGCGAGAGGATGAGCAGAAGATGAGGTGGCTAGAGAAGCCCAGAGCCCCAGTGCTCTTAGGGCTACAAAAGCGCTTCCAAGGAAGGGTGCTGGCTAGCAACAGCTTTCAATGCTGGCACTTTTCATCTCTGAGCAATTGCTCGACGTTTGCAATTTCTCAACTCGTGTCTACGAGACGGAGAGATATTGACCGTGACGTTTGGTGCCTAGAGAAGCGCAAAGCCCCAGTGTTGCTGCGCCTGTGAAAGCGCTTCCAAGGAAGGGTGCTGGCTAGCAACAGCTTTCAGTGCTGGCACTTTTCATCTCTGAGCAATTGCTCGACGTTTGCAATTTCTCACCTGAGCTCTCGTTAGACTGCGCGAGAGGATGAGCAGAAGATTAGGTGGTTAGAGAAGCCCAGAGCCCCAGTGTTCTAAGGGCTACAAAAGCGCTTCCAAGGAAGGGTGCTGGCTAGCAACAGCTTTCAGTGCTGGCACTTTTCATCTCTGAGCAATTGCTCGACGTTTGCAATTTCTCACCTGAGCTCTCTTTAGACTGCGCGAGAGGATGAGCAGAAGATTAGGTGGTTAGAGAAGCCCAGAGCCCCAGTGTTCTTAGGCCTACAAGAGCGCTTCCAAGGAAGGGTGCTGGCTAGCAACAGCTTTCAGTGCTGGCACTTTTCATCTCTGAGCAATTGCTCGACGTTTGCAATTTCTCACCTGAGCTCTCTTTAGACTGCGCGAGAGGATGAGCAGAAGAGTAGGTGGCTAGAGAAGCCCAGAGCCCCAGTGTTCTTAGGCCTACAAAAGCGCTTCCAAGGAAGGGTGCTGGCTAGCAACAGCTTTCAGTGCTGACACTTTTCATCTCTGAGCAATTGCTCGACGTTTGCAATTTCTCAGCACGTGTCTACGAGACAGAGAGATAGTGACCGTGATGCTTGGTGGCTAGAGAAGCGCAAAGCCCCAGTGTTGCTGCACCTGTGAAAGTGCTTCCAAGGAAGGGTGCTGGCTAGCAACAGCTTTCAGTGCTGGCACTTTTCATCTCTGAGCAATTGCTCGACGTTTGCAATTTCTCAACTCGTATCTACGAGACGGAAAGAGAATGACCGTGATGTTTGGTGGGTAGAGAAGCGCAAAGCCCCAGTGTTGCTGCGCCTGTGAAAGCGCTTCCAAGGAAGGGTGCTGGCTAGCAACAGCTTTCAGTGCTGGCACTTTTCATCTCTCAGCAATTGCTCGACGTTTGCAATTTCTCAGCTCTTATCTACGAGACGGAGAGATAGTGACCGTGAGGTTTGGTGGGTAGAGAAGCGCAAAGCCCCAGTGTTGCTGCGCCTGTGAAAGCGCTTCCAAGGAAGGGTGCTGGCTAGCAAGAGCTTTCAGTGCTGGCACTTTTCATCTCTGAGCAATTGCTCGACGTTTGCAATTTCTCAGCTCTTATCTACGAGACGGAGAGATAGTGACCGTGAGGTTTGGTGGGTAGAGAAGCGCAAAGCCCCAGTGTTGATGCGCCTGTGAAAGCGCTTCCAAGGAAGGGTGCTGGCTAGCAACAGCTTTCAGTGCTGGCACTTTTCATCTCTGAGCAATTGCTCGACGTTTGCAATTTCTCACCTGAGCTCTCTTTAGACTGCGCGAGAGGATGAGCAGAAGGTTAGGTGGCTAGAGAAGCGCAAAGCCCCAGTGTTCTTAGGGCTACAAAAGCGCTTCCAAGGAAGGGTGCTGGCTAGCAACAGCTTTCAGTGCTGGCACTTTTCATCTCGGAGCAATTGCTCGACGTTTGCAATTTCTCACCTGAGCTCTCTTTAGACTGCGCGAGAGGATGAGCAGAAGATTAGGTGGCTAGAGAAGCCCAGATCCCCAGTGTTCTTAGGCCTACAAAAGCGCTTCCAAGGAAGGGTGCTGGCTAGCAACAGCTTTCAGTGCTGGCACTTTTCATCTCTGAGCAATTGCTCGACGTTTGCAATTTCTCAGCTCATGTCTATGAGACAGAAAGAGAAAGACCGTGACATTTGGTGGCTAGAGAAGCGCAAAGCCCCAGTGTTCTTAGGCCTACAAAATCGCTTCCAAGGAAGGGTGCTGGCTAGCAAGAGCTTTCAGTGCTGGCACTTTTCATCTCTGAGCAATTGCTCGACGTTTGCAATTTCTCACCTGAGCTCTCTTTAGACTGTGCGAGAGGATGAGCAGAAGGTTAGGTGGGTAGAGAAGCGCAAAGCCCCAGTGTTCTTAGGCCTACAAAAGCGCTTCCAAGGAAGGGTGCTGGCTAGCAAGAGCTTTCAGTGCTGGCACTTTTCATCTCTGAGCAATTGCTCGACGTTTGCAATTTCTCACCTGAGCTCTCTTGAGACTGCGCGAGAGGATGAGCAGAAGATTAGGTGGCTAGAGAAGCCCAGAGCCCCACTGTTCTTAGGGCTACAAAAGCGCTTCCAAGGAAGGCTGCTGGCTAGCAACAGCTTTCAGTGCTGGCACTTTTCATCTCTGAGCAATTGCTCGACGTTTGCAATTTCTCAGCTCGTGTCTATGAGACAGAAAGAGAAAGACCGTGACATTTGGTGGCTAGAGAAGCGCAAAGCCCCAGTGTTGCTGCGCCTGTGAAAGCGCTTCCAAGGAAGGGTGCTGGCTAGCAACAGCTTTCAGTGCTGGCACTTTTCATCTCTGAGCAATTGCTCAACGTTTGCAGTCTCTCACCTGAGCTCTCTTTAGACTGCGCGAGAGGATGAGCAGAAGAGTAGGTGACTAGAGAAGCCCAGAGCCCCAGTGTTCTTAGGCCTACAAAAGCGCTTCCAAGGAAGGGTGCTGGCTAGCAAGAGCTTTCAGTGCTGGCACTTTTCATCTCTGAGCAATTGCTCGACGTTTGCAATTTCTCAGCTCGTGTCTATGAGACAGAAAGAGAAAGACCGTGATGTTTGGTGGCTAGAGAAGCGCAAAGCCCCAGTGTTGCTGCGCCTGTGAAAGCGCTTCCAAGGAAGGGTGCTGGCTAGCAACAGCTTTCACTGCTGGCACTTTTCATCTCTCAGCAATTGCTCGACGTTTGCAATTTCTCAGCTCTTATCTACGAGACGGAGAGATAGTGACCGTGAGGTTTGGTGGCTAGAGAAGCGCAAAGCCCCAGTGTTGCTGCGCCTGTGAAAGCGCTTCCAAGGAAGGGTGCTGGCTAGCAAGAGCTTTCAGTGCTGGCACTTTTCATCTCTGAGCAATTGCTCGACGTTTGCAATTTCTCAGCTCTTATCTACGAGACGGAGAGATAGTGACCGTGAGGTTTGGTGGGTAGAGAAGCGCAAAGCCCCAGTGTTGATGCGCCTGTGAAAGCGCTTCCAAGGAAGGGTGCTGGCTAGCAACAGCTTTCAGTGCTGCACTTTTCATCTCTAAGCAATTGCTGGACGTTTGCAATCTCTCACCTGAGCTCTCTTTAGACTGCACGAGAGGATGAGCAGAAGATTAGGTGGCTAGAGAAGCCCAGAGCCCCAGTGTTCTTAGGCCTACAAAAGCGCTTCCAAGGAAGGGTGCTGGCTAGCAACAGCTTTCAGTGCTGGCACTTTTCATCTCTGAGCAATTGCTCGACGTTTGCAATTTCTCAGCTCATGTCTATGAGACAGAAAGAGAAAGACCGTGACATTTGGTGGCTAGAGAAGCGCAAAGCCCCAGTGTTCTTAGGCCTACAAAATCGCTTCCAAGGAAGGGTGCTGGCTAGCAAGAGCTTTCAGTGCTGGCACTTTTCATCTCTGAGCAATTGCTCGACGTTTGCAATTTCTCACCTGAGCTCTCTTTAGACTGCGCGAGAGGATGAGCAGAAGGTTAGGTGGGTAGAGAAGCGCAAAGCCCCAGTATTGCTGCGCCTGTGAAAGCGCTTCCAAGGAAGGGTGCTGGCTAGCAACAGCTTTCAGTGCTGGCACTTTTCATCTCTGAGCAATTGCTCGACGTTTGCAATTTCTCACCTGAGCTCTCTTGAGACTGCGCGAGAGGATGAGCAGAAGATTAGGTGGCTAGAGAAGCCCAGAGCCCCAGTGTTCTTAGGGCTACAAGAGCGCTTCCAAGGAAGGGTGCTGGCTAGCAACAGCTTTCAGTGCTGGCACTTTTCATCTCTGAGCAATTGCTCGACGTTTGCAATTTCTCACCTGAGCTCTCTTTAGACTGCGCGAGAGGATGAGCAGAAGATGAGGTGGCTAGAGAAGCCCAGAGCCCCAGTGCTCTTAGGGCTACAAAAGCGCTTCCAAGGAAGGGTGCTGGCTAGCAACAGCTTTCAATGCTGGCACTTTTCATCTCTGAGCAATTGCTCGACGTTTGCAATTTCTCAACTCGTGTCTACGAGACGGAGAGATATTGACCGTGACGTTTGGTGCCTAGAGAAGCGCAAAGCCCCAGTGTTGCTGCGCCTGTGAAAGCGCTTCCAAGGAAGGGTGCTGGCTAGCAACAGCTTTCAGTGCTGGCACTTTTCATCTCTGAGCAATTGCTCGACGTTTGCAATTTCTCACCTGAGCTCTCGTTAGACTGCGCGAGAGGATGAGCAGAAGATTAGGTGGTTAGAGAAGCCCAGAGCCCCAGTGTTCTAAGGGCTACAAAAGCACTTCCAAGGAAGGGTGCTGGCTAGCAACAGCTTTCAGTGCTGGCACTTTTCATCTCTCAGCAATTGCTCGACGTTTGCAATTTCTCCCCTGAGCTCTCTTTAGACTGCGCGAGAGGATGAGCAGAAGAGTAGGTGGCTAGAGAAGCCCAGAGCCCCAGTGTTCTTAGGCCTACAAAAGCGCTTCCAAGGAAGGGTGCTGGCTAGCAACAGCTTTCAGTGCTGACACTTTTCATCTCTGAGCAATTGCTCGACGTTTGCAATTTCTCAGCACGTGTCTACGAGACAGAGAGATAGTGACCATGACGTTTGGTGGCTAGAGAAGCGCAAAGCCCCAGTGTTGCTGCACCTGTGAAAGTGCTTCCAAGGAAGGGTGCTGGCTAGCAACAGCTTTCAGTGCTGGCACTTTTCATCTCTGAGCAATTGCTCGACGTTTGCAATTTCTCAACTCGTATCTACGAGACGGAAAGAGAATGACCGTGATGTTTGGTGGGTAGAGAAGCGCAAAGCCCCAGTGTTGCTGCGCCTGTGAAAGCGCTTCCAAGGAAGGGTGCTGGCTAGCAACAGCTTTCAGTGCTGGCACTTTTCATCTCTGAGCAATTGCTCAACGTTTGCAGTCTCTCACCTGAGCTCTCTTTAGACTGCGCGAGAGGATGAGCAGAAGAGTAGGTGACTAGAGAAGCCCAGAGCCCCAGTGTTCTTAGGCCTACAAAAGCGCTTCCAAGGAAGGGTGCTGGCTAGCAACAGCTTTCAGTGCTGGCACTTTTCATCTCTGAGCAATTGCTCGACGTTTGCAATTTCTCAGCTCGTGTCTATGAGACAGAAAGAGAAAGACCGTGATGTTTGGTGGCTAGAGAAGCGCAAAGCCCCAGTGTTGCTGCGCCTGTGAAAGCGCTTCCAAGGAAGGGTGCTGGCTAGCAAGAGCTTTCAGTGCTGGCACTTTTCATCTCTCAGCAATTGCTCGACGTTTGCAATTTCTCAGCTCTTATCTACGAGACGGAGAGATAGTGACCGTGAGGTTTGGTGGGTAGAGAAGCGCAAAGCCCCAGTGTTGCTGCGCCTGTGAAAGCGCTTCCAAGGAAGGGTGCTGGCTAGCAAGAGCTTTCAGTGCTGGCACTTTTCATCTCTGAGCAATTGCTCGACGTTTGCAATTTCTCAGCTCTTATCTACGAGACGGAGAGATAGTGACCGTGAGGTTTGGTGGGTAGAGAAGCGCAAAGCCCCAGTGTTGCTGCGCCTGTGAAAGCGCTTCCAAGGAAGGGTGCTGGCTAGCAACAGCTTTCAGTGCTGGCACTTTTCATCTCTGAGCAATTGCTCGACGTTTGCAATTTCTCACCTGAGCTCTCTTTAGACTGCGCGAGAGGATGAGCAGAAGGTTAGGTGGCTAGAGAAGCGCAAAGCCCCAGTGTTCTCAGGGCTACAAAAGCGCTTCCAAGGAAGGGTGCTGGCTAGCAAGAGCTTTCAGTGCTGGCACTTTTCATCTCGGAGCAATTGCTCGACGTTTGCAATTTCTCACCTGAGCTCTCTTTAGACTGCGCGAGAGGATGAGCAGAAGATTAGGTGGCTAGAGAAGCCCAGATCCCCAGTGTTCTTAGGCCTACAAAAGCGCTTCCAAGGAAGGGTGCTGGCTAGCAACAGCTTTCAGTGCTGGCACTTTTCATCTCTGAGCAATTGCTCGACGTTTGCAATTTCTCAGCTCATGTCTATGAGACAGAAAGAGAAAGACCGTGACATTTGGTGGCTAGAGAAGCGCAAAGCCCCAGTGTTCTTAGGCCTACAAAATCGCTTCCAAGGAAGGGTGCTGGCTAGCAAGAGCTTTCAGTGCTGGCACTTTTCATCTCTGAGCAATTGCTCGACGTTTGCAATTTCTCACCTGAGCTCTCTTTAGACTGTGCGAGAGGATGAGCAGAAGGTTAGGTGGGTAGAGAAGCGCAAAGCCCCAGTGTTCTTAGGCCTACAAAAGCGCTTCCAAGGAAGGGTGCTGGCTAGCAAGAGCTTTCAGTGCTGGCACTTTTCATCTCTGAGCAATTGCTCGACGTTTGCAATTTCTCACCTGAGCTCTCTTTAGACTGCGCGAGAGGATGAGCAGAAGATTAGGTGGCTAGAGAAGCCCAGAGCCCCACTGTTCTTAGGCCTACAAAAGCGCTTCCAAGGAAGGGTGCTGGCTAGCAAGAGCTTTCAGTGCTGGCACTTTTCATCTCTGAGCAATTGCTCGACGTTTGCAATTTCTCAGCTCGTGTCTATGAGACAGAAAGAGAAAGACCGTGATGTTTGGTGGCTAGAGAAGCGCAAAGCCCCAGTGTTGCTGCGCCTGTGAAAGCGCTTCCAAGGAAGGGTGCTGGCTAGCAACAGCTTTCACTGCTGGCACTTTTCATCTCTCAGCAATTGCTCGACGTTTGCAATTTCTCAGCTCTTATCTACGAGACGGAGAGATAGTGACCGTGAGGTTTGGTGGGTAGAGAAGCGCAAAGCCCCAGTGTTGCTGCGCCTGTGAAAGCGCTTCCAAGGAAGGGTGCTGGCTAGCAAGAGCTTTCAGTGCTGGCACTTTTCATCTCTGAGCAATTGCTCGACGTTTGCAATTTCTCAGCTCTTATCTACGAGACGGAGAGATAGTGACCGTGAGGTTTGGTGGGTAGAGAAGCGCAAAGCCCCAGTGTTGATGCGCCTGTGAAAGCGCTTCCAAGGAAGGGTGCTGGCTAGCAACAGCTTTCAGTGCTGGCACTTTTCATCTCTGAGCAATTGCTGGATGTTTGCAATTTCTCACCTGAGCTCTCTTTAGACTGCACGAGAGGATGAGCAGAAGATTAGGTGGCTAGAGAAGCCCAGAGCCCCAGTGTTCTTAGGGCTACAAAAGCGCTTCCAAGGAAGGGTGCTGGCTAGCAACAGCTTTCAGTGCTGGCACTTTTCATCTCTGAGCAATTGCTCGACGTTTGCAATTTCTCAGCTCATGTCTATGAGACAGAAAGAGAAAGACCGTGACATTTGGTGGCTAGAGAAGCGCAAAGCCCCAGT
Source organism: Sarcoramphus papa (assembly GCA_037962945.1). NCBI lineage: Eukaryota > Metazoa > Chordata > Aves > Accipitriformes > Cathartidae > Sarcoramphus > Sarcoramphus papa. The sequence goes on from CM075586.1 coordinate 97,215,434, forward strand.
GTTCTTAGGCCTACAAAATCGCTTCCAAGGAAGGGTGCTGGCTAGCAAGAGCTTTCAGTGCTGGCACTTTTCATCTCTGAGCAATTGCTCGACGTTTGCAATTTCTCACCTGAGCTCTCTTTAGACTGCGCGAGAGGATGAGCAGAAGATTAGGTGGCTAGAGAAGCCCAGAGCCCCAGTGTTCTTAGGGCTACAAGAGCGCTTCCAAGGAAGGGTGCTGGCTAGCAACAGCTTTCAGTGCTGGCACTTTTCATCTCTGAGCAATTGCTCGACGTTTGCAATTTCTCAGCTCGTGTCTATGAGACACAAAGAGAAAGACCGTGACATTTGGTGGCTAGAGAAGCGCAAAGCCCCAGTGTTGCTGCGCCTGTGAAAGCGCTTCCAAGGAAGGGTGCTGGCTAGCAACAGCTTTCAGTGCTGGCACTTTTCATCTCTGAGCAATTGCTCGACGTTTGCAATTTCTCAGCTCGTGTCTATGAGACACAAAGAGAAAGACCGTGACATTTGGTGGCTAGAGAAGCGCAAAGCCCCAGTGTTGCTGCGCCTGTGAAAGCGCTTCCAAGGAAGGGTGCTGGCTAGCAACAGCTTTCAGTGCTGGCACTTTTCATCTCTGAGCAATTGCTGGACGTTTGCAATCTCTCACCTGAGCTCTCTTTAGACTGCACGAGAGGTTGAGCAGAAGATTAGGTGGCTAGAGAAGCCCAGAGCCCCAGTGTTCTTAGGCCTACAAAAGCGCTTCCAAGGAAGGGTGCTGGCTAGCAACAGCTTTCAGTGCTGGCACTTTTCATCTCTGAGCAATTGCTCGACGTTTGCAATTTCTCAGCTCTTATCTACGAGGCGGAGAGATAGTGACCGTGATGTTTGGTGTTTAGAGAAGGCAAAGCCCCAGTGTTGCTGTGCCTGTGAAAGCGCTTCCAAGGAAGGGTGCTGGCTAGCAACAGCTTTCAGTGCTGGCACTTTTCATCTCTGAGCAATTGCTCGACGTTTGCAATTCCTCACCTGAGCTCTCTTTAGACTGCGCGAGAGGATGAGCAGAAGATTAGGTGGCTAGAGAAGCCCAGAGCCCCAGTGTTGCTGCGCCTGTGAAAGCGGTTCCAAGGAAGGGTGCTGGCTAGCAACAGCTTTCAGTGCTGGCACTTTTCATCTTTGAGTAATTGCTCGACGTTTTCAATTTCTCAGCTCTTATCTACGAGACGGAGAGATAGTGACTGTGACGTTTGGTGGCTAGAGAAGTGCAAAGCCCCAGTGTTGCTGCGCCTGTGAAAGCGCTTCCAAGGAAGGGTGCTGGCTAGCAACAGCTTTCAGTGCTGGCACTTTTCATCTCTGAGCAATTGCTCGACATTTACAATTTCTCAGGTTGTGTCTACGAGAAGGAAAGAGAATGACCATGACGTTTGGTGGGTAGAGAAGCGCAAAGCCCCAGTGTTGCTGCGCCTGTGAAAGCGCTTCCAAGGAAGGGTGCTGGCTAGCAACAGCTTTCAGTGCTGGCACTTTTCATCTCTGAGCAATTGCTCGACGTTTGCAATTTCTCCCCTGAGCTCTCTTTAGACTGCGCGAGAGGATGAGCAGAAGAGTAGGTGGCTAGAGAAGCCCAGAGTCCCACTGTTCTTAGGGCTACAAGAGCGCTTCCAAGGAAGGGTGCTGGCTAGCAACAGCTTTCAGTGCTGGCACTTTTCATCTCTGAGCAATTGCTCGACGTTTGCAATTTCTCAACTTGTGTCTACGAGACGGAGAGATATTGACCGTGACGTTTGGTGGCTAGAGAAGCGCAAAGCCCCAGTGTTGCTACGCCTGTGAAAGCGCTTCCAAGGAAGGCTGCTGGGTAGCAAGAGCTTTCAGTGCTGGCACTTTTCATCTCTGAGCAATTGCTCGACGTTTGCAATTTCTTACCTGAGATCTCTTTAGACTGCGCGAGAGGATGAGCAGAAGATTAGGTGGCTAGAGAAGCCCAGAGCCCCACTGTTCTTAGGCCTACAAAAGCGCTTCCAAGGAAGGGTGCTGGCTAGCAACAGCTTTCAGTGCTGGCACTTTTCATCTTTGAGCAATTGCTCGACATTTGCAATTTCACTGCTCGTATCTACGAGACAGAAAGAGAATGACCGTGATATTTGGTGGCTAGAGAAGCGCAAAGCCCCAGTGTTGCTGCGCCTGTGAAAGCGCTTCCAAGGAAGGGTGCTGGCTAGCAAGAGCTTTCAGTGCTGGCACTTTTCATCTCTCAGCAATTGCTCGACGTTTGCAATTCCTCACCTGAGCTCTCTTTAGACTGCGCGAGAGGATGAGCAGAAGATTAGGTGGCTAGAGAAGCCCAGAGCCCCAGTGTTCTAAGGGCTACAAAAGCGCTTCCAAGGAAGGGTGCTGGCTAGCAACAGCTTTCAGTGCTGGCACTTTTCATCTCTGAGCAATTGCTCGACGTTTGCAATTTCTCAGCTCGTGTCTATGAGACAGAAAGAGAAAGACCGTGATGTTTGGTGGCTAGAGAAGCGCAAAGCCCCAGTGTTGCTGCGCCTGTGAAAGCGCTTCCAAGGAAGGGTGCTGGCTAGCAACAGCTTTCAGTGCTGGCACTTTTCATCTCTGAGCAATTGCTCAACGTTTGCAATTTCTCAACTCGTGTCTATGAGACGGAGAGATATTGACCGTGACGTTTGGTGCCTAGAGAAGCGCAAAGCCCCAGTGTTGCTGCGCCTGTGAAAGCGCTTCCAAGGAAGGGTGCTGGCTAGCAACAGCTTTCAGTGCTGGCACTTTTCATCTCTGAGCAATTGCTCGACATTTGCAATTTCTCACCTGAGCTCTCTTTAGACTGCGCGAGAGGATGAGCAGAAGATTAGGTGGCTAGAGAAGCCCAGAGCCCCAGTGTTCTTAGGCCTACAAAAGCGCTTCCAAGGAAGGGTGCTGGCCAGCAACAGCTTTCAGTGCTGGCACTTTTCATCTCTGAGCAATTGCTCGACGTTTGCAATTTCTCAGCTCGTGTCTACGAGACAGAGAGATAGTGACCGTGATGTTTGGTGGCTAGAGAAGCGCAAAGCCCCAGTGTTGCTGCGCCTGTGAAAGTGCTTCCAAGGAAGGGTGCTGGCTAGCAAGACCTTTCAGTGCTGGCACTTTTCATCTCTGAGCAATTGCTCGACGTTTGCAATTTCTCAACTCGTATCTACGAGACGGAAAGAGAATGACCATGGTGTTTGGTGGCTAGAGAAGCGCAAAGCCCCAGTGTTGCTGCGCCTGTGAAAGCGCTTCCAAGGAAGTGTGCTGGCTAGCAACAGCTTTCAGTGCTGGCACTTTTCATCTCTGAGCAATTGCTGGACGTTTGCAATCTCTCACCTGAGCTCTCTTTAGACTGCACGAGAGGATGAGCAGAAGATTAGGTGGCTAGAGAAGCCCAGAGCCCCAGTGTTCTTAGGCCTACAAAAGCGCTTCCAAGGAAGGGTGCTGGCTAGCAACAGCTTTCAGTGCTGGCACTTTTCATCTCTGAGCAATTGCTCGACGTTTGCAATTTCTCAGCTCTTATCTACGAGGCGGAGAGATAGTGACCGTGATGTTTGGTGGCTAGAGAAGGCAAAGCCCCAGTGTTGCTGTGCCTGTGAAAGCGCTTCCAAGGAAGGGTGCTGGCTAGCAACAGCTTTCAGTGCTGGCACTTTTCATCTCTGAGCAATTGCTCGACGTTTGCAATTCCTCACCTGAGCTCTCTTTAGACTGCGCGAGAGGATGAGCAGAAGATTAGGTGGCTAGAGAAGCCCAGAGCCCCACTGTTCTTAGGCCTACAAAAGCGCTTCCAAGGAAGGGTGCTGGCTAGCAAGAGCTTTCAGTGCTGGCACTTTTCATCTTTGAGTAATTGCTCGACGTTTGCAATTTCTCAGCTCTTATCTACGAGACGGAGAGATAGTGACTGTGACGTTTGGTGGCTAGAGAAGTGCAAAGCCCCAGTGTTGCTGCGCCTGTGAAAGCGCTTCCAAGGAAGGGTGCTGGCTAGCAACAGCTTTCAGTGCTGGCACTTTTCATCTCTGAGCAATTGCTCGACTTTTGCAATTTCTCCCCTGAGCTCTCTTTATACTGCGCGAGAGGATGAGCAGAAGAGTAGGTGGCTAGAGAAGCCCAGAGCCCCAGTGTTCTTAGGGCTACAAAAGCGCTTCCAAGGAAGGGTGCTGGCTAGCAACAGCTTTCAGTGCTGGCACTTTTCATCTCTGAGCAATTGCTCGACATTTACAATTTCTCAGGTTGTGTCTACGAGAAGGAAAGAGAATGACCATGACGTTTGGTGGGTAGAGAAGCGCAAAGCCCCAGTGTTGCTGCGCCTGTGAAAGCGCTTCCAAGGAAGGGTGCTGGCTAGCAACAGCTTTCAGTGCTGGCACTTTTCATCTCTGAGCAATTGCTCGACGTTTGCAATTTCTCAACTTGTGTCTACGAGACGGAGAGATATTGACCGTGACGTTTGGTGGCTAGAGAAGCGCAAAGCCCCAGTGTTGCTACGCCTGTGAAAGCGCTTCCAAGGAATGCTGCTGGCTAGCAAGAGCTTTCAGTGCTGGCACTTTTCATCTCTGAGCAATTGCTCGACGTTTGCAATTTCTTACCTGAGATCTCTTTAGACTGCGCGAGAGGATGAGCAGAAGAGTAGGTGGCTAGAGAAGCCCAGAGCCCCAGTGTTCTTAGGGCTACAAAAGCGCTTCCAAGGAAGGGTGCTGGCTAGCAACAGCTTTCAGTGCTGGCACTTTTCATCTTTGAGCAATTGCTCGACATTTGCAATTTCAATGCTCGTATCTACGAGACAGAAAGAGAATGACCGTGATATTTGGTGGCTAGAGAAGCGCAAAGCCCCAGTTTTGCTGCGCCTGTGAAAGCGCTTCCAAGGAAGGGTGCTGGCTAGCAACAGCTTTCAGTGCTGGCACTTTTCATCTCTGAGCAATTGCTCGACGTTTGCAATTTCTCCCCTGAGCTCTCGTTAGACTGCGCGAGAGGATGAGCAGAAGATTAGGTGGTTAGAGAAGCCCAGAGCCCCAGTGTTCTAAGGGCTACAAAAGCGCTTCCAAGGAAGGGTGCTGGCTAGCAACAGCTTTCAGTGCTGGCACTTTTCATCTCTGAGCAATTGCTCGACGTTTGCAATTTCTCACCTGAGCTCTCTTTAGACTGCGCGAGAGGATGAGCAGAAGATTAGGTGGCTAGAGAAGCCCAGAGCCCCAGTGTTCTTAGGCCTACAAGAACGCTTCCAAGGAAGGGTGCTGGCTAGCAACAGCTTTCAGTGCTGGCACTTTTCATCTCTGAGCAATTGCTCGACGTTTGCAATTTCTCAGCTCGTGTCTACGAGACAGAGAGATAGTGACCGTGATGTTTGGTGGGTAGAGAAGCGCAAAGCCCCAGTGTTGCTGCGCCTGTGAAAGTGCTTCCAAGGAAGGGTGCTGGCTAGCAAGACCTTTCAGTGCTGGCACTTTTCATCTCTGAGCAATTGCTCGACGTTTGCAATTTCTCAACTCGTATCTACGAGACGGAAAGAGAATGACCATGGTGTTTGGTGGCTAGAGAAGCGCAAAGCCCCAGTGTTGCTGCGCCTGTGAAAGCGCTTCCAAGGAAGGGTGCTGGCTAGCAAGAGCTTTCAGTGCTGGCACTTTTCATCTCTGAGCAATTGCTCTACGTTTGCAAATTCTCACCTGAGCTCTCTTTAGACTGCGCGAGAGGATGAGCAGAAGAGTAGGTGGCTAGAGAAGCCCAGAGCCCCAGTGTTCTTAGGCCTACAAAAGCGCTTCCAAGGAAGGGTGCTGGCTAGCAACAGCTTTCAGTGCTGGCACTTTTCATCTCTGAGCAATTGCTCGACGTTTGCAATTTCTCAGCTCGTGTCTATGAGACGGAAAGAGAATGACCGTGATGTTTGGTGGGTAGAGAAGCGCAAAGCCCCAGTGTTGCTGCGCCTGTGAAAGCGCTTCCAAGGAAGGGTGCTGGCTAGCAACAGCTTTCAGTGCTGGCACTTTTCATCTCTGAGCAATTGCTCGACGTTTGCAATTTCTCAGCTCTTATCTACGAGATGGAGAGATAGTGACCGTGAGGTTAGGTGGCTAGAGAAGCGCAAAGCCCCAGTGTTGCTGCGCCTGTGAAAGCGCTTCCAAGGAAGGGTGCTGGCTAGCAAGAGCTTTCAGTGCTGGCACTTTTCATCTCTGAGCAATTGCTCGATGTTTGCAATCTCTCCCCTGAGCTCTCTTTAGACTGCGCGAGAGGATGAGCAGAAGATTAGGTGGTTAGAGAAGCCCAGAGCCCCAGTGTTCTTAGGCCTACAAGAACGCTTCCAAGGAAGGGTGCTGGCTAGCAACAGCTTTCAGTGCTGGCACTTTTCATCTCTGAGCAATTGCTCAACGTTTGCAATTTCTCACCTGAGCTCTCTTTAGACTGCGCGAGAGGATGAGCAGAAGATTAGGTGGCTAGAGAAGCCCAGAGCCCCAGTGTTCTTAGGCCTACAAAAGCGCTTCCAAGGAAGGGTGCTGGCTAGCAACAGCTTTCAGTGCTGGCACTTTTCATCTCTGAGCAATTGCTCGACGTTTGCAATTTCTCAGCTCGTGTCTACGAGACAGAGAGAGAGTGACCGTGATGTTTGGTGGCTAGAGAAGCGCAAAGCCCCAGTGTTGCTGCACCTGTGAAAGTGCTTCCAAGGAAGGGTGCTGGCTAGCAAGAGCTTTCAGTGCTGGCACTTTTCATCTCTGAGCAATTGCTCGACGTTTGCAATTTCTCAACTCGTATCTACGAGACGGAAAGAGAATGACCATGGTGTTTGGTGGCTAGAGAAGCGCAAAGCCCCAGTGTTGCTGCGCCTGTGAAAGCGCTTCCAAGGAAGGGTGCTGGCTAGCAACAGCTTTCAGTGCTGGCACTTTTCATCTCTGAGCAATTGCTCTACGTTTGCAATCTCTCACCTGAGCTGTCTTTAGAGTGCGCGAGAGGATGAGCAGAAGATTAGGTGGCTAGAGAAGCCCAGAGCCCCAGTGTTCTTAGGCCTACAAAAGCGCTTCCAAGGAAGGGTGCTGGCTAGCAACAGCTCTCAGTGCTGGCACTTTTCATCTCTGAGCAATTGCTCGACGTTTGCAATTTCTCAGCTCGTGTCTATGAGACAGAAAGAGAATGACCGTGATGTTTGGTGGCTAGAGAAGCGCAAAGCCCCAGTGTTGCTGCGCCTGTGAAAGCGCTTCCAAGGAAGGGTGCTGGCTAGCAAGAGCTTTCAGTGCTGGCACTTTTCATCTCTGAGCAATTGCTCGACGTTTGCAATTTCTCAGCTCTTATCTACGAGACGGAGAGATAGTGACCGTGAGGTTAGGTGGCTAGAGAAGCGCAAAGCCCCAGTGTTGCTGCGCCTGTGAAAGCGCTTCCAAGGAAGGGTGCTGGCTAGCAACAGCTTTCAGTGCTGGCACTTTTCATCTCTGAGCAATTGCTCGATGTTTGCAATCTCTCACCTGAGCTCTCTTTAGACTGCGCGAGAGGATGAGCAGAAGATTAGGTGACTAGAGAAGCCCAGAGCCCCAGTGTTCTAAGGGCTACAAAAGCGCTTCCAAGGAAGGGTGCTGGCTAGCAACAGCTTTCAGTGCTGGCACTTTTCATCTCTGAGCAATTGCTCGACGTTTGCAATTTCTCAGCTCGTGTCTACGAGACTGAGATATAGTGACCGTGAGGTTTGGTGGGTAGAGAAGCGCAAAGCCCCAGTGTTGCTGCGCCTGTGAAAGCGCTTCCAAGGAAGGGTGCTGGCTAGCAACAGCTTTCAATGCTGGCACTTTTCATCTCTGAGCAATTGCTCGACGTTTGCAATTTCTCAGCTCTTATCTACGAGACGGAAAGAGAATGACCGTGATGTTTGGTGGCTAGAGAAGCGCAAAGCCCCAGTGTTGCTGCGCCTGTGAAAGCGCTTCCAAGGAAGGGTGCTGGCTAGCAACAGCTTTCAGTGCTGGCACTTTTCATCTCTGAGCAATTGCTCGACGTTTGCAATTTCTCACCTGAGCTCTCTTTAGACTGCGCGAGAGGATGAGCAGAAGGTTAGGTGGCTAGAGAAGCCCAGAGCCCCAGTGTTCTCAGGGCTACAAAAGCGCTTCCAAGGAAGGGTGCTGGCTAGCAACAGCTTTCAGTGCTGGCACTTTTCATCTCTGAGCAATTGCTCGACGTTTGCAATTTCTCAGCTCTTATCTACGAGACGGAGAGATAGTGACTGTGACGTTTGGTGGGTAGAGAAGCGCAAAGCCCCAGTGTTGCTGCGCCTGTGAAAGCGCTTCCAAGGAAGGGTGCTGGCTAGCCACAGCTTTCATTGCTGGCACTTTTCATCTCTGAGCAATTGCTCGACGTTTGCAATTTCTCACCTGAGCTGTCTTTATAGTGAGCGAGAGGATGAGCAGAAGATTAGGTGGCTAGAGAAATACAGATCCCCAGTGTTCTTAGGGCTACAAAGGCACTTCCAAGGAAGGGTGCTGGCTAGCAACAGCTTTCAGTGCTGGCACTTTTCATCTCTGAGCAATTGCTCGACGTTTGCAATTTCTCACCTGAGCTCTCTTTAGAGTGCGCGAGAGGATGAGCAGAAGAGTAGGTGGCTAGAGAAGCCCAGAGCCCCAGTGTTCTTAGGCCTACAAAAGCGCTTCCAAGGAAGGGTGCTGGCCAGCAACAGCTTTCAGTGCTGGCACTTTTCATCTCTGAGCAATTGCTCGACGTTTGCAGTTTCTCACCTGAGCTCTCTTTAGACTGCGCGAGAGGATGAGCAGAAGATTAGGTGGCTAGAGAAGCCCAGAGCCCCAGTGTTCTTAGGGCTACAAGAACGCTTCCAAGGAAGGGTGCTGGCTAGCAACAGCTTTCAGTGCTGGCACTTTTCATCTCTGAGCAATTGCTCGACGTTTGCAATTTCTCACCTGAGCTCTCTTTAGACTGCGCGAGAGGATGAGCAGAAGATTAGGTGGCTAGAGAAGCCCAGAGCCCCAGTGTTCTTAGGCCTACAAAAGCGCTTCCAAGGAAGGGTGCTGGCTAGCAACATCTTTCAGTGCTAGCACTTTTCATCTCTGAGCAATTGCTCGACGTTTGCAATTTCACAGCTCGTGTCTACGAGACGGAAAGAGAATGACTGTGATGTTTGGTGGCTAGAGAAGCGCAAAGCCCCAGTGTTGCTGCGCCTGTGAAAGCGCTTCCAAGGAAGGGTGCTGGCTAGCAACAGCTTTCAGTGCTGGCACTTTTCATCTCTGAGCAATTGCTGGACGTTTCCAATTTCTCACCTGAGCTCTCTTCAGACTGCGCGAGAGGATGAGCAGAAGATTAGGTGGCTAGAGAAGCCCAGAGCCGCAGTGTTCTCAGGGCTACAAAAGCGCTTCCAAGGAAGGGTGCTGGCTAGCAAGAGCTTTCAGTGCTGGCACTTTTCATCTCTGAGCAATTGCTCGACGTTTGCAATTTCTCAACTCGTGTCTATGAGACAGAAAGAGAATGACCGTGACGTTTGGTTGGTAGAGAAGCGCAAAGCCCCAGTGTTGCTGCGCCTGTGAAAGCGCTTCCAAGGAAGGGTGCTGGCTAGCAACAGCTTTCAGTGCTGGCACTTTTCATCTCTGAGCAATTGCTGGACGTTTGCAATTTCTCACCTGAGCTCTCTTTAGACTGCGCAAGAGGATGAGCAGAAGAGTAGGTGGCTAGAGAAGCCCAGAGCCCCAGTGTTCTTAGGCCTACAAAAGCGCTTCCAAGGAAGGGTGCTGGCTAACAAGAGCTTTCAGTGCTGGCACTTTTCATCTCTGAGCAATTGCTCGACGTTTGCAATTTCTCACCTGAGCTCTCTTTAGACTGCGCGAGAGGATGAGCAGAAGATTAGGTGGCTAGAGAAGCCCAGAGCCCCAGTGTTCTTAGGCCTACAAGAGCGCTTCCAAGGAAGGGTGCTGGCTAGCAACAGCTTTCAGTGCTGGCACTTTTCATCTCTGAGCAATTGCTCGACGTTTGCAATTTCTCAGCTCGTGTCTACGAGACGGAAAGAGAATGACCGTGATATTTGGTTACTAGAGAAGCCCAGAGCCCCAGTGTTCTTAGGGCTACAAAAGCGCTTCCAAGGAAGGGTGCTGGCTAGCAACAGCTTTCAGTGCTGGCACTTTTCATCTCTGAGCAATTGCTCGACGTTTGCAATTTCTCACCTGAGCTCTCTTTAGACTGCGCGAGAGGATGAGCAGAAGATTAGGTGACTGGAGAAGCCCAGAGCCCCGGAGTTCTTAGGGCTACAAAAGCGCTTCCAAGGAAGGGTGCTGGCTAGCAAGAGCTTTCAGTGCTGGCACTTTTCATCTCTGAGCAATTGCTCGACATTTGCAATTTCTCAGCTCGTGTCTACGAGACAGAAAGAGAATGACCGTGACGTTTGGTGGCTAGAGAAGTGCAAAGCCCCAGTGTTGCTGCGCCTGTGAAAGCGCTTCCAAGGAAGGGTGCTGGCTAGCAACAGCTTTCAGTGCTGGCACTTTTCATCTCTGAGCAATTGCTCGACGTTTGCAATTTCTCACCTGAGTTCTCTTTAGAGTGCACGAGAGGATGAGCAGAAGATTAGGTGGCTAGAGAAGCCCAGAGCCCCAGTGTTCTTAGGGCTACAAGAGCGCTTCCAAGGAAGGGTGCTGGCTAGCAACAGCTTTCAGTGCTGGCACTGTTCATCTCTGAGCAATTGCTCGACGTTTGCAATTTCTCACCTGAGCTCTCTTTAGACTGCGCGAGAGGATGAGCAGAAGAGTAGGTGGCTAGAGAAGCCCAGAGCCCCAGTGTTCTTAGGCCTACAAAAGCGCTTCCAAGGAAGGGTGCTGGCTAGCAACAGCTTTCAGTGCTGACACTTTTCATCTCTGAGCAATTGCTCGACGTTTGCAATTTCTCAGCTCGTGTCTACGAGACAGAGAGTTAGTGACCGTGATGTTTGGTGGCTAGAGAAGCGCAAAGCCCCAGTGTTGCTGCGCCTGTGAAAGCGATTCCAAGGAAGGGTGCTGGCTAGCAACAGCTTTCAGTGCTGGCACATTTCATCTCTGAGCAATTGCTCGACGTTTGCAATTTCTCACCTGAGCTCTCTTTAGACTGCGCGAGAGGATGAGCAGAAGATGAGGTGGCTAGAGAAGCCCAGAGCCCCAGTGTTCTAAGGGCTACAAAAGCGCTTCCAAGGAAGGGTGCTGGCTGGCAAGAGCTTTCAGTGCTGGCACTTTTCATCTCTGAGCAATTGCTTGACGTTTGCAATTTCTCACCTGAGCTCTCTTTAGACTGCGCGAGAGGATGAGCAGAAGATTAGGTGGCTAGAGAAGCCCAGAGCCCCAGTGTTCTTAGGCCTACAAGAGCGCTTCCAAGGAAGGGTGCTGGCTAGCAACAGCTTTCAGTGCTGGCACTTTTCATCTCTGAGCAATTGCTCGACGTTTGCAATTTCTCCCCTGAGCTCTCTTTAGACTGCGTGAGAGGATGAGCAGAAGATTAGGTGGCTAGAGAAGCCCAGAGCCCCAGTGTTCTTAGGCCTACAAAAGCGCTTCCAAGGAAGGCTGCTGGCTAGCAACAGCTTTCAGTGCTGGCACTTTTCATCTCTGAGCAATTGCTCGACGTTTGCAATTTCTCAGCTCGTGTCTACGAGACAGAGAGATAGTGACCGTGATGTTTGGTGGCTAGAGAAGCGCAAAGCCCCAGTGTTGCTGCACCTGTGAAAGCGCTTCCAAGGAAGGGTGCTGGCTAGCAACAGCTTTCAGTGCTGGCACTTTTCATCTCTGAGCAATTGCTCGACGTTTGCAATTTCTCAACTCGTATCTACGAGACGGAAAGAGAATGACCGTGACGTTTGGTGGGTAGAGAAGCGCAAAGCCCCAGTGTTGCTGCGCCTGTGAAAGCGCTTCCAAGGAAGGGTGCTGGCTAGCAACAGCTTTCAGTGCTGGCACTTTTCATCTTTGAGCAATTGCTCGACGTTTGCAATTTCTCAGCTCTTATCTACGAGACGGAGAGATAGTGACCGTGACGTTTGGTGGGTAGAGAAGCGCAAAGCCCCAGTGTTGCTGCGCCTGTGAAAGCGCTTCCAAGGAAGGGTGCTGGCTAGCAACAGCTTTCAGTGCTGGCACTTTTCATCTCTGAGCAATTGCTCGACGTTTGCAATCTCTCACCTGAGCTCTCTTTAGACTGCGCGAGAGGATGAGCAGAAAGTTAGGTGGCTAGAGAAGCGCAAAGCCCCAGTGTTCTTAGGGCTGCAAGAGCGTTTCCAAGGAAGGGTGCTTGCTAGCAACAGCTTTCAGTGCTGGCAATTTTCATCTTTGAGCAATTGCTCGACGTTTGCAATTTCTCAGCTCGTGTCTACGAGGCAGAAAGAGAAGGACCGTGATGTTTGGTGGCTAGAGAAGCGCAAAGCCCCAGTGTTGCTGTGTCTGTGAAAGCACTTCCAAGGAAGGGTGCTGGCTAGCAACAGCTTTCAGTGCTGGCACTTTTCATCTCTGAGCAATTGCTCGACGTTTGCAATTTCTCAGCTCGTGTCTACGAGACAGAAAGAGAATGACCGTGACGTTTGGCAGGTAGAGAAGCGCAAAGCCCCAGTGTTGCTGCGCCTGTGAAAGCGCTTCCAAGGAAGGGTGCTGGCTAGCAACAGCTTTCAGTGCTGGCACTTTTCATCTCTGAGCATTTGCTCGATGTTTGCAATTTCTCACCTGAGCTCTCTTTAGAGTGCGCGAGAGGATGAGCAGAAGATGAGGTGGCTAGAGAAGCCCAGAGCCCCAGTGTTCTTAGGGCTACAAAAGCGCTTCCAAGGAAGGGTGCTGGCTAGCAACAGCTTTCAGTGCTGGCACTTTTCATCTCTGAGCAATTGCTCGACGTTTGCAATTTCTCATTTCGTGTCTAGGAGACGGAAAGAGAATGACCGTGATATTTGGTTACTAGAGAAGCCCAGAGCCCCAGGGTTCTTAGGCCTACAAAAGCACTTCCAAGGAAGGGTGCTGGCTAGCAACAGCTTTCAGTGCTGGCACTTTTCATCTCTGAGCAATTGCTCGACGTTTGCAATTTCTCAGCTCGTGTCTACGAGACAGAAAGAGAATGACCGTGATGTTTGGTGGCTAGAGAAGCGCAAAGCCCCAGTGTTGCTGCGCCTGTGAAAGCGCTTCCAAGGAAGGGTGCTGGCTAGCCACAGCTTTCAGTGCTGGCACTTTTCATCTCTGAGCAATTGCTCGACGTTTGCAATTTCTCACCTGAGCGCTCTTTAGACTGCGCGAGAGGATGAGCAGAAGATTAGGTGGCTAGAGAAGCCCAGAGCCCCAGTGTTCTAAGGGCTACAAAAGCGCTTCCAAGGAAGGGTGCTGGCTAGCAACAGCTTTCAGTGCTGGCACTTTTCATCTCTGAGCAATTGCTCGACGTTTGCAATTTCTCCCCTGAGCTCTCTTTAGAGTGCACGAGAGGATGAGCAGAAGGTTAGGTGGCTAGAGAAGCCCAGAGCCCCAGTGTTCTTAGGCCTACAAGAGCGCTTCCAAGGAAGGGTGCTGGCTAGCAACAGCTTTCAGTGCTGGCACTTTTCATCTCTGAGCAATTGCTCGACGTTTGCAATTTCTCACCTGAGCTCTCTTTAGACTGCGCAAGAGGATGAGCAGAAGAGTAGGTGGCTAGAGAAGCCCAGAGCCCCAGTGTTCTTAGGCCTACAAAAGCGCTTCCAAGGAAGGGTGCTGGCTAACAAGAGCTTTCAGTGCTGGCACTTTTCATCTCTGAGCAATTGCTCGACGTTTGCAATTTCTCACCTGAGCTCTCTTTAGACTGCGCGAGAGGATGAGCAGAAGATTAGGTGGCTAGAGAAGCCCAGAGCCCCAGTGTTCTTAGGCCTACAAGAGCGCTTCCAAGGAAGGGTGCTGGCTAGCAACAGCTTTCAGTGCTGGCACTTTTCATCTCTGAGCAATTGCTCGACGTTTGCAATTTCTCAGCTCGTGTCTACGAGACGGAAAGAGAATGACCGTGATATTTGGTTACTAGAGAAGCCCAGAGCCCCAGTGTTCTTAGGGCTACAAAAGCGCTTCCAAGGAAGGGTGCTGGCTAGCAACAGCTTTCAGTGCTGGCACTTTTCATCTCTGAGCAATTGCTCGACGTTTGCAATTTCTCACCTGAGCTCTCTTTAGACTGCGCGAGAGGATGAGCAGAAGATTAGGTGACTGGAGAAGCCCAGAGCCCCGGAGTTCTTAGGGCTACAAAAGCGCTTCCAAGGAAGGGTGCTGGCTAGCAAGAGCTTTCAGTGCTGGCACTTTTCATCTCTGAGCAATTGCTCGACATTTGCAATTTCTCAGCTCGTGTCTACGAGACAGAAAGAGAATGACCGTGACGTTTGGTGGCTAGAGAAGTGCAAAGCCCCAGTGTTGCTGCGCCTGTGAAAGCGCTTCCAAGGAAGGGTGCTGGCTAGCAACAGCTTTCAGTGCTGGCACTTTTCATCTCTGAGCAATTGCTCGACGTTTGCAATTTCTCAGCTCTTATCTACGAGACGGAGAGATAGTGACTGTGACGTTTGGTGGGTAGAGAAGCGCAAAGCCCCAGTGTTGCTGCGCCTGTGAAAGCGCTTCCAAGGAAGGGTGCTGGCTAGCCACAGCTTTCATTGCTGGCACTTTTCATCTCTGAGCAATTGCTCGACGTTTGCAATTTCTCACCTGAGCTGTCTTTATAGTGAGCGAGAGGATGAGCAGAAGATTAGGTGGCTAGAGAAATACAGATCCCCAGTGTTCTTAGGGCTACAAAGGCACTTCCAAGGAAGGGTGCTGGCTAGCAACAGCTTTCAGTGCTGGCACTTTTCATCTCTGAGCAATTGCTCGACGTTTGCAATTTCTCACCTGAGCTCTCTTTAGAGTGCGCGAGAGGATGAGCAGAAGAGTAGGTGGCTAGAGAAGCCCAGAGCCCCAGTGTTCTTAGGCCTACAAAAGCGCTTCCAAGGAAGGGTGCTGGCCAGCAACAGCTTTCAGTGCTGGCACTTTTCATCTCTGAGCAATTGCTCGACGTTTGCAGTTTCTCACCTGAGCTCTCTTTAGACTGCGCGAGAGGATGAGCAGAAGATTAGGTGGCTAGAGAAGCCCAGAGCCCCAGTGTTCTTAGGGCTACAAGAACGCTTCCAAGGAAGGGTGCTGGCTAGCAACAGCTTTCAGTGCTGGCACTTTTCATCTCTGAGCAATTGCTCGACGTTTGCAATTTCTCACCTGAGCTCTCTTTAGACTGCGCGAGAGGATGAGCAGAAGATTAGGTGGCTAGAGAAGCCCAGAGCCCCAGTGTTCTTAGGCCTACAAAAGCGCTTCCAAGGAAGGGTGCTGGCTAGCAACATCTTTCAGTGCTAGCACTTTTCATCTCTGAGCAATTGCTCGACGTTTGCAATTTCACAGCTCGTGTCTACGAGACGGAAAGAGAATGACTGTGATGTTTGGTGGCTAGAGAAGCGCAAAGCCCCAGTGTTGCTGCGCCTGTGAAAGCGCTTCCAAGGAAGGGTGCTGGCTAGCAACAGCTTTCAGTGCTGGCACTTTTCATCTCTGAGCAATTGCTGGACGTTTCCAATTTCTCACCTGAGCTCTCTTCAGACTGCGCGAGAGGATGAGCAGAAGATTAGGTGGCTAGAGAAGCCCAGAGCCGCAGTGTTCTCAGGGCTACAAAAGCGCTTCCAAGGAAGGGTGCTGGCTAGCAAGAGCTTTCAGTGCTGGCACTTTTCATCTCTGAGCAATTGCTCGACGTTTGCAATTTCTCTACTCGTGTCTATGAGACAGAAAGAGAATGACCGTGACGTTTGGTTGGTAGAGAAGCGCAAAGCCCCAGTGTTGCTGCGCCTGTGAAAGCGCTTCCAAGGAAGGGTGCTGGCTAGCAACAGCTTTCAGTGCTGGCACTTTTCATCTCTGAGCAATTGCTGGACGTTTGCAATTTCTCACCTGAGCTCTCTTTAGACTGCGCAAGAGGATGAGCAGAAGAGTAGGTGGCTAGAGAAGCCCAGAGCCCCAGTGTTCTTAGGCCTACAAAAGCGCTTCCAAGGAAGGGTGCTGGCTAACAAGAGCTTTCAGTGCTGGCACTTTTCATCTCTGAGCAATTGCTCGACGTTTGCAATTTCTCACCTGAGCTCTCTTTAGACTGCGCGAGAGGATGAGCAGAAGATTAGGTGGCTAGAGAAGCCCAGAGCCCCAGTGTTCTTAGGCCTACAAGAGCGCTTCCAAGGAAGGGTGCTGGCTAGCAACAGCTTTCAGTGCTGGCACTTTTCATCTCTGAGCAATTGCTCGACGTTTGCAATTTCTCAGCTCGTGTCTACGAGACGGAAAGAGAATGACCGTGATATTTGGTTACTAGAGAAGCCCAGAGCCCCAGTGTTCTTAGGGCTACAAAAGCGCTTCCAAGGAAGGGTGCTGGCTAGCAACAGCTTTCAGTGCTGGCACTTTTCATCTCTGAGCAATTGCTCGACGTTTGCAATTTCTCACCTGAGCTCTCTTTAGACTGCGCGAGAGGATGAGCAGAAGATTAGGTGACTGGAGAAGCCCAGAGCCCCGGAGTTCTTAGGGCTACAAAAGCGCTTCCAAGGAAGGGTGCTGGCTAGCAAGAGCTTTCAGTGCTGGCACTTTTCATCTCTGAGCAATTGCTCGACATTTGCAATTTCTCAGCTCGTGTCTACGAGACAGAAAGAGAATGACCGTGACGTTTGGTGGCTAGAGAAGTGCAAAGCCCCAGTGTTGCTGCGCCTGTGAAAGCGCTTCCAAGGAAGGGTGCTGGCTAGCAACAGCTTTCAGTGCTGGCACTTTTCATCTCTGAGCAATTGCTCGACGTTTGCAATTTCTCACCTGAGTTCTCTTTAGAGTGCACGAGAGGATGAGCAGAAGATTAGGTGGCTAGAGAAGCCCAGAGCCCCAGTGTTCTTAGGGCTACAAGAGCGCTTCCAAGGAAGGGTGCTGGCTAGCAACAGCTTTCAGTGCTGGCACTGTTCATCTCTGAGCAATTGCTCGACGTTTGCAATTTCTCACCTGAGCTCTCTTTAGACTGCGCGAGAGGATGAGCAGAAGAGTAGGTGGCTAGAGAAGCCCAGAGCCCCAGTGTTCTTAGGCCTACAAAAGCGCTTCCAAGGAAGGGTGCTGGCTAGCAACAGCTTTCAGTGCTGACACTTTTCATCTCTGAGCAATTGCTCGACGTTTGCAATTTCTCAGCTCGTGTCTACGAGACAGAGAGTTAGTGACCGTGATGTTTGGTGGCTAGAGAAGCGCAAAGCCCCAGTGTTGCTGCGCCTGTGAAAGCGATTCCAAGGAAGGGTGCTGGCTAGCAACAGCTTTCAGTGCTGGCACATTTCATCTCTGAGCAATTGCTCGACGTTTGCAATTTCTCACCTGAGCTCTCTTTAGACTGCGCGAGAGGATGAGCAGAAGATGAGGTGGCTAGAGAAGCCCAGAGCCCCAGTGTTCTAAGGGCTACAAAAGCGCTTCCAAGGAAGGGTGCTGGCTGGCAAGAGCTTTCAGTGCTGGCACTTTTCATCTCTGAGCAATTGCTTGACGTTTGCAATTTCTCACCTGAGCTCTCTTTAGACTGCGCGAGAGGATGAGCAGAAGATTAGGTGGCTAGAGAAGCCCAGAGCCCCAGTGTTCTTAGGCCTACAAGAGCGCTTCCAAGGAAGGGTGCTGGCTAGCAACAGCTTTCAGTGCTGGCACTTTTCATCTCTGAGCAATTGCTCGACGTTTGCAATTTCTCCCCTGAGCTCTCTTTAGACTGCGTGAGAGGATGAGCAGAAGATTAGGTGGCTAGAGAAGCCCAGAGCCCCAGTGTTCTTAGGCCTACAAAAGCGCTTCCAAGGAAGGCTGCTGGCTAGCAACAGCTTTCAGTGCTGGCACTTTTCATCTCTGAGCAATTGCTCGACGTTTGCAATTTCTCAGCTCGTGTCTACGAGACAGAGAGATAGTGACCGTGATGTTTGGTGGCTAGAGAAGCGCAAAGCCCCAGTGTTGCTGCACCTGTGAAAGCGCTTCCAAGGAAGGGTGCTGGCTAGCAACAGCTTTCAGTGCTGGCACTTTTCATCTCTGAGCAATTGCTCGACGTTTGCAATTTCTCAACTCGTATCTACGAGACGGAAAGAGAATGACCGTGACGTTTGGTGGGTAGAGAAGTGCAAAGCCCCAGTGTTGCTGCGCCTGTGAAAGCGCTTCCAAGGAAGGGTGCTGGCTAGCAACAGCTTTCAGTGCTGGCACTTTTCATCTTTGAGCAATTGCTCGACGTTTGCAATTTCTCAGCTCTTATCTACGAGACGGAGAGATAGTGACCGTGACGTTTGGTGGGTAGAGAAGCGCAAAGCCCCAGTGTTGCTGCGCCTGTGAAAGCGCTTCCAAGGAAGGGTGCTGGCTAGCAACAGCTTTCAGTGCTGGCACTTTTCATCTCTGAGCAATTGCTCGACGTTTGCAATCTCTCACCTGAGCTCTCTTTAGACTGCGCGAGAGGATGAGCAGAAAGTTAGGTGGCTAGAGAAGCGCAAAGCCCCAGTGTTCTTAGGGCTGCAAGAGCGTTTCCAAGGAAGGGTGCTTGCTAGCAACAGCTTTCAGTGCTGGCAATTTTCATCTTTGAGCAATTGCTCGACGTTTGCAATTTCTCAGCTCGTGTCTACGAGGCAGAAAGAGAAGGACCGTGATGTTTGGTGGCTAGAGAAGCGCAAAGCCCCAGTGTTGCTGTGTCTGTGAAAGCACTTCCAAGGAAGGGTGCTGGCTAGCAACAGCTTTCAGTGCTGGCACTTTTCATCTCTGAGCAATTGCTCGACGTTTGCAATTTCTCAGCTCGTGTCTACGAGACAGAAAGAGAATGACCGTGACGTTTGGCAGGTAGAGAAGCGCAAAGCCCCAGTGTTGCTGCGCCTGTGAAAGCGCTTCCAAGGAAGGGTGCTGGCTAGCAACAGCTTTCAGTGCTGGCACTTTTCATCTCTGAGCATTTGCTCGATGTTTGCAATTTCTCACCTGAGCTCTCTTTAGAGTGCGCGAGAGGATGAGCAGAAGATGAGGTGGCTAGAGAAGCCCAGAGCCCCAGTGTTCTTAGGGCTACAAAAGCGCTTCCAAGGAAGGGTGCTGGCTAGCAACAGCTTTCAGTGCTGGCACTTTTCATCTCTGAGCAATTGCTCGACGTTTGCAATTTCTCATTTCGTGTCTAGGAGACGGAAAGAGAATGACCGTGATATTTGGTTACTAGAGAAGCCCAGAGCCCCAGGGTTCTTAGGCCTACAAAAGCACTTCCAAGGAAGGGTGCTGGCTAGCAACAGCTTTCAGTGCTGGCACTTTTCATCTCTGAGCAATTGCTCGACGTTTGCAATTTCTCAGCTCGTGTCTACGAGACAGAAAGAGAATGACCGTGATGTTTGGTGGCTAGAGAAGCGCAAAGCCCCAGTGTTGCTGCGCCTGTGAAAGCGCTTCCAAGGAAGGGTGCTGGCTAGCCACAGCTTTCAGTGCTGGCACTTTTCATCTCTGAGCAATTGCTCGACGTTTGCAATTTCTCACCTGAGCGCTCTTTAGACTGCGCGAGAGGATGAGCAGAAGATTAGGTGGCTAGAGAAGCCCAGAGCCCCAGTGTTCTAAGGGCTACAAAAGCGCTTCCAAGGAAGGGTGCTGGCTAGCAACAGCTTTCAGTGCTGGCACTTTTCATCTCTGAGCAATTGCTCGACGTTTGCAATTTCTCCCCTGAGCTCTCTTTAGAGTGCGCGAGAGGATGAGCAGAAGGTTAGGTGGCTAGAGAAGCCCAGAGCCCCAGTGTTCTTAGGCCTACAAGAGCGCTTCCAAGGAAGGGTGCTGGCTAGCAACAGCTTTCAGTGCTGGCACTTTTCATCTCTGAGCAATTGCTCGACGTTTGCAATTTCTCACCTGAGCTCTCTTTAGACTGCGCGAGAGGATGAGCAGAAGATGAGGTGGCTAGAAAAGCCCAGAGCCCCAGTGTTCTTTGGGCTACAAAAGCGCTTCCAAGGAAGGGTGCTGGCTAGCAACAGCTATCAGTGCTGGCACTTTTCATCTCTGAGCAATTGCTCGACGTTTGCAATCTCTCACCTGAGCTCTCTTTAGACTGCGCGAGAGGATGAGCAGAAGATTAGGTGGCTAGAGAAGCGCAAAGCCCCACTGTTCTTAGGCCTACAAAAGCGCTTCCAAGGAAGGGTGCTGGCTAGCAAGAGCTTTCAGTGCTGGCACTTTTCATCTTTGAGCAATTGCTCGACGTTTGCAATTTCTCAACTCGTATATACGAGACAGAAAGAGAATGACCGTGACGTTTGGTGGGTAGAGAAGCGCAAAGCCCCAGTGTTGCTGCGCCTGTGAAAGCGCTTCCAAGGAAGGGTGCTGGCTAGCAACAGCTTTCAGTGCTGGCACTTTTCATCTCTGAGCAATTGCTCGACGTTTGCAATTTCTCACCTGAGCTCTCTTGAGACTGCGCGAGAGGATGAGCAGAAGATTAGGTGGCTAGAGAAATACAGAGCCCCAGTGTTCTTAGGGCTACAAAAGCGCTTCCAAGGAAGGGTGCTGGCTAGCAAGAGCTTTCAGTGCTGGCACTTTTCATCTTTGAGCAATTGCTCGACGTTTGCAATTTCTCAACTCGTATATACGAGACGGATAGATAGTAACCGTGACGTTTGGTGGCTAGAGAAGCGCAAAGCCCCAGTGTTGCTGCACCTGTGAAAGCGCTTCCAAGGAAGGGTGCTGGCTAGCAACAGCTTTCAGTGCTGGCACTTTTCATCTCTGAGCAATTGCTCGACGTTTGCAATTTCTCACCTGAGCTCTCTTGAGACTGCGCGAGAGGATGAGCAGAAGATTAGGTGGCTAGAGAAATACAGAGCCCCAGTGTTCTTAGGGCTACAAAAGCGCTTCCAAGGAAGGGTGCTGGCTAGCAACAGCTTTCAGTGCTGGCACTTTTCATCTCTGAGCAATTGCTGGATGTTTGCAATTTCTCACCTGAGCTCTCTTTTGACTGCGCGAGAGGATGAGCAGAAGAGCAGGTGGCTAGAGAAGCCCAGAGCCCCAGTGTTCTTAGGCCTACAAAAGCGCTTCCAAGGAAGGGTGCTGGCTAGCAAGAGCTTTCAGTGCTGGCACTTTTCATCTCTGAGCAATTGCTCGACGTTTGCAATTTCTCACCTGAGCTCTCTTTAGACTGCGCGAGAGGATGAGCAGAAGAGTAGGTGGCTAGAGAAGCCCAGAGCCCCAGTGTTCTTAGGCCTACAAAAGCGCTTCCAAGGAAGGGTGCTGGCTAGCAACAGCTTTCAGTGCTGGCACTTTTCATCTCTGAGCAATTGCTCGACGTTTGCAATTTCTCAGCTCGTGTCTACGAGACAGAGAGTTAGTGACCGTGATGTTTGGTGGGTAGAGAAGCGCAAAGCCCCAGTGTTGCTGCGCCTGTGAAAGCGCTTCCAAGGAAGGGTGCTGGCTAGCAACAGCTTTCAATGCTGGCACTTTTCATCTCTGAGCAATTGCTGGACGTTTGCAATTTCTCACCTGAGCTCTCTTTAGACTGCGCGAGAGGATGAGCAGAAGATTAGGTGGCTACAGAAATACAGAGCCCCAGTGTTCTTAGGCCTACAAGAGCGCTTCCAAGGAAGGGTGCTGGCTAGCAACAGCTTTCAGTGCTGGCACTTTTCATCTTTGAGCAATTGCTCGACATTTGCAATTTCACAGTTCGTATCTACGAGACAGAAAGAGAATGACCGTGATGTTTGGTGGCTAGAGAAGCGCAAAGCCCCAGTTTTGCTGCGCCTGTGAAAGCGCTTCCAAGGAAGGGTGCTGGCTAGCAACAGCTTTCAGTGCTGGCACTTTTCATCTCTCAGCAATTGCTCGACGTTTGCAATCTCTCACCTGAGCTCTCTTTAGACTGCACGAGAGGATGAGCAGAAGATTAGGTGGCTAGAGAAGCCCAGAGCCCCAGTGTTCTTAGGCCTACAAAAGAGCTTCCAAGGAAGGGGGCTGGCTAGCAAGAGCTTTCAGTGCTGGCACTTTTCATCTCTGAGCAATTGCTGGACGTTTGCAATTTCTCACCTGAGCTCTCTTTAGACTGCGCGAGAGGATGAGCAGAAGAGTAGGTGGCTAGAGAAGCCCAGAGCCCCAGTGTTCTTTGGGCTACAAAAGCGCTTCCAAGGAAGGGTGCTGGCTAGCAACAGCTTTCAGTGCTGGCACTTTTCATCTCTGAGCAATTGCTCGACGTTTGCAATTTCTCAACTCGTATCTACGAGACGGAAAGAGAATGACCATGGTGTTTGGTGGCTAGAGAAGCGCAAAGCCCCAGTGTTGCTGCGCCTGTGAAAGCGCTTCCAAGGAAGGGTGCTGGCTAGCAACAGCTTTCAGTGCTGGCACTTTTCATCTCTGAGCAATTGCTCTACGTTTGCAAATTCTCACCTGAGCTCTCTTTAGACTGCGCGAGAGGATGAGCAGAAGAGTAGGTGGCTAGAGAAGCCCAGAGCCCCAGTGTTCTTAGGCCTACAAAAGCGCTTCCAAGGAAGGGTGCTGGCTAGCAACAGCTTTCAGTGCTGGCACTTTTCATCTCTGAGCAATTGCTCGACGTTTGCAATTTCTCAGCTCGTGTCTATGAGACGGAAAGAGAATGACCGTGATGTTTGGTGGGTAGAGAAGCGCAAAGCCCCAGTGTTGCTGCGCCTGTGAAAGCGCTTCCAAGGAAGGGTGCTGGCTAGCAACAGCTTTCAGTGCTGGCACTTTTCATCTCTGAGCAATTGCTCGACGTTTGCAATTTCTCAGCTCGTGTCTATGAGACGGAAAGAGAATGACCGTGATGTTTGGTGGGTAGAGAAGCGCAAAGCCCCAGTGTTGCTGCGCCTGTGAAAGCGCTTCCAAGGAAGGGTGCTGGCTAGCAACAGCTTTCAGTGCTGGCACTTTTCATCTCTGAGCAATTGCTCTACGTTTGCAATCTCTCACCTGAGCTGTCTTTAGAGTGCGCGAGAGGATGAGCAGAAGATTAGGTGGCTAGAGAAGCCCAGAGCCCCACTGTTCTTAGGGCTACAAAAGCGCTTCCAAGGAAGGGTGCTGGCTAGCAACAGCTCTCAGTGCTGGCACTTTTCATCTTTGAGCAATTGCTCGACGTTTGCAATTTCTCAGCTCGTGTCTATGAGACAGAAAGAGAATGACCGTGATGTTTGGTGGCTAGAGAAGCGCAAAGCCCCAGTGTTGCTGCGCCTGTGAAAGCGCTTCCAAGGAAGGGTGCTGGCTAGCAAGAGCTTTCAGTGCTGGCACTTTTCATCTCTGAGCAATTGCTCGACGTTTGCAATTTCTCAGCTCTTATCTACGAGACGGAGAGATAGTGACCGTGAGGTTAGGTGGCTAGAGAAGCGCAAAGCCCCAGTGTTGCTGCGCCTGTGAAAGCGCTTCCAAGGAAGGGTGCTGGCTAGCAACAGCTTTCAGTGCTGGCACTTTTCATCTCTGAGCAATTGCTCGATGTTTGCAATCTCTCACCTGAGCTCTCTTTAGACTGCGCGAGAGGATGAGCAGAAGATTAGGTGACTAGAGAAGCCCAGAGCCCCAGTGTTCTAAGGGCTACAAAAGCGCTTCCAAGGAAGGGTGCTGGCTAGCAACAGCTTTCAGTGCTGGCACTTTTCATCTCTGAGCAATTGCTCGACGTTTGCAATTTCTCAGCTCGTGTCTACGAGACTGAGATATAGTGACCGTGAGGTTTGGTGGGTAGAGAAGCGCAAAGCCCCAGTGTTGCTGCGCCTGTGAAAGCGCTTCCAAGGAAGGGTGCTGGCTAGCAACAGCTTTCAATGCTGGCACTTTTCATCTCTGAGCAATTGCTCGACGTTTGCAATTTCTCAGCTCTTATCTACGAGACGGAAAGAGAATGACCGTGATGTTTGGTGGCTAGAGAAGCGCAAAGCCCCAGTGATGCTGCGCCTGTGAAAGCGCTTCCAAGGAAGGGTGCTGGCTAGCAAGAGCTTTCAGTGCTGGCACTTTTCATCTCTGAGCAATTGCTCGACGTTTGCAATTTCTCACCTGAGCTCTCTTTAGACTGCGCGAGAGGATGAGCAGAAGGTTAGGTGGCTAGAGAAGCCCAGAGCCCCAGTGTTCTCAGGGCTACAAAAGCGCTTCCAAGGAAGGGTGCTGGCTAGCAACAGCTTTCAGTGCTGGCACTTTTCATCTCTGAGCAATTGCTCGACGTTTGCAATTTCTCAGCTCTTATCTACGAGACGGAGAGATAGTGACTGTGACGTTTGGTGGCTACAGAAGCGCAAAGCCCCAGTGTTGCTGCGCCTGTGAAAGCGCTTCCAAGGAAGGGTGCTGGCTAGCCACAGCTTTCATTGCTGGCACTTTTCATCTCTGAGCAATTGCTCGACGTTTGCAATTTCTCACCTGAGCTCTCTTTAGACTGCGCGAGAGGATGAGCAGAAGATTAGGTGGCTAGAGAAATACAGATCCCCAGTGTTCTTAGGGCTACAAAGGCACTTCCAAGGAAGGGTGCTGGCTAGCAACAGCTTTCAGTGCTGGCACTTTTCATCTCTGAGCAATTGCTCGACGTTTGCAATTTCTCAACTCGTATCTACGAGACAGAGAGATAGTGACCGTGATATTTCGTGGGTAGAGAAGCGCAAAGCCCCAGTGTTGCTGCGCCTGTGAAAGCGCTTCCAAGGAAGGGTGCTGGCTAGCAACAGCTTTCAGTGCTGGCCCTTTTCATCTCTGAGCAATTGCTCGACGTTTGCAATTTCTCAACTCTTATGTACGAGACGGATAGATAGTGACCGTGACGTTTGGTGGCTAGAGAAGCGCAAAGCCCCAGTGTTGCTGTGCCTGTGAAAGCGCTTCCAAGGAAGGGTGCTGGCTAGCAACAGCTTTCAGTGCTGGCACTTTTCATCTCTGAGCAATTGCTCGACATTTGCAATTTCTCACCTGAGCTCTCTTTAGACTGCGCGAGAGGATGAGCAGAAGATTAGGTGGCTAGAGAAGCCCAGAGCCCCAGTGTTCTTAGGCCTACAAAAGCGCTTCCAAGGAAGGGTGCTGGCCAGCAACAGCTTTCAGTGCTGGCACTTTTCATCTCTGAGCAATTGCTCGACGTTTGCAGTTTCTCACCAGAGCTCTCTTTAGACTGCGCGAGAGGATGAGCAGAAGATTAGGTGGCTAGAGAAGCCCAGAGCCCCAGTGTTCTTAGGGCTACAAGAACGCTTCCAAGGAAGGGTGCTGGCTAGCAACAGCTTTCAGTGCTGGCACTTTTCATCTCTGAGCAATTGCTCGACGTTTGCAATTTCACAGCTCGTGTCTACGAGACGGAAAGAGAATGACTGTGATGTTTGGTGGCTAGAGAAGCGCAAAGCCCCAGTGTTGCTGCGCCTGTGAAAGCGCTTCCAAGGAAGGGTGCTGGCTAGCAACAGCTTTCAGTGCTGGCACTTTTCATCTCTGAGCAATTGCTGGACGTTTCCAATTTCTCACCTGAGCTCTCTTCAGACTGCGCGAGAGGATGAGCAGAAGATTAGGTGGCTAGAGAAGCCCAGAGCCGCAGTGTTCTCAGGGCTACAAAAGCGCTTCCAAGGAAGGGTGCTGGCTAGCAAGAGCTTTCAGTGCTGGCACTTTTCATCTCTGAGCAATTGCTCGACGTTTGCAATTTCTCAACTCGTGTCTATGAGACAGAAAGAGAATGACCGTGACGTTTGGTTGGTAGAGAAGCGCAAAGCCCCAGTGTTGCTGCGCCTGTGAAAGCGCTTCCAAGGAAGGGTGCTGGCTAGCAACAGCTTTCAGTGCTGGCACTTTTCATCTCTGAGCAATTGCTCAACGTTTGCAATTTCTCACCTGAGCTCTCTTTAGACTGCGCGAGAGGATGAGCAGAAGATTAGGTGGCTAGAGAAGCCCAGAGCCCCACTGTTCTTAGGCCTACAAGAGCGCTTCCAAGGAAGGGTGCTGGCTAGCAACAGCTTTCAGTGCTGGCACTTTTCATCTCTGAGCAATTGCTCGACGTTTGCAATTTCTCGGCTCGTGTCTACGAGACGGAAAGAGAATGACCGTGATATTTGGTTACTAGAGAAGCCCAGAGCCCCAGTGTTCTTAGGGCTACAAAAGCGCTTCCAAGGAAGGGTGCTGGCTAGCAAGAGCTTTCAGTGCTGGCACTTTTCATCTCTGAGCAATTGCTCGACGTTTGCAATTTCTCACCTGAGCTCTCTTTAGACTGCGCGAGAGGATGAGCAGAAGATTAGGTGACTGGAGAAGCCCAGAGCCCCGGAGTTCTTAGGGCTACAAAAGCGCTTCCAAGGAAGGGTGCTGGCTAGCAAGAGCTTTCAGTGCTGGCACTTTTCATCTCTGAGCAATTGCTCGACATTTGCAATTTCTCAACTCGTGTCTACGAGACAGAAAGAGAATGACCGTGACGTTTGGTGGCTAGAGAAGTGCAAAGCCCCAGTGTTGCTGCGCCTGTGAAAGCGCTTCCAAGGAAGGGTGCTGGCTAGCAACAGCTTTCAGTGCTGGCACTTTTCATCTCTGAGCAATTGCTCGACGTTTGCAATTTCTCACCTGAGTTCTCTTTAGAGTGCACGAGAGGATGAGCAGAAGATTAGGTGGGTAGAGAAGCCCAGAGCCCCAGTGTTCTTAGGGCTACAAGAGCGCTTCCAAGGAAGGGTGCTGGCTAGCAACAGCTTTCAGTGCTGGCACTGTTCATCTCTGAGCAATTGCTCGACGTTTGCAATTTCTCACCTGAGCTCTCTTTAGACTGCGCGAGAGGATGAGCAGAAGAGTAGGTGGCTAGAGAAGCCCAGAGCCCCAGTGTTCTTAGGCCTACAAAAGAGCTTCCAAGGAAGGGGGCTGGCTAGCAAGAGCTTTCAGTGCTGGCACTTTTCATCTCTGAGCAATTGCTGGACGTTTGCAATTTCTCACCTGAGCTCTCTTTAGACTGCGCGAGAGGATGAGCAGAAGAGTAGGTGGCTAGAGAAGCCCAGAGCCCCAGTGTTCTTTGGGCTACAAAAGCGCTTCCAAGGAAGGGTGCTGGCTAGCAACAGCTTTCAGTGCTGGCACTTTTCATCTCTCAGCAATTGCTCGACGTTTGCAATCTCTCACCTGAGCTCTCTTTAGACTGCACAAGAGGATGAGCAGAAGATTAGGTGGCTAGAGAAGCGCAAAGCCCCACTGTTCTTAGGCCTACAAAAGCGCTTCCAAGGAAGGGTGCTGGCTAGCAAGAGCTTTCAGTGCTGGCACTTTTCATCTCTGAGCAATTGCTCGACGTTTGCAATTTCTCAACTCGTGTCTACGAGACAGAAAGAGAATGACCGTGACGTTTGGTGGGTAGAGAAGCGCAAAGCCCCAGTGTTGCTGCGCCTGTGAAAGCGCTTCCAAGGAAGGGTGCTGGCTAGCAACAGCTTTCAGTGCTGGCACTTTTCATCTCTGAGCAATTGCTCGACGTTTGCAATTTCTCATATCTTATCTACGAGACGGATACATAGTAACCGTGACGTTTGGTGGCTAGAGAAGCGCAAAGCCCCAGTGTTGCTGCACCTGTGAAAGCGCTTCCAAGGAAGGGTGCTGGCTAGCAACAGCTTTCAGTGCTGGCACTTTTCATCTCTGAGCAATTGCTCGACGTTTGCAATTTCTCACCTGAGCTCTCTTGAGACTGCGCGAGAGGATGAGCAGAAGATTAGGTGGCTAGAGAAATACAGAGCCCCAGTGTTCTTAGGGCTACAAAAGCGCTTCCAAGGAAGGGTGCTGGCTAGCAACAGCTTTCAGTGCTGGCACTTTTCATCTCTGAGCAATTGCTCGACGTTTGCAATCTCTCACCTGAGCTCTCTTTAGACTGCGCGAGAGGATGAGCAGAAGAGCAGGTGGCTAGAGAAGCCCAGAGCCCCAGTGTTCTTAGGCCTACAAAAGCGCTTCCAAGGAAGGGTGCTGGCTAGCAACAGCTTTCAGTGCTGGCACTTTTCATCTCTGAGCAATTGCTCGACGTTTGCAATTTCTCACCTGAGCTCTCTTTAGACTGCGCGAGAGGATGAGCAGAAGAGTAGGTGGCTAGAGAAGCCCAGAGCCCCAGTGTTCTTAGGCCTACAAAAGCGCTTCCAAGGAAGGGTGCTGGCTAGCAGGAGCTTTCAGTGCTGACACTTTTCATCTCTGAGCAATTGCTCGACGTTTGCAATTTCTCAGCTCGTGTCTACGAGACAGAGAGTTAGTGACCGTGATGTTTGGTGGCTAGAGAAGCGCAAAGCCCCAGTGTTGCTGCGCCTGTGAAAGCGCTTCCAAGGAAGGGTGCTGGCTAGCAACAGCTTTCAGTGCTGGCACTTTTCATCTCTGAGCAATTGCTCGACGTTTGCAATTTCTCACCTGAGCTCTCTTTAGAGTGCGCGAGAGGATGAGCAGAAGAGTAGGTGGCTAGAGAAGCCCAGAGCCCCAGTGTTCTTAGGCCTACAAGAGCGCTTCCAAGGAAGGGTGCTGGCTAGCAACAGCTTTCAGTGCTGGCACTTTTCATCTCTGAGCAATTGCTCGACGTTTGCAATTTCTCACCTGAGCGCTCTTTAGACTGCGCGAGAGGATGAGCAGAAGATTAGGTGGCTAGAGAAGCCCAGAGCCCCAGTGTTCTTTGGGCTACAAAAGCGCTTCCAAGGAAGGGTGCTGGCTAGCCACAGCTTTCAGTGCTGGCACTTTTCATCTCTCAGCAATTGCTCGACGTTTGCAATCTCTCACCTGAGCTCTCTTTAGACTGCGCGAGAGGATGAGCAGAAGATTAGGTGGCTAGAGAAGCCCAGAGCCCCACTGTTCTTAGGCCTACAAAAGCGCTTCCAAGGAAGGGTGCTGGCTAGCAACAGCTTTCAGTGCTGGCACTTTTCATCTTTGAGCAATTGCTCGACGTTTGCAATTTCTCAGCTCGTGTCTACGAGACAGAAAGAGAATGACCGTGATGTTTGGTGGGTAGAGAAGCGCAAAGCCCCAGTGTTGCTGCGCCTGTGAAAGCGCTTCCAAGGAAGGGTGCTGGCTAGCAACAGCTTTCAATGCTGGCACTTTTCATCTCTGAGCAATTGGTGGACGTTTGCAATTTCTCACCTGAGCTCTCTTTAGACTGCGCGAGAGGATGAGCAGAAGATTAGGTGGCTAGAGAAGCCCAGAGCCCCAGTGTTCTTAGGGCTACAAAAGCGCTTCCAAGGAAGGGTGCTGGCTAGCAACAGCTTTCAATGCTGGCACTTTTCATCTCTGAGCAATTGCTCGACGTTTGCAATTTCTCAACTCGTGTCTACGAGACGGAGAGATATTGACCGTGACGTTTGGTGCCTAGAGAAGCGCAAAGCCCCAGTGTTCTTAGGGCTACAAAAGCGTTTCCAAGGAAGGGTGCTGGCTAGCAACAGCTTTCAGTGCTGGCACTTTTCATCTCTGAGCAATTGCTCGACGTTTGCAATTTCTCACCTGAGCTCTCTTTAGACTGCGCGAGAGGATGAGCAGAAGAGTAGGTGGCTAGAGAAGCCCAGAGCCCCAGTGTTCTTAGGCCTACAAAAGCGCTTCCAAGGAAGGGTGCTGGCTAGCAGGAGCTTTCAGTGCTGACACTTTTCATCTCTGAGCAATTGCTCGACGTTTGCAATTTCTCAGCTCGTGTCTACGAGACAGAGAGTTAGTGACCGTGATGTTTGGTGGCTAGAGAAGCGCAAAGCCCCAGTGTTGCTGCGCCTGTGAAAGTGCTTCCAAGGAAGGGTGCTGGCTAGCAACAGCTTTCAGTGCTGGCACTTTTCATCTCTGAGCAATTGCTCGACGTTTGCAATTTCTCACCTGAGCTCTCTTTAGAGTGCGCGAGAGGATGAGCAGAAGAGTAGGTGGCTAGAGAAGCCCAGAGCCCCAGTGTTCTTAGGCCTACAAGAGCGCTTCCAAGGAAGGGTGCTGGCTAGCAACAGCTTTCAGTGCTGGCACTTTTCATCTCTGAGCAATTGCTCGACGTTTGCAATTTCTCCCCTGAGCTCTCTTTAGAGTGCGCGAGAGGATGAGCAGAAGAGTAGGTGGCTAGAGAAGCCCAGAGCCCCAGTGTTCTTTGGGCTACAAAAGCGCTTCCAAGGAAGGGTGCTGGCTAGCCACAGCTTTCAGTGCTGGCACTTTTCATCTCTCAGCAATTGCTCGACGTTTGCAATCTCTCACCTGAGCTCTCTTTAGACTGCACGAGAGGATGAGCAGAAGATTAGGTGGCTAGAGAAGCCCAGAGCCCCACTGTTCTTAGGCCTACAAAAGCGCTTCCAAGGAAGGGTGCTGGCTAGCAACAGCTTTCAGTGCTGGCACTTTTCATCTTTGAGCAATTGCTCGACGTTTGCAATTTCTCAGCTCGTGTCTACGAGACAGAAAGAGAATGACCGTGATGTTTGGTGGGTAGAGAAGCGCAAAGCCCCAGTGTTGCTGCGCCTGTGAAAGCGCTTCCAAGGAAGGGTGCTGGCTAGCAACAGCTTTCAATGCTGGCACTTTTCATCTCTGAGCAATTGGTGGACGTTTGCAATTTCTCACCTGAGCTCTCTTTAGACTGCGCGAGAGGATGAGCAGAAGATTAGGTGGCTAGAGAAGCCCAGAGCCCCAGTGTTCTTAGGGCTACAAAAGCGCTTCCAAGGAAGGGTGCTGGCTAGCAACAGCTTTCAATGCTGGCACTTTTCATCTCTGAGCAATTGCTCGACGTTTGCAATTTCTCAACTCGTGTCTACGAGACGGAGAGATATTGACCGTGACGTTTGGTGCCTAGAGAAGCGCAAAGCCCCAGTGTTCTTAGGGCTACAAAAGCGTTTCCAAGGAAGGGTGCTGGCTAGCAACAGCTTTCAGTGCTGGCACTTTTCATCTCTGAGCAATTGCTCGACGTTTGCAATTTCAAACCTGAGCTCTCTTTAGACTGCGCGAGAGGATGAGCAGAAGAGTAGGTGGCTAGAGAAGCCCAGAGCCCCACTGTTATTAGGCCTACAAATGCGCTTCCAAGGAAGGGTGCTGGCTAGCAACAGCTTTCAGTGCTGGCACTTTTCATCTCTGAGCAATTGCTCGACGTTTGCAATTTCTCAGCTCGTGTCTACGAGGCGGAAAGAGAAGGACCGTGATGTTTCGTTGGTAGAGAAGCGCAAAGCCCCAGTGTTGCTGCACCTGTGAAAGTGCTTCCAAGGAAGGGTGCTGGCTAGCAACAGCTTTCAGTGCTGGCACTTTTCATCTCTGAGCAATTGCTCGACGTTTGCAATTTCTCACCTGAGCTCTCTTTAGACTGCGCGAGAGGATGAGCAGAAGATTAGGTGGCTACAGAAATACAGAGCCCCAGTGTTCTTAGGGCTACAAAAGCGCTTCCAAGGAAGGGTGCTGGCTAGCAACAGCTTTCAGTGCTGGCACTTTTCATCTTTGAGCAATTGCTCGACATTTGCAATTTCACAGCTCGTATCTACGAGACAGAAAGAGAATGACCGTGATGTTTGGTGGCTAGAGAAGCGCAAAGCCCCAGTTTTGCTGCGCCTGTGAAAGCGCTTCCAAGGAAGGGTGCTGGCTAGAAACAGCTTTCAGTGCTGGCACTTTTCATCTCTCAGCAACTGCTCGACGTTTGCAATCTCTCACCTGAGCTCTCTTTAGACTGCACGAGAGGATGAGCAGAAGATTAGGTGGCTAGAGAAGCCCAGAGCCCCAGTGTTCTTAGGCCTACAAAAGAGCTTCCAAGGAAGGGGGCTGGCTAGCAACAGCTTTCAGTGCTGGCACTTTTCATCTCTGAGCAATTGCTCGACGTTTGCAATTTCTCAGCTCTTATCTACGAGGCGGAGAGATAGTGACCGTGATGTTTGGTTTTTAGAGAAGGCAAAGCCCCAGTGTTGCTGTGCCTGTGAAAGCGCTTCCAAGGAAGGGTGCTGGCTAGCAACAGCTTTCAGTGCTGGCACTTTTCATCTCTGAGCAATTGCTCGACGTTTGCAATTCCTCACCTGAGCTCTCTTTAGACTGCGCGAGAGGATGAGTAGAAGATTAGGTGGCTAGAGAAGCCCAGAGCCCCAGTGTTCTTTGGCCTACAAAAGCGCTTCCAAGGAAGGGTGCTGGCTAGCAACAGCTTTCAGTGCTGGCACTTTTCATCTTTGAGTAATTGCTCGACGTTTGCAATTTCTCAGCTCTTATCTACGAGACGGAGAGATAGTGACTGTGACGTTTGGTGGCTAGAGAAGCGCAAAGCCCCAGTGTTGCTGCGCCTGTGAAAGCGCTTCCAAGGAAGGGTGCTGGCTAGCAACAGCTTTCAGTGCTGGCACTTTTCATCTCTGAGCAATTGCTCGACGTTTGCAATTTCTCACCTGAGCTCTCTTTAGACTGCGCGAGAGGATGAGCAGAAGAGTAGGTGGCTAGAGAAGCCCAGAGTCCCACTGTTCTTAGGGCTACAAGAGCGCTTCCAAGGAAGGGTGCTGGCTAGCAAGAGCTTTCAGTGCTGGCACTTTTCATCTTTGAGCAATTGCTCGACATATGCAATTTCACTGCTCGTATCTACGAGACAGAAAGAGAATGACCGTGATATTTGGTGGCTAGAGAAGCGCAAAGCCCCACTGTTGCTGCGCCTGTCAAAGCGCTTCCAAGGAAGGGTGCTGGCTAGCAACAGCTTTCAGTGCTGGCACTTTTCATCTCTGAGCAATTGCTCAACGTTTGCAATTTCTCAACTCGTGTCTACGAGACGGAGAGATAGTGACCGTGACGTTTGGTGGGTAGAGAAGCGCAAAGCCCCAGTGTTGCTGCGCCTGTGAAAGCGCTTCCAAGGAAGGGTGCTGGCTAGCAAGAGCTTTCAGTGCTGGCACTTTTCATCTCTGAGCAATTGCTCGACGTTTGCAATTTCTCCCCTGAGCTCTCTTTAGACTGCGCGAGAGGATGAGCAGAAGATTAGGTGGTTAGAGAAGCCCAGAGCCCCAGTGTTCTTTGGGCTACAAAAGCGCTTCCAAGGAAGGGTGCTGGCTAGCAACAGCTTTCAGTGCTGGCACTTTTCATCTCTGAGCAATTGCTCGACGTTTGCAATTTCTCACCTGAGCTCTCTTTAGACTGCGCGAGAGGATGAGCAGAAGATTAGGTGGTTAGAGAAGCCCAGAGCCCCACTGTTCTTAGGCCTACAAGAACGCTTCCAAGGAAGGGTGCTGGCTAGCAACAGCTTTCAGTGCTGGCACTTTTCATCTCTGAGCAATTGCTCGACGTTTGCAATTTCTCACCTGAGCTCTCTTTAGAGTGCACGAGAGGATGAGCAGAAGATTAGGTGGCTAGAGAAGCCCAGAGCCCCATTGTTCTTAGGCCTACAAAAGCGCTTCCAAGGAAGGGTGCTGGCTAGCAAGAGCTTTCAGTGCTGACACTTTTCATCTCTGAGCAATTGCTCGACGTTTGCAATTTCTCAGCTCGTGTCTACGAGACGGAGAGATAGTGACCGTGATGTTTGGTGGCTAGAGAAGCGCAAAGCCCCAGTGTTGCTGCACCTGTGAAAGTGCTTCCAAGGAAGGGTGCTGGCTAGCAAGAGCTTTCAGTGCTGGCACTTTTCATCTGTGAGCAATTGCTCGACGTTTGCAATTTCTCAACTCGTATCTACGAGACGGAAAGAGAATGACCATGGTGTTTGGTGGCTAGAGAAGCGCAAAGCCCCAGTGTTGCTGCGCCTGTGAAAGCGCTTCCAAGGAAGGGTGCTGGCTAGCAACAGCTTTCAGTGCTGGCACTTTTCATCTCTGAGCAATTGCTCTACGTTTGCAATCTCTCACCTGAGCTCTCTTTAGACTGCGCGAGAGGATGAGCAGAAGATTAGGTGGCTAGAGAAGCCCAGAGCCCCAGTGTTCTTAGGCCTACAAAAGCGCTTCCAAGGAAGGGTGCTGGCTAGCAACAGCTTTCAGTGGTGGCACTTTTCATCTCTGAGCAATTGCTCGACGTTTGCAATTTCTCAGCTCGTGTCTATGAGATAGAAAGAGAAAGACCGTGATGTTTGGTGGCTAGAGAAGCGCAAAGCCCCAGTGTTGCTGCGCCTGTGAAAGCGCTTCCAAGGAAGGGTGCTGGCTAGCAAGAGCTTTCAGTGCTGGCACTTTTCATCTCTGAGCAATTGCTCGACGTTTGCAATTTCTCAACTCTTATGTACGAGACGGAGAGATAGTGACCGTGACGTTTGGTGGGTAGAGAAGCGCAAAGCCCCAGTGTTGCTGCGCCTGTGAAAGCGCTTCCAAGGAAGGCTGCTGGCTAGCAACAGCTTTCAGTGCTGGCACTTTTCATCTCTGAGCAATTGCTCGACGTTTGCAATTTCTCACCTCAGCTCTCTTTAGAGTGCGTGAGAGGATGAGCAGAAGATTAGGTGGCTAGAGAAGCCCAGAGCCCCAGTGTTCTTAGGCCTACAAAAGCGCTTCCAAGGAAGGGTGCTGGCCAGCAAGAGCTTTCAGTGCTGGCACTTTTCATCTCTGAGCAGTTGCTCGACGTTTGCAATTTCTCACCTGAGCTCTCTTTAGACTGCGCGAGAGGATGAGCAGAAGAGTAGGTGGCTAGAGAAGCCCAGAGCCCCAGTGTTCTTAGGGCTACAAGAACGCTTCCAAGGAAGGGTGCTGGCTAGCAACAGCTTTCAGTGCTGGCACTTTTCATCTCTGAGCAATTGCTCGACGTTTGCAGTCTCTCACCT
Source organism: Sarcoramphus papa (assembly GCA_037962945.1). NCBI lineage: Eukaryota > Metazoa > Chordata > Aves > Accipitriformes > Cathartidae > Sarcoramphus > Sarcoramphus papa. The sequence continues at coordinate 97,249,832 of CM075586.1, forward strand.
GAGCTCTCTTTAGACTGCGCGAGAGGATGAGCAGAAGATTAGGTGGCTAGAGAAGCCCAGAGCCCCAGTGTTCTTAGGGCTACAAAAGCGCTTCCAAGGAAGGGTGCTGGCTAGCAACAGCTTTCAGTGCTGGCACTTTTCATCTCTGAGCAATTGCTCGACGTTTGCAATTTCTCAGCTCGTGTCTATGAGACAGAAAGAGAAAGACCGTGATGTTTGGTGGGTAGAGAAGCGCAAAGCCCCAGTGTTGATGCGCCTGTGAAAGCGCTTCCAAGGAAGGGTGCTGGCTAGCAAGAGCTTTCAGTGCTGGCACTTTTCATCTCTGAGCAATTGCTCAACGTTTGCAATTTCTCAACTCGTTTCTACGAGACGGAGAGATACTGACCGTGACGTTTGGTGCCTAGAGAAGCGCAAAGCCCCAGTGTTGCTGCGCCTGTGAAAGCGCTTCCAAGGAAGGGTGCTGGCTAGCAACAGCTTTCAGTGCTGGCACTTTTCATCTCTGAGCAATTGCTCGACGTTTGCAATTTCTCACCTGAGCTCTCGTTAGACTGCGCGAGAGGATGAGCAGAAGATTAGGTGGTTAGAGAAGCCCAGAGCCCCAGTGTTCTAAGGGCTACAAAAGCGCTTCCAAGGAAGGGTGCTGGCTAGCAACAGCTTTCAGTGCTGGCACTTTTCATCTCTGAGCAATTGCTCGACGTTTGCAATTTCTCACCTGAGCTCTCTTTAGACTGCGCGAGAGGATGAGCAGAAGATTAGGTGGTTAGAGAAGCCCAGAGCCCCACTGCTCTTAGGCCTACAAGAACGCTTCCAAGGAAGGGTGCTGGCTAGCAACAGCTTTCAGTGCTGGCACTTTTCATCTCTGAGCAATTGCTCGACGTTTGCAATTTCTCACCTGAGCTCTCTTTAGACTGCGCGAGAGGATGAGCAGAAGATTAGGTGGCTACAGAAATACAGAGCCCCAGTGTTCTTAGGGCTACAAAAGCGCTTCCAAGGAAGGGTGCTGGCTAGCAACAGCTTTCAGTGCTGGCACTTTTCATCTTTGAGCAATTGCTCGACATTTGCAATTTCACAGCTCGTATCTACGAGACAGAAAGAGAATGACCGTGATGTTTGGTGGCTAGAGAAGCGCAAAGCCCCAGTTTTGCTGCGCCTGTGAAAGCGCTTCCAAGGAAGGGTGCTGGCTAGAAACAGCTTTCAGTGCTGGCACTTTTCATCTCTCAGCAACTGCTCGACGTTTGCAATCTCTCACCTGAGCTCTCTTTAGACTGCACGAGAGGATGAGCAGAAGATTAGGTGGCTAGAGAAGCCCAGAGCCCCAGTGTTCTTAGGCCTACAAAAGAGCTTCCAAGGAAGGGGGCTGGCTAGCAACAGCTTTCAGTGCTGGCACTTTTCATCTCTGAGCAATTGCTCGACGTTTGCAATTTCTCAGCTCTTATCTACGAGGCGGAGAGATAGTGACCGTGATGTTTGGTTTTTAGAGAAGGCAAAGCCCCAGTGTTGCTGTGCCTGTGAAAGCGCTTCCAAGGAAGGGTGCTGGCTAGCAACAGCTTTCAGTGCTGGCACTTTTCATCTCTGAGCAATTGCTCGACGTTTGCAATTCCTCACCTGAGCTCTCTTTAGACTGCGCGAGAGGATGAGTAGAAGATTAGGTGGCTAGAGAAGCCCAGAGCCCCAGTGTTCTTAGGGCTACAAAAGCGCTTCCAAGGAAGGGTGCTGGCTAGCAACAGCTTTCAGTGCTGGCACTTTTCATCTTTGAGTAATTGCTCGACGTTTGCAATTTCTCAGCTCTTATCTACGAGACGGAGAGATAGTGACTGTGACGTTTGGTGGCTAGAGAAGCGCAAAGCCCCAGTGTTGCTGCGCCTGTGAAAGCGCTTCCAAGGAAGGGTGCTGGCTAGCAACAGCTTTCAGTGCTGGCACTTTTCATCTCTGAGCAATTGCTCGACGTTTGCAATTTCTCACCAGAGCTCTCTTTAGACTGCGCGAGAGGATGAGCAGAAGAGTAGGTGGCTAGAGAAGCCCAGAGTCCCACTGTTCTTAGGGCTACAAGAGCGCTTCCAAGGAAGGGTGCTGGCTAGCAAGAGCTTTCAGTGCTGGCACTTTTCATCTTTGAGCAATTGCTCGACATATGCAATTTCACTGCTCGTATCTACGAGACAGAAAGAGAATGACCGTGATATTTGGTGGGTAGAGAAGCGCAAAGCCCCAGTGTTGCTGCGCCTGTGAAAGCGCTTCCAAGGAAGGGTGCTGGCTAGCAAGAGCTTTCAGTGCTGGCACTTTTCATCTCTGAGCAATTGCTCGACGTTTGCAATTTCTCCCCTGAGCTCTCTTTAGACTGCGCGAGAGGATGAGCAGAAGATTAGGTGGTTAGAGAAGCCCAGAGCCCCAGTGTTCTTTGGGCTACAAAAGCGCTTCCAAGGAAGGGTGCTGGCTAGCAACAGCTTTCAGTGCTGGCACTTTTCATCTCTGAGCAATTGCTCGACGTTTGCAATTTCTCACCTGAGCTCTCTTTAGACTGCGCGAGAGGATGAGCAGAAGATTAGGTGGTTAGAGAAGCCCAGAGCCCCACTGTTCTTAGGCCTACAAGAACGCTTCCAAGGAAGGGTGCTGGCTAGCAACAGCTTTCAGTGCTGGCACTTTTCATCTCTGAGCAATTGCTCGACGTTTGCAATTTCTCACCTGAGCTCTCTTTAGAGTGCACGAGAGGATGAGCAGAAGATTAGGTGGCTAGAGAAGCCCAGAGCCCCAGTGTTGTTAGGGCTACAAAAGCGCTTCCAAGGAAGGGTGCTGGCTAGCAAGAGCTTTCAGTGCTGACACTTTTCATCTCTGAGCAATTGCTCGACGTTTGCAATTTCTCAGCTCGTGTCTACGAGACGGAGAGATAGTGACCGTGATGTTTGGTGGCTAGAGAAGCGCAAAGCCCCAGTGTTGCTGCACCTGTGAAAGTGCTTCCAAGGAAGGGTGCTGGCTAGCAAGAGCTTTCAGTGCTGGCACTTTTCATCTGTGAGCAATTGCTCGACGTTTGCAATTTCTCAACTCGTATCTACGAGACGGAAAGAGAATGACCATGGTGTTTGGTGGCTAGAGAAGCGCAAAGCCCCAGTGTTGCTGCGCCTGTGAAAGCGCTTCCAAGGAAGGGTGCTGGCTAGCAACAGCTTTCAGTGCTGGCACTTTTCATCTCTGAGCAATTGCTCTACGTTTGCAATCTCTCACCTGAGCTCTCTTTAGACTGCTCGAGAGGATGAGCAGAAGATTAGGTGGCTAGAGAAGCCCAGAGCCCCAGTGTTCTTAGGCCTACAAAAGCGCTTCCAAGGAAGGGTGCTGGCTAGCAACAGCTTTCAGTGGTGGCACTTTTCATCTCTGAGCAATTGCTCGACGTTTGCAATTTCTCAGCTCGTGTCTATGAGACAGAAAGAGAAAGACCGTGATGTTTGGTGGCTAGAGAAGCGCAAAGCCCCAGTGTTGCTGCGCCTGTGAAAGCGCTTCCAAGGAAGGGTGCTGGCTAGCAAGAGCTTTCAGTGCTGGCACTTTTCATCTCTGAGCAATTGCTCGACGTTTGCAATTTCTCAACTCTTATGTACGAGACGGAGAGATAGTGACCGTGACGTTTGGTGGGTAGAGAAGCGCAAAGCCCCAGTGTTGCTGCGCCTGTGAAAGCGCTTCCAAGGAAGGCTGCTGGCTAGCAACAGCTTTCAGTGCTGGCACTTTTCATCTCTGAGCAATTGCTCGACGTTTGCAATTTCTCACCTCAGCTCTCTTTAGAGTGCGTGAGAGGATGAGCAGAAGATTAGGTGGCTAGAGAAGCCCAGAGCCCCAGTGTTCTTAGGCCTACAAAAGCGCTTCCAAGGAAGGGTGCTGGCCAGCAAGAGCTTTCAGTGCTGGCACTTTTCATCTCTGAGCAGTTGCTCGACGTTTGCAATTTCTCACCTGAGCTCTCTTTAGACTGCGCGAGAGGATGAGCAGAAGAGTAGGTGGCTAGAGAAGCCCAGAGCCCCAGTGTTCTTAGGGCTACAAGAACGCTTCCAAGGAAGGGTGCTGGCTAGCAACAGCTTTCAGTGCTGGCACTTTTCATCTCTGAGCAATTGCTCGACGTTTGCAGTCTCTCACCTGAGCTCTCTTTAGACTGCGCGAGAGGATGAGCAGAAGATTAGGTGGCTAGAGAAGCCCAGAGCCCCAGTGTTCTTAGGCCTACAAAAGCGCTTCCAAGGAAGGGTGCTGGCTAGCAACAGCTTTCAGTGCTGGCACTTTTCATCTCTGAGCAATTGCTCGACGTTTGCAATTTCTCAGCTCGTGTCTATGAGACAGAAAGAGAAAGACCGTGATGTTTGGTGGGTAGAGAAGCGCAAAGCCCCAGTGTTGATGCGCCTGTGAAAGCGCTTCCAAGGAAGGGTGCTGGCTAGCAAGAGCTTTCAGTGCTGGCACTTTTCATCTCTGAGCAATTGCTCAACGTTTGCAATTTCTCAACTCGTTTCTACGAGACGGAGAGATACTGACCGTGACGTTTGGTGCCTAGAGAAGCGCAAAGCCCCAGTGTTGCTGCGCCTGTGAAAGCGCTTCCAAGGAAGGGTGCTGGCTAGCAACAGCTTTCAGTGCTGGCACTTTTCATCTCTGAGCAATTGCTCGACGTTTGCAATTTCTCACCTGAGCTCTCGTTAGACTGCGCGAGAGGATGAGCAGAAGATTAGGTGGTTAGAGAAGCCCAGAGCCCCAGTGTTCTAAGGGCTACAAAAGCGCTTCCAAGGAAGGGTGCTGGCTAGCAACAGCTTTCAGTGCTGGCACTTTTCATCTCTGAGCAATTGCTCGACGTTTGCAATTTCTCACCTGAGCTCTCTTTAGACTGCGCGAGAGGATGAGCAGAAGATTAGGTGGTTAGAGAAGCCCAGAGCCCCACTGCTCTTAGGCCTACAAGAACGCTTCCAAGGAAGGGTGCTGGCTAGCAACAGCTTTCAGTGCTGGCACTTTTCATCTCTGAGCAATTGCTCGACGTTTGCAATTTCTCACCTGAGCTCTCTTTAGAGTGCACGAGAGGATGAGCAGAAGATTAGGTGGCTAGAGAAGCCCAGAGCCCCAGTGTTCTTAGGCCTACAAAAGCGCTTCCAAGGAAGGGTGCTGGCTAGCAAGAGCTTTCAGTGCTGACACTTTTCATCTCTGAGCAATTGCTCGACGTTTGCAATTTCTCAGCTCGTGTCTACGAGACGGAGAGATAGTGACCGTGATGTTTGGTGGCTAGAGAAGCGCAAAGCCCCAGTGTTGCTGCACCTGTGAAAGTGCTTCCAAGGAAGGGTGCTGGCTAGCAAGAGCTTTCAGTGCTGGCACTTTTCATCTCTGAGCAATTGCTCGACGTTTGCAATTTCTCAACTCGTATCTACGAGACGGAAAGAGAATGACCATGGTGTTTGGTGGCTAGAGAAGTGCAAAGCCCCAGTGTTGCTGCGCCTGTGAAAGCGCTTCCAAGGAAGGGTGCTGGCTAGCAAGAGCTTTCAGTGCTGGCACTTTTCATCTCTGAGCAATTGCTCTACGTTTGCAAATTCTCACCTGAGCTCTCTTTAGACTGCGCGAGAGGATGAGCAGAAGATTAGGTGGCTAGAGAAGCCCAGAGCCCCAGTGTTCTTAGGCCTACAAAAGCGCTTCCAAGGAAGGGTGCTGGCTAGCAACAGCTTTCAGTGCTGGCACTTTTCATCTCTGAGCAATTGCTCGACGTTTGCAATTTCTCAGCTCGTGTCTATGAGACAGAAAGAGAAAGACCGTGATGTTTGGTGGGTAGAGAAGCGCAAAGCCCCAGTGTTGCTGCGCCTGTGAAAGCGCTTCCAAGGAAGGGTGCTGGCTAGCAAGAGCTTTCAGTGCTGGCACTTTTCATCTCTGAGCAATTGCTCGACGTTTGCAATTTCTCAGCTCTTATCTACGAGACGGAGAGATAGTGACCGTGAGGTTAGGTGGCTAGAGAAGCGCAAAGCCCCAGTGTTGCTGCGCCTGTGAAAGCGCTTCCAAGGAAGGGTGCTGGCTAGCAACAGCTTTCAGTGCTGGCACTTTTCATCTCTGAGCAATTGATGGACGTTTGCAATTTCTCACCTGAGATCTCTTTAGACTGCGCGAGAGGATGAGCAGAAGATTAGGTGACTAGAGAAGCCCAGAGCCCCAGTGTTCTAAGGGCTACAAAAGCGCTTCCAAGGAAGGGTGCTGGCTAGCAACAGCTTTCAGTGCTGGCACTTTTCATCTCTGAGCAATTGCTCGACGTTTGCAATTTCTCAGCTCGTGTCTACGAGACGGAGATATAGTGACCGTGAGGTTTGGTGGGTAGAGAAGCGCAAAGCCCCAGTGTTGCTGCGCCTGTGAAAGCGCTTCCAAGGAAGTGTGCTGGCTAGCAACAGCTTTCAATGCTGGCACTTTTCATCTCTGAGCAATTGCTCGACGTTTGCAATTTCTCAGCACTTATCTACGAGACGGAAAGATAATGACCGTGATGTTTGGTGGCTAGAGAAGCGCAAAGCCCCAGTGTTGCTGCGCCTGTGAAAGCGCTTCCAAGGAAGGGTGCTGGCTAGCAACAGCTTTCAGTGCTGGCACTTTTCATCTCTGAGCAATTGCTCGACGTTTGCAATTTCTCACCTGAGCTCTCTTCAGAGTGCGCGAGAGGATGAGCAGAAGGTTAGGTGGCTAGAGAAGCCCAGAGCCGCAGTGTTCTCAGGGCTACAAAAGCGCTTCCAAGGAAGGGTGCTGGCTAGCAACAGCTTTCAGTGCTGGCACTTTTCATCTCTGAGCAATTGCTCGACGTTTGCAATTTCTCAGCTCGTGTCTACGAGACGGAAAGAGAATGACTGTGATGTTTGTTGGCTAGAGAAGCGCAAAGCCCCAGTGTTGCTGCGCCTGTGAAAGCGCTTCCAAGGAAGGGTGCTGGCTAGCCACAGCTTTCAGTGCTGGCACTTTTCATCTCTGAGCAATTGCTCGACGTTTGCAATTTCTCACCTGAGCTCTCTTCAGACTGCGCGAGAGGATGAGCAGAAGATTAGGTGGCTAGAGAAGCCCAGAGCCGCAGTGTTCTCAGGGCTACAAAAGCGCTTCCAAGGAAGGGTGCTGGCTAGCAACAGCTTTCAGTGCTGGCACTTTTCATCTCTGAGCAATTGCTCGACGTTTGCAATTTCTCAACATAGTGTCTATGAGACAGAAAGAGAATGACCGTGACGTTTGGTTGGTAGAGAAGCGCAAAGTCCCAGTGTTGCTGCGCCTGTGAAAGCGCTTCCAAGGAAGGGTGCTGGCTAGCAACAGCTTTCAGTGCTGGCACTTTTCATCTCTGAGCAATTGCTCGACGTTTGCAATTTCTCACCTGAGCTCTCTTTAGACTGCGCGAGAGGATGAGCAGAAGATTAGGTGGCTAGAGAAGCCCAGAGCCCCAGTGTTCTTAGGCCTACAAGAGCGCTTCCAAGGAAGGGTGCTGGCTAGCAACAGCTTTCAGTGCTGGCACTTTTCATCTCTGAGCAATTGCTCGCCGTTTGCAATTTCTCGGCTCGTGTCTACGAGACGGAAAGGGAATGACCGTGATATTTGGTTACTAGAGAAGCCCAGAGCCCCAGTGTTCTTTGGGCTACAAAAGCGCTTCCAAGGAAGGGTGCTGGCTAGCAACAGCTTTCAGTGCTGGCACTTTTCATCTCTGAGCAATTGCTCGACGTTTGCAATTTCTCACCTGAGCTCTCTTTAGACTGCGCGAGAGGATGAGAAGAAGATTAGGTGACTGGAGAAGCCCAGAGCCCCGGAGTTCTTAGGGCTACAAAAGCGCTTCCAAGGAAGGGTGCTGGCTAGCAAGAGCTTTCAGTGCTGGCACTTTTCATCTCTGAGCAATTGCTCGACGTTTGCAATTTCTCAGCTCTTGTCTACGAGGCGGAAAGAGAATGACCGTGATGTTTGGTGGCTAGAGAAGCGCAAAGCCCCAGTGTTGCTGTGCCTGTGAAAGCGCTTCCAAGGAAGGGTGCTGGCTAGCAACAGCTTTCAGTGCTGGCACTTTTCATCTCTGAGCAATTGCTCGACGTTTGCAATTCCTCACCTGAGCTCTCTTTAGACTGTGCGAGAGGATGAGCAGAAGATTAGGTGGCTAGAGAAGCCCAGAGCCCCACTGTTCTTAGGGCTACAAAAGCGCTTCCAAGGACGGGTGCTGGCTAGCAACAGCTTTCAGTGCTGGCACTTTTCATCTTTGAGTAATTGCTCGACGTTTGCAATTTCTCAGCTCTTATCTACGAGACGGAGAGATAGTGACTGTGACGTTTGGTGGCTAGAGAAGTGCAAAGCCCCAGTGTTGCTGCGCCTGTGAAAGCGCTTCCAAGGAAGGGTGCTGGCTAGCAAGAGCTTTCAGTGCTGGCACTTTTCATCTCTGAGCAATTGCTCGACGTTTACAATTTCTCAGGTTGTGTCTACGAGAAGGAAAGAGAATGACCGTGACGTTTGGTGCCTAGAGAAGCGCAAAGCCCCAGTGTTGCTGCGCCTGTGAAAGCGCTTCCAAGGAAGGGTGCTGGCTAGCAACAGCTTTCAGTGCTGGCACTTTTCATCTCTGAGCAATTGCTCGACGTTTGCAATCTCTCACCTGAGCTCTCTTTAGACTGCGCGAGAGGATGAGCAGAAGATTAGGTGGCTAGAGAAGCCCAGAGCCCCAGTGTTCTCAGGGCTACAAAAGCGCTTCCAAGGAAGGGTGCTGGCTAGCAACAGCTTTCAGTGCTGGCACTTTTCATCTCTGAGCAATTGCTCGACGTTTGCAATTTCTCACCTGAGCTCTCTTTAGAGTGCGCGAGAGGATGAGCAGAAGATTAGGTGGCTAGAGTAGCCCAGAGCCCCAGTGTTCTTAGGGCTACAAAAGCGCTTCCAAGGAAGGGTGCTGGCTAGCAACAGCTTTCAGTGGTGGCACTTTTCATCTCTGAGCAATTGCTCGACGTTTTCAATTTCTCACCTGAGCTCTCTTTAGACTGCGCGAGAGGATGAGCAGAAGTTTAGGTGGCTAGAGAAGCGCAAAGCCCCAGTGTTGCTGCGCCTGTGAAAGCGCTTCCAAGGAAGGGTGCTGGCTAGCAACAGCTTTCAGTGCTGGCACTTTTCATCTCTGAGCAATTGCTCGACGTTTGAAATTTCTCACCTGAGCTCTCTTTAGACTGCGCGAGAGGATGAGCAGAAGATTAGGTGGCTAGAGAAGCCCAGAGCCCCAGTGTTGCTGCGCCTGTGAAAGCGGTTCCAAGGAAGGGTGCTGGCTAGCAACAGCTTTCAGTGCTGGCACTTTTCATCTTTGAGTAATTGCTCGACGTTTTCAATTTCTCAGCTCTTATCTACGAGACGGAGAGATAGTGACTGTGACGTTTGGTGGCTAGAGAAGTGCAAAGCCCCAGTGTTGCTGCGCCTGTGAAAGCGCTTCCAAGGAAGGGTGCTGGCTAGCAACAGCTTTCAGTGCTGGCACTTTTCATCTCTGAGCAATTGCTCGACTTTTGCAATTTCTCACCTGAGCTCTCTTTAGACTGCGCGAGAGGATGAGCAGAAGATGAGGTGGCTAGAGAAGCCCAGAGCCCCACTGTTCTTAGGGCTACAAAAGCGCTTCCAAGGAAGGGTGCTGGCTAGCAACAGCTTTCAGTGCTGGTACTTTTCATCTCTGAGCAATTGCTCGACATTTACAATTTCTCAGGTTGTGTCTACGAGAAGGAAAGAGAATGACCATGACGTTTGGTGGGTAGAGAAGCGCAAAGCCCCAGTGTTGCTGCGCCTGTGAAAGCGCTTCCAAGGAAGGGTGCTGGCTAGCAACAGCTTTCAGTGCTGGCACTTTTCATCTCTGAGCAATTGCTCGACGTTTGCAATTTCTCCCCTGAGCTCTCTTTAGACTGCGCGAGAGGATGAGCAGAAGAGTAGGTGGCTAGAGAAGCCCAGAGTCCCACTGTTCTTAGGGCTACAAGAGCGCTTCCAAGGAAGGGTGCTGGCTAGCAACAGCTTTCAGTGCTGGCACTTTTCATCTCTGAGCAATTGCTCGACGTTTGCAATTTCTCAACTTGTGTCTACGAGACGGAGAGATATTGACCGTGACGTTTGGTGGCTAGAGAAGCGCAAAGCCCCAGTGTTGCTACGCCTGTGAAAGCGCTTCCAAGGAAGGCTGCTGGGTAGCAAGAGCTTTCAGTGCTGGCACTTTTCATCTCTGAGCAATTGCTCGACGTTTGCAATTTCTTACCTGAGATCTCTTTAGACTGCGCGAGAGGATGAGCAGAAGATTAGGTGGCTAGAGAAGCCCAGAGCCCCAGTGTTCTTAGGGCTACAAAAGCGCTTCCAAGGAAGGGTGCTGGCTAGCAACAGCTTTCAGTGCTGGCACTTTTCATCTTTGAGCAATTGCTCGACATTTGCAATTTCACTGCTCGTATCTACGAGACAGAAAGAGAATGACCGTGATATTTGGTGGCTAGAGAAGCGCAAAGCCCCAGTGTTGCTGCGCCTGTGAAAGCGCTTCCAAGGAAGGGTGCTGGCTAGCAACAGCTTTCAGTGCTGGCACTTTTCATCTCTGAGCAATTGCTCGACGTTTGCAATTCCTCACCTGACCTCTCTTTAGACTGCGCGAGAGGATGAGCAGAAGATTAGGTGGCTAGAGAAGCCCAGAGCCCCAGTGTTCTAAGGGCTACAAAAGCGCTTCCAAGGAAGGGTGCTGGCTAGCAACAGCTTTCAGTGCTGGCACTTTTCATCTCTGAGCAATTGCTCGACGTTTGCAATTTCTCAGCTCGTGTCTATGAGACAGAAAGAGAAAGACCGTGATGTTTGGTGGGTAGAGAAGCGCAAAGCCCCAGTGTTGCTGCGCCTGTGAAAGCGCTTCCAAGGAAGGGTGCTGGCTAGCAAGAGCTTTCAGTGCTGGCACTTTTCATCTCTGAGCAATTGCTCAACGTTTGCAATTTCTCAACTCGTGTCTACGAGACGGAGAGATATTGACCGTGACGTTTGGTGCCTAGAGAAGCGCAAAGCCCCAGTGTTGCTGCGCCTGTGAAAGCGCTTCCAAGGAAGGGTGCTGGCTAGCAACAGCTTTCAGTGCTGGCACTTTTCATCTCTGAGCAATTGCTCGACATTTGCAATTTCTCACCTGAGCTCTCTTTAGACTGCGCGAGAGGATGAGCAGAAGATTAGGTGGCTAGAGAAGCCCAGAGCCCCAGGGTTCTTAGGCCTACAAAAGCGCTTCCAAGGAAGGGTGCTGGCCAGCAACAGCTTTCAGTGCTGGCACTTTTCATCTCTGAGCAATTGCTCGACGTTTGCAATTTCTCAGCTCGTGTCTACGAGACAGAGAGATAGTGACCGTGATGTTTGGTGGCTAGAGAAGCGCAAAGCCCCAGTGTTGCTGCGCCTGTGAAAGTGCTTCCAAGGAAGGGTGCTGGCTAGCAAGAGCTTTCAGTGCTGGCACTTTTCATCTCTGAGCAATTGCTCGACGTTTGCAATTTCTCAACTCGTATCTACGAGACGGAAAGAGAATGACCATGGTGTTTGGTGGCTAGAGAAGCGCAAAGCCCCAGTGTTGCTGCGCCTGTGAAAGCGCTTCCAAGGAAGGGTGCTGGCTAGCAACAGCTTTCAGTGCTGGCACTTTTCATCTCTGAGCAATTGCTGGACGTTTGCAATCTCTCACCTGAGCTCTCTTTAGACTGCACGAGAGGATGAGCAGAAGATTAGGTGGCTAGAGAAGCCCAGAGCCCCAGTGTTCTTAGGCCTACAAAAGCGCTTCCAAGGAAGGGTGCTGGCTAGCAACAGCTTTCAGTGCTGGCACTTTTCATCTCTGAGCAATTGCTCGACGTTTGCAATTTCTCAGCTCTTATCTACGAGGCGGAGAGATAGTGACCGTGATGTTTGGTGTTTAGAGAAGGCAAAGCCCCAGTGTTGCTGTGCCTGTGAAAGCGCTTCCAAGGAAGGGTGCTGGCTAGCAACAGCTTTCAGTGCTGGCACTTTTCATCTCTGAGCAATTGCTCGACGTTTGCAATTCCTCACCTGAGCTCTCTTTAGACTGCGCGAGAGGATGAGCAGAAGATTAGGTGGCTAGAGAAGCCCAGAGCCCCACTGTTCTTAGGCCTACAAAAGCGCTTCCAAGGAACGGTGCTGGCTAGCAACAGCTTTCAGTGCTGGCACTTTTCATCTTTGAGTAATTGCTCGACGTTTGCAATTTCTCAGCTCTTATCTACGAGACGGAGAGATAGTGACTGTGACGTTTGGTGGCTAGAGAAGTGCAAAGCCCCAGTGTTGCTGCGCCTGTGAAAGCGCTTCCAAGGAAGGGTGCTGGCTAGCAACAGCTTTCAGTGCTGGCACTTTTCATCTCTGAGCAATTGCTCGACTTTTGCAATTTCTCCCCTGAGCTCTCTTTATACTGCGCGAGAGGATGAGCAGAAGAGTAGGTGGCTAGAGAAGCCCAGAGCCCCAGTGTTCTTAGGGCTACAAAAGCGCTTCCAAGGAAGGGTGCTGGCTAGCAACAGCTTTCAGTGCTGGCACTTTTCATCTCTGAGCAATTGCTCGACATTTACAATTTCTCAGGTTGTGTCTACGAGAAGGAAAGAGAATGACCATGACGTTTGGTGGGTAGAGAAGCGCAAAGCCCCAGTGTTGCTGCGCCTGTGAAAGCGCTTCCAAGGAAGGGTGCTGGCTAGCAACAGCTTTCAGTGCTGGCACTTTTCATCTCTGAGCAATTGCTCGACGTTTGCAATTTCTCAACTTGTGTCTACGAGACGGAGAGATATTGACCGTGACGTTTGGTGGCTAGAGAAGCGCAAAGCCCCAGTGTTGCTACGCCTGTGAAAGCGCTTCCAAGGAAGGCTGCTGGCTAGCAAGAGCTTTCAGTGCTGGCACTTTTCATCTCTGAGCAATTGCTCGACGTTTGCAATTTCTTACCTGAGATCTCTTTAGACTGCGCGAGAGGATGAGCAGAAGATTAGGTGGCTAGAGAAGCCCAGAGCCCCAGTGTTCTTAGGGCTACAAAAGCGCTTCCAAGGAAGGCTGCTGGCTAGCAACAGCTTTCAGTGCTGGCACTTTTCATCTTTGAGCAATTGCTCGACATTTGCAATTTCAATGCTCGTATCTACGAGACAGAAAGAGAATGACCGTGATATTTGGTGGCTAGAGAAGCGCAAAGCCCCAGTTTTGCTGCGCCTGTGAAAGCGCTTCCAAGGAAGGGTGCTGGCTAGCAACAGCTTTCAGTGCTGGCACTTTTCATCTCTGAGCAATTGCTCGACGTTTGCAATTTCTCCCCTGAGCTCTCGTTAGACTGCGCGAGAGGATGAGCAGAAGATTAGGTGGTTAGAGAAGCCCAGAGCCCCAGTGTTCTAAGGGCTACAAAAGCGCTTCCAAGGAAGGGTGCTGGCTAGCAACAGCTTTCAGTGCTGGCACTTTTCATCTCTGAGCAATTGCTCGACGTTTGCAATTTCTCCCCTGAGCTCTCTTTAGACTGCGCGAGAGGATGAGCAGAAGATTAGGTGGCTAGAGAAGCCCAGAGCCCCAGTGTTCTTAGGCCTACAAGAACGCTTCCAAGGAAGGGTGCTGGCTAGCAACAGCTTTCAGTGCTGGCACTTTTCATCTCTGAGCAATTGCTCGACGTTTGCAATTTCTCAGCTCGTGTCTACGAGACAGAGAGATAGTGACCGTGATGTTTGGTGGCTAGAGAAGCGCAAAGCCCCAGTGTTGCTGCGCCTGTGAAAGTGCTTCCAAGGAAGGGTGCTGGCTAGCAAGACCTTTCAGTGCTGGCACTTTTCATCTCTGAGCAATTGCTCGACGTTTGCAATTTCTCAACTCGTATCTACGAGACGGAAAGAGAATGACCATGGTGTTTGGTGGCTAGAGAAGCGCAAAGCCCCAGTGTTGCTGCGCCTGTGAAAGCGCTTCCAAGGAAGGGTGCTGGCTAGCAACAGCTTTCAGTGCTGGCACTTTTCATCTCTGAGCAATTGCTCTACGTTTGCAAATTCTCACCTGAGCTCTCTTTAGACTGCGCGAGAGGGTGAGCAGAAGAGTAGGTGGCTAGAGAAGCCCAGAGCCCCAGTGTTCTTAGGCCTACAAAAGCGCTTCCAAGGAAGGGTGCTGGCTAGCAACAGCTTTCAGTGCTGGCACTTTTCATCTCTGAGCAATTGCTCGACGTTTGCAATTTCTCAGCTCGTGTCTATGAGACGGAAAGAGAATGACCGTGATGTTTGGTGGGTAGAGAAGCGCAAAGCCCCAGTGTTGCTGCGCCTGTGAAAGCGCTTCCAAGGAAGGGTGCTGGCTAGCAAGAGCTTTCAGTGCTGGCACTTTTCATCTCTGAGCAATTGCTCGACGTTTGCAATTTCTCAGCTCTTATCTACGAGATGGAGAGATAGTGACCGTGAGGTTAGGTGGCTAGAGAAGCGCAAAGCCCCAGTGTTGCTGCGCCTGTGAAAGCGCTTCCAAGGAAGGGTGCTGGCTAGCAAGAGCTTTCAGTGCTGGCACTTTTCATCTCTGAGCAATTGCTCGATGTTTGCAATCTCTCCCCTGAGCTCTCTTTAGACTGCGCGAGAGGATGAGCAGAAGATTAGGTGGTTAGAGAAGCCCAGAGCCCCAGTGTTCTTAGGCCTACAAGAACGCTTCCAAGGAAGGGTGCTGGCTAGCAACAGCTTTCAGTGCTGGCACTTTTCATCTCTGAGCAATTGCTCAACGTTTGCAATTTCTCACCTGAGCTCTCTTTAGACTGCGCGAGAGGATGAGCAGAAGATTAGGTGGCTAGAGAAGCCCAGAGCCCCACTGTTCTTAGGCCTACAAAAGCGCTTCCAAGGAAGGGTGCTGGCTAGCAACAGCTTTCAGTGCTGGCACTTTTCATCTCTGAGCAATTGCTCGACGTTTGCAATTTCTCAGCTCGTGTCTACGAGACAGAGAGAGAGTGACCGTGATGTTTGGTGGCTAGAGAAGCGCAAAGCCCCAGTGTTGCTGCACCTGTGAAAGTGCTTCCAAGGAAGGGTGCTGGCTAGCAAGAGCTTTCAGTGCTGGCACTTTTCATCTCTGAGCAATTGCTCGACGTTTGCAATTTCTCAACTCGTATCTACGAGACGGAAAGAGAATGACCATGGTGTTTGGTGGCTAGAGAAGCGCAAAGCCCCAGTGTTGCTGCGCCTGTGAAAGCGCTTCCAAGGAAGGGTGCTGGCTAGCAACAGCTTTCAGTGCTGGCACTTTTCATCTCTGAGCAATTGCTCTACGTTTGCAATCTCTCACCTGAGCTGTCTTTAGAGTGCGCGAGAGGATGAGCAGAAGATTAGGTGGCTAGAGAAGCCCAGAGCCCCAGTGTTCTTAGGCCTACAAAAGCGCTTCCAAGGAAGGGTGCTGGCTAGCAACAGCTCTCAGTGCTGGCACTTTTCATCTCTGAGCAATTGCTCGACGTTTGCAATTTCTCAGCTCGTGTCTATGAGACAGAAAGAGAATGACCGTGATGTTTGGTGGCTAGAGAAGCGCAAAGCCCCAGTTTTGCTGCGCCTGTGAAAGCACTTCCAAGGAAGGGTGCTGGCTAGCAAGAGCTTTCAGTGCTGGCACTTTTCATCTCTGAGCAATTGCTCGACGTTTGCAATTTCTCAGCTCTTATCTACGAGACGGAGAGATAGTGACCGTGAGGTTAGGTGGCTAGAGAAGCGCAAAGCCCCAGTGTTGCTGCGCCTGTGAAAGCGCTTCCAAGGAAGGGTGCTGGCTAGCAACAGCTTTCAGTGCTGGCACTTTTCATCTCTGAGCAATTGCTCGATGTTTGCAATCTCTCACCTGAGCTCTCTTTAGAGTGCGCGAGAGGATGAGCAGAAGATTAGGTGACTAGAGAAGCCCAGAGCCCCAGTGTTCTAAGGGCTACAAAAGCGCTTCCAAGGAAGGGTGCTGGCTAGCAACAGCTTTCAGTGCTGGCACTTTTCATCTCTGAGCAATTGCTCGACGTTTGCAATTTCTCAGCTCGTGTCTACGAGACTGAGATATAGTGACCGTGAGGTTTGGTGGGTAGAGAAGCGCAAAGCCCCAGTGTTGCTGCGCCTGTGAAAGCGCTTCCAAGGAAGGGTGCTGGCTAGCAACAGCTTTCAATGCTGGCACTTTTCATCTCTGAGCAATTGCTCGACGTTTGCAATTTCTCAGCTCTTATCTACGAGACGGAAAGAGAATGACCGTGATGTTTGGTGGCTAGAGAAGCGCAAAGCCCCAGTGTTGCTGCGCCTGTGAAAGCGCTTCCAAGGAAGGGTGCTGGCTAGCAAGAGCTTTCAGTGCTGGCACTTTTCATCTCTGAGCAATTGCTCGACGTTTGCAATTTCTCACCTGAGCTCTCTTTAGACTGCGCGAGAGGATGAGCAGAAGGTTAGGTGGCTAGAGAAGCCCAGAGCCCCAGTGTTCTCAGGGCTACAAAAGCGCTTCCAAGGAAGGGTGCTGGCTAGCAACAGCTTTCAGTGCTGGCACTTTTCATCTCTGAGCAATTGCTCGACGTTTGCAATTTCTCAGCTCTTATCTACGAGACGGAGAGATAGTGACTGTGACGTTTGGTGGCTACAGAAGCGCAAAGCCCCAGTGTTGCTGCGCCTGTGAAAGCGCTTCCAAGGAAGGGTGCTGGCTAGCCACAGCTTTCATTGCTGGCACTTTTCATCTCTGAGCAATTGCTCGACGTTTGCAATTTCTCACCTGAGCTGTCTTTATAGTGAGCGAGAGGATGAGCAGAAGATTAGGTGGCTAGAGAAATACAGATCCCCAGTGTTCTTAGGGCTACAAAGGCACTTCCAAGGAAGGGTGCTGGCTAGCAACAGCTTTCAGTGCTGGCACTTTTCATCTCTGAGCAATTGCTCGACGTTTGCAATTTCTCAACTCGTATCTACGAGACAGAGAGATAGTGACCGTGATATTTCGTGGGTAGAGAAGCGCAAAGCCCCAGTGTTGCTGCGCCTGTGAAAGCGCTTCCAAGGAAGGGTGCTGGCTAGCAACAGCTTTCAGTGCTGGCCCTTTTCATCTCTGAGCAATTGCTCGACGTTTGCAATTTCTCAACTCTTATGTACGAGACGGATAGATAGTGACCGTGACGTTTGGTGGCTAGAGAAGCGCAAAGCCCCAGTGTTGCTGTGTCTGTGAAAGCACTTCCAAGGAAGGGTGCTGGCTAGCAACAGCTTTCAGTGCTGGCACTTTTCATCTCTGAGCAATTGCTCGACGTTTGCAATTTCTCAGCTCGTGTCTACGAGACAGAAAGAGAATGACCGTGACGTTTGGCAGGTAGAGAAGCGCAAAGCCCCAGTGTTGCTGCGCCTGTGAAAGCGCTTCCAAGGAAGGGTGCTGGCTAGCAACAGCTTTCAGTGCTGGCACTTTTCATCTCTGAGCATTTGCTCGATGTTTGCAATTTCTCACCTGAGCTCTCTTTAGAGTGCGCGAGAGGATGAGCAGAAGATGAGGTGGCTAGAGAAGCCCAGAGCCCCAGTGTTCTTAGGGCTACAAAAGCGCTTCCAAGGAAGGGTGCTGGCTAGCAACAGCTTTCAGTGCTGGCACTTTTCATCTCTGAGCAATTGCTCGACGTTTGCAATTTCTCATTTCGTGTCTAGGAGACGGAAAGAGAATGACCGTGATATTTGGTTACTAGAGAAGCCCAGAGCCCCAGTGTTCTTAGGCCTACAAAAGCACTTCCAAGGAAGGGTGCTGGCTAGCAACAGCTTTCAGTGCTGGCACTTTTCATCTCTGAGCAATTGCTCGACGTTTGCAATTTCTCAGCTCGTGTCTACGAGACAGAAAGAGAATGACCGTGATGTTTGGTGGCTAGAGAAGCGCAAAGCCCCAGTGTTGCTGCGCCTGTGAAAGCGCTTCCAAGGAAGGGTGCTGGCTAGCAAGAGCTTTCAGTGCTGGCACTTTTCATCTCTGAGCAATTGCTCGACGTTTGCAATTTCTCACCTGAGCGCTCTTTAGACTGCGCGAGA
This sequence comes from Sarcoramphus papa, assembly GCA_037962945.1. Taxonomy (NCBI): domain Eukaryota; kingdom Metazoa; phylum Chordata; class Aves; order Accipitriformes; family Cathartidae; genus Sarcoramphus; species Sarcoramphus papa. Next base: position 97,267,696 of record CM075586.1, read on the forward strand.
GGATGAGCAGAAGATTAGGTGGCTAGAGAAGCCCAGAGCCCCAGTGTTCTAAGGGCTACAAAAGCGCTTCCAAGGAAGGGTGCTGGCTAGCAACAGCTTTCAGTGCTGGCACTTTTCATCTCTGAGCAATTGCTCGACGTTTGCAATTTCTCCCCTGAGCTCTCTTTAGAGTGCGCGAGAGGATGAGCAGAAGGTTAGGTGGCTAGAGAAGCCCAGAGCCCCAGTGTTCTTAGGCCTACAAGAGCGCTTCCAAGGAAGGGTGCTGGCTAGCAACAGCTTTCAGTGCTGGCAGTTTTCATCTCTGAGCAATTGCTCGACGTTTGCAATTTCTCCCCTGAGCTCTCTTTAGACTGCGCGAGAGGATGAGCAGAAGATGAGGTGGCTAGAGAAGCCCAGAGCCCCACTGTTCTTTGGGCTACAAAAGCGCTTCCAAGGAAGGGTGCTGGCTAGCAACAGCTCTCAGTGCTGGCACTTTTCATCTCTCAGCAATTGCTCGACGTTTGCAATCTCTCACCTGAGCTCTCTTTAGAGTGCGCGAGAGGATGAGCAGAAGATTAGGTGGCTAGAGAAGCGCAAAGCCCCACTGTTCTTAGGCCTACAAAAGCGCTTCCAAGGAAGGGTGCTGGCTAGCAAGAGCTTTCAGTGCTGGCACTTTTCATCTCTGAGCAATTGCTCGACGTTTGCAATTTCTCAACTCGTATATACGAGACAGAAAGAGAATGACCGTGACGTTTGGTGGGTAGAGAAGCGCAAAGCCCCAGTGTTGCTGCGCCTGTGAAAGCGCTTCCAAGGAAGGGTGCTGGCTAGCAACAGCTTTCAGTGCTGGCACTTTTCATCTCTGAGCAATTGCTCGACGTTTGCAATTTCTCATATCTTATCTACGAGACGGATAGATAGTAACCGTGACGTTTGGTGGCTAGAGAAGCGCAAAGCCCCAGTGTTGCTGCACCTGTGAAAGCGCTTCCAAGGAAGGGTGCTGGCTAGCAACAGCTTTCAGTGCTGGCACTTTTCATCTCTGAGCAATTGCTCGACGTTTGCAATTTCTCACCTGAGCTCTCTTGAGACTGCGCGAGAGGATGAGCAGAAGATTAGGTGGCTAGAGAAATACAGAGCCCCAGTGTTCTTAGGGCTACAAAAGCGCTTCCAAGGAAGGGTGCTGGCTAGCAACAGCTTTCAGTGCTGGCACTTTTCATCTCTGAGCAATTGCTGGATGTTTGCAATTTCTCACCTGAGCTCTCTTTAGACTGCGCGAGAGGATGAGCAGAAGAGCAGGTGGCTAGAGAAGCCCAGAGCCCCAGTGTTCTTAGGCCTACAAAAGCGCTTCCAAGGAAGGGTGCTGGCTAGCAACAGCTTTCAGTGCTGGCACTTTTCATCTCTGAGCAATTGCTGGACGTTTGCAATTTCTGACCTGAGCTCTCTTTAGACTGCGCGAGAGGATGAGCAGAAGAGTAGGTGGCTAGAGAAGCCCAGAGCCCCAGTGTTCTTAGGCCTACAAAAGCGCTTCCAAGGAAGGGTGCTGGCTAGCAGGAGCTTTCAGTGCTGACACTTTTCATCTCTGAGCAATTGCTCGACGTTTGCAATTTCTCAGCTCGTGTCTACGAGACAGAGAGTTAGTGACCGTGATGTTTGGTGGGTAGAGAAGCGCAAAGCCCCAGTGTTGCTGCGCCTGTGAAAGCGCTTCCAAGGAAGGGTGCTGGCTAGCAACAGCTTTCAATGCTGGCACTTTTCATCTCTGAGCAATTGCTCGACTTTTGCAATTTCTCACCTGAGCTCTCTTTAGACTGCGCGAGAGGATGAGCAGAAGATTAGGTGGCTAGAGAAGCCCAGAGCCCCAGTGTTCTTAGGCCTACAAAAGCGCTTCCAAGGAAGGGTGCTGGCTAGCAACAGCTTTCAGTGCTGGCACTTTTCATCTCTGAGCAATTGCTCGACGTTTGCAATTTCTCAACTCGTGTCTACGAGACGGAGAGATAGTGATCGTGATGTTTGGTGCCTAGAGAAGCGCAAAGCCCCAGTGTTCTTAGGGCTACAAAAGCGCTTCCAAGGAAGGGTGCTGGCTAGCAAGAGCTTTCAGTGCTGGCACTTTTCATCTCTGAGCAATTGCTCGACGTTTGCAATTTCTCACCTGAGCTCTCTTTAGACTGCGCGAGAGGATGAGCAGAAGAGTAGGTGGCTAGAGAAGCCCAGAGCCCCAGTGTTCTTAGGCCTACAAATGCGCTTCCAAGGAAGGGTGCTGGCTAGCAACAGCTTTCAGTGCTGGCACTTTTCATCTCTGAGCAATTGCTCGACGTTTGCAATTTCTCAGCTCGTGTCTACGAGGCGGAAAGAGAAGGACCGTGATGTTTGGTTGGTAGAGAAGCGCAAAGCCCCAGTGTTGCTGTGCCTGTGAAAGTGCTTCCAAGGAAGGGTGCTGGCTAGCAACAGCTTTCAGTGCTGGCACTTTTCATCTCTGAGCAATTGCTCGACGTTTGCAATTTCTCACCTGAGCTGTCTTTATAGTGAGCGAGAGGATGAGCAGAAGATTAGGTGGCTACAGAAATACAGAGCCCCAGTGTTCTTAGGGCTACAAGAGCGCTTCCAAGGAAGGGTGCTGGCTAGCAACAGCTTTCAGTGCTGGCACTTTTCATCTTTGAGCAATTGCTCGACATTTGCAATTTCACAGTTCGTATCTACGAGACAGAAAGAGAATGACCGTGATGTTTGGTGGCTAGAGAAGCGCAAAGCCCCAGTTTTGCTGCGCCTGTGAAAGCGCTTCCAAGGAAGGGTGCTGGCTAGCAACAGCTTTCAGTGCTGGCACTTTTCATCTCTCAGCAATTGCTCGACGTTTGCAATCTCTCACCTGAGCTCTCTTTAGACTGCACGAGAGGATGAGCAGAAGATTAGGTGGCTAGAGAAGCCCAGAGCCCCAGTGTTCTTAGGCCTACAAAAGAGCTTCCAAGGAAGGGGGCTGGCTAGCAAGAGCTTTCAGTGCTGGCACTTTTCATCTCTGAGCAATTGCTGGACGTTTGCAATTTCTCACCTGAGCTCTCTTTAGACTGCGCGAGAGGATGAGCAGAAGAGTAGGTGGCTAGAGAAGCCCAGAGCCCCAGTGTTCTTTGGGCTACAAAAGCGCTTCCAAGGAAGGGTGCTGGCTAGCAACAGCTTTCAGTGCTGGCACTTTTCATCTCTGAGCAATTGCTCGACGTTTGCAATTTCTCAACTCGTATCTACGAGACGGAAAGAGAATGACCATGGTGTTTGGTGGCTAGAGAAGCGCAAAGCCCCAGTGTTGCTGCGCCTGTGAAAGCGCTTCCAAGGAAGGGTGCTGGCTAGCCACAGCTTTCATTGCTGGCACTTTTCATCTCTGAGCAATTGCTCTACGTTTGCAAATTCTCACCTGAGCTCTCTTTAGACTGCGCGAGAGGATGAGCAGAAGAGTAGGTGGCTAGAGAAGCCCAGAGCCCCAGTGTTCTTAGGCCTACAAAAGCGCTTCCAAGGAAGGGTGCTGGCTAGCAACAGCTTTCAGTGCTGGCACTTTTCATCTCTGAGCAATTGCTCGACGTTTGCAATTTCTCAGCTCGTGTCTATGAGACGGAAAGAGAATGACCGTGATGTTTGGTGGGTAGAGAAGCGCAAAGCCCCAGTGTTGCTGCGCCTGTGAAAGCGCTTCCAAGGAAGGGTGCTGGCTAGCAAGAGCTTTCAGTGCTGGCACTTTTCATCTCTGAGCAATTGCTCGACGTTTGCAATTTCTCAGCTGTTATCTACGAGATGGAGAGATAGTGACCGTGAGGTTAGGTGGCTAGAGAAGCGCAAAGCCCCAGTGTTGCTGCGCCTGTGAAAGCGCTTCCAAGGAAGGGTGCTGGCTAGCAAGAGCTTTCAGTGCTGGCACTTTTCATCTCTGAGCAATTGCTCGATGTTTGCAATCTCTCCCCTGAGCTCTCTTTAGACTGCGCGAGAGGATGAGCAGAAGATTAGGTGGTTAGAGAAGCCCAGAGCCCCAGTGTTCTTAGGCCTACAAGAACGCTTCCAAGGAAGGGTGCTGGCTAGCAACAGCTTTCAGTGCTGGCACTTTTCATCTCTGAGCAATTGCTCAACGTTTGCAATTTCTCACCTGAGCTCTCTTTAGACTGCGCGAGAGGATGAGCAGAAGATTAGGTGGCTAGAGAAGCCCAGAGCCCCAGTGTTCTTAGGCCTACAAAAGCGCTTCCAAGGAAGGGTGCTGGCTAGCAAGAGCTTTCAGTGCTGACACTTTTCATCTCTGAGCAATTGCTCGACGTTTGCAATTTCTCAGCTCGTGTCTACGAGACAGAGAGAGAGTGACCGTGATGTTTGGTGGCTAGAGAAGCGCAAAGCCCCAGTGTTGCTGCACCTGTGAAAGTGCTTCCAAGGAAGGGTGCTGGCTAGCAAGAGCTTTCAGTGCTGGCACTTTTCATCTCTGAGCAATTGCTCGACGTTTGCAATTTCTCAACTCGTATTTACGAGACGGAAAGAGAATGACCATGGTGTTTGGTGGCTAGAGAAGCGCAAAGCCCCAGTGTTGCTGCGCCTGTGAAAGCGCTTCCAAGGAAGGGTGCTGGCTAGCAACAGCTTTCAGTGCTGGCACTTTTCATCTCTGAGCAATTGCTCTACGTTTGCAATCTCTCACCTGAGCTGTCTTTAGAGTGCGCGAGAGGATGAGCAGAAGATTAGGTGGCTAGAGAAGCCCAGAGCCCCAGTGTTCTTAGGCCTACAAAAGCGCTTCCAAGGAAGGGTGCTGGCTAGCAACAGCTCTCAGTGCTGGCACTTTTCATCTCTGAGCAATTGCTCGACGTTTGCAATTTCTCAGCTCGTGTCTATGAGACAGAAAGAGAATGACCGTGATGTTTGGTGGCTAGAGAAGCGCAAAGCCCCAGTGTTGCTGCGCCTGTGAAAGCGCTTCCAAGGAAGGGTGCTGGCTAGCAAGAGCTTTCAGTGCTGGCACTTTTCATCTCTGAGCAATTGCTCGACGTTTGCAATTTCTCAGCTCTTATCTACGAGACGGAGAGATAGTGACCGTGAGGTTAGGTGGCTAGAGAAGCGCAAAGCCCCAGTGTTGCTGCGCCTGTGAAAGCGCTTCCAAGGAAGGGTGCTGGCTAGCAACAGCTTTCAGTGCTGGCACTTTTCATCTCTGAGCAATTGCTCGATGTTTGCAATCTCTCACCTGAGCTCTCTTTAGAGTGCGCGAGAGGATGAGCAGAAGATTAGGTGACTAGAGAAGCCCAGAGCCCCAGTGTTCTAAGGGCTACAAAAGCGCTTCCAAGGAAGGGTGCTGGCTAGCAACAGCTTTCAGTGCTGGCACTTTTCATCTCTGAGCAATTGCTCGACGTTTGCAATTTCTCAGCTCGTGTCTACGAGACTGAGATATAGTGACCGTGAGGTTTGGTGGGTAGAGAAGCGCAAAGCCCCAGTGTTGCTGCGCCTGTGAAAGCGCTTCCAAGGAAGGGTGCTGGCTAGCAACAGCTTTCAATGCTGGCACTTTTCATCTCTGAGCAATTGCTCGACGTTTGCAATTTCTCAGCTCTTATCTACGAGACGGAAAGAGAATGACCGTGATGTTTGGTGGCTAGAGAAGCGCAAAGCCCCAGTGTTGCTGCGCCTGTGAAAGCGCTTCCAAGGAAGGGTGCTGGCTAGCAAGAGCTTTCAGTGCTGGCACTTTTCATCTCTGAGCAATTGCTCGACGTTTGCAATTTCTCACCTGAGCTCTCTTTAGACTGCGCGAGAGGATGAGCAGAAGGTTAGGTGGCTAGAGAAGCCCAGAGCCCCAGTGTTCTCAGGGCTACAAAAGCGCTTCCAAGGAAGGGTGCTGGCTAGCAACAGCTTTCAGTGCTGGCACTTTTCATCTCTGAGCAATTGCTCGACGTTTGCAATTTCTCAGCTCTTATCTACGAGACGGAGAGATAGTGACTGTGACGTTTGGTGGCTACAGAAGCGCAAAGCCCCAGTGTTGCTGCGCCTGTGAAAGCGCTTCCAAGGAAGGGTGCTGGCTAGCCACAGCTTTCATTGCTGGCACTTTTCATCTCTGAGCAATTGCTCGACGTTTGCAATTTCTCACCTGAGCTGTCTTTATAGTGAGCGAGAGGATGAGCAGAAGATTAGGTGGCTAGAGAAATACAGATCCCCAGTGTTCTTAGGGCTACAAAGGCACTTCCAAGGAAGGGTGCTGGCTAGCAACAGCTTTCAGTGCTGGCACTTTTCATCTCTGAGCAATTGCTCGACGTTTGCAATTTCTCAACTCGTATCTACGAGACAGAGAGATAGTGACCGTGATATTTCGTGGGTAGAGAAGCGCAAAGCCCCAGTGTTGCTGCGCCTGTGAAAGCGCTTCCAAGGAAGGGTGCTGGCTAGCAACAGCTTTCAGTGCTGGCCCTTTTCATCTCTGAGCAATTGCTCGACGTTTGCAATTTCTCAACTCTTATGTACGAGACGGATAGATAGTGACCGTGACGTTTGGTGGCTAGAGAAGCGCAAAGCCCCAGTGTTGCTGTGTCTGTGAAAGCACTTCCAAGGAAGGGTGCTGGCTAGCAACAGCTTTCAGTGCTGGCACTTTTCATCTCTGAGCAATTGCTCGACGTTTGCAATTTCTCAGCTCGTGTCTACGAGACAGAAAGAGAATGACCGTGACGTTTGGCAGGTAGAGAAGCGCAAAGCCCCAGTGTTGCTGCGCCTGTGAAAGCGCTTCCAAGGAAGGGTGCTGGCTAGCAACAGCTTTCAGTGCTGGCACTTTTCATCTCTGAGCATTTGCTCGATGTTTGCAATTTCTCACCTGAGCTCTCTTTAGAGTGCGCGAGAGGATGAGCAGAAGATGAGGTGGCTAGAGAAGCCCAGAGCCCCAGTGTTCTTAGGGCTACAAAAGCGCTTCCAAGGAAGGGTGCTGGCTAGCAACAGCTTTCAGTGCTGGCACTTTTCATCTCTGAGCAATTGCTCGACGTTTGCAATTTCTCATTTCGTGTCTAGGAGACGGAAAGAGAATGACCGTGATATTTGGTTACTAGAGAAGCCCAGAGCCCCAGTGTTCTTAGGCCTACAAAAGCACTTCCAAGGAAGGGTGCTGGCTAGCAACAGCTTTCAGTGCTGGCACTTTTCATCTCTGAGCAATTGCTCGACGTTTGCAATTTCTCAGCTCGTGTCTACGAGACAGAAAGAGAATGACCGTGATGTTTGGTGGCTAGAGAAGCGCAAAGCCCCAGTGTTGCTGCGCCTGTGAAAGCGCTTCCAAGGAAGGGTGCTGGCTAGCAAGAGCTTTCAGTGCTGGCACTTTTCATCTCTGAGCAATTGCTCGACGTTTGCAATTTCTCACCTGAGCGCTCTTTAGACTGCGCGAGAGGATGAGCAGAAGATTAGGTGGCTAGAGAAGCCCAGAGCCCCAGTGTTCTAAGGGCTACAAAAGCGCTTCCAAGGAAGGGTGCTGGCTAGCAACAGCTTTCAGTGCTGGCACTTTTCATCTCTGAGCAATTGCTCGACGTTTGCAATTTCTCCCCTGAGCTCTCTTTAGAGTGCGCGAGAGGATGAGCAGAAGGTTAGGTGGCTAGAGAAGCCCAGAGCCCCAGTGTTCTTAGGCCTACAAGAGCGCTTCCAAGGAAGGGTGCTGGCTAGCAACAGCTTTCAGTGCTGGCAGTTTTCATCTCTGAGCAATTGCTCGACGTTTGCAATTTCTCCCCTGAGCTCTCTTTAGACTGCGCGAGAGGATGAGCAGAAGATGAGGTGGCTAGAGAAGCCCAGAGCCCCACTGTTCTTTGGGCTACAAAAGCGCTTCCAAGGAAGGGTGCTGGCTAGCAACAGCTCTCAGTGCTGGCACTTTTCATCTCTCAGCAATTGCTCGACGTTTGCAATCTCTCACCTGAGCTCTCTTTAGAGTGCGCGAGAGGATGAGCAGAAGATTAGGTGGCTAGAGAAGCGCAAAGCCCCACTGTTCTTAGGCCTACAAAAGCGCTTCCAAGGAAGGGTGCTGGCTAGCAAGAGCTTTCAGTGCTGGCACTTTTCATCTCTGAGCAATTGCTCGACGTTTGCAATTTCTCAACTCGTATATACGAGACAGAAAGAGAATGACCGTGACGTTTGGTGGGTAGAGAAGCGCAAAGCCCCAGTGTTGCTGCGCCTGTGAAAGCGCTTCCAAGGAAGGGTGCTGGCTAGCAAGAGCTTTCAGTGCTGGCACTTTTCATCTCTGAGCAATTGCTCGACGTTTGCAATTTCTCATATCTTATCTACGAGACGGATAGATAGTAACCGTGACGTTTGGTGGCTAGAGAAGCGCAAAGCCCCAGTGTTGCTGCACCTGTGAAAGCGCTTCCAAGGAAGGGTGCTGGCTAGCAACAGCTTTCAGTGCTGGCACTTTTCATCTCTGAGCAATTGCTCGACGTTTGCAATTTCTCACCTGAGCTCTCTTGAGACTGCGCGAGAGGATGAGCAGAAGATTAGGTGGCTAGAGAAATACAGAGCCCCAGTGTTCTTAGGGCTACAAAAGCGCTTCCAAGGAAGGGTGCTGGCTAGCAACAGCTTTCAGTGCTGGCACTTTTCATCTCTGAGCAATTGCTGGATGTTTGCAATTTCTCACCTGAGCTCTCTTTAGACTGCGCGAGAGGATGAGCAGAAGAGTAGGTGGCTAGAGAAGCCCAGAGCCCCAGTGTTCTTAGGCCTACAAAAGCGCTTCCAAGGAAGGGTGCTGGCTAGCAACAGCTTTCAGTGCTGGCACTTTTCATCTCTGAGCAATTGCTGGACGTTTGCAATTTCTGACCTGAGCTCTCTTTAGACTGCGCGAGAGGATGAGCAGAAGAGTAGGTGGCTAGAGAAGCCCAGAGCCCCAGTGTTCTTAGGCCTACAAAAGCGCTTCCAAGGAAGGGTGCTGGCTAGCAGGAGCTTTCAGTGCTGACACTTTTCATCTCTGAGCAATTGCTCGACGTTTGCAATTTCTCAGCTCGTGTCTACGAGACAGAGAGTTAGTGACCGTGATGTTTGGTGGGTAGAGAAGCGCAAAGCCCCAGTGTTGCTGCGCCTGTGAAAGCGCTTCCAAGGAAGGGTGCTGGCTAGCAACAGCTTTCAATGCTGGCACTTTTCATCTCTGAGCAATTGCTCGACTTTTGCAATTTCTCACCTGAGCTCTCTTTAGACTGCGCGAGAGGATGAGCAGAAGATTAGGTGGCTAGAGAAGCCCAGAGCCCCAGTGTTCTTAGGCCTACAAAAGCGCTTCCAAGGAAGGGTGCTGGCTAGCAACAGCTTTCAGTGCTGGCACTTTTCATCTCTGAGCAATTGCTCGACGTTTGCAATTTCTCAACTCGTGTCTACGAGACGGAGAGATAGTGATCGTGATGTTTGGTGCCTAGAGAAGCGCAAAGCCCCAGTGTTCTTAGGGCTACAAAAGCGCTTCCAAGGAAGGGTGCTGGCTAGCAAGAGCTTTCAGTGCTGGCACTTTTCATCTCTGAGCAATTGCTCGACGTTTGCAATTTCTCACCTGAGCTCTCTTTAGACTGCGCGAGAGGATGAGCAGAAGAGTAGGTGGCTAGAGAAGCCCAGAGCCCCAGTGTTCTTAGGCCTACAAATGCGCTTCCAAGGAAGGGTGCTGGCTAGCAACAGCTTTCAGTGCTGGCACTTTTCATCTCTGAGCAATTGCTCGACGTTTGCAATTTCTCAGCTCGTGTCTACGAGGCGGAAAGAGAAGGACCGTGATGTTTGGTTGGTAGAGAAGCGCAAAGCCCCAGTGTTGCTGTGCCTGTGAAAGTGCTTCCAAGGAAGGGTGCTGGCTAGCAACAGCTTTCAGTGCTGGCACTTTTCATCTCTGAGCAATTGCTCGACGTTTGCAATTTCTCACCTGAGCTGTCTTTATAGTGAGCGAGAGGATGAGCAGAAGATTAGGTGGCTACAGAAATACAGAGCCCCAGTGTTCTTAGGGCTACAAGAGCGCTTCCAAGGAAGGGTGCTGGCTAGCAACAGCTTTCAGTGCTGGCACTTTTCATCTTTGAGCAATTGCTCGACATTTGCAATTTCACAGTTCGTATCTACGAGACAGAAAGAGAATGACCGTGATGTTTGGTGGCTAGAGAAGCGCAAAGCCCCAGTTTTGCTACGCCTGTGAAAGCGCTTCCAAGGAAGGGTGCTGGCTAGCAACAGCTTTCAGTGCTGGCACTTTTCATCTCTCAGCAATTGCTCGACGTTTGCAATCTCTCACCTGAGCTCTCTTTAGACTGCACGAGAGGATGAGCAGAAGATTAGGTGGCTAGAGAAGCCCAGAGCCCCAGTGTTCTTAGGCCTACAAAAGAGCTTCCAAGGAAGGGGGCTGGCTAGCAAGAGCTTTCAGTGCTGGCACTTTTCATCTCTGAGCAATTGCTGGACGTTTGCAATTTCTCACCTGAGCTCTCTTTAGACTGCGCGAGAGGATGAGCAGAAGAGTAGGTGGCTAGAGAAGCCCAGAGCCCCAGTGTTCTTTGGGCTACAAAAGCGCTTCCAAGGAAGGGTGCTGGCTAGCAACAGCTTTCAGTGCTGGCACTTTTCATCTCTGAGCAATTGCTCGACGTTTGCAATTTCTCAACTCGTATCTACGAGACGGAAAGAGAATGACCATGGTGTTTGGTGGCTAGAGAAGCGCAAAGCCCCAGTGTTGCTGCGCCTGTGAAAGCGCTTCCAAGGAAGGGTGCTGGCTAGCCACAGCTTTCATTGCTGGCACTTTTCATCTCTGAGCAATTGCTCTACGTTTGCAAATTCTCACCTGAGCTCTCTTTAGACTGCGCGAGAGGATGAGCAGAAGAGTAGGTGGCTAGAGAAGCCCAGAGCCCCAGTGTTCTTAGGCCTACAAAAGCGCTTCCAAGGAAGGGTGCTGGCTAGCAACAGCTTTCAGTGCTGGCACTTTTCATCTCTGAGCAATTGCTCGACGTTTGCAATTTCTCAGCTCGTGTCTATGAGACGGAAAGAGAATGACCGTGATGTTTGGTGGGTAGAGAAGCGCAAAGCCCCAGTGTTGCTGCGCCTGTGAAAGCGCTTCCAAGGAAGGGTGCTGGCTAGCAAGAGCTTTCAGTGCTGGCACTTTTCATCTCTGAGCAATTGCTCGACGTTTGCAATTTCTCAGCTGTTATCTACGAGATGGAGAGATAGTGACCGTGAGGTTAGGTGGCTAGAGAAGCGCAAAGCCCCAGTGTTGCTGCGCCTGTGAAAGCGCTTCAAAGGAAGGGTGCTGGCTAGCAACAGCTTTCAGTGCTGGCACTTTTCATCTCTGAGCAATTGCTCGATGTTTGCAATCTCTCCCCTGAGCTCTCTTTAGACTGCGCGAGAGGATGAGCAGAAGATTAGGTGGTTAGAGAAGCCCAGAGCCCCAGTGTTCTTAGGCCTACAAGAACGCTTCCAAGGAAGGGTGCTGGCTAGCAACAGCTTTCAGTGCTGGCACTTTTCATCTCTGAGCAATTGCTCAACGTTTGCAATTTCTCACCTGAGCTCTCTTTAGACTGCGCGAGAGGATGAGCAGAAGATTAGGTGGCTAGAGAAGCCCAGAGCCCCAGTGTTCTTAGGCCTACAAAAGCGCTTCCAAGGAAGGGTGCTGGCTAGCAAGAGCTTTCAGTGCTGACACTTTTCATCTCTGAGCAATTGCTCGACGTTTGCAATTTCTCAGCTCGTGTCTACGAGACAGAGAGAGAGTGACCGTGATGTTTGGTGGCTAGAGAAGCGCAAAGCCCCAGTGTTGCTGCACCTGTGAAAGTGCTTCCAAGGAAGGGTGCTGGCTAGCAAGAGCTTTCAGTGCTGGCACTTTTCATCTCTGAGCAATTGCTCGACGTTTGCAATTTCTCAACTCGTATTTACGAGACGGAAAGAGAATGACCATGGTGTTTGGTGGCTAGAGAAGCGCAAAGCCCCAGTGTTGCTGCGCCTGTGAAAGCGCTTCCAAGGAAGGGTGCTGGCTAGCAACAGCTTTCAGTGCTGGCACTTTTCATCTCTGAGCAATTGCTCTACGTTTGCAATCTCTCACCTGAGCTGTCTTTAGACTGCGCGAGAGGATGAGCAGAAGATTAGGTGGCTAGAGAAGCCCAGAGCCCCAGTGTTCTTAGGCCTACAAAAGCGCTTCCAAGGAAGGGTGCTGGCTAGCAACAGCTCTCAGTGCTGGCACTTTTCATCTCTGAGCAATTGCTCGACGTTTGCAATTTCTCAGCTCGTGTCTATGAGACAGAAAGAGAATGACCGTGATGTTTGGTGGCTAGAGAAGCGCAAAGCCCCAGTGTTGCTGCGCCTGTGAAAGCGCTTCCAAGGAAGGGTGCTGGCTAGCAAGAGCTTTCAGTGCTGGCACTTTTCATCTCTGAGCAATTGCTCGACGTTTGCAATTTCTCAGCTCTTATCTACGAGACGGAGAGATAGTGACCGTGAGGTTAGGTGGCTAGAGAAGCGCAAAGCCCCAGTGTTGCTGCGCCTGTGAAAGCGCTTCCAAGGAAGGGTGCTGGCTAGCAACAGCTTTCAGTGCTGGCACTTTTCATCTCTGAGCAATTGCTCGATGTTTGCAATCTCTCACCTGAGCTCTCTTTAGAGTGCGCGAGAGGATGAGCAGAAGATTAGGTGACTAGAGAAGCCCAGAGCCCCAGTGTTCTAAGGGCTACAAAAGCGCTTCCAAGGAAGGGTGCTGGCTAGCAACAGCTTTCAGTGCTGGCACTTTTCATCTCTGAGCAATTGCTCGACGTTTGCAATTTCTCAGCTCGTGTCTACGAGACTGAGATATAGTGACCATGACGTTTGGTGGGTAGAGAAGCGCAAAGCCCCAGTGTTGCTGCGCCTGTGAAAGCGCTTCCAAGGAAGAGTGCTGGCTAGCAACAGCTTTCAATGCTGGCACTTTTCATCTCTGAGCAATTGCTCGACGTTTGCAATTTCTCAGCTCTTATCTACGAGACGGAAAGAGAATGACCGTGATGTTTGGTGGCTAGAGAAGCGCAAAGCCCCAGTGTTGCTGCGCCTGTGAAAGCGCTTCCAAGGAAGGGTGCTGGCTAGCAAGAGCTTTCAGTGCTGGCACTTTTCATCTCTGAGCAATTGCTCGACGTTTGCAATTTCTCACCTGAGCTCTCTTTAGACTGCGCGAGAGGATGAGCAGAAGGTTAGGTGGCTAGAGAAGCCCAGAGCCCCAGTGTTCTCAGGGCTACAAAAGCGCTTCCAAGGAAGGGTGCTGGCTAGCAACAGCTTTCAGTGCTGGCACTTTTCATCTCTGAGCAATTGCTCGACGTTTGCAATTTCTCAGCTCTTATCTACGAGACGGAGAGATAGTGACTGTGACGTTTGGTGGCTACAGAAGCGCAAAGCCCCAGTGTTGCTGCGCCTGTGAAAGCGCTTCCAAGGAAGGGTGCTGGCTAGCCACAGCTTTCATTGCTGGCACTTTTCATCTCTGAGCAATTGCTCGACGTTTGCAATTTCTCACCTGAGCTGTCTTTATAGTGAGCGAGAGGATGAGCAGAAGATTAGGTGGCTAGAGAAATACAGATCCCCAGTGTTCTTAGGGCTACAAAGGCACTTCCAAGGAAGGGTGCTGGCTAGCAACAGCTTTCAGTGCTGGCACTTTTCATCTCTGAGCAATTGCTCGACGTTTGCAATTTCTCAACTCGTATCTACGAGACAGAGAGATAGTGACCGTGATATTTCGTGGGTAGAGAAGCGCAAAGCCCCAGTGTTGCTGCGCCTGTGAAAGCGCTTCCAAGGAAGGGTGCTGGCTAGCAACAGCTTTCAGTGCTGGCCCTTTTCATCTCTGAGCAATTGCTCGACGTTTGCAATTTCTCAACTCTTATGTACGAGACGGATAGATAGTGACCGTGACGTTTGGTGGCTAGAGAAGCGCAAAGCCCCAGTGTTGCTGTGCCTGTGAAAGCGCTTCCAAGGAAGGGTGCTGGCTAGCAACAGCTTTCAGTGCTGGCACTTTTCATCTCTGAGCAATTGCTCGACATTTGCAATTTCTCACCTGAGCTCTCTTTAGACTGCGCGAGAGGATGAGCAGAAGATTAGGTGGCTAGAGAAGCCCAGAGCCCCAGTGTTCTTAGGCCTACAAAAGCGCTTCCAAGGAAGGGTGCTGGCCAGCAACAGCTTTCAGTGCTGGCACTTTTCATCTCTGAGCAATTGCTCGACGTTTGCAGTTTCTCACCTGAGCTCTCTTTAGACTGCGCGAGAGGATGAGCAGAAGATTAGGTGGCTAGAGAAGCCCAGAGCCCCAGTGTTCTTAGGGCTACAAGAACGCTTCCAAGGAAGGGTGCTGGCTAGCAACAGCTTTCAGTGCTGGCACTTTTCATCTCTGAGCAATTGCTCGACGTTTGCAATTTCTCAACTCTTATGTACGAGACGGATAGATAGTGACCGTGATGTTTGGTGGCTAGAGAAGCGCAAAGCCCCAGTGTTGCTGCGCCTGTGAAAGCGCTTCCAAGGAAGGGTGCTGGCTAGCAACAGCTTTCAGTGCTGGCACTTTTCATCTCTGAGCAATTGCTGGACGTTTCCAATTTCTCACCTGAGCTCTCTTCAGACTGCGCGAGAGGATGAGCAGAAGAGTAGGTGGCTAGAGAAGCCCAGAGCCCCAGTGTTCTCAGGGCTACAAAAGCGCTTCCAAGGAAGGGTGCTGGCTAGCAAGAGCTTTCAGTGCTGGCACTTTTCATCTCTGAGCAATTGCTCGACGTTTGCAATTTCTCAACTCGTGTCTATGAGACAGAAAGAGAATGACCGTGACGTTTGGTTGGTAGAGAAGCGCAAAGCCCCAGTGTTGCTGCGCCTGTGAAAGCGCTTCCAAGGAAGGGTGCTGGCTAGCAACAGCTTTCAGTGCTGGCACTTTTCATCTCTGAGCAATTGCTCGACGTTTGCAATTTCTCACCTGAGCGCTCTTTAGACTGCGCGAGAGGATGAGCAGAAGAGTAGGTGGCTAGAGAAGCCCAGAGCCCCAGTGTTCTTAGGCCTACAAGAGCGCTTCCAAGGAAGGGTGCTGGCTAGCAACAGCTTTCAGTGCTGGCACTTTTCATCTCTGAGCAATTGCTCGACGTTTGCAATTTCTCGGCTCGTGTCTACGAGACGGAAAGAGAATGACCGTGATATTTGGTTACTAGAGAAGCCCAGAGCCCCAGTGTTCTTAGGGCTACAAAAGCGCTTCCAAGGAAGGGTGCTGGCTAGCAACAGCTTTCAGTGCTGGCACTTTTCATCTCTGAGCAATTGCTCGACGTTTGCAATTTCTCACCTGAGCTCTCTTTAGACTGCGCGAGAGGATGAGCAGAAGATTAGGTGACTGGAGAAGCCCAGAGCCCCACTGTTCTTAGGGCTACAAAAGCGCTTCCAAGGAAGGGTGCTGGCTAGCAAGAGCTTTCAGTGCTGGCACTTTTCATCTCTGAGCAATTGCTCGACATTTGCAATTTCTCAGCTCGTGTCTACGAGACAGAAAGAGAATGACCGTGACGTTTGGTGGCTAGAGAAGTGCAAAGCCCCAGTGTTGCTGCGCCTGTGAAAGCGCTTCCAAGGAAGGGTGCTGGCTAGCAACAGCTTTCAGTGCTGGCACTTTTCATCTCTGAGCAATTGCTCGACGTTTGCAATTTCTCACCTGAGTTCTCTTTAGAGTGCACGAGAGGATGAGCAGAAGATTAGGTGGCTAGAGAAGCCCAGAGCCCCAGTGTTCTTAGGGCTACAAGAGCGCTTCCAAGGAAGGGTGCTGGCTAGCAACAGCTTTCAGTGCTGGCACTTTTCATCTCTGAGCAATTGCTCGACGTTTGCAATTTCTCAGCTCGTGTCTACGAGACAGAGAGTTAGTGACCGTGATGTTTGGTGGCTAGAGAAGCGCAAAGCCCCAGTGTTGCTGCGCCTGTGAAAGCGATTCCAAGGAAGGGTGCTGGCTAGCAACAGCTTTCAGTGCTGGCACATTTCATCTCTGAGCAATTGCTCGACGTTTGCAATTTCTCACCTGAGCTCTCTTGAGACTGCGCGAGAGGATGAGCAGAAGATTAGGTGGCTAGAGAAGCCCAGAGCCCCAGTGTTCTAAGGGCTACAAAAGCGCTTCCAAGGAAGGGTGCTGGCTAGCAAGAGCTTTCAGTGCTGGCACTTTTCATCTCTGAGCAATTGCTTGACGTTTGCAATTTCTCACCTGAGCTCTCTTTAGACTGCGCGAGAGGATGAGCAGAAGATTAGGTGGCTAGAGAAGCCCAGAGCCCCAGTGTTCTTAGGCCTACAAGAGCGCTTCCAAGGAAGGGTGCTGGCTAGCAACAGCTTTCAGTGCTGGCACTTTTCATCTCTGAGCAATTGCTCGACATTTGCAATTTCTCCCCTGAGCTCTCTTTAGACTGCGTGAGAGGATGAGCAGAAGATTAGGTGGCTAGAGAAGCCCAGAGCCCCAGTGTTCTTAGGCCTACAAAAGCGCTTCCAAGGAAGGCTGCTGGCTAGCAAGAGCTTTCAGTGCTGGCACTTTTCATCTCTCAGCAATTGCTCGACGTTTGCAATTTCTCAGCTCGTGTCTACGAGACAGAGAGATAGTGACCGTGATGTTTGGTGGCTAGAGAAGCGCAAAGCCCCAGTGTTGCTGCACCTGTGAAAGCGCTTCCAAGGAAGGGTGCTGGCTAGCAACAGCTTTCAGTGCTGGCACTTTTCATCTCTGAGCAATTGCTCGACGTTTGCAATTTCTCAACTCGTATCTACGAGACGGAAAGAGAATGACCGTGACGTTTGGTGGGTAGAGAAGCGCAAAGCCCCAGTGTTGCTGTGCCTGTGAAAGCGCTTCCAAGGAAGGGTGCTGGCTAGCAACAGCTTTCAGTGCTGGCACTTTTCATCTTTGAGCAATTGCTCGACGTTTGCAATTTCTCAGCTCTTATCTACGAGACGGAGAGATAGTGACCGTGACGTTTGGTGGGTAGAGAAGCGCAAAGCCCCAGTGTTGCTGCGCCTGTGAAAGCGCTTCCAAGGAAGGGTGCTGGCTAGCAACAGCTTTCAGTGCTGGCACTTTTCATCTCTGAGCAATTGCTCGACGTTTGCAATCTCTCACCTGAGCTCTCTTTAGACTGCGCGAGAGGATGAGCAGAAGGTTAGGTGGCTAGAGAAGCGCAAAGCCCCAGTGTTCTTAGGGCTGCAAGAGCGTTTCCAAGGAAGGGTGCTTGCTAGCAACAGCTTTCAGTGCTGGCAATTTTCATCTTTGAGCAATTGCTCGACGTTTGCAATTTCTCAGCTCATGTCTACGAGGCAGAAAGAGAAGGACCGTGATGTTTGGTGGCTAGAGAAGCGCAAAGCCCCAGTGTTGCTGTGTCTGTGAAAGCACTTCCAAGGAAGGGTGCTGGCTAGCAACAGCTTTCAGTGCTGGCACTTTTCATCTCTGAGCAATTGCTCGACGTTTGCAATTTCTCAGCTCGTGTCTACGAGACAGAAAGAGAATGACCGTGACGTTTGGCAGGTAGAGAAGCGCAAAGCCCCAGTGTTGCTGCGCCTGTGAAAGCGCTTCCAAGGAAGGGTGCTGGCTAGCAACAGCTTTCAGTGCTGGCACTTTTCATCTCTGAGCATTTGCTCGATGTTTGCAATTTCTCACCTGAGCTCTCTTTAGAGTGCGCGAGAGGATGAGCAGAAGATGAGGTGGCTAGAGAAGCCCAGAGCCCCAGTGTTCTTAGGGCTACAAAAGCGCTTCCAAGGAAGGGTGCTGGCTAGCAACAGCTTTCAGTGCTGGCACTTTTCATCTCTGAGCAATTGCTCGACGTTTGCAATTTCTCATTTCGTGTCTAGGAGACGGAAAGAGAATGACCGTGATATTTGGTTACTAGAGAAGCCCAGAGCCCCAGTGTTCTTAGGCCTACAAAAGCACTTCCAAGGAAGGGTGCTGGCTAGCAAGAGCTTTCAGTGCTGGCACTTTTCATCTCTGAGCAATTGCTTGACGTTTGCAATTTCTCACCTGAGCTCTCTTTAGACTGCGCGAGAGGATGAGCAGAAGATTAGGTGGCTAGAGAAGCCCAGAGCCCCAGTGTTCTTAGGCCTACAAGAGCGCTTCCAAGGAAGGGTGCTGGCTAGCAACAGCTTTCAGTGCTGGCACTTTTCATCTCTGAGCAATTGCTCGACGTTTGCAATTTCTCCCCTGAGCTCTCTTTAGACTGCGTGAGAGGATGAGCAGAAGATTAGGTGGCTAGAGAAGCCCAGAGCCCCAGTGTTCTTAGGCCTACAAAAGCGCTTCCAAGGAAGGGTGCTGGCTAGCAACAGCTTTCAGTGCTGGCACTTTTCATCTCTGAGCAATTGCTCGACGTTTGCAATTTCTCAGCTCGTGTCTACGAGACAGAGAGATAGTGACCGTGATGTTTGGTGGCTAGAGAAGCGCAAAGCCCCAGTGTTGCTGCACCTGTGAAAGCGCTTCCAAGGAAGGGTGCTGGCTAGCAACAGCTTTCAGTGCTGGCACTTTTCATCTCTGAGCAATTGCTCGACGTTTGCAATTTCTCAACTCGTATCTACGAGACGGAAAGAGAATGACCGTGACGTTTGGTGGGTAGAGAAGCGCAAAGCCCCAGTGTTGCTGTGCCTGTGAAAGCGCTTCCAAGGAAGGGTGCTGGCTAGCAACAGCTTTCAGTGCTGGCACTTTTCATCTTTGAGCAATTGCTCGACGTTTGCAATTTCTCAGCTCTTATCTACCAGACGGAGAGATAGTGACCGTGATGTTTGGTGGGTAGAGAAGCGCAAAGCCCCAGTGTTGCTGCGCCTGTGAAAGCGCTTCCAAGGAAGGGTGCTGGCTAGCAACAGCTTTCAGTGCTGGCACTTTTCATCTCTGAGCAATTGCTCGACGTTTGCAATCTCTCACCTGAGCTCTCTTTAGACTGCGCGAGAGGATGAGCAGAAGGTTAGGTGGCTAGAGAAGCGCAAAGCCCCAGTGTTCTTAGGGCTGCAAGAGCGTTTCCAAGGAAGGGTGCTTGCTAGCAACAGCTTTCAGTGCTGGCAATTTTCATCTTTGAGCAATTGCTCGACGTTTGCAATTTCTCAGCTCGTGTCTACGAGGCAGAAAGAGAAGGACCGTGATGTTTGGTGGCTAGAGAAGCGCAAAGCCCCAGTGTTGCTGTGTCTGTGAAAGCACTTCCAAGGAAGGGTGCTGGCTAGCAAGAGCTTTCAGTGCTGGCACTTTTCATCTCTGAGCAATTGCTCGACGTTTGCAATTTCTCAGCTCGTGTCTACGAGACAGAAAGAGAATGACCGTGACGTTTGGCAGGTAGAGAAGCGCAAAGCCCCAGTGTTGCTGCGCCTGTGAAAGCGCTTCCAAGGAAGGGTGCTGGCTAGCAACAGCTTTCAGTGCTGGCACTTTTCATCTCTGAGCAGTTGCTCGATGTTTGCAATTTCTCACCTGAGCTCTCTTTAGAGTGCGCGAGAGGATGAGCAGAAGATGAGGTGGCTAGAGAAGCCCAGAGCCCCACTGTTCTTAGGCCTACAAAAGCGCTTCCAAGGAAGGGTGCTGGCTAGCAAGAGCTTTCAGTGCTGGCACTTTTCATCTCTGAGCAATTGCTCGACGTTTGCAATTTCTCAGCTCGTGTCTACGAGACAGAAAGAGAATGACCGTGATGTTTGGTGGCTAGAGAAGCGCAAAGCCCCAGTGTTGCTGCGCCTGTGAAAGCGCTTCCAAGGAAGGGTGCTGGCTAGCAAGAGCTTTCAGTGCTGGCACTTTTCATCTCTGAGCAATTGCTCGACGTTTGCAATTTCTCACCTGAGCGCTCTTTAGACTGCGCGAGAGGATGAGCAGAAGATTAGGTGGCTAGAGAAGCCCAGAGCCCCAGTGTTCTAAGGGCTACAAAAGCGCTTCCAAGGAAGGGTGCTGGCTAGCAACAGCTTTCAGTGCTGGCACTTTTCATCTCTGAGCAATTGCTCGACGTTTGCAATTTCTCCCCTGAGCTCTCTTTAGAGTGCGCGAGAGGATGAGCAGAAGGTTAGGTGGCTAGAGAAGCCCAGAGCCCCAGTGTTCTTAGGCCTACAAGAGCGCTTCCAAGGAAGGGTGCTGGCTAGCAACAGCTTTCAGTGCTGGCACTTTTCATCTCTGAGCAATTGCTCGACGTTTGCAATTTCTCACCTGAGCTCTCTTTAGACTGCGCGAGAGGATGAGCAGAAGATGAGGTGGCTAGAGAAGCCCAGAGCCCCAGTGTTCTAAGGGCTACAAAAGCGCTTCCAAGGAAGGGTGCTGGCTAGCAACAGCTATCAGTGCTGGCACTTTTCATCTCTCAGCAATTGCTCGACGTTTGCAATCTCTCACCTGAGCTCTCTTTAGACTGCGCGAGAGGATGAGCAGAAGATTAGGTGGCTAGAGAAGCGCAAAGCCCCACTGTTCTTAGGCCTACAAAAGCGCTTCCAAGGAAGGGTGCTGGCTAGCAAGAGCTTTCAGTGCTGGCACTTTTCATCTCTGAGCAATTGCTCGACGTTTGCAATTTCTCAACTCGTATATACGAGACAGAAAGAGAATGACCGTGACGTTTGGTGGGTAGAGAAGCGCAAAGCCCCAGTGTTGCTGCGCCTGTGAAAGCGCTTCCAAGGAAGGGTGCTGGCTAGCAACAGCTTTCAGTGCTGGCACTTTTCATCTCTGAGCAATTGCTCGACGTTTGCAATTTCTCATATCTTATCTACGAGACGGATAGATAGTAACCGTGACGTTTGTTGGCTAGAGAAGCGCAAAGCCCCAGTGTTGCTGCACCTGTGAAAGCGCTTCCAAGGAAGGGTGCTGGCTAGCAACAGCTTTCAGTGCTGGCACTTTTCATCTCTGAGCAATTGCTCGACGTTTGCAATTTCTCACCTGAGCTCTCTTGAGACTGCGCGAGAGGATGAGCAGAAGATTAGGTGGCTAGAGAAATACAGAGCCCCAGTGTTCTTAGGGCTACAAAAGCGCTTCCAAGGAAGGGTGCTGGCTAGCAACAGCTTTCAGTGCTGGCACTTTTCATCTCTGAGCAATTGCTGGATGTTTGCAATTTCTCACCTGAGCTCTCTTTTGACTGCGCGAGAGGATGAGCAGAAGAGCAGGTGGCTAGAGAAGCCCAGAGCCCCAGTGTTCTTAGGCCTACAAAAGCGCTTCCAAGGAAGGGTGCTGGCTAGCAACAGCTTTCAGTGCTGGCACTTTTCATCTCTGAGCAATTGCTCGACGTTTGCAATTTCTCACCTGAGCTCTCTTTAGACTGCGCGAGAGGATGAGCAGAAGAGTAGGTGGCTAGAGAAGCCCAGAGCCCCAGTGTTCTTAGGCCTACAAAAGCGCTTCCAAGGAAGGGTGCTGGCTAGCAGGAGCTTTCAGTGCTGACACTTTTCATCTCTGAGCAATTGCTCGACGTTTGCAATTTCTCAGCTCGTGTCTACGAGACAGAGAGTTAGTGACCGTGATGTTTGGTGGGTAGAGAAGCGCAAAGCCCCAGTGTTGCTGCGCCTGTGAAAGCGCTTCCAAGGAAGGGTGCTGGCTAGCAACAGCTTTCAATGCTGGCACTTTTCATCTCTGAGCAATTGGTGGACGTTTGCAATTTCTCACCTGAGCTCTCTTTAGACTGCGCGAGAGGATGAGCAGAAGATTAGGTGGCTAGAGAAGCCCAGAGCCCCACTGTTCTTAGGCCTACAAAAGCGCTTCCAAGGAAGGGTGCTGGCTAGCAACAGCTTTCAATGCTGGCACTTTTCATCTCTGAGCAATTGCTCGACGTTTGCAATTTCTCAACTCGTGTCTACGAGACGGAGAGATATTGACCGTGACGTTTGGTGCCTAGAGAAGCGCAAAGCCCCAGTGTTCTTAGGGCTACAAAAGCGCTTCCAAGGAAGGGTGCTGGCTAGCAAGAGCTTTCAGTGCTGGCACTTTTCATCTCTGAGCAATTGCTCGACGTTTGCAATTTCTCCCCTGAGCTCTCTTTAGACTGCGCGAGAGGATGAGCAGAAGAGTAGGTGGCTAGAGAAGCCCAGAGCCCCAGTGTTCTTAGGCCTACAAATGCGCTTCCAAGGAAGGGTGCTGGCTAGCAACAGCTTTCAGTGCTGGCACTTTTCATCTCTGAGCAATTGCTCGACGTTTGCAATTTCTCAGCTCTTGTCTACGAGGCGGAAAGAGAAGGACCGTGATGTTTGGTTGGTAGAGAAGCGCAAAGCCCCAGTGTTGCTGTGCCTGTGAAAGTGCTTCCAAGGAAGGGTGCTGGCTAGCAACAGCTTTCAGTGCTGGCACTTTTCATCTCTGAGCAATTGCTCGACGTTTGCAATTTCTCACCTGAGCTGTCTTTATAGTGAGCGAGAGGATGAGCAGAAGATTAGGTGGCTACAGAAATACAGAGCCCCAGTGTTCTTAGGGCTACAAGAGCGCTTCCAAGGAAGGGTGCTGGCTAGCAACAGCTTTCAGTGCTGGCACTTTTCATCTTTGAGCAATTGCTCGACATTTGCAATTTCAGAGTTCGTATCTACGAGACAGAAAGAGAATGACCGTGATGTTTGGTGGCTAGAGAAGCGCAAAGCCCCAGTGTTGCTGCGCCTGTGAAAGCGCTTCCAAGGAAGGGTGCTGGCTAGCAACAGCTTTCAGTGCTGGCACTTTTCATCTCTGAGTAATTGCTCGACGTTTGCAATTTCTCACCTGAGCTCTCTTTAGAGTGCGCGAGAGGATGAGCAGAAGAGTAGGTGGCTAGAGAAGCCCAGAGCCCCAGTGTTCTTAGGGCTACAAGAGCGCTTCCAAGGAAGGGTGCTGGCTAGCAACAGCTTTCAGTGCTGGCACTTTTCATCTCTGAGCAATTGCTCGACGTTTGCAATTTCTCCCCTGAGCTCTCTTTAGAGTGCGCGAGAGGATGAGCAGAAGAGTAGGTGGCTAGAGAAGCCCAGAGCCCCAGTGTTCTTTGGGCTACAAAAGCGCTTCCAAGGAAGGGTGCTGGCTAGCCACAGCTTTCAGTGCTGGCACTTTTCATCTCTCAGCAATTGCTCGACGTTTGCAATCTCTCACCTGAGCTCTCTTTAGACTGCACGAGAGGATGAGCAGAAGATTAGGTGGCTAGAGAAGCCCAGAGCCCCACTGTTCTTAGGCCTACAAAAGCGCTTCCAAGGAAGGGTGCTGGCTAGCAACAGCTTTCAGTGCTGGCACTTTTCATCTTTGAGCAATTGCTCGACGTTTGCAATTTCTCAGCTCGTGTCTACGAGACAGAAAGAGAATGACCGTGATGTTTGGTGGGTAGAGAAGCGCAAAGCCCCGGTGTTGCTGCGCCTGTGAAAGCGCTTCCAAGGAAGGGTGCTGGCTAGCAACAGCTTTCAATGCTGGCACTTTTCATCTCTGAGCAATTGCTCGACGTTTGCAATTTCTCACCTGAGCTCTCTTTAGACTGCGCGAGAGGATGAGCAGAAGATTAGGTGGCTAGAGAAGCCCAGAGCCCCAGTGTTCTTAGGGCTACAAAAGCGCTTCCAAGGAAGGGTGCTGGCTAGCAACAGCTTTCAATGCTGGCACTTTTCATCTCTGAGCAATTGCTCGACGTTTGCAATTTCTCAACTCGTGTCTACGAGACGGAGAGATATTGACCGTGACGTTTGGTGCCTAGAGAAGCGCAAAGCCCCAGTGTTCTTAGGGCTACAAAAGCGTTTCCAAGGAAGGGTGCTGGCTAGCAACAGCTTTCAGTGCTGGCACTTTTCATCTCTGAGCAATTGCTCGACGTTTGCAATTTCTCACCTGAGCTCTCTTTAGACTGCGCGAGAGGATGAGCAGAAGAGTAGGTGGCTAGAGAAATACAGAGCCCCAGTGTTCTTAGGCCTACAAAAGCGCTTCCAAGGAAGGGTGCTGGCTAGCAGGAGCTTTCAGTGCTGACACTTTTCATCTCTGAGCAATTGCTCGACGTTTGCAATTTCTCAGCTCGTGTCTACGAGACAGAGAGTTAGTGACCGTGATGTTTGGTGGCTAGAGAAGCGCAAAGCCCCAGTGTTGCTGCGCCTGTGAAAGCGCTTCCAAGGAAGGGTGCTGGCTAGCAACAGCTTTCAGTGCTGGCACTTTTCATCTCTGAGCAATTGCTCGACGTTTGCAATTTCTCACCTGAGCTCTCTTTAGAGTGCGCGAGAGGATGAGCAGAAGAGTAGGTGGCTAGAGAAGCCCAGAGCCCCAGTGTTCTTAGGCCTACAAGAGCGCTTCCAAGGAAGGGTGCTGGCTAGCAACAGCTTTCAGTGCTGGCACTTTTCATCTCTGAGCAATTGCTCGACGTTTGCAATTTCTCCCCTGAGCTCTCTTTAGAGTGCGCGAGAGGATGAGCAGAAGAGTAGGTGGCTAGAGAAGCCCAGAGCCCCAGTGTTCTTTGGGCTACAAAAGCGCTTCCAAGGAAGGGTGCTGGCTAGCCACAGCTTTCAGTGCTGGCACTTTTCATCTCTCAGCAATTGCTCGACGTTTGCAATTTCTCACCTGAGCTCTCTTTAGACTGCACGAGAGGATGATCAGAAGATTAGGTGGCTAGAGAAGCCCAGAGCCCCACTGTTCTTAGGCCTACAAAAGCGCTTCCAAGGAAGGGTGCTGGCTAGCAACAGCTTTCAGTGCTGGCACTTTTCATCTTTGAGCAATTGCTCGACGTTTGCAATTTCTCAGCTCGTGTCTACGAGACAGAAAGAGAATGACCGTGATGTTTGGTGGGTAGAGAAGCGCAAAGCCCCAGTGTTGCTGCGCCTGTGAAAGCGCTTCCAAGGAAGGGTGCTGGCTAGCAACAGCTTTCAATGCTGGCACTTTTCATCTCTGAGCAATTGGTGGACGTTTGCAATTTCTCACCTGAGCTCTCTTTAGACTGCGCGAGAGGATGAGCAGAAGATTAGGTGGCTAGAGAAGCCCAGAGCCCCAGTGTTCTTAGGGCTACAAAAGCACTTCCAAGGAAGGGTGCTGGCTAGCAACAGCTTTCAATGCTGGCACTTTTCATCTCTGAGCAATTGCTCGACGTTTGCAATTTCTCAACTCGTGTCTACGAGACGGAGAGATATTGACCGTGACGTTTGGTGCCTAGAGAAGCGCAAAGCCCCAGTGTTCTTAGGGCTACAAAAGCGCTTCCAAGGAAGGGTGCTGGCTAGCAACAGCTTTCAGTGCTGGCACTTTTCATCTCTGAGCAATTGCTCGACGTTTGCAATTTCAAACCTGAGCTCTCTTTAGACTGCGCGAGAGGATGAGCAGAAGAGTAGGTGGCTAGAGAAGCCCAGAGCCCCACTGTTCTTAGGCCTACAAATGCGCTTCCAAGGAAGGGTGCTGGCTAGCAACAGCTTTCAGTGCTGGCACTTTTCATCTCTGAGCAATTGCTCGACGTTTGCAATTTCTCAGCTCGTGTCTACGAGGCGGAAAGAGAAGGACCGTGATGTTTCGTTGGTAGAGAAGCGCAAAGCCCCAGTGTTGCTGCACCTGTGAAAGTGCTTCCAAGGAAGGGTGCTGGCTAGCAACAGCTTTCAGTGCTGGCACTTTTCATCTCTGAGCAATTGCTCGACGTTTGCAATTTCTCACCTGAGCTCTCTTTAGACTGCGCGAGAGGATGAGCAGAAGATTAGGTGGCTACAGAAATACAGAGCCCCAGTGTTCTTAGGGCTACAAAAGCGCTTCCAAGGAAGGGTGCTGGCTAGCAACAGCTTTCAGTGCTGGCACTTTTCATCTTTGAGCAATTGCTCGACATTTGCAATTTCACAGCTCGTATCTACGAGACAGAAAGAGAATGACCGTGATGTTTGGTGGCTAGAGAAGCGCAAAGCCCCAGTTTTGCTGCGCCTGTGAAAGCGCTTCCAAGGAAGGGTGCTGGCTAGAAACAGCTTTCAGTGCTGGCACTTTTCATCTCTCAGCAATTGCTCGACGTTTGCAATCTCTCCCCTGAGCTCTCTTTAGACTGCGCGAGAGGATGAGCAGAAGATTAGGTGGCTAGAGAAGCCCAGAGCCCCAGTGTTCTTAGGCCTACAAAAGAGCTTCCAAGGAAGGGGGCTGGCTAGCAACAGCTTTCAGTGCTGGCACTTTTCATCTCTGAGCAATTGCTCGACGTTTGCAATTTCTCAGCTCTTATCTACGAGGCGGAGAGATAGTGACCGTGATGTTTGGTTTTTAGAGAAGGCAAAGCCCCAGTGTTGCTGTGCCTGTGAAAGCGCTTCCAAGGAAGGGTGCTGGCTAGCAACAGCTTTCAGTGCTGGCACTTTTCATCTCTGAGCAATTGCTCGACGTTTGCAATTCCTCACCTGAGCTCTCTTTAGACTGCGCGAGAGGATGAGCAGAAGATTAGGTGGCTAGAGAAGCCCAGAGCCCCACTGTTCTTAGGCCTACAAAAGCGCTTCCAAGGAAGGGTGCTGGCTAGCAACAGCTTTCAGTGCTGGCACTTTTCATCTTTGAGTAATTGCTCGACGTTTGCAATTTCTCAGCTCTTATCTACGAGACGGAGAGATAGTGACTGTGACGTTTGGTGGCTAGAGAAGTGCAAAGCCCCAGTGTTGCTGCGCCTGTGAAAGCGCTTCCAAGGAAGGGTGCTGGCTAGCAACAGCTTTCAGTGCTGGCACTTTTCATCTCTAAGCAATTGCTCGACTTTTGCAATTTCTCCCCTGAGCTCTCTTTAGACTGCGCGAGAGGATGAGCAGAAGAGTAGGTGGCTAGAGAAGCCCAGAGCCCCAGTGTTCTTAGGCCTACAAAAGCGCTTCCAAGGAAGGGTGCTGGCTAGCAACAGCTTTCAGTGCTGGCACTTTTCATCTCTGAGCAATTGCTCGACATTTACAATTTCTCAGGTTGTGTCTACGAGAAGGAAAGAGAATGACCATGACGTTTGGTGGGTAGAGAATCGCAAAGCCCCAGTGTTGCTGCGCCTGTGAAAGCGCTTCCAAGGAAGGGTGCTGGCTAGCAACAGCTTTCAGTGCTGGCACTTTTCATCTCTGAGCAATTGCTCGACGTTTGCAATTTCTCACCTGAGCTCTCTTTAGACTGCGCGAGAGGATGAGCAGAAGAGTAGGTGGCTAGAGAAGCCCAGAGTCCCACTGTTCTTAGGGCTACAAGAGCGCTTCCAAGGAAGGGTGCTGGCTAGCAAGAGCTTTCAGTGCTGGCACTTTTCATCTTTGAGCAATTGCTCGACATATGCAATTTCACTGCTCGTATCTACGAGACAGAAAGAGAATGACCGTGATATTTGGTGGCTAGAGAAGCGCAAAGCCCCAGTGTTGCTGCGCCTGTGAAAGCGCTTCCAAGGAAGGGTGCTGGCTAGCAAGAGCTTTCAGTGCTGGCACTTTTCATCTCTGAGCAATTGCTCAACGTTTGCAATTTCTCAACTCGTGTCTACGAGACGGAGAGATAGTGACCGTGACGTTTGGTGGGTAGAGAAGCGCAAAGCCCCAGTGTTGCTGCGCCTGTGAAAGCGCTTCCAAGGAAGGGTGCTGGCTAGCAAGAGCTTTCAGTGCTGGCACTTTTCATCTCTGAGCAATTGCTCGACGTTTGCAATTTCTCCCCTGAGCTCTCTTTAGACTGCGCGAGAGGATGAGCAGAAGATTAGGTGGCTAGAGAAGCCCAGAGCCCCAGTGTTCTTTGGGCTACAAAAGCGCTTCCAAGGAAGGGTGCTGGCTAGCAACAGCTTTCAGTGCTGGCACTTTTCATCTCTGAGCAATTGCTCGACGTTTGCAATTTCTCACCTGAGCTCTCTTTAGACTGCGCGAGAGGATGAGCAGAAGATTAGGTGGTTAGAGAAGCCCAGAGCCCCACTGTTCTTAGGCCTACAAGAACGCTTCCAAGGAAGGGTGCTGGCTAGCAACAGCTTTCAGTGCTGGCACTTTTCATCTCTGAGCAATTGCTCGACGTTTGCAATTTCTCACCTGAGCTCTCTTTAGACTGCGCGAGAGGATGAGCAGAAGATTAGGTGGCTAGAGAAGCCCAGAGCCCCATTGTTCTTAGGCCTACAAAAGCGCTTCCAAGGAAGGGTGCTGGCTAGCAAGAGCTTTCAGTGCTGGCACTTTTCATCTCTGAGCAATTGCTCGACGTTTGCAATTTCTCAGCTCGTGTCTACGAGACGGAGAGATAGTGACCGTGATGTTTGGTGGGTAGAGAAGCGCAAAGCCCCAGTGTTGCTGCACCTGTGAAAGCGCTTCCAAGGAAGGGTGCTGGCTAGCAAGAGCTTTCAGTGCTGGCACTTTTCATCTCTGAGCAATTGCTCGACGTTTGCAATTTCTCAACTCGTATCTACGAGACGGAAAGAGAATGACCATGGTGTTTGGTGGCTAGAGAAGCGCAAAGCCCCAGTGTTGCTGCGCCTGTGAAAGCGCTTCCAAGGAAGGGTGCTGGCTAGCAACAGCTTTCAGTGCTGGCACTTTTCATCTCTGAGCAATTGCTCTACGTTTGCAATCTCTCACCTGAGCTCTCTTTAGACTGCGCGAGAGGATGAGCAGAAGATTAGGTGGCTAGAGAAGCCCAGAGCCCCAGTGTTCTTAGGCCTACAAAAGCGCTTCCAAGGAAGGGTGCTGGCTAGCAACAGCTTTCAGTGCTGGCACTTTTCATCTCTGAGCAATTGCTCGACGTTTGCAATTTCTCAGCTCGTGTCTATGAGACAGAAAGAGAAAGACCGTGATGTTTGGTGGCTAGAGAAGCGCAAAGCCCCAGTGTTGCTGCGCCTGTGAAAGCGCTTCCAAGGAAGGGTGCTGGCTAGCAAGAGCTTTCAGTGCTGGCACTTTTCATCTCTGAGCAATTGCTCGACGTTTGCAATTTCTCAACTCTTATGTACGAGACGGAGAGATAGTGACCGTGACGTTTGGTGGGTAGAGAAGCGCAAAGCCCCAGTGTTGCTGCGCCTGTGAAAGCGCTTCCAAGGAAGGCTGCTGGCTAGCAACAGCTTTCAGTGCTGGCACTTTTCATCTCTGAGCAATTGATGGACGTTTGCAATTTCTCACCTCAGCTCTCTTTAGAGTGCGTGAGAGGATGAGCAGAAGATTAGGTGGCTAGAGAAGCCCAGAGCCCCAGTGTTCTTAGGGCTACAAAAGCGCTTCCAAGGAAGGGTGCTGGCTAGCAACAGCTTTCAGTGCTGGCACTTTTCATCTTTGAGTAATTGCTCGACGTTTGCAATTTCTCAGCTCTTATCTACGAGACGGAGAGATAGTGACTGTGACGTTTGGTGGCTAGAGAAGTGCAAAGCCCCAGTGTTGCTGCGCCTGTGAAAGCGCTTCCAAGGAAGGGTGCTGGCTAGCAACAGCTTTCAGTGCTGGCACTTTTCATCTCTAAGCAATTGCTCGACTTTTGCAATTTCTCCCCTGAGCTCTCTTTAGACTGCGCGAGAGGATGAGCAGAAGAGTAGGTGGCTAGAGAAGCCCACAGCCCCAGTGTTCTTAGGCCTACAAAAGCGCTTCCAAGGAAGGGTGCTGGCTAGCAACAGCTTTCAGTGCTGGCACTTTTCATCTCTGAGCAATTGCTCGACATTTACAATTTCTCAGGTTGTGTCTACGAGAAGGAAAGAGAATGACCATGACGTTTGGTGGGTAGAGAATCGCAAAGCCCCAGTGTTGCTGCGCCTGTGAAAGCGCTTCCAAGGAAGGGTGCTGGCTAGCAACAGCTTTCAGTGCTGGCACTTTTCATCTCTGAGCAATTGCTCGACGTTTGCAATTTCTCACCTGAGCTCTCTTTAGACTGCGCGAGAGGATGAGCAGAAGAGTAGGTGGCTAGAGAAGCCCAGAGTCCCACTGTTCTTAGGGCTACAAGAGCGCTTCCAAGGAAGGGTGCTGGCTAGCAAGAGCTTTCAGTGCTGGCACTTTTCATCTTTGAGCAATTGCTCGACATATGCAATTTCACTGCTCGTATCTACGAGACAGAAAGAGAATGACCGTGATATTTGGTGGCTAGAGAAGCGCAAAGCCCCAGTGTTGCTGCGCCTGTGAAAGCGCTTCCAAGGAAGGGTGCTGGCTAGCAAGAGCTTTCAGTGCTGGCACTTTTCATCTCTGAGCAATTGCTCAACGTTTGCAATTTCTCAACTCGTGTCTACGAGACGGAGAGATAGTGACCGTGACGTTTGGTGGGTAGAGAAGCGCAAAGCCCCAGTGTTGCTGCGCCTGTGAAAGCGCTTCCAAGGAAGGGTGCTGGCTAGCAAGAGCTTTCAGTGCTGGCACTTTTCATCTCTGAGCAATTGCTCGACGTTTGCAATTTCTCCCCTGAGCTCTCTTTAGACTGCGCGAGAGGATGAGCAGAAGATTAGGTGGCTAGAGAAGCCCAGAGCCCCAGTGTTCTTTGGGCTACAAAAGCGCTTCCAAGGAAGGGTGCTGGCTAGCAACAGCTTTCAGTGCTGGCACTTTTCATCTCTGAGCAATTGCTCGACGTTTGCAATTTCTCACCTGAGCTCTCTTTAGACTGCGCGAGAGGATGAGCAGAAGATTAGGTGGTTAGAGAAGCCCAGAGCCCCACTGTTCTTAGGCCTACAAGAACGCTTCCAAGGAAGGGTGCTGGCTAGCAACAGCTTTCAGTGCTGGCACTTTTCATCTCTGAGCAATTGCTCGACGTTTGCAATTTCTCACCTGAGCTCTCTTTAGAGTGCACGAGAGGATGAGCAGAAGATTAGGTGGCTAGAGAAGCCCAGAGCCCCATTGTTCTTAGGCCTACAAAAGCGCTTCCAAGGAAGGGTGCTGGCTAGCAAGAGCTTTCAGTGCTGGCACTTTTCATCTCTGAGCAATTGCTCGACGTTTGCAATTTCTCAGCTCGTGTCTACGAGACGGAGAGATAGTGACCGTGATGTTTGGTGGGTAGAGAAGCGCAAAGCCCCAGTGTTGCTGCACCTGTGAAAGTGCTTCCAAGGAAGGGTGCTGGCTAGCAAGAGCTTTCAGTGCTGGCACTTTTCATCTCTGAGCAATTGCTCGACGTTTGCAATTTCTCAACTCGTATCTACGAGACGGAAAGAGAATGACCATGGTGTTTGGTGGCTAGAGAAGCGCAAAGCCCCAGTGTTGCTGCGCCTGTGAAAGCGCTTCCAAGGAAGGGTGCTGGCTAGCAACAGCTTTCAGTGCTGGCACTTTTCATCTCTGAGCAATTGCTCTACGTTTGCAATCTCTCACCTGAGCTCTCTTTAGACTGCGCGAGAGGATGAGCAGAAGATTAGGTGGCTAGAGAAGCCCAGAGCCCCAGTGTTCTTAGGCCTACAAAAGCGCTTCCAAGGAAGGGTGCTGGCTAGCAACAGCTTTCAGTGCTGGCACTTTTCATCTCTGAGCAATTGCTCGACGTTTGCAATTTCTCAGCTCGTGTCTATGAGACAGAAAGAGAAAGACCGTGATGTTTGGTGGCTAGAGAAGCGCAAAGCCCCAGTGTTGCTGCGCCTGTGAAAGCGCTTCCAAGGAAGGGTGCTGGCTAGCAAGAGCTTTCAGTGCTGGCACTTTTCATCTCTGAGCAATTGCTCGACGTTTGCAATTTCTCAACTCTTATGTACGAGACGGAGAGATAGTGACCGTGACGTTTGGTGGGTAGAGAAGCGCAAAGCCCCAGTGTTGCTGCGCCTGTGAAAGCGCTTCCAAGGAAGGCTGCTGGCTAGCAACAGCTTTCAGTGCTGGCACTTTTCATCTCTGAGCAATTGATGGACGTTTGCAATTTCTCACCTCAGCTCTCTTTAGAGTGCGTGAGAGGATGAGCAGAAGATTAGGTGGCTAGAGAAGCCCAGAGCCCCAGTGTTCTTAGGCCTACAAAAGCGCTTCCAAGGAAGGGTGCTGGCCAGCAAGAGCTTTCAGTGCTGGCACTTTTCATCTCTGAGCAGTTGCTCGACGTTTGCAATTTCTCACCTGAGCTCTCTTTAGACTGCGCGAGAGGATGAGCAGAAGAGTAGGTGGCTAGAGAAGCCCAGAGCCCCAGTGTTCTTAGGGCTACAAGAACGCTTCCAAGGAAGGGTGCTGGCTAGCAACAGCTTTCAGTGCTGGCACTTTTCATCTCTGAGCAATTGCTCGACGTTTGCAATTTCTCAGCTCGTGTCTATGAGACAGAAAGAGAAAGACCGTGATGTTTGGTGGCTAGAGAAGCGCGAAGCCCCAGTGTTGATGCGCCTGTGAAAGCGCTTCCAAGGAAGGGTGCTGGCTAGCAAGAGCTTTCAGTGCTGGCACTTTTCATCTCTGAGCAATTGCTCAACGTTTGCAATTTCTCAACTCGTTTCTACGAGACGGAGAGATACTGACCGTGACGTTTGGTGCCTAGAGAAGCGCAAAGCCCCAGTGTTGCTGCGCCTGTGAAAGCGCTTCCAAGGAAGGGTGCTGGCTAGCAACAGCTTTCAGTGCTGGCACTTTTCATCTCTGAGCAATTGCTCGACGTTTGCAATTTCTCACCTGAGCTCTCGTTAGACTGCGCGAGAGGATGAGCAGAAGATTAGGTGGTTAGAGAAGCCCAGAGCCCCAGTGTTCTAAGGGCTACAAAAGCGCTTCCAAGGAAGGGTGCTGGCTAGCAACAGCTTTCAGTGCTGGCACTTTTCATCTCTGAGCAATTGCTCGACGTTTGCAATTTCTCACCTGAGCTCTCTTTAGACTGCGCGAGAGGATGAGCAGAAGATTAGGTGGTTAGAGAAGCCCAGAGCCCCACTGCTCTTAGGCCTACAAGAACGCTTCCAAGGAAGGGTGCTGGCTAGCAACAGCTTTCAGTGCTGGCACTTTTCATCTCTGAGCAATTGCTCGACGTTTGCAATTTCTCACCTGAGCTCTCTTTAGACTGCGCGAGAGGATGAGCAGAAGATTAGGTGGCTAGAGAAGCCCAGAGCCCCAGTGTTCTTAGGCCTACAAAAGCGCTTCCAAGGAAGGGTGCTGGCTAGCAAGAGCTTTCAGTGCTGACACTTTTCATCTCTGAGCAATTGCTCGACGTTTGCAATTTCTCAGCTCGTGTCTACGAGACGGAGAGATAGTGACCGTGATGTTTGGTGGCTAGAGAAGCGCAAAGCCCCAGTGTTGCTGCACCTGTGAAAGTGCTTCCAAGGAAGGGTGCTGGCTAGCAAGAGCTTTCAGTGCTGGCACTTTTCATCTCTGAGCAATTGCTCGACGTTTGCAATTTCTCAACTCGTATCTACGAGACGGAAAGAGAATGACCATGGTGTTTGGTGGCTAGAGAAGTGCAAAGCCCCAGTGTTGCTGTGCCTGTGAAAGCGCTTCCAAGGAAGGGTGCTGGCTAGCAAGAGCTTTCAGTGCTGGCACTTTTCATCTCTGAGCAATTGCTCTACGTTTGCAATCTCTCACCTGAGCTCTCTTTAGACTGCGCGAGAGGATGAGCAGAAGATTAGGTGGCTAGAGAAGCCCAGAGCCCCAGTGTTCTTAGGCCTACAAAAGCGCTTCCAAGGAAGGGTGCTGGCTAGCAACAGCTTTCAGTGCTGGCACTTTTCATCTCTGAGCAATTGCTCGACGTTTGCAATTTCTCAGCTCGTGTCTATGAGACAGAAAGAGAAAGACCGTGACATTTGGTGGCTAGAGAAGCGCAAAGCCCCAGTGTTGCTGCGCCTGTGAAAGCGCTTCCAAGGAAGGGTGCTGGCTAGCAAGAGCTTTCAGTGCTGGCACTTTTCATCTCTGAGCAATTGCTCGACGTTTGCAATTTCTCAGCTCTTATCTACGAGACGGAGAGATAGTGACCGTGAGGTTAGGTGGCTAGAGAAGCGCAAAGCCCCAGTGTTGCTACGCCTGTGAAAGCGCTTCCAAGGAAGGGTGCTGGCTAGCAACAGCTTTCAGTGCTGGCACTTTTCATCTCTGAGCAATTGATGGACGTTTGCAATTTCTCACCTGAGATCTCTTTAGACTGCGCGAGAGGATGAGCAGAAGATTAGGTGACTAGAGAAGCCCAGAGCCCCAGTGTTCTAAGGGCTACAAAAGCGCTTCCAAGGAAGGGTGCTGGCTACCCACAGCTTTCAGTGCTGGCACTTTTCATCTCTGAGCAATTGCTCGACGTTTGCAATTTCTCAGCTCGTGTCTACGAGACGGAGATATAGTGACCGTGATGTTTGGTGGGTAGAGAAGCGCAAAGCCCCAGTGTTGCTGCGCCTGTGAAAGCGCTTCCAAGGAAGTGTGCTGGCTAGCAACAGCTTTCAATGCTGGCACTTTTCATCTCTGAGCAATTGCTCGACGTTTGCAATTTCTCAGCACTTATCTACGAGACGGAAAGATAATGACCGTGATGTTTGGTGGCTAGAGAAGCGCAAAGCCCCAGTGTTGCTGCGCCTGTGAAAGCGCTTCCAAGGAAGGGTGCTGGCTAGCAACAGCTTTCAGTGCTGGCACTTTTCATCTCTGAGCAATTGCTCGACGTTTGCAATTTCTCACCTGAGCTCTCTTCAGAGTGCGCGAGAGGATGAGCAGAAGGTTAGGTGGCTAGAGAAGCCCAGAGCCGCAGTGTTCTCAGGGCTACAAAAGCGCTTCCAAGGAAGGGTGCTGGCTAGCAACAGCTTTCAGTGCTGGCACTTTTCATCTCTGAGCAATTGCTCGACGTTTGCAATTTCTCAGCTCGTGTCTACGAGACGGAAAGAGAATGACTGTGATGTTTGTTGGCTAGAGAAGCGCAAAGCCCCAGTGTTGCTGCGCCTGTGAAAGCGCTTCCAAGGAAGGGTGCTGGCTAGCCACAGCTTTCAGTGCTGGCACTTTTCATCTCTGAGCAATTGCTCGACGTTTGCAATTTCTCACCTGAGCTCTCTTCAGACTGCGCGAGAGGATGAGCAGAAGATTAGGTGGCTAGAGAAGCCCAGAGCCGCAGTGTTCTCAGGGCTACAAAAGCGCTTCCAAGGAAGGGTGCTGGCTAGCAACAGCTTTCAGTGCTGGCACTTTTCATCTCTGAGCAATTGCTCGACGTTTGCAATTTCTCAACATAGTGTCTATGAGACAGAAAGAGAATGACCGTGACGTTTGGTTGGTAGAGAAGCGCAAAGTCCCAGTGTTGCTGCGCCTGTGAAAGCGCTTCCAAGGAAGGGTGCTGGCTAGCAACAGCTTTCAGTGCTGGCACTTTTCATCTCTGAGCAATTGCTCGACGTTTGCAATTTCTCACCTGAGCTCTCTTTAGACTGCGCGAGAGGATGAGCAGAAGATTAGGTGGCTAGAGAAGCCCAGAGCCCCACTGTTCTTAGGCCTACAAGAGCGCTTCCAAGGAAGGGTGCTGGCTAGCAACAGCTTTCAGTGCTGGCACTTTTCATCTCTGAGCAATTGCTCGCCGTTTGCAATTTCTCGGCTCGTGTCTACGAGACGGAAAGGGAATGACCGTGATATTTGGTTACTAGAGAAGCCCAGAGCCCCAGTGTTCTTTGGGCTACAAAAGCGCTTCCAAGGAAGGGTGCTGGCTAGCAACAGCTTTCAGTGCTGGCACTTTTCATCTCTGAGCAATTGCTCGACGTTTGCAATTTCTCACCTGAGCTCTCTTTAGACTGCGCGAGAGGATGAGCAGAAGATTAGGTGACTGGAGAAGCCCAGAGCCCCGGAGTTCTTAGGGCTACAAAAGCGCTTCCAAGGAAGGGTGCTGGCTAGCAAGA
Source organism: Sarcoramphus papa (assembly GCA_037962945.1). Classification (NCBI taxonomy): domain Eukaryota; kingdom Metazoa; phylum Chordata; class Aves; order Accipitriformes; family Cathartidae; genus Sarcoramphus; species Sarcoramphus papa. Next base: position 97,302,960 of record CM075586.1, read on the forward strand.
GCTTTCAGTGCTGGCACTTTTCATCTCTGAGCAATTGCTCGACGTTTGCAATTTCTCAGCTCTTGTCTACGAGGCGGAAAGAGAATGACCGTGATGTTTGGTGGGTAGAGAAGCGCAAAGCCCCAGTGTTGCTGTGCCTGTGAAAGCGCTTCCAAGGAAGGGTGCTGGCTAGCAACAGCTTTCAGTGCTGGCACTTTTCATCTCTGAGCAATTGCTCGACGTTTGCAATTCCTCACCTGAGCTCTCTTTAGACTGTGCGAGAGGATGAGCAGAAGATTAGGTGGCTAGAGAAGCCCAGAGCCCCACTGTTCTTAGGGCTACAAAAGCGCTTCCAAGGACGGGTGCTGGCTAGCAACAGCTTTCAGTGCTGGCACTTTTCATCTTTGAGTAATTGCTCGACGTTTGCAATTTCTCAGCTCTTATCTACGAGACGGAGAGATAGTAACTGTGACGTTTGGTGGCTAGAGAAGTGCAAAGCCCCAGTGTTGCTGCGCCTGTGAAAGCGCTTCCAAGGAAGGGTGCTGGCTAGCAAGAGCTTTCAGTGCTGGCACTTTTCATCTCTGAGCAATTGCTCGACGTTTACAATTTCTCAGGTTGTGTCTACGAGAAGGAAAGAGAATGACCGTGACGTTTGGTGCCTAGAGAAGCGCAAAGCCCCAGTGTTGCTGCGCCTGTGAAAGCGCTTCCAAGGAAGGGTGCTGGCTAGCAACAGCTTTCAGTGCTGGCACTTTTCATCTCTGAGCAATTGCTCGACGTTTGCAATCTCTCACCTGAGCTCTCTTTAGACTGCGCGAGAGGATGAGCAGAAGATTAGGTGGCTAGAGAAGCCCAGAGCCCCAGTGTTCTCAGGGCTACAAAAGCGCTTCCAAGGAAGGGTGCTGGCTAGCAACAGCTTTCAGTGCTGGCACTTTTCATCTCTGAGCAATTGCTCGACGTTTGCAATTTCTCACCTGAGCTCTCTTTAGACTGCACGAGAGGATGAGCAGAAGATTAGGTGGCTAGAGAAGCCCACAGCCCCAGTGTTCTTAGGGCTACAAAAGCGCTTCCAAGGAAGGGTGCTGGCTAGCAAGAGCTTTCAGTGCTGGCACTTTTCATCTCTGAGCAATTGCTGGATGTTTGCAATTTCTCACCTGAGCTCTCTTTAGAGTGCGCGAGAGGATGAGCAGAAGATTAGGTGGCTAGAGTAGCCCAGAGCCCCAGTGTTCTTAGGGCTACAAAAGCGCTTCCAAGGAAGGGTGCTGGCTAGCAACAGCTTTCAGTGGTGGCACTTTTCATCTCTGAGCAATTGCTCTACGTTTGCAATTTCTCAACTCGTATCTACGAGACGGAAAGAGAATGACCGTGATGTTTGGTGGCTAGAGAAGCGCAAAGCCCCAGTGTTGCTGCGCCTGTGAAAGCGCTTCCAAGGAAGGGTGCTGGCTAGCAACAGCTTTCAGTGCTGGCACTTTTCATCTCTGAGCAATTGCTCGACGTTTGCAATTTCTCATCTGAGCTGTCTTTATAGTGAGCGAGAGGATGAGCAGAAGATTAGGTGGCTAGAGAAATACAGAGCCCCAGTGTTCTTAGGGCTACAAAGGCACTTCCAAGGAAGGGTGCTGGCTAGCAACAGCTTTCAGTGCTGGCACTTTTCATCTCTGAGCAATTGCTCGATGTTTGCAATTTCTCAACTCGTCTCTACGAGACAGAGAGATAGTGACCGTGACGTTTGGTGGGTAGAGAAGCGCAAAGCCCCAGTGTTGCTGCGCCTGTGAAAGCGCTTCCAAGGAAGGGTGCTGGCTAGCAAGAGCTTTCAGTGCTGGCACTTTTCATCTCTGAGCAATTGCTCGACGTTTGCAATTTCTCAACTCGTGTCTACGAGACGGAGAGATACTGACCGTGACGTTTGGTGGCTAGAGAAGCGCAAAGCCCCAGTGTTGCTGCGCCTGTGAAAGCGCTTCCAAGGAAGGGTGCTGGCTAGCAACAGCTTTCAGTGCTGGCACTTTTCATCTCTGAGCAATTGCTCGACGTTTGCAATTTCTCAACTCTTATGTACGAGACGGATAGATAGTGACCGTGACGTTTGGTGGCTAGAGAAGCGCAAAGCCCCAGTGTTGCTGCGCCTGTGAAAGCGCTTCCAAGGAAGGGTGCTGTCTAGCAACAGCTTTCAGTGCTGGCACTTTTCATCTCTGAGCAATTGCTCGACATTTGCAATTTCTCACCTGAGCTCTCTTTAGACTGCGCGAGAGGATGAGCAGAAGATTAGGTGGCTAGAGAAGCCCAGAGCCCCAGTGTTCTTAGGCCTACAAAAGCGCTTCCAAGGAAGGGTGCTGGCTAGCAACAGCTTTCAGTGCTGGCACTTTTCATCTCTGAGCAATTGCTCGACGTTTGCAATTTCTCCCCTGAGCTCTCTTTAGACTGCGCGAGAGGATGAGCAGAAGATTAGGTGGCTAGACTTGCCCAGAGCCCCAGTGTTCTTAGGGCTACAACAGCGCTTCCAAGGAAGGGTGCTGGCTAGCAACATCTTTCAGTGCTAGCACTTTTCATCTCTGAGCAATTGCTCGACGTTTGCAATTTCACAGCTCGTGTCTACAAGACGGAAAGAGAATGACCGTGATGTTTGGTGGCTAGAGAAGCGCAAAGCCCCAGTGTTGCTGCACCTGTGAAAGCGCTTCCAAGGAAGGGTGCTGGCTAGCAACAGCTTTCAGTGCTGGCACTTTTCATCTCTGAGCAATTGCTGGACGTTTTCAATTTCTCACCTGAGCTCTCTTCAGACTGCGCGACAGGATGAGCAGAAGATTAGGTGGCTGGAGAAGCCCAGAGCCGCAGTGTTCTCAGGGCTACAAAAGCGCTTCCAAGGAAGGGTGCTGGCTAGCAACAGCTTTCAGTGCTGGCACTTTTCATCTCTGAGCAATTGCTCGACGTTTGCAATTTCTCAACTCGTGTCTATGAGACAGCAAGAGAATGACCGTGAGGTTTGGTGGGTAGAGAAGCGCAAAGCCCCAGTGTTGCTGCGCCTGTGAAAGCGCTTCCAAGGAAGGGTGCTGGCTAGCAACAGCTTTCAGTGCTGGCACTTTTCATCTCTGAGCAACTGCTCGACGTTTGCAATTTCTCACCTGAGCTCTCTTTAGACTGCGCGAGAGGATGAGCAGAAGATTAGGTGGCTGGAGAAGCCCAGAGCCCCGGAGTTCTTAGGGCTACAAAAGCGCTTCCAAGGAAGGGTGCTGCCTAGCAACAGCTTTCAGTGCTGGCACTTTTCATCTCTGAGCAATTGCTCGACGTTTGCAATTTCTCAGCTCGTGTCTACGAGGCGGAAAGAGAATGACCGTGATGTTTGGTGGGTAGAGAAGCGCAAAGCCCCAGTGTTGCTGTGCCTGTGAAAGTGCTTCCAAGGAAGGGTGCTGGCTAGCAAGAGCTTTCAGTGCTGGCACTTTTCATCTCTGAGCAATTGCTCGACGTTTGCAATTTCTCAACTCGTATCTACGAGACGGAAAGAGAATGACCATGGTGTTTGGTGGCTAGAGAAGCGCAAAGCCCCAGTGTTGCTGCGCCTGTGAAAGCGCTTCCAAGGAAGGGTGCTGGCTAGCAACAGCTTTCAGTGCTGGCACTTTTCATCTCTGAGCAATTGCTCTACGTTTGCAATCTCTCACCTGAGCTCTCTTTAGACTGCGCGAGAGGATGAGCAGAAGATTAGGTGGCTAGAGAAGCCCAGAGCCCCAGTGTTCTTAGGCCTACAAAAGCGCTTCCAAGGAAGGGTGCTGGCTAGCAACAGCTTTCAGTGCTGGCACTTTTCATCTCTGAGCAATTGCTCGACGTTTGCAATTTCTCAGCTCGTGTCTATGAGACAGAAAGAGAAAGACCGTGATGTTTGGTGGGTAGAGAAGCGCAAAGCCCCAGTGTTGCTGCGCCTGTGAAAGCGCTTCCAAGGAAGGGTGCTGGCTAGCAAGAGCTTTCAGTGCTGGCACTTTTCATCTCTGAGCAATTGCTCGACGTTTGCAATTTCTCAGCTCTTATCTACGAGACGGAGAGATAGTGACCGTGAGGTTTGGTGGGTAGAGAAGCGCAAAGCCCCAGTGTTGCTGCGCCTGTGAAAGCGCTTCCAAGGAAGGGTGCTGGCTAGCAAGAGCTTTCAGTGCTGGCACTTTTCATCTCTGAGCAATTGCTCGATGTTTGCAATCTCTCACCTGAGCTCTCTTTAGACTGCGCGAGAGGATGAGCAGAAGATTAGGTGACTAGAGAAGCCCAGAGCCCTAGTGTTCTAAGGGCTACAAAAGCGCTTCCAAGGAAGGGTGCTGGCTAGCAACAGCTTTCAGTGCTGGCACTTTTCATCTCTGAGCAATTGCTCGACGTTTGCAATTTCTCAGCTCGTGTCTACGAGACGGAGATATAGTGACCGTGATGTTTGGTGGGTAGAGAAGCGCAAAGCCCCAGTGTTGCTGCGCCTGTGAAAGTGCTTCCAAGGAAGGGTGCTGGCTAGCAACAGCTTTCAATGCTGGCACTTTTCATCTCTGAGCAATTGCTCGACGTTTGCAATTTCTCAGCTCTTATCTACGAGACGGAAAGAGAATGACCGTGATGTTTGGTGGCTAGAGAAGCGCAAAGCCCCAGTGTTGCTGCGCCTGTGAAAGCGCTTCCAAGGAAGGGTGCTGGCTAGCAAGAGCTTTCAGTGCTGGCACTTTTCATCTCTGAGCAATTGCTCGACGTTTGCAATTTCTCACCTGAGCTCTCTTTAGACTGCGCGAGAGGATGAGCAGAAGGTTAGGTGGCTAGAGAAGCCCAGAGCCGCAGTGTTCTCAGGGCTACAAAAGCGCTTCCAAGGAAGGGTGCTGGCTAGCAACAGCTTTCAGTGCTGGCACTTTTCATCTCTGAGCAATTGCTCGACGTTTGCAATTTCTCAGCTCTTATCTACGAGACGGAGAGATAGTGACTGTGACGTTTGGTGGCTAGAGAAGCGCAAAGCCCCAGTGTTGCTGCGCCTGTGAAAGCACTTCCAAGGAAGGGTGCTGGCTAGCCACAGCTTTCATTGCTGGCACTTTTCATCTCTGAGCAATTGCTCGACGTTTGCAATTTCTCACCTGAGCTGTCTTTATAGTGAGCGAGAGGATGAGCAGAAGATTAGGTGGCTAGAGAAATACAGAGCCCCAGTGTTCTTAGGGCTACAAAGGCACTTCCAAGGAAGGGTGCTGGCTAGCAACAGCTTTCAGTGCTGGCACTTTTCATCTCTGAGCAATTGCTCGACGTTTGCAATTTCTCAACTCTTATGTACGAGACGGATAGATATTGACCGTGACGTTTGGTGGGTAGAGAAGCGCAAAGCCCCAGTGTTGCTGCGCCTGTGAAAGCGCTTCCAAGGAAGGGTGCTGGCTAGCAACAGCTTTCAGTGCTGGCACTTTTCATCTCTGAGCAATTGCTCGACATTTGCAATTTCTCACCTGAGCTCTCTTTAGACTGCGCGAGAGGATGAGCAGAAGATTAGGTGGCTAGAGAAGCCCAGAGCCCCAGTGTTCTTAGGGCTACAAAAGCGCTTCCAAGGAAGGGTGCTGGCTAGCAAGAGCTTTCAGTGCTGACACTTTTCATCTCTGAGCAATTGCTCGACGTTTGCAATTTCTCAGCTCGTGTCTACGAGACGGAGAGATAGTGACCGTGATGTTTGGTGGCTAGAGAAGCGCAAAGCCCCAGTGTTGCTGCACCTGTGAAAGTGCTTCCAAGGAAGGGTGCTGGCTAGCAAGAGCTTTCAGTGCTGGCACTTTTCATCTCTGAGCAATTGCTCGACGTTTGCAATTTCTCAACTCGTATCTACGAGACGGAAAGAGAATGACCATGGTGTTTGGTGGCTAGAGAAGTGCAAAGCCCCAGTGTTGCTGCGCCTGTGAAAGCGCTTCCAAGGAAGGGTGCTGGCTAGCAAGAGCTTTCAGTGCTGGCACTTTTCATCTCTGAGCAATTGCTCTACGTTTGCAATCTCTCAGCTCTTATCTACGAGACGGAGAGATAGTGACCGTGAGGTTAGGTGGCTAGAGAAGCGCAAAGCCCCAGTGTTGCTGCGCCTGTGAAAGCGCTTCCAAGGAAGGGTGCTGGCTAGCAACAGCTTTCAGTGCTGGCACTTTTCATCTCTGAACAATTGCTCGACGTTTGCAATTTCTCACCTGAGCTCTCTTTAGACTGCGCGAGAGGATGAGCAGAAGATTAGGTGACTAGAGAAGCCCAGAGCCCCAGTGTTCTAAGGGCTACAAAAGCGCTTCCAAGGAAGGGTGCTGGCTACCCACAGCTTTCAGTGCTGGCACTTTTCATCTCTGAGCAATTGCTCGACGTTTGCAATTTCTCAGCTCGTGTCTACGAGACGGAGATATAGTGACCGTGAGGTTTGGTGGGTAGAGAAGCGCAAAGCCCCAGTGTTGCTGCGCCTGTGAAAGCGCTTCCAAGGAAGTGTGCTGGCTAGCAACAGCTTTCAATGCTGGCACTTTTCATCTCTGAGCAATTGCTCGACGTTTGCAATTTCTCAGCACTTATCTACGAGACGGAAAGATAATGACCGTGATGTTTGGTGGCTAGAGAAGCGCAAAGCCCCAGTGTTGCTGCGCCTGTGAAAGCGCTTCCAAGGAAGGGTGCTGGCTAGCAACAGCTTTCAGTGCTGGCACTTTTCATCTCTGAGCAATTGCTCGACGTTTGCAATTTCTCACCTGAGCTCTCTTCAGAGTGCGCGAGAGGATGAGCAGAAGGTTAGGTGGCTAGAGAAGCCCAGAGCCGCAGTGTTCTCAGGGCTACAAAAGCGCTTCCAAGGAAGGGTGCTGGCTAGCAAGAGCTTTCAGTGCTGGCACTTTTCATCTCTGAGCAATTGCTCGACGTTTGCAATTTCTCAGCTCGTGTCTACGAGACGGAAAGAGAATGACTGTGATGTTTGGTGGCTAGAGAAGCGCAAAGCCCCAGTGTTGCTGCGCCTGTGAAAGCGCTTCCAAGGAAGGGTGCTGGCTAGCCACAGCTTTCAGTGCTGGCACTTTTCATCTCTGAGCAATTGCTCGACGTTTGCAATTTCTCACCTGAGCTCTCTTCAGACTGCGTGAGAGGATGAGCAGAAGATTAGGTGGCTAGAGAAGCCCAGAGCCGCAGTGTTCTCAGGGCTACAAAAGCGCTTCCAAGGAAGGGTGCTGGCTAGCAAGAGCTTTCAGTGCTGGCACTTTTCATCTCTGAGCAATTGCTCGACGTTTGCAATTTCTCAACATAGTGTCTATGAGACAGAAAGAGAATGACCGTGACGTTTGGTTGGTAGAGAAGCGCAAAGTCCCAGTGTTGCTGCGCCTGTGAAAGCGCTTCCAAGGAAGGGTGCTGGCTAGCAACAGCTTTCAGTGCTGGCACTTTTCATCTCTGAGCAATTGCTCGACGTTTGCAATTTCTCACCTGAGCTCTCTTTAGACTGCGCGAGAGGATGAGCAGAAGATTAGGTGGCTAGAGAAGCCCAGAGCCCCAGTGTTCTTAGGCCTACAAGAGCGCTTCCAAGGAAGGGTGCTGGCTAGCAACAGCTTTCAGTGCTGGCACTTTTCATCTCTGAGCAATTGCTCGACGTTTGCAATTTCTCGGCTCGTGTCTACGAGACGGAAAGGGAATGACCGTGATATTTGGTTACTAGAGAAGCCCAGAGCCCCAGTGTTCTTTGGGCTACAAAAGCGCTTCCAAGGAAGGGTGCTGGCTAGCAACAGCTTTCAGTGCTGGCACTTTTCATCTCTGAGCAATTGCTCGACGTTTGCAATTTCTCACCTGAGCTCTCTTTAGACTGCGCGAGAGGATGAGAAGAAGATTAGGTGACTGGAGAAGCCCAGAGCCCCGGAGTTCTTAGGGCTACAAAAGCGCTTCCAAGGAAGGGTGCTGGCTAGCAACAGCTTTCAGTGCTGGCACTTTTCATCTCTGAGCAATTGCTCGACGTTTGCAATTTCTCAGCTCTTGTCTACGAGGCGGAAAGAGAATGACCGTGATGTTTGGTGGGTAGAGAAGCGCAAAGCCCCAGTGTTGCTGTGCCTGTGAAAGCGCTTCCAAGGAAGGGTGCTGGCTAGCAACAGCTTTCAGTGCTGGCACTTTTCATCTCTGAGCAATTGCTCGACGTTTGCAATTCCTCACCTGAGCTCTCTTTAGACTGTGCGAGAGGATGAGCAGAAGATTAGGTGGCTAGAGAAGCCCAGAGCCCCAGTGTTCTTAGGCCTACAAAAGCGCTTCCAAGGACGGGTGCTGGCTAGCAACAGCTTTCAGTGCTGGCACTTTTCATCTTTGAGTAATTGCTCGACGTTTGCAATTTCTCAGCTCTTATCTACGAGACGGAGAGATAGTAACTGTGACGTTTGGTGGCTAGAGAAGTGCAAAGCCCCAGTGTTGCTGCGCCTGTGAAAGCGCTTCCAAGGAAGGGTGCTGGCTAGCAAGAGCTTTCAGTGCTGGCACTTTTCATCTCTGAGCAATTGCTCGACGTTTACAATTTCTCAGGTTGTGTCTACGAGAAGGAAAGAGAATGACCGTGACGTTTGGTGGCTAGAGAAGCGCAAAGCCCCAGTGTTGCTGCGCCTGTGAAAGCGCTTCAAAGGAAGGGTGCTGGCTAGCAACAGCTTTCAGTGCTGGCACTTTTCATCTCTGAGCAATTGCTCGACGTTTGCAATCTCTCACCTGAGCTCTCTTTAGACTGCGCGAGAGGATGAGCAGAAGATTAGGTGGCTAGAGAAGCCCAGAGCCCCAGTGTTCTAAGGGCTACAAAAGCGCTTCCAAGGAAGGGTGCTGGCTAGCAACAGCTTTCAGTGCTGGCACTTTTCATCTCTGAGCAATTGCTCGACGTTTGCAATTTCTCACCTGAGCTCTCTTTAGACTGCGCGAGAGGATGAGCAGAAGATGAGGTGGCTAGAGAAGCCCAGAGCCCCAGTGTTCTTAGGGCTACAAAAGCGCTTCCAAGGAAGGGTGCTGGCTAGCAACAGCTTTCAGTGCTGGCACTTTTCATCTCTGAGCAATTGCTGGATGTTTGCAATTTCTCACCTCAGCTCTCTTTAGAGTGCGCGAGAGGATGAGCAGAAGATTAGGTGGCTAGAGTAGCCTAGAGCCCCAGTGTTCTTAGGGCTACAAAAGCGCTTCCAAGGAAGGGTGCTGGCTAGCAACAGCTTTCAGTGGTGGCACTTTTCATCTCTGAGCAATTGCTCAAGGTTTGCAATTTCTCAACTCGTATCTACGAGACGGAAAGAGAATGACCGTCAGGTTTGGTGGGTAGAGAAGCGCAAAGCCCCAGTGTTGCTGCGCCTGTGAAAGCGCTTCCAAGGAAGGGTGCTGGCTAGCAACAGCTTTCAGTGCTGGCACTTTTCATCTCTGAGCAATTGCTCGACGTTTGCAATTTCTCACCTGAGCTGTCTTTATAGTGAGCGAGAGGATGAGCAGAAGATTAGGTGGCTAGAGAAATACAGAGCCCCAGTGTTCTTAGGGCTACAAAGGCACTTCCAAGGAAGGGTGCTGGCTAGCAACAGCTTTCAGTGCTGGCACTTTTCATCTCTGAGCAATTGCTCGATGTTTGCAATTTCTCAACTCGTATCTACGAGACAGAGAGATAGTGACCGTGACGTTTGGTGGGTAGAGAAGCGCAAAGCCCCAGTGTTGCTGCGCCTGTGAAAGCGCTTCCAAGGAAGGGTGCTGGCTAGCAACAGCTTTCAGTGCTGGCACTTTTCATCTCTGAGCAATTGCTCGACGTTTGCAATTTCTCAACTCGTGTCTACGAGACGGAGAGATAGTGACCGTGACGTTTGGTGGCTAGAGAAGGGCAAAGCCCCAGTGTTGCTGCGCCTGTGAAAGCGCTTCCAAGGAAGGCTGCTGGCTAGCAACAGCTTTCAGTGCTGGCACTTTTCATCTCTGAGCAATTGCTCGACGTTTGCAATTTCTCAACTCTTATGTACGAGACGGATAGATAGTGACCGTGACGTTTGGTGGCTAGAGAAGCGCAAAGCCCCAGTGTTGCTGCGCCTGTGAAAGCGCTTCCAAGGAAGGGTGCTGGCTAGCAACAGCTTTCAGTGCTGGCACTTTTCATCTCTGAGCAATTGCTCGACATTTGCAATTTCTCACCTGAGCTCTCTTTAGACTGCGCGAGAGGATGAGCAGAAGATTAGGTGGCTAGAGAAGCCCAGAGCCCCAGTGTTCTTAGGCCTACAAAAGCGCTTCCAAGGAAGGGTGCTGGCTAGCAACAGCTTTCAGTGCTGGCACTTTTCATCTCTGAGCAATTGCTGGACGTTTGCAATTTCTCACCTGAGCTCTCTTGAGACTGCGCGAGAGGATGAGCAGAAGATTAGGTGGCTAGAGAAGCCCAGAGCCCCAGTGTTCTTAGGCCTACAAGAGCGCTTCCAAGGAAGGGTGCTGGCTAGCAACAGCTTTCAGTGCTGGCACTTTTCATCTCTGAGCAATTGCTCGACGTTTGCAATTTCTCCCCTGAGCTCTCTTTAGACTGCGCGAGAGGATGAGCAGAAGATTAGGTGGCTAGAGTTGCCCAGAGCCCCAGTGTTCTTAGGGCTACAACAGCGCTTCCAAGGAAGGGTGCTGGCTAGCAACATCTTTCAGTGCTAGCACTTTTCATCTCTGAGCAATTGCTCGACGTTTGCAATTTCACAGCTCGTGTCTACGAGACGGAAAGAGAATGACTGTGATGTTTGGTGGCTAGAGAAGCGCAAAGCCCCAGTGTTGCTGCACCTGTGAAAGCGCTTCCAAGGAAGGGTGCTGGCTAGCAACAGCTTTACAGTGCTGGCACTTTTCATCTCTGAGCAATTGCTCGACGTTTGCAATTTCTCACCTGAGCTCTCTTCAGACTGCGCGAGAGGATGAGCAGAAGATTAGGTGGCTGGAGAAGCCCAGAGCCCCAGTGTTCTCAGGGCTACAAAAGCGCTTCCAAGGAAGGGTGCTGGCTAGCAACAGCTTTCAGTGCTGGCACTTTTCATCTCTGAGCAATTGCTCGACGTTTGCAATTTCTCAACTCGTGTCTATGAGACAGAAAGAGAATGACCGTGAGGTTTGGTTGGTAGAGAAGCGCAAAGCCCCAGTGTTGCTGCGCCTGTGAAAGCGCTTCCAAGGAAGGGTGCTGGCTAGCAACAGCTTTCAGTGCTGGCACTTTTCATCTCTGAGCAACTGCTCGACGTTTGCAATTTCTCACCTGAGCTCTCTTTAGACTGCGCGAGAGGATGAGCAGAAGATTAGGTGGCTGGAGAAGCCCAGAGCCCCGGAGTTCTTAGGGCTACAAAAGCGCTTCCAAGGAAGGGTGCTGCCTAGCAACAGCTTTCAGTGCTGGCACTTTTCATCTCTGAGCAATTGCTCGACGTTTGCAATTTCTCAGCTCGTGTCTACGAGGCGGAAAGAGAATGACCGTGATGTTTGGTGGGTAGAGAAGCGCAAAGCCCCAGTGTTGCTGTGCCTGTGAAAGTGCTTCCAAGGAAGGGTGCTGGCTAGCAAGAGCTTTCAGTGCTGGCACTTTTCATCTCTGAGCAATTGCTCGACGTTTGCAATTTCTCAGCTCTTATCTACGAGACGGAAAGAGAATGACCATGGTGTTTGGTGGCTAGAGAAGCGCAAAGCCCCAGTGTTGCTGCGCCTGTGAAAGCGCTTCCAAGGAAGGGTGCTGGCTAGCAACAGCTTTCAGTGCTGGCACTTTTCATCTCTGAGCAATTGCTCTACGTTTGCAATCTCTCACCTGAGCTCTCTTTAGACTGCGCGAGAGGATGAGCAGAAGATTAGGTGGCTAGAGAAGCCCAGAGCCCCAGTGTTCTTAGGCCTACAAAAGCGCTTCCAAGGAAGGGTGCTGGCTAGCAACAGCTTTCAGTGCTGGCACTTTTCATCTCTGAGCAATTGCTCGACGTTTGCAATTTCTCAGCTCGTGTCTATGAGACAGAAAGAGAAAGACCGTGATGTTTGGTGGGTAGAGAAGCGCAAAGCCCCAGTGTTGCTGCGCCTGTGAAAGCGCTTCCAAGGAAGGGTGCTGGCTAGCAAGAGCTTTCAGTGCTGGCACTTTTCATCTCTGAGCAATTGCTCGACGTTTGCAATTTCTCAGCTCTTATCTACGAGACGGAGAGATAGTGACCGTGAGGTTTGGTGGGTAGAGAAGCGCAAAGCCCCAGTGTTGCTGCGCCTGTGAAAGCGCTTCCAAGGAAGGGTGCTGGCTAGCAACAGCTTTCAGTGCTGGCACTTTTCATCTCTGAGCAATTGCTCGATGTTTGCAATCTCTCACCTGAGCTCTCTTTAGAGTGCGCGAGAGGATGAGCAGAAGATTAGGTGACTAGAGAAGCCCAGAGCCCCAGTGTTCTAAGGGCTACAAAAGCGCTTCCAAGGAAGGGTGCTGGCTAGCAACAGCTTTCAGTGCTGGCACTTTTCATCTCTGAGCAATTGCTCGACGTTTGCAATTTCTCAGCTCGTGTCTACGAGACGGAGATATAGTGACCGTGATGTTTGGTGGGTAGAGAAGCGCAAAGCCCCAGTGTTGCTGCGCCTGTGAAAGTGCTTCCAAGGAAGGGTGCTGGCTAGCAACAGCTTTCAATGCTGGCACTTTTAATCTCTGAGCAATTGCTCGACGTTTGCAATTTCTCAGCTCTTATCTACGAGACGGAAAGAGAATGACCGTGATGTTTGGTGGCTAGAGAAGCGCAAAGCCCCAGTGTTGCTGCGCCTGTGAAAGCGCTTCCAAGGAAGGGTGCTGGCTAGCAAGAGCTTTCAGTGCTGGCACTTTTCATCTCTGAGCAATTGCTCGACGTTTGCAATTTCTCACCTGAGCTCTCTTTAGACTGCGCGAGAGGATGAGCAGAAGGTTAGGTGGCTAGAGAAGCCCAGAGCCGCAGTGTTCTCAGGGCTACAAAAGCGCTTCCAAGGAAGGGTGCTGGCTAGCAAGAGCTTTCAGTGCTGGCACTTTTCATCTCTGAGCAATTGCTCGACGTTTGCAATTTCTCAGCTCTTATCTACGAGACGGAGAGATAGTGACTGTGACGTTTGGTGGCTACAGAAGCGCAAAGCCCCAGTGTTGCTGCGCCTGTGAAAGCACTTCCAAGGAAGGGTGCTGGCTAGCCACAGCTTTCATTGCTGGCACTTTTCATCTCTGAGCAATTGCTCGACGTTTGCAATTTCTCACCTGAGCTCTCTTGAGACTGCGCGAGAGGATGAGCAGAAGATTAGGTGGCTAGAGAAGCCCAGAGCCCCAGTGTTCTTAGGGCTACAAAGGCACTTCCAAGGAAGGGTGCTGGCTAGCAACAGCTTTCAGTGCTGGCACTTTTCATCTCTGAGCAATTGCTCAAGGTTTGCAATTTCTCAACTCTTATGTACGAGACGGATAGATAGTGACCGTGACGTTTGGTGGGTAGAGAAGCGCAAAGCCCCAGTGTTGCTGCGCCTGTGAAAGCGCTTCCAAGGAAGGGTGCTGGCTAGCAACAGCTTTCAGTGCTGGCACTTTTCATCTCTGAGCAATTGCTCGACATTTGCAATTTCTCACCTGAGCTCTCTTTAGACTGCGCGAGAGGATGAGCAGAAGATTAGGTGGCTAGAGAAGCCCAGAGCCCCAGTGTTCTTAGGGCTACAAAAGCGCTTCCAAGGAAGGGTGCTGGCCAGCAAGAGCTTTCAGTGCTGGCACTTTTCATCTCTGAGCAATTGCTCGACGTTTGCAATTTCTCCCCTGAGCTCTCTTTAGACTGCGCGAGAGGATGAGCAGAAGATTAGGTGGCTAGAGAAGCCCAGAGCCCCAGTGTTCTTAGGGCTACAAAAGCGCTTCCAAGGAAGGGGGCTGGCTAGCAACAGCTTTCAGTGCTGGCACTTTTCATCTCTGAGCAATTGCTCGACGTTTGCAATTTCACAGCTCGTGTCTACGAGACGGAAAGAGAATGACTGTGATGTTTGGTGGGTAGAGAAGCGCAAAGCCCCAGTGTTGCTGCGCCTGTGAAAGCGCTTCCAAGGAAGGGTGCTGGCTAGCAACAGCTTTCAGTGCTGGCACTTTTCATCTCTGAGCAATTGCTGGACGTTTCCAATTTCTCACCTGAGCTCTCTTCAGACTGCGCGAGAGGATGAGCAGAAGAGTAGGTGGCTAGAGAAGCCCAGAGCCGCAGTGTTCTCAGGGCTACAAGAGCGCTTCCAAGGAAGGGTGCTGGCTAGCAAGAGCTTTCAGTGCTGGCACTTTTCATCTCTGAGCAATTGCTCGACGTTTGCAATTTCTCAACTCGTGTCTATGAGACAGAAAGAGAATGACCGTGACGTTTGGTTGGTAGAGAAGCGCAAAGCCCCAGTGTTGCTGCGCCTGTGAAAGCGCTTCCAAGGAAGGGTGCTGGCTAGCAACAGCTTTCAGTGCTGGCACTTTTCATCTCTGAGCAATTGCTCGACGTTTGCAATTTCAAACCTGAGCTCTCTTTAGACTGCGCGAGAGGATGAGCAGAAGATTAGGTGGCTAGAGAAGCCCAGAGCCCCAGTGTTCTTAGGCCTACAAAAGCGCTTCCAAGGAAGGGTGCTGGCTAGCAAGAGCTTTCAGTGCTGACACTTTTCATCTCTCAGCAATTGCTCGACGTTTGCAATTTCTCGGCTCGTGTCTACGAGACGGAAAGAGAATGACCGTGATATTTGGTTACTAGAGAAGCCCAGAGCCCCACTGTTCTTAGGGCTACAAAAGCGCTTCCAAGGAAGGGTGCTGGCTAGCAAGAGCTTTCAGTGCTGGCACTTTTCATCTCTGAGCAATTGCTCGACGTTTGCAATTTCTCACCTGAGCTCTCTTTAGACTGCGCGAGAGGATGAGCAGAAGATTAGGTGACTGGAGAAGCCCAGAGCCCCGGAGTTCTTAGGGCTACAAAAGCGCTTCCAAGGAAGGGTGCTGGCTAGCAAGAGCTTTCAGTGCTGGCACTTTTCATCTCTGAGCAATTGCTCGACGTTTGCAATTTCTCAGCTCTTGTCTACGAGGCGGAAAGAGAATGACCGTGATGTTTGGTGGGTAGAGAAGCGCAAAGCCCCAGTGTTGCTGTGCCTGTGAAAGTGCTTCCAAGGAAGGGTGCTGGCTAGCAAGAGCTTTCAGTGCTGGCACTTTTCATCTCTGAGCAATTGCTCGACGTTTGCAATTTCTCAACTCGTATCTACGAGACGGAAACAGAATGACCATGGTGTTTGGTGGCTAGAGAAGCGCAAAGCCCCAGTGTTGCTGCGCCTGTGAAAGCGCTTCCAAGGAAGGGTGCTGGCTAGCCACAGCTTTCAGTGCTGGCACTTTTCATCTCTGAGCAATTGCTCTACGTTTGCAATCTCTCACCTGAGCTCTCTTTAGACTGCGCGAGAGGATGAGCAGAAGATTAGGTGGCTAGAGAAGCGCAGAGCCCCACTGTTCTTAGGGCTACAAAAGCGCTTCCAAGGAAGGGTGCTGGCTAGCAACAGCTTTCAGTGCTGGCACTTTTCATCTCTGAGCAATTGCTCGACGTTTGCAATTTCTCAGCTCGTGTCTATGAGACAGAAAGAGAATGACCGTGATGTTTGGTGGGTAGAGAAGCGCAAAGCCCCAGTGTTGCTACGCCTGTGAAAGCGCTTCCAAGGAAGGGTGCTGGCTAGCAAGAGCTTTCAGTGCTGGCACTTTTCATCTCTGAGCAATTGCTCGACGTTTGCAATTTCTCAGCTCTTATCTACGAGACGGAGAGATAGTGACCGTGAGGTTTGGTGGGTAGAGAAGCGCAAAGCCCCAGTGTTGCTGCGCCTGTGAAAGCGCTTCCAAGGAAGGGTGCTGGCTAGCAACAGCTTTCAGTGCTGGCACTTTTCATCTCTGAGCAATTGCTCGATGTTTGCAATCTCTCACCTGAGCTCTCTTTAGACTGCGCGAGAGGATGAGCAGAAGATTAGGTGACTGGAGAAGCCCAGAGCCCCAGTGTTCTAAGGGCTACAAAAGCGCTTCCAAGGAAGGGTGCTGGCTAGCAACAGCTTTCAATGCTGGCACTTTTCATCTCTGAGCAATTGCTCGACGTTTGCAATTTCTCAGCTCTTATCTACGAGACGGAAAGAGAATGACCGTGATGTTTGGTGGCTAGAGAAGCGCAAAGCCCCAGTGTTGCTGCGCCTGTGAAAGCGCTTCAAGGAAGGGTGCTGGCTAGCAAGAGCTTTCAGTGCTGGCACTTTTCATCTCTGAGCAATTGCTGGACGTTTGCAATTTCTCACCTGAGCTCTCTTTAGACTGCGCGAGAGGATGAGCAGAAGGTTAGGTGGCTAGAGAAGCCCAGAGCCGCAGTGTTCTCAGGGCTACAAAAGCGCTTCCAAGGAAGGGTGCTGGCTAGCAAGAGCTTTCAGTGCTGGCACTTTTCATCTCTGAGCAATTGCTCGACGTTTGCAATTTCTCAGCTCTTATCTACGAGACGGAGAGATAGTGACTGTGACGTTTGGTGGCTAGAGAAGCGCAAAGCCCCAGTGTTGCTGCGCCTGTGAAAGCGCTTCCAAGGAAGGGTGCTGGCTAGCCACAGCTTTCATTGCTGGCACTTTTCATCTCTGAGCAATTGCTAGACGTTTGCAATTTCTCACCTGAGCTGTGTTTATAGTGAGCGAGAGGATGAGCAGAAGATTAGGTGGCTAGAGAAATACAGAGCCCCAGTGTTCTTAGCGCTACAAAGGCACTTCCAAGGAAGGGTGCTGGCTAGCAACAGCTTTCAGTGCTGGCACTTTTCATCTCTGAGCAATTGCTCGATGTTTGCAATTTCTCAACTCTTATGTACGAGACGGATAGATAGTGACCGTGACGTTTGGTGGGTAGAGAAGCGCAAAGCCCCAGTGTTGCTGTGCCTGTGAAAGCGCTTCCAAGGAAGGGTGCTGGCTAGCAGCAGCTTTCAGTGCTGGCACTTTTCATCTCTGAGCAATTGCTCGACGTTTGCAATTTCTCACCTGAGCTCTCTTTAGACTGCGCGAGAGGATGAGCAGAAGATTAGGTGGCTAGAGAAGCCCAGAGCCCCAGTGTTCTTAGGGCTACAAAAGCGCTTCCAAGGAAGGGTGCTGGCTAGCAAGAGCTTTCAGTGCTGACACTTTTCATCTCTCAGCAATTGCTCGACGTTTGCAATTTCTCGGCTCGTGTCTACGAGACGGAAAGAGAATGACCGTGATATTTGGTTACTAGAGAAGCCCAGAGCCCCACTGTTCTTAGGGCTACAAAAGCGCTTCCAAGGAAGGGTGCTGGCTAGCAAGAGCTTTCAGTGCTGGCACTTTTCATCTCTGAGCAATTGCTCGACGTTTGCAATTTCTCACCTGAGCTCTCTTTAGACTGCGCGAGAGGATGAGCAGAAGATTAGGTGACTGGAGAAGCCCAGAGCCCCGGAGTTCTTAGGGCTACAAAAGCGCTTCCAAGGAAGGGTGCTGGCTAGCAAGAGCTTTCAGTGCTGGCACTTTTCATCTCTGAGCAATTGCTCGACGTTTGCAATTTCTCAGCTCTTGTCTACGAGGCGGAAAGAGAATGACCGTGATGTTTGGTGGGTAGAGAAGCGCAAAGCCCCAGTGTTGCTGTGCCTGTGAAAGTGCTTCCAAGGAAGGGTGCTGGCTAGCAAGAGCTTTCAGTGCTGGCACTTTTCATCTCTGAGCAATTGCTCGACGTTTGCAATTTCTCAACTCGTATCTACGAGACGGAAACAGAATGACCATGGTGTTTGGTGGCTAGAGAAGCGCAAAGCCCCAGTGTTGCTGCGCCTGTGAAAGCGCTTCCAAGGAAGGGTGCTGGCTAGCAACAGCTTTCAGTGCTGGCACTTTTCATCTCTGAGCAATTGCTCTACGTTTGCAATCTCTCACCTGAGCTCTCTTTAGAGTGCGCGAGAGGATGAGCAGAAGATTAGGTGGCTAGAGAAGCCCAGAGCCCCAGTGTTCTTAGGGCTACAAAAGCGCTTCCAAGGAAGGGTGCTGGCTAGCAACAGCTTTCAGTGCTGGCACTTTTCATCTCTGAGCAATTGCTCGACGTTTGCAATTTCTCAGCTCGTGTCTATGAGACAGAAAGAGAATGACCGTGATGCTTGGTGGGTAGAGAAGCGCAAAGCCCCAGTGTTGCTACGCCTGTGAAAGCGCTTCCAAGGAAGGGTGCTGGCTAGCAAGAGCTTTCAGTGCTGGCACTTTTCATCTCTGAGCAATTGCTCGACGTTTGCAATTTCTCAGCTCTTATCTACGAGACGGAGAGATAGTGACCGTGAGGTTTGGTGGGTAGAGAAGCGCAAAGCCCCAGTGTTGCTGCGCCTGTGAAAGCGCTTCCAAGGAAGGGTGCTGGCTAGCAACAGCTTTCAGTGCTGGCACTTTTCATCTCTGAGCAATTGCTCGATGTTTGCAATCTCTCACCTGAGCTCTCTTTAGACTGCGCGAGAGGATGAGCAGAAGATTAGGTGACTGGAGAAGCCCAGAGCCCCAGTGTTCTAAGGGCTACAAAAGCGCTTCCAAGGAAGGGTGCTGGCTAGCAACAGCTTTCAATGCTGGCACTTTTCATCTCTGAGCAATTGCTCGACGTTTGCAATTTCTCAGCTCTTATCTACGAGACGGAAAGAGAATGACCGTGATGTTTGGTGGCTAGAGAAGCGCAAAGCCCCAGTGTTGCTGCGCCTGTGAAAGCGCTTCAAGGAAGGGTGCTGGCTAGCAAGAGCTTTCAGTGCTGGCACTTTTCATCTCTGAGCAATTGCTGGACGTTTGCAATTTCTCACCTGAGCTCTCTTTAGACTGCGCGAGAGGATGAGCAGAAGGTTAGGTGGCTAGAGAAGCCCAGAGCCGCAGTGTTCTCAGGGCTACAAAAGCGCTTCCAAGGAAGGGTGCTGGCTAGCAAGAGCTTTCAGTGCTGGCACTTTTCATCTCTGAGCAATTGCTCGACGTTTGCAATTTCTCAGCTCTTATCTACGAGACGGAGAGATAGTGACTGTGACGTTTGGTGGCTAGAGAAGCGCAAAGCCCCAGTGTTGCTGCGCCTGTGAAAGCGCTTCCAAGGAAGGGTGCTGGCTAGCCACAGCTTTCATTGCTGGCACTTTTCATCTCTGAGCAATTGCTAGACGTTTGCAATTTCTCACCTGAGCTGTGTTTATAGTGAGCGAGAGGATGAGCAGAAGATTAGGTGGCTAGAGAAATACAGAGCCCCAGTGTTCTTAGCGCTACAAAGGCACTTCCAAGGAAGGGTGCTGGCTAGCAACAGCTTTCAGTGCTGGCACTTTTCATCTCTGAGCAATTGCTCGATGTTTGCAATTTCTCAACTCTTATGTACGAGACGGATAGATAGTGACCGTGACGTTTGGTGGGTAGAGAAGCGCAAAGCCCCAGTGTTGCTGTGCCTGTGAAAGCGCTTCCAAGGAAGGGTGCTGGCTAGCAGCAGCTTTCAGTGCTGGCACTTTTCATCTCTGAGCAATTGCTCGACATTTGCAATTTCTCACCTGAGCTCTCTTTAGACTGCGCGAGAGGATGAGCAGAAGATTAGGTGGCTAGAGAAGCCCAGAGCCCCAGTGTTCTTAGGGCTACAAAAGCGCTTCCAAGGAAGGGTGCTGGCCACAAAGAGCTTTCAGTGCTGGCACTTTTCATCTCTGAGCAATTGCTCGACGTTTGCAATTTCTCACCTGAGCTCTCTTTAGACTGCGCGAGAGGATGAGCAGAAGATTAGGTGGCTAGAGAAGCCCACAGCCCCAGTGTTCTTAGGGCTACAAGAACGCTTCCAAGGAAGGGTGCTGGCTAGCAAGAGCTTTCAGTGCTGGCACTTTTCATCTCTGAGCAATTGCTCGACGTTTGCAATTTCTCACCTGAGCTCTCTTTAGACTGCGCGAGAGGATGAGCAGAAGATTAGGTGACTGGAGAAGCCCAGAGCCCCGGAGTTCTTAGGGCTACAAAAGCGCTTCCAAGGAAGGGTGCTGGCTAGCAACAGCTTTCAGTGCTGGCACTTTTCATCTCTGAGCAATTGGTGGACGTTTGCAATTTCTGCCCTGAGCTCTCTTTATACTGCGCGAGAGGATGAGCAGAAGATTAGGTGGCTAGAGAAGCCCAGAGCCCCACTGTTCTTAGGCCTACAAGAGCGCTTCCAAGGAAGGGTGCTGGCTAGCAAGAGCTTTCAGTGCTGGCACTTTTCATCTCTGAGCAATTGCTCGACGTTTACAATTTCTCAGGTTGTGTCTACGAGAAGGAAAGAGAAGGACCATGACGTTTGGTGGGTAGAGAAGCGCAAAGCCCCAGTGTTGCTGCGCCTGTGAAAGCGCTTCCAAGGAAGGGTGCTGGCTAGCAACAGCTTTCAGTGCTGGCACTTTTAATCTCTGAGCAATTGCTCGACGTTTGCAATTTCTCAACTCGTGTCTACGAGACGGAGAGATATTGACCGTGACGTTTGGTTGCTAGAGAAGCGCAAAGCCCCAGTGTTGCTGCCCCTGTGAAAGCGCTTCCAAGGAAGGGTGCTGGCTAGCAAGAGCTTTCAGTGCTGGCACTTTTCATCTCTGAGCAATTGCTCGACGTTTGCAATTTCTTACCTGAGATCTCTTTAGACTGCGCGAGAGGATGAGCAGAAGATTAGGTGGCTAGAGAAGCCCAGAGCCCCAGTGTTCTTAGGCCTACAAAAGCGCTTCCAAGGAAGGGTGCTGGCTAGCAAGAGCTTTCAGTGCTGACACTTTTCATCTCTGAGCAATTGCTCGACGTTTGCAAATTCTCAGCTCGTGTCTATGAGACAGAAAGAGAATGACCGTGACATTTGTTGGGTAGAGAAGCGCAAAGCCCCAGTGTTGCTGCGCCTGTGAAAGCGCTTCCAAGGAAGGGTGCTGGCTAGCAACAGCTTTCAGTGCTGGCACTTTTCATCTCTGAGCAATTGCTGGATGTTTCCAATTTCTCACCTGAGCTCTCTTCAGACTGCGCGAGAGGATGAGCAGAAGATTAGGTGGCTAGAGAAGCCCAGAGCCCCAGTGTTCTCAGGGCTACAAAAGCGCTTCCAAGGAAGGGTGCTGGCTAGCAAGAGCTTTCAGTGCTGGCACTTTTCATCTCTGAGCAATTCCTCGACGTTTGCAATTTCTCAACTCGTGTCTATGAGACAGAAAGAGAATGACCGTGACGTTTGGTTGGTAGAGAAGCCCAGAGCCCCACTGTTCTTAGGGCTACAAAAGCGCTTCCAAGGAAGGGTGCTGGCTAGCAACAGCTTTCAGTGCTGGCACTTTTCATCTCTGAGCAATTGCTCGACGTTTGCAATTCCTCACCTGAGCTCTCTTTAGACTGTGCGAGAGGATGAGCAGAAGATTAGGTGGCTAGAGAAGCCCAGAGCCCCAGTGTTCTTAGGGCTACAAAACCGCTTCCAAGGAAGGGGGCTGGCTAGCAACAGCTTTCAGTGCTGGCACTTTTCATCTTTGAGTAATTGCTCGACGTTTGCAATTTCTCAGCTCTTATCTACGAGACGGAGAGATAGTGACTGTGACGTTTGGTGGCTAGAGAAGTGCAAAGCCCCAGTGTTGCTGCGCCTGTGAAAGCGCTTCCAAGGAAGGGTGCTGGCTAGCAACAGCTTTCAGTGCTGGCACTTTTCATCTCTGAGCAATTGGTGGACGTTTGCAATTTCTGCCCTGAGCTCTCTTTATACTGCGCGAGAGGATGAGCAGAAGATTAGGTGGCTAGAGAAGCCCAGAGCCCCACTGTTCTTAGGCCTACAAGAGCGCTTCCAAGGAAGGGTGCTGGCTAGCAAGAGCTTTCAGTGCTGGCACTTTTCATCTCTGAGCAATTGCTCGACGTTTACAATTTCTCAGGTTGTGTCTACGAGAAGGAAAGAGAAGGACCATGACGTTTGGTGGGTAGAGAAGCGCAAAGCCCCAGTGTTGCTGCGCCTGTGAAAGCGCTTCCAAGGAAGGGTGCTGGCTAGCAACAGCTTTCAGTGCTGGCACTTTTCATCTCTGAGCAATTGCTCGACGTTTGCAATTTCTCAACTCGTGTCTACGAGACGGAGAGATATTGACCGTGACGTTTGGTTGCTAGAGAAGCGCAAAGCCCCAGTGTTGCTGCGCCTGTGAAAGCGCTTCCAAGGAAGGGTGCTGGCTAGCAAGAGCTTTCAGTGCTGGCACTTTTCATCTCTGAGCAATTGCTCGACGTTTGCAATTTCTTACCTGAGATCTCTTTAGACTGCGCGAGAGGATGAGCAGAAGATTAGGTGGCTAGAGAAGCCCAGAGCCCCAGTGTTCTTAGGCCTACAAAAGCGCTTCCAAGGAAGGGTGCTGGCTAGCAACAGCTTTCAGTGCTGACACTTTTCATCTCTGAGCAATTGCTCGACGTTTGCAAATTCTCAGCTCGTGTCTATGAGACAGAAAGAGAATGACCGTGACATTTGTTGGGTAGAGAAGCGCAAAGCCCCAGTGTTGCTGCGCCTGTGAAAGCGCTTCCAAGGAAGGGTGCTGGCTA
The DNA here is from genome assembly GCA_037962945.1 of Sarcoramphus papa. Classification (NCBI taxonomy): domain Eukaryota; kingdom Metazoa; phylum Chordata; class Aves; order Accipitriformes; family Cathartidae; genus Sarcoramphus; species Sarcoramphus papa. Next base: position 97,325,250 of record CM075586.1, read on the forward strand.
GCAACAGCTTTCAGTGCTGGCACTTTTCATCTCTGAGCAATTGCTGGATGTTTGCAATTTCTCACCTGAGCTCTCTTTAGACTGCGCGAGAGGATGAGCAGAAGATTAGGTGGCTAGAGAAGCCCAGAGCCCCAGTGTTCTCAGGGCTACAAAAGCGCTTCCAAGGAAGGGTGCTGGCTAGCAAGAGCTTTCAGTGCTGGCACTTTTCATCTCTGAGCAATTGCTCGACGTTTGCAATTTCTCAACTCGTGTCTATGAGACAGAAAGAGAATGACCGTGACGTTTGGTTGGTAGAGAAGCCCAGAGCCCCACTGTTCTTAGGGCTACAAAAGCGCTTCCAAGGAAGGGTGCTGGCTAGCAACAGCTTTCAGTGCTGGCACTTTTCATCTCTGAGCAATTGCTCGACGTTTGCAATTTCTCACCTGAGCTCTCTTTAGACTGCGCGAGAGGATGAGCAGAAGATTAGGTGACTGGAGAAGCCCAGAGCCCCGGAGTTCTTAGGGCTACAAAAGCGCTTCCAAGGAAGGGTGCTGGCTAGCAAGAGCTTTCAGTGCTGGCACTTTTCATCTCTGAGCAATTGCTCGACGTTTGCAATTTCTCAGCTCTTGTCTACGAGGCGGAAAGAGAATGACCGTGACGTTTGGTGGGTAGAGAAGCGCAAAGCCCCAGTGTTGCTGTGCCTGTGAAAGCGCTTCCAAGGAAGGGTGCTGGCTAGCAACAGCTTTCAGTGCTGGCACTTTTCATCTCTGAGCAATTGCTCGACGTTTGCAATTCCTCACCTGAGCTCTCTTTAGACTGCGCGAGAGGATGAGCAGAAGATTAGGTGGCTAGAGAAGCCCAGAGCCCCAGTGTTCTTAGGGCTACAAAAGCGCTTCCAAGGAAGGGGGCTGGCTAGCAACAGCTTTCAGTGCTGGCACTTTTCATCTTTGAGTAATTGCTCGACGTTTGCAATTTCTCAGCTCTTATCTACGAGACGGAGAGATAGTGACTGTGACGTTTGGTGGGTAGAGAAGTGCAAAGCCCCAGTGTTGCTGCGCCTGTGAAAGCGCTTCCAAGGAAGGGTGCTGGCTAGCAACAGCTTTCAGTGCTGGCACTTTTCATCTCTGAGCAATTGCTGGACGTTTGCAATTTCTCCCCTGAGCTCTCTTTAGACTGCGCGAGAGGATGAGCAGAAGAGTAGGTGGCTAGAGAAGCACAGAGCCCCAGTGTTCTTAGGGCTACAAGAGCGCTTCCAAGGAAGGGTGCTGGCTAGCAAGAGCTTTCAGTGCTGGCACTTTTCATCTCTGAGCAATTGCTCGACGTTTACAATTTCTCAGGTTGTGTCTACGAGAAGGAAAGAGAATGACCGTGACGTTTGGTGGGTAGAGAAGCGCAAAGCCCCAGTGTTGCTGCGCCTGTGAAAGCGCTTCCGAGGAAGGGTGCTGGCTAGCAACAGCTTTCAGTGCTGGCACTTTTCATCTCTGAGCAATTGCTCGACGTTTGCAATTTCTCAACTCGTGTCTACGAGACGGAGAGATAGTGACCGTGATGTTTGGTGGCTAGAGAAGCGCAAAGCCCCAGTGTTGCTGCGTCTGTGAAAGCGCTTCCAAGGAAGGGTGCTGGCTAGCAACAGCTTTCAGTGCTGGCACTTTTCATCTCTGAGCAATTGCTCGACGTTTGCAATTTCTCCCCTGAGCTCTCGTTAGACTGCGCGAGAGGATGAGCAGAAGATTAGGTGGTTAGAGAAGCCCAGAGCCCCACTGTTCTTAGGGCTACAAAAGCGCTTCCAAGGAAGGGTGCTGGCTAGCAACAGCTTTCAGTGCTGGCACTTTTCATCTCTGAGCAATTGCTCGACGTTTGCAATTTCTAACCTGAGCTCTCTTTAGACTGCGCGAGAGGATGAGCAGAAGATTAGGTGGCTAGAGAAGCCCAGAGCCCCAGTGTTCTTAGGCCTACAAGAACGCTTCCAAGGAAGGGTGCTGGCTAGCAACAGCTTTCAGTGCTGGCACTTTTCATCTCTGAGCAATTGCTCGACGTTTGCAATTTCTCACCTGAGCTCTCTTTAGAGTGCACGAGAGGATGAGCAGAACATTAGGTGGCTAGAGAAGCCCAGAGCCCCAGTGCTACTGCTTTTAGGGCTACAAAAGCGCTTCCAAGGAAGGCTGCTGGCTAGCAAGAGCTTTCAGTGCTGACACTTTTCATCTCTGAGCAATTGCTCGACGTTTGCAATTTCTCAGCTCTTATCTACGAGACGGAGAGATAGTGACCGTGACGTTTGGTGGGTAGAGAAGCGCAAAGCCCCACTGTTGCTGCGCCTGTGAAAGCGCTTCCAAGGAAGGGTGCTGGCTAGCAACAGCTTTCAGTGCTGGCACTTTTCATCTCTGAGCAATTGCTGGACATTTGCAATTTCTCACCTGAGCTCTCTTTAGACTGCGCGAGAGGATGAGCAGAAGATTAGGTGACTAGAGAAGCCCAGAGCCCCACTGTTCTTAGGGCTACAAAAGCGCTTCCAAGGAAGGGTGCTGGCTAGCAACAGCTTTCAGTGCTGGCACATTTCATCTCTGAGCAATTGCTCGACGTTTGCAATTTCTCAGCTCGTGTCTATGAGACAGAAAGAGAAAGACCGTGAGGTTTGGTGGGTAGAGAAGCGCAAAGCCCCAGTGTTGCTGCGCCTGTGAAAGCGCTTCCAAGGAAGGGTGCTGGCTAGCAAGAGCTTTCAGTGCTGGCACTTTTCATCTCTGAGCAATTGCTCGACGTTTGCAATTTCTCAGCTCCTATCTACGAGACGGAGAGATAGTGACCGTGAGGTTTGGTGGGTAGAGAAGCGCAAAGCCCCAGTGTTGCTGTGCCTGTGAAAGCGCTTCCAAGGAAGGGTGCTGGCTAGCAAGAGCTTTCAGTGCTGGCACTTTTCATCTCTGAGCAATTGCTCGACTTTTGCAATTTCTCACCTGAGCTCTCTTTAGACTGCGCGAGAGGATGAGCAGAAGGTTAGGTGGCTAGAGAAGCGCAAAGCCCCAGTGTTCTTAGGACTACAAAAGCGCTTCCAAGGAAGGGTGCTGGCTAGCAACAGCTTTCAGTGCTGGCACTTTTCATCTCTGAGCAATTGCTCGACGTTTGCAATTTCTCACCTGAGCTCTCTTTAGACTGCGCGAGAGGATGAGCAGAAGATTAGGTGGCTAGAGAAGCCCAGAGCCCCAGTGTTCTTAGGCCTACAAAAGCACTTCCAAGGAAGGGTGCTGGCTAGCAACAGCTTTCAGTGCTGGCACTTTTCATCTCTGAGCAATTGCTCGACGTTTGCAATTTCTCACCTGAGCTCTCTTTAGACTGCGCGAGAGGATGAGCAGAAGAGTAGGTGGCTAGAGAAGGCCAGAGCCCCAGTGTTCTTAGGCCTACAAAAGCGCTTCCAAGGAAGGGTGCTGGCTAGCAACAGCTTTCAGTGCTGACACTTTTCATCTCTGAGCAATTGCTCAAGGTTTGCAATTTCTCAACTCGTATCTACGAGACAGAAAGAGAATGACCGTGATGTTTGGTGGCTAGAGAAGCGCAAAGCCCCAGTGTTGCTGTGCCTGTGAAAGCGCTTCCAAGGAAGGGTGCTGGCTAGCAAGAGCTTTCAGTGCTGGCACTTTTCATCTCTGAGCAATTGCTCGATGTTTACAATCTCTCACCTGAGCTCTCTTTAGAGTGCGCGAGAGGATGAGCAGAAGATTAGGTGACTAGAGAAGCCCAGAGCCCCAGTGTTCTTAGGCCTACAAAAGCGCTTCCAAGGAAGGCTGCTGGCTAGCAACAGCTTTCAGTGCTGGCACTTTTCATCTCTGAGCAATTGCTCGACGTTTGCAATTTCTCAGCTCGTGTCTATGAGACAGAAATAGAAAGACCGTGATGTTTGGTGGGTAGAGAAGCGCAAAGCCCCAGTGTTGCTGCGCCTGTGAAAGCGCTTCCAAGGAAGGGTGCTGGCTAGCAACAGCTTTCAGTGCTGGCACTTTTCATCTCTGAGCAATTGCTCGACGTTTGCAATTTCTCAGCTCTTATCTACGAGACGGATAGATAGTGACCGTGATGTTTTGGTGGCTAGAGAAGCGCAAAGCCCCAGTGTTGATGCGCCTGTGAAAGCGCTTCCAAGGAAGGGTGCTGGCTAGCAACAGCTTCAAATGCTGGCACTTTTCATCTCTGAGCAATTGCTCGACGTTTGCAATTTCTCACCTGAGCTGTCTTTATAGTGAGCGAGAGGATGAGCAGAAGATTAGGTGGCTAGAGAAATACAGAGCCCCAGTGTTCTTAGGGCTACAAAGGCACTTCCAAGGAAGGGTGCTGGCTAGCAACAGCTTTCAGTGCTGGCACTTTTCATCTCTGAGCAATTGCTCGATGTTTGCAATTTCTCAACTCGTATCTACGAGACAGAGAGATAGTGACCGTGATGTTTGGTGGCTAGAGAAGCGCAAAGCCCCAGTGTTGCTGCGCCTGTGAAAGCGCTTCCAAGGAAGGGTGCTGGATAGCAAGAGCTTTCAGTGCTGGCACTTTTCATCTCTGAGCAATTGCTCGACGTTTGCAATTTCTCAACTCTTATGTACGAGACGGATAGATAGTGACCGTGATGTTTGGTGGCTAGAGAAGCGCAAAGCCCCAGTGTTGCTGCGCCTGTGAAAGCGCTTCCAAGGAAGGGTGCTGGCTAGCAACAGCTTTCAGTGCTGGCACTTTTCATCTCTGAGCAATTGCTGGACATTTGCAATTTCTCACCTGAGCTCTCTTTAGACTGCGCGAGAGGATGAGCAGAAGATTAGGTGGCTAGAGAAGCCCAGAGCCCCACTGTTCTTAGGCCTACAAAAGCGCTTCCAAGGAAGGGTGCTGGCTAGCAACAGCTTTCAGTGCTGGCACTTTTCATCTCTGAGCAATTGCTCGACGTTTGCAATTTCTCACCTGAGCTCTCTTTAGACTGCGCGAGAGGATGAGCAGAAGATTAGGTGGCTAGAGAAGCCCAGAGCCCCAGTGTTCTTAGGGCTACAAAAGCGCTTCCAAGGAAGGGTGCTGGCTAGCAACATCTTTCAGTGCTAGCACTTTTCATCTCTGAGCAATTGCTCGACGTTTGCAATTTCACAGCTCGTGTCTACGAGACGGAAAGAGAATGACTGTGATGTTTGGTGGCTAGAGAAGCGCAAAGCCCCAGTGTTGCTGCGCCTGTGAAAGCGCTTCCAAGGAAGGGTGCTGGCTAGCAACAGCTTTCAGTGCTGGCACTTTTCATCTCTGAGCAATTGCTGGACTTTTCCAATTTCTCACCTGAGCTCTCTTCAGACTGCGCGAGAGGATGAGCAGAAGATTAGGTGGCTAGAGAAGCCCAGAGCCGCAGTGTTCTCAGGGCTACAAAAGCGCTTCCAAGGAAGGGTGCTGGCTAGCAACAGCTTTCAGTGCTGGCACTTTTCATCTCTGAGCAATTGCTCGACGTTTGCAATTTCTCAACATAGTGTCTATGAGACAGAAATAGAATAACCGTGACCTTTGGTTGGTAGAGAAGCGCAAAGCCCCAGTGTTGCTGCGCCTGTGAAAGCGCTTCCAAGGAAGGGTGCTGGCTAGCAACAGCTTTCAGTGCTGGCACTTTTCATCTCTGAGCAATTGCTCGACGTTTGCAATCTCTCACCTGAGCTCTCTTTATACTGCGCGAGAGGATGAGCAGAAGATTAGGTGGCTAGAGAAGCCCAGAGCCCCAGTGTTCTTAGGCCTACAAAAGCGCTTCCAAGGAAGGGTGCTGGCTAGCAACAGCTTTCAGTGCTGGCACTTTTCATCTCTGAGCAATTGCTCGACGTTTGCAATTTCTCGGCTCGTGTCTAGGAGACGGAAAGAGAATGACCGTGATATTTGGTTACTAGAGAAGCCCAGAGCCCCACTGTTCTTAGGGCTACAAAAGCGCTTCCAAGGAAGGGTGCTGGCTAGCAAGAGCTTTCAGTGCTGGCACTTTTCATCTCTGAGCAATTGCTCGACGTTTGCAATTTCTCACCTGAGCTCTCTTTAGACTGCGCGAGAGGATGAGCAGAAGATTAGGTGACTGGAGAAGCCCAGAGCCCCGGAGTTCTTAGGGCTACAAAAGCGCTTCCAAGGAAGGGTGCTGGCTAGCAACAGCTTTCAGTGCTAGCACTTTTCATCTCTGAGCAATTGCTCGACGTTTGCAATTTCTCAGCTCGTGTCTACGAGGCGGAAAGAGAAGGACCGTGATGTTTGGTGGCTAGAGAAGCGCAAAGCCCCAGTGTTGCTGTGCCTGTGAAAGTGCTTCCAAGGAAGGGTGCTGGCTAGCAACAGCTTTCAGTGCTGGCACTTTTCATCTCTGAGCAATTGCTCGACGTTTGCAATTTCTCACCTCAGCTCTCTTTAGAGTGCGTGAGAGGATGAGCAGAAGATTAGGTGGCTAGAGAAGCCCAGAGCCCCAGGGTTCTTAGGGCTACAAAAGCGCTTCCAAGGAAGGGTGCTGGCTAGCAACAGCTTTCAGTGCTGGAACTTTTCATCTCTGAGCAATTGCTGGATGTTTGCAATTTCTCACCTGAGCTCTCTTTAGACTGCGCGAGAGGATGAGCAGAAGAGTAGGTGGCTAGAGAAGGCCAGAGCCCCAGTGTTCTTAGGGCTACAAAAGCGCTTCCAAGGAAGGGTGCTGGCTAGCAACAGCTTTCAGTGGTGGCACTTTTCATCTCTGAGCAATTGCTCTACGTTTGCAATTTCTCAACTCATATCTACGAGACAGAAAGAGAATGACCGTGATGTTTGGTGGGTAGAGAAGCGCAAAGCCCCAGTGTTGCTGCACCTGTGAAAGTGCTTCCAAGGAAGGGTGCTGGCTAGCAAGAGCTTTCAGTGCTGGCACTTTTCATCTCTGAGCAATTGCTCGATGTTTACAATCTCTCACCTGAGCTCTCTTTAGAGTGCGCGAGAGGATGAGAAGAAGATTAGGTGACTAGAGAAGCCCAGAGCCCCAGTGTTCTTAGGCCTACAAAAGCGCTTCCAAGGAAGGCTGCTGGCTAGCAACAGCTTTCAGTGCTGGCACTTTTCATCTCTGAGCAATTGCTCGACGTTTGCAATTTCTCAGCTCGTGTCTATGAGACAGAAATAGAAAGACCGTGATGTTTGGTGGGTAGAGAAGCGCAAAGCCCCAGTGTTGCTGCGCCTGTGAAAGCGCTTCCAAGGAAGGGTGCTGGCTAGCAACAGCTTTCAGTGCTGGCACTTTTCATCTCTGAGCAATTGCTCGACGTTTGCAATTTCTCAGCTCTTATCTACGAGACGGATAGATAGTGACCGTGATGTTTTGGTGGCTAGAGAAGCGCAAAGCCCCAGTGTTGATGCGCCTGTGAAAGCGCTTCCAAGGAAGGGTGCTGGCTAGCAACAGCTTTCAATGCTGGCACTTTTCATCTCTGAGCAATTGCTCGACGTTTGCAATTTCTCACCTGAGCTGTCTTTATAGTGAGCGAGAGGATGAGCAGAAGATTAGGTGGCTAGAGAAATACAGAGCCCCAGTGTTCTTAGGGCTACAAAGGCACTTCCAAGGAAGGCTGCTGGCTAGCAACAGCTTTCAGTGCTGGCACTTTTCATCTCTGAGCAATTGCTCGATGTTTGCAATTTCTCAGCTCGTGTCTACGAGACAGAGAGATAGTGACCGTGATGTTTGGTGGCTAGAGAAGCGCAAAGCCCCAGTGTTGCTGCGCCTGTGAAAGCGCTTCCAAGGAAGGGTGCTGGCTAGCAAGAGCTTTCAGTGCTGGCACTTTTCATCTCTGAGCAATTGCTCGACGTTTGCAATTTCTCAGCTCTTATCTACGAGACGGAGAGATAGTGACCGTGACGTTTGGTGGCTAGAGAAGCGCAAAGCCCCAGTGTTGCTGCGCCTGTGAAAGCGCTTCCAAGGAAGGGTGCTGGCTAGCAACAGCTTTCAGTGCTGGCACTTTTCATCTCTGAGCAATTGCTCGACATTTGCAATTTCTCACCTGAGCTCTCTTTAGACTGCGCGAGAGGATGAGCAGAAGATTAGGTGGCTAGAGAAGCCCAGAGCCCCAGTGTTCTTAGGCCTACAAAAGCGCTTCCAAGGAAGGGTGCTGGCTAGCAACAGCTTTCAGTGCTGGCACTTTTCATCTCTGAGCAATTGCTCGACGTTTGCAATTTCTCACCTGAGCTCTCTTTAGACTGCGCGAGAGGATGAGCAGAAGATTAGGTGGCTAGAGAAGCCCAGAGCCCCAGTGTTCTTAGGCCTATAAAAGCGCTTCCAAGGAAGGGTGCTGGCCAGCAAGAGCTTTCAGTGCTGGCACTTTTCATCTCTGAGCAATTGCTCGACGTTTGCAATTTCTCACCTGAGCTCTCTTTAGACTGCGCGAGAGGATGAGCAGAAGATTAGGTGGCTAGAGAAGCCCAGAGCCCCAGTGTTCTTAGGCCTACAAAAGCGCTTCCAAGGAAGGGTGCTGGCTAGCAACAGCTTTCAGTGCTGGCACTTTTCATCTCTGAGCAATTGCTCGACGTTTGCAATTTCTCACCTGAGCTCTCTTTATAGTGAGAGAGGATGAGCAGAAGATTAGGTGGCTAGAGAAATACAGAGCCCCAGTGTTCTTAGGGCTACAAAGGCACTTCCAAGGAAGGGTGCTGGCTAGCAACAGCTTTCAGTGCTGGCACTTTTCATCTCTGAGCAATTGCTCGATGTTTGCAATTTCTCAACTCGTATCTACGAGACAGAAAGAGAATGACCGTGATGTTTGGTGGGTAGAGAAGCGCAAAGCCCCAGTGTTGCTGCGCCTGTGAAAGCGCTTCCAAGGAAGGCTGCTGGCTAGCAACAGCTTTCAGTGCTGGCACTTTTCATCTCTGAGCAATTGCTGGACGTTTGCAATTTCTCACCTGAGCTCTCTTTAGACTGCACGAGAGGATGAGCAGAAGATTAGGTGGCTAGAGAAGCGCAGAGCCCCAGTGTTCTTAGGCCTACAAAAGCGCTTCCAAGGAAGGGTGCTGGCTAGCCACATTTTCAGTGCTGGCACTTTTCATCTCTGAGCAATTGCTCGACGTTTGCAATTTCTCACCTGAGCTGCCTTTATAGTGAGCGAGAGGATGAGCAGAAGATTAGGTGGCTAGAGAAGCCCAGAGCCCCAGTGTTCTTAGGGCTACAAAGGCACTTCCAAGGAAGGGTGCTGGCTAGCAAGAGCTTTCAGTGCTGGCACTTTTCATCTCTGAGCAATTGCTCGATGTTTGCAATTTCTCAACTCTTATCTACGAGACGGAGAGATAGTGACCGTGACGTTTGGTGGGTAGAGAAGCGCAAAGCCCCAGTGTTGCTGCGCCTGTGAAAGCGCTTCCAAGGAAGGGTGCTGGCTAGCAACAGCTTTCAGTGCTGCCACTTTTCATCTCTGAGCAATTGCTCGACGTTTGCAATTTCTCAACTCTTATCTACGAGACGGAGAGATAGTGACCGTGACGTTTGGTGGGTAGAGAAGCGCAAAGCCCCAGTGTTGCTGCGCCTGTGAAAGCGCTTCCAAGGAAGGGTGCTGGCTAGTAACAGCTTTCAGTGCTGGCACTTTTCATCTCTGAGCAATTGCTCGACGTTTGCAATTTCTCACCTGAGCTCTCTTTAGACTGCGCGAGAGGATGAGCAGAAGATTAGGTGGCTAGAGAAGCCCAGAGCCCCAGTGTTCTCAGGGCTACAAGAGCGCTTCCAAGGAAGGGTGCTGGCTAGCAAGAGCTTTCAGTGCTGGCACTTTTCATCTCTGAGCAATTGCTCGACGTTTGCAATTTCTCGGCTCGTGTTTACGAGACGGAGAGATAGTGACCGTGACGTTTGGTGGGTAGAGAAGCGCAAAGCCCCAGTGTTGCTGCGCCTGTGAAAGCGCTTCCAAGGAAGGGTGCTGGCTAGCCACAGCTTTCATTGCTGGCACTTTTCATCTCTGAGCAATTGGTGGACATTTGCAATTTCTCACCTGAGCTCTCTTTAGAGTGCGCGAGAGGATGAGCAGAAGATTAGGTGGCTAGAGAAATACAGAGCCCCAGTGTTCTTAGGCCTACAACAGCGCTTCCAAGGAAGGGTGCTGGCTAGCAACAGCTTTCAGTGCTGGCACTTTTCATCTCTGAGCAATTGCTCGACGTTTGCAATTTCTCGGCTTGTGTCTACAAGACGGAAAGAGAATGACCGTGATATTTGGTTACTAGAGAAGCCCAGAGCCCCACTGTTCTTAGGCCTACAAAAGCGCTTCCAAGGAAGGGTGCTGGCTAGCAACAGCTTTCAGTGCTGGCACTTTTCATCTCTGAGCAATTGCTCGACGTTTGCAATTTCTCACCTGAGCTCTCTTTAGAGTGCGCGAGAGGATGAGCAGAAGATTAGGTGGCTAGAGAAGCCCAGAGCCCCAGTGTTCTTAGGCCTACAAAAGCGCTTCCAAGGAAGGGTGCTGGCTAGCAACATCTTTCAGTGCTAGCACTTTTCATCTCTGAGCAATTGCTCGACGTTTGCAATTTCACAGCTCGTGTCTACGAGACGGAAAGAGAATGACTGTGATGTTTGGTGGCTAGAGAAGCGCAAAGCCCCAGTGTTGCTGCGCCTGTGAAAGCGCTTCCAAGGAAGGGTGCTGGCTAGCAACAGCTTTCAGTGCTGGCACTTTTCATCTCTGAGCAATTGCTGGACTTTTCCAATTTCTCACCTCAGCTCTCTTCAGACTGCGCGAGAGGATGAGCAGAAGATTAGGTGGCTAGAGAAGCCCAGAGCCGCAGTGTTCTCAGGGCTACAAAAGCGCTTCCAAGGAAGGGTGCTGGCTAGCAACAGCTTTCAGTGCTGGCACTTTTCATCTCTGAGCAATTGCTCGACGTTTGCAATTTCTCAACATAGTGTCTATGAGACAGAAATAGAATAACCGTGACCTTTGGTTGGTAGAGAAGCGCAAAGCCCCAGTGTTGCTGCGCCTGTGAAAGCGCTTCCAAGGAAGGGTGCTGGCTAGCAACAGCTTTCAGTGCTGGCACTTTTCATCTCTGAGCAATTGCTCGACGTTTGCAATCTCTCACCTGAGCTCTCTTTAGACTGCGCGAGAGGATGAGCAGAAGATTAGGTGGCTAGAGAAGCCCAGAGCCCCAGTGTTCTTAGGCCTACAAGAGCGCTTCCAAGGAAGGGTGCTGGCTAGCAACAGCTTTCAGTGCTGGCACTTTTCATCTCTGAGCAATTGCTCGACGTTTGCAATTTCTCGGCTCGTGTCTAGGAGACGGAAAGAGAATGACCGTGATATTTGGTTACTAGAGAAGCCCAGAGCCCCACTGTTCTTAAGGCTACAAAAGCGCTTCCAAGGAAGGGTGCTGGCTAGCAAGAGCTTTCAGTGCTGGCACTTTTCATCTCTGAGCAATTGCTGGATGTTTGCAATTTCTCACCTGAGCTCTCTTTAGACTGCGCGAGAGGATGAGCAGAAGATTAGGTGACTGGAGAAGCCCAGAGCCCCGGAGTTCTTAGGGCTACAAAAGCGCTTCCAAAGAAGGGTGCTGGCTAGCAACAGCTTTCAGTGCTGGCACTTTTCATCTCTGAGCAATTGCTCGACGTTTGCAATTTCTCAGCTCTTGTCTACGAGGCGGAAAGAGAAGGACCGTGATGTTTGGTGGCTAGAGAAGCGCAAAGCCCCAGTGTTGCTGTGCCTGTAAAAGTGCTTCCAAGGAAGGGTGCTGGCTAGCAAGAGCTTTCAGTGCTGGCACTTTTCATCTCTGAGCAATTGCTCGACGTTTGCAATTTCTCACCTGAGCTCTCTTTAGAGTGCGTGAGAGGATGAGCAGAAGATTAGGTGGCTAGACTTGCCCAGAGCCCCAGTGTTCTTAGGGCTACAAAAGCGCTTCCAAGGAAGGGTGCTGGCTAGCAACAGCTTTCAGTGCTGGCACTTTTCATCTCGGAGCAATTGCTGGATGTTTGCAATTTCTCACCTGAGCTCTCTTTAGACTGCGCGAGAGGATGAGCAGAAGATTAGGTGGCTAGAGAAGCCCAGAGCCCCAGTGTTCTCAGGCCTACAAAAGCGCTTCCAAGGAAGGGTGCTGGCTAGCAACAGCTTTCAGTGCTGGCACTTTTCATCTCTGAGCAATTGCTCGATGTTTGCAATTTCTCAGCACTTATCTACGAGACGGAGAGATAGTGACCATGACGTTTGGTGGGTAGAGAAGCGCAAAGCCCCAGTGTTGCTGCGCCTGTGAAAGCGCTTCCAAGGAAGGGTGCTGGCTAGCAAGAGCTTTCAGTGCTGGCACTTTTCATCTCTGAGCAATTGCTCGACGTTTGCAATTTCTCACCTGAGCTCTCTTTAGACTGCGCGAGAGGATGAGCAGAAGATTAGGTGGCTAGAGAAGCCCAGAGCCCCAGTGTTCTTAGGCCTATAAAAGCGCTTCCAAGGAAGGGTGCTGGCCAGCAAGAGCTTTCAGTGCTGGCACTTTTCATCTCTGAGCAATTGCTCGACGTTTGCAATTTCTCACCTGAGCTCTCTTTAGACTGCGCGAGAGGATGAGCAGAAGATTAGGTGGCTAGAGAAGCCCAGAGCCCCAGTGTTCTTAGGCCTACAAAAGCGCTTCCAAGGAAGGGTGCTGGCTAGCAACAGCTTTCAGTGCTGGCACTTTTCATCTCTGAGCAATTGCTCGACGTTTGCAATTTCTCACCTGAGCTCTCTTTATAGTGAGAGAGGATGAGCAGAAGATTAGGTGGCTAGAGAAATACAGAGCCCCAGTGTTCTTAGGGCTACAAAGGCACTTCCAAGGAAGGGTGCTGGCTAGCAACAGCTTTCAGTGCTGGCACTTTTCATCTCTGAGCAATTGCTCGATGTTTGCAATTTCTCAACTCGTATCTACGAGACAGAAAGAGAATGACCGTGATGTTTGGTGGGTAGAGAAGCGCAAAGCCCCAGTGTTGCTGCGCCTGTGAAAGCGCTTCCAAGGAAGGCTGCTGGCTAGCAACAGCTTTCAGTGCTGGCACTTTTCATCTCTGAGCAATTGCTGGACGTTTGCAATTTCAAACCTGAGCTCTCTTTAGACTGCACGAGAGGATGAGCAGAAGATTAGGTGGCTAGAGAAGCCCAGAGCCCCAGTGTTCTTAGGCCTACAAAAGCGCTTCCAAGGAAGGGTGCTGGCTAGCCACATTTTCAGTGCTGGCACTTTTCATCTCTGAGCAATTGCTCGACGTTTGCAATTTCTCACCTGAGCTGCCTTTATAGTGAGCGAGAGGATGAGCAGAAGATTAGGTGGCTAGAGAAGCCCAGAGCCCCACTGTTCTTAGGGCTACAAAGGCAATTCCAAGGAAGGGTGCTGGCTAGCAACAGCTTTCAGTGCTGGCACTTTTCATCTCGGAGCAATTGCTGGATGTTTGCAATTTCTCACCTGAGCTCTCTTTAGACTGCGCGAGAGGATGAGCAGAAGATTAGGTGGCTAGAGAAGCCCAGAGCCCCAGTGTTCTCAGGCCTACAAAAGCGCTTCCAAGGAAGGGTGCTGGCTAGCAACAGCTTTCAGTGCTGGCACTTTTCATCTCTGAGCAATTGCTCGATGTTTGCAATTTCTCAGCACTTATCTACGAGACGGAGAGATAGTGACCATGACGTTTGGTGGGTAGAGAAGCGCAAAGCCCCAGTGTTGCTGCGCCTGTGAAAGCGCTTCCAAGGAAGGGTGCTGGCTAGCAAGAGCTTTCAGTGCTGGCACTTTTCATCTCTGAGCAATTGCTCGACGTTTGCAATTTCTCACCTGAGCTCTCTTTAGACTGCGCGAGAGGATGAGCAGAAGATTAGGTGGCTAGAGAAGCCCAGAGCCCCAGTGTTCTTAGGCCTATAAAAGCGCTTCCAAGGAAGGGTGCTGGCCAGCAAGAGCTTTCAGTGCTGGCACTTTTCATCTCTGAGCAATTGCTCGACGTTTGCAATTTCTCACCTGAGCTCTCTTTAGACTGCGCGAGAGGATGAGCAGAAGATTAGGTGGCTAGAGAAGCCCAGAGCCCCAGTGTTCTTAGGCCTACAAAAGCGCTTCCAAGGAAGGGTGCTGGCTAGCAACAGCTTTCAGTGCTGGCACTTTTCATCTCTGAGCAATTGCTCGACGTTTGCAATTTCTCACCTGAGCTCTCTTTATAGTGAGAGAGGATGAGCAGAAGATTAGGTGGCTAGAGAAATACAGAGCCCCAGTGTTCTTAGGGCTACAAAGGCACTTCCAAGGAAGGGTGCTGGCTAGCAACAGCTTTCAGTGCTGGCACTTTTCATCTCTGAGCAATTGCTCGATGTTTGCAATTTCTCAACTCGTATCTACGAGACAGAAAGAGAATGACCGTGATGTTTGGTGGGTAGAGAAGCGCAAAGCCCCAGTGTTGCTGCGCCTGTGAAAGCGCTTCCAAGGAAGGCTGCTGGCTAGCAACAGCTTTCAGTGCTGGCACTTTTCATCTCTGAGCAATTGCTGGACGTTTGCAATTTCAAACCTGAGCTCTCTTTAGACTGCACGAGAGGATGAGCAGAAGATTAGGTGGCTAGAGAAGCCCAGAGCCCCAGTGTTCTTAGGCCTACAAAAGCGCTTCCAAGGAAGGGTGCTGGCTAGCCACATTTTCAGTGCTGGCACTTTTCATCTCTGAGCAATTGCTCGACGTTTGCAATTTCTCACCTGAGCTGCCTTTATAGTGAGCGAGAGGATGAGCAGAAGATTAGGTGGCTAGAGAAGCCCAGAGCCCCACTGTTCTTAGGGCTACAAAGGCAATTCCAAGGAAGGGTGCTGGCTAGCAAGAGCTTTCAGTGCTGGCACTTTTCATCTCTGAGCAATTGCTCGATGTTTGCAATTTCTCAACTCTTATCTACGAGACGGAGAGATAGTGACCGTGACGTTTGGTGGGTAGAGAAGCGCAAAGCCCCAGTGTTGCTGCGCCTGTGAAAGCGCTTCCAAGGAAGGGTGCTGGCTAGCAACAGCTTTCAATGCTGGCACTTTTCATCTCTGAGCAATTGCTCGACGTTTGCAATTTCTCACCTGAGCTCTCTTTAGAGTGCGCGAGAGGATGAGCAGAAGATTAGGTGGCTAGAGAAGCCCAGAGCCCCAGTGTTATCAGGGCTACAAAAGCGCTTCCAAGGAAGGGTGCTGGCTAGCAACAGCTTTCAGTGCTGGCACTTTTCATCTCTGAGCAATTGCTCGACGTTTGCAATTTCTCAGCTCTTCTCTACGAGGCGGAAAGAGAAGGACCGTGATGTTTGGTGTCTAGAGAAGCGCAAAGCCCCAGTGTTGCTGTGCCTGTGAAAGTGCTTCCAAGGAAGGGTGCTGGCTAGCAAGAGCTTTCAGTGCTGGCACTTTTCATCTCTGAAAAATTGCTCGACGTTTGCAATTTCTCACCTCAGCTCTCTTTAGAGTGCGTGAGAGGATGAGCAGAAGATTAGGTGGCTAGAGAAGCGCAGAGCCCCAGTGTTCTTAGGGCTACAAAAGCGCTTCCAAGGAAGGGTGCTGGCTAGCAACAGCTTTCAGTGCTGGCACTTTTCATCTCTGAGCAATTGCTCGATGTTTGCAATTTCTCAACTCGTATCTACGAGACAGAAAGAGAATGACCGTGACGTTTGGTGGCTAGAGAAGCGCAAAGCCCCAGTGTTGCTGCCCCTGTGAAAGCGCTTCCAAGGAAGGGTGCTGGCTAGCAAGAGCTTTCAGTGCTGGCACTTTTCATCTCTGAGCAATTGCTCGACGTTTGCAATTTCTCAGCTCTTCTCTACGAGGCGGAAAGAGAAGGACCGTGATGTTTGGTGGCTAGAGAAGCGCAAAGCCCCAGTGTTGCTGTGCCTGTGAAAGTGCTTCCAAGGAAGGGTGCTGGCTAGCAAGAGCTTTCAGTGCTGGCACTTTTCATCTCTGAAAAATTGCTCGACGTTTGCAATTTCTCACCTCAGCTCTCTTTAGACTGCGCGAGAGGATGAGCAGAAGATTAGGTGGCTAGAGAAGCCCAGAGCCCCAGTGTTCTTAGGGCTACAAAAGCGCTTCCAAGGAAGGGTGCTGGCTAGCAACAGCTTTCAGTGCTGGCACTTTTCATCTCTGAGCAATTGCTCGATGTTTGCAATTTCTCAACTCGTATCTACGAGACAGAAAGAGAATGACCGTGACGTTTGGTGGCTAGAGAAGCGCAAAGCCCCAGTGTTGCTGCCCCTGTGAAAGCGCTTCCAAGGAAGGGTGCTGGCTAGCAAGAGCTTTCAGTGCTGGCACTTTTCATCTCTGAGCAATTGCTCGACGTTTGCAATTTCTCAGCTATTATCTACGAGACGGAGAGATAGTGACCGTGACGTTTCGTGTCTAGAGAAGCGCAAAGCCCCAGTGTTGCTGCGCCTGTGAAAGCGCTTCCAAGGAAGGGTGCTGGCTAGTAACAGCTTTCAGTGCTGGCACTTTTCATCTCTGAGCAATTGCTCGACGTTTGCAATTTCTCACCTGAGCTCTCTTTAGAGTGCGCGAGAGGATGAGCAGAAGATTAGGTGGCTAGAGAAGCCCAGAGCCCCAGTGTTCTTAGGCCTACAAAAGCGCTTCCAAGGAAGGGTGCTGGCTAGCAACAGCTTTCAGTGCTGGCACTTTTCATCTCTGAGCAATTGCTCGACGTTTGCAATTTCTCACCTGAGCTCTCTTTAGACTGCACGAGAGGATGAGCAGAAGATTAGGTGGCTAGAGAAGCCCAGAGCCCCAGTGTTCTTAGGCCTACAAAAGCGCTTCCAAGGAAGGGTGCTGGCTAGCAACAGCTTTCAGTGCTGGCACTTTTCATCTCTGAGCAATTGCTCGATGTTTGCAATTTCTCAACTCGTATCTACGAGACAGAAAGAGAATGACCGTGACGTTTGGTGGCTAGAGAAGCGCAAAGCCCCAGTGTTGCTGTGCCTGTGAAAGTGCTTCCAAGGAAGGGTGCTGGCTAGCAAGAGCTTTCAGTGCTGGCACTTTTCATCTCTGAAAAATTGCTCGACGTTTGCAATTTCTCACCTCAGCTCTCTTTAGAGTGCGTGAGAGGATGAGCAGAAGATTAGGTGGCTAGAGAAGCCCAGAGCCCCAGTGTTCTTAGGCCTACAAAAGCGCTTCCAAGGAAGGGTGCTGGCTAGCAACAGCTTTCAGTGCTGGCACTTTTCATCTCTGAGCAATTGCTCGATGTTTGCAATTTCTCAACTCGTATCTACGAGACAGAAAGAGAATGACCGTGACGTTTGGTGGCTAGAGAAGCGCAAAGCCCCAGTGTTGCTGCCCCTGTGAAAGCGCTTCCAAGGAAGGGTGCTGGCTAGCAAGAGCTTTCAGTGCTGGCACTTTTCATCTCTGAGCAATTGCTCGACGTTTGCAATTTCTCAGCTCTTATCTACGAGACGGAGAGATAGTGACCGTGACGTTTCGTGTCTAGAGAAGCGCAAAGCCCCAGTGTTGCTGCGCCTGTGAAAGCGCTTCCAAGGAAGGGTGCTGGCTAGTAACAGCTTTCAGTGCTGGCACTTTTCATCTCTGAGCAATTGCTCGACGTTTGCAATTTCTCACCTGAGCTCTCTTTAGACTGCGCGAGAGGATGAGCAGAAGATTAGGTGGCTAGAGAAGCCCAGAGCCCCAGTGTTCTTAGGCCTACAAAAGCGCTTCCAAGGAAGGGTGCTGGCTAGCAACAGCTTTCAGTGCTGGCACTTTTCATCTCTGAGCAATTGCTCGACGTTTGCAATTTCTCACCTGAGCTCTCTTTAGACTGCACGAGAGGATGAGCAGAAGATTAGGTGGCTAGAGAAGCCCAGAGCCCCAGTGTTCTTAGGCCTACAAAAGCGCTTCCAAGGAAGGGTGCTGGCTAGCAACAGCTTTCAGTGCTGGCACTTTTCATCTCTGAGCAATTGCTCGACGTTTGCAATTTCTCACCTGAGCTCTCTTTATAGTGAGAGAGGATGAGCAGAAGATTAGGTGGCTAGAGAAATACAGAGCCCCAGTGTTCTTAGGGCTACAAAGGCACTTCCAAGGAAGGGTGCTGGCTAGCAACAGCTTTCAGTGCTGGCACTTTTCATCTCTGAGCAATTGCTCGATGTTTGCAATTTCTCAACTCTTATGTACGAGACGGAAAGAGAATGACCGTGATGTTTGGTGGGTAGAGAAGCGCAAAGCCCCAGTGTTGCTGCGCCTGTGAAAGCGCTTCCAAGGAAGGCTGCTGGCTAGCAACAGCTTTCAGTGCTGGCACTTTTCATCTCTGAGCAATTGCTCGACGTTTGCAATTTCAAACCTGAGCTCTCTTTAGACTGCACGAGAGGATGAGCAGAAGATTAGGTGGCTAGAGAAGCACAGAGCCCCAGTGTTCTTAGGCCTACAAAAGCGCTTCCAAGGAAGGGTGCTGGCTAGCCACATTTTCAGTGCTGGCACTTTTCATCTCTGAGCAATTGCTCGACGTTTGCAATTTCTCACCTGAGCTGCCTTTATAGTGAGCGAGAGGATGAGCAGAAGATTAGGTGGCTAGAGAAGCCCAGAGCCCCAGTGTTCTTAGGGCTACAAAGGCACTTCCAAGGAAGGGTGCTGGCTAGCAAGAGCTTTCAGTGCTGGCACTTTTCATCTCTGAGCAATTGCTCGATGTTTGCAATTTCTCAACTCTTATCTACGAGACGGAGAGATAGTGACCGTGACGTTTGGTGGGTAGAGAAGCGCAAAGCCCCAGTGTTGCTGCGCCTGTGAAAGCGCTTCCAAGGAAGGGTGCTGGCTAGCAACAGCTTTCAGTGCTGCCACTTTTCATCTCTGAGCAATTGCTCGACGTTTGCAATTTCTCAACTCTTATCTACGAGACGGAGAGATAGTGACCGTGACGTTTGGTGGGTAGAGAAGCGCAAAGCCCCAGTGTTGCTGCGCCTGTGAAAGCGCTTCCAAGGAAGGGTGCTGGCTAGTAACAGCTTTCAGTGCTGGCACTTTTCATCTCTGAGCAATTGCTCGACGTTTGCAATTTCTCACCTGAGCTCTCTTTAGACTGCGCGAGAGGATGAGCAGAAGATTAGGTGGCTAGAGAAGCCCAGAGCCCCAGTGTTCTCAGGGCTACAAGAGCGCTTCCAAGGAAGGGTGCTGGCTAGCAAGAGCTTTCAGTGCTGCCACTTTTCATCTCTGAGCAATTGCTCGACGTTTGCAATTTCTCGGCTCGTGTTTACGAGACGGAGAGATAGTGACCGTGACGTTTGGTGGGTAGAGAAGCGCAAAGCCCCAGTGTTGCTGCGCCTGTGAAAGCGCTTCCAAGGAAGGGTGCTGGCTAGCCACAGCTTTCAGTGCTGGCACTTTTCATCTCTGAGCAATTGGTGGACATTTGCAATTTCTCACCTGAGCTCTCTTTAGAGTGCGCGAGAGGATGAGCAGAAGATTAGGTGGCTAGAGAAATACAGAGCCCCAGTGTTCTTAGGCCTACAACAGCGCTTCCAAGGAAGGGTGCTGGCTAGCAACAGCTTTCAGTGCTGGCACTTTTCATCTCTGAGCAATTGCTCGACGTTTGCAATTTCTCGGCTTGTGTCTACAAGACGGAAAGAGAATGACCGTGATATTTGGTTACTAGAGAAGCCCAGAGCCCCACTGTTCTTAGGCCTACAAAAGCGCTTCCAAGGAAGGGTGCTGGCTAGCAACAGCTTTCAGTGCTGGCACTTTTCATCTCTGAGCAATTGGTGGACGTTTGCAATTTCTCCCCTGAGCTCTCTTTAGACTGCGCGAGAGGATGAGCAGAAGATGAGGTGGCTAGAGAAGCCCAGAGCCCCAGTGTTCTAAGGGCTACAAAAGCACTTCTAAGGAAGGGTGCTGGCTAGCAACAGCTTTCAGTGCTGACACTTTTCATCTCTGAGCAATTGCTCGACGTTTGCAATTTCACAGCTCGTGTCTACGAGACAGAAAGACTGTCACGTTTGGTGGCTACAGGAGCGCAAAGCCCCAGTGTTGCTGCACCTGTGAAAGCGCTTCCAAGGAAGGGTGCTGGCTAGCAACAGCTTTCAGTGCTGGCACTTTTCATCTCTGAGCAATTGCTGGACATTTGCAATTTCTCAGCTCTTGTCTACGAGACTGAAAGAGAAGGACCGTGATGATTGGTGGGTAGAGAAGCGCAAAGCCCCAGTGTTGCTGCGCCTGTGAAAGCGCTTCCAAGGAAGGGTGCTGGCTAGCAACAGCTTTCAGTGCTGGCACTTTTCATCTCTGAGCAATTGCTCGACGTTTGCAATTTCTCACCTGAGCTCTCTTTAGAGTGCGCGAGAGGATGAGCAGATGATTAGGTGGCTAGAGAAGCCCAGAGCCCCAGTGTTCTTAGGACTACAAAAGCGCTTCCAAGGAACGGTGCTGGCTAGCAACAGCTTTCAGTGCTGGCACTTTTCATCTCGGAGCAATTGCTCGACGTTTGCAATTTCTCACCTGAGCTCTCTTTAGAGTGCGCGAGAGGATGAGCAGAAGATGAGGTGGCTAGAGAAGCCCAGAGCCCCACTGTTCTTAGGCCTACAAAAGCGCTTCCAAGGAAGGGTGCTGGCTAGCAACAGCTTTCAGTGCTGGCACTTTTCATCTCGGAGCAATTGCTCGACGTTTGCAATTTCTCAGCTCGTGTCTACGAGACAGAAAGAGAAAGACCGTGACGTTTGGTGGGTAGAGAAGCGCAAAGCCCCAGTGTTGCTGCGCCTGTGAAAGCGCTTCCAAGGAAGGGTGCTGGCTAGCCACAGCTTTCAGTGCTGGCACTTTTCATCTCTGAGCAATTGCTCGACGTTTGCAATTTCTCACCTGAGCTCTCTTTAGACTGCGCGAGAGGATGAGCAGAAGATTAGGTGGCTAGAGAAGCCCAGAGCCCCAGTGTTCTTAGGCCTACAAGAGCGCTTCCAAGGAAGGGTGCTGGCTAGCAAGAGCATTCAGTGCTGGCACTTTTCATCTCTGAGCAATTGCTCGACGTTTGCAATTTCTCACCTGAGCTGTCTTTATAGTGAGCAAGAGGATTAGCAGAAGATTAGGTGGCTAGAGAAATACAGAGCCCCAGTTTTCTTAGGGCTACAAAGGCACTTCCAAGGAAGGGTGCTGGCTAGCAACAGCTTTCAGTGCTGGCACTTTTCATCTCTGAGTAATTGCTCGACGTTTCCAATTTCACAGCTCTTTTCTACGAGACGGAAAGAGAATGACCGTGATGTTTGGTGGCTAGAGAAGCCCAGAGCCCCAGTGTTGCTGCGCCTGTGAAAGCGCTTCCAAGGAAGGGTGCTGGCTAGCAAGAGCTTTCAGTGCTGGCACTTTTCATCTCTGAGCAATTGCTCGACGTTTGCAATTTCTCGGCTTGTGTCTACAAGACGGAAAGAGAATGACCGTGATATTTGGTTACTAGAGAAGCCCAGAGCCGCAGTGTTCTTAGGCCTACAAAAGCGCTTCCAAGGAAGGGTGCTGGCTAGCAACAGCTTTCAGTGCTGGCACTTTTCATCTCTGAGCAATTGCTCGACGTTTGCAATTTCTCCCCTGAGCTCTCTTTAGACTGCGCGAGAGGATGAGCAGAAGATTAGGTGGCTAGAGAAGCCCAGAGCCCCAGTGTTCTTAGGGCTACAAAAGCACTTCTAAGGAAGGGTGCTGGCTAGCAAGAGCTTTCAGTGCTGACACTTTTCATCTCTGAGCAATTGCTCGACGTTTGCAATTTCTCGGCTCGTGTCTACAAGACAGAAAGACTGTCACGTTTGGTGGCTACAGGAGCGCAAAGCCCCAGTGTTGCTGCACCTGTGAAAGCGCTTCCAAGGAAGGGTGCTGGCTAGCAACAGCTTTCAGTGCTGGCACTTTTCATCTCTGAGCAATTGCTGGACATTTGCAATTTCTCAGCTCTTGTCTACGAGACTGAAAGAGAAGGACCGTGATATTTGGTGGCTAGAGAAGCGCAAAGCCCCAGTTTTGCTGCGCCTGTGAAAGCGCTTCCAAGGAAGGGTGCTGGCTAGCAACAGCTTTCAGTGCTGGCACTTTTCATCTCTGAGCAATTGCTCGACGTTTGCAATCTCTCACCTGAGCTCTCTTTAGACTGCGCGAGAGGATGAGCAGATGATTAGGTGGCTAGAGAAGCCCAGAGCCCCAGTGTTCTTAGGACTACAAAAGCGCTTCCAAGGAAGGGTGCTGGCTAGCAACAGCTTTCAGTGCTGGCACTTTTCATCTCTGAGCAATTGCTCGACGTTTGCAATTTCTCAGCTCGTGTCTACGAGACAGAAAGAGAATGACCGTCAGGTTTGGTGGGTAGAGAAGCGCAAAGCCCCAGTGTTGCTGTGCCTGTGACAGCGCTTCCAAGGAAGGGTGCTGGCTAGCAAGAGCTTTCAGTGCTGGCACTTTTCATCTCTGAGCAATTGCTGGACATTTGCAATTTCACACCTGACCGCTCCTTCGACTGTGCGAGAGGATGAGCAGAAGATTAGGTGGCTAGAGAAGCCCAGAGCCCCAGTGTGCTTAGGCCTACAAAAGCGCTTCCAAGGAAGGGTGCTGGCTAGCAACAGCTTTCAGTGCTGGCACTTTTCATCTCTGAGCAATTGCTCGACGTTTGCAATTTCTCAACTTGTGTCTACGAGACGGAGAGATAGTGACCGTGATGTTTGGTGGGTAGAGAAGCGCAAAGCCCCAGTGTTGCTGTGCCTGTGAAAGCGCTTCCAAGGAAGGGTGCTGGCTAGCAACAGCTTTCAGTGCTGGCACTTTTCATCTCTGAGCAATTGCTCGACGTTTGCAATTTCTCACCTGAGCTCTCTTTAGACTGCGCGAGAGGATGAGCAGAAGATTAGGTGGCTAGAGAAGCCCAGAGCCCCAGTGTTCTTAGGCCTACAAAAGCGCTCCCAAGGAAGGGTGCTGGCTAGCAACAGCTTTCAGTGCTGGCACTTTTCATCTCTGAGCAATTGCTCGACGTTTGCAATTTCTCAGCTCGTGTCTACGAGACAGAAAGAGAAGGACCGTGACGTTTGTTGGCTAGAGAAGCGCAAAGCCCCAGTGTTGCTGCGCCTGTGAAAGCGCTTCCAAGGAAGGGTGCTGGCTAGCCACAGCTTTCAGTGCTGGCACTTTTCATCTCTGAGCAATTGCTCGACGTTTGCAATTTCTCACCTGAGCTCTCTTTAGACTGCGCGAGAGGATGAGCAGAAGATTAGGTGGCTAGAGAAGCCCAGAGCCCCAGTGTTCTTAGGCCTACAAGAGCGCTTCCAAGGAAGGGTGCTGGCTAGCAACAGCTTTCAGTGCTGGCACTTTTCATCTCTGAGCAATTGCTCGACGTTTGCAATTTCTCACCTGAGCTGTCTTTATAGTGAGCAAGTTGATGAGCAGAAGATTAGGTGGCTAGAGAAATACAGAGCCCCAGTTTTCTTAGGGCTACAAAGTCACTTCCAAGGAAGGGTGCTGGCTAGCAACAGCTTTCAGTGCTGGCACTTTTCATCTCTGAGTAATTGCTCGACGTTTCCAATTTCACAGCTCTTTTCTACGAGACGGAAAGAGAATGACCGTGATGTTTGGTGGCTAGAGAAGCCCAGAGCCCCAGTGTTGCTGCGCCTGTGAAAGCGCTTCCAAGGAAGGGTGCTGGCTAGCAAGAGCTTTCAGTGCTGGCACTTTTCATCTCTGAGCAATTGCTCGACGTTTGCAATTTCTCACCTGAGCTCTCTTTAGACTGCGCGAGAGGATGAGCAGAAGGTTAGGTGGCTAGAGAAGCCCAGAGCCCCAGTGTTCTTAGGCCTACAAAAGCGCTTCCAAGGAAGGGTGCTGGCTAGCAAGAGCTTTCAGTGCTGGCACTTTTCATCTCTGAGCAATTGCTCGACGTTTGCAATTTCTCAGCTCTTATCTACGAGACGGAGAGATAGTGACCGTGACGTTTGGTGGGTAGAGAAGCGCAAAGCCCCAGTGTTGCTGCACCTGTGAAAGCGCTTCCAAGGAAGGGTGCTGGCTAGCCACAGCTTTCATTGCTGGCACATTTCATCTCTGAGCAATTGCTCGACGTTTGCAATTTCTCACCTGAGCTGTCTTTATAGTGAGCGAGAGGATGAGCAGAAGATTAGGTGGCTAGAGAAATACAGAGCCCCAGTGTTCTTAGGGCTACAAAGGCACTTCCAAGGAAGGGTGCTGGCTAGCAAGAGCTTTCAGTGCTGGCACTTTTCATCTCTGAGCAATTGCTCGATGTTTGCAATTTCTCAACTCGTATCTACGAGACAGAGAGATAGTGACCGTGATGTTTGGTGGGTAGAGAAGCGCAAAGCCCCAGTGTTGCTGCGCCTGTGAAAGCGCTTCCAAGGAAGGGTGCTGGCTAGCAAGAGCTTTCAGTGCTGGCACTTTTCATCTCTGAGCAATTGCTCGACGTTTGCAATTTCTCAACTCTTATGTACGAGACGGAGAGATAGTGACCGTGACGTTTGGTGGGTAGAGAAGCGCAAAGCCCCAGTGTTGCTGCGCCTGTGAAAGCGCTTCCAAGGAAGGGTGCTGGCTAGCAAGAGCTTTCAGTGCTGGCACTTTTCATCTCTGAGCAATTGCTCGACATTTGCAATTTCTCACCTGAGCTCTCTTTAGACTGCGCGAGAGGATGAGCAGAAGATTAGGTGGCTAGAGAAGCCCAGAGCCCCAGTGTTCTTAGGCCTACAAAAGCGCTTCCAAGGAAGGGTGCTGGCCAGCAAGAGCTTTCAGTGCTGGCACTTTTCATCTCTGAGCAATTGCTCGACGTTTGCAATTTCTCACCTGAGCTCTCTTTAGACTGCACGAGAGGATGAGCAGAAGATTAGGTGGCTAGAGAAGCCCAGAGCCCCAGTGTTCTTAGGCCTACAACAGCGCTTCCAAGGAAGGGTGCTGGCTAGCAACATCTTTCAGTGCTAGCACTTTTCATCTCTGAGCAATTGCTCGACGTTTGCAATTTCTCGGCTCGTGTCTACGAGACGGAAAGAGAATGACTGTGATGTTTGGTGGCTAGAGAAGCGCAAAGCCCCAGTGTTGCTGCACCTGTGAAAGCGCTTCCAAGGAAGGGTGCTGGCTAGCAACAGCTTTCAGTGCTGGCACTTTTCATCTCTGAGCAATTGCTGGACGTTTCCAATTTCTCACCTGAGCTCTCTTCAGACTGCGCGAGAGGATGAGCAGAAGATTAGGTGGCTGGAGAAGCCCAGAGCCGCAGTGTTCTCAGGGCTACAAAAGCGCTTCCAAGGAAGGGTGCTGGCTAGCAAGAGCTTTCAGTGCTGGCACTTTTCATCTCTGAGCAATTGCTCGACGTTTGCAATTTCTCAACTCGTGTCTATGAGACAGAAAGAGAATGACCGTGATGTTTGGTTGGTAGAGAAGCGCAAAGCCCCAGTGTTGCTGCGCCTGTGAAAGCGCTTCCAAGGAAGGGTGCTGGCTAGCAAGAGCTTTCAGTGCTGGCACTTTTCATCTCTGAGCAATTGCTCGACGTTTGCAATTTCTCACCTCAGCTCTCTTTAGAGTGCGTGAGAGGATGAGCAGAAGATTAGGTGGCTAGAGAAGCCCAGAGCCCCAGTGTTCTTAGGCCTACAAAAGCGCTTCCAAGGAAGGGTGCTGGCTAGCAACAGCTTTCAGTGCTGGCACTTTTCATTTCTGAGCAATTGCTGGATGTTTGCAATTTCTCACCTGAGCTCTCTTTAGACTGCGCGAGAGGATGAGCAGAAGATTAGGTGGCTAGAGTAGCCCAGAGCCCCAGTGTTCTTAGGCCTACAAAAGCGCTTCCAAGGAAGGGGGCTGGCTAGCAACAGCTTTCAGTGCTGGCACTTTTCATCTCTGAGCAATTGCTCGATGTTTGCAATTTCTCAGCTCTTATCTACGAGACGGAGAGATAGTGACCATGACGTTTGGTGGGTAGAGAAGTGCAAAGCCACAGTGTTACTGCGCCTGTGAAAGCGCTTCCAAGGAAGGGTGCTGGCTAGCAACAGCTTTCAGTGCTGGCACTTTTCATCTCTGAGCAATTGCTCGACGTTTGCAATTTCTCACCTGAGCTCTCTTTAGAGTGAGCGAGAGGATGAGCAGAAGATTAGGTGGCTAGAGAAGCCCAGAGCCGCAGTGTTCTTAGGCCTACAAAAGCGCTTCCAAGGAAGGGTGCTGGCCAGCAAGAGCTTTCAGTGCTGGCACTTTTCATCTCTGAGCAATTGCTCGACGTTTGCAATTTCTCACCTGAGCTCTCTTTAGACTGCGCGAGAGGATGAGCAGAAGATTAGGTGGCTAGAGAAGCCCAGAGCCGCAGTGTTCTTAGGCCTACAAAAGCGCTTCCAAGGAAGGGTGCTGGCTAGCCACATTTTCAGTGCTGGCACTTTTCATCTCTGAGCAATTGCTCGACGTTTGCAATTTCTCACCTGAGCTGTCTTTATAGTGAGCGAGAGGATGAGCAGAAGATTAGGTGGCTAGAGAAATACAGAGCCCCAGTGTTCTTAGGGCTACAAAGGCACTTCCAAGGAAGGGTGCTGGCTAGCAACAGCTTTCAGTGCTGGCACTTTTCATCTCTGAGCAATTGCTCGATGTTTGCAATTTCTCAACTCGTGTTTACAAGACAGAGAGATAGTGACCGTGATGTTTGGTGGCTAGAGAAGCGCAAAGCCCCAGTGTTGCTGCGCCTGTGAAAGCGCTTCCAAGGAAGGGTGCTGGCTAGCAACAGCTTTCAATGCTGGCACTTTTCATCTATGAGCAATTGCTCGACGTTTGCAATTTCTCAACTCTTATCTACGAGACGGAGAGATAGTGACCGTGACGTTTGGTGGCTAGAGAAGCGCAAAGCCCCAGTGTTGCTGCGCCTGTGAAAGCGCTTCCAAGGAAGGGTGCTGGCTAGCAACAGCTTTCAGTGCTGGCACTTTTCATCTCTGAGCAATTGCTCGACGTTTGCAATTTCTCACCTGAGCTCTCTTTAGACTGCGCGAGAGGATGAGCAGAAGATTAGGTGGCTAGAGAAGCCCAGAGCCCCAGTGTTCTTAGGGCTACAAAAGCGCTTCCAAGGAAGGGTGCGGGCTAGCAACAGCTTTCAGTGCTGGCACTTTTCATCTCTGAGCAATTGCTGGATGTTTGCAATTTCTTACCTGAGCTCTCTTTAGACTGCGCGAGAGGATGAGCAGAAGATTAGGTGGCTAGAGTAGCCCAGAGCCCCAGTGTTCTTAGGCCTACAAAAGCGCTTCCAAGGAAGGGGGCTGGCTAGCAACAGCTTTCAGTGCTGGCACTTTTCATCTCTGAGCAATTGCTCGATGTTTGCAATTTCTCAGCTCTTATCTACGAGACGGAGAGATAGTGACCGTGACGTTTGGTGAGTAGAGAAGTGCAAAGCCACAGTGTTGCTGCGCCTGTGAAAGCGCTTCCAAGGAAGGGTGCTGGCTAGCAACAGCTTTCAGTGCTGGCACTTTTCATCTCTGAGCAATTGCTCGACGTTTGCAATTTCTCACCTGAGCTGTCTTTATAGTTAGCGAGAGGATGAGCAGAAGATTAGGTGGCTAGAGAAGCCCAGAGCCCCAGTGTTCTTAGGGCTACAAAGGCACTTCCAAGGAAGGGTGCTGGCTAGCAACAGCTTTCAGTGCTGGCACTTTTCATCTCTGAGCAATTGCTCGATGTTTGCAATTTCTCAACTCGTATCTACGAGACAGAAAGAGAATGACCGTGATGTTTGGTGGGTAGAGAAGCGCAGAGCCCCAGTGTTGCTGCGCCTGTGAAAGCGCTTCCAAGGAAGGGTGCTGGCTAGCAACAGCTTTCAGTGCTGGCACTTTTCATCTCTGAGCAATTGCTCGACGTTTGCAATTTCTCAGCTCTTATCTACGAGACGGATAGATAGTGACCGTGACGTTTCGTGTCTAGAGAAGCGCAAAGCCCCAGTGTTGCTGCGCCTGTGAAAGCGCTTCCAAGGAAGGGTGCTGGCTAGTAACAGCTTTCAGTGCTGGCACTTTTTATCTCTGAGCAATTGCTGGACATTTGCAATTTCTCACCTGAGCTCTCTTTAGACTGCGCGAGAGGATGAGCAGAAGATTAGGTGGCTAGAGAAGCCCAGAGCCCCAGTGTTCTTAGGCCTACAAAAGCGCTTCCAAGGAAGGGTGCTGGCCAGCAAGAGCTTTCAGTGCTGGCACTTTTCATCTCTGAGCAATTGCTCAACGTTTGCAATTTCTCACCTGAGCTCTCTTTAGACTGCGCGAGAGGATGAGCAGAAGATTAGGTGGCTAGAGAAGCCCAGAGCCCCACTGTTCTTAGGCCTACAAAAGCGCTTCCAAGGAAGGGTGCTGGCTAGTAACAGCTTTCAGTGCTGGCACTTTTCATCTCTGAGCAATTGCTCGACGTTTGCAATTTCTCAGCTCGTGTCTACGAGACAGAAAGAGAAGGACCGTGACGTTTGTTGGCTAGAGAAGCGCAAAGCCCCAGTGTTGCTGCGCCTGTGAAAGCGCTTCCAAGGAAGGGTGCTGGCTAGCAACAGCTTTCAGTGCTGGCACTTTTCATCTCTGAGCAATTGCTCGACGTTTGCAATTTCTCACCTGAGCTCTCTTTAGACTGCGCGAGAGGATGAGCAGAAGATTAGGTGGCTAGAGAAGCCCAGAGCCCCAGTGTTCTTAGGCCTACAAGAGCGCTTCCAAGGAAGGGTGCTGGCTAGCAACAGCTTTCAGTGCTGGCACTTTTCATCTCTGAGCAATTGCTCGACGTTTGCAATTTCTCACCTGAGCTGTCTTTATAGTGAGCAAGTTGATGAGCAGAAGATTAGGTGGCTAGAGAAATACAGAGCCCCAGTTTTCTTAGGGCTACAAAGTCACTTCCAAGGAAGGGTGCTGGCTAGCAACAGTTTTCAGTGCTGGCACTTTTCATCTCTGAGTAATTGCTCGACGTTTCCAATTTCACAGCTCTTTTCTACGAGACGGAAAGAGAAGGACCGTGATGTTTGGTGGCTAGAGAAGCCCAGAGCCCCAGTGTTGCTGCGCCTGTGAAAGCGCTTCCAAGGAAGGGTGCTGGCTAGCAAGAGCTTTCAGTGCTGGCACTTTTCATCTCTGAGCAATTGCTCGACGTTTGCAATTTCTCACCTGAGCTCTCTTTAGACTGCGCGAGAGGATGAGCAGAAGATTAGGTGGCTAGAGAAGCCCAGAGCCCCAGTGTTCTTAGGCCTACAAAAGCGCTTCCAAGGAAGGGTGCTGGCTAGCAACAGCTTTCAGTGCTGGCACTTTTCATCTCTGAGCAATTGCTCGACGTTTGCAATTTCTCAGCTCTTATCTACGAGACGGAGAGATAGTGACCGTGACGTTTGGTGGCTAGAGAAGCGCAAAGCCCCAGTGTTGCTGCGCCTGTGAAAGCGCTTCCAAGGAAGGGTGCTGGCTAGCCACAGCTTTCATTGCTGGCACTTTTCATCTCTGAGCAATTGCTCGACGTTTGCAATTTCTCACCTGAGCTGTCTTTATAGTGAGCGAGAGGATGAGCAGAAGATTAGGTGGCTAGAGAAATACAGAGCCCCAGTGTTCTTAGGGCTACAAAGGCACTTCCAAGGAAGGGTGCTGGCTAGCAAGAGCTTTCAGTGCTGGCACTTTTCATCTCTGAGCAATTGCTCGATGTTTGCAATTTCTCAACTCGTATCTACGAGACAGAGAGATAGTGACCGTGATGTTTGGTGGGTAGAGAAGCGCAAAGCCCCAGTGTTGCTGCGCCTGTGAAAGCGCTTCCAAGGAAGGGTGCTGGCTAGCAAGAGCTTTCAGTGCTGGCACTTTTCATCTCTGAGCAATTGCTCGACGTTTGCAATTTCTCAACTCTTATCTACGAGACGGAGAGATAGTGACCGTGACGTTTGGTGGGTAGAGAAGCGCAAAGCCCCAGTGTTGCTGCGCCTGTGAAAGCGCTTCCAAGGAAGGGTGCTGGCTAGCAAGAGCTTTCAGTGCTGGCACTTTTCATCTCTGAGCAATTGCTCGACATTTGCAATTTCACACCTGAGCTCTCTTTAGACTGCGCGAGAGGATGAGCAGAAGAGTAGGTGGCTAGAGAAGCCCAGAGCCCCAGTGTTCTTAGGCCTACAAAAGCGCTTCCAAGGAAGGGTGCTGGCCAGCAACAGCTTTCAGTGCTGGCACTTTTCATCTCTGAGCAATTGCTCGACGTTTGCAATTTCTCACCTGAGCTCTCTTTAGACTGCGCGAGAGGATGAGCAGAAGATTAGGTGGCTGGAGAAGCCCAGAGCACCAGTGTTCTTAGGGCTACAAGAGCGCTTCCAAGGAAGGGTGCTGGCTAGCAACAGCTTTCAGTGCTGGCACTTTTCATCTCTGAGCAATTGCTCGACGTTTGCAATTTCT
The DNA here is from genome assembly GCA_037962945.1 of Sarcoramphus papa. Classification (NCBI taxonomy): domain Eukaryota; kingdom Metazoa; phylum Chordata; class Aves; order Accipitriformes; family Cathartidae; genus Sarcoramphus; species Sarcoramphus papa. Next base: position 97,355,309 of record CM075586.1, read on the forward strand.
CAACTGAGCTCTCTTTAGAGTGCACGAGAGGATGAGCAGAAGATTAGGTGGCTAGAGAAGCCCAGAGCCCCAGTGTTCTTAGGCCTACAACAGCGCTTCCAAGGAAGGGTGCTGGCTAGCAACATCTTTCATTGCTAGCACTTTTCATCTCTGAGCAATTGCTCGACGTTTGCAATTTCATAGCTCGTGTCTACGAGACGGAAAGAGAATGACTGTGATGTTTGGTGGCTAGAGAAGCGCAAAGCCCCAGTGTTGCTGCACCTGTGAAAGCGCTTCCAAGGAAGGGTGCTGGCTAGCAACAGCTTTCAGTGCTGGCACTTTTCATCTCTGAGCAATTGCTGGACGTTTGCAATTTCTCACCTGAGCTCTCTTCAGACTGCGCGAGAGGATGAGCAGAAGATTAGGTGGCTGGAGAAGCCCAGAGCCGCAGTGTTCTCAGGGCTACAAAAGCGCTTCCAAGGAAGGGTGCTGGCTAGCAAGAGCTTTCAGTGCTGGCACTTTTCATCTCTGAGCAATTGCTCGACGTTTGCAATTTCTCAACTGAGCTCTCTTTAGAGTGCACGAGAGGATGAGCAGAAGATTAGGTGGCTAGAGAAGCCCAGAGCCCCAGTGTTCTTAGGCCTACAACAGCGCTTCCAAGGAAGGGTGCTGGCTAGCAACATCTTTCAGTGCTAGCACTTTTCATCTCTGAGCAATTGCTCGACGTTTGCAATTTCATAGCTCGTGTCTACGAGACGGAAAGAGAATGACTGTGATGTTTGGTGGCTAGAGAAGCGCAAAGCCCCAGTGTTGCTGCGCCTGTGAAAGCGCTTCCAAGGAAGGGTGCTGGCTAGCAACAGCTTTCAGTGCTGGCACTTTTCATCTCTGAGCAATTGCTCGACGTTTGCAATTTCTCACCTCAGCTCTCTTTAGAGTGCGTGAGAGGATGAGCAGAAGATTAGGTGGCTAGAGAAGCCCAGAGCCCCAGTGTTCTTAGGCCTACAAAAGCGCTTCCAAGGAAGGGTGCTGGCTAGCAACAGCTTTCAGTGCTGGCACTTTTCATCTCTGAGCAATTGCTGGATGTTTGCAATTTCTCACCTGAGCTCTCTTTAGACTGCGCGAGAGGATGAGCAGAAGATTAGGTGGCTAGAGTAGCCCAGAGCCCCAGTGTTCTTAGGCCTACAAAAGCGCTTCCAAGGAAGGGTGCTGGCTAGCAACAGCTTTCAGTGCTGGCACTTTTCATCTCTGAGCAATTGCTCGATGTTTGCAATTTCTCAGCTCTTATCTACGAGACGGAGAGATAGTGACCATGACGTTTGGTGGGTAGAGAAGTGCAAAGCCACAGTGTTGCTGCGCCTGTGAAAGCGCTTCCAAGGAAGGGTGCTGGCTAGCAACAGCTTTCAGTGCTGGCACTTTTCATCTCTGAGCAATTGCTCGACGTTTGCAATTTCTCACCTGAGCTCTCTTTAGAGTGAGCGAGAGGATGAGCAGAAGATTAGGTGGCTAGAGAAGCCCAGAGCCCCAGTGTTCTTAGGCCTACAAAAGCGCTTCCAAGGAAGGGTGCTGGCCAGCAAGAGCTTTCAGTGCTGGCACTTTTCACCTCTGAGCAATTGCTCGACGTTTGCAATTTCTCACCTGAGCTCTCTTTAGACTGCGCGAGAGGATGAGCAGAAGATTAGGTGGCTAGAGAAATACAGAGCCCCAGTGTTCTTAGGGCTACAAAGGCACTTCCAAGAAAGGGTGCTGGCTAGCAACAGCTTTCAGTGCTGGCACTTTTCATCTCTGAGCAATTGCTCGATGTTTGCAATTTCTCAACTCGTATCTACGAGACAGAAAGAGAATGACCGTGATGTTTGGTGGCTAGAGAAGCGCAAAGCCCCAGTGTTGCTGCGCCTGTGAAAGCGCTTCCAAGGAAGGCTGCTGGCTAGCAACAGCTTTCAGTGCTGGCACTTTTCATCTCTGAGCAATTGCTCGACGTTTGCAATCTCTCACCTGAGCTCTCTTTAGACTGCGCGAGAGGATGAGCAGAAGAGTAGGTGGCTAGAGAAGCCCAGAGCCCCAGTGTTCTTAGGCCTACAAAAGCGCTTCCAAGGAAGGGTGCTGGCTAGCAACAGCTTTCAGTGCTGGCACTTTTCATCTCTGAGCAATTGCTCGACGTTTGCAATTTCTCACCTGAGCTGTCTTTCTGGTGAGCGAGAGGATGAGCAGAAGATTAGGTGGCTAGAGAAATACAGAGCCCCAGTGTTCTTAGGGCTACAAAGGCACTTCCAAGGAAGGGTGCTGGCTAGCAACAGCTTTCAGTGCTGGCACTTTTCATCTCTGAGCAATTGCTCGATGTTTGCAATTTCTCAACTCGTGTTTACAAGACAGAGAGATAGTGACCGTGATGTTTGGTGGCTAGAGAAGCGCAAAGCCCCAGTGTTGCTGCGCCTGTGAAAGCGCTTCCAAGGAAGGGTGCTGGCTAGCAACAGCTTTCAATGCTGGCACTTTTCATCTCTGAGCAATTGCTCGACGTTTGCAATTTCTCAACTCTTATCTACGAGACGGAGAGATAGTGACCGTGACGTTTGGTGGCTAGAGAAGCGCAAAGCCCCAGTGTTGCTGCGCCTGTGAAAGCGCTTCCAAGGAAGGGTGCTGGCTAGCAACAGCTTTCAGTGCTGGCACTTTTCATCTCTGAGCAATTGCTCGACATTTGCAATTTCTCACCTGAGCTCTCTTTAGAGTGCGCGAGAGGATGAGCAGAAGATTAGGTGGCTAGAGAAGCCCAGAGCCCCAGTGTTCTTAGGCCTACAAAAGCGCTTCCAAGGAAGGGTGCTGGCCAGCAAGAGCTTTCAGTGCTGGCACTTTTCATCTCTGAGCAATTGCTCGACGTTTGCAATTTCTCACCTGAGCTCTCTTTAGACTGCGCGAGAGGATGAGCAGAAGATTAGGTGGCTAGAGAAGCCCAGAGCACCAGTGTTCTTAGGGCTACAAGAGCGCTTCCAAGGAAGGGTGCTGGCTAGCAACAGCTTTCAGTGCTGGCACTTTTCATCTCTGAGCAATTGCTCGACGTTTGCAATTTCTCAACTGAGCTCTCTTTAGAGTGCACGAGAGGATGAGCAGAAGATTAGGTGGCTAGAGAAGCCCAGAGCCCCAGTGTTCTTAGGCCTACAACAGCGCTTCCAAGGAAGGGTGCTGGCTAGCAACATCTTTCAGTGCTAGCACTTTTCATCTCTGAGCAATTGCTCGACGTTTGCAATTTCTCGGCTCGTGTCTACGAGACGGAAAGAGAATGACCGTGAGGTTTGGTGGCTAGAGAAGCGCAAAGCCCCAGTGTTGCTGCACCTGTGAAAGCGCTTCCAAGGAAGGGTGCTGGCTAGCAACAGCTTTCAGTGCTGGCACTTTTCATCTCTGAGCAATTGCTGGACGTTTCCAATTTCTCACCTGAGCTCTCTTCAGACTGCGCGAGAGGATGAGCAGAAGATTAGGTGGCTGGAGAAGCCCAGAGCCGCAGTGTTCTCAGGGCTACAAAAGCGCTTCCAAGGAAGGGTGCTGGCTAGCAAGAGCTTTCAGTGCTGGCACTTTTCATCTCTGAGCAATTGCTCGACGTTTGCAATTTCTCAACTCGTGTCTATGAGACAGAAAGAGAATGACCGTGATGTTTGGTTGGTAGAGAAGCGCAAAGCCCCAGTGTTGCTGCGCCTGTGAAAGCGCTTCCAAGGAAGGGTGCTGGCTAGCAAGAGCTTTCAGTGCTGGCACTTTTCATCTCTGAGCAATTGCTCGACGTTTGCAATTTCTCACCTCAGCTCTCTTTAGAGTGCGTGAGAGGATGAGCAGAAGATTAGGTGGCTAGAGAAGCCCAGAGCCCCAGTGTTCTTAGGCCTACAAAAGCGCTTCCAAGGAAGGGTGCTGGCTAGCAACAGCTTTCAGTGCTGGCACTTTTCATCTCTGAGCAATTGCTGGATGTTTGCAATTTCTCACCTGAGCTCTCTTTAGACTGCGCGAGAGGATGAGCAGAAGATTAGGTGGCTAGAGTAGCCCAGAGCCCCAGTGTTCTTAGGCCTACAAAAGCGCTTCCAAGGAAGGGTGCTGGCTAGCAACAGCTTTCAGTGCTGGCACTTTTCATCTCTGAGCAATTGCTCGATGTTTGCAATTTCTCAGCTCTTATCTACGAGACGGAGAGATAGTGACCATGACGTTTGGTGGGTAGAGAAGTGCAAAGCCACAGTGTTGCTGCGCCTGTGAAAGCGCTTCCAAGGAAGGGTGCTGGCTAGCAACAGCTTTCAGTGCTGGCACTTTTCATCTCTGAGCAATTGCTCGACGTTTGCAATTTCTCACCTGAGCTCTCTTTTGACTGCGCGAGAGGATGAGCAGAAGATTAGGTGGCTAGAGAAGCCCAGAGCCCCAGTGTTCTTAGGCCTACAAAAGCGCTTCCAAGGAAGGGTGCTGGCCAGCAAGAGCTTTCAGTGCTGGCACTTTTCATCTCTGAGCAATTGCTCGACATTTGCAATTTCTCACCTGAGCTCTCTTTAGACTGCGCGAGAGGATGAGCAGAAGATTAGGTGGCTAGAGAAATACAGAGCCCCAGTGTTCTTAGGGCTACAAAGGCACTTCCAAGGAAGGGTGCTGGCTAGCAACAGCTTTCAGTGCTGGCACTTTTCATCTCTGAGCAATTGCTCGATGTTTGCAATTTCTCAACTCGTATCTACGAGACAGAAATAGAATGACCGTGATGTTTGGTGGCTAGAGAAGCGCAAAGCCCCAGTGTTGCTGCGCCTGTGAAAGCGCTTCCAAGGAAGGCTGCTGGCTAGCAACAGCTTTCAGTGCTGGCACTTTTCATCTCTGAGCAATTGCTCGACGTTTACAATCTCTCACCTGAGCTCTCTTTAGACTGCGCGAGAGGATGAGCAGAAGAGTAGGTGGCTAGAGAAGCCCAGAGCCCCAGTGTTCTTAGGCCTACAAAAGCGCTTCCAAGGAAGGGTGCTGGCTAGCCACATTTTCAGTGCTGGCACTTTTCATCTCTGAGCAATTGCTCGACGTTTGCAATTTCTCACCTGAGCTGTCTTTATAGTGAGCGAGAGGATGAGCAGAAGATTAGGTGGCTAGAGAAATACAGAGCCCCAGTGTTCTTAGGGCTACAAAGGCACTTCCAAGGAAGGGTGCTGGCTAGCAACAGCTTTCAGTGCTGGCACTTTTCATCTCTGAGCAATTGCTCGATGTTTGCAATTTCTCAACTCGTGTTTACAAGACAGAGAGATAGTGACCGTGATGTTTGGTGGCTAGAGAAGCGCAAAGCCCCAGTGTTGCTGCGCCTGTGAAAGCGCTTCCAAGGAAGGGTGCTGGCTAGCAACAGCTTTCAATGCTGGCACTTTTCATCTCTGAGCAATTGCTCGACGTTTGCAATTTCTCAACTCTTATCTACGAGACGGAGAGATAGTGACCGTGACGTTTGGTGGCTAGAGAAGCGCAAAGCCCCAGTGTTGCTGCGCCTGTGAAAGCGCTTCCAAGGAAGGGTGCTGGCTAGCAACAGCTTTCAGTGCTGGCACTTTTCATCTCTGAGCAATTGCTCGACGTTTGCAATTTCTCCCCTGAGCTCTCGTTAGACTGCGCGAGAGGATGAGCAGAAGATTAGGTGGCTAGAGAAGCCCAGAGCCCCAGTGTTCTTAGGGCTACAAAGGCACTTCCAAGGAAGGGTGCTGGCTAGCAACAGCTTTCAGTGCTGGCACTTTTCATCTCTGAGCAATTGCTCGATGTTTGCAATTTCTCAACTCGTATCTACGAGACAGAAAGAGAATGACCGTGATGTTTGGTGGGTAGAGAAGCGCAGAGCCCCAGTGTTGCTGCGCCTGTGAAAGCGCTTCCAAGGAAGGGTGCTGGCTAGCAACAGCTTTCAGTGCTGGCACTTTTCATCTCTGAGCAATTGCTCGACGTTTGCAATTTCTCACTCTTATCTACGAGACGGAGAGATAGTGACCGTGACGTTTGGTGGCTAGAGAAGCGCAAAGCCCCAGTGTTGCTGCGCCTGTGAAAGCGCTTCCAAGGAAGGGTGCTGGCTAGCAACAGCTTTCAGTGCTGGCACTTTTCATCTCTGAGCAATTGCTCGACGTTTGCAATTTCTCACCTGAGCTCTCTTTAGACTGCGCGAGAGGATGAGCAGAAGATTAGGTGGCTAGAGAAGCCCAGAGCCCCAGTGTTCTTAGGCCTACAAAAGCGCTTCCAAGGAAGGGTGCTGGCCAGCAAGAGCTTTCAGTGCTGGCACTTTTCATCTCTGAGCAATTGCTCAACGTTTGCAATTTCTCACCTGAGCTCTCTTTAGACTGCGCGAGAGGATGAGCAGAAGATTAGGTGGCTAGAGAAGCCCAGAGCCCCACTGTTCTTAGGGCTACAAAGGCACTTCCAAGGAAGGGTGCTGGCTAGCAACAGCTTTCAGTGCTGGCACTTTTCATCTCTGAGCAATTGCTCGACGTTTGCAATTTCTCAGCTCGTGTCTACGAGACAGAAAGAGAAGGACCGTGACGTTTGTTGGCTAGAGAAGCGCAAAGCCCCAGTGTTGCTGCGCCTGTGAAAGCGCTTCCAAGGAAGGGTGCTGGCTAGCAACAGCTTTCAGTGCTGGCACTTTTCATCTCTGAGCAATTGCTCGACGTTTGCAATTTCTCACCTGAGCTCTCTTTAGACTGCGCGAGAGGATGAGCAGAAGATTAGGTGGCTAGAGAAGCCCAGAGCCCCAGTGTTCTTAGGCCTACAAGAGCGCTTCCAAGGAAGGGTGCTGGCTAGCAACAGCTTTCAGTGCTGGCACTTTTCATCTCTGAGCAATTGCTCGACGTTTGCAATTTCTCACCTGAGCTGTCTTTATAGTGAGCAAGTTGATGAGCAGAAGATTAGGTGGCTAGAGAAATACAGAGCCCCAGTTTTCTTAGGGCTACAAAGTCACTTCCAAGGAAGGGTGCTTGCTAGCAACAGTTTTCAGTGCTGGCACTTTTCATCTCTGAGTAATTGCTCGACGTTTCCAATTTCACAGCTCTTTTCTACGAGACGGAAAGAGAATGACCGTGATGTTTGGTGGCTAGAGAAGCCCAGAGCCCCAGTGTTGCTGCGCCTGTGAAAGCGCTTCCAAGGAAGGGTGCTGGCTAGCAAGAGCTTTCAGTGCTGGCACTTTTCATCTCTGAGCAATTGCTCGACGTTTGCAATTTCTCACCTGAGCTCTCTTTAGACTGCGCGAGAGGATGAGCAGAAGATTAGGTGGCTAGAGAAGCCCAGAGCCCCAGTGTTCTTAGGCCTACAAAAGCGCTTCCAAGGAAGGGTGCTGGCTAGCAAGAGCTTTCAGTGCTGGCACTTTTCATCTCTGAGCAATTGCTCGACGTTTGCAATTTCTCAGCTCTTATCTACGAGACGGAGAGATAGTGACCATGACGTTTGGTGGGTAGAGAAGTGCAAAGCCACAGTGTTGCTGCGCCTGTGAAAGCGCTTCCAAGGAAGGGTGCTGGCTAGCAACAGCTTTCAGTGCTGGCACTTTTCATCTCTGAGCAATTGCTCGACGTTTGCAATTTCTCACCTGAGCTCTCTTTAGAGTGAGCGAGAGGATGAGCAGAAGATTAGGTGGCTAGAGAAATACAGAGCCCCAGTGTTCTTAGGGCTACAAAGGCACTTCCAAGGAAGGGTGCTGGCTAGCAAGAGCTTTCAGTGCTGGCACTTTTCATCTCTGAGCAATTGCTCGATGTTTGCAATTTCTCAACTCGTATCTACGAGACAGAGAGATAGTGACCGTGACGTTTGGTGGGTAGAGAAGCGCAAAGCCCCAGTGTTGCTGCGCCTGTGAAAGCGCTTCCAAGGAAGGGTGCTGGCTAGCAACAGCTTTCAGTGCTGGCACTTTTCATCTCTGAGCAATTGCTCGACGTTTGCAATTTCTCAACTCTTATGTACGAGACGGAGAGATAGTGACTGTGACGTTTGGTGGGTAGAGAAGCGCAAAGCCCCAGTGTTGCTGCGCCTGTGAAAGCGCTTCCAAGGAAGGGTGCTGGCTAGCAAGAGCTTTCAGTGCTGGCACTTTTCATCTCTGAGCAATTGCTCGACATTTGCAATTTCTCACCTGAGCTCTCTTTAGACTGCGCGAGAGGATGAGCAGAAGATTAGGTGGCTAGAGAAGCCCAGAGCCCCAGTGTTCTTAGGCCTACAAAAGCGCTTCCAAGGAAGGGTGCTGGCCAGCAAGAGCTTTCAGTGCTGGCACTTTTCATCTCTGAGCAATTGCTCGACGTTTGCAATTTCTCAACTGAGCTCTCTTTAGAGTGCACGAGAGGATGAGCAGAAGATTAGGTGGCTAGAGAAGCCCAGAGCCCCAGTGTTCTTAGGCCTACAACAGCGCTTCCAAGGAAGGGTGCTGGCTAGCAACATCTTTCAGTGCTAGCACTTTTCATCTCTGAGCAATTGCTCGACGTTTGCAATTTCTCAGCTCGTGTCTACGAGACGGAAAGAGAATGACTGTGATGTTTGGTGGCTAGAGAAGCGCAAAGCCCCAGTGTTGCTGCACCTGTGAAAGCGCTTCCAAGGAAGGGTGCTGGCTAGCAACAGCTTTCAGTGCTGGCACTTTTCATCTCTGAGCAATTGCTGGACGTTTCCAATTTCTCACCTGAGCTCTCTTCAGACTGCGCGAGAGGATGAGCAGAAGATTAGGTGGCTGGAGAAGCCCAGAGCCGCAGTGTTCTCAGGGCTACAAAAGCGCTTCCAAGGAAGGGTGCTGGCTAGCAAGAGCTTTCAGTGCTGGCACTTTTCATCTCTGAGCAATTGCTCGACGTTTGCAATTTCTCAACTCGTGTCTATGTGACAGAAAGAGAATGACCGTGATGTTTGGTTGGTAGAGAAGCGCAAAGCCCCAGTGTTGCTGCGCCTGTGAAAGCGCTTCCAAGGAAGGGTGCTGGCTAGCAACAGCTTTCAGTGCTGGCACTTTTCATCTCTGAAAAATTGCTCGACGTTTGCAATTTCTCACCTCAGCTCTCTTTAGAGTGCGTGAGAGGATGAGCAGAAGATTAGGTGGCTAGAGAAGCCCAGAGCCCCAGTGTTCTTAGGCCTACAAAAGCGCTTCCAAGGAAGGGTGCTGGCTAGCAACAGCTTTCAGTGCTGGCACTTTTCATCTCTGAGCAATTGCTGGATGTTTGCAATTTCTCACCTGAGCTCTCTTTAGACTGCGCGAGAGGATGAGCAGAAGATTAGGTGGCTAGAGTAGCCCAGAGCCCCAGTGTTCTTAGGCCTACAAAAGCGCTTCCAAGGAAGGGTGCTGGCTAGCAACAGCTTTCAGTGCTGGCACTTTTCATCTCTGAGCAATTGCTCGATGTTTGCAATTTCTCAGCTCTTATCTACGAGACGGAGAGATAGTGACCATGACGTTTGGTGGGTAGAGAAGTGCAAAGCCACAGTGTTGCTGCGCCTGTGAAAGCGCTTCCAAGGAAGGGTGCTGGCTAGCAACAGCTTTCAGTGCTGGCACTTTTCATCTCTGAGCAATTGCTCGACGTTTGCAATTTCTCACCTGAGCTCTCTTTAGAGTGAGCGAGAGGATGAGCAGAAGATTAGGTGGCTAGAGAAGCCCAGAGCCCCAGTGTTCTTAGGGCTACAAAAGCGCTTCCAAGGAAGGGTGCTGGCCAGCAAGAGCTTTCAGTGCTGGCACTTTTCATCTCTGAGCAATTGCTCGACGTTTGCAATTTCTCACCTGAGCTCTCTTTAGACTGCGCGAGAGGATGAGCAGAAGATTAGGTGGCTAGAGAAATACAGAGCCCCAGTGTTCTTAGGGCTACAAAGGCACTTCCAAGGAAGGGTGCTGGCTAGCAACAGCTTTCAGTGCTGGCACTTTTCATCTCTGAGCAATTGCTCGATGTTTGCAATTTCTCAACTCGTATCTACGAGACAGAAAGAGAATGACCGTGATGTTTGGTGGGTAGAGAAGCGCAAAGCCCCAGTGTTGCTGCGCCTGTGAAAGCGCTTCCAAGGAAGGCTGCTGGCTAGCAAGAGCTTTCAGTGCTGGCACTTTTCATCTCTGAGCAATTGCTCGACGTTTGCAATCTCTCACCTGAGCTCTCTTTAGACTGCGCGAGAGGATGAGCAGAAGAGTAGGTGGCTAGAGAAGCCCAGAGCCCCAGTGTTCTTAGGCCTACAAAAGCGCTTCCAAGGAAGGGTGCTGGCTAGCAACAGCTTTCAGTGCTGGCACTTTTCATCTCTGAGCAATTGCTCGACGTTTGCAATTTCTCACCTGAGCTGTCTTTATAGTGAGCGAGAGGATGAGCAGAAGATTAGGTGGCTAGAGAAATACAGAGCCCCAGTGTTCTTAGGGCTACAAAGGCACTTCCAAGGAAGGGTGCTGGCTAGCAACAGCTTTCAGTGCTGGCACTTTTCATCTCTGAGCAATTGCTCGATGTTTGCAATTTCTCAACTCGTGTTTACAAGACAGAGAGATAGTGACCGTGATGTTTGGTGGCTAGAGAAGCGCAAAGCCCCAGTGTTGCTGCGCCTGTGAAAGCGCTTCCAAGGAAGGGTGCTGGCTAGCAACAGCTTTCAGTGCTGGCACTTTTCATCTCTGAGCATTTGCTCGACGTTTGCAATTTCTCAACTCTTATCTACGAGACGGAGAGATAGTGACCGTGACGTTTGGTGGCTAGAGAAGCGCAAAGCCCCAGTGTTGCTGCGCCTGTGAAAGCGCTTCCAAGGAAGGGTGCTGGCTAGCAACAGCTTTCAGTGCTGGCACTTTTCATCTCTGAGCAATTGCTCGACATTTGCAATTTCTCACCTGAGCTCTCTTTAGACTGCGTGAGAGGATGAGCAGAAGATTAGGTGGCTAGAGAAGCCCAGAGCCCCAGTGTTCTTAGGGCTACAAAAGCGCTTCCAAGGAAGGGTGCTGGCTAGCAACAGCTTTCAGTGCTGGCACTTTTCATCTCTGAGCAATTGCTGGATGTTTGCAATTTCTCACCTGAGCTCTCTTTAGACTGCGCGAGAGGATGAGCAGAAGATTAGGTGGCTAGAGTAGCCCAGAGCCCCAGTGTTCTTAGGCCTACAAAAGCGCTTCCAAGGAAGGGGGCTGGCTAGCAACAGCTTTCAGTGCTGGCACTTTTCATCTCTGAGCAATTGCTCGATGTTTGCAATTTCTCAGCTCTTATCTACGAGACGGAGAGATAGTGACCGTGACGTTTGGTGGGTAGAGAAGTGCAAAGCCACAGTGTTGCTGCGCCTGTGAAAGCACTTCCAAGGAAGGGTGCTGGCTAGCAACAGCTTTCAGTGCTGGCACTTTTCATCTCTGAGCAATTGCTCGACGTTTGCAATTTCTCACCTGAGCTGTCTTTATAGTTAGCGAGAGGATGAGCAGAAGATTAGGTGGCTAGAGAAATACAGAGCCCCAGTGTTCTTAGGGCTACAAAGGCACTTCCAAGGAAGGGTGCTGGCTAGCAAGAGCTTTCAGTGCTGGCACTTTTCATCTCTGAGCAATTGCTCGATGTTTGCAATTTCTCAACTCGTATCTACGAGACAGAAAGAGAATGACCGTGATGTTTGGTGGGTAGAGAAGCGCAGAGCCCCAGTGTTGCTGCGCCTGTGAAAGCGCTTCCAAGGAAGGGTGCTGGCTAGCAACAGCTTTCAGTGCTGGCACTTTTCATCTCTGAGCAATTGCTCGACGTTTGCAATTTCTCAGCTCTTATCTACGAGACGGATAGATAGTGACCGTGACGTTTCGTGTCTAGAGAAGCGCAAAGCCCCAGTGTTGCTGCGCCTGTGAAAGCGCTTCCAAGGAAGGGTGCTGGCTAGTAACAGCTTTCAGTGCTGGCACTTTTTATCTCTGAGCAATTGCTCGACGTTTGCAATTTCTCACCTGAGCTCTCTTTAGACTGCGCGAGAGGATGAGCAGAAGATTAGGTGGCTAGAGAAGCCCAGAGCCCCAGTGTTCTTAGGCCTACAAAAGCGCTTCCAAGGAAGGGTGCTGGCCAGCAAGAGCTTTCAGTGCTGGCACTTTTCATCTCTGAGCAATTGCTCGACGTTTGCAATTTCTCACCTGAGCTCTCTTTAGACTGCGCGAGAGGATGAGCAGAAGATTAGGTGGCTAGAGAAGCCCAGAGCCCCACTGTTCTTAGGGCTACAAAGGCACTTCCAAGGAAGGGTGCTGGCTAGCAACAGCTTTCAGTGCTGGCACTTTTCATCTCTGAGCAATTGCTCGATGTTTGCAATTTCTCAACTCGTATCTACGAGACAGAAAGAGAATGACCGTGATGTTTGGTGGCTAGAGAAGCGCAAAGCCCCAGTGTTGCTGTGCCTGTGAAAGCGCTTCCAAGGAAGGGTGCTGGCTAGCAACAGCTTTCAGTGCTGGCACTTTTCATCTCTGAGCAATTGCTCGACGTTTGCAATCTCTCACCTGAGCTCTCTTTAGACTGCGCGAGAGGATGAGCAGAAGATTAGGTGGCTAGAGAAGCCCAGAGCCCCAGTGTTCTTAGGCCTACAAAAGCGCTTCCAAGGAAGGGTGCTGGCTAGCCACATTTTCAGTGCTGGCACTTTTCATCTCTGAGCAATTGCTCGACGTTTGCAATTTCTCACCTGAGCTGTCTTTATAGTGAGCGAGAGGATGAGCAGAAGATTAGGTGGCTAGAGAAATACAGAGCCCCAGTGTTCTTAGGGCTACAAAGGCACTTCCAAGGAAGGGTGCTGGCTAGCAACAGCTTTCAGTGCTGGCACTTTTCATCTCTGAGCAATTGCTCGATGTTTGCAATTTCTCAACTCGTGTTTACAAGACAGAGAGATAGTGACCGTGATGTTTGGTGGCTAGAGAAGCGCAAAGCCCCAGTGTTGCTGCGCCTGTGAAAGCGCTTCCAAGGAAGGGTGCTGGCTAGCCACAGCTTTCAGTGCTGGCACTTTTCATCTCTGATCAATTGCTCGACGTTTGCAATTTCTCAACTCTTATCTACGAGACGGAGAGATAGTGACCGTGACGTTTGGTGGCTAGAGAAGCGCAAAGCCCCAGTGTTGCTGCGCCTGTGAAAGCGCTTCCAAGGAAGGGTGCTGGCTAGTAACAGCTTTCAGTGCTGGCACTTTTCATCTCTGAGCAATTGCTCGACGTTTGCAATTTCTCACCTGAGCTCTCTTTAGACTGCGCGAGAGGATGAGCAGAACATTAGGTGGCTAGAGAAGCCCAGAGCCCCAGTGTTCTCAGGGCTACAAAAGCGCTTCCAAGGAAGGGTGCTGGCTAGCAACACCTTTCAGTGCTGGCACTTTTCATCTCTGAGCAATTGCTCGACGTTTGCAATTTCTCGGCTCGTGTCTATGAGACAGAAAGAGAATGACCGTGAGGTTTGGTGGGTAGAGAAGCGCAAAGCCCCAGTGTTGCTGCGCCTGTGAAAGCGCTTCCAAGGAAGGGTGCTGGCTAGCCACAGCTTTCAGTGCTGGCACTTTTCATCTCTGAGCAATTGGTGGACATTTGCAATTTCTCACCTGAGCTCTCTTTAGACTGCGCGAGAGGATGAGCAGATTAGGTGGCTAGAGAAGCCCAGAGCCCCAGTGTTCTTAGGCCTACAAGAGCGCTTCCAAGGAAGGGTGCTGGCTAGCAACAGCTTTCAGTGCTGGCACTTTTCATCTCTGAGCAATTGCTCGACGTTTGCAATTTCTCGGCTCGTGTCTACGAGACGGAAAGAGAATGACCGTGATATTTGGTTACTAGAGAAGCCCAGAGCCCCAGTGTTCTTAGGGCTACAAAAGCGCTTCCAAGGAAGGGTGCTGGCTAGCAACAGCTTTCAGTGCTGGCACTTTTCATCTCTGAGCAATTGCTCGACGTTTGCAATTTCTCACCTGAGCTCTCTTTAGACTGCGCGAGAGGATGAGCAGAACATTAGGTGGCTAGAGAAGCCCAGAGCCCCAGTGTTCTCAGGGCTACAAAAGCGCTTCCAAGGAAGGGTGCTGGCTAGCAACAGCTTTCAGTGCTGGCACTTTTCATCTCTGAGCAATTGCTCGACGTTTGCAATTTCTCACCTGAGCTGTCTTTATAGTGAGCGAGAGGATGAGCAGAAGATTAGGTGGCTAGAGAAGCCCAGAGCCCCAGTGTTCTTAGGGCTACAAAGGCACTTCCAAGGAAGGGTGCTGGCTAGCAACAGCTTTCAGTGCTGGCACTTTTCATCTCTGAGCAATTGCTCGATGTTTTCAATTTCTCAACTCGTATCTACGAGACAGAGAGATAGTGACCGTGATGTTTGGTGGGTAGAGAAGCGCAAAGCCCCAGTGTTGCTGCGCCTGTAAAAGCGCTTCCAAGGAAGGGTGCTGGCTAGCAAGAGCTTTCAGTGCTGGCACTTTTCATCTCTGAGCAATTGCTCGACGTTTGCAATTTCTCAACTCTTATGTACGAGACGGATGGATAGTGACCGTGACGTTTGGTGGCTAGAGAAGCGCAAAGCCCCAGTGTTGCTGCGCCTGTGAAAGCGCTTCCAAGGAAGGGTGCTGGCTAGCAACAGCTTTCAGTGCTGGCACTTTTCATCTCTGAGCAATTGCTCGACGTTTGCAATCTCTCACCTGAGCTCTCTTTAGACTGCGCGAGAGGATGAGCAGAAGAGTAGGTGGCTAGAGAAGCGCAAAGCCCCAGTGTTCTTAGGCCTACAAGAGCGCTTCCAAGGAAGGGTGCTGGCTAGCAACAGCTTTCAGTGCTGGCACTTTTCATCTCTGAGCAATTGCTCGACGTTTGCAATTTCTCACCTGAGCTGTCTTTATAGTGAGCGAGAGGATGAGCAGAAGATTAGGTGGCTAGAGAAATACAGAGCCCCATTGTTCTTAGGGCTACAAAGGCACTTCCAAGGAAGGGTGCTGGCTAGCAACAGCTTTCAGTGCTGGCACTTTTCATCTCTGAGCAATTGCTCGATGTTTGCAATTTCTCAACTCGTGTTTACAAGACAGAGAGATAGTGACCGTGATGTTTGGTGGCTAGAGAAGCGCAAAGCCCCAGTGTTGCTGCGCCTGTGAAAGCGCTTCCAAGGAAGGGTGCTGGCTAGCAACAGCTTTCAATGCTGGCACTTTTCATCTCTGAGCAATTGCTCGACGTTTGCAATTTCTCAACTCTTATCTACGAGACGGAGAGATAGTGACCGTGACGTTTGGTGGCTAGAGAAGCGCAAAGCCCCAGTGTTGCTGCGCCTGTGAAAGCGCTTCCAAGGAAGGGTGCTGGCTAGCAACAGCTTTCAGTGCTGGCACTTTTCATCTCTGAGCAATTGCTCGACGTTTGCAATTTCTCACCTGAGCTCTCTTTAGACTGCGTGAGAGGATGAGCAGAAGATTAGGTGGCTAGAGAAGCCCAGAGCCCCAGTGTTCTTAGGCCTACAAAAGCGCTTCCAAGGAAGGGTGCGGGCTAGCAACAGCTTTCAGTGCTGGCACTTTTCATCTCTGAGCAATTGCTCGATGTTTGCAATTTCTCACCTGAGCTGTCTTTATAGTGAGCGAGAGGATGAGCAGAAGATTAGGTGGCTAGAGTAGCCCAGAGCCCCAGTGTTCTTAGGCCTACAAAAGCGCTTCCAAGGAAGGGGGCTGGCTAGCAACAGCTTTCAGTGCTGGCACTTTTCATCTCTGAGCAATTGCTCGATGTTTGCAATTTCTCAGCTCTTATCTACGAGACGGAGAGATAGTGACCGTGACGTTTGGTGGGTAGAGAAGTGCAAAGCCGCAGTGTTGCTGCGCCTGTGAAAGCGCTTCCAAGGAAGGGTGCTGGCTAGCAAGAGCTTTCAGTGCTGGCACTTTTCATCTCTGAGCAATTGCTCGACGTTTGCAATTTCTCACCTGAGCTGTCTTTATAGTGAGCGAGAGGATGAGCAGAAGATTAGGTGGCTAGAGAAATACAGAGCCCCAGTGTTCTTAGGGCTACAAAGGCACTTCCAAGGAAGGGTGCTGGCTAGCAACAGCTTTCAGTGCTGGCACTTTTCATCTCTGAGCAATTGCTCGATGTTTGCAATTTCTCAACTCGTATCTACGAGACAGAAAGAGAATGACCGTGATGTTTGTTGGGTAGAGAAGCGCAAAGCCCCAGTGTTGCTGCGCCTGTGAAAGCGCTTCCAAGGAAGGGTGCTGGCTAGCAACAGCTTTCAGTGCTGGCACTTTTCATCTCTGAGCAATTGCTCGACGTTTGCAATTTCTCAGCTCTTATCTACGAGACGGATAGATAGTGACCGTGACGTTTGGTGGCTAGAGAAGCGCAAAGCCCCAGTGTTGCTGCGCCTGTGAAAGCGCTTCCAAGGAAGGGTGCTGGCTAGTAACAGCTTTCAGTGCTGGCACTTTTCATCTCTGAGCAATTGCTCGACGTTTGCAATTTCTCACCTGAGCTCTCTTTAGACTGCGTGAGAGGATGAGCAGAAGATTAGGTGGCTAGAGAAGCCCAGAGCCCCAGTGTTCTTAGGGCTACAAAAGCGCTTCCAAGGAAGGGTGCTGGCTAGCAACACCTTTCAGTGCTGGCACTTTTCATCTCTGAGCAATTGCTCGACGTTTGCAATTTCTCGGCTCGTGTCTATGAGACAGAAAGAGAATGACCGTGAGGTTTGGTGGGTAGAGAAGCGCAAAGCCCCAGTGTTGCTGCGCCTGTGAAAGCGCTTCCAAGGAAGGGTGCTGGCTAGCCACAGCTTTCAGTGCTGGCACTTTTCATCTCTGAGCAATTGGTGGACATTTGCAATTTCTCACCTGAGCGCTCTTTAGACTGCGCGAGAGGATGAGCAGAAGATTAGGTGGCTAGAGAAGCGCAAAGCCCCAGTGTTCTTAGGCCTACAAGAGCGCTTCCAAGGAAGGGTGCTGGCTAGCAACAGCTTTCAGTGCTGGCACTTTTCATCTCTGAGCAATTGCTCGACGTTTGCAATTTCTCGGCTCGTGTCTACGAGACGGAAAGAGAATGACCGTGATATTTGGTTACTAGAGAAGCCCAGAGCCCCAGTGTTCTTAGGGCTACAAAAGCGCTTCCAAGGAAGGGTGCTGGCTAGCAACAGCTTTCAGTGCTGGCACTTTTCATCTCTGAGCAATTGGTGGACGTTTGCAATTTCTCACCTGAGCTCTCTTTAGACTGCGCGAGAGGATGAGCAGAACATTAGGTGGCTAGAGAAGCCCAGAGCCCCACTGTTCTTAGGCCTACAAAAGCGCTTCCAAGGAAGGGGGCTGGCTAGCAACAGCTTTCAGTGCTGGCACTTTTCATCTCTGAGCAATTGCTCGACGTTTGCAATTTCTCACCTGAGCTGTCTTTATAGTGAGCGAGAGGATGAGCAGAAGATTAGGTGGCTAGAGAAGCCCAGAGCCCCACTGTTCTTAGGGCTACAAAGGCACTTCCAAGGAAGGGTGCTGGCTAGCAACAGCTTTCAGTGCTGGCACTTTTCATCTCTGAGCAATTGCTCGATGTTTGCAATTTCTCAACTCGTATCTACGAGACAGAGAGATAGTGACCGTGATGTTTGGTGGGTAGAGAAGCGCAAAGCCCCAGTGTTGCTGCGCCTGTAAAAGCGCTTCCAAGGAAGGGTGCTGGCTAGCAACAGCTTTCAGTGCTGGCACTTTTCATCTCTGAGCAATTGCTCGACTTTTGCAATTTCTCAACTCTTATGTACGAGACGGATAGATAGTGACCGTGACGTTTGGTGGCTAGAGAAGCGCAAAGCCCCAGTGTTGCTGCGCCTGTGAAAGCGCTTCCAAGGAAGGGTGCTGGCTAGCAACAGCTTTCAGTGCTGGCACTTTTCATCTCGGAGCAATTGCTCGACGTTTGCAATTTCTCACCTGAGCTCTCTTTAGACTGCGCGAGAGGATGAGCAGAAGATTAGGTGGCTAGAGAAGCCCAGAGCCCCAGTGTTCTTAGGCCTACAAAAGCGCTTCCAAGGAAGGGTGCTGGCCAGCAAGAGCTTTCAGTGCTGGCACTTTTCATCTCTGAGCAATTGCTCGACGTTTGCAATTTCTCACCTGAGCTCTCTTTAGACTGCGCGAGAGGATGAGCAGAAGATTAGGTGGCTAGAGAAGCCCAGAGCCCCAGTGTTCTTAGGCCTACAAGAGCGCTTCCAAGGAAGGGTGCTGGCTAGCAACAGCTTTCAGTGCTGGCACTTTTCATCTCTCAGCAATTGCTCGACGTTTGCAATTTCTCCCCTGAGCTCTCTTTAGACTGCGCGAGAGGATGAGCAGAAGATTAGGTGGCTAGAGAAGCCCAGAGCCCCAGTGTTCTTAGGCCTACAAAAGCGCTTCCAAGGAAGGGTGCTGGCTAGCAACAGCTTTCAGTGCTGGCACTTTTCATCTCTGAGCAATTGCTCGACATTTGCAATTTCTCAACTCGTGTCTACGAGACAGAAAGACTGTCACGTTTGGTGGCTACAGAAGCGCAAAGCCCCAGTGTTGCTGCACCTGTGAAAGCGCTTCCAAGGAAGGGTGCTGGCTAGCCACAGCTTTCAGTGCTGGCACTTTTCATCTCTGAGCAATTGCTCGACATTTGCAATCTCTCACCTGAGCTCTGTTTAGAGTGCGCGAGAGGATGAGCAGATGATTAGGTGGCTAGAGAAGCCCAGAGCCCCAGTGTTCTTAGGCCTACAAAAGCGCTTCCAAGGAAGGGTGCTGGCTAGCAACAGCTTTCAGTGCTGGCACTTTTCATCTCGGAGCAATTGCTCGACGTTTGCAATTTCTCAGCTCGTGTCTACGAGACAGAAAGAGAATGACCGTCAGGTTTGGTGGGTAGAGAAGCGCAAAGCCCCAGTGTTGCTGCGCCTGTGAAAGCACTTCCAAGGAAGGGTGCTGGCTAGCAACAGCTTTCAGTGCTGGCACTTTTCATCTCTGAGCAATTGCTCGACGTTTGCAATTTCACACCTGACCGCTCCTTCGACTGCGCGAGAGGATGAGCAGAAGATTAGGTGGCTAGAGAAGCGCAAAGCCCCAGTGTTCTAAGGGCTACAAAAGCGCTTCCAAGGAAGGGTGCTGGCTAGCAACAGCTTTCAGTGCTGGCACTTTTCATCTCTGAGCAATTGCTCGACGTTTGCAATTTCTCAACTTGTGTCTACGAGACGGAGAGATAGTGACCGTGACGTTTGGTGGGTAGAGAAGCGCAAAGCCCCAGTGTTGCTGCGCCTGTGAAAGCGCTTCCAAGGAAGGGTGCTGGCTAGCAACAGCTTTCAGTGCTGGCACTTTTCATCTCTGAGCAATTGCTCGACGTTTGCAATTTCTCACCTGAGCTCTCTTTAGAGTGCGTGAGAGGATGAGCAGAAGATTAGGTGGCTAGAGAAGCCCAGAGCCCCAGTGTTCTTAGGCCTACAAAAGCGCTTCCAAGGAAGGGTGCTGGCTAGCAACAGCTTTCAGTGCTGGCACTTTTCATCTCTGAGCAATTGCTCGACGTTTGCAATTTCTCACCTGAGCTGTCTTTATAGTGAGCGAGAGGATGAGCAGAAGATTAGGTGGCTAGAGAAATACAGAGCCCCAGTGTTCTTAGGGCTACAAAGGCACTTTCAAGGAAGGGTGCTGGCTAGCAAGAGCTTTCAGTGCTGGCGCTTTTCATCTCTGAGCAATTGCTCGATGTTTGCAATTTCTCAACTCGTATCTACGAGACAGAAAGAGAATGACCGTGATGTTCGGTGGGTAGAGAAGCGCAAAGCCCCAGTGTTGCTGCGCCTGTGAAAGCACTTCCAAGGAAGGGTGCTGGCTAGCAACAGCTTTCAGTGCTGGCACTTTTCATCTCTGAGCAATTGCTCGACCTTTGCAATTTCTCAGCTCGTGTCTACGAGACGGAGAGATAGTGAGCGTGACGTTTGGTGGCTAGAGAAGCGCAAAGCCCCAGTGTTGCTGCGCCTGTGAAAGCGCTTCCAAGGAAGGGTGCTGGCTAGCAACAGCTTTCAGTGCTGGCACTTTTCATCTCTGAGCAATTGCTCGACGTTTGCAATTTCTCACCTGAGCTCTCTTTAGACTGCGCGAGAGGATGAGCAGAAGATTAGGTGGCTAGAGAAGCCCAGAGCCCCAGTGTTCTTAGGCCTACAAAAGCGCTTCCAAAGAAGGGTGCTGGCTAGCAACAGCTTTCAGTGCTGGCACTTTTCATCTCTGAGCAATTGCTCGACGTTTGCAATTTCTCAACTCGTGTCTATGAGACAGAAAGAGAATGACCATGATGTTTGGTTGGTAGAGAAGCGCAAAGCCCCAGTGTTGCTGTGTCTGTGAAAGCGCTTCCAAGGAAGGGTGCTGGCTAGCAACAGCTTTCAGTGCTGGCACTTTTCATCTCTGAGCAATTGCTCGACGTTTGCAATTTCTCACCTGAGCTGTCTTTATAGTGCACGAGAGGATGAGCAGAAGATTAGGTGGCTAGAGAAATACAGAGCCCCAGTGTTCTTAGGGCTACAAAGGCACTTCCAAGGAAGGGTGCTGGCTAGCAACAGCTTTCAGTGCTAGCACTTTTCATCTCTGAGCAATTGCTGGATGTTTCCAATTTCACAGCTCGTGTCTACGAGACGGAAAGAGAATGACTGTGATGTTTGGTGGGTAGAGAAGCGCAAAGCCCCAGTGTTGCTGCGCCTGTGAAAGCTCTTCCAAGGAAGGGTGCTGGCTAGCAACAGCTTTCAGTGCTGGCACTTTTCATCTCTGAGCAATTGCTGGACGTTTGCAATCTCTCACCTGAGCTCTCTTTAGACTGCGCGAGAGGATGAGCAGAAGATTAGGTGGCTAGAGAAGCCCAGAGCCGCAGTGTTCTCAGGGTTACAAAAGCGCTTCCAAGGAAGGGTGCTGGCTAGCAACAGCTTTCAGTGCTGGCACTTTTCATCTCTGAGCAATTGCTCGATGTTTGCAATTTCTCAACTCGTGTCTATGAGACAGAAAGAGAATGACCGTGACATTTGTTTGGTAGAGAAGCGCAAAGCCCCAGTGTTGCTGCGCCTGTGAAAGCGCTTCCAAGGAAGGGTGCTGGCTAGCCACAGCTTTCAGTGCTGGCACTTTTCATCTCTGAGCAATTGGTGGACATTTGCAATTTCTCACCTGAGCTCTCTTTAGACTGCGCGAGAGGATGAGCAGAAGATTAGGTGGCTAGAGAAGCCCAGAGCCCCAGTGTTCTTAGGGCTACAAGAGCGCTTCCAAGGAAGGGTGCTGGCTAGCAACAGCTTTCAGCGCTGGCAATTTTCATCTCTGAGCAATTGCTCGACGTTTGCAATTTCTCGGCTCGTGTCTACGAGACGGAAAGAGAATGACCGTGATATTTGGTTACTAGAGAAGCCCAGAGCCCCAGTGTTCTTAGGGCTACAAAAGCGCTTCCAAGGAAGGGTGCTGGCTAGCAAGAGCTTTCAGTGCTGGCACTTTTCATCTCTGAGCAATTGCTCGACGTTTGCAATTTCTCACCTGAGCTCTCTTTAGACTGCGCGAGAGGATGAGCAGAAGAGTAGGTGGCTAGAGAAGCCCAGAGCCCCAGTGTTCTTAGGGCTACAAAAGCGCTTCCAAGGAAGGGTGCTGGCCAGCAACAGCTTTCAGTGCTGGCACTTTTCATCTCTGAGCAATTGCTCGACGTTTGCAATTTCTCAACTCGTGTCTATGAGACAGAAAGAGAATGACCGTGACGTTTGGTTGGTAGAGAAGCGCAAAGCCCCAGTGTTGCTGCGCCTGTGAAAGCGCTTCCAAGGAAGGGCGCTGGCTAGCCACAGCTTTCAGTGCTGGCACTTTTCATCTCTGAGCAATTGCTCGACGTTTGCAATTTCTCACCTGAGCTCTCTTTAGACTGCGCGAGAGGATGAGCAGAAGATTAGGTGGCTAGAGAAGCCCAGAGCCCCAGTGTTCTTAGGGCTACAAGAGCGCTTCCAAGGAAGGGTGCTGGCTAGCAACAGCTTTCAGTGCTGGCACTTTTCATCTCTGAGCAATTGCTCGACGTTTGCGATTTCTCGGCTCGTGTCTACGAGAAGGAAAGAGAATG
Source organism: Sarcoramphus papa (assembly GCA_037962945.1). Lineage (NCBI taxonomy): Eukaryota > Metazoa > Chordata > Aves > Accipitriformes > Cathartidae > Sarcoramphus > Sarcoramphus papa. The sequence goes on from CM075586.1 coordinate 97,377,126, forward strand.
ACCGTGATATTTCGTTACTAGAGAAGCCCAGAGCCCCAGTGTTCTTAGGCCTACAAAAGCGCTTCCAAGGAAGGGTGCTGGCTAGCAACAGCTTTCAGTGCTGGCACTTTTCATCTCTGAGCAATTGCTCGACGTTTGCAATTTCTCAGCTCTTGTCTACGAGACAGAAAGAGAAGGACCGTGATGTTTGGTGGGTAGAGAAGCCCAAAGCCCCAGTGTTGCTGCGCCTGTGAAAGCGCTTCCAAGGAAGGGTGCTGGCTAGCAACAGCTTTCAGTGCTGGCACTTTTCATCTCTGAGCAATTGCTCGACGTTTGCAATTTCTCACCTGAGCTCTCTTTAGACTGCGCGAGAGGATGAGCAGAACATTAGGTGGCTAGAGAAGCCCAGAGCCCCAGTGTTCTTAGGCCTACAAAAGCGCTTCCAAGGAAGGGTGCTGGCTAGCAACAGCTTTCAGTGCTGGCACTTTTCATCTCTGAGCAATTGCTCGACGTTTGCAATTTCTCAGCTCGTGTCTACGAGATGCAGAGATAGTGACCGTGACGTTTGGTGGGTAGAGAAGCGCAAAGCCCCAGTGTTGCTGCGCCTGTGAAAGCGCTTCCAAGGAAGGGTGCTGGCTAGCCACAGCTTTCAGTGCTGGCACTTTTCATCTCTGAGCAATTGCTGGACGTTTGCAATTTCTCCCCTGAGCTCTCGTTAGACTGCGCGAGAGGATGAGCAGAAGATTAGGTGGCTAGAGAAATACAGAGCCCCAGTGTTCTTAGGGCTACAAGAGCGCTTCCAAGGAAGGGTGCTGGCTAGCAACAGCTTTCAGTGCTGGCACTTTTCATCTCTCAGCAATTGCTCGATGTTTGCAATTTCTCAGCTCTTGTCTACGAAACAGAGAGATAGTGACCGTGACGTTTGGTGGGTAGAGAAGCGCAAAGCCCCAGTGTTGCTGCGCCTGTGAAAGCGCTTCCAAGGAAGGGTGCTGGCTAGCAAGAGCTTTCAGTGCTGGCACTTTTCATCTCTGAGCAATTGCTCGACGTTTGCAATTTCTCACCTGAGCTCTCTTTAGACTGCGCGAGAGGATGAGCAGAAGGTTAGGTGGCTAGAGAAGCCCAGAGCCCCAGTGTTCTTAGGCCTACAAAAGCGCTTCCAAGGAAGGGTGCTGGCTAGCAACAGCTTTCAGTGCTGGCACTTTTCATCTCTGAGCAATTGCTCGACGTTTGCAATTTCACACCTGAGCTCTCTTTAGACTGCGCGAGAGGATGAGCAGAAGATTAGGTGGCTAGAGAAGCCCAGAGCCCCACTGTTCTTAGGGCTACAAGAGCGCTTCCAAGGAAGGGTGCTGGCTAGCAACAGCTTTCAGTGCTGGCACTTTTCATCTCTCAGCAATTGCTCGATGTTTGCAATTTCTCAGCTCTTGTCTACGAGACAGAAAGAGAATGACCGTGACGTTTGGTGGCTAGAGAAGCGCAAAGCCCCAGTGTTGCTGCGCCTGTGAAAGCGCTTCCAAGGAAGGGTGCTGGCTAGCAACAGCTTTCAGTGCTGGCACTTTTCATCTCTGAGCAATTGCTCGACGTTTGCAATTTCTCACCTGAGCTCTCTTTAGACTGCGCGAGAGGATGAGCAGAAGGTTAGGTGGCTAGAGAAGCCCAGAGCCCCAGTGTTCTTAGGCCTACAAAAGCGCTTCCAAGGAAGGGTGCTGGCTAGCAAGAGCTTTCAGTGCTGGCACTTTTCATCTCTGAGCAATTGCTCGACGTTTGCAATTTCTCAGCTCGTGTCTACGAGACAGAAAGACTGTCACGTTTGGTGGGTAGAGAAGCGCAAAGCCCCAGTGTTGCTGCGCCTGTGAAAGCGCTTCCAAGGAAGGGTGCTGGCTAGCAAGAGCTTTCAGTGCTGGCACTTTTCATCTCTGAGCAATTGCTCGACGTTTGCAATCTCTCACCTGAGCTCTCTTTAGACTGCGCGAGAGGATGAGCAGAAGATTAGGTGGCTAGAGAAGCCCAGAGCCCCAGTGTTCTTAGGCCTACAAGAACGCTTCCAAGGAAGGGTGCTGGCTAGCAACAGCTTTCAGTGCTGGCACTTTTCATCTCTGAGCAATTGCTCGACGTTTGCAATTTCTCACCTGAGCTCTCTTTAGAGTGCACGAGAGGATGAGCAGAAGATTAGGTGGCTAGAGAAGCCCACAACCCCAGTGTTCTTAGGGCTACAAAAGCGCTTCCAAGGAAGGGTGCTGGCTAGCAACAGCTTTCAGTGCTGGCACTTTTCATCTCTGAGCAATTGCTCGACGTTTGCAATTTCTCAGCTCGTGTCTACGAGACAGAAAGAGAATGACAGTGACGTTTGGTGGGTAGAGAATCGCAAAGCCCCAGTGTTGCTGCGCCTGTGAAAGCGCTTCCAAGGAAGGGTGCTGGCTAGCCACTGCTTTCAGTGCTGGCACTTTTCATCTCTGAGCAATTGCTGGACATTTGCAATTTCTCACCTGAGCTCTCTTTAGACTGCGCGAGAGGATGAGCAGAAGATTAGGTGGCTAGAGAAGCCCAGAGCCGCAGTGTTCTTAGGGCTACAAGAGCGCTTCCAAGGAAGGGTGCTGGCTAGCAACAGCTTTCAGTGCTGGCACTTTTCATCTCTGAGCAATTGCTGGACGTTTGCAATTTCTCACCTGAGCTCTCTTTAGACTGCGCGAGAGGATGAGCAGAAGGTTAGGTGGCTAGAGAAGCCCAGAGCCCCAGTGTTCTTAGGGCTACAAAAGCGCTTCCAAGGAAGGGTGCTGGCCAGCAAGAGCTTTCAGTGCTGGCACTTTTCATCTCTGAGCAATTGCTCGACGTTTGCAATCTCTCACCTGAGCTCTCTTTAGACTGCGCGAGAGGATGAGCAGAAGATTAGGTGGCTAGAGAAGCCCAGAGCCCCAGTGTTCTTAGGCCTACAAGAACGCTTCCAAGGAAGGGTGCTGGCTAGCAACAGCTTTCAGTGCTGGCACTTTTCATCTCTGAGCAATTGCTGGACGTTTGCAATTTCTCACCTGAGCTCTCTTTAGACTGCGCGAGAGGATGAGCAGAAGATTAGGTGGCTAGAGAAGCCCAGAGCCCAGTGTTCTTAGGCCTACAAAAGCGCTTCCAAGGAAGGGTGCTGGCTAGCAACAGCTTTCAGTGCTAGCACTTTTCATCTCTGAGCAATTGCTCGACGTTTGCAATTTCACAGCTCTTGTGTACGAGACGGAAAGAGAATGACCGTGACGTTTGGTGGCTAGAGAAGCGCAAAGCCCCAGTGTTGCTGTGCCTGTGAAAGCGCTTCCAAGGAAGGGTGCTGGCTAGCAACAGCTTTCAGTGCTGGCAATTTTCATCTCTGAGCAATTGCTCGACGTTTGCAATTTCTCACCTGAGCTCTCTTTAGACTGCGCGAGAGGATGAGCAGAAGATTAGGTGGCTAGAGAAGCCCAGAGCCGCAGTGTTCTTAGGCCTACAAAAGCGCTTCCAAGGAAGGGTGCTGGCTAGCAAGAGCTTTCAGTGCTGGCACTTTTCATCTCTGAGCAATTGCTCGACGTTTGCAATTTCTCAACTCGTGTCTATGAGACAGAAAGAGAATGACCGTGACGTTTGGTGGGTAGAGAAGCGCAAAGCCCCAGTGTTGCTGCGCCTGTGAAAGCACTTCCAAGGAAGGGTGCTGGCTAGCAAGAGCTTTCAGTGCTGGCACTTTTCATCTCTGAGCAATTGCTCGACGTTTGCAATTTCTCACGTGAGCTCTCTTTAGACTGCGCGAGAGGATGAGCAGAAGATTAGGTGGCTAGAGAAGCCCAGAGCCCCAGTGTTCTTAGGGCTACAAGAGCGCTTCCAAGGAAGGGTGCTGGCTAGCAACAGCTTTCAGCGCTGGCACTTTTCATCTCTGAGCAATTGCTCGACGTTTGCAATTTCTCAGCTCGTGTCTACGAGACGGAAAGAGAATGACCGTGATATTTGGTTACTAGAGAAGCCCAGAGCCCCGGAGTTCTGAGGGCTACAAAAGCACTTTCAAGGAAGGGTGCTGGCTAGCAAGAGCTTTCAGTGCTGGCACTTTTCATCTCTGAGCAATTGCTCGACGTTTGCAATTTCTCAGCTCGTGTCTACGAGACAGAAAGACTGTCACGTTTGGTGGCTAGAGAAGCGCAAAGCCCCAGTGTTGCTGCGCCTGTGAAAGCGCTTCCAAGGAAGGGTGCTGGCTAGCAACAGCTTTCAGTGCTGGCACTTTTCATCTCTGAGCAATTGCTCGACGTTTGCAATTTCTCACCTGAGCTCTCTTTAGACTGCGCGAGAGGATGAGCAGAAGATTAGGTGGCTAGAGAAGCCCAGAGCCCCAGTGTTCTTAGGGCTACAAAAGCGCTTCCAAGGAAGGGTGCTGGCTAGCAACAGCTTTCAGTGCTGGCACTTTTCATCTCTGAGCAATTGCTGGATGTATGCAATTTCTCACCTGAGCTCTCTTTAGACTGCGCGAGAGGATGAGCAGAAGTTTAGGTGGCTAGAGAAGCACAAAGCCCAAGTGTTACTGCGCCTGTGAAAGCGCTTCCAAGGAAGGGTGCTGGCTAGCAACAGCTTTCAGTGCTGGCACTTTTCATCTCTGAGCAATTGCTCGACGTTTGCAATTTCTCAGCTGAGCTCTCTTTAGAGTGCGCGAGAGGATGAGCAGACGATTAGGTGGCTAGAGAAGCCCAGAGCCCCAGTGTTCTTAGGCCTACAAAAGCGCTTCCAAGGAAGGGTGCTGGCTAGCAACAGCTTTCAGTGGTGGCACTTTTCATCTCTGAGCAATTGCTCGACGTTTGCAATTTCTCAGCTCGTGTCTACGAGACAGAAAGACTGTCACGTTTGGTGGGTAGAGAAGCGCAAAGCCCCAGTGTTGCTGCGCCTGTGAAAGCGCTTCCAAGGAAGGGTGCTGGCTAGCAACAGCTTTCAGTGCTGGCACTTTTCATCTCTGAGCAATTGCTCGACGTTTGCAATTTCTCCCCTGAGATCTCTTTAGACTGTGCGAGAGGATGAGCAGAAGATTAGGTGGCTAGAGAAGCCCAGAGCCGCAGTGTTCGTAGGCCTACAAGAGCGCTTCCAAGGAAGGGTGCTGGCTAGGAAGAGCTTTCAGTGCTGGCACTTTTCATCTCTGAGCAATTGCTCGACGTTTGCAATTTCTCAGCTCGTGTCTACGAGACAGAAAGAGAAGGACCGTGATGTTTGGTGGCTAGAGAAGCGCAAAGCCCCAGTGTTGCTGCGCCTGTGAAAGCGCTTCCAAGGAAGGGTGCTGGCTAGCAACAGCTTTCAGTGCTGGCACTTTTCATCTCTGAGCAATTGGTGGACATTTGCAATTTCACACCTCACCGCTCCTTCGACTGCGCGAGAGGATGAGCAGAAGATTAGGTGGCTAGAGAAGCCCAGAGCCCCAGTGTTCTTAGGCCTACAAAAGCGCTTCCAAGGAAGGGTGCTGGCTAGCAAGAGCTTTCAGTGCTGGCACTTTTCATCTCTGAGCAATTGCTCGACGTTTGCAATTTCTCAACTCGTGTCTACGAGACGGAGAGATAGTGACCGTGATGTTTGGTGGGCAGAGAAGCGCAAAGCCCCAGTGTTGCTGCGCCTGTGAAAGCGCTTCCAAGGAAGGGTGCTGGCTAGCAAGAGCTTTCAGTGCTGGCACTTTTCATCTCTGAGCAATTGCTCGACGTTTGCAATTTCTCACCTGAGCTCTCTTTAGAGTGCGCGAGAGGATGAGCAGAAGATTAGGTGGCTAGAGAAGCGCAAAGCCCCAGTGTTCTTAGGCCTACAAAAGCGCTTCCAAGGAAGGGTGCTGGCTAGCAACAGCTTTCAGTGCTGGCACTTTTCATCTCTGAGCAATTGCTGGATGTATGCAATTTCTCACCTGAGCTCTCTTTAGACTGCGCGAGAGGATGAGCAGAAGTTTAGGTGGCTAGAGAAGCACAAAGCCCAAGTGTTACTGCGCCTGTGAAAGCGCTTCCAAGGAAGGGTGCTGGCTAGCAACAGCTTTCAGTGCTGGCACTTTTCATCTCTGAGCAATTGCTGGACGTTTGCAATTTCTCACCTGAGCTCTCTTTAGACTGCGCGAGAGGATGAGCAGAAGATTAGGTGGCTAGAGAAGCCCAGAGCCCCAGTGTTCTTAGGCCTACAAAAGCGCTTCCAAGGAAGGCTGCTGGCTAGCAACAGCTTTCAGTGCTGGCACTTTTCATCTCTGAGCAATTGCTCGACGTTTGCAATTTCTCAACTCGTATGTACGAGACGGATAGATAGTGACCGTGACGTTTGGTGGCTAGAGAAGCGCAAAGCCCCAGTGTTGCTGCGCCTGTGAAAGCGCTTCCAAGGAAGGGTCCTGGCTAGCAAGAGCTTTCAGTGCTGGCACTTTTCATCTCTGAGCAATTGCTGGACGTTTGCAATTTCTCACCTGAGCTCTCTTTAGACTGCGCGAGAGGATGAGCAGAAGAGTAGGTGGCTAGAGAAGCGCAAAGCCCCAGTGTTCTTAGGGCTACAAAAGCGCTTCCAAGGAAGGGTGCTGGCTAGCAACAGCTTTCAGTGCTGGCACTTTTCATCTCTGAGCAATTGCTCGACGTTTGCAATTTCTCACCTGAGCTCTCTTTAGACTGCGCGAGAGGATGAGCAGAAGATTAGGTGGCTAGAGAAGCCCAGAGCCCCAGTGTTCTTAGGGCTACAAAAGCGCTTCCAAGGAAGGGTGCTGGCTAGCAACAGCTTTCAGTGCTGGCACTTTTCATCTCTGAGCAATTGCTCGACGTTTGCAATTTCTCACCTGAGCTCTCTTTAGACTGCGCGAGAGGATGAGCAGAAATTTAGGTGGCTAGAGAAGCACAAAGCCCAAGTGTTACTGCGCCTGTGAAAGCGCTTCCAAGGAAGGGTGCTGGCTAGCAACAGCTTTCAGTGCTGACACTTTTCATCTCTGAGCAATTGCTCGATGTTTGCAATTTCTCAGCTCTTGTCTACGAGACAGAAAGAGAAGGACCGTGATGTTTGGTGGCTAGAGAAGCGCAAAGCCCCAGTGTTGCTGTGTCTGTGAAAGCGCTTCCAAGGAAGGGTGCTGGCTAGCAACAGCTTTCAGTGCTGGCACTTTTCATCTCTGAGCAATTGCTGGACGTTTGCAATTTCTCACCTGAGCTCTCTTTAGACTGCGCGAGAGGATGAGCAGAAGAGTAGGTGGCTAGAGAAGCCCAGAGCCCCAGTGTGCTTAGGGCTACAAAAGCGCTTCCAAGGAAGGGTGCTGGCTAGCAACAGCTTTCAGTGCTGGCACTTTTCATCTCTGAGCAATTGCTCGACGTTTGCAATTTCTCGGCTCGTGTCTACGAGACGGAAACAGAATGAATGTGATATTTGGTGGCTAGAGAAGCCCAGAGCCCCAGTGTTCTTAGGGCTACAAAAGCGCTTCCAAGGAAGGGTGCTGGCTAGCAAGAGCTTTCAGTGCTGGCACTTTTCATCTCTGAGCAATTGCTGGATGTTTGCAATTTCTCACCTGAGCTCTCTTTAGAGTGCGCGAGAGGATGAGCAGAAGATTAGGTGGCTAGAGAAGCCCAGAGCCCCGGAGTTCTTAGGGCTACAAAAGCACTTCCAAGGAAGGGTGCTGGCTAGCAACCGCTTTCAGTGCTGGCACTTTTCATCTCTGAGCAATTGCTCGACGTTTGCAATTTCTCAGCTCGTGTCTACGAGACAGAAAGACTGTCACGTTTGGTGGGTAGAGAAGCGGAAAGCCCCAGTGTTGCTGCGCCTGTGAAAGCGCTTCCAAGGAAGGGTGCTGGCTAGCAACAGCTTTCAGTGCTGGCACTTTTCATCTCTGAGCAATTGCTCGACGTTTGCAATTTCTCACCTGAGCTGTCTTTATAGTGAGCGAGAGGATGAGCAGAAGATTAGGTGGCTAGAGAAGCCCAGAGCCCCAGTGTTCTTAGGGCTACAAGAGCGCTTCCAAGGAAGGGTGCTGGCTAGCAACAGCTTTCAGTGCTGGCACTTTTCATCTCTGAGCAATTGCTCGACGTTTGCAATTTCTGACCTGAGCTCTCTTTAGACTGCACGAGAGGATGAGCAGAAGATTAGGTGGCTAGAGAAGCCCAGAGCCCCAGTGTTCTTAGGGCTACAAAAGCGTTTCCAAGGAAGGGGGCTGGCTAGCAACAGCTTTCAGTGCTGGCACTTTTCATCTCTGAGCAATTGCTCGACGTTTGCAATTTCTCAGCTCGTGTCTACGAGACGGAGAGATAGTGACCGTGACGTTTGGTGGGTAGAGAAGCGCAAAGCCCCAGTGTTGCTGCGCCTGTGAAAGCGCTTCCAAGGAAGGGTGCTGGCTAGCAACAGCTTTCAGTGCTGGCACTTTTCATCTCTGAGCAATTGCTGGACGTTTGCAATTTCTCACCTGAGCTCTCTTTAGACTGCGCGAGAGGATGAGCAGAAGAGTAGGTGGCTAGAGAAGCGCAAAGCCCCAGTGTTCTTAGGGCTACAAAAGCGCTTCCAAGGAAGGGTGCTGGCTAGCAAGAGCTTTCAGTGCTGGCACTTTTCATCTCTGAGCAATTGCTCGACGTTTGCAATTTCTCACCTGAGCTCTCTTTAGACTGCGCGAGAGGATGAGCAGAAGATTAGGTGGCTAGAGAAGCCCAGAGCCCCAGTGTTCTTAGGGCTACAAAAGCGCTTCCAAGGAAGGGTGCTGGCTAGCAACAGCTTTCAGTGCTGGCACTTTTCATCTCTGAGCAATTGCTCGACGTTTGCAATTTCTCACCTGAGCTCTCTTTAGACTGCGCGAGAGGATGAGCAGAAGTTTAGGTGGCTAGAGAAGCACAAAGCCCAAGTGTTACTGCGCCTGTGAAAGCGCTTCCAAGGAAGGGTGCTGGCTAGCAACAGCTTTCAGTGCTGACACTTTTCATCTCTGAGCAATTGCTCGATGTTTGCAATTTCTCAGCTCTTGTCTACGAGACAGAAAGAGAAGGACCGTGATGATTGGTGGCTAGAGAAGCGCAAAGCCCCAGTGTTGCTGTGTCTGTGAAAGCGCTTCCAAGGAAGGGTGCTGGCTAGCAACAGCTTTCAGTGCTGGCACTTTTCATCTCTGAGCAATTGCTCGACGTTTGCAATTTCTCACCTGAGCTCTCTTTAGACTGCGCGAGAGGATGAGCAGAAGATTAGGTGGCTAGAGAAGCCCAGAGCCCCAGTGTTCTTAGGCCTACAAAAGCGCTTCCAAGGAAGGGTGCTGGCTAGCAACAGCTTTCAGTTCTGGCGCTTTTCATCTCTGAGCAATTGCTCGACGTTTGCAATTTCTCGGCTCGTGTCTACGAGACGGAAAGAGAATGAATGTGATATTTGGTGGCTAGAGAAGCCCAGAGCCCCAGTGTTCTTAGGGCTACAAAAGCGCTTCCAAGGAAGGGTGCTGGCTAGCAAGAGCTTTCAGTGCTGGCACTTTTCATCTCTGAGCAATTGCTGGACGTTTGCAATTTCTCACCTGAGCTCTCTTTAGACTGCGCGAGAGGATGAGCAGAAGATTAGGTGGCTAGAGAAGCCCAGAGCCCCGGAGTTCTTAGGGCTACAAAAGCACTTCCAAGGAATGGTGCTGGCTAGCAACCGCTTTCAGTGCTGGCACTTTTCATCTCTGAGCAATTGCTCGACGTTTGCAATTTCTCAGCTCGTGTCTACGAGACAGAAAGACTGTCACGTTTGGTGGGTAGAGAAGCGCAAAGCCCCAGTGTTGCTGCGCCTGTGAAAGCGCTTCCAAGGAAGGGTGCTGGCTAGCAAGAGCTTTCAGTGCTGGCACTTTTCATCTCTGAGCAATTGCTCGACGTTTGCAATTTCTCACCTGAGCTGTCTTTATAGTGAGCGAGAGGATGAGCAGAAGATTAGGTGGCTAGAGAAGCCCAGAGCCCCAGTGTTCTTAGGGCTACAAGAGCGCTTCCAAGGAAGGGTGCTGGCTAGCAACAGCTTTCAGTGCTGGCACTTTTCATCTCTGAGCAATTGCTCGACGTTTGCAATTTCTGACCTGAGCTCTCTTTAGACTGCACGAGAGGATGAGCAGAAGATTAGGTGGCTAGAGAAGCCCAGAGCCCCAGTGTTCTTAGGGCTACAAAAGCGTTTCCAAGGAAGGGGGCTGGCTAGCAACAGCTTTCAGTGCTGGCACTTTTCATCTCTGAGCAATTGCTCGACGTTTGCAATTTCTCAACTCGTATGTACGAGACGGATAGATAGTGACCGTGACGTTTGGTGGCTAGAGAAGCGCAAAGCCCCAGTGTTGCTGCGCCTGTGAAAGCGCTTCCAAGGAAGGGTGCTGGCTAGCAAGAGCTTTCAGTGCTGGCACTTTTCATCTCTGAGCAATTGCTGGACGTTTGCAATTTCTCACCTGAGCTCTCTTTAGACTGCGCGAGAGGATGAGCAGAAGAGTAGGTGGCTAGAGAAGCCCAGAGCCCCAGTGTTCTTAGGGCTACAAAAGCGCTTCCAAGGAAGGGTGCTGGCTAGCAAGAGCTTTCAGTGCTGGCACTTTTCATCTCTGAGCAATTGCTCGACGTTTGCAATTTCTCACCTGAGCTCTCTTTAGACTGCGCGAGAGGATGAGCAGAAGATTAGGTGGCTAGAGAAGCCCAGAGCCCCAGTGTTCTTAGGGCTACAAAAGCGCTTCCAAGGAAGGGTGCTGGCTAGCAACAGCTTTCAGTGCTGGCACTTTTCATCTCTGAGCAATTGCTCGACGTTTGCAATTTCTCACCTGAGCTCTCTTTAGACTGCGCGAGAGGATGAGCAGAAGATTAGGTGGCTAGAGAAGCCCAGAGCCCCGGAGTTCTTAGGGCTACAAAAGCACTTCCAAGGAATGGTGCTGGCTAGCAACCGCTTTCAGTGCTGGCACTTTTCATCTCTGAGCAATTGCTCGACGTTTGCAATTTCTCAGCTCGTGTCTACGAGACAGAAAGACTGTCACGTTTGGTGGGTAGAGAAGCGGAAAGCCCCAGTGTTGCTGCGCCTGTGAAATCGCTTCCAAGGAAGGGTGCTGGCTGGCAACAGCTTTCAGTGCTGGCACTTTTCATCTCTGAGCAATTGCTCGACGTTTGCAATTTCTCACCTGAGCTGTCTTTATAGTGAGCGAGAGGATGAGCAGAAGATTAGGTGGCTAGAGAAGCCCAGAGCCCCAGTGTTCTTAGGGCTACAAGAGCGCTTCCAAGGAAGGGTGCTGGCTAGCAACAGCTTTCAGTGCTGGCACTTTTCATCTCTGAGCAATTGCTCGACGTTTGCAATTTCTCACCTGAGCTCTCTTTAGACTGCACGAGAGGATGAGCAGAAGATTAGGTGGCTAGAGAAATACAGAGCCCCAGTGTTCTTAGGGCTACCAAGGCACTTCCAAGGAAGGGTGCTGGCTAGCAAGAGCTTTCAGTGCTGGCACTTTTCATCTCTGAGCAATTGCTCGACGTTTGCAATTTCTCAACTCGTATGTACGAGACGGATAGATAGTGACCGTGACGTTTGGTGGCTAGAGAAGCGCAAAGCCCCAGTGTTGCTGCGCCTGTGAAAGCGCTTCCAAGGAAGGGTGCTGGCTAGCAAGAGCTTTCAGTGCTGGCACTTTTCATCTCTGAGCAATTGCTGGACGTTTGCAATTTCTCACCTGAGCTCTCTTTAGACTGCGCGAGAGGATGAGCAGAAGAGTAGGTGGCTAGAGAAGCGCAAAGCCCCAGTGTTCTTAGGGCTACAAAAGCGCTTCCAAGGAAGGGTGCTGGCTAGCAAGAGCTTTCAGTGCTGGCACTTTTCATCTCTGAGCAATTGCTCGACGTTTGCAATTTCTCACCTGAGCTCTCTTTAGACTGCGCGAGAGGATGAGCAGAAGATTAGGTGGCTAGAGAAGCCCAGAGCCCCAGTGTTCTTAGGCCTACAAAAGCGCTTCCAAGGAAGGGTGCTGGCTAGCAACAGCTTTCAGTGCTGGCACTTTTCATCTCTGAGCAATTGCTCGACGTTTGCAATTTCTCACCTGAGCTCTCTTTTGACTGCACGAGAGGATGAGCAGAAGATTAGGTGGCTAGAGAAGCCCAGAGCCCCAGTGTTCTTAGGGCTACAAAAGCGCTTCCAAGGAAGGGTGCTGGCTAGCAACAGCTTTCAGTGCTGGCACTTTTCATCTCTGAGCAATTGCTCGACGTTTGCAATTTCTGACCTGAGCTCTCTTTAGACTGCACGAGAGGATGAGCAGAAGATTAGGTGGCTAGAGAAATACAGAGCCCCACTGTTCTTAGGGCTACAAAGGCACTTCCAAGGAAGGCTGCTGGCTAGCAAGAGCTTTCAGTGCTGGCACTTTTCATCTCTGAGCAATTGCTCAACGTTTGCAATTTCTCACCTGAGCTCTCTTTAGACTGCGCGAGAGGATGAGCAGAAGAGTAGGTGGCTAGAGAAGCCCAGAGCCCCAGTGTTCTTAGGGCTACAAAAGCGCTTCCAAGGAAGGGTGCTGGCCAGCAACAGCTTTCAGTGCTGGCACTTTTCATCTCTGAGCAATTGCTCGACGTTTGCAATTTCTCACCTGAGCTCTCTTTAGAGTGCGCGAGAGGATGAGCAGAAGATTAGGTGGCTAGAGAAGCCCAGAGCCCCAGTGTTCTTAGGCCTACAAGAACGCTTCCAAGGAAGGGTGCTGGCTAGCAAGAGCTTTCAGTGCTGGCACTTTTCATCTCTGAGCAATTGCGCGACGTTTGCAATTTCTCAACTGTGCTCTCTTTAGAGTGCACGAGAGGATGAGCAGAAGATTCGGTGGCTACAGAAGCCCACAACCCCAGTGTTCTTAGGCCTACAAAAGCGCTTCCAAGGAAGGGTGCTGGCTAGCAACAGCTTTCAGTGCTGGCACTTTTCATCTCTGAGCAATTGCTCGACGTTTGCAATTTCTCAGCTCGTGTCTACGAGACAGAAAGTCTGTCACGTTTGGTGGCTAGAGAAGCGCAAAGCCCCAGTGTTGCTGCACCTGTGAAAGCGCTTCCAAGGAAGGGTGCTGGCTAGCAAGAGCTTTCAGTGCTGGCACTTTTCATCTCTGAGCAATTGCTCGACGTTTGCAATTTCTCAGCTCTTATGTACGAGACGGATAGATAGTGACCGTGACGTTTGGTGGGTAGAGAAGCGCAAAGCCCCAGTGTTGCTGCGCCTGTGAAAGCGCTTCCAAGGAAGGGTGCTGGCTAGCAACAGCTTTCAGTGCTGGCACTTTTCATTTCTGAGCAATTGCTCGACGTTTGCAATTTCTCACCTGAGCTCTCTTTAGACTGCGCGAGAGGATGAGCAGAAGATTAGGTGGCTAGAGTAGCCCAGAGCCCCAGTGTTCTTAGGGCTACAAAAGCGCTTCCAAGGAAGGGTGCTGGCTAGCAACAGCTTTCAGTGCTGGCACTTTTCATCTCTGAGCAATTGCTGGACGTTTGCAATTTCACACCTGAGCTCTCTTTAGAGTGCGCGAGAGGATGAGCAGAAGATTAGGTGGCTAGAGAAGTCCAGAGCCCCAGTGTTCTTAGGGCTACAAGAGCGCTTCCAAGGAAGGGTGCTGGCTAGCAACAGCTTTCAGTGCTGGCACTTTTCATCTCTGAGCAATTGCTCGACGTTTGCAATTTCTCACCTGAGCTCTCTTTAGAGTGCACGAGAGGATGAGCAGAAGATTAGGTGGCTAGAGAAGCCCACAACCCCAGTGTTCTTAGGCCTACAAAAGCGCTTCCAAGGAAGGGTGCTGGCTAGCAACAGCTTTCAGTGCTGGCACTTTTCATCTCTGAGCAATTGCTCGACCTTTGCAATTTCTCAGCTCGTGTCTACGAGACAGAAAGAGAATGACAGTGACGTTTGGTGGGTAGAGAAGCGCAAAGCCCCAGTGTTGCTGCGCCTGTGAAAGCGCTTCCAAGGAAGGGTGCTGGCTAGCAAGAGCTTTCAGTGCTGGCACTTTTCATCTCTGAGCAATTGCTGGACGTTTGCAATTTCTCACCTGAGCTCTCTTTAGACTGCGCGAGAGGATGAGCAGAAGATTAGGTGGCTAGAGAAGCCCAGAGCCCCAGTGTTCTTAGGGCTACAAAAGCGCTTCCAAGGAAGGGTGCTGGCTAGCAACAGCTTTCAGTGCTGGCACTTTTCATCTCTGAGCAATTGCTGGACGTTTGCAATTTCTCACCTGAGCTCTCTTTAGACTGCGCGAGAGGATGAGCAGAAGATTAGGTGGCTAGAGAAGCCCAGAGCCCCGGAGTTCTTAGGGCTACAAAAGCACTTCCAAGGAATGGTGCTGGCTAGCAACCGCTTTCAGTGCTGGCACTTTTCATCTCTGAGCAATTGCTCGACGTTTGCAATTTCTCAGCTCGTGTCTACGAGACAGAAAGACTGTCACGTTTGGTGGGTAGAGAAGCGGAAAGCCCCAGTGTTGCTGCGCCTGTGAAATCGCTTCCAAGGAAGGGTGCTGGCTAGCAACAGCTTTCAGTGCTGGCACTTTTCATCTCTGAGCAATTGCTCGACGTTTGCAATTTCTCACCTGAGCTGTCTTTATAGTGAGCGAGAGGATGAGCAGAAGATTAGGTGGCTAGAGAAGCCCAGAGCCCCAGTGTTCTTAGGGCTACAAGAGCGCTTCCAAGGAAGGGTGCTGGCTAGCAACAGCTTTCAGTGCTGGCACTTTTCATCTCTGAGCAATTGCTCGACTTTTGCAATTTCTCACCTGAGCTCTCTTTAGACTGCACGAGAGGATGAGCAGAAGATTAGGTGGCTAGAGAAATACAGAGCCCCAGTGTTCTTAGGGCTACCAAGGCACTTCCAAGGAAGGCTGCTGGCTAGCAACAGCTTTCAGTGCTGGCACTTTTCATCTCTGAGCAATTGCTCGACGTTTGCAATTTCTCAACTCGTATGTACGAGACGGATAGATAGTGACCGTGACGTTTGGTGGCTAGAGAAGCGCAAAGCCCCAGTGTTGCTGCGCCTGTGAAAGCGCTTCCAAGGAAGGGTGCTGGCTAGCAAGAGCTTTCAGTGCTGGCACTTTTCATCTCTGAGCAATTGCTGGACGTTTGCAATTTCTCACCTGAGCTCTCTTTAGACTGCGCGAGAGGATGAGCAGAAGAGTAGGTGGCTAGAGAAGCGCAAAGCCCCAGTGTTCTTAGGGCTACAAAAGCGCTTCCAAGGAAGGGTGCTGGCTAGCAAGAGCTTTCAGTGCTGGCACTTTTCATCTCTGAGCAATTGCTCGACGTTTGCAATTTCTCACCTGAGCTCTCTTTAGACTGCGCGAGAGGATGAGCAGAAGATTAGGTGGCTAGAGAAGCCCAGAGCCCCAGTGTTCTTAGGGCTACAAAAGCGCTTCCAAGGAAGGGTGCTGGCTAGCAACAGCTTTCAGTGCTGGCACTTTTCATCTCTGAGCAATTGCTCGACGTTTGCAATCTCTCACCTGAGCTCTCTTTAGACTGCGCGAGAGGATGAGCAGAAGAGTAGGTGGCTAGAGAAGCCCAGAGCCCCAGTGTTCTTAGGCCTACAAAAGCGCTTCCAAGGAAGGGTGCTGGCTAGCAACAGCTTTCAGTGCTGGCACTTTTCATCTCTGAGCAATTGCTCGACGTTTGCAATTTCTGACCTGAGCTCTCTTTAGACTGCACGAGAGGATGAGCAGAAGATTAGGTGGCTAGAGAAATACAGAGCCCCAGTGTTCTTAGGGCTACAAAGGCACTTCCAAGGAAGGCTGCTGGCTAGCAAGAGCTTTCAGTGCTGGCACTTTTCATCTCTGAGCAATTGCTCGACGTTTGCAATTTCTCACCTGAGCTCTCTTTAGACTGCGCAAGAGGATGAGCAGAAGATTAGGTGGCTAGAGAAGCCCAGAGCCCCAGTGTTCTTAGGGCTACAAAAGCGCTTCCAAGGAAGGGTGCTGGCTAGCAAGAGCTTTCAGTGCTGGCACTTTTCATCTCTGAGCAATTGCTCGACGTTTGCAATTTCTCACCTGAGCTCTCTTTAGACTGCGCGAGAGGATGAGCAGAAGATTAGGTGGCTAGAGAAGCCCAGAGCCCCGGAGTTCTTAGGGCTACAAAAGCACTTCCAAGGAATGGTGCTGGCTAGCAACCGCTTTCAGTGCTGGCACTTTTCATCTCTGAGCAATTGCTCGACGTTTGCAATTTCTCAGCTCGTGTCTACGAGACAGAAAGACTGTCACGTTTGGTGGGTAGAGAAGCGGAAAGCCCCAGTGTTGCTGCGCCTGTGAAAGCGCTTCCAAGGAAGGGTGCTGGCTAGCAAGAGCTTTCAGTGCTGGCACTTTTCATCTCTGAGCAATTGCTCGACGTTTGCAATTTCTCACCTGAGCTGTCTTTATAGTGAGCGAGAGGATGAGCAGAAGATTAGGTGGCTAGAGAAGCCCAGAGCCCCAGTGTTCTTAGGGCTACAAGAGCGCTTCCAAGGAAGGGTGCTGGCTAGCAACAGCTTTCAGTGCTGGCACTTTTCATCTCTGAGCAATTGCTCGACGTTTGCAATTTCTGACCTGAGCTCTCTTTAGACTGCACGAGAGGATGAGCAGAAGATTAGGTGGCTAGAGAAATACAGAGCCCCAGTGTTCTTAGGGCTACCAAGGCACTTCCAAGGAAGGCTGCTGGCTAGCAACACCTTTCAGTGCTGGCACTTTTCATCTCTGAGCAATTGCTCGACGTTTGCAATTTCTCAACTCGTATGTACGAGACGGATAGATAGTGACCGTGACGTTTGGTGGCTAGAGAAGCGCAAAGCCCCAGTGTTGCTGCGCCTGTGAAAGCGCTTCCAAGGAAGGGTGCTGGCTAGCAAGAGCTTTCAGTGCTGGCACTTTTCATCTCTGAGCAATTGCTGGACGTTTGCAATTTCTCACCTGAGCTCTCTTTAGACTGCGCGAGAGGATGAGCAGAAGAGTAGGTGGCTAGAGAAGCGCAAAGCCCCAGTGTTCTTAGGGCTACAAAAGCGCTTCCAAGGAAGGGTGCTGGCTAGCAAGAGCTTTCAGTGCTGGCACTTTTCATCTCTGAGCAATTGCTCGACGTTTGCAATTTCTCACCTGAGCTCTCTTTAGACTGCGCGAGAGGATGAGCAGAAGATTAGGTGGCTAGAGAAGCCCAGAGCCCCAGTGTTCTTAGGGCTACAAAAGCGCTTCCAAGGAAGGGTGCTGGCTAGCAACAGCTTTCAGTGCTGGCACTTTTCATCTCTGAGCAATTGCTCGACGTTTGCAATTTCTCACCTGAGCTCTCTTTAGACTGCGCGAGAGGATGAGCAGAAGATTAGGTGGCTAGAGAAGCCCAGAGCCCCAGTGTTCTTAGGCCTACAAAAGCGCTTCCAAGGAAGGGTGCTGGCTAGCAAGAGCTTTCAGTGCTGGCACTTTTCATCTCTGAGCAATTGCTCGACGTTTGCAATTTCTCACCTGAGCTCTCTTTAGACTGCACGAGAGGATGAGCAGAAGATTAGGTGGCTAGAGAAATACAGAGCCCCAGTGTTCTTAGGGCTACAAAGGCACTTCCAAGGAAGGCTGCTGGCTAGCAAGAGCTTTCAGTGCTGGCACTTTTCATCTCTGAGCAATTGCTCAACGTTTGCAATTTCTCACCTGAGCTCTCTTTAGACTGCGCGAGAGGATGAGCAGAAGAGTAGGTGGCTAGAGAAGCCCAGAGCCCCAGTGTTCTTAGGGCTACAAAAGCGCTTCCAAGGAAGGGTGCTGGCCAGCAACAGCTTTCAGTGCTGGCACTTTTCATCTCTGAGCAATTGCTCGACGTTTGCAATTTCTCACCTGAGCTCTCTTTAGAGTGCGCGAGAGGATGAGCAGAAGATTAGGTGGCTAGAGAAGCCCAGAGCCCCAGTGTTCTTAGGCCTACAAGAACGCTTCCAAGGAAGGGTGCTGGCTAGCAAGAGCTTTCAGTGCTGGCACTTTTCATCTCTGAGCAATTGCTCGACGTTTGCAATTTCTCACCTGAGCTCTCTTTAGAGTGCACGAGAGGATGAGCAGAAGATTAGGTGGCTACAGAAGCCCACAACCCCAGTGTTCTTAGGCCTACAAAAGCGCTTCCAAGGAAGGGTGCTGGCTAGCAAGAGCTTTCAGTGCTGGCACTTTTCATCTCTGAGCAATTGCTCGATGTTTGCAATTTCTCAACTCGTATCTACGAGACAGAAAGACTGTCACGTTTGGTGGCTAGAGAAGCGCAAAGCCCCAGTGTTGCTGTGCCTGTGAAAGCGCTTCCAAGGAAGGGTGCTGGCTAGCCACAGCTTTCAGTGCTGGCACTTTTCATCTCTGAGCAATTGCTGGACATTTGCAATTTCTCCCCTGAGCTCTCTTTAGACTGCGCGAGAGGATGAGCAGAAGATTAGGTGGCTAGAGAAGCCCAGAGCCCCACTGTTCTTAGGGCTACAAGAGCGCTTCCAAGGAAGGGTGCTGGCTAGCAACAGCTTTCAGTGCTGGCACTTTTCATCTCTGAGCAATTGCTCGACGTTTGCAATTTCTCAGCTCGTGTCTACGAGACAGAAAGTCTGTCACGTTTGGTGGCTAGAGAAGCGCAAAGCCCCAGTGTTGCTGCACCTGTGAAAGCGCTTCCAAGGAAGGGTGCTGGCTAGCAAGAGCTTTCAGTGCTGGCACTTTTCATCTCTGAGCAATTGCTCGACGTTTGCAATTTCTCAGCTCTTATGTACGAGACGGATAGATAGTGACCGTGACGTTTGGTGGCTAGAGAAGCGCAAAGCCCCAGTGTTGCTGCGCCTGTGAAAGCGCTTCCAAGGAAGGGTGCTGGCTAGCAACAGCTTTCAGTGCTGGCACTTTTCATCTCTGAGCAATTGCTCGACGTTTGCAATTTCTCACCTGAGCTCTCTTTAGACTGCGCGAGAGGATGAGCAGAAGATTAGGTGGCTAGAGTAGCCCAGAGCCCCAGTGTTCTTAGGGCTACAAAAGCGCTTCCAAGGAAGGGTGCTGGCTAGCAACAGCTTTCAGTGCTGGCACTTTTCATCTCTGAGCAATTGCTGGACGTTTGCAATTTCACACCTGAGCTCTCTTTAGACTGCGCGAGAGGATGAGCAGAAGATTAGGTGGCTAGAGAAGCCCACAACCCCAGTGTTCTTAGGCCTACAAAAGCGCTTCCAAGGAAGGGTGCTGGCTAGCAACAGCTTTCAGTGCTGGCACTTTTCATCTCTGAGCAATTGCTCGACCTTTGCAATTTCTCAGCTCGTGTCTACGAGTCAGAAAGAGAATGACAGTGACGTTTGGTGGCTAGAGAAGCGCAAAGCCCCAGTGTTGCTGCGCCTGTGAAAGCGCTTCCAAGGAAGGGTGCTGGCTAGCCACTGCTTTCAGTGCTGGCACTTTTCATCTCTGAGCAATTGCTGGACATTTGCAATTTCTCACCTGAGCTCTCTTTAGACTGCGCGAGAGGATGAGCAGAAGATTAGGTGGCTAGAGAAGCCCAGAGCCCCAGTGTTCTTAGGGCTACAAGAGCGCTTCCAAGGAAGGGTGCTGGCTAGCAACAGCTTTCAGTGCTGGCACTTTTCATCTCTGAGCAATTGCTCGACGTTTGCGATTTCTCGGCTCGTGTCTACGAGACGGAAAGAGAATGACCGTGATATTTGGTTACTAGAGAAGCCCAGAGCCCCAGTGTTCTTAGGGCTACAAAAGCGCTTCCAAGGAAGGGTGCTGGCTAGGAAGAGCTTTCAGTGCTGGCACTTTTCATCTCTGAGCAATTGCTCGACGTTTGCAATTTCTCAGCTCTTGTCTACGACACTGAAAGAGAATGACCGTGATGTTTGGTGGCTAGAGAAGCGCAAAGCCCCAGTGTTGCTGCGCCTGTGAAAGCGCTTCCAAGGAAGGGTGCTGGCTAGCAACAGCTTTCAGTGCTGGCACTTTTCATCTCTGAGCAATTGCTCGACGTTTGCAATTTCTCACCTGAGCTCTCTTTAGACTGCGCGAGAGGATGAGCAGAAGAGTAGGTGGCTAGAGAAGCCCAGAGCCCCAGTGTTCTTAGGCCTACAAAAGCGCTTCCAAGGAAGGGTGCTGGCTAGCAACAGCTTTCAGTGCTGGCACTTTTCATCTCTGAGCAATCGCTCGACGTTTGCAATTTCTCAGCTCGTGTCTACGAGACGGAGAGATAGTGACCGTGACGTTTGGTGGCTAGAGAAGCGCAAAGCCCCAGTGTTGCTGTGCCTGTGAAAGTGCTTCCAAGGAAGGGTGCTGGCTAGCCACAGCTTTCAGTGCTGGCCCTTTTCATCTCTGAGCAATTGCTCGACGTTTGCAATCTCTCACGTGAGCTCTCTTTAGACTGCGCGAGAGAATGAGCAGAAGAGTATGTGGCTAGAGAAGCCCAGAGCCCCACTGTTCTTAGGGCTACAAGAGCGCTTCCAAGGAAGGGTGCTGGCTAGCAACAGCTTTCAGTGCTGGCACTTTTCATCTCTCAGCAACTGCTCGATGTTTGCAATTTCTCAGCTCTTGTCTACGAGACAGAACTAGAAGGACCGTGACGTTTGGTGGCTAGAGAAGCGCAAAGCCCCAGTGTTGCTGCGCCTGTGAAAGCGCTTCCAAGGAAGGGTGCTGGCTAGCAACAGCTTTCAGTGCTGGCACTTTTCATCTCTGAGCAATTGCTGGACGTTTGCAATTTCTCCCCTGAGCTCTCTTTAGACTGCGCGAGAGGATGAGCAGAAGATTAGGTGGCTAGAGAAATACAGAGCCCCAGTGTTCTTAGGGCTACAAGAGCGCTTCCAAGGAAGGGTGCTGGCTAGCAACAGCTTTCAGTGCTGGCACTTTTCATCTCTGAGCAATTGCTCGACGTTTGCAATTTCTCAGCTCGTGTCTACGAGACAGAAAGTCTGTCACGTTTGGTGGCTAGAGAAGCGCAAAGCCCCAGTGTTGCTGCACCTGTGAAAGCGCTTCCAAGGAAGGGTGCTGGCTAGCAAGAGCTTTCAGTGCTGGCACTTTTCATCTCTGAGCAATTGCTCGACGTTTGCAATTTCTCAGCTCTTATGTACGAGACAGAAAGTCTGTCACGTTTGGTGGCTAGAGAAGCGCAAAGCCCCAGTGTTGCTGCACCTGTGAAAGCGCTTCCAAGGAAGGGTGCTGGCTAGCAAGAGCTTTCAGTGCTGGCACTTTTCATCTCTGAGCAATTGCTCGACGTTTGCAATTTCTCAGCTCTTATGTACGAGACGGATAGATAGTGACCGTGACGTTTGGTGGGTAGAGAAGCGCAAAGCCCCAGTGTTGCTGCGCCTGTGAAAGCGCTTCCAAGGAAGGGTGCTGGCTAGCAACAGCTTTCAGTGCTGGCACTTTTCATCTCTGAGCAATTGCTCGACGTTTGCAATTTCTCACCTGAGCTCTCTTTAGACTGCGCGAGAGGATGAGCAGAAGATTAGGTGGCTAGAGTAGCCCAGAGCCCCAGTGTTCTTAGGGCTACAAAAGCGCTTCCAAGGAAGGGTGCTGGCTAGCAACAGCTTTCAGTGCTGGCACTTTTCATCTCTGAGCAATTGCTGGACGTTTGCAATTTCACACCTGAGCTCTCTTTAGAGTGCGCGAGAGGATGAGCAGAAGATTAGGTGGCTAGAGAAGTCCAGAGCCCCACTGTTCTTAGGGCTACAAGAGCGCTTCCAAGGAAGGGTGCTGGCTAGCAAGAGCTTTCAGTGCTGGCACTTTTCATCTCTGAGCAATTGCTCGACGTTTGCAATTTCTCACCTGAGCTCTCTTTAGAGTGCACGAGAGGATGAGCAGAAGATTAGGTGGCTAGAGAAGCCCACAACCCCAGTGTTCTTAGGCCTACAAAAGCGCTTCCAAGGAAGGGTGCTGGCTAGCAACAGCTTTCAGTGCTGGCACTTTTCATCTCTGAGCAATTGCTCGACCTTTGCAATTTCTCAGCTCGTGTCTACGAGACAGAAAGAGAATGACAGTGACGTTTGGTGGGTAGAGAAGCGCAAAGCCCCAGTGTTGCTGCGCCTGTGAAAGCGCTTCCAAGGAAGGGTGCTGGCTAGCCACTGCTTTCAGTGCTGGCACTTTTCATCTCTGAGCAATTGCTGGACATTTGCAATTTCTCACCTGAGCTCTCTTTAGACTGCGCGAGAGGATGAGCAGAAGATTAGGTGGCTAGAGAAGCCCAGAGCCCCAGTGTTCTTAGGGCTACAAGAGCGCTTCCAAGGAAGGGTGCTGGCTAGCAACAGCTTTCAGTGCTGGCACTTTTCATCTCTGAGCAATTGCTCGACGTTTGCAATTTCTCGGCTCGTGTCTACGAGACGGAAAGAGAATGACCGTGATATTTGGTTACTAGAGAAGCCCAGAGCCCAGTGTTCTTAGGGCTACAAAAGCGCTTCCAAGGCAGGGTGCTGGCTAGCAAGAGCTTTCAGTGCTGGCACTTTTCATCTCTCAGCAATTGCTCGACGTTTGCAATTTCTCAGCTCTTGTCTACGACACTGAAAGAGAATGACCGTGATGTTTGGTGGCTAGAGAAGCGCAAAGCCCCAGTGTTGCTGCGCCTGTGAAAGCGCTTCCAAGGAAGGGTGCTGGCTAGCAACAGCTTTCAGTGCTGGCACTTTTCATCTCTGAGCAATTGCTGGACGTTTGCAATTTCTCACCTGAGCTCTCTTTAGAGTGCGCGAGAGGATGAGCAGAAGAGTAGGTGGCTAGAGAAGCCCAGAGCCCCAGTGTTCTTAGGGCTACAAAAGCGCTTCCAAGGAAGGGTGCTGGCTAGCAACAGCTTTCAGTGCTGGCACTTTTCATCTCTGAGCAATTGCTCGACGTTTGCAATTTCTCAGCTCGTGTCTACGAGACGGAGAGATAGTGACCGTGACGTTTGGTGGCTAGAGAAGCGCAAAGCCCCAGTGTTGCTGTGCCTGTGAAAGCGCTTCCAAGGAAGGGTGCTGGCTAGCAACAGCTTTCAGTGCTGGCCCTTTTCATCTCTGAGCAATTGCTCGACGTTTGCAATCTCTCACGTGAGATCTCTTTAGACTGCGCGAGAGAATGAGCAGAAGA
Organism: Sarcoramphus papa; assembly: GCA_037962945.1. Classification (NCBI taxonomy): domain Eukaryota; kingdom Metazoa; phylum Chordata; class Aves; order Accipitriformes; family Cathartidae; genus Sarcoramphus; species Sarcoramphus papa. The sequence goes on from CM075586.1 coordinate 97,399,957, forward strand.
TTAGGTGGCTAGAGAAGCCCAGAGCCCCACTGTTCTTAGGGCTACAAGAGCGCTTCCAAGGAAGGGTGCTGGCTAGCAACAGCTTTCAGTGCTGGCACTTTTCATCTCTCAGCAACTGCTCGATGTTTGCAATTTCTCAGCTCTTGTCTACGAGACAGAACTAGAAGGACCGTGACGTTTGGTGGCTAGAGAAGCGCAAAGCCCCAGTGTTGCTGCGCCTGTGAAAGCGCTTCCAAGGAAGGGTGCTGGCTAGCAACAGCTTTCAGTGCTGGCACTTTTCATCTCTGAGCAATTGCTCGACGTTTGCAATTTCTCACCTGAGCTCTCTTTAGACTGCGCGAGAGGATGAGCAGAAGGTTAGGTGGCTAGAGAAGCCCAGAGCCCCAGTGTTCTTAGGCCTACAAAAGCGCTTCCAAGGAAGGGTGCTGGCCAGCAAGAGCTTTCAGTGCTGGCACTTTTCATCTCTGAGCAATTGCTCGACGTTTGCAATTTCTCACCTGAGCTCTCTTTAGAGTGCGTGAGAGGATGAGCAGAAGATGAGGTGGCTAGAGAAGCCCAGAGCCCCAGTGTTCTTAGGGCTACAAAAGCGCTTCCAAGGAAGGGTGCTGGCTAGCAAGAGCTTTCAGTGCTGGCACTTTTCATCTCTGAGCAATTGCTCGACGTTTGCAATTTCTCACCTGAGCTCTCTTTAGACTGCACGAGAGGATGAGCAGAAGATTAGGTGGCTAGAGAAGCCCAGAGCCCAGTGTTCTTAGGGCTACAAAAGCGCTTCCAAGGAAGGGTGCTGGCTAGCAACAGCTTTCAGTGCTAGCACTTTTCATCTCTGAGCAATTGCTCGACGTTTGCAATTTCTCACCTGAGCTCTCTTTAGAGTGCGTGAGAGGATGAGCAGAAGATGAGGTGGCTAGAGAAGCCCAGAGCCCCAGTGTTCTTAGGGCTACAAAAGCGCTTCCAAGGAAGGGTGCTGGCTAGCAACAGCTTTCAGTGCTGGCACTTTTCATCTCTGAGCAATTGCTCGACGTTTGCAATTTCTCACCTGAGCTCTCTTTAGAGTGCACGAGAGGATGAGCAGAAGATTAGGTGGCTAGAGAAGCCCAGAGCCCAGTGTTCTTAGGCCTACAAAAGCGCTTCCAAGGAAGGGTGCTGGCTAGCAACAGCTTTCAGTGCTAGCACTTTTCATCTCTGAGCAATTGCTCGACGTTTGCAATTTCACAGCTCTTGTGTACGAGACGGAAAGAGAATGACCGTGACGTTTGGTGGCTAGAGAAGCGCAAAGCCCCAGTGTTGCTGCGCCTGTGAAAGCGCTTCCAAGGAAGGGTGCTGGCTAGCAAGAGCTTTCAGTGCTGGCACTTTTCATCTCTGAGCAATTGCTCGACGTTTGCAATTTCTCACCTGAGCTCTCTTTAGACTGCGCGAGAGGATAAGCAGAAGATTAGGTGGTTAGAGAAGCCCAGAGCCCCAGTGTTCTTAGGCCTACAAAAGCGCTTCCAAGGAAGGGTGCTGGCTAGCAACAGCTTTCAGTGCTGGCACTTTTCATCTCTGAACAATTGCTCGACGTTTGCAATTTCTCAACTCGTGTCTATGAGACAGAAAGAGAATGACCGTGACGTTTGGTTGGTAGAGAAGCGCAAAGCCCCAGTGTTGCTGCGCCTGTGAAAGCACTTCCAAGGAAGGGTGCTGGCTAGCAAGAGCTTTCAGTGCTGGCACTTTTCATCTCTGAGCAATTGCTCGACGTTTGCAATTTCTCACCTGAGCTGTCTTTATAGTGAGTGAGAGGATGAGCAGAAGATTAGGTGGCTAGCGAAATACAGAGCCCCAGTGTTCTTAGGCCTACAAAGGCACTTCCAAGGAAGGGTGCTGGCTAGCAACAGCTTTCAGCGCTGGCACTTTTCATCTCTGAGCAATTGCTCGACTTTTGCAATTTCTCAGCTCGTGTCTACGAGACGGAAAGAGAATGACCGTGATATTTGGTTACTAGAGAAGCCCAGAGCCCCAGTGTTCTTAGGGCTACAAAAGCGCTTCCAAGGAAGGGTGCTGGCTAGCAACAGCTTTCAGTGCTGGCACTTTTCATCTCTGAGCAATTGCTCGACGTTTGCAATTTCTCACCTGAGCTCTCTTTAGACTGCGCGAGAGGATGAGCAGAAGATTAGGTGGCTAGAGAAGCCCAGAGCCCCAGTGTTCTTAGGCCTACAAAAGCGCTTCCAAGGAAGGGTGCTGGCTAGCAACAGCTTTCAGTGCTGGCACTTTTCATCTCTGAGCAATTGCTCGACGTTTGCAATTTCTCAGCTCGTGTCTACGAGACAGAAAGACTGTCACGTTTGGTGGCTAGAGAAGCGCAAAGCCCCAGTGTTGCTGCGCCTGTGAAAGCGCTTCCAAGGAAGGGTGCTGGCTAGCAACAGCTTTCAGTGCTGGCACTTTTCATCTCTGAGCAATTGCTCGACGTTTGCAATTTCTCCCCTGAGCTCTCTTTAGACTGCACGAGAGGATGAGCAGAAGATCAGGTGGCTAGAGAAGCCCAGAGCCGCAGTGTTCGTAGGCCTACAAAAGCGCTTCCAAGGAAGGGTGCTGGCTAGGAAGAGCTTTCAGTGCTGGCACTTTTCATCTCTGAGCAATTGCTCAACGTTTGCAATTTCTCAGCTCGTGTCTACGAGACAGAAAGAGAAGGACCGTGATGTTTGGTGGGTAGAGAAGCGCAAAGCCCCAGTGTTGCTGCGCCTGTGAAAGCGCTTCCAAGGAAGGGTGCTGGCTAGCAACAGCTTTCAGTGCTGGCACTTTTCATCTCTGAGCAATTGCTGGACATTTGCAATTTCACACCTCACCGCTCCTTCGACTGCGCGAGAGGATGAGCAGAAGATTAGGTGGCTAGAGAAGCCCAGAGCCCCAGTGTTCTTAGGCCTACAAAAGCGCTTCCAAGGAAGGGTGCTGGCTAGCAAGAGCTTTCAGTGCTGGCACTTTTCATCTCTGAGCAATTGCTCGACGTTTGCAATTTCTCAACTCGTGTCTACGAGACGGAGAGATAGTGACCGTGATGTTTGGTGGGCAGAGAAGCGCAAAGCCCCAGTGTTGCTGCGCCTGTGAAAGCGCTTCCAAGGAAGGGTGCTGGCTAGCCACAGCTTTCAGTGCTGGCACTTTTCATCTCTGAGCAATTGCTCGACGTTTGCAATTTCTCACCTGAGCTCTCTTTAGAGTGCGCGAGAGGATGAGCAGAAGATTAGGTGGCTAGAGAAGCCCAGAGCCGCAGTGTTCTTAGGCCTACAAAAGCGCTTCCAAGGAAGGGTGCTGGCTAGCAACAGCTTTCAGTGCTGGCACTTTTCATCTCTGAGCAATTGCTGGATGTATGCAATTTCTCACCTGAGCTCTCTTTAGACTGCGCGAGAGGATGAGCAGAAGTTTAGGTGGCTAGAGAAGCACAAAGCCCAAGTGTTACTGCGCCTGTGAAAGCGCTTCCAAGGAAGGGTGCTGGCTAGCAACAGCTTTCAGTGCTGACACTTTTCATCTCTGAGCAATTGCTCGATGTTTGCAATTTCTCAGCTCTTGTCTACGAGACAGAAAGAGAAGGACCGTGATGTTTGGTGGCTAGAGAAGCGCAAAGCCCCAGTGTTGCTGTGTCTGTGAAAGCGCTTCCAAGGAAGGGTGCTGGCTAGCAACAGCTTTCAGTGCTGGCACTTTTCATCTCTGAGCAATTGCTGGACGTTTGCAATTTCTCACCTGAGCTCTCTTTAGACTGCGCGAGAGGATGAGCAGAAGATTAGGTGGCTAGAGAAGCCCAGAGCCCCAGTGTTCTTAGGGCTACAAAAGCGCTTCCAAGGAAGGGTGCTGGCTAGCAACAGCTTTCAGTGCTGGCACTTTTCATCTCTGAGCAATTGCTGGACGTTTGCAATTTCTCACCTGAGCTCTCTTTAGACTGCGCGAGAGGATGAGCAGAAGATTAGGTGGCTAGAGAAGCCCAGAGCCCCGGAGTTCTTAGGGCTACAAAAGCACTTCCAAGGAATGGTGCTGGCTAGCAACCGCTTTCAGTGCTGGCACTTTTCATCTCTGAGCAATTGCTCGACGTTTGCAATTTCTCAGCTCGTGTCTACGAGACAGAAAGACTGTCACGTTTGGTGGGTAGAGAAGCGCAAAGCCCCAGTGTTGCTGCGCCTGTGAAAGCGCTTCCAAGGAAGGGTGCTGGCTAGCAAGAGCTTTCAGTGCTGGCACTTTTCATCTCTGAGCAATTGCTCGACGTTTGCAATTTCTCAGCTCTTGTCTACGAGACAGAAAGAGAAGGACCGTGATGTTTGGTGGGTAGAGTAGCGCAAAGCCCCAGTGTTGCTGCGCCTGTGAAAGCGCTTCCAAGGAAGGGTGCTGGCTAGCAAGAGCTTTCAGTGCTGGCACTTTTCATCTCTGAGCAATTGCTTGACGTTTGCAATTTCTCAGCTCGTGTCTACGAGACGGAGAGATAGTGAGTGTGACGTTTGGTGGCTAGAGAAGCGCAAAGCCCCAGTGTTTCTGCGCCTGTGAAAGCACTTCCAAGGAAGGGTGCTGGCCAGCAAGAGCTTTCAGTGCTGGCACTTTTCATCTCTGAGCAATTGCTCGACGTTTGCAATTTCTCACCTGAGCTCTCTTTAGAGTGCACGAGAGGATGAGCAGAAGATTAGGTGGCTAGAGAAGCCCAGAGCCCAGTGTTCTTAGGCCTACAAAAGCGCTTCCAAGGAAGGGTGCTGGCTAGCAACAGCTTTCAGTGCTAGCACTTTTCATCTCTGAGCAATTGCTCGACGTTTGCAATTTCTCAGCTCTTGTGTACGAGACGGAAAGAGAATGACCGTGACGTTTGGTGGCTAGAGAAGCGCAAAGCCCCAGTGTTGCTGCGCCTGTGAAAGCGCTTCCAAGGAAGGGTGCTGGCTAGCAACAGCTTTCAGTGCTGGCACTTTTCATCTCTGAGCAATTGCTCGACGTTTGCAATTTCTCACCTGAGCTCTCTTTAGACTGCGCGAGAGGATAAGCAGAAGATTAGGTGGCTAGAGAAGCCCAGAGCCCCAGTGTTCTTAGGCCTACAAAAGCGCTTCCAAGGAAGGGTGCTGGCTAGCAACAGCTTTCAGTGCTGGCACTTTTCATCTCTGAGCAATTGCTCGACCTTTGCAATTTCTCAACTCGTGTCTATGAGACAGAAAGAGAATGACCGTGACGTTTGGTTGGTAGAGAAGCGCAAAGCCCCAGTGTTGCTGCGCCTGTGAAAGCACTTCCAAGGAAGGGTGCTGGCTAGCAAGAGCTTTCAGTGCTGGCACTTTTCATCTCTGAGCAATTGCTCGACGTTTGCAATTTCTCACCTGAGCTGTCTTTATAGTGAGTGAGAGGATGAGCAGAAGATTAGGTGGCTAGCGAAATACAGAGCCCCAGTGTTCTTAGGCCTACAAAGGCACTTCCAAGGAAGGGTGCTGGCTAGCAACAGCTTTCAGCGCTGGCACTTTTCATCTCTGAGCAATTGCTCGACGTTTGCAATTTCTCAGCTCGTGTCTACGAGACGGAAAGAGAATGACCGTGATATTTGGTTACTAGAGAAGCCCAGAGCCCCAGTGTTCTTAGGCCTACAAAAGCGCTTCCAAGGAAGGGTGCTGGCTAGCAACAGCTTTCAGTGCTGGCACTTTTCATCTCTGAGCAATTGCTCGACGTTTGCAATTTCTCACCTGAGCTCTCTTTAGACTGCGCGAGAGGATGAGCAGAAGAGTAGGTGGCTAGAGAAGCCCAGAGCCCCGGAGTTCTTAGGCCTACAAAAGCACTTTCAAGGAAGGGTGCTGGCTAGCAACAGCTTTCAGTGCTGGCACTTTTCATCTCTGAGCAATTGCTCGACGTTTGCAATTTCTCAGCTCGTGTCTACGAGACAGAAAGACTGTCACGTTTGGTGGGTAGAGAAGCGCAAAGCCCCAGTGTTGCTGCGCCTGTGAAAGCGCTTCCAAGGAAGGGTGCTGGCTAGCCAGAGCTTTCAGTGCTGGCACTTTTCATCTCTGAGCAATTGCTGGACGTTTGCAATTTCTCACCTGAGCTCTCTTTAGACTGCGCGAGAGGATGAGCAGAAGATGAGGTGGCTAGAGAAGCCCAGAACCGCAGTGTTCGTAGGCCTACAAAAGCGCTTCCAAGGAAGGGTGCTGGCTAGGAAGAGCTTTCAGTGCTGGCACTTTTCATCTCTGAGCAATTGCTCAACGTTTGCAATTTCTCAGCTCGTGTCTACGAGACAGAAAGAGAAGGACCGTGATGTTTGGTGGCTAGAGAAGCGCAAAGCCCCAGTGTTGCTGCGCCTGTGAAAGCGCTTCCAAGGAAGGGTGCTGGCTAGCAACAGCTTTCAGTGCTGGCACTTTTCATCTCTGAGCAATTGCTGGACATTTGCAATTTCACACCTCACCGCTCCTTCGACTGCGCGAGAGGATGAGCAGAAGATTAGGTGGCTAGAGAAGCCCAGAGCCCCAGTGTTCTTAGGCCTACAAAAGCGCTTCCAAGGAAGGGTGCTGGCTAGCAAGAGCTTTCAGTGCTGGCACTTTTCATCTCTGAGCAATTGCTCGACGTTTGCAATTTCTCACCTGAGCTCTCTTTAGACTGCGCGAGAGGATGAGCAGAAGATTAGGTGGCTAGAGAAGCCCAGAGCCGCAGTGTTCTTAGGCCTACAAAAGCGCTTCCAAGGAAGGGTGCTGGCTAGCCACAGCTTTCAGTGCTGGCACTTTTCATCTCTGAGCAATTGCTCGACGTTTGCAATTTCTCACCTGAGCTCTCTTTAGACTGCGCGAGAGGATGAGCAGAAGTTTAGGTGGCTAGAGAAGCACAAAGCCCAAGTGTTACTGCGCCTGTGAAAGCGCTTCCAAGGAAGGGTGCTGGCTAGCAACAGCTTTCAGTGCTGGCACTTTTCATCTCTGAGCAATTGCTCGACGTTTGCAATTTCTCAGCTCTTGTCTACGAGACAGAAAGAGAAGGACCGTGACGTTTGGTGGGTAGAGAAGCGCAAAGCCCCAGTGTTGCTGCGCCTGTGAAAGCGCTTCCAAGGAAGGGTGCTGGCTAGCAACAGCTTTCAGTGCTGGAACTTTTCATCTCTGAGCAATTGCTCGACGTTTGCAATTTCTCACCTGAGCTCTCTTTAGACTGCGCGAGAGGATGAGCAGAAGATTAGGTGGCTAGAGAAGCCCAGAGCCCCAGTGTTCTTAGGCCTACAAAAGCGCTTCCAAGGAAGGGTGCTGGCTAGCAACAGCTTTCAGTGCTGGCACTTTTCATCTCTGAGCAATTGCTCGACGTTTGCAATTTCTCAGCTCGTGTCTACGAGACAGAAAGACTGTCACGTTTGGTGGCTAGAGAAGCGCAAAGCCCCAGTGTTGCTGCGCCTGTGAAAGCGCTTCCAAGGAAGGGTGCTGGCTAGCAACAGCTTTCAGTGCTGGCACTTTTCATCTCTGAGCAATTGCTCGACGTTTGCAATTTCTCCCCTGAGCTCTCTTTAGACTGCGCGAGAGGATGAGCAGAAGATCAGGTGGCTAGAGAAGCCCAGAGCCGCAGTGTTCGTAGGCCTACAAAAGCGCTTCCAAGGAAGGGTGCTGGCTAGGAAGAGCTTTCAGTGCTGGCACTTTTCATCTCTGAGCAATTGCTCAACGTTTGCAATTTCTCAGCTCGTGTCTACGAGACAGAAAGAGAAGGACCGTGATGTTTGGTGGCTAGAGAAGCGCAAAGCCCCAGTGTTGCTGCGCCTGTGAAAGCGCTTCCAAGGAAGGGTGCTGGCTAGCAACAGCTTTCAGTGCTGGCACTTTTCATCTCTGAGCAATTGCTCGACGTTTGCAATTTCACACCTCACCGCTCCTTCGACTGCGCGAGAGGATGAGCAGAAGATTAGGTGGCTAGAGAAGCCCAGAGCCCCAGTGTTCTTAGGCCTACAAAAGCGCTTCCAAGGAAGGGTGCTGGCTAGCAAGAGCTTTCAGTGCTGGCACTTTTCATCTCTGAGCAATTGCTCGACGTTTGCAATTTCTCAACTCGTGTCTACGAGACGGAGAGATAGTGACCGTGATGTTTGGTGGGCAGAGAAGCGCAAAGCCCCAGTGTTGCTGCGCCTGTGAAAGCGCTTCCAAGGAAGGGTGCTGGCTAGCCACAGCTTTCAGTGCTGGCACTTTTCATCTCTGAGCAATTGCTCGACGTTTGCAATTTCTCACCTGAGCTCTCTTTAGACTGCGCGAGAGGATGAGCAGAAGATTAGGTGGCTAGAGAAGCCCAGAGCCCCAGTGTTCTTAGGCCTACAAAAGCGCTTCCAAGGAAGGGTGCTGGCTAGCAACAGCTTTCAGTGCTGGCACTTTTCATCTCTGAGCAATTGCTGGATGTATGCAATTTCTCACCTGAGCTCTCTTTAGACTGCGCGAGAGGATGAGCAGAAGTTTAGGTGGCTAGAGAAGCACAAAGCCCAAGTGTTACTGCGCCTGTGAAAGCGCTTCCAAGGAAGGGTGCTGGCTAGCAACAGCTTTCAGTGCTGACACTTTTCATCTCTGAGCAATTGCTCGACCTTTGCAATTTCTCAGCTCTTGTCTACGAGACAGAAAGAGAAGGACCGTGATGTTTGGTGGCTAGAGAAGCGCAAAGCCCCAGTGTTGCTGCGCCTGTGAAAGCGCTTCCAAGGAAGGGTGCTGGCTAGCAAGAGCTTTCAGTGCTGGCACTTTTCATCTCTGAGCAATTGCTGGACGTTTGCAATTTCACACCTGAGCTCTCTTTAGACTGCGCGAGAGGATGAGCAGAAGATTAGGTGGCTAGAGAAGCCCAGAGCCCCAGTGTTCTTAGGGCTACAAAAGCGCTTCCAAGGAAGGGTGCTGGCTAGCAAGAGCTTTCAGTGCTGGCACTTTTCATCTCTGAGCAATTGCTGGACGTTTTCAATTTCTCACCTGAGCTCTCTTTAGACTGCGCGAGAGGATGAGCAGAAGATTAGGTGGCTAGAGAAGCCCAGAGCCCCGGAGTTCTTAGGGCTACAAAAGCACTTCCAAGGAATGGTGCTGGCTAGCAACCGCTTTCAGTGCTGGCACTTTTCATCTCTGAGCAATTGCTCGACGTTTGCAATTTCTCAGCTCGTGTCTACGAGACAGAAAGACTGTCACGTTTGGTGGGTAGAGAAGCGGAAAGCCCCAGTGTTGCTGCGCCTGTGAAAGCGCTTCCAAGGAAGGGTGCTGGCTAGCAAGAGCTTTCAGTGCTGGCACTTTTCATCTCTGAGCAATTGCTCGACGTTTGCAATTTCTCAGCTCTTGTCTACGAGACAGAAAGAGAAGGACCGTGATGTTTGGTGGGTAGAGTAGCGCAAAGCCCCAGTGTTGCTGCGCCTGTGAAAGCGCTTCCAAGGAAGGGTGCTGGCTAGCAAGAGCTTTCAGTGCTGGCACTTTTCATCTCTGAGCAATTGCTGGACGTTTGCAATTTCTCAGCTCGTGTCTACGAGACTGAGAGATAGTGACCGTGACGTTTGGTGGCTAGAGAAGCGCAAAGCCCCAGTGTTGCTGCGCCTGTGAAAGCACTTCCAAGGAAGGGTGCTGGCCAGCAAGAGCTTTCAGTGCTGGCACTTTTCATCTCTGAGCAATTGCTCGACGTTTGCAATTTCTCCCCTGAGCTCTCTTTAGAGTGCCTGAGAGGATGAGCAGAAGATTAGGTGGCTAGCGAAATACAGAGCCCCACTGTTCTTAGGGCTACAAAAGCGCTTCCAAGGAAGGGTGCTGGCTAGCAACAGCTTTCAGTGCTGGCACTTTTCATCTCTGAGCAATTGCTGGATGTTTGCAATTTCTCACCTGAGCTCTCTTTAGACTGCGCGAGAGGCTGAGCAGAAGATTAGGTGGCTAGAGAAGCCCAGAGCCCCGCTGTTTTTAGGCCTACAAAAGCGCTTCCAAGGAAGGGTGCTGGCTAGCAACAGCTTTCAGTGCTGGCACTTTTCATCTCTGAGCAATTGCTCGACGTTTGCAATTTCTCAGCTCGTGTCTATGAGACAGAAAGAGAATGACCGTGACGTTTGGTTGGTAGAGAAGCGCAAAGCCCCAGTGTTGCTGCGCCTGTGAAAGCGCTTCCAAGGAAGGGTGCTGGCTAGCAACAGCTTTCAGTGCTGGCACTTTTCATCTCTGAGCAATTGCTCGACGTTTGCAATTTCTCACCTGAGCTCTCTTTAGATTGCGTGAGAGGATGAGCAGAAGAGTAGGTGGCTAGAGAAATACAGAGCCCCAGTGTTCTTAGGCCTACAAAGGCACTTCCAAGGAAGGGTGCTGGCTAGCAACAGCTTTCAGTGCTGGCACTTTTCATCTCTGAGCAATTGCTCGACCTTTGCAATTTCTCAACTCGTATCTACGAGACAGAAAGAGAATGACCGTGATGTTTGGTGGGTAGAGAAGCGCAAAGCCCCAGTGTTGCTGCGCCTGTGAAAGCGCTTCCAAGGAAGGGTGCTGGCTAGCAACAGCTTTCAGTGCTGGCACTTTTCATCTCTGAGCAATTGCTGGACATTTGCAATTTCTCACCTGAGCTCTCTTTAGACTGCGCGAGAGGATGAGCAGAAGATTAGGTGGCTAGAGAAATACAGAGCCCCAGTGTTCTTAGGGCTACAAGAGCGCTTCCAAGGAAGGGTGCTGGCTAGCAACAGCTTTCAGTGCTGGCACTTTTCATCTCTGAGCAATTGCTCGACGTTTGCAATTTCTCGGCTCGTGTCTACGAGACAGAAAGAGAATGACCGTGACGTTTGGTAGCTAGAGAAGCGCAAAGCCCCAGTGTTGCTGCGCCTGTGAAAGCGCTTCCAAGGAAGGGTGCTGGCTAGCAACAGCTTTCAGTGCTGGCACTTTTCATCTCTGAGCAATTGCTGGACGTTTGCAATTTCTCCCCTGAGCTCTCTTTAGAGTGCGCGAGAGGATGAGCAGAAGATTAGGTGGTTAGAGAAGCCCAGAGCCCCAGTGTTCTTAGGCCTACAAAAGCGCTTCCAAGGAAGGGTGCTGGCTAGCAACAGCTTTCAGTGCTGGCACTTTTCATCTCTGAGCAATTGCTCGACATTTGCAATTTCTCAGCTCTTGTCTACGAGACAGAAAGAGAATGACCGTGACGTTTGGTGGCTAGAGAAGCACAAAGCCCCAGTGTTGCTGCGCCTGTGAAAGCGCTTCCAAGGAAGGGTGCTGGCTAGCAACAGCTTTCAGTGCTGGCACTTTTCATCTCTGAGCAATTGCTCGACGTTTGCAATTTCTCACCTGAGCTCTCTTTAGACTGCGCGAGAGGATGAGCAGAAGATTAGGTGGCTAGAGAAGCCCAGAGCCCCAGTGTTCTTAGGCCTACAAGAGCGCTTCCAAGGAAGGGTGCTGGCTAGCAACAGCTTTCAGTGCTGGCACTTTTCATCTCTGAGCAATTGCTCGACGTTTGCAATTTCTCAGCTCTTGTCTACGAGACAGAAAGAGAAGGACCGTTATGTTTGGTGGCTAGAGAAGCGCAAAGCCCCAGTGTTGCTGCCCCTGTGAAAGCGCTTCCAAGGAAGGGTGCTGGCTAGCAAGAGCTTTCAGTGCTGGCACTTTTCATCTCTGAGCAATTGCTCGACATTTGCAATCTCTCACCTGAGCTCTCTTTAGACTGCGCGAGAGGATGAGCAGAAGATTAGGTGGCTAGAGAAGCCCAGAGCCCCAGTGTTCTTAGGGCTACAAAAGCGCTTCCAAGGAAGGGTGCTGGCTAGCAAGAGCTTTCAGTGCTGGCACTTTTCATCTCTGAGCAATTGCTCGACGTTTGCAATTTCTCGGCTCGTGTCTACGAGACGGAAAGAGAATGAATGTGATATTTGGTGGCTAGAGAAGCCCAGAGCCCCACTGTTCTTAGGCCTACAAAAGCACTTCCAAGGAAGGGTGCTGGCTAGCAACAGCTTTCAGTGCTGGCACTTTTCATCTCTGAGCAATTGCTCGACGTTTGCAATTTCTCACCTGAGCTGTCTTTATAGTGAGCGAGAGGATGAGCAGAAGATTAGGTGGCTACAGAAATACAGAGCCCCAGTGTTCTTAGGGCTACAAAAGCACTTCCAAGGAAGGGTGCTGGCTAGCAACAGCTTTCAGTGCTGGCACTTTTCATCTCTGAGCAATTGCTCGACGTTTGCAATTTCTCAGCTCGTGTCTACGAGACAGAAAGAGAATGACCGTGATGTTTGGTGGCTAGAGAAGCGCAAAGCCCCAGTGTTGCTGCGCCTGTGAAAGCGCTTCCAAGGAAGGGTGCTGGCTAGCCACAGCTTTCAGTGCTGGCACTTTTCATCTCTGAGCAATTGCTCGACGTTTGCAATTTCTCAGCTCTTGTCTACGAGACAGAAAGAGAATGACCATGACGTTTGGTGGGTAGAGAAGCGCAAAGCCCCAGTGTTGCTGCGCCTGTGAAAGCGCTTCCAAGGAAGGGTGCTGGCTAGCAAGAGCTTTCAGTGCTGGCGCTTTTCATCTCTGAGCAATTGCTCGACGTTTGCAATTTCTCAGCTCTTATGTACGAGACGGATAGATAGTGACCGTGACGTTTGGTAGCTAGAGAAGCACAAAGCCCCAGTGTTGCTGCGCCTGTGAAAGCGCTTCCAAGGAAGGGTGCTGGCTAGTAACAGCTTTCAGTGCTGGCACTTTTCATCTCTGAGCAATTGCTCGACGTTTGCAATTTCTCACCTGAGCTCTCTTTAGACTGCGCGAGAGGATCAGCAGAAGATTAGGTGGCTAGAGAAGCCCAGAGCCCCAGTGTTCTTAGGCCTACAAAAGCGCTTCCAAGGAAGGGTGCTGGCCAGCAAGAGCTTTCAGTGCTGGCACTTTTCATCTCTGAGCAATTGCTCGACGTTTGCAATTTCTCACCTGAGCTCTCTTGAGACTGCGCGAGAGGACGAGCAGAAGATTAGGTGGCTAGAGAAGCCCACAACCCCAGTGTTCTTAGGCCTACAAAAGCGCTTCCAAGGAAGGCTGCTGGCTAGCAACAGCTTTCAGCGCTGGCACTTTTCATCTCTGAGCAATTGCTCGACGTTTGCAATTTCTCGGCTCGTGTCTACGAGACGGAAAGAGAATGACCGTGATATTTGGTTACTAGAGAAGCCCAGAGCCCCAGTGTTCTTAGGCCTACAAAAGCGCTTCCAAGGAAGGGTGCTGGCTAGCAACAGCTTTCAGTGCTGGCACTTTTCATCTCTGAGCAATTGCTCGACGTTTGCAATTTCTCAGCTCGTGTCTACGAGACAGAAAGAGAAGGACCGTGATGTTTGGTGGGTAGAGAAGCGCAAAGCCCCAGTGTTGCTGCGCCTGTGAAAGCGCTTCCAAGGAAGGGTGCTGGCTAGCAACAGCTTTCAGTGCTGGCACTTTTCATCTCTGAGCAATTGCTCGACGTTTGCAATTTCTCACCTGAGCTCTCTTTAGACTGCGCGAGAGGATGAGCAGAAGATTAGGTGGCTAGAGAAGCCCAGAGCCCCAGTGTTCTTAGGCCTACAAAAGCGCTTCCAAGGAAGGGTGCTGGCTAGCAACAGCTTTCAGTGCTGGCACTTTTCATCTCTGAGCAATTGCTCGACGTTTGCAATTTCTCACCTGAGCTCTCTTTAGACTGCGCGAGAGGATGAGCAGAAGATTAGGTGGCTAGAGAAGCCCAGAGCCCCGGAGTTCTGAGGGGTACAAAAGCGCTTCCAAGGAAGGGTGCTGGCTAGCAAGAGCTTTCAGTGCTGGCACTTTTCATCTCTGAGCAATTGCTCGACGTTTGCAATTTCTCAGCTCGTGTCTACGAGACAGAAAGACTGTCACGTTTGGAGGGTAGAGAAGCGGAAAGCCCCAGTGTTGCTGCGCCTGTGAAAGCGCTTCCAAGGAAGGGTGCTGGCTAGCCACAGCTTTCAGTGCTGGCACTTTTCATCTCTGAGCAATTGCTCGACGTTTGCAATTTCTCAGCTCTTGTCTACGAGACAGAAAGAGAATGACCGTGATGTTTGGTGGGTAGAGAAGCGCAAAGCCCCAGTGTTGCTGCGCCTGTGAAAGCGCTTCCAAGGAAGGGTGCTGGCTAGCAAGAGCTTTCAGTGCTGGCACTTTTCATCTCTGAGCAATTGCTCGACATTTGCAATCTCTCACCTGAGCTCTCTTTAGACTGCGCGAGAGGATGAGCAGAAGATTAGGTGGCTAGAGAAGCCCAGAGCCCCAGTGTTCTTAGGCCTACAAAAGCGCTTCCAAGGAAGGGTGCTGGCTAGCAAGAGCTTTCAGTGCTGGCACTTTTCATCTCTGAGCAATTGCTCGACGTTTGCAATTTCTCGGCTCGTGTCTACGAGACGGAAAGAGAATGAATGTGATATTTGGTGGCTAGAGAAGCCCAGAGCCCCAGTGTTCTTAGGGCTACAAAAGCGCTTCCAAGGAAGGGTGCTGGCTAGCAAGAGCTTTCAGTGCTGGCACTTTTCATCTCTGAGCAATTGCTCGACGTTTGCAATTTCTCACCTGAGCTCTCTTTAGACTGCGCGAGAGGATGAGCAGAAGATTAGGTGGCTAGAGAAGCCCAGAGCCCCAGTGTTCTTAGGGCTACAAGAGCGCTTCCAAGGAAGGGTGCTGGCTAGCAACAGCTTTCAGTGCTGGCACTTTTCATCTCTGAGCAATTGCTCAACGTTTGCAATTTCTCACCTGAGCTGTCTTTATAGTGAGCGAGAGGATGAGCAGAAGATTAGGTGGCTACAGAAATACAGAGCCCCAGTGTTCTTAGGGCTACAAAAGCACTTCCAAGGAAGGGTGCTGGCTAGCAACCGCTTTCAGTGCTGGCACTTTTCATCTCTGAGCAATTGCTCAACGTTTGCAATTTCTCAGCTCGTGTCTACGAGACAGAAAGAGAATGACCGTGATGTTTGGTGGCTAGAGAAGCGCAAAGCCCCAGTGTTGCTGCGCCTGTGAAAGCGCTTCCAAGGAAGGGTGCTGGCTAGCAAGAGCTTTCAGTGCTGGCACTTTTCATCTCTGAGCAATTGCTCGACGTTTGCAATTTCTCAGCTCTTGTCTACGAGACAGAAAGAGAATGACCATGACGTTTGGTGGGTAGAGAAGCGCAAAGCCCCAGTGTTGCTGCGCCTGTGAAAGCGCTTCCAAGGAAGGGTGCTGGCTAGCAAGAGCTTTCAGTGCTGGCGCTTTTCATCTCTGAGCAATTGCTCGACGTTTGCAATTTCTCAGCTCTTATGTACGAGACGGATAGATAGTGACCGTGACGTTTGGTAGCTAGAGAAGCGCAAAGCCCCAGTGTTGCTGCGCCTGTGAAAGCGCTTCCAAGGAAGGGTGCTGGCTAGTAACAGCTTTCAGTGCTGGCACTTTTCATCTCTGAGCAATTGCTCGACGTTTGCAATTTCTCACCTGAGCTCTCTTTAGACTGCGCGAGAGGATGAGCAGAAGATTAGGTGGCTAGAGAAGCCCAGAGCCCCAGTGTTCTTAGGCCTACAAAAGCGCTTCCAAGGAAGGGTGCTGGCCAGCAAGAGCTTTCAGTGCTGGCACTTTTCATCTCTGAGCAATTGCTCGACGTTTGCAATTTCTCACCTGAGCTCTCTTTAGACTGCGCGAGAGGATGAGCAGAAGATTAGGTGGCTAGAGAAGCCCAGAGCCCCAGTGTTCTTAGGCCTACAAGAACGCTTCCAAGGAAGGGTGCTGGCTAGCAAGAGCTTTCAGTGCTGGCACTTTTCATCTCTGAGCAATTGCTCGATGTTTGCAATTTCTGACCTGAGCTCTCTTTAGAGTGCACGAGAGGATGAGCAGAAGATTAGGTGGCTAGAGAAGCCCACAACCCCAGTGTTCTTAGGCCTACAAAAGCGCTTCCAAGGAAGGCTGCTGGCTAGCAACAGCTTTCAGCGCTGGCACTTTTCATCTCTGAGCAATTGCTCGACGTTTGCAATTTCTCAGCTCGTGTCTACGAGACAGAAAGAGAAGGACCGTGATGTTTGGTGGCTAGAGAAGCGCAAAGCCCCAGTGTTGCTGCGCCTGTGAAAGCGCTTCCAAGGAAGGGTGCTGGCTAGCAACAGCTTTCAGTGCTGGCACTTTTCATCTCTGAGCAATTGCTGGACATTTGCAATTTCACACCTCACCGCTCCTTCGACTGCGCGAGAGGATGAGCAGAAGATTAGGTGGCTAGAGAAGCCCAGAGCCCCAGTGTTCTTTGGCCTACAAAAGCGCTTCCAAGGAAGGGTGCTGGTTAGCCAACGCTTTCAGTGCTGGCACTTTTCATCTCTGAGCAATTGCTCGACGTTTGCAATTTCTCAACTCGTGTCTAAGAGACGGAGAGATAGTGACCGTGATGTTTGGTGGGTAGAGAAGCGCAAAGCCCCAGTGTTGCTGCGCCTGTGAAAGCGCTTCCAAGGAAGGGTGCTGGCTAGCAACAGCTTTCAGTGCTGGCACTTTTCATCTCTGAGCAATTGCTCGACGTTTGCAATTTCTCACCTGAGCTCTCTTTAGACTGCGCGAGAGGATGAGCAGAAGATGAGGTGGCTAGAGAAGCCCAGAGCCCCGGAGTTCTGAGGGCTACAAAAGCGCTTCCAAGGAAGGGTGCTGGCTAGCAACAGCTTTCAGTGCTGGCACTTTTCATCTCTGAGCAATTGCTCGACGTTTGCAATTTCTCGGCTCGTGTCTACGAGACGGAAAGAGAATGAATGTGATATTTGGTGGCTAGAGAAGCCCAGAGCCCCAGTGTTCTTAGGCCTACAAAAGCGCTTCCAAGGAAGGGTGCTGGCTAGCAACAGCTTTCAGTGCTGGCACTTTTCATCTCTGAGCAATTGCTCGACCTTTGCAATTTCTCAGCTCTTATCTACGAGACAGAAAGAGAAGGACCGTGATGTTTGGTGGGTAGAGTAGCGCAAAGCCCCAGTGTTGCTGCGCCTGTGAAAGCGCTTCCAAGGAAGGGTGCTGGCTAGCAAGAGCTTTCAGTGCTGGCACTTTTCATCTCTGAGCAATTGCTCGACGTTTGCAATTTCTCAGCTCGTGTCTACGAGACGGAGAGATAGTGACCGTGACGTTTGGTGGCTAGAGAAGCGCAAAGCCCCAGTGTTGCTGCGCCTGTGAAAGCACTTCCAAGGAAGGGTGCTGGCTAGCAAGAGCTTTCAGTGCTGGCACTTTTCATCTCTGAGCAATTGCTCGACGTTTGCAATTTCTCACCTGAGCTCTCTTTAGAGTGCCTGAGAGGATGAGCAGAAGATTAGGTGGCTAGAGAAGCCCAGAGCCCCACTGTTCTTAGGGCTACAAAAGCGCTTCCAAGGAAGGGTGCTGGCTAGCAACAGCTTTCAGTGCTGGCACTTTTCATCTCTGAGCAATTGCTCAACGTTTGCAATTTCTCACCTGAGCTCTCTTTAGACTGCGCGAGAGGATGAGCAGAAGATTAGGTGGCTACAGAAATACAGAGCCCCAGTGTTCTTAGGGCTACAAAAGCACTTCCAAGGAAGGGTGCTGGCTAGCAACAGCTTTCAGTGCTGGCACTTTTCATCTCTGAGCAATTGCTCGACGTTTGCAATTTCTCAGCTCGTCTCTACGAGACAGAAAGAGAATGACCGTGATGTTTGGTGGCTAGAGAAGCGCAAAGCCCCAGTGTTGCTGCCCCTGTGAAAGCGCTTCCAAGGAAGGGTGCTGGCTAGCAAGAGCTTTCAGTGCTGGCACTTTTCATCTCTGAGCAATTGCTCGACGTTTGCAATTTCTCAGCTCGTGTCTACGAGACAGAAAGAGAATGACCATGACGTTTGGTGGCTAGAGAAGCGCAAAACCCCAGTGTTGCTGCGCCTGTGAAAGCGCTTCCAAGGAAGGGTGCTGGCTAGCAAGAGCTTTCAGTGCTGTCACTTTTCATCTCTGAGCAATTGCTCGACGTTTGCAATTTCTCACCTGAGCTCTCTTTAGACTGCGCGAGAGGATGAGCAGAAGATTAGGTGGCTAGAGAAGCCCAGAGCCCCAGTGTTCTTAGGCCTACAAAAGCGCTTCCAAGGAATGGTGCTCGCCAGCAAGAGCTTTCAGTGCTGGCACTTTTCATCTCTGAGCAATTGCTCGACGTTTGCAATTTCTCACCTGAGCTCTCTTTAGACTGCGCGAGAGGATGAGCAGAAGATGAGGTGGCTACAGAAGCACAGAGCCCCAGTGTTCTTAGGGCTACAAAAGCGCTTCCAAGGAAGGGTGCTGGCTAGCAACACCTTTCAGTGCTGGCACTTTTCATCTCTGAGCAATTGCTCGACGTTTGCAATTTCTCACCTGAGCTCTCTTTAGACTGCGCGAGAGGATGAGCAGAAGATTAAGGTGGCTAGAGAAGCCCAGAGCCCCAGTGTTCTTAGGGCTACAAAAGCGCTTCCAAGGAAGGGTGCTGGCTAGCAACAGCTTTCAGTGCTGGCACTTTTCATCTCTGAGCAATTGCTCGACCTTTGCAATTTCTCAGCTCGTGTCTACGAGACGGAGAGATAGTGACCGTGACGTTTGGTGGGTAGAGAAGCGCAAAGCCCCAGTGTTGCTGCGCCTGTGAAAGCACTTCCAAGGAAGGGTGCTGGCTAGCAAGAGCTTTCAGTGCTGGCACTTTTCATCTCTGAGCAATTGCTGGACATTTGCAATTTCTCACCTGAGCTCTCTTTAGACTGCGCGAGAGGATGAGCAGAAGATTAGGTGGCTAGAGAAGCCCAGAGCCCCAGTGTTCTTAGGCCTACAAAAGCGCTTCCAAGGAAGGGTGCTGGCTAGCAACAGCTTTCAGTGCTGGCACTTTTCCTCTTTGAGCAATTGCTCGACGTTTGCAATTTCTCAGCTCTTATCTACGAGATGGAGAGATAGTGACCGTGATGTTTGGTGGCTAGAGAAGCGCAAAGCCCCAGTGTTGCTGCACCTGTAAAAGCGCTTCCAAGGAAGGGTGCTGGCTAGCAACAGCTTTCAGTGCTGGCACTTTTCATCTCTGAGCAATTGCTCGACGTTTGCAATTTCTCACCTGAGCTCTCTTTAGACTGCGCGAGAGGATGAGCAGAAGATTAGGTGGATAGAGGAGCGCAAAGCCCCAGTGTCCTTAGGCCTACAAAAGCGCTTCCAAGGAAGGGTGCTGGCTAGCAAGAGCTTTCAGTGCTGGCACTTTTCATCTCTGAGCAATTGCTCGACGTTTGCAATTTCTCACCTGAGCTCTCTTTAGACTGCGCGAGAGGATGAGCAGAAGAGTAGGTGGCTAGAGAAGCCCAGAGCCCCAGTGTTCTTAGGCCTACAAGAGCGCTTCCAAGGAAGGGTGCTGGCTAGCCACAGCTTTCAGTGCTGGCACTTTTCATCTCTGAGCAATTGCTCGACGTTTGCAATTTCTCACCTGAGCTCTCTTTAGACTGCGCGAGAGGATGAGCAGAAGATTAGGTGGCTAGAGAAATACAGAGCCCCAGTGTTCTTAGGGCTACAAAAGCGCTTCCAAGGAAGGGTGCTGGCTAGCAACAGCTTTCAGTGCTGGCACTTTTCATCTCTGAGCAATTGCTCGACGTTTGCAATTTCTCAACTCGTGTCTACGTGACGGAGAGATAGTGACCGTGACATTTGTTTGGTAGAGAAGCGCAAAGCCCCAGTGTTGCTGCGCCTGTGAAAGCGCTTCCAAGGAAGGGTGCTGGCTAGCAACAGCTTTCAGTGCTGGCACTTTTCATCTCTGAGCAATTGCTCAACGTTTGCAATTTCTCAGCTCGTGTCTACGAGACGGAGAGATAGTGACCGTGACGTTTGGTGGCTAGAGAAGCGCAAAGCCCCAGTGTTGCTGCGCCTGTGAAAGCGCTTCCAAGGAAGGGTGCTGGCTAGCAACAGCTTTCAGTGCTGGCACTTTTCATCTCTGAGCAATTGCTGGACATTTGCAATTTCACACCTGAGCTCTCTTTAGACTGCGCGAGAGGATGAGCAGAAGATTAGGTGGCTAGAGAAGCCCAGAGCCCCAGTGTTCTTAGGCCTACAAAAGCGCTTCCAAGGAAGGCTGCTGGCTAGCAACAGCTTTCAGTGCTGGCACTTTTCATCTTTGAGCAATTGCTCGACGTTTGCAATTTCTCAGCTCTTATCTACGAGATGGAGAGATAGTGACCGTCATGTTTGGTGGGTAGAGAAGCGCAAAGCCCCAGTGTTGCTGCGCCTGTGAAAGCGCTTCCAAGGAAGGGTGCTGGCTAGCAACAGCTTTCAGTGCTGGCACTTTTCATCTCTGAGCAATTGCTCAACGTTTGCAGTTTCTCACCTGAGCTCTCTTTAGACTGCGCGAGAGAATGAGCAGAAGATTAGGTGGATAGAGGAGCGCAAAGCCCCAGTGTTCTTAGGGCTACAAAAGCGCTTCCAAGGAAGGGTGCTGGCTAGCAACAGCTTTCAGTGCTGGCACTTTTCATCTCTGAGCAATTGCTCGACGTTTGCAATTTCTCACCTGAGCTCTCTTTAGACTGCGCGAGAGGATGAGCAGAAGATTAGGTGGCTAGAGAAGCCCAGAGCCCCAGTGTTCTTAGGCCTACAAGAGCGCTTCCAAGGAAGGGTGCTGGCTAGCAACAGCTTTCAGTGCTGGCACTTTTCATCTCTGAGCAATTGCTCGACGTTTGCAATTTCTCAGCTCGTGTCTACGAGACGGAAAGAGAAGGACCGTGATGTTTGGTGGGTAGAGAAGCGCAAAGCCCCAGTGTTGCTGCGCCTGTGAAAGCGCTTCCAAGGAAGGGTGCTGGCTAGCAACAGCTTTCAGTGCTGGCACTTTTCATCTCTGAGCAATTGCTGGACATTTGCAATTTCTCACCTGAGCTCTCTTTAGACTGCGCGAGAGGATGAGCAGAAGGTTAGGTGGCTAGAGAAGCGCAAAGCCCCAGTGTTCTTAGGGCTACAAAAGCGCTTCCAAGGAAGGGTGCTGGCTAGCAAGAGCTTTCAGTGCTGGCGCTTTTCATCTCTGAGCAATTGCTCGACGTTTGCAATTTCTCACCTGAGCTCTCTTTCGACTGCGCGAGAGGATGAGCAGAAGATTAGGTGGCTAGAGAAGCCCAGAGCCACAGTGTTCTTACGGCTGCAAGAGCGCTTCCAAGGAAGGGTGCTGGCTAGCAAGAGCTTTCAGTGCTGGCACTTTTCATCTCTGAGCAATTGCTCGACGTTTGCAATTTCTCAGCTGTTATCTACGAGACGGAGAGATAGTGACCATGACGTTTGGTGGGTAGAGAAGCGCAAAGCCCCAGTGTTGCTGCGCCTGTGAAAGCGCTTCCAAGGAAGGGTGCTGGCTAGCAACAGCTTTCAGTGCTGGCACTTTTCATCTCTGAGCAATTGCTCGACGTTTGCAATATCTCACCTGAGCTCTCTTTAGACTGCGCGAGAGGATGAGCAGAAGATGAGGTGGCTAGAGAAATACAGAGCCCCAGTGTTCTTAGGGCTACAAAAGCGCTTCCAAGGAAGGGTGCTGGCTAGCAAGAGCTTTCAGTGCTGGCACTTTTCATCTCTGAGCAATTGCTCGACCTTTGCAATTTCTCACCTGAGCTCTCTTTAGACTGCGCGAGAGGATGAGCAGAAGATTAAGGTGGCTAGAGAAGCCCAGAGCCCCAGTGTTCTTAGGGCTACAAAAGCGCTTCCAAGGAAGGGTGCTGGCTAGCAAGAGCTTTCAGTGCTGGCACTTTTCATCTCTGAGCAATTGCTCGACCTTTGCAATTTCTCAGCTCGTGTCTACGAGACGGAGAGATAGTGACCGTGACGTTTGGTGGGTAGAGAAGCGCAAAGCCCCAGTGTTGCTGCGCCTGTGAAAGCACTTCCAAGGAAGGGTGCTGGCTAGCAAGAGCTTTCAGTGCTGGCACTTTTCATCTCTGAGCAATTGCTGGACATTTGCAATTTCACACCTGAGCTCTCTTTAGACTGCGCGAGAGGATGAGCAGAAGATTAGGTGGCTAGAGAAGCCCAGAGCCCCACTGTTCTTAGGGCTACAAAAGCGCTTCCAAGGAAGGCTGCTGGCTAGCAACAGCTTTCAGTGCTGGCACTTTTCCTCTTTGAGCAATTGCTCGACGTTTGCAATTTCTCAGCTCTTATCTACGAGATGGAGAGATAGTGACCGTGATGTTTGGTGGGTAGAGAAGCGCAAAGCCCCAGTGTTGCTGCGCCTGTGAAAGCGCTTCCAAGGAAGGGTGCTGGCTAGCCACAGCTTTCAGTGCTGGCACTTTTCATCTCTGAGCAATTGCTGGACATTTGCAATTTCTCACCTGAGCTCTCTTTAGACTGCGCGAGAGGATGAGCAGAAGATTAGGTGGCTAGAGAAGCCCAGAGCCCCAGTGTTCTTAGGGCTACAAAAGCGCTTCCAAGGAAGGGTGCTGGCTAGCAACAGCTTTCAGTGCTGGCACTTTTCATCCCTGAGCAATTGCTGGACGTTTGCAATTTCTCACCTGAGCTCTCTTTAGACTGCGCGAGAGGATGAGCAGAAGATTAGGTGGCTAGAGTAGCCCAGAGCCCCAGTGTTCTTAGGGCTACAAAAGCGCTTCCAAGGAAGGGTGCTGGCTAGCAACAGCTTTCAGTGCTGGCACTTTTCATCTCTGAGCAATTGCTCGATGTTTGCAATTTCTCAGCTCGTGTCTACGAGACAGAAAGACTGTCACGTTTAGTGGGTAGAGAAGCGCAAAGCCCCAGTGTTGCTGCGCCTGTGAAAGCGCTTCCAAGGAAGGGTGCTGGCTAGCAAGAGCTTTCAGTGCTGGCACTTTTCATCTCTGAGCAATTGCTCGACCTTTGCAATTTCTCAGCTCGTGTCTACGAGACGGAGAGATAGTGACCGTGACGTTTGGTGGGTAGAGAAGCGCAAAGCCCCAGTGTTGCTGCGCCTGTGAAAGCACTTCCAAGGAAGGGTGCTGGCTAGCAAGAGCTTTCAGTGCTGGCACTTTTCATCTCTGAGCAATTGCTGGACATTTGCAATTTCACACCTGAGCTCTCTTTAGACTGCGCGAGAGGATGAGCAGAAGATGAGGTGGCTAGAGAAGCCCAGAGCCCCGGAGTTCTGAGGGCTACAAAAGCGCTTCCAAGGAAGGCTGCTGGCTAGCAACAGCTTTCAGTGCTGGCACTTTTCCTCTTTGAGCAATTGCTCGACGTTTGCAATTTCTCAGCTCTTATCTACGAGATGGAGAGATAGTGACCGTGATGTCTGGTGGGTAGAGAAGCGCAAAGCCCCAGTGTTGCTGCGCCTGTGAAAGCGCTTCCAAGGAAGGGTGCTGGCTAGCCACAGCTTTCAGTGCTGGCACTTTTCATCTCTGAGCAATTGCTGGACATTTGCAATTTCAAACCTGAGCTCTCTTTAGACTGCGCGAGAGGATGAGCAGAAGATTAGGTGGCTAGAGAAGCCCAGAGCCCCAGTGTTCTTAGGGCTACAAAAGCGCTTCCAAGGAAGGGTGCTGGCTAGCAACAGCTTTCAGTGCTGGCACTTTTCATCTCTGAGCAATTGCTGGACGTTTGCAATTTCTCACCTGAGCTCTCTTTAGACTGCGCGAGAGGATGAGCAGAAGATTAGGTGGCTAGAGTAGCCCAGAGCCCCAGTGTTCTTAGGGCTACAAAAGCGCTTCCAAGGAAGGGTGCTGGCTAGCAACAGCTTTCAGTGCTGCCACTTTTCATCTCTGAGCAATTGCTCGCTGTTTGCAATTTCTCAGCTCGTGTCTACGAGACAGAAAGAGTGTCACGTTCGGTGGGTAGAGAAGCGCAAAGCCCCAGTGTTGCTGCGCCTGTGAAAGCGCTTCCAAGGAAGGGTGCTGGCTAGCAAGAGCTTTCAGTGCTGGCACTTTTCATCTCTGAGCAATTGCTCGACGTTTGCAATTTCTCAGCTCTTGTCTACGAGACAGAAAGAGAAGGACCGTGATGTTTGGTGGGTAGAGTAGCGCAAAGCCCCAGTGTTGCTGCGCCTGTGAAAGCGCTTCCAAGGAAGGGTGCTGGCTAGCAAGAGCTTTCAGTGCTGGCACTTTTCATCTCTGAGCAATTGCTCGACGTTTGCAATTTCTCAGCTCGTGTCTACGAGACGGAGAGATAGTGACCGTGACGTTTGGTGGCTAGAGAAGCGCAAAGCCCCAGTGTTGCTGTGCCTGTGAAAGCGCTTCCAAGGAAGGGTGCTGGCTAGCCACAACTTTCAGTGCTGGCACTTTTCATCTCTGAGCAATTGCTGGACGTTTGCAATTTTTCACCTCAGATCTCTTTAGACTGCACGAGAGGATGAGCAGAAGATTAGGTGGCTAGAGAAGCCCAGAGCCCCAGTGTTCTTAGGCCTACAAAAGCGCTTCCAAGGAAGGGTGCTGGCTAGCAACAGCTTTCAGTCCTGGCACTTTTCATCTCTGAGCAATTGCTCGACGTTTGCAATTTCTCAGCTCGTGTCTACGAGACAGAAAGACTGTCACGTTTGGTGGGTAGAGAAGCGCAAAGCCCCAGTGTTGCTGCGCCTGTGAAAGCGCTTCCAAGGAAGGGTGCTGGCTAGCAAGAGCTTTCAGTGCTGGCACTTTTCATCTCTGAGCAATTGCTGGACATTTGCAATTTCTCCCCTGAGCTCTCTTTAGACTGCGCGAGAGGATGAGCAGAAGATTAGGTGGCTAGAGAAGCCCAGAGCCCCAGTGTTCTTAGGGCTACAAAAGCGCTTCCAAGGAAGGGTGCTGGCTAGCCACATCTTTCAGTGCTGGCACTTTTCATCTCTGAGCAATTGCTCGACGTTTGCAATTTCTCACCTGAGCTCTCTTTAGACTGCGCGAGAGGATGAGCAGAAGTTTAGGTGGCTAGAGAAGCGCAAAGCCCCAGTGTTCTTAGGGCTACAAAAGCGCTTCCAAGGAAGGGTGCTGGCTAGCAACAGCTTTCAGTGCTGGCACTTTTCATCTCTGAGCAATTGCTCGACGTTTGCAATTTCTCAGCTCTTGTCTATGAGACAGAAAGAGAATGACCGTGATGTTTGGTGGGTAGAGAAGCGCAAAGCCCCAGTGTTGCTGCGCCTGTGAAAGCGCTTCCAAGGAAGGGTGCTGGCTAGCAACAGCTTTCAGTGCTGGCACTTTTCATCTCTGAGCAATTGCTGGATGTTTGCAATTTCACACCTGAGCTCTCTTTACACTGCGCGAGAGGATGAGCAGAAGATTAGGTGGCTAGAGAAGCCCAGAGCCGCAGTGTTCTTAGGCCTACAAAAGCGCTTCCAAGGAAGGGTGCTGGCTAGCCACAGCTTTCAGTGCTGGCACTTTTCATCTCTCAGCAATTGCTCGACGTTTGCAATTTCTCACCTGAACTCTCTTTAGACTGCGCGAGATGATGAACAGAAGGTTAGGTGGCTAGAGAAGCCCAGAGCCCCAGTGTTCTTAGGGCTACAAGAGCGCTTCCAAGGAAGGGTGCTGGCTAGCAACAGCTTTCAGTGCTGGCACTTTTCATCTCTCAGCAATTGCTCGACGTTTGCAATTTCTCAGTTCGTGTCTACGAGACAGAAAGACTGTCACGTTTGGTGGCTAGAGAAGCGCAAAGCCCCAGTGTTGCTGCGCCTGTGAAAGCGCTTCCAAGGAAGGGTGCTGGCTAGCAAGAGCTTTCAGTGCTGGCACTTTTCATCTCTGAGCAATTGCTCGACGTTTGCAATTTCTCAGCTCTTGTCTAATATACTGAAAAAGAAGGACCGTGATGTTTGGTGGGTAGAGAAGCGCAAAGCCCCAGTGTTGCTGCGCCTGTGAAAGCGCTTCCAAGGAAGGGTGCTGGCTAGCAACAGCTTTCAGTGCTGCCACTTTTCATCTCTGAGCAATTGCTCGACGTTTGCAATTTCACAGCTCTTGTCCAATATACTGAAAAAGAAGGACCGTGATGTTTGGTGGGTAGAGTAGCGCAAAGCCCCAGTGTTGCTGCGCCTGTGAAAGCGCTTCCAAGGAAGGGTGCTGGCTAGCAAGAGCTTTCAGTGCTGGCACTTTTCATCTCTGAGCAATTGCTCGACCTTTGCAATTTCTCAGCTCTTGTCTAATATACTGAAAAAGAAGGACCGTGATGTTTGGTGGGTAGAGTAGCGCAAAGCCCCAGTGTTGCTGCGCCTGTGAAAGCGCTTCCAAGGAAGGGTGCTGGCTAGCAAGAGCTTTCAGTGCTGGCACTTTTCATCTCTGAGCAATTGCTCGACGTTTGCAATTTCTCAGCTCGTGTCTACGAGACGGAGAGATAGTGACCGTGATGTTTGGTGGCTGGAAAACGCAAAGCCCCAGTGTTGCTGCGCCTGTGAAAGCGCTTCCAAGGAAGGGTGCTGGCTAGCAACAGCTTTCAGTGCTGGCACTTTTCATCTCTGAGCAATTGCTGGACGTTTGCAATTTCTCAGCTCTTATCTACGAGACGGAGAGATAGTGACCGTGACGTTTGGTGGCAGGAGAAGCGCAAAGCCCCAGTTTTGCTGTGCCTGTGAAAGCGCTTCCAAGGAAGGGTGCTGGCTAGCAACAGCTTTCAGTGGTGGCACTTTTCATCTCTGAGCAATTGCTCGACGTTTGCAATTTCTCAGCTCTTGTCTACGAGACGGAAAGAGAAGGACCGTGATGTTTGGTGGCTAGAGAAGCGCAAAGCCCCAGTGTTGCTGCACCTGTGAAAGCGCTTCCAAGGAAGGGTGCTGGCTAGCAACAGCTTTCAGTGCTGGCACTTTTCATCTCTGAGCAATTGCTGGACATTTGCAATTTCAAACCTGAGCTCTCTTTAGACTGCGCGAGAGAACGAGCGGAAGATTAGGTGGCTAGAGAAGCGCAAAGCCCCAGTGTTCTTAGGCCTAGGAAAGCGCTTCCAAGGAAGGGTGCTGGCTAGCAACAGCTTTCAGTGCTGGCACTTTTCATCTCTCAGCAATTGCTCGACGTTTGCAATTTCTCACCTGAGCTCTCTTTACACTGCGCGAGAGGATGAGCAGAAGATTAGGTGGCTAGAGTACCCCAGAGCCCCGGAGTTCTTAGGGCTACAAAAGCGCTTCCAAGGAAGGGTGCTGGCTAGCAAGAGCTTTCAGTGCTGGCACTTTTCATCTCTGAGCAATTGCTCGACGTTTGCAATTTCTCAGCTCTTGTCTAATATACTGAAAAAGAAGGACCGTGATGTTTGGTGGGTAGAGTAGCGCAAAGCCCCAGTGTTGCTGCGCCTGTGAAAGCGCTTCCAAGGAAGGGTGCTGGCTAGCAACAGCTTTCAGTGCTGGCACTTTTCATCTCTGAGCAATTGCTCGACGTTTGCAATTTCAAACCTGAGCTCTCTTTAGACTGCGCGAGAGGATGAGCAGAAGAGTAGGTGGCTAGAGAAGCCCAGAGCCCCAGTGTTCTTAGGCCTACAAAAGCGCTTCCAAGGAAGGGTGCTGGCTAGCAACAGCTTTCAGTGCTGGCACTTTTCATCTCTGAGCAATTGCTCGACGTTTGCAATTTCTCAACTCGTGTCTACGAGACGGAAAGAGAATGTATGTGATATTTGGTGGCTAGAGAAGCCCAGAGCCCCAGTGTTCTTAGGGCTACAAAAGCGCTTCCAAGGAAGGGTGCTGGCTAGCAAGAGCTTTCAGTGCTGGCACTTTTCATCTCTGAGCAATTGCTCGACGTTTGCAATTTCTCACCTGAGCTCTCTTTAGACTGCGCGAGAGGATGAGCAGAAGAGTAGGTGGCTAGAGAAGCCCAGAGCCCCGGAGTTCTTACGGCTACAAAAGCATTTCCAAGGAAGGGTGCTGGCTAGCAACAGCTTTCAGTGGTGGCACTTTTCATCTCTGAGCAATTGCTCGACGTTTGCAATTTCTCAGCTCGTGTCTACGAGACAGAAAGACTGTCACGTTTGGTGGGTAGAGAAGCGCAAAGCCCCAGTGTTGCTGCGCCTGTGAAAGCGCTTCCAAGGAAGAGTGCTGGCTAGCAAGAGCTTACAGTGCTGGCACTTTTCATCTCTGAGCAATTGCTGGACATTTGCAGTTTCTCACCTGAGCTCTCTTTAGACTGCGCGAGAGGATGAGCAGAAGATTAGGTGGCTAGAGTAGCCCAGAGCCCCAGTGTTCTTAGGGCTACAAAAGTGCTTCCAAGGAAGGGTGCTGGCTAGCAACAGCTTTCAGTGCTGGCACTTTTCATCTCTGAGCAATTGCTCGACCTTTGCAATTTCTCAGCTCGTGTCTACGAGACGGAAAGAGAATGACTGTGATGTTTTGTGGCTAGAGAAGCCCAGAGCCCCAGTGTTCTTAGGCCTACAAAAGCGCTTCCAAGGAAGGGTGCTGGCTAGCAACAGCTTTCAGTGCTGGCACTTTTCATCTCTGAGCAATTGCTCGACGTTTGCAATTTCTCACCTGAGCTCTCTTTAGACTGCGCGAGAGGATGAGCAGAAGATTAGGTGGCTAGAGAAGCCCAGAGCCCCAGTGTTCTTAGGGCTACAAGAGCGCTTCCAAGGAAGGGTGCTGGCTAGCAACAGCTTTCAGTGCTGGCACTTTTCATCTCTGAGCAATTGCTCGACGTTTGCAATTTCTCACCTGAGCTCTCTTTAGACTGCGCGAGAGGATGAGCAGAAGGTTAGGTGGCTAGAGAAGCCCAGAGCCCCAGTGTTCTTAGGCCTACAAAAGCGCTTCCAAGGAAGGGTGCTGGCTAGCAACAGCTTTCAGTGCTGGCACTTTTCATCTCTGAGCAATTGCTCGACGTTTGCAATTTCTCAGCTCGTGTCTACGAGACGGAAAGAGAAGGACCGTGATGTTTGGTGGCTAGAGAAGCGCAAAGCCCCAGTGTTGCTGTGCCTGTGAAAGCGCTTCCAAGGAAGGGTGCTGGCTAGCAAGAGCTTTCAGTGCTGGCACTTTTCATCTCTGAGCAATTGCTGGACATTTGCAATTTCAAACCTGAGATCTCTTTAGACTGCGCGAGAGGATGAGCAGAAGATTAGGTGGCTAGAGAAGCGCAAAGCCCCAGTGTTCTTAGGGCTACAAAAGCGCTTCCAAGGAAGGGTGCTGGCTAGCAACAGCTTTCAGTGCTGGCACTTTTCATCTCTGAGCAATTGCTCGACGTTTGCAATTTCTCAGCTCGTGTCTACGAGACAGAAAGACTGTCACGTTTGGTGGGTAGAGAAGCGGAAAGCCCCAGTGTTGCTGCGCCTGTGAAAGCGCTTCCAAGGAAGGGTGCTGGCTAGCAACAGCTTTCAGTGCTGGCACTTTTCATCTCTGAGCAATTGCTCGACGTTTGCAATTTCTCCCCTGAGCTCTCTTTAGAGTGCGCGAGAGGATGAGCAGAAGATTAGGTGGCTAGAGAAGTCCAGAGCCCCAGTGTTCTTAGGGCTACAAAAGCGCTTCCAAGGAAGGGTGCTGGCTAGCAACAGCTTTCAGTGCTGGCACTTTTCATCTCTGAGCAATTGCTCGACGTTTGCAATTTCTCAGCTTGTGTCTACGAGAAGGAGAGATAGTGACCGTGACGTTCGGTGGGTAGAGAAGCGCAAAGCCCCAGTGTTGCTGCGCCTGTGAAAGCGCTTCCAAGGAAGGGTGCTGGCTAGGAAGAGCTTTCAGTGCTGGCACTTTTCATCTCTGAGCAATTGCTCGACGTTTGCAATTTCTCAGCTCGTGTCTACGAGACAGAAAGACGGTCACGTTTGGTGGGTAGAGAAGCGCAAAGCCCCAGTGTTGCTGCGCCTGTGAAAGCGCTTCCAAGGAAGGGTTCTGGCTAGCAAGAGCTTTCAGTGCTGGCACTTTTCATCTCTGAGCAATTTCTCGACGTTTGCAGTTTCTCAGCTCTTGTCTAATATACTGAAAAAGAAGGACCGTGATGTTTGGTGGGTAGAGTAGCGCAAAGCCCCAGTGTTGCTGCGCCTGTGAAAGCGCTTCCAAGGAAGGGTGCTGGCTAGCAAGAGCTTTCAGTGCTGGCACTTTTCATCTCTGAGCAATTGCTCGACGTTTGCAATTTCTCAGCTCTTGTCTAATATACTGAAAAAGAAGGACCGTGATGTTTGGTGGGTAGAGTAGCGCAAAGCCGCAGTGTTGCTGCGCCTGTGAAAGCGCTTCCAAGGAAGGGTGCTGGCTAGCAACAGCTTTCAGTGCTGGCACTTTTCATCTCTGAGCAATTGCTCGACGTTTGCAATTTCAAACCTGAGCTCTCTTTAGACTGCGCGAGAGGATGAGCAGAAGATGAGGTGGCTAGAGAAGCCCAGAGCCCCAGTGTTCTTAGGGCTACAAAAGCGCTTCCAAGGAAGGGTGCTGGCTAGCAACAGCTTTCAGTGCTGGCACTTTTCATCTCTGAGCAATTGCTCGACGTTTGCAATTTCTCAACTCGTGTCTACGAGACGGAAAGAGAATGTATGTGATATTTGGTGGCTAGAGAAGCCCAGAGCCCCAGTGTTCTTAGGGCTACAAAAGCGCTTCCAAGGACGGGTGCTGGCTAGCAACAGCTTTCAGTGCTGGCACTTTTCATCTCTGAGCAATTGCTCGACGTTTGCAATTTCTCACCTGAGCTCTCTTTAGACTGCGCGAGAGGATGAGCAGAAGAGTAGGTGGCTAGAGAAGCCCAGAGCCCCGGAGTTCTTAGGGCTACAAAAGCACTTCCAAGAATGGTGCTGGCTAGCAACCGCTTTCAGTGCTGGCACTTTTCATCTCTGAGCAATTGCTCGACGTTTGCAATTTCTCAGCTCGTGTCTACGAGATAGAAAGACTGTCACGTTTGGTGGGTAGAGAAGCGGAAAGCCCCAGTGTTGCTGCGCCTGTGAAAGCGCTTCCAAGGAAGGGTGCTGGCTAGCCACAGCTTTCAGTGCTGGCACTTTTCATCTCTGAGCAATTGCTCGACGTTTCCAATTTCTCAGCTCTTGTCTACGAGACAGAAAGAGAAGGACCGTGATGTTTGGTGGGTAGAGTAGCGCAAAGCCCCAGTGTTGCTGCGCCTGTGAAAGCGCTTCCAAGGAAGGGTGCTGGCTAGCAACAGCTTTCAGTGCTGGCACTTTTCATCTCTGAGCAATTGCTCGACGTTTGCAATTTCTCAGCTCGTGTCTACGAGACGGAGAGATAGTGACCGTGACGTTTGGTGGCTAGAGAAGCGCAAAGCCCCAGTGTTGCTGCGCCTGTGAAAGCACTTCCAAGGAAGGGTGCTGGCTAGCAAGAGCTTTCAGTGCTGGCACTTTTCATCTCTGAGCAATTGCTCGACGTTTGCAATTTCTCACCTGAGCTCTCTTTAGAGTGCCTGAGAGGATGAGCAGAAGATTAGGTGGCTAGAGAAGCCCAGAGCCCCACTGTTCTTAGGGCTACAAAAGCGCTTCCAAGGACGGGTGCTGGCTAGCAACAGCTTTCAGTGCTGGCACTTTTCATCTCTGAGCAATTGCTCGACGTTTGCAATTTCTCACCTGAGCTGTCTTTATAGTGAGCGAGAGGATGAGCAGAAGATTAGGTGGCTACAGAAATACAGAGCCCCAGTGTTCTTAGGGCTACAAAAGCACTTCCAAGGAAGGGTGCTGGCTAGCAACAGCTTTCAGTGCTGGCACTTTTCATCTCTGAGCAATTGCTCGACGTTTGCAATTTCTCAGCTCGTGTCTACGAGACAGAAAGAGAATGACCGTGATGTTTGGTGGCTAGAGAAGCGCAAAGCCCCAGTGTTGCTGCCCCTGTGAAAGCGCTTCCAAGGAAGGGTGCTGGCTAGCAAGAGCTTTCAGTGCTGGCACTTTTCATCTCTGAGCAATTGCTCGACGTTTGCAATTTCTCAGCTCGTGTCTACGAGACAGAAAGAGAATGACCATGACGTTTGGTGGCTAGAGAAGCGCAAAACCCCAGTGTTGCTGCGCCTGTGAAAGCGCTTCCAAGGAAGGGTGCTGGCTAGCAACAGCTTTCAGTGCTGGCGCTTTTCATCTCTGAGCAATTGCTCGACGTTTGCAATTTCTCAGCTCTTATGTACGAGATGGATAGATAGTGACCGTGACGTTTGGTAGCTAGAGAAGCGCAAAGCCCCAGTGTTGCTGCGCCTGTGAAAGCGCTTCCAAGGAAGGGTGCTGGCTAGTAACAGCTTTCAGTGCTGGCACTTTTCATCTCTGAGCAATTGCTCGACGTTTGCAATTTCTCACCTGAGCTCTCTTTAGACTGCGCGAGAGGATGAGCAGAAGATTAGGTGGCTAGAGAAGCCCAGAGCCCCAGTGTTCTTAGGCCTACAAAAGCGCTTCCAAGGAATGGTGCTCGCCAGCAAGAGCTTTCAGTGCTGGCACTTTTCATCTCTGAGCAATTGCTCGACGTTTGCAATTTCTCACCTGAGCTCTCTTTAGACTGCGCGAGAGGATGAGCAGAAGATGAGGTGGCTAGAGAAGCCCAGAGCCCCAGTGTTCTTAGGGCTACAAAAGCGCTTCCAAGGAAGGGTGCTGGCTAGCAAGAGCTTTCAGTGCTGGCACTTTTCATCTCTGAGCAATTGCTCGACGTTTGCAATTTCTCACCTGAGCTCTCTTTAGACTGCGCAAGAGGATGAGCAGAAGATTAAGGTGGCTAGAGAAGCCCAGAGCCCCAGTGTTCTTAGGGCTACAAAAGCGCTTCCAAGGAAGGGTGCTGGCTAGCAAGAGCTTTCAGTGCTGGCACTTTTCATCTCTGAGCAATTGCTCGACCTTTGCAATTTCTCAGCTCGTGTCTACGAGACGGAGAGATAGTGACCGTGACGTTTGGTGGGTAGAGAAGCGCAAAGCCCCAGTGTTGCTGCGCCTGTGAAAGCACTTCCAAGGAAGGGTGCTGGCTAGCAAGAGCTTTCAGTGCTGGCACTTTTCATCTCTGAGCAATTGCTGGACATTTGCAATTTCTCACCTGAGCTCTCTTTAGACTGCGCGAGAGGATGAGCAGAAGATTAGGTGGCTAGAGAAGCCCAGAGCCCCACTGTTCTTAGGCCTACAAAAGCGCTTCCAAGGAAGGGTGCTGGCTAGCAACAGCTTTCAGTGCTGGCACTTTTCCTCTTTGAGCAATTGCTCGACGTTTGCAATTTCTCAGCTCTTATCTACGAGATGGAGAGATAGTGACCGTGATGTTTGGTGGCTAGAGAAGCGCAAAGCCCCAGTGTTGCTGCGCCTGTGAAAGCGCTTCCAAGGAAGGGTGCTGGCTAGCAACAGCTTTCAGTGCTGGCACTTTTCATCTCTGAGCAATTGCTCGACGTTTGCAATTTCTCACCTGAGCTCTCTTTAGACTGCGCGAGAGGATGAGCAGAAGATTAGGTGGATAGAGGAGCGCAAAGCCCCAGTGTCCTTAGGCCTACAAAAGCGCTTCCAAGGAAGGGTGCTGGCTAGCAACAGCTTTCAGTGCTGGCACTTTTCATCTCTGAGCAATTGCTCGACGTTTGCAATTTCTCACCTGAGCTCTCTTTAGACTGCGCGAGAGGATGAGCAGAAGAGTAGGTGGCTAGAGAAGCCCACAACCCCAGTGTTCTTAGGCCTACAAGAGCGCTTCCAAGGAAGGGTGCTGGCTAGCAACAGCTTTCAGTGGTGGCACTTTTCATCTCTCAGCAATTGCTCGACGTTTGCAATTTCTCAGCTCGTGTCTACGAGACTGAAAGAGAAGGACCGTGATGTTTGGTGGGTAGAGAAGCGCAAAGCCCCAGTGTTGCTGCGCCTGTGAAAGCGCTTCCAAGGAAGGGTGCTGGCTAGCAACAGCTTTCAGTGCTGGCGCTTTTCATCTCTGAGCAATTGCTCGACGTTTGCAATTTCTCAGCTCTTATGTACGAGACGGATAGATAGTGACCGTGACGTTTGGTAGCTAGAGAAGCGCAAAGCCCCAGTGTTGCTGCGCCTGTGAAAGCGCTTCCAAGGAAGGGTGCTGGCTAGTAACAGCTTTCAGTGCTGGCACTTTTCATCTCTGAGCAATTGCTCGACGTTTGCAATTTCTCACCTGAGCTCTCTTTAGACTGCGCGAGAGGATGAGCAGAAGATTAGGTGGCTAGAGAAGCCCAGAGCCCCAGTGTTCTTAGGCCTACAAAAGCGCTTCCAAGGAATGGTGCTCGCCAGCAAGAGCTTTCAGTGCTGGCACTTTTCATCTCTGAGCAATTGCTCGACGTTTGCAATTTCTCACCTGAGCTCTCTTTAGACTGCGCGAGAGGATGAGCAGAAGATGAGGTGGCTAGAGAAGCCCAGAGCCCCAGTGTTCTTAGGGCTACAAGAGCGCTTCCAAGGAAGGGTGCTGGCTAGCAACAGCTTTCAGTGCTGGCACTTTTCCTCTTTGAGCAATTGCTCGACGTTTGCAATTTCTAAGCTCTTATGTACGAGATGGAGAGATAGTGACCGTGATGTTTGGTGGCTAGAGAAGCGCAAAGCCCCAGTGTTGCTGCGGCTGTGAAAGCGCTTCCAAGGAAGGGTGCTGGCTAGCAACAGCTTTCAGTGCTGGCACTTTTCATCTCTGAGCAATTGCTCGACGTTTGCAATTTCTCACCTGAGCTCTCTTTAGACTGCGCGAGAGGATGAGCAGAAGATTAGGTGGCTAGAGAAGCCCAGAGCCCCAGTGTTCTTAGGCCTACAAAAGCGCTTCCAAGGAATGGTGCTCGCCAGCAAGAGCTTTCAGTGCTGGCACTTTTCATCTCTGAGCAATTGCTCGACGTTTGCAATTTCTCACCTGAGCTCTCTTTAGACTGCGCGAGAGGATGAGCAGAAGATGAGGTGGCTAGAGAAGCCCAGAGCCCCAGTGTTCTTAGGGCTACAAAAGCGCTTCCAAGGAAGGGTGCTGGCTAGCAAGAGCTTTCAGTGCTGGCACTTTTCATCTCTGAGCAATTGCTCGACGTTTCCAATTTCTCACCTGAGCTCTCTTTCGACTGCGCGAGAGGATGAGCAGAAGATTAAGGTGGCTAGAGAAGCCCAGAGCCCCACTGTTCTTAGGGCTACAAAAGCGCTTCCAAGGAAGGGTGCTGGCTAGCAAGAGCTTTCAGTGCTGGCACTTTTCATCTCTGAGCAATTGCTCGACCTTTGCAATTTCTCAGCTCGTGTCTACGAGACGGAGAGATAGTGACCGTGACGTTTGGTGGCTAGAGAAGCGCAAAGCCCCAGTGTTGCTGCGCCTGTGAAAGCACTTCCAAGGAAGGGTGCTGGCTAGCAAGAGCTTTCAGTGCTGGCACTTTTCATCTCTGAGCAATTGCTGGACATTTGCAATTTCTCACCTGAGCTCTCTTTAGACTGCGCGAGAGGATGAGCAGAAGATTAGGTGGCTAGAGAAGCCCAGAGCCCAGTGTTCTTAGGCCTACAAAAGCGCTTCCAAGGAAGGGTGCTGGCTAGCAAGAGCTTTCAGTGCTGGCACTTTTCCTCTTTGAGCAATTGCTCGACGTTTGCAATTTCTCAGCTCTTATCTACGAGATGGAGAGATAGTGACCGTCATGTTTGGTGGGTAGAGAAGCGCAAAGCCCCAGTGTTGCTGCGCCTGTGAAAGCGCTTCCAAGGAAGGGTGCTGGCTAGCAACAGCTTTCAGTGCTGGCACTTTTCATCTCTGAGCAATTGCTCGACGTTTGCAATTTCTCACCTGAGCTCTCTTTAGACTGCGCGAGAGGATGAGCAGAAGATTAGGTGGATAGAGGAGCGCAAAGCCCCAGTGTCCTTAGGCCTACAAAAGCGCTTCCAAGGAAGGGTGCTGGCTAGCAACAGCTTTCAGTGCTGGCACTTTTCATCTCTGAGCAATTGCTCGACGTTTGCAATTTCTCACCTGAGCTCTCTTTAGACTGCGCGAGAGGATGAGCAGAAGAGTAGGTGGCTAGAGAAGCCCAGAGCCCCAGTGTTCTTAGGCCTACAAGAGCGCTTCCAAGGAAGGGTGCTGGCTAGCAACAGCTTTCAGTGCTGGCACTTTTCATCTCTGAGCAATTGCTCGACGTTTGCAATTTCTCAGCTCGTGTCTACGAGACTGAAAGAGAAGGACCGTGATGTTTGGTGGGTAGAGAAGCGCAAAGCCCCAGTGTTGCTGCGCCTGTGAAAGCGCTTCCAAGGAAGGGTGCTGGCTAGCAACAGCTTTCAGTGCTGGCACTTTTCATCTCTGAGCAATTGCTGGACATTTGCAATTTCAAACCTGAGCTCTCTTTAGACTGCGCGAGAGGATGAGCAGAAGAGTAGGTGGCTAGAGAAGCCCAGAGCCCCAGTGTTCTTAGGCCTACAAAAGCGCTTCCAAGGAAGGGTGCTGGCTAGCAAGAGCTTTCAGTGGTGGCACTTTTCATCTCTGAGCAATTGCTCGACGTTTGCAATTTCTCAACTCGTGTCTACGTGACGGAGAGATAGTGACCGTGACATTTGTTTGGTAGAGAAGCGCAAAGCCCCAGTGTTGCTGCGCCTGTGAAAGCGCTTCCAAGGAAGGGTGCTGGCTAGCAACAGCTTTCAGTGCTGGCACTTTTCATCTCTGAGCAATTACTCGACGTTTGCAATTTCTCACCTGAGCTCTCTTTAGACTGCGCGAGAGGATGAGCAGAAGATTAGGTGGCTAGAGAAGCCCAGAGCCCCAGTGTTCTTAGGCCTACAAAAGCGCTTCCAAGGAAGGGTGCTGGCTAGCAAGAGCTTTCAGTGCTGGCACTTTTCATCTCTGAGCAATTGCTGGACGTTTGCAATTTCTCACCAGAGCTCTCTTTAGACTGCGCGAGAGGATGAGCAGAAGTTTAGGTGGCTAGAGAAGCCCAGAGCCCCAGTGTTACTGCGCCTGTGAAAGCGCTTCCAAGGAAGGGTGCTGGCTAGCAACAGCTTTCAGTGCTGGCACTTTTCATCTCTGAGCAATTGCTCGACGTTTGCAATTTCTCAGCTCGTGTCTACGATACTGAAAGAGAAGGACCGTGATGTTTGGTGGGTAGAGTAGCGCAAAGCCCCAGTGTTGCTGCGCCTGTGAAAGCGCTTCCAAGGAAGGGTGCTGGCTAGCAACAGCTTTCAGTGCTGGCACTTTTCATCTCTGAGCAATTGCTCAACGTTTGCAATTTCTCAGCTCGTGTCTACGAGACGGAGAGATAGTGACCGTGACGTTTGGTGGCTAGAGAAGCGCAAAGCCCCAGTGTTGCTGCGCCTGTGAAAGCGCTTCCAAGGAAGGGTGCTGGCTAGCAACAGCTTTCAGTGCTGGCACTTTTCATCTCTGAGCAATTGCTGGACATTTGCAATTTCTCACCTGAGCTCTCTTTAGACTGCGCGAGCGGATGAGCAGAAGATGAGGTGGCTAGAGAAGCCCAGAGCCCCAGTGTTCTTAGGCCTACAAAAGCGCTTCCAAGGAAGGGTGCTGGCCAGCAAGAGCTTTCAGTGCTGGCACTTTTCATCTTTGAGCAATTGCTCGACGTTTGCAATTTCTCAGCTCTTATCTACGAGATGGAGAGATAGTGACCGTCATGTTTGGTGGGTAGAGAAGCGCAAAGCCCCAGTGTTGCTGCGCCTGTGAAAGCGCTTCCAAGGAAGGGTGCTGGCTAGCAACAGCTTTCAGTGCTGGCACTTTTCATCTCTGAGCAATTGCTCAACGTTTGCAGTTTCTCACCTGAGCTCTCTTTAGACTGCGCGAGAGAATGAGCAGAAGATTAGGTGGATAGAGGAGCGCAAAGCCCCAGTGTTCTTAGGCCTACAAAAGCGCTTCCAAGGAAGGGTGCTGGCTAGCAACAGCTTTCAGTGCTGGCACTTTTCATCTCTGAGCAATTGCTCGACGTTTGCAATTTCTCAGCTCGTGTCTACGAGACGGAAAGAGAAGGACCGTGATGTTTGGTGGGTAGAGAAGCGCAAAGCCCCAGTGTTGCTGCGCCTGTGAAAGCGCTTCCAAGGAAGGGTGCTGGCTAGCAACAGCTTTCAGTGCTGGCACTTTTCATCTCTGAGCAATTGCTGGACATTTGCAATTTCTCACCTGAGCTCTCTTTAGACTGCGCGAGAGGATGAGCAGAAGGTTAGGTGGCTAGAGAAGCGCAAAGCCCCAGTGTTCTTAGGGCTACAAAAGCACTTCCAAGGAAGGGTGCTGGCTAGCAAGAGCTTTCAGTGCTGGCGCTTTTCATCTCTGAGCAATTGCTCGACGTTTGCAATTTCTCACCTGAGCTCTCTTTCGACTGCGCGAGAGGATGAGCAGAAGATTAGGTGGCTAGAGAAGCCCAGAGCCACAGTGTTCTTACGGCTGCAAGAGCGCTTCCAAGGAAGGGTGCTGGCTAGCAACAGCTTTCAGTGCTGGCACTTTTCATCTCTGAGCAATTGCTCGACGTTTGCAATTTCTCAGCTGTTATCTACGAGACGGAGAGATAGTGACCATGACGTTTGGTGGGTAGAGAAGCGCAAAGCCCCAGTGTTGCTGCGCCTGTGAAAGCGCTTCCAAGGAAGGGTGCTGGCTAGCAACAGCTTTCAGTGCTGGCACTTTTCATCTCTGAGCAATTGCTCGACGTTTGCAATCTCTCACCTGAGCTCTCTTTAGACTGCGCGAGAGGATGAGCAGAAGATGAGGTGGCTAGAGAAATACAGAGCCCCAGTGTTCTTAGGGCTACAAAAGCGCTTCCAAGGAAGGGTGCTGGCTAGCAAGAGCTTTCAGTGCTGGCACTTTTCATCTCTGAGCAATTGCTCGACCTTTGCAATTTCTCACCTGAGCTCTCTTTAGACTGCGCGAGAGGATGAGCAGAAGATTAAGGTGGCTAGAGAAGCCCAGAGCCCCAGTGTTCTTAGGGCTACAAAAGCGCTTCCAAGGAAGGGTGCTGGCTAGCAACAGCTTTCAGTGCTGGCACTTTTCATCTCTGAGCAATTGCTCGACCTTTGCAATTTCTCAGCTCGTGTCTACGAGACGGAGAGATAGTGACCGTGACGTTTGGTGGGTAGAGAAGCGCAAAGCCCCAGTGTTGCTGCGCCTGTGAAAGCACTTCCAAGGAAGGGTGCTGGCTAGCAACAGCTTTCAGTGCTGGCACTTTTCATCTCTGAGCAATTGCTGGACATTTGCAATTTCTCACCTGAGCTCTCTTTAGACTGCGCGAGAGGATGAGCAGAAGATTAGGTGGCTAGAGAAGCCCAGAGCCCCACTGTTCTTAGGGCTACAAAAGCGCTTCCAAGGAAGGCTGCTGGCTAGCAACAGCTTTCAGTGCTGGCACTTTTCATCTTTGAGCAATTGCTCGACGTTTGCAATTTCTCAGCTCTTATCTACGAGATGGAGAGATAGTGACCGTGATGTTTGGTGGGTAGAGAAGCGCAAAGCCCCAGTGTTGCTGCGCCTGTGAAAGCGCTTCCAAGGAAGGGTGCTGGCTAGCCACAGCTTTCAGTGCTGGCACTTTTCATCTCTGAGCAATTGCTGGACATTTGCAATTTCAAACCTGAGCTCTCTTTAGACTGCGCGAGAGGATGAGCAGAAGATTAGGTGGCTAGAGAAGCCCAGAGCCCCAGTGTTCTTAGGGCTACAAAAGCGCTTCCAAGGAAGGGTGCTGGCTAGCAACAGCTTTCAGTGCTGGCACTTTTCATCTCTGAGCAATTGCTGGACGTTTGCAATTTCTCACCTGAGCTCTCTTTAGACTGCGCGAGAGGATGAGCAGAAGATTAGGTGGCTAGAGTAGCCCAGAGCCCCAGTGTTCTTAGGGCTACAAAAGCGCTTCCAAGGAAGGGTGCTGGCTAGCAACAGCTTTCAGTGCTGCCACTTTTCATCTCTGAGCAATTGCTCGATGTTTGCAATTTCTCAGCTCGTGTCTACGAGACAGAAAGACTGTCACGTTTAGTGGGTAGAGAAGCGCAAAGCCCCAGTGTTGCTGCGCCTGTGAAAGCGCTTCCAAGGAAGGGTGCTGGCTAGCAACAGCTTTCAGTGCTGGCACTTTTCATCTCTGAGCAATTGCTCGACGTTTGCAATTTCTCAGCTCTTGTCTACGATACTGAAAGAGAAGGACCGTGATGTTTGGTGGGTAGAGTAGCGCAAAGCCCCAGTGTTGCTGCGCCTGTGAAAGCGCTTCCAAGGAAGGGTGCTGGCTAGCAAGAGCTTTCAGTGCTGGCACTTTTCATCTCTGAGCAATTGCTCGACGTTTGCAATTTCTCAGCTCGTGTCTACGAGACGGAGAGATAGTGACCGTGACGTTTGGTGGCTAGAGAAGCGCAAAGCCCCAGTGTTGCTGTGCCTGTGAAAGCGCTTCCAAGGAAGGGTGCTGGCTAGCCACAACTTTCAGTGCTGGCACTTTTCATCTCTGAGCAATTGCTGGACGTTTGCAATTTTTCACCTCAGATCTCTTTAGACTGCACGAGAGGATGAGCAGAAGATTAGGTGGCTAGAGAAGCCCAGAGCCCCAGTGTTCTTAGGCCTACAAAAGCGCTTCCAAGGAAGGGTGCTGGCTAGCAAGAGCTTTCAGTGGTGGCACTTTTCATCTCTGAGCAATTGCTCGACGTTTGCAATTTCTCAGCTCGTGTCTACGAGACAGAAACACTGTCACGTTTGGTGGGTAGAGAAGCGCAAAGCCCCAGTGTTGCTGCGTCTGTGAAAGCGCTTCCAAGGAAGGGTGCTGGCTAGCCACAGCTTTCAGTGCTGGCACTTTTCATCTCTGAGCAATTGCTGGACATTTGCAATTTCTCCCCTGAGCTCTCTTTAGACTGCGCGAGAGGATGAGCAGAAGATTAGGTGGCTAGAGAAGCCCAGAGCCCCAGTGTTCTTAGGGCTACAAAAGCGCTTCCAAGGAAGGGTGCTGGCTAGCCACATCTTTCAGTGCTGGCACTTTTCATCTCTGAGCAATTGCTGGACATTTGCAATTTCACACCTGAGCTCTCTTTAGACTGCGCGAGAGGATGAGCAGAAGATTAGGTGGCTAGAGAAGCCCAGAGCCCCAGTGTTCTTAGGGCTACAAAAGCGCTTCGAAGGAAGGCTGCTGGCTAGCAACAGCTTTCAGTGCTGGCACTTTTCATCTTTGAGCAATTGCTCGACGTTTGCAATTTCTCAGCTCTTATCTACGAGATGGAGAGATAGTGACCGTCATGTTTGGTGGGTAGAGAAGCGCAAAGCCCCAGTGTTGCTGCGCCTGTGAAAGCGCTTCCAAGGAAGGGTGCTGGCTAGCAACAGCTTTCAGTGCTGGCACTTTTCATCTCTGAGCAATTGCTCAACGTTTGCAGTTTCTCACCTGAGCTCTCTTTAGACTGCGCGAGAGAATGAGCAGAAGATTAGGTGGATAGAGGAGCGCAAAGCCCCAGTGTTCTTAGGGCTACAAAAGCGCTTCCAAGGAAGGGTGCTGGCTAGCAACAGCTTTCAGTGCTGGCACTTTTCATCTCTGAGCAATTGCTCGACGTTTGCAATTTCTCACCTGAGCTCTCTTTCGACTGCGCGAGAGGATGAGCAGAAGAGTAGGTGGCTAGAGAAGCCCAGAGCCACAGTGTTCTTACGGCTGCAAGAGCGCTTCCAAGGAAGGGTGCTGGCTAGCAAGAGCTTTCAGTGCTGGCACTTTTCATCTCTGAGCAATTGCTCGACGTTTGCAATTTCTCAGCTGTTATCTACGAGACGGAGAGATAGTGACCATGACGTTTGGTGGGTAGAGAAGCGCAAAGCCCCAGTGTTGCTGCGCCTGTGAAAGCGCTTCCAAGGAAGGGTGCTGGCTAGCAACAGCTTTCAGTGCTGGCACTTTTCATCTCTGAGCAATTGCTCGACGTTTGCAATATCTCACCTGAGCTCTCTTTAGACTGCGCGAGAGGATGAGCAGAAGATGAGGTGGCTAGAGAAATACAGAGCCCCAGTGTTCTTAGGGCTACAAAAGCGCTTCCAAGGAAGGGTGCTGGCTAGCAAGAGCTTTCAGTGCTGGCACTTTTCATCTCTGAGCAATTGCTCGACGTTTGCAATTTCTCACCTGAGCTCTCTTTAGACTGCGCGAGAGGATGAGCAGAAGATTAAGGTGGCTAGAGAAGCCCAGAGCCCCAGTGTTCTTAGGGCTACAAAAGCGCTTCCAAGGAAGGGTGCTGGCTAGCAAGAGCTTTCAGTGCTGGCACTTTTCATCTCTGAGCAATTGCTCGACCTTTGCAATTTCTCAGCTCGTGTCTACGAGACGGAGAGATAGTGACCGTGACGTTTGGTGGGTAGAGAAGCGCAAAGCCCCAGTGTTGCTGCGCCTGTGAAAGCACTTCCAAGGAAGGGTGCTGGCTAGCAAGAGCTTTCAGTGCTGGCACTTTTCATCTCTGAGCAATTGCTGGACATTTGCAATTTCACACCTGAGCTCTCTTTAGACTGCGCGAGAGGATGAGCAGAAGATTAGGTGGCTAGAGAAGCCCAGAGCCCCACTGTTCTTAGGGCTACAAAAGCGCTTCCAAGGAAGGCTGCTGGCTAGCAACAGCTTTCAGTGCTGGCACTTTTCCTCTTTGAGCAATTGCTCGACGTTTGCAATTTCTCAGCTCTTATCTACGAGATGGAGAGATAGTGACCGTCATGTTTGGTGGGTAGAGAAGCGCAAAGCCCCAGTGTTGCTGCGCCTGTGAAAGCGCTTCCAAGGAAGGGTGCTGGCTAGCCACAGCTTTCAGTGCTGGCACTTTTCATCTCTGAGCAATTGCTGGACATTTGCAATTTCAAACCTGAGCTCTCTTTAGACTGCGCGAGAGGATGAGCAGAAGATTAGGTGGCTAGAGAAGCCCAGAGCCCCAGTGTTCTTAGGCCTACAAAAGCGCTTCCAAGGAAGGGTGCTGGCTAGCAACAGCTTTCAGTGCTGGCACTTTTCATCTCTGAGCAATTGCTGGACGTTTGCAATTTCTCACCTGAGCTCTCTTTAGACTGCGCGAGAGGATGAGCAGAAGATTAGGTGGCTAGAGTAGCCCAGAGCCCCAGTGTTCTTAGGGCTACAAAAGCGCTTCCAAGGAAGGGTGCTGGCTAGCAACAGCTTTCAGTGCTGCCACTTTTCATCTCTGAGCAATTGCTCGATGTTTGCAATTTCTCAGCTCGTGTCTACGAGACAGAAAGACTGTCACGTTTAGTGGGTAGAGAAGCGCAAAGCCCCAGTGTTGCTGCGCCTGTGAAAGCGCTTCCAAGGAAGGGTGCTGGCTAGCAAGAGCTTTCAGTGCTGGCACTTTTCATCTCTGAGCAATTGCTGGACGTCTGCAATTTCTCAGCTCGTGTCTACGAGACGGAGAGATAGTGACCGTGACGTTTGGTGGGTAGAGAAGCGCAAAGCCCCAGTGTTGCTGCGCCTGTGAAAGCGCTTCCAAGGAAGGGTGCTGGCTAGCAACAGCTTTCAGTGCTGGCACTTTTCATCTCTGAGCAATTGCTGGACATTTGCAATTTCACACCTGAGCTCTCTTTAGACTGCGCGAGAGGATGAGCAGAAGATTAGGTGGCTAGAGTAGCCCAGAGCCCCAGTGTTCTTAGGGCTACAAAAGCGCTTCCAAGGAAGGGTGCTGGCTAGCAACAGCTTTCAGTGCTGCCACTTTTCATCTCTGAGCAATTGCTCGATGTTTGCAATTTCTCAGCTCGTGTCTACGAGACAGAAAGACTGTCACGTTTAGTGGGTAGAGAAGCGCAAAGCCCCAGTGTTGCTGCGCCTGTGAAAGCGCTTCCAAGGAAGGGTGCTGGCTAGCAAGAGCTTTCAGTGCTGGCACTTTTCATCTCTGAGCAATTGCTCGACGTTTGCAATTTCTCAGCTCTTGTCTACGAGACAGAAAGAGAAGGACCTTGATGTTTGGTGGGTAGAGTAGCGCAAAGCCCCAGTGTTGCTGCGCCTGTGAAAGCGCTTCCAAGGAAGGGTGCTGGCTAGCAAGAGCTTTCAGTGCTGGCACTTTTCATCTCTGAGCAATTGCTCGACGTTTGCAATTTCTCAGCTCGTGTCTACGAGACGGAGAGATAGTGACCGTGACGTTTGGTGGCTAGAGAAGCGCAAAGCCCCAGTGTTGCTGTGCCTGTGAAAGCGCTTCCAAGGAAGGGTGCTGGCTAGCCACAACTTTCAGTGCTGGCACTTTTCATCTCTGAGCAATTGCTGGACATTTGCAATTTCTCCCCTGAGCTCTCTTTAGACTGCGCGAGAGGATGAGCAGAAGATTAGGTGGCTAGAGAAGCCCAGAGCCCCAGTGTTCTTAGGGCTACAAAAGCGCTTCCAAGGAAGGGTGCTGGCTAGCCACAGCTTTCAGTGCTGGCACTTTTCATCTCTGAGCAATTGCTCGACGTTTGCAATTTCTCACCTGAGCTCTCTTTAGACTGCGCGAGAGGATGAGCAGAAGTTTAGGTGGCTAGAGAAGCGCAAAGCCCCAGTGTTCTTAGGGCTACAAAAGCGCTTCCAAGGAAGGGTGCTGGCTAGCAACAGCTTTCAGTGCTGGCACTTTTCATCTCTGAGCAATTGCTCGACGTTTGCAATTTCTCAGCTCTTGTCTAATATACTGAAAAAGAAGGACCGTGATGTTTGGTGGGTAGAGTAGCGCAAAGCCCCAGTGTTGCTGCGCCTGTGAAAGCGCTTCCAAGGAAGGGTGCTGGCTAGCAACAGCTTTCAGTGCTGGCACTTTTCATCTCTGAGCAATTGCTCGACGTTTGCAATTTCAAACCTGAGCTCTCTTTAGAGTGCGCGAGAGGATGAGCAGAAGATTAGGTGGCTAGAGAAGCCCAGAGCCCCAGTGTTCTTAGGGCTACAAAAGCGCTTCCAAGGAAGGGTGCTGGCTAGCAACAGCTTTCAGTGCTGGCACTTTTCA
The DNA here is from genome assembly GCA_037962945.1 of Sarcoramphus papa. NCBI lineage: Eukaryota > Metazoa > Chordata > Aves > Accipitriformes > Cathartidae > Sarcoramphus > Sarcoramphus papa. The sequence continues at coordinate 97,444,236 of CM075586.1, forward strand.
TCTCTGAGCAATTGCTCGACGTTTGCAATTTCTCAACTCGTGTCTACGAGACGGAAAGAGAATGTATGTGATATTTGGTGGCTAGAGAAGCCCAGAGCCCCAGTGTTCTTAGGGCTACAAAAGCGCTTCCAAGGAAGGGTGCTGGCTAGCAAGAGCTTTCAGTGCTGGCACTTTTCATCTCTGAGCAATTGCTCGACGTTTGCAATTTCTCACCTGAGCTCTCTTTAGACTGCGCGAGAGGATGAGCAGAAGAGTAGGTGGCTAGAGAAGCCCAGAGCCCCGGAGTTCTTACGGCTACAAAAGCATTTCCAAGGAAGGGTGCTGGCTAGCAACAGCTTTCAGTGGTGGCACTTTTCATCTCTGAGCAATTGCTCGACGTTTGCAATTTCTCAGCTCGTGTCTACGAGACAGAAAGACTGTCACGTTTGGTGGGTAGAGAAGCGCAAAGCCCCAGTGTTGCTGCGCCTGTGAAAGCGCTTCCAAGGAAGAGTGCTGGCTAGCAAGAGCTTACAGTGCTGGCACTTTTCATCTCTGAGCAATTGCTGGACATTTGCAGTTTCTCACCTGAGCTCTCTTTAGACTGCGCGAGAGGATGAGCAGAAGATTAGGTGGCTAGAGTAGCCCAGAGCCCCAGTGTTCTTAGGGCTACAAAAGTGCTTCCAAGGAAGGGTGCTGGCTAGCAACAGCTTTCAGTGCTGGCACTTTTCATCTCTGAGCAATTGCTCGACCTTTGCAATTTCTCAGCTCGTGTCTACGAGACGGAAAGAGAATGACTGTGATGTTTGGTGGCTAGAGAAGCCCAGAGCCCCAGTGTTCTTAGGCCTACAAAAGCGCTTCCAAGGAAGGGTGCTGGCTAGCAACAGCTTTCAGTGCTGGCACTTTTCATCTCTGAGCAATTGCTCAACGTTTGCAATTTCTCACCTGAGCTCTCTTTAGACTGCGCGAGAGGATGAGCAGAAGATTAGGTGGCTAGAGAAGCCCAGAGCCCCAGTGTTCTTAGGGCTACAAGAGCGCTTCCAAGGAAGGGTGCTGGCTAGCAACAGCTTTCAGTGCTGGCACTTTTCATCTCTGAGCAATTGCTCGACGTTTGCAATTTCTCACCTGAGCTCTCTTTAGACTGCGCGAGAGGATGAGCAGAAGATTAGGTGGCTAGAGAAATACAGAGCCCCAGTGTTCTTAGGGCTACAAAAGCGCTTCCAAGGAAGGGTGCTGGCTAGCAACAGCTTTCAGTGCTGGCACTTTTCATCTCTCAGCAATTGCTCGACGTTTGCAATTTCTCAGCTCGTGTCTACGAGACGGAAAGAGAAGGACCGTGATGTTTGGTGGCTAGAGAAGCGCAAAGCCCCAGTGTTGCTGTGCCTGTGAAAGCGCTTCCAAGGAAGGGTGCTGGCTAGCAAGAGCTTTCAGTGCTGGCACTTTTCATCTCTGAGCAATTGCTGGACATTTGCAATTTCAAACCTGAGCTCTCTTTAGACTGCGCGAGAGGATGAGCAGAAGATTAGGTGGCTAGAGAAGCGCAAAGCCCCAGTGTTCTTAGGGCTACAAAAGCGCTTCCAAGGAAGGGTGCTGGCTAGCAACAGCTTTCAGTGCTGGCACTTTTCATCTCTGAGCAATTGCTGGACATTTGCAATTTCACACCTGAGCTCTCTTTAGAGTGCGCGAGAGGATGAGCAGAAGATTAGGTGGCTAGAGAAGCCCAGAGCCCCAGTGTTCTTAGGGCTACAAAAGCGCTTCCAAGGAAGGGTGCTGGCTAGCAACAGCTTTCAGTGCTGGCACTTTTCATCTCTGAGCAATTGCTCGACGTTTGCAATTTCTCAGCTTGTGTCTACGAGACGGAGAGATAGTGACCGTGACGTTTGGTGGGTAGCGAAGCGCAAAGCCCCAGTGTTGCTGCGCCTGTGAAAGCGCTTCCAAGGAAGGGTGCTGGCTAGCAACAGCTTTCAGTGCTGGCACTTTTCATCTCTGAGCAATTGCTCGACGTTTGCAATTTCTCCCCTGAGCTCTCTTTAGAGTGCGCGAGAGGATGAGCAGAAGATTAGGTGGCTAGAGAAGTCCAGAGCCCCAGTGTTCTTAGGGCTACAAAAGCGCTTCCAAGGAAGGGTGCTGGCTAGCAACAGCTTTCAGTGCTGGCACTTTTCATCTCTGAGCAATTGCTCGACGTTTGCAATTTCTCAGCTTGTGTCTACGAGAAGGAGAGATAGTGACCGTGACGTTCGGTGGGTAGAGAAGCGCAAAGCCCCAGTGTTGCTGCGCCTGTGAAAGCGCTTCCAAGGAAGGGTGCTGGCTAGCAACAGCTTTCAGTGCTGGCACTTTTCATCTCTGAGCAATTGCTCAACGTTTGCAATTTCTCAGCTCGTGTCTACGAGACAGAAAGACTGTCACGTTTGGTGGGTAGAGAAGCGCAAAGCCCCAGTGTTGCTGCGCCTGTGAAAGCGCTTCCAAGGAAGGGTGCTGGCTAGCAAGAGCTTTCAGTGCTGGCACTTTTCATCTCTGAGCAATTGCTCGACGTTTGCAATTTCTCAGCTCTTGTCTAATATACTGAAAAAGAAGGACCGTGATGTTTGGTGGGTAGAGTAGCGCAAAGCCCCAGTGTTGCTGCGCCTGTGAAAGCGCTTCCAAGGAAGGGTGCTGGCTAGCAACAGCTTTCAGTGCTGGCACTTTTCATCTCTGAGCAATTGCTCGACGTTTGCAATTTCTCAGCTCTTGTCTAATATACTGAAAAGGAAGGACCGTGATGTTTGGTGCGTAGAGTAGCGCAAAGCCGCAGTGTTGCTGCGCCTGTGAAAGCGCTTCCAAGGAAGGGTGCTGGCTAGCAACAGCTTTCAGTGCTGGCACTTTTCATCTCTGAGCAATTGCTCGACGTTTGCAATTTCAAACCTGAGCTCTCTTTAGACTGCGCGAGAGGATGAACAGAAGATTAGGTGGCTAGAGAAGCCCAGAGCCCCAGTGTTCTTAGGGCTACAAAAGCGCTTCCAAGGAAGGGTGCTGGCTAGCAACAGCTTTCAGTGCTGGCACTTTTCATCTCTGAGCAATTGCTCGACGTTTGCAATTTCTCAACTCGTGTCTACGAGACGGAAAGAGAATGTATGTGATATTTGGTGGCTAGAGAAGCCCAGAGCCCCAGTGTTCTTAGGGCTACAAAAGCGCTTCCAAGGACGGGTGCTGGCTAGCAACAGCTTTCAGTGCTGGCACTTTTCATCTCTGAGCAATTGCTCGACGTTTGCAATTTCTCACCTGAGCTCTCTTTAGACTGCGCGAGAGGATGAGCAGAAGATGAGGTGGCTAGAGAAGCCCAGAGCCCCGGAGTTCTTAGGGCTACAAAAGCACTTCCAAGAATGGTGCTGGCTAGCAACCGCTTTCAGTGCTGGCACTTTTCATCTCTGAGCAATTGCTCGACGTTTGCAATTTCTCAACTCGTGTCTACGAGACAGAAAGAGAAGGACCGTGATGTTTGGTGGGTAGAGTAGCGCAAAGCCCCAGTGTTGCTGCGCCTGTGAAAGCGCTTCCAAGGAAGGGTGCTGGCTAGCAACAGCTTTCAGTGCTGGCACTTTTCATCTCTGAGCAATTGCTCGACGTTTGCAATTTCTCAGCTCGTGTCTACGAGACGGAGAGATAGTGACCGTGACGTTTGGTGGCTAGAGAAGCGCAAAGCCCCAGTGTTGCTGCGCCTGTGAAAGCACTTCCAAGGAAGGGTGCTGGCTAGCAAGAGCTTTCAGTGCTGGCACTTTTCATCTCTGAGCAATTGCTCGACGTTTGCAATTTCTCACCTGAGCCGTCTTTAGAGTGCCTGAGAGGATGAGCAGAAGATTAGGTGGCTAGAGAAGCCCAGAGCCCCACTGTTCTTAGGGCTACAAAAGCGCTTCCAAGGAAGGGTGCTGGCTAGCAACAGCTTTCAGTGCTGGCACTTTTCATCTCTGAGCAATTGCTCGACGTTTGCAATTTCTCACCTGAGCTGTCTTTATAGTGAGCGAGAGGATGAGCAGAAGATTAGGTGGCTACAGAAATACAGAGCCCCAGTGTTCTTAGGGCTACAAAAGCACTTCCAAGGAAGGGTGCTGGCTAGCAACAGCTTTCAGTGCTGGCACTTTTCATCTCTGAGCAATTGCTCGACGTTTGCAATTTCTCAGCTCGTGTCTACGAGACAGAAAGAGAATGACCGTGATGTTTGGTGGCTAGAGAAGCGCAAAGCCCCAGTGTTGCTGCCCCTGTGAAAGCGCTTCCAAGGAAGGGTGCTGGCTAGCAAGAGCTTTCAGTGCTGGCACTTTTCATCTCTGAGCAATTGCTCGACGTTTGCAATTTCTCACCTGAGCTCTCTTTAGACTGCGCGAGAGGATGAGCAGAAGATGAGGTGGCTAGAGAAGCCCAGAGCCCCAGTGTTCTTAGGGCTACAAAAGCGCTTCCAAGGAAGGGTGCTGGCTAGCAACAGCTTTCAGTGCTGGCACTTTTCATCTCTGAGCAATTGCTCGACGTTTGCAATTTCTCACCTGAGCTCTCTTTAGACTGCGCGATAGGATGAGCAGAAGATTAAGGTGGCTAGAGAAGCCCAGAGCCCCAGTGTTCTTAGGGCTACAAAAGCGCTTCCAAGGAAGGGTGCTGGCTAGCAAGAGCTTTCAGTGCTGGCACTTTTCATCTCTGAGCAATTGCTCGACCTTTGCAATTTCTCAGCTCGTGTCTACGAGACGGAGAGATAGTGACCGTGACGTTTGGTGGGTAGAGAAGCGCAAAGCCCCAGTGTTGCTGCGCCTGTGAAAGCACTTCCAAGGAAGGGTGCTGGCTAGCAAGAGCTTTCAGTGCTGGCACTTTTCATCTCTGAGCAATTGCTGGACATTTGCAATTTCTCACCTGAGCTCTCTTTAGACTGCGCGAGAGGATGAGCAGAAGATTAGGTGGCTAGAGAAGCCCAGAGCCCCAGTGTTCTTAGGCCTACAAAAGCGCTTCCAAGGAAGGGTGCTGGCTAGCAACAGCTTTCAGTGCTGGCACTTTTCCTCTTTGAGCAATTGCTCGACGTTTGCAATTTCTCAGCTCTTATCTACGAGATGGAGAGATAGTGACCGTGATGTTTGGTGGCTAGAGAAGCGCAAAGCCCCAGTGTTGCTGCGGCTGTGAAAGCGCTTCCAAGGAAGGGTGCTGGCTAGCAACAGCTTTCAGTGCTGGCACTTTTCATCTCTGAGCAATTGCTCGACGTTTGCAATTTCTCACCTGAGCTCTCTTTAGACTGCGCGAGAGGATGAGCAGAAGATTAGGTGGATAGAGGAGCGCAAAGCCCCAGTGTCCTTAGGCCTACAAAAGCGCTTCCAAGGAAGGGTGCTGGCTAGCAACAGCTTTCAGTGCTGGCACTTTTCATCTCTGAGCAATTGCTCGACGTTTGCAATTTCTCACCTGAGCTCTCTTTAGACTGCGCGAGAGGATGAGCAGAAGAGTAGGTGGCTAGAGAAGCCCAGAGCCCCAGTGTTCTTAGGCCTACAAGAGCGCTTCCAAGGAAGGGTGCTGGCTAGCAACAGCTTTCAGTGGTGGCACTTTTCATCTCTGAGCAATTGCTCGACGTTTGCAATTTCTCAGCTCGTGTCTACGAGACTGAAAGAGAAGGACCGTGATGTTTGGTGGCTAGAGAAGCGCAAAGCCCCAGTGTTGCTGCGCCTGTGAAAGCGCTTCCAAGGAAGGGTGCTGGCTAGCAACAGCTTTCAGTGCTGGCACTTTTCATCTCTGAGCAATTGCTGGACATTTGCAATTTCAAACCTGAGCTCTCTTGAGACTGCGCGAGAGGATGAGCAGAAGAGTAGGTGGCTAGACAAGCCCAGAGCCCCAGTGTTCTTAGGGCTACAAAAGCGCTTCCAAGGAAGGGTGCTGGCTAGCAACAGCTTTCAGTGCTGGCACTTTTCATCTCTGAGCAATAGCTCGACGTTTGCAATTTCTCAACTCGTGTCTACGTGACGGAGAGATAGTGACCGTGACATTTGTTTGGTAGAGAAGCGCAAAGCCCCAGTGTTGCTGCGCCTGTGAAAGCGCTTCCAAGGAAGGGTGCTGGCTAGCAACAGCTTTCAGTGCTGGCACTTTTCATCTCTGAGCAATTACTCGACGTTTGCAATTTCTCACCTGAGCTCTCTTTAGAGTGCGCGAGAGGATGAGCAGAAGATTAGGTGGCTAGAGAAGCCCAGAGCCCCAGTGTTCTTAGGGCTACAAAAGCGCTTCCAAGGAAGGGTGCTGGCTAGCCACATCTTTCAGTGCTGGCACTTTTCATCTCTGAGCAATTGCTCGACATTTGCAATTTCTCACCTGAGCTCTCTTTAGACTGCGCGAGAGGATGAGCAGAAGTTTAGGTGGCTAGAGAAGCCCAGAGCCCCAGTGTTACTGCGCCTGTGAAAGCGCTTCCAAGGAAGGGTGCTGGCTAGCAACAGCTTTCAGTGCTGGCACTTTTCATCTCTGAGCAATTGCTCGACGTTTGCAATTTCTCAGCTCGTGTCTACGATACTGAAAGAGAAGGACCGTGATGTTTGGTGGGTAGAGTAGCGCAAAGCCCCAGTGTTGCTGCGCCTGTGAAAGCGCTTCCAAGGAAGGGTGCTGGCTAGCAACAGCTTTCAGTGCTGGCACTTTTCATCTCTGAGCAATTGCTCAACGTTTGCAATTTCTCAGCTCGTGTCTACGAGACGGTGTCTACGAGACGGAGAGATAGTGACCGTGACGTTTGGTGGCTAGAGAAGCGCAAAGCCCCAGTGTTGCTGCGCCTGTGAAAGCGCTTCCAAGGAAGGGTGCTGGCTAGCAACAGCTTTCAGTGCTGGCACTTTTCATCTCTGAGCAATTGCTGGACATTTGCAATTTCACACCTGAGCTCTCTTTAGACTGCGCGAGAGGATGAGCAGAAGATTAGGTGGCTAGAGAAGCCCAGAGCCCCAGTGTTCTTAGGCCTACAAAAGCGCTTCCAAGGAAGGCTGCTGGCTAGCAACAGCTTTCAGTGCTGGCACTTTTCATCTTTGAGCAATTGCTCGACGTTTGCAATTTCTCAGCTCTTATCTACGAGATGGAGAGATAGTGACCGTCATGTTTGGTGGGTAGAGAAGCGCAAAGCCCCAGTGTTGCTGCGCCTGTGAAAGCGCTTCCAAGGAAGGGTGCTGGCTAGCAACAGCTTTCAGTGCTGGCACTTTTCATCTCTGAGCAATTGCTCAACGTTTGCAGTTTCTCACCTGAGCTCTCTTTAGACTGCGCGAGAGAATGAGCAGAAGATTAGGTGGATAGAGGAGCGCAAAGCCCCAGTGTTCTTAGGGCTACAAAAGCGCTTCCAAGGAAGGGTGCTGGCTAGCAACAGCTTTCAGTGCTGGCACTTTTCATCTCTGAGCAATTGCTCGACGTTTGCAATTTCTCACCTGAGCTCTCTTTAGACTGCGCGAGAGGATGAGCAGAAGATTAGGTGGCTAGAGAAGCCCAGAGCCCCAGTGTTCTTAGGCCTACAAGAGCGCTTCCAAGGAAGGGTGCTGGCTAGCAACAGCTTTCAGTGCTGGCACTTTTCATCTCTGAGCAATTGCTCGACGTTTGCAATTTCTCAGCTCGTGTCTACGAGACGGAAAGAGAAGGACCGTGATGTTTGGTGGGTAGAGAAGCGCAAAGCCCCAGTGTTGCTGCGCCTGTGAAAGCGCTTCCAAGGAAGGGTGCTGGCTAGCAAGAGCTTTCAGTGCTGGCACTTTTCATCTCTGAGCAATTGCTGGACATTTGCAATTTCTCACCTGAGCTCTCTTTAGACTGCGCGAGAGGATGAGCAGAAGGTTAGGTGGCTAGAGAAGCGCAAAGCCCCAGTGTTCTTAGGGCTACAAAAGCGCTTCCAAGGAAGGGTGCTGGCTAGCAAGAGCTTTCAGTGCTGGCGCTTTTCATCTCTGAGCAATTGCTCGACGTTTGCAATTTCTCACCTGAGCTCTCTTTCGACTGCGCGAGAGGATGAGCAGAAGATTAGGTGGCTAGAGAAGCCCAGAGCCACAGTGTTCTTACGGCTGCAAGAGCGCTTCCAAGGAAGGGTGCTGGCTAGCAACAGCTTTCAGTGCTGGCACTTTTCATCTCTGAGCAATTGCTCGACGTTTGCAATTTCTCAGCTGTTATCTACGAGACGGAGAGATAGTGACCATGACGTTTGGTGGGTAGAGAAGCGCAAAGCCCCAGTGTTGCTGCGCCTGTGAAAGCGCTTCCAAGGAAGGGTGCTGGCTAGCAACAGCTTTCAGTGCTGGCACTTTTCATCTCTGAGCAATTGCTCGACGTTTGCAATCTCTCACCTGAGCTCTCTTTAGACTGCGCGAGAGGATGAGCAGAAGATGAGGTGGCTAGAGAAATACAGAGCCCCAGTGTTCTTAGGGCTACAAAAGCGCTTCCAAGGAAGGGTGCTGGCTAGCAACAGCTTTCAGTGCTGGCACTTTTCATCTCTGAGCAATTGCTCGACGTTTGCAATTTCTCACCTGAGCTCTCTTTAGACTGCGCGAGAGGATGAGCAGAAGATTAAGGTGGCTAGAGAAGCCCAGAGCCCCAGTGTTCTTAGGGCTACAAAAGCGCTTCCAAGGAAGGGTGCTGGCTAGCAACAGCTTTCAGTGCTGGCACTTTTCATCTCTGAGCAATTGCTCGACCTTTGCAATTTCTCAGCTCGTGTCTACGAGACGGAGAGATAGTGACCGTGACGTTTGGTGGGTAGAGAAGCGCAAAGCCCCAGTGTTGCTGCGCCTGTGAAAGCGCTTCCAAGGAAGGGTGCTGGCTAGCAACAGCTTTCAGTGCTGGCACTTTTCATCTCTGAGCAATTGCTCGACGTTTGCAATTTCAAACCTGAGCTCTCTTTAGACTGCGCGAGAGGATGAGCAGAAGTTTAGGTGGCTAGAGAAGCGCAAAGCCCCAGTGTTCTTAGGGCTACAAAAGCGCTTCCAAGGAAGGGTGCTGGCTAGCAACAGCTTTCAGTGCTGGCACTTTTCATCTCTGAGCAATTGCTCGACGTTTGCAATTTCTCAGCTCTTGTCTATGAGACAGAAAGAGAATGACCGTGATGTTTGGTGGGTAGAGAAGCGCAAAGCCCCAGTGTTGCTGCGCCTGTGAAAGCGCTTCCAAGGAAGGGTGCTGGCTAGCAACAGCTTTCAGTGCTGGCACTTTTCATCTCTGACCAATTGGTGGACGTTTGCAATTTCACACCTGAGCTCTCTTTACACTGCGCGAGAGGATGAGCAGAAGATTAGGTGGCTAGAGAAGCCCAGAGCCGCAGTGTTCTTAGGGCTACAAAAGCGCTTCCAAGGAAGGGTGCTGGCTAGCAACAGCTTTCAGTGCTGGCACTTTTCATCTCTGAGCAATTGCTCGACGTTTGCAATTTCTCACCTGAGCTCTCTTTAGACTGCGCGAGAGGATGAGCAGAAGAGTAGGTGGCTAGAGAAGCCCAGAGCCCCGGAGTTCTTACGGCTACAAAAGCATTTCCAAGGAAGGGTGCTGGCTAGCAACAGCTTTCAGTGCTGGCACTTTTCATCTCTGAGCAATTGCTCGACGTTTGCAATTTCTCAGCTCGTGTCTACGAGACAGAAAGACTGTCACGTTTGGTGGGTAGAGAAGCGCAAAGCCCCAGTGTTGCTGCGCCTGTGAAAGCGCTTCCAAGGAAGAGTGCTGGCTAGCAAGAGCTTTCAGTGCTGGCACTTTTCATCTCTGAGCAATTGCTGGACATTTGCAGTTTCTCACCTGAGCTCTCTTTAGACTGCGCGAGAGGATGAGCAGAAGATTAGGTGGCTAGAGTAGCCCAGAGCCGCAGTGTTCTTAGGGCTTCCAAGGAAGGGTGCTGGCTAGCAACAGCTTTCAGTGCTGGCACTTTTCATCTCTGAGCAATTGCTCGACGTTTGCAATTTCTCAGCTCGTGTCTACGAGACGGAAAGAGAATGACTGTGATGTTTGGTGGCTAGAGAAGCCCAGAGCCCCAGTGTTCTTAGGCCTACAAAAGCGCTTCCAAGGAAGGGTGCTGGCTAGCAACAGCTTTCAGTGCTGGCACTTTTCATCTCTGAGCAATTGCTCAACGTTTGCAATTTCTCACCTGAGCTCTCTTTAGACTGCGCGAGAGGATGAGCAGAAGATTAGGTGGCTAGAGAAGCCCAGAGCCCCAGTGTTCTTAGGGCTACAAGAGCGCTTCCAAGGAAGGGTGCTGGCTAGCAACAGCTTTCAGTGCTGGCACTTTTCATCTCTGAGCAATTGCTCGACGTTTGCAATTTCTCACCTGAGCTCTCTTTACACTGCGCGAGAGGATGAGCAGAAGGTTAGGTGGCTAGAGAAGCCCAGAGCCCCAGTGTTCTTAGGCCTACAAAAGCGCTTCCAAGGAAGGGTGCTGGCTAGCAACAGCTTTCAGTGCTGGCACTTTTCATCTCTGAGCAATTGCTCGACGTTTGCAATTTCTCAGCTCGTGTCTACGAGACGGAAAGAGAAGGACCGTGATGTTTGGTGGCTAGAGAAGCGCAAAGCCCCAGTGTTGCTGTGCCTGTGAAAGCGCTTCCAAGGAAGGGTGCTGGCTAGCAAGAGCTTTCAGTGCTGGCGCTTTTCATCTCTGAGCAATTGCTGGACATTTGCAATTTCAAACCTGAGATCTCTTTAGACTGCGCGAGAGGATGAGCAGAAGATTAGGTGGCTAGAGAAGCGCAAAGCCCCAGTGTTCTTAGGGCTACAAAAGCGCTTCCAAGGAAGGGTGCTGGCTAGCAACAGCTTTCAGTGCTGGCACTTTTCATCTCTGAGCAATTGCTCGACGTTTGCAATTTCTCAGCTCGTGTCTACGAGACAGAAAGACTGTCACGTTTGGTGGGTAGAGAAGCGCAAAGCCCCAGTGTTGCTGCGCCTGTGAAAGCGCTTCCAAGGAAGGGTGCTGGCTAGCAACAGCTTTCAGTGCTGGCAGTTTTCATCTCTGAGCAATTGCTCGACGTTTGCAATTTCAAACCTGAGCTCTCTTTAGAGTGCGCGAGAGGATGAGCAGAAGATTAGGTGGCTAGAGAAGTCCAGAGCCCCACTGTTCTTAGGCCTACAAAAGCGCTTCCAAGGAAGGGTGCTGGCTAGCAACAGCTTTCAGTGCTGGCACTTTTCATCTCTGAGCAATTGCTCGACGTTTGCAATTTCTCAGCTCTTTTCTACGAGACGGAGAGATAGTGACCGTGACGTTTGGTGGGTAGAGAAGCGCAAAGCCCCAGTGTTGCTGCGCCTGTGAAAGCGCTTCCAAGGAAGGGTGCTGGCTAGCAACAGCTTTCAGTGCTGGCACTTTTCATCTCTGAGCAATTGCTCGACGTTTGCAATTTCTCATCTCGTGTCTACGAGACAGAAAGACTGTCACGTTTGGTGGGTAGAGAAGCGCAAAGCCCCAGTGTTGCTGCGCCTGTGAAAGCGCTTCCAAGGAAGGGTGCTGGCTAGCAAGAGCTTTCAGTGCTGGCACTTTTCATCTCTGAGCAATTTCTCGACGTTTGCAATTTCTCAGCTCTTGTCTAATATACTGAAAAAGAAGGACCGTGATGTTTGGTGGGTAGAGTAGCGCAAAGCCCCAGTGTTGCTGCGCCTGTGAAAGCGCTTCCAAGGAAGGGTGCTGGCTAGCAAGAGCTTTCAGTGCTGGCACTTTTCATCTCTGAGCAATTGCTCGACGTTTGCAATTTCTCAGCTCTTGTCTAATATACTGAAAAAGAAGGACCGTGATGTTTGGTGGGTAGAGAAGCGCAAAGCCCCAGTGTTGCTGCGCCTGTGAAAGCGCTTCCAAGGAAGGGTGCTGGCTAGCAACAGCTTTCAGTGCTGGCACTTTTCATCTCTGAGCAATTGCTCGACGTTTGCAATTTCAAACCTGAGCTCTCTTTAGACTGCGCGAGAGGATGAACAGAAGATTAGGTGGCTAGAGAAGCCCAGAGCCCCAGTGTTCTTAGGGCTACAAAAGCGCTTCCAAGGAAGGGTGCTGGCTAGCAACAGCTTTCAGTGCTGGCACTTTTCATCTCTGAGCAATTGCTCGACGTTTGCAATTTCTCAACTCGTGTCTACGAGACGGAAAGAGAATGACTGTGATGTTTGGTGGCTAGAGAAGCCCAGAGCCCCAGTGTTGCTGTGCCTGTGAAAGCGCTTCCAAGGAAGGGTGCTGGCTAGCAACAGCTTTCAGTGCTGGCACTTTTCATCTCTGAGCAATTGCTCGACGTTTGCAATTTCTCACCTGAGCTCTCTTTAGACTGCGCGAGAGGATGAGCAGAAGATTAGGTGGCTAGAGAATCGCAAAGCCCCAGTGTTCTTAGGGCTACAAGAGCGTTTCCAAGGAAGGGTGCTGGCTAGCAAGAGCTTTCAGTGCTGGCACTTTTCATCTCTGAACCATTGCTCGACGTTTGCAATTTCTCACCTGAGCTCTCTTTAGACTGCGCGAGAGGATGAGCAGAAGATTAGGTGGCTAGAGAAGCCCAGAGCCCCAGTGTTCTTAGGCCTACAAAAGCGCTTCCAAGGAAGGGTGCTGGCTAGCAACAGCTTTCAGTGCTGGCACTTTTCATCTCTCAGCAATTGCTCGACGTTTGCAATTTCTCAGCTCGTGTCTACGAGACGGAAAGAGAAGGACCGTGATGTTTGGTGGCTAGAGAAGCGCAAAGCCCCAGTGTTGCTGTGCCTGTGAAAGCGCTTCCAAGGAAGGGTGCTGGCTAGCAAGAGCTTTCAGTGCTGGCACTTTTCATCTCTGAGCAATTGCTGGACATTTGCAATTTCAAACCTGAGATCTCTTTAGACTGCGCGAGAGGATGAGCAGAAGATTAGGTGGCTAGAGAAGCGCAAAGCCCCAGTGTTCTTAGGGCTACAAAAGCGCTTCCAAGGAAGGGTGCTGGCTAGCAAGAGCTTTCAGTGCTGGCACTTTTCATCTCTGAGCAATTGCTCGACGTTTGCAATTTCTCAGCTCGTGTCTACGAGACAGAAAGACTGTCACGTTTGGTGGGTAGAGAAGCGCAAAGCCCCAGTGTTGCTGCGCCTGTGAAAGCGCTTCCAAGGAAGGGTGCTGGCTAGCAACAGCTTTCAGTGCTGGCACTTTTCATCTCTGAGCAATTGCTCGACGTTTGCAATTTCTCCCCTGAGCTCTCTTTAGACTGCGCGAGAGAATGAGCAGAAGCTTAGGTGGCTAGAGAAGCCCAGAGCCCCGGAGTTCTTAGGGCTACAAAAGCACTTCCAAGGAAGGTGCTGGCTAGCAACAGCTTTCAGTGCTGGCACTTTTCATCTCTGAGCAATTGCTCGACGTTTGCAATTTCTCAGCTCTTGTCTACGAAACAGAGAGATAGTGACCGTGACGTTTGGTGGGTAGAGAAGCGCAAAGCCCCAGTGTTGCTGTGCTTATGAAAGCGCTTCCAAGGAAGGGTGCTGGCTAGCAACAGCTTTCAGTGCTGGCACTTTCATCTCTGAGCAATTGCTCGACGTTTGCAATTTCTCACCTGAGCTCTCTTTAGAGTGCGCGAGAGGATGAGCAGAAGATTAGGTGGCTAGAGAAGCCCAGAGCCGCAGTGTTCTTAGGGCTACAAAAGCGCTTCCAAGGAAGGGTGCTGGCTAGCAACAGCTTTCAGTGCTGGCACTTTTCATCTCTGAGCAATTGCTCGACGTTTGCAATTTCTCGGCTCGTGTCTACGAGAAGGAAAGAGAATGTATGTGATATTTGGTGGCTAGAGAAGCCCAGAGCCCCAGTGTTCTTAGGGCTACAAAAGCACTTCCAAGGAAGGGTGCTGGCTAGCAACAGCTTTCAGTGGTGGCACTTTTCATCTCTGAGCAATTGTTCGACGTTTGCAATTTCTCAGCTCGTGTCTACGAGACAGAAAGACTGTCACGTTTGGTGGGTAGAGAAGCGCAAAGCCCCAGTGTTGTTGCGCCTGTGAAAGCGCTTCCAAGGAAGGGTGCTGGCTAGCAACAGCTTTCAGTGCTGGCACTTTTCATCTCTGAGCAATTGCTCGACATTTGCAGTTTCTCACCTGAGCTCTCTTTAGACTGCGCGAGAGGATGAGCAGAAGATTAGGTGGCTAGAGTAGCCCAGAGCCCCAGTGTTCTTAGGGCTACAAAAGTGCTTCCAAGGAAGGGTGCTGGCTAGCAACAGCTTTCAGTGCTGCCACTTTTCATCTCTGAGCAATTGCTCGACGTTTGCAATTTCTCAACTCGTGTCTACGAGACGGAAAGAGAATGTATGTGATATTTGGTGGCTAGAGAAGCCCAGAGCCCCAGTGTTCTTAGGGCTACAAAAGCGCTTCCAAGGAAGGGTGCTGGCTAGCAACAGCTTTCAGTGCTGGCACTTTTCATCTCTGAGCAATTGCTCGACGTTTGCAATTTCTCACCTGAGCTCTCTTTAGACTGCGCGAGAGGATGAGCAGAAGAGTAGGTGGCTAAAGAAGCCCAGAGCCCCGGAGTACTTACGGCTACAAAAGCACTTCCAAGGAAGGGTGCTGGCTAGCAACAGCTTTCAGTGGTGGCACTTTTCATCTCTGAGCAATTGCTCGACGTTTGCAATTTCTCAGCTCGTGTCTACGAGACAGAAAGACTGTCACGTTTGGTGGGTAGAGAATCGCAAAGCCCCAGTGTTGCTGCGCCTGTGAAAGCGCTTCCAAGGAAGAGTGCTGGCTAGCAAGAGCTTTCAGTGCTGGCACTTTTCATCTCTGAGCAATTGCTGGACATTTGCAGTTTCTCACCTGAGCTCTCTTTAGACTGCGCGAGAGGATGAGCAGAAGATTAGGTGGCTAGAGTAGCCCAGAGCCCCAGTGTTCTTAGGGCTACAAAAGTGCTTCCAAGGAAGGGTGCTGGCTAGCAACAGCTTTCAGTGCTGGCACTTTTCATCTCTGAGCAATTGCTTGACGTTTGCAATTTCTCGGCTCGTGTCTACGAGATGGAAAGAGAATGACTGTGATGTTTGGTGGCTAGAGAAGCCCAGAGCCCCAGTGTTCTTAGGCCTACAAAAGCGCTTCCAAGGAAGGGTGCTGGCTAGCAACAGCTTTCAGTGCTGGCACTTTTCATCTCTGAGCAATTGCTGGATGTTTGCAATTTCTCACCTGAGCTCTCTTTAGACTGCGCGAGAGGATGAGCAGAAGATTAGGTGGCTAGAGAAGCGCAAAGCCCCAGTGTTCTTAGGGCTACAAGAGCGCTTCCAAGGAAGGGTGCTGGCTAGCAACAGCTTTCAGTGCTGGCACTTTTCATCTCTGAGCAATTGCTCGACGTTTGCAATTTCTCACCTGAGCTCTCTTTAGACTGCGCGAGAGGATGAGCAGAAGATTAGGTGGCTAGAGAAGCCCAGAGCCCCAGTGTTCTTAGGCCTACAAAAGCGCTTCCAAGGAAGGGTGCTGGCTAGCAACAGCTTTCAGTGGTGGCACTTTTCATCTCTCAGCAATTGCTCGACGTTTGCAATTTCTCAGCTCGTGTCTACGAGACGGAAAGAGAAGGACCGTGATGTTTGGTGGCTAGAGAAGCGCAAAGCCCCAGTGTTGCTGTGCCTGTGAAAGCGCTTCCAAGGAAGGGTGCTGGCTAGCAAGAGCTTTCAGTGCTGGCACTTTTCATCTCTGAGCAATTGCTGGACATTTGCAATTTCAAACCTGAGCTCTCTTTAGACTGCGCGAGAGAATGAGCAGAAGATTAGGTGGCTAGAGAAGCGCAAAGCCCCAGTGTTCTTAGGGCTACAAAAGCGCTTCCAAGGAAGGGTGCTGGCTAGCAACAGCTTTCAGTGCTGGCACTTTTCATCTCTGAGCAATTGCTCGACGTTTGCAATTTCACACCTGAGCTCCCTTTACACTGCGCGAGAGGATGAGCAGAAGATTAGGTGGCTAGAGTAGCCCAGAGCCCCGGAGTTCTTAGGGCTACAAAAGCGCTTCCAAGGAAGGGTGCTGGCTAGCAACAGCTTTCAGTGCTGGCACTTTTCATCTCTGAACAATTGCTCGACGTTTGCAATTTCTCAGCTCGTGTCTACGAGACAGAAAGACTGTCACGTTTGGTGGCTAGAGAAGCGCAAAGCCCCAGTGTTGCTGCGCCTGTGAAAGCGCTTCCAAGGAAGGGTGCTGGCTAGCAACAGCTTTCAGTGCTGGCACTTTTCATCTCTGAGCAATTGCTCGACGTTTGCAATCTCTCAACTGAGCTCTCTTTAGACTGGGCGAGAGGATGAGCAGAAGATTAGGTGGCTAGAGAAGCCCAGAGCCCCGGAGTTCTTAGGGCTACAAAAGCGCTTCCAAGGAAGGGTGCTGGCTAGCAAGAGCTTTCAGTGCTGGCACTTTTCATCTCTGAGCAATTGCTCGACGTTTGCAATTTCTAAGCTCTTGTCTACGAGACAGAAAGAGAATGACCGTGACGTTTGGTGGCTAGAGAAGCGCAAAGCCCCAGTGTTGCTGCGCCTGTGAAAGCGCTTCCAAGGAAGGGTGCTGGCTAGCAACAGCTTTCAGTGCTGGCACTTTTCATCTCTGAGCAATTGCTCAACGTTTGCAATTTCTCACCTGAGCTCTCTTTAGAGTGCGCGAGAGGATGAGCAGAAGATTAGGTGGCTAGAGAAGCCCAGAGCCGCAGTGTTCTTAGGCCTACAAAAGCGCTTCCAAGGAAGGGTGCTGGCTAGCAACAGCTTTCAGTGCTGGCACTTTTCATCTCTGAGCAATTGCTCGACGTTTGCAATTTCTCAGCTCGTGTCTACGAGACGGAAAGAGAATGACCGTGACGTTTGGTGGCTAGAGAAGCCCAGAGCCCCAGTGTTCTTAGGGCTACAAAAGCGCTTCCAAGGAAGGGTGCTGGCTAGCAACAGCTTTCAGTGCTGGCACTTTTCATCTCTGAGCAATTGCTCGACGTTTGCAATTTCTCACCTGAGCTCTCTTTAGACTGCGCGAGAGGATGAGCAGAAGAGTAGGTGGCTAGAGAAGCCCAGAGCCCCAGTGTTCTTAGGCCTACAAAAGCGCTTCCAAGGAAGGGTGCTGGCTAGCAACAGCTTTCAGTGCTGGCACTTTTCATCTCTCAGCAATTGCTCGACGTTTGCAATTTCTCAGCTCGTGTCTACGAGACAGAAAGAGAATGACCGTGACGTTTGGTGGCTAGAGAAGCGCAAAGCCCCAGTGTTGCTGCGCCTGTGAAAGCGCTTCCAAGGAAGGGTGCTGGCTAGCAACAGCTTTCAGTGCTGGCACTTTTCATCTCTGAGCAATTGCTGGACGTTTGCAATTTCTCACCTGAGCTCTCTTTAGAGTGCGCGAGAGGATGAGCAGAAGATGAGGTGGCTAGAGAAGCCCAGAGCCCCAGTGTTCTTAGGGCTGCAAGGGCGTTTCCAAGGAAGGGTGCTGGCTAGCAACAGCTTTCAGTGCTGGCACTTTTCATCTCTGAGCAATTGCTCGACGTTTGCAATTTCTCAGCTCGTGTCTACGAGACGGAAGAGAAGGACCGTGATGTTTGGTGGGTAGAGAAGCGCAAAGCCCCAGTGTTGCTGCGCCTGTGAAAGCGCTTCCAAGGAAGGGTGCTGGCTAGCAACAGCTTTCAGTGCTGGCACTTTTCATCTCTGAGCAATTGCTCGACGTTTGCAATTTCAAACCTGAGCTCTCTTTAGACTGCGCGAGAGGATGAGCAGAAGATTAGGTGGCTAGAGTAGCCCAGAGCCCCAGTGTTCTTAGGCCTACAAAAGCGCTTCCAAGGAAGGGTGCTGGCTAGCAAGAGCTTTCAGTGCTGGCACTTTTCATCTCTGAGCAATTGCTGGACGTTTGCAATTTCTCACCTGAGCTCTCTTTAGACTGCGCGAGAGGATGAGCAGAAGATGAGGTGGCTAGAGAAGCCCAGAGCCCCACTGTTCTTAGGGCTACAAAAGCGCTTCCAAGGGAGGGTGCTGGCTAGCAACAGCTTTCAGTGCTGGCACTTTTCATCTCTGAGCAATTGCTCGACGTTTGCAATTTCTCAGCTCGTGTCTACGAGACGGAGAGATAGTGACCGTGACGTTTGGTGGGTAGAGAAGCGCAAAGCCCCAGTGTTGCTGCACCTGTGAAAGCGCTTCCAAGGAAGGGTGCTGGCTAGCAACAGCTTTCAGTGCTGGCACTTTTCATCTCTGAGCAATTGCTGGACATTTGCAATTTCACACCTGAGCTCTCTTTAGACTGCGCGAGAGGATGAGCAGAAGAGTAGGTGGCTAGAGAAGCCCAGAGCCCCACTGTTCTTAGGGCTACAAAAGCGCTTCCAAGGGAGGGTGCTGGCTAGCAACAGCTTTCAGTGCTGGCACTTTTCATCTCTGAGCAATTGCTGGACATTTGCAATTTCTCAGCTCGTGTCTACGAGACGGAAAGAGAAGGACCGTGATGTTTGGTGGGTAGAGAAGCGCAAAGCCCCAGTGTTGCTGCGCCTGTGAAAGCGCTTCCAAGGAAGGGTGCTGGCTAGCAACAGCTTTCAGTGCTGGCACTTTTCATCTCTGAGCAATTGCTCGACGTTTGCAATTTCTCAGCTCGTGTCTACGAGACAGAAAGACTTTCACTTTTGATGGCTAGAGAAGCGCAAAGCCCCAGTGTTGCTGCGCCTGTGAAAGCGCTTCCAAGGAAGGGTGCTGGCTAGCAAGAGCTTTCAGTGCTGGCACTTTTCATCTCTGAGCAATTGCTCGACGTTTGCAATTTCTCAGCTCTTGTCTAATATACTGAAAAAGAAGGACCGTAATGTTTGGTGGGTAGAGTAGCGCAAAGCCCCAGTGTTGCTGCGCCTGTGAAAGCGCTTCCAAGGAAGGGTGCTGGCTAGCAACAGCTTTCAGTGCTGGCACTTTTCATCTCTGAGCAATTGCTCGACGTTTGCAATTTCTCAGCTCGTGTCTACGAAACAGAGAGATAGTGACCGTGACGTTTGGTGGCTAGAAAAGCGCAAAGCCCCAGTGTTGCTGCGCCTGTGAAAGCGCTTCCAAGGAAGGGTGCTGGCTAGCAACAGCTTTCAGTGCTGGCACTTTTCATCTCTGAGCAATTGCTGGACGTTTGCAATTTCACACCTGAGCTCTCTTTAGAGTGCGCGAGAGGATGAGCAGAAGATTAGGTGGCTAGAGAAGTCCAGAGCCCCAGTGTTCTTAGGGCTACAAAAGCGCTTCCAAGGAAGGGTGCTGGCTAGCAACAGCTTTCAGTGCTGGCACTTTTCATCTCTGAGCAATTGCTCGACGTTTGCAATTTCTCAGCTTGTGTCTACGAGACGGAGAGATAGTGACCGTGACGTTTGGTGGCTAGAGAAGCGCAAAGCCCCAGTGTTGCTGCGCCTGTGAAAGCGCTTCCAAGGAAGGGTGCTGGCTAGCAACAGCTTTCAGTGCTGGCACTTTTCATCTCTGAGCAATTGCTCGACGTTTGCAATTTCTCGGCTCGTGTCTACGAGACGGAAAGAGAATGTATGTGATATTTGGTGGCTAGAGAAGCCCAGAGCCCCAGTGTTCTTAGGCCTACAAAAGCACTTCCAAGGAAGGGTGCTGGCTAGCAAGAGCTTTCAGTGCTGGCACTTTTCATCTCTGAGCAATTGCTGGACGTTTGCAATTTCTCACCTGAGCTCTCTTTAGACTGCGCGAGAGGATGAGCAGAAGATGAGGTGGCTAGAGAAGCCCAGAGCCCCTGAGTTCTTAGGGCTACAAAAGCGCTTCCAAGGAAGGGTGCTGGCTAGCAACAGCTTTCAGTGGTGGCACTTTTCATCTCTGAGCAATTGCTCGACGTTTGCAATTTCTCAACTCGTGTCTACGAGACAGTAAGACTGTCACGTTTGGTGGGTAGAGAAGCGGAAAGCCCCAGTGTTGCTGTGCCTGTGAAAGCGCTTCCAAGGAAGGGTGCTGGCTAGCAACAGCTTTCAGTGCTGGCACTTTTCATCTCTGAGCAATTGGTGGACATTTGCAGTTTCTCACCTGAGCTTTCTTTAGAGTGCGCGAGAGGATGAGCAGAAGATTAGGTGGCTAGAGTAGCCCAGAGCCCCAGTGTTCTTAGGGCTACAAAAGCGCTTCCAAGGAAGGGTGCTGGCTAGCAACAGCTTTCAGTGCTGGCACTTTTCATCTCTGAGCAATTGCTCGACGTTTGCAATTTCTCGGCTCGTGTCTACGAGACGGAAAGAGAATGACTGTGATGTTTGGTGGCTAGAGAAGCCCAGAGCCCCAGTGTTCTTAGGGCTACAAAAGCGCTTCCAAGGAAGGATGCTGGCTAGCCACAGCTTTCAGTGCTGGCACTTTTCATCTCTGAGCAATTGCTCGACGTTTGCAATTTCTCAGCTCTTGTCTAATATACTGAAAAAGAAGGACCGTAATGTTTGGTGGGTAGAGTAGGGCAAAGCCCCAGTGTTGCTGCGCCTGTGAAAGCGCTTCCAAGAAAGGGTGCTGGCTAGCAAGAGCTTTCAGTGCTGGCACTTTTCATCTCTGAGCAATTGCTCGACGTTTGCAATTTCACACCTGAGCTCTCTTTAGAGTGCGCGAGAGGATGAACAGAAGATGAGGTGGCTAGAGAAGCCCAGAGCCCCAGTGTTCTTAGGGCTACAAAAGCGCTTCCAAGGAAGGCTGCTGGCTAGCAACAGCTTTCAGTGCTGGCACTTTTCCTCTTTGAGCAATTGCTCGACGTTTGCAATTTCTCAGCTCTTGTCTACGAGACGGAAAGAGAAGGACCGTGATGTTTGGTGGCTAGAGAAGCGCAAAGCCCCAGAGTTGCTGCACCTGTGAAAGCGCTTCCAAGGAAGGCTGCTGGCTAGCAACAGCTTTCAGTGCTGGCACTTTTCATCTCTGAGCAATTGCTGGACATTTGCAATTTCAAACCTGAGCTCTCTTTAGACTGCGCGAGAGAATGAGCAGAAGATTAGGTGGCTAGAGAAGCGCAAAGCCCCACTGTTTTTAGGGCTACAAAAGCGCTTCCAAGGAAGGGTGCTGGCTAGCAACAGCTTTCAGTGCTGGCACTTTTCATCTCTGAGCAATTGCTGGATGTTTGCAATTTCACACCTGAGCTCTCTTTACACTGTGCGAGAGGATGAGCAGAAGATTAGGTGGCTAGAGTAGCCCAGAGCCCCGGAGTTCTTAGGGCTACAAAAGCGCTTCCAAGGAAGGGTGCTGGCTAGCAACAGCTTTCAGTGCTGGCACTTTTCATCTCTGAGCAATTGCTCGACGTTTGCAATTTCTCAGCTCGTGTCTACGAGACAGAAAGACTGTCACGTTTGGTGGGTAGAGAAGCGGAAAGCCCCAGTGTTGCTGCGCCTGTGAAAGCGCTTCCAAGGAAGGGTGCTGGCTAGCAACAGCTTTCAGTGCTGGCACTTTTCATCTCTGAGCAATTGCTCGACGTTTGCACTTTCTCCCCTGAGCTCTCTTTAGACTGCGCGAGAGGATGAGCAGAAGATTAGGTGGCTAGAGAAGCCCAGAGCCCCACTGTTCTTAGGCCTACAAAAGCGCTTCCAAGGAAGGGTGCTGGCTAGCAACAGCTTTCAGTGCTGGCACTTTTCATCTCTGAGCAATTGCTCGACGTTTGCAATTTCTCAGCTCGTGTCTACGAGACAGAAAGACTGTCACGTTTGGTGGGTAGAGAAGCGCAAAGCCCCAGTGTTGCTGCGCCTGTGAAAGCGCTTCCAAGGAAGGGTGCTGGCTAGCAACAGCTTTCAGTGCTGGCACTTTTCATCTCTGAGCAATTGCTCGACGTTTGCAATTTCTCCCCTGAGCTCTCTTTAGACTGCGCGAGAGAATGAGCAGAAGCTTAGGTGGCTAGAGAAGCCCAGAGCCCCGGAGTTCTTAGGGCTACAAAAGTGCTTCCAAGGAAGGGTGCTGGCTAGCAACAGCTTTCAGTGCTGGCACTTTTCATCTCTGAGCAATTGCTCGACGTTTGCAATTTCTCGGCTCGTGTCTACGAGACGGAAAGAGAATGACTGTGATGTTTGGTGGCTAGAGAAGCCCAGAGCCCCAGTGTTCTTAGGCCTACAAAAGCGCTTCCAAGGAAGGGTGCTGGCTAGCAAGAGCTTTCAGTGCTGGCACTTTTCATCTCTGAGCAATTGCTCGACGTTTGCAATTTCTCAGCTCGTGTCTACGAGACGGAGAGATAGTGACCGTGACGTTTGGTGGCTAGAGAAGCGCAAAGCCCCAGTGTTGCTGCGCCTGTGAAAGCGCTTCCAAGGAAGGGTGCTGGCTAGCAACAGCTTTCAGTGCTGGCAATTTTCATCTCTGAGCAATTGCTCGACGTTTGCAATTTCTCACCTGAGCTCTCTTTAGAGTGCGCGAGAGGATGAGCAGAAGATGAGGTGGCTAGAGAAGCCCAGAGCCCCAGTGTTCTTAGGGCTGCAAGGGCGTTTCCAAGGAAGGGTGCTGGCTAGCAAGAGCTTTCAGTGCTGGCACTTTTCATCTCTGAGCAATTGCTCGACGTTTGCAATTTCTCAGCTCGTGTCTACGAGACGGAAGAGAAGGACCGTGATGTTTGGTGGCTAGAGAAGCGCAAAGCCCCAGTGTTGCTGCGCCTGTGAAAGCGCTTCCAAGGAAGGGTGCTGGCTAGCAACAGCTTTCAGTGCTGGCACTTTTCATCTCTGAGCAATTGCTCGACGTTTGCAATTTCTCACCTGAGCTCTCTTTAGACTGCGCGAGAGGATGAGCAGAAGATTAGGTGGCTAGAGAAGCCCAGAGCCCCACTGTTCTTAGGGCTACAAAAGCGCTTCCAAGGAAGGGTGCTGGCTAGCAACAGCTTTCAGTGCTGGCACTTTTCATCTCTGAGCAATTGCTCGACGTTTGCAATTTCTCACCTGAGCTCTCTTTAGACTGCGCGAGAGGATGAGCAGAAGATGAGGTGGCTAGAGAAGCCCAGAGCCCCACTGTTCTTAGGGCTGCAAGAGCGTTTCCAAGGAAGGGTGCTGGCTAGCAAGAGCTTTCAGTGCTGGCACTTTTCATCTCTGAGCAATTGCTCGACGTTTGCAATTTCTCAGTTCGTGTCTACGAGACAGAAAGACTGTCACGTTTGATGGCTAGAGAAGCGCAAAGCCCCAGTGTTGCTGCGCCTGTGAAAGCGCTTCCAAGGAAGGGTGCTGGCTAGCAAGAGCTTTCAGTGCTGGCACTTTTCATCTCTGAGCAATTGCTCGACGTTTGCAATTTCTCAGCTCTTGTCTAATATACTGAAAAAGAAGGACCGTAATGTTTGGTGGGTAGAGTAGCGCAAAGCCCCAGTGTTGCTGCGCCTGTGAAAGCGCTTCCAAGGAAGGGTGCTGGCTAGCAACAGCTTTCAGTGGTGGCACTTTTCATCTCTGAGCAATTGCTCGACGTTTGCAATTTCTCAGCTCGTGTCTACGAGACGGAGAGATAGTGACCGTGATGTTTGGTGGGTAGAGTAGCGCAAAGCCCCAGTGTTGCTGCGCCTGTGAAAGCGCTTCCAAGGAAGGGTGCTGGCTAGCAACAGCTTTCAGTGCTGGCACTTTTCATCTCTGAGCAATTGCTGGACATTTGCAATTTCACACCTGAGCTCTCTTTAGAGTGCGCGAGAGGATGAGCAGAAGATTAGGTGGCTAGAGAAGCCCAGAGCCCCAGTGTTCTTAGGGCTACAAAAGCGCTTCCAAGGAAGGGTGCTGGCTAGCAACAGCTTTCAGTGCTGGCACTTTTCATCTCTGAGCAATTGCTCGACGTTTGCAATTTCTCAGCTTGTGTCTACGAGACGGAGAGATAGTGACCGTGACGTTTGGTGGGTAGCGAAGCGCAAAGCCCCAGTGTTGCTGCGCCTGTGAAAGCGCTTCCAAGGAAGGGTGCTGGCTAGCAACAGCTTTCAGTGCTGGCACTTTTCATCTCTGAGCAATTGCTCGACGTTTGCAATTTCTCGGCTCGTGTCTACGAGACGGAAAGAGAATGTATGTGATATTTGGTGGCTAGAGAAGCCCAGAGCCCCAGTGTTCTTAGGCCACAAAAGCACTTCCAAGGAAGGGTGCTGGCTAGCAAGAGCTTTCAGTGCTGGCACTTTTCATCTCTGAGCAATTGCTGGACGTTTGCAATTTCTCACCTGAGCTCTCTTTAGACTGCGCGAGAGGATGAGCAGAAGATGAGGTGGCTAGAGAAGCCCAGAGCCCCGGAGTTCTTAGGGCTACAAAAGCGCTTCCAAGGAAGGGTGCTGGCTAGCAACAGCTTTCAGTGCTGGCACTTTTCATCTCTGAGCAATTGCTCGACGTTTGCAATTTCTCACCTGAGCTCTCTTTAGACTGCGCGAGAGGATGAGCAGAATATTAGGTGGCAAGAGAAGCCCAGAGCCCCAGTGTTCTTAGGGCTACAAAAGCGCTTCCAAGGAAGGATGCTGGCTAGCCACAGCTTTCAGTGCTGGCACTTTTCATCTCTGAGCAATTGCTCGACGTTTGCAATTTCTCAGCTCGTGTCTACGAGACAGAAAGACTGTCACGTTTGGTGGGTAGAGAAGCGGAAAGCCCCAGTGTTGCTGCGCCTGTGAAAGCGCTTCCAAGAAAGGGTGCTGGCTAGCAAGAGCTTTCAGTGCTGGCACTTTTCATCTCTGAGCAATTGCTCGACGTTTGCAATTTCACACCTGAGCTCTCTTTAGAGTGCGCGAGAGGATGAACAGAAGATGAGGTGGCTAGAGAAGCCCAGAGCCCCAGTGTTCTTAGGGCTGCAAGAGCGTTTCCAAGGAAGGGTGCTGGCTAGCAACAGCTTTCAGTGCTGGCACTTTTCATCTCTGAGCAATTGCTCGACGTTTGCAATTTCTCAGCTCGTGTCTACGAGACGGAAAGAGAAGGACCGTGATGTTTGGTGGCTAGAGAAGCGCAAAGCCCCAGTGTTGCTGCGCCTGTGAAAGCGCTTCCAAGGAAGGGTGCTGGCTGGCAACAGCTTTCAGTGCTGGCACTTTTCATCTCTGAGCAATTGCTGGACATTTGCAATTTCAAACCTGAGCTCTCTTTAGACTGCGCGAGAGGACGAGCAGAAGATAAGTTGGCTAGAGTAGCCCAGAGCCCCAGTGTTCTTAGGCCTACAAAAGCGCTTCCAAGGAAGGGTGCTGGCTAGCAACAGCTTTCAGTGCTGGCACTTTTCATCTCTCAGCAATTGCTCGACGTTTGCAATTTCTCAGCTCTTGTCTACGAGACAGTAAGACTGTCACGTTTGGTGGGTAGAGTAGGGCAAAGCCCCAGTGTTGCTGCGCCTGTGAAAGCGCTTCCAAGGAAGGGTGCTGGCTAGCAACAGCTTTCAGTGCTGGCACTTTTCATCTCTGAGCAATTGCTCGACGTTTGCAATTTCTCAGCTCGTGTCTACGAGACGGAGAGATAGTGACCGTGA
Organism: Sarcoramphus papa; assembly: GCA_037962945.1. NCBI lineage: Eukaryota > Metazoa > Chordata > Aves > Accipitriformes > Cathartidae > Sarcoramphus > Sarcoramphus papa. The sequence continues at coordinate 97,469,377 of CM075586.1, forward strand.
CGTTTGGTGGCTAGAAAAGCGGAAAGCCCCAGTGTTGCTGCGCCTGTGAAAGCGCTTCCAAGGAAGGGTGCTGGCTGGCAACAGCTTTCAGTGCTGGCACTTTTCATCTCTGAGCAATTGCTGGACATTTGCAATTTCAAACCTGAGCTCTCTTTAGACTGCGCGAGAGGATGAGCAGAAGATTAGGTGGCTAGAGAAGCCCAGAGCCCCAGTGTTCTTAGGCCTACAAAAGCGCTTCCAAGGAAGGGTGCTGGCTAGCAACAGCTTTCAGTGCTGGCACTTTTCATCTCTCAGCAATTGCTCGACGTTTGCAATTTCTCAGTTCGTGTCTACGAGACAGAAAGACTGTCACGTTTGGTGGGTAGAGAAGCGCAAAGCCCCAGTGTTGCTGCGCCTGTGAAAGCGCTTCCAAGGAAGGGTGCTGGCTAGCAAGAGCTTTCAGTGCTGGCACTTTTCATCTCTGAGCAATTGCTCGACGTTTGCAATTTCTCAGCTCGTGTCTACGAGACTGAAAAAGAAGGACCTTGATGTTTGGTGGGTAGAGTAGCGCAAAGCCCCAGTGTTGCTGCGCCTGTGAAAGTGCTTCCAAGGAAGGGTGCTGGCTAGCAACAGCTTTCAGTGCTGGCACTTTTCATCTCTGAGCAATTGCTCGACGTTTGCAGTTTCACACCTGAGCTCTCTTTCGACTGCGCGAGAGGATGAGCAGAAGATTAGGTGGCTAGAGAAGCCCAGAGCCCCAGTGTTCTTAGGGCTACAAAAGCGCTTCCAAGGAAGGGTGCTGGCTAGCCACAGCTTTCAGTGCTGGCACTTTTCATCTCTGAGCAATTGCTCGACGTTTGCAATTTCTCAGCTTGTGTCTACGAGACGGAGAGATAGTGACCGTCATGTTTGGTGGGTAGAGAAGCGCAAAGCCCCACTGTTGCTGCGCCTGTGAAAGCGCTTCCAAGGAAGGGTGCTGGCTAGCAACAGCTTTCAGTGCTGGCACTTTTCATCTCTGAGCAATTGCTCAACGTTTGCAATTTCTCACCTGAGCTCTCTTTAGACTGCGCGAGAGGATGAGCAGAAGAGTAGGTGGCTAGAGAAGCGCAAAGCCCCAGTGTTCTTAGGCCTACAAAAGCGCTTCCAAGGAAGGGTGCTGGCTAGCAACAGCTTTCAGTGCTGGCACTTTTCATCTCTGAGCAATTGCTGGATGTTTGCAATTTCTCACCTGAGCTCTCTTTACACTGCGCGAGAGGATGAGCAGAAGATTAGGTGGCTAGAGTAGCCCAGAGCCCCAGTGTTCTTAGGGCTACAAAAGCGCTTCCAAGGAAGGGTGCTGGCTAGCAACAGCTTTCAGTGCTGGCACTTTTCATCTCTCAGCAATTGCTCGACGTTTGCAATTTCTCAGTTCGTGTCTACGAGACAGAAAGACTGTCACGTTTGGTGCGTAGAGAAGCGCAAAGCCCCAGTGTTGCTGCGCCTGTGAAAGCGCTTCCAAGGAAGGGTGCTGGCTAGCAAGAGCTTTCAGTGCTGGCACTTTTCATCTCTGAGCAATTGCTCGACGTTTGCAATTTCTCAGCTCTTGTCTAATATACAGAAAAAGAAGGACCGTGATGTTTGGTGGGTAGAGTAGCGCAAAGCCCCAGTGTTGCTGCGCCTGTGAAAGCGCTTCCAAGGAAGGGTGCTGGCTAGCAACAGTTTTCAGTGCTGGCACTTTTCATCTCTGAGCAATTGCTCGACGTTTGCAATTTCTCAGCTCGTGTCTACGAGACGGAGAGATAGTGACCGTGACGTTTGGTGGCTAGAAAAGCGCAAAGCCCCAGTGTTGCTGTGCCTGTGAAAGCGCTTCCAAGGAAGGGTGCTGGCTAGCAACAGCTTTCAGTGCTGGCACTTTTCATCTCTGAGCAATTGCTGGACGTTTGCAATTTCACACCTGAGCTCTCTTTAGACTGCGCGAGAGGATGAGCAGAAGATTAGGTGGCTAGAGAAGTCCAGAGCCCCACTGTTCTTAGGGCTACAAAAGCACTTCCAAGGAAGGGTGCTGGCTAGCAACAGCTTTCAGTGCTGGCACTTTTCATCTCTGAGCAATTGCTCGACGTTTGCAATTTCTCAGCTTGTGTCTACGAGACGGAGAGATAGTGACCGTGAGGTTTGGTGGGTAGAGAAGCGGAAAGCCCCAGTGTTGCTGTGCCTGTGAAAGCGCTTCCAAGGAAGGGTGCTGGCTAGCAACAGCTTTCAGTGCTGGCACTTTTCATCTCTGAGCAATTGCTCGACGTTTGCAATTTCTCACCTGAGCTCTCTTTAGACTGCGCGAGAGGATGAGCAGAAGAGTAGGTGGCTAGAGAAGCGCAAAGCCCCAGTGTTCTTAGGGCTACAAAAGCGCTTCCAAGGAAGGGTGCTGGCTAGCAAGAGCTTTCAGTGCTGGCACTTTTCATCTCTGAGCAATTGCTCGACGTTTGCAATTTCTCTACCTGAGCTCTCTTTAGACTGCGCGAGAGGATGAGCAGAAGATTAGGTGGCTAGAGAAGCCCAGAGCCCCAGTGTTCTTAGGGCTACAAAGGCACTTCCAAGGAAGGGTGCTGGCTAGCAACAGCTTTCAGTGCTTGCATTTTTCATCTCTGAGCAATTGCTGGATGTTTGCAATTTCTCACCTGAGCTCTCTTTAGACTGCGCGAGAGGATGAGCAGAAGATTAGGTGGCTAGAGTAGCCCAGAGCCCCAGTGTTCTTAGGCCTACAAAAGAGCTTCCAAGGAAGGGTGCTGGCTAGCAACAGCTTTCAGTGCTGGCACTTTTCATCTCTCAGCAATTGCTCGACGTTTGCAATTTCTCAGTTCGTGTCTACGAGACAGAAAGACTGTCACGTTTGGTGGGTAGAGAAGCGCAAAGCCCCAGTGTTGCTGCGCCTGTGAAAGCGCTTCCAAGGAAGGGTGCTGGCTAGCAAGAGCTTTCAGTGCTGGCACTTTTCATCTCTGAGCAATTGCTCGACGTTTGCAATTTCTCAGCTCTTGTCTAAGATACTGAAAAAGAAGGACCTTGATGTTTGGTGGGTAGAGTAGCGCAAAGCCCCAGTGTTGCTGCGCCTCTGAAAGTGCTTCCAAGGAAGGGTGCTGGCTAGCAACAGCTTTCAGTGCTGGCACTTTTCATCTCTGAGCAATTGCTCGACGTTTGCAATTTCTTACCTGAGCTCTCTTTAGACTGCGCGAGAGGATGAGCAGAAGATTAGGTGGCTAGAGAAGTCCAGAGCCCCAGTGTTCGTAGGGCTACAAAAGCGCTTCCAAGGAAGGGTGCTGGCTAGCCACAGCTTTCAGTGCTGGCACTTTTCATCTCTGAGCAATTGCTCGACGTTTGCAATTTCTCAGCTTGTGTCTACGAGACGGAGAGATAGTGACCGTGAGGTTAGGTGGCTAGAGAAGCGCAAAGCCCCAGTGTTGCTGCCCCTGTGAAAGCGCTTCCAAGGAAGGGTGCTGTCTAGCAACGGCTTTCAGTGCTGGCACTTTTCATCTCTGAGCAATTGCTCAACGTTTGCAATTTCTCCCCTGAGCTCTCTTTAGACTGCGCGAGAGGATGAGCAGAAGAGTAGGTGGCTAGAGAAGCGCAAAGCCCCAGTGTTCTTAGGGCTACAAAAGCGCTTCCAAGGAAGGGTGCTGGCTAGCAAGAGCTTTCAGTGCTGGCACTTTTCATCTCTGAGCAATTGCTCGACGTTTACAATTTCTCACCTGAGCTCTCTTTAGACTGCGCGAGAGGATGAACAGAAGATTAGGTGGCTAGAGAAGCCCAGAGCCCCAGTGTTCTTAGGCCTACAAAAGCGCTTCCAAGGAAGGGTGCTGGCTAGCAACAGCTTTCAGTGCTGGCACTTTTCATCTCTGAGCAATTGCTGGATGTTTGCAATTTCTCACCTGAGCTCTCTTTACACTGCGCGAGAGGATGAGCAGAAGATTAGGTGGCTAGAGTAGCCCAGAGCCCCAGTGTTCTTAGGCCTACAAAAGCGCTTCCAAGGAAGGGTGCTGGCTAGCAACAGCTTTCAGTGCTGGCACTTTTCATCTCTGAGCAATTGCTCGACGTTTGCAATTTCTCAGTTTGTGTCTACGAGACAGAAAGACTGTCACGTTTGGTGGGTAGAGAAGCGCAAAGCCCCAGTGTTGCTGCGCCTGTGAAAGCGCTTCCAAGGAAGGGTGCTGGCTAGCAAGAGCTTTCAGTGCTGGCACTTTTCATCTCTGAGCAATTGCTCGACGTTTGCAATTTCTCAGCTCTTGTCTAATATACAGAAAAAGAAGGACCGTGATGTTTGGTGGGTAGAGTAGCGCAAAGCCCCAGTGTTGCTGCGCCTGTGAAAGCGCTTCCAAGGAAGGGTGCTGGCTAGCAACAGTTTTCAGTGCTGGCACTTTTCATCTCTGAGCAATTGCTCGACGTTTGCAATTTCTCAGCTCGTGTCTACGAGACGGAGAGATAGTGACCGTGACGTTTGGTGGCTAGAAAAGCGCAATGCCCCAGTGTTGCTGCGCCTGTGAAAGCGCTTCCAAGGAAGGGTGCTGGCTAGCAACAGCTTTCAGTGCTGGCACTTTTCATCTCTGAGCAATTGCTCGACGTTTGCAATTTCTCACCTCAGCTCTCTTTAGACTGCGCGAGAGGATGAGCAGAAGATTAGGTGGCAAGAGAAGCCCAGAGCCCCAGTGTTCTTAGGCCTACAAAAGCGCTTCCAAGGAAGGATGCTGGCTAGCAACAGCTTTCAGTGCTGGCACTTTTCATCTCTGAGCAATTGCTCGACGTTTGCAATTTCTCAGCTCGTGTCTACGAGACAGAAAGACTGTCACGTTTGGTGGGTAGAGAAGCGCAAAGCCCCAGTGTTGCTGCGCCTGTGAAAGCGCTTCCAAGGAAGGGTGCTGGCTAGCAACAGCTTTCAGTGCTGGCACTTTTCATCTCTGAGCAATTGCTCGACGTTTGCAATTTCTCACCTGAGCTCTCTTCAGACTGCGCGAGAGGATCAGCAGAAGATTAGCTGGCTAGAGAAGCCCAGAGCCCCAGTGTTCTTAGGGCTACAAAAGCGCTTCCAAGGAAGGGTGCTGGCTAGCAACAGCTTTCAGTGCTGGCACTTTTCATCTCTGAGCAATTGCTCGACGTTTGCAATTTCTCACCTGAGCTCTCTTTAGACTGCGCGAGAGGATGAGCAGAAGATTAGGTGGCTAGAGAAGCCCAGAGCCCCAGTGTTCTTAGGCCTACAAAAGCGCTTCCAAGGAAAGGTGCTGGCTAGCAACAGCTTTCAATGCTGGCACTTTTCATCTCTCAGCAATTGCTCGACGTTTGCAATTTCTCAACTCGTGTCTACGAGACGGAGAGATAGTGACCGTGACGTTTGGTGGGTAGAGAAGCGCAAAGCCCCAGTGTTGCTGCACCTGTGAAAGCGCTTCCAAGGAAGGGTGCTGGCTAGCAACAGCTTTCAGTGCTGGCACTTTTCATCTCTGAGCAATTGCTCGACGTTTGCAATTTCTCCCCTGAGATCTCTTTAGACTGCGCGAGAGGATGAGCAGAAGAGTAGGTGGCTAGAGAAGCCCAGAGCCCCAGTGTTCTTAGGGCTACAAAAGCACTTCCAAGGAAGGGTGCTGGCTAGCAACAGCTTTCAGTGGTGGCACTTTTCATCTCTGAGCAATTGCTCGACGTTTGCACTTTCTCAGCTCTTGTCTACGATACCGAAAGAGAAGGACCGTGATGTTTGGTGGGTAGAGAAGCGCAAAGCCCCAGTGTTGCTGCGCCTGTGAAAGCGCTTCCAAGGAAGGGTGCTGGCTAGCAACAGCTTTCAGTGCTGGCACTTTTCATCTCTGTGCAATTGCTGGACATTTGCATTTTCACACCTGAGCTCTCTTTAGACTGCGCGAGAGGATGAGCAGAAGATTAGGTGGCTAGAGAAGCCCAGAGTCCCAGTGTTCTTAGGGCTACAAAAGCGCTTCCAAGGAAGGGTGCTGGCTAGCAACAGCTTTCAGTGCTGGCACTTTTCATCTCTGAGCAATTGCTCGACGTTTGCACTTTCTCAGCTCTTGTCTACGAAACAGAGAGATAGTGACCGTGATGTTTGGTGGGTAGAGAAGCGCAAAGGCCCAGTGTTGCTGCGCCTGTGAAAGCGCTTCCAAGGAAGGCTGCTGGCTAGCAACAGCTTTCAGTGCTGGCACTTTTCATCTCTGAGCAATTGCTCGACGTTTGCAATTTCAAACCTGAGCTCTCTTTAGACTGCGCGAGAGGATGAGCAGAAGATTAGGTGGCTAGAGTAGCCCAGAGCCCCAGTGTTCTTAGGCCTACAAAAGCGCTTCCAAGGAAGGGTGCTGGCTAGCCACAGCTTTCAGTGCTGGCACTTTTCATCTCTGAGCAATTGCTCGACGTTTGCAATTTCTCAACTCGTGTCTACGAGACGGAGAGATAGTGACCGTGACGTTTGGTGGGTAGAGAAGCGCAAAGCCCCAGTGTTGCTGCACCTGTGAAAGCGCTTCCAAGGAAGGGTGCTGGCTAGCAACAGCTTTCAGTGCTGGCACTTTTCATCTCTGAGCAATTGCTGGACGTTTGCAATTTCTCACCTGAGCTCTCTTTAGACTGCGCGAGAGGATGAGCAGAAGATTAGGTGGCTAGAGAAGTCCAGAGCCCCACTGTTCTTAGGGCTACAAGAGCGATTCCAAGGAAGGGTGCTGGCTAGCAACAGCTTTCAGTGCTGGCACTTTTCATCTCTGAGCAATTGCTCAACGTTTGCAATTTCTCAGCTTGTGTCTACGAGACGGAGAGATAGTGACCGTGAGGTTTGGTGGGTAGAGAAGCGGAAAGCCCCAGTGTTGCAGTGCCTGTGAAAGCGCTTCCAAGGAAGGGTGCTGGCTAGCAACAGCTTTCAGTGCTGGCACTTTTCATCTCTGAGCAATTGCTCGACGTTTGCAATTTCTCACCTGAGCTCTCTTTAGAGTGCGCGAGAGGATGAGCAGAAGAGTAGGTGGCTAGAGAAGCGCAAAGCCCCAGTGTTCTTAGGGCTACAAAAGCGCTTCCAAGGAAGGGTGCTGGCTAGCAAGAGCTTTCAGTGCTGGCACTTTTCATCTCTGAGCAATTGCTCGACGTTTGCAATTTCTCTACCTGAGCTCTCTTTAGACTGCGCGAGAGGATGAGCAGAAGATTAGGTGGCTAGAGAAGCCCAGAGCCCCAGTGTTCTTAGGGCTACAAAAGCGCTTCCAAGGAAGGGTGCTGGCTAGCAACAGCTTTCAGTGCTGGCACTTTTCATCTCTGAGCAATTGCTGGATGTTTGCAATTTCTCACCTGAGCTCTCTTTACACTGCGCGAGAGGATGAGCAGAAGATTAGGTGGCTAGAGTAGCCCAGAGCCCCAGTGTTCTTAGGCCTACAAAAGCGCTTCCAAGGAAGGGTGCTGGCTAGCAACAGCTTTCAGTGCTGCCACTTTTCATCTCTGAGAAATTGCTCGACGTTTGCAATTTCTCACCTCTTATCTACGAGACGGAGAGATAGTGACCGTGATGTTTGGTGGCTAGAGAAGCGCAAAGCCCCAGTGTTGCTGCGCCTGTGAAAGCGCTTCCAAGGAAGGGTGCTGGCTAGCAACAGCTTTCAGTGCTGGCACTTTTCATCTCTGAGCAATTGCTCGACGTTTGCAATTTCTCACCTGAGCTCTCTTTAGACTGCGCGAGAGGATGAGCAGAAGATTAGGTGGCTAGAGAAGCCCAGAGCCCCAGTGTTCTTAGGCCTACAAGAGCGCTTCCAAGGAAGGGTGCTGGCTAGCAACAGCTTTCAGTGCTGGCACTTTTCATCTCTGAGCAATTGCTCGACGTTTGCAATTTCTCAGCTCGTGTCTACGAGACGGAAAGAGAAGGACCGTGATGTTTGGTGGCTAGAGAAGCGGAAAGCCCCAGTGTTGCTGCGCCTGTGAAAGCGCTTCCAAGGAAGGGTGCTGGCTAGCAAGAGCTTTCAGTGCTGGCACTTTTCATCTCTGAGCAATTGCTGGACATTTGCAATTTCTCCCCCGAGCTCTCTTTAGACTGCGTGAAAGGATGAGCAGAAGATTAGGTGGCTAGAGAAGCGCAAAGCCCCAGTGTTCTTAGGCCTACGAAAGCGCTTCCAAGGAAGGGTGCTGGCTAGCAAGAGCTTTCAGTGCTGGCACTTTTCATCTCTGAGCAATTGCTCGACGTTTGCAATTTCTCAGCTCTTGTCTACGATACTGAAAGAGAAGGACCGTGATGTTTGGTGGGTAGAGAAGCGCAAAGCCCCAGTGTTGCTGCGCCTGTGAAAGCGCTTCCAAGGAAGGGTGCTGGCTAGCAACAGCTTTCAGTGCTGGCACTTTTCATCTCTGAGCAATTGCTGGACATTTGCAATTTCACACCTGAGCTCTCTTTAGACTGCGCGAGAGGATGAGCAGAAGATTAGGTGGCTAGAGAAGCCCAGAGCCCCAGTGTTCTTAGGGCTACAAGAGCGCTTCCAAGGAAGGGTGCTGGCTAGCAACAGCTTTCAGTGCTGGCACTTTTCATCTCTGAGCAATTGCTCGACGTTTGCAATTTCTCAGCTCGTGTCTACGAAACGGAAAGAGAATGACCGTGATGTTTTGTGGCTAGAGAAGCGCAAAGCCCCAGTGTTGCTGTGCCTGTGAAAGCGCTTCCAAGGAAGGGTGCTGGCTAGCAACAGCTTTCAGTGCTGCCACTTTTCATCTCTGAGCAATTGCTCGACGTTTGCAATTTCACACCTGAGCTCTCTTTACACTGCGCGAGAGGATGAGCAGAAGATTAGGTGGCTAGAGGAGCCCAGAGCCCCAGTGTTCTTAGGCCTACAAAAGCGCTTCCAAGGAAGGGTGCTGGCTAGCAACAGCTTTCAGTGCTGCCACTTTTCATCTCTGAGAAATTGCTCGACGTTTGCAATTTCTCAGCTCGTGTCTAATATACTGAAAAAGAAGGACCGTGATGTTTGGTGGGTAGAGTAGCGCAAAGCCCCAGTGTTGCTGTGCCTGTGAAAGCGCTTCCAAGGAAGGGTGCTGGCTAGCAAGAGCTTTCAGTGCTGGCACTTTTCATCTCTGAGCAATTGCTGGACATTTGCAATTTCTCACCTGAGCTCTCTTTAGACTGCGCGAGAGGATGAGCAGAAGATTAGGTGGCTAGAGAAGCGCAAAGCCCCAGTGTTCTTAGGCCTACGAAAGCGCTTCCAAGGAAGGGTGCTGGCTAGCAAGAGCTTTCAGTGCTGGCACTTTTCATCTCTGAGCAATTGCTGGATGTTTGCAATTTCTCACCTGAGCTCTCTTTACACTGCGCGAGAGGATGAGCAGAAGATTAGGTGGCTAGAGTAGCCCAGAGCCCCACTGTTCTTAGGCCTACAAAAGCGCTCCCAAGGAAGGGTGCTGGCTAGCAACAGCTTTCAGTGCTGGCACTTTTCATCTCTGAGCAATTGCTCGACGTTTGCAATTTCTCAGCTCGTGTCTACGAGACAGAAAGACTGTCACGTTTGGTGGCTAGAGAAGCGCAAAGCCCCAGTGTTGCTGCGCCTGTGAAAGCGCTTCCAAGGAAGGGTGCTGGCTAGCAAAGCTTTCAGTGCTGGCACTTTTCATCTCTGAGCAATTGCTCGACGTTTGCAATTTCTCACCTGAGATCTCTTTACACTGCGCGAGAGGATGAGCAGAAGATTAGTTGGCTAGAGAAGCCCAGAGCCCCAGTGTTCTTAGGGCTACAAAAGCACTTCCAAGGAAGGGTGCTGGCTAGCAACAGCTTTCAGTGCTGGCACTTTTCATCTCTGAGCAATTGCTCGACGTTTGCAATTTCTCGGCTCGTGTCTACGAGACGGAAACAGAAGGACCGTGATATTTGGTGGCTAGAGAAGCCCAGAGCCCCAGTGTTCTTAGGGCTACAAAAGCGCTTCCAAGGAAGGGTGCTGGCTAGCAACAGCTTTCAGTGCTGGCACTTTTCATCTCTGAGCAATTGCTGGACGTTTGCAATTTCTCACCTGAGCTCTCTTTAGGCTGTGCGAGAGGATGAGCAGAAGATTAGGTGGCAAGAGAAGCCCAGAGCCCCAGTGTTCTTAGGGCTACAAAACCACTTCCAAGGAAGGGTGCTGGCTAGCAACAGCTTTCAGTGCTGGCACTTTTCATCTCTGAGCAATTGCTCGACGTTTGCAATTTCTCAGCTCGTGTCTACGAGACAGAAAGACTGTCACGTTTGGTGGGTAGAGAAGCGGAAAGCCCCAGTGTTGCTGCGCCTGTGAAAGCGCTTCCAAGGAAGGGTGCTGGCTAGCAAGAGCTTTCAGTGCTGGCACTTTTCATCTCTGAGCAATTGCTCGACGTTTGCAATTTCTCAGCTCTTGTCTACGATACTGAAAGAGAAGGACCGTGATGTTTGGTGGGTAGAGAAGCGCAAAGCCCCAGTGTTGCTGCGCCTGTGAAAGCGCTTCCAAGAAAGGGTGCTGGCTAGCAACAGCTTTCAGTGCTGGCACTTTTCATCTCTGAGCAATTGCTGGACATTTGCAATTTCACACCTGAGCTCTCTTTAGACTGCGCGAGAGGATGAGCAGAAGATTAGGTGGCTAGAGAAGCCCAGAGCCCCAGTGTTCTTAGGGCTACAAGAGCGCTTCCAAGGAAGGGTGCTGGCTAGCAACAGCTTTCAGTGCTGGCACTTTTCATCTCTGAGCAACTGCTCGACGTTTGCAATTTCTCATTTCGTGTCTACGAAACGGAAAGAGAATGACCGTGATGTTTTGTGGCTAGAGAAGCGCAAAGCCCCAGTGTTGCTGTGCCTGTGAAAGCGCTTCCAAGGAAGGGTGCTGGCTAGCAACAGCTTTCAGTGCTGGCACTTTTCATCTCTGAGCAATTGCTCGACGTTTGCAATTTCACACCTGAGCTCTCTTTAGACTGCGCGAGAGGATGAGCAGAAGATTAGGTGGCTAGAGTAGCCCAGAGCCCCAGTGTTCTTAGGCCTACAAAAGCGCTTCCAAGGAAGGGTGCTGGCTAGCAAGAGCTTTCAGTGCTGGCACTTTTCATCTCTGAGCAATTGCTCGACGTTTGCAATTTCTCAGCTCGTGTCTAATATACTGAAAAAGAAGGACCGTGATGTTTGGTGGGTAGAGAAGCGCAAAGCCCCAGTGTTGCTGCGCCTGTGAAAGCGCTTCCAAGGAAGGGTGCTGGCTAGCAACAGCTTTCAGTGCTGCCACTTTTCATCTCTGAGCAATTGCTCAACGTTTGCAATTTCTCAGCTCGTGTCTACGAGACGGAGAGATAGTGACCGTGACGTTTGGTGGCTAGAGAAGCGCAAAGCCCCAGTGTTGCTGTGCCTGTGAAAGCGCTTCCAAGGAAGGGTGCTGGCTAGCAACAGCTTTCAGTGCTGGCACTTTTCATCTCTGAGCAATTGCTGGATGTTTGCAATTTCTCACCTGAGCTCTCTTTAGACTGCGCGAGAGGATGAGCAGAAGATTAGGTGGCTAGAGTAGCCCAGAGCCGCAGTGTTCTTAGGCCTACAAAAGCGCTTCCAAGGAAGGGTGCTGGCTAGCAAGAGCTTTCAGTGCTGGCACTTTTCATCTCTGAGCAATTGCTCGACGTTTGCAATTTCTAAGCTCTTGTCTACGAGACAGAAAGAGAATGACCGTGAGGTTTGGTGGGTAGAGAAGCGCAAAGCCCCAGTGTTGCTGCGCCTGTGAAAGCGCTTCCAAGGAAGGGTGCTGGCTAGCAACAGCTTTCAGTGCTGGCACTTTTCATCTCTGAGCAATTGCTCGACGTTTGCAATTTCTCAGCTCGTGTCTACGAGACAGAAAGACTGTCACGTTTGGTGGGTAGAGAAGCGCAAAGCCCCAGTGTTGCTGCGCCTGTGAAAGCGCTTCCAAGGAAGGGTGCTGGCTAGCAACAGCTTTCAGTGCTGGCACTTTTCATCTCTGAGCAATTGCTCGACGTTTGCAATTTCTCAGCTCTTGTCTACGATACTGAAAGAGAAGGACCGTGATGTTTGGTGGGTAGAGAAGCGCAAAGCCCCAGTGTTGCTGCGCCTGTGAAAGCGCTTCCAAGGAAGGGTGCTGGCTAGCAACAGCTTTCAGTGCTGGCACTTTTCATCTCTGAGCAATTGCTGGACATTTGCAATTTCACACCTGAGCTCTCTTTAGACTGCGCGAGAGGATGAGCAGAAGATTAGGTGGCTAGAGAAGCCCAGAGCCCCAGTGTTCTTAGGGCTACAAAAGCGCTTCCAAGGAAGGGTGCTTGCTAGCAACAGCTTTCAGTGCTGGCACTTTTCCTCTTTGAGCAATTGCTCGACGTTTGCAATTTCTCAGCTCTTATCTATGAGATGGAGAGATAGTGACCGTGACGTTTGGTGGCTAGAGAAGCGCAAAGCCCCAGTGTTGCTGCGCCTGTGAAAGCGCTTCCAAGGAAGGGTGCTGGCTAGCAAGAGCATTCAGTGCTGGCACTTTTCATCTCTGAGCAATTGCTCGACGTTTGCAATTTCTCACCTGAGCTCTCTTTAGACTGCGCGAGAGGATGAGCAGAAGAGTAGGTGGCTAGAGAAGCCCAGAGCCCCAGTGTTCTTAGGCCTACAAGAGCGCTTCCAAGGAAGGGTGCTGGCTAGCAACAGCTTTCAGTGCTGGCACTTTTCATCTCTGAGCAACTGCTCGACGTTTGCAATTTCTCATTTCGTGTCTACGAGACGGAAAGAGAATGACCGTGACGTTTGGTGGGTAGAGAAGCGGAAAGCCCCAGTGTTGCTGCGCCTGTGAAAGCGCTTCCAAGGAAGGGTGCTGGCTAGCAAGAGCTTTCAGTGCTGGCACTTTTCATCTCTGAGCAATTGCTCGACGTTTGCAATTTCAAACCTGTGCTCTCTTTAGACTGCGCGAGAGGATGAGCAGAAGATTAGGTGGCTAGAGAAGCCCAGAGCCCCAGTGTTCTTAGGCCTACAAAAGCGCTTCCAAGGAAGGGTGCTGGCTAGCAACAGCTTTCAGTGCTGGCACTTTTCATCTCTGAGCAATTGCTCGACGTTTGCAATTTCAAACCTGAGCTCTCTTTAGACTGCGCGAGAGGATGAGCAGAAGATTAGGTGGCTAGAGTAGCCCAGAGCCCCAGTGTTCTTAGGCCTACAAAAGCGCTTCCAAGGAAAGGTGCTGGCTAGCAACAGCTTTCAATGCTGGCACTTTTCATCTCTGAGCAATTGCTCGAAGTTTGCAATTTCTCAGCTCTTGTCTAATATACTGAAAAAGAAGGACCGTGATGTTTGGTGGGTAGAGTAGCGCAAAGCCCCAGTGTTGCTGCGCCTGTGAAAGCGCTTCCAAGGAAGGGTGCTGGCTAGCAACAGCTTTCAGTGCTGGCACTTTTCATCTCTGAGCAATTGCTCGACGTTTGCAATTTCTCAGCTCGTGTCTACGAGACGGAGAGATAGTGACCGTGATTTTTGGTGGGTAGAGAAGCGCAAAGCCCCAGTGTTGCTGTGCCTGTGAAAGCGCTTCCAAGGAAGGGAGCTGGCTAGCAACAGCTTTCAGTGCTGGCACTTTTCATCTCTGAGCAATTGGTGGACATTTGCAGTTTCTCACCTGAGCTCTCTTTAGACTGCGCGAGAGGATGAGCAGAAGATTAGGTGGCTAGAGAAGCCCAGAGCCCCACTGTTCTTAGGGCTACAAAAGCGCTTCCAAGGAAGGCTGCTGGCTAGCCACAGCTTTCAGTGCTGGCACGTTTCATCTCTGAGCAATTGCTCGACGTTTGCAATTTCTCGGCTCGTGTCTACGAGACGGAAAGAGAATGACCGTGATGTTTGGTGGCTAGAGAAGCCCAGAGCCCCAGTGTTCTTAGGCCTACAAAAGCGCTTCCAAGGAAGGGTGCTGGCTAGCAACAGCTTTCAGTGCTGGCACTTTTCATCTCTGAGCAATTGCTCGACGTTTGCAATTTCTCACCTCAGCTCTCTTTAGACTGCGCGAGAGGATGAGCAGAAGATTAGGTGGCAAGAGAAGCCCAGAGCCCCAGTGTTCTTAGGCCTACAAAAGCGCTTCCAAGGAAGGGTGCTGGCTAGCAAGAGCTTTCAGTGCTGGCACTTTTCATCTCTGAGCAATTGCTGGACATTTGCAATTTCTCACCTGAGCTCTCTTTAGACTGCGCGAGAGGATGAGCAGAAGATTAGGTGGCTAGAGAAGCGCAAAGCCCCAGTGTTCTTAGGCCTACGAAAGCGCTTCCAAGGAAGGGTGCTGGCTAGCAAGAGCTTTCAGTGCTGGCACTTTTCATCTCTGAGCAATTGCTGGATGTTTGCAATTTCTCACCTGAGCTCTCTTTACACTGCGCGAGAGGATGAGCAGAAGATTAGGTGGCTAGAGTAGCCCAGAGCCCCACTGTTCTTAGGCCTACAAAAGCGCTCCCAAGGAAGGGTGCTGGCTAGCAACAGCTTTCAGTGCTGGCACTTTTCATCTCTGAGCAATTGCTCGACGTTTGCAATTTCTCAGCTCTTGTCTACGATACTGAAAGAGAAGGACCGTGATGTTTGGTGGGTAGAGAAGCGCAAAGCCCCAGTGTTGCTGCGCCTGTGAAAGCGCTTCCAAGAAAGGGTGCTGGCTAGCAACAGCTTTCAGTGCTGGCACTTTTCATCTCTGAGCAATTGCTGGACATTTGCAATTTCACACCTGAGCTCTCTTTAGACTGCGCGAGAGGATGAGCAGAAGATTAGGTGGCTAGAGAAGCCCAGAGCCCCAGTGTTCTTAGGGCTACAAGAGCGCTTCCAAGGAAGGGTGCTGGCTAGCAACAGCTTTCAGTGCTGGCACTTTTCATCTCTGAGCAACTGCTCGACGTTTGCAATTTCTCATTTCGTGTCTACGAAACGGAAAGAGAATGACCGTGATGTTTTGTGGCTAGAGAAGCGCAAAGCCCCAGTGTTGCTGTGCCTGTGAAAGCGCTTCCAAGGAAGGGTGCTGGCTAGCAACAGCTTTCAGTGCTGGCACTTTTCATCTCTGAGCAATTGCTCGACGTTTGCAATTTCACACCTGAGCTCTCTTTAGACTGCGCGAGAGGATGAGCAGAAGATTAGGTGGCTAGAGTAACCCAGAGCCCCAGTGTTCTTAGGCCTACAAAAGCGCTTCCAAGGAAGGGTGCTGGCTAGCAACAGCTTTCAGTGCTGGCACTTTTCATCTCTGAGCAATTGCTCGACGTTTGCAATTTCTCAGCTCGTGTCTAATATACTGAAAAAGAAGGACCGTGATGTTTGGTGGGTAGAGTAGCGCAAAGCCCCAGTCTTGCTGCGCCTGTGAAAGCGCTTCCAAGGAAGGGTGCTGGCTAGCAACAGCTTTCAGTGCTGCCACTTTTCATCTCTGAGCAATTGCTCAACGTTTGCAATTTCTCAGCTCGTGTCTACGAGACGGAGAGATAGTGACCGTGATGTTTGGTGGGTAGAGAAGCGCAAAGCCCCAGTGTTGCTGTGCCTGTGAAAGCGCTTCCAAGGAAGGGTGCTGGCTAGCAACAGCTTTCAGTGCTGGCACTTTTCATCTCTGAGCAATTGCTGGATGTTTGCAATTTCTCACCTGAGCTCTCTTTAGACTGCGCGAGAGGATGAGCAGAAGATTAGGTGGCTAGAGTAGCCCAGAGCCGCGGAGTTCTTAGGGCTACAAAAGCGCTTCCAAGGAAGGGTGCTGGCTAGCAAGAGCTTTCAGTGCTGGCACTTTTCATCTCTGAGCAATTGCTCGACGTTTGCAATTTCTAAGCTCTTGTCTACGAGACAGAAAGAGAATGACCGTGAGGTTTGGTGGGTAGAGAAGCGCAAAGCCCCAGTGTTGCTGCGCCTGTGAAAGCGCTTCCAAGGAAGGGTGCTGGCTAGCAACAGCTTTCAGTGCTGGCACTTTTCATCTCTGAGCAATTGCTCGACGTTTGCAATTTCTCAGCTCGTGTCTACGAGACAGAAAGACTGTCACGTTTGGTGGCTAGAGAAGCGCAAAGCCCCAGTGTTGCTGCGCCTGTGAAAGCGCTTCCAAGGAAGGGTGCTGGCTAGCAAGAGCTTTCAGTGCTGGCACTTTTCATCTCTGAGCAATTGCTCGACGTTTGCAATTTCTCAGCTCTTGTCTACGATACTGAAAGAGAAGGACCGTGATGTTTGGTGGGTAGAGAAGCGCAAAGCCCCAGTGTTGCTGCGCCTGTGAAAGCGCTTCCAAGGAAGGGTGCTGGCTAGCAACAGCTTTCAGTGCTGGCACTTTTCATCTCTGAGCAATTGCTGGACATTTGCAATTTCACACCTGAGCTCTCTTTAGACTGCGCGAGAGGATGAGCAGAAGATTAGGTGGCTAGAGAAGCCCAGAGCCCCAGTGTTCTTAGGGCTACAAAAGCGCTTCCAAGGAAGGGTGCTTGCTAGCAACAGCTTTCAGTGCTGGCACTTTTCCTCTTTGAGCAATTGCTCGACGTTTGCAATTTCTCAGCTCTTATCTATGAGATGGAGAGATAGTGACCGTGACGTTTGGTGGCTAGAGAAGCGCAAAGCCCCAGTGTTGCTGCGCCTGTGAAAGCGCTTCCAAGGAAGGGTGCTGGCTAGCAAGAGCATTCAGTGCTGGCACTTTTCATCTCTGAGCAATTGCTCGACGTTTGCAATTTCTCACCTGAGCTCTCTTTAGACTGCGCGAGAGGATGAGCAGAAGAGTAGGTGGCTAGAGAAGCCCAGAGCCCCAGTGTTCTTAGGGCTACAAGAGCGCTTCCAAGGAAGGGTGCTGGCTAGCAACAGCTTTCAGTGCTGGCACTTTTCATCTCTGAGCAACTGCTCGACGTTTGCAATTTCTCATTTCGTGTCTACGAGACGGAAAGAGAATGACCGTGACGTTTGGTGGGTAGAGAAGCGGAAAGCCCCAGTGTTGCTGCGCCTGTGAAAGCGCTTCCAAGGAAGGGTGCTGGCTAGCAACAGCTTTCAGTGCTGGCACTTTTCATCTCTGAGCAATTGCTCGACGTTTGCAATTTCAAACCTGTGCTCTCTTTAGACTGCGCGAGAGGATGAGCAGAAGATTAGGTGGCTAGAGAAGCCCAGAGCCCCAGTGTTCTTAGGCCTACAAAAGCGCTTCCAAGGAAGGGTGCTGGCTAGCAACAGCTTTCAGTGCTGGCACTTTTCATCTCTGAGCAATTGCTCGACGTTTGCAATTTCAAACCTGAGCTCTCTTTAGACTGCGCGAGAGGATGAGCAGAAGATTAGGTGGCTAGAGTAGCCCAGAGCCCCAGTGTTCTTAGGCCTACAAAAGCGCTTCCAAGGAAAGGTGCTGGCTAGCAACAGCTTTCAATGCTGGCACTTTTCATCTCTGAGCAATTGCTCGACGTTTGCAATTTCTCAGCTCGTGTCTACGAGACGGAGAGATAGTGACCGTGACGTTTGGTGGCAGGAGAAGCGCAAAGCCCCAGTGTTGCTGCGCCTGTGAAAGCGCTTCCAAGGAAGGGAGCTGGCTAGCAACCGCATTCAGTGGTGGCACTTTTCATCTCTGAGCAATTGCTCGAAGTTTGCAATTTCTCAGCTCTTGTCTAATATACTGAAAAAGAAGGACCGTGATGTTTGGTGGGTAGAGTAGCGCAAAGCCCCAGTGTTGCTGCGCCTGTGAAAGCGCTTCCAAGGAAGGGTGCTGGCTAGCAACAGCTTTCAGTGCTGGCACTTTTTATCTCTGAGCAATTGCTCGACGTTTGCAATTTCTCAGCTCGTGTCTACGAGACGGAGAGATAGTGACCGTGATGTTTGGTGGGTAGAGAAGCGCAAAGCCCCAGTGTTGCTGTGCCTGTGAAAGCGCTTCCAAGGAAGGGAGCTGGCTAGCAACAGCTTTCAGTGCTGGCACTTTTCATCTCTGAGCAATTGGTGGACATTTGCAGTTTCTCACCTGAGCTCTCTTTAGACTGCGCGAGAGGATGAGCAGAAGATTAGGTGGCTAGAGAAGCCCAGAGCCCCACTGTTCTTAGGGCTACAAAAGCGCTTCCAAGGAAGGCTGCTGGCTAGCCACAGCTTTCAGTGCTGGCACGTTTCATCTCTGAGCAATTGCTCGACGTTTGCAATTTCTCGGCTCGTGTCTACGAGACGGAAAGAGAATGACCGTGATGTTTGGTGGCTAGAGAAGCCCAGAGCCCCAGTGTTCTTAGGGCTACAAAAGCGCTTCCAAGGAAGGGTGCTGGCTAGCAACAGCTTTCAGTGCTGGCACTTTTCATCTCTGAGCAATTGCTCGACGTTTGCAATTTCTCACCTCAGCTCTCTTTAGACTGCGCGAGAGGATGAGCAGAAGATTAGGTGGCAAGAGAAGCCCAGAGCCCCAGTGTTCTTAGGCCTACAAAAGCGCTTCCAAGGAAGGATGCTGGCTAGCAACAGCTTTCAGTGCTGGCACTTTTCATCTCTGAGCAATTGCTCGACGTTTGCAATTTCTCAGCTAGTGTCTACGAGAAGGAAAGACAATGACCATGACGTTTGGTGGCTAGAGAAGCACAAAGCCCCAGTGTTGCTGCGCCTGTGAAAGCGCTTCCAAGGAAGGGTGCTGGCTAGCAACAGCTTTCAGTGCTGGCACTTTTCATCTCTGAGCAATTGCTCGACGTTTGCAATTTCAAACCTGAGCTCTCTTTAGACTGTGCGAGAGGATGAGCAGAAGATTAGGTGGCTAGAGAAGCCCAGAGCCCCAGTGTTCTTAGGGCTACAAAAGCGCTTCCAAGGAAGGGTGCTGGCTAGCCACAGCTTTCAGTGCTGGCACTTTTCATCTCTGAGCAATTGCTCGACGTTTGCAATTTCTCAACTCGTGTCTACGAGACGGAGAGATAGTGACCGTGATTTTGGTGGGTAGAGCAGCGCAAAGCCCCAGTGTTGCTGCACCTGTGAAAGCGCTTCCAAGGAAGGGTGCTGGCTAGCAAGAGCTTTCAGTGCTGGCACTTTTCATCTCTGAGCAATTGCTGGACATTTGCAATTTCTCCCCTGAGCTCTCTTTAGACTGCGCAAGAGGATGAGCAGAAGATTAGGTGGCTAGAGAAGCCCAGAGCCCCAGTGTTCTTAGGGCTACAAAAGCACTTCCAAGGAAGGGTGCTGGCTAGCAACAGCTTTCAGTGCTGGCACTTTTCATCTCTGAGCAATTGCTCGACGTTTGCAATTTCTCAGCTCTTGTCTACGATACCGAAAGAGAAGGACCGTGATGTTTGGTGGGTAGAGAAGCGCAAAGCCCCAGTGTTGCTGCGCCTGTGAAAGCGCTTCCAAGGAAGGGTGCTGGCTAGCCACAGCTTTCAGTGCTGGCACTTTTCATCTCTGAGCAATTGCTGGACATTTGCAATTTCACACCTGAGCTCTCTTTAGACTGCGCGAGAGGATGAGCAGAAGATTAGGTGGCTAGAGAAGCCCAGATCCCCAGTGTTGTTAGGCCTACAAAAGCGCTTCCAAGGAAGGGTGCTGGCTAGCAACAGCTTTCAGTGCTGGCACTTTTCATCTCTGAGCAATTGCTCGACGTTTGCACTTTCTCAGCTCTTGTCTACGAAACAGAGAGATAGTGACCGTGACGTTTGGTGGGTAGAGAAGCGCAAAGGCCCAGTGTTGCTGCGCCTGTGAAAGCGCTTCCAAGGAAGGCTGCTGGCTAGCAACAGCTTTCAGTGCTGGCACTTTTCATCTCTGAGCAATTGCTCGACGTTTGCAATTTCAAACCTGAGCTCTCTTTAGACTGCGCGAGAGGATGAGCAGAAGATTAGGTGGCTAGAGAAGCGCAAAGCCCCAGTGTTCTTAGGCCTACGAAAGCGCTTCCAAGGAAGGGTGCTGGCTAGCAACAGCTTTCAGTGCTGGCACTTTTCATCTCTGAGCAATTGCTGGATGTTTGCAATTTCTCACCTGAGCTCTCTTTACACTGCGCGAGAGGATGAGCAGAAGATTAGGTGGCTAGAGTAGCCCAGAGCCCCAGTGTTCTTAGGGCTACAAAAGCGCTTCCAAGGAAGGGTGCTGGCTAGCAACAGCTTTCAGTGCTGGCACTTTTCATCTCTGAGCAATTGCTCGACGTTTGCAATTTCTCACCTGAGATCTCTTTACACTGCGCGAGAGGATGAGCAGAAGATTAGTTGGCTAGAGAAGCAAAGAGCCCCACTGTTCTTAGGGCTACAAAAGCACTTCCAAGGAAGGGTGCTGGCTAGCAAGAGCTTTCAGTGCTGGCACTTTTCATCTCTGAGCAATTGCTCGACGTTTGCAATTTCTCGGCTCGTGTCTACGAGACGGAAAGAGAATGACCGTGATGTTTGGTGGCTAGAGAAGCCCAGAGCCCCAGTGTTCTTAGGGCTACAAAAGCGCTTCCAAGGAAGGGTGCTGGCTAGCCACAGCTTTCAGTGCTGGCACTTTTCATCTCTGAGCAATTGCTGGACGTTTGCAATTTCTCACCTGAGCTCTCTTTAGACTGTGCGAGAGGATGAGCAGAAGATTAGGTGGCAAGAGAAGCCCAGAGCCCCAGTGTTCTTAGGGCTACAAAACCACTTCCAAGGAAGGGTGCTGGCTAGCAACAGCTTTCAGTGGTGGCACTTTTCATCTCTGAGCAATTGCTCGACGTTTGCAATTTCTCAGCTCGTGTCTACGATACTGAAAGAGAAGGACCGTGATGTTTGGTGGGTAGAGAAGCGCAAAGCCCCAGTGTTGCTGCGCCTGTGAAAGCGCTTCCAAGAAAGGGTGCTGGCTAGCAACAGCTTTCAGTGCTGGCACTTTTCATCTCTGAGCAATTGCTGGACATTTGCAATTTCACACCTGAGCTCTCTTTAGACTGCGCGAGAGGATGAGCAGAAGATTAGGTGGCTAGAGAAGCCCAGAGCCCCAGTGTTCTTAGGGCTACAAGAGCGCTTCCAAGGAAGGGTGCTGGCTAGCAACAGCTTTCAGTGCTGGCACTTTTCATCTCTGAGCAACTGCTCGACGTTTGCAATTTCTCATTTCGTGTCTACGAGACGGAGAGATAGTGACCGTGACGTTTGGTGGCTAGAGAAGCGCAAAGCCCCAGTGTTGCTGTGCCTGTGAAAGCGCTTCCAAGGAAGGGTGCTGGCTAGCAACAGCTTTCAGTGCTGGCACTTTTCATCTCTGAGCAATTGCTGGATGTTTGCAATTTCTCACCAGAGCTCTCTTTAGACTGCGCGAGAGGATGAGCAGAAGATTAGGTGGCTAGAGTAGCCCAGAGCCGCGGAGTTCTTAGGGCTACAAAAGCGCTTCCAAGGAAGGCTGCTGGCTAGCAACAGCTTTCAGTGCTGGCACTTTTCATCTCTGAGCAATTGCTCGACGTTTGCAATTTCTCACCTCTTATCTACGAGACGGAGAGATAGTGACCGTGATGTTTGGTGGCTAGAGAAGCGCAAAGCCCCAGTGTTGCTGTGCCTGTGAAAGCGCTTCCAAGGAAGGGTGCTGGCTAGCAAGAGCTTTCAGTGCTGGCACTTTTCATCTCTGAGCAATTGCTGGACATTTGCAATTTCTCCCCCGAGCTCTCTTTAGACTGCGCGAGAGGATGAGCAGAAGATTAGGTGGCTAGAGAAGCGCAAAGCCCCAGTGTTCTTAGGCCTACGAAAGCGCTTCCAAGGAAGGGTGCTGCCTAGCAACAGCTTTCAGTGCTGGCACTTTTCATCTCTGAGCAATTGCTCGACGTTTGCAATTTCTCCCCTGAGCTCTCTTTAGACTGCGCGAGAGGATGAGCAGAAGAGTAGGTGGCTAGAGAAGCCCAGAGCCCCAGTGTTCTTAGGGCTACAAGAGCGCTTCCAAGGAAGGGTGCTGGCTAGCAACAGCTTTCAGTGCTGGCACTTTTCATCTCTGAGCAACTGCTCGACGTTTGCAATTTCTCATTTCGTGTCTACGAGACGGAAAGAGAATGACCGTGACGTTTGGTGGGTAGAGAAGCGGAAAGCCCCAGTGTTGCTGCGCCTGTGAAAGCGCTTCCAAGGAAGGGTGCTGGCTAGCAACAGCTTTCAGTGCTGGCACTTTTCATCTCTGAGCAATTGCTCGACGTTTGCAATTTCAAACCTGTGCTCTCTTTAGACTGCGCGAGAGGATGAGCAGAAGATTAGGTGGCTAGAGAAGCCCAGAGCCCCAGTGTTCTTAGGCCTACAAAAGCGCTTCCAAGGAAGGGTGCTGGCTAGCAACAGCTTTCAGTGCTGGCACTTTTCATCTCTGAGCAATTGCTCGACGTTTGCAATTTCAAACCTGAGCTCTCTTTAGACTGCGCGAGAGGATGAGCAGAAGATTAGGTGGCTAGAGTAGCCCAGAGCCCCAGTGTTCTTAGGCCTACAAAAGCGCTTCCAAGGAAAGGTGCTGGCTAGCAACAGCTTTCAATGCTGGCACTTTTCATCTCTGAGCAATTGCTCGACGTTTGCAATTTCTCAGCTCGTGTTTACGAGACGGAGAGATAGTGACCGTGACGTTTGGTGGGTAGAGAAGCGCAAAGCCCCAGTGTTGCTGCACCTGTGAAAGCGCTTCCAAGGAAGGGTGCTGGCTAGCAACAGCTTTCAGTGCTGGCACTTTTCATCTCTGAGCAATTGCTCGACGTTTGCAATTTCTCAGCTCTTGTCTAATATACTGAAAAACAAGGACCGTGATGTTTGGTGGGTAGAGTAGCGCAAAGCCCCAGTGTTGCTGCGCCTGTGAAAGCGCTTCCAAGGAAGGGTGCTGGCTAGCAAGAGCTTTCAGTGCTGGCACTTTTCATCTCTGAGCAATTGCTCGACGTTTGCAATTTCTCACCTGAGCTCTCTTTAGACTGCACGAGAGGATGAGCAGAAGATTAGGTGGCTAGAGAAGCCCAGAGCCCCAGTGTTCTTAGGGCTACAAGAGCGCTTCCAAGGAAGGGTGCTGGCTAGCAACAGCTTTCAGTGCTGGCACTTTTCATCTCTGAGCAATTGCTCGACGTTTGCAATTTCTCAGCTCGTGTCTACGAGACGGAGAGATAGTGACCGTGACGTTTGGTGGCAGGAGAAGCGCAAAGCCCCAGTGTTGCTGCGCCTGTGAAAGCGCTTCCAAGGAAGGGAGCTGGCTAGCAACCGCTTTCAGTGGTGGCACTTTTCATCTCTGAGCAATTGCTCGAAGTTTGCAATTTCTCAGCTCTTGTCTAATATACTGAAAAAGAAGGACCGTGATGTTTGGTGGGTAGAGTAGCGCAAAGCCCCACTGTTGCTGCGCCTGTGAAAGCGCTTCCAAGGAAGGGTGCTGGCTAGCAACAGCTTTCAGTGCTGGCACTTTTTATCTCTGAGCAATTGCTCGACGTTTGCAATTTCTCAGCTCGTGTCTACGAGACGGAGAGATAGTGACCGTGATGTTTGGTGGGTAGAGAAGCGCAAAGCCCCAGTGTTGCTGTGCCTGTGAAAGCGCTTCCAAGGAAGGGAGCTGGCTAGCAACAGCTTTCAGTGCTGGCACTTTTCATCTCTGAGCAATTGGTGGACATTTGCAGTTTCTCACCTGAGCTCTCTTTAGACTGCGCGAGAGGATGAGCAGAAGATTAGGTGGCTAGAGAAGCCCAGAGCCCCACTGTTCTTAGGGCTACAAAAGCGCTTCCAAGGAAGGGTGCTGGCTAGCCACAGCTTTCAGTGCTGGCACTTTTCATCTCTGAGCAATTGCTCGACGTTTGCAATTTCTCGGCTCGTGTCTACGAGACGGAAAGAGAATGACCGTGATGTTTGGTGGCTAGAGAAGCCCAGAGCCCCAGTGTTCTTAGGGCTACAAAAGCGCTTCCAAGGAAGGGTGCTGGCTAGCAACAGCTTTCAGTGCTGGCACTTTTCATCTCTGAGCAATTGCTCGACGTTTGCAATTTCTCACCTCAGCTCTCTTTAGACTGCGCGAGAGGATGAGCAGAAGATTAGGTGGCAAGAGAAGCCCAGAGCCCCAGTGATCTTAGGCCTACAAAAGCGCTTCCAAGGAAAGATGCTGGCTAGCAACAGCTTTCAGTGCTGGCACTTTTCATCTCTGAGCAATTGCTCGACGTTTGCAATTTCTCAGCTCGTGTCTACGAGACAGAAAGACTGTCACGTTTGGTGGCTAGAGAAGCGCAAAGCCCCAGTGTTGCTGCGCCTGTGAAAGCGCTTCCAAGGAAGGGTGCTGGCTAGCAACAGCTTTCAGTGCTGGCACTTTTCATCTCTGAGCAATTGCTCGACGTTTGCAATTTCTCACCTGAGCTCTCTTTAGACTGCGCGAGAGGATGAGCAGAAGATTAGGTGGCTAGAGAAGCCCAGAGCCCCAGTGTTCTTAGGCCTACAAAAGCGCTTCCAAGGAAGGGTGCTGGCTAGCCACAGCTTTCAGTGCTGGCACTTTTCATCTCTGAGCAATTGCTCGACGTTTGCAATTTCTCAACTCGTGTCTACGAGACGGAGAGATAGTGACCGTGACGTTTGGTGGGTAGAGCAGCGCAAAGCCCCAGTGTTGCTGCACCTGTGAAAGCGCTTCCAAGGAAGGGTGCTGGCTAGCAACAGCTTTCAGTGCTGGCACTTTTCATCTCTGAGCAATTGCTGGACATTTTCAATTTCTCCCCTGAGCTCTCTTTAGACTGCGCAAGAGGATGAGCAGAAGATTAGGTGGCAAGAGAAGCCCAGAGCCCCAGTGTTCTTAGGGCTACAAAAGCACTTCCAAGGAAGGGTGCTGGCTAGCAAGAGCTTTCAGTGGTGGCACTTTTCATCTCTGAGCAATTGCTCGACGTTTGCAATTTCTCAGCTCTTGTCTACGATACCGAAAGAGAAGGACCGTGATGTTTGGTGGGTAGAGAAGCGCAAAGCCCCAGTGTTGCTGCGCCTGTGAAAGCGCTTCCAAGGAAGGGTGCTGGCTAGCAACAGCTTTCAGTGCTGGCACTTTTCATCTCTGAGCAATTGCTGGACATTTGCAATTTCACACCTGAGCTCTCTTTAGACTGCACGAGAGGATGAGCAGAAGATTAGGTGGCTAGAGAAGCCCAGAGCCCCAGTGTTCTTAGGGCTACAAAAGCGCTTCCAAGGAAGGGAGCTGGCTAGCAACAGCTTTCAGTGCTGGCACTTTTCATCTCTGAGCAATTGCTCGACGTTTGCACTTTCTCAGCTCTTGTCTACGAAACAGAGAGATAGTGACCGTGACGTTTGGTGGGTAGAGAAGCGCAAAGGCCCAGTGTTGCTGCGCCTGTGAAAGCGCTTCCAAGGAAGGGTGCTGGCTAGCAACAGCTTTCAGTGCTGGCACTTTTCATCTCTGAGCAATTGCTCGACGTTTGCAATTTCAAACCTGAGCTCTCTTTAGACTGCGCGAGAGGATGAGCAGAAGATTAGGTGGCTAGAGAAGCGCAAAGCCCCAGTGTTCTTAGGCCTACGAAAGCGCTTCCAAGGAAGGGTGCTGGCTAGCAAGAGCTTTCAGTGCTGGCACTTTTCATCTCTGAGCAATTGCTGGATGTTTGCAATTTCTCACCTGAGCTCTCTTTACACTGCGCGAGAGGATGAGCAGAAGATTAGGTGGCTAGAGTAGCCCAGAGCCCCAGTGTTCTTAGGGCTACAAAAGCGCTTCCAAGGAAGGGTGCTGGCTAGCAACAGCTTTCAGTGCTGGCACTTTTCATCTCTGAGCAATTGCTGGACGTTTGCAATTTCTCACCTCAGCTCTCTTTAGACTGTGCGAGAGGATGAGCAGAAGATTAGTTGGCAAGAGAAGCCCAGAGCCCCAGTGTTCTTAGGGCTACAAAACCACTTCCAAGGAAGGGTGCTGGCTAGCAACAGCTTTCAGTGGTGGCACTTTTCATCTCTGAGCAATTGCTCGACGTTTGCAATTTCTCAGCTCGTGTCTACGAGACAGAAAGACTGTCACGTTTGGTGGCTAGAGAAGCGCAAAGCCCCAGTGTTGCTGCGCCTGTGAAAGCGCTTCCAAGGAAGGGTGCTGGCTAGCAACAGCTTTCAGTGCTGGCACTTTTCATCTCTGAGCAATTGCTCGACGTTTGCAATTTCTCAGCTCTTGTCTACGATACTGAAAGAGAAGGACCGTGATGTTTGGTGGGTAGAGAAGCGCAAAGCCCCAGTGTTGCTGCGCCTGTGAAAGCGCTTCCAAGAAAGGGTGCTGGCTAGCAACAGCTTTCAGTGCTGGCACTTTTCATCTCTGAGCAATTGCTGGACATTTGCAATTTCACACCTGAGCTCTCTTTAGACTGCGCGAGAGGATGAGCAGAAGATTAGGTGGCTAGAGAAGCCCAGAGCCCCAGTGTTCTTAGGGCTACAAGAGCGCTTCCAAGGAAGGGTGCTGGCTAGCAACAGCTTTCAGTGCTGGCACTTTTCATCTCTGAGCAACTGCTCGACGTTTGCAATTTCTCATTTCGTGTCTACGAAACGGAAAGAGAATGACCGTGATGTTTTGTGGCTAGAGAAGCGCAAAGCCCCAGTGTTGCTGTGCCTGTGAAAGCGCTTCCAAGGAAGGGTGCTGGCTAGCAACAGCTTTCAGTGCTGGCACTTTTCATCTCTGAGCAATTGCTCGACGTTTGCAATTTCACACCTGAGCTCTCTTTAGACTGCGCGAGAGGATGAGCAGAAGATTAGGTGGCTAGAGTAGCCCAGAGCCCCAGTGATCTTAGGCCTACAAAAGCGCTTCCAAGGAAGGGTGCTGGCTAGCAACAGCTTTCAGTGCTGGCACTTTTCATCTCTGAGCAATTGCTGGATGTTTGCAATTTCTCACCTGAGCTCTCTTTAGACTGCGCGAGAGGATGAGCAGAAGATTAGGTGGCTAGAGTAGCCCAGAGCCGCGGAGTTCTTAGGGCTACAAAAGCGCTTCCAAGGAAGGGTGCTGGCTAGCAACAGCTTTCAGTGCTGGCACTTTTCATCTCTGAGCAATTGCTCGACGTTTGCAATTTCTCACCTCTTATCTACGAGACGGAGAGATAGTGACCGTGATGTTTGGTGGCTAGAGAAGCGCAAAGCCCCAGTGTTGCTGTGCCTGTGAAAGCGCTTCCAAGGAAGGGTGCTGGCTAGCAAGAGCTTTCAGTGCTGGCACTTTTCATCTCTGAGCAATTGCTGGACATTTGCAATTTCTCCCCCGAGCTCTCTTTAGACTGCGCGAGAGGATGAGCAGAAGATTAGGTGGCTAGAGAAGCGCAAAGCCCCAGTGTTCTTAGGCCTACGAAAGCGCTTCCAAGGAAGGGTGCTGCCTAGCAACAGCTTTCAGTGCTGGCACTTTTCATCTCTGAGCAATTGCTCGACGTTTGCAATATCTCACCTGATCTCTCTGTACACTGCGCGAGAGGATGAGCAGAAGATTAGGTGGCTAGAGAAGCCCAGAGCCCCAGTGTTCTTAGGGCTACAAAAGCGCTTCCAAGGAAGGGTGCTGGCTAGCAACAGCTTTCAGTGGTGGCACTTTTCATCTCTGAGCAATTGCTCGACGTTTGCAATTTCTCAGCTCGTGTCTACGAGACAGAAAGACTGT
Organism: Sarcoramphus papa; assembly: GCA_037962945.1. Classification (NCBI taxonomy): domain Eukaryota; kingdom Metazoa; phylum Chordata; class Aves; order Accipitriformes; family Cathartidae; genus Sarcoramphus; species Sarcoramphus papa. The sequence continues at coordinate 97,496,615 of CM075586.1, forward strand.
CACGTTTGGTGGCTAGAGAAGCGCAAAGCCCCAGTGTTGCTGCGCCTGTGAAAGCGCTTCCAAGGAAGGGTGCTGGCTAGCAAGAGCTTTCAGTGCTGGCACTTTTCATCTCTGAGCAATTGCTCGACGTTTGCAATTTCTCACCTGAGCTCTCTTTAGACTGCGCGAGAGGATGAGCAGAAGATTAGGTGGCTAGAGAAGCCCAGAGCCCCAGTGTTCTTAGGGCTACAAAAGCACTTCCAAGGAAGGGTGCTGGCTAGCAACAGCTTTCAGTGCTGGCACTTTTCATCTCTGAGCAATTGCTCGACGTTTGCAATTTCTCAGCTCTTGTCTACGAGACAGAAAGAGAATGACCGTGACGTTTGGTGGCTAGAGAAGCGCAAAGCCTCAGTGTTGCTGCGCCTGTGAAAGCGCTTCCAAGGAAGGGTGCTGGCTAGCAACAGCTTTCAGTGCTGGCACTTTTCATCTCTGAGCAATTGCTCGACGTTTGCAATTTCTCACCTGAGCTCTCTTCAGACTGCGCGAGAGGATGAGCAGAAGATTAGGTGGCTAGAGAAGCCCAGAGCCCCAGTGTTCTTAGGCCTACAAAAGCGCTTCCAAGGAAGGGTGCTGGCTAGCAACAGCTTTCAGTGCTGGCACTTTTCATCTCTGAGCAATTGCTCGACGTTTGCAATTTCAAACCTGAGCTCTCTTTAGACTGCGCGAGAGGATGAGCAGAAGATTAGGTGGCTAGAGTAGCCCAGACCCCCAGTGTTCTTAGGCCTACAAAAGCGCTTCCAAGGAAAGGTGCTGGCTAGCAACAGCTTTCAATGCTGGCACTTTTCATCTCTGAGCAATTGCTCGACGTTTGCAATTTCTCGGCTCGTGTTTACGAGACGGAGAGATAGTGACCGTGACGTTTGGTGGGTAGAGAAGCGCAAAGCCCCAGTGTTGCTGCACCTGTGAAAGCGCTTCCAAGGAAGGGTGCTGGCTAGCAACAGCTTTCAGTGCTGGCACTTTTCATCTCTGAGCAATTGCTCGACGTTTGCAATTTCTCAGCTCTTGTCTAATATACTGAAAAACAAGGACCGTGATGTTTGGTGGGTAGAGTAGCGCAAAGCCCCAGTGTTGCTGCGCCTGTGAAAGCGCTTCCAAGGAAGGGTGCTGGCTAGCAAGAGCTTTCAGTGCTGGCACTTTTCATCTCTGAGCAATTGCTCGACGTTTGCAATTTCAAACCTGTGCTCTCTTTAGACTGCACGAGAGGATGAGCAGAAGATTAGGTGGCTAGAGAAGCCCAGAGCCCCAGTGTTCTTAGGGCTACAAAAGCGCTTCCAAGGAAGGGTGCTGGCTAGCAACAGCTTTCAGTGCTGGCACTTTTCATCTCTGAGCAATTGCTCGACGTTTGCAATTTCAAACCTGAGCTCTCTTTAGACTGCGCGAGAGGATGAGCAGAAGATTAGGTGGCTACAGAAATACAGAGCCCCAGTGTTCTTAGGGCTACAAAAGCGCTTCCAAGGAAAGGTGCTGGCTAGCAACAGCTTTCAATGCTGGCACTTTTCATCTCTGAGCAATTGCTCGACGTTTGCAATTTCTAAGCTCTTGTCTACGAGACAGAAAGAGAATGACCGTGACGTTTGGTGGGTAGAGAAACGCAAAGCCCCAGTGTTGCTGCGCCTGTGAAAGCGCTTCCAAGGAAGGGTGCTGGCTAGCAACAGCTTTCAGTGCTGGCACTTTTCATCTCTGAGCAATTGCTCGACGTTTGCAATTTCTCACCTGAGCTCTCTTCAGACTGCGCGAGAGGATGAGCAGAAGATTAGGTGGCTAGAGAAGCCCAGAGCCCCAGTGTTCTTAGGGCTACAAAAGCGCTTCCAAGGAAGGGTGCTGGCTAGCAACAGCTTTCAGTGCTGGCACTTTTCATCTCTGAGCAATTGCTGGACGTTTGCAATCTCTCACCTGAGCTCTCTTTACACTGCGCGAGAGGATGAGCAGAAGATTAGGTGGCAAGAGAAGCCCAGAGCCCCAGTGTTCTTAGGGCTACAAAAGCACTTCCAAGGAAGGGTGCTGGCTAGCAACAGCTTTCAGTGGTGGCACTTTTCATCTCTGAGCAATTGCTCGACGTTTGCAATTTCTCAGCTCGTGTCTACGAGACAGAAAGACTGTCACGTTTGGTGGCTAGAGAAGCGCAAAGCCCCAGTGTTGCTGCGCCTGTGAAAGCGCTTCCAAGGAAGGGTGCTGGCTAGCCACAGCTTTCAGTGCTGGCACTTTTCATCTCTGAGCAATTGCTCGACGTTTGCACTTTCTCAGCTCTTGTCTACGATACTGAAAGAGAAGGACCGTGATGTTTGGTGGGTAGAGAAGCGCAAAGCCCCAGTGTTGCTGCGCCTGTGAAAGCGCTTCCAAGAAAGGGTGCTGGCTAGCAACAGCTTTCAGTGCTGGCACTTTTCATCTCTGAGCAATTGCTGGACATTTGCAATTTCACACCTGAGCTCTCTTTAGACTGCGCGAGAGGATGAGCAGAAGATTAGGTGGCTAGAGAAGCCCAGAGCCCCAGTGTTCTTAGGGCTACAAAAGCGCTTCCAAGGAAGGGTGCTGGCTAGCAACAGCTTTCAGTGCTGGCACTTTTCCTCTTTGAGGAATTGCTCGACGGTTGCAATTTCTCAGCTCTTATCTATGAGATGGAGAGATAGTGACCGTGACCTTTGGTGGCTAGAGAAGCGCAAAGCCCCAGTGTTGCTGCGGCTGTGAAAGCGCTTCCAAGGAAGGGTGCTGGCTAGCAAGAGCTTTCAGTGCTGGCACTTTTCATCTCTGAGCAACTGCTCGACGTTTGCAATTTCTCATTTCGTGTCTACGAGACAGAAAGAGAATGACCGTGACGTTTGGTGGGTAGAGAAGCGCAAAGCCCCAGTGTTGCTGCGCCTGTGAAAGCGCTTCCAAGGAAGGGTGCTGGCTAGCAACAGCTTTCAGTGCTGGCACTTTTCATCTCTGAGCAATTGCTCGACGTTTGCAATTTCTCACCTGAGCGCTCTTTAGACTGCACGAGAGGATGAGCAGAACATTAGGTGGCTAGAGAAGCCCAGAGCCCCAGTGTTCTTAGGCCTACAAAAGCACTTCCAAGGAAGGGTGCTGGCTAGCAACAGCTTTCAGTGCTGGCACTTTTCATCTCTGAGCAATTGCTCGACTTTTGCAATTTCTCACCTGAGCTCTCTTTAGACTGCACGAGAGGATGAGCAGAAGATTAGGTGGCTAGAGTAGCCCAGAGCCCCACTGTTCTTAGGCCTACAAAAGCGCTTCCAAGGAAAGGTGCTGGCTAGCAACAGCTTTCAATGCTGGCACTTTTCATCTCTGAGCAATTGCTCGACGTTTGCAATTTCTCAGCTCGTGTCTACGAGACGGAGAGATAGTGACCGTGACGTTTGGTGGCAGGAGAAGCGCAAAGCCCCAGTGTTGCTGCGCCTGTGAAAGCGCTTCCAAGGAAGGGAGCTGGCTAGCAACAGCTTTCAGTGCTGGCACTTTTCATCTCTGAGCAATTGCTCGACGTTTGCAATTTCTAAGCTCTTGTCTACGAGACAGAAAGAGAAAGACCGTGACGTTCGGTGGGTAGAGAAGCGCAAAGCCCCAGTGTTGCTGCGCCTGTGAAAGCGCTTCCAAGGAAGGGTGCTGGCTAGCAACAGCTTTCAGTGCTGGCACTTTTCATCTCTGAGCAATTGCTCGACGTTTGCAATTTCTCACCTGAGCTCTCTTCAGACTGCGCGAGAGGATGAGCAGAAGATTAGGTGGCTAGAGAAGCCCAGAGCCGCAGTGTTCTTAGGCCTACAAAAGCGCTTCCAAGGAAGGGTGCTGGCTAGCAACAGCTTTCAGTGCTGGCACTTTTCCTCTTTGAGGAATTGCTCGACGTTTGCAATTTCTCAGCTCTTATCTATGAGATGGAGAGATAGTGACCGCGACCTTTGGTGGGTAGAGAAGCGCAAAGCCCCAGTGTTGCTGCGCCTGTGAAAGCGCTTCCAAGGAAGGGTGCTGGCTAGCAACAGCTTTCAGTGCTGGCACTTTTCATCTCTGAGCAATTGCTCGACGTTTGCAATTTCTCAGCTCGTGTCCACGAGACGGAGAGATAGTGACCGTGACGTTTGGTGGCTAGAGAAGCGCAAAGCCCCAGTGTTGCTGCGCCTGTGAAAGCGCTTCCAAGGAAGGGAGCTGGCTAGCAACAGCTTTCAGTGGTGGCACTTTTCATCTCTGAGCAATTGCTCGACGTTTGCAATTTCTCAGCTCGTGTCTACGAGACAGAAAGACTGTCACGTTTGGTGGGTAGAGAAGCGGAAATCCCCAGTGTTGCTGCGCCTGTGAAAGCGCTTCCAAGGAAGGGTGCTGGCTAGCAACAGCTTTCAGTGCTGGCACTTTTCATCTCTGAGCAATTGGTGGACATTTGCAGTTTCTCACCTGAGCTCTCTTTAGACTGCGCGAGAGGATGAGCAGAAGATTAGGTGGCAAGAGAAGCCCAGAGCCCCACTGTTCTTAGGGCTACAAAAGCGCTTCCAAGGAAGGGTGCTGGCTAGCCACAGCTTTCAGTGCTGGCACTTTTCATCTCTGAGCAATTGCTCGACGTTTGCAATTTCTCGGCTCGTTTCTACGAGACGGAAAGAGAATGACCGTGATGTTTGGTGGCTAGAGAAGCCCAGAGCCCCACTGTTCTTAGGGCTACAAAAGCGCTTCCAAGGAAGGGTGCTGGCTAGCAAGAGCTTTCAGTGCTGGCACTTTTCATCTCTGAGCAATTGCTCGACGTTTGCAATTTCTCACCTGAGCTCTCTTTAGACTGCGCGAGAGGATGAGCAGAAGATTAGGTGGCAAGAGAAGCCCAGAGCCCCAGAGTTCTTAGGCCTACAAAAGCGCTTCCAAGGAAGGATGCTGGCTAGCAACAGCTTTCAGTGCTGGCACTTTTCATCTCTGAGCAATTGCTCGACGTTTGCAATTTCTCAGCTCGTGTCTACGAGACAGAAAGACTGTCACGTTTGGTGGCTAGAGAAGCGCAAAGCACCAGTGTTGCTGCGCCTGTGAAAGCGCTTCCAAGGAAGGGTGCTGGCTAGCAACAGCTTTCAGTGCTGGCACTTTTCATCTCTGAACAATTGCTCGACGTTTGCAATTTCTCAGCTCGTGTCTACGAGACGGAAAGAGAAGGACCGTGACGTTTGGTGGGTAGAGTAGCGCAAAGCCCCAGTGTTGCTGCGCCTGTGAAAGCGCTTCCAAGGAAGGGTGCTGGCTAGCAACAGCTTTCAGTGCTGGCACTTTTCATCTCTGAGCAATTGCTGGACATTTGCAATTACTCAGCTCGTGTCTAATATACTGAAAGAGAAGGACCGTGATGTTTGGTGGGTAGAGAAGCGCAAAGCCCCAGTGTTGCTGCGCCTGTGAAAGCGCTTCCAAGGAAGGGTGCTGGCTAGCAACAGCTTTCAGTGCTGGCACTTTTCATCTCTGAGCAATTGCTGGACGTTTTCAATTTCTCACCTGAGCTCTCTTTAGACTGCGCGAGAGGATGAGTAGAAGATTAGGTGGCTAGAGAAGCCCAGAGCCCCAGTGTTCTTAGGGCTACAAGAGCGCTTCCAAGGAAGGGTGCTGGCTAGCAACAGCTTTCAGCGGTGGCACTTTTCATCTCTGAGCAATTGCTCGACGTTTGCAATTTCTCATCTCGTGTCTACGAGACAGAAAGACTGTCACGTGTGGTGGCTAGAGAAGCGCAAAGCCCCAGTGTTGCTGCGCCTGTGAAAGCGCTTCCAAGGAAGGGTGCTGGCTAGCAACAGCTTTCAGTGCTGGCACTTTTCATCTCTGAGCAATTGCTCGACGTTTGCAATTTCTCACCTGAGCTCTCTTTAGACTGCGCGAGAGGATGAGCAGAAGATTAGGTGGCTAGAGAAGCCCAGAGCCCCACTGTTCTTAGGGCTACAAAAGCGCTTCCAAGGAAGGGTGCTGGCTAGCAACAGCTTTCAGTGCTGCCACTTTTCCTCTTTGAGCAATTGCTCGACGTTTGCAATTTCTCAGCTCTTATCTATGAGATGGAGAGATAGTGACCCTGACGTTTGGTGGGTAGAGAAGTGCAAAGCCCCAGTGTTGCTGCGCCTGTGAAAGCGCTTCCAAGGAAGGGTGCTGGCTAGCAAGAGCTTTCAGTGCTGGCACTTTTCATCTCTGAGCAATTGCTCGACGTTTGCAATTTCAAACCTGAGCTCTCTTTAGACTGCGCGAGAGGATGAGCAGAAGATTAGGTGGCTAGAGAAGCCCAGAGCCCCACTGTTCTTAGGCCTACAAAAGCGCTTCCAAGGAAGGGTGCTGGCTAGCAACAGCTTTCAGTGCTGGCACTTTTCATCTCTGAGCAATTGCTCAACGTTTGCAATTTCTCACCTGAGCTCTCTTTAGAGTGCGCGAGAGGATGAGCAGAAGATGAGGTGGCTAGAGAAGCCCAGAGCCCCAGTGTTCTTAGGGCTGCAAGAGCGTTTCCAAGGAAGGGTGCTGGCTAGCAACAGCTTTCAGTGCTGGCACTTTTCATCTCTGAGCAATTGCTCGACGTTTGCAATTTCTCAGCTCGTGTCTACGAGACGGAAAGAGAAGGACCGTGACGTTTGGTGGGTAGAGAAGCGCAAAGCCCCAGTGTTGCTGTGCCTGTGAAAGCGCTTCCAAGGAAGGGTGCTGGCTAGCAAGAGCTTTCAGTGCTGGCACTTTTCATGTCTGAGGAATTGCTGGACGTTTGCAATTTCACACCTGAGCTCTCTTTAGACTGCGCGAGATGATGAGCAGAAGATTAGGTGGCTAGAGAAGCCCAGAGCCGCAGTGTTCTTAGGGCTACAAGAGCGCTTCCAAGGAAGGGTGCTGGCTAGCAACAGCTTTCAGTGCTGGCACTTTTCATCTCTGAGCAATTGCTCGACGTTTGCAATTTCTCAGCTCGTGTCTACGAGACAGAAAGACTGTCACGTTTGGTGGCTAGAGAAGCGCAAAGCCCCAGTGTTGCTGCGCCTGTGAAAGCGCTTCCAAGGAAGGGTGCTGGCTAGCAACAGCTTTCAGTGCTGGCACTTTTCATCTCTGAGCAATTGCTCGACGTTTGCAATTTCTCAGCTCTTGTCTACGAGACTGAAAGAGAAGGACCGTGATGTTTGGTGGGTAGAGTAGCGCAAAGCCCCAGTGTTGCTGCGCCTGTGAAAGCGCTTCCAAGGAAGGGTGCTGGCTAGCAACAGCTTTCAGTGCTGGCACTTTTCATCTCTGAGCAATTGCTCGACGTTTGCAATTTCTCAGCTCGTGTCTACGAGACGGAGAGATAGTGACCTTGACCTTTGGTGGGTAGAGAAGCGCAAAGCCCCAGTGTTGCTGCGCCTGTGAAAGCGCTTCCAAGGAAGGGTGCTGGCTAGCAAGAGCTTTCAGTGCTGGCACTTTTCATCTCTGAGCAATTGCTCGACGTTTGCAATTTCTCCCCTGAGCTCTCTTTAGAGTGCGCGAGAGGATGAGCAGAAGATTAGGTGGCTAGAGAAGCCCAGAGCCCCAGTGTTCTTAGGCCTACAAAAGCGCTTCCAAGGAAGGGTGCTGGCTAGCAACAGCTTTCAGTGCTGGCACTTTTCATCTCTGAGCAATTGCTGGACATTTGCAATTTCTCCCCTGAGCTCTCTTTAGACTGCGCGAGATGATGAGCAGAAGATTAGGTGGCTAGAGAAGCCCAGAGCCCCAGTGTTCTTAGGGCTACAAGAGCGCTTCCAAGGAAGGGTGCTGGCTAGCAACAGCTTTCAGTGCTGGCACTTTTCATCTCTGAGCAATTGCTCGACGTTTGCAATTTCTCAGCTCGTGTCTACGAGACAGAAAGACCGTGACGTTTGGTGGCTAGAGAAGCGCAAAGCCCCAGTGTTGCTGCGCCTGTGAAAGCGCTTCCAAGGAAGGGTGCTGGCTAGCAACAGCTTTCAGTGCTGGCACTTTTCATCTCTGAGCAATTGCTCGACGTTTGCAATTTCTCAGCTCTTGTCTACGATACTGAAAGAGAAGGACCGTGATGTTTGGTGGGTAGAGTAGCGCAAAGCCCCAGTGTTGCTGCGCCTGTGAAAGCGCTTCCAAGGAAGGGTGCTGGCTAGCAACAGCTTTCAGTGCTGGCACTTTTCATCTCTGAGCAATTGCTCGACGTTTGCAATTTCTCAGCTCGTGTCTACGAGACGGAGAGATAGTGACCGTGACCTTTGGTGGGTAGAGAAGCGCAAAGCCCCAGTGTTGCTGCGCCTGTGAAAGCGCTTCCAAGGAAGGCTGCTGGCTAGCAACAGCTTTCAGTGCTGGCACTTTTCATCTCTGAGCAATTGCTGGACGTTTGCAATTTCACACCTGAGCGCTCTTTAGAGTGCGCGAGAGGATGAGCAGAAGATTAGGTGGCTAGAGAAGCCCAGAGCCCCAGTGTTCTTAGGGCTACAATAGCGCTTCCAAGGAAGGGTGCTGGCTAGCAACAGCTTTCAGTGCTGGCACTTTTCATCTCTGAGCAATTGCTCGACGTTTGCAATTTCTCAGCTCGTGTCTACGAGACGGAGAGATAGTGACCGTGACGTTTGGCGGCTAGAGAAGCGCAAAGCCCCAGTGTTGCTGCGCCTGTGAAAGCGCTTCCAAGGAAGGGTGCTGGCTAGCAAGAGCTTTCAGTGCTGGCACTTTTCATCTCTGAGCAATTGCTCGACGTTTGCAATTTCTCACCTGAGTTCTCTTTAGACTGCGTGAGAGGATGAGCAGAAGGTTAGGTGGCTAGAGAAGCGCAAAGCCCCAGTGTTCTTAGGGCTACAAAAGCGCTTCCAAGGAAGGGTGCTGGCTAGCAACACCTTTCAGTGCTGGCACTTTTCATCTCTGAGCAATTGCTCGACGTTTGCAATTTCTCACCTGAGCTCTCTTTAGACTGCGCGAGAGGATGAGCAGAAGAGTAGGTGGCTAGAGAAGCCCAGAGCCCCAGTGTTCTTAGGCCTACAAAAGGGCTTCCAAGGAAGGGTGCTGGCTAGCAACAGCTTTCAGTGCTGGCACTTTTCATCTCTGAGCAATTGCTCGACGTTTGCAATTTCTCAGCTCGTGTCTACGAGACGGAGAGATAGTGACCGTGATGTTTGGTGGCTAGAGAAGCGCAAAGCCCCAGTGTTGCTGCGCCTGTGAAAGCGCTTCCAAGGAAGGGTGCTGGCTAGCAACAGCTTTCAGTGCTGGCACTTTTCATCTCTGAGCAATTGCTGGACATTTGCAATTTCTCCCCTGAGCTCTCTTTAGACTGCGCGAGAGGATGAACAGAAGATTAGGTGGCTAGAGAAGCCCAGAGCCCCAGTGTTCTTAGGCCTACAAAAGCGCTTCCAAGGAAGGGTGCTGGCTAGCAACAGCTTTCAGTGCTGGCACTTTTCATCTCTGAGCAATTGCTGGACATTTGCAATTTCTCACCTGAGCTCTCTTTAGACTGCGCGAGAGGATGAACAGAAGATTAGGTGGCTAGAGAAGCCCAGAGCCCCAGTGTTCTTAGGCCTACAAAAGCGCTTCCAAGGAAGGGTGCTGGCTAGCAACAGCTTTCAGTGCTGGCACTTTTCATCTCTGAGCAATTGCTCGACGTTTGCAATTTCTCAGCTCGTGTCTACGAGACGGAAAGAGAAGGACCGTGACGTTTGGTGGGTAGAGTAGCGCAAAGCCCCAGTGTTGCTGCGCCTGTGAAAGCGCTTCCAAGGAAGGGTGCTGGCTAGCAAGAGCTTTCAGTGCTGGCACTTTTCATCTCTGAGCAATTGCTCGACGTTTGCAATTTCTCAGCTCTTGTCTACGATACTGAAAGAGAAGGACCGTGATGTTTGGTGGGTAGAGTAGCGCAAAGCCCCAGTGTTGCTGCGCCTGTGAAAGCGCTTCCAAGGAAGGGTGCTGGCTAGCAACAGCTTTCAGTGCTGGCACTTTTCATCTCTGAGCAATTGCTCGACGTTTGCAATTTCTCAGCTCGTGTCTACGAGACGGAGAGATAGTGACCGTGACGTTTGGTGGGTAGAGAAGCGCAAAGCCCCAGTGTTGCTGTGCCTGTGAAAGCGCTTCCAAGGAAGGCTGCTGGCTAGCAAGAGCTTTCAGTGCTGGCACTTTTCATCTCTGAGCAATTGCTGGACGTTTGCAATTTCACACCTGAGCTCTCTTTAGAGTGCGCGAGAGGATGAGCAGAAGATTAGGTGGCTAGAGAAGCCCAGAGCCCCAGTGTTCTTAGGGCTACAAAAGCGCTTCCAAGGAAGGGTGCTGGCTAGCAACAGCTTTCAGTGCTGGCACTTTTCATCTCTGAGCAATTGCTCGACGTTTGCAATTTCTCAGCTCGTGTCTACGAGACGGAGAGATAGTGACCGTGACGTTTGGTGGCTAGAGAAGCGCAAAGCCCCAGTGTTGCTGCGCCTGTGAAAGCGCTTCCAAGGAAGGGTGCTGGCTAGCAAGAGCTTTCAGTGCTGGCACTTTTCATCTCTGAGCAATTGCTGGACGTTTGCAATTTCTCACCTGAGTTCTCTTTAGACTGCGTGAGAGGATGAGCAGAAGGTTAGGTGGCTAGAGAAGCGCAAAGCCCCAGTGTTCTTAGGGCTACAAAAGCGCTTCCAAGGAAGGGTGCTGGCTAGCAACAGCTTTCAGTGCTGGCACTTTTCATCTCTGAGCAATTGCTCAACGTTTGCAATTTCTCACCTGAGCTCTCTTTAGACTGCGCGAGAGGATGAGCAGAAGATTAGGTGGCTAGAGAAGCCCAGAGCCCCACTGTTCTTAGGGCTGCAAGAGCGTTTCCAAGGAAGGGTGCTGGCTAGCAACAGCTTTCAGTGCTGGCACTTTTCATCTCTGAGCAATTGCTCGACGCTTGCAATTTCAAACCTGAGCTCTCTTTAGAGTGCGTGAGAGGATGAGCAGAAGATTAGGTGGCTAGAGAAGCCCAGAGTCCCAGTGTTCTGAGGGCTACAAAAGCGCTTCCAAGGAAGGGTGCTGGCTAGCAACAGCTTTCAGTGCTGGCACTTTTCATCTCTGAGCAATTGCTCGACGTTTGCAATTTCTCAGCTCGTGTCTACGAGACAGAAAGACTGTCACGTTTGGTGGGTAGAGAAGCGCAAAGCCCCAGTGTTGCTGCGCCTGTGAAAGTGCTTCCAAGGAAGGGTGCTGGCTAGCAACAGCTTTCAGTGCTGGCACTTTTCATCTCTGAGCAATTGCTCGACATTTGCAATTTCTCAGCTCTTGTCTCCTATACTGAAATAGAAGGACCGTGATGTTTGGTGCCTACAGAAGCGCAAAGCCCCAGTGTTGCTGCGCCTGTGAAAGCGCTTCCAAGGAAGGGTGCTGGCTAGCAACAGCTTTCAGTGCTGGCACTTTTCATCTCTGAGCAATTGCTCGACGTTTGCAATTTCTCAGCTCGTGTGTACGATACGGAGAGATAGTGACCGTGACGTTTGGTGGCTAGAGAAGCGCAAAGCCCCAGTGTTGCTGCGCCTGTGAAAGCGCTTCCAAGGAAGGGTGCTGGCTAGCAAGAGCTTTCAGTGCTGGCACTTTTCATCTCTGAGCAATTGCTCGACGTTTGCAATTTCTCACCTGAGCTCTCTTTAGACTGCACGAGAGGATGAGCAGAAGATGAGGTGGCTAGAGAAGCCCAGAGCCCCAGTGTTCTTAGGCCTACAAAAGCGCTTCCAAGGAAGGGTGCTGGCTAGCAACAGCTTTCAGTGCTGGCACTTTTCATCTCTGAGCAATTGCTCGACGTTTGCAAGTTCTCAGCTCGTGTCTACGAGACGGAGAGATAGTGACCGTGACGTTTGGTGGCTAGAGAAGCGCAAAGCCCCAGTGTTGCTGCGCCTGTGAAAGTGCTTCCAAGGAAGGGTGCTGGCTAGCAAGAGCTTTCAGTGCTGGCACTTTTCATCTCTGAGCAATTGCTCGACGTTTGCAATTTCACACCTGAGCTCTCTTTAGACTGCGCGAGAGGATGAGCAGAAGAGTAGGTGGCTAGAGAAGCCCAGAGCCCCAGTGTTCTTAGGGCTGCAAGAGCGTTTCCAAGGAAGGGTGCTGGCTAGCAGCAGCTTTCAGTGCTGGCACTTTTCATCTCTGAGCAATTGCTCGACGTTTGCAATTTCTCAGCTCTTGTCTACGATACTGAAAGAGAAGGACCGTGATGTTTGGTGGGTAGAGTAGCGCAAAGCCCCAGTGTTGCTGCGCCTGTGAAAGCGCTTCCAAGGAAGGGTGCTGGCTAGCAAGAGCTTTCAGTGCTGGCACTTTTCATCTCTGAGCAATTGCTCGACGTTTGCAATTTCTCAGCTCGTGTCTACGAGACGGAAAGAGAAGGACCGTGATGTTTGGTGGCTAGAGAAGCGCAAAGCCCCAGTGTAGCTGCGCCTGTGAAAGAGCTTCCAAGGAAGGGTGCTGGCTAGCAAGAGCTTTCAGTGCTGGCACTTTTCATCTCTGAGCAATTGCTCGACGTTTGCAATTTCTCAGCTCTTATCTACGAGACGGAGAGATAGTGACCGTGACGTTTGGTGCCTAGAGAAGCGCAAAGCCCCAGTGTTGCTGCGCCTGTGAAAGCGCTTCCAAGGAAGGGTGCTGGCTAGCAAGAGCTTTCAGTGCTGGCACTTTTCATCTCTGAGCAATTGCTCGACGTTTGCAATTTCTCACCTGAGCTCTCTTTAGACTGCGCGAGAGGATGAGCAGAAGATTAGGTGGCTAGAGAAGCCCAGAGCCCCACTGTTCTTAGGGCTGCAAGAGCGTTTCCAAGGAAGGGTGCTGGCTAGCAACAGCTTTCAGTGCTGGCACTTTTCATCTCTGAGCAATTGCTCGACGTTTGCAATTTCTCACCTGAGCTCTCTTTAGACTACGCGAGAGGATGAGCAGAAGATTAGGTGGCTAGAGAAGCCCAGAGCCCCAGTGTTCTTAGGGCTACAAAAGCGCTTCCAAGGAAGGGTGCTGGCTAGCAACAGCTTTCAGTGCTGGCACTTTTCCTCTCTCAGCAATTGCTCGACGTTTGCAATTTCTCAACTCGTATCTACGAGACAGAAAGAGAATGACTGTGATGTTTGGTGGGTAGACAAGCGCAAAGCCCCAGTGTTGCTGCACCTGTGAAAGCGCTTCCAAGGAAGGGTGCTGGCTAGCAAGAGCTTTCAGTGCTGGCACTTTTCATCTCTGAGCAATTGCTCGACTTTTGCAATTTCTCACCTGAGCTCTCTTTAGACTGCGCGATATGATGAGCAGAAGATTAGGTGGCTAGAGAAGCCCAGAGCCCCACTGTTCTTAGGGCTGCAAGAGCGCTTCCAAGGAAGGGTGCTGGCTAGCAACAGCTTTCAGTGCTGGCACTTTTCATCTCTGAGCAATTGCTCGACGTTTGCAATTTCTCAGCTCGTGTCTACGAGACGGAAAGAGAAGGACCGTGATGTTTGGTGGCTAGAGAAGCGCAAAGCCCCAGTGTTGCTGTGCCTGTGAAAGCGCTTCCAAGGAAGGGTGCTGGCTAGCAAGAGCTTTCAGTGCTGGCCCTTTTCATCTCTGAGCAATTGCTCGACGTTTGGAATTTCAAACCTGATCTCTCTTTAGACTGCGTGAGAGGCTGAGCAGAAGATTAGGTGGCTAGAGAAGCCCAGAGCCCCAGTGTTCTTAGGCCTACAAAAGCGCTTCCAAGGAAGGGTGCTGGCTAGCAACAGCTTTCAGTGCTGGCACTTTTCATCTCTGAGCAATTCCTCGATGTTTGCAATTTCTCACCTGAGCTCTCTTTAGACTGCGCGAGAGGATGAGCAGAAGATTAGATGGCTAGAGAAGCACAGAGCCCCAGTGTTCTTAGGGCTACAAAAGCGCTTCCAAGGAAGGTTGCTGGCTAGCAAGAGCTTTCAGTGCTGGCACTTTTCATCTCTGAGCAATTGCTCGACGTTTGCAATTTCTCACCTGAGCTCTCTTTAGACTGCGCGAGAGGATGAGCAGAAGATTAGGTGGCTAGAGAAGCCCAGAGCCGCAGTCTTCTTAGGCCTACAAAAGCACTTCCAAGGAAGGGTGCTGGCTAGCAACAGCTTTCAGTGCTGGCACTTTTCATCTCTGAGCAATTGCTCGACGTTTGCAATTTCTCAACTCGTATCTACGAGACAGAAAGAGAATGACCGTGATGTTTGGTGGGTAGAGTAGCGCAAAGCCCCAGTGTTGCTGCGCCTGTGAAAGCGCTTCCAAGGAAGGGTGCTGGCTAGCAAGAGCTTTCAGTGCTGGCACTTTTCATCTCTGAGCAATTGCTCGACGTTTGCAATTTCTCACCTGAGCTCTCTTTAGACTGCGCGAGAGGATGAGCAGAAGATTAGGTGGCTAGAGAAGCCCAGAGCCCCACTGTTCTTAGGGCTACAAAAGCGCTTCCAAGGAAGGGTGCTGGCTAGCAAGAGCTTTCAGTGCTGGCACTTTTCATCTCTGAGCAATTGCTCGACGTTTGCAATTTCTCACCTGAGATCTCATTATATTGCGCGAGAGGATGAGCAGAAGATGAGGTGGCTAGAGAAGCCCAGAGCCCCAGTGTTCTTAGGGCTGCAAGAGCGTTTCCAAGGAAGGGTGCTGGCTAGCAACAGCTTTCAGTGCTGGCACTTTTCATCTCTGAGCAATTGCTCGACGTTTGCAATTCCACACCTGAGCTCTCTTTAGACTGCGCGAGAGGATGAGCAGAAGATTAGGTGGCTAGAGGAGCCCAGAGCCCCACTGTTCTTAGGCCTACAAAAGCGCTTCCAAGGAAGGGTGCTGGCTAGCAACAGCTTTCAGTGCTGGCACTTTTCATCTCTCAGCAATTGCTGGACGTTTGCAATTTCTCCCCTGAGCTCTCTTTAGACTGCGCGAGAGGATGAGCAGAAGAGTAGGTGGCTAGAGAAGCCCAGAGCCCCACTGTTCTCAGGGCTACAAGAGCGCTTCCAAGGAAGGGTGCTGGCTAGCAACAGCTTTCAGTGCTGGCACTTTTCATCTTTGAGCAATTGCTCGACGTTTGCAATTTCTCACTGAGCTCTCTTTAGAGTGCGCGAGAGGATGAGCAGAAGAGTAGGTGGCTAGAGAAGCCCAGAGCCCCAGTGTTCTTAGGCCTACAAAAGCGCTTCCAAGGAAGGGTGCTGGCTAGCAACAGCTTTCAGTGCTGGCACTTTTCATCTCTGAGCAATTGCTCGACGTTTGCAATTTCTCGGCTCGTGTTTACGAGACGGAGAGATAGTGACCGTGATGTTTGGTGGGTAGAGAAGCGCAAAGCCCCAGTGTTGCTGCGCCTGTGAAAGCGCTTCCAAGGAAGGGTGCTGGCTAGCAACAGCTTTCAGTGCTGGCACTTTTCATCTCTGAGCAATTGCTCGACGTTTGCAATTTCTCACCTGAGCGCTCTTTAGACTGCGCGAGAGGATGAGCAGAAGATTAGGTGGCTAGAGTAGCCCAGAGCCCCAGTGTTCTTAGGCCTACAAAAGCGCTTCTAAGGAAGGGTGCTGGCTAGCAACAGCTTTCAGTGCTGGCACTTTTCATCTTTGAGCAACTGCTCGACGTTTGCAATTTCTCAACTCGTGTCTACGAGACAGAAAGAGAAAGACTGTGACGTTTGGTGGGTAGTCAAGCGCAAAGCCCCAGTGTTGCTGCGCCTGTGAAAGCGCTTCCAAGGAAGGGTGCTGGCTAGCAACAGCTTTCAGTGCTGGCACTTTTCATCTCTGAACAATTGCTCGACGTTTGCAATTTCTCACCTGAGCTCTCTTTAGACTGCGCGAGAGGATGAGCAGAAGATTAGGTGGCTAGAGAAGCCCAGAGCCGCAGTGTTCTTAGGCCTACAAAAGCGCTTCCAAGGAAGGGTGCTGGCTAGCAACAGCTTTCAGTGCTGGCACTTTTCATCTCTGAGCAATTGCTCGACGTTTGCAATTTCTCACCTGAGCTCTCTTTAGACTGCGCGAGAGGATGAGCAGAAGATTAGGTGGCTAGAGAAGCCCAGAGCCCCAGTGTTCTTAGGCCTACAAAAGCGCTTCCAAGGAAGGGTGCTGGCTAGCAACAGCTTTCAGTGCTGGCACTTTTCATCTCTGAGCAATTGCTCGACGTTTGCAATTTCTCAGCTCGTGTTTACGAGACGGAGCGATAGTGACCGTGATGTTTGGTGGCTAGAGAAGCGGAAAGCCCCAGTGTTGCTGCGCCTGTGAAAGCGCTTCCAAGGCAGGGTGCTGGCTAGCAACAGCTTTCAGTGCTGGCACTTTTCATCTCTGAGCAATTGCTGGACATTTGCAATTTCACACCTGAGCTCTCTTTAGACTGCGCGAGAGGATGAGCAGAAGATTAGGTGGCTAGAGAAGCCCAGAGCCCCAGTGTTCTTAGGCCTACAAAAGCGCTTCCAAGGAAGGGTGCTGGCTAGCAACTGCTTTCAGTGCTGGCGCTTTTCCTATCTGAGCAATTGCTCGACGTTTGCAATTTCTCAGCTCTTATCTACGAGATGGAGAGATAGTGACCGTGACGTTTGGTGGGTAGAGAAGCGCAAAGGCCCAGTGTTGCTGCGCCTGTGAAAGCGTTTCCAAGGAAGGGTGCTGGCTAGCAACAGCTTTCAGTGCTGGCACTTTTCATCTCTGAGCAATTGCTGGACATTTGCAATTTCACACCTGAGCTCTCTTTAGACTGCGCGAGAGGATGAGCAGAAGATGAGGTGGCTAGAGAAGCCCAGAGCCCCAGTGTTCTTAGGGCTGCAAGAGCGTTTCCAAGGAAGGGTGCTGGCTAGCAACAGCTTTCAGTGCTGGCACTTTTCATCTCTGAGCAATTGCTCGACGTTTGCAATTTCTCAGCTCGTGTCTACGAGACAGAAAGACTGTCACGTTTGGTGGCTAGAGAAGCGCAAAGCCCCAGTGTTGCTGCGCCTGTGAAAGCGCTTCCAAGGAAGGGTGCTGGCTAGCAACAGCTTTCAGTGCTGGCACTTTTCATCTCTGAGCAATTGCTCGACGTTTGCAATTTCTCAGCTCTTGTCTACTATACTGAAATAGAATGACCGTGATGTTTGGAGGGTAGAGTAGCGCAAAGCCCCAGTGTTGCTGCGCCTGTGAAAGCGCTTCCAAGGAAGGGTGCTGGCTAGCAACAGCTTTCAGTGCTGGCACTTTTCATCTCTGAGCAATTGCTCGACATTTGCAATTTCTCAGCTCGTGTCTACGAGACGGAGAGATAGTGACCGTGACGTTTGGTGGGTAGCCAAGCGCAAAGCCCCAGTGTTGCTGCGCCTGTGAAAGCGCTTCCAAGGAAGGGTGCTGGCTAGCAACAGCTTTCAGTGCTGGCACTTTTCATCTCTGAGCAATTGCTCGACGTTTGCAATTTCACACCTGAGCTCTCTTTAGACTGCGCGAGAGGATGAGCAGAAGATTAGGTGCCTAGAGAAGCCCAGAGCCCCAGTGTTATTAGGGCTACAAAAGCGCTTCCAAGGAAGGGTGCTGGCTAGCAACAGCTTTCAGTTCTGGCGCTTTTCCTCTCTGAGCAATTGCTCGACGTTTGCAATTTCTCAGCTCTTATCTACGAGACGGAGAGATAGTGACCGTGACGTTTGGTGCCTAGAGAAGCGCAAAGCCCCAGTGTTGCTGCGCCTGTGAAAGCGCTTCCAAGGAAGGGTGCTGGCTAGCAAGAGCTTTCAGTGCTGGCACTTTTCATCTCTGAGCAATTGCTCGACGTTTGCAATTTCTCACCTAAGCTCTCTTTAGACTGCGTGAGAGGATGAGCAGAAGATTAGGTGGCTAGAGAAGCCCAGAGCCCCAGTGTTCTTAGGGCTGCAAGAGCGTTTCCAAGGAAGGGTGCTGGCTAGCAACAGCTTTCAGTGCTGGCACTTTTCATCTCTGAGCAATTGCTCGACGTTTGCAATTTCTCAGCTCGTGTCTACGAGATGGAAAGAGAATGACCATGACGTTTGGTGGGCAGAGAAGCGCAAAGCCCCAGTGTTGCTGTGCCTGTGAAAGCGCTTCCAAGGAAGGGTGCGGGCTAGCAACAGCTTTCAGTGCTGGCACTTTTCATCTCTGAGCAATTGCTCGACGTTTGCAATTTCAAACCTGATCTCTCTTTAGACTGCACGAGAGGATGAGCAGAAGAGTAGGTGGCTAGAGAAGCCCAGAGCCCCAGTGTTCTTAGGCCTACAAAAGCGCTTCCAAGGAAGGCTGCTGGCTAGCAACAGCTTTCAGTGCTGGCACTTTTCATCTCTGAGCAATTGCTCGATGTTTGCAATTTCTCAACTCGTGTCTACGAGACAGAAAGAGAAAGACTGTGACGTTTGGTGGCTAGAGAAGCGCAAAGCCCCAGTGTTGCTGCGCCTGTGAAAGCGCTTCCAAGGAAGGGTGCTGGCTAACAACAGCTTTCAGTGCTGGCACTTTTCATCTCTGAGCAATTGCTGGACGTTTGCAATTTCTCACCTGAGCTCTCTTTAGACTGCGCGAGAGGATGAGCAGAAGATTAGGTGGCTAGAGAAGCCCAGAGCCCCAGTGTTCTTTTGGGCTACAAAAGCGCTTCCAAGGAAGGGTGCTGGCTAGCAACAGCTTTCAGTGCTGGCACTTTTCATCTCTGAGCAATTGCTCGACGTTTGCAATCTCTCACCTGAGCTCTCTTTAGACTGCGCGAGAGGATGAGCAGAAGAATAGGCGGCTAGAGAATACAGAGCCCCAGTGTTCTTAGGGCTACAAAAGCGCTTCCAAGGAAGGGTGCTGGCTAGCAAGAGCTTTCAGTGCTGGCACTTTTCATCTCTGAGCAATTGCTCGACGTTTGCACTTTCTCCCCTGAGCTCTCTTTAGACTGCGCGAGAGGATGAGCAGAAGATTAGGTGGCTAGAGAAGCCCAGAGCCCCACTGTTCTTAGGCCTACAAAAGCGCTTCCAAGGAAGGGTGCTGGCTAGCAACAGCTTTCAGTGCTGGCACTTTTCATCTCTGAACAATTGCTCAACGTTTGCAATTTCTCGGCTCGTGTTTACGAGACGGAGAGATAGTGACCGTGATTTTGGTGGGTAGAGAAGCGCAAAGGCCCAGTGTTACTGCGCCTGTGAAAGCGCTTCCAAGGAAGGGTGCTGGCTAGCAACAGCTTTCAGTGCTGGCACTTTTCATCTCTGAGCAATTGCTCGCCGTTTGCGATTTCTCACCTGAGCGCTCTTTAGACTGCGCGAGAGGATGAGCAGAAGATTAGGTGGCTAGAGAAGCCCAGAGCCCCACTGTTCTTAGGGCTACATAAGCGCTTCTAAGGAAGGGTGCTGGCTAGCAACAGCTTTCAGTGCTGGCACTTTTCATCTTTGAGCAATTGCTCGACGTTTGCTATTTCTCAGCTCGTGTCTACGAGACAGAAAGAGAAAGACTGTGACGTTTGGTGGGTAGTCAAGCGCAAAGCCCCAGTGTTGCTGCGCCTGTGAAAGCGCTTCCAAGGAAGGGTGCTGGCTAGCAACAGCTTTCAGTGCTGGCACTTTTCATCTCTGAGCAATTGCTCGACGTTTGCAATTTCTCCCCTGAGCTCACTTTAGAGTGCGCGAGAGGATGAGCAGATGATTAGGTGGCTAGAGAAGCCCAGAGCCCCAGTGTTCTTAGGCCTACAAAAGCACTTCCAAGGAAGGGTGCTGGCTAGCAACAGCTTTCAGTGCTGGCACTTTTCATCTCTGAGCAATTGCTCGACGTTTGCAATTTCTCAGCTCTTGTCTACGAGACGGAAAGAGAATGACCGTGATGTTTGGTGGGTAGAGAAGCGCAAAGCCCCAGTGTTGCTGCGCCTGTGAAAGCGCTTCCAAGGAAGGGTGCTGGCTAGCAACAGCTTTCAGTGCTGGCACTTTTCATCTCTGAGGAATTGCTGGACGTTTGCAATTTCACACCTGAGCTCTCTTTAGACTGCGCGAGAGGATGAGCAGAAGATTAGGTGGCTAGAGAAGCCCAGAGCCGCAGTGTTCTTAGGCCTACAAAAGCGCTTCCAAGGAAGGGTGCTGGCTAGCAACAGCTTTCAGTGCTGGCACTTTTCATCTCTGAGCAATTGCTCGACGTTTGCAATTTCTGACCTGAGCTCTCTTTAGACTGCGCGAGAGGATGAGCAGAAGAGTAGGTGGCTAGAGAAGCCCAGAGCCCCAGTGTTCTTAGGCCTACAAAAGCGCTTCCAAGGAAGGGTGCTGGCTAGCAACAGCTTTCAGTGCTGGCACTTTTCATCTCTGAGCAATTGCTCGACGTTTGCAATTTCTTGGCTCGTGTTTACGAGACGGAGAGATAGTGACCGTGATGTTTGGTGGGTAGAGAAGCGCAAAGCCCCAGTGTTGCTGCGCCTGTGAAAGCGCTTCCAAGGAAGGGTGCTGGCTAGCAAGAGCTTTCAGTGCTGGCACATTTCATCTCTGAGCAATTGCTCGACGTTTGCAATTTCTCACCTGAGCGCTCTTTAGACTGCGCGAGAGGATGAGCAGAAGATGAGGTGGCTAGAGAAGCCCAGAGCCCCAGTGTTCTTAGGCCTACAAAAGCGCTTCTAAGGAAGGGTGCTGGCTAGCAACAGCTTTCAGTGCTGGCACTTTTCATCTTTGAGCAATTGCTCGACGTTTGCAATTTCTCAACTCGTGTCTACGAGACAGAAATAGAAAGACTGTGACGTTTGGTGGGTAGTCAAGCGCAAAGCCCCAGTGTTGCTGCGCCTGTGAAAGCGCTTCCAAGGAAGGGTGCTGGCTAGCAAGAGCTTTCAGTGCTGGCACTTTTCATCTCTGAGCAATTGCTGGACGTTTGGAATTTCTCACCTGAGCTCTCTTTAGACTGCGCGAGAGGATGAGCAGATTAGGTGGCTAGAGAAGCCCAGAGCCGCAGTGTTCTTAGGCCTACAAAAGCGCTTCCAAGGAAGGGTGCTGGCTAGCAACAGCTTTCAGTGCTGGCACTTTTCATCTCTGAGCAATTGCTGGACGTTTGCAATTTCTGACCTGAGCTCTCTTTAGACTGCGCGAGAGGATGAGCAGAAGAGTAGGTGGCTAGAGAAGCCCAGAGCCCCAGTGTTCTTAGGCCTACAAAAGCGCTTCCAAGGAAGGGTGCTGGCTAGCAACAGCTTTCAGTGCTGGCACTTTTCATCTCTGAGCAATTGCTCGACGTTTGCAATTTCTTGGCTCGTGTTTACGAGACGGAGAGATAGTGACCGTGATGTTTGGTGGGTAGAGAAGCGCAAAGCCCCAGTGTTGCTGCGCCTGTGAAAGCGCTTCCAAGGAAGGGTGCTGGCTAGCAAGAGCTTTCAGTGCTGGCACATTTCATCTCTGAGCAATTGCTCGACGTTTGCAATTTCTCACCTGAGCGCTCTTTAGACTGCGCGAGAGGATGAGCAGAAGATGAGGTGGCTAGAGAAGCCCAGAGCCCCAGTGTTCTTAGGCCTACAAAAGCGCTTCTAAGGAAGGGTGCTGGCTAGCAACAGCTTTCAGTGCTGGCACTTTTCATCTTTGAGCAATTGCTCGACGTTTGCAATTTCTCAACTCGTGTCTACGAGACAGAAAGAGAAAGACTGTGACGTTTGGTGGGTAGTCAAGCGCAAAGCCCCAGTGTTGCTGCGCCTGTGAAAGCGCTTCCAAGGAAGGGTGCTGGCTAGCAAGAGCTTTCAGTGCTGGCACTTTTCATCTCTGAGCAATTGCTGGACGTTTGGAATTTCTCACCTGAGCTCTCTTTAGACTGCGCGAGAGGATGAGCAGATGAGGTGGCTAGAGAAGCCCAGAGCCGCAGTGTTCTTAGGGCTACAAAAGCGCTTCCAAGGAAGGGTGCTGGCTAGCAACAGCTTTCAGTGCTGGCACTTTTCATCTCTGAGCAATTGCTCGACGTTTGCAATTTCTCAGCTCTTGTCTACAAGACGGAAAGAGAATGACCGTGATGTTTGGTGGGTAGAGAAGCGCAAAGCCCCAGTGTTGCTGCGCCTGTGAAAGCGCTTCCAAGGAAGGGTGCTGGCTAGCAACAGCTTTCAGTGCTGGCACTTTTCATCTCTGAGCAATTGCTCGACGTTTGCAATTTCTCAGCTCGTGTTTACAAGACGGAGAGATAGTGACCGTGATGTTTGGTGGGTAGAGAATCGCAAAGCCCCAGTGTTGCTGCGCCTGTGAAAGCGCTTCCAAGGAAGGGTGCTGGCTAGCAAGAGCTTTCAGTGCTGGCACTTTTCATCTCTGAGCAATTGCTCGACGTTTGCAATTTCTCACCTGAGCGCTCTTTAGACTGCGTGAGAGGATGAGCAGAAGGTTAGGTGGCTAGAGAAGCGAAAAGCCCCAGTGTTCTTAGGCCTACAAAAGCGCTTCCAAGGAAGGGTGCTGGCTAGCAACAGCTTTCAGTGCTGGCACTTTTCATCTCTGAGCAATTGCTCGACGTTTGCAATTTCTCCCCTGAGCTCTCTTTAGATTGCGCGAGAGGATGAGCAGAAGATGAGGTGGCTAGAGAAGCCCAGAGCCCCAGTGTTCTTAGGGCTACAAAAGCGCTTCCAAGGAAGGCTGCTGGCTAGCAACAGCTTTCAGTGCTGGCACTTTTCATCTCTGAACAATTGCTCAACGTTTGCAATTTCTCACCTGAGTTCTCTTTAGACTGCGTGAGAGGATGAGCAGAAGATTAGGTGGCTAGAGAAGCCCAGAGCCCCAATGTTCTTAGGCCTACAAAAGCGCTTCCAAGGAAGGGTGCTGGCTAGCAAGAGCTTTCAGTGCTGGCACTTTTCATCTCTGAGCAATTGCTCGACGTTTGGAATTTCAAACCTGATCTCTCTTTAGACTGCGTGAGAGGCTGAGCAGAAGATTAGGTGGCTAGAGAAGCCCAGAGCCCCAGTGTTCTTAGGCCTACAAAAGCGCTTCCAAGGAAGGGTGCTGGCTAGCAACAGCTTTCAGTGCTGGCACTTTTCATCTCTGAGCAATTCCTCGATGTTTGCAATTTCTCACCTGAGCTCTCTTTAGACTGCGCGAGACGATGAGCAGAAGATTAGATGGCTAGAGAAGCACAGAGCCCCAGTGTTCTTAGGGCTACAAAAGCGCTTCCAAGGAAGGGTGCTGGCTAGCAACAGCTTTCAGTG
Organism: Sarcoramphus papa; assembly: GCA_037962945.1. Taxonomy (NCBI): domain Eukaryota; kingdom Metazoa; phylum Chordata; class Aves; order Accipitriformes; family Cathartidae; genus Sarcoramphus; species Sarcoramphus papa. The sequence continues at coordinate 97,519,511 of CM075586.1, forward strand.
CTGGCACTTTTCATCTCTGAGCAATTGCTCGACGTTTGCAATTTCTCACCTGAGCTCTCTTTAGACTGCGCGAGAGGATGAGCAGAAGATTAGGTGGCTAGAGAAGCCCAGAGCCCCAGTCTTCTTAGGCCTACAAAAGCACTTCCAAGGAAGGGTGCTGGCTAGCAACAGCTTTCAGTGCTGGCACTTTTCATCTCTGAGCAATTGCTCGACGTTTGCAATTTCTCAACTCGTATCTACGAGACAGAAAGAGAATGACCGTGATGTTTGGTGGGTAGAGTAGCGCAAAGCCCCAGTGTTGCTGCGCCTGTGAAAGCGCTTCCAAGGAAGGGTGCTGGCTAGCAAGAGCTTTCAGTGCTGGCACTTTTCATCTCTGAGCAATTGCTCGACATTTGCAATTTCTCACCTGAGCTCTCTTTAGACTGCGCGAGAGGATGAGCAGAAGATTAGGTGGCTAGAGAAGCCCAGAGCCCCACTGTTCTTAGGGCTACAAAAGCGCTTCCAAGGAAGGGTGCTGGCTAGCAAGAGCTTTCAGTGCTGGCACTTTTCATCTCTGAGCAATTGCTCGACGTTTGCAATTTCTCACCTGAGATCTCATTATATTGCGCGAGAGGATGAGCAGAAGATGAGGTGGCTAGAGAAGCCCAGAGCCCCAGTGTTCTTAGGGCTGCAAGAGCGTTTCCAAGGAAGGGTGCTGGCTAGCAACAGCTTTCAGTGCTGGCACTTTTCATCTCTGAGCAATTGCTCGACGTTTGCAATTCCACACCTGAGCTCTCTTTAGACTGCGCGAGAGGATGAGCAGAAGATTAGGTGGCTAGAGGAGCCCAGAGCCCCACTGTTCTTAGGCCTACAAAAGCGCTTCCAAGGAAGGGTGCTGGCTAGCAACAGCTTTCAGTGCTGGCACTTTTCATCTCTCAGCAATTGCTGGACGTTTGCAATTTCTCCCCTGAGCTCTCTTTAGACTGCGCGAGAGGATGAGCAGAAGATTAGGTGGCTAGAGAAGCCCAGAGCCCCAGTGTTCTCAGGGCTACAAGAGCGCTTCCAAGGAAGGGTGCTGGCTAGCAACAGCTTTCAGTGCTGGCACTTTTCATCTTTGAGCAATTGCTCGACGTTTGCAATTTCTCACTGAGCTCTCTTTAGAGTGCGCGAGAGGATGAGCAGAAGAGTAGGTGGCTAGAGAAGCCCAGAGCCCCACTGTTCTTAGGCCTACAAAAGCGCTTCCAAGGAAGGGTGCTGGCTAGCAACAGCTTTCAGTGCTGGCACTTTTCATCTCTGAGCAATTGCTCGACGTTTGCAATTTCTCGGCTCGTGTTTACGAGACGGAGAGATAGTGACCGTGATGTTTGGTGGGTAGAGAAGCGCAAAGCCCCAGTGTTGCTGCGCCTGTGAAAGCGCTTCCAAGGAAGGGTGCTGGCTAGCAACAGCTTTCAGTGCTGGCACTTTTCATCTCTGAGCAATTGCTCGACGTTTGCAATTTCTCACCTGAGCGCTCTTTAGACTGCGCGAGAGGATGAGCAGAAGATTAGGTGGCTAGAGTAGCCCAGAGCCCCAGTGTTCTTAGGCCTACAAAAGCGCTTCTAAGGAAGGGTGCTGGCTAGCAACAGCTTTCAGTGCTGGCACTTTTCATCTTTGAGCAACTGCTCGACGTTTGCAATTTCTCAACTCGTGTCTACGAGACAGAAAGAGAAAGACTGTGACGTTTGGTGGGTAGTCAAGCGCAAAGCCCCAGTGTTGCTGCGCCTGTGAAAGCGCTTCCAAGGAAGGGTGCTGGCTAGCAACAGCTTTCAGTGCTGGCACTTTTCATCTCTGAACAATTGCTCGACGTTTGCAATTTCTCACCTGAGCTCTCTTTAGACTGCGCGAGAGGATGAGCAGAAGAGTAGGTGGCTAGAGAAGCCCAGAGCCCCAGTGTTCTTAGGCCTACAAAAGCGCTTCCAAGGAAGGGTGCTGGCTAGCAACAGCTTTCAGTGCTGGCACTTTTCATCTCTGAGCAATTGCTCGACGTTTGCAATTTCTCACCTGAGCTCTCTTTAGACTGCGCAAGAGGATGAGCAGAAGATTAGGTGGCTAGAGAAGCCCAGAGCCCCAGTGTTCTTAGGCCTACAAAAGCGCTTCCAAGGAAGGGTGCTGGCTAGCAACAGCTTTCAGTGCTGGCACTTTTCATCTCTGAGCAATTGCTCGACGTTTGCAATTTCTCAGCTCGTGTTTACGAGACGGAGCGATAGTGACCGTGATGTTTGGTGGCTAGAGAAGCGCAAAGCCCCAGTGTGCTGCGCCTGTGAAAGCGCTTCCAAGGCAGGGTGCTGGCTAGCAACAGCTTTCAGTGCTGGCACTTTTCATCTCTGAGCAATTGCTGGACATTTGCAATTTCACACCTGAGCTCTCTTTAGACTGCGCGAGAGGATGAGCAGAAGATTAGGTGGCTAGAGAAGCCCAGAGCCCCAGTGTTCTTAGGCCTACAAAAGCGCTTCCAAGGAAGGGTGCTGGCTAGCAACTGCTTTCAGTGCTGGCGCTTTTCCTATCTGAGCAATTGCTCGACGTTTGCAATTTCTCAGCTCTTATCTACGAGATGGAGAGATAGTGACCGTGACGTTTGGTGGGTAGAGAAGCGCAAAGGCCCAGTGTTGCTGCGCCTGTGAAAGCGTTTCCAAGGAAGGGTGCTGGCTAGCAACAGCTTTCAGTGCTGGCACTTTTCATCTCTGAGCAATTGCTGGACATTTGCAATTTCACACCTGAGCTCTCTTTAGACTGCGCGAGAGGATGAGCAGAAGATGAGGTGGCTAGAGAAGCCCAGAGCCCCAGTGTTCTTAGGGCTGCAAGAGCGTTTCCAAGGAAGGGTGCTGGCTAGCAACAGCTTTCAGTGCTGGCACTTTTCATCTCTGAGCAATTGCTCGACGTTTGCAATTTCTCAGCTCGTGTCTACGAGACAGAAAGACTGTCACGTTTGGTGGCTAGAGAAGCGCAAAGCCCCAGTGTTGCTGCGCCTGTGAAAGCGCTTCCAAGGAAGGGTGCTGGCTAGCAACAGCTTTCAGTGCTGGCACTTTTCATCTCTGAGCAATTGCTCGACGTTTGCAATTTCTCAGCTCTTGTCTACTATACTGAAATAGAATGACCGTGATGTTTGGAGGGTAGAGTAGCGCAAAGCCCCAGTGTTGCTGCGCCTGTGAAAGCGCTTCCAAGGAAGGGTGCTGGCTAGCAACAGCTTTCAGTGCTGGCACTTTTCATCTCTGAGCAATTGCTCGACGTTTGCAATTTCTCAGCTCGTGTCTACGAGACGGAGAGATAGTGACCGTGACGTTTGGTGGGTAGCCAAGCGCAAAGCCCCAGTGTTGCTGCGCCTGTGAAAGCGCTTCCAAGGAAGGGTGCTGGCTAGCAACAGCTTTCAGTGCTGGCACTTTTCATCTCTGAGCAATTGCTCGACGTTTGCAATTTCACACCTGAGCTCTCTTTAGACTGCGCGAGAGGATGAGCAGAAGATTAGGTGCCTAGAGAAGCCCAGAGCCCCAGTGTTATTAGGGCTACAAAAGCGCTTCCAAGGAAGGGTGCTGGCTAGCAACAGCTTTCAGTTCTGGCGCTTTTCCTCTCTGAGCAATTGCTCGACGTTTGCAATTTCTCAGCTCTTATCTACGAGACGGAGAGATAGTGACCGTGACGTTTGGTGCCTAGAGAAGCGCAAAGCCCCAGTGTTGCTGCGCCTGTGAAAGCGCTTCCAAGGAAGGGTGCTGGCTAGCAAGAGCTTTCAGTGCTGGCACTTTTCATCTCTGAGCAATTGCTCGACGTTTGCAATTTCTCACCTAAGCTCTCTTTAGACTGCGTGAGAGGATGAGCAGAAGATTAGGTGGCTAGAGAAGCCCAGAGCCCCAGTGTTCTTAGGGCTGCAAGAGCGTTTCCAAGGAAGGGTGCTGGCTAGCAACAGCTTTCAGTGCTGGCACTTTTCATCTCTGAGCAATTGCTCGACGTTTGCAATTTCTCAGCTCATGTCTACGAGATGGAAAGAGAATGACCATGACGTTTGGTGGGCAGAGAAGCGCAAAGCCCCAGTGTTGCTGTGCCTGTGAAAGCGCTTCCAAGGAAGGGTGCGGGCTAGCAACAGCTTTCAGTGCTGGCACTTTTCATCTCTGAGCAATTGCTCGACGTTTGCAATTTCAAACCTGATCTCTCTTTAGACTGCACGAGAGGATGAGCAGAAGAGTAGGTGGCTAGAGAAGCCCAGAGCCCCAGTGTTCTTAGGCCTACAAAAGCGCTTCCAAGGAAGGCTGCTGGCTAGCAACAGCTTTCAGTGCTGGCACTTTTCATCTCTGAGCAATTGCTCGATGTTTGCAATTTCTCAACTCGTGTCTACGAGACAGAAAGAGAAAGACTGTGACGTTTGGTGGCTAGAGAAGCGCAAAGCCCCAGTGTTGCTGCGCCTGTGAAAGCGCTTCCAAGGAAGGGTGCTGGCTAACAACAGCTTTCAGTGCTGGCACTTTTCATCTCTGAGCAATTGCTGGACGTTTGCAATTTCTCACCTGAGCTCTCTTTAGACTGCGCGAGAGGATGAGCAGAAGATTAGGTGGCTAGAGAAGCCCAGAGCCCCAGTGTTCTTTTGGGCTACAAAAGCGCTTCCAAGGAAGGGTGCTGGCTAGCAACAGCTTTCAGTGCTGGCACTTTTCATCTCTGAGCAATTGCTCGACGTTTGCAATCTCTCACCTGAGCTCTCTTTAGACTGCGCGAGAGGATGAGCAGAAGAATAGGCGGCTAGAGAATACAGAGCCCCAGTGTTCTTAGGGCTACAAAAGCGCTTCCAAGGAAGGGTGCTGGCTAGCAAGAGCTTTCAGTGCTGGCACTTTTCATCTTTGAGCAATTGCTCAACGTTTGCAATTTCTCAAATGAGCTCTCTTTAGAGTGCGCGAGAGGATGAGCAGAAGATTAGGTGGCTAGAGAAGCGCAGAGCCCCAGTGTTCTTAGGGCTACAAAAGCGCTTCCAAGGAAGGGTGCTGGCTAGCAACAGCTTTCAGTGCTGGCACTTTTCATCTCTGAACAATTGCTCAACGTTTGCAATTTCTCGGCTCGTGTTTACGAGACGGAGAGATAGTGACCGTGATTTTGGTGGGTAGAGAAGCGCAAAGGCCCAGTGTTACTGCGCCTGTGAAAGCGCTTCCAAGGAAGGGTGCTGGCTAGCAACAGCTTTCAGTGCTGGCACTTTTCATCTCTGAGCAATTGCTCGCCGTTTGCGATTTCTCACCTGAGCGCTCTTTAGACTGCGCGAGAGGATGAGCAGAAGATTAGGTGGCTAGAGAAGCCCAGAGCCCCACTGTTCTTAGGGCTACATAAGCGCTTCTAAGGAAGGGTGCTGGCTAGCAACAGCTTTCAGTGCTGGCACTTTTCATCTTTGAGCAATTGCTCGACGTTTGCTATTTCTCAGCTCGTGTCTACGAGACAGAAAGAGAAAGACTGTGACGTTTGGTGGGTAGTCAAGCGCAAAGCCCCAGTGTTGCTGCGCCTGTGAAAGCACTTCCAAGGAAGGGTGCTGGCTAGCAACAGCTTTCAGTGCTGGCACTTTTCATCTCTGAGCAATTGCTCGACGTTTGCAATTTCTCCCCTGAGCTCACTTTAGAGTGCGCGAGAGGATGAGCAGATGATTAGGTGGCTAGAGAAGCCCAGAGCCCCAGTGTTCTTAGGCCTACAAAAGCACTTCCAAGGAAGGGTGCTGGCTAGCAACAGCTTTCAGTGCTGGCACTTTTCATCTCTGAGCAATTGCTCGACGTTTGCAATTTCTCAGCTCTTGTCTACGAGACGGAAAGAGAATGACCGTGATGTTTGGTGGGTAGAGAAGCGCAAAGCCCCAGTGTTGCTGCGCCTGTGAAAGCGCTTCCAAGGAAGGGTGCTGGCTAGCAACAGCTTTCAGTGCTGGCACTTTTCATCTCTGAGGAATTGCTGGACGTTTGCAATTTCACACCTGAGCTCTCTTTAGACTGCGCGAGAGGATGAGCAGAAGATTAGGTGGCTAGAGAAGCCCAGAGCCGCAGTGTTCTTAGGCCTACAAAAGCGCTTCCAAGGAAGGGTGCTGGCTAGCAACAGCTTTCAGTGCTGGCACTTTTCATCTCTGAGCAATTGCTGGACGTTTGCAATTTCTGACCTGAGCTCTCTTTAGACTGCGCGAGAGGATGAGCAGAAGAGTAGGTGGCTAGAGAAGCCCAGAGCCCCAGTGTTCTTAGGCCTACAAAAGCGCTTCCAAGGAAGGGTGCTGGCTAGCAAGAGCTTTCAGTGCTGGCACTTTTCATCTCTGAGCAATTGCTCGACGTTTGCAATTTCTTGGCTCGTGTTTACGAGACGGAGAGATAGTGACCGTGATGTTTGGTGGGTAGAGAAGCGCAAAGCCCCAGTGTTGCTGCGCCTGTGAAAGCGCTTCCAAGGAAGGGTGCTGGCTAGCAAGAGCTTTCAGTGCTGGCACATTTCATCTCTCAGCAATTGCTCGACGTTTGCAATTTCTCACCTGAGCGCTCTTTAGACTGCGCGAGAGGATGAGCAGAAGATGAGGTGGCTAGAGAAGCCCAGAGCCCCAGTGTTCTTAGGCCTACAAAAGCGCTTCTAAGGAAGGGTGCTGGCTAGCAACAGCTTTCAGTGCTGGCACTTTTCATCTTTGAGCAATTGCTCGACGTTTGCAATTTCTCAACTCGTGTCTACGAGACAGAAAGAGAAAGACTGTGACGTTTGGTGGGTAGTCAAGCGCAAAGCCCCAGTGTTGCTGCGCCTGTGAAAGCGCTTCCAAGGAAGGGTGCTGGCTAGCAAGAGCTTTCAGTGCTGGCACTTTTCATCTCTGAGCAATTGCTGGACGTTTGGAATTTCTCACCTGAGCTCTCTTTAGACTGCGCGAGAGGATGAGCAGATTAGGTGGCTAGAGAAGCCCAGAGCCGCAGTGTTCTTAGGGCTACAAAAGCGCTTCCAAGGAAGGGTGCTGGCTAGCAACAGCTTTCAGTGCTGGCACTTTTCATCTCTGAGCAATTGCTCGACGTTTGCAATTTCTCAGCTCTTGTCTACGAGACGGAAAGAGAATGACCGTGATGTTTGGTGGGTAGAGAAGCGCAAAGCCCCAGTGTTGCTGCGCCTGTGAAAGCGCTTCCAAGGAAGGGTGCTGGCTAGCAACAGCTTTCAGTGCTGGCACTTTTCATCTCTGAGCAATTGCTCGACGTTTGCAATTTCTCAGCTCGTGTTTACAAGACGGAGAGATAGTGACCGTGATGTTTGGTGGGTAGAGAATCGCAAAGCCCCAGTGTTGCTGCGCCTGTGAAAGCGCTTCCAAGGAAGGGTGCTGGCTAGCAAGAGCTTTCAGTGCTGGCACTTTTCATCTCTGAGCAATTGCTCGACGTTTGCAATTTCTCACCTGAGCGCTCTTTAGACTGCGCGAGAGGATGAGCAGAAGGTTAGGTGGCTAGAGAAGCGAAAAGCCCCAGTGTTCTTAGGCCTACAAAAGCGCTTCCAAGGAAGGGTGCTGGCTAGCAACAGCTTTCAGTGCTGGCACTTTTCATCTCTGAGCAATTGCTCGACGTTTGCAATTTCTCACCTGAGCACTCTTTAGACTGCGCGAGAGGATGAGCAGAAGATTAGGTGGCTAGAGAACACAGAGCCCCAGTGTTCTTAGGGCTACAAAAGCGCTTCCAAGGAAGGGTGCTGGCTAGCAACAGCTTTCAGTGCTGGCACTTTTCATCTCTGAGCAATTGCTCGACGTTTGCAATTTCTCCCCTGAGCTCTCTTTAGATTGCGCGAGAGGATGAGCAGAAGATGAGGTGGCTAGAGAAGCCCAGAGCCCCAGTGTTCTTAGGGCTACAAAAGCGCTTCCAAGGAAGGCTGCTGGCTAGCAACAGCTTTCAGTGCTGGCACTTTTCATCTCTGAACAATTGCTCAACGTTTGCAATTTCTCACCTGAGTTCTCTTTAGACTGCGTGAGAGGATGAGCAGAAGATTAGGTGGCTAGAGAAGCCCAGAGCCCCAATGTTCTTAGGCCTACAAAAGCGCTTCCAAGGAAGGGTGCTGGCTAGCAAGAGCTTTCAGTGCTGGCACTTTTCATCTCTGAGCAATTGCTCGACGTTTGCAATTTCTCGGCTCGTGTTTACGAGACGGAGAGATAGTGACCGTGATGCTGGCTGGGTAGAGAAGCGCAAAGCCCCAGTGTTACTGCGCCTGTGAAAGCGCTTCCAAGGAAGGGTGCTGGCTAGCAACAGCTTTCAGTGCTGGCACTTTTCATCTTTGAGCAATTGCTCGACGTTTGCAATTTCTCAACTCGTGTCTACGAGACAGAAAGAGAAAGACTGTGACGTTTGGTGGGTAGTCAAGCGCAAAGCCCCAGTGTTGCTGCGCCTGTGAAAGCGCTTCCAAGGAAGGGTGCTGGCTAGCAACAGCTTTCAGTGCTGGCACTTTTCATCTCTGAACAATTGCTCGACGTTTGCAATTTCTCCCCTGAGCTCTCTTTAGACTGCGCGAGAGGATGAGCAGAAGATTAGGTGGCTAGAGAAGCCCAGAGCCCCAGGGTTCTTAGGCCTACAAAAGCGCTTCCAAGGAAGGGTGCTGGCTAGCAACAGCTTTCAGTGCTGGCACTTTTCATCTCTGAGCAATTGCTCGACTTTTGCAATTTCTCAGCTCTTGTCTACGAGACGGAAAGAGAATGACCGTGATGTTTGGTGGGTAGAGAAGCGGAAATCCCCAGTGTTGCTGCGCCTGTGAAAGCGCTTCCAAGGAAGGGTGCTGGCTAGCAACAGCTTTCAGTGCTGGCACTTTTCATCTCTGAGCAATTGCTCGACGTTTGCAATTTCTCAGCTCGTGTTTACAAGACGGAGAGATAGTGACCGTGATGTTTGGTGGGTAGAGAATCGCAAAGCCCCAGTGTTGCTGCGCCTGTGAAAGCGCTTCCAAGGAAGGGTGCTGGCTAGCAACAGCTTTCAGTGCTGGCACTTTTCATCTCTGAGCAATTGCTCGACGTTTGCAATTTCTCGGCTCGTGTTTACGAGACGGAGAGATAGTGACCGTGATGTTTGGTGGGTAGAAAAGCGGAAAGCCCCAGTGTTGCTGCGCCTGTGAAAGCGCTTCCAAGGAAGGGTGCTGGCTAGCAAGAGCTTTCAGTGCTGGCACTTTTCATCTCTGAGCAATTGCTGGACGTTTGCAATTTCTCACCTGAGCGCTCGTTAGACTGCGCGAGAGGATGAACAGAAGATTAGGTGGCTAGAGAAGCCCAGAGCCCCACTGTTCTTAGGGCTACAAAAGCACTTCCAAGGAAGGGTGCTGGCTAGCAACAGCTTTCAGTGCTGGCACTTTTCATCTCTGAGCAATTGCTCGACGTTTGCAATTTCTCAACTCGTGTCTACGAGACAGAAAGAGAAAGACTGTGACGTTTGGTGGCTAGAGAAGCGCAAAGCCCCAGTGTTGCTGCGCCTGTGAAAGCGCTTCCAAGGAAGGGTGCTGGCTAGCAACAGCTTTCAGTGCTGGCACTTTTCATCTCTGAGCAATTGCTCGACGTTTGCAATTTCTCCCCTGAGCTCTCTTTAGATTGCGCGAGAGGATGAGCAGAAGATGAGGTGGCTAGAGAAGCCCAGAGCCCCAGTGTTCTTAGGGCTACAAAAGTGCTTCCAAGGAAGGGTGCTGGCTAGCAACAGCTTTCAGTGCTGGCACTTTTCATCTCTGAGCAATTGCTCGACGTTTGCAATCTCTCACCTGAGCTCTCTTTAGACTGCGCGAGAGGATGAGCAGAAGAGTAGGCGGCTAGAGAAGCCCAGAGCCCCAGTGTTCTTAGGGCTACAAAAACGCTTCCAAGGAAGGGTGCTGGCTAGCAACAGCTTTCAGTGCTGGCACTTTTCATCTTTGAGCAATTGCTCAACGTTTGCAATTTCTCACCTGAGCTCTCTTTAGAGTGCGCGAGAGGATGAGCAGAAGATTAGGTGGCTAGAGAAGCCCAGAGCCCCAGTGTTCTTAGGGCTACAAAAGCGCTTCCAAGGAAGGGTGCTGGCTAGCAACAGCTTTCAGTGCTGGCACTTTTCATCTCTGAACAATTGCTCAACGTTTGCAATTTCTCACCTGAGCTCTCTTTAGACTGCGTGAGAGGATGAGCAGAAGAGTAGGTGGCTAGAGAAGCCCAGAGCCCCAGTGTTCTTAGGGCTACAAAAGTGCTTCCAAGGAAGGGTGCTGGCTAGCAACAGCTTTCAGTGCTGGCACTTTTCATCTCTGAGCAATTGCTCGACGTTTGCAATTTCTCGGCTCGTGTTTACGAGACGGAGAGATAGTGACCGTGATTTTGGTGGGTAGAGAAGCGCAAAGGCCCAGTGTTACTGCGCCTGTGAAAGCGCTTCCAAGGAAGGGTGCTGGCTAGCAACAGCTTTCAGTGCTGGCACTTTTCATCTCTGAGCAATTGCTCGACGTTTGCGATTTCTCACCTGAGCGCTCTTTAGACTGCGCGAGAGGATGAGCAGAAGATTAGGTGGCTAGAGAAGCCCAGAGCCCCACTGTTCTTAGGGCTACAAAAGCGCTTCCAAGGAAGGGTGCTGGCTAGCAACAGCTTTCAGTGCTGGCACTTTTCGTCTTTGAGCAATTGATCGACGTTTGCTATTTCTCAGCTCGTGTCTACGAGACAGAAAGAGAAAGACTGTGACGTTTGGTGGGTAGTCAAGCGCAAAGCCCCAGTGTTGCTGCGCCTGTGAAAGCGCTTCCAAGGAAGGGTGCTGGCTAGCAACAGCTTTCAGTGCTGGCACTTTTCATCTCTGAGCAATTGCTCGACGTTTGCAATTTCTCCCCTGAGCTCTCTTTAGAGTGCGCGAGAGGATGAGCAGATGATTAGGTGGCTAGAGAAGCCCAGAGCCCCAGTGTTCTTAGGCCTACAAAAGCACTTCCAAGGAAGGGTGCTGGCTAGCAACAGCTTTCAGTGCTGGCACTTTTCATCTCTGAGCAATTGCTCGACGTTTGCAATTTCTCAGCTCTTGTCTACGAGACGGAAAGAGAATGACCGTGATGTTTGGTGGCTAGAGAAGCGCAAAGCCCCAGTGTTGCTGCCCCTGTGAAAGCGCTTCCAAGGAAGGGTGCTGGCTAGCAAGAGCTTTCAGTGCTGGCACTTTTCATCTCTGAGGAATTGCTGGACGTTTGCAATTTCACACCTGAGCTCTCTTTAGACTGCGCGAGAGGATGAGCAGAAGATTAGGTGGCTAGAGAAGCCCAGAGCCGCAGTGTTCTTAGGCCTACAAAAGCGCTTCCAAGGAAGGGTGCTGGCTAGCAACAGCTTTCAGTGCTGGCACTTTTCATCTCTGAGCAATTGCTGGACGTTTGCAATTTCTGACCTGAGCTCTCTTTAGACTGCGCGAGAGGATGAGCAGAAGAGTAGGTGGCTAGAGAAGCCCAGAGCCCCAGTGTTCTTAGGCCTACAAAAGCGCTTCCAAGGAAGGGTGCTGGCTAGCAAGAGCTTTCAGTGCTGGCACTTTTCATCTCTGAGCAATTGCTCGACGTTTGCAATTTCTTGGCTCGTGTTTACGAGACGGAGAGATAGTGACCGTGATGTTTGGTGGGTAGAGAAGCGCAAAGCCCCAGTGTTGCTGCGCCTGTGAAAGCGCTTCCAAGGAAGGGTGCTGGCTAGCAAGAGCTTTCAGTGCTGGCACATTTCATCTCTGAGCAATTGCTCGACGTTTGCAATTTCTCACCTGAGCGCTCTTTAGACTGCGCGAGAGGATGAGCAGAAGATTAGGTGGCTAGAGAAGCCCAGAGCCCCAGTGTTCTTATGCCTACAAAAGCGCTTCTAAGGAAGGGTGCTGGCTAGCAACAGCTTTCAGTGCTGGCACTTTTCATCTTTGAGCAATTGCTCGACGTTTGCAATTTCTCAACTCGTGTCTACGAGACAGAAAGAGAAAGACTGTGACGTTTGGTGGGTAGTCAAGCGCAAAGCCCCAGTGTTGCTGCGCCTGTGAAAGCGCTTCCAAGGAAGGGTGCTGGCTAGCAAGAGCTTTCAGTGCTGGCACTTTTCATCTCTGAGCAATTGCTCGACGTTTGCAATTTCTCACCTGAGCTCTCTTTAGACTGCGCGAGAGGATGAGCAGATTAGGTGGCTAGAGAAGCCCAGAGCCGCAGTGTTCTTAGGGCTACAAAAGCGCTTCCAAGGAAGGGTGCTGGCTAGCAACAGCTTTCAGTGCTGGCACTTTTCATCTCTGAGCAATTGCTCGACGTTTGCAATTTCTCAGCTCGTGTTTACAAGACGGAGAGATAGTGACCGTGATGTTTGGTGGGTAGAGAATCGCAAAGCCCCAGTGTTGCTGCGCCTGTGAAAGCGCTTCCAAGGAAGGGTGCTGGCTAGCAAGAGCTTTCAGTGCTGGCACTTTTCATCTCTGAGCAATTGCTCGACGTTTGCAATTTCTCACCTGAGTTTTCTTTAGACTGCGCGAGAGGATGAGCAGAAGGTTAGGTGGCTAGAGAAGCGCAAAGCCCCAGTGTTCTTAGGCCTACAAAAGCGCTTCCAAGGAAGGGTGCTGGCTAGCAACAGCTTTCAGTGCTGCCACTTTTCATCTCTGAGCAATTGCTCGACGTTTGCAATTTCTCACCTGAGCACTCTTTAGACTGCGCGAGAGGATGAGCAGAAGATTAGGTGGCTAGAGAACACAGAGCCCCAGTGTTCTTAGGGCTACAAAAGCGCTTCCAAGGAAGGGTGCTGGCTAGCAACAGCTTTCAGTGCTGGCACTTTTCATCTCTGAGCAATTGCTCGACGTTTGCAATTTCTCCCCTGAGCTCTCTTTAGATTGCGCGAGAGGATAAGCAGAAGATGAGGTGGCTAGAGAAGCCCAGAGCCCCAGTGTTCTTAGGCCTACAAAAGCGCTTCCAAGGAAGGGTGCTGGCTAGCAACAGCTTTCAGTGCTGGCACTTTTCATCTCTGAACAATTGCTGGACGTTTGCAATTTCTCACCTGAGTTCTCTTTAGACTGCGTGAGAGGATGAGCAGAAGATTAGGTGGCTAGAGAAGCCCAGAGCCCCACTGTTCTTAGGCCTACAAAAGCGCTTCCAAGGAAGGGTGCTGGCTAGCAACAGCTTTCAGTGCTGGCACTTTTCATCTCTGAGCAATTGCTCGACGTTTGCAATTTCTCGGCTCGTGTTTACGAGACGGAGAGATAGTGACCGTGATGCTGGCTGGGTAGAGAAGCGCAAAGCCCCAGTGTTGCTGCGCCTGTGAAAGCGCTTCCAAGGAAGGGTGCTGGCTAGCAACAGCTTTCAGTGCTGGCACTTTTCATCTTTGAGCAATTGCTCGACATTTGCAATTTCTCAACTCGTGTCTACGAGACAGAAAGAGAAAGACTGTGACGTTTGGTGGGCAGTCAAGCGCAAAGCCCCAGTGTTGCTGCGCCTGTGAAAGCGCTTCCAAGGAAGGGTGCTGGCTAGCAAGAGCTTTCAGTGCTGGCACTTTTCATCTCTGAACAATTGCTCGACGTTTGCAATTTCTCACCTGAGCTCTCTTTAGAGTGCGCGAGAGGATGAGCAGAAGATTAGGTGGCTAGAGAAGCCCAGAGCCGCAGTGTTCTTAGGCCTACAAAAGCGCTTCCAAGGAAGGGTGCTGGCTAGCCACAGCTTTCAGTGCTGGCACTTTTCATCTCTGAGCAATTGCTCGACGTTTGCAATTTCTCAGCTCTTGTCTACGAGACGGAAAGAGAATGACCGTGATGTTTGGTTGGTAGAGAAGCGGAAATCCCCAGTGTTGCTGCGCCTGTGAAAGCGCTTCCAAGGAAGGGTGCTGGCTAGCAAGAGCTTTCAGTGCTGGCACTTTTCATCTCTGAACAATTGCTCGACGTTTGCAATTTCTCACCTGAGCTCTCTTTAGACTGCGCGAGAGGATGAGCAGAAGATTAGGTGGCTAGAGAAGCCCAGAGCCCCAGTGTTCTTAGGGCTACAAAAGCGCTTCCAAGGAAGGGTGCTGGCTAGCAACAGCTTTCAGTGCTGGCACTTTTCATCTCTGAGCAATTGCTCGACGTTTGCAATTTCTCAGCTCGTGTCTACGAGACAGAAAGAGAAAGACTGTGACGTTTGGTGGGTAGTCAAGCGCAAAGCCCCAGTGTTGCTGCGCCTGTGAAAGCGCTTCCAAGGAAGGGTGCTGGCTAGCAACAGCTTTCAGTGCTGGCACTTTTCATCTCTGAGCAATTGCTGGACGTTTGCAATTTCTGACCTGAGCTCTCTTTAGACTGCGCGAGAGGATGAGCAGAAGAGTAGGTGGCTAGAGAAGCCCAGAGCCCCAGTGTTCTTAGGCCTACAAAAGCGCTTCCAAGGAAGGGTGCTGGCTAGCAAGAGCTTTCAGTGCTGGCACTTTTCATCTCTGAGCAATTGCTCGACGTTTGCAATTTCTTGGCTCGTGTTTACGAGACGGAGAGATAGTGACCGTGATGTTTGGTGGGTAGAGAAGCGCAAAGCCCCAGTGTTGCTGCGCCTGTGAAAGCGCTTCCAAGGAAGGGTGCTGGCTAGCAAGAGCTTTCAGTGCTGGCACATTTCATCTCTGAGCAATTGCTCGACGTTTGCAATTTCTCACCTGAGCGCTCTTTAGACTGCGCGAGAGGATGAGCAGAAGATTAGGTGGCTAGAGAAGCCCAGAGCCCCAGTGTTCTTATGCCTACAAAAGCGCTTCTAAGGAAGGGTGCTGGCTAGCAACAGCTTTCAGTGCTGGCACTTTTCATCTTTGAGCAATTGCTCGACGTTTGCAATTTCTCAACTCGTGTCTACGAGACAGAAAGAGAAAGACTGTGACGTTTGGTGGGTAGTCAAGCGCAAAGCCCCAGTGTTGCTGCGCCTGTGAAAGCGCTTCCAAGGAAGGGTGCTGGCTAGCAACAGCTTTCAGTGCTGGCACTTTTCATCTCTGAGCAATTGCTCGACGTTTGCAATTTCTCACCTGAGCTCTCTTTAGACTGCGCGAGAGGATGAGCAGATTAGGTGGCTAGAGAAGCCCAGAGCCGCAGTGTTCTTAGGGCTACAAAAGCGCTTCCAAGGAAGGGTGCTGGCTAGCAACAGCTTTCAGTGCTGGCACTTTTCATCTCTGAGCAATTGCTCGACGTTTGCAATTTCTCAGCTCGTGTTTACAAGACGGAGAGATAGTGACCGTGATGTTTGGTGGGTAGAGAATCGCAAAGCCCCAGTGTTGCTGCGCCTGTGAAAGCGCTTCCAAGGAAGGGTGCTGGCTAGCAAGAGCTTTCAGTGCTGGCACTTTTCATCTCTGAGCAATTGCTCGACGTTTGCAATTTCTCACCTGAGTTTTCTTTAGACTGCGCGAGAGGATGAGCAGAAGGTTAGGTGGCTAGAGAAGCGCAAAGCCCCAGTGTTCTTAGGCCTACAAAAGCGCTTCCAAGGAAGGGTGCTGGCTAGCAACAGCTTTCAGTGCTGCCACTTTTCATCTCTGAGCAATTGCTCGACGTTTGCAATTTCTCACCTGAGCACTCTTTAGACTGCGCGAGAGGATGAGCAGAAGATTAGGTGGCTAGAGAACACAGAGCCCCAGTGTTCTTAGGGCTACAAAAGCGCTTCCAAGGAAGGGTGCTGGCTAGCAACAGCTTTCAGTGCTGGCACTTTTCATCTCTGAGCAATTGCTCGACGTTTGCAATTTCTCCCCTGAGCTCTCTTTAGATTGCGCGAGAGGATAAGCAGAAGATGAGGTGGCTAGAGAAGCCCAGAGCCCCAGTGTTCTTAGGCCTACAAAAGCGCTTCCAAGGAAGGGTGCTGGCTAGCAACAGCTTTCAGTGCTGGCACTTTTCATCTCTGAACAATTGCTGGACGTTTGCAATTTCTCACCTGAGTTCTCTTTAGACTGCGTGAGAGGATGAGCAGAAGATTAGGTGGCTAGAGAAGCCCAGAGCCCCACTGTTCTTAGGCCTACAAAAGCGCTTCCAAGGAAGGGTGCTGGCTAGCAACAGCTTTCAGTGCTGGCACTTTTCATCTCTGAGCAATTGCTCGACGTTTGCAATTTCTCGGCTCGTGTTTACGAGACGGAGAGATAGTGACCGTGATGCTGGCTGGGTAGAGAAGCGCAAAGCCCCAGTGTTGCTGCGCCTGTGAAAGCGCTTCCAAGGAAGGGTGCTGGCTAGCAACAGCTTTCAGTGCTGGCACTTTTCATCTTTGAGCAATTGCTCGACGTTTGCAATTTCTCAACTCGTGTCTACGAGACAGAAAGAGAAAGACTGTGACGTTTGGTGGGCAGTCAAGCGCAAAGCCCCAGTGTTGCTGCGCCTGTGAAAGCGCTTCCAAGGAAGGGTGCTGGCTAGCAAGAGCTTTCAGTGCTGGCACTTTTCATCTCTGAACAATTGCTCGACGTTTGCAATTTCTCACCTGAGCTCTCTTTAGACTGCGCGAGAGGATGAGCAGAAGATTAGGTGGCTAGAGAAGCCCAGAGCCGCAGTGTTCTTAGGCCTACAAAAGCGCTTCCAAGGAAGGGTGCTGGCTAGCCACAGCTTTCAGTGCTGGCACTTTTCATCTCTGAGCAATTGCTCGACGTTTGCAATTTCTCAGCTCTTGTCTACGAGACGGAAAGAGAATGACCGTGATGTTTGGTTGGTAGAGAAGCGGAAATCCCCAGTGTTGCTGCGCCTGTGAAAGCGCTTCCAAGGAAGGGTGCTGGCTAGCAACAGCTTTCAGTGCTGGCACTTTTCATCTCTGAACAATTGCTCGACGTTTGCAATTTCTCACCTGAGCTCTCTTTAGACTGCGCGAGAGGATGAGCAGAAGATTAGGTGGCTAGAGAAGCCCAGAGCCCCAGTGTTCTTAGGGCTACAAAAGCGCTTCCAAGGAAGGGTGCTGGCTAGCAACAGCTTTCAGTGCTGGCACTTTTCATCTCTGAGCAATTGCTCGACGTTTGCAATTTCTCAGCTCGTGTCTACGAGACAGAAAGAGAAAGACTGTGACGTTTGGTGGGTAGTCAAGCGCAAAGCCCCAGTGTTGCTGCGCCTGTGAAAGCGCTTCCAAGGAAGGGTGCTGGCTAGCAACAGCTTTCAGTGCTGGCACTTTTCATCTCTGAGCAATTGCTCGACGTTTGCAATTTCTCACCTGAGCTCTCTTTAGAGTGCGCGAGAGGATGAGCAGAAGATTAGGTGGCTAGAGAAGCACAGAGCCCCACTGTTCTTAGGGCTACAAAAGCGCTTCCAAGGAAGGGTGCTGGCTAGCAACAGCTTTCAGTGCTGGCACTTTTCACCTTTGAGCAATTGCTCGACGTTTGCAATTTCTCAACTCGTGTCTACGAGACAGAAAGAGAAAGACTGTGACGTTTGGTGGCTAGTCAAGCGCAAAGCCCCAGTGTTGCTGCGCCTGTGAAAGCGCTTCCAAGGAAGGGTGCTGGCTAGCAACAGCTTTCAGTGCTGGCACTTTTCATCTCTGAGCAATTGCTCGACGTTTGCAATTTCTCACCTGAGCTCTCTTTAGACTGCGCGAGAGGATGAGCAGAAGATTAGGTGGCTAGAGAAGCCCAGAGCCCCAGTGTTCTTAGGCCTACAAAAGCGCTTCCAAGGAAGGGTGCTGGCTAGCAACAGCTTTCAGTGCTGGCACTTTTCATCTCTGAGCAATTGCTCGACGTTTGCAATTTCTCCCCTGAGCTCTCTTTAGACTGCGCGAGAGGATGAGCAGAAGATTAGGCGGCTAGAGAAGCCCAGAGCCCCACTGTTCTTAGGGCTACAAGAGCGCTTCCGAGGAAGGGTGCTGGCTAGCAACAGCTTTCAGTGCTGGCACTTTTCATCTCTGAGCAATTGCTCGACGTTTGCAATTTCTCAGCTCTTGTCTACGAGACGGAAAGAGAATGACCGTGATGTTTGGTGGGTAGAGAAGCGCAAAGCCCCAGTGTTGCTGCGCCTGTGAAAGCGCTTCCAAGGAAGGGTGCTGGCTAGCAACAGCTTTCAGTGCTGGCACTTTTCATCTCTGAGCAATTGCTCGACGTTTGCAATTTCTCGGCTCGTGTTTACGAGACGGAGAGATAGTGACCGTGATGCTGGCTGGGTAGAGAAGCGCAAAGCCCCAGTGTTGCTGCGCCTGTGAAAGCGCTTCCAAGGAAGGGTGCTGGCTAGCAACAGCTTTCAGTGCTGGCACTTTTCATCTTTGAGCAATTGCTCGACGTTTGCAATTTCTCAACTCGTGTCTACGAGACAGAAAGAGAAAGACTGTGACGTTTGGTGGGTAGTCAAGCGCAAAGCCCCAGTGTTGCTGCGCCTGTGAAAGCGCTTCCAAGGAAGGGTGCTGGCTAGCAAGAGCTTTCAGTGCTGGCACTTTTCATCTCTGAACAATTGCTGGACGTTTGCAATTTCTCACCTGAGCTCTCTTTAGACTGCGCGAGAGGATGAGCACAAGATTAGGTGGCTAGAGAAGCCCAGAGCCCCAGTGTTCTTAGGGCTACAAAAGCGCTTCCAAGGAAGGGTGCTGGCTAGCAACAGCTTTCAGTGCTGGCACTTTTCATCTCTGAGTAATTGCTCGACGTTTGCAATTACTCAGCTCTTGTCTACGAGACGGAAAGAGAATGACCGTGATGTTTGGTGGGTAGAGAAGCGCAAAGCCCCAGTGTTGCTGCGCCTGTGAAAGCGCTTCCAAGGAAGGGTGCTGGCTAGCAACAGCTTTCAGTGCTGGCACTTTTCATCTCTGAGCAATTGCTCGACGTTTGCAATTTCTCAGCTCGTGTTTACAAGACGGAGAGATAGTGACCGTGATGTTTGGTGGGTAGAGAATCGCAAAGCCCCAGTGTTGCTGCACCTGTGAAAGCGCTTCCAAGGAAGGGTGCTGGCTAGCAAGAGCTTTCAGTGCTGGCACTTTTCATCTCTGAGCAATTGCTCGACGTTTGCAATTTCTCACCTGAGCGCTCTTTAGACTGCGCGAGAGGATGAGCAGAAGAGTAGGTGGCTAGAGAAGCCCAGAGCCGCAGTGTTCTTAGGCCTACAAAAGCGATTCCAAGGAAGGGTGCTGCCTAGCAACAGCTTTCAGTGCTGGCACTTTTCATCTCTGACCAATTGCTCGACGTTTGCAATTTCTCACCTGAGCTCTCTTTAGACTGCACGAGAGGATGAGCAGAAGATTAGGTGGCTAGAGAAGCCCAGAGCCCCAGTGTTCTTAGGGCTACAAAAGCGCTTCCAAGGAAGGGTGCTGGCTAGCAACAGCTTTCAGTGCTGGCACTTTTCATCTCTGAGCAATTGCTCGACGTTTGCAATTTCTCCCCTGAGCTCTCTTTAGACTGCGCGAGAGGATGAGCACAAGATTAGGTGGCTAGAGAAGCCCAGAGCCCCAGTGTTCTTAGGCCTACAAAAGCGCTTCCAAGGAAGGGTGCTGGCTAGCAAGAGCTTTCAGTGCTGGCACTTTTCATCTCTGAACAATTGCTCGACGTTTGCAATTTCTCACCTGAGCTCTCTTTAGACTGCGTGAGAGGATGAGCAGAAGATTAGGTGGCTAGAGAAGCCCAGAGCCCCACTGTTCTTAGGGCTACAAAAGCGCTTCCAAGGAAGGGTGCTGGCTAGCAACAGCTTTCAGTGCTGGCACTTTTCATCTCTGAGCAATTGCTCGACGTTTGCAATTTCTCAGCTCTTGTCTACGAGACGGAAAGAGAATGACCGTGATGTTTGGTGGGTAGAGAAGCGCAAAGCCCCAGTGTTGCTGCGCCTGTGAAAGCGCTTCCAAGGAAGGGTGCTGGCTAGCAACAGCTTTCAGTGCTGGCACTTTTCATCTCTGAGCAATTGCTCGACGTTTGCAATTTCTCGGCTCGTGTTTACGAGACGGAGAGATAGTCACCGTGATGCTGG
Organism: Sarcoramphus papa; assembly: GCA_037962945.1. Taxonomy (NCBI): domain Eukaryota; kingdom Metazoa; phylum Chordata; class Aves; order Accipitriformes; family Cathartidae; genus Sarcoramphus; species Sarcoramphus papa. Next base: position 97,539,235 of record CM075586.1, read on the forward strand.
CTGGGTAGAGAAGCGCAAAGCCCCAGTGTTGCTGCGCCTGTGAAAGCGCTTCCAAGGAAGGGTGCTGGCTAGCAACAGCTTTCAGTGCTGGCACTTTTCATCTCTGAGCAATTGCTCGACGTTTGCAATTTCTCAACTCGTGTCTACGAGACAGAAAGAGAAAGACTGTGACGTTTGGTGGGTAGTCAAGCGCAAAGCCCCAGTGTTGCTGCGCCTGTGAAAGCGCTTCCAAGGAAGGGTGCTGGCTAGCAAGAGCTTTCAGTGCTGGCACTTTTCATCTCTGAACAATTGCTCGACGTTTGCAATTTCTCACCTGAGCTCTCTTTAGACTGCGCGAGAGGATGAGCAGAAGATTAGGTGGCTAGAGAAGCCCAGAGCCCCAGTGTTCTTAGGGCTACAAAAGCGCTTCCAAGGAAGGGTGCTGGCTAGCAACAGCTTTCAGTGCTGGCACTTTTCATCTCTGAGTAATTGCTCGACGTTTGCAATTACTCAGCTCTTGTCTACGAGAAGGAAAGAGAATGACCGTGACGTTTGGTGGGTAGAGAAGCGCAAAGCCCCAGTGTTGCTGCGCCTGTGAAAGCGCTTCCAAGGAAGGGTGCTGGCTAGCAAGAGCTTTCAGTGCTGGCACTTTTCATCTCTGAGCAATTGCTCGACGTTTGCAATTTCTCAGCTCGTGTTTACAAGACGGAGAGATAGTGACCGTGATGTTTGGTGGGTAGAGAATCGCAAAGCCCCAGTGTTGCTGCGCCTGTGAAAGCGCTTCCAAGGAAGGGTGCTGGCTAGCAACAGCTTTCAGTGCTGGCACTTTTCATCTCTGAGCAATTGCTCGACGTTTGCAATTTCTCACCTGAGCGCTCTTTAGACTGCGCGAGAGGATGAGCAGAAGAGTAGGTGGCTAGAGAAGCCCAGAGCCGCAGTGTTCTTAGGCCTACAAAAGCGCTTCCAAGGAAGGGTGCTGGCTAGCAACAGCTTTCAGTGCTGGCACTTTTCATCTCTGAGCAATTGCTCGACGTTTGCAATTTCTCACCTGAGCACTCTTTAGACTGCGTGAGAGGATGAGCAGAAGATTAGGTGGCTAGAGAAGCCCAGAGCCGCAGTGTTCTTAGGGCTACAAGAGCGCTTCCAAGGAAGGGTGCTGGCTAGCAACAGCTTTCAGTGCTGGCACTTTTCATCTCTGAGCAATTGCTCGACGTTTGCAATTTCTCACCTGAGCTCTCTTTAGACTGCGCGAGAGGATGAGCAGAAGATTAGGTGGCTAGAGAAGCCCAGAGCCCCAGTGTTCTTAGGGCTACAAAAGCGCTTCCAAGGAAGGGTGCTGGCTAGCAACAGCTTTCAGTGCTGGCACTTTTCATCTCTGAGCAATTGCTCGACGTTTGCAATTTCTCCCCTGAGCTCTCTTTAGACTGCGCGAGAGGATGAGCACAAGATTAGGTGGCTAGAGAAGCCCAGAGCCCCAGTGTTCTTAGGGCTACAAAAGCGCTTCCAAGGAAGGGTGCTGGCTAGCAACAGCTTTCAGTGCTGGCACTTTTCATCTCTGAGCAATTGCTCGACGTTTGCAATTTCTCCCCTGAGCTCTCTTTAGACTGCGCGAGAGGATGAGCACAAGATTAGGTGGCTAGAGAAGCCCAGAGCCCCAGTGTTCTTAGGGCTACAAAAGCGCTTCCAAGGAAGGGTGCTGGCTAGCAACAGCTTTCAGTGCTGGCACTTTTCATCTCTGAGCAATTGCTCAACGTTTGCAATTTCTCGGCTCGTGCTTACGAGACGGAGAGATAGTGACCGTGATGTTTGGTGGGTAGAGAAGCGCAAAGCCCCAGTGTTGCTGCGCCTGTGAAAGCGCTTCCAAGGAAGGGTGCTGGCTAGCAACAGCTTTCAGTGCTGGCACTTTTCATCTTTGAGCAATTGCTCGACGTTTGCAATTTCTCAGCTCTTGTCTACGATACTGAAAGAGAATGACCGTGATGTTTGGTGGGTAGAGAAGCGCAAAGCCCCAGTGTTGCTGCGCCTGTGAAAGCGCTTCCAAGGAAGGCTGCTGGCTAGCAAGAGCTTTCAGTGCTGGCACTTTTCATCTCTGAACAATTGCTGGACGTTTGCAATTTCTCACCTGAGCTCTCTTTAGACTGCGCGAGAGGATGAGCAGAAGATTAGGTGGCTAGAGAAGCCCAGAGCCCCAGTGTTCTTAGGGCTACAAAAGCGCTTCCAAGGAAGGGTGCTGGCTAGCAACAGCTTTCAGTGCTGGCACTTTTCATCTCTGAGCAATTGCTCGACGTTTGCAATTTCTCAGCTCGTGTCTACGAGAAGGAAAGAGAATGACCGTGATGTTTGGTGGGTAGAGAAGCGCAAAGCCCCAGTGTTGCTGCGCCTGTGAAAGCGCTTCCAAGGAAGGGTGCTGGCTAGCAACAGCTTTCAGTGCTGGCACTTTTCATCTCTGAGCAATTGCTCGACGTTTGCAATTTCTCAGCTCGTGTTTACAAGACAGAGAGATAGTGACCGTGATGTTTGGTGGGTAGAGAATCGCAAAGCCCCAGTGTTGCTGCGCCTGTGAAAGCGCTTCCAAGGAAGGGTGCTGGCTAGCAAGAGCTTTCAGTGCTGGCACTTTTCATCTCTGAACAATTGCTGGACGTTTGCAATTTCTCACCTCAGCTGTCTTTAGACTGCGCGAGAGGATGAGCAGAAGATTAGGTGGCTAGAGAAGCCCAGAGCCCCAGTGTTCTTAGGGCTACAAAAGCGCTTCCAAGGAAGGGTGCTGGCTAGCAACAGCTTTCAGTGCTACCACTTTTCATCTCTGAGCAATTGCTCGACGTTTGCAATTTCTCAGCTCTTGTCTACGAGACGGAAAGAGAATGACCGTGATGTTTGGTGGGTAGAGAAGCGCAAAGCCCCAGTGTTGCTGCGCCTGTGAAAGCGCTTCCAAGGAAGGGTGCTGGCTAGCAACAGCTTTCAGTGCTGGCACTTTTCATCTCTGAACAATTGCTCGACGTTTGCAATTTCTCACCTGAGTTCTCTTTAGACTGCGTGAGAGGATGAGCAGAAGATTAGGTGGCTAGAGAAGCAAAGAGCCCCAGTGTTCTAAGGGCTACAAAAGCGCTTCCAAGGAAGGGTGCTGGCTAGCAACAGCTTTCAGTGTTGGCACTTTTCATCTCTGAGCAATTGCTCGACGTTTGCAATTTCTCCCCTGAGCTCTCTTTAGACTGCGCAAGAGGATGAGCAGAAGAGTAGGTGGCTAGAGAAGCCCAGAGCCCCACTGTTCTTAGGGCTACAAAAGCGCTTCCAAGGAAGGGTGCTGGCTAGCAACAGCTTTCAGTGCTGGCACTTTTCATCTCTGAGCAATTGCTCGACGTTTGCAATTTCTCACCTGAGCTCTCTTTAGACTGCGCGAGAGGATGAGCAGAAGAGTAGGTGGCTAGAGAAGCCCAGAGCCCCAGTGTTCTTAGGCCTACAAAAGCGCTTCCAAGGAAGGGTGCTGGCTAGCAAGAGCTTTCAGTGCTGGCACTTTTCATCTCTGAGCAATTGCTCGACGTTTGCAATTTCTCACCTGAGCTCTCTTTAGACTGCGCGAGAGGATGAGTAGAAGATTAGGTGGCTAGAGAAGCCCAGAGCCCCACTGTTCTTAGGGCTACAAGAGCGCTTCCAAGGAAGGGTGCTGGCTAGCAACAGCTTTCAGTGCTGGCACTTTTCATCTTTGAGCAGTTGCTCGATGTTTGCAATTTCTCAGCTCTTTTCTACGAGACTGAAAGAGAATGACCGTGATGTTTGGTGGGTAGAGTAGCGCAAAGCCCCAGTGTTGCTGCGCCTGTGAAAGCGCTTCCAAGGAAGGGTGCTGGCTAGCAACAGCTTTCAGTGCTGGCACTTTTCATCTCTGAGCAATTGCTCGACGTTTGCAATTTCTCACCTGAGCTCTCTTTAGAGTGCGTGAGAGGATGAGCAGAAGATTAGGTGGCTAGAGAAGCCCAGAGCCCCAGTGTTCTTAGGGCTACAAAAGCACTTCCAAGGAAGGGTGCTGGCTAGCAACAGCTTTCAGTGCTGGCACTTTTCATCTCTGAACAATTGCTCGACGTTTGCAATTTCTCAGCTCGTGTCTACGAAACAGAGAGATAGTGACCGTGACGTTTGGTGGGTAGAGTAGCGCAAAGCCCCAGTGTTGCTGCGCCTGTGAAAGCGCTTCCAAGGAAGGGTGCTGGCTAGCAACAGCTTTCAGTGCTGGCACTTTTCATCTCTGAGCAATTGCTCGACGTTTGCAATTTCTCACCTGAGCTCTCTTTAGACTGCGCAAGAGGATGAGCAGAAGATTAGGTGGCTAGAGAAGCCCAGAGCCCCAGTGTTCTTAGGGCTACAAAAGCGCTTCCAAGGAAGGGTGCTGGCTAGCAAGAGCTTTCAGTGCTGGCACTTTTCATCTCTGAGCAATTGCTCGACGTTTGCAATTTCTCAGCTCTTGTCTACGAGACGGAGAGATAGTGACCGTGACGTTTGGTGGCTAGAGAAGCGCAAAGCCCCAGTGTTGCTGCGCCTGTGAAAGCGCTTCCAAGGAATGGTGCTGGCTAGCAACAGCTTTCAGTGCTGGCACTTTTCATCTCTGAGCAATTGCTCGACGTTTGCAATTTCTCACCTGAGCTCTCTTTAGACTGCGCGAGAGGATGAGCAGAAGAGTAGGTGGCTAGAGAAGCCCAGAGCCCCACTGTTCTTAGGCCTACAAAAGCGCTTGCAAGGAAGGGTGCTGGCTAGCAAGAGCTTTCAGTGCTGGCACTTTTCATCTCTGAGCAATTGCTCGACGTTTGCAATTTCTCACCTGAGCTCTCTTTAGACTGCGCGAGAGGATGAGCAGAAGATTAGGTGGCTAGAGAAGCCCAGAGCCCCACTGTTCTTAGGGCTACAAAAGCGCTTCCAAGGAAGGGTGCTGGCTAGCAACAGCTTTCAGTGCTGGCACTTTTCATCTCTGAGCAATTGCTGGACGTTTGCAATTTCTCACCTGAGCTCTCTTTAGACTGCGCGAGAGGATGAGCAGAAGATGAGGTGGCTAGAGAAGCAAAGAGCCCCGGTGTTCTTAGGGCTACAAAAGCGCTTCCAAGGAAGGGTGCTGGCTAGCAACAGCTTTCAGTGCTGGCACTTTTCATCTTTGAGCAGTTGCTCGACGTTTGCAATTTCTCAGCTCCTGTCTACGAGACTGAAAGAGAAGGACCGTGATGTTTGGTGGGTAGAGTAGCGCAAAGCCCCAGTGTTGCTGCGCCTGTGAAAGCGCTTCCAAGGAAGGGTGCTGGCTAGCAACAGCTTTCAGTGCTGGCACTTTTCATCTCTGAGCAATTGCTGGACGTTTGCAATTTCTCACCTGAGCTCTCTTTAGACTGTGCGAGAGGATGAGCACAAGATTAGGTGGCTAGAGAAGCCCAGAGCCCCAGTGTGCTTAGGGCTACAAAAGCGCTTCCAAGGAAGGGTGCTGGCTAGCAACAGCTTTCAGTGCTGGCACTTTTCATCTCTGAGCAATTGCTCGACGTTTGCAATTTCTCAGCTCTTGTCTACGAGACGGAGAGATAGTGACCGTGACGTTTGGTGGCTAGTGAAGCGCAAAGCCCCAGTGTTGCTGCGCCTGTGAAAGCGCTTCCAAGGAATGGTGCTGGCTAGCAACAGCTTTCAGTGCTGGCACTTTTCATCTCTGAGCAATTGCTCGACGTTTGCAATTTCTCACCTGAGCTCTCTTTAGACTGCGCGAGAGGATGAGCAGAAGATGAGGTGGCTAGAGAAGCCCAGAGCCCCAGTGTTCTTAGGCCTACAAAAGCGCTTCCAAGGAAGGATGCTGGCTAGCAACAGCTTTCAGTGCTGGCACTTTTTATCTCTGAACAATTGCTCGACGTTTGCAATTTCTCAACTGAGTTCTGTTTAGACTGCGTGAGAGGATGAGCAGAAGATTAGGTGGCTAGAGAAGCCCAGAGCCCCACTGTTCTTAGGCCTACAAGAGCGCTTCCAAGGAAGGGTGCTGGCTAGCAAGAGCTTTCAGTGCTGGCACTTTTCATCTTTGAGCAGTTGCTCGACGTTTGCAATTTCTCAGCTCTTGTCTAGGAGACTGAAAGAGAATGACCGTGATGTTTGGTGGGTAGAGAAGCGCAAAGCCCCAGTGTTGCTGCGCCTGTGAAAGCGCTTTCAAGGAAGGGTGCTGGCTAGCAACAGCTTTCAGTGCTGGCACTTTTCATCTCTGAGCAATTGCTGGACGTTTGCAATTTCTCACCTGAGCTCTCTTTAGAGTGCGTGAGAGGATGAGCAGAAGATTAGGTGGCTAGAGAAGCCCAGAGCCCCAGTGTGCTTAGGGCTACAAAAGCGCTTCCAAGGAAGGGTGCTGGCTAGCAAGAGCTTTCAGTGCTGGCACTTTTCATCTCTGAGCAATTGCTCGACGTTTGCAATTTCTCACCTGAGCTCTCTTTAGACTGCGCGAGAGGATGAGCAGAAGATTAGGTGGCTAGAGAAGCAAAGAGCCCCGGTGTTCTTAGGGCTACAAAAGCGCTTCCAAGGAAGGGTGCTGGCTAGCAACAGCTTTCAGTGCTGGCACTTTTCATCTTTGAGCAGTTGCTCGACGTTTGCAATTTCTCAGCTCTTGTCTACGAGACGGAGAGATAGTGACCGTGACGTTTGGTGGCTAGAGAAGCGCAAAGCCCCAGTGTTGCTGTGCCTGTGAAAGCGCTTCCAAGGAAGGGTGCTGGCTAGCAACAGCTTTCAGTGCTGGCACTTTTCATCTCTGAGCAATTGCTCGACGTTTGCAATTTCTCCCCTGAGCTCTCTTTAGACTGCGCAAGAGGATGAGCAGAAGATGAGGTGGCTAGAGAAGCCCAGAGCCCCAGTGTTCTTAGGCCTACAAAAGCGCTTCCAAGGAAGGGTGCTGGCTAGCAACAGCTTTCAGTGCTGGCACTTTTCATCTCTGAGCAATTGCTCGACGTTTGCAATTTCTCGGCTCGTGTCTACGAGACGGAGAGATAGTGACCGTGATGCTGGCTGGGTAGAGAAGCGCAAAGCCCCAGTGTTGCTGCGCCTGTGAAAGCGCTTCCAAGGAAGGGTGCTGGCTAGCAACAGCTTTCAGTGCTGGCACTTTTCATCTCTGAGCAATTGCTGGACGTTTGCAATTTCTCACCTGAGATCTCTTTAGACTGCGCGAGAGGATGAGCTGAAGAGTAGGTGGCTAGAGAAGCAAAGAGCCCCAGTGTTCTTAGGGCTACAAAAGCGCTTCCAAGGAAGGGTTCTGGCTAGAAAGAGCTTTCAGTGCTGGCACTTTTCATCTCTGAGCAATTGCTGGACGTTTGCAATTTCTCACCTGAGCTCTCTTTAGACTGCGCGAGAGGATGAGCAGAAGATTAGGTGGCTAGAGAAGCCCAGAGCCCCACTGTTCTTAGGGCTACAAGAGCGCTTCCAAGGAAGGGTGCTGGCTAGCAACAGCTTTCAGTGCTGGCACTTTTCATCTTTGAGCAGTTGCTCGACGTTTGCAATTTCTCAGCTCTTGTCTACGAGACTGAAAGAGAATGACCGTGATGTTTGGTGGGTAGAGTAGCGCAAAGCCCCAGTGTTGCTGCGCCTGTGAAAGCGCTTTCAAGGAAGGGTGCTGGCTAGCAACAGCTTTCAGTGCTGGCACTTTTCATCTCTGAGCAATTGCTGGACGTTTGCAATTTCTCACCTGAGCTCTCTTTAGAGTGCGTGAGAGGATGAGCAGAAGATTAGGTGGCTAGAGAAGCCCAGAGCCCCACTGTTCTTAGGGCTACAAAAGCGCTTCCAAGGAAGGCTGCTGGCTAGCAACAGCTTTCAGTGCTGGCACTTTTCATCTCTGAGCAATTGCTCGACGTTTGCAATTTCTCACCTGAGCTCTCTTTAGAGTGCGTGAGAGGATGAGCAGAAGATTAGGTGGCTAGAGAAGCCCAGAGCCCCAGTGTTCTTAGGGCTACAAAAGCGCTTCCAAGGAAGGGTGCTGGCTAGCAAGAGCTTTCAGTGCTGGCACTTTTCATCTCTGAGCAATTGCTCGACTTTTGCAATTTCTCACCTGAGCTCTCTTTAGACTGCGCGAGAGGATGAGCAAAAGATTAGGTGGCTAGAGAAGCCCAGAGCCCCAGTGTTCTTAGGGCTACAAGAGCGCTTCCAAGGAAGGGTGCTGGCTAGCAACAGCTTTCAGTGCTGGCACTTTTCATCTTTGAGCAGTTGCTCGACGTTTGCAATTTCTCAGCTCTTGTCTACGAGACTGAAAGAGAATGACCGTGATATTTGGTGGGTAGAGTAGCGCAAAGCCCCAGTGTTGCTGCGCCTGTGAAAGCGCTTCCAAGGAAGGGTGCTGGCTAGCAACAGCTTTCAGTGCTGGCACTTTTCATCTCTGAGCAATTGCTCGACGTTTGCAATTTCTCACCTGAGCTCTCTTTAGAGTGCGTGAGAGGATGAGCAGAAGATGAGGTGGCTAGAGAAGCCCAGAGCCGCAGTGTGCTTAGGGCTACAAAAGCGCTTCCAAGGAAGGGTGCTGGCTAGCAACAGCTTTCAGTGCTGGCACTTTTCATCTCTGAACAATTGCTCGACGTTTGCAATTTCTCAGCTCGTGTCTACGAAACAGAGAGATAGTGACCGTGACGTTTGGTGGGTAGAGAAGCGCAAAGCCCCAGTGTTGCTGCGCCTGTGAAAGCGCTTCCAAGGAAGGGTGCTGGCTAGCAACAGCTTTCAGTGCTGGCACTTTTCATCTCTGAGCAATTGCTCGACGTTTGCAATTTCTCCCCTGAGCTCTCTTTAGACTGCGCAAGAGGATGAGCAGAAGAGTAGGTGGCTAGAGAAGCCCAGAGCCCCAGTGTTCTTAGGCCTACAAAAGCGCTTCCAAGGAAGGGTTCTGGCTAGCAACAGCTTTCAGTGCTGGCACTTTTCATCTCTGAGCAATTGCTCGACGTTTGCAATTTCTCACCTGAGCTCTCTTTAGACTGCGCGAGAGGATGAGCAGAAGATTAGGTGGCTAGAGAAGCAAAGAGCCCCGGTGTTCTTAGGGCTACAAAAGCGCTTCCAAGGAAGGGTGCTGGCTAGCAACAGCTTTCAGTGCTGGCACTTTTCATCTCTGAACAATTGCTCGACGTTTGCAATTTCTCAGCTCTTGTCTACGAGACTGAAAGAGAATGACCGTGATGTTTGGTGGGTAGAGTAGCGCAAAGCCCCAGTGTTGCTGCGCCTGTGAAAGCGCTTCCAAGGAAGGGTGCTGGCTAGCAACAGCTTTCAGTGCTGGCACTTTTCATCTCTGAGCAATTGCTCGACGTTTGCAATTTCTCACCTGAGCTCTCTTTAGACTGCGCGAGAGGATGAGCAGAAGAGTAGGTGGCTAGAGAAGCCCAGAGCCCCAGTGTGCTTAGGGCTACAAAAGCGCTTCCAAGGAAGGGTGCTGGCTAGCAACAGCTTTCAGTGCTGGCACTTTTCATCTCTGAGCAATTGCTCGACGTTTGCAATTTCTCAGCTCTTGTCTACGAGACGGAGAGATAGTGACCGTGACGTTTGGTGGGTAGAGAAGCGGAAATCCCCAGTGTTGCTGCGCCTGTGAAAGCGCTTCCAAGGAAGGGTGCTGGCTAGCAACAGCTTTCAGTGCTGGCACTTTTCATCTCTGAGCAATTGCTGGACGTTTGCAATTTCTCACCTGAGCTCTCTTTAGACTGCGCGAGAGGATGAGCAGAAGATTAGGTGGCTAGAGAAGCAAAGAGCCCCAGTGTTCTTAGGGCTACAAAAGCGCTTCCAAGGAAGGGTTCTGGCTAGCAAGAGCTTTCAGTGCTGGCACTTTTCATCTCTGAGCAATTGCTGGACGTTTGCAATTTCTCACCTGAGCTCTCTTTAGACTGCGCGAGAGAATGAGCAGAAGATTAGGTGGCTAGAGAAGCCCAGAGCCCCACTGTTCTTAGGGCTACAAGAGCGCTTCCAAGGAAGGGTGCTGGCTAGCAAGAGCTTTCAGTGCTGGCACTTTTCATCTCTGAGCAATTGCTCGACGTTTGCAATTTCTCACCTGAGCTCTCTTTACACTGCGCGAGAGGATGAGCAGAAGAGTAGGTGGCTAGAGAAGCCCAGAGCCCCAGTGTTCTTAGGCCTACAAAAGCGCTTCCAAGGAAGGGTGCTGGCTAGCAAGAGCTTTCAGTGCTGGCACTTTTCATCTCTGAGCAATTGCTCGACGTTTGAAATTTCTCACCTGAGCTCTCTTTACACTGCGCGAGAGGATGAGCAGAAGAGTAGGTGGCTAGAGAAGCCCAGAGCCCCAGTGTTCTTAGGGCTACAAGAGCGCTTCCAAGGAAGGGTGCTGGCTAGCAACAGCTTTCAGTGCTGGCACTTTTCATCTTTGAGCAGTTGCTCGATGTTTGCAATTTCTCAGCTCTTGTCTACGAGACTGAAAGAGAATGACCGTGATGTTTGGTGGGTAGAGTAGCGCAAAGCCCCAGTGTTGCTGCGCCTGTGAAAGCGCTTCCAAGGAAGGGTGCTGGCTAGCAAGAGCTTTCAGTGCTGGCACTTTTCATCTCTGAGCAATTGCTCGACATTTGCAATTTCTCACCTGAGCTCTCTTTAGAGTGCGTGAGAGGATGAGCAGAAGATTAGGTGGCTAGAGAAGCCCAGAGCCCCAGTGTGCTTAGGGCTACAAAAGCGCTTCCAAGGAAGGGTGCTGGCTAGCAACAGCTTTCAGTGCTGGCACTTTTCATCTCTGAGCAATTGCTCGACGTTTGCAATTTCTCAGCTCGTGTCTACGAAACAGAGAGATAGTGACCGTGACGTTTGGTGGGTAGAGAAGCGCAAAGCCCCAGTGTTGCTGCGCCTGTGAAAGCGCTTCCAAGGAAGGGTGCTGGCTAGCAACAGCTTTCAGTGCTGGCACTTTTCATCTCTGAGCAATTGCTCGACGTTTGCAATTTCTCACCTGAGCTCTCTTTAGACTGCGCAAGAGGATGAGCAGAAGAGTAGGTGGCTAGAGAAGCCCAGAGCCCCAGTGTTCTTAGGGCTACAAAAGCGCTTCCAAGGAAGGGTGCTGGCTAGCAACAGCTTTCAGTGCTGGCACTTTTCATCTTTGAGCAGTTGCTCGACGTTTGCAATTTCTCAGCTCTTGTCTACGAGACTGAAAGAGAAGGACCGTGATGTTTGGTGGGTAGAGTAGCGCAAAGCCCCAGTGTTGCTGCGCCTGTGAAAGCGCTTCCAAGGAAGGGTGCTGGCTAGCAACAGCTTTCAGTGCTGGCACTTTTCATCTCTGAGCAATTGCTCGACGTTTGCAATTTCTCCCCTGAGCTCTCTTTAGACTGCGCAAGAGGATGAGCAGAAGATTAGGTGGCTAGAGAAGCCCAGAGCCCCAGTGTGCTTAGGGCTACAAAAGCGCTTCCAAGGAAGGGTGCTGGCTAGCAACAGCTTTCAGTGCTGGCACTTTTCATCTCTGAGCAATTGCTCGACGTTTGCAATTTCTCACCTGAGCTCTCTTTAGACTGCGCGAGAGGATGAGCAGAAGATGAGGTGGCTAGAGAAGCAAAGAGCCCCGGTGTTCTTAGGGCTACAAAAGCGCTTCCAAGGAAGGGTGCTGGCTAGCAACAGCTTTCAGTGCTGGCACTTTTCATCTCTGAACAATTGCTCGACGTTTGCAATTTCTCAGCTCTTGTCTACGAGACTGAAAGAGAATGACCGTGATGTTTGGTGGGTAGAGAAGCGCAAAGCCCCAGTGTTGCTGCGCCTGTGAAAGCGCTTCCAAGGAAGGGTGCTGGCTAGCAACAGCTTTCAGTGCTGGCACTTTTCATCTCTGAGCAATTGCTCGACGTTTGCAATTTCTCACCTGAGCTCTCTTTAGAGTGCGTGAGAGGATGAGCAGAAGATTAGGTGGCTAGAGAAGCCCAGAGCCCCAGTGTGCTTAGGGCTACAAAAGCGCTTCCAAGGAAGGGTGCTGGCTAGCAACAGCTTTCAGTGCTGGCACTTTTCATCTCTGAACAATTGCTCGACGTTTGCAATTTCTCAGCTCTTGTCTACGAGACGGAGAGATAGTGACCGTGACGTTTGGTGGCTAGAGAAGCGCAAAGCCCCAGTGTTGCTGCGCCTGTGAAAGCGCTTCCAAGGAATGGTGCTGGCTAGCAACAGCTTTCAGTGCTGGCACTTTTCATCTCTGAGCAATTGCTCGACGTTTGCAATTTCTCACCTGAGCTCTCTTTAGACTGCGCGAGAGGATGAGCAGAAGAGTAGGTGGGTAGAGAAGCCCAGAGCCCCAGTGTTCTTAGGCCTACAAAAGCGCTTCCAAGGAAGGGTGCTGGCTAGCAAGAGCTTTCAGTGCTGGCACTTTTCATCTCTGAGCAATTGCTGGACGTTTGCAATTTCTCACCTGAGCTCTCTTTAGACTGCGCGAGAGGATGAGCAGAAGATTAGGTGGCTAGAGAAGCCCAGAGCCCCACTGTTCTTAGGGCTACAAAAGCGCTTCCAAGGAAGGGTGCTGGCTAGCAACAGCTTTCAGTGCTGGCACTTTTCATCTCTGAGCAATTGCTCGACGTTTGCAATTTCTCACCTGAGCTCTCTTTAGACTGCGCGAGAGGATGAGCAGAAGATGAGGTGGCTAGAGAAGCAAAGAGCCCCGGTGTTCTTAGGGCTACAAAAGCGCTTCCAAGGAAGGGTGCTGGCTAGCAACAGCTTTCAGTGCTGGCACTTTTCATCTCTGAACAATTGCTCGACGTTTGCAATTTCTCAGCTCTTGTCTACGAGACTGAAAGAGAAGGACCGTGATGTTTGGTGGGTAGAGTAGCGCAAAGCCCCAGTGTTGCTGCGCCTGTGAAAGCGCTTCCAAGGAAGGGTGCTGGCTAGCAACAGCTTTCAGTGCTGGCACTTTTCATCTCTGAGCAATTGCTCGACGTTTGCAATTTCTCACCTGAGCTCTCTTTAGACTGCGCGAGAGGATGAGCACAAGATTAGGTGGCTAGAGAAGCCCAGAGCCCCAGTGTGCTTAGGGCTACAAAAGCGCTTCCAAGGAAGGGTGCTGGCTAGCAACAGCTTTCAGTGCTGGCACTTTTCATCTCTGAGCAATTGCTCGACGTTTGCAATTTCTCAGCTCTTGTCTACGAGACGGAGAGATAGTGACCGTGACGTTTGGTGGCTAGTGAAGCGCAAAGCCCCAGTGTTGCTGCGCCTGTGAAAGCGCTTCCAAGGAATGGTGCTGGCTAGCAACAGCTTTCAGTGCTGGCACTTTTCATCTCTGAGCAATTGCTCGACGTTTGCAATTTCTCACCTGAGCTCTCTTTAGACTGCGCGAGAGGATGAGCACAAGATTAGTGGCTAGAGAAGCCCAGAGCCCCAGTGTTCTTAGGCCTACAAAAGCGCTTCCAAGGAAGGGTGCTGGCTAGCAACAGCTTTCAGTGCTGGCACTTTTCATCTCTGAGCAATTGCTCGACGTTTGCAATTTCTCAACTGAGTTCTGTTTAGACTGCGTGAGAGGATGAGCAGAAGATTAGGTGGCTAGAGAAGCCCAGAGCCCCACTGTTCTTAGGCCTACAAGAGCGCTTCCAAGGAAGGGTGCTGGCTAGCAAGAGCTTTCAGTGCTGGCACTTTTCATCTTTGAGCAGTTGCTCGACGTTTGCAATTTCTCAGCTCTTGTCTAGGAGACTGAAAGAGAATGACCGTGATGTTTGGTGGGTAGAGAAGCGCAAAGCCCCAGTGTTGCTGCGCCTGTGAAAGCGCTTCCAAGGAAGGGTGCTGGCTAGCAACAGCTTTCAGTGCTGGCACTTTTCATCTCTGAGCAATTGCTCGACGTTTGCAATTTCTCACCTGAGCTCTCTTTAGACTGCGCAAGAGGATGAGCAGAAGATTAGGTGGCTAGAGAAGCCCAGAGCCCCACTGTTCTTAGGGCTACAAAAGCGCTTCCAAGGAAGGGTGCTGGCTAGCAACAGCTTTCAGTGCTGGCACTTTTCATCTCTGAACAATTGCTCGACGTTTGCAATTTCTCAGCTCGTGTCTACGAGACTGAAAGAGAATGACCGTGATGTTTGGTGGGTAGAGTAGCGCAAAGCCCCAGTGTTGCTGCGCCTGTGAAAGCGCTTCCAAGGAAGGGTGCTGGCTAGCAACAGCTTTCAGTGCTGCCACTTTTCATCTCTGAGCAATTGCTCGACGTTTGCAATTTCTCACCTGAGCTCTCTTTAGAGTGCGCGAGAGGATGAGCAGAAGATTAGGTGGCTAGAGAAGCCCAGAGCCCCAGTGTTCTTAGGGCTACAAAAGCGCTTCCAAGGAAGGGTGCTGGCTAGCAACTGCTTTCAGTGCTGGCACTTTTCATCTCTGAACAATTGCTCGACGTTTGCAATTTCTCAGCTCGTGTCTACGAAACAGAGAGATAGTGACCGTGACGTTTGGTGGGTACAGAAGCGCAAAGCCCCAGTGTTGCTGCGCCTGTGAAAGCGCTTCCAAGGAAGGGTGCTGGCTAGCAACAGCTTTCAGTGCTGGCACTTTTCATCTCTGAGCAATTGCTCGACGTTTGCAATTTCTCCCCTGAGCTCTCTTTAGACTGCGCAAGAGGATGAGCAGAAGATTAGGTGGCTAGAGAAGCCCAGAGCCCCAGTGTGCTTAGGGCTACAAAAGCGCTTCCAAGGAAGGGTGCTGGCTAGCAACAGCTTTCAGTGCTGGCACTTTTCATCTCTGAGCAATTGCTGGACGTTTGCAATTTCTCACCTGAGCTCTCTTTAGACTGCGCGAGAGGATGAGCAGAAGATGAGGTGGCTAGAGAAGCAAAGAGCCCCGGTGTTCTTAGGGCTACAAAAGCGCTTCCAAGGAAGGGTGCTGGCTAGCAACAGCTTTCAGTGCTGGCACTTTTCATCTCTGAACAATTGCTCGACGTTTGCAATTTCTCAGCTCTTGTCTACGAGACTGAAAGAGAATGACCGTGATGTTTGGTGGGTAGAGAAGCGCAAAGCCCCAGTGTTGCTGCGCCTGTGAAAGCGCTTCCAAGGAAGGGTGCTGGCTAGCAACAGCTTTCAGTGCTGGCACTTTTCATCTCTGAGCAATTGCTCGACGTTTGCAATTTCTCACCTGAGCTCTCTTTAGACTGCGCGAGAGGATGAGCACAAGATTAGGTGGCTAGAGAAGCCCAGAGCCCCAGTGTGCTTAGGGCTACAAAAGCGCTTCCAAGGAAGGGTGCTGGCTAGCAACAGCTTTCAGTGCTGGCACTTTTCATCTCTGAACAATTGCTCGACGTTTGCAATTTCTCAGCTCTTGTCTACGAGACTGAAAGAGAATGACCGTGATGTTTGGTGGGTAGAGTAGCGCAAAGCCCCAGTGTTGCTGCGCCTGTGAAAGCGCTTCCAAGGAAGGGTGCTGGCTAGCAACAGCTTTCAGTGCTGGCACTTTTCATCTCTGAGCAATTGCTGGACGTTTGCAATTTCTCACCTGAGCTCTCTTTAGACTGCGCGAGAGGATGAGCACAAGATTAGGTGGCTAGAGAAGCCCAGAGCCCCAGTGTGCTTAGGGCTACAAAAGCGCTTCCAAGGAAGGGTGCTGGCTAGCAACAGCTTTCAGTGCTGGCACTTTTCATCTCTGAGCAATTGCTCGACGTTTGCAATTTCTCAGCTCTTGTCTACGAGACGGAGAGATAGTGACCGTGACGTTTGGTGGCTAGTGAAGCGCAAAGCCCCAGTGTTGCTGCGCCTGTGAAAGCGCTTCCAAGGAATGGTGCTGGCTAGCAACAGCTTTCAGTGCTGGCACTTTTCATCTCTGAGCAATTGCTGGACGTTTGCAATTTCTCACCTGAGCTCTCTTTAGAGTGCGCGAGAGGATGAGCAGAAGATGAGGTGGCTAGAGAAGCCCAGAGCCCCACTGTTCTTAGGGCTACAAAAGCGCTTCCAAGGAAGGGTGCTGGCTAGCAACAGCTTTCAGTGCTGGCACTTTTTATCTCTGAACAATTGCTCGACGTTTGCAATTTCTCAACTGAGTTCTGTTTAGACTGCGTGAGAGGATGAGCAGAAGATTAGGTGGCTAGAGAAGCCCAGAGCCCCACTGTTCTTAGGCCTACAAGAGCGCTTCCAAGGAAGGGTGCTGGCTAGCAAGAGCTTTCAGTGCTGGCACTTTTCATCTTTGAGCAGTTGCTCGACGTTTGCAATTTCTCAGCTCTTGTCTACGAGACTGAAAGAGAATGACCGTGATGTTTGGTGGGTAGAGAAGCGCAAAGCCCCAGTGTTGCTGCGCCTGTGAAAGCGCTTTCAAGGAAGGGTGCTGGCTAGCAACAGCTTTCAGTGCTGGCACTTTTCATCTCTGAGCAATTGCTGGACGTTTGCAATTTCTCACCTGAGCTCTCTTTAGACTGCGTGAGAGGATGAGCAGAAGATTAGGTGGCTAGAGAAGCCCAGAGCCCCACTGTTCTTAGGGCTACAAAAGCGCTTCCAAGGAAGGGTGCTGGCTAGCAAGAGCTTTCAGTGCTGGCACTTTTCATCTCTGAGCAATTGCTCGACGTTTGCAATTTCTCACCTGAGCTCTCTTTAGACTGCGCGAGAGGATGAGCAGAAGATTAGGTGGCTAGAGAAGCAAAGAGCCCCGGTGTTCTTAGGGCTACAAAAGCGCTTCCAAGGAAGGGTGCTGGCTAGCAACAGCTTTCAGTGCTGGCACTTTTCATCTTTGAGCAGTTGCTCGACGTTTGCAATTTCTCAGCTCGTGTCTACGAGACGGAGAGATAGTGACCGTGACGTTTGGTGGCTAGAGAAGCGCAAAGCCCCAGTGTTGCTGCGCCTGTGAAAGCGCTTCCAAGGAAGGGTGCTGGCTAGCAACAGCTTTCAGTGCTGGCACTTTTCATCTCTGAGCAATTGCTCGACGTTTGCAATTTCTCACCTGAGCTCTCTTTAGACTGCGCGAGAGGATGAGCACAAGATGAGGTGGCTAGAGAAGCCCAGAGCCCCACTGTTCTTAGGCCTACAAAAGCGCTTCCAAGGAAGGGTGCTGGCTAGCAACAGCTTTCAGTGCTGGCACTTTTCATCTCTGAACAATTGCTGGACGTTTGCAATTTCTCACCTGAGTTCTCTTTAGGCAGCGTGAGAGGATGAGCAGAAGATTAGGTGGCTAGAGAAGCCCAGAGCCCCACTGTTATTAGGACTACAAAAGCGCTTCCAAGGAAGGGTGCTGGCTAGCAACAGCTTTCAGTGCTGGCACTTTTCATCTCTGAGCAATTGCTCGACGTTTGCAATTTCTCGGCTCGTGTTTACGAGACGGAGAGATAGTGACCGTGATGCTGGCTGGGTAGAGAAGCGCAAAGCCCCAGTGTTGCTGCGCCTGTGAAAGCGCTTCCAAGGAAGGGTGCTGGCTAGCAACAGCTTTCAGTGCTGGCACTTTTCATCTCTGAGCAATTGCTGGACGTTTGCAATTTCTCACCTGAGATCTCTTTACACTGCGCGAGAGGATGAGCTGAAGAGTAGGTGGCTAGAGAAGCCCAGAGCCCCACTGTTCTTAGGGCTACAAAAGCGCTTCCAAGGAAGGGTTCTGGCTAGAAAGAGCTTTCAGTGCTGGCACTTTTCATCTCTGAGCAATTGCTGGACGTTTGCAATTTCTCACCTGAGCTCTCTTTAGACTGCGCGAGAGAATGAGCAGAAGATTAGGTGGCTAGAGAAGCCCAGAGCCCCACTGTTCTTAGGGCTACAAGAGCGCTTCCAAGGAAGGGTGCTGGCTAGCAAGAGCTTTCAGTGCTGGCACTTTTCATCTTTGAGCAGTTGCTCGACGTTTGCAATTTCTCAGCTCTTGTCTACGAGACTGAAAGAGAATGACCGTGATGTTTGGTGGGTAGAGTAGCGCAAAGCCCCAGTGTTGCTGCGCCTGTGAAAGCGCTTTCAAGGAAGGGTGCTGGCTAGCAACAGCTTTCAGTGCTGGCACTTTTCATCTCTGAGCAATTGCTCGACGTTTGCAATTTCTCACCTGAGCTCTCTTTAGAGTGCGTGAGAGGATGAGCAGAAGATTAGGTGGCTAGAGAAGCCCAGAGCCCCACTGTTCTTAGGGCTACAAAAGCGCTTCCAAGGAAGGGTGCTGGCTAGCAACAGCTTTCAGTGCTGGCACTTTTCATCTCTGAGCAATTGCTCGACGTTTGCAATTTCTCACCTGAGCTCTCTTTAGAGTGCGTGAGAGGATGAGCAGAAGATTAGGTGGCTAGAGAAGCCCAGAGCCCCACTGTTCTTAGGGCTACAAAAGCGCTTCCAAGGAAGGGTGCTGGCTAGCAAGAGCTTTCAGTGCTGGCACTTTTCATCTCTGAGCAATTGCTCGACTTTTGCAATTTCTCACCTGAGCTCTCTTTAGACTGCGCGAGAGGATGAGCAAAAGATTAGGTGGCTAGAGAAGCCCAGAGCCCCAGTGTTCTTAGGGCTACAAGAGCGCTTCCAAGGAAGGGTGCTGGCTAGCAACAGCTTTCAGTGCTGGCACTTTTCATCTTTGAGCAGTTGCTCGACGTTTGCAATTTCTCAGCTCTTGTCTACGAGACTGAAAGAGAATGACCGTGATATTTGGTGGGTAGAGTAGCGCAAAGCCCCAGTGTTGCTGCGCCTGTGAAAGCGCTTCCAAGGAAGGGTGCTGGCTAGCAACAGCTTTCAGTGCTGGCACTTTTCATCTCTGAGCAATTGCTCGACGTTTGCAATTTCTCACCTGAGCTCTCTTTAGAGTGCGTGAGAGGATGAGCAGAAGATTAGGTGGCTAGAGAAGCCCAGAGCCCCAGTGTGCTTAGGGCTACAAAAGCGCTTCCAAGGAAGGGTGCTGGCTAGCAACAGCTTTCAGTGCTGGCACTTTTCATCTCTGAACAATTGCTCGACGTTTGCAATTTCTCAGCTCGTGTCTACGAAACAGAGAGATAGTGACCGTGACGTTTGGTGGGTAGAGAAGCGCAAAGCCCCAGTGTTGCTGCGCCTGTGAAAGCGCTTCCAAGGAAGGGTGCTGGCTAGCAACAGCTTTCAGTGCTGGCACTTTTCATCTCTGAGCAATTGCTCGACGTTTGCAATTTCTCACCTGAGCTCTCTTTAGACTGCGCGAGAGGATGAGCAGAAGAGTAGGTGGGTAGAGAAGCCCAGAGCCCCAGTGTTCTTAGGCCTACAAAAGCGCTTCCAAGGAAGGGTGCTGGCTAGCAAGAGCTTTCAGTGCTGGCACTTTTCATCTCTGAGCAATTGCTGGACGTTTGCAATTTCTCACCTGAGCTCTCTTTAGACTGCGCGAGAGGATGAGCAGAAGATTAGGTGGCTAGAGAAGCCCAGAGCCCCACTGTTCTTAGGGCTACAAAAGCGCTTCCAAGGAAGGGTGCTGGCTAGCAACAGCTTTCAGTGCTGGCACTTTTCATCTCTGAGCAATTGCTGGACGTTTGCAATTTCTCACCTGAGCTCTCTTTAGACTGCGCGAGAGGATGAGCAGAAGATGAGGTGGCTAGAGAAGCAAAGAGCCCCGGTGTTCTTAGGGCTACAAAAGCGCTTCCAAGGAAGGGTGCTGGCTAGCAACAGCTTTCAGTGCTGGCACTTTTCATCTCTGAACAATTGCTCGACGTTTGCAATTTCTCAGCTCTTGTCTACGAGACTGAAAGAGAAGGACCGTGATGTTTGGTGGGTAGAGTAGCGCAAAGCCCCAGTGTTGCTGCGCCTGTGAAAGCGCTTCCAAGGAAGGGTGCTGGCTAGCAACAGCTTTCAGTGCTGGCACTTTTCATCTCTGAGCAATTGCTCGACGTTTGCAATTTCTCACCTGAGCTCTCTTTAGACTGCGCGAGAGGATGAGCACAAGATTAGGTGGCTAGAGAAGCCCAGAGCCCCAGTGTGCTTAGGGCTACAAAAGCGCTTCCAAGGAAGGGTGCTGGCTAGCAACAGCTTTCAGTGCTGGCACTTTTCATCTCTGAGCAATTGCTCGACGTTTGCAATTTCTCAGCTCTTGTCTACGAGACGGAGAGATAGTGACCGTGACGTTTGGTGGCTAGTGAAGCGCAAAGCCCCAGTGTTGCTGCGCCTGTGAAAGCGCTTCCAAGGAATGGTGCTGGCTAGCAACAGCTTTCAGTGCTGGCACTTTTCATCTCTGAGCAATTGCTCGACGTTTGCAATTTCTCACCTGAGCTCTCTTTAGACTGCGCGAGAGGATGAGCACAAGATTAGTGGCTAGAGAAGCCCAGAGCCCCAGTGTTCTTAGGCCTACAAAAGCGCTTCCAAGGAAGGGTGCTGGCTAGCAACAGCTTTCAGTGCTGGCACTTTTCATCTCTGAGCAATTGCTCGACGTTTGCAATTTCTCAACTGAGTTCTGTTTAGACTGCGTGAGAGGATGAGCAGAAGATTAGGTGGCTAGAGAAGCCCAGAGCCCCACTGTTCTTAGGCCTACAAGAGCGCTTCCAAGGAAGGGTGCTGGCTAGCAAGAGCTTTCAGTGCTGGCACTTTTCATCTTTGAGCAGTTGCTCGACGTTTGCAATTTCTCAGCTCTTGTCTAGGAGACTGAAAGAGAATGACCGTGATGTTTGGTGGGTAGAGAAGCGCAAAGCCCCAGTGTTGCTGCGCCTGTGAAAGCGCTTCCAAGGAAGGGTGCTGGCTAGCAACAGCTTTCAGTGCTGGCACTTTTCATCTCTGAGCAATTGCTCGACGTTTGCAATTTCTCACCTGAGCTCTCTTTAGACTGCGCAAGAGGATGAGCAGAAGATTAGGTGGCTAGAGAAGCCCAGAGCCCCACTGTTCTTAGGGCTACAAAAGCGCTTCCAAGGAAGGGTGCTGGCTAGCAACAGCTTTCAGTGCTGGCACTTTTCATCTCTGAGCAATTGCTCGACGTTTGCAATTTCTCAGCTCGTGTCTACGAGACTGAAAGAGAATGACCGTGATGTTTGGTGGGTAGAGTAGCGCAAAGCCCCAGTGTTGCTGCGCCTGTGAAAGCGCTTCCAAGGAAGGGTGCTGGCTAGCAACAGCTTTCAGTGCTGCCACTTTTCATCTCTGAGCAATTGCTCGACGTTTGCAATTTCTCACCTGAGCTCTCTTTAGAGTGCGTGAGAGGATGAGCAGAAGATTAGGTGGCTAGAGAAGCCCAGAGCCCCAGTGTTCTTAGGGCTACAAAAGCGCTTCCAAGGAAGGGTGCTGGCTAGCAACTGCTTTCAGTGCTGGCACTTTTCATCTCTGAACAATTGCTCGACGTTTGCAATTTCTCAGCTCGTGTCTACGAAACAGAGAGATAGTGACCGTGACGTTTGGTGGGTAGAGAAGCGCAAAGCCCCAGTGTTGCTGCGCCTGTGAAAGCGCTTCCAAGGAAGGGTGCTGGCTAGCAACAGCTTTCAGTGCTGGCACTTTTCATCTCTGAGCAATTGCTCGACGTTTGCAATTTCTCCCCTGAGCTCTCTTTAGACTGCGCAAGAGGATGAGCAGAAGATTAGGTGGCTAGAGAAGCCCAGAGCCCCAGTGTGCTTAGGGCTACAAAAGCGCTTCCAAGGAAGGGTGCTGGCTAGCAACAGCTTTCAGTGCTGGCACTTTTCATCTCTGAGCAATTGCTGGACGTTTGCAATTTCTCACCTGAGCTCTCTTTAGACTGCGCGAGAGGATGAGCAGAAGATGAGGTGGCTAGAGAAGCAAAGAGCCCCGGTGTTCTTAGGGCTACAAAAGCGCTTCCAAGGAAGGGTGCTGGCTAGCAACAGCTTTCAGTGCTGGCACTTTTCATCTCTGAACAATTGCTCGACGTTTGCAATTTCTCAGCTCTTGTCTACGAGACTGAAAGAGAATGACCGTGATGTTTGGTGGGTAGAGAAGCGCAAAGCCCCAGTGTTGCTGCGCCTGTGAAAGCGCTTCCAAGGAAGGGTGCTGGCTAGCAACAGCTTTCAGTGCTGGCACTTTTCATCTCTGAGCAATTGCTCGACGTTTGCAATTTCTCACCTGAGCTCTCTTTAGACTGCGCGAGAGGATGAGCACAAGATTAGGTGGCTAGAGAAGCCCAGAGCCCCAGTGTGCTTAGGGCTACAAAAGCGCTTCCAAGGAAGGGTGCTGGCTAGCAACAGCTTTCAGTGCTGGCACTTTTCATCTCTGAACAATTGCTCGACGTTTGCAATTTCTCAGCTCTTGTCTACGAGACTGAAAGAGAATGACCGTGATGTTTGGTGGGTAGAGTAGCGCAAAGCCCCAGTGTTGCTGCGCCTGTGAAAGCGCTTCCAAGGAAGGGTGCTGGCTAGCAACAGCTTTCAGTGCTGGCACTTTTCATCTCTGAGCAATTGCTGGACGTTTGCAATTTCTCACCTGAGCTCTCTTTAGACTGCGCGAGAGGATGAGCACAAGATTAGGTGGCTAGAGAAGCCCAGAGCCCCAGTGTGCTTAGGGCTACAAAAGCGCTTCCAAGGAAGGGTGCTGGCTAGCAACAGCTTTCAGTGCTGGCACTTTTCATCTCTGAGCAATTGCTCGACGTTTGCAATTTCTCAGCTCTTGTCTACGAGACGGAGAGATAGTGACCGTGACGTTTGGTGGCTAGTGAAGCGCAAAGCCCCAGTGTTGCTGCGCCTGTGAAAGCGCTTCCAAGGAATGGTGCTGGCTAGCAACAGCTTTCAGTGCTGGCACTTTTCATCTCTGAGCAATTGCTGGACGTTTGCAATTTCTCACCTGAGCTCTCTTTAGAGTGCGCGAGAGGATGAGCAGAAGATGAGGTGGCTAGAGAAGCCCAGAGCCCCACTGTTCTTAGGGCTACAAAAGCGCTTCCAAGGAAGGGTGCTGGCTAGCAACAGCTTTCAGTGCTGGCACTTTTTATCTCTGAACAATTGCTCGACGTTTGCAATTTCTCAACTGAGTTCTGTTTAGACTGCGTGAGAGGATGAGCAGAAGATTAGGTGGCTAGAGAAGCCCAGAGCCCCACTGTTCTTAGGCCTACAAGAGCGCTTCCAAGGAAGGGTGCTGGCTAGCAAGAGCTTTCAGTGCTGGCACTTTTCATCTTTGAGCAGTTGCTCGACGTTTGCAATTTCTCAGCTCTTGTCTACGAGACTGAAAGAGAATGACCGTGATGTTTGGTGGGTAGAGAAGCGCAAAGCCCCAGTGTTGCTGCGCCTGTGAAAGCGCTTTCAAGGAAGGGTGCTGGCTAGCAACAGCTTTCAGTGCTGGCACTTTTCATCTCTGAGCAATTGCTGGACGTTTGCAATTTCTCACCTGAGCTCTCTTTAGAGTGCGTGAGAGGATGAGCAGAAGATTAGGTGGCTAGAGAAGCCCAGAGCCCCACTGTTCTTAGGGCTACAAAAGCGCTTCCAAGGAAGGGTGCTGGCTAGCAAGAGCTTTCAGTGCTGGCACTTTTCATCTCTGAGCAATTGCTCGACGTTTGCAATTTCTCACCTGAGCTCTCTTTAGACTGCGCGAGAGGATGAGCAGAAGATTAGGTGGCTAGAGAAGCAAAGAGCCCCGGTGTTCTTAGGGCTACAAAAGCGCTTCCAAGGAAGGGTGCTGGCTAGCAACAGCTTTCAGTGCTGGCACTTTTCATCTTTGAGCAGTTGCTCGACGTTTGCAATTTCTCAGCTCTTGTCTACGAGACGGAGAGATAGTGACCGTGATGTTTGGTGGCTACAGAAGCGCAAAGCCCCAGTGTTGCTGCGCCTGTGAAAGCGCTTCCAAGGAAGGGTGCT
The DNA here is from genome assembly GCA_037962945.1 of Sarcoramphus papa. Lineage (NCBI taxonomy): Eukaryota > Metazoa > Chordata > Aves > Accipitriformes > Cathartidae > Sarcoramphus > Sarcoramphus papa. The sequence continues at coordinate 97,562,729 of CM075586.1, forward strand.
GGCTAGCAACAGCTTTCAGTGCTGGCACTTTTCATCTCTGAGCAATTGCTCGACGTTTGCAATTTCTCACCTGAGCTCTCTTTAGACTGCGCGAGAGGATGAGCACAAGATGAGGTGGCTAGAGAAGCCCAGAGCCCCACTGTTCTTAGGCCTACAAAAGCGCTTCCAAGGAAGGGTGCTGGCTAGCAACAGCTTTCAGTGCTGGCACTTTTCATCTCTGAACAATTGCTGGACGTTTGCAATTTCTCACCTGAGTTCTCTTTAGGCAGCGTGAGAGGATGAGCAGAAGATTAGGTGGCTAGAGAAGCCCAGAGCCCCACTGTTATTAGGACTACAAAAGCGCTTCCAAGGAAGGGTGCTGGCTAGCAACAGCTTTCAGTGCTGGCACTTTTCATCTCTGAGCAATTGCTCGACGTTTGCAATTTCTCGGCTCGTGTTTACGAGACGGAGAGATAGTGACCGTGATGCTGGCTGGGTAGAGAAGCGCAAAGCCCCAGTGTTGCTGCGCCTGTGAAAGCGCTTCCAAGGAAGGGTGCTGGCTAGCAACAGCTTTCAGTGCTGGCACTTTTCATCTCTGAGCAATTGCTGGACGTTTGCAATTTCTCACCTGAGATCTCTTTACACTGCGCGAGAGGATGAGCTGAAGAGTAGGTGGCTAGAGAAGCCCAGAGCCCCACTGTTCTTAGGGCTACAAAAGCGCTTCCAAGGAAGGGTGCTGGCTAGAAAGAGCTTTCAGTGCTGGCACTTTTCATCTCTGAGCAATTGCTGGACGTTTGCAATTTCTCACCTGAGCTCTCTTTAGACTGCGCGAGAGAATGAGCAGAAGATTAGGTGGCTAGAGAAGCCCAGAGCCCCACTGTTCTTAGGGCTACAAGAGCGCTTCCAAGGAAGGGTGCTGGCTAGCAAGAGCTTTCAGTGCTGGCACTTTTCATCTTTGAGCAGTTGCTCGACGTTTGCAATTTCTCAGCTCTTGTCTACGAGACTGAAAGAGAATGACCGTGATGTTTGGTGGGTAGAGTAGCGCAAAGCCCCAGTGTTGCTGCGCCTGTGAAAGCGCTTTCAAGGAAGGGTGCTGGCTAGCAACAGCTTTCAGTGCTGGCACTTTTCATCTCTGAGCAATTGCTCGACGTTTGCAATTTCTCACCTGAGCTCTCTTTAGAGTGCGTGAGAGGATGAGCAGAAGATTAGGTGGCTAGAGAAGCCCAGAGCCCCACTGTTCTTAGGGCTACAAAAGCGCTTCCAAGGAAGGGTGCTGGCTAGCAACAGCTTTCAGTGCTGGCACTTTTCATCTCTGAGCAATTGCTCGACGTTTGCAATTTCTCACCTGAGCTCTCTTTAGAGTGCGTGAGAGGATGAGCAGAAGATTAGGTGGCTAGAGAAGCCCAGAGCCCCACTGTTCTTAGGGCTACAAAAGCGCTTCCAAGGAAGGGTGCTGGCTAGCAAGAGCTTTCAGTGCTGGCACTTTTCATCTCTGAGCAATTGCTCGACTTTTGCAATTTCTCACCTGAGCTCTCTTTAGACTGCGCGAGAGGATGAGCAAAAGATTAGGTGGCTAGAGAAGCCCAGAGCCCCAGTGTTCTTAGGGCTACAAGAGCGCTTCCAAGGAAGGGTGCTGGCTAGCAACAGCTTTCAGTGCTGGCACTTTTCATCTTTGAGCAGTTGCTCGACGTTTGCAATTTCTCAGCTCTTGTCTACGAGACTGAAAGAGAATGACCGTGATATTTGGTGGGTAGAGTAGCGCAAAGCCCCAGTGTTGCTGCGCCTGTGAAAGCGCTTCCAAGGAAGGGTGCTGGCTAGCAACAGCTTTCAGTGCTGGCACTTTTCATCTCTGAGCAATTGCTCGACGTTTGCAATTTCTCACCTGAGCTCTCTTTAGAGTGCGTGAGAGGATGAGCAGAAGATTAGGTGGCTAGAGAAGCCCAGAGCCCCAGTGTGCTTAGGGCTACAAAAGCGCTTCCAAGGAAGGGTGCTGGCTAGCAACAGCTTTCAGTGCTGGCACTTTTCATCTCTGAACAATTGCTCGACGTTTGCAATTTCTCAGCTCGTGTCTACGAAACAGAGAGATAGTGACCGTGACGTTTGGTGGGTAGAGAAGCGCAAAGCCCCAGTGTTGCTGCGCCTGTGAAAGCGCTTCCAAGGAAGGGTGCTGGCTAGCAACAGCTTTCAGTGCTGGCACTTTTCATCTCTGAGCAATTGCTCGACGTTTGCAATTTCTCCCCTGAGCTCTCTTTAGACTGCGCAAGAGGATGAGCAGAAGAGTAGGTGGCTAGAGAAGCCCAGAGCCCCAGTGTTCTTAGGCCTACAAAAGCGCTTCCAAGGAAGGGTTCTGGCTAGCAACAGCTTTCAGTGCTGGCACTTTTCATCTCTGAGCAATTGCTCGACGTTTGCAATTTCTCACCTGAGCTCTCTTTAGACTGCGCGAGAGGATGAGCAGAAGATGAGGTGGCTAGAGAAGCAAAGAGCCCCGGTGTTCTTAGGGCTACAAAAGCGCTTCCAAGGAAGGGTGCTGGCTAGCAACAGCTTTCAGTGCTGGCACTTTTCATCTCTGAACAATTGCTCGACGTTTGCAATTTCTCAGCTCTTGTCTACGAGACTGAAAGAGAATGACCGTGATGTTTGGTGGGTAGAGTAGCGCAAAGCCCCAGTGTTGCTGCGCCTGTGAAAGCGCTTCCAAGGAAGGGTGCTGGCTAGCAACAGCTTTCAGTGCTGGCACTTTTCATCTCTGAGCAATTGCTCGACGTTTGCAATTTCTCACCTGAGCTCTCTTTAGACTGCGCGAGAGGATGAGCAGAAGAGTAGGTGGCTAGAGAAGCCCAGAGCCCCAGTGTGCTTAGGGCTACAAAAGCGCTTCCAAGGAAGGGTGCTGGCTAGCAACAGCTTTCAGTGCTGGCACTTTTCATCTCTGAGCAATTGCTCGACGTTTGCAATTTCTCAGCTCTTGTCTACGAGACGGAGAGATAGTGACCGTGACGTTTGGTGGCTAGAGAAGCGCAAAGCCCCAGTGTTGCTGCGCCTGTGAAAGCGCTTCCAAGGAAGGGTGCTGGCTAGCAACAGCTTTCAGTGCTGGCACTTTTCATCTCTGAGCAATTGCTCGACGTTTGCAATTTCTCACCTGAGCTCTCTTTAGACTGCGCGAGAGGATGAGCAGAAGATGAGGTGGCTAGAGAAGCAAAGAGCCCCGGTGTTCTTAGGGCTACAAAAGCGCTTCCAAGGAAGGGTGCTGGCTAGCAACAGCTTTCAGTGCTGGCACTTTTCATCTCTGAACAATTGCTCGACGTTTGCAATTTCTCAGCTCTTGTCTACGAGACTGAAAGAGAATGACCGTGATGTTTGGTGGGTAGAGTAGCGCAAAGCCCCAGTGTTGCTGCGCCTGTGAAAGCGCTTCCAAGGAAGGGTGCTGGCTAGCAACAGCTTTCAGTGCTGGCACTTTTCATCTCTGAGCAATTGCTCGACGTTTGCAATTTCTCACCTGAGCTCTCTTTAGACTGCGCGAGAGGATGAGCAGAAGAGTAGGTGGCTAGAGAAGCCCAGAGCCCCAGTGTGCTTAGGGCTACAAAAGCGCTTCCAAGGAAGGGTGCTGGCTAGCAACAGCTTTCAGTGCTGGCACTTTTCATCTCTGAGCAATTGCTCGACGTTTGCAATTTCTCAGCTCTTGTCTACGAGACGGAGAGATAGTGACCGTGACGTTTGGTGGCTAGAGAAGCGCAAAGCCCCAGTGTTGCTGCGCCTGTGAAAGCGCTTCCAAGGAAGGGTGCTGGCTAGCAACAGCTTTCAGTGCTGGCACTTTTCATCTCTGAGCAATTGCTCGACGTTTGCAATTTCTCCCCTGAGCTCTCTTTAGACTGCGCAAGAGGATGAGCAGAAGAGTAGGTGGCTAGAGAAGCCCAGAGCCCCAGTGTTCTTAGGGCTACAAAAGCGCTTCCAAGGAAGGGTGCTGGCTAGCAACAGCTTTCAGTGCTGGCACTTTTCATCTTTGAGCAGTTGCTCGACGTTTGCAATTTCTCAGCTCTTGTCTACGAGACTGAAAGAGAAGGACCGTGATGTTTGGTGGGTAGAGTAGCGCAAAGCCCCAGTGTTGCTGCGCCTGTGAAAGCGCTTCCAAGGAAGGGTGCTGGCTAGCAACAGCTTTCAGTGCTGGCACTTTTCATCTCTGAGCAATTGCTCGACGTTTGCAATTTCTCACCTGAGCTCTCTTTAGACTGCGCGAGAGGATGAGCAGAAGAGTAGGTGGCTAGAGAAGCCCAGAGCCCCAGTGTGCTTAGGGCTACAAAAGCGCTTCCAAGGAAGGGTGCTGGCTAGCAACAGCTTTCAGTGCTGGCACTTTTCATCTCTGAGCAATTGCTCGACGTTTGCAATTTCTCAACTCGTGTCTACGAGACGGAGAGATAGTGACCGTGACGTTTGGTGGGTAGAGAAGCGCAAAGCCCCAGTGTTGCTGCGCCTGTGAAAGCACTTCCAAGGAAGGGTGCTGGCTAGCAACAGCTTTCAGTGCTGGCACTTTTCATCTCTGAGCAATTGCTGGACGTTTGCAATTTCTCCCCTGAGCTCTCTTTAGACTGCGCGAGAGGATGAGCAGAAGAGTAGGTGGCTAGAGAAGCCCAGAGCCGCAGTGTTCTTAGGCCTACAAAAGCGCTTCCAAGGAAGGGTGCTGGCTAGCAAGAGCTTTCAGTGCTGGCACTTTTCATCTCTGAACAATTGCTCGACGTTTGCAATTTCTCAACTCGTGTCTACGAGACAGAAAGAGAAAGACTGTGACGTTTGGTGGGTAGAGAAGCGCAAAGCCCCAGTGTTGCTGCGCCTGTGAAAGCGCTTCCAAGGAAGGGTGCTGGCTAGCAACAGCTTTCAGTGCTGGCACTTTTCATCTCTGAGCAATTGCTCGACGTTTGCAATTTCTCCCCTGAGCTCTCTTTAGACTGCGCAAGAGGATGAGCAGAAGAGTAGGTGGCTAGAGAAGCCCAGAGCCCCACTGTTCTTAGGGCTACAAAAGCGCTTCCAAGGAAGGGTGCTGGCTAGCAACAGCTTTCAGTGCTGGCACTTTTCATCTCTGAGCAATTGCTCGACGTTTGCAATTTCTCACCTGAGCTCTCTTTAGACTGCGCGAGAGGATGAGCAGAAGATTAGGTGGCTAGAGAAGCCCAGAGCCCCGGTGTTCTTAGGGCTACAAAAGCGCTTCCAGGGAAGGGTGCTGGCTAGCAACAGCTTTCAGTGCTGCCACTTTTCATCTTTGAGCAGTTGCTCGACGTTTGCAATTTCTCAGCTCTTGTCTACGAGACTGAAAGAGAAGGACCGTGATGTTTGGTGGGTAGAGTAGCGCAAAGCCCCAGTGTTGCTGCGCCTGTGAAAGCGCTTCCAAGGAAGGGTGCTGGCTAGCAACAGCTTTCAGTGCTGGCACTTTTCATCTCTGAGCAATTGCTCGACGTTTGCAATTTCTCCCCTGAGCTCTCTTTAGAGTGCGCGAGAGGATGAGGAGAAGATGAGGTGGCTAGAGAAGCCCAGAGCCCCAGTGTTCTTAGGGCTACAAAAGCGCTTCCAAGGAAGGGTGCTGGCTAGCAACAGCTTTCAGTGCTGGCACTTTTCATCTCTGAGCAATTGCTCGACGTTTGCAATTTCTCAGCTCTTGTCTACGAGACGGAGAGATAGTGACCGTGACGTTTGGTGGCTAGAGAAGCGCAAAGCCCCAGTGTTGCTGCGCCTGTGAAAGCGCTGCCAAGGAAGGGTGCTGGCTAGCAAGAGCTTTCAGTGCTGGCACTTTTCATCTCTGAGCAATTGCTGGACGTTTGCAATTTCTCACCTGAGCTCTCTTTAGACTGCGCGAGAGGATGAGCAGAAGAGTAGGTGGCTAGAGAAGCCCAGAGCCCCAGTGTTCTTAGGCCTACGAAAGCGCTTCCAAGGAAGGGTGCTGGCTAGCAACAGCTTTCAGTGCTGCCACTTTTCATCTCTGAGCAATTGCTCGACGTTTGCAATTTCTCACCTGAGCTCTCTTTAGACTGCGCGAGAGGATGAGCAGAAGATTAGGTGGCTAGAGAATCCCAGAGCCCCACTGTTCTTAGGGCTACAAAAGCGCTTCCAAGGAAGGGTGCTGGCTAGCAACAGCTTTCAGTGCTGCCACTTTTCATCTCTGAGCAATTGCTCGACGTTCGCAATTTCTCGGCTCGTGTTTACGAGACGGAGAGATAGTGACCGTGATTTTTGGTGGGTAGAGAAGCGCAAAGCCCCAGTGTTGCTGCGCCTGTGAAAGCGCTTCCAAGGAAGGGTGCTGGCTAGCAACAGCTTTCAGTGCTGGCACTTTTCATCTCTGAGCAGTTGCTCGACGTTTGCAATTTCTCACCTGAGCGCTCTTTAGACTGCGCGAGAGGATGAGCAGAAGATTAGGTGGCTAGAGAAGCCCAGAGCCCCAGTGTTCTTAGGGCTACAAAAGCGCTTCCAAGGAAGGGTGCTGGCTAGCAACAGCTTTCAGTGCTGGCACTTTTCATCTCTGAGCAATTGCTCGACGTTTGCAATTTCTCAACTCGTGTCTACGAGACAGAAAGAGAAAGACTGTGACATTTGGTGGGTAGCCAAGCGCAAAGCCCCAGTGTTGCTGCGCCTGTGAAAGCGCTTCCAAGGAAGGGTGCTGGCTAGCAACAGCTTTCAGTGCTGGCACTTTTCATCTCTGAACAATTGCTCGACGTTTGCAATTTCTCACCTGAGCTCTCTTTAGACTGCGCGAGAGGATGAGCAGAAGATTAGGTGGCTAGAGAAGCCCAGAGCCCCAGTGTTCTTAGGGCTACAAAAGCGCTTCCAAGGAAGGGTGCTGGCTAGCAACAGCTTTCAGTGCTGGCACTTTTCATCTCTGAGCAATTGCTCGACGTTTGCAATTTCTCCCCTGAGCTCTCTTTAGACTGCACAAGAGGATGAGCAGAAGATGAGGTGGCTAGAGAAGCCCAGAGCCCCAGTGTTCCTAGGGCTACAAGAGCGCTTCCAAGGAAGGGTGCTGGCTAGCCACAGCTTTCAGTGCTGGCACTTTTCATCTCTGAGCAATTGCTCGACGTTTGCAATTTCTCAACTCGTGTCTACGAGACAGAAAGAGAATGACCGTGATGTTTGGTGGGTAGAGAAGCGCAAAGCCCCAGTGTTGCTGCGCCTGTGAAAGCGCTTCCAAGGAACGGTGCTGGCTAGCAACAGCTTTCAGTGCTGGCACTTTTCATCTCTGAGCAATTGCTCGACGTTTGCAATTTCTCACCTGAGCTCTCTTTAGACTGCGCGAGAGGATGAGCACAAGATTAGGTGGCTAGAGAAGCCCAGAGCCCCAGTGTGCTTAGGCCTACAAAAGCGCTTCCAAGGAAGGGTGCTGGCTAGCAACAGCTTTCAGTGCTGGCACTTTTCATCTCTGAGCAATTGCTCGACGTTTGCAATTTCTCAGCTCTTGTCTATGAAACAGAGACATAGTGACCGTGATGTTTGGTGGGTAGAGAAGCGCAAAGCCCCAGTGTTGCTGCGCCTGTGAAAGCGCTTCCAAGGAAGGGTGCTGGCTAGCAACAGCTTTCAGTGCTGGCACTTTTCATCTCTGAGCAATTGCTCGACGTTTGCAATTTCTCACCTGAGCTCTCTTTAGACTGCGCGAGAGGATGAGCAGAAGAGTAGGTGGCTAGAGAAGCGCAAAGCCCCAGTGTTCTTAGGCCTACAAAAGCGCTTCCAAGGAAGGGTGCTGGCTAGCAACAGCTTTCAGTGCTGGCACTTTTCATCTCTGAGCAATTGCTCGACGTTTGCAATTTCTCACCTGAGCTCTCTTTAGACTGCGCAAGAGGATGAACAGAAGATGAGGTGGCTAGAGAAGCCCAGAGCCCCACTGTTCTTAGGGCTACAAAAGCGCTTCCAAGGAAGGGTGCTGGCTAGCAACAGCTTTCAGTGCTGGCACTTTTCATCTCTGAGCAATTGCTCGACGTTTGCAATTTCTCAGCTCTTGTCTACGAGATGGAAAGAGAATGACCGTCATGTTTGGTGGGTAGAGAAGCGCAAAGCCCCAGTGTTGCTGCGCCTGTGAAAGCGCTTCCAAGGAACGGTGCTGGCTAGCAACAGCTTTCAGTGCTGGCACTTTTCATCTCTGAGCAATTGCTCGACGTTTGCAATTTCTCACCTGAGCTCTCTTTAGAGTGCGCGAGAGGATGAGCAGAAGATTAGGTGGCTAGAGAAGCCCAGAGCCCCAGTGTTCTTAGGGCTACAAAAGCGCTTCCAAGGAAGGGTGCTGGCTAGCAACAGCTTTCAGTGCTGGCACTTTTCATCTCTGAACAATTGCTCGACGTTTGCAATTTCTCAGCTCGTGTCTACGAAACAGAGAGATAGTGACCGTGACGTTTGGTGGCTAGAGAAGCGCAAAGCCCCAGTGTTGCTGCGCCTGTGAAAGCGCTTCCAAGGAAGGGTGCTGGCTAGCAAGAGCTTTCAGTGCTGGCACTTTTCATCTCTGAGCAATTGCTCGACATTTGCAATTTCTCCCCTGAGCTCTCTTTATACTGCGCGAGAGGATGAGCAGAAGAGTAGGTGGCTAGAGAAGCCCAGAGCCCCACTGTTCTTAGGGCTACAAAAGCGCTTCCAAGGAAGGGTGCTGGCTAGCAAGAGCTTTCAGTGCTGGCACTTTTCATCTCTGAGCAATTGCTCGACGTTTGCAATTTCTCACCTGAGCTCTCTTTAGACTGCGCGAGAGGATGAGCACAAGATTAGGTGGCTAGAGAAGCCCAGAGCCCCACTGTTCTTAGGGCTACAAGAGCGCTTCCAAGGAAGGGTGCTGGCTAGCAACAGCTTTCAGTGCTGGCGCTTTTCATCTCTGAGCAATTGCTCGACGTTTGCAATTTCTCGGCTCTTGTTTACGAGACGGAGAGATAGTGACCGTGATGTTTGGTGGGTAGAGAAGCGCAAAGCCCCAGTGTTGCTGCACCTGTGAAAGCGCTTCCAAGGCAGGGTGCTGGCTAGCAACAGCTTTCAGTGCTGGCACTTTTCATCTCTGAGCAATTGCTCGACGTTTGCGACTTCTCACCTGAGCGCTCTTTAGACTGCGCGAGAGGATGAGCAGAAGATTAGGTGGCTAGAGAAGCCCAGAGCCGCAGTGTTCTTAGGGCTACAAAAGCGCTTCCAAGGAAGGGTGCTGGCTAGCAACAGCTTTCAGTGCTGGCACTTTTCATCTCTGAGCAATTGCTCGACGTTTGCAATTTCTCAACTCGTGTCTACGAGACAGAAAGAGAAAGACTGTGACATTTGGAGGGTAGCCAAGCGCAAAGCCCCAGTGTTGCTGCGCCTGTGAAAGCGCTTCCAAGGAAGGGTGCTGGCTAGCAACAGCTTTCAGTGCTGGCACTTTTCATCTCTGAGCAATTGCTCGACGTTTGCAATTTCTCACCTGAGCTCTCTTTAGAGTGCGTGAGAGGATGAGCAGAAGATTAGGTGGCTAGAGAAGCCCAGAGCCCCACTGTTCTTAGGCCTACAAAAGCGCTTCCAAGGAAGGGTGCTGACTAGCAACAGCTTTCAGTGCTGGCACTTTTCATCTCTCAGCAATTGCTCGACGTTTGCAATTTCTCACCTGAGCTCTCTTTAGACTGCGCAAGAGGATGAACAGAAGATGAGGTGGCTAGAGAAGCCCAGAGCCCCACTGTTCTTAGGGCTACAAGAGCGCTTCCAAGGAAGGGTGCTGGCTAGCAACAGCTTTCAGTGCTGGCACTTTTCATCTTTGAGCAATTGCTCGACGTTTGCAATTTCTCAGCTCTTGTCTACGAGACGGAAAGAGAATGACCGTGATGTTTGGTGGGTAGAGAAGCGCAAAGCCCCAGTGTTGCTGCGCCTGTGAAAGCGCTTCCAAGGAAGGGTGCTGGCTAGCAACAGCTTTCAGTGCTGGCACTTTTCATCTCTGAGCAATTGCTGGACGTTTGCAATTTCTCACCTGAGCTCTCTTTAGAGTGCGCGAGAGGATGAGCAGAAGATTAGGTGGCTAGAGAAGCCCAGAGCCCCAGTGTTCTTAGGCCTACAAAAGCGCTTCCAAGGAAGGGTGCTGGCTAGCAACAGCTTTCAGTGCTGGCACTTTTCATCTCTGAGCAATTGCTCGACGTTTGCAATTTCTCACCTGAGCTCTCTTTACACTGCGCGAGAGGATGAGCAAAAGAGTAGGTGGCTAGAGAAGCCCAGAGCCCCAGTGTGCTTAGGCCTACAAAAGCGCTTCCAAGGAAGGGTGCTGGCTAGCAACAGCTTTCAGTGCTGGCACTTTTCATCTCTGAGCAATTGCTGGATGTTTGCAATTTCTCACCTGAGCTCTCTTTAGACTGCGCGAGAGGATGAGCACAAGATTAGGTGGCTAGAGAAGCCCAGAGCCCCACTGTTCTTAGGCCTACAAAAGCGCTTCCAAGGAAGGGTGCTGGCTAGCAAGAGCTTTCAGTGCTGGCACTTTTCATCTCTGAGCAATTGCTCGACGTTTGCAATTTCTCACCTGAGCTCTCTTTAGACTGCGCGAGAGGATGAGCAAAAGATTAGGCGGCTAGAGAAGCCCAGAGCCCCACTGTTCTTAGGGCTACAAGAGCGCTTCCAAGGAAGGGTGCTGGCTAGCAACAGCTTTCAGTGCTGGCACTTTTCATCTTTGAGCAGTTGCTCGACGTTTGCAATTTCTCATCTCTTGTCTACGAGACTGAAAGAGAATGACCGTGATGTTTGGTGGGTAGAGTAGCGCAAAGCCCCAGTGTTGCTGCGCCTGTGAAAGCGCTTCCAAGGAAGGGTGCTGGCTAGCCACAGCTTTCAGGTCTGGCACTTTTCATCTCTGAGCAATTGCTCGACGTTTGCAATTTCTCCCCTGAGCTCTCTTTAGACTGCGCAAGAGGATGAGCAGAAGAGTAGGTGGCTAGAGAAGCCCAGAGCCCCAGTGTTCTTAGGGCTACAAAAGCGCTTCCAAGGAAGGGTGCTGGCTAGCAACAGCTTTCAGTGCTGGCACTTTTCATCTCTGAGCAATTGCTCGACGTTTGCAATTTCTCACCTGAGCTCTCTTTAGACTGCGCGAGAGGATGAGCACAAGATTAGGTGGCTAGAGAAGCCCAGAGCCCCACTGTTCTTAGGGCTACAAAAGCGCTTCCAAGGAAGGGTGCTGGCTAGCAACAGCTTTCAGTGCTGGCGCTTTTCATCTCTGAGCAATTGCTCGACGTTTGCAATTTCTCGGCTCGTGTTTACGAGACGGAGAGATAGTGACCGTGATGTTTGGTGGCTAGAGAAGCGCAAAGCCCCAGTGTTGCTGCGCCTGTGAAAGCGCTTCCAAGGCAGGGTGCTGGCTAGCAACAGCTTTCAGTGCTGGCACTTTTCATCTCTGAGCAGTTGCTCGACGTTTGCAATTTCTCCCCTGAGCGCCCTTTAGACTGCGCGAGAGGATGAGCAGAAGATTAGGTGGCTAGAGAAGCCCAGAGCCGCAGTGTTCTTAGGGCTACAAAAGCGCTTCCAAGGAAGGGTGCTGGCTAGCAACAGCTTTCAGTGCTGGCACTTTTCATCTCTGAGCAATTGCTCGATGTTTGCAATTTCTCAACTCGTGTCTACTAGACAGAAAGAGAAAGACTGTGACGTTTGGTGGGTAGAGAAGCGCAAAGCCCCAGTGTTGCTGCGCCTGTGAAAGCGCTTCCAAGGAAGGGTGCTGGCTAGCAACAGCTTTCAGTGCTGGCACTTTTCATCTCTGAGCAATTGCTGGACGTTTGCAATTTCTCCCCTGAGCTCTCTTTAGACTGCGCGAGAGGATGAGCACAAGATTAGGTGGCTAGAGAAGCCCAGAGCCCCAGTGTTCTTAGGCCTACAAAAGCGCTTCCAAGGAAGGGTGCTGGCTAGCAACAGCTTTCAGTGCTGGCACTTTTCATCTCTGAGCAATTGCTCGACGTTTGCAATTTCTCAGCTCTTTTCTACGAGACGGAGAGATAGTGACCGTGACGTTTGGTGGCTAGAGAAGCGCAAAGCCCCAGTGTTGCTGCGCCTGTGAAAGCACTTCCAAGGAAGGGTGCTGGCTAGCAACAGCTTTCAGTGCTGGCACTTTTCATCTCTGAGCAATTGCTGGACGTTTGCAATTTCTCCCCTGAGCTCTCTTTATACTGCGCGAGAGGATGAGCAGAAGATTAGGTGGCTAGAGAAGCCCAGAGCCCCAGTGTTCTTAGGCCTACAAAAGCGCTTCCAAGGAAGGGTGCTGGCTAGCAAGAGCTTTCAGTGCTGGCACTTTTCATCTCTGAGCAATTGCTCGACGTTTGCAATTTCTCACCTGAGCTCTCTTTAGACTGCGCGAGAGGATGAGCAGAAGATTAGGTGGCTAGAGAAGCCCAGAGCCCCGGTGTTCTTAGGGCTACAAAAGCGCTTCCAAGGAAGGGTGCTGGCTAGCAACAGCTTTCAGTGCTGGCACTTTTCATCTCTGAGCAATTGCTCGACGTTTGCAATTTCTCGGCTCGTGTTTACGAGACGGAGAGATAGTGACCGTGATGTTTGGTGGGTAGAGAATCGCAAAGCCCCAGTGTTGCTGCGCCTGTGAAAGCGCTTCCAAGGAAGGGTGCTGGCTAGCAACAGCTTTCAGTGCTGGCACTTTTCATCTCTGAGCAGTGTCTCGACGTTTGCAATTTCTCACCTGAGCGCTCTTTAGACTGCGCGAGAGGATGAGCAGAAGATTAGGTGGCTAGAGAAGCGCAAAGCCCCAGTGTTCTTAGGGCTACAAAAGCGCTTCCAAGGAAGGGTGCTGGCTAGCAACAGCTTTCAGTGCTGGCACTTTTCATCTCTGAGCAATTGCTCGACGTTTGCAATTTCTCACCTGAGCTCTCTTTAGACTGCGCGAGAGGATGAGCAGAAGATTAGGTGGCTAGAGAAGCCCAGAGCCCCAGTGTTCTTAGGGCTACAAAAGCGCTTCCAAGGAAGGGTGCTGGCTAGCAACAGCTTTCAGTGCTGGCACTTTTCATCTTTGAGCAGTTGCTCGACGTTTGCAATTTCTCAGCTCTTGTCTACGAGACTGAAAGAGAAGGACCGTGATGTTTGGTGGGTAGAGTAGCGCAAAGCCCCAGTGTTGCTGCGCCTGTGAAAGCGCTTCCAAGGAAGGGTGCTGGCTAGCAACAGCTTTCAGTGCTGGCACTTTTCATCTCTGAGCAATTGCTCGACGTTTGCAATTTCTCACCTGAGCTCTCTTTAGACTGCGCGAGAGGATGAGCAGAAGATGAGGTGGCTAGAGAAGCCCAGAGCCCCAGTGTGCTTAGGCCTACAAAAGCGCTTCCAAGGAAGGGTGCTGGCTAGCAACAGCTTTCAGTGCTGGCACTTTTCATCTCTGAGCAATTGCTCGACGTTTGCAATTTCTCAGCTCTTGTCTACGAGACGGAGAGATAGTGACCTTGACGTTTGGTGGCTAGAGAAGCGCAAAGGCCCAGTGTTGCTGCGCCTGTGAAAGCGCTTCCAAGGAAGGGTGCTGGCTAGCAACAGCTTTCAGTGCTGGCACTTTTCATCTCTGAGCAATTGCTGGACGTTTGCAATTTCTCCCCTGAGCTCTCTTTAGACTGCGCGAGAGGATGAGCAGAAGAGTAGGTGGGTAGAGAAGCCCAGAGCCCCAGTGTTCTTAGGCCTACGAAAGCGCTTCCAAGGAAGGGTGCTGGCTAGCAACAGCTTTCAGTGCTGGCACTTTTCATCTCTGAGCAATTGCTCGACGTTTGCAATTTCTCACCTGAGCTCTCTTTAGAGTGCGCGAAAGGATGAGCAGAAGATGAGGTGGCTAGAGAAGCCCAGAGCCCCAGTGTGCTTAGGGCTACAAAAGCGCTTCCAAGGAAGGGTGCTGGCTAGCAACAGCTTTCAGTGCTGGCACTTTTCATCTCTGAGCAATTGCTCGACGTTTGCAATTTCTCGGCTCGTGTTTACGAGACGGAGAGATAGTGACCGTGATGTTTGGTGGCTAGAGAAGCGCAATGCCCCAGTGTTGCTGCGCCTGTGAAAGCGCTTCCAAGGAAGGGTGCTGGCTAGCAACAGCTTTCAGTGCTGGCACTTTTCATCTCTGAGCAATTGCTTGACGTTTGCGACTTCTCACCTGAGCTCTCTTTAGACTGCGCGAGAGGATGAGCAGAAGATTAGGTGGCTAGAGAAGCCCAGAGCCGCAGTGTTCTTAGGCCTACAAAAGCGCTTCCAAGGAAGGGTGCTGGCTAGCAACAGCTTTCAGTGCTGGCACTTTTCATCTCTGAGCAATTGCTCGACGTTTGCAATTTCTCAACTCGTGTCTACGAGACAGAAAGAGAAAGACTGTGACATTTGGTGGGTAGCCAAGCGCAAAGCCCCAGTGTTGCTGCGCCTGTGAAAGCGCTTCCAAGGAAGGGTGCTGGCTAGCAACAGCTTTCAGTGCTGGCACTTTTCATCTCTGAGCAATTGCTCGACGTTTGCAATTTCTCACCTGAGATCTCTTTACACTGCGCGAGAGGATGAGCAGAAGATTAGGTGGCTAGAGAAGCCCAGAGCCCCACTGTTCTTAGGCCTACAAAAGCGCTTCCAAGGAAGGGTGCTGACTAGCAACAGCTTTCAGTGCTGGCACTTTTCATCTCTGAGCAATTGCTCGACGTTTGCAATTTCTCACCCGAGCTCTCTTTAGACTGCGCAAGAGGATGAACAGAAGATGAGGTGGCTAGAGAAGCCCAGAGCCCCAGTGTTCTTAGGGCTACAAGAGCGCTTCCAAGGAAGGGTGCTGGCTAGCCACAGCTTTCAGTGCTGGCACTTTTCATCTCAGAGCAATTGCTCGACGTTTGCAATTTCTCAGCTCTTGTCTACGAGACAGCAAGAGAATGACCGTGATGTTTGGTGGGTAGAGAAGCGCAAAGCCCCAGTGTTGCTGCGCCTGTGAAAGCGCTTCCAAGGAAGGGTGCTGGCTAGCAAGAGCTTTCAGTGCTGGCACTTTTCATCTCTGAGCAATTGCTCGACGTTTGCAATTTCTCACCTGAGCTGTCTTTAGACTGTGCGAGAGGATGAGCAGAAGAGTATGTGGCTAGAGAAGCCCAGAGCCCCAGTGTTCTTAGGCCTACAAAAGCGCTTCCAAGGAAGGGTGCTGGCTAGCAACAGCTTTCAGTGCTGACACTTTTCATCTCTGAGCAATTGCTCGACGTTTGCAATTTCTCAGCTCGTGTTTACGAGACGGAGAGATAGTGACCGTGATGTTTGGTGGCTAGAGAAGCGCAAAGCCCCAGTGTTGCTGCGCCTGTGAAAGCGCTTCCAAGGAAGGGTGCTGGCTAGCAACAGCTTTCAGTGCTGGCACTTTTCATCTCTGAGCAATTGCTCGACATTTGCAATTTCTCACCTGAGCTCTCTTTACACTGCGCGAGAGGCTGAGCAGAAGATTAGGTGGCTAGAGAAGCCCAGAGCCCCAGTGTTCTTAGGCCTACAAAAGCGCTTCCAAGGAAGGGTGCTGGCTAGCAACAGCTTTCAGTGCTGGCACTTTTCATCTCTGAGCAATTGCTCGACGTTTGCAATTTCTCACCTGAGCTCTCTTTAGACTGCGCGAGAGGATGAGCAGAAGATTAGGTGGCTAGAGAAGCCCAGAGCCCCACTGTTCTTAGGCCTACAAAAGCGCTTCCAAGGATGGGTGCTGGCTAGCAACAGCTTTCAGTGCTGGCACTTTTCATCTCTGAGCAATTGCTCGACGTTTGCAATTTCTCACCTGAGCTCTCTTTACACTGCGCGAGAGGCTGAGCAGAAGATTAGGTGGCTAGAGAAGCCCAGAGCCCCAGTGTTCTTAGGGCTACAAAAGCGCTTCCAAGGAAGGGTGCTGGCTAGCAACAGCTTTCAGTGCTGGCACTTTTCATCTCTCAGCAATTACTCGACCTTTGCAATTTTTCAGCTCTTATCTACGAGACGGAGAGATAGTGACCGTGACGTTTGGTGGGTCGAGAAGCGCAAAGCCCCAGTGTTGCTGCGCCTGTGAAAGCGCTTCCAAGGAAGGGTGCTGGCTAGCAACAGCTTTCAGTGCTGGCACTTTTCATCTCTGAGCAATTGCTCGACGTTTGCAATTTCTCAGCTCGTGTCTACGAGAAGGTAAGAAAATGACCGTGACGTTTGGTGGCTAGAGAAGCGCAAAGCCCCAGTGTTGCTGCGCCTGTGAAAGCGCTTCCAAGGAAGGGTGCTGGCTAGCAACAGCTTTCAGTGCTGGCACTTTTCATCTCTGAGCAATTGCTCGACGTTTGCAATTTCTCGGCTCGTGTTTACGAGACGGAGAGATAGTGACCGTGACGTTTGGTGGCTAGAGAAGCGCAAAGCCCCAGTGTTGCTGCGCCTGTGAAAGCGCTTCCAAGGAAGGGTGCTGGCTAGCAACAGCTTTCAGTGCTGGCACTTTTCATCTCTGAGCAATTGCTCGACGTTTGCAATTTCTCAGCTCGTGTCTACGAGACGGAAAGAGAATGACCGTAACGTTTAGTGGCTAGAGAAGCGCAAAGCCCCAGTGTTGCTGCGCCTGTGAAAGCGCTTCCAAGGAAGGGTGCTGGCTAGCAACAGCTTTCAGTGCTGGCACTTTTCATCTCTGAGCAATTGCTGGACGTTTGCAATTTCTCCCCTGAGCTCTCTTTAGAGTGCGCGAGAGGATGAGCAGAAGAGTAGGTGGCTAGAGAAGCCCAGAGCCCCACTGTTCTTAGGGCTACAAAAGCGCTTCCAAGGAAGGGTGCTGGCTAGCAACAGCTTTCAGTGCTGGCACTTTTCATCTCTGAGCAATTGCTCGACGTTTGCAATTTCTCACCTGAGCTCTCTTTAGACTGCGCGAGAGGATGAGCAGAAGATTAGGTGGCTAGAGAAGCCCAGAGCCCCAGTGTGCTTAGGGCTACAAAAGCGCTTCCAAGGAAGGGTGCTGGCTAGCAACAGCTTTCAGTGCTGGCACTTTTCATCTTTGAGCAATTGCTCGACGTTTGCAATTTCTCAGCTCTTGTCTACGAGACGGAAAGAGAATGACCGTGATGTTTGGTGGGTAGAGAAGCGCAAAGCCCCAGTGTTGCTGCGCCTGTGAAAGCGCTTCCAAGGAAGGGTGCTGGCTAGCAACAGCTTTCAGTGCTGGCACTTTTCATCTCTGAGCAATTGCTCGACGTTTGCAATTTCTCACCTGAGCTCTCTTTAGACTGCGCGAGAGGATGAGCACAAGATTAGGTGGCTAGAGAAGCCCAGAGCCCCACTGTTCTTAGGCCTACAAAAGCGCTTCCAAGGAAGGGTTCTGGCTAGCAACAGCTTTCAGTGCTGGCACTTTTCATCTCTGAACAATTGCTCGACGTTTGCAATTTCTCAGCTCGTGTCTACGAGACGGAGAGATAGTGACCGTGATGTTTGGTGGGTAGAGAAGCGCAAAGCCCCAGTGTTGCTGCACCTGTGAAAGCGCTTCCAAGGCAGGGTGCTGGCTAGCAACAGCTTTCAGTGCTGGCACTTTTCATCTCTGAGCAATTGCTCGACGTTTGCGACTTCTCACTTGAGCGCTCTTTAGACTGCGCGAGAGGATGAGCAGAAGATTAGGTGGCTAGAGAAGCCCAGAGCCGCAGTGTTCTTAGGCCTACAAAAGCGCTTCCAAGGAAGGGTGCTGGCTAGCAAGAGCTTTCAGTGCTGGCACTTTTCATCTCTGAGCAATTGCTCGACGTTTGCAATTTCTCAACTCGTGTCTACGAGACAGAAAGAGAAAGACTGTGACATTTGGTGGTTAGCCAAGCGCAAAGCCCCAGTGTTGCTGCGCCTGTGAAAGTGCTTCCAAGGCAGTGTGCTGGCTAGCAACAGCTTTCAGTGCTGGCACTTTTCATCTCTGAGCAATTGCTCGACGTTTGCAATTTCTCACCTGAGCTCTCTTTAGAGTGCGCGAGAGGATGAGCAGAAGATTAGGTGGCTAGAGAAGCCCAGAGCCCCAGTGTTCTTAGGCCTACAAAAGCGCTTCCAAGGAAGGGTGCTGACTAGCAACAGCTTTCAGTGCTGGCACTTTTCATCTCTGAGCAATTGCTCGACGTTTGCAATTTCTCACCTGAGCGCTCTTTAGACTGCGCAAGAGGATGAACAGAAGATGAGGTGGCTAGAGAAGCCCAGAGCCCCAGTGTTCTTACGGCTACAAGAGCGCTTCCAAGGAAGGGTGCTGGCTAGCCACAGCTTTCAGTGCTGGCACTTTTCATCTTTGAGCAATTGCTCGACGTTTGCAATTTCTCAGCTCTTGTCTACGAGACGGAAAGAGAATGACCGTGATGTTTGGTGGCTAGAGAAGCGCAAAGCCCCAGTGTTGCTGCTCCTGTGAAAGCGCTTCCAAGGAAGGGTGCTGGCTAGCAAGAGCTTTCAGTGCTGGCACTTTTCATCTCTGAGCAATTGCTCGACATTTGCAATTTCTCACCTGAGCTCTCTTTAGACTGCGCGAGAGGATGAGCAGAAGATTAGGTGGCTAGAGAAGCCCAGAGCCCCACTGTTCTTAGGCCTACAAAAGCGCTTCCAAGGAAGGGTGCTGGCTAGCAAGAGCTTTCAGTGCTGGCACTTTTCATCTCTGAGCAATTGCTCGACGTTTGCAATTTCTCACCTGAGCTCTCTTTAGACTGCGCGAGAGGATGAGCAGAAGATTAGGTGGCTAGAGAAGCCCAGAGCCCCAGTGTTCTTAGGCCTACAAGAGCGCTTCCAAGGAAGGGTGCTGGCTAGCAACAGCTTTCAGTGCTGGCACTTTTCATCTTTGAGCAGTTGCTCGACGTTTGCAATTTCTCAGCTCTTGTCTACGAGACTGAAAGAGAATGACCGTGAAGTATGGTGGGTAGAGAAGCGCAAAGCCCCAGTGTTGCTGCCCCTGTGAAAGCGCTTCCAAGGAAGGGTGCTGGCTAGCCACAGCTTTCAGTGCTGGCACTTTTCATCTCTGAGCAATTGCTCGACGTTTGCAATTTCTCAGCTCGTGTCTACGAAACAGAGAGATAGTGACCGTGATGTTTGGTGGGTAGAGAAGCGCAAAGCCCCAGTGTTGCTGCGCCTGTGAAAGCGCTTCCAAGGAAGGGTGCTGGCTAGCAACAGCTTTCAGTGCTGGCACTTTTCATCTCTGAGCAATTGCTGG
Organism: Sarcoramphus papa; assembly: GCA_037962945.1. Lineage (NCBI taxonomy): Eukaryota > Metazoa > Chordata > Aves > Accipitriformes > Cathartidae > Sarcoramphus > Sarcoramphus papa. The sequence goes on from CM075586.1 coordinate 97,581,732, forward strand.
ACGTTTGCAATTTCTCACCTGAGCTCTCTTTAGACTGCACAAGAGGATGAGCAGAAGATTAGGTGGCTAGAGAAGCCAAGAGCCCCAGTGTTCTTAGGGCTACAAAAGCGCTTCCAAGGAAGGGTGCTGGCTAGCAACAGCTTTCAGTGCTGGCACTTTTCATCTCTGAGCAATTGCTCGACGTTTGCAATTTCTCACCTGAGCTGCCTTTAGACTGTGCGAGAGGATGAGCAGAAGAGTATGTGGCTAGAGAAGCCCAGAGCCCCAGTGTTCTTAGGCCTACAAAAGCGCTTCCAAGGAAGGGTGCTGGCTAGCAACAGCTTTCAGTGCTGGCACTTTTCATCTCTGAGCAATTGCTCAACGTTTGCAATCTCTCACCTGAGTTTTCTTTAGACTGCGCGAGAGGCTGAGCAGAAGATTAGGTGGCTAGAGAAGCCCAGAGCCCCAGTGTTCTTAGGGCTACAAAAGCGCTTCCAAGGAAGGGTGCTGGCTAGCAACAGCTTTCAGTGCTGGCACTTTTCATCTCTGAGCAATTGCTCGACGTTTGCAATTTCTCAGCTCGTGTTTACGAGACGGAGAGATAGTGACCGTGATGTTTGGTGGCTAGAGAAGCGCAAAGCCCCAGTGTTGCTGCGCCTGTGAAAGCGCTTCCAAGGAAGGGTGCTGGCTAGCAACAGCTTTCAGTGCTGGCACTTTTCATCTCTGAGCAATTGCTCGACATTTGCAATTTCTCACCTGAGCTCTCTTTACACTGCGCGAGAGGCTGAGCAGAAGATTAGGTGGCTAGAGAAGCCCAGAGCCCCAGTGTTCTTAGGCCTACAAAAGCGCTTCCAAGGAAGGGTGCTGGCTAGCAACAGCTTTCAGTGCTGGCACTTTTCATCTCTGAGCAATTGCTCGACGTTTGCAATTTCTCACCTGAGCTCTCTTTAGACTGCGCGAGAGGATGAGCAGAAGATTAGGTGGCTAGAGAAGCCCAGAGCCCCAGTGTTCTTAGGGCTACAAAAGCGCTTCCAAGGATGGGTGCTGGCTAGCAACAGCTTTCAGTGCTGGCACTTTTCATCTCTGAGCAATTGCTCGACGTTTGCAATTTCTCACCTGAGCTCTCTTTACACTGCGCGAGAGGCTGAGCAGAAGATTAGGTGGCTAGAGAAGCCCAGAGCCCCAGTGTTCTTAGGGCTACAAAAGCGCTTCCAAGGAAGGGTGCTGGCTAGCAACAGCTTTCAGTGCTGGCACTTTTCATCTCTCAGCAATTACTCGACCTTTGCAATTTTTCAGCTCTTATCTACGAGACGGAGAGATAGTGACCGTGACGTTTGGTGGGTCGAGAAGCGCAAAGCCCCAGTGTTGCTGCGCCTGTGAAAGCGCTTCCAAGGAAGGGTGCTGGCTAGCAACAGCTTTCAGTGCTGGCACTTTTCATCTCTGAGCAATTGCTCGACGTTTGCAATTTCTCAGCTCGTGTCTACGAGAAGGTAAGAAAATGACCGTGACGTTTGGTGGCTAGAGAAGCGCAAAGCCCCAGTGTTGCTGCGCCTGTGAAAGCGCTTCCAAGGAAGGGTGCTGGCTAGCAAGAGCTTTCAGTGCTGGCACTTTTCATCTCTGAGCAATTGCTCGACGTTTGCAATTTCTCGGCTCGTGTTTACGAGACGGAGGGATAGTGACCGTGATGTTTGGTGGCTAGAGAAGCGCAAAGCCCCAGTGTTGCTGCGCCTGTGAAAGCGCTTCCAAGGAAGGGTGCTGGCTAGCAACAGCTTTCAGTGCTGGCACTTTTCATCTCTGAGCAATTGCTCGACGTTTGCAATTTCTCAGCTCGTGTCTACGAGACGGAAAGAGAATGACCGTGACGTTTAGTGGCTAGAGAAGCGCAAAGCCCCAGTGTTGCTGCGCCTGTGAAAGCGCTTCCAAGGAAGGGTGCTGGCTAGCAACAGCTTTCAGTGCTGGCACTTTTCATCTCTGAGCAATTGCTGGACGTTTGCAATTTCTCCCCTGAGCTCTCTTTAGAGTGCGCGAGAGGATGAGCAGAAGAGTAGGTGGCTAGAGAAGCCCAGAGCCCCACTGTTCTTAGGGCTACAAAAGCGCTTCCAAGGAAGGGTGCTGGCTAGCAACAGCTTTCAGTGCTGGCACTTTTCATCTCTGAGCAATTGCTCGACGTTTGCAATTTCTCACCTGAGCTCTCTTTAGACTGCGCGAGAGGATGAGCAGAAGATTAGGTGGCTAGAGAAGCCCAGAGCCCCACTGTTCTTAGGGCTACAAAAGCGCTTCCAAGGAAGGGTGCTGGCTAGCAACAGCTTTCAGTGCTGGCACTTTTCATCTTTGAGCAATTGCTCGACGTTTGCAATTTCTCAGCTCTTGTCTACGAGACGGAAAGAGAATGACCGTGATGTTTGGTGGGTAGAGAAGCGCAAAGCCCCAGTGTTGCTGCGCCTGTGAAAGCGCTTCCAAGGAAGGGTGCTGGCTAGCAACAGCTTTCAGTGCTGGCACTTTTCATCTCTGAGCAATTGCTCGACGTTTGCAATTTCTCACCTGAGCTCTCTTTAGACTGCGCGAGAGGATGAGCACAAGATTAGGTGGCTAGAGAAGCCCAGAGCCCCAGTGTTCTTAGGCCTACAAAAGCGCTTCCAAGGAAGGGTTCTGGCTAGCAACAGCTTTCAGTGCTGGCACTTTTCATCTCTGAACAATTGCTCGACGTTTGCAATTTCTCAGCTCGTGTCTACGAGACGGAGAGATAGTGACCGTGATGTTTGGTGGGTAGAGAAGCGCAAAGCCCCAGTGTTGCTGCACCTGTGAAAGCGCTTCCAAGGCAGGGTGCTGGCTAGCAACAGCTTTCAGTGCTGGCACTTTTCATCTCTGAGCAATTGCTCGACGTTTGCGACTTCTCACTTGAGCTCTCTTTAGACTGCGCGAGAGGATGAGCAGAAGATTAGGTGGCTAGAGAAGCCCAGAGCCGCAGTGTTCTTAGGCCTACAAAAGCGCTTCCAAGGAAGGGTGCTGGCTAGCAAGAGCTTTCAGTGCTGGCACTTTTCATCTCTGAGCAATTGCTCGACGTTTGCAATTTCTCAACTCGTGTCTACGAGACAGAAAGAGAAAGACTGTGACATTTGGTGGTTAGCCAAGCGCAAAGCCCCAGTGTTGCTGCGCCTGTGAAAGTGCTTCCAAGGCAGTGTGCTGGCTAGCAACAGCTTTCAGTGCTGGCACTTTTCATCTCTGAGCAATTGCTCGACGTTTGCAATTTCTCACCTGAGCTCTCTTTAGAGTGCGCGAGAGGATGAGCAGAAGATTAGGTGGCTAGAGAAGCCCAGAGCCCCAGTGTTCTTAGGCCTACAAAAGCGCTTCCAAGGAAGGGTGCTGACTAGCAACAGCTTTCAGTGCTGGCACTTTTCATCTCTGAGCAATTGCTCGACGTTTGCAATTTCTCACCTGAGCGCTCTTTAGACTGCGCAAGAGGATGAACAGAAGATGAGGTGGCTAGAGAAGCCCAGAGCCCCAGTGTTCTTAGGGCTACAAGAGCGCTTCCAAGGAAGGGTGCTGGCTAGCCACAGCTTTCAGTGCTGGCACTTTTCATCTTTGAGCAATTGCTCGACGTTTGCAATTTCTCAGCTCTTGTCTACGAGACGGAAAGAGAATGACCGTGATGTTTGGTGGCTAGAGAAGCGCAAAGCCCCAGTGTTGCTGCGCCTGTGAAAGCGCTTCCAAGGAAGGGTGCTGGCTAGCAAGAGCTTTCAGTGCTGGCACTTTTCATCTCTGAGCAATTGCTCGACATTTGCAATTTCTCACCTGAGCTCTCTTTAGACTGCGCGAGAGGATGAGCAGAAGATTAGGTGGCTAGAGAAGCCCAGAGCCCCACTGTTCTTAGGCCTACAAAAGCGCTTCCAAGGAAGGGTGCTGGCTAGCAAGAGCTTTCAGTGCTGGCACTTTTCATCTCTGAGCAATTGCTCGACGTTTGCAATTTCTCACCTGAGCTCTCTTTAGACTGCGCGAGAGGATGAGCAGAAGATTAGGTGGCTAGAGAAGCCCAGAGCCCCAGTGTTCTTAGGCCTACAAGAGCGCTTCCAAGGAAGGGTGCTGGCTAGCAACAGCTTTCAGTGCTGGCACTTTTCATCTCTCAGCAATTACTCGACCTTTGCAATTTCTCAGCTCTTGTCTACGAGACTGAAAGAGAATGACCGTGACGTATGGTGGGTAGAGAAGCGCAAAGCCCCAGTGTTGCTGCCCCTGTGAAAGCGCTTCCAAGGAAGGGTGCTGGCTAGCAACAGCTTTCAGTGCTGGCACTTTTCATCTCTGAGCAATTGCTCGACGTTTGCAATTTCTCAGCTCGTGTCTACGAAACAGAGAGATAGTGACCGTGATGTTTGGTGGGTAGAGAAGCGCAAAGCCCCAGTGTTGCTGCGCCTGTGAAAGCGCTTCCAAGGAAGGGTGCTGGCTAGCAACAGCTTTCAGTGCTGGCACTTTTCATCTCTGAGCAATTGCTGGACGTTTGCAATTTCTCACCTGAGCTCTCTTTAGACTGCGCAAGAGGATGAGCAGAAGATTAGGTGGCTAGAGAAGCCAAGAGCCCCAGTGTTCTTAGGGCTACAAAAGCGCTTCCAAGGAAGGGTGCTGGCTAGCAACAGCTTTCAGTGCTGGCACTTTTCATCTCTGAGCAATTGCTCGACGTTTGCAATTTCTCACCTGAGCTGTCTTTAGACTGTGCGAGAGGATGAGCAGAAGAGTATGTGGCTAGAGAAGCCCAGAGCCCCAGTGTTCTTAGGCCTACAAAAGCGCTTCCAAGGAAGGGTGCTGGCTAGCAACAGCTTTCAGTGCTGGCACTTTTCATCTCTGAGCAATTGCTCAACGTTTGCAATCTCTCACCTGAGTTTTCTTTAGACTGCGCGAGAGGCTGAGCAGAAGATTAGGTGGCTAGAGAAGCCCAGAGCCCCAGTGTTCTTAGGGCTACAAAAGCGCTTCCAAGGAAGGGTGCTGGCTAGCAACAGCTTTCAGTGCTGGCACTTTTCATCTCTGAGCAATTGCTCGACGTTTGCAATTTCTCAGCTCGTGTTTACGAGACGGAGAGATAGTGACCGTGATGTTTGGTGGCTAGAGAAGCGCAAAGCCCCAGTGTTGCTGCGCCTGTGAAAGCGCTTCCAAGGAAGGGTGCTGGCTAGCAACAGCTTTCAGTGCTGGCACTTTTCATCTCTGAGCAATTGCTCGACATTTGCAATTTCTCACCTGAGCTCTCTTTACACTGCGCGAGAGGCTGAGCAGAAGATTAGGTGGCTAGAGAAGCCCAGAGCCCCAGTGTTCTTAGGCCTACAAAAGCGCTTCCAAGGAAGGGTGCTGGCTAGCAACAGCTTTCAGTGCTGGCACTTTTCATCTCTGAGCAATTGCTCGACGTTTGCAATTTCTCACCTGAGCTCTCTTTAGACTGCGCGAGAGGATGAGCAGAAGATTAGGTGGCTAGAGAAGCCCAGAGCCCCAGTGTTCTTAGGCCTACAAAAGCGCTTCCAAGGATGGGTGCTGGCTAGCAACAGCTTTCAGTGCTGGCACTTTTCATCTCTGAGCAATTGCTCGACGTTTGCAATTTCTCACCTGAGCTCTCTTTACACTGCGCGAGAGGCTGAGCAGAAGATTAGGTGGCTAGAGAAGCCCAGAGCCCCAGTGTTCTTAGGGCTACAAAAGCGCTTCCAAGGAAGGGTGCTGGCTAGCAACAGCTTTCAGTGCTGGCACTTTTCATCTCTCAGCAATTACTCGACCTTTGCAATTTTTCAGCTCTTATCTACGAGACGGAGAGATAGTGACCGTGACGTTTGGTGGGTCGAGAAGCGCAAAGCCCCAGTGTTGCTGCGCCTGTGAAAGCGCTTCCAAGGAAGGGTGCTGGCTAGCAACAGCTTTCAGTGCTGGCACTTTTCATCTCTGAGCAATTGCTCGACGTTTGCAATTTCTCAGCTCGTGTCTACGAGAAGGTAAGAAAATGACCGTGACGTTTGGTGGCTAGAGAAGCGCAAAGCCCCAGTGTTGCTGCGCCTGTGAAAGCGCTTCCAAGGAAGGGTGCTGGCTAGCAAGAGCTTTCAGTGCTGGCACTTTTCATCTCTGAGCAATTGCTCGACGTTTGCAATTTCTCGGCTCGTGTTTACGAGACGGAGGGATAGTGACCGTGATGTTTGGTGGCTAGAGAAGCGCAAAGCCCCAGTGTTGCTGCGCCTGTGAAAGCGCTTCCAAGGAAGGGTGCTGGCTAGCAACAGCTTTCAGTGCTGGCACTTTTCATCTCTGAGCAATTGCTCGACGTTTGCAATTTCTCAGCTCGTGTCTACGAGACGGAAAGAGAATGACCGTGACGTTTAGTGGCTAGAGAAGCGCAAAGCCCCAGTGTTGCTGCGCCTGTGAAAGCGCTTCCAAGGAAGGGTGCTGGCTAGCAACAGCTTTCAGTGCTGGCACTTTTCATCTCTGAGCAATTGCTGGACGTTTGCAATTTCTCCCCTGAGCTCTCTTTAGAGTGCGCGAGAGGATGAGCAGAAGAGTAGGTGGCTAGAGAAGCCCAGAGCCCCACTGTTCTTAGGGCTACAAAAGCGCTTCCAAGGAAGGGTGCTGGCTAGCAACAGCTTTCAGTGCTGGCACTTTTCATCTCTGAGCAATTGCTCGACGTTTGCAATTTCTCACCTGAGCTCTCTTTAGACTGCGCGAGAGGATGAGCAGAAGATTAGGTGGCTAGAGAAGCCCAGAGCCCCACTGTTCTTAGGCCTACAAAAGCGCTTCCAAGGAAGGGTGCTGGCTAGCAACAGCTTTCAGTGCTGGCACTTTTCATCTTTGAGCAATTGCTCGACGTTTGCAATTTCTCAGCTCTTGTCTACGAGACGGAAAGAGAATGACCGTGATGTTTGGTGGGTAGAGAAGCGCAAAGCCCCAGTGTTGCTGCGCCTGTGAAAGCGCTTCCAAGGAAGGGTGCTGGCTAGCAACAGCTTTCAGTGCTGGCACTTTTCATCTCTGAGCAATTGCTCGACGTTTGCAATTTCTCACCTGAGCTCTCTTTAGACTGCGCGAGAGGATGAGCACAAGATTAGGTGGCTAGAGAAGCCCAGAGCCCCACTGTTCTTAGGCCTACAAAAGCGCTTCCAAGGAAGGGTTCTGGCTAGCAACAGCTTTCAGTGCTGGCACTTTTCATCTCTGAACAATTGCTCGACGTTTGCAATTTCTCAGCTCGTGTCTACGAGACGGAGAGATAGTGACCGTGATGTTTGGTGGGTAGAGAAGCGCAAAGCCCCAGTGTTGCTGCACCTGTGAAAGCGCTTCCAAGGCAGGGTGCTGGCTAGCAACAGCTTTCAGTGCTGGCACTTTTCATCTCTGAGCAATTGCTCGACGTTTGCGACTTCTCACTTGAGCGCTCTTTAGACTGCGCGAGAGGATGAGCAGAAGATTAGGTGGCTAGAGAAGCCCAGAGCCGCAGTGTTCTTAGGCCTACAAAAGCGCTTCCAAGGAAGGGTGCTGGCTAGCAAGAGCTTTCAGTGCTGGCACTTTTCATCTCTGAGCAATTGCTCGACGTTTGCAATTTCTCAACTCGTGTCTACGAGACAGAAAGAGAAAGACTGTGACATTTGGTGGTTAGCCAAGCGCAAAGCCCCAGTGTTGCTGCGCCTGTGAAAGTGCTTCCAAGGCAGTGTGCTGGCTAGCAACAGCTTTCAGTGCTGGCACTTTTCATCTCTGAGCAATTGCTCGACGTTTGCAATTTCTCACCTGAGCTCTCTTTAGAGTGCGCGAGAGGATGAGCAGAAGATTAGGTGGCTAGAGAAGCCCAGAGCCCCAGTGTTCTTAGGCCTACAAAAGCGCTTCCAAGGAAGGGTGCTGACTAGCAACAGCTTTCAGTGCTGGCACTTTTCATCTCTGAGCAATTGCTCGACGTTTGCAATTTCTCACCTGAGCGCTCTTTAGACTGCGCAAGAGGATGAACAGAAGATGAGGTGGCTAGAGAAGCCCAGAGCCCCAGTGTTCTTAGGGCTACAAGAGCGCTTCCAAGGAAGGGTGCTGGCTAGCCACAGCTTTCAGTGCTGGCACTTTTCATCTTTGAGCAATTGCTCGACGTTTGCAATTTCTCAGCTCTTGTCTACGAGACGGAAAGAGAATGACCGTGATGTTTGGTGGCTAGAGAAGCGCAAAGCCCCAGTGTTGCTGCGCCTGTGAAAGCGCTTCCAAGGAAGGGTGCTGGCTAGCAAGAGCTTTCAGTGCTGGCACTTTTCATCTCTGAGCAATTGCTCGACATTTGCAATTTCTCACCTGAGCTCTCTTTAGACTGCGCGAGAGGATGAGCAGAAGATTAGGTGGCTAGAGAAGCCCAGAGCCCCACTGTTCTTAGGCCTACAAAAGCGCTTCCAAGGAAGGGTGCTGGCTAGCAAGAGCTTTCAGTGCTGGCACTTTTCATCTCTGAGCAATTGCTCGACGTTTGCAATTTCTCACCTGAGCTCTCTTTAGACTGCGCGAGAGGATGAGCAGAAGATTAGGTGGCTAGAGAAGCCCAGAGCCCCAGTGTTCTTAGGCCTACAAGAGCGCTTCCAAGGAAGGGTGCTGGCTAGCAACAGCTTTCAGTGCTGGCACTTTTCATCTTTGAGCAGTTGCTCGACGTTTGCAATTTCTCAGCTCTTGTCTACGAGACTGAAAGAGAATGACCGTGACGTATGGTGGGTAGAGAAGCGCAAAGCCCCAGTGTTGCTGCCCCTGTGAAAGCGCTTCCAAGGAAGGGTGCTGGCTAGCAACAGCTTTCAGTGCTGGCACTTTTCATCTCTGAGCAATTGCTCGACGTTTGCAATTTCTCAGCTCGTGTCTACGAAACAGAGAGATAGTGACCGTGATGTTTGGTGGGTAGAGAAGCGCAAAGCCCCAGTGTTGCTGCGCCTGTGAAAGCGCTTCCAAGGAAGGGTGCTGGCTAGCAACAGCTTTCAGTGCTGGCACTTTTCATCTCTGAGCAATTGCTGGACGTTTGCAATTTCTCACCTGAGCTCTCTTTAGACTGCGCAAGAGGATGAGCAGAAGATTAGGTGGCTAGAGAAGCCAAGAGCCCCAGTGTTCTTAGGGCTACAAAAGCGCTTCCAAGGAAGGGTGCTGGCTAGCAACAGCTTTCAGTGCTGGCACTTTTCATCTCTGAGCAATTGCTCGACGTTTGCAATTTCTCACCTGAGCTGTCTTTAGACTGTGCGAGAGGATGAGCAGAAGAGTATGTGGCTAGAGAAGCCCAGAGCCCCAGTGTTCTTAGGCCTACAAAAGCGCTTCCAAGGAAGGGTGCTGGCTAGCAACAGCTTTCAGTGCTGGCACTTTTCATCTCTGAGCAATTGCTCAACGTTTGCAATCTCTCACCTGAGTTTTCTTTAGACTGCGCGAGAGGCTGAGCAGAAGATTAGGTGGCTAGAGAAGCCCAGAGCCCCAGTGTTCTTAGGGCTACAAAAGCGCTTCCAAGGAAGGGTGCTGGCTAGCAACAGCTTTCAGTGCTGGCACTTTTCATCTCTGAGCAATTGCTCGACGTTTGCAATTTCTCAGCTCGTGTTTACGAGACGGAGAGATAGTGACCGTGATGTTTGGTGGCTAGAGAAGCGCAAAGCCCCAGTGTTGCTGCGCCTGTGAAAGCGCTTCCAAGGAAGGGTGCTGGCTAGCAACAGCTTTCAGTGCTGGCACTTTTCATCTCTGAGCAATTGCTCGACATTTGCAATTTCTCACCTGAGCTCTCTTTACACTGCGCGAGAGGCTGAGCAGAAGATTAGGTGGCTAGAGAAGCCCAGAGCCCCAGTGTTCTTAGGCCTACAAAAGCGCTTCCAAGGAAGGGTGCTGGCTAGCAACAGCTTTCAGTGCTGGCACTTTTCATCTCTGAGCAATTGCTCGACGTTTGCAATTTCTCACCTGAGCTCTCTTTAGACTGCGCGAGAGGATGAGCAGAAGATTAGGTGGCTAGAGAAGCCCAGAGCCCCAGTGTTCTTAGGCCTACAAAAGCGCTTCCAAGGATGGGTGCTGGCTAGCAACAGCTTTCAGTGCTGGCACTTTTCATCTCTGAGCAATTGCTCGACGTTTGCAATTTCTCAGCTCGTGTCTACGAGAAGGTAAGAAAATGACCGTGACGTTTGGTGGCTAGAGAAGCGCAAAGCCCCAGTGTTGCTGCGCCTGTGAAAGCGCTTCCAAGGAAGGGTGCTGGCTAGCAAGAGCTTTCAGTGCTGGCACTTTTCATCTCTGAGCAATTGCTCGACGTTTGCAATTTCTCGGCTCGTGTTTACGAGACGGAGGGATAGTGACCGTGATGTTTGGTGGCTAGAGAAGCGCAAAGCCCCAGTGTTGCTGCGCCTGTGAAAGCGCTTCCAAGGAAGGGTGCTGGCTAGCAACAGCTTTCAGTGCTGGCACTTTTCATCTCTGAGCAATTGCTCGACGTTTGCAATTTCTCAGCTCTTGTCTAGGAGACTGAAAGAGAATGACCGTGACGTTTAGTGGCTAGAGAAGCGCAAAGCCCCAGTGTTGCTGCGCCTGTGAAAGCGCTTCCAAGGAAGGGTGCTGGCTAGCAACAGCTTTCAGTGCTGGCACTTTTCATCTCTGAGCAATTGCTGGACGTTTGCAATTTCTCCCCTGAGCTCTCTTTAGAGTGCGCGAGAGGATGAGCAGAAGAGTAGGTGGCTAGAGAAGCCCAGAGCCGCAGTGTTCTTAGGGCTACAAAAGCGCTTCCAAGGAAGGGTGCTGGCTAGCAACAGCTTTCAGTGCTGGCACTTTTCATCTCTGAGCAATTGCTCGACGTTTGCAATTTCTCACCTGAGCTCTCTTTAGACTGCGCGAGAGGATGAGCAGAAGATTAGGTGGCTAGAGAAGCCCAGAGCCCCACTGTTCTTAGGGCTACAAAAGCGCTTCCAAGGAAGGGTGCTGGCTAGCAACAGCTTTCAGTGCTGGCACTTTTCATCTTTGAGCAATTGCTCGACGTTTGCAATTTCTCAGCTCTTGTCTACGAGACGGAAAGAGAATGACCGTGATGTTTGGTGGGTAGAGAAGCGCAAAGCCCCAGTGTTGCTGCGCCTGTGAAAGCGCTTCCAAGGAAGGGTGCTGGCTAGCAACAGCTTTCAGTGCTGGCACTTTTCATCTCTGAGCAATTGCTGGACGTTTGCAATTTCTCACCTGAGCTCTCTTTAGACTGCGCGAGAGGATGAGCACAAGATTAGGTGGCTAGAGAAGCCCAGAGCCCCACTGTTCTTAGGCCTACAAAAGCGCTTCCAAGGAAGGGTTCTGGCTAGCAACAGCTTTCAGTGCTGGCACTTTTCATCTCTGAACAATTGCTCGACGTTTGCAATTTCTCAGCTCGTGTCTACGAGACGGAGAGATAGTGACCGTGATGTTTGGTGGGTAGAGAAGCGCAAAGCCCCAGTGTTGCTGCACCTGTGAAAGCGCTTCCAAGGCAGGGTGCTGGCTAGCAACAGCTTTCAGTGCTGGCACTTTTCATCTCTGAGCAATTGCTCGACGTTTGCGACTTCTCACTTGAGCGCTCTTTAGACTGCGCGAGAGGATGAGCAGAAGATTAGGTGGCTAGAGAAGCCCAGAGCCCCAGTGTTCTTAGGCCTACAAAAGCGCTTCCAAGGAAGGGTGCTGGCTAGCAAGAGCTTTCAGTGCTGGCACTTTTCATCTCTGAGCAATTGCTCGACGTTTGCAATTTCTCAACTCGTGTCTACGAGACAGAAAGAGAAAGACTGTGACATTTGGTGGGTAGCCAAGCGCAAAGCCCCAGTGTTGCTGCGCCTGTGAAAGTGCTTCCAAGGCAGTGTGCTGGCTAGCAACAGCTTTCAGTGCTGGCACTTTTCATCTCTGAGCAATTGCTCGACGTTTGCAATTTCTCACCTGAGCTCTCTTTAGAGTGCGCGAGAGGATGAGCAGAAGATTAGGTGGCTAGAGAAGCCCAGAGCCCCAGTGTTCTTAGGCCTACAAAAGCGCTTCCAAGGAAGGGTGCTGACTAGCAACAGCTTTCAGTGCTGGCACTTTTCATCTCTGAGCAATTGCTCGACGTTTGCAATTTCTCACCTGAGCGCTCTTTAGACTGCGCAAGAGGATGAACAGAAGATGAGGTGGCTAGAGAAGCCCAGAGCCCCACTGTTCTTAGGGCTACAAGAGCGCTTCCAAGGAAGGGTGCTGGCTAGCCACAGCTTTCAGTGCTGGCACTTTTCATCTTTGAGCAATTGCTCGACGTTTGCAATTTCTCAGCTCTTGTCTACGAGACGGAAAGAGAATGACCGTGATGTTTGGTGGCTAGAGAAGCGCAAAGCCCCAGTGTTGCTGCGCCTGTGAAAGCGCTTCCAAGGAAGGGTGCTGGCTAGCAACAGCTTTCAGTGCTGGCACTTTTCATCTCTGAGCAATTGCTCGACATTTGCAATTTCTCACCTGAGCTCTCTTTAGACTGCGCGAGAGGATGAGCAGAAGATTAGGTGGCTAGAGAAGCCCAGAGCCCCACTGTTCTTAGGCCTACAAAAGCGCTTCCAAGGAAGGGTGCTGGCTAGCAAGAGCTTTCAGTGCTGGCACTTTTCATCTCTGAGCAATTGCTCGACGTTTGCAATTTCTCACCTGAGCTCTCTTTAGACTGCGCGAGAGGATGAGCAGAAGATTAGGTGGCTAGAGAAGCCCAGAGCCCCAGTGTTCTTAGGCCTACAAGAGCGCTTCCAAGGAAGGGTGCTGGCTAGCAACAGCTTTCAGTGGTGGCACTTTTCATCTTTGAGCAATTACTCGACCTTTGCAATTTTTCAGCTCTTATCTACGAGACGGAGAGATAGTGACCGTGACGTTTGGTGGGTCGAGAAGCGCAAAGCCCCAGTGTTGCTGCGCCTGTGAAAGCGCTTCCAAGGAAGGGTGCTGGCTAGCAACAGCTTTCAGTGCTGGCACTTTTCATCTCTGAGCAATTGCTCGACGTTTGCAATTTCTCAGCTCGTGTCTACGAGAAGGTAAGAAAATGACCGTGACGTTTGGTGGCTAGAGAAGCGCAAAGCCCCAGTGTTGCTGCGCCTGTGAAAGCGCTTCCAAGGAAGGGTGCTGGCTAGCAAGAGCTTTCAGTGCTGGCACTTTTCATCTCTGAGCAATTGCTCGACGTTTGCAATTTCTCGGCTCGTGTTTACGAGACGGAGGGATAGTGACCGTGATGTTTGGTGGCTAGAGAAGCGCAAAGCCCCAGTGTTGCTGCGCCTGTGAAAGCGCTTCCAAGGAAGGGTGCTGGCTAGCAACAGCTTTCAGTGCTGGCACTTTTCATCTCTGAGCAATTGCTCGACGTTTGCAATTTCTCAGCTCGTGTCTACGAGACGGAAAGAGAATGACCGTGACGTTTAGTGGCTAGAGAAGCGCAAAGCCCCAGTGTTGCTGCGCCTGTGAAAGCGCTTCCAAGGAAGGGTGCTGGCTAGCAACAGCTTTCAGTGCTGGCACTTTTCATCTCTGAGCAATTGCTGGACGTTTGCAATTTCTCCCCTGAGCTCTCTTTAGAGTGCGCGAGAGGATGAGCAGAAGAGTAGGTGGCTAGAGAAGCCCAGAGCCCCACTGTTCTTAGGGCTACAAAAGCGCTTCCAAGGAAGGGTGCTGGCTAGCAACAGCTTTCAGTGCTGGCACTTTTCATCTCTGAGCAATTGCTCGACGTTTGCAATTTCTCACCTGAGCTCTCTTTAGACTGCGCGAGAGGATGAGCAGAAGATTAGGTGGCTAGAGAAGCCCAGAGCCCCACTGTTCTTAGGCCTACAAAAGCGCTTCCAAGGAAGGGTGCTGGCTAGCAACAGCTTTCAGTGCTGGCACTTTTCATCTTTGAGCAATTGCTCGACGTTTGCAATTTCTCAGCTCTTGTCTACGAGACGGAAAGAGAATGACCGTGATGTTTGGTGGGTAGAGAAGCGCAAAGCCCCAGTGTTGCTGCGCCTGTGAAAGCGCTTCCAAGGAAGGGTGCTGGCTAGCAACAGCTTTCAGTGCTGGCACTTTTCATCTCTGAGCAATTGCTCGACGTTTGCAATTTCTCACCTGAGCTCTCTTTAGACTGCGCGAGAGGATGAGCACAAGATTAGGTGGCTAGAGAAGCCCAGAGCCCCACTGTTCTTAGGCCTACAAAAGCGCTTCCAAGGAAGGGTTCTGGCTAGCAACAGCTTTCAGTGCTGGCACTTTTCATCTCTGAACAATTGCTCGACGTTTGCAATTTCTCAGCTCGTGTCTACGAGACGGAGAGATAGTGACCGTGATGTTTGGTGGGTAGAGAAGCGCAAAGCCCCAGTGTTGCTGCACCTGTGAAAGCGCTTCCAAGGCAGGGTGCTGGCTAGCAACAGCTTTCAGTGCTGGCACTTTTCATCTCTGAGCAATTGCTCGACGTTTGCGACTTCTCACTTGAGCGCTCTTTAGACTGCGCGAGAGGATGAGCAGAAGATTAGGTGGCTAGAGAAGCCCAGAGCCGCAGTGTTCTTAGGCCTACAAAAGCGCTTCCAAGGAAGGGTGCTGGCTAGCAAGAGCTTTCAGTGCTGGCACTTTTCATCTCTGAGCAATTGCTCGACGTTTGCAATTTCTCAACTCGTGTCTACGAGACAGAAAGAGAAAGACTGTGACATTTGGTGGTTAGCCAAGCGCAAAGCCCCAGTGTTGCTGCGCCTGTGAAAGTGCTTCCAAGGCAGTGTGCTGGCTAGCAACAGCTTTCAGTGCTGGCACTTTTCATCTCTGAGCAATTGCTCGACGTTTGCAATTTCTCACCTGAGCTCTCTTTAGAGTGCGCGAGAGGATGAGCAGAAGATTAGGTGGCTAGAGAAGCCCAGAGCCCCAGTGTTCTTAGGCCTACAAAAGCGCTTCCAAGGAAGGGTGCTGACTAGCAACAGCTTTCAGTGCTGGCACTTTTCATCTCTGAGCAATTGCTCGACGTTTGCAATTTCTCACCTGAGCGCTCTTTAGACTGCGCAAGAGGATGAACAGAAGATGAGGTGGCTAGAGAAGCCCAGAGCCCCAGTGTTCTTAGGGCTACAAGAGCGCTTCCAAGGAAGGGTGCTGGCTAGCCACAGCTTTCAGTGCTGGCACTTTTCATCTTTGAGCAATTGCTCGACGTTTGCAATTTCTCAGCTCTTGTCTACGAGACGGAAAGAGAATGACCGTGATGTTTGGTGGCTAGAGAAGCGCAAAGCCCCAGTGTTGCTGCGCCTGTGAAAGCGCTTCCAAGGAAGGGTGCTGGCTAGCAAGAGCTTTCAGTGCTGGCACTTTTCATCTCTGAGCAATTGCTCGACATTTGCAATTTCTCACCTGAGCTCTCTTTAGACTGCGCGAGAGGATGAGCAGAAGATTAGGTGGCTAGAGAAGCCCAGAGCCCCACTGTTCTTAGGCCTACAAAAGCGCTTCCAAGGAAGGGTGCTGGCTAGCAAGAGCTTTCAGTGCTGGCACTTTTCATCTCTGAGCAATTGCTCGACGTTTGCAATTTCTCACCTGAGCTCTCTTTAGACTGCGCGAGAGGATGAGCAGAAGATTAGGTGGCTAGAGAAGCCCAGAGCCCCAGTGTTCTTAGGCCTACAAGAGCGCTTCCAAGGAAGGGTGCTGGCTAGCAACAGCTTTCAGTGCTGGCACTTTTCATCTTTGAGCAGTTGCTCGACGTTTGCAATTTCTCAGCTCTTGTCTACGAGACTGAAAGAGAATGACCGTGACGTATGGTGGGTAGAGAAGCGCAAAGCCCCAGTGTTGCTGCCCCTGTGAAAGCGCTTCCAAGGAAGGGTGCTGGCTAGCAACAGCTTTCAGTGCTGGCACTTTTCATCTCTGAGCAATTGCTCGACGTTTGCAATTTCTCAGCTCGTGTCTACGAAACAGAGAGATAGTGACCGTGATGTTTGGTGGGTAGAGAAGCGCAAAGCCCCAGTGTTGCTGCGCCTGTGAAAGCGCTTCCAAGGAAGGGTGCTGGCTAGCAACAGCTTTCAGTGCTGGCACTTTTCATCTCTGAGCAATTGCTGGACGTTTGCAATTTCTCACCTGAGCTCTCTTTAGACTGCGCAAGAGGATGAGCAGAAGATTAGGTGGCTAGAGAAGCCAAGAGCCCCAGTGTTCTTAGGGCTACAAAAGCGCTTCCAAGGAAGGGTGCTGGCTAGCAACAGCTTTCAGTGCTGGCACTTTTCATCTCTGAGCAATTGCTCGACGTTTGCAATTTCTCACCTGAGCTGTCTTTAGACTGTGCGAGAGGATGAGCAGAAGAGTATGTGGCTAGAGAAGCCCAGAGCCCCAGTGTTCTTAGGCCTACAAAAGCGCTTCCAAGGAAGGGTGCTGGCTAGCAACAGCTTTCAGTGCTGGCACTTTTCATCTCTGAGCAATTGCTCAACGTTTGCAATCTCTCACCTGAGTTTTCTTTAGACTGCGCGAGAGGCTGAGCAGAAGATTAGGTGGCTAGAGAAGCCCAGAGCCCCAGTGTTCTTAGGGCTACAAAAGCGCTTCCAAGGAAGGGTGCTGGCTAGCAACAGCTTTCAGTGCTGGCACTTTTCATCTCTGAGCAATTGCTCGACGTTTGCAATTTCTCAGCTCGTGTTTACGAGACGGAGAGATAGTGACCGTGATGTTTGGTGGCTAGAGAAGCGCAAAGCCCCAGTGTTGCTGCGCCTGTGAAAGCGCTTCCAAGGAAGGGTGCTGGCTAGCAACAGCTTTCAGTGCTGGCACTTTTCATCTCTGAGCAATTGCTCGACATTTGCAATTTCTCACCTGAGCTCTCTTTACACTGCGCGAGAGGCTGAGCAGAAGATTAGGTGGCTAGAGAAGCCCAGAGCCCCAGTGTTCTTAGGCCTACAAAAGCGCTTCCAAGGAAGGGTGCTGGCTAGCAACAGCTTTCAGTGCTGGCACTTTTCATCTCTGAGCAATTGCTCGACGTTTGCAATTTCTCACCTGAGCTCTCTTTAGACTGCGCGAGAGGATGAGCAGAAGATTAGGTGGCTAGAGAAGCCCAGAGCCCCAGTGTTCTTAGGCCTACAAAAGCGCTTCCAAGGATGGGTGCTGGCTAGCAACAGCTTTCAGTGCTGGCACTTTTCATCTCTGAGCAATTGCTCGACGTTTGCAATTTCTCAGCTCGTGTCTACGAGAAGGTAAGAAAATGACCGTGACGTTTGGTGGCTAGAGAAGCGCAAAGCCCCAGTGTTGCTGCGCCTGTGAAAGCGCTTCCAAGGAAGGGTGCTGGCTAGCAAGAGCTTTCAGTGCTGGCACTTTTCATCTCTGAGCAATTGCTCGACGTTTGCAATTTCTCGGCTCGTGTTTACGAGACGGAGGGATAGTGACCGTGATGTTTGGTGGCTAGAGAAGCGCAAAGCCCCAGTGTTGCTGCGCCTGTGAAAGCGCTTCCAAGGAAGGGTGCTGGCTAGCAACAGCTTTCAGTGCTGGCACTTTTCATCTCTGAGCAATTGCTCGACGTTTGCAATTTCTCAGCTCTTGTCTAGGAGACTGAAAGAGAATGACCGTGACGTTTAGTGGCTAGAGAAGCGCAAAGCCCCAGTGTTGCTGCGCCTGTGAAAGCGCTTCCAAGGAAGGGTGCTGGCTAGCAACAGCTTTCAGTGCTGGCACTTTTCATCTCTGAGCAATTGCTGGACGTTTGCAATTTCTCCCCTGAGCTCTCTTTAGAGTGCGCGAGAGGATGAGCAGAAGAGTAGGTGGCTAGAGAAGCCCAGAGCCGCAGTGTTCTTAGGGCTACAAAAGCGCTTCCAAGGAAGGGTGCTGGCTAGCAACAGCTTTCAGTGCTGGCACTTTTCATCTCTGAGCAATTGCTCGACGTTTGCAATTTCTCACCTGAGCTCTCTTTAGACTGCGCGAGAGGATGAGCAGAAGATTAGGTGGCTAGAGAAGCCCAGAGCCCCACTGTTCTTAGGGCTACAAAAGCGCTTCCAAGGAAGGGTGCTGGCTAGCAACAGCTTTCAGTGCTGGCACTTTTCATCTTTGAGCAATTGCTCGACGTTTGCAATTTCTCAGCTCTTGTCTACGAGACGGAAAGAGAATGACCGTGATGTTTGGTGGGTAGAGAAGCGCAAAGCCCCAGTGTTGCTGCGCCTGTGAAAGCGCTTCCAAGGAAGGGTGCTGGCTAGCAACAGCTTTCAGTGCTGGCACTTTTCATCTCTGAGCAATTGCTGGACGTTTGCAATTTCTCACCTGAGCTCTCTTTAGACTGCGCGAGAGGATGAGCACAAGATTAGGTGGCTAGAGAAGCCCAGAGCCCCACTGTTCTTAGGCCTACAAAAGCGCTTCCAAGGAAGGGTTCTGGCTAGCAACAGCTTTCAGTGCTGGCACTTTTCATCTCTGAACAATTGCTCGACGTTTGCAATTTCTCAGCTCGTGTCTACGAGACGGAGAGATAGTGACCGTGATGTTTGGTGGGTAGAGAAGCGCAAAGCCCCAGTGTTGCTGCACCTGTGAAAGCGCTTCCAAGGCAGGGTGCTGGCTAGCAACAGCTTTCAGTGCTGGCACTTTTCATCTCTGAGCAATTGCTCGACGTTTGCGACTTCTCACTTGAGCGCTCTTTAGACTGCGCGAGAGGATGAGCAGAAGATTAGGTGGCTAGAGAAGCCCAGAGCCCCAGTGTTCTTAGGCCTACAAAAGCGCTTCCAAGGAAGGGTGCTGGCTAGCAAGAGCTTTCAGTGCTGGCACTTTTCATCTCTGAGCAATTGCTCGACGTTTGCAATTTCTCAACTCGTGTCTACGAGACAGAAAGAGAAAGACTGTGACATTTGGTGGGTAGCCAAGCGCAAAGCCCCAGTGTTGCTGCGCCTGTGAAAGTGCTTCCAAGGCAGTGTGCTGGCTAGCAACAGCTTTCAGTGCTGGCACTTTTCATCTCTGAGCAATTGCTCGACGTTTGCAATTTCTCACCTGAGCTCTCTTTAGAGTGCGCGAGAGGATGAGCAGAAGATTAGGTGGCTAGAGAAGCCCAGAGCCCCAGTGTTCTTAGGCCTACAAAAGCGCTTCCAAGGAAGGGTGCTGACTAGCAACAGCTTTCAGTGCTGGCACTTTTCATCTCTGAGCAATTGCTCGACGTTTGCAATTTCTCACCTGAGCGCTCTTTAGACTGCGCAAGAGGATGAACAGAAGATGAGGTGGCTAGAGAAGCCCAGAGCCCCACTGTTCTTAGGGCTACAAGAGCGCTTCCAAGGAAGGGTGCTGGCTAGCCACAGCTTTCAGTGCTGGCACTTTTCATCTTTGAGCAATTGCTCGACGTTTGCAATTTCTCAGCTCTTGTCTACGAGACGGAAAGAGAATGACCGTGATGTTTGGTGGCTAGAGAAGCGCAAAGCCCCAGTGTTGCTGCGCCTGTGAAAGCGCTTCCAAGGAAGGGTGCTGGCTAGCAACAGCTTTCAGTGCTGGCACTTTTCATCTCTGAGCAATTGCTCGACATTTGCAATTTCTCACCTGAGCTCTCTTTAGACTGCGCGAGAGGATGAGCAGAAGATTAGGTGGCTAGAGAAGCCCAGAGCCCCACTGTTCTTAGGCCTACAAAAGCGCTTCCAAGGAAGGGTGCTGGCTAGCAAGAGCTTTCAGTGCTGGCACTTTTCATCTCTGAGCAATTGCTCGACGTTTGCAATTTCTCACCTGAGCTCTCTTTAGACTGCGCGAGAGGATGAGCAGAAGATTAGGTGGCTAGAGAAGCCCAGAGCCCCAGTGTTCTTAGGCCTACAAGAGCGCTTCCAAGGAAGGGTGCTGGCTAGCAACAGCTTTCAGTGGTGGCACTTTTCATCTTTGAGCAGTTGCTCGACGTTTGCAATTTCTCAGCTCTTGTCTACGAGACTGAAAGAGAATGACCGTGACGTATGGTGGGTAGAGAAGCGCAAAGCCCCAGTGTTGCTGCCCCTGTGAAAGCGCTTCCAAGGAAGGGTGCTGGCTAGCAACAGCTTTCAGTGCTGGCACTTTTCATCTCTGAGCAATTGCTCGACGTTTGCAATTTCTCAGCTCGTGTCTACGAAACAGAGAGATAGTGACCGTGACGTTTGGTGGGTAGAGAAGCGCAAAGCCCCAGTGTTGCTGCGCCTGTGAAAGCGCTTCCAAGGAAGGGTGCTGGCTAGCAACAGCTTTCAGTGCTGGCACTTTTCATCTCTGAGCAATTGCTCGACGTTTGCAATTTCTCACCTGAGCTCTCTTTAGACTGCGCGAGAGGATGAGCAGAAGATTAGGTGGCTAGAGAAGCCCAGAGCCCCAGTGTTCTTAGGCCTACAAAAGCGCTTCCAAGGATGGGTGCTGGCTAGCAACAGCTTTCAGTGCTGGCACTTTTCATCTCTGAGCAATTGCTCGACGTTTGCAATTTCTCACCTGAGCTCTCTTTACACTGCGCGAGAGGCTGAGCAGAAGATTAGGTGGCTAGAGAAGCCCAGAGCCCCAGTGTTCTTAGGGCTACAAAAGCGCTTCCAAGGAAGGGTGCTGGCTAGCAACAGCTTTCAGTGCTGGCACTTTTCATCTCTCAGCAATTACTCGACCTTTGCAATTTTTCAGCTCTTATCTACGAGACGGAGAGATAGTGACCGTGATGTTTGGTGGCTAGAGAAGCGCAAAGCCCCAGTGTTGCTGCGCCTGTGAAAGCGCTTCCAAGGAAGGGTGCTGGCTAGCAACAGCTTTCAGTGCTGGCACTTTTCATCTCTGAGCAATTGCTCGACGTTTGCAATTTCTCAGCTCGTGTCTACGAGAAGGTAAGAAAATGACCGTGACGTTTGGTGGCTAGAGAAGCGCAAAGCCCCAGTGTTGCTGCGCCTGTGAAAGCGCTTCCAAGGAAGGGTGCTGGCTAGCAAGAGCTTTCAGTGCTGGCACTTTTCATCTCTGAGCAATTGCTCGACGTTTGCAATTTCTCGGCTCGTGTTTACGAGACGGAGGGATAGTGACCGTGATGTTTGGTGGCTAGAGAAGCGCAAAGCCCCAGTGTTGCTGCGCCTGTGAAAGCGCTTCCAAGGAAGGGTGCTGGCTAGCAACAGCTTTCAGTGCTGGCACTTTTCATCTCTGAGCAATTGCTCGACGTTTGCAATTTCTCAGCTCTTGTCTAGGAGACTGAAAGAGAATGACCGTGACGTTTAGTGGCTAGAGAAGCGCAAAGCCCCAGTGTTGCTGCGCCTGTGAAAGCGCTTCCAAGGAAGGGTGCTGGCTAGCAACAGCTTTCAGTGCTGGCACTTTTCATCTCTGAGCAATTGCTGGACGTTTGCAATTTCTCCCCTGAGCTCTCTTTAGAGTGCGCGAGAGGATGAGCAGAAGAGTAGGTGGCTAGAGAAGCCCAGAGCCGCAGTGTTCTTAGGGCTACAAAAGCGCTTCCAAGGAAGGGTGCTGGCTAGCAACAGCTTTCAGTGCTGGCACTTTTCATCTCTGAGCAATTGCTCGACGTTTGCAATTTCTCACCTGAGCTCTCTTTAGACTGCGCGAGAGGATGAGCAGAAGATTAGGTGGCTAGAGAAGCCCAGAGCCCCACTGTTCTTAGGGCTACAAAAGCGCTTCCAAGGAAGGGTGCTGGCTAGCAACAGCTTTCAGTGCTGGCACTTTTCATCTTTGAGCAATTGCTCGACGTTTGCAATTTCTCAGCTCTTGTCTACGAGACGGAAAGAGAATGACCGTGATGTTTGGTGGGTAGAGAAGCGCAAAGCCCCAGTGTTGCTGCGCCTGTGAAAGCGCTTCCAAGGAAGGGTGCTGGCTAGCAACAGCTTTCAGTGCTGGCACTTTTCATCTCTGAGCAATTGCTGGACGTTTGCAATTTCTCACCTGAGCTCTCTTTAGACTGCGCGAGAGGATGAGCACAAGATTAGGTGGCTAGAGAAGCCCAGAGCCCCACTGTTCTTAGGGCTACAAAAGCGCTTCCAAGGAAGGGTGCTGGCTAGCAACAGCTTTCAGTGCTGGCACTTTTCATCTCTGAACAATTGCTCGACGTTTGCAATTTCTCAGCTCGTGTCTACGAGACGGAGAGATAGTGACCGTGATGTTTGGTGGGTAGAGAAGCGCAAAGCCCCAGTGTTGCTGCACCTGTGAAAGCGCTTCCAAGGCAGGGTGCTGGCTAGCAACAGCTTTCAGTGCTGGCACTTTTCATCTCTGAGCAATTGCTCGACGTTTGCGACTTCTCACTTGAGCGCTCTTTAGACTGCGCGAGAGGATGAGCAGAAGATTAGGTGGCTAGAGAAGCCCAGAGCCCCAGTGTTCTTAGGCCTACAAAAGCGCTTCCAAGGAAGGGTGCTGGCTAGCAAGAGCTTTCAGTGCTGGCACTTTTCATCTCTGAGCAATTGCTCGACGTTTGCAATTTCTCAACTCGTGTCTACGAGACAGAAAGAGAAAGACTGTGACATTTGGTGGGTAGCCAAGCGCAAAGCCCCAGTGTTGCTGCGCCTGTGAAAGTGCTTCCAAGGCAGTGTGCTGGCTAGCAACAGCTTTCAGTGCTGGCACTTTTCATCTCTGAGCAATTGCTCGACGTTTGCAATTTCTCACCTGAGCTCTCTTTAGAGTGCGCGAGAGGATGAGCAGAAGATTAGGTGGCTAGAGAAGCCCAGAGCCCCAGTGTTCTTAGGCCTACAAAAGCGCTTCCAAGGAAGGGTGCTGACTAGCAACAGCTTTCAGTGCTGGCACTTTTCATCTCTGAGCAATTGCTCGACGTTTGCAATTTCTCACCTGAGCGCTCTTTAGACTGCGCAAGAGGATGAACAGAAGATGAGGTGGCTAGAGAAGCCCAGAGCCCCACTGTTCTTAGGGCTACAAGAGCGCTTCCAAGGAAGGGTGCTGGCTAGCCACAGCTTTCAGTGCTGGCACTTTTCATCTTTGAGCAATTGCTCGACGTTTGCAATTTCTCAGCTCTTGTCTACGAGACGGAAAGAGAATGACCGTGATGTTTGGTGGCTAGAGAAGCGCAAAGCCCCAGTGTTGCTGCGCCTGTGAAAGCGCTTCCAAGGAAGGGTGCTGGCTAGCAACAGCTTTCAGTGCTGGCACTTTTCATCTCTGAGCAATTGCTCGACATTTGCAATTTCTCACCTGAGCTCTCTTTAGACTGCGCGAGAGGATGAGCAGAAGATTAGGTGGCTAGAGAAGCCCAGAGCCCCACTGTTCTTAGGCCTACAAAAGCGCTTCCAAGGAAGGGTGCTGGCTAGCAAGAGCTTTCAGTGCTGGCACTTTTCATCTCTGAGCAATTGCTCGACGTTTGCAATTTCTCACCTGAGCTCTCTTTAGACTGCGCGAGAGGATGAGCAGAAGATTAGGTGGCTAGAGAAGCCCAGAGCCCCAGTGTTCTTAGGCCTACAAGAGCGCTTCCAAGGAAGGGTGCTGGCTAGCAACAGCTTTCAGTGGTGGCACTTTTCATCTTTGAGCAGTTGCTCGACGTTTGCAATTTCTCAGCTCTTGTCTACGAGACTGAAAGAGAATGACCGTGACGTATGGTGGGTAGAGAAGCGCAAAGCCCCAGTGTTGCTGCCCCTGTGAAAGCGCTTCCAAGGAAGGGTGCTGGCTAGCAACAGCTTTCAGTGCTGGCACTTTTCATCTCTGAGCAATTGCTCGACGTTTGCAATTTCTCAGCTCGTGTCTACGAAACAGAGAGATAGTGACCGTGACGTTTGGTGGGTAGAGAAGCGCAAAGCCCCAGTGTTGCTGCGCCTGTGAAAGCGCTTCCAAGGAAGGGTGCTGGCTAGCAACAGCTTTCAGTGCTGGCACTTTTCATCTCTGAGCAATTGCTCGACGTTTGCAATTTCTCCCCTGAGCTCTCTTTAGACTGCGCAAGAGGATGAGCAGAAGATTAGGTGGCTAGAGAAGCCCAGAGCCCCACTGTTCTTAGGGCTACAAAAGCGCTTCCAAGGAAGGGTGCTGGCTAGCAAGAGCTTTCAGTGCTGGCACTTTTCATCTCTGAGCAATTGCTCGACGTTTGCAATTTCTCACCTGAGCTCTCTTTAGAGTGCGCGAGAGGATGAGCAGAAGATTAGGTGGCTAGAGAAGCCCAGAGCCCCACTGTTCTTAGGCCTACAAGAGCGCTTCCAAGGAAGGGTGCTGGCTAGCAACAGCTTTCAGTGCTGGCGCTTTTCATCTCTGAGCAATTGCTCGACGTTTGCAATTTCTCAGCTCGTGCCTACGAGACAGAGATAGTGACCGTGATGTTTGATGGGTAGAGAAGCGCAAAGCCCCAGTGTTGCTGCGCCTGTGAAAGCGCTTCCAAGGAAGGGTGCTGGCTAGCAACAGCTTTCAGTGCTGGCACTTTTCATCTCTGAGCAATTGCTCGACGTTTGCAATTTCTCGGCTCTTGTCTACGAGACGGAGAGAGAGTGACCGCGATGTTTGGTGGCTAGACAAGCGCAAAGCCCCAGTGTTGCTGTGCCTGTGAAAGCGCTTCCAAGGCAGGGTGCTGGCTAGCAACAGCTTTCAGTGCTGGCACTTTTCATCTCTGAGCAATTGCTCGACGTTTGCAATTTCTCACCTGAGCTCTCTTTAGACTGCGCAAGAGGATGAGCAGAAGATTAGGTGGCTAGAGAAGCCCAGAGCCCCACTGTTCTTAGGCCTACAAAAGCGCTTCCAAGGAAGGGTGCTGGCTAGCAACAGCTTTCAGTGCTGGCACTTTTCATCTCTGAGCAATTGCTCGACATTTGCAATTTCTCAACTCGTGTCTACGAGACAGAAAGAGAAAGACTGTGACATTTGGTGGGTAGAGAAGCGCAAAGCCCCAGTGTTGCTGTGCCTGTGAAAGCGCTTCCAAGGAAGGGTGCTGGCTAGCAAGAGCTTTCAGTGCTGGCACTTTTCATCTCTGAGCAATTGCTCGACGTTTGCAATTTCTCGGCTCTTGTCTACGAGACGGAGAGAGAGTGACCGCGATGTTTGGTGGCTAGACAAGCGCAAAGCCCCAGTGTTGCTGTGCCTGTGAAAGCGCTTCCAAGGCAGGGTGCTGGCTAGCAACAGCTTTCAGTGCTGGCACTTTTCATCTCTGAGCAATTGCTCGACGTTTGCAATTTCTCACCTGAGCTCTCTTTAGACTGCGCAAGAGGATGAGCAGAAGATTAGGTGGCTAGAGAAGCCCAGAGCCCCAGTGTTCTTAGGCCTACAAAAGCGCTTCCAAGGAAGGGTGCTGGCTAGCAAGAGCTTTCAGTGCTGGCACTTTTCATCTCTGAGCAATTGCTCGACATTTGCAATTTCTCAACTCGTGTCTACGAGACAGAAAGAGAAAGACTGTGACATTTGGTGGGTAGAGAAGCGCAAAGCCCCAGTGCTGCTGCGCCTGTGAAAGCGCTTCCAAGGAAGGGTGCTGGCTAGCAACAGCTTTCAGTGCTGGCACTTTTCATCTCTGAGCAATTGCTTGACGTTTGCAATTTCTCACCTGAGCTCTCTTTAGACTGCACGAGAGGATGAGCAGAAGATTAGGTGGCTAGAGAAGCCCAGAGCCCCAGTGTTCTTAGGCCTACAAAAGCGCTTCCAAGGAAGGGTGCTGACTAGCAACAGCTTTCAGTGCTGGCACTTTTCATCTCTGAACAATTGCTCAACGTTTGCAATTTCTCACCTGAGCTGTCTTTAGACTGCGCGAGAGGATGAGCAGAAGAGTATGTGGCTAGGGAAGCCCAGAGCCCCAGTGTTCTTAGGCCTACAAAAGCGCTTCCAAGGAAGGGTGCTGGCTAGCAACAGCTTTCAGTGCTGGCACTTTTCATCTCTGAGCAATTGCTCGACGTTTGCAATTTCTCACCTGAGTTTTCTTTAGACTGCGCGAGAGGCTGAGCAGAAGATTAGGTGGCTGGAGAAGCCCAGAGCCCCAGTGTTCTTAGGGCTACAAAAGCGCTTCCAAGGAAGGGTGCTGGCTAGCAAGAGCTTTCAGTGCTGGCACTTTTCATCTCTGAGCAATTGCTCGACGTTTGCAATTTCTCAGCTCGTGTTTACGAGACGGAGAGATAGTGACCGTGATGTTTGGTGGCTAGAGAAGCGCAAAGCCCCAGTGTTGCTGCGCCTGTGAAAGCGCTTCCAAGGAAGGGTGCTGGCTAGCAACAGCTTTCAGTGCTGGCACTTTTCATCTCTGAGCAATTGCTGGACGTTTGCAATTTCTCACCTGAGCTCTCTTTAGAGTGCGCGAGAGGATGAGCAGAAGATTAGGTGGCTAGAGAAGCCCAGAGCCCCACTGTTCTTAGGCCTACAAAAGCGCTTCCAAGGAAGGGTGCTGGCTAGCAACAGCTTTCAGTGCTGGCACTTTTCATCTCTGAGCAATTGCTCGACGTTTGCAATTTCTCACCTGAGCTCTCTTTAGACTGCGCGACAGGATGAGCAGAAGATTAGGTGGCTAGAGAAGCCCAGAGCCCCACTGTTCTTAGGCCTACAAAAGCGCTTCCAAGGAAGGGTGCTGGCTAGCAACAGCTTTCAGTGGTGGCACTTTTCATCTCTGAGCAATTGCTCGACGTTTGCAATTTCTCCCCTGAGCTCTCTTTAGACTGCGCGAGAGGATGAGCAGAAGATTAGGTGGCTAGAGAAGCCCAGAGCCCCAGTGTTCTTAGGGCTACAAAAGCGCTTCCAAGGAAGGGTGCTGGCTAGCAAGAGCTTTCAGTGCTGGCACTTTTCATCTCTGAGCAATTGCACGACGTTTGCAATTTCTCACCTGAGCTCTCTTTAGACTGCGCGAGAGGATGAGCAGAAGATTAGGTGGCTAGAGAAGCCCAGAGCCCCACTGTTCTTAGGGCTACAAGAGCGCTTCCAAGGAAGGCTGCTGGCTAGCAACAGCTTTCAGTGCTGGCACTTTTCATCTCTGAGCAATTGCTCGACGTTTGCAATTTCTCACCTGAGCTCTCTTTAGAGTGCGCGAGAGGATGAGCAGAAGATTAGGTGGCTAGAGAAGCCCAGAGCCCCACTGTTCTTAGGCCTACAAGAGCGCTTCCAAGGAAGGGTGCTGGCTAGCAACAGCTTTCAGTGCTGGCGCTTTTCATCTCTGAGCAATTGCTCGACGTTTGCAATTTCTCAGCTCGTGCCTACGAGACAGAGATAGTGACCGTGATGTTTGATGGGTAGAGAAGCGCAAAGCCCCAGTGTTGCTGCGCCTGTGAAAGCGCTTCCAAGGAAGGGTGCTGGCTAGCAACAGCTTTCAGTGCTGGCACTTTTCATCTCTGAGCAATTGCTCGACGTTTGCAATTTCTCGGCTCTTGTCTACGAGACGGAGAGAGAGTGACCGCGATGTTTGGTGGCTAGACAAGCGCAAAGCCCCAGTGTTGCTGTGCCTGTGAAAGCGCTTCCAAGGCAGGGTGCTGGCTAGCAACAGCTTTCAGTGCTGGCACTTTTCATCTCTGAGCAATTGCTCGACGTTTGCAATTTCTCACCTGAGCTCTCTTTAGACTGCGCAAGAGGATGAGCAGAAGATTAGGTGGCTAGAGAAGCCCAGAGCCCCACTGTTCTTAGGCCTACAAAAGCGCTTCCAAGGAAGGGTGCTGGCTAGCAAGAGCTTTCAGTGCTGGCACTTTTCATCTCTGAGCAATTGCTCGACATTTGCAATTTCTCAACTCGTGTCTACGAGACAGAAAGAGAAAGACTGTGACATTTGGTGGGTAGAGAAGCGCAAAGCCCCAGTGCTGCTGCGCCTGTGAAAGCGCTTCCAAGGAAGGGTGCTGGCTAGCAACAGCTTTCAGTGCTGGCACTTTTCATCTCTGAGCAATTGCTCGACGTTTGCAATTTCTCACCTGAGCTCTCTTTAGACTGCACGAGAGGATGAGCAGAAGATTAGGTGGCTAGAGAAGCCCAGAGCCCCAGTGTTCTTAGGCCTACAAAAGCGCTTCCAAGGAAGGGTGCTGACTAGCAACAGCTTTCAGTGCTGGCACTTTTCATCTCTGAACAATTGCTCAACGTTTGCAATTTCTCACCTGAGCTGTCTTTAGACTGCGCGAGAGGATGAGCAGAAGAGTATGTGGCTAGGGAAGCCCAGAGCCCCAGTGTTCTTAGGCCTACAAAAGCGCTTCCAAGGAAGGGTGCTGGCTAGCAACAGCTTTCAGTGGTGGCACTTTTCATCTCTGAGCAATTGCTCGACGTTTGCAATTTCTCACCTGAGTTTTCTTTAGACTGCGCGAGAGGCTGAGCAGAAGATTAGGTGGCTGGAGAAGCCCAGAGCCCCAGTGTTCTTAGGGCTACAAAAGCGCTTCCAAGGAAGGGTGCTGGCTAGCAAGAGCTTTCAGTGCTGGCACTTTTCATCTCTGAGCAATTGCTCGACGTTTGCAATTTCTCAGCTCGTGTTTACGAGACGGAGAGATAGTGACCGTGATGTTTGGTGGCTAGAGAAGCGCAAAGCCCCAGTGTTGCTGCGCCTGTGAAAGCGCTTCCAAGGAAGGGTGCTGGCTAGCAACAGCTTTCAGTGCTGGCACTTTTCATCTCTGAGCAATTGCTGGACGTTTGCAATTTCTCACCTGAGCTCTCTTTAGAGTGCGCGAGAGGATGAGCAGAAGATTAGGTGGCTAGAGAAGCCCAGAGCCCCACTGTTCTTAGGCCTACAAAAGCGCTTCCAAGGAAGGGTGCTGGCTAGCAACAGCTTTCAGTGCTGGCACTTTTCATCTCTGAGCAATTGCTCGACGTTTGCAATTTCTCACCTGAGCTCTCTTTAGACTGCGCGACAGGATGAGCAGAAGATTAGGTGGCTAGAGAAGCCCAGAGCCCCACTGTTCTTAGGCCTACAAAAGCGCTTCCAAGGAAGGGTGCTGACTAGCAACAGCTTTCAGTGCTGGCACTTTTCATCTCTGAGCAATTGCTCGACGTTTGCAATTTCTCACCTGAGCGCTCTTTAGACTGCGCAAGAGGATGAACAGAAGATGAGGTGGCTAGAGAAGCCCAGAGCCCCAGTGTTCTTAGGGCTACAAGAGCGCTTCCAAGGAAGGGTGCTGGCTAGCCACAGCTTTCAGTGCTGGCACTTTTCATCTTTGAGCAATTGCTCGACGTTTGCAATTTCTCAGCTCTTGTCTACGAGACGGAAAGAGAATGACCGTGATGTTTGGTGGCTAGAGAAGCGCAAAGCCCCAGTGTTGCTGCGCCTGTGAAAGCGCTTCCAAGGAAGGGTGCTGGCTAGCAACAGCTTTCAGTGCTGGCACTTTTCATCTCTGAGCAATTGCTCGACATTTGCAATTTCTCACCTGAGCTCTCTTTAGACTGCGCGAGAGGATGAGCAGAAGATTAGGTGGCTAGAGAAGCCCAGAGCCCCACTGTTCTTAGGCCTACAAAAGCGCTTCCAAGGAAGGGTGCTGGCTAGCAAGAGCTTTCAGTGCTGGCACTTTTCATCTCTGAGCAATTGCTCGACGTTTGCAATTTCTCACCTGAGCTCTCTTTAGACTGCGCGAGAGGATGAGCAGAAGATTAGGTGGCTAGAGAAGCCCAGAGCCCCAGTGTTCTTAGGCCTACAAGAGCGCTTCCAAGGAAGGGTGCTGGCTAGCAACAGCTTTCAGTGGTGGCACTTTTCATCTTTGAGCAGTTGCTCGACGTTTGCAATTTCTCAGCTCTTGTCTACGAGACTGAAAGAGAATGACCGTGACGTATGGTGGGTAGAGAAGCGCAAAGCCCCAGTGTTGCTGCCCCTGTGAAAGCGCTTCCAAGGAAGGGTGCTGGCTAGCAACAGCTTTCAGTGCTGGCACTTTTCATCTCTGAGCAATTGCTCGACGTTTGCAATTTCTCAGCTCGTGTCTACGAAACAGAGAGATAGTGACCGTGACGTTTGGTGGGTAGAGAAGCGCAAAGCCCCAGTGTTGCTGCGCCTGTGAAAGCGCTTCCAAGGAAGGGTGCTGGCTAGCAACAGCTTTCAGTGCTGCCACTTTTCATCTCTGAGCAATTGCTCGACGTTTGCAATTTCTCCCCTGAGCTCTCTTTAGACTGCGCAAGAGGATGAGCAGAAGATTAGGTGGCTAGAGAAGCCCAGAGCCCCACTGTTCTTAGGGCTACAAAAGCGCTTCCAAGGAAGGGTGCTGGCTAGCAAGAGCTTTCAGTGCTGGCACTTTTCATCTCTGAGCAATTGCTCGACGTTTGCAATTTCTCACCTGAGCTCTCTTTAGAGTGCGCGAGAGGATGAGCAGAAGATTAGGTGGCTAGAGAAGCCCAGAGCCCCACTGTTCTTAGGCCTACAAGAGCGCTTCCAAGGAAGGGTGCTGGCTAGCAACAGCTTTCAGTGCTGGCGCTTTTCATCTCTGAGCAATTGCTCGACGTTTGCAATTTCTCAGCTCGTGCCTACGAGACAGAGATAGTGACCGTGATGTTTGATGGGTAGAGAAGCGCAAAGCCCCAGTGTTGCTGCGCCTGTGAAAGCGCTTCCAAGGAAGGGTGCTGGCTAGCAACAGCTTTCAGTGCTGGCACTTTTCATCTCTGAGCAATTGCTCGACGTTTGCAATTTCTCGGCTCTTGTCTACGAGACGGAGAGAGAGTGACCGCGATGTTTGGTGGCTAGACAAGCGCAAAGCCCCAGTGTTGCTGTGCCTGTGAAAGCGCTTCCAAGGCAGGGTGCTGGCTAGCAACAGCTTTCAGTGCTGGCACTTTTCATCTCTGAGCAATTGCTCGACGTTTGCAATTTCTCACCTGAGCTCTCTTTAGACTGCGCAAGAGGATGAGCAGAAGATTAGGTGGCTAGAGAAGCCCAGAGCCCCACTGTTCTTAGGCCTACAAAAGCGCTTCCAAGGAAGGGTGCTGGCTAGCAAGAGCTTTCAGTGCTGGCACTTTTCATCTCTGAGCAATTGCTCGACATTTGCAATTTCTCAACTCGTGTCTACGAGACAGAAAGAGAAAGACTGTGACATTTGGTGGGTAGAGAAGCGCAAAGCCCCAGTGCTGCTGCGCCTGTGAAAGCGCTTCCAAGGAAGGGTGCTGGCTAGCAACAGCTTTCAGTGCTGGCACTTTTCATCTCTGAGCAATTGCTCGACGTTTGCAATTTCTCACCTGAGCTCTCTTTAGACTGCACGAGAGGATGAGCAGAAGATTAGGTGGCTAGAGAAGCCCAGAGCCCCAGTGTTCTTAGGCCTACAAAAGCGCTTCCAAGGAAGGGTGCTGACTAGCAACAGCTTTCAGTGCTGGCACTTTTCATCTCTGAACAATTGCTCAACGTTTGCAATTTCTCACCTGAGCTGTCTTTAGACTGCGCGAGAGGATGAGCAGAAGAGTATGTGGCTAGGGAAGCCCAGAGCCCCAGTGTTCTTAGGCCTACAAAAGCGCTTCCAAGGAAGGGTGCTGGCTAGCAACAGCTTTCAGTGGTGGCACTTTTCATCTCTGAGCAATTGCTCGACGTTTGCAATTTCTCACCTGAGTTTTCTTTAGACTGCGCGAGAGGCTGAGCAGAAGATTAGGTGGCTGGAGAAGCCCAGAGCCCCACTGTTCTTAGGGCTACAAAAGCGCTTCCAAGGAAGGGTGCTGGCTAGCAAGAGCTTTCAGTGCTGGCACTTTTCATCTCTGAGCAATTGCTCGACGTTTGCAATTTCTCAGCTCGTGTTTACGAGACGGAGAGATAGTGACCGTGATGTTTGGTGGCTAGAGAAGCGCAAAGCCCCAGTGTTGCTGCGCCTGTGAAAGCGCTTCCAAGGAAGGGTGCTGGCTAGCAACAGCTTTCAGTGCTGGCACTTTTCATCTCTGAGCAATTGCTGGACGTTTGCAATTTCTCACCTGAGCTCTCTTTAGAGTGCGCGAGAGGATGAGCAGAAGATTAGGTGGCTAGAGAAGCCCAGAGCCCCACTGTTCTTAGGCCTACAAAAGCGCTTCCAAGGAAGGGTGCTGGCTAGCAACAGCTTTCAGTGCTGGCACTTTTCATCTCTGAGCAATTGCTCGACGTTTGCAATTTCTCACCTGAGCTCTCTTTAGACTGCGCGACAGGATGAGCAGAAGATTAGGTGGCTAGAGAAGCCCAGAGCCCCACTGTTCTTAGGCCTACAAAAGCGCTTCCAAGGAAGGGTGCTGACTAGCAACAGCTTTCAGTGCTGGCACTTTTCATCTCTGAGCAATTGCTCGACGTTTGCAATTTCTCACCTGAGCGCTCTTTAGACTGCGCAAGAGGATGAACAGAAGATGAGGTGGCTAGAGAAGCCCAGAGCCCCAGTGTTCTTAGGGCTACAAGAGCGCTTCCAAGGAAGGGTGCTGGCTAGCCACAGCTTTCAGTGCTGGCACTTTTCATCTTTGAGCAATTGCTCGACGTTTGCAATTTCTCAGCTCTTGTCTACGAGACGGAAAGAGAATGACCGTGATGTTTGGTGGCTAGAGAAGCGCAAAGCCCCAGTGTTGCTGCGCCTGTGAAAGCGCTTCCAAGGAAGGGTGCTGGCTAGCAACAGCTTTCAGTGCTGGCACTTTTCATCTCTGAGCAATTGCTCGACATTTGCAATTTCTCACCTGAGCTCTCTTTAGACTGCGCGAGAGGATGAGCAGAAGATTAGGTGGCTAGAGAAGCCCAGAGCCCCACTGTTCTTAGGCCTACAAAAGCGCTTCCAAGGAAGGGTGCTGGCTAGCAAGAGCTTTCAGTGCTGGCACTTTTCATCTCTGAGCAATTGCTCGACGTTTGCAATTTCTCACCTGAGCTCTCTTTAGACTGCGCGAGAGGATGAGCAGAAG
The DNA here is from genome assembly GCA_037962945.1 of Sarcoramphus papa. Lineage (NCBI taxonomy): Eukaryota > Metazoa > Chordata > Aves > Accipitriformes > Cathartidae > Sarcoramphus > Sarcoramphus papa. The sequence goes on from CM075586.1 coordinate 97,614,129, forward strand.
ATTAGGTGGCTAGAGAAGCCCAGAGCCCCAGTGTTCTTAGGCCTACAAGAGCGCTTCCAAGGAAGGGTGCTGGCTAGCAACAGCTTTCAGTGGTGGCACTTTTCATCTTTGAGCAGTTGCTCGACGTTTGCAATTTCTCAGCTCTTGTCTACGAGACTGAAAGAGAATGACCGTGACGTATGGTGGGTAGAGAAGCGCAAAGCCCCAGTGTTGCTGCCCCTGTGAAAGCGCTTCCAAGGAAGGGTGCTGGCTAGCAACAGCTTTCAGTGCTGGCACTTTTCATCTCTGAGCAATTGCTCGACGTTTGCAATTTCTCAGCTCGTGTCTACGAAACAGAGAGATAGTGACCGTGACGTTTGGTGGGTAGAGAAGCGCAAAGCCCCAGTGTTGCTGCGCCTGTGAAAGCGCTTCCAAGGAAGGGTGCTGGCTAGCAACAGCTTTCAGTGCTGCCACTTTTCATCTCTGAGCAATTGCTCGACGTTTGCAATTTCTCCCCTGAGCTCTCTTTAGACTGCGCAAGAGGATGAGCAGAAGATTAGGTGGCTAGAGAAGCCCAGAGCCCCACTGTTCTTAGGGCTACAAAAGCGCTTCCAAGGAAGGGTGCTGGCTAGCAAGAGCTTTCAGTGCTGGCACTTTTCATCTCTGAGCAATTGCTCGACGTTTGCAATTTCTCACCTGAGCTCTCTTTAGAGTGCGCGAGAGGATGAGCAGAAGATTAGGTGGCTAGAGAAGCCCAGAGCCCCACTGTTCTTAGGCCTACAAGAGCGCTTCCAAGGAAGGGTGCTGGCTAGCAACAGCTTTCAGTGCTGGCGCTTTTCATCTCTGAGCAATTGCTCGACGTTTGCAATTTCTCAGCTCGTGCCTACGAGACAGAGATAGTGACCGTGATGTTTGATGGGTAGAGAAGCGCAAAGCCCCAGTGTTGCTGCGCCTGTGAAAGCGCTTCCAAGGAAGGGTGCTGGCTAGCAACAGCTTTCAGTGCTGGCACTTTTCATCTCTGAGCAATTGCTCGACGTTTGCAATTTCTCGGCTCTTGTCTACGAGACGGAGAGAGAGTGACCGCGATGTTTGGTGGCTAGACAAGCGCAAAGCCCCAGTGTTGCTGTGCCTGTGAAAGCGCTTCCAAGGCAGGGTGCTGGCTAGCAACAGCTTTCAGTGCTGGCACTTTTCATCTCTGAGCAATTGCTCGACGTTTGCAATTTCTCACCTGAGCTCTCTTTAGACTGCGCAAGAGGATGAGCAGAAGATTAGGTGGCTAGAGAAGCCCAGAGCCCCACTGTTCTTAGGCCTACAAAAGCGCTTCCAAGGAAGGGTGCTGGCTAGCAAGAGCTTTCAGTGCTGGCACTTTTCATCTCTGAGCAATTGCTCGACATTTGCAATTTCTCAACTCGTGTCTACGAGACAGAAAGAGAAAGACTGTGACATTTGGTGGGTAGAGAAGCGCAAAGCCCCAGTGCTGCTGCGCCTGTGAAAGCGCTTCCAAGGAAGGGTGCTGGCTAGCAACAGCTTTCAGTGCTGGCACTTTTCATCTCTGAGCAATTGCTTGACGTTTGCAATTTCTCACCTGAGCTCTCTTTAGACTGCACGAGAGGATGAGCAGAAGATTAGGTGGCTAGAGAAGCCCAGAGCCCCACTGTTCTTAGGCCTACAAAAGCGCTTCCAAGGAAGGGTGCTGACTAGCAACAGCTTTCAGTGCTGGCACTTTTCATCTCTGAGCAATTGCTCAACGTTTGCAATTTCTCACCTGAGCTGTCTTTAGACTGCGCGAGAGGATGAGCAGAAGAGTATGTGGCTAGGGAAGCCCAGAGCCCCAGTGTTCTTAGGCCTACAAAAGCGCTTCCAAGGAAGGGTGCTGGCTAGCAACAGCTTTCAGTGCTGGCACTTTTCATCTCTGAGCAATTGCTCGACGTTTGCAATTTCTCACCTGAGTTTTCTTTAGACTGCGCGAGAGGCTGAGCAGAAGATTAGGTGGCTGGAGAAGCCCAGAGCCCCAGTGTTCTTAGGGCTACAAAAGCGCTTCCAAGGAAGGGTGCTGGCTAGCAAGAGCTTTCAGTGCTGGCACTTTTCATCTCTGAGCAATTGCTCGACGTTTGCAATTTCTCAGCTCGTGTTTACGAGACGGAGAGATAGTGACCGTGATGTTTGGTGGCTAGAGAAGCGCAAAGCCCCAGTGTTGCTGCGCCTGTGAAAGCGCTTCCAAGGAAGGGTGCTGGCTAGCAACAGCTTTCAGTGCTGGCACTTTTCATCTCTGAGCAATTGCTGGACGTTTGCAATTTCTCACCTGAGCTCTCTTTAGAGTGCGCGAGAGGATGAGCAGAAGATTAGGTGGCTAGAGAAGCCCAGAGCCCCACTGTTCTTAGGCCTACAAAAGCGCTTCCAAGGAAGGGTGCTGGCTAGCAACAGCTTTCAGTGCTGGCACTTTTCATCTCTGAGCAATTGCTCGACGTTTGCAATTTCTCACCTGAGCTCTCTTTAGACTGCGCGACAGGATGAGCAGAAGATTAGGTGGCTAGAGAAGCCCAGAGCCCCACTGTTCTTAGGCCTACAAAAGCGCTTCCAAGGAAGGGTGCTGGCTAGCAACAGCTTTCAGTGGTGGCACTTTTCATCTCTGAGCAATTGCTCGACGTTTGCAATTTCTCCCCTGAGCTCTCTTTAGACTGCGCGAGAGGATGAGCAGAAGATTAGGTGGCTAGAGAAGCCCAGAGCCCCAGTGTTCTTAGGGCTACAAAAGCGCTTCCAAGGAAGGGTGCTGGCTAGCAACAGCTTTCAGTGCTGGCACTTTTCATCTCTGAGCAATTGCACGACGTTTGCAATTTCTCACCTGAGCTCTCTTTAGACTGCGCGAGAGGATGAGCAGAAGATTAGGTGGCTAGAGAAGCCCAGAGCCCCACTGTTCTTAGGGCTACAAGAGCGCTTCCAAGGAAGGGTGCTGGCTAGCAACAGCTTTCAGTGCTGGCACTTTTCATCTCTGAGCAATTGCTCGACGTTTGCAATTTCTCACCTGAGCTCTCTTTAGAGTGCGCGAGAGGATGAGCAGAAGATTAGGTGGCTAGAGAAGCCCAGAGCCCCACTGTTCTTAGGCCTACAAGAGCGCTTCCAAGGAAGGGTGCTGGCTAGCAACAGCTTTCAGTGCTGGCGCTTTTCATCTCTGAGCAATTGCTCGACGTTTGCAATTTCTCAGCTCGTGCCTACGAGACAGAGATAGTGACCGTGATGTTTGATGGGTAGAGAAGCGCAAAGCCCCAGTGTTGCTGCGCCTGTGAAAGCGCTTCCAAGGAAGGGTGCTGGCTAGCAACAGCTTTCAGTGCTGGCACTTTTCATCTCTGAGCAATTGCTCGACGTTTGCAATTTCTCGGCTCTTGTCTACGAGACGGAGAGAGAGTGACCGCGATGTTTGGTGGCTAGACAAGCGCAAAGCCCCAGTGTTGCTGTGCCTGTGAAAGCGCTTCCAAGGCAGGGTGCTGGCTAGCAACAGCTTTCAGTGCTGGCACTTTTCATCTCTGAGCAATTGCTCGACGTTTGCAATTTCTCACCTGAGCTCTCTTTAGACTGCGCAAGAGGATGAGCAGAAGATTAGGTGGCTAGAGAAGCCCAGAGCCCCACTGTTCTTAGGCCTACAAAAGCGCTTCCAAGGAAGGGTGCTGGCTAGCAAGAGCTTTCAGTGCTGGCACTTTTCATCTCTGAGCAATTGCTCGACATTTGCAATTTCTCAACTCGTGTCTACGAGACAGAAAGAGAAAGACTGTGACATTTGGTGGGTAGAGAAGCGCAAAGCCCCAGTGCTGCTGCGCCTGTGAAAGCGCTTCCAAGGAAGGGTGCTGGCTAGCAACAGCTTTCAGTGCTGGCACTTTTCATCTCTGAGCAATTGCTTGACGTTTGCAATTTCTCACCTGAGCTCTCTTTAGACTGCACGAGAGGATGAGCAGAAGATTAGGTGGCTAGAGAAGCCCAGAGCCCCAGTGTTCTTAGGCCTACAAAAGCGCTTCCAAGGAAGGGTGCTGACTAGCAACAGCTTTCAGTGCTGGCACTTTTCATCTCTGAACAATTGCTCAACGTTTGCAATTTCTCACCTGAGCTGTCTTTAGACTGCGCGAGAGGATGAGCAGAAGAGTATGTGGCTAGGGAAGCCCAGAGCCCCAGTGTTCTTAGGCCTACAAAAGCGCTTCCAAGGAAGGGTGCTGGCTAGCAACAGCTTTCAGTGCTGGCACTTTTCATCTCTGAGCAATTGCTCGACGTTTGCAATTTCTCACCTGAGCGCTCTTTAGACTGCGCGAGAAGATGAGCAGAAGAGTAGGTGGCTGGAGAAGCCCAGAGCCCCAGTGTTCTTAGGGCTACAAAAGCGCTTCCAAGGAAGGGTGCTGGCTAGCAAGAGCTTTCAGTGCTGGCACTTTTCATCTCTGAGCAATTGCTCGACGTTTGCAATTTCTCAGCTCGTGTTTACGAGACGGAGAGATAGTGACCGTGATGTTTGGTGGCTAGAGAAGCGGAAAGCCCCAGTGTTGCTGCGCCTGTGAAAGCGCTTCCAAGGAAGGGTGCTGGCTAGCAACAGCTTTCAGTGCTGGCACTTTTCATCTCTGAGCAATTGCTGGACGTTTGCAATTTCTCACCTGAGCTCTCTTTAGAGTGCGCGAGAGGATGAGCAGAAGATTAGGTGGCTAGAGAAGCCCAGAGCCCCACTGTTCTTAGGCCTACAAAAGCGCTTCCAAGGAAGGGTGCTGGCTAGCAACAGCTTTCAGTGCTGGCACTTTTCATCTCTGAGCAATTGCTCGACGTTTGCAATTTCTCACCTGAGCTCTCTTTAGACTGCGCGACAGGATGAGCAGAAGATTAGGTGGCTAGAGAAGCCCAGAGCCCCACTGTTCTTAGGCCTACAAAAGCGCTTCCAAGGAAGGGTGCTGGCTAGAAACAGTTTTCAGTGGTGGCACTTTTCATCTCTGAGCAATTGCTCGACGTTTGCAATTTCTCACCTGAGCTCTCTTTAGACTGCGCGAGAGGATGAGCAGAAGATTAGGTGGCTAGAGAAGCCCAGAGCCCCAGTGTTCTTAGGGCTACAAAAGCGCTTCCAAGGAAGGGTGCTGGCTAGCAACAGCTTTCAGTGCTGGCACTTTTCATCTCTGAGGAATTGCACGACGTTTGCAATTTCTCACCTGAGCTCTCTTTAGACTGCGCGAGAGGATGAGCAGAAGATTAGGTGGCTAGAGAAGCCCAGAGCCCCACTGTTCTTAGGGCTACAAGAGCGCTTCCAAGGAAGGCTGCTGGCTAGCAACAGCTTTCAGTGCTGGCACTTTTCATCTCTGAGCAATTGCTCGACGTTTGCAATTTCTCAGCTCGTGTCTACGAGAAGGTAAGAAAATGACCGTGACGTTTGGTGGGTAGAGAAGCGCAAAGCCCCAGTGTTGCTGCGCCTGTGAAAGCGCTTCCAAGGAAGGGTGCTGGCTAGCAACAGCTTTCAGTGCTGGCACTTTTCATCTCTGAGCAATTGCTCGACGTTTGCAATTTTTCGGCTCGTGTTTACGAGACGGAGAGATAGTGACCGTGACGTTTGGTGGCTAGAGAAGCGCAAAGCCCCAGTGTTGCTGCGCCTGTGAAAGCGCTTCCAAGGAAGGGTGCTGGCTAGCAAGAGCTTTCAGTGCTGGCACTTTTCATCTCTGACCAATTGCTGGACATTTGCAATTTCTCACCTGAGCTCTCTTTAGACTGCGCGAGAGGATGAGCAGAAGATTAGGTGGCTAGAGAAGCCCAGAGCCCCAGTGTTCTTAGGCCTACAAGAGCGCTTCCAAGGAAGGCTGCTGGCTAGCAACAGCTTTCAGTGCTGGCACTTTTCATCTCTGAGCAATTGCTCGACGTTTGCAATTTCTCAGCTCGTGTCTACGAGAAGGTAAGAAAATGACCGTGACGTTTGGTGGCTAGAGAAGCGCAAAGCCCCAGTGTTGCTGCCCCTGTGAAAGCGCTTCCAAGGAAGGGTGCTGGCTAGCAACAGCTTTCAGTGCTAGCACTTTTCATCTCTGAGCAATTGCTGGATGTTTCCAATTTCACAGCTCGTGTCTACGAGACGGAAAGAGAATGACCGTGATGTTTGGTGGGTAGAGAAGCGCAAAGCCCCAGTGTTGCTGCGCCTGTGAAAGCGCTTCCAAGGAAGGGTGCTGGCTAGCAACAGCTTTCAGTGCTGCCACTTTTCATCTCTGAGCAATTGCTCAACGTTTGCAATTTCTCCCCTGAGCTCTCTTTAGACTGCGCGAGAGGATGAGCAGAAGATTAGGTGGCTAGAGAAGCCCAGAGCCCCAGTGTTCTTAGGCCTACAAAAGCGCTTCCAAGGAAGGGTGCTGGCTAGCAACAGCTTTCAGTGCTGGCACTTTTCATCTCTGAGCAATTGCTCGACGTTTGCAATTTCTCAGCTCTTATGTACGATACAGAGATAGTGACCGTGATGTTTGGTGGGTAGAGAAGCGCAAAGCCCCAGTGTTGCTGCGCCTGTGAAAGCGCTTCCAAGGAAGGGTGCTGGCTAGTAACAGCTTTCAGTGCTGGCACTTTTCATCTCTGAGCAATTGCTCGACGTTTGCTATCTCTCACCTGAGCTCTCTTTAGAGTGCGCGAGAGGATGAGCAGAAGATTAGGTGGCTAGAGAAGCCCAGAGCCCCAGTGTTCTTAGGGCTACAAAAGCGCTTCCAAGGAAGGCTGCTGGCTAGCCACAGCTTTCAGTGCTGGCACTTTTCATCTCTGAGCAATTGCTCGACGTTTGCAATTTCTCAGCTCGTGTCTATGAGACGGAAAGAGAATGACCGTGATGTTTGTTGGCTAGAGAAGCGCAAAGCCCCAGTGTTGCTGCGCCTGTGAAAGCGCTTCCAAGGCAGGGTGCTGGCTAGCAACAGCTTTCAGTGCTGGCACTTTTCATCTCTGAGCAATTGCTCGACGTTTGCAATTTCTCCCCTGAGCTCTCTTTAGACTGCGCGAGAGGATGAGCAGAAGATTAGGTGGCTAGAGAAGCCCAGAGCCCCAGTGTTCTTAGGCCTACAAGAGCGCTTCCAAGGAAGGCTGCTGGCTAGCAACAGCTTTCAGTGCTGGCACTTTTCATCTCTGAGCAATTGCTCGACGTTTGCAATTTCTCAGCTCGTGTCTACGAGAAGGTAAGAAAATGACCGTGACGTTTGGTGGCTAGAGAAGCGCAAAGCCCCAGTGTTGCTGCGCCTGTGAAAGCGCTTCCAAGGAAGGGTGCTGGCTAGCAACAGCTTTCAGTGCTAGCACTTTTCATCTCTGAGCAATTGCTGGATGTTTCCAATTTCACAGCTCGTGTCTACGAGACGGAAAGAGAATGACCGTGATGTTTGGTGGGTAGAGAAGCGCAAAGCCCCAGTGTTGCTGCGCCTGTGAAAGCGCTTCCAAGGAAGGGTGCTGGCTAGCAACAGCTTTCAGTGCTGCCACTTTTCATCTCTGAGCAATTGCTCAACGTTTGCAATCTCTCACCTGAGCGCTCTTTAAACTGCGCGAGAGGATGAGCAGAAGATTAGGTGGCTAGAGAAGCCCAGAGCCCCACTGTTCTTAGGCCTACAAAAGCGCTTCCAAGGAAGGGTGCTGGCTAGCAACAGCTTTCAGTGCTGGCACTTTTCATCTCTGAGCAATTGCTCGACGTTTGCAATTTCTCAGCTCTTGTCTACGAAACAGAGAGATAGTGACCGTGACGTTTGGTGGGTAGAGTAGCGCAAAGCCCCAGTGTTGCTGCGCCTGTGAAAGCGCTTCCAAGGAAGGGTGCTGGCTAGCAACAGCTTTCAGTGCTGCCACTTTTCATCTCTGAGCAATTGCTCAACGTTTGCAATTTCTCACCTGAGCGCTCTTTAGACTGCGCGAGAGGATGAGCAGAAGATTAGGTGGCTAGAGAAGCCCAGAGCCCCAGTGTTCTTAGGGCTACAAAAGCGCTTCCAAGGAAGGGTGCTGGCTAGCAACAGCTTTCAGTGCTGGCACTTTTCATCTCTGAGCAATTGCTCGACGTTTGCAATTTCTCAGCTCGTGTTTACGAGACGGAGAGATAGTGACCGTGATGTTTGGTGGCTAGAGAAGCGCAAAGCCCCAGTGTTGCTGCGCCTGTGAAAGCGCTTCCAAGGCAGGGTGCTGGCTAGCAACAGCTTTCAGTGCTGGCACTTTTCATCTCTGAGCAATTGCTCGACGTTTGCAATTTCTCACCTGAGCTCTCTTTAGAGTGCACGAGAGGATGAGCAGAAGATTAGGTGGCTAGAGAAGCCCAGAGCCCCAGTGTTCTTAGGCCTACAAAAGCGCTTCCAAGGAAGGGTGCTGACTAGCAACAGCTTTCAGTGCTGGCACTTTTCATCTCTGAGCAATTGCTCGACGTTTGCAATTTCTCACCTGAGCGCTCTTTAGACTGCGCAAGAGGATGAGCAGAAGATGAGGTGGCTAGAGAAGCCCAGAGCCCCACTGTTCTTAGGGCTACAAGAGCGCTTCCAAGGAAGGGTGCTGGCTAGCAACAGCTTTCAGTGCTGGCACTTTTCATCTTTGAGCAATTGCTCGACGTTTGCAATTTCTCAGCTCTTGTCTACGAGACGGAAAGAGAATGACCGTGATGTTTGGTGGCTAGAGAAGCGCAAAGCCCCAGTGTTGCTGCGCCTGTGAAAGCGCTTCCAAGGAAGGGTGCTGGCTAGCAACAGCTTTCAGTGCTGGCACTTTTCATCTCTGAGCAATTGCCGGACGTTTGCAATTTCTCACCTGAGTTTTCTTTAGACTGCGCGAGAGGCTGAGCAGAAGATTAGGTGGCTAGAGAAGCCCAGAGCCCCACTGTTCTTAGGGCTACAAAAGCGCTTCCAAGGAAGGGTGCTGGCTAGCAACAGCTTTCAGTGCTGGCACTTTTCATCTCTGAGCAATTGCTCGACGTTTGCAATTTCTCAGCTCGTGTTTACGAGACGGAGAGATAGTGACCGTGATGTTTGGTGGCTAGAGAAGCGCAAAGCCCCAGTGTTGCTGCGCCTGTGAAAGCGCTTCCAAGGAAGGGTGCTGGCTAGCAAGAGCTTTCAGTGCTGGCACTTTTCATCTCTGAGCAATTGCTCGACGTTTGCAATTTCTCACCTGAGCTCTCTTTAGACTGCGCGAGAGGATGAGCAGAAGATTAGGTGGCTAGAGAAGCCCAGAGCCCCACTGTTCTTAGGCCTACAAAAGCGCTTCCAAGGAAGGGTGCTGGCTAGCAAGAGCTTTCAGTGCTGGCACTTTTCATCTCTGAGCAATTGCTCGACGTTTGCAATTTCTCAGCTCGTGCCTACGAGACAGAGATAGTGACCGTGATGTTTGGTGGGTAGAGAAGCGCAAAGCCCCAGTGTTGCTGCGCCTGTGAAAGCGCTTCCAAGGAAGGGTGCTGGCTAGCAACAGCTTTCAGTGCTGGCACTTTTCATCTCTGAGCAATTGCTCGACGTTTGCAATTTCTCGGCTCTTGTCTACGAGACGGAGAGATAGTGACCGTGATGTTTGGTGGCTAGAGAAGCGCAAAGCCCCAGTGTTGCTGTGCCTGTGAAAGCGCTTCCAAGGAAGGGTGCTGGCTAGCAACAGCTTTCAGTGCTGGCACTTTTCATCTCTGAGCAATTGTTCGACGTTTGCGACTTCTCACCTGAGCTCTCTTTAGACTGCGCGACAGGATGAGCAGAAGATTAGGTGGCTAGAGAAGCCCAGAGCCCCACTGTTCTTAGGCCTACAAAAGCGCTTCCAAGGAAGGGTGCTGGCTAGCAACAGCTTTCAGTGCTGGCACTTTTCATCTCTGAGCAATTGCTCGACGTTTGCAATTTCTCAACTCGTGTCTACGAGACAGAAAGAGAAAGACTGTGACATTTGGTGGGTAGAGAAGCGCAAAGCCCCAGTGTTGCTGCGCCTGTGAAAGCGCTTCCAAGGAAGGGTGCTGGCTAGCAACAGCTTTCAGTGCTGGCACTTTTCATCTCTGAGCAATTGCTTGACGTTTGCAATTTCTCACCTGAGCTCTCTTTAGACTGCACGAGAGGATGAGCAGAAGATTAGGTGGCTAGAGAAGCCCAGAGCCCCAGTGTTCTTAGGCCTACAAGAGCGCTTCCAAGGAAGGGTGCTGACTAGCAACAGCTTTCAGTGCTGGCACTTTTCATCTTTGAGCAGTTGCTCGACGTTTGCAATTTTTCGGCTCGTGTTTACGAGACTGAAAGAGAATGACCGTGATGTTTGGTGGGTAGAGTAGCGCAAAGCCCCAGTGTTGCTGCGCCTGTGAAAGCGCTTCCAAGGAAGGGTGCTGGCTAGCAACAGCTTTCAGTGGTGGCACTTTTCATCTCTGAGCAATTGCTCGACGTTTGCAATTTCTCACCTGAGCTCTCTTTAGAGTGCGCGAGAGGATGAGCAGAAGATTAGGTGGCTAGAGAAGCCCAGAGCCCCAGTGTTCTTAGGGCTACAAAAGCGCTTCCAAGGAAGGGTGCTGGCTAGCAAGAGCTTTCAGTGCTGGCACTTTTCATCTCTGAGCAATTGCTCGACGTTTGCAATTTCTCACCTGAGCTCTCTTTAGACTGCGCGAGAGGATGAGCAGAAGATTAGGTGGCTAGAGAAGCCCAGAGCCCCACTGTTCTTAGGGCTACAAGAGCGCTTCCAAGGAAGGGTGCTGGCTAGCCACAGCTTTCAGTGCTGGCACTTTTCATCTTTGAGCAATTGCTCGACGTTTGCAATTTCTCAGCTCTTGTCTACGAGAAGGAAAGAGAATGACCGTGATGTTTGGTGGGTAGAGAAGCGCAAAGCCCCAGTGTTGCTGCGCCTGTGAAAGCGCTTCCAAGGCAGGGTGCTGGCTAGCAACAGCTTTCAGTGCTGGCACTTTTCATCTCTGAGCAATTGCTCGACGTTTGCAATTTCTCACCTGAGCTCTCTTTAGAGTGCGCAAGAGGATGAGCAGAAGATTAGGTGGCTAGAGAAGCCCAGAGCCCCACTGTTCTTAGGCCTACAAAAGCGCTTCCAAGGAAGGGTGCTGGCTAGCAACAGCTTTCAGTGGTGGCACTTTTCATCTCTGAGCAATTGCTGGACGTTTGCAATTTCTCACCTGAGCTCTCTTTAGACTGCGCGAGAGGATGAGCAGAAGATTAGGTGGCTAGAGAAGCCAAGAGCCCCAGTGTTCTTAGGGCTACAAAAGCACTTCCAAGGAAGGGTGCTGGCTAGCAACAGCTTTCAGTGCTGGCACTTTTCATCTCTGAGCAATTGCTCGACGTTTGCAATTTCTCACCTGAGCTCTCTTTAGACTGCGCAAGAGGATGAGCAGAAGATTAGGTGGCTAGAGAAGCCCAGAGCCCCAGTGTTCTTAGGCCTACAAGAGCGCTTCCAAGGAAGGCTGCTGGCTAGCAACAGCTTTCAGTGCTGGCACTTTTCATCTCTGAGCAATTGCTCGACGTTTGCAATTTCTCAGCTCGTGTCTACGAGAAGGTAAGAAAATGACCGTGACGTTTGGTGGCTAGAGAAGCGCAAAGCCCCAGTGTTGCTGCGCCTGTGAAAGCACTTCCAAGGAAGGGTGCTGGCTAGCAACAGCTTTCAGTGCTGGCACTTTTCATCTCTGAGCAATTGCTCGACGTTTGCAATTTTTCGGCTCGTGTTTACGAGACGGAGAGATAGTGACCGTGATGTTTGGTGGCTAGAGAAGCGCAAAGCCCCAGTGTTGCTGCGCCTGTGAAAGCGCTTCCAAGGAAGGGTGCTGGCTAGCAAGAGCTTTCAGTGCTGGCACTTTTCATCTCTGAGCAATTGCTGGACGTTTGCAATTTCTCACCTGAGCGCTCTTTAGACTGCGCGAGAGGATGAGCAGAAGAGTAGGTGGCTAGAGAAGCCCAGAGCCCCACTGTTCTTAGGCCTACAAAAGCGCTTCCAAGGAAGGGTGCTGGCTAGCAACAGCTTTCAGTGCTGGCACTTTTCATCTCTGAGCAATTGCTCGACGTTTGCAATTTCTCAGCTCTTGTCTACGAAACAGTGAGATAGTGACCGTGACGTTTGGTGGGTAGAGAAGCGCAAAGCCCCAGTGTTGCTGCCCCTGTGAAAGCGCTTCCAAGGAAGGGTGCTGGCTAGCAACAGCTTTCAGTGCTAGCACTTTTCATCTCTGAGCAATTGCTGGATGTTTCCAATTTCACAGCTTGTGTCTACGAGACGGAATGAGAATGACCGTGATGTTTGGTGGGTAGAGAAGCGCAAAGCCCCAGTGTTGCTGCGCCTGTGAAAGCGCTTCCAAGGAAGGGTGCTGGCTAGCAACAGCTTTCAGTGCTGCCACTTTTCATCTCTGAGCAATTGCTCAACGTTTGCAATTTCTCCCCTGAGCTCTCTTTAGACTGCGCGAGAGGATGAGCAGAAGATTAGGTGGCTAGAGAAGCCCAGAGCCCCAGTGTTCTTAGGCCTACAAAAGCGCTTCCAAGGAAGGGTGCTGGCTAGCAACAGCTTTCAGTGCTGGCACTTTTCATCTCTGAGCAATTGCTCGACGTTTGCAATTTCTCAGCTCTTGTCTACGAAACAGAGAGATAGTGACCGTGACGTTTGGTGGGTAGAGAAGCGCAAAGCCCCAGTGTTGCTGCGCCTGTGAAAGCGCTTCCAAGGAAGGGTGCTGGCTAGCAACAGCTTTCAGTGCTGCCACTTTTCATCTCTGAGCAATTGCTCAACGTTTGCAATTTCTCACCTGAGCGCTCTTTAGACTGCGCGAGAGGATGAGCAGAAGATTAGGTGGCTAGAGAAGCCCAGAGCCCCAGTGTTCTAAGGGCTACAAAAGCGCTTCCAAGGAAGGGTGCTGGCTAGCAACAGCTTTCAGTGCTGGCACTTTTCATCTCTGAGCAATTGCTCGACGTTTGCAATTTCTCAGCTCGTGTTTACGAGACGGAGAGATAGTGACCGTGATGTTTGGTGGCTAGAGAAGCGCAAAGCCCCAGTGTTGCTGCGCCTGTGAAAGCGCTTCCAAGGAAGGGTGCTGGCTAGCAACAGCTTTCAGTGCTGGCACTTTTCATCTCTGAGCAATTGCTCGACATTTGCAATTTCTCACCTGAGCTCTCTTTACACTGCGCGAGAGGATGAGCAGAAGATTAGGTGGCTAGAGAAGCCCAGAGCCCCAGTGTTCTTAGGGCTACAAAAGCGCTTCCAAGGAAGGGTGCTGGCTAGCAAGAGCTTTCAGTGCTGGCACTTTTCATCTCTGAGCAATTGCTCGACGTTTGCAATTTCTCACCTGAGCTCTCTTTAGACTGCGCGAGAGGATGAGCAGAAGATTAGGTGGCTAGAGAAGCCCAGAGCCCCACTGTTCTTAGGCCTACAAGAGCGCTTCCAAGGAAGGGTGCTGGCTAGCCACAGCTTTCAGTGCTGGCACTTTTCATCTTTGAGCAGTTGCTCGACGTTTGCAATTTCTCAGCTCTTGTCTACGAGACTGAAAGAGAATGACCGTGATGTTTGGTGGGTAGAGTAGCGCAAAGCCCCAGTGTTGCTGTGCCTGTGAAAGCGCTTCCAAGGAAGGGTGCTGGCTAGCAACAGCTTTCAGTGCTGGCACTTTTCATCTCTGAGCAATTGCTCGACGTTTGCAATTTCTCACCTGAGCTCTCTTTAGACTGCGCGAGAGGATGAGCACAAGATTAGGTGGCTAGAGAAGCCCAGAGCCCCAGTGTTCTTAGGCCTACAAGAGCGCTTCCAAGGAAGGGTGCTGGCTAGCAACAGCTTTCAGTGCTGGCACTTTTCATCTTTGAGCAGTTGCTCGACGTTTGCAATTTCTCAGCTCTTGTCTACGAGACTGAAAGAGAATGACCGTGATGTTTGGTGGGTAGAGTAGCGCAAAGCCCCAGTGTTGCTGTGCCTGTGAAAGCGCTTCCAAGGAAGGGTGCTGGCTAGCAACAGCTTTCAGTGCTGGCACTTTTCATCTCTGAGCAATTGCTCGACGTTTGCAATTTCTCACCTGAGCTCTCTTTAGAGTGCGCGAGAGGATGAGCAGAAGATTAGGTGGCTAGAGAAGCCCAGAGCCCCAGTGTTCTTAGGCCTACAAGAGCGCTTCCAAGGAAGGGTGCTGGCTAGCAACAGCTTTCAGTGCTGGCACTTTTCATCTTTGAGCAGTTGCTCGACGTTTGCAATTTCTCAGCTCTTGTCTACGAGACTGAAAGAGAATGACCGTGACGTTTGGTGGGTAGAGAAGCGCAAAGCCCCAGTGTTGCTGCCCCTGTGAAAGCGCTTCCAAGGAAGGGTGCTGGCTAGCAAGAGCTTTCAGTGCTGGCACTTTTCATCTCTGAGCAATTGCTCGACGTTTGCAATTTCTCAGCTCGTGTCTACGAAACAGAGAGATAGTGACCGTGACGTTTGGTGGGTAGAGAAGCGCAAAGCCCCAGTGTTGCTGCGCCTGTGAAAGCGCTTCCAAGGAAGGGTGCTGGCTAGCAAGAGCTTTCAGTGCTGGCACTTTTCATCTCTGAGCAATTGCTCGACGTTTGCAATTTCTCACCTGAGCTCTCTTTAGACTGCGCGAGAGGATGAGCAGAAGATTAGGTGGCTAGAGAAGCCCAGAGCCCCAGTGTTCTTAGGCCTACAAGAGCGCTTCCAAGGAAGGGTGCTGGCTAGCAACAGCTTTCAGTGCTGGCGCTTTTCATCTCTGAGCAATTGCTCGACGTTTGCAATTTCTCAGCTCGTGCCTACGAGACAGAGATAGTGACCGTGATGTTTGGTGGGTAGAGAAGCGCAAAGCCCCAGTGTTGCTGCGCCTGTGAAAGCGCTTCCAAGGAAGGGTGCTGGCTAGCAAGAGCTTTCAGTGCTGGTACTTTTCATCTCTGAGCAATTGCTCGACGTTTGCAATTTCTCGGCTCTTGTTTACGAGACGGAGAGATAGTGACCGTGATGTTTGGTGGGCAGAGAAGCGCAAAGCCCCAGTGTTGCTGTGCCTGTGAAAGCGCTTCCAAGGCAGGGTGCTGGCTAGCAACAGCTTTCAGTGCTGGCACTTTTCATCTCTGAGCAATTGCTCGACGTTTGCGACTTCTCACCTGAGCTCTCTTTAGACTGCGCAAGAGGATGAGCAGAAGATGAGGTGGCTAGAGAAGCCCAGAGCCCCACTGTTCTTAGGCCTACAAAAGCGCTTCCAAGGAAGGGTGCTGGCTAGCAACAGCTTTCAGTGCTGGCACTTTTCCTCTCTGAGCAATTGCTCGACGTTTGCAATTTCTCAACTCGTGTCTACGAGACAGAAAGAGAAAGACTGTGACATTTGGTGGGTAGAGAAGCGCAAAGCCCCAGTGTTGCTGCGCCTGTGAAAGCGCTTCCAAGGAAGGGTGCTGGCTAGCAACAGCTTTCAGTGCTGGCACTTTTCATCTCTGAGCAATTCCTTGACGTTTGCAATTTCTCACCTGAGCTCTCTTTAGACTGCACGAGAGGATGAGCAGAAGATTAGGTGGCTAGAGAAGCCCAGAGCCCCAGTGTTCTTAGGCCTACAAAAGCGCTTCCAAGGAAAGGTGCTGACTAGCAACAGCTTTCAGTGCTGGCACTTTTCATCTCTGAACAATTGCTCAACGTTTGCAATTTCTCACCTGAGCTGTCTTTAGACTGCGCGAGAGGATGAGCAGAAGAGTATGTGGCTAGGGAAGCCCAGAGCCCCAGTGTTCTTAGGCCTACAAAAGCGCTTCCAAGGAAGGGTGCTGGCTAGCAACAGCTTTCAGTGCTGGCACTTTTCATCTCTGAGCAATTGCTCGACGTTTGCAATCTCTCACCTGAGTTTTCTTTAGACTGCGCGAGAGGCTGAGCAGAAGATTAGGTGGCTAGAGAAGCCCAGAGCCCCAGTGTTCTTAGGCCTACAAAAGCGCTTCCAAGGAAGGGTGCTGGCTAGCAACAGCTTTCAGTGCTGGCACTTTTCATCTCTGAGCAATTGCTCGACGTTTGCAATTTCTCAGCTCGTGTTTACGAGACGGAGAGATAGTGACCGTGATGTTTGGTGGCTAGAGAAGCGCAAAGCCCCAGTGTTGCTGCGCCTGTGAAAGCGCTTCCAAGGAAGGGTGCTGGCTAGCAACAGCTTTCAGTGCTGGCACTTTTCATCTCTGAGCAATTGCTCGACGTTTGCAATTTCTCACCTGAGCTCTCTTTAGAGTGCGCGAGAGGATGAGCAGAAGATTAGGTGGCTAGAGAAGCCCAGAGCCCCACTGTTCTTAGGCCTACAAAAGCGCTTCCAAGGAAGGGTGCTGGCTAGCAACAGCTTTCAGTGCTGGCACTTTTCATCTCTGAGCAATTGCTCGACGTTTGCAATTTCTCACCTGAGCTCACTTTAGACTGCGCGAGAGGATGAGCAGAAGATTAGGTGGCTAGAGAAGCCCAGAGCCCCAGTGTTCTTAGGGCTACAAAAGCGCTTCCAAGGAAGGGTGCTGGCTAGCAAGAGCTTTCAGTGCTGGCACTTTTCATCTCTGAGCAATTGCTCGACGTTTGCAATTTCTCACCTGAGCTCTCTTTACACTGCGCGAGAGGCTGAGCAGAAGATTAGGTGGCTAGAGAAGCCCAGAGCCCCAGTGTTCTTAGGGCTACAAGAGCGCTTCCAAGGAAGGGTGCTGGCTAGCCACAGCTTTCAGTGCTGGCACTTTTCATCTTTGAGCAATTGCTCGACGTTTGCAATTTCTCAGCTCTTGTCTACGAGAAGGAAAGAGAATGACCGTGATGTTTGGTGGGTAGAGAAGCGCAAAGCCCCAGTGTTGCTGCGCCTGTGAAAGCGCTTCCAAGGAAGGGTGCTGGCTAGCAACAGCTTTCAGTGCTGGCACTTTTCATCTCTGAGCAATTGCTCAACGTTTGCAATTTCTCCCCTGAGCTCTCTTTAGACTGCGCGAGAGGATGAGCAGAAGATTAGGTGGTTAGAGAAGCCCAGAGCCCCAGTGTTCTTAGGCCTACAAAAGCGCTTCCAAGGAAGGGTGCTGGCTAGCAACAGCTTTCAGTGCTGGCACTTTTCATCTCTGAGCAATTGCTCAACGTTTGCAATTTCTCACCTGAGCTCTCTTTAGAGTGCGCGAGAGGATGAGCAGAAGATTAGGTGGCTAGAGAAGCCCAGAGCCCCAGTGTTCTTAGGCCTACAAAAGCGCTTCCAAGGAAGGGTGCTGGCTAGCAACAGCTTTCAGTGCTGGCACTTTTCATCTCTGAACACTTGCTCGACGTTTGCAATTTCTCCCCTGAGCTCTCTTTAGACTGCGCGAGAGGATGAGCAGAAGATTAGGTGGCTAGAGAAGGCCAGAGCCCCAGTGTTCTTAGGCCTACAAGAGCGCTTCCAAGGAAGGCTGCTGGCTAGCAACAGCTTTCAGTGCTGGCACTTTTCATCTCTGAGCAATTGCTCGACGTTTGCAATTTCTCAGCTCGTGTCTACGAGAAGGTAAGAAAATGACCGTGACGTTTGGTGGCTAGAGAAGCGCAAAGCCCCAGTGTTGCTGCGCCTGTGAAAGCGCTTCCAAGGAAGGGTGCTGGCTAGCAACAGCTTTCAGTGCTGGCACTTTTCATCTCTGAGCAATTGCTCGACGTTTGCAATTTTTCGGCTCGTGTTTACGAGACGGAGAGATAGTGACCGTGATGTTTGGTGGCTAGAGAAGCGCAAAGCCCCAGTGTTGCTGCGCCTGTGAAAGCGCTTCCAAGGAAGGGTGCTGGCTAGCAACAGCTTTCAGTGGTGGCACTTTTCATCTCTGAGCAATTGCTGGACGTTTGCAATTTCTCACCTGAGCGCTCTTTAGACTGCGCGAGAGGATGAGCAGAAGATTAGGTGGCTAGAGAAGCCCAGAGCCCCAGTGTTCTTAGGGCTACAAAAGCGCTTCCAAGGAAGGGTGCTGGCTAGCAAGAGCTTTCAGTGCTGGCACTTTTCATCTCTGAGCAATTGCTCGACGTTTGCAATTTCTCCCCTGAGCTCTCTTTAGACTGCGCGAGAGGATGAGCAGAAGATTAGGTGGCTAGAGAAGCCCAGAGCCCCAGTGTTCTTAGGGCTACAAGAGCGCTTCCAAGGAAGGGTGCTGGCTAGCCACAGCTTTCAGTGCTGGCACTTTTCATCTTTGAGCAATTGCTCGACGTTTGCAATTTCTCAGCTCTTGTCTACGAGAAGGAAAGAGAATGACCGTGATGTTTGGTGGGTAGAGAAGCGCAAAGCCCCAGTGTTGCTGCGCCTGTGAAAGCGCTTCCAAGGAAGGGTGCTGGCTAGCAACAGCTTTCAGTGCTGGCACTTTTCATCTCTGAGCAATTGCTCAACGTTTGCAATTTCTCCCCTGAGCTCTCTTTAGACTGCGCGAGAGGATGAGCAGAAGATTAGGTGGTTAGAGAAGCCCAGAGCCCCAGTGTTCTTAGGCCTACAAAAGCGCTTCCAAGGAAGGGTGCTGGCTAGCAACAGCTTTCAGTGCTGGCACTTTTCATCTCTGAGCAATTGCTCAACGTTTGCAATTTCTCACCTGAGCTCTCTTTAGAGTGCGCGAGAGGATGAGCAGAAGATTAGGTGGCTAGAGAAGCCCAGAGCCCCAGTGTTCTTAGGCCTACAAAAGCGCTTCCAAGGAAGGGTGCTGGCTAGCAACAGCTTTCAGTGCTGGCACTTTTCATCTCTGAACACTTGCTCGACGTTTGCAATTTCTCCCCTGAGCTCTCTTTAGACTGCGCGAGAGGATGAGCAGAAGATTAGGTGGCTAGAGAAGGCCAGAGCCCCAGTGTTCTTAGGCCTACAAGAGCGCTTCCAAGGAAGGCTGCTGGCTAGCAACAGCTTTCAGTGCTGGCACTTTTCATCTCTGAGCAATTGCTCGACGTTTGCAATTTCTCAGCTCGTGTCTACGAGAAGGTAAGAAAATGACCGTGACGTTTGGTGGCTAGAGAAGCGCAAAGCCCCAGTGTTGCTGCGCCTGTGAAAGCGCTTCCAAGGAAGGGTGCTGGCTAGCAACAGCTTTCAGTGCTGGCACTTTTCATCTCTGAGCAATTGCTCGACGTTTGCAATTTTTCGGCTCGTGTTTACGAGACGGAGAGATAGTGACCGTGATGTTTGGTGGCTAGAGAAGCGCAAAGCCCCAGTGTTGCTGCGCCTGTGAAAGCGCTTCCAAGGAAGGGTGCTGGCTAGCAAGAGCTTTCAGTGCTGGCACTTTTCATCTCTGAGCAATTGCTGGACGTTTGCAATTTCTCACCTGAGCGCTCTTTAGACTGCGCGAGAGGATGAGCAGAAGATTAGGTGGCTAGAGAAGCCCAGAGCCCCAGTGTTCTTAGGCCTACAAAAGCGCTTCCAAGGAAGGGTGCTGGCTAGCAACAGCTTTCAGTGCTGGCACTTTTCATCTCTGAGCAATTGCTCGACGTTTGCAATTTCTCAGCTCTTGTCTACGAAACAGAGAGATAGTGACCGTGACGTTTGGTGGGTAGAGAAGCGCAAAGCCCCAGTGTTGCTGCCCCTGTGAAAGCGCTTCCAAGGAAGGGTGCTGGCTAGCAACAGCTTTCAGTGCTAGCACTTTTCATCTCTGAGCAATTGCTGGATGTTTCCAATTTCACAGCTCGTGTCTACGAGACGGAAAGAGAATGACCGTGATGTTTGGTGGGTAGAGAAGCGCAAAGCCCCAGTGTTGCTGCGCCTGTGAAAGCGCTTCCAAGGAAGGGTGCTGGCTAGCAACAGCTTTCAGTGCTGCCACTTTTCATCTCTGAGCAATTGCTCAACGTTTGCAATTTCTCACCTGAGCGCTCTTTAGACTGCGCGAGAGGATGAGCAGAAGATTAGGTGGCTAGAGAAGCCCAGAGCCCCAGTGTTCTTAGGGCTACAAAAGCGCTTCCAAGGAAGGGTGCTGGCTAGCAACAGCTTTCAGTGCTGGCACTTTTCATCTCTGAGCACTTGCTCGACGTTTGCAATTTCTCACCTGAGCTCTCTTTAGAGTGCGCGAGAGGATGAGCAGAAGATTAGGTGGCTAGAGAAGCCCAGAGCCCCAGTGTTCTTAGGCCTACAAGAGCGCTTCCAAGGAAGGCTGCTGGCTAGCAACAGCTTTCAGTGCTGGCACTTTTCATCTCTGAGCAATTGCTCGACGTTTGCAATTTCTCAGCTCGTGTCTACGAGACGGAGAGATAGTGACCGTGATGTTTGGTGGCTAGAGAAGCGCAAAGCCCCAGTGTTGCTGCGCCTGTGAAAGCGCTTCCAAGGAAGGGTGCTGGCTAGCAACAGCTTTCAGTGCTGGCACTTTTCATCTCTGAGCAATTGCTCGACGTTTGCAATTTTGCGGCTCGTCTCTACGAGACGGAGAGATAGTGACCGTGATGTTTGGTGGCTAGAGAAGCGCAAAGCCCCAGTGTTGCTGCGCCTGTGAAAGCGCTTCCAAGGAAGGGTGCTGGCTAGCAAGAGCTTTCAGTGCTGCCACTTTTCATCTCTGAGCAATTGCTCGATGTTTGCAATTTCTCAGCTCTTGTCTACGAAACAGAGAGATAGTGACCGTGACGTTTGGTGGGTAGAGAAGCACAAAGCCCCAGTGTTGCTGCGCCCGTGAAAGCGCTTCCAAGGAAGGGTGCTGGCTAGCAAGAGCTTTCAGTGCTGGCACTTTTCATCTCTGAGCAATTGCTCGACGTTTGCAATTTCTCACCTGAGCGCTCTTTAGACTGCGCGAAAGGATGAGCAGAAGATTAGGTGGCTAGAGAAGCCCAGAGCCGCAGTGTTCTTAGGGCTACAAAAGCGCTTCCAAGGAAGGGTGCTGGCTAGCAAGAGCTTTCAGTGCTGGCACTTTTCATCTCTGAGCAATTGCTCGACGTTTGCAGTTTCTCAGCTCTTGTCTACGAAACAGAGAGATAGTGACCGTGACGTTTGGTGGGTAGAGAAGCGCAAAGCCCCAGTGTTGCTGCGCCTGTGAAAGCGCTTCCAAGGAAGGGTGCTGGCTAGCAACAGCTTTCAGTGCTGGCACTTTTCATCTCTGAGCAATTGCTCGACGTTTGCAATTTCTCGGCTCTTGTCTACGAGACGGAGAGAGAGTGACCGCGATGTTTGGTGGCTAGACAAGCGCAAAGCCCCAGTGTTGCTGTGCCTGTGAAAGCGCTTCCAAGGCAGGGTGCTGGCTAGCAACAGCTTTCAGTGCTGGCACTTTTCATCTCTGAGCAATTGCTCGACGTTTGCAATTTCTCACCTGAGCTCTCTTTAGACTGCGCAAGAGGATGAGCAGAAGATTAGGTGGCTAGAGAAGCCCAGAGCCCCACTGTTCTTAGGCCTACAAAAGCGCTTCCAAGGAAGGTTGCTGGCTAGCAAGAGCTTTCAGTGCTGGCACTTTTCATCTCTGAGCAATTGCTCGACATTTGCAATTTCTCAACTCGTGTCTACGAGACAGAAAGAGAAAGACTGTGACATTTGGTGGGTAGAGAAGCGCAAAGCCCCAGTGTTGCTGCGCCTGTGAAAGCGCTTCCAAGGAAGGGTGCTGGCTAGCAACAGCTTTCAGTGCTGGCACTTTTCATCTCTGAGCAATTGCTCGACGTTTGCAATTTCTCACCTGAGCTCTCTTTAGACTGCACGAGAGGATGAGCAGAAGATTAGGTGGCTAGAGAAGCCCAGAGCCCCAGTGTTCTTAGGCCTACAAAAGCGCTTCCAAGGAAGGGTGCTGACTAGCAACAGCTTTCAGTGCTGGCACTTTTCATCTCTGAACAATTGCTCAACGTTTGCAATTTCTCACCTGAGCTGTCTTTAGACTGCGCGAGAGGATGAGCAGAAGAGTATGTGGCTAGGGAAGCCCAGAGCCCCAGTGTTCTTAGGCCTACAAAAGCGCTTCCAAGGAAGGGTGCTGGCTAGCAACAGCTTTCAGTGGTGGCACTTTTCATCTCTGAGCAATTGCTCGACGTTTGCAATTTCTCACCTGAGTTTTCTTTAGACTGCGCGAGAGGCTGAGCAGAAGATTAGGTGGCTGGAGAAGCCCAGAGCCCCAGTGTTCTTAGGGCTACAAAAGCGCTTCCAAGGAAGGGTGCTGGCTAGCAAGAGCTTTCAGTGCTGGCACTTTTCATCTCTGAGCAATTGCTCGACGTTTGCAATTTCTCAGCTCGTGTTTACGAGACGGAGAGATAGTGACCGTGATGTTTGGTGGCTAGAGAAGCGCAAAGCCCCAGTGTTGCTGCGCCTGTGAAAGCGCTTCCAAGGAAGGGTGCTGGCTAGCAACAGCTTTCAGTGCTGGCACTTTTCATCTCTGAGCAATTGCTGGACGTTTGCAATTTCTCACCTGAGCTCTCTTTAGAGTGCGCGAGAGGATGAGCAGAAGATTAGGTGGCTAGAGAAGCCCAGAGCCCCACTGTTCTTAGGCCTACAAAAGCGCTTCCAAGGAAGGGTGCTGGCTAGCAACAGCTTTCAGTGCTGGCACTTTTCATCTCTGAGCAATTGCTCGACGTTTGCAATTTCTCACCTGAGCTCTCTTTAGACTGCGCGACAGGATGAGCAGAAGATTAGGTGGCTAGAGAAGCCCAGAGCCCCACTGTTCTTAGGCCTACAAAAGCGCTTCCAAGGAAGGGTGCTGACTAGCAACAGCTTTCAGTGCTGGCACTTTTCATCTCTGAGCAATTGCTCGACGTTTGCAATTTCTCACCTGAGCGCTCTTTAGACTGCGCAAGAGGATGAACAGAAGATGAGGTGGCTAGAGAAGCCCAGAGCCCCAGTGTTCTTAGGGCTACAAGAGCGCTTCCAAGGAAGGGTGCTGGCTAGCCACAGCTTTCAGTGCTGGCACTTTTCATCTTTGAGCAATTGCTCGACGTTTGCAATTTCTCAGCTCTTGTCTACGAGACGGAAAGAGAATGACCGTGATGTTTGGTGGCTAGAGAAGCGCAAAGCCCCAGTGTTGCTGCGCCTGTGAAAGCGCTTCCAAGGAAGGGTGCTGGCTAGCAACAGCTTTCAGTGCTGGCACTTTTCATCTCTGAGCAATTGCTCGACATTTGCAATTTCTCACCTGAGCTCTCTTTAGACTGCGCGAGAGGATGAGCAGAAGATTAGGTGGCTAGAGAAGCCCAGAGCCCCACTGTTCTTAGGCCTACAAAAGCGCTTCCAAGGAAGGGTGCTGGCTAGCAAGAGCTTTCAGTGCTGGCACTTTTCATCTCTGAGCAATTGCTCGACGTTTGCAATTTCTCACCTGAGCTCTCTTTAGACTGCGCGAGAGGATGAGCAGAAGATTAGGTGGCTAGAGAAGCCCAGAGCCCCAGTGTTCTTAGGCCTACAAGAGCGCTTCCAAGGAAGGGTGCTGGCTAGCAACAGCTTTCAGTGGTGGCACTTTTCATCTTTGAGCAGTTGCTCGACGTTTGCAATTTCTCAGCTCTTGTCTACGAGACTGAAAGAGAATGACCGTGACGTATGGTGGGTAGAGAAGCGCAAAGCCCCAGTGTTGCTGCCCCTGTGAAAGCGCTTCCAAGGAAGGGTGCTGGCTAGCAACAGCTTTCAGTGCTGGCACTTTTCATCTCTGAGCAATTGCTCGACGTTTGCAATTTCTCAGCTCGTGTCTACG
Organism: Sarcoramphus papa; assembly: GCA_037962945.1. Taxonomy (NCBI): domain Eukaryota; kingdom Metazoa; phylum Chordata; class Aves; order Accipitriformes; family Cathartidae; genus Sarcoramphus; species Sarcoramphus papa. The sequence continues at coordinate 97,637,498 of CM075586.1, forward strand.
AAACAGAGAGATAGTGACCGTGACGTTTGGTGGGTAGAGAAGCGCAAAGCCCCAGTGTTGCTGCGCCTGTGAAAGCGCTTCCAAGGAAGGGTGCTGGCTAGCAACAGCTTTCAGTGCTGCCACTTTTCATCTCTGAGCAATTGCTCGACGTTTGCAATTTCTCCCCTGAGCTCTCTTTAGACTGCGCAAGAGGATGAGCAGAAGATTAGGTGGCTAGAGAAGCCCAGAGCCCCACTGTTCTTAGGGCTACAAAAGCGCTTCCAAGGAAGGGTGCTGGCTAGCAAGAGCTTTCAGTGCTGGCACTTTTCATCTCTGAGCAATTGCTCGACGTTTGCAATTTCTCACCTGAGCTCTCTTTAGAGTGCGCGAGAGGATGAGCAGAAGATTAGGTGGCTAGAGAAGCCCAGAGCCCCACTGTTCTTAGGCCTACAAGAGCGCTTCCAAGGAAGGGTGCTGGCTAGCAACAGCTTTCAGTGCTGGCGCTTTTCATCTCTGAGCAATTGCTCGACGTTTGCAATTTCTCAGCTCGTGCCTACGAGACAGAGATAGTGACCGTGATGTTTGATGGGTAGAGAAGCGCAAAGCCCCAGTGTTGCTGCGCCTGTGAAAGCGCTTCCAAGGAAGGGTGCTGGCTAGCAACAGCTTTCAGTGCTGGCACTTTTCATCTCTGAGCAATTGCTCGACGTTTGCAATTTCTCGGCTCTTGTCTACGAGACGGAGAGAGAGTGACCGCGATGTTTGGTGGCTAGACAAGCGCAAAGCCCCAGTGTTGCTGTGCCTGTGAAAGCGCTTCCAAGGCAGGGTGCTGGCTAGCAACAGCTTTCAGTGCTGGCACTTTTCATCTCTGAGCAATTGCTCGACGTTTGCAATTTCTCACCTGAGCTCTCTTTAGACTGCGCAAGAGGATGAGCAGAAGATTAGGTGGCTAGAGAAGCCCAGAGCCCCACTGTTCTTAGGCCTACAAAAGCGCTTCCAAGGAAGGGTGCTGGCTAGCAAGAGCTTTCAGTGCTGGCACTTTTCATCTCTGAGCAATTGCTCGACATTTGCAATTTCTCAACTCGTGTCTACGAGACAGAAAGAGAAAGACTGTGACATTTGGTGGGTAGAGAAGCGCAAAGCCCCAGTGCTGCTGCGCCTGTGAAAGCGCTTCCAAGGAAGGGTGCTGGCTAGCAACAGCTTTCAGTGCTGGCACTTTTCATCTCTGAGCAATTGCTTGACGTTTGCAATTTCTCACCTGAGCTCTCTTTAGACTGCACGAGAGGATGAGCAGAAGATTAGGTGGCTAGAGAAGCCCAGAGCCCCACTGTTCTTAGGCCTACAAAAGCGCTTCCAAGGAAGGGTGCTGACTAGCAACAGCTTTCAGTGCTGGCACTTTTCATCTCTGAACAATTGCTCAACGTTTGCAATTTCTCACCTGAGCTGTCTTTAGACTGCGCGAGAGGATGAGCAGAAGAGTATGTGGCTAGGGAAGCCCAGAGCCCCAGTGTTCTTAGGCCTACAAAAGCGCTTCCAAGGAAGGGTGCTGGCTAGCAACAGCTTTCAGTGCTGGCACTTTTCATCTCTGAGCAATTGCTCGACGTTTGCAATTTCTCACCTGAGTTTTCTTTAGACTGCGCGAGAGGCTGAGCAGAAGATTAGGTGGCTGGAGAAGCCCAGAGCCCCAGTGTTCTTAGGGCTACAAAAGCGCTTCCAAGGAAGGGTGCTGGCTAGCAAGAGCTTTCAGTGCTGGCACTTTTCATCTCTGAGCAATTGCTCGACGTTTGCAATTTCTCAGCTCGTGTTTACGAGACGGAGAGATAGTGACCGTGATGTTTGGTGGCTAGAGAAGCGCAAAGCCCCAGTGTTGCTGCGCCTGTGAAAGCGCTTCCAAGGAAGGGTGCTGGCTAGCAACAGCTTTCAGTGCTGGCACTTTTCATCTCTGAGCAATTGCTGGACGTTTGCAATTTCTCACCTGAGCTCTCTTTAGAGTGCGCGAGAGGATGAGCAGAAGATTAGGTGGCTAGAGAAGCCCAGAGCCCCACTGTTCTTAGGCCTACAAAAGCGCTTCCAAGGAAGGGTGCTGGCTAGCAACAGCTTTCAGTGCTGGCACTTTTCATCTCTGAGCAATTGCTCGACGTTTGCAATTTCTCACCTGAGCTCTCTTTAGACTGCGCGACAGGATGAGCAGAAGATTAGGTGGCTAGAGAAGCCCAGAGCCCCACTGTTCTTAGGCCTACAAAAGCGCTTCCAAGGAAGGGTGCTGGCTAGCAACAGCTTTCAGTGGTGGCACTTTTCATCTCTGAGCAATTGCTCGACGTTTGCAATTTCTCCCCTGAGCTCTCTTTAGACTGCGCGAGAGGATGAGCAGAAGATTAGGTGGCTAGAGAAGCCCAGAGCCCCAGTGTTCTTAGGGCTACAAAAGCGCTTCCAAGGAAGGGTGCTGGCTAGCAACAGCTTTCAGTGCTGGCACTTTTCATCTCTGAGCAATTGCACGACGTTTGCAATTTCTCACCTGAGCTCTCTTTAGACTGCGCGAGAGGATGAGCAGAAGATTAGGTGGCTAGAGAAGCCCAGAGCCCCACTGTTCTTAGGGCTACAAGAGCGCTTCCAAGGAAGGGTGCTGGCTAGCAACAGCTTTCAGTGCTGGCACTTTTCATCTCTGAGCAATTGCTCGACGTTTGCAATTTCTCACCTGAGCTCTCTTTAGAGTGCGCGAGAGGATGAGCAGAAGATTAGGTGGCTAGAGAAGCCCAGAGCCCCACTGTTCTTAGGCCTACAAGAGCGCTTCCAAGGAAGGGTGCTGGCTAGCAACAGCTTTCAGTGCTGGCGCTTTTCATCTCTGAGCAATTGCTCGACGTTTGCAATTTCTCAGCTCGTGCCTACGAGACAGAGATAGTGACCGTGATGTTTGATGGGTAGAGAAGCGCAAAGCCCCAGTGTTGCTGCGCCTGTGAAAGCGCTTCCAAGGAAGGGTGCTGGCTAGCAACAGCTTTCAGTGCTGGCACTTTTCATCTCTGAGCAATTGCTCGACGTTTGCAATTTCTCGGCTCTTGTCTACGAGACGGAGAGAGAGTGACCGCGATGTTTGGTGGCTAGACAAGCGCAAAGCCCCAGTGTTGCTGTGCCTGTGAAAGCGCTTCCAAGGCAGGGTGCTGGCTAGCAACAGCTTTCAGTGCTGGCACTTTTCATCTCTGAGCAATTGCTCGACGTTTGCAATTTCTCACCTGAGCTCTCTTTAGACTGCGCAAGAGGATGAGCAGAAGATTAGGTGGCTAGAGAAGCCCAGAGCCCCACTGTTCTTAGGCCTACAAAAGCGCTTCCAAGGAAGGGTGCTGGCTAGCAAGAGCTTTCAGTGCTGGCACTTTTCATCTCTGAGCAATTGCTCGACATTTGCAATTTCTCAACTCGTGTCTACGAGACAGAAAGAGAAAGACTGTGACATTTGGTGGGTAGAGAAGCGCAAAGCCCCAGTGCTGCTGCGCCTGTGAAAGCGCTTCCAAGGAAGGGTGCTGGCTAGCAACAGCTTTCAGTGCTGGCACTTTTCATCTCTGAGCAATTGCTTGACGTTTGCAATTTCTCACCTGAGCTCTCTTTAGACTGCACGAGAGGATGAGCAGAAGATTAGGTGGCTAGAGAAGCCCAGAGCCCCAGTGTTCTTAGGCCTACAAAAGCGCTTCCAAGGAAGGGTGCTGACTAGCAACAGCTTTCAGTGCTGGCACTTTTCATCTCTGAACAATTGCTCAACGTTTGCAATTTCTCACCTGAGCTGTCTTTAGACTGCGCGAGAGGATGAGCAGAAGAGTATGTGGCTAGGGAAGCCCAGAGCCCCAGTGTTCTTAGGCCTACAAAAGCGCTTCCAAGGAAGGGTGCTGGCTAGCAACAGCTTTCAGTGCTGGCACTTTTCATCTCTGAGCAATTGCTCGACGTTTGCAATTTCTCACCTGAGCGCTCTTTAGACTGCGCGAGAAGATGAGCAGAAGAGTAGGTGGCTGGAGAAGCCCAGAGCCCCAGTGTTCTTAGGGCTACAAAAGCGCTTCCAAGGAAGGGTGCTGGCTAGCAAGAGCTTTCAGTGCTGGCACTTTTCATCTCTGAGCAATTGCTCGACGTTTGCAATTTCTCAGCTCGTGTTTACGAGACGGAGAGATAGTGACCGTGATGTTTGGTGGCTAGAGAAGCGGAAAGCCCCAGTGTTGCTGCGCCTGTGAAAGCGCTTCCAAGGAAGGGTGCTGGCTAGCAACAGCTTTCAGTGCTGGCACTTTTCATCTCTGAGCAATTGCTGGACGTTTGCAATTTCTCACCTGAGCTCTCTTTAGAGTGCGCGAGAGGATGAGCAGAAGATTAGGTGGCTAGAGAAGCCCAGAGCCCCACTGTTCTTAGGCCTACAAAAGCGCTTCCAAGGAAGGGTGCTGGCTAGCAACAGCTTTCAGTGCTGGCACTTTTCATCTCTGAGCAATTGCTCGACGTTTGCAATTTCTCACCTGAGCTCTCTTTAGACTGCGCGACAGGATGAGCAGAAGATTAGGTGGCTAGAGAAGCCCAGAGCCCCACTGTTCTTAGGCCTACAAAAGCGCTTCCAAGGAAGGGTGCTGGCTAGAAACAGTTTTCAGTGGTGGCACTTTTCATCTCTGAGCAATTGCTCGACGTTTGCAATTTCTCACCTGAGCTCTCTTTAGACTGCGCGAGAGGATGAGCAGAAGATTAGGTGGCTAGAGAAGCCCAGAGCCCCAGTGTTCTTAGGGCTACAAAAGCGCTTCCAAGGAAGGGTGCTGGCTAGCAACAGCTTTCAGTGCTGGCACTTTTCATCTCTGAGGAATTGCACGACGTTTGCAATTTCTCACCTGAGCTCTCTTTAGACTGCGCGAGAGGATGAGCAGAAGATTAGGTGGCTAGAGAAGCCCAGAGCCCCACTGTTCTTAGGGCTACAAGAGCGCTTCCAAGGAAGGCTGCTGGCTAGCAACAGCTTTCAGTGCTGGCACTTTTCATCTCTGAGCAATTGCTCGACGTTTGCAATTTCTCAGCTCGTGTCTACGAGAAGGTAAGAAAATGACCGTGACGTTTGGTGGGTAGAGAAGCGCAAAGCCCCAGTGTTGCTGCGCCTGTGAAAGCGCTTCCAAGGAAGGGTGCTGGCTAGCAACAGCTTTCAGTGCTGGCACTTTTCATCTCTGAGCAATTGCTCGACGTTTGCAATTTTTCGGCTCGTGTTTACGAGACGGAGAGATAGTGACCGTGACGTTTGGTGGCTAGAGAAGCGCAAAGCCCCAGTGTTGCTGCGCCTGTGAAAGCGCTTCCAAGGAAGGGTGCTGGCTAGCAAGAGCTTTCAGTGCTGGCACTTTTCATCTCTGACCAATTGCTGGACATTTGCAATTTCTCACCTGAGCTCTCTTTAGACTGCGCGAGAGGATGAGCAGAAGATTAGGTGGCTAGAGAAGCCCAGAGCCCCAGTGTTCTTAGGGCTACAAAAGCGCTTCCAAGGAAGGGTGCTGGCTAGCAACAGCTTTCAGTGCTGGCACTTTTCATCTCTGAGCAATTGCTCGACGTTTGCAATTTCTCAGCTCTTGTCTACGAAACAGTGAGATAGTGACCGTGACGTTTGGTGGGTAGAGAAGCGCAAAGCCCCAGTGTTGCTGCCCCTGTGAAAGCGCTTCCAAGGAAGGGTGCTGGCTAGCAACAGCTTTCAGTGCTAGCACTTTTCATCTCTGAGCAATTGCTGGATGTTTCCAATTTCACAGCTCGTGTCTACGAGACGGAAAGAGAATGACCGTGATGTTTGGTGGGTAGAGAAGCGCAAAGCCCCAGTGTTGCTGCGCCTGTGAAAGCGCTTCCAAGGAAGGGTGCTGGCTAGCAACAGCTTTCAGTGCTGCCACTTTTCATCTCTGAGCAATTGCTCAACGTTTGCAATTTCTCCCCTGAGCTCTCTTTAGACTGCGCGAGAGGATGAGCAGAAGATTAGGTGGCTAGAGAAGCCCAGAGCCCCAGTGTTCTTAGGCCTACAAAAGCGCTTCCAAGGAAGGGTGCTGGCTAGCAACAGCTTTCAGTGCTGGCACTTTTCATCTCTGAGCAATTGCTCGACGTTTGCAATTTCTCAGCTCTTGTCTACGAAACAGAGAGATAGTGACCGTGACGTTTGGTGGGTAGAGAAGCGCAAAGCCCCAGTGTTGCTGCGCCTGTGAAAGCGCTTCCAAGGAAGGGTGCTGGCTAGCAACAGCTTTCAGTGCTGGCACTTTTCATCTCTGAGCAATTGCTCAACGTTTGCAATCTCTCACCTGAGCGCTCTTTAAACTGCGCGAGAGGATGAGCAGAAGATTAGGTGGCTAGAGAAGCCCAGAGCCCCAGTGTTCTTAGGGCTACAAAAGCGCTTCCAAGGAAGGGTGCTGGCTAGCAACAGCTTTCAGTGCTGGCACTTTTCATCTCTGAGCAATTGCTCGACGTTTGCAATTTCTCAGCTCTTGTCTACGAAACAGAGAGATAGTGACCGTGACGTTTGGTGGGTAGAGAAGCGCAAAGCCCCAGTGTTGCTGCCCCTGTGAAAGCGCTTCCAAGGAAGGGTGCTGGCTAGCAACAGCTTTCAGTGCTAGCACTTTTCATCTCTGAGCAATTGCTGGATGTTTCCAATTTCACAGCTCATGTCTACGAGACGGAAAGAGAGTGACCGTGATGTTTGGTGGGTAGAGAAGCGCAAAGCCCCAGTGCTGCTGCGCCTGTGAAAGCGCTTCCAAGGAAGGGTGCTGGCTAGCAACAGCTTTCAGTGCTGGCACTTTTCATCTCTGAGCAATTGCTCAACGTTTGCAATTTCTCACCTGAGCGCTCTTTAGACTGCGCGAGAGGATGAGCAGAAGATTAGGTGGCTAGAGAAGCCCAGAGCCCCAGTGTTCTTAGGGCTACAAGAGCGTTTCCAAGGAAGGGTGCTGGCTAGCAACAGCTTTCAGTGCTGGCACTTTTCATCACTGAGCAATTGCTCGACGTTTGCAATTTCTCAGCTCGTGTTTACGAGACGGAGAGATAGTGACCGTGATGTTTGGTGGGTAGAGTAGCGCAAAGCCCCAGTGTTGCTGCGCCTGTGAAAGCGCTTCCAAGGAAGGGTGCTGGCTAGCAACAGCTTTCAGTGCTGGCACTTTTCATCTCTGAGCAATTGCTCGACGTTTGCAATTTCTCACCTGAGCTCTCTTTAGACTGCGCGAGAGGATGAGCAGAAGATTAGGTGGCTAGAGAAGCCCAGAGCCCCAGTGTTCTTAGGGCTACAAAAGCACTTCCAAGGAAGGGTGCTGGCTAGCAAGAGCTTTCAGTGCTGGCACTTTTCATCTCTGAGCAATTGCTCGACGTTTGCAATTTCTCACCTGAGCTCTCTTTAGACTGCTTGAGAGGATGAGCAGAAGATTAGGTGGCTAGAGAAGCCCAGAGCCCCAGTGTTCTTAGGGCTACAAGAGCGCTTCCAAGGAAGGGTGCTGGCTAGCCACAGCTTTCAGTGCTGGCACTTTTCATCTTTGAGCAATTGCTCGACGTTTGCAATTTCTCAGCTCGTGTCTACGAGAAGGAAAGAGAATGACCGTGATGTTTGGTGGGTAGAGAAGCGCAAAGCCCCAGTGTTGCTGCGCCTGTGAAAGCGCTTCCAAGGCAGGGTGCTGGCTAGCAACAGCTTTCAGTGCTGGCACTTTTCATCTCTGAGCAATTGCTCGACGTTTGCAATTTCTCCCCTGAGCTCTCTTTAGACTGCGCGAGAGGATGAGCAGAAGATTAGGTGGCTAGAGAAGCCCAGAGCCCCAGTGTTCTTAGGCCTACAAGAGCGCTTCCAAGGAAGGCTGCTGGCTAGCAACAGCTTTCAGTGCTGGCACTTTTCATCTCTGAGCAATTGCTCGACGTTTGCAATTTCTCAGCTCGTGTCTACGAGAAGGTAAGAAAATGACCGTGACGTTTGGTGGCTAGAGAAGCGCAAAGCCCCAGTGTTGCTGCCCCTGTGAAAGCGCTTCCAAGGAAGGGTGCTGGCTAGCAACAGCTTTCAGTGCTAGCACTTTTCATCTCTGAGCAATTGCTGGATGTTTCCAATTTCACAGCTCGTGTCTACGAGACGGAAAGAGAATGACCGTGATGTTTGGTGGGTAGAGAAGCGCAAAGCCCCAGTGTTGCTGCGCCTGTGAAAGCGCTTCCAAGGAAGGGTGCTGGCTAGCAACAGCTTTCAGTGCTGCCACTTTTCATCTCTGAGCAATTGCTCAACGTTTGCAATTTCTCCCCTGAGCTCTCTTTAGACTGCGCGAGAGGATGAGCAGAAGATTAGGTGGCTAGAGAAGCCCAGAGCCCCAGTGTTCTTAGGCCTACAAAAGCGCTTCCAAGGAAGGGTGCTGGCTAGCAACAGCTTTCAGTGCTGGCACTTTTCATCTCTGAGCAATTGCTCGACGTTTGCAATTTCTCAGCTCTTATGTACGATACAGAGATAGTGACCGTGATGTTTGGTGGGTAGAGAAGCGCAAAGCCCCAGTGTTGCTGCGCCTGTGAAAGCGCTTCCAAGGAAGGGTGCTGGCTAGTAACAGCTTTCAGTGCTGGCACTTTTCATCTCTGAGCAATTGCTCGACGTTTGCTATCTCTCACCTGAGCTCTCTTTAGAGTGCGCGAGAGGATGAGCAGAAGATTAGGTGGCTAGAGAAGCCCAGAGCCCCAGTGTTCTTAGGGCTACAAAAGCGCTTCCAAGGAAGGCTGCTGGCTAGCCACAGCTTTCAGTGCTGGCACTTTTCATCTCTGAGCAATTGCTCGACGTTTGCAATTTCTCAGCTCGTGTCTATGAGACGGAAAGAGAATGACCGTGATGTTTGTTGGCTAGAGAAGCGCAAAGCCCCAGTGTTGCTGCGCCTGTGAAAGCGCTTCCAAGGCAGGGTGCTGGCTAGCAACAGCTTTCAGTGCTGGCACTTTTCATCTCTGAGCAATTGCTCGACGTTTGCAATTTCTCCCCTGAGCTCTCTTTAGACTGCGCGAGAGGATGAGCAGAAGATTAGGTGGCTAGAGAAGCCCAGAGCCCCAGTGTTCTTAGGCCTACAAGAGCGCTTCCAAGGAAGGCTGCTGGCTAGCAACAGCTTTCAGTGCTGGCACTTTTCATCTCTGAGCAATTGCTCGACGTTTGCAATTTCTCAGCTCGTGTCTACGAGAAGGTAAGAAAATGACCGTGACGTTTGGTGGCTAGAGAAGCGCAAAGCCCCAGTGTTGCTGCCCCTGTGAAAGCGCTTCCAAGGAAGGGTGCTGGCTAGCAACAGCTTTCAGTGCTAGCACTTTTCATCTCTGAGCAATTGCTGGATGTTTCCAATTTCACAGCTCGTGTCTACGAGACGGAAAGAGAATGACCGTGATGTTTGGTGGGTAGAGAAGCGCAAAGCCCCAGTGTTGCTGCGCCTGTGAAAGCGCTTCCAAGGAAGGGTGCTGGCTAGCAACAGCTTTCAGTGCTGCCACTTTTCATCTCTGAGCAATTGCTCAACGTTTGCAATCTCTCACCTGAGCGCTCTTTAAACTGCGCGAGAGGATGAGCAGAAGATTAGGTGGCTAGAGAAGCCCAGAGCCCCACTGTTCTTAGGCCTACAAAAGCGCTTCCAAGGAAGGGTGCTGGCTAGCAACAGCTTTCAGTGCTGGCACTTTTCATCTCTGAGCAATTGCTCGACGTTTGCAATTTCTCAGCTCTTGTCTACGAAACAGAGAGATAGTGACCGTGACGTTTGGTGGGTAGAGTAGCGCAAAGCCCCAGTGTTGCTGCGCCTGTGAAAGCGCTTCCAAGGAAGGGTGCTGGCTAGCAACAGCTTTCAGTGCTGCCACTTTTCATCTCTGAGCAATTGCTCAACGTTTGCAATTTCTCACCTGAGCGCTCTTTAGACTGCGCGAGAGGATGAGCAGAAGATTAGGTGGCTAGAGAAGCCCAGAGCCCCAGTGTTCTTAGGGCTACAAAAGCGCTTCCAAGGAAGGGTGCTGGCTAGCAACAGCTTTCAGTGCTGGCACTTTTCATCTCTGAGCAATTGCTCGACGTTTGCAATTTCTCAGCTCGTGTTTACGAGACGGAGAGATAGTGACCGTGATGTTTGGTGGCTAGAGTAGCGCAAAGCCCCAGTGTTGCTGCGCCTGTGAAAGCGCTTCCAAGGCAGGGTGCTGGCTAGCAACAGCTTTCAGTGCTGGCACTTTTCATCTCTGAGCAATTGCTCGACGTTTGCAATTTCTCACCTGAGCTCTCTTTAGAGTGCACGAGAGGATGAGCAGAAGATTAGGTGGCTAGAGAAGCCCAGAGCCCCAGTGTTCTTAGGCCTACAAAAGCGCTTCCAAGGAAGGGTGCTGACTAGCAACAGCTTTCAGTGCTGGCACTTTTCATCTCTGAGCAATTGCTCGACGTTTGCAATTTCTCACCTGAGCGCTCTTTAGACTGCGCAAGAGGATGAGCAGAAGATGAGGTGGCTAGAGAAGCCCAGAGCCCCACTGTTCTTAGGGCTACAAGAGCGCTTCCAAGGAAGGGTGCTGGCTAGCAACAGCTTTCAGTGCTGGCACTTTTCATCTTTGAGCAATTGCTCGACGTTTGCAATTTCTCAGCTCTTGTCTACGAGACGGAAAGAGAATGACCGTGATGTTTGGTGGCTAGAGAAGCGCAAAGCCCCAGTGTTGCTGCGCCTGTGAAAGCGCTTCCAAGGAAGGGTGCTGGCTAGCAACAGCTTTCAGTGCTGGCACTTTTCATCTCTGAGCAATTGCCGGACGTTTGCAATCTCTCACCTGAGTTTTCTTTAGACTGCGCGAGAGGCTGAGCAGAAGATTAGGTGGCTAGAGAAGCCCAGAGCCCCACTGTTCTTAGGGCTACAAAAGCGCTTCCAAGGAAGGGTGCTGGCTAGCAACAGCTTTCAGTGCTGGCACTTTTCATCTCTGAGCAATTGCTCGACGTTTGCAATTTCTCAGCTCGTGTTTACGAGACGGAGAGATAGTGACCGTGATGTTTGGTGGCTAGAGAAGCGCAAAGCCCCAGTGTTGCTGCGCCTGTGAAAGCGCTTCCAAGGAAGGGTGCTGGCTAGCAAGAGCTTTCAGTGCTGGCACTTTTCATCTCTGAGCAATTGCTCGACGTTTGCAATTTCTCACCTGAGCTCTCTTTAGACTGCGCGAGAGGATGAGCAGAAGATTAGGTGGCTAGAGAAGCCCAGAGCCCCACTGTTCTTAGGCCTACAAAAGCGCTTCCAAGGAAGGGTGCTGGCTAGCAAGAGCTTTCAGTGCTGGCACTTTTCATCTCTGAGCAATTGCTCGACGTTTGCAATTTCTCAGCTCGTGCCTACGAGACAGAGATAGTGACCGTGATGTTTGGTGGGTAGAGAAGCGCAAAGCCCCAGTGTTGCTGCGCCTGTGAAAGCGCTTCCAAGGAAGGGTGCTGGCTAGCAACAGCTTTCAGTGCTGGCACTTTTCATCTCTGAGCAATTGCTCGACGTTTGCAATTTCTCGGCTCTTGTCTACGAGACGGAGAGATAGTGACCGTGATGTTTGGTGGCTAGAGAAGCGCAAAGCCCCAGTGTTGCTGTGCCTGTGAAAGCGCTTCCAAGGAAGGGTGCTGGCTAGCAACAGCTTTCAGTGCTGGCACTTTTCATCTCTGAGCAATTGTTCGACGTTTGCGACTTCTCACCTGAGCTCTCTTTAGACTGCGCGAGAGGATGAGCAGAAGATTAGGTGGCTAGAGAAGCCCAGAGCCCCACTGTTCTTAGGCCTACAAAAGCGCTTCCAAGGAAGGGTGCTGGCTAGCAACAGCTTTCAGTGCTGGCACTTTTCATCTCTGAGCAATTGCTCGACGTTTGCAATTTCTCAACTCGTGTCTACGAGACAGAAAGAGAAAGACTGTGACATTTGGTGGGTAGAGAAGCGCAAAGCCCCAGTGTTGCTGCGCCTGTGAAAGCGCTTCCAAGGAAGGGTGCTGGCTAGCAACAGCTTTCAGTGCTGGCACTTTTCATCTCTGAGCAATTGCTTGACGTTTGCAATTTCTCACCTGAGCTCTCTTTAGACTGCACGAGAGGATGAGCAGAAGATTAGGTGGCTAGAGAAGCCCAGAGCCCCAGTGTTCTTAGGCCTACAAGAGCGCTTCCAAGGAAGGGTGCTGACTAGCAACAGCTTTCAGTGCTGGCACTTTTCATCTTTGAGCAGTTGCTCGACGTTTGCAATTTTTCGGCTCGTGTTTACGAGACTGAAAGAGAATGACCGTGATGTTTGGTGGGTAGAGTAGCGCAAAGCCCCAGTGTTGCTGCGCCTGTGAAAGCGCTTCCAAGGAAGGGTGCTGGCTAGCAACAGCTTTCAGTGGTGGCACTTTTCATCTCTGAGCAATTGCTCGACGTTTGCAATTTCTCACCTGAGCTCTCTTTAGAGTGCGCGAGAGGATGAGCAGAAGATTAGGTGGCTAGAGAAGCCCAGAGCCCCAGTGTTCTTAGGGCTACAAAAGCGCTTCCAAGGAAGGGTGCTGGCTAGCAAGAGCTTTCAGTGCTGGCACTTTTCATCTCTGAGCAATTGCTCGACGTTTGCAATTTCTCACCTGAGCTCTCTTTAGACTGCGCGAGAGGATGAGCAGAAGATTAGGTGGCTAGAGAAGCCCAGAGCCCCACTGTTCTTAGGGCTACAAGAGCGCTTCCAAGGAAGGGTGCTGGCTAGCCACAGCTTTCAGTGCTGGCACTTTTCATCTTTGAGCAATTGCTCGACGTTTGCAATTTCTCAGCTCTTGTCTACGAGAAGGAAAGAGAATGACCGTGATGTTTGGTGGGTAGAGAAGCGCAAAGCCCCAGTGTTGCTGCGCCTGTGAAAGCGCTTCCAAGGCAGGGTGCTGGCTAGCAACAGCTTTCAGTGCTGGCACTTTTCATCTCTGAGCAATTGCTCGACGTTTGCAATTTCTCACCTGAGCTCTCTTTAGAGTGCGCAAGAGGATGAGCAGAAGATTAGGTGGCTAGAGAAGCCCAGAGCCCCACTGTTCTTAGGCCTACAAAAGCGCTTCCAAGGAAGGGTGCTGGCTAGCAACAGCTTTCAGTGGTGGCACTTTTCATCTCTGAGCAATTGCTGGACGTTTGCAATTTCTCACCTGAGCTCTCTTTAGACTGCGCGAGAGGATGAGCAGAAGATTAGGTGGCTAGAGAAGCCAAGAGCCCCAGTGTTCTTAGGGCTACAAAAGCACTTCCAAGGAAGGGTGCTGGCTAGCAACAGCTTTCAGTGCTGGCACTTTTCATCTCTGAGCAATTGCTCGACGTTTGCAATTTCTCACCTGAGCTCTCTTTAGACTGCGCAAGAGGATGAGCAGAAGATTAGGTGGCTAGAGAAGCCCAGAGCCCCAGTGTTCTTAGGCCTACAAGAGCGCTTCCAAGGAAGGCTGCTGGCTAGCAACAGCTTTCAGTGCTGGCACTTTTCATCTCTGAGCAATTGCTCGACGTTTGCAATTTCTCAGCTCGTGTCTACGAGAAGGTAAGAAAATGACCGTGACGTTTGGTGGCTAGAGAAGCGCAAAGCCCCAGTGTTGCTGCGCCTGTGAAAGCACTTCCAAGGAAGGGTGCTGGCTAGCAACAGCTTTCAGTGCTGGCACTTTTCATCTCTGAGCAATTGCTCGACGTTTGCAATTTTTCGGCTCGTGTTTACGAGACGGAGAGATAGTGACCGTGATGTTTGGTGGCTAGAGAAGCGCAAAGCCCCAGTGTTGCTGCGCCTGTGAAAGCGCTTCCAAGGAAGGGTGCTGGCTAGCAAGAGCTTTCAGTGCTGGCACTTTTCATCTCTGAGCAATTGCTGGACGTTTGCAATTTCTCACCTGAGCGCTCTTTAGACTGCGCGAGAGGATGAGCAGAAGAGTAGGTGGCTAGAGAAGCCCAGAGCCCCACTGTTCTTAGGCCTACAAAAGCGCTTCCAAGGAAGGGTGCTGGCTAGCAACAGCTTTCAGTGCTGGCACTTTTCATCTCTGAGCAATTGCTCGACGTTTGCAATTTCTCAGCTCTTGTCTACGAAACAGTGAGATAGTGACCGTGACGTTTGGTGGGTAGAGAAGCGCAAAGCCCCAGTGTTGCTGCCCCTGTGAAAGCGCTTCCAAGGAAGGGTGCTGGCTAGCAACAGCTTTCAGTGCTAGCACTTTTCATCTCTGAGCAATTGCTGGATGTTTCCAATTTCACAGCTTGTGTCTACGAGACGGAATGAGAATGACCGTGATGTTTGGTGGGTAGAGAAGCGCAAAGCCCCAGTGTTGCTGCGCCTGTGAAAGCGCTTCCAAGGAAGGGTGCTGGCTAGCAACAGCTTTCAGTGCTGCCACTTTTCATCTCTGAGCAATTGCTCAACGTTTGCAATTTCTCCCCTGAGCTCTCTTTAGACTGCGCGAGAGGATGAGCAGAAGATTAGGTGGCTAGAGAAGCCCAGAGCCCCAGTGTTCTTAGGCCTACAAAAGCGCTTCCAAGGAAGGGTGCTGGCTAGCAACAGCTTTCAGTGCTGGCACTTTTCATCTCTGAGCAATTGCTCGACGTTTGCAATTTCTCAGCTCTTGTCTACGAAACAGAGAGATAGTGACCGTGACGTTTGGTGGGTAGAGAAGCGCAAAGCCCCAGTGTTGCTGCGCCTGTGAAAGCGCTTCCAAGGAAGGGTGCTGGCTAGCAACAGCTTTCAGTGCTGCCACTTTTCATCTCTGAGCAATTGCTCAACGTTTGCAATTTCTCACCTGAGCGCTCTTTAGACTGCGCGAGAGGATGAGCAGAAGATTAGGTGGCTAGAGAAGCCCAGAGCCCCAGTGTTCTAAGGGCTACAAAAGCGCTTCCAAGGAAGGGTGCTGGCTAGCAACAGCTTTCAGTGCTGGCACTTTTCATCTCTGAGCAATTGCTCGACGTTTGCAATTTCTCAGCTCGTGTTTACGAGACGGAGAGATAGTGACCGTGATGTTTGGTGGCTAGAGAAGCGCAAAGCCCCAGTGTTGCTGCGCCTGTGAAAGCGCTTCCAAGGAAGGGTGCTGGCTAGCAACAGCTTTCAGTGCTGGCACTTTTCATCTCTGAGCAATTGCTCGACATTTGCAATTTCTCACCTGAGCTCTCTTTACACTGCGCGAGAGGATGAGCAGAAGATTAGGTGGCTAGAGAAGCCCAGAGCCCCAGTGTTCTTAGGGCTACAAAAGCGCTTCCAAGGAAGGGTGCTGGCTAGCAAGAGCTTTCAGTGCTGGCACTTTTCATCTCTGAGCAATTGCTCGACGTTTGCAATTTCTCACCTGAGCTCTCTTTAGACTGCGCGAGAGGATGAGCAGAAGATTAGGTGGCTAGAGAAGCCCAGAGCCCCACTGTTCTTAGGCCTACAAGAGCGCTTCCAAGGAAGGGTGCTGGCTAGCCACAGCTTTCAGTGCTGGCACTTTTCATCTTTGAGCAGTTGCTCGACGTTTGCAATTTCTCAGCTCTTGTCTACGAGACTGAAAGAGAATGACCGTGATGTTTGGTGGGTAGAGTAGCGCAAAGCCCCAGTGTTGCTGTGCCTGTGAAAGCGCTTCCAAGGAAGGGTGCTGGCTAGCAACAGCTTTCAGTGCTGGCACTTTTCATCTCTGAGCAATTGCTCGACGTTTGCAATTTCTCACCTGAGCTCTCTTTAGACTGCGCGAGAGGATGAGCACAAGATTAGGTGGCTAGAGAAGCCCAGAGCCCCAGTGTTCTTAGGCCTACAAGAGCGCTTCCAAGGAAGGGTGCTGGCTAGCAACAGCTTTCAGTGCTGGCACTTTTCATCTTTGAGCAGTTGCTCGACGTTTGCAATTTCTCAGCTCTTGTCTACGAGACTGAAAGAGAATGACCGTGATGTTTGGTGGGTAGAGTAGCGCAAAGCCCCAGTGTTGTTGTGCCTGTGAAAGCGCTTCCAAGGAAGGGTGCTGGCTAGCAACAGCTTTCAGTGCTGGCACTTTTCATCTCTGAGCAATTGCTCGACGTTTGCAATTTCTCACCTGAGCTCTCTTTAGAGTGCGCGAGAGGATGAGCAGAAGATTAGGTGGCTAGAGAAGCCCAGAGCCCCAGTGTTCTTAGGCCTACAAGAGCGCTTCCAAGGAAGGGTGCTGGCTAGCAACAGCTTTCAGTGCTGGCACTTTTCATCTTTGAGCAGTTGCTCGACGTTTGCAATTTCTCAGCTCTTGTCTACGAGACTGAAAGAGAATGACCGTGACGTTTGGTGGGTAGAGAAGCGCAAAGCCCCAGTGTTGCTGCCCCTGTGAAAGCGCTTCCAAGGAAGGGTGCTGGCTAGCAAGAGCTTTCAGTGCTGGCACTTTTCATCTCTGAGCAATTGCTCGACGTTTGCAATTTCTCAGCTCGTGTCTACGAAACAGAGAGATAGTGACCGTGACGTTTGGTGGGTAGAGAAGCGCAAAGCCCCAGTGTTGCTGCGCCTGTGAAAGCGCTTCCAAGGAAGGGTGCTGGCTAGCAAGAGCTTTCAGTGCTGGCACTTTTCATCTCTGAGCAATTGCTCGACGTTTGCAATTTCTCACCTGAGCTCTCTTTAGACTGCGCGAGAGGATGAGCAGAAGATTAGGTGGCTAGAGAAGCCCAGAGCCCCAGTGTTCTTAGGCCTACAAGAGCGCTTCCAAGGAAGGGTGCTGGCTAGCAACAGCTTTCAGTGCTGGCGCTTTTCATCTCTGAGCAATTGCTCGACGTTTGCAATTTCTCAGCTCGTGCCTACGAGACAGAGATAGTGACCGTGATGTTTGGTGGGTAGAGAAGCGCAAAGCCCCAGTGTTGCTGCGCCTGTGAAAGCGCTTCCAAGGAAGGGTGCTGGCTAGCAACAGCTTTCAGTGCTGGTACTTTTCATCTCTGAGCAATTGCTCGACGTTTGCAATTTCTCGGCTCTTGTTTACGAGACGGAGAGATAGTGACCGTGATGTTTGGTGGGCAGAGAAGCGCAAAGCCCCAGTGTTGCTGTGCCTGTGAAAGCGCTTCCAAGGCAGGGTGCTGGCTAGCAACAGCTTTCAGTGCTGGCACTTTTCATCTCTGAGCAATTGCTCGACGTTTGCGACTTCTCACCTGAGCTCTCTTTAGACTGCGCAAGAGGATGAGCAGAAGATGAGGTGGCTAGAGAAGCCCAGAGCCCCACTGTTCTTAGGCCTACAAAAGCGCTTCCAAGGAAGGGTGCTGGCTAGCAACAGCTTTCAGTGCTGGCACTTTTCCTCTCTGAGCAATTGCTCGACGTTTGCAATTTCTCAACTCGTGTCTACGAGACAGAAAGAGAAAGACTGTGACATTTGGTGGGTAGAGAAGCGCAAAGCCCCAGTGTTGCTGCGCCTGTGAAAGCGCTTCCAAGGAAGGGTGCTGGCTAGCAACAGCTTTCAGTGCTGGCACTTTTCATCTCTGAGCAATTCCTTGACGTTTGCAATTTCTCACCTGAGCTCTCTTTAGACTGCACGAGAGGATGAGCAGAAGATTAGGTGGCTAGAGAAGCCCAGAGCCCCAGTGTTCTTAGGCCTACAAAAGCGCTTCCAAGGAAAGGTGCTGACTAGCAACAGCTTTCAGTGCTGGCACTTTTCATCTCTGAACAATTGCTCAACGTTTGCAATTTCTCACCTGAGCTGTCTTTAGACTGCGCGAGAGGATGAGCAGAAGAGTATGTGGCTAGGGAAGCCCAGAGCCCCAGTGTTCTTAGGCCTACAAAAGCGCTTCCAAGGAAGGGTGCTGGCTAGCAACAGCTTTCAGTGCTGGCACTTTTCATCTCTGAGCAATTGCTCGACGTTTGCAATCTCTCACCTGAGTTTTCTTTAGACTGCGCGAGAGGCTGAGCAGAAGATTAGGTGGCTAGAGAAGCCCAGAGCCCCAGTGTTCTTAGGCCTACAAAAGCGCTTCCAAGGAAGGGTGCTGGCTAGCAACAGCTTTCAGTGCTGGCACTTTTCATCTCTGAGCAATTGCTCGACGTTTGCAATTTCTCAGCTCGTGTTTACGAGACGGAGAGATAGTGACCGTGATGTTTGGTGGCTAGAGAAGCGCAAAGCCCCAGTGTTGCTGCGCCTGTGAAAGCGCTTCCAAGGAAGGGTGCTGGCTAGCAACAGCTTTCAGTGCTGGCACTTTTCATCTCTGAGCAATTGCTCGACGTTTGCAATTTCTCACCTGAGCTCTCTTTAGAGTGCGCGAGAGGATGAGCAGAAGATTAGGTGGCTAGAGAAGCCCAGAGCCCCAGTGTTCTTAGGCCTACAAAAGCGCTTCCAAGGAAGGGTGCTGGCTAGCAACAGCTTTCAGTGCTGGCACTTTTCATCTCTGAGCAATTGCTCGACGTTTGCAATTTCTCACCTGAGCTCACTTTAGACTGCGCGAGAGGATGAGCAGAAGATTAGGTGGCTAGAGAAGCCCAGAGCCCCAGTGTTCTTAGGGCTACAAAAGCGCTTCCAAGGAAGGGTGCTGGCTAGCAAGAGCTTTCAGTGCTGGCACTTTTCATCTCTGAGCAATTGCTCGACGTTTGCAATTTCTCACCTGAGCTCTCTTTACACTGCGCGAGAGGCTGAGCAGAAGATTAGGTGGCTAGAGAAGCCCAGAGCCCCAGTGTTCTTAGGGCTACAAGAGCGCTTCCAAGGAAGGGTGCTGGCTAGCCACAGCTTTCAGTGCTGGCACTTTTCATCTTTGAGCAATTGCTCGACGTTTGCAATTTCTCAGCTCTTGTCTACGAGAAGGAAAGAGAATGACCGTGATGTTTGGTGGGTAGAGAAGCGCAAAGCCCCAGTGTTGCTGCGCCTGTGAAAGCGCTTCCAAGGAAGGGTGCTGGCTAGCAACAGCTTTCAGTGCTGGCACTTTTCATCTCTGAGCAATTGCTCAACGTTTGCAATTTCTCCCCTGAGCTCTCTTTAGACTGCGCGAGAGGATGAGCAGAAGATTAGGTGGTTAGAGAAGCCCAGAGCCCCAGTGTTCTTAGGCCTACAAAAGCGCTTCCAAGGAAGGGTGCTGGCTAGCAACAGCTTTCAGTGCTGGCACTTTTCATCTCTGAGCAATTGCTCAACGTTTGCAATTTCTCACCTGAGCTCTCTTTAGAGTGCGCGAGAGGATGAGCAGAAGATTAGGTGGCTAGAGAAGCCCAGAGCCCCAGTGTTCTTAGGCCTACAAAAGCGCTTCCAAGGAAGGGTGCTGGCTAGCAACAGCTTTCAGTGCTGGCACTTTTCATCTCTGAACACTTGCTCGACGTTTGCAATTTCTCCCCTGAGCTCTCTTTAGACTGCGCGAGAGGATGAGCAGAAGATTAGGTGGCTAGAGAAGGCCAGAGCCCCAGTGTTCTTAGGCCTACAAGAGCGCTTCCAAGGAAGGCTGCTGGCTAGCAACAGCTTTCAGTGCTGGCACTTTTCATCTCTGAGCAATTGCTCGACGTTTGCAATTTCTCAGCTCGTGTCTACGAGAAGGTAAGAAAATGACCGTGACGTTTGGTGGCTAGAGAAGCGCAAAGCCCCAGTGTTGCTGCGCCTGTGAAAGCGCTTCCAAGGAAGGGTGCTGGCTAGCAACAGCTTTCAGTGCTGGCACTTTTCATCTCTGAGCAATTGCTCGACGTTTGCAATTTTTCGGCTCGTGTTTACGAGACGGAGAGATAGTGACCGTGATGTTTGGTGGCTAGAGAAGCGCAAAGCCCCAGTGTTGCTGCGCCTGTGAAAGCGCTTCCAAGGAAGGGTGCTGGCTAGCAACAGCTTTCAGTGGTGGCACTTTTCATCTCTGAGCAATTGCTGGACGTTTGCAATTTCTCACCTGAGCGCTCTTTAGACTGCGCGAGAGGATGAGCAGAAGATTAGGTGGCTAGAGAAGCCCAGAGCCCCAGTGTTCTTAGGGCTACAAAAGCGCTTCCAAGGAAGGGTGCTGGCTAGCAAGAGCTTTCAGTGCTGGCACTTTTCATCTCTGAGCAATTGCTCGACGTTTGCAATTTCTCACCTGAGCTCTCTTTACACTGCGCGAGAGGCTGAGCAGAAGATTAGGTGGCTAGAGAAGCCCAGAGCCCCAGTGTTCTTAGGGCTACAAGAGCGCTTCCAAGGAAGGGTGCTGGCTAGCCACAGCTTTCAGTGCTGGCACTTTTCATCTTTGAGCAATTGCTCGACGTTTGCAATTTCTCAGCTCTTGTCTACGAGAAGGAAAGAGAATGACCGTGATGTTTGGTGGGTAGAGAAGCGCAAAGCCCCAGTGTTGCTGCGCCTGTGAAAGCGCTTCCAAGGAAGGGTGCTGGCTAGCAACAGCTTTCAGTGCTGGCACTTTTCATCTCTGAGCAATTGCTCAACGTTTGCAATTTCTCCCCTGAGCTCTCTTTAGACTGCGCGAGAGGATGAGCAGAAGATTAGGTGGTTAGAGAAGCCCAGAGCCCCAGTGTTCTTAGGCCTACAAAAGCGCTTCCAAGGAAGGGTGCTGGCTAGCAACAGCTTTCAGTGCTGGCACTTTTCATCTCTGAGCAATTGCTCAACGTTTGCAATTTCTCACCTGAGCTCTCTTTAGAGTGCGCGAGAGGATGAGCAGAAGATTAGGTGGCTAGAGAAGCCCAGAGCCCCAGTGTTCTTAGGCCTACAAAAGCGCTTCCAAGGAAGGGTGCTGGCTAGCAACAGCTTTCAGTGCTGGCACTTTTCATCTCTGAACACTTGCTCGACGTTTGCAATTTCTCCCCTGAGCTCTCTTTAGACTGCGCGAGAGGATGAGCAGAAGATTAGGTGGCTAGAGAAGGCCAGAGCCCCAGTGTTCTTAGGCCTACAAGAGCGCTTCCAAGGAAGGCTGCTGGCTAGCAACAGCTTTCAGTGCTGGCACTTTTCATCTCTGAGCAATTGCTCGACGTTTGCAATTTCTCAGCTCGTGTCTACGAGAAGGTAAGAAAATGACCGTGACGTTTGGTGGCTAGAGAAGCGCAAAGCCCCAGTGTTGCTGCGCCTGTGAAAGCGCTTCCAAGGAAGGGTGCTGGCTAGCAACAGCTTTCAGTGCTGGCACTTTTCATCTCTGAGCAATTGCTCGACGTTTGCAATTTTTCGGCTCGTGTTTACGAGACGGAGAGATAGTGACCGTGATGTTTGGTGGCTAGAGAAGCGCAAAGCCCCAGTGTTGCTGCGCCTGTGAAAGCGCTTCCAAGGAAGGGTGCTGGCTAGCAACAGCTTTCAGTGGTGGCACTTTTCATCTCTGAGCAATTGCTGGACGTTTGCAATTTCTCACCTGAGCGCTCTTTAGACTGCGCGAGAGGATGAGCAGAAGATTAGGTGGCTAGAGAAGCCCAGAGCCCCAGTGTTCTTAGGCCTACAAAAGCGCTTCCAAGGAAGGGTGCTGGCTAGCAACAGCTTTCAGTGCTGGCACTTTTCATCTCTGAGCAATTGCTCGACGTTTGCAATTTCTCAGCTCTTGTCTACGAAACAGAGAGATAGTGACCGTGACGTTTGGTGGGTAGAGAAGCGCAAAGCCCCAGTGTTGCTGCCCCTGTGAAAGCGCTTCCAAGGAAGGGTGCTGGCTAGCAACAGCTTTCAGTGCTAGCACTTTTCATCTCTGAGCAATTGCTGGATGTTTCCAATTTCACAGCTCGTGTCTACGAGACGGAAAGAGAATGACCGTGATGTTTGGTGGGTAGAGAAGCGCAAAGCCCCAGTGTTGCTGCGCCTGTGAAAGCGCTTCCAAGGAAGGGTGCTGGCTAGCAACAGCTTTCAGTGCTGCCACTTTTCATCTCTGAGCAATTGCTCAACGTTTGCAATTTCTCACCTGAGCGCTCTTTAGACTGCGCGAGAGGATGAGCAGAAGATTAGGTGGCTAGAGAAGCCCAGAGCCCCAGTGTTCTTAGGGCTACAAAAGCGCTTCCAAGGAAGGGTGCTGGCTAGCAACAGCTTTCAGTGCTGGCACTTTTCATCTCTGAGCACTTGCTCGACGTTTGCAATTTCTCACCTGAGCTCTCTTTAGAGTGCGCGAGAGGATGAGCAGAAGATTAGGTGGCTAGAGAAGCCCAGAGCCCCAGTGTTCTTAGGCCTACAAGAGCGCTTCCAAGGAAGGCTGCTGGCTAGCAACAGCTTTCAGTGCTGGCACTTTTCATCTCTGAGCAATTGCTCGACGTTTGCAATTTCTCAGCTCGTGTCTACGAGACGGAGAGATAGTGACCGTGATGTTTGGTGGCTAGAGAAGCGCAAAGCCCCAGTGTTGCTGCGCCTGTGAAAGCGCTTCCAAGGAAGGGTGCTGGCTAGCAACAGCTTTCAGTGCTGGCACTTTTCATCTCTGAGCAATTGCTCGACGTTTGCAATTTTGCGGCTCGTCTCTACGAGACGGAGAGATAGTGACCGTGATGTTTGGTGGCTAGAGAAGCGCAAAGCCCCAGTGTTGCTGCGCCTGTGAAAGCGCTTCCAAGGAAGGGTGCTGGCTAGCAAGAGCTTTCAGTGCTGCCACTTTTCATCTCTGAGCAATTGCTCGATGTTTGCAATTTCTCAGCTCTTGTCTACGAAACAGAGAGATAGTGACCGTGACGTTTGGTGGGTAGAGAAGCACAAAGCCCCAGTGTTGCTGCGCCCGTGAAAGCGCTTCCAAGGAAGGGTGCTGGCTAGCAAGAGCTTTCAGTGCTGGCACTTTTCATCTCTGAGCAATTGCTCGACGTTTGCAATTTCTCACCTGAGCGCTCTTTAGACTGCGCGAAAGGATGAGCAGAAGATTAGGTGGCTAGAGAAGCCCAGAGCCGCAGTGTTCTTAGGGCTACAAAAGCGCTTCCAAGGAAGGGTGCTGGCTAGCAAGAGCTTTCAGTGCTGGCACTTTTCATCTCTGAGCAATTGCTCGACGTTTGCAGTTTCTCAGCTCTTGTCTACGAAACAGAGAGATAGTGACCGTGACGTTTGGTGGGTAGAGAAGCGCAAAGCCCCAGTGTTGCTGCGCCTGTGAAAGCGCTTCCAAGGAAGGGTGCTGGCTAGCAACAGCTTTCAGTGCTGGCACTTTTCATCTCTGAGCAATTGCTGGACGTTTGCAATTTCTCACCTGAGCTCTCTTTCGACTGTGCGAGAGGATGAGCAGAAGATTAGGTGGCTAGAGAAGCCCAGAGCCCCAGTGTTCTTAGGGCTACAAAAGCGCTTCCAAGGAAGGGTGCTGGCTAGCAACAGCTTTCAGTGCTGGCACTTTTCATCTCTGAGCAATTGCTCGACGTTTGCAATTTCTCACCTGAGCTCTCTTTAGACTGCGCGAGAGGATGAGCAGAAGATTAGGTGGCTAGAGAAGCCCAGAGCCCCAGTGTTCTTAGGGCTACAAGAGCGCTTCCAAGGAAGGGTGCTGGCTAGCCACAGCTTTCAGTGCTGGCACTTTTCATCTTTGAGCAATTGCTCGACGTTTGCAATTTCTCAGCTCTTGTCTACGAGACTGAAAGAGAATGACCGTGATGTTTGGTGGCTAGAGAAGCCCAAAGCCCCAGTGTTGCTGCGCCTGTGAAAGCGCTTCCAAGGAAGGGTGCTGGCTAGCAAGAGCTTTCAGTGCTGGCACTTTTCATCTCTGAGCAATTGCTCGACGTTTGCAATCTCTCACCTGAGTTTTCTTTAGACTGCGCGAGAGGATGAGCAGAAGATTAGGTGGCTAGAGAAGCCCAGAGCCCCACTGTTCTTAGGGCTACAAAAGCGCTTCCAAGGAAGGGTGCTGGCTAGCAACAGCTTTCAGTGCTGGCACTTTTCATCTCTGAGCAATTGCTCGACGTTTGCAATTTCTCGGCTCGTGTTTACGAGACGGAGAGATAGTGACCGTGATGTTTGGTGGGTAGAGAAGCGCAAAGGCCCAGTGTTGCTGCGCCTGTGAAAGCGCTTCCAAGGAAGGGTGCTGGCTAGCAACAGCTTTCAGTGCTGGCACTTTTCATCTCTGAGCAATTGCTCGACGTTTGCAATTTCTCACCTGAGCTCTCTTTAGACTGCGCGAGAGGATGAGCAGAAGATTAGGTTGCTAGAGAAGCCCAGAGCCCCACTGTTCTTAGGCCTACAAAAGCGCTTCCAAGGAAGGGTGCTGGCTAGCAACAGCTTTCAGTGCTGCCACTATTCATCTCTGAGCAATTGCTCGACGTTTGCAATTTCTCACCTGAGCTCTCTTTAGACTGCGCGAGAGGATGAGCAGAAGATTAGGTGGCTAGAGAAGCCGAGAGCCCCAGTGTTCTTAGGCCTACAAGAGCGCTTCCAAGGAAGGGTGCTGGCTAGCCACAGCTTTCAGTGCTGGCACTTTTCATCTTTGAGCAGTTGCTCGACGTTTGCAATTTCTCAGCTCTTGTCTACGAGACTGAAAGAGAATGACCGTGATGTTTGGTGGGTAGAGTAGCGCAAAGCCCCAGTGTTGCTGTGCCTGTGAAAGCGCTTCCAAGGAAGGGTGCTGGCTAGCAACAGCTTTCAATGCTGGCACTTTTCATCTCTGAGCAATTGGTGGACATTTGCAATTTCTCACCTGAGCTCTCTTTAGAGTGCGCGAGAGGATGAGCAGAAGATTAGGTGGCTAGAGAAGCCCAGAGCCCCAGTGTTCTTAGGCCTACAAGAGCGCTTCCAAGGAAGGGTTCTGGCTAGCAACAGCTTTCAGTGCTGGCACTTTTCATCTCTGAGCAGTTGCTCGACGTTTGCAATTTCTCAGCTCTTGTCTACGAGGCGGAAAGAGAATGACCGTGATGTTTGGTGGGTAGTCAAGCGCAAAGCCCCAGTGTTGCTGCCCCTGTGAAAGCGCTTCCAAGGAAGGGTGCTGGCTAGCAACAGCTTTCAGTGCTGGCACTTTTCATCTCTGAGCAATTGCTCGACGTTTGCAATTTCTCAGCTCGTGTCTACGAAACAGAGAGATAGTGACCGTGACGTTTGGTGGGTAGAGAAGCGCAAAGCCCCAGTGTTGCTGCGCCTGTGAAAGCGCTTCCAAGGAAGGGTGCTGGCTAGCAACAGCTTTCAGTGCTGGCACTTTTCATCTCTGAGCAATTGCTCGACGTTTGCAATTTCTCCCCTGAGCTCTCTTTAGACTGCGCAAGAGGATGAGCAGAAGATTAGGTGGCTAGAGAAGCCCAGAGCCCCACTGTTCTTAGGCCTACAAAAGCGCTTCCAAGGAAGGGTGCTGGCTAGCAAGAGCTTTCAGTGCTGGCACTTTTCATCTCTGAGCAATTGCTCGATGTTTGCAATTTCTCACCTGAGCTCTCTTTAGACTGCGCGAGAGGATGAGCAGAAGATTAGGTGGCTAGAGAAGCCCAGAGCCCCACTGTTCTTAGGCCTAAAAGAGCGCTTCCAAGGAAGGGTGCTGGCTAGCAACAGCTTTCAGTGCTGGCGCTTTCAATCTCTGAGCAATTGCTCGACGTTTGCAATTTCTCAGCTCGTGCCTACGAGACAGAGATAGTGACCGTGATGTTTGGTGGGTAGAGAAGCGCAAAGCCCCAGTGTTGCTGCGCCTGTGAAAGCGCTTCCAAGGAAGGGTGCTGGCTAGCAACAGCTTTCAGTGCTGGCACTTTTCATCTCTGAGCAATTGCTCGACGTTTGCAATTTCTCGGCTCTTGTCTACGAGACGGAGAGATAGTGACCGTGATGTTTGGTGGCTAGAGAAGCGCAAAGCCCCAGTGTTGCTGTGCCTGTGAAAGCGCTTCCAAGGAAGGGTGCTGGCTAGCAACAGCTTTCAGTGCTGGCACTTTTCATCTCTGAGCAATTGTTCGACGTTTGCGACTTCTCACCTGAGCTCTCTTTAGACTGCGCGAGAGGATGAGCAGAAGATTAGGTGGCTAGAGAAGCCCAGAGCCCCACTGTTCTTAGGCCTACAAAAGCGCTTCCAAGGAAGGGTGCTGGCTAGCAACAGCTTTCAGTGCTGGCACTTTTCATCTCTGAGCAATTGCTCGACGTTTGCAATTTCTCAACTCGTGTCTACAAGACAGAAAGAGAAAGACTGTGACATTTGGTGGGTAGAGAAGCGCAAAGCCCCAGTGTTGCTGCGCCTGTGAAAGCGCTTCCAAGGAAGGGTGCTGGCTAGCAACAGCTTTCAGTGCTGGCACTTTTCATCTCTGAGCAATTGCTTGACGTTTGCAATTTCTCACCTGAGCTCTCTTTAGACTGCACGAGAGGATGAGCAGAAGATTAGGTGGCTAGAGAAGCCCAGAGCCCCAGTGTTCTTAGGCCTACAAGAGCGCTTCCAAGGAAGGGTGCTGACTAGCAACAGCTTTCAGTGCTGGCACTTTTCATCTTTGAGCAGTTGCTCGACGTTTGCAATTTTTCGGCTCGTGTTTACGAGACTGAAAGAGAATGACCGTGATGTTTGGTGGGTAGAGTAGCGCAAAGCCCCAGTGTTGCTGCGCCTGTGAAAGCGCTTCCAAGGAAGGGTGCTGGCTAGCAACAGCTTTCAGTGGTGGCACTTTTCATCTCTGAGCAATTGCTCGACGTTTGCAATTTCTCACCTGAGCTCTCTTTAGACTGCGCGAGAGGATGAGCAGAAGATTAGGTGGCTAGAGAAGCCCAGAGCCCCAGTGTTCTTAGGGCTACAAAAGCGCTTCCAAGGAAGGGTGCTGGCTAGCAAGAGCTTTCAGTGCTGGCACTTTTCATCTCTGAGCAATTGCTCGACGTTTGCAATTTCTCACCTGAGCTGTCTTTAGACTGCGCGAGAGGATGAGCAGAAGATTAGGTGGCTAGAGAAGCCCAGAGCCCCACTGTTCTTAGGCCTACAAAAGCGCTTCCAAGGAAGGGTGCTGGCTAGCCACAGCTTTCAGTGCTGGCACTTTTCATCTTTGAGCAATTGCTCGACGTTTGCAATTTCTCAGCTCTTGTCTACGAGAAGGAAAGAGAATGACCGTGATGTTTGGTGGGTAGAGAAGCGCAAAGCCCCAGTGTTGCTGCGCCTGTGAAAGCGCTTCCAAGGCAGGGTGCTGGCTAGCAACAGCTTTCAGTGCTGGCACTTTTCATCTCTGAGCAATTGCTCGACGTTTGCAATTTCTCACCTGAGCTCTCTTTAGACTGCGCGAGAGGATGAGCAGAAGATTAGGTGGCTAGAGAAGCCCAGAGCCCCACTGTTCTTAGGCCTACAAAAGCGCTTCCAAGGAAGGGTGCTGGCTAGCAACAGCTTTCAGTGGTGGCACTTTTCATCTCTGAGCAATTGCTGGACGTTTGCAATTTCTCACCTGAGCTCTCTTTAGACTGCGCGAGAGGATGAGCAGAAGAGTAGGTGGCTAGAGAAGCCAAGAGCCCCAGTGTTCTTAGGGCTACAAAAGCACTTCCAAGGAAGGGTGCTGGCTAGCAACAGCTTTCAGTGCTGGCACTTTTCATCTCTGAGCAATTGCTCGACGTTTGCAATTTCTCACCTGAGCTCTCTTTAGACTGCGCGAGAGGATGAGCAGAAGATTAGGTGGCTAGAGAAGCCCAGAGCCCCAGTGTTCTTAGGCCTACAAGAGCGCTTCCAAGGAAGGCTGCTGGCTAGCAACAGCTTTCAGTGCTGGCACTTTTCATCTCTGAGCAATTGCTCGACGTTTGCAATTTCTCAGCTCGTGTCTACGAGAAGGTAAGAAAATGACCGTGACGTTTGGTGGCTAGAGAAGCGCAAAGCCCCAGTGTTGCTGCGCCTGTGAAAGCACTTCCAAGGAAGGGTGCTGGCTAGCAACAGCTTTCAGTGCTGGCACTTTTCATCTCTGAGCAATTGCTCGACGTTTGCAATTTCTCACCTGAGCTCTCTTTAGAGTGCGCGAGAGGATGAGCAGAAGATTAGGTGGCTAGAGAAGCCCAGAGCCCCACTGTTCTTAGGCCTACAAAAGCGCTTCCAAGGAAGGGTGCTGGCTAGCAACAGCTTTCAGTGCTGGCACTTTTCATCTCTGAGCAATTGCTCGACGTTTGCAATTTCTCAGCTCTTGTCTACGAAACAGTGAGATAGTGACCGTGACGTTTGGTGGGTAGAGAAGCGCAAAGCCCCAGTGTTGCTGCCCCTGTGAAAGCGCTTCCAAGGAAGGGTGCTGGCTAGCAACAGCTTTCAGTGCTAGCACTTTTCATCTCTGAGCAGTTGCTCGACGTTTGCAATTTCTCAGCTCTTGTCTACGAGGCGGAAAGAGAATGACCGTGATGTTTGGTGGGTAGTCAAGCGCAAAGCCCCAGTGTTGCTGCCCCTGTGAAAGCGCTTCCAAGGAAGGGTGCTGGCTAGCAACAGCTTTCAGTGCTGGCACTTTTCATCTCTGAGCAATTGCTCGACGTTTGCAATTTCTCAGCTCGTGTCTACGAAACAGAGAGATAGTGACCGTGACGTTTGGTGGGTAGAGAAGCGCAAAGCCCCAGTGTTGCTGCGCCTGTGAAAGCGCTTCCAAGGAAGGGTGCTGGCTAGCAACAGCTTTCAGTGCTGGCACTTTTCATCTCTGAGCAATTGCTCGACGTTTGCAATTTCTCCCCTGAGCTCTCTTTAGACTGCGCAAGAGGATGAGCAGAAGATTAGGTGGCTAGAGAAGCCCAGAGCCCCACTGTTCTTAGGCCTACAAAAGCGCTTCCAAGGAAGGGTGCTGGCTAGCAAGAGCTTTCAGTGCTGGCACTTTTCATCTCTGAGCAATTGCTCGATGTTTGCAATTTCTCACCTGAGCTCTCTTTAGACTGCGCGAGAGGATGAGCAGAAGATTAGGTGGCTAGAGAAGCCCAGAGCCCCACTGTTCTTAGGCCTAAAAGAGCGCTTCCAAGGAAGGGTGCTGGCTAGCAACAGCTTTCAGTGCTGGCGCTTTCAATCTCTGAGCAATTGCTCGACGTTTGCAATTTCTCAGCTCGTGCCTACGAGACAGAGATAGTGACCGTGATGTTTGGTGGGTAGAGAAGCGCAAAGCCCCAGTGTTGCTGCGCCTGTGAAAGCGCTTCCAAGGAAGGGTGCTGGCTAGCAACAGCTTTCAGTGCTGGCACTTTTCATCTCTGAGCAATTGCTCGACGTTTGCAATTTCTCGGCTCTTGTCTACGAGACGGAGAGATAGTGACCGTGATGTTTGGTGGCTAGAGAAGCGCAAAGCCCCAGTGTTGCTGTGCCTGTGAAAGCGCTTCCAAGGAAGGGTGCTGGCTAGCAACAGCTTTCAGTGCTGGCACTTTTCATCTCTGAGCAATTGTTCGACGTTTGCGACTTCTCACCTGAGCTCTCTTTAGACTGCGCGAGAGGATGAGCAGAAGATTAGGTGGCTAGAGAAGCCCAGAGCCCCACTGTTCTTAGGCCTACAAAAGCGCTTCCAAGGAAGGGTGCTGGCTAGCAACAGCTTTCAGTGCTGGCACTTTTCATCTCTGAGCAATTGCTCGACGTTTGCAATTTCTCAACTCGTGTCTACAAGACAGAAAGAGAAAGACTGTGACATTTGGTGGGTAGAGAAGCGCAAAGCCCCAGTGTTGCTGCGCCTGTGAAAGCGCTTCCAAGGAAGGGTGCTGGCTAGCAACAGCTTTCAGTGCTGGCACTTTTCATCTCTGAGCAATTGCTTGACGTTTGCAATTTCTCACCTGAGCTCTCTTTAGACTGCACGAGAGGATGAGCAGAAGATTAGGTGGCTAGAGAAGCCCAGAGCCCCAGTGTTCTTAGGCCTACAAGAGCGCTTCCAAGGAAGGGTGCTGACTAGCAACAGCTTTCAGTGCTGGCACTTTTCATCTTTGAGCAGTTGCTCGACGTTTGCAATTTTTCGGCTCGTGTTTACGAGACTGAAAGAGAATGACCGTGATGTTTGGTGGGTAGAGTAGCGCAAAGCCCCAGTGTTGCTGCGCCTGTGAAAGCGCTTCCAAGGAAGGGTGCTGGCTAGCAACAGCTTTCAGTGGTGGCACTTTTCATCTCTGAGCAATTGCTCGACGTTTGCAATTTCTCACCTGAGCTCTCTTTAGACTGCGCGAGAGGATGAGCAGAAGATTAGGTGGCTAGAGAAGCCCAGAGCCCCAGTGTTCTTAGGGCTACAAAAGCGCTTCCAAGGAAGGGTGCTGGCTAGCAAGAGCTTTCAGTGCTGGCACTTTTCATCTCTGAGCAATTGCTCGACGTTTGCAATTTCTCACCTGAGCTGTCTTTAGACTGCGCGAGAGGATGAGCAGAAGATTAGGTGGCTAGAGAAGCCCAGAGCCCCACTGTTCTTAGGCCTACAAAAGCGCTTCCAAGGAAGGGTGCTGGCTAGCCACAGCTTTCAGTGCTGGCACTTTTCATCTTTGAGCAATTGCTCGACGTTTGCAATTTCTCAGCTCTTGTCTACGAGAAGGAAAGAGAATGACCGTGATGTTTGGTGGGTAGAGAAGCGCAAAGCCCCAGTGTTGCTGCGCCTGTGAAAGCGCTTCCAAGGCAGGGTGCTGGCTAGCAACAGCTTTCAGTGCTGGCACTTTTCATCTCTGAGCAATTGCTCGACGTTTGCAATTTCTCACCTGAGCTCTCTTTAGACTGCGCGAGAGGATGAGCAGAAGATTAGGTGGCTAGAGAAGCCCAGAGCCCCACTGTTCTTAGGCCTACAAAAGCGCTTCCAAGGAAGGGTGCTGGCTAGCAACAGCTTTCAGTGGTGGCACTTTTCATCTCTGAGCAATTGCTGGACGTTTGCAATTTCTCACCTGAGCTCTCTTTAGACTGCGCGAGAGGATGAGCAGAAGAGTAGGTGGCTAGAGAAGCCAAGAGCCCCAGTGTTCTTAGGGCTACAAAAGCACTTCCAAGGAAGGGTGCTGGCTAGCAACAGCTTTCAGTGCTGGCACTTTTCATCTCTGAGCAATTGCTCGACGTTTGCAATTTCTCACCTGAGCTCTCTTTAGACTGCGCGAGAGGATGAGCAGAAGATTAGGTGGCTAGAGAAGCCCAGAGCCCCAGTGTTCTTAGGCCTACAAGAGCGCTTCCAAGGAAGGCTGCTGGCTAGCAACAGCTTTCAGTGCTGGCACTTTTCATCTCTGAGCAATTGCTCGACGTTTGCAATTTCTCAGCTCGTGTCTACGAGAAGGTAAGAAAATGACCGTGACGTTTGGTGGCTAGAGAAGCGCAAAGCCCCAGTGTTGCTGCGCCTGTGAAAGCACTTCCAAGGAAGGGTGCTGGCTAGCAACAGCTTTCAGTGCTGGCACTTTTCATCTCTGAGCAATTGCTCGACGTTTGCAATTTCTCACCTGAGCTCTCTTTAGAGTGCGCGAGAGGATGAGCAGAAGATTAGGTGGCTAGAGAAGCCCAGAGCCCCACTGTTCTTAGGCCTACAAAAGCGCTTCCAAGGAAGGGTGCTGGCTAGCAACAGCTTTCAGTGCTGGCACTTTTCATCTCTGAGCAATTGCTCGACGTTTGCAATTTCTCAGCTCTTGTCTACGAAACAGTGAGATAGTGACCGTGACGTTTGGTGGGTAGAGAAGCGCAAAGCCCCAGTGTTGCTGCCCCTGTGAAAGCGCTTCCAAGGAAGGGTGCTGGCTAGCAACAGCTTTCAGTGCTAGCACTTTTCATCTCTGAGCAATTGCTGGATGTTTCCAATTTCACAGCTTGTGTCTACGAGACGGAATGAGAATGACCGTGATGTTTGGTGGGTAGAGAAGCGCAAAGCCCCAGTGTTGCTGCGCCTGTGAAAGCGCTTCCAAGGAAGGGTGCTGGCTAGCAACAGCTTTCAGTGCTGCCACTTTTCATCTCTGAGCAATTGCTCAACGTTTGCAATTTCTCCCCTGAGCTCTCTTTAGACTGCGCGAGAGGATGAGCAGAAGATTAGGTGGCTAGAGAAGCCCAGAGCCCCAGTGTTCTTAGGCCTACAAAAGCGCTTCCAAGGAAGGGTGCTGGCTAGCAACAGCTTTCAGTGCTGGCACTTTTCATCTCTGAGCAATTGCTCGACGTTTGCAATTTCTCACCTGAGCGCTCTTTAGACTGCGCGAGAGGATGAGCAGAAGATTAGGTGGCTAGAGAAGCCCAGAGCCGCAGTGTTCTTAGGGCTACAAAAGCGCTTCCAAGGAAGGGTGCTGGCTAGCAAGAGCTTTCAGTGCTGGCACTTTTCATCTCTGAGCAATTGCTCGACGTTTGCAGTTTCTCAGCTCTTGTCTACGAAACAGAGAGATAGTGACCGTGACGTTTGGTGGGTAGAGAAGCGCAAAGCCCCAGTGTTGCTGCGCCTGTGAAAGCGCTTCCAAGGAAGGGTGCTGGCTAGCAACAGCTTTCAGTGCTGGCACTTTTCATCTCTGAGCAATTGCTGGACGTTTGCAATTTCTCACCTGAGCTCTCTTTCGACTGTGCGAGAGGATGAGCAGAAGATTAGGTGGCTAGAGAAGCCCAGAGCCCCAGTGTTCTTAGGGCTACAAAAGCGCTTCCAAGGAAGGGTGCTGGCTAGCAACAGCTTTCAGTGCTGGCACTTTTCATCTCTGAGCAATTGCTCGACGTTTGCAATTTCTCACCTGAGCTCTCTTTAGACTGCGCGAGAGGATGAGCAGAAGATTAGGTGGCTAGAGAAGCCCAGAGCCCCAGTGTTCTTAGGGCTACAAGAGCGCTTCCAAGGAAGGGTGCTGGCTAGCCACAGCTTTCAGTGCTGGCACTTTTCATCTTTGAGCAATTGCTCGACGTTTGCAATTTCTCAGCTCTTGTCTACGAGACGGAAAGAGAATGACCGTGATGTTTGGTGGCTAGAGAAGCCCAAAGCCCCAGTGTTGCTGCGCCTGTGAAAGCGCTTCCAAGGAAGGGTGCTGGCTAGCAAGAGCTTTCAGTGCTGGCACTTTTCATCTCTGAGCAATTGCTCGACGTTTGCAATCTCTCACCTGAGTTTTCTTTAGACTGCGCGAGAGGATGAGCAGAAGATTAGGTGGCTAGAGAAGCCCAGAGCCCCACTGTTCTTAGGGCTACAAAAGCGCTTCCAAGGAAGGGTGCTGGCTAGCAACAGCTTTCAGTGCTGGCACTTTTCATCTCTGAGCAATTGCTCGACGTTTGCAATTTCTCGGCTCGTGTTTACGAGACGGAGAGATAGTGACCGTGATGTTTGGTGGGTAGAGAAGCGCAAAGCCCCAGTGTTGCTGCGCCTGTGAAAGCGCTTCCAAGGAAGGGTGCTGGCTAGCAACAGCTTTCAGTGCTGGCACTTTTCATCTCTGAGCAATTGCTCGACGTTTGCAATTTCTCACCTGAGCTCTCTTTAGACTGCGCGAGAGGATGAGCAGAAGATTAGGTTGCTAGAGAAGCCCAGAGCCCCACTGTTCTTAGGCCTACAAAAGCGCTTCCAAGGAAGGGTGCTGGCTAGCAAGAGCTTTCAGTGCTGCCACTATTCATCTCTGAGCAATTGCTCGACGTTTGCAATTTCTCACCTGAGCTCTCTTTAGACTGCGCGAGAGGATGAGCAGAAGATTAGGTGGCTAGAGAAGCCGAGAGCCCCAGTGTTCTTAGGCCTACAAGAGCGCTTCCAAGGAAGGGTGCTGGCTAGCCACAGCTTTCAGTGCTGGCACTTTTCATCTTTGAGCAGTTGCTCGACGTTTGCAATTTCTCAGCTCTTGTCTACGAGACTGAAAGAGAATGACCGTGATGTTTGGTGGGTAGAGTAGCGCAAAGCCCCAGTGTTGCTGTGCCTGTGAAAGCGCTTCCAAGGAAGGGTGCTGGCTAGCAACAGCTTTCAATGCTGGCACTTTTCATCTCTGAGCAATTGGTGGACATTTGCAATTTCTCACCTGAGCTCTCTTTAGAGTGCGCGAGAGGATGAGCAGAAGATTAGGTGGCTAGAGAAGCCCAGAGCCCCAGTGTTCTTAGGCCTACAAGAGCGCTTCCAAGGAAGGGTGCTGGCTAGCAACAGCTTTCAGTGCTGGCACTTTTCATCTCTGAGCAGTTGCTCGACGTTTGCAATTTCTCAGCTCTTGTCTACGAGGCGGAAAGAGAATGACCGTGATGTTTGGTGGGTAGTCAAGCGCAAAGCCCCAGTGTTGCTGCCCCTGTGAAAGCGCTTCCAAGGAAGGGTGCTGGCTAGCAACAGCTTTCAGTGCTGGCACTTTTCATCTCTGAGCAATTGCTCGACGTTTGCAATTTCTCAGCTCGTGTCTACGAAACAGAGAGATAGTGACCGTGACGTTTGGTGGGTAGAGAAGCGCAAAGCCCCAGTGTTGCTGCGCCTGTGAAAGCGCTTCCAAGGAAGGGTGCTGGCTAGCAACAGCTTTCAGTGCTGGCACTTTTCATCTCTGAGCAATTGCTCGACGTTTGCAATTTCTCCCCTGAGCTCTCTTTAGACTGCGCAAGAGGATGAGCAGAAGATTAGGTGGCTAGAGAAGCCCAGAGCCCCACTGTTCTTAGGCCTACAAAAGCGCTTCCAAGGAAGGGTGCTGGCTAGCAAGAGCTTTCAGTGCTGGCACTTTTCATCTCTGAGCAATTGCTCGATGTTTGCAATTTCTCACCTGAGCTCTCTTTAGACTGCGCGAGAGGATGAGCAGAAGATTAGGTGGCTAGAGAAGCCCAGAGCCCCACTGTTCTTAGGCCTAAAAGAGCGCTTCCAAGGAAGGGTGCTGGCTAGCAACAGCTTTCAGTGCTGGCGCTTTCAATCTCTGAGCAATTGCTCGACGTTTGCAATTTCTCAGCTCGTGCCTACGAGACAGAGATAGTGACCGTGATGTTTGGTGGGTAGAGAAGCGCAAAGCCCCAGTGTTGCTGCGCCTGTGAAAGCGCTTCCAAGGAAGGGTGCTGGCTAGCAACAGCTTTCAGTGCTGGCACTTTTCATCTCTGAGCAATTGCTCGACGTTTGCAATTTCTCGGCTCTTGTCTACGAGACGGAGAGATAGTGACCGTGATGTTTGGTGGCTAGAGAAGCGCAAAGCCCCAGTGTTGCTGTGCCTGTGAAAGCGCTTCCAAGGAAGGGTGCTGGCTAGCAACAGCTTTCAGTGCTGGCACTTTTCATCTCTGAGCAATTGTTCGACGTTTGCGACTTCTCACCTGAGCTCTCTTTAGACTGCGCGAGAGGATGAGCAGAAGATTAGGTGGCTAGAGAAGCCCAGAGCCCCACTGTTCTTAGGCCTACAAAAGCGCTTCCAAGGAAGGGTGCTGGCTAGCAACAGCTTTCAGTGCTGGCACTTTTCATCTCTGAGCAATTGCTCGACGTTTGCAATTTCTCAACTCGTGTCTACGAGACAGAAAGAGAAAGACTGTGACATTTGGTGGGTAGAGAAGCGCAAAGCCCCAGTGTTGCTGCGCCTGTGAAAGCGCTTCCAAGGAAGGGTGCTGGCTAGCAACAGCTTTCAGTGCTGGCACTTTTCATCTCTGAGCAATTGCTTGACGTTTGCAATTTCTCACCTGAGCTCTCTTTAGACTGCACGAGAGGATGAGCAGAAGAGTAGGTGGCTAGAGAAGCCCAGAGCCCCAGTGTTCTTAGGCCTACAAGAGCGCTTCCAAGGAAGGGTGCTGACTAGCAACAGCTTTCAGTGCTGGCACTTTTCATCTTTGAGCAGTTGCTCGACGTTTGCAATTTTTCGGCTCGTGTTTACGAGACTGAAAGAGAATGACCGTGATGTTTGGTGGGTAGAGTAGCGCAAAGCCCCAGTGTTGCTGCGCCTGTGAAAGCGCTTCCAAGGAAGGGTGCTGGCTAGCAACAGCTTTCAGTGGTGGCACTTTTCATCTCTGAGCAATTGCTCGACGTTTGCAATTTCTCACCTGAGCTCTCTTTAGACTGCGCGAGAGGATGAGCAGAAGATTAGGTGGCTAGAGAAGCCCAGAGCCCCAGTGTTCTTAGGGCTACAAAAGCGCTTCCAAGGAAGGGTGCTGGCTAGCAAGAGCTTTCAGTGCTGGCACTTTTCATCTCTGAGCAATTGCTCGACGTTTGCAATTTCTCACCTGAGCTGTCTTTAGACTGCGCGAGAGGATGAGCAGAAGATTAGGTGGCTAGAGAAGCCCAGAGCCCCACTGTTCTTAGGCCTACAAAAGCGCTTCCAAGGAAGGGTGCTGGCTAGCCACAGCTTTCAGTGCTGGCACTTTTCATCTTTGAGCAATTGCTCGACGTTTGCAATTTCTCAGCTCTTGTCTACGAGAAGGAAAGAGAATGACCGTGATGTTTGGTGGGTAGAGAAGCGCAAAGCCCCAGTGTTGCTGCGCCTGTGAAAGCGCTTCCAAGGCAGGGTGCTGGCTAGCAACAGCTTTCAGTGCTGGCACTTTTCATCTCTGAGCAATTGCTCGACGTTTGCAATTTCTCACCTGAGCTCTCTTTAGACTGCGCGAGAGGATGAGCAGAAGATTAGGTGGCTAGAGAAGCCCAGAGCCCCACTGTTCTTAGGCCTACAAAAGCGCTTCCAAGGAAGGGTGCTGGCTAGCAACAGCTTTCAGTGGTGGCACTTTTCATCTCTGAGCAATTGCTGGACGTTTGCAATTTCTCACCTGAGCTCTCTTTAGACTGCGCGAGAGGATGAGCAGAAGATTAGGTGGCTAGAGAAGCCAAGAGCCCCAGTGTTCTTAGGGCTACAAAAGCACTTCCAAGGAAGGGTGCTGGCTAGCAACAGCTTTCAGTGCTGGCACTTTTCATCTCTGAGCAATTGCTCGACGTTTGCAATTTCTCACCTGAGCTCTCTTTAGACTGCGCGAGAGGATGAGCAGAAGATTAGGTGGCTAGAGAAGGCCAGAGCCCCAGTGTTCTTAGGCCTACAAGAGCGCTTCCAAGGAAGGCTGCTGGCTAGCAACAGCTTTCAGTGCTGGCACTTTTCATCTCTGAGCAATTGCTCGACGTTTGCAATTTCTCAGCTCGTGTCTACGAGAAGGTAAGAAAATGACCGTGACGTTTGGTGGCTAGAGAAGCGCAAAGCCCCAGTGTTGCTGCGCCTGTGAAAGCGCTTCCAAGGAAGGGTGCTGGCTAGCAACAGCTTTCAGTGCTGGCACTTTTCATCTCTGAGCAATTGCTCGACGTTTGCAATTTCTCACCTGAGCTCTCTTTAGACTGCGCGAGAGGATGAGCAGAAGATTAGGTGGCTAGAGAAGCCCAGAGCCCCAGTGTTCTTAGGCCTACAAAAGCGCTTCCAAGGAAGGGTGCTGGCTAGCAACAGCTTTCAGTGGTGGCACTTTTCATCTCTGAGCAATTGCTGGACGTTTGCAATTTCTCACCTGAGCTCTCTTTAGACTGCGCGAGAGGATGAGCAGAAGATTAGGTGGCTAGAGAAGCCAAGAGCCCCAGTGTTCTTAGGGCTACAAAAGCACTTCCAAGGAAGGGTGCTGGCTAGCAACAGCTTTCAGTGCTGGCACTTTTCATCTCTGAGCAATTGCTCGACGTTTGCAATTTCTCACCTGAGCTCTCTTTAGACTGCGCGAGAGGATGAGCAGAAGATTAGGTGGCTAGAGAAGCCCAGAGCCCCAGTGTTCTTAGGCCTACAAGAGCGCTTCCAAGGAAGGCTGCTGGCTAGCAACAGCTTTCAGTGCTGGCACTTTTCATCTCTGAGCAATTGCTCGACGTTTGCAATTTCTCACCTGAGCTCTCTTTAGACTGCGCGAGAGGATGAGCAGAAGATTAGGTGGCTAGAGAAGCCCAGAGCCCCAGTGTTCTTAGGCCTACAAGAGCGCTTCCAAGGAAGGGTGCTGGCTAGCAACAGCTTTCAGTGCTGGCACTTTTCATCTTTGAGCAGTTGCTCGACGTTTGCAATTTCTCAGCTCATGTCTACGAGACTGAAAGAGAATGACCGTGATGTTTGGTGGGTAGAGAAGCGCAAAGCCCCAGTGTTGCTGTGCCTGTGAAAGCGCTTCCAAGGAAGGGTGCTGGCTAGCAACAGCTTTCAGTGCTGGCACTTTTCATCTCTGAGCAATTGCTCGACGTTTGCAATTTCTCACCTGAGCTCTCTTTAGAGTGCGCGAGAGGATGAGCAGAAGATTAGGTGGCTAGAGAAGCCCAGAGCCCCAGTGTTCTTAGGCCTACAAGAGCGCTTCCAAGGAAGGGTGCTGGCTAGCAACAGCTTTCAGTGCTGGCACTTTTCATCTTTGAGCAGTTGCTCGACGTTTGCAATTTCTCAGCTCTTGTCTACGAGACTGAAAGAGAATGACCGTGACGTTTGGTGGGTAGAGAAGCGCAAAGCCCCAGTGTTGCTGCCCCTGTGAAAGCGCTTCCAAGGAAGGGTGCTGGCTAGCAAGAGCTTTCAGTGCTGGCACTTTTCATCTCTGAGCAATTGCTCGACGTTTGCAATTTCTCAGCTCGTGTCTACGAAACAGAGAGATAGTGACCGTGACGTTTGGTGGGTAGAGAAGCGCAAAGCCCCAGTGTTGCTGCGCCTGTGAAAGCGCTTCCAAGGAAGGGTGCTGGCTAGCAAGAGCTTTCAGTGCTGGCACTTTTCATCTCTGAGCAATTGCTCGACGTTTGCAATTTCTCACCTGAGCTCTCTTTAGACTGCGCAAGAGGATGAGCAGAAGATTAGGTGGCTAGAGAAGCCCAGAGCCCCACTGTTCTTAGGGCTACAAAAGCGCTTCCAAGGAAGGGTGCTGGCTAGCAACAGCTTTCAGTGCTGGCACTTTTCATCTCTGAGCAATTGCTCGACGTTTGCAATTTCTCACCTGAGCTCTCTTTAGACTGCGCGAGAGGATGAGCAGAAGATTAGGTGGCTAGAGAAGCCCAGAGCCCCAGTGTTCTTAGGCCTACAAGAGCGCTTCCAAGGAAGGGTGCTGGCTAGCAACAGCTTTCAGTGCTGGCGCTTTTCATCTCTGAGCAATTGCTCGACGTTTGCAATTTCTCAGCTCGTGCCTACGAGACAGAGATAGTGACCGTGATGTTTGGTGGGTAGAGAAGCGCAAAGCCCCAGTGTTGCTGCGCCTGTGAAAGCGCTTCCAAGGAAGGGTGCTGGCTAGCAACAGCTTTCAGTGCTGGTACTTTTCATCTCTGAGCAATTGCTCGACGTTTGCAATTTCTCGGCTCTTGTTTACGAGACGGAGAGATAGTGACCGTGATGTTTGGTGGGCAGAGAAGCGCAAAGCCCCAGTGTTGCTGTGTCTTTGAAAGCGCTTCCAAGGAAGGGTGCTGGCTAGCAACAGCTTTCAGTGCTGGCACTTTTCATCTCTGAGCAATTGCTCGACGTTTGCGACTTCTCACCTGAGCTCTCTTTAGACTGCGCAAGAGGATGAGCAGAAGATTAGGTGGCTAGAGAAGCCCAGAGCCCCACTGTTCTTAGGCCTACAAAAGCGCTTCCAAGGAAGGGTGCTGGCTAGCAACAGCTT
Source organism: Sarcoramphus papa (assembly GCA_037962945.1). Lineage (NCBI taxonomy): Eukaryota > Metazoa > Chordata > Aves > Accipitriformes > Cathartidae > Sarcoramphus > Sarcoramphus papa. The sequence goes on from CM075586.1 coordinate 97,676,359, forward strand.
TCAGTGCTGGCACTTTTCCTCTCTGAGCAATTGCTCGACGTTTGCAATTTCTCAACTCGTGTCTACGAGACAGAAAGAGAAAGACTGTGACATTTGGTGGGTAGAGAAGCGCAAAGCCCCAGTGTTGCTGCGCCTGTGAAAGCGCTTCCAAGGAAGGGTGCTGGCTAGCAACAGCTTTCAGTGCTGGCACTTTTCATCTCTGAGCAATTCCTTGACGTTTGCAATTTCTCACCTGAGTTCTCTTTAGACTGCACGAGAGGATGAGCAGAAGATTAGGTGGCTAGAGAAGCCCAGAGCCCCAGTGTTCTTAGGCCTACAAAAGCGCTTCCAAGGAAGGGTGCTGGCTAGCAACAGCTTTCAGTGCTGGCACTTTTCATCTCTGAGCACTTGCTCGACGTTTGCAATTTCTCACCTGAGCTGTCTTTAGACTGCGCGAGAGGATGAGCAGAAGAGTATGTGGCTAGGGAAGCCCAGAGCCCCAGTGTTCTTAGGCCTACAAAAGCGCTTCCAAGGAAGGGTGCTGGCTAGCAACAGCTTTCAGTGCTGGCACTTTTCATCTCTGAGCAATTGCTCGACGTTTGCAATCTCTCACCTGAGTTTTCTTTAGACTGCGCGAGAGGCTGAGCAGAAGATTAGGTGGCTAGAGAAGCCCAGAGCCCCAGTGTTCTTAGGCCTACAAAAGCGCTTCCAAGGAAGGGTGCTGGCTAGCAACAGCTTTCAGTGCTGGCACTTTTCATCTTTGAGCAATTGCTCGACGTTTGCAATTTCTCAGCTCTTGTCTACGAGAAGGAAAGAGAATGACCGTGATGTTTGGTGGCTAGAGAAGCGCAAAGCCCCAGTGTTGCTGCGCCTGTGAAAGCGCTTCCAAGGCAGGGTGCTGGCTAGCAACAGCTTTCAGTGCTGGCACTTTTCATCTCTGAGCAATAGCTCGACGTTTGCAATTTCTCCCCTGAGCTCTCTTTAGACTGCGCGAGAGGATGAGCAGAAGATTAGGTGGTTAGAGAAGCCCAGAGCCCCAGTGTTCTTAGGCCTACAAAAGCGCTTCCAAGGAAGGGTGCTGGCTAGCAACAGCTTTCAGTGCTGGCACTTTTCATCTCTGAGCAATTGCTCAACGTTTGCAATTTCTCACCTGAGCTCTCTTTAGAGTGCGCGAGAGGATGAGCAGAAGATTAGGTGGCTAGAGAAGCCCAGAGCCCCACTGTTCTTAGGCCTACAAAAGCGCTTCCAAGGAAGGGTGCTGGCTAGCAACAGCTTTCAGTGCTGGCACTTTTCATCTCTGAGCACTTGCTCGACGTTTGCAATTTCTCAACTGAGCTCTCTTTAGACTGCGCGAGAGGATGAGCAGAAGATTAGGTGGCTAGAGAAGGCCAGAGCCCCAGTGTTCTTAGGCCTACAAGAGCGCTTCCAAGGAAGGCTGCTGGCTAGCAACAGCTTTCAGTGCTGGCACTTTTCATCTCTGAGCAATTGCTCGACGTTTGCAATTTCTCAGCTCGTGTCTACGAGAAGGTAAGAAAATGACCGTGACGTTTGGTGGCTAGAGAAGCGCAAAGCCCCAGTGTTGCTGCGCCTGTGAAAGCGCTTCCAAGGAAGGGTGCTGGCTAGCAACAGCTTTCAGTGCTGGCACTTTTCATCTCTGAGCAATTGCTCGACGTTTGCAATTTTTCGGCTCGTGTTTACGAGACGGAGAGATAGTGACCGTGATGTTTGGTGGCTAGAGAAGCGCAAAGCCCCAGTGTTGCTGCGCCTGTGAAAGCGCTTCCAAGGAAGGGTGCTGGCTAGCAAGAGCTTTCAGTGCTGGCACTTTTCATCTCTGAGCAATTGCTGGACGTTTGCAATTTCTCACCTGAGCGCTCTTTAGACTGCGCGAGAGGATGAGCAGAAGATTAGGTGGCTAGAGAAGCCCAGAGCCCCAGTGTTCTTAGGCCTACAAAAGCGCTTCCAAGGAAGGGTGCTGGCTAGCAACAGCTTTCAGTGCTGGCACTTTTCATCTCTGAGCAATTGCTCGACGTTTGCAATTTCTCAGCTCTTGTCTACGAAACAGTGAGATAGTGACCGTGACGTTTGGTGGGTAGAGAAGCGCAAAGCCCCAGTGTTGCTGCGCCTGTGAAAGCGCTTCCAAGGAAGGGTGCTGGCTAGCAACAGCTTTCAGTGCTAGCACTTTTCATCTCTGAGCAATTGCTGGATGTTTCCAATTTCACAGCTCGTGTCTACGAGACGGAAAGAGAATGACCGTGATGTTTGGTGGGTAGAGAAGCGCAAAGCCCCAGTGTTGCTGCGCCTGTGAAAGCGCTTCCAAGGAAGGGTGCTGGCTAGCAACAGCTTTCAGTGCTGCCACTTTTCATCTCTGAGCAATTGCTCAACGTTTGCAATTTCTCACCTGAGCGCTCTTTAGACTGCGCGAGAGGATGAGCAGAAGATTAGGTGGCTAGAGAAGCCCAGAGCCCCAGTGTTCTTAGGGCTACAAAAGCGCTTCCAAGGAAGGGTGCTGGCTAGCAACAGCTTTCAGTGCTGGCACTTTTCATCTCTGAGCACTTGCTCGACGTTTGCAATTTCTCACCTGAGCTCTCTTTAGAGTGCGCAAGAGGATGAGCAGAAGATTAGGTGGCTAGAGAAGCCCAGAGCCCCAGTGTTCTTAGGCCTACAAGAGCGCTTCCAAGGAAGGCTGCTGGCTAGCAACAGCTTTCAGTGCTGGCACTTTTCATCTCTGAGCAATTGCTCGACGTTTGCAATTTCTCAGCTCGTGTCTACGAGACGGAGAGATAGTGACCGTGATGTTTGGTGGCTAGAGAAGCGCAAAGCCCCAGTGTTGCTGCGCCTGTGAAAGCGCTTCCAAGGAAGGGTGCTGGCTAGCAACAGCTTTCAGTGCTGGCACTTTTCATCTCTGAGCAATTGCTCGACGTTTGCAATTTTGCGGCTCGTCTCTACGAGACGGAGAGATAGTGACCGTGATGTTTGGTGGCTAGAGAAGCGCAAAGCCCCAGTGTTGCTGCGCCTGTGAAAGCGCTTCCAAGGAAGGGTGCTGGCTAGCAAGAGCTTTCAGTGCTGCCACTTTTCATCTCTGAGCAATTGCTCGATGTTTGCAATTTCTCAGCTCTTGTCTACGAAACAGAGAGATAGTGACCGTGACGTTTGGTGGGTAGAGAAGCACAAAGCCCCAGTGTTGCTGCGCCCGTGAAAGCGCTTTCAAGGAAGGGTGCTGGCTAGCAAGAGCTTTCAGTGCTGGCACTTTTCATCTCTGAGCAATTGCTCGACGTTTGCAATTTCTCACCTGAGCGCTCTTTAGACTGCGCGAGAGGATGAGCAGAAGATTAGGTGGCTAGAGAAGCCCAGAGCCGCAGTGTTCTTAGGGCTACAAAAGCGCTTCCAAGGAAGGGTGCTGGCTAGCAACAGCTTTCAGTGCTGGCACTTTTCATATCTGAGCACTTGCTCGACGTTTGCAATTTCTCACCTGAGCTCTCTTTACACTGCGCGAGAGGATGAGCAGAAGATTAGGTGGATAGAGAAGCCCAGAGCCCCAGTGTTCTTAGGGCTACAAAAGCGCTTCCAAGGAAGGGTGCTGGCTAGCAAGAGCTTTCAGTGCTGGCACTTTTCATCTCTGAGCAATTGCTCGACGTTTGCAGTTTCTCAGCTCTTGTCTACGAAACAGAGAGATAGTGACCGTGACGTTTGGTGGGTAGAGAAGCGCAAAGCCCCAGTGTTGCTGCGCCTGTGAAAGCGCTTCCAAGGAAGGCTGCTGGCTAGCAACAGCTTTCAGTGCTGGCACTTTTCATCTCTGAGCAATTGCTGGACGTTTGCAATTTCTCACCTGAGCTCTCTTTCGACTGTGCGAGAGGATGAGCAGAATATTAGGTGGCTAGAGAAGCCCAGAGCCCCAGTGTTCTTAGGGCTACAAAAGCGCTTCCAAGGAAGGGTGCTGGCTAGCAACAGCTTTCAGTGCTGGCACTTTTCATCTCTGAGCAATTGCTCGACGTTTGCAATTTCTCACCTGAGCTCTCTTTAGACTGCGCGAGAGGATGAGCAGAAGATTAGGTGGCTAGAGAAGCCCAGAGCCCCAGTGTTCTTAGGCCTACAAGAGCGCTTCCAAGGAAGGGTGCTGGCTAGCAACAGCTTTCAGTGCTGGCGCTTTTCATCTCTGAGCAATTGCTCGACGTTTGCAATTTCTCAGCTCGTGCCTACGAGACAGAGATAGTGACCGTGACGTTTGGTGGCTAGAGAAGTGCAAAGCCCCAGTGTTGCTGCGCCTGTGAAAGCGCTTCCAAGGAAGGGTGCTGGCTAGCAACAGCTTTCAGTGCTGGCACTTTTCATCTCTGAGCAATTGCTCGACGTTTGCAATTTCTCAGCTCTTGTCTACGAAACAGAGAGATAGTGACCGTGATGTTTGGTGGGCAGAGAAGCGCAAAGCCCCAGTGTTGCTGAGCCTGTGAAAGCGCTTCCAAGGCAGGGTGCTGGCTAGCAACAGCTTTCAGTGCTGGCACTTTTCATCTCTGAGCAATTGCTCGACATTTGCGTCTTCTCACCTGAGCGCTCTTTAGACTGCGCGAGAGGATGAGCAGAAGATTAGGTGGCTAGAGAAGCCCAGAGCCCCAGTGTTCTTAGGCCTACAAAAGCGCTTCCAAGGAAGGGTGCTGGCTAGCAACAGCTTTCAGTGCTGGCACTTTTCATCTCTGAGCAATTACTCGAAGTTTGCAATTTCTCACCTGAGCTCTCTTTAGACTGCGCAAGAGGATGAACAGAATATGAGGTGGCTAGAGAAGCCCAGAGCCCCAGTGTTCTTAGGGCTACAAGAGCGCTTCCAAGGAAGGGTGCTGGCTAGCAACAGCTTTCAGTGCTGGCACTTTTCATCTTTGAGCAATTGCTCGACGTTTGCAATTTCTCAGCTCTTGTCTACGAGATGGAAAGAGAATGACCGTGATGTTTGGTGTCTAGAGAAGCGCAAAGCCCCAGTGTTGCTGCGCCTGTGAAAGCGCTTCCAAGGAAGGGTGCTGGCTAGCAACAGCTTTCAGTGCTGGCACTTTTCATCTCTGAGCAATTGCTGGACGTTTGCAATTTCTCACCTGAGCTCTCTTTAGAGTGCGCGAGAGGATGACCAGAAGATTAGGTGGCTAGAGAAGCCCAGAGCCCCAGTGTTCTTAGGCCTACAAGAGCGCTTCCAAGGAAGGCTGCTGGCTAGCAACAGCTTTCAGTGCTGGCGCTTTTCATCTCTGAGCAATTGCTCGACGTTTGCAATTTCTCAGCTCGTGCCTACGAGACAGAAAGAGAATGACCGTGATGTTTGGTGGGTAGAGAAGCGCAAAGCCCCAGTGTTGCTGCGCCTGTGAAAGCGCTTCCAAGGAAGGGTGCTGGCTAGCAACAGCTTTCAGTGCTGCCACTTTTCATCTCTGAGCAATTGCTCGACGTTTGCAATTTCTCGGCTCGTGTTTACGAGACGGACAGATAGTGACCGTGATGTTTGGTGGGCAGAGAAGCGCAAAGCCCCAGTGTTGCTGCGCCTGTGAAAGCGCTTCCAAGGAAGGGTGCTGGCTAGCAACAGCTTTCAGTGCTGGCACTTTTCATCTCTGAGCAATTGCTCGACGTTTGCAATTTCTCACCTGAGCGCTCTTTAGACTGCGCGAGAGGATGAGCAGAAGATTAGGTGGCTAGAGAAGCGCAGAGCCCCAGTGTTCTTAGGGCTACAAGAGCGCTTCCAAGGAAGGGTGCTGGCTAGCAAGAGCTTTCAGTGCTGGCACTTTTCATCTTTGAGCAATTGCTCGACGTTTGCAATTTCTCAGCTCTTGTCTACGAGATGGAAAGAGAATGACCGTGATGTTTGGTGGCTAGAGAAGCGCAAAGCCCCAGTGTTGCTGCCCCTGTGAAAGCGCTTCCAAGGAAGGGTGCTGGCTAGCAAGAGCTTTCAGTGCTGGCACTTTTCATCTCTGAGCAATTGCTCGACGTTTGCAATTTCTCACCTGAGCGCTCTTTAGACTGCGCGAGAGGATGAGCAGAAGATTAGGTGGCTAGAGAAGCCCAGAGCCCCAGTGTTCTTAGGGCTACAAAAGCGCTTCCAAGGAAGGGTGCTGGCTAGCAACAGCTTTCAGTGCTGGCACTTTTCATCTCTGACCAATTGCTCGACGTTTGCAATTTCTCAGCTCTTGTCTACGAAACAGTGAGATAGTGACCGTGACGTTTGGTGGGTAGAGAAGCGCAAAGCCCCAGTGTTGCTGCGCCTGTGAAAGCGCTTCCAAGGAAGGGTGCTGGCTAGCAACAGCTTTCAGTGCTAGCACTTTTCATCTCTGAGCAATTGCTGGATGTTTCCAATTTCACAGCTCGTGTCTACGAGACGGAAAGAGAATGACCGTGATGTTTGGTGGGTAGAGAAGCGCAAAGCCCCAGTGTTGCTGCGCCTGTGAAAGCGCTTCCAAGGAAGGGTGCTGGCTAGCAACAGCTTTCAGTGCTGCCACTTTTCATCTCTGAGCAATTGCTCAACGTTTGCAATTTCTCACCTGAGCTCTCTTTAGACTGAGCGAGAGGATGAGCAGAAGAGTAGGTGGCTAGAGAAGCGCAGAGCCCCAGTGTTCTTAGGGCTACAAGAGCGCTTCCAAGGAAGGGTGCTGGCTAGCAAGAGCTTTCAGTGCTGGCACTTTTCATCTCTGAGCAATTGCTCGACGTTTGCAATTTCTCAGCTCTTGTCTACGAAACAGAGAGATAGTGACCGTGACGTTTGGTGGGTAGAGAAGCACAAAGCCCCAGTGTTGCTGCGCCTGTGAAAGCGCTTCCAAGGAAGGGTGCTGGCTAGCAACAGCTTTCAGTGCTGGCACTTTTCATCTCTGAGCAATTGCTCGACGTTTGCAATTTCTCACCTGAGCGCTCTTTAGACTGCGCGAGAGGAAGAGCAGAAGATTAGGTGGCTAGAGAAGCCCAGAGCCGCAGTGTTCTTAGGGCTACAAAAGCGCTTCCAAGGAAGGGTGCTGGCTAGCAAGAGCTTTCAGTGCTGGCACTTTTCATCTCTGAGCAATTGCTCGACGTTTGCAATTTCTCACCTGAGCTCTCTTTAGACTGCGCGAGAGGATGAGCAGAAGATTAGGTGGATAGAGAAGCCCAGAGCCCCACTGTTCTTAGGGCTACAAAAGCGCTTCCAAGGAAGGGTGCTGGCTAGCAACAGCTTTCAGTGCTGGCACTTTTCATCTCTGAGCAATTGCTCGACGTTTGCAATTTCTCAGCTCTTGTCTACCAGATGGAGAGATAGTGACCGTGATGTTTGGTGGCTAGAGAAGCGGAAAGCCCCAGTGTTGCTGCGCCTGTGAAAGCGCTTCCAAGGAAGGGTGCTGGCTAGCAACAGCTTTCAGTGCTGGCACTTTTCATCTCTGACCAATTGCTCGACGTTTGCAATTTCTCACCTGAGCTCTCTTTCGACTGTGCGAGAGGATGAGCAGAAGAGTAGGTGGCTAGAGAAGCCCAGAGCCGCAGTGTTCTTAGGGCTACAAAAGCGCTTCCAAGGAAGGGTGCTGGCTAGCAACAGCTTTCAGTGCTGGCACTTTTCATCTCTGAGCAATTGCTCGACGTTTGCAATTTCTCCCCTGAGCTCTCTTTAGACTGCGCGAGAGGATGAGCAGAAGATTAGGTGGCTAGAGAAGCCCAGAGCCCCAGTGTTCTTAGGCCTACAAGAGCGCTTCCAAGGAAGGGTGCTGGCTAGCAAGAGCTTTCAGTGCTGGCACTTTTCATCTCTGAGCAATTGCTCGACGTTTGCAATTTCTCAGCTCTTGTCTACTAAACAGAGAGATAGTGACCGTGACGTTTGGTGGCTAGAGAAGCGCAAAGCCCCAGTGTTGCTGCGCCTGTGAAAGCGCTTCCAAGGAAGGGTGCTGGCTAGCAACAGCTTTCAGTGCTGCCACTTTTCATCTCTGAGCAATTGCTCGACATTTGCGTCTTCCCACCTGAGCGCTCTTTAGACTGCGCGAGAGGATGAGCAGAAGATTAGGTGGCTAGAAAAGCCCAGAGCCCCACTGTTCTTAGGCCTACAAAAGCGCTTCTAAGGAAGGGTGCTGGCTAGCAACAGCTTTCAGTGCTGGCACTTTTCATCTCTGAGCAATTGCTCGACGTTTGCAATTTCTCAACTCGTGTCTACGAGACAGAAAGAGAAAGACTGTGACATTTGGTGGCTAGAGAAGCGCAAAGCCCCAGTGTTGCTGCGCCTGTGAAAGCGCATCCAAGGAAGGGTGCTGGCTAGCAACACCTTTCAGTGCTGGCACTTTTCATCTCTGAGCAATTGCTCGACATTTGCAATTTCTCACCTGAGCTCTCTTTAGACTGCGCGAGAGGATGAGCAGAAGATTAGGTGGCTAGAGAAGCACAGAGCCCCACTGTTCTTAGGCCTACAAAAGCGCTTCCAAGGAAGGGTGCTGGCTAGCAAGAGCTTTCAGTGCTGGCACTTTTCATCTCTGAGCAATTGCTCGACGTTTGCAATTTCTCACCTGAGCTCTCTTTAGGCTGCGCGAGAGGATGAGCAGAAGATTAGGTGGCTAGAGAAGCCCAGAGCCCCACTGTTCTTAGGCCTACAAGAGCGCTTCCAAGGAAGGGTGCTGGCTAGCAACAGCTTTCAGTGCTGGCACTTTTCATCTCTGAGCAATTGCTCGACGTTTGCAATTTCTCAGCTCTTGTCTACGAAACAGAGAGATAGTGACCGTGACGTTTGGTGGCTAGAGAAGCGCAAAGCCCCAGTGTTGCTGCGCCTGTGAAAGCGCTTCCAAGGAAGGGTGCTGGCTAGCAACAGCTTTCAGTGCTGCCACTTTTCATCTCTGAGCAATTGCTCAACGTTTGCAATTTCTCACCTGAGCTCTCTTTAGACTGCGCGACAGCATGAGCAGAAGATTAGGTGGCTAGAGAAGCCCAGAGCCCCAGTGTTCTTAGGCCTACAAAAGCACTTCCAAGGAAGGTTGCTGGCTAGCAAGAGCTTTCAGTGCTGGCACTTTTCATCTCTGAGCAATTGCTCGACGTTTGCAATTTCTCAGCTCTTGTCTACTAAACAGAGAGATAGTGACCATGACGTTTGGTGGGTAGAGAAGCGCAAAGCCCCAGTGTTGCTGCGCCTGTGAAAGCGCTTCCAAGGAAGGGTGCTGGCTAGCAACAGCTTTCAGTGCTGGCACTTTTCATCTCTGAGCAATTGCTCGACGTTTGCAATTTCTCCCCTGAGCTCTCTTTAGACTGCGCGAGAGGATGAGCAGAAGATTAGGTGGCTAGAGAAGCCCAGAGCCCCACTGTTCTTAGGGCTACAAGAGCGCTTCCAAGGATGGGTGCTGGCTAGCAACAGCTTTCAGTGCTGGCACTTTTCATCTCTGAGCAATTGCTCAACGTTTGCATTCTCTCACCTGAGCGCTCTGTAGACTGCGCGAGAGGATGAGCAGAAGAGTAGGTGGCTAGAGAAGCCCAGAGCCCCAGTGTTCTTAGGCCTACAAAAGCGCTTCCAAGGAAGGGTGCTGGCTAGCAACAGCTTTCAGTGCTGGCACTTTTCATCTCTGAGCAATTGCTCGACGTTTGCAATTTCTCAGCTCTTGTCTACCAGATGGAGAGATAGTGACCGTGACGTTTGGTGGGTAGAGAAGCGCAAAGCCCAGTGTTGCTGTGCCTGTGAAAGCGCTTCTAAGGAAGGGTGCTGGCTAGCAACAGCTTTCAGTGCTGCCACTTTTCATCTCTGAGCAATTGCTGGACGTTTGCAATTTCTCACCTGAGCTCTCTTTAGACTGCGCGAGAGCATGAGCAGAAGATTAGGTGGCTAGAGAAGCCCAGAGCCCCAGTGTTCTTAGGCCTACAAAAGCACTTCCAAGGAAGGCTGCTGGCTAGCAAGAGCTTTCAGTGCTGGCACTTTTCATCTCTGAGCAATTGCTCGACGTTTGCAATTTCTCAGCTCTTGTCTACTAAACAGAGAGATAGTGACCGTGACGTTTGGTGGGTAGAGAAGCGCAAAGCCCCAGTGTTGCTGCGCCTGTGAAAGCGCTTCCAAGGAAGGGTGCTGGCTAGCAACAGCTTTCAGTGCTGGCACTTTTCATCTCTGAGCAATTGCTCGACGTTTGCAATTTCTCCCCTGAGCTCTCTTTAGACTGCGCGAGAGGATGAGCAGAAGATTAGGTGGCTAGAGAAGCCCAGAGCCCCACTGTTCTTAGGGCTACAAGAGCGCTTCCAAGGATGGGTGCTGGCTAGCAACAGCTTTCAGTGCTGGCACTTTTCATCTCTGAGCAATTGCTCAACGTTTGCATTCTCTCACCTGAGCGCTCTGTAGACTGCGCGAGAGGATGAGCAGAAGAGTAGGTGGCTAGAGAAGCCCAGAGCCCCAGTCTTCTTAGGCCTACAAAAGCGCTTCCAAGGAAGGGTGCTGGCTAGCAAGAGCTTTCAGTGCTGGCACTTTTCATCTCTGAGCAATTGCTCGACGTTTGCAATTTCTCAGCTCTTGTCTACCAGATGGAGAGATAGTGACCGTGACGTTTGGTGGGTAGAGAAGCGCAAAGCCCAGTGTTGCTGTGCCTGTGAAAGCGCTTCTAAGGAAGGGTGCTGGCTAGCAACAGCTTTCAGTGCTGCCACTTTTCATCTCTGAGCAATTGCTGGACGTTTGCAATTTCTCACCTGAGCTCTCTTTAGACTGCGCGAGAGGATGAGCAGAAGATTAGGTGGCTAGAGAAGCCCAGAGCCCCAGTGTTCTTAGGCCTACAAAAGCACTTCCAAGGAAGGGTGCTGGCTAGCAACAGCTTTCAGTGCTGGCACTTTTCATCTCTGAGCAATTGCTCGACGTTTGCAATTTCTCAGCTCTTGTCTACGAAACAGAGAGATAGTGACCGTGATGTTTGGTGGGTAGAGAAGCGCAAAGCCCCAGTGTTGCTGCGCCTGTGAAAGCGCTTCCAAGGAAGGGTGCTGGCTAGCAACAGCTTTCAGTGCTGGCACTTTTCATCTCTGAGCAATTGCTGGACGTTTGCAATTTCTCCCCTGAGCTCTCTTTAGAGTGCGCGAGAGGATGAGCAGAAGAGTAGGTGGCTAGAGAAGCCCAGAGCCCCAGTGTTCTTAGGGCTACAAAAGCACTTCCAAGGAAGGGTGCTGGCTAGCAACAGCTTTCAGTGCTGGCACTTTTCATCTCTGAGCAATTGCTCGACGTTTGCAATTTCTCAACTGAGCGCTCTTTAGACTGCGCAAGAGGATGAGCAGAAGATTAGGTGGCTAGAGAAGCCCAGAGCCCCAGTGTTCTTAGGCCTACAAGAGCGCTTCCAAGGAAGGGTGCTGGCTAGCAAGAGCTTTCAGTGCTGGCACTTTTCATCTCTGAGCAATTGCTCGACGTTTACAATTTCTCAGCTCGTGTCTACAAGAAGGTAAGAAAATGACCGTGACGTTTGGTGGCTAGAGAAGAGCAAAGCCCCAGTGTTGCTGCGCCTGTGAAAGCGCTTCCAAGGAAGGGTGCTGGCTAGCAACAGCTTTCAGTGCTGGCACTTTTCATCTCTGAGCAATTGCTCAACGTTTGCAATTTCTCACCTGAGCTCTCTTTAGAGTGCGCGAGAGGATGAGCAGAAGATTAGGTGGCTAGAGAAGCCCAGAGCCCCAGTGTTCTTAGGGCTACAAAAGCGCTTCCAAGGAAGGGTGCTGGCTAGCAACAGCTTTCAGTGCTGGCACTTTTCATCTCTCAGCAATTACTCGACCTTTGCAATTTCTCAGCTCTTATCTACGAGACGGAGAGATAGTGACCGTGACGTTTGGTGGGTAGACAAGCGCAAAGCCCCAGTGTTGCTGCGCCTGTGAAAGCGCTTCCAAGGAAGGGTGCTGGCTAGCAAGAGCTTTCAGTGCTGGCACTTTTCATCTCTGAGCAATTGCTCGACGTTTGCAATTTCTCACCTGAGATCTCTTTAGATTGCGCGAGACGATGAGCAGAAGAGTAGGTGGCTAGAGAAGCAAAGAGCCCCAGTGTTCTTAGGGCTACAAGAGCGCTTCCAAGGAAGGGTGCTGGCTAGCAAGAGCTTTCAGTGCTGCCACTTTTCATCTCTGAGCAATTGCTCGACGTTTGCAGTCTCTCACCTGAGCTCTCTTTAGACTGCGCGAGAGGATGAGCAGAAGATTAGGTGGCTAGAGAAGCCCAGAGCCCCACTGTTCTTAGGGCTACAAAAGCGCTTCCAAGGAAGGGTGCTGGCTAGCAACAGCTTTCAGTGCTACCACTTTTCATCTCTGAGCAATTGCTCGACGTTTGCAATTTCTCAGCTCTTGTCTACGAAACAGAGAGATAGTGACCGTGACGTTTGGTGGGTAGAGAAGCGCAAAGCCCCAGTGTTGCTGCGCCTGTGAAAGCGCTTCCAAGGAAGGGTGCTGGCTAGCAACAGCTTTCAGTGCTGGCACTTTTCATCTCTCAGCAATTACTCGACCTTTGCAGTCTCTCACCTGAGCTCTCTTTAGACTGCGCGAGAGGATGAGCAGAAGATTAGGTGGCTAGAGAAGCCCAGAGCCCCACTGTTCTTAGGGCTACAAAAGCGCTTCCAAGGAAGGCTGCTGGCTAGCAACAGCTTTCAGTGCTGGCACTTTTCATCTCTCAGCAATTGCTCGACGTTTGCAATTTCTCAGCTCTTGTCTACGAAACAGAGAGATAGTGACCGTGACTTTTGGTGGGTAGAGAAGCGCAAAGCCCCAGTGTTGCTGCGCCTGTGAAAAGCGCTTCCAAGGAAGGGTGCTGGCTAGCAACAGCTTTCAGTGCTAGCACTTTTCATCTCTGAGCAATTGCTGGATGTTTCCAATTTCACAGCTCGTGTCTACGAGACGGAAAGAGAATGAACGTGATGTTTGGTGGCTAGAGAAGCGCAAAGCCCCAGTGTTGCTGCGCCTGTGAAAGCGCTTCCAAGGAAGGGTGCTGGCTAGCCACAGCTTTCAGTGTGCCACTTTTCATCTCTGAGCAATTGCTGGACGTTTGCAATTTCTCCCCTGAGCTCTCTTTAGACTGCGCGAGAGGATGAGCAGAAGATTAGGTGGCTAGAGAAGACCAGAGCCCCAGTGTTCTTAGGGCTACAAAAGCGCTTCCAAGGAAGGGTGCTGGCTAGCAAGAGCTTTCAGTGCTGGCACTTTTCATCTCTGAGCAATTGCTCGACGTTTGCAATTTCTCAGCTCTTGTCTACGAAACAGAGAGATAGTGACCGTGACGTTTGGTGGGTAGAGAAGCGCAAAGCCCCAGTGTTGCTGCGCCTGTGAAAGCGCTTCCAAGGAAGGGTGCTGGCTAGCAAGAGCTTTCAGTGCTGGCACTTTTCATCTCTGAGCAATTGCTCGACGTTTGCAATTTCTCACCTGAGCGCTCTTTAGACTGCGCGAGAGGATGAACAGAAGATTAGGTGGCTAGAGAAGCCCAGAGCCCCAGTGTTCTAAGGGCTACAAAAGCGCTTCCAAGGAAGGGTGCTGGCTAGCAAGAGCTTTCAGTGCTGGCACTTTTCATCTCTGAGCAATTGCTCGACGTTTGCAATTTCTCACCTGAGCTCTCTTTAGACTGCGCGAGAGGATGAGCACAAGATTAGGTGGCTAGAGAAGCCCAGAGCCCCACTGATCTTAGGCCTACAAAAGCGCTTCCAAGGAATGGTGCTGGCTAGCAACAGCTTTCAGTGCTGCCACTTTTCATCTCTGAGCAATTGCTCGACGTTTGCAATTTCTCACCTGAGCGCTCTTTAGACTGCGCGAGAGGATAAGCAGAAGATTAGGTGGCTAGAGAAGCCCAGAGCCCCAGTGTTCTTAGGCCTACAAGAGCGCTTCCAAGGAAGGGTGCTGGCTAGCAAGAGCTTTCAGTGCTGGCACTTTTCGTCTCTGAGCAATTGCTCGACGTTTACAATTTCTCAGCTCGTGTCTACAAGAAGGTAAGAAAATGACCGTGATGTTTGGTGGCTAGAGAAGCGCAAAGCCCCAGTGTTGCTGCGCCTGTGAAAGCGCTTCCAAGGAAGGGTGCTGGCTAGCAAGAGCTTTCAGTGCTGGCACTTTTCATCTCTGAGCAATTGCTCGACGTTTGCAATTTCTCCCCTGAGCGCTCTTTAGAGTGCGCGAGAGGATGAGCAGAAGATTAGGTGGCTAGAGAAGCCCAGAGCCCCAGTGTTCTTAGGCCTACAAAAGCGCTTCCAAGGAAGGGTGCTGGCTAGCAACAGCTTTCAGTGCTGCCACTTTTCATCTCTGAGCAATTGCTCGACGTTTGCAATTTCTCACCTGAGCGCTCTTTAGACTGCGCGAGAGGATAAGCAGAAGATTAGGTGGCTAGAGAAGCCCAGAGCCCCAGTGTTCTTAGGCCTACAAGAGCGCTTCCAAGGAAGGGTGCTGGCTAGCAACAGCTTTCAGTGCTGGCACTTTTCATCTCTGAGCAATTGCTCGACGTTTACAATTTCTCAGCTCGTGTCTACAAGAAGGTAAGAAAATGACCGTGACGTTTGGTGGCTAGAGAAGCGCAAAGCCCCAGTGTTGCTGCGCCTGTGAAAGCGCTTCCAAGGAAGGGTGCTGGCTAGCAAGAGCTTTCAGTGCTGGCACTTTTCATCTCTGAGCAATTGCTCGACGTTTGCAATTTCTCACCTGAGATCTCTTTAGATTGCGCGAGACGATGAGCAGAAGAGTAGGTGGCTAGAGAAGCCCAGAGCCCCAGTGTTCTTAGGGCTACAAGAGCGCTTCCAAGGAAGGGTGCTGGCTAGCAAGAGCTTTCAGTGCTGCCACTTTTCATCTCTGAGCAATTGCTCGACGTTTGCAGTCTCTCACCTGAGCTCTCTTTAGACTGCGCGAGAGGATGAGCAGAAGATTAGGTGGCTAGAGAAGCCCAGAGCCCCAGTGTTCTTAGGGCTACAAAAGCGCTTCCAAGGAAGGGTGCTGGCTAGCAACAGCTTTCAGTGCTACCACTTTTCATCTCTGAGCAATTGCTCGACGTTTGCAATTTCTCAGCTCTTGTCTACGAAACAGAGAGATAGTGACCGTGACTTTTGGTGGGTAGAGAAGCGCAAAGCCCCAGTGTTGCTGCGCCTGTGAAAGCGCTTCCAAGGAAGGGTGCTGGCTAGCAACAGCTTTCAGTGCTAGCACTTTTCATCTCTGAGCAATTGCTGGATGTTTCCAATTTCACAGCTCGTGTCTACGAGACGGAAAGAGAATGACCGTGATGTTTGGTGGGTAGAGAAGCGCAAAGCCCCAGTGTTGCTGCGCCTGTGAAAGCGCTTCCAAGGAAGGGTGCTGGCTAGCAACAGCTTTCAGTGTGCCACTTTTCATCTCTGAGCAATTGCTCAACGTTTGCAATTTCTCCCCTGAGCTCTCTTTAGACTGCGCGAGAGGATGACCAGAAGATTAGGTGGCTAGAGAAGCCCAGAGCCCCAGTGTTCTTAGGCCTACAAAAGCGCTTCCAAGGAAGGGTGCTGGCTAGCAAGAGCTTTCAGTGCTGGCACTTTTCATCTCTGAGCAATTGCTCGACGTTTGCAATTTCTCAGCTCTTGTCTACCAGACGGAGAGATAGTGACCGTGACGTTTGGTGGCTAGAGAAGCGCAAAGCCCCAGTGTTGCTGTGCCTGTGAAAGCGCTTCTAAGGAAGGGTGCTGGCTAGCAAGAGCTTTCAGTGCTGGCACTTTTCATCTCTGAGCAATTGCTCAACGTTTGCAATTTCTCACCTGAGCGCTCTTTATACTGCGCGAGAGGATGAGCAGAAGATTAGGTGGCTAGAGAAGCCCAGAGCCCCAGTGTTCTTAGGGCTACAAAAGCACTTCCAAGGAAGGGTGCTGGCTAGCAACAGCTTTCAGTGCTGGCACTTTTCATCTCTGAGCAATTGCTCGACGTTTGCAATTTCTCACCTGAGCGCTCTTTAGACTGCGCGAGAGGATGAGCAGAAGATTAGGTGGCTAGAGAAGCCCAGAGCCCCAGTGTTCTTAGGCCTACAAGAGCGCTTCAAGGAAGGGTGCTGGCTAGCAAGAGCTTTCAGTGCTGGCACTTTTCATCTCTGAGCAATTGCTCGACGTTTACAATTTCTCAGCTCGTGTCTACAAGAAGGTAAGAAAATGACCGTGACGTTTGGTGGCTAGAGAAGCGCAAAGCCCCAGTGTTGCTGCGCCCGTGAAAGCGCTTCCAAGGAAGGGTGCTGGCTAGCAAGAGCTTTCAGTGCTGGCACTTTTCATCTCTGAGCAATTGCTCAACGTTTGCAATTTCTCACCTGAGCTCTCTTTAGAGTGCGCGAGAGGATGAGCAGAAGATTAGGTGGCTAGAGAAGCCCAGAGCCCCACTGTTCTTAGGGCTACAAAAGCGCTTCCAAGGAAGGGTGCTGGCTAGCAACAGCTTTCAGTGCTGGCACTTTTCATCTCTGAGCAATTGCTCGACGTTTGCAATTTCTCAGCTCTTGTCTACGAAACAGAGAGATAGTGACCGTGACGTTTGGTGCGTAGAGAAGCGCAAAGCCCCAGTGTTGCTGCGCCTGTGAAAGCGCTTCCAAGGAAGGGTGCTGGCTAGCAAGAGCTTTCAGTGCTGGCACTTTTCATCTCTGAGCAATTGCTCGACGTTTGCAATTTCTCACCTGAGCTCTCTTTAGACTGCGCGAGAGGATGAGCAGAAGATGAGGTGGCTAGAGAAGCCCAGAGCCCCAGTGTTCTAAGGGCTACAAAAGCGCTTCCAAGGAAGGGTGCTGGCTAGCAACAGCTTTCAGTGCTGGCACTTTTCATCTCTGAGCAATTGCTCGACGTTTGCAATTTCTCCCCTGAGCTCTCTTTAGACTGCGCGAGAGGATGAGCAGAAGATTAGGTGGCTAGAGAAGCCCAGAGCCCCAGTGTTCTTAGGGCTACAAGAGCGCTTCCAAGGAAGGGTGCTGGCTAGCAACAGCTTTCAGTGCTGGCACTTTTCATCTCTGAGCAATTGCTGGACGTTTGCAATTTCTCCCCTGAGCTCTCTTTAGAGTGCGCGAGAGGATGAGCAGAAGATGAGGTGGCTAGAGAAGCCCAGAGCCCCAGTGTTCTTAGGCCTACAAAAGCGCTTCCAAGGAAGGGTGCTGGCTAGCAACAGCTTTCAGTGCTGGCACTTTTCATCTCTCAGCAATTACTCGACCTTTGCAATTTCTCAGCTCTTATCTACGAGACGGAGAGATAGTGACCGTGACGTTTGGTGGGTAGACAAGCGCAAAGCCCCAGTGTTGCTGCGCCTGTGAAAGCGCTTCCAAGGAAGGGTGCTGGCTAGCAACAGCTTTCAGTGCTGGCACTTTTCATCTCTGAGCAATTGCTCGACGTTTGCAATTTCTCCCCTGAGCTCTCTTTAGACTGCGCGAGAGGATGAGCAGAAGATGAGGTGGCTAGAGAAGCCCAGAGCCCCAGTGTGCTTAGGCCTACAAAAGCGCTTCCAAGGAAGGGTGCTGGCTAGCAACAGCTTTCAGTGCTGGCACTTTTCATCTCTGACCAATTGCTCGACGTTTGCAATTTCTCACCTGAGCGCTCTTTAGACTGCGCGAGAGGATGAGCAGAAGATTAGGTGGCTAGAGAAGCCCAGAGCCCCAGTGTTCTTAGGCCTACAAGAGCGCTTCCAAGGAAGGGTGCTGGCTAGCAAGAGCTTTCAGTGCTGGCACTTTTCATCTCTGAGCAATTGCTCGACGTTTACAATTTCTCAGCTCGTGTCTACAAGAAGGTAAGAAAATGACCGTGACGTTTGGTGGCTAGAGAAGCGCAAAGCCCCAGTGTTGCTGCGCCTGTGAAAGCGCTTCCAAGGAAGGGTGCTGCTAGCAACAGCTTTCAGTGCTGGCACTTTTCATCTCTGAGCAATTGCTCAACGTTTGCAATTTCTCACCTGAGCTCTCTTTAGAGTGCGCGAGAGGATGAACAGAAGATTAGGTGGCTAGAGAAGCAAAGAGCCCCAGTGTTCTAAGGGCTACAAAAGCACTTCCAAGGAAGGGTGCTGGCTAGCAACAGCTTTCAGTGCTGGCACTTTTCATCTCTGAGCAATTGCTCGACGTTTGCAATTTCTCACCTGAGCTCTCTTTAGACTGCGCGAGAGGATGAGCAGAAGATTAGGTGGCTAGAGAAGCCCAGAGCCCCAGTGTTCTTAGGGCTACAAAAGCGCTTTCAAGGAAGGGTGCTGGCTAGCAACAGCTTTCAGTGCTGGCACTTTTCATCTCTGAGCAATTGCTGGACGTTTGCAATTTCTCACCTGAGCGCCCTTTAGACTGCGCGAGAGGATGAACAGAAGATTAGGTGGCTAGAGAAGCAAAGAGCCCCAGTGTTCTAAGGGCTGCAAAACCGCTTCCAAGGAAGGGTGCTGGCTAGCAAGAGCTTTCAGTGCTGGCACTTTTCATCTCTGAGCAATTGCTCGACGTTTGCAATTTCTCACCTGAGCTCTCTTTAGAGTGCGCGAGAGGATGAGCAGAAGATTAGGTGGCTAGAGAAGCCCAGAGCCCCAGTGTTCTTAGGGCTACAAGAGCGCTTCCAAGGAAGGGTGCTGGCTAGCCACAGCTTTCAGTGCTGGCACTTTTCATCTCTCAGCAATTACTCGACCTTTGCAATTTTTCAGCTCGTGTCTACGAGAAGGTAAGAAAATGACCGTGACGTTTGGTGCGTAGAGAAGCGCAAAGCCCCAGTGTTGCTGCGCCTGTGAAAGCGCTTCCAAGGAAGGGTGCTGGCTAGCAACAGCTTTCAGTGCTGGCACTTTTCATCTCTGAGCAATTGCTCGACGTTTGCAATTTCTCCCCTGAGCGCTCTTTAGACTGCGCGAGAGGATGAGCAGAAGAGTAGGTGGCTAGAGAAGCCCAGAGCCCCAGTGTTCTTAGGGCTACAAGAGCATTTCCAAGGAAGGGTGCTGGCTAGCAACAGCTTTCAGTGCTGGCACTTTTCATCTCTGAGCAATTACTCGACCTTTGCAGTCTCTCACCTGAGCTCTCTTTAGACTGCGCGAGAGGATGAGCAGAAGATTAGGTGGCTAGAGAAGCCCAGAGCCCCACTGTTCTTAGGGCTACAAAAGCACTTCCAAGGAAGGGTGCTGGCTAGCAACAGCTTTCAGTGCTACCACTTTTCATCTCTGAGCAATTGCTCGACGTTTGCAATTTCTCAGCTCTTGTCTACGAAACAGAGAGATAGTGACCGTGACTTTTGGTGGGTAGAGAAGCGCAAAGCCCCAGTGTTGCTGCGCCTGTGAAAAGCGCTTCCAAGGAAGGGTGCTGGCTAGCAACAGCTTTCAGTGCTAGCACTTTTCATCTCTGAGCAATTGCTGGATGTTTCCAATTTCTCAGCTCGTGTCTACGAGACGGAAAGAGAATGAACGTGATGTTTGGTGGCTAGAGAAGCGCAAAGCCCCAGTGTTGCTGCGCCTGTGAAAGCGCTTCCAAGGAAGGGTGCTGGCTAGCAAGAGCTTTCAGTGTGCCACTTTTCATCTCTGAGCAATTGCTCGACGTTTGCAATTTCTCACCTGAGCTCTCTTTAGAGTGCGCGAGAGGATGAGCAGAAGATTAGGTGGCTAGAGAAGCCCAGAGCCCCAGTGTTCTTAGGGCTACAAAAGCGCTTCCAAGGAAGGGTGCTGGCTAACAAGAGCTTTCAGTGCTGGCACTTTTCATCTCTGAGCAATTGCTCGACGTTTGCAATTTCTCAGCTCTTGTCTACGAGACGGAGAGATAGTGACCGTGATGTTTGGTGGGTAGACAAGCGCAAAGCCCCAGTGTTGCTGCGCCTGTGAAAGCGCTTCCAAGGAAGGGTGCTGGCTAGCAACAGCTTTCAGTGCTGGCACTTTTCATCTCTGAGCAATTGCTGGACATTTGCAATTTCTCACCTGAGCTCTCTTTAGACTGCGCGAGAGGATGAGCAGAAGATGAGGTGGCTAGAGAAGCCCAGAGCCCCAGTGTGCTTAGGCCTACAAAAGCGCTTCCAAGGAAGGGTGCTGGCTAGCAACAGCTTTCAGTGCTGGCACTTTTCATCTCTGACCAATTGCTCGACGTTTGCAATTTCTCACCTGAGCGCTCTTTAGACTGCGCGAGAGGATGAGCAGAAGATTAGGTGGCTAGAGAAGCCCAGAGCCCCAGTGTTCTTAGGCCTACAAGAGCGCTTCCAAGGAAGGGTGCTGGCTAGCAAGAGCTTTCAGTGCTGGCACTTTTCATCTCTGAGCAATTGCTCGACGTTTACAATTTCTCAGCTCGTGTCTACAAGAAGGTAAGAAAATGACCGTGACGTTTGGTGGCTAGAGAAGCGCAAAGCCCCAGTGTTGCTGCGCCTGTGAAAGCGCTTCCAAGGAAGGGTGCTGCTAGCAACAGCTTTCAGTGCTGGCACTTTTCATCTCTGAGCAATTGCTCAACGTTTGCAATTTCTCACCTGAGCTCTCTTTAGAGTGCGCGAGAGGATGAACAGAAGATTAGGTGGCTAGAGAAGCAAAGAGCCCCAGTGTTCTAAGGGCTACAAAAGCACTTCCAAGGAAGGGTGCTGGCTAGCAACAGCTTTCAGTGCTGGCACTTTTCATCTCTGAGCAATTGCTCGACGTTTGCAATTTCTCACCTGAGCTCTCTTTAGACTGCGCGAGAGGATGAGCAGAAGATTAGGTGGCTAGAGAAGCCCAGAGCCCCAGTGTTCTTAGGGCTACAAAAGCGCTTTCAAGGAAGGGTGCTGGCTAGCAACAGCTTTCAGTGCTGGCACTTTTCATCTCTGAGCAATTGCTGGACGTTTGCAATTTCTCACCTGAGCGCCCTTTAGACTGCGCGAGAGGATGAACAGAAGATTAGGTGGCTAGAGAAGCAAAGAGCCCCAGTGTTCTAAGGGCTGCAAAACCGCTTCCAAGGAAGGGTGCTGGCTAGCAAGAGCTTTCAGTGCTGGCACTTTTCATCTCTGAGCAATTGCTCGACGTTTGCAATTTCTCACCTGAGCTCTCTTTAGAGTGCGCGAGAGGATGAGCAGAAGATTAGGTGGCTAGAGAAGCCCAGAGCCCCAGTGTTCTTAGGGCTACAAGAGCGCTTCCAAGGAAGGGTGCTGGCTAGCAAGAGCTTTCAGTGCTGGCACTTTTCATCTCTCAGCAATTACTCGACCTTTGCAATTTTTCAGCTCGTGTCTACGAGAAGGTAAGAAAATGACCGTGACGTTTGGTGCGTAGAGAAGCGCAAAGCCCCAGTGTTGCTGCGCCTGTGAAAGCGCTTCCAAGGAAGGGTGCTGGCTAGCAACAGCTTTCAGTGCTGGCACTTTTCATCTCTGAGCAATTGCTCGACGTTTGCAATTTCTCCCCTGAGCGCTCTTTAGACTGCGCGAGAGGATGAGCAGAAGAGTAGGTGGCTAGAGAAGCCCAGAGCCCCAGTGTTCTTAGGGCTACAAGAGCATTTCCAAGGAAGGGTGCTGGCTAGCAACAGCTTTCAGTGCTGGCACTTTTCATCTCTGAGCAATTACTCGACCTTTGCAGTCTCTCACCTGAGCTCTCTTTAGACTGCGCGAGAGGATGAGCAGAAGATTAGGTGGCTAGAGAAGCCCAGAGCCCCACTGTTCTTAGGGCTACAAAAGCACTTCCAAGGAAGGGTGCTGGCTAGCAACAGCTTTCAGTGCTACCACTTTTCATCTCTGAGCAATTGCTCGACGTTTGCAATTTCTCAGCTCTTGTCTACGAAACAGAGAGATAGTGACCGTGACTTTTGGTGGGTAGAGAAGCGCAAAGCCCCAGTGTTGCTGCGCCTGTGAAAAGCGCTTCCAAGGAAGGGTGCTGGCTAGCAACAGCTTTCAGTGCTAGCACTTTTCATCTCTGAGCAATTGCTGGATGTTTCCAATTTCTCAGCTCGTGTCTACGAGACGGAAAGAGAATGAACGTGATGTTTGGTGGCTAGAGAAGCGCAAAGCCCCAGTGTTGCTGCGCCTGTGAAAGCGCTTCCAAGGAAGGGTGCTGGCTAGCAAGAGCTTTCAGTGTGCCACTTTTCATCTCTGAGCAATTGCTCGACGTTTGCAATTTCTCACCTGAGCTCTCTTTAGAGTGCGCGAGAGGATGAGCAGAAGATTAGGTGGCTAGAGAAGCCCAGAGCCCCAGTGTTCTTAGGGCTACAAAAGCGCTTCCAAGGAAGGGTGCTGGCTAACAAGAGCTTTCAGTGCTGGCACTTTTCATCTCTGAGCAATTGCTCGACGTTTGCAATTTCTCAGCTCTTGTCTACGAAACAGAGAGATAGTGACCGTGATGTTTGGTGGCTAGAGAAGCGCAAAGCCCCAGTGTTGCTGCGCCTGTGAAAGCGCTTCCAAGGAAGGGTGCTGGCTAGCAACAGCTTTCAGTGCTGGCACTTTTCATCTCTGAGCAATTGCTCGACGTTTGCAATTTCTCACCTGAGCTCTCTTTAGACTGCGCGAGAGGATGAGCAGAAGATTAGGTGGCTAGAGAAGCCCAGAGCCCCAGTGTTCTAAGGGCTACAAAAGCGCTTCCAAGGAAGGGTGCTGGCTAGCAAGAGCTTTCAGTGCTGGCACTTTTCATCTCTGAGCAATTGCTCGACGTTTGCAATTTCTCCCCTGAGCTCTCTTTAGAGTGCGCGAGAGGATGAGCAGAAGATTAGGTGGCTAGAGAAGCCCAGAGCCCCAGTGTTCTTAGGCCTACAAGAGCGCTTCAAGGAAGGGTGCTGGCTAGCAAGAGCTTTCAGTGCTGGTACTTTTCATCTCTGAGCAATTGCTCGACGTTTACAATTTCTCAGCTCGTGTCTACAAGAAGGTAAGAAAATGACCGTGACGTTTGGTGGCTAGAGAAGCGCAAAGCCCCAGTGTTGCTGCGCCCGTGAAAGCGCTTCCAAGGAAGGGTGCTGGCTAGCAAGAGCTTTCAGTGCTGGCACTTTTCATCTCTGAGCAATTGCTCAACGTTTGCAATTTCTCACCTGAGCTCTCTTTAGAGTGCGCGAGAGGATGAGCAGAAGATTAGGTGGCTAGAGAAGCCCAGAGCCCCACTGTTCTTAGGGCTACAAAAGCGCTTCCAAGGAAGGGTGCTGGCTAGCAACAGCTTTCAGTGCTGGCACTTTTCATCTCTGAGCAATTGCTCGACGTTTGCAATTTCTCAGCTCTTGTCTACGAAACAGAGAGATAGTGACCGTGACGTTTGGTGCGTAGAGAAGCGCAAAGCCCCAGTGTTGCTGCGCCTGTGAAAGCGCTTCCAAGGAAGGGTGCTGGCTAGCAAGAGCTTTCAGTGCTGGCACTTTTCATCTCTGAGCAATTGCTCGACGTTTGCAATTTCTCACCTGAGCTCTCTTTAGACTGCGCGAGAGGATGAGCAGAAGATGAGGTGGCTAGAGAAGCCCAGAGCCCCAGTGTTCTAAGGGCTACAAAAGCGCTTCCAAGGAAGGGTGCTGGCTAGCAACAGCTTTCAGTGCTGGCACTTTTCATCTCTGAGCAATTGCTCGACGTTTGCAATTTCTCCCCTGAGCTCTCTTTAGACTGCGCGAGAGGATGAGCAGAAGATTAGGTGGCTAGAGAAGCCCAGAGCCCCAGTGTTCTTAGGGCTACAAGAGCGCTTCCAAGGAAGGGTGCTGGCTAGCAACAGCTTTCAGTGCTGGCACTTTTCATCTCTGAGCAATTGCTGGACGTTTGCAATTTCTCCCCTGAGCTCTCTTTAGAGTGCGCGAGAGGATGAGCAGAAGATGAGGTGGCTAGAGAAGCCCAGAGCCCCAGTGTTCTTAGGCCTACAAAAGCGCTTCCAAGGAAGGGTGCTGGCTAGCAACAGCTTTCAGTGCTGGCACTTTTCATCTCTCAGCAATTACTCGACCTTTGCAATTTCTCAGCTCTTATCTACGAGACGGAGAGATAGTGACCGTGACGTTTGGTGGGTAGACAAGCGCAAAGCCCCAGTGTTGCTGCGCCTGTGAAAGCGCTTCCAAGGAAGGGTGCTGGCTAGCAACAGCTTTCAGTGCTGGCACTTTTCATCTCTGAGCAATTGCTCGACGTTTGCAATTTCTCCCCTGAGCTCTCTTTAGACTGCGCGAGAGGATGAGCAGAAGATGAGGTGGCTAGAGAAGCCCAGAGCCCCAGTGTGCTTAGGCCTACAAAAGCGCTTCCAAGGAAGGGTGCTGGCTAGCAACAGCTTTCAGTGCTGGCACTTTTCATCTCTGACCAATTGCTCGACGTTTGCAATTTCTCACCTGAGCGCTCTTTAGACTGCGCGAGAGGATGAGCAGAAGATTAGGTGGCTAGAGAAGCCCAGAGCCCCAGTGTTCTTAGGCCTACAAGAGCGCTTCCAAGGAAGGGTGCTGGCTAGCAAGAGCTTTCAGTGCTGGCACTTTTCATCTCTGAGCAATTGCTCGACGTTTACAATTTCTCAGCTCGTGTCTACAAGAAGGTAAGAAAATGACCGTGACGTTTGGTGGCTAGAGAAGCGCAAAGCCCCAGTGTTGCTGCGCCTGTGAAAGCGCTTCCAAGGAAGGGTGCTGCTAGCAACAGCTTTCAGTGCTGGCACTTTTCATCTCTGAGCAATTGCTCAACGTTTGCAATTTCTCACCTGAGCTCTCTTTAGAGTGCGCGAGAGGATGAACAGAAGATTAGGTGGCTAGAGAAGCAAAGAGCCCCAGTGTTCTAAGGGCTACAAAAGCACTTCCAAGGAAGGGTGCTGGCTAGCAACAGCTTTCAGTGCTGGCACTTTTCATCTCTGAGCAATTGCTCGACGTTTGCAATTTCTCACCTGAGCTCTCTTTAGACTGCGCGAGAGGATGAGCAGAAGATTAGGTGGCTAGAGAAGCCCAGAGCCCCAGTGTTCTTAGGGCTACAAAAGCGCTTTCAAGGAAGGGTGCTGGCTAGCAACAGCTTTCAGTGCTGGCACTTTTCATCTCTGAGCAATTGCTGGACGTTTGCAATTTCTCACCTGAGCGCCCTTTAGACTGCGCGAGAGGATGAACAGAAGATTAGGTGGCTAGAGAAGCAAAGAGCCCCAGTGTTCTAAGGGCTGCAAAACCGCTTCCAAGGAAGGGTGCTGGCTAGCAAGAGCTTTCAGTGCTGGCACTTTTCATCTCTGAGCAATTGCTCGACGTTTGCAATTTCTCACCTGAGCTCTCTTTAGAGTGCGCGAGAGGATGAGCAGAAGATTAGGTGGCTAGAGAAGCCCAGAGCCCCAGTGTTCTTAGGGCTACAAGAGCGCTTCCAAGGAAGGGTGCTGGCTAGCCACAGCTTTCAGTGCTGGCACTTTTCATCTCTCAGCAATTACTCGACCTTTGCAATTTTTCAGCTCGTGTCTACGAGAAGGTAAGAAAATGACCGTGACGTTTGGTGGGTAGAGAAGCGCAAAGCCCCAGTGTTGCTGCGCCTGTGAAAGCGCTTCCAAGGAAGGGTGCTGGCTAGCAACAGCTTTCAGTGCTGGCACTTTTCATCTCTGAGCAATTGCTCGACGTTTGCAATTTCTCACCTGAGCTCTCTTTAGACTGCGCGAGAGGATGAGCAGAAGAGTAGGTGGCTAGAGAAGCCCAGAGCCCCAGTGTTCTTAGGGCTACAAGAGCATTTCCAAGGAAGGGTGCTGGCTAGCAACAGCTTTCAGTGCTGGCACTTTTCATCTCTGAGCAATTACTCGACCTTTGCAGTCTCTCACCTGAGCTCTCTTTAGACTGCGCGAGAGGATGAGCAGAAGATTAGGTGGCTAGAGAAGCCCAGAGCCCCACTGTTCTTAGGGCTACAAAAGCACTTCCAAGGAAGGGTGCTGGCTAGCAACAGCTTTCAGTGCTACCACTTTTCATCTCTGAGCAATTGCTCGACGTTTGCAATTTCTCAGCTCTTGTCTACGAAACAGAGAGATAGTGACCGTGACTTTTGGTGGGTAGAGAAGCGCAAAGCCCCAGTGTTGCTGCGCCTGTGAAAAGCGCTTCCAAGGAAGGGTGCTGGCTAGCAACAGCTTTCAGTGCTAGCACTTTTCATCTCTGAGCAATTGCTGGATGTTTCCAATTTCTCAGCTCGTGTCTACGAGACGGAAAGAGAATGAACGTGATGTTTGGTGGCTAGAGAAGCGCAAAGCCCCAGTGTTGCTGCGCCTGTGAAAGCGCTTCCAAGGAAGGGTGCTGGCTAGCAAGAGCTTTCAGTGTGCCACTTTTCATCTCTGAGCAATTGCTCGACGTTTGCAATTTCTCACCTGAGCTCTCTTTAGAGTGCGCGAGAGGATGAGCAGAAGATTAGGTGGCTAGAGAAGCCCAGAGCCCCACTGTTCTTAGGGCTACAAAAGCGCTTCCAAGGAAGGGTGCTGGCTAACAAGAGCTTTCAGTGCTGGCACTTTTCATCTCTGAGCAATTGCTCGACGTTTGCAATTTCTCAGCTCTTGTCTACGAAACAGAGAGATAGTGACCGTGATGTTTGGTGGCTAGAGAAGCGCAAAGCCCCAGTGTTGCTGCGCCTGTGAAAGCGCTTCCAAGGAAGGGTGCTGGCTAGCAACAGCTTTCAGTGCTGGCACTTTTCATCTCTGAGCAATTGCTCGACGTTTGCAATTTCTCACCTGAGCTCTCTTTAGACTGCGCGAGAGGATGAGCAGAAGATTAGGTGGCTAGAGAAGCCCAGAGCCCCAGTGTTCTAAGGGCTACAAAAGCGCTTCCAAGGAAGGGTGCTGGCTAGCAAGAGCTTTCAGTGCTGGCACTTTTCATCTCTGAGCAATTGCTCGACGTTTGCAATTTCTCCCCTGAGCTCTCTTTAGAGTGCGCGAGAGGATGAGCAGAAGATTAGGTGGCTAGAGAAGCCCAGAGCCCCAGTGTTCTTAGGCCTACAAGAGCGCTTCCAAGGAAGGGTGCTGGCTAGCAACAGCTTTCAGTGCTGGCACTTTTCATCTCTCAGCAATTACTCGACCTTTGCAATTTTTCAGCTCTTATCTACGAGATGGAGAGATAGTGACCGTGACGTTTGGTTGGTAGACAAGCGCAAAGCCCCAGTGTTGCTGCGCCTGTGAAAGCGCTTCCAAGGAAGGGTGCTGGCTAGCAAGAGCTTTCAGTGCTGGCACTTTTCATCTCTGAGCAATTGCTCGACGTTTGCAATTTCTCCCCTGAGCGCTCTTTAGAGTGCGCGAGAGGATGAGCAGAAGATTAGGTGGCTAGAGAAGCCCAGAGCCCCAGTGTTCTTAGGCCTACAAAAGCGCTTCCAAGGAAGGGTGCTGGCTAGCAACAGCTTTCAGTGCTGGCACTTTTCATCTCTGAGCAATTGCTGGACGTTTGCAATTTCTCACCTGAGATCTCTTTAGATTGCGCGAGACGATGAGCAGAAGAGTAGGTGGCTAGAGAAGCCCAGAGCCCCAGTGTTCTTAGGCCTACAAGAGCGCTTCCAAGGAAGGGTGCTGGCTAGCAAGAGCTTTCAGTGCTGGCACTTTTCATCTCTGAGCAATTGCTCGACGTTTGCAGTCTCTCACCTGAGCTCTCTTTAGACTGCGCGAGAGGATGAGCAGAAGATTAGGTGGCTAGAGAAGCCCAGAGCCCCAGTGTTCTTAGGGCTACAAGAGCGCTTCCAAGGAAGGGTGCTGGCTAGCAACAGCTTTCAGTGCTGGCACTTTTCATCTCTGAGCAATTGCTCGACGTTTGCAATTTCTCACCTGAGCGCTCTTTAGACTGCGCGAGAGGATGAGCAGAAGATTAGGTGGCTAGAGAAGCCCAGAGCCCCAGTGTTCTTAGGCCTACAAGAGCGCTTCCAAGGAAGGGTGCTGGCTAGCAACAGCTTTCAGTGCTGGCACTTTTCATCTCTGAGCAATTGCTCGACGTTTACAATTTCTCAGCTCGTGTCTACAAGAAGGTAAGAAAATGACCGTGACGTTTGGTGGCTAGAGAAGCGCAAAGCCCCAGTGTTGCTGCGCCTGTGAAAGCGCTTCCAAGGAAGGGTGCTGGCTAGCAACAGCTTTCAGTGCTGGCACTTTTCATCTCTGAGCAATTGCTGGACGTTTGCAATTTCTCACCTGAGATCTCTTTAGATTGCGCGAGAGGATGAGCAGAAGAGTAGGTGGCTAGAGAAGCCCAGAGCCCCACTGTTCTTAGGGCTACAAGAGCGCTTCCAAGGAAGGGTGCTGGCTAGCAACAGCTTTCAGTGCTGGCACTTTTCATCTCTCAGCAATTACTCGACCTTTGCAGTCTCTCACCTGAGCTCTCTTTAGACTGCGCGAGAGGATGAGCAGAAGATTAGGTGGCTAGAGAAGCCCAGAGCCCCAGTGTTCTTAGGGCTACAAAAGCGCTTCCAAGGAAGGGTGCTGGCTAGCAACAGCTTTCAGTGCTGGCACTTTTCATCTCTGAGCAATTGCTCGACGTTTGCAATTTCTCAGCTCTTGTCTACGAAACAGAGAGATAGTGACCGTGACGTTTGGTGGGTAGAGAAGCGCAAAGCCCCAGTGTTGCTGCGCCTGTGAAAAGCGCTTCCAAGGAAGGGTGCTGGCTAGCAACAGCTTTCAGTGCTAGCACTTTTCATCTCTGAGCAATTGCTGGATGTTTCCAATTTCACAGCTCGTGTCTACGAGACGGAAAGAGAATGAACGTGATGTTTGGTGGCTAGAGAAGCGCAAAGCCCCAGTGTTGCTGCGCCTGTGAAAGCGCTTCCAAGGAAGGGTGCTGGCTAGCAACAGCTTTCAGTGTGCCACTTTTCATCTCTGAGCAATTGCTGGACGTTTGCAATCTCTCACCTGAGCTCTCTTTAGACTGCGCGAGAGGATGAGCAGAAGATTAGGTGGCTAGAGAAGCCCAGAGCCCCAGTGTTCTTAGGGCTACAAAAGCGCTTCCAAGGAAGGGTGCTGGCTAGCAAGAGCTTTCAGTGCTGGCACTTTTCATCTCTGAGCAATTGCTCGACGTTTGCAATTTCTCAGCTCTTGTCTACGAAGCAGAGAGATAGTGACCGTGACGTTTGGTGGGTAGAGAAGCGCAAAGCCCCAGTGTTGCTGCGCCTGTGAAAGCGCTTCCAAGGAAGGGTGCTGGCTAGCAACAGCTTTCAGTGCTGGCACTTTTCATCTCTGAGCAATTGCTCGACGTTTGCAATTTCTCACCTGAGCGCTCTTTAGACTGCGCGAGAGGATGAACAGAAGATTAGGTGGCTAGAGAAGCCCAGAGCCCCAGTGTTCTAAGGGCTACAAAAGCGCTTCCAAGGAAGGGTGCTGGCTAGCAAGAGCTTTCAGTGCTGGCACTTTTCATCTCTGAGCAATTGCTCGACGTTTACAATTTCTCAGCTCGTGTCTACAAGAAGGTAAGAAAATGACCGTGACGTTTGGTGGCTAGAGAAGCGCAAAGCCCCAGTGTTGCTGCGCCTGTGAAAGCGCTTCCAAGGAAGGGTGCTGGCTAGCAAGAGCTTTCAGTGCTGGCACTTTTCATCTCTGAGCAATTGCTCGACGTTTGCAATTTCTCACCTGAGATCTCTTTAGATTGCGCGAGACGATGAGCAGAAGAGTAGGTGGCTAGAGAAGCAAAGAGCCCCAGTGTTCTTAGGGCTACAAGAGCGCTTCCAAGGAAGGGTGCTGGCTAGCAAGAGCTTTCAGTGCTGGCACTTTTCATCTCTGAGCAATTGCTCGACGTTTGCAGTCTCTCACCTGAGCTCTCTTTAGACTGCGCGAGAGGATGAGCAGAAGATTAGGTGGCTAGAGAAGCCCAGAGCCCCACTGTTCTTAGGGCTACAAAAGCGCTTCCAAGGAAGGGTGCTGGCTAGCAACAGCTTTCAGTGCTACCACTTTTCATCTCTGAGCAATTGCTCGACGTTTGCAATTTCTCAGCTCTTGTCTACGAAACAGAGAGATAGTGACCGTGACGTTTGGTGGGTAGAGAAGCGCAAAGCCCCAGTGTTGCTGCGCCTGTGAAAGCGCTTCCAAGGAAGGGTGCTGGCTAGCAACAGCTTTCAGTGCTGGCACTTTTCATCTCTCAGCAATTACTCGACCTTTGCAGTCTCTCACCTGAGCTCTCTTTAGACTGCGCGAGAGGATGAGCAGAAGATTAGGTGGCTAGAGAAGCCCAGAGCCCCAGTGTTCTTAGGGCTACAAAAGCGCTTCCAAGGAAGGGTGCTGGCTAGCAACAGCTTTCAGTGCTGGCACTTTTCATCTCTGAGCAATTGCTCGACGTTTGCAATTTCTCAGCTCTTGTCTGCGAAACAGAGAGATAGTGACCGTGACTTTTGGTGGGTAGAGAAGCGCAAAGCCCCAGTGTTGCTGAGCCTGTGAAAGCGCTTCCAAGGAAGGGTGCTGGCTAGCAACAGCTTTCAGTGCTAGCACTTTTCATCTCTGAGCAATTGCTGGATGTTTCCAATTTCACAGCTCGTGTCTACGAGACGGAAAGAGAATGAACGTGATGTTTGGTGGCTAGAGAAGCGCAAAGCCCCAGTGTTGCTGCGCCTGTGAAAGCGCTTCCAAGGAAGGGTGCTGGCTAGCAACAGCTTTCAGTGTGCCACTTTTCATCTCTGAGCAATTGCTGGACGTTTGCAATTTCTCCCCTGAGCTCTCTTTAGACTGCGCGAGAGGATGAGCAGAAGATTAGGTGGCTAGAGAAGCCCAGAGCCCCAGTGTTCTTAGGGCTACAAAAGCGCTTCCAAGGAAGGGTGCTGGCTAGCAACAGCTTTCAGTGCTGGCACTTTTCATCTCTGAGCAATTGCTCGACGTTTGCAATTTCTCAGCTCTTGTCTACGAAACAGAGAGATAGTGACCGTGACGTTTGGTGGGTAGAGAAGCGCAAAGCCCCAGTGTTGCTGCGCCTGTGAAAGCGCTTCCAAGGAAGGGTGCTGGCTAGCAAGAGCTTTCAGTGCTGGCACTTTTCATCTCTGAGCAATTGCTCGACGTTTGCAATTTCTCACCTGAGCGCTCTTTAGACTGCGCGAGAGGATGAACAGAAGATTAGGTGGCTAGAGAAGCCCAGAGCCCCAGTGTTCTAAGGGCTACAAAAGCGCTTCCAAGGAAGGGTGCTGGCTAGCAAGAGCTTTCAGTGCTGGCACTTTTCATCTCTGAGCAATTGCTCAACGTTTGCAATTTCTCACCTGAGCTCTCTTTAGACTGCGCGAGAGGATGAGCACAAGATTAGGTGGCTAGAGAAGCCCAGAGCCCCACTGATCTTAGGCCTACAAAAGCGCTTCCAAGGAATGGTGCTGGCTAGCAACAGCTTTCAGTGCTGCCACTTTTCATCTCTGAGCAATTGCTCGACGTTTGCAATTTCTCACCTGAGCGCTCTTTAGACTGCGCGAGAGGATAAGCAGAAGATTAGGTGGCTAGAGAAGCCCAGAGCCCCAGTGTTCTTAGGCCTACAAGAGCGCTTCCAAGGAAGGGTGCTGGCTAGCAACAGCTTTCAGTGCTACCACTTTTCATCTCTGAGCAATTGCTCGACGTTTACAATTTCTCAGCTCGTGTCTACAAGAAGGTAAGAAAATGACCGTGACGTTTGGTGGCTAGAGAAGCGCAAAGCCCCAGTGTTGCTGCGCCTGTGAAAGCGCTTCCAAGGAAGGGTGCTGGCTAGCAAGAGCTTTCAGTGCTGGCACTTTTCATCTCTGAGCAATTGCTCGACGTTTGCAATTTCTCACCTGAGATCTCTTTAGATTGCGCGAGACGATGAGCAGAAGAGTAGGTGGCTAGAGAAGCCCAGAGCCCCAGTGTTCTTAGGGCTACAAGAGCGCTTCCAAGGAAGGGTGCTGGCTAGCAAGAGCTTTCAGTGCTGGCACTTTTCATCTCTGAGCAATTGCTCGACGTTTGCAGTCTCTCACCTGAGCTCTCTTTAGACTGCGCGAGAGGATGAGCAGAAGATTAGGTGGCTAGAGAAGCCCAGAGCCCCAGTGTTCTTAGGGCTACAAAAGCGCTTCCAAGGAAGGGTGCTGGCTAGCAACAGCTTTCAGTGCTACCACTTTTCATCTCTGAGCAATTGCTCGACGTTTGCAATTTCTCAGCTCTTGTCTACGAAACAGAGAGATAGTGACCGTGACTTTTGGTGGGTAGAGAAGCGCAAAGCCCCAGTGTTGCTGCGCCTGTGAAAGCGCTTCCAAGGAAGGGTGCTGGCTAGCAACAGCTTTCAGTGCTAGCACTTTTCATCTCTGAGCAATTGCTGGATGTTTCCAATTTCACAGCTCGTGTCTACGAGACGGAAAGAGAATGACCGTGATGTTTGGTGGGTAGAGAAGCGCAAAGCCCCAGTGTTGCTGCGCCTGTGAAAGCGCTTCCAAGGAAGGGTGCTGGCTAGCAACAGCTTTCAGTGTGCCACTTTTCATCTCTGAGCAATTGCTCAACGTTTGCAATTTCTCCCCTGAGCTCTCTTTAGACTGCGCGAGAGGATGACCAGAAGATTAGGTGGCTAGAGAAGCCCAGAGCCCCAGTGTTCTTAGGCCTACAAAAGCGCTTCCAAGGAAGGGTGCTGGCTAGCAAGAGCTTTCAGTGCTGGCACTTTTCATCTCTGAGCAATTGCTCGACGTTTGCAATTTCTCAGCTCTTGTCTACCAGACGGAGAGATAGTGACCGTGACGTTTGGTGGCTAGAGAAGCGCAAAGCCCCAGTGTTGCTGTGCCTGTGAAAGCGCTTCTAAGGAAGGGTGCTGGCTAGCAACAGCTTTCAGTGCTGCCACTTTTCATCTCTGAGCAATTGCTCAACGTTTGCAATTTCTCACCTGAGCGCTCTTTATACTGCGCGAGAGGATGAGCAGAAGATTAGGTGGCTAGAGAAGCCCAGAGCCCCAGTGTTCTTAGGGCTACAAAAGCACTTCCAAGGAAGGGTGCTGGCTAGCAACAGCTTTCAGTGCTGGCACTTTTCATCTCTGAGCAATTGCTCGACGTTTGCAATTTCTCACCTGAGCGCTCTTTAGACTGCGCGAGAGGATGAGCAGAAGATTAGGTGGCTAGAGAAGCCCAGAGCCCCAGTGTTCTTAGGCCTACAAGAGCGCTTCAAGGAAGGGTGCTGGCTAGCAAGAGCTTTCAGTGCTGGCACTTTTCATCTCTGAGCAATTGCTCGACGTTTACAATTTCTCAGCTCGTGTCTACAAGAAGGTAAGAAAATGACCGTGACGTTTGGTGGCTAGAGAAGCGCAAAGCCCCAGTGTTGCTGCGCCCGTGAAAGCGCTTCCAAGGAAGGGTGCTGGCTAGCAAGAGCTTTCAGTGCTGGCACTTTTCATCTCTGAGCAATTGCTCAACGTTTGCAATTTCTCACCTGAGCTCTCTTTAGAGTGCGCGAGAGGATGAGCAGAAGATTAGGTGGCTAGAGAAGCCCAGAGCCCCACTGTTCTTAGGGCTACAAAAGCGCTTCCAAGGAAGGGTGCTGGCTAGCAACAGCTTTCAGTGCTGGCACTTTTCATCTCTGAGCAATTGCTCGACGTTTGCAATTTCTCAGCTCTTGTCTACGAAACAGAGAGATAGTGACCGTGACGTTTGGTGCGTAGAGAAGCGCAAAGCCCCAGTGTTGCTGCGCCTGTGAAAGCGCTTCCAAGGAAGGGTGCTGGCTAGCAAGAGCTTTCAGTGCTGGCACTTTTCATCTCTGAGCAATTGCTCGACGTTTGCAATTTCTCACCTGAGCTCTCTTTAGACTGCGCGAGAGGATGAGCAGAAGATGAGGTGGCTAGAGAAGCCCAGAGCCCCAGTGTTCTAAGGGCTACAAAAGCGCTTCCAAGGAAGGGTGCTGGCTAGCAACAGCTTTCAGTGCTGGCACTTTTCATCTCTGAGCAATTGCTCGACGTTTGCAATTTCTCCCCTGAGCTCTCTTTAGACTGCGCGAGAGGATGAGCAGAAGATTAGGTGGCTAGAGAAGCCCAGAGCCCCAGTGTTCTTAGGGCTACAAGAGCGCTTCCAAGGAAGGGTGCTGGCTAGCAACAGCTTTCAGTGCTGGCACTTTTCATCTCTGAGCAATTGCTGGACGTTTGCAATTTCTCCCCTGAGCTCTCTTTAGAGTGCGCGAGAGGATGAGCAGAAGATGAGGTGGCTAGAGAAGCCCAGAGCCCCAGTGTTCTTAGGCCTACAAAAGCGCTTCCAAGGAAGGGTGCTGGCTAGCAACAGCTTTCAGTGCTGGCACTTTTCATCTCTCAGCAATTACTCGACCTTTGCAATTTCTCAGCTCTTATCTACGAGACGGAGAGATAGTGACCGTGACGTTTGGTGGGTAGACAAGCGCAAAGCCCCAGTGTTGCTGCGCCTGTGAAAGCGCTTCCAAGGAAGGGTGCTGGCTAGCAACAGCTTTCAGTGCTGGCACTTTTCATCTCTGAGCAATTGCTCGACGTTTGCAATTTCTCCCCTGAGCTCTCTTTAGACTGCGCGAGAGGATGAGCAGAAGATGAGGTGGCTAGAGAAGCCCAGAGCCCCAGTGTGCTTAGGCCTACAAAAGCGCTTCCAAGGAAGGGTGCTGGCTAGCAACAGCTTTCAGTGCTGGCACTTTTCATCTCTGACCAATTGCTCGACGTTTGCAATTTCTCACCTGAGCGCTCTTTAGACTGCGCGAGAGGATGAGCAGAAGATTAGGTGGCTAGAGAAGCCCAGAGCCCCAGTGTTCTTAGGCCTACAAGAGCGCTTCCAAGGAAGGGTGCTGGCTAGCAAGAGCTTTAAGTGCTGGCACTTTTCATCTCTGAGCAATTGCTCGACGTTTACAATTTCTCAGCTCGTGTCTACAAGAAGGTAAGAAAATGACCGTGACGTTTGGTGGCTAGAGAAGCGCAAAGCCCCAGTGTTGCTGCGCCTGTGAAAGCGCTTCCAAGGAAGGGTGCTGCTAGCAACAGCTTTCAGTGCTGGCACTTTTCATCTCTGAGCAATTGCTCAACGTTTGCAATTTCTCACCTGAGCTCTCTTTAGAGTGCGCGAGAGGATGAACAGAAGATTAGGTGGCTAGAGAAGCAAAGAGCCCCAGTGTTCTAAGGGCTACAAAAGCACTTCCAAGGAAGGGTGCTGGCTAGCAACAGCTTTCAGTGCTGGCACTTTTCATCTCTGAGCAATTGCTCGACGTTTGCAATTTCTCACCTGAGCTCTCTTTAGACTGCGCGAGAGGATGAGCAGAAGATTAGGTGGCTAGAGAAGCCCAGAGCCCCAGTGTTCTTAGGGCTACAAAAGCGCTTTCAAGGAAGGGTGCTGGCTAGCAACAGCTTTCAGTGCTGGCACTTTTCATCTCTGAGCAATTGCTGGACGTTTGCAATTTCTCACCTGAGCGCCCTTTAGACTGCGCGAGAGGATGAACAGAAGATTAGGTGGCTAGAGAAGCAAAGAGCCCCAGTGTTCTAAGGGCTGCAAAACCGCTTCCAAGGAAGGGTGCTGGCTAGCAAGAGCTTTCAGTGCTGGCACTTTTCATCTCTGAGCAATTGCTCGACGTTTGCAATTTCTCACCTGAGCTCTCTTTAGAGTGCGCGAGAGGATGAGCAGAAGATTAGGTGGCTAGAGAAGCCCAGAGCCCCAGTGTTCTTAGGGCTACAAGAGCGCTTCCAAGGAAGGGTGCTGGCTAGCCACAGCTTTCAGTGCTGGCACTTTTCATCTCTCAGCAATTACTCGACCTTTGCAATTTTTCAGCTCGTGTCTACGAGAAGGTAAGAAAATGACCGTGACGTTTGGTGCGTAGAGAAGCGCAAAGCCCCAGTGTTGCTGCGCCTGTGAAAGCGCTTCCAAGGAAGGGTGCTGGCTAGCAACAGCTTTCAGTGCTGGCACTTTTCATCTCTGAGCAATTGCTCGACGTTTGCAATTTCTCCCCTGAGCGCTCTTTAGACTGCGCGAGAGGATGAGCAGAAGAGTAGGTGGCTAGAGAAGCCCAGAGCCCCAGTGTTCTTAGGGCTACAAGAGCATTTCCAAGGAAGGGTGCTGGCTAGCAACAGCTTTCAGTGCTGGCACTTTTCATCTCTGAGCAATTACTCGACCTTTGCAGTCTCTCACCTGAGCTCTCTTTAGACTGCGCGAGAGGATGAGCAGAAGATTAGGTGGCTAGAGAAGCCCAGAGCCCCACTGTTCTTAGGGCTACAAAAGCACTTCCAAGGAAGGGTGCTGGCTAGCAACAGCTTTCAGTGCTACCACTTTTCATCTCTGAGCAATTGCTCGACGTTTGCAATTTCTCAGCTCTTGTCTACGAAACAGAGAGATAGTGACCGTGACGTTTGGTGGGTAGAGAAGCGCAAAGCCCCAGTGTTGCTGCGCCTGTGAAAAGCGCTTCCAAGGAAGGGTGCTGGCTAGCAACAGCTTTCAGTGCTAGCACTTTTCATCTCTGAGCAATTGCTGGATGTTTCCAATTTCTCAGCTCGTGTCTACGAGACGGAAAGAGAATGAACGTGATGTTTGGTGGCTAGAGAAGCGCAAAGCCCCAGTGTTGCTGCGCCTGTGAAAGCGCTTCCAAGGAAGGGTGCTGGCTAGCAAGAGCTTTCAGTGTGCCACTTTTCATCTCTGAGCAATTGCTCGACGTTTGCAATTTCTCACCTGAGCTCTCTTTAGAGTGCGCGAGAGGATGAGCAGAAGATTAGGTGGCTAGAGAAGCCCAGAGCCCCAGTGTTCTTAGGGCTACAAAAGCGCTTCCAAGGAAGGGTGCTGGCTAACAAGAGCTTTCAGTGCTGGCACTTTTCATCTCTGAGCAATTGCTCGACGTTTGCAATTTCTCAGCTCTTGTCTACGAAACAGAGAGATAGTGACCGTGATGTTTGGTGGCTAGAGAAGCGCAAAGCCCCAGTGTTGCTGCGCCTGTGAAAGCGCTTCCAAGGAAGGGTGCTGGCTAGCAACAGCTTTCAGTGCTGGCACTTTTCATCTCTGAGCAATTGCTCGACGTTTGCAATTTCTCACCTGAGCTCTCTTTAGACTGCGCGAGAGGATGAGCAGAAGATTAGGTGGCTAGAGAAGCCCAGAGCCCCAGTGTTCTAAGGGCTACAAAAGCGCTTCCAAGGAAGGGTGCTGGCTAGCAAGAGCTTTCAGTGCTGGCACTTTTCATCTCTGAGCAATTGCTCGACGTTTGCAATTTCTCCCCTGAGCTCTCTTTAGAGTGCGCGAGAGGATGAGCAGAAGATTAGGTGGCTAGAGAAGCCCAGAGCCCCAGTGTTCTTAGGCCTACAAGAGCGCTTCCAAGGAAGGGTGCTGGCTAGCAACAGCTTTCAGTGCTGGCACTTTTCATCTCTCAGCAATTACTCGACCTTTGCAATTTTTCAGCTCTTATCTACGAGATGGAGAGATAGTGACCGTGACGTTTGGTTGGTAGACAAGCGCAAAGCCCCAGTGTTGCTGCGCCTGTGAAAGCGCTTCCAAGGAAGGGTGCTGGCTAGCAAGAGCTTTCAGTGCTGGCACTTTTCATCTCTGAGCAATTGCTCGACGTTTGCAATTTCTCCCCTGAGCGCTCTTTAGAGTGCGCGAGAGGATGAGCAGAAGATGAGGTGGCTAGAGAATCCCAGAGCCCCACTGTTCTTAGGGCTACAAGAGCGCTTCCAAGGAAGGGTGCTGGCTAGCAACAGCTTTCAGTGCTGGCACTTTTCATCTCTGAGCAATTGCTGGACGTTTGCAATTTCTCACCTGAGATCTCTTTAGATTGCGCGAGACGATGAGCAGAAGAGTAGGTGGCTAGAGAAGCCCAGAGCCCCAGTGTTCTTAGGCCTACAAGAGCGCTTCCAAGGAAGGGTGCTGGCTAGCAAGAGCTTTCAGTGCTGGCACTTTTCATCTCTGAGCAATTGCTCGACGTTTGCAGTCTCTCACCTGAGCTCTCTTTAGACTGCGCGAGAGGATGAGCAGAAGATTAGGTGGCTAGAGAAGCCCAGAGCCCCACTGTTCTTAGGGCTACAAAAGCGCTTCCAAGGAAGGGTGCTGGCTAGCAACAGCTTTCAGTGCTACCACTTTTCATCTCTGAGCAATTGCTCGACGTTTGCAATTTCTCAGCTCTTGTCTACGAAACAGAGAGATAGTGACCGTGACTTTTGGTGGGTAGAGAAGCGCAAAGCCCCAGTGTTGCTGCGCCTGTGAAAGCGCTTCCAAGGAAGGGTGCTGGCTAGCAACAGCTTTCAGTGCTAGCACTTTTCATCTCTGAGCAATTGCTGGATGTTTCCAATTTCACAGCTCGTGTCTACGAGACGGAAAGAGAATGACCGTGATGTTTGGTGGGTAGAGAAGCGCAAAGCCCCAGTGTTGCTGCGCCTGTGAAAGCGCTTCCAAGGAAGGGTGCTGGCTAGCAACAGCTTTCAGTGCTGGCACTTTTCATCTCTGAGCAATTGCTGGACGTTTGCAATTTCTCACCTGAGCTCTCTTTAGACTGCGCGAGAGGATGACCAGAAGATTAGGTGGCTAGAGAAGCCCAGAGCCCCAGTGTTCTTAGGCCTACAAAAGCGCTTCCAAGGAAGGGTGCTGGCTAGCAAGAGCTTTCAGTGCTGGCACTTTTCATCTCTGAGCAATTGCTCGACGTTTGCAATTTCTCAGCTCTTGTCTACGAAACAGAGAGATAGTGACCGTGACGTTTGGTGGGTAGAGAAGTGCAAAGCCCCAGTGTTGCTGCGCCTGTGAAAGCGCTTCCAAGGAAGGGTGCTGGCTAGCAACAGCTTTCAGTGCTGGCACTTTTCATCTCTGAGCAATTGCTGGACGTTTGCAATTTCTCACCTGAGCTCTCTTTAGACTGCGCGAGAGGATGAACAGAAGATTAGGTGGCTAGAGAAGCAAAGAGCCCCAGTGTTCTAAGGGCTGCAAAACCGCTTCCAAGGAAGGGTGCTGGCTAGCAACAGCTTTCAGTGCTGGCACTTTTCATCTCTGAGCAATTGCTCGACGTTTGCAATTTCTCACCTGAGCTCTCTTTAGACTGCGCGAGAGGATGAGCAGAAGATTAGGTGGCTAGAGAAGCCCAGAGCCCCAGTGTTCTTAGGGCTACAAGAGCGCTTCCAAGGAAGGGTGCTGGCTAGCCACAGCTTTCAGTGCTGGCACTTTTCATCTCTGAGCAATTGCTCGACGTTTGCAGTCTCTCAAAAGAGCTCTCTTTAGACTGCGCGAGAGGATGAGCAGAAGATTAGGTGGCTAGAGAAGCCCAGAGCCCCAGTGTTCTTAGGGCTACAAAAGCGCTTCCAAGGAAGGGTGCTGGCTAGCAACAGCTTTCAGTGCTACCACTTTTCATCTCTGAGCAATTGCTCGACGTTTGCAATTTCTCAGCTCTTGTCTACGAAACAGAGAGATAGTGACCGTGACGTTTGGTGGGTAGAGAAGCGCAAAGGCCCAGTGTTGCTGCGCCTGTGAAAGCGCTTCCAAGGAAGGGTGCTGGCTAGCAACAGCTTTCAGTGCTAGCACTTTTCATCTCTGAGCAATTGCTGGATGTTTCCAATTTCACAGCTCGTGTCTACGAGACGGAAAGAGAATGACCGTGATGTTTGGTGGGTAGAGAAGCGCAAAGCCCCAGTGTTGCTGCGCCTGTGAAAGCGCTTCCAAGGAAGGGTGCTGGCTAGCAACAGCTTTCAGTGCTGGCACTTTTCATCTCTGAGCAATTGCTGGACGTTTGCAATTTCTCACCTGAGCTCTCTTTAGACTGCGCGAGAGGATGACCAGAAGATTAGGTGGCTAGAGAAGCCCAGAGCCCCAGTGTTCTTAGGCCTACAAAAGCGCTTCCAAGGAAGGGTGCTGGCTAGCAAGAGCTTTCAGTGCTGGCACTTTTCATCTCTGAGCAATTGCTCGACGTTTGCAATTTCTCAGCTCTTGTCTACGAAACAGAGAGATAGTGACCGTGACGTTTGGTGGGTAGAGAAGTGCAAAGCCCCAGTGTTGCTGCGCCTGTGAAAGCGCTTCCAAGGAAGGGTGCTGGCTAGCAACAGCTTTCAGTGCTGGCACTTTTCATCTCTGAGCAATTGCTGGACGTTTGCAATTTCTCACCTGAGCTCTCTTTAGACTGCGCGAGAGGATGAACAGAAGATTAGGTGGCTAGAGAAGCAAAGAGCCCCAGTGTTCTAAGGGCTGCAAAACCGCTTCCAAGGAAGGGTGCTGGCTAGCAACAGCTTTCAGTGCTGGCACTTTTCATCTCTGAGCAATTGCTCGACGTTTGCA
This sequence comes from Sarcoramphus papa, assembly GCA_037962945.1. Taxonomy (NCBI): domain Eukaryota; kingdom Metazoa; phylum Chordata; class Aves; order Accipitriformes; family Cathartidae; genus Sarcoramphus; species Sarcoramphus papa. The sequence goes on from CM075586.1 coordinate 97,716,084, forward strand.
ATTTCTCACCTGAGCTCTCTTTAGAGTGCGCGAGAGGATGAGCAGAAGATTAGGTGGCTAGAGAAGCCCAGAGCCCCAGTGTTCTTAGGGCTACAAAAGCGCTTCCAAGGAAGGGTGCTGGCTAGCAACAGCTTTCAGTGCTACCACTTTTCATCTCTGAGCAATTGCTCGACGTTTGCAATTTCTCAGCTCTTGTCTACGAAACAGAGAGATAGTGACCGTGACGTTTGGTGGGTAGAGAAGCGCAAAGCCCCAGTGTTGCTGCGCCTGTGAAAGCGCTTCCAAGGAAGGGTGCTGGCTAGCAACAGCTTTCAGTGCTAGCACTTTTCATCTCTGAGCAATTGCTGGATGTTTCCAATTTCACAGCTCGTGTCTACGAGACGGAAAGAGAATGACCGTGATGTTTGGTGGGTAGAGAAGCGCAAAGCCCCAGTGTTGCTGCGCCTGTGAAAGCGCTTCCAAGGAAGGGTGCTGGCTAGCAACAGCTTTCAGTGTGCCACTTTTCATCTCTGAGCAATTGCTCAACGTTTGCAATTTCTCACCTGAGCTCTCTTTAGACTGCGCGAGAGGATGACCAGAAGATTAGGTGGCTAGAGAAGCCCAGAGCCCCAGTGTTCTTAGGCCTACAAAAGCGCTTCCAAGGAAGGGTGCTGGCTAGCAAGAGCTTTCAGTGCTGGCACTTTTCATCTCTGAGCAATTGCTCGACGTTTGCAATTTCTCAGCTCTTGTCTACGAAACAGAGAGATAGTGACCGTGACGTTTGGTGGGTAGAGAAGCGCAAAGCCCCAGTGTTGCTGCGCCTGTGAAAGCGCTTCCAAGGAAGGGTGCTGGCTAGCAACAGCTTTCAGTGCTGGCACTTTTCATCTCTGAACAATTGCTGGACGTTTGCAATTTCTCACCTGAGCGCTCTTTAGAGTGCGCGAGAGGATGAACAGAAGATTAGGTGGCTAGAGAAGCAAAGAGCCCCAGTGTTCTAAGGGCTGCAAAACCGCTTCCAAGGAAGGGTGCTGGCTAGCAAGAGCTTTCAGTGCTGGCACTTTTCATCTCTGAGCAATTGCTCGACGTTTGCAATTTCTCACCTGAGCTCTCTTTAGAGTGCGCGAGAGGATGAGCAGAAGATTAGGTGGCTAGAGAAGCCCAGAGCCCCAGTGTTCTTAGGGCTACAAGAGCGCTTCCAAGGAAGGGTGCTGGCTAGCCACAGCTTTCAGTGCTGGCACTTTTCATCTCTGAGCAATTGCTCGACGTTTGCAGTCTCTCACCTGAGCTCTCTTTAGACTGCGCGAGAGGATGAGCAGAAGATTAGGTGGCTAGAGAAGCCCAGAGCCCCAGTGTTCTTAGGGCTACAAAAGCGCTTCCAAGGAAGGGTGCTGGCTAGCAACAGCTTTCAGTGCTGGCACTTTTCATCTCTGAGCAATTGCTCGACGTTTGCAATTTCTCAGCTCTTGTCTACGAAACAGAGAGATAGTGACCGTGACTTTTGGTGGGTAGAGAAGCGCAAAGCCCCAGTGTTGCTGCGCCTGTGAAAGCGCTTCCAAGGAAGGGTGCTGGCTAGCAACAGCTTTCAGTGCTAGCACTTTTCATCTCTGAGCAATTGCTGGATGTTTCCAATTTCACAGCTCGTGTCTACGAGACGGAAAGAGAATGACCGTGATGTTTGGTGGGTAGAGAAGCGCAAAGCCCCAGTGTTGCTGCGCCTGTGAAAGCGCTTCCAAGGAAGGGTGCTGGCTAGCAACAGCTTTCAGTGTGCCACTTTTCATCTCTGAGCAATTGCTCAACGTTTGCAATTTCTCACCTGAGCTCTCTTTAGACTGCGCGAGAGGATGACCAGAAGATTAGGTGGCTAGAGAAGCCCAGAGCCCCAGTGTTCTTAGGCCTACAAAAGCGCTTCCAAGGAAGGGTGCTGGCTAGCAAGAGCTTTCAGTGCTGGCACTTTTCATCTCTGAGCAATTGCTCGACGTTTGCAATTTCTCAGCTCTTGTCTACGAAACAGAGAGATAGTGACCGTGATGTTTGGTGGGTAGAGAAGCGCAAAGCCCCAGTGTTGCTGCGCCTGTGAAAGCGCTTCCAAGGAAGGGTGCTGGCTAGCAACAGCTTTCAGTGCTGGCACTTTTCATCTCTGAACAATTGCTCAACGTTTGCAATTTCTCACCTGAGCTCTCTTTAGACTGCGCGAGAGGATGAGCAGAAGATTAGGTGGCTAGAGAAGCCCAGAGCCCCACTGTTCTTAGGGCTACAAAAGCGCTTCCAAGGAAGGGTGCTGACTAGCAACAGCTTTCAGTGCTGGCACTTTTCATCTTTGAACAGTTGCTCGACGTTTGCAATTTCTCAGCTCTTGTCTACGAGACTGAAAGAGAATGACCGTGATGTTTGGTGGGTAGAGAAGCGCAAAGGCCCAGTGTTGCTGCGCCTGTGAAAGCGCTTCCAAGGAAGGGTGCTGGCTAGCAACAGCTTTCAGTGCTGCCACTTTTCATCTCTGACCAATTGCTGGACATTTGCAATTTCAAACCTGAGCTCTCTTTAGACTGCACGAGAGGATGAGCAGAAGATTAGGTGGCTAGAGAAGCCCAGAGCCCCAGTGTTCTTAGGGCTACAAAAGCGCTTCCAAGGAAGGGTGCTGGCTAGCAACAGCTTTCAGTGCTGGCACTTTTCATCTCTGAGCAATTGCTCGACGTTTGCAATTTCTCAGCTCTTGTCTACGAAACAGAGAGATAGTGACCATGACGTTTGGTGGCTAGAGAAGCGCAAAGCCCCAGTGTTGCTGCGCCTGTGAAAGCGCTTCCAAGGAAGGGTGCTGGCTAGCAAGAGCTTTCAGTGCTGGCACTTTTCATCTCTGAGCAATTGCTCAACGTTTGCAATTTCTCCCCTGAGCTCTCTTTTGACTGCGCGAGAGGATGAGCAGAAGATTAGGTGGCTAGAGAAGCCCAGAGCCCCAGTGTTCTTAGGGCTACAAGAGCGCTTCCAAGGAAGGGTGCTGGCTAGCAAGAGCTTTCAGTGCTGGCACTATTCATCTCTGAGCAATTGCTCGACGTTTGCAATTTCTCACCTGAGCTCTCTTTAGAGTGCGCGAGAGGATGAGCAGAAGATTAGGTGGCTAGAGAAGCCCAGAGCCCCACTGTTCTTAGGCCTACAAAAGCGCTTCCAAGGAAGGGTGCTGGCTAGCAACAGCTTTCAGTGCTGGCACTTTTCATCTCTGAGCAATTGCTCGACGTTTGCAATTTCTCAGCTCTTGTCTACGAAACAGAGAGATAGTGACCGTGACGTTTGGTGGCTAGCGAAGCGCAAAGCCCCAGTGTTGCTGTGCCTGTGAAAGCGCTTCCAAGGAAGGGTGCTGGCTAGTAACAGCTTTCAGTGCTGCCACTTTTCATCTCTGAGCAATTGCTCGACGTTTGCAATTTCTCAACTTGTATCTATGAGACGGAAATAGAATGACCGTGATGTTTGGTGGGTAGAGAAGCGCAAAGGCCCAGTGTTGCTGCGCCTGTGAAAGCGCTTCCAAGGAAGGGTGCTGGCTAGCAACAGCTTTCAGTGCTGGCACTTTTCATCTCTGAGCAATTGCTCGACGTTTGCAATTTCTCACCTGAGCTCTCTTTAGACTGCGCGAGAGGATGAGCAGAAGATGAGGTGGCTAGAGAAGCCCAGAGCCCCAGTGTTCTTAGGGCTACAAGAGCGCTTCCAAGGAAGGGTGCTGGCTAGCAACAGCTTTCAGTGCTGCCACTATTCATCTCTGAGCAATTGCTCGACGTTTGCAATTTCTCACCTGAGCTCTCTTTAGACTGCGCGAGAGGATGAGCAGAAGATTAGGTGGCTAGAGAAGCCCAGAGCCCCACTGTTCTTAGGGCTACAAAAGCGCTTCCAAGGAAGGGTGCTGGCTAGCAACAGCTTTCAGTGCTGGCACTTTTCATCTCTGAGCAATTGCTCGACGTTTGCAATTTCTCAGCTCGTGTCTACGAAACAGAGAGATAGTGACCGTGACGTTTGGTGGGTAGAGAAGCGCAAAGCCCCAGTGTTGCTGCGCCTGTGAAAGCGCTTCCAAGGAAGGGTGCTGGCTAGCAACAGCTTTCAGTGCTGGCACTTTTCATCTCTGAACAATTGCTCAACGTTTGCAATCTCTCCCCTGAGCGCTCTTTAGACTGCGCGAGAGGATGAGCAGAAGATTAGGTGGCTAGAGAAGCCCAGAGCCCCACTGTTCTTAGGCCTACAAAAGCGCTTCCAAGGAAGGGTGCTGGCTAGCAACAGCTTTCAGTGCTAGCACATTTCATCTCTGAGCAATTGCTCGACGTTTGCAATTTCTCAGCTCTTGTCTACGAAACAGAGAGATAGTGACCGTGACGTTTGGTGGGTAGAGAAGCGCAAAGCCCCAGTGTTGCTGCCCCTGTGAAAGCGCTTCCAAGGAAGGGTGCTGGCTAGCAACAGCTTTCAGTGCTAGCACTTTTCATCTTTGAACAGTTGCTGGATGTTTCCAATTTCACAGCTCGTGTCTACGAGACGGAAAGATAATGACCGTGATGTTTGGTTGGTAGAGAAGCGCAAAGCCCCAGTGTTGCTGCGCCTGTGAAAGCGCTTCCAAGGAAGGGTGCTGGCTAGCAACAGATTTCAGTGCTGGCACTTTTCATCTCTGAGCAATTGCTCAACGTTTGCAATTTCTCACCTGAGCTCTCTTTAGACTGCGCGAGAGGATAAGCAGAAGATTAGGTGGCTAGAGAAGCCCAGAGCCCCAGTGTTCTTAGGGCTACAAAAGCGCTTCCAAGGAAGGGTGCTGGCTAGCAACAGCTTTCAGTGCTGGCACTTTTCATCTCTGAGCAATTGCTCGACGTTTGCAATTTCTCAGCTCTTGTCTACGAAACAGAGAGATAGTGACCGTGATGTTTGGTGGGTTGAGAAGCGCAAAGCCCCAGTGTTGCTGAGCCTGTGAAAGCGCTTCCAAGGAAGGGTGCTGGCTAGCAACAGCTTTCAGTGCTGGCACTTTTCATCTCTCAGCAATTGCTCGACGTTTGCAATTTCTCCCCTGAGCTCTCTTTTGACTGCGCAAGAGGATGAGCAGAAGATTAGGTGGCTAGAGAAGCCCAGATCCCCAGTGTTCTTAGGGCTACAAGAGCGCTTCCAAGGAAGGGTGCTGGCTAGCAAGAGCTTTCAGTGCTGGCACTTTTCATCTCTGAGCAATTGCTCGACGTTTACAATTTCTCAGCTCGTGTCTACGAGAAGGTAAGAAAATGACCGTGACGTTTGGTGGCTAGAGAAGCGCAAAGCCCCAGTGTTGCTGCGCCTGTGAAAGCGCTTCCAAGGAAGGGTGCTGCTAGCAACAGCTTTCAGTGCTGGCACTTTTCATCTCTGAGCAATTGCTCAACGTTTGCAATTTCTCACCTGAGCTCTCTTTAGAGTGCGCGAGAGGATGAACAGAAGATTAGGTGGCTAGAGAAGCAAAGAGCCCCAGTGTTCTAAGGGCTACAAAAGCACTTCCAAGGAAGGGTGCTGGCTAGCAACAGCTTTCAGTGCTGGCACTTTTCATCTCTGAGCAATTGCTCGACGTTTGCAATTTCTCACCTGAGCTCTCTTTAGACTGCGCGAGAGGATGAGCAGAAGATTAGGTGGCTAGAGAAGCCCAGAGCCCCAGTGTTCTTAGGGCTACAAAAGCGCTTTCAAGGAAGGGTGCTGGCTAGCAACAGCTTTCAGTGCTGGCACTTTTCATCTCTGAGCAATTGCTGGACGTTTGCAATTTCTCACCTGAGCGCCCTTTAGACTGCGCGAGAGGATGAACAGAAGATTAGGTGGCTAGAGAAGCAAAGAGCCCCAGTGTTCTAAGGGCTGCAAAACCGCTTCCAAGGAAGGGTGCTGGCTAGCAAGAGCTTTCAGTGCTGGCACTTTTCATCTCTGAGCAATTGCTCGACGTTTGCAATTTCTCACCTGAGCTCTCTTTAGAGTGCGCGAGAGGATGAGCAGAAGATTAGGTGGCTAGAGAAGCCCAGAGCCCCAGTGTTCTTAGGGCTACAAAAGCGCTTCCAAGGAAGGGTGCTGGCTAACAAGAGCTTTCAGTGCTGGCACTTTTCATCTCTGAGCAATTGCTCGACGTTTGCAATTTCTCAGCTCTTGTCTACGAAACAGAGAGATAGTGACCGTGATGTTTGGTGGCTAGAGAAGCGCAAAGCCCCAGTGTTGCTGCGCCTGTGAAAGCGCTTCCAAGGAAGGGTGCTGGCTAGCAACAGCTTTCAGTGCTGGCACTTTTCATCTCTGAGCAATTGCTCGACGTTTGCAATTTCTCACCTGAGCTCTCTTTAGACTGCGCGAGAGGATGAGCAGAAGATTAGGTGGCTAGAGAAGCCCAGAGCCCCAGTGTTCTAAGGGCTACAAAAGCGCTTCCAAGGAAGGGTGCTGGCTAGCAAGAGCTTTCAGTGCTGGCACTTTTCATCTCTGAGCAATTGCTCGACGTTTGCAATTTCTCCCCTGAGCTCTCTTTAGAGTGCGCGAGAGGATGAGCAGAAGATTAGGTGGCTAGAGAAGCCCAGAGCCCCAGTGTTCTTAGGCCTACAAGAGCGCTTCCAAGGAAGGGTGCTGGCTAGCAACAGCTTTCAGTGCTGGCACTTTTCATCTCTCAGCAATTACTCGACCTTTGCAATTTTTCAGCTCTTATCTACGAGATGGAGAGATAGTGACCGTGACGTTTGGTTGGTAGACAAGCGCAAAGCCCCAGTGTTGCTGCGCCTGTGAAAGCGCTTCCAAGGAAGGGTGCTGGCTAGCAAGAGCTTTCAGTGCTGGCACTTTTCATCTCTGAGCAATTGCTCGACGTTTGCAATTTCTCCCCTGAGCGCTCTTTAGAGTGCGCGAGAGGATGAGCAGAAGATTAGGTGGCTAGAGAAGCCCAGAGCCCCAGTGTTCTTAGGCCTACAAAAGCGCTTCCAAGGAAGGGTGCTGGCTAGCAACAGCTTTCAGTGCTGGCACTTTTCATCTCTGAGCAATTGCTGGACGTTTGCAATTTCTCACCTGAGATCTCTTTAGATTGCGCGAGACGATGAGCAGAAGAGTAGGTGGCTAGAGAAGCCCAGAGCCCCAGTGTTCTTAGGCCTACAAGAGCGCTTCCAAGGAAGGGTGCTGGCTAGCAAGAGCTTTCAGTGCTGGCACTTTTCATCTCTGAGCAATTGCTTGACGTTTGCAGTCTCTCACCTGAGCTCTCTTTAGACTGCGCGAGAGGATGAGCAGAAGATTAGGTGGCTAGAGAAGCCCAGAGCCCCACTGTTCTTAGGGCTACAAAAGCGCTTCCAAGGAAGGGTGCTGGCTAGCAACAGCTTTCAGTGCTACCACTTTTCATCTCTGAGCAATTGCTCGACGTTTGCAATTTCTCAGCTCTTGTCTACGAAACAGAGAGATAGTGACCGTGACTTTTGGTGGGTAGAGAAGCGCAAAGCCCCAGTGTTGCTGCGCCTGTGAAAGCGCTTCCAAGGAAGGGTGCTGGCTAGCAACAGCTTTCAGTGCTAGCACTTTTCATCTCTGAGCAATTGCTGGATGTTTCCAATTTCACAGCTCGTGTCTACGAGACGGAAAGAGAATGACCGTGATGTTTGGTGGGTAGAGAAGCGCAAAGCCCCAGTGTTGCTGCGCCTGTGAAAGCGCTTCCAAGGAAGGGTGCTGGCTAGCAACAGCTTTCAGTGCTGGCACTTTTCATCTCTGAGCAATTGCTGGACGTTTGCAATTTCTCACCTGAGCTCTCTTTACACTGCGCGAGAGGATGACCAGAAGATTAGGTGGCTAGAGAAGCCCAGAGCCCCAGTGTTCTTAGGCCTACAAAAGCGCTTCCAAGGAAGGGTGCTGGCTAGCAAGAGCTTTCAGTGCTGGCACTTTTCATCTCTGAGCAATTGCTCGACGTTTGCAATTTCTCAGCTCTTGTCTACGAAACAGAGAGATAGTGACCGTGACGTTTGGTGGGTAGAGAAGTGCAAAGCCCCAGTGTTGCTGCCCCTGTGAAAGCGCTTCCAAGGAAGGGTGCTGGCTAGCAACAGCTTTCAGTGCTGGCACTTTTCATCTCTGAGCAATTGCTGGACGTTTGCAATTTCTCACCTGAGCTCTCTTTAGACTGCGCGAGAGGATGAACAGAAGATTAGGTGGCTAGAGAAGCAAAGAGCCCCAGTGTTCTAAGGGCTGCAAAACCGCTTCCAAGGAAGGGTGCTGGCTAGCAACAGCTTTCAGTGCTGGCACTTTTCATCTCTGAGCAATTGCTCGACGTTTGCAATTTCTCACCTGAGCTCTCTTTAGAGTGCGCGAGAGGATGAGCAGAAGATTAGGTGGCTAGAGAAGCCCAGAGCCCCAGTGTTCTTAGGGCTACAAGAGCGCTTCCAAGGAAGGGTGCTGGCTAGCCACAGCTTTCAGTGCTGGCACTTTTCATCTCTGAGCAATTGCTCGACGTTTGCAGTCTCTCACCTGAGCTCTCTTTAGACTGCGCGAGAGGATGAGCAGAAGATTAGGTGGCTAGAGAAGCCCAGAGCCCCAGTGTTCTTAGGGCTACAAAAGCGCTTCCAAGGAAGGGTGCTGGCTAGCAACAGCTTTCAGTGCTACCACTTTTCATCTCTGAGCAATTGCTCGACGTTTGCAATTTCTCAGCTCTTGTCTACGAAACAGAGAGATAGTGACCGTGACTTTTGGTGGGTAGAGAAGCGCAAAGGCCCAGTGTTGCTGCGCCTGTGAAAGCGCTTCCAAGGAAGGGTGCTGGCTAGCAACAGCTTTCAGTGCTAGCACTTTTCATCTCTGAGCAATTGCTGGATGTTTCCAATTTCACAGCTCGTGTCTACGAGACGGAAAGAGAATGACCGTGATGTTTGGTGGGTAGAGAAGCGCAAAGCCCCAGTGTTGCTGCGCCTGTGAAAGCGCTTCCAAGGAAGGGTGCTGGCTAGCAACAGCTTTCAGTGCTGGCACTTTTCATCTCTGAGCAATTGCTGGACGTTTGCAATTTCTCACCTGAGCTCTCTTTAGACTGCGCGAGAGGATGACCAGAAGATTAGGTGGCTAGAGAAGCCCAGAGCCCCAGTGTTCTTAGGCCTACAAAAGCGCTTCCAAGGAAGGGTGCTGGCTAGCAAGAGCTTTCAGTGCTGGCACTTTTCATCTCTGAGCAATTGCTCGACGTTTGCAATTTCTCAGCTCTTGTCTACGAAACAGAGAGATAGTGACCGTGACGTTTGGTGGGTAGAGAAGCGCAAAGCCCCAGTGTTGCTGCGCCTGTGAAAGCGCTTCCAAGGAAGGGTGCTGGCTAGCAACAGCTTTCAGTGCTGGCACTTTTCATCTCTGAACAATTGCTGGACGTTTGCAATTTCTCACCTGAGCGCTCTTTAGAGTGCGCGAGAGGATGAACAGAAGATTAGGTGGCTAGAGAAGCAAAGAGCCCCAGTGTTCTAAGGGCTGCAAAACCGCTTCCAAGGAAGGGTGCTGGCTAGCAAGAGCTTTCAGTGCTGGCACTTTTCATCTCTGAGCAATTGCTCGACGTTTGCAATTTCTCACCTGAGCTCTCTTTAGAGTGCGCGAGAGGATGAGCAGAAGATTAGGTGGCTAGAGAAGCCCAGAGCCCCAGTGTTCTTAGGGCTACAAGAGCGCTTCCAAGGAAGGGTGCTGGCTAGCCACAGCTTTCAGTGCTGGCACTTTTCATCTCTGAGCAATTGCTCGACGTTTGCAGTCTCTCACCTGAGCTCTCTTTAGACTGCGCGAGAGGATGAGCAGAAGATTAGGTGGCTAGAGAAGCCCAGAGCCCCAGTGTTCTTAGGGCTACAAGAGCGCTTCCAAGGAAGGGTGCTGGCTAGCAACAGCTTTCAGTGCTGGCACTTTTCATCTCTGAGCAATTGCTCGACGTTTGCAATTTCTCACCTGAGCTCTCTTTAGACTGCGCGAGAGGATGAGCAGAAGATTAGGTGGCTAGAGAAGCCCAGAGCCCCACTGTTCTTAGGGCTACAAAAGCGCTTCCAAGGAAGGGTGCTGGCTAGCAACAGCTTTCAGTGCTGGCACTTTTCATCTCTGAGCAATTGCTCGACGTTTGCAATTTCTCAGCTCTTGTCTACGAAACAGAGAGATAGTGACCGTGACGTTTGGTGGGTAGAGAAGCGCAAAGCCCCAGTGTTGCTGCGCCTGTGAAAGCGCTTCCAAGGAAGGGTGCTGGCTAGCAACAGCTTTCAGTGCTGGCACTTTTCATCTCTGAACAATTGCTCAACGTTTGCAATCTCTCCCCTGAGCGCTCTTTAGACTGCGCGAGAGGATGAGCAGAAGATTAGGTGGCTAGAGAAGCCCAGAGCCCCACTGTTCTTAGGCCTACAAAAGCGCTTCCAAGGAAGGGTGCTGGCTAGCAACAGCTTTCAGTGCTAGCACATTTCATCTCTGAGCAATTGCTCGACGTTTGCAATTTCTCAGCTCTTGTCTACGAAACAGAGAGATAGTGACCGTGACGTTTGGTGGGTAGAGAAGCGCAAAGCCCCAGTGTTGCTGCCCCTGTGAAAGCGCTTCCAAGGAAGGGTGCTGGCTAGCAACAGCTTTCAGTGCTAGCACTTTTCATCTTTGAACAGTTGCTGGATGTTTCCAATTTCACAGCTCGTGTCTACGAGACGGAAAGATAATGACCGTGATGTTTGGTTGGTAGAGAAGCGCAAAGCCCCAGTGTTGCTGCGCCTGTGAAAGCGCTTCCAAGGAAGGGTGCTGGCTAGCAACAGATTTCAGTGCTGGCACTTTTCATCTCTGAGCAATTGCTCAACGTTTGCAATTTCTCACCTGAGCTCTCTTTAGACTGCGCGAGAGGATAAGCAGAAGATTAGGTGGCTAGAGAAGCCCAGAGCCCCAGTGTTCTTAGGGCTACAAAAGCGCTTCCAAGGAAGGGTGCTGGCTAGCAACAGCTTTCAGTGCTGGCACTTTTCATCTCTGAGCAATTGCTCGACGTTTGCAATTTCTCAGCTCTTGTCTACGAAACAGAGAGATAGTGACCGTGATGTTTGGTGGGTTGAGAAGCGCAAAGCCCCAGTGTTGCTGCGCCTGTGAAAGCGCTTCCAAGGAAGGGTGCTGGCTAGCAACAGCTTTCAGTGCTGGCACTTTTCATCTCTGAGCAATTGCTCGACGTTTGCAATTTCTCACCTGAGCTCTCTTTATACTGCGCGAGAGGATGAGCAGAAGAGTAGGTGGCTAGAGAAGCCCAGAGCCCCACTGTTCTTAGGCCTACAAAAGCGCTTCCGAGGAAGGGTGCTGGCTAGCAACAGCTTTCAGTGCTGGCACTTTTCATCTCTGAGCAATTGCTCGACGTTTGCAATTTCTCAGCACGTGTGTACGAGACAGAGATAGTGACAGTGATGTTTGGTGGGTAGAGAAGCGCAAAGCCCCAGTGTTGCTGTGCCTGTGAAAGCGCTTCCAAGGAAGGGTGCTGGCTAGCAAGAGCTTTCAGTGCTGGCACTTTTCATCTCTCAGCAATTGCTCGACGTTTACAATTTGTCAGCTCGTGTCTACGAAACAGAGAGATAGTGACCGTGACGTTTGGTGGGTAGAGAAGCGCAAAGCCCCAGTGTTGCTGCGCCTGTGAAAGCGCTTCCAAGGAAGGGTGCTGGCTAGCAAGAGCTTTCAGTGCTGGCACTTTTCATCTCTGACCAATTGCTCGACGTTTGCAATTTGTCACCTGAGCTATCTTTAGACTGCACGAGAGGATGAGCAGAAGATTAGGTGGCTAGAGAAGCCCAGAGCCCCAGTGTTCTTAGGGCTACAAAAGCGCTTCCAAGGAAGGGTGCTGGCTAGCAACAGCTTTCAGTGCTGGCACTTTTCATCTCTCAGCAATTACTCGACCTTTGCAATTTTTCATCTCGTGTCTACGAGAAGGTAAGAAAATGACCGTGACGTTTGGTGGCTAGAAAAGCGCAAAGCCCCAGTGTTGCTGCGCCTGTGAAAGCGCTTCCAAGGAAGGGTGCTGGCTAGCAACAGCTTTCAGTGCTGGCACTTTTCATCTCTGAGCAATTGCTGGACGTTTGCAATTTCTCACCTGAGCTCTCTTTAGACTGCGCGAGAGGATGAGCAGAAGAGTAGGTGGCTAGAGAAGCCCAGAGCCCCAGTGTTCTTAGGGCTACAAGAGCGTTTCCAAGGAAGGGTGCTGGCTAGCAACAGCTTTCAGTGCTGGCACTTTTCATCTCTGAGCAATTGCTCGACGTTTGCAATTTCTCACCTGAGCGCTCTTTAGACTGCGTGAGAGGATGAGCAGAAGATTAGGTGGCTAGAGAAGCCCAGAGCCCCAGTGTTCTTAGGGCTACAAGAGCGCTTCCAAGGAAGGGTGCTGGCTAGCAACAGCTTTCAGTGCTGCCATTTTTCATCTCTGAGCAATTGCTCGACGTTTGCAATTTCTCACCTGAGCTCTCTTTAGAGTGCGTGAGAGGATGAGCAGAAGATTAGGTGGCTAGAGAAGCCCAGAGCCCCACTGTTCTTAGGGCTACAAGAGCGCTTCCGAGGAAGGGTGCTGGCTAGCAACAGCTTTCAGTGCTGGCACTTTTCATCTCTGAGCAATTGCTCGACGTTTGCAATTTCTCAGCACGTGTGTACGAGACAGAGATAGTGACCGTGATGTTTGGTGGGTAGAGAAGCGCAAAGCCCCAGTGTTGCTGTGCCTGTGAAAGCGCTTCCAAGGAAGGGTGCTGGCTAGTAACAGCTTTCAGTGCTGCCACTATTCATCTCTGAGCAATTGCTCGACGTTTGCAATTTGTCAGCTCGTGTCTACGAAACAGAGTGATAGTGACCGTGACGTTTGGTGGGTAGAGAAGCGCAAAGCCCCAGTGTTGCTGCGCCTGTGAAAGCGCTTCCAAGGAAGGGTGCTGGCTAGCAACAGCTTTCAGTGCTGGCACTTTTCATCTCTGAGCAATTGCTCGACGTTTGCAATTTCTCACCTGAGCTCTCTTTAGAGTGCGCGAGAGGATGAGCAGAAGAGTAGGTGGCTAGAGAAGCCCAGAGCCCCAGTGTTCTTAGGGCTACAAGAGCGTTTCCAAGGAAGGGTGCTGGCTAGCAACAGCTTTCAGTGCTGGCACTTTTCATCTCTGAGCAATTGCTCGACGTTTGCAATTTCTCACCTGAGCTCTCTTTAGAGTGCGCGAGAGGATGAGCAGAAGATGAGGTGGCTAGAGAAGCCCAGAGCCCCAGTGTTCTTAGGCCTACAAAAGCGCTTCCAAGGAAGGGTGCTGGCTAGCAAGAGCTTTCAGTGCTGGCACTTTTCATCTCTGAGCAATTGCTCGACGTTTGCAATTTCTCGGCTCGTGTTTACGAGACGGAGAGATAGTGACCGTGATGTTTGGTGGGTAGAGAAGCGCAAAGCCCCAGTGTTGCTGTGCCTGTGAAAGCGCTTCCAAGGAAGGGTGCTGGCTAGCAAGAGCTTTCAGTGCTGGCACTTTTCATCTCTCAGCAATTGCTCGACGTTTACAATTTGTCAGCTCGTGTCTACGAAACAGAGAGATAGTGACCGTGACGTTTGGTGGGTAGAGAAGCGCAAAGCCCCAGTGTTGCTGCGCCTGTGAAAGCGCTTCCAAGGAAGGGTGCTGGCTAGCAAGAGCTTTCAGTGCTGGCACTTTTCATCTCTGACCAATTGCTCGACGTTTGCAATTTGTCACCTGAGCTATCTTTAGACTGCACGAGAGGATGAGCAGAAGATTAGGTGGCTAGAGAAGCCCAGAGCCCCAGTGTTCTTAGGGCTACAAAAGCGCTTCCAAGGAAGGGTGCTGGCTAGCAACAGCTTTCAGTGCTGGCACTTTTCATCTCTCAGCAATTACTCGACCTTTGCAATTTTTCATCTCGTGTCTACGAGAAGGTAAGAAAATGACCGTGACGTTTGGTGGCTAGAAAAGCGCAAAGCCCCAGTGTTGCTGCGCCTGTGAAAGCGCTTCCAAGGAAGGGTGCTGGCTAGCAACAGCTTTCAGTGCTGGCACTTTTCATCTCTGAGCAATTGCTGGACGTTTGCAATTTCTCACCTGAGCTCTCTTTAGACTGCGCGAGAGGATGAGCAGAAGAGTAGGTGGCTAGAGAAGCCCAGAGCCCCAGTGTTCTTAGGGCTACAAGAGCGTTTCCAAGGAAGGGTGCTGGCTAGCAACAGCTTTCAGTGCTGGCACTTTTCATCTCTGAGCAATTGCTCGACGTTTGCAATTTCTCACCTGAGCGCTCTTTAGACTGCGTGAGAGGATGAGCAGAAGATTAGGTGGCTAGAGAAGCCCAGAGCCCCAGTGTTCTTAGGGCTACAAGAGCGCTTCCAAGGAAGGGTGCTGGCTAGCAACAGCTTTCAGTGCTGCCATTTTTCATCTCTGAGCAATTGCTCGACGTTTGCAATTTCTCACCTGAGCTCTCTTTAGAGTGCGTGAGAGGATGAGCAGAAGATTAGGTGGCTAGAGAAGCCCAGAGCCCCACTGTTCTTAGGGCTACAAGAGCGCTTCCGAGGAAGGGTGCTGGCTAGCAACAGCTTTCAGTGCTGGCACTTTTCATCTCTGAGCAATTGCTCGACGTTTGCAATTTCTCAGCACGTGTGTACGAGACAGAGATAGTGACCGTGATGTTTGGTGGGTAGAGAAGCGCAAAGCCCCAGTGTTGCTGTGCCTGTGAAAGCGCTTCCAAGGAAGGGTGCTGGCTAGTAACAGCTTTCAGTGCTGCCACTATTCATCTCTGAGCAATTGCTCGACGTTTGCAATTTGTCAGCTCGTGTCTACGAAACAGAGTGATAGTGACCGTGACGTTTGGTGGGTAGAGAAGCGCAAAGCCCCAGTGTTGCTGCGCCTGTGAAAGCGCTTCCAAGGAAGGGTGCTGGCTAGCAACAGCTTTCAGTGCTGGCACTTTTCATCTCTGAGCAATTGCTCGACGTTTGCAATTTCTCACCTGAGCTCTCTTTAGAGTGCGCGAGAGGATGAGCAGAAGAGTAGGTGGCTAGAGAAGCCCAGAGCCCCAGTGTTCTTAGGGCTACAAGAGCGTTTCCAAGGAAGGGTGCTGGCTAGCAACAGCTTTCAGTGCTGGCACTTTTCATCTCTGAGCAATTGCTCGACGTTTGCAATTTCTCACCTGAGCTCTCTTTAGAGTGCGCGAGAGGATGAGCAGAAGATGAGGTGGCTAGAGAAGCCCAGAGCCCCAGTGTTCTTAGGCCTACAAAAGCGCTTCCAAGGAAGGGTGCTGGCTAGCAAGAGCTTTCAGTGCTGGCACTTTTCATCTCTGAGCAATTGCTCGACGTTTGCAATTTCTCGGCTCGTGTTTACGAGACGGAGAGATAGTGACCGTGATGTTTGGTGGGTAGAGAAGCGCAAAGCCCCAGTGTTGCTGCGCCTGTGAAAGCGCTTCCAAGGAAGGGTGCTGGCTAGCAACAGCTTTCAGTGCTGGCACTTTTCATCTCTGAGCAATTGCTCGACGTTTGCAATTTCTCACCTGAGCGCTCTTTAGACTGCGCGAGAGGATGAGCAGAAGATTAGGTGGCTAGAGAAGCCCAGAGCCCCACTGTTCTTAGGCCTACAAGAGCGCTTCCAAGGAAGGGTGCTGGCTAGCAACAGCTTTCAGTGCTGGCACTTTTCATCTCTGAGCAATTGCTCGACGTTTGCAATTTCTCCCCTGAGCTCTCTTTAGACTGCGCGAGAGGATGAGCAGAAGAGTAGGTGGCTAGAGAAGCCCAGAGTCCCAGTGTTCTTAGGACTACAAGAGCGCTTCCAAGGAAGGGTGCTGGCTAGCAACAGCTTTCAGTGCTGGCACTTTTCATCTTTGAACAGTTGCTCGACGTTTGCAATTTCTCAGCTCTTGTCTACGAGACTGAAAGGGAATGACCGTGATGTTTGGTGGGTAGAGAAGCGCAAAGCCCCAGTGTTGCTGCGCCTGTGAAAGCGCTTCCAAGGAAGGGTGCTGGCTAGCAACAGCTTTCAGTGCTGGCACTTTTCATCTCTGACCAATTGCTGGACGTTTGCAATCTCTCACCTGAGCTCTCTTTAGACTGCGCGAGAGGATGAGCAGAAGATTAGGTGGCTAGAGAAGCCCAGAGCCCCACTGTTCTTAGGGCTACAAAAGCGCTTCCAAGGAAGGGTGCTGGCTAGCAACAGCTTTCAGTGCTGGCACTTTTCATCTCTGAGCAATTGCTCGACGTTTGCAATTTCTCAGCTCTTGTCTACGAAACAGAGAGATAGTGACCGTGACGTTTGGTGCGTAGAGAAGCGCAAAGCCCCAGTGTTGCTGCCCCTGTGAAAGCGCTTCCAAGGAAGGGTGCTGGCTAGCAACAGCTTTCAGTGCTGGCACTTTTCATCTCTGAACAATTGCTCGACGTTTGCAATTTCTCCCCTGAGCGCTCTTTAGACTGCGCGAGAGGATGAGCAGAAGATTAGGTGGCTAGAGAAGCCCAGAGCCCCAGTGTGCTTAGGCCTACAAAAGCGCTTCCAAGGAAGGGTGCTGGCTAGCAACAGCTTTCAGTGCTGGCACTTTTCATCTCTGAGCAATTGCTCGACGTTTGCAATTTCTCACCTGAGCTCTCTTTAGACTGCGCGAGAGGATGAGCAGAAGATTAGGTGGCTAGAGAAGCCCAGAGCCCCAGTGTTCTTAGGCCTACAAAAGCGCTTCCAAGGAAGGGTGCTGGCTAGCAAGAGCTTTCAGTGCTGGCACTTTTCATCTCTGAGCAATTGCTCGACGTTTGCAATTTCTCCCCTGAGCTCTCTTTAGACTGCGCGAGAGGATGAGCAGAAGATTAGGTGGCTAGAGAAGCCCAGAGCCCCAGTGTTCTTAGGGCTACAAGAGCGCTTCCAAGGAAGGGTGCTGGCTAGCAACAGCTTTCAGTGCTGCCACTATTCATCTCTGAGCAATTGCTCGACGTTTGCAATTTCTCACCTGAGCTCTCTTTAGACTGCGCGAGAGGATGAGCAGAAGATTAGGTGGCTAGAGAAGCCCAGAGCCCCACTGTTCTTAGGCCTACAAAAGCGCTTCCGAGGAAGGGTGCTGGCTAGCAAGAGCTTTCAGTGCTGGCACTTTTCATCTCTGAGCAATTGCTCGACGTTTGCAATTTCTCAGCTCTTGTCTACGAAACAGAGAGAT
The DNA here is from genome assembly GCA_037962945.1 of Sarcoramphus papa. Classification (NCBI taxonomy): domain Eukaryota; kingdom Metazoa; phylum Chordata; class Aves; order Accipitriformes; family Cathartidae; genus Sarcoramphus; species Sarcoramphus papa. The sequence continues at coordinate 97,733,088 of CM075586.1, forward strand.
AGTGACCGTGATGTTTGGTGGCTAGCGAAGCGCAAAGCCCCAGTGTTGCTGTGCCTGTGAAAGTGCTTCCAAGGAAGGGTGCTGGCTAGCAACAGCTTTCAGTGCTGGCACTTTTCATCTCTGAGCAATTGCTCGACGTTTGCAATTTCTCAACTTGTATCTATGAGACGGAAATAGAATGACCGTGATGTTTGGTGGGTAGAGAAGCGCAAAGGCCCAGTGTTGCTGCGCCTGTGAAAGCGCTTCCAAGGAAGGGTGCTGGCTAGCCACAGCTTTCAGTGCTGGCACTTTTCATCTCTGAGCAATTGCTCGACGTTTGCAATTTCTCCCCTGAGCTCTCTTTAGACTGCGCGAGAGGATGAGCAGAAGATTAGGTGGCTAGAGAAGCCCAGAGCCCCACTGTTCTTAGGGCTACAAAAGCGCTTCCAAGGAAGGGTGCTGGCTAGCAACAGCTTTCAGTGCTGGCACTTTTCATCTCTCAGCAATTACTCGACCTTTGCAATTTTTCAGCTCGTGTCTACGAGAAGGTAAGAAAATGACCGTGACGTTTGGTGGCTAGAGAAGCGCAAAGCCCCAGTGTTGCTGCGCCTGTGAAAGCGCTTCCAAGGAAGGGTGCTGGCTAGCAACAGCTTTCAGTGCTGGCACTTTTCATCTCTGAGCAATTGCTCGACGTTTGCAATTTCTCACCTGAGCGCTCTTTAGACTGCGTGAGAGGATGAGCAGAAGATTAGGTGGCTAGAGAAGCCCAGAGCCCCACTGTTCTTAGGGCTACAAGAGCGTTTCCAAGGAAGGGTGCTGGCTAGCAACAGCTTTCAGTGCTGGCACTTTTCATCTCTGAGCAATTGCTCGACGTTTGCAATTTCTCACCTGAACTCTCTTTAGACTGCGCGAGAGGATGAGCAGAAGATTAGGTGGCTAGAGAAGCCCAGAGCCCCACTGTTCTTAGGCCTACAAGAGCGCTTCCAAGGAAGGGTGCTGGCTAGCAACAGCTTTCAGTGCTGGCACTTTTCATCTCTGAGCAATTGCTCGACGTTTGCAATTTCTCGGCTCGTGTTTACGAGACGGAGAGATAGTGACCGTGATGTTTGGTGGCTAGAGAAGCGGAAAGCCCCAGTGTTGCTGCGCCTGTGAAAGCGCTTCCAAGGAAGGGTGCTGGCTAGCAACAGCTTTCAGTGCTGGCACTTTTCATCTTTGAACAGTTGCTCGACGTTTGCAATTTCTCAGCTCTTGTCTACGAGACTGAAAGAGAATGACCGTGATGTTTGGTGGGTAGAGAAGCGCAAAGGCCCAGTGTTGCTGCGCCTGTGAAAGCGCTTCCAAGGAAGGGTGCTGGCTAGCAACAGCTTTCAGTGCTGGCACTTTTCATCTCTGAGCAATTGCTCGACGTTTGCAATTTCTCACCTGAGCTCTCTTTCGACTGTGCGAGAGGATGAGCAGAAGAGTAGGTGGCTAGAGAAGCCCAGAGCCGCAGTGTTCTTAGGGCTACAAAAGCGCTTCCAAGGAAGGGTGCTGGCTAGCAACAGCTTTCAGTGCTGGCACTTTTCATCTCTGAGCAATTGCTCGACGTTTGCAATTTCTCGGCTCGTGTTTACGAGACGGAGAGATAGTGACCGTGATGTTTGGTGGGTAGAGAAGCGCAAAGCCCCAGTGTTGCTGCGCCTGTGAAAGCGCTTCCAAGGAAGGGTGCTGGCTAGCAACAGCTTTCAGTGCTGGCACTTTTCATCTCTGAGCAATTGCTCGACGTTTGCAATTTCTCACCTGAGCGCTCTTTAGACTGCGCGAGAGGATGAGCAGAAGATTAGGTGGCTAGAGAAGCCCAGAGCCCCACTGTTCTTAGGCCTACAAGAGCGCTTCCAAGGAAGGGTGCTGGCTAGCAACAGCTTTCAGTGCTGGCACTTTTCATCTCTGAGCAATTGCTCGACGTTTGCAATTTCTCCCCTGAGCTCTCTTTAGACTGCGCGAGAGGATGAGCAGAAGAGTAGGTGGCTAGAGAAGCCCAGAGTCCCAGTGTTCTTAGGACTACAAGAGCGCTTCCAAGGAAGGGTGCTGGCTAGCAACAGCTTTCAGTGCTGGCACTTTTCATCTTTGAACAGTTGCTCGACGTTTGCAATTTCTCAGCTCTTGTCTACGAGACTGAAAGGGAATGACCGTGATGTTTGGTGGGTAGAGAAGCGCAAAGCCCCAGTGTTGCTGCGCCTGTGAAAGCGCTTCCAAGGAAGGGTGCTGGCTAGCAACAGCTTTCAGTGCTGGCACTTTTCATCTCTGACCAATTGCTGGACGTTTGCAATCTCTCACCTGAGCTCTCTTTAGACTGCGCGAGAGGATGAGCAGAAGATTAGGTGGCTAGAGAAGCCCAGAGCCCCACTGTTCTTAGGGCTACAAAAGCGCTTCCAAGGAAGGGTGCTGGCTAGCAACAGCTTTCAGTGCTGGCACTTTTCATCTCTGAGCAATTGCTCGACGTTTGCAATTTCTCAGCTCTTGTCTACGAAACAGAGAGATAGTGACCGTGACGTTTGGTGCGTAGAGAAGCGCAAAGCCCCAGTGTTGCTGCCCCTGTGAAAGCGCTTCCAAGGAAGGGTGCTGGCTAGCAACAGCTTTCAGTGCTGGCACTTTTCATCTCTGAACAATTGCTCGACGTTTGCAATTTCTCCCCTGAGCGCTCTTTAGACTGCGCGAGAGGATGAGCAGAAGATTAGGTGGCTAGAGAAGCCCAGAGCCCCAGTGTGCTTAGGCCTACAAAAGCGCTTCCAAGGAAGGGTGCTGGCTAGCAACAGCTTTCAGTGCTGGCACTTTTCATCTCTGAGCAATTGCTCGACGTTTGCAATTTCTCACCTGAGCTCTCTTTAGACTGCGCGAGAGGATGAGCAGAAGATTAGGTGGCTAGAGAAGCCCAGAGCCCCAGTGTTCTTAGGCCTACAAAAGCGCTTCCAAGGAAGGGTGCTGGCTAGCAAGAGCTTTCAGTGCTGGCACTTTTCATCTCTGAGCAATTGCTCGACGTTTGCAATTTCTCCCCTGAGCTCTCTTTAGACTGCGCGAGAGGATGAGCAGAAGATTAGGTGGCTAGAGAAGCCCAGAGCCCCAGTGTTCTTAGGCCTACAAGAGCGCTTCCAAGGAAGGGTGCTGGCTAGCAACAGCTTTCAGTGCTGCCACTATTCATCTCTGAGCAATTGCTCGACGTTTGCAATTTCTCACCTGAGCTCTCTTTAGACTGCGCGAGAGGATGAGCAGAAGATTAGGTGGCTAGAGAAGCCCAGAGCCCCACTGTTCTTAGGCCTACAAAAGCGCTTCCGAGGAAGGGTGCTGGCTAGCAAGAGCTTTCAGTGCTGGCACTTTTCATCTCTGAGCAATTGCTCGACGTTTGCAATTTCTCAGCTCTTGTCTACGAAACAGAGAGATAGTGACCGTGATGTTTGGTGGCTAGCGAAGCGCAAAGCCCCAGTGTTGCTGTGCCTGTGAAAGTGCTTCCAAGGAAGGGTGCTGGCTAGCAACAGCTTTCAGTGCTGGCACTTTTCATCTCTGAGCAATTGCTCGACGTTTGCAATTTCTCAACTTGTATCTATGAGACGGAAATAGAATGACCGTGATGTTTGGTGGGTAGAGAAGCGCAAAGGCCCAGTGTTGCTGCGCCTGTGAAAGCGCTTCCAAGGAAGGGTGCTGGCTAGCCACAGCTTTCAGTGCTGGCACTTTTCATCTCTGAGCAATTGCTCGACGTTTGCAATTTCTCACCTGAGCTCTCTTTAGACTGCGCGAGAGGATGAGCAGAAGATTAGGTGGCTAGAGAAGCCCAGAGCCCCACTGTTCTTAGGGCTACAAAAGCGCTTCCAAGGAAGGGTGCTGGCTAGCAACAGCTTTCAGTGCTGGCACTTTTCATCTCTCAGCAATTACTCGACCTTTGCAATTTTTCAGCTCGTGTCTACGAGAAGGTAAGAAAATGACCGTGACGTTTGGTGGCTAGAGAAGCGCAAAGCCCCAGTGTTGCTGCGCCTGTGAAAGCGCTTCCAAGGAAGGGTGCTGGCTAGCAACAGCTTTCAGTGCTGGCACTTTTCATCTCTGAGCAATTGCTCGACGTTTGCAATTTCTCACCTGAGCGCTCTTTAGACTGCGTGAGAGGATGAGCAGAAGATTAGGTGGCTAGAGAAGCCCAGAGCCCCAGTGTTCTTAGGGCTACAAGAGCGTTTCCAAGGAAGGGTGCTGGCTAGCAACAGCTTTCAGTGCTGGCACTTTTCATCTCTGAGCAATTGCTCGACGTTTGCAATTTCTCACCTGAACTCTCTTTAGACTGCGCGAGAGGATGAGCAGAAGATTAGGTGGCTAGAGAAGCCCAGAGCCCCACTGTTCTTAGGCCTACAAGAGCGCTTCCAAGGAAGGGTGCTGGCTAGCAACAGCTTTCAGTGCTGGCACTTTTCATCTCTGAGCAATTGCTCGACGTTTGCAATTTCTCGGCTCGTGTTTACGAGACGGAGAGATAGTGACCGTGATGTTTGGTGGCTAGAGAAGCGGAAAGCCCCAGTGTTGCTGCGCCTGTGAAAGCGCTTCCAAGGAAGGGTGCTGGCTAGCAACAGCTTTCAGTGCTGGCACTTTTCATCTTTGAACAGTTGCTCGACGTTTGCAATTTCTCAGCTCTTGTCTACGAGACTGAAAGAGAATGACCGTGATGTTTGGTGGGTAGAGAAGCGCAAAGGCCCAGTGTTGCTGCGCCTGTGAAAGCGCTTCCAAGGAAGGGTGCTGGCTAGCAACAGCTTTCAGTGCTGGCACTTTTCATCTCTGAGCAATTGCTCGACGTTTGCAATCTCTCACCTGAGCTCTCTTTAGACTGCGCGAGAGGATGAGCAGAAGATTAGGTGGCTAGAGAAGCCCAGAGCCCCAGTGTTCTTAGGGCTACAAAAGCGCTTCCAAGGAAGGGTGCTGGCTAGCAACAGCTTTCAGTGCTGGCACTTTTCATCTCTGAGCAATTGCTCAACGTTTGCAATTTCTCGGCTCGTGTTTACGAGACGGAGAGATAGTGACCGTGATGTTTGGTGGCTAGAGAAGCGCAAAGCCCCAGTGTTGCTGCGCCTGTGAAAGCGCTTCCAAGGAAGGGTGCTGGCTAGCAACAGCTTTCAGTGCTGGCACTTTTCATCTCTGAGCAATTGCTCGACGTTTGCAATTTCTCCCCTGAGCTCTCTTTAGACTGCGCGAGAGGATGAGCAGAAGATTAGGTGGCTAGAGAAGCCCAGAGCCCCAGTGTTCTTAGGGCTACAAGAGCGCTTCCAAGGAAGGGTGCTGGCTAGCAACAGCTTTCAGTGCTGCCACTATTCATCTCTGAGCAATTGCTCGACGTTTGCAATTTCTCACCTGAGCTCTCTTTAGACTGCGCGAGAGGATGAGCAGAAGATTAGGTGGCTAGAGAAGCCCAGAGCCCCACTGTTCTTAGGCCTACAAAAGCGCTTCCGAGGAAGGGTGCTGGCTAGCAACAGCTTTCAGTGCTGGCACTTTTCATCTCTGAGCAATTGCTCGACGTTTGCAATTTCTCAGCTCTTGTCTACGAAACAGAGAGATAGTGACCGTGATGTTTGGTGGCTAGCGAAGCGCAAAGCCCCAGTGTTGCTGTGCCTGTGAAAGCGCTTCCAAGGAAGGGTGCTGGCTAGTAACAGCTTTCAGTGCTGGCACTTTTCATCTCTGAGCAATTGCTCGACGTTTGCAATTTCTCAACTTGTATCTATGAGACGGAAATAGAATGACCGTGATGTTTGGTGGGTAGAGAAGCGCAAAGCCCCAGTGTTGCTGCGCCTGTGAAAGCGCTTCCAAGGAAGGGTGCTGGCTAGCCACAGCTTTCAGTGCTGGCACTTTTCATCTCTGAGCAATTGCTGGATGTTTGCAATTTCTCACCTGAGCTCTCTTTAGACTGCGCGAGACGATGAGCAGAAGATTAGGTGGCTAGAGAAGCCCAGAGCCCCACTGTTCTTAGGGCTACAAAAGCGCTTCCAAGGAAGGGTGCTGGCTAGCAACAGCTTTCAGTGCTGGCACTTTTCATCTCTCAGCAATTACTCGACCTTTGCAATTTTTCAGCTCGTGTCTACGAGAAGGTAAGAAAATGACCGTGACGTTTGGTGGCTAGAGAAGCGCAAAGCCCCAGTGTTGCTGCGCCTGTGAAAGCGCTTCCAAGGAAGGGTGCTGGCTAGCAACAGCTTTCAGTGCTGGCACTTTTCATCTCTGAGCAATTGCTCGACGTTTGCAATTTCTCACCTGAGCGCTCTTTAGACTGCGTGAGAGGATGAGCAGAAGATTAGGTGGCTAGAGAAGCCCAGAGCCCCAGTGTTCTTAGGGCTACAAGAGCGTTTCCAAGGAAGGGTGCTGGCTAGCAACAGCTTTCAGTGCTGGCACTTTTCATCTCTGAGCAATTGCTCGACGTTTGCAATTTCTCACCTGAACTCTCTTTAGACTGCGCGAGAGGATGAGCAGAAGATTAGGTGGCTAGAGAAGCCCAGAGCCCCACTGTTCTTAGGCCTACAAGAGCGCTTCCAAGGAAGGGTGCTGGCTAGCAACAGCTTTCAGTGCTGGCACTTTTCATCTCTGAGCAATTGCTCGACGTTTGCAATTTCTCGGCTCGTGTTTACGAGACGGAGAGATAGTGACCGTGATGTTTGGTGGCTAGAGAAGCGGAAAGCCCCAGTGTTGCTGCGCCTGTGAAAGCGCTTCCAAGGAAGGGTGCTGGCTAGCAACAGCTTTCAGTGCTGGCACTTTTCATCTTTGAACAGTTGCTCGACGTTTGCAATTTCTCAGCTCTTGTCTACGAGACTGAAAGAGAATGACCGTGATGTTTGGTGGGTAGAGAAGCGCAAAGCCCCAGTGTTGCTGCGCCTGTGAAAGCGCTTCCAAGGAAGGGTGCTGGCTAGCAACAGCTTTCAGTGCTGGCACTTTTCATCTCTGACCAATTGCTCGACGTTTGCAATTTGTCACCTGAGCTATCTTTAGACTGCGCGAGAGGATGAGCAGAAGATTAGGTGGCTAGAGAAGCCCAGAGCCCCAGTGTTCTTAGGGCTACAAGAGCGTTTCCAAGGAAGGGTGCTGGCTAGCAACAGCTTTCAGTGCTGGCACTTTTCATCTCTGAGCAATTGCTCGACGTTTGCAATTTCTCGGCTCGTGTTTACGAGACGGAGAGATAGTGACCGTGATGTTTGGTGGCTAGAGAAGCGCAAAGCCCCAGTGTTGCTGCGCCTGTGAAAGCGCTTCCAAGGAAGGGTGCTGGCTAGCAACAGCTTTCAGTGCTGGCACTTTTCATCTCTGAGCAATTGCTGGACGTTTGCAATTTCTCACCTGAGCGCTCTTTAGACTGCGCGAGAGGATGAGCAGAAGATTAGGTGGCTAGAGAAGCCCAGAGCCCCAGTGTTCTTAGGCCTACAAGAGCGCTTCCAAGGAAGGGTGCTGGCTAGCAACAGCTTTCAGTGCTGGCACTTTTCATCTCTGAGCAATTGCTCGACGTTTGCAATTTCTCACCTGAGCTCTCTTTAGACTGCGCGAGAGGATGAGCAGAAGATTAGGTGGCTAGAGAAGCCCAGAGCCCCACTGTTCTTAGGCCTACAAAAGCGCTTCCGAGGAAGGGTGCTGGCTAGCAACAGCTTTCAGTGCTGGCACTTTTCATCTCTGAGCAATTGCTCGACGTTTGCAATTTCTCAGCTCTTGTCTACGAAACAGAGAGGTAGTGATCGTGACGTTTGGTGGGTAGAGAAGCGCAAAGCCCCAGTGTTGCTGCGCCTGTGAAAGCGCTTCCAAGGAAGGGTGCTGGCTAGCAACAGCTTTCAGTGCTGGCACTTTTCATCTCTGAGCAATTGCTCGACGTTTGCAATTTCTCACCTGAGCGCTCTTTAGACTGTGCGAGAGGATGAGCAGAAGATTAGGTGGCTAGAGAAGCCCAGAGCCCCAGTGTTCTAAGGGCTACAAAAGCGCTTCCAAGGAAGGGTGCTGGCTAGCAAGAGCTTTCAGTGCTGGCACTTTTCATCTCTGAGCAATTGCTCGACGTTTGCAATTTCTCACCTGAGCTCTCTTTAGACTGCGCGAGAGGATGAGCAGAAGATTAGGTGGCTAGAGAAGCCCAGAGCCCCAGTGTTCTTAGGGCTGCAAGAGTGCTTCCGAGGAAGGGTGCTGGCTAGCAACAGCTTTCAGTGCTGGCACTTTTCATCTCTGAGCAATTGCTCGACGTTTGCAATTTCTCCCCTGAGCTCTCTTTAGACTGCGCGAGAGGATGAGCAGAAGATTAGGTGGCTAGAGAAGCCCAGAGCCCCAGTGTTCTTAGGGCTGCAAGAGTGCTTCCGAGGAAGGGTGCTGGCTAGCAAGAGCTTTCAGTGCTGGCACTTTTCATCTCTGAGCAATTGCTCGACGTTTGCAATTTCTCAGCTCTTATCTACGATACAGAGATAGTGACCGTGACGTTTGGTGGCTAGAGAAGCGCAAAGCCCCAGTGTTGCTGCGCCTGTGAAAGCGCTTCCAAGGAAGGGTGCTGGCTAGTAACAGCTTTCAGTGCTGGCACTTTTCATCTCTGACCAATTGCTGGACGTTTGCAATCTCTCACCTGAGCTCTCTTTAGACTGCGCGAGAGGATGAGCAGAAGATTAGGTGGCTAGAGAAGCCCAGAGCCCCAGTGTTCTTAGGGCTACAAAAGCGCTTCCAAGGAAGGGTGCTGGCTAGCCACAGCTTTCAGTGCTGGCACTTTTCATCTCTGAGCAATTGCTCGACGTTTGCAATTTCTCAGCTCGTGTCTATGAGACGGAAAGAGAATGACCGTGATGTTTGGTGGGTAGAGAAGCGCAAAGCCCCGGTGTTGCTGCGCCTGTGAAAGCGCTTCCAAGGAAGGGTGCTGGCTAGCAACAGCTTTCAGTGCTGGCACTTTTCATCTCTGAGCAATTGCTCGACGTTTGCAATTTCTCCCCTGAGCGCTCTTTAGACTGCGCGAGAGGATGAGCAGAAGATTAGGTGGCTAGAGAAGCCCAGAGCCCCAGTGTTCTAAGGGCTACAAAAGCGCTTCCAAGGAAGGGTGCTGGCTAGCAAGAGCTTTCAGTGCTGGCACTTTTCACCTCTGAGCAATTGCTCGACGTTTGCAATTTCTCACCTGAGCTCTCTTTAGACTGCGCGAGAGGATGAGCAGAAGGTTAGGTGGCTAGAGAAGCCCAGAGCCGCAGTGTTCTTAGGCCTACAAAAGCGCTTCCAAGGAAGGGTGCTGGCTAGCAACAGCTTTCAGTGCAAGCACTTTTCATCTCTGAGCAATTGCTCGATGCTTGCAATTTCTCACCTGAGCTCTCTTTAAACTGCGCGAGAGGATGAGCAGAAGATTAGGTGGCTAGAGAAGCCCAGAGCCCCACTGTTCTTAGGCCTACAAAAGCGCTTCCAAGGAAGGGTGCTGGCTAGTAACAGCTTTCCGTGCTGGCACTTTTCATCTCTGAGCAATTGCTCGACGTTTGCAATTTCTCAGCTCGTGTCTACGAGACGGAAAGAGAATGACCGTGATGTTTGGTGGGTAGAGTAGCGCAAAGCCCCAGTGTTGCTGCGCCTGTGAAAGCGCTTCCAAGGAAGGGTGCTGGCTAGCAACAGCTTTCAGTGCTGGCACTTTTCATCTCTGAGCAATTGCTCGACGTTTGCAATTTCTCACCTGAGCTCTCTTTAGAGTGCGCGAGAGGATGAGCAGAAGAGTAGGTGGCTAGAGAAGCCCAGAGCCCCAGTGTTCTTAGGCCTACAAAAGCGCTTCCAAGGAAGGCTGCTGGCTAGCAACAGCTTTCAGTGCTGGCACTTTTCATCTCTGAGCAATTGCTCGACGTTTGCAATTTCTCAGCTCTTGTCTACGAAACAGAGAGATAGTGACCGTGACGTTTGGTGGGTAGAGAAGCGCAAAGCCCCAGTGTTGCTGCGCCTGTGAAAGCGCTTCCAAGGCAGGGTGCTGGCTAGCAACAGCTTTCAGTGCTGGCACTTTTCATCTCTGAGCAATTGCTCGACGTTTGCAATTTCTCACCTGAGCTCTCTTTAGACTGCGCGAGAGGATGAGCAGAAGATTAGGTGGCTAGAGAAGCCCAGAGCCCCACTGTTCTTAGGCCTACAAGAGCGCTTCCAAGGAAGGGTGCTGGCTAGCAACAGCTTTCAGTGCTGCCACTTTTCATCTCTGAGCAATTGCACGACGTTTGCAATTTCTCAGCTCTTGTCTACGAAACAGAGAGATAGTGACCGTGATGTTTGGTGGCTAGAGAAGCGCAAAGCCCCAGTGTTGCTGCGCCTGTGAAAGCGCTTCCAAGGAAGGGTGCTGGCTAGCAACAGCTTTCAGTGCTGGCACTTTTCATCTCTGAGCAATTGCTCAACGTTTGCAATTTCTCACCTGAGCTCTCTTTAGACTGCGCGAGAGGATGAGCAGAAGATGAGGTGGCTAGAGAATCCCAGAGCCCCACTGTTCTTAGGGCTACAAGAGCGCTTCCAAGGAAGGGTGCTGGCTAGCAACAGCTTTCAGTGCTGGCACTTTTCATCTCTGAGCAATTGCTCGACGTTTGCAATTTCTTAGCTCTTGTCTACGAAACAGAGAGATAGTGACCGTGACGTTTGGTGGGTAGAGAAGCGCAAAGCCCCAGTGTTGCTGCGCCTGTGAAAGCGCTTCCAAGGAAGGGTGCTGGCTAGCAACAGCTTTCAGTGCTGGCACTTTTCATCTCTGAGCAATTGCTCGACGTTTGCAATTTCTCACCTGAGCGCTCTTTAGACTGCACGAGAGGATGAACAGAAGATTAGGTGGCTAGAGAAGCACAGAGCCCCAGTGTTCTAAGGGCTACAAAAGCGCTTCCAAGGAAGGGTGCTGGCTAGCAAGAGCTTTCAGTGCTGGCACTTTTCATCTCTGAGCAATTGCTCGACGTTTGCAATTTCTCCCCTGAGCTCTCTTTAGACTGCGCGAGAGGATGAGCAGAAGATTACGTGGCTAGAGAAGCCCAGAGCCCCACTGTTCTTAGGCCTACAAAAGCGCTTCCAAGGAAGGGTGCTGGCTAGCAACAGCTTTCAGTGCTGGCACTTTTCATCTCTGAGCAATTGCTCGACGTTTGCAATTTCTCAGCTCTTATGTACGAGACAGAGATAGTGACCGTGATGTTTGGTGGCTAGAGAAGCGCAAAGCCCCAGTGTTGCTGTGCCTGTGAAAGCGCTTCCAAGGAAGGGTGCTGGCTAGTAACAGCTTTCAGTGCTGGCACTTTTCATCTCTGAGCAATTGCTCGACATTTGCAATTTCTCAACTCGTATCTACGAGACGGAAAGAGAATGACCGTGATGTTTGGTGGGTAGAGAAGCGCAAAGGCCCAGTGTTGCTGCGCCTGTGAAAGCGCTTCCAAGGAAGGGTGCTGGCTAGCAACAGCTTTCAGTGCTGGCACTTTTCATCTCTGAGCAATTGCTCAACGTTTGCAATCTCTCACCTGAGCTCTCTTTAGACTGCGCGAGAGGATGAGCAGAAGATTAGGTGGCTAGAGAAGCAAAGAGCCCCAGTGTTCTTAGGGCTACAAAAGCGCTTCCAAGGAAGGGTGCTGGCTAGCAAGAGCTTTCAGTGCTGGCACTTTTCATCTCTGAGCAATTGCTCGACGTTTGCAATTTCTCAGCTCGTGTCTATGAGACGGAAAGAGAATGACCGTGATGTTTCGTGGGTAGAGAAGCGCAAAGCCCCAGTGTTGCTGCGCCTGTGAAAGCGCTTCCAAGGAAGGGTGCTGGCTAGCAACAGCTTTCAGTGCTGGCACTTTTCATCTCTGAGCAATTGCTCGACGTTTGCAATTTCTCCCCTGAGATCTCTTTAGACTGCGCGAGAGGATGAGCAGAAGATTAGGTGGCTAGAGAAGCAAAGAGCCCCAGTGTTCTAAGGGCTACAAAAGCGCTTCCAAGGAAGGGTGCTGGCTAGCAACAGCTTTCAGTGCTGGCACTTTTCACCTCTGAGCAATTGCTCGACGTTTGCAATTTCTCGGCTCGTGTTTACGGACGGAGAGATAGTGACCGTGATGTTTGGTGGCTAGAGAAGCGCAAAGCCCCAGTGTTGCTGCGCCTGTGAAAGCGCTTCCAAGGAAGGGTGCTGGCTAGCAACAGCTTTCAGTGCTGGCACTTTTCATCTTTGAACAGTTGCTCGACGTTTGCAATTTCTCAGCTCTTGTCTACGAGACTGAAAGAGAATGACCGTGATGTTTGGTGGGTAGAGAAGCGCAAAGGCCCAGTGTTGCTGCGCCTGTGAAAGCGCTTCCAAGGAAGGGTGTTGGCTAGCAACAGCTTTCAGTGCTGGCACTTTTCATCTCTGAGCAATTGCTCGACGTTTGCAATCTCTCACCTGAGCTCTCTTTAGACTGCGCGAGAGGATGAGCAGAAGATTAGGTGGCTAGAGAAGCCCAGAGCCCCACTGTTCTTAGGCCTACAAAAGCGCTTCCAAGGAAGGCTGCTGGCTAGCAACAGCTTTCAGTGCTGGCACTTTTCATCTCTGAGCAATTGCTCGACGTTTGCAATTTCTCAATTCTTGTCTACGAAACAGAGAGATAGTGACCGTGACGTTTGGTGGGTAGAGAAGCGCAAAGCCCCAGTGTTGCTGCCCCTGTGAAAGCGCTTCCAAGGAAGGGTGCTGGCTAGCAACAGCTTTCAGTGCTGGCACTTTTCATCTCTGAGCAATTGCTCGACGTTTGCAATTTCTCACCTGAGCTCTCTTTAGACTGCGCGAGAGGATGAGCAGAAGATTAGGTGGCTAGAGAAGCCCAGAGCCCCACTGTTCTTAGGGCTACAAGAGCGCTTCCAAGGAAGGGTGCTGGCTAGCAAGAGCTTTCAGTGCTGGCACTTTTCATCTCTGAGCAATTGCTCGACGTTTGCAATTTCTCCCCTGAGCTCTCTTTAGACTGCGCGAGAGGATGAGCAGAAGATTAGGTGGCTAGAGAAGCCCAGAGCCCCACTGTTCTTAGGCCTACAAAAGCGCTTCCGAGGAAGGGTGCTGGCTAGCAACAGCTTTCAGTGCTGGCACTTTTCATCTCTGAGCAATTGCTCGACGTTTGCAATTTCTCAGCTCTTGTCTACGAAACAGAGAGATAGTGACCGTGATGTTTGGTGGCTAGCGAAGCGCAAAGCCCCAGTGTTGCTGTGCCTGTGAAAGCGCTTCCAAGGAAGGGTGCTGGCTAGTAACAGCTTTCAGTGCTGGCACTTTTCATCTCTGAGCAATTGCTCGACGTTTGCAATTTCTCAACTTGTATCTATGAGACGGAAATAGAATGACCGTGATGTTTGGTGGGTAGAGAAGCGCAAAGCCCCAGTGTTGCTGCGCCTGTGAAAGCGCTTCCAAGGAAGGGTGCTGGCTAGCCACAGCTTTCAGTGCTGGCACTTTTCATCTCTGACCAATTGCTCGACGTTTGCAATTTCTCACCTGAGCTCTGTTTAGACTGCGCGAGACGATGAGCAGAAGATTAGGTGGCTAGAGAAGCCCAGAGCCCCAGTGTTCTTAGGCCTACAAAAGCGCTTCCAAGGAAGGGTGCTGGCTAGCAACAGCTTTCAGTGCTGGCAATTTTCATCTCTCAGCAATTACTCGACCTTTGCAATTTTTCAGCTCGTGTCTACGAGAAGGTAAGAAAATGACCGTGACGTTTGGTGGCTAGCGAAGCGCAAAGCCCCAGTGTTGCTGCGCCTGTGAAAGCGCTTCCAAGGAAGGGTGCTGGCTAGCAACAGCTTTCAGTGCTGGCACTTTTCATCTCTGAGCAATTGCTCGACGTTTGCAATTTCTCACCTGAGATCTCTTTAGACTGCGCAAGAGGATGAGCAGAAGAGTAGGTGGCTAGAGAAGCCCAGAGCCCCAGTGTTCTTAGGGCTACAAGAGCGTTTCCAAGGAAGGGTGCTGGCTAGCAACAGCTTTCAGTGCTGGCACTTTTCATCTCTGAGCAATTGCTCGACGTTTGCAATTTCTCACCTGAGCTCTCTTTAGACTGCGCGAGAGGATGAGCAGAAGATTAGGTGGCTAGAGAAGCCCAGAACCCCAGTGTTCTTAGGCCTACAAGAGCGCTTCCAAGGAAGGGTGCTGGCTAGCAACAGCTTTCAGTGCTGGCACTTTTCATCTCTGAGCAATTGCTCGACGTTTGCAATTTCTCGGCTCGTGTTTACGAGACGGAGAGATAGTGACCGTGATGTTTGGTGGGTAGAGAAGCGCAAAGCCCCAGTGTTGCTGCGCCTGTGAAAGCGCTTCCAAGGAAGGGTGCTGGCTAGCCACAGCTTTCAGTGCTGGCACTTTTCATCTCTCAGCAATTGCTCGACGTTTGCAATTTCTCACCTGAGCGCTCTTTAGACTGCGTGAGAGGATGAGCAGAAGATTAGGTGGCTAGAGAAGCCCAGAGCCCCAGTGTTCTTAGGCCTACAAGAGCGCTTCCAAGGAAGGGTGCTGGCTAGCAACAGCTTTCAGTGCTGGCACTTTTCATCTCTGAGCAATTGCTCGACGTTTGCAATTTCTCACCTGAGCTCTCTTTAGACTGCGCGAGAGGATGACCAGAAGATTAGGTGGCTAGAGAAGCCCAGAACCCCAGTGTTCTTAGGCCTACAAGAGCGCTTCCAAGGAAGGGTGCTGGCTAGCAACAGCTTTCAGTGCTGGCACTTTTCATCTCTGAGCAATTGCTCGACGTTTGCAATTTCTCGGCTCGTGTTTACGAGACGGAGAGATAGTGACCGTGATGTTTGGTGGCTAGAGAAGCGCAAAGCCCCAGTGTTGCTGCGCCTGTGAAAGCGCTTCCAAGGAAGGGTGCTGGCTAGCCACAGCTTTCAGTGCTGGCACTTTTCATCTCTCAGCAATTGCTCGACGTTTGCAATTTCTCACCTGAGCGCTCTTTAGACTGCGTGAGAGGATGAGCAGAAGATTAGGTGGCTAGAGAAGCCCAGAGCCCCAGTGTTCTTAGGCCTACAAGAGCGCTTCCAAGGAAGGGTGCTGGCTAGCAACAGCTTTCAGTGCTGGCACTTTTCATCTCTGAGCAATTGCTCGACGTTTGCAATTTCTCACCTGAGCTCTCTTTAGACTGCGCGAGAGGATGAGCAGAAGATTAGGTGGCTAGAGAAGCCCAGAGCCCCACTGTTCTTAGGGCTACAAAAGCGCTTCCAAGGAAGGGTGCTGGCTAGCAACAGCTTTCAGTGCTGGCACTTTTCATCTCTGAGCAATTGCTCGACGTTTGCAATTTCTCAGCTCTTGTCTACGAAACAGAGAGATAGTGACCGTGACGTTTGGTGGGTAGAGAAGCGCAAAGCCCCAGTGTTGCTGCGCCTGTGAAAGCGCTTCCAAGGAAGGGTGCTGGCTAGCAACAGCTTTCAGTGCTGGCACTTTTCATCTCTGAGCAATTGCTCGACGTTTGCAATTTCTCACCTGAGCTCTCTTTAGACTGCGCGAGAGGATGAGCAGAAGATTAGGTGGCTAGAGAAGCCCAGAGCCCCACTGTTCTTAGGGCTACAAGAGCGCTTCCAAGGAAGGGTGCTGGCTAGCAACAGCTTTCTGTGCTGGCACTTTTCATCTCTGAGCAATTGCTCGACGTTTGCAAATTCTCAGCTCTTGTCTACGAAACAGAGAGATAGTGACCGTGAGGTTTGGTGGCTAGAGAAGCGCAAAGCCCCACTGTTGCTGCGCCTGTGAAAGCGCTTCCAAGGAAGGGTGCTGGCTAGCCACAGCTTTCAGTGCTGGCACTTTTCATCTCTGACCAATTGCTCAACGTTTGCAATTTCTCACCTGAGCTCTCTTTAGACTGCGCGAGAGGATGAGCAGAAGATGAGGTGGCTAGAGAAGCCCAGAGCCCCACTGTTCTTAGGGCTACAAGAGCGCTTCCAAGGAAGGGTGCTGGCTAGCAACAGCTTTCAGTGCTGGCACTTTTCATCTCTGAGCAATTGCTCGACGTTTGCAATTTCTTAGCTCTTGTCTACGAAACAGAGAGATAGTGACCGTGACGTTTGGTGGGTAGAGAAGCGCAAAGCCCCAGTGTTGCTGCGCCTGTGAAAGCGCTTCCAAGGAAGGGTGCTGGCTAGCAACAGCTTTCAGTGCTGGCACTTTTCATCTCTGAGCAATTGCTCGACGTTTGCAATTTCTCACCTGAGCGCTCTTTAGACTGCACGAGAGGATGAACAGAAGATTAGGTGGCTAGAGAAGCACAGAGCCCCAGTGTTCTAAGGGCTACAAAAGCGCTTCCAAGGAAGGGTGCTGGCTAGCAAGAGCTTTCAGTGCTGGCACTTTTCATCTCTGAGCAATTGCTTGACGTTTGCAATTTCTCCCCTGAGCTCTCTTTAGACTGCGCGAGAGGATGAGCAGAAGATTAGGTGGCTAGAGAAGCCCAGAGCCGGAGTGTTCTTAGGCCTACAAAAGCGCTTCCAAGGAAGGGTGCTGGCTAGCAACAGCTTTCAGTGCTGGCACTTTTCATCTCTGAGCAATTGCTCGACGTTTGCAATTTCTCAGCTCTTATGTACGAGACAGAGATAGTGACCGTGATGTTTGGTGGCTAGAGAAGCGCAAAGCCCCAGTGTTGCTGTGCCTGTGAAAGCGCTTCCAAGGAAGGGTGCTGGCTAGCCACAGCTTTCAGTGCTGGCACTTTTCATCTCTGAGCAATTGCTCGACGTTTGCAATTTCTCAGCTCGTGTCTATGAGACGGAAAGAGAATGACCGTGATGTTTGGTGGGTAGAGAAGCGCAAAGCCCCAGTGTTGCTGCGCCTGTGAAAGCGCTTCCAAGGAAGGGTGCTGGCTAGCAACAGCTTTCAGTGCTGGCACTTTTCATCTCTGACCAATTGCTCAACGTTTGCAATCTCTCACCTGAGCTCTCTTTAGACTGCGCGAGAGGATGAGCAGAAGATTAGGTGGCTAGAGAAGCAAAGAGCCCCAGTGTTCTTAGGGCTACAAAAGCGCTTCCAAGGAAGGGTGCTGGCTAGCCACAGCTTTCAGTGCTGGCACTTTTCACCTCTGAGCAATTGCTCGACGTTTGCAATTTCTCGGCTCGTGTTTACGGACGGAGAGATAGTGACCGTGATGTTTGGTGGCTAGAGAAGCGCAAAGCCCCAGTGTTGCTGCGCCTGTGAAAGCGCTTCCAAGGAAGGGTGCTGGCTAGCAACAGCTTTCAGTGCTGGCACTTTTCATCTTTGAACAGTTGCTCGACGTTTGCAATTTCTCAGCTCTTGTCTACGAGACTGAAAGAGAATGACCGTGATGTTTGGTGGGTAGAGAAGCGCAAAGGCCCAGTGTTGCTGCGCCTGTGAAAGCGCTTCCAAGGAAGGGTGCTGGCTAGCAACAGCTTTCAGTGCTGGCACTTTTCATCTCTGAGCAATTGCTCGACGTTTGCAATCTCTCACCTGAGCTCTCTTTAGACTGCGCGAGAGGATGAGCAGAAGATTAGGTGGCTAGAGAAGCCCAGAGCCCCAGTGTTCTTAGGGCTACAAAAGCGCTTCCAAGGAAGGGTGCTGGCTAGCAACAGCTTTCAGTGCTGGCACTTTTCATCTCTGAGCAATTGCTCAACGTTTGCAATTTCTCGGCTCGTGTTTACGAGACGGAGAGATAGTGACCGTGATGTTTGGTGGCTAGAGAAGCGCAAAGCCCCAGTGTTGCTGCGCCTGTGAAAGCGCTTCCAAGGAAGGGTGCTGGCTAGCAACAGCTTTCAGTGCTGGCACTTTTCATCTCTGAGCAATTGCTCGACGTTTGCAATTTCTCCCCTGAGCTCTCTTTAGACTGCGCGAGAGGATGAGCAGAAGATTAGGTGGCTAGAGAAGCCCAGAGCCCCAGTGTTCTTAGGGCTACAAGAGCGCTTCCAAGGAAGGGTGCTGGCTAGCAACAGCTTTCAGTGCTGCCACTATTCATCTCTGAGCAATTGCTCGACGTTTGCAATTTCTCACCTGAGCTCTCTTTAGACTGCGCGAGAGGATGAGCAGAAGATTAGGTGGCTAGAGAAGCCCAGAGCCCCACTGTTCTTAGGCCTACAAAAGCGCTTCCGAGGAAGGGTGCTGGCTAGCAACAGCTTTCAGTGCTGGCACTTTTCATCTCTGAGCAATTGCTCGACGTTTGCAATTTCTCAGCTCTTGTCTACGAAACAGAGAGATAGTGACCGTGATGTTTGGTGGCTAGCGAAGCGCAAAGCCCCAGTGTTGCTGTGCCTGTGAAAGCGCTTCCAAGGAAGGGTGCTGGCTAGTAACAGCTTTCAGTGCTGGCACTTTTCATCTCTGAGCAATTGCTCGACGTTTGCAATTTCTCAACTTGTATCTATGAGACGGAAATAGAATGACCGTGATGTTTGGTGGGTAGAGAAGCGCAAAGCCCCAGTGTTGCTGCGCCTGTGAAAGCGCTTCCAAGGAAGGGTGCTGGCTAGCCACAGCTTTCAGTGCTGGCACTTTTCATCTCTGAGCAATTGCTGGACGTTTGCAATTTCTCACCTGAGCTCTCTTTAGACTGCGCGAGACGATGAGCAGAAGATTAGGTGGCTAGAGAAGCCCAGAGCCCCACTGTTCTTAGGGCTACAAAAGCGCTTCCAAGGAAGGGTGCTGGCTAGCAACAGCTTTCAGTGCTGGCACTTTTCATCTCTCAGCAATTACTCGACCTTTGCAATTTTTCAGCTCGTGTCTACGAGAAGGTAAGAAAATGACCGTGACGTTTGGTGGCTAGAGAAGCGCAAAGCCCCAGTGTTGCTGCGCCTGTGAAAGCGCTTCCAAGGAAGGGTGCTGGCTAGCAACAGCTTTCAGTGCTGGCACTTTTCATCTCTGAGCAATTGCTCGACGTTTGCAATTTCTCACCTGAGCGCTCTTTAGACTGCGTGAGAGGATGAGCAGAAGATTAGGTGGCTAGAGAAGCCCAGAGCCCCAGTGTTCTTAGGGCTACAAGAGCGTTTCCAAGGAAGGGTGCTGGCTAGCAAGAGCTTTCAGTGCTGGCACTTTTCATCTCTGAGCAATTGCTCGACGTTTGCAATTTCTCACCTGAACTCTCTTTAGACTGCGCGAGAGGATGAGCAGAAGATTAGGTGGCTAGAGAAGCCCAGAGCCCCACTGTTCTTAGGCCTACAAGAGCGCTTCCAAGGAAGGGTGCTGGCTAGCAACAGCTTTCAGTGCTGGCACTTTTCATCTCTGAGCAATTGCTCGACGTTTGCAATTTCTCGGCTCGTGTTTACGAGACGGAGAGATAGTGACCGTGATGTTTGGTGGCTAGAGAAGCGGAAAGCCCCAGTGTTGCTGCGCCTGTGAAAGCGCTTCCAAGGAAGGGTGCTGGCTAGCAACAGCTTTCAGTGCTGGCACTTTTCATCTTTGAACAGTTGCTCGACGTTTGCAATTTCTCAGCTCTTGTCTACGAGACTGAAAGAGAATGACCGTGATGTTTGGTGGGTAGAGAAGCGCAAAGCCCCAGTGTTGCTGCGCCTGTGAAAGCGCTTCCAAGGAAGGGTGCTGGCTAGCAAGAGCTTTCAGTGCTGGCACTTTTCATCTCTGACCAATTGCTCGACGTTTGCAATTTGTCACCTGAGCTATCTTTAGACTGCGCGAGAGGATGAGCAGAAGATTAGGTGGCTAGAGAAGCCCAGAGCCCCACTGTTCTTAGGCCTACAAAAGCGCTTCCAAGGAAGGGTGCTGGCTAGCAACAGCTTTCAGTGCTGGCACTTTTCATCTCTGAGCAATTGCTCGACGTTTGCAATTTCTCAGCTCTTATGTACGAGACAGAGATAGTGACCGTGATGTTTGGTGGCTAGAGAAGCGCAAAGCCCCAGTGTTGCTGTGCCTGTGAAAGCGCTTCCAAGGAAGGGTGCTGGCTAGCAACAGCTTTCAGTGCTGGCACTTTTCATCTCTGAGCAATTGCTCGACGTTTGCAATTTCTCAGCTCGTGTCTATGAGACGGAAAGAGAATGACCGTGATGTTTGGTGGGTAGAGAAGCGCAAAGCCCCAGTGTTGCTGCGCCTGTGAAAGCGCTTCCAAGGAAGGGTGCTGGCTAGCAACAGCTTTCAGTGCTGGCACTTTTCATCTCTGACCAATTGCTCAACGTTTGCAATCTCTCACCTGAGCTCTCTTTAGACTGCGCGAGAGGATGAGCAGAAGATTAGGTGGCTAGAGAAGCAAAGAGCCCCAGTGTTCTTAGGGCTACAAAAGCGCTTCCAAGGAAGGGTGCTGGCTAGCCACAGCTTTCAGTGCTGGCACTTTTCATCTCTGAGCAATTGCTCGACGTTTGCAATTTCTCGGCTCGTGTTTACGGACGGAGAGATAGTGACCGTGATGTTTGGTGGCTAGAGAAGCGCAAAGCCCCAGTGTTGCTGCGCCTGTGAAAGCGCTTCCAAGGAAGGGTGCTGGCTAGCAACAGCTTTCAGTGCTGGCACTTTTCATCTTTGAACAGTTGCTCGACGTTTGCAATTTCTCAGCTCTTGTCTACGAGACTGAAAGAGAATGACCGTGATGTTTGGTGGGTAGAGAAGCGCAAAGGCCCAGTGTTGCTGCGCCTGTGAAAGCGCTTCCAAGGAAGGGTGCTGGCTAGCAACAGCTTTCAGTGCTGGCACTTTTCATCTCTGAGCAATTGCTCGACGTTTGCAATCTCTCACCTGAGCTCTCTTTAGACTGCGCGAGAGGATGAGCAGAAGATTAGGTGGCTAGAGAAGCCCAGAGCCCCAGTGTTCTTAGGGCTACAAAAGCGCTTCCAAGGAAGGGTGCTGGCTAGCAACAGCTTTCAGTGCTGGCACTTTTCATCTCTGAGCAATTGCTCAACGTTTGCAATTTCTCGGCTCGTGTTTACGAGACGGAGAGATAGTGACCGTGATGTTTGGTGGCTAGAGAAGCGCAAAGCCCCAGTGTTGCTGCGCCTGTGAAAGCGCTTCCAAGGAAGGGTGCTGGCTAGCAACAGCTTTCAGTGCTGGCACTTTTCATCTCTGAGCAATTGCTCGACGTTTGCAATTTCTCCCCTGAGCTCTCTTTAGACTGCGCGAGAGGATGAGCAGAAGATTAGGTGGCTAGAGAAGCCCAGAGCCCCAGTGTTCTTAGGGCTACAAGAGCGCTTCCAAGGAAGGGTGCTGGCTAGCAACAGCTTTCAGTGCTGCCACTATTCATCTCTGAGCAATTGCTCGACGTTTGCAATTTCTCACCTGAGCTCTCTTTAGACTGCGCGAGAGGATGAGCAGAAGATTAGGTGGCTAGAGAAGCCCAGAGCCCCACTGTTCTTAGGCCTACAAAAGCGCTTCCGAGGAAGGGTGCTGGCTAGCAACAGCTTTCAGTGCTGGCACTTTTCATCTCTGAGCAATTGCTCGACGTTTGCAATTTCTCAGCTCTTGTCTACGAAACAGAGAGATAGTGACCGTGATGTTTGGTGGCTAGCGAAGCGCAAAGCCCCAGTGTTGCTGTGCCTGTGAAAGCGCTTCCAAGGAAGGGTGCTGGCTAGTAACAGCTTTCAGTGCTGGCACTTTTCATCTCTGAGCAATTGCTCGACGTTTGCAATTTCTCAACTTGTATCTATGAGACGGAAATAGAATGACCGTGATGTTTGGTGGGTAGAGAAGCGCAAAGCCCCAGTGTTGCTGCCCCTGTGAAAGCGCTTCCAAGGAAGGGTGCTGGCTAGCCACAGCTTTCAGTGCTGGCACTTTTCATCTCTGAGCAATTGCTGGACGTTTGCAATTTCTCACCTGAGCTCTCTTTAGACTGCGCGAGACGATGAGCAGAAGATTAGGTGGCTAGAGAAGCCCAGAGCCCCACTGTTCTTAGGGCTACAAAAGCGCTTCCAAGGAAGGGTGCTGGCTAGCAACAGCTTTCAGTGCTGGCACTTTTCATCTCTCAGCAATTACTCGACCTTTGCAATTTTTCAGCTCGTGTCTACGAGAAGGTAAGAAAATGACCGTGACGTTTGGTGGCTAGAGAAGCGCAAAGCCCCAGTGTTGCTGCGCCTGTGAAAGCGCTTCCAAGGAAGGGTGCTGGCTAGCAACAGCTTTCAGTGCTGGCACTTTTCATCTCTGAGCAATTGCTCGACGTTTGCAATTTCTCACCTGAGCGCTCTTTAGACTGCGTGAGAGGATGAGCAGAAGATTAGGTGGCTAGAGAAGCCCAGAGCCCCAGTGTTCTTAGGGCTACAAGAGCGTTTCCAAGGAAGGGTGCTGGCTAGCAAGAGCTTTCAGTGCTGGCACTTTTCATCTCTGAGCAATTGCTCGACGTTTGCAATTTCTCACCTGAGCTCTCTTTAGACTGCGCGAGAGGATGAGCAGAAGATTAGGTGGCTAGAGAAGCCCAGAGCCCCACTGTTCTTAGGCCTACAAGAGCGCTTCCAAGGAAGGGTGCTGGCTAGCAACAGCTTTCAGTGCTGGCACTTTTCATCTCTGAGCAATTGCTCGACGTTTGCAATTTCTCGGCTCGTGTTTACGAGACGGAGAGATAGTGACCGTGATGTTTGGTGGCTAGAGAAGCGGAAAGCCCCAGTGTTGCTGCGCCTGTGAAAGCGCTTCCAAGGAAGGGTGCTGGCTAGCAACAGCTTTCAGTGCTGGCACTTTTCATCTTTGAACAGTTGCTCGACGTTTGCAATTTCTCAGCTCTTGTCTACGAGACTGAAAGAGAATGACCGTGATGTTTGGTGGGTAGAGAAGCGCAAAGCCCCAGTGTTGCTGCGCCTGTGAAAGCGCTTCCAAGGAAGGGTGCTGGCTAGCAAGAGCTTTCAGTGCTGGCACTTTTCATCTCTGACCAATTGCTGGACGTTTGCAATTTGTCACCTGAGCTATCTTTAGACTGCGCGAGAGGATGAGCAGAAGATTAGGTGGCTAGAGAAGCCCAGAGCCCCAGTGTTCTTAGGGCTACAAGAGCGTTTCCAAGGAAGGGTGCTGGCTAGCAACAGCTTTCAGTGCTGGCACTTTTCATCTCTGAGCAATTGCTCGACGTTTGCAATTTCTCGGCTCGTGTTTACGAGACGGAGAGATAGTGACCGTGATGTTTGGTGGCTAGAGAAGCGCAAAGCCCCAGTGTTGCTGCGCCTGTGAAAGCGCTTCCAAGGAAGGGTGCTGGCTAGCAACAGCTTTCAGTGCTGGCACTTTTCATCTCTGAGCAATTGCTGGACGTTTGCAATTTCTCACCTGAGCGCTCTTTAGACTGCGCGAGAGGATGAGCAGAAGATTAGGTGGCTAGAGAAGCCCAGAGCCCCAGTGTTCTTAGGCCTACAAGAGCGCTTCCAAGGAAGGGTGCTGGCTAGCAACAGCTTTCAGTGCTGGCACTTTTCATCTCTGAGCAATTGCTCGACGTTTGCAATTTCTCACCTGAGCTCTCTTTAGACTGCGCGAGAGGATGAGCAGAAGATTAGGTGGCTAGAGAAGCCCAGAGCCCCACTGTTCTTAGGCCTACAAAAGCGCTTCCGAGGAAGGGTGCTGGCTAGCAAGAGCTTTCAGTGCTGGCACTTTTCATCTCTGAGCAGTTGCTCGACGTTTGCAATTTCTCAGCTCTTGTCTACGAAACAGAGAGGTAGTGATCGTGACGTTTGGTGGGTAGAGAAGCGCAAAGCCCCAGTGTTGCTGCGCCTGTGAAAGCGCTTCCAAGGAAGGGTGCTGGCTAGCAACAGCTTTCAGTGCTGGCACTTTTCATCTCTGAGCAATTGCTCGACGTTTGCAATTTCTCACCTGAGCGCTCTTTAGACTGTGCGAGAGGATGAGCAGAAGATTAGGTGGCTAGAGAAGCCCAGAGCCCCAGTGTTCTAAGGGCTACAAAAGCGCTTCCAAGGAAGGGTGCTGGCTAGCAAGAGCTTTCAGTGCTGGCACTTTTCATCTCTGAGCAATTGCTCGACGTTTGCAATTTCTCACCTGAGCTCTCTTTAGACTGCGCGAGAGGATAAGCAGAAGATTAGGTGGCTAGAGAAGCCCAGAGCCCCAGTGTTCTTAGGGCTGCAAGAGTGCTTCCGAGGAAGGGTGCTGGCTAGCAAGAGCTTTCAGTGCTGGCACTTTTCATCTCTGAGCAATTGCTCGACGTTTGCAATTTCTCCCCTGAGCTCTCTTTAGACTGCGCGAGAGGATGAGCAGAAGATTAGGTGGCTAGAGAAGCCCAGAGCCCCAGTGTTCTTAGGGCTGCAAGAGTGCTTCCGAGGAAGGGTGCTGGCTAGCAAGAGCTTTCAGTGCTGGCACTTTTCATCTCTGAGCAATTGCTCGACGTTTGCAATTTCTCAGCTCTTATCTACGATACAGAGATAGTGACCGTGACGTTTGGTGGGTAGAGAAGCGCAAAGCCCCAGTGTTGCTGCGCCTGTGAAAGCGCTTCCAAGGAAGGGTGCTGGCTAGTAACAGCTTTCAGTGCTGGCACTTTTCATCTCTGACCAATTGCTGGACGTTTGCAATCTCTCACCTGAGCTCTCTTTAGACTGCGCGAGAGGATGAGCAGAAGATTAGGTGGCTAGAGAAGCCCAGAGCCCCAGTGTTCTTAGGGCTACAAAAGCGCTTCCAAGGAAGGGTGCTGGCTAGCCACAGCTTTCAGTGCTGGCACTTTTCATCTCTGAGCAATTGCTCGACGTTTGCAATTTCTCAGCTCGTGTCTATGAGACGGAAAGAGAATGACCGTGATGTTTGGTGGGTAGAGAAGCGCAAAGCCCCGGTGTTGCTGCGCCTGTGAAAGCGCTTCCAAGGAAGGGTGCTGGCTAGCAACAGCTTTCAGTGCTGGCACTTTTCATCTCTGAGCAATTGCTCGACGTTTGCAATTTCTCCCCTGAGCG
This sequence comes from Sarcoramphus papa, assembly GCA_037962945.1. NCBI lineage: Eukaryota > Metazoa > Chordata > Aves > Accipitriformes > Cathartidae > Sarcoramphus > Sarcoramphus papa. The sequence goes on from CM075586.1 coordinate 97,757,703, forward strand.
CTCTTTAGACTGCGCGAGAGGATGAGCAGAAGATTAGGTGGCTAGAGAAGCCCAGAGCCCCAGTGTTCTAAGGGCTACAAAAGCGCTTCCAAGGAAGGGTGCTGGCTAGCAAGAGCTTTCAGTGCTGGCACTTTTCACCTCTGAGCAATTGCTCGACGTTTGCAATTTCTCACCTGAGCTCTCTTTAGACTGCGCGAGAGGATGAGCAGAAGGTTAGGTGGCTAGAGAAGCCCAGAGCCGCAGTGTTCTTAGGCCTACAAAAGCGCTTCCAAGGAAGGGTGCTGGCTAGCAACAGCTTTCAGTGCAAGCACTTTTCATCTCTGAGCAATTGCTCGATGCTTGCAATTTCTCACCTGAGCTCTCTTTAAACTGCGCGAGAGGATGAGCAGAAGATTAGGTGGCTAGAGAAGCCCAGAGCCCCACTGTTCTTAGGCCTACAAAAGCGCTTCCAAGGAAGGGTGCTGGCTAGTAACAGCTTTCCGTGCTGGCACTTTTCATCTCTGAGCAATTGCTCGACGTTTGCAATTTCTCAGCTCGTGTCTACGAGACGGAAAGAGAATGACCGTGATGTTTGGTGGGTAGAGTAGCGCAAAGCCCCAGTGTTGCTGCGCCTGTGAAAGCGCTTCCAAGGAAGGGTGCTGGCTAGCAACAGCTTTCAGTGCTGGCACTTTTCATCTCTGAGCAATTGCTCGACGTTTGCAATTTCTCACCTGAGCTCTCTTTAGAGTGCGCGAGAGGATGAGCAGAAGAGTAGGTGGCTAGAGAAGCCCAGAGCCCCAGTGTTCTTAGGCCTACAAAAGCGCTTCCAAGGAAGGGTGCTGGCTAGCAACAGCTTTCAGTGCTGGCACTTTTCATCTCTGAGCAATTGCTCGACGTTTGCAATTTCTCAGCTCTTGTCTACGAAACAGAGAGATAGTGACCGTGACGTTTGGTGGGTAGAGAAGCGCAAAGCCCCAGTGTTGCTGCGCCTGTGAAAGCGCTTCCAAGGCAGGGTGCTGGCTAGCAACAGCTTTCAGTGCTGGCACTTTTCATCTCTGAGCAATTGCTCGACGTTTGCAATTTCTCACCTGAGCTCTCTTTAGACTGCGCGAGAGGATGAGCAGAAGATTAGGTGGCTAGAGAAGCCCAGAGCCCCACTGTTCTTAGGCCTACAAGAGCGCTTCCAAGGAAGGGTGCTGGCTAGCAACAGCTTTCAGTGCTGCCACTTTTCATCTCTGAGCAATTGCACGACGTTTGCAATTTCTCAGCTCTTGTCTACGAAACAGAGAGATAGTGACCGTGATGTTTGGTGGCTAGAGAAGCGCAAAGCCCCAGTGTTGCTGCGCCTGTGAAAGCGCTTCCAAGGAAGGGTGCTGGCTAGCCACAGCTTTCAGTGCTGGCACTTTTCATCTCTGAGCAATTGCTCAACGTTTGCAATTTCTCACCTGAGCTCTCTTTAGACTGCGCGAGAGGATGAGCAGAAGATGAGGTGGCTAGAGAATCCCAGAGCCCCACTGTTCTTAGGGCTACAAGAGCGCTTCCAAGGAAGGGTGCTGGCTAGCAACAGCTTTCAGTGCTGGCACTTTTCATCTCTGAGCAATTGCTCGACGTTTGCAATTTCTTAGCTCTTGTCTACGAAACAGAGAGATAGTGACCGTGACGTTTGGTGGGTAGAGAAGCGCAAAGCCCCAGTGTTGCTGCGCCTGTGAAAGCGCTTCCAAGGAAGGGTGCTGGCTAGCAACAGCTTTCAGTGCTGGCACTTTTCATCTCTGAGCAATTGCTCGACGTTTGCAATTTCTCACCTGAGCGCTCTTTAGACTGCACGAGAGGATGAACAGAAGATTAGGTGGCTAGAGAAGCACAGAGCCCCAGTGTTCTAAGGGCTACAAAAGCGCTTCCAAGGAAGGGTGCTGGCTAGCAAGAGCTTTCAGTGCTGGCACTTTTCATCTCTGAGCAATTGCTCGACGTTTGCAATTTCTCCCCTGAGCTCTCTTTAGACTGCGCGAGAGGATGAGCAGAAGATTAGGTGGCTAGAGAAGCCCAGAGCCCCACTGTTCTTAGGCCTACAAAAGCGCTTCCAAGGAAGGGTGCTGGCTAGCAACAGCTTTCAGTGCTGGCACTTTTCATCTCTGAGCAATTGCTCGACGTTTGCAATTTCTCAGCTCTTATGTACGAGACAGAGATAGTGACCGTGATGTTTGGTGGCTAGAGAAGCGCAAAGCCCCAGTGTTGCTGTGCCTGTGAAAGCGCTTCCAAGGAAGGGTGCTGGCTAGTAACAGCTTTCAGTGCTGGCACTTTTCATCTCTGACCAATTGCTCAACGTTTGCAATCTCTCACCTGAGCTCTCTTTAGACTGCGCGAGAGGATGAGCAGAAGATTAGGTGGCTAGAGAAGCAAAGAGCCCCAGTGTTCTTAGGGCTACAAAAGCGCTTCCAAGGAAGGGTGCTGGCTAGCCACAGCTTTCAGTGCTGGCACTTTTCATCTCTGAGCAATTGCTCGACGTTTGCAATTTCTCAGCTCGTGTCTATGAGACGGAAAGAGAATGACCGTGATGTTTCGTGGGTAGAGAAGCGCAAAGCCCCAGTGTTGCTGCGCCTGTGAAAGCGCTTCCAAGGAAGGGTGCTGGCTAGCAACAGCTTTCAGTGCTGGCACTTTTCATCTCTGAGCAATTGCTCGACGTTTGCAATTTCTCCCCTGAGATCTCTTTAGACTGCGCGAGAGGATGAGCAGAAGATTAGGTGGCTAGAGAAGCAAAGAGCCCCAGTGTTCTAAGGGCTACAAAAGCGCTTCCAAGGAAGGGTGCTGGCTAGCAACAGCTTTCAGTGCTGGCACTTTTCACCTCTGAGCAATTGCTCGACGTTTGCAATTTCTCGGCTCGTGTTTACGGACGGAGAGATAGTGACCGTGATGTTTGGTGGCTAGAGAAGCGCAAAGCCCCAGTGTTGCTGCGCCTGTGAAAGCGCTTCCAAGGAAGGGTGCTGGCTAGCAACAGCTTTCAGTGCTGGCACTTTTCATCTTTGAACAGTTGCTCGACGTTTGCAATTTCTCAGCTCTTGTCTACGAGACTGAAAGAGAATGACCGTGATGTTTGGTGGGTAGAGAAGCGCAAAGGCCCAGTGTTGCTGCGCCTGTGAAAGCGCTTCCAAGGAAGGGTGTTGGCTAGCAACAGCTTTCAGTGCTGGCACTTTTCATCTCTGAGCAATTGCTCGACGTTTGCAATCTCTCACCTGAGCTCTCTTTAGACTGCGCGAGAGGATGAGCAGAAGATTAGGTGGCTAGAGAAGCCCAGAGCCCCACTGTTCTTAGGCCTACAAAAGCGCTTCCAAGGAAGGCTGCTGGCTAGCAACAGCTTTCAGTGCTGGCACTTTTCATCTCTGAGCAATTGCTCGACGTTTGCAATTTCTCAATTCTGGTCTACGAAACAGAGAGATAGTGACCGTGACGTTTGGTGGGTAGAGAAGCGCAAAGCCCCAGTGTTGCTGCCCCTGTGAAAGCGCTTCCAAGGAAGGGTGCTGGCTAGCAACAGCTTTCAGTGCTGGCACTTTTCATCTCTGAGCAATTGCTCGACGTTTGCAATTTCTCCCCTGAGCTCTCTTTAGACTGCGCGAGAGGATGAGCAGAAGATTAGGTGGCTAGAGAAGCCCAGAGCCCCACTGTTCTTAGGCCTACAAAAGCGCTTCCGAGGAAGGGTGCTGGCTAGCAACAGCTTTCAGTGCTGGCACTTTTCATCTCTGAGCAATTGCTCGACGTTTGCAATTTCTCAGCTCTTGTCTACGAAACAGAGAGATAGTGACCGTGATGTTTGGTGGCTAGCGAAGCGCAAAGCCCCAGTGTTGCTGTGCCTGTGAAAGCGCTTCCAAGGAAGGGTGCTGGCTAGTAACAGCTTTCAGTGCTGGCACTTTTCATCTCTGAGCAATTGCTCGACGTTTGCAATTTCTCAACTTGTATCTATGAGACGGAAATAGAATGACCGTGATGTTTGGTGGGTAGAGAAGCGCAAAGCCCCAGTGTTGCTGCGCCTGTGAAAGCGCTTCCAAGGAAGGGTGCTGGCTAGCCACAGCTTTCAGTGCTGGCACTTTTCATCTCTGACCAATTGCTCGACGTTTGCAATTTCTCACCTGAGCTCTGTTTAGACTGCGCGAGACGATGAGCAGAAGATTAGGTGGCTAGAGAAGCCCAGAGCCCCAGTGTTCTTAGGCCTACAAAAGCGCTTCCAAGGAAGGGTGCTGGCTAGCAACAGCTTTCAGTGCTGGCAATTTTCATCTCTCAGCAATTACTCGACCTTTGCAATTTTTCAGCTCGTGTCTACGAGAAGGTAAGAAAATGACCGTGACGTTTGGTGGCTAGCGAAGCGCAAAGCCCCAGTGTTGCTGCGCCTGTGAAAGCGCTTCCAAGGAAGGGTGCTGGCTAGCAACAGCTTTCAGTGCTGGCACTTTTCATCTCTGAGCAATTGCTCGACGTTTGCAATTTCTCACCTGAGATCTCTTTAGACTGCGCAAGAGGATGAGCAGAAGAGTAGGTGGCTAGAGAAGCCCAGAGCCCCAGTGTTCTTAGGGCTACAAGAGCGTTTCCAAGGAAGGGTGCTGGCTAGCAACAGCTTTCAGTGCTGGCACTTTTCATCTCTGAGCAATTGCTCGACGTTTGCAATTTCTCACCTGAGCTCTCTTTAGACTGCGCGAGAGGATGAGCAGAAGATTAGGTGGCTAGAGAAGCCCAGAACCCCAGTGTTCTTAGGCCTACAAGAGCGCTTCCAAGGAAGGGTGCTGGCTAGCAACAGCTTTCAGTGCTGGCACTTTTCATCTCTGAGCAATTGCTCGACGTTTGCAATTTCTCGGCTCGTGTTTACGAGACGGAGAGATAGTGACCGTGATGTTTGGTGGGTAGAGAAGCGCAAAGCCCCAGTGTTGCTGCGCCTGTGAAAGCGCTTCCAAGGAAGGGTGCTGGCTAGCCACAGCTTTCAGTGCTGGCACTTTTCATCTCTGAGCAATTGCTCGACGTTTGCAATTTCTCACCTGAGCGCTCTTTAGACTGCGTGAGAGGATGAGCAGAAGATTAGGTGGCTAGAGAAGCCCAGAGCCCCAGTGTTCTTAGGCCTACAAGAGCGCTTCCAAGGAAGGGTGCTGGCTAGCAACAGCTTTCAGTGCTGGCACTTTTCATCTCTGAGCAATTGCTCGACGTTTGCAATTTCTCACCTGAGCTCTCTTTAGACTGCGCGAGAGGATGACCAGAAGATTAGGTGGCTAGAGAAGCCCAGAACCCCAGTGTTCTTAGGCCTACAAGAGCGCTTCCAAGGAAGGGTGCTGGCTAGCAACAGCTTTCAGTGCTGGCACTTTTCATCTCTGAGCAATTGCTCGACGTTTGCAATTTCTCGGCTCGTGTTTACGAGATGGAGAGATAGTGACCGTGATGTTTGGTGGCTAGAGAAGCGCAAAGCCCCAGTGTTGCTGCGCCTGTGAAAGCGCTTCCAAGGAAGGGTGCTGGCTAGCCACAGCTTTCAGTGCTGGCACTTTTCATCTCTCAGCAATTGCTCGACGTTTGCAATTTCTCACCTGAGCGCTCTTTAGACTGCGTGAGAGGATGAGCAGAAGATTAGGTGGCTAGAGAAGCCCAGAGCCCCAGTGTTCTTAGGCCTACAAGAGCGCTTCCAAGGAAGGGTGCTGGCTAGCAACAGCTTTCAGTGCTGGCACTTTTCATCTCTGAGCAATTGCTCGACGTTTGCAATTTCTCACCTGAGCTCTCTTTAGACTGCGCGAGAGGATGAGCAGAAGATTAGGTGGCTAGAGAAGCCCAGAGCCCCACTGTTCTTAGGGCTACAAAAGCGCTTCCAAGGAAGGGTGCTGGCTAGCAACAGCTTTCAGTGCTGGCACTTTTCATCTCTGAGCAATTGCTCGACGTTTGCAATTTCTCAGCTCTTGTCTACGAAACAGAGAGATAGTGATCGTGACGTTTGGTGGGTAGAGAAGCGCAAAGCCCCAGTGTTGCTGCGCCTGTGAAAGCGCTTCCAAGGAAGGGTGCTGGCTAGCAACAGCTTTCAGTGCTGGCACTTTTCATCTCTGAGCAATTGCTCGACGTTTGCAATTTCTCACCTGAGCTCTCTTTAGACTGCGCGAGAGGATGAGCAGAAGATTAGGTGGCTAGAGAAGCCCAGAGCCCCACTGTTCTTAGGGCTACAAGAGCGCTTCCAAGGAAGGGTGCTGGCTAGCAACAGCTTTCAGTGCTGCCACTTTTCATCTCTGAGCAATTGCTCGACGTTTGCAATTTCTCAGCTCTTGTCTACGAAACAGAGAGATAGTGACCGTGATGTTTGGTGGCTAGAGAAGCGCAAAGCCCCAGTGTTGCTGCGCCTGTGAAAGCGCTTCCAAGGAAGGGTGCTGGCTAGCCACAGCTTTCAGTGCTGGCACTTTTCATCTCTGAGCAATTGCTCAACGTTTGCAATTTCTCCCCTGAGCTCTCTTTAGACTGCGCGAGAGGATGAGCAGAAGATGAGGTGGCTAGAGAAGCCCAGAGCCCCACTGTTCTTAGGGCTACAAGAGCGCTTCCAAGGAAGGGTGCTGGCTAGCAACAGCTTTCAGTGCTGGCACTTTTCATCTCTGAGCAATTGCTCGACGTTTGCAATTTCTTAGCTCTTGTCTACGAAACAGAGAGATAGTGACCGTGACGTTTGGTGGGTAGAGAAGCGCAAAGCCCCAGTGTTGCTGTGCCTGTGAAAGCGCTTCCAAGGAAGGGTGCTGGCTAGCAACAGCTTTCAGTGCTGGCACTTTTCATCTCTGAGCAATTGCTCGACGTTTGCAATTTCTCACCTGAGCGCTCTTTAGACTGCACGAGAGGATGAGCAGAAGAGTAGGTGGCTAGAGAAGCACAGAGCCCCAGTGTTCTAAGGGCTACAAAAGCGCTTCCAAGGAAGGGTGCTGGCTAGCAAGAGCTTTCAGTGCTGGCACTTTTCATCTCTGAGCAATTGCTTGACGTTTGCAATTTCTCCCCTGAGCTCTCTTTAGACTGCGCGAGAGGATGAGCAGAAGATTAGGTGGCTAGAGAAGCCCAGAGCCCCACTGTTCTTAGGCCTACAAAAGCGCTTCCAAGGAAGGGTGCTGGCTAGCAACAGCTTTCAGTGCTGGCACTTTTCATCTCTGAGCAATTGCTCGACGTTTGCAATTTCTCAGCTCTTATGTACGAGACAGAGATAGTGACCATGATGTTTGGTGGCTAGAGAAGCGCAAAGCCCCAGTGTTGCTGTGCCTGTGAAAGCGCTTCCAAGGAAGGGTGCTGGCTAGCCACAGCTTTCAGTGCTGGCACTTTTCATCTCTGAGCAATTGCTCGACGTTTGCAATTTCTCAGCTCGTGTCTATGAGACGGAAAGAGAATGACCGTGATGTTTGGTGGGTAGAGAAACGCAAAGCCCCAGTGTTGCTGCGCCTGTGAAAGCGCTTCCAAGGAAGGGTGCTGGCTAGCAACAGCTTTCAGTGCTGGCACTTTTCATCTCTGACCAATTGCTCAACGTTTGCAATCTCTCACCTGAGCTCTCTTTAGACTGCGCGAGAGGATGAGCAGAAGATTAGGTGGCTAGAGAAGCAAAGAGCCCCAGTGTTCTTAGGGCTACAAAAGCGCTTCCAAGGAAGGGTGCTGGCTAGCCACAGCTTTCAGTGCTGGCACTTTTCACCTCTGAGCAATTGCTCGACGTTTGCAATTTCTCGGCTCGTGTTTACGGACGGAGAGATAGTGACCGTGATGTTTGGTGGCTAGAGAAGCGCAAAGCCCCAGTGTTGCTGCGCCTGTGAAAGCGCTTCCAAGGAAGGGTGCTGGCTAGCAACAGCTTTCAGTGCTGGCACTTTTCATCTTTGAACAGTTGCTCGACGTTTGCAATTTCTCAGCTCTTGTCTACGAGACTGAAAGAGAATGACCGTGATGTTTGGTGGGTAGAGAAGCGCAAAGGCCCAGTGTTGCTGCGCCTGTGAAAGCGCTTCCAAGGAAGGGTGTTGGCTAGCAACAGCTTTCAGTGCTGGCACTTTTCATCTCTGAGCAATTGCTCGACGTTTGCAATCTCTCACCTGAGCTCTCTTTACACTGCGCGAGAGGATGAGCAGAAGATTAGGTGGCTAGAGAAGCCCAGAGCCCCACTGTTCTTAGGGCTACAAAAGCGCTTCCAAGGAAGGGTGCTGGCTAGCAACAGCTTTCAGTGCTGGCACTTTTCATCTCTGAGCAATTGCTCGACGTTTGCAATTTCTCAATTCTTGTCTACGAAACAGAGAGATAGTGACCGTGACGTTTGGTGGGTAGAGAAGCGCAAAGCCCCAGTGTTGCTGCCCCTGTGAAAGCGCTTCCAAGGAAGGGTGCTGGCTAGCAAGAGCTTTCAGTGCTGGCACTTTTCATCTCTGAACAATTGCTCAACGTTTGCAATTTCTCCCCTGAGCGCTCTTTAGACTGCGCGAGAGGATGAGCAGAAGATTAGGTGGCTAGAGAAGCCCAGAGCCCCAGTGTGCTTAGGCCTACAAAAGCGCTTCCAAGGAAGGGTGCTGGCTAGCAAGAGCTTTCAGTGCTGGCACTTTTCATCTCTGAGCAATTGCTCGACGTTTGCAATTTCTCACCTGAGCTCTCTTTAGACTGCGCGAGAGGATGAGCAGAAGATTAGGTGGCTAGAGAAGCCCAGAGCCCCACTGTTCTTAGGGCTACAAGAGCGCTTCCAAGGAAGGGTGCTGGCTAGCAAGAGCTTTCAGTGCTGGCACTTTTCATCTCTGAGCAATTGCTCGACGTTTGCAATTTCTCCCCTGAGATCTCTTTAGACTGCGCGAGAGGATGAGCAGAAGATTAGGTGGCTAGAGAAGCCCAGAGCCCCACTGTTCTTAGGCCTACAAAAGCGCTTCCGAGGAAGGGTGCTGGCTAGCAACAGCTTTCAGTGCTGGCACTTTTCATCTCTGAGCAATTGCTCGACGTTTGCAATTTCTCAGCTCTTGTCTACGAAACAGAGAGATAGTGACCGTGATGTTTGGTGGCTAGCGAAGCGCAAAGCCCCAGTGTTGCTGTGCCTGTGAAAGCGCTTCCAAGGAAGGGTGCTGGCTAGTAACAGCTTTCAGTGCTGGCACTTTTCATCTCTGAGCAATTGCTCGACGTTTGCAATTTCTCAACTTGTATCTATGAGACGGAAATAGAATGACCGTGATGTTTGGTGGGTAGAGAAGCGCAAAGCCCCAGTGTTGCTGCGCCTGTGAAAGCGCTTCCAAGGAAGGGTGCTGGCTAGCCACAGCTTTCAGTGCTGGCACTTTTCATCTCTGACCAATTGCTCGACGTTTGCAATTTCTCACCTGAGCTCTGTTTAGACTGCGCGAGACGATGAGCAGAAGATTAGGTGGCTAGAGAAGCCCAGAGCCCCAGTGTTCTTAGGGCTACAAAAGCGCTTCCAAGGAAGGGTGCTGGCTAGCAACAGCTTTCAGTGCTGGCAATTTTCATCTCTCAGCAATTACTCGACCTTTGCAATTTTTCAGCTCGTGTCTACGAGAAGGTAAGAAAATGACCGTGACGTTTGGTGGCTAGAGAAGCGCAAAGCCCCAGTGTTGCTGCGCCTGTGAAAGCGCTTCCAAGGAAGGGTGCTGGCTAGCAACAGCTTTCAGTGCTGGCACTTTTCATCTCTGAGCAATTGCTCGACGTTTGCAATTTCTCACCTGAGATCTCTTTAGACTGCGCAAGAGGATGAGCAGAAGAGTAGGTGGCTAGAGAAGCCCAGAGCCCCAGTGTTCTTAGGGCTACAAGAGCGTTTCCAAGGAAGGGTGCTGGCTAGCAACAGCTTTCAGTGCTGGCACTTTTCATCTCTGAGCAATTGCTCGACGTTTGCAATTTCTCACCTGAGCTCTCTTTAGACTGCGCGAGAGGATGAGCAGAAGATTAGGTGGCTAGAGAAGCCCAGAACCCCAGTGTTCTTAGGCCTACAAGAGCGCTTCCAAGGAAGGGTGCTGGCTAGCAACAGCTTTCAGTGCTGGCACTTTTCATCTCTGAGCAATTGCTCGACGTTTGCAATTTCTCGGCTCGTGTTTACGAGACGGAGAGATAGTGACCGTGATGTTTGGTGGCTAGAGAAGCGCAAAGCCCCAGTGTTGCTGCGCCTGTGAAAGCGCTTCCAAGGAAGGGTGCTGGCTAGCAACAGCTTTCAGTGCTGGCACTTTTCATCTCTCAGCAATTGCTCGACGTTTGCAATTTCTCACCTGAGCTCTCTTTCGACTGCGCGAGAGGATGAGCAGAAGATTAGGTGGCTAGAGAAGCCCAGAGCCCCAGTGTTCTTAGGCCTACAAGAGCGCTTCCAAGGAAGGGTGCTGGCTAGCAACAGCTTTCAGTGCTGGCACTTTTCATCTCTGAGCAATTGCTCGACGTTTGCAATTTCTCAGCTCTTGTCTACGAAACAGAGAGGTAGTGACCGTCACGTTTGGTGGCTAGAGAAGCGCAAAGCCCCAGTGTTGCTGCCCCTGTGAAAGCGCTTCCAAGGAAGGGTGCTGGCTAGCAACAGCTTTCAGTGCTGGCACTTTTCATCTCTGAGCAATTGCTCGACGTTTGCAATTTCTCACCTGAGCGCTCTTTAGACTGTGCGAGAGGATGAGCAGAAGATTAGGTGGCTAGAGAAGCAAAGAGCCCCAGTGTTCTAAGGGCTACAAAAGCGCTTCCAAGGAAGGGTGCTGGCTAGCAAGAGCTTTCAGTGCTGGCACTTTTCATCTCTGAGCAATTGCTCGACGTTTGCAATTTCTCACCTGAGCTCTCTTTAGAGTGCGCGAGAGGATGAGCAGAAGATTAGGTGGCTAGAGAAGCCCAGAGCCCCAGTGTTCTTAGGCCTACAAAAGCGCTTCCAAGGAAGGGTGCTGGCTAGCAACAGCTTTCAGTGCTGGCACTTTTCATCTCTGAGCAATTGCTCGACGTTTGCAATTTCTCACCTGAGCTCTCTTTAGAGTGCGCGAGAGGATGAGCAGAAGATTAGGTGGCTAGAGAAGCCCAGAGCCCCAGTGTTCTTAGGGCTGCAAGAGTGCTTCCGAGGAAGGGTGCTGGCTAGCAACAGCTTTCAGTGCTGGCACTTTTCATCTCTGAGCAATTGCTCGACGTTTGCAGTTTCTCAACTGAGCTCTATTTCGACTGCGCGAGAGGATGAGCAGAAGATTAGGTGGCTAGAGAAGCCCAGAGCCCCACTGTTCTTAGGGCTACAAGAGCGCTTCCAAGGAAGGGTGCTGGCTAGCAACAGCTTTCAGTGCTGGCACTTTTCATCTCTGAGCAATTGCTCGACGTTTGCAATTTCTCAGCTCTTGTCTACGAAACAGAGAGATAGTGACCGTGATGTTTGGTGGCTAGAGAAGCGCAAAGCCCCAGTGTTGCTGCACCTGTGAAAGCGCTTCCAAGGAAGGGTGCTGGCTAGCAACAGCTTTCAGTGCTGGCACTTTTCATCTCTGAGCAATTGCTCAACGTTTGCAATTTCTCACCTGAGCTCTCTTTAGACTGCGCGAGAGGATGAGCAGAAGATGAGGTGGCTAGAGAAGCCCAGAGCCCCACTGTTCTTAGGGCTACAAGAGCGCTTCCAAGGAAGGGTGCTGGCTAGCAACAGCTTTCAGTGCTGGCACTTTTCATCTCTGAGCAATTGCTCGACGTTTGCAATTTCTCACCTGAGCGCTCTTTAGACTGCGCGAGAGGATGAACAGAAGATTAGGTGGCTAGAGAAGCACAGAGCCCCAGTGTTCTAAGGGCTACAAAAGCGCTTCCAAGGAAGGGTGCTGGCTAGCAAGAGCTTTCAGTGCTGGCACTTTTCATCTCTGAGCAATTGCTCGACGTTTGCAATTTCTCCCCTGAGCTCTCTTTTGACTGCGCGAGAGGATGAGCAGAAGATTAGGTGGCTAGAGAAGCCCAGACCCCAGTGTTCTTAGGGCTACAAAAGCGCTTCCAAGGAAGGGTGCTGGCTAGCAACAGCTTTCAGTGCTGGCAATTTTCATCTCTCAGCAATTACTCGACCTTTGCAATTTTTCAGCTCGTGTCTACGAGAAGGTAAGAAAATGGCCGTGACGTTTGGTGGCTAGAGAAGCGCAAAGCCCCAGTGTTGCTGCGCCTGTGAAAGCGCTTCCAAGGAAGGGTGCTGGCTAGCAACAGCTTTCAGTGCTGGCACTTTTCATCTCTGAGCAATTGCTCGACGTTTGCAATTTCTCACCTGAGATCTCTTTAGACTGCGCAAGAGGATGAGCAGAAGAGTAGGTGGCTAGAGAAGCCCAGAGCCCCAGTGTTCTTAGGGCTACAAGAGCGTTTCCAAGGAAGGGTGCTGGCTAGCAAGAGCTTTCAGTGCTGGCACTTTTCATCTCTGAGCAATTGCTCGACGTTTGCAATTTCTCACCTGAACTCTCTTTAGACTGCGCGAGAGGATGAGCAGAAGATTAGGTGGCTAGAGAAGCCCAGAGCCCCAGTGTTCTTAGGCCTACAAGAGCGCTTCCAAGGAAGGGTGCTGGCTAGCAACAGCTTTCAGTGCTGGCACTTTTCATCTCTGAGCAATTGCTCGACGTTTGCAATTTCTCGGCTCGTGTTTACGAGACGGAGAGATAGTGACCGTGATGTTTGGTGGCTAGAGAAGCGCAAAGCCCCAGTGTTGCTGCGCCTGTGAAAGCGCTTCCAAGGAAGGGTGCTGGCTAGCAAGAGCTTTCAGTGCTGGCACTTTTCATCTCTGAGCAATTGCTCGACGTTTGCAATTTCTCACCTGAGCGTTCTTTAGACTGCGTGAGAGGATGAGCAGAAGATTAGGTGGCTAGAGAAGCCCAGAGCCCCAGTGTTCTTAGGCCTACAAGAGCGCTTCCAAGGAAGGGTGCTGGCTAGCAACAGCTTTCAGTGCTGGCACTTTTCATCTCTGAGCAATTGCTGGACGTTTGCAATTTCTCACCTGAGCTCTCTTTAGACTGCGCGAGAGGATGAGCAGAAGATTAGGTGGCTAGAGAAGCCCAGAGCCCCAGTGTTCTTAGGCCTACAAAAGCGCTTCCGAGGAAGGGTGCTGGCTAGCAACAGCTTTCAGTGCTGGCACTTTTCATCTCTGAGCAATTGCTCGACGTTTGCAATTTCTCAGCTCTTGTCTACGAAACAGAGAGGTAGTGACCGTGACGTTTGGTGGCTAGAGAAGCGCAAAGCCCCAGTGTTGCTGCGCCTGTGAAAGCGCTTCCAAGGAAGGGTGCTGGCTAGCAACAGCTTTCAGTGCTGGCACTTTTCATCTCTGAGCAATTGCTCGACGTTTGCAATTTCTCACCTGAGCGCTCTTTAGACTGTGCGAGAGCATGAGCAGAAGATTAGGTGGCTAGAGAAGCAAAGAGCCCCAGTGTTCTAAGGGCTACAAAAGCGCTTCCAAGGAAGGGTGCTGGCTAGCAACAGCTTTCAGTGCTGGCACTTTTCATCTCTGAGCAACTGCTCGACGTTTGCAATTTCTCACCTGAGCTCTCTTTAGAGTGCGCGAGTGGATGAGCAGAAGATTAGGTGGCTAGAGAAGCCCAGAGCCCCAGTGTTCTTAGGGCTACAAAAGCGCTTCCGAGGAAGGGTGCTGGCTAGCAACAGCTTTCAGTGCTGGCACTTTTCATCTCTGAGCAATTGCTCGACGTTTGCAATTTCTCACCTGAGCTCTCTTTAGACTGCGCGAGAGGATGAGCAGAAGATTAGGTGGCTAGAGAAGCCCAGAGCCCCAGTGTTCTTAGGGCTGCAACAGTGCTTCCGAGGAAGGGTGCTGGCTAGCAACAGCTTTCAGTGCTGGCACTTTTCATCTCTGAGCAATTGCTCGATGTTTGCAATTTCTCAGCTCTTATGTACGATACAGAGATAGTGACCGTGATGTTTGGTGGCTAGAGAAGCGCAAAGCCCCAGTGTTGCTGCGCCTGTGAAAGCGCTTCCAAGGAAGGGTGCTGGCTAGCAAGAGCTTTCAGTGCTGGCACTTTTCATCTCTGAGCAATTGCTCAACGTTTGCAATCTCTCACCTGAGCTCTCTTTAGACTGCGCGAGAGGATGAGCAGAAGATTAGGTGGCTAGAGAAGCCCAGAGCCCCAGTGTTCTTAGGGCTACAAAAGCGCTTCCAAGGAAGGGTGCTGGCTAGCCACAGCTTTCAGTGCTGGCACTTTTCATCTCTGAGCAATTGCTCGACGTTTGCAATTTCTCAGCTCGTGTCTATGAGACGGAAAGAGAATGACCGTGATGTTTAGTGGGTAGAGAAGCGCAAAGCCCCAGTGTTGCTGCGCCTGTGAAAGCGCTTCCAAGGAAGGGTGCTGGCTAGCAACAGCTTTCAGTGCTGGCACTTTTCATCTCTGAGCAATTGCTCGACGTTTGCAATTTCTCCCCTGAGCGCTCTTTAGACTGCGCGAGAGGATGAGCAGAAGATTAGGTGGCTAGACAAGCCCAGAGCCCCAGTGTTCTAAGGGCTACAAAAGCGCTTCCAAGGAAGGGTGCTGGCTAGCAAGAGCTTTCAGTGCTGGCACTTTTCATCTCTGAGCAATTGCTCGACGTTTGCAATTTCTCCCCTGAGCTCTCTTTAGACTGCGCGAGAGGATGAGCAGAAGGTTAGGTGGCTAGTGAAGCCCAGAGCCCCAGTGTTCTTAGGCCTACAAAAGCGCTTCCAAGGAAGGGTGCTGGCTAGCAACAGCTTTCAGTGCTGGCACTTTTCATCTCTGAGCAATTGCTCGACGTTTGCAATTTCTCACCTGAGCTCTCTTTAGACTGCGCGAGAGGATGAGCAGAAGATTAGGTGGCTAGAGAAGCAAAGAGCCCCACTGTTCTTAGGCCTACAAAAGCGCTTCCGAGGAAGGGTGCTGGCTAGCAACAGCTTTCAGTGCTGGCACTTTTCATCTCTGAGCAATTGCTCGACGTTTGCAATTTCTCAGCTCGTGTCTATGAGAAGGAAAGAGAATGACCGTGATGTTTGGTGGGTAGAGTAGCGCAAAGCCCCAGTGTTGCTGCGCCTGTGAAAGCGCTTCCAAGGAAGGGTGCTGGCTAGCAACAGCTTTCAGTGCTGGCACTTTTCATCTCTGAGCAATTGCTCGACGTTTGCAATTTCTCACCTGAGCTCTCTTTAGACTGCGCGAGAGGATGAGCAGAAGATTAGGTGGCTAGAGAAGCCCAGAGCCCCACTGTTCTTAGGGCTAAAAGAGCGCTTCCAAGGAATGGTGCTGGCTAGCAACAGCTTTCAGTGCTGGCACTTTTCATCTCTGAGCAATTGCTCGACGTTTGCAATTTCTCAGCTCTTGTCTACGAAACAGAGAGATAGTGACCGTGATGTTTGGTGGCTAGAGAAGCGCAAAGCCCCAGTGTTGCTGCGCCTGTGAAAGCGCTTCCAAGGAAGGGTGCTGGCTAGCAACAGCTTTCAGTGCTGGCACTTTTCATCTCTGAGCAATTGCTCGACGTTTGCAATTTCTCACCTGAGCTCTCTTTAGACTGCGCGAGAGGATGAGCAGAAGGTTAGGTGGCTAGAGAAGCACAGAGCCCCAGTGTTCTAAGGGCTACAAAAGCGCTTCCAAGGAAGGGTGCTGGCTAGCAAGAGCTTTCAGTGCTGGCACTTTTCATCTCTGAGCAATTGCTCGACGTTTGCAATTTCTCCCCTGAGCTCTCTTTTGACTGCGCGAGAGGATGAGCAGAAGATTAGGTGGCTAGAGAAGCCCAGAGCCCCAGTGTTCTTAGGGCTGCAAGAGCGCTTCCGAGGAAGGGTGCTGGCTATCAACAGCTTTCAGTGCTGGCACTTTTCATCTCTGAGCAATTGCTCGACGTTTGCAATTTCTCAGCTCTTATGTACGAGACAGAGATAGTGACCGTGACGTTTGGTGGCTAGAGAAGCGCAAAGCCCCAGTGTTGCTGTGCCTGTGAAAGCGCTTCCAAGGAAGGGTGCTGGCTAGTAACAGCTTTCAGTGCTGGCACTTTTCATCTCTGAGCAATTGCTCGACGTTTGCAATTTCTCAACTCGTATCTACGAGACGGAAAGAGAATGACCGTGATGTTTGGTGGGTAGAGAAGCGCAAAGGCCCAGTGTTGCTGCGCCTGTGAAAGCGCTTCCAAGGAAGGGTGCTGGCTAGGAAGAGGTTTCAGTGCTGGCACTTTTCATCTCAGAGCAATTGCTCAACGTTTGCAATCTCTCACCTGAGCTCTCTTTAGACTGCGCGAGAGGATGAGCAGAAGATTAGGTGGCTAGAGAAGCAAAGAGCCCCACTGTTCTTAGGCCTACAAGAGCGCTTCCAAGGAAGGGTGCTGGCTAGCCACAGCTTTCAGTGCTGGCACTTTTCATCTCTGAGCAATTGCTCGACGTTTGCAATTTCTCAGCTCGTGTCTATGAGACGGAAAGAGAATGACCGTGATGTTTGGTGGCTAGAGAAGCGCAAAGCCCCAGTGTTGCTGCGCCTGTGAAAGCGCTTCCAAGGAAGGGTGCTGGCTAGCAACAGCTTTCAGTGCTGGCACTTTTCATCTCTGAGCAATTGCTCGACGTTTGCAATTTCTCCCCTGAGCGCTCTTTAGACTGCGCGAGAGGATGAGCAGAAGATTAGGTGGCTAGACAAGCCCAGAGCCCCAGTGTTCTAAGGGCTACAAAAGCGCTTCCAAGGAAGGGTGCTGGCTAGCAAGAGCTTTCAGTGCTGGCACTTTTCATCTCTGAGCAATTGCTCGACGTTTGCAATTTCTCCCCTGAGCTCTCTTTAGACTGCGCGAGAGGATGAGCAGAAGGTTAGGTGGCTAGAGAAGCCCAGAGCCCCAGTGTTCTTAGGCCTACAAAAGCGCTTCCAAGGAAGGGTGCTGGCTAGCAACAGCTTTCAGTGCTGGCACTTTTCATCTCTGAGCAATTGCTCGACGTTTGCAATTTCTCACCTGAGCTCTCTTTAGACTGCGCGAGAGGATGAGCAGAAGATTAGGTGGCTAGAGAAGCCCAGAGCCCCACTGTTCTTAGGCCTACAAAAGCGCTTCCAAGGAAGGGTGCTGGCTAGCAACAGCTTTCCGTGCTGGCACTTTTCATCTCTGAGCAATTGCTCGACGTTTGCAATTTCTCAGCTCGTATCTACGAGACGGAAAGAGAATGACCGTGATGTTTGGTGGGTAGAGTAGCGCAAAGCCCCAGTGTTGCTGCGCCTGTGAAAGCGCTTCCAAGGAAGGGTGCTGGCTAGCAAGAGCTTTCAGTGCTGGCACTTTTCATCTCTGAGCAATTGCTGGACGTTTGCAATTTCTCACCTGAGCTCTCTTTAGACTGCGCGAGAGGATGAGCAGAAGAGTAGGTGGCTAGAGAAGCCCAGAGCCCCACTGTTCTTAGGGCTACAAAAGCGCTTCCAAGGAAGGGTGTTGGCTAGCAACAGCTTTCAGTGCTGGCACTTTTCATCTCTGAGCAATTGCTCGACGTTTGCAATTTCTCAGCTCTTGTCTACGAAACAGAGAGGTAGTGACCGTGACGTTTGGTGGCTAGAGAAGCGCAAAGCCCCAGTGTTGCTGCGCCTGTGAAAGCGCTTCCAAGGAAGGGTGCTGGCTAGCAACAGCTTTCAGTGCTGGCACTTTTCATCTCTGAGCAATTGCTCGACGTTTGCAATTTCTCAACTGAGCTCTATTTCGACTGCGCGAGAGGATGAGCAGAAGATTAGGTGGCTAGAGAAGCCCAGAGCCCCACTGTTCTTAGGCCTACAAGAGCGCTTCCAAGGAAGGGTGCTGGCTAGCAACAGCTTTCAGTGCTGGCACTTTTCATCTCTGAGCAATTGCTCGACGTTTGCAATTTCTCACCTGAGCGCTCTTTAGACTGCGCGAGAGGATGAGCAGAAGATTAGGTGGCTAGAGAAGCCCAGAGCCCCAGTGTTCTAAGTGCTACAAAAGCGCTTCCAAGGAAGGGTGCTGGCTAGCAACAGCTTTCAGTGCTGGCACTTTTCATCTCTGAGCAATTGCTCGACGTTTGCAATTTCTCCCCTGAGCTCTCTTTTGACTGCGCGAGAGGATGAGCAGAAGATTAGGTGGCTAGAGAAGCCCAGAGCCCCACTGTTCTCAGGGCTGCAAGAGCGCTTCCGAGGAAGGGTGCTGGCTAGCAACAGCTTTCAGTGCTGGCACTTTTCATCTCTGAGCAATTGCTCGACGTTTGCAATTTCTCAGCTCTTATGTACGAGACAGAGATAGTGACCGTGACGTTTGGTGGCTAGAGAAGCGCAAAGCCCCAGTGTTGCTGTGCCTGTGAAAGCGCTTCCAAGGAAGGGTGCTGGCTAGTAACAGCTTTCAGTGCTGGCACTTTTCATCTCTGAGCAATTGCTCGACGTTTGCAATTTCTCAACTCGTATCTACGAGACGGAAAGAGAATGACCGTGATGTTTGGTGGGTAGAGAAGCGCAAAGGCCCAGTGTTGCTGCGCCTGTGAAAGCGCTTCCAAGGAAGGGTGCTGGCTAGCAAGAGCTTTCAGTGCTGGCACTTTTCATCTCTGAGCAATTGCTCAACGTTTGCAATCTCTCACCTGAGCTCTCTTTAGACTGCGCGAGAGGATGAGCAGAAGATTAGGTGGCTAGAGAAGCAAAGAGCCCCACTGTTCTTAGGCCTACAAAAGCGCTTCCAAGGAAGGGTGCTGGCTAGCCACAGCTTTCAGTGCTGGCACTTTTCATCTCTGAGCAATTGCTCGACGTTTGCAATTTCTCAGCTCGTGTCTATGAGACGGAAAGAGAATGACCGTGACGTTTGGTGGGTAGAGAAGCGCAAAGCCCCAGTGTTGCTGCGCCTGTGAAAGCGCTTCCAAGGAAGGGTGCTGGCTAGCAACAGCTTTCAGTGCTGGCACTTTTCATCTCTGAGCAATTGCTCGACGTTTGCAATTTCTCCCCTGAGCGCTCTTTAGACTGCGCGAGAGGATGAGCAGAAGATTAGGTGGCTAGAGAAGCAAAGAGCCCCAGTGTTCTAAGGGCTACAAAAGCGCTTCCAAGGAAGGGTTCTGGCTAGCAAGAGCTTTCAGTGCTGGCACTTTTCATCTCTGAGCAATTGCTCGACGTTTGCAATTTCTCCCCTGAGCTCTCTTTAGACTGCGCGAGAGGATGAGCAGAAGATTAGGTGGCTAGAGAAGCCCAGAGCCCCAGTGTTCTTAGGGCTACAAGAGCGCTTCCAATGAAGGGTGCTGGCTAGCCACAGCTTTCAGTGCTGGCACTTTTCATCTCTGAGCAATTGCTCGACGTTTGCAGTTTCTCAGCTCTTATGTACGAGACAGAGATAGTGACCGTGATGTTTGGTGGCTAGAGAAGCGCAAAGCCCCAGTGTTGCTGTGCCTGTGAAAGCGCTTCCAAGGAAGGGTGCTGGCTAGTAACAGCTTTCAGTGCTGGCACTTTTCATCTCTGAGCAATTGCTCGACGTTTGCAATTTCTCAACTCGTATCTACGAGACGGAAAGAGAATGACCGTGATGTTTGGTGGGTAGAGAAGCGCAAAGGCCCAGTGTTGCTGCGCCTGTGAAAGCGCTTCCAAGGAAGGGAGCTGGCTAGCAACAGCTTTCAGTGCTGGCACTTTTCATCTCAGAGCAATTGCTCAACGTTTGCAATCTCTCACCTGAGCTCTCTTTAGACTGCGCGAGAGGATGAGCAGAAGATTAGGTGGCTAGAGAAGCAAAGAGCCCCACTGTTCTTAGGCCTACAAAAGCGCTTCCAAGGAAGGGTGCTGGCTAGCCACAGCTTTCAGTGCTGGCACTTTTCATCTCTGAGCAATTGCTCGACGTTTGCAATTTCTCAGCTCGTGTCTATGAGACGGAAAGAGAATGACCGTGATGTTTGGTGGCTAGAGAAGCGCAAAGCCCCAGTGTTGCTGCGCCTGTGAAAGCGCTTCCAAGGAAGGGTGCTGGCTAGCAACAGCTTTCAGTGCTGGCACTTTTCATCTCTGAGCAATTGCTCGACGTTTGCAATTTCTCCCCTGAGCGCTCTTTAGACTGCGCGAGAGGATGAGCAGAAGATTAGGTGGCTAGAGAAGCAAAGAGCCCCAGTGTTCTAAGGGCTACAAAAGCGCTTCCAAGGAAGGGTGCTGGCTATCAAGAGCTTTCAGTGCTGGCACTTTTCATCTCTGAGCAATTGCTCGACGTTTGCAATTTCTCAGCTCTTGTCTACGAAACAGAGAGATAGTGACCGTGACGTTTGGTGGGTAGAGAAGCGCAAAGCCCCAGTGTTGCTGCGCCTGTGAAAGCGCTTCCAAGGAAGGGTGCTGGCTAGCAACAGCTTTCAGTGCTGGCACTTTTCATCTCTGAGCAGTTGCTCGACATTTACAGTCTCTCACCTGAGCTCTCTTTAGACTGCGCGAGAGGATGAGCAGAAGATTAGGTGGCTAGAGAAGCCCACAACCCCAGTGTCCTTAGGCCTACAAAAGCGCTTCCAAGGAAGGGTGCTGGCTAGCAAGAGCTTTCAGTGCTGGCACTTTTCATCTCTGAGCAATTGCTCGACGTTTGCAATTTCTCAGCTCGTGTCTATGAGACGGAAAGAGAATGACCGTGATGTTTGGTGGGTACAGAAGCGCAAAGCCCCAGTGTTGCTGCGCCTGTGAAAGCGCTTCCAAGGAAGGGTGCTGGCTAGCAACAGCTTTCAGTGCTGGCACTTTTCCTCTCTGAGCAATTGCTCGACGTTTGCAATTTCTCACCTGAGCTCTCTTTAGACTGCGCGAGAGGATGAGCAGAAGAGTAGGTGGCTAGAGAAGCCCAGAGCCCCACTGTTCTTAGGCCTACAAAAGCGCTTCCAAGGAAGGGTGCTGGCTAGCAACAGCTTTCAGTGCTGTCACTTTTCGTCTTTGAACAGTTGCTCGACGTTTGCAATTTCTCAGCTCTTGTCTACGAGACTGAAAGAGAATGACCGTGATGTTTGGTGGGTAGAGTAGCGCAAAGCCCCAGTGTTGCTGCGCCTGTGAAAGCGCTTCCAAGGCAGGGTGCTGGCTAGCAACAGCTTTCAGTGCTGGCACTTTTCATCTCTGAGCAATTGCTGGACATTTGCAATTTCACACCTGAGCTCTCTTTAGACTGCGCGAGAGGATGAGCAGAAGATTAGGTGGCTAGAGAAGCCCAGAGCCCCAGTGTTCTTAGGGCTACAAGAGCGCTTCCAAGGAAGGGTGCTGGCTAGCAACAGCTTTCAGTGCTGGCACTTTTCATCTCTGAGCAATTGCTCGACGTTTGCAATTTCTCAGCTCTTGTCTACGAAACAGAGAGATAGTGACCGTGACGTTTGGTGGGTAGAGAAGCGCAAAGCCCCAGTGTTGCTGCGCCTGTGAAAGCGCTTCCAAGGAAGGGTGCTGGCTAGCAACAGCTTTCAGTGCTGGCACTTTTCATCTCTGAGCAATTGCTCGACGTTTGCAATTTCTCACCTGAGCGCTCTTTAGACTGCGCGAGAGGATGAGCAGAAGATTAGGTGGCTAGAGAAGCCCAGAGCCCCAGTGTTCTAAGGGCTACAAAAGCGCTTCCAAGGAAGGGTGCTGGCTAGCAAGAGCTTTCAGTGCTGGCACTTTTCATCTCTGAGCAATTGCTCGACGTTTGCAATTTCTCACCTGAGCTCTCTTTTGACTGCGCGAGAGGATGAGCAGAAGAGTAGGTGGCTAGAGAAGCCCAGAGCCCCAGTGTTCTTAGGCCTACAAGAGCGCTTCCAAGGAAGGGTGCTGGCTAGCAACAGCTTTCAGTGCTGGCACTTTTCATCTCTGAGCAATTGCTCGACGTTTGCAATTTCTCACCTGAGCTCTCTTTAGACTGCGCGAGAGGATGAGCAGAAGATTAGGTGGCTAGAGAAGCCCAGAGCCCCACTGTTCTTAGGCCTACAAAAGCGCTTCCGAGGAAGGGTGCTGGCTAGCAACAGCTTTCAGTGCTGGCACTTTTCATCTCTGAGCAATTGCTCGACGTTTGCAATTTCTCAGCTCTTGTCTACGAAACAGAGAGGTAGTGACCGTGACGTTTGGTGGCTAGAGAAGCGCAAAGCCCCAGTGTTGCTGCGCCTGTGAAAGCGCTTCCAAGGAAGGGTGATGGCTAGCAACAGCTTTCAGTGCTGGCACTTTTCATCTCTGAGCAATTGCTCGACGTTTGCAATTTCTCACCTGAGCGCTCTTTAGACTGCGCGAGAGGATGAGCAGAAGATTAGGTGGCTAGAGAAGCAAAGAGCCCCAGTGTTCTAAGGGCTACAAAAGCGCTTCCAAGGAAGGGTGCTGGCTATCAAGAGCTTTCAGTGCTGGCACTTTTCATCTCTGAGCAATTGCTCGACGTTTGCAATTTCTCACCTGAGATCTCTTTAGACTGCGCGAGAGGATGAGCAGAAGATTAGGTGGCTAGAGAAGCCCAGAGCCCCAGTGTTCTTAGGGCTACAAGAGCGCTTCCAAGGAAGGGTGCTGGCTAGCAAGAGCTTTCAGTGCTGGCACTTTTCATCTCTGAGCAATTGCTCGACGTTTGCAATTTCTCACCTGAGCTCTCTTTAGACTGCGCGAGAGGATGAGCAGAAGATTAGGTGGCTAGAGAAGCCCAGAGCCCCAGTGTTCTTAGGGCTGCAAGAGCGCTTCCGAGGAAGGGTGCTGGCTAGCAACAGCTTTCAGTGCTGGCACTTTTCATCTCTGAGCAATTGCTCGACGTTTGCAATTTCTCAGCTCGTGTGTACGAGACAGAGATAGTGACCGTGATGTTTGGTGGCTAGAGAAGCGCAAAGCCCCAGTGTTGCTGTGCCTGTGAAAGCGCTTCCAAGGAAGGGTGCTGGCTAGCAACAGCTTTCAGTGCTGGCACTTTTCATCTCTGAGCAATTGCTCGACGTTTGCAATTTTTCAACTCGTATCTACGTGTCGGAAAGAGAATGACCGTGATGTTTGGTGGCTAGAGAAGCGCAAAGCCCCAGTGTTGCTGCGCCTGTGAAAGCGCTTCCAAGGAAGGGTGCTGGCTAGCCACAGCTTTCAGTGCTGGCACTTTTCATCTCTGAGCAATTGCTGGACGTTTGCCATCTCTCACCTGAGCTCTCTTTAGACTGCGCGAGAGGATGAGCAGAAGATTAGGTGGCTAGAGAAGCAAAGAGCCCCACTGTTCTTAGGGCTACAAAAGCGCTTCCAAGGAAGGGTGCTGGCTAGCCACAGCTTTCAGTGCTGGCACTTTTCATCTCTGAGCAATTGCTCGACGTTTGCAATTTCTCAGCTCGTGTCTATGAGATGGAAAGAGAATGACCGTGATGTTTGGTGGGTAGAGAAGCGCAAAGCCCCAGTGTTGCTGCGCCTGTGAAAGCGCTTCCAAGGAAGGGTGCTGGCTAGCAACAACTTTCAGTGCTGGCACTTTTCATCTCTGAGCAATTGCTCGACGTTTGCAATTTCTCACCTGAGCTCTCTTTAGACTGCGCGAGAGGATGAGCAGAAGATTAGGTGGCTAGAGAAGCAAAGAGCCCCAGTGTTCTAAGGGCTACAAAAGCACTTCCAAGGAAGGGTGCTGGCTAGCAACAGCTTTCAGTGCTGGCACTTTTCATCTCTGAGCAATTGCTCGACGTTTGCAATTTCTCAGCTCGTGTCTACGAGACGGAAAGAGAATGACCGTGATGTTTGGTGGGTAGAGAAGCGCAAAGCCCCAGTGTTGCTGCGCCTGTGAAAGCGCTTCCAAGGAAGGGTGCTGGCTAGCAACAGCTTTCAGTGCTGGCACTTTTCATCTCTGAGCAATTGCTGGACGTTTGCAATTTCTCACCTGAGCGCTCTTTAGACTGCGCGAGAGGATGAGCAGAAGAGTAGGTGGTGAGAGAAGCCCAGAGCACCAGTGTGCTTAGGGCTACAAAAGCGCTTCCAAGGAAGGGTGCTGGCTAGCCACAGCTTTCAGTGCTGGCACTTTTCATCTCTGAGCAATTGCTCGACGTTTGCAATTTCTCAGCTCGTGTCTATGAGACGGAAAGAGAATGACCATGACGTTTCGTGGCTAGAGAAGCGCAAAGCCCCAGTGTTGCTGCGCCTGTGGAAGCGCTTCCAAGGAAGGGTGCTGGCTAGCAACAGCTTTCAGTGCTGGCACTTTTCATCTCTGAGCAATTGCTCGACGTTTGCAATTTCTCACCTGAGCTCTCTTTAGACTGCGCGAGAGGATGAGCAGAAGATTAGGTGGCTAGAGAAGCCCAGAGCCCCAGTGTTCTTAGGCCTACAAAAGCGCTTCCAAGGAAGGGTGCTGGCTAGCAACAGCTTTCAGTGCTGGCACTTTTCATCTCTGAGCAATTGCTCGACGTTTGCAATTTCTCAGCTCTTGTCTACGAAACAGAGAGATAGTGACCGTGATGTTTGGTGGCTATAGAAGCGCAAAGCCCCAGTGTTGCTGCGCCTGTGAAAGCGCTTCCAAGGAAGGGTGCTGGCTAGCAACAGCTTTCAGTGCTGCCACTTTTCATCTCTGAGCAATTGCTGGACATTTGCAATTTCACACCTGAGCTCTCTTTAGACTGCGCGAGAGGATGAGCAGAAGATTAGGTGGCTAGAGAAGCCCAGAGCCCCACTGTTCTTAGGCCTACAAAAGCGCTTCCGAGGAAGGGTGCTGGCTAGCAACAGCTTTCAGTGCTGGCACTTTTCATCTCTGAGCAATTGCTCGACGTTTGCAATTTCTCAGCTCTTATCTACGAGACAGAGAGATAGTGACCGTGACGTTTGGTGGGTAGAGAAGCGCAAAGCCCCAGTGTTGCTGCGCCTGTGAAAGCGCTTCCAAGGAAGGGTGATGGCTAGCAACAGCTTTCAGTGCTGGCACTTTTCATCTCTGAGCAATTGCTCGACGTTTGCAATTTCTCACCTGAGCGCTCTTTAGACTGCGCGAGAGGATGAGCAGAAGATTAGGTGGCTAGAGAAGCCCAGAGCCCCAGTGTTCTTAGGGCTACAAGAGCGCTTCCAAGGAAGGGTGCTGGCTAGCAAGAGCTTTCAGTGCTGGCACTTTTCATCTCTGAGCAATTGCTGGACGTTTGCAATTTCTCACCTGAGCTCTCTTTAGACTGCGCGAGAGGATGAGCAGAAGATTAGGTGGCTAGAGAAGCCCAGAGCCCCAGTGTTCTTAGGGCTGCAAGAGCGCTTCCGAGGAAGGGTGCTGGCTAGCAACAGCTTTCAGTGCTGGCACTTTTCATCTCTTAGCAATTGCTCGACATTTGCAATTTCTCAGCACGTGTGTACGAGACAGAGATAGTGACCGTGATGTTTGGTGGGTAGAGAAGCGCAAAGCCCCAGTGTTGCTGTGCCTGTGAAAGCGCTTCCAAGGAAGGGTGCTGGCTAGTAACAGCTTTCAGTGCTGGCACTTTTCATCTCTGAGCAATTGCTCGACGTTTGCAATTTTTCAACTCGTATCTACGAGTCGGAAAGAGAATGACCGTGATGTTTGGTGGCTAGAGAAGCGCAAAGCCCCAGTGTTGCTGCGCCTGTGAAAGCGCTTCCAAGGAAGGGTGCTGGCTAGCCACAGCTTTCAGTGCTGGCACTTTTCATCTCTGAGCAATTGCTGGACGTTTGCAATTTCTCACCTGAGCTCTCTTTAGACTGCGCGAGAGGATGAGCAGAAGATTAGGTGGCTAGAGAAGCAAAGAGCCCCAGTTTTCTTAGGGCTACAAAAGCGCTTCCAAGGAAGGGTGCTGGCTAGCCACAGCTTTCAGTGCTGGCACTTTTCATCTCTGAGCAATTGCTCGACGTTTGCAATTTCTCAGCTCGTGTCTATGAGATGGAAAGAGAATGACCGTGATGTTTGGTGGGTAGAGAAGCGCAAAGCCCCAGTGTTGCTGCGCCTGTGAAAGCGCTTCCAAGGAAGGGTGCTGACTAGCAAGAGCTTTCAGTGCTGGCACTTTTCATCTCTGAGCAATTGCTCGACGTTTGCAATTTCTCACCTGAGCTCTCTTTAGACTGCGCGAGAGGATGAGCAGAAGATTAGGTGGCTAGAGAAGCAAAGAGCCCCAGTGTTCTAAGGGCTACAAAAGCGCTTCCAAGGAAGGGTGCTGGCTAGCAACAGCTTTCAGTGCTGGCACTTTTCATCTCTGAGCAATTGCTCGACGTTTGCAATTTCTCAACTCGTATCTACGAGACGGAAAGAGAATGACCGTGATGTTTGGTGGCTATAGAAGCGCAAAGCCCCAGTGTTGCTGCGCCTGTGAAAGCGCTTCCAAGGAAGGGTGCTGGCTAGCAACAGCTTTCAGTGCTGGCACTTTTCATCTCTGAGCAATTGCTGGACGTTTGCAATTTCTCACCTGAGCGCTCTTTAGACTGCGCGAGAGGATGAGCAGAAGATTAGGTGGCTAGAGAAGCCCAGAGCCCCAGTATGCTTAGGGCTACAAAAGCGCTTCCAAGGAAGGGTGCTGGCTAGCCACAGCTTTCAGTGCTGGCACTTTTCATCTCTGAGCAATTGCGCGACGTTTGCAATTTCTCAGCTCGTGTCTATGAGACGGAAAGAGAATAACCGTGATGTTTGGTGGCTAGAGAAGCGCAAAGCCCCAGTGTTGCTGCGCCTGTGAAAGCGCTTCCAAGGAAGGGTGCTGGCTAGCAACAGCTTTCAGTGCTGGCACTTTTCATCTCTGAGCAATTGCTCGACATTTGCAATTTCTCCCCTGAGCTCTCTTTAGACTGCGCGAGAGGATGAGCAGAAGATTAGGTGGCTAGAGAAGCCCAGAGCCCCAGTGTGCTTAGGCCTACAAAAGCGCTTCCAAGGAAGGGTGCTGGCTAGCAACAGCTTTCAGTGCTGCCACTTTTCATCTTTGAACAGTTGCTCGACGTTTGCAATTTCTCAGCTCTTGTCTACGAGACTGAAAGAGAATGACCGTGATGTTTGGTGGCTAGAGAAGCGCAAAGCCCCAGTGTTGCTGCGCCTGTGAAAGCGCTTCCAAGGAAGGGTGCTGGCTAGCAACAGCTTTCAGTGCTGGCACTTTTCATCTCTGAGCAATTGCTCGACATTTACAATCTCTCACCTGAGCTCTCTTTAGACTGCGCGAGAGGATGAGCAGAAGATTAGGTGGCTAGAGAAGCCCAGAGCCCCAGTGTGCTTAGGGCTACAAAAGCACTTCCAAGGAAGGGTGCTGGCTAGCAAGAGCTTTCAGTGCTGGCACTTTTCATCTCTGAGCAATTGCTCGACGTTTGCAATTTCTCAGCTGGTGTCTATGAGACTGAAAGACAACGACCATGACGTTTGGTGGGTAGAGAAGCGCAAAGCCCCAGTGTTGCTGCGCCTGTGAAAGCGCTTCCAAGGAAGGGTGCTGGCTAGCAACAGCTTTCAGTGCTGGCACTTTTCATCTCTGAGCAATTGCTCGACGTTTGCAATTTCTCACCTGAGCTCTCTTTAGACTGCGCGAGAGGATGAGCAGAAGATTAGGTGGCTAGAGAAGCCCAGAGCCCCACTGTTCTTAGGGCTACAAAAGCGCTTCCAAGGAAGGGTGCTGGCTAGCAACAGCTTTCAGTGCTGGCACTTTTCGTCTTTGAACAGTTGCTCGACGTTTGCAATTTCTCAGCTCTTGTCTACGAGACTGAAAGAGAATGACCGTGATGTTTGGTGGGTAGAGTAGCGCAAAGCCCCAGTGTTGCTGCGCCTGTGAAAGCGCTTCCAAGGTAGGGTGCTGGCTAGCAACAGCTTTCAGTGCTGGCACTTTTCATCTCTGAGCAATTGCTGGACGTTTGCAATTTCTCACCTGAGCTCTCTTTAGAGTGCGCGAGAGGATGAGCAGAAGATTAGGTGGCTAGAGAAGCACAGAGCCCCAGTGTTCTAAGGGCTACAAAAGCGCTTCCAAGGAAGGGTGCTGGCTAGCAAGAGCTTTCAGTGCTGGCACTTTTCATCTCTGAGCAATTGCTCGACGTTTGCAATTTCTCCCCTGAGCTCTCTTTTGACTGCGCGAGAGGATGAGCAGAAGATTAGGTGGCTAGAGAAGCCCAGAGCCCCAGTGTTCTTAGGGCTGCAAGAGCGCTTCCGAGGAAGGGTGCTGGCTATCAACAGCTTTCAGTGCTGGCACTTTTCATCTCTGAGCAATTGCTCGACGTTTGCAATTTCTCAGCTCTTATGTACGAGACAGAGATAGTGACCGTGACGTTTGGTGGCTAGAGAAGCGCAAAGCCCCAGTGTTGCTGTGCCTGTGAAAGCGCTTCCAAGGAAGGGTGCTGGCTAGTAACAGCTTTCAGTGCTGGCACTTTTCATCTCTGAGCAATTGCTCGACGTTTGCAATTTCTCAACTCGTATCTACGAGACGGAAAGAGAATGACCGTGATGTTTGGTGGGTAGAGAAGCGCAAAGGCCCAGTGTTGCTGCGCCTGTGAAAGCGCTTCCAAGGAAGGGTGCTGGCTAGGAAGAGGTTTCAGTGCTGGCACTTTTCATCTCAGAGCAATTGCTCAACGTTTGCAATCTCTCACCTGAGCTCTCTTTAGACTGCGCGAGAGGATGAGCAGAAGATTAGGTGGCTAGAGAAGCAAAGAGCCCCACTGTTCTTAGGCCTACAAAAGCGCTTCCAAGGAAGGGTGCTGGCTAGCCACAGCTTTCAGTGCTGGCACTTTTCATCTCTGAGCAATTGCTCGACGTTTGCAATTTCTCAGCTCGTGTCTATGAGACGGAAAGAGAATGACCGTGATGTTTGGTGGCTAGAGAAGCGCAAAGCCCCAGTGTTGCTGCGCCTGTGAAAGCGCTTCCAAGGAAGGGTGCTGGCTAGCAACAGCTTTCAGTGCTGGCACTTTTCATCTCTGAGCAATTGCTCGACGTTTGCAATTTCTCCCCTGAGCGCTCTTTAGACTGCGCGAGAGGATGAGCAGAAGATTAGGTGGCTAGACAAGCCCAGAGCCCCAGTGTTCTAAGGGCTACAAAAGCGCTTCCAAGGAAGGGTGCTGGCTAGCAACAGCTTTCAGTGCTGGCACTTTTCATCTCTGAGCAATTGCTCGACGTTTGCAATTTCTCACCTGAGCTCTCTTTAGACTGCGCGAGAGGATGAGCAGAAGATTAGGTGGCTAGAGAAGCCCAGAGCCCCACTGTTCTTAGGCCTACAAAAGCGCTTCCAAGGAAGGGTGCTGGCTAGCAACAGCTTTCCGTGCTGGCACTTTTCATCTCTGAGCAATTGCTCGACGTTTGCAATTTCTCAGCTCGTATCTACGAGACGGAAAGAGAATGACCGTGATGTTTGGTGGGTAGAGTAGCGCAAAGCCCCAGTGTTGCTGCGCCTGTGAAAGCGCTTCCAAGGAAGGGTGCTGGCTAGCAAGAGCTTTCAGTGCTGGCACTTTTCATCTCTGAGCAATTGCTGGACGTTTGCAATTTCTCACCTGAGCTCTCTTTAGACTGCGCGAGAGGATGAGCAGAAGAGTAGGTGGCTAGAGAAGCAAAGAGCCCCACTGTTCTTAGGGCTACAAAAGCGCTTCCAAGGAAGGGTGTTGGCTAGCAACAGCTTTCAGTGCTGGCACTTTTCATCTCTGAGCAATTGCTCGACGTTTGCAATTTCTCAGCTCTTGTCTACGAAACAGAGAGGTAGTGACCGTGACGTTTGGTGGCTAGAGAAGCGCAAAGCCCCAGTGTTGCTGCGCCTGTGAAAGCGCTTCCAAGGAAGGGTGCTGGCTAGCAACAGCTTTCAGTGCTGGCACTTTTCATCTCTGAGCAATTGCTCGACGTTTGCAATTTCTCAACTGAGCTCTATTTCGACTGCGCGAGAGGATGAGCAGAAGATTAGGTGGCTAGAGAAGCCCAGAGCCCCACTGTTCTTAGGGCTACAAGAGCGCTTCCAAGGAAGGGTGCTGGCTAGCAACAGCTTTCAGTGCTGGCACTTTTCATCTCTGAGCAATTGCTCGACGTTTGCAATTTCTCACCTGAGCGCTCTTTAGACTGCGCGAGAGGATGAGCAGAAGATTAGGTGGCTAGAGAAGCCCAGAGCCCCAGTGTTCTAAGTGCTACAAAAGCGCTTCCAAGGAAGGGTGCTGGCTAGCAACAGCTTTCAGTGCTGGCACTTTTCATCTCTGAGCAATTGCTCGACGTTTGCAATTTCTCCCCTGAGCTCTCTTTTGACTGCGCGAGAGGATGAGCAGAAGATTAGGTGGCTAGAGAAGCCCAGAGCCCCACTGTTCTCAGGGCTGCAAGAGCGCTTCCGAGGAAGGGTGCTGGCTAGCAACAGCTTTCAGTGCTGGCACTTTTCATCTCTGAGCAATTGCTCGACGTTTGCAATTTCTCAGCTCTTATGTACGAGACAGAGATAGTGACCGTGACGTTTGGTGGCTAGAGAAGCGCAAAGCCCCAGTGTTGCTGTGCCTGTGAAAGCGCTTCCAAGGAAGGGTGCTGGCTAGTAACAGCTTTCAGTGCTGGCACTTTTCATCTCTGAGCAATTGCTCGACGTTTGCAATTTCTCAACTCGTATCTACGAGACGGAAAGAGAATGACCGTGATGTTTGGTGGGTAGAGAAGCGCAAAGGCCCAGTGTTGCTGCGCCTGTGAAAGCGCTTCCAAGGAAGGGTGCTGGCTAGCAAGAGCTTTCAGTGCTGGCACTTTTCATCTCTGAGCAATTGCTCAACGTTTGCAATCTCTCACCTGAGCTCTCTTTAGACTGCGCGAGAGGATGAGCAGAAGATTAGGTGGCTAGAGAAGCAAAGAGCCCCAGTGTTCTTAGGCCTACAAAAGCGCTTCCAAGGAAGGGTGCTGGCTAGCCACAGCTTTCAGTGCTGGCACTTTTCATCTCTGAGCAATTGCTCGACGTTTGCAATTTCTCAGCTCGTGTCTATGAGACGGAAAGAGAATGACCGTGACGTTTGGTGGGTAGAGAAGCGCAAAGCCCCAGTGTTGCTGCGCCTGTGAAAGCGCTTCCAAGGAA
The DNA here is from genome assembly GCA_037962945.1 of Sarcoramphus papa. Lineage (NCBI taxonomy): Eukaryota > Metazoa > Chordata > Aves > Accipitriformes > Cathartidae > Sarcoramphus > Sarcoramphus papa. The sequence continues at coordinate 97,788,334 of CM075586.1, forward strand.
GGGTGCTGGCTAGCAACAGCTTTCAGTGCTGGCACTTTTCATCTCTGAGCAATTGCTCGACGTTTGCAATTTCTCCCCTGAGCGCTCTTTAGACTGCGCGAGAGGATGAGCAGAAGATTAGGTGGCTAGAGAAGCAAAGAGCCCCAGTGTTCTAAGGGCTACAAAAGCGCTTCCAAGGAAGGGTTCTGGCTAGCAAGAGCTTTCAGTGCTGGCACTTTTCATCTCTGAGCAATTGCTCGACGTTTGCAATTTCTCCCCTGAGCTCTCTTTAGACTGCGCGAGAGGATGAGCAGAAGATTAGGTGGCTAGAGAAGCCCAGAGCCCCACTGTTCTTAGGGCTACAAGAGCGCTTCCAAGGAAGGGTGCTGGCTAGCCACAGCTTTCAGTGCTGGCACTTTTCATCTCTGAGCAATTGCTCGACGTTTGCAATTTCTCAGCTCTTATGTACGAGACAGAGATAGTGACCGTGATGTTTGGTGGCTAGAGAAGCGCAAAGCCCCAGTGTTGCTGTGCCTGTGAAAGCGCTTCCAAGGAAGGGTGCTGGCTAGTAACAGCTTTCAGTGCTGGCACTTTTCATCTCTGAGCAATTGCTCGACGTTTGCAATTTCTCAACTCGTATCTACGAGACGGAAAGAGAATGACCGTGATGTTTGGTGGGTAGAGAAGCGCAAAGGCCCAGTGTTGCTGCGCCTGTGAAAGCGCTTCCAAGGAAGGGAGCTGGCTAGCAACAGCTTTCAGTGCTGGCACTTTTCATCTCAGAGCAATTGCTCAACGTTTGCAATCTCTCACCTGAGCTCTCTTTAGACTGCGCGAGAGGATGAGCAGAAGATTAGGTGGCTAGAGAAGCAAAGAGCCCCACTGTTCTTAGGCCTACAAAAGCGCTTCCAAGGAAGGGTGCTGGCTAGCCACAGCTTTCAGTGCTGGCACTTTTCATCTCTGAGCAATTGCTCGACGTTTGCAATTTCTCAGCTCGTGTCTATGAGACGGAAAGAGAATGACCGTGATGTTTGGTGGCTAGAGAAGCGCAAAGCCCCAGTGTTGCTGCGCCTGTGAAAGCGCTTCCAAGGAAGGGTGCTGGCTAGCAACAGCTTTCAGTGCTGGCACTTTTCATCTCTGAGCAATTGCTCGACGTTTGCAATTTCTCACCTGAGCGCTCTTTAGACTGCGCGAGAGGATGAGCAGAAGATTAGGTGGCTAGAGAAGCAAAGAGCCCCAGTGTTCTAAGGGCTACAAAAGCGCTTCCAAGGAAGGGTGCTGGCTATCAACAGCTTTCAGTGCTGGCACTTTTCATCTCTGAGCAATTGCTCGACGTTTGCAATTTCTCAGCTCTTGTCTACGAAACAGAGAGATAGTGACCGTGACGTTTGGTGGGTAGAGAAGCGCAAAGCCCCAGTGTTGCTGCGCCTGTGAAAGCGCTTCCAAGGAAGGGTGCTGGCTAGCAACAGCTTTCAGTGCTGGCACTTTTCATCTCTGAGCAGTTGCTCGACATTTACAGTCTCTCACCTGAGCTCTCTTTAGACTGCGCGAGAGGATGAGCAGAAGATTAGGTGGCTAGAGAAGCCCACAACCCCAGTGTCCTTAGGCCTACAAAAGCGCTTCCAAGGAAGGGTGCTGGCTAGCAAGAGCTTTCAGTGCTGGCACTTTTCATCTCTGAGCAATTGCTCGACGTTTGCAATTTCTCAGCTCGTGTCTATGAGACTGAAATAGAATGACCGTGACGTTTGGTGGGTACAGAAGCGCAAAGCCCCAGTGTTGCTGCGCCTGTGAAAGCGCTTCCAAGGAAGGGTGCTGGCTAGCAACAGCTTTCAGTGCTGGCACTTTTCCTCTCTGAGCAATTGCTCGACGTTTGCAATTTCTCACCTGAGCTCTCTTTAGACTGCGCGAGAGGATGAGCAGAAGAGTAGGTGGCTAGAGAAGCCCAGAGCCCCACTGTTCTTAGGCCTACAAAAGCGCTTCCAAGGAAGGGTGCTGGCTAGCAACAGCTTTCAGTGCTGTCACTTTTCGTCTTTGAACAGTTGCTCGACGTTTGCAATTTCTCAGCTCTTGTCTACGAGACTGAAAGAGAATGACCGTGATGTTTGGTGGGTAGAGTAGCGCAAAGCCCCAGTGTTGCTGCGCCTGTGAAAGCGCTTCCAAGGAAGGGTGCTGGCTAGCAACAGCTTTCAGTGCTGGCACTTTTCATCTCTGAGCAATTGCTGGACATTTGCAATTTCACACCTGAGCTCTCTTTAGACTGCGCGAGAGGATGAGCAGAAGATTAGGTGGCTAGAGAAGCCCAGAGCCCCAGTGTTCTTAGGGCTACAAGAGCGCTTCCAAGGAAGGGTGCTGGCTAGCAACAGCTTTCAGTGCTGGCACTTTTCATCTCTGAGCAATTGCTCGATGTTTGCAATTTCTCAGCTCTTGTCTACGAAACAGAGAGATAGTGACCGTGACGTTTGGTGGGTAGAGAAGCGCAAAGCCCCAGTGTTGCTGCGCCTGTGAAAGCGCTTCCAAGGAAGGGTGCTGGCTAGCAACAGCTTTCAGTGCTGGCACTTTTCATCTCTGAGCAATTGCTCGACGTTTGCAATTTCTCACCTGAGCGCTCTTTAGACTGCGCGAGAGGATGAGCAGAAGATTAGGTGGCTAGAGAAGCCCAGAGCCCCAGTGTTCTAAGGGCTACAAAAGCGCTTCCAAGGAAGGGTGCTGGCTAGCAAGAGCTTTCAGTGCTGGCACTTTTCATCTCTGAGCAATTGCTCGACGTTTGCAATTTCTCACCTGAGCTCTCTTTAGACTGCGCGAGAGGATGAGCAGAAGAGTAGGTGGCTAGAGAAGCCCAGAGCCCCAGTGTTCTTAGGCCTACAAGAGCGCTTCCAAGGAAGGGTGCTGGCTAGCAACAGCTTTCAGTGCTGGCACTTTTCATCTCTGAGCAATTGCTCGACGTTTGCAATTTCTCACCTGAGCTCTCTTTAGACTGCGCGAGAGGATGAGCAGAAGATTAGGTGGCTAGAGAAGCCCAGAGCCCCACTGTTCTTAGGCCTACAAAAGCGCTTCCGAGGAAGGGTGCTGGCTAGCAACAGCTTTCAGTGCTGGCACTTTTCATCTCTGAGCAATTGCTCGACGTTTGCAATTTCTCAGCTCTTGTCTACGAAACAGAGAGGTAGTGACCGTGACGTTTGGTGGCTAGAGAAGCGCAAAGCCCCAGTGTTGCTGCGCCTGTGAAAGCGCTTCCAAGGAAGGGTGCTGGCTAGCAAGAGCTTTCAGTGCTGGCACTTTTCATCTCTGAGCAATTGCTCGACGTTTGCAATTTCTCACCTGAGCGCTCTTTAGACTGCGCGAGAGGATGAGCAGAAGATTAGGTGGCTAGAGAAGCAAAGAGCCCCAGTGTTCTAAGGGCTACAAAAGCGCTTCCAAGGAAGGGTGCTGGCTATCAAGAGCTTTCAGTGCTGGCACTTTTCATCTCTGAGCAATTGCTCGACGTTTGCAATTTCTCACCTGAGATCTCTTTAGACTGCGCGAGAGGATGAGCAGAAGATTAGGTGGCTAGAGAAGCCCAGAGCCCCAGTGTTCTTAGGGCTACAAGAGCGCTTCCAAGGAAGGGTGCTGGCTAGCAAGAGCTTTCAGTGCTGGCACTTTTCATCTCTGAGCAATTGCTCGACTTTTGCAATTTCTCACCTGAGCTCTCTTTAGACTGCGCGAGAGGATGAGCAGAAGATTAGGTGGCTAGAGAAGCCCAGAGCCCCAGTGTTCTTAGGGCTGCAAGAGCGCTTCCGAGGAAGGGTGCTGGCTAGCAACAGCTTTCAGTGCTGGCACTTTTCATCTCTGAGCAATTGCTCGACGTTTGCAATTTCTCAGCTCGTGTGTACGAGACAGAGATAGTGACCGTGATGTTTGGTGGCTAGAGAAGCGCAAAGCCCCAGTGTTGCTGTGCCTGTGAAAGCGCTTCCAAGGAAGGGTGCTGGCTAGCAACAGCTTTCAGTGCTGGCACTTTTCATCTCTGAGCAATTGCTCGACGTTTGCAATTTTTCAACTCGTATCTACGTGTCGGAAAGAGAATGACCGTGATGTTTGGTGGCTAGAGAAGCGCAAAGCCCCAGTGTTGCTGCGCCTGTGAAAGCGCTTCCAAGGAAGGGTGCTGGCTAGCCACAGCTTTCAGTGCTGGCACTTTTCATCTCTGAGCAATTGCTGGACGTTTGCCATCTCTCACCTGAGCTCTCTTTAGACTGCGCGAGAGGATGAGCAGAAGATTAGGTGGCTAGAGAAGCAAAGAGCCCCACTGTTCTTAGGGCTACAAAAGCGCTTCCAAGGAAGGGTGCTGGCTAGCCACAGCTTTCAGTGCTGGCACTTTTCATCTCTGAGCAATTGCTCGACGTTTGCAATTTCTCAGCTCGTGTCTATGAGATGGAAAGAGAATGACCGTGATGTTTGGTGGGTAGAGAAGCGCAAAGCCCCAGTGTTGCTGCGCCTGTGAAAGCGCTTCCAAGGAAGGGTGCTGGCTAGCAACAACTTTCAGTGCTGGCACTTTTCATCTCTGAGCAATTGCTCGACGTTTGCAATTTCTCACCTGAGCTCTCTTTAGACTGCGCGAGAGGATGAGCAGAAGATTAGGTGGCTAGAGAAGCAAAGAGCCCCAGTGTTCTAAGGGCTACAAAAGCACTTCCAAGGAAGGGTGCTGGCTAGCAACAGCTTTCAGTGCTGGCACTTTTCATCTCTGAGCAATTGCTCGACGTTTGCAATTTCTCAGCTCGTGTCTACGAGACGGAAAGAGAATGACCGTGATGTTTGGTGGGTAGAGAAGCGCAAAGCCCCAGTGTTGCTGCGCCTGTGAAAGCGCTTCCAAGGAAGGGTGCTGGCTAGCAACAGCTTTCAGTGCTGGCACTTTTCATCTCTGAGCAATTGCTGGACGTTTGCAATTTCTCACCTGAGCGCTCTTTAGACTGCGCGAGAGGATGAGCAGAAGAGTAGGTGGTGAGAGAAGCCCAGAGCACCAGTGTGCTTAGGGCTACAAAAGCGCTTCCAAGGAAGGGTGCTGGCTAGCCACAGCTTTCAGTGCTGGCACTTTTCATCTCTGAGCAATTGCTCGACGTTTGCAATTTCTCAGCTCGTGTCTATGAGACGGAAAGAGAATGACCATGACGTTTCGTGGCTAGAGAAGCGCAAAGCCCCAGTGTTGCTGCGCCTGTGGAAGCGCTTCCAAGGAAGGGTGCTGGCTAGCAACAGCTTTCAGTGCTGGCACTTTTCATCTCTGAGCAATTGCTCGACGTTTGCAATTTCTCACCTGAGCTCTCTTTAGACTGCGCGAGAGGATGAGCAGAAGATTAGGTGGCTAGAGAAGCCCAGAGCCCCAGTGTTCTTAGGCCTACAAAAGCGCTTCCAAGGAAGGGTGCTGGCTAGCAACAGCTTTCAGTGCTGGCACTTTTCATCTCTGAGCAATTGCTCGACGTTTGCAATTTCTCAGCTCTTGTCTACGAAACAGAGAGATAGTGACCGTGATGTTTGGTGGCTATAGAAGCGCAAAGCCCCAGTGTTGCTGCGCCTGTGAAAGCGCTTCCAAGGAAGGGTGCTGGCTAGCAACAGCTTTCAGTGCTGCCACTTTTCATCTCTGAGCAATTGCTGGACATTTGCAATTTCACACCTGAGCTCTCTTTAGACTGCGCGAGAGGATGAGCAGAAGATTAGGTGGCTAGAGAAGCCCAGAGCCCCACTGTTCTTAGGCCTACAAAAGCGCTTCCGAGGAAGGGTGCTGGCTAGCAACAGCTTTCAGTGCTGGCACTTTTCATCTCTGAGCAATTGCTCGACGTTTGCAATTTCTCAGCTCTTATCTACGAGACAGAGAGATAGTGACCGTGACGTTTGGTGGGTAGAGAAGCGCAAAGCCCCAGTGTTGCTGCGCCTGTGAAAGCGCTTCCAAGGAAGGGTGATGGCTAGCAACAGCTTTCAGTGCTGGCACTTTTCATCTCTGAGCAATTGCTCGACGTTTGCAATTTCTCACCTGAGCGCTCTTTAGACTGCGCGAGAGGATGAGCAGAAGATTAGGTGGCTAGAGAAGCCCAGAGCCCCAGTGTTCTTAGGGCTACAAGAGCGCTTCCAAGGAAGGGTGCTGGCTAGCAAGAGCTTTCAGTGCTGGCACTTTTCATCTCTGAGCAATTGCTGGACGTTTGCAATTTCTCACCTGAGCTCTCTTTAGACTGCGCGAGAGGATGAGCAGAAGATTAGGTGGCTAGAGAAGCCCAGAGCCCCAGTGTTCTTAGGGCTGCAAGAGCGCTTCCGAGGAAGGGTGCTGGCTAGCAACAGCTTTCAGTGCTGGCACTTTTCATCTCTTAGCAATTGCTCGACATTTGCAATTTCTCAGCACGTGTGTACGAGACAGAGATAGTGACCGTGATGTTTGGTGGGTAGAGAAGCGCAAAGCCCCAGTGTTGCTGTGCCTGTGAAAGCGCTTCCAAGGAAGGGTGCTGGCTAGTAACAGCTTTCAGTGCTGGCACTTTTCATCTCTGAGCAATTGCTCGACGTTTGCAATTTTTCAACTCGTATCTACGAGTCGGAAAGAGAATGACCGTGATGTTTGGTGGCTAGAGAAGCGCAAAGCCCCAGTGTTGCTGCGCCTGTGAAAGCGCTTCCAAGGAAGGGTGCTGGCTAGCCACAGCTTTCAGTGCTGGCACTTTTCATCTCTGAGCAATTGCTGGACGTTTGCAATTTCTCACCTGAGCTCTCTTTAGACTGCGCGAGAGGATGAGCAGAAGATTAGGTGGCTAGAGAAGCAAAGAGCCCCAGTTTTCTTAGGGCTACAAAAGCGCTTCCAAGGAAGGGTGCTGGCTAGCCACAGCTTTCAGTGCTGGCACTTTTCATCTCTGAGCAATTGCTCGACGTTTGCAATTTCTCAGCTCGTGTCTATGAGATGGAAAGAGAATGACCGTGATGTTTGGTGGGTAGAGAAGCGCAAAGCCCCAGTGTTGCTGCGCCTGTGAAAGCGCTTCCAAGGAAGGGTGCTGACTAGCAAGAGCTTTCAGTGCTGGCACTTTTCATCTCTGAGCAATTGCTCGACGTTTGCAATTTCTCACCTGAGCTCTCTTTAGACTGCGCGAGAGGATGAGCAGAAGATTAGGTGGCTAGAGAAGCAAAGAGCCCCAGTGTTCTAAGGGCTACAAAAGCGCTTCCAAGGAAGGGTGCTGGCTAGCAACAGCTTTCAGTGCTGGCACTTTTCATCTCTGAGCAATTGCTCGACGTTTGCAATTTCTCAACTCGTATCTACGAGACGGAAAGAGAATGACCGTGATGTTTGGTGGCTATAGAAGCGCAAAGCCCCAGTGTTGCTGCGCCTGTGAAAGCGCTTCCAAGGAAGGGTGCTGGCTAGCAACAGCTTTCAGTGCTGGCACTTTTCATCTCTGAGCAATTGCTGGACGTTTGCAATTTCTCACCTGAGCGCTCTTTAGACTGCGCGAGAGGATGAGCAGAAGATTAGGTGGCTAGAGAAGCCCAGAGCCCCAGTATGCTTAGGGCTACAAAAGCGCTTCCAAGGAAGGGTGCTGGCTAGCCACAGCTTTCAGTGCTGGCACTTTTCATCTCTGAGCAATTGCGCGACGTTTGCAATTTCTCAGCTCGTGTCTATGAGACGGAAAGAGAATAACCGTGATGTTTGGTGGCTAGAGAAGCGCAAAGCCCCAGTGTTGCTGCGCCTGTGAAAGCGCTTCCAAGGAAGGGTGCTGGCTAGCAACAGCTTTCAGTGCTGGCACTTTTCATCTCTGAGCAATTGCTCGACATTTGCAATTTCTCCCCTGAGCTCTCTTTAGACTGCGCGAGAGGATGAGCAGAAGATTAGGTGGCTAGAGAAGCCCAGAGCCCCAGTGTGCTTAGGCCTACAAAAGCGCTTCCAAGGAAGGGTGCTGGCTAGCAACAGCTTTCAGTGCTGCCACTTTTCATCTTTGAACAGTTGCTCGACGTTTGCAATTTCTCAGCTCTTGTCTACGAGACTGAAAGAGAATGACCGTGATGTTTGGTGGCTAGAGAAGCGCAAAGCCCCAGTGTTGCTGCGCCTGTGAAAGCGCTTCCAAGGAAGGGTGCTGGCTAGCAACAGCTTTCAGTGCTGGCACTTTTCATCTCTGAGCAATTGCTCGACATTTACAATCTCTCACCTGAGCTCTCTTTAGACTGCGCGAGAGGATGAGCAGAAGATTAGGTGGCTAGAGAAGCCCAGAGCCCCAGTGTGCTTAGGGCTACAAAAGCACTTCCAAGGAAGGGTGCTGGCTAGCAAGAGCTTTCAGTGCTGGCACTTTTCATCTCTGAGCAATTGCTCGACGTTTGCAATTTCTCAGCTGGTGTCTATGAGACTGAAAGACAACGACCATGACGTTTGGTGGGTAGAGAAGCGCAAAGCCCCAGTGTTGCTGCGCCTGTGAAAGCGCTTCCAAGGAAGGGTGCTGGCTAGCAACAGCTTTCAGTGCTGGCACTTTTCATCTCTGAGCAATTGCTCGACGTTTGCAATTTCTCACCTGAGCTCTCTTTAGACTGCGCGAGAGGATGAGCAGAAGATTAGGTGGCTAGAGAAGCCCAGAGCCCCACTGTTCTTAGGGCTACAAAAGCGCTTCCAAGGAAGGGTGCTGGCTAGCAACAGCTTTCAGTGCTGGCACTTTTCGTCTTTGAACAGTTGCTCGACGTTTGCAATTTCTCAGCTCTTGTCTACGAGACTGAAAGAGAATGACCGTGATGTTTGGTGGGTAGAGTAGCGCAAAGCCCCAGTGTTGCTGCGCCTGTGAAAGCGCTTCCAAGGTAGGGTGCTGGCTAGCAACAGCTTTCAGTGCTGGCACTTTTCATCTCTGAGCAATTGCTGGACGTTTGCAATTTCTCACCTGAGCTCTCTTTAGAGTGCGCGAGAGGATGAGCAGAAGATTAGGTGGCTAGAGAAGCACAGAGCCCCAGTGTTCTAAGGGCTACAAAAGCGCTTCCAAGGAAGGGTGCTGGCTAGCAAGAGCTTTCAGTGCTGGCACTTTTCATCTCTGAGCAATTGCTCGACGTTTGCAATTTCTCCCCTGAGCTCTCTTTTGACTGCGCGAGAGGATGAGCAGAAGATTAGGTGGCTAGAGAAGCCCAGAGCCCCAGTGTTCTTAGGGCTGCAAGAGCGCTTCCGAGGAAGGGTGCTGGCTATCAACAGCTTTCAGTGCTGGCACTTTTCATCTCTGAGCAATTGCTCGACGTTTGCAATTTCTCAGCTCTTATGTACGAGACAGAGATAGTGACCGTGACGTTTGGTGGCTAGAGAAGCGCAAAGCCCCAGTGTTGCTGTGCCTGTGAAAGCGCTTCCAAGGAAGGGTGCTGGCTAGTAACAGCTTTCAGTGCTGGCACTTTTCATCTCTGAGCAATTGCTCGACGTTTGCAATTTCTCAACTCGTATCTACGAGACGGAAAGAGAATGACCGTGATGTTTGGTGGGTAGAGAAGCGCAAAGGCCCAGTGTTGCTGCGCCTGTGAAAGCGCTTCCAAGGAAGGGTGCTGGCTAGGAAGAGGTTTCAGTGCTGGCACTTTTCATCTCAGAGCAATTGCTCAACGTTTGCAATCTCTCACCTGAGCTCTCTTTAGACTGCGCGAGAGGATGAGCAGAAGATTAGGTGGCTAGAGAAGCAAAGAGCCCCACTGTTCTTAGGCCTACAAAAGCGCTTCCAAGGAAGGGTGCTGGCTAGCCACAGCTTTCAGTGCTGGCACTTTTCATCTCTGAGCAATTGCTCGACGTTTGCAATTTCTCAGCTCGTGTCTATGAGACGGAAAGAGAATGACCGTGATGTTTGGTGGCTAGAGAAGCGCAAAGCCCCAGTGTTGCTGCGCCTGTGAAAGCGCTTCCAAGGAAGGGTGCTGGCTAGCAACAGCTTTCAGTGCTGGCACTTTTCATCTCTGAGCAATTGCTCGACGTTTGCAATTTCTCCCCTGAGCGCTCTTTAGACTGCGCGAGAGGATGAGCAGAAGATTAGGTGGCTAGACAAGCCCAGAGCCCCAGTGTTCTAAGGGCTACAAAAGCGCTTCCAAGGAAGGGTGCTGGCTAGCAACAGCTTTCAGTGCTGGCACTTTTCATCTCTGAGCAATTGCTCGACGTTTGCAATTTCTCACCTGAGCTCTCTTTAGACTGCGCGAGAGGATGAGCAGAAGATTAGGTGGCTAGAGAAGCCCAGAGCCCCACTGTTCTTAGGCCTACAAAAGCGCTTCCAAGGAAGGGTGCTGGCTAGCAACAGCTTTCCGTGCTGGCACTTTTCATCTCTGAGCAATTGCTCGACGTTTGCAATTTCTCAGCTCGTATCTACGAGACGGAAAGAGAATGACCGTGATGTTTGGTGGGTAGAGTAGCGCAAAGCCCCAGTGTTGCTGCGCCTGTGAAAGCGCTTCCAAGGAAGGGTGCTGGCTAGCAAGAGCTTTCAGTGCTGGCACTTTTCATCTCTGAGCAATTGCTGGACGTTTGCAATTTCTCACCTGAGCTCTCTTTAGACTGCGCGAGAGGATGAGCAGAAGAGTAGGTGGCTAGAGAAGCAAAGAGCCCCACTGTTCTTAGGGCTACAAAAGCGCTTCCAAGGAAGGGTGTTGGCTAGCAACAGCTTTCAGTGCTGGCACTTTTCATCTCTGAGCAATTGCTCGACGTTTGCAATTTCTCAGCTCTTGTCTACGAAACAGAGAGGTAGTGACCGTGACGTTTGGTGGCTAGAGAAGCGCAAAGCCCCAGTGTTGCTGCGCCTGTGAAAGCGCTTCCAAGGAAGGGTGCTGGCTAGCAACAGCTTTCAGTGCTGGCACTTTTCATCTCTGAGCAATTGCTCGACGTTTGCAATTTCTCAACTGAGCTCTATTTCGACTGCGCGAGAGGATGAGCAGAAGATTAGGTGGCTAGAGAAGCCCAGAGCCCCACTGTTCTTAGGGCTACAAGAGCGCTTCCAAGGAAGGGTGCTGGCTAGCAACAGCTTTCAGTGCTGGCACTTTTCATCTCTGAGCAATTGCTCGACGTTTGCAATTTCTCACCTGAGCGCTCTTTAGACTGCGCGAGAGGATGAGCAGAAGATTAGGTGGCTAGAGAAGCCCAGAGCCCCAGTGTTCTAAGTGCTACAAAAGCGCTTCCAAGGAAGGGTGCTGGCTAGCAACAGCTTTCAGTGCTGGCACTTTTCATCTCTGAGCAATTGCTCGACGTTTGCAATTTCTCCCCTGAGCTCTCTTTTGACTGCGCGAGAGGATGAGCAGAAGATTAGGTGGCTAGAGAAGCCCAGAGCCCCACTGTTCTCAGGGCTGCAAGAGCGCTTCCGAGGAAGGGTGCTGGCTAGCAACAGCTTTCAGTGCTGGCACTTTTCATCTCTGAGCAATTGCTCGACGTTTGCAATTTCTCAGCTCTTATGTACGAGACAGAGATAGTGACCGTGACGTTTGGTGGCTAGAGAAGCGCAAAGCCCCAGTGTTGCTGTGCCTGTGAAAGCGCTTCCAAGGAAGGGTGCTGGCTAGTAACAGCTTTCAGTGCTGGCACTTTTCATCTCTGAGCAATTGCTCGACGTTTGCAATTTCTCAACTCGTATCTACGAGACGGAAAGAGAATGACCGTGATGTTTGGTGGGTAGAGAAGCGCAAAGGCCCAGTGTTGCTGCGCCTGTGAAAGCGCTTCCAAGGAAGGGTGCTGGCTAGCAAGAGCTTTCAGTGCTGGCACTTTTCATCTCTGAGCAATTGCTCAACGTTTGCAATCTCTCACCTGAGCTCTCTTTAGACTGCGCGAGAGGATGAGCAGAAGATTAGGTGGCTAGAGAAGCAAAGAGCCCCAGTGTTCTTAGGCCTACAAAAGCGCTTCCAAGGAAGGGTGCTGGCTAGCCACAGCTTTCAGTGCTGGCACTTTTCATCTCTGAGCAATTGCTCGACGTTTGCAATTTCTCAGCTCGTGTCTATGAGACGGAAAGAGAATGACCGTGACGTTTGGTGGGTAGAGAAGCGCAAAGCCCCAGTGTTGCTGCGCCTGTGAAAGCGCTTCCAAGGAAGGGTGCTGGCTAGCAACAGCTTTCAGTGCTGGCACTTTTCATCTCTGAGCAATTGCTCGACGTTTGCAATTTCTCCCCTGAGCGCTCTTTAGACTGCGCGAGAGGATGAGCAGAAGATTAGGTGGCTAGAGAAGCAAAGAGCCCCAGTGTTCTAAGGGCTACAAAAGCGCTTCCAAGGAAGGGTTCTGGCTAGCAAGAGCTTTCAGTGCTGGCACTTTTCATCTCTGAGCAATTGCTCGACGTTTGCAATTTCTCCCCTGAGCTCTCTTTAGACTGCGCGAGAGGATGAGCAGAAGATTAGGTGGCTAGAGAAGCCCAGAGCCCCACTGTTCTTAGGGCTACAAGAGCGCTTCCAAGGAAGGGTGCTGGCTAGCCACAGCTTTCAGTGCTGGCACTTTTCATCTCTGAGCAATTGCTCGACGTTTGCAATTTCTCAGCTCTTATGTACGAGACAGAGATAGTGACCGTGATGTTTGGTGGCTAGAGAAGCGCAAAGCCCCAGTGTTGCTGTGCCTGTGAAAGCGCTTCCAAGGAAGGGTGCTGGCTAGTAACAGCTTTCAGTGCTGGCACTTTTCATCTCTGAGCAATTGCTCGACGTTTGCAATTTCTCAACTCGTATCTACGAGACGGAAAGAGAATGACCGTGATGTTTGGTGGGTAGAGAAGCGCAAAGGCCCAGTGTTGCTGCGCCTGTGAAAGCGCTTCCAAGGAAGGGAGCTGGCTAGCAACAGCTTTCAGTGCTGGCACTTTTCATCTCAGAGCAATTGCTCAACGTTTGCAATCTCTCACCTGAGCTCTCTTTAGACTGCGCGAGAGGATGAGCAGAAGATTAGGTGGCTAGAGAAGCAAAGAGCCCCACTGTTCTTAGGCCTACAAAAGCGCTTCCAAGGAAGGGTGCTGGCTAGCCACAGCTTTCAGTGCTGGCACTTTTCATCTCTGAGCAATTGCTCGACGTTTGCAATTTCTCAGCTCGTGTCTATGAGACGGAAAGAGAATGACCGTGATGTTTGGTGGCTAGAGAAGCGCAAAGCCCCAGTGTTGCTGCGCCTGTGAAAGCGCTTCCAAGGAAGGGTGCTGGCTAGCAACAGCTTTCAGTGCTGGCACTTTTCATCTCTGAGCAATTGCTCGACGTTTGCAATTTCTCACCTGAGCGCTCTTTAGACTGCGCGAGAGGATGAGCAGAAGATTAGGTGGCTAGAGAAGCAAAGAGCCCCAGTGTTCTAAGGGCTACAAAAGCGCTTCCAAGGAAGGGTGCTGGCTATCAACAGCTTTCAGTGCTGGCACTTTTCATCTCTGAGCAATTGCTCGACGTTTGCAATTTCTCAGCTCTTGTCTACGAAACAGAGAGATAGTGACCGTGACGTTTGGTGGGTAGAGAAGCGCAAAGCCCCAGTGTTGCTGCGCCTGTGAAAGCGCTTCCAAGGAAGGGTGCTGGCTAGCAACAGCTTTCAGTGCTGGCACTTTTCATCTCTGAGCAGTTGCTCGACATTTACAGTCTCTCACCTGAGCTCTCTTTAGACTGCGCGAGAGGATGAGCAGAAGATTAGGTGGCTAGAGAAGCCCACAACCCCAGTGTCCTTAGGCCTACAAAAGCGCTTCCAAGGAAGGGTGCTGGCTAGCAAGAGCTTTCAGTGCTGGCACTTTTCATCTCTGAGCAATTGCTCGACGTTTGCAATTTCTCAGCTCGTGTCTATGAGACTGAAATAGAATGACCGTGACGTTTGGTGGGTACAGAAGCGCAAAGCCCCAGTGTTGCTGCGCCTGTGAAAGCGCTTCCAAGGAAGGGTGCTGGCTAGCAACAGCTTTCAGTGCTGGCACTTTTCCTCTCTGAGCAATTGCTCGACGTTTGCAATTTCTCACCTGAGCTCTCTTTAGACTGCGCGAGAGGATGAGCAGAAGAGTAGGTGGCTAGAGAAGCCCAGAGCCCCACTGTTCTTAGGCCTACAAAAGCGCTTCCAAGGAAGGGTGCTGGCTAGCAACAGCTTTCAGTGCTGTCACTTTTCGTCTTTGAACAGTTGCTCGACGTTTGCAATTTCTCAGCTCTTGTCTACGAGACTGAAAGAGAATGACCGTGATGTTTGGTGGGTAGAGTAGCGCAAAGCCCCAGTGTTGCTGCGCCTGTGAAAGCGCTTCCAAGGAAGGGTGCTGGCTAGCAACAGCTTTCAGTGCTGGCACTTTTCATCTCTGAGCAATTGCTGGACATTTGCAATTTCACACCTGAGCTCTCTTTAGACTGCGCGAGAGGATGAGCAGAAGATTAGGTGGCTAGAGAAGCCCAGAGCCCCAGTGTTCTTAGGGCTACAAGAGCGCTTCCAAGGAAGGGTGCTGGCTAGCAACAGCTTTCAGTGCTGGCACTTTTCATCTCTGAGCAATTGCTCGACGTTTGCAATTTCTCAGCTCTTGTCTACGAAACAGAGAGATAGTGACCGTGACGTTTGGTGGGTAGAGAAGCGCAAAGCCCCAGTGTTGCTGCGCCTGTGAAAGCGCTTCCAAGGAAGGGTGCTGGCTAGCAACAGCTTTCAGTGCTGGCACTTTTCATCTCTGAGCAATTGCTCGACGTTTGCAATTTCTCACCTGAGCGCTCTTTAGACTGCGCGAGAGGATGAGCAGAAGATTAGGTGGCTAGAGAAGCCCAGAGCCCCAGTGTTCTAAGGGCTACAAAAGCGCTTCCAAGGAAGGGTGCTGGCTAGCAAGAGCTTTCAGTGCTGGCACTTTTCATCTCTGAGCAATTGCTCGACGTTTGCAATTTCTCACCTGAGCTCTCTTTAGACTGCGCGAGAGGATGAGCAGAAGAGTAGGTGGCTAGAGAAGCCCAGAGCCCCAGTGTTCTTAGGCCTACAAGAGCGCTTCCAAGGAAGGGTGCTGGCTAGCAACAGCTTTCAGTGCTGGCACTTTTCATCTCTGAGCAATTGCTCGACGTTTGCAATTTCTCACCTGAGCTCTCTTTAGACTGCGCGAGAGGATGAGCAGAAGATTAGGTGGCTAGAGAAGCCCAGAGCCCCACTGTTCTTAGGCCTACAAAAGCGCTTCCGAGGAAGGGTGCTGGCTAGCAACAGCTTTCAGTGCTGGCACTTTTCATCTCTGAGCAATTGCTCGACGTTTGCAATTTCTCAGCTCTTGTCTACGAAACAGAGAGGTAGTGACCGTGACGTTTGGTGGCTAGAGAAGCGCAAAGCCCCAGTGTTGCTGCGCCTGTGAAAGCGCTTCCAAGGAAGGGTGCTGGCTAGCAAGAGCTTTCAGTGCTGGCACTTTTCATCTCTGAGCAATTGCTCGACGTTTGCAATTTCTCACCTGAGCGCTCTTTAGACTGCGCGAGAGGATGAGCAGAAGATTAGGTGGCTAGAGAAGCAAAGAGCCCCAGTGTTCTAAGGGCTACAAAAGCGCTTCCAAGGAAGGGTGCTGGCTATCAAGAGCTTTCAGTGCTGGCACTTTTCATCTCTGAGCAATTGCTCGACGTTTGCAATTTCTCACCTGAGATCTCTTTAGACTGCGCGAGAGGATGAGCAGAAGATTAGGTGGCTAGAGAAGCCCAGAGCCCCAGTGTTCTTAGGGCTACAAGAGCGCTTCCAAGGAAGGGTGCTGGCTAGCAAGAGCTTTCAGTGCTGGCACTTTTCATCTCTGAGCAATTGCTCGACTTTTGCAATTTCTCACCTGAGCTCTCTTTAGACTGCGCGAGAGGATGAGCAGAAGATTAGGTGGCTAGAGAAGCCCAGAGCCCCAGTGTTCTTAGGGCTGCAAGAGCGCTTCCGAGGAAGGGTGCTGGCTAGCAACAGCTTTCAGTGCTGGCACTTTTCATCTCTGAGCAATTGCTCGACGTTTGCAATTTCTCAGCTCGTGTGTACGAGACAGAGATAGTGACCGTGATGTTTGGTGGCTAGAGAAGCGCAAAGCCCCAGTGTTGCTGTGCCTGTGAAAGCGCTTCCAAGGAAGGGTGCTGGCTAGCAACAGCTTTCAGTGCTGGCACTTTTCATCTCTGAGCAATTGCTCGACGTTTGCAATTTTTCAACTCGTATCTACGTGTCGGAAAGAGAATGACCGTGATGTTTGGTGGCTAGAGAAGCGCAAAGCCCCAGTGTTGCTGCGCCTGTGAAAGCGCTTCCAAGGAAGGGTGCTGGCTAGCCACAGCTTTCAGTGCTGGCACTTTTCATCTCTGAGCAATTGCTGGACGTTTGCCATCTCTCACCTGAGCTCTCTTTAGACTGCGCGAGAGGATGAGCAGAAGATTAGGTGGCTAGAGAAGCAAAGAGCCCCACTGTTCTTAGGGCTACAAAAGCGCTTCCAAGGAAGGGTGCTGGCTAGCCACAGCTTTCAGTGCTGGCACTTTTCATCTCTGAGCAATTGCTCGACGTTTGCAATTTCTCAGCTCGTGTCTATGAGATGGAAAGAGAATGACCGTGATGTTTGGTGGGTAGAGAAGCGCAAAGCCCCAGTGTTGCTGCGCCTGTGAAAGCGCTTCCAAGGAAGGGTGCTGGCTAGCAACAACTTTCAGTGCTGGCACTTTTCATCTCTGAGCAATTGCTCGACGTTTGCAATTTCTCACCTGAGCTCTCTTTAGACTGCGCGAGAGGATGAGCAGAAGATTAGGTGGCTAGAGAAGCAAAGAGCCCCAGTGTTCTAAGGGCTACAAAAGCACTTCCAAGGAAGGGTGCTGGCTAGCAACAGCTTTCAGTGCTGGCACTTTTCATCTCTGAGCAATTGCTCGACGTTTGCAATTTCTCAGCTCGTGTCTACGAGACGGAAAGAGAATGACCGTGATGTTTGGTGGCTATAGAAGCGCAAAGCCCCAGTGTTGCTGCGCCTGTGAAAGCGCTTCCAAGGAAGGGTGCTGGCTAGCAACAGCTTTCAGTGCTGGCACTTTTCATCTCTGAGCAATTGCTGGACGTTTGCAATTTCTCACCTGAGCGCTCTTTAGACTGCGCGAGAGGATGAGCAGAAGAGTAGGTGGTGAGAGAAGCCCAGAGCACCAGTGTGCTTAGGGCTACAAAAGCGCTTCCAAGGAAGGGTGCTGGCTAGCCACAGCTTTCAGTGCTGGCACTTTTCATCTCTGAGCAATTGCTCGACGTTTGCAATTTCTCAGCTCGTGTCTATGAGACGGAAAGAGAATGACCATGACGTTTCGTGGCTAGAGAAGCGCAAAGCCCCAGTGTTGCTGCGCCTGTGGAAGCGCTTCCAAGGAAGGGTGCTGGCTAGCAACAGCTTTCAGTGCTGGCACTTTTCATCTCTGAGCAATTGCTCGACGTTTGCAATTTCTCACCTGAGCTCTCTTTAGACTGCGCGAGAGGATGAGCAGAAGATTAGGTGGCTAGAGAAGCCCAGAGCCCCAGTGTTCTTAGGGCTACAAAAGCGCTTCCAAGGAAGGGTGCTGGCTAGCAACAGCTTTCAGTGCTGGCACTTTTCATCTCTGAGCAATTGCTCGACGTTTGCAATTTCTCAGCTCTTGTCTACGAAACAGAGAGATAGTGACCGTGATGTTTGGTGGCTATAGAAGCGCAAAGCCCCAGTGTTGCTGCGCCTGTGAAAGCGCTTCCAAGGAAGGGTGCTGGCTAGCAACAGCTTTCAGTGCTGCCACTTTTCATCTCTGAGCAATTGCTGGACATTTGCAATTTCACACCTGAGCTCTCTTTAGACTGCGCGAGAGGATGAGCAGAAGATTAGGTGGCTAGAGAAGCCCAGAGCCCCACTGTTCTTAGGCCTACAAAAGCGCTTCCGAGGAAGGGTGCTGGCTAGCAACAGCTTTCAGTGCTGGCACTTTTCATCTCTGAGCAATTGCTCGACGTTTGCAATTTCTCAGCTCTTATCTACGAGACAGAGAGATAGTGACCGTGACGTTTGGTGAGTAGAGAAGCGCAAAGCCCCAGTGTTGCTGCGCCTGTGAAAGCGCTTCCAAGGAAGGGTGATGGCTAGCAACAGCTTTCAGTGCTGGCACTTTTCATCTCTGAGCAATTGCTCGACGTTTGCAATTTCTCACCTGAGCGCTCTTTAGACTGCGCGAGAGGATGAGCAGAAGATTAGGTGGCTAGAGAAGCCCAGAGCCCCAGTGTTCTTAGGGCTACAAGAGCGCTTCCAAGGAAGGGTGCTGGCTAGCAAGAGCTTTCAGTGCTGGCACTTTTCATCTCTGAGCAATTGCTGGACGTTTGCAATTTCTCACCTGAGCTCTCTTTAGACTGCGCGAGAGGATGAGCAGAAGATTAGGTGGCTAGAGAAGCCCAGAGCCCCAGTGTTCTTAGGGCTGCAAGAGCGCTTCCGAGGAAGGGTGCTGGCTAGCAACAGCTTTCAGTGCTGGCACTTTTCATCTCTTAGCAATTGCTCGACATTTGCAATTTCTCAGCACGTGTGTACGAGACAGAGATAGTGACCGTGATGTTTGGTGGGTAGAGAAGCGCAAAGCCCCAGTGTTGCTGTGCCTGTGAAAGCGCTTCCAAGGAAGGGTGCTGGCTAGTAACAGCTTTCAGTGCTGGCACTTTTCATCTCTGAGCAATTGCTCGACGTTTGCAATTTTTCAACTCGTATCTACGAGTCGGAAAGAGAATGACCGTGATGTTTGGTGGCTAGAGAAGCGCAAAGCCCCAGTGTTGCTGCGCCTGTGAAAGCGCTTCCAAGGAAGGGTGCTGGCTAGCCACAGCTTTCAGTGCTGGCACTTTTCATCTCTGAGCAATTGCTGGACGTTTGCAATTTCTCACCTGAGCTCTCTTTAGACTGCGCGAGAGGATGAGCAGAAGATTAGGTGGCTAGAGAAGCAAAGAGCCCCAGTTTTCTTAGGGCTACAAAAGCGCTTCCAAGGAAGGGTGCTGGCTAGCCACAGCTTTCAGTGCTGGCACTTTTCATCTCTGAGCAATTGCTCGACGTTTGCAATTTCTCAGCTCGTGTCTATGAGATGGAAAGAGAATGACCGTGATGTTTGGTGGGTAGAGAAGCGCAAAGCCCCAGTGTTGCTGCGCCTGTGAAAGCGCTTCCAAGGAAGGGTGCTGACTAGCAAGAGCTTTCAGTGCTGGCACTTTTCATCTCTGAGCAATTGCTCGACGTTTGCAATTTCTCACCTGAGCTCTCTTTAGACTGCGCGAGAGGATGAGCAGAAGATTAGGTGGCTAGAGAAGCAAAGAGCCCCAGTGTTCTAAGGGCTACAAAAGCGCTTCCAAGGAAGGGTGCTGGCTAGCAACAGCTTTCAGTGCTGGCACTTTTCATCTCTGAGCAATTGCTCGACGTTTGCAATTTCTCAACTCGTATCTACGAGACGGAAAGAGAATGACCGTGATGTTTGGTGGCTATAGAAGCGCAAAGCCCCAGTGTTGCTGCGCCTGTGAAAGCGCTTCCAAGGAAGGGTGCTGGCTAGCAACAGCTTTCAGTGCTGGCACTTTTCATCTCTGAGCAATTGCTGGACGTTTGCAATTTCTCACCTGAGCGCTCTTTAGACTGCGCGAGAGGATGAGCAGAAGATTAGGTGGCTAGAGAAGCCCAGAGCCCCAGTATGCTTAGGGCTACAAAAGCGCTTCCAAGGAAGGGTGCTGGCTAGCCACAGCTTTCAGTGCTGGCACTTTTCATCTCTGAGCAATTGCGCGACGTTTGCAATTTCTCAGCTCGTGTCTATGAGACGGAAAGAGAATAACCGTGATGTTTGGTGGCTAGAGAAGCGCAAAGCCCCAGTGTTGCTGCGCCTGTGAAAGCGCTTCCAAGGAAGGGTGCTGGCTAGCAACAGCTTTCAGTGCTGGCACTTTTCATCTCTGAGCAATTGCTCGACGTTTGCAATTTCTCCCCTGAGCTCTCTTTAGACTGCGCGAGAGGATGAGCAGAAGATTAGGTGGCTAGAGAAGCCCAGAGCCCCAGTGTGCTTAGGCCTACAAAAGCGCTTCCAAGGAAGGGTGCTGGCTAGCAACAGCTTTCAGTGCTGCCACTTTTCATCTTTGAACAGTTGCTCGACGTTTGCAATTTCTCAGCTCTTGTCTACGAGACTGAAAGAGAATGACCGTGATGTTTGGTGGCTATAGAAGCGCAAAGCCCCAGTGTTGCTGCGCCTGTGAAAGCGCTTCCAAGGAAGGGTGCTGGCTAGCAACAGCTTTCAGTGCTGGCACTTTTCATCTCTGAGCAATTGCTCGACATTTACAATCTCTCACCTGAGCTCTCTTTAGACTGCGCGAGAGGATGAGCAGAAGATTAGGTGGCTAGAGAAGTCCAGAGCCCCCGTGTGCTTAGGGCTACAAAAGCACTTCCAAGGAAGGGTGCTGGCTAGCAAGAGCTTTCAGTGCTGGCACTTTTCATCTCTGAGCAATTGCTCGACGTTTGCAATTTCTCAGCTGGTGTCTATGAGACTGAAAGACAACGACCATGACGTTTGGTGGGTAGAGAAGCGCAAAGCCCCAGTGTTGCTGCGCCTGTGAAAGCGCTTCCAAGGAAGGGTGCTGGCTAGCCACAGCTTTCAGTGCTGGCACTTTTCATCTCTGAGCAATTGCTCGACGTTTGCAATTTCTCACCTGAGCTCTCTTTAGACTGCGCGAGAGGATGAGCAGAAGATTAGGTGGCTAGAGAAGCCCAGAGCCCCACTGTTCTTAGGGCTACAAAAGCGCTTCCAAGGAAGGGTGCTGGCTAGCAACAGCTTTCAGTGCTGGCACTTTTCGTCTTTGAACAGTTGCTCGACGTTTGCAATTTCTCAGCTCTTGTCTACGAGACTGAAAGAGAATGACCGTGATGTTTGGTGGGTAGAGTAGCGCAAAGCCCCAGTGTTGCTGCGCCTGTGAAAGCGCTTCCAAGGTAGGGTGCTGGCTAGCAACAGCTTTCAGTGCTGGCACTTTTCATCTCTGAGCAATTGCTGGACGTTTGCAATTTCTCACCTGAGCTCTCTTTAGAGTGCGCGAGAGGATGAGCAGAAGATTAGGTGGCTAGAGAAGCCCAGAGCCCCACTGTTCTTAGGGCTACAAAAGCGCTTCCAAGGAAGGGTGCTGGCTAGCAACAGCTTTCAGTGCTGGCACTTTTCATCTCTGAGCAATTGCTCGACGTTTGCAATTTCTCACCTGAGCGCTCTTTAGACTGCGCGAGAGGATGAGCAGAAGAGTAGGTGGTGAGAGAAGCCCAGAGCACCAGTGTGCTTAGGGCTACAAAAGCGCTTCCAAGGAAGGGTGCTGGCTAGCCACAGCTTTCAGTGCTGGCACTTTTCATCTCTGAGCAATTGCTCGACGTTTGCAATTTCTCAGCTCGTGTCTATGAGACGGAAAGAGAATGACCATGACGTTTCGTGGCTAGAGAAGCGCAAAGCCCCAGTGTTGCTGCGCCTGTGGAAGCGCTTCCAAGGAAGGGTGCTGGCTAGCAACAGCTTTCAGTGCTGGCACTTTTCATCTCTGAGCAATTGCTCGACGTTTGCAATTTCTCACCTGAGCTCTCTTTAGACTGCGCGAGAGGATGAGCAGAAGATTAGGTGGCTAGAGAAGCCCAGAGCCCCAGTGTTCTTAGGCCTACAAAAGCGCTTCCAAGGAAGGGTGCTGGCTAGCAACAGCTTTCAGTGCTGGCACTTTTCATCTCTGAGCAATTGCTCGACGTTTGCAATTTCTCAGCTCTTGTCTACGAAACAGAGAGATAGTGACCGTGATGTTTGGTGGCTATAGAAGCGCAAAGCCCCAGTGTTGCTGCGCCTGTGAAAGCGCTTCCAAGGAAGGGTGCTGGCTAGCAACAGCTTTCAGTGCTGCCACTTTTCATCTCTGAGCAATTGCTGGACATTTGCAATTTCACACCTGAGCTCTCTTTAGACTGCGCGAGAGGATGAGCAGAAGATTAGGTGGCTAGAGAAGCCCAGAGCCCCACTGTTCTTAGGGCTACAAAAGCGCTTCCGAGGAAGGGTGCTGGCTAGCAACAGCTTTCAGTGCTGGCACTTTTCATCTCTGAGCAATTGCTCGACGTTTGCAATTTCTCAGCTCTTATCTACGAGACAGAGAGATAGTGACCGTGACGTTTGGTGAGTAGAGAAGCGCAAAGCCCCAGTGTTGCTGCGCCTGTGAAAGCGCTTCCAAGGAAGGGTGATGGCTAGCAACAGCTTTCAGTGCTGGCACTTTTCATCTCTGAGCAATTGCTCGACGTTTGCAATTTCTCACCTGAGCGCTCTTTAGACTGCGCGAGAGGATGAGCAGAAGATTAGGTGGCTAGAGAAGCCCAGAGCCCCAGTGTTCTTAGGGCTACAAGAGCGCTTCCAAGGAAGGGTGCTGGCTAGCAAGAGCTTTCAGTGCTGGCACTTTTCATCTCTGAGCAATTGCTGGACGTTTGCAATTTCTCACCTGAGCTCTCTTTAGACTGCGCGAGAGGATGAGCAGAAGATTAGGTGGCTAGAGAAGCCCAGAGCCCCAGTGTTCTTAGGGCTGCAAGAGCGCTTCCGAGGAAGGGTGCTGGCTAGCAACAGCTTTCAGTGCTGGCACTTTTCATCTCTTAGCAATTGCTCGACATTTGCAATTTCTCAGCACGTGTGTACGAGACAGAGATAGTGACCGTGATGTTTGGTGGGTAGAGAAGCGCAAAGCCCCAGTGTTGCTGTGCCTGTGAAAGCGCTTCCAAGGAAGGGTGCTGGCTAGTAACAGCTTTCAGTGCTGGCACTTTTCATCTCTGAGCAATTGCTCGACGTTTGCAATTTTTCAACTCGTATCTACGAGTCGGGAAGAGAATGACCGTGATGTTTGGTGGCTAGAGAAGCGCAAAGCCCCAGTGTTGCTGCGCCTGTGAAAGCGCTTCCAAGGAAGGGTGCTGGCTAGCCACAGCTTTCAGTGCTGGCACTTTTCATCTCTGAGCAATTGCTGGACGTTTGCAATTTCTCACCTGAGCTCTCTTTAGACTGCGCGAGAGGATGAGCAGAAGATTAGGTGGCTAGAGAAGCAAAGAGCCCCAGTTTTCTTAGGGCTACAAAAGCGCTTCCAAGGAAGGGTGCTGGCTAGCCACAGCTTTCAGTGCTGGCACTTTTCATCTCTGAGCAATTGCTCGACGTTTGCAATTTCTCAGCTCGTGTCTATGAGATGGAAAGAGAATGACCGTGATGTTTGGTGGGTAGAGAAGCGCAAAGCCCCAGTGTTGCTGCGCCTGTGAAAGCGCTTCCAAGGAAGGGTGCTGGCTAGCAACAGCTTTCAGTGCTGGCACTTTTCATCTCTGAGCAATTGCTCGACGTTTGCAATTTCTCACCTGAGCTCTCTTTAGACTGCGCGAGAGGATGAGCAGAAGATTAGGTGGCTAGAGAAGCAAAGAGCCCCAGTGTTCTAAGGGCTACAAAAGCGCTTCCAAGGAAGGGTGCTGGCTAGCAACAGCTTTCAGTGCTGGCACTTTTCATCTCTGAGCAATTGCTCGACGTTTGCAATTTCTCAACTCGTATCTACGAGACGGAAAGAGAATGACCGTGATGTTTGGTGGCTAGAGAAGCGCAAAGCCCCAGTGTTGCTGCGCCTGTGAAAGCGCTTCCAAGGAAGGGTGCTGGCTAGCAACAGCTTTCAGTGCTGGCACTTTTCATCTCTGAGCAATTGCTGGACGTTTGCAATTTCTCACCTGAGCGCTCTTTAGACTGCGCGAGAGGATGAGCAGAAGATTAGGTGGCTAGAGAAGCCCAGAGCCCCAGTATGCTTAGGGCTACAAAAGCGCTTCCAAGGAAGGGTGCTGGCTAGCAACAGCTTTCAGTGCTGGCACTTTTCATCTCTGAGCAATTGCGCGACGTTTGCAATTTCTCAGCTCGTGTCTATGAGACGGAAAGAGAATAACCGTGATGTTTGGTGGCTAGAGAAGCGCAAAGCCCCAGTGTTGCTGCGCCTGTGAAAGCGCTTCCAAGGAAGGGTGCTGGCTAGCAACAGCTTTCAGTGCTGGCACTTTTCATCTCTGAGCAATTGCTCGACGTTTGCAATTTCTCCCCTGAGCTCTCTTTAGACTGCGCGAGAGGATGAGCAGAAGATTAGGTGGCTAGAGAAGCCCAGAGCCCCAGTGTGCTTAGGCCTACAAAAGCGCTTCCAAGGAAGGGTGCTGGCTAGCAACAGCTTTCAGTGCTGCCACTTTTCATCTTTGAACAGTTGCTCGACGTTTGCAATTTCTCAGCTCTTGTCTACGAGACTGAAAGAGAATGACCGTGATGTTTGGTGGCTAGAGAAGCGCAAAGCCCCAGTGTTGCTGCGCCTGTGAAAGCGCTTCCAAGGAAGGGTGCTGGCTAGCAACAGCTTTCAGTGCTGGCACTTTTCATCTCTGAGCAATTGCTCGACATTTACAATCTCTCACCTGAGCTCTCTTTAGACTGCGCGAGAGGATGAGCAGAAGATTAGGTGGCTAGAGAAGCCCAGAGCCCCAGTGTGCTTAGGGCTACAAAAGCACTTCCAAGGAAGGGTGCTGGCTAGCAAGAGCTTTCAGTGCTGGCACTTTTCATCTCTGAGCAATTGCTCGACGTTTGCAATTTCTCAGCTGGTGTCTATGAGACTGAAAGACAACGACCATGACGTTTGGTGGGTAGAGAAGCGCAAAGCCCCGGTGTTGCTGCGCCTGTGAAAGCGCTTCCAAGGAAGGGTGCTGGCTAGCAACAGCTTTCAGTGCTGGCACTTTTCATCTCTGAGCAATTGCTCGACGTTTGCAATTTCTCACCTGAGCTCTCTTTAGACTGCGCGAGAGGATGAGCAGAAGATTAGGTGGCTAGAGAAGCCCAGAGCCCCACTGTTCTTAGGGCTACAAAAGCACTTCCAAGGAAGGGTGCTGGCTAGCAACAGCTTTCAGTGCTGGCACTTTTCGTCTTTGAACAGTTGCTCGACGTTTGCAATTTCTCAGCTCTTGTCTACGAGACTGAAAGAGAATGACCGTGATGTTTGGTGGGTAGAGTAGCGCAAAGCCCCAGTGTTGCTGCGCCTGTGAAAGCGCTTCCAAGGTAGGGTGCTGGCTAGCAACAGCTTTCAGTGCTGGCACTTTTCATCTCTGAGCAATTGCTGGACGTTTGCAATTTCTCACCTGAGCTCTCTTTAGAGTGCGCGAGAGGATGAGCAGAAGATTAGGTGGCTAGAGAAGCCCAGAGCCCCACTGTTCTTAGGGCTACAAAAGCGCTTCCAAGGAAGGGTGCTGGCTAGCAACAGCTTTCAGTGCTGGCACTTTTCATCTCTGAGCAATTGCTCGACGTTTGCAATTTCTCAGCTCGTGTCTACGAAACAGAGAGATAGTGACCGTGACGTTTGGTGGGTAGAGAAGCGCAAAGCCCCAGTGTTGCTGCGCCTGTGAAAGCGCTTCCAAGGAAGGGTGATGGCTAGCAACAGCTTTCAGTGCTGGCACTTTTCATCTCTGAGCAATTGCTCGACGTTTGCTATTTCTCCCCTGAGCGCTCTTTAGACTGCGCGAGAGGATGAGCAGAAGATTAGGTGGCTAGAGAAGCAAAGAGCCCCAGTGTTCTTAGGGCTACAAAAGCGCTTCCAAGGAAGGGTGCTGGCTAGCAACAGCTTTCAGTGCTGGCACTTTTCATCTCTGAGCAATTGCTCGACGTTTGCAATTTCTCGGCTCGTGTTTACGGACGGAGAGATAGTGACCGTGATGTTTGGTGGCTAGAGAAGCGCAAAGCCCCAGTGTTGCTGCGCCTGTGAAAGCGCTTCCAAGGAAGGGTGCTGGCTAGCAACAGCTTTCAGTGCTGGCACTTTTCATCTTTGAACAGTTGCTCGACGTTTGCAATTTCTCAGCTCTTGTCTACGAGACTGAAAGAGAATGACCGTGATGTTTGGTGGGTAGAGAAGCGCAAAGCCCCAGTGTTGCTGCGCCTGTGAAAGCGCTTCCAAGGAAGGGTGCTGGCTAGCCACAGCTTTCAGTGCTGGCACTTTTCATCTCTGAGCAATTGCTCGACGTTTGCAATTTCTCACCTGAGCTCTCTTTAGACTGCGCGAGAGGATGAGCAGAAGATTAGGTGGCTAGAGAAGCCCAGAGCCCCACTGTTCTTAGGGCTACAAAAGCGCTTCCAAGGAAGGGTGCTGGCTAGCAACAGCTTTCAGTGCTGGCAATTTTCATCTCTCAGCAATTACTCGACCTTTGCAATTTTTCAGCTCGTGTCTATGAGAAGGTAAGAAAATGACCGTGACGTTTGGTGGCTAGAGAAGCGCAAAGCCCCAGTGTTGCTGCGCCTGTGAAAGCGCTTCCAAGGAAGGGTGCTGGCTAGCAAGAGCTTTCAGTGCTGGCACTTTTCATCTCTGAGCAATTGCTCGACGTTTGCAATTTCTCACCTGAGATCTCTTTAGACTGCGCAAGAGGATGAGCAGAAGAGTAGGTGGCTAGAGAAGCCCAGAGCCCCACTGTTCTTAGGGCTACAAGAGCGTTTCCAAGGAAGGGTGCTGGCTAGCAACAGCTTTCAGTGCTGGCACTTTTCATCTCTGAACAATTGCTCGACGTTTGCAATTTCTCACCTGAGCTCTCTTTAGACTGCGCGAGAGGATGAGCAGAAGATTAGGTGGCTAGAGAAGCCCAGAACCCCAGTGTTCTTAGGCCTACAAGAGCGCTTCCAAGGAAGGGTGCTGGCTAGCAACAGCTTTCAGTGCTGGCACTTTTCATCTTTGAACAGTTGCTCGACGTTTGCAATTTCTCAGCTCTTATCTACGAGACGGAGAGATAGTGACCGTGATGTTTGGTGGCTAGAGAAGCGCAAAGCCCCAGTGTTGCTGCGCCTGTGAAAGCGCTTCCAAGGAAGGGTGCTGGCTAGCAACAGCTTTCAGTGCTGGCACTTTTCATCTCTGAGCAATTGCTCGACGTTTGCAATTTCTCACCTGAGCTCTCTTTAGAGTGCGTGAGAGGATGAGCAGAAGATTAGGTGGCTAGAGAAGCCCAGAGCCCCAGTGTTCTTAGGCCTACAAGAGCGCTTCCAAGGAAGGGTGCTGGCTAGCAACAGCTTTCAGTGCTGGCACTTTTAATCTCTGAGCAATTGCTCAACGTTTGCAATTTCTCCCCTGAGCTCTCTTTAGACTGCGCGAGAGGATGAGCAGAAGATTAGGTGGCTAGAGAAGCCCAGAGCCCCACTGTTCTTAGGCCTACAAAAGCACTTCCGAGGAAGGGTGCTGGCTAGCAACAGCTTTCAGTGCTGGCACTTTTCATCTCTGAGCAATTGCTCGACGTTTGCAATTTCTCAGCTCTTGTCTACGAAACAGAGAGGTAGTGACCGTGACGTTTGGTGGCTAGAGAAGCGCAAAGCCCCAGTGTTGCTGCGCCTGTGAAAGCGCTTCCAAGGAAGGGTGCCGGCTAGCAACAGCTTTCAGTGCTGGCACTTTTCATCTCTGAGCAATTGCTCGACGTTTGCAATTTCTCCCCTGAGCGCTCTTTAGACTGTGCGAGAGGATGAGCAGAAGATTAGGTGGCTAGAGAAGCAAAGAGCCCCAGTGTTCTAAGGGCTACAAAAGCGCTTCCAAGGAAGGGTGCTGGCTAGCAACAGCTTTCAGTGCTGGCACTTTTCATCTCTGAGCAACTGCTCGACGTTTGCAATTTCTCACCTGAGCTCTCTTTAGAGTGCGCGAGAGGATGAGCAGAAGATTAGGTGGCTAGAGAAGCCCAGAGCCCCACTGTTCTTAGGCCTACCAGAGCGCTTCCAAGGAAGGGTGCTGGCTAGCAACAGCTTTCAGTGCTGGCACTTTTCATCTCTGAGCAATTGCTCGACGTTTGCAATTTCTCACCTGAGCTCTCTTTAGAGTGCGCGAGAGGATGAGCAGAAGATTAGGTGGCTAGAGAAGCCCAGAGCCCCACTGTTCTTAGGGCTGCAAGAGTGCTTCCGAGGAAGGGTGCTGGCTAGCAAGAGCTTTCAGTGCTGGCACTTTTCATCTCTGAGCAATTGCTCGACGTTTGCAATTTCTCAGCTGGTGTCTATGAGACTGAAAGACAACGACCATGACGTTTGGTGGGTAGAGAAGCGCAAAGCCCCGGTGTTGCTGCGCCTGTGAAAGCGCTTCCAAGGAAGGGTGCTGGCTAGCAACAGCTTTCAGTGCTGGCACTTTTCATCTCTGAGCAATTGCTCGACGTTTGCAATTTCTCACCTGAGCTCTCTTTAGACTGCGCGAGAGGATGAGCAGAAGATTAGGTGGCTAGAGAAGCCCAGAGCCCCACTGTTCTTAGGGCTACAAAAGCACTTCCAAGGAAGGGTGCTGGCTAGCAACAGCTTTCAGTGCTGGCACTTTTCGTCTTTGAACAGTTGCTCGACGTTTGCAATTTCTCAGCTCTTGTCTACGAGACTGAAAGAGAATGACCGTGATGTTTGGTGGGTAGAGTAGCGCAAAGCCCCAGTGTTGCTGCGCCTGTGAAAGCGCTTCCAAGGTAGGGTGCTGGCTAGCAACAGCTTTCAGTGCTGGCACTTTTCATCTCTGAGCAATTGCTGGACGTTTGCAATTTCTCACCTGAGCTCTCTTTAGAGTGCGCGAGAGGATGAGCAGAAGATTAGGTGGCTAGAGAAGCCCAGAGCCCCACTGTTCTTAGGGCTACAAAAGCGCTTCCAAGGAAGGGTGCTGGCTAGCAACAGCTTTCAGTGCTGGCACTTTTCATCTCTGAGCAATTGCTCGACGTTTGCAATTTCTCAGCTCGTGTCTACGAAACAGAGAGATAGTGACCGTGACGTTTGGTGGGTAGAGAAGCGCAAAGCCCCAGTGTTGCTGCGCCTGTGAAAGCGCTTCCAAGGAAGGGTGATGGCTAGCAACAGCTTTCAGTGCTGGCACTTTTCATCTCTGAGCAATTGCTCGACGTTTGCTATTTCTCCCCTGAGCGCTCTTTAGACTGCGCGAGAGGATGAGCAGAAGATTAGGTGGCTAGAGAAGCAAAGAGCCCCAGTGTTCTTAGGGCTACAAAAGCGCTTCCAAGGAAGGGTGCTGGCTAGCAACAGCTTTCAGTGCTGGCACTTTTCATCTCTGAGCAATTGCTCGACGTTTGCAATTTCTCGGCTCGTGTTTACGGACGGAGAGATAGTGACCGTGATGTTTGGTGGCTAGAGAAGCGCAAAGCCCCAGTGTTGCTGCGCCTGTGAAAGCGCTTCCAAGGAAGGGTGCTGGCTAGCAACAGCTTTCAGTGCTGGCACTTTTCATCTTTGAACAGTTGCTCGACGTTTGCAATTTCTCAGCTCTTGTCTACGAGACTGAAAGAGAATGACCGTGATGTTTGGTGGGTAGAGAAGCGCAAAGCCCCAGTGTTGCTGCGCCTGTGAAAGCGCTTCCAAGGAAGGGTGCTGGCTAGCCACAGCTTTCAGTGCTGGCACTTTTCATCTCTGAGCAATTGCTCGACGTTTGCAATTTCTCACCTGAGCTCTCTTTAGACTGCGCGAGAGGATGAGCAGAAGATTAGGTGGCTAGAGAAGCCCAGAGCCCCACTGTTCTTAGGGCTACAAAAGCGCTTCCAAGGAAGGGTGCTGGCTAGCAACAGCTTTCAGTGCTGGCAATTTTCATCTCTCAGCAATTACTCGACCTTTGCAATTTTTCAGCTCGTGTCTATGAGAAGGTAAGAAAATGACCGTGACGTTTGGTGGCTAGAGAAGCGCAAAGCCCCAGTGTTGCTGCGCCTGTGAAAGCGCTTCCAAGGAAGGGTGCTGGCTAGCAAGAGCTTTCAGTGCTGGCACTTTTCATCTCTGAGCAATTGCTCGACGTTTGCAATTTCTCACCTGAGATCTCTTTAGACTGCGCAAGAGGATGAGCAGAAGAGTAGGTGGCTAGAGAAGCCCAGAGCCCCACTGTTCTTAGGGCTACAAGAGCGTTTCCAAGGAAGGGTGCTGGCTAGCAACAGCTTTCAGTGCTGGCACTTTTCATCTCTGAACAATTGCTCGACGTTTGCAATTTCTCACCTGAGCTCTCTTTAGACTGCGCGAGAGGATGAGCAGAAGATTAGGTGGCTAGAGAAGCCCAGAACCCCAGTGTTCTTAGGCCTACAAGAGCGCTTCCAAGGAAGGGTGCTGGCTAGCAACAGCTTTCAGTGCTGGCACTTTTCATCTTTGAACAGTTGCTCGACGTTTGCAATTTCTCAGCTCTTATCTACGAGACGGAGAGATAGTGACCGTGATGTTTGGTGGCTAGAGAAGCGCAAAGCCCCAGTGTTGCTGCGCCTGTGAAAGCGCTTCCAAGGAAGGGTGCTGGCTAGCAACAGCTTTCAGTGCTGGCACTTTTCATCTCTGAGCAATTGCTCGACGTTTGCAATTTCTCACCTGAGCTCTCTTTAGAGTGCGTGAGAGGATGAGCAGAAGATTAGGTGGCTAGAGAAGCCCAGAGCCCCAGTGTTCTTAGGCCTACAAGAGCGCTTCCAAGGAAGGGTGCTGGCTAGCAACAGCTTTCAGTGCTGGCACTTTTAATCTCTGAGCAATTGCTCAACGTTTGCAATTTCTCCCCTGAGCTCTCTTTAGACTGCGCGAGAGGATGAGCAGAAGATTAGGTGGCTAGAGAAGCCCAGAGCCCCACTGTTCTTAGGCCTACAAAAGCACTTCCGAGGAAGGGTGCTGGCTAGCAACAGCTTTCAGTGCTGGCACTTTTCATCTCTGAGCAATTGCTCGACGTTTGCAATTTCTCAGCTCTTGTCTACGAAACAGAGAGGTAGTGACCGTGACGTTTGGTGGCTAGAGAAGCGCAAAGCCCCAGTGTTGCTGCGCCTGTGAAAGCGCTTCCAAGGAAGGGTGCCGGCTAGCAACAGCTTTCAGTGCTGGCACTTTTCATCTCTGAGCAATTGCTCGACGTTTGCAATTTCTCCCCTGAGCGCTCTTTAGACTGTGCGAGAGGATGAGCAGAAGATTAGGTGGCTAGAGAAGCAAAGAGCCCCAGTGTTCTAAGGGCTACAAAAGCGCTTCCAAGGAAGGGTGCTGGCTAGCAACAGCTTTCAGTGCTGGCACTTTTCATCTCTGAGCAACTGCTCGACGTTTGCAATTTCTCACCTGAGCTCTCTTTAGAGTGCGCGAGAGGATGAGCAGAAGATTAGGTGGCTAGAGAAGCCCAGAGCCCCACTGTTCTTAGGCCTACCAGAGCGCTTCCAAGGAAGGGTGCTGGCTAGCAACAGCTTTCAGTGCTGGCACTTTTCATCTCTGAGCAATTGCTCGACGTTTGCAATTTCTCACCTGAGCTCTCTTTAGAGTGCGCGAGAGGATGAGCAGAAGATTAGGTGGCTAGAGAAGCCCAGAGCCCCACTGTTCTTAGGGCTGCAAGAGTGCTTCCGAGGAAGGGTGCTGGCTAGCAACAGCTTTCAGTGCTGGCACTTTTCATCTCTGAGCAATTGCTCGACGTTTGCAATTTCTCACCTGAGCTCTCTTTAGACTGCGCGAGAGGATGAGCAGAAGATTAGGTGGCTAGAGAAGCCCAGAGCCCCAGTGTTCTTAGGGCTGCAAGAGTGCTTCCGAGGAAGGGTGCTGGCTAGCCACAGCTTTCAGTGCTGGCACTTTTCATCTCTGAGCAATTGCTCGACGTTTGCAATTTCTCAGCTCTTATGTACGATACAGAGATAGTGACCGTGATGTTTGGTGGGTACAGAAGCGCAAAGCCCCAGTGTTGCTGCGCCTGTGAAAGCGCTTCCAAGGAAGGGTGCTGGCTAGTAACAGCTTTCAGTGCTGGCACTTTTCATCTCTGAGCAATTGCTCAACGTTTGCAATCTCTCACCTGAGCTCTCTTTAGACTGCGCGAGAGGATGAGCAGAAGATTAGGTGGCTAGAGAAGCCCAGAGCCCCAGTGTTCTTAGGGCTACAAAAGCGCTTCCAAGGAAGGCTGCTGGCTAGCCACAGCTTTCAGTGCTGGCACTTTTCATCTCTGAGCAATTGCTCGACGTTTGCAATTTCTCAGCTCGTGTCTATGAGACGGAAAGAGAATGACCGTGATGTTTGGTGGGTAGAGAAGCGCAAAGCCCCAGTGTTGCTGCGCCTGTGAAAGCGCTTCCAAGGAAGGGTGCTGGCTAGCAACAGCTTTCAGTGCTGGCACTTTTCATCTCTGAGCAATTGCTCGACGTTTGCAATTTCTCCCCTGAGCTCTCTTTAGACTGCGCGAGAGGATGAGCAGAAGATTAGGTGGCTAGAGAAGCCCAGAGCCCCAGTGTTCTTAGGCCTACAAAAGCGCTTCCAAGGAAGGGTGCTGGCTAGCAACAGCTTTCAGTGCTGGCACTTTTCATCTCTGAGCAATTGCTCGACGTTTGCAATTTCTCACCTGAGCTCTCTTTAGACTGCGCGAGAGGATGAGCAGAAGATTAGGTGGCTAGAGAAGCCCAGAGCCCCACTGTTCTTAGGCCTACAAAAGCGCTTCCAAGGAAGGGTGCTGGCTAGTAACAGCTTTCAGTGCTGGCACTTTTCATCTCTGAGCAATTGCTCGACGTTTGCAATTTCTCAGCTCGTATCTACGAGACGGAAAGAGAATGACCGTGATGTTTGGTGGGTAGAGTAGCGCAAAGCCCCAGTGTTGCTGCGCCTGTGAAAGCGCTTCCAAGGAAGGGTGCTGGCTAGCAACAGCTTTCAGTGCTGGCACTTTTCATCTCTGAGCAATTGCTGGACGTTTGCAATTTCTCACCTGAGCTCTCTTTAGAGTGCGCGAGAGGATGAGCAGAAGAGTAGGTGGCTAGAGAAGCCCAGAGCCCCACTGTTCTTAGGCCTACAAAAGCGCTTCCAAGGAAGGGTGCTGGCTAGCAACAGCTTTCAGTGCTGGCACTTTTCATCTCTGAGCAATTGCTCGACGTTTGCAATTTCTCACCTGAGCTCTCTTTAGACTGCGCGAGAGGATGAGCAGAAGATTAGGTGGCTAGAGAAGCCCAGAGCCCCAGTGTTCTTAGGCCTACAAAAGCGCTTCCGAGGAAGGGTGCTGGCTAGCAACAGCTTTCAGTGCTGGCACTTTTCATCTCTGAGCAATTGCTCGACGTTTGCAATTTCTCAGCTCTTGTCTACGAAACAGAGAGATAGTGACCGTGATGTTTGGTGGCTAGCGAAGCGCAAAGCCCCAGTGTTGCTGTGCCTGTGAAAGCGCTTCCAAGGAAGGGTGCTGGCTAGTAACAGCTTTCAGTGCTGGCACTTTTCATCTCTGAGCAATTGCTCGACGTTTGCAATTTCTCAACTTGTATCTATGAGACGGAAATAGAATGACCGTGATGTTTGGTGGGTAGAGAAGCGCAAAGCCCCAGTGTTGCTGCGCCTGTGAAAGCGCTTCCAAGGAAGGGTGCTGGCTAGCCACAGCTTTCAGTGCTGGCACTTTTCATCTCTGACCAATTGCTCGACGTTTGCAATTTCTCACCTGAGCTCTCTTTAGAGTGCGCGAGAGGATGAGCAGAAGATTAGGTGGCTAGAGAAGCCCAGAGCCCCACTGTTCTTAGGGCTACAAAAGCGCTTCCAAGGAAGGGTGCTGGCTAGCAACAGCTTTCAGTGCTGGCAATTTTCATCTCTCAGCAATTACTCGACCTTTGCAATTTTTCAGCTCGTGTCTATGAGAAGGTAAGAAAATGACCGTGACGTTTGGTGGCTAGAGAAGCGCAAAGCCCCAGTGTTGCTGCGCCTGTGAAAGCGCTTCCAAGGAAGGGTGCTGGCTAGCAAGAGCTTTCAGTGCTGGCACTTTTCATCTCTGAGCAATTGCTCGACGTTTGCAATTTCTCACCTGAGATCTCTTTAGACTGCGCAAGAGGATGAGCAGAAGAGTAGGTGGCTAGAGAAGCCCAGAGCCCCAGTGTTCTTAGGGCTACAAGAGCGTTTCCAAGGAAGGGTGCTGGCTAGCAACAGCTTTCAGTGCTGGCACTTTTCATCTCTGAGCAATTGCTCGACGTTTGCAATTTCTCAGCTCTTGTCTACGAAACAGAGAGATAGTGACCGTGATGTTTGGTGGCTAGCGAAGCGCAAAGCCCCAGTGTTGCTGTGCCTGTGAAAGCGCTTCCAAGGAAGGGTGCTGGCTAGTAACAGCTTTCAGTGCTGGCACTTTTCATCTCTGAGCAATTGCTCGACGTTTGCAATTTCTCAACTTGTATCTATGAGACGGAAATAGAATGACCGTGATGTTTGGTGGGTAGAGAAGCGCAAAGCCCCAGTGTTGCTGCGCCTGTGAAAGCGCTTCCAAGGAAGGGTGCTGGCTAGCCACAGCTTTCAGTGCTGGCACTTTTCATCTCTGACCAATTGCTCGACGTTTGCAATTTCTCACCTGAGCTCTCTTTAGACTGCGCGAGAGGATGAGCAGAAGATTAGGTGGCTAGAGAAGCCCAGAGCCCCAGTGTTCTTAGGGCTACAAAAGCGCTTCCAAGGAAGGGTGCTGGCTAGCAACAGCTTTCAGTGCTGGCAATTTTCATCT
Organism: Sarcoramphus papa; assembly: GCA_037962945.1. Taxonomy (NCBI): domain Eukaryota; kingdom Metazoa; phylum Chordata; class Aves; order Accipitriformes; family Cathartidae; genus Sarcoramphus; species Sarcoramphus papa. Next base: position 97,822,475 of record CM075586.1, read on the forward strand.
CTCAGCAATTACTCGACCTTTGCAATTTTTCAGCTCGTGTCTATGAGAAGGTAAGAAAATGACCGTGACGTTTGGTGGCTAGAGAAGCGCAAAGCCCCAGTGTTGCTGCGCCTGTGAAAGCGCTTCCAAGGAAGGGTGCTGGCTAGCAAGAGCTTTCAGTGCTGGCACTTTTCATCTCTGAGCAATTGCTCGACGTTTGCAATTTCTCACCTGAGATCTCTTTAGACTGCGCAAGAGGATGAGCAGAAGAGTAGGTGGCTAGAGAAGCCCAGAGCCCCACTGTTCTTAGGGCTACAAGAGCGTTTCCAAGGAAGGGTGCTGGCTAGCAACAGCTTTCAGTGCTGGCACTTTTCATCTCTGAACAATTGCTCGACGTTTGCAATTTCTCACCTGAGCTCTCTTTAGACTGCGCGAGAGGATGAGCAGAAGATTAGGTGGCTAGAGAAGCCCAGAACCCCAGTGTTCTTAGGCCTACAAGAGCGCTTCCAAGGAAGGGTGCTGGCTAGCAACAGCTTTCAGTGCTGGCACTTTTCATCTTTGAACAGTTGCTCGACGTTTGCAATTTCTCGGCTCGTGTTTACGAGACGGAGAGATAGTGACCGTGATGTTTGGTGGCTAGAGAAGCGCAAAGCCCCAGTGTTGCTGCGCCTGTGAAAGCGCTTCCAAGGAAGGGTGCTGGCTAGCAACAGCTTTCAGTGCTGGCACTTTTCATCTCTGAGCAATTGCTCGACGTTTGCAATTTCTCACCTGAGCGCTCTTTAGACTGCGTGAGAGGATGAGCAGAAGATTAGGTGGCTAGAGAAGCCCAGAGCCCCAGTGTTCTTAGGCCTACAAGAGCGCTTCCAAGGAAGGGTGCTGGCTAGCCACAGCTTTCAGTGCTGGCACTTTTCATCTCTGAGCAATTGCTCAACGTTTGCAATTTCTCCCCTGAGCTCTCTTTAGACTGCGCGAGAGGATGAGCAGAAGATTAGGTGGCTAGAGAAGCCCAGAGCCCCACTGTTCTTAGGCCTACAAAAGCACTTCCGAGGAAGGGTGCTGGCTAGCAACAGCTTTCAGTGCTGGCACTTTTCATCTCTGAGCAATTGCTCGACGTTTGCAATTTCTCAGCTCTTGTCTACGAAACAGAGAGGTAGTGACCGTGACGTTTGGTGGCTAGAGAAGCGCAAAGCCCCAGTGTTGCTGCGCCTGTGAAAGCGCTTCCAAGGAAGGGTGCCGGCTAGCAACAGCTTTCAGTGCTGGCACTTTTCATCTCTGAGCAATTGCTCGACGTTTGCAATTTCTCACCTGAGCGCTCTTTAGACTGTGCGAGAGGATGAGCAGAAGATTAGGTGGCTAGAGAAGCAAAGAGCCCCAGTGTTCTAAGGGCTACAAAAGCGCTTCCAAGGAAGGGTGCTGGCTAGCAACAGCTTTCAGTGCTGGCACTTTTCATCTCTGAGCAACTGCTCGACGTTTGCAATTTCTCCCCTGAGCTCTCTTTAGAGTGCGCGAGAGGATGAGCAGAAGATTAGGTGGCTAGAGAAGCCCAGAGCCCCACTGTTCTTAGGCCTACCAGAGCGCTTCCAAGGAAGGGTGCTGGCTAGCAACAGCTTTCAGTGCTGGCACTTTTCATCTCTGAGCAATTGCTCGACGTTTGCAATTTCTCACCTGAGCTCTCTTTAGAGTGCGCGAGAGGATGAGCAGAAGATTAGGTGGCTAGAGAAGCCCAGAGCCCCACTGTTCTTAGGGCTGCAAGAGTGCTTCCGAGGAAGGGTGCTGGCTAGCAACAGCTTTCAGTGCTGGCACTTTTCATCTCTGAGCAATTGCTCGACGTTTGCAATTTCTCACCTGAGCTCTCTTTAGACTGCGCGAGAGGATGAGCAGAAGATTAGGTGGCTAGAGAAGCCCAGAGCCCCAGTGTTCTTAGGGCTGCAAGAGTGCTTCCGAGGAAGGGTGCTGGCTAGCAACAGCTTTCAGTGCTGGCACTTTTCATCTCTGAGCAATTGCTCGACGTTTGCAATTTCTCAGCTCTTATGTACGATACAGAGATAGTGACCGTGATGTTTGGTGGGTACAGAAGCGCAAAGCCCCAGTGTTGCTGCGCCTGTGAAAGCGCTTCCAAGGAAGGGTGCTGGCTAGTAACAGCTTTCAGTGCTGGCACTTTTCATCTCTGAGCAATTGCTCAACGTTTGCAATCTCTCACCTGAGCTCTCTTTAGACTGCGCGAGAGGATGAGCAGAAGATTAGGTGGCTAGAGAAGCCCAGAGCCCCAGTGTTCTTAGGGCTACAAAAGCGCTTCCAAGGAAGGCTGCTGGCTAGCCACAGCTTTCAGTGCTGGCACTTTTCATCTCTGAGCAATTGCTCGACGTTTGCAATTTCTCAGCTCATGTCTATGAGACGGAAAGAGAATGACCGTGATGTTTGGTGGGTAGAGAAGCGCAAAGCCCCAGTGTTGCTGCGCCTGTGAAAGCGCTTCCAAGGAAGGGTGCTGGCTAGCAACAGCTTTCAGTGCTGGCACTTTTCATCTCTGAGCAATTGCTCGACGTTTGCAATTTCTCCCCTGAGCGCTCTTTAGACTGCGCGAGAGGATGAGCAGAAGATTAGGTGGCTAGAGAAGCCCAGAGCCCCAGTGTTCTAAGGGCTACAAAAGCGCTTCCAAGGAAGGGTGCTGGCTAGCAAGAGCTTTCAGTGCTGGCACTTTTCATCTCTGAGCAATTGCTCGACGTTTGCAATTTCTCCCCTGAGCTCTCTTTAGACTGCACGAGAGGATGAGCAGAAGGTTAGGTGGCTAGAGAAGCCCAGAGCCCCAGTGTTCTTAGGCCTACAAAAGCGCTTCCAAGGAAGGGTGCTGGCTAGCAACAGCTTTCAGTGCTGGCACTTTTCATCTCTGAGCAATTGCTCGACGCTTGCAATTTCTCACCTGAGCTCTCTTTAGACTGCGCGAGAGGATGAGCAGAAGATTAGGTGGCTAGAGAAGCCCAGAGCCCCACTGTTCTTAGGCCTACAAAAGCGCTTCCAAGGAAGGGTGCTGGCTAGTAACAGCTTTCAGTGCTGGCACTTTTCATCTCTGAGCAATTGCTCGACGTTTGCAATTTCTCAGCTCGTATCTACGAGACGGAAAGAGAATGACCGTGATGTTTGGTGGGTAGAGTAGCGCAAAGCCCCAGTGTTGCTGCGCCTGTGAAAGCGCTTCCAAGGAAGGGTGCTGGCTAGCAACAGCTTTCAGTGCTGGCACTTTTCATCTCTGAGCAATTGCTCAACGTTTGCAATTTCTCACCTGAGCTCTCTTTAGACTGCGCGAGAGGATGAGCAGAAGAGTAGGTGGCTAGAGAAGCCCAGAGCCCCACTGTTCTTAGGCCTACAAAAGCGCTTCCAAGGAAGGGTGCTGGCTAGCAACAGCTTTCAGTGCTGGCACTTTTCATCTCTGAGCAATTGCTCGACGTTTGCAATTTCTCAGCTCTTGTCTACGAAACAGAGAGATAGTGACCGTGACGTTTGGTGGGTAGAGAAGCGCAAAGCCCCAGTGTTGCTGCGCCTGTGAAAGCGCTTCCAAGGAAGGGTGCTGGCTAGCAACAGCTTTCAGTGCTGGCACTTTTCATCTCTGAGCAATTGCTCGACGTTTGCAATTTCTCAGCTCTTGTCTACGAAACAGAGAGATAGTGACCGTGATGTTTGGTGGCTAGAGAAGCGCAAAGCCCCAGTGTTGCTGCGCCTGTGAAAGCGCTTCCAAGGAAGGGTGCTGGCTAGCAACAGCTTTCAGTGCTGGCACTTTTCATCTCTGAGCAATTGCTCAACGTTTGCAATTTCTCACCTGAGCTCTCTTTAGACTGCGCGAGAGGATGAGCAGAAGAGTAGGTGGCTAGAGAAGCCCAGAGCCCCACTGTTCTTAGGGCTACAAGAGCGCTTCCAAGGAAGGGTGCTGGCTAGCAACAGCTTTCAGTGCTGGCACTTTTCATCTCTGAGCAATTGCTCGACGTTTGCAATTTCTCAGCTCTTGTCTACGAAACAGAGAGATAGTGACCGTGACGTTTGGTGGGTAGAGAAGCGCAAAGCCCCAGTGTTGCTGCGCCTGTGAAAGCGCTTCCAAGGAAGGGTGCTGGCTAGCAAGAGCTTTCAGTGCTGGCACTTTTCATCTCTGAGCAATTGCTCGACGTTTGCAATTTCTCACCTGAGCGCTCTTTAGACTGCGCGAGAGGATGAACAGAAGATTAGGTGGCTAGAGAAGCACAGAGCCCGAGTGTTCTAAGGGCTACAAAAGCGCTTCCAAGGAAGGGTGCTGGCTAGCAAGAGCTTTCAGTGCTGGCACTTTTCATCTCTGAGCAATTGCTCGACGTTTGCAATTTCTCACCTGAGCTCTCTTTAGACTGCGCGACAGGATGAGCAGAAGATTAGGTGGCTAGAGAAGCCCAGAGCCCCACTGTTCTTAGGGCTGCAAGAGCGCTTCCGAGGAAGGGTGCTGGCTATCAACAGCTTTCAGTGCTGGCACTTTTCATCTCTGAGCAATTGCTCGACGTTTGCAATTTCTCACCTGAGCTCTCTTTAGAGTGCGCGAGAGGATGAGCAGAAGATTAGGTGGCTAGAGAAGCCCAGAGCCCCACTGTTCTTAGGGCTGCAAGAGTGCTTCCGAGGAAGGGTGCTGGCTAGCAACAGCTTTCAGTGCTGGCACTTTTCATCTCTGAGCAATTGCTCGACGTTTGCAATTTCTCACCTGAGCTCTCTTTAGACTGCGCGAGAGGATGAGCAGAAGATTAGGTGGCTAGAGAAGCCCAGAGCCCCAGTGTTCTTAGGGCTGCAAGAGTGCTTCCGAGGAAGGGTGCTGGCTAGCAACAGCTTTCAGTGCTGGCACTTTTCATCTCTGAGCAATTGCTCGACGTTTGCAATTTCTCAGCTCTTATGTACGATACAGAGATAGTGACCGTGATGTTTGGTGGGTACAGAAGCGCAAAGCCCCAGTGTTGCTGCGCCTGTGAAAGCGCTTCCAAGGAAGGGTGCTGGCTAGTAACAGCTTTCAGTGCTGGCACTTTTCATCTCTGAGCAATTGCTCAACGTTTGCAATCTCTCACCTGAGCTCTCTTTAGACTGCGCGAGAGGATGAGCAGAAGATTAGGTGGCTAGAGAAGCCCAGAGCCCCAGTGTTCTTAGGGCTACAAAAGCGCTTCCAAGGAAGGCTGCTGGCTAGCCACAGCTTTCAGTGCTGGCACTTTTCATCTCTGAGCAATTGCTCGACGTTTGCAATTTCTCAGCTCATGTCTATGAGACGGAAAGAGAATGACCGTGATGTTTGGTGGGTAGAGAAGCGCAAAGCCCCAGTGTTGCTGCGCCTGTGAAAGCGCTTCCAAGGAAGGGTGCTGGCTAGCAACAGCTTTCAGTGCTGGCACTTTTCATCTCTGAGCAATTGCTCGACGTTTGCAATTTCTCCCCTGAGCGCTCTTTAGACTGCGCGAGAGGATGAGCAGAAGATTAGGTGGCTAGAGAAGCCCAGAGCCCCAGTGTTCTAAGGGCTACAAAAGCGCTTCCAAGGAAGGGTGCTGGCTAGCAAGAGCTTTCAGTGCTGGCACTTTTCATCTCTGAGCAATTGCTCGACGTTTGCAATTTCTCCCCTGAGCTCTCTTTAGACTGCACGAGAGGATGAGCAGAAGGTTAGGTGGCTAGAGAAGCCCAGAGCCCCAGTGTTCTTAGGCCTACAAAAGCGCTTCCAAGGAAGGGTGCTGGCTAGCAACAGCTTTCAGTGCTGGCACTTTTCATCTCTGAGCAATTGCTCGACGCTTGCAATTTCTCACCTGAGCTCTCTTTAGACTGCGCGAGAGGATGAGCAGAAGATTAGGTGGCTAGAGAAGCCCAGAGCCCCACTGTTCTTAGGCCTACAAAAGCGCTTCCAAGGAAGGGTGCTGGCTAGTAACAGCTTTCAGTGCTGGCACTTTTCATCTCTGAGCAATTGCTCGACGTTTGCAATTTCTCAGCTCGTATCTACGAGACGGAAAGAGAATGACCGTGATGTTTGGTGGGTAGAGTAGCGCAAAGCCCCAGTGTTGCTGCGCCTGTGAAAGCGCTTCCAAGGAAGGGTGCTGGCTAGCAACAGCTTTCAGTGCTGGCACTTTTCATCTCTGAGCAATTGCTCAACGTTTGCAATTTCTCACCTGAGCTCTCTTTAGACTGCGCGAGAGGATGAGCAGAAGAGTAGGTGGCTAGAGAAGCCCAGAGCCCCACTGTTCTTAGGCCTACAAAAGCGCTTCCAAGGAAGGGTGCTGGCTAGCAACAGCTTTCAGTGCTGGCACTTTTCATCTCTGAGCAATTGCTCGACGTTTGCAATTTCTCAGCTCTTGTCTACGAAACAGAGAGATAGTGACCGTGACGTTTGGTGGGTAGAGAAGCGCAAAGCCCCAGTGTTGCTGCGCCTGTGAAAGCGCTTCCAAGGAAGGGTGCTGGCTAGCAACAGCTTTCAGTGCTGGCACTTTTCATCTCTGAGCAATTGCTCGACGTTTGCAATTTCTCAGCTCTTGTCTACGAAACAGAGAGATAGTGACCGTGATGTTTGGTGGCTAGAGAAGCGCAAAGCCCCAGTGTTGCTGCGCCTGTGAAAGCGCTTCCAAGGAAGGGTGCTGGCTAGCAACAGCTTTCAGTGCTGGCACTTTTCATCTCTGAGCAATTGCTCAACGTTTGCAATTTCTCACCTGAGCTCTCTTTAGACTGCGCGAGAGGATGAGCAGAAGAGTAGGTGGCTAGAGAAGCCCAGAGCCCCACTGTTCTTAGGGCTACAAGAGCGCTTCCAAGGAAGGGTGCTGGCTAGCAACAGCTTTCAGTGCTGGCACTTTTCATCTCTGAGCAATTGCTCGACGTTTGCAATTTCTCAGCTCTTGTCTACGAAACAGAGAGATAGTGACCGTGACGTTTGGTGGGTAGAGAAGCGCAAAGCCCCAGTGTTGCTGCGCCTGTGAAAGCGCTTCCAAGGAAGGGTGCTGGCTAGCAAGAGCTTTCAGTGCTGGCACTTTTCATCTCTGAGCAATTGCTCGACGTTTGCAATTTCTCACCTGAGCGCTCTTTAGACTGCGCGAGAGGATGAACAGAAGATTAGGTGGCTAGAGAAGCACAGAGCCCGAGTGTTCTAAGGGCTACAAAAGCGCTTCCAAGGAAGGGTGCTGGCTAGCAAGAGCTTTCAGTGCTGGCACTTTTCATCTCTGAGCAATTGCTCGACGTTTGCAATTTCTCACCTGAGCTCTCTTTAGACTGCGCGACAGGATGAGCAGAAGATTAGGTGGCTAGAGAAGCCCAGAGCCCCACTGTTCTTAGGGCTGCAAGAGCGCTTCCGAGGAAGGGTGCTGGCTATCAACAGCTTTCAGTGCTGGCACTTTTCATCTCTGAGCAATTGCTCGACGTTTGCAATTTCTCAGCTCTTATGTACGAGACAGAGATAGTGACCGTGATGTTTGGTGGCTAGCGAAGCGCAAAGCCCCAGTGTTGCTGTGCCTGTGAAAGCGCTTCCAAGGAAGGGTGCTGGCTAGTAACAGCTTTCAGTGCTGGCACTTTTCATCTCTGAGCAATTGCTCGACGTTTGCAATTTCTCAACTTGTATCTACGAGACGGAAATAGAATGACCGTGATGTTTGGTGGGTAGAGAAGCGCAAAGCCCCAGTGTTGCTGCGCCTGTGAAAGCGCTTCCAAGGAAGGGTGCTGGCTAGCCACAGCTTTCAGTGGTGGCACTTTTCATCTCTGAGCAATTACTCGACGTTTGCAATTTCTCACCTGAGCTCTCTTTAGACTGCGCGAGAGGATGAGCAGAAGATTAGGTGGCTAGAGAAGCCCAGAGCCCCAGTGTGCTTAGGCCTACAAAAGCGCTTCCAAGGAAGGGGGCTGGCTAGCAACAGCTTTCAGTGCTGGCAATTTTCATCTCTCAGCAATTACTCGACCTTTGCAATTTTTCAGCTCGTGTCTACGAGAAGGTAAGAAAATGACCGTGACGTTTGGTGGGTAGAGAAGCGCAAAGCCCCAGTGTTGCTGCGCCTGTGAAAGCGCTTCCAAGGAAGGGTGCTGGCTAGCAACAGCTTTCAGTGCTGGCACTTTTCATCTCTGAGCAATTGCTCGACGTTTGCAATTTCTCACCTGAGATCTCTTTAGACTGCGCAAGAGGATGAGCAGAAGAGTAGGTGGCTAGAGAAGCCCAGAGCCCCAGTGTTCTTAGGGCTACAAGAGCGTTTCCAAGGAAGGGTGCTGGCTAGCAACAGCTTTCAGTGCTGGCACTTTTCATCTCTGAGCAATTGCTCGACGTTTGCAATTTCTCACCTGAACTCTCTTTAGACTGCGCGAGAGGATGAGCAGAAGAGTAGGTGGCTAGAGAAGCCCAGAGCCCCACTGTTCTTAGGGCTACAAGAGCGCTTCCAAGGAAGGGTGCTGGCTAGCAACAGCTTTCAGTGCTGGCACTTTTCATCTCTGAGCAATTGCTCGACGTTTGCAATTTCTCAGCTCTTGTCTACGAAACAGAGAGATAGTGACCGTGACGTTTGGTGGGTAGAGAAGCGCAAAGCCCCAGTGTTGCTGCGCCTGTGAAAGCGCTTCCAAGGAAGGGTGCTGGCTAGCAACAGCTTTCAGTGCTGGCACTTTTCATCTCTGAGCAATTGCTCGACGTTTGCAATTTCTCACCTGAGCGCTCTTTAGACTGCGCGAGAGGATGAACAGAAGATTAGGTGGCTAGAGAAGCACAGAGCCCGAGTGTTCTAAGGGCTACAAAAGCGCTTCCAAGGAAGGGTGCTGGCTAGCAAGAGCTTTCAGTGCTGGCACTTTTCATCTCTGAGCAATTGCTCGACGTTTGCAATTTCTCACCTGAGCTCTCTTTAGACTGCGCGACAGGATGAGCAGAAGATTAGGTGGCTAGAGAAGCCCAGAGCCCCACTGTTCTTAGGGCTGCAAGAGCGCTTCCGAGGAAGGGTGCTGGCTATCAACAGCTTTCAGTGCTGGCACTTTTCATCTCTGAGCAATTGCTCGACGTTTGCAATTTCTCAGCTCTTATGTACGAGACAGAGATAGTGACCGTGATGTTTGGTGGCTAGCGAAGCGCAAAGCCCCAGTGTTGCTGTGCCTGTGAAAGCGCTTCCAAGGAAGGGTGCTGGCTAGCAAGAGCTTTCAGTGCTGGCACTTTTCATCTCTGAGCAATTGCTCGACGTTTGCAATTTCTCACCTGAGCTCTCTTTAGACTGCGCGAGAGGATGAGCAGAAGATTAGGTGGCTAGAGAAGCCCAGAGCCCCAGTGTGCTTAGGCCTACAAAAGCGCTTCCAAGGAAGGGGGCTGGCTAGCAACAGCTTTCAGTGCTGGCAATTTTCATCTCTCAGCAATTACTCGACCTTTGCAATTTTTCAGCTCGTGTCTACGAGAAGGTAAGAAAATGACCGTGACGTTTGGTGGGTAGAGAAGCGCAAAGCCCCAGTGTTGCTGCGCCTGTGAAAGCGCTTCCAAGGAAGGGTGCTGGCTAGCAACAGCTTTCAGTGCTGGCACTTTTCATCTCTGAGCAATTGCTCGACGTTTGCAATTTCTCACCTGAACTCTCTTTAGACTGCGCGAGAGGATGAGCAGAAGATTAGGTGGCTAGAGAAGCCCAGAGCCCCAGTGTTCTTAGGCCTACAAGAGCGCTTCCAAGGAAGGGTGCTGGCTAGCAACAGCTTTCAGTGCTGGCACTTTTCATCTCTGAGCAACTGCTCGACGTTTGCAATTTCTCGGCTCGTGTTTACGAGACGGAGAGATAGTGACCGTGATGTTTGGTGGCTAGAGAAGCGCAAAGCCCCAGTGTTGCTGCCCCTGTGAAAGCGCTTCCAAGGAAGGGTGCTGGCTAGCAAGAGCTTTCAGTGCTGGCACTTTTCATCTCTGAGCAATTGCTCGACGTTTGCAATTTCTCCCCTGAGCGCTCTTTAGACTGCGCGAGAGGATGAGCAGAAGATTAGGTGGCTAGAGAAGCCCAGAGCCCCAGTGTTCTTAGGCCTACAAGAGCGCTTCCAAGGAAGGGTGCTGGCTAGCAACAGCTTTCAGTGCTGGCACTTTTCATCTCTGAGCAACTGCTCGCCGTTTGCAATTTCTCCCCTGAGCTCTCTTTAGACTGCGCGAGAGGATGAGCAGAAGATTAGGTGGCTAGAGAAGCCCAGAGCCCCACTGTTCTTAGGCCTACAAAAGCGCTTCCAAGGAAGGGTGCTGGCTAGCAACAGCTTTCAGTGCTGGCACTTTTCATCTCTGAGCAATTGCTCGACGTTTGCAATTTCTCAGCTCTTGTCTACGAAACAGAGAGGTAGTGACCGTGACGTTTGGTGGGTAGAGAAGCGCAAAGGCCCAGTGTTGCTGCGCCTGTGAAAGCGCTTCCAAGGAAGGGTGCTGGCTAGCAACAGCTTTCAGTGCTGGCACTTTTCATCTCGGAGCAATTGCTCGACGTTTGCAATTTCTCACCTGAGCGCTCTTTAGACTGTGCGAGAGGATGAGCAGAAGATTAGGTGGCTAGAGAAGCAAAGAGCCCCAGTGTTCTAAGGGCTACAAAAGCGCTTCCAAGGAAGGGTGCTGGCTAGCAAGAGCTTTCAGTGCTGGCACTTTTCATCTCTGAGCAATTGCTCGACGTTTGCAATTTCTCACCTGAGCTCTCTTTAGAGTGCGCGAGAGGATGAGCAGAAGATTAGGTGGCTAGAGAAGCCCAGAGCCCCAGTGTTCTTAGGCCTACCAGAGCGCTTCCAAGGAAGGGTGCTGGCTAGCAACAGCTTTCAGTGCTGGCACTTTTCATCTCTGAGCAACTGCTCGACGTTTGCAATTTCTCACCTGAGCTCTCTTTAGAGTGCGCGAGTGGATGAGCAGAAGATTAGGTGGCTAGAGAAGCCCAGAGCCCCAGTGTTCTTAGGGCTGCAAGAGTGCTTCCGAGGAAGGGTGCTGGCTAGCAACAGCTTTCAGTGCTGGCACTTTTCATCTCTGAGCAATTGCTCGACGTTTGCAATTTCTCACCTGAGCTCTCTTTAGACTGCGCGAGAGGATGAGCAGAAGATTAGGTGGCTAGAGAAGCCCAGAGCCCCAGTGTTCTTAGGGCTGCAACAGTGCTTCCGAGGAAGGGTGCTGGCTAGCAACAGCTTTCAGTGCTGGCACTTTTCATCTCTGAGCAACTGCTCGACGTTTGCAATTTCTCAGCTCGTGTCTATGAGACGGAAAGAGAATGACCGTGATGTTTAGTGGGTAGAGAAGCGCAAAGCCCCAGTGTTGCTGCGCCTGTGAAAGCGCTTCCAAGAAAGGGTGCTGGCTAGCAACAGCTTTCAGTGCTGGCACTTTTCATCTCTGAGCAATTGCTCGACGTTTGCAATTTCTCCCCTGAGCGCTCTTTAGACTGCGCGAGAGGATGAGCAGAAGATTAGGTGGCTAGACAAGCCCAGAGCCCCAGTGTTCTAAGGGCTACAAAAGCGCTTCCAAGGAAGGGTGCTGGCTAGCAACAGCTTTCAGTGCTGGCACTTTTCATCTCTGAGCAATTGCTCGACGTTTGCAATTTCTCACCTGAGCTCTCTTTAGACTGCGCGAGAGGATGAGCAGAAGAGTAGATGGCTAGAGAAGCCCAGAGCCCCACTGTTCTTAGGCCTACAAAAGCGCTTCCAAGGAAGGCTGCTGGCTAGCAACAGCTTTCAGTGCTGGCACTTTTCATCTCTGAGCAATTGCTCGACGTTTGCAATTTCTCAGCTCTTGTCTACGAAACAGAGAGGTAGTGACCGTGACGTTTGGTGGCTAGAGAAGCGCAAAGCCCCAGTGTTGCTGCGCCTGTGAAAGCGCTTCCAAGGAAGGGTGCTGGATAGCAACAGCTTTCAGTGCTGGCACTTTTCATCTCTGAGCAATTGCTCGACGTTTGCAATTTCTCAACTGAGCTCTATTTCGACTGCGCGAGAGGATGAGCAGAAGATGAGGTGGCTAGAGAAGCCCAGAGCCCCACTGTTCTTAGGGCTAAAAGAGCGATTCCAAGGAAGGGTGCTGGCTAGCAACAGCTTTCAGTGCTGGCACTTTTCATCTCTGAGCAATTGCTGGACGTTTGCAATTTCTCACCTGAGCGCTCTTTAGACTGCGCGAGAGGATGAGCAGAAGATTAGGTGGCTAGAGAAGCACAGAGCCCCAGTGTTCTAAGGGCTACAAAAGCGCTTCCAAGGAAGGGTGCTGGCTAGCAAGAGCTTTCAGTGCTGGCACTTTTCATCTCTGAGCAATTGCTCGACGTTTGCAATTTCTCCCCTGAGCTCTCTTTTGTCTGCGCGAGAGGATGAGCAGAAGATTAGGTGGCTAGAGAAGCCCAGAGCCCCACTGTTCTTAGGGCTGCAAGAGCGCTTCCGAGGAAGGGTGCTGGCTATCAACAGCTTTCAGTGCTGGCACTTTTCATCTCTGAGCAATTGCTCGACGTTTGCAATTTCTCAACTCGTATCTACGAGACGGAAAGAGAATGACCGTGATGTTTGGTGGGTAGAGAAGCGCAAAGGCCCACTGTTGCTGCGCCTGTGAAAGCGCTTCCAAGGAAGGGTGCTGGCTAGCAACAGCTTTCAGTGCTGGCACTTTTCATCTCAGAGCAATTGCTCAACGTTTGCAATCTCTCACCTGAGCTCTCTTTAGACTGCGCGAGAGGATGAGCAGAAGATTAGGTGGCTAGAGAAGCAAAGAGCCCCACTGTTCTTAGGCCTACAAAAGCGCTTCCAAGGAAGGGTGCTGGCTAGCCACAGCTTTCAGTGCTGGCACTTTTCATCTCTGAGCAATTGCTCGACGTTTGCAATTTCTCAGCTCGTGTCTATGAGACGGAAAGAGAATGACCGTGACGTTTGGTGGGTAGAGAAGCGCAAAGCCCCAGTGTTGCTGCGCCTGTGAAAGCGCTTCCAAGGAAGGGTGCTGGCTAGCAACAGCTTTCAGTGCTGGCACTTTTCATCTCTGAGCAATTGCTCGACGTTTGCTATTTCTCCCCTGAGCGCTCTTTAGACTGCGCGAGAGGATGAGCAGAAGATTAGGTGGCTAGAGAAGCAAAGAGCCCCAGTGTTCTAAGGGCTACAAAAGCGCTTCCAAGGAAGGGTGCTGGCTAGCAACAGCTTTCAGTGCTGGCACTTTTCATCTCTGAGCAATTGCTGGACGTTTGCAATTTCTCACCTGAGCTCTCTTTAGAGTGTGCGAGAGGATGAGCAGAAGATTAGGTGGCTAGAGAAGCCCAGAGCCCCAGTGTTCTTAGGCCTACCAGAGCGCTTCCAAGGAAGGGTGCTGGCTAGCAACAGCTTTCAGTGCTGGCACTTTTCATCTCTGAGCAACTGCTCGACGTTTGCAATTTCTCACCTGAGCTCTCTTTAGAGTGCGCGAGTGGATGAGCAGAAGATTAGGTGGCTAGAGAAGCCCAGAGCCCCACTGTTCTTAGGGCTGCAAGAGTGCTTCCGAGGAAGGGTGCTGGCTAGCAACAGCTTTCAGTGCTGGCACTTTTCATCTCTGAGCAATTGCTCGACGTTTGCAATTTCTCACCTGAGCTCTCTTTAGACTGCGCGAGAGGATGAGCAGAAGATTAGGTGGCTAGAGAAGCCCAGAGCCCCAGTGTTCTTAGGGCTGCAACAGTGCTTCCGAGGAAGGGTGCTGGCTAGCAAGAGCTTTCAGTGCTGGCACTTTTCATCTCTGAGCAATTGCTCGATGTTTGCAATTTCTCAGCTCTTATGTACGATACAGAGATAGTGACCGTGACGTTTGGTGGGTAGAGAAGCGCAAAGCCCCAGTGTTGCTGCGCCTGTGAAAGCGCTTCCAAGGAAGGGTGCTGGCTAGCAACAGCTTTCAGTGCTGGCACTTTTCATCTCTGAGCAATTGCTCGACGTTTGCAATTTCTCAACTCGTATCTACGAGACGGAAAGAGAATGACCGTGATGTTTGGTGGGTAGAGAAGCGCAAAGGCCCAGTGTTGCTGCGCCTGTGAAAGCGCTTCCAAGGAAGGGTGCTGGCTAGCAACAGCTTTCGGTGCTGGCACTTTTCATCTCAGAGCAATTGCTCAACGTTTGCAATCTCTCACCTGAGCTCTCTTTAGACTGCGCGAGAGGATGAGCAGAAGATTAGGTGGCTAGAGAAGCAAAGAGCCCCAGTGTTCTTAGGGCTACAAAAGCGCTTCCAAGGAAGGGTGCTGGCTAGCCACAGCTTTCAGTGCTGGCACTTTTCATCTCTGAGCAATTGCTCGACGTTTGCAATTTCTCAGCTCGTGTCTATGAGACGGAAAGAGAATGACCGTGATGTTTGGTGGGTAGAGAAGCGCAAAGCCCCAGTGTTGCTGCGCCTGTGAAAGCGCTTCCAAGGAAGGGTGCTGGCTAGCAACAGCTTTCAGTGCTGGCACTTTTCATCTCTGAGCAATTGCTCGACGTTTGCAATTTCTCCCCTGAGCGCTCTTTAGACTGCGCGAGAGGATGAGCAGAAGATTAGGTGGCTAGAGAAGCAAAGAGCCCCAGTGTTCTAAGGGCTACAAAAGCGCTTCCAAGGAAGGGTGCTGGCTAGCAGGAGCTTTCAGTGCTGGCACTTTTCATCTCTGAGCAATTGCTCGACGTTTGCAATTTCTCACCTGAGCTCTCTTTAGACTGCGCGAGAGGATGAGCAGAAGATTAGGTGGCTAGAGAAGCCCAGAGCCCCACTGTTCTTAGGCCTACAAGAGCGCTTCCAATGAAGGGTGCTGGCTAGCCACAGCTTTCAGTGCTGGCACTTTTCATCTCTGAGCAATTGCGCGACGTTTGCAATTTCTCAGCTCGTGTCTATGAGACAGAAAGAGAAAGACCGTGACATTTGGTGGCTAGAGAAGCGCAAAGCCCCAGTGTTGCTGCGCCTGTGAAAGCGCTTCCAAGGAAGGGTGCTGGCTAGCAAGAGCTTTCAGTGCTGGCACTTTTCATCTCTGAGCAATTGCTCGACGTTTGCAATTTCTCACCTGAGCTCTCTTTAGACTACGCGAGAGGATGAGCAGATTAGGTGGCTAGAGAAGCCCAGAGCCCCAGTGTGCTTAGGCCTACAAAAGCGCTTCCAAGGAAGGGTGCTGGCTAGCAACAGCTTTCAGTGCTGCCACTTTTCATCTTTGAACAGTTGCTCGACGTTTGCAATTTCTCAGCTCTTGTCTACGAGACGGAAAGAGAATGACCGTGATGTTTGGTGGCTAGAGAAGCGCAAAGCCCCAGTGTTGCTGCGCCTGTGAAAGCGCTTCCAAGGAAGGGTGCTGGCTAGCAACAGCTTTCAGTGCTGGCACTTTTCATCTCTGAGCAATTGCTCGACATTTACAATCTCTCACCTGAGCTCTCTTTAGACTGCGCGAGAGGATGAGCAGAAGAGTAGGTGGCTAGAGAAGCCCACAACCCCAGTGTCCTTAGGCCTACAAAAGCGCTTCCAAGGAAGGGTGCTGGCTAGCAAGAGCTTTCAGTGCTGGCACTTTTCATCTCTGAGCAATTGCTCGACGTTTGCAATTTCTCAGCTCGTGTCTATGAGACTGAAAGAGAATGACCGTGACGTTTGGTGGGTAGAGAAGCGCAAAGCCCCAGTGTTGCTGCGCCTGTGAAAGCGCTTCCAAGGAAGGGTGCTGGCTAGCAACAGCTTTCAGTGCTGGCACTTTTCATCTCTGAGCAATTGCTCGACGTTTGCAATTTCTCACCTGAGCTCTCTTTAGACTGCGCGAGAGGATGAGCAGAAGAGTAGGTGGCTAGAGAAGCCCAGAGCCCCAGTGTGCTTAGGCCTACAAAAGCGCTTCCAAGGAAGGGTGCTGGCTAGCAACAGCTTTCAGTGCTGTCACTTTTCGTCTTTGAACAGTTGCTCGACGTTTGCAATTTCTCAGCTCTTGTCTACGAGACTGAAAGAGAATGACCGTGATGTTTGGTGGGTAGAGTAGCGCAAAGCCCCAGTGTTGCTGCGCCTGTGAAAGCGCTTCCAAGGTAGGGTGCTGGCTAGCAACAGCTTTCAGTGCTGGCACTTTTCATCTCTGAGCAATTGCTGGACGTTTGCAATTTCTCACCTGAGCTCTCTTTAGAGTGCGCGAGAGGATGAGCAGAAGATTAGGTGGCTAGAGAAGCCCAGAGCCCCAGTGTGCTTAGGCCTACAAAAGCGCTTCCAAGGAAGGGTGCTGGCTAGCAACAGCTTTCAGTGCTGCCACTTTTCATCTTTGAACAGTTGCTCGACGTTTGCAATTTCTCAGCTCTTGTCTACGAGACGGAAAGAGAATGACCGTGATGTTTGGTGGCTAGAGAAGCGCAAAGCCCCAGTGTTGCTGCGCCTGTGAAAGCGCTTCCAAGGAAGGGTGCTGGCTAGCAACAGCTTTCAGTGCTGGCACTTTTCATCTCTGAGCAATTGCTCGACATTTACAATCTCTCACCTGAGCTCTCTTTAGACTGCGCGAGAGGATGAGCAGAAGAGTAGGTGGCTAGAGAAGCCCACAACCCCAGTGTCCTTAGGCCTACAAAAGCGCTTCCAAGGAAGGGTGCTGGCTAGCAAGAGCTTTCAGTGCTGGCACTTTTCATCTCTGAGCAATTGCTCGACGTTTGCAATTTCTCAGCTCGTGTCTATGAGACTGAAAGAGAATGACCGTGACGTTTGGTGGGTAGAGAAGCGCAAAGCCCCAGTGTTGCTGCGCCTGTGAAAGCGCTTCCAAGGAAGGGTGCTGGCTAGCAACAGCTTTCAGTGCTGGCACTTTTCATCTCTGAGCAATTGCTCGACGTTTGCAATTTCTCACCTGAGCTCTCTTTAGACTGCGCGAGAGGATGAGCAGAAGAGTAGGTGGCTAGAGAAGCCCAGAGCCCCAGTGTGCTTAGGCCTACAAAAGCGCTTCCAAGGAAGGGTGCTGGCTAGCAACAGCTTTCAGTGCTGTCACTTTTCGTCTTTGAACAGTTGCTCGACGTTTGCAATTTCTCAGCTCTTGTCTACGAGACTGAAAGAGAATGACCGTGATGTTTGGTGGGTAGAGTAGCGCAAAGCCCCAGTGTTGCTGCGCCTGTGAAAGCGCTTCCAAGGTAGGGTGCTGGCTAGCAACAGCTTTCAGTGCTGGCACTTTTCATCTCTGAGCAATTGCTGGACGTTTGCAATTTCTCACCTGAGCTCTCTTTAGAGTGCGCGAGAGGATGAGCAGAAGATTAGGTGGCTAGAGAAGCCCAGAGCCCCAGTGTTCTTAGGGCTACAAAAGCGCTTCCAAGGAAGGGTGCTGGCTAGCAACAGCTTTCAGTGCTGGCACTTTTCATCTCTGAGCAATTGCTCGACGTTTGCAATTTCTCAGCTCTTGTCTACGAAACAGAGAGATAGTGACCGTGACGTTTGGTGGGTAGAGAAGCGCAAAGCCCCAGTGTTGCTGCGCCTGTGAAAGCGCTTCCAAGGAAGGGTGCTGGCTAGCAACAGCTTTCAGTGCTGGCACTTTTCATCTCTGAGCAATTGCTCGACGTTTGCAATTTCTCACCTGAGCTCTCTTTAGAGTGCGCGACAGGATGAGCAGAAGATTAGGTGGCTAGAGAAGCCCAGAGCCCCACTGTTCTTAGGGCTACAAAAGCGCTTCCAATGAAGGGTGCTGGCTAGCCACAGCTTTCAGTGCTGGCACTTTTCATCTCTGAGCAATTGCTCGACGTTTGCAATTTCTCAGCTCTTATGTACGAGACAGAGATAGTGACCGTGATGTTTGGTGGCTAGAGAAGCGCAAAGCCCCAGTGTTGCTGTGCCTGTGAAAGCGCTTCCAAGGAAGGGTGCTGGCTAGTAACAGCTTTCAGTGCTGGCACTTTTCATCTCTGAGCAATTGCTCGACGTTTGCAATTTCTCAACTCGTATCTACGAGACGGAAAGAGAATGACCGTGATGTTTGGTGGGTAGAGAAGCGCAAAGGCCCAGTGTTGCTGCGCCTGTGAAAGCGCTTCCAAGGAAGGGTGCTGGCTAGCAACAGCTTTCAGTGCTGGCACTTTTCATCTCTGAGCAATTGCTCAACGTTTGCAATCTCTCACCTCAGCTCTCTTTAGACTGCGCGAGAGGATGAGCAGAAGATTAGGTGGCTAGAGAAGCAAAGAGCCCCACTGTTCTTAGGCCTACAAAAGCGCTTCCAAGGAAGGGTGCTGGCTAGCCACAGCTTTCAGTGCTGGCACTTTTCATCTCTGAGCAATTGCTCGACGTTTGCAATTTCTCAGCTCGTGTCTATGAGACGGAAAGAGAATGACCGTGATGTTTGGTGGGTAGAGAAGCGCAAAGCCCCAGTGTTGCTGCGCCTGTGAAAGCGCTTCCAAGGAAGGGTGCTGGCTAGCAACAGCTTTCAGTGCTGGCACTTTTCATCTCTGAGCAATTGCTCGACGTTTGCAATTTCTCCCCTGAGCGCTCTTTAGACTGCGCGAGAGGATGAGCAGAAGATTAGGTGGCTAGAGAAGCAAAGAGCCCCAGTGTTCTAAGGGCTACAAAAGCGCTTCCAAGGAAGGGTGCTGGCTAGCAACAGCTTTCAGTGCTGGCACTTTTCATCTCTGAGCAATTGCTCGACGTTTGCAATTTCTCACCTGAGCTCTCTTTAGACTGCGCGAGAGGATGAGCAGAAGATTAGGTGGCTAGAGAAGCCCAGAGCCCCACTGTTCTTAGGGCTACAAGAGCGCTTCCAATGAAGGGTGCTGGCTAGCCACAGCTTTCAGTGCTGGCACTTTTCATCTCTGAGCAATTGCGCGACGTTTGCAATTTCTCAGCTCGTGTCTATGAGACAGAAAGAGAAAGACCGTGACATTTGGTGGCTAGAGAAGCGCAAAGCCCCAGTGTTGCTGCGCCTGTGAAAGCGCTTCCAAGGAAGGGTGCTGGCTAGCAAGAGCTTTCAGTGCTGGCACTTTTCATCTCTGAGCAATTGCTCGACGTTTGCAATTTCTCACCTGAGCTCTCTTTAGACTGCGCGAGAGGATGAGCAGAAGATTAGGTGGCTAGAGAAGCCCAGAGCCCCAGTGTGCTTAGGCCTACAAAAGCGCTTCCAAGGAAGGGTGCTGGCTAGCAACAGCTTTCAGTGCTGGCACTTTTCATCTTTGAACAGTTGCTCGACGTTTGCAATTTCTCAGCTCTTGTCTACGAGACTGAAAGAGAATGACCGTGATGTTTGGTGGCTAGAGAAGCGCAAAGCCCCAGTGTTGCTGCGCCTGTGAAAGCGCTTCCAAGGAAGGGTGCTGGCTAGCAACAGCTTTCAGTGCTGGCACTTTTCATCTCTGAGCAATTGCTCGACATTTACAATCTCTCACCTGAGCTCTCTTTAGACTGCGCGAGAGGATGAGCAGAAGATTAGGTGGCTAGAGAAGCCCACAACCCCAGTGTCCTTAGGCCTACAAAAGCGCTTCCAAGGAAGGGTGCTGGCTAGCAAGAGCTTTCAGTGCTGGCACTTTTCATCTCTGAGCAATTGCTCGACGTTTGCAATTTCTCAGCTCGTGTCTATGAGACTGAAAGAGAATGACCGTGACGTTTGGTGGGTAGAGAAGCGCAAAGCCCCAGTGTTGCTGCGCCTGTGAAAGCGCTTCCAAGGTAGGGTGCTGGCTAGCAACAGCTTTCAGTGCTGGCACTTTTCATCTCTGAGCAATTGCTCGACGTTTGCAATTTCTCACCTGAGCTCTCTTTAGACTGCGCGAGAGGATGAGCAGAAGAGTAGGTGGCTAGAGAAGCCCAGAGCCCCAGTGTGCTTAGGCCTACAAAAGCGCTTCCAAGGAAGGGTGCTGGCTAGCAACAGCTTTCAGTGCTGTCACTTTTCGTCTTTGAACAGTTGCTCGACGTTTGCAATTTCTCAGCTCTTGTCTACGAGACTGAAAGAGAATGACCGTGATGTTTGGTGGGTAGAGTAGCGCAAAGCCCCAGTGTTGCTGCGCCTGTGAAAGCGCTTCCAAGGTAGGGTGCTGGCTAGCAACAGCTTTCAGTGCTGGCACTTTTCATCTCTGAGCAATTGCTGGACGTTTGCAATTTCTCACCTGAGCTCTCTTTAGAGTGCGCGAGAGGATGAGCAGAAGATTAGGTGGCTAGAGAAGCCCAGAGCCCCAGTGTTCTTAGGGCTACAAAAGCGCTTCCAAGGAAGGGTGCTGGCTAGCAACAGCTTTCAGTGCTGGCACTTTTCATCTCTGAGCAATTGCTCGACGTTTGCAATTTCTCAGCTCTTGTCTACGAAACAGAGAGATAGTGACCGTGACGTTTGGTGGGTAGAGAAGCGCAAAGCCCCAGTGTTGCTGCGCCTGTGAAAGCGCTTCCAAGGAAGGGTGCTGGCTAGCAACAGCTTTCAGTGCTGGCACTTTTCATCTCTGAGCAATTGCTCGACGTTTGCAATTTCTCACCTGAGCTCTCTTTAGAGTGCGCGACAGGATGAGCAGAAGATTAGGTGGCTAGAGAAGCCCAGAGCCCCACTGTTCTTAGGGCTACAAAAGCGCTTCCAATGAAGGGTGCTGGCTAGCAAGAGCTTTCAGTGCTGGCACTTTTCATCTCTGAGCAATTGCTCGACGTTTGCAATTTCTCAGCTCTTATGTACGAGACAGAGATAGTGACCGTGATGTTTGGTGGCTAGAGAAGCGCAAAGCCCCAGTGTTGCTGTGCCTGTGAAAGCGCTTCCAAGGAAGGGTGCTGGCTAGTAACAGCTTTCAGTGCTGGCACTTTTCATCTCTGAGCAATTGCTCGACGTTTGCAATTTCTCAACTCGTATCTACGAGACGGAAAGAGAATGACCGTGATGTTTGGTGGGTAGAGAAGCGCAAAGGCCCAGTGTTGCTGCGCCTGTGAAAGCGCTTCCAAGGAAGGGTGCTGGCTAGCAACAGCTTTCAGTGCTGGCACTTTTCATCTCTGAGCAATTGCTCGACGTTTGCAATTTCTCACCTGAGCTCTCTTTAGACTGCGCGAGAGGATGAGCAGAAGATTAGGTGGCTAGAGAAGCCCAGAGCCCCACTGTTCTTAGGGCTACAAGAGCGCTTCCAATGAAGGGTGCTGGCTAGCCACAGCTTTCAGTGCTGGCACTTTTCATCTCTGAGCAATTGCGCGACGTTTGCAATTTCTCAGCTCGTGTCTATGAGACAGAAAGAGAAAGACCGTGACATTTGGTGGCTAGAGAAGCGCAAAGCCCCAGTGTTGCTGCGCCTGTGAAAGCGCTTCCAAGGAAGGGTGCTGGCTAGCAAGAGCTTTCAGTGCTGGCACTTTTCATCTCTGAGCAATTGCTCGACGTTTGCAATTTCTCACCTGAGCTCTCTTTAGACTGCGCGAGAGGATGAGCAGAAGATTAGGTGGCTAGAGAAGCCCAGAGCCCCAGTGTGCTTAGGCCTACAAAAGCGCTTCCAAGGAAGGGTGCTGGCTAGCAACAGCTTTCAGTGCTGGCACTTTTCATCTTTGAACAGTTGCTCGACGTTTGCAATTTCTCAGCTCTTGTCTACGAGACTGAAAGAGAATGACCGTGATGTTTGGTGGCTAGAGAAGCGCAAAGCCCCAGTGTTGCTGCGCCTGTGAAAGCGCTTCCAAGGAAGGGTGCTGGCTAGCAACAGCTTTCAGTGCTGGCACTTTTCATCTCTGAGCAATTGCTCGACATTTACAATCTCTCACCTGAGCTCTCTTTAGACTGCGCGAGAGGATGAGCAGAAGATTAGGTGGCTAGAGAAGCCCACAACCCCAGTGTCCTTAGGCCTACAAAAGCGCTTCCAAGGAAGGGTGCTGGCTAGCAACACCTTTCAGTGCTGGCACTTTTCATCTCTGAGCAATTGCTCGACGTTTGCAATTTCTCAGCTCGTGTCTATGAGACTGAAAGAGAATGACCGTGACGTTTGGTGGGTAGAGAAGCGCAAAGCCGCAGTGTTGCTGCGCCTGTGAAAGCGCTTCCAAGGAAGGGTGCTGGCTAGCAACAGCTTTCAGTGCTGGCACTTTTCATCTCTGAGCAATTGCTCGACGTTTGCAATTTCTCACCTGAGCTCTCTTTAGACTGCGCGAGAGGATGAGCAGAAGAGTAGGTGGCTAGAGAAGCCCAGAGCCCCAGTGTGCTTAGGCCTACAAAAGCGCTTCCAAGGAAGGGTGCTGGCTAGCAACAGCTTTCAGTGCTGTCACTTTTCGTCTTTGAACAGTTGCTCGACGTTTGCAATTTCTCAGCTCTTGTCTACGAGACTGAAAGAGAATGACCGTGATGTTTGGTGGGTAGAGTAGCGCAAAGCCCCAGTGTTGCTGCGCCTGTGAAAGCGCTTCCAAGGTAGGGTGCTGGCTAGCAACAGCTTTCAGTGCTGGCACTTTTCATCTCTGAGCAATTGCTGGACGTTTGCAATTTCTCACCTGAGCTCTCTTTAGAGTGCGCGAGAGGATGAGCAGAAGATTAGGTGGCTAGAGAAGCCCAGAGCCCCAGTGTTCTTAGGGCTACAAAAGCGCTTCCAAGGAAGGGTGCTGGCTAGCAACAGCTTTCAGTGCTGGCACTTTTCATCTCTGAGCAATTGCTCGACGTTTGCAATTTCTCAGCTCTTGTCTACGAAACAGAGAGATAGTGACCGTGACGTTTGGTGGGTAGAGAAGCGCAAAGCCCCAGTGTTGCTGCGCCTGTGAAAGCGCTTCCAAGGAAGGGTGCTGGCTAGCAACAGCTTTCAGTGCTGGCACTTTTCATCTCTGAGCAATTGCTCGACGTTTGCAATTTCTCACCTGAGCTCTCTTTAGAGTGCGCGAGAGGATGAGCAGAAGATTAGGTGGCTAGAGAAGCCCAGAGCCCCACTGTTCTTAGGGCTACAAAAGCGCTTCCAATGAAGGGTGCTGGCTAGCCACAGCTTTCAGTGCTGGCACTTTTCATCTCTGAGCAATTGCTCGACGTTTGCAATTTCTCAGCTCGTGTCTATGAGACGGAAAGAGAATGACCGTGACGTTTGGTGGGTAGAGAAGCGCAAAGCCCCAGTGTTGCTGCGCCTGTGAAAGCGCTTCCAAGGAAGGGTGCTGGCTAGCAACAGCTTTCAGTGCTGGCACTTTTCATCTCTGAGCAATTGCTCGACGTTTGCAATTTCTCCCCTGAGCGCTCTTTAGACTGCGCGAGAGGATGAGCAGAAGATTAGGTGGCTAGAGAAGCAAAGAGCCCCAGTGTTGTAAGGGCTACAAAAGCGCTTCCAAGGAAGGGTGCTGGCTAGCAAGAGCTTTCAGTGCTGGCACTTTTCATCTCTGAGCAATTGCTCGACGTTTGCAATTTCTCCCCTGAGCTCTCTTTAGACTGCGCGAGAGGATGAGCAGAAGATTAGGTGGCTAGAGAAGCCCAGAGCCGCAGTGTTCTTAGGGCTACAAGAGCGCTTCCAAGGAAGGGTGCTGGCTAGCAAGAGCTTTCAGTGCTGGCACTTTTCATCTCTGAGCAATTGCTCGACGTTTGCAATTTCTCAGCTCTTATGTACGAGACAGAGATAGTGACCGTGATGTTTGGTGGCTAGAGAAGCGCAAAGCCCCAGTGTTGCTGCGCCTGTGAAAGCGCTTCCAAGGAAGGGTGCTGGCTAGTAACAGCTTTCAGTGCTGGCACTTTTCATCTCTGAGCAATTGCTCGACGTTTGCAATTTCTCAACTCGTATCTACGAGACGGAAAGAGAATGACCGTGATGTTTGGTGGGTAGAGAAGTGCAAAGGCCCAGTGTTGCTGCGCCTGTGAAAGCGCTTCCAAGGAAGGGTGCTGGCTAGCAACAGCTTTCAGTGCTGGCACTTTTCATCTCAGAGCAATTGCTCAACGTTTGCAATCTCTCACCTCAGCTCTCTTTAGACTGCGCGAGAGGATGAGCAGAAGATTAGGTGGCTAGAGAAGCAAAGAGCCCCACTGTTCTTAGGCCTACAAAAGCGCTTCCAAGGAAGGGTGCTGGCTAGCCACAGCTTTCAGTGCTGGCACTTTTCATCTCTGAGCAATTGCTCGACGTTTGCAATTTCTCAGCTCGTGTCTATGAGACGGAAAGAGAATGACCGTGATGTTTGGTGGGTAGAGAAGCGCAAAGCCCCAGTGTTGCTGCGCCTGTGAAAGCGCTTCCAAGGAAGGGTGCTGGCTAGCAACAGCTTTCAGTGCTGGCACTTTTCATCTCTGAGCAATTGCTCGACGTTTGCAATTTCTCCCCTGAGCGCTCTTTAGACTGCGCGAGAGGATGAGCAGAAGATTAGGTGGCTAGAGAAGCAAAGAGCCCCAGTGTTCTAAGGGCTACAAAAGCGCTTCCAAGGAAGGGTGCTGGCTAGCAAGAGCTTTCAGTGCTGGCACTTTTCATCTCTGAGCAATTGCTCGACGTTTGCAATTTCTCACCTGAGCTCTCTTTAGACTGCGCGAGAGGATGAGCAGAAGATTAGGTGGCTAGAGAAGCCCAGAGCCCCACTGTTCTTAGGGCTACAAGAGCGCTTCCAATGAAGGGTGCTGGCACTTTTCATCTCTGAGCAATTGCGCGACGTTTGCAATTTCTCAGCTCGTGTCTATGAGACAGAAAGAGAAAGACCGTGACATTTGGTGGCTAGAGAAGCGCAAAGCCCCAGTGTTGCTGCGCCTGTGAAAGCGCTTCCAAGGAAGGGTGCTGGCTAGCAAGAGCTTTCAGTGCTGGCACTTTTCATCTCTGAGCAATTGCTCGACGTTTGCAATTTCTCACCTGAGCTCTCTTTAGACTGCGCGAGAGGATGAGCAGATTAGGTGGCTAGAGAAGCCCAGAGCCCCAGTGTGCTTAGGCCTACAAAAGCGCTTCCAAGGAAGGGTGCTGGCTAGCAACAGCTTTCAGTGCTGCCACTTTTCATCTTTGAACAGTTGCTCGACGTTTGCAATTTCTCAGCTCTTGTCTACGAGACGGAAAGAGAATGACCGTGATGTTTGGTGGCTAGAGAAGCACAAAGCCCCAGTGTTGCTGCGCCTGTGAAAGCGCTTCCAAGGAAGGGTGCTGGCTAGCAACAGCTTTCAGTGCTGGCACTTTTCATCTCTGAGCAATTGCTCGACATTTACAATCTCTCACCTGAGCTCTCTTTAGACTGCGCGAGAGGATGAGCAGAAGAGTAGGTGGCTAGAGAAGCCCACAACCCCAGTGTCCTTAGGCCTACAAAAGCGCTTCCAAGGAAGGGTGCTGGCTAGCAAGAGCTTTCAGTGCTGGCACTTTTCATCTCTGAGCAATTGCTCGACGTTTGCAATTTCTCAGCTCGTGTCTATGAGACTGAAAGAGAATGACCGTGACGTTTGGTGGGTAGAGAAGCGCAAAGCCCCAGTGTTGCTGCGCCTGTGAAAGCGCTTCCAAGGAAGGGTGCTGGCTAGCAACAGCTTTCAGTGCTGGCACTTTTCATCTCTGAGCAATTGCTCGACGTTTGCAATTTCTCACCTGAGCTCTCTTTAGACTGCGCGAGAGGATGAGCAGAAGAGTAGGTGGCTAGAGAAGCCCAGAGCCCCAGTGTGCTTAGGCCTACAAAAGCGCTTCCAAGGAAGGGTGCTGGCTAGCAACAGCTTTCAGTGCTGTCACTTTTCGTCTTTGAACAGTTGCTTGACGTTTGCAATTTCTCAGCTCTTGTCTACGAGACTGAAAGAGAATGACCGTGATGTTTAGTGGGTAGAGTAGCGCAAAGCCCCAGTGTTGCTGCGCCTGTGAAAGCGCTTCCAAGGTAGGGTGCTGGCTAGCAACAGCTTTCAGTGCTGGCACTTTTCATCTCTGAGCAATTGCTGGACGTTTGCAATTTCTCACCTGAGCTCTCTTTAGACTGCGCGAGAGGATGAGCAGAAGATTAGGTGGCTAGAGAAGCCCAGAGCCCCACTGTTCTTAGGCCTACAAAAGCGCTTCCAAGGAAGGGTGCTGGCTAGCAACAGCTTTCAGTGCTGGCACTTTTCATCTCTGAGCAATTGCTCGACGTTTGCAATTTCTCAGCTCTTGTCTACGAAACAGAGAGATAGTGACCGTGACGTTTGGTGGGTAGAGAAGCGCAAAGCCCCAGTGTTGCTGCGCCTGTGAAAGCGCTTCCAAGGAAGGGTGCTGGCTAGCAACAGCTTTCAGTGCTGGCACTTTTCATCTCTGAGCAATTGCTCGACGTTTGCAATTTCTCACCTGAGCTCTCTTTAGAGTGCGCGACAGGATGAGCAGAAGATTAGGTGGCTAGAGAAGCCCAGAGCCCCACTGTTCTTAGGGCTACAAAAGCGCTTCCAATGAAGGGTGCTGGCTAGCCACAGCTTTCAGTGCTGGCACTTTTCATCTCTGAGCAATTGCTCGACGTTTGCAATTTCTCAGCTCTTATGTACGAGACAGAGATAGTGACCGTGATGTTTGGTGGCTAGAGAAGCGCAAAGCCCCAGTGTTGCTGTGCCTGTGAAAGCGCTTCCAAGGAAGGGTGCTGGCTAGTAACAGCTTTCAGTGCTGGCACTTTTCATCTCTGAGCAATTGCTCGACGTTTGCAATTTCTCAACTCGTATCTACGAGACGGAAAGAGAATGACCGTGATGTTTGGTGGGTAGAGAAGCGCAAAGGCCCAGTGTTGCTGCGCCTGTGAAAGCGCTTCCAAGGAAGGGTGCTGGCTAGCAAGAGCTTTCAGTGCTGGCACTTTTCATCTCAGAGCAATTGCTCAACGTTTGCAATCTCTCACCTCAGCTCTCTTTAGACTGCGCGAGAGGATGAGCAGAAGATTAGGTGGCTAGAGAAGCAAAGAGCCCCACTGTTCTTAGGGCTACAAGAGCGCTTCCAATGAAGGGTGCTGGCTAGCCACAGCTTTCAGTGCTGGCACTTTTCATCTCTGAGCAATTGCGCGACGTTTGCAATTTCTCAGCTCGTGTCTATGAGACAGAAAGAGAAAGACCGTGACATTTGGTGGCTAGAGAAGCGCAAAGCCCCAGTGTTGCTGCGCCTGTGAAAGCGCTTCCAAGGAAGGGTGCTGGCTAGCAAGAGCTTTCAGTGCTGGCACTTTTCATCTCTGAGCAATTGCTCGACGTTTGCAATTTCTCACCTGAGCTCTCTTTAGACTGCGCGAGAGGATGAGCAGAAGATTAGGTGGCTAGAGAAGCCCAGAGCCCCAGTGTGCTTAGGCCTACAAAAGCGCTTCCAAGGAAGGGTGCTGGCTAGCAACAGCTTTCAGTGCTGCCACTTTTCATCTTTGAACAGTTGCTCGACGTTTGCAATTTCTCAGCTCTTGTCTACGAGACGGAAAGAGAATGACCGTGATGTTTGGTGGCTAGAGAAGCACAAAGCCCCAGTGTTGCTGCGCCTGTGAAAGCGCTTCCAAGGAAGGGTGCTGGCTAGCAACAGCTTTCAGTGCTGGCACTTTTCATCTCTGAGCAATTGCTCGACATTTACAATCTCTCACCTGAGCTCTCTTTAGACTGCGCGAGAGGATGAGCAGAAGATTAGGTGGCTAGAGAAGCCCACAACCCCAGTGTCCTTAGGCCTACAAAAGCGCTTCCAAGGAAGGGTGCTGGCTAGCAAGAGCTTTCAGTGCTGGCACTTTTCATCTCTGAGCAATTGCTCGACGTTTGCAATTTCTCAGCTCGTGTCTATGAGACTGAAAGAGAATGACCGTGACGTTTGGTGGGTAGAGAAGCGCAAAGCCCCAGTGTTGCTGCGCCTGTGAAAGCGCTTCCAAGGAAGGGTGCTGGCTAGCAACAGCTTTCAGTGCTGGCACTTTTCATCTCTGAGCAATTGCTCGACGTTTGCAATTTCTCACCTGAGCTCTCTTTAGACTGCGCGAGAGGATGAGCAGAAGAGTAGGTGGCTAGAGAAGCCCAGAGCCCCAGTGTGCTTAGGCCTACAAAAGCGCTTCCAAGGAAGGGTGCTGGCTAGCAACAGCTTTCAGTGCTGTCACTTTTCGTCTTTGAACAGTTGCTCGACGTTTGCAATTTCTCAGCTCTTGTCTACGAGACTGAAAGAGAATGACCGTGATGTTTGGTGGGTAGAGTAGCGCAAAGCCCCAGTGTTGCTGCGCCTGTGAAAGCGCTTCCAAGGTAGGGTGCTGGCTAGCAACAGCTTTCAGTGCTGGCACTTTTCATCTCTGAGCAATTGCTGGACGTTTGCAATTTCTCACCTGAGCTCTCTTTAGAGTGCGCGAGAGGATGAGCAGAAGATTAGGTGGCTAGAGAAGCCCAGAGCCCCAGTGTGCTTAGGCCTACAAAAGCGCTTCCAAGGAAGGGTGCTGGCTAGCAACAGCTTTCAGTGCTGCCACTTTTCATCTTTGAACAGTTGCTCGACGTTTGCAATTTCTCAGCTCTTGTCTACGAGACGGAAAGAGAATGACCGTGATGTTTGGTGGCTAGAGAAGCACAAAGCCCCAGTGTTGCTGCGCCTGTGAAAGCGCTTCCAAGGAAGGGTGCTGGCTAGTAACAGCTTTCAGTGCTGGCACTTTTCATCTCTGAGCAATTGCTCGACGTTTGCAATTTCTCAACTCGTATCTACGAGACGGAAAGAGAATGACCGTGATGTTTGGTGGGTAGAGAAGCGCAAAGGCCCAGTGTTGCTGCGCCTGTGAAAGCGCTTCCAAGGAAGGGTGCTGGCTAGCCACAGCTTTCAGTGCTGGCACTTTTCATCTCTGAGCAATTGCTCAACGTTTGCAATCTCTCACCTCAGCTCTCTTTAGACTGCGCGAGAGGATGAGCAGAAGATTAGGTGGCTAGAGAAGCAAAGAGCCCCACTGTTCTTAGGCCTACAAAAGCGCTTCCAAGGAAGGGTGCTGGCTAGCAACAGCTTTCAGTGCTGGCACTTTTCATCTCTGAGCAATTGCTCGACGTTTGCAATTTCTCAGCTCTTGTCTACGAAACAGAGAGATAGTGACCGTGATGTTTGGTGGGTAGAGAAGCGCAAAGCCCCAGTGTTGCTGCGCCTGTGAAAGCGCTTCCAAGGAAGGGTGCTGGCTAGCAACAGCTTTCAGTGCTGGCACTTTTCATCTCTGAGCAATTGCTCGACGTTTGCAATTTCTCCCCTGAGCGCTCTTTAGACTGCGCGAGAGGATGAGCAGAAGATTAGGTGGCTAGAGAAGCAAAGAGCCCCACTGTTCTAAGGGCTACAAAAGCGCTTCCAAGGAAGGGTGCTGGCTATCAAGAGCTTTCAGTGCTGGCACTTTTCATCTCTGAGCAATTGCTCGACGTTTGCAATTTCTCACCTGAGCTCTCTTTAGACTGCGCGAGAGGATGAGCAGAAGATTAGGTGGCTAGAGAAGCCCAGAGCCCCACTGTTCTTAGGGCTACAAGAGCGCTTCCAATGAAGGGTGCTGGCTAGCCACAGCTTTCAGTGCTGGCACTTTTCATCTCTGAGCAATTGCGCGACGTTTGCAATTTCTCAGCTCGTGTCTATGAGACAGAAAGAGAAAGACCGTGACATTTGGTGGCTAGAGAAGCGCAAAGCCCCAGTGTTGCTGCGCCTGTGAAAGCGCTTCCAAGGAAGGGTGCTGGCTAGCAAGAGCTTTCAGTGCTGGCACTTTTCATCTCTGAGCAATTGCTCGACGTTTGCAATTTCTCACCTGAGCTCTCTTTAGACTGCGCGAGAGGATGAGCAGAAGATTAGGTGGCTAGAGAAGCCCAGAGCCCCAGTGTTCTTAGGCCTACAAAAGCGCTTCCAAGGAAGGGTGCTGGCTAGCAACAGCTTTCAGTGCTGCCACTTTTCATCTTTGAACAGTTGCTCGACGTTTGCAATTTCTCAGCTCTTGTCTACGAGACGGAAAGAGAATGACCGTGATGTTTGGTGGGTAGAGAAGCGCAAAGGCCCAGTGTTGCTGCGCCTGTGAAAGCGCTTCCAAGGAAGGGTGCTGGCTAGCAACAGCTTTCAGTGCTGGCACTTTTCATCTCTGAGCAATTGCTCGACATTTACAATCTCTCACCTGAGCTCTCTTTAGACTGCGCGAGAGGATGAGCAGAAGAGTAGGTGGCTAGAGAAGCCCACAACCCCAGTGTCCTTAGGCCTACAAAAGCGCTTCCAAGGAAGGGTGCTGGCTAGCAAGAGCTTTCAGTGCTGGCACTTTTCATCTCTGAGCAATTGCTCGACGTTTGCAATTTCTCAGCTCGTGTCTATGAGACTGAAAGAGAATGACCGTGACGTTTGGTGGGTAGAGAAGCGCAAAGCCCCAGTGTTGCTGCGCCTGTGAAAGCGCTTCCAAGGAAGGGTGCTGGCTAGCAACAGCTTTCAGTGCTGGCACTTTTCATCTCTGAGCAATTGCTGGACGTTTGCAATTTCTCACCTGAGCTCTCTTTAGAGTGCGCGAGAGGATGAGCAGAAGATTAGGTGGCTAGAGAAGCCCAGAGCCCCAGTGTTCTTAGGGCTACAAAAGCGCTTCCAAGGAAGGGTGCTGGCTAGCAACAGCTTTCAGTGCTGGCACTTTTCATCTCTGAGCAATTGCTCGACGTTTGCAATTTCTCAGCTCTTGTCTACGAAACAGAGAGATAGTGACCGTGACGTTTGGTGGGTAGAGAAGCGCAAAGCCCCAGTGTTGCTGCGCCTGTGAAAGCGCTTCCAAGGAAGGGTGCTGGCTAGCAACAGCTTTCAGTGCTGGCACTTTTCATCTCTGAGCAATTGCTCGACGTTTGCAATTTCTCACCTGAGCTCTCTTTAGACTGCGCGAGAGGATGAGCAGAAGATTAGGTGGCTAGAGAAGCCCAGAGCCCCAGTGTTCTTAGGGCTACAAAAGCGCTTCCAAGGAAGGGTGCTGGCTAGCAACAGCTTTCAGTGCTGGCACTTTTCATCTCTGAGCAATTGCTCGACGTTTGCAATTTCTCAGCTCTTGTCTACGAAACAGAGAGATAGTGACCGTGATGTTTGGTGGCTATAGAAGCGCAAAGCCCCAGTGTTGCTGCGCCTGTGAAAGCGCTTCCAAGGAAGGGTGCTGGCTAGCAACAGCTTTCAGTGCTGCCACTTTTGTTCTCTGAGCAATTGCTGGACATTTGCAATTTCACACCTGAGCTCTCTTTAGACTGCGCGAGAGGATGAGCAGAAGATTAGGTGGCTAGAGAAGCCCAGAGCCCCAGTGTTCTTAGGCCTACAAGAGCGCTTCCAAGGAAGGGTGCTGGCTAGCAACAGCTTTCAGTGCTGGCACTTTTCATCTCTGAGCAATTGCTCGACGTTTGCAATTTCTCAGCTCTTGTCTACGAAACAGAGAGATAGTGACCGTGATGTTTGGTGGGTAGAGAAGCGCAAAGCCCCAGTGTTGCTGCGCCTGTGAGAGCGCTTCCAAGGAAGGGTGCTGGCTAGCAACAGCTTTCAGTGCTGGCACTTTTCATCTCTGAGCAATTGCTCGACGTTTGCAATTTCTCACCTGAGCGCTCTTTAGACTGCGCGAGAGGATGAGCAGAAGATTAGGTGGCTAGAGAAGCCCAGAGCCCCAGTGTTCTAAGGGCTACAAAAGCGCTTCCAAGGAAGGGTGCTGGCTAGCAAGAGCTTTCAGTGCTGGCACTTTTCATCTCTGAGCAATTGCTCGACGTTTGCAATTTCTCACCTGAGCTCTCTTTTGACTGCGCGAGAGGATGAGCAGAAGAGTAGGTGGCTAGAGAAGCCCAGAGCCCCAGTGTTCTTAGGCCTATAAGAGCGCTTCCAAGGAAGGGTGCTGGCTAGCAACAGCTTTCAGTGCTGCCACTTTTCATCTCTGAGCAATTGCTCGACGTTTGCAATTTCTCACCTGAGCTCTCTTTAGACTGCGCGAGAGGATGAGCAGAAGATTAGGTGGCTAGAGAAGCCCAGAGCCCCACTGTTCTTAGGCCTACAAAAGCGCTTCCGAGGAAGGGTGCTGGCTAGCAACAGCTTTCAGTGCTGGCACTTTTCATCTCTGAGCAATTGCTCGACGTTTGCAATTTCTCAGCTCTTGTCTACGAAACAGAGAGGTAGTGACCGTGACGTTTGGTGGCTAGAGAAGCGCAAAGCCCCAGTGTTGCTGCGCCTGTGAAAGCGCTTCCAAGGAAGGGTGCTGGCTAGCAACAGCTTTCAGTGCTGGCACTTTTCATCTCTGAGCAATTGCTCGACGTTTGCAATTTCTCACCTGAGCTCTCTTTAGACTGCGCGAGAGGATGAGCAGAAGATTAGGTGGCTAGAGAAGCAAAGAGCCCCAGTGTTCTAAGGGCTACAAAAGCGCTTCCAAGGAAGGGTGCTGGCTATCAAGAGCTTTCAGTGCTGGCACTTTTCATCTCTGAGCAATTGCTCGACATTTGCAATTTCTCACCTGAGATCTCTTTAGACTGCGCGAGAGGATGAGCAGAAGATTAGGTGGCTAGAGAAGCCCAGAGCCCCAGTGTTCTTAGGGCTACAAGAGCGCTTCCAAGGAAGGGTGCTGGCTAGCAAGAGCTTTCAGTGCTGGCACTTTTCATCTCTGAGCAATTGCTCGACTTTTGCAATTTCTCACCTGAGCTCTCTTTAGACTGCGCGAGAGGATGAGCAGAAGATTAGGTGGCTAGAGAAGCCCAGAGCCCCAGTGTTCTTAGGGCTGCAAGAGCGCTTCCGAGGAAGGGTGCTGGCTAGCAACAGCTTTCAGTGCTGGCACTTTTCATCTCTGAGCAATTGCTCGACGTTTGCAATTTCTCAGCTCGTGTGTACGAGACAGAGATAGTGACCGTGATGTTTGGTGGCTAGAGAAGCGCAAAGCCCCAGTGTTGCTGTGCCTGTGAAAGCGCTTCCAAGGAAGGGTGCTGGCTAGTAACAGCTTTCAGTGCTGGCACTTTTCATCTCTGAGCAATTGCTCGACCTTTGCAATTTTTCAACTCGTATCTACGAGTCGGAAAGAGAATGACCGTGATGTTTGGTGGGTAGAGAAGCGCAAAGCCCCAGTGTTGCTGCGCCTGTGAAAGCGCTTCCAAGGAAGGGTGCTGGCTAGCAAGAGCTTTCAGTGCTGGCACTTTTCATCTCTGAGCAATTGCTCAACGTTTGCAATCTCTCACCTGAGCTCTCTTTAGAGTGCGCGAGAGGATGAGCAGAAGATTAGGTGGCTAGAGAAGCAAAGAGCCCCAGTGTTCTTAGGGCTACAAAAGCGCTTCCAAGGAAGGGTGCTGGCTAGCCACAGCTTTCAGTGCTGGCACTTTTCATCTCTGAGCAATTGCTCGACGTTTGCAATTTCTCAGCTCGTTCTATGAGATGGAAAGAGAATGACCGTGATGTTTGGTGGGTAGAGAAGCGCAAAGCCCCAGTGTTGCTGCGCCTGTGAAAGCGCTTCCAAGGAAGGGTGCTGGCTAGCAACAACTTTCAGTGCTGGCACTTTTCATCTCTGAGCAATTGCTCGACGTTTGCAATTTCTCACCTGAGCTCTCTTTAGACTGCGCGAGAGGATGAGCAGAAGATTAGGTGGCTAGAGAAGCAAAGAGCCCCACTGTTCTAAGGGCTACAAAAGCGCTTCCAAGGAAGGGTGCTGGCTAGCAACAGCTTTCAGTGCTGGCACTTTTCATCTCTGAGCAATTGCTCGACGTTTGCAATTTCTCAACTCGTATCTATGAGACGGAAAGAGAATGACCATGACGTTTCGTGGCTAGAGAAGCGCAAAGCCCCAGTGTTGCTGCGCCTGTGAAAGCGCTTCCAAGGAAGGGTGCTGGCTAGCAACAGCTTTCAGTGCTGGCACTTTTCATCTCTGAGCAATTGCTCGACGTTTGCAATTTCTCACCTGAGCTCTCTTTAGACTGCGCGAGAGGATGAGCAGAAGATTATGTGGCTAGAGAAGCCCAGAGCCCCAGTGTTCTTAGGGCTACAAAAGCGCTTCCAAGGAAGGGTGCTGGCTAGCAACAGCTTTCAGTGCTGCCACTTTTCATCTTTGAACAGTTGCTCGACGTTTGCAATTTCTCAGCTCTTGTCTACGAGACAGAAAGAGAATGACCGTGATGTTTGGTGGGTAGAGTAGCGCAAAGCCCCAGTGTTGCTGCGCCTGTGAAAGCGCTTCCAAGGAAGGGTGCTGGCTAGCCACAGCTTTCAGTGCTGGCACTTTTCATCTCTGAGCAATTGCTCAACGTTTGCAATCTCTCACCTGAGCTCTCTTTAGAGTGCGCGAGAGGATGAGCAGAAGATTAGGTGGCTAGAGAAGACCAGAGCCCCACTGTTCTTAGGCCTACAAAAGCGCTTCCAAGGAAGGGTGCTGGCTAGCCACAGCTTTCAGTGCTGGCACTTTTCATCTCTGAGCAATTGCTCGACGTTTGCAATTTCTCAGCTCGTGTCTATGAGACGGAAAGACAATGACCATGACGTTTGGTGGCTAGAGAAGCGCAAAGCCCCAGTGTTGCTGCGCCTGTGAAAGCGCTTCCAAGGAAGGGTGCTGGCTAGCAACAGCTTTCAGTGCTGGCACTTTTCATCTCTGAGCAATTGCTCGACGTTTGCAATTTCTCACCTGAGCTCTCTTTAGACTGCGCGAGAGGATGAGCAGAAGATTAGGTGGCTAGAGAAGCCCAGAGCCCCAGTGTTCTTAGGGCTGCAAGAGCGCTTCCGAGGAAGGGTGCTGGCTAGCAACAGCTTTCAGTGCTGGCACTTTTCATCTCTGAGCAATTGCTCGACATTTGCAATTTCTCAGCTCGTGTGTACGAGACAGAGATAGTGACCGTGATGTTTGGTGGCTAGAGAAGCGCAAAGCCCCAGTGTTGCTGTGCCTGTGAAAGCGCTTCCAAGGAAGGGTGCTGGCTAGTAACAGCTTTCAGTGCTGGCACTTTTCATCTCTGAGCAATTGCTCGACCTTTGCAATTTTTCAACTCGTATCTACGAGTCGGAAAGAGAATGACCGTGATGTTTGGTGGGTAGAGAAGCGCAAAGCCCCAGTGTTGCTGCGCCTGTGAAAGCGCTTCCAAGGAAGGGTGCTGGCTAGCAACAGCTTTCAGTGCTGGCACTTTTCATCTCTGAGCAATTGCTCAACGTTTGCAATCTCTCACCTGAGCTCTCTTTAGACTGCGCGAGAGGATGAGCAGAAGATTAGGTGGCTAGAGAAGCAAAGAGCCCCAGTGTTCTTAGGGCTACAAAAGCGCTTCCAAGGAAGGGTGCTGGCTAGCCACAGCTTTCAGTGCTGGCACTTTTCATCTCTGAGCAATTGCTCGACGTTTGCAATTTCTCAGCTCGTGTCTATGAGATGGAAAGAGAATGACCGTGATGTTTGGTGGGTAGAGAAGCGCAAAGCCCCAGTGTTGCTGCGCCTGTGAAAGCGCTTCCAAGGAAGGGTGCTGGCTAGCAACAACTTTCAGTGCTGGCACTTTTCATCTCTGAGCAATTGCTCGACGTTTGCAATTTCTCACCTGAGCTCTCTTTAGACTGCGCGAGAGGATGAGCAGAAGATTAGGTGGCTAGAGAAGCCCAGAGCCCCAGTGTGCTTAGGCCTACAAAAGCGCTTCCAAGGAAGGGTGCTGGCTAGCAACAGCTTTCAGTGCTGGCACTTTTCATCTCTGAGCAATTGCTCGACGTTTGCAATTTCTCAACTCGTATCTATGAGACGGAAAGAGAATGACCATGACGTTTCGTGGCTAGAGAAGCACAAAGCCCCAGTGTTGCTGCGCCTGTGAAAGCGCTTCCAAGGAAGGGTGCTGGCTAGCAACAGCTTTCAGTGCTGGCACTTTTCATCTCTGAGCAATTGCTCGACGTTTGCAATTTCTCACCTGAGCTCTCTTTAGACTGCGCGAGAGGATGAGCAGAAGATTAGGTGGCTAGAGAAGCCCAGAGCCCCACTGTTCTTAGGGCTACAAAAGCGCTTCCAAGGAAGGGTGCTGGCTAGCAACAGCTTTCAGTGCTGCCACTTTTCATCTTTGAACAGTTGCTCGACGTTTGCAATTTCTCAGCTCTTGTCTACGAGACAGAAAGAGAATGACCGTGATGTTTGGTGGGTAGAGTAGCGCAAAGCCCCAGTGTTGCTGCGCCTGTGAAAGCGCTTCCAAGGAAGGGTGCTGGCTAGCCACAGCTTTCAGTGCTGGCACTTTTCATCTCTGAGCAATTGCTCAACGTTTGCAATCTCTCACCTGAGCTCTCTTTAGAGTGCGCGAGAGGATGAGCAGAAGATTAGGTGGCTAGAGAAGACCAGAGCCCCACTGTTCTTACGGCTACAAAAGCGCTTCCAAGGAAGGGTGCTGGCTAGCAACAGCTTTCAGTGCTGGCACTTTTCATCTCTGAGCAATTGCTCGACGTTTGCAATTTCTCAGCTCGTGTCTATGAGACGGAAAGACAATGACCATGACGTTTGGTGGCTAGAGAAGCGCAAAGCCCCAGTGTTGCTGCGCCTGTGAAAGCGCTTCCAAGGAAGGGTGCTGGCTAGCAACAGCTTTCAGTGCTGGCACTTTTCATCTCTGAGCAATTGCTCGACGTTTGCAATTTCTCACCTGAGCGCTCTTTAGACTGCGCGAGAGGATGAGCAGAAGATTAGGTGGCTAGAGAAGCAAAGAGCCCCAGTGTTCTAAGGGCTACAAAAGCGCTTCCAAGGAAGGGTGCTGGCTATCAAGAGCTTTCAGTGCTGGCACTTTTCATCTCTGAGCAATTGCTCGACATTTGCAATTTCTCCCCTGAGCTCTCTTTAGACTGCGCGAGAGGATGAGCAGAAGATTAGGTGGCTAGAGAAGCCCAGAGCCCCAGTGTTCTTAGGGCTACAAAAGCGCTTCCAAGGAAGGGTGCTGGCTAGCAAGAGCTTTCAGTGCTGGCACTTTTCATCTCTGAGCAATTGCTCGACTTCTGCAATTTCTCACCTGAGCTCTCTTTAGACTGCGCGAGAGGATGAGCAGAAGATTAGGTGGCTAGAGAAGCCCAGAGCCCCAGTGTTCTTAGGGCTGCAAGAGCGCTTCCGAGGAAGGGTGCTGGCTAGCAACAGCTTTCAGTGCTGGCACTTTTCATCTCTGAGCAATTGCTCGACGTTTGCAATTTCTCAGCTCGTGTGTACGAGACAGAGATAGTGACCGTGATGTTTGGTGGCTAGAGAAGCGCAAAGCCCCAGTGTTGCTGTGCCTGTGAAAGCGCTTCCAAGGAAGGGTGCTGGCTAGTAACAGCTTTCAGTGCTGGCACTTTTCATCTCTGAGCAATTGCTCGACCTTTGCAATTTTTCAACTCGTATCTACGAGTCGGAAAGAGAATGACCGTGATGTTTGGTGGCTAGAGAAGCGCAAAGCCCCAGTGTTGCTGCGCCTGTGAAAGCGCTTCCAAGGAAGGGTGCTGGCTAGCAAGAGCTTTCAGTGCTGGCACTTTTCATCTCTGAGCAATTGCTCAACGTTTGCAATCTCTCACCTGAGCTCTCTTTAGAGTGCGCGAGAGGATGAGCAGAAGATTAGGTGGCTAGAGAAGCAAAGAGCCCCAGTGTTCTTAGGGCTACAAAAGCGCTTCCAAGGAAGGGTGCTGGCTAGCCACAGCTTTCAGTGCTGGCACTTTTCATCTCTGAGCAATTGCTCGACGTTTGCAATTTCTCAGCTCGTGTCTATGAGATGGAAAGAGAATGACCGTGATGTTTGGTGGGTAGAGAAGCGCAAAGCCCCAGTGTTGCTGCGCCTGTGAAAGCGCTTCCAAGGAAGGGTGCTGGCTAGCAACAACTTTCAGTGCTGGCACTTTTCATCTCTGAGCAATTGCTCGACGTTTGCAATTTCTCACCTGAGCTCTCTTTAGACTGCGCGAGAGGATGAGCAGAAGATTAGGTGGCTAGAGAAGCCCAGAGCCCCACTGTTCTAAGGGCTACAAAAGCGCTTCCAAGGAAGGGTGCTGGCTAGCAACAGCTTTCAGTGCTGGCACTTTTCATCTCTGAGCAATTGCTCGACGTTTGCAATTTCTCAACTCGTATCTATGAGACGGAAAGAGAATGACCATGACGTTTCGTGGCTAGAGAAGCGCAAAGCCCCAGTGTTGCTGCGCCTGTGAAAGCGCTTCCAAGGAAGGGTGCTGGCTAGCAAGAGCTTTCAGTGCTGGCACTTTTCATCTCTGAGCAATTGCTCGACGTTTGCAATTTCTCACCTGAGCTCTCTTTAGACTGCGCGAGAGGATGAGCAGAAGATTAGGTGGCTAGAGAAGCCCAGAGCCCCACTGTTCTTAGGCCTACAAAAGCGCTTCCAAGGAAGGGTGCTGGCTAGCAACAGCTTTCAGTGCTGCCACTTTTCATCTTTGAACAGTTGCTCGACGTTTGCAATTTCTCAGCTCTTGTCTACGAGACAGAAAGAGAATGACCGTGATGTTTGGTGGGTAGAGTAGCGCAAAGCCCCAGTGTTGCTGCGCCTGTGAAAGCGCTTCCAAGGAAGGGTGCTGGCTAGCCACAGCTTTCAGTGCTGGCACTTTTCATCTCTGAGCAATTGCTCAACGTTTGCAATCTCTCACCTGAGCTCTCTTTAGACTGCGCGAGAGGATGAGCAGAAGATTAGGTGGCTAGAGAAGACCAGAGCCCCACTGTTCTTACGGCTACAAAAGCGCTTCCAAGGAAGGGTGCTGGCTAGCCAC
Organism: Sarcoramphus papa; assembly: GCA_037962945.1. NCBI lineage: Eukaryota > Metazoa > Chordata > Aves > Accipitriformes > Cathartidae > Sarcoramphus > Sarcoramphus papa. The sequence continues at coordinate 97,860,629 of CM075586.1, forward strand.
AGCTTTCAGTGCTGGCACTTTTCATCTCTGAGCAATTGCTCGACGTTTGCAATTTCTCAGCTCGTGTCTATGAGACGGAAAGACAATGACCATGACGTTTGGTGGCTAGAGAAGCGCAAAGCCCCAGTGTTGCTGCGCCTGTGAAAGCGCTTCCAAGGAAGGGTGCTGGCTAGCAACAGCTTTCAGTGCTGGCACTTTTCATCTCTGAGCAATTGCTCGACGTTTGCAATTTCTCACCTGAGCTCTCTTTAGACTGCGCGAGAGGATGAGCAGAAGATTAGGTGGCTAGAGAAGCCCAGAGCCCCAGTGTTCTTAGGGCTGCAAGAGCGCTTCCGAGGAAGGGTGCTGGCTAGCAACAGCTTTCAGTGCTGGCACTTTTCATCTCTGAGCAATTGCTCGACATTTGCAATTTCTCAGCTCGTGTGTACGAGACAGAGATAGTGACCGTGATGTTTGGTGGCTAGAGAAGCGCAAAGCCCCAGTGTTGCTGTGCCTGTGAAAGCGCTTCCAAGGAAGGGTGCTGGCTAGTAACAGCTTTCAGTGCTGGCACTTTTCATCTCTGAGCAATTGCTCGACCTTTGCAATTTTTCAACTCGTATCTACGAGTCGGAAAGAGAATGACCGTGATGTTTGGTGGGTAGAGAAGCGCAAAGCCCCAGTGTTGCTGCGCCTGTGAAAGCGCTTCCAAGGAAGGGTGCTGGCTAGCAACAGCTTTCAGTGCTGGCACTTTTCATCTCTGAGCAATTGCTCAACGTTTGCAATCTCTCACCTGAGCTCTCTTTAGACTGCGCGAGAGGATGAGCAGAAGATTAGGTGGCTAGAGAAGCAAAGAGCCCCAGTGTTCTTAGGGCTACAAAAGCGCTTCCAAGGAAGGGTGCTGGCTAGCCACAGCTTTCAGTGCTGGCACTTTTCATCTCTGAGCAATTGCTCGACGTTTGCAATTTCTCAGCTCGTGTCTATGAGATGGAAAGAGAATGACCGTGATGTTTGGTGGGTAGAGAAGCGCAAAGCCCCAGTGTTGCTGCGCCTGTGAAAGCGCTTCCAAGGAAGGGTGCTGGCTAGCAACAACTTTCAGTGCTGGCACTTTTCATCTCTGAGCAATTGCTCGACGTTTGCAATTTCTCACCTGAGCTCTCTTTAGACTGCGCGAGAGGATGAGCAGAAGATTAGGTGGCTAGAGAAGCCCAGAGCCCCAGTGTGCTTAGGCCTACAAAAGCGCTTCCAAGGAAGGGTGCTGGCTAGCAACAGCTTTCAGTGCTGGCACTTTTCATCTCTGAGCAATTGCTCGACGTTTGCAATTTCTCAACTCGTATCTATGAGACGGAAAGAGAATGACCATGACGTTTCGTGGCTAGAGAAGCACAAAGCCCCAGTGTTGCTGCGCCTGTGAAAGCGCTTCCAAGGAAGGGTGCTGGCTAGCAACAGCTTTCAGTGCTGGCACTTTTCATCTCTGAGCAATTGCTCGACGTTTGCAATTTCTCACCTGAGCTCTCTTTAGACTGCGCGAGAGGATGAGCAGAAGATTAGGTGGCTAGAGAAGCCCAGAGCCCCACTGTTCTTAGGGCTACAAAAGCGCTTCCAAGGAAGGGTGCTGGCTAGCAACAGCTTTCAGTGCTGCCACTTTTCATCTTTGAACAGTTGCTCGACGTTTGCAATTTCTCAGCTCTTGTCTACGAGACAGAAAGAGAATGACCGTGATGTTTGGTGGGTAGAGTAGCGCAAAGCCCCAGTGTTGCTGCGCCTGTGAAAGCGCTTCCAAGGAAGGGTGCTGGCTAGCCACAGCTTTCAGTGCTGGCACTTTTCATCTCTGAGCAATTGCTCAACGTTTGCAATCTCTCACCTGAGCTCTCTTTAGAGTGCGCGAGAGGATGAGCAGAAGATTAGGTGGCTAGAGAAGACCAGAGCCCCACTGTTCTTACGGCTACAAAAGCGCTTCCAAGGAAGGGTGCTGGCTAGCAACAGCTTTCAGTGCTGGCACTTTTCATCTCTGAGCAATTGCTCGACGTTTGCAATTTCTCAGCTCGTGTCTATGAGACGGAAAGACAATGACCATGACGTTTGGTGGCTAGAGAAGCGCAAAGCCCCAGTGTTGCTGCGCCTGTGAAAGCGCTTCCAAGGAAGGGTGCTGGCTAGCAACAGCTTTCAGTGCTGGCACTTTTCATCTCTGAGCAATTGCTCGACGTTTGCAATTTCTCACCTGAGCGCTCTTTAGACTGCGCGAGAGGATGAGCAGAAGATTAGGTGGCTAGAGAAGCAAAGAGCCCCAGTGTTCTAAGGGCTACAAAAGCGCTTCCAAGGAAGGGTGCTGGCTATCAAGAGCTTTCAGTGCTGGCACTTTTCATCTCTGAGCAATTGCTCGACATTTGCAATTTCTCCCCTGAGCTCTCTTTAGACTGCGCGAGAGGATGAGCAGAAGATTAGGTGGCTAGAGAAGCCCAGAGCCCCAGTGTTCTTAGGGCTACAAGAGCGCTTCCAAGGAAGGGTGCTGGCTAGCAAGAGCTTTCAGTGCTGGCACTTTTCATCTCTGAGCAATTGCTCGACTTCTGCAATTTCTCACCTGAGCTCTCTTTAGACTGCGCGAGAGGATGAGCAGAAGATTAGGTGGCTAGAGAAGCCCAGAGCCCCAGTGTTCTTAGGGCTGCAAGAGCGCTTCCGAGGAAGGGTGCTGGCTAGCAACAGCTTTCAGTGCTGGCACTTTTCATCTCTGAGCAATTGCTCGACGTTTGCAATTTCTCAGCTCGTGTGTACGAGACAGAGATAGTGACCGTGATGTTTGGTGGCTAGAGAAGCGCAAAGCCCCAGTGTTGCTGTGCCTGTGAAAGCGCTTCCAAGGAAGGGTGCTGGCTAGTAACAGCTTTCAGTGCTGGCACTTTTCATCTCTGAGCAATTGCTCGACCTTTGCAATTTTTCAACTCGTATCTACGAGTCGGAAAGAGAATGACCGTGATGTTTGGTGGGTAGAGAAGCGCAAAGCCCCAGTGTTGCTGCGCCTGTGAAAGCGCTTCCAAGGAAGGGTGCTGGCTAGCAAGAGCTTTCAGTGCTGGCACTTTTCATCTCTGAGCAATTGCTCAACGTTTGCAATCTCTCACCTGAGCTCTCTTTAGACTGCGCGAGAGGATGAGCAGAAGATTAGGTGGCTAGAGAAGCAAAGAGCCCCAGTGTTCTTAGGGCTACAAAAGCGCTTCCAAGGAAGGGTGCTGGCTAGCCACAGCTTTCAGTGCTGGCACTTTTCATCTCTGAGCAATTGCTCGACGTTTGCAATTTCTCAGCTCGTGTCTATGAGATGGAAAGAGAATGACCGTGATGTTTGGTGGGTAGAGAAGCGCAAAGCCCCAGTGTTGCTGCGCCTGTGAAAGCGCTTCCAAGGAAGGGTGCTGGCTAGCAACAACTTTCAGTGCTGGCACTTTTCATCTCTGAGCAATTGCTCGACGTTTGCAATTTCTCACCTGAGCTCTCTTTAGACTGCGCGAGAGGATGAGCAGAAGATTAGGTGGCTAGAGAAGCCCAGAGCCCCACTGTTCTAAGGGCTACAAAAGCGCTTCCAAGGAAGGGTGCTGGCTAGCAACAGCTTTCAGTGCTGGCACTTTTCATCTCTGAGCAATTGCTCGACGTTTGCAATTTCTCAACTCGTATCTATGAGACGGAAAGAGAATGACCATGACGTTTCGTGGCTAGAGAAGCGCAAAGCCCCAGTGTTGCTGCGCCTGTGAAAGCGCTTCCAAGGAAGGGTGCTGGCTAGCAAGAGCTTTCAGTGCTGGCACTTTTCATCTCTGAGCAATTGCTCGACGTTTGCAATTTCTCACCTGAGCTCTCTTTAGACTGCGCGAGAGGATGAGCAGAAGATTAGGTGGCTAGAGAAGCCCAGAGCCCCACTGTTCTTAGGGCTACAAAAGCGCTTCCAAGGAAGGGTGCTGGCTAGCAACAGCTTTCAGTGCTGCCACTTTTCATCTTTGAACAGTTGCTCGACGTTTGCAATTTCTCAGCTCTTGTCTACGAGACAGAAAGAGAATGACCGTGATGTTTGGTGGGTAGAGTAGCGCAAAGCCCCAGTGTTGCTGCGCCTGTGAAAGCGCTTCCAAGGAAGGGTGCTGGCTAGCAACAGCTTTCAGTGCTGGCACTTTTCATCTCTGAGCAATTGCTCAACGTTTGCAATCTCTCACCTGAGCTCTCTTTAGAGTGCGCGAGAGGATGAGCAGAAGATTAGGTGGCTAGAGAAGACCAGAGCCCCACTGTTCTTACGGCTACAAAAGCGCTTCCAAGGAAGGGTGCTGGCTAGCCACAGCTTTCAGTGCTGGCACTTTTCATCTCTGAGCAATTGCTCGACGTTTGCAATTTCTCAGCTCGTGTCTATGAGACGGAAAGACAATGACCATGACGTTTGGTGGCTAGAGAAGCGCAAAGCCCCAGTGTTGCTGCGCCTGTGAAAGCGCTTCCAAGGAAGGGTGCTGGCTAGCAACAGCTTTCAGTGCTGGCACTTTTCATCTCTGAGCAATTGCTCGACGTTTGCAATTTCTCAGCTCTTGTCTACGAAACAGAGAGGTAGTGACCGTGACGTTTGGTGGCTACAGAAGCGCAAAGCCCCAGTGTTGCTGCGCCTGTGAAAGCGCTTCCAAGGAAGGGTGCTGGCTAGCAACAACTTTCAGTGCTGGCACTTTTCATCTCTGAGCAATTGCTCGACGTTTGCAATTTCTCACCTGAGCGCTCTTTAGACTGCGCGAGAGGATGAGCAGAAGATTAGGTGTCTAGAGAAGCCCAGAGCCCCAGTGTTCTAAGGGCTACAAAAGCGCTTCCAAGGAAGGGTGCTGGCTATCAAGAGCTTTCAGTGCTGGCACTTTTCATCTCTGAGCAATTGCTCGACATTTGCAATTTCTCACCTGAGATCTCTTTAGACTGCGCGAGAGGATGAGCAGAAGATTAGGTGGCTAGAGAAGCCCAGAGCCCCAGTGTTCTTAGGGCTACAAGAGCGCTTCCAAGGAAGGGTGCTGGCTAGCAAGAGCTTTCAGTGCTGGCACTTTTCATCTCTGAGCAATTGCTCGACTTTTGCAATTTCTCACCTGAGCTCTCTTTAGACTGCGCGAGAGGATGAGCAGAAGATTAGGTGGCTAGAGAAGCCCAGAGCCCCAGTGTTCTTAGGGCTGCAAGAGCGCTTCCGAGGAAGGGTGCTGGCTAGCAACAGCTTTCAGTGCTGGCACTTTTCATCTCTGAGCAATTGCTCGACGTTTGCAATTTCTCAGCTCGTGTGTACGAGACAGAGATAGTGACCGTGATGTTTGGTGGCTAGAGAAGCGCAAAGCCCCAGTGTTGCTGTGCCTGTGAAAGCGCTTCCAAGGAAGGGTGCTGGCTAGTAACAGCTTTCAGTGCTGGCACTTTTCATCTCTGAGCAATTGCTCGACGTTTGCAATTTTTCAACTCGTATCTACGAGTCGGAAAGAGAATGACCGTGATGTTTGGTGGCTAGAGAAGCGCAAAGCCCCAGTGTTGCTGCGCCTGTGAAAGCGCTTCCAAGGAAGGGTGCTGGCTAGCAAGAGCTTTCAGTGCTGGCACTTTTCATCTCTGAGCAATTGCTCAACGTTTGCAATCTCTCACCTGAGCTCTCTTTAGACTGCGCGAGAGGATGAGCAGAAGATTAGGTGGCTAGAGAAGCAAAGAGCCCCAGTGTTCTTAGGGCTACAAAAGCGCTTCCAAGGAAGGGTGCTGGCTAGCCACAGCTTTCAGTGCTGGCACTTTTCATCTCTGAGCAATTGCTCGACGTTTGCAATTTCTCAGCTCGTGTCTATGAGATGGAAAGAGAATGACCGTGATGTTTGGTGGGTAGAGAAGCGCAAAGCCCCAGTGTTGCTGCGCCTGTGAAAGCGCTTCCAAGGAAGGGTGCTGGCTAGCAACAACTTTCAGTGCTGGCACTTTTCATCTCTGAGCAATTGCTCGACGTTTGCAATTTCTCACCTGAGCTCTCTTTAGACTGCGCGAGAGGATGAGCAGAAGATTAGGTGGCTAGAGAAGCAAAGAGCCCCAGTGTTCTAAGGGCTACAAAAGCGCTTCCAAGGAAGGGTGCTGGCTAGCAACAGCTTTCAGTGCTGGCACTTTTCATCTCTGAGCAATTGCTCGACGTTTGCAATTTCTCAACTCGTATCTATGAGACGGAAAGAGAATGACCATGACGTTTCGTGGCTAGAGAAGCGCAAAGCCCCAGTGTTGCTGCGCCTGTGAAAGCGCTTCCAAGGAAGGGTGCTGGCTAGCAACAGCTTTCAGTGCTGGCACTTTTCATCTCTGAGCAATTGCTCGACGTTTGCAATTTCTCACCTGAGCTCTCTTTAGACTGCGCGAGAGGATGAGCAGAAGATTAGGTGGCTAGAGAAGCCCAGAGCCCCAGTGTTCTTAGGGCTACAAAAGCGCTTCCAAGGAAGGGTGCTGGCTAGCAACAGCTTTCAGTGCTGCCACTTTTCATCTTTGAACAGTTGCTCGACGTTTGCAATTTCTCAGCTCTTGTCTACGAGACAGAAAGAGAATGACCGTGATGTTTGGTGGGTAGAGTAGCGCAAAGCCCCAGTGTTGCTGCGCCTGTGAAAGCGCTTCCAAGGAAGGGTGCTGGCTAGCCACAGCTTTCAGTGCTGGCACTTTTCATCTCTGAGCAATTGCTCAACGTTTGCAATCTCTCACCTGAGCTCTCTTTAGAGTGCGCGAGAGGATGAGCAGAAGATTAGGTGGCTAGAGAAGACCAGAGCCCCACTGTTCTTACGGCTACAAAAGCGCTTCCAAGGAAGGGTGCTGGCTAGCCACAGCTTTCAGTGCTGGCACTTTTCATCTCTGAGCAATTGCTTGACGTTTGCAATTTCTCAGCTCGTGTCTATGAGACGGAAAGACAATGACCATGACGTTTGGTGGCTAGAGAAGCGCAAAGCCCCAGTGTTGCTGCGCCTGTGAAAGCGCTTCCAAGGAAGGGTGCTGGCTAGCAACAGCTTTCAGTGCTGGCACTTTTCATCTCTGAGCAATTGCTCGACTTTTGCAATTTCTCACCTGAGCTCTCTTTAGACTGCGCGAGAGGATGAGCAGAAGATTAGGTGGCTAGAGAAGCCCAGAGCCCCAGTGTTCTTAGGGCTGCAAGAGCGCTTCCGAGGAAGGGTGCTGGCTAGCAACAGCTTTCAGTGCTGGCACTTTTCATCTCTGAGCAATTGCTCGACGTTTGCAATTTCTCAGCTCGTGTGTACGAGACAGAGATAGTGACCGTGATGTTTGGTGGGTAGAGAAGCGCAAAGCCCCAGTGTTGCTGTGCCTGTGAAAGCGCTTCCAAGGAAGGGTGCTGGCTAGTAACAGCTTTCAGTGCTGGCACTTTTCATCTCTGAGCAATTGCTCGACCTTTGCAATTTTTCAACTCGTATCTACGAGTCGGAAAGAGAATGACCGTGATGTTTGGTGGCTAGAGAAGCGCAAAGCCCCAGTGTTGCTGCGCCTGTGAAAGCGCTTCCAAGGAAGGGTGCTGGCTAGCAACAGCTTTCAGTGCTGGCACTTTTCATCTCTGAGCAATTGCTCAACGTTTGCAATCTCTCACCTGAGCTCTCTTTAGACTGCGCGAGAGGATGAGCAGAAGATTAGGTGGCTAGAGAAGCAAAGAGCCCCAGTGTTCTTAGGGCTACAAAAGCGCTTCCAAGGAAGGGTGCTGGCTAGCCACAGCTTTCAGTGCTGGCACTTTTCATCTCTGAGCAATTGCTCGACGTTTGCAATTTCTCAGCTCGTGTCTATGAGATGGAAAGAGAATGACCGTGATGTTTGGTGGGTAGAGAAGCGCAAAGCCCCAGTGTTGCTGCGCCTGTGAAAGCGCTTCCAAGGAAGGGTGCTGGCTAGCAACAACTTTCAGTGCTGGCACTTTTCATCTCTGAGCAATTGCTCGACGTTTCCAATTTCTCACCTGAGCTCTCTTTAGACTGCGCGAGAGGATGAGCAGAAGATTAGGTGGCTAGAGAAGCAAAGAGCCCCAGTGTTCTAAGGGCTACAAAAGCGCTTCCAAGGAAGGGTGCTGGCTAGCAACAGCTTTCAGTGCTGGCACTTTTCATCTCTGAGCAATTGCTCGACGTTTGCAATTTCTCAACTCGTATCTATGAGACGGAAAGAGAATGACCATGACGTTTCGTGGCTAGAGAAGCGCAAAGCCCCAGTGTTGCTGCGCCTGTGAAAGCGCTTCCAAGGAAGGGTGCTGGCTAGCAACAGCTTTCAGTGCTGGCACTTTTCATCTCTGAGCAATTGCTCGACGTTTGCAATTTCTCACCTGAGCTCTCTTTAGACTGCGCGAGAGGATGAGCAGAAGATTAGGTGGCTAGAGAAGCCCAGAGCCCCACTGTTCTTAGGGCTACAAAAGCGCTTCCAAGGAAGGGTGCTGGCTAGCAACAGCTTTCAGTGCTGCCACTTTTCATCTTTGAACAGTTGCTCGACGTTTGCAATTTCTCAGCTCTTGTCTACGAGACAGAAAGAGAATGACCGTGATGTTTGGTGGGTAGAGAAGCGCAAAGCCCCAGTGTTGCTGCGCCTGTGAAAGCGCTTCCAAGGAAGGGTGCTGGCTAGCCACAGCTTTCAGTGCTGGCACTTTTCATCTCTGAGCAATTGCTCAACGTTTGCAATCTCTCACCTGAGCTCTCTTTAGACTGCGCGAGAGGATGAGCAGAAGATTAGGTGGCTAGAGAAGACCAGAGCCCCACTGTTCTTACGGCTACAAAAGCGCTTCCAAGGAAGGGTGCTGGCTAGCAACAGCTTTCAGTGCTGGCACTTTTCATCTCTGAGCAATTGCTCGACGTTTGCAATTTCTCAGCTCGTGTCTATGAGACGGAAAGACAATGACCATGACGTTTGGTGGCTAGAGAAGCGCAAAGCCCCAGTGTTGCTGCGCCTGTGAAAGCGCTTCCAAGGAAGGGTGCTGGCTAGCAACAGCTTTCAGTGCTGGCACTTTTCATCTCTGAGCAATTGCTCGACGTTTGCAATTTCTCACCTGAGCGCTCTTTAGACTGCGCGAGAGGATGAGCAGAAGATTAGGTGGCTAGAGAAGCAAAGAGCCCCAGTGTTCTAAGGGCTACAAAAGCGCTTCCAAGGAAGGGTGCTGGCTAGCAAGAGCTTTCAGTGCTGGCACTTTTCATCTCTGAGCAATTGCTCGACATTTGCAATTTCTCCCCTGAGCTCTCTTTAGACTGCGCGAGAGGATGAGCAGAAGATTAGGTGGCTAGAGAAGCCCAGAGCCCCAGTGTTCTTAGGGCTACAAAAGCGCTTCCAAGGAAGGGTGCTGGCTAGCAAGAGCTTTCAGTGCTGGCACTTTTCATCTCTGAGCAATTGCTCGACGTTTGCAATTTCTCACCTGAGCTCTCTTTAGACTGCGCGAGAGGATGAGCAGAAGATTAGGTGGCTAGAGAAGCCCAGAGCCCCAGTGTTCTTAGGGCTGCAAGAGCGCTTCCGAGGAAGGGTGCTGGCTAGCAACAGCTTTCAGTGCTGGCACTTTTCATCTCGGAGCAATTGCTCGACGTTTGCAATTTCTCAGCTCGTGTGTACGAGACAGAGATAGTGACCGTGATGTTTGGTGGCTAGAGAAGCGCAAAGCCCCAGTGTTGCTGTGCCTGTGAAAGCGCTTCCAAGGAAGGGTGCTGGCTAGTAACAGCTTTCAGTGCTGGCACTTTTCATCTCTGAGCAATTGCTCGACCTTTGCAATTTTTCAACTCGTATCTACGAGTCGGAAAGAGAATGACCGTGATGTTTGGTGGCTAGAGAAGCGCAAAGCCCCAGTGTTGCTGCGCCTGTGAAAGCGCTTCCAAGGAAGGGTGCTGGCTAGCAAGAGCTTTCAGTGCTGGCACTTTTCATCTCTGAGCAATTGCTCAACGTTTGCAATCTCTCACCTGAGCTCTCTTTAGACTGCGCGAGAGGATGAGCAGAAGATTAGGTGGCTAGAGAAGCAAAGAGCCCCAGTGTTCTTAGGGCTACAAAAGCGCTTCCAAGGAAGGGTGCTGGCTAGCCACAGCTTTCAGTGCTGGCACTTTTCATCTCTGAGCAATTGCTCGACGTTTGCAATTTCTCAGCTCGTGTCTATGAGATGGAAAGAGAATGACCGTGATGTTTGGTGGGTAGAGAAGCGCAAAGCCCCAGTGTTGCTGCGCCTGTGAAAGCGCTTCCAAGGAAGGGTGCTGGCTAGCAACAACTTTCAGTGCTGGCACTTTTCATCTCTGAGCAATTGCTCGACGTTTGCAATTTCTCACCTGAGCTCTCTTTAGACTGCGCGAGAGGATGAGCAGAAGATTAGGTGGCTAGAGAAGCCCAGAGCCCCAGTGTTCTAAGGGCTACAAAAGCGCTTCCAAGGAAGGGTGCTGGCTAGCAACAGCTTTCAGTGCTGGCACTTTTCATCTCTGAGCAATTGCTCGACGTTTGCAATTTCTCAACTCGTATCTATGAGACGGAAAGAGAATGACCATGACGTTTCGTGGCTAGAGAAGCGCAAAGCCCCAGTGTTGCTGCGCCTGTGAAAGCGCTTCAAAGGAAGGGTGCTGGCTAGCAACAGCTTTCAGTGCTGGCACTTTTCATCTCTGAGCAATTGCTCGACGTTTGCAATTTCTCACCTGAGCTCTCTTTAGACTGCGCGAGAGGATGAGCAGAAGATTAGGTGGCTAGAGAAGCCCAGAGCCCCACTGTTCTTAGGGCTACAAGAGCGCTTCCAAGGAAGGGTGCTGGCTAGCAACAGCTTTCAGTGCTGCCACTTTTCATCTTTGAACAGTTGCTCGACGTTTGCAATTTCTCAGCTCTTGTCTACGAGACAGAAAGAGAATGACCGTGATGTTTGGTGGGTAGAGTAGCGCAAAGCCCCAGTGTTGCTGCGCCTGTGAAAGCGCTTCCAAGGAAGGGTGCTGGCTAGCCACAGCTTTCAGTGCTGGCACTTTTCATCTCTGAGCAATTGCTCAACGTTTGCAATCTCTCACCTGAGCTCTCTTTAGAGTGCGCGAGAGGATGAGCAGAAGATTAGGTGGCTAGAGAAGACCAGAGCCCCACTGTTCTTACGGCTACAAAAGCGCTTCCAAGGAAGGGTGCTGGCTAGCAACAGCTTTCAGTGCTGGCACTTTTCATCTCTGAGCAATTGCTCGACGTTTGCAATTTCTCAGCTCGTGTCTATGAGACGGAAAGACAATGACCATGACGTTTGGTGGCTAGAGAAGCGCAAAGCCCCAGTGTTGCTGCGCCTGTGAAAGCGCTTCCAAGGAAGGGTGCTGGCTAGCAACAGCTTTCAGTGCTGGCACTTTTCATCTCTGAGCAATTGCTCGACGTTTGCAATTTCTCACCTGAGCTCTCTTTAGACTGCGCGAGAGGATGAGCAGAAGATTAGGTGGCTAGAGAAGCCCAGAGCCCCACTGTTCTTAGGCCTACAAAAGCGCTTCCGAGGAAGGGTGCTGGCTAGCAACAGCTTTCAGTGCTGGCACTTTTCATCTCTGAGCAATTGCTCGACGTTTGCAATTTCTCAGCTCTTGTCTACGAAACAGAGAGGTAGTGACCGTGACGTTTGGTGCGTAGAGAAGCGCAAAGCCCCAGTGTTGCTGCGCCTGTGAAAGCGCTTCCAAGGAAGGGTGCTGGCTAGCAACAGCTTTCAGTGCTGGCACTTTTCATCTCTGAGCAATTGCTCGACGTTTGCAATTTCTCACCTGAGCGCTCTTTAGACTGCGCGAGAGGATGAGCAGAAGATTAGGTGGCTAGAGAAGCCCAGAGCCCCACTGTTCTTAGGCCTACAAAAGCGCTTCCAAGGAAGGGTGCTGGCTAGCAAGAGCTTTCAGTGCTGGCACTTTTCATCTCTGAGCAATTGCTCGACATTTGCAATTTCTCAGCACGTGTGTACGAGACAGAGATAGTGACCGTGATGTTTGGTGGCTACAGAAGCGCAAAGCCCCAGTGTTGCTGTGCCTGTGAAAGCGCTTCCAAGGAAGGGTGCTGGCTAGCCACAGCTTTCAGTGCTGGCACTTTTCATCTCTGAGCAATTGCTCGACGTTTGCAATTTCTCACCTGAGCTCTCTTTAGACTGCACGAGAGGATGAGCAGAAGATTAGGTGGCTAGAGAAGCCCAGAGCCCCAGTGTTCTTAGGGCTACAAAAGCGCTTCCAAGGAAGGGTGCTGGCTAGCAAGAGCTTTCAGTGCTGGCACTTTTCATCTCTGAGCAATTGCTCGACATTTACAATCTCTCACCTGAGCTCTCTTTAGACTGCGCGAGAGGATGAGCAGAAGATTAGGTGGCTAGAGAAGCCCAGAGCCCCAGTGTGCTTAGGGCTACAAAAGCACTTCCAAGGAAGGGTGCTGGCTAGCAAGAGCTTTCAGTGCTGGCACTTTTCATCTCTGAGCAATTGCTCGACGTTTGCAATTTCTCAGCTGGTGTCTATGAGACTGAAAGACAATGACCATGACGTTTGGTGGGTAGAGAAGCGCAAAGCCCCAGTGTTGCTGCGCCTGTGAAAGCGCTTCCAAGGAAGGGTGCTGGCTAGCAACAGCTTTCAGTGCTGGCACTTTTCATCTCTGAGCAATTGCTCGACGTTTGCAATTTCTCACCTGAGCTCTCTTTAGACTGCGCGAGAGGATGAGCAGAAGAGTAGGTGGCTAGAGAATCCCAGAGCCCTAGTGTTCTTAGGCCTACAAAAGCGCTTCCAAGGAAGGGTGCTGGCTAGCAACAGCTTTCAGTGCTGCCACTTTTCGTCTTTGAACAGTTGCTCGACGTTTGCAATTTCTCAGCTCTTGTCTACGAGACTGAAAGAGAATGACCGTGATGTTTGGTGGGTAGAGTAGCGCAAAGCCCCAGTGTTGCTGCACCTGTGAAAGCGCTTCCAAGGTAGGGTGCTGGCTAGCAACAGCTTTCAGTGCTGGCACTTTTCATCTCTGAGCAATTGCTGGACGTTTGCAATTTCTCACCTGAGCTCTCTTTAGAGTGCGCGAGAGGATGAGCAGAAGATTAGGTGGCTAGAGAAGCCCAGAGCCCCAGTGTTCTTAGGCCTACAAAAGCGCTTCCAAGGAAGGGTGCTGACTAGCAAGAGCTTTCAGTGCTGGCACTTTTCATCTCTGAGCAATTGCTCGACGTTTGCAATTTCTCAGCTCTTGTCTACGAAACAGAGAGATAGTGACCGTGATGTTTGGTGGCTATAGAAGCGCAAAGCCCCAGTGTTGCTGCGCCTGTGAAAGCGCTTCCAAGGAAGGGTGCTGGCTAGCAACAGCTTTCAGTGCTGCCACTTTTCATCTCTGAGCAATTGCTGGACATTTGCAATTTCACACCTGAGCTCTCTTTAGACTGCGCGAGAGGATGAGCAGAAGATTAGGTGGCTAGAGAAGCCCAGAGCCCCACTATTCTTAGGCCTACAAAAGCGCTTCCGAGGAAGGGTGCTGGCTAGCAACAGCTTTCAGTGCTGGCACTTTTCATCTCTGAGCAATTGCTCGACGTTTGCAATTTCTCAGCTCTTGTCTACGAAACAGAGAGGTAGTGACCGTGACGTTTGGTGGCTAGAGAAGCGCAAAGCCCCAGTGTTGCTGCGCCTGTGAAAGCGCTTCCAAGGAAGGGTGCTGGCTAGCAACAGCTTTCAGTGCTGGCACTTTTCATCTCTGAGCAATTGCTCGACGTTTGCAATTTCTCACCTGAGCGCTCTTTAGACTGCGCGAGAGGATGAGCAGAAGATTAGGTGGATAGAGAAGCCCAGAGCCCCAGTGTTCTTAGGGCTACAAAAGCGCTTCCAAGGAAGGGTGCTGGCTAGCAACAGCTTTCAGTGCTGGCACTTTTCATCTCTGAGCAATTGCTCGACGTTTGCAATTTCTCACCTGAGCTCTCTTTAGACTGCGCGAGAGGATGAGCAGAAGATTAGGTGGCTAGAGAAGCCCAGAGCCCCAGTGTTCTTAGGGCTACAAGAGCGCTTCCAAGGAAGGGTGCTGGCTAGCAAGAGCTTTCAGTGCTGGCACTTTTCATCTCTGAGCAATTGCTCGACGTTTGCAATTTCTCACCTGAGCTCTCTTTAGACTGCGCGAGAGGATGAGCAGAAGATTAGGTGGCTAGAGAAGCCCAGAGCCCCAGTGTTCTTAGGGCTGCAAGAGCGCTTCCGAGGAAGGGTGCTGGCTAGCAACAGCTTTCAGTGCTGGCACTTTTCATCTCTGAGCAATTGCTCGACATTTGCAGTTTCTCAGCACGTGTGTACGAGACAGAGATAGTGACCGTGATGTTTGGTGGGTAGAGAAGCGCAAAGCCCCAGTGTTGCTGTGCCTGTGAAAGCGCTTCCAAGGAAGGGTGCTGGCTAGTAACAGCTTTCAGTGCTGGCACTTTTCATCTCTGAGCAATTGCTCGACGTTTGCAATTTTTCAACTCGTATCTACGAGTCGGAAAGAGAATGACCGTGATGTTTGGTGGCTAGAGAAGCGCAAAGCCCCAGTGTTGCTGCGCCTGTGAAAGCGCTTCCAAGGAAGGGTGCTGGCTAGCAACAGCTTTCAGTGCTGGCACTTTTCATCTCTGAGCAATTGCTGGACGTTTGCAATTTCTCACCTGAGCTCTCTTTAGACTGCGCGAGAGGATGAGCAGAAGATTAGGTGGCTAGAGAAGCCCAGAGCCCCAGTGTGCTTAGGGCTACAAAAGCGCTTCCAAGGAAGGGTGCTGGCTAGCAAGAGCTTTCAGTGCTGGCACTTTTCATCTCTGAGCAATTGCGCGACGTTTGCAATTTCTCAGCTCGTGTCTATGAGACGGAAAGAGAATGACCGTGATGTTTGGTGGCTAGAGAAGCGCAAAGCCCCAGTGTTGCTGCGCCTGTGAAAGCGCTTCCAAGGAAGGGTGCTGGCTAGCAACAGCTTTCAGTGCTGGCACTTTTCATCTCTGAGCAATTGCTCGACGTTTGCAATTTCTCCCCTGAGCTCTCTTTAGACTGCGCGAGAGGATGAGCAGAAGATTAGGTGGCTAGAGAAGCCCAGAGCCCCAGTGTGCTTAGGCCTACAAAAGCGCTTCCAAGGAAGGGTGCTGGCTAGCAACAGCTTTCAGTGCTGCCACTTTTCATCTTTGAACAGTTGCTCGACGTTTGCAATTTCTCAGCTCTTGTCTACGAGACTGAAAGAGAATGACCGTGATGTTTGGTGGGTAGAGAAGCGCAAAGCCCCAGTGTTGCTGCGCCTGTGAAAGCGCTTCCAAGGAAGGGTGCTGGCTAGCAACAGCTTTCAGTGCTGGCACTTTTCATCTCTGAGCAATTGCTCGACATTTACAATCTCTCACCTGAGCTCTCTTTAGACTGCGCGAGAGGATGAGCAGAAGATTAGGTGGCTAGAGAAGCCCAGAGCCCCAGTGTGCTTAGGGCTACAAAAGCGCTTCCAAGGAAGGGTGCTGGCTAGCAAGAGCTTTCAGTGCTGGCACTTTTCATCTCTGAGCAATTGCTCGACGTTTGCAATTTCTCAGCTGGTGTCTATGAGACTGAAAGACAATGACCATGACGTTTGGTGGGTAGAGAAGCGCAAAGCCCCAGTGTTGCTGCGCCTGTGAAAGCGCTTCCAAGGAAGGGTGCTGGCTAGCAAGAGCTTTCAGTGCTGGCACTTTTCATCTCTGAGCAATTGCTGGACGTTTGCAATTTCTCACCTGAGCTCTCTTTAGACTGCGCGAGAGGATGAGCAGAAGATTAGGTGGCTAGAGAAGCAAAGAGCCCCAGTGTTCTAAGGGCTACAAAAGCGCTTCCAAGGAAGGGTGCTGGCTAGCAACAGCTTTCAGTGCTGGCACTTTTCATCTCTGAGCAATTGCTCGACGTTTGCAATTTCTCAACTCGTATCTACGAGACGGAAAGAGAATGACCGTGATGTTTGGTGGCTAGAGAAGCGCAAAGCCCCAGTGTTGCTGCGCCTGTGAAAGCGCTTCCAAGGAAGGGTGCTGGCTAGCAACAGCTTTCAGTGCTGGCACTTTTCATCTCTGAGCAATTGCTGGACGTTTGCAATTTCTCCCCTGACCTCTCTTTAGACTGCGCGAGAGGATGAGCAGAAGATTAGGTGGCTAGAGAAGCCCAGAGCCCCAGTGTGCTTAGGGCTACAAAAGCGCTTCCAAGGAAGGGTGCTGGCTAGCAAGAGCTTTCAGTGCTGGCACTTTTCATCTCTGAGCAATTGCGCGACGTTTGCAATTTCTCAGCTCGTGTCTATGAGACGGAAAGAGAATGACCGTGATGTTTGGTGGGTAGAGAAGCGCAAAGCCCCAGTGTTGCTGCGCCTGTGAAAGCGCTTCCAAGGAAGGGTGCTGGCTAGCAACAGCTTTCAGTGCTGGCACTTTTCATCTCTGAGCAATTGCTCGACGTTTGCAATTTCTCCCCTGAGCTCTCTTTAGACTGCGCGAGAGGATGAGCAGAAGATTAGGTGGCTAGAGAAGCCCAGAGCCCCAGTGTGCTTAGGGCTACAAAAGCGCTTCCAAGGAAGGGTGCTGGCTAGCAACAGCTTTCAGTGCTGCCACTTTTCATCTTTGAACAGTTGCTCGACGTTTGCAATTTCTCAGCTCTTGTCTACGAGACTGAAAGAGAATGACCGTGATGTTTGGTGGGTAGAGAAGCGCAAAGCCCCAGTGTTGCTGCGCCTGTGAAAGCGCTTCCAAGGAAGGGTGCTGGCTAGCAACAGCTTTCAGTGCTGGCACTTTTCATCTCTGAGCAATTGCTCGACATTTACAATCTCTCACCTGAGCTCTCTTTAGACTGCGCGAGAGGATGAGCAGAAGATTAGGTGGCTAGAGAAGCCCAGAGCCCCAGTGTGCTTAGGGCTACAAAAGCACTTCCAAGGAAGGGTGCTGGCTAGCAAGAGCTTTCAGTGCTGGCACTTTTCATCTCTGAGCAATTGCTCGACGTTTGCAATTTCTCAGCTGGTGTCTATGAGACTGAAAGACAATGACCATGACGTTTGGTGGGTAGAGAAGCGCAAAGCCCCAGTGTTGCTGCGCCTGTGAAAGCGCTTCCAAGGAAGGGTGCTGGCTAGCAACAGCTTTCAGTGCTGGCACTTTTCATCTCTGAGCAATTGCTCGACGTTTGCAATTTCTCACCTGAGCTCTCTTTAGACTGCGCGAGAGGATGAGCAGAAGATTAGGTGGCTAGAGAAGCCCAGAGCCCCAGTGTTCTTAGGGCTGCAAGAGCGCTTCCGAGGAAGGGTGCTGGCTAGCAACAGCTTTCAGTGCTGGCACTTTTCATCTCTGAGCAATTGCTCGACATTTGCAATTTCTCAGCACGTGTGTACGAGACAGAGATAGTGACCGTGATGTTTGGTGGCTAGCGAAGCGCAAAGCCCCAGTGTTGCTGTGCCTGTGAAAGCGCTTCCAAGGAAGGGTGCTGGCTAGTAACAGCTTTCAGTGCTGGCACTTTTCATCTCTGAGCAATTGCTCGACGTTTGCAATTTTTCAACTCGTATCTACGAGTCGGAAAGAGAATGACCGTGATGTTTGGTGGCTAGAGAAGCGCAAAGCCCCAGTGTTGCTGCGCCTGTGAAAGCGCTTCCAAGGAAGGGTGCTGGCTAGCAACAGCTTTCAGTGCTGCCACTTTTCGTCTTTGAACAGTTGCTCGACGTTTGCAATTTCTCAGCTCTTGTCTACGAGACTGAAAGAGAATGACCGTGATGTTTGGTGGGTAGAGTAGCGCAAAGCCCCAGTGTTGCTGCGCCTGTGAAAGCGCTTCCAAGGAAGGGTGCTGGCTAGCAAGAGCTTTCAGTGCTGGCACTTTTCATCTCTGAGCAATTGCTGGACGTTTGCAATTTCTCACCTGAGCTCTCTTTAGAGTGCGCGAGAGGATGAGCAGAAGATTAGGTGGCTAGAGAAGCCCAGAGCCCCAGTGTTCTTAGGGCTACAAAAGCGCTTCCAAGGAAGGGTGCTGGCTAGCAACAGCTTTCAGTGCTGGCACTTTTCATCTCTGAGCAATTGCTCGACGTTTGCAATTTCTCAGCTCTTGTCTACGAAACAGAGAGATAGTGACCGTGACGTTTGGTGGGTAGAGAAGCGCAAAGCCCCAGTGTTGCTGCGCCTGTGAAAGCGCTTCCAAGGAAGGGTGCTGGCTAGCAACAGCTTTCAGTGCTGGCACTTTTCATCTCTGAGCAATTGCTCGACGTTTGCAATTTCTCCCCTGAGCTCTCTTTAGACTGCGCGAGAGGATGAGCAGAAGATTAGGTGGCTAGAGAAGCCCAGAGCCCCAGTGTGCTTAGGCCTACAAAAGCGCTTCCAAGGAAGGGTGCTGGCTAGCAACAGCTTTCAGTGCTGCCACTTTTCATCTTTGAACAGTTGCTCGACGTTTGCAATTTCTCAGCTCTTGTCTACGAGACTGAAAGAGAATGACCGTGATGTTTGGTGGCTAGAGAAGCGCAAAGCCCCAGTGTTGCTGCGCCTGTGAAAGCGCTTCCAAGGAAGGGTGCTGGCTAGCAACAGCTTTCAGTGCTGGCACTTTTCATCTCTGAGCAATTGCTCGACATTTACAATCTCTCACCTGAGCTCTCTTTAGACTGCGCGAGAGGATGAGCAGAAGATTAGGTGGCTAGAGAAGCCCAGAGCCCCAGTGTGCTTAGGGCTACAAAAGCACTTCCAAGGAAGGGTGCTGGCTAGCAAGAGCTTTCAGTGCTGGCACTTTTCATCTCTGAGCAATTGCTCGACGTTTGCAATTTCTCAGCTGGTGTCTATGAGACTGAAAGACAATGACCATGACGTTTGGTGGGTAGAGAAGCGCAAAGCCCCAGTGTTGCTGCGCCTGTGAAAGCGCTTCCAAGGAAGGGTGCTGGCTAGCAACAGCTTTCAGTGCTGGCGCTTTTCATCTCTGAGCAATTGCTCGACGTTTGCAATTTCTCACCTGAGCTCTCTTTAGACTGCGCGAGAGGATGAGCAGAAGATTAGGTGGCTAGAGAAGCCCAGAGCCCCACTGTTCTTAGGCCTACAAAAGCGCTTCCAAGGAAGGGGGCTGGCTAGCAACAGCTTTCAGTGCTGCCACTTTTCGTCTTTGAACAGTTGCTCGACGTTTGCAATTTCTCAGCTCTTGTCTACGAGACTGAAAGAGAATGACCGTGATGTTTGGTGGGTAGAGTAGCGCAAAGCCCCAGTGTTGCTGCGCCTGTGAAAGCGCTTCCAAGGAAGGGTGCTGGCTAGCAACAGCTTTCAGTGCTGGCACTTTTCATCTCTGAGCAATTGCTGGACGTTTGCAATTTCTCACCTGAGCTCTCTTTAGAGTGCGCGAGAGGATGAGCAGAAGATTAGGTGGCTAGAGAAGCCCAGAGCCCCACTGTTCTTAGGGCTACAAAAGCGCTTCCAAGGAAGGGTGCTGGCTAGCAACAGCTTTCAGTGCTGGCACTTTTCATCTCTGAGCAATTGCTCGACGTTTGCAATTTCTCAGCTCTTGTCTACGAAACAGAGAGATAGTGACCGTGACGTTTGGTGGGTAGAGAAGCGCAAAGCCCCAGTGTTGCTGCGCCTGTGAAAGCGCTTCCAAGGAAGGGTGCTGGCTAGCAAGAGCTTTCAGTGCTGGCACTTTTCATCTCTGAGCAATTGCTCGACGTTTGCAATTTCTCACCTGAGCTCTCTTTAGACTGCGCGAGAGGATGAGCAGAAGATTAGGTGGCTAGAGAAGCAAAGAGCCCCACTGTTCTTAGGGCTACAAAAGCGCTTCCAAGGAAGGGTGCTGGCTAGCAACAGCTTTCAGTGCTTGCACTTTTCATCTCTGAGCAATTGCTCGACGTTTGCAATTTCTCAGCTCTTGTCTACGAAACAGAGAGATAGTGACCGTGATGTTTGGTGGCTATAGAAGCGCAAAGCCCCAGTGTTGCTGCGCCTGTGAAAGCGCTTCCAAGGAAGGGTGCTGGCTAGCAACAGCTTTCAGTGCTGGCACTTTTCATCTCTGAGCAATTGCTGGACATTTGCAATTTCACACCTGAGCTCTCTTTAGACTGCGCGAGAGGATGAGCAGAAGATTAGGTGGCTAGAGAAGCCCAGAGCCCCACTGTTCTTAGGGCTACAAGAGCGCTTCCAAGGAAGGGTGCTGGCTAGCAACAGCTTTCAGTGCTGGCACTTTTCATCTCTGAGCAATTGCTCGACGTTTGCAATTTCTCAGCTCTTGTCTACGAAACAGAGAGATAGTGACCGTGACGTTTGGTGGGTAGAGAAGCGCAAAGCCCCAGTGTTGCTGCGCCTGTGAAAGCGCTTCCAAGGAAGGGTGCTGGCTAGCAACAGCTTTCAGTGCTGGCACTTTTCATCTCTGAGCAATTGCTCGACGTTTGCAATTTCTCACCTGAGCGCTCTTTAGACTGCGCGAGAGGATGAGCAGAAGATTAGGTGGCTAGAGAAGCCCAGAGCCCCAGTGTTCTTAGGCCTACAAGAGCGCTTCCAAGGAAGGGTGCTGGCTAGCAAGAGCTTTCAGTGCTGGCACTTTTCATCTCTGAGCAATTGCTCGACGTTTGCAATTTCTCACCTGAGCTCTCTTTAGACTGCGCGAGAGGATGAGCAGAAGATTAGGTGGCTAGAGAAGCCCAGAGCCCCACTGTTCTTAGGCCTACAAAAGCGCTTCCGAGGAAGGGTGCTGGCTAGCAAGAGCTTTCAGTGCTGGCACTTTTCATCTCTGAGCAATTGCTCGACGTTTGCAATTTCTCAGCTCTTGTCTACGAAACAGAGAGATAGTGACCGTGACGTTTGGTGGGTAGAGAAGCGCAAAGCCCCAGTGTTTCTGCGCCTGTGAAAGCGCTTCCAAGGAAGGGTGCTGGCTAGCAAGAGCTTTCAGTGCTGGCACTTTTCATCTCTGAGCAATTGCTCGACGTTTGCAATTTCTCACCTGAGCGCTTTTTAGACTGCGCGAGAGGATGAGCAGAAGATTAGGTGGCTAGAGAAGCAAAGAGCCCCACTGTTCTTAGGCCTACAAAAGCGCTTCCAAGGAAGGGTGCTGGCTAGCAAGAGCTTTCAGTGCTGGCACTTTTCATCTCTGAGCAATTGCTCGACGTTTGCAATTTCTCACCTGAGCTCTCTTTAGACTGCGCGAGAGGATGAGCAGAAGATTAGGTGGCTAGAGAAGCCCAGAGCCCCACTGTTCTTAGGGCTACAAGAGCGCTTCCAAGGAAGGGTGCTGGCTAGCAAGAGCTTTCAGTGCTGGCACTTTTCATCTCTGAGCAATTGCTCGACTTTTGCAATTTCTCAGCTCGTGTCTATGAGACGGAAAGAGAATGACCGTGATGTTTGGTGGGTAGAGAAGCGCAAAGCCCCAGTGTTGCTGCGCCTGTGAAAGCGCTTCCAAGGAAGGGTGCTGGCTAGCAACAGCTTTCAGTGCTGGCACTTTTCATCTCTGAGCAATTGCTCGACGTTTGCAATTTCTCACCTGAGCTCTCTTTAGACTGCGCGAGAGGATGAGCAGAAGATTAGGTGGCTAGAGAAGCCCAGAGCCCCACTGTTCTTAGGGCTACAAGAGCGCTTCCAAGGAAGGGTGCTGGCTAGCAACAGCTTTCAGTGCTGGCACTTTTCATCTCTGAGCAATTGCTCGACGTTTGCAATTTCTCAGCACGTGTGTACGAGACAGAGATAGTGACCGTGATGTTTGGTGGCTAGAGAAGCGCAAAGCCCCAGTGTTGCTGTGCCTGTGAAAGCGCTTCCAAGGAAGGGTGCTGGCTAGTAACAGCTTTCAGTGCTGGCACTTTTCATCTCTGAGCAATTGCTCGACGTTTGCAATTTTTCAACTCGTATCTACGAGTCGGAAAGAGAATGACCGTGATGTTTGGTGGGTAGAGAAGCGCAAAGCCCCAGTGTTGCTGCGCCTGTGAAAGCGCTTCCAAGGAAGGGTGCTGGCTAGCCACAGCTTTCAGTGCTGGCACTTTTCATCTCTGAGCAATTGCTCGACGTTTGCAATTTCTCAGCTCGTGTCTATGAGACGGAAAGACAATGACCATGACGTTTGGTGGCTAGAGAAGCGCAAAGCCCCAGTGTTGCTGCGCCTGTGAAAGCGCTTCCAAGGAAGGGTGCTGGCTAGCAACAGCTTTCAGTGCTGGCACTTTTCATCTCTGAGCAATTGCTCGACGTTTGCAATTTCTCACCTGAGCTCTCTTTAGACTGCGCGAGAGGATGAGCAGAAGATTAGGTGGCTAGAGAAGCCCAGAGCCCCAGTGTTCTTAGGGCTACAAAAGCGCTTCCGAGGAAGGGTGCTGGCTAGCAACAGCTTTCAGTGCTGGCACTTTTCATCTCTGAGCAATTGCTCGACGTTTGCAATTTCTCAGCTCTTGTCTACGAAACAGAGAGGTAGTGACCGTGACGTTTGGTGGCTAGAGAAGCGCAAAGCCCCAGTGTTGCTGCGCCTGTGAAAGCGCTTCCAAGGAAGGGTGCTGGCTAGCAACAGCTTTCAGTGCTGGCACTTTTCATCTCTGAGCAATTGCTCGACGTTTGCAATTTCTCACCTGAGCGCTCTTTAGACTGCGCGAGAGGATGAGCAGAAGATTAGGTGGCTAGAGAAGCCCAGAGCCCCACTGTTCTTAGGCCTACAAAAGCGCTTCCAAGGAAGGGTGCTGGCTAGCAAGAGCTTTCAGTGCTGGCACTTTTCATCTCTGAGCAATTGCTCGACGTTTGCAATTTCTCACCTGAGATCTCTTTAGACTGCGCGAGAGGATGAACAGAAGAGTAGGTGGCTAGAGAAGCCCAGAGCCCCAGTGTTCTTCGGGCTACAAGAGCGCTTCCAAGGAAGGGTGCTGGCTAGCAAGAGCTTTCAGTGCTGGCACTTTTCATCTCTGAGCAATTGCTCGACGTTTGCAATTTCTCACCTGAGCTCTCTTTAGAGTGCGCGAGAGGATGAGCAGAAGATTAGGTGGCTAGTGAAGCCCAGAGCCCCACTGTTCTTAGGGCTGCAAGAGCGCTTCCGAGGAAGGGTGCTGGCTAGCAACAGCTTTCAGTGCTGGCACTTTTCATCTCTGAGCAATTGCTCGACATTTGCAATTTCTCAGCACGTGTGTACGAGACAGAGATAGTGACCGTGATGTTTGGTGGCTACAGAAGCGCAAAGCCCCAGTGTTGCTGTGCCTGTGAAAGCGCTTCCAAGGAAGGGTGCTGGCTAGCCACAGCTTTCAGTGCTGGCACTTTTCATCTCTGAGCAATTGCTCGACGTTTGCAATTTCTCACCTGAGCTCTCTTTAGACTGCGCGAGAGGATGAGCAGAAGATTAGGTGGCTAGAGAAGCCCAGAGCCCCACTGTTCTTAGGCCTACAAAAGCGCTTCCAAGGAAGGGTGCTGGCTAGCAAGAGCTTTCAGTGCTGGCACTTTTCATCTCTGAGCAATTGCTCGACATTTACAATCTCTCACCTGAGCTCTCTTTAGACTGCGCGAGAGGATGAGCAGAAGATTAGGTGGCTAGAGAAGCCCAGAGCCCCAGTGTGCTTAGGGCTACAAAAGCACTTCCAAGGAAGGGTGCTGGCTAGCAAGAGCTTTCAGTGCTGGCACTTTTCATCTCTGAGCAATTGCTCGACGTTTGCAATTTCTCAGCTGGTGTCTATGAGACTGAAAGACAATGACCATGACGTTTGGTGGGTAGAGAAGCGCAAAGCCCCAGTGTTGCTGCGCCTGTGAAAGCGCTTCCAAGGAAGGGTGCTGGCTAGCAACAGCTTTCAGTGCTGGCACTTTTCATCTCTGAGCAATTGCTCGACGTTTGCAATTTCTCACCTGAGCTCTCTTTAGACTGCGCGAGAGGATGAGCAGAAGAGTAGGTGGCTAGAGAATCCCAGAGCCCCAGTGTTCTTAGGCCTACAAAAGCGCTTCCAAGGAAGGGTGCTGGCTAGCAACAGCTTTCAGTGCTGCCACTTTTCGTCTTTGAACAGTTGCTCGACGTTTGCAATTTCTCAGCTCTTGTCTACGAGACTGAAAGAGAATGACCGTGATGTTTGGTGGGTAGAGTAGCGCAAAGCCCCAGTGTTGCTGCACCTGTGAAAGCGCTTCCAAGGTAGGGTGCTGGCTAGCAACAGCTTTCAGTGCTGGCACTTTTCATCTCTGAGCAATTGCTGGACGTTTGCAATTTCTCACCTGAGCTCTCTTTAGAGTGCGCGAGAGGATGAGCAGAAGATTAGGTGGCTAGAGAAGCCCAGAGCCCCAGTGTTCTTAGGCCTACAAAAGCGCTTCCAAGGAAGGGTGCTGGCTAGCAACAGCTTTCAGTGCTGGCACTTTTCATCTCTGAGCAATTGCTCGACGTTTGCAATTTCTCAGCTCTTGTCTACGAAACAGAGAGATAGTGACCGTGATGTTTGGTGGCTATAGAAGCGCAAAGCCCCAGTGTTGCTGCGCCTGTGAAAGCGCTTCCAAGGAAGGGTGCTGGCTAGCAACAGCTTTCAGTGCTGCCACTTTTCATCTCTGAGCAATTGCTGGACATTTGCAATTTCACACCTGAGCTCTCTTTAGACTGCGCGAGAGGATGAGCAGAAGATTAGGTGGCTAGAGAAGCCCAGAGCCCCACTATTCTTAGGCCTACAAAAGCGCTTCCGAGGAAGGGTGCTGGCTAGCAACAGCTTTCAGTGCTGGCACTTTTCATCTCTGAGCAATTGCTCGACGTTTGCAATTTCTCAGCTCTTGTCTACGAAACAGAGAGGTAGTGACCGTGACGTTTGGTGGCTAGAGAAGCGCAAAGCCCCAGTGTTGCTGCGCCTGTGAAAGCGCTTCCAAGGAAGGGTGCTGGCTAGCAACAGCTTTCAGTGCTGGCACTTTTCATCTCTGAGCAATTGCTCGACGTTTGCAATTTCTCACCTGAGCGCTCTTTAGACTGCGCGAGAGGATGAGCAGAAGATTAGGTGGATAGAGAAGCCCAGAGCCCCAGTGTTCTTAGGGCTACAAAAGCGCTTCCAAGGAAGGGTGCTGGCTAGCAAGAGCTTTCAGTGCTGGCACTTTTCATCTCTGAGCAATTGCTCGACGTTTGCAATTTCTCACCTGAGCTCTCTTTAGACTGCGCGAGAGGATGAGCAGAAGATTAGGTGGCTAGAGAAGCCCAGAGCCCCAGTGTTCTTAGGGCTACAAGAGCGCTTCCAAGGAAGGGTGCTGGCTAGCAAGAGCTTTCAGTGCTGGCACTTTTCATCTCTGAGCAATTGCTCGACGTTTGCAATTTCTCAGCTGAGCTCTCTTTAGACTGCGCGAGAGGATGAGCAGAAGATTAGGTGGCTAGAGAAGCCCAGAGCCCCAGTGTTCTTAGGGCTGCAAGAGCGCTTCCGAGGAAGGGTGCTGGCTAGCAACAGCTTTCAGTGCTGGCACTTTTCATCTCTGAGCAATTGCTCGACATTTGCAATTTCTCAGCACGTGTGTACGAGACAGAGATAGTGACCGTGATGTTTGGTGGGTAGAGAAGCGCAAAGCCCCAGTGTTGCTGTGCCTGTGAAAGCGCTTCCAAGGAAGGGTGCTGGCTAGTAACAGCTTTCAGTGCTGGCACTTTTCATCTCTGAGCAATTGCTCGACGTTTGCAATTTTTCAACTCGTATCTACGAGTCGGAAAGAGAATGACCGTGATGTTTGGTGGCTAGAGAAGCGCAAAGCCCCAGTGTTGCTGCGCCTGTGAAAGCGCTTCCAAGGAAGGGTGCTGGCTAGCCACAGCTTTCAGTGCTGGCACTTTTCATCTCTGAGCAATTGCTCGACGTTTGCAATTTCTCACCTGAGCTCTCTTTAGACTGCGCGAGAGGATGAGCAGAAGATTAGGTGGCTAGAGAAGCAAAGAGCCCCAGTGTTCTAAGGGCTACAAAAGCGCTTCCAAGGAAGGGTGCTGGCTAGCAACAGCTTTCAGTGCTGGCACTTTTCATCTCTGAGCAATTGCTCGACGTTTGCAATTTCTCAACTCGTATCTACGAGACGGAAAGAGAATGACCGTGATGTTTGGTGGGTAGAGAAGCGCAAAGGCCCAGTGTTGCTGCGCCTGTGAAAGCGCTTCCAAGGAAGGGTGCTGGCTAGCAACAGCTTTCAGTGCTGGCACTTTTCATCTCTGAGCAATTGCTGGACGTTTGCAATTTCTCCCCTGACCTCTCTTTAGACTGCGCGAGAGGATGAGCAGAAGATTAGGTGGCTAGAGAAGCCCAGAGCCCCAGTGTGCTTAGGGCTACAAAAGCGCTTCCAAGGAAGGGTGCTGGCTAGCAACAGCTTTCAGTGCTGGCACTTTTCATCTCTGAGCAATTGCGCGACGTTTGCAATTTCTCAGCTCGTGTCTATGAGACGGAAAGAGAATGACCGTGATGTTTGGTGGCTAGAGAAGCGCAAAGCTCCAGTGTTGCTGCGCCTGTGAAAGCGCTTCCAAGGAAGGGTGCTGGCTAGCAACAGCTTTCAGTGCTGGCACTTTTCATCTCTGAGCAATTGCTCGACGTTTGCAATTTCTCCCCTGAGCTCTCTTTAGACTGCGCGAGAGGATGAGCAGAAGATTAGGTGGCTAGAGAAGCCCAGAGCCCCAGTGTGCTTAGGCCTACAAAAGCGCTTCCAAGGAAGGGTGCTGGCTAGCAACAGCTTTCAGTGCTGCCACTTTTCATCTTTGAACAGTTGCTCGACGTTTGCAATTTCTCAGCTCTTGTCTACGAGACTGAAAGAGAATGACCGTGATGTTTGGTGGCTAGAGAAGCGCAAAGCCCCAGTGTTGCTGCGCCTGTGAAAGCGCTTCCAAGGAAGGGTGCTGGCTAGCAACAGCTTTCAGTGCTGGCACTTTTCATCTCTGAGCAATTGCTCGACATTTACAATCTCTCACCTGAGCTCTCTTTAGACTGCGCGAGAGGATGAGCAGAAGATTAGGTGGCTAGAGAAGCAAAGAGCCCCAGTGTGCTTAGGGCTACAAAAGCACTTCCAAGGAAGGGTGCTGGCTAGCAAGAGCTTTCAGTGCTGGCACTTTTCATCTCTGAGCAATTGCTCGACGTTTGCAATTTCTCAGCTGGTGTCTATGAGACTGAAAGACAATGACCATGACGTTTGGTGGGTAGAGAAGCGCAAAGCCCCAGTGTTGCTGCGCCTGTGAAAGCGCTTCCAAGGAAGGGTGCTGGCTAGCAACAGCTTTCAGTGCTGGCACTTTTCATCTCTGAGCAATTGCTCGACGTTTGCAATTTCTCACCTGAGCTCTCTTTAGACTGCGCGAGAGGATGAGCAGAAGATTAGGTGGCTAGAGAAGCCCAGAGCCCCAGTGTTCTTAGGGCTGCAAGAGCACTTCCGAGGAAGGGTGCTGGCTAGCAACAGCTTTCAGTGCTGGCACTTTTCATCTCTGAGCAATTGATCGACGTTTGCAATTTCTCAGCACGTGTGTACGAGACAGAGATAGTGACCGTGATGTTTGGTGGGTAGAGAAGCGCAAAGCCCCAGTGTTGCTGTGCCTGTGAAAGCGCTTCCAAGGAAGGGTGCTGGCTAGTAACAGCTTTCAGTGCTGGCACTTTTCATCTCTGAGCAATTGCTCGACGTTTGCAATTTTTCAACTCGTATCTACGAGTCGGAAAGAGAATGACCGTGATGTTTGGTGGCTAGAGAAGCGCAAAGCCCCAGTGTTGCTGCGCCTGTGAAAGCGCTTCCAAGGAAGGGTGCTGGCTAGCAACAGCTTTCAGTGCTGCCACTTTTCGTCTTTGAACAGTTGCTCGACGTTTGCAATTTCTCAGCTCTTGTCTACGAGACTGAAAGAGAATGACCGTGATGTTTGGTGGGTAGAGTAGCGCAAAGCCCCAGTGTTGCTGCGCCTGTGAAAGCGCTTCCAAGGAAGGGTGCTGGCTAGCAACAGCTTTCAGTGCTGGCACTTTTCATCTCTGAGCAATTGCTGGACGTTTGCAATTTCTCACCTGAGCTCTCTTTAGAGTGCGCGAGAGGATGAGCAGAAGATTAGGTGGCTAGAGAAGCCCAGAGCCCCAGTGTTCTTAGGGCTACAAAAGCGCTTCCAAGGAAGGGTGCTGGCTAGCAACAGCTTTCAGTGCTGGCACTTTTCATCTCTGAGCAATTGCTCGACGTTTGCAATTTCTCAGCTCTTGTCTACGAAACAGAGAGATAGTGACCGTGACGTTTGGTGGGTAGAGAAGCGCAAAGCCCCAGTGTTGCTGCGCCTGTGAAAGCGCTTCCAAGGAAGGGTGCTGGCTAGCAACAGCTTTCAGTGCTGGCACTTTTCATCTCTGAGCAATTGCTCGACGTTTGCAATTTCTCACCTGAGCTCTCTTTAGACTGCGCGAGAGGATGAGCAGAAGATTAGGTGGCTAGAGAAGCCCAGAGCCCCAGTGTTCTTAGGGCTACAAAAGCGCTTCCAAGGAAGGGTGCTGGCTAGCAACAGCTTTCAGTGCTGGCACTTTTCATCTCTGAGCAATTGCGCGACGTTTGCAATTTCTCAGCTCGTGTCTATGAGACGGAAAGAGAATGACCGTGATGTTTGGTGGCTAGAGAAGCGCAAAGCCCCAGTGTTGCTGCGCCTGTGAAAGCGCTTCCAAGGAAAGGTGCTGGCTAGCAACAGCTTTCAGTGCTGGCAGTTTTCATCTCTGAGCAATTGCTCGACGTTTGCAATTTCTCCCCTGAGCTCTCTTTAGACTGCGCGAGAGGATGAGCAGAAGATTAGGTGGCTAGAGAAGCCCAGAGCCCCAGTGTGCTTAGGCCTACAAAAGCGCTTCCAAGGAAGGGTGCTGGCTAGCAACAGCTTTCAGTGCTGCCACTTTTCATCTTTGAACAGTTGCTCGACGTTTGCAATTTCTCAGCTCTTGTCTACGAGACTGAAAGAGAATGACCGTGATGTTTGGTGGCTAGAGAAGCGCAAAGCCCCAGTGTTGCTGCGCCTGTGAAAGCGCTTCCAAGGAAGGGTGCTGGCTAGCAACAGCTTTCAGTGCTGGCACTTTTCATCTCTGAGCAATTGCTCGACGTTTGCAATCTCTCACCTGAGCTCTCTTTAGACTGCGCGAGAGGATGAGCAGAAGATTAGGTGGCTAGAGAAGCCCAGAGCCCCAGTGTGCTTAGGGCTACAAAAGCACTTCCAAGGAAGGGTGCTGGCTAGCAAGAGCTTTCAGTGCTGGCACTTTTCATCTCTGAGCAATTGCTCGACGTTTGCAATTTCTCAGCTCTTGTCTACGAAACAGAGAGATAGTGACCGTGACGTTTGGTGGGTAGAGAAGCGCAAAGCCCCAGTGTTGCTGCGCCTGTGAAAGCGCTTCCAAGGAAGGGTGCTGGCTAGCAAGAGCTTTCAGTGCTGGCACTTTTCATCTCTGAGCAATTGCTCGACGTTTGCAATTTCTCACCTGAGCTCTCTTTAGACTGCGCGAGAGGATGAGCAGAAGATTAGGTGGCTAGAGAAGCAAAGAGCCCCAGTGTTCTTAGGGCTACAAAAGCGCTTCCAAGGAAGGGTGCTGGCTAGCAACAGCTTTCAGTGCTGGCACTTTTCATCTCTGAGCAATTGCTCGACGTTTGCAATTTCTCAGCTCTTGTCTACGAAACAAAGAGATAGTGACCGTGATGTTTGGTGGCTATAGAAGCGCAAAGCCCCAGTGTTGCTGCGCCTGTGAAAGCGCTTCCAAGGAAGGGTGCTGGCTAGCAACAGCTTTCAGTGCTGGCACTTTTCATCTCTGAGCAATTGCTCGACGTTTGCAATTTCACACCTGAGCTCTCTTTAGACTGCGCGAGAGGATGAGCAGAAGATTAGGTGGCTAGAGAAGCCCAGAGCCCCAGTGTTCTTAGGCCTACAAAAGCGCTTCCAAGGAAGGCTGCTGGCTAGCAACAGCTTTCAGTGCTGGCACTTTTCATCTCTGAGCAATTGCTCGACGTTTGCAATTTCTCAGCTCTTGTCTACGAAACAGAGAGATAGTGACCGTGACGTTTGGTGGGTAGAGAAGCGCAAAGCCCCAGTGTTGCTGCGCCTGTGAAAGCGCTTCCAAGGAAGGGTGCTGGCTAGCAACAGCTTTCAGTGCTGGCACTTTTCATCTCTGAGCAATTGCTCGACGTTTGCAATTTCTCACCTGAGCGCTCTTTAGACTGCGCGAGAGGATGAGCAGAAGATTAGGTGGCTAGAGAAGCCCAGAGCCCCAGTGTTCTTAGGCCTACAAGAGCGCTTCCAAGGAAGGGTGCTGGCTAGCAAGAGCTTTCAGTGCTGGCACTTTTCATCTCTGAGCAATTGCTCGACGTTTGCAATTTCTCACCTGAGCTCTCTTTAGACTGCGCGAGAGGATGAGCAGAAGATTAGGTGGCTAGAGAAGCCCAGAGCCCCACTGTTCTTAGGCCTACAAAAGCGCTTCCGAGGAAGGGTGCTGGCTAGCAACAGCTTTCAGTGCTGGCACTTTTCATCTCTGAGCAATTGCTCGACGTTTGCAATTTCTCAGCTCTTATCTACGAAACAGAGAGATAGTGACCGTGACGTTTGGTGGGTAGAGAAGCGCAAAGCCCCAGTGTTGCTGCGCCTGTGAAAGCGCTTCCAAGGAAGGGTGCTGGCTAGCAACAGCTTTCAGTGCTGGCACTTTTCATCTCTGAGCAATTGCTCGACGTTTGCAATTTCTCACCTGAGCGCTTTTTAGACTGCGCGAGAGGATGAGCAGAAGATTAGGTGGCTAGAGAAGCAAAGCGCCCCACTGTTCTTAGGCCTACAAAAGCGCTTCCAAGGAAGGGTGCTGGCTAGCAAGAGCTTTCAGTGCTGGCACTTTTCATCTCTGAGCAATTGCTGGACGTTTGCAATTTCTCACCTGAGCTCTCTTTAGAGTGCGCGAGAGGATGAGCAGAAGATTAGGTGGCTAGAGAAGCCCAGAGCCCCAGTGTTCTTAGGGCTGCAAGAGCGCTTCCGAGGAAGGGTGCTGGCTAGCAACAGCTTTCAGTGCTGGCACTTTTCATCTCTGAGCAATTGCTCGACGTTTGCAATTTCTCAGCACGTGTGTACGAGACAGAGATAGTGACCGTGATGTTTGGTGGCTAGAGAAGCGCAAAGCCCCAGTGTTGCTGTGCCTGTGAAAGCGCTTCCAAGGAAGGGTGCTGGCTAGTAACAGCTTTCAGTGCTGGCACTTTTCATCTCTGAGCAATTGCTCGACGTTTGCAATTTTTCAACTCGTATCTACGAGTCGGAAAGAGAATGACCGTGATGTTTGGTGGCTAGAGAAGCGCAAAGCCCCAGTGTTGCTGCGCCTGTGAAAGCGCTTCCAAGGAAGGGTGCTGGCTAGCCACAGCTTTCAGTGCTGGCACTTTTCATCTCTGAGCAATTGCTGGACGTTTGCAATCTCTCACCTGAGCTCTCTTTAGACTGCGCGAGAGGATGAGCAGAAGATTAGGTGGCTAGAGAAGCAAAGAGCCCCACTGTTCTTAGGGCTACAAAAGCGCTTCCAAGGAAGGGTGCTGGCTAGCCACAGCTTTCAGTGCTGGCACTTTTCATCTCTGAGCAATTGCTCGACGTTTGCAATTTCTCAGCTCTTGTCTACGAAACAGAGAGATAGTGACCGTGACGTTTGGTGGGTAGAGAAGCGCAAAGCCCCAGTGTTGCTGCGCCTGTGAAAGCGCTTCCAAGGAAGGGTGCTGGCTAGCAACAGCTTTCAGTGCTGGCACTTTTCATCTCTGAGCAATTGCTCGACGTTTGCAATTTCTCACCTGAGCGCTCTTTATACTGCGCGAGAGGATGAGCAGAAGATTAGGTGGCTAGAGAAGCCCAGAGCCCCAGTGTTCTAAGGGCTACAAAAGCGCTTCCAAGGAAGGGTGCTGGCTAGCAAGAGCTTTCAGTGCTGGCACTTTTCATCTCTGAGCAATTGCTCGACGTTTGCAATTTCTCACCTGAGCTCTCTTTAGACTGCGCGAGAGGATGAGCAGAAGAGTAGGTGGCTAGAGAAGCCCAGAGCCCCAGTGTTCTTAGGCCTACAAGAGCGCTTCCAAGGAAGGGTGCTGGCTAGCAAGAGCTTTCAGTGCTGGCACTTTTCATCTCTGAGCAATTGCTCGACGTTTGCAATTTCTCACCTGAGCTCTCTTTAGACTGCGCGAGAGGATGAGCAGAAGATTAGGTGGCTAGAGAAGCCCAGAGCCCCACTGTTCTTAGGCCTACAAAAGCGCTTCCGAGGAAGGGTGCTGGCTAGCAACAGCTTTCAGTGCTGGCACTTTTCATCTCTGAGCAATTGCTCGACGTTTGCAATTTCTCAGCTCTTGTCTACGAAACAGAGAGATAGTGACCGTGATGTTTGGTGGCTAGAGAAGCGCAAAGCCCCAGTGTTGCTGCGCCTGTGAAAGCGCTTCCAAGGAAGGGTGCTGGCTAGCAACAGCTTTCAGTGCTGGCACTTTTCATCTCTGAGCAATTGCTCGACGTTTGCAATTTCTCACCTGAGCACTCTTTAGACTGCGCGAGAGGATGAGCAGAAGATTAGGTGGCTAGAGAAGCAAAGAGCCCCACTGTTCTTAGGCCTACAAAAGCGCTTCCAAGGAAGGGTGCTGGCTAGCAAGAGCTTTCAGTGCTGGCACTTTTCATCTCTGAGCAATTGCTCGACGTTTGCAATTTCTCACCTGAGATCTCTTTAGACTGCGCGAGAGGATGAGCAGAAGATTAGGTGGCTAGAGAAGCCCAGAGCCCCAGTGTTCTTAGGGCTACAAGAGCGCTTCCAAGGAAGGGTGCTGGCTAGCAAGAGCTTTCAGTGCTGGCACTTTTCATCTCTGAGCAATTGCTCGACGTTTGCAATTTGTCACCTGAGCTCTCTTTAGACTGCGCGAGAGGATGAGCAGAAGATTAGGTGGCTAGAGAAGCCCAGAGCCCCAGTGTTCTTAGGGCTGCAAGAGCGCTTCCGAGGAAGGGTGCTGGCTAGCAACAGCTTTCAGTGCTGGCACTTTTCATCTCTGAGCAATTGCTCGACGTTTGCAATTTCTCAGCACGTGTGTACGAGACAGAGATAGTGACCGTGATGTTTGGTGGCTAGAGAAGCGCAAAGCCCCAGTGTTGCTGTGCCTGTGAAAGCGCTTCCAAGGAAGGGTGCTGGCTAGTAACAGCTTTCAGTGCTGGCACTTTTCATCTCTGAGCAATTGCTCGACGTTTGCAATTTTTCAACTCTTATCTACGAGTCGGAAAGAGAATGACCGTGATGTTTGGTGGCTAGAGAAGCGCAAAGCCCCAGTGTTGCTGCGCCTGTGAAAGCGCTTCCAAGGAAGGGTGCTGGCTAGCCACAGCTTTCAGTGCTGGCACTTTTCATCTCTGAGCAATTGCTGGACGTTTGCAATCTCTCACCTGAGCTCTCTTTAGACTGCGCGAGAGGATGAGCAGAAGATTAGGTGGCTAGAGAAGCAAAGAGCCCCACTGTTCTTAGGGCTACAAAAGCGCTTCCAAGGAAGGGTGCTGGCTAGCCACAGCTTTCAGTGCTGGCACTTTTCATCTCTGAGCAATTGCTCGACGTTTGCAATTTCTCAGCTCGTGTCTATGAGATGGAAAGAGAATGACTGTGATGTTTGGTGGGTAGAGAAGCGCAAAGCCCCAGTGTTGCTGCGCCTGTGAAAGCGCTTCCAAGGAAGGGTGCTGGCTAGCCACAGCTTTCAGTGCTGGCACTTTTCATCTCTGAGCAATTGCTCGACGTTTGCAATTTCTCACCTGAGCTCTCTTTAGACTGCGCGAGAGGATGAGCAGAAGATTAGGTGGCTAGAGAAGCCCAGAGCCCCAGTGTTCTAAGGGCTACAAAAGCGCTTCCAAGGAAGGGTGCTGGCTAGCAACAGCTTTCAGTGCTGGCACTTTTCATCTCTGAGCAATTGCTCGACGTTTGCAATTTCTCAACTCGTATTTACGAGACGGAAAGAGAATGACCGTGATGTTTGGTGGCTAGAGAAGCGCAAAGCCCCAGTGTTGCTGCGCCTGTGAAAGCGCTTCCAAGGAAGGGTGCTGGCTAGCAAGAGCTTTCAGTGCTGGCACTTTTCATCTCTGAGCAATTGCTCGACGTTTGCAATTTCTCACCTGAGCGCTCTTTAGACTGCGCGAGAGGATGAGCAGAAGAGTAGGTGGTGAGAGAAGCCCAGAGCCCCACTGTTCTTAGGCCTACAAAAGCGCTTCCGAGGAAGGGTGCTGGCTAGCAACAGCTTTCAGTGCTGGCACTTTTCATCTCTGAGCAATTGCTCGACGTTTGCAATTTCTCACCTGAGCGCTCTTTAGACTGCGCGAGAGGATGAGCAGAAGATTAGCTGGCTAGAGAAGCCCAGAGCCCCACTGTTCTAAGGGCTACAAAAGCGCTTCCAAGGAAGGGTGCTGGCTAGCAAGAGCTTTCAGTGCTGGCACTTTTCATCTCTGAGCAATTGCTCGACGTTTGCAATTTCTCACCTGAGATCTCTTTAGACTGCGCGAGAGGATGAGCAGAATAGTAGGTGGCTAGAGAAGCCCAGAGCCCCAGTGTTCTTAGGGCTACAAGAGCGCTTCCAAGGAAGGGTGCTGGCTAGCAAGAGCTTTCAGTGCTGGCACTTTTCATCTCTGAGCAATTGCTCGACGTTTGCAATTTCTCACCTGAGCGCTCTTTAGACTGCGCGAGAGGATGAGCAGAAGATTAGGTGGCTAGAGAAGCCCAGAGCCCCAGTGTTCTTAGGGCTGCAAGAGCGCTTCCGAGGAAGGGTGCTGGCTAGCAACAGCTTTCAGTGCTGGCACTTTTCATCTCTGAGCAATTGCTCGACGTTTGCAATTTCTCAGCACGTGTGTACGAGACAGAGATAGTGACCGTGATGTTTGGTGGCTACAGAAGCGCAAAGCCCCAGTGTTGCTGTGCCTGTGAAAGCGCTTCCAAGGAAGGGTGCTGGCTAGCAAGAGCTTTCAGTGCTGGCACTTTTCATCTCTGAGCAATTGCTCAACGTTTGCAATCTCTCACCTGAGCTCTCTTTAGACTGCGCGAGAGGATGAGCAGAAGATTAGGTGGCTAGAGAAGCCCAGAGCCCCAGTGTTCTTAGGGCTACAAGAGCGCTTCCAAGGAAGGGTGCTGGCTAGCAAGAGCTTTCAGTGCTGGCACTTTTCATCTCTGAGCAATTGCTCGACGTTTGCAATTTCTCACCTGAGCTCTCTTTAGACTGCGCGAGAGTATGAGCAGAAGAGTAGGTGGCTAGAGAAGCCCAGAGCCCCAGTGTTCTTAGGGCTACAAGAGCGCTTCCAAGGAAGGGTGCTGGCTAGCAACAGCTTTCAGTGCTGGCACTTTTCATCTCTGAGCAATTGCTCGACGCTTGCAATTTCTCACCTGAGCTCTCTTTAGACTGCACGAGAGGATGAGCAGAAGATTAGGTGGCTAGAGAAGCCCAGAGCCCCACTGTTCTTAGGCCTACAAAAGCGTTTCCAAGGAAGGGTGCTGGCTAGCAACAGCTTTCAGTGCTGGCACTTTTCATCTCTGAGCAATTGCTCGACGTTTGCAATTTCTCAACTCGTATCTACGAGACGGAAAGAGAATGACCGTGATGTTTGGTGGCTAGAGAAGCGCAAAGCCCCAGTGTTGCTGCGCCTGTGAAAGCGCTTCCAAGGAAGGGTGCTGGCTAGCAAGAGCTTTCAGTGCTGGCACTTTTCATCTCTGAGCAATTGCTCGACGTTTGCAATTTCTCACCTGAGCTCTCTTTAGACTGCGCGAGAGGATGAGCAGAAGATTAGGTGGCTAGAGAAGCCCAGAGCCCCAGTGTGCTTAGGCCTACAAAAGCGCTTCCAAGGAAGGGTGCTGGCTAGCAACAGCTTTCAGTGCTGCCACTTTTCATCTTTGAACAGTTGCTCGATGTTTGCAATTTCTCAGCTCTTGTCTACGAGACTGAAAGAGAATGACCGTGATGTTTGGTGGCTAGAGAAGCGCAAAGCCCCAGTGTTGCTGCGCCTGTGAAAGCGCTTCCAAGGAAGGGTGCTGGCTAGCAACAGCTTTCAGTGCTGGCACTTTTCATCTCTGAGCAATTGCTCGACATTTACAATCTCTCACCTGAGCTCTCTTTAGACTGCGCGAGAGGATGAGCAGAAGATTAGGTGGCTAGAGAAGCCCAGAGCCCCAGTGTGCTTAGGGCTACAAAAGCGCTTCCAAGGAAGGGTGCTGGCTAGCAAGAGCTTTCAGTGCTGGCACTTTTCATCTCTGAGCAATTGCTCGACGTTTGCAATTTCTCAGCTCGTGTCTATGAGACGGAAAGAGAATGACCGTGACGTTTGGTGGGTAGAGAAGCGCAAAGCCCCAGTGTTGCTGCGCCTGTGAAAGCGCTTCCAAGGAAGGGTGCTGGCTAGCAAGAGCTTTCAGTGCTGGCACTTTTCATCTCTGACCAATTGCTCGACGTTTGCAATCTGTCACCTGAGCTCTCTTTAGACTGCGCGAGAGGATGAGCAGAAGAGTAGGTGGCTAGAGAAGCCCAGAGCCCCAGTGTTCTTAGGCCTACAAAAGCGCTTCCAAGGAAGGGTGCTGGCTAGCAACAGCTTTCAGTGCTGCCACTTTTCGTCTTTGAACAGTTGCTCGACGTTTGCAATTTCTCAGCTCTTTTCTACGAGACTGAAAGAGAATGACCGTGATGTTTGGTGGGTAGAGTAGCGCAAAGCCCCAGTGTTGCTGCGCCTGTGAAAGCGCTTCCAAGGTAGGGTGCTGGCTAGCAAGAGCTTTCAGTGCTGCCACTTTTCATCTCTGAGCAATTGCTGGACGTTTGCAATTTCTCACCTGAGCTCTCTTTAGACTGCGCGAGAGGATGAGCAGAAGATTAGGTGGCTAGAGAAGCCCAGAGCCCCAGTGTTCTTAGGGCTACAAAAGCGCTTCCAAGGAAGGGTGCTGGCTAGCAACAGCTTTCAGTGCTGGCACTTTTCATCTCTGAGCAATTGCTCGACGTTTGCAATTTCTCAGCTCTTGTCTACGAAACAGAGAGATAGTGACCGTGACGTTTGGTGGCTAGAGAAGCGCAAAGCCCCAGTGTTGCTGCGCCTGTGAAAGCGCTTCCAAGGAAGGGTGCTGGCTAGCAACAGCTTTCAGTGCTGGCACTTTTCATCTCTGAGCAATTGCTCGACGTTTGCAATTTCTCACCTGAGCTCTCTTTAGACTGCGCGAGAGGATGAGCAGAAGATTAGGTGGCTAGAGAAGCCCAGAGCCCCAGTGTGCTTAGGGCTACAAAAGCGCTTCCAAGGAAGGCTGCTGGCTAGCAACAGCTTTCAGTGCTGCCACTTTTCATCTTTGAACAGTTGCTCGATGTTTGCAATTTCTCAGCTCTTGTCTACGAGACTGAAAGAGAATGACCGTGATGTTTGGTGGCTAGAGAAGCGCAAAGCCCCAGTGTTGCTGCGCCTGTGAAAGCGCTTCCAAGGAAGGGTGCTGGCTAGCAACAGCTTTCAGTGCTGGCACTTTTCATCTCTGAGCAATTGCTCGACATTTACAATCTCTCACCTGAGCTCTCTTTAGACTGCGCGAGAGGATGAGCAGAAGATTAGGTGGCTAGAGAAGCCCAGAGCCCCAGTGTGCTTAGGGCTACAAAAGCGCTTCCAAGGAAGGGTGCTGGCTAGCAACAGCTTTCAGTGCTGGCACTTTTCATCTCTGAGCAATTGCTCGACGTTTGCAATTTCTCAGCTCGTGTCTATGAGACGGAAAGACAATGACCATGACGTTTGGTGGCTAGAGAAGCGCAAAGCCCCAGTGTTGCTGCGCCTGTGAAAGCGCTTCCAAGGAAGGGTGCTGGCTAGCAAGAGCTTTCAGTGCTGGCACTTTTCATCTCTGAGCAATTGCTCGACGTTTGCAATTTGTCACCTGAGCTCTCTTTAGACTGCGCGAGAGGATGAGCAGAAGAGTAGGTGGCTAGAGAAGCCCAGAGCCCCAGTGTTCTTAGGGCTACAAAAGCGCTTCCAAGGAAGGGTGCTGGCTAGCAACAGCTTTCAGTGCTGCCACTTTTCGTCTTTGAACAGTTGCTCGACGTTTGCAATTTCTCAGCTCTTGTCTACGAGACTGAAAGAGAATGACCGTGATGTTTGGTGGGTAGAGTAGCGCAAAGCCCCAGTGTTGCTGCGCCTGTGAAAGCGCTTCCAAGGTAGGGTGCTGGCTAGCAAGAGCTTTCAGTGCTGCCACTTTTCATCTCTGAGCAATTGCTGGACGTTTGCAATTTCTCAACTGAGCTCTCTTTAGACTGCGCGAGAGGATGAGCAGAAGATTAGGTGGCTAGAGAAGCCCAGAGCCCCAGTGTTCTTAGGGCTACAAAAGCGCTTCCAAGGAAGGGTGCTGGCTAGCAACAGCTTTCAGTGCTGGCACTTTTCATCTCTGAGCAATTGCTCGACGTTTGCAATTTCTCAGCTCTTGTCTACGAAACAGAGAGGTAGTGACCGTGACGTTTGGTGGCTAGAGAAGCGCAAAGCCCCAGTGTTGCTGCGCCTGTGAAAGCGCTTCCAAGGAAGGGTGCTGGCTAGCAAGAGCTTTCAGTGCTGGCACTTTTCATCTCTGAGCAATTGCTCGACGTTTGCAATTTCTCACCTGAGCTCTCTTTAGAGTGCGCAAGAGGATGAGCAGAAGATTAGGTGGCTAGAGAAGCCCAGAGCCCCACTGTTTTAGGGCTACAAAAACGCTTCCAAGGAAGGGTGCTGGCTAGCAACAGCTTTCAGTGCTGGCACTTTTCATCTCTGAGCAATTGCTCGACGTTTGCAATTTCTCAGCTCTTGTCTACGAAACAGAGAGATAGTGACCTTGATGTTTGGTGGCTATAGAAGCGCAAAGCCCCAGTGTTGCTGCGCCTGTGAAAGCGCTTCCAAGGAAGGGTGCTGGCTAGCAACAGCTTTCAGTGCTGGCACTTTTCATCTCTGAGCAATTGCTCGACGTTTGCAATTTCACACCTGAGCTCTCTTTAGACTGCGCGAGAGGATGAGCAGAAGATTAGGTGGCTAGAGAAGCCCAGAGCCCCACTGTTCTTAGGGCTACAAGAGCGCTTCCAAGGAAGGGTGCTGGCTAGCAAGAGCTTTCAGTGCTGGCACTTTTCATCTCTGAGCAATTGCTCGACGTTTGCAATTTCTCAGCTCTTGTCTACGAAACAGAGAGATAGTGACCGTGACGTTTGGTGGGTAGAGAAGCGCAAAGCCCCAGTGTTGCTGCGCCTGTGAAAGCGCTTCCAAGGAAGGGTGCTGGCTAGCAACAGCTTTCAGTGCTGGCACTTTTCATCTCTGAGCAATTGCTCGACGTTTGCAATTTCTCCCCTGAGCGCTCTTTAGACTGCGCGAGAAGATGAGCAGAAGAGTAGGTGGCTAGAGAAGCAAAGAGCCCCAGTGTTCTAAGGGCTACAAAAGCGCTTCCAAGGAAGGGTGCTGGCTAGCAAGAGCTTTCAGTGCTGGCACTTTTCATCTCTGAGCAATTGCTCGACGTTTGCAATTTCTCACCTGAGCTCTCTTTAGACTGCGCGAGAGGATGAGCAGAAGATTAGGTGGCTAGAGAAGCCCAGAGCACCAGTGTTCTTAGGCCTACAAAAGCGCTTCCGAGGAAGGGTGCTGGCTAGCAACAGCTTTCAGTGCTGGCACTTTTCATCTCTGAGCAATTGCTCGACGTTTGCAATTTCTCAGCTCGTGTCTACGAAACAGAGAGATAGTGACCTTGATGTTTGGTGGCTATAGAAGCGCAAAGCCCCAGTGTTGCTGCGCCTGTGAAAGCGCTTCCAAGGAAGGGTGCTGGCTAGCCACAGCTTTCAGTGCTGGCACTTTTCATCTCTGAGCAATTGCTCGACGTTTGCAATTTCTCAGCTCGTGTCTATGAGATGGAAAGAGAATGACCGTGATGTTTGGTGGGTAGAGAAGCGCAAAGCCCCAGTGTTGCTGCGCCTGTGAAAGCGCTTCCAAGGAAGGGTGCTGGCTAGCAACAACTTTCAGTGCTGGCACTTTTCATCTCTGAGCAATTGCTCGACGTTTGCAATTTTTCACCTGAGCGCTCTTTAGACTGCGCGAGAGGATGAGCAGAAGAGTAGGTGGTGAGAGAAGCCCAGAGCCCCAGTGTGCTTAGGGCTACAAAAGCGCTTCCAAGGAAGGGTGCTGGCTAGCAAGAGCTTTCAGTGCTGGCACTTTTCATCTCTGAGCAATTGCTCGACGTTTGCAATTTCTCAGCTGGTGTCTATGAGACTGAAAGAGAATGACCATGACGTTTGGTGGGTAGAGAAGCGCAAAGCCCCAGTGTTGCTGCGCCTGTGAAAGCGCTTCCAAGGAAGGGTGCTGGCTAGCAAGAGCTTTCAGTGCTGGCACTTTTCATCTCTGAGCAATTGCTCGACGTTTGCAATTTCTCACCTGAGCTCTCTTTAGACTGCGCGAGAGGATGAGCAGAAGATTAGGTGGCTAGAGAAGCCCAGAGTCCCAGTGTTCTCAGGGCTACAAAAGCGCTTCCAAGGAAGGGTGCTGGCTAGCAACAGCTTTCAGTGCTGCCACTTTTCATCTCTGAGCAATTGCTCGACGTTTGCAATTTCTCAGCTCTTGTCTACGAGACTGAAAGAGAATGACCGTGATGTTTGGTGGGTAGAGTAGCGCAAAGCCCCAGTGTTGCTGTGCCTGTGAAAGCGCTTCCAAGGAAGGGTGCTGGCTAGCCACAGCTTTCAGTGCTGGCACTTTTCATCTCTGAGCAATTGCTCAACGTTTGCAATCTCTCACCTGAGCTCTCTTTAGAGTGCGCGAGAGGATGAGCAGAAGATTAGGTGGCTAGAGAAGACCAGAGCCCCACTGTTCTTAGGGCTACAAAAGCGCTTCCAAGGAAGGGTGCTGGCTAGCCACAGCTTTCAGTGCTGGCACTTTTCATCTCTGAGCAATTGCTCGACGTTTGCAATTTCTCAGCTCTTGTCTACGAAACAGAGAGGTAGTGACCGTGACGTTTGGTGGGTAGAGAAGCGCAAAGCCCCAGTGTTGCTGCGCCTGTGAAAGCGCTTCCAAGGAAGGGTGCTGGCTAGCAACAGCTTTCAGTGCTGGCACTTTTCATCTCTGAGCAATTGCTCGACGTTTGCAATTTCTCACCTGAGCGCTCTTTAGACTGCGCGAGAGGATGAGCAGAAGATTAGGTGGCTAGAGAAGCCCAGAGCCCCAGTGTTCTTAGGGCTACAAAAGCGCTTCCAAGGAAGGGTGCTGGCTAGCCACAGCTTTCAGTGCTGGCACTTTTCATCTCTGAGCAATTGCGCGACGTTTGCAATTTCTCAGCTCGTGTCTATGAGATGGAAAGAGAAGGACCGTGATGTTTGGTGGCTAGAGAAGCGCAAAGCCCCAGTGTTGCTGCGCCTGTGAAAGCGCTTCCAAGGAAGGGTGCTGGCTAGCAACAGCTTTCAGTGCTGGCACTTTTCATCTCTGAGCAATTGCTCGACGTTTGCAATTTCTCCCCTGAGCGCTCTTTAGACTGCGCGAGAAGATGAGCAGAAGAGTAGGTGGCTAGAGAAGCAAAGAGCCCCAGTGTTCTTAGGGCTACAAAAGCGCTTCCAAGGAAGGGTGCTGGCTAGCAAGAGCTTTCAGTGCTGGCACTTTTCATCTCTGAGCAATTGCTCGACGTTTGCAATTTCTCACCTGAGCTCTCTTTAGACTGCGCGAGAGGATGAGCAGAAGAGTAGGTGGCTAGAGAAGCCCAGAGCCCCAGTGTTCTTAGGGCTACAAGAGCGCTTCCAAGGAAGGGTGCTGGCTAGCAACAGCTTTCAGTGCTGGCACTTTTCATCTCTGAGCAATTGCTCGACGTTTGCAATTTCTCACCTGAGCTCTCTTTAGAGTGCGCGAGAGGATGAGCAGAAGAGTAGGTGGCTAGAGAAGCCCAGAGCCCCACTGTTCTTAGGCCTACAAGAGCATTTCCAAGGAAGGGTGCTGGCTAGCAACAGCTTTCAGTGCTGACACTTTTCATCTCTGAGCAATTGCTCGACGTTTGCAATTTCTCAGCTCGTGTCTATGAGACGGAAAGAGAATGACCATGACGTTTGGTGGCTAGAGAAGTGCAAAGCCCCAGTGTTGCTGCGCCTGTGAAAGCGCTTCCAAGGAAGGGTGCTGGCTAGCAAGAGCTTTCAGTGCTGGCACTTTTCATCTCTGAGCAATTGCTCGACGTTTGCAATTTCTCACCTGAGCTCTCTTTAGAGTGCGCGAGAGGATGAGCAGAAGATTAGGTGGCTAGAGAAGCCCAGAGCCCCAGTGTTCCTAGGGCTACAAAAGCGCTTCCAAGGAAGGGTGCTGGCTAGCAACAGCTTTCAGTGCTGCCAATTTTCATCTTTGAACAGTTGCTCGACGTTTGCAATTTCTCAGCTCTTGTCTACGAGTCTGAAAGTGAATGACCGTGATGTTTGGTGGGTAGAGTAGCGCAAAGCCCCAGTGTTGCTGCGCCTGTGAAAGCGCTTCCAAGGAAGGGTGCTGGCTAGCAAGAGCTTTCAGTGCTGGCACTTTTCATCTCTGAGCAATTGCTCGACGTTTGCAATTTCTCACCTGAGCTCTCTTTAGACTGCGCGAGAGGATGAGCAGAAGATTAGGTGGCTAGAGAAGCCCAGAGCCCCACTGTTCTTAGGGCTACAAGAGCGCTTCCAAGGAAGGGTGCTGGCTAGCAACAGCTTTCAGTGCTGGCACTTTTCATCTCTGAGCAATTGCTCGACGTTTGCAATTTCTCAGCTCGTGCCTACGAGACAGAGAGATAGTGACCGTGATGTTTGGTGGGTAGAGAAGCGCAAAGCCCCAGTGTTGCTGCGCCTGTGAAAGCGCTTCCAAGGAAGGGTGCTGGCTAGCAACAGCTTTCAGTGCTGGCACTTTTCATCTCTGAGCAATTGCTCGACCTTTGCAATTTCTCCCCTGAGCGCTCTTTAGACTGCGCGAGAGGATGAGCAGAAGATTAGGTGGCTAGAGAAGCAAAGAGCCCCAGTGTTCTTAGGGCTTCAAAAGCACTTCCAAGGAAGGGTGCTGGCTAGCAACAGCTTTCAGTGCTGGCACTTTTCATCTCTGAGCAATTGCTCGACGTTTGCAATTTCTCACCTGAGCTCTCTTTAGACTGCGCGAGAGGATGAGCAGAAGATTAGGTGGCTAGAGAAGCCCAGAGCCCCAGTGTTCTTAGGCCTACAAGAGCGCTTCCAAGGAAGGGTGCTGGCTAGCAACAGCTTTCAGTGCTGGCACTTTTCATCTCTGAGCAATTGCTCGACGTTTGCAATTTCTCACCTGAGCTCTCTTTAGACTGCGCGAGAGGATGAGCAGAAGATTAGGTGGCTAGAGAAGCCCAGAGTCCCAGTGTTCTCAGGGCTACAAAAGCGCTTCCAAGGAAGGGTGCTGGCTAGCAACAGCTTTCAGTGCTGCCACTTTTCATCTCTGAGCAATTGCTCGACGTTTGCAATTTCTCAGCTCTTGTCTACGAGACTGAAAGAGAATGACCGTGATGTTTGGTGGGTAGAGTAGCGCAAAGCCCCAGTGTTGCTGTGCCTGTGAAAGCGCTTCCAAGGAAGGGTGCTGGCTAGCCACAGCTTTCAGTGCTGGCACTTTTCATCTCTGAGCAATTGCTCAACGTTTGCAATCTCTCACCTGAGCTCTCTTTAGACTGCGCGAGAGGATGAGCAGAAGATTAGGTGGCTAGAGAAGCCCAGAGCCCCACTGTTCTTAGGGCTACAAAAGCGCTTCCAAGGAAGGGTGCTGGCTAGCCACAGCTTTCAGTGCTGGCACTTTTCATCTCTGAGCAATTGCTCGACGTTTGCAATTTCTCAGCTCTTGTCTACGAAACAGAGAGGTAGTGACCGTGACGTTTGGTGGCTACAGAAGCGCAAAGCCCCAGTGTTGCTGCGCCTGTGAAAGCGCTTCCAAGGAAGGGTGCTGGCTAGCAACAGCTTTCAGTGCTGGCACTTTTCATCTCTGAGCAATTGCTCGACGTTTGCAATTTCTCACCTGAGCGCTCTTTAGACTGCGCGAGAGGATGAGCAGAAGATTAGGTGGCTAGAGAAGCCCAGAGCCCCAGTGTTCTTAGGGCTACAAAAGCGCTTCCAAGGAAGGGTGCTGGCTAGCCACAGCTTTCAGTGCTGGCACTTTTCATCTCTGAGCAATTGCTCGACGTTTGCAATTTCTCAGCTCGTGTCTATGAGATGGAAAGAGAAGGACCGTGATGTTTGGTGGCTAGAGAAGCGCAAAGCCCCAGTGTTGCTGCGCCTGTGAAAGCGCTTCCAAGGAAGGGTGCTGGCTAGCAACAGCTTTCAGTGC
Organism: Sarcoramphus papa; assembly: GCA_037962945.1. Classification (NCBI taxonomy): domain Eukaryota; kingdom Metazoa; phylum Chordata; class Aves; order Accipitriformes; family Cathartidae; genus Sarcoramphus; species Sarcoramphus papa. The sequence goes on from CM075586.1 coordinate 97,904,542, forward strand.
TGGCACTTTTCATCTCTGAGCAATTGCTCGACGTTTGCAATTTCTCCCCTGAGCGCTCTTTAGACTGCGCGAGAAGATGAGCAGAAGAGTAGGTGGCTAGAGAAGCAAAGAGCCCCAGTGTTCTTAGGGCTACAAAAGCGCTTCCAAGGAAGGGTGCTGGCTAGCAAGAGCTTTCAGTGCTGGCACTTTTCATCTCTGAGCAATTGCTCGACGTTTGCAATTTCTCACCTGAGCTCTCTTTAGACTGCGCGAGAGGATGAGCAGAAGAGTAGGTGGCTAGAGAAGCCCAGAGCCCCAGTGTTCTTAGGGCTACAAGAGCGCTTCCAAGGAAGGGTGCTGGCTAGCAACAGCTTTCAGTGCTGGCACTTTTCATCTCTGAGCAATTGCTCGACGTTTGCAATTTCTCACCTGAGCTCTCTTTAGACTGCGCGAGAGGATGAGCAGAAGATTAGGTGGCTAGAGAAGCCCAGAGCCCCAGTGTTCTTAGGCCTACAAAAGCGTTTCCAAGGAAGGGTGCTGGCTAGCAACAGCTTTCAGTGCTGGCACTTTTCATCTCTGAGCAATTGCTCGACGTTTGCAATTTCTCACCTGAGCTCTCTTTAGACTGCGCGAGAGGATGAGCAGAGGAGTAGGTGGCTAGAGAAGCCCAGAGCCCCACTGTTCTTAGGCCTACAAGAGCATTTCCAAGGAAGGGTGCTGGCTAGCAACAGCTTTCAGTGCTGACAGTTTTCATCTCTGAGCAATTGCTCGACGTTTGCAATTTCTCAGCTCGTGTCTATGAGACGGAAAGAGAATGACCATGACATTTGGTGGCTAGAGAAGTGCAAAGCCCCAGTGTTGCTGCGCCTGTGAAAGCGCTTCCAAGGAAGGGTGCTGGCTAGCAAGAGCTTTCAGTGCTGGCACTTTTCATCTCTGAGCAATTGCTCGACGTTTGCAATTTCTCACCTGAGCTCTCTTTAGACTGCGCGAGAGGATGAGCAGAAGATTAGGTGGCTAGAGAAGCCCAGAGCCCCAGTGTTCCTAGGGCTACAAAAGCGCTTCCAAGGAAGGGTGCTGGCTAGCAACAGCTTTCAGTGCTGCCAATTTTCATCTTTGAACAGTTGCTCGACGTTTGCAATTTCTCAGCTCTTGTCTACGAGTCTGAAAGTGAATGACCGTGATGTTTGGTGGGTAGAGTAGCGCAAAGCCCCAGTGTTGCTGCGCCTGTGAAAGCGCTTCCAAGGAAGGGTGCTGGCTAGCAACAGCTTTCAGTGCTGGCACTTTTCATCTCTGAGCAATTGCTCGACGTTTGCAATTTCTCAGCTCGTGCCTACGAGACAGAGAGATAGTGACCGTGATGTTTGGTGGCTAGAGAAGCGCAAAGCCCCAGTGTTGCTGCGCCTGTGAAAGCGCTTCCAAGGAAGGGTGCTGGCTAGCAACAGCTTTCAGTGCTGGCACTTTTCATCTCTGAGCAATTGCTCGACCTTTGCAATTTCTCCCCTGAGCGCTCTTTAGACTGCGCGAGAGGATGAGCAGAAGATTAGGTGGCTAGAGAAGCAAAGAGCCCCAGTGTTCTTAGGGCTTCAAAAGCACTTCCAAGGAAGGGTGCTGGCTAGCAACAGCTTTCAGTGCTGGCACTTTTCATCTCTGAGCAATTGCTCGACGTTTGCAATTTCTCACCTGAGCTCTCTTTAGACTGCGCGAGAGGATGAGCAGAAGATTAGGTGGCTAGAGAAGCCCAGAGCCCCAGTGTTCTTAGGCCTACAAGAGCGCTTCCAAGGAAGGGTGCTGGCTAGCAACAGCTTTCAGTGCTGGCACTTTTCATCTCTGAGCAATTGCTGGACGTTTGCAATTTCTCACCTGAGCTCTCTTTAGACTGCGCGAGAGGATGAGCAGAAGAGTAGGTGGCTAGAGAAGCCCAGAGCCCCACTGTTCTTAGGCCTACAAAAGCGCTTCCAAGGAAGGGTGCTGGCTAGCCACAGCTTTCAGTGCTGGCACTTTTCATCTCTGAGCAATTGCTCAACGTTTGCAATCTCTCACCTGAGCTCTCTTTAGACTGCGCGAGAGGATGAGCAGAAGATTAGGTGGTGAGAGAAGCCCAGAGCCCCACTGTTCTTAGGCCTACAAAAGCGCTTCCGAGGAAGGGTGCTGGCTAGCAACAGCTTTCAGTGCTGGCACTTTTCATCTCTGAGCAATTGCTCGACGTTTGCAATTTCTCAGCTCTTGTCTACGAAACAGAGAGGTAGTGACCGTGACGTTTGGTGGCTAGAGAAGCGCAAAGCCCCAGTGTTGCTGCGCCTGTGAAAGCGCTTCCAAGGAAGGGTGCTGGCTAGCAACAGCTTTCAGTGCTGGCACTTTTCATCTCTGAGCAATTGCTCGACGTTTGCAATTTCTCACCTGAGCGCTCTTTAGACTGCGCGAGAGGATGAGCAGAAGATTAGGTGGCTAGAGAAGCCCAGAGCCCCACTGTTCTAAGGGCTACAAAAGCGCTTCCAAGGAAGGGTGCTGGCTAGCAAGAGCTTTCAGTGCTGGCACTTTTCATCTCTGAGCAATTGCTCGACGTTTGCAATTTCTCACCTGAGATCTCTTTAGACTGCGCGAGAGGATGAGCAGAATAGTAGGTGGCTAGAGAAGCCCAGAGCCCCAGTGTTCTTAGGGCTACAAGAGCGCTTCCAAGGAAGGGTGCTGGCTAGCAAGAGCTTTCAGTGCTGGCACTTTTCATCTCTGAGCAATTGCTCGACGTTTGCAATTTCTCAGCACGTGTGTACGAGACAGAGATAGTGACCGTGATGTTTGGTGGCTACAGAAGCGCAAAGCCCCAGTGTTGCTGTGCCTGTGAAAGCGCTTCCAAGGAAGGGTGCTGGCTAGCAACAGCTTTCAGTGCTGGCACTTTTCATCTCTGAGCAATTGCTCGATGTTTGCAATCTCTCACCTGAGCTCTCTTTAGACTGCGCGAGAGGATGAGCAGAAGATTAGGTGGCTAGAGAAGCCCAGAGCCCCAGTGTTCTTAGGGCTACAAGAGCGCTTCCAAGGAAGGGTGCTGGCTAGCAAGAGCTTTCAGTGCTGGCACTTTTCATCTCTGAGCAATTGCTCGACGTTTGCAATTTCTCACCTGAGCTCTCTTTAGACTGCGCGAGAGTATGAGCAGAAGAGTAGGTGGCTAGAGAAGCCCAGAGCCCCAGTGTGCTTAGGCCTACAAAAGCGCTTCCAAGGAAGGGTGCTGGCTAGCAACAGCTTTCAGTGCTGCCACTTTTCATCTTTGAACAGTTGCTCGATGTTTGCAATTTCTCAGCTCTTGTCTACGAGACTGAAAGAGAATGACCGTGATGTTTGGTGGCTAGAGAAGCGCAAAGCCCCAGTGTTGCTGCGCCTGTGAAAGCGCTTCCAAGGAAGGGTGCTGGCTAGCAACAGCTTTCAGTGCTGGCACTTTTCATCTCTGAGCAATTGCTCGACATTTACAATCTCTCACCTGAGCTCTCTTTAGACTGCGCGAGAGGATGAGCAGAAGATTAGGTGGCTAGAGAAGCCCAGAGCCCCAGTGTGCTTAGGGCTACAAAAGCGCTTCCAAGGAAGGGTGCTGGCTAGCCACAGCTTTCAGTGCTGGCACTTTTCATCTCTGAGCAATTGCTCGACGTTTGCAATTTCTCAGCTCGTGTCTATGAGACGGAAAGACAATGACCATGACGTTTGGTGGGTAGAGAAGCGCAAAGCCCCAGTGTTGCTGCGCCTGTGAAAGCGCTTCCAAGGAAGGGTGCTGGCTAGCAAGAGCTTTCAGTGCTGGCACTTTTCATCTCTGACCAATTGCTCGACGTTTGCAATTTGTCACCTGAGCTCTCTTTAGACTGCGCGAGAGGATGAGCAGAAGAGTAGGTGGCTAGAGAAGCCCAGAGCCCCAGTGTTCTTAGGCCTACAAAAGCGCTTCCAAGGAAGGGTGCTGGCTAGCAACAGCTTTCAGTGCTGCCACTTTTCGTCTTTGAACAGTTGCTCGACGTTTGCAATTTCTCAGCTCTTGTCTACGAGACTGAAAGAGAATGACCGTGATGTTTGGTGGGTAGAGTAGCGCAAAGCCCCAGTGTTGCTGCGCCTGTGAAAGCGCTTCCAAGGTAGGGTGCTGGCTAGCAACAGCTTTCAGTGCTGCCACTTTTCATCTCTGAGCAATTGCTGGACGTTTGCAATTTCTCAACTGAGCTCTCTTTAGACTGCGCGAGAGGATGAGCAGAAGATTAGGTGGCTAGAGAAGCCCAGAGCCCCAGTGTTCTTAGGGCTACAAAAGCGCTTCCAAGGAAGGGTGCTGGCTAGCAACAGCTTTCAGTGCTGGCACTTTTCATCTCTGAGCAATTGCTCGACGTTTGCAATTTCTCAGCTCTTGTCTACGAAACAGAGAGATAGTGACCGTGACGTTTGGTGGCTAGAGAAGCGCAAAGCCCCAGTGTTGCTGCGCCTGTGAAAGCGCTTCCAAGGAAGGGTGCTGGCTAGCAAGAGCTTTCAGTGCTGGCACTTTTCATCTCTGAGCAATTGCTCGACGTTTGCAATTTCTCACCTGAGCTCTCTTTAGAGTGCGCGAGAGGATGAGCAGAAGATTAGGTGGCTAGAGAAGCCCAGAGCCCCACTGTTCTTAGGGCTACAAAAGCGCTTCCAAGGAAGGGTGCTGGCTAGCAACAGCTTTCAGTGCTGGCACTTTTCATCTCTGAGCAATTGCTCGACGTTTGCAATTTCTCAGCTCTTGTCTACGAAACAGAGAGATAGTGACCTTGATGTTTGGTGGCTATAGAAGCGCAAAGCCCCAGTGTTGCTGCGCCTGTGAAAGCGCTTCCAAGGAAGGGTGCTGGCTAGCCACAGCTTTCAGTGCTGCCACTTTTCATCTCTGAGCAATTGCTCGACGTCTGCAATTTCACACCTGAGCTCTCTTTAGACTGCGCGAGAGGATGAGCAGAAGATTAGGTGGCTAGAGAAGCCCAGAGCCCCACTGTTCTTAGGGCTACAAGAGCGCTTCCAAGGAAGGGTGCTGGCTAGCAACAGCTTTCAGTGCTGGCACTTTTCATCTCTGAGCAATTGCTCGACGTTTGCAATTTCTCAGCTCTTGTCTACGAAACAGAGAGATAGTGACCATGACGTTTGGTGGGTAGAGAAGCGCAAAGCCCCAGTGTTGCTGCGCCTGTGAAAGCGCTTCCAAGGAAGGGTGCTGGCTAGCAACAGCTTTCAGTGCTGGCACTTTTCATCTCTGAGCAATTGCTCGACGTTTGCAATTTCTCCCCTGAGCTCTCTTTAGACTGCGCGAGAGGATGAGCAGAAGATGAGGTGGCTAGAGAAGCCCAGAGCCCCAGTGTTCTTAGGCCTACAAGAGCGCTTCCAAGGAAGGGTGCTGGCTAGCAAGAGCTTTCAGTGCTGGCACTTTTCATCTCTGAGCAATTGCTCGACGTTTGCAATTTCTCACCTGAGCTCTCTTTAGACTGCGCGAGAGGATGAGCAGAAGATTAGGTGGCTAGAGAAGCCCAGAGCCCCACTGTTCTTAGGCCTACAAAAGCGCTTCCGAGGAAGGGTGCTGGCTAGCAACAGCTTTCAGTGCTGGCACTTTTCATCTCTGAGCAATTGCTCGACGTTTGCAATTTCTCAGCTCTTGTCTACGAAACAGAGAGGTAATGACCGTGACGTTTGGTGGGTACAGAAGCGCAAAGCCCCAGTGTTGCTGCGCCTGTGAAAGCGCTTCCAAGGAAGGGTGCTGGCTAGCAACAGCTTTCAGTGCTGGCACTTTTCATCTCTGAGCAATTGCTCGACGTTTGCAATTTCTCACCTGAGCTCTCTTTAGACTGCGCGAGAGGATGAGCAGAAGATTAGGTGGCTAGAGAAGCCCAGAGCCCCAGTGTTCTTAGGGCTACAAGAGCGCTTCCAAGGAAGGGTGCTGGCTAGCAACAGCTTTCAGTGCTGGCACTTTTCATCTCTGAGCAATTGCTCGACTTTTGCAATTTCTCACCTGAGCTCTCTTTAGACTGCGCGAGAGGATGAGCAGAAGATTAGGTGGCTAGAGAAGCGCAAAGCCCCAGTGTTCTTAGGGCTACAAAAGCGCTTCCAAGGAAGGGTGCTGGCTAGCAACAGCTTTCAGTGCTGGCACTTTTCATCTCTGAGCAATTGCTCGACGTTTGCAATTTCTCAGCTCGTGTCTATGAGATGGAAAGACAATGACCGTGATGTTTGGTGGGTAGAGAAGCGCAAAGCCCCAGTGTTGCTGCGCCTGTGAAAGCGCTTCCAAGGAAGGGTGCTGGCTAGCAACAACTTTCAGTGCTGGCACTTTTCATCTCTGAGCAATTGCTCGACGTTTGCAATTTCTCACCTGAGCGCTCTTTAGACTGCGCGAGAGGATGAGCAGAAGAGTAGGTGGTGAGAGAAGCCCAGAGCCCCAGTGTGCTTAGGGCTACAAAAGCGCTTCCAAGGAAGGGTGCTGGCTAGCCACAGCTTTCAGTGCTGGCACTTTTCATCTCTGAGCAATTGCTCGACGTTTGCAATTTCTCAGCTCGTGTCTATGAGACGGAAAGAGAATGACCGTGATGTTTGGTGGGTAGAGAAGCGCAAAGCCCCAGTGTTGCTGCGCCTGTGAAAGCGCTTCCAAGGAAGGGTGCTGGCTAGCAACAGCTTTCAGTGCTGGCACTTTTCATCTCTGAGCAATTGCTCGACGTTTGCAATTTCTCACCTGAGCTCTCTTTAGACTGCGCGAGAGGATGAGCAGAAGATTAGGTGGCTAGAGAAGCCCAGAGTCCCAGTGTTCTTAGGGCTACAAAAGCGCTTCCAAGGAAGGGTGCTGGCTAGCAACAGCTTTCAGTGCTGCCACTTTTCATCTCTGAGCAATTGCTCGACGTTTGCAATTTCTCAGCTCTTGTCTACGAGACTGAAAGAGAATGACCGTGATGTTTGGTGGGTAGAGTAGCGCAAAGCCCCAGTGTTGCTGTGCCTGTGAAAGCGCTTCCAAGGAAGGGTGCTGGCTAGCCACAGCTTTCAGTGCTGGCACTTTTCATCTCTGAGCAATTGCTCAATGTTTGCAATCTCTCACCTGAGCTCTCTTTAGAGTGCGCGAGAGGATGAGCAGAAGATTAGGTGGCTAGAGAAGACCAGAGCCCCACTGTTCTTAGGGCTACAAAAGCGCTTCCAAGGAAGGGTGCTGGCTAGCCACAGCTTTCAGTGCTGGCACTTTTCATCTCTGAGCAATTGCTCGACGTTTGCAATTTCTCAGCTCTTGTCTACGAAACAGAGAGGTAGTGACCGTGACGTTTGGTGGCTAGCCAAGCGCAAAGCCCCAGTGTTGCTGCGCCTGTGAAAGCGCTTCCAAGGAAGGGTGCTGGCTAGCAACAGCTTTCAGTGCTGGCACTTTTCATCTCTGAGCAATTGCTCGACGTTTGCAATTTCTCACCTGAGCGCTCTTTAGACTGCGCGAGAGGATGAGCAGAAGATTAGGTGGCTAGAGAAGCCCAGAGCCCCAGTGTGCTTAGGGCTACAAAAGCGCTTCCAAGGAAGGGTGCTGGCTAGCCACAGCTTTCAGTGCTGGCACTTTTCATCTCTGAGCAATTGCGCGACGTTTGCAATTTCTCAGCTCGTGTCTATGAGATGGAAAGAGAAGGACCGTGATGTTTGGTGGCTAGAGAAGCGCAAAGCCCCAGTGTTGCTACGCCTGTGAAAGCGCTTCCAAGGAAGGGTGCTGGCTAGCAACAGCTTTCAGTGCTGGCACTTTTCATCTCTGAGCAATTGCTCGACGTTTGCAATTTCTCCCCTGAGCGCTCTTTAGACTGCGCGAGAAGATGAGCAGAAGAGTAGGTGGCTAGAGAAGCAAAGAGCCCCAGTGTTCTTAGGGCTACAAAAGCGCTTCCAAGGAAGGGTGCTGGCTAGCAACAGCTTTCAGTGCTGGCACTTTTCATCTCTGAGCAATTGCTCGACGTTTGCAATTTCTCAGCTCGTGTCTATGAGATGGAAAGACAATGACCGTGATGTTTGGTGGGTAGAGAAGCGCAAAGCCCCAGTGTTGCTGCGCCTGTGAAAGCGCTTCCAAGGAAGGGTGCTGGCTAGCAACAACTTTCAGTGCTGGCACTTTTCATCTCTGAGCAATTGCTCGACGTTTGCAATTTCTCACCTGAGCGCTCTTTAGACTGCGCGAGAGGATGAGCAGAAGAGTAGGTGGTGAGAGAAGCCCAGAGCCCCAGTGTGCTTAGGGCTACAAAAGCGCTTCCAAGGAAGGGTGCTGGCTAGCCACAGCTTTCAGTGCTGGCACTTTTCATCTCTGAGCAATTGCTCGACGTTTGCAATTTCTCAGCTCGTGTCTATGAGACGGAAAGAGAATGACCGTGATGTTTGGTGGGTAGAGAAGCGCAAAGCCCCAGTGTTGCTGCGCCTGTGAAAGCGCTTCCAAGGAAGGGTGCTGGCTAGCAACAGCTTTCAGTGCTGGCACTTTTCATCTCTGAGCAATTGCTCGACGTTTGCAATTTCTCACCTGAGCTCTCTTTAGACTGCGCGAGAGGATGAGCAGAAGATTAGGTGGCTAGAGAAGCCCAGAGTCCCAGTGTTCTCAGGGCTACAAAAGCGCTTCCAAGGAAGGGTGCTGGCTAGCAACAGCTTTCAGTGCTGCCACTTTTCATCTCTGAGCAATTGCTCGACGTTTGCAATTTCTCAGCTCTTGTCTACGAGACTGAAAGAGAATGACCGTGATGTTTGGTGGGTAGAGTAGCGCAAAGCCCCAGTGTTGCTGCGCCTGTGAAAGCGCTTCCAAGGAAGGGTGCTGGCTAGCCACAGCTTTCAGTGCTGGCACTTTTCATCTCTGAGCAATTGCTCAATGTTTGCAATCTCTCACCTGAGCTCTCTTTAGAGTGCGCGAGAGGATGAGCAGAAGATTAGGTGGCTAGAGAAGACCAGAGCCCCACTGTTCTTAGGGCTACAAAAGCGCTTCCAAGGAAGGGTGCTGGCTAGCCACAGCTTTCAGTGCTGGCACTTTTCATCTCTGAGCAATTGCTCGACGTTTGCAATTTCTCAGCTCTTGTCTACGAAACAGAGAGGTAGTGACCGTGACGTTTGGTGGCTAGCCAAGCGCAAAGCCCCAGTGTTGCTGCGCCTGTGAAAGCGCTTCCAAGGAAGGGTGCTGGCTAGCAACAGCTTTCAGTGCTGGCACTTTTCATCTCTGAGCAATTGCTCGACGTTTGCAATTTCTCACCTGAGCGCTCTTTAGACTGCGCGAGAGGATGAGCAGAAGATTAGGTGGCTAGAGAAGCCCAGAGCCCCAGTGTGCTTAGGGCTACAAAAGCGCTTCCAAGGAAGGGTGCTGGCTAGCCACAGCTTTCAGTGCTGGCACTTTTCATCTCTGAGCAATTGCGCGACGTTTGCAATTTCTCAGCTCGTGTCTATGAGATGGAAAGAGAAGGACCGTGATGTTTGGTGGCTAGAGAAGCGCAAAGCCCCAGTGTTGCTACGCCTGTGAAAGCGCTTCCAAGGAAGGGTGCTGGCTAGCAACAGCTTTCAGTGCTGGCACTTTTCATCTCTGAGCAATTGCTCGACGTTTGCAATTTCTCCCCTGAGCGCTCTTTAGACTGCGCGAGAAGATGAGCAGAAGAGTAGGTGGCTAGAGAAGCAAAGAGCCCCAGTGTTCTTAGGGCTACAAAAGCGCTTCCAAGGAAGGGTGCTGGCTAGCAAGAGCTTTCAGTGCTGGCACTTTTCATCTCTGAGCAATTGCTCGACGTTTGCAATTTCTCACCTGAGCTCTCTTTAGACTGCGCGAGAGGATGAGCAGAAGAGTAGGTGGCTAGAGAAGCCCAGAGCCCCAGTGTTCTTAGGGCTACAAGAGCGCTTCCAAGGAAGGGTGCTGGCTAGCAACAGCTTTCAGTGCTGGCACTTTTCACCTCTGAGCAATTGCTCGACGTTTGCAATTTCTCACCTGAGCTCTCTTTAGACTGCGCGAGAGGATGAGCAGAAGATTAGGTGGCTAGAGAAGCCCAGAGCCCCACTGTTCTTAGGCCTACAAAAGCGTTTCCAAGGAAGGGTGCTGGCTAGCAACAGCTTTCAGTGCTGCCACTTTTCATCTCTGAGCAATTGCTCGACGTTTGCAATTTCTCAACTCGTATCTACGAGACGGAAAGAGAATGACCGTGATGTTTGGTGGCTAGAGAAGCGCAAAGCCCCAGTGTTGCTGCGACTGTGAAAGCGCTTCCAAGGAAGGGTGCTGGCTAGCAACAGCTTTCAGTGCTGGCACTTTTCATCTCTGAGCAATTGCTCGACGTTTGCAATTTCTCACCTGAGCTCTCTTTAGACTGCGCGAGAGGATGAGCAGAAGAGTAGGTGGCTAGAGAAGCCCAGAGCCCCACTGTTCTTAGGCCTACAAGAGCATTTCCAAGGAAGGGTGCTGGCTAGCAACAGCTTTCAGTGCTGACACTTTTCATCTCTGAGCAATTGCTCGACGTTTGCAATTTCTCAGCTCGTGTCTATGAGACGGAAAGAGAATGACCATGACGTTTGGTGGCTAGAGAAGTGCAAAGCCCCAGTGTTGCTGCGCCTGTGAAAGCGCTTCCAAGGAAGGGTGCTGGCTAGCAAGAGCTTTCAGTGCTGGCACTTTTCATCTCTGAGCAATTGCTCGACGTTTGCAATTTCTCACCTGAGCTCTCTTTAGAGTGCGCGAGAGGATGAGCAGAAGATTAGGTGGCTAGAGAAGCCCAGAGCCCCAGTGTTCCTAGGGCTACAAAAGCGCTTCCAAGGAAGGGTGCTGGCTAGCAACAGCTTTCAGTGCTGCCAATTTTCATCTTTGAACAGTTGCTCGACGTTTGCAATTTCTCAGCTCTTGTCTACGAGTCTGAAAGTGAATGACCGTGATGTTTGGTGGGTAGAGTAGCGCAAAGCCCCAGTGTTGCTGCGCCTGTGAAAGCGCTTCCAAGGAAGGGTGCTGGCTAGCAAGAGCTTTCAGTGCTGGCACTTTTCATCTCTGAGCAATTGCTCGACGTTTGCAATTTCTCACCTGAGCTCTCTTTAGACTGCGCGAGAGGATGAGCAGAAGATTAGGTGGCTAGAGAAGCCCAGAGCCCCACTGTTCTTAGGGCTACAAGAGCGCTTCCAAGGAAGGGTGCTGGCTAGCAACAGCTTTCAGTGCTTGCACTTTTCATCTCTGAGCAATTGCTCGACGTTTGCAATTTCTCAGCTCGTGCCTACGAGACAGAGAGATAGTGACCGTGATGTTTGGTGGGTAGAGAAGCGCAAAGCCCCAGTGTTGCTGCGCCTGTGAAAGCGCTTCCAAGGAAGGGTGCTGGCTAGCAACAGCTTTCAGTGCTGGCACTTTTCATCTCTGAGCAATTGCTCGACCTTTGCAATTTCTCCCCTGAGCGCTCTTTAGACTGCGCGAGAGGATGAGCAGAAGATTAGGTGGCTAGAGAAGCAAAGAGCCCCAGTGTTCTTAGGGCTTCAAAAGCACTTCCAAGGAAGGGTGCTGGCTAGCAACAGCTTTCAGTGCTGGCACTTTTCATCTCTGAGCAATTGCTCGACGTTTGCAATTTGTCACCTGAGCTCTCTTTAGACTGCGCGAGAGGATGAGCAGAAGATTAGGTGGCTAGAGAAGCCCAGAGCCCCAGTGTTCTTAGGCCTACAAGAGCGCTTCCAAGGAAGGGTGCTGGCTAGCAACAGCTTTCAGTGCTGGCACTTTTCATCTCTGAGCAATTGCTCGACGTTTGCAATTTCTCACCTGAGCTCTCTTTAGACTGCGCGAGAGGATGAGCAGAAGAGTAGGTGGCTAGAGAAGCCCAGAGCCCCACTGTTCTTAGGCCTACAAAAGCGCTTCCAAGGAAGGGTGCTGGCTAGCAACAGCTTTCAGTGCTGGCACTTTCCATCTCTGAGCAATTGCTCGACTTTTGCAATTTCTCAGCTCCTGTGTACGAGACAGAGATAGTGACCGTGATGTTTGGTGGGTAGAGAAGCGCAAAGCCCCAGTGTTGCTGCGACTGTGAAAGCGCTTCCAAGGAAGGGTGCTGGCTAGTAACAGCTTTCAGTGCTGGCACTTTCCATCTCTGAGCAATTGCTCGACGTTTGCAATTTCTCAGCTCGTGTGTACGAGACAGATAGATAGTGACCATGACGTTTGGTGGGTAGCCAAGCGCAAAGCCCCAGTGTTGCTGCGCCTGTGAAAGCGCTTCCAAGGAAGGGTGCTGGCTAGCAACAGCTTTCAGTGCTGGCACTTTTCATCTCTGAGCAATTGCTCAACGTTTGCAATTTCTCCCCTGAGCTCTCTTTAGACTGCGCGAGAGGATGAGCAGAAGAGTAGGTGGCTAGAGAAGCCCAGAGCCCCAGTGTTCTTAGGCCTACAAAAGCGCTTCCAAGGAAGGGTGCTGGCTAGCAAGAGCTTTCAGTGCTGGCACTTTTCATCTCTGAGCAATTGCTCGACGTTTGCAATTTCTCACCTGAGCTCTCTTTAGACTGCGCGAGAGGATGAGCAGAAGAGTAGGTGGCTAGAGAAGCCCAGAGCCCCAGTGTTCTTAGGGCTACAAGAGCGCTTCCAAGGAAGGGTGCTGGCTAGCAACAGCTTTCAGTGCTGGCACTTTTCATCTCTGAGCAATTGCTCGACGTTTGCAATTTCTCCCCTGAGCTCTCTTTAGACTGCACGAGAGGATGAGCAGAAGATTAGGTGGCTAGAGAAGCCCAGAGCCCCAGTGTTCTTAGGCCTACAAAAGTGCTTCCAAGGAAGGGGGCTGGCTAGCAACAGCTTTCAGTGCTGGCACTTTTCATCTCTGAGCAATTGCTCGACGTTTGCAATTTCTCAACTCGTATCTACGAGACGGAAAGAGAATGACCGTGATGTTTGGTGGCTAGAGAAGCGCAAAGCCCCAGTGTTGCTGCGCCTGTGAAAGCGCTTCCAAGGAAGGGTGCTGGCTAGCAACAGCTTTCAGTGCTGGCACTTTTCATCTCTGAGCAATTGCTCGACGTTTGCAATTTCTCACCTGAGCTCTCTTTAGACTGCGCGAGAGGATGAGCAGAAGAGTAGGTGGCTAGAGAAGCCCAGAGCCCCACTGTTCTTAGGCCTACAAGAGCATTTCCAAGGAAGGGTGCTGGCTAGCAACAGCTTTCAGTGCTGACACTTTTCATCTCTGAGCAATTGCTCGACGTTTGCAATTTCTCAGCTCGTGTCTATGAGACGGAAAGAGAATGACCATGACGTTTGGTGGGTAGAGAAGTGCAAAGCCCCAGTGTTGCTGCGCCTGTGAAAGCGCTTCCAAGGAAGGGTGCTGGCTAGCAAGAGCTTTCAGTGCTGGCACTTTTCATCTCTGAGCAATTGCTCGACGTTTGCAATTTCTCACCTGAGCTCTCTTTAGACTGCGCGAGAGGATGAGCAGAAGATTAGGTGGCTAGAGAAGCCCAGAGCCCCACTGTTCTTAGGGCTACAAGAGCGCTTCCAAGGAAGGGTGCTGGCTAGCAACAGCTTTCAGTGCTTGCACTTTTCATCTCTGAGCAATTGCTCGACGTTTGCAATTTCTCAGCTCGTGCCTACGAGACAGAGAGATAGTGACCGTGATGTTTGGTGGCTAGAGAAGCGCAAAGCCCCAGTGTTACTGCGCCTGTGAAAGCGCTTCCAAGGAATTGTGCTGGCTAGCAACAGCTTTCAGTGCTGGCACTTTTCATCTCTGAGCAATTGCTCGACGTCTGCAATTTCACACCTGAGCTCTCTTCAGAGTGCGCGAGAGGATGAGCAGAAGATGAGGTGGCTAAAGAAGCCCAGAGCCCCAGTGTTCTTAGGCCTACAAAAGCGCTTCCAAGGAAGGGTGCTGGCTAGCAACAGCTTTCAGTGCTGGCACTTTTCATCTCTGAGCAATTGCTCGACGTTTGCAATTTCTCACCTGAGTTCTCTTTAGAGTGCGCGAGAGGATGAGCAGAAGATGAGGTGGCTAGAGAAGCCCAGAGCCCCAGTGTTCTAAGGGCTACAAAAGCGCTTCCAAGGAAGGGTGCTGGCTAGCAACAGCTTTCAGTGCTGGCACTTTTCATCTCTGAGCAATTGCTCAACGTTTGCAATTTCTCACCTGAGCTCTCTTTAGAGTGCGCGAGAGGATGAGCAGAAGATGAGGTGGCTAGAGAAGCAAAGAGCCCCAGTGTTCTTAGGGCTTCAAAAGCACTTCCAAGGAAGGGTGCTGGCTAGCAACAGCTTTCAGTGCTGGCACTTTTCATCTCTGAGCAATTGCTCGACGTTTGCAATTTCTCACCTGAGCTCTCTTTAGACTGCGCGAGAGGATGAGCAGAAGATTAGGTGGCTAGGGAAGCCCAGAGCCCCAGTGTTCTTAGGCCTACAAGAGCGCTTCCAAGGAAGGGTGCTGGCTAGCAAGAGCTTTCAGTGCTGGCACTTTTCATCTCTGAGCAATTGCTCGACGTTTGCAATTTCTCACCTGAGCTCTCTTTAGACTGCGCGAGAGGATGAGCAGAAGATTAGGTGGCTAGAGAAGCCCAGAGCCCCAGTGTTCTTAGGCCTACAAAAGCGCTTCCAAGGAAGGGTGCTGGCTAGCAACAGCTTTCAGTGCTGGCACTTTCCATCTCTGAGCAATTGCTCGACGTTTGCAATTTCTCAGCTCGTGTGTACGAGACAGAGATAGTGACCGTGATGTTTGGTGGGTAGAGAAGCGCAAAGCCCCAGTGTTGCTGCGACTGTGAAAGCGCTTCCAAGGAAGGGTGCTGGCTAGTAACAGCTTTCAGTGCTGGCACTTTCCATCTCTGAGCAATTGCTCGACGTTTGCAATTTCTCAGCTCGTGTGTACGAGACAGAGATAGTGACCGTGATGTTTGGTGGGTAGAGAAGCGCAAAGCCGCAGTGTTGCTGCGCCTGTGAAAGCGCTTCCAAGGAAGGGTGTTGGCTAGCAACAGCTTTCAGTGCTGGCACTTTTCATCTCTGAGCAATTGCTCGACGTTTGCAATTTCTCACCTGAGCGCTCTTTAGACTGCGCGAGAGGATGAGCAGAAGGTTAGGTGGCTAGAGAAGTGCAAAGCCCCAGTGTTCTTAGGCCTACAAAAGCCCTTGCAAGGAAGGGTGCTGGCTAGCAACAGCTTTCAGTGCTGGCACTTTTCATCTCTGAGCAATTGCTCGAAATTTGCAATTTCTCAGCTCGTGTCTACGAGACAGATAGATAGTGACCGTGACGTTTGGTGGCTAGAGAAGCGCAAAGCCCCAGTGTTGCTGCGCCTGTGAAAGCGCTTCCAAGGAAGGGTGCTGGCTAGCAACAGCTTTCAGTGCTGGCACTTTTCATCTCTGAGCAATTGGTCAACGTTTGCAATTTCTCCCCTCAGCTCTCTTTAGACTGCGCGAGAGGATGAGCAGAAGAGTAGGTGGCTAGAGAAGCCCAGAGCCCCACTGTTCTTAGGCCTACAAAAGCGCTTCCAAGGAAGGGTGCTGGCTAGCAAGAGCTTTCAGTGCTGGCACTTTTCATCTCTGAGCAATTGCTCGACGTTTGCAATTTCTCACCTGAGCTCTCTTTAGAGTGCGCGAGAGGATGAGCAGAAGAGTAGGTGGCTAGAGAAGCCCAGAGCCCCAGTGTTCTTAGGCCTACAAGAGTGCTTCCAAGGAAGGGTGCTGGCTAGCAACAGCTTTCAGTGCTGGCACTTTTCATCTCTGAGCAATTGCTCGACGTTTGCAATTTCTCAACTCGTATCTACGAGACGGAAAGAGAATGACCGTGATGTTTGGTGGCTAGAGAAGCGCAAAGCTCCAGTGTTGCTGCGCCTGTGAAAGCGCTTCCAAGGAAGGGTGCTGGCTAGCAACAGCTTTCAGTGCTGGCACTTTTCATCTCTGAGCAATTGCTCGACGTTTGCAATTTCTCACCTGAGCTCTCTTTAGAGTGCGCGAGAGGATGAGCAGAAGAGTAGGTGGCTAGAGAAGCCCAGAGCCCCACTGTTCTTAGGCCTACAAGAGCATTTCCAAGGACGGGTGCTGGCTAGCAACAGCTTTCAGTGCTGACACTTTTCATCTCTGAGCAATTGCTCGACGTTTGCAATTTCTCAGCTCGTGTCTACGAGACGGAAAGAGAATGACCATGACGTTTGGTGGCTAGAGAAGCGCAAAGCCCCAGTGTTGCTGCACCTGTGAAAGCGCTTCCAAGGAAGGGTGCTGGCTAGCCACAGCTTTCAGTGCTGGCACTTTTCATCTCTGAGCAATTGCTCAACGTTTGCAATCTCTCACCTGAGCTCTCTTTAGACTGCGCGAGAGGATGAGCAGAAGATTAGGTGGCTAGAGAAGCCCAGAGCCGCAGTGTTCTAAGGCCTACAAAAGCGCTTCCAAGGAAGGGTGCTGGCTAGCAACCGCTTTCAGTGCTGGCACTTTTCATCTCTGAGCAATTGCTCGACGTTTGCAATTTCTCAGCTCTTGTCTACGAAACAGAGAGATAGTGACCGTGACGTTTGGTGGGTAGAGAAGCGCAAAGCCCCAGTGTTGCTGCGCCTGTGAAAGCGCTTCCAAGGAAGGGTGCTGGCTAGCAAGAGCTTTCAGTGCTGGCACTTTTCATCTCTGAGCAATTGCTCGACGTTTGCAATTTCTCACCTGAGCTCTCTTTAGACTGCGCGAGAGGATGAGCAGAAGATTAGGTGGCTAGAGAAGCCCAGAGCCCCACTGTTCTTAGGGCTACAAGAGCGCTTCCAAGGAAGGGTGCTGGCTAGCAACAGCTTTCAGTGCTTGCACTTTTCATCTCTGAGCAATTGCTCGACGTTTGCAATTTCTCAGCTCTTGTCTACGAAACAGAGAGATAGTGACCGTGATTTTTGGTGGCTAGAGAAGCGCAAAGCCCCAGTGTTGCTGCGCCTGTGAAAGCGCTTCCAAGGAAGGGTGCTGGCTAGCAACTGCTTTCAGTGCTGGCACTTTTCATCTCTGAGCAATTGCTCGACGTTTGCAATTTCTCCCCTGAGCTCTCGTTAGACTGCGCGAGAGGATGAGCAGAAGATTAGGTGGCTAGAGAAGCAAAGAGCCCCAGTGTTCTTAGGGCTTCAAAAGCACTTCCAAGGAAGGGTGCTGGCTAGCAAGAGCTTTCAGTGCTGGCACTTTTCATCTCTGAGCAATTGCTCGACGTTTGCAATTTCTCACCTGAGCTCTCTTTAGAGTGCGCGAGAGGATGAGCAGAAGATTAGGTGGCTAGAGAAGCCCAGAGCCCCACTGTTCTTAGGCCTACAAAAGCGCTTCCAAGGAAGGGTGCTGGCTAGCAACAGCTTTCAGTGCTGGCACTTTCCATCTCTGAGCAATTGCTCGACTTTTGCAATTTCTCAGCTCGTGTGTACGAGACAGAGATAGTGACCGTGATGTTTGGTGGGTAGAGAAGCGCAAAGCCCCAGTGTTGCTGCGCCTGTGAAAGCGCTTCCAAGGAAGGGTGCTGGCTAGTAACAGCTTTCAGTGCTGGCACTTTCCATCTCTGAGCAATTGCTCGACGTTTGCAATTTCTCAGCTCGTGTGTACGAGACAGAGATAGTGACCGTGATGTTTGGTGGGTAGAGAAGCGCAAAGCCCCAGTGTTGCTGCGCCTGTGAAAGCGCTTCCAAGGAAGGGTGTTGGCTAGCAACAGCTTTCAGTGCTGGCACTTTTCATCTCTGAGCAATTGCTCGACGTTTGCAATTTCTCACCTGAGCGCTCTTTAGACTGCGCGAGAGGATGAGCAGAAGGTTAGGTGGCTAGAGAAGTGCAAAGCCCCAGTGTTCTTAGGCCTACAAAAGCGCTTCCAAGGAAGGGTGCTGGCTAGCAAGAGCTTTCAGTGCTGGCACTTTTCATCTCTGAGCAATTGCTCGACGTTTGCAATTTCTCACCTGAGCTCTCTTTAGACTGCGCGAGAGGATGAGCAGAAGAGTAGGTGGCTAGAGAAGCCCAGAGCCGCAGTGTTCTTAGGCCTACAAAAGCGCTTCCAAGGAAGGGTGCTGGCTAGCAACAGCTTTCAGTGCTGCCACTTTTCATCTTTGAACAGTTGCTCGACGTTTGCAATTTCTCAGCTCTTGTCTACGAGACTGAAAGAGAATGACCGTGATGTTTGGTGGCTAGAGAAGCGCAAAGCCCCAGTGTTGCTGCGCCTGTGAAAGCGCTTCCAAGGAAGGGTGCTGGCTAGCCACAGCTTTCAGTGCTGGCACTTTTCATCTCTGAGCAATTGCTCGACGTTTGCAATTTCTCACCTGAGCTCTCTTTAGAGTGCGCGAGAGGATGAGCAGAAGATTAGGTGGCTAGAGAAGCCCAGAGCCCCAGTGTTCTTAGGGCTACAAGAGCGCTTCCAAGGAAGGGTGCTGGCTAGCAACAGCTTTCAGTGCTGGCACTTTTCATCTCTGAGCAATTGCTCGACGTTTGCAATTTCTCAGCTCTTATCTACGAAACAGAGAGATAGTGACCGTGATGTTTGGTGGCTAGAGAAGCGCAAAGCCCCAGTGTTGCTGCGCCTGTGAAAGCGCTTCCAAGGAAGGCTGCTGGCTAGCAACAGCTTTCAGTGCTGGCACTTTTCATCTCTGAGCAATTGCTCGACGTTTGCAATTTCTCACCTGAGCGCTCTTTAGACTGCGCGAGAGGATGAGCAGAAGATTAGGTGGCTAGAGAAGCCCAGAGCCCCAGTGTTCTTAGGGCTACAAAAGCACTTCCAAGGAAGGGTGCTGGCTAGCAAGAGCTTTCAGTGCTGGCACTTTTCATCTCTGAGCAATTGCTCGACGTTTGCAATTTGTCACCTGAGCTCTCTTTAGACTGCGCGAGAGGATGAGCAGAAGATTAGGTGGCTAGAGAAGCCCAGAGCCCCAGTGTTCTTAGGCCTACAAGAGCGCTTCCAAGGAAGGCTGCTGGCTAGCAAGAGCTTTCAGTGCTGGCACTTTTCATCTCTGAGCAATTGCTCGACGTTTGCAATTTCTCCCCTGAGCTCTCTTTAGACTGCGCGAGAGGATGAGCAGAAGATTAGGTGGCTAGAGAAGCCCAGAGCCCCAGTGTTCTTAGGGCTACAAAAGCGCTTCCAAGGAAGGGTGCTGGCTAGCAACAGCTTTCAGTGCTGGCACTTTCCATCTCTGAGCAATTGCTCGACGTTTGCAATTTCTCAGCTCGTGTGTACGAGACGGAAAGAGAATGACCATGACGTTTGGTGGCTAGAGAAGCGCAAAGCCCCAGTGTTGCTGCGCCTGTGAAAGCGCTTCCAAGGAAGGGTGCTGGCTAGCAACAGCTTTCAGTGCTGGCACTTTTCATCTCTGAGCAATTGCTCAACGTTTGCAATTTCTCACCTGACCTCTCTTTAGACTGCGCGAGAGGATGAGCAGAAGATTAGGTGGCTAGAGAAGCCCAGAGCCCCAGTGTTCTTAGGGCTACAAGAGCGCTTCCAAGGAAGGGTGCTGGCTAGTAACAGCTTTCAGTGCTGGCACTTTTCATCTCTGAGCAATTGCTCGACGTTTGCAATTTCTCAGCTCGTGTCTACGAGACGGAAAGAGAATGACCATGACGTTTGGTGGCTAGAGAAGCGCAAAGCCCCAGTGTTGCTGCGCCTGTGAAAGCGCTTCCAAGGAAGGGTTCTGGCTAGCAAGAGCTTTCAGTGCTGGCACTTTTCATCTCTGAGCAATTGCTCAACGTTTGCAATCTCTCACCTGAGCTCTCTTTAGACTGCGCGAGAGGATGAGCAGAAGGTTAGGTGGCTAGAGAAGCGCAAAGCCCCACTGTTCTTAGGGCTACAAGAGCGTTTCCAAGGAAGGGGACTGGCTAGCAACAGCTTTCAGTGCTGGCACTTTTCATCTCTGAGCAATTGCTCGACGTTTGCAATTTCTCAGCTCCTGTCCACGAGACGGAGAGATAGTGACCCTGACGTTTGGTGGCTAGAGAAGCGCAAAGCCCCAGTGTTGCTGCGCCTGTGAAAGCGCTTCCAAGGAAGGGTGCTGGCTAGCAAGAGCTTTCAGTGCTGGCACTTTTCATCTCTGAGCAATTGCTCGACGTTTGCAATTTCTCACCTGAGCTCTCTTTAGACTGCACGAGAGGATGAGCAAAAGATTAGGTGGCTAGAGAAGCCCAGAGCTTCGGAGTTCTTAGGGCTACAAAAGCGCTTCCAAGGAAGGGTGCTGGCTAGCCACAGCTTTCAGTGCTGGCACTTTTCATCTCTGAGCAATTGCTCGACGTTTGCAATTTCTCAGCTCGTATCTACCAGACGGAGAGATAGTGACCGTGATGTTTGGTGGGTAGAGAAGCGCAAAGCCCCAGTGTTGCTGCGCCTGTGAAAGCGCTTCCAAGGAAGGGTGCTGGCTAGCAACAGCTTTCAGTGCTGGCACTTTTCATCTCTGAGCAATTGCTGGACGTTTGCAATTTCTCCCCTGACCTCTCTTTAGACTGCGCGAGAGGATGAGCAGAAGATTAGGTGGCTAGAGAAGCCCAGAGCCCCACTGTTCTTAGGGCTACAAAAGCGCTTCCAAGGAAGGGTGCTGGCTAGCAACAGCTTTCAGTGCTGGCACTTTTCCTCTCTGAGCAATTGCTCGACGTTTGCAATTTCTCAGCTCGTGTCTACGAGAAGGAAAGACAATGACCATGACGTTTGGTGGCTAGAGAAGCGCAAAGCCCCAGTGTTGCTGCGCCTGTGAAAGCGCTTCCAAGGAAGGGTGCTGGCTAGCAACAGCTTTCAGTGCTGGCACTTTTCATCTCTGAGCAATTGCTCGACGTTTGCAATTCCTCACCTGAGATCTCTTTAGACTGCGCGAGAGGATGAGCAGAAGAGTAGGTGGCTAGAGAAATACAGAGCCCCAGTGTTCTTAGGGCTACAAAAGCGCTTCCAAGGAAGGGTGCTGGCTAGCAACAGCTTTCAGTGCTGCCAGTTTTCATCTCTGAGCAATTGCTGGATGTTTTCAATTTCTTACCTGAGCTCTCTTTAGACTGCGCGAGAGGATGAGCAGAAGATTAGGTGGCTAGAGAAGCCCAGAGCCCCACTGTTCTTAGGCCTACAAAAGCACTTCCAAGGAAGGGTGCTGGCTAGCAACAGCTTTCAGTGCTGGCACTTTTCATCTCTGAGCAATTGCTCGACGTTTGCAATTTCTCAGCTCTTGTCTACGAAACAGAGAGATAGTGACCGTGACGTTTGGTGGGTAGAGAAGCGCAAAGCCCCAGTGTTGCTGCGCCTGTGAAAGCGCTTCCAAGGAAGGGTGCTGGCTAGCAAGAGCTTTCAGTGCTGGCACTTTTCATCTCTGAGCAATTGCTCGACGTTTGCAATTTCTCCCCTGACCTCTCTTTAGACTGCGCGAGAGGATGAGCAGAAGATTAGGTGGCTAGAGAAGCCCAGAGCTTCGGAGTTCTTAGGCCTACAAGAGCGCTTCCAAGGAAGGGTGCTGGCTAGCAACAGCTTTCAGTGCTGGCACTTTTCATCTCTGAGCAATTGCTCGACGTTTGCAATTTCTCAGCTCTTGTCTACGAAACAGAGAGATAGTGACCGTGACGTTTGGTGGCTAGAGAAGCGCAAAGCCCCAGTGTTGCTGCGCCTGTGAAAGCGCTTCCAAGGAAGGGTGCTGGCTAGCAAGAGCTTTCAGTGCTGGCACTTTTCATCTCTGAGCAATTGCTCGACGTTTGCAATTTCTCACCTGAGCGCTCTTTAGACTGCGCGAGAGGATGAGCAGAAGATTAGGTGGCTAGAGAAGCAAAGAGCCCCACTGTTCTAAGGGCTACAAAAGCGCTTCCAAGGAAGGGTGCTGGCTAGCAACAGCTTTCAGTGCTGGCACTTTTCATCTCTGAGCAATTGCTCGACGTTTGCAATTTCTCACCTGAGCGCTCTTTAGACTGCGCGAGAGGATGAGCAGAAGGTTAGGTGGCTAGAGAAGCGCAAAGCCCCAGTGTTCTTAGGGCTACAAAAGCGATTCCAAGGAAGGGTGCTGGCTAGCAACAGCTTTCAGTGCTGGCACTTTTCATCTCTGAGCAATTGCTCGACGTTTGCAATTTCTCACCTGAGCTCTCTTTTGACTGCGCGAGAGGATGAGCAGAAGATTAGGTGGCTAGAGAAGCCCAGAGCCCCAGTGTTCTTAGGCCTACAAGAGCGCTTCCAAGGAAGGGTGCTGGCTAGCCACAGCTTTCAGTGCTGGCACTTTTCATCTCTGAGCAATTGCTTGACGTCTGCAATTTCTCAGCTCTTTTCTACGAGACGGAGAGATAGTGATCGTGACGTTTGGTGGGTAGCCAAGCGCAAAGCTCCAGTGTTGCTGCGCCTGTGAAAGCGCTTCCAAGGAAGGGTGCTGGCTAGCAAGAGCTTTCAGTGCTGGCACTTTTCATCTCTGAGCAATTGCTCGACGTTTGCAATTTCTCACCTGAGCTCTCTTTAGACTGCGCGAGAGGATGAGCAGAAGGTTAGGTGGCTAGAGAAGCGCAAAGCCCCAGTGTTATTAGGCCTACAAAAGCGCTTCCAAGGAAGGGTGCTGGCTAGCAACAGCTTTCAGTGCTGGCACTTTTCATCTCTGAGCAATTGCTCGACGTTTGCAATTTCTCACCTGAGCTCTCTTTAGACTGCGCGAGAGGATGAGCAGAAGGTTAGGTGGCTAGAGAAGCGCAAAGCCCCACTGTTCTTAGGGCTACAAGTGCGTTTCCAAGGAAGGGGACTGGCTAGCAACAGCTTTCAGTGCTGGCACTTTTCATCTCTGAGCAATTGCTCGATGTTTGCAATTTCTCAGCTCGTGTCTACGAGACGGAGAGATAGTGACCGTGACGTTTGGTGGCTAGAGAAGCGCAAAGCCCCAGTGTTGCTGCGCCTGTGAAAGCGCTTCCAAGGAAGGGTGCTGGCTAGCAACAGCTTTCAGTGCTGGCACTTTTCATCTCTGAGCAATTGCTGGACGTTTGCAATTTCTCCCCTGAGCTCTCTTTAGACTGCACGAGAGGATGAGCAAAAGATTAGGTGGCTAGAGAAGCCCAGAGCTTCGGAGTTCTTAGGGCTACAAAAGCGCTTCCAAGGAAGGGTGCTGGCTAGCCGCAGCTTTCAGTGCTGGCACTTTTCATCTCTGAGCAATTGCTCGACGTTTGCAATTTTTCAGCTCTTATCTACCAGACGGAGAGATAGTGACCGTGATGTTTGGTGGGTAGAGAAGCGCAAAGCCCCAGTGTTGCTGCGCCTGTGAAAGCGCTTCCAAGGAAGGGTGCTGGCTAGCAAGAGCTTTCAGTGCTGGCACTTTTCATCTATGAGCAATTGCTCGACGTTTGCAATTCCTCACCTGAGCTCTCTTTAGACTGCGCGAGAGGATGAGCAGAAGATTAGGTGGCTAGAGAAGCCCAGAGCCCCACTGTTCTTAGGGTTACAAAAGCGCTTCCAAGGAAGGGTGCTGGCTAGCAAGAGCTTTCAGTGCTGCCACTTTTCATCTCTGAGCAATTGCTGGATGTTTGCAATTTCTTACCTGAGCTCTCTTTAGACTGCGCGAGAGGATGAGCAGAAGATTAGGTGGCTAGAGAAGCCCAGAGCCCCAGTGTTCTTAGGCCTACAAAAGCGCTTCTAAGGAAGGGTGCTGGCTATCAACAGCTTTCAGTGCTGGCACTTTTCATGTTTGAGTAATTGCTCGACGTTTGCAATTTCTCAGCTCTTATCTACGAGACAGAGAGATAGTGACCGTGACGTTTGGTGGCTAGAGAAGCGCAAAGCCCCAGTGTTGCTGCGCCTGTGAAAGCGCTTCCAAGGAAGGGTGCTGGCTAGCAAGAGCTTTCAGTGCTGGCACTTTTCATCTCTGAGCAATTGCTCGACGTTTGCAATTTCTCCCCTGACCTCTCTTTAGACTGCGCGAGAGGATGAGCAGAAGATTAGGTGGCTAGAGAAGCCCAGAGCCCCACTGTTCTTAGGGCTACAAAAGCACTTCCAAGGAAGGGTGCTGGCTAGCAACAGCTTTCAGTGCTGGCACTTTTCATCTCTGAGCAATTGCTCGACGTTTGCAATTTCTCAGCTCTTGTCTACGAAACAGAGAGATAGTGACCGTGACGTTTGGTGGCTAGAGAAGCGCAAAGCCCCAGTGTTGCTGCGCCTGTGAAAGCGCTTCCAAGGAAGGGTGCTGGCTAGCAACAGCTTTCAGTGCTGGCACTTTTCATCTCTGAGCAATTGCTCGACGTTTGCAATTTCTCACCTGACCTCTCTTTAGACTGCGCGAGAGGATGAGCAGAAGATTAGGTGGCTAGAGAAGCCCAGAGCCCCACTGTTCTTAGGCCTACAAGAGCGCTTCCAAGGAAGGGTGCTGGCTAGCAACAGCTTTCAGTGCTGGCACTTTTCATCTCTGAGCAATTGCTCGACGTTTGCAATTTCTCAGCTCGTGTCTACGAGACAGAGAGATAGTGACCGTGACGTTTGGTGGCTAGAGAAGCGCAAAGCCCCAGTGTTGCTGCGCCTGTGAAAGCGCTTCCAAGGAAGGGTGCTGGCTAGCAAGAGCTTTCAGTGCTGGCACTTTTCATCTCTGAGCAATTGCTCGACGTTTGCAATTTCTCCCCTGACCTCTCTTTAGACTGCGCGAGAGGATGAGCAGAAGATTAGGTGGCTAGAGAAGCCCAGAGCCCCACTGTTCTTAGGGCTACAAAAGCACTTCCAAGGAAGGGTGCTGGCTAGCAACAGCTTTCAGTGCTGGCACTTTTCATCTCTGAGCAATTGCTCGACGTTTGCAATTTCTCAGCTCTTGTCTACGAAACAGAGAGATAGTGACCGTGACGTTTGGTGGCTAGAGAAGCGCAAAGCCCCAGTGTTGCTGCGCCTGTGAAAGCGCTTCCAAGGAAGGGTGCTGGCTAGCAACAGCTTTCAGTGCTGGCACTTTTCATCTCTGAGCAATTGCTCGACGTTTGCAATTTCTCACCTGACCTCTCTTTAGACTGCGCGAGAGGATGAGCAGAAGATTAGGTGGCTAGAGAAGCCCAGAGCCCCACTGTTCTTAGGCCTACAAGAGCGCTTCCAAGGAAGGGTGCTGGCTAGCAACAGCTTTCAGTGCTGGCACTTTTCATCTCTGAGCAATTGCTCGACGTTTGCAATTTCTCAGCTCGTGTCTACGAAACAGAGAGATAGTGACCGTGACGTTTGGTGGCTAGAGAAGCGCAAAGCCCCAGTGTTGCTGCGCCTGTGAAAGCGCTTCCAAGGAAGGGTGCTGGCTAGCAACAGCTTTCAGTGCTGGCACTTTTCATCTCTGAGCAATTGCTCGACGTTTGCAATTTCTCACCTGAGCGCTCTTTAGACTGCGCGAGAGGATGAGCAGAAGATTAGGTGGCTAGAGAAGCAAAGAGCCCCACTGTTCTAAGGGCTACAAAAGCGCTTCCAAGGAAGGGTGCTGGCTAGCAACAGCTTTCAGTGCTGGCACTTTTCATCTCTGAGCAATTGCTCGACGTTTGCAATTTCTCACCTGAGCGCTCTTTAGACTGCGCGAGAGGATGAGCAGAAGGTTAGGTGGCTAGAGAAGCGCAAAGCCCCAGTGTTCTTAGGGCTACAAAAGCGCTTCCAAGGAAGGGTGCTGGCTAGCAAGAGCTTTCAGTGCTGGCACTTTTCATCTCTGAGCAATTGCTCGACGTTTGCAATTTCTCACCTGAGCGCTCTTTAGACTGCGCGAGAGGATGAGCAGAAGATTAGGTGGCTAGAGAAGCCCAGAGCCCCACTGTTCTAAGGGCTACAAAAGCGCTTCCAAGGAAGGGTGCTGGCTAGCAAGAGCTTTCAGTGCTGGCACTTTTCATCTCTGAGCAATTGCTCGACGTTTGCAATTTCTCACCTGAGCTCTCTTTTGACTGCGCGAGAAGATGAGCAGAAGATTAGGTGGCTAGAGAAGCCCAGAGCCCCACTGTTCTTAGGCCTACAAAAGCGCTTCCAAGGAAGGGTGCTGGCTAGCAACAGCTTTCAGTGCTGGCACTTTTCATGTTTGAGTAATTGCTCGACGTTTGCAATTTCTCAGCTCTTATCTACGAGACAGAGAGATAGTGACCGTGACGTTTGGTGGGTAGAGAAGCGCAAAGCCCCAGTGTTGCTGCGCCTGTGAAAGCGCTTCCAAGGAAGGGTGCTGGCTAGCAACAGCTTTCAGTGCTGGCACTTTTCATCTCTGAGCAATTGCTCGACGTTTGCAATTTCTCCCCTGACCTCTCTTTAGACTGCGCGAGAGGATGAGCAGAAGATTAGGTGGCTAGAGAAGCCCAGAGCCCCACTGTTCTTAGGGCTACAAAAGCGCTTCCAAGGAAGGGTGCTGGCTAGCCACAGCTTTCAGTGCTGGCACTTTTCATCTCTGAGCAATTGCTCGACGTTTGCAATTTCTCAGCTCGTGTCTACGAGAAGGAAAGACAATGACCATGACGTTTGGTGGCTAGAGAAGCGCAAAGCCCCAGTGTTGCTGCGCCTGTGAAAGCGCTTCCAAGGAAGGGTGCTGGCTAGCAACAGCTTTCAGTGCTGGCACTTTTCATCTCTGAGCAATTGCTCGATGTTTGCAATTTCTCCCCTGACCTCTCTTTAGACTGCGCGAGAGGATGAGCAGAAGATTAGGTGGCTAGAGAAGCCCAGAGCCGCAGTGTTCTTAGGCCTACAAAAGCGCTTCCAAGGAAGGGTGCTGGCTAGCAACAGCTTTCAGTGCTGGCACTTTTCATCTCTGAGCAATTGCTCGACGTTTGCAATTTATCAGCTCGTGTCTACGAGAAGGAAAGACAATGACCGTGATGTTTGGTGGGTAGAGAAGCGCAAAGCCCCAGTGTTGCTGCGCCTGTGAAAGCGCTTCCAAGGAAGGGTGCTGGCTAGCAAGAGCTTTCAGTGCTGGCACTTTTCATCTCTGAGCAATTGATCGACGTTTGCAATTCCTCACCTGAGATCTCTTTAGACTGCGCGAGAGGATGAGCAGAAGATTAGGTGGCTAGAGAAGCCCAGAGCCCCAGTGTTCTTAGGGCTACAAAAGCGCTTCTAAGGAAGGGTGCTGGCTAGCAACAGCTTTCAGTGCTGGCACTTTTCATGTTTGAGTAATTGCTCGACGTTTGCAATTTCTCAGCTCTTATCTACGAGACAGAGAGATAGTGACCGTGACGTTTGGTGGCTAGAGAAGCGCAAAGCCCCAGTGTTGCTGCGCCTGTGAAAGCGCTTCCAAGGAAGGGTGCTGGCTAGCAAGAGCTTTCAGTGCTGGCACTTTTCATCTCTGAGCAATTGCTCGACGTTTGCAATTTCTCCCCTGACCTCTCTTTAGACTGCGCGAGAGGATGAGCAGAAGATTAGGTGGCTAGAGAAGCCCAGAGCCCCACTGTTCTTAGGGCTACAAAAGCACTTCCAAGGAAGGGTGCTGGCTAGCAACAGCTTTCAGTGCTGGCACTTTTCATCTCTGAGCAATTGCTCGACGTTTGCAATTTCTCAGCTCTTGTCTACGAAACAGAGAGATAGTGACCGTGACGTTTGGTGGCTAGAGAAGCGCAAAGCCCCAGTGTTGCTGCGCCTGTGAAAGCGCTTCCAAGGAAGGGTGCTGGCTAGCAACAGCTTTCAGTGCTGGCACTTTTCATCTCTGAGCAATTGCTCGACGTTTGCAATTTCTCACCTGACCTCTCTTTAGACTGCGCGAGAGGATGAGCAGAAGATTAGGTGGCTAGAGAAGCCCAGAGCCCCACTGTTCTTAGGCCTACAAGAGCGCTTCCAAGGAAGGGTGCTGGCTAGCAACAGCTTTCAGTGCTGGCACTTTTCATCTCTGAGCAATTGCTCGACGTTTGCAATTTCTCAGCTCGTGTCTACGAAACAGAGAGATAGTGACCGTGACGTTTGGTGGCTAGAGAAGCGCAAAGCCCCAGTGTTGCTGCGCCTGTGAAAGCGCTTCCAAGGAAGGGTGCTGGCTAGCAACAGCTTTCAGTGCTGGCACTTTTCATCTCTGAGCAATTGCTCGACGTTTGCAATTTCTCACCTGAGCGCTCTTTAGACTGCGCGAGAGGATGAGCAGAAGATTAGGTGGCTAGAGAAGCAAAGAGCCCCACTGTTCTAAGGGCTACAAAAGCGCTTCCAAGGAAGGGTGCTGGCTAGCAACAGCTTTCAGTGCTGGCACTTTTCATCTCTGAGCAATTGCTCGACGTTTGCAATTTCTCACCTGAGCGCTCTTTAGACTGCGCGAGAGGATGAGCAGAAGGTTAGGTGGCTAGAGAAGCGCAAAGCCCCAGTGTTCTTAGGGCTACAAAAGCGCTTCCAAGGAAGGGTGCTGGCTAGCAAGAGCTTTCAGTGCTGGCACTTTTCATCTCTGAGCAATTGCTCGACGTTTGCAATTTCTCACCTGAGCGCTCTTTAGACTGCGCGAGAGGATGAGCAGAAGATTAGGTGGCTAGAGAAGCCCAGAGCCCCACTGTTCTAAGGGCTACAAAAGCGCTTCCAAGGAAGGGTGCTGGCTAGCAAGAGCTTTCAGTGCTGGCACTTTTCATCTCTGAGCAATTGCTCGACGTTTGCAATTTCTCACCTGAGCTCTCTTTTGACTGCGCGAGAAGATGAGCAGAAGATTAGGTGGCTAGAGAAGCCCAGAGCCCCACTGTTCTTAGGCCTACAAGAGCGCTTCCAAGGAAGGGTGCTGGCTAGCAACAGCTTTCAGTGCTGGCACTTTTCATGTTTGAGTAATTGCTCGACGTTTGCAATTTCTCAGCTCTTATCTACGAGACAGAGAGATAGTGACCGTGACGTTTGGTGGGTAGAGAAGCGCAAAGCCCCAGTGTTGCTGCGCCTGTGAAAGCGCTTCCAAGGAAGGGTGCTGGCTAGCAACAGCTTTCAGTGCTGGCACTTTTCATCTCTGAGCAATTGCTCGACGTTTGCAATTTCTCCCCTGACCTCTCTTTAGACTGCGCGAGAGGATGAGCAGAAGATTAGGTGGCTAGAGAAGCCCAGAGCCCCACTGTTCTTAGGGCTACAAAAGCGCTTCCAAGGAAGGGTGCTGGCTAGCCACAGCTTTCAGTGCTGGCACTTTTCATCTCTGAGCAATTGCTCGACGTTTGCAATTTCTCAGCTCGTGTCTACGAGAAGGAAAGACAATGACCATGACGTTTGGTGGCTAGAGAAGCGCAAAGCCCCAGTGTTGCTGCGCCTGTGAAAGCGCTTCCAAGGAAGGGTGCTGGCTAGCAACAGCTTTCAGTGCTGGCACTTTTCATCTCTGAGCAATTGCTCGATGTTTGCAATTTCTCCCCTGACCTCTCTTTAGACTGCGCGAGAGGATGAGCAGAAGATTAGGTGGCTAGAGAAGCCCAGAGCCGCAGTGTTCTTAGGCCTACAAAAGCGCTTCCAAGGAAGGGTGCTGGCTAGCAACAGCTTTCAGTGCTGGCACTTTTCATCTCTGAGCAATTGCTCGACGTTTGCAATTTATCAGCTCGTGTCTACGAGAAGGAAAGACAATGACCGTGATGTTTGGTGGGTAGAGAAGCGCAAAGCCCCAGTGTTGCTGCGCCTGTGAAAGCGCTTCCAAGGAAGGGTGCTGGCTAGCAAGAGCTTTCAGTGCTGGCACTTTTCATCTCTGAGCAATTGATCGACGTTTGCAATTCCTCACCTGAGATCTCTTTAGACTGCGCGAGAGGATGAGCAGAAGATTAGGTGGCTAGAGAAGCCCAGAGCCCCAGTGTTCTTAGGGCTACAAAAGCGCTTCCAAGGAAGGGTGCTGGCTAGCAACAGCTTTCAGTGCTGGCACTTTTCATCTCTGAGCAATTGCTCGACGTTTGCAATTTCTCAGCTCGTGTCTACGAAACAGAGAGATAGTGACCGTGACGTTTGGTGGGTAGAGAAGCGCAAAGCCCCAGTGTTGCTGCGCCTGTGAAAGCGCTTCCAAGGAAGGGTGCTGGCTAGCAACAGCTTTCAGTGCTGGCACTTTTCATCTCTGAGCAATTGCTCGACGTTTGCAATTTCTCCCCTGAGCTCTCTTTAGACTGCGCGAGAGGATGAGCAGAAGATTAGGTGGCTAGAGAAGCCCAGAGCCCCACTGTTCTAAGGGCTACAAAAGCGCTTCCAAGGAAGGGTGCTGGCTAGCAACAGCTTTCAGTGCTGGCACTTTTCATCTCTGAGCAATTGCTCGACGTTTGCAATTTCTCACCTGAGCGCTCTTTAGACTGCGCGAGAGGATGAGCAGAAGGTTAGG
The DNA here is from genome assembly GCA_037962945.1 of Sarcoramphus papa. Lineage (NCBI taxonomy): Eukaryota > Metazoa > Chordata > Aves > Accipitriformes > Cathartidae > Sarcoramphus > Sarcoramphus papa. The sequence continues at coordinate 97,934,482 of CM075586.1, forward strand.
TGGCTAGAGAAGCGCAAAGCCCCAGTGTTCTTAGGGCTACAAAAGCGCTTCCAAGGAAGGGGGCTGGCTAGCAACAGCTTTCAGTGCTGCCACTTTTCATCTCTGAGCAATTGCTGGACGTTTGCAATTTCTCACCTGAGCTCTCTTTTGACTGCGCGAGAAGATGAGCAGAAGATTAGGTGGCTAGAGAAGCCCAGAGCCCCAGTGTTCTTAGGCCTACAAGAGCGCTTCCAAGGAAGGGTGCTGGCTAACCACAGCTTTCAGTGCTGGCACTTTTCATGTTTGAGTAATTGCTCGACGTTTGCAATTTCTCAGCTCTTATCTACGAGACAGAGAGATAGTGACCGTGACGTTAGGTGGGTAGAGAAGCGCAAAGCCCCAGTGTTGCTGCGCCTGTGAAAGCGCTTCCAAGGAAGGGTGCTGGCTAGCAACAGCTTTCAGTGCTGGCACTTTTCATCTCTGAGCAATTGCTGGACGTTTGCAATTTCTCCCCTGACCTCTCTTTAGACTGCGCGAGAGGATGAGCAGAAGATTAGGTGGCTAGAGAAGCCCAGAGCCCCACTGTTCTTAGGCCTACAAAAGCGCTTCCAAGGAAGGGTGCTGGCTAGCCACAGCTTTCAGTGCTGGCACTTTTCATCTCTGAGCAATTGCTCGACGTTTGCAATTTCTCAGCTCGTGTCTACGAGAAGGAAAGAAAATGACCATGACGTTTGGTGGCTAGAGAAGCGCAAAGCCCCAGTGTTGCTGCGCCTGTGAAAGCGCTTCCAAGGAAGGGTGCTGGCTAGCAACAGCTTTCAGTGCTGGCACTTTTCATCTCTGAGCAATTGCTCGACGTTTGCAATTTCTCCCCTGACCTCTCTTTAGACTGCGCGAGAGGATGAGCAGAAGATTAGGTGGCTAGAGAAGCCCAGAGCCGCAGTGTTCTTAGGCCTACAAAAGCGCTTCCAAGGAAGGGTGCTGGCTAGCAACAGCTTTCAGTGCTGGCACTTTTCATCTCTGAGCAATTGCTCGACGTTTGCAATTTATCAGCTCGTGTCTACGAGAAGGAAAGACAATGACCGTGATGTTTGGTGGGTAGAGAAGCGCAAAGCCCCAGTGTTGCTGCGCCTGTGAAAGCGCTTCCAAGGAAGGGTGCTGGCTAGCAAGAGCTTTCAGTGCTGGCACTTTTCATCTCTGAGCAATTGCTCGACGTTTGCAATTCCTCACCTGAGCTCTCTTTAGACTGCGCGAGAGGATGAGCAGAAGATTAGGTGGCTAGAGAAGCCCAGAGCCCCACTGTTCTTAAGGCTACAAAAGCGCTTCCAAGGAAGGGTGCTGGCTAGCAACAGCTTTCAGTGCTGGCACTTTTCATCTCTGAGCAATTGCTCGACGTTTGCAATTTCTCAGCTCGTGTCTACGAAACAGAGAGATAGTGACCGTGACGTTTGGTGGCTAGAGAAGCGCAAAGCCCCAGTGTTGCTGCGCCTGTGAAAGCGCTTCCAAGGAAGGGTGCTGGCTAGCAACAGCTTTCAGTGCTGGCACTTTTCATCTCTGAGCAATTGCTCGACGTTTGCAATTTCTCACCTGAGCTCTCTTTAGACTGCGCGAGAGGATGAGCAGAAGATTAGGTGGCTAGAGAAGCCCAGAGCCCCACTGTTCTTAGGCCTACAAAAGCGCTTCCAAGGAAGGGTGCTGGCTAGCAACAGCTTTCAGTGCTGGCACTTTTCATCTCTGAGCAATTGCTCGACGTTTGCAATTTCTCAGCTCGTGTCTACGAGAAGGAAAGACAATGACCATGACGTTTGGTGGCTAGAGAAGCGCAAAGCCCCAGTGTTGCTGCGCCTGTGAAAGCGCTTCCAAGGAAGGGTGCTGGCTAGCAACAGCTTTCAGTGCTGGCACTTTTCATCTCTGAGCAATTGCTCGACGTTTGCAATTCCTCACCTGAGATCTCTTTAGACTGCGCGAGAGGATGAGCAGAAGAGTAGGTGGCTAGAGAAGCCCAGAGCCCCACTGTTCTTAGGCCTACAAAAGCGCTTCCAAGGAAGGGTGCTGGCTAGCCACAGCTTTCAGTGCTGGCACTTTTCATGTTTGAGTAATTGCTCGACGTTTGCAATTTCTCAGCTCTTATCTACGAGACAGAGAGATAGTGACCGTGACGTTTGGTGGCTAGAGAAGCGCAAAGCCCCAGTGTTGCTGCCCCTGTGAAAGCGCTTCCAAGGAAGGGTGCTGGCTAGCAACAGCTTTCAGTGCTGGCACTTTTCATCTCTGAGCAATTGCTCGATGTTTGCAATTTCTCCCCTGAGCTCTCTTTAGACTGCGCGAGAGGATGAGCAGAAGATTAGGTGGCTAGAGAAGCCCAGAGCCCCACTGTTCTTAGGGCTACAAAAGCGCTTCCAAGGAAGGGTGCTGGCTAGCAACAGCTTTCAGTGCTGGCACTTTTCATCTCTGAGCAATTGCTCAACGTTTGCAATTTATCAGCTCGTGTCTACGAGAAGGAAAGACAATGACCATGACGTTTGGTGGGTAGAGAAGCGCAAAGCCCCAGTGTTGCTGCGCCTGTGAAAGCGCTTCCAAGGAAGGGTGCTGGCTAGCAAGAGCTTTCAGTGCTGGCACTTTTCATCTCTGAGCAATTGCTCGACGTTTGCAATTCCTCACCTGAGATCTCTTTAGACTGCGCGAGAGGATGAGCAGAAGATTAGGTGGCTAGAGAAGCCCAGAGCCGCAGTGTTCTTAGGGCTACAAAAGCACTTCCAAGGAAGGGTGCTGGCTAGCCACAGCTTTCAGTGCTGGCACTTTTCATCTCTGAGCAATTGCTCGACGTTTGCAATTTCTCAGCTCTTCTCTACGAAACAGAGAGATAGTGACCGTGACGTTTGGTGGGTAGAGAAGCGCAAAGCCCCAGTGTTGCTGCGCCTGTGAAAGCGCTTCCAAGGAAGGGTGCTGGCTAGCAACAGCTTTCAGTGCTGGCACTTTTCATCTCTGAGCAATTGCTCGACGTTTGCAATTTCTCCCCTGACCTCTCTTTAGACTGCGCGAGAGGATGAGCAGAAGATTAGGTGGCTAGAGAAGCCCAGAGCCGCAGTGTTCTTAGGCCTACAAGAGCGCTTCCAAGGAAGGGTGCTGGCTAGCAACAGCTTTCAGTGCTGGCACTTTTCATCTCTGAGCAATTGCTCGACGTTTGCAATTTCTCAGCTCGTGTCTACGAAACAGAGAGATAGTGACCATGACGTTTGGTGGGTAGAGAAGCGCAAAGCCCCAGTGTTGCTGCGCCTGTGAAAGCGCTTCCAAGGAAGGGTGCTGGCTAGCAAGAGCTTTCAGTGCTGGCACTTTTCATCTCTGAGCAATTGCTCGACGTTTGCAATCTCTCACCTGAGATCTCTTTAGACTGCGCGAGAGGATGAGCAGAAGATTAGGTGGCTAGTGAAGCCCAGAGCCCCACTGTTCTTAGGGCTACAAAAGCACTTCCAAGGAAGGGTGCTGGCTAGCCACAGCTTTCAGTGCTGGCACTTTTCATCTCTGAGCAATTGCTCGACGTTTGCAATTTCTCAGCTCTTCTCTACGAAACAGAGAGATAGTGACCGTGACGTTTGGTGGGTAGAGAAGCGCAAAGCCCCAGTGTTGCTGCGCCTGTGAAAGCGCTTCCAAGGAAGGGTGCTGGCTAGCCACAGCTTTCAGTGCTGGCACTTTTCATCTCTGAGCAATTGCTCGACGTTTGCAATTTCTCCCCTGACCTCTCTTTAGACTGCGCGAGAGGATGAGCAGAAGATTAGGTGGCTAGAGAAGCCCAGAGCCGCAGTGTTCTTAGGCCTACAAGAGCGCTTCCAAGGAAGGGTGCTGGCTAGCAACAGCTTTCAGTGCTGGCACTTTTCATCTCTGAGCAATTGCTCGACGTTTGCAATTTCTCACCTGAGCGCTCTTTAGACTGCGCGAGAGGATGAGCAGAAGATTAGGTGGCTAGAGAAGCAAAGAGCCCCACTGTTCTAAGGGCTACAAAAGCGCTTCCAAGGAAGGGTGCTGGCTAGCAACAGCTTTCAGTGCTGGCACTTTTCATCTCTGAGCAATTGCTCGACGTTTGCAATTTCTCACCTGAGCGCTCTTTAGACTGCGCGAGAGGATGAGCAGAAGGTTAGGTGGCTAGAGAAGCGCAAAGCCCCAGTGTTCTTAGGCCTACAAAAGCGCTTCCAAGGAAGGGTGCTGGCTAGCAAGAGCTTTCAGTGCTGGCACTTTTCATCTCTGAGCAATTGCTGGACGTTTGCAATTTCTCACCTGAGCTCTCTTTTGACTGCGCGAGAAGATGAGCAGAAGATTAGGTGGCTAGAGAAGCCCAGAGCCCCACTGTTCTTAGGCCTACAAGAGCGCTTCCAAGGAAGGGTGCTGGCTAGCCACAGCTTTCAGTGCTGGCACTTTTCATCTCTGAGCAATTGCTTGACGTCTGCAATTTCTCAGCTCTTTTCTACGAGACGGAGAGATAGTGACCGTGACTTTTGGTGGGTAGCCAAGCGCAAAGCTCCAGTGTTGCTGCGCCTGTGAAAGCGCTTCCAAGGAAGGGTGCTGGCTAGCAAGAGCTTTCAGTGCTGGCACTTTTCATCTCTGAGCAATTGCTGGACGTTTGCAATTTCTCACCTGAGCTCTCTTTAGACTGCGCGAGAGGATGAGCAGAAGGTTAGGTGGCTAGAGAAGCGCAAAGCCCCAGTGTTATTAGGCCTACAAAAGCGCTTCCAAGGAAGGGTGCTGGCTAGCAACAGCTTTCAGTGCTGGCACTTTTCATCTCTGAGCAATTGCTCGACGTTTGCAATTTCTCAGCTCTTGTCTACGAGACAGAAAGAGAATGACCGTGACGTTTGGTGGCTAGAGAAGCGCAAAGCCCCAGTGTTGCTGCGCCTGTGAAAGCGCTTCCAAGGAAGGGTGCCGGCTAGCAACAGCTTTCAGTGCTGGCACTTTTCATCTCTGAGCAATTGCTCGACGTTTGCAATTTCTCCCCTGAGCTCTCTTTAGACTGCGCGAGAGGATGAGCAGAAGGTTAGGTGGCTAGAGAAGCCCAGAGCCCCAGTGTTCTTAGGGCTACAAAAGCGCTTCCAAGGAAGGGTGCTGGCTAGCAAGAGCTTTCAGTGCTGGCACTTTTCATCTCTGAGCAATTGCTCGACGTTTGCAATTTCTCACCTGAGCTCTCTTTAGAGTGCGCGAGAGGATGAGCAGAAGATTAGGTGGCTAGAGAAGCCCAGAGCCCCACTGTTCTTAGGCCTACAAAAGCGCTTCCAAGGAAGGCTGCTGGCTAGCAACAGCTTTCAGTGCTGGCACTTTTCATCTCTGAGCAATTGCTCGACGTTTGCAATTTCTCAGCTCGTGTCTACGAGACGGAGAGATAGTGACCGTGACGTTTGGTGGGTAGAGAAGCGCAAAGCCCCAGTGTTGCTGTGCCTGTGAAAGCGCTTCCAAGGAAGGGTGCTGGCTAGCAACAGCTTTCAGTGCTGGCACTTTTCATCTCTGAGCAATTGCTGGACGTTTGCAATTTCTCCCCTGACCTCTCTTTTGACTGCGCAAGAGGATGAGCAGAAGAGTAGGTGGCTAGAGAAGCCCAGAGCCCCACTGTTCTTAGGCCTACAAAAGCGCTTCCAAGGAAGGGTGCTGGCTAGCAACAGCTTTCAGTGCTGGCACTTTTCATCTCTGAGCAATTGCTCGACGTTTGCAATTTCTCAGCTCGTGTCTACGAGAAGTAAAGACAATGACCATGACGTTTGGTGGCTAGAGAAGCGCAAAGCCCCAGTGTTGCTGCGCCTGTGAAAGCGCTTCCAAGGAAGGGTGCTGGCTAGCAACAGCTTTCAGTGCTGGCACTTTTCATCTCTGAGCAATTGCTCGACGTTTGCAATTTCTCACCTGAGCTCTCTTTAGACTGCGCGAGAGGATGAGCAGAAGATTAGGTGGCTAGAGAAGCCCAGAGTCCCAGTGTTCTTAGGGCTACAAAAGCACTTCCAAGGAAGGGTGCTGGCTAGCAACAGCTTTCAGTGCTGGCACTTTTCATCTCTGAGCAATTGCTCGATGTTTGCAATTTCTCAGCTCGTGTCTACGAAACAGAGAGATAGTGATCGTGACGTTTGGTGGGTAGAGAAGCGCAAAGCCCCAGTGTTGCTGCGCCTGTGAAAGCGCTTCCAAGGAAGGGTGCTGGCTAGCAACAGCTTTCAGTGCTGGCACTTTTCATCTCTGAGCAATTGCTCGACGTTTGCAATTTCTCACCTGAGCTCTCTTTAGACTGCACGAGAGGATGAGCAAAAGATTAGGTGGCTAGAGAAGCCCAGAGCTTCGGAGTTCTTAGGGCTACAAAAGCGTTTCCAAGGAAGGGTGCTGGCTAGCCACAGCTTTCAGTGCTGGCACTTTTCATCTCTGAGCAATTGCTCGACGTTTGCAATTTTTCAGCTCTTATCTACCAGACGGAGAGATAGTGACCGTGACGTTTGGTGGGTAGAGAAGCGCAAAGCCCCAGTGTTGCTGCGCCTGTGAAAGCGCTTCCAAGGAAGGGTGCTGGCTAGCAAGAGCTTTCAGTGCTGGCACTTTTCATCTCTGTTCAATTGCTCGACGTTTGCAATTTCTCCCCTGAGCGCTCTTTAGACTGCGCGAGAGGATGAGCAGAAGATTAGGTGGCTAGAGAAGCGCAAAGCCCCAGTGTTCTTAAGGCTACAAAAGCGCTTCCAAGGAAGGGTGCTGGCTAGCAACAGCTTTCAGTGCTGCCACTTTTCATCTCTGAGCAATTGCTGGATGTTTGCAATTTCTTACCTGAGCTCTCTTTATACTGCGCGAGAGGATGAGCAGAAGATTAGGTGGCTAGAGAAGCCCAGAGCCCCAGTGTTCTTAGGGCTACAAAAGCGCTTCCAAGGAAGGCTGCTAGCTAGCAACAGCTTTCAGTGCTGGCACTTTTCATGTTTGAGTAATTGCTCGACGTTTGCAATTTCTCAGCTCTTATCTACGAGACAGAGAGATAGTGACCGTGACGTTTGGTGGCTAGAGAAGCGCAAAGCCCCAGTGTTGCTGCGCCTGTGAAAGCGCTTCCAAGGAAGGGTGCTGGCTAGCAAGAGCTTTCAGTGCTGGCACTTTTCATCTCTGAGCAATTGCTCGACGTTTGCAATTTCTCCCCTGAGCTCTCTTTAGACTGCGCGAGAGGATGAGCAGAAGATTAGGTGGCTAGAGAAGCCCAGAGCCGGAGTGTTCTTAGGCCTACAAAAGCGCTTCCAAGGAAGGCTGCTGGCTAGCAACAGCTTTCAGTGCTGGCACTTTTCATCTCTGAGCAATTGCTCGACGTTTGCAATTTCTCAGCTCGTGTCTACGAAACAGAGAGATAGTGACCGTGACGTTTGGTGGGTAGAGAAGCGCAAAGCCCCAGTGTTGCTGCGCCTGTGAAAGCGCTTCCAAGGAAGGGTGCTGGCTAGCAACAGCTTTCAGTGCTGGCACTTTTCATCTCTGAGCAATTGCTCGACGTTTGCAATTTCTCACCTGAGCGCTCTTTAGACTGCGCGAGAGGATGAGCAGAAGATTAGGTGGCTAGAGAAGCAAAGAGCCCCAGTGTTCTAAGGGCTACAAAAGCGCTTCCAAGGAAGGGTGCTGGCTAGCAACAGCTTTCAGTGCTGGCACTTTTCATCTCTGAGCAATTGCTCGACGTTTGCAATTTCTCACCTGAGCTCTCTTTAGACTGCGCGAGAGGATGAGCAGAAGGTTAGGTGGCTAGAGAAGCGCAAAGCCCCAGTGTTCTTAGGGCTACAAGAGCGCTTCCAAGGAAGGGTGCTGGCTAGCAACAGCTTTCAGTGCTGGCACTTTTCATCTCTGAGCAATTGCTCGACGTTTGCAATTTCTCACCTGAGCTCTCTTTAGACTGCGCGAGAGGATGAGCAGAAGATTAGGTGGCTAGAGAAGCCCAGAGCCCCAGTGTTCTTAGGCCTACAAGAGCGCTTCCAAGGAAGGGTGCTGGCTAGCAACAGCTTTCAGTGCTGGCACTTTTCATCTCTGAGCAATTGCTTGACGTCTGCAATTTCTCAGCTCTTTTCTACGAGACGGAGAGATAGTGATCGTGACGTTTGGTGGGTAGCCAAGCGCAAAGCTCCAGTGTTGCTGCGCCTGTGAAAGCGCTTCCAAGGAAGGGTGCTGGCTAGCAACAGCTTTCAGTGCTGGCACTTTTCATCTCTGAGCAATTGCTCGACGTTTGCAATTTCTCACCTGAGCTCTCTTTAGACTGCGCGAGAGGATGAGCAGAAGGTTAGGTGGCTAGAGAAGCGCAAAGCCCCAGTGTTCTTAGGGCTACAAAAGCGCGTCCAAGGAAGGGTGCTGGCTAGCAACAGCTTTCAGTGCTGGCACTTTTCATCTCTGAGCAATTGCTCGACGTTTGCAATTTCTCAGCTCGTGTCTACGAGATGGAGATATAGTGATCGTGACGTTTGGTGGGTAGCCAAGCGCAAAGCCCCAGTGTTGCTGCGCCTGTGAAAGCGCTTCCAAGGAAGGGTGCTGGCTAGCAACAGCTTTCAGTGCTGGCACTTTTCATCTCTGAGCAATTGCTCGACGTTTGCAATTCCTCACCTGAGATCTCTTTAGAGTGCGCGAGAGGATGAGCAGAAGAGTAGGTGGCTAGAGAAGCCCAGAGCCCCAGTGTTCTTAGGCCTACAAGAGCGTTTCCAAGGAAGGGTGCTGGCTAGCAAGAGCTTTCAGTGCTGGCACTTTTCATCTCTGAGCAATTGCTGGACGTTTGCAATTTCTCACCTGAGCTCTCTTTAGAGTGCGCGAGAGGATGAGCAGAAGATTAGGTGGCTAGAGAAGCCCAGAGCCCCACTGTTCTTAGGCCTACAAGAGTGCTTCCAAGGAAGGGTGCTGGCTAGCAACAGCTTTCAGTGCTGGCACTTTTCATCTCTGAGCAATTGCTCGACGTTTGCAATTTCTCAGCTCTTGTCTACGAGACAGAAAGAGAATGACCGTGACGTTTGGTGGCTAGAGAAGCGCAAAGCCCCAGTGTTGCTGCGCCTACAAAAGCGCTTCCACGGAACGGTGCCGGCTAGCAACAGCTTTCAGTGCTGGCACTTTTCATCTCTGAGCAATTGCTCGACGTTTGCAATTTCTCACCTGAGCTCTCTTTAGACTGCGCGAGAGGATGAGCAGAAGGTTAGGTGGCTAGAGAAGCCCAGAGCCCCAGTGTTCTTAGGCCTACAAAAGCGCTTCCAAGGAAGGGTGCTGGCTAGCAACAGCTTTCAGTGCTGGCACTTTTCATCTCTGAGCAATTGCTCGACGTTTGCAATTTCTCACCTGAGCTCTCTTTAGACTGCACGAGAGGATGAGCAGAAGGTTAGGTGGCTAGAGAGGCGCAAAGCCCCAGTGTTCTTAGGCCTACAAAAGCGCTTCCAAGGAAGGGTGCTGGCTAGCAACAGCTTTCAGTGCTGGCACTTTTCATCTCTGAGCAATTGCTCGACGTTTGCAATTTCTCACCTGAGCTCTCTTTAGACTGCGCGAGAGGATGAGCAGAAGATTAGGTGGCTAGAGAAGCCCAGAGCCCCACTGTTCTTAGGGCTACAAAAGCGTTTCCAAGGAAGGGGGCTGGCTAGCAACAGCTTTCAGTGCTGGCACTTTTCATCTCTGAGCAATTGCTCGACGTTTGCAATTTCTCAGCTCGTGTCTACGAGACGGAGAGATAGTGACCGTGACGTTTGGTGGCTAGAGAAGCGCAAAGCCCCAGTGTTGCTGCGCCTGTGAAAGCGCTTCCAAGGAAGGGTGCTGGCTAGCAAGAGCTTTCAGTGCTGGCACTTTTCATCTCTGAGCAATTGCTCGACGTTTGCAATTTCTCCCCTGAGCTCTCTTTTGACTGCGCAAGAGGATAAGCAGAAGATTAGGTGGCTAGAGAAATACAGAGCCCCAGTGTTCTTAGGGCTACAAAAGCGCTTCCAAGGAAGGGTGCTGGCTAGCAACAGCTTTCAGTGCTGGCACTTTTCATCTCTGAGCAATTGCTGGATGTTTGCAATTTCTTACCTGAGCTCTCTTTAGACTGCGCGAGAGGATGAGCAGAAGATTAGGTGGCTAGAGAAGCCCAGAGCCCCACTGTTCTTAGGCCTACAAAAGCGCTTCCAAGGAAGGGTGCTGGCTAGCCACAGCTTTCAGTGCTGGCACTTTTCATGTTTGAGTAATTGCTCGACGTTTGCAATTTCTCAGCTCTTATCTACGAGACAGAGAGATAGTGACCGTGACGTTTGGTGGCTAGAGAAGCGCAAAGCCCCAGTGTTGCTGCGCCTGTGAAAGCGCTTCCAAGGAAGGGTGCTGGCTAGCAACAGCTTTCAGTGCTGGCACTTTTCATCTCTGAGCAATTGCTCGACGTTTGCAATTTCTCCCCTGAGCTCTCTTTAGACTGCGCGAGAGGATGAGCAGAAGATTAGGTGGCTAGAGAAGCCCAGAGCCGCAGTGTTCTAAGGGCTACAAAAGCGCTTCCAAGGAAGGGTGCTGGCTAGCAACAGCTTTCAGTGCTGGCACTTTTCATCTCTGAGCAATTGCTCGACGTTTGCAATTTATCAGCTCGTGTCTACGAGAAGGAAAGAAAATGACCATGACGTTTGGTGGCTAGAGAAGCGCAAAGCCCCAGTGTTGCTGCACCTGTGAAAGCGCTTCCAAGGAAGGGTGCTGGCTAGCAACAGCTTTCAGTGCTGGCACTTTTCATCTCTGAGCAATTGCTCGACGTTTGCAATTTCTCACCTGAGCTCTCTTTAGACTGCGCGAGAGGATGAGCAGAAGATTAGGTGGCTAGAGAAGCCCAGAGCCCCAGTGTTCTTAGGGCTACAAAAGCGCTTCCAAGGAAGGGTGCTGGCTAGCAACAGCTTTCAGTGCTGGCACTTTTCCTCTCTGAGCAATTGCTGGATGTTTGCAATTTCTCACCTGAGCTCTCTTTAGACTGCGCGAGAGGATGAGCAGAAGATTAGGTGGCTAGAGAAGCCCAGAGCCGGAGTGTTCTTAGGCCTACAAAAGCGCTTCCAAGGAAGGCTGCTGGCTAGCAACAGCTTTCAGTGCTGGCACTTTTCATCTCTGAGCAATTGCTCGACGTTTGCAATTTCTCAGCTCGTGTCTACGAAACAGAGAGATAGTGACCGTGACGTTTGGTGGCTAGAGAAGCGCAAAGCCCCAGTGTTGCTGCGCCTGTGAAAGCGCTTCCAAGGAAGGGTGCTGGCTAGCAACAGCTTTCAGTGCTGGCACTTTTCATCTCTGAGCAATTGCTCGACGTTTGCAATTTCTCACCTGAGCGCTCTTTAGACTGCGCGAGAGGATGAGCAGAAGATTAGGTGGCTAGAGAAGCAAAGAGCCCCAGTGTTCTAAGGGCTACAAAAGCGCTTCCAAGGAAGGGTGCTGGCTAGCAACAGCTTTCAGTGCTGGCACTTTTCATCTCTGAGCAATTGCTCGACGTTTGCAATTTCTCACCTGAGCTCTCTTTAGACTGCGCGAGAGGATGAGCAGAAGGTTAGGTGGCTAGAGAAGCGCAAAGCCCCAGTGTTCTTAGGGCTACAAGAGCGCTTCCAAGGAAGGGTGCTGGCTAGCAACAGCTTTCAGTGCTGGCACTTTTCATCTCTGAGCAATTGCTCGACGTTTGCAATTTCTCACCTGAGCTCTCTTTAGACTGCGCGAGAGGATGAGCAGAAGATTAGGTGGCTAGAGAAGCCCAGAGCCCCAGTGTTCTTAGGCCTACAAGAGCGCTTCCAAGGAAGGGTGCTGGCTAGCAACAGCTTTCAGTGCTGGCACTTTTCATCTCTGAGCAATTGCTTGACGTCTGCAATTTCTCAGCTCTTTTCTACGAGACGGAGAGATAGTGATCGTGACGTTTGGTGGGTAGCCAAGCGCAAAGCTCCAGTGTTGCTGCGCCTGTGAAAGCGCTTCCAAGGAAGGGTGCTGGCTAGCAACAGCTTTCAGTGCTGGCACTTTTCATCTCTGAGCAATTGCTCGACGTTTGCAATTTCTCACCTGAGCTCTCTTTAGACTGCGCGAGAGGATGAGCAGAAGGTTAGGTGGCTAGAGAAGCGCAAAGCCCCAGTGTTCTTAGGGCTACAAAAGCGCGTCCAAGGAAGGGTGCTGGCTAGCAACAGCTTTCAGTGCTGGCACTTTTCATCTCTGAGCAATTGCTCGACGTTTGCAATTTCTCAGCTCGTGTCTACGAGATGGAGATATAGTGATCGTGACTTTTGGTGGGTAGCCAAGCGCAAAGCCCCAGTGTTGCTGCGCCTGTGAAAGCGCTTCCAAGGAAGGGTGCTGGCTAGCAACAGCTTTCAGTGCTGGCACTTTTCATCTCTGAGCAATTGCTCGACGTTTGCAATTCCTCACCTGAGATCTCTTTAGAGTGCGCGAGAGGATGAGCAGAAGAGTAGGTGGCTAGAGAAGCCCAGAGCCCCAGTGTTCTTAGGCCTACAAGAGCGTTTCCAAGGAAGGGTGCTGGCTAGCAAGAGCTTTCAGTGCTGGCACTTTTCATCTCTGAGCAATTGCTGGACGTTTGCAATTTCTCACCTGAGCTCTCTTTAGAGTGCGCGAGAGGATGAGCAGAAGATTAGGTGGCTAGAGAAGCCCAGAGCCCCACTGTTCTTAGGCCTACAAGAGTGCTTCCAAGGAAGGGTGCTGGCTAGCAACAGCTTTCAGTGCTGGCACTTTTCATCTCTGAGCAATTGCTCGACGTTTGCAATTTCTCAGCTCTTGTCTACGAGACAGAAAGAGAATGACCGTGACGTTTGGTGGCTAGAGAAGCGCAAAGCCCCAGTGTTGCTGCGCCTACAAAAGCGCTTCCACGGAACGGTGCCGGCTAGCAACAGCTTTCAGTGCTGGCACTTTTCATCTCTGAGCAATTGCTCGACGTTTGCAATTTCTCACCTGAGCTCTCTTTAGACTGCGCGAGAGGATGAGCAGAAGGTTAGGTGGCTAGAGAAGCCCAGAGCCCCACTGTTCTTAGGCCTACAAAAGCGCTTCCAAGGAAGGGTGCTGGCTAGCAACAGCTTTCAGTGCTGGCACTTTTCATCTCTGAGCAATTGCTCGACGTTTGCAATTTCTCACCTGAGCTCTCTTTAGACTGCACGAGAGGATGAGCAGAAGGTTAGGTGGCTAGAGAAGCGCAAAGCCCCAGTGTTCTTAGGGCTACAAAAGCGCTTCCAAGGAAGGGTGCTGGCTAGCAACAGCTTTCAGTGCTGGCACTTTTCATCTCTGAGCAATTGCTCGACGTTTGCAATTTCTCACCTGAGCTCTCTTTAGACTGCGCGAGAGGATGAGCAGAAGATTAGGTGGCTAGAGAAGCCCAGAGCCCCACTGTTCTTAGGGCTACAAAAGCGTTTCCAAGGAAGGGTGCTGGCTAGCAACAGCTTTCAGTGCTGGCACTTTTCATCTCTGAGCAATTGCTCGACGTTTGCAATTTCTCAGCTCGTGTCTACGAGACGGAGAGATAGTGACCGTGACGTTTGGTGGCTAGAGAAGCGCAAAGCCCCAGTGTTGCTGCGCCTGTGAAAGCGCTTCCAAGGAAGGGTGCTGGCTAGCAAGAGCTTTCAGTGCTGGCACTTTTCATCTCTGAGCAATTGCTCGACGTTTGTAATTTCTCCCCTGAGCTCTCTTTTGACTGCGCAAGAGGATAAGCAGAAGATTAGGTGGCTAGAGAAATACAGAGCCCCAGTGTTCTTAGGGCTACAAAAGCGCTTCCAAGGAAGGGTGCTGGCTAGCAAGAGCTTTCAGTGCTGGCACTTTTCATCTCTGAGCAATTGCTGGATGTTTGCAATTTCTTACCTGAGCTCTCTTTAGACTGCGCGAGAGGATGAGCAGAAGATTAGGTGGCTAGAGAAGCCCAGAGCCCCACTGTTCTTAGGCCTACAAAAGCGCTTCCAAGGAAGGGTGCTGGCTAGCCACAGCTTTCAGTGCTGGCACTTTTCATGTTTGAGTAATTGCTCGACGTTTGCAATTTCTCAGCTCGTGTCTGCGAGACGGAGAGATAGTGACCGTGACGTTTGGTGGCTAGAGAAGCGCAAAGCCCCAGTGTTGCTGCGCCTGTGAAAGCGCTTCCAAGGAAGGGTGCTGGCTAGCAACAGCTTTCAGTGCTGGCACTTTTCATCTCTGAGCAATTGCTCGACGTTTGCAATTTCTCCCCTGAGCTCTCTTTAGACTGCGCGAGAGGATGAGCAGAAGATTAGGTGGCTAGAGAAGCCCAGAGCCGCAGTGTTCTAAGGGCTACAAAAGCGCTTCCAAGGAAGGGTGCTGGCTAGCAACAGCTTTCAGTGCTGGCACTTTTCATCTCTGAGCAATTGCTCGACGTTTGCAATTTATCAGCTCGTGTCTACGAGAAGGAAAGAAAATGACCATGACGTTTGGTGGCTAGAGAAGCGCAAAGCCCCAGTGTTGCTGCACCTGTGAAAGCGCTTCCAAGGAAGGGTGCTGGCTAGCAACAGCTTTCAGTGCTGGCACTTTTCATCTCTGAGCAATTGCTCGACGTTTGCAATTTCTCACCTCAGCTCTCTTTAGACTGCGCGAGAGGATGAGCAGAAGATTAGGTGGCTAGAGAAGCCCAGAGCCCCAGTGTTCTTAGGGCTACAAAAGCGCTTCCAAGGAAGGGTGCTGGCTAGCAACAGCTTTCAGTGCTGGCACTTTTCCTCTCTGAGCAATTGCTGGATGTTTGCAATTTCTCACCTGAGCTCTCTTTAGAGTGCGCGAGAGGATGAGCAGAAGATTAGGTGGCTAGAGAAGCCCAGAGCCCCAGTGTTCTTAGGCCTACAAGAGCGCTTCCAAGGAAGGGTGCTGGCTAGCAACAGCTTTCAGTGCTGGCACTTTTCATCTTTGAGTAATTGCTCGACGTTTGCAATTTCTCAGCTCTTATCTACGAGACAGAGAGATAGTGACCGTGACGTTTGGTGGGTAGAGAAGCGCAAAGCCCCAGTGTTGCTGCGCCTGTGAGAGCGCTTCCAAGGAAGGGTGCTGGCTAGCAACAACTTTCAGTGCTGGCACTTTTCATCTCTGAGCAATTGCTCGACGTTTGCAATTTCTCCCCTGACCTCTCTTTAGACTGCGCGAGAGGATGAGCAGAAGATTAGGTGGCTAGAGAAGCCCAGAGCCCCAGTGTTCTTAGGCCTACAAAAGCGCTTCCAAGGAAGGGTGCTGGCTAGCAACAGCTTTCAGTGCTGGCACTTTTCCTCTCTGAGCAATTGCTCGACGTTTGCAATTTCTCAGCTCGTGTCTACGAGAAGGAAAGACAATGACCATGACGTTTGGTGGGTAGAGAAGCGCAAAGCCCCAGTGTTGCTGCGCCTGTGAAAGCGCTTCCAAGGAAGGGTGCTGGCTAGCAAGAGCTTTCAGTGCTGGCACTTTTCATCTCTGAGCAATTGCTCGACGTTTGCAATTTCTCCCCTGACCTCTCTTTAGACTGCGCGAGAGGATGAGCAGAAGAGTAGGTGGCTAGAGAAATACAGAGCCCCAGTGTTCTTAGGGCTACAAAAGCGCTTCCAAGGAAGGGTGCTGGCTAGCAACAGCTTTCAGTGCTGCCACTTTTCATCTCTGAGCAATTCCTGGATGTTTGCAATTTCTTACCTGAGCTCTCTTTAGACTGCGCGAGAGGATGAGCAGAAGATTAGGTGGCTAGAGAAGCCCAGAGCCCCAGTGTTCTTAGGCCTACAAAAGCGCTTCCAAGGAAGGGTGCTGGCTAGCCACAGCTTTCAGTGCTGGCACTTTTCATGTTTGAGTAATTGCTCGACGTTTGCAATTTCTCAGCTCTTATCTACGAGACAGAGAGATAGTGACCGTGACGTTTGGTGGGTAGAGAAGCGCAAAGCCCCAGTGTTGCTGCGCCTGTGAAAGCGCTTCCAAGGAAGGGTGCTGGCTAGCAACAGCTTTCAGTGCTGACACTTTTCATCTCTGAGCAATTGCTCGACGTTTGCAATTTCTCCCCTGAGCTCTCTTTAGACTGCGCGAGAGGATGAGCAGAAGATTAGGTGGCTAGAGAAGCCCAGAGCCCCACTGTTCTTAGGCCTACAAAAGCGCTTCCAAGGAAGGCTGCTGGCTAGCAACAGCTTTCAGTGCTGGCACTTTTCATCTCTGAGCAATTGCTCGACGTTTGCAATTTATCAGCTCGTGTCTACGAGAAGGAAAGAAAATGACCATGACGTTTGGTGGGTAGAGAAGCGCAAAGCCCCAGTGTTGCTGCGCCTGTGAAAGCGCTTCCAAGGAAGGGTGCTGGCTAGCAACAGCTTTCAGTGCTGGCACTTTTCATCTCTGAGCAATTGCTCGACGTTTGCAATTCCTCACCTGAGATCTCTTTAGACTGCGCGAGAGGATGAGCAGAAGATTAGGTGGCTAGAGAAATACAGAGCCCCACTGTTCTTAGGCCTACAAAAGCGCTTCCAAGGAAGGGTGCTGGCTAGCAACAGCTTTCAGTGCTGGCACTTTTCATGTTTGAGTAATTGCTCGACGTTTGCAATTTTTCAGCTCTTATCTACGAGACAGAGAGATAGTGACCGTGACGTTTGGTGGGTAGAGAAGCGCAAAGCCCCAGTGTTGCTGCGCCTGTGAGAGCGCTTCCAAGGAAGGGTGCTGGCTAGCAACAGCTTTCAGTGCTGGCACTTTTCATCTCTGAGCAATTGCTCGACGTTTGCAATTTCTCCCCTGACCTCTCTTTAGACTGCGCGAGAGGATGAGCAGAAGATTAGGTGGCTAGAGAAGCCCAGAGCCCCACTGTTCTTAGGCCTACAAAAGCGCTTCCAAGGAAGGCTGCTGGCTAGCAACAGCTTTCAGTGCTGGCACTTTTCATCTCTGAGCAATTGCTCGACGTTTGCAATTTCTCAGCTCGTGTCTACGAGAAGGAAAGACAATGACCATGACGTTTGGTGGCTAGAGAAGCGCAAAGCCCCAGTGTTGCTGCGCCTGTGAAAGCGCTTCCAAGGAAGGGTGCTGGCTAGCAACAGCTTTCAGTGCTGGCACTTTTCATCTCTGAGCAATTGCTCGACGTTTGCAATTCCTCACCTGAGATCTCTTTAGACTGCGCGAGAGGATGAGCAGAAGAGTAGGTGGCTAGAGAAATACAGAGCCCCAGTGTTCTTAGGGCTACAAAAGCGCTTCCAAGGAAGGGTGCTGGCTAGCAACAGCTTTCAGTGCTGCCACTTTTCATCTCTGAGCAATTCCTGGATGTTTGCAATTTTTTACCTGAGCTCTCTTTAGACTGCGCGAGAGGATGAGCAGAAGATTAGGTGGCTAGAGAAGCCCAGAGCCCCAGTGTTCTTAGGCCTACAAAAGCGCTTCCAAGGAAGGGTGCTGGCTAGCCACAGCTTTCAGTGCTGGCACTTTTCATGTTTGAGTAATTGCTCGACGTTTGCAATTTCTCAGCTCTTATCTACGAGACAGAGAGATAGTGACCGTGACGTTTGGTGGCTAGAGAAGCGCAAAGCCCCAGTGTTGCTGCGCCTGTGAAAGCGCTTCCAAGGAAGGGTGCTGGCTAGCAACAGCTTTCAGTGCTGGCACTTTTCATCTCTGAGCAATTGCTCGACGTTTGCAATTTCTCCCCTGACCTCTCTTTAGACTGCGCGAGAGGATGAGCAGAAGATTAGGTGGCTAGAGAAGCCCAGAGCCCCACTGTTCTTAGGCCTACAAAAGCGCTTCCAAGGAAGGGTGCTGGCTAGCAACAGCTTTCAGTGCTGCCACTTTTCATCTCTGAGCAATTGCTCGACGTTTGCAATTCCTCACCTGAGATCTCTTTACACTGCGCGAGAGGATGAGCAGAAGAGTAGGTGGCTAGAGAAGCCCAGAACCCCACTGTTCTTAGGGCTACAAAAGCACTTCCAAGGAAGGGTGCTGGCTAGCAACAGCTTTCAGTGCTGGCACTTTTCATGTCTGAGCAATTGCTCGACGTTTGCAATTTTTCAGCTCTTATCTACGAGACGGAGAGATAGTGACCGTGACGTTTGGTGGGTAGAGAAGCGCAAAGCCCCAGTGTTGCTGCGCCTGTGAGAGTGCTTCCAAGGAAGGGTGCTGGCTAGCAACAGCTTTCAGTGCTGGCACTTTTCATCTCTGAGCAATTGCTCGACGTTTGCAATTTCTCCCCTGACCTCTCTTTAGACTGCGCGAGAGGATGAGCAGAAGAGTAGGTGGCTAGAGAAGCCCAGAGCCGCAGTGTTCTTAGGCCTACAAAAGCGCTTCCAAGGAAGGCTGCTGGCTAGCAACAGCTTTCAGTGCTGGCACTTTTCCTCTCTGAGCAATTGCTCGACGTTTGCAATTTCTCAGCTCGTGTCTACGAGAAGGAAAGACAATGACCATGACGTTTGGTGGCTAGAGAAGCGCAAAGCCCCAGTGTTGCTGTGCCTGTGAAAGCGCTTCCAAGGAAGGGTGCTGGCTAGCAAGAGCTTTCAGTGCTGGCACTTTTCATCTCTGAGCAATTGCTCGACGTTTGCAATTCCTCACCTGAGATCTCTTTAGAGTGCGCGAGAGGATGAGCAGAAGATTAGGTGGCTAGAGAAATACAGAGCCCCAGTGTTCTTAGGGCTACAAAAGCGCTTCCAAGGAAGGGTGCTGGCTAGCAACAGCTTTCAGTGCTGCCACTTTTCATCTCTGAGCAATTGCTGGATGTTTGCAATTTCTTACCTGAGCTCTCTTTAGACTGCGCGAGAGGATGAGCAGAAGATTAGGTGGCTAGAGAAGCCCAGAGCCCCAGTGTTCTTAGGGCTACAAAAGCGCTTCCAAGGAAGGGTGCTGGCTAGCCACAGCTTTCAGTGCTGGCACTTTTCATGTTTGAGTAATTGCTCGACGTTTGCAATTTCTCAGCTCTTATCTACGAGACAGAGAGATAGTGACCATGACATTTGGTGGCTAGAGAAGCGCAAAGCCCCAGTGTTGCTGCGCCTGTGAAAGCGCTTCCAAGGAAGGGTGCTGGCTAGCAACAGCTTTCAGTGCTGACACTTTTCATCTCTGAGCAATTGCTCGACGTTTGCAATTTCTCCCCTGACCTCTCTTTAGACTGCGCGAGAGGATGAGCAGAAGATTAGGTGGCTAGAGAAGCCCAGAGCCCCAGTGTTCTTAGGCCTACAAAAGCGCTTCCAAGGAAGGGTGCTGGCTAGCAACAGCTTTCAGTGCTGGCACTTTTCATCTTTGAGTAATTGCTCGACGTTTGCAATTTTTCAGCTCTTATCTACGAGACAGAGAGATAGTGACCGTGACGTTTGGTGGGTAGAGAAGCGCAAAGCCCCAGTGTTGCTGCGCCTGTGAGAGCGCTTCCAAGGAAGGGTGCTGGATAGCAACAGCTTTCAGTGCTGGCACTTTTCATCTCTGAGCAATTGCTCGACGTTTGCAATTTCTCCCCTGACCTCTCTTTAGACTGCGCGAGAGGATGAGCAGAAGATTAGGTGGCTAGAGAAGCCCAGAGCCCCAGTGTTCTTAGGCCTACAAAAGCGCTTCCAAGGAAGGGTGCTGGCTAGCCACAGCTTTCAGTGCTGGCACTTTTCATCTCTGAGCAATTGCTCGACATTTGCAATTTCTCAGCTCTTATCTACGAGACAGAGAGATAGTGACCGTGACGTTTGGTGGCTAGAGAAGCGCAAAGCCCCAGTGTTGCTGCGCCTGTGAAAGCGCTTCCAAGGAAGGGTGCTGGCTAGCAACAGCTTTCAGTGCTGGCACTTTTCATCTCTGAGCAATTGCTCGACGTTTGCAATTTCTCACCTGAGCTCTCTTTAGACTGCGCGAGAGGATGAGCAGAAGATTAGGTGGCTAGAGAAGCCCAGAGCTCCACTGTTCTTAGGCCTACAAAAGCGCTTCCAAGGAAGGGTGCTGGCTAGCAACAGCTTTCAGTGCTGGCACTTTTCATGTCTGAGCAATTGCTCGACGTTTGCAATTTTTCAGCTCTTATCTACGAGACGGAGAGATAGTGACCGTGCCGTTTGGTGGGTAGAGAAGCGCAAAGCCCCAGTGTTGCTGCGCCTGTGAGAGCGCTTCCAAGGAAGGGTGCTGGCTAGCAACAGCTTTCAGTGCTGGCACTTTTCATCTCTGAGCAATTGCTCGACGTTTGCAATTTCTCCCCTGACCTCTCTTTAGACTGCGCGAGAGGATGAGCAGAAGATTAGGTGGCTAGAGAAGCCCAGAGCCGCAGTGTTCTTAGGCCTACAAAAGCGCTTCCAAGGAAGGCTGCTGGCTAGCAACAGCTTTCAGTGCTGGCACTTTTCATCTCTGAGCAATTGCTCGACGTTTGCAATTTCTCAGCTCGTGTCTACGAGAAGGAAAGACAATGACCATGACGTTTGGTGGCTAGAGAAGCGCAAAGCCCCAGTGTTGCTGCGCCTGTGAAAGCGCTTCCAAGGAAGGGTGCTGGCTAGCAAGAGCTTTCAGTGCTGGCACTTTTCATCTCTGAGCAATTGCTCGACGTTTGCAATTCCTCACCTGAGATCTCTTTAGAGTGCGCGAGAGGATGAGCAGAAGATTAGGTGGCTAGAGAAATACAGAGCCCCACTGTTCTTAGGGCTACAAAAGCGCTTCCAAGGAAGGGTGCTGGCTAGCAACAGCTTTCAGTGCTGCCACTTTTCATCTCTGAGCAATTGCTGGATGTTTGCAATTTCTTACCTGAGCTCTCTTTAGACTGCGCGAGAGGATGAGCAGAAGATTAGGTGGCTAGAGAAGCCCAGAGCCCCAGTGTTCTTAGGCCTACAAAAGCGCTTCCAAGGAAGGGTGCTGGCTAGCCACAGCTTTCAGTGCTGGCACTTTTCATGTTTGAGTAATTGCTCGACGTTTGCAATTTCTCAGCTCTTATCTACGAGACAGAGAGATAGTGACCATGACGTTTGGTGGGTAGAGAAGCGCAAAGCCCCAGTGTTGCTGCGCCTGTGAAAGCGCTTCCAAGGAAGGGTGCTGGCTAGCAACAGCTTTCAGTGCTGACACTTTTCATCTCTGAGCAATTGCTCGACGTTTGCAATTTCTCCCCTGACCTCTCTTTAGACTGCGCGAGAGGATGAGCAGAAGATTAGGTGGCTAGAGAAGCCCAGAGCCCCACTGTTCTTAGGCCTACAAAAGCGCTTCCAAGGAAGGGTGCTGGCTAGCAACAGCTTTCAGTGCTGGCACTTTTCATCTCTGAGCAATTGCTCGACGTTTGCAATTTCTCAGCTCGTGTCTACGAGACGGAGAGATAGTGACCGTGACATTTGGTGGGTAGAGAAGCGCAAAGCCCCAGTGTTGCTGCGCCTGTGAAAGCGCTTCCAAGGAAGGGTGCTGGCTAGCAACAGCTTTCAGTGCTGGCACTTTTCATCTCTGAGCAATTGCTCGACGTTTGCAATTCCTCACCTGAGATCTCTTTAGACTGCGCGAGAGGATGAGCAGAAGATTAGGTGGCTAGAGAAGCCCAGAGCCCCAGTGTTCTTAGGCCTACAAAAGCGCTTCCAAGGAAGGGTGCTGGCTAGCAACAGCTTTCAGTGCTGGCACTTTTCATCTTTGAGTAATTGCTCGACGTTTGCAATTTTTCAGCTCTTATCTACGAGACAGAGAGATAGTGACCGTGACGTTTGGTGGGTAGAGAAGCGCAAAGCCCCAGTGTTGCTGCGCCTGTGAGAGCGCTTCCAAGGAAGGGTGCTGGATAGCAACAGCTTTCAGTGCTGGCACTTTTCATCTCTGAGCAATTGCTCGACGTTTGCAATTTCTCCCCTGACCTCTCTTTAGACTGCGCGAGAGGATGAGCAGAAGATTAGGTGGCTAGAGAAGCCCAGAGCCGCAGTGTTCTTAGGCCTACAAAAGCGCTTCCAAGGAAGGCTGCTGGCTAGCAACAGCTTTCAGTGCTGGCACTTTTCATCTCTGAGCAATTGCTCGACGTTTGCAATTTCTCAGCTCGTGTCTACGAGAAGGAAAGACAATGACCATGACGTTTGGTGGGTAGAGAAGCGCAAAGCCCCAGTGTTGCTGCGCCTGTGAAAGCGCTTCCAAGGAAGGGTGCTGGCTAGCAAGAGCTTTCAGTGCTGGCACTTTTCATCTCTGAGCAATTGCTCGACGTTTGCAATTCCTCACCTGAGATCTCTTTAGACTGCGCGAGAGGATGAGCAGAAGAGTAGGTGGCTAGAGAAATACAGAGCCCCAGTGTTCTTAGGGCTACAAAAGCGCTTCCAAGGAAGGGTGCTGGCTAGCAACAGCTTTCAGTGCTGCCACTTTTCATCTCTGAGCAATTGCTGGATGTTTGCAATTTCTTACCTGAGCTCTCTTTAGACTGTGCGAGAGGATGAGCAGAAGATGAGGTGGCTAGAGAAGCCCAGAGCCCCAGTGTTCTTAGGCCTACAAAAGCGCTTCCAAGGAAGGGTGCTGGCTAGCCACAGCTTTCAGTGCTGGCACTTTTCATGTTTGAGTAATTGCTCGACGTTTGCAATTTCTCAGCTCTTATCTACGAGACAGAGAGATAGTGACCGTGACGTTTGGTGGGTAGAGAAGCGCAAAGCCCCAGTGTTGCTGCGCCTGTGAAAGCGCTTCCAAGGAAGGGTGCTGGCTAGCAACAGCTTTCAGTGCTGGCACTTTTCATCTCTGAGCAATTGCTCGACGTTTGCAATTTCTCCCCTGAGCTCTCTTTAGACTGCGCGAGAGGATGAGCAGAAGATTAGGTGGCTAGAGAAGCCCAGAGCCCCACTGTTCTTAGGCCTACAAAAGCGCTTCCAAGGAAGGGTGCTGGCTAGCAACAGCTTTCAGTGCTGGCACTTTTCATCTCTGAGCAATTGCTCGACGTTTGCAATTCCTCACCTGAGATCTCTTTACACTGCGCGAGAGGATGAGCAGAAGATGAGGTGGCTAGAGAAGCCCAGAGCCCCAGTGTTCTTAGGCCTACAAAAGCGCTTCCAAGGAAGGGTGCTGGCTAGCCACAGCTTTCAGTGCTGGCACTTTTCATGTTTGAAGTAATTGCTCGACGTTTGCAATTTCTCAGCTCTTATCTACGAGACAGAGAGATAGTGACCGTGACGTTTGGTGGGTAGAGAAGCGCAAAGCCCCAGTGTTGCTGCGCCTGTGAAAGCGCTTCCAAGGAAGGGTGCTGGCTAGCAACAGCTTTCAGTGCTGGCACTTTTCATCTCTGAGCAATTGCTCGACGTTTGCAATTTCTCCCCTGAGCTCTCTTTAGACTGCGCGAGAGGATGAGCAGAAGATTAGGTGGCTAGAGAAGCCCAGAGCCCCACTGTTCTTAGGCCTACAAAAGCGCTTCCAAGGAAGGGTGCTGGCTAGCAACAGCTTTCAGTGCTGGCACTTTTCATCTCTGAGCAATTGCTCGACGTTTGCAATTCCTCACCTGAGATCTCTTTACACTGCGCGAGAGGATGAGCAGAAGATTAGGTGGCTAGAGAAGCCCAGAGCCCCAGTGTTCTTAGGGCTACAAAAGCACTTCCAAGGAAGGGTGCTGGCTAGCAACAGCTTTCAGTGCTGGCACTTTTCATGTCTGAGCAATTGCTCGACGTTTGCAATTTTTCAGCTCTTATCTACGAGACGGAGAGATAGTGACCGTGACGTTTGGTGGGTAGAGAAGCGCAAAGCCCCAGTGTTGCTGCGCCTGTGAGAGCGCTTCCAAGGAAGGGTGCTGGCTAGCAACAGCTTTCAGTGCTGGCACTTTTCATCTCTGAGCAATTGCTCGACGTTTGCAATTCCTCACCTGAGATCTCTTTAGACTGCGCGAGAGGATGAGCAGAAGAGTAGGTGGCTAGAGAAATACAGAGCCCCAGTGTTCTTAGGCCTACAAAAGCGCTTCCAAGGAAGGGTGCTGGCTAGCAACAGCTTTCAGTGCTGCCACTTTTCATCTCTGAGCAATTGCTGGATGTTTGCAATTTCTTACCTGAGCTCTCTTTAGACTGCGCGAGAGGATGAGCAGAAGATGAGGTGGCTAGAGAAGCCCAGAGCCCCAGTGTTCTTAGGCCTACAAAAGCGCTTCCAAGGAAGGGTGCTGGCTAGCCACAGCTTTCAGTGCTGGCACTTTTCATGTTTGAGTAATTGCTCGACGTTTGCAATTTCTCAGCTCTTATCTACAAGACAGAGAGATAGTGACCGTGACGTTTGGTGGGTAGAGAAGCGCAAAGCCCCAGTGTTGCTGCGCCTGTGAAAGCGCTTCCAAGGAAGGGTGCTGGCTAGCAACAGCTTTCAGTGCTGGCACTTTTCATCTCTGAGCAATTGCTCGACGTTTGCAATTTCTCACCTGAGCTCTCTTTAGACTGCGCGAGAGGATGAGCAGAAGATTAGGTGGCTAGAGAAGCCCAGAGCCGCAGTGTTCTTAGGCCTACAAAAGCGCTTCCAAGGAAGGGTGCTGGCTAGCAACAGCTTTCAGTGCTGGCACTTTTCATCTCTGAGCAATTGCTCGACGTTTGCAATTTATCAGCTCGTGTCTACGAGAAGGAAAGAAAATGACCATGACGTTTGGTGGGTAGAGAAGTGCAAAGCCCCAGTGTTGCTGCGCCTGTGAAAGCGCTTCCAAGGAAGGGTGCTGGCTAGCAACAGCTTTCAGTGCTGGCACTTTTCATCTCTGAGCAATTGCTCGACGTTTGCAATTTCTCACCTGAGCTCTCTTTAGACTGCGCGAGAGGATGAGCAGAAGATTAGGTGGCTAGAGAAGCCCAGAGCCCCACTGTTCTTAGGGCTACAGAAGCGCTTCCAAGGAAGGGTGCTGGCTAGCAACAGCTTTCAGTGCTGGCACTTTTCCTCTCTGAGCAATTGCTGGATGTTTGCAATTTCTCACCTGAGCTCTCTTTAGACTGCGCGAGAGGATGAGCAGAAGATTAGGTGGCTAGAGAAGCCCAGAGCCCCAGTGTTCTTAGGGCTACAAAAGCGCTTCCACGGAAGGGTGCTGGCTAGCAACAGCTTTCAGTGCTGGCACTTTTCATCTCTGAGCAATTGCTCGACGTTTCCAATTTTTCAGCTCTTATCTACGAGACGGAGAGATAGTGACCGTGACGTTTGGTGGCTAGAGAAGCGCAAAGCCCCAGTGTTGCTGCGCCTGTGAGAGCGCTTCCAAGGAAGGGGGCTGGCTAGCAACAGCTTTCAGTGCTGGCACTTTTCATCTCTGAGCAATTGCTCGACGTTTGCAATTTCTCCCCTGACCTCTCTTTAGACTGCGCGAGAGGATGAGCAGAAGATTAGGTGGCTAGAGAAGCCCAGAGCCGGAGTGTTCTTAGGCCTACAAAAGCGCTTCCAAGGAAGGGTGCTGGCTAGCAACAGCTTTCAGTGCTGGCACTTTTCATCTCTGAGCAATTGCTCGACGTTTGCAATTTCTCAGCTCGTGTCTACGAGAAGGAAATACAATGACCATGACGTTTGGTGGCTAGAGAAGCGCAAAGCCCCAGTGTTGCTGCGCCTGTGAAAGCGCTTCCAAGGAAGGGTGCTGGCTAGCAACAGCTTTCAGTGCTGGCACTTTTCATCTCTGAGCAATTGCTCGACGTTTGCAATTCCTCACCTGAGATCTCTTTAGACTGCGCGAGAGGATGAGCAGAAGAGTAGGTGGCTAGAGAAATACAGAGCCCCAGTGTTCTTAGGGCTACAAAAGCGCTTCCAAGGAAGGGTGCTGGCTAGCAACAGCTTTCAGTGCTGCCACTTTTCATCTCTGAGCAATTGCTGGATGTTTGCAATTTCTTACCTGAGCTCTCTTTAGACTGCGCGAGAGGATGAGCAGAAGATTAGGTGGCTAGAGAAGCCCAGAGCCCCAGTGTTCTTAGGCCTACAAAAGCGCTTCCAAGGAAGGGTGCTGGCTAGCCACAGCTTTCAGTGCTGGCACTTTTCATGTTTGAGTAATTGCTCGACGTTTGCAATTTCTCAGCTCTTATCTACGAGACAGAGAGATAGTGACCGTGACGTTTGGTGGGTAGAGAAGCGCAAAGCCCCAGTGTTGCTGCGCCTGTGAAAGCGCTTCCAAGGAAGGGTGCTGGCTAGCAACAGCTTTCAGTGCTGGCACTTTTCATCTCTGAGCAATTGCTCGACGTTTGCAATTTCTCACCTGAGCTCTCTTTAGACTGCGCGAGAGGATGAGCAGAAGATGAGGTGGCTAGAGAAGCCCAGAGCCGCAGTGTTCTTAGGCCTACAAAAGCGCTTCCAAGGAAGGCTGCTGGCTAGCAACAGCTTTCAGTGCTGGCACTTTTCATCTCTGAGCAATTGCTCGACGTTTGCAATTTATCAGCTCGTGTCTACGAGAAGGAAAGAAAATGACCATGACGTTTGGTGGGTAGAGAAGCGCAAAGCCCCAGTGTTGCTGCGCCTGTGAAAGCGCTTCCAAGGAAGGGTGCTGGCTAGCAACAGCTTTCAGTGCTGGCACTTTTCATCTCTGAGCAATTGCTCGACGTTTGCAATTTCTCCCCTGAGCTCTCTTTAGACTGCGCGAGAGGATGAGCAGAAGATTAGGTGGCTAGAGAAGCCCAGAGCCCCACTGTTCTTAGGGCTACAAAAGCGCTTCCAAGGAAGGGTGCTGGCTAGCAACAGCTTTCAGTGCTGGCACTTTTCCTCTCTGAGCAATTGCTGGATGTTTGCAATTTCTCACCTGAGCTCTCTTTAGACTGCGCGAGAGGATGAGCAGAAGATTAGGTGGCTAGAGAAGCCCAGAGCCCCACTGTTCTTAGGGCTACAAAAGCGCTTCCAAGGAAGGGTGCTGGCTAGCAACAGCTTTCAGTGCTGGCACTTTTCATCTTTGAGTAATTGCTCGACGTTTGCAATTTTTCAGCTCTTATCTACGAGACGGAGAGATAGTGACCGTGACGTTTGGTGGGTAGAGAAGCGCAAAGCCCCAGTGTTGCTGCGCCTGTGAAAGCGCTTCCAAGGAAGGGTGCTGGCTAGCAACAGCTTTCAGTGCTGGCACTTTTCATCTCTGAGCAATTGCTCGACGTTTGCAATTTCTCCCCTGACCTCTCTTTAGACTGCGCGAGAGGATGAGCAGAAGATTAGGTGGCTAGAGAAGCCCAGAGCCGCAGTGTTCTTAGGCCTACAAAAGCGCTTCCAAGGAAGGCTGCTGGCTAGCAACAGCTTTCAGTGCTGGCACTTTTCATCTCTGAGCAATTGCTCGACGTTTTCAATTTCTCAGCTCGTGTCTACGAGAAGCAAAGACAATGACCATGACGTTTGGTGGGTAGAGAAGCGCAAAGCCCCAGTGTTGCTGCGCCTGTGAAAGCGCTTCCAAGGAAGGGTGCTGGCTAGCAACAGCTTTCAGTGCTGGCACTTTTCATCTCTGAGCAATTGCTCGACGTTTGCAATTCCTCACCTGAGCTCTCTTTAGAGTGCGCGAGAGGATGAGCAGAAGAGTAGGTGGCTAGAGAAGCCCAGAGCCCCACTGTTCTTAGGCCTACAAAAGCGCTTCCAAGGAAGGCTGCTGGCTAGCAACAGCTTTCAGTGCTGGCACTTTTCACCCTGAGCAATTGCTCGACGTTTGCAATTTATCAGCTCGTGTCTACGAGAAGGAAAGAAAATGACCATGACGTTTGGTGGGTAGAGAAGTGCAAAGCCCCAGTGTTGCTGCGCCTGTGAAAGCGCTTCCAAGGAAGGGTGCTGGCTAGCAACAGCTTTCAGTGCTGGCACTTTTCATCTCTGAGCAATTGCTCGACGTTTGCAATTTCTCACCTCAGCTCTCTTTCGACTGCGCGAGAGGATGAGCAGAAGATTAGGTGGCTAGAGAAGCCCAGAGTCCCAGTGTTCTTAGGGCTACAAAAGCACTTCCAAGGAAGGGTGCTGGCTAGCAACAGCTTTCAGTGCTGGCACTTTTCATCTCTGAGCAATTGCTCGACGTTTGCAATTTCTCAGCTCTTGTCTACGAAACAGAGAGATAGTGACCGTGACGTTTGGTGGCTAGAGAAGCGCAAAGCCCCAGTGTTGCTGCGCCTGTGAAAGCGCTTCCAAGGAAGGGTGCTGGCTAGCAACAGCTTTCAGTGCTGGCACTTTTCATCTCTGAGCAATTGCTCGACGTTTGCAATTTCTCCCCTGAGCTCTCTTTAGACTGCGCGAGAGGATGAGCAGAAGATTAGGTGGCTAGAGAAGCCCAGAGCCGCAGTGTTCTTAGGCCTACAAGAGCGCTTCCAAGGAAGGGTGCTGGCTAGCAACAGCTTTCAGTGCTGGCACTTTTCATCTCTGAGCAATTGCTCGACGTTTGCAATTTCTCAGCTCGTGTCTACGAAACAGAGAGATAGTGACCGTGACGTTTGGTGGGTAGAGAAGCGCAAAGCCCCAGTGTTGCTGCGCCTGTGAAAGCGCTTCCAAGGAAGGGTGCTGGCTAGCAACAGCTTTCAGTGCTGGCACTTTTCATCTCTGAGCAATTGCTCGACGTTTGCAATTCCTCACCTGAGCTCTCTTTAGACTGCGCGAGAGGATGAGCAGAAGATTAGGTGGCTAGAGAAGCCCAGAGCCCCACTGTTCTTAGGGCTACAAAAGCACTTCCAAGGAAGGGTGCTGGCTAGCAACAGCTTTCAGTGGTGGCACTTTTCATCTCTCAGCAATTGCTCGACGTTTGCAATTTCTCAGCTCTTGTCTACGAAACAGAGAGATAGTGACCGTGACGTTTGGTGGGTAGAAAAGCGCAAAGCCCCAGTGTTGCTGCGCCTGTGAAAGCGCTTCCAAGGAAGGGTGCTGGCTAGCAACAGCTTTCAGTGCTGGCACTTTTCATCTCTGAGCAATTGCTCAACGTTTGCAATTTCTCACCTGAGCTCTCTTTAGACTGCGCGAGAGGATGAGCAGAAGATTAGGTGGCTAGAGAAGCCCAGAGCCGCAGTGTTCTTAGGCCTACAAGAGCGCTTCCAAGGAAGGGTGCTGGCTAGCAACAGCTTTCAGTGCTGGCACTTTTCATCTCTGAGCAATTGCTCGACGTTTGCAATTTCTCAGCTCGTGTCTACGAGACGGAGAGATAGTGACCGTGACGTTTGGTGGGTAGAGAAGCGCAAAGCCCCAGTGTTGCTGCGCCTGTGAAAGCGCTTCCAAGGAAGGGTGCTGGCTAGCAACAGCTTTCAGTGCTGGCACTTTTCATCTCTGAGCAATTGCTCGACGTTTGCAATTCCTCACCTGAGCTCTCTTTAGACTGCGCGAGAGGATGAGCAGAAGATTAGGTGGCTAGAGAAGCCCAGAGCCCCACTGTTCTTAGGGCTACAAAAGCACTTCCAAGGAAGGGGGCTGGCTAGCAACAGCTTTCAGTGGTGGCACTTTTCATCTCTCAGCAATTGCTCGACGTTTGCAATTTCTCAGCTCTTGTCTACGAAACAGAGAGATAGTGACCGTGACGTTTGGTGGGTAGAGAAGCGCAAAGCCCCAGTGTTGCTGCGCCTGTGAAAGCGCTTCCAAGGAAGGGTGCTGGCTAGCAACAGCTTTCAGTGCTGGCACTTTTCATCTCTGAGCAATTGCTCAACGTTTGCAATTTCTCACCTGAGCTCTCTTTAGACTGCGCGAGAGGATGAGCAGAAGATTAGGTGGCTAGAGAAGCCCAGAGCCGCAGTGTTCTTAGGCCTACAAGAGCGCTTCCAAGGAAGGGTGCTGGCTAGCAACAGCTTTCAGTGCTGGCACTTTTCATCTCGGAGCAATTGCTCGACGTTTGCAATTTCTCAGCTCGTGTCTACGAGACGGAGAGATAGTGACCGTGACATTTGGTGGGTAGAGAAGCGCAAAGCCCCAGTGTTGCTGCGCCTGTGAAAGCGCTTCCAAGGAAGGGTGCTGGCTAGCAAGAGCTTTCAGTGCTGGCACTTTTCATCTCTGAGCAATTGCTGGATGTTTGCAATTTCTCACCTGAGCTGTCTTTAGACTGCGCAAGAGGATGAGCAGAAGATTAGGTGGCTAGAGAAGGCCAGAGCCGCAGTGTTCTTAGGCCTACAAAAGCGCTTCCAAGGAAGGGTGCTGGCTAGCAACAGCTTTCAGTGCTGGCACTTTTCATCTCTGAGCAATTGCTCGACGTTTGCAATTTCTCAGCTCGTGTCTACGAGAAGGAAGGAGAATGACCATGACGTTTGGTGGGTAGAGAAGCGCAAAGCCCCAGTGTTGCTGCGCCTGTGAAAGCGCTTCCAAGGAAGGGTGCTGGCTAGCAACAGCTTTCAGTGCTGGCACTTTTCATCTCTGAGCAATTGCTCGACGTTTGCAATCTCTCACCTGAGCTCTCTTTAGACTGCGCGAGAGGATGAGCAGAAGATTAGGTGGCTAGAGAAGCCCAGAGCCCCAGTGTTCTTAGGCCTACAAGAGTGCTTCCAAGGAAGGCTGCTGGCTAGCAACAGCTTTCAGTGCTGGCACTTTTTATCTCGGAGCAATTGCTCGACGTTTGCAATTTCTCAGCTCTTGTCTACGAGACAGAAAGAGAATGACCGTGACGTTTGGTGGCTAGAGAAGCGCAAAGCCCCAGTGTTGCTGCGCCTGTGAAAGCGCTTCCAAGGAAGGGTGCTGGCTAGCAACAGCTTTCAGTGCTGGCACTTTTCATCTCTGAGCAATTGCTCGACGTTTGCAATTTCTCCCCTGACCTCTCTTTAGACTGCGCGAGAGGATGAGCAGAAGATTAGGTGGCTAGAGAAGCCCAGAGCCGCAGTGTTCTTAGGCCTACAAAAGCGCTTCCAAGGAAGGCTGCTGGCTAGCAACAGCTTTCAGTGCTGGCACTTTTCATCTCTGAGCAATTGCTCGACATTTGCAATTTCTCAGCTCGTGTCTACGAGAAGGAAAGACAATGACCATGACGTTTGGTGGGTAGAGAAGCGCAAAGCCCCAGTGTTGCTGCGCCTGTGAAAGCGCTTCCAAGGAAGGGTGCTGGCTAGCAACAGCTTTCAGTGCTGGCACTTTTCATCTCTGAGCAATTGCTCGACGTTTGCAATTCCTCACCTGAGCTCTCTTTAGACTGCGCGAGAGGATGAGCAGAAGATTAGGTGGCTAGAGAAGCCCAGAGCCCCACTGTTCTTAGGCCTACAAAAGCGCTTCCAAGGAAGGCTGCTGGCTAGCAACAGCTTTCAGTGCTGGCACTTTTCATCTCTGAGCAATTGCTCGACGTTTGCAATTTATCAGCTCGTGTCTACGAGAAGGAAAGAAAATGACCATGACGTTTGGTGGGTAGAGAAGCGCAAAGCCCCAGTGTTGCTGCGCCTGTGAAAGCGCTTCCAAGGAAGGGTGCTGGCTAGCAACAGCTTTCAGTGCTGGCACTTTTCATCTCTGAGCAATTGCTCGACGTTTGCAATTTCTCCCCTGACCTCTCTTTAGACTGCGCGAGAGGATGAGCAGAAGATTAGGTGGCTAGAGAAGCCCAGAGCCGCAGTGTTCTTAGGCCTACAAGAGCGCTTCCAAGGAAGGGTGCTGGCTAGCAACAGCTTTCAGTGCTGGCACTTTTCATCTCTGAGCAATTGCTCGACGTTTGCAATTTCTCAGCTCGTGTCTACGAAACAGAGAGATAGTGACCGTGACGTTTGGTGGGTAGAGAAGCGCAAAGCCCCAGTGTTGCTGCGCCTGTGAAAGCGCTTCCAAGGAAGGGTGCTGGCTAGCAACAGCTTTCAGTGCTGGCACTTTTCATCTCTGAGCAATTGCTCGACGTTTGCAATTCCTCACCTGAGATCTCTTTAGACTGCGCGAGAGGATGAGCAGAAGATTAGGTGGCTAGAGAAGCCCAGAGCCCCACTGTTCTTAGGGCTACAAAAGCACTTCCAAGGAAGGGTGCTGGCTAGCAACAGCTTTCAGTGCTGGCACTTTTCATCTCTGAGCAATTGCTCGACGTTTGCAATTTCTCAGCTCTTGTCTACGAAACAGAGAGATAGTGACCGTGACGTTTGGTGGGTAGAGAAGCGCAAAGCCCCAGTGTTGCTGCGCCTGTGAAAGCGCTTCCAAGGAAGGGTGCTGGCTAGCAACAGCTTTCAGTGCTGGCACTTTTCATCTCTGAGCAATTGCTCAACGTTTGCAATTTCTCACCTGAGCTCTCTTTAGACTGCGCGAGAGGATGAGCAGAAGATTAGGTGGCTAGAGAAGCCCAGAGCCGCAGTGTTCTTAGGCCTACAAGAGCGCTTCCAAGGAAGGGTGCTGGCTAGCAACAGCTTTCAGTGCTGGCACTTTTCATCTCTGAGCAATTGCTCGACGTTTGCAATTTCTCAGCTCGTGTCTACGAGACGGAGAGATAGTGACCGTGACATTTGGTGGGTAGAGAAGCGCAAAGCCCCAGTGTTGCTGCGCCTGTGAAAGCGCTTCCAAGGAAGGGTGCTGGCTAGCAAGAGCTTTCAGTGCTGGCACTTTTCATCTCTGAGCAATTGCTGGATGTTTGCAATTTCTCACCTGAGCTGTCTTTAGACTGCGCAAGAGGATGAGCAGAAGATTAGGTGGCTAGAGAAGGCCAGAGCCCCAGTGTTCTTAGGCCTACAAGAGTGCTTCCAAGGAAGGGTGCTGGCTAGCAACAGCTTTCAGTGCTGGCACTTTTCATCTCTGAGCAATTGCTCGACGTTTGCAATTTCTCAGCTCTTGTCTACGAGACAGAAAGAGAATGACCGTGACGTTTGGTGGGTAGAGAAGCGCAAAGCCCCAGTGTTGCTGCGCCTGTGAAAGCGCTTCCACGGAACGGTGCCGGCTAGCAACAGCTTTCAGTGCTGGCACTTTTCATCTCTGAGCAA
Source organism: Sarcoramphus papa (assembly GCA_037962945.1). NCBI lineage: Eukaryota > Metazoa > Chordata > Aves > Accipitriformes > Cathartidae > Sarcoramphus > Sarcoramphus papa. The sequence goes on from CM075586.1 coordinate 97,966,947, forward strand.
TTGCTCGACGTTTGCAATTTCTCACCTGAGCTCTGTTTAGACTGCGCGAGAGGATGAGCAGAAGATTAGGTGGCTAGAGAAGCCCAGAGCCCCACTGTTCTTAGGGCTACAAAAGCGTTTCCAAGGAAGGGTGCTGGCTAGCAACAGCTTTCAGTGCTGGCACTTTTCATGTCTGAGCAATTGCTCGACGTTTGCAATCTCTCACCTGAGCTCTCTTTAGACTGCGCGAGAGGATGAGCAGAAGATTAGGTGGCTAGAGAAGCCCAGAGCCCCAGTGTTCTTAGGGCTACAAAAGCGCTTCCACGGAAGGGTGCTGGCTAGCAACAGCTTTCAGTGCTGGCACTTTTCATCTCTGAGCAATTGCTCGACGTTTCCAATTTTTCAGCTCTTATCTACGAGACGGAGAGATAGTGACCGTGACGTTTGGTGGCTAGAGAAGCGCAAAGCCCCAGTGTTGCTGCGCCTGTGAGAGCGCTTCCAAGGAAGGGGGCTGGCTAGCAACAGCTTTCAGTGCTGGCACTTTTCATCTCTGAGCAATTGCTCGACGTTTGCAATTTCTCCCCTGACCTCTCTTTAGACTGCGCGAGAGGATGAGCAGAAGATTAGGTGGCTAGAGAAGCCCAGAGCCCCAGTGTTCTTAGGCCTACAAAAGCGCTTCCAAGGAAGGCTGCTGGCTAGCAACAGCTTTCAGTGCTGGCACTTTTCATCTCTGAGCAATTGCTCGACGTTTGCAATTTCTCAGCTCGTGTCTACGAGAAGGAAATACAATGACCATGACGTTTGGTGGCTAGAGAAGCGCAAAGCCCCAGTGTTGCTGCGCCTGTGAAAGCGCTTCCAAGGAAGGGTGCTGGCTAGCAACAGCTTTCAGTGCTGGCACTTTTCATCTCTGAGCAATTGCTCGACGTTTGCAATTCCTCACCTGAGATCTCTTTAGACTGCGCGAGAGGATGAGCAGAAGAGTAGGTGGCTAGAGAAATACAGAGCCCCAGTGTTCTTAGGCCTACAAAAGCGCTTCCAAGGAAGGGTGCTGGCTAGCAACAGCTTTCAGTGCTGCCACTTTTCATCTCTGAGCAATTGCTGGATGTTTGCAATTTCTTACCTGAGCTCTCTTTAGACTGCGCGAGAGGATGAGCAGAAGATTAGGTGGCTAGAGAAGCCCAGAGCCCCAGTGTTCTTAGGCCTACAAAAGCGCTTCCAAGGAAGGGTGCTGGCTAGCCACAGCTTTCAGTGCTGGCACTTTTCATGTTTGAGTAATTGCTCGACGTTTGCAATTTCTCAGCTCTTATCTACGAGACAGAGAGATAGTGACCGTGACGTTTGGTGGGTAGAGAAGCGCAAAGCCCCAGTGTTGCTGCGCCTGTGAAAGCGCTTCCAAGGAAGGGTGCTGGCTAGCAACAGCTTTCAGTGCTGGCACTTTTCATCTCTGAGCAATTGCTCGACGTTTGCAATTTCTCACCTGAGCTCTCTTTAGACTGCGCGAGAGGATGAGCAGAAGATGAGGTGGCTAGAGAAGCCCAGAGCCGCAGTGTTCTTAGGCCTACAAAAGCGCTTCCAAGGAAGGCTGCTGGCTAGCAACAGCTTTCAGTGCTGGCACTTTTCATCTCTGAGCAATTGCTCGACGTTTGCAATTTATCAGCTCGTGTCTACGAGAACGAAAGAAAATGACCATGACGTTTGGTGGGTAGAGAAGCGCAAAGCCCCAGTGTTGCTGCGCCTGTGAAAGCGCTTCCAAGGAAGGGTGCTGGCTAGCAACAGCTTTCAGTGCTGGCACTTTTCATCTCTGAGCAATTGCTCGACGTTTGCAATTTCTCCCCTGAGCTCTCTTTAGACTGCGCGAGAGGATGAGCAGAAGATTAGGTGGCTAGAGAAGCCCAGAGCCCCACTGTTCTTAGGGCTACAAAAGCGCTTCCAAGGAAGGGTGCTGGCTAGCAACAGCTTTCAGTGCTGGCACTTTTCCTCTCTGAGCAATTGCTGGATGTTTGCAATTTCTCACCTGAGCTCTCTTTAGACTGCGCGAGAGGATGAGCAGAAGATTAGGTGGCTAGAGAAGCCCAGAGCCCCACTGTTCTTAGGGCTACAAAAGCGCTTCCAAGGAAGGGTGCTGGCTAGCAACAGCTTTCAGTGCTGGCACTTTTCCTCTCTGAGCAATTGCTCGATGTTTGCAATTCCTCACCTGAGCTCTCTTTAGACTGCGCGAGAGGATGAGCAGAAGATTAGGTGGCTAGAGAAGCCCAGAGCCCCAGTGTTCTTAGGGCTACAAAAGCGCTTCCACGGAAGGGTGCTGGCTAGCAACAGCTTTCAGTGCTGGCACTTTTCATCTCTGAGCAATTGCTCGACGTTTCCAATTTTTCAGCTCTTATCTACGAGACGGAGAGATAGTGACCGTGACGTTTGGTGGGTAGAGAAGCGCAAAGCCCCAGTGTTGCTGCGCCTGTGAGAGCGCTTCCAAGGAAGGGGGCTGGCTAGCAACAGCTTTCAGTGCTGGCACTTTTCATCTCTGAGCAATTGCTCGACGTTTGCAATTTCTCCCCTGACCTCTCTTTAGACTGCGCGAGAGGATGAGCAGAAGATTAGGTGGCTAGAGAAGCCCAGAGCCGCAGTGTTCTTAGGCCTACAAAAGCGCTTCCAAGGAAGGCTGCTGGCTAGCAACAGCTTTCAGTGCTGGCACTTTTCATCTCTGAGCAATTGCTCGACGTTTGCAATTTCTCAGCTCGTGTCTACGAGAAGGAAAGACAATGACCATGACGTTTGGTGGCTAGAGAAGCGCAAAGCCCCAGTGTTGCTGCGCCTGTGAAAGCGCTTCCAAGGAAGGGTGCTGGCTAGCAACAGCTTTCAGTGCTGGCACTTTTCATCTCTGAGCAATTGCTCGACGTTTGCAATTCCTCACCTGAGATCTCTTTAGACTGCGCGAGAGGATGAGCAGAAGAGTAGGTGGCTAGAGAAATACAGAGCCCCAGTGTTCTTAGGCCTACAAAAGCGCTTCCAAGGAAGGGTGCTGGCTAGCAACAGCTTTCAGTGCTGCCACTTTTCATCTCTGAGCAATTGCTGGATGTTTGCAATTTCTTACCTGAGCTCTCTTTAGACTGCGCGAGAGGATGAGCAGAAGATTAGGTGGCTAGAGAAGCCCAGAGCCCCACTGTTCTTAGGCCTACAAAAGCGCTTCCAAGGAAGGGTGCTGGCTAGCCACAGCTTTCAGTGCTGGCACTTTTCATGTTTGAGTAATTGCTCGACGTTTGCAATTTCTCAGCTCTTATCTACGAGACAGAGAGATAGTGACCGTGACGTTTGGTGGCTAGAGAAGCGCAAAGCCCCAGTGTTGCTGCGCCTGTGAAAGCGCTTCCAAGGAAGGGTGCTGGCTAGCAACAGCTTTCAGTGCTGGCACTTTTCATCTCTGAGCAATTGCTCGACGTTTGCAATTTCTCACCTGAGCTCTCTTTAGACTGCGCGAGAGGATGAGCAGAAGATTAGGTGGCTAGAGAAGCCCAGAGCCGCAGTGTTCTTAGGCCTACAAAAGTGCTTCCAAGGAAGGCTGCTGGCTAGCAACAGCTTTCAGTGCTGGCACTTTTCATCTCTGAGCAATTGCTCGACGTTTGCAATTTATCAGCTCGTGTCTACGAGAAGGAAAGAAAATGACCATGACGTTTGGTGGCTAGAGAAGCGCAAAGCCCCAGTGTTGCTGCGCCTGTGAAAGCGCTTCCAAGGAAGGGTGCTGGCTAGCAACAGCTTTCAGTGCTGGCACTTTTCATGTCTGAGCAATTGCTCGACGTTTGCAATTTCTCCCCTGAGCTCTCTTTAGACTGCGCGAGAGGATGAGCAGAAGATTAGGTGGCTAGAGAAGCCCAGAGCCCCACTGTTCTTAGGGCTACAAAAGCGCTTCCAAGGAAGGGTGCTGGCTAGCAACAGCTTTCAGTGCTGGCACTTTTCCTCTCTGAGCAATTGCTGGATGTTTGCAATTTCTCACCTGAGCTCTCTTTAGACTGCGCGAGAGGATGAGCAGAAGATTAGGTGGCTAGAGAAGCCCAGAGCCCCAGTGTTCTTAGGGCTACAAAAGCGCTTCCAAGGAAGGGTGCTGGCTAGCAACAGCTTTCAGTGCTGGCACTTTTCATCTTTGAGTAATTGCTCGACGTTTGCAATTTTTCAGCTCTTATCTACGAGACGGAGAGATAGTGACCGTGACGTTTGGTGGGTAGAGAAGCGCAAAGCCCCAGTGTTGCTGCGCCTGTGAAAGCGCTTCCAAGGAAGGGTGCTGGCTAGCAACAGCTTTCAGTGCTGGCACTTTTCATCTCTGAGCAATTGCTCGACGTTTGCAATTTCTCCCCTGACCTCTCTTTAGACTGCGCGAGAGGATGAGCAGAAGATTAGGTGGCTAGAGAAGCCCAGAGCCGCAGTGTTCTTAGGCCTACAAAAGCGCTTCCAAGGAAGGCTGCTGGCTAGCAACAGCTTTCAGTGCTGGCACTTTTCATCTCTGAGCAATTGCTCGACGTTTTCAATTTCTCAGCTCGTGTCTACGAGAAGCAAAGACAATGACCATGACGTTTGGTGGGTAGAGAAGCGCAAAGCCCCAGTGTTGCTGCGCCTGTGAAAGCGCTTCCAAGGAAGGGGGCTGGCTAGCAACAGCTTTCAGTGCTGGCACTTTTCATCTCTGAGCAATTGCTCGACGTTTGCAATTCCTCACCTGAGCTCTCTTTAGAGTGCGCGAGAGGATGAGCAGAAGATTAGGTGGCTAGAGAAGCCCAGAGCCCCACTGTTCTTAGGCCTACAAAAGCGCTTCCAAGGAAGGCTGCTGGCTAGCAACAGCTTTCAGTGCTGGCACTTTTCATCTCTGAGCAATTGCTCGACGTTTGCAATTTATCAGCTCGTGTCTACGAGAAGGAAAGAAAATGACCATGACGTTTGGTGGGTAGAGAAGTGCAAAGCCCCAGTGTTGCTGCGCCTGTGAAAGCGCTTCCAAGGAAGGGTGCTGGCTAGCAACAGCTTTCAGTGCTGGCACTTTTCATCTCTGAGCAATTGCTCGACGTTTGCAATTTCTCACCTCAGCTCTCTTTAGACTGCGCGAGAGGATGAGCAGAAGATTAGGTGGCTAGAGAAGCCCAGAGTCCCAGTGTTCTTAGGGCTACAAAAGCACTTCCAAGGAAGGGTGCTGGCTAGCAACAGCTTTCAGTGCTGGCACTTTTCATCTCTGAGCAATTGCTCGACGTTTGCAATTTCTCAGCTCTTGTCTACGAAACAGAGAGATAGTGACCGTGACGTTTGGTGGCTAGAGAAGCGCAAAGCCCCAGTGTTGCTGCGCCTGTGAAAGCGCTTCCAAGGAAGGGTGCTGGCTAGCAACAGCTTTCAGTGCTGGCACTTTTCATCTCTGAGCAATTGCTCGACGTTTGCAATTTCTCCCCTGAGCTCTCTTTAGACTGCGCGAGAGGATGAGCAGAAGATTAGGTGGCTAGAGAAGCCCAGAGCCGCAGTGTTCTTAGGCCTACAAGAGCGCTTCCAAGGAAGGGTGCTGGCTAGCAACAGCTTTCAGTGCTGGCACTTTTCATCTCTGAGCAATTGCTCGACGTTTGCAATTTCTCAGCTCGTGTCTACGAAACAGAGAGATAGTGACCGTGACGTTTGGTGGGTAGAGAAGCGCAAAGCCCCAGTGTTGCTGCGCCTGTGAAAGCGCTTCCAAGGAAGGGTGCTGGCTAGCAACAGCTTTCAGTGCTGGCACTTTTCATCTCTGAGCAATTGCTCGACGTTTGCAATTCCTCACCTGAGCTCTCTTTAGACTGCGCGAGAGGATGAGCAGAAGATTAGGTGGCTAGAGAAGCCCAGAGCCCCACTGTTCTTAGGGCTACAAAAGCACTTCCAAGGAAGGGTGCTGGCTAGCAACAGCTTTCAGTGGTGGCACTTTTCATCTCTCAGCAATTGCTCGACGTTTGCAATTTCTCAGCTCTTGTCTACGAAACAGAGAGATAGTGACCGTGACGTTTGGTGGGTAGAAAAGCGCAAAGCCCCAGTGTTGCTGCGCCTGTGAAAGCGCTTCCAAGGAAGGGTGCTGGCTAGCAACAGCTTTCAGTGCTGGCACTTTTCATCTCTGAGCAATTGCTCAACGTTTGCAATTTCTCACCTGAGCTCTCTTTAGACTGCGCGAGAGGATGAGCAGAAGATTAGGTGGCTAGAGAAGCCCAGAGCCGCAGTGTTCTTAGGCCTACAAGAGCGCTTCCAAGGAAGGGTGCTGGCTAGCAACAGCTTTCAGTGCTGGCACTTTTCATCTCTGAGCAATTGCTCGACGTTTGCAATTTCTCAGCTCGTGTCTACGAGACGGAGAGATAGTGACCGTGACGTTTGGTGGGTAGAGAAGCGCAAAGCCCCAGTGTTGCTGCGCCTGTGAAAGCGCTTCCAAGGAAGGGTGCTGGCTAGCAACAGCTTTCAGTGCTGGCACTTTTCATCTCTGAGCAATTGCTCGACGTTTGCAATTCCTCACCTGAGCTCTCTTTAGACTGTGCGAGAGGATGAGCAGAAGATTAGGTGGCTAGAGAAGCCCAGAGCCCCACTGTTCTTAGGGCTACAAAAGCACTTCCAAGGAAGGGGGCTGGCTAGCAACAGCTTTCAGTGGTGGCACTTTTCATCTCTCAGCAATTGCTCGACGTTTGCAATTTCTCAGCTCTTGTCTACGAAACAGAGAGATAGTGACCGTGACGTTTGGTGGGTAGAGAAGCGCAAAGCCCCAGTGTTGCTGCGCCTGTGAAAGCGCTTCCAAGGAAGGGTGCTGGCTAGCAACAGCTTTCAGTGCTGGCACTTTTCATCTCTGAGCAATTGCTCAACGTTTGCAATTTCTCACCTGAGCTCTCTTTAGACTGCGCGAGAGGATGAGCAGAAGATTAGGTGGCTAGAGAAGCCCAGAGCCGCAGTGTTCTTAGGCCTACAAGAGCGCTTCCAAGGAAGGGTGCTGGCTAGCAACAGCTTTCAGTGCTGGCACTTTTCATCTCTGAGCAATTGCTCGACGTTTGCAATTTCTCAGCTCGTGTCTACGAGACGGAGAGATAGTGACCGTGACATTTGGTGGGTAGAGAAGCGCAAAGCCCCAGTGTTGCTGCGCCTGTGAAAGCGCTTCCAAGGAAGGGTGCTGGCTAGCAAGAGCTTTCAGTGCTGGCACTTTTCATCTCTGAGCAATTGCTGGATGTTTGCAATTTCTCACCTGAGCTGTCTTTAGACTGCGCAAGAGGATGAGCAGAAGATTAGGTGGCTAGAGAAGGCCAGAGCCGCAGTGTTCTTAGGCCTACAAAAGCGCTTCCAAGGAAGGGTGCTGGCTAGCAACAGCTTTCAGTGCTGGCACTTTTCATCTCTGAGCAATTGCTCGATGTTTGCAATTTCTCAGCTCGTGTCTACGAGAAGGAAGGAGAATGACCATGACGTTTGGTGGGTAGAGAAGCGCAAAGCCCCAGTGTTGCTGCGCCTGTGAAAGCGCTTCCAAGGAAGGGTGCTGGCTAGCAACAGCTTTCAGTGCTGGCACTTTTCATCTCTGAGCAATTGCTCGACGTTTGCAATCTCTCACCTGAGCTCTCTTTAGACTGCGCGAGAGGATGAGCAGAAGATTAGGTGGCTAGAGAAGCCCAGAGCCCCAGTGTTCTTAGGCCTACAAGAGTGCTTCCAAGGAAGGCTGCTGGCTAGCAACAGCTTTCAGTGCTGGCACTTTTTATCTCGGAGCAATTGCTCGACGTTTGCAATTTCTCAGCTCTTGTCTACGAGACAGAAAGAGAATGACCGTGACGTTTGGTGGCTAGAGAAGCGCAAAGCCCCAGTGTTGCTGCGCCTGTGAAAGCGCTTCCAAGGAAGGGTGCTGGCTAGCAACAGCTTTCAGTGCTGGCACTTTTCATCTCTGAGCAATTGCTCGACGTTTGCAATTTCTCCCCTGACCTCTCTTTAGACTGCGCGAGAGGATGAGCAGAAGATTAGGTGGCTAGAGAAGCCCAGAGCCGCAGTGTTCTTAGGCCTACAAAAGCGCTTCCAAGGAAGGCTGCTGGCTAGCAACAGCTTTCAGTGCTGGCACTTTTCATCTCTGAGCAATTGCTCGACATTTGCAATTTCTCAGCTCGTGTCTACGAAACAGAGAGATAGTGACCGTGACGTTTGGTGGGTAGAGAAGCGCAAAGCCCCAGTGTTGCTGCGCCTGTGAAAGCGCTTCCAAGGAAGGGTGCTGGCTAGCAACAGCTTTCAGTGCTGGCACTTTTCATCTCTGAGCAATTGCTCGACGTTTGCAATTTCTCCCCTGAGCGCTCTTTAGACTGCGTGAGAGGATGAGCAGAAGATTAGGTGGCTAGAGAAGCCCAGAGCCCCAGTGTTCTTAGGCCTACAAGAGCGCTTCCAAGGAAGGGTGCTGGCTAGCCACAGCTTTCAGTGCTGGCACTTTTCATCTCTGAGCAATTGCTCAACGTTTGCAATTTCTCCCCTGAGCTCTCTTTAGACTGCGCGAGAGGATGAGCAGAAGATTAGGTGGCTAGAGAAGCCCAGAGCCCCACTGTTCTTAGGGCTACAAAAGCACTTCCAAGGAAGGGTGCTGGCTAGCAACAGCTTTCAGTGCTGGCACTTTTCATCTCTGAGCAATTGCTCGACGTTTGCAATTTCTCAGCTCTTGTCTACGAAACAGAGAGATAGTGACCGTGACGTTTGGTGGGTAGAGAAGCGCAAAGCCCCAGTGTTGCTGCGCCTGTGAAAGCGCTTCCAAGGAAGGGTGCTGGCTAGCAACAGCTTTCAGTGCTGGCACTTTTCATCTCTGAGCAATTGCTCAACGTTTGCAATTTCTCACCTGAGCTCTCTTTAGACTGCGCGAGAGGATGAGCAGAAGATTAGGTGGCTAGAGAAGCCCAGAGCCGCAGTGTTCTTAGGCCTACAAGAGCGCTTCCAAGGAAGGGTGCTGGCTAGCAACAGCTTTCAGTGCTGGCACTTTTCATCTCTGAGCAATTGCTCGACGTTTGCAATTTCTCAGCTCGTGTCTACGAGACGGAGAGATAGTGACCGTGACATTTGGTGGGTAGAGAAGCGCAAAGCCCCAGTGTTGCTGCGCCTGTGAAAGCGCTTCCAAGGAAGGGTGCTGGCTAGCAACAGCTTTCAGTGCTGGCACTTTTCATCTCTGAGCAATTGCTGGATGTTTGCAATTTCTCACCTGAGCTCTCTTTAGACTGCGCAAGAGGATGAGCAGAAGATTAGGTGGCTAGAGAAGGCCAGAGCCCCAGTGTTCTTAGGCCTACAAGAGTGCTTCCAAGGAAGGGTGCTGGCTAGCAACAGCTTTCAGTGCTGGCACTTTTCATCTCTGAGCAATTGCTCGACGTTTGCAATTTCTCAGCTCTTGTCTACGAGACAGAAAGAGAATGACCGTGACGTTTGGTGGGTAGAGAAGCGCAAAGCCCCAGTGTTGCTGCGCCTGTGAAAGCGCTTCCACGGAACGGTGCCGGCTAGCAACAGCTTTCAGTGCTGGCACTTTTCATCTCTGAGCAATTGCTCGACGTTTGCAATTTCTCACCTGAGCTCTCTTTAGACTGCGCGAGAGGATGAGCAGAAGATTAGGTGGCTAGAGAAGCCCAGAGCCCCACTGTTCTTAGGGCTACAAAAGCGTTTCCAAGGAAGGGTGCTGGCTAGCAACAGCTTTCAGTGCTGGCACTTTTCATGTCTGAGCAATTGCTCGACGTTTGCAATCTCTCACCTGAGCTCTCTTTAGACTGCGCGAGAGGATGAGCAGAAGATTAGGTGGCTAGAGAAGCCCAGAGCTTGGGAGTTCTTAGGCCTACAAGAGTGCTTCCAAGGAAGGCTGCTGGCTAGCAACAGCTTTCAGTGCTGGCACTTTTTATCTCGGAGCAATTGCTCGACGTTTGCAATTTCTCAGCTCTTGTCTACGAGACAGAAAGAGAATGACCGTGACGTTTGGTGGCTAGAGAAGCGCAAAGCCCCAGTGTTGCTGCGCCTGTGAAAGCGCTTCCAAGGAAGGGTGCCGGCTAGCAACAGCTTTCAGTGCTGCCACTTTTCATCTCTGAGCAATTGCTCGACGTTTGCAATTTCTCACCTGAGCTCTGTTTACACTGCGCGAGAGGATGAGCAGAAGATTAGGTGGCTAGAGAAGCCCAGAGCCGCAGTGTTCTTAGGGCTACAAAAGCGCTTCCAAGGAAGGGTGCTGGCTAGCAACAGCTTTCAGTGCTGGCACTTTTCATCTCTGAGCAATTGCTCGACGTTTGCAATTTCTCAGCTCGTGTCTACTAGACAGAGAGATAGTGACCATGACGTTTGGTGGGTAGAGAAGCGCAAAGCCCCAGTGTTGCTGCGCCTGTGAAAGCGCTTCCAAGGAAGGGTGCTGGCTAGCAACAGCTTTCAGTGCTGGCACTTTTCATCTCTGAGCAATTGCTGGACGTTTGCAATTTCTCACCTGAGCTCTCTTTAGACTGCACGAGAGGATGAGCAGAAGATTAGGTGGCTAGAGAAGCCCAGAGCCCCAGTGTTCTTAGGCCTACAAAAGCGTTTCCAAGGAAGGGTGCTGGCTAGCCACAGCTTTCAGTGCTGGCACTTTTCATCTCTGAGCAATTGCTCGACGTTTGCAATTTTTCAGCTCTTATCTACCAGACGGAGAGATAGTGACCGTGACGTTTGGTGGGTAGAGAAGCGCAAAGCCCCAGTGTTGCTGCGCCTGTGAAAGCGCTTCCAAGGAAGGGTGCTGGCTAGCAAGAGCTTTCAGTGCTGGCACTTTTCATCTCTGTTCAATTGCTCGACGTTTGCAATTTCTCACCTGAGCGCTCTTTAGACTGCGCGAGAGGATGAGCAGAAGATTAGGTGGCTAGAGAAGCCCAGAGCCCCAGTGTTCTTAGGGCTACAAAAGCGCTTCCAAGGAAGGGTGCTGGCTAGCCACAGCTTTCAGTGCTGGCACTTTTCATCTCTGAGCAATTGCTCGACGTTTGCAATTTTTCAGCTCTTATCTACCAGACTGAGAGATAGTGACCGTGACGTTTGGTGGGTAGAGAAGCGCAAAGCCCCAGTGTTGCTGCGCCTGTGAAAGCGCTTCCAAGGAAGGGTGCTGGCTAGCAAGAGCTTTCAGTGCTGGCACTTTTCATCTCTGTTCAATTGCTCGACGTTTGCAATTTCTCACCTGAGCGCTCTTTAGACTGCGCGAGAGGATGAGCAGAAGATTAGGTGGCTAGAGAAGCGCAAAGCCCCAGTGTTCTTAAGGCTACAAAAGCGCTTCCAAGGAAGGGTGCTGGCTAGCAAGAGCTTTCAGTGCTGCCACTTTTCATCTCTGAGCAATTGCTGGATGTTTGCAATTTCTTACCTGAGCTCTCTTTATACTGCGCGAGAGGATGAGCAGAAGATTAGGTGGCTAGAGAAGCCCAGAGCCCCAGTGTTCTTAGGGCTACAAAAGCGCTTCCAAGGAAGGCTGCTAGCTAGCAACAGCTTTCAGTGCTGGCACTTTTCATGTTTGAGTAATTGCTCGACGTTTGCAATTTCTCAGCTCTTATCTACGAGACAGAGAGATAGTGACCATGACGTTTGGTGGCTAGAGAAGCGCAAAGCCCCAGTGTTGCTGCGCCTGTGAAAGCGCTTGCAAGGAATGGTGCTGGCTAGCAACAGCTTTCAGTGCTGGCACTTTTCATCTCTGAGCAATTGCTCGACGTTTGCAATTCCTCACCTGAGCTCTCTTTAGACTGCACGAGAGGATGAGCAGAAGATTAGGTGGCTAGAGAAGCCCAGAGCCCCACTGTTCTTAGGGCTACAAAAGCGCTTCCAAGGAAGGCTGCTGGCTAGCAACAGCTTTCAGTGCTGGCACTTTTCATCTCTGAGCAATTGCTCGACGTTTGCAATTTCTCAGCTCTTGTCTACGAAACAGAGAGATAGTGACCGTGACGTTTGCTGGCTAGAGAAGCGCAAAGCCCCAGTGTTGCTGCGCCTGTGAAAGCGCTTCCAAGTAAGGGTGCTGGCTAGCAACAGCTTTCAGTGCTGGCACTTTTCATCTCTGAGCAATTGCTCGACATTTACAATTTCTCAGCTCTTGTCTACGAAACAGAGAGATAGTGACCGTGACGTTTGGTGGGTAGAGAAGCGCAAAGCCCCAGTGTTGCTGCGCCTGTGAAAGCGCTTCCAAGGAAGGGTGCTGGCTAGCCACAGCTTTCAGTGCTGGCACTTTTCATCTCTGAGCAATTGCTCGACGTTTGCAATTTCTCACCTGAGCGCTCTTTAGACTGCGCGAGAGGATGAGCAGAAGGTTAGGTGGCTAGAGAAGCGCAAAGCCCCAGTGTTCTTAGGCCTACAAAAGCGCTTCCAAGGAAGGGTGCTGGCTAGCAACAGCTTTCAGTGCTGGCACTTTTCATCTCTGAGCAATTGCTCGACGTTTGCAATTCCTCACCTGAGATCTCTTTAGACTGCGCGAGAGGATGAGCAGAAGATTAGGTGGCTAGAGAAGCCCAGAGCCCCACTGTTCTTAGGGCTACAAAAGCACTTCCAAGGAAGGGTGCTGGCTAGCAACAGCTTTCAGTGCTGGCACTTTTCATCTCTGAGCAATTGCTCGACGTTTGCAATTTCTCAGCTCTTGTCTACGAAACAGAGAGATAGTGACCGTGACGTTTGGTGGGTAGAGAAGCGCAAAGCCCCAGTGTTGCTGCGCCTGTGAAAGCGCTTCCAAGGAAGGGTGCTGGCTAGCAACAGCTTTCAGTGCTGGCACTTTTCATCTCTGAGCAATTGCTCAACGTTTGCAATTTCTCACCTGAGCTGTCTTTAGACTGCGCAAGAGGATGAGCAGAAGATTAGGTGGCTAGAGAAGCCCAGAGCCGCAGTGTTCTTAGGCCTACAAGAGCGCTTCCAAGGAAGGGTGCTGGCTAGCAACAGCTTTCAGTGCTGGCACTTTTCATCTCTGAGCAATTGCTCGACGTTTGCAATTTCTCAGCTCGTGTCTACGAGACGGAGAGATAGTGACCGTGACATTTGGTGGGTAGAGAAGCGCAAAGCCCCAGTGTTGCTGCGCCTGTGAAAGCGCTTCCAAGGAAGGGTGCTGGCTAGCAAGAGCTTTCAGTGCTGGCACTTTTCATCTCTGAGCAATTGCTGGATGTTTGCAATTTCTCACCTGAGCTCTCTTTAGACTGCGCGAGAGGATGAGCAGAAGATTAGGTGGCTAGAGAAGGCCAGAGCCCCAGTGTTCTTAGGCCTACAAGAGTGCTTCCAAGGAAGGGTGCTGGCTAGCAACAGCTTTCAGTGCTGGCACTTTTCATCTCTGAGCAATTGCTCGACGTTTGCAATTTCTCAGCTCTTGTCTACGAGACAGAAAGAGAATGACCGTGACGTTTGGTGGGTAGAGAAGCGCAAAGCCCCAGTGTTGCTGCGCCTGTGAAAGCGCTTCCACGGAACGGTGCCGGCTAGCAACAGCTTTCAGTGCTGGCACTTTTCATCTCTGAGCAATTGCTCGACGTTTGCAATTTCTCACCTGAGCTCTGTTTAGACTGCGCGAGAGGATGAGCAGAAGATTAGGTGGCTAGAGAAGCCCAGAGCCCCACTGTTCTTAGGGCTACAAAAGCGTTTCCAAGGAAGGGTGCTGGCTAGCAACAGCTTTCAGTGCTGGCACTTTTCATGTCTGAGCAATTGCTCGACGTTTGCAATCTCTCACCTGAGCTCTCTTTAGACTGCGCGAGAGGATGAGCAGAAGATTAGGTGGCTAGAGAAGCCCAGAGCTTGGGAGTTCTTAGGCCTACAAGAGTGCTTCCAAGGAAGGCTGCTGGCTAGCAACAGCTTTCAGTGCTGGCACTTTTTATCTCGGAGCAATTGCTCGACGTTTGCAATTTCTCAGCTCTTGTCTACGAGACAGAAAGAGAATGACCGTGACGTTTGGTGGCTAGAGAAGCGCAAAGCCCCAGTGTTGCTGCGCCTGTGAAAGCGCTTCCAAGGAAGGGTGCCGGCTAGCAACAGCTTTCAGTGCTGCCACTTTTCATCTCTGAGCAATTGCTCGACGTTTGCAATTTCTCACCTGAGCTCTCTTTACACTGCGCGAGAGGATGAGCAGAAGATTAGGTGGCTAGAGAAGCCCAGAGCCGCAGTGTTCTTAGGGCTACAAAAGCGCTTCCAAGGAAGGGTGCTGGCTAGCAACAGCTTTCAGTGCTGGCACTTTTCATCTCTGAGCAATTGCTCGACGTTTGCAATTTCTCAGCTCGTGTCTACTAGACAGAGAGATAGTGACCATGACGTTTGGTGGGTAGAGAAGCGCAAAGCCCCAGTGTTGCTGCGCCTGTGAAAGCGCTTCCAAGGAAGGGTGCTGGCTAGCAACAGCTTTCAGTGCTGGCACTTTTCATCTCTGAGCAATTGCTGGACGTTTGCAATTTCTCACCTGAGCTCTCTTTAGACTGCACGAGAGGATGAGCAGAAGATTAGGTGGCTAGAGAAGCCCAGAGCCCCAGTGTTCTTAGGCCTACAAAAGCGTTTCCAAGGAAGGGTGCTGGCTAGCCACAGCTTTCAGTGCTGGCACTTTTCATCTCTGAGCAATTGCTCGACGTTTGCAATTTTTCAGCTCTTATCTACCAGACGGAGAGATAGTGACCGTGACGTTTGGTGGGTAGAGAAGCGCAAAGCCCCAGTGTTGCTGCGCCTGTGAAAGCGCTTCCAAGGAAGGGTGCTGGCTAGCAAGAGCTTTCAGTGCTGGCACTTTTCATCTCTGTTCAATTGCTCGACGTTTGCAATTTCTCACCTGAGCGCTCTTTAGACTGCGCGAGAGGATGAGCAGAAGATTAGGTGGCTAGAGAAGCCCAGAGCCCCAGTGTTCTTAGGGCTACAAAAGCGCTTCCAAGGAAGGGTGCTGGCTAGCCACAGCTTTCAGTGCTGGCACTTTTCATCTCTGAGCAATTGCTCGACGTTTGCAATTTTTCAGCTCTTATCTACCAGACGGAGAGATAGTGACCGTGACGTTTGGTGGGTAGAGAAGCGCAAAGCCCCAGTGTTGCTGCGCCTGTGAAAGCGCTTCCAAGGAAGGGTGCTGGCTAGCAAGAGCTTTCAGTGCTGGCACTTTTCATCTCTGTTCAATTGCTCGACGTTTGCAATTTCTCACCTGAGCGCTCTTTAGACTGCGCGAGAGGATGAGCAGAAGATTAGGTGGCTAGAGAATCGCAAAGCCCCAGTGTTCTTAAGGCTACAAAAGCGCTTCCAAGGAAGGGTGCTGGCTAGCAAGAGCTTTCAGTGCTGCCACTTTTCATCTCTGAGCAATTGCTGGATGTTTGCAATTTCTTACCTGAGCTCTCTTTATACTGCGCGAGAGGATGAGCAGAAGATTAGGTGGCTAGAGAAGCCCAGAGCCCCAGTGTTCTTAGGGCTACAAAAGCGCTTCCAAGGAAGGCTGCTAGCTAGCAACAGCTTTCAGTGCTGGCACTTTTCATGTTTGAGTAATTGCTCGACGTTTGCAATTTCTCAGCTCTTATCTACGAGACAGAGAGATAGTGACCATGACGTTTGGTGGCTAGAGAAGCGCAAAGCCCCAGTGTTGCTGCGCCTGTGAAAGCGCTTGCAAGGAAGGGTGCTGGCTAGCAACAGCTTTCAGTGCTGGCACTTTTCATCTCTGAGCAATTGCTCGACGTTTGCAATTCCTCACCTGAGCTCTCTTTAGACTGCACGAGAGGATGAGCAGAAGATTAGGTGGCTAGAGAAGCCCAGAGCCCCACTGTTCTTAGGGCTACAAAAGCGCTTCCAAGGAAGGGTGCTGGCTAGCAACAGCTTTCAGTGCTGGCACTTTTCATCTCTGAGCAATTGCTCGACGTTTGCAATTTCTCAGCTCTTGTCTACGAAACAGAGAGATAGTGACCGTGACATTTGCTGGCTAGAGAAGCGCAAAGCCCCAGTGTTGCTGCGCCTGTGAAAGCGCTTCCAAGTAAGGGTGCTGGCTAGCAACAGCTTTCAGTGCTGGCACTTTTCATCTCTGAGCAATTGCTCGACATTTACAATTTCTCAGCTCTTGTCTACGAAACAGAGAGATAGTGACCGTGACGTTTGGTGGGTAGAGAAGCGCAAAGCCCCAGTGTTGCTGCGCCTGTGAAAGCGCTTCCAAGGAAGGGTGCTGGCTAGCCACAGCTTTCAGTGCTGGCACTTTTCATCTCTGAGCAATTGCTCGACGTTTGCAATTTCTCACCTGAGCGCTCTTTAGACTGCGCGAGAGGATGAGCAGAAGGTTAGGTGGCTAGAGAAGCGCAAAGCCCCAGTGTTCTTAGGCCTACAAAAGCGCTTCCAAGGAAGGGTGCTGGCTAGCAACAGCTTTCAGTGCTGGCACTTTTCATCTCTGAGCAATTGCTCGACGTTTGCAATTTCTCCCCTGAGCTCTCTTTAGACTGCGCGAGAGGTTGAGCAAAAGATTAGGTGGCTAGAGAAGCCCAGAGCTTCGGAGTTCTTAGGGCTACAAAAGCGTTTCCAAGGAAGGGTGCTGGCTAGCAACAGCTTTCAGTGCTGGCACTTTTCATCTCTGAGCAATTGCTCGACGTTTGCAATTTTTCAGCTCTTATCTACGAGACGGAGAGATAGTGACCGTGACGTTTGGTGGGTAGAGAAGCGCAAAGCCCCAGTGTTGCTGCGCCTGTGAAAGCGCTTCCAAGGAAGGGTGCTGGCTAGCAACAGCTTTCAGTGCTGGCACTTTTCATCTCTGAGCAATTGCTCGACGTTTGCAATTTCTCCCCTGAGCTCTCTTTAGAGTGCGCGAGAGGATGAGCAGAAGATTAGGTGGCTAGAGAAGCCCAGAGCCCCAGTGTTCTTAGGGCTACAAAAGCGCTTCCAAGGAAGGGTGCTGGCTAGCCACAGCTTTCAGTGCTGGCACTTTTCATCTCTGAGCAATTGCTCGACGTTTGCAATTTCTCAGCTCTTATCTACGAGACAGAGAGATAGTGACCGTGACGTTTGGTGGCTAGAGAAGCGCAAAGCCCCAGTGTTGCTGCGCCTGTGAAAGCGCTTCCAAGGAAGGGTGCTGGCTAGCAAGAGCTTTCAGTGCTGGCACTTTTCATCTCTGAGCAATTGCTCGACGTTTGCAATTTCTCCCCTGACCTCTCTTTAGACTGCGCGAGAGGATGAGCAGAAGATTAGGTGGCTAGAGAAGCCCAGAGCCGGAGTGTTCTTAGGCCTACAAAAGCGCTTCCAAGGAAGGGTGCTGGCTAGCAACAGCTTTCAGTGCTGGCACTTTTCATCTCTGAGCAATTGCTCGACGTTTGCAATTTCTCAGCTCGTGTCTACGAAACAGAGAGATAGTGACCGTGACGTTTGGTGGGTAGAGAAGCGCAAAGCCCCAGTGTTGCTGCGCCTGTGAAAGCGCTTCCAAGGAAGGGTGCTGGCTAGCAACAGCTTTCAGTGCTGGCACTTTTCATCTCTGAGCAATTGCTCGACGTTTGCAATTTCTCACCTGAGCGCTCTTTAGACTGCGCGAGAGGATGAGCAGAAGATTAGGTGGCTAGAGAAGCAAAGAGCCCCAGTGTTCTAAGGGCTACAAAAGCGCTTCCAAGGAAGGGTGCTGGCTAGCAACAGCTTTCAGTGCTGGCACTTTTCATCTCTGAGCAATTGCTCGACGTTTGCAATTTCTCACCTGAGCTCTCTTTAGACTGCGCGAGAGGATGAGCAGAAGGTTAGGTGGCTAGAGAAGCGCAAAGCCCCAGTGTTCTTAGGGCTACAAGAGCGCTTCCAAGGAAGGGTGCTGGCTAGCAACAGCTTTCAGTGCTGGCACTTTTCATCTCTGAGCAATTGCTCGACGTTTGCAATTTCTCACCTGAGCTCTCTTTAGACTGCGCGAGAGGATGAGCAGAAGGTTAGGTGGCTAGAGAAGCGCAAAGCCCCAGTGTTCTTAGGGCTACAAAAGCACTTCCAAGGAAGGGTGCTGGCTAGCAACAGCTTTCAGTGCTGGCACTTTTCATCTCTGAGCAATTGCTCGACGTTTGCAATTTTTCAGCTCTTATCTACGAGACGGAGAGATAGTGACCGTGACGTTTGGTGGGTAGAGAAGCGCAAAGCCCCAGTGTTGCTGCGCCTGTGAAAGCGCTTCCAAGGAAGGGTGCTGGCTAGCAACAGCTTTCAGTGCTGGCACTTTTCATCTCTGAGCAATTGCTCGACGTTTGCAATTTCTCCCCTGAGCTCTCTTTCGAGTGCGCGAGAGGATGAGCAGAAGATTAGGTGGCTAGAGAAGCCCAGAGCCCCACTGTTCTTAGGCCTACAAAAGCGCTTCCAAGGAAGGGTGCTGGCTAGCAACAGCTTTCAGTGCTGGCACTTTTCATGTTTGAGTAATTGCTCGACGTTTGCAATTTCTCAGCTCTTATCTACGAGACAGAGAGATAGTGACCGTGACGTTTGGTGGCTAGAGAAGCGCAAAGCCCCAGTGTTGCTGCGCCTGTGAAAGCGCTTCCAAGGAAGGGTGCTGGCTAGCAAGAGCTTTCAGTGCTGGCACTTTTCATCTCTGAGCAATTGCTCGACGTTTGCAATTTCTCCCCTGAGCTCTCTTTAGACTGCGCGAGAGGATGAGCAGAAGATTAGGTGGCTAGAGAAGCCCAGAGCCGGAGTGTTCTTAGGCCTACAAAAGCGCTTCCAAGGAAGGGTGCTGGCTAGCAAGAGCTTTCAGTGCTGGCACTTTTCATCTCTGAGCAATTGCTCGACGTTTGCAATTTCTCCCCTGAGCTCTCTTTAGACTGCGCGAGAGGATGAGCAGAAGATTAGGTGGCTAGAGAAGCCCAGAGCCGCAGTGTTCTTAGGCCTACAAAAGCGCTTCCAAGGAAGGGTGCTGGCTAGCAACAGCTTTCAGTGCTGGCACTTTTCATCTCTGAGCAATTGCTCGACGTTTGCAATTTCTCACCTGAGCTCTCTTTAGACTGCGCGAGAGGATGAGCAGAAGATTAGGTGGCTAGAGAAGCGCAAAGCCCCACTGTTCTTAGGCCTACAAGAGCGCTTCCAAGGAAGGGTGCTGGCTAGCAACAGCTTTCAGTGCTGGCACTTTTCATCTCTGAGCAATTGCTTGACGTCTGCAATTTCTCAGCTCTTATCTACGAGACGGAGAGATAGTGATCGTGACGTTTGCTGGGTAGCCAAGCGCAAAGCTCCAGTGTTGCTGCGCCTGTGAAAGCGCTTCCAAGGAAGGGTGCTGGCTAGCAACAGCTTTCAGTGCTGGCACTTTTCATCTCTGAGCAATTGCTCGACGTTTGCAATTCCTCACCTGAGCTCTCTTTAGACTGCACGAGAGGATGAGCAGAAGAGTAGGTGGCTAGAGAAATACAGAGCCCCAGTGTTCTTAGGGCTACAAAAGCGCTTCCAAGGAAGGCTGCTGGCTAGCAACAGCTTTCAGTGCTGGCACTTTTCATCTCTGAGCAATTGCTCGACGTTTGCAATTTCTCACCTGAGCTCTCTTTAGACTGCGCGAGAGGATGAGCAGAAGATTAGGTGGCTAGAGAAGCCCAGAGCCCCAGTGTTCTTAGGGCTACAAAAGCGTTTCCAAGGAAGGGGGCTGGCTAGCAACAGCTTTCAGTGCTGGCACTTTTCATCTCTGAGCAATTGCTCGACGTTTGCAATTTCTCAGCTCGTGTCTACGAGACGGAGAGATAGTGACCGTGATGTTTGGTGGGTAGAGAAGCGCAAAGCCCCAGTGTTGCTGCGCCTGTGAAAGCGCTTCCAAGGAAGGGTGCTGGCTAGCAAGAGCTTTCAGTGCTGGCACTTTTCATCTCTGAGCAATTGCTCGACGTTTGCAATTTCTCACCTGAGCGCTCTTTTGACTGCGCGAGAGGATGAGCAGAAGATTAGGTGGCTAGAGAAGCAAAGAGCCCCAGTGTTCTAAGGGCTACAAAAGCGCTTCCAAGGAAGGGTGCTGGCTAGCAACAGCTTTCAGTGCTGGCACTTTTCATCTCTGAGCAATTGCTCGACGTTTGCAATTTCTCACCTGAGCTCTCTTTAGACTGCGCGAGAGGATGAGCAGAAGGTTAGGTGGCTAGAGAAGCGCAAAGCCCCAGTGTTCTTAGGGCTACAAGAGCGCTTCCAAGGAAGGGTGCTGGCTAGCAACAGCTTTCAGTGCTGGCACTTTTCATCTCTGAGCAATTGCTCGACGTTTGCAATTTCTCACCTGAGCTCTCTTTAGACTGCGCGAGAGGATGAGCAGAAGATTAGGTGGCTAGAGAAGCCCAGAGCCCCAGTGTTCTTAGGCCTACAAGAGCGCTTCCAAGGAAGGGTGCTGGCTAGCAAGAGCTTTCAGTGCTGGCACTTTTCATCTCTGAGCAATTGCTTGACGTCTGCAATTTCTCAGCTCTTTTCTACGAGACGGAGAGATAGTGATCGTGACGTTTGGTGGGTAGCCAAGCGCAAAGCTCCAGTGTTGCTGCGCCTGTGAAAGCGCTTCCAAGGAAGGGTGCTGGCTAGCAACAGCTTTCAGTGCTGGCACTTTTCATCTCTGAGCAATTGCTCGACGTTTGCAATTTCTCACCTGAGCTCTCTTTAGACTGCGCGAGAGGATGAGCAGAAGGTTAGGTGGCTAGAGAAGCGCAAAGCCCCAGTGTTCTTAGGGCTACAAAAGCGTTTCCAAGGAAGGGTGCTGGCTAGCAACAGCTTTCAGTGCTGGCACTTTTCATCTCTGAGCAATTGCTCGACGTTTGCAATTTCTCAGCTCGTGTCTACGAGATGGAGATATAGTGATCGTGACGTTTGGTGGGTAGCCAAGCGCAAAGCCCCAGTGTTGCTGCGCCTGTGAAAGCGCTTCCAAGGAAGGGTGCTGGCTAGCAACAGCTTTCAGTGCTGGCACTTTTCATCTCTGAGCAATTGCTCGACGTTTGCAATTCCTCACCTGAGATCTCTTTAGAGTGCGCGAGAGGATGAGCAGAAGAGTAGGTGGCTAGAGAAGCCCAGAGCCCCAGTGTTCTTAGGGCTACAAGAGCGTTTCCAAGGAAGGGTGCTGGCTAGCAAGAGCTTTCAGTGCTGGCACTTTTCATCTCTGAGCAATTGCTCGACGTTTGCAATTTCTCACCTGAGCTCTCTTTAGAGTGCGCGAGAGGATGAGCAGAAGATTAGGTGGCTAGAGAAGCCCAGAGCCCCACTGTTCTTAGGCCTACAAGAGTGCTTCCAAGGAAGGGTGCTGGCTAGCAACAGCTTTCAGTGCTGGCACTTTTCATCTCTGAGCAATTGCTCGACGTTTGCAATTTCTCAGCTCTTGTCTACGAGACAGAAAGAGAATGACCGTGACGTTTGGTGGCTAGAGAAGCGCAAAGCCCCAGTGTTGCTGCGCCTGTAAAAGCGCTTCCACGGAACGGTGCCGGCTAGCAACAGCTTTCAGTGCTGGCACTTTTCATCTCTGAGCAATTGCTCGACGTTTGCAATTTCTCACCTGAGCTCTCTTTAGACTGCGCGAGAGGATGAGCAGAAGGTTAGGTGGCTAGAGAAGCCCAGAGCCCCAGTGTTCTTAGGCCTACAAAAGCGCTTCCAAGGAAGGGTGCTGGCTAGCAACAGCTTTCAGTGCTGGCACTTTTCATCTCTGAGCAATTGCTCGACGTTTGCAATTTCTCCCCTGACCTCTCTTTAGACTGCGCGAGAGGATGAGCAGAAGATTAGGTGGCTAGAGAAGCCCAGAGCCCCACTGTTCTTAGGCCTACAAAAGCATTTCCAAGGAAGGGTGCTGGCTAGCAACAGCTTTCAGTGCTGGCACTTTTCATCTCTGAGCAATTGCTCGACGTTTGCAATTTCTCAGCTCGTGTCTACGAGACGGAAAGAGAACGACCGTGACGTTTGGTGGCTAGAGAAGCGCAAAGCCCCAGTGTTGCTGCGCCTGTGAAAGCGCTTCCAAGGAAGGGTGCTGGCTAGCAAGAGCTTTCAGTGCTGGCACTTTTCATCTCTGAGCAATTGCTGGACGTTTGCAATTTCTCACCTGAGCTCTCTTTAGACTGCACGAGAGGATGAGCAAAAGATTAGGTGGCTAGAGAAGCCCAGAGCTTCGGAGTTCTTAGGGCTACAAAAGCGTTTCCAAGGAAGGGTGCTGGCTAGCAACAGCTTTCAGTGCTGGCACTTTTCATCTCTGAGCAATTGCTCGACGTTTGCAATTTTTCAGCTCTTATCTACCAGACGGAGAGATAGTGACCGTGACGTTTGGTGGGTAGAGAAGCGCAAAGCCCCAGTGTTGCTGCGCCTGTGAAAGCGCTTCCAAGGAAGGGTGCTGGCTAGCAAGAGCTTTCAGTGCTGGCACTTTTCATCTCTGTTCAATTGCTCGACGTTTGCAATTTCTCACCTGAGCGCTCTTTAGACTGCGCGAGAGGATGAGCAGAAGATTAGGTGGCTAGAGAAGCCCAGAGCCGCAGTGTTCTTAGGCCTACAAAAGCGCTTCCAAGGAAGGGTGCTGGCTAGCAACAGCTTTCAGTGCTGGCACTTTTCATCTCTGAGCAATTGCTCGACGTTTGCAATTTCTCACCTGAGCTCTCTTTAGACTGCGCGAGAGGATGAGCAGAAGATTAGGTGGCTAGAGAAGCGCAAAGCCCCACTGTTCTTAGGCCTACAAGAGCGCTTCCAAGGAAGGGTGCTGGCTAGCAACAGCTTTCAGTGCTGGCACTTTTCATCTCTGAGCAATTGCTTGACGTCTGCAATTTCTCAGCTCTTATCTACGAGACGGAGAGATAGTGATCGTGACGTTTGCTGGGTAGCCAAGCGCAAAGCTCCAGTGTTGCTGCGCCTGTGAAAGCGCTTCCAAGGAAGGGTGCTGGCTAGCAACAGCTTTCAGTGCTGGCACTTTTCATCTCTGAGCAATTGCTCGACGTTTGCAATTTCTCACCTGAGCTCTCTTTAGACTGCACGAGAGGATGAGCAGAAGAGTAGGTGGCTAGAGAAATACAGAGCCCCAGTGTTCTTAGGGCTACAAAAGCGCTTCCAAGGAAGGGTGCTGGCTAGCAACAGCTTTCAGTGCTGGCACTTTTCATCTCTGAGCAATTGCTCGACGTTTGCAATTTCTCACCTGAGCTCTCTTTAGACTGCGCGAGAGGATGAGCAGAAGATTAGGTGGCTAGAGAAGCCCAGAGCCCCAGTGTTCTTAGGGCTACAAAAGCGTTTCCAAGGAAGGGGGCTGGCTAGCAACAGCTTTCAGTGCTGGCACTTTTCATCTCTGAGCAATTGCTCGACGTTTGCAATTTCTCAGCTCGTGTCTACGAGACGGAGAGATAGTGACCGTGACGTTTGGTGGGTAGAGAAGCGCAAAGCCCCAGTGTTGCTGCGCCTGTGAAAGCGCTTCCAAGGAAGGGTGCTGGCTAGCAAGAGCTTTCAGTGCTGGCACTTTTCATCTCTGAGCAATTGCTCGACGTTTGCAATTTCTCACCTGAGCGCTCTTTTGACTGCGCGAGAGGATGAGCAGAAGATTAGGTGGCTAGAGAAGCAAAGAGCCCCAGTGTTCTAAGGGCTACAAAAGCGCTTCCAAGGAAGGGTGCTGGCTAGCAACAGCTTTCAGTGCTGGCACTTTTCATCTCTGAGCAATTGCTCGACGTTTGCAATTTCTCACCTGAGCTCTCTTTAGACTGCGCGAGAGGATGAGCAGAAGGTTAGGTGGCTAGAGAAGCGCAAAGCCCCAGTGTTCTTAGGGCTACAAGAGCGCTTCCAAGGAAGGGTGCTGGCTAGCAACAG
Organism: Sarcoramphus papa; assembly: GCA_037962945.1. Classification (NCBI taxonomy): domain Eukaryota; kingdom Metazoa; phylum Chordata; class Aves; order Accipitriformes; family Cathartidae; genus Sarcoramphus; species Sarcoramphus papa. The sequence goes on from CM075586.1 coordinate 97,990,512, forward strand.
CTTTCAGTGCTGGCACTTTTCATCTCTGAGCAATTGCTCGACGTTTGCAATTTCTCACCTGAGCTCTCTTTAGACTGCGCGAGAGGATGAGCAGAAGATTAGGTGGCTAGAGAAGCCCAGAGCCCCAGTGTTCTTAGGCCTACAAGAGCGCTTCCAAGGAAGGGTGCTGGCTAGCAAGAGCTTTCAGTGCTGGCACTTTTCATCTCTGAGCAATTGCTTGACGTCTGCAATTTCTCAGCTCTTTTCTACGAGACGGAGAGATAGTGATCGTGACGTTTGGTGGGTAGCCAAGCGCAAAGCTCCAGTGTTGCTGCGCCTGTGAAAGCGCTTCCAAGGAAGGGTGCTGGCTAGCAACAGCTTTCAGTGCTGGCACTTTTCATCTCTGAGCAATTGCTCGACGTTTGCAATTTCTCACCTGAGCTCTCTTTAGACTGCGCGAGAGGATGAGCAGAAGGTTAGGTGGCTAGAGAAGCGCAAAGCCCCAGTGTTCTTAGGGCTACAAAAGCGCGTCCAAGGAAGGGTGCTGGCTAGCAACAGCTTTCAGTGCTGGCACTTTTCATCTCTGAGCAATTGCTCGACGTTTGCAATTTCTCAGCTCGTGTCTACGAGATGGAGATATAGTGATCGTGACGTTTGGTGGGTAGCCAAGCGCAAAGCCCCAGTGTTGCTGCGCCTGTGAAAGCGCTTCCAAGGAAGGGTGCTGGCTAGCAACAGCTTTCAGTGCTGGCACTTTTCATCTCTGAGCAATTGCTCGACGTTTGCAATTCCTCACCTGAGATCTCTTTAGAGTGCGCGAGAGGATGAGCAGAAGAGTAGGTGGCTAGAGAAGCCCAGAGCCCCAGTGTTCTTAGGGCTACAAGAGCGTTTCCAAGGAAGGGTGCTGGCTAGCAAGAGCTTTCAGTGCTGGCACTTTTCATCTCTGAGCAATTGCTCGACGTTTGCAATTTCTCACCTGAGCTCTCTTTAGAGTGCGCGAGAGGATGAGCAGAAGATTAGGTGGCTAGAGAAGCCCAGAGCCCCACTGTTCTTAGGCCTACAAGAGTGCTTCCAAGGAAGGGTGCTGGCTAGCAACAGCTTTCAGTGCTGGCACTTTTCATCTCTGAGCAATTGCTCGACGTTTGCAATTTCTCAGCTCTTGTCTACGAGACAGAAAGAGAATGACCGTGACGTTTGGTGGCTAGAGAAGCGCAAAGCCCCAGTGTTGCTGCGCCTGTAAAAGCGCTTCCACGGAACGGTGCCGGCTAGCAACAGCTTTCAGTGCTGGCACTTTTCATCTCTGAGCAATTGCTCGACGTTTGCAATTTCTCACCTGAGCTCTCTTTAGACTGCGCGAGAGGATGAGCAGAAGGTTAGGTGGCTAGAGAAGCCCAGAGCCCCAGTGTTCTTAGGCCTACAAAAGCGCTTCCAAGGAAGGGTGCTGGCTAGCAAGAGCTTTCAGTGCTGGCACTTTTCATCTCTGAGCAATTGCTCGACGTTTGCAATTTCTCCCCTGACCTCTCTTTAGACTGCGCGAGAGGATGAGCAGAAGATTAGGTGGCTAGAGAAGCCCAGAGCCCCACTGTTCTTAGGCCTACAAAAGCATTTCCAAGGAAGGGTGCTGGCTAGCAACAGCTTTCAGTGCTGGCACTTTTCATCTCTGAGCAATTGCTCGACGTTTGCAATTTCTCAGCTCGTGTCTACGAGACGGAAAGAGAACGACCGTGACGTTTGGTGGCTAGAGAAGCGCAAAGCCCCAGTGTTGCTGCGCCTGTGAAAGCGCTTCCAAGGAAGGGTGCTGGCTAGCAAGAGCTTTCAGTGCTGGCACTTTTCATCTCTGAGCAATTGCTGGACGTTTGCAATTTCTCACCTGAGCTCTCTTTAGACTGCACGAGAGGATGAGCAAAAGATTAGGTGGCTAGAGAAGCCCAGAGCTTCGGAGTTCTTAGGGCTACAAAAGCGTTTCCAAGGAAGGGTGCTGGCTAGCAACAGCTTTCAGTGCTGGCACTTTTCATCTCTGAGCAATTGCTCGACGTTTGCAATTTTTCAGCTCTTATCTACCAGACGGAGAGATAGTGACCGTGACGTTTGGTGGGTAGAGAAGCGCAAAGCCCCAGTGTTGCTGCGCCTGTGAAAGCGCTTCCAAGGAAGGGTGCTGGCTAGCAAGAGCTTTCAGTGCTGGCACTTTTCATCTCTGTTCAATTGCTCGACGTTTGCAATTTCTCACCTGAGCGCTCTTTAGACTGCGCGAGAGGATGAGCAGAAGATTAGGTGGCTAGAGAAGCCCAGAGCCGCAGTGTTCTTAGGCCTACAAAAGCGCTTCCAAGGAAGGGTGCTGGCTAGCAACAGCTTTCAGTGCTGGCACTTTTCATCTCTGAGCAATTGCTCGACGTTTGCAATTTCTCACCTGAGCTCTCTTTAGACTGCGCGAGAGGATGAGCAGAAGATTAGGTGGCTAGAGAAGCGCAAAGCCCCACTGTTCTTAGGCCTACAAGAGCGCTTCCAAGGAAGGGTGCTGGCTAGCAACAGCTTTCAGTGCTGGCACTTTTCATCTCTGAGCAATTGCTTGACGTCTGCAATTTCTCAGCTCTTATCTACGAGACGGAGAGATAGTGATCGTGACGTTTGCTGGGTAGCCAAGCGCAAAGCTCCAGTGTTGCTGCGCCTGTGAAAGCGCTTCCAAGGAAGGGTGCTGGCTAGCAACAGCTTTCAGTGCTGGCACTTTTCATCTCTGAGCAATTGCTCGACGTTTGCAATTCCTCACCTGAGCTCTCTTTAGACTGCACGAGAGGATGAGCAGAAGAGTAGGTGGCTAGAGAAATACAGAGCCCCAGTGTTCTTAGGGCTACAAAAGCGCTTCCAAGGAAGGGTGCTGGCTAGCAACAGCTTTCAGTGCTGGCACTTTTCATCTCTGAGCAATTGCTCGACGTTTGCAATTTCTCACCTGAGCTCTCTTTAGACTGCGCGAGAGGATGAGCAGAAGATTAGGTGGCTAGAGAAGCCCAGAGCCCCAGTGTTCTTAGGGCTACAAAAGCGTTTCCAAGGAAGGGTGCTGGCTAGCAACAGCTTTCAGTGCTGGCACTTTTCATCTCTGAGCAATTGCTCGACGTTTGCAATTTCTCAGCTCGTGTCTACGAGACGGAGAGATAGTGACCGTGACGTTTGGTGGGTAGAGAAGCGCAAAGCCCCAGTGTTGCTGCGCCTGTGAAAGCGCTTCCAAGGAAGGGTGCTGGCTAGCAAGAGCTTTCAGTGCTGGCACTTTTCATCTCTGAGCAATTGCTCGACGTTTGCAATTTCTCCCCTGAGCTCTCTTTTGACTGCGCAAGAGGATAAGCAGAAGATTAGGTGGCTAGAGAAATACAGAGCCCCAGTGTTCTTAGGGCTACAAAAGCGCTTCCAAGGAAGGGTGCTGGCTAGCAAGAGCTTTCAGTGCTGGCACTTTTCATCTCTGAGCAATTGCTGGATGTTTGCAATTTCTTACCTGAGCTCTCTTTAGACTGCGCGAGAGGATGAGCAGAAGATTAGGTGGCTAGAGAAGCCCAGAGCCCCAGTGTTCTTAGGCCTACAAAAGCGCTTCCAAGGAAGGGTGCTGGCTAGCCACAGCTTTCAGTGCTGGCACTTTTCATGTTTGAGTAATTGCTCGACGTTTGCAATTTCTCAGCTCTTATCTACGAGACAGAGAGATAGTGACCGTGACGTTTGGTGGGTAGAAAAGCGCAAAGCCCCAGTGTTGCTGCGCCTGTGAAAGCGCTTCCAAGGAAGGGTGCTGGCTAGCAACAGCTTTCAGTGCTGGCACTTTTCATCTCTGAGCAATTGCTCGACGTTTGCAATTTCTCACCTGAGCTCTCGTTAGACTGCGCGAGAGGATGAGCAGAAGATTAGGTGGCTAGAGAAGCCCAGAGCCCCAGTGTTCTTAGGGCTACAAAAGCGCTTCCAAGGAAGGGTGCTGGCTAGCAACAGCTTTCAGTGCTGGCACTTTTCATCTCTGAGCAATTGCTCGACGTTTGCAATTTATCAGCTCGTGTCTACGAGAAGGAAAGAAAATGACCATGACGTTTGGTGGCTAGAGAAGCGCAAAGCCCCAGTGTTGCTGCACCTGTGAAAGCGCTTCCAAGGAAGGGTGCTGGCTAGCAACAGCTTTCAGTGCTGGCACTTTTCATCTCTGAGCAATTGCTGGACGTTTGCAATTTCTCACCTGAGCTCTCTTTAGACTGCGCGAGAGGATGAGCAGAAGATTAGGTGGCTAGAGAAGCCCAGAGCCCCAGTGTTCTTAGGGCTACAAAAGCGCTTCCAAGGAAGGGTGCTGGCTAGCAACAGCTTTCAGTGCTGGCACTTTTCCTCTCTGAGCAATTGCTGGATGTTTGCAATTTCTCACCTGAGCTCTCTTTAGACTGCGCGAGAGGATGAGCAGAAGATTAGGCGGCTAGAGAAGCCCAGAGCCCCAGTGTTCTTAGGCCTACAAGAGCGCTTCCAAGGAAGGGTGCTGGCTAGCAACAGCTTTCAGTGCTGGCACTTTTCATCTTTGAGTAATTGCTCGACGTTTGCAATTTCTCAGCTCTTATCTACGAGACAGAGAGATAGTGACCGTGACGTTTGGTGGGTAGAGAAGCGCAAAGCCCCAGTGTTGCTGCGCCTGTGAGAGCGCTTCCAAGGAAGGGTGCTGGCTAGCAACAGCTTTCAGTGCTGGCACTTTTCATCTCTGAGCAATTGCTCGACGTTTGCAATTTCTCCCCTGACCTCTCTTTAGACTGCGCGAGAGGATGAGCAGAAGATTAGGTGGCTAGAGAAGCCCAGAGCCCCAGTGTTCTTAGGCCTACAAAAGCGCTTCCAAGGAATGGTGCTGGCTAGCAACAGCTTTCAGTGCTGGCACTTTTCCTCTCTGAGCAATTGCTCGACGTTTGCAATTTCTCAGCTCGTGTCTACGAGAAGGAAAGACAATGACCATGACGTTTGGTGGGTAGAGAAGCGCAAAGCCCCAGTGTTGCTGCGCCTGTGAAAGCGCTTCCAAGGAAGGGTGCTGGCTAGCAAGAGCTTTCAGTGCTGGCACTTTTCATCTCTGAGCAATTGCTCGACGTTTGCAATTCCTCACCTGAGATCTCTTTAGAGTGCGCGAGAGGATGAGCAGAAGAGTAGGTGGCTAGAGAAATACAGAGCCCCAGTGTTCTTAGGGCTACAAAAGCGCTTCCAAGGAAGGGTGCTGGCTAGCAACAGCTTTCAGTGCTGCTACTTTTCATCTCTGAGCAATTGCTGGATGTTTGCAATTTCTTACCTGAGCTCTCTTTAGACTGCGCGAGAGGATGAGCAGAAGATTAGGTGGCTAGAGAAGCCCAGAGCCCCACTGTTCTTAGGCCTACAAAAGCGCTTCCAAGGAAGGGTGCTGGCTAGCCACAGCTTTCAGTGCTGGCACTTTTCATGTTTGAGTAATTGCTCGACGTTTGCAATTTCTCAGCTCTTATCTACGAGACAGAGAGATAGTGACCGTGACGTTTGGTGGGTAGAGAAGCGCAAAGCCCCAGTGTTGCTGCGCCTGTGAAAGCGCTTCCAAGGAAGGGTGCTGGCTAGCAACAGCTTTCAGTGCTGACACTTTTCATCTCTGAGCAATTGCTCGACCTTTGCAATTTCTCCCCTGAGCTCTAGACTGCGCGAGAGGATGAGCAGAAGATTAGGTGGCTAGAGAAGCCCAGAGCCCCACTGTTCTTAGGCCTACAAAAGCGCTTCCAAGGAAGGGTGCTGGCTAGCAACAGCTTTCAGTGCTGGCACTTTTCATCTCTGAGCAATTGCTCGACGTTTGCAATTTATCAGCTCGTGTCTACGAGAAGGAAAGAAAATGACCATGACGTTTGGTGGGTAGAGAAGCGCAAAGCCCCAGTGTTGCTGCGCCTGTGAAAGCGCTTCCAAGGAAGGGTGCTGGCTAGCAACAGCTTTCAGTGCTGGCACTTTTCATCTCTGAGCAATTGCTCGACGTTTGCAATTCCTCACCTGAGATCTCTTTAGACTGCGCGAGAGGATGAGCAGAAGATTAGGTGGCTAGAGAAGCCCAGAGCCCCAGTGTTCTTAGGCCTACAAAAGCGCTTCCAAGGAAGGGTGCTGGCTAGCAACAGCTTTCAGTGCTGGCACTTTTCATCTTTGAGTAATTGCTCGACGTTTGCAATTTTTCAGCTCTTATCTACGAGACAGAGAGATAGTGACCGTGACGTTTGGTGGGTAGAGAAGCGCAAAGCCCCAGTGTTGCTGCGCCTGTGAGAGCGCTTCCAAGGAAGGGTGCTGGCTAGCAACAGCTTTCAGTGCTGGCACTTTTCATCTCTGAGCAATTGCTCGACGTTTGCAATTTCTCCCCTGACCTCTCTTTAGACTGCGCGAGAGGATGAGCAGAAGATTAGGTGGCTAGAGAAGCCCAGAGCCGCAGTGTTCTTAGGCCTACAAAAGCGCTTCCAAGGAAGGCTGCTGGCTAGCAACAGCTTTCAGTGCTGGCACTTTTCATCTCTGAGCAATTGCTCGACGTTTGCAATTTCTCAGCTCGTGTCTACGAGAAGGAAAGACAATGACCATGACGTTTGGTGGGTAGAGAAGCGCAAAGCCCCAGTGTTGCTGCGCCTGTGAAAGCGCTTCCAAGGAAGGGTGCTGGCTAGCAACAGCTTTCAGTGCTGGCACTTTTCATCTCTGAGCAATTGCTCGACGTTTGCAATTCCTCACCTGAGATCTCTTTAGACTGCGCGAGAGGATGAGCAGAAGAGTAGGTGGCTAGAGAAATACAGAGCCCCAGTGTTGTTAGGGCTACAAAAGCGCTTCCAAGGAAGGGTGCTGGCTAGCAACAGCTTTCAGTGCTGCCACTTTTCATCTCTGAGCAATTGCTGGATGTTTGCAATTTCTTACCTGAGCTCTCTTTAGACTGCGCGAGAGGATGAGCAGAAGATTAGGTGGCTAGAGAAGCCCAGAGCCCCAGTGTTCTTAGGCCTACAAAAGCGCTTCCAAGGAAGGGTGCTGGCTAGCCACAGCTTTCAGTGCTGGCACTTTTCATGTTTGAGTAATTGCTCGACGTTTGCAATTTCTCAGCTCTTATCTACGAGACAGAGAGATAGTGACCGTGACGTTTGGTGGCTAGAGAAGCGCAAAGCCCCAGTGTTGCTGCGCCTGTGAAAGCGCTTCCAAGGAAGGGTGCTGGCTAGCAACAGCTTTCAGTGCTGGCACTTTTCATCTCTGAGCAATTGCTCGACGTTTGCAATTTCTCCCCTGAGCTCTCTTTAGACTGCGCGAGAGGATGAGCAGAAGATTAGGTGGCTAGAGAAGCCCAGAGCCCCACTGTTCTTAGGCCTACAAAAGCGCTTCCAAGGAAGGGTGCTGGCTAGCAACAGCTTTCAGTGCTGGCACTTTTCATCTCTGAGCAATTGCTCGACGTTTGCAATTCCTCACCTGAGATCTCTTTACACTGCGCGAGAGGATGAGCAGAAGATTAGGTGGCTAGAGAAGCCCAGAACCCCACTGTTCTTAGGGCTACAAAAGCACTTCCAAGGAAGGGTGCTGGCTAGCAACAGCTTTCAGTGCTGGCACTTTTCATGTCTGAGCAATTGCTCGACGTTTGCAATTTTTCAGCTCTTATCTACGAGACGGAGAGATAGTGACCGTGACGTTTGGTGGGTAGAGAAGCGCAAAGCCCCAGTGTTGCTGCGCCTGTGAGAGCGCTTCCAAGGAAGGGTGCTGGCTAGCAACAGCTTTCAGTGCTGGCACTTTTCATCTCTGAGCAATTGCTCGACGTTTGCAATTTCTCCCCTGAGCTCTCTTTAGACTGCGCGAGAGGATGAGCAGAAGATTAGGTGGCTAGAGAAGCCCAGAGCCGCAGTGTTCTTAGGCCTACAAAAGCGCTTCCAAGGAAGGCTGCTGGCTAGCCACAGCTTTCAGTGCTGGCACTTTTCATCTTTGAGTAATTGCTGGACGTTTGCAATTTCTCAGCTCTTATCTACGAGACAGAGAGATAGTGACCGTGACGTTTGGTGGGTAGAGAAGCGCAAAGCCCCAGTGTTGCTGCGCCTGTGAAAGCGCTTCCAAGGAAGGGTGCTGGCTAGCAACAGCTTTCAGTGCTGGCACTTTTCATCTCTGAGCAATTGCTCGACGTTTGCAATTTCTCACCTGAGCTCTCTTTAGAGTGCGCGAGAGGATGAGCAGAAGATTAGGTGGCTAGAGAAGCCCAGAGCCGCAGTGTTCTTAGGCCTACAAAAGCGCTTCCAAGGAAGGCTGCTGGCTAGCAACAGCTTTCAGTGCTGGCACTTTTCATCTCTGAGCAATTGCTCGACGTTTGCAATTTATCAGCTCGTGTCTACGAGAAGGAAAGAAAATGACCATGACGTTTGGTGGCTAGAGAAGCGCAAAGCCCCAGTGTTGCTGCGCCTGTGAAAGCGCTTCCAAGGAAGGGTGCTGGCTAGCAACAGCTTTCAGTGCTGGCACTTTTCATCTCTGAGCAATTGCTCGACGTTTGCAATTTCTCCCCTGACCTCTCTTTAGACTGCGCGAGAGGATGAGCAGAAGATTAGGTGGCTAGAGAAGCCCAGAGCTCCACTGTTCTTAGGCCTACAAAAGCGCTTCCAAGGAAGGGTGCTGGCTAGCAACAGCTTTCAGTGCTGGCACTTTTCATCTCTGAGCAATTGCTGGATGTTTGCAATTTCTCACCTGAGCTCTCTTTAGACTGCGCGAGAGGATGAGCAGAAGATTAGGTGGCTAGAGAAGCCCAGAGCCCCAGTGTTCTTAGGCCTACAAAAGCGCTTCCAAGGAAGGGTGCTGGCTAGCAACAGCTTTCAGTGCTGGCACTTTTCATCTTTGAGTAATTGCTCGACGTTTGCAATTTTTCAGCTCTTATCTACGAGACGGAGAGATAGTGACCGTGACGTTTGGTGGGTAGAGAAGCGCAAAGCCCCAGTGTTGCTGCGCCTGTGAGAGCGCTTCCAAGGAAGGGTGCTGGCTAGCAACAGCTTTCAGTGCTGGCACTTTTCATCTCTGAGCAATTGCTCGACGTTTGCAATTTCTCCCCTGACCTCTCTTTAGACTGCGCGAGAGGATGAGCAGAAGATTAGGTGGCTAGAGAAGCCCAGAGCCGCAGTGTTCTTAGGCCTACAAAAGCGCTTCCAAGGAAGGCTGCTGGCTAGCAACAGCTTTCAGTGCTGGCACTTTTCATCTCTGAGCAATTGCTCGACGTTTGCAATTTCTCAGCTCGTGTCTACGAGAAGGAAAGACAATGACCGTGACGTTTGGTGGCTAGAGAAGCGCAAAGCCCCAGTGTTGCTGCGCCTGTGAAAGCGCTTCCAAGGAAGGGTGCTGGCTAGCAACAGCTTTCAGTGCTGGCACTTTTCATCTCTGAGCAATTGCTCGACGTTTGCAATTCCTCACCTGAGCTCTCTTTAGACTGCGCGAGAGGATGAGCAGAAGATTAGGTGGCTAGAGAAGCCCAGAGCCCCAGTGTTCTTAGGCCTACAAAAGCGCTTCCAAGGAAGGCTGCTGGCTAGCAACAGCTTTCAGTGCTGGCACTTTTCATCTCTGAGCAATTGCTCGACGTTTGCAATTTATCAGCTCGTGTCTACGAGAAGGAAAGAAAATGACCATGACGTTTGGTGGGTAGAGAAGTGCAAAGCCCCAGTGTTGCTGCGCCTGTGAAAGCGCTTCCAAGGAAGGGTGCTGGCTAGCAACAGCTTTCAGTGCTGGCACTTTTCATCTCTGAGCAATTGCTCGACGTTTGCAATTTCTCAGCTCTTGTCTACGAAACAGAGAGATAGTGACCGTGATGTTTGGTGGCTAGAGAAGCGCAAAGCCCCAGTGTTGCTGCGCCTGTGAAAGCGCTTCCAAGGAAGGGTGCTGGCTACCAACAGCTTTCAGTGCTGGCACTTTTCATCTCTGAGCAATTGCTCGACGTTTGCAATTTCTCCCCTGACCTCTCTTTAGACTGCGCGAGAGGATGAGCAGAAGATTAGGTGGCTAGAGAAGCCCAGAGCCCCAGTGTTCTTAGGCCTACAAGAGCGCTTCCAAGGAAGGGTGCTGGCTAGCAACAGCTTTCAGTGCTGGCACTTTTCATCTCTGAGCAATTGCTCGACGTTTGCAATTTCTCAGCTCGTGTCTACGAAACAGAGAGATAGTGACCGTGACGTTTGGTGGCTAGAGAAGCGCAAAGCCCCAGTGTTGCTGCGCCTGTGAAAGCGCTTCCAAGGAAGGGTGCTGGCTAGCAACAGCTTTCAGTGCTGGCACTTTTCATCTCTGAGCAATTGCTCGACGTTTGCAATTCCTCACCTGAGATCTCTTTAGACTGCGCGAGAGGATGAGCAGAAGATTAGGTGGCTAGAGAAGCCCAGAGCCCCACTGTTCTTAGGGCTACAAAAGCACTTCCAAGGAAGGGTGCTGGCTAGCAACAGCTTTCAGTGCTGGCAATTTTCATCTCTGAGCAATTGCTCGACGGTTGCAATTTCTCAGCTCTTGTCTACGAAACAGAGAGATAGTGACCGTGACGTTTGGTGGCTAGAGAAGCGCAAAGCCCCAGTGTTGCTGCGCCTGTGAAAGCGCTTCCAAGGAAGGGTGCTGGCTAGCAACAGCTTTCAGTGCTGGCACTTTTCATCTCTGAGCAATTGCTCAACGTTTGCAATTTCTCACCTGAGCTCTCTTTAGACTGCGCGAGAGGATGAGCAGAAGATTAGGTGGCTAGAGAAGCCCAGAGCCGCAGTGTTCTTAGGCCTACAAGAGCGCTTCCAAGGAAGGGTGCTGGCTAACAACAGCTTTCAGTGCTGGCACTTTTCATCTCTGAGCAATTGCTCGACGTTTGCAATTTCTCAGCTCGTGTCTACGAGACGGAGAGATAGTGACCGTGATGTTTGGTGGCTAGAGAAGCGCAAAGCCCCAGTGTTGCTGCGCCTGTGAAAGCGCTTCCAAGGAAGGGTGCTGGCTAGCAAGAGCTTTCAGTGCTGGCACTTTTCATCTCTGAGCAATTGCTGGATGTTTGCAATTTCTCACCTGAGCTCTCTTTAGACTGCGCAAGAGGATGAGCAGAAGATTAGGTGGCTAGAGAAGCCCAGAGCCGCAGTGTTCTTAGGCCTACAAAAGCGCTTCCAAGGAAGGGTGCTGGCTAGCAACAGCTTTCAGTGCTGGCACTTTTCATCTCTGAGCAATTGCTCGACGTTTGCAATTTCTCAGCTCGTGTCTACGAGAAGGAAGGAGAATGACCATGACGTTTGGTGGGTAGAGAAGCGCAAAGCCCCAGTGTTGCTGCGCCTGTGAAAGCGCTTCCAAGGAAGGGTGCTGGCTAGCAACAGCTTTCAGTGCTGGCACTTTTCATCTCTGAGCAATTGCTCGACGTTTGCAATCTCTCACCTGAGCTCTCTTTAGACTGCGCGAGAGGATGAGCAGAAGATTAGGTGGCTAGAGAAGCCCAGAGCCCCAGTGTTCTTAGGCCTACAAGAGTGCTTCCAAGGAAGGCTGCTGGCTAGCAACAGCTTTCAGTGCTGGCACTTTTCATCTCTGAGCAATTGCTCGACGTTTGCAATTTCTCAGCTCTTGTCTACGAGACAGAAAGAGAATGACCGTGACGTTTGGTGGCTAGAGAAGCGCAAAGCCCCAGTGTTGCTGCGCCTGTGAAAGCGCTTCCACGGAACGGTGCCGGCTAGCAACAGCTTTCAGTGCTGGCACTTTTCATCTCTGAGCAATTGCTCGACGTTTGCAATTTCTCACCTGAGCTCTGTTTAGACTGCGCGAGAGGATGAGCAGAAGATTAGGTGGCTAGAGAAGCCCAGAGCCCCACTGTTCTTAGGGCTACAAAAGCGTTTCCAAGGAAGGGTGCTGGCTAGCAACAGCTTTCAGTGCTGGCACTTTTCATGTCTGAGCAATTGCTCGACGTTTGCAATCTCTCACCTGAGCTCTCTTTAGACTGCGCAAGAGGATGAGCAGAAGATTAGGTGGCTAGAGAAGCCCAGAGCTTGGGAGTTCTTAGGCCTACAAGAGTGCTTCCAAGGAAGGCTGCTGGCTAGCAACAGCTTTCAGTGCTGGCACTTTTTATCTCGGAGCAATTGCTCGACGTTTGCAATTTCTCAGCTCTTGTCTACGAGACAGAAAGAGAATGACCGTGAAGTTTGGTGGCTAGAGAAGCGCAAAGCCCCAGTGTTGCTGCGCCTGTGAAAGCGCTTCCAAGGAAGGGTGCCGGCTAGCAACAGCTTTCAGTGCTGCCACTTTTCATCTCTGAGCAATTGCTCGACGTTTGCAATTTCTCACCTGAGCTCTCTTTACACTGCGCGAGAGGATGAGCAGAAGATTAGGTGGCTAGAGAAGCCCAGAGCCCCAGTGTTCTTAGGGCTACAAAAGCGCTTCCAAGGAAGGGTGCTGGCTAGCAACAGCTTTCAGTGCTGGCACTTTTCGTCTCTGAGCAATTGCTCGACGTTTGCAATTTCTCAGCTCGTGTCTACGAAACAGAGAGATAGTGACCGTGACGTTTGGTGGCTAGAGAAGCGCAAAGCCCCAGTGTTGCTGCGCCTGTGAAAGCGCTTCCAAGGAAGGGTGCTGGCTAGCAACAGCTTTCAGTGCTGGCACTTTTCATCTCTGAGCAATTGCTCGACGTTTGCAATTCCTCACCTGAGATCTCTTTAGACTGCGCGAGAGGATGAGCAGAAGATTAGGTGGCTAGAGAAGCCCAGAGCCCCAGTGTTCTTAGGGCTACAAAAGCACTTCCAAGGAAGGGTGCTGGCTAGCAACAGCTTTCAGTGCTGGCACTTTTCATCTCTGAGCAATTGCTCGACGTTTGCAATTTCTCAGCTCTTGTCTACGAAACAGAGAGATAGTGACCGTGACGTTTGGTGGGTAGAGAAGCGCAAAGCCCCAGTGTTGCTGCGCCTGTGAAAGCGCTTCCAAGGAAGGGTGCTGGCTAGCAACAGCTTTCAGTGCTGGCACTTTTCATCTCTGAGCAATTGCTCGACGTTTGCAATTTCTCACCTGAGCTCTCTTTAGACTGCGCGAGAGGATGAGCAGAAGATTAGGTGGCTAGAGAAGCCCAGAGCCGCAGTGTTCTTAGGCCTACAAGAGCGCTTCCAAGGAAGGGTGCTGGCTAGCAACAGCTTTCAGTGCTGGCACTTTTCATCTCTGAGCAATTGCTCGACGTTTGCAATTTCTCAGCTCGTGTCTACGAGACGGAAAGAGAAGGACCGTGATGTTTGGTGGGTAGAGAAGCGCAAAGCCCCAGTGTTGCTGCGCCTGTGAAAGCGCTTCCAAGGAAGGGTGCTGGCTAGCAACAGCTTTCAGTGCTGGCACTTTTCATCTCTGAGCAATTGCTGGATGTTTGCAATTTCTCACCTGAGCTCTCTTTAGACTGCGCAAGAGGATGAGCAGAAGATTAGGTGGCTAGAGAAGGCCAGAGCCGCAGTGTTCTTAGGCCTACAAAAGCGCTTCCAAGGAAGGGTGCTGGCTAGCAACAGCTTTCAGTGCTGGCACTTTTCATCTCTGAGCAATTGCTCGACGTTTGCAATTTCTCACCTGAGCTCTCTTTAGACTGCGCGAGAGGATGAGCAGAAGATTAGGTGGCTAGAGAAGCCCAGAGCCGCAGTGTTCTTAGGCCTACAAGAGCGCTTCCAAGGAAGGGTGCTGGCTAGCAACAGCTTTCAGTGCTGGCACTTTTCATCTCTGAGCAATTGCTCGACGTTTGCAATTTCTCAGCTCGTGTCTACGAAACAGAGAGATAGTGACCGTGACGTTTGGTGGGTAGAGAAGCGCAAAGCCCCAGTGTTGCTGCGCCTGTGAAAGCGCTTCCAAGGAAGGGTGCTGGCTAGCAACAGCTTTCAGTGCTGGCACTTTTCATCTCTGAGCAATTGCTCGACGTTTGCAATTCCTCACCTGAGATCTCTTTAGACTGCGCGAGAGGATGAGCAGAAGATTAGGTGGCTAGAGAAGCCCAGAGCCCCAGTGTTCTTAGGGCTACAAAAGCACTTCCAAGGAAGGGTGCTGGCTAGCAACAGCTTTCAGTGCTGGCACTTTTCATCTCTGAGCAATTGCTCGACGGTTGCAATTTCTCAGCTCTTGTCTACGAAACAGAGAGATAGTGACCGTGACGTTTGGTGGGTAGAGAAGCGCAAAGCCCCAGTGTTGCTGCGCCTGTGAAAGCGCTTCCAAGGAAGGGTGCTGGCTAGCAACAGCTTTCAGTGCTGGCACTTTTCATCTCTGAGCAATTGCTGGACGTTTGCAATTTCTAACCTGAGCTCTCTTTAGACTGCGCGAGAGGATGAGCAGAAGATTAGGTGGCTAGAGAAGCCCAGAGCCGCAGTGTTCTTAGGCCTACAAGAGCGCTTCCAAGGAAGGGTGCTGGCTAGCAACAGCTTTCAGTGCTGGCACTTTTCATCTCTGAGCAATTGCTCGACGTTTGCAATTTCTCAGCTCGTGTCTACGAGACGGAGAGATAGTGACCGTGACATTTGGTGGGTAGAGAAGCGCAAAGCCCCAGTGTTGCTGCGCCTGTGAAAGCGCTTCCAAGGAAGGGTGCTGGCTAGCAAGAGCTTTCAGTGCTGGCACTTTTCATCTCTGAGCAATTGCTGGATGTTTGCAATTTCTCACCTGAGCTCTCTTTAGACTGCGCAAGAGGATGAGCAGAAGATTAGGTGGCTAGAGAAGGCCAGAGCCGCAGTGTTCTTAGGCCTACAAAAGCGCTTCCAAGGAAGGGTGCTGGCTAGCAACAGCTTTCAGTGCTGGCACTTTTCATCTCTGAGCAATTGCTCGACGTTTGCAATTTCTCAGCTCGTGTCTACGAGAAGGAAGGAGAATGACCATGACGTTTGGTGGGTAGAGAAGCGCAAAGCCCCAGTGTTGCTGCGCCTGTGAAAGCGCTTCCAAGGAAGGGTGCTGGCTAGCAACAGCTTTCAGTGCTGGCACTTTTCATCTCTGAGCAATTGCTCGACGTTTGCAATCTCTCACCTGAGCTCTCTTTAGACTGCGCGAGAGGATGAGCAGAAGATTAGGTGGCTAGAGAAGCCCAGAGCCCCAGTGTTCTTAGGCCTACAAGAGTGCTTCCAAGGAAGGCTGCTGGCTAGCAACAGCTTTCAGTGCTGGCACTTTTTATCTCGGAGCAATTGCTCGACGTTTGCAATTTCTCAGCTCTTGTCTACGAGACAGAAAGAGAATGACCGTGACGTTTGGTGGCTAGAGAAGCGCAAAGCCCCAGTGTTGCTGCGCCTGTGAAAGCGCTTCCAAGGAAGGGTGCCGGCTAGCAACAGCTTTCAGTGCTGGCACTTTTCATCTCTGAGCAATTGCTCGACGTTTGCAATTTCTCACCTGAGCTCTCTTTACACTGCGCGAGAGGATGAGCAGAAGATTAGGTGGCTAGAGAAGCCCAGAGCCCCAGTGTTCTTAGGGCTACAAAAGCGCTTCCAAGGAAGGGTGCTGGCTAGCAACAGCTTTCAGTGCTGGCACTTTTCATCTCTGAGCAATTGCTCGACGTTTGCAATTTCTCAGCTCGTGTCTACTAGACGGAGAGATAGTGACCGTGACGTTTGGTGGCTAGAGAAGCGCAAAGCCCCAGTGTTGCTGCGCCTGTGAAAGTGCTTCCAAGGAAGGGTGCTGGCTAGCAAGAGCTTTCAGTGCTGGCACTTTTCATCTCTGAGCAATTGCTGGACGTTTGCAATTTCTCACCTGAGCTCTCTTTAGACTGCACGAGAGGATGAGCAAAAGATTAGGTGGCTAGAGAAGCCCAGAGCTTCGGAGTTCTTAGGCCTACAAAAGCGTTTCCAAGGAAGGGTGCTGGCTAGCCACAGCTTTCAGTGCTGGCACTTTTCATCTCTGAGCAATTGCTCGACGTTTGCAATTTTTCAGCTCTTATCTACCAGACGGAGAGATAGTGACCGTGACGTTTGGTGGGTAGAGAAGCGCAAAGCCCCAGTGTTGCTGCGCCTGTGAAAGCGCTTCCAAGGAAGGGTGCTGGCTAGCAAGAGCTTTCAGTGCTGGCACTTTTCATCTCTGTTCAATTGCTCGACGTTTGCAATTTCTCACCTGAGCGCTCTTTAGACTGCGCGAGAGGATGAGCAGAAGATTAGGTGGCTAGAGAAGCCCAGAGCCCCAGTGTTCTTAGGGCTACAAAAGCGCTTCCAAGGAAGGGTGCTGGCTAGCAACAGCTTTCAGTGCTGGCACTTTTCATCTCTGAGCAATTGCTCGACGTTTGCAATTTCTCCCCTGAGCTCTCTTTAGACTGCGCGAGAGGATGAGCAGAAGATTAGGTGGCTAGAGAAGCCCAGAGCCCCAGTGTTCTTAGGCCTACAAGAGCGCTTCCAAGGAAGGGTGCTGGCTAGCAACAGCTTTCAGTGCTGGCACTTTTCATCTCTGAGCAATTGCTCGACATTTGCAATTTCTCAGCTCTTTCCTACGAGACGGAGAGATAGTGACCGTGACGTTTGGTGGCTAGAGAAGCGCAAAGCCCCAGTGTTGCTGCGCCTGTGAAAGCGCTTCCAAGGAAGGGTGCTGGCTAGCAAGAGCTTTCAGTGCTGGCACTTTTCATCTCTGAGCAATTGCTCGACGTTTGCAATTTCTCACCTGAGATCTCTTTAGACTGCGCGAGAGGATGAGCAGAAGGTTAGGTGGCTAGAGAAGCGCAAAGCCCCAGTGTTCTTAGGCCTACAAAAGCGCTTCCAAGGAAGGGTGCTGGCTAGCAACAGCTTTCAGTGCTGGCACTTTTCATCTCTGAGCAATTGCTCGACGTTTGCAATTTCTCACCTGAGCTCTCTTTCGACTGCGCGAGAGGATGAGCAGAAGATTAGGTGGCTAGAGAAGCCCAGAGCCCCACTGTTCTTAGGCCTACAAAAGCGTTTCCAAGGAAGGGGGCTGGCTAGCAACAGCTTTCAGTGCTGGCACTTTTCATCTCTGAGCAATTGCTCGACGTTTGCAATTTCTCAGCTCGTGTCTACGAGACGGAGAGATAGTGACCGTGACGTTTGGTGGCTAGAGAAGCGCAAAGCCCCAGTGTTGCTGCGCCTGTGAAAGCGCTTCCAAGGAAGGGTGCTGGCTAGCAACAGCTTTCAGTGCTGGCACTTTTCATCTCTGAGCAATTGCTGGATGTTTGCAATTTCATACCTGAGCTCTCTTTAGACTGCGCGAGAGGATGAGCAGAAGATTAGGTGGCTAGAGAAGCCCAGAGCCCCAGTGTTCTTAGGCCTACAAAAGCGCTTCCAAGGAAGGGTGCTGGCTAGCAAGAGCTTTCAGTGCTGGCACTTTTCATCTCTGAGCAATTGCTGGATGTTTGCAATTTCTCACCTGAGCTCTCTTTAGACTGCGCAAGAGGATGAGCAGAAGATTAGGTGGCTAGAGAAGGCCAGAGCCGCAGTGTTCTTAGGCCTACAAAAGCGCTTCCAAGGAAGGGTGCTGGCTAGCAACAGCTTTCAGTGCTGGCACTTTTCATCTCTGAGCAATTGCTCGACGTTTGCAATTTCTCACCTGAGCTCTCTTTAGACTGCGCGAGAGGATGAGCAGAAGATTAGGTGGCTAGAGAAGCCCAGAGCCGCAGTGTTCTTAGGCCTACAAGAGCGCTTCCAAGGAAGGGTGCTGGCTAGCAACAGCTTTCAGTGCTGGCACTTTTCATCTCTGAGCAATTGCTCGACGTTTGCAATTTCTCAGCTCGTGTCTACGAGACGGAGAGATAGTGACCGTGACGTTTGGTGGGTAGAGAAGCGCAAAGCCCCAGTGTTGCTGCGCCTGTGAAAGCGCTTCCAAGGAAGGGTGCTGGCTAGCAACAGCTTTCAGTGCTGGCACTTTTCATCTCTGAGCAATTGCTCGACGTTTGCAATTCCTCACCTGAGATCTCTTTAGACTGCGCGAGAGGATGAGCAGAAGATTAGGTGGCTAGAGAAGCCCAGAGCCCCACTGTTCTTAGGGCTACAAAAGCACTTCCAAGGAAGGGTGCTGGCTAGCAACAGCTTTCAGTGCTGGCACTTTTCATCTCTGAGCAATTGCTCGACGGTTGCAATTTCTCAGCTCTTGTCTACGAAACAGAGAGATAGTGACCGTGACGTTTGGTGGGTAGAGAAGCGCAAAGCCCCAGTGTTGCTGCGCCTGTGAAAGCGCTTCCAAGGAAGGGTGCTGGCTAGCAACAGCTTTCAGTGCTGGCACTTTTCATCTCTGAGCAATTGCTCAACGTTTGCAATTTCTCACCTGAGCTCTCTTTAGACTGCGCGAGAGGATGAGCAGAAGATTAGGTGGCTAGAGAAGCCCAGAGCCCCAGTGTTCTTAGGCCTACAAGAGCGCTTCCAAGGAAGGGTGCTGGCTAGCAACAGCTTTCAGTGCTGGCACTTTTCATCTCTGAGCAATTGCTCGACGTTTGCAATTTCTCAGCTCGTGTCTACGAGACGGAGAGATAGTGACCGTGACATTTGGTGGGTAGAGAAGCGCAAAGCCCCAGTGTTGCTGCGCCTGTGAAAGCGCTTCCAAGGAAGGGTGCTGGCTAGCAACAGCTTTCAGTGCTGGCACTTTTCATCTCTGAGCAATTGCTCGACGTTTGCAATCTCTCACCTGAGCTCTCTTTAGACTGCGCGAGAGGATGAGCAGAAGATTAGGTGGCTAGAGAAGCCCAGAGCCCCAGTGTTCTTAGGCCTACAAGAGTGCTTCCAAGGAAGGCTGCTGGCTAGCAACAGCTTTCAGTGCTGGCACTTTTTATCTCGGAGCAATTGCTCGACGTTTGCAATTTCTCAGCTCTTGTCTACGAGACAGAAAGAGAATGACCGTGACGTTTGGTGGCTAGAGAAGCGCAAAGCCCCAGTGTTGCTGCGCCTGTGAAAGCGCTTCCAAGGAAGGGTGCCGGCTAGCAACAGCTTTCAGTGCTGGCACTTTTCATCTCTGAGCAATTGCTCGACGTTTGCAATTTCTCACCTGAGCTCTCTTTACACTGCGCGAGAGGATGAGCAGAAGATTAGGTGGCTAGAGAAGCCCAGAGCCCCAGTGTTTTAGGGCTACAAAAGCGCTTCCAAGGAAGGGTGCTGGCTAGCAACAGCTTTCAGTGCTGGCACTTTTCATCTCTGAGCAATTGCTCGACGTTTGCAATTTCTCAGCTCGTGTCTACTAGACGGAGAGATAGTGACCGTGACGTTTGGTGGCTAGAGAAGCGCAAAGCCCCAGTGTTGCTGCGCCTGTGAAAGTGCTTCCAAGGAAGGGTGCTGGCTAGCAAGAGCTTTCAGTGCTGGCACTTTTCATCTCTGAGCAATTGCTCGACGTTTGCAATTTCTCACCTGAGCTCTCTTTAGACTGCACGAGAGGATGAGCAAAAGATTAGGTGGCTAGAGAAGCCCAGAGCTTCGGAGTTCTTAGGCCTACAAAAGCGTTTCCAAGGAAGGGTGCTGGCTAGCCACAGCTTTCAGTGCTGGCACTTTTCATCTCTGAGCAATTGCTCGACGTTTGCAATTTTTCAGCTCTTATCTACCAGACGGAGAGATAGTGACCGTGACGTTTGGTGGGTAGAGAAGCGCAAAGCCCCAGTGTTGCTGCGCCTGTGAAAGCGCTTCCAAGGAAGGGTGCTGGCTAGCAAGAGCTTTCAGTGCTGGCACTTTTCATCTCTGTTCAATTGCTCGACGTTTGCAATTTCTCACCTGAGCGCTCTTTAGACTGCGCGAGAGGATGAGCAGAAGATTAGGTGGCTAGAGAAGCCCAGAGCCCCAGTGTTCTTAGGGCTACAAAAGCGCTTCCAAGGAAGGGTGCTGGCTAGCAACAGCTTTCAGTGCTGGCACTTTTCATCTCTGAGCAATTGCTCGATGTTTGCAATTTCTCACCTGAGCTCTCTTTAGAGTGCGCGAGAGGATGAGCAGAAGATTAGGTGGCTAGAGAAGCCCAGAGCCCCAGTGTTCTTAGGCCTACAAGAGCGCTTCCAAGGAAGGGTGCTGGCTAGCAACAGCTTTCAGTGCTGGCACTTTTCATCTCTGAGCAATTGCTCGACATTTGCAATTTCTCAGCTCTTTCCTACGAGACGGAGAGATAGTGACCGTGACGTTTGGTGGCTAGAGAAGCGCAAAGCCCCAGTGTTGCTGCGCCTGTGAAAGCGCTTCCAAGGAAGGGTGCTGGCTAGCAAGAGCTTTCAGTGCTGGCACTTTTCATCTCTGAGCAATTGCTCGACCTTTGCAATTTCTCACCTGAGATCTCTTTAGACTGCGCGAGAGGATGAGCAGAAGGTTAGGTGGCTAGAGAAGCGCAAAGCCCCAGTGTTCTTAGGCCTACAAAAGCGCTTCCAAGGAAGGGTGCTGGCTAGCAACAGCTTTCAGTGCTGGCACTTTTCATCTCTGAGCAATTGCTCGACGTTTGCAATTTCTCCCCTGAGCTCTCTTTAGAGTGCGCGAGAGGATGAGCAGAAGAGTAGGTGGCTAGAGAAGCCCAGAGCCCCAGTGTTCTTAGGGCTACAAGAGCGTTTCCAAGGAAGGGTGCTGGCTAGCAAGAGCTTTCAGTGCTGGCACTTTTCATCTCTGACCAATTGCTCAACGTTTGCAATCTCTCACCTGAGCTCTCTTTAGACTGCGCGAGAGGATGAGCAGAAGATTAGGTGGCTAGAGAAGCCCAGAGCCGCAGTGTTCTTAGGCCTACAAGAGTGCTTCCAAGGAAGGCTGCTGGCTAGCAACAGCTTTCAGTGCTGGCACTTTTCATCTCTGAGCTATTGCTCGACGTTTGCAATTTCTCAGCTCTTGTCTACGAGACAGAAAGAGAATGACCGTGACGTTTGGTGGCTAGAGAAGCGCAAAGCACCAGTCTTGCTGCGCCTGTGAAAGCGCTTCCACGGAACGGTGCCGGCTAGCAACAGCTTTCAGTGCTGCCACTTTTCATCTCTGAGCAATTGCTCGACGTTTGCAATTTCTCACCTGAGCTCTCTTTAGACTGCGCGAGAGGATGAGCAGAAGGTTAGGTGGCTAGAGAAGCCCAGAGCCCCAGTGTTCTTAGGCCTACAAAAGCGCTTCCAAGGAAGGGTGCTGGCTAGCCACAGCTTTCAGTGCTGGCACTTTTCGTCTCTGAGCAATTGCTCGACATTTGCAATTTCTCACCTGAGCTCTCTTTTGACTGCGCGAGAGGATGAGCAGAAGATTAGGTGGCTAGAGAAGCCCAGAGCCCCACTGTTCTTAGGGCTACAAAAGCGTTTCCAAGGAAGGGTGCTGGCTAGCAACAGCTTTCAGTGCTGGCACTTTTCATCTCTGAGCAATTGCTCGACGGTTGCAATTTCTCAGCTCGTGTCTACGAGACGGAGAGATAGTGACCGTGACGTTTGGTGGCTAGAGAAGCGCAAAGCCCCAGTGTTGCTGCGCCTGTGAAAGCGCTTCCAAGGAAGGGTGCTGGCTAGCAACAGCTTTCAGTGCTGCCACTTTTCATCTCTGAGCAATTGCTGGACGTTTGCAATTTCTCACCTGAGCTCTCTTTAGACTGCACGAGAGGATGAGCAGAAGATTAGGTGGCTAGAGAAGCCCAGAGCTTCGGAGTTCTTAGGGCTACAAAAGCGTTTCCAAGGAAGGGTGCTGGCTAGCCACAGCTTTCAGTGCTGGCACTTTTCATCTCTGAGCAATTGCTCGACGTTTGCAATTTTTCAGCTCTTATCTACGAGACGGAGAGATAGTGACCGTGACGTTTGGTGGGTAGAGAAGCGCAAAGCCCCAGTGTTGCTGCGCCTGTGAAAGCGCTTCCAAGGAAGGGTGCTGGCTAGCAAGAGCTTTCAGTGCTGGCACTTTTCATCTCTGTTCAATTGCTCGACGTTTGCAATTTCTCACCTGAGCTCTCTTTAGACTGCGCGAGAGGATGAGCAGAAGATTAGGTGGCTAGAGAAGCCCAGAGCCCCAGTGTTCTTAGGCCTACAAAAGCGCTTCCAAGGAATGGTGCTGGCTAGCAACAGCTTTCAGTGCTGCCACTTTTCATCTCTGAGCAATTGCTCGACGTTTGCAATTTCTCCCCTGAGCTCTCTTTAGACTGCGCGAGAGGATGAACAGAAGATTAGGTGGCTAGAGAAGCCCAGAGCCCCAGTGTTCTTAGGCCTACAAAAGCGCTTCCAAGGAAGGGTGCTGGCTAGCAACAGCTTTCAGTGCTGGCACTTTTCATCTCTGAGCAATTGCTCGACGTTTGCAATTTCTCACCTGAGCTCTCTTTAGACTGCGCGAGAGGATGAGCAGAAGATTAGGTGGCTAGAGAAGCCCAGAGCCCCACTGTTCTTAGGGCTACAAGAGCGCTTCCAAGGAAGGGTGCTGGCTAGCAACAGCTTTCAGTGCTTGCACTTTTCATCTCTGAGCAATTGCTTGACGTCTGCAATTTCTCAGCTCTTTTCTACGAGACGGAGAGATAGTGACCGTGACGTTTGGTGGGTAGCCAAGCGCAAAGCTCCAGTGTTGCTGCGCCTGTGAAAGCGCTTCCAAGGAAGGGTGCTGGCTAGCCACAGCTTTCAGTGCTGGCACTTTTCATCTCTGAGCAATTGCTCGACGTTTGCAATTTCTCACCTGAGCTCTCTTTAGAGTGCGCGAGAGGATGAGCAGAAGGTTAGGTGGCTAGAGAAGCGCAAAGCCCCAGTGTTCTTAGGGCTACAAAAGCGCTTCCAAGGAAGGGTGCTGAATAGCAAGAGCTTTCAGTGCTGGCACTTTTCATCTCTGAGCAATTGCTCGACGTTTGCAATTTCTCACCTGAGCTCTCTTTAGACTGCGCGAGAGGATGAGCAGAAGATTAGGTGGCTAGAGAAGCCCAGAACCGCAGTGTTCTTAGGCCTACAAAAGCGTTTCAAAGGAAGGGTGCTGGCTAGCAACAGCTTTCAGTGCTGGCACTTTTCATCTCTGAGCAATTGCTCGACGTTTGCAATTTCTCAGCTCGTGTCTACGAGACAGAGAGATAGTGACCGTGACGTTTGGTGGCTAGAGAAGCGCAAAGCCCCAGTGTTGCTGCGCCTGTGAAAGCGCTTCCAAGGAAGGGTGCTGGCTAGCAAGAGCTTTCAGTGCTGGCACTTTTCATCTCTGAGCAATTGCTCGACGTTTGCAATTTCTCCCCTGAGCTCTCTTTTGACTGCGCAAGAGGATGAGCAGAAGAGTAGGTGGCTAGAGAAGCCCAGAGCCCCAGTGTTCTTAGGCCTACAAGAGCGCTTCCAAGGAAGGCTGCTGGCTAGCAACAGCTTTCAGTGCTGGCACTTTTCATCTCTGAGCAATTGCTCGACGTTTGCAATTTCTCAGCTCTTGTCTACGAGACAGAAAGAGAATGACCGTGACGTTTGGTGGCTAGAGAAGCGCAAAGCCCCAGTGTTGCTGCGCCTGTGAAAGCGCTTCCACGGAACGGTGCCGGCTAGCAACAGCTTTCAGTGCTGGCACTTTTCATCTCTGAGCAATTGCTCGACGTTTGCAATTTCTCACCTGAGCTCTCTTTAGACTGCGCGAGAGGATGAGCAGAAGGTTAGGTGGCTAGAGAAGCCCAGAGCCCCAGTGTTCTTAGGCCTACAAGAGTGCTTCCAAGGAAGGGTGCTGGCTAGCAACAGCTTTCAGTGCTGGCACTTTTCATCTCTGAGCAATTGCTCGACATTTGGAATTTCTCACCTGAGCTCTCTTTAGACTGCGCGAGAGGATGAGCAGAAGATTAGGTGGCTAGAGAAGCCCAGAGCCCCACTGTTCTTAGGGCTACAAAAGCGTTTCCAAGGAAGGGTGCTGGCTAGCAACAGCTTTCAGTGCTGGCACTTTTCATCTCTGAGCAATTGCTGGACGTTTGCAATTTCTCACCTGAGCTCTCTTTAGACTGCACGAGAGGATGAGCAAAAGATTAGGTGGCTAGAGAAGCCCAGAGCTTCGGAGTTCTTAGGGCTACAAAAGCGTTTCCAAGGAAGGGTGCTGGCTAGCCACAGCTTTCAGTGCTGGCACTTTTCATCTCTGAGCAATTGCTCGACGTTTGCAATTTTTCAGCTCTTATCTACGAGACGGAGAGATAGTGACCGTGACGTTTGGTGGGTAGAGAAGCGCAAAGCCCCAGTGTTGCTGCGCCTGTGAAAGCGCTTCCAAGGAAGGGTGCTGGCTAGCAAGAGCTTTCAGTGCTGGCACTTTTCATCTCTGTTCAATTGCTCGACCTTTGCAATTTCTCACCTGAGCTCTCTTTAGACTGCGCGAGAGGATGAGCAGAAGATTAGGTGGCTAGAGAAGCCCAGAGCCCCAGTGTTCTTAGGCCTACAAAAGCGCTTCCAAGGAATGGTGCTGGCTAGCAACAGCTTTCAGTGCTGCCACTTTTCATCTCTGAGCAATTGCTCGACGTTTGCAATTTCTCCCCTGAGCTCTCTTTAGACTGCGCGAGAGGATGAACAGAAGATTAGGTGGCTAGAGAAGCCCAGAGCCCCAGTGTTCTTAGGCCTACAAAAGCGCTTCCAAGGAAGGGTGCTGGCTAGCAACAGCTTTCAGTGCTGGCACTTTTCATCTCTGAGCAATTGCTCGACGTTTGCAATTTCTCACCTGAGCTCTCTTTAGACTGCGCGAGAGGATGAGCAGAAGATTAGGTGGCTAGAGAAGCCCAGAGCCCCACTGTTCTTAGGGCTACAAGAGCGCTTCCAAGGAAGGGTGCTGGCTAGCAACAGCTTTCAGTGCTTGCACTTTTCATCTCTGAGCAATTGCTTGACGTCTGCAATTTCTCAGCTCTTTTCTACGAGACGGAGAGATAGTGACCGTGACGTTTGGTGGGTAGCCAAGCGCAAAGCTCCAGTGTTGCTGCGCCTGTGAAAGCGCTTCCAAGGAAGGGTGCTGGCTAGCAAGAGCTTTCAGTGCTGGCACTTTTCATCTCTGAGCAATTGCTCGACGTTTGCAATTTCTCACCTGAGCTCTCTTTAGAGTGCGCGAGAGGATGAGCAGAAGGTTAGGTGGCTAGAGAAGCGCAAAGCCCCAGTGTTCTTAGGGCTACAAAAGCGCTTCCAAGGAAGGGTGCTGAATAGCAAGAGCTTTCAGTGCTGGCACTTTTCATCTCTGAGCAATTGCTCGACGTTTGCAATTTCTCACCTGAGCTCTCTTTAGACTGCGCGAGAGGATGAGCAGAAGATTAGGTGGCTAGAGAAGCCCAGAGCCGCAGTGTTCTTAGGCCTACAAAAGCGTTTCAAAGGAAGGGTGCTGGCTAGCAACAGCTTTCAGTGCTGGCACTTTTCATCTCTGAGCAATTGCTCGACGTTTGCAATTTCTCAGCTCGTGTCTACGAGACAGAGAGATAGTGACCGTGACGTTTGGTGGCTAGAGAAGCGCAAAGCCCCAGTGTTGCTGCGCCTGTGAAAGCGCTTCCAAGGAAGGGTGCTGGCTAGCAAGAGCTTTCAGTGCTGGCACTTTTCATCTCTGAGCAATTGCTCGACGTTTGCAATTTCTCCCCTGAGCTCTCTTTTGACTGCGCAAGAGGATGAGCAGAAGA
Organism: Sarcoramphus papa; assembly: GCA_037962945.1. Classification (NCBI taxonomy): domain Eukaryota; kingdom Metazoa; phylum Chordata; class Aves; order Accipitriformes; family Cathartidae; genus Sarcoramphus; species Sarcoramphus papa. The sequence goes on from CM075586.1 coordinate 98,015,814, forward strand.
TTAGGTGGCTAGAGAAGCCCAGAGCCCCAGTGTTCTTAGGCCTACAAGAGTGCTTCCAAGGAAGGCTGCTGGCTAGCAACAGCTTTCAGTGCTGGCACTTTTCATCTCTGAGCAATTGCTCGACGTTTGCAATTTCTCAGCTCTTGTCTACGAGACAGAAAGAGAATGACCGTGACGTTTGGTGGCTAGAGAAGCGCAAAGCCCCAGTGTTGCTGCGCCTGTGAAAGCGCTTCCACGGAACGGTGCCGGCTAGCAACAGCTTTCAGTGCTGGCACTTTTCATCTCTGAGCAATTGCTCGACGTTTGCAATTTCTCACCTGAGCTCTCTTTAGACTGCGCGAGAGGATGAGCAGAAGGTTAGGTGGCTAGAGAAGCCCAGAGCCCCAGTGTTCTTAGGCCTACAAGAGTGCTTCCAAGGAAGGGTGCTGGCTAGCAACAGCTTTCAGTGCTGGCACTTTTCATCTCTGAGCAATTGCTCGACATTTGGAATTTCTCACCTGAGCTCTCTTTAGACTGCACGAGAGGATGAGCAAAAGATTAGGTGGCTAGAGAAGCCGAGAGCTTCGGAGTTCTTAGGGCTACAAAAGCGTTTCCAAGGAAGGGTGCTGGCTAGCCACAGCTTTCAGTGCTGGCACTTTTCATCTCTGAGCAATTGCTCGACGTTTGCAATTTTTCAGCTCTTATCTACCAGACGGAGAGATAGTGACCGTGATGTTTGGTGGGTAGAGAAGCGCAAAGCACCAGTGTTGCTGCGCCTGTGAAAGCGCTTCCAAGGAAGGGTGCTGGCTAGCCACAGCTTTCAGTGCTGGCACTTTTCATCTCTGTTCAATTGCTCGACGTTTGCAATTTCTCACCTGAGCGCTCTTTAGACTGCGCGAGAGGATGAGCAGAAGATTAGGTGGCTAGAGAAGCCCAGAGCCCCAGTGTTCTTAGGGCTACAAAAGCGCTTCCAAGGAAGGGTGCTGGCTAGCAAGAGCTTTCAGTGCTGCCACTTTTCATCTCTGAGCAATTGCTCGATGTTTGCAATTTCTTACCTGAGCTCTCTTTAGACTGCGCGAGAGGATGAGCAGAAGATTAGGTGGCTAGAGAAGCCCAGAGCCCCAGTGTTCTTAGGGCTACAAAAGCGCTTCCAAGGAAGGGTGCTGGCTAGCAACAGCTTTCAGTGCTGGCACTTTTCATGTTTGAGTAATTGCTCGACGTTTGCAATTTCTCAGCTCTTATCTACGAGACAGAGAGATAGTGACCGTGACGTTTGGTGGCTAGAGAAGCGCAAAGCCCCAGTGTTGCTGCGCCTGTGAAAGCGCTTCCAAGGAAGGGTGCTGGCTAGCAACAGCTTTCAGTGCTGGCACTTTTCATCTCTGAGCAATTGCTCGACGTTTGCAATTTCTCCCCTGAGCTCTCTTTTGACTGCGCAAGAGGATGAGCAGAAGATTAGGTGGCTAGAGAAGCCCAGAGCCGCAGTGTTCTTAGGCCTACAAAAGCGCTTCCAAGGAAGGGTGCTGGCTAGCAACAGCTTTCAGTGCTGGCACTTTTCATCTCTGAGCAATTGCTGGATGTTTCCAGTTTCACAGCTCGTGTCTACGAGAAGGAAAGACAATGACCATGACGTTTGGTGGCTAGAGAAGCGCAAAGCCCCAGTGTTGATGCGCCTGTGAAAGCGCTTCCAAGGAAGGGTGCTGGCTAGCAACAGCTTTCAGTGCTGGCACTTTTCATCTCTGAGCAATTGCTCGACGTTTGCAATTCCTCACCTGAGATCTCTTTAGACTGCGCGAGAGGATGAGCAGAAGATTAGGTGGCTAGAGAAGCGCAAAGCCCCAGTGTTCTTAGGCCTACAAAAGCACTTCCAAGGAAGGGTGCTGGCTAGCAACAGCTTTCAGTGCTGGCACTTTTCATCTCTGAGCAATTGCTTGACGTTTGCAATCTCTCACCTGAGCTCTCTTTAGACTGCGCGAGAGGATGAGCAGAAGATTAGGTGGCTAGAGAAGCCCAGAGCCCCAGTGTTCTTAGGCCTACAAAAGCGCTTCCAAGGAAGGGTGCTGGCTAGCAACAGCTTTCAGTGCTGGCACTTTTCATCTCTGAGCAATTGCTCGACGTTTGCAATTTCTCAGCTCTTGTCTACGAAACAGAGAGATAGTGACCGTGACGTTTGGTGGCTAGAGAAGCGCAAAGCCCCAGTGTTGCTGCGCCTGTGAAAGCGCTTCCAAGGAAGGGTGCTGGCTAGCCACAGCTTTCAGTGCTGGCACTTTTCATCTCTGAGCAATTGCTCGACGTTTGCAATTTCTCACCTGAGCGCTCTTTAGACTGCGCGAGAGGATGAGCAGAAGGTTAGGTGGCTAGAGAAGCGCAAAGCCCCAGTGTTCTAAGGGCTACAAAAGCGCTTCCAAGGAAGGGTGCTGGCTAGCAACAGCTTTCAGTGCTGGCACTTTTCATCTCTGAGCAATTGCTCGATGTTTGCAATTTCTCACCTGAGCTCTCTTTAGACTGCGCGAGAGGATGAGCAGAAGATTAGGTGGCTAGAGAAGCCCAGAGCCGCAGTGTTCTTAGGCCTACAAGAGCGCTTCCAAGGAAGGGTGCTGGCTAGCAACAGCTTTCAGTGCTGGCACTTTTCATCTCTGAGCAATTGCTTGACGTTTGCAATTTCTCAGCTCTTGTCTACGAGACGGAGAGATAGTGACCGTGACGTTTGGTGGGTAGAGAAGCGCAAAGCCCCAGTGTTGCTGCGCCTGTGAAAGCGCTTCCAAGGAAGGGTGCTGGCTAGCAACAGCTTTCAGTGCTGGCACTTTTCATCTCTGAGCAATTGCTCGACGTTTGCAATTTCTCACCTGAGCGCTCTTTAGACTGCGCGAGAGGATGAGCAGAAGGTTAGGTGGCTAGAGAAGCGCAAAGCCCCAGTGTTCTTAGGCCTACAAAAGCGCTTCCAAGGAAGGGTGCTGGCTAGCAACAGCTTTCAGTGCTGGCACTTTTCATCTCTGAGCAATTGCTCGACGTTTGCAATTTCTCAGCTCGTGTCTACGAGACGGAGAGATAGTGATCGTGACGTTTGGTGGGTAGCGAAGCGCAAAGCCCCAGTGTTGCTGCGCCTGTGAAAGCGCTTCCAAGGAAGGGTGCTGGCTAGCAACAGCTTTCAGTGCTGGCACTTTTCATCTCTGAGCAATTGCTCGACGTTTGCAATTTCTCACCTGAGCTCTCTTTAGACTGCGCGAGAGGTTGAGCAAAAGATTAGGTGGCTAGAGAAGCCCAGAGCTTCGGAGTTCTTAGGGCTACAAAAGCGTTTCCAAGGAAGGGTGCTGGCTAGCAACAGCTTTCAGTGCTGGCACTTTTCATCTCTGAGCAATTGCTCGACGTTTGCAATTTTTCAGCTCTTATCTACGAGACGGAGAGATAGTGACCGTGACGTTTGGTGGGTAGAGAAGCGCAAAGCCCCAGTGTTGCTGCGCCTGTGAAAGCGCTTCCAAGGAAGGGTGCTGGCTAGCCACAGCTTTCAGTGCTGGCACTTTTCATCTCTGAGCAATTGCTCGACGTTTGCAATTTCTCACCTGAGCGCTCTTTAGACTGCGCGAGAGGATGAGCAGAAGGTTAGGTGGCTAGAGAAGCGCAAAGCCCCAGTGTTCTTAGGCCTACAAAAGCGCTTCCAAGGAAGGGTGCTGGCTAGCAACAGCTTTCAGTGCTGGCACTTTTCATCTCTGAGCAATTGCTCGACGTTTGCAATTTCTCAGCTCGTGTCTACGAGACGGAGAGATAGTGATCGTGACGTTTGGTGGGTAGCGAAGCGCAAAGCCCCAGTGTTGCTGCGCCTGTGAAAGCGCTTCCAAGGAAGGGTGCTGGCTAGCAACAGCTTTCAGTGCTGGCACTTTTCATCTCTGAGCAATTGCTCGACGTTTGCAATTTCTCACCTGAGCGCTCTTTAGACTGCGCGAGAGGATGAGCAGAAGGTTAGGTGGCTAGAGAAGCGCAAAGCCCCAGTGTTCTAAGGGCTACAAAAGCGCTTCCAAGGAAGGGTGCTGGCTAGCAACAGCTTTCAGTGCTGGCACTTTTCATCTCTGAGCAATTGCTCGATGTTTGCAATTTCTCACCTGAGCTCTCTTTAGACTGCGCGAGAGGATGAGCAGAAGATTAGGTGGCTAGAGAAGCGCAAAGCCCCACTGTTCTTAGGCCTACAAGAGCGCTTCCAAGGAAGGGTGCTGGCTAGCAACAGCTTTCAGTGCTGGCACTTTTCATCTCTGAGCAATTGCTTGACGTTTGCAATTTCTCAGCTCTTGTCTACGAGACGGAGAGATAGTGACCGTGACGTTTGGTGGGTAGAGAAGCGCAAAGCCCCAGTGTTGCTGCGCCTGTGAAAGCGCTTCCAAGGAAGGGTGCTGGCTAGCAAGAGCTTTCAGCGCTGGCACTTTTCATCTCTGAGCAATTGCTCGACGTTTGCAATTTCTCACCTGAGCGCTCTTTAGACTGCGCGAGAGGATGAGCAGAAGATTAGGTGGCTAGAGAAGCCCAGAGCCCCACTGTTCTTAGGGCTACAAAAGCGCTTCCAAGGAAGGCTGCTGGCTAGCAACAGCTTTCAGTGCTGGCACTTTTCATCTCTGAGCAATTGCTCGACGTTTGCAATTTCTCAGCTCGTGTCTACGAGACGGAGAGATAGTGATCGTGACGTTTGGTGGGTAGCGAAGCGCAAAGCCCCAGTGTTGCTGCGCCTGTGAAAGCGCTTCCAAGGAAGGGTGCTGGCTAGCAACAGCTTTCAGTGCTGGCACTTTTCATCTCTGAGCAATTGCTCGACGTTTGCAATTTCTCACCTGAGCTCTCTTTTGACTGCGCGAGAGGTTGAGCAAAAGATTAGGTGGCTAGAGAAGCCCAGAGCTTCGGAGTTCTTAGGGCTACAAAAGCGTTTCCAAGGAAGGGTGCTGGCTAGCAACAGCTTTCAGTGCTGGCACTTTTCATCTTTGAGCAATTGCTCGACGTTTGCAATTTTTCAGCTCTTATCTACGAGACAGAGAGATAGTGACCGTGACGTTTGGTGGCTAGAGAAGCGCAAAGCCGCAGTGTTGCTGCGCCTGTGAAAGCGCTTCCAAGGAAGGGTGCTGGCTAGCAACAGCTTTCAGTGCTGGCACTTTTCATCTCTGAGCAATTGCTCGACGTTTGCAATTCCTCACCTGAGATCTCTTTAGACTGCGCGAGAGGATGAGCAGAAGATTAGGTGGTTAGAGAAGCCCAGAGCCCCAGTGTTCTTAGGGCTACAAAAGCGCTTCCAAGGAAGGGTGCTGGCTAGCAACAGCTTTCAGTGCTGGCACTTTTCATCTCTGAGCAATTGCTCGACATTTGCAATTTCTCAGCTCTTTTCTACGAGACGGAGAGATAGTGACCGTGATGTTTGGTGGCTAGAGAAGCGCAAAGCCCCAGTGTTGCTGCGCTTGTGAAAGCGCTTCCAAGGAAGGGTGCTGGCTAGCAAGAGCTTTCAGTGCTGGCACTTTTCATCTCTGAGCAATTGCTCGACGTTTGCAATTTCTCACCTGAGCTCTCTTTTGACTGCGCGAGAGGATGAGCAGAAGGTTAGGTGGCTAGAGAAGCGCAAAGCCCCAGTGTTCTTAGGCCTGCAAAAGCGCTTCCAAGGAAGGGTGCTGGCTAGCAACAGCTTTCAGTGCTGGCACTTTTCATCTCTGAGCAATTGCTCGACGTTTGCAATTTCTCCCCTGAGCTCTCTTTAGACTGCGCGAGAGGATGAGCAGAAGATTAGGTGGCTAGAGAAGCCCAGAGCCCCACTGTTCTTAGGGCTACAAGAGCGTTTCCAAGGAAGGGGGCTGGCTAGCAAGAGCTTTCAGTGCTGGCACTTTTCATCTCTGAGCAATTGCTCGACGTTTGCAATTTCTCAGCTCGTGTCTACGAGACAGAGAGATAGTGATCGTGACGTTTGGTGGGTAGCCAAGCGCAAAGCCCCAGTGTTGCTGCGCCTGTGAAAGCGCTTCCAAGGAAGGGTGCTGGCTAGCAAGAGCTTTCAGTGCTGGCGCTTTTCATCTCTGAGCAATTGCTGGACGTTTGCAATTTCTAACCTGAGCTCTCTTTAGACTGCACGAGAGGATGAGCAAAAGATTAGGTGGCTAGAGAAGCCCAGAGCTTTGGAGTTCTTAGGGCTACAAAAGCGTTTCCAAGGAAGGGTGCTGGCTAGCCACAGCTTTCAGTGCTGGCACTTTTCATCTCTGAGCAATTGCTCGACTTTTGCAGTTTTTCAGCTCTTATCTACGAGACGGAGAGATAGTGACCGTGACGTTTGGTGGGTAGAGAAGCGCAAAGCCCCAGTGTTGCTGCGCCTGTGAAAGCGCTTCCAAGGAAGGGTGCTGGCTAGCAAGAGCTTTCAGTGCTGGCACTTTTCATCTCTGAGCAATTGCTCGACGTTTGCAATTTCTCACCTGAGCTCTCTTTAGACTGCGCGAGAGTATGAGCAGAAGATTAGGTGGCTAGAGAAGCCCAGAGCCCCACTGTTCTTAGGGCTACAAAAGCGCTTCCAAGGAAGGGTGCTGGCTAGCAACAGCTTTCAGTGCTGGCATTTTTCATCTCTGAGCAATTGCTCGACATTTGCAATTTCTCAGCTCTTTTCTACGAGACGGAGAGATAGTGACCGTGACGTTTGGTGGCTAGAGAAGCACAAAGCCCCAGTGTTGCTGCGCCTGTGAAAGCGCTTCCAAGGAAGGGTGCTGGCTAGCAACAGCTTTCAGTGCTGGCACTTTTCATCTCTGAGCAATTGCTCGACGTTTGCAATTTCTCAGCTCGTGTCTACGAGACAGAGAGATATTGATCGTGACGTTTGGCGGGTAGCCAAGCGCAAAGCCCCAGTGTTGCTGCGCCTGTGAAAGCGCTTCCAAGGAAGGGTGCTGGCTAGCAACAGCTTTCAGTGCTGGCGCTTTTCATCTCTGAGCAATTGCTGGACGTTTGCAATTTCTCACCTGAGCTCTCTTTAGACTGCACGAGAGGATGAGCAAAAGATTAGGTGGCTAGAGAAGCCCAGAGCTTCGGAGTTCTTAGGGCTACAAAAGCGTTTCCAAAGAAGGGTGCTGGCTAGCCACAGCTTTCAGTGCTAGCACTTTTCATCTCTGAGCAATTGCTCGACGTTTGCAATTTTTCAGCTCTTATCTACGAGACGGAGAGATAGTGACCGTGACGTTTGGTGGGTAGAGAAGCGCAAAGCCCCAGTGTTGCTGCGCCTGTGAAAGCGCTTCCAAGGAAGGGTGCTGGCTAGCAACAGCTTTCAGTGCTGGCACTTTTCATCTCTGAGCAATTGCTGGACATTTGCAATTTCTCCCCTGACCTCTCTTTAGACTGCGCGAGAGGATGAGCAGAAGATTAGGTGGCTAGAGAAGCCCAGAGCCCCACTGTTCTTAGGCCTACAAGAGTGCTTCCAAGGAAGGGTGCTGGCTAGCAACAGCTTTCAGTGCTGGCACTTTTCATCTCTGAGCAATTGCTCGACATTTGCAATTTCTCAGCTCTTTTCTACGAGACGGAGAGATAGTGACCGTGACGTTTGGTGGCTAGAGAAGCGCAAAGCCCCAGTGTTGCTGCGCCTGTGAAAGCGCTTCCAAGGAAGGGTGCTGGCTAGCAAGAGCTTTCAGTGCTGGCACTTTTCACCTCTGAGCAATTGCTCGACGTTTGCAATTTCTCACCTGAGCTCTCTTTAGACTGCGCGAGAGGATGAGCAGAAGGTTAGGTGGCTAGAGAAGCGCAAAGCCCCAGTGTTCTTAGGCCTACAAAAGCGCTTCCAAGGAAGGGTGCTGGCTAGCAACAGCTTTTAGTGCTGGCACTTTTCATCTCTGAGCAATTGCTCGACGTTTGCAATTTCTCACCTGAGCTCTCTTTAGACTGCGCGAGAGGATGAGCAGAAGATTAGGTGGCTAGAGAAGCCCAGAGCCCCAGTGTTCTTAGGCCTACAAAAGCGCTTCCAAGGAAGGGTGCTGGCTAGCAACAGCTTTCAGTGCTGGCACTTTTCATCTTTGAGTAATTGCTCGACGTTTGCAATTTCTCAGCTCTTATCTACGAGACGGAGAGATAGTGACCGTGATGTTTGGTGGGTAGAGAAGCGCAAAGCCCCAGTGTTGCTGCGCCTGTGAAAGCGCTTCCAAGGAACGGTGCTGGCTAGCAACAGCTTTCAGTGCTGGCACTTTTCATCTCTGAGCAATTGCTCGACGTTTGCAATTTCTCACCTGAGCTCTCTTTTGACTGCGCGAGAGGATGAGCAGAAGAGTAGGTGGCTAGAGAAGCCCAGAGCCCCAGTGTTCTTAGGCCTACAAAAGCGCTTCCAAGGAAGGGTGCTGGCTAGCAACAGCTTTCAGTGCTGGCACTTTTCGTCTCTGAGCAATTGCTCGACGTTTGCAATTTCTCAGCTCGTGTCTACGAGAAGTAAAGACAATGACCATGACATTTGGTGGCTAGAGAAGCGCAAAGCCCCAGTGTTGCTGCGCCTGTGAAAACGCTTCCAAGGAAGGGTGCTGGCTAGCAAGAGCTTTCAGTGCTGGCACTTTTCATCTCTGAGCAATTGCTCGACGTTTGCAATTCCTCACCTGAGATCTCTTTAGACTGCGCGAGAGGATGAGCAGAAGAGTAGGTGGCTAGAGAAGCCCAGAGCCCCAGTGTTCTTAGGGCTACAAGAGCGCTTCCAAGGAAGGGTGCTGGCTAGCAACAGCTTTCAGTGCTTGCACTTTTCATCTCTGAGCAATTGCTCGACGTTTGCAATTTCTCAACTCGTATCTACGAGACGGAAAGAGAATGACCGTGATGTTTGGTGGCTAGAGAAGCGCAAAGCCCCAGTGTTGCTGCGCCTGTGAAAGCGCTTCCAAGGAAGGGTGCTGGCTAGCAACAGCTTTCAGTGCTGGCACTTTTCATCTCTGAGCAATTGCTCGACGTTTGCAATTTCTCACCTGAGCTCTCTTTAGACTGCGCGAGAGGATGAGCAGAAGATTAGGTGGCTAGAGAAGCCCAGAGCCCCACTGTTCTTAGGGCTACAAGAGCGTTTCCAAGGAAGGGGGCTGGCTAGCAACAGCTTTCAGTGCTGGCACTTTTCATCTCTGAGCAATTGCTCGACGTTTGCAATTTCTCAGCTCGTGTCTACGAGACAGAGAGATAGTGATCGTGATGTTTGGTGGGTAGCCAAGCGCAAAGCCCCAGTGTTGCTGCGCCTGTGAAAGCGCTTCCAAGGAAGGGTGCTGGCTAGCAACAGCTTTCAGTGCTGGCGCTTTTCATCTCTGAGCAATTGCTGGACGTTTGCAATTTCTAACCTGAGCTCTCTTTAGACTGCACGAGAGGATGAGCAAAAGATTAGGTGGCTAGAGAAGCCCAGAGCTTCGGAGTTCTTAGGGCTACAAAAGCGTTTCCAAGGAAGGGTGCTGGCTAGCCACAGCTTTCAGTGCTAGCACTTTTCATCTCTGAGCAATTGCTCGACGTTTGCAATTTTTCAGCTCTTATCTACGAGACGGAGAGATAGTGACCGTGACGTTTGGTGGGTAGAGAAGCGCAAAGCCCCAGTGTTGCTGCGCCTGTGAAAGCGCTTCCAAGGAAGGGTGCTGGCTAGCAACAGCTTTCAGTGCTGGCACTTTTCATCTCTGAGCAATTGCTGGACATTTGCAATTTCTCCCCTGACCTCTCTTTAGACTGCGCGAGAGGATGAGCAGAAGATTAGGTGGCTAGAGAAGCCCAGAGCCGCAGTGTTCTTAGGCCTACAAGAGTGCTTCCAAGGAAGGGTGCTGGCTAGCAACAGCTTTCAGTGCTGGCACTTTTCATCTCTGAGCAATTGCTCGACATTTGCAATTTCTCAGCTCTTATTTACGAGACGGAGAGATAGTGACCGTGACGTTTGGTGGCTAGAGAAGCGCAAAGCCCCAGTGTTGCTGCGCCTGTGAAAGCGCTTCCAAGGAAGGGTGCTGGCTAGCAAGAGCTTTCAGTGCTGGCACTTTTCACCTCTGAGCAATTGCTCGACGTTTGCAATTTCTCACCTGAGCTCTCTTTAGACTGCGCGAGAGGATGAGCAGAAGGTTAGGTGGCTAGAGAAGCGCAAAGCCCCAGTGTTCTTAGGCCTACAAAAGCGCTTCCAAGGAAGGGTGCTGGCTAGCAACAGCTTTTAGTGCTGGCACTTTTCATCTCTGAGCAATTGCTCGACGTTTGCAATTTCTCACCTGAGCTCTCTTTAGACTGCGCGAGAGGATGAGCAGAAGATTAGGTGGCTAGAGAAGCCCAGAGCCCCAGTGTTCTTAGGCCTACAAAAGCGCTTCCAAGGAAGGGTGCTGGCTAGCAACAGCTTTCAGTGCTGGCACTTTTCATCTTTGAGTAATTGCTCGACGTTTGCAATTTCTCAGCTCTTATCTACGAGACGGAGAGATAGTGACCGTGATGTTTGGTGGGTAGAGAAGCGCAAAGCCCCAGTGTTGCTGCGCCTGTGAAAGCGCTTCCAAGGAACGGTGCTGGCTAGCAACAGCTTTCAGTGCTGGCACTTTTCATCTCTGAGCAATTGCTCGACGTTTGCAATTTCTCACCTGAGCTCTCTTTTGACTGCGCGAGAGGATGAGCAGAAGATTAGGTGGCTAGAGAAGCCCAGAGTCCCAGTGTTCTTAGGCCTACAAAAGCGCTTCCAAGGAAGGGTGCTGGCTAGCAACAGCTTTCAGTGCTGGCACTTTTCATCTCTGAGCAATTGCTCGACGTTTGCAATTTCTCAGCTCGTGTCTACGAGAAGGAAAGACAATGACCTTGACATTTGGTGGCTAGAGAAGCGCAAAGCCCCAGTGTTGCTGCGCCTGTGAAAGCGCTTCCAAGGAAGGGTGCTGGCTAGCAAGAGCTTTCAGTGCTGGCACTTTTCATCTCTGAGCAATTGCTCGACGTTTGCAATTCCTCACCTGAGATCTCTTTAGACTGCGCGAGAGGATGAGCAGAAGAGTAGGTGGCTAGAGAAGCCCAGAGCCCCAGTGTTCTTAGGGCTACAAGAGCGCTTCCAAGGAAGGGTGCTGGCTAGCAACAGCTTTCAGTGCTTGCACTTTTCATCTCTGAGCAATTGCTCGACGTTTGCAATTTCTCAACTCGTATCTACGAGACGGAAAGAGAATGACCGTGATGTTTGGTGGCTAGAGAAGCGCAAAGCCCCAGTGTTGCTGCGCCTGTGAAAGCGCTTCCAAGGAAGGGTGCTGGCTAGCAACAGCTTTCAGTGCTGGCACTTTTCATCTCTGAGCAATTGCTCGACGTTTGCAATTTCAAACCTGAGCTCTCTTTAGACTGCGCGAGAGGATGAGCAGAAGATTAGGTGGCTAGAGAAGCCCAGAGCCCCACTGTTCTTAGGGCTACAAGAGCGTTTCCAAGGAAGGGGGCTGGCTAGCAACAGCTTTCAGTGCTGGCACTTTTCATCTCTGAGCAATTGCTCGACGTTTGCAATTTCTCAGCTCGTGTCTACGAGACAGAGAGATAGTGATCGTGACGTTTGGTGGGTAGCCAAGCGCAAAGCCCCAGTGTTGCTGCGCCTGTGAAAGCGCTTCCAAGGAAGGGTGCTGGCTAGCAACAGCTTTCAGTGCTGGCGCTTTTCATCTCTGAGCAATTGCTGGACGTTTGCAATTTCTCACCTGAGCTCTCTTTAGACTGCGCGAGAGGATGAGCAAAAGATTAGGTGGCTAGAGAAGCCCAGAGCTTCGGAGTTCTTAGGGCTACAAAAGCGTTTCCAAGGAAGGGTGCTGGCTAGCCACAGCTTTCAGTGCTGGCACTTTTCATCTCTGAGCAATTGCTCGACGTTTGCAATTTTTCAGCTCTTATCTACGAGACGGAGAGATAGTGACCGTGACGTTTGGTGGGTAGAGAAGCGCAAAGCCCCAGTGTTGCTGCGCCTGTGAAAGCGCTTCCAAGGAAGGGTGCTGGCTAGCAACAGCTTTCAGTGCTGGCACTTTTCATCTCTGAGCAATTGCTGGACATTTGCAATTTCTCCCCTGACCTCTCTTTAGACTGCGCGAGAGGATGAGCAGAAGATTAGGTGGCTAGAGAAGCCCAGAGCCGCAGTGTTCTTAGGCCTACAAGAGTGCTTCCAAGGAAGGGTGCTGGCTAGCAACAGCTTTCAGTGCTGGCACTTTTCATCTCTGAGCAATTGCTCGACATTTGCAATTTCTCAGCTCTTTTCTACGAGACGGAGAGATAGTGACCGTGACGTTTAGTGGCTAGATAATCGCAAAGCCCCAGTGTTGCTGCGCCTGTGAAAGCGCTTCCAAGGAAGGGTGCTGGCTAGCAAGAGCTTTCAGTGCTGGCACTTTTCACCTCTGAGCAATTGCTCGACGTTTGCAATTTCTCACCTGAGCTCTCTTTAGACTGCGCGAGAGGATGAGCAGAAGGTTAGGTGGCTAGAGAAGCCCAGAGCCCCAGTGTTCTTAGGCCTACAAAATCGCTTCCAAGGAAGGGTGCTGGCTAGCAACAGCTTTTAGTGCTGGCACTTTTCATCTCTGAGCAATTGCTCGACGTTTGCAATTTCTCAGCTCTTATCTACGAGACGGAGAGATAGTGACCGTGATGTTTGGTGGGTAGAGAAGCGCAAAGCCCCAGTGTTGCTGCGCCTGTGAAAGCGCTTCCAAGGAAGGGTGCTGGCTAGCAACAGCTTTCAGTGCTGGCACTTTTCATCTCTGAGCAATTGCTCGACGTTTGCAATTTCTCACCTGAGCTCTCTTTAGACTGCGCGAGAGGATGAGCAGAAGGTTAGGTGGCTAGAGAAGCGCAAAGCCCCAGTGTTCTTAGGCCTACAAAAGCGCTTCCAAGGAAGGGTGCTGGCTAGCAACAGCTTTCAGTGCTGGCACTTTTCATCTCTGAGCAATTGCTCGACGTTTGCAATTTCTCAGCTCGTGTCTACGAGAAGTAAAGACAATGACCATGACATTTGGTGGGTAGAGAAGCGCAAAGCCCCAGTGTTGCTGCGCCTGTGAAAGCGCTTCCAAGGAAGGGTGCTGGCTAGCAAGAGCTTTCAGTGCTGGCACTTTTCATCTCTGAGCAATTGCTCGACGTTTGCAATTCCTCACCTGAGATCTCTTTAGACTGCGCGAGAGGATGAGCAGAAGAGTAGGTGGCTAGAGAAGCCCAGAGCCCCAGTGTTCTTAGGGCTACAAGAGCGCTTCCAAGGAAGGGTGCTGGCTAGCAACAGCTTTCAGTGCTTGCACTTTTCATCTCTGAGCAATTGCTCGACGTTTGCAATTTCTCAACTCGTATCTACGAGACGGAAAGAGAATGACTGTGATGTTTGGTGGCTAGAGAAGCGCAAAGCCCCAGTGTTGCTGCGCCTGTGAAAGCGCTTCCAAGGAACGGTGCTGGCTAGCAACAGCTTTCAGTGCTGGCACTTTTCATCTCTGAGCAATTGCTCGACGTTTGCAATTTCTCACCTGAGCTCTCTTTAGACTGCGCGAGAGGATGAGCAGAAGATTAGGTGGCTAGAGAAGCCCAGAGCCCCCCTGTTCTTAGGGCTACAAGAGCGTTTCCAAGGAAGGGGGCTGGCTAGCAACAGCTTTCAGTGCTGGCACTTTTCATCTCTGAGCAATTGCGCGACGTTTGCAATTTCTCAGCTCGTGTCTACGAGACAGAGAGATAGTGATCGTGACGTTTGGTGGGTAGCCAAGCGCAAAGCCCCAGTGTTGCTGCGCCTGTGAAAGCGCTTCCAAGGAAGGGTGCTGGCTAGCAACAGCTTTCAGTGCTGGCGCTTTTCATCTCTGAGCAATTGCTGGACGTTTGCAATTTCTAACCTGAGCTCTCTTTAGACTGCACGAGAGGATGAGCAAAAGATTAGGTGGCTAGAGAAGCCCAGAGCTTCGGAGTTCTTAGGGCTACAAAAGCGTTTCCAAGGAAGGGTGCTGGCTAGCCACAGCTTTCAGTGCTAGCACTTTTCATCTCTGAGCAATTGCTCGACGTTTGCAATTTTTCAGCTCTTATCTACGAGACGGAGAGATAGTGACCGTGACGTTTGGTGGGTAGAGAAGCGCAAAGCCCCAGTGTTGCTGCGCCTGTGAAAGCGCTTCCAAGGAAGGGTGCTGGCTAGCAACAGCTTTCAGTGCTGGCACTTTTCATCTCTGAGCAATTGCTGGACATTTGCAATTTCTCCCCTGACCTCTCTTTAGACTGCGCGAGAGGATGAGCAGAAGATTAGGTGGCTAGAGAAGCCCAGAGCCCCAGTGTTCTTAGGCCTACAAGAGTGCTTCCAAGGAAGGGTGCTGGCTAGCAACAGCTTTCAGTGCTGGCACTTTTCATCTCTGAGCAATTGCTCGACATTTGCAATTTCTCAGCTCTTTTCTACGAGACGGAGAGATAGTGACCGTGACGTTTGGTGGCTAGAGAAGCGCAAAGCCCCAGTGTTGCTGCGCCTGTGAAAGCGCTTCCAAGGAAGGGTGCTGGCTAGCAAGAGCTTTCAGTGCTGGCACTTTTCACCTCTGAGCAATTGCTCGACGTTTGCAATTTCTCACCTGAGCTCTCTTTAGACTGCGCGAGAGGATGAGCAGAAGGTTAGGTGGCTAGAGAAGCGCAAAGCCCCAGTGTTCTTAGGCCTACAAAAGCGCTTCCAAGGAAGGGTGCTGGCTAGCAACAGCTTTTAGTGCTGGCACTTTTCATCTCTGAGCAATTGCTCGACGTTTGCAATTTCTCACCTGAGCTCTCTTTAGACTGCGCGAGAGGATGAGCAGAAGATTAGGTGGCTAGAGAAGCCCAGAGCCCCACTGTTCTTAGGCCTACAAAAGCGCTTCCAAGGAAGGGTGCTGGCTAGCAACAGCTTTCAGTGCTGGCACTTTTCATCTTTGAGTAATTGCTCGACGTTTGCAATTTCTAAGCTCTTATCTACGAGACGGAGAGATAGTGACCGTGATGTTTGGTGGCTAGAGAAGCGCAAAGCCCCAGTGTTGCTGCGCCTGTGAAAGCGCTTCCAAGGAAGGGTGCTGGCTAGCAACAGCTTTCAGTGCTGGCACTTTTCATCTCTGAGCAATTGCTCGACGTTTGCAATTTCTCACCTGAGCTCTCTTTTGACTGCGCGAGAGGATGAGCAGAAGAGTAGGTGGCTAGAGAAGCCCAGAGCCCCAGTGTTCTTAGGCCTACAAAAGCGCTTCCAAGGAAGGGTGCTGGCTAGCAACAGCTTTCAGTGCTGGCACTTTTCATCTCTGAGCAATTGCTCGACGTTTGCAATTTCTCAGCTCGTGTCTACGAGAAGTAAAGACAATGACCATGACATTTGGTGGCTAGAGAAGCGCAAAGCCCCAGTGTTGCTGCGCCTGTGAAAGCGCTTCCATGGAAGGGTGCTGGCTAGCAAGAGCTTTCAGTGCTGGCACTTTTCATCTCTGAGCAATTGCTCGACGTTTGCAATTCCTCACCTGAGATCTCTTTAGACTGCGCGAGAGGATGAGCAGAAGAGTAGGTGGCTAGAGAAGCCCAGAGCCCCAGTGTTCTTAGGGCTACAAGAGCGCTTCCAAGGAAGGGTGCTGGCTAGCAACAGCTTTCAGTGCTGCCACTTTTCATCTCTGAGCAATTGCTCGACGTTTGCAATTTCTCAACTCGTATCTACGAGACGGAAAGAGAATGACCGTGATGTTTGGTGGCTAGAGAAGCGCAAAGCCCCAGTGTTGCTGCGCCTGTGAAAGCGCTTCCAAGGAAGGGTGCTGGCTAGCAACAGCTTTCAGTGCTGCCACTTTTCATCTCTGAGCAATTGCTCAACGTTTGCAATCTCTCACCTGAGCTCTCTTTAGACTGCGCGAGAGGATGAGCAGAAGATTAGGTGGCTAGAGAAGCCCAGAGCCCCAGTGTTCTTAGGCCTACAAAAGCGCTTCCAAGGAAGGGTGCTGGCTAGCCACAGCTTTCAGTGCTGGCACATTTCATCTCTGAGCAATTGCTCGACGTTTGCAATTTCTCAGCTCGTGTCTATGAGACGGAAAGAGAATGACCGTGATGTTTGGTGGCTAGAGAAGGGCAAAGCCCCAGTGTTGCTGCGCCTGTGAAAGCGCTTCCAAGGAAGGGTGCTGGCTAGCCACAGCTTTCAGTGCTGGCACTTTTCATCTTTGAACAGTTGCTCGACGTTTGCAATTTCTCAGCTCTTTTCTACGAGACGGAGAGATAGTGACCGTGACGTTTGGTGGGTAGAGAAGCGCAAAGCCCCAGTGTTGCTGCGCCTGTGAAAGCGCTTCCAAGGAAGGGTGCTGGCTAGCAACATCTTTCAGTGCTGGCACTTTTCATCTCTGAGCAATTGCTCGACGTTTGCAATTTCTCACCTGACCTCTCTTTAGACTGCGCGAGAGGATGAGCAGAAGGTTAGGTGGCTAGAGAAGCGCAAAGCCCCACTGTTCTTAGGGCTACAAGAGCGTTTCCAAGGAAGGGGACTGGCTAGCAACAGCTTTCAGTGCTGGCACTTTTCATCTCTGAGCAATTGCTCGACGTTTGCAATTTCTCAGCTCGTGTCTACGAGACGGAGAGATAGTGACCGTGACGTTTGGTGGGTAGAGAAGCGCAAAGCCCCAGTGTTGCTGCGCCTGTGAAAGCGCTTCCAAGGAAGGGTGCTGGCTAGCAACAGCTTTCAGTGCTGGCACTTTTCATCTCTGAGCAATTGCTCGACGTTTGCAATTTCTCACCTGAGCTCTCTTTAGACTGCACGAGAGGATGAGCAAAAGATTAGGTGGCTAGAGAAGCCCAGAGCTTCGGAGTTCTTAGGGCTACAAAAGCGTTTCCAAGGAAGGGTGCTGGCTAGCAAGAGCTTTCAGTGCTGGCACTTTTCATCTCTGAGCAATTGCTCGACGTTTGCGATTCCTCACCTGAGATCTCTTTAGACTGCGCGAGAGGATGAGCAGAAGATTAGGTGGTTAGAGAAGCCCAGAGCCCCACTGTTCTTAGGCCTACAAAAGCGCTTCCAAGGAAGGGTGCTGGCTAGCAACAGCTTTCAGTGTTGGCACTTTTCATCTCTGAGCAATTGCTCGACGTTTGCAATTTCTCAGCTCTTATCTACGAGACGGAGAGATAGTGACCGTGACGTTTGGTGGGTAGAGAAGCGCAAAGCCCCAGTGTTGCTGCGCCTGTGAAAGCGCTTCCAAGGAAGGGTGCTGGCTAGCAACATCTTTCAGTGCTGGCACTTTTCATCTCTGAGCAATTGCTCGACGTTTGCAATCTCTCACCTGAGCTCTCTTTAGACTGCGCGAGAGGATGAGCAGAAGAGTAGGTGGCTAGAGAAGCCCAGAGCCCCAGTGTTCTTAGGCCTACAAAAGCGCTTCCAAGGAAGGCTGCTGGCTAGCAACAGCTTTCAGTGCTGGCACTTTTCATCTCTGAGCAATTGCTCGACGTTTGCAATTTCTCAGCTCGTGTCTACGAGAAGGAAAGACAATGACCATGACGTTTGGTGGCTAGAGAAGCGCAAAGCCCCAGTGTTGCTGCGCCTGTGAAAGCGCTTCCAAGGAAGGGTGCTGGCTAGCAAGAGCTTTCAGTGCTGGCACTTTTCATCTCTGAGCAATTGCTCGACGTTTGCAATTCCTCACCTGAGATCTCTTTAGACTGCGCGAGAGGATGAGCAGAAGAGTAGGTGGCTAGAGAAATACAGAGCCGCAGTGTTCTTAGGCCTACAAGAGCGCTTCCAAGGAAGGGTGCTGGCTAGCAACAGCTTTCAGTGCTGGCACTTTTCATCTCTGAGCAATTGCTCGACGTTTGCAATTTCTCAGCTCGTGTCTACGAAACAGAGAGAGAGTGACCGTGACCTTTGGTGGCTAGAGAAGCGCAAAGCCCCAGTGTTGCTGCGCCTGTGAAAGCGCTTCCAAGGAAGGGTGCTGGCTAGCAACAGCTTTCAGTGCTGGCACTTTTCATCTCTGAGCAATTGCTCGACGTTTGCAATTTCTCACCTGAGCGCTCTTTAGACTGCGCGAGAGGATGAGCAGAAGATTAGGTGGCTAGAGAAGCAAAGAGCCCCAGTGTTCTAAGGGCTACAAAAGCGCTTCCAAGGAAGGGTGCTGGCTAGCAACAGCTTTCAGTGCTGGCACTTTTCATCTCTGAGCAATTGCTCGACGTTTGCAATTTCTCACCTGAGCGCTCTTTAGACTGCGCGAGAGGATGAGCAGAAGGTTAGGTGGCTAGAGAAGCGCAAAGCCCCAGTGTTCTTAGACCTACAAAAGCGCTTCCAAGGAAGGGTGCTGGCTAGCAACAGCTTTCAGTGCTGGCACTTTTCATCTCTGAGCAATTGCTCGACGTTTGCAATTTCTCACCTGAGCTCTCTTTTGACTGCGCGAGAGGATGAGCAGAAGAGTAGGTGGCTAGAGAAGCCCAGAGCCCCAGTGTTCTTAGGCCTACAAGAGCGCTTCCAAGGAAGGGTGCTGGCTCGCAACAGCTTTCAGTGCTGGCACTTTTCATCTCTGAGCAATTGCTTGACGTCTGCAATTTCTCAGCTCTTTTCTACGAGACGGAGAGATAGTGATCGTGACGTTTGGTGGGTAGCCAAGCGCAAAGCTCCAGTGTTGCTGCGCCTGTGAAAGCGCTTCCAAGGAAGGGTGCTGGCTAGCAACAGCTTTCAGTGCTGGCACTTTTCATCTCTGAGCAATTGCTCGACGTTTGCAATTTCTCACCTGAGCTCTCTTTAGACTGCGCGAGAGGATGAGCAGAAGGTTAGGTGGCTAGAGAAGCGCAAAGCCCCAGTGTTCTTAGGCCTACAAAAGCGCTTCCAAGGAAGGGTGCTGGCTAGCAACAGCTTTCAGTGCTGGCACTTTTCATCTCTGAGCAATTGCTCGACGTTTGCAATTTCTCAGCTCGTGTCTACGAGATGGAGAGATAGTGATCGTGACGTTTGGTGGGTAGCCAAGCGCAAAGCCCCAGTGTTGCTGCGCCTGTGAAAGCGCTTCCAAGGAAGGGTGCTGGCTAGCAACAGCTTTCAGTGCTGGCACTTTTCATCTCTGAGCAATTGCTCGACGTTTGCAATTTCTCAGCTCTTGTCTACGAGACGGAGAGATAGTGACCGTGACCTTTGGTGGCTAGAGAAGCGCAAAGCCCCAGTGTTGCTGCGCCTGTGAAAGCGCTTCCAAGGAAGGGTGCTGGCTAGCAACAGCTTTCAGTGCTGGCACTTTTCATCTCTGAGCAATTGCTCGACATTTGCAATTCCTCACCTGAGATCTCTTTAGAGTGCGCGAGAGGATGAGCAGGAGATTAGGTGGCTAGAGAAGCCCAGAGCCCCACTGTTCTTAGGGCTACAAGAGCGTTTCCAAGGAAGGGTGCTGGCTAGCAACAGCTTTCAGTGCTGGCACTTTTCATCTCTGAGCAATTGCTCGACGTTTGCAATCTCTCACCTGAGCTCTCTTTAGACTGCGCGAGAGGATGAGCAGAAGATTAGGTGGCTAGAGAAGCCCAGAGCCCCAGTGTTCTTAGGCCTACAAGAGTGCTTCCAAGGAAGGCTGCTGGCTAGCAACAGCTTTCAGTGCTGGCACTTTTCATCTCTGAGCAATTGCTCGACGTTTGCAATTTCTCAGCTCTTGTCTACGAGACAGAAAGAGAATGACCGTGATGTTTGGTGGCTAGAGAAGCGCAAAGCCCCAGTGTTGCTGCGCCTGTGAAAGCGCTTCCACGGAACGGTGCCGGCTAGCAACAGCTTTCAGTGTGCCACTTTTCATCTCTGAGCAATTGCTCGACGTTTGCAATTTCTCACCTGAGCTCTCTTTAGACTGCACGAGAGGATGAGCAAAAGATTAGGTGGCTAGAGAAGCCCAGAGCTTCGGAGTTCTTAGGGCTACAAAAGCGTTTCCAAGGAAGGGTGCTGGCTAGCAAGAGCTTTCAGTGCTGGCACTTTTCATCTCTGAGCAATTGCTCGACGTTTGCAATTTTTCAGCTCTTATCTACGAGACGGAGAGATAGTGACCGTGACGTTTGGTGGGCAGAGAAGCGCAAAGCCCCAGTGTTGCTGCGCCTGTGAAAGCGCTTCCAAGGAAGGGTGCTGGCTAGCAAGAGCTTTCAGCGCTGGCACTTTTCATCTCTGAGCAATTGCTCGACGTTTGCAATTTCTCACCTGAGCGCTCTTTAGACTGCGCGAGAGGATGAGCAGAAGATTAGGTGGCTAGAGAAGCCCAGAGCCCCACTGTTCTTAAGGCTACAAAAGCGCTTCCAAGGAAGGGTGCTGGCTAGCAACAGCTTTCAGTGCTGGCACTTTTCATCTCTGAGCAATTGCTGGATGTTTGCAATTTCTCCCCTGAGCTCTCTTTAGACTGCGCGAGAGGATAAGCAGAAGATTAGGTGGCTAGAGAAGCCCAGAGCCCCACTGTTCTTAGGGCTACAAGAGCGCTTCCAAGGAAGGGTGCTGGCTAGCAAGAGCTTTCAGTGCTGGCACTTTTCATGTTTGAGTAATTGCTCAACGTTTGCAATTTCTCAGCTCTTATCTACGAGACGGAGAGATAGTGACCGTGACGTTTGGTGGCTAGAGAAGCACAAAGCCCCAGTGTTGCTGCGCCTGTGAAAGCGCTTCCAAGGAAGGGTGCTGGCTAGCAACAGCTTTCAGTGCTGGCACTTTTCATCTCTCAGCAATTGCTCGACGTTTGCAATTTCTCAGCTCGTGTCTACGAGAAGGAAAGAGAATGACCATGACGTTTGGTGGGTAGAGAAGCGCAAAGCCCCAGTGTTGCTGCGCCTGTGAAAGCGCTTCCAAGGAAGGGTGCTGGCTAGCAACAGCTTTCAGTGCTGGCACTTTTCATCTCTGAGCAATTGCTCGACGTTTGCAATTTCTCACCTGAGATCTCTTTAGAGTGCGCGAGAGGATGAGCAGAAGGTTAGGTGGCTAGAGAAGCCCAGAGCCCCAGTGTTCTTAGGGCTACAAAAGCACTTCCAAGGAAGGGTGCTGGCTAGCAACAGCTTTCAGTGCTGGCACTTTTCATGTCTGAGCAATTGCTCGACGTTTGCAATCTCTCACCTGAGCTCTCTTTAGACTGCGCGAGAGGATGAGCAGAAGAGTAGGTGGCTAGAGAAGCCCAGAGCCCCACTGTTCTTAGGCCTACAAAAGCGCTTCCAAGGAAGGGTGCTGGCTAGCAACAGCTTTCAGTGCTGGCACTTTTCATCTCTGAGCAATTGCTCGACGTTTGCAATTTCTCAGCTCGTGTCTACGAGAAGGAAAGACAATGACCATGACGTTTGGTGGCTAGAGAAGCGCAAAGCCCCAGTGTTGCTGCGCCTGTGAAAGCGCTTCCAAGGAAGGGTGCTGGCTAGCAACAGCTTTCAGTGCTGGCACTTTTCATCTCTGAGCAATTGCTCGACGTTTGCAATTTCTTACCTGAGCGCTCTTTAGACTGCGCGAGAGGATGAGCAGAAGATTAGGTGGCTAGAGAAGCCCAGAGCCCCACTGTTCTTAGGGCTACAAAAGCGCTTCCAAGGAAGGGTGCTGGCTAGCAACAGCTTTCAGTGCTGGCACTTTTCATGTTTGAGCAATTGCTCGACGTTTGCAATTTCTCAGCTCTTATCTACGAGACAGAGAGATAGTGACCGTGACGTTTGGTGGCTAGAGAAGCGCAAAGCCCCAGTGTTGCTGCGCCTGTGAAAGCGCTTCCAAGGAAGGGTGCTGGCTAGCAAGAGCTTTCAGTGCTGGCACTTTTCATCTCTGAGCAATTGCTCGACGTTTGCAATTTCTCCCCTGAGCTCTCTTTAGACTGCGCAAGAGGATGAGCAGAAGATTAGGTGGCTAGAGAAGCCCAGAGCCGCAGTGTTCTTAGGGCTACAAAAGCGCCTCCAAGGAAGGGTGCTGGCTAGCCACAGCTTTCAGTGCTGGCACTTTTCATGTTTGAGTAATTGCTCGACGTTTGCAATTTCTCAGCTCTTGTCTAGGAGACGGAGAGATAGTGACCGTGACGTTTGGTGGGTAGAGAAGCGCAAAGCCCCAGTGTTGCTGCGCCTGTGAAAGCGCTTCCAAGGAAGGGTGCTGGCTAGCAACATCTTTCAGTGCTGGCACTTTTCATCTCTGAGCAATTGCTCGACGTTTGCAATTTCTCACCTCAGCGCTCTTTAGACTGCGCGAGATGATGAGCAGAAGGTTAGGTGGCTAGAGAAGCGCAAAGCCCCAGTGTTCTTAGGCCTACAAAAGCGCTTCCAAGGAAGGGTGCTGGCTAGCAACAGCTTTCAGTGCTGGCACTTTTCATCTCTGAGCAATTGCTCGACGTTTGCAATTTCTCAGCTCGTGTCTACGAGACGGAGAGATAGTGATCGTGACGTTTGGTGGGTAGAGAAGCGCAAAGCCCCAGTGTTGCTGCGCCTGTGAAAGCGCTTCCAAGGAAGGGTGCTGGCTAGCAAGAGCTTTCAGCGCTGGCACTTTTCATCTCTGAGCAATTGCTCGACGTTTGCAATTTCTCACCTGAGCGCTCTTTAGACTGCGCGAGAGGATGAGCAGAAGATTAGGTGGCTAGAGAAGCCCAGAGCCCCAGTGTTCTTAGGGCTACAAAAGCGCTTCCAAGGAAGGGTGCTGGCTAGCAACAGCTTTCAGTGCTGGCACTTTTCATCTCTGAGCAATTGCTCGACATTTACAATTTCTCAGCTCTTGTCTACGAGACGGAGAGATAGTGACCGTGACGTTTGGTGGCTAGAGAAGCGCAAAGCCCCAGTGTTGCTGCGCCTGTGAAAGCGCTTCCAAGGAAGGGTGCTGGCTAGCAACAGCTTTCAGTGCTGGCACTTTTCATCTCTGAGCAATTGCTCGACGTTTGCAATTTCTCACCTGAGCTCTCTTTAGACTGCGCGAGAGGATGAGCAGAAGGTTAGGTGGCTAGAGAAGCGCAAAGCCCCAGTGTTCTTAGGCCTACAAAAGCGCTTCCAAGGAAGGGTGCTGGCTAGCAAGAGCTTTCAGTGCTGGCACTTTTCATCTCTGAGCAATTGCTCGACGTTTGCAATTTCTCCCCTGAGCTCTCTTTAGACTGCGCGAGAGGATAAGCAGAAGATTAGGTGGCTAGAGAAGCCCAGAGCCCCACTGTTCTTAGGGCTACAAGAGCGTTTCCAAGGAAGGGGGCTGGCTAGCAACAGCTTTCAGTGCTGGCACTTTTCATCTCTGAGCAATTGCTCGACGTTTGCAATTTCTCAGCTCGTGTCTACGAGACAGAGAGATAGTGATCGTGACGTTTGGTGGGTAGCCAAGCGCAAAGCCCCAGTGTTGCTGCGCCTGTGAAAGCGCTTCCAAGGAAGGGTGCTGGCTAGCAACAGCTTTCAGTGCTGGCGCTTTTTCATCTCTGAGCAATTGCTGGACGTTTGCAATTTCTAACCTGAGCTCTCTTTAGACTGCACGAGAGGATGAGCAAAAGATTAGGTGGCTAGAGAAGCCCAGAGCCCCACTGTTCTTAGGCCTACAAAAGCGCTTCCAAGGAAGGGTGCTGGCTAGCAACAGCTTTCAGTGCTGGCACTTTTCATCTCTGAGCAATTGCTCGACGTTTGCAATTTCTCAGCTCTTGTCTAGGAGACGGAGAGATAGTGACCGTGACGTTTGGTGGGTAGAGAAGCGCAAAGCCCCAGTGTTGCTGCGCCTGTGAAAGCGCTTCCAAGGAAGGGTGCTGGCTAGCAACATCTTTCAGTGCTGGCACTTTTCATCTCTGAGCAATTGCTCGACGTTTGCAATTTCTCACCTCAGCGCTCTTTAGACTGCGCGAGATGATGAGCAGAAGGTTAGGTGGCTAGAGAAGCCCAGAGCCCCAGTGTTCTTAGGGCTACAAAAGCACTTCCAAGGAAGGGTGCTGGCTAGCAACAGCTTTCAGTGCTGGCACTTTTCATGTCTGAGCAATTGCTCGACGTTTGCAATCTCTCACCTGAGCTCTCTTTAGACTGCGCGAGAGGATGAGCAGAAGAGTAGGTGGCTAGAGAAGCCCAGAGCCCCAGTGTTCTTAGGCCTACAAAAGCGCTTCCAAGGAAGGGTGCTGGCTAGCAACAGCTTTCAGTGCTGGCACTTTTCATCTCTGAGCAATTGCTCGACGTTTGCAATTTCTCAGCTCGTGTCTACGAGAAGGAAAGACAATGACCATGACGTTTGGTGGCTAGAGAAGCGCAAAGCCCCAGTGTTGCTGCGCCTGTGAAAGCGCTTCCAAGGAAGGGTGCTGGCTAGCAACAGCTTTCAGTGCTGGCACTTTTCATCTCTGAGCAATTGCTCGACGTTTGCAATTTCTCACCTGAGCTCTCTTTAGACTGCACGAGAGGATGAGCAAAAGGTTAGGTGGCTAGAGAAGCCCAGAGCTTCGGAGTTCTTAGGCCTACAAAAGCGTTTCCAAGGAAGGGTGCTGGCTAGCCACAGCTTTCAGTGCTGGCACTTTTCATCTCTGAGCAATTGCTGGACATTTGCAATTTTTCAGCTCTTATCTACCAGACGGAGAGATAGTGACCGTGACGTTTGGTGGGTAGAGAAGCGCAAAGCCCCAGTGTTGCTGCGCCTGTGAAAGCGCTTCCAAGGAAGGGTGCTGGCTAGCAACAGCTTTCAGTGCTGGCACTTTTCATCTCTGAGCAATTGCTCGACGTTTGCAATTTCTCACCTGAGCTCTCTTTAGAGTGCGCGAGAGGATGAGCAGAAGATTAGGTGGCTAGAGAAGCCCAGAGCCCCAGTGTTCTAAGGGCTACAAAAGCGCTTCCAAGGAAGGGTGCTGGCTAGCAACAGCTTTCAGTGCTGGCACTTTTCATCTCTGAGCAATTGCTCGACGTTTGCAATTTCTTACCTGAGCGCTCTTTAGACTGCGCGAGAGGATGAGCAGAAGATTAGGTGGCTAGAGAAGCCCAGAGCCCCACTGTTCTTAGGGCTACAAAAGCGCTTCCAAGGAAGGGTGCTGGCTAGCAACAGCTTTCAGTGCTGGCACTTTTCATGTTTGAGCAATTGCTCGACGTTTGCAATTTCTCAGCTCTTATCTACGAGACAGAGAGATAGTGACCGTGACGTTTGTTGGCTAGAGAAGCGCAAAGCCCCAGTGTTGCTGCGCCTGTGAAAGCGCTTCCAAGGAAGGGTGCTGGCTAGCAAGAGCTTTCAGTGCTGGCACTTTTCATCTCTGAGCAATTGCTCGACGTTTGCAATTTCTCCCCTGAGCTCTCTTTTGACTGCGCAAGAGGATGAGCAGAAGATTAGGTGGCTAGAGAAGCCCAGAGCCGCAGTGTTCTTAGGGCTACAAAAGCGCCTCCAAGGAAGGGTGCTGGCTAGCCACAGCTTTCAGTGCTGGCACTTTTCATGTTTGAGTAATTGCTCGACGTTTGCAATTTCTCAGCTCTTGTCTAGGAGACGGAGAGATAGTGACCGTGACGTTTGGTGGGTAGAGAAGCGCAAAGCCCCAGTGTTGCTGCGCCTGTGAAAGCGCTTCCAAGGAAGGGTGCTGGCTAGCAACATCTTTCAGTGCTGGCACTTTTCATCTCTGAGCAATTGCTCGACGTTTGCAATTTCTCACCTCAGCGCTCTTTAGACTGCGCGAGATGATGAGCAGAAGGTTAGGTGGCTAGAGAAGCGCAAAGCCCCAGTGTTCTTAGGCCTACAAAAGCGCTTCCAAGGAAGGGTGCTGGCTAGCAAGAGCTTTCAGTGCTGGCACTTTTCATCTCTGAGCAATTGCTCGACGTTTGCAATTTCTCAGCTCGTGTCTACGAGACGGAGAGATAGTGATCGTGACGTTTGGTGGGTAGAGAAGCGCAAAGCCCCAGTGTTGCTGCGCCTGTGAAAGCGCTTCCAAGGAAGGGTGCTGGCTAGCAAGAGCTTTCAGCGCTGGCACTTTTCATCTCTGAGCAATTGCTCGACGTTTGCAATTTCTCACCTGAGCGCTCTTTAGACTGCGCGAGAGGATGAGCATTAGATTAGGTGGCTAGAGAAGCCCAGAGCCCCACTGTTCTTAGGGCTACAAAAGCGCTTCCAAGGAAGGGTGCTGGCTAGCAACAGCTTTCAGTGCTGGCACTTTTCATCTCTGAGCAATTGCTCGACGTTTAAAATTTCTCAGCTCTTGTCTACGAGACGGAGAGATAGTGACCGTGACGTTTGGTGGCTAGAGAAGCGCAAAGCCCCAGTGTTGCTGCGCCTGTGAAAGCGCTTCCAAGGAAGGGTGCTGGCTAGCAACAGCTTTCAGTGCTGGCACTTTTCATCTCTGAGCAATTGCTCGACGTTTGCAATTTCTCACCTGAGCTCTCTTTAGACTGCGCGAGAGGATGAGCAGAAGGTTAGGTGGCTAGAGAAGCACAAAGCCCCAGTGTTCTTAGGGCTACAAAAGCGCTTCCAAGGAAGGGTGCTGGCTAGCAAGAGCTTTCAGTGCTGGCACTTTTCATCTCTGAGCAATTGCCCGACCTTTGCAATTTCTCCCCTGAGCTCTCTTTAGACTGCGCGAGAGGATAAGCAGAAGATTAGGTGGCTAGAGAAGCCCAGAGCCCCACTGTTCTTAGGGCTACAAGAGCGTTTCCAAGGAAGGGGGCTGGCTAGCAACAGCTTTCAGTGCTGGCACTTTTCATCTCTGAGCAATTGCTCGACGTTTGCAATTTCTCAGCTCGTGTCTACGAGACAGAGAGATAGTGATCGTGACGTTTGGTGGGTAGCCAAGCGCAAAGCCCCAGTGTTGCTGCGCCTGTGAAAGCGCTTCCAAGGAAGGGTGCTGGCTAGCAAGAGCTTTCAGTGCTGGCGCTTTTCATCTCTGAGCAATTGCTGGACGTTTGCAATTTCTAACCTGAGCTCTCTTTAGACTGCACGAGAGGATGAGCAAAAGATTAGGTGGCTAGAGAAGCCCAGAGCCCCAGTGTTCTTAGGCCTACAAAAGCGCTTCCAAGGAAGGGTGCTGGCTAGCAACAGCTTTCAGTGCTGGCACTTTTCATCTCTGAGCAATTGCTCGACGTTTGCAATTTCTCAGCTCTTGTCTAGGAGACGGAGAGATAGTGACCGTGACGTTTGGTGGGTAGAGAAGCGCAAAGCCCCAGTGTTGCTGCGCCTGTGAAAGCGCTTCCAAGGAAGGGTGCTGGCTAGCAACATCTTTCAGTGCTGGCACTTTTCATCTCTGAGCAATTGCTCGACGTTTGCAATTTCTCACCTCAGCGCTCTTTAGACTGCGCGAGATGATGAGCAGAAGGTTAGGTGGCTAGAGAAGCGCAAAGCCCCAGTGTTCTTAGGCCTACAAAAGCGCTTCCAAGGAAGGGTGCTGGCTAGCAACAGCTTTCAGTGCTGGCACTTTTCATCTCTGAGCAATTGCTCGACGTTTGCAATTTCTCAGCTCGTGTCTACGAGACGGAGAGATAGTGATCGTGACGTTTGGTGGGTAGAGAAGCGCAAAGCACCAGTGTTGCTGCGCCTGTGAAAGCGCTTCCAAGGAAGGGTGCTGGCTAGCAAGAGCTTTCAGTGCTGGCACTTTTCATCTCTGAGCAATTGCTCGACGTTTGCAATTTCTCACCTGAGCGCTCTTTAGACTGCGCGAGAGGATGAGCAGAAGATTAGGTGGCTAGAGAAGCCCAGAGCCCCACTGTTCTTAGGGCTACAAAAGCGCTTCCAAGGAAGGGTGCTGGCTAGCAACAGCTTTCAGTGCTGGCACTTTTCATCTCTGAGCAATTGCTCGACATTTACAATTTCTCAGCTCTTGTCTACGAGACGGAGAGATAGTGACCGTGACGTTTGGTGGGTAGAGAAGCGCAAAGCCCCAGTGTTGCTGCGCCTGTGAAAGCGCTTCCAAGGAAGGGTGCTGGCTAGCAACAGCTTTCAGTGCTGGCACTTTTCATCTCTGAGCAATTGCTCGACGTTTGCAATTTCTCACCTGAGCTCTCTTTAGACTGCGCGAGAGGATGAGCAGAAGGTTAGGTGGCTAGAGAAGCGCAAAGCCCCAGTGTTCTTAGGCCTACAAAAGCGCTTCCAAGGAAGGGTGCTGGCTAGCAACAGCTTTCAGTGCTGGCACTTTTCATCTCTGAGCAATTGCTCGACGTTTGCAATTTCTCCCCTGAGCTCTCTTTAGACTGCGCGAGAGGATAAGCAGAAGATTAGGTGGCTAGAGAAGCCCAGAGCCCCACTGTTCTTAGGGCTACAAGAGCGTTTCCAAGGAAGGGGGCTGGC
This sequence comes from Sarcoramphus papa, assembly GCA_037962945.1. Taxonomy (NCBI): domain Eukaryota; kingdom Metazoa; phylum Chordata; class Aves; order Accipitriformes; family Cathartidae; genus Sarcoramphus; species Sarcoramphus papa. Next base: position 98,043,757 of record CM075586.1, read on the forward strand.
TAGCAACAGCTTTCAGTGCTGGCACTTTTCATCTCTGAGCAATTGCTCGACGTTTGCAATTTCTCAGCTCGTGTCTACGAGACAGAGAGATAGTGATCGTGACGTTTGGTGGGTAGCCAAGCGCAAAGCCCCAGTGTTGCTGCGCCTGTGAAAGCGCTTCCAAGGAAGGGTGCTGGCTAGCAACAGCTTTCAGTGCTGCCACTTTTCATCTCTGAGCAATTGCTGGACGTTTGCAATTTCTAACCTGAGCTCTCTTTAGACTGCACGAGAGGATGAGCAAAAGATTAGGTGGCTAGAGAAGCCCAGAGCCCCACTGTTCTTAGGGCTACAAAAGCACTTCCAAGGAAGGGTGCTGGCTAGCAACAGCTTTCAGTGCTGGCACTTTTCATCTCTGAGCAATTGCTCGACGTTTGCAATTTTTCAGCTCTTATCTACGAGACGGAGAGATAGTGACCGTGACGTTTGGTGGGTAGAGAAGCGCAAAGCCCCAGTGTTGCTGCGCCTGTGAAAGCGCTTCCAAGGAAGGGTGCTGGCTAGCAACAGCTTTCAGTTCTGGCACTTTTCATCTCTGAGCAATTGCTCGACGTTTGCAATCTCTCACCTGAGCTCTCTTTAGACTGCGCGAGAGGATGAGCAGAAGATTAGGTGGCTAGAGAAGCCGAGATCCCCACTGTTCTTAGGACTACAAAAGCGCTTCCAAGGAAGGGTGCTGGCTAGCAACAGCTTTCAGTGCTGGCACTTTTCATCTCTGAGCAATTGCTCGACGTTTGCAATTTCTCACCTGAGCTCTCTTTAGACTGCGCGAGAGGATGAGCAGAAGATTAGGTGGCTAGAGAAGCCGAGATCCCCACTGTTCTTAGGACTACAAAAGCGCTTCCAAGGAAGGGTGCTGGCTAGCAACAGCTTTCAGTGCTTGCACTTTTCATCTCTGAGCAATTGCTCGACGTTTGCAATTTCTCAACTCGTATCTACGAGACGGAAAGAGAATGACCGTGATGTTTGGTGGGTAGAGAAGCGCAAAGCCCCAGTGTTGCTGCGCCTGTGAAAGCGCTTCCAAGGAAGGGTGCTGGCTAGCAACAGCTTTCAGTGCTGGCACTTTTCATCTCTGAGCAATTGCTCGACGTTTGCAATTTCTCCCCTGAGCTCTCTTTAGACTGCGCGAGAGGATGAGCAGAAGATTAGGTGGCTAGAGAAGCCCAGAGCCCCACTGTTCTTAGGGCTACAAGAGCGTTTCCAAGGAAGGGTGCTGGCTAGCAACAGCTTTCAGTGCTGGCACTTTTCATCTCTGAGCAATTGCGCGACGTTTGCAATTTCTCAGCTCGTGTCTACGAGACAGAGAGATAGTGATCGTGACGTTTGGTGGGTAGCCAAGCGCAAAGCCCCAGTGTTGCTGCGCCTGTGAAAGCGCTTCCAAGGAAGGGTGCTGGCTAGCAACAGCTTTCAGTGCTGGCGCTTTTCATCTCTGAGCAATTGCTCGACGTTTGCAATTTCTCACCTGAGCTCTCTTTAGACTGCACGAGAGGATGAGCAAAAGATTAGGTGGCTAGAGAAGCCCAGAGCTTCGGAGTTCTTAGGGCTACAAAAGCGCTTCCAAGGAAGGGGGCTGGCTAGCCACAGCTTTCAGTGCTAGCACTTTTCATCTCTGAGCAATTGCTCGACGTTTGCAATTTTTCAGCTCTTATCTACGAGACGGAGAGATAGTGACCGTGACGTTTGGTGGGTAGAGAAGCGCAAAGCCCCAGTGTTGCTGCGCCTGTGAAAGCGCTTCCAAGGAAGGGTGCTGGCTAGCAACAGCTTTCAGTGCTGGCACTTTTCATCTCTGAGCAATTGCTGGACATTTGCAATTTCTCCCCTGACCTCTCTTTAGACTGCGCGAGAGGATGAGCAGAAGATTAGGTGGCTAGAGAAGCCCAGAGCCCCAGTGTTCTTAGGCCTACAAGAGTGCTTCCAAGGAAGGGTGCTGGCTAGCAACAGCTTTCAGTGCTGGCACTTTTCATCTCTGAGCAATTGCTCGACATTTGCAATTTCTCAGCTCTTGTCTACGAGACGGAGAGATAGTGACCGTGACGTTTGGTGGCTAGAGAAGCGCAAAGCCCCAGTGTTGCTGCGCCTGTGAAAGCGCTTCCAAGGAAGGGTGCTGGCTAGCAAGAGCTTTCAGTGCTGGCACTTTTCATCTCTGAGCAATTGCTCGACGTTTGCAATTTCTCACCTCAGCGCTCTTTAGACTGCGCGAGATGATGAGCAGAAGGTTAGGTGGCTAGAGAAGCGCAAAGCCCCAGTGTTCTTAGGCCTACAAAAGCGCTTCCAAGGAAGGGTGCTGGCTAGCAAGAGCTTTCAGTGCTGGCACTTTTCATCTCTGAGCAATTGCTCGACGTTTGCAATTTCTCAGCTCGTGTCTACGAGACGGAGAGATAGTGATCGTGACGTTTGGTGGGTAGAGAAGCGCAAAGCCCCAGTGTTGCTGCGCCTGTGAAAGCGCTTCCAAGGAAGGGTGCTGGCTAGCAAGAGCTTTCAGCGCTGGCACTTTTCATCTCTGAGCAATTGCTCGACGTTTGCAATTTCTCACCTGAGCGCTCTTTAGACTGCGCGAGAGGATGAGCATTAGATTAGGTGGCTAGAGAAGCCCAGAGCCCCAGTGTTCTTAGGGCTACAAAAGCGCTTCCAAGGAAGGGTGCTGGCTAGCAACAGCTTTCAGTGCTGGCACTTTTCATCTCTGAGCAATTGCTCGACATTTACAATTTCTCAGCTCTTGTCTACGAGACGGAGAGATAGTGACCGTGACGTTTGGTGGCTAGAGAAGCGCAAAGCACCAGTGTTGCTGCGCCTGTGAAAGCGCTTCCAAGGAAGGGTGCTGGCTAGCAACAGCTTTCAGTGCTGGCACTTTTCATCTCTGAGCAATTGCTCGACGTTTGCAATTTCTCACCTGAGCTCTCTTTAGACTGCGCGAGAGGATGAGCAGAAGATTAGGTGGCTAGAGAAGCGCAAAGCCCCAGTGTTCTTAGGGCTACAAAAGCGCTTCCAAGGAAGGGTGCTGGCTAGCAAGAGCTTTCAGTGCTGGCACTTTTCATCTCTGAGCAATTGCCCGACCTTTGCAATTTCTCCCCTGAGCTCTCTTTAGACTGCGCGAGAGGATAAGCAGAAGATTAGGTGGCTAGAGAAGCCCAGAGCCCCACTGTTCTTAGGGCTACAAGAGCGTTTCCAAGGAAGGGGGCTGGCTAGCAAGAGCTTTCAGTGCTGGCACTTTTCATCTCTGAGCAATTGCTCGACGTTTGCAATTTCTCAGCTCGTGTCTACGAGACAGAGAGATAGTGATCGTGACGTTTGGTGGGTAGCCAAGCGCAAAGCCCCAGTGTTGCTGCGCCTGTGAAAGCGCTTCCAAGGAAGGGTGCTGGCTAGCAAGAGCTTTCAGTGCTGGCGCTTTTCATCTCTGAGCAATTGCTGGACGTTTGCAATTTCTAACCTGAGCTCTCTTTAGACTGCACGAGAGGATGAGCAAAAGATTAGGTGGCTAGAGAAGCCCAGAGCCCCAGTGTTCTTAGGCCTACAAAAGCGCTTCCAAGGAAGGGTGCTGGCTAGCAACAGCTTTCAGTGCTGGCACTTTTCATCTCTGAGCAATTGCTCGACGTTTGCAATTTCTCAGCTCTTGTCTAGGAGACGGAGAGATAGTGACCGTGACGTTTGGTGGGTAGAGAAGCGCAAAGCCCCAGTGTTGCTGCGCCTGTGAAAGCGCTTCCAAGGAAGGGTGCTGGCTAGCAACATCTTTCAGTGCTGGCACTTTTCATCTCTGAGCAATTGCTCGACGTTTGCAATTTCTCACCTCAGCGCTCTTTAGACTGCGCGAGATGATGAGCAGAAGGTTAGGTGGCTAGAGAAGCGCAAAGCCCCAGTGTTCTTAGGCCTACAAAAGCGCTTCCAAGGAAGGGTGCTGGCTAGCAACAGCTTTCAGTGCTGGCACTTTTCATCTCTGAGCAATTGCTCGACGTTTGCAATTTCTCAGCTCGTGTCTACGAGACGGAGAGATAGTGATCGTGACGTTTGGTGGGTAGAGAAGCGCAAAGCACCAGTGTTGCTGCGCCTGTGAAAGCGCTTCCAAGGAAGGGTGCTGGCTAGCAAGAGCTTTCAGTGCTGGCACTTTTCATCTCTGAGCAATTGCTCGACGTTTGCAATTTCTCACCTGAGCGCTCTTTAGACTGCGCGAGAGGATGAGCAGAAGATTAGGTGGCTAGAGAAGCCCAGAGCCCCAGTGTTCTTAGGGCTACAAAAGCGCTTCCAAGGAAGGGTGCTGGCTAGCAACAGCTTTCAGTGCTGGCACTTTTCATCTCTGAGCAATTGCTCGACATTTACAATTTCTCAGCTCTTGTCTACGAGACGGAGAGATAGTGACCGTGACGTTTGGTGGCTAGAGAAGCGCAAAGCCCCAGTGTTGCTGCGCCTGTGAAAGCGCTTCCAAGGAAGGGTGCTGGCTAGCAACAGCTTTCAGTGCTGGCACTTTTCATCTCTGAGCAATTGCTCGACGTTTGCAATTTCTCACCTGAGCTCTCTTTAGACTGCGCGAGAGGATGAGCAGAAGGTTAGGTGGCTAGAGAAGCGCAAAGCCCCAGTGTTCTTAGGCCTACAAAAGCGCTTCCAAGGAAGGGTGCTGGCTAGCAAGAGCTTTCAGTGCTGGCACTTTTCATCTCTGAGCAATTGCTCGACGTTTGCAATTTCTCCCCTGAGCTCTCTTTAGACTGCGCGAGAGGATAAGCAGAAGATTAGGTGGCTAGAGAAGCCCAGAGCCCCACTGTTCTTAGGGCTACAAGAGCGTTTCCAAGGAAGGGGGCTGGCTAGCAACAGCTTTCAGTGCTGGCACTTTTCATCTCTGAGCAATTGCTCGACGTTTGCAATTTCTCAGCTCGTGTCTACGAGACAGAGAGATAGTGATCGTGACGTTTGGTGGGTAGCCAAGCGCAAAGCCCCAGTGTTGCTGCGCCTGTGAAAGCGCTTCCAAGGAAGGGTGCTGGCTAGCAAGAGCTTTCAGTGCTGGCGCTTTTCATCTCTGAGCAATTGCTGGACGTTTGCAATTTCTAACCTGAGCTCTCTTTAGACTGCACGAGAGGATGAGCAGAAGATTAGGTGGCTAGAGAAGCCCAGAGCCCCGGTGGTCTTAGGCCTACAAAAGCGCTTCCAAGGAAGGGTGCTGGCTAGCAACAGCTTTCAGTGCTGGCACTTTTCATCTCTGAGCAATTGCTCGACGTTTGCAATTTTTCAGCTCTTATCTACGAGACGGAGAGATAGTGACCGTGACGTTTGGGGGGTAGAGAAGCGCAAAGCCCCAGTGTTGCTGCGCCTGTGAAAGCGCTTCCAAGGAAGGGTGCTGGCTAGCAAGAGCTTTCAGTTCTGGCACTTTTCATCTCTGAGCAATTGCTCGACGTTTGCAATCTCTCACCTGAGCTCTCTTTAGACTGCGCGAGAGGATGAGCAGAAGATTAGGTGGCTAGAGAAGCCGAGATCCCCACTGTTCTTAGGACTACAAAAGCGCTTCCAAGGAAGGGTGCTGGCTAGCAACAGCTTTCAGTGCTGGCACTTTTCATCTCTGAGCAATTGCTCGACGTTTGCAATTTCTCACCTGAGCTCTCTTTAGACTGCGCGAGAGGATGAGCAGAAGATTAGGTGGCTAGAGAAGCCGAGATCCCCACTGTTCTTAGGACTACAAAAGCGCTTCCAAGGAAGGGTGCTGGCTAGCAACAGCTTTCAGTGCTGGCACTTTTCATCTCTGAGCAATTGCTCGACGTTTGCAATTTCTCAACTCGTATCTACGAGACGGAAAGAGAATGACTGTGATGTTTGGTGGCTAGAGAAGCGCAAAGCCCCAGTGTTGCTGCGCCTGTGAAAGCGCTTCCAAGGAAGGGTGCTGGCTAGCAACAGCTTTCAGTGCTGGCGCTTTTCATCTCTGAGCAATTGCTGGACGTTTGCAATTTCTAACCTGAGCTCTCTTTAGACTGCACGAGAGGATGAGCAAAAGATTAGGTGGCTAGAGAAGCCCAGAGCTTCGGAGTTCTTAGGGCTACAAAAGCGTTTCCAAGGAAGGGGGCTGGCTAGCCACAGCTTTCAGTGCTAGCACTTTTCATCTCTGAGCAATTGCTCGACGTTTGCAATTTCTCAGCTCGTCTCTACGAGACGGAGAGATAGTGACCGTGACGTTTGGTGGGTAGAGAAGCGCAAAGCCCCAGTGTTGCTGCGCCTGTGAAAGCGCTTCCAAGGAAGGGTGCTGGCTAGCAACAGCTTTCAGTGCTGGCACTTTTCATCTCTGAGCAATTGCTGGACATTTGCAATTTCTCCCCTGACCTCTCTTTAGACTGCGCGAGAGGATGAGCAGAAGATTAGGTGGCTAGAGAAGCCCAGAGCCCCAGTGTTCTTAGGCCTACAAGAGTGCTTCCAAGGAAGGGTGCTGGCTAGCAACAGCTTTCAGTGCTGGCACTTTTCATCTCTGAGCAATTGCTCGACATTTGCAATTTCTCAGCTCTTGTCTACGAGACGGAGAGATAGTGACCGTGACGTTTGGTGGCTAGAGAAGCGCAAAGCCCCAGTGTTCTTAGGCCTACGAAAGCGCTTCCAAGGAAGGGTGCTGGCTAGCAACAGCTTTTAGTGCTGGCACTTTTCATCTCTGAGCAATTGCTCGACGTTTGCAATTTCTCACCTGAGCTCTCTTTAGACTGCGCGAGAGGATGAGCAGAAGGTTAGGTGGCTAGAGAAGCGCAAAGCCCCAGTGTTCTTAGGCCTACAAAAGCGCTTCCAAGGAAGGGTGCTGGCTAGCAACAGCTTTCAGTGCTGGCACTTTTCATCTTTGAGTAATTGCTCGACGTTTGCAATTTCTAAGCTCTTATCTACGAGACGGAGAGATAGTGACCGTGATGTTTGGTGGGTAGAGAAGCGCAAAGCCCCAGTGTTGCTGCGCCTGTGAAAGCGCTTCCAAGGAACGGTGCTGGCTAGCAACAGCTTTCAGTGCTGGCACTTTTCATCTCTGAGCAATTGCTCGACGTTTGCAATTTCTCACCTGAGCTCTCTTTTGACTGCGCGAGAGGATGAGCAGAAGATTAGGTGGCTAGAGAAGCCCAGAGCCCCAGTGTTCTTAGGCCTACAAAAGCGCTTCCAAGGAAGGGTGCTGGCTAGCAACAGCTTTCAGTGCTGGCACTTTTCATCTCTGAGCAATTGCTCGACGTTTGCAATTTCTCAGCTCGTGTCTACGAGAAGTAAAGACAATGACCATGACATTTGGTGGCTAGAGAAGCGCAAAGCCCCAGTGTTGCTGCGCCTGTGAAAGCGCTTCCATGGAAGGGTGCTGGCTAGCAAGAGCTTTCAGTGCTGGCACTTTTCATCTCTGAGCAATTGCTCGACGTTTGCAATTTCTCAACTCGTATCTACGAGACGGAAAGAGAATGACCGTGATGTTTGGTGGCTAGAGAAGCGCAAAGCCCCAGTGTTGCTGCGCCTGTGAAAGCGCTTCCAAGGAAGGGTGCTGGCTAGCAACAGCTTTCAGTGCTGGCACTTTTCATCTCTGAGCAATTGCTCAACGTTTGCAATCTCTCACCTGAGCTCTCTTTAGACTGCGCGAGAGGATGAGCAGAAGATTAGGTGGCTAGAGAAGCCCAGAGCCCCAGTGTTCTTAGGCCTACAAAAGCGCTTCCAAGGAAGGGTGCTGGCTAGCCACAGCTTTCAGTGCTGGCACATTTCATCTCTGAGCAATTGCTCGACGTTTGCAATTTCTCAGCTCGTGTCTATGAGACGGAAAGAGAATGACCGTGATGTTTGGTGGCTAGAGAAGCGCAAAGCCCCAGTGTTGCTGCGCCTGTGAAAGCGCTTCCAAGGAAGGGTGCTGGCTAGCCACAGCTTTCAGTGCTGGCACTTTTCATCTTTGAACAGTTGCTCGACGTTTGCAATTTCTCAGCTCTTTTCTACGAGACGGAGAGATAGTGACCGTGACGTTTGGTGGGTAGAGAAGCGCAAAGCCCCAGTGTTGCTGCGCCTGTGAAAGCGCTTCCAAGGAAGGGTGCTGGCTAGCAACAGCTTTCAGTGCTGGCACTTTTCATCTCTGAGCAATTGCTCGACGTTTGCAATTTCTCACCTGACCTCTCTTTAGACTGCGCGAGAGGATGAGCAGAAGGTTAGGTGGCTAGAGAAGCGCAAAGCCCCACTGTTCTTAGGGCTACAAGAGCGTTTCCAAGGAAGGGGACTGGCTAGCAACAGCTTTCAGTGCTGGCACTTTTCATCTCTGAGCAATTGCTCGACGTTTGCAATTTCTCAGCTCGTGTCTACGAAACGGAGAGATAGTGACCGTGACGTTTGGTGGGTAGAGAAGCGCAAAGCCCCAGTGTTGCTGCGCCTGTGAAAGCGCTTCCAAGGAAGGGTGCTGGCTAGCAACAGCTTTCAGTGCTGGCACTTTTCATCTCTGAGCAATTGCTCGACGTTTGCAATTTCTCACCTGAGCGCTCTTTAGACTGCGCGAGAGGATGAGCAGAAGATTAGGTGGCTAGAGAAGCAAAGAGCCCCAGTGTTCTAAGGGCTACAAAAGCGCTTCCAAGGAAGGGTGCTGGCTAGCAACAGCTTTCAGTGCTGGCACTTTTCATCTCTGAGCAATTGCTGGACGTTTGCAATTTCTCACCTGAGCGCTCTTTAGACTGCGCGAGAGGATGAGCAGAAGAGTAGGTGGCTAGAGAAGCAAAGAGCCCCAGTGTTCTAAGGGCTACAAAAGCGCTTCCAAGGAAGGGTGCTGGCTAGCAACAGCTTTCAGTGCTGGCACTTTTCATCTCTGAGCAATTGCTCGACGTTTGCAATTTCTCACCTGAGCGCTCTTTAGACTGCGCGAGAGGATGAGCAGAAGGTTAGGTGGCTAGAGAAGCGCAAAGCCCCAGTGTTCTTAGACCTACAAAAGCGCTTCCAAGGAAGGGTGCTGGCTAGCAACAGCTTTCAGTGCTGGCACCTTTCATCTCTGAGCAATTGCTCGACGTTTGCAATTTCTCACCTGAGCTCTCTTTAGACTGCGCGAGAGGATGAGCAGAAGATTAGGTGGCTAGAGAAGCCCAGAGCCCCACTGTTCTTAGGCCTACAAGAGCGCTTCCAAGGAAGGGTGCTGGCTCGCAACAGCTTTCAGTGCTGGCACTTTTCATCTCTGAGCAATTGCTTGACGTCTGCAATTTCTCAGCTCTTTTCTACGAGACGGAGAGATAGTGATCGTGACGTTTGGTGGGTAGCCAAGCGCAAAGCCCCAGTGTTGCTGCGCCTGTGAAAGCGCTTCCAAGGAAGGGTGCTGGCTAGCAACAGCTTTCAGTGCTGGCACTTTTCATCTCTGAGCAATTGCTCGACGTTTGCAATTTCTCAGCTCTTGTCTACGAGACGGAGAGATAGTGACCGTGACCTTTGGTGGCTAGAGAAGCGCAAAGCCCCAGTGTTGCTGCGCCTGTGAAAGCGCTTCCAAGGAAGGGTGCTGGCTAGCAACAGCTTTCAGTGCTGGCACTTTTCATCTCTGAGCAATTGCTCGACGTTTGCAATTCCTCACCTGAGATCTCTTTAGAGTGCGCGAGAGGATGAGCAGGAGATTAGGTGGCTAGAGAAGCCCAGAGCCCCAGTGTTCTTAGGGCTACAAGAGCGTTTCCAAGGAAGGGTGCTGGCTAGCAACAGCTTTCAGTGCTGGCACTTTTCATCTCTGAGCAATTGCTCGACGTTTGCAATCTCTCACCTGAGCTCTCTTTAGACTGCGCGAGAGGATGAGCAGAAGATTAGGTGGCTAGAGAAGCCCAGAGCCGCAGTGTTCTTAGGCCTACAAGAGTGCTTCCAAGGAAGGCTGCTGGCTAGCAACAGCTTTCAGTGCTGGCACTTTTCATCTCTGAGCAATTGCTCGACGTTTGCAATTTCTCAGCTCTTGTCTACGAGACAGAAAGAGAATGACCGTGACGTTTGGTGGCTAGAGAAGCGCAAAGCCCCAGTGTTGCTGCGCCTGTGAAAGCGCTTCCACGGAACGGTGCCGGCTAGCAACAGCTTTCAGTGCTGGCACTTTTCATCTCTGAGCAATTGCTCGACGTTTGCAATTTCTCACCTGAGCTCTCTTTAGACTGCACGAGAGGATGAGCAAAAGATTAGGTGGCTAGAGAAGCCCAGAGCTTCGGAGTTCTTAGGGCTACAAAAGCGTTTCCAAGGAAGGGTGCTGGCTAGCCACAGCTTTCAGTGCTGGCACTTTTCATCTCTGAGCAATTGCTCGACGTTTGCAATTTTTCAGCTCTTATCTACGAGACGGAGAGATAGTGACCGTGACGTTTGGTGGGCAGAGAAGCGCAAAGCCCCAGTGTTGCTGCGCCTGTGAAAGCGCTTCCAAGGAAGGGTGCTGGCTAGCAAGAGCTTTCAGCGCTGGCACTTTTCATCTCTGAGCAATTGCTCGACGTTTGCAATTTCTCACCTGAGCGCTCTTTAGACTGCGCGAGAGGATGAGCAGAAGATTAGGTGGCTAGAGAAGCCCAGAGCCCCAGTGTTCTTAAGGCTACAAAAGCGCTTCCAAGGAAGGGTGCTGGCTAGCAACAGCTTTCAGTGCTGGCACTTTTCATCTCTGAGCAATTGCTGGATGTTTGCAATTTCTTACCTGAGCTCTCTTTAGACTGCGCGAGAGGATGAGCAGAAGATTAGGTGGCTAGAGAAGCCCAGAGCCCCAGTGTTCTTAGGGCTACAAAAGCGCTTCCAAGGAAGGGTGCTGGCTAGCCACAGCTTTCAGTGCTGGCACTTTTCATGTTTGAGTAATTGCTCAACGTTTGCAATTTCTCAGCTCTTATCTACGAGACGGAGAGATAGTGACCGTGACGTTTGGTGGCTAGAGAAGCACAAAGCCCCAGTGTTGCTGCGCCTGTGAAAGCGCTTCCAAGGAAGGGTGCTGGCTAGCAACAGCTTTCAGTGCTGGCACTTTTCATCTCTGAGCAATTGCTCGACGTTTGCAATTTCTCAGCTCGTGTCTACGAGAAGGAAAGAGAATGACCATGACGTTTGGTGGGTAGAGAAGCGCAAAGCCCCAGTGTTGCTGCGCCTGTGAAAGCGCTTCCAAGGAAGGGTGCTGGCTAGCAACAGCTTTCAGTGCTGGCACTTTTCATCTCTGAGCAATTGCTCGACGTTTGCAATTTCTCACCTGAGCGCTCTTTAGAGTGCGCGAGAGGATGAGCAGAAGGTTAGGTGGCTAGAGAAGCCCAGAGCCCCAGTGTTCTTAGGGCTACAAAAGCACTTCCAAGGAAGGGTGCTGGCTAGCAACAGCTTTCAGTGCTGGCACTTTTCATGTCTGAGCAATTGCTCGACGTTTGCAATCTCTCACCTGAGCTCTCTTTAGACTGCGCGAGAGGATGAGCAGAAGAGTAGGTGGCTAGAGAAGCCCAGAGCCCCAGTGTTCTTAGGCCTACAAAAGCGCTTCCAAGGAAGGGTGCTGGCTAGCAACAGCTTTCAGTGCTGGCACTTTTCATCTCTGAGCAATTGCTCGACGTTTGCAATTTCTCAGCTCGTGTCTACGAGAAGGAAAGACAATGACCATGACGTTTGGTGGCTAGAGAAGCGCAAAGCCCCAGTGTTGCTGCGCCTGTGAAAGCGCTTCCAAGGAAGGGTGCTGGCTAGCAACAGCTTTCAGTGCTGGCACTTTTCATCTCTGAGCAATTGCTCGACGTTTGCAATTTCTCACCTGAGCTCTCTTTAGACTGCACGAGAGGATGAGCAAAAGGTTAGGTGGCTAGAGAAGCCCAGAGCTTCGGAGTTCTTAGGGCTACAAAAGCGTTTCCAAGGAAGGGTGCTGGCTAGCCACAGCTTTCAGTGCTGGCACTTTTCATCTCTGAGCAATTGCTGGACATTTGCAATTTTTCAGCTCTTATCTACCAGACGGAGAGATAGTGACCGTGACGTTTGGTGGGTAGAGAAGCGCAAAGCCCCAGTGTTGCTGCGCCTGTGAAAGCGCTTCGAAGGAAGGGTGCTGGCTAGCAACAGCTTTCAGTGCTGGCACTTTTCATCTCTGAGCAATTGCTCGACGTTTGCAATTTCTCACCTGAGCTCTCTTTAGAGTGCGCGAGAGGATGAGCAGAAGATTAGGTGGCTAGAGAAGCCCAGAGCCCCAGTGTTCTTTAGGCTACAAAAGCGCTTCCAAGGAAGGGTGCTGGCTAGCAACAGCTTTCAGTGCTGGCACTTTTCATCTCTGAGCAATTGCTCGACGTTTGCAATTTCTTACCTGAGCGCTCTTTAGACTGCGCGAGAGGATGAGCAGAAGATTAGGTGGCTAGAGAAGCCCAGAGCCGCAGTGTTCTTAGGGCTACAAAAGCGCTTCCAAGGAAGGGTGCTGGCTAGCAACAGCTTTCAGTGCTGGCACTTTTCATGTTTGAGCAATTGCTCGACGTTTGCAATTTCTCAGCTCTTATCTACGAGACAGAGAGATAGTGACCGTGACGTTTGGTGGCTAGAGAAGCGCAAAGCCCCAGTGTTGCTGCGCCTGTGAAAGCGCTTCCAAGGAAGGGTGCTGGCTAGCAAGAGCTTTCAGTGCTGGCACTTTTCATCTCTGAGCAATTGCTCGACGTTTGCAATTTCTCCCCTGAGCTCTCTTTTGACTGCGCAAGAGGATGAGCAGAAGATTAGGTGGCTAGAGAAGCCCAGAGCCGCAGTGTTCTTAGGGCTACAAAAGCGCTTCCAAGGAAGGGTGCTGGCTAGCCACAGCTTTCAGTGCTGGCACTTTTCATCTTTGAGTAATTGCTCGACGTTTGCAATTTCTCAGCTCTTGTCTACGAGACGGAGAGATAGTGACCGTGACGTTTGGTGGGTAGAGAAGCGCAAAGCCCCAGTGTTGCTGCGCCTGTGAAAGTGCTTCCAAGGAAGGGTGCTGGCTAGCAACAGCTTTCAGTGCTGGCACTTTTCATCTCTGAGCAATTGCTGGACGTTTGCAATTTCTCACCTGACCTCTCTTTAGACTGCGCGAGAGGATGAGCAGAAGGTTAGGTGGCTAGAGAAGCGCAAAGCCCCAGTGTTCTTAGGCCTACAAAAGCGCTTCCAAGGAAGGGTGCTGGCTAGCAACAGCTTTCAGTGCTGGCACTTTTCATCTCTGAGCAATTGCTCGACGTTTGCAATTTCTCAGCTCGTGTCTACGAGACGGAGAGATAGTGATCGTGACGTTTGGTGGGTAGAGAAGCGCAAAGCCCCAGTGTTGCTGCACCTGTGAAAGCGCTTCCAAGGAAGGGTGCTGGCTAGCAAGAGCTTTCAGTGCTGGCACTTTTCATCTCTGAGCAATTGCTCGACGTTTGCAATTTCTCAGCTGAGCGCTCTTTAGACTGCGCGAGAGGATGAGCAGAAGATTAGGTGGCTAGAGAAGCCCAGAGCCCCAGTGTTCTTAGGGCTACAAAAGCGCTTCCAAGGAAGGGTGCTGGCTAGCAACAGCTTTCAGTGCTGGCACTTTTCATCTCTGAGCAATTGCTCGACATTTACAATTTCTCAGCTCTTGTCTACGAGACGGAGAGATAGTGACCGTGACGTTTGGTGGCTAGAGAAGCGCAAAGCCCCAGTGTTGCTGCGCCTGTGAAAGCGCTTCCAAGGAAGGGTGCTGGCTAGCAACAGCTTTCAGTGCTGGCACTTTTCATCTCTGAGCAATTGCTCGACGTTTGCAATTTCTCACCTGAGCTCTCTTTAGACTGCGCGAGAGGATGAGCAGAAGGTTAGGTGGCTAGAGAAGCGCAAAGCCCCAGTGTTCTTAGGCCTACAAAAGCGCTTCCAAGGAAGGGTGCTGGCTAGCCACAGCTTTCAGTGCTGGCACTTTTCATCTCTGAGCAATTGCTCGACATTTACAATTTCTCAGCTCTTGTCTACGAGACGGAGAGATAGTGACCGTGACGTTTGGTGGCTAGAGAAGCGCAAAGCCCCAGTGTTGCTGCGCCTGTGAAAGCACTTCCAAGGAAGGGTGCTGGCTAGCAAGAGCTTTCAGTGCTGGCGCTTTTCATCTCTGAGCAATTGCTGGACGTTTGCAATTTCTAACCTGAGCTCTCTTTAGACTGCACGAGAGGATGAGCAAAAGATTAGGTGGCTAGAGAAGCCCAGAGCCCCGGTGGTCTTAGGCCTACAAAAGCGCTTCCAAGGAAGGGTGCTGGCTAGCAACAGCTTTCAGTGCTGGCACTTTTCATCTCTGAGCAATTGCTCGACGTTTGCAATTTTTCAGCTCTTATCTACGAGACGGAGAGATAGTGACCGTGACGTTTGGTGGGTAGAGAAGCGCAAAGCCCCAGTGTTGCTGCGCCTGTGAAAGCGTTTCCAAGGAAGGGTGCTGGCTAGCAAGAGCTTTCAGTGCTGGCACTTTTCATCTCTGAGCAATTGCTCGACGTTTGCAATCTCTCACCTGAGCTCTCTTTAGACTGCGCGAGAGGATGAGCAGAAGATTAGGTGGCTAGAGAAGCCGAGATCCCCACTGTTCTTAGGACTACAAAAGCGCTTCCAAGGAAGGGTGCTGGCTAGCAACAGCTTTCAGTGCTGGCACTTTTCATCTCTGAGCAATTGCTCGATGTTTGCAATTTCTCACCTGAGCTCTCTTTAGACTGCGCGAGAGGATGAGCAGAAGAGTAGGTGGCTAGAGAAGCCCAGAGCCGCAGTGTTCTTAGGGCTACAAAAGCGCTTCCAAGGAAGGGTGCTGGCTAGCAACAGCTTTCAGTGCTGGCACTTTTCATCTCTGAGCAATTGCTCGATGTTTGCAATTTCTCACCTGAGCGCTCTTTAGACTGCGCGAGAGGATGAGCAGAAGATTAGGTGGCTAGAGAAGCCCAGAGCCCCAGTGTTCTTAGGGCTACAAAAGCGCTTCCAAGGAAGGGTGCTGGCTAGCAACAGCTTTCAGTGCTGCCACTTTTCATCTCTGAGCAATTGCTGGATGTTTGCAATTTCTTACCTGAGCTCTCTTTAGACTGCGCGAGAGGATGAGCAGAAGATTAGGTGGCTAGAGAAGCCCAGAGCCCCAGTGTTCTTAGGGCTACAAAAGCGCTTCCAAGGAAGGGTGCTGGCTAGCCACAGCTTTCAGTGCTGGCACTTTTCATCTCTGAGCAATTGCTCAACGTTTGCAATTTCTCAGCTCTTATCTACGAGACGGAGAGATAGTGACCGTGACGTTTGGTGGCTAGAGAAGCGCAAAGCCCCAGTGTTGCTGCGCCTGTGAAAGCGCTTCCAAGGAAGGGTGCTGGCTAGCAACAGCTTTCAGTGCTGCCACTTTTCACCTCTGAGCAATTGCTGGATGTTTGCAATTTCTTACCTGAGCTCTCTTTAGACTGCGCGAGAGGATGAGCAGAAGATTAGGTGGCTAGAGAAGCCCAGAGCCCCAGTGTTCTTAGGCCTACAAAAGCGCTTCCAAGGAAGGGTGCTGGCTAGCAACAGCTTTCAGTGCTGGCACTTTTCATCTCTGAGCAATTGCTCGACGTTTGCAATTTCTCAGCTCTTATCTACGAGACAGAGAGATAGTGACCGTGACGTTTGGTGGCTAGAGAAGCGCAAAGCCCCAGTGTTGCTGCGCCTGTGAAAGCGCTTCCAAGGAAGGGTGCTGGCTAGCAAGAGCTTTCAGTGCTGGCACTTTTCATCTCTGAGCAATTGCTCGACGTTTGCAATTTCTCCCCTGAGCTCTCTTTTGACTGCGCAAGAGGATGAGCAGAAGATTAGGTGGCTAGAGAAGCCCAGATCTGCAGTGTTCTTCGGCCTACAAAAGCGCTTCCAAGGAAGGCTGCTGGCTAGCAACAGCTTTCAGTGCTGGCACTTTTCATCTCTGAGCAACTGCTGGATGTTTCCAGTTTCACAGCTCTTATCTACGAGAAGGAAAGACAATGACCATGACGTTTGGTGGCTAGAGAAGCGCAAAGCCCCAGTGTTGCTGCGCCTGTGAAAGCGCTTCCAAGGAAGGGTGCTGGCTAGCAACAGCTTTCAGTGCTGGCACTTTTCATCTCTGAGCAATTGCTCAACTTTTGCAATTCCTCACCTGAGATCTCTTTAGACTGCGCGAGAGGATGAGCAGAAGAGTAGGTGGCTAGAGAAGCCCAGAGCCCCAGTGTTCTTAGGGCTACAAAAGCACTTCCAAGGAAGGGTGCTGGCTAGCAAGACCTTTCAGTGCTGGCACTTTTCATCTCTGAGCAATTGCTCGACGTTTGCAATTTTTCAGCTCTTATCTACCAGACGGAGAGATAGTGACCGTGACGTTTGGTGGGTAGAGAAGCGCAAAGCCCCAGTGTTGCTGCGCCTGTGAAAGCGCTTCCAAGGAAGGGGGCTGGCTAGCAACAGCTTTCAGTGCTGGCACTTTTCATCTCTGAGCAATTGCTCGATGTTTGCAATTCCTCACCTGAGATCTCTTTAGACTGCGCGAGAGGATGAGCAGAAGAGTAGGTGGCTAGAGAAGCCCAGAGCCCCAGTGTTCTTAGGGCTACAAGAGCGTTTCCAAGGAAGGGTGCTGGCTAGCAACAGCTTTCAGTGCTGGCACTTTTCATCTCTGAGCAATTGCTGGACGTTTGCAATCTCTCACCTGAGCTCTCTTTAGACTGCGCGAGAGGATGAGCAGAAGATTAGGTGGCTAGAGAAGCCCAGAGCCCCAGTGTTCTTAGGCCTACAAGAGTGCTTCCAAGGAAGGGTGCTGGCTAGCAACAGCTTTCAGTGCTGGCACTTTTCATCTCTGAGCAATTGCTCGACGTTTGCAATTTCTCAGCTCTTGTCTACGAGACAGAAAGAGAATGACCGTGACGTTTGGTGGCTAGAGAAGCGCAAAGCCCCAGTGTTGCTGCGCCTGTGAAAGCGCTTCCACGGAACGGTGCCGGCTAGCAACAGCTTTCAGTGCTGGCACTTTTCATCTCTGAGCAATTGCTCGACGTTTGCAATTTCTCCCCTGACCTCTCTTTAGACTGCGCGAGAGGATGAGCAGAAGATTAGGTGGCTAGAGAAGCCCAGAGCCCCAGTGTTCTTAGGGCTACAAGAGCGTTTCCAAGGAAGGGTGCTGGCTAGCAACAGCTTTCAGTGCTGGCACTTTTCATCTCTGAGCAATTGCTCGACGTTTGCAATTTCTCAGCTCTTGTCTACGAAACAGAGAGATAGTGACCGTGATGTTTGGTGGGTAGAGAAGCGCAAAGCCCCAGTGTTGCTGCGCCTGTGAAAGCGCTTCCAAGGAAGGGTGCTGGCTAGCAAGAGCTTTCAGTGCTGGCACTTTTCATCTCTGAGCAATTGCTCGACGTTTGCAATTTCTCACCTGAGCTCTCTTTAGACTGCACGAGAGGATGAGCAGAAGGTTAGGTGGCTAGAGAAGCGCAAAGCCCCAGTGTTCTTAGGCCTACAAAAGCGCTTCCAAGGAAGGGTGCTGGCTAGCAACAGCTTTCAGTGCTGGCACTTTTCATCTCTGAGCAATTGCTCGACGTTTGCAATTTTTCAGCTCTTATCTACCAGACGGAGAGATAGTGACCGTGATGTTTGGTGGGCAGATAAGCGCAAAGCCCCACTGTTGCTGCGCCTGTGAAAGCGCTTCCAAGGAAGGGTGCTGGCTAGCAACAGCTTTCAGTGCTGGCACTTTTCATCTCTGTTCAATTGCTCGACGTTTGCAATTTCTCACCTGAGCGCTCTTTAGACTGCGCGAGAGGATGAGCAGAAGATTAGGTGGCTAGAGAAGCCCAGAGCCCCAGTGTTCTTAGGCCTACAAAAGCGCTTCCAAGGAAGGGTGCTGGCTAGCAACAGCTTTCAGTGCTGGCACTTTTCATCTCTGAGCAATTGCTCGACGTTTGCAATTTCTCCCCTGTGCTCTCTTTTGACTGCGCAAGAGGATGAGCAGAAGATTAGGTGGCTAGAGAAGCCCAGATCCGCAGTGTTCTTAGGCCTACAAAAGCGCTTCCAAGGAAGGGGGCTGGCTAGCAACAGCTTTCAGTGCTGGCACTTTTCATCTCTGAGCAATTGCTCGACGTTTCCAATTTCTCAGCTCGTGTCTACGAGAAGGAAAGACAATGACCATGACGTTTGGTGGCTAGAGAAGCGCAAAGCCCCAGTGTTGCTGCGCCTGTGAAAGCGCTTCCAAGGAAGGGTGCTGGCTAGCAACAGCTTTCAGTGCTGGCACTTTTCATCTCTGAGCAATTGCTCGACGTTTGCAATTTCTCACCTGAGCTCTCTTTAGAGTGCACGAGAGGATGAGCAGAAGAGTAGGTGGCTAGAGAAGCCCAGAGCCGCAGTGTTCTTAGGGCTACAAAAGCACTTCCAAGGAAGGGTGCTGGCTAGCAAGAGCTTTCAGTGCTGGCACTTTTCATCTCTGAGCAATTGCTCGACGTTTGCAATCTCTCACCTGAGCTCTCTTTACACTGCGCGAGAGGATGAGCAGAAGGGTAGGTGGCTAGAGAAGCCCAGAGCCGCAGTGTTCTTAGGCCTACAAAAGCGCTTCCAAGGAAGGGTGCTGGCTAGCAACAGCTTTCAGCGCTGGCACTTTTCATCTCTGAGCAATTGCTCGACGTTTGCAATTTCTCAGCTCGTGTCTACGAGACAGAGAGATAGTGATCGTGACGTTTGGTGGGTAGCCAAGCGCAAAGCCCCAGTGTTGCTGCGCCTGTGAAAGCGCTTCCAAGGAAGGGTGCTGGCTAGCAAGAGCTTTCAGTGCTGGCACTTTTCATCTCTGAGCAATTGCTCGACGTTTGCAATTTCTCACCTGAGCTCTCTTTAGACTGCACGAGAGGATGAGCAAAAGATTAGGTGGCTAGAGAAGCCCAGAGCTTCGGAGTTCTTAGGGCTACAAAAGCGTTTCCAAGGAAGGGTGCTGGCTAGCCACAGCTTTCAGTGCTAGCACTTTTCATCTCTGAGCAATTGCTCGACGTTTGCAATTTTTCAGCTCTTATCTACCAGACGGAGAGATAGTGACCGTGACGTTTGGTGGGTAGAGAAGCGCAAAGCCCCAGTGTTGCTGCGCCTGTGAAAGCGCTTCCAAGGAAGGGTGGTGGCTAGCAAGAGCTTTCAGTGCTGGCACTTTTCATCTCTGAGCAATTGCTCGACGTTTGCAATTTCTTACCTGAGCGCTCTTTAGACTGCGCGAGAGGATGAGCAGAAGATTAGGTGGCTAGAGAAGCCCAGAGCCCCAGTGTTCTTAAGGCTACAAAAGCGCTTCCAAGGAAGGGTGCTGGCTAGCAACAGCTTTCAGTGCTGCCACTTTTCATCTCTGAGCAATTGCTGGATGTTTGCAATTTCTTACCTGAGCTCTCTTTAGACTGCGCGAGAGGATGAGCAGAAGAGTAGGTGGCTAGAGAAGCCCAGAGCCCCACTGTTCTTAGGGCTACAAAAGCGCTTCCAAGGAAGGGTGCTGGCTAGCAACAGCTTTCAGTGCTGGCACTTTTCATGTTTGAGCAATTGCTCGACGTTTGCAATTTCTCAGCTCTTATCTACGAGACAGAGAGATAGTGACCGTGACGTTTGGTGGCTAGAGAAGCGCAAAGCCCCAGTGTTGCTGCGCCTGTGAAAGCGCTTCCAAGGAAGGGTGCTGGCTAGCAACAGCTTTCAGTGCTGGCACTTTTCATCTCTGAGCAATTGCTCGACGTTTGCAATTTCTCCCCTGAGCTCTCTTTTGACTGCGCGAGAGGATGAGCAGAAGATTAGGTGGCTAGAGAAGCCCAGAGCCCCAGTGTTCTTAGGGCTACAAGAGCGTTTCCAAGGAAGGGTGCTGGCTAGCAACAGCTTTCAGTGCTGGCACTTTTCATCTCTGAGCAATTGCTCGACGTTTGCAATTTCTCAGCTCGTGTCTACGAGACGGAGAGATAGTGATCGTGACGTTTGGTGGGTAGCCAAGCGCAAAGCCCCAGTGTTGCTGCGCCTGTGAAAGCGCTTCCAAGGAAGGGTGCTGGCTAGCAAGAGCTTTCAGTGCTGGCACTTTTCATCTCTGAGCAATTGCTCGACGTTTGCAATTTCTCACCTGAGCTCTCTTTAGACTGCACGAGAGGATGAGCAGAAGGTTAGGTGGCTAGAGAAGCGCAAAGCCCCAGTGTTCTTAGGCCTACAAAAGCGCTTCCAAGGAAGGGTGCTGGCTAGCAACAGCTTTCAGTGCTGGCACTTTTCATCTCTGAGCAATTGCTCGACGTTTGCAATTTTTCAGCTCTTATCTACCAGACGGAGAGATAGTGACCGTGATGTTTGGTGGGCAGATAAGCGCAAAGCCCCACTGTTGCTGCGCCTGTGAAAGCGCTTCCAAGGAAGGGTGCTGGCTAGCAACAGCTTTCAGTGCTGGCACTTTTCATCTCTGAGCAATTGCTGGACGTTTGCAATTTCTCATCTGAGCGCTCTTTAGACTGCGCGAGAGGATGAGCAGAAGATTAGGTGGCTAGAGAAGCAAAGAGCCCCAGTGTTCTTAGGCCTACAAAAGCGCTTCCAAGGAAGGGTGCTGGCTAGCCACAGCTTTCAGTGCTGGCACTTTTCATCTCTGAGCAATTGCTCGACGTTTGCAATTTCTCACCTGGGCACTCTTTAGACTGCGCGAGAGGTTGAGCAGAATGTTAGGTGGCTAGAGAAGCGCAAAGCCCCAGTGTTCTTAGGCCTACAAAAGCGCTTCCAAGGAAGGGTGCTGGCTAGCAACAGCTTTCAGTGCTGGCACTTTTCCTCTCTGAGCAATTGCTGGATGTTTGCAATTTCTCACCTGAGCGCTCTTTAGACTGCGCGAGAGGATGAGCAGAAGATTAGGTGGCTAGAGAAGCCCAGAGCCGCAGTGTTCTTAGGGCTACAAAAGCGCTTCCAAGGAAGGGTGCTGGCTAGCAAGAGCTTTCAGTGCTGGCACTTTTCATCTCTGAGCAATTGCTCGACGTTTGCAATTTCTCAGCTCTTGTCTACGAGACGGAGAGATAGTGATCGTGACGTTTGGTGGGTAGCCAAGCGCAAAGCCCCAGTGTTGCTGCGCCTGTGAAAGCGCTTCCAAGGAAGGGTGCTGGCTAGCAACAGCTTTCAGTGCTGGCACTTTTCATCTCTGAGCAATTGCTCGACGTTTGCAATTTCTCACCTGAGCGCTCTTTAGACTGCGCGAGAGGATGAGCAGAAGGTTAGGTGGCTAGAGAAGCGCAAAGCCCCAGTGTTCTTAGGCCTACAAAAGCGTTTCCAAGGAAGGGTGCTGGCTAGCAACAGCTTTCAGTGCTGGCACTTTTCATCTTTGAGCAATTGCTCGACATTTGCAATTTCTCAGCTCGTGTCTACGAGATGGAGAGATAGTGATCGTGACGTTTGGTGGGTAGAGAAGCGCAAAGCCCCAGTGTTGCTGCGCCTGTGAAAGCGCTTCCAAGGAAGGGTGCTGGCTAGCAAGAGCTTTCAGTGCTGGCACTTTTCATCTCTGAGCAATTGCTCGACGTTTGCAATTTCTCACCTGAGCTCTCTTTAGACTGTGCGAGAGGATGAGCAGAAGATTAGGTGGCTAGAGAAGCCCAGAGCCCCAGTGTTCTTAGGGCTACAAAAGCGCTTCCAAGGAAGGGTGCTGGCTAGCAACAGCTTTCAGTGCTGGCACTTTTCATCTCTGAGCAATTGCTGGATGTTTGCAATTTCTCACCTGAGCTCTCTTTAGACTGCGTGAGAGGATGAGCAAAAGATTAGGTGGCTAGAGAAGCCCAGAGCTTCGGAGTTCTTAGGGCTACAAAAGCGTTTCCAAGGAAGGGTGCTGGCTAGCCACAGCTTTCAGTGCTGGCACTTTTCATCTCTGAGCAATTGCTCGACGTTTGCAATTTCTCAGCTCGTGTCTACGAGACGGAGAGATAGTGACCGTGACGTTTGGTGGCTAGAGAAGCGCAAAGCCCCAGTGTTGCTGCGCCTGTGAAAGCGCTTCCAAGGAAGGGTGCTGGCTAGCAAGAGCTTTCAGTGCTGGCACTTTTCATCTCTGAGCAATTGCTCGACGTTTGCAATTTCTCACCTGAGCTCTCTTTAGACTGCACGAGAGGATGAGCAAAAGATTAGGTGGCTAGAGAAGCCCAGAGCTTCGGAGTTCTTAGGCCTACAAAAGCGTTTCCAAGGAAGGCTGCTGGCTAGCCACAGCTTTCAGTGCTGGCACTTTTCATCTCTGAGTAATTGCTCGACGTTTGCAATTTCTCAGCTCGTGTCTACGAGACGGAGAGATAGTGACCGTGACGTTTGGTGGCTAGAGAAGCGCAAAGCCCCAGTGTTGCTGCGCCTGTGAAAGCGCTTTCAAGGAAGGGTGCTGGCTAGCAAGAGCTTTCAGTGCTGGCACTTTTCATCTCTGAGCAATTGCTCGACGTTTGCAATTTCTCACCTGAGCTCTCTTTAGACTGCGCGAGAGGATGAGCAGAAGAGTAGGTGGCTAGAGAAGCCCAGAGCCCCACTGTTCTTAGGGCTACAAAAGCGCTTCCAAGGAAGGGTGCTGGCTAGCAAGACCTTTCAGTGCTGGCACTTTTCATCTCTGAGTAATTGCTCGACGTTTGCAATTTCTCAGCTCTTGTCTACGAAACAGAGAGATAGTGACCGTGACGTTTGCTGGCTAGAGAAGCGCAAAGCCCCAGTGTTGCTGCGCCTAGAAAAGCGCTTCCAAGGAAGGGTGCTGGCTAGCAACAGCTTTCAGTGCTGGCACTTTTCATCTCTGAGCAATTGCTCGACGTTTGCAATTTCTCACCTGAGATCTCTTTAGACTGCGCGAGAGTATGAGCAGAAGATTAGGTGGCTAGAGAAGCCCAGAGCCCCAGTGTTCTTAGGCCTACAAGAGCATTTCCAAGGAAGGGTGCTGGCTAGCAACAGCTTTCAGTGCTGCCACTTTTCATCTCTGAGCAATTGCTCGACGTTTGCAATTTCTCAGCTCTTGTCTACGAAACAGAGAGATAGTGACCGTGACGTTTGGTGGGTAGAGAAGCGCAAAGCCCCAGTGTTGCTGCGCCTGTGAAAGCGCTTCCAAGGAAGGGTGCTGGCTAGCAACAGCTTTCAGTGCTGGCACTTTTCATCTCTGAGCAATTGCTCGACGTTTGCAATTTCTCACCTGAGCGCTCTTTAGACTGCGCGAGAGGATGAGCAGAAGATTAGGTGGCTAGAGAAGCCCAGAGCCCCAGTGTTCTTAGGGCTACAAAAGCGCTTCCAAGGAAGGGTGCTGGCTAGCAACAGCTTTCAGTGCTGGCACTTTTCATCTCTGAGCAATTGCTCGACGTTTGCAATTTCTCAGCTCTTGTCTACGAGACGGAGAGATAGTGATCGTGACGTTTGGTGGGTAGCCAAGCGCAAAGCCCCAGTGTTGCTGCGCCTGTGAAAGCGCTTCCAAGGAAGGGTGCTGGCTAGCAACAGCTTTCAGTGCTGGCACTTTTCATCTCTGAGCAATTGCTCGACGTTTGCAATTTCTCACCTGAGCTCTCTTTAGACTGCGCGAGAGGATGAGCAGAAGGTTAGGTGTCTAGAGAAGCACAAAGCCCCAGTGTTCTTAGGCCTACAAAAGCGCTTCCAAGGAAGGGTGCTGGCTAGCAAGAGCTTTCAGTGCTGGCGCTTTTCATCTCTGAGCAATTGCTGGACGTTTGCAATTTCTAACCTGAGCTCTCTTTAGACTGCGCGAGAGGATGAGCAGAAGATTAGGTGGCTAGAGAAGCCCAGAGCCCCAGTGTTCTTAGGGCTACAAAAGCGTTTCCAAGGAAGGGTGCTGGCTAGCCACAGCTTTCAGTGCTAGCACTTTTCATCTCTGAGCAATTGCTCGACGTTTGCAATTTTTCAGCTCTTATCTACGAGACGGAGAGATAGTGACCGTGACGTTTGGTGGGTAGAGAAGCGCAAAGCCCCAGTGTTGCTGCGCCTGTGAAAGCGCTTCCAAGGAAGGGTGCTGGCTAGCAAGAGCTTTCAGTGCTGGCACTTTTCATCTCTGAGCAATTGCTCGACGTTTGCAATTTCTCCCCTGACCTCTCTTTAGACTGCGCGAGAGGATGAGCAGAAGAGTAGGTGGCTAGAGAAGCCCAGAGCCGCAGTGTTCTTAGGCCTACAAGAGTGCTTCCAAGGAAGGGTGCTGGCTAGCAACAGCTTTCAGTGCTGGCACTTTTCATCTCTGAGCAATTTCTGGACGTTTGCAATTTCTCAGCTCTTTTCTACGAGACGGAGAGATAGTGACCGTGACGTTTGGTGGCTAGAGAAGCGCAAAGCCCCAGTGTTGCTGCGCCTGTGAAAGCGCTTCCAAGGAAGGGTGCTGGCTAGCAATAGCTTTCAGTGCTGGCACTTTTCATCTCTGAGCAATTGCTCGACGTTTGCAATTTCTCACCTGAGCTCTCTTTAGAGTGCGCGAGAGGATGAGCAGAAGGTTAGGTGGCTAGAGAAGCGCAAAGCCCCAGTGTTCTTAGGCCTACAAAAGCGCTTCCAAGGAAGGGTGCTGGCTAGCAACAGCTTTCAGTGCTGGCACGTTTCCTCTCTGAGCAATTGCTGGACGTTTGCAATTTCTCCCCTGAGCTCTCTTTAGACTGCGCGAGAGGATGAGCAGAAGATTAGGTGGCTAGAGAAGCCCAGAGCCCCACTGTTCTTAGGGCTACAAAAGCGTTTCCAAGGAAGGGGGCTGGCTAGCAACAGCTTTCAGTGCTGGCACTTTTCATCTCTGAGCAATTGCTCGACGTTTGCAATTTTTCAGCTGTTATCTACGAGATGGAGAGATAGTGACCGTGATGTTTGGTGGCTAGAGAAGCGCAAAGCCCCAGTGTTGCTGCGCCTGTGAAAGCGCTTCCAAGGAAGGGTGCTGGCTAGCAATAGCTTTCAGTGCTGGCACTTTTCATCTCTGAGCAATTGCTGGATGTTTGCAATTTCTAACCTGAGCTCTCTTTAGACTGCGCGAGAGGATGAGCAGAAGATTAGGTGGCTAGAGAAGCCCAGAGCCCCACTGTTCTTAGGCCTACAAAATCGCTTCCAAGGAAGGGTGCTGGCTAGCAACAGCTTTCAGTGCTGGCACTTTTCATCTCTGAGTAATTGCTCGACGTTTGCAATTTTTCAGCTCTTATCTACGAGACGGAGAGATAGTGTCCGTGACGTTTGGTGGCTAGAGAAGCGCAAAGCCCCAGTGTTGCTGCGCCTGTGAAAGCGCTTCCAAGGAAGGGTGCTGGCTAGCAAGAGCTTTCAGTGCTGGCACTTTTCATCTCTGAGCAATTGCTCAACGTTTGCAATCTCTCACCTGAGCTCTCTTTAGACTGCGCGAGAGGATGAGCAGAAGATTAGGTGGCTAGAGAAGCCCAGAGCCCCAGGGTTCTTAGGGCTACAAAAGCGCTTCCAAGGAAGGGTGCTGGCTAGCAAGAGCTTTCAGTGCTGGCACTTTTCATCTCTGAGCAATTGCTCGAAGTTTGCAATTTTTCAGCTCGTGTCTACGAGAAGTAAAGACAATGACCATGACGTTTGGTGGGTAGAGAAGCGCAAAGCCCCAGTGTTGCTGCGCCTGTGAAAGCGCTTCCAAGGAAGGGTGCTGGCTAGCAACAGCTTTCAGTGCTGGCACTTTTCATCTCTGAGCAATTGCTCGACGTTTGCAATCTCTCACCTGAGATCTCTTTAGACTGCGCGAGAGGATGAGCAGAAGATTAGGTGGCTAGAGAAGCCCAGAGCCGCAGTGTTCTTAGGCCTACAAGAGTGCTTCCAAGGAAGGGTGCTGGCTAGCAACAGCTTTCAGTGCTGGCACTTTTCATCTCTGAGCAATTGCTCGACATTTGCAATTTCTCAGCTCTTTTCTACGAGACGGAGAGTTAGTGACCGTGACGTTTGGTGGCTAGAGAAGCGCAAAGCCCCAGTGTTGCTGCGCCTGTGAAAGCGCTTCCAAGGAAGGGTGCTGGCTAGCAAGAGCTTTCAGTGCTGGCACTTTTCATCTCTGAGCAATTGCTCGACGTTTGCAATTTCTCCCCTGAGCTCTCTTTAGACTGCGCGAGAGGATGAGCAGAAGATTAGGTGGCTAGAGAAGCCCAGAGCCGCAGTGTTCTTCGGCCTACAAAAGCGCTTCCAAGGAAGGGTGCTGGCTAGCAACAGCTTTCAGTGCTGGCACTTTTCATCTCTGAGCAATTGCTCGACATTTGCAATTTCTCAGCTCTTTTCTACGAGACGGAGAGATAGTGACCGTGACGTTTGGTGGGTAGAGAAGCGCAAAGCCCCAGTGTTGCTGCGCCTGTGAAAGCGCTTCCAAGGAAGGGTGCTGGCTAGCAACAGCTTTCAGTGCTGGCACTTTTCATCTCTGAGCAATTGCTCGACGTTTGCAATTTCTCAGCTCGTGTCTACGAGACGGAGAGAGAGTGATCGTGACGTTTGGTGGGTAGCCAAGCGCAAAGCCCCAGTGTTGCTGCGCCTGTGAAAGCGCTTCCAAGGAAGGGTGCTGGCTAGCAAGAGCTTTCAGTGCTGGCACTTTTCATCTCTGAGCAATTGCTGGACGTTTGCAATTTCTCACCTGAGCTCTCTTTAGACTGCACGAGAGGATGAGCAAAAGATTAGGTGGCTAGAGAAGCCCAGAGCTTCGGAGTTCTTAGGGCTACAAAAGCGTTTCCAAGGAAGGGTGCTGGCTAGCAACAGCTTTCAGTGCTGGCACTTTTCATCTCTGAGCAATTGCTCGACGTTTGCAATTTCTCACCTGAGCGCTCTTTAGACTGCGCGAGAGGATGAGCAGAAGATTAGGTGGCTAGAGAAGCCCAGAGCCCCAGTTTTCTAAGGGCTACAAAAGCGCTTCCAAGGAAGGGTGCTGGCTAGCAACAGCTTTCAGTGCTGGCACTTTTCATCTCTGAGCAATTGCTGGATGTTTGCAATTTCTTACCTGAGCGCTCTTTAGACTGCGCGAGAGGATGAGCAGAAGATTAGGTGGCTAGAGAAGCCCAGAGCCCCACTGTTCTTAGGGCTACAAAAGCGCTTCCAAGGAAGGGTGCTGGCTAGCCACAGCTTTCAGTGCTGGCACTTTTCATGTTTGGGTAATTGCTCGACGTTTGCAATTTCTCAGCTCTTTTCTACGAGACGGAGAGATAGTGACCGTGACGTTTGGTGGCTAGAGAAGCGCAAAGCCCCAGTGTTGCTGCGCCTGTGAAAGCGCTTCCAAGGAAGGGTGCTGGCTAGCAAGAGCTTTCAGTGCTGGCACTTTTCATCTCTGAGCAATTGCTCGACGTTTGCAATTTCTCCCCTGAGCTCTCTTTAGACTGCGCGAGAGGATGAGCAGAAGATTAGGTGGCTAGAGAAGCCCAGAGCCGCAGTGTTCTTCGGCCTACAAAAGCGCTTCCAAGGA
Source organism: Sarcoramphus papa (assembly GCA_037962945.1). Lineage (NCBI taxonomy): Eukaryota > Metazoa > Chordata > Aves > Accipitriformes > Cathartidae > Sarcoramphus > Sarcoramphus papa. Next base: position 98,070,908 of record CM075586.1, read on the forward strand.
AGGGTGCTGGCTAGCAACAGCTTTCAGTGCTGGCACTTTTCATCTCTGAGCAATTGCTCGACATTTGCAATTTCTCATCTCTTTTCTACGAGACGGAGAGATAGTGACCGTGACGTTTGGTGGGTAGAGAAGCGCAAAGCCCCAGTGTTGCTGCGCCTGTGAAAGCGCTTCCAAGGAAGGGTGCTGGCTAGCAACAGCTTTCAGTGCTGGCACTTTTCATCTCTGAGCAATTGCTCGACGTTTGCAATTTCTCAGCTCGTGTCTACGAGACGGAGAGAGAGTGATCGTGACGTTTGGTGGGTAGCCAAGCGCAAAGCCCCAGTGTTGCTGCGCCTGTGAAAGCGCTTCCAAGGAAGGGTGCTGGCTAGCAAGAGCTTTCAGTGCTGGCACTTTTCATCTCTGAGCAATTGCTGGACGTTTGCAATTTCTCACCTGAGCTCTCTTTAGACTGCACGAGAGGATGAGCAAAAGATTAGGTGGCTAGAGAAGCCCAGAGCTTCGGAGTTCTTAGGGCTACAAAAGCGTTTCCAAGGAAGGGTGCTGGCTAGCAACAGCTTTCAGTGCTGGCACTTTTCATCTCTGAGCAATTGCTCGACGTTTGCAATTTCTCACCTGAGCGCTCTTTAGACTGCGCGAGAGGATGAGCAGAAGATTAGGTGGCTAGAGAAGCCCAGAGCCCCAGTTTTCTAAGGGCTACAAAAGCGCTTCCAAGGAAGGGTGCTGGCTAGCAACAGCTTTCAGTGCTGGCACTTTTCATCTCTGAGCAATTGCTGGATGTTTGCAATTTCTTACCTGAGCGCTCTTTAGACTGCGCGAGAGGATGAGCAGAAGATTAGGTGGCTAGAGAAGCCCAGAGCCCCACTGTTCTTAGGGCTACAAAAGCGCTTCCAAGGAAGGGTGCTGGCTAGCCACAGCTTTCAGTGCTGGCACTTTTCATGTTTGAGTAATTGCTCGACGTTTGCAATTTCTCAGCTCTTATCTACCAGACGGAGAGATAGTGACCGTGACGTTTGGTGGCTAGAGAAGTGCAAAGCCCCAGTGTTGCTGCGCCTGTGAAAGCGCTTCCAAGGAAGGGTGCTGGCTAGCAAGAGCTTTCAGTGCTGGCACTTTTCATCTCTGAGCAATTGCTCGACGTTTGCAATTTCTCACCTGAGCTCTCTTTAGACTGCACGAGAGGATGAGCAAAAGATTAGGTGGCTAGAGAAGCCCAGAGCTTCGGAGTTCTTAGGGCTACAAAAGCGTTTCCAAGGAAGGGTGCTGGCTAGCAACAGCTTTCAGTGCTGGCACTTTTCATCTCTGAGCAATTGCTCGACGTTTGCAATTTTTCAGCTCTTATCTACGAGACGGAGAGATAGTGACCGTGACGTTTGGTGGGTAGAGAAGCGCAAAGCCCCAGTGTTGCTGCGCCTGTGAAAGCGCTTCCAAGGAAGGGTGCTGGCTAGCAACAGCTTTCAGTGCTGGAACTTTTCATCTCTGAGCAATTGCTGGACGTTTGCAATTTCTCACCTGACCTCTCTTTAGACTGCGCGAGAGGATGAGCAGAAGATTAGGTGGCTAGAGAAGCCCAGAGCCCCAGTGTTCTTAGGCCTACAAGAGTGCTTCCAAGGAAGGGTGCTGGCTAGCAACAGCTTTCAGTGCTGGCACTTTTCATCTCTGAGCAATTGCTCGACATTTGCAATTTCTCAGCTCTTTTCTACGAGACGGAGAGATAGTGACCGTGATGTTTGGTGGGTAGAGAAGCGCAAAGCCCCAGTGTTGCTGCGCCTGTGAAAGCGCTTCCAAGGAAGGGTGCTGGCTAGCAAGAGCTTTCAGTGCTGGCACTTTTCATCTCTGAGCAATTGCTCGACGTTTGCAATTTCTCACCTGAGCTCTCTTTAGACTGCGCGAGAGGATGAGCAGAAGGTTAGGTGGCTAGAGAAGCGCAAAGCCCCAGTGTTCTTAGGCCTACAAAAGCGTTTCCAAGGAAGGGTGCTGGCTAGCAACAGCTTTCAGTGCTGGCACTTTTCATCTCTGAGCAATTGCTCGACATTTGCAATTTCTCAGCTCTTTTCTACGAGACGGAGAGATAGTGACCGTGACGTTTGGTGGGTAGAGAAGCGCAAAGCCCCAGTGTTGCTGTGCCTGTGAAAGCGCTTCCAAGGAAGGGTGCTGGCTAGCAACAGCTTTCAGTGCTGGCACTTTTCATCTCTGAGCAATTGCTCGACGTTTGCAATTTCTCACCTGAGCTCTCTTTAGACTGCGCGAGAGGATGAGCAGAAGATTAGGTGGCTAGAGAAGCCCAGAGCCCCACTGTTCTTAGGGCTACAAAAGCGTTTCCAAGGAAGGGGGCTGGCTAGCAACAGCTTTCAGTGCTGGCACTTTTCATCTCTGAGCAATTGCTCGACGTTTGCAATTTCTCAGCTCGTGTCTACGAGACGGAGAGATAGTGATCGTGACGTTTGGTGGGTAGCCAAGCGCAAAGCCCCAGTGTTGCTGCGCCTGTGAAAGCGCTTCCAAGGAAGGGTGCTGGCTAGCAAGAGCTTTCAGTGCTGGCACTTTTCATCTCTGAGCAATTGCTCGACGTTTGCAATTTCTCACCTGAGCTCTCTTTAGACTGCACGAGAGGATGAGCAAAAGATTAGGTGGCTAGAGAAGCCCAGAGCTTCGGAGTTCTTAGGGCTACAAAAGCGTTTCCAAGGAAGGGTGCTGGCTAGCAACAGCTTTCAGTGCTGGCACTTTTCATCTCTGAGCAATTGCTCGACGTTTGCAATTTCTCACCTGAGCGCTCTTTAGACTGCGCGAGAGGATGAGCAGAAGATTAGGTGGCTAGAGAAGCCCAGAGCCCCAGTTTTCTAAGGGCTACAAAAGCGCTTCCAAGGAAGGGTGCTGGCTAGCAACAGCTTTCAGTGCTGGCACTTTTCATCTCTGAGCAATTGCTGGATGTTTGCAATTTCTTACCTGAGCGCTCTTTAGACTGCGCGAGAGGATGAGCAGAAGATTAGGTGGCTAGAGAAGCCCAGAGCCCCACTGTTCTTAGGGCTACAAAAGCGCTTCCAAGGAAGGGTGCTGGCTAGCCACAGCTTTCAGTGCTGGCACTTTTCATGTTTGAGTAATTGCTCGACGTTTGCAATTTCTCAGCTCTTATCTACCAGACGGAGAGATAGTGACCGTGACGTTTGGTGGCTAGAGAAGTGCAAAGCCCCAGTGTTGCTGCGCCTGTGAAAGCGCTTCCAAGGAAGGGTGCTGGCTAGCAAGAGCTTTCAGTGCTGGCACTTTTCATCTCTGAGCAATTGCTCGACGTTTGCAATTTCTCACCTGAGCTCTCTTTAGACTGCGCGAGAGGATGAGCAGAAGATTAGGTGGCTAGAGAAGCCCAGAGCCCCAGTGTTCTTAGGGCTACAAGAGCGTTTCCAAGGAAGGGTGCTGGCTAGCAACAGCTTTCAGTGCTGGCACTTTTCATCTCTGAGCAATTGCTCGACGTTTGCAATTTCTCAGCTCGTGTCTACGAGACGGAGAGATAGTGATCGTGACGTTTGGTGGGTAGCCAAGCGCAAAGCCCCAGTGTTGCTGCGCCTGTGAAAGAGCTTCCAAGGAAGGGTGCTGGCTAGCAAGAGCTTTCAGTGCTGGCACTTTTCATCTCTGAGCAATTGCTCGACGTTTGCAATTTCTCACCTGAGCTCTCTTTAGACTGCACGAGAGGATGAGCAAAAGATTAGGTGGCTAGAGAAGCCCAGAGCTTCGGAGTTCTTAGGGCTACAAAAGCGTTTCCAAGGAAGGGTGCTGGCTAGCCACAGCTTTCAGTGCTGGCACTTTTCATCTCTGAGCAATTGCTCGACGTTTGCAATTTTTCAGCTCTTATCTACGAGACGGAGAGATAGTGACCGTGACGTTTGGTGGGTAGAGAAGCGCAAAGCCCCAGTGTTGCTGCGCCTGTGAAAGCGCTTCCAAGGAAGGGTGCTGGCTAGCAACAGCTTTCAGTGCTGGAACTTTTCATCTCTGAGCAATTGCTGGACGTTTGCAATTTCTCACCTGACCTCTCTTTAGACTGCGCGAGAGGATGAGCAGAAGATTAGGTGGCTAGAGAAGCCCAGAGCCCCAGTGTTCTTAGGCCTACAAGAGTGCTTCCAAGGAAGGGTGCTGGCTAGCAACAGCTTTCAGTGCTGGCACTTTTCATCTCTGAGCAATTGCTCGACATTTGCAATTTCTCAGCTCTTTTCTACGAGACGGAGAGATAGTGATCGTGACGTTTGGTGGGTAGCCAAGCGCAAAGCCCCAGTGTTGCTGCGCCTGTGAAAGCGCTTCCAAGGAAGGGTGCTGGCTAGCAAGAGCTTTCAGTGCTGGCACTTTTCATCTCTGAGCAATTGCTCGACGTTTGCAATTTCTCACCTGAGCTCTCTTTAGACTGCGCGAGAGGATGAGCAGAAGGTTAGGTGGCTAGAGAAGCGCAAAGCCCCAGTGTTCTTAGGCCTACAAAAGCGTTTCCAAGGAAGGGGGCTGGCTAGCAACAGCTTTCAGTGCTGGCACTTTTCATCTCTGAGCAATTGCTCGACATTTGCAATTTCTCAGCTCTTTTCTACGAGACGGAGAGATAGTGACCGTGACGTTTGGTGGCTAGAGAAGCGCAAAGCCCCAGTGTTGCTGTGCCTGTGAAAGCGCTTCCAAGGAAGGGTGCTGGCTAGCAAGAGCTTTCAGTGCTGGCACTTTTCATCTCTGAGCAATTGCTCGACGTTTGCAATTTCTCACCTGAGCTCTCTTTAGACTGCGCGAGAGGATGAGCAGAAGATTAGGTGGCTAGAGAAGCCCAGAGCCCCACTGTTCTTAGGGCTACAAAAGCGTTTCCAAGGAAGGGGGCTGGCTAGCAACAGCTTTCAGTGCTGGCACTTTTCATCTCTGAGCAATTGCTCGACGTTTGCAATTTCTCAGCTCGTGTCTACGAGACGGAGAGATAGTGATCGTGACGTTTGGTGGGTAGCCAAGCGCAAAGCCCCAGTGTTGCTGCCCCTGTGAAAGCGCTTCCAAGGAAGGGTGCTGGCTAGCAAGAGCTTTCAGTGCTGGCACTTTTCATCTCTGAGCAATTGCTGGACGTTTGCAATTTCTCACCTGAGCTCTCTTTAGAATGCACGAGAGGATGAGCAGAAGAGTAGGTGGCTAGAGAAGCCCAGAGCTTCGGAGTTCTTAGGGCTACAAAAGCGCATCCAAGGAAGGGTGCTGGCTAGCCACAGCTTTCAGTGCTGGCACTTTTCGTCTCTGAGCAATTGCTCGACGTTTGCAATTTCTCACCTGAGCGCTCTTTTGACTGCGCGAGAGGATGAGCAGAAGATTAGGTGGCTAGAGAAGCCCAGAGCCCCACTGTTCTTAGGGCTACAAAAGCGCTTCCAAGGAAGGGTGCTGGCTAGCAACAGCTTTCAGTGCTGCCACTTTTCATCTCTGAGCAATTGCTGGATGTTTGCAATTTCTTACCTGAGCGCTCTTTAGACTGCGCGAGAGGATGAGCAGAAGATTAGGTGGCTAGAGAAGCCCAGAGCCCCAGTGTTCTTAGGGCTACAAAAGCGCTTCCAAGGAAGGGTGCTGGCTAGCCACAGCTTTCAGTGCTGGCACTTTTCATCTCTGAGCAATTGCTCGACGTTTGCAATTTCTCAGCTCTTCTCTACCAGACGGAGAGATAGTGACCGTGACGTTTGGTGGCTAGAGAAGTGCAAAGCCCCAGTGTTGCTGCGCCTGTGAAAGCGCTTCCAAGGAAGGGTGCTGGCTAGCAAGAGCTTTCAGTGCTGGCACTTTTCATCTCTGAGCAATTGCTCGACGTTTGCAATTTCTCACCTGAGCTCTCTTTAGACTGCGCGAGAGGATGAGCAGAAGATTAGGTGGCTAGAGAAGCCCAGAGCCCCAGTGTTCTTAGGGCTACAAGAGCGTTTCCAAGGAAGGGGGCTGGCTAGCAACAGCTTTCAGTGCTGGCACTTTTCATCTCTGAGCAATTGCTCGACGTTTGCAATTTCTCAGCTCGTGTCTACGAGACGGAGAGATAGTGATCGTGACGTTTGGTGGGTAGCCAAGCGCAAAGCCCCAGTGTTGCTGCGCCTGTGAAAGAGCTTCCAAGGAAGGGTGCTGGCTAGCAAGAGCTTTCAGTGCTGGCACTTTTCATCTCTGAGCAATTGCTGGACGTTTGCAATTTCTCACCTGAGCTCTCTTTAGACTGCACGAGAGGATGAGCAAAAGATTAGGTGGCTAGAGAAGCCCAGAGCTTCGGAGTTCTTAGGGCTACAAAAGCGTTTCCAAGGAAGGGTGCTGGCTAGCAACAGCTTTCAGTGCTGGCACTTTTCATCTCTGAGCAATTGCTCGACGTTTGCAATTTCTCACCTGAGCGCTCTTTAGACTGCGCGAGAGGATGAGCAGAAGATTAGGTGGCTAGAGAAGCCCAGAGCCCCAGTTTTCTAAGGGCTACAAAAGCGCTTCCAAGGAAGGGTGCTGGCTAGCAACAGCTTTCAGTGCTGGCACTTTTCATCTCTGAGCAATTGCTGGATGTTTGCAATTTCTTACCTGAGCGCTCTTTAGACTGCGCGAGAGGATGAGCAGAAGATTAGGTGGCTAGAGAAGCCCAGAGCCCCACTGTTCTTAGGGCTACAAAAGCGCTTCCAAGGAAGGGTGCTGGCTAGCCACAGCTTTCAGTGCTGGCACTTTTCATGTTTGAGTAATTGCTCGACGTTTGCAATTTCTCAGCTCTTATCTACCAGACGGAGAGATAGTGACCGTGACGTTTGGTGGCTAGAGAAGTGCAAAGCCCCAGTGTTGCTGCGCCTGTGAAAGCGCTTCCAAGGAAGGGTGCTGGCTAGCAAGAGCTTTCAGTGCTGGCACTTTTCATCTCTGAGCAATTGCTCGACGTTTGCAATTTCTCACCTGAGCTCTCTTTAGACTGCACGAGAGGATGAGCAAAAGATTAGGTGGCTAGAGAAGCCCAGAGCTTCGGAGTTCTTAGGGCTACAAAAGCGTTTCCAAGGAAGGGTGCTGGCTAGCAACAGCTTTCAGTGCTGGCACTTTTCATCTCTGAGCAATTGCTCGACGTTTGCAATTTTTCAGCTCTTATCTACGAGACGGAGAGATAGTGACCGTGACGTTTGGTGGGTAGAGAAGCGCAAAGCCCCAGTGTTGCTGCGCCTGTGAAAGCGCTTCCAAGGAAGGGTGCTGGCTAGCAACAGCTTTCAGTGCTGGAACTTTTCATCTCTGAGCAATTGCTGGACGTTTGCAATTTCTCACCTGACCTCTCTTTAGACTGCGCGAGAGGATGAGCAGAAGATTAGGTGGCTAGAGAAGCCCAGAGCCCCAGTGTTCTTAGGCCTACAAGAGTGCTTCCAAGGAAGGGTGCTGGCTAGCAACAGCTTTCAGTGCTGGCACTTTTCATCTCTGAGCAATTGCTCGACATTTGCAATTTCTCAGCTCTTTTCTACGAGACGGAGAGATAGTGACCGTGATGTTTGGTGGGTAGAGAAGCGCAAAGCCCCAGTGTTGCTGCGCCTGTGAAAGCGCTTCCAAGGAAGGGTGCTGGCTAGCAAGAGCTTTCAGTGCTGGCACTTTTCATCTCTGAGCAATTGCTCGACGTTTGCAATTTCTCACCTGAGCTCTCTTTAGACTGCGCGAGAGGATGAGCAGAAGGTTAGGTGGCTAGAGAAGCGCAAAGCCCCAGTGTTCTTAGGCCTACAAAAGCGTTTCCAAGGAAGGGTGCTGGCTAGCAACAGCTTTCAGTGCTGGCACTTTTCATCTCTGAGCAATTGCTCGACATTTGCAATTTCTCAGCTCTTTTCTACGAGACGGAGAGATAGTGACCGTGACGTTTGGTGGGTAGAGAAGCGCAAAGCCCCAGTGTTGCTGTGCCTGTGAAAGCGCTTCCAAGGAAGGGTGCTGGCTAGCAACAGCTTTCAGTGCTGGCACTTTTCATCTCTGAGCAATTGCTCGACGTTTGCAATTTCTCACCTGAGCTCTCTTTAGACTGCGCGAGAGGATGAGCAGAAGATTAGGTGGCTAGAGAAGCCCAGAGCCCCACTGTTCTTAGGGCTACAAAAGCGTTTCCAAGGAAGGGGGCTGGCTAGCAACAGCTTTCAGTGCTGGCACTTTTCATCTCTGAGCAATTGCTCGACGTTTGCAATTTCTCAGCTCGTGTCTACGAGACGGAGAGATAGTGATCGTGACGTTTGGTGGGTAGCCAAGCGCAAAGCCCCAGTGTTGCTGCGCCTGTGAAAGCGCTTCCAAGGAAGGGTGCTGGCTAGCAAGAGCTTTCAGTGCTGGCACTTTTCATCTCTGAGCAATTGCTGGACGTTTGCAATTTCTCACCTGAGCTCTCTTTAGACTGCACGAGAGGATGAGCAAAAGATTAGGTGGCTAGAGAAGCCCAGAGCTTCGGAGTTCTTAGGGCTACAAAAGCGTTTCCAAGGAAGGGTGCTGGCTAGCAACAGCTTTCAGTGCTGGCACTTTTCATCTCTGAGCAATTGCTCGACGTTTGCAATTTCTCACCTGAGCGCTCTTTAGACTGCGCGAGAGGATGAGCAGAAGATTAGGTGGCTAGAGAAGCCCAGAGCCCCAGTTTTCTAAGGGCTACAAAAGCGCTTCCAAGGAAGGGTGCTGGCTAGCAACAGCTTTCAGTGCTGGCACTTTTCATCTCTGAGCAATTGCTGGATGTTTGCAATTTCTTACCTGAGCGCTCTTTAGACTGCGCGAGAGGATGAGCAGAAGATTAGGTGGCTAGAGAAGCCCAGAGCCCCACTGTTCTTAGGGCTACAAAAGCGCTTCCAAGGAAGGGTGCTGGCTAGCCACAGCTTTCAGTGCTGGCACTTTTCATGTTTGAGTAATTGCTCGACGTTTGCAATTTCTCAGCTCTTATCTACCAGACGGAGAGATAGTGACCGTGACGTTTGGTGGCTAGAGAAGTGCAAAGCCCCAGTGTTGCTGCGCCTGTGAAAGCGCTTCCAAGGAAGGGTGCTGGCTAGCAAGAGCTTTCAGTGCTGGCACTTTTCATCTCTGAGCAATTGCTGGACGTTTGCAATTTCTCACCTGAGCTCTCTTTAGACTGCGCGAGAGGATGAGCAGAAGATTAGGTGGCTAGAGAAGCCCAGAGCCCCAGTGTTCTTAGGGCTACAAGAGCGTTTCCAAGGAAGGGTGCTGGCTAGCAACAGCTTTCAGTGCTGGCACTTTTCATCTCTGAGCAATTGCTCGACGTTTGCAATTTCTCAGCTCGTGTCTACGAGACGGAGAGATAGTGATCGTGACGTTTGGTGGGTAGCCAAGCGCAAAGCCCCAGTGTTGCTGCGCCTGTGAAAGAGCTTCCAAGGAAGGGTGCTGGCTAGCAAGAGCTTTCAGTGCTGGCACTTTTCATCTCTGAGCAATTGCTCGACGTTTGCAATTTCTCACCTGAGCTCTCTTTAGACTGCACGAGAGGATGAGCAAAAGATTAGGTGGCTAGAGAAGCCCAGAGCTTCGGAGTTCTTAGGGCTACAAAAGCGTTTCCAAGGAAGGGTGCTGGCTAGCCACAGCTTTCAGTGCTGGCACTTTTCATCTCTGAGCAATTGCTCGACGTTTGCAATTTTTCAGCTCTTATCTACGAGACGGAGAGATAGTGACCGTGACGTTTGGTGGGTAGAGAAGCGCAAAGCCCCAGTGTTGCTGCGCCTGTGAAAGCGCTTCCAAGGAAGGGTGCTGGCTAGCAACAGCTTTCAGTGCTGGAACTTTTCATCTCTGAGCAATTGCTGGACGTTTGCAATTTCTCACCTGACCTCTCTTTAGACTGCGCGAGAGGATGAGCAGAAGATTAGGTGGCTAGAGAAGCCCAGAGCCCCAGTGTTCTTAGGCCTACAAGAGTGCTTCCAAGGAAGGGTGCTGGCTAGCAACAGCTTTCAGTGCTGGCACTTTTCATCTCTGAGCAATTGCTCGACATTTGCAATTTCTCAGCTCTTTTCTACGAGACGGAGAGATAGTGATCGTGACGTTTGGTGGGTAGCCAAGCGCAAAGCCCCAGTGTTGCTGCGCCTGTGAAAGCGCTTCCAAGGAAGGGTGCTGGCTAGCAAGAGCTTTCAGTGCTGGCACTTTTCATCTCTGAGCAATTGCTCGACGTTTGCAATTTCTCACCTGAGCTCTCTTTAGACTGCGCGAGAGGATGAGCAGAAGGTTAGGTGGCTAGAGAAGCGCAAAGCCCCAGTGTTCTTAGGCCTACAAAAGCGTTTCCAAGGAAGGGGGCTGGCTAGCAACAGCTTTCAGTGCTGGCACTTTTCATCTCTGAGCAATTGCTCGACATTTGCAATTTCTCAGCTCTTTTCTACGAGACGGAGAGATAGTGACCGTGACGTTTGGTGGCTAGAGAAGCGCAAAGCCCCAGTGTTGCTGTGCCTGTGAAAGCGCTTCCAAGGAAGGGTGCTGGCTAGCAACAGCTTTCAGTGCTGGCACTTTTCATCTCTGAGCAATTGCTCGACGTTTGCAATTTCTCACCTGAGCTCTCTTTAGACTGCGCGAGAGGATGAGCAGAAGATTAGGTGGCTAGAGAAGCCCAGAGCCCCACTGTTCTTAGGGCTACAAAAGCGTTTCCAAGGAAGGGGGCTGGCTAGCAACAGCTTTCAGTGCTGGCACTTTTCATCTCTGAGCAATTGCTCGACGTTTGCAATTTCTCAGCTCGTGTCTACGAGACGGAGAGATAGTGATCGTGACGTTTGGTGGGTAGCCAAGCGCAAAGCCCCAGTGTTGCTGCCCCTGTGAAAGCGCTTCCAAGGAAGGGTGCTGGCTAGCAAGAGCTTTCAGTGCTGGCACTTTTCATCTCTGAGCAATTGCTGGACGTTTGCAATTTCTCACCTGAGCTCTCTTTAGAATGCACGAGAGGATGAGCAAAAGATTAGGTGGCTAGAGAAGCCCAGAGCTTCGGAGTTCTTAGGGCTACAAAAGCGCATCCAAGGAAGGGTGCTGGCTAGCCACAGCTTTCAGTGCTGGCACTTTTCGTCTCTGAGCAATTGCTCGACGTTTGCAATTTCTCACCTGAGCGCTCTTTTGACTGCGCGAGAGGATGAGCAGAAGATTAGGTGGCTAGAGAAGCCCAGAGCCCCACTGTTCTTAGGGCTACAAAAGCGCTTCCAAGGAAGGGTGCTGGCTAGCAACAGCTTTCAGTGCTGCCACTTTTCATCTCTGAGCAATTGCTGGATGTTTGCAATTTCTTACCTGAGCGCTCTTTAGACTGCGCGAGAGGATGAGCAGAAGATTAGGTGGCTAGAGAAGCCCAGAGCCCCAGTGTTCTTAGGGCTACAAAAGCGCTTCCAAGGAAGGGTGCTGGCTAGCCACAGCTTTCAGTGCTGGCACTTTTCATCTCTGAGCAATTGCTCGACGTTTGCAATTTCTCAGCTCTTCTCTACCAGACGGAGAGATAGTGACCGTGACGTTTGGTGGCTAGAGAAGTGCAAAGCCCCAGTGTTGCTGCGCCTGTGAAAGCGCTTCCAAGGAAGGGTGCTGGCTAGCAAGAGCTTTCAGTGCTGGCACTTTTCATCTCTGAGCAATTGCTCGACGTTTGCAATTTCTCACCTGAGCTCTCTTTAGACTGCGCGAGAGGATGAGCAGAAGATTAGGTGGCTAGAGAAGCCCAGAGCCCCAGTGTTCTTAGGGCTACAAGAGCGTTTCCAAGGAAGGGGGCTGGCTAGCAACAGCTTTCAGTGCTGGCACTTTTCATCTCTGAGCAATTGCTCGACGTTTGCAATTTCTCAGCTCGTGTCTACGAGACGGAGAGATAGTGATCGTGACGTTTGGTGGGTAGCCAAGCGCAAAGCCCCAGTGTTGCTGCGCCTGTGAAAGAGCTTCCAAGGAAGGGTGCTGGCTAGCAAGAGCTTTCAGTGCTGGCACTTTTCATCTCTGAGCAATTGCTCGACGTTTGCAATTTCTCACCTGAGCTCTCTTTAGACTGCACGAGAGGATGAGCAAAAGATTAGGTGGCTAGAGAAGCCCAGAGCTTCGGAGTTCTTAGGGCTACAAAAGCGTTTCCAAGGAAGGGTGCTGGCTAGCCACAGCTTTCAGTGCTGGCACTTTTCATCTCTGAGCAATTGCTCGACGTTTGCAATTTTTCAGCTCTTATCTACGAGACGGAGAGATAGTGACCGTGACGTTTGGTGGGTAGAGAAGCGCAAAGCCCCAGTGTTGCTGCGCCTGTGAAAGCGCTTCCAAGGAAGGGTGCTGGCTAGCAAGAGCTTTCAGTGCTGGCACTTTTCATCTCTGAGCAATTGCTGGACGTTTGCAATTTCTCACCTGACCTCTCTTTAGACTGCGCGAGAGGATGAGCAGAAGATTAGGTGGCTAGAGAAGCCCAGAGCCCCAGTGTTCTTAGGCCTACAAGAGTGCTTCCAAGGAAGGGTGCTGGCTAGCAACAGCTTTCAGTGCTGGCACTTTTCATCTCTGAGCAATTGCTCGACATTTGCAATTTCTCAGCTCTTTTCTACGAGACGGAGAGATAGTGACCGTGATGTTTGGTGGGTAGAGAAGCGCAAAGCCCCAGTGTTGCTGCGCCTGTGAAAGCGCTTCCAAGGAAGGGTGCTGGCTAGCAACAGCTTTCAGTGCTGGCACTTTTCATCTCTGAGCAATTGCTCGACGTTTGCAATTTCTCACCTGAGCTCTCTTTAGACTGCGCGAGAGGATGAGCAGAAGGTTAGGTGGCTAGAGAAGCGCAAAGCCCCAGTGTTCTTAGGCCTACAAAAGCGTTTCCAAGGAAGGGTGCTGGCTAGCAACAGCTTTCAGTGCTGGCACTTTTCATCTCTGAGCAATTGCTCGACATTTGCAATTTCTCAGCTCTTTTCTACGAGACGGAGAGATAGTGACCGTGACGTTTGGTGGCTAGAGAAGCGCAAAGCCCCAGTGTTGCTGTGCCTGTGAAAGCGCTTCCAAGGAAGGGTGCTGGCTAGCAACAGCTTTCAGTGCTGGCACTTTTCATCTCTGAGCAATTGCTCGACGTTTGCAATTTCTCACCTGAGCTCTCTTTAGACTGCGCGAGAGGATGAGCAGAAGATTAGGTGGCTAGAGAAGCCCAGAGCCCCACTGTTCTTAGGGCTACAAAAGCGTTTCCAAGGAAGGGGGCTGGCTAGCCACAGCTTTCAGTGCTGGCACTTTTCATCTCTGAGCAATTGCTCGACGTTTGCAATTTCTCAGCTCGTGTCTACGAGACGGAGAGATAGTGATCGTGACGTTTGGTGGGTAGCCAAGCGCAAAGCCCCAGTGTTGCTGCCCCTGTGAAAGCGCTTCCAAGGAAGGGTGCTGGCTAGCAAGAGCTTTCAGTGCTGGCACTTTTCATCTCTGAGCAATTGCTGGACGTTTGCAATTTCTAACCTGAGCTCTCTTTAGAATGCACGAGAGGATGAGCAAAAGATTAGGTGGCTAGAGAAGCCCAGAGCTTCGGAGTTCTTAGGGCTACAAAAGCGCATCCAAGGAAGGGTGCTGGCTAGCCACAGCTTTCAGTGCTGGCACTTTTCGTCTCTGAGCAATTGCTCGACGTTTGCAATTTCTCACCTGAGCGCTCTTTTGACTGCGCGAGAGGATGAGCAGAAGATTAGGTGGCTAGAGAAGCCCAGAGCCCCACTGTTCTTAGGGCTACAAAAGCGCTTCCAAGGAAGGGTGCTGGCTAGCAACAGCTTTCAGTGCTGCCACTTTTCATCTCTGAGCAATTGCTGGATGTTTGCAATTTCTTACCTGAGCGCTCTTTAGACTGCGCGAGAGGATGAGCAGAAGATTAGGTGGCTAGAGAAGCCCAGAGCCCAGTGTTCTTAGGGCTACAAAAGCGCTTCCAAGGAAGGGTGCTGGCTAGCCACAGCTTTCAGTGCTGGCACTTTTCATCTCTGAGCAATTGCTCGACGTTTGCAATTTCTCAGCTCTTCTCTACCAGACGGAGAGATAGTGACCGTGATGTCTGGTGGCTAGAGAAGTGCAAAGCCCCAGTGTTGCTGCGCCTGTGAAAGCGCTTCCAAGGAAGGGTGCTGGCTAGCAACAGCTTTCAGTGCTGGCACTTTTCATCTCTGAGCAATTGCTCGACATTTGCAATTTCTCAGCTCGTGTCTACGAGACAGAGAGATAGTGACCGTGACGTTTGGTGGGTAGAGAAGCGCGAAGCCCCAGTGTTGCTGCGCCTGTGAAAGCGCTTCCAAGGAAGGGTGCTGGCTAGCAAGAGCTTTCAGTGCTGGCACTTTTCATCTCTGAGCAATTGCTGGACGTTTGCAATTTCTCACCTGAGCTCTCTGTAGACTGCGCAAGAGGATGAGCAGAAGGTTAGGTGGCTAGAGAAGCGCAAAGCCCCAGTGTTCTTAGGCCTACAAAAGCGCTTCCAAGGAAGGGTGCTGGCTAGCAACAGCTTTCAGTGCTGGCACTTTTCATCTCTGAGCAATTGCTCGACGTTTGCAATTTCTCACCTGAACTCTCTTTAGACTGCGCGAGAGGATGAGCAGAAGATTAGGTGGCTAGAGAACCCCAGAGCCCCCCTGTTCTTAGGGCTACAAGAGCGTTTCCAAGGAAGGGTGCTGGCTAGCAACAGCTTTCAGTGCTGGCACTTTTCATCTCTGAGCAATTGCTCGACGTTTGCAATTTCTCACCTGAGCGCTCTTTAGACTGCGCGAGAGGATGAGCAGAAGATTAGGTGGCTAGAGAAGCCCAGAGCCCCAGTGTTCTTAGGGCTACAAAAGCGTTTCCAAGGAAGGGGGCTGGCTAGCAACAGCTTTCAGTGCTGGCACTTTTCATCTCTGAGCAATTGCTCGACGTTTGCAATTTCTCAGCTCGTGTCTACGAGACGGAGAGATAGTGATCGTGACGTTTGGTGGGTAGCCAAGCGCAAAGCCCCAGTGTTGCTGCCCCTGTGAAAGCGCTTCCAAGGAAGGGTGCTGGCTAGCAAGAGCTTTCAGTGCTGGCACTTTTCATCTCTGAGCAATTGCTCGACGTTTGCAATTTCTCACCTGAGCTCTCTTTAGACTGCACGAGAGGATGAGCAAAAGATTAGGTGGCTAGAGAAGCCCAGAGCTTCGGAGTTCTTAGGGCTACAAAAGCGTTTCCAAGGAAGGGTGCTGGCTAGCCACAGCTTTCAGTGCTGGCACTTTTCATCTCTGAGCAATTGCTCGACGTTTGCAATTTCTCACCTGAGCGCTCTTTAGACTGCGCGAGAGGATGAGCAGAAGATTAGGTGGCTAGAGAAGCCCAGAGCCCCACTGTTCTTAGGGCTACAAAAGCGCTTCCAAGGAAGGGTGCTGGCTAGCAACAGCTTTCAGTGCTGGCACTTTTCATCTCTGAGCAATTGCTGGACGTTTGCAATTCCTCACCTGAGATCTCTTTAGACTGCGCGAGAGGATGAGCAGAAGAGTAGGTGGCTAGAGAAGCCCAGAGCCCCAGTGTTCTTAGGGCTACAAAAGCGCTTCCAAGGAAGGGTGCTGGCTAGCAACAGCTTTCAGTGCTGGCACTTTTCATCTCTGAGCAATTGCTCGACGTTTGCAATTTCTCAGCTCTTGTCTACGAGACGGAGAGATAGTGATCGTGACGTTTGGTGGGTAGCCAAGCGCAAAGCCCCAGTGTTGCTGCGCCTGTGAAAGCGCTTCCAAGGAAGGGTGCTGGCTAGCAACAGCTTTCAGTGCTGGCACTTTTCATCTCTGAGCAATTGCTGGACGTTTGCAATTTCTCACCTGAGCGCTCTTTAGACTGCGCGAGAGGATGAGCAGAAGGTTAGGTGGCTAGAGAAGCGCAAAGCCCCAGTGTTCTTAGGCCTACAAAAGCGTTTCCAAGGAAGGGTGCTGGCTAGCAACAGCTTTCAGTGCTGGCACTTTTCATCTTTGAGCAATTGCTTGACATTTGCAATTTCTCAGCTCGTGTCTACGAGATGGAGAGATAGTGATCGTGACGTTTGGTGGGTAGCCAAGCACAAAGCCCCAGTGTTGCTGCGCCTGTGAAAGCGCTTCCAAGGAAGGGTGCTGGCTAGCAATAGCTTTCAGTGCTGGCACTTTTCATCTCTGAGCAATTGCTCGACGTTTGCAATTTCTCACCTGAGCGCTCTTTAGACTGCGCGAGAGGATGAGCAGAAGATTAGGTGGCTAGAGAAGCCCAGAGCCCCAGTGTTCTTAGGGCTACAAAAGCGCTTCCAAGGAAGGGTGCTGGCTAGCAACAGCTTTCAGTGCTGGCACTTTTCATCTCTGAGCAATTGCTGGACGTTTGCAATTTCTCACCTGAGCTCTCTTTAGACTGCGCGAGAGGATGAGCAGAAGATTAGGTGGCTAGAGAAGCCCAGAGCCCCACTGTTCTTAGGCCTACAAAATCGCTTCCAAGGAAGGGTGCTGGCTAGCAACAGCTTTCAGTGCTGGCACTTTTCATCTCTGAGCAATTGCTCGACGTTTGCAATTTCTCACCTGAGCTCTCTTTAGACTGCGCGAGAGGATGAGCAGAAGATTAGGTGGCTAGAGAAGCCCAGAGCCCCACTGTTCTTAGGGCTACAAGAGCGTTTCCAAGGAAGGGTGCTGGCTAGCAACAGCTTTCAGTGCTGGCACTTTTCATCTCTGAGCAATTGCTCGACGTTTGCAATTTCTCAGCTCGTGTCTACGAGACGGAGAGATAGTGATCGTGACGTTTGGTGGGTAGCCAAGCGCAAAGCCCCAGTGTTGCTGCCCCTGTGAAAGCGCTTCCAAGGAAGGGTGCGGGCTAGCAAGAGCTTTCAGTGCTGGCACTTTTCATCTCTGAGCAATTGCTGGACGTTTGCAATTTCTCACCTGAGCTCTCTTTAGACTGCACGAGAGGATGAGCAAAAGATTAGGTGGCTAGAGAAGCCCAGAGCTTCGGAGTTCTTAGGGCTACAAAAGCGTTTCCAAGGAAGGGTGCTGGCTAGCCACAGCTTTCTGTGCTAGCACTTTTCATCTCTGAGCAATTGCTCGACGTTTGCAATTTTTCAGCTCTTATCTACGAGACGGAGAGATAGTGACCGTGACGTTTGGTGGCTAGAGAAGCGCAAAGCCCCAGTGTTGCTGCCCCTGTGAAAGCGCTTCCAAGGAAGGGTGCTGGCTAGCAACAGCTTTCAGTGCTGGCACTTTTCATCTCTGAGCAATTGCTGGACGTTTGCAATTTCTCCCCTGACCTCTCTTTAGACTGCGCGAGAGGATGAGCAGAAGATTAGGTGGCTAGAGAAGCCCAGAGCCGCAGTGTTCTTAGGCCTACAAGAGTGCTTCCAAGGAAGGGTGCTGGCTAGCAACAGCTTTCAGTGCTGGCACTTTTCATCTCTGAGCAATTGCTCGACATTTGCAATTTCTCAGCTCTTTTCTACGAGACGGAGAGATAGTGACCTTGACTTTTTGTGGCTAGAGAAGCGCAAAGCCCCAGTGTTGCTGCGCCTGTGAAAGCGCTTCCAAGGAAGGGTGCTGGCTAGCAACAGCTTTCAGTGCTGGCACTTTTCATCTCTGAGCAATTGCTCGACGTTTGCAATTTCTCACCTGAGCTCTCTTTAGACTGCGCGAGAGGATGAGCAGAAGGTTAGGTGGCTAGAGAAGCACAAAGCCCCAGTGTTCTTAGGCCTACAAAAGCGCTTCCAAGGAAGGGTGCTGGCTAGCAACAGCTTTCAGTGCTGGCACTTTTCATCTCTGAGCAATTGCTCGACGTTTGCAATTTCTCAGCTCGTGTCTACGAGACGGAGAGATAGTGATCGTGACGTTTGGTGGGTAGCCAAGCGCAAAGCCCCAGTGTTGCTGCCCCTGTGAAAGCGCTTCCAAGGAAGGGTGCTGGCTAGCAAGAGCTTTCAGTGCTGGCACTTTTCATCTCTGAGCAATTGCTGGACGTTTGCAATTTCTCACCTGAGCTCTCTTTAGACTGCACGAGAGGATGAGCAAAAGATTAGGTGGCTAGAGAAGCCGAGAGCTTCGGAGTTCTTAGGGCTACAAAAGCGTTTCCAAGGAAGGGTGCTGGCTAGCCACAGCTTTCAGTGCTGGCACTTTTCATCTCTGAGCAATTGCTCGACGTTTGCAATTTCTCACCTGAGCGCTCTTTAGACTGCGCGAGAGGATGAGCAGAAGATTAGGTGGCTAGAGAAGCCCAGAGCCCCACTGTTCTTAGGGCTACAAAAGCGTTTCCAAGGAAGGGGGCTGGCTAGCAACAGCTTTCAGTGCTGGCACTTTTCATCTCTGAGTAATTGCTCGACGTTTGCAATTTCTCAGCTCTTATCTACGAGACAGAGAGATAGTGACCGTGACGTTTGGTGGCTAGAGAAGCGCAAAGCCCCAGTGTTGCTGCGCCTGTGAAAGCGCTTCCAAGGAAGGGTGCTGGCTAGCAACAGCTTTCAGTGCTGGCACTTTTCATCTCTGAGCAATTGCTCGACGTTTGCAATTTCTCACCTGAGATCTCTTTAGACTGCGCGAGAGGATGAGCAGAAGAGTAGGTGGCTAGAGAAGCCCAGAGCCGCAGTGTTCTTAGGCCTACAAAATCGCTTCCAAGGAAGGGTGCTGGCTAGCAACAGCTTTCAGTGCTGGCACTTTTCATCTCTGAGCAATTGCTCGACGTTTGCAATTTTTCAGCTCTTATCTACGAGACGGAGAGATAGTGACCGTGACGTTTGGTGGCTAGAGAAGCGCAAAGCCCCAGTGTTGCTGCCCCTGTGAAAGCGCTTCCAAGGAAGGGTGCTGGCTAGCAACAGCTTTCAGTGCTGGCACTTTTCATCTCTGAGCAATTGCTGGACGTTTGCAATTTCTCCCCTGACCTCTCTTTAGACTGCGCGAGAGGATGAGCAGAAGATTAGGTGGCTAGAGAAGCCCAGAGCCGCAGTGTTCTTAGGCCTACAAGAGTGCTTCCAAGGAAGGGTGCTGGCTAGCAACAGCTTTCAGTGCTGGCACTTTTCATCTCTGAGCAATTGCTCGACATTTGCAATTTCTCAGCTCTTTTCTACGAGACGGAGAGATAGTGACCGTGACGTTTGGTGGGTAGAGAAGCGCAAAGCCCCAGTGTTGCTGCGCCTGTGAAAGCGCTTCCAAGGAAGGGTGCTGGCTAGCAAGAGCTTTCAGTGCTGGCACTTTTCATCTCTGAGCAATTGCTCGACGTTTGCAATTTCTCACCTGAGCTCTCTTTAGACTGCGCGAGAGGATGAGCAGAAGGTTAGGTGGCTAGAGAAGCACAAAGCCCCAGTGTTCTTAGGGCTACAAAAGCGCTTCCAAGGAAGGGTGCTGGCTAGCAACAGCTTTCAGTGCTGGCACTTTTCATCTCTGAGCAATTGCTCGACGTTTGCAATTTCTCAGCTCGTGTCTACGAGACGGAGAGATAGTGATCGTGACGTTTGGTGGGTAGCCAAGCGCAAAGCCCCAGTGTTGCTGCCCCTGTGAAAGCGCTTCCAAGGAAGGGTGCTGGCTAGCAAGAGCTTTCAGTGCTGGCACTTTTCATCTCTGAGCAATTGCTGGACGTTTGCAATTTCTCACCTGAGCTCTCTTTAGACTGCACGAGAGGATGAGCAAAAGATTAGGTGGCTAGAGAAGCCGAGAGCTTCGGAGTTCTTAGGGCTACAAAAGCGTTTCCAAGGAAGGGTGCTGGCTAGCCACAGCTTTCAGTGCTGGCACTTTTCATCTCTGAGCAATTGCTCGACGTTTGCAATTTCTCACCTGAGCGCTCTTTAGACTGCGCGAGAGGATGAGCAGAAGATTAGGTGGCTAGAGAAGCCCAGAGCCCCACTGTTCTTAGGGCTACAAAAGCGTTTCCAAGGAAGGGGGCTGGCTAGCAACAGCTTTCAGTGCTGGCACTTTTCATCTCTGAGTAATTGCTCGACGTTTGCAATTTCTCAGCTCTTATCTACGAGACAGAGAGATAGTGACCGTGACGTTTGGTGGCTAGAGAAGCGCAAAGCCCCAGTGTTGCTGCGCCTGTGAAAGCGCTTCCAAGGAAGGGTGCTGGCTAGCAACAGCTTTCAGTGCTGGCACTTTTCATCTCTGAGCAATTGCTCGACGTTTGCAATTCCTCACCTGAGATCTCTTTAGACTGCGCGAGAGGATGAGCAGAAGAGTAGGTGGCTAGAGAAGCCCAGAGCCGCAGTGTTCTTAGGGCTACAAAAGCGCTTCCAAGGAAGGGTGCTGGCTAGCAACAGCTTTCAGTGCTGGCACTTTTCATCTCTGAGCAATTGCTCGACGTTTGCAATCTCTCACCTGAGCTCTCTTTAGACTGCGCGAGAGGATGAGCAGAAGATTAGGTGGCTAGAGAAGCCCAGAGCCCCAGTGTTCTTAGGCCTACAAGAGTGCTTCCAAGGA
This sequence comes from Sarcoramphus papa, assembly GCA_037962945.1. Lineage (NCBI taxonomy): Eukaryota > Metazoa > Chordata > Aves > Accipitriformes > Cathartidae > Sarcoramphus > Sarcoramphus papa. The sequence continues at coordinate 98,091,109 of CM075586.1, forward strand.
AGGGTGCTGGCTAGCAACAGCTTTCAGTGCTGGCACTTTTCATCTCTGAGCAATTGCTGGACGTTTGCAATTTCTCCCCTGAGCTCTCTTTAGACTGCGCGAGAGGATGAGCAGAAGGTTAGGTGGCTAGAGAAGCGCAAAGCCCCAGTGTTCTTAGGGCTACAAAAGCGCTTCCAAGGAAGGGTGCTGGCTAGCAACAGCTTTCAGTGCTGGCACTTTTCATCTCTGAGCAATTGCTCGACGTTTGCAATTTCTCACCTGAGCTCTCTTTAGACTGCGCGAGAGGATGAGCAGAAGATTAGGTGGCTAGAGAAGCCCAGAGCCCCCCTGTTCTTAGGGCTACAAGAGCGTTTCCAAGGAAGGGGGCTGGCTAGCAACAGCTTTCAGTGCTGGCACTTTTCATCTCTGAGCAATTGCTCGACGTTTGCAATTTCTCAGCTCTTGTCTACGAGACGGAGAGATAGTGATCGTGACGTTTGGTGGGTAGCCAAGCGCAAAGCCCCAGTGTTGCTGCGCCTGTGAAAGCGCTTCCAAGGAAGGGTGCTGGCTAGCAAGAGCTTTCAGTGCTGGCACTTTTCATCTCTGAGCAATTGCTGGACGTTTGCAATTTCTAACCTGAGCTCTCTTTAGACTGCGCGAGAGGATGAGCAAAAGATTAGGTGGCTAGAGAAGCCCAGAGCTTCGGAGTTCTTAGGCCTACAAAAGCGTTTCCAAGGAAGGGTGCTGGCTAGCCACAGCTTTCAGTGCTAGCACTTTTCATCTCTGAGCAATTGCTCGACGTTTGCAATTTTTCAGCTCTTTTCTACGAGACGGAGAGATAGTGACCGTGACGTTTGGTGGCTAGAGAAGCGCAAAGCCCCAGTGTTGCTGCGCCTGTGAAAGCGCTTCCAAGGAAGGGTGCTGGCTAGCAACAGCTTTCAGTGCTGGCACTTTTCATCTCTGAGCAATTGCTGGACGTTTGCAATTTCTCCCCTGACCTCTCTTTAGACTGCGCGAGAGGATGAGCAGAAGATTAGGTGGCTAGAGAAGCCCAGAGCCGCAGTGTTCTTAGGCCTACAAGAGTGCTTCCAAGGAAGGGTGCTGGCTAGCAACAGCTTTCAGTGCTGGCACTTTTCATCTCTGAGCAATTGCTCGACATTTGCAATTTCTCAGCTCTTTTCTACGAGACGGAGAGATAGTGACCGTGACGTTTGGTGGCTAGAGAAGCGCAAAGCCCCAGTGTTGCTGCGCCTGTGAAAGCGCTTCCAAGGAAGGGTGCTGGCTAGCAAGAGCTTTCAGTGCTGGCACTTTTCATCTCTGAGCAATTGCTCGACGTTTGCAATTTCTCACCTGAGCTCTCTTTAGACTGCGCGAGAGGATGAGCAGAAGGTTAGGTGGCTAGAGAAGCACAAAGCCCCAGTGTTCTTAGGCCTACAAAAGCGCTTCCAAGGAAGGGTGCTGGCTAGCAACAGCTTTCAGTGCTGGCACTTTTCATCTCTGAGCAATTGCTCGACGTTTGCAATTTTTCAGCTGTTATCTACGAGACGGAGAGATAGTGACCGTGATGTTTGGTGGGTAGCCAAGCGCAAAGCCCCAGTGTTGCTGCGCCTGTGAAAGCGCTTCCAAGGAAGGGTGCTGGCTAGCAAGAGCTTTCAGTGCTGGCACTTTTCATCTCTGAGCAATTGCTCGACGTTTGCAATTTCTCACCTGAGCGCTCTTTAGACTGCGCGAGAGGATGAGCAGAAGATTAGGTGGCTAGAGAAGCCCAGAGCCCCAGTGTTCTTAGGCCTACAAAAGCGCTTCCAAGGAAGGGTGCTGGCTAGCAACAGCTTTCAGTGCTGGCACTTTTCATCTCTGAGCAATTGCTGGATGTTTGCAATTTCTCACCTGAGCTCTCTTTAGACTGCGCGAGAGGATGAGCAGAAGATTAGGTGGCTAGAGAAGCCCAGAGCCCCACTGTTCTTAGGCCTACAAAATCGCTTCCAAGGAAGGGTGCTGGCTAGCAACAGCTTTCAGTGCTGGCACTTTTCATCTCTGTTCAATTGCTCGACGTTTGCAATTTCTCAGCTCTTATCTACGAGACGGAGAGATAGTGACCGTGACGTTTGGTGGCTAGAGAAGCGCAAAGCCCCAGTGTTGCTGCGCCTGTGAAAGCGCTTCCAAGGAAGGGTGCTGGCTAGCAACAGCTTTCAGTGCTGGCACTTTTCATCTCTGAGCAATTGCTTGACGTTTGCAATTCCTCACCTGAGATCTCTTTAGACTGCGCGAGAGGATGAGCAGAACATTAGGTGGCTAGAGAAGCCCAGAGCCGCAGTGTTCTTAGGGCTACAAAAGCGCTTCCAAGGAAGGGTGCTGGCTAGCAACAGCTTTCAGTGCTGGCACTTTTCATCTCTGAGCAATTGCTGGACGTTTGCAATCTCTCACCTGAGCTCTCTTTAGACTGCGCGAGAGGATGAGCAGAAGGTTAGGTGGCTAGAGAAGCGCAAAGCCCCAGTGTTCTTAGGCCTACAAAAGCGCTTCCAAGGAAGGGTGCTGGCTAGCAACAGCTTTCAGTGCTGGCACTTTTCATCTCTGAGCAATTGCTGGACGTTTGCAATCTCTCACCTGAGATCTCTTTAGACTGCGCGAGAGGATGAGCAGAAGAGTAGGTGGCTAGAGAAGCCCAGAGCCCCACTGTTCTTAGGGCTACAAAAGCGCTTCCAAGGAAGGGTGCTGGCTAGCAACAGCTTTCAGTGCTGGCACTTTTCATCTCTGAGCAATTGCTCGACGTTTGCAATCTCTCACCTGAGCTCTCTTTAGACTGCGCGAGAGGATGAGCAGAAGATTAGGTGGCTAGAGAAGCCCAGAGCCCCAGTGTTCTTAGGCCTACAAGAGTGCTTCCAAGGAAGGGTGCTGGCTAGCAACAGCTTTCAGTGCTGGCACTTTTCATCTCTGAGCAATTGCTGGACGTTTGCAATTTCTCCCCTGAGCTCTCTTTAGACTGCGCGAGAGGATGAGCAGAAGGTTAGGTGGCTAGAGAAGCGCAAAGCCCCAGTGTTCTTAGGGCTACAAAAGCGCTTCCAAGGAAGGGTGCTGGCTAGCAACAGCTTTCAGTGCTGGCACTTTTCATCTCTGAGCAATTGCTCGACGTTTGCAATTTCTCACCTGAGCTCTCTTTAGACTGCGCGAGAGGATGAGCAGAAGATTAGGTGGCTAGAGAAGCCCAGAGCCCCCCTGTTCTTAGGGCTACAAGAGCGTTTCCAAGGAAGGGGGCTGGCTAGCAACAGCTTTCAGTGCTGGCACTTTTCATCTCTGAGCAATTGCTCGACGTTTGCAATTTCTCAGCTCGTGTCTACAAGACGGAGAGATAGTGATCGTGACGTTTGGTGGGTAGCCAAGCGCAAAGCCCCAGTGTTGCTGCGCCTGTGAAAGCGCTTCCAAGGAAGGGTGCTGGCTAGCAAGAGCTTTCAGTGCTGGCACTTTTCATCTCTGAGCAATTGCTGGACGTTTGCAATTTCTAACCTGAGCTCTCTTTAGACTGCGCGAGAGGATGAGCAAAAGATTAGGTGGCTAGAGAAGCCCAGAGCTTCGGAGTTCTTAGGCCTACAAAAGCGTTTCCAAGGAAGGGTGCTGGCTAGCCACAGCTTTCTGTGCTAGCACTTTTCATCTCTGAGCAATTGCTCGACGTTTGCAATTTTTCAGCTCTTATCTACGAGACGGAGAGATAGTGACCGTGACGTTTGGTGGCTAGAGAAGCGCAAAGCCCCAGTGTTGCTGCGCCTGTGAAAGCGCTTCCAAGGAAGGGTGCTGGCTAGCAACAGCTTTCAGTGCTGGCACTTTTCATCTCTGAGCAATTGCTGGACGTTTGCAATTTCTCCCCTGACCTCTCTTTAGACTGCGCGAGAGGATGAGCAGAAGATTATGTGGCTAGAGAAGCCCAGAGCCCCAGTGTTCTTAGGGCTACAAGAGCGCTTCCAAGGAAGGGTGCTGGCTAGCAAGAGCTTTCAGTGCTGGCACTTTTCATCTCTGAGCAATTGCTCGACATTTGCAATTTCTCAGCTCTTTTCTACGAGACGGAGAGATAGTGACCGTGACGTTTGGTGGCTAGAGAAGCGCAAAGCCCCAGTGTTGCTGCGCCTGTGAAAGCGCTTCCAAGGAAGGGTGCTGGCTAGCAAGAGCTTTCAGTGCTGGCACTTTTCATCTCTGAGCAATTGCTCGACGTTTGCAATTTCTCACCTGAGCTCTCTTTAGACTGCGCGAGAGGATGAGCAGAAGGTTAGGTGGCTAGAGAAGCACAAAGCCCCAGTGTTCTTAGGGCTACAAAAGCGCTTCCAAGGAAGGGTGCTGGCTAGCAAGAGCTTTCAGTGCTGGCACTTTTCATCTCTGAGCAATTGCTCGACGTTTCCAATTTCTCAGCTCGTGTCTACGAGACGGAGAGATAGTGATCGTGACGTTTGGTGGGTAGCCAAGCGCAAAGCCCCAGTGTTGCTGCGCCTGTGAAAGCGCTTCCAAGGAAGGGTGCTGGCTAGCAAGAGCTTTCAGTGCTGGCACTTTTCATCTCTGAGCAATTGCTGGACGTTTGCAATTTCTAACCTGAGCTCTCTTTAGACTGCGCGAGAGGATGAGCAAAAGATTAGGTGGCTAGAGAAGCCCAGAGCTTCGGAGTTCTTAGGCCTACAAAAGCGTTTCCAAGGAAGGGTGCTGGCTAGCCACAGCTTTCTGTGCTAGCACTTTTCATCTCTGAGCAATTGCTCGACGTTTGCAATTTTTCAGCTCTTATCTACGAGACGGAGAGATAGTGACCGTGACGTTTGGTGGCTAGAGAAGCGCAAAGCCCCAGTGTTGCTGCCCCTGTGAAAGCGCTTCCAAGGAAGGGTGCTGGCTAGCAACAGCTTTCAGTGCTGGCACTTTTCATCTCTGAGCAATTGCTGGACGTTTGCAATTTCTCCCCTGACCTCTCTTTAGACTGCGCGAGAGGATGAGCAGAAGAGTAGGTGGCTAGAGAAGCCCAGAGCCGCAGTGTTCTTAGGCCTACAAGAGTGCTTCCAAGGAAGGGTGCTGGCTAGCAACAGCTTTCAGTGCTGGCACTTTTCATCTCTGAGCAATTGCTCGACATTTGCAATTTCTCAGCTCTTTTCTACGAGACGGAGAGATAGTGACCGTGACGTTTGGTGGCTAGAGAAGCGAAAAGCCCCAGTGTTGCTGCGCCTGTGAAAGCGCTTCCAAGGAAGGGTGCTGGCTAGCAACAGCTTTCAGTGCTGGCACTTTTCATCTCTGAGCAATTGCTCGACGTTTGCAATTTCTCCCCTGAGCTCTCTTTAGACTGCGCGAGAGGATGAGCAGAAGGTTAGGTGGCTAGAGAAGCACAAAGCCCCAGTGTTCTTAGGCCTACAAAAGCGCTTCCAAGGAAGGGTGCTGGCTAGCAACAGCTTTCAGTGCTGGCACTTTTCATCTCTGAGCAATTGCTCGACGTTTGCAATTTCTCAGCTCGTGTCTACGAGACGGAGAGATAGTGATCGTGACGTTTGGTGGCTAGCCAAGCGCAAAGCCCCAGTGTTGCTGCGCCTGTGAAAGCGCTTCCAAGGAAGGGTGCTGGCTAGCAAGAGCTTTCAGTGCTGGCACTTTTCATCTCTGAGCAATTGCTGGACGTTTGCAATTTCTCACCTGAGCTCTCTTTAGACTGCACGAGAGGATGAGCAAAAGATTAGGTGGCTAGAGAAGCCCAGAGCTTCGGAGTTCTTAGGGCTACAAAAGCGTTTCCAAGGAAGGGTGCTGGCTAGCCACAGCTTTCAGTGCTGGCACTTTTCATCTCTGAGCAATTGCTCGACGTTTGCAATTTCTCACCTGAGCGCTCTTTAGACTGCGCGAGAGGATGAGCAGAAGATTAGGTGGCTAGAGAAGCCCAGAGCCCCACTGTTCTTAGGGCTACAAAAGCGTTTCCAAGGAAGGGGGCTGGCTAGCAACAGCTTTCAGTGCTGGCACTTTTCATCTCTGAGTAATTGCTCGACGTTTGCAATTTCTCAGCTCTTATCTACGAGACGGAGAGATAGTGACCGTGACGTTTGGTGGCTAGAGAAGCGCAAAGCCCCAGTGTTGCTGCGCCTGTGAAAGCGCTTCCAAGGAAGGGTGCTGGCTAGCAACAGCTTTCAGTGCTGGCACTTTTCATCTCTGAGCAATTGCTCGACGTTTGCAATTCCTCACCTGAGATCTCTTTAGACTGCGCGAGAGGATGAGCAGAAGATTAGGTGGCTAGAGAAGCCCAGAGCCCCAGTGTTCTTAGGCCTACAAGAGTGCTTCCAAGGAAGGGTGCTGGCTAGCAACAGCTTTCAGTGCTGGCACTTTTCATCTCTGAGCAATTGCTCGACGTTTGCAATTTCTCCCCTGAGCTCTCTTTAGACTGCGCGAGAGGATGAGCAGAAGGTTAGGTGGCTAGAGAAGCGCAAAGCCCCAGTGTTCTTAGGCCTACAAAAGCGCTTCCAAGGAAGGGTGCTGGCTAGCAACAGCTTTCAGTGCTGGCACTTTTCATCTCTGAGCAATTGCTCGACGTTTGCAATTTCTCACCTGAGCTCTCTTTAGACTGCGCGAGAGGATGAGCAGAAGATTAGGTGGCTAGAGAAGCCCAGAGCCCCCCTGTTCTTAGGGCTACAAGAGCGTTTCCAAGGAAGGGGGCTGGCTAGCAACAGCTTTCAGTGCTGGCACTTTTCATCTCTGAGCAATTGCTCGACGTTTGCAATTTCTCAGCTCGTGTCTACGAGACGGAGAGATAGTGATCGTGACGTTTGGTGGGTAGCCAAGCGCAAAGCCCCAGTGTTGCTGCGCCTGTGAAAGCGCTTCCAAGGAAGGGTGCTGGCTAGCAAGAGCTTTCAGTGCTGGCACTTTTCATCTCTGAGCAATTGCTGGACGTTTGCAATTTCTAACCTGAGCTCTCTTTAGACTGCGCGAGAGGATGAGCAAAAGATTAGGTGGCTAGAGAAGCCCAGAGCTTCGGAGTTCTTAGGCCTACAAAAGCGTTTCCAAGGAAGGGTGCTGGCTAGCCACAGCTTTCTGTGCTAGCACTTTTCATCTCTGAGCAATTGCTCGACGTTTGCAATTTTTCAGCTCTTATCTACGAGACGGAGAGATAGTGACCGTGATGTTTGGTGGCTAGAGAAGCGCAAAGCCCCAGTGTTGCTGCCCCTGTGAAAGCGCTTCCAAGGAAGGGTGCTGGGTAGCAACAGCTTTCAGTGCTGGCACTTTTCATCTCTGAGCAATTGCTGGACGTTTGCAATTTCTCCCCTGACCTCTCTTTAGACTGCGCGAGAGGATGAGCAGAAGATTAGGTGGCTAGAGAAGCCCAGAGCCGCAGTGTTCTTAGGCCTACAAGAGTGCTTCCAAGGAAGGGTGCTGGCTAGCAACAGCTTTCAGTGCTGGCACTTTTAATCTCTGAGCAATTGCTCGACATTTGCAATTTCTCAGCTCTTGTCTACGAGACGGAGAGATAGTGACCGTGACGTTTGGTGGCTAGAGAAGCGCAAAGCCCCAGTGTTGCTGCGCCTGTGAAAGCGCTTCCAAGGAAGGGTGCTGGCTAGCAAGAGCTTTCAGTGCTGGCACTTTTCATCTCTGAGCAATTGCTGGACATTTGCAATTTCTCACCTGAGCTCTCTTTAGACTGCACGAGAGGATGAGCAAAAGATTAGGTGGCTAGAGAAGCCCAGAGCTTCGGAGTTCTTAGGGCTACAAAAGCGTTTCCAAGGAAGGGTGCTGGCTAGCCACAGCTTTCAGTGCTGGCACTTTTCATCTCTGAGCAATTGCTCGACGTTTGCAATTTCTCACCTGAGCGCTCTTTAGACTGCGCGAGAGGATGAGCAGAAGATTAGGTGGCTAGAGAAGCCCAGAGCCCCAGTGTTCTTAGGGCTACAAGAGCGTTTCCAAGGAAGGGTGCTGGCTAGCAACAGCTTTCAGTGCTGGCACTTTTCATCTCTGAGCAATTGCTGGATGTTTGCAATTTCTCACCTGAGCGCTCTTTAGACTGCGCGAGAGGATGAGCAGAAGATTAGGTGGCTAGAGAAGCCCAGAGCCCCACTGTTCTTAGGGCTACAAAAGCGCTTCCAAGGAAGGGTGCTGGCTAGCCACAGCTTTCAGTGCTGGCACTTTTCATGTTTGAGTAATTGCTCGACGTTTGCAATTTCTCAGCTCTTATCTACCAGACGGAGAGATAGTGACCGTGACGTTTGGTGGCTAGAGAAGTGCAAAGCCCCAGTGTTGCTGCGCCTGTGAAAGCGCTTCCAAGGAAGGGTGCTGGCTAGCAAGAGCTTTCAGTGCTGGCACTTTTCATCTCTGAGCAATTGCTCGACGTTTGCAATTTCTCACCTGAGCTCTCTTTAGACTGCGCGAGAGGATGAGCAGAAGATTAGGTGGCTAGAGAAGCCCAGAGCCCCCCTGTTCTTAGGGCTACAAGAGCGTTTCCAAGGAAGGGGGCTGGCTAGCAACAGCTTTCAGTGCTGGCACTTTTCATCTCTGAGCAATTGCTCGACGTTTGCAATTTCTCAGCTCTTGTCTACGAGACGGAGAGATAGTGATCGTGACGTTTGGTGGGTAGCCAAGCGCAAAGCCCCAGTGTTGCTGCGCCTGTGAAAGCGCTTCCAAGGAAGGGTGCTGGCTAGCAAGAGCTTTCAGTGCTGGCACTTTTCATCTCTGAGCAATTGCTGGACGTTTGCAATTTCTCACCTGAGCTCTCTTTAGACTGCGCGAGAGGATGAGCAAAAGATTAGGTGGCTAGAGAAGCCCAGAGCTTCGGAGTTCTTAGGGCTACAAAAGCGTTTCCAAGGAAGGGTGCTGGCTAGCCACAGCTTTCTGTGCTAGCACTTTTCATCTCTGAGCAATTGCTCGACGTTTGCAATTTTTCAGCTCTTATCTACGAGACGGAGAGATAGTGACCGTGACGTTTGGTGGGTAGAGAAGCGCAAAGCCCCAGTGTTGCTGCGCCTGTGAAAGCGCTTCCAAGGAAGGGTGCTGGCTAGCAACAGCTTTCAGTGCTGGCACTTTTCATCTCTGAGCAATTGCTCGACGTTTGCAATTTCTCCCCTGACCTCTCTTTAGACTGCGCGAGAGGATGAGCAGAAGATTAGGTGGCTAGAGAAGCCCAGAGCCCCAGTGTTCTTAGGCCTACAAGAGTGCTTCCAAGGAAGGGTGCTGGCTAGCAACAGCTTTCAGTGCTGGCACTTTTCATCTCTGAGCAATTGCTCGACATTTGCAATTTCTCAGCTCTTTTCTACGAGACGGAGAGATAGTGACCGTGACGTTTGGTGGCTAGAGAAGCGCAAAGCCCCAGTGTTGCTGCGCCTGTGAAAGCGCTTCCAAGGAAGGGTGCTGGCTAGCAAGAGCTTTCAGTGCTGGCACTTTTCATCTCTGAGCAATTGCTCGACGTTTGCAATTTCTCACCTGAGCTCTCTTTAGACTGCGCGAGAGGATGAGCAGAAGGTTAGGTGGCTAGAGAAGCGCAAAGCCCCAGTGTTCTTAGGCCTACAAAAGCACTTCCAAGGAAGGGTGCTGGCTAGCAACAGCTTTCAGTGCTGGCACTTTTCATCTCTGAGCAATTGCTCGACGTTTGCAATTTCTCACCTGAGCTCTCTTTAGACTGCGCGAGAGGATGAGCAGAAGATTAGGTGGCTAGAGAAGCCCAGAGCCCCACTGTTCTTAGGGCTACAAAAGCGTTTCCAAGGAAGGGGGCTGGCTAGCAACAGCTTTCAGTGCTGGCACTTTTCATCTCTGAGCAATTGCTCGACGTTTGCAATTTCTCAGCTCGTGTCTATGAGACGGAGAGATAGTGATCGTGACGTTTGGTGGGTAGCCAAGCGCAAAGCCCCAGTGTTGCTGCGCCTGTGAAAGCGCTTCCAAGGAAGGGTGCTGGCTAGCAAGACCTTTCAGTGCTGGCACTTTTCATCTCTGAGCAATTTCTGGACGTTTGCAATTTCTCACCTGAGCTCTCTTTAGACTGCACGAGAGGATGAGCAAAAGATTAGGTGGCTAGAGAAGCCCAGAGCTTCGGAGTTCTTAGGGCTACAAAAGCGCATCCAAGGAAGGGTGCTGGCTAGCCACAGCTTTCAGTGCTGGCACTTTTCATCTCTGAGCAATTGCTCGACGTTTGCAATTTCTTACCTGAGCGCTCTTTAGACTGCGCGAGAGGATGAGCAGAAGATTAGGTGGCTAGAGAAGCCCAGAGCCCCACTGTTCTTAGGGCTACAAAAGCGCTTCCAAGGAAGGGTGCTGGCTAGCCACAGCTTTCAGTGCTGGCACTTTTCATGTTTGAGTAATTGCTCGACGTTTGCAATTTCTCAGCTCTTATCTACCAGACGGAGAGATAGTGACCGTGACGTTTGGTGGCTAGAGAAGTGCAAAGCCCCAGTGTTGCTGCGCCTGTGAAAGCGCTTCCAAGGAAGGGTGCTGGCTAGCAATAGCTTTCAGTGCTGGCACTTTTCATCTCTGAGCAATTGCTCGACATTTGCAATTTCTCAGCTCTTTTCTACGAGACGGAGATATAGTGACCGTGATGTTTGGTGGGTAGAGAAGCGCGAAGCCCCAGTGTTGCTGCGCCTGTGAAAGCGCTTCCAAGGAAGGGTGCTGGCTAGCAAGAGCTTTCAGTGCTGGCACTTTTCATCTCTGAGCAATTGCTGGACGTTTGCAATTTCTCCCCTGAGCTCTCTTTAGACTGCGCGAGAGGATGAGCAGAAGGTTAGGTGGCTAGAGAAGCGCAAAGCCCCAGTGTTCTTAGGCCTACAAAAGTGCTTCCAAGGAAGGGTGCTGGCTAGCAACAGCTTTCAGTGCTGGCACTTTTCATCTCTGAGCAATTGCTCGACGTTTGCAATTTCTCACCTGAGCGCTCTTTAGACTGCGCGAGAGGATGAGCAGAAGGTTAGGTGGCTAGAGAAGCGCAAAGCCCCAGTGTTCTTAGGCCTACAAAAGCGTTTCCAAGGAAGGGTGCTGGCTAGCAACAGCTTTCAGTGCTGGCACTTTTCATCTCTGAGCAATTGCTCGACGTTTGCAATTTCTCAGCTCGTGTCTACGAGACGGAGAGATAGTGATCGTGACGTTTGGTGGCTAGCCAAGCGCAAAGCCCCAGTGTTGCTGCGCCTGTGAAAGCGCTTCCAAGGAAGGGTGCTGGCTAGCAAGAGCTTTCAGTGCTGGCACTTTTCATCTCTGAGCAATTGCTGGACGTTTGCAATTTCTAACCTGAGCTCTCTTTAGACTGCACGAGAGGATGAGCAAAAGATTAGGTGGCTAGAGAAGCCCAGAGCTTCGGAGTTCTTAGGGCTACAAAAGCGTTTCCAAGGAAGGGTGCTGGCTAGCAACAGCTTTCTGTGCTAGCACTTTTCATCTCTGAGCAATTGCTCGACGTTTGCAATTTTTCAGCTCTTATCTACGAGACGGAGAGATAGTGACCGTGACGTTTGGTGGCTAGAGAAGCGCAAAGCCCCAGTGTTGCTGCGCCTGTGAAAGCGCTTCCAAGGAAGGGTGCTGGCTAGCAACAGCTTTCAGTGCTGGCACTTTTCATCTCTGAGCAATTGCTCGACGTTTGCAATTTCTCCCCTGAGCTCTCTTTAGACTGCACGAGAGGATGAGCAGAAGATTAGGTGGCTAGAGAAGCCCAGAGCCCCAGTGTTCTTAGGCCTACAAAAGCGCTTCCAAGGAAGGGTGCTGGCTAGCCACAGCTTTCAGTGCTGGCACTTTTCATCTCTGAGCAATTGCTCGACGTTTGCAATTTATCAGCTCGTGTCTACGAGAAGGAAAGACAGTGACCATGACGTTTGGTGGGTAGAGAAGCGCAAAGCCCCAGTGTTGCTGCGCCTGTGAAAGCGCTTCCAAGGAAGGGTGCTGGCTAGCAACAGCTTTCAGTGCTGGCACTTTTCATCTCTGAGCAATTGCTCGACGTTTGCAATTCCTCACCTGAGATCTCTTTAGACTGCGCGAGAGGATGAGCAGAAGATTAGGTGGCTAGAGAAGCCCAGAGCCCCACTGTTCTTAGGGCTACAAAAGCACTTCCAAGGAAGGGTGCTGGCTAGCAACAGCTTTCAGTGCTGGCACTTTTCATCTCTGAGCAATTGCTCGACGTTTGCAATTTCTCAGCTCTTGTCTACGAAACAGAGAGATAGTGACCGTGACGTTTGGTGGCTAGAGAAGCGCAAAGCCCCAGTGTTGCTGCGCCTGTGAAAGCGCTTCCAAGGAAGGGTGCTGGCTAGCAAGAGCTTTCAGTGCTGGCACTTTTCATCTCTGAGCAATTGCTCGACGTTTGCAATTTCTCACCTGAGCTCTCTTTAGACTGCGCGAGAGGATGAGCAGAAGGTTAGGTGGCTAGAGAAGCGCAAAGCCCCAGTGTTCTTAGGGCTACAAAAGCGCTTCCAAGGAAGGGTGCTGGCTAGCAACAGCTTTCAGTGCTGCCACTTTTCATCTCTGAGCAATTGCTCGACGTTTGCAATTTCTCACCTGAGCTCTCTTTTGACTGCGCGAGAGGATGAGCAGAAGATTAGGTGGCTAGAGAAGCCCAGAGCCCCACTGTTCTTAGGGCTACAAAAGCGTTTCCAAGGAAGGGGGCTGGCTAGCAACAGCTTTCAGTGCTGGCACTTTTCATCTCTGAGCAATTGCTCGACGTTTGCAATTTCTCAGCTCGTGTCTACGAGACGGAGAGATAGTGATCGTGACGTTTGGTGGCTAGCCAAGCGCAAAGCCCCAGTGTTGCTGTGCCTGTGAAAGCGCTTCCAAGGAAGGGTGCTGGCTAGCAAGAGCTTTCAGTGCTGGCACTTTTCATCTCTGAGCAATTGCTGGACATTTGCAATTTCTCACCTGAGCTCTCTTTAGACTGCACGAGAGGATGAGCAAAAGATTAGGTGGCTAGAGAAGCCCAGAGCTTCGGAGTTCTTAGGGCTACAAAAGCGTTTCCAAGGAAGGGTGCTGGCTAGCCACAGCTTTCAGTGCTGGCACTTTTCATCTCTGAGCAATTGCTCGACGTTTGCAATTTCTCACCTGAGCGCTCTTTAGACTGCGCGAGAGGATGAGCAGAAGATGAGGTGGCTAGAGAAGCCCAGAGCCCCAGTGTTCTTAGGCCTACAAAAGCGTTTCCAAGGAAGGGGGCTGGCTAGCAACAGCTTTCAGTGCTGGCACTTTTCATCTCTGAGTAATTGCTCGACGTTTGCAATTTCTCAGCTCTTATCTACGAGACGGAGAGATAGTGACCGTGACGTTTGGTGGCTAGAGAAGCGCAAAGCCCCAGTGTTGCTGCGCCTGTGAAAGCGCTTCCAAGGAAGGGTGCTGGCTAGCAACAGCTTTCAGTGCTGGCACTTTTCATCTCTGAGCAATTGCTGGACGTTTGCAATTTCTCCCCTGAGCTCTCTTTAGACTGCGCGAGAGGATGAGCAGAAGGTTAGGTGGCTAGAGAAGCGCAAAGCCCCAGTGTTCTTAGGCCTACAAAAGCGCTTCCAAGGAAGGGTGCTGGGTAGCAACAGCTTTCAGTGCTGGCACTTTTCATCTCTGAGCAATTGCTGGACGTTTGCAATTTCTCCCCTGACCTCTCTTTAGAATGCGCGAGAGGATGAGCAGAAGATTAGGTGGCTAGAGAAGCCCAGAGCCCCACTGTTCTTAGGGCTACAAGAGTGCTTCCAAGGAAGGGTGCTGGCTAGCAACAGCTTTCAGTGCTGGCACTTTTAATCTCTGAGCAATTGCTCGACATTTGCAATTTCTCAGCTCTTGTCTACGAGACGGAGAGATAGTGACCGTGATGTTTGGTGGCTAGCCAAGCGCAAAGCCCCAGTGTTGCTGCGCCTGTGAAAGCGCTTCCAAGGAAGGGTGCTGGCTAGCAAGAGCTTTCAGTGCTGGCACTTTTCATCTCTGAGCAATTGCTGGACATTTGCAATTTCTCACCTGAGCTCTCTTTAGACTGCACGAGAGGATGAGCAAAAGATTAGGTGGCTAGAGAAGCCCAGAGCTTCGGAGTTCTTAGGGCTACAAAAGCGTTTCCAAGGAAGGGTGCTGGCTAGCAACAGCTTTCAGTGCTGGCACTTTTCATCTCTGAGCAATTGCTCGACATTTGCAATTTCTCAGCTCTTTTCTACGAGACGGAGAGATAGTGACCGTGACGTTTGGTGGCTAGAGAAGCGCAAAGCCCCAGTGTTGCTGCGCCTGTGAAAGCGCTTCCAAGGAAGGGTGCTGGCTAGCAAGAGCTTTCAGTGCTGGCACTTTTCATCTCTGAGCAAGTGCTCGACTTTTGCAATTTCTCACCTGAGCTCTCTTTAGACTGCGCGAGAGGATGAGCAGAAGGTTAGGTGGCTAGAGAAGCGCAAAGCCCCAGTGTTCTTAGGCCTACAAAAGCACTTCCAAGGAAGGGTGCTGGCTAGCAACAGCTTTCAGTGCTGGCACTTTTCATCTCTGAGCAATTGCTCGACGTTTGCAATTTCTCACCTGAGCTCTCTTTAGACTGCGCGAGAGGATGAGCAGAAGATTAGGTGGCTAGAGAAGCCCAGAGCGCCACTGTTCTTAGGGCTACAAAAGCGTTTCCAAGGAAGGGGGCTGGCTAGCAACAGCTTTCAGTGCTGGCACTTTTCATCTCTGAGCAATTGCTCGACGTTTGCAATTTCTCAGCTCGTGTCTACGAGACGGAGAGATAGTGATCGTGACGTTTGGTGGGTAGCCAAGCGCAAAGCCCCAGTGTTGCTGCCCCTGTGAAAGCGCTTCCAAGGAAGGGTGCTGGCTAGCAAGACCTTTCAGTGCTGGCACTTTTCATCTCTGAGCAATTTCTGGACGTTTGCAATTTCTCACCTGAGCTCTCTTTAGACTGCACGAGAGGATGAGCAAAAGATTAGGTGGCTAGAGAAGCCCAGAGCTTCGGAGTTCTTAGGGCTACAAAAGCGCATCCAAGGAAGGGTGCTGGCTAGCCACAGCTTTCAGTGCTGGCACTTTTCATCTCTGAGCAATTGCTCGACGTTTGCAATTTCTTACCTGAGCGCTCTTTTGACTGCGCGAGAGGATGAGCAGAAGATTAGGTGGCTAGAGAAGCCCAGAGCCCCAGTGTTCTTAGGGCTACAAAAGCGCTTCCAAGGAAGGGTGCTGGCTAGCAACAGCTTTCAGTGCTGGCACTTTTCATCTCTGAGCAATTGCTCGACGTTTGCAATTTCTTACCTGAGCGCTCTTTAGACTGCGCGAGAGGATGAGCAGAAGATTAGGTGGCTAGAGAAGCCCAGAGCCCCAGTGTTCTTAGGGCTACAAAAGCGCTTCCAAGGAAGGGTGCTGGCTAGCCACAGCTTTCAGTGCTGGCACTTTTCATGTTTGAGTAATTGCTCGACGTTTGCAATTTCTCAGCTCTTATCTACCAGACGGAGAGATAGTGACCGTGACGTTTGGTGGCTAGAGAAGTGCAAAGCCCCAGTGTTGCTGCGCCTGTGAAAGCGCTTCCAAGGAAGGGTGCTGGCTAGCAATAGCTTTCAGTGCTGGCACTTTTCATCTCTGAGCAATTGCTCGACATTTGCAATTTCTCAGCTCTTTTCTACGAGACGGAGAGATAGTGACCGTGATGTTTGGTGGGTAGAGAAGCGCGAAGCCCCAGTGTTGCTGCGCCTGTGAAAGCGCTTCCAAGGAAGGGTGCTGGCTAGCAACAGCTTTCAGTGCTGGCACTTTTCATCTCTGAGCAATTGCTGGACGTTTGCAATTTCTCCCCTGAGCTCTCTTTAGACTGCGCGAGAGGATGAGCAGAAGGTTAGGTGGCTAGAGAAGCGCAAAGCCCCAGTGTTCTTAGGCCTACAAAAGCGCTTCCAAGGAAGGGTGCTGGCTAGCAACAGCTTTCAGTGCTGGCACTTTTCATCTCTGAGCAATTGCTCGACGTTTGCAATTTCTCACCTGAGCGCTCTTTAGACTGCGCGAGAGGATGAGCAGAAGGTTAGGTGGCTAGAGAAGCGCAAAGCCCCAGTGTTCTAAAGGCTACAAGAGCGCTTCCAAGGAAGGGTGCTGGCTAGCAACAGCTTTCAGTGCTGGCACTTTTCATCTCTGAGCAATTGCTCGACGTTTGCAATTTCTCAGCTCGTGTCTACGAGACGGAGAGATAGTGATCGTGACGTTTGGTGGCTAGCCAAGCGCAAAGCCCCAGTGTTGCTGCGCCTGTGAAAGCGCTTCCAAGGAAGGGTGCTGGCTAGCAAGAGCTTTCAGTGCTGGCACTTTTCATCTCTGAGCAATTGCTGGACGTTTGCAATTTCTAACCTGAGCTCTCTTTAGACTGCACGAGAGGATGAGCAAAAGATTAGGTGGCTAGAGAAGCCCAGAGCTTCGGAGTTCTTAGGGCTACAAGAGCGTTTCCAAGGAAGGGTGCTGGCTAGCCACAGCTTTCAGTGCTGGCACTTTTCATCTCTGAGCAATTGCTCGACGTTTGCAATTTTTCAGCTCTTATCTACGAGACGGAGAGATAGTGACCGTGACGTTTGGTGGGTAGAGAAGCGCAAAGCCCCAGTGTTGCTGCGCCTGTGAAAGCGCTTCCAAGGAAGGGTGCTGGCTAGCAACAGCTTTCAGTGCTGGCACTTTTCATCTCTGAGCAATTGCTCGACGTTTGCAATTTCTCCCCTGAGCTCTCTTTAGACTGCACGAGAGGATGAGCAGAAGATTAGGTGGCTAGAGAAGCCCAGAGCCCCAGTGTTCTTAGGCCTACAAAAGCGCTTCCAAGGAAGGGTGCTGGCTAGCCACAGCTTTCAGTGCTGGCACTTTTCATCTCTGAGCAATTGCTCGACGTTTGCAATTTATCAGCTCGTGTCTACGAGAAGGAAAGACAGTGACCATGACGTTTGGTGGGTAGAGAAGCGCAAAGCCCCAGTGTTGCTGCGCCTGTGAAAGCGCTTCCAAGGAAGGGTGCTGGCTAGCAAGAGCTTTCAGTGCTGGCACTTTTCATCTCTGAGCAATTGCTCGACGTTTGCAATTCCTCACCTGAGATCTCTTTAGACTGCGCGAGAGGATGAGCAGAAGATTAGGTGGCTAGAGAAGCCCAGAGCCCCACTGTTCTTAGGGCTACAAAAGCACTTCCAAGGAAGGGTGCTGGCTAGCAACAGCTTTCAGTGCTGGCACTTTTCATCTCTGAGCAATTGCTCGACGTTTGCAATTTCTCAGCTCTTGTCTACGAAACAGAGAGATAGTGACCGTGACGTTTGGTGGGTAGAGAAGCGCAAAGCCCCAGTGTTGCTGCGCCTGTGAAAGCGCTTCCAAGGAAGGGTGCTGGCTAGCAAGAGCTTTCAGTGCTGGCACTTTTCATCTCTGAGCAATTGCTCGACGTTTGCAATTTCTCCCCTGACCTCTCTTTAGACTGCGCGAGAGGATGAGCAGAAGATTAGGTGGCTAGAGAAGCCCAGAGCCGCAGTGTTCTTAGGGCTACAAGAGCGCTTCCAAGGAAGGCTGCTGGCTAGCAACAGCTTTCAGTGCTGGCACTTTTCATCTCTGAGCAATTGCTCGACATTTGCAATTTTTCAGCTCTTATCTACGAGACGGAGAGATAGTGACCGTGACGTTTGGTGGGTAGAGAAGCGCAAAGCCCCAGTGTTGCTGCGCCTGTGAAAGCGCTTCCAAGGAAGGGTGCTGGCTAGCAAGAGCTTTCAGTGCTGGCACTTTTCATCTCTGAGCAATTGCTCGACGTTTGCAATTTCTCACCTGAGCTCTCTTTAGACTGCGCGAGAGGATGAGCAGAAGGTTAGGTGGCTAGAGAAGCGCAAAGCCCCAGTGTTCTTAGGCCTACAAAAGCGCTTCCAAGGAAGGGTGCTGGCTAGCAACAGCTTTCAGTGCTGGCACTTTTCATCTCTGAGCAATTGCTCGACGTTTGCAATTTCTCACCTGAGCTCTCTTTTGACTGCGCGAGAGGATGAGCAGAAGATTAGGTGGCTAGAGAAGCCCAGAGCGCCACTGTTCTTAGGGCTACAAAAGCGTTTCCAAGGAAGGGGGCTGGCTAGCAACAGCTTTCAGTGCTGGCACTTTTCATCTCTGAGCAATTGCTCGACGTTTGCAATTTCTCAGCTCGTGTCTACGAGACGGAGAGATAGTGATCGTGACGTTTGGTGGGTAGCCAAGCGCAAAGCCCCAGTGTTGCTGTGCCTGTGAAAGCGCTTCCAAGGAAGGGTGCTGGCTAGCAAGAGCTTTCAGTGCTGGCACTTTTCATCTCTGAGCAATTGCTGGACGTTTGCAATTTCTCCCCTGACCTCTCTTTAGACTGCACGAGAGGATGAGCAAAAGATTAGGTGGCTAGAGAAGCCCAGAGCTTCGGAGTTCTTAGGGCTACAAAAGCGCATCCAAGGAAGGGTGCTGGCTAGCAACAGCTTTCAGTGCTGGCACTTTTCATCTCTGAGCAATTGCTCGACGTTTGCAATTTCAAACCTGAGCGCTCTTTTGACTGCGCGAGAGGATGAGCAGAAGATTAGGTGGCTAGAGAAGCCCAGAGCCCCACTGTTCTTAGGGCTACAAAAGCGCTTCCAAGGAAGGGTGCTGGCTAGCAACAGCTTTCAGTGCTGCCACTTTTCATCTCTGAGCAATTGCTGGATGTTTGCAATTTCTTACCTGAGCTCTCTTTAGACTGCGCGAGAGGATGAGCAGAAGATTAGGTGGCTAGAGAAGCCCAGAGCCGCAGTGTTCTTAGGGCTACAAAAGCGCTTCCAAGGAAGGCTGCTGGCTAGCAACAGCTTTCAGTGCTGGCACTTTTCATGTTTGAGTAATTGCTCGACGTTTGCAATTTCTCAGCTCTTATCTACGAGACAGAGAGATAGTGACCGTGACGTTTGGTGGCTAGAGAAGTGCAAAGCCCCAGTGTTGCTGCGCCTGTGAAAGCGCTTCCAAGGAAGGGTGCTGGCTAGCAAGAGCTTTCAGTGCTGGCACTTTTCATCTCTGAGCAATTGCTCGACGTTTGCAATTTCTCACCTGAGCTCTCTTTAGACTGCGCGAGAGGATGAGCAGAAGATTAGGTGGCTAGAGAAGCCCAGAGCCCCACTGTTCTTAGGGCTACAAGAGCGTTTCCAAGGAAGGGGGCTGGCTAGCAACAGCTTTCAGTGCTGGCACTTTTCATCTCTGAGCAATTGCTCGACGTTTGCAATTTCTCAGCTCGTGTCTACGAGACGGAGAGATAGTGATCGTGACGTTTGGTGGGTAGCCAAGCGCAAAGCCCCAGTGTTGCTGTGCCTGTGAAAGCGCTTCCAAGGAAGGGTGCTGGCTAGCAACAGCTTTCAGTGCTGGCACTTTTCATCTCTGAGCAATTGCTCGACGTTTGCAATTTCTCCCCTGAGCTCTCTTTAGACTGCACGAGAGGATGAGCAAAAGATTAGGTGGCTAGAGAAGCCCAGAGCTTCGGAGTTCTTAGGGCTACAAAAGCACTTCCAAGGAAGGGTGCTGGCTAGCCACAGCTTTCTGTGCTAGCACTTTTCATCTCTGAGCAATTGCTCGACGTTTGCAATTTTTCAGCTCTTATCTACGAGACGGAGAGATAGTGACCGTGACGTTTGGTGGGTAGAGAAGCGCAAAGCCCCAGTGTTGCTGCGCCTGTGAAAGCGCTTCCAAGGAAGGGTGCTGGCTAGCAACAGCTTTCAGTGCTGGCACGTTTCATCTCTGAGCAATTGCTGGACGTTTGCAATTTCTCCCCTGACCTCTCTTTAGACTGCGCGAGAGGATGAGCAGAAGATTAGGTGGCTAGAGAAGCCCAGAGCCGCAGTGTTCTTAGGCCTACAAGAGTGCTTCCAAGGAAGGGTGCTGGCTAGCAACAGCTTTCAGTGCTGGCACTTTTCATCTCTGAGCAATTGCTCGACGTTTGCAATTTCTCACCTGAGCTCTCTTTAGACTGCGCGAGAGGATGAGCAGAAGGTTAGGTGGCTAGAGAAGCACAAAGCCCCAGTGTTCTTAGGCCTACAAGAGCGTTTCCAAGGAAGGGTGCTGGCTAGCAACAGCTTTCAGTGCTGGCACTTTTCATCTCTGAGCAATTGCTCGACGTTTGCAATTTCTCACCTGAGCTCTCTTTAGACTGCGCGAGAGGATGAGCAGAAGATTAGGTGGCTAGAGAAGCCCAGAGCCCCACTGTTCTTAGGGCTACAAAAGCACTTCCAAGGAAGGGGGCTGGCTAGCAAGAGCTTTCAGTGCTGGCACTTTTCATCTCTGAGCAATTGCTCGACGTTTGCAATTTCTCAGCTCGTGTCTACGAGACGGAGAGATAGTGATCGTGACGTTTGGTGGGTAGCCAAGCGCAAAGCCCCAGTGTTGCTGCGCCTGTGAAAGCGCTTCCAAGGAAGGGTGCTGGCTAGCAAGAGCTTTCAGTGCTGGCACTTTTCATCTCTGAGCAATTGCTGGACGTTTGCAATTTCTCACCTGAGCTCTCTTTAGACTGCACGAGAGGATGAGCAAAAGATTAGGTGGCTAGAGAAGCCCAGAGCTTCGGAGTTCTTAGGGCTAGAAAAGCGTTTCCAAGGAAGGGTGCTGGCTAGCCACAGCTTTCAGTGCTGGCACTTTTCATCTCTGAGCAATTGCTGGATGTTTGCAATTTCTTACCTGAGCTCTCTTTAGACTGCGCGAGAGGATGAGCAGAAGATTAGGTGGCTAGAGAAGCCCAGAGCCCCAGTGATCTTAGGGCTACAAAAGTGCTTCCAAGGAAGGGTGCTGGCTAGCAACAGCTTTCAGTGCTGGTACTTTTCATCTCTGAGCAATTGCTCGACGTTTGCAATTTCTCAGCTCTTATCTACCAGACGGAGAGATAGTGACCGTGACGTTTGGTGGCTAGAGAAGCGCAAAGCCCCAGTGTTGCTGCGCCTGTGAAAGCGCTTCCAAGGAAGGGTGCTGGCTAGCAAGAGCTTTCAGTGCTGGCACTTTTCATCTCTGAGCAATTGCTCGACATTTGCAATTCCTCACCTGAGATCTCTTTAGACTGCGCGAGAGGATGAGCAGAAGAGTAGGTGGCTAGAGAAGCCCAGAGCCCCACTGTTCTTAGGGCTACAAGAGCGTTTCCAAGGAAGGGTGCTGGCTAGCAACAGCTTTCAGTGCTGGCAATTTTCATCTCTGAGCAATTGCTCGACGTTTGCAATTTCTCAGCTCTTTTCTACGAGACGGAGAGATAGTGACCGTGACGTTTGGTGGGTAGAGAAGCGCAAAGCCCCAGTGTTGCTGCGCCTGTGAAAGCGCTTCAAAGGAAGGGTGCTGGCTAGCAACAGCTTTCAGTGCTGGCACTTTTCATCTCTGAGCAATTGCTGGGCGTTTGCAATTTCTCCCCTGACCTCTCTTTACACTGCGCGAGAGGATGAGCAGAAGATTAGGTGGCTAGAGAAGCCCAGAGCCCCACTGTTCTTAGGCCTACAAAAGCGCTTCCAAGGAAGGCTGCTGGCTAGCAACAGCTTTCAGTGCTGGCACTTTTCATCTCTGAGCAATTGCTCGACATTTGCAATTTCTCAGCTCTTTTCTACGAGACGGAGAGATAGTGACCGTGACGTTTGGTGGGTAGCCAAGCGCAAAGCCCCAGTGTTGCTGCGCCTGTGAAAGCGCTTCCAAGGAAGGGTGCTGGCTAGCAAGAGCTTTCAGTGCTGGCACTTTTCATCTCTGAGCAATTGCTGGACGTTTGCAATTTCTCACCTGAGCTCTCTTTAGACTGCACGAGAGGATGAGCAAAAGATTAGGTGGCTAGAGAAGCCCAGAGCTTCGGAGTTCTTAGGGCTACAAAAGCGTTTCCAAGGAAGGGTGCTGGCTAGCCACAGCTTTCTGTGCTAGCACTTTTCATCTCTGAGCAATTGCTCGACGTTTGCAATTTTTCAGCTCTTATCTACGAGACGGAGAGATAGTGACCGTGACGTTTGGTGGGTAGAGAAGCGCAAAGCCCCACTGTTGCTGCGCCTGTGAAAGCGCTTCAAAGGAAGGGTGCTGGCTAGCAACAGCTTTCAGTGCTGGCACTTTTCATCTCTGAGCAATTGCTCGACGTTTGCAATTTCTCCCCTGACCTCTCTTTAGACTGCGCGAGAGGATGAGCAGAAGATTAGGTGGCTAGAGAAGCCCAGAGCCCCACTGTTCTTAGGCCTACAAAAGCGCTTCCAAGGAAGGCTGCTGGCTACCAACAGCTTTCAGTGCTGGCACTTTTCATCTCTGAGCAATTGCTCGACATTTGCAATTTCTCAGCTCTTTTCTACGAGACGGAGAGATAGTGACCGTGACGTTTGGTGGGTAGCCAAGCGCAAAGCCCCAGTGTTCTTAGGCCTACAAAAGCGCTTCCAAGGAAGGGTGCTGGCTAGCAAGAGCTTTCAGTGCTGGCACTTTTCATCTCTGAGCAATTGCTCGACGTTTGCAATTTCTCACCTGAGCTCTCTTTAGACTGCGCGAGAGGATGAGCAGAAGGTTTGGTGGCTAGAGAAGCACAAAGCCCCAGTGTTCTTAGGCCTACAAAAGCGCTTCCAAGGAAGGGTGCTGGCTAGCAAGAGCTTTCAGTGCTGGCACTTTTCATCTCTGAGCAATTGCTCGACGTTTGCAATTTCTCACCTGAGCTCTCTTTAGACTGCGCGAGAGGATGAGCAGAAGATTAGGTGGCTAGAGAAGCCCAGAGCCGCAGTGTTCTTAGGCCTACAAGAGTGCTTCCAAGGAAGGGTGCTGGCTAGCAACAGCTTTCAGTGCTGGCACTTTTCATCTCTGAGCAATTGCTCGACGTTTGCAATTTCTCACCTGAGCTCTCTTTAGACTGCGCGAGAGGATGAGCAGAAGGTTAGGTGGCTAGAGAAGCACAAAGCCCCAGTGTTCTTAGGCCTACAAAAGCGCTTCCAAGGAAGGGTGCTGGCTAGCAACAGCTTTCAGTGCTGGCACTTTTCATCTCTGAGCAATTGCTCGACGTTTGCAATTTCTCACCTGAGCTCTCTTTAGACTGCGCGAGAGGATGAGCAGAAGATTAGGTGGCTAGAGAAGCCCAGAGCCCCACTGTTCTTAGGGCTACAAAAGCGTTTCCAAGGAAGGGGGCTGGCTAGCAACAGCTTTCAGTGCTGGCAATTTTCATCTCTGATCAATTGCTCGATGTTTGCAATTTCTCAGCTCGTGTCTACGAGACGGAGAGATAGTGATCGTGACGTTTGGTGGGTAGCCAAGCGCAAAGCCCCAGTGTTGCTGCGCCTGTGAAAGCGCTTCCAAGGAAGGGTGCTGGCTAGCAAGAGCTTTCAGTGCTGGCACTTTTCATCTCTGAGCAATTGCTGGACGTTTGCAATTTCTCACCTGAGCGCTCTTTAGACTGCGCGAGAGGATGAGCAGAAGATTAGGTGGCTAGAGAAGCCCAGAGCCCCAGTGTTCTTAGGGCTACAAAAGCGCTTCCAAGGAAGGCTGCTGGCTAGCAACAGCTTTCAGTGCTGGCACTTTTCATCTCTGAGCAATTGCTGGACGTTTGCAATTTCTTACCTGAGCGCTCTTTAGACTGCGCGAGAGGTTGAGCAGAAGAGTAGGTGGCTAGAGAAGCCCAGAGCCCCAGTGTTCTTAGGGCTACAAGAGCGTTTCCAAGGAAGGGTGCTGGCTAGCAACAGCTTTCAGTGCTGGCAATTTTCATCTCTGAGCAATTGCTGGAGGTTTGCAATTTCTAACCTGAGCTCTCTTTAGACTGCACGAGAGGATGAGCAAAAGATTAGGTGGCTAGAGAAGCCCAGAGCTTCGGAGTTCTTAGGGCTACAAAAGCGTTTCCAAGGAAGGGTGCTGGCTAGCCACAGCTTTCTGTGCTAGCACTTTTCATCTCTGAGCAAGTGCTCGACGTTTGCAATTTTTCAGCTCTTATCTACGAGACGGAGAGATAGTGACCGTGACGTTTGGTGGCTAGAGAAGCGCAAAGCCCCAGTGTTGCTGCGCCTGTGAAAGCGCTTCCAAGGAAGGGTGCTGGCTAGCAACAGCTTTCAGTGCTGGCACTTTTCATCTCTGAGCAATTGCTCGACGTTTGCAATTTCTCAGCTCGTGTCTACGAGACGGAGAGATAGTGGTCGTGACGTTTGGTGGGTAGCCAAGCGCAAAGCCCCAGTGTTGCTGCGCCTGTGAAAGCGCTTCCAAGGAAGGGTGCTGGCTAGCAACAGCTTTCAGTGCTGGCACTTTTCATCTCTGAGCAATTGCTGGACGTTTGAAATTTCTCCCCTGACCTCTCTTTAGACTGCACGAGAGGATGAGCAAAAGATTAGGTGGCTAGAGAAGCCCAGAGCTTCGGAGTTCTTAGGGCTACAAAAGCGCATCCAAGGAAGGGTGCTGGCTAGCAACAGCTTTCAGTGCTGGCACTTTTCATCTCTGAGCAATTGCTCGACGTTTGCAATTTCAAACCTGAGCGCTCTTTTGACTGCGCGAGAGGATGAGCAGAAGATTAGGTGGCTAGAGAAGCCCAGAGCCCCACTGTTCTTAGGGCTACAAAAGCGCTTCCAAGGAAGGGTGCTGGCTAGCAACAGCTTTCAGTGCTGCCACTTTTCATCTCTGAGCAATTGCTGGATGTTTGCAATTTCTTACCTGAGCGCTCTTTAGACTGCGCGAGAGGATGAGCAGAAGATTAGGTGGCTAGAGAAGCCCAGAGCCCCACTGTTCTTAGGGCTACAAGAGCGTTTCCAAGGAAGGGGGCTGGCTAGCAACAGCTTTCAGTGCTGGCACTTTTCATCTCTGAGCAATTGCTCGACGTTTGCAATTTCTCAGCTCGTGTCTACGAGACGGAGAGATAGTGATCGTGACGTTTGGTGGGTAGCCAAGCGCAAAGCCCCAGTGTTGCTGTGCCTGTGAAAGCGCTTCCAAGGAAGGGTGCTGGCTAGCCACAGCTTTCAGTGCTGGCACTTTTCATCTCTGAGCAATTGCTCGACGTTTGCAATTTCTCCCCTGAGCTCTCTTTAGACTGCACGAGAGGATGAGCAAAAGATTAGGTGGCTAGAGAAGCCCAGAGCTTCGGAGTTCTTAGGGCTACAAAAGCACTTCCAAGGAAGGGGGCTGGCTAGCCACAGCTTTCTGTGCTAGCACTTTTCATCTCTGAGCAATTGCGCGACGTTTGCAATTTTTCAGCTCTTATCTACGAGACGGAGAGATAGTGACCGTGACGTTTGGTGGGTAGAGAAGCGCAAAGCCCCAGTGTTGCTGCGCCTGTGAAAGCGCTTCCAAGGAAGGGTGCTGGCTAGCAACAGCTTTCAGTGCTGGCACGTTTCATCTCTGAGCAATTGCTGGACGTTTGCAATTTCTCCCCTGACCTCTCTTTAGACTGCGCGAGAGGATGAGCAGAAGATTAGGTGGCTAGAGAAGCCCAGAGCCGCAGTGTTCTTAGGCCTACAAGAGCGCTTCCAAGGAAGGGTGCTGGCTAGCAACAGCTTTCAGTGCTGGCACTTTTCATCTCTGAGCAATTGCTCAACGTTTGCAATTTCTCACCTGAGCTCTCTTTAGACTGCGCGAGAGGATGAGCAGAAGGTTAGGTGGCTAGAGAAGCACAAAGCCCCAGTGTTCTTAGGGCTACAAGAGCGTTTCCAAGGAAGGGTGCTGGCTAGCAACAGCTTTCAGTGCTGGCACTTTTCATCTCTGAGCAATTGCTCGACGTTTGCAATTTCTCACCTGAGCTCTCTTTAGACTGCGCGAGAGGATGAGCAGAAGATTAGGTGGCTAGAGAAGCCCAGAGCCCCACTGTTCTTAGGGCTACAAAAGCACTTCCAAGGAAGGGGGCTGGCTAGCAAGAGCTTTCAGTGCTGGCACTTTTCATCTCTGAGCAATTGCTCGACGTTTGCAATTTCTCAGCTCGTGTCTACGAGACGGAGAGATAGTGATCGTGACGTTTGGTGGGTAGCCAAGCGCAAAGCCCCAGTGTTGCTGCGCCTGTGAAAGCGCTTCCAAGGAAGGGTGCTGGCTAGCAAGAGCTTTCAGTGCTGGCACTTTTCATCTCTGAGCAATTGCTGGACGTTTGCAATTTCTCACCTGAGCTCTCTTTAGACTGCACGAGAGGATGAGCAAAAGATTAGGTGGCTAGAGAAGCCCAGAGCTTCGGAGTTCTTAGGGCTAGAAAAGCGTTTCCAAGGAAGGGTGCTGGCTAGCCACAGCTTTCAGTGCTGGCACTTTTCATCTCTGAGCAATTGCTGGATGTTTGCAATTTCTTACCTGAGCGCTCTTTAGACTGCGCGAGAGGATGAGCAGAAGATTAGGTGGCTAGAGAAGCCCAGAGCCCCAGTGATCTTAGGGCTACAAAAGTGCTTCCAAGGAAGGGTGCTGGCTAGCCACAGCTTTCAGTGCTGGCACTTTTCATCTCTGAGCAATTGCTTGACGTTTGCAATTTCTCAGCTCTTATCTACCAGACGGAGAGATAGTGACCGTGACGTTTGGTGGCTAGAGAAGCGCAAAGCCCCAGTGTTGCTGCGCCTGTGAAAGCGCTTCCAAGGAAGGGTGCTGGCTAGCAAGAGCTTTCAGTGCTGGCACTTTTCATCTCTGAGCAATTGCTCGACGTTTGCAATTCCTCACCTGAGATCTCTTTAGACTGCGCGAGAGGATGAGCAGAAGATTAGGTGGCTAGAGAAGCCCAGAGCCCCAGTGTTCTTAGGGCTGCAAGAGCACTTCCGAGGAAGGGTGCTGGCTAGCAACAGCTTTCAGTGCTGGCAATTTTCATCTCTGAGCAATTGCTCGACGTTTGCAATTTCTCAGCTCTTTTCTACGAGACGGAGAGATAGTGACCGTGACGTTTGGTGGGTAGAGAAGCGCAAAGCCCCAGTGTTGCTGCGCCTGTGAAAGCGCTTCCAAGGAAGGGTGCTGGCTAGCAACAGCTTTCAGTGCTGGCACTTTTCATCTCTGAGCAATTGCTCGACGTTTGCAATTTCTCCCCTGACCTCTCTTTAGACTGCGCGAGAGGATGAGCAGAAGATTAGGTGGCTAGAGAAGCCCAGAGCCCCACTGTTCTTAGGCCTACAAAAGCGCTTCCAAGGAAGGGTGCTGGCTAGCAACAGCTTTCAGTGCTGGCACTTTTCATCTCTGAGCAATTGCTCGACATTTGCAATTTCTCAGCTCTTTTCTACGAGACGGAGAGATAGTGACCGTGATGTTTGGTGGGTAGCCAAGCGCAAAGCCCCAGTGTTGCTGCGCCTGTGAAAGCGCTTCCAAGGAAGGGTGCTGGCTAGCAACAGCTTTCAGTGCTGGCACTTTTCATCTCTGAGCAATTGCTCGACGTTTGCAATTTCTCACCTGAGCTCTCTTTAGACTGCACGAGAGGATGAGCAAAAGATTAGGTGGCTAGAGAAGCCCAGAGCTTCGGAGTTCTTAGGGCTACAAAAGCGTTTCCAAGGAAGGGTGCTGGCTAGCCACAGCTTTCTGTGCTAGCACTTTTCATCTCTGAGCAATTGCTCGACGTTTGCAATTTTTCAGCTCTTATCTACGAGACGGAGAGATAGTGACCGTGACGTTTGGTGGGTAGAGAAGCGCAAAGCCCCAGTGTTGCTGCGCCTGTGAAAGCGCTTCAAAGGAAGGGTGCTGGCTAGCAACAGCTTTCAGTGCTGGCACTTTTCATCTCTGAGCAATTGCTCGACGTTTGCAATTTCTCCCCTGACCTCTCTTTAGACTGCGCGAGAGGATGAGCAGAAGATTAGGTGGCTAGAGAAGCCCAGAGCCCCACTGTTCTTAGGCCTACAAAAGCGCTTCCAAGGAAGGCTGCTGGCTAGCAACAGCTTTCAGTGCTGGCACTTTTCATCTCTGAGCAATTGCTCGACATTTGCAATTTCTCAGCTCTTTTCTACGAGACGGAGAGATAGTGACCGTGACGTTTGGTGGGTAGCCAAGCGCAAAGCCCCAGTGTTCTTAGGCCTACAAAAGCGCTTCCAAGGAAGGGTGCTGGCTAGCAAGAGCTTTCAGTGCTGGCACTTTTCATCTCTGAGCAATTGCTCGACGTTTGCAATTTCTCACCTGAGCTCTCTTTAGACTGCGCGAGAGGATGAGCAGAAGGTTTGGTGGCTAGAGAAGCACAAAGCCCCAGTGTTCTTAGGCCTACAAAAGCGCTTCCAAGGAAGGGTGCTGGCTAGCAACAGCTTTCAGTGCTGGCACTTTTCATCTTTGAGCAATTGCTCGACGTTTGCAATTTCTCACCTGAGCTCTCTTTAGACTGCGCGAGAGGATGAGCAGAAGGTTAGGTGGCTAGAGAAGCACAAAGCCCCAGTGTTCTTAGGCCTACAAAAGCGCTTCCAAGGAAGGGTGCTGGCTAGCAACAGCTTTCAGTGCTGGCACTTTTCATCTCTGAGCAATTGCTCGACGTTTGCAATTTCTCACCTGAGCTCTCTTTAGACTGCGCGAGAGGATGAGCAGAAGATTAGGTGGCTAGAGAAGCCCAGAGCCCCACTGTTCTTAGGGCTACAAAAGCACTTCCAAGGAAGGGGGCTGGCTAGCAACAGCTTTCAGTGCTGGCACTTTTCATCTCTGAGCAATTGCTCGACGTTTGCAATTTCTCAGCTCGTGTCTACGAGACGGAGAGATAGTGATCGTGACGTTTGGTGGGTAGCCAAGCGCAAAGCCCCAGTGTTGCTGCGCCTGTGAAAGCGCTTCCAAGGAAGGGTGCTGGCTAGCAACAGCTTTCAGTGCTGGCACTTTTCATCTCTGAGCAATTGCTCGACGTTTGCAATTTCTCACCTGAGCGCTCTTTAGACTGCGCGAGAGGATGAGCAGAAGATTAGGTGGCTAGAGAAGCCCAGAGCCCCAGTGTTCTTAGGGCTACAAAAGCGCTTCCAAGGAAGGGTGCTGGCTAGCCACAGCTTTCAGTGCTGGCACTTTTCATGTTTGAGTAATTGCTCGACGTTTGCAATTTCTCAGCTCTTATCTACCAGACGGAGAGATAGTGACCGTGACGTTTGGTGGGTAGAGAAGTGCAAAGCCCCAGTGTTGCTGCGCCTGTGAAAGCGCTTCCAAGGAAGGGTGCTGGCTAGCAAGAGCTTTCAGTGCTGGCACTTTTCATCTCTGAGCAATTGCTGGACGTTTGCAATTTCTCACCTGAGCTCTCTTTAGACTGCACGAGAGGATGAGCAAAAGATTAGGTGGCTAGAGAAGCAAAGAGCTTCGGAGTTCTTAGGGCTACAAAAGCGTTTCCAAGGAAGGGTGCTGGCTAGCCACAGCTTTCAGTGCTGGCACTTTTCATCTCTGAGCAATTGCTCGACGTTTGCAATTTCTCACCTGAGCGCTCTTTAGACTGCGCGAGAGGATGAGCAGAAGATTAGGTGGCTAGAGAAGCCCAGAGCCCCAGTGTTCTTAGGCCTACAAAAGCGCTTCCAAGGAAGGCTGCTGGCTAGCAACAGCTTTCAGTGCTGGCACTTTTCATCTCTGAGCAATTGCTGGACGTTTGCAATTTCTTACCTGAGCGCTCTTTAGACTGCGCGAGAGGTTGAGCAGAAGAGTAGGTGGCTAGAGAAGCCCAGAGCCCCAGTGTTCTTAGGGCTACAAGAGCGTTTCCAAGGAAGGGTGCTGGCTAGCAACAGCTTTCAGTGCTGGCAATTTTCATCTCTGAGCAATTGCTGGAGGTTTGCAATTTCTAACCTGAGCTCTCTTTAGACTGCACGAGAGGATGAGCAGAAGATTAGGTGGCTAGAGAAGCCCAGAGCTTCGGAGTTCTTAGGGCTACAAAAGCGCTTCCAAGGAAGGGTGCTGGCTAGCCACAGCTTTCTGTGCTAGCACTTTTCATCTCTGAGCAATTGCTCGACGTTTGCAATTTTTCAGCTCTTATCTACGAGACGGAGAGATAGTGACCGTGACGTTTGGTGGCTAGAGAAGCACAAAGCCCCAGTGTTGCTGCGCCTGTGAAAGCGCTTCCAAGGAAGGGTGCTGGCTAGCAACAGCTTTCAGTGCTGGCACTTTTCATCTCTGAGCAATTGCTGGACGTTTGCAATTTCTCCCCTGACCTCTCTTTAGACTGCGCGAGAGGATGAGCAGAAGATTAGGTGGCTAGAGAAGCCCAGATCCGCAGTGTTCTTAGGCCTACAAGAGTGCTTCCAAGGAAGGGTGCTGGCTAGCAACAGCTTTCAGTGCTGGCACTTTTCATCTCTGAGCAATTGCTCGACATTTGCAATTTCTCAGCTCTTTTCTACGAGACGGAGAGATAGTGACCGTGACGTTTGGTGGGTAGAGAAGCGCAAAGCCCCAGTGTTGCTGCGCCTGTGAAAGCGCTTCCAAGGAAGGGTGCTGGCTAGCAAGAGCTTTCAGTGCTGGCACTTTTCATCTCTGAGCAATTGCTCGACGTTTGCAATTTCTCACCTGAGCTCTCTTTAGACTGCGCGAGAGGATGAGCAGAAGGTTAGGTGGCTAGAGAAGCACAAAGCCCCAGTGTTCTTAGGGCTACAAAAGCGCTTCCAAGGAAGGGTGCTGGCTAGCAACAGCTTTCAGTGCTGGCACTTTTCATCTCTGAGCAATTGCTCGACGTTTGCAATTTCTCACCTGACCTCTCTTTAGACTGCGCGAGAGGATGAGCAGAAGATTAGGTGGCTAGAGAAGCCCAGAGCCGCAGTGTTCTTAGGCCTACAAGAGTGCTTCCAAGGAAGGGTGCTGGCTAGCAACAGCTTTCAGTGCTGGCACTTTTCATCTCTGAGCAATTGCTCGACGTTTGCAATTTCTCACCTGAGATCTCTTTAGACTGCGCGAGAGGATGAGCAGAAGGTTAGGTGGCTAGAGAAGCACAAAGCCCCAGTGTTCTTAGGGCTACAAAAGCGCTTCCAAGGAAGGGTGCTGGCTAGCAACAGCTTTCAGTGCTGGCACTTTTCATCTCTGAGCAATTGCTCGACGTTTGCAATTTCTCACCTGAGCTCTCTTTAGACTGCGCGAGAGGATGAACAGAAGATTAGGTGGCTAGAGAAGCCCAGAGCCCCACTGTTCTTAGGGCTACAAAAGCGTTTCCAAGGAAGGGGGCTGGCTAGCAACAGCTTTCAGTGCTGGCACTTTTCATCTCTGAGCAATTGCTCGATGTTTGCAATTTCTCAGCTCGTGTCTACGAGATGGAGAGATAGTGATCGTGACTTTTGGTGGGTAGCCAAGCGCAAAGCCCCAGTGTTGCTGCGCCTGTGAAAGCGCTTCCAAGGAAGGGTGCTGGCTAGCAACAGCTTTCAGTGCTGGCACTTTTCATCTCTGAGCAATTGCTGGACGTTTGCAATTTCTCCCCTGAGCTCTCTTTAGACTGCGCGAGAGGATGAGCAGAAGGTTAGGTGGCTAGAGAAGCACAAAGCCCCAGTGTTCTTAGGGCTACAAAAGCGCTTCCAAGGAAGGGTGCTGGCTAGCAACAGCTTTCAGTGCTGGCACTTTTCATCTCTGAGCAATTGCTCAACGTTTGCAATTTCTCACCTGAGCTCTCTTTAGACTGCGCGAGAGGATGAGCAGAAGATTAGGTGGCTAGAGAAGCCCAGAGCCCCCCTGTTCTTAGGCCTACAAGAGCGTTTCCAAGGAAGGGGGCTGGCTAGCAACAGCTTTCAGTGCTGGCACTTTTCATCTCTGAGCAATTGCTCGACGTTTGCAATTTCTCAGCTCGTGTCTACGAGACGGAGAGATAGTGATCGTGACGTTTGGTGGGTAGCCAAGCAAAAGCCCCAGTGTTGCTGCGCCTGTGAAAGCGCTTCCAAGGAAGGGTGCTGGCTAGCAACAGCTTTCAGTGCTGGCAATTTTCATCTCTGAGCAATTGCTGGACGTTTGCAATTTCTAACCTGAGCTCTCTTTAGACTGCACGAGAGGATGAGCAAAAGATTAGGTGGCTAGAGAAGCCCAGAGCTTCGGAGTTCTTAGGGCTACAAAAGCGTTTCCAAGGAAGGGTGCTGGCTAGCCACAGCTTTCTGTGCTAGCACTTTTCATCTCTGAGCAATTGCTCGACGTTTGCAATTTTTCAGCTCTTATCTACGAGACGGAGAGATAGTGACCGTGACGTTTGGTGGGTAGAGAAGCGCAAAGCCCCAGTGTTGCTGCGCCTGTGAAAGCGCTTCCAAGGAAGGGTGCTGGCTAGCCACAGCTTTCAGTGCTGGCACTTTTCATCTCTGAGCAATTGCTCGACGTTTGCAATTTCTCACCTGAGCGCTCTTTAGACTGCGCGAGAGGATGAGCAGAAGATTAGGTGGCTAGAGAAGCCCAGAGCCCCAGTGTTCTTAGGCCTACAAGAGTGCTTCCAAGGAAGGGTGCTGGCTAGCAACAGCTTTCAGTGCTGGCACTTTTCATCTCTGAGCAATTGCTCGACATTTGCAATTTCTCACCTGAGCTCTCTTTAGACTGCGCGAGAGGATGAGCAGAAGGTTAGGTGGCTAGAGAAGCACAAAGCCCCAGTGGTCTTAGGGCTACAAAAGCGCTTCCAAGGAAGGGTGCTGGCTAGCAACAGCTTTCAGTGCTGGCACTTTTCATCTCTGAGCAATTGCTCGACGTTTGCAATTTCTCCCCTGAGCTCTCTTTAGACTGCGCGAGAGGATGAGCAGAAGATTAGGTGGCTAGAGAAGCCCAGAGCCCCACTGTTCTTAGGGCTACAAGAGCGTTTCCAAGGAAGGGGGCTGGCTAGCAACAGCTTTCAGTGCTGGCACTTTTCATCTCTGAGCAATTGCTCGACGTTTGCAATTTCTCAGCTCGTGTCTACGAGACGGAGAGATAGTGATCGTGACGTTTGGTGGGTAGCCAAGCAAAAGCCCCAGTGTTGCTGCGCCTGTGAAAGCGCTTCCAAGGAAGGGTGCTGGCTAGCAAGAGCTTTCAGTGCTGGCACTTTTCATCTCTGAGCAATTGCTGGACGTTTGCAATTTCTAACCTGAGCTCTCTTTAGACTGCACGAGAGGATGAGCAAAAGATTAGGTGGCTAGAGAAGCCCAGAGCTTCGGAGTTCTTAGGGCTACAAAAGCGTTTCCAAGGAAGGGTGCTGGCTAGCCACAGCTTTCTGTGCTAGCACTTTTCATCTCTGAGCAATTGCTCGACGTTTGCAATTTTTCAGCTCTTATCTACGAGACGGAGAGATAGTGACCGTGACGTTTGGTGGGTAGAGAAGCGCAAAGCCCCAGTGTTGCTGCGCCTGTGAAAGCGCTTCCAAGGAAGGGTGCTGGCTAGCCACAGCTTTCAGTGCTGGCACTTTTCATCTCTGAGCAATTGCTCGACGTTTGCAATTTCTCACCTGAGCGCTCTTTAGACTGCGCGAGAGGATGAGCAGAAGATTAGGTGGCTAGAGAAGCCCAGATCCGCAGTGTTCTTAGGCCTACAAGAGTGCTTCCAAGGAAGGGTGCTGGCTAGCAACAGCTTTCAGTGCTGGCACTTTTCATCTCTGAGCAATTGCTCGACATTTGCAATTTCTCACCTGAGCTCTCTTTAGACTGCGCGAGAGGATGAGCAGAAGGTTAGGTGGCTAGAGAAGCACAAAGCCCCAGTGTTCTTAGGGCTACAAAAGCGCTTCCAAGGAAGGGTGCTGGCTAGCAACAGCTTTCAGTGCTGGCACTTTTCATCTCTGAGCAATTGCTCGACGTTTGCAATTTCTCACCTGAGCTCTCTTTAGACTGCGCGAGAGGATGAGCAGAAGATTAGGTGGCTAGAGAAGCCCAGAGCCCCACTGTTCTTAGGGCTACAAAAGCGTTTCCAAGGAAGGGGGCTGGCTAGAAACAGCTTTCAGTGCTGGCACTTTTCATCTCTGAGCAATTGCTCGACGTTTGCAATTTCTCAGCTCTTTTCTACGAGACGGAGAGATAGTGATCGTGATGTTTGGTGGGTAGCCAAGCGCAAAGCCCCTGTGTTGCTGCGCCTGTGAAAGCGCTTCCAAGGAAGGGTGCTGGCTAGCAAGAGCTTTCAGTGATGGCACTTTTCATCTCTGAGCAATTGCTGGACGTTTGCAATTTCTCACCTGAGCTCTCTTTAGACTGCACGAGAGGATGAGCAAAAGATTAGGTGGCTAGAGAAGCAAAGAGCTTCGGAGTTCTTAGGCCTACAAAAGCGTTTCCAAGGAAGGGTGCTGGCTAGCCACAGCTTTCAGTGCTGGCACTTTTCATCTCTGAGCAATTGCTCGACGTTTGCAATTTCTCACCTGAGCGCTCTTTAGACTGCGCGAGAGGATGAGCAGAAGATTAGGTGGCTAGAGAAGCCCAGAGCCCCACTGTTCTTAGGGCTACAAAAGCGCTTCCAAGGAAGGGTGCTGGCTAGCAACAGCTTTCAGTGCTGGCACTTTTCATCTCTGAGCAATTGCTGGACGTTTGCAATTTCTTACCTGAGCGCTCTTTAGACTGCGCGAGAGGATGAGCAGAAGATTAGGTGGCTAGAGAAGCCCAGAGCCCCAGGGTTCTTAGGCCTACAAAAGCGCTTCCAAGGAAGGGTGCTGGCTAGCAACAGCTTTCAGTGCTGGCACTTTTCATCTCTGAGCAATTGCTCGACGTTTGCAATTTCTCAGCTCTTATCTACCAGACGGAGAGATAGTGACCGTGACGTTTGGTGGCTAGAGAAGTGCAAAGCCCCAGTGTTGCTGCGCCTGTGAAAGCGCTTCCAAGGAAGGGGGCTGGCTAGCAACAGCTTTCAGTGCTGGCACTTTTCATCTCTGAGCAATTGCTCGACGTTTGCAATTTCTCACCTGAGCTCTCTTTTGACTGCGCGAGAGGATGAGCAGAAGATTAGGTGGCTAGAGAAGCCCAGAGCCCCACTGTTCTTAGGGCTACAAGAGCGTTTCCAAGGAAGGGTGCTGGCTAGCAACAGCTTTCAGTGCTGGCACTTTTCATCTCTGAGCAATTGCTCGACGTTTGCAATTTCTAACCTGAGCTCTCTTTAGACTGCACGAGAGGATGAGCAGAAGATTAGGTGGCTAGAGAAGCCCAGAGCCCCACTGTTCTTAGGGCTACAAGAGCGCTTCCAAGGAAGGGTGCTGGCTAGCAACAGCTTTCAGTGCTGGCACTTTTCATCTCTGAGCAATTGCTCGACGTTTGCAATCTCTCACCTGAGCTCTCTTTAGACTGCGCGAGAGGATGAGCAGAAGATTAGGTGGCTAGAGAAGCCCAGAGCCCCAGTGTTCTTAGGCATACAAGAGTGCTTCCAAGGAAGGGTGCTGGCTAGCAACAGCTTTCAGTGCTGGCACTTTTCATCTCTGAGCAATTGCTCGACGTTTGCAATTTCTCGGCTCGTTTTTACGAGACGGAGAGATAGTGACCGTGATGTTTGGTGGGCAGAGAAGTGCGACGAACCAGTGTTGCTGCGCCTGTGAAAGCGCTTCCAAGGAAGGGTGCTGGCTAGCAACAGCTTTCAGTGCTGGCACTTTTCATCTCTGAGCAATTGCTCGACGTTTGCAATTTCTCAGCTCGTGTCTACGAAGCAGAGAGATAGTGACCGTGACGTTTGGTGGGTAGAGAAGTGCAAAGCCCCAGTGTTGCTGCGCCTGTGAAAGCGTTTCCAAGGAAGGGTGCTGGCTAGCAACAGCTTTCAGTGCTGGCACTTTTCATCTCTGAGCAATTGCTCGACGTTTGCAATTTCTCACCTGAGCGCTCTTTAGACTCCGCGAGAGGATGAGCAGAAGATTAGGTGGCTAGAGAAGCCCAGAGCCCCAGTGTTCTTAGGGCTACAAAAGCGCTTCCAAGGAAGGGTGCTGGCTAGCAACAGCTTTCAGTGCTGGCACTTTTCATCTCTGAGCAATTGCTCGACGTTTGCAATTTCTCACCTGAGCGCTCTTTAGACTGCGCGAGAGGATGAGCAGAAGGTTAGGTGGCTAGAGAAGCGCAAAGCCCCAGTGTTCTTACGCCTACAAAAGCGCTTCCAAGGAAGGGTGCTGGCTAGCAACAGCTTTCAGTGCTGGCACTTTTCATCTCTGAGCAATTGCTCGACGTTTGCAATTTCTCACCTGAGCTCTCTTTAGACTGCGCGAGAGGATGAGCAGAAGATTAGGTGGCTAGAGAAGCCCAGAGCCCCACTGTTCTTAGGGCTACAAGAGCGCTTCCAAGGAAGGGGGCTGGCTAGCAACAGCTTTCAGTGCTGGCACTTTTCATCTCTGAGCAATTGCTCGACGTTTGCAATTTCTCAGCTCGTGTCTACGAGACGGAGAGATAGTGATCGTGACGTTTGGTGGGTAGCCAAGCGCAAAGCCCCAGTGTTGCTGCGCCTGTGAAAGCGCTTCCAAGGAAGGGTGCTGGCTAGCAACAGCTTTCAGTGCTGGCACTTTTCATCTCTGAGCAATTGCTCGACGTTTGCAATTTCTCACCTGAGCTCTCTTTCGACTGCGCGAGAGGATGAGCAGAAGGTTAGGTGGCTAGAGAAGCACAAAGCCCCAGTGTTCTTAGGCCTACAAAAGCGCTTCCAAGGAAGGGTGCTGGCTAGCAACAGCTTTCAGTGCTGGCACTTTTCATCTCTGAGCAATTGCTCGACGTTTGCAATTTCTCACCTGAGCTCTCTTTAGACTGCGCGAGAGGATTAGCAGAAGATTAGGTGGCTAGAGAAGCCCAGAGCCCCACTGTTCTTAGGGCTACAAAAGCGTTTCCAAGGAAGGGGGCTGGCTAGCAACAGCTTTCAGTGCTGGCACTTTTCATCTCTGAGCAATTGCTCGACGTTTGCAATTTCTCAGCTCGTGTCTATGAGACGGAGAGATAGTGATCGTGACGTTTGGTGGGTAGCCAAGCGCAAAGCCCCAGTGTTGCTGCCCCTGAGAAAGCGCTTCCAAGGAAGGGTGCTGGCTAGCAAGAGCTTTCAGTGCTGGCACTTTTCATCTCTGAGCAATTGCTTGATGTTTGCAATTTCTCACCTGAGCTCTCTTTAGACTGCACGAGAGGATGAGCAAAAGATTAGGTGGCTAGAGAAGCCCAGAGCTTCGGAGTTCTTAGGGCTACAAAAGCGTTTCCAAGGAAGGGTGCTGGCTAGCAACAGCTTTCAGTGCTGGCACTTTTCATCTCTGAGCAATTGCTCGACGTTTGCAATTTCTCAGCTCGTGTCTACGAGACGGAGAGATAGTGACCGTGATGTTTGGTGGGTAGAGAAGCGCAAAGCCCCAGTGTTGCTGCGCCTGTGAAAGCGCTTCCAAGGAAGGGTGCTGGCTAGCAACAGCTTTCAGTGCTGGCACTTTTCATCTCTGAGCAATTGCTCGACGTTTGCAATCTCTCACCTGAGCTCTCTTTAGACTGCGCGAGAGGATGAGCAAAAGATTAGGTGGCTAGAGAAGCCCAGAGCCCCACTGTTCTTAGGGCTACAAGAGCGCTTCCAAGGAAGGGTGCTGGCTAGCAACAGCTTTCAGTGCTGGCACTTTTCATCTCTGAGCAATTGCTCGACGTTTGCAATTTCTCAGCTCTTGTCTACGAGATGGAGAGATAGTGATCGTGACGTTTGGTGGGTAGCCAAGCGCAAAGCCCCAGTGTTGCTGCACCTGTGAAAGCGCTTCCAAGGAAGGGTGCTGGCTAGCAACAGCTTTCAGTGCTGGCACTTTTCATCTTTGAGCAATTGCTCGACGTTTGCAATTTCTCAGCTCGTGTCTACGAGACGGAGAGATAGTGATCGTGACGTTTGGTGGGCAGAGAAGCGCAAAGCCCCAGTGTTGCTGCGCCTGTGAAAGCGCTTCCAAGGAAGGGTGCTGGCTAGCAACAGCTTTCAGTGCTGGCACTTTTCATCTCTGAGCAATTGCTCGACGTTTGCAATTTCTCACCTGAGCTCTCTTTAGACTGCGCGAGAGGATGAGCAAAAGATTAGGTGGCTAGAGAAGCCCAGAGCTTCGGAGTTCTTAGGGCTACAAAAGCGTTTCCAAGGAAGGGTGCTGGCTAGCAACAGCTTTCAGTGCTGGCACTTTTCATCTCTGAGCAATTGCTCGACGTTTGCAATTTTTCAGCTCTTATCTACGAGACGGAGAGATAGTGACCGTGACGTTTGGTGGGTAGAGAAGCGCAAAGCCCCAGTGTTGCTGCGCCTGTGAAAGCGCTTCCAAGGAAGGGTGCTGGCTAGCAACAGCTTTCAGTGCTGGCACTTTTCATCTCTGAGCAATTGCTCGACGTTTGCAATTTCTCACCTGAGCGCTCTTTAGACTGCGCGAGAGGATGAGCAGAAGATTAGGTGGCTAGAGAAGCCCAGAGCCCCAGTGTTCTTAGGGCTACAAAAGCGCTTCCAAGGAAGGGTGCTGGCTAGCAACAGCTTTCAGTGCTGGCACTTTTCATCTCTGAGCAATTGCTGGATGTTTGCAATTTCTCACCTGAGCTCTCTTTTGACTGCGCGAGAGGATGAGCAGAAGATTAGGTGGCTAGAGAAGCCCAGAGCCCCACTGTTCTTAGGCCTACAAAAGCGCTTCCAAGGAAGGGTGCTGGCTAGCCACAGCTTTCAGTGCTGGCACTTTTCATCTTTGAGTAATTGCTCGACGTTTGCAATTTCTCAGCTCGTGTCTACGAGACGGAGAGATAGTGATCGTGACGTTTGGTGGGTAGCCAAGCGCAAAGCCCCAGTGTTGCTGCGCCTGTGAAAGCGCTTCCAAGGAAGGGTGCTGGCTAGCAACAGCTTTCAGTGCTGGCACTTTTCATCTCTGAGCAATTGCTCGACGTTTGCAATTTCTCACCTGAGCTCTCTTTAGACTGCGCGAGAGGATGAGCAGAAGATTAGGTGGCTAGAGAAGCCCAGAGCCCCACTGTTCTTAGGCCTACAAAAGCGTTTCCAAGGAAGGGTGCTGGCTAGCAACAGCTTTCAGTGCTGGCACTTTTCATCTCTGAGCAATTGCTCGACGTTTGCAATTTCTCAGCTCGTGTCTACGAGACGGAGAGATAGTGATCGTGACGTTTGGTGGCTAGAGAAGCGCAAAGCCCCAGTGTTGCTGCGCCTGTGAAAGCGCTTCCAAGGAAGGGTGCTGGCTAGCAACAGCTTTCAGTGCTGGCACTTTTCATCTCTGAGCAATTGCTGGACGTTTGCAATTTCTAACCTGAGCTCTCTTTAGACTGCACGAGAGGATGAGCAGAAGATTAGGTGGCTAGAGAAGCCCAGAGCTTCGGAGTTCTTAGGGCTACAAAAGCGTTTCCAAGGAAGGGTGCTGGCTAGCAACAGCTTTCTGTGCTAGCACTTTTCATCTCTGAGCAATTGCTCGACGTTTGCAATTTTTCAGCTCTTATCTACGAGACGGAGAGATAGTGACCGTGACGTTTGGTGGGTAGAGAAGCGCAAAGCCCCAGTGTTGCTGCGCCTGTGAAAGCGCTTCCAAGGAAGGGTGCTGGCTAGCAACAGCTTTCAGTGCTGGCACTTTTCATCTCTGAGCAATTGCTCGACGTTTGCAATTTCTCACCTGAGCTCTCTTTCGACTGCGCGAGAGGATGAGCAGAAGATTAGGTGGCTAGAGAAGCCCAGAGCCCCAGTGTTCTTAGGCCTACAAGAGTGCTTCCAAGGAAGGCTGCTGGCTAGCAACAGCTTTCAGTGCTGGCACTTTTCATCTCTGAGCAATTGCTCGACATTTGCAATTTCTCAGCTCTTGTCTACGAGACGGAGAGATAGTGATCGTGACGTTTGGTGGGTAGCCAAGCGCAAAGCCCCAGTGTTGCTGCGCCTGTGAAAGCGCTTCCAAGGAAGGGTGCTGGCTAGCAACAGCTTTCAGTGCTGGCACTTTTCATCTCTGAGCAATTGCTCGACGTTTGCAATTTCTCACCTGAGCTCTCTTTAGACTGCGCGAGAGGATGAGCAGAAGGTTAGGTGGCTAGAGAAGCACAAAGCCCCAGTGTTCTTAGGGCTACAAAAGCGCTTCCAAGGAAGGGTGCTGGCTAGCAACAGCTTTCAGTGCTGGCACTTTTCATCTCTGAGCAATTGCTCGACGTTTGCAATTTCTCACCTGAGCTCTCTTTAGACTGCGCGAGAGGATGAGCAGAAGATTAGGTGGCTAGAGAAGCCCAGAGCCCCACTGTTCTTAGGGCTACAAAAGCGTTTCCAAGGAAGGGGGCTGGCTAGCAACAGCTTTCAGTGCTGGCACTTTTCATCTCTGAGCAATTGCTCGACGTTTGCAATTTCTCAGCTCGTGTCTATGAGACGGAGAGATAGTGATCGTGACGTTTGGTGGGTAGCCAAGCGCAAAGCCCCAGTGTTGCTGCGCCTGAGAAAGCGCTTCCAAGGAAGGGTGCTGGCTAGCAAGAGCTTTCAGTGCTGGCACTTTTCATCTCTGAGCAATTGCTTGATGTTTGCAATTTCTCACCTGAGCTCTCTTTAGACTGCACGAGAGGATGAGCAAAAGATTAGGTGGCTAGAGAAGCCCAGAGCTTCGGAGTTCTTAGGGCTACAAAAGCGTTTCCAAGGAAGGGTGCTGGCTAGCAACAGCTTTCAGTGCTGGCACTTTTCATCTCTGAGCAATTGCTCGACGTTTGCAATTTCTCAGCTCGTGTCTACGAGACGGAGAGATAGTGACCGTGATGTTTGGTGGGTAGAGAAGCGCAAAGCCCCAGTGTTGCTGCGCCTGTGAAAGCGCTTCCAAGGAAGGGTGCTGGCTAGCAACAGCTTTCAGTGCTGGCACTTTTCATCTCTGAGCAATTGCTCGACGTCTGCAATCTCTCACCTGAGCTCTCTTTAGACTGCGCGAGAGGATGAGCAGAAGAGTAGGTGGCTAGAGAAGCCCAGAGCCCCAGTGTTCTTAGGGCTACAAGAGCGCTTCCAAGGAAGGGTGCTGGCTAGCAACAGCTTTCAGTGCTGGCACTTTTCATCTCTGAGCAATTGCTCGACGTTTGCAATTTCTCAGCTCGTGTCTACGAGACGGAGAGATAGTGATCGTGACGTTTGGTGGGTAGCCATGCGCAAAGCCCCAGTGTTGCTGCGCCTGTGAAAGCGCTTCCAAGGAAGGGTGCTGGCTAGCAACAGCTTTCAGTGCTGGCACTTTTCATCTCTGAGCAATTGCTGGACGTTTGCAATTTCTCCCCTGAGCTCTCTTTAGACTGCGCGAGAGGATGAGCAAAAGATTAGGTGGCTAGAGAAGCCCAGAGCTTCGGAGTTCTTAGGGCTACAAAAGCGTTTCCAAGGAAGGGTGCTGGCTAGCAACAGCTTTCAGTGCTGGCACTTTTCATCTCTGAGCAATTGCTCGACGTTTGCAATTTTTCAGCTCTTATCTACGAGACGGAGAGATAGTGACCGTGACGTTTGGTGGGTAGAGAAGCGCAAAGCCCCAGTGTTGCTGCGCCTGTGAAAGCGCTTCCAAGGAAGGGTGCTGGCTAGCAACAGCTTTCAGTGCTGGCACTTTTCATCTCTGAGCAATTGCTCGACGTTTGCAATTTCTCACCTGAGCTCTCTTTAGACTGCGCGAGAGGATGAGCAGAAGATTAGGTGGCTAGAGAAGCCCAGAGCCCCAGTGTTCTTAGGGCTACAAAAGCGCTTCCAAGGAAGGGTGCTGGCTAGCAACAGCTTTCAGTGCTGGCACTTTTCATCTCTGAGCAATTGCTGGATGTTTGCAATTTCTCACCTGAGCTCTCTTTTGACTGCGCGAGAGGATGAGCAGAAGATTAGGTGGCTAGAGAAGCCCAGAGCCCCAGTGTTCTTAGGGCTACAAAAGCGCTTCCAAGGAAGGGTGCTGGCTAGCAACAGCTTTCAGTGCTGGCACTTTTCATCTCTGAGCAATTGCTCGACGTTTGCAATCTCTCACCTGAGCTCTCTTTAGACTGCGCGAGAGGATGAGCAGAAGATTAGGTGGCTAGAGAAGCCCAGAGCCCCAGTGTTCTTCGGCCTACAAGAGTGCTTCCAAGGAAGGGTGCTGGCTAGCAACAGCTTTCAGTGCTGGCACTTTTCATCTCTGAGCAATTGCTCGACGTTTGCAATTTCTCGGCTCGTTTTTACGAGACGGAGAGATAGAGACCGTGATGTTTGGTGGGTAGAGAAGCGCAAAGCCCCAGTGTTGCTGCGCCTGTGAAAGCGCTTCCAAGGAAGGGTGCTGGCTAGCAACAGCTTTCAGTGCTGGCACTTTTCATCTCTGAGCAATTGCCCGACCTTTGCAATTTCTCACCTGAGCTCTCTTTAGACTGCGCGAGAGGATGAGCAGAAGATTAAGTGCCTAGAGAAGCCCAGAGCCCCACTGTTCTTAGGCCTACAAAAGCGCTTCCAAGGAAGGGTGCTGGCTAGCCACAGCTTTCAGTGCTGGAACTTTTCATCTCTGAGCAATTGCTCGACGTTTGCAATTTCTCAGCTCGTGTCTATGAGACGGAAAGAGAATGACCGTGATGTTTGGGGGGTAGAGAAGCGCAAAGCCCCAGTGTTGCTGCGCCTGTGAAAGCGCTTCCAAGGAAGGGTGCTGGCTAGCAAGAGCTTTCAGTGCTGGCACTTTTCATCTCTGAGCAATTGCTCGACGTTTGCAATTTCTCAGCTCGTGCCTACGAGACGGAGAGATAGTGACCGTGATGTTTGGTGGGTAGAGAACCGCAAAGCCTCACTGCTGCTGCCCCTGTGAAAGCACTTCCAAGGAAGGGTGCTGGCTAGCAACAGCTTTCAGTGCTGGCACTTTTCATCTCTGAGCAATTGCTTGACGTCTGCAATTTCTCAGCTCTTATCTACGAGACGGAGAGATAGTGACCGTGATGTTTGGTGGGTAGAGAAGCGCAAAGCCCCAGTGTTGCTGCGCCTACAAAAGCGCTTCCAAGGAAGGGTGCTGGCTAGCAACAGCTTTCAGTGCTGGCACTTTTCATCTCTGAGCAATTGCTCGACGTTTGCAATTTCTCACCTGAGCGCTCTTTAGACTGCGCGAGAGGATGAGCAGAAGATTAGGTGGCTAGAGAAGCCCAGAGCCCCAGTGTTCTTAGGCCTACAAAAGCGCTTCCAAGGAAGGGTGCTGGCTAGCAACAGCTTTCAGTGCTGGCAATTTTCATCTCTGGCAATTGCTCGACGTTTGCAATTTCTCAGCTCATGTCTATGAGACGGAAAGAGAATGACCGTGATGTTTGGTGGGTAGAGAAGCGCAAAGCCCCAGTGTTGCTGCGCCTGTGAAAGCGCTTCCAAGGAAGGGTGCTGGCTAGCAACAGCTTTCAGTGCTGGCACTTTTCATCTCTGAGCAATTGCTCGACGTTTGCAATTTCTCAGCTCGTGTCTACGAGACAGAGAGATAGTGACCGTGATGTTTGGTGGGTAGAGAAGCGCAAAGCCCCACTGTTGCTGCCCCTGTGAAAGCGCTTCCAAGGAAGGGTGCTGGCTAGCAACAGCTTTCAGTGCTGGCACTTTTCATCTCTGAGCAATTGCTCGACCTTTGCAATTTCTCACCTGAGCTCTCTTTAGACTGCGCGAGAGGATGAGCAGAAGATTAGGTGGCTAGAGAAGCCCAGAGCCCCACTGTTCTTAGGCCTACAAGAGCGTTTCCAAGGAAGGGTGCTGGCTAGCAACAGCTTTCAGTGCTGGCACTTTTCATCTCTGAGCAATTGCTCGACGTTTGCAATTTCTCAGCTCGTGCCTACGAGACGGAGAGATAGTGACCGTGATGTTTGGTGGGTAGAGAACCGCAAAGCCTCACTGCTGCTGCCCCTGTGAAAGCACTTCCAAGGAAGGGTGCTGGCTAGCAACAGCTTTCAGTGCTGGCACTTTTCATCTCTGAGCAATTGCTCGACGTTTGCAATTTCTCACCTGAGCGCTCTTTAGACTGCGCGAGAGGATGAGCAGAAGATTAGGTGGCTAGAGAAGCCCAGAGCCCCAGTGTTCTTAGGCCTACAAAAGCGCTTCCAAGGAAGGGTGCTGGCTAGCAACAGCTTTCAGTGCTGGCAATTTTCATCTCTGGCAATTGCTCGACGTTTGCAATTTCTCAGCTCGTGTCTATGAGACGGAAAGAGAATGACCGTGATGTTTGGTGGGTAGAGAAGCGCAAAGCCCCAGTGTTGCTGCGCCTGTGAAAGCGCTTCCAAGGAAGGGTGCTGGCTAGCAACAGCTTTCAGTGCTGGCACTTTTCATCTCTGAGCAATTGCTCGACGTTTGCAATTTCTCAGCTCGTGTCTACGAGACAGAGAGATAGTGACCGTGATGTTTGGTGGGTAGAGAAGCGCAAAGCCCCACTGTTGCTGCCCCTGTGAAAGCGCTTCCAAGGAAGGGTGCTGGCTAGCAACAGCTTTCAGTGCTGGCACTTTTCATCTCTGAGCAATTGCTCGACCTTTGCAATTTCTCACCTGAGCTCTCTTTAGACTGCGCGAGAGGATGAGCAGAAGATTAGGTGGCTAGAGAAGCCCAGAGCTTCGGAGTTCTTAGGGCTACAAAAGCGTTTCCAAGGAAGGGTGCTGGCTAGCAACAGCTTTCAGTGCTGGCACTTTTCATCTCTGAGCAATTGCTCGACGTTTGCA
Organism: Sarcoramphus papa; assembly: GCA_037962945.1. Classification (NCBI taxonomy): domain Eukaryota; kingdom Metazoa; phylum Chordata; class Aves; order Accipitriformes; family Cathartidae; genus Sarcoramphus; species Sarcoramphus papa. Next base: position 98,135,166 of record CM075586.1, read on the forward strand.
ATTTCTCAGCTCGTGTCTACGAGACGGAGAGATAGTGACCGTGATGTTTGGTGGGTAGAGAAGCGCAAAGCCCCAGTGTTGCTGCGCCTGTGAAAGCGCTTCCAAGGAAGGGTGCTGGCTAGCAACAGCTTTCAGTGCTGGCACTTTTCATCTCTGAGCAATTGCTCGACGTTTGCAATCTCTCACCTGAGCTCTCTTTAGACTGCGCGAGAGGATGAGCAAAAGATTAGGTGGCTAGAGAAGCCCAGAGCCCCACTGTTCTTAGGGCTACAAGAGCGCTTCCAAGGAAGGGTGCTGGCTAGCCACAGCTTTCAGTGCTGGCACTTTTCATCTCTGAGCAATTGCTCGACGTTTGCAATTTCTCAGCTCTTGTCTACGAGATGGAGAGATAGTGATCGTGACGTTTGGTGGGTAGCCAAGCGCAAAGCCCCAGTGTTGCTGCACCTGTGAAAGCGCTTCCAAGGAAGGGTGCTGGCTAGCAACAGCTTTCAGTGCTGGCACTTTTCATCTTTGAGCAATTGCTCGACGTTTGCAATTTCTCAGCTCGTGTCTACGAGACGGAGAGATAGTGATCGTGACGTTTGGTGGGCAGAGAAGCGCAAAGCCCCAGTGTTGCTGCGCCTGTGAAAGCGCTTCCAAGGAAGGGTGCTGGCTAGCAACAGCTTTCAGTGCTGGCACTTTTCATCTCTGAGCAATTGCTCGACGTTTGCAATTTCTCACCTGAGCTCTCTTTAGACTGCGCGAGAGGATGAGCAAAAGATTAGGTGGCTAGAGAAGCCCAGAGCTTCGGAGTTCTTAGGGCTACAAAAGCGTTTCCAAGGAAGGGTGCTGGCTAGCAACAGCTTTCAGTGCTGGCACTTTTCATCTCTGAGCAATTGCTCGACGTTTGCAATTTTTCAGCTCTTATCTACGAGACGGAGAGATAGTGACCGTGACGTTTGGTGGGTAGAGAAGCGCAAAGCCCCAGTGTTGCTGCGCCTGTGAAAGCGCTTCCAAGGAAGGGTGCTGGCTAGCAACAGCTTTCAGTGCTGGCACTTTTCATCTCTGAGCAATTGCTCGACGTTTGCAATTTCTCACCTGAGCGCTCTTTAGACTGCGCGAGAGGATGAGCAGAAGATTAGGTGGCTAGAGAAGCCCAGAGCCCCAGTGTTCTTAGGGCTACAAAAGCGCTTCCAAGGAAGGGTGCTGGCTAGCAACAGCTTTCAGTGCTGGCACTTTTCATCTCTGAGCAATTGCTGGATGTTTGCAATTTCTCACCTGAGCTCTCTTTTGACTGCGCGAGAGGATGAGCAGAAGATTAGGTGGCTAGAGAAGCCCAGAGCCCCACTGTTCTTAGGCCTACAAAAGCGCTTCCAAGGAAGGGTGCTGGCTAGCCACAGCTTTCAGTGCTGGCACTTTTCATCTTTGAGTAATTGCTCGACGTTTGCAATTTCTCAGCTCGTGTCTACGAGACGGAGAGATAGTGATCGTGACGTTTGGTGGGTAGCCAAGCGCAAAGCCCCAGTGTTGCTGCGCCTGTGAAAGCGCTTCCAAGGAAGGGTGCTGGCTAGCAACAGCTTTCAGTGCTGGCACTTTTCATCTCTGAGCAATTGCTCGACGTTTGCAATTTCTCACCTGAGCTCTCTTTAGACTGCGCGAGAGGATGAGCAGAAGATTAGGTGGCTAGAGAAGCCCAGAGCCCCACTGTTCTTAGGCCTACAAGAGCGTTTCCAAGGAAGGGGGCTGGCTAGCAACAGCTTTCAGTGCTGGCACTTTTCATCTCTGAGCAATTGCTCGACGTTTGCAATTTCTCAGCTCGTGTCTACGAGACGGAGAGATAGTGATCGTGACGTTTGGTGGCTAGAGAAGCGCAAAGCCCCAGTGTTGCTGCGCCTGTGAAAGCGCTTCCAAGGAAGGGTGCTGGCTAGCAACAGCTTTCAGTGCTGGCACTTTTCATCTCTGAGCAATTGCTGGACGTTTGCAATTTCTAACCTGAGCTCTCTTTAGACTGCACGAGAGGATGAGCAGAAGATTAGGTGGCTAGAGAAGCCCAGAGCTTCGGAGTTCTTAGGGCTACAAAAGCGTTTCCAAGGAAGGGTGCTGGCTAGCAACAGCTTTCTGTGCTAGCACTTTTCATCTCTGAGCAATTGCTCGACGTTTGCAATTTTTCAGCTCTTATCTACGAGACGGAGAGATAGTGACCGTGACGTTTGGTGGGTAGAGAAGCGCAAAGCCCCAGTGTTGCTGCGCCTGTGAAAGCGCTTCCAAGGAAGGGTGCTGGCTAGCAACAGCTTTCAGTGCTGGCACTTTTCATCTCTGAGCAATTGCTCGACGTTTGCAATTTCTCACCTGAGCTCTCTTTCGACTGCGCGAGAGGATGAGCAGAAGATTAGGTGGCTAGAGAAGCCCAGAGCCCCAGTGTTCTTAGGCCTACAAGAGTGCTTCCAAGGAAGGCTGCTGGCTAGCAACAGCTTTCAGTGCTGGCACTTTTCATCTCTGAGCAATTGCTCGACATTTGCAATTTCTCAGCTCTTGTCTACGAGACGGAGAGATAGTGATCGTGACGTTTGGTGGGTAGCCAAGCGCAAAGCCCCAGTGTTGCTGCGCCTGTGAAAGCGCTTCCAAGGAAGGGTGCTGGCTAGCAACAGCTTTCAGTGCTGGCACTTTTCATCTCTGAGCAATTGCTCGACGTTTGCAATTTCTCACCTGAGCTCTCTTTAGACTGCGCGAGAGGATGAGCAGAAGGTTAGGTGGCTAGAGAAGCACAAAGCCCCAGTGTTCTTAGGGCTACAAAAGCGCTTCCAAGGAAGGGTGCTGGCTAGCAACAGCTTTCAGTGCTGGCACTTTTCATCTCTGAGCAATTGCTCGACGTTTGCAATTTCTCACCTGAGCTCTCTTTAGACTGCGCGAGAGGATTAGCAGAAGATTAGGTGGCTAGAGAAGCCCAGAGCCCCACTGTTCTTAGGGCTACAAAAGCGTTTCCAAGGAAGGGTGCTGGCTAGCAACAGCTTTCAGTGCTGGCACTTTTCATCTCTGAGCAATTGCTCGACGTTTGCAATTTCTCAGCTCGTGTCTATGAGACGGAGAGATAGTGATCGTGACGTTTGGTGGGTAGCCAAGCGCAAAGCCCCAGTGTTGCTGCCCCTGAGAAAGCGCTTCCAAGGAAGGGTGCTGGCTAGCAAGAGCTTTCAGTGCTGGCACTTTTCATCTCTGAGCAATTGCTTGATGTTTGCAATTTCTCACCTGAGCTCTCTTTAGACTGCACGAGAGGATGAGCAAAAGATTAGGTGGCTAGAGAAGCCCAGAGCTTCGGAGTTCTTAGGGCTACAAAAGCGTTTCCAAGGAAGGGTGCTGGCTAGCAACAGCTTTCAGTGCTGGCACTTTTCATCTCTGAGCAATTGCTCGACGTTTGCAATTTCTCAGCTCGTGTCTACGAGACGGAGAGATAGTGACCGTGATGTTTGGTGGGTAGAGAAGCGCAAAGCCCCAGTGTTGCTGCGCCTGTGAAAGCGCTTCCAAGGAAGGGTGCTGGCTAGCAACAGCTTTCAGTGCTGGCACTTTTCATCTCTGAGCAATTGCTCGACGTCTGCAATCTCTCACCTGAGCTCTCTTTAGACTGCGCGAGAGGATGAGCAGAAGAGTAGGTGGCTAGAGAAGCCCAGAGCCCCAGTGTTCTTAGGGCTACAAGAGCGCTTCCAAGGAAGGGTGCTGGCTAGCAACAGCTTTCAGTGCTGGCACTTTTCATCTCTGAGCAATTGCTCGACGTTTGCAATTTCTCAGCTCTTGTCTACGATACGGAGAGATAGTGATCGTGATGTTTGGTGGGTAGCCATGCGCAAAGCCCCAGTGTTGCTGCGCCTGTGAAAGCGCTTCCAAGGAAGGGTGCTGGCTAGCAACAGCTTTCAGTGCTGGCACTTTTCATCTCTGAGCAATTGCTGGACGTTTGCAATTTCTCCCCTGAGCTCTCTTTAGACTGCGCGAGAGGATGAGCAAAAGATTAGGTGGCTAGAGAAGCCCAGAGCTTCGGAGTTCTTAGGGCTACAAAAGCGTTTCCAAGGAAGGGTGCTGGCTAGCAACAGCTTTCAGTGCTGGCACTTTTCATCTCTGAGCAATTGCTCGACGTTTGCAATTTTTCAGCTCTTATCTACGAGACGGAGAGATAGTGACCGTGACGTTTGGTGGGTAGAGAAGCGCAAAGCCCCAGTGTTGCTGCGCCTGTGAAAGCGCTTCCAAGGAAGGGTGCTGGCTAGCAACAGCTTTCAGTGCTGGCACTTTTCATCTCTGAGCAATTGCTCGACGTTTGCAATTTCTCACCTGAGCTCTCTTTAGACTGCGCGAGAGGATGAGCAGAAGATTAGGTGGCTAGAGAAGCCCAGAGCCCCAGTGTTCTTAGGGCTACAAAAGCGCTTCCAAGGAAGGGTGCTGGCTAGCAACAGCTTTCAGTGCTGGCACTTTTCATCTCTGAGCAATTGCTGGATGTTTGCAATTTCTCACCTGAGCTCTCTTTTGACTGCGCGAGAGGATGAGCAGAAGATTAGGTGGCTAGAGAAGCCCAGAGCCCCAGTGTTCTTAGGGCTACAAAAGCGCTTCCAAGGAAGGGTGCTGGCTAGCAACAGCTTTCAGTGCTGGCACTTTTCATCTCTGAGCAATTGCTCGACGTTTGCAATCTCTCACCTGAGCTCTCTTTAGACTGCGCGAGAGGATGAGCAGAAGATTAGGTGGCTAGAGAAGCCCAGAGCCCCAGTGTTCTTCGGCCTACAAGAGTGCTTCCAAGGAAGGGTGCTGGCTAGCAACAGCTTTCAGTGCTGGCACTTTTCATCTCTGAGCAATTGCTCGACGTTTGCAATTTCTCGGCTCGTTTTTACGAGACGGAGAGATAGAGACCGTGATGTTTGGTGGGTAGAGAAGCGCAAAGCCCCAGTGTTGCTGCGCCTGTGAAAGCGCTTCCAAGGAAGGGTGCTGGCTAGCAACAGCTTTCAGTGCTGGCACTTTTCATCTCTGAGCAATTGCCCGACCTTTGCAATTTCTCACCTGAGCTCTCTTTAGACTGCGCGAGAGGATGAGCAGAAGATTAAGTGCCTAGAGAAGCCCAGAGCCCCACTGTTCTTAGGCCTACAAAAGCGCTTCCAAGGAAGGGTGCTGGCTAGCCACAGCTTTCAGTGCTGGAACTTTTCATCTCTGAGCAATTGCTCGACGTTTGCAATTTCTCAGCTCGTGTCTATGAGACGGAAAGAGAATGACCGTGATGTTTGGGGGGTAGAGAAGCGCAAAGCCCCAGTGTTGCTGCGCCTGTGAAAGCGCTTCCAAGGAAGGGTGCTGGCTAGCAAGAGCTTTCAGTGCTGGCACTTTTCATCTCTGAGCAATTGCTCGACGTTTGCAATTTCTCAGCTCGTGCCTACGAGACGGAGAGATAGTGACCGTGATGTTTGGTGGGTAGAGAACCGCAAAGCCTCACTGCTGCTGCCCCTGTGAAAGCACTTCCAAGGAAGGGTGCTGGCTAGCAACAGCTTTCAGTGCTGGCACTTTTCATCTCTGAGCAATTGCTTGACGTCTGCAATTTCTCAGCTCTTATCTACGAGACGGAGAGATAGTGACCGTGATGTTTGGTGGGTAGAGAAGCGCAAAGCCCCAGTGTTGCTGCGCCTACAAAAGCGCTTCCAAGGAAGGGTGCTGGCTAGCAACAGCTTTCAGTGCTGGCACTTTTCATCTCTGAGCAATTGCTCGACGTTTGCAATTTCTCACCTGAGCGCTCTTTAGACTGCGCGAGAGGATGAGCAGAAGATTAGGTGGCTAGAGAAGCCCAGAGCCCCAGTGTTCTTAGGCCTACAAAAGCGCTTCCAAGGAAGGGTGCTGGCTAGCAACAGCTTTCAGTGCTGGCAATTTTCATCTCTGGCAATTGCTCGACGTTTGCAATTTCTCAGCTCATGTCTATGAGACGGAAAGAGAATGACCGTGATGTTTGGTGGGTAGAGAAGCGCAAAGCCCCAGTGTTGCTGCGCCTGTGAAAGCGCTTCCAAGGAAGGGTGCTGGCTAGCAACAGCTTTCAGTGCTGGCACTTTTCATCTCTGAGCAATTGCTCGACGTTTGCAATTTCTCAGCTCGTGTCTACGAGACAGAGAGATAGTGACCGTGATGTTTGGTGGGTAGAGAAGCGCAAAGCCCCACTGTTGCTGCCCCTGTGAAAGCGCTTCCAAGGAAGGGTGCTGGCTAGCAACAGCTTTCAGTGCTGGCACTTTTCATCTCTGAGCAATTGCTCGACCTTTGCAATTTCTCACCTGAGCTCTCTTTAGACTGCGCGAGAGGATGAGCAGAAGATTAGGTGGCTAGAGAAGCCCAGAGCCCCACTGTTCTTAGGCCTACAAGAGCGTTTCCAAGGAAGGGTGCTGGCTAGCAACAGCTTTCAGTGCTGGCACTTTTCATCTCTGAGCAATTGCTCGACGTTTGCAATTTCTCAGCTCGTGCCTACGAGACGGAGAGATAGTGACCGTGATGTTTGGTGGGTAGAGAACCGCAAAGCCTCACTGCTGCTGCCCCTGTGAAAGCACTTCCAAGGAAGGGTGCTGGCTAGCAACAGCTTTCAGTGCTGGCACTTTTCATCTCTGAGCAATTGCTCGACGTTTGCAATTTCTCACCTGAGCGCTCTTTAGACTGCGCGAGAGGATGAGCAGAAGATTAGGTGGCTAGAGAAGCCCAGAGCCCCAGTGTTCTTAGGCCTACAAAAGCGCTTCCAAGGAAGGGTGCTGGCTAGCAACAGCTTTCAGTGCTGGCAATTTTCATCTCTGGCAATTGCTCGACGTTTGCAATTTCTCAGCTCGTGTCTATGAGACGGAAAGAGAATGACCGTGATGTTTGGTGGGTAGAGAAGCGCAAAGCCCCAGTGTTGCTGCGCCTGTGAAAGCGCTTCCAAGGAAGGGTGCTGGCTAGCAACAGCTTTCAGTGCTGGCACTTTTCATCTCTGAGCAATTGCTCGACGTTTGCAATTTCTCAGCTCGTGTCTACGAGACAGAGAGATAGTGACCGTGATGTTTGGTGGGTAGAGAAGCGCAAAGCCCCACTGTTGCTGCCCCTGTGAAAGCGCTTCCAAGGAAGGGTGCTGGCTAGCAACAGCTTTCAGTGCTGGCACTTTTCATCTCTGAGCAATTGCTCGACCTTTGCAATTTCTCACCTGAGCTCTCTTTAGACTGCGCGAGAGGATGAGCAGAAGATTAGGTGGCTAGAGAAGCCCAGAGCTTCGGAGTTCTTAGGGCTAGAAAAGCGTTTCCAAGGAAGGGTGCTGGCTAGCAACAGCTTTCAGTGCTGGCACTTTTCATCTCTGAGCAATTGCTCGACGTTTGCAATTTTTCAGCTCTTTTCTACGAGACGGAGAGATAGTGACCGTGACGTTTGGTGGGTAGAGAAGCGCAAAGCCCCAGTGTTGCTGCGCCTACAAAAGCGCTTCCAAGGAAGGGTGCTGGCTAGCAACAGCTTTCAGTGCTGGCACTTTTCATCTCTGAGCAATTGCCCGACCTTTGCAATTTCTCACCTGAGCTCTCTTTAGACTGCGCGAGAGGATGAGCAGAAGATTAAGTGGCTAGAGAAGCCCAGAGCCCCACTGTTCTTAGGCCTACAAAAGCGCTTCCAAGGAAGGGTGCTGGCTAGCCACAGCTTTCAGTGCTGGAACTTTTCATCTCTGAGCAATTGCTCGACGTTTGCAATTTCTCAGCTCGTGTCTATGAGACGGAAAGAGAATGACCGTGATGTTTGGGGGGTAGAGAAGCGCAAAGCCCCAGTGTTGCTGCGCCTGTGAAAGCGCTTCCAAGGAAGGGTGCTGGCTAGCAACAGCTTTCAGTGCTGGCACTTTTCATCTCTGAGCAATTGCTCGACGTTTGCAATTTCTCAGCTCGTGCCTACGAGACGGAGAGATAGTGACCGTGATGTTTGGTGGGTAGAGAACCGCAAAGCCTCACTGCTGCTGCCCCTGTGAAAGCACTTCCAAGGAAGGGTGCTGGCTAGCAACAGCTTTCAGTGCTGGCACTTTTCATCTCTGAGCAATTGCTTGACGTCTGCAATTTCTCAGCTCTTATCTACGAGACGGAGAGATAGTGACCGTGATGTTTGGTGGGTAGAGAAGCGCAAAGCCCCAGTGTTGCTGCGCCTGTGAAAGCGCTTCCAAGGAAGGGTGCTGGCTAGCAACAGCTTTCAGTGCTGGCACTTTTCATCTCTGAGCAATTGCTCGACGTTTGCAATTTCTCACCTGAGCGCTCTTTAGACTGCGCGAGAGGATGAGCAGAAGATTAGGTGGCTAGAGAAGCCCAGAGCCCCAGTGTTCTTAGGCCTACAAAAGCGCTTCCAAGGAAGGGTGCTGGCTAGCAACAGCTTTCAGTGCTGGCACTTTTCATCTCTGAGCAATTGCTCGACGTTTGCAATTTTTCAGCTCGTGTCTACGAGACGGAGAGATAGTGACCGTGACGTTTGGTGGGTAGAGAAGTGCAAAGCCCCAGTGTTGCTGCGCCTGTGAAAGCGTTTCCAAGGAAGGGTGCTGGCTAGCAACAGCTTTCAGTGCTGGCACTTTTCATCTCTGAGCAATTGCTCGACGTTTGCAATTTCTCACCTGAGCGCTCTTTAGACTCCGCGAGAGGATGAGCAGAAGATTAGGTGGCTAGAGAAGCCCAGAGCCCCAGTGTTCTTAGGGCTACAAAAGCGCTTCCAAGGAAGGGTGCTGGCTAGCAACAGCTTTCAGTGCTGGCACTTTTCATCTCTGAGCAATTGCTCGACGTTTGCAATTTCTCACCTGAGCGCTCTTTAGACTGCGCGAGAGGATGAGCAGAAGGTTAGGTGGCTAGAGAAGCGCAAAGCCCCAGTGTTCTTACGCCTACAAAAGCGCTTCCAAGGAAGGGTGCTGGCTAGCAACAGCTTTCAGTGCTGGCACTTTTCATCTCTGAGCAATTGCTCGACGTTTGCAATTTCTCACCTGAGCTCTCTTTAGACTGCGCGAGAGGATGAGCAGAAGATTAGGTGGCTAGAGAAGCCCAGAGCCCCACTGTTCTTAGGGCTACAAGAGCGCTTCCAAGGAAGGGTGCTGGCTAGCAACAGCTTTCAGTGCTGGCACTTTTCATCTCTGAGCAATTGCTCGACGTTTGCAATTTCTCAGCTCGTGTCTACGAGACGGAGAGATAGTGATCGTGACGTTTGGTGGGTAGCCAAGCGCAAAGCCCCAGTGTTGCTGCGCCTGTGAAAGCGCTTCCAAGGAAGGGTGCTGGCTAGCAACAGCTTTCAGTGCTGGCACTTTTCATCTCTGAGCAATTGCTCGACGTTTGCAATTTCTCAGCTCGTGTCTACGAGACGGAGAGATAGTGACCGTGACGTTTGGTGGGTAGAGAAGCGCAAAGCCCCAGTGTTGCTGCGCCTGTGAAAGCGCTTCCAAGGAAGGGTGCTGGCTAGCAACAGCTTTCAGTGCTGGCACTTTTCATCTCTGAGCAATTGCTCGACGTTTGCAATTTCTCACCTGAGCTCTCTTTCGACTGCGCGAGAGGATGAGCAGAAGATTAGGTGGCTAGAGAAGCCCAGAGCCCCAGTGTTCTTAGGCCTACAAGAGTGCTTCCAAGGAAGGCTGCTGGCTAGCAACAGCTTTCAGTGCTGGCACTTTTCATCTCTGAGCAATTGCTCGACATTTGCAATTTCTCAGCTCTTGTCTACGAGACGGAGAGATAGTGATCGTGACGTTTGGTGGGTAGCCAAGCGCAAAGCCCCAGTGTTGCTGCGCCTGTGAAAGCGCTTCCAAGGAAGGGTGCTGGCTAGCAACAGCTTTCAGTGCTGGCACTTTTCATCTCTGAGCAATTGCTCGACCTTTGCAATTTCTCACCTGAGCTCTCTTTAGACTGCGCGAGAGGATGAGCAGAAGATTAGGTGGCTAGAGAAGCCCAGAGCCCCACTGTTCTTAGGCCTACAAGAGCGTTTCCAAGGAAGGGTGCTGGCTAGCAACAGCTTTCAGTGCTGGCACTTTTCATCTCTGAGCAATTGCTCGACGTTTGCAATTTCTCAGCTCGTGCCTACGAGACGGAGAGATAGTGACCGTGATGTTTGGTGGGTAGAGAACCGCAAAGCCTCACTGCTGCTGCCCCTGTGAAAGCACTTCCAAGGAAGGGTGCTGGCTAGCAACAGCTTTCAGTGCTGGCACTTTTCATCTCTGAGCAATTGCTCGACGTTTGCAATTTCTCACCTGAGCGCTCTTTAGACTGCGCGAGAGGATGAGCAGAAGATTAGGTGGCTAGAGAAGCCCAGAGCCCCAGTGTTCTTAGGCCTACAAAAGCGCTTCCAAGGAAGGGTGCTGGCTAGCAACAGCTTTCAGTGCTGGCAATTTTCATCTCTGGCAATTGCTCGACGTTTGCAATTTCTCAGCTCGTGTCTATGAGACGGAAAGAGAATGACCGTGATGTTTGGTGGGTAGAGAAGCGCAAAGCCCCAGTGTTGCTGCGCCTGTGAAAGCGCTTCCAAGGAAGGGTGCTGGCTAGCAACAGCTTTCAGTGCTGGCACTTTTCATCTCTGAGCAATTGCTCGACGTTTGCAATTTCTCAGCTCGTGTCTACGAGACAGAGAGATAGTGACCGTGATGTTTGGTGGGTAGAGAAGCGCAAAGCCCCACTGTTGCTGCCCCTGTGAAAGCGCTTCCAAGGAAGGGTGCTGGCTAGCAACAGCTTTCAGTGCTGGCACTTTTCATCTCTGAGCAATTGCTCGACCTTTGCAATTTCTCACCTGAGCTCTCTTTAGACTGCGCGAGAGGATGAGCAGAAGATTAGGTGGCTAGAGAAGCCCAGAGCTTCGGAGTTCTTAGGGCTAGAAAAGCGTTTCCAAGGAAGGGTGCTGGCTAGCAACAGCTTTCAGTGCTGGCACTTTTCATCTCTGAGCAATTGCTCGACGTTTGCAATTTTTCAGCTCTTTTCTACGAGACGGAGAGATAGTGACCGTGACGTTTGGTGGGTAGAGAAGCGCAAAGCCCCAGTGTTGCTGCGCCTACAAAAGCGCTTCCAAGGAAGGGTGCTGGCTAGCAACAGCTTTCAGTGCTGGCACTTTTCATCTCTGAGCAATTGCCCGACCTTTGCAATTTCTCACCTGAGCTCTCTTTAGACTGCGCGAGAGGATGAGCAGAAGATTAAGTGGCTAGAGAAGCCCAGAGCCCCACTGTTCTTAGGCCTACAAAAGCGCTTCCAAGGAAGGGTGCTGGCTAGCCACAGCTTTCAGTGCTGGAACTTTTCATCTCTGAGCAATTGCTCGACGTTTGCAATTTCTCAGCTCGTGTCTATGAGACGGAAAGAGAATGACCGTGATGTTTGGGGGGTAGAGAAGCGCAAAGCCCCAGTGTTGCTGCGCCTGTGAAAGCGCTTCCAAGGAAGGGTGCTGGCTAGCAACAGCTTTCAGTGCTGGCACTTTTCATCTCTGAGCAATTGCTCGACGTTTGCAATTTCTCAGCTCGTGCCTACGAGACGGAGAGATAGTGACCGTGATGTTTGGTGGGTAGAGAACCGCAAAGCCTCACTGCTGCTGCCCCTGTGAAAGCACTTCCAAGGAAGGGTGCTGGCTAGCAACAGCTTTCAGTGCTGGCACTTTTCATCTCTGAGCAATTGCTTGACGTCTGCAATTTCTCAGCTCTTATCTACGAGACGGAGAGATAGTGACCGTGATGTTTGGTGGGTAGAGAAGCGCAAAGCCCCAGTGTTGCTGCGCCTGTGAAAGCGCTTCCAAGGAAGGGTGCTGGCTAGCAACAGCTTTCAGTGCTGGCACTTTTCATCTCTGAGCAATTGCTCGACGTTTGCAATTTCTCACCTGAGCGCTCTTTAGACTGCGCGAGAGGATGAGCAGAAGATTAGGTGGCTAGAGAAGCCCAGAGCCCCAGTGTTCTTAGGCCTACAAAAGCGCTTCCAAGGAAGGGTGCTGGCTAGCAACAGCTTTCAGTGCTGGCACTTTTCATCTCTGAGCAATTGCTCGACGTTTGCAATTTTTCAGCTCGTGTCTACGAGACGGAGAGATAGTGACCGTGACGTTTGGTGGGTAGAGAAGTGCAAAGCCCCAGTGTTGCTGCGCCTGTGAAAGCGTTTCCAAGGAAGGGTGCTGGCTAGCAACAGCTTTCAGTGCTGGCACTTTTCATCTCTGAGCAATTGCTCGACGTTTGCAATTTCTCACCTGAGCGCTCTTTAGACTCCGCGAGAGGATGAGCAGAAGATTAGGTGGCTAGAGAAGCCCAGAGCCCCAGTGTTCTTAGGGCTACAAAAGCGCTTCCAAGGAAGGGTGCTGGCTAGCAACAGCTTTCAGTGCTGGCACTTTTCATCTCTGAGCAATTGCTCGACGTTTGCAATTTCTCACCTGAGCGCTCTTTAGACTGCGCGAGAGGATGAGCAGAAGGTTAGGTGGCTAGAGAAGCGCAAAGCCCCAGTGTTCTTACGCCTACAAAAGCGCTTCCAAGGAAGGGTGCTGGCTAGCAACAGCTTTCAGTGCTGGCACTTTTCATCTCTGAGCAATTGCTCGACGTTTGCAATTTCTCACCTGAGCTCTCTTTAGACTGCGCGAGAGGATGAGCAGAAGATTAGGTGGCTAGAGAAGCCCAGAGCCCCACTGTTCTTAGGGCTACAAGAGCGCTTCCAAGGAAGGGTGCTGGCTAGCAACAGCTTTCAGTGCTGGCACTTTTCATCTCTGAGCAATTGCTCGACGTTTGCAATTTCTCAGCTCGTGTCTACGAGACGGAGAGATAGTGATCGTGACGTTTGGTGGGTAGCCAAGCGCAAAGCCCCAGTGTTGCTGCGCCTGTGAAAGCGCTTCCAAGGAAGGGTGCTGGCTAGCAACAGCTTTCAGTGCTGGCACTTTTCATCTCTGAGCAATTGCTCGACGTTTGCAATTTCTCAGCTCGTGTCTACGAGACGGAGAGATAGTGACCGTGACGTTTGGTGGGTAGAGAAGCGCAAAGCCCCAGTGTTGCTGCGCCTGTGAAAGCGCTTCCAAGGAAGGGTGCTGGCTAGCAACAGCTTTCAGTGCTGGCACTTTTCATCTCTGAGCAATTGCTCGACGTTTGCAATTTCTCACCTGAGCTCTCTTTCGACTGCGCGAGAGGATGAGCAGAAGATTAGGTGGCTAGAGAAGCCCAGAGCCCCAGTGTTCTTAGGCCTACAAGAGTGCTTCCAAGGAAGGCTGCTGGCTAGCAACAGCTTTCAGTGCTGGCACTTTTCATCTCTGAGCAATTGCTCGACATTTGCAATTTCTCAGCTCTTGTCTACGAGACGGAGAGATAGTGATCGTGACGTTTGGTGGGTAGCCAAGCGCAAAGCCCCAGTGTTGCTGCGCCTGTGAAAGCGCTTCCAAGGAAGGGTGCTGGCTAGCAACAGCTTTCAGTGCTGGCACTTTTCATCTCTGAGCAATTGCTCGACGTTTGCAATTTCTCACCTGAGCTCTCTTTAGACTGCGCGAGAGGATGAGCAGAAGGTTAGGTGGCTAGAGAAGCACAAAGCCCCAGTGTTCTTAGGGCTACAAAAGCGCTTCCAAGGAAGGGTGCTGGCTAGCAACAGCTTTCAGTGCTGGCACTTTTCATCTCTGAGCAATTGCTCGACGTTTGCAATTTCTCACCTGAGCTCTCTTTAGACTGCGCGAGAGGATTAGCAGAAGATTAGGTGGCTAGAGAAGCCCAGAGCCCCACTGTTCTTAGGGCTACAAAAGCGTTTCCAAGGAAGGGGGCTGGCTAGCAACAGCTTTCAGTGCTGGCACTTTTCATCTCTGAGCAATTGCTCGACGTTTGCAATTTCTCAGCTCGTGTCTATGAGACGGAGAGATAGTGATCGTGACGTTTGGTGGGTAGCCAAGCGCAAAGCCCCAGTGTTGCTGCCCCTGAGAAAGCGCTTCCAAGGAAGGGTGCTGGCTAGCAAGAGCTTTCAGTGCTGGCACTTTTCATCTCTGAGCAATTGCTCAACGTTTGCAATTTCTCACCTGAGCTCTCTTTAGACTGCACGAGAGGATGAGCAAAAGATTAGGTGGCTAGAGAAGCCCAGAGCTTCGGAGTTCTTAGGGCTACAAAAGCGTTTCCAAGGAAGGGTGCTGGCTAGCAACAGCTTTCAGTGCTGGCACTTTTCATCTCTGAGCAATTGCTCGACGTTTGCAATTTCTCAGCTCGTGTCTACGAGACGGAGAGATAGTGACCGTGATGTTTGGTGGGTAGAGAAGCGCAAAGCCCCAGTGTTGCTGCGCCTGTGAAAGCGCTTCCAAGGAAGGGTGCTGGCTAGCAACAGCTTTCAGTGCTGGCACTTTTCATCTCTGAGCAATTGCTCGACGTCTGCAATCTCTCACCTGAGCTCTCTTTAGACTGCGCGAGAGGATGAGCAGAAGAGTAGGTGGCTAGAGAAGCCCAGAGCCCCAGTGTTCTTAGGGCTACAAGAGCGCTTCCAAGGAAGGGTGCTGGCTAGCAACAGCTTTCAGTGCTGGCACTTTTCATCTCTGAGCAATTGCTCGACGTTTGCAATTTCTCAGCTCTTGTCTACGAGACGGAGAGATAGTGATCGTGACGTTTGGTGGGTAGCCATGCGCAAAGCCCCAGTGTTGCTGCGCCTGTGAAAGCGCTTCCAAGGAAGGGTGCTGGCTAGCAACAGCTTTCAGTGCTGGCACTTTTCATCTCTGAGCAATTGCTGGACGTTTGCAATTTCTCCCCTGAGCTCTCTTTAGACTGCGCGAGAGGATGAGCAAAAGATTAGGTGGCTAGAGAAGCCCAGAGCTTCGGAGTTCTTAGGGCTACAAAAGCGTTTCCAAGGAAGGGTGCTGGCTAGCAACAGCTTTCAGTGCTGGCACTTTTCATCTCTGAGCAATTGCTCGACGTTTGCAATTTTTCAGCTCTTATCTACGAGACGGAGAGATAGTGACCGTGACGTTTGGTGGGTAGAGAAGCGCAAAGCCCCAGTGTTGCTGCGCCTGTGAAAGCGCTTCCAAGGAAGGGTGCTGGCTAGCAACAGCTTTCAGTGCTGGCACTTTTCATCTCTGAGCAATTGCTCGACGTTTGCAATTTCTCACCTGAGCTCTCTTTAGACTGCGCGAGAGGATGAGCAGAAGATTAGGTGGCTAGAGAAGCCCAGAGCCCCAGTGTTCTTAGGGCTACAAAAGCGCTTCCAAGGAAGGGTGCTGGCTAGCAACAGCTTTCAGTGCTGGCACTTTTCATCTCTGAGCAATTGCTCGACGTTTGCAATTTCTCACCTGAGCTCTCTTTTGACTGCGCGAGAGGATGAGCAGAAGATTAGGTGGCTAGAGAAGCCCAGAGCCCCAGTGTTCTTAGGGCTACAAAAGCGCTTCCAAGGAAGGGTGCTGGCTAGCAACAGCTTTCAGTGCTGGCACTTTTCATCTCTGAGCAATTGCTCGACGTTTGCAATCTCTCACCTGAGCTCTCTTTAGACTGCGCGAGAGGATGAGCAGAAGATTAGGTGGCTAGAGAAGCCCAGAGCCCCAGTGTTCTTCGGCCTACAAGAGTGCTTCCAAGGAAGGGTGCTGGCTAGCAACAGCTTTCAGTGCTGGCACTTTTCATCTCTGAGCAATTGCTCGACGTTTGCAATTTCTCGGCTCGTTTTTACGAGACGGAGAGATAGAGACCGTGATGTTTGGTGGGTAGAGAAGCGCAAAGCCCCAGTGTTGCTGCGCCTGTGAAAGCGCTTCCAAGGAAGGGTGCTGGCTAGCAACAGCTTTCAGTGCTGGCACTTTTCATCTCTGAGCAATTGCCCGACCTTTGCAATTTCTCACCTGAGCTCTCTTTAGACTGCGCGAGAGGATGAGCAGAAGATTAAGTGCCTAGAGAAGCCCAGAGCCCCACTGTTCTTAGGCCTACAAAAGCGCTTCCAAGGAAGGGTGCTGGCTAGCCACAGCTTTCAGTGCTGGAACTTTTCATCTCTGAGCAATTGCTCGACGTTTGCAATTTCTCAGCTCGTGTCTATGAGACGGAAAGAGAATGACCGTGATGTTTGGGGGGTAGAGAAGCGCAAAGCCCCAGTGTTGCTGCGCCTGTGAAAGCGCTTCCAAGGAAGGGTGCTGGCTAGCAAGAGCTTTCAGTGCTGGCACTTTTCATCTCTGAGCAATTGCTCGACGTTTGCAATTTCTCAGCTCGTGCCTACGAGACGGAGAGATAGTGACCGTGATGTTTGGTGGGTAGAGAACCGCAAAGCCTCACTGCTGCTGCCCCTGTGAAAGCACTTCCAAGGAAGGGTGCTGGCTAGCAACAGCTTTCAGTGCTGGCACTTTTCATCTCTGAGCAATTGCTTGACGTCTGCAATTTCTCAGCTCTTATCTACGAGACGGAGAGATAGTGACCGTGATGTTTGGTGGGTAGAGAAGCGCAAAGCCCCAGTGTTGCTGCGCCTACAAAAGCGCTTCCAAGGAAGGGTGCTGGCTAGCAACAGCTTTCAGTGCTGGCAATTTTCATCTCTGGCAATTGCTCGACGTTTGCAATTTCTCAGCTCGTGTCTATGAGACGGAAAGAGAATGACCGTGATGTTTGGTGGGTAGAGAAGCGCAAAGCCCCAGTGTTGCTGCGCCTGTGAAAGCGCTTCCAAGGAAGGGTGCTGGCTAGCAACAGCTTTCAGTGCTGGCACTTTTCATCTCTGAGCAATTGCTCGACGTTTGCAATTTCTCAGCTCGTGTCTACGAGACAGAGAGATAGTGACCGTGATGTTTGGTGGGTAGAGAAGCGCAAAGCCCCACTGTTGCTGCCCCTGTGAAAGCGCTTCCAAGGAAGGGTGCTGGCTAGCAACAGCTTTCAGTGCTGGCACTTTTCATCTCTGAGCAATTGCTCGACCTTTGCAATTTCTCACCTGAGCTCTCTTTAGACTGCGCGAGAGGATGAGCAGAAGATTAGGTGGCTAGAGAAGCCCAGAGCTTCGGAGTTCTTAGGGCTAGAAAAGCGTTTCCAAGGAAGGGTGCTGGCTAGCAACAGCTTTCAGTGCTGGCACTTTTCATCTCTGAGCAATTGCTCGACGTTTGCAATTTTTCAGCTCTTTTCTACGAGACGGAGAGATAGTGACCGTGACGTTTGGTGGCTAGAGAAGCGCAAAGCCCCAGTGTTGCTGCGCCTGTGAAAGCGCTTCCAAGGAAGGGTGCTGGCTAGCAACAGCTTTCAGTGCTGGCACTTTTCATCTCTGAGCAATTGCCCGACCTTTGCAATTTCTCACCTGAGCTCTCTTTAGACTGCGCGAGAGGATGAGCAGAAGATTAAGTGGCTAGAGAAGCCCAGAGCCCCACTGTTCTTAGGCCTACAAAAGCGCTTCCAAGGAAGGGTGCTGGCTAGCCACAGCTTTCAGTGCTGGAACTTTTCATCTCTGAGCAATTGCTCGACGTTTGCAATTTCTCAGCTCGTGTCTATGAGACGGAAAGAGAATGACCGTGATGTTTGGGGGGTAGAGAAGCGCAAAGCCCCAGTGTTGCTGCGCCTGTGAAAGCGCTTCCAAGGAAGGGTGCTGGCTAGCAACAGCTTTCAGTGCTGGCACTTTTCATCTCTGAGCAATTGCTCGACGTTTGCAATTTCTCAGCTCGTGCCTACGAGACGGAGAGATAGTGACCGTGATGTTTGGTGGGTAGAGAACCGCAAAGCCTCACTGCTGCTGCCCCTGTGAAAGCACTTCCAAGGAAGGGTGCTGGCTAGCAACAGCTTTCAGTGCTGGCACTTTTCATCTCTGAGCAATTGCTTGACGTCTGCAATTTCTCAGCTCTTATCTACGAGACGGAGAGATAGTGACCGTGATGTTTGGTGGGTAGAGAAGCGCAAAGCCCCAGTGTTGCTGCGCCTGTGAAAGCGCTTCCAAGGAAGGGTGCTGGCTAGCAACAGCTTTCAGTGCTGGCACTTTTCATCTCTGAGCAATTGCTCGACGTTTGCAATTTCTCACCTGAGCGCTCTTTAGACTGCGCGAGAGGATGAGCAGAAGATTAGGTGGCTAGAGAAGCCCAGAGCCCCAGTGTTCTTAGGCCTACAAAAGCGCTTCCAAGGAAGGGTGCTGGCTAGCAACAGCTTTCAGTGCTGGCACTTTTCATCTCTGAGCAATTGCTCGACGTTTGCAATTTTTCAGCTCGTGTCTACGAGACGGAGAGATAGTGACCGTGACGTTTGGTGGCTAGAGAAGCGCAAAGCCCCAGTGTTGCTGCGCCTGTGAAAGCGCTTCCAAGGAAGGGTGCTGGCTAGCAACAGCTTTCAGTGCTGGCACTTTTCATCTCTGAGCAATTGCTCGACGTTTGCAATTTCTCAGCTCGTGTCTACGAGACAGAGAGATAGTGACCGTGATGTTTGGTGGGTAGAGAAGCGCAAAGCCCCACTGTTGCTGCCCCTGTGAAAGCGCTTCCAAGGAAGGGTGCTGGCTAGCAACAGCTTTCAGTGCTGGCACTTTTCATCTCTGAGCAATTGCTCGACCTTTGCAATTTCTCACCTGAGCTCTCTTTAGACTGCGCGAGAGGATGAGCAGAAGATTAGGTGGCTAGAGAAGCCCAGAGCTTCGGAGTTCTTAGGGCTACAAAAGCGTTTCCAAGGAAGGGTGCTGGCTAGCAACAGCTTTCAGTGCTGGCACTTTTCATCTCTGAGCAATTGCTCGACGTTTGCAATTTTTCAGCTCTTTTCTACGAGACGGAGAGATAGTGACCGTGAAGTTTGGTGGGTAGAGAAGCGCAAAGCCCCAGTGTTGCTGCGCCTGTGAAAGCGCTTCCAAGGAAGGGTGCTGGCTAGCAACAGCTTTCAGTGCTGGCACTTTTCATCTCTGAGCAATTGCTCGACGTTTGCAATTTTTCAGCTCGTGTCTACGAGACGGAGAGATAGTGATCGTGACGTTTGGTGGGTAGCCAAGCGCAAAGCCCCAGTGTTGCTGCGCCTGCGAAAGCGCTTCCAAGGAAGGGTGCTGGCTAGCAACAGCTTTCAGTGCTGGCACTTTTCATCTCTGAGCAATTGCTCGACGTTTGCAATTTTTCAGCTCTTATCTACGAGACGGAGAGATAGTGACCGTGAAGTTTGGTGGGTAGAGAAGCGCAAAGCCCCAGTGTTCTAAGGGCTACAAAAGCGCTTCCAAGGAAGGGTGCTGGCTAGCAACAGCTTTCAGTGCTGGCACTTTTCATCTCTGAGCAATTGCTCGACGTTTGCAATTTCTCACCTGAGCGCTCTTTAGACTGCGCGAGAGGATGAGCAGAAGATTAGGTGGCTAGAGAAGCCCAGAGCCCCAGTGTTCTTAGGCCTACAAAAGCGCTTCCAAGGAAGGGTGCTGGCTAGCAACAGCTTTCAGTGCTGGCACTTTTCATCTCTGAGCAATTGCTTGATGTTTGCAATTTCTCACCTGAGCTCTCTTTAGACTGCGCGAGAGGATGAGCAGAAGATAAGGTGGCTAGAGAAGCCCAGAGCCCCACTGTTCTTAGGCCTACAAAAGCGCTTCCAAGGAAGGGTGCTGGCTAGCAACAGCTTTCAGTGCTGGCACTTTTCATCTTTGAGTAATTGCTCGACTTTTGCAATCTCTCACCTGAGATCTCTTTAGACTGCGCGAGAGGATGAGCAGAAGAGTAGGTGGCTAGAGAAGCCCAGAGCCCCAGTATTCTAAGGGCTACAAGAGCGCTTCCAAGGAAGGGTGCTGGCTAGCAACAGCTTTCAGTGCTGGCACTTTTCATCTCTGAGCAATTGCTCGACGTTTGCAATCTCTCACCTGAGCTCTCTTTAGACTGCGCGAGAGGATGAGCAGAAGATTAGGTGGCTAGAGAAGCCCAGAGCCCCAGTGTTCTTAGGCATACAAGAGTGCTTCCAAGGAAGGGTGCTGGCTAGCAACAGCTTTCAGTGCTGGCACTTTTCATCTCTGAGCAATTGCTCGACGTTTGCAATTTCTCGGCTCGTTTTTACGAGACGGAGAGATAGTGACCGTGACGTTTGGTGGGCAGAGAAGTGCGAAGAACCAGTGTTGCTGCGCCTGTGAAAGCGCTTCCAAGGAAGGGTGCTGGCTAGCAACAGCTTTCAGTGCTGGCACTTTTCATCTCTGAGCAATTGCTCGACGTTTGCAATTTCTCAGCTCGTGTCTACGAAGCAGAGAGATAGTGACCGTGACGTTTGGTGGGTAGAGAAGTGCAAAGCCCCAGTGTTGCTGCGCCTGTGAAAGCGTTTCCAAGGAAGGGTGCTGGCTAGCAACAGCTTTCAGTGCTGGCACTTTTCATCTCTGAGCAATTGCTCGACGTTTGCAATTTCTCACCTGAGCGCTCTTTAGACTCCGCGAGAGGATGAGCAGAAGATTAGGTGGCTAGAGAAGCCCAGAGCCCCACTGTTCTTAGGGCTACAAAAGCGCTTCCAAGGAAGGGTGCTGGCTAGCAACAGCTTTCAGTGCTGGCACTTTTCATCTCTGAGCAATTGCTCGACGTTTGCAATTTCTCACCTGAGCGCTCTTTAGACTGCGCGAGAGGATGAGCAGAAGGTTAGGTGGCTAGAGAAGCGCAAAGCCCCAGTGTTCTTACACCTACAAAAGCGCTTCCAAGGAAGGGTGCTGGCTAGCAACAGCTTTCAGTGCTGGCACTTTTCATCTCTGAGCAATTGCTCGACGTTTGCAATTTCTCACCTGAGCTCTCTTTAGACTGCGCGAGAGGATGAGCAGAAGATTAGGTGGCTAGAGAAGCCCAGAGCCCCACTGTTCTTAGGGCTACAAGAGCGCTTCCAAGGAAGGGTGCTGGCTAGCAACAGCTTTCAGTGCTGGCACTTTTCATCTCTGAGCAATTGCTCGACGTTTGCAATTTCTCAGCTCGTGTCTACGAGACGGAGAGATAGTGATCGTGACGTTTGGTGGGTAGCCAAGCGCAAAGCCCCAGTGTTGCTGCGCCTGTGAAAGCGCTTCCAAGGAAGGGTGCTGGCTAGCAACAGCTTTCAGTGCTGGCACTTTTCATCTCTGAGCAATTGCTCGACGTTTGCAATCTCTCACCTGAGCTCTCTTTAGACTGCGCGAGAGGATGAGCAGAAGGTTAGGTGGCTAGAGAAGCACAAAGCCCCAGTGTTCTTAGGGCTACAAAAGCGCTTCCAAGGAAGGGTGCTGGCTAGCAACAGCTTTCAGTGCTGGCACTTTTCATCTCTGAGCAATTGCTCGACGTTTGCAATTTCTCACCTGAGCTCTCTTTAGACTGCGCGAGAGGATTAGCAGAAGATTAGGTGGCTAGAGAAGCCCAGAGCCCCACTGTTCTTAGGGCTACAAAAGCGTTTCCAAGGAAGGGGGCTGGCTAGCAACAGCTTTCAGTGCTGGCACTTTTCATCTCTGAGCAATTGCTCGACGTTTGCAATTTCTCAGCTCGTGTCTATGAGACGGAGAGATAGTGATCGTGACGTTTGGTGGGTAGCCAAGCGCAAAGCACCAGTGTTGCTGCCCCTGAGAAAGCGCTTCCAAGGAAGGGTGCTGGCTAGCAAGAGCTTTCAGTGCTGGCACTTTTCATCTCTGAGCAATTGCTTGATGTTTGCAATTTCTCACCTGAGCTCTCTTTAGACTGCACGAGAGGATGAGCAAAAGATTAGGTGGCTAGAGAAGCCCAGAGCTTCGGAGTTCTTAGGGCTACAAAAGCGTTTCCAAGGAAGGGTGCTGGCTAGCAACAGCTTTCAGTGCTGGCACTTTTCATCTCTGAGCAATTGCTCGACGTTTGCAATTTCTCAGCTCGTGTCTACGAGACGGAGAGATAGTGACCGTGATGTTTGGTGGGTAGAGAAGCGCAAAGCCCCAGTGTTGCTGCGCCTGTGAAAGCGCTTCCAAGGAAGGGTGCTGGCTAGCAACAGCTTTCAGTGCTGGCACTTTTCATCTCTGAGCAATTGCTCGACGTTTGCAATCTCTCACCTGAGCTCTCTTTAGACTGCGCGAGAGGATGAGCAAAAGATTAGGTGGCTAGAGAAGCCCAGAGCCCCACTGTTCTTAGGGCTACAAGAGCGCTTCCAAGGAAGGGTGCTGGCTAGCAACAGCTTTCAGTGCTGGCACTTTTCATCTCTGAGCAATTGCTCGACGTTTGCAATTTCTCAGCTCTTGTCTACGAGATGGAGAGATAGTGATCGTGACGTTTGGTGGGTAGCCAAGCGCAAAGCCCCAGTGTTGCTGCACCTGTGAAAGCGCTTCCAAGGAAGGGTGCTGGCTAGCAACAGCTTTCAGTGCTGGCACTTTTCATCTTTGAGCAATTGCTCGACGTTTGCAATTTCTCAGCTCGTGTCTACGAGACGGAGAGATAGTGATCGTGACGTTTGGTGGGCAGAGAAGCGCAAAGCCCCAGTGTTGCTGCGCCTGTGAAAGCGCTTCCAAGGAAGGGTGCTGGCTAGCAACAGCTTTCAGTGCTGGCACTTTTCATCTCTGAGCAATTGCTCGACGTTTGCAATTTCTCACCTGAGCTCTCTTTAGACTGCGCGAGAGGATGAGCAAAAGATTAGGTGGCTAGAGAAGCCCAGAGCTTCGGAGTTCTTAGGGCTACAAAAGCGTTTCCAAGGAAGGGTGCTGGCTAGCAACAGCTTTCAGTGCTGGCACTTTTCATCTCTGAGCAATTGCTCGACGTTTGCAATTTTTCAGCTCTTATCTACGAGACGGAGAGATAGTGACCGTGACGTTTGGTGGGTAGAGAAGCGCAAAGCCCCAGTGTTGCTGCGCCTGTGAAAGCGCTTCCAAGGAAGGGTGCTGGCTAGCAACAGCTTTCAGTGCTGGCACTTTTCATCTCTGAGCAATTGCTCGACGTTTGCAATTTCTCACCTGAGCGCTCTTTAGACTGCGCGAGAGGATGAGCAGAAGATTAGGTGGCTAGAGAAGCCCAGAGCCCCAGTGTTCTTAGGGCTACAAAAGCGCTTCCAAGGAAGGGTGCTGGCTAGCAACAGCTTTCAGTGCTGGCACTTTTCATCTCTGAGCAATTGCTGGATGTTTGCAATTTCTCACCTGAGCTCTCTTTTGACTGCGCGAGAGGATGAGCAGAAGATTAGGTGGCTAGAGAAGCCCAGAGCCCCACTGGTCTTAGGGCTACAAAAGCGCTTCCAAGGAAGGGTGCTGGCTAGCCACAGCTTTCAGTGCTGGCACTTTTCATCTTTGAGTAATTGCTCGACGTTTGCAATTTCTCAGCTCGTGTCTACGAGACGGAGAGATAGTGATCGTGACGTTTGGTGGGTAGCCAAGCGCAAAGCCCCAGTGTTGCTGCGCCTGTGAAAGCGCTTCCAAGGAAGGGTGCTGGCTAGCAACAGCTTTCAGTGCTGGCACTTTTCATCTCTGAGCAATTGCTCGACGTTTGCAATTTCTCACCTGAGCTCTCTTTAGACTGCGCGAGAGGATGAGCAGAAGATTAGGTGGCTAGAGAAGCCCAGAGCCCCACTGTTCTTAGGCCTACAAGAGCGTTTCCAAGGAAGGGTGCTGGCTAGCAACAGCTTTCAGTGCTGGCACTTTTCATCTCTGAGCAATTGCTCGACGTTTGCAATTTCTCAGCTCGTGTCTACGAGACGGAGAGATAGTGATCGTGACGTTTGGTGGCTAGAGAAGCGCAAAGCCCCAGTGTTGCTGCGCCTGTGAAAGCGCTTCCAAGGAAGGGTGCTGGCTAGCAACAGCTTTCAGTGCTGGCACTTTTCATCTCTGAGCAATTGCTGGACGTTTGCAATTTCTAACCTGAGCTCTCTTTTGACTGCGCGAGAGGATGAGCAGAAGATTAGGTGGCTAGAGAAGCCCAGAGCCCCACTGTTCTTAGGCCTACAAAAGCGCTTCCAAGGAAGGGTGCTGGCTAGCCACAGCTTTCAGTGCTGGCACTTTTCATCTTTGAGTAATTGCTCGACGTTTGCAATTTCTCAGCTCGTGTCTACGAGACGGAGAGATAGTGATCGTGACGTTTGGTGGGTAGCCAAGCGCAAAGCCCCAGTGTTGCTGCGCCTGTGAAAGCGCTTCCAAGGAAGGGTGCTGGCTAGCAACAGCTTTCAGTGCTGGCACTTTTCATCTCTGAGCAATTGCTCGACGTTTGCAATTTCTCACCTGAGCTCTCTTTAGACTGCGCGAGAGGATGAGCAGAAGATTAGGTGGCTAGAGAAGCCCAGAGCCCCACTGTTCTTAGGCCTACAAGAGCGTTTCCAAGGAAGGGTGCTGGCTAGCAACAGCTTTCAGTGCTGGCACTTTTCATCTCTGAGCAATTGCTCGACGTTTGCAATTTCTCAGCTCGTGTCTACGAGACGGAGAGATAGTGATCGTGACGTTTGGTGGCTAGAGAAGCGCAAAGCCCCAGTGTTGCTGCGCCTGTGAAAGCGCTTCCAAGGAAGGGTGCTGGCTAGCAACAGCTTTCAGTGCTGGCACTTTTCATCTCTGAGCAATTGCTGGACGTTTGCAATTTCTCACCTGAGCTCTCTTTAGACTGCACGAGAGGATGAGCAGAAGATTAGGTGGCTAGAGAAGCCCAGAGCTTCGGAGTTCTTAGGGCTACAAAAGCGTTTCCAAGGAAGGGTGCTGGCTAGCAACAGCTTTCTGTGCTAGCACTTTTCATCTCTGAGCAATTGCTCGACGTTTGCAATTTTTCAGCTCTTATCTACGAGACGGAGAGATAGTGACCGTGACGTTTGGTGGGTAGAGAAGCGCAAAGCCCCAGTGTTGCTGCGCCTGTGAAAGCGCTTCCAAGGAAGGGTGCTGGCTAGCAACAGCTTTCAGTGCTGGCACTTTTCATCTCTGAGCAATTGCTCGACGTTTGCAATTTCTCACCTGAGCTCTCTTTAGACTGCGCGAGAGGATGAGCAGAAGATTAGGTGGCTAGAGAAGCCCAGAGCCCCAGTGTTCTTAGGGCTACAAAAGCGCTTCCAAGGAAGGGTGCTGGCTAGCAACAGCTTTCAGTGCTGGCACTTTTCATCTCTGAGCAATTGCTTGACGTCTGCAATTTCTCACCTGAGCTCTCTTTTGACTGCGCGAGAGGATGAGCAGAAGATTAGGTGGCTAGAGAAGCCCAGAGCCCCAGTGTTCTTAGGGCTACAAAAGCGCTTCCAAGGAAGGGTGCTGGCTAGCAACAGCTTTCAGTGCTGGCACTTTTCATCTCTGAGCAATTGCTCGACGTTTGCAATCTCTCACCTGAGCTCTCTTTAGACTGCGCGAGAGGATGAGCAGAAGATTAGGTGGCTAGAGAAGCCCAGAGCCCCAGTGTTCTTCGGCCTACAAGAGTGCTTCCAAGGAAGGGTGCTGGCTAGCAACAGCTTTCAGTGCTGGCACTTTTCATCTCTGAGCAATTGCTCGACGTTTGCAATTTCTCGGCTCGTTTTTACGAGACGGAGAGATAGTGACCGTGATGTTTGGTGGGTAGAGAAGCGCAAAGCCCCAGTGTTGCTGCGCCTGTGAAAGCGCTTCCAAGGAAGGGTGCTGGCTAGCAACAGCTTTCAGTGCTGGCACTTTTCATCTCTGAGCAATTGCCCGACCTTTGCAATTTCTCACCTGAGCTCTCTTTAGACTGCGCGAGAGGATGAGCAGAAGATTAAGTGCCTAGAGAAGCCCAGAGCCCCACTGTTCTTAGGCCTACAAAAGCGCTTCCAAGGAAGGGTGCTGGCTAGCCACAGCTTTCAGTGCTGGAACTTTTCATCTCTGAGCAATTGCTCGACGTTTGCAATTTCTCAGCTCGTGTCTATGAGACGGAAAGAGAATGACCGTGATGTTTGGGGGGTAGAGAAGCGCAAAGCCCCAGTGTTGCTGCGCCTGTGAAAGCGCTTCCAAGGAAGGGTGCTGGCTAGCAAGAGCTTTCAGTGCTGGCACTTTTCATCTCTGAGCAATTGCTCGACGTTTGCAATTTCTCAGCTCGTGCCTACGAGACGGAGAGATAGTGACCGTGATGTTTGGTGGGTAGAGAACCGCAAAGCCTCACTGCTGCTGCCCCTGTGAAAGCACTTCCAAGGAAGGGTGCTGGCTAGCAACAGCTTTCAGTGCTGGCACTTTTCATCTCTGAGCAATTGCTTGACGTCTGCAATTTCTCAGCTCTTATCTACGAGACGGAGAGATAGTGACCGTGATGTTTGGTGGGTAGAGAAGCGCAAAGCCCCAGTGTTGCTGCGCCTACAAAAGCGCTTCCAAGGAAGGGTGCTGGCTAGCAACAGCTTTCAGTGCTGGCACTTTTCATCTCTGAGCAATTGCTCGACGTTTGCAATTTCTCACCTGAGCGCTCTTTAGACTGCGCGAGAGGATGAGCAGAAGATTAGGTGGCTAGAGAAGCCCAGAGCCCCAGTGTTCTTAGGCCTACAAAAGCGCTTCCAAGGAAGGGTGCTGGCTAGCAACAGCTTTCAGTGCTGGCAATTTTCATCTCTGGCAATTGCTCGACGTTTGCAATTTCTCAGCTCATGTCTATGAGACGGAAAGAGAATGACCGTGATGTTTGGTGGGTAGAGAAGCGCAAAGCCCCAGTGTTGCTGCGCCTGTGAAAGCGCTTCCAAGGAAGGGTGCTGGCTAGCAACAGCTTTCAGTGCTGGCACTTTTCATCTCTGAGCAATTGCTCGACGTTTGCAATTTCTCAGCTCGTGTCTACGAGACAGAGAGATAGTGACCGTGATGTTTGGTGGGTAGAGAAGCGCAAAGCCCCACTGTTGCTGCCCCTGTGAAAGCGCTTCCAAGGAAGGGTGCTGGCTAGCAACAGCTTTCAGTGCTGGCACTTTTCATCTCTGAGCAATTGCTCGACCTTTGCAATTTCTCACCTGAGCTCTCTTTAGACTGCGCGAGAGGATGAGCAGAAGATTAGGTGGCTAGAGAAGCCCAGAGCCCCACTGTTCTTAGGCCTACAAGAGCGTTTCCAAGGAAGGGTGCTGGCTAGCAACAGCTTTCAGTGCTGGCACTTTTCATCTCTGAGCAATTGCTCGACGTTTGCAATTTCTCAGCTCGTGCCTACGAGACGGAGAGATAGTGACCGTGATGTTTGGTGGGTAGAGAACCGCAAAGCCTCACTGCTGCTGCCCCTGTGAAAGCACTTCCAAGGAAGGGTGCTGGCTAGCAACAGCTTTCAGTGCTGGCACTTTTCATCTCTGAGCAATTGCTCGACGTTTGCAATTTCTCACCTGAGCGCTCTTTAGACTGCGCGAGAGGATGAGCAGAAGATTAGGTGGCTAGAGAAGCCCAGAGCCCCAGTGTTCTTAGGCCTACAAAAGCGCTTCCAAGGAAGGGTGCTGGCTAGCAAGAGCTTTCAGTGCTGGCAATTTTCATCTCTGGCAATTGCTCGACGTTTGCAATTTCTCAGCTCGTGTCTATGAGACGGAAAGAGAATGACCGTGATGTTTGGTGGGTAGAGAAGCGCAAAGCCCCAGTGTTGCTGCGCCTGTGAAAGCGCTTCCAAGGAAGGGTGCTGGCTAGCAACAGCTTTCAGTGCTGGCACTTTTCATCTCTGAGCAATTGCTCGACGTTTGCAATTTCTCAGCTCGTGTCTACGAGACAGAGAGATAGTGACCGTGATGTTTGGTGGGTAGAGAAGCGCAAAGCCCCACTGTTGCTGCCCCTGTGAAAGCGCTTCCAAGGAAGGGTGCTGGCTAGCAACAGCTTTCAGTGCTGGCACTTTTCATCTCTGAGCAATTGCTCGACCTTTGCAATTTCTCACCTGAGCTCTCTTTAGACTGCGCGAGAGGATGAGCAGAAGATTAGGTGGCTAGAGAAGCCCAGAGCTTCGGAGTTCTTAGGGCTACAAAAGCGTTTCCAAGGAAGGGTGCTGGCTAGCAACAGCTTTCAGTGCTGCCACTTTTCATCTCTGAGCAATTGCTCGACGTTTGCAATTTTTCAGCTCTTTTCTACGAGACGGAGAGATAGTGACCGTGACGTTTGGTGGGTAGAGAAGCGCAAAGCCCCAGTGTTGCTGCGCCTACAAAAGCGCTTCCAAGGAAGGGTGCTGGCTAGCAACAGCTTTCAGTGCTGGCACTTTTCATCTCTGAGCAATTGCCCGACCTTTGCAATTTCTCACCTGAGCTCTCTTTAGACTGCGCGAGAGGATGAGCAGAAGATTAAGTGGCTAGAGAAGCCCAGAGCCCCACTGTTCTTAGGCCTACAAAAGCGCTTCCAAGGAAGGGTGCTGGCTAGCCACAGCTTTTAGTGCTGGAACTTTTCATCTCTGAGCAATTGCTCGACGTTTGCAATTTCTCAGCTCGTGTCTATGAGACGGAAAGAGAATGACCGTGATGTTTGGGGGGTAGAGAAGCGCAAAGCCCCAGTGTTGCTGCGCCTGTGAAAGCGCTTCCAAGGAAGGGTGCTGGCTAGCAAGAGCTTTCAGTGCTGGCACTTTTCATCTCTGAGCAATTGCTCGACGTTTGCAATTTCTCAGCTCGTGCCTACGAGACGGAGAGATAGTGACCGTGATGTTTGGTGGGTAGAGAACCGCAAAGCCTCACTGCTGCTGCCCCTGTGAAAGCACTTCCAAGGAAGGGTGCTGGCTAGCAACAGCTTTCAGTGCTGGCACTTTTCATCTCTGAGCAATTGCTTGACGTCTGCAATTTCTCAGCTCTTATCTACGAGACGGAGAGATAGTGACCGTGATGTTTGGTGGGTAGAGAAGCGCAAAGCCCCAGTGTTGCTGCGCCTGTGAAAGCGCTTCCAAGGAAGGGTGCTGGCTAGCAACAGCTTTCAGTGCTGGCACTTTTCATCTCTGAGCAATTGCTCGACGTTTGCAATTTCTCACCTGAGCGCTCTTTAGACTGCGCGAGAGGATGAGCAGAAGATTAGGTGGCTAGAGAAGCCCAGAGCCCCAGTGTTCTTAGGCCTACAAAAGCGCTTCCAAGGAAGGGTGCTGGCTAGCAACAGCTTTCAGTGCTGGCACTTTTCATCTCTGAGCAATTGCTCGACGTTTGCAATTTTTCAGCTCGTGTCTACGAGACGGAGAGATAGTGACCGTGACGTTTGGTGGCTAGAGAAGCGCAAAGCCCCAGTGTTGCTGCGCCTGTGAAAGCGCTTCCAAGGAAGGGTGCTGGCTAGCAACAGCTTTCAGTGCTGGCACTTTTCATCTCTGAGCAATTGCTCGACGTTTGCAATTTCTCAGCTCGTGTCTACGAGACAGAGAGATAGTGACCGTGATGTTTGGTGGGTAGAGAAGCGCAAAGCCCCAGTGTTGCTGCCCCTGTGAAACCGCTTCCAAGGAAGGGTGCTGGCTAGCAACAGCTTTCAGTGCTGGCACTTTTCATCTCTGAGCAATTGCTCGACCTTTGCAATTTCTCACCTGAGCTCTCTTTAGACTGCGCGAGAGGATGAGCAGAAGATTAGGTGGCTAGAGAAGCCCAGAGCCGCAGTGTTCTTAGGCCTACAAAAGCGCTTCCAAGGAAGGGTGCTGGCTAGCAACAGCTTTCAGTGCTGGCACTTTTCATCTCTGAGCAATTGCTCGACGTTTGCAATTTTTCAGCTCGTGTCTACGAGACGGAGACATAGTGACCGTGACGTTTGGTGGCTAGAGAAGCGCAAAGCCCCAGTGTTGCTGCGCCTGTGAAAGCGCTTCCAAGGAAGGGTGCTGGCTAGCAACAGCTTTCAGTGCTGGCACTTTTCATCTCTGAGCAATTGCTCGACGTTTGCAATTTCTCAGCTCGTGTCTACGAGACAGAGAGATAGTGACCGTGATGTTTGGTGGGTAGAGAAGCGCAAAGCCCCAGTGTTGCTGCCCCTGTGAAACCGCTTCCAAGGAAGGGTGCTGGCTAGCAACAGCTTTCAGTGCTGGCACTTTTCATCTCTGAGCAATTGCTCGACCTTTGCAATTTCTCACCTGAGCTCTCTTTAGACTGCGCGAGAGGATGAGCAGAAGATTAGGTGGCTAGAGAAGCCCAGAGCTTCGGAGTTCTTAGGGCTACAAAAGCGTTTCCAAGGAAGGGTGCTGGCTAGCAACAGCTTTCAGTGCTGGCACTTTTCATCTCTGAGCAATTGCTCGACGTTTGCAATTTTTCAGCTCTTTTCTACGAGACGGAGAGATAGTGACCGTGACGTTTGGTGGGTAGAGAAGCGCAAAGCCCCAGTGTTCTAAGGGCTACAAAAGCGCTTCCAAGGAAGGGTGCTGGCTAGCAAGAGCTTTCAGTGCTGGCACTTTTCATCTCTGAGCAATTGCTCGACGTTTGCAATTTCTCACCTGAGCGCTCTTTAGACTGCGCGAGAGGATGAGCAGAAGAGTAGGTGGCTAGAGAAGCCCAGAGCCCCAGTGTTCTTAGGCCTACAAAAGCGCTTCCAAGGAAGGGTGCTGGCTAGCAACAGCTTTCAGTGCTGGCACTTTTCATCTCTGAGCAATTGCTTGATGTTTGCAATTTCTCACCTGAGCTCTCTTTAGACTGCGCGAGAGGATGAGCAGAAGAGTAGGTGGCTAGAGAAGCCCAGAGCCGCAGTGTTCTTAGGCCTACAAAAGCGCTTCCAAGGAAGGGTGCTGGCTAGCAAGAGCTTTCAGTGCTGGCACTTTTCATCTCTGAGCAATTGCTCGACGTTTGCAATTTCTCAGCTCGTGTTTACGAGACAGAGAGATAGTGACCGTGATGTTTGGTGGGTAGAGAAGCGCAAAGCCCCAGTGTTGCTGCGCCTGTGAAAGCGCTTCCAAGGAAGGGTGCTGGCTAGCCACAGCTTTCAGTGCTGGCACTTTTCATCTCTGAGCAATTGCTCGACGTTTGCAATTCCTCACCTGAGATCTCTTTAGACTGCGCGAGAGGATGAGCAGAAGAGTAGGTGGCTAGAGAAGCCCAGAGCCCCAGTGTTCTAAGGGCTACAAGAGCGCTTCCAAGGAAGGGTGCTGGCTAGCAACAGCTTTCAGTGCTGGCACTTTTCATCTCTGAGCAATTGCTCGACGTTTGCAATTTCTCAGCTCGTGTCTACGAAACAGAGAGATAGTGACCGTGACGTTTGGTGGCTAGAGAAGCGCAAAGCCCCAGTGTTGCTGCGCCTGTGAAAGCGTTTCCAAGGAAGGGTGCTGGCTAGCAACAGCTTTCAGTGCTGGCACTTTTCATCTCTGAGCAATTGCTCGACGTTTGCAATCTCTCACCTGAGCTCTCTTTAGACTGTGCGAGAGGATGAGCAGAAGATTAGGTGGCTAGAGAAGCCCAGAGCCCCAGTGTTCTTAGGGCTACAAAAGCGCTTCCAAGGAAGGGTGCTGGCTAGCAAGAGCTTTCAGTGCTGGCACTTTTCATCTCTGAGCAATTGCTCGACGTTTGCAATTTCTCACCTGAGCGCTCTTTAGACTGCGCGAGAGGATGAGCAGAAGGTTAGGTGGCTAGAGAAGCGCAAAGCCCCAGTGTTCTTAGGGCTACAAAAGCGCTTCCAGGGAAGGGTGCTGGCTAGCAACAGCTTTCAGTGCTGGCACTTTTCATCTCTGAGCAATTGCTCGACGTTTGCAATTTCTCACCTGAGCTCTCTTTAGACTGCGCGAGAGGATGAGCAGAAGATTAGGTGGCTAGAGAAGCCCAGAGCCCCAGTGTTCTTAGGGCTACAAGAGCGCTTCCAAGGAAGGTTGCTGGCTAGCAACAGCTTTCAGTGCTGGCACTTTTCATCTCTGAGCAATTGCTCGACGTTTGCAATTTCTCAGCTCGTGTCTACGAGACGGAGAGATAGTGATCGTGACGTTTGGTGGGTAGCCAAGCGCAAAGCCCCAGTGTTGCTGCGCCTGTGAAAGCGCTTCCAAGGAAGGGTGCTGGCTAGCAACAGCTTTCAGTGCTGGCACTTTTCATCTCTGAGCAATTGCTCGACGTTTGCAATTTTTCAGCTCTTATCTACGAGACGGAGAGATAGTGACCGTGATGTTTGGTGGGTAGAGAAGCGCAAAGCCCCAGTGTTGCTGCGCCTGTGAAAGCGCTTCCAAGGAAGGGTGCTGGCTAGCAAGAGCTTTCAGTGCTGGCACTTTTCATCTCTGAGCAATTGCTCGACGTTTGCAATTTCTCACCTGAGCGCTCTTTAGACTGCGCGAGAGGATGAGCAGAAGATTAGGTGGCTAGAGAAGCCCAGAGCCCCAGTGTTCTTAGGGCTACAAAAGCGCTTCCAAGGAAGGGTGCTGGCTAGCAAGAGCTTTCAGTGCTGGCACTTTTCATCTCTGAGCAATTGCTCGACGTTTGCAATTTCTCACCTGAGCTCTCTTTAGACTGCGCGAGAGGATGAGCAGAAGATTAGGTGGCTAGAGAAGCCCAGAGCCCCACTGTTCTTAGGCCTACAAAAGCGCTTCCAAGGAAGGGTGCTGGCTAGCAACAGCTTTCAGTGCTGGCACTTTTCATCTTTGAGTAATTGCTCGACGTTTGCAATTTCTCAGCTCTTATCTACGAGACGGAGAGATGGTGACCGTGACGTTTGGTGGGTAGAGAAGCGCAAAGCCCCAGTGTTGCTGCGCCTGTGAAAGCGCTTCCAAGGAAGGGTGCTGGCTAGCAACAGCTTTCAGTGCTGGCACTTTTCATCTCTGAGCAATTGCTCGACGTTTGCAATCTCTCCCCTGACCTCTCTTTAGACTGCGCGAGAGGTTGAGCAGAAGATTAGGTGGCTAGAGAAGCCCAGAGCCCCACTGTTCTTAGGCCTACAAGAGTGCTTCCAAGGAAGGGTGCTGGCTAGCAACAGCTTTCAGTGCTGGCACTATTCATCTCTGAGCAATTGCTCGACATTTGCAATTTCTCGGCTCGTTTTTACGAGACGGAGAGATAGTGACCGTGATGTTTGGTGGGCAGAGAAGCGCAAAGCCCCAGTGTTGCTGCGCCTGTGAAAGCGCTTCCAAGGAAGGGTGCTGGCTAGCAACAGCTTTCAGTGCTGGCACTTTTCATCTCTGAGCAATTGCTCGACGTTTGCAATTTCTCAGCTCGTGTCTACGAGAAGGAAAGACAATGACCATGACGTTTGGTGGCTAGAGAAGCGCAAAGCCCCAGTGTTGCTGCGCCTGTGAAAGCGCTTCCAAGGAAGGGTGCTGGCTAGCAACAGCTTTCAGTGGTGGCACTTTTCATCTCTGAGCAATTGCTCGACGTTTGCAATCTCTCACCTGAGCTCTCTTTAGACTGCGCGAGAGGATGAGCAGAAGATTAGGTGGCTAGAGAAGCCCAGAGCCCCAGTGTTCTTAGGCCTACAAGAGTGCTTCCAAGGAAGGGTGCTGGCTAGCAACAGCTTTCAGTGCTGGCACTATTCATCTCTGAGCAATTGCTCGAAGTTTGCAATTTCTCAGCTCGTGCCTACGAGACGGAGAGATAGTGACCGTGATGTTTGGTGGGTAGAGAACCGCAAAGCCTCACTGTTGCTGCCCCTGTGAAAGCACTTCCAAGGAAGGGTGCTGGCTAGCAACAGCTTTCAGTGCTGGCACTTTTCATCTCTGAGCAATTCCTTGACGTCTGCAATTTCTCAGCTCTTATCTACGAGACGGAGAGATAGTGACCTTGATGTTTGGTGGGTAGAGAAGCGCAAAGCCCCAGTGTTGCTGCGCCTGTGAAAGCGCTTCCAAGGAAGGGTGCTGGCTAGCAACAGCTTTCAGTTCTGGCACTTTTCATCTCTGAGCAATTGCTGGACGTTTGCAATTTCTCACCTGAGCGCTCTTTAGACTGCGCGAGAGGATGAGCAGAAGAGTAGGTGGCTAGAGAAGCCCAGAGCCCCACTGTTCTTAGGCCTACAAAAGCGCTTCCAAGGAAGGGTGCTGGCTAGCCACAGCTTTCAGTGCTGGCAATTTTCATCTCTGGCAATTGCTCGACGTTTGCAATTTCTCAGCTCTTATCTACGAGACGGAAAGAGAATGACCGTGATGTTTGGTGGGTAGAGAAGCGCAAAGCCCCAGTGTTGCTGCGCCTGTGAAAGCGCTTCCAAGGAAGGGTGCTGGCTAGCAAGAGCTTTCAGTGCTGGCACTTTTCATCTCTGAGCAATTGCTGGACGTTTGCAATTTCTCAGCTCGTGTCTACGAGACAGAGAGATAGTGACCGTGATGTTTGGTGGGTAGAGAAGCGCAAAGCCCCACTGTTTCTGCCCCTGTGAAAGCGCTTCCAAGGAAGGGTGCTGGCTAGCAACAGCTTTCAGTGCTGGCACTTTTCATCTCTGAGCAATTGCTCGACGTCTGCAATTTCTCAGCTCTTTTCTACGAGACGGAGAGATAGTGACCGTGACGTTTGGTGGGTAGAGAAGCGCAAAGCCCCAGTGTTGCTGCGCCTACAAAAGCGCTTCCAAGGAAGGGTGCTGGCTAGCAACAGCTTTCAGTGCTGGCACTTTTCATCTCTGAGCAATTGCTCGACGTTTGCAATCTCTCACCTGAGCTCTCTTTAGACTGTGCGAGAGGATGAGCAGAAGATTAGGTGGCTAGAGAAGCCCAGAGCTTCGGAGTTCTTAGGGCTACAAAAGCGTTTCCAAGGAAGGGTGCTGGCTAGCAAGAGCTTTCAGTGCTGGCACTTTTCATCTCTGAGCAATTGCTCGACGTTTGCAATTTTTCAGCTCGTGTCTACGAGACGGAGAGATAGTGATCGTGACGTTTGGTGGGTAGCCAAGCGCAAAGCCCCAGTGTTGCTGCGCCTGTGAAAGCGCTTCCAAGGAAGGGTGCTGGCTAGCAACAGCTTTCAGTGCTGCCACTTTTCATCTCTGAGCAATTGCTGGACGTTTGCAATTTCTCACCTGAGCTCTCTTTAGACTGCGCGAGAGGATGAGCAGAAGATTAGGTGGCTAGAGAAGCCCAGAGCCCCACTGTTCTTTAGGCTACAAAAGCGCTTCCAAGGAAGGGTGCTGGCTAGCAACAGCTTTCAGTGCTGGCACTTTTCATCTCTGAGCAATTGCTCGACATTTGCAATTTTTCAGCTCTTATCTACGAGACGGAGAGATAGTGACCGTGATGTTTGGGGGGTAGAGAAGCGCAAAGCCCCAGTGTTGCTGCGCCTGTGAAAGCGCTTCCAAGGAAGGGTGCTGGCTAGCAACAGCTTTCAGTGCTGGCACTTTTCATCTCTGAGCAATTGCTCGACGTTTGCAATTTCTCAGCTCGTGTCTACGAGACAGAGAGATAGTGACCGTGATGTTTGGTGGGTAGAGAAGCGCAAAGCCCCAGTGTTGCTGCGCCTGTGAAAGCGCTTCCAAGGAAGGGTGCTGGCTAGCAACAGCTTTCAGTGCTGGCACTTTTCATCTCTGAGCAATTGCTTGACGTCTGCAATTTCTCAGCTCGTGTCTACGAGACGGAGAGATAGTGACCGTGACGTTTGGTGGGTAGAGAAGCGCAAAGCCCCAGTGTTGCTGCGCCTACAAAAGCGCTTCCAAGGAAGGGTGCTGGCTAGCAAGAGCTTTCAGTGCTGGCACTTTTCATCTCTGAGCAATTGCTCGACGTTTGCAATCTCTCACCTGAGCTCTCTTTAGACTGCGCGAGAGGATGAGCAGAAGATTAGGTGGCTAGAGAAGCCCAGAGCCCCAGTGTTCTTAGGCCTACAAAAGCGCTTCCAAGGAAGGGTGCTGGCTAGCAACAGCTTTCAGTGCTGGCACTTTTCATCTCTGAGCAATTGCTGGATGTTTGCAATTTCTTACCTGAGCTCTCTTTAGACTGCGCGAGAGGATGAGCAGAAGATTAGGTGGCTAGAGAAGCCCAGAGCCCCACTGTTCTTAGGCCTACAAAAGCGCTTCCAAGGAAGGGTGCTGGCTAGCCACAGCTTTCAGTGCTGGCACTTTTCATCTTTGAGCAATTGCTCGACGTTTGCAATTTCTCAGCTCTTATCTACGAGACGGAGAGATAGTGACCGTGACGTTTGGTGGGCAGAGAAGCGCAAAGCCCCAGTGTTGCTGCGCCTGTGAAAGCGCTTCCAAGGAAGGGTGCTGGCTAGCAACAGCTTTCAGTGCTGGCACTTTTCATCTCTGAGCAATTGCCCGACCTTTGCAATTTCTCACCTGAGCTCTCTTTTGACTGCGCGAGAGGATGAGCAGAAGATTAAGTGGCTAGAGAAGCCCAGAGCCCCAGTGTTCTTAGGCCTACAAAAGCGCTTCCAAGGAAGGGTGCTGGCTAGCAAGAGCTTTCAGTGCTGGCACTTTTCATCTCTGAGCAATTGCTCGACGTTTGCAATTTCTCAGCTCGTGTTTACGAGACAGAGAGATAGTGACCGTGACGTTTGGTGGGTAGAGAAGCGCAAAGCCCCAGTGTTGCTGTGCCTGTGAAAGCGCTTCCAAGGAAGGGTGCTGGCTAGCCACAGCTTTCAGTGCTGGCACTTTTCATCTCTGAGCAATTGCTCGACGTTTGCAATTCCTCACCTGAGCTCTCTTTAGACTGCGCGAGAGGATGAGCAGAAGAGTAGGTGGCTAGAGAAGCCCAGAGCCCCAGGGTTCTTAGGGCTACAAGAGCGCTTCCAAGGAAGGGTGCTGGCTAGCAACAGCTTTCAGTGCTGGCACTTTTCATCTCTGAGCAATTGCTCGACGTTTGCAATTTCTCACCTGAGCTCTCTTTAGACTGCGCGAGAGGATGAGCAGAAGATTAGGTGGCTAGAGAAGCCCAGAGCCCCAGGGTTCTTAGGCCTACAAAAGCGCTTCCAAGGAAGGGTGCTGGCTAGCAACAGCTTTCAGTGCTGGCACTTTTCATCTCTGAGCAATTGCTCGACATTTGCAATTTCTCGGCTCGTTTTTACGAGACGGAGAGATAGTGACCGTGATGTTTGGTGCGCAGAGAAGCGCGAAGCCCCAGTGTTGCTGCGCCTGTGAAAGCGCTTCCAAGGAAGGGTGCTGGCTAGCAAGAGCTTTCAGTGCTGGCACTTTTCATCTCTGAGCAATTGCTCGACGTTTGCAATTTCTCACCTGAGCTCTCTTTAGACTGCGCGAGAGGATGAGCAGAAGATTAGGTGGCTAGAGAAGCCCAGAGCCCCAGTGTTCTTAGGGCTACAAAAGCGCTTCCAAGGAAGCGTGCTGGCTAGCCACAGCTTTCAGTGCTGGCACTTTTCATCTCTGAGCAATTGCTCGACGTTTGCAATTTCTCAGCTCGTGTCTACGAGACGGAGAGAGAGTGATCGTGACGTTTGGTGGCTAGAGAAGCGCAAAGCCCCAGTGTTGCTGCGCCTGTGAAAGCGCTTCCAAGGAAGGGTGCTGGCTAGCAACAGCTTTCAGTGCTGGCACTTTTCATCTCTGAGCAATTGCTGGACGTTTGCAATTTCTCACCTGAGTTCTCTTTCGACTGCGCGAGAGGATGAGCAGAAGGTTAGGTGGCTAGAGAAGCGCAAAGCCCCAGTGTTCTTAGGCCTACAAAAGCGCTTCCAAGGAAGGGTGCTGGCTAGCAACAGCTTTCAGTGCTGGCACTTTTCATCTCTGAACAATTGCTCGACGTTTGCAGTTTCTCACCTGAGTTCTCTTTAGACTGCGCGAGAGGATGAGCAGAAGAGTAGGTGGCTAGAGAAGCCCAGAGCCCCAGTGTTCTTAGGGCTACAAAAGCGTTTCCAAGGAAGGGTGCTGGCTAGCAACAGCTTTCAGTGCTGGCACTTTTCATCTCTGAGCAATTGCTCGACGTTTGCAATTTTTCAGCTCTTATCTACGAGACGGAGAGATACTGACCGTGAAGTTTGGTGGGTAGAGAAGCGCAAAGCCCCAGTGTTGCTGCGCCTGTGAAAGCGCTTCCAAGGAAGGGTGCTGGCTAGCAACAGCTTTCAGTGCTGGCACTTTTCATCTCTGAGCAATTGCTGGACGTTTGCAATTTCTCACTTGAGCGCTCTTTAGACTGCGCGAGAGGATGAGCAGAAGATTAGGTGGCTAGAGAAGCCCAGAGCCCCAGTGTTCTTAGGCCTACAAAAGCGCTTCCAAGGAAGGGTGCTGGCTAGCAACAGCTTTCAGTGCTGGCACTTTTCATCTCTGAGCAATTGCTGGACGTTTGCAATTTCTAACCTGAGCTCTCTTTAGACTGCGCGAAAGGATGAGCAGAAGATTAGGTGGCTAGAGAAGCCCAGAGCCGCAGTGTTCTTAGGCCTACAAAAGCGCTTCCAAGGAAGGGTGCTGGCTAGCCACAGCTTTCAGTGCTGGCACTTTTCATCTTTGAGCAATTGCTCGACGTTTGCAATTTCTCAGCTCTTTTCTACGAGATGGAGAGATAGTGACCGTGACGTTTGGTGGCTAGAGAAGCGCAAAGCCCCAGTGTTGCTGCGCCTGTGAAAGCGCTTCCAAGGAAGGGTGCTGGCTAGCAACAGCTTTCAGTGCTGGCACTTTTCATCTCTGAGCAATTGCTCGACGTTTGCAATTTCTCACCTGAGCTCTCTTTTGACTGCGCGAGAGGATGAGCAGAAGATTAAGTGGCTAGAGAAGCCCAGAGCCCCAGTGTTCTTAGGCCTACAAAAGCGCTTCCAAGGAAGGGTGCTGGCTAGCAAGAGCTTTCAGTGCTGGCACTTTTCATCTCTGAGCAATTGCTCGACGTTTGCAATTTCTCAGCTCGTGTTTACGAGACAGAGAGATAGTGACCGTGACGTTTGGTGGGTAGAGAAGCGCAAAGCCCCAGTGTTGCTGCGCCTGTGAAAGCGCTTCCAAGGAAGGGTGCTGGCTAGCCACAGCTTTCAGTGCTGGCACTTTTCATCTCTGAGCAATTGCTCGACGTTTGCAATTCCTCACCTGAGATCTCTTTAGACTGCGCGAGAGGATGAGCAGAAGATTAGGTGGCTAGAGAAGCCCAGAGCCCCAGTGTTCTTAGGCCTACAAAAGCGCTTCCAAGGAAGCGTGCTGGCTAGCCACAGCTTTCAGTGCTGGCACTTTTCATCTCTGAGCAATTGCTCGACGTTTGCAATTTCTCAGCTCGTGTTTACGAGACAGAGAGATAGTGACCGTGACGTTTGGTGGGTAGAGAAGCGCAAAGCCCCAGTGTTGCTGCGCCTGTGAAAGCGCTTCCAAGGAAGGGTGCTGGCTAGCCACAGCTTTCAGTGCTGGCACTTTTCATCTCTGAGCAATTGCTCGACGTTTGCAATTCCTCACCTGAGATCTCTTTAGACTGCGCGAGAGGATGAGCAGAAGAGTAGGTGGCTAGAGAAGCCCAGAGCCCCAGTGTTCTTAGGGCTACAAGAGCGCTTCCAAGGAAGGGTGCTGGCTAGCAACAGCTTTCAGTGCTGGCACTTTTCATCTCTGAGCAATTGCTCGACGTTTGCAATTTCTCACCTGAGCTCTCTTTAGACTGCGCGAGAGGATGAGCAGAAGATTATGTGGCTAGAGAAGCGCAGAGCCCCAGTGTTCTTAGGCCTACAAAAGCGCTTCCAAGGAAGGGTGCTGGCTAGCAACAGCTTTCAGTGCTGGCACTTTTCATCTCTGAGCAATTGCTCGACATTTGCAATTTCTCGGCTCGTTTTTACGAGACGGAGAGATAGTGACCGTGATGTTTGGTGGGCAGAGAAGCGCGAAGCCCCAGTGTTGCTGCGCCTGTGAAAGCGCTTCCAAGGAAGGGTGCTGGCTAGCAAGAGCTTTCAGTGCTGGCACTTTTCATCTCTGAGCAATTGCTCGACGTTTGCAATTTCTCACCTGAGCTCTCTTTAGACTGCGCGAGAGGATGAGCAGAAGATTAGGTGGCTAGAGAAGCCCAGAGCCCCAGTGTTCTTAGGGCTACAAAAGCGCTTCCAAGGAAGCGTGCTGGCTAGCCACAGCTTTCAGTGCTGGCACTTTTCATCTCTGAGCAATTGCTCGACGTTTGCAATTTCTCAGCTCGTGTTTACGAGACAGAGAGATAGTGACCGTGACGTTTGGTGGGTAGAGAAGCGCAAAGCCCCAGTGTTGCTGCGCCTGTGAAAGCGCTTCCAAGGAAGGGTGCTGGCTAGCCACAGCTTTCAGTGCTGGCACTTTTCATCTCTGAGCAATTGCTCGACGTTTGCAATTCCTCACCTGAGATCTCTTTAGACTGCGCGAGAGGATGAGCAGAAGAGTAGGTGGCTAGAGAAGCCCAGAGCCCCAGTGTTCTTAGGGCTACAAGAGCGCTTCCAAGGAAGGGTGCTGGCTAGCAACAGCTTTCAGTGCTGGCACTTTTCATCTCTGAGCAATTGCTCGACGTTTGCAATTTCTCACCTGAGCTCTCTTTAGACTGCGCGAGAGGATGAGCAGAAGATTATGTGGCTAGAGAAGCCCAGAGCCCCAGGGTTCTTAGGCCTACAAAAGCGCTTCCAAGGAAGGGTGCTGGCTAGCAACAGCTTTCAGTGCTGGCACTTTTCATCTCTGAGCAATTGCTCGACATTTGCAATTTCTCGGCTCGTTTTTACGAGACGGAGAGATAGTGACCGTGATGTTTGGTGGGCAGAGAAGCGCGAAGCCCCAGTGTTGCTGCGCCTGTGAAAGCGCTTCCAAGGAAGGGTGCTGGCTAGCAACAGCTTTCAGTGCTGGCACTTTTCATCTCTGAGCAATTGCTCGACGTTTGCAATTTCTCACCTGAGCTCTCTTTAGACTGCGCGAGAGGATGAGCAGAAGATTAGGTGGCTAGAGAAGCCCAGAGCCCCAGTGTTCTTAGGGCTACAAAAGCGCTTCCAAGGAAGCGTGCTGGCTAGCCACAGCTTTCAGTGCTGGCACTTTTCATCTCTGAGCAATTGCTCGACGTTTGCAATTTCTCAGCTCGTGTCTACGAGACGGAGAGATAGTGATCGTGACGTTTGGTGGCTAGAGAAGCGCAAAGCCCCAGTGTTGCTGCGCCTGTGAAAGCGCTTCCAAGGAAGGGTGCTGGCTAGCAAGAGCTTTCAGTGCTGGCACTTTTCATCTCTGAGCAATTGCTGGACGTTTGCAATTTCTCACCTGAGCTCTCTTTCGACTGCGCGAGAGGATGAGCAGAAGATTAGGTGGCTAGAGAAGCGCAAAGCCCCAGTGTTCTTAGGCCTACAAAAGTGCTTCCAAGGAAGGGTGCTGGCTAGCAACAGCTTTCAGTGCTGGCACTTTTCATCTCTGAACAATTGCTCGACGTTTGCAACTTCTCACCTGAGTTCTCTTTAGACTGCGCGAGAGGATGAGCAGAAGAGTAGGTGGCTAGAGAAGCCCAGAGCCCCAGTGTTCTTAGGGCTACAAAAGCGTTTCCAAGGAAGGGTGCTGGCTAGCAACAGCTTTCAGTGCTGGCACTTTTCATCTCTGAGCAATTGCTCGACGTTTGCAATTTTTCAGCTCTTATCTACGAGACGGAGAGATACTGACCGTGAAGTTTGGTGGGTAGAGAAGCGCAAAGCCCCAGTGTTGCTGCGCCTGTGAAAGCGCTTCCAAGGAAGGGTGCTGGCTAGCAAGAGCTTTCAGTGCTGGCACTTTTCATCTCTGAGCAATTGCTGGACGTTTGCAATTTCTCACCTGAGCGCTCTTTAGACTGCGCGAGAGGATGAGCAGAAGATTAGGTGGCTAGAGAAGCCCAGAGCCCCACTGTTCTTAGGCCTACAAAAGCGCTTCCAAGGAAGGGTGCTGGCTAGCAACAGCTTTCAGTGCTGGCACTTTTCATCTCTGAGCAATTGCTGGACGTTTGCAATTTCTAACCTGAGCTCTCTTTAGACTGCGCGAAAGGATGAGCAGAAGATTAGGTGGCTAGAGAAGCCCAGAGCCGCAGTGTTCTTAGGCCTACAAAAGCGCTTCCAAGGAAGGGTGCTGGCTAGCCACAGCTTTCAGTGCTGGCACTTTTCATCTTTGAGCAATTGCTCGACGTTTGCAATTTCTCAGCTCTTTTCTACGAGATGGAGAGATAGTGACCGTGACGTTTGGTGGCTAGAGAAGCGCAAAGCCCCAGTGTTGCTGCGCCTGTG
Organism: Sarcoramphus papa; assembly: GCA_037962945.1. NCBI lineage: Eukaryota > Metazoa > Chordata > Aves > Accipitriformes > Cathartidae > Sarcoramphus > Sarcoramphus papa. The sequence continues at coordinate 98,176,654 of CM075586.1, forward strand.
AAAGCGCTTCCAAGGAAGGGTGCTGGCTAGCAACAGCTTTCAGTGCTGGCACTTTTCATCTCTGAGCAATTGCTCGACGTTTGCAATTTCTCACCTGAGCTCTCTTTAGACTGCGCGAGAGGATGAGCAGAAGATTAGGTGGCTAGAGAAGCCCAGAGCCGCAGTGTTCTTAGGCCTACAAAAGCGCTTCCAAGGAAGGGTGCTGGCTAGCAAGAGCTTTCAGTGCTGGCACTTTTCATCTCTGAGCAATTGCTCGACGTTTGCAATTTCTCACCTGAGCTCTCTTTTGACTGCGCGAGAGGATGAGCAGAAGATTAGGTGGCTAGAGAAGCCCAGAGCCGCAGTGTTCTTAGGCCTACAAAAGCGCTTCCAAGGAAGGGTGCTGGCTAGCAACAGCTTTCAGTGCTGGCACTTTTCATCTCTGAGCAATTGCTCGACGTTTGCAATTTCTCAGCTCGTGTCTACGAGAAGGAAAGACAATGACCATGACGTTTGGTGGGTAGAGAAGCGCAAAGCCCCAGTGTTGCTGCGCCTGTGAAAGCGCTTCCAAGGAAGGGTGCTGGCTAGCAACAGCTTTCAGTGCTGGCACTTTTCATCTCTGAGCAATTGCTGGACGTTTGCAATTTCTCACCTGAGCTCTCTTTCGACTGCGCGAGAGGATGAGCAGAAGATTAGGTGGCTAGAGAAGCCCAGAGCCGCAGTGTTCTTAGGCCTACAAAAGCGCTTCCAAGGAAGGCTGCTGGCTAGCAACAGCTTTCAGTGCTGGCACTTTTCATCTCTGAGCAATTGCTCGACGTTTGCAATTTCTCAGCTCGTGTCTACGAGACGGAGAGATAGTGACCGTGATGTTTGGTGGGCAGAGAAGCGCGAAGCCCCAGTGTTGCTGCGCCTGTGAAAGCGCTTCCAAGGAAGGGTGCTGGCTAGCAAGAGCTTTCAGTGCTGGCACTTTTCATCTCTGAGCAATTGCTCGACGTTTGCAATTTCTCACCTGAGCTCTCTTTAGACTGCGCGAGAGGATGAGCAGAAGATTAGGTGGCTAGAGAAGCCCAGAGCCCCAGTGTTCTTAGGGCTACAAAAGCGCTTCCAAGGAAGCGTGCTGGCTAGCCACAGCTTTCAGTGCTGGCACTTTTCATCTCTGAGCAATTGCTCGACGTTTGCAATTTCTCAGCTCGTGTCTACGAGACGGAGAGATAGTGATCGTGACGTTTGGTGGCTAGAGAAGCGCAAAGCCCCAGTGTTGCTGCGCCTGTGAAAGCGCTTCCAAGGAAGGGTGCTGGCTAGCAAGAGCTTTCAGTGCTGGCACTTTTCATCTCTGAGCAATTGCTGGACGTTTGCAATTTCTCACCTGAGCTCTCTTTCGACTGCGCGAGAGGATGAGCAGAAGATTAGGTGGCTAGAGAAGCGCAAAGCCCCAGTGTTCTTAGGCCTACAAAAGTGCTTCCAAGGAAGGGTGCTGGCTAGCAACAGCTTTCAGTGCTGGCACTTTTCATCTCTGAACAATTGCTCGACGTTTGCAACTTCTCACCTGAGTTCTCTTTAGACTGCGCGAGAGGATGAGCAGAAGAGTAGGTGGCTAGAGAAGCCCAGAGCCCCAGTGTTCTTAGGGCTACAAAAGCGTTTCCAAGGAAGGGTGCTGGCTAGCAACAGCTTTCAGTGCTGGCACTTTTCATCTCTGAGCAATTGCTCGACGTTTGCAATTTTTCAGCTCTTATCTACGAGACGGAGAGATACTGACCGTGAAGTTTGGTGGGTAGAGAAGCGCAAAGCCCCAGTGTTGCTGCGCCTGTGAAAGCGCTTCCAAGGAAGGGTGCTGGCTAGCAAGAGCTTTCAGTGCTGGCACTTTTCATCTCTGAGCAATTGCTGGACGTTTGCAATTTCTCACCTGAGCGCTCTTTAGACTGCGCGAGAGGATGAGCAGAAGATTAGGTGGCTAGAGAAGCCCAGAGCCCCAGTGTTCTTAGGCCTACAAAAGCGCTTCCAAGGAAGGGTGCTGGCTAGCAACAGCTTTCAGTGCTGGCACTTTTCATCTCTGAGCAATTGCTGGACGTTTGCAATTTCTAACCTGAGCTCTCTTTAGACTGCGCGAAAGGATGAGCAGAAGATTAGGTGGCTAGAGAAGCCCAGAGCCGCAGTGTTCTTAGGCCTACAAAAGCGCTTCCAAGGAAGGGTGCTGGCTAGCCACAGCTTTCAGTGCTGGCACTTTTCATCTTTGAGCAATTGCTCGACGTTTGCAATTTCTCAGCTCTTTTCTACGAGATGGAGAGATAGTGACCGTGACGTTTGGTGGCTAGAGAAGCGCAAAGCCCCAGTGTTGCTGCGCCTGTGAAAGCGCTTCCAAGGAAGGGTGCTGGCTAGCAACAGCTTTCAGTGCTGGCACTTTTCATCTCTGAGCAATTGCTCGACGTTTGCAATTTCTCACCTGAGCTCTCTTTAGACTGCGCGAGAGGATGAGCAGAAGATTAGGTGGCTAGAGAAGCCCAGAGCCGCAGTGTTCTTAGGCCTACAAAAGCGCTTCCAAGGAAGGGTGCTGGCTAGCAAGAGCTTTCAGTGCTGGCACTTTTCATCTCTGAGCAATTGCTCGACGTTTGCAATTTCTCACCTGAGCTCTCTTTTGACTGCGCGAGAGGATGAGCAGAAGATTAGGTGGCTAGAGAAGCCCAGAGCCGCAGTGTTCTTAGGCCTACAAAAGCGCTTCCAAGGAAGGGTGCTGGCTAGCAACAGCTTTCAGTGCTGGCACTTTTCATCTCTGAGCAATTGCTCGACGTTTGCAATTTCTCAGCTCGTGTCTACGAGAAGGAAAGACAATGACCATGACGTTTGGTGGGTAGAGAAGCGCAAAGCCCCAGTGTTGCTGCGCCTGTGAAAGCGCTTCCAAGGAAGGGTGCTGGCTAGCAACAGCTTTCAGTGCTGGCACTTTTCATCTCTGAGCAATTGCTGGACGTTTGCAATTTCTCACCTGAGCTCTCTTTCGACTGCGCGAGAGGATGAGCAGAAGATTAGGTGGCTAGAGAAGCCCAGAGCCGCAGTGTTCTTAGGCCTACAAAAGCGCTTCCAAGGAAGGCTGCTGGCTAGCAACAGCTTTCAGTGCTGGCACTTTTCATCTCTGAGCAATTGCTCGACGTTTGCAATTTCTCAGCTCGTGTCTACGAGAAGGAAAGACAATGACCATGACGTTTGGTGGGTAGAGAAGCGCAAAGCCCCAGTGTTGCTGCGCCTGTGAAAGCGCTTCCAAGGAAGGGTGCTGGCTAGCCACAGCTTTCAGTGCTGGCACTTTTCATCTCTGAGCAATTGCTCGACGTTTGCAATTCCTCACCTGAGATCTCTTTAGACTGCGCGAGAGGATGAGCAGAAGAGTAGGTGGCTAGAGAAGCCCAGAGCCCCACTGTTCTTAGGGCTACAAGAGCGTTTCCAAGGAAGGGTGCTGGCTAGCAACAGCTTTCAGTGCTGGCACTTTTCCTCTCTGAGCAATTGCTCGACGTTTGCAATCTCTCCCCTGAGCTCTCTTTAGACTGCGCGAGAGGATGAGCAGAAGATTAGGTGGCTAGAGAAGCCCAGAGCCCCACTGTTCTTAGGCCTACAAGAGTGCTTCCAAGGAAGGGTGCTGGCTAGCCACAGCCTTCAGTGCTGGCACTTTTCATCTCTGAGCAATTGCTCGACGTTTGCAATTTCTCAGCTCTTTTCTACGAGATGGAGAGATAGTGACCGTGACGTTTGGTGGCTAGAGAAGCGCAAAGCCCCAGTGTTGCTGCGCCTGTGAAAGCGCTTCCAAGGAAGGGTGCTGGCTAGCAAGAGCTTTCAGTGCTGGCACTTTTCATCTCTGAGCAATTGCTCGACGTTTGCAATTTCTCACCTGAGCTCTCTTTAGACTGCGCGAGAGGATGAGCAGAAGGTTAGGTGGCTAGAGAAGCCCAGAGCCCCACTGTTCTTAGGCCTAGAAAAGCGCTTCCAAGGAAGGGTGCTGGCTAGCAACAGCTTTCAGTGCTGGCACTTTTCATCTCTGAGCAATTGCTCGACGTTTGCAATTTCTCAGCTCTTATCTACCAGACGGAGAGATAGTGACCGTGATGTTTGGTGGGCAGAGAAGCGCGAAGCCCCAGTGTTGCTGCGCCTGTGAAAGCGCTTCCAAGGAAGGGTGCTGGCTAGCAAGAGCTTTCAGTGCTGGCACTTTTCATCTCTGAGCAATTGCTCGACGTTTGCAATTTCTCACCTGAGCTCTCTTTAGACTGCGCGAGAGGATGAGCAGAAGATTAGGTGGCTAGAGAAGCCCAGAGCCCCAGTGTTCTTAGGCCTACAAAAGCGCTTCCAAGGAAGGGTGCTGGCTAGCAACAGCTTTCAGTGCTGGCACTTTTCATCTCTGAGCAATTGCTGGACGTTTGCAATTTCTAACCTGAGCTCTCTTTAGACTGCGCGAAAGGATGAGCAGAAGATTAGGTGGCTAGAGAAGCCCAGAGCCGCAGTGTTCTTAGGCCTACAAAAGCGCTTCCAAGGAAGGGTGCTGGCTAGCCACAGCTTTCAGTGCTGGCACTTTTCATCTCTGAGCAATTGCTCGACGTTTGCAATTTCTCAGCTCTTTTCTACGAGAAGGAAAGACAATGACCGTGACGTTTGGTGGCTAGAGAAGCGCAAAGCCCCAGTGTTGCTGCGCCTGTGAAAGCGCTTCCAAGGAAGGGTGCTGGCTAGCAACAGCTTTCAGTGCTGGCACTTTTCATCTCTGAGCAATTGCTCGACGTTTGCAATTTCTCACCTGAGCTCTCTTTAGACTGCGCGAGAGGATGAGCAGAAGATTAGGTGGCTAGAGAAGCCCAGAGCCGCAGTGTTCTTAGGCCTACAAAAGCGCTTCCAAGGAAGGCTGCTGGCTAGCAACAGCTTTCAGTGCTGGCACTTTTCATCTCTGAGCAATTGCTCGACGTTTGCAATTTCTCAGCTCGTGTCTACGAGAAGGAAAGACAATGACCATGACGTTTGGTGGGTAGAGAAGCGCAAAGCCCCAGTGTTGCTGCGCCTGTGAAAGCGCTTCCAAGGAAGGGTGCTGGCTAGCCACAGCTTTCAGTGCTGGCACTTTTCATCTCTGAGCAATTGCTCGACGTTTGCAATTCCTCACCTGAGATCTCTTTAGACTGCGCGAGAGGATGAGCAGAAGAGTAGGTGGCTAGAGAAGCCCAGAGCCCCACTGTTCTTAGGGCTACAAGAGCGTTTCCAAGGAAGGGTGCTGGCTAGCAACAGCTTTCAGTGCTGGCACTTTTCCTCTCTGAGCAATTGCTCGACGTTTGCAATCTCTCCCCTGAGCTCTCTTTAGACTGCGCGAGAGGATGAGCAGAAGATTAGGTGGCTAGAGAAGCCCAGAGCCCCACTGTTCTTAGGCCTACAAGAGTGCTTCCAAGGAAGGGTGCTGGCTAGCCACAGCTTTCAGTGCTGGCACTTTTCATCTCTGAGCAATTGCTCGACGTTTGCAATTTCTCAGCTCTTTTCTACGAGATGGAGAGATAGTGACCGTGACGTTTGGTGGCTAGAGAAGCGCAAAACCCCAGTGTTGCTGCGCCTGTGAAAGCGCTTCCAAGGAAGGGTGCTGGCTAGCAAGAGCTTTCAGTGCTGGCACTTTTCATCTCTGAGCAATTGCTCGACGTTTGCAATTTCTCACCTGAGCTCTCTTTAGACTGCGCGAGAGGATGAGCAGAAGGTTAGGTGGCTAGAGAAGCCCAGAGCCCCACTGTTCTTAGGCCTAGAAAAGCGCTTCCAAGGAAGGGTGCTGGCTAGCAACAGCTTTCAGTGCTGGCACTTTTCATCTCTGAGCAATTGCTCGACGTTTGCAATTTCTCAGCTCTTATCTACCAGACGGAGAGATAGTGACCGTGATGTTTGGTGGCTAGAGAAGCGCAAAGCCCCAGTGTTGCTGCGCCTGTGAAAGCGCTTCCAAGGAAGGGTGCTGGCTAGCAACAGCTTTCAGTGCTGGCACTTTTCATCTCTGAGCAATTGCTCGATGTTTGCAATTTCTCACCTGAGCTCTCTTTAGACTGCGCGAGAGGATGAGCAGAAGATTAGGTGGCTAGAGAAGCCCAGAGCCCCAGTGTTCTTAGGCCTACAAAAGCGCTTCCAAGGAAGGGTGCTGGCTAGCAACAGCTTTCAGTGCTGGCACTTTTCATCTCTGAGCAATTGCTCGACGTTTGCAATTTCTCAGCTCGTGTCTACGAGAAGGAAAGACAATGACCATGACGTTTGGTGGGTAGAGAACCGCAAAGCCCCAGTGTTGCTGCGCCTGTGAAAGCGCTTCCAAGGAAGGGTGCTGGCTAGCAACAGCTTTCAGTGCTGGCACTTTTCATCTCTGAGCAATTGCTCGACGTTTGCAATTTCTCACCTGAGCTCTCTTTTGACTGCGCGAGAGGATGAGCAGAAGATTAGGTGGCTAGGGAAGCCCAGAGCCCCAGTGTTCTTAGGGCTACAAAAGCGCTTCCAAGGAAGGGTGCTGGCTAGCAACAGCTTTCAGTGCTGGCACTTTTCATCTCTGAGCAATTGCTCGACGTTTGCAATTTCTCAGCTCGTGTCTACGAGAAGGAAAGACAATGACCATGACGTTTGGTGGCTAGAGAAGCGCAAAGCCCCACTGTTGCTGCCCCTGTGAAAGCGCTTCCAAGGAAGGGTGCTGGCTAGCAAGAGCTTTCAGTGCTGGCACTTTTCATCTCTGAGCAATTGCTCGACGTTTGCAATTTTTCAGCTCTTATCTACGAGACGGAGAGATAGTGACCGTGACGTTTGGTGGGTAGAGAAGCGCAAAGCCCCAGTGTTGCTGCGCCTGTGAAAGCGCTTCCAAGGAAGGGTGCTGGCTAGCAAGAGCTTTCAGTGCTGGCACTTTTCATCTCTGAGCAATTGCTGGACGTTTGCAATTTCTCACCTGAGCGCTCTTTAGACTGCGCGAGAGGATGAGCAGAAGATTAGGTGGCTAGAGAAGCCCAGAGCCCCAGTGTTCTTAGGCCTACAAAAGCGCTTCCAAGGAAGGGTGCTGGCTAGCAACAGCTTTCAGTGCTGGCACTTTTCATCTCTGAGCAATTGCTGGACGTTTGCAATTTCTAACCTGAGCTCTCTTTAGACTGCGCGAAAGGATGAGCAGAAGATTAGGTGGCTAGAGAAGCCCAGAGCCGCAGTGTTCTTAGGCCTACAAAAGCGCTTCCAAGGAAGGGTGCTGGCTAGCCACAGCTTTCAGTGCTGGCACTTTTCATCTTTGAGCAATTGCTCGACGTTTGCAATTTCTCAGCTCTTTTCTACGAGATGGAGAGATAGTGACCGTGACGTTTGGTGGCTAGAGAAGCGCAAAGCCCCAGTGTTGCTGCGCCTGTGAAAGCGCTTCCAAGGAAGGGTGCTGGCTAGCAACAGCTTTCAGTGCTGGCACTTTTCATCTCTGAGCAATTGCTCGACGTTTGCAATTTCTCACCTGAGCTCTCTTTAGACTGCGCGAGAGGATGAGCAGAAGATTAGGTGGCTAGAGAAGCCCAGAGCCGCAGTGTTCTTAGGCCTACAAAAGCGCTTCCAAGGAAGGGTGCTGGCTAGCAAGAGCTTTCAGTGCTGGCACTTTTCATCTCTGAGCAATTGCTCGACGTTTGCAATTTCTCACCTGAGCTCTCTTTTGACTGCGCGAGAGGATGAGCAGAAGATTAGGTGGCTAGAGAAGCCCAGAGCCCCAGTGTTCTTAGGCCTACAAAAGCGCTTCCAAGGAAGGGTGCTGGCTAGCAACAGCTTTCAGTGCTGGCACTTTTCATCTCTGAGCAATTGCTCGACGTTTGCAATTTCTCAGCTCGTGTCTACGAGAAGGAAAGACAATGACCATGACGTTTGGTGGGTAGAGAAGCGCAAAGCCCCAGTGTTGCTGCGCCTGTGAAAGCGCTTCCAAGGAAGGGTGCTGGCTAGCAACAGCTTTCAGTGCTGGCACTTTTCATCTCTGAGCAATTGCTCGACGTTTGCAATTTCTCACCTGAGCTCTCTTTAGACTGCGCGAGAGGATGAGCAGAAGATTAGGTGGCTAGAGAAGCCCAGAGCCGCAGTGTTCTTAGGCCTACAAAAGCGCTTCCAAGGAAGGCTGCTGGCTAGCAACAGCTTTCAGTGCTGGCACTTTTCATCTCTGAGCAATTGCTCGACGTTTGCAATTTCTCAGCTCGTGTCTACGAGAAGGAAAGACAATGACCATGACGTTTGGTGGGTAGAGAAGCGCAAAGCCCCAGTGTTGCTGCGCCTGTGAAAGCGCTTCCAAGGAAGGGTGCTGGCTAGCCACAGCTTTCAGTGCTGGCACTTTTCATCTCTGAGCAATTGCTCGACGTTTGCAATTCCTCACCTGAGATCTCTTTAGACTGCGCGAGAGGATGAGCAGAAGAGTAGGTGGCTAGAGAAGCCCAGAGCCCCACTGTTCTTAGGGCTACAAGAGCGTTTCCAAGGAAGGGTGCTGGCTAGCAACAGCTTTCAGTGCTGGCACTTTTCATCTCTGAGCAATTGCTCGACGTTTGCAATTCCTCACCTGAGATCTCTTTAGACTGCGCGAGAGGATGAGCAGAAGAGTAGGTGGCTAGAGAAGCCCAGAGCCCCACTGTTCTTAGGGCTACAAGAGCGTTTCCAAGGAAGGGTGCTGGCTAGCAACAGCTTTCAGTGCTGGCACTTTTCCTCTCTGAGCAATTGCTCGACGTTTGCAATCTCTCCCCTGAGCTCTCTTTAGACTGCGCGAGAGGATGAGCAGAAGATTAGGTGGCTAGAGAAGCCCAGAGCCCCACTGTTCTTAGGCCTACAAGAGTGCTTCCAAGGAAGGGTGCTGGCTAGCAAGAGCTTTCAGTGCTGGCACTTTTCATCTCTGAGCAATTGCTCGACGTTTGCAATTTCTCACCTGAGCTCTCTTTAGACTGCGCGAGAGGATGAGCAGGAGGTTAGGTGGCTAGAGAAGCCCAGAGCCCCACTGTTCTTAGGCCTACAAAAGCGCTTCCAAGGAAGGGTGCTGGCTAGCAACAGCTTTCAGTGCTGGCACTTTTCATCTCTGAGCAATTGCTCGACGTTTGCAATTTCTCAGCTCTTATCTACCAGACGGAGAGATAGTGACCGTGACGTTTGGTGGCTAGAGAAGCGCAAAGCCCCAGTGTTGCTGCGCCTGTGAAAGCGCTTCCAAGGAAGGGTGCTGGCTAGCAAGAGCTTTCAGTGCTGGCACTTTTCATCTCTGAGCAATTGCTCGATGTTTGCAATTTCTCACCTGAGCTCTCTTTAGACTGCGCGAGAGGATGAGCAGAAGATTAGGTGGCTAGAGAAGCCCAGAGCCCCAGTGTTCTTAGGCCTACAAAAGCGCTTCCAAGGAAGGGTGCTGGCTAGCAACAGCTTTCAGTGCTGGCACTTTTCATCTCTGAGCAATTGCTCGACGTTTGCAATTTCTCAGCTCGTGTCTACGAGAAGGAAAGACAATGACCATGACGTTTGGTGGGTAGAGAACCGCAAAGCCCCAGTGTTGCTGCGCCTGTGAAAGCGCTTCCAAGGAAGGGTGCTGGCTAGCAACAGCTTTCAGTGCTGGCACTTTTCATCTCTGAGCAATTGCTCGACGTTTGCAATTTCTCACCTGAGCTCTCTTTTGACTGCGCGAGAGGATGAGCAGAAGATTAGGTGGCTAGGGAAGCCCAGAGCCCCAGTGTTCTTAGGGCTACAAAAGCGCTTCCAAGGAAGGGTGCTGGCTAGCAACAGCTTTCAGTGCTGGCACTTTTCATCTCTGAGCAATTGCTCGACGTTTGCAATTTCTCAGCTCGTGTCTACGAGAAGGAAAGACAATGACCATGACGTTTGGTGGCTAGAGAAGCGCAAAGCCCCACTGTTGCTGCCCCTGTGAAAGCGCTTCCAAGGAAGGGTGCTGGCTAGCAAGAGCTTTCAGTGCTGGCACTTTTCATCTCTGAGCAATTGCTCGACGTTTGCAATTTTTCAGCTCTTATCTACGAGACGGAGAGATAGTGACCGTGACGTTTGGTGGGTAGAGAAGCGCAAAGCCCCAGTGTTGCTGCGCCTGTGAAAGCGCTTCCAAGGAAGGGTGCTGGCTAGCAAGAGCTTTCAGTGCTGGCACTTTTCATCTCTGAGCAATTGCTGGACGTTTGCAATTTCTCACCTGAGCGCTCTTTAGACTGCGCGAGAGGATGAGCAGAAGATTAGGTGGCTAGAGAAGCCCAGAGCCCCAGTGTTCTTAGGCCTACAAAAGCGTTTCCAAGGAAGGGTGCTGGCTAGCCACAGCTTTCAGTGCTGGCACTTTTCATCTTTGAGCAATTGCTCGACGTTTGCAATTTCTCAGCTCTTATCTACGAGACGGAAAGAGAATGACCGTGATGTTTGGTGGGTAGAGAAGCGCAAAGCCCCAGTGTTGCTGCGCCTGTGAAAGCGCTTCCAAGGAAGGGTGCTGGCTAGCAACAGCTTTCAGTGCTGGCACTTTTCATCTCTGAGCAATTGCTCGACGTTTGCAATTTCTCAGCTCGTGTCTACGAGACAGAGAGATAGTGACCGTGATGTTTGGTGGGTAGAGAAGCGCAAAGCCCCACTGTTGCTGCCCCTGTGAAAGCGCTTCCAAGGAAGGGTGCTGGCTAGTAACAGCTTTCAGTGCTGGCACTTTTCATCTCTGAGCAATTGCTTGACGTCTGCAATTTCTCAGCTCTTTTCTACGAGACGGAGAGATAGTGACCGTGACGTTTGGTGGGTAGAGAAGCGCAAAGCCCCAGTGTTGCTGCGCCTACAAAAGCGCTTCCAAGGAAGGGTGCTGGCTAGCAAGAGCTTTCAGTGCTGGCACTTTTCATCTCTGAGCAATTGCTCGACGTTTGCAATCTCTCACCTGAGCTCTCTTTAGACTGTGCGAGAGGATGAGCAGAAGATTAGGTGGCTAGAGAAGCCCAGAGCTTCGGAGTTCTTAGGGCTACAAAAGCGTTTCCAAGGAAGGGTGCTGGCTAGCAACAGCTTTCAGTGCTGGCACTTTTCATCTCTGAGCAATTGCTCGACGTTTGCAATTTCTCAGCTCGTGTCTACGAGACGGAGAGATAGTGATCGTGACGTTTGGTGGCTAGCCAAGCGCAAAGCCCCAGTGTTGCTGCGCCTGTGAAAGCGCTTCCAAGGAAGGGTGCTGGCTAGCAACAGCTTTCAGTGCTGCCACTTTTCATCTCTGAGCAATTGCTGGACGTTTGCAATTTCTCACCTGAGCTCTCTTTAGACTGCGCGAGAGGATGAGCAGAAGATTAGGTGGCTAGAGAAGCCCAGAGCTTCGGAGTTCTTAGGGCTACAAAAGCGTTTCCAAGGAAGGGTGCTGGCTAGCAACAGCTTTCAGTGCTGGCACTTTTCATCTCTGAGCAATTGCTCGACGTTTGCAATTTTTCAGGTCTTATCTACGAGACGGAGAGATAGTGACCGTGATGTTTGGTGGGTAGAGAAGCGCAAAGCCCCAGTGTTGCTGCGCCTGTGAAAGCGCTTCCAAGGAAGGGTGCTGGCTAGCAACAGCTTTCAGTGCTGGCACTTTTCATCTCTGAGCAATTGCTCGACGTTTGCAATTTCTCAGCTCGTGTCTACGAGACAGAGAGATAGTGACCGTGATGTTTGGTGGGTAGAGAAGCGCAAAGCCCCAGTGTTGCTGCGCCTGTGAAAGCGCTTCCAAGGAAGGGTGCTGGCTAGCAACAGCTTTCAGTGCTGGCACTTTTCATCTCTGAGCAATTGCTTGACGTCTGCAATTTCTCAGCTCTTTTCTACGAGACGGAGAGATAGTGACCGTGACGTTTGGTGGGTAGAGAAGCGCAAAGCCCCAGTGTTGCTGCGCCTACAAAAGCGCTTCCAAGGAAGGGTGCTGGCTAGCAACAGCTTTCAGTGCTGGCACTTTTCATCTCTGAGCAATTGCTCGACATTTGCAATCTCTCACCTGAGCTCTCTTTAGACTGTGCGAGAGGATGAGCAGAAGATTAGGTGGCTAGAGAAGCCCAGAGCCCCAGTGTTCTTAGGCCTACAAAAGCGTTTCCAAGGAAGGGTGCTGGCTAGCAACAGCTTTCAGTGCTGGCACTTTTCATCTCTGAGCAATTGCTCGACGTTTGCAATTTTTCAGCTCGTGTCTACGAGACGGAGAGATAGTGACCGTGACGTTTGGTGGCTAGAGAAGCGCAAAGCCCCAGTGTTGCTGCGCCTGTGAAAGCGCTTCCAAGGAAGGGTGCTGGCTAGCAAGAGCTTTCAGTGCTGGCACTTTTCATCTCTGAGCAATTGCTGGACGTTTGCAATTTCTCACCTGAGCGCTCTTTAGACTGCGCGAGAGGATGAGCAGAAGATTAGGTGGCTAGAGAAGCCCAGAGCCCCAGTGTTCTTAGGCCTACAAAAGCGTTTCCAAGGAAGGGTGCTGGCTAGCAAGAGCTTTCAGTGCTGGCACTTTTCATCTTTGAGCAATTGCTCGACGTTTGCAATTTCTCAGCTCTTATCTACGAGACGGAAAGAGAATGACCGTGATGTTTGGTGGGTAGAGAAGCGCAAAGCCCCAGTGTTGCTGCGCCTGTGAAAGCGCTTCCAAGGAAGGGTGCTGGCTAGCAACAGCTTTCAGTGCTGGCACTTTTCATCTCTGAGCAATTGCTCGACGTTTGCAATTTCTCAGCTCGTGTCTACGAGACAGAGAGATAGTGACCGTGATGTTTGGTGGGTAGAGAAGCGCAAAGCCCCACTGTTGCTGCCCCTGTGAAAGCGCTTCCAAGGAAGGGTGCTGGCTAGTAACAGCTTTCAGTGCTGGCACTTTTCATCTCTGAGCAATTGCTTGACGTCTGCAATTTCTCAGCTCTTTTCTACGAGACGGAGAGATAGTGACCGTGACGTTTGGTGGGTAGAGAAGCGCAAAGCCCCAGTGTTGCTGCGCCTACAAAAGCGCTTCCAAGGAAGGGTGCTGGCTAGCAAGAGCTTTCAGTGCTGGCACTTTTCATCTCTGAGCAATTGCTCGACGTTTGCAATCTCTCACCTGAGCTCTCTTTAGACTGTGCGAGAGGATGAGCAGAAGATTAGGTGGCTAGAGAAGCCCAGAGCCGCAGTGTTCTTAGGCCTACAAAAGCGTTTCCAAGGAAGGGTGCTGGCTAGCAACAGCTTTCAGTGCTGGCACTTTTCATCTCTGAGCAATTGCTCGACGTTTGCAATTTTTCAGCTCGTGTCTACGAGACGGAGAGATAGTGATCGTGACGTTTGGTGGCTAGAGAAGCACAAAGCCCCAGTGTTGCTGCGCCTGTGAAAGCGCTTCCAAGGAAGGGTGCTGGCTAGCAAGAGCTTTCAGTGCTGGCACTTTTCATCTCTGAGCAATTGCTGGACGTTTGCAATTTCTCACCTGAGCTCTCTTTAGACTGCGCGAGAGGATGAGCAGAAGATTAGGTGGCTAGAGAAGCCCAGAGCCCCAGTGTTCTTAGGCCTACAAAAGCGCTTCCAAGGAAGGGTGCTGGCTAGCAACAGCTTTCAGTGCTGGCACTTTTCATCTCTGAGCAATTGCTCGACGTTTGCAATTTCTCAGCTCGTGTCTACGAGAAGGAAAGACAATGACCATGACGTTTGGTGGGTAGAGAAGCGCAAAGCCCCAGTGTTGCTGCGCCTGTGAAAGCGCTTCCAAGGAAGGGTGCTGGCTAGCCACAGCTTTCAGTGCTGGCACTTTTCATCTCTGAGCAATTGCTCGACGTTTGCAATTTCTCACCTGAGCTCTCTTTAGACTGCGCGAGAGGATGAGCAGAAGAGTAGGTGGCTAGAGAAGCCCAGAGCCCCACTGTTCTTAGGGCTACAAGAGCGCTTCCAAGGAAGGGTGCTGGCTAGCAACAGCTTTCAGTGCTGGCACTTTTCATCTCTGAGCAATTGCTCGACGTTTGCAATTTCTCACCTGAGCTCTCTTTTGACTGCGCGAGAGGATGAGCAGAAGAGTAGGTCGCTAGAGAAGCCCAGAGCCCCACTGTTCTTAGGCCTACAAAAGCGCTTCCAAGGAAGGGTGCTGGCTAGCAACAGCTTTCAGTGCTGGCACTTTTCATCTCTGAGCAATTGCTCGACGTTTGCAATTTCTCAGCTCGTGTCTACGAGAAGGAAAGACAATGACCATGACGTTTGGTGGGTAGAGAAGCGCAAAGCCCCAGTGTTGCTGCGCCTGTGAAAGCGCTTCCAAGGAAGGGTGCTGGCTAGCAAGAGCTTTCAGTGCTGCCACTTTTCATCTCTGAGCAATTGCTCGACGTTTGCAATTTCTCACCTGAGCTCTCTTTTGACTGCGCGAGAGGATGAGCAGAAGATTAGGTGGCTAGGGAAGCCCAGAGCCCCAGTGTTCTTAGGGCTACAAAAGCGCTTCCAAGGAAGGGTGCTGGCTAGCAAGAGCTTTCAGTGCTGGCACTTTTCATCTCTGAGCAATTGCTCGACGTTTGCAATTTCTCAGCTCGTGTCTACGAGAAGGAAAGACAATGACCGTGATGTTTGGTGGGTATAGAAGCGCAAAGCCCCAGTGTTGCTGCGCCTGTGAAAGCGCTTCCAAGGAAGGGTGCTGGCTAGCAAGAGCTTTCAGTGCTGGCACTTTTCATCTCTGAGCAATTGCTGGACGTTTGCAATTTCTCACCTGAGCGCTCTTTAGACTGCACGAGAGGATGAGCAGAAGATTAGGTGGCTAGAGATGCAAAGAGCCCCAGTGTTCTTAGGCCTACAAAAGCGCTTCCAAGGAAGGGTGCTGCCTAGCCACAGCTTTCAGTGCTGGCAATTTTCATCTCTGGCAATTGCTCGACGTTTGCAATTTCTCAGCTCGTGTCTATGAGACGGAAAGAGAATGACCGTGATGTTTGGTAGGTAGAGAAGCGCAAAGCCCCAGTGTTGCTGCGCCTGTGAAAGCGCTTCCAAGGAAGGGTGCTGGCTAGCAACAGCTTTCAGTGCTGGCACTTTTCATCTCTGAGCAATTGCTCGACGTTTGCAATTTCTCAGCTCGTGTCTACGAGACAGAGAGATAGTGACCGTGATGTTTGGTGGGTAGAGAAGCGCAAAGCCCCACTGTTGCTGCCCCTGTGAAAGCGCTTCCAAGGAAGGGTGCTGGCTAGCAACAGCTTTCAGTGCTGGCACTTTTCATCTCTGAGCAATTGCTTGACGTTTGCAATTTCTCAGCTCTTTTCTACGAGACGGAGAGATAGTGACCGTGACGTTTGGTGGGTAGAGAAGCGCAAAGCCCCAGTGTTGCTGCGCCTACAAAAGCGCTTCCAAGGAAGGGTGCTGGCTAGCAAGAGCTTTCAGTGCTGGCACTTTTCATCTCTGAGCAATTGCTCGACGTTTGCAATCTCTCACCTGAGCTCTCTTTAGACTGTGCGAGAGGATGAGCAGAAGATTAGGTGGCTAGAGAAGCCCAGAGCCCCAGTGTTCTTAGGCCTACAAAAGCGTTTCCAAGGAAGGGTGCTGGCTAGCCACAGCTTTCAGTGCTGCCACTTTTCATCTCTGAGCAATTGCTCGACGTTTGCAATTTCTCAGCTCTTATCTACGAGACGGAGAGATAGTGACCGTGACGTTTGGTGGCTAGAGAAGCGCAAAGCCCCAGTGTTGCTGCGCCTGTGAAAGCGCTTCCAAGGAAGGGTGCTGGCTAGCAAGAGCTTTCAGTGCTGGCACTTTTCATCTCTGAGCAATTGCCCGACCTTTGCAATTTCTCACCTGAGCTCTCTTTTGACTGCGCGAGAGGATGAGCAGAAGAGTAGGTGGCTAGAGAAGCCCAGAGCCCCAGTGTTCTTAGGCCTACAAAAGCGCTTCCAAGGAAGGGTGCTGGCTAGCAAGAGCTTTCAGTGCTGGCACTTTTCATCTCTGAGCAATTGCTCGACGTTTGCAATTTCTCAGCTCGTGTTTACGAGACAGAGAGATAGTGACCGTGATGTTTGGTGGGTAGAGAAGCGCAAAGCCCCAGTGTTGCTGCGCCTGTGAAAGCGCTTCCAAGGAAGGGTGCTGGCTAGCCACAGCTTTCAGTGCTGGCACTTTTCATCTCTGAGCAATTGCTCGACGTTTGCAATTTCTCAGCTCGTGTCTACGAGACGGAGAGATAGTGATCGTGACGTTTGGTGGCTAGAGAAGCGCAAAGCCCCAGTGTTGCTGCGCCTGTGAAAGCGCTTCCAAGGAAGGGTGCTGGCTAGCAACAGCTTTCAGTGCTGGCACTTTTCATCTCTGAGCAATTGCTCGACGTTTGCAATTCCTCACCTGAGCTCTCTTTCGACTGCGCGAGAGGATGAGCAGAAGGTTAGGTGGCTAGAGAAGCGCAAAGCCCCAGTGTTCTTAGGCCTACAAAAGCGCTTCCAAGGAAGGGTGCTGGCTAGCAACAGCTTTCAGTGCTGGCACTTTTCATCTCTGAGCAATTGCTCGACGTTTGCAATTTCTCAGCTCGTGTCTACGAGACGGAGAGATAGTGATCGTGACGTATGGTGGGTAGCCAAGCGCAAAGCCCCAGTGTTGCTGTGCCTGTGAAAGCGCTTCCAAGGAAGGGTGCTGGCTAGCAACAGCTTTCAGTGCTGGCACTTTTCATCTCTGAACAATTGCTCGACGTTTGCAACTTCTCACCTGAGCTCTCTTTAGACTGCGCGAGAGGATGAGCAGAAGATGAGGTGGCTAGAGAAGCCCAGAGCCCCAGTGTTCTTAGGCCTACAAAAGCGTTTCCAAGGAAGGGTGCTGGCTAGCAACAGCTTTCAGTGCTGGCACTTTTCATCTCTGAGCAATTGCTCGACGTTTGCAATTTTTCAGCTCTTATCTACGAGACGGAAAGAGAATGACCGTGAAGTTTGGTGGGTAGAGAAGCGCAAAGCCCCAGTGTTGCTGCGCCTGTGAAAGCGCTTCCAAGGAAGGGTGCTGGCTAGCAACAGCTTTCAGTGCTGGCACTTTTCATCTCTGAGCAATTGCTCGACGTTTGCAATTTCTCACCTGAGCGCTCTTTAGACTGCGTGAGAGGATGAGCAGAAGATTAGGTGGCTAGAGAAGCCCAGAGCCCGTGTTCTTAGGCCTACAAAAGCGCTTCCAAGGAAGGGTGCTGGCTAGCAACAGCTTTCAGTGCTGGCACTTTTCATCTCTGAGCAATTGCTGGACGTTTGCAATTTCTAACCTGAGCTCTCTTTAGACTGCGCGAAAGGATGAGCAGAAGATTAGGTGGCTAGAGAAGCCCAGAGCCCCACTGTTCTTAGGCCTACAAAAGCGCTTCCAAGGAAGGGTGCTGGCTAGCCACAGCTTTCAGTGCTGGCACTTTTCATCTTTGAGCAATTGCTCGACGTTTGCAATTTCTCAGCTCTTTTCTACGAGATGGAGAGATAGTGACCGTGACGTTTGGTGGGTAGAGAAGCGCAAAACCCCAGTGTTGCTGCGCCTGTGAAAGCGCTTCCAAGGAAGGGTGCTGGCTAGCAACAGCTTTCAGTGCTGGCACTTTTCATCTCTGAGCAATTGCTCGACGTTTGCAATTTCTCACCTGAGCTCTCTTTTGACTGCGCGAGAGGATGAGCAGAAGATTAGGTGGCTAGAGAAGCCCAGAGCCCCAGTGTTCTTAGGCCTACAAAAGCGCTTCCAAGGAAGGGTGCTGGCTAGCAACAGCTTTCAGTGCTGGCACTTTTCATCTCTGAGCAATTGCTCGACGTTTGCAATTTCTCAGCTCGTGTCTACGAGAAGGAAAGACAATGACCATGACGTTTGGTGGCTAGAGAAGCACAAAGCCCCAGTGTTGCTGCGCCTGTGAAAGCGCTTCCAAGGAAGGGTGCTGGCTAGCAACAGCTTTCAGTGCTGGCACTTTTCATCTCTGAGCAATTGCTTGACGTTTGCAATTTCTCACCTGAGCTCTCTTTAGACTGCGCGAGAGGATGAGCAGAAGATTAGGTGGCTAGAGAAGCCCAGAGCCGCAGTGTTCTTAGGCCTACAAAAGCGCTTCCAAGGAAGGGTGCTGGCTAGCAACAGCTTTCAGTGCTGGCACTTTTCATCTCTGAGCAATTGCTCGACGTTTGCAATTTCTCAGCTCGTGTCTACGAGAAGGAAAGACAATGACCATGACGTTTGGTGGGTAGAGAAGCGCAAAGCCCCAGTGTTGCTGCGCCTGTGAAAGCGCTTCCAAGGAAGGGTGCTGGCTAGCCACAGCTTTCAGTGCTGGCACTTTTCATCTCTGAGCAATTGCTCGACGTTTGCAATTCCTCACCTGAGATCTCTTTAGACTGCGCGAGAGGATGAGCAGAAGAGTAGGTGGCTAGAGAAGCCCAGAGCCCCACTGTTCTTAGGGCTACAAGAGCGTTTCCAAGGAAGGGTGCTGGCTAGCAACAGCTTTCAGTGCTGGCACTTTTCATCTCTGAGCAATTGCTCGACGTTTGCAATTCCTCACCTGAGCTCTCTTTAGACTGCGCGAGAGGATGAGCAGAAGATTAGGTGGCTAGAGAAGCCCAGAGCCCCACTGTTCTTAGGCCTACAAGAGTGCTTCCAAGGAAGGCTGCTGGCTAGCCACAGCTTTCAGTGCTGGCACTTTTCATCTCTGAGCAATTGCTCGACGTTTGCAATTTCTCACCTGAGCTCTCTTTAGACTGCGCGAGAGGATGAGCAGAAGGTTAGGTGGCTTGAGAAGCGCAAAGCCCCAGTGTTCTTAGGCCTACAAAAGCGCTTCCAAGGAAGGGTGCTGGCTAGCAACAGCTTTCAGTGCTGGCACTTTTCATCTCTGAGCAATTGCTCGACGTTTGCAATTTCTCACCTGAGCGCTCTTTAGACTGCGCGAGAGGATGAGCAGAAGATTAGGTGGCTAGGGAAGCCCAGAGCCCCACTGTTCTTAGGGCTACAAGAGCGTTTCCAAGGAAGGGGGCTGGCTAGCAACAGCTTTCAGTGCTGGCACTTTTCATCTCTGAGCAATTGCTCGACGTTTGCAATTTCTCAGCTCGTGTCTACGAGACGGAGAGATAGTGATCGTGATGTTTGGTGGGTAGAGAAGCGCAAAGCCCCACTGTTGCTGCCCCTGTGAAAGCGCTTCCAAGGAAGGGTGCTGGCTAGCAACAGCTTTCAGTGCTGGCACTTTTCATCTCTGAGCAATTGCTTGACGTTTGCAATTTCTCAGCTCGTGTCTACCAGACGGAGAGATAGTGACCGTGACGTTTGGTGGGTAGAGAAGCGCAAAGCCCCAGTGTTGCTGCGCCTACAAAAGCGCTTCCAAGGAAGGGTGCTGGCTAGCAACAGCTTTCAGTGCTGGCACTTTTCATCTCTGAGCAATTGCTCGACGTTTGCAATCTCTCACCTGAGCTCTCTTTAGACTGTGCGAGAGGATGAGCAGAAGATTAGGTGGCTAGAGAAGCCCAGAGCCCCAGTGTTCTTAGGCCTACAAAAGCGTTTCCAAGGAAGGGTGCTGGCTAGCAACAGCTTTCAGTGCTGGCACTTTTCATCTTTGAGCAATTGCTCGACGTTTGCAATTTCTCAGCTCTTATCTACGAGACGGAGAGATAGTGACCGTGATGTTTGGTGGCTAGAGAAGCGCAAAGCCCCAGTGTTGCTGCGCCTGTGAAAGCGCTTCCAAGGAAGGGTGCTGGCTAGCAACAGCTTTCAGTGCTGGCACTTTTCATCTCTGAGCAATTGCCCGACCTTTGCAATTTCTCACCTGAGCTCTCTTTTGACTGCGCGAGAGGATGAGCAGAAGAGTAGGTGGCTAGAGAAGCCCAGAGCCCCAGTGTTCTTAGGCCTACAAAAGCGCTTCCAAGGAAGGGTGCTGGCTAGCAACAGCTTTCAGTGCTGGCACTTTTCATCTCTGAGCAATTGCTCGACGTTTGCAATTTCTCAGCTCGTGTTTACGAGACAGAGAGATAGTGACCGTGATGTTTGGTGGGTAGAGAAGCGCAAAGCCCCAGTGTTGCTGCGCCTGTGAAAGCGCTTCCAAGGAAGGGTGCTGGCTAGCAAGAGCTTTCAGTGCTGGCACTTTTCATCTCTGAGCAATTGCTGGATGTTTGCAATTTCTCACCTGAGCTCTCTTTAGACTGCGCGAGAGGATGAGCAGAAGAGTAGGTGGCTAGAGAAGCCCAGAGCCCCAGTGTTCTTAGGGCTACAAGAGCGCTTCCAAGGAAGGGTGCTGGCTAGCAACAGCTTTCAGTGCTGGCACTTTTCATCTCTGAGCAATTGCTGGACGTTTGCAATTTCTTACCTGAGCTCTCTTTAGACTGCGCGAGAGGATGAGCAGAAGATTATGTGGCTAGAGAAGCCCAGAGCCCCACTGTTCTTAGGGCTACAAGAGCGCTTCCAAGGAAGGGTGCTGGCTAGCAACAGCTTTCAGTGCTGGCACTTTTCATCTCTGAGCAATTGCTCGACATTTGCAATTTCTCGGCTCGTTTTTACGAGACGGAGAGATAGTGACCGTGATGTTTGGTGGGCAGAGAAGCGCGAAGCCCCAGTGTTGCTGCGCCTGTGAAAGCGCTTCCAAGGAAGGGTGCTGGCTAGCAAGAGCTTTCAGTGCTGGCACTTTTCATCTCTGAGCAATTGCTCGACGTTTGCAATTTCTCACCTGAGCTCTCTTTAGACTGCGCGAGAGGATGAGCAGAAGGTTAGGTGGCTAGAGAAGCGCAAAGCCCCAGTGTTCTTAGGCCTACAAAAGCGCTTCCAAGGAAGGGTGCTGGCTAGCAACAGCTTTCAGTGCTGGCACTTTTCATCTCTGAGCAATTGCTCGACGTTTGCAATTTCTCACCTGAGCGCTCTTTAGACTGCGCGAGAGGATGAGCAGAAAATTAGGTGGCTAGGGAAGCCCAGAGCCCCACTGTTCTTAGGGCTACAAGAGCGTTTCCAAGGAAGGGGGCAGGCTAGCAACAGCTTTCAGTGCTGGCACTTTTCATCTCTGAGCAATTGCTCGACGTTTGCAATTTCTCAGCTCGTGTCTACGAGACGGAGAGATAGTGATCGTGACGTTTGGTGGGTAGCCAAGCGCAAAGCCCCAGTGTTGCTGCGCCTCTGAAAGCGCTTCCAAGGAAGGGTGCTGGCTAGCAAGAGCTTTCAGTGCTGGCACTTTTCATCTCTGAGCAATTGCTGGACGTTTGCAATTTCTCACCTGAGCTCTCTTTAGACTGCATGAGAGGATGAGCCAAAGATTAGGTGGCTAGAGAAGCCTAGAGCTTCGGAGTTCTTAGGGCTACAAAAGCGTTTCCAAGGAAGGGTGCTGGCTAGCCACAGCTTTCAGTGCTGGCACTTTTCATGTTTGAGTAATTGCTCGACGTTTGCAATTTCTCAGCTCTTATCTACCAGACGGAGAGATAGTGACCGTGATGTTTGGTGGCTAGAGAAGCGCAAAGCCCCAGTGTTGCTGCGCCTGTGAAAGCGCTTCCAAGGAAGGGTGCTGGCTAGCAAGAGCTTTCAGTGCTGGCACTTTTCATCTCTGAGCAATTGCTCGACGTTTGCAATTTTTCAGCTCTTATCTACGAGACGGAGAGATAGTGACCGTGATGTTTGGTGGGTAGAGAAGCGCAAAGCCCCAGTGTTGCTGCGCCTACAAAAGCGCTTCCAAGGAAGGCTGCTGGCTAGCAACAGCTTTCAGTGCTGGCACTTTTCATCTCTGAGCAATTGCTGGACGTTTGCAATTCCTCACCTGAGCTCTCTTTAGACTGTGCGAGAGGATGAGCAGAAGATTAGGTGGCTAGAGAAGCCCAGAGCCCCAGTGTTCTTAGGCCTACAAAAGCGTTTCCAAGGAAGGGTGCTGGCTAGCAATAGCTTTCAGTGCTGCCACTTTTCATCTTTGAGCAATTGCTCGACGTTTGCAATTTCTCAGCTCTTATCTACGAGACGGAGAGATAGTGACCGTGACGTTTGGTGGCTAGAGAAGCGCAAAGCCCCAGTGTTGCTGCGCCTGTGAAAGCGCTTCCAAGGAAGGGTGCTGGCTAGCAACAGCTTTCAGTGCTGGCACTTTTCATCTCTGAGCAATTGCCCGACCTTTGCAATTTCTCACCTGAGCTCTCTTTTGACTGCGCGAGAGGATGAGCAGAAGAGTAGGTGGCTAGAGAAGCCCAGAGCCGCAGTGTTCTTAGGCCTACAAAAGCGCTTCCAAGGAAGGGTGCTGGCTAGCAAGAGCTTTCAGTGCTGGCACTTTTCATCTCTGAGCAATTGCTCGACGTTTGCAATTTCTCAGCTCGTGTTTACGAGACAGAGAGATAGTGACCGTGATGTTTGGTGGGTAGAGAAGCGCAAAGCCCCAGTGTTGCTGCGCCTGTGAAAGCGCTTCCAAGGAAGGGTGCTGGCTAGCAAGAGCTTTCAGTGCTGGCACTTTTCATCTCTGAGCAATTGCTCGACGTTTGCAATTTCTCCCCTGAGCTCTCTTTAGACTGCGCGAGAGGATGAGCAGAAGATTAGGTGGCTAGAGAAGCCCAGAGCCCCAGTGTTCTAAGGGCTACAAGAGCGCTTCCAAGGAAGGGTGCTGGCTAGCAAGAGCTTTCAGTGCTGGCACTTTTCATCTCTGAGCAATTGCTCGACGTTTGCAATTTCTCACCTGAGCTCTCTTTCGACTGCGCGAGAGGATGAGCAGAAGGTTAGGTGGCTAGAGAAGCGCAAAGCCCCAGTGTTGCTGCGCCTGTGAAAGCGCTTCCAAGGAAGGGTGCTGGCTAGCAACAGCTTTCAGTGCTGGCACTTTTCATCTCTGAGCAATTGCTGGACGTTTGCAATCTCTCACCTGAGCTCTCTTTCGACTGCGCGAGAGGATGAGCAGAAGGTTAGGTGGCTAGAGAAGCGCAAAGCCCCAGTGTTCTTAGGCCTACAAAAGCGCTTCCAAGGAAGGGTGCTGGCTAGCAACAGCTTTCAGTGCTGGCACTTTTCATCTCTGAGCAATTGCTCGACGTTTGCAATTTCTCAGCTCGTGTCTACGAGACGGAGAGATAGTGATCGTGACGTTTGGTGGGTAGCCAAGCGCAAAGCCCCAGTGTTGCTGCGCCTGTGAAAGCGCTTCCAAGGAAGGGTGCTGGCTAGCAACAGCTTTCAGTGCTGGCACTTTTCATCTCTGAACAATTGCTCGACGTTTGCAACTTCTCACCTGAGCTCTCTTTAGACTGCGCGAGAGGATGAGCAGAAGATTAGGTGGCTAGAGAAGCCCAGAGCCCCAGTGTTCTTAGGCCTACAAAAGCGTTTCCAAGGAAGGGTGCTGGCTAGCAACAGCTTTCAGTGCTGGCACTTTTCATCTCTGAGCAATTGCTCGACGTTTGCAATTTTTCAGCTCTTATCTACGAGACGGAGAGATAGTGACCGTGACGTTTGGTGGGTAGAGAAGCGCAAAGCCCCAGTGTTGCTGCGCCTGTGAAAGCGCTTCCAAGGAAGGGTGCTGGCTAGCAAGAGCTTTCAGTGCTGGCACTTTTCATCTCTGAGCAATTGCTCGACGTTTGCAATTTCTCACCTGAGCGCTCTTTAGACTGCGCGAGAGGATGAGCAGAAGATTAGGTGGCTAGAGAAGCCCAGAGCCCCACTGTTCTTAGGCCTACAAAAGCGCTTCCAAGGAAGGGTGCTGGCTAGCAACAGCTTTCAGTGCTGGCACTTTTCATCTCTGAGCAATTGCTCGACCTTTGCAATTTCTCACCTGAGCTCTCTTTAGACTGCGCGAAAGGATGAGCAGAAGATTAGGTGGCTAGAGAAGCCCAGAGCCCCACTGTTCTTAGGCCTACAAAAGCGCTTCCAAGGAAGGGTGCTGGCTAGCAACAGCTTTCAGTGCTGGCACTTTTCATCTCTGAGCAATTGCTCGACGTTTGCAATTCCTCACCTGAGATCTCTTTAGACTGCGCGAGAGGATGAGCAGAAGAGTAGGTGGCTAGAGAATACCAGAGCCCCACTGTTCTTAGGGCTACAAGAGCGTTTCCAAGGAAGGCTGCTGGCTAGCCACAGCTTTCAGTGCTGGCACTTTTCATCTCTGAGCAATTGCTCGACGTTTGCAATTTCTCAGCTCTTTTCTACGAGATGGAGAGATAGTGACCGTGACGTTTGGTGGCTAGAGAAGCGCAAAGCCCCAGTGTTGCTGCGCCTGTGAAAGCGCTTCCAAGGAAGGGTGCTGGCTAGCAACAGCTTTCATTGCTGGCACTTTTCATCTCTGAGCAATTGCTCGACGTTTGCAATTTCTCACCTGAGCTCTCTTTAGACTGCGCGAGAGGATGAGCAGAAGGTTAGGTGGCTAGAGAAGCGCAAAGCCCCAGTGTTCTTAGGCCTACAAAAGCGCTTCCAAGGAAGGGTGCTGGCTAGCAACAGCTTTCAGTGCTGGCACTTTTCATCTCTGAGCAATTGCTCGACGTTTGCAATTTCTCACCTGAGCGCTCTTTAGACTGCGCGAGAGGATGAGCAGAAGATTAGGTGGCTAGGGAAGCCCAGAGCCCCACTGTTCTTAGGGCTACAAGAGCGTTTCCAAGGAAGGGTGCTGGCTAGCAACAGCTTTCAGTGCTGGCACTTTTCATCTCTGAGCAATTGCTCGACGTTTGCAATTTCTCAGCTCGTGTCTACGAGACGGAGAGATAGTGATCGTGACGTTTGGTGGGTAGCCAAGCGCAAAGCCCCAGTGTTGCTGCGCCTGTGAAAGCGCTTCCAAGGAAGGGTGCTGGCTAGCAAGAGCTTTCAGTGCTGGCACTTTTCATCTCTGAGCAATTGCTGGACGTTTGCAATTTCTCACCTGAGCTCTCTTTAGACTGCACGAGAGGATGAGCAAAAGATTAGGTGGCTAGAGAAGCCCAGAGCTTCGGAGTTCTTAGGGCTACAAAAGCGTTTCCAAGGAAGGGTGCTGGCTAGCCACAGCTTTCAGTGCTGGCACTTTTCATCTCTGAGCAATTGCTCGACGTTTGCAATTTCTCAGCTCTTATCTACCAGACGGAGAGATAGTGACCGTGACGTTTGGTGGGTAGAGAAGCGCAAAGCCCCAGTGTTGCTGCGCCTGTGAAAGCGCTTCCAAGGAAGGGTGCTGGCTAGCAAGAGCTTTCAGTGCTGGCACTTTTCATCTCTGAGCAATTGCTCGACGTTTGCAATTTCTCACCTGAGCTCTCTTTCGACTGCGCGAGAGGATGAGCAGAAGATTAGGTGGCTAGAGAAGCCCAGAGCCCCACTGTTCTTAGGCCTACAAAAGCGCTTCCAAGGAAGGGTGCTGGCTAGCAACAGCTTTCAGTGCTGGCACTTTTCATCTCTGAGCAATTGCTCGACGTTTGCAATTTCTCAGCTCGTGTCTACGAGAAGGAAAGACAATAACCATGACGTTTCGTGGGTAGAGAAGCGCAAAGCCCCAGTGTTGCTGCGCCTGTGAAAGCGCTTCCAAGGAAGGCTGCTGGCTAGCAAGAGCTTTCAGTGCTGGCACTTTTCATCTCTGAGCAATTGCTCGACGTTTGCAATTTTTCAGCTCTTATCTACGAGACGGAGAGATAGTGACCGTGATGTTTGGTGGGTAGAGAAGCGCAAAGCCCCAGTGTTGCTGCGCCTACAAAAGCGCTTCCAAGGAAGGCTGCTGGCTAGCAACAGCTTTCAGTGCTGGCACTTTTCATCTCTGAGCAATTGCTGGACGTTTGCAATTTCTCACCTGAGCGCTCTTTAGACTGCGCGAGAGGATGAGCAGAAGATTAGGTGGCTAGAGATGCAAAGAGCCCCAGTGTTCTTAGGCCTACAAAAGCGCTTCCAAGGAAGGGTGCTGGCTAGCCACAGCTTTCAGTGCTGGCAATTTTCATCTCTGAGCAATTGCTCGACGTTTGCAATTTCTCAGCTCGTGTCTATGAGACAGAGAGATAGTGACCGTGATGTTTGGTGGGTAGAGAAGCGCAAAGCCCCACTGTTGCTGCCCCTGTGAAAGCGCTTCCAAGGAAGGGTGCTGGCTAGCAACAGCTTTCAGTGCTGGCACTTTTCATCTCTGAGCAATTGCTCGACGTTTGCAATTTCTCAGCTCTTTTCTACGAGACGGAGAGATAGTGACCGTGACGTTTGGTGGGTAGAGAAGCGCAAAGCCCCAGTGTTGCTGCGCCTACAAAAGCGCTTCCAAGGAAGGGTGCTGGCTAGCAACAGCTTTCAGTGCTGGCACTTTTCATCTCTGAGCAATTGCTGGACGTTTGCAATTCCTCACCTGAGCTCTCTTTAGACTGTGCGAGAGGATGAGCAGAAGATTAGGTGGCTAGAGAAGCCCAGAGCCCCACTGTTCTTAGGCCTACAAAAGCGTTTCCAAGGAAGGGTGCTGGCTAGCAACAGCTTTCAGTGCTGGCACTTTTCATCTTTGAGCAATTGCTCGACGTTTGCAATTTCTCAGCTCTTTTCTACGAGATGGAGAGATAGTGACCGTGACGTTTGGTGGCTAGAGAAGCGCAAAGCCCCAGTGTTGCTGCGCCTGTGAAAGCGCTTCCAAGGAAGGGTGCTGGCTAGCAACAGCTTTCAGTGCTGGCACTTTTCATCTCTGAGCAATTGCCCGACCTTTGCAATTTCTCACCTGAGCTCTCTTTTGACTGCGCGAGAGGATGAGCAGAAGAGTAGGTGGCTAGAGAAGCCCAGAGCCGCAGTGTTCTTAGGCCTACAAAAGCGCTTCCAAGGAAGGGTGCTGGCTAGCAACAGCTTTCAGTGCTGGCACTTTTCATCTCTGAGCAATTGCTCGACGTTTGCAATTTCTCAGCTCGTGTTTACGAGACAGAGAGACAGTGACCGTGATGTTTGGTGGGTAGAGAAGCGCAAAGCCCCAGTGTTGCTGCGCCTGTGAAAGCGCTTCCAAGGAAGGGTGCTGGCTAGCAAGAGCTTTCAGTGCTGGCACTTTTCATCTCTGAGCAATTGCTCGACGTTTGCAATTTCTCACCTGAGATCTCTTTAGACTGCGCGAGAGGATGAGCAGAAGAGTAGGTGGCTAGAGAAGCCCAGAGCCCCAGTGTTCTAAGGGCTACAAGAGCGCTTCCAAGGAAGGGTGCTGGCTAGCAACAGCTTTCAGTGCTGGCACTTTTCATCTCTGAGCAATTGCTCGACGTTTGCAATTTCTCACCTGAGCTCTCTTTAGACTGCGCGAGAGGATGAGCAGAAGATTAGGTGGCTAGAGAAGCCCAGAGCCCCACTGTTCTTAGGGCTACAAAAGCGCTTCCAAGGAAGGGTGCTGGCTAGCAAGAGCTTTCAGTGCTGGCACTTTTCATCTCTGAGCAATTGCTCGACGTTTGCAATTTCTCAGCTCGTGTCTACGAGACGGAGAGATAGTGATCGTGACGTTTGGTGGCTAGAGAAGCGCAAAGCCCCAGTGTTGATGCGCCTGTGAAAGCGCTTCCAAGGAAGGGTGCTGGCTAGCAACAGCTTTCAGTGCTGGCACTTTTCATCTCTGAGCAATTGCTGGACGTTTGCAATTCCTCACCTGAGCTCTCTTTCGACTGCGCGAGAGGATGAGCAGAAGGTTAGGTGGCTAGAGAAGCGCAAAGCCCCAGTGTTCTTAGGCCTACAAAAGCGCTTCCAAGGAAGGGTGCTGGCTAGCAAGAGCTTTCAGTGCTGGCACTTTTCATCTCTGAGCAATTGCTCGACGTTTGCAATTTCTCAGCTCGTGTCTACGAGACGGAGAGATAGTGATCGTGACGTTTGGTGGGTAGCCAAGCGCAAAGCCCCAGTGTTGCTGCGCCTGTGAAAGCGCTTCCAAGGAAGGGTGCTGGCTAGCAACAGCTTTCAGTGCTGGCACTTTTCATCTCTGAACAATTGCTCGACGTTTGCAACTTCTCACCTGAGCTCTCTTTAGACTGCGCGAGAGGATGAGCAGAAGATGAGGTGGCTAGAGAAGCCCAGAGCCCCAGTGTTCTTAGGCCTACAAAAGCGTTTCCAAGGAAGGGTGCTGGCTAGCAACAGCTTTCAGTGCTGGCACTTTTCATCTCTGAGCAATTGCTCGACGTTTGCAATTTTTCAGCTCTTATCTACGAGACGGAGAGATAGTGACCGTGACGTTTGGTGGGTAGAGAAGCGCAAAGCCCCAGTGTTGCTGCGCCTGTGAAAGCGCTTCCAAGGAAGGGTGCTGGCTAGCAAGAGCTTTCAGTGCTGGCACTTTTCATCTCTGAGCAATTGCTCGACGTTTGCAATTTCTCACCTGAGCGCTCTTTAGACTGCGCGAGAGGATGAGCAGAAGATTAGGTGGCTAGATAAGCCCAGAGCCGCAGTGTTCTTAGGCCTACAAAAGCGCTTCCAAGGAAGGGTGCTGGCTAGCAACAGCTTTCAGTGCTGGCACTTTTCATCTCTGAGCAATTGCTCGACCTTTGCAATTTCTCACCTGAGCTCTCTTTAGACTGCGCGAAAGGATGAGCAGAAGATTAGGTGGCTAGAGAAGCCCAGAGCCCCACTGTTCTTAGGCCTACAAAAGCGCTTCCAAGGAAGGGTGCTGGCTAGCAACAGCTTTCAGTGCTGGCACTTTTCATCTCTGAGCAATTGCTCGACGTTTGCAATTTCTCAGCTCGTGTCTACGAGAAGGAAAGACAATGACCATGACGTTTGGTGGCTAGAGAAGCGCAAAGCCCCAGTGTTGCTGCGCCTGTGAAAGCGCTTCCAAGGAAGGGTGCTGGCTAGCCACAGCTTTCAGTGCTGGCACTTTTCATCTCTGAGCAATTGCTCGACGTTTGCAATTCCTCACCTGAGATCTCTTTAGACTGCGCGAGAGGATGAGCAGAAGAGTAGGTGGCTAGAGAAGACCAGAGCCCCACTGTTCTTAGGGCTACAAGAGCGTTTCCAAGGAAGGGTGCTGGCTAGCAACAGCTTTCAGTGCTGGCACTTTTCATCTCTGAGCAATTGCTCGACGTTTGCAATCTCTCACCTGAGCTCTCTTTAGACTGCGCGAGAGGATGAGCAGAAGATTAGGTGGCTAGAGAAGCCCAGAGCCCCACTGTTCTTAGGCCTACAAGAGTGCTTCCAAGGAAGGCTGCTGGCTAGCCACAGCTTTCAGTGCTGGCACTTTTCATCTCTGAGCAATTGCTCGACGTTTGCAATTTCTCAGCTCTTTTCTACGAGATGGAGAGATAGTGACCGTGACGTTTGGTGGCTAGAGAAGCGCAAAGCCCCAGTGTTGCTGCGCCTGTGAAAGCGCTTCCAAGGAAGGGTGCTGGCTAGCAAGAGCTTTCATTGCTGGCACTTTTCATCTCTGAGCAATTGCTCGACGTTTGCAATTTCTCACCTGAGCTCTCTTTAGACTGCGCGAGAGGATGAGCAGAAGGTTAGGTGGCTAGAGAAGCGCAAAGCCCCAGTGTTCTTAGGCCTACAAAAGCGCTTCCAAGGAAGGGTGCTGGCTAGCAACAGCTTTCAGTGCTGGCACTTTTCATCTCTGAGCAATTGCTCGACGTTTGCAATTTCTCACCTGAGCGCTCTTTAGACTGCGCGAGAGGATGAGCAGAAGATTAGGTGGCTAGGGAAGCCCAGAGCCCCACTGTTCTTAGGGCTACAAGAGCGTTTCCAAGGAAGGGTGCTGGCTAGCAACAGCTTTCAGTGCTGGCACTTTTCATCTCTGAGCAATTGCTCGACGTTTGCAATTTCTCAGCTCGTGTCTACGAGACGGAGAGATAGTGATCGTGACGTTTGGTGGGTATCCAAGCGCAAAGCCCCAGTGTTGCTGCGCCTGTGAAAGCGCTTCCAAGGAAGGGTGCTGGCTAGCAACAGCTTTCAGTGCTGGCACTTTTCATCTCTGAGCAATTGCTGGACGTTTGCAATTTCTCACCTGAGCTCTCTTTAGACTGCACGAGAGGATGAGCAAAAGATTAGGTGGCTAGAGAAGCCCAGAGCTTCGGAGTTCTTAGGGCTACAAAAGCGTTTCCAAGGAAGGGTGCTGGCTAGCCACAGCTTTCAGTGCTGGCACTTTTCATCTCTGAGCAATTGCTCGACGTTTGCAATTTCTCAGCTCTTATCTACCAGACGGAGAGATAGTGACCGTGATGTTTGGTGGGTAGAGAAGCGCAAAGCCCCAGTGTTGCTGCGCCTGTGAAAGCGCTTCCAAGGAAGGGTGCTGGCTAGCAAGAGCTTTCAGTGCTGGCACTTTTCATCTCTGAGCAATTGCTCGACGTTTGCAATTTCTCACCTGAGCTCTCTTTCGACTGCGCGAGAGGATGAGCAGAAGATTAGGTGGCTAGAGAAGCCCAGAGCCCCAGTGTTCTTAGGCCTACAAAAGTGCTTCCAAGGAAGGGTGCTGGCTAGCAAGAGCTTTCAGTGCTGGCACTTTTCATCTCTGAGCAATTGCTCGACGTTTGCAATTTCTCAGCTCGTGTCTACGAGAAGGAAAGACAATGACCATGACGTTTGGTGGCTAGAGAAGCGCAAAGCCCCAGTGTTGCTGCGCCTGTGAAAGCGCTTCCAAGGAAGGGTGCTGGCTAGCAACAGCTTTCAGTGCTGGCACTTTTCATCTCTGAGCAATTGCTCGACGTTTGCAATTTCTCACCTGAGCTCTCTTTTGACTGCGCGAGAGGATGAGCAGAAGATTAGGTGGCTAGAGAAGCCCAGAGCCCCACTGTTCTTAGGCCTACAAAAGCGCTTCCAAGGAAGGGTGCTGGCTAGCAACAGCTTTCAGTGCTGGCACTTTTCATCTCTGAGCAATTGCTCGACGTTTGCAATTTCTCAGCTCGTGTCTACGAGAAGGAAAGACAATGACCATGACGTTTGGTGGCTAGAGAAGCGCAAAGCCCCAGTGTTGCTGCGCCTGTGAAAGCGCTTCCAAGGAAGGGTGCTGGCTAGCAACAGCTTTCAGTGCTGGCACTTTTCATCTCTGAGCAATTGCTCGACGTTTGCAATTTTTCAGCTCTTATCTACGAGACGGAGAGATAGTGACCGTGACGTTTGGTGGGTAGAGAAGCGCAAAGCCCCAGTGTTGCTGCGCCTGTGAAAGCGCTTCCAAGGAAGGGTGCTGGCTAGCAAGAGCTTTCAGTGCTGGCACTTTTCATCTCTGAGCAATTGCTGGACGTTTGCAATTTCTCACCTGAGCGCTCTTTAGACTGCGCGAGAGGATGAGCAGAAGATTAGGTGGCTAGAGATGCAAAGAGCCCCAGTGTTCTTAGGCCTACAAAAGCGCTTCCAAGGAAGGGTGCTGGCTAGCCACAGCTTTCAGTGCTGGCAATTTTCATCTTTGAGCAATTGCTCGACGTTTGCAATTTCTCAGCTCGTGTCTACGAGACAGAGAGATAGTGACCATGATGTTTGGTGGGTAGAGAAGCGCAAAGCCCCACTGTTGCTGCCCCTGTGAAAGCGCTTCCAAGGAAGGGTGCTGGCTAGCAACAGCTTTCAGTGCTGGCACTTTTCATCTCTGAGCAATTGCTTGACGTTTGCAATTTCTCAGCTCTTTTCTACGAGACGGAGAGATAGTGACCGTGACGTTTGGTGGGTAGAGAAGCGCAAAGCCCCAGTGTTGCTGCGCCTACAAAAGCGCTTCCAAGGAAGGGTGCTGGCTAGCAAGAGCTTTCAGTGCTGGCACTTTTCATCTCTGAGCAATTGCTCGACGTTTGCAATCTCTCACCTGAGCTCTCTTTAGACTGTGCGAGAGGATGAGCAGAAGATTAGGTGGCTAGAGAAGCCCAGAGCCCCAGTGTTCTTAGGCCTACAAAAGCGTTTCCAAGGAAGGGTGCTGGCTAGCAACAGCTTTCAGTGCTGGCACTTTTCATCTTTGAGCAATTGCTCGACGTTTGCAATTTCTCAGCTCTTATCTACGAGACGGAGAGATAGTGACCGTGACGTTTGGTGGCTAGAGAAGCGCAAAGCCCCAGTGTTGCTGCGCCTGTGAAAGCGCTTCCAAGGAAGGGTGCTGGCTAGCAACAGCTTTCAGTGCTGGCACTTTTCATCTCTGAGCAATTGCCCGACCTTTGCAATTTCTCACCTGAGCTCTCTTTAGACTGCGCGAGAGGATGAGCAGAAGAGTAGGTGGCTAGAGAAGCCCAGAGCCCCACTGTTCTTAGGCCTACAAAAGCGCTTCCAAGGAAGGGTGCTGGCTAGCAAGAGCTTTCAGTGCTGGCACTTTTCATCTCTGAGCAATTGCTCGACGTTTGCAATTTCTCAGCTCGTGTTTACGAGACAGAGAGATAGTGACCGTGATGTTTGGTGGGTAGAGAAGCGCAAAGCCCCAGTGTTGCTGTGCCTGTGAAAGCGCTTCCAAGGAAGGGTGCTGGCTAGCAAGAGCTTTCAGTGCTGGCACTTTTCATCTCTGAGCAATTGCTGGACGTTTGCAATTTCTCACCTGAGCTCTCTTTAGACTGCACGAGAGGATGAGCAGAAGAGTAGGTGGCTAGAGAAGCCCAGAGCCCCAGTGTTCTTAGGGCTACAAGAGCGCTTCCAAGGAAGGGTGCTGGCTAGCAACAGCTTTCAGTGCTGGCACTTTTCATCTCTGAGCAATTGCTCGACGTTTGCAATCTCTCCCCTGAGCTCTCTTTAGAGTGCGCGAGAGGATGAGCAGAAGATTATGTGGCTAGAGAAGCCCAGAGCCCCAGTGTTGTTAGGGCTACAAAAGCGCTTCCAAGGAAGGGTGCTGGCTAGCAACAGCTTTCAGTGCTGGCACTTTTCATCTCTGAGCAATTGCTCGACATTTGCAATTTCTCGGCTCGTTTTTACGAGACGGAGAGATAGTGACCGTGATGTTTGGTGGGCAGAGAAGCGCGAAGCCCCAGTGTTGCTGCGCCTGTGAAAGCGCTTCCAAGGAAGGGTGCTGGCTAGCAAGAGCTTTCAGTGCTGGCACTTTTCATCTCTGAGCAATTGCTCGACGTTTGCAATTTCTCACCTGAGCTCTCTTTAGACTGCGCGAGAGGATGAGCAGAAGGTTAGGTGGCTAGAGAAGCGCAAAGCCCCAGTGTTCTTAGGCCTACAAAAGCGCTTCCAAGGAAGGGTGCTGGCTAGCAACAGCTTTCAGTGCTGGCACTTTTCATCTCTGAGCAATTGCTCGACGTTTACAATTTCTCACCTGAGCGCTCTTTAGACTGCGCGAGAGGATGAGCAGAAGATTAGGTGGCTAGGGAAGCCCAGAGCCCCACTGTTCTTAGGGCTACAAGAGCGTTTCCAAGGAAGGGTGCTGGCTAGCAAGAGCTTTCAGTGCTGGCACTTTTCATCTCTGAGCAATTGCTCGACGTTTGCAATTTCTCAGCTCGTGTCTACGAGACGGAGAGATAGTGATCGTGACGTTTGGTGGGTAGCCAAGCGCAAAGCCCCAGTGTTGCTTCGCCTGTGAAAGCGCTTCCAAGGAAGGGTGCTGGCTAGCAAGAGCTTTCAGTGCTGGCACTTTTCATCTCTGAGCAATTGCTGGACGTTTGCAATTTCTCACCTGAGCTCTCTTTAGACTGCATGAGAGGATGAGCCAAAGATTAGGTGGCTAGAGAAGCCCAGAGCTTCGGAGTTCTTAGGGCTACAAAAGCGTTTCCAAGGAAGGGTGCTGGCTAGCCACAGCTTTCAGTGCTGGCACTTTTCATGTTTGAGTAATTGCTCGACGTTTGCAATTTCTCACCTGAGCTCTCTTTTGACTGCGCGAGAGGATGAGCAGAAGATTAGGTGGCTAGAGAAGCCCAGAGCCCCAGTGTGCTTAGGCCTACAAAAGTGCTTCCAAGGAAGGGTGCTGGCTAGCAACAGCTTTCAGTGCTGGCACTTTTCATCTCTGAGCAATTGCTCGACGTTTGCAATTTCTCAGCTCGTGTCTACGAGAAGGAAAGACAATGACCATGACGTTTGGTGGCTAGAGAAGCGCAAAGCCCCAGTGTTGCTGCGCCTACAAAAGCGCTTCCAAGGAAGGGTGCTGGCTAGCAAGAGCTTTCAGTGCTGGCACTTTTCATCTCTGAGCAATTGCTCGACGTTTGCAATCTCTCACCTGAGCTCTCTTTAGACTGTGCGAGAGGATGAGCAGAAGATTAGGTGGCTAGAGAAGCCCAGAGCCCCAGTGTTCTTAGGCCTACAAAAGCGTTTCCAAGGAAGGGTGCTGGCTAGCAACAGCTTTCAGTGCTGGCACTTTTCATCTTTGAGCAATTGCTCGACGTTTGCAATTTCTCAGCTCTTATCTACGAGACGGAGAGATAGTGACCGTGACGTTTGGTGGCTAGAGAAGCGCAAAGCCCCAGTGTTGCTGCGCCTGTGAAAGCGCTTCCAAGGAAGGGTGCTGGCTAGCAACAGCTTTCAGTGCTGGCACTTTTCATCTCTGAGCAATTGCCCGACCTTTGCAATTTCTCACCTGAGCTCTCTTTAGACTGCGCGAGAGGATGAGCAGAAGAGTAGGTGGCTAGAGAAGCCCAGAGCCCCACTGTTCTTAGGCCTACAAAAGCGCTTCCAAGGAAGGGTGCTGGCTAGCAAGAGCTTTCAGTGCTGGCACTTTTCATCTCTGAGCAATTGCTCGACGTTTGCAATTTCTCAGCTCGTGTTTACGAGACAGAGAGATAGTGACCGTGATGTTTGGTGGGTAGAGAAGCGCAAAGCCCCAGTGTTGCTGTGCCTGTGAAAGCGCTTCCAAGGAAGGGTGCTGGCTAGCAAGAGCTTTCAGTGCTGGCACTTTTCATCTCTGAGCAATTGCTCGACGTTTGCAATTTCTCACCTGAGCTCTCTTTAGACTGCACGAGAGGATGAGCAGAAGAGTAGGTGGCTAGAGAAGCCCAGAGCCCCAGTGTTCTTAGGGCTACAAGAGCGCTTCCAAGGAAGGGTGCTGGCTAGCAACAGCTTTCAGTGCTGGCACTTTTCATCTCTGAGCAATTGCTCGACGTTTGCAATCTCTCCCCTGAGCTCTCTTTAGAGTGCGCGAGAGGATGAGCAGAAGATTATGTGGCTAGAGAAGCCCAGAGCCCCAGTGTTGTTAGGGCTACAAAAGCGCTTCCAAGGAAGGGTGCTGGCTAGCAACAGCTTTCAGTGCTGGCACTTTTCATCTCTGAGCAATTGCTCGACATTTGCAATTTCTCGGCTCGTTTTTACGAGACGGAGAGATAGTGACCGTGATGTTTGGTGGGCAGAGAAGCGCGAAGCCCCAGTGTTGCTGCGCCTGTGAAAGCGCTTCCAAGGAAGGGTGCTGGCTAGCAAGAGCTTTCAGTGCTGGCACTTTTCATCTCTGAGCAATTGCTCGACGTTTGCAATTTCTCACCTGAGCTCTCTTTAGACTGCGCGAGAGGATGAGCAGAAGGTTAGGTGGCTAGAGAAGCGCAAAGCCCCAGTGTTCTTAGGCCTACAAAAGCGCTTCCAAGGAAGGGTGCTGGCTAGCAACAGCTTTCAGTGCTGGCACTTTTCATCTCTGAGCAATTGCTCGACGTTTGCAATTTCTCACCTGAGCGCTCTTTAGACTGCGCGAGAGGATGAGCAGAAGATTAGGTGGCTAGGGAAGCCCAGAGCCCCACTGTTCTTAGGGCTACAAGAGCGTTTCCAAGGAAGGGTGCTGGCTAGCAAGAGCTTTCAGTGCTGGCACTTTTCATCTCTGAGCAATTGCTCGACGTTTGCAATTTCTCAGCTCGTGTCTACGAGACGGAGAGATAGTGATCGTGACGTTTGGTGGGTAGCCAAGCGCAAAGCCCCAGTGTTGCTTCGCCTGTGAAAGCGCTTCCAAGGAAGGGTGCTGGCTAGCAAGAGCTTTCAGTGCTGGCACTTTTCATCTCTGAGCAATTGCTGGACGTTTGCAATTTCTCACCTGAGCTCTCTTTAGACTGCATGAGAGGATGAGCCAAAGATTAGGTGGCTAGAGAAGCCCAGAGCTTCGGAGTTCTTAGGGCTACAAAAGCGTTTCCAAGGAAGGGTGCTGGCTAGCCACAGCTTTCAGTGCTGGCACTTTTCATGTTTGAGTAATTGCTCGACGTTTGCAATTTCTCACCTGAGCTCTCTTTTGACTGCGCGAGAGGATGAGCAGAAGATTAGGTGGCTAGAGAAGCCCAGAGCCCCAGTGTGCTTAGGCCTACAAAAGTGCTTCCAAGGAAGGGTGCTGGCTAGCAACAGCTTTCAGTGCTGGCACTTTTCATCTCTGAGCAATTGCTCGACGTTTGCAATTTCTCAGCTCGTGTCTACGAGAAGGAAAGACAATGACCATGACGTTTGGTGGCTAGAGAAGCGCAAAGCCCCAGTGTTGCTGCGCCTGTGAAAGCGCTTCCAAGGAAGGGTGCTGGCTAGCAAGAGCTTTCAGTGCTGGCACTTTTCATCTCTGAGCAATTGCTCGACGTTTGCAATTTCTCACCTGAGCTCTCTTTTGACTGCGCGAGAGGATGTGCAGAAGATTAGGTGGCTAGAGAAGCCCAGAGCCCCACTGTTCTTAGGCCTACAAAAGCACTTCCAAGGAAGGGTGCTGGCTAGCAACAGCTTTCAGTGCTGGCACTTTTCATCTCTGAGCAATTGCTCGACGTTTGCAATTTCTCAGCTCGTGTCTACGAGAAGGAAAGACAATGACCATGACGTTTGGTGGGTAGAGAAGCGCAAAGCCCCAGTGTTGCTGCGCCTGTGAAAGCGCTTCCAAGGAAGGGTGCTGGCTAGCAAGAGCTTTCAGTGCTGGCACTTTTCATCTCTGAGCAATTGCTCGACGTTTGCAATTTTTCAGCTCTTATCTACGAGACGGAGAGATAGTGACCGTGACGTTTGGTGGCTAGAGAAGCGCAAAGCCCTAGTGTTGCTGCGCCTGTGAAAGCGCTTCCAAGGAAGGGTGCTGGCTAGCAAGAGCTTTCAGTGCTGGCACTTTTCATCTCTGAGCAATTGCTGGACGTTTGCAATTTCTCACCTGAGCGCTCTTTAGACTGCGCGAGAGGATGAGCAGAATATTAGGTGGCTAGAGATGCAAAGAGCCCCAGTGTTCTTAGGCCTACAAAAGCACTTCCAAGGAAGGGTGCTGGCTAGCCACAGCTTTCAGTGCTGGCAATTTTCATCTCTGAGCAATTGCTCGACGTTTGCAATTTCTCAGCTCGTGTCTATGAGACGGAAAGAGAATGACCGTGATGTTTGGTGGGTAGAGAAGCGCAAAGCCCCAGTGTTGCTGCGCCTGTGAAAGCGCTTCCAAGGAAGGGTGCTGGCTAGCAACAGCTTTCAGTGCTGGCACTTTTCATCTCTGAGCAATTGCTCGACGTTTGCAATTTCTCAGCTCGTGTCTACGAGACAGAGAGATAGTGATCGTGACGTTTGGTGGGTAGAGAAGCGCAAAGCCCCACTGTTGCTGCCCCTGTGAAAGCGCTTCCAAGGAAGGGTGCTGGCTAGCAACAGCTTTCAGTGCTGGCACTTTTCATCTCTGAGCAATTGCTTGACGTTTGCAATTTCTCAGCTCTTTTCTACGAGACGGAGAGATAGTGACCGTGATGTTTGGTGGGTAGAGAAGCGCAAAGCCCCAGTGTTGCTGCGCCTACAAAAGCGCTTCCAAGGAAGGGTGCTGGCTAGCAAGAGCTTTCAGTGCTGGCACTTTTCATCTCTGAGCAATTGCCCGACCTTTGCAA
Source organism: Sarcoramphus papa (assembly GCA_037962945.1). Classification (NCBI taxonomy): domain Eukaryota; kingdom Metazoa; phylum Chordata; class Aves; order Accipitriformes; family Cathartidae; genus Sarcoramphus; species Sarcoramphus papa. The sequence continues at coordinate 98,213,886 of CM075586.1, forward strand.
TTTCTCACCTGAGCTCTCTTTTGACTGCGCGAGAGGATGAGCAGAAGAGTAGGTGGCTAGAGAAGCCCAGAGCCCCAGTGTTCTTAGGCCTACAAAAGCGCTTCCAAGGAAGGGTGCTGGCTAGCAAGAGCTTTCAGTGCTGGCACTTTTCATCTCTGAGCAATTGCTCGACGTTTGCAATTTCTCAGCTCGTGTTTACGAGACAGAGAGATAGTGACCGTGATGTTTGGTGGGTAGAGAAGCGCAAAGCCCCAGTGTTGCTGCGCCTGTGAAAGCGCTTCCAAGGAAGGGTGCTGGCTAGCAAGAGCTTTCAGTGCTGGCACTTTTCATCTCTGAGCAATTGCTCGACGTTTGGAATTTCTCACCTGAGATCTCTTTAGACTGCGCGAGAGGATGAGCAGAAGAGTAGGTGGCTAGAGAAGCCCAGAGCCCCAGTGTTCTAAGGGCTACAAGAGCGCTTCCAAGGAAGGGTGCTGGCTAGCAACAGCTTTCAGTGCTGGCACTTTTCATCTCTGAGCAATTGCTGGACATTTGCAATTTCTCCCCTGACCTCTCTTTAGACTGCGCGAGAGGATGAGCAGAAGATTAGGTGGCTAGAGAAGCCCAGAGCCCCACTGTTCTGTGGCTACAAAAGCGCTTCCAAGGAAGGGTGCTGGCTAGCCACAGCTTTCAGTGCTGGCACTTTTCATCTCTGAGCAATTGCTCGACGTTTGCAATTTCTCAGCTCGTGTCTACGAGACGGAGAGATAGTGATCGTGACGTTTGGTGGCTAGAGAAGCGCAAAGCCCCAGTGTTGCTGCGCCTGTGAAAGCGCTTCCAAGGAAGGGTGCTGGCTAGCAACAGCTTTCAGTGCTGGCACTTTTCATCTCTGAGCAATTGCTCGACGTTTGCAATTCCTCACCTGAGATCTCTTTAGACTGCGCGAGAGGATGAGCAGAAGGTTAGGTGGCTAGAGAAGCGCAAAGCCCCAGTGTTCTTAGGGCTACAAAAGCGCTTCCAAGGAAGGGTGCTGGCTAGCAACAGCTTTCAGTGCTGGCACTTTTCATCTCTGAGCAATTGCTCGACGTTTGCAATTTCTCAGCTCGTGTCTACGAGACGGAGAGATAGTGATCGTGACGTTTGGTGGGTAGCCAAGCGCAAAGCCCCAGTGTTGCTGCGCCTGTGAAAGCGCTTCCAAGGAAGGGTGCTGGCTAGCAAGAGCTTTCAGTGCTGGCACTTTTCATCTCTGAACAATTGCTCGACGTTTGCAACTTCTCACCTGAGCTCTCTTTAGACTGCACGAGAGGATGAGCAGAAGATGAGGTGGCTAGAGAAGCCCAGAGCCCCAGTGTTCTTAGGCCTACAAAAGCGCTTCCAGGGAAGGGTGCTGGCTAGCAACAGCTTTCAGTGCTGGCACTTTTCATCTCTGAGCAATTGCTCGACGTTTGCAATTTTTCAGCTCTTATCTACGAGACGGAGAGATAGTGACCGTGACGTTTGGTGGGTAGAGAAGCGCAAAGCCCCAGTGTTGCTGCGCCTGTGAAAGCGCTTCCAAGGAAGGGTGCTGGCTAGCAAGAGCTTTCAGTGCTGGCACTTTTCATCTCTGAGCAATTGCTCGACGTTTGCAATTTCTCACCTGAGCGCTCTTTAGACTGCGCGAGAGGATGAGCAGAAGATTAGGTGGCTAGAGAAGCCCAGAGCCCCACTGTTCTTAGGGCTACAAGAGCGTTTCCAAGGAAGGGTGCTGGCTAGCAACAGCTTTCAGTGCTGGCACTTTTCATCTCTGAGCAATTGCTCGACGTTTGCAATTTCTCAGCTCTTATCTACGAGACGGAGAGATAGTGACCGTGACGTTTGGTGGTTAGAGAAGCGCAAAGCCCCAGTGTTGCTGCGCCTGTGAAAGCGCTTCCAAGGAAGGGTGCTGGCTAGCAAGAGCTTTCAGTGCTGGCACTTTTCATCTCTGAGCAATTGCTCGACGTTTGCAATTTCTCACCTGAGCTCTCTTTAGACTGCGCGAGAGGATGAGCAGAAGATTAGGTGGCTAGAGAAGCCCAGAGCCCCAGTGTTCTTAGGCCTACAAAAGCGCTTCCAAGGAAGGGTGCTGGCTAGCAACAGCTTTCAGTGCTGGCACTTTTCATCTCTGAGCAATTGCTCGACGTTTGCAATTTCTCAGCTCGTGTCTACGAGAAGGAAAGACAATGACCATGACGTTTGGTGGCTAGAGAAGCGCAAAGCCCCAGTGTTGCTGCGCCTGTGAAAGCGCTTCCAAGGAAGGGTGCTGGCTAGCAACAGCTTTCAGTGCTGGCACTTTTCATCTCTGAGCAATTGCTCGACGTTTGCAATTTCTCACCTGAGCTCTCTTTTGACTGCGCGAGAGGATGAGCAGAAGAGTAGGTGGCTAGAGAAGCCCAGAGCCCCAGTGTTCTTAGGCCTACAAAAGCGCTTCCAAGGAAGGGTGCTGGCTAGCAACAGCTTTCAGTGCTGGCACTTTTCATCTCTGAGCAATTGCTCGACGTTTGCAATTTCTCAGCTCGTGTCTACGAGACAGAGTGATAGTGACCGTGACGTTTGGTGGGTAGCCAAGCGCAAAGCCCCAGTGTTGCTGCGCCTGTGAAAGCGCTTCCAAGGAAGGGTGCTGGCTAGCAACAGCTTTCAGTGCTGGCACTTTTCATCTCTGAGCAATTGCTGGACGTTTGCAATCTCTCACCTGAGCTCTCTTTAGACTGTGCGAGAGGATGAGCAGAAGATTAGGTGGCTAGAGAAGCCCAGAGCCCCAGTGTTCTTAGGGCTACAAAAGCACTTCCAAGGAAGGGTGCTGGCTAGCAACAGCTTTCAGTGCTGGCACTTTTCATCTCTGAGCAATTGCTCGACGTTTGCAATTTTTCAGCTCTTATCTACGAGACGGAGAGATAGTGACCGTGATGTTTGGTGGCTAGAGAAGCGCAAAGCCCCAGTGTTGCTGCGCCTGTGAAAGCGCTTCCAAGGAAGGGTGCTGGCTAGCCACAGCTTTCAGTGCTGGCACTTTTCATCTCTGAGCAATTGCTCGACGTTTGCAATTTCTCACCTGAGCGCTCTTTAGACTGCGCGAGAGGATGAGCAGAAGATTAGGTGGCTAGAGAAGCCCAGAGCCCCACTGTTCTTAGGCCTACAAAAGCGCTTCCAAGGAAGGGTGCTGGCTAGCAACAGCTTTCAGTGCTGGCACTTTTCATCTCTGAGCAATTGCTCGACGTTTGCAATTTCTCACCTGAGCTCTCTTTAGACTGCGCGAGAGGATGAGCAGAAGATTAGGTGGCTAGAGAAGCCCAGAGCCCCAGTGTTCTTAGGCCTACAAAAGCGCTTCCAAGGAAGGGTGCTGGCTAGCAAGAGCTTTCAGTGCTGGCACTTTTCATCTCTGAGCAATTGCTCGACGTTTGCAATTTCTCAGCTCGTGTTTACGAGACAGAGAGATAGTGACCGTGATGTGTGGTGGCTAGAGAAGCGCAAAGCCCCAGTGTTGCTGCGCCTGTGAAAGCGCTTCCAAGGAAGGGTGCTGGCTAGCAACAGCTTTCAGTGCTGGCACTTTTCATCTCTGAGCAATTGCTCGACGTTTGCAATTTCTCACCTGAGCTCTCTTTAGACTGCGCGAGAGGATGAGCAGAAGATTAGGTGGCTAGAGAAGCCCAGAGCCCCAGTGTTGTTAGGGCTACAAAAGCGCTTCCAAGGAAGGGTGCTGGCTAGCAACAGCTTTCAGTGCTGGCACTTTTCATCTCTGAGCAATTGCTCGACGTTTGCAATTTCTCGGCTCGTTTTTACGAGACGGAGAGATAGTGACCGTGATGTTTGGTGGGCAGAGAAGCGCGAAGACCCAGTGTTGCTGCGCCTGTGAAAGCGCTTCCAAGGAAGGGTGCTGGCTAGCAACAGCTTTCAGTGCTGGCACTTTTCATCTCTGAGCAATTGCTCGACGTTTGCAATTTCTCACCTGAGCTCTCTTTAGACTGCGCGAGAGGATGAGCAGAAGATTAGGTGGCTAGAGAAGCCCAGAGCCCCAGTGTTCTTAGGCCTACAAAAGCGCTTCCAAGGAAGGGTGCTGGCTAGCCACAGCTTTCAGTGCTGGCACTTTTCATCTCTGAGCAATTGCTCGACGTTTGCAATTTCTCAGCTCGTGTCTACGAGACGGAGAGATAGTGATCGTGACGTTTGGTGGCTAGAGAAGCGCAAAGCCCCAGTGTTGCTGCGCCTGTGAAAGCGCTTCCAAGGAAGGGTGCTGGCTAGCAAGAGCTTTCAGTGCTGGCACTTTTCATCTCTGAGCAATTGCTGGACGTTTGCAATTTCTCACCTGAGCTCTCTTTCGACTGCGCGAGAGGATGAGCAGAAGGTTAGGTGGCTAGAGAAGCGCAAAGCCCCAGTGTTCTTAGGCCTACAAAAGCGCTTCCAAGGAAGGGTGCTGGCTAGCAACAGCTTTCAATGCTGGCACTTTTCATCTCTGAGCAATTGCTCGACGTTTGCAATTTCTCAGCTCGTGTCTACGAGACGGAGAGATAGTGACCGTGACGTTTGGTGGGTAGAGAAGCGCAAAGCCCCAGTGTTGCTGCGCCTGTGAAAGCGCTTCCAAGGAAGGGTGCTGGCTAGCAACAGCTTTCAGTGCTGGCACTTTTCATCTCTGAGCAATTGCTCGACGTTTGCAATTTCTCACCTGAGCGCTCTTTAGAGTGCGCGAGAGGATGAGCAGAAGGTTAGGTGGATAGAGAAGCCCAGAGCCCCAGTGTTCTTAGGCCTACAAAAGCGCTTCCAAGGAAGGGTGCTGGCTAGCAAGAGCTTTCAGTGCTGGCACTTTTCATCTCTGAGCAATTGCTCGACGTTTGCAATTTCTCAGCTCGTGTTTACGAGACAGAGAGATAGTGACCGTGATGTTTGGTGGCTAGAGAAGCGCAAAGCCCCAGTGTTGCTGCGCCTGTGAAAGCGCTTCCAAGGAAGGGTGCTGGCTAGCAAGAGCTTTCAGTGCTGGCACTTTTCATCTCTGAGCAATTGCTCGACGTTTGGAATTTCTCACCTGAGATCTCTTTAGACTGCGCGAGAGGATGAGCAGAAGAGTAGGTGGCTAGAGAAGCCCAGAGCCCCAGTGTTCTAAGGGCTACAAGAGCGCTTCCAAGGAAGGGTGCTGGCTAGCAACAGCTTTCAGTGCTGGCACTTTTCATCTCTGAGCAATTGCTGGACATTTGCAATTTCTCCCCTGACCTCTCTTTAGACTGCGCGAGAGGATGAGCAGAAGATTAGGTGGCTAGAGAAGCCCAGAGCCCCACTGTTCTGTGGCTACAAAAGCGCTTCCAAGGAAGGGTGCTGGCTAGCCACAGCTTTCAGTGCTGGCACTTTTCATCTCTGAGCAATTGCTCGACGTTTGCAATTTCTCAGCTCGTGTCTACGAGACGGAGAGATAGTGATCGTGACGTTTGGTGGCTAGAGAAGCGCAAAGCCCCAGTGTTGCTGCGCCTGTGAAAGCGCTTCCAAGGAAGGGTGCTGGCTAGCAACAGCTTTCAGTGCTGGCACTTTTCATCTCTGAGCAATTGCTCGACGTTTGCAATTCCTCACCTGAGATCTCTTTAGACTGCGCGAGAGGATGAGCAGAAGGTTAGGTGGCTAGAGAAGCGCAAAGCCCCAGTGTTCTTAGGGCTACAAAAGCGCTTCCAAGGAAGGGTGCTGGCTAGCAACAGCTTTCAGTGCTGGCACTTTTCATCTCTGAGCAATTGCTCGACGTTTGCAATTTCTCAGCTCGTGTCTACGAGACGGAGAGATAGTGATCGTGACGTTTGGTGGGTAGCCAAGCGCAAAGCCCCAGTGTTGCTGCGCCTGTGAAAGCGCTTCCAAGGAAGGGTGCTGGCTAGCAAGAGCTTTCAGTGCTGGCACTTTTCATCTCTGAACAATTGCTCGACGTTTGCAACTTCTCACCTGAGCTCTCTTTAGACTGCACGAGAGGATGAGCAGAAGATGAGGTGGCTAGAGAAGCCCAGAGCCCCAGTGTTCTTAGGCCTACAAAAGCGCTTCCAGGGAAGGGTGCTGGCTAGCAACAGCTTTCAGTGCTGGCACTTTTCATCTCTGAGCAATTGCTCGACGTTTGCAATTTCTCAGCTCGTGTCTACGAGACGGAGAGATAGTGACCGTGACGTTTGGTGGGTAGAGAAGCGCAAAGCCCCAGTGTTGCTGCGCCTGTGAAAGCGCTTCCAAGGAAGGGTGCTGGCTAGCAAGAGCTTTCAGTGCTGGCACTTTTCATCTCTGAGCAATTGCTCGACGTTTGCAATTTCTCACCTGAGCGCTCTTTAGACTGCGCGAGAGGATGAGCAGAAGATTAGGTGGCTAGAGAAGCCCAGAGCCCCACTGTTCTTAGGCCTACAAAAGCGCTTCCAAGGAAGGGTGCTGGCTAGCAACAGCTTTCAGTGCTGGCACTTTTCATCTTTGAGCAATTGCTCGACGTTTGCAATTTCTCAGCTCTTATCTACGAGACGGAGAGATAGTGACCGTGACGTTTGGTGGTTAGAGAAGCGCAAAGCCCCAGTGTTGCTGCGCCTGTGAAAGCGCTTCCAAGGAAGGGTGCTGGCTAGCAAGAGCTTTCAGTGCTGGCACTTTTCATCTCTGAGCAATTGCTCGACGTTTGCAATTTCTCACCTGAGCTCTCTTTAGACTGCGCGAGAGGATGAGCAGAAGATTAGGTGGCTAGAGAAGCCCAGAGCCCCAGTGTTCTTAGGCCTACAAAAGCGCTTCCAAGGAAGGGTGCTGGCTAGCAACAGCTTTCAGTGCTGGCACTTTTCATCTCTGAGCAATTGCTCGACGTTTGCAATTTCTCAGCTCGTGTCTACGAGAAGGAAAGACAATGACCATGACGTTTGGTGGCTAGAGAAGCGCAAAGCCCCAGTGTTGCTGCGCCTGTGAAAGCGCTTCCAAGGAAGGGTGCTGGCTAGCAACAGCTTTCAGTGCTGGCACTTTTCATCTCTGAGCAATTGCTCGACGTTTGCAATTTCTCACCTGAGCTCTCTTTTGACTGCGCGAGAGGATGAGCAGAAGAGTAGGTGGCTAGAGAAGCCCAGAGCCCCAGTGTTCTTAGGCCTACAAAAGCGCTTCCAAGGAAGGGTGCTGGCTAGCAACAGCTTTCAGTGCTGGCACTTTTCATCTCTGAGCAATTGCTCGACGTTTGCAATTTCTCAGCTCGTGTCTACGAGACAGAGTGATAGTGACCGTGACGTTTGGTGGGTAGCCAAGCGCAAAGCCCCAGTGTTGCTGCGCCTGTGAAAGCGCTTCCAAGGAAGGGTGCTGGCTAGCAACAGCTTTCAGTGCTGGCACTTTTCATCTCTGAGCAATTGCTGGACGTTTGCAATTTCTCACCTGAGCTCTCTTTAGACTGCGCGAGAGGATGAGCAGAAGATTAGGTGGCTAGAGAAGCCCAGAGCCCCAGTGTTCTTAGGGCTACAAAAGCACTTCCAAGGAAGGGTGCTGGCTAGCAACAGCTTTCAGTGCTGGCACTTTTCATCTCTGAGCAATTGCTCGACGTTTGCAATTTTTCAGCTCTTATCTACGAGACGGAGAGATAGTGACCGTGATGTTTGGTGGCTAGAGAAGCGCAAAGCCCCAGTGTTGCTGCGCCTGTGAAAGCGCTTCCAAGGAAGGGTGCTGGCTAGCCACAGCTTTCAGTGCTGGCACTTTTCATCTCTGAGCAATTGCTCGACGTTTGCAATTTCTCACCTGAGCGCTCTTTAGACTGCGCGAGAGGATGAGCAGAAGATTAGGTGGCTAGAGAAGCCCAGAGCCCCACTGTTCTTAGGCCTACAAAAGCGCTTCCAAGGAAGGGTGCTGGCTAGCAACAGCTTTCAGTGCTGGCACTTTTCATCTCTGAGCAATTGCTCGACGTTTGCAATTTCTCACCTGAGCTCTCTTTAGACTGCGCGAGAGGATGAGCAGAAGATTAGGTGGCTAGAGAAGCCCAGAGCCCCAGTGTTCTTAGGCCTACAAAAGCGCTTCCAAGGAAGGGTGCTGGCTAGCAAGAGCTTTCAGTGCTGGCACTTTTCATCTCTGAGCAATTGCTCGACGTTTGCAATTTCTCAGCTCGTGTTTACGAGACAGAGAGATAGTGACCGTGATGTGTGGTGGCTAGAGAAGCGCAAAGCCCCAGTGTTGCTGCGCCTGTGAAAGCGCTTCCAAGGAAGGGTGCTGGCTAGCAACAGCTTTCAGTGCTGGCACTTTTCATCTCTGAGCAATTGCTCGACGTTTGCAATTTCTCACCTGAGCTCTCTTTAGACTGCGCGAGAGGATGAGCAGAAGATTAGGTGGCTAGAGAAGCCCAGAGCCCCAGTGTTGTTAGGGCTACAAAAGCGCTTCCAAGGAAGGGTGCTGGCTAGCAACAGCTTTCAGTGCTGGCACTTTTCATCTCTGAGCAATTGCTCGACGTTTGCAATTTCTCGGCTCGTTTTTACGAGACGGAGAGATAGTGACCGTGATGTTTGGTGGGCAGAGAAGCGCGAAGACCCAGTGTTGCTGCGCCTGTGAAAGCGCTTCCAAGGAAGGGTGCTGGCTAGCAACAGCTTTCAGTGCTGGCACTTTTCATCTCTGAGCAATTGCTCGACGTTTGCAATTTCTCACCTGAGCTCTCTTTAGACTGCGCGAGAGGATGAGCAGAAGATTAGGTGGCTAGAGAAGCCCAGAGCCCCAGTGTTCTTAGGCCTACAAAAGCGCTTCCAAGGAAGGGTGCTGGCTAGCCACAGCTTTCAGTGCTGGCACTTTTCATCTCTGAGCAATTGCTCGACGTTTGCAATTTCTCAGCTCGTGTCTACGAGACGGAGAGATAGTGATCGTGACGTTTGGTGGCTAGAGAAGCGCAAAGCCCCAGTGTTGCTGCGCCTGTGAAAGCGCTTCCAAGGAAGGGTGCTGGCTAGCAAGAGCTTTCAGTGCTGGCACTTTTCATCTCTGAGCAATTGCTGGACGTTTGCAATTTCTCACCTGAGCTCTCTTTCGACTGCGCGAGAGGATGAGCAGAAGGTTAGGTGGCTAGAGAAGCGCAAAGCCCCAGTGTTCTTAGGCCTACAAAAGCGCTTCCAAGGAAGGGTGCTGGCTAGCAACAGCTTTCAATGCTGCCACTTTTCATCTCTGAGCAATTGCTCGACGTTTGCAATTTCTCAGCTCGTGTCTACGAGACGGAGAGATAGTGACCGTGACGTTTGGTGGGTAGAGAAGCGCAAAGCCCCAGTGTTGCTGCGCCTGTGAAAGCGCTTCCAAGGAAGGGTGCTGGCTAGCAACAGCTTTCAGTGCTGGCACTTTTCATCTCTGAACAATTGCTCGACGTTTGCAACTTCTCACCTGAGCTCTCTTTAGACTGCGCGAGAGGATGAGCAGAAGAGTAGGTGGCTAGAGAAGCCCAGAGCCCCAGTGTTCTTAGGCCTACAAAAGCGTTTCCAAGGAAGGGGGCTGGCTAGCAACAGCTTTCAGTGCTGGCACTTTTCATCTCTGAGCAATTGCTCGACGTTTGCAATTTTTCAGCTCTTATCTACGAGACGGAGAGATAGTGACCGTGACGTTTGGTGGGTAGAGAAGCGCAAAGCCCCAGTGTTGCTGTGCCTGTGAAAGCGCTTCCAAGGAAGGGTGCTGGCTAGCAAGAGCTTTCAGTGCTGGCACTTTTCATCTCTGAGCAATTGCTCGACGTTTGCAATTTCTCCCCTGACCTCTCTTTAGACTGCGCGAGAGGATGAGCAGAAGATTAGGTGGCTAGAGAAGCCCAGAGCCCCAGTGTTCTTAGGGCTACAAAAGCGCTTCCAAGGAAGGGTGCTGGCTAGCAACAGCTTTCAGTGCTGGCACTTTTCATCTCTGAGCAATTGCTGGACGTTTGCAATTTCTCACCTGAGCTCTCTTTAGACTGCGCGAAAGGATGAGCAGAAGATTAGGTGGCTAGAGAAGCCCAGAGCCCCACTGTTCTTAGGCCTACAAGAGTGCTTCCAAGGAAGGGTGCTGGCTAGCAACAGCTTTCAGTGCTGGCACTTTTCATCTTTGAGCAATTGCTCGACGTTTGCAATTTCTCAGCTCGTGTCTACGAGACGGAGAGATAGTGATCGTGACGTTTGGTGGCTAGAGAAGCGCAAAGCCCCAGTGTTGCTGTGCCTGTGAAAGCGCTTCCAAGGAAGGGTGCTGGCTAGCAACAGCTTTCAGTGCTGGCACTTTTCATCTCTGAGCAATTGCTCGACGTTTGCAATTTCTCACCTGAGCTCTCTTTTGACTGCGCGAGAGGATGAGCAGAAGATTAGGTGGCTAGAGAAGCCCAGAGCCCCAGTGTTCTTAGGCCTACAAAAGCGCTTCCAAGGAAGGGTGCTGGCTAGCAACAGCTTTCAGTGCTGGCACTTTTCATCTCTGAGCAATTGCTCGACGTTTGCAATTTCTCAGCTCGTGTCTACGAGAAGGAAAGACAATGACCATGACGTTTGGTGGGTAGAGAAGCGCAAAGCCCCAGTGTTGCTGCGCCTGTGAAAGCGCTTCCAAGGAAGGGTTCTGGCTAGCCACAGCTTTCAGTGCTGGCACTTTTCATCTCTGAGCAATTGCTCGACGTTTGCAATTTCTCACCTGAGCTCTCTTTTGACTGCGCGAGAGGATGAGCAGAAGATTAGGTGGCTAGAGAAGCCCAGAGCCGCAGTGTTCTTAGGCCTACAAAAGCGCTTCCAAGGAAGGGTGCTGGCTAGCAACAGCTTTCAGTGCTGGCACTTTTCATCTCTGAGCAATTGCTCGACGTTTGCAATTTCTCAGCTCGTGTCTACGAGAAGGAAAGACAATGACCATGACGTTTGGTGGGTAGAGAAGCGCAAAGCCCCAGTGTTCTTAGGCCTACAAAAGCGCTTCCAAGGAAGGGGGCTGGCTAGCAACAGCTTTCAGTGCTGGCACTTTTCATCTCTGAGCAATTGCTGGACGTTTGCAATTCCTCACCTGAGTGCTCTTTAGACTGCGCGAGAGGATGAGCAGAAGAGTAGGTGGCTAGAGAAGCCCAGAGCCCCACTGTTCTTAGGGCTACAAGAGCGTTTCCAAGGAAGGGTGCTGGCTAACAACAGCTTTCAGTGCTGGCACTTTTCATCTCTGAGCAATTGCTCGACGTTTGCAATCTCTCACCTGAGCTCTCTTTAGACTGCGCGAGAGGATGAGCAGAAGATTAGGTGGCTAGAGAAGCCCAGAGCCCCAGTGTTCTTAGGCCTACAAGAGCGCTTCCAAGGAAGGGTGCTGGCTAGCCACAGCTTTCAGTGCTGGCACTTTTCATCTCTGAGCAATTGCTCGACGTTTGCAATTTCTCAGCTCTTTTCTACGAGATGGAGAGATAGTGACCGTGACGTTTGGTGGGTAGAGAAGCGCAAAGCCCCAGTGTTGCTGCGCCTGTGAAAGCGCTTCCAAGGAAGGGTGCTGGCTAGCAACAGCTTTCATTGCTGGCACTTTTCATCTCTGAGCAATTGCTCGACGTTTGCAATTTCTCACCTGAGCTCTCTTTAGACTGCGCGAGAGGATGAGCAGAAGGTTAGGTGGCTAGAGAAGCGCAAAGCCCCAGTGTTCTTAGGGCTACAAAAGCGCTTCCAAGGAAGGGTGCTGGCTAGCAACAGCTTTCAGTGCTGGCACTTTTCATCTCTGAGCAATTGCTCGACGTTTGCAATTTCTCACCTGAGCGCTCTTTAGACTGCGCGAGAGGATGAGCAGAAGATTAGGTGGCTAGAGAAGCCCAGAGCCCCACTGTTCTTAGGGCTACAAGAGCGTTTCCAAGGAAGGGTGCTGGCTAGCAAGAGCTTTCAGTGCTGGCACTTTTCATCTCTGAGCAATTGCTCGACGTTTGCAATTTCTCAGCTCGTGTCTACGAGACGGAGAGATAGTGATCGTGACGTTTGGTGGGTAGCCAAGCGCAAAGCCCCAGTGTTGCTGCGCCTGTGAAAGCGCTTCCAAGGAAGGGTGCTGGCTAGCAAGAGCTTTCAGTGCTGGCACTTTTCATCTCTGAGCAATTGCTCGACGTTTGCAATTTCTCACCTGAGCTCTCTTTAGACTGCACGAGAGGATGAGCTAAAGATTAGGTGGCTAGAGAAGCCCAGAGCTTCGGAGTTCTTAGGGCTACAAAAGCGTTTCCAAGGAAGGGTGCTGGCTAGCCACAGCTTTCAGTGCTGGCACTTTTCATGTTTGAGTAATTGCTCGACGTTTGCAATTTCTCAGCTCTTATCTACGAGACAGAGAGATAGTGACCGTGACGTTTGTTGGCTAGAGAAGCGCAAAGCCCCAGTGTTGCTGCGCCTGTGAAAGCGCTTCCAAGGAAGGGTGCTGGCTAGCAAGAGCTTTCAGTGCTGGCACTTTTCATCTCTGAGCAATTGCTCGACGTTTGCAATTTCTCACCTGAACTCTCTTTTGACTGCGCGAGAGGATGAGCAGAAGATTAGGTGGCTAGAGAAGCCCAGAGCCGCAGTGTTCTTAGGCCTACAAAAGCGCTTCCAAGGAAGGGTGCTGGCTAGCAACAGCTTTCAGTGCTGGCACTTTTCATCTCTGAGCAATTGCTCGACGTTTGCAATTTCTCAGCTCGTGTCTACGAGAAGGAAAGACAATGACCATGACGTTTGGTGGGTAGAGAAGCGCAAAGCCCCAGTGTTGCTGCGCCTGTGAAAGCGCTTCCAAGGAAGGGTGCTGGCTAGCAACAGCTTTCAGTGCTGGCACTTTTCATCTCTGAGCAATTGCTCGACGTTTGCAATTTCTCACCTGAGCTCTCTTTTGACTGCGCGAGAGGATGAGCAGAAGATTAGGTGGCTAGAGAAGCCCAGAGCCCCACTGTTCTTAGGCCTACAAAAGCGCTTCCAAGGAAGGGTGCTGGCTAGCAACAGCTTTCAGTGCTGGCACTTTTCATCTCTGAGCAATTGCTCGACGTTTGCAATTTCTCAGCTCGTGTCTACGAGAAGGAAAGACAATGACCATGACGTTTGGTGGCTAGAGAAGCGCAAAGCCCCAGTGTTGCTGCGCCTGTGAAAGCGCTTCCAAGGAAGGGTGCTGGCTAGCAACAGCTTTCAGTGCTGGCACTTTTCATCTCTGAGCAATTGCTCGACGTTTGCAATTCCTCACCTGAGATCACTTTAGAGTGCGCGAGAGGATGAGCAGAAGAGTAGGTGGCTAGAGAAGCCCAGAGCCCCACTGTTCTTAGGGCTACAAGAGCGTTTCCAAGGAAGGGTGCTGGCTAGCAACAGCTTTCAGTGCTGGCACTTTTCATCTCTGAGCAATTGCTCGACGTTTGCAATCTCTCAGCTCTTATCTATGAGACAGAGAGATAGTGACCGTGACGTTTGGTGGCTAGAGAAGCGCAAAGCCCCAGTGTTGCTGCGCCTGTGAAAGCGCTTCCAAGGAAGGGTGCTGGCTAGCAAGAGCTTTCAGTGCTGGCACTTTTCATCTCTGAGCAATTGCTCGACGTTTGCAATTTCTCACCTGAGCTCTCTTTAGACTGCGCGAGAGGATGAGCAGAAGATTAGGTGGCTAGAGAAGCCCAGAGCCCCAGTGTTCTTAGGGCAACAAGAGCGTTTCCAAGGAAGGGGGCTGGCTAGCAACAGCTTTCAGTGCTGGCACTTTTCATCTCTGAGCAATTGCTCGACGTTTGCAATTTCTCAGCTCGTGTCTACGAGACGGAGAGATAGTGATCGTGACGTTTGGTGGGTAGCCAAGCGCAAAGCCCCAGTGTTGCTGCGCCTGTGAAAGCGCTTCCAAGGAAGGATGCTGGCTAGCAACAGCTTTCAGTGCTGGCACTTTTCATCTCTGAGCAATTGCTCGACGTTTGCAATTTCTCACCTGAGCTCTCTTTTGACTGCGCGAGAGGATGAGCAGAAGGTTAGGTGGCTAGAGAAGCGCAAAGCCCCAGTGTTCTTAGGGCTACAAAAGCGCTTCCAAGGAAGGGTGCTGGCTAGCAACAGCTTTCAGTGCTGCCACTTTTCATCTTTGAGTAATTGCTCGACGTTTGCAATTTCTCAGCTCTTATCTACGAGACGGAGAGATAATGACCGTGACGTTTGGTGGCTAGAGAAGCGCAAAGCCCCAGTGTTGCTGCGCCTGTGAAAGCGCTTCCAAGGAAGGGTGCTGGCTAGCAAGAGCTTTCAGTGCTGGCACTTTTCATCTCTGAGCAATTGCTCGATGTTTGCAATTTCTCACCTGAGCTCTCTTTAGACTGCGCGAGAGGATGAGCAGAAGATTAGGTGGCTAGAGAAGCCCAGAGCCCCACTGTTCTTAGGCCTACAAAAGCGCTTCCAAGGAAGGGTGCTGGCTAGCAACAGCTTTCAGTGCTGGCACTTTTCATCTCTGAGCAATTGCTCGACGTTTCCAATTTCTCAGCTCGTGTCTACGAGAAGGAAAGACAATGACCATGACGTTTGGTGGCTAGAGAAGCGCAAAGCCCCAGTGTTGCTGCGCCTGTGAAAGCGCTTCCAAGGAAGGGGGCTGGCTAGCAACAGCTTTCAGTGCTGGCACTTTTCATCTCTGAGCAATTGCTCGACGTTTGCAATTCCTCACCTGAGATCTCTTTAGAGTGCGCGAGAGGATGAGCAGAAGAGTAGGTGGCTAGAGAAGCCCAGAGCCCCACTGTTCTTAGGGCTACAAGAGCGTTTCCAAGGAAGGGTGCTGGCTAGCAACAGCTTTCAGTGCTGGCACTTTTCATCTCTGAGCAATTGCTCGACGTTTGCAATCTCTCACCTGAGCTCTCTTTAGACTGCGCGAGAGGATGAGCAGAAGATTAGGTGGCTAGAGAAATACAGAGCCCCACTGTTCTTAGGCCTACAAAAGCGTTTCCAAGGAAGGGGGCTGGCTAGCAACAGCTTTCAGTGCTGGCACTTTTCATCTCTGAGCAATTGCTCGACGTTTGCAATTTTTCAGCTCTTATCTACGAGACGGAGAGATAGTGACCGTGACGTTTGGTGGGTAGAGAAGCGCAAAGCCCCAGTGTTGCTGTGCCTGTGAAAGCGCTTCCAAGGAAGGGTGCTGGCTAGCAAGAGCTTTCAGTGCTGGCACTTTTCATCTCTGAGCAATTGCTCGACGTTTGCAATTTCTCCCCTGACCTCTCTTTAGACTGCGCGAGAGGATGAGCAGAAGATTAGGTGGCTAGAGAAGCCCAGAGCCCCAGTGTTCTTAGGGCTACAAAAGCGCTTCCAAGGAAGGGTGCTGGCTAGCAACAGCTTTCAGTGCTGGCACTTTTCATCTCTGAGCAATTGCTGGACTTTTGCAATTTCTCACCTGAGCTCTCTTTAGACTGCGCGAAAGGATGAGCAGAAGATTAGGTGGCTAGAGAAGCCCAGAGCCCCACTGTTCTTAGGCCTACAAGAGTGCTTCCAAGGAAGGGTGCTGGCTAGCAACAGCTTTCAGTGCTGGCACTTTTCATCTTTGAGCAATTGCTCGACGTTTGCAATTTCTCAGCTCGTGTCTACGAGACGGAGAGATAGTGATCGTGACGTTTGGTGGCTAGAGAAGCGCAAAGCCCCAGTGTTGCTGTGCCTGTGAAAGCGCTTCCAAGGAAGGGTGCTGGCTAGCAACAGCTTTCAGTGCTGGCACTTTTCATCTCTGAGCAATTGCTCGACGTTTGCAATTTCTCACCTGAGCTCTCTTTTGACTGCGCGAGAGGATGAGCAGAAGATTAGGTGGCTAGAGAAGCCCAGAGCCCCACTGTTCTTAGGCCTACAAAAGCGCTTCCAAGGAAGGGTGCTGGCTAGCAACAGCTTTCAGTGCTGGCACTTTTCATCTCTGAGCAATTGCTCGACGTTTGCAATTTCTCAGCTCGTGTCTACGAGAAGGAAAGACAATGACCATGACGTTTGGTGGGTAGAGAAGCGCAAAGCCCCAGTGTTGCTGCGCCTGTGAAAGCGCTTCCAAGGAAGGGTTCTGGCTAGCCACAGCTTTCAGTGCTGGCACTTTTCATCTCTGAGCAATTGCTCGACGTTTGCAATTTCTCACCTGAGCTCTCTTTTGACTGCGCGAGAGGATGAGCAGAAGATTAGGTGGCTAGAGAAGCCCAGAGCCGCAGTGTTCTTAGGCCTACAAAAGCGCTTCCAAGGAAGGGTGCTGGCTAGCAACAGCTTTCAGTGCTGGCACTTTTCATCTCTGAGCAATTGCTCGACGTTTGCAATTTCTCAGCTCGTGTCTACGAGAAGGAAAGACAATGACCATGACGTTTGGTGGGTAGAGAAGCGCAAAGCCCCAGTGTTCTTAGGCCTACAAAAGCGCTTCCAAGGAAGGGGGCTGGCTAGCAAGAGCTTTCAGTGCTGGCACTTTTCATCTCTGAGCAATTGCTGGACGTTTGCAATTCCTCACCTGAGTGCTCTTTAGACTGCGCGAGAGGATGAGCAGAAGAGTAGGTGGCTAGAGAAGCCCAGAGCCCCACTGTTCTTAGGGCTACAAGAGCGTTTCCAAGGAAGGGTGCTGGCTAACAACAGCTTTCAGTGCTGGCACTTTTCATCTCTGAGCAATTGCTCGACGTTTGCAATCTCTCACCTGAGCTCTCTTTAGACTGCGCGAGAGGATGAGCAGAAGATTAGGTGGCTAGAGAAGCCCAGAGCCCCAGTGTTCTTAGGCCTACAAGAGCGCTTCCAAGGAAGGGTGCTGGCTAGCCACAGCTTTCAGTGCTGGCACTTTTCATCTCTGAGCAATTGCTCGACGTTTGCAATTTCTCAGCTCTTTTCTACGAGATGGAGAGATAGTGACCGTGACGTTTGGTGGGTAGAGAAGCGCAAAGCCCCAGTGTTGCTGCGCCTGTGAAAGCGCTTCCAAGGAAGGGTGCTGGCTAGCAACAGCTTTCATTGCTGGCACTTTTCATCTCTGAGCAATTGCTCGACGTTTGCAATTTCTCACCTGAGCTCTCTTTAGACTGCGCGAGAGGATGAGCAGAAGGTTAGGTGGCTAGAGAAGCGCAAAGCCCCAGTGTTCTTAGGGCTACAAAAGCGCTTCCAAGGAAGGGTGCTGGCTAGCAACAGCTTTCAGTGCTGGCACTTTTCATCTCTGAGCAATTGCTCGACGTTTGCAATTTCTCACCTGAGCGCTCTTTAGACTGCGCGAGAGGATGAGCAGAAGATTAGGTGGCTAGAGAAGCCCAGAGCCCCACTGTTCTTAGGGCTACAAGAGCGTTTCCAAGGAAGGGGGCTGGCTAGCAACAGCTTTCAGTGCTGGCACTTTTCATCTCTGAGCAATTGCTCGACGTTTGCAATTTCTCAGCTCGTGTCTACGAGACGGAGAGATAGTGATCGTGACGTTTGGTGGGTAGCCAAGCGCAAAGCCCCAGTGTTGCTGCGCCTGTGAAAGCGCTTCCAAGGAAGGGTGCTGGCTAGCAAGAGCTTTCAGTGCTGGCACTTTTCATCTCTGAGCAATTGCTCGACGTTTGCAATTTCTCACCTGAGCTCTCTTTAGACTGCACGAGAGGATGAGCTAAAGATTAGGTGGCTAGAGAAGCCCAGAGCTTCGGAGTTCTTAGGGCTACAAAAGCGTTTCCAAGGAAGGGTGCTGGCTAGCCACAGCTTTCAGTGCTGGCACTTTTCATGTTTGAGTAATTGCTCGACGTTTGCAATTTCTCAGCTCTTATCTACGAGACAGAGAGATAGTGACCGTGACGTTTGTTGGCTAGAGAAGCGCAAAGCCCCAGTGTTGCTGCGCCTGTGAAAGCGCTTCCAAGGAAGGGTGCTGGCTAGCAACAGCTTTCAGTGCTGGCACTTTTCATCTCTGAGCAATTGCTCGACGTTTGCAATTTCTCACCTGAACTCTCTTTTGACTGCGCGAGAGGATGAGCAGAAGATTAGGTGGCTAGAGAAGCCCAGAGCCGCAGTGTTCTTAGGCCTACAAAAGCGCTTCCAAGGAAGGGTGCTGGCTAGCAACAGCTTTCAGTGCTGGCACTTTTCATCTCTGAGCAATTGCTCGACGTTTCCAATTTCTCAGCTCGTGTCTACGAGAAGGAAAGACAATGACCATGACGTTTGGTGGGTAGAGAAGCGCAAAGCCCCAGTGTTGCTGCGCCTGTGAAAGCGCTTCCAAGGAAGGGTGCTGGCTAGCAACAGCTTTCAGTGCTGGCACTTTTCATCTCTGAGCAATTGCTCGACGTTTGCAATTTCTCACCTGAGCTCTCTTTTGACTGCGCGAGAGGATGAGCAGAAGATTAGGTGGCTAGAGAAGCCCAGAGCCCCACTGTTCTTAGGCCTACAAAAGCGCTTCCAAGGAAGGGTGCTGGCTAGCAACAGCTTTCAGTGCTGGCACTTTTCATCTCTGAGCAATTGCTCGACGTTTGCAATTTCTCAGCTCGTGTCTACGAGAAGGAAAGACAATGACCATGACGTTTGGTGGCTAGAGAAGCGCAAAGCCCCAGTGTTGCTGCGCCTGTGAAAGCGCTTCCAAGGAAGGGTGCTGGCTAGCAACAGCTTTCAGTGCTGGCACTTTTCATCTCTGAGCAATTGCTCGACGTTTGCAATTCCTCACCTGAGATCACTTTAGAGTGCGCGAGAGGATGAGCAGAAGAGTAGGTGGCTAGAGAAGCCCAGAGCCCCACTGTTCTTAGGGCTACAAGAGCGTTTCCAAGGAAGGGTGCTGGCTAGCAACAGCTTTCAGTGCTGGCACTTTTCATCTCTGAGCAATTGCTCGACGTTTGCAATCTCTCACCTGAGCTCTCTTTAGACTGCGCGAGAGGATGAGCAGAAGATGAGGTGGCTAGAGAAGCCCAGAGCCCCAGTGTTCTTAGGCCTACAAGAGTGCTTCCAAGGAAGGGTGCTGGCTAGCAACAGCTTTCAGTGCTGGCACTTTTCATCTCTGAGCAATTGCTCGACGTTTGCAATTTCTCAGCTCTTTTCTACGAGATGGAGAGATAGTGACCGTGACGTTTGGTGGGTAGAGAAGCGCAAAGCCCCAGTGTTGCTGCGCCTGTGAAAGCGCTTCCAAGGAAGGGTGCTGGCTAGCAACAGCTTTCATTGCTGGCACTTTTCATCTCTGAGCAATTGCTCGACGTTTGCAATTTCTCACCTGAGCTCTCTTTAGACTGCGCGAGAGGATGAGCAGAAGGTTAGGTGGCTAGAGAAGCGCAAAGCCCCAGTGTTCTTAGGGCTACAAAAGCGCTTCCAAGGAAGGGTGCTGGCTAGCCACAGCTTTCAGTGCTGGCACTTTTCATGTTTGAGTAATTGCTCGACGTTTGCAATTTCTCAGCTCTTATCTATGAGACAGAGAGATAGTGACCGTGACGTTTGGTGGCTAGAGAAGCGCAAAGCCCCAGTGTTGCTGCGCCTGTGAAAGCGCTTCCAAGGAAGGGTGCTGGCTAGCAAGAGCTTTCAGTGCTGGCACTTTTCATCTCTGAGCAATTGCTCGACGTTTGCAATTTCTCACCTGAGCTCTCTTTAGACTGCGCGAGAGGATGAGCAGAAGATTAGGTGGCTAGAGAAGCCCAGAGCCCCAGTGTTCTTAGGGCAACAAGAGCGTTTCCAAGGAAGGGGGCTGGCTAGCAACAGCTTTCAGTGCTGGCACTTTTCATCTCTGAGCAATTGCTCGACGTTTGCAATTTCTCAGCTCGTGTCTACGAGACGGAGAGATAGTGATCGTGACGTTTGGTGGGTAGCCAAGCGCAAAGCCCCAGTGTTGCTGCGCCTGTGAAAGCGCTTCCAAGGAAGGATGCTGGCTAGCAACAGCTTTCAGTGCTGGCACTTTTCATCTCTGAGCAATTGCTCGACGTTTGCAATTTCTCACCTGAGCTCTCTTTTGACTGCGCGAGAGGATGAGCAGAAGGTTAGGTGGCTAGAGAAGCGCAAAGCCCCAGTGTTCTTAGGGCTACAAAAGCGCTTCCAAGGAAGGGTGCTGGCTAGCAACAGCTTTCAGTGCTGCCACTTTTCATCTTTGAGTAATTGCTCGACGTTTGCAATTTCTCAGCTCTTATCTACGAGACGGAGAGATAATGACCGTGACGTTTGGTGGCTAGAGAAGCGCAAAGCCCCAGTGTTGCTGCGCCTGTGAAAGCGCTTCCAAGGAAGGGTGCTGGCTAGCAAGAGCTTTCAGTGCTGGCACTTTTCATCTCTGAGCAATTGCTCGATGTTTGCAATTTCTCACCTGAGCTCTCTTTAGACTGCGCGAGAGGATGAGCAGAAGATTAGGTGGCTAGAGAAGCCCAGAGCCCCACTGTTCTTAGGCCTACAAAAGCGCTTCCAAGGAAGGGTGCTGGCTAGCAACAGCTTTCAGTGCTGGCACTTTTCATCTCTGAGCAATTGCTCGACGTTTCCAATTTCTCAGCTCGTGTCTACGAGAAGGAAAGACAATGACCATGACGTTTGGTGGCTAGAGAAGCGCAAAGCCCCAGTGTTGCTGCGCCTGTGAAAGCGCTTCCAAGGAAGGGGGCTGGCTAGCAACAGCTTTCAGTGCTGGCACTTTTCATCTCTGAGCAATTGCTCGACGTTTGCAATTCCTCACCTGAGATCTCTTTAGAGTGCGCGAGAGGATGAGCAGAAGAGTAGGTGGCTAGAGAAGCCCAGAGCCCCACTGTTCTTAGGGCTACAAGAGCGTTTCCAAGGAAGGGTGCTGGCTAGCAACAGCTTTCAGTGCTGGCACTTTTCATCTCTGAGCAATTGCTCGACGTTTGCAATCTCTCACCTGAGCTCTCTTTAGACTGCGCGAGAGGATGAGCAGAAGATTAGGTGGCTAGAGAAATACAGAGCCCCACTGTTCTTAGGCCTACAAGAGTGCTTCCAAGGAAGGGTGCTGGCTAGCAACAGCTTTCAGTGCTGGCACTTTTCATCTCTGAGCAATTGCTCGACATTTGCAATTTCTCAGCTCTTATCTACGAGACGGAGAGATAGTGACCGTGACTTTTGGTGGCTAGAGAAGCGCAAAGCCCCAGTGTTGCTGCGCCTGTGAAAGCGCTTCCAAGGAAGGGTGCTGGCTAGCAACAGCTTTCAGTGCTGGCACTTTTCATCTCTGAGCAATTGCTCGACGTTTGCAATTTCTCACCTGAGCTCTCTTTAGACTGCGCGAGAGGATGAGCAGAAGGTTAGGTGGCTAGAGAAGCCCAGAGCCCCACTGTTCTTAGGGCTACAAAAGCGCTTCCAAGGAAGGGTGCTGGCTAGCCACAGCTTTCAGTGCTGGCACTTTTCATCTTTGAGTAATTGCTCGACGTTTGCAATTTCTCAGCTCTTATCTACGAGACGGAGAGATAGTGACCGTGACGTTTGGTGGGTAGAGAAGCGCAAAGCCCCAGTGTTGCTGCGCCTGTGAAAGCGCTTCCAAGGAAGGGTGCTGGCTAGCCACAGCTTTCAGTGCTGGCACTTTTCATCTCTGAGCAATTGCTCGACGTTTGCAATTTCTCACCTGAGATCTCTTTAGACTGCGCGAGAGGATGAGCAGAAGATTAGGTGGCTAGAGAAGCCCAGAGCCCCAGTGTTCTTAGGGCTACAAGAGCGTTTCCAAGGAAGGGTGCTGGCTAGCAACAGCTTTCAGTGCTGGCACTTTTCATCTCTGAGCAATTGCTCGACGTTTGCAATCTCTCACCTGAGCTCTCTTTAGACTGCGCGAGAGGATGAGCAGAAGATTAGGTGGCTAGAGAAGCCCAGAGCCCCACTGTTCTTAGGGCTACAAGAGCGTTTCCAAGGAAGGGTGCTGGCTAGCAACAGGTTTCAGTGCTGGCACTTTTCATCTCTGAGCAATTGCTCGACATTTGCAATTTCTCAGCTCTTATCTACGAGACGGAGAGATAGTGACCGTGACGTTTGGTGGGTAGAGAAGCGCAAAGCCCCAGTGTTGCTGCGCCTGTGAAAGCGCTTCCAAGGAAGGGTGCTGGCTAGCAACAGCTTTCAGTGCTGGCACTTTTCATCTCTGAGCAATTGCTCGACGTTTGCAATTTCTCACCTGAGCTCTCTTTAGACTGCGCGAGAGGATGAGCAGAAGATTAGGTGGCTAGAGAAGCGCAAAGCCCCAGTGTTCTTAGGCCTACAAAAGCGCTTCCAAGGAAGGGTGCTGGCTAGCAACAGCTTTCAGTGCTGGCACTTTTCATCTCTGAGCAATTGCTCGACGTTTGCAATTTCTCAGCTCGTGTCTACGAGACGGAGAGATAGTGATCGTGACGTTTGGTGGGTAGAGAAGCGCAAAGCCCCAGTGTTGCTGCGCCTGTGAAAGCGCTTCCAAGGAAGGGTGCTGGCTAGCAAGAGCTTTCAGTGCTGGCACTTTTCATCTCTGAGCAATTGCTCGACGTTTGCAATTTCTCACCTGAGCTCTCTTTAGACTGCGCGAGAGGATGAGCAGAAGAGTAGGTGGCTAGAGAAGCCCAGAGCCCCACTGTTCTTAGGGCTACAAGAGCGTTTCCAAGGAAGGGTGCT
The DNA here is from genome assembly GCA_037962945.1 of Sarcoramphus papa. Taxonomy (NCBI): domain Eukaryota; kingdom Metazoa; phylum Chordata; class Aves; order Accipitriformes; family Cathartidae; genus Sarcoramphus; species Sarcoramphus papa. Next base: position 98,236,157 of record CM075586.1, read on the forward strand.
GGCTAGCAACAGGTTTCAGTGCTGGCACTTTTCATCTCTGAGCAATTGCTCGACGTTTGCAATTTCTCAGCTCGTGTCTACGAGACGGAGAGATAGTGATCGTGACGTTTGGTGGGTAGCCAAGCGCAAAGCCCCAGTGTTGCTGCGCCTGTGAAAGCGCTTCCAAGGAAGGGTGCTGGCTAGCAACAGCTTTCAGTGCTGGCACTTTTCATCTCTGAGCAATTGCTCGACGTTTGCAATTTCTCACCTGAGCTCTCTTTTGACTGCGCGAGAGGATGAGCAGAAGGTTAGGTGGCTAGAGAAGCGCAAAGCCCCAGTGTTCTTAGGGCTACAAAAGCGCTTCCAAGGAAGGGTGCTGGCTAGCAACAGCTTTCAGTGCTGCCACTTTTCATCTTTCAGCAATTGCTCGACGTTTGCAATTTCTCAGCTCTTATCTACGAGACGGAGAGATAGTGACCGTGACGTTTGGTGGGTAGAGAAGCGCAAAGCCCCAGTGTTGCTGCGCCTGTGAAAGCGCTTCCAAGGAAGGGTGCTGGCTAGCAAGAGCTTTCAGTGCTGGCACTTTTCATCTCTGAGCAATTGCTCGATGTTTGCAATTTCTCACCTGAGCTCTCTTTAGACTGCGCGAGAGGATGAGCAGAAGATTAGGTGGCTAGAGAAGCCCAGAGCCCCAGTGTTCTTAGGCCTACAAAAGCGCTTCCAAGGAAGGGTGCTGGCTAGCAACAGCTTTCAGTGCTGGCACTTTTCATCTCTGAGCAATTGCTCGACGTTTGCAATTTCTCAGCTCGTGTCTACGAGAAGGAAAGACAATGACCATGACGTTTGGTGGGTAGAGAAGCGCAAAGCCCCAGTGTTGCTGCGCCTGTGAAAGCGCTTCCAAGGAAGGGGGCTGGCTAGCAACAGCTTTCAGTGCTGGCACTTTTCATCTCTGAGCAATTGCTCGACGTTTGCAATTCCTCACCTGAGATCTCTTTAGAGTGCGCGAGAGGATGAGCAGAAGAGTAGGTGGCTAGAGAAGCCCAGAGCCCCACTGTTCTTAGGGCTACAAGAGCGTTTCCAAGGAAGGGTGCTGGCTAGCAACAGCTTTCAGTGCTGGCACTTTTCATCTCTGAGCAATTGCTCGACGTTTGCAATCTCTCACCTGAGCTCTCTTTAGACTGCGCGAGAGGATGAGCAGAAGATTAGGTGGCTAGAGAAATACAGAGCCCCACTGTTCTTAGGCCTACAAGAGTGCTTCCAAGGAAGGGTGCGGGCTAGCAACAGCTTTCAGTGCTGGCACTTTTCATCTTTGAGTAATTGCTCGACATTTGCAATTTCTCAGCTCTTATCTACGAGACGGAGAGATAGTGACCGTGACGTTTGGTGGCTAGAGAAGCGCAAAGCCCCAGTGTTGCTGCGCCTGTGAAAGCGCTTCCAAGGAAGGGTGCTGGCTAGCAAGAGCTTTCAGTGCTGGCACTTTTCATCTCTGAGCAATTGCTGGACGTTTGCAATTTCTCACCTGAGCTCTCTTTAGACTGCGCGAGAGGATGAGCAGAAGGTTAGGTGGCTAGAGAAGCGCAAAGCCCCAGTGTTGTTAGGGCTACAAAAGCGCTTCCAAGGAAGGGTGCTGGCTAGCCACAGCTTTCAGTGCTGGCACTTTTCATCTTTGAGTAATTGCTCGACGTTTGCAATTTCTCAGCTCTTATCTACGAGACGGAGAGATAGTGACCGTGACGTTTGGTGGCTAGAGAAGCGCAAAGCCCCAGTGTTGCTGCGCCTGTGAAAGCGCTTCCAAGGAAGGGTGCTGGCTAGCCACAGCTTTCAGTGCTGGCACTTTTCATCTCTGAGCAATTGCTCGACGTTTGCAATTTCTCACCTGAGCTCTCTTTTGACTGCGCGAGAGGATGAACAGAAGATTAGGTGGCTAGAGAAGCCCAGAGCCCCAGTGTTCTTAGGCCTACAAAAGCGCTTCCAAGGAAGGGTGCTGGCTAGCAAGAGCTTTCAGTGCTGGCACTTTTCATCTCTGAGCAATTGCTCGACGTGTCCAATTTCTCAGCTCGTGTCTACGAGAAGGAAAGACAATGACCATGACGTTTGGTGGCTAGAGAAGCGCAAAGCCCCAGTGTTGCTGCGCCTGTGAAAGCGCTTCCAAGGAAGGGTGCTGGCTAGCAAGAGCTTTCAGTGCTGGCACTTTTCATCTCTGAGCAATTGCTCGACGTTTGCAATTTCTCCCCTGAGCTCTCTTTTGACTGCACGAGAGGATGAGCAAAAGATTAGGTGGCTAGAGAAGCCCAGAGCTTCGGAGTTCTTAGGGCTACAAAAGCGCTTCCAAGGAAGGGTGCTGACTAGCCACAGCTTTCAGTGCTGGCAATTTTCATCTCTGAGCAATTGCTCGACGTTTGCAATTTTTCAGCTCTTATCTACGAGACGGAGAGATAGTGACCGTGACGTTTGGTGGCTAGAGAAGCGCAAAGCCCCAGTGTTGCTGCGCCTGTGAAAGCGCTTCCAAGGAAGGCTGCTGGCTAGCAAGAGCTTTCAGTGCTGCCACTTTTCATCTCTGAGCAATTGCTCGACGTTTGCAATTTCTCACCTGAGCGCTCTTTAGACTGCGCGAGAGGATGAGCAGAAGGTTAGGTGGCTAGAGAAGCCCAGAGCCCCAGTGTTCTTAGGCCTACAAAAGCGCTTCCAAGGAAGGGTGCTGGCTAGCAACAGCTTTCAGTGCTGGCACTTTTCATCTCTGAGCAATTGCTGGATGTTTGCAATTTCTCACCTGAGCTCTCTTTAGACTGCGCGAGAGGATGAGCAGAAGATTAGGTGGCTAGAGAAGCCCAGAGCCCCACTGTTCTTAGGGCTACAAAAGCGCTTCCAAGGAAGGGTGCTGGCTAGCCACAGCTTTCAGTGCTGGCACTTTTCATGTTTGAGTAATTGCTCGACGTTTGCAATTTCTCAGCTCTTATCTACGAGACAGAGAGATAGTGACCGTGATGTTTGGTGGGTAGAGAAGCGCAAAGCCCCAGTGTTGCTGCGCCTGTGAAAGCGCTTCCAAGGAAGGGTGCTGGCTAGCAAGAGCTTTCAGTGCTGGCACTTTTCATCTCTGAGCAATTGCTCGACGTTTGCAATTTCTCCCCTGAGCTCTCTTTAGAGTGCGCGAGAGGATGAGCAGAAGAGTAGGTGGCTAGAGAAGCCCAGAGCCCCAGTGTTCTTAGGCCTACAAAAGCGCTTCCAAGGAAGGGTGCTGGCTAGCAACAGCTTTCAGTGCTGGCACTTTTCATCTCTGAGCAATTGCTCGACGTTTGCAATCTCTCACCTGAGCGCTCTTTAGACTGCGCGAGAGGATGAGCAGAAGATTAGGTGGCTAGAGAAATACAGAGCCCCAGTGTTCTTAGGCCTACAAGAGCGTTTACAAGGAAGGGTGCTGGCTAGCAACAGCTTTCAGTGCTGGCACTTTTCATCTCTGAGCAATTGCTCGACATTTGCAATTTCTCGGCTCGTTTTTACGAGACGGAGAGATAGTGACCGTGATGTTTGGTGGGCAGAGAAGCGCGAAGCCCCAGTGTTGCTGCGCCTGTGAAAGCGCTTCCAAGGAAGGGTGCTGGCTAGCCACAGCTTTCAGTGCTGGCACTTTTCATCTCTGAGCAATTGCTGGACGTTTGCAATTTCTCACCTGAGCTCTCTTTTGACTGCGCGAGAGGATGAGCAGAAGATTAGGTGGCTAGAGAAGCCGAGAGCCGCAGTGTTCTTAGGCCTACAAAAGCGCTTCCAAGGAAGGGTGCTGGCTAGCCACAGCTTTCAGTGCTGGCACTTTTCATCTCTGAGCAATTGCTCGACGTTTGCAATTTCTCACCTGAGCTCTCTTTAGACTGCGCGAGAGGATGAGCAGAAGATTAGGTGGCTAGAGAAGCCCAGAGCCCCAGTGTTCTTAGGGCTACAAGAGCGTTTCCAAGGAAGGGTGCTGGCTAGCAACAGCTTTCAGTGCTGGCACTTTTCATCTCTGAGCAATTGCTCGACGTTTGCAATCTCTCACCTGAGCTCTCTTTAGACTGCGCGAGAGGATGAGCAAAAGATTAGGTGGCTAGAGAAATACAGAGCCCCAGTGTTCTTAGGGCTACAAGAGCGTTTCCAAGGAAGGGTGCTGGCTAGCAACAGCTTTCAGTGCTGGCACTTTTCATCTCTGAGCAATTGCTCGACATTTGCAATTTCTCAGCTCTTATCTACGAGACGGAGAGATAGTGACCGTGACGTTTGGTGGGTAGAGAAGCGCAAAGCCCCAGTGTTGCTGCGCCTGTGAAAGCGCTTCCAAGGAAGGGTGCTGGCTAGCAACAGCTTTCAGTGCTGGCACTTTTCATCTCTGAGCAATTGCTCGACGTTTGCAATTTCTCACCTGAGCTCTCTTTAGAGTGCGCGAGAGGATGAGCAGAAGATTAGGTGGCTAGAGAAGCCCAGAGCCCCAGTGTTCTTAGGCCTACAAAAGCGCTTCCAAGGAAGGGTGCTGGCTAGCAACAGCTTTCAGTGCTGGCACTTTTCATCTCTGAGCAATTGCTCGACGTTTGCAATTTCTCAGCTCGTGTCTACGAGACGGAGAGATAGTGATCGTGACGTTTGGTGGGTAGAGAAGCGCAAAGCCCCAGTGTTGCTGCGCCTGTGAAAGCGCTTCCAAGGAAGGGTGCTGGCTAGCAAGAGCTTTCAGTGCTGGCACTTTTCATCTCTGAGCAATTGCTCGACGTTTGCAATTTCTCACCTGAGCTCTCTTTAGACTGCGCGAGAGGATGAGCAGAAGAGTAGGTGGCTAGAGAAGCCCAGAGCCCCACTGTTCTTAGGGCTACAAGAGCGTTTCCAAGGAAGGGTGCTGGCTAGCAACAGGTTTCAGTGCTGGCACTTTTCATCTCTGAGCAATTGCTCGACGTTTGCAATTTCTCAGCTCGTGTCTACGAGACGGAGAGATAGTGATCGTGACGTTTGGTGGGTAGCCAAGCACAAAGCCCCAGTGTTGCTGCGCCTGTGAAAGCGCTTCCAAGGAAGGGTGCTGGCTAGCAACAGCTTTCAGTGCTGGCACTTTTCATCTCTGAGCAATTGCTCGACGTTTGCAATTTCTCACCTGAGCTCTCTTTTGACTGCGCGAGAGGATGAGCAGAAGGTTAGGTGGCTAGAGAAGCGCAAAGCCCCAGTGTTCTTAGGGCTACAAAAGCGCTTCCAAGGAAGGGTGCTGGCTAGCAACAGCTTTCAGTGCTGCCACTTTTCATCTTTCAGCAATTGCTCGACGTTTGCAATTTCTCAGCTCTTATCTACGAGACGGAGAGATAGTGACCGTGACGTTTGGTGGCTAGAGAAGCGCAAAGCCCCAGTGTTGCTGCGCCTGTGAAAGCGCTTCCAAGGAAGGGTGCTGGCTAGCAAGAGCTTTCAGTGCTGGCACTTTTCATCTCTGAGCAATTGCTCGATGTTTGCAATTTCTCACCTGAGCTCTCTTTAGACTGCGCGAGAGGATGAGCAGAAGATTAGGTGGCTAGAGAAGCCCAGAGCCCCAGTGTTCTTAGGCCTACAAAAGCGCTTCCAAGGAAGGGTGCTGGCTAGCAACAGCTTTCAGTGCTGGCACTTTTCATCTCTGAGCAATTGCTCGACGTTTGCAATTTCTCAGCTCGTGTCTACGAGAAGGAAAGACAATGACCATGACGTTTGGTGGGTAGAGAAGCGCAAAGCCCCAGTGTTGCTGCGCCTGTGAAAGCGCTTCCAAGGAAGGGGGCTGGCTAGCAACAGCTTTCAGTGCTGGCACTTTTCATCTCTGAGCAATTGCTCGACGTTTGCAATTCCTCACCTGAGATCTCTTTAGAGTGCGCGAGAGGATGAGCAGAAGAGTAGGTGGCTAGAGAAGCCCAGAGCCCCACTGTTCTTAGGGCTACAAGAGCGTTTCCAAGGAAGGGTGCTGGCTAGCCACAGCTTTCAGTGCTGGCACTTTTCATCTCTGAGCAATTGCTCGACGTTTGCAATTTCTCACCTGAGCTCTCTTTTGACTGCGCGAGAGGATGAACAGAAGATTAGGTGGCTAGAGAAGCCCAGAGCCCCAGTGTTCTTAGGGCTACAAGAGCGCTTCCAAGGAAGGGTGCTGGCTAGCAAGAGCTTTCAGTGCTGGCACTTTTCATCTCTGAGCAATTGCTCGACGTTTCCAATTTCTCAGCTCGTGTCTACGAGAAGGAAAGACAATGACCATGACGTTTGGTGGCTAGAGAAGCGCAAAGCCCCAGTGTTGCTGCGCCTGTGAAAGCGCTTCCAAGGAAGGGTGCTGGCTAGCAAGAGCTTTCAGTGCTGGCACTTTTCATCTCTGAGCAATTGCTCGACGTTTGCAATTTCTCCCCTGAGCTCTCTTTTGACTGCACGAGAGGATGAGCAAAAGATTAGGTGGCTAGAGAAGCCCAGAGCTTCGGAGTTCTTAGGGCTACAAAAGCGCTTCCAAGGAAGGGTGCTGACTAGCCACAGCTTTCAGTGCTGGCACTTTTCATCTTTGAGTAATTGCTCGACGTTTGCAATTTCTCAGCTCTTATCTACGAGACGGAGAGATAGTGACCGTGACGTTTGGTGGCTAGAGAAGCGCAAAGCCCCAGTGTTGCTGCGCCTGTGAAAGCGCTTCCAAGGAAGGGTGCTGGCTAGCCACAGCTTTCAGTGCTGGCACTTTTCATCTCTGAGCAATTGCTCGACGTTTGCAATTTCTCACCTGAGCTCTCTTTTGACTGCGCGAGAGGATGAGCAGAAGAGTAGGTGGCTAGAGAAGCCCAGAGCCCCAGTGTTCTTAGGCCTACAAAAGCGCTTCCAAGGAAGGGTGCTGGCTAGCAAGAGCTTTCAGTGCTGGCACTTTTCATCTCTGAGCAATTGCTCGACGTTTCCAATTTCTCAGCTCGTGTCTACGAGAAGGAAAGACAATGACCATGACGTTTGGTGGCTAGAGAAGCGCAAAGCCCCAGTGTTGCTGCGCCTGTGAAAGCGCTTCCAAGGAAGGGTGCTGGCTAGCAAGAGCTTTCAGTGCTGGCACTTTTCATCTCTGAGCAATTGCTCGACGTTTGCAATTTCTCCCCTGAGCTCTCTTTTGACTGCACGAGAGGATGAGCAAAAGATTAGGTGGCTAGAGAAGCCCAGAGCTTCGGAGTTCTTAGGGCTACAAAAGCGCTTCCAAGGAAGGGTGCTGACTAGCCACAGCTTTCAGTGCTGGCAATTTTCATCTCTGAGCAATTGCTCGACGTTTGCAATTTTTCAGCTCTTATCTACGAGACGGAGAGATAGTGACCGTGACGTTTGGTGGCTAGAGAAGCGCAAAGCCCCAGTGTTGCTGCGCCTGTGAAAGCGCTTCCAAGGAAGGCTGCTGGCTAGCAAGAGCTTTCAGTGCTGCCACTTTTCATCTCTGAGCAATTGCTCGACGTTTGCAATTTCTCACCTGAGCGCTCTTTAGACTGCGCGAGAGGCTGAGCAGAAGGTTAGGTGGCTAGAGAAGCCCAGAGCCCCAGTGTTCTTAGGCCTACAAAAGCGCTTCCAAGGAAGGGTGCTGGCTAGCAACAGCTTTCAGTGCTGGCACTTTTCATCTCTGAGCAATTGCTGGATGTTTGCAATTTCTCACCTGAGCTCTCTTTAGACTGCGCGAGAGGATGAGCAGAAGATTAGGTGGCTAGAGAAGCCCAGAGCCCCACTGTTCTTAGGGCTACAAAAGCGCTTCCAAGGAAGGGTGCTGGCTAGCCACAGCTTTCAGTGCTGGCACTTTTCATGTTTGAGTAATTGCTCGACGTTTGCAATTTCTCAGCTCTTATCTACGAGACAGAGAGATAGTGACCGTGATGTTTGGTGGGTAGAGAAGCGCAAAGCCCCAGTGTTGCTGCGCCTGTGAAAGCGCTTCCAAGGAAGGCTGCTGGCTAGCAACAGCTTTCAGTGCTGGCACTTTTCATCTCTGAGCAATTGCTCGACGTTTGCAATTTCTCCCCTGAGCTCTCTTTAGAGTGCGCGAGAGGATGAGCAGAAGAGTAGGTGGCTAGAGAAGCCCAGAGCCCCAGTGTTCTTAGGCCTACAAAAGCGCTTCCAAGGAAGGGTGCTGGCTAGCAACAGCTTTCAGTGCTGGCACTTTTCATCTCTGAGCAATTGCTCGACGTTTGCAATCTCTCACCTCAGCGCTCTTTAGACTGCGCGAGAGGATGAGCAGAAGATTAGGTGGCTAGAGAAATACAGAGCCCCAGTGTTCTTAGGCCTACAAGAGCGTTTACAAGGAAGGGTGCTGGCTAGCAACAGCTTTCAGTGCTGGCACTTTTCATCTCTGAGCAATTGCTCGACATTTGCAATTTCTCGGCTCGTTTTTACGAGACGGAGAGATAGTGACCGTGATGTTTGGTGGGCAGAGAAGCGCGAAGCCCCAGTGTTGCTGCGCCTGTGAAAGCGCTTCCAAGGAAGGGTGCTGGCTAGCCACAGCTTTCAGTGCTGGCACTTTTCATCTCTGAGCAATTGCTGGACGTTTGCAATTTCTCACCTGAGCTCTCTTTTGACTGCGCGAGAGGATGAGCAGAAGATTAGGTGGCTAGAGAAGCCGAGAGCCGCAGTGTTCTTAGGCCTACAAAAGCGCTTCCAAGGAAGGGTGCTGGCTAGCAACAGCTTTCAGTGCTGGCACTTTTCATCTCTGAGCAATTGCTCGACGTTTGCAATTTCTCAGCTCGTGTCTACGAGAAGGAAAGACAATGACCATGACGTTTGGTGGGTAGAGAAGCGCAAAGCCCCAGTGTTGCTGCGCCTGTGAAAGCGCTTCCAAGGAAGGGTGCTGGCTAGCAACAGCTTTCAGTGCTGGCACTTTTCATCTCTGAGCAATTGCTCGACGTTTGCAATTCCTCACCTGAGATCTCTTTAGACTGCGCGAGAGGATGAGCAGAAGAGTAGGTGGCTAGAGAAGCCCAGAGCCCCAGTGTTCTTAGGGCTACAAGAGCGTTTCCAAGGAAGGGTGCTGGCTAGCAACAGCTTTCAGTGCTGGCACTTTTCATCTCTGAGCAATTGCTCGACATTTCCAATTTCTCAGCTCTTATCTACGAGACGGAGAGATAGTGACCGTGACGTTTGGTGGCTAGAGAAGCGCAAAGCCCGAGTGTTGCTGCGCCTGTGAAAGCGCTTCCAAGGAAGGGTGCTGGCTAGCAAGAGCTTTCAGTGCTGGCACTTTTCATCTCTGAGCAATTGCTTGACGTTTGCAATTTCTCACCTGAGCTCTCTTTAGACTGCGCGAGAGGATGAGCAGAAGATTAGGTGGCTAGAGAAGCGCAAAGCCCCAGTGTTCTTAGGCCTACAAAAGCGCTTCCAAGGAAGGGTGCTGGCTAGCAAGAGCTTTCAGTGCTGGCACTTTTCATCTCTGAGCAATTGCTCGACGTTTGCAATTTCTCAGCTCGTGTCTACGAGACGGAGAGATAGTGATCGTGACGTTTGGTGGGTAGAGAAGCGCAAAGCCCCAGTGTTGCTGCGCCTGTGAAAGCGCTTCCAAGGAAGGGTGCTGGCTAGCAACAGCTTTCATTGCTGGCACTTTTCATCTCTGAGCAATTGCTCGACGTTTGCAATTTCTCACCTGAGCTCTCTTTAGACTGCGCGAGAGGATGAGCAGAAGGTTAGGTGGCTAGAGAAGCGCAAAGCCCCAGTGTTCTTAGGGCTACAAAAGCGCTTCCAAGGAAGGGTGCTGGCTAGCCACAGCTTTCAGTGCTGGCACTTTTCATGTTTGAGTAATTGCTCGACGTTTGCAATTTCTCAGCTCTTATCTACGAGACAGAGAGATAGTGACCGTGACGTTTGGTGGCTAGAGAAGCGCAAAGCCCCAGTGTTGCTGCGCCTGTGAAAGCGCTTCCAAGGAAGGGTGCTGGCTAGCAAGAGCTTTCAGTGCTGGCACTTTTCATCTCTGAGCAATTGCTCGACGTTTGCAATTTCTCACCTGAGCTCTCTTTAGACTGCGCGAGAGGATGAGCAGAAGATTAGGTGGCTAGAGAAGCCCAGAGCCCCACTGTTCTTAGGGCTACAAGAGCGTTTCCAAGGAAGGGTGCTGGCTAGCAACAGGTTTCAGTGCTGGCACTTTTCATCTCTGAGCAATTGCTCGACGTTTGCAATTTCTCAGCTCGTGTCTACGAGACGGAGAGATAGTGATCGTGACGTTTGGTGGGTAGCCAAGCGCAAAGCCCCAGTGTTGCTGCGCCTGTGAAAGCGCTTCCAAGGAAGGGTGCTGGCTAGCAACAGCTTTCAGTGCTGGCACTTTTCATCTCTGAGCAATTGCTCGACGTTTGCAATTTCTCACCTGAGCTCTCTTTTGACTGCGCGAGAGGATGAGCAGAAGGTTAGGTGGCTAGAGAAGCGCAAAGCCCCAGTGTTCTTAGGGCTACAAAAGCGCTTCCAAGGAAGGGTGCTGGCTAGCAACAGCTTTCAGTGCTGCCACTTTTCATCTTTGAGTAATTGCTCGACGTTTGCAATTTCTCAGCTCTTATCTACGAGACGGAGAGATAGTGACCGTGACGTTTGGTGGCTAGAGAAGCGCAAAGCCCCAGTGTTGCTGCGCCTGTGAAAGCGCTTCCAAGGAAGGGTGCTGGCTAGCAAGAGCTTTCAGTGCTGGCACTTTTCATCTCTGAGCAATTGCTCGATGTTTGCAATTTCTCACCTGAGCTCTCTTTCGACTGCGCGAGAGGATGAGCAGAAGATTAGGTGGCTAGAGAAGCCCAGAGCCCCAGTGTTCTTAGGCCTACAAAAGCGCTTCCAAGGAAGGGTGCTGGCTAGCAAGAGCTTTCAGTGCTGGCACTTTTCATCTCTGAGCAATTGCTCGATGTTTGCAATTTCTCAGCTCGTGTCTACGAGAAGGAAAGACAATGACCATGACGTTTGTTGGCTAGAGAAGCGCAAAGCCCCAGTGTTGCTGCGCCTGTGAAAGCGCTTCCAAGGAAGGGTGCTGGCTAGCAACAGCTTTCAGTGCTGGCACTTTTCATCTCTGAGCAATTGCTCGACGTTTGCAATTCCTCACCTGAGATCTCTTTAGAGTGCGCGAGAGGATGAGCAGAAGAGTAGGTGGCTAGAGAAGCCCAGAGCCCCACTGTTCTTAGGGCTACAAGAGCGTTTCCAAGGAAGGGTGCTGGCTAGCAAGAGCTTTCAGTGCTGGCACTTTTCATCTCTGAGCAATTGCTCGACGTTTGCAATTTCTCCCCTGAGCTCTCTTTAGACTGCGCGAGAGGATGAGCAGAAGATTAGGTGGCTAGAGAAATACAGAGCCCCACTGTTCTTAGGCCTACAAGAGTGCTTCCAAGGAAGGGTGCTGGCTAGCAACAGCTTTCAGTGCTGGCACTTTTCATCTTTGAGTAATTGCTCGACGTTTGCAATTTCTCAGCTCTTATCTACGAGACGGAGAGATAGTGACCGTGACGTTTGGTGGGTAGAGAAGCGCAAAGCCCCAGTGTTGCTGCGCCTGTGAAAGCGCTTCCAAGGAAGGGTGCTGGCTAGCAAGAGCTTTCAGTGCTGCCACTTTTCATCTCTGAGCAATTGCTCGACGTTTGCAATTTCTCACCTGAGCTCTCTTTAGACTGCGCGAGAGGATGAGCAGAAGGTTAGGTGGCTAGAGAAGCCCAGAGCCCCAGTGTTGTTAGGGCTACAAAAGCGCTTCCAAGGAAGGGTGCTGGCTAGCCACAGCTTTCAGTGCTGGCACTTTTCATCTTTGAGTAATTGCTCGACGTTTGCAATTTCTCAGCTCTTATCTACGAGACGGAGAGATAGTGACCGTGACTTTTGGTGGCTAGAGAAGCGCAAAGCCCCAGTGTTGCTGCGCCTGTGAAAGCGCTTCCAAGGAAGGGTGCTGGCTAGCCACAGCTTTCAGTGCTGGCACTTTTCATCTCTGAGCAATTGCTCGACGTTTGCAATTTCTCACCTGAGCTCTCTTTTGACTGCGCGAGAGGATGAGCAGAAGATTAGGTGGCTAGAGAAGCCCAGAGCCGCAGTGTTCTTAGGCCTACAAAAGCGCTTCCAAGGAAGGGTGCTGGCTAGCAAGAGCTTTCAGTGCTGGCACTTTTCATCTCTGAGCAATTGCTCGACGTTTGCAATTTCTCAGCTCGTGTCTACGAGACGGAGAGATAGTGATCGTGACGTTTGGTGGGTAGAGAAGCGCAAAGCCCCAGTGTTGCTGCGCCTGTGAAAGCGCTTCCAAGGAAGGGTGCTGGCTAGCAACAGCTTTCATTGCTGGCACTTTTCATCTCTGAGCAATTGCTCGACGTTTGCAATTTCTCACCTGAGCTCTCTTTAGACTGCGCGAGAGGATGAGCAGAAGGTTAGGTGGCTAGAGAAGCGCAAAGCCCCAGTGTTCTTAGGGCTACAAAAGCGCTTCCAAGGAAGGGTGCTGGCTAGCCACAGCTTTCAGTGCTGGCACTTTTCATGTTTGAGTAATTGCTCGACGTTTGCAATTTCTCAGCTCTTATCTACGAGACAGAGAGATAGTGACCGTGACGTTTGGTGGCTAGAGAAGCGCAAAGCCCCAGTGTTGCTGCGCCTGTGAAAGCGCTTCCAAGGAAGGGTGCTGGCTAGCAAGAGCTTTCAGTGCTGGCACTTTTCATCTCTGAGCAATTGCTCGACGTTTGCAATTTCTCACCTGAGCTCTCTTTAGACTGCGCGAGAGGATGAGCAGAAGATTAGGTGGCTAGAGAAGCCCAGAGCCCCACTGTTCTTAGGGCTACAAGAGCGTTTCCAAGGAAGGGTGCTGGCTAGCAACAGGTTTCAGTGCTGGCACTTTTCATCTCTGAGCAATTGCTCGACGTTTGCAATTTCTCAGCTCGTGTCTACGAGACGGAGAGATAGTGATCGTGACGTTTGGTGGGTAGCCAAGCGCAAAGCCCCAGTGTTGCTGCGCCTGTGAAAGCGCTTCCAAGGAAGGGTGCTGGCTAGCAACAGCTTTCAGTGCTGGCACTTTTCATCTCTGAGCAATTGCTCGACGTTTGCAATTTCTCACCTGAGCTCTCTTTTGACTGCGCGAGAGGATGAGCAGAAGGTTAGGTGGCTAGAGAAGCGCAAAGCCCCAGTGTTCTTAGGGCTACAAAAGCGCTTCCAAGGAAGGGTGCTGGCTAGCAACAGCTTTCAGTGCTGCCACTTTTCATCTTTGAGTAATTGCTCGACGTTTGCAATTTCTCAGCTCTTATCTACGAGACGGAGAGATAGTGACCGTGACGTTTGGTGGCTAGAGAAGCGCAAAGCCCCAGTGTTGCTGCGCCTGTGAAAGCGCTTCCAAGGAAGGGTGCTGGCTAGCAAGAGCTTTCAGTGCTGGCACTTTTCATCTCTGAGCAATTGCTCGATGTTTGCAATTTCTCACCTGAGCTCTCTTTCGACTGCGCGAGAGGATGAGCAGAAGATTAGGTGGCTAGAGAAGCCCAGAGCCCCAGTGTTCTTAGGCCTACAAAAGCGCTTCCAAGGAAGGGTGCTGGCTAGCAAGAGCTTTCAGTGCTGGCACTTTTCATCTCTGAGCAATTGCTCGATGTTTGCAATTTCTCAGCTCGTGTCTACGAGAAGGAAAGACAATGACCATGACGTTTGTTGGCTAGAGAAGCGCAAAGCCCCAGTGTTGCTGCGCCTGTGAAAGCGCTTCCAAGGAAGGGTGCTGGCTAGCAACAGCTTTCAGTGCTGGCACTTTTCATCTCTGAGCAATTGCTCGACGTTTGCAATTCCTCACCTGAGATCTCTTTAGAGTGCGCGAGAGGATGAGCAGAAGAGTAGGTGGCTAGAGAAGCCCAGAGCCCCACTGTTCTTAGGGCTACAAGAGCGTTTCCAAGGAAGGGTGCTGGCTAGCAAGAGCTTTCAGTGCTGGCACTTTTCATCTCTGAGCAATTGCTCGACGTTTGCAATTTCTCACCTGAGCTCTCTTTAGACTGCGCGAGAGGATGAGCAGAAGATTAGGTGGCTAGAGAAATACAGAGCCCCACTGTTCTTAGGCCTACAAGAGTGCTTCCAAGGAAGGGTGCTGGCTAGCAACAGCTTTCAGTGCTGGCACTTTTCATCTTTGAGTAATTGCTCGACGTTTGCAATTTCTCAGCTCTTATCTACGAGACGGAGAGATAGTGACCGTGACGTTTGGTGGGTAGAGAAGCGCAAAGCCCCAGTGTTGCTGCGCCTGTGAAAGCGCTTCCAAGGAAGGGTGCTGGCTAGCAAGAGCTTTCAGTGCTGCCACTTTTCATCTCTGAGCAATTGCTCGACGTTTGCAATTTCTCACCTGAGCTCTCTTTAGACTGCGCGAGAGGATGAGCAGAAGGTTAGGTGGCTAGAGAAGCCCAGAGCCCCAGTGTTGTTAGGGCTACAAAAGCGCTTCCAAGGAAGGGTGCTGGCTAGCCACAGCTTTCAGTGCTGGCACTTTTCATCTTTGAGTAATTGCTCGACGTTTGCAATTTCTCAGCTCTTATCTACGAGACGGAGAGATAGTGACCGTGACTTTTGGTGGCTAGAGAAGCGCAAAGCCCCAGTGTTGCTGCGCCTGTGAAAGCGCTTCCAAGGAAGGGTGCTGGCTAGCCACAGCTTTCAGTGCTGGCACTTTTCATCTCTGAGCAATTGCTCGACGTTTGCAATTTCTCACCTGAGCTCTCTTTTGACTGCGCGAGAGGATGAGCAGAAGATTAGGTGGCTAGAGAAGCCCAGAGCCGCAGTGTTCTTAGGCCTACAAAAGCGCTTCCAAGGAAGGGTGCTGGCTAGCAAGAGCTTTCAGTGCTGGCACTTTTCATCTCTGAGCAATTGCTCGACGTTTGCAATTTCTCAGCTCGTGTCTACGAGAAGGAAAGACAATGACCATGACGTTTGGTGGCTAGAGAAGCGCAAAGCCCCAGTGTTGCTGCGCCTGTGAAAGCGCTTCCAAGGAAGGGTGCTGGCTAGCAACAGCTTTCAGTGCTGGCACTTTTCATCTCTGAGCAATTGCTCGACGTTTGCAATTCCTCACCTGAGATCTCTTTAGACTGCGCGAGAGGATGAGCAGAAGAGTAGTTGGCTAGAGAAGCCCAGAGCCCCACTGTTCTTAGGGCTACAAGAGCGTTTCCAAGGAAGGGTGCTGGCTAGCAACAGCTTTCAGTGCTGGCACTTTTCATCTCTGAGCAATTGCTCGACGTTTGCAATCTCTCACCTGAGCTCTCTTTAGACTGCGCGAGAGGATGAGCAGAAGATTAGGTGGCTAGAGAAATACAGAGCCCCAGTGTTCTTAGGGCTACAAGAGCGTTTCCAAGGAAGGGGGCTGGCTAGCAACAGCTTTCAGTGCTGGCACTTTTCATCTCTGAGCAATTGCTCGACATTTGCAATTTCTCAGCTCTTATCTACCAGACGGAGAGATAGTGACCGTGACGTTTGGTGGGTAGAGAAGCGCAAAGCCCCACTGTTGCTGCGCCTGTGAAAGCGCTTCCAAGGAAGGGTGCTGGCTAGCAAGAGCTTTCAGTGCTGGCACTTTTCATCTCTGAGCAATTGCTTGACGTTTGCAATTTCTCACCTGAGCGCTCTTTAGACTGCGCGAGAGGATGAGCAGAAGATTAGGTGGCTAGAGAAGCGCAAAGCCCCAGTGTTCTTAGGCCTACAAAAGCGCTTCCAAGGAAGGGTGCTGGCTAGCAAGAGCTTTCAGTGCTGGCACTTTTCATCTCTGAGCAATTGCTCGACGTTTGCAATTTCTCAGCTCGTGTCTACGAGACGGAGAGATAGTGATCGTGACGTTTGGTGGGTAGCCAAGCGGAAAGCCCCAGTGTTGCTGCGCCTGTGAAAGCGCTTCCAAGGAAGGGTGCTGGCTAGCAAGAGCTTTCAGTGCTGGCACTTTTCATCTCTGAGCAATTGCTCGACGTTTGCAATTTCTCCCCTGAGCTCTCTTTAGACTGCACGAGAGGATGAGCAAAAGATTAGGTGGCTAGACAAGTCCAGAGCTTCGGAGTTCTTAGGCCTACAAAAGCGCTTCCAAGGAAGGGTGCTGGCTAGCCACAGCTTTCAGTGCTGGCAATTTTCATCTCTGAGCAATTGCTCGACGTTTGCAATTTTTCAGCTCTTATCTACGAGACGGAGAGATAGTGACCGTGACGTTTGGTGGGTAGAGAAGCGCAAAGCCCCAGTGTTGCTGCGCCTGTGAAAGCGCTTCCAAGGAAGGGTGCTGGCTAGCAAGAGCTTTCAGTGCTGGCACTTTTCATCTCTGAGCAATTGCTCGACGTTTGCAATTTCTCACCTGAGCTCTCTTTCGACTGCGCGAGAGGATGAGCAGAAGATTAGGTGGCTAGAGAAGCCCAGAGCCCCAGTGTTCTTAGGCCTACAAAAGCGCTTCCAAGGAAGGGTGCTGGCTAGCAAGAGCTTTCAGTGCTGGCACTTTTCATCTCTGAGCAATTGCTGGATGTTTGCAATTTCTCACCTGAGCTCTCTTTAGACTGCGCGAGAGGATGAGCAGAAGAGTAGGTGGCTAGAGAAGCCCAGAGCCCCAGTGTTCTTAGGCCTACAAAAGCGCTTCCAAGGAAGGGTGCTGGCTAGCAACAGCTTTCAGTGCTGGCACTTTTCATCTCTGAGCAATTGCTCGACATTTGCAATTTCTCGGCTCGTTTTTACGAGACGGAGAGATAGTGACCGTGATGTTTGGTGGGCAGAGAAGCGCGAAGCCCCAGTGTTGCTGCGCCTGTGAAAGCGCTTCCAAGGAAGGGTGCTGGCTAGCAAGAGCTTTCAGTGCTGGCACTTTTCATCTCTGAGCAATTGCTCGACGTTTGCAATTTCTCACCTGAGCTCTCTTTAGACTGCGCGAGAGGATGAGCAGAAGGTTAGGTGGCTAGAGAAGCGCAAAGCCCCAGTGTTCTTAGGGCTACAAAAGCGTTTCCAAGGAAGGGTGCTGGCTAGCAACAGCTTTCAGTGCTGGCACTTTTCATCTCTGAGCAATTGCTCGACGTTTGCAATTTCTCACCTGAGCGCTCTTTAGACTGCGCGAGAGGATGAGCAGAAGATTAGGTGGCTAGGGAAGCCCAGAGCCCCAGTGTTCTTAGGGCTACAAGAGCGTTTCCAAGGAAGGGGGCTGGCTAGCAACAGCTTTCAGTGCTGGCACTTTTCATCTCTGAGCAATTGCTCGACGTTTGCAATTTCTCAGCTCGTGTCTACGAGACGGAGAGATAGTGACCGTGATGTTTGGTGGGTACAGAAGCGCAAAGCCCCAGTGTTGCTGCGCCTGTGAAAGCGCTTCCAAGGAAGGGTGCTGGCTAGCAACAGCTTTCAGTGCTGGCACTTTTCATCTCTGAGCAATTGCTGGACGTTTGCAATTTCTCAACTGAGCTCTCTTTAGACTGCATGAGAGGATGAGCCAAAGATTAGGTGGCTAGAGAAGCCCAGAGCTTCGGAGTTCTTAGGGCTACAAAAGCGTTTCCAAGGAAGGGTGCTGGCTAGCCACAGCTTTCAGTGCTGCCACTTTTCATGTTTGAGTAATTGCTCGACGTTTGCAATTTCTCAGCTCTTATCTACCAGACGGAGAGATAGTGACCGTGACGTTTGGTGGCTAGAGAAGCGCAAAGCCCCAGTGTTGCTGCGCCTGTGAAAGCGCTTCCAAGGAAGGGTGCTGGCTAGCAACAGCTTTCAGTGCTGGCACTTTTCATCTCTGAGCAATTGCTCGACGTTTGCAATTTCTCACCTGAGCGCTCTTTTGACTGCGCGAGAGGATGAGCAGAAGATTAGGTGGCTAGAGAAGCCCAGAGCCCCAGTGTTCTTAGGCCTACAAAAGTGCTTCCAAGAAAGGGTGCTGGCTAGCAACAGCTTTCAGTGCTGGCAATTTTCATCTCTGAGCAATTGCTCGACGTTTGCAATTTCTCAGCTCGTGTCTACGAGAAGGAAAGACAATGACCATGACGTTTGGTGGGTAGAGAAGCGCAAAGCCCCAGTGTTGCTGCGCCTGTGAAAGCGCTTCCAAGGAAGGGTGCTGGCTAGCAACAGCTTTCAGTGCTGGCACTTTTCATCTCTGAGCAATTGCTCGACGTTTGCAATTTCTCACCTGAGCTCTCTTTTGACTGCGCGAGAGGATGAGCAGAAGATTAGGTGGCTAGAGAAGCCCAGAGCCGCAGTGTTCTTAGGCCTACAAAAGCGCTTCCAAGGAAGGGTGCTGGCTAGCAACAGCTTTCAGTGCTGGCACTTTTCATCTCTGAGCAATTGCTCGACGTTTGCAATTTCTCAGCTCGCGTCTACGAGAAGGAAAGACAATGACCATGACGTTTGGTGGCTAGAGAAGCGCAAAGCCCCAGTGTTGCTGCGCCTGTGAAAGCGCTTCCAAGGAAGGGTGCTGGCTAGCAACAGCTTTCAGTGCTGGCACTTTTCATCTCTGAGCAATTGCTCGACGTTTGCAATTTTTCAGCTCTTATCTACGAGACGGAGAGATAGTGACCGTGATGTTTGGTGGGTAGAGAAGCGCAAAGCCCCAGTGTTGCTGCGCCTGTGAAAGCGCTTCCAAGGAAGGGTGCTGCCTAGCAAGAGCTTTCAGTGCTGGCACTTTTCATCTCTGAGCAATTGCTGGACGTTTGCAATTTCTCATCTGAGCGCTCTTTAGACTGCGCGAGAGGATGAGCAGAAGATTAGGTGGCTAGAGATGCAAAGAGCCCCAGTGTTCTTAGGGCTACAAAAGCGCTTCCAAGGAAGGGTGCTGGCTAGCCACAGCTTTCAGTGCTGGCAATTTTCATCTCTGGCAATTGCTCGCCGTTTGCAATTTCTCAGCTCGTGTCTATGAGACAGAAAGAGAATGACCGTGATGTTTGGTGGGTAGAGAAGCGCAAAGCCCCAGTGTTGCTGCGCCTGTGAAAGCGCTTCCAAGGAAGGGTGCTGGCTAGCAACAGCTTTCAGTGCTGGCACTTTTCATCTCTGAGCAATTGCTCGACGTTTGCAATTTCTCAGCTCGTGTCTACGAGACAGAGTGATAGTGACCGTGATGTTTGGTGGGTAGAGAAGCGCAAAGCCCCACTGTTGCTGCCCCTGTGAAAGCGCTTCCAAGGAAGGGTGCTGGCTAGCAACAGCTTTCAGTGCTGGCACTTTTCATCTTTGAGCAATTGCTCGACGTTTGCAATTTCTCAGCTCTTATCTACGAGACGGAGAGATAGTGACCGTGACGTTTGGTGGGTAGAGAAGCGCAAAGCCCCAGTGTTGCTGCGCCTGTGAAAGCGCTTCCAAGGAAGGGTGCTGGCTAGCAACAGCTTTCAGTGCTGGCACTTTTCATCTCTGAGCAATTGCCCGACCTTTGCAATTTCTCACCTGAGCTCTCTTTTGACTGCGCGAGAGGATGAGCAGAAGAGTAGGTGGCTAGAGAAGCCCAGAGCCCCAGTGTTCTTAGGCCTACAAAAGCGCTTCCAAGGAAGGGTGCTGGCTAGCAACAGCTTTCAGTGCTGGCACTTTTCATCTCTGAGCAATTGCTCGACGTTTGCAATCTCTCACCTGAGCGCTCTTTAGACTGCGCGAGAGGATGAGCAGAAGATTAGGTGGCTAGAGAAATACAGAGCCCCAGTGTTCTTAGGCCTACAAGAGCGTTTACAAGGAAGGGTGCTGGCTAGCAACAGCTTTCAGTGCTGGCACTTTTCATCTCTGAGCAATTGCTCGACATTTGCAATTTCTCGGCTCGTTTTTACGAGACGGAGAGATAGTGACCGTGATGTTTGGTGGGCAGAGAAGCGCGAAGCCCCAGTGTTGCTGCGCCTGTGAAAGCGCTTCCAAGGAAGGGTGCTGGCTAGCCACAGCTTTCAGTGCTGGCACTTTTCATCTCTGAGCAATTGCTGGACGTTTGCAATCTCTCACCTGAGCTCTCTTTTGACTGCGCGAGAGGATGAGCAGAAGATTAGGTGGCTAGAGAAGCCCAGAGCCCCAGTGTTCTTAGGCCTACAAAAGCGCTTCCAAGGAAGGGTGCTGGCTAGCAACAGCTTTCAGTGCTGGCACTTTTCATCTCTGAGCAATTGCTCGACGTTTGCAATTTCTCAGCTCGTGTCTACGAGAAGGAAAGACAATGACCATGACGTTTGGTGGGTAGAGAA
Source organism: Sarcoramphus papa (assembly GCA_037962945.1). Taxonomy (NCBI): domain Eukaryota; kingdom Metazoa; phylum Chordata; class Aves; order Accipitriformes; family Cathartidae; genus Sarcoramphus; species Sarcoramphus papa. The sequence goes on from CM075586.1 coordinate 98,256,109, forward strand.
GCGCAAAGCCCCAGTGTTGCTGCGCCTGTGAAAGCGCTTCCAAGGAAGGGTGCTGGCTAGCAACAGCTTTCAGTGCTGGCACTTTTCCTCTCTGAGCAATTGCTCGACGTTTGCAATTCCTCACCTGAGATCTCTTTAGACTGCGCGAGAGGATGAGCAGAAGAGTAGGTGGCTAGAGAAGCCCAGAGCCCCAGTGTTCTTAGGGCTACAAGAGCGTTTCCAAGGAAGGGTGCTGGCTAGCAACAGCTTTCAGTGCTGGCACTTTTCATCTCTGAGCAATTGCTCGACATTTCCAATTTCTCAGCTCTTATCTACGAGACGGAGAGATAGTGACCGTGACGTTTGGTGGCTAGAGAAGCGCAAAGCCCGAGTGTTGCTGCGCCTGTGAAAGCGCTTCCAAGGAAGGGTGCTGGCTAGCAAGAGCTTTCAGTGCTGGCACTTTTCATCTCTGAGCAATTGCTTGACGTTTGCAATTTCTCACCTGAGCTCTCTTTAGACTGCGCGAGAGGATGAGCAGAAGATTAGGTGGCTAGAGAAGCGCAAAGCCCCAGTGTTCTTAGGCCTACAAAAGCGCTTCCAAGGAAGGGTGCTGGCTAGCAAGAGCTTTCAGTGCTGGCACTTTTCATCTCTGAGCAATTGCTCGACGTTTGCAATTTCTCAGCTCGTGTCTACGAGACGGAGAGATAGTGATCGTGACGTTTGGTGGGTAGAGAAGCGCAAAGCCCCAGTGTTGCTGCGCCTGTGAAAGCGCTTCCAAGGAAGGGTGCTGGCTAGCAACAGCTTTCATTGCTGGCACTTTTCATCTCTGAGCAATTGCTCGACGTTTGCAATTTCTCACCTGAGCTCTCTTTAGACTGCGCGAGAGGATGAGCAGAAGGTTAGGTGGCTAGAGAAGCGCAAAGCCCCAGTGTTCTTAGGGCTACAAAAGCGCTTCCAAGGAAGGGTGCTGGCTAGCCACAGCTTTCAGTGCTGGCACTTTTCATGTTTGAGTAATTGCTCGACGTTTGCAATTTCTCAGCTCTTATCTACGAGACAGAGAGATAGTGACCGTGACGTTTGGTGGCTAGAGAAGCGCAAAGCCCCAGTGTTGCTGCGCCTGTGAAAGCGCTTCCAAGGAAGGGTGCTGGCTAGCAAGAGCTTTCAGTGCTGGCACTTTTCATCTCTGAGCAATTGCTCGACGTTTGCAATTTCTCACCTGAGCTCTCTTTAGACTGCGCGAGAGGATGAGCAAAAGATTAGGTGGCTAGAGAAGCCCAGAGCCCCACTGTTCTTAGGGCTACAAGAGCGTTTCCAAGGAAGGGTGCTGGCTAGCAACAGGTTTCAGTGCTGGCACTTTTCATCTCTGAGCAATTGCTCGACGTTTGCAATTTCTCAGCTCGTGTCTACGAGACGGAGAGATAGTGATCGTGACGTTTGGTGGGTAGCCAAGCGCAAAGCCCCAGTGTTGCTGCGCCTGTGAAAGCGCTTCCAAGGAAGGGTGCTGGCTAGCAACAGCTTTCAGTGCTGGCACTTTTCATCTCTGAGCAATTGCTCGACGTTTGCAATTTCTCACCTGAGCTCTCTTTTGACTGCGCGAGAGGATGAGCAGAAGATTAGGTGGCTAGAGAAGCGCAAAGCCCCAGTGTTCTTAGGGCTACAAAAGCGCTTCCAAGGAAGGGTGCTGGCTAGCAACAGCTTTCAGTGCTGGCACTTTTCATCTTTGAGTAATTGCTCGACGTTTGCAATTTCTCAGCTCTTATCTACGAGACGGAGAGATAGTGACCGTGACGTTTGGTGGCTAGAGAAGCGCAAAGCCCCAGTGTTGCTGCGCCTGTGAAAGCGCTTCCAAGGAAGGGTGCTGGCTAGCAAGAGCTTTCAGTGCTGGCACTTTTCATCTCTGAGCAATTGCTCGATGTTTGCAATTTCTCACCTGAGCTCTCTTTCGACTGCGCGAGAGGATGAGCAGAAGATTAGGTGGCTAGAGAAGCCCAGAGCCCCAGTGTTCTTAGGCCTACAAAAGCGCTTCCAAGGAAGGGTGCTGGCTAGCAAGAGCTTTCAGTGCTGGCACTTTTCATCTCTGAGCAATTGCTCGACGTTTGCAATTTCTCAGCTCGTGTCTACGAGAAGGAAAGACAATGACCATGACGTTTGTTGGCTAGAGAAGCGCAAAGCCCCAGTGTTGCTGCGCCTGTGAAAGCGCTTCCAAGGAAGGGGGCTGGCTAGCAACAGCTTTCAGTGCTGGCACTTTTCATCTCTGAGCAATTGCTCGACGTTTGCAATTCCTCACCTGAGATCTCTTTAGAGTGCGCGAGAGGATGAGCAGAAGAGTAGGTGGCTAGAGAAGCCCAGAGCCCCACTGTTCTTAGGGCTACAAGAGCGTTTCCAAGGAAGGGTGCTGGCTAGCAAGAGCTTTCAGTGCTGGCACTTTTCATCTCTGAGCAATTGCTCGACGTTTGCAATTTCTCCCCTGAGCTCTCTTTAGACTGCGCGAGAGGATGAGCAGAAGATTAGGTGGCTAGAGAAATACAGAGCCCTACTGTTCTTAGGCCTACAAGAGTGCTTCCAAGGAAGGGTGCTGGCTAGCAACAGCTTTCAGTGCTGGCACTTTTCATCTTTGAGTAATTGCTCGACGTTTGCAATTTCTCAGCTCTTATCTACGAGACGGAGAGATAGTGACCGTGACGTTTGGTGGGTAGAGAAGCGCAAAGCCCCAGTGTTGCTGCGCCTGTGAAAGCGCTTCCAAGGAAGGGTGCTGGCTAGCAAGAGCTTTCAGTGCTGGCACTTTTCATCTCTGAGCAATTGCTCGACGTTTGCAATTTCTCACCTGAGCTCTCTTTAGACTGCGCGAGAGGATGAGCAGAAGGTTAGGTGGCTAGAGAAGCCCAGAGCCCCAGTGTTGTTAGGGCTACAAAAGCGCTTCCAAGGAAGGGTGCTGGCTAGCCACAGCTTTCAGTGCTGGCACTTTTCATCTTTGAGTAATTGCTCGACGTTTGCAATTTCTCAGCTCTTATCTACGAGACGGAGAGATAGTGACCGTGACTTTTGGTGGCTAGAGAAGCGCAAAGCCCCAGTGTTGCTGCGCCTGTGAAAGCGCTTCCAAGGAAGGGTGCTGGCTAGCCACAGCTTTCAGTGCTGGCACTTTTCATCTCTGAGCAATTGCTCGACGTTTGCAATTTCTCACCTGAGCTCTCTTTTGACTGCGCGAGAGGATGAGCAGAAGATTAGGTGGCTAGAGAAGCCCAGAGCCCCAGTGTTCTTAGGCCTACAAAAGCGCTTCCAAGGAAGGGTGCTGGCTAGCAAGAGCTTTCAGTGCTGGCACTTTTCATCTCTGAGCAATTGCTCGACGTTTGCAATTTCTCAGCTCGTGTCTACGAGAAGGAAAGACAATGACCATGACGTTTGGTGGCTAGAGAAGCGCAAAGCCCCAGTGTTGCTGCGCCTGTGAAAGCGCTTCCAAGGAAGGGTGCTGGCTAGCAACAGCTTTCAGTGCTGGCACTTTTCATCTCTGAGCAATTGCTCGACGTTTGCAATTCCTCACCTGAGCTCTCTTTAGACTGCGCGAGAGGATGAGCAGAAGAGTAGTTGGCTAGAGAAGCCCAGAGCCCCACTGTTCTTAGGGCTACAAGAGCGTTTCCAAGGAAGGGTGCTGGCTAGCAACAGCTTTCAGTGCTGGCACTTTTCATCTCTGAGCAATTGCTCGACGTTTGCAATCTCTCACCTGAGCTCTCTTTAGACTGCGCGAGAGGATGAGCAGAAGATTAGGTGGCTAGAGAAATACAGAGCCCCAGTGTTCTTAGGGCTACAAGAGCGTTTCCAAGGAAGGGGGCTGGCTAGCAACAGCTTTCAGTGCTGGCACTTTTCATCTCTGAGCAATTGCTCGACATTTGCAATTTCTCAGCTCTTATCTACCAGACGGAGAGATAGTGACCGTGACGTTTGGTGGGTAGAGAAGCGCAAAGCCCCAGTGTTGCTGCGCCTGTGAAAGCGCTTCCAAGGAAGGGTGCTGGCTAGCAAGAGCTTTCAGTGCTGGCACTTTTCATCTCTGAGCAATTGCTTGACGTTTGCAATTTCTCACCTGAGCGCTCTTTAGACTGCGCGAGAGGATGAGCAGAAGATTAGGTGGCTAGAGAAGCGCAAAGCCCCAGTGTTCTTAGGCCTACAAAAGCGCTTCCAAGGAAGGGTGCTGGCTAGCAAGAGCTTTCAGTGCTGGCACTTTTCATCTCTGAGCAATTGCTCGACGTTTGCAATTTCTCAGCTCGTGTCTACGAGACGGAGAGATAGTGATCGTGACGTTTGGTGGGTAGCCAAGCGCAAAGCCCCAGTGTTGCTGCGCCTGTGAAAGCGCTTCCAAGGAAGGGTGCTGGCTAGCAAGAGCTTTCAGTGCTGGCACTTTTCATCTCTGAGCAATTGCTCGACGTTTGCAATTTCTCCCCTGAGCTCTCTTTAGACTGCACGAGAGGATGAGCAGAATATTAGATGGCTAGACAAGCCCAGAGCTTCGGAGTTCTTAGGGCTACAAAAGCGCTTCCAAGGAAGGGTGCTGGCTAGCAACAGCTTTCAGTGCTGGCAATTTTCATCTCTGAGCAATTGCTCGACGTTTGCAATTTTTCAGCTCTTATCTACGAGACGGAGAGATAGTGACCGTGACGTTTGGTGGGTAGAGAAGCGCAAAGCCCCAGTGTTGCTGCGCCTGTGAAAGCGCTTCCAAGGAAGGGTGCTGGCTAGCAACAGCTTTCAGTGCTGGCACTTTTCATCTCTGAGCAATTGCTCGACGTTTGCAATTTCTCACCTGAGCGCTCTTTAGAGTGCGCGAGAGGATGAGCAGAAGGTTAGGTGGATAGAGAAGCCCAGAGCCCCAGTGTTCTTAGGCCTACAAAAGCGCTTCCAAGGAAGGGTGCTGGCTAGCAAGAGCTTTCAGTGCTGGCACTTTTCATCTCTGAGCAATTGCTGGATGTTTGCAATTTCTCACCTGAGCTCTCTTTAGACTGCGCGAGAGGATGAGCAGAAGAGTAGGTGGCTAGAGAAGCCCAGAGCCCCAGTGTTCTTAGGCCTACAAAAGCGCTTCCAAGGAAGGGTGCTGGCTAGCAACAGCTTTCAGTGCTGGCACTTTTCATCTCTGAGCAATTGCTCGACATTTGCAATTTCTCGGCTCGTTTTTACGAGACGGAGAGATAGTGACCGTGATGTTTGGTGGGCAGAGAAGCGCGAAGCCCCAGTGTTGCTGCGCCTGTGAAAGCGCTTCCAAGGAAGGGTGCTGGCTAGCAAGAGCTTTCAGTGCTGGCACTTTTCATCTCTGAGCAATTGCTCGACGTTTGCAATTTCTCACCTGAGCTCTCTTTAGACTGCGCGAGAGGATGAGCAGAAGGTTAGGTGGCTAGAGAAGCGCAAAGCCCCAGTGTTCTTAGGGCTACAAAAGCGTTTCCAAGGAAGGGTGCTGGCTAGCAACAGCTTTCAGTGCTGGCACTTTTCATCTCTGAGCAATTGCTCGACGTTTGCAATTTCTCACCTGAGCGCTCTTTAGACTGCGCGAGAGGATGAGCAGAAGATTAGGTGGCTAGGGAAGCCCAGAGCCCCAGTGTTCTTAGGGCTACAAGAGCGTTTCCAAGGAAGGGGGCTGGCTAGCAACAGCTTTCAGTGCTGGCACTTTTCATCTCTGAGCAATTGCTCGACGTTTGCAATTTCTCAGCTCGTGTCTACGAGACGGAGAGATAGTGACCGTGATGTTTGGTGGGTACAGAAGCGCAAAGCCCCAGTGTTGCTGCGCCTGTGAAAGCGCTTCCAAGGAAGGGTGCTGGCTAGCAACAGCTTTCAGTGCTGGCACTTTTCATCTCTGAGCAATTGCTGGACGTTTGCAATTTCTCAACTGAGCTCTCTTTAGACTGCATGAGAGGATGAGCCAAAGATTAGGTGGCTAGAGAAGCCCAGAGCTTCGGAGTTCTTAGGGCTACAAAAGCGTTTCCAAGGAAGGGTGCTGGCTAGCCACAGCTTTCAGTGCTGCCACTTTTCATGTTTGAGTAATTGCTCGACGTTTGCAATTTCTCAGCTCTTATCTACCAGACGGAGAGATAGTGACCGTGACGTTTGGTGGCTAGAGAAGCGCAAAGCCCCAGTGTTGCTGCGCCTGTGAAAGCGCTTCCAAGGAAGGGTGCTGGCTAGCAACAGCTTTCAGTGCTGGCACTTTTCATCTCTGAGCAATTGCTCGACGTTTGCAATTTCTCACCTGAGCGCTCTTTTGACTGCGCGAGAGGATGAGCAGAAGATTAGGTGGCTAGAGAAGCCCAGAGCCCCAGTGTTCTTAGGCCTACAAAAGTGCTTCCAAGAAAGGGTGCTGGCTAGCAACAGCTTTCAGTGCTGGCAATTTTCATCTCTGAGCAATTGCTCGACGTTTGCAATTTCTCAGCTCGTGTCTACGAGAAGGAAAGACAATGACCATGACGTTTGGTGGCTAGAGAAGCGCAAAGCCCCAGTGTTGCTGCGCCTGTGAAAGCGCTTCCAAGGAAGGGTGCTGGCTAGCAACAGCTTTCAGTGCTGGCACTTTTCATCTCTGAGCAATTGCTCGACGTTTGCAATTTCTCACCTGAGCTCTCTTTTGACTGCGCGAGAGGATGAGCAGAAGATTAGGTGGCTAGAGAAGCCCAGAGCCGCAGTGTTCTTAGGCCTACAAAAGCGCTTCCAAGGAAGGGTGCTGGCTAGCAACAGCTTTCAGTGCTGGCACTTTTCATCTCTGAGCAATTGCTCGACGTTTGCAATTTCTCAGCTCGCGTCTACGAGAAGGAAAGACAATGACCATGACGTTTGGTGGGTAGAGAAGCGCAAAGCCCCAGTGTTGCTGCGCCTGTGAAAGCGCTTCCAAGGAAGGGTGCTGGCTAGCAAGAGCTTTCAGTGCTGGCACTTTTCATCTCTGAGCAATTGCTCGACGTTTGCAATTTTTCAGCTCTTATCTACGAGACGGAGAGATAGTGACCGTGATGTTTGGTGGGTAGAGAAGCGCAAAGCCCCAGTGTTGCTGCGCCTGTGAAAGCGCTTCCAAGGAAGGGTGCTGCCTAGCAAGAGCTTTCAGTGCTGGCACTTTTCATCTCTGAGCAATTGCTGGACGTTTGCAATTTCTCATCTGAGCGCTCTTTAGACTGCGCGAGAGGATGAGCAGAAGATTAGGTGGCTAGAGATGCAAAGAGCCCCAGTGTTCTTAGGGCTACAAAAGCGCTTCCAAGGAAGGGTGCTGGCTAGCCACAGCTTTCAGTGCTGGCAATTTTCATCTCTGGCAATTGCTCGCCGTTTGCAATTTCTCAGCTCGTGTCTATGAGACGGAAAGAGAATGACCGTGATGTTTGGTGGGTAGAGAAGCGCAAAGCCCCAGTGTTGCTGCGCCTGTGAAAGCGCTTCCAAGGAAGGGTGCTGGCTAGCAACAGCTTTCAGTGCTGGCACTTTTCATCTCTGAGCAATTGCTCGACGTTTGCAATTTCTCAGCTCGTGTCTACGAGACAGAGTGATAGTGACCGTGATGTTTGGTGGGTAGAGAAGCGCAAAGCCCCACTGTTGCTGCCCCTGTGAAAGCGCTTCCAAGGAAGGGTGCTGGCTAGCAACAGCTTTCAGTGCTGGCACTTTTCATCTTTGAGCAATTGCTCGACGTTTGCAATTTCTCAGCTCTTATCTACGAGACGGAGAGATAGTGACCGTGATGTTTGGTGGGTAGAGAAGCGCAAAGCCCCAGTGTTGCTGCGCCTGTGAAAGCGCTTCCAAGGAAGGGTGCTGGCTAGCAACAGCTTTCAGTGCTGGCACTTTTCATCTCTGAGCAATTGCCCGACCTTTGCAATTTCTCACCTGAGCTCTCTTTTGACTGCGCGAGAGGATGAGCAGAAGAGTAGGTGGCTAGAGAAGCCCAGAGCCGCAGTGTTCTTAGGCCTACAAAAGCGCTTCCAAGGAAGGGTGCTGGCTAGCAACAGCTTTCAGTGCTGGCACTTTTCATCTCGAGCAATTGCTCGACGTTTGCAATTTCTCAGCTCGTGTTTACGAGACAGAGAGATAGTGATCGTGACGTTTGGTGGGTAGAGAAGCGCAAAGCCCCAGTGTTGCTGCGCCTGTGAAAGCGCTTCCAAGGAAGGGTGCTGGCTAGGAAGAGCTTTCAGTGCTGGCACTTTTCATCTCTGAGCAATTGCTCGACGTTTGCAATTTCTCACCTGAGATCTCTTTAGACTGCGCGAGAGGATGAGCAGAAGAGTAGGTGGCTAGAGAAGCCCAGAGCCCCAGTGTTCTAAGGGCTACAAGAGCGCTTCCAAGGAAGGGTGCTGGCTAGCAACAGCTTTCAGTGCTGGCACTTTTCATCTCTGAGCAATTGCTCGACGTTTGCAATCTCTCACCTGAGCTCTCTTTAGACTGCGCGAGAGGATGAGCAGAATATTATGTGGCTAGAGAAGCCCAGAGCCCCACTGTTCTTAGGGCTACAAAAGCGCTTCCAAGGAAGGGTGCTGGCTAGCAACAGCTTTCAGTGCTGGCACTTTTCATCTCTGAGCAATTGCTCGACATTTGCAATTTCTCGGCTCGTTTTTACGAGACGGAGAGATAGTGACCGTGATGTTTGGTGGGCAGAGAAGTGCGAAGCCCCAGTGTTGCTGCTCCTGTGAAAGCGCTTCCAAGGAAGGGTGCTGGCTAGCAAGAGCTTTCAGTGCTGGCACTTTTCATCTCTGAGCAATTGCTCGACGTTTGCAATTTCTCACCTGAGCTCTCTTTAGACTGCGCGAGAGGATGAGCAGAAGATTAGGTGGCTAGAGAAGCCCAGAGCCCCACTGTTCTTAGGGCTACAAAAGCGCTTCCAAGGAAGGGTGCTGGCTAGCAAGAGCTTTCAGTGCTGGCACTTTTCATCTCTGAACAATTGCTCGACGTTTGCAACTTCTCACCTGAGCTCTCTTTAGACTGCGCGAGAGGATGAGCAGAAGATGAGGTGGCTAGAGAAGCCCAGAGCCCCAGTGTTCTTAGGGCTACAAAAGCGTTTCCAAGGAAGGGGGCTGGCTAGCAACAGCTTTCAGTGCTGGCACTTTTCATCTCTGAGCAATTGCTCGACGTTTGCAATTTCTCAGCTCGTGTCTACGAGACGGAGAGATAGTGATCGTGACGTTTGGTGGGTAGCCAAGCGCAATGCCCCAGTGTTGCTGCGCCTGTGAAAGCGCTTCCAAGGAAGGGTGCTGGCTAGCAAGAGCTTTCAGTGCTGGCACTTTTCATCTCTGAACAATTGCTCGACGTTTGCAACTTCTCACCTGAGCTCTCTTTAGACTGCGCGAGAGGATGAGCAGAAGGTTAGGTGGCTAGAGAAGCCCAGAGCCCCAGTGTTCTAAGGGCTACAAGAGCGCTTCCAAGGAAGGGTGCTGGCTAGCCACAGCTTTCAGTGCTGGCACTTTTCATCTCTGAGCAATTGCTCGACGTTTGCAATTTCTCAGCTCTTTTCTACGAGATGGAGAGATAGTGACCGTGACGTTTGGTGGCTAGAGAAGCGCAAAGCCCCAGTGTTGCTGCGCCTGTGAAAGCGCTTCCAAGGAAGGGTGCTGGCTAGCAACAGCTTTCAGTGCTGGCACTTTTCATCTCTGAGCAATTGCTGGATGTTTGCAATTTCTCACCTGAGCTCTCTTTAGACTGCGCGAGAGGATGAGCAGAAGATTAGGTGGCTAGAGAAGCCCAGAGCCCCAGTGTTCTTAGGCCTACAAAAGCGCTTCCAAGGAAGGGTGCTGGCTAGCAACAGCTTTCAGTGCTGGCACTTTTCATCTCGGAGCAATTGCTTGACGTTTGCAATTTCTCAGCTCGTGTCTACGAGAAGGAAAGACAATGACCATGACGTTTGGTGGGTAGAGAAGCGCAAAGCCCCAGTGTTGCTGCGCCTGTGAAAGCGCTTCCAAGGAAGGGTGCTGGCTAGCAACAGCTTTCAGTGCTGCCACTTTTCATCTCTGAGCAATTGCTCGACGTTTGCAATTCCTCACCTGAGATCTCTTTAGACTGCGCGAGAGGATGAGCAGAAGAGTAGGTGGCTAGAGAAGCCCAGAGCCCCACTGTTCTTAGGGCTACAAGAGCGTTTCCAAGGAAGGGTGCTGGCTAGCAACAGCTTTCAGTGCTGGCACTTTTCATCTCTGAGCAATTGCTCGACGTTTGCAATCTCTCACCTGAGCTCTCTTTTGACTGCGCGAGAGGATGAGCAGAAGATTAGGTGGCTAGAGAAGCCCAGAGCCCCAGTGTTCTTAGGCCTACAAGAGTGCTTCCAAGGAAGGGTGCTGGCTAGCCACAGCTTTCAGTGCTGGCACTTTTCATCTCTGAGCAATTGCTCGACATTTGCAATTTCTCAGCTCGTGCCTACGAGATGGAGAGATAGTGACCATGACGTTTGGTGGCTAGAGAAGCGCAAAGCCCCAGTGTTGCTGTGCCTGTGAAAGCGCTTCCAAGGAAGGGTGCTGGCTAGCAACAGCTTTCAGTGCTGGCACTTTTCATCTCTGAGCAATTGCTCGACATTTGCAATTTCTCGGCTCGTTTTTACGAGACGGAGAGATAGTGACCGTGATGTTTGGTGGGCAGAGAAGCGCGAAGCCCCAGTGTTGCTGCTCCTGTGAAAGCGCTTCCAAGGAAGGGTGCTGGCTAGCAAGAGCTTTCAGTGCTGGCACTTTTCATCTCTGAGCAATTGCTCGACGTTTGCAATTTCTCACCTGAGCTCTCTTTAGACTGCGCGAGAGGATGAGCAGAAGATTAGGTGGCTAGAGAAGCCCAGAGCCCCACTGTTCTTAGGGCTACAAAAGCGCTTCCAAGGAAGGGTGCTGGCTAGCAAGAGCTTTCAGTGCTGGCACTTTTCATCTCTGAACAATTGCTCGACGTTTGCAACTTCTCACCTGAGCTCTCTTTAGACTGCGCGAGAGGATGAGCAGAAGATGAGGTGGCTAGAGAAGCCCAGAGCCCCAGTGTTCTTAGGGCTACAAAAGCGTTTCCAAGGAAGGGGGCTGGCTAGCAACAGCTTTCAGTGCTGGCACTTTTCATCTCTGAGCAATTGCTCGACGTTTGCAATTTTTCAGCTCTTATCTACGAGACGGAGAGATAGTGACCGTGAAGTTTGGTGGGTAGAGAAGCGCAAAGCCCCAGTGTTGCTGCGCCTGTGAAAGCGCTTCCAAGGAAGGGTGCTGGCTAGCAAGAGCTTTCAGTGCTGGCACTTTTCATCTCTGAGCAATTGCTCGACGTTTGCAATTTCTCCCCTGAGCTCTCTTTAGACTGCGCGAGAGGATGAGCAGAAGATTAGGTGGCTAGAGAAGCCCAGAGCCCCACTGTTCTTAGGGCTACAAGAGCGTTTCCAAGGAAGGGTGCTGGCTAGCAACAGCTTTCAGTGCTGGCACTTTTCATCTCTGAGCAATTGCTCGACGTTTGCAATTTCTCAGCTCGTGTCTACGAGACGGAGAGATAGTGATCGTGACGTTTGGTGGGTAGCCAAGCGCAAAGCCCCAGTGTTGCTGCGCCTGTGAAAGCGCTTCCAAGGAAGGGTGCTGGCTAGCAACAGCTTTCAGTGCTGGCACTTTTCATCTCTGAGCAATTGCTCGACGTTTGCAATTTCTCACCTGAGCTCTCTTTAGACTGCACGAGAGGATGAGCAAAAGATTAGGTGGCTAGAGAAGCCCAGAGCTTCGGAGTTCTTAGGGCTACAAAAGCGTTTCCAAGGAAGGGTGCTGGCTAGCAACAGCTTTCAGTGCTGCCACTTTTCATGTTTGAGTAATTGCTCGACGTTTGCAATTTCTCAGCTCTTATCTACGAGACAGAGAGATAGTGACCGTGACGTTTGGTGGCTAGAGAAGCGCAAAGCCCCAGTGTTGCTGCGCCTGTGAAAGCGCTTCCAAGGAAGGGTGCTGGCTAGCAACAGCTTTCAGTGCTGGCACTTTTCATCTCTGAGCAATTGCTCGACGTTTGCAATTTCTCACCTGAGCTCTCTTTTGACTGCGCGAGAGGATGAGCAGAAGATTAGGTGGCTAGAGAAATACAGAGCCCCACTGTTCTTAGGCCTACAAAAGCGCTTCCAAGGAAGGGTGCTGGCTAGCAACAGCTTTCAGTGCTGGCACTTTTCATCTCTGAGCAATTGCTCGACGTTTGCAATTTCTCAGCTCGTGTCTACGAGAAGGAAAGACAATGACCATGACGTTTGGTGGGTAGAGAAGCGCAAAGCCCCAGTGTTGCTGCGCCTGTGAAAGCGCTTCCAAGGAAGGGGGCTGGCTAGCAACAGCTTTCAGTGCTGCCACTTTTCATCTCTGAGCAATTGCTCGACGTTTGCAATTCCTCACCTGAGATCTCTTTAGACTGCGCGAGAGGATGAGCAGAAGAGTAGGTGGCTAGAGAAGCCCAGAGCCCCAGTGTTCTTAGGGCTACAAGAGCGTTTCCAAGGAAGGGTGCTGGCTAGCAACAGCTTTCAGTGCTGGCACTTTTCATCTCTGAGCAATTGCTCGACGTTTGCAATCTCTCACCTGAGCTCTCTTTTGACTGCGCGAGAGGATGAGCAGAAGATTAGGTGGCTAGAGAAGCCCAGAGCCCCAGTGTTCTTAGGCCTACAAGAGTGCTTCCAAGGAAGGGTGCTGGCTAGCCACAGCTTTCAGTGCTGGCACTTTTCATCTCTGAGCAATTGCTCGACGTTTGCAATTTCTCAGCTCTTTTCTACGAGATGGAGAGATAGTGACCGTGATGTTTGGTGGCTAGAGAAGCGCAAAGCCCCAGTGTTGCTGTGCCTGTGAAAGCGCTTCCAAGGAAGGGTGCTGGCTAGCAACAGCTTTCAGTGCTGGCACTTTTCATCTCTGAGCAATTGCTTGACGTCTGCAATTTCTCAGCTCTTTTCTACGAGACGGAGAGATAGTGACCGTGACGTTTGGTGGGTAGAGAAGCGCAAAGCCCCAGTGTTGCTGCGTCTACAAAAGCGCTTCCAAGGAAGGGTGCTGGCTAGCAACAGCTTTCAGTGCTGGCACTTTTCATCTCTGAGCAATTGCTCGACGTTTGCAATCTCTCACCTGAGCTCTCTTTAGACTGTGCGAGAGGATGAGCAGAAGATTAGGTGGCTAGAGAAGCCCAGAGCCCCACTGTTCTTAGGGCTACAAAAGCGTTTCCAAGGAAGGGTGCTGGCTAGCAACAGCTTTCAGTGCTGGCACTTTTCATCTCTGAGCAATTGCTCGACGTTTGCAATTTTTCAGCTCGTGTCTACGAGACGGAGAGATAGTGATCGTGACGTTTGGTGGGTAGCCAAGCGCAAAGCCCCAGTGTTGCTGCGCCTGTGAAAGCGCTTCCAAGGAAGGGTGCTGGCTAGCAAGAGCTTTCAGTGCTGGCACTTTTCATCTCTGAGCAATTGCTGGACGTTTGCAATTTCTCACCTGAGCTCTCTTTAGACTGCGCGAGAGGATGAGCAGAAGATTAGGTGGCTAGAGAAGCCCAGAGACCCAGTGTGCTTAGGGCTACAAAAGCACTTCCAAGGAAGGGTGCTGGCTAGCAACAGCTTTCAGTGCTGGCACTTTTCATCTCTGAGCAATTGCTCGACGTTTGCAATTTTTCAGCTCTTATCTACGAGACGGAGAGATAGTGACCGTGATGTTTGGTGGGTAGAGAAGCGCAAAGCCCCAGTGTTGCTGCGCCTGTGAAAGCGCTTCCAAGGAAGGGTGCTGGCTAGCAAGAGCTTTCAGTGCTGGCACTTTTCATCTCTGAGCAATTGCTCGACGTTTGCAATTTCTCACCTGAGCGCTCTTTAGACTGCGCGAGAGGATGAGCAGAAGATTAGGTGGCTAGAGAAGCCCAGAGCCCCAGTGTTGTTAGGGCTACAAAAGCGCTTCCAAGGAAGGGTGCTGGCTAGCAACAGCTTTCAGTGCTGGCACTTTTCATCTCTGAGCAATTGCTCGACGTTTGCAATTTCTCACCTGAGCTCTCTTTAGACTGCGCGAGAGGATGAGCAGAAGATTAGGTGGCTAGAGAAGCCCAGAGCCCCACTGTTCTTAGGCCTACAAAAGCGCTTCCAAGGAAGGGTGCTGGCTAGCCACAGCTTTCAGTGCTGGCACTTTTCATCTTTGAGCAATTGCTCGACGTTTGCAATTTCTCAGCTCTTATCTACGAGACGGAGAGATAGTGACCGTGACGTTTGGTGGCTAGAGAAGCGCAAAGCCCCAGTGTTGCTGCGCCTGTGAAAGCGCTTCCAAGGAAGGGTGCTGGCTAGCAACAGCTTTCAGTGCTGGCACTTTTCATCTCTGAGCAATTGCTCGACGTTTGCAATCTCTCACCTGAGCTCTCTTTAGACTGCGCGAGAGGATGAGCAGAAGATTATGTGGCTAGAGAAGCCCAGAGCCCCAGTGATGTTAGGGCTACAAAAGCGCTTCCAAGGAAGGGTGCTGGCTAGCAACAGCTTTCAGTGCTGGCACTTTTCATCTCTGAGCAATTGCTCGACGTTTGCAATTTCTCGGCTCGTTTTTACGAGACGGAGAGATAGTGACCGTGATGTTTGGTGGGCAGAGAAGCGCGAAGACCCAGTGTTGCTGCGCCTGTGAAAGCGCTTCCAAGGAAGGGTGCTGGCTAGCAACAGCTTTCAGTGCTGCCACTTTTCATCTTTGAGTAATTGCTCGACGTTTGCAATTTCTCAGCTCGTGTCTACGAGACGGAGAGATAGTGACCGTGACGTTTGGTGGCTAGAGAAGCGCAAAGCCCCAGTGTTGCTGCGCCTGTGAAAGCGCTTCCAAGGAAGGGTGCTGGCTAGCAAGAGCTTTCAGTGCTGGCACTTTTCATCTCTGAGCAATTGCTCGATGTTTGCAATTTCTCACCTGAGCTCTCTTTAGACTGCGCGAGAGGATGAGCAGAAGATTAGGTGGCTAGAGAAGCCCAGAGCCCCAGTGTTCTTAGGGCTACAAAAGCGCTTCCAAGGAAGGGTGCTGGCTAGCCACAGCTTTCAGTGCTGGCACTTTTCATGTTTGAGTAATTGCTCGACGTTTGCAATTTCTCAGCTCTTATCTACGAGACAGAGAGATAGTGACCGTGACGTTTGGTGGCTAGAGAAGCGCAAAGCCCCAGTGTTGCTGCGCCTGTGAAAGCGCTTCCAAGGAAGGGTGCTGGCTAGCAAGAGCTTTCAGTGCTGGCACTTTTCATCTCTGAGCAATTGCTCGACGTTTGCAATTTCTCACCTGAGCTCTCTTTAGACTGCGCGAGAGGATGAGCAGAAGATTAGGTGGCTAGAGAAGCCCAGAGCCCCAGTGTTCTTAGGGCTACAAGAGCGTTTCCAAGGAAGGGTGCTGGCTAGCAACAGCTTTCAGTGCTGGCACTTTTCATCTCTGAGCAATTGCTCGACGTTTGCAATTTCTCAGCTCGTGTCTACGAGACGGAGAGGTAGTGATCGTGACGTTTGGTGGGTAGCCAAGCGCAAAGCCCCAGTGTTGCTGCGCCTGTGAAAGCGCTTCCAAGGAAGGGTGCTGGCTAGCAAGAGCTTTCAGTGCTGGCACTTTTCATCTCTGAGCAATTGCTCGACGTTTGCAATTTCTCACCTGAGCTCTCTTTTGACTGCGCGAGAGGATGAGCAGAAGGTTAGGTGGCTAGAGAAGCGCAAAGCCCCAGTGTTCTTAGGGCTACAAAAGCGCTTCCAAGGAAGGGTGCTGGCTAGCAACAGCTTTCAGTGCTGCCACTTTTCATCTTTGAGTAATTGCTCGACGTTTGCAATTTCTCAGCTCTTATCTACGAGACGGAGAGATAGTGACCGTGACGTTTGGTGGCTAGAGAAGCGCAAAGCCCCAGTGTTGCTGCGCCTGTGAAAGCGCTTCCAAGGAAGGGTGCTGGCTAGCAACAGCTTTCAGTGCTGGCACTTTTCATCTCTGAGCAATTGCTCGATGTTTGCAATTTCTCACCTGAGCTCTCTTTAGACTGCGCGAGAGGATGAGCAGAAGATTAGGTGGCTAGAGAAGCCCAGAGCCCCAGTGTTCTTAGGCCTACAAAAGCGCTTCCAAGGAAGGGTGCTGGCTAGCAACAGCTTTCAGTGCTGGCACTTTTCATCTCTGAGCAATTGCTCGACGTTTCCAATTTCTCAGCTCGTGTCTACGAGAAGGAAAGACAATGACCATGACGTTTGGTGGCTAGAGAAGCGCAAAGCCCCAGTGTTGCTGCGCCTGTGAAAGCGCTTCCAAGGAAGGGGGCTGGCTAGCAACAGCTTTCAGTGCTGGCACTTTTCATCTCTGAGCAATTGCTCGACGTTTGCAATTCCTCACCTGAGATCTCTTTAGACTGCGCGAGAGGATGAGCAGAAGAGTAGGTGGCTAGAGAAGCCCAGAGCCCCACTGTTCTTAGGGCTACAAGAGCGTTTCCAAGGAAGGGTGCTGGCTAGCAACAGCTTTCAGTGCTGGCACTTTTCATCTCTGAGCAATTGCTCGACGTTTGCAATCTCTCACCTGAGCTCTCTTTAGACTGCGCGAGAGGATGAGCAGAAGATTAGGTGGCTAGAGAAATACAGAGCCCCACTGTTCTTAGGCCTACAAGAGTGCTTCCAAGGAAGGGTGCTGGCTAGCAACAGCTTTCAGTGCTGGCACTTTTCATCTCTGAGCAATTGCTCGACATTTGCAATTTCTCAGCTCTTATCTACGAGACGGAGAGATAGTGACCGTGACGTTTGGTGGGTAGAGAAGCGCAAAGCCCCAGTGTTGCTGCGCCTGTGAAAGCGCTTCCAAGGAAGGGTGCTGGCTAGCCACAGCTTTCAGTGCTGGCACTTTTCATCTCTGAGCAATTGCTCGACGTTTGCAATTCCTCACCTGAGCTCTCTTTTGACTGCGCGAGAGGATGAGCAGAAGATTAGGTGGCTAGAGAAGCCCAGAGCCCCAGTGTTCTTAGGCCTACAAAAGCGCTTCCAAGGAAGGGTGCTGGCTAGCAACAGCTTTCAGTGCTGGCACTTTTCATCTCTGAGCAATTGCTCGACGTTTGCAATTTCTCAGCTCGTGTCTACGAGAAGGAAAGACAATGACCATGACGTTTGGTGGCTAGAGAAGCGCAAAGCCCCAGTGTTGCTGCGCCTGTGAAAGCGCTTCCAAGGAAGGGGGCTGGCTAGCAACAGCTTTCAGTGCTGGCACTTTTCATCTCTGAGCAATTGCTCGACGTTTGCAATTTCTCCCCTGAGCTCTCTTTAGACTGCGCGAGAGGATGAGCAGAAGAGTAGGTGGCTAGAGAAGCCCAGAGCCCCACTGTTCTTAGGCCTACAAGAGCGTTTCCAAGGAAGGGTGCTGGCTAACAACAGCTTTCAGTGCTGGCACTTTTCATCTCTGAGCAATTGCTCGACGTTTGCAATCTCTCACCTGAGCTCTCTTTAGACTGCGCGAGAGGATGAGCAGAAGATTAGGTGGCTAGAGAAATACAGAGCCCCAGTGTTCTTAGGCCTACAAAAGCGTTTCCAAGGAAGGGTGCTGGCTAGCAACAGCTTTCAGTGCTGGCACTTTTCATCTCTGAGCAATTGCTCGACATTTGCAATTTCTCAGCTCTTATCTACGAGACGGAGAGATAGTGACCGTGACGTTTGGTGGGTAGAGAAGCGCAAAGCCCCAGTGTTGCTGCGCCTGTGAAAGCGCTTCCAAGGAAGGGTGCTGGCTAGCAAGAGCTTTCAGTGCTGGCACTTTTCATCTCTGAGCAATTGCTTGACGTTTGCAATTTCTCACCTGAGCTCTCTTTAGACTGCGCGAGAGGATAAGCAGAAGATTAGGTGGCTAGAGAAGCGCAAATCCCCAGTGTTCTTAGGCCTACAAAAGCGCTTCCAAGGAAGGGTGCTGGCTAGCAACAGCTTTCAGTGCTGGCACTTTTCATCTCTGAGCAATTGCTCGACGTTTGCAATTTCTCAGCTCGTGTCTACGAGACGGAGAGATAGTGACCGTGAAGTTTGGTGGGTAGCCAAGCGCAAAGCCCCAGTGTTGCTGCGCCTGTGAAAGCGCTTCCAAGGAAGGGTGCTGGCTAGCAAGAGCTTTCAGTGCTGGCACTTTTCATCTCTGAGCAATTGCTCGACGTTTGCAATTTCTCCCCTGAGCTCTCTTTAGACTGCACGAGAGGATGAGCAAAAGATTAGGTGGCTAGAGAAGCCCAGAGCTTCGGAGTTCTTAGGGCTACAAAAGCGCTTCCAAGGAAGGGTGCTGGCTAGCCACAGCTTTCAGTGCTGGCAATTTTCATCTCTGAGCAATTGCTCGACGTTTGCAATTTTTCAGCTCTTATCTACGAGACTGAGAGATAGTGACCGTGACGTTTGGTGGCTAGAGAAGCGCAAAGCCCCAGTGTTGCTGCGCCTGTGAAAGCGCTTCCAAGGAAGGGTGCTGGCTAGCAAGAGCTTTCAGTGCTGGCACTTTTCATCTCTGAGCAATTGCTCGACGTTTGCAATCTCTCACCTGAGCTCTCTTTAGACTGCGCGAGAGGATGAGCAGAAGGTTAGGTGGCTAGAGAAGCCCAGAGCTTCGGAGTTCTTAGGGCTACAAAAGCGCTTCCAAGGAAGGGTGCTGGCTAGCCACAGCTTTCAGTGCTGGCAATTTTCATCTCTGAGCAATTGCTCGACGTTTGCAATTTTTCAGCTCTTATCTACGAGACAGAGAGATAGTGACCGTGATGTTTGGTGGCTAGAGAAGCGCAAAGCCTCAGTGTTGCTGCGCCTGTGAAAGCGCTTCCAAGGAAGGGTGCTGGCTAGCAAGAGCTTTCAGTGCTGGCACTTTTCATCTCTGAGCAATTGCTCGACGTTTGCAATTTCTCCCCTGAGCTCTCTTTAGACTGCGCGAGAGGATGAGCAGAAGAGTAGGTGGCTAGAGAAGCCCAGAGCCCCACTGTTCTTAGGCCTACAAGAGCGTTTCCAAGGAAGGCTGCTGGCTAGCAACAGCTTTCAGTGCTGGCACTTTTCATCTCTGAGCAATTGCTCGACGTTTGCAATCTCTCACCTGAGCGCTCTTTAGACTGCGCGAGAGGATGAGCAGAAGATTAGGTGGCTAGGGAAGCCCAGAGCCCCAGTGTTCTTAGGGCTACAAAAGCGCTTCCAAGGAAGGGTGCTGGCTAGCAACAGCTTTCAGTGCTGGCACTTTTCATCTCTGAGCAATTGCTCGACATTTGCAATTTCTCAGCTCTTTTCTACGAGACAGAGAGATAGTGACCGTGACGTTTGGTGGGTAGAGAAGCGCAAAGCCCCAGTGTTGCTGCGCCTGTGAAAGCGCTTCCAAGGAAGGGTGCTGGCTAGCAAGAGCTTTCAGTGCTGGCACTTTTCATCTCTGAGCAATTGCTCGACCTTTGCAATTTCTCACCTGAGCTCTCTTTAGAGTGCGCGAGAGGATGAGCAGAAGATTAGGTGGCTAGAGAAGCGCAAAGCCCCAGTGTTCTTAGGCCTACAAAAGCGCTTCCAAGGAAGGGTGCTGGCTAGCAACAGCTTTCAGTGCTGGCACTTTTCGTCTCTGAGCAATTGCTCGACGTTTCCAATTTCTCAGCTCGTGTCTACGAGACAGAGAGATAGTGACCGTGACGTTTGGTGGGTAGCCAAGCGCAAAGCCCCAGTGTTGCTGCGCCTGTGAAAGCGCTTCCAAGGAAGGGTGCTGGCTAGCAAGAGCTTTCAGTGCTGGCACTTTTCATCTCTGAGCAATTGCTCGACATTTGCAATTTCTCCCCTGAGCTCTCTTTAGACTGCACGAGAGGATGAGCAGAAGATTAGGTGGCTAGAGAAGCCCAGAGCTTCGTGGTTCTTAGGGCTACAAAAGCGTTTCCAAGGAAGGGTGCTGGCTAGCCACAGCTTTCAGTGCTGGCAATTTTCATCTCTGAGCAATTGCTCGACGTTTGCAATTTTTCAGCTCTTATCTACCAGACGGAGAGATAGTGACCGTGACGTTTGGTGGGTATAGAAGCGCAAAGCCCCAGTGTTGCTGCGCCTGTGAAAGCGCTTCCAAGGAAGGGTGCTGGCTAGCAACAGCTTTCAGTGCTGGCACTTTTCATCTCTGAGCAATTGCTGGACGTTTGCAATTTCTCCCCTGAGCTCTCTTTAGAGTGCGCGAGAGGATGAGCAGAAGATTAGGTGGCTAGAGAAGCCCAGAGCCCCAGTGTTCTTAGGGCTACAAGAGCGCTTCCAAGGAAGGGTGCTGGCTAGCAAGAGCTTTCAGTGCTGGCACTTTTCATCTCTGAGCAATTGCTCGACGTTTGCAATTTCTCACCTGAGCGCTCTTTAGACTGCGCGAGAGGATGAGCAGAAGAGTAGGTGGCTAGAGAAGCCCAGAGCCCCAGTGTTCTTAGGCCTACAAAAGCGCTTCCAAGGAAGGGTGCTGGCTAGCAACAGCTTTCAGTGCTGGCACTTTTCATCTCTGAGCAATTGCTGGATGTTTGCAATTTCTTACCTGAGCTCTCTTTAGACTGCGCGAGAGGATGAGCAGAAGATTAGGTGGCTAGAGAAGCCCAGAGCCCCAGTGTTCTTAGGCCTACAAAAGTGCTTCCAAGGAAGGGTGCTGGCTAGCCACAGCTTTCAGTGCTGGCACTTTTCATGTTTGAGTAATTGCTCGACGTTTGCAATTTCTCAGCTCGTGTCTACGAGACAGAGAGATAGTGACCGTGATGTTTGGTGGCTAGAGAAGCGCAAAGCCCCAGTGTTGCTGCGCCTGTGAAAGCGCTTCCAAGGAAGGGTGCTGGCTAGCAACAGCTTTCAGTGCTGGCACTTTTCATCTCTGAGCAATTGCTGGACGTTTGCAATTTCTCCCCTGAGCTCTCTTTAGAGTGCGCGAGAGGATGAGCAGAAGAGTAGGTGGCTAGAGAAGCCCAGAGCCCCAGTGTTCTTAGGGCTACAAGAGCGTTTCCAAGGAAGGGTGCTGGCTAGCAACAGCTTTCAGTGCTGGCACTTTTCATCTCTGAGCAATTGCTCGACGTTTGCAATCTCTCACCTGAGCGCTCTTTAGACTGCGCGAGAGGATGAGCAGAAGATTAGGTGGCTAGAGAAATACAGAGCCCCAGTGTTCTTAGGGCTACAAGAGCGTTTCCAAGGAAGGGTGCTGGCTAGCAACAGCTTTCAGTGCTGGCACTTTTCATCTCTGAGCAATTGCTCGACATTTGCAATTTCTCAGCTCTTTTCTACGAGACGGAGAGATAGTGACCGTGACGTTTGGTGGGTAGCCAAGCGCAAAGCCCCAGTGTTGCTGCGCCTGTGAAAGCGCTTCCAAGGAAGGGTGCTGGCTAGCAAGAGCTTTCAGTGCTGGCACTTTTCATCTCTGAGCAATTGCTCGACGTTTGCAATTTCTCACCTGAGCTTTCTTTAGACTGCGCGAGAGGATGAGCAGAAGATTAGGTGGCTAGAGAAGCCCAGAGCCGCAGTGTTCTTAGGCCTACAAGAGTGCTTCCAAGGAAGGGTGCTGGCTAGCCACAGCTTTCAGTGCTGGCACTTTTCATGTTTGAGTAATTGCTCGACGTTTGCAATTTCTCAGCTCTTATCTACGAGACAGAGAGATAGTGACCGTGACGTTTGGTGGCTAGAGAAGCGCAAAGCCCCAGTGTTGCTGCGCCTGTGAAAGCGCTTCCAAGGAAGGGTGCTGGCTAGCAACAGCTTTCAGTGCTGGCACTTTTCATCTCTGAGCAATTGCTCGACGTTTGCAATCTCTCACCTGAGCTCTCTTTTGACTGCGCGAGAGGATGAGCAGAAGATTAGGTGGCTAGAGAAGCCCAGAGCCCCAGTGTTCTAAGGCCTACAAAAGCGCTTCCAAGGAAGGGTGCTGGCTAGCAACAGCTTTCAGTGCTGGCACTTTTCATCTCTGAGCAATTGCTCGACGTTTGCAATCTCTCACCTGAGCTCTCTTTAGACTGCGCGAGAGGATGAGCAGAAGATTAGGTGGCTAGAGAAGCCCAGAGCCCCAGTGTTCTTAGGCCTACAAGAGTGCTTCCAAGGAAGGGTGCTGGCTAGCAACAGCTTTCAGTGCTGGCACTTTTCATCTCTGAGCAATTGCTCGACATTTGCAATTTCTCAGCTCTTATCTACGAGACGGAGAGATAGTGACCGTGACGTTTGGTGGCTAGAGAAGCGCAAAGCCCCAGTGTTGCTGCGCCTGTGAAAGCGCTTCCAAGGAAGGGTGCTGGCTAGCAAGAGCTTTCAGTGCTGGCACTTTTCATCTCTGAGCAATTGCTCGACGTTTGCAATTTCTCACCTGAGCTCTCTTTAGACTGCGCGAGAGGATGAGCAGAAGGTTAGGTGGCTAGAGAAGCGCAAAGCCCCAGTGTTCTTAGGCCTACAAAAGCGCTTCCAAGGAAGGGTGCTGGCTAGCAACAGCTTTCAGTGCTGGCACTTTTCATCTCTGAGCAATTGCTGGATGTTTGCAATTTCTCACCTGAGCTCTCTTTAGACTGCGCGAGAGGATGAGCAGAAGATTAGGTGGCTAGAGAAGCCCAGAGCCCCAGTGTTCTTAGGCCTACAAAAGCGCTTCCACGGAAGGGTGCTGGCTAGCCACAGCTTTCAGTGCTGGCACTTTTCATGTTTGAGTAATTGCTCGACGTTTGCAATTTCTCAGCTCTTATCTACGAGACGGAGAGATAGTGACCGTGACATTTGGTGGCTAGAGAAGCGCAAAGCCCCAGTGTTGCTGCGCCTGTGAAAGCGCTTCCAAGGAAGGGTGCTGGCTAGCAAGAGCTTTCAGTGCTGGCACTTTTAATCTCTGAGCAATTGCCCGACCTTTGCAATTTCTCACCTGAGCTCTCTTTTGACTGCGCGAGAGGATGAGCAGAAGATTAGGTGGCTAGAGAAGCCCAGAGCCGCAGTGTTCTTAGGCCTACAAAAGCGCTTCCAAGGAAGGGTGCTGGCTAGCAACAGCTTTCAGTGCTGGCACTTTTCATCTCTGAGCAATTGCTCGACGTTTGCAATTTCTCAGCTCGTGTCTACGAGAAGGAAAGACAATGACCATGACGTTTGTTGGCTAGAGAAGCGCAAAGCCCCAGTGTTGCTGCGCCTGTGAAAGCGCTTCCAAGGAAGGGTGCTGGCTAGCAAGAGCTTTCAGTGCTGGCACTTTTCATCTCTGAGCAATTGCTCGACGTTTGCAATTCCTCACCTGAGATCTCTTTAGAGTGCGCGAGAGGATGAGCAGAAGAGTAGGTGGCTAGAGAAGCCCAGAGCCCCACTGTTCTTAGGGCTACAAGAGCGTTTCCAAGGAAGGGTGCTGGCTAGCAACAGCTTTCAGTGCTGGCACTTTTCATCTCTGAGCAATTGCTCGACATTTGCAATTTCTCAGCTCTTTTCTACGAGACGGAGAGATAGTGACCGTGACGTTTGGTGGGTAGCCAAGCGCAAAGCCCCAGTGTTGCTGCGCCTGTGAAAGCGCTTCCAAGGAAGGGTGCTGGCTAGCAAGAGCTTTCAGTGCTGGCACTTTTCATCTCTGAGCAATTGCTGGACGTTTGCAATTTCTCCCCTGAGCTCTCTTTAGACTGCACGAGAGGATGAGCAAAAGATTAGGTGGCTAGAGAAGCCCAGAGCTTCGGAGTTCTTAGGGCTACAAAAGCGTTTCCAAGGAAGGGTGCTGGCTAGCCACAGCTTTCAGTGCTGGCACTTTTCATGTTTGAGTAATTGCTCGACGTTTGCAATTTCTCAGCTCTTATCTACGAGACAGAGAGATAGTGACCGTGATGTTTGGTGGCTAGAGAAGCGCAAAGCCCCAGTGTTGCTGCGCCTGTGAAAGCGCTTCCAAGGAAGGGTGCTGGCTAGCAAGAGCTTTCAGTGCTGGCACTTTTCATCTCTGAGCAATTGCTCGACGTTTGCAATTTCTCACCTGAGCTCTCTTTAGAGTGCGCGAGAGGATGAGCAGAAGATTAGGTGGCTAGAGAAGCCCAGAGCCCCAGTGTTCTTAGGCCTACAAAAGCGCTTCCAAGGAAGGGTGCTGGCTAGCAACAGCTTTCAGTGCTGGCACTTTTCATCTCTGAGCAATTGCTCGACGTTTGCAATTTCTCAGCTCGTGTCTACGAGAAGGAAAGACAATGACCATGACGTTTGGTGGGTAGAGAAGCGCAAAGCCCCAGTGTTGCTGCGCCTGTGAAAGCGCTTCCAAGGAAGGGTGCTGGCTAGCAACAGCTTTCAGTGCTGGCACTTTTCATCTCTGAGCAATTGCTCGACGTTTGCAATTCCTCACCTGAGATCTCCTTAGACTGCGCGAGAGGATGAGCAGAAGAGTAGGTGGCTAGAGAAATACAGAGCCGCAGTGTTCTTAGGGCTACAAAAGCACTTCCAAGGAAGGGTGCTGGCTAGCAACAGCTTTCAGTGCTAGCAATTTTCATCTCTGAGCAATTGCTCGACGTTTGCAATTTCTCAGCTCTTTTCTACGAGACGGAGAGATAGTGACCGTGACGTTTGGTGGGTAGAGTAGCGCAAAGCCCCAGTGTTGCTGCGCCTGTGAAAGCGCTTCCAAGGAAGGGTGCTGGCTAGCAAGAGCTTTCAGTGCTGGCACTTTTCATCTCTGAGCAATTGCTCGACGTTTGCAATTTCTCACCTGAGCGCTCTTTAGACTGCGCGAGAGGATGAGCAGAAGATTAGGTGGCTAGAGAAGCGCAAAGCCCCAGTGTTGCTGCGCCTGTGAAAGCGCTTCCAAGGAAGGGTGCTGGCTAGCAACAGCTTTCAGTGCTGGCACTTTTCATCTCTGAGCAATTGCTCGACGTTTGCAATTTCTCACCTGAGCTCTCTTTTGACTGCGCGACAGGATGAGCAGAAGGTTAGGTGGCTAGAGAAGCCCAGAGCCCCCCTGTTCTTAGGGCTACAAGAGTGTTTCCAAGGAAGGCTGCTGGCTAGCAACAGCTTTCAGTGCTGGCACTTTTCATCTCTGAGCAATTGCTCGACGTTTGCAATTTCTCAGCTCGTGTCTACGAGAAGGAAAGACAATGACCGTGACGTTTGGTGGCTAGAGAAGCGCAAAGCCCCAGTGTTGCTGCGCCTGTGAAAGCGCTTCCAAGGAAGGGTGCTGGCTAGCAACAGCTTTCAGTGCTGGCACTTTTCATCTCTGAGCAATTGCTGGACGTTTGCAATTTCTCACCTGAGCTCTCTTTAGACTGCGCGAGAGGATGAGCAGAAGATTAGGTGGCTAGAGAAGCCCAGAGCCCCAGTGTTCTAAGGCCTACAAAAGCGCTTCCAAGGAAGGGTGCTGGCTAGCAAGAGCTTTCAGTGCTGGCACTTTTCATCTCTGAGCAATTGCTCGACGTTTGCAATTTCTCAGCTCTTATCTACGAGACAGAGAGATAGTGACCGTGATGTTTGGTGGCTAGAGAAGCGCAAAGCCCCAGTGTTGCTGCGCCTGTGAAAGCGCTTCCAAGGAAGGGTGCTGGCTAGCAACAGCTTTCAGTGCTGGCACTTTTCATCTCTGAGCAATTGCTCGACGTTTGCAATTTCTCCCCTGAGCTCTCTTTAGAGTGCGCGAGAGGATGAGCAGAAGATTAGGTGGCTAGAGAAGCGCAAAGCCCCAGTGTTCTTAGGCCTACAAAAGCGCTTCCAAGGAAGGGTGCTGGCTAGCAACAGCTTTCAGTGCTGGCACTTTTCATCTCTGAGCAATTGCTCGACGTTTGCAATTTCTCAGCTCGTGTCTACGAGAAGGAAAGACAATGACCATGACGTTTGGTGGGTAGAGAAGCGCAAAGCCCCAGTGTTGCTGCGCCTGTGAAAGCGCTTCCAAGGAAGGGTGCTGGCTAGCAACAGCTTTCAGTGCTGGCACTTTTCATCTCTGAGCAATTGCTCGACGTTTGCAATTCCTCACCTGAGCTCTCCTTAGACTGCGCGAGAGGATGAGCAGAAGAGTAGGTGGCTAGAGAAATACAGAGCCGCAGTGTTCTTAGGGCTACAAAAGCACTTCCAAGGAAGGGTGCTGGCTAGCAACAGCTTTCAGTGCTAGCAATTTTCATCTCTGAGCAATTGCTCGACGTTTGCAATTTCTCAGCTCTTTTCTACGAGACGGAGAGATAGTGACCGTGACGTTTGGTGGGTAGAGTAGCGCAAAGCCCCAGTGTTGCTGCGCCTGTGAAAGCGCTTCCAAGGAAGGGTGCTGGCTAGCAAGAGCTTTCAGTGCTGGCACTTTTCATCTCTGAGCAATTGCTCGACGTTTGCAATTTCTCACCTGAGCGCTCTTTAGACTGCGCGAGAGGATGAGCAGAAGATTAGGTGGCTAGAGAAGCGCAAAGCCCCAGTGTTGCTGCGCCTGTGAAAGCGCTTCCAAGGAAGGGTGCTGGCTAGCAAGAGCTTTCAGTGCTGGCACTTTTCATCTCTGAGCAATTGCTGGACGTTTGCAATTTCTCACCTGAGCTCTCTTTTGACTGCGCGACAGGATGAGCAGAAGGTTAGGTGGCTAGAGAAGCCCAGACCCGCAGTGTTCTTAGGCCTACAAGAGTGTTTCCAAGGAAGGCTGCTGGCTAGCAACAGCTTTCAGTGCTGGCACTTTTCATCTCTGAGCAATTGCTCGACGTTTGCAATTTCTCAGCTCGTGTCTACGAGAAGGAAAGACAATGACCGTGACGTTTGGTGGCTAGAGAAGCGCAAAGCCCCAGTGTTGCTGCGCCTGTGAAAGCGCTTCCAAGGAAGGGTGCTGGCTAGCAACAGCTTTCAGTGCTGGCACTTTTCATCTCTGAGCAATTGCTCGACATTTGCAATCTCTCACCTGAGCTCTCTTTTGACTGCGCGAGAGGATGAGCAGAAGATTAGGTGGCTAGAGAAGCCCAGAGCCCCAGTGTTCTAAGGCCTACAAAAGCGCTTCCAAGGAAGGGTGCTGGCTAGCAAGAGCTTTCAGTGCTGGCACTTTTCATCTCTGAGCAATTGCTCGACGTTTGCAATTTCTCAGCTCGTGTCTATGAGAAGGAAAGACAATGACCATGACGTTTGGTGGCTAGAGAAGCGCAAAGCCCCAGTGTTGCTGCGCCTGTGAAAGCGCTTCCAAGGAAGGGTGCTGGCTAGCAAGAGCTTTCAGTGCTGGCACTTTTCATCTCTGAGCAATTGCTCGACGTTTGCAATTCCTCACCTGAGATCTCTTTAGAGTGCGCGAGAGGATGAGCAGAAGATTAGGTGGCTAGAGAAGCCCAGAGCCCCAGTGTTGTTAGGGCTACAAAAGCGCTTCCAAGGAAGGGTGCTGGCTAGCAACAGCTTTCAGTGCTGGCACTTTTCATCTCTGAGCAATTGCTCGACGTTTGCAATTTCTCACCTGAGCTCTCTTTAGACTGCGCGAGAGGATGAGCAGAAGATTAGGTGGCTAGAGAAGCCCAGAGCCCCACTGTTCTTAGGCCTACAAAAGCGCTTCCAAGGAAGGGTGCTGGCTAGCCACAGCTTTCAGTGCTGGCACTTTTCATCTTTGAGCAATTGCTCGACGTTTGCAATTTCTCAGCTCTTATCTACGAGACGGAGAGATAGTGACCGTGACGTTTGGTGGCTAGAGAAGCGCAAAGCCCCAGTGTTGCTGCGCCTGTGAAAGCGCTTCCAAGGAAGGGTGCTGGCTAGCAACAGCTTTCAGTGCTGGCACTTTTCATCTCTGAGCAATTGCTCGACGTTTGCAATCTCTCACCTGAGCTCTCTTTAGACTGCGCGAGAGGATGAGCAGAAGATTAGGTGGCTAGAGAAGCCCAGAGCCCCAGTGTTGTTAGGGCTACAAAAGCGCTTCCAAGGAAGGGTGCTGGCTAGCAACAGCTTTCAGTGCTGGCACTTTTCATCTCTGAGCAATTGCTCGACATTTGCAATTTCTCGGCTCGTTTTTACGAGACGGAGAGATAGTGACCGTGATGTTTGGTGGGCAGAGAAGCGCGAAGACCCAGTGTTGCTGCGCCTGTGAAAGCGCTTCCAAGGAAGGGTGCTGGCTAGCAACAGCTTTCAGTGCTGCCACTTTTCATCTTTGAGTAATTGCTCGACGTTTGCAATTTCTCAGCTCGTGTCTACGAGACGGAGAGATAGTGACCGTGACGTTTGGTGGCTAGAGAAGCGCAAAGCCCCAGTGTTGCTGCGCCTGTGAAAGCGCTTCCAAGGAAGGGTGCTGGCTAGCAAGAGCTTTCAGTGCTGGCACTTTTCATCTCTGAGCAATTGCTCGATGTTTGCAATTTCTCACCTGAGCTCTCTTTAGACTGCGCGAGAGGATGAGCAGAAGATTAGGTGGCTAGAGAAGCCCAGAGCCCCAGTGTTCTTAGGGCTACAAAAGCGCTTCCAAGGAAGGGTGCTGGCTAGCCACAGCTTTCAGTGCTGGCACTTTTCATGTTTGAGTAATTGCTCGACGTTTGCAATTTCTCAGCTCTTATCTACGAGACAGAGAGATAGTGACCGTGACGTTTGGTGGCTAGAGAAGCGCAAAGCCCCAGTGTTGCTGCGCCTGTGAAAGCGCTTCCAAGGAAGGGTGCTGGCTAGCAAGAGCTTTCAGTGCTGGCACTTTTCATCTCTGAGCAATTGCTCGACGTTTGCAATTTCTCCCCTGAGCTCTCTTTAGACTGCGCGAGAGGATGAGCAGAAGATTAGGTGGCTAGAGAAGCCCAGAGCCCCACTGTTCTTAGGGCTACAAGAGCGTTTCCAAGGAAGGGGGCTGGCTAGCAACAGCTTTCAGTGCTGGCACTTTTCATCTCTGAGCAATTGCTCGACGTTTGCAATTTCTCAGCTCGTGTCTACGAGACGGAGAGATAGTGATCGTGACGTTTGGTGGGTAGCCAAGCGCAAAGCCCCAGTGTTGCTGCGCCTGTGAAAGCGCTTCCAAGGAAGGGTGCTGGCTAGCAAGAGCTTTCAGTGCTGGCACTTTTCATCTCTGAGCAATTGCTCGACGTTTGCAATTTCTCACCTGAGCTCTCTTTTGACTGCGCGAGAGGATGAGCAGAAGGTTAGGTGGCTAGAGAAGCGCAAAGCCCCAGTGTTCTTAGGGCTACAAAAGCGCTTCCAAGGAAGGGTGCTGGCTAGCAACAGCTTTCAGTGCTGCCACTTTTCATCTTTGAGTAATTGCTCGACGTTTGCAATTTCTCAGCTCTTATCTACGAGACGGAGAGATAGTGACCGTGACGTTTGGTGGGTAGAGAAGCGCAAAGCCCCAGTGTTGCTGCGCCTGTGAAAGCGCTTCCAAGGAAGGGTGCTGGCTAGCAACAGCTTTCAGTGCTGGCACTTTTCATCTCTGAGCAATTGCTCGACGTTTGCAATTTCTCCCCTGAGCTCTCTTTAGACTGCACGAGAGGATGAGCAGAAGATTAGGTGGCTAGAGAAGCCCAGAGCCCCAGTGTTCTTAGGCCTACAAAAGCGCTTCCAAGGAAGGGTGCTGGCTAGCAACAGCTTTCAGTGCTGGCACTTTACATCTCTGAGCAATTGCTCGACGTTTCCAATTTCTCAGCTCGTGTCTACGAGAAGGAAAGACAATGACCATGACGTTTGGTGGCTAGAGAAGCGCAAAGCCCCAGTGTTGCTGCGCCTGTGAAAGCGCTTCCAAGGAAGGGGGCTGGCTAGCAACAGCTTTCAGTGCTGGCACTTTTCATCTCTGAGCAATTGCTCGACGTTTGCAATTCCTCACCTGAGATCTCTTTAGACTGCGCGAGAGGATGAGCAGAAGAGTAGGTGGCTAGAGAAGCCCAGAGCCCCACTGTTCTTAGGGCTACAAGAGCGTTTCCAAGGAAGGGTGCTGGCTAGCAACAGCTTTCAGTGCTGGCACTTTTCATCTCTGAGCAATTGCTCGACGTTTGCAATCTCTCACCTGAGCTCTCTTTAGACTGCGCGAGAGGATGAGCAGAAGATTAGGTGGCTAGAGAAATACAGAGCCCCACTGTTCTTAGGCCTACAAGAGTGCTTCCAAGGAAGGGTGCTGGCTAGCAACAGCTTTCAGTGCTGGCACTTTTCATCTCTGAGCAATTGCTCGACATTTGCAATTTCTCAGCTCTTATCTACGAGACGGAGAGATAGTGACCGTGACGTTTGGTGGCTAGAGAAGCGCAAAGCCCCAGTGTTGCTGCGCCTGTGAAAGCGCTTCCAAGGAAGGGTGCTGGCTAGCCACAGCTTTCAGTGCTGGCACTTTTCATCTCTGAGCAATTGCTCGACGTTTGCAATTCCTCACCTGAGCTCTCTTTTGACTGCGCGAGAGGATGAGCAGAAGATTAGGTGGCTAGAGAAGCCCAGAGCCCCAGTGTTCTTAGGCCTACAAAAGCGCTTCCAAGGAAGGGTGCTGGCTAGCAACAGCTTTCAGTGCTGGCACTTTTCATCTCTGAGCAATTGCTCGACGTTTGCAATTTCTCAGCTCGTGTCTACGAGAAGGAAAGACAATGACCATGACGTTTGGTGGCTAGAGAAGCGCAAAGCCCCAGTGTTGCTGCGCCTGTGAAAGCGCTTCCAAGGAAGGGGGCTGGCTAGCAAGAGCTTTCAGTGCTGGCACTTTTCATCTCTGAGCAATTGCTCGACGTTTGCAATTTCTCACCTGAGCTCTCTTTAGACTGCGCGAGAGGATGAGCAGAAGAGTAGGTGGCTAGAGAAGCCCAGAGCCCCACTGTTCTTAGGCCTACAAGAGCGTTTCCAAGGAAGGGTGCTGGCTAACAACAGCTTTCAGTGCTGGCACTTTTCATCTCTGAGCAATTGCTCGACGTTTGCAATCTCTCACCTGAGCTCTCTTTAGACTGCGCGAGAGGATGAGCAGAAGATTAGGTGGCTAGAGAAATACAGAGCCCCAGTGTTCTTAGGCCTACAAAAGCGTTTCCAAGGAAGGGTGCTGGCTAGCAACAGCTTTCAGTGCTGGCACTTTTCATCTCTGAGCAATTGCTCGACATTTGCAATTTCTCAGCTCTTATCTACGAGACGGAGAGATAGTGACCGTGACGTTTGGTGGGTAGAGAAGCGCAAAGCCCCAGTGTTGCTGCGCCTGTGAAAGCGCTTCCAAGGAAGGGTGCTGGCTAGCAAGAGCTTTCAGTGCTGGCACTTTTCATCTCTGAGCAATTGCTTGACGTTTGCAATTTCTCACCTGAGCTCTCTTTAGACTGCGCGAGAGGATAAGCAGAAGATTAGGTGGCTAGAGAAGCGCAAATCCCCAGTGTTCTTAGGCCTACAAAAGCGCTTCCAAGGAAGGGTGCTGGCTAGCAACAGCTTTCAGTGCTGGCACTTTTCATCTCTGAGCAATTGCTCGACGTTTGCAATTTCTCAGCTCGTGTCTACGAGACGGAGAGATAGTGACCGTGAAGTTTGGTGGGTAGCCAAGCGCAAAGCCCCAGTGTTGCTGCGCCTGTGAAAGCGCTTCCAAGGAAGGGTGCTGGCTAGCAAGAGCTTTCAGTGCTGGCACTTTTCATCTCTGAGCAATTGCTCGACGTTTGCAATTTCTCCCCTGAGCTCTCTTTAGACTGCACGAGAGGATGAGCAAAAGATTAGGTGGCTAGAGAAGCCCAGAGCTTCGGAGTTCTTAGGGCTACAAAAGCGCTTCCAAGGAAGGGTGCTGGCTAGCCACAGCTTTCAGTGCTGGCAATTTTCATCTCTGAGCAATTGCTCGACGTTTGCAAT
Organism: Sarcoramphus papa; assembly: GCA_037962945.1. Lineage (NCBI taxonomy): Eukaryota > Metazoa > Chordata > Aves > Accipitriformes > Cathartidae > Sarcoramphus > Sarcoramphus papa. The sequence continues at coordinate 98,287,487 of CM075586.1, forward strand.
TTTTCAGCTCTTATCTACGAGACGGAGAGATAGTGACCGTGGCGTTTGGTGGCTAGAGAAGCGCAAAGCCCCAGTGTTGCTGCGCCTGTGAAAGCGCTTCCAAGGAAGGGTGCTGGCTAGCAAGAGCTTTCAGTGCTGGCACTTTTCATCTCTGAGCAATTGCTCGACGTTTGCAATTTCTCACCTGAGCGCTCTTTAGACTGCGCGAGAGGATGAGCAGAAGGTTAGGTGGCTAGAGAAGCCCAGAGCTTCGGAGTTCTTAGGGCTACAAAAGCGCTTCCAAGGAAGGGTGCTGGCTAGCCACAGCTTTCAGTGCTGGCAATTTTCATCTCTGAGCAATTGCTCGACGTTTGCAATTTTTCAGCTCTTATCTACGAGACGGAGAGATAGTGACCGTGATGTTTGGTGGCTAGAGAAGCGCAAAGCCTCAGTGTTGCTGCGCCTGTGAAAGCGCTTCCAAGGAAGGGTGCTGGCTAGCAAGAGCTTTCAGTGCTGGCACTTTTCATCTCTGAGCAATTGCTCGACGTTTGCAATTTCTCCCCTGAGCTCTCTTTAGACTGCGCGAGAGGATGAGCAGAAGAGTAGGTGGCTAGAGAAGCCCAGAGCCCCACTGTTCTTAGGCCTACAAGAGCGTTTCCAAGGAAGGGTGCTGGCTAGCAACAGCTTTCAGTGCTGGCACTTTTCATCTCTGAGCAATTGCTCGACGTTTGCAATCTCTCACCTGAGCGCTCTTTAGACTGCGCGAGAGGATGAGCAGAAGATTAGGTGGCTAGGGAAGCCCAGAGCCGCAGTGTTCTTAGGCCTACAAAAGCGCTTCCAAGGAAGGGTGCTGGCTAGCAACAGCTTTCAGTGCTGGCACTTTTCATCTCTGAGCAATTGCTCGACATTTGCAATTTCTCAGCTCTTTTCTACGAGACAGAGAGATAGTGACCGTGACGTTTGGTGGGTAGAGAAGCGCAAAGCCCCAGTGTTGCTGCGCCTGTGAAAGCGCTTCCAAGGAAGGGTGCTGGCTAGCAAGAGCTTTCAGTGCTGGCACTTTTCATCTCTGAGCAATTGCTCGACCTTTGCAATTTCTCACCTGAGCTCTCTTTTGACTGCGCGAGAGGATGAGCAGAAGATTAGGTGGCTAGAGAAGCGCAAAGCCCCAGTGTTCTTAGGCCTACAAAAGCGCTTCCAAGGAAGGGTGCTGGCTAGCAACAGCTTTCAGTGCTGGCACTTTTCGTCTCTGAGCAATTGCTCGACGTTTCCAATTTCTCAGCTCGTGTCTACGAGACGGAGAGATAGTGACCGTGACGTTTGGTGGGTAGAGAAGCCCAAAGCCCCAGTGTTGCTGCGCCTGTGAAAGCGCTTCCAAGGAAGGGTGCTGGCTAGCAACAGCTTTCAGTGCTGGCACTTTTCATCTCTGAGCAATTGCTGGACGTTTGCAATTTCTCCCCTGAGCTCTCTTTAGAGTGCGCGAGAGGATGAGCAGAAGATTAGGTGGCTAGAGAAGCCCAGAGCCCCAGTGTTCTTAGGGCTACAAGAGCGCTTCCAAGGAAGGGTGCTGGCTAGCAAGAGCTTTCAGTGCTGGCACTTTTCATCTCTGAGCAATTGCTCGACGTTTGCAATTTCTCACCTGAGCGCTCTTTAGACTGCGCGAGAGGATGAGCAGAAGAGTAGGTGGCTAGAGAAGCCCAGAGCCCCAGTGTTCTTAGGCCTACAAAAGCGCTTCCAAGGAAGGGTGCTGGCTAGCAACAGCTTTCAGTGCTGGCACTTTTCATCTCTGAGCAATTGCTGGATGTTTGCAATTTCTTACCTGAGCTCTCTTTAGACTGCGCGAGAGGATGAGCAGAAGATTAGGTGGCTAGAGAAGCCCAGAGCCCCAGTGTTCTTAGGCCTACAAAAGTGCTTCCAAGGAAGGGTGCTGGCTAGCCACAGCTTTCAGTGCTGGCACTTTTCATGTTTGAGTAATTGCTCGACGTTTGCAATTTCTCAGCTCTTATCTACGAGACAGAGAGATAGTGACCGTGATGTTTGGTGGCTAGAGAAGCGCAAAGCCCCAGTGTTGCTGCGCCTGTGAAAGCGCTTCCAAGGAAGGGTGCTGGCTAGCAACAGCTTTCAGTGCTGGCACTTTTCATCTCTGAGCAATTGCTCGACGTTTGCAATTTCTCCCCTGAGCTCTCTTTAGAGTGCGCGAGAGGATGAGCAGAAGAGTAGGTGGCTAGAGAAGCCCAGAGCCCCACTGTTCTTAGGGCTACAAGAGCGTTTCCAAGGAAGGGTGCTGGCTAGCAACAGCTTTCAGTGCTGGCACTTTTCATCTCTGAGCAATTGCTCGACGTTTGCAATCTCTCACCTGAGCGCTCTTTAGACTGCGCGAGAGGATGAGCAGAAGATTAGGTGGCTAGAGAAATACAGAGCCCCAGTGTTCTTAGGGCTACAAGAGCGTTTCCAAGGAAGGGTGCTGGCTAGCAACAGCTTTCAGTGCTGGCACTTTTCATCTCTGAGCAATTGCTCGACATTTGCAATTTCTCAGCTCTTTTCTACGAGACGGAGAGATAGTGACCGTGACGTTTGGTGGGTAGCCAAGCGCAAAGCCCCAGTGTTGCTGCGCCTGTGAAAGCGCTTCCAAGGAAGGGTGCTGGCTAGCAACAGCTTTCAGTGCTGGCACTTTTCATCTCTGAGCAATTGCTCGACGTTTGCAATTTCTCACCTGAGCTTTCTTTAGACTGCGCGAGAGGATGAGCAGAAGATTAGGTGGCTAGAGAAGCCCAGAGCCGCAGTGTTCTTAGGCCTACAAGAGTGTTTCCAAGGAAGGGTGCTGGCTAGCCACAGCTTTCAGTGCTGGCACTTTTCATGTTTGAGTAATTGCTCGACGTTTGCAATTTCTCAGCTCTTTTCTACGAGACGGAGAGATAGTGACCGTGACGTTTGGTGGCTAGAGAAGCGCAAAGCCCCAGTGTTGCTGCGCCTGTGAAAGCGCTTCCAAGGAAGGGTGCTGGCTAGCAACAGCTTTCAGTGCTGGCACTTTTCATCTCTGAGCAATTGCTCGACGTTTGCAATCTCTCACCTGAGCTCTCTTTTGACTGCGCGAGAGGATGAGCAGAAGATTAGGTGGCTAGAGAAGCCCAGAGCCCCAGTGTTCTAAGGCCTACAAAAGCGCTTCCAAGGAAGGGTGCTGGCTAGCAACAGCTTTCAGTGCTGGCACTTTTCATCTCTGAGCAATTGCTCGACGTTTGCAATTTCTCAGCTCGTGTCTACGAGAAGGAAAGACAATGACCATGACGTTTGTTGGCTAGAGAAGCGCAAAGCCCCACTGTTGCTGCGCCTGTGAAAGCGCTTCCAAGGAAGGGTGCTGGCTAGCAAGAGCTTTCAGTGCTGGCACTTTTCATCTCTGAGCAATTGCTCGACGTTTGCAATTCCTCACCTGAGATCTCCTTAGACTGCGCGAGAGGATGAGCAGAAGAGTAGGTGGCTAGAGAAGCCCAGAGCCCCACTGTTCTTAGGCCTACAAGAGCGTTTCCAAGGAAGGGTGCTGGCTAGCAACAGCTTTCAGTGCTGGCACTTTTCATCTCTGAGCAATTGCTCGACGTTTGCAATCTCTCACCTGAGCTCTCTTTAGACTGCGCGAGAGGATGAGCAGAAGATTAGGTGGCTAGAGAAGCCCAGAGCCCCAGTGTTCTTAGGCCTACAAGAGTGCTTCCAAGGAAGGGTGCTGGCTAGCAAGAGCTTTCAGTGCTGGCACTTTTCATCTCTGAGCAATTGCTCGACGTTTGCAATTTCTCACCTGAGCTCTCTTTAGACTGCGCGAGAGGATGAGCAGAAGGTTAGGTGGCTAGAGAAGCGCAAAGCCCCAGTGTTCTTAGGCCTACAAAAGCGCTTCCAAGGAAGGGTGCTGGCTAGCAACAGCTTTCAGTGCTGGCACTTTTCATCTCTGAGCAATTGCTGGATGTTTGCAATTTCTCACCTGAGCTCTCTTTAGACTGCGCGAGAGGATGAGCAGAAGATTAGGTGGCTAGAGAAGCCCAGAGCCCCAGTGTTCTTAGGCCTACAAAAGCGCTTCCACGGAAGGGTGCTGGCTAGCCACAGCTTTCAGTGCTGGCACTTTTCATGTTTGAGTAATTGCTCGACGTTTGCAATTTCTCAGCTCTTATCTACGAGACGGAGAGATAGTGACCGTGACATTTGGTGGCTAGAGAAGCGCAAAGCCCCAGTGTTGCTGCGCCTGTGAAAGCGCTTCCAAGGAAGGGTGCTGGCTAGCAAGAGCTTTCAGTGCTGGCACTTTTAATCTCTGAGCAATTGCCCGACCTTTGCAATTTCTCACCTGAGCTCTCTTTTGACTGCGCGAGAGGATGAGCAGAAGATTAGGTGGCTAGAGAAGCCCAGAGCCGCAGTGTTCTTAGGCCTACAAAAGCGCTTCCAAGGAAGGGTGCTGGCTAGCAACAGCTTTCAGTGCTGGCACTTTTCATCTCTGAGCAATTGCTCGACGTTTGCAATTTCTCAGCTCGTGTCTACGAGAAGGAAAGACAATGACCATGACGTTTGTTGGCTAGAGAAGCGCAAAGCCCCAGTGTTGCTGCGCCTGTGAAAGCGCTTCCAAGGAAGGGTGCTGGCTAGCAAGAGCTTTCAGTGCTGGCACTTTTCATCTCTGAGCAATTGCTCGACGTTTGCAATTCCTCACCTGAGATCTCTTTAGAGTGCGCGAGAGGATGAGCAGAAGAGTAGGTGGCTAGAGAAGCCCAGAGCCCCACTGTTCTTAGGGCTACAAGAGCGTTTCCAAGGAAGGGTGCTGGCTAGCAACAGCTTTCAGTGCTGGCACTTTTCATCTCTGAGCAATTGCTCGACATTTGCAATTTCTCAGCTCTTATCTACGAGACAGAGAGATAGTGACCGTGATGTTTGGTGGGTAGAGAAGCGCAAAGCCCCAGTGTTGCTGCGCCTGTGAAAGCGCTTCCAAGGAAGGGTGCTGGCTAGCAAGAGCTTTCAGTGCTGGCACTTTTCATCTCTGAGCAATTGCTCGACGTTTGCAATTTCTCACCTGAGCTCTCTTTAGAGTGCGCGAGAGGATGAGCAGAAGATTAGGTGGCTAGAGAAGCCCAGAGCCCCAGTGTTCTTAGGCCTACAAAAGCGCTTCCAAGGAAGGGTGCTGGCTAGCAACAGCTTTCAGTGCTGGCACTTTTCATCTCTGAGCAATTGCTCGACGTTTGCAATTTCTCAGCTCGTGTCTACGAGAAGGAAAGACAATGACCATGACGTTTGGTGGGTAGAGAAGCGCAAAGCCCCAGTGTTGCTGCGCCTGTGAAAGCGCTTCCAAGGAAGGGTGCTGGCTAGCAAGAGCTTTCAGTGCTGGCACTTTTCATCTCTGAGCAATTGCTCGACGTTTGCAATTCCTCACCTGAGATCTCCTTAGACTGCGCGAGAGGATGAGCAGAAGAGTAGGTGGCTAGAGAAATACAGAGCCGCAGTGTTCTTAGGGCTACAAAAGCACTTCCAAGGAAGGGTGCTGGCTAGCAACAGCTTTCAGTGCTAGCAATTTTCATCTCTGAGCAATTGCTCGACGTTTGCAATTTCTCAGCTCTTTTCTACGAGACGGAGAGATAGTGACCGTGACGTTTGGTGGGTAGAGTAGCGCAAAGACCCAGTGTTGCTGCGCCTGTGAAAGCGCTTCCAAGGAAGGGTGCTGGCTAGCAAGAGCTTTCAGTGCTGGCACTTTTCATCTCTGAGCAATTGCTCGACGTTTGCAATTTCTCACCTGAGCGCTCTTTAGACTGCGCGAGAGGATGAGCAGAAGATTAGGTGGCTAGGGAAGCCCAGAGCCCCAGTGTTCTTAGGGCTACAAGAGCGTTTCCAAGGAAGGGGGCTGGCTAGCAACAGCTTTCAGTGCTGGCACTTTTCATCTCTGAGCAATTGCTCGACGTTTGCAATTTCTCAGCTCGTGTCTACGAGACGGAGAGATAGTGACCGTGATGTTTGGTGGGTACAGAAGCGCAAAGCCCCAGTGTTGCTGCGCCTGTGAAAGCGCTTCCAAGGAAGGGTGCTGGCTAGCAACAGCTTTCAGTGCTGGCACTTTTCATCTCTGAGCAATTGCTGGACGTTTGCAATTTCTCAACTGAGCTCTCTTTAGACTGCATGAGAGGATGAGCCAAAGATTAGGTGGCTAGAGAAGCCCAGAGCTTCGGAGTTCTTAGGGCTACAAAAGCGTTTCCAAGGAAGGGTGCTGGCTAGCCACAGCTTTCAGTGCTGCCACTTTTCATGTTTGAGTAATTGCTCGACGTTTGCAATTTCTCAGCTCTTATCTACCAGACGGAGAGATAGTGACCGTGACGTTTGGTGGCTAGAGAAGCGCAAAGCCCCAGTGTTGCTGCGCCTGTGAAAGCGCTTCCAAGGAAGGGTGCTGGCTAGCAACAGCTTTCAGTGCTGGCACTTTTCATCTCTGAGCAATTGCTCGACGTTTGCAATTTCTCACCTGAGCGCTCTTTTGACTGCGCGAGAGGATGAGCAGAAGATTAGGTGGCTAGAGAAGCCCAGAGCCCCAGTGTTCTTAGGCCTACAAAAGTGCTTCCAAGAAAGGGTGCTGGCTAGCAACAGCTTTCAGTGCTGGCAATTTTCATCTCTGAGCAATTGCTCGACGTTTGCAATTTCTCAGCTCTTTTCTACGAGAAGGAAAGACAATGACCATGACGTTTGGTGGCTAGAGAAGCGCAAAGCCCCAGTGTTGCTGCGCCTGTGAAAGCGCTTCCAAGGAAGGGTGCTGGCTAGCAACAGCTTTCAGTGCTGGCACTTTTCATCTCTGAGCAATTGCTCGACGTTTGCAATTTCTCACCTGAGCTCTCTTTTGACTGCGCGAGAGGATGAGCAGAAGATTAGGTGGCTAGAGAAGCCCAGAGCCGCAGTGTTCTTAGGCCTACAAAAGCGCTTCCAAGGAAGGGTGCTGGCTAGCAACAGCTTTCAGTGCTGGCACTTTTCATCTCTGAGCAATTGCTCGACGTTTGCAATTTCTCAGCTCGCGTCTACGAGAAGGAAAGACAATGACCATGACGTTTGGTGGCTAGAGAAGCGCAAAGCCCCAGTGTTGCTGCGCCTGTGAAAGCGCTTCCAAGGAAGGGTGCTGGCTAGCAAGAGCTTTCAGTGCTGGCACTTTTCATCTCTGAGCAATTGCTCGACGTTTGCAATTTTTCAGCTCTTATCTACGAGACGGAGAGATAGTGACCGTGATGTTTGGTGGGTAGAGAAGCGCAAAGCCCCAGTGTTGCTGCGCCTGTGAAAGCGCTTCCAAGGAAGGGTGCTGCCTAGCAAGAGCTTTCAGTGCTGGCACTTTTCATCTCTGAGCAATTGCTGGACGTTTGCAATTTCTCATCTGAGCGCTCTTTAGACTGCGCGAGAGGATGAGCAGAAGATTAGGTGGCTAGAGATGCAAAGAGCCCCAGTGTTCTTAGGGCTACAAAAGCGCTTCCAAGGAAGGGTGCTGGCTAGCCACAGCTTTCAGTGCTGGCAATTTTCATCTCTGGCAATTGCTCGCCGTTTGCAATTTCTCAGCTCGTGTCTATGAGACGGAAAGAGAATGACCGTGATGTTTGGTGGGTAGAGAAGCGCAAAGCCCCAGTGTTGCTGCGCCTGTGAAAGCGCTTCCAAGGAAGGGTGCTGGCTAGCAACAGCTTTCAGTGCTGGCACTTTTCATCTCTGAGCAATTGCTCGACGTTTGCAATTTCTCAGCTCGTGTCTACGAGACAGAGTGATAGTGACCGTGATGTTTGGTGGGTAGAGAAGCGCAAAGCCCCACTGTTGCTGCCCCTGTGAAAGCGCTTCCAAGGAAGGGTGCTGGCTAGCAACAGCTTTCAGTGCTGGCACTTTTCATCTTTGAGCAATTGCTCGACGTTTGCAATTTCTCAGCTCTTATCTACGAGACGGAGAGATAGTGACCGTGACGTTTGGTGGGTAGAGAAGCGCAAAGCCCCAGTGTTGCTGCGCCTGTGAAAGCGCTTCCAAGGAAGGGTGCTGGCTAGCAACAGCTTTCAGTGCTGGCACTTTTCATCTCTGAGCAATTGCCCGACCTTTGCAATTTCTCACCTGAGCTCTCTTTTGACTGCGCGAGAGGATGAGCAGAAGAGTAGGTGGCTAGAGAAGCCCAGAGCCGCAGTGTTCTTAGGCCTACAAAAGCGCTTCCAAGGAAGGGTGCTGGCTAGCAACAGCTTTCAGTGCTGGCACTTTTCATCTCGAGCAATTGCTCGACGTTTGCAATTTCTCAGCTCGTGTTTACGAGACAGAGAGATAGTGATCGTGACGTTTGGTGGGTAGAGAAGCGCAAAGCCCCAGTGTTGCTGCGCCTGTGAAAGCGCTTCCAAGGAAGGGTGCTGGCTAGGAAGAGCTTTCAGTGCTGGCACTTTTCATCTCTGAGCAATTGCTCGACGTTTGCAATTTCTCACCTGAGATCTCTTTAGACTGCGCGAGAGGATGAGCAGAAGATTAGGTGGCTAGAGAAATACAGAGCCCCAGTGTTCTTAGGCCTACAAGAGCGCTTCCAAGGAAGGGTGCTGGCTAGCAACAGCTTTCAGTGCTGGCACTTTTCATCTCTGAGCAATTGCTCGACGTTTGCAATCTCTCACCTGAGCTCTCTTTAGACTGCGCGAGAGGATGAGCAGAATATTATGTGGCTAGAGAAGCCCAGAGCCCCACTGTTCTTAGGGCTACAAAAGCGCTTCCAAGGAAGGGTGCTGGCTAGCAACAGCTTTCAGTGCTGGCACTTTTCATCTCTGAGCAATTGCTCGACATTTGCAATTTCTCGGCTCGTTTTTACGAGACGGAGAGATAGTGACCGTGATGTTTGGTGGGCAGAGAAGTGCGAAGCCCCAGTGTTGCTGCTCCTGTGAAAGCGCTTCCAAGGAAGGGTGCTGGCTAGCAAGAGCTTTCAGTGCTGGCACTTTTCATCTCTGAGCAATTGCTCGACGTTTGCAATTTCTCACCTGAGCTCTCTTTAGACTGCGCGAGAGGATGAGCAGAAGATTAGGTGGCTAGAGAAGCCCAGAGCCCCACTGTTCTTAGGGCTACAAAAGCGCTTCCAAGGAAGGGTGCTGGCTAGCAAGAGCTTTCAGTGCTGGCACTTTTCATCTCTGAACAATTGCTCGACGTTTGCAACTTCTCACCTGAGCTCTCTTTAGACTGCGCGAGAGGATGAGCAGAAGATGAGGTGGCTAGAGAAGCCCAGAGCCCCAGTGTTCTTAGGGCTACAAAAGCGTTTCCAAGGAAGGGGGCTGGCTAGCAACAGCTTTCAGTGCTGGCACTTTTCATCTCTGAGCAATTGCTCGACGTTTGCAATTTCTCAGCTCGTGTCTACGAGACGGAGAGATAGTGATCGTGACGTTTGGTGGGTAGCCAAGCGCAATGCCCCAGTGTTGCTGCGCCTGTGAAAGCGCTTCCAAGGAAGGGTGCTGGCTAGCAAGAGCTTTCAGTGCTGGCACTTTTCATCTCTGAACAATTGCTCGACGTTTGCAACTTCTCACCTGAGCTCTCTTTAGACTGCGCGAGAGGATGAGCAGAAGAGTAGGTGGCTAGAGAAGCCCAGAGCCCCAGTGTTCTAAGGGCTACAAGAGCGCTTCCAAGGAAGGGTGCTGGCTAGCCACAGCTTTCAGTGCTGGCACTTTTCATCTCTGAGCAATTGCTCGACGTTTGCAATTTCTCAGCTCTTTTCTACGAGATGGAGAGATAGTGACCGTGACGTTTGGTGGCTAGAGAAGCGCAAAGCCCCAGTGTTGCTGCGCCTGTGAAAGCGCTTCCAAGGAAGGGTGCTGGCTAGCAACAGCTTTCAGTGCTGGCACTTTTCATCTCTGAGCAATTGCTGGATGTTTGCAATTTCTCACCTGAGCTCTCTTTAGACTGCGCGAGAGGATGAGCAGAAGATTAGGTGGCTAGAGAAGCCCAGAGCCCCAGTGTTCTTAGGCCTACAAAAGCGCTTCCAAGGAAGGGTGCTGGCTAGCAACAGCTTTCAGTGCTGGCACTTTTCATCTCTGAGCAATTGCTTGACGTTTGCAATTTCTCAGCTCGTGTCTACGAGAAGGAAAGACAATGACCATGACGTTTGGTGGGTAGAGAAGCGCAAAGCCCCAGTGTTGCTGCGCCTGTGAAAGCGCTTCCAAGGAAGGGTGCTGGCTAGCAACAGCTTTCAGTGCTGCCACTTTTCATCTCTGAGCAATTGCTCGACGTTTGCAATTCCTCACCTGAGCTCTCTTTAGACTGCGCGAGAGGATGAGCAGAAGAGTAGGTGGCTAGAGAAGCCCAGAGCCCCACTGTTCTTAGGGCTACAAGAGCGTTTCCAAGGAAGGGTGCTGGCTAGCAACAGCTTTCAGTGCTGGCACTTTTCATCTCTGAGCAATTGCTCGACGTTTGCAATCTCTCACCTGAGCTCTCTTTTGACTGCGCGAGAGGATGAGCAGAAGATTAGGTGGCTAGAGAAGCCCAGAGCCCCAGTGTTCTTAGGCCTACAAGAGTGCTTCCAAGGAAGGGTGCTGGCTAGCCACAGCTTTCAGTGCTGGCACTTTTCATCTCTGAGCAATTGCTCGACGTTTGCAATTTCTCAGCTCTTTTCTACGAGATGGAGAGATAGTGACCATGACGTTTGGTGGCTAGAGAAGCGCAAAGCCCCAGTGTTGCTGTGCCTGTGAAAGCGCTTCCAAGGAAGGGTGCTGGCTAGCAACAGCTTTCAGTGCTGGCACTTTTCATCTCTGAGCAATTGCTCGACATTTGCAATTTCTCGGCTCGTTTTTACGAGACGGAGAGATAGTGACCGTGATGTTTGGTGGGCAGAGAAGCGCGAAGCCCCAGTGTTGCTGCTCCTGTGAAAGCGCTTCCAAGGAAGGGTGCTGGCTAGCAAGAGCTTTCAGTGCTGGCACTTTTCATCTCTGAGCAATTGCTCGACGTTTGCAATTTCTCACCTGAGCTCTCTTTAGACTGCGCGAGAGGATGAGCAGAAGATTAGGTGGCTAGAGAAGCCCAGAGCCCCACTGTTCTTAGGGCTACAAAAGCGCTTCCAAGGAAGGGTGCTGGCTAGCAAGAGCTTTCAGTGCTGGCACTTTTCATCTCTGAACAATTGCTCGACGTTTGCAACTTCTCACCTGAGCTCTCTTTAGACTGCGCGAGAGGATGAGCAGAAGATGAGGTGGCTAGAGAAGCCCAGAGCCCCAGTGTTCTTAGGGCTACAAAAGCGTTTCCAAGGAAGGGTGCTGGCTAGCAACAGCTTTCAGTGCTGGCACTTTTCATCTCTGAGCAATTGCTCGACGTTTGCAATTTTTCAGCTCTTATCTACGAGACGGAGAGATAGTGACCGTGAAGTTTGGTGGGTAGAGAAGCGCAAAGCCCCAGTGTTGCTGCGCCTGTGAAAGCGCTTCCAAGGAAGGGTGCTGGCTAGCAAGAGCTTTCAGTGCTGGCACTTTTCATCTCTGAGCAATTGCTCGACGTTTGCAATTTCTCACCTGAGCTCTCTTTAGAGTGCGCGAGAGGATGAGCAGAAGATTAGGTGGCTAGAGAAGCCCAGAGCCCCACTGTTCTTAGGGCTACAAGAGCGTTTCCAAGGAAGGGTGCTGGCTAGCAACAGCTTTCAGTGCTGGCACTTTTCATCTCTGAGCAATTGCTCGACGTTTGCAATTTCTCAGCTCGTGTCTACGAGACGGAGAGATAGTGATCGTGACGTTTGGTGGGTAGCCAAGCGCAAAGCCCCAGTGTTGCTGCGCCTGTGAAAGCGCTTCCAAGGAAGGGTGCTGGCTAGCAACAGCTTTCAGTGCTGGCACTTTTCATCTCTGAGCAATTGCTCGACGTTTGCAATTTCTCACCTGAGCTCTCTTTAGACTGCACGAGAGGATGAGCAAAAGATTAGGTGGCTAGAGAAGCCCAGAGCTTCGGAGTTCTTAGGGCTACAAAAGCGTTTCCAAGGAAGGGTGCTGGCTAGCAACAGCTTTCAGTGCTGCCACTTTTCATGTTTGAGTAATTGCTCGACGTTTGCAATTTCTCAGCTCTTATCTACGAGACAGAGAGATAGTGACCGTGACGTTTGGTGGCTAGAGAAGCGCAAAGCCCCAGTGTTGCTGCGCCTGTGAAAGCGCTTCCAAGGAAGGGTGCTGGCTAGCAACAGCTTTCAGTGCTGGCACTTTTCATCTCTGAGCAATTGCTCGACGTTTGCAATTTCTCACCTGAGCTCTCTTTTGACTGCGCGAGAGGATGAGCAGAAGATTAGGTGGCTAGAGAAGCCCAGAGCCCCACTGTTCTTAGGCCTACAAAAGCGCTTCCAAGGAAGGGTGCTGGCTAGCAACAGCTTTCAGTGCTGGCACTTTTCATCTCTGAGCAATTCCTTGACGTTTGCAATTTCTCAGCTCGTGTCTACGAGAAGGAAAGACAATGACCATGACGTTTGGTGGGTAGAGAAGCGCAAAGCCCCAGTGTTGCTGCGCCTGTGAAAGCGCTTCCAAGGAAGGGTGCTGGCTAGCAAGAGCTTTCAGTGCTGGCACTTTTCATCTCTGAGCAATTGCTCGACGTTTGCAATTTCTCACCTGAGCTCTCTTTTGACTGCGCGAGAGGATGAGCAGAAGGTTAGGTGGCTAGAGAAGCGCAAAGCCCCAGTGTTCTTAGGGCTACAAAAGCGCTTCCAAGGAAGGGTGCTGGCTAGCAACAGCTTTCAGTGCTGGCACTTTTCATCTCTGAGCAATTGCTCGACGTTTGCAATCTCTCACCTGAGCTCTCTTTTGACTGCGCGAGAGGATGAGCAGAAGATTAGGTGGCTAGAGAAGCCCAGAGCCCCAGTGTTCTTAGGCCTACAAGAGTGCTTCCAAGGAAGGGTGCTGGCTAGCCACAGCTTTCAGTGCTGGCACTTTTCATCTCTGAGCAATTGCTCGACGTTTGCAATTTCTCAGCTCTTTTCTACGAGATGGAGAGATAGTGACCGTGATGTTTGGTGGCTAGAGAAGCGCAAAGCCCCAGTGTTGCTGTGCCTGTGAAAGCGCTTCCAAGGAAGGGTGCTGGCTAGCAACAGCTTTCAGTGCTGGCACTTTTCATCTCTGAGCAATTGCTTGACGTCTGCAATTTCTCAGCTCTTTTCTACGAGACGGAGAGATAGTGACCGTGACGTTTGGTGGGTAGAGAAGCGCAAAGCCCCAGTGTTGCTGCGCCTACAAAAGCGCTTCCAAGGAAGGGTGCTGGCTAGCAACAGCTTTCAGTGCTGGCACTTTTCATCTCTGAGCAATTGCTCGACGTTTGCAATCTCTCACCTGAGCTCTCTTTAGACTGTGCGAGAGGATGAGCAGAAGATTAGGTGGCTAGAGAAGCCCAGAGCCCCACTGTTCTTAGGGCTACAAAAGCGTTTCCAAGGAAGGGTGCTGGCTAGCAACAGCTTTCAGTGCTGGCACTTTTCATCTCTGAGCAATTGCTCGACGTTTGCAATTTTTCAGCTCGTGTCTACGAGACGGAGAGATAGTGATCGTGACGTTTGGTGGGTAGCCAAGCGCAAAGCCCCAGTGTTGCTGCGCCTGTGAATGCGCTTCCAAGGAAGGGTGCTGGCTAGCAACAGCTTTCAGTGCTGGCACTTTTCATCTCTGAGCAATTGCTGGACGTTTGCAATTTCTCACCTGAGCTCTCTTTAGACTGCGCGAGAGGATGAGCAGAAGATTAGGTGGCTAGAGAAGCCCAGAGACCCAGTGTGCTTAGGGCTACAAAAGCACTTCCAAGGAAGGGTGCTGGCTAGCAACAGCTTTCAGTGCTGGCACTTTTCATCTCTGAGCAATTGCTCGACGTTTGCAATTTTTCAGCTCTTATCTACGAGACGGAGAGATAGTGACCGTGATGTTTGGTGGGTAGAGAAGCGCAAAGCCCCAGTGTTGCTGCGCCTGTGAAAGCGCTTCCAAGGAAGGGTGCTGGCTAGCAAGAGCTTTCAGTGCTGGCACTTTTCATCTCTGAGCAATTGCTCGACGTTTGCAATTTCTCACCTGAGCGCTCTTTAGACTGCGCGAGAGGATGAGCAGAAGATTAGGTGGCTAGAGAAGCCCAGAGCCCCAGTGTTGTTAGGGCTACAAAAGCGCTTCCAAGGAAGGGTGCTGGCTAGCAACAGCTTTCAGTGCTGGCACTTTTCATCTCTGAGCAATTGCTCGACGTTTGCAATTTCTCACCTGAGCTCTCTTTAGACTGCGCGAGAGGATGAGCAGAAGATTAGGTGGCTAGAGAAGCCCAGAGCCCCACTGTTCTTAGGCCTACAAAAGCGCTTCCAAGGAAGGGTGCTGGCTAGCAACAGCTTTCAGTGCTGGCACTTTTCATCTTTGAGCAATTGCTCGACGTTTGCAATTTCTCAGCTCTTATCTACGAGACGGAGAGATAGTGACCGTGACGTTTGGTGGCTAGAGAAGCGCAAAGCCCCAGTGTTGCTGCGCCTGTGAAAGCGCTTCCAAGGAAGGGTGCTGGCTAGCAACAGCTTTCAGTGCTGGCACTTTTCATCTCTGAGCAATTGCTCGACGTTTGCAATCTCTCACCTGAGCTCTCTTTAGACTGCGCGAGAGGATGAGCAGAAGATTATGTGGCTAGAGAAGCCCAGAGCCCCAGTGTTGTTAGGGCTACAAAAGCGCTTCCAAGGAAGGGTGCTGGCTAGCAACAGCTTTCAGTGCTGGCACTTTTCATCTCTGAGCAATTGCTCGACGTTTGCAATTTCTCGGCTCGTTTTTACGAGACGGAGAGATAGTGACCGTGATGTTTGGTGGGCAGAGAAGCGCGAAGACCCAGTGTTGCTGCGCCTGTGAAAGCGCTTCCAAGGAAGGGTGCTGGCTAGCAACAGCTTTCAGTGCTGCCACTTTTCATCTTTGAGTAATTGCTCGACGTTTGCAATTTCTCAGCTCGTGTCTACGAGACGGAGAGATAGTGACCGTGACGTTTGGTGGCTAGAGAAGCGCAAAGCCCCAGTGTTGCTGCGCCTGTGAAAGCGCTTCCAAGGAAGGGTGCTGGCTAGCAACAGCTTTCAGTGCTGGCACTTTTCATCTCTGAGCAATTGCTCGATGTTTGCAATTTCTCACCTGAGCTCTCTTTAGACTGCGCGAGAGGATGAGCAGAAGATTAGGTGGCTAGAGAAGCCCAGAGCCCCAGTGTTCTTAGGGCTACAAAAGCGCTTCCAAGGAAGGGTGCTGGCTAGCCACAGCTTTCAGTGCTGGCACTTTTCATGTTTGAGTAATTGCTCGACGTTTGCAATTTCTCAGCTCTTATCTACGAGACAGAGAGATAGTGACCGTGACGTTTGGTGGCTAGAGAAGCGCAAAGCCCCAGTGTTGCTGCGCCTGTGAAAGCGCTTCCAAGGAAGGGTGCTGGCTAGCAACAGCTTTCAGTGCTGGCACTTTTCATCTCTGAGCAATTGCTCGACGTTTGCAATTTCTCACCTGAGCTCTCTTTAGACTGCGCGAGAGGATGAGCAGAAGATTAGGTGGCTAGAGAAGCCCAGAGCCCCAGTGTTCTTAGGGCTACAAGAGCGTTTCCAAGGAAGGGTGCTGGCTAGCAACAGCTTTCAGTGCTGGCACTTTTCATCTCTGAGCAATTGCTCGACGTTTGCAATTTCTCAGCTCGTGTCTACGAGACGGAGAGATAGTGATCGTGACGTTTGGTGGGTAGCCAAGCGCAAAGCCCCAGTGTTGCTGCGCCTGTGAAAGCGCTTCCAAGGAAGGGTGCTGGCTAGCAAGAGCTTTCAGTGCTGGCACTTTTCATCTCTGAGCAATTGCTCGACGTTTGCAATTTCTCACCTGAGCTCTCTTTTGACTGCGCGAGAGGATGAGCAGAAGGTTAGGTGGCTAGAGAAGCGCAAAGCCCCAGTGTTCTTAGGGCTACAAAAGCGCTTCCAAGGAAGGGTGCTGGCTAGCAACAGCTTTCAGTGCTGCCACTTTTCATCTTTGAGTAATTGCTCGACGTTTGCAATTTCTCAGCTCTTATCTACGAGACGGAGAGATAGTGACCGTGACGTTTGGTGGCTAGAGAAGCGCAAAGCCCCAGTGTTGCTGCGCCTGTGAAAGCGCTTCCAAGGAAGGGTGCTGGCTAGCAACAGCTTTCAGTGCTGGCACTTTTCATCTCTGAGCAATTGCTCGATGTTTGCAATTTCTCACCTGAGCTCTCTTTAGACTGCGCGAGAGGATGAGCAGAAGAGTAGGTGGCTAGAGAAGCCCAGAGCCCCAGTGTTCTTAGGCCTACAAAAGCGCTTCCAAGGAAGGGTGCTGGCTAGCAACAGCTTTCAGTGCTGGCACTTTTCATCTCTGAGCAATTGCTCGACGTTTCCAATTTCTCAGCTCGTGTCTACGAGAAGGAAAGACAATGACCATGACGTTTGGTGGCTAGAGAAGCGCAAAGCCCCAGTGTTGCTGCGCCTGTGAAAGCGCTTCCAAGGAAGGGGGCTGGCTAGCAAGAGCTTTCAGTGCTGGCACTTTTCATCTCTGAGCAATTGCTCGACGTTTGCAATTCCTCACCTGAGATCTCTTTAGACTGCGCGAGAGGATGAGCAGAAGAGTAGGTGGCTAGAGAAGCCCAGAGCCCCAGTGTTCTTAGGGCTACAAGAGCGTTTCCAAGGAAGGGTGCTGGCTAGCAACAGCTTTCAGTGCTGGCACTTTTCATCTCTGAGCAATTGCTGGATGTTTGCAATTTCTTACCTGAGCTCTCTTTAGACTGCGCGAGAGGATGAGCAGAAGATTAGGTGGCTAGAGAAATACAGAGCCCCACTGTTCTTAGGCCTACAAGAGTGCTTCCAAGGAAGGGTGCTGGCTAGCAACAGCTTTCAGTGCTGGCACTTTTCATCTCTGAGCAATTGCTCGACATTTGCAATTTCTCAGCTCTTATCTACGAGACGGAGAGATAGTGACCGTGACGTTTGGTGGCTAGAGAAGCGCAAAGCCCCAGTGTTGCTGCGCCTGTGAAAGCGCTTCCAAGGAAGGGTGCTGGCTAGCCACAGCTTTCAGTGCTGGCACTTTTCATCTCTGAGCAATTGCTCGACGTTTGCAATTCCTCACCTGAGCTCTCTTTAGACTGCGCGAGAGGATGAGCAGAAGAGTAGGTGGCTAGAGAAGCCCAGAGCCCCACTGTTCTTAGGCCTACAAGAGCGTTTCCAAGGAAGGGTGCTGGCTAACAACAGCTTTCAGTGCTGGCACTTTTCATCTCTGAGCAATTGCTCGACGTTTGCAATCTCTCACCTGAGCTCTCTTTAGACTGCGCGAGAGGATGAGCAGAAGATTAGGTGGCTAGAGAAATACAGAGCCCCAGTGTTCTTAGGCCTACAAAAGCGTTTCCAAGGAAGGGTGCTGGCTAGCAACAGCTTTCAGTGCTGGCACTTTTCATCTCTGAGCAATTGCTCGACATTTGCAATTTCTCAGCTCTTATCTACGAGACGGAGAGATAGTGACCGTGACGTTTGGTGGGTAGAGAAGCGCAAAGCCCCAGTGTTGCTGCGCCTGTGAAAGCGCTTCCAAGGAAGGGTGCTGGCTAGCAAGAGCTTTCAGTGCTGGCACTTTTCATCTCTGAGCAATTGCTTGACGTTTGCAATTTCTCACCTGAGCTCTCTTTAGACTGCGCGAGAGGATAAGCAGAAGATTAGGTGGCTAGAGAAGCGCAAATCCCCAGTGTTCTTAGGCCTACAAAAGCGCTTCCAAGGAAGGGTGCTGGCTAGCAACAGCTTTCAGTGCTGGCACTTTTCATCTCTGAGCAATTGCTCGACGTTTGCAATTTCTCAGCTCGTGTCTACGAGACGGAGAGATAGTGACCGTGAAGTTTGGTGGGTAGCCAAGCGCAAAGCCCCAGTGTTGCTGCGCCTGTGAAAGCGCTTCCAAGGAAGGGTGCTGGCTAGCAAGAGCTTTCAGTGCTGGCACTTTTCATCTCTGAGCAATTGCTCGACGTTTGCAATTTCTCCCCTGAGCTCTCTTTAGACTGCACGAGAGGATGAGCAAAAGATTAGGTGGCTAGAGAAGCCCAGAGCTTCGGAGTTCTTAGGGCTACAAAAGCGCTTCCAAGGAAGGGTGCTGGCTAGCCACAGCTTTCAGTGCTGGCAATTTTCATCTCTGAGCAATTGCTCGACGTTTGCAATTTTTCAGCTCTTATCTACGAGACAGAGAGATAGTGACCGTGATGTTTGGTGGCTAGAGAAGCGCAAAGCCTCAGTGTTGCTGCGCCTGTGAAAGCGCTTCCAAGGAAGGGTGCTGGCTAGCAACAGCTTTCAGTGCTGGCACTTTTCATCTCTGAGCAATTGCTGGACGTTTGCAATTTCTCCCCTGAGCTCTCTTTAGAGTGCGCGAGAGGATGAGCAGAAGATTAGGTGGCTAGAGAAGCCCAGAGCCCCAGTGTTCTTAGGGCTACAAGAGCGCTTCCAAGGAAGGGTGCTGGCTAGCAACAGCTTTCAGTACTGGCACTTTTCATCTCTGAGCAATTGCTCGACGTTTGCAATTTCTCACCTGAGCGCTCTTTAGACTGCGCGAGAGGATGAGCAGAAGAGTAGGTGGCTAGAGAAGCCCAGAGCCCCAGTGTTCTTAGGCCTACAAAAGCGCTTCCAAGGAAGGGTGCTGGCTAGCAACAGCTTTCAGTGCTGGCACTTTTCATCTCTGAGCAATTGCTGGATGTTTGCAATTTCTCAGCTCGTGTCTACGAGACGGAGAGATAGTGATCGTGACGTTTGGTGGGTAGCCAAGCGCAAAGCCCCAGTGTTGCTGCGCCTGTGAAAGCGCTTCCAAGGAAGGGTGCTGGCTAGCAAGAGCTTTCAGTGCTGGCACTTTTCATCTCTGAGCAATTGCTCGACGTTTGCAATTTCTCACCTGAGCTCTCTTTTGACTGCGCGAGAGGATGAGCAGAAGGTTAGGTGGCTAGAGAAGCGCAAAGCCCCAGTGTTCTTAGGGCTACAAAAGCGCTTCCAAGGAAGGGTGCTGGCTAGCAACAGCTTTCAGTGCTGCCACTTTTCATCTTTGAGTAATTGCTCGACGTTTGCAATTTCTCAGCTCTTATCTACGAGACGGAGAGATAGTGACCGTGACGTTTGGTGGCTAGAGAAGCGCAAAGCCCCAGTGTTGCTGCGCCTGTGAAAGCGCTTCCAAGGAAGGGTGCTGGCTAGCAACAGCTTTCAGTGCTGGCACTTTTCATCTCTGAGCAATTGCTCGATGTTTGCAATTTCTCACCTGAGCTCTCTTTAGACTGCGCGAGAGGATGAGCAGAAGATTAGGTGGCTAGAGAAGCCCAGAGCCCCAGTGTTCTTAGGCCTACAAAAGCGCTTCCAAGGAAGGGTGCTGGCTAGCAACAGCTTTCAGTGCTGGCACTTTACATCTCTGAGCAATTGCTCGACGTTTCCAATTTCTCAGCTCGTGTCTACGAGAAGGAAAGACAATGACCATGACGTTTGGTGGCTAGAGAAGCGCAAAGCCCCAGTGTTGCTGCGCCTGTGAAAGCGCTTCCAAGGAAGGGGGCTGGCTAGCAACAGCTTTCAGTGCTGGCACTTTTCATCTCTGAGCAATTGCTCGACGTTTGCAATTCCTCACCTGAGATCTCTTTAGACTGCGCGAGAGGATGAGCAGAAGAGTAGGTGGCTAGAGAAGCCCAGAGCCCCACTGTTCTTAGGGCTACAAGAGCGTTTCCAAGGAAGGGTGCTGGATAGCAAGAGCTTTCAGTGCTGGCACTTTTCATCTCTGAGCAATTGCTCGACGTTTGCAATCTCTCACCTGAGCTCTCTTTAGACTGCGCGAGAGGATGAGCAGAAGATTAGGTGGCTAGAGAAATACAGAGCCCCACTGTTCTTAGGCCTACAAGAGTGCTTCCAAGGAAGGGTGCTGGCTAGCAACAGCTTTCAGTGCTGGCACTTTTCATCTCTGAGCAATTGCTCGACATTTGCAATTTCTCAGCTCTTATCTACGAGACGGAGAGATAGTGACCGTGACGTTTGGTGGCTAGAGAAGCGCAAAGCCCCAGTGTTGCTGCGCCTGTGAAAGCGCTTCCAAGGAAGGGTGCTGGCTAGCCACAGCTTTCAGTGCTGGCACTTTTCATCTCTGAGCAATTGCTCGACGTTTGCAATTCCTCACCTGAGCTCTCTTTTGACTGCGCGAGAGGATGAGCAGAAGATTAGGTGGCTAGAGAAGCCCAGAGCCCCAGTGTTCTTAGGCCTACAAAAGCGCTTCCAAGGAAGGGTGCTGGCTAGCAACAGCTTTCAGTGCTGGCACTTTTCATCTCTGAGCAATTGCTCGACGTTTGCAATTTCTCAGCTCGTGTCTACGAGAAGGAAAGACAATGACCATGACGTTTGGTGGCTAGAGAAGCGCAAAGCCCCAGTGTTGCTGCGCCTGTGAAAGCGCTTCCAAGGAAGGGGGCTGGCTAGCAAGAGCTTTCAGTGCTGGCACTTTTCATCTCTGAGCAATTGCTCGACGTTTGCAATTTCTCACCTGAGCTCTCTTTAGACTGCGCGAGAGGATGAGCAGAAGAGTAGGTGGCTAGAGAAGCCCAGAGCCCCACTGTTCTTAGGCCTACAAGAGCGTTTCCAAGGAAGGGTGCTGGCTAACAACAGCTTTCAGTGCTGGCACTTTTCATCTCTGAGCAATTGCTCGACGTTTGCAATCTCTCACCTGAGCTCTCTTTAGACTGCGCGAGAGGATGAGCAGAAGATTAGGTGGCTAGAGAAATACAGAGCCCCAGTGTTCTTAGGCCTACAAAAGCGTTTCCAAGGAAGGGTGCTGGCTAGCAACAGCTTTCAGTGCTGGCACTTTTCATCTCTGAGCAATTGCTCGACATTTGCAATTTCTCAGCTCTTATCTACGAGACGGAGAGATAGTGACCGTGACGTTTGGTGGGTAGAGAAGCGCAAAGCCCCAGTGTTGCTGCGCCTGTGAAAGCGCTTCCAAGGAAGGGTGCTGGCTAGCAAGAGCTTTCAGTGCTGGCACTTTTCATCTCTGAGCAATTGCTTGACGTTTGCAATTTCTCACCTGAGCTCTCTTTAGACTGCGCGAGAGGATAAGCAGAAGATTAGGTGGCTAGAGAAGCGCAAAGCCCCAGTGTTCTTAGGCCTACAAAAGCGCTTCCAAGGAAGGGTGCTGGCTAGCAACAGCTTTCAGTGCTGGCACTTTTCATCTCTGAGCAATTGCTCGACGTTTGCAATTTCTCAGCTCGTGTCTACGAGACGGAGAGATAGTGACCGTGAAGTTTGGTGGGTAGCCAAGCGCAAAGCCCCAGTGTTGCTGCGCCTGTGAAAGCGCTTCCAAGGAAGGGTGCTGGCTAGCAAGAGCTTTCAGTGCTGGCACTTTTCATCTCTGAGCAATTGCTCGACGTTTGCAATTTCTCCCCTGAGCTCTCTTTAGACTGCACGAGAGGATGAGCAAAAGATTAGGTGGCTAGAGAAGCCCAGAGCTTCGGAGTTCTTAGGGCTACAAAAGCGCTTCCAAGGAAGGGTGCTGGCTAGCCACAGCTTTCAGTGCTGGCAATTTTCATCTCTGAGCAATTGCTCGACGTTTGCAATTTTTCAGCTCTTATCTACGAGACGGAGAGATAGTGACCGTGGCGTTTGGTGGCTAGAGAAGCGCAAAGCCCCAGTGTTGCTGCGCCTGTGAAAGCGCTTCCAAGGAAGGGTGCTGGCTAGCAAGAGCTTTCAGTGCTGGCACTTTTCATCTCTGAGCAATTGCTCGACGTTTGCAATTTCTCACCTGAGCGCTCTTTAGACTGCGCGAGAGGATGAGCAGAAGGTTAGGTGGCTAGAGAAGCCCAGAGCTTCGGAGTTCTTAGGGCTACAAAAGCGCTTCCAAGGAAGGGTGCTGGCTAGCCACAGCTTTCAGTGCTGGCAATTTTCATCTCTGAGCAATTGCTCGACGTTTGCAATTTTTCAGCTCTTATCTACGAGACAGAGAGATAGTGACCGTGATGTTTGGTGGCTAGAGAAGCGCAAAGCCTCAGTGTTGCTGCGCCTGTGAAAGCGCTTCCAAGGAAGGGTGCTGGCTAGCAACAGCTTTCAGTGCTGGCACTTTTCATCTCTGAGCAATTGCTCGACGTTTGCAATTTCTCCCCTGAGCTCTCTTTAGACTGCGCGAGAGGATGAGCAGAAGAGTAGGTGGCTAGAGAAGCCCAGAGCCCCAGTGTTCTTAGGCCTACAAGAGCGTTTCCAAGGAAGGCTGCTGGCTAGCAACAGCTTTCAGTGCTGGCACTTTTCATCTCTGAGCAATTGCTCGACGTTTGCAATCTCTCACCTGAGCGCTCTTTAGACTGCGCGAGAGGATGAGCAGAAGATTAGGTGGCTAGGGAAGCCCAGAGCCGCAGTGTTCTTAGGGCTACAAAAGCGCTTCCAAGGAAGGGTGCTGGCTAGCAACAGCTTTCAGTGCTGGCACTTTTCATCTCTGAGCAATTGCTCGACATTTGCAATTTCTCAGCTCTTTTCTACGAGACAGAGAGATAGTGACCGTGACGTTTGGTGGGTAGAGAAGCGCAAAGCCCCAGTGTTGCTGCGCCTGTGAAAGCGCTTCCAAGGAAGGGTGCTGGCTAGCAAGAGCTTTCAGTGCTGGCACTTTTCATCTCTGAGCAATTGCTCGACCTTTGCAATTTCTCACCTGAGCTCTCTTTTGACTGCGCGAGAGGATGAGCAGAAGATTAGGTGGCTAGAGAAGCGCAAAGCCCCAGTGTTCTTAGGCCTACAAAAGCGCTTCCAAGGAAGGGTGCTGGCTAGCAACAGCTTTCAGTGCTGGCACTTTTCATGTTTGAGTAATTGCTCGACGTTTCCAATTTCTCAGCTCGTGTCTACGAGACGGAGAGATAGTGACCGTGACGTTTGGTGGGTAGAGAAGCGCAAAGCCCCAGTGTTGCTGCGCCTGTGAAAGCGCTTCCAAGGAAGGGTGCTGGCTAGCAACAGCTTTCAGTGCTGGCACTTTTCATCTCTGAGCAATTGCTGGACGTTTGCAATTTCTCCCCTGAGCTCTCTTTAGAGTGCGCGAGAGGATGAGCAGAAGATTAGGTGGCTAGAGAAGCCCAGAGCCCCAGTGTTCTTAGGGCTACAAGAGCGCTTCCAAGGAAGGGTGCTGGCTAGCAAGAGCTTTCAGTGCTGGCACTTTTCATCTCTGAGCAATTGCTCGACATTTGCAATTTCTCACCTGAGCGCTCTTTAGACTGCGCGAGAGGATGAGCAGAAGAGTAGGTGGCTAGAGAAGCCCAGAGCCCCAGTGTTCTTAGGCCTACAAAAGCGCTTCCAAGGAAGGGTGCTGGCTAGCAACAGCTTTCAGTGCTGGCACTTTTCATCTCTGAGCAATTGCTGGATGTTTGCAATTTCTTACCTGAGCTCTCTTTAGACTGCGCGAGAGGATGAGCAGAAGATTAGGTGGCTAGAGAAGCCCAGAGCCCCAGTGTTCTTAGGCCTACAAAAGTGCTTCCAAGGAAGGGTGCTGGCTAGCCACAGCTTTCAGTGCTGGCACTTTTCATGTTTGAGTAATTGCTCGACGTTTGCAATTTCTCAGCTCTTATCTACGAGACAGAGAGATAGTGACCGTGATGTTTGGTGGGTAGAGAAGCGCAAAGCCCCAGTGTTGCTGCGCCTGTGAAAGCGCTTCCAAGGAAGGGTGCTGGCTAGCAACAGCTTTCAGTGCTGGCACTTTTCATCTCTGAGCAATTGCTCGACGTTTGCAATTTCTCCCCTGAGCTCTCTTTAGAGTGCGCGAGAGGATGAGCAGAAGAGTAGGTGGCTAGAGAAGCCCAGAGCCCCACTGTTCTTAGGGCTACAAGAGCGTTTCCAAGGAAGGGTGCTGGCTAGCAACAGCTTTCAGTGCTGGCACTTTTCATCTCTGAGCAATTGCTCGACGTTTGCAATCTCTCACCTGAGCGCTCTTTAGACTGCGCGAGAGGATGAGCAGAAGATTAGGTGGCTAGAGAAATACAGAGCCCCAGTGTTCTTAGGGCTACAAGAGCGTTTCCAAGGAAGGGTGCTGGCTAGCAACAGCTTTCAGTGCTGGCACTTTTCATCTCTGAGCAATTGCTCGACATTTGCAATTTCTCAGCTCTTTTCTACGAGACGGAGAGATAGTGACCGTGACGTTTGGTGGGTAGCCAAGCGCAAAGCCCCAGTGTTGCTGCGCCTGTGAAAGCGCTTCCAAGGAAGGGTGCTGGCTAGCAACAGCTTTCAGTGCTGGCACTTTTCATCTCTGAGCAATTGCTCGACGTTTGCAATTTCTCACCTGAGCTTTCTTTAGACTGCGCGAGAGGATGAGCAGAAGATTAGGTGGCTAGAGAAGCCCAGAGCCGCAGTGTTCTTAGGCCTACAAGAGTGTTTCCAAGGAAGGGTGCTGGCTAGCCACAGCTTTCAGTGCTGGCACTTTTCATGTTAGAGTAATTGCTCGACGTTTGCAATTTCTCAGCTCTTTTCTACGAGACGGAGAGATAGTGACCGTGACGTTTGGTGGCTAGAGAAGCGCAAAGCCCCAGTGTTGCTGCGCCTGTGAAAGCGCTTCCAAGGAAGGGTGCTGGCTAGCAACAGCTTTCAGTGCTGGCACTTTTCATCTCTGAGCAATTGCTCGACGTTTGCAATCTCTCACCTGAGCTCTCTTTTGACTGCGCGAGAGGATGAGCAGAAGATTAGGTGGCTAGAGAAGCCCAGAGCCCCAGTGTTCTAAGGCCTACAAAAGCGCTTCCAAGGAAGGGTGCTGGCTAGCAACAGCTTTCAGTGCTGGCACTTTTCATCTCTGAGCAATTGCTCGACGTTTGCACTTTCTCAGCTCGTGTCTACGAGAAGGAAAGACAATGACCATGACGTTTGTTGGCTAGAGAAGCGCAAAGCCCCAGTGTTGCTGCGCCTGTGAAAGCGCTTCCAAGGAAGGGTGCTGGCTAGCAAGAGCTTTCAGTGCTGGCACTTTTCATCTCTGAGCAATTGCTCGACGTTTGCAATTCCTCACCTGAGATCTCCTTAGACTGCGCGAGAGGATGAGCAGAAGATTAGGTGGCTAGAGAAGCCCAGAGCCCCACTGTTCTTAGGCCTACAAGAGCGTTTCCAAGGAAGGGTGCTGGCTAGCAACAGCTTTCAGTGCTGGCACTTTTCATCTCTGAGCAATTGCTGGACGTTTGCAATCTCTCACCTGAGCTCTCTTTAGACTGCGCGAGAGGATGAGCAGAAGATTAGGTGGCTAGAGAAGCCCAGAGCCCCAGTGTTCTTAGGCCTACAAGAGTGCTTCCAAGGAAGGGTGCTGGCTAGCAAGAGCTTTCAGTGCTGGCACTTTTCATCTCTGAGCAATTGCTCGACGTTTGCAATTTCTCACCTGAGCTCTCTTTAGACTGCGCGAGAGGATGAGCAGAAGGTTAGGTGGCTAGAGAAGCGCAAAGCCCCAGTGTTCTTAGGCCTACAAAAGCGCTTCCAAGGAAGGGTGCTGGCTAGCAACAGCTTTCAGTGCTGGCACTTTTCATCTCTGAGCAATTGCTGGATGTTTGCAATTTCTCACCTGAGCTCTCTTTAGACTGCGCGAGAGGATGAGCAGAAGATTAGGTGGCTAGAGAAGCCCAGAGCCCCAGTGTTCTTAGGCCTACAAAAGCGCTTCCACGGAAGGGTGCTGGCTAGCCACAGCTTTCAGTGCTGGCACTTTTCATGTTTGAGTAATTGCTCGACGTTTGCAATTTCTCAGCTCTTATCTACGAGACGGAGAGATAGTGACCGTGACATTTGGTGGCTAGAGAAGCGCAAAGCCCCAGTGTTGCTGCGCCTGTGAAAGCGCTTCCAAGGAAGGGTGCTGGCTAGCAAGAGCTTTCAGTGCTGGCACTTTTCATCTCTGAGCAATTGCTCGACGTTTGCAATTCCTCACCTGAGATCTCTTTAGAGTGCGCGAGAGGATGAGCAGAAGATTAGGTGGCTAGAGAAGCCCAGAGCCGCAGTGTTCTTAGGCCTACAAAAGCGCTTCCAAGGAAGGGTGCTGGCTAGCAACAGCTTTCAGTGCTGGCACTTTTCATCTCTGAGCAATTGCTCGACGTTTGCAATTTCTCAGCTCGTGTCTACGAGAAGGAAAGACAATGACCATGACGTTTGTTGGCTAGAGAAGCGCAAAGCCCCAGTGTTGCTGCGCCTGTGAAAGCGCTTCCAAGGAAGGGTGCTGGCTAGCAAGAGCTTTCAGTGCTGGCACTTTTCATCTCTGAGCAATTGCTCGACGTTTGCAATTCCTCACCTGAGATCTCTTTAGAGTGCGCGAGAGGATGAGCAGAAGAGTAGGTGGCTAGAGAAGCCCAGAGCCCCACTGTTCTTAGGGCTACAAGAGCGTTTCCAAGGAAGGGTGCTGGCTAGCAACAGCTTTCAGTGCTGGCACTTTTCATCTCTGAGCAATTGCTCGACATTTGCAATTTCTCAGCTCTTATCTACGAGACAGAGAGATAGTGACCGTGATGTTTGGTGGGTAGAGAAGCGCAAAGCCCCAGTGTTGCTGCGCCTGTGAAAGCGCTTCCAAGGAAGGGTGCTGGCTAGCAAGAGCTTTCAGTGCTGGCACTTTTCATCTCTGAGCAATTGCTCGACGTTTGCAATTTCTCACCTGAGCTCTCTTTAGAGTGCGCGAGAGGATGAGCAGAAGATTAGGTGGCTAGAGAAGCCCAGAGCCCCAGTGTTCTTAGGCCTACAAAAGCGCTTCCAAGGAAGGGTGCTGGCTAGCAACAGCTTTCAGTGCTGGCACTTTTCATCTCTGAGCAATTGCTCGACGTTTGCAATTTCTCAGCTCGTGTCTACGAGAAGGAAAGACAATGACCATGACGTTTGGTGGGTAGAGAAGCGCAAAGCCCCAGTGTTGCTGCGCCTGTGAAAGCGCTTCCAAGGAAGGGTGCTGGCTAGCAAGAGCTTTCAGTGCTGGCACTTTTCATCTCTGAGCAATTGCTCGACGTTTGCAATTCCTCACCTGAGATCTCCTTAGACTGCGCGAGAGGATGAGCAGAAGAGTAGGTGGCTAGAGAAATACAGAGCCGCAGTGTTCTTAGGGCTACAAAAGCACTTCCAAGGAAGGGTGCTGGCTAGCAACAGCTTTCAGTGCTAGCAATTTTCATCTCTGAGCAATTGCTCGACGTTTGCAATTTCTCAGCTCTTTTCTACGAGACGGAGAGATAGTGACCGTGACGTTTGGTGGGTAGAGTAGCGCAAAGCCCCAGTGTTGCTGCGCCTGTGAAAGCGCTTCCAAGGAAGGGTGCTGGCTAGCAAGAGCTTTCAGTGCTGGCACTTTTCATCTCTGAGCAATTGCTCGACGTTTGCAATTTCTCACCTGAGCGCTCTTTAGACTGCGCGAGAGGATGAGCAGAAGATTAGGTGGCTAGGGAAGCCCAGAGCCCCAGTGTTCTTAGGGCTACAAGAGCGTTTCCAAGGAAGGGGGCTGGCTAGCAACAGCTTTCAGTGCTGGCACTTTTCATCTCTGAGCAATTGCTCGACGTTTGCAATTTCTCAGCTCGTGTCTACGAGACGGAGAGATAGTGACCGTGATGTTTGGTGGGTACAGAAGCGCAAAGCCCCAGTGTTGCTGCGCCTGTGAAAGCGCTTCCAAGGAAGGGTGCTGGCTAGCAACAGCTTTCAGTGCTGGCACTTTTCATCTCTGAGCAATTGCTGGACGTTTGCAATTTCTCAACTGAGCTCTCTTTAGACTGCATGAGAGGATGAGCCAAAGATTAGGTGGCTAGAGAAGCCCAGAGCTTCGGAGTTCTTAGGGCTACAAAAGCGTTTCCAAGGAAGGGTGCTGGCTAGCCACAGCTTTCAGTGCTGCCACTTTTCATGTTTGAGTAATTGCTCGACGTTTGCAATTTCTCAGCTCTTATCTACCAGACGGAGAGATAGTGACCGTGACGTTTGGTGGCTAGAGAAGCGCAAAGCCCCAGTGTTGCTGCGCCTGTGAAAGCGCTTCCAAGGAAGGGTGCTGGCTAGCAACAGCTTTCAGTGCTGGCACTTTTCATCTCTGAGCAATTGCTCGACGTTTGCAATTTCTCACCTGAGCGCTCTTTTGACTGCGCGAGAGGATGAGCAGAAGATTAGGTGGCTAGAGAAGCCCAGAGCCCCAGTGTTCTTAGGCCTACAAAAGTGCTTCCAAGAAAGGGTGCTGGCTAGCAACAGCTTTCAGTGCTGGCAATTTTCATCTCTGAGCAATTGCTCGACGTTTGCAATTTCTCAGCTCGTGTCTACGAGAAGGAAAGACAATGACCATGACGTTTGGTGGCTAGAGAAGCGCAAAGCCCCAGTGTTGCTGCGCCTGTGAAAGCGCTTCCAAGGAAGGGTGCTGGCTAGCAACAGCTTTCAGTGCTGGCACTTTTCATCTCTGAGCAATTGCTCGACGTTTGCAATTTCTCACCTGAGCTCTCTTTTGACTGCGCGAGAGGATGAGCAGAAGATTAGGTGGCTAGAGAAGCCCAGAGCCGCAGTGTTCTTAGGCCTACAAAAGCGCTTCCAAGGAAGGGTGCTGGCTAGCAACAGCTTTCAGTGCTGGCACTTTTCATCTCTGAGCAATTGCTCGACGTTTGCAATTTCTCAGCTCGCGTCTACGAGAAGGAAAGACAATGACCATGACGTTTGGTGGCTAGAGAAGCGCAAAGCCCCAGTGTTGCTGCGCCTGTGAAAGCGCTTCCAAGGAAGGGTGCTGGCTAGCAAGAGCTTTCAGTGCTGGCACTTTTCATCTCTGAGCAATTGCTCGACGTTTGCAATTTTTCAGCTCTTATCTACGAGACGGAGAGATAGTGACCGTGATGTTTGGTGGGTAGAGAAGCGCAAAGCCCCAGTGTTGCTGCGCCTGTGAAAGCGCTTCCAAGGAAGGGTGCTGCCTAGCAAGAGCTTTCAGTGCTGGCACTTTTCATCTCTGAGCAATTGCTGGACGTTTGCAATTTCTCATCTGAGCGCTCTTTAGACTGCGCGAGAGGATGAGCAGAAGATTAGGTGGCTAGAGATGCAAAGAGCCCCAGTGTTCTTAGGGCTACAAAAGCGCTTCCAAGGAAGGGTGCTGGCTAGCCACAGCTTTCAGTGCTGGCAATTTTCATCTCTGGCAATTGCTCGCCGTTTGCAATTTCTCAGCTCGTGTCTATGAGACGGAAAGAGAATGACCGTGATGTTTGGTGGGTAGAGAAGCGCAAAGCCCCAGTGTTGCTGCGCCTGTGAAAGCGCTTCCAAGGAAGGGTGCTGGCTAGCAACAGCTTTCAGTGCTGGCACTTTTCATCTCTGAGCAATTGCTCGACGTTTGCAATTTCTCAGCTCGTGTCTACGAGACAGAGTGATAGTGACCGTGATGTTTGGTGGGTAGAGAAGCGCAAAGCCCCACTGTTGCTGCCCCTGTGAAAGCGCTTCCAAGGAAGGGTGCTGGCTAGCAACAGCTTTCAGTGCTGGCACTTTTCATCTTTGAGCAATTGCTCGACGTTTGCAATTTCTCAGCTCTTATCTACGAGACGGAGAGATAGTGACCGTGACGTTTGGTGGGTAGAGAAGCGCAAAGCCCCAGTGTTGCTGCGCCTGTGAAAGCGCTTCCAAGGAAGGGTGCTGGCTAGCAACAGCTTTCAGTGCTGGCACTTTTCATCTCTGAGCAATTGCCCGACCTTTGCAATTTCTCACCTGAGCTCTCTTTTGACTGCGCGAGAGGATGAGCAGAAGAGTAGGTGGCTAGAGAAGCCCAGAGCCCCAGTGTTCTTAGGCCTACAAAAGCGCTTCCAAGGAAGGGTGCTGGCTAGCAACAGCTTTCAGTGCTGGCACTTTTCATCTCGAGCAATTGCTCGACGTTTGCAATTTCTCAGCTCGTGTTTACGAGACAGAGAGATAGTGATCGTGACGTTTGGTGGGTAGAGAAGCGCAAAGCCCCAGTGTTGCTGCGCCTGTGAAAGCGCTTCCAAGGAAGGGTGCTGGCTAGGAAGAGCTTTCAGTGCTGGCACTTTTCATCTCTGAGCAATTGCTCGACGTTTGCAATTTCTCACCTGAGATCTCTTTAGAGTGCGCGAGAGGATGAGCAGAAGAGTAGGTGGCTAGAGAAGCCCAGAGCCCCAGTGTTCTAAGGGCTACAAGAGCGCTTCCAAGGAAGGGTGCTGGCTAGCAACAGCTTTCAGTGCTGGCACTTTTCATCTCTGAGCAATTGCTCGACGTTTGCAATCTCTCACCTGAGCTCTCTTTAGACTGCGCGAGAGGATGAGCAGAATATTATGTGGCTAGAGAAGCCCAGAGCCCCACTGTTCTTAGGGCTACAAAAGCGCTTCCAAGGAAGGGTGCTGGCTAGCAACAGCTTTCAGTGCTGGCACTTTTCATCTCTGAGCAATTGCTCGACATTTGCAATTTCTCGGCTCGTTTTTACGAGACGGAGAGATAGTGACCGTGATGTTTGGTGGGCAGAGAAGTGCGAAGCCCCAGTGTTGCTGCTCCTGTGAAAGCGCTTCCAAGGAAGGGTGCTGGCTAGCAAGAGCTTTCAGTGCTGGCACTTTTCATCTCTGAGCAATTGCTCGACGTTTGCAATTTCTCACCTGAGCTCTCTTTAGAGTGCGCGAGAGGATGAGCAGAAGATTAGGTGGCTAGAGAAGCCCAGAGCCCCACTGTTCTTAGGGCTACAAAAGCGCTTCCAAGGAAGGGTGCTGGCTAGCAAGAGCTTTCAGTGCTGGCACTTTTCATCTCTGAACAATTGCTCGACGTTTGCAACTTCTCACCTGAGCTCTCTTTAGACTGCGCGAGAGGATGAGCAGAAGATGAGGTGGCTAGAGAAGCCCAGAGCCCCAGTGTTCTTAGGGCTACAAAAGCGTTTCCAAGGAAGGGGGCTGGCTAGCAACAGCTTTCAGTGCTGGCACTTTTCATCTCTGAGCAATTGCTCGACGTTTGCAATTTCTCAGCTCGTGTCTACGAGACGGAGAGATAGTGATCGTGACGTTTGGTGGGTAGCCAAGCGCAATGCCCCAGTGTTGCTGCGCCTGTGAAAGCGCTTCCAAGGAAGGGTGCTGGCTAGCAAGAGCTTTCAGTGCTGGCACTTTTCATCTCTGAACAATTGCTCGACGTTTGCAACTTCTCACCTGAGCTCTCTTTAGACTGCGCGAGAGGATGAGCAGAAGAGTAGGTGGCTAGAGAAGCCCAGAGCCCCAGTGTTCTAAGGGCTACAAGAGCGCTTCCAAGGAAGGGTGCTGGCTAGCCACAGCTTTCAGTGCTGGCACTTTTCATCTCTGAGCAATTGCTCGACGTTTGCAATTTCTCAGCTCTTTTCTACGAGATGGAGAGATAGTGACCGTGACGTTTGGTGGCTAGAGAAGCGCAAAGCCCCAGTGTTGCTGCGCCTGTGAAAGCGCTTCCAAGGAAGGGTGCTGGCTAGCAACAGCTTTCAGTGCTGGCACTTTTCATCTCTGAGCAATTGCTGGATGTTTGCAATTTCTCACCTGAGCTCTCTTTAGACTGCGCGAGAGGATGAGCAGAAGATTAGGTGGCTAGAGAAGCCCAGAGCCCCAGTGTTCTTAGGCCTACAAAAGCGCTTCCAAGGAAGGGTGCTGGCTAGCAACAGCTTTCAGTGCTGGCACTTTTCATCTCTGAGCAATTGCTTGACGTTTGCAATTTCTCAGCTCGTGTCTACGAGAAGGAAAGACAATGACCATGACGTTTGGTGGGTAGAGAAGCGCAAAGCCCCAGTGTTGCTGCGCCTGTGAAAGCGCTTCCAAGGAAGGGTGCTGGCTAGCAACAGCTTTCAGTGCTGCCACTTTTCATCTCTGAGCAATTGCTCGACGTTTGCAATTCCTCACCTGAGATCTCTTTAGACTGCGCGAGAGGATGAGCAGAAGAGTAGGTGGCTAGAGAAGCCCAGAGCCCCACTGTTCTTAGGGCTACAAGAGCGTTTCCAAGGAAGGGTGCTGGCTAGCAACAGCTTTCAGTGCTGGCACTTTTCATCTCTGAGCAATTGCTCGACGTTTGCAATCTCTCACCTGAGCTCTCTTTTGACTGCGCGAGAGGATGAGCAGAAGATTAGGTGGCTAGAGAAGCCCAGAGCCCCAGTGTTCTTAGGCCTACAAGAGTGCTTCCAAGGAAGGGTGCTGGCTAGCCACAGCTTTCAGTGCTGGCACTTTTCATCTCTGAGCAATTGCTCGACGTTTGCAATTTCTCAGCTCTTTTCTACGAGATGGAGAGATAGTGACCATGACGTTTGGTGGCTAGAGAAGCGCAAAGCCCCAGTGTTGCTGTGCCTGTGAAAGCGCTTCCAAGGAAGGGTGCTGGCTAGCAACAGCTTTCAGTGCTGGCACTTTTCATCTCTGAGCAATTGCTCGACATTTGCAATTTCTCGGCTCGTTTTTACGAGACGGAGAGATAGTGACCGTGATGTTTGGTGGGCAGAGAAGCGCGAAGCCCCAGTGTTGCTGCTCCTGTGAAAGCGCTTCCAAGGAAGGGTGCTGGCTAGCAAGAGCTTTCAGTGCTGGCACTTTTCATCTCTGAGCAATTGCTCGACGTTTGCAATTTCTCACCTGAGCTCTCTTTAGACTGCGCGAGAGGATGAGCAGAAGATTAGGTGGCTAGAGAAGCCCAGAGCCCCACTGTTCTTAGGGCTACAAAAGCGCTTCCAAGGAAGGGTGCTGGCTAGCAAGAGCTTTCAGTGCTGGCACTTTTCATCTCTGAACAATTGCTCGACGTTTGCAACTTCTCACCTGAGCTCTCTTTAGACTGCGCGAGAGGATGAGCAGAAGATGAGGTGGCTAGAGAAGCCCAGAGCCCCAGTGTTCTTAGGGCTACAAAAGCGTTTCCAAGGAAGGGTGCTGGCTAGCAACAGCTTTCAGTGCTGGCACTTTTCATCTCTGAGCAATTGCTCGACGTTTGCAATTTTTCAGCTCTTATCTACGAGACGGAGAGATAGTGACCGTGAAGTTTGGTGGGTAGAGAAGCGCAAAGCCCCAGTGTTGCTGCGCCTGTGAAAGCGCTTCCAAGGAAGGGTGCTGGCTAGCAAGAGCTTTCAGTGCTGGCACTTTTCATCTCTGAGCAATTGCTCGACGTTTGCAATTTCTCACCTGAGCTCTCTTTAGACTGCGCGAGAGGATGAGCAGAAGATTAGGTGGCTAGAGAAGCCCAGAGCCCCACTGTTCTTAGGGCTACAAGAGCGTTTCCAAGGAAGGGTGCTGGCTAGCAACAGCTTTCAGTGCTGGCACTTTTCATCTCTGAGCAATTGCTCGACGTTTGCAATTTCTCAGCTCGTGTCTACGAGACGGAGAGATAGTGATCGTGACGTTTGGTGGGTAGCCAAGCGCAAAGCCCCAGTGTTGCTGCGCCTGTGAAAGCGCTTCCAAGGAAGGGTGCTGGCTAGCAACAGCTTTCAGTGCTGGCACTTTTCATCTCTGAGCAATTGCTCGACGTTTGCAATTTCTCACCTGAGCTCTCTTTAGACTGCACGAGAGGATGAGCAAAAGATTAGGTGGCTAGAGAAGCCCAGAGCTTCGGAGTTCTTAGGGCTACAAAAGCGTTTCCAAGGAAGGGTGCTGGCTAGCAACAGCTTTCAGTGCTGCCACTTTTCATGTTTGAGTAATTGCTCGACGTTTGCAATTTCTCAGCTCTTATCTACGAGACAGAGAGATAGTGACCGTGACGTTTGGTGGCTAGAGAAGCGCAAAGCCCCAGTGTTGCTGCGCCTGTGAAAGCGCTTCCAAGGAAGGGTGCTGGCTAGCAACAGCTTTCAGTGCTGCCACTTTTCATCTCTGAGCAATTGCTCGACGTTTGCAATTTCTCAGCTCGTGTCTACGAGAAGGAAAGACAATGACCATGACGTTTGATGGCTAGAGAAGCGCAAAGCCCCAGTGTTGCTGCGCCTGTGAAAGCGCTTCCAAGGAAGGGGGCTGGCTAGCAACAGCTTTCAGTGCTGCCACTTTTCATCTCTGAGCAATTGCTCGACGTTTGCAATTCCTCACCTGAGATCTCTTTAGACTGCGCGAGAGGATGAGCAGAAGAGTAGGTGGCTAGAGAAGCCCAGAGCCCCAGTGTTCTTAGGGCTACAAGAGCGTTTCCAAGGAAGGGTGCTGGCTAGCAACAGCTTTCAGTGCTGGCACTTTTCATCTCTGAGCAATTGCTCGACGTTTGCAATCTCTCACCTGAGCTCTCTTTTGACTGCGCGAGAGGATGAGCAGAAGATTAGGTGGCTAGAGAAGCCCAGAGCCCCAGTGTTCTTAGGCCTACAAGAGTGCTTCCAAGGAAGGGTGCTGGCTAGCCACAGCTTTCAGTGCTGGCACTTTTCATCTCTGAGCAATTGCTCGACGTTTGCAATTTCTCAGCTCTTTTCTACGAGACGGAGAGATAGTGACCGTGACGTTTGGTGGGTAGAGAAGCGCAAAGCCCCAGTGTTGCTGCGCCTACAAAAGCGCTTCCAAGGAAGGGTGCTGGCTAGCAACAGCTTTCAGTGCTGGCACTTTTCATCTCTGAGCAATTGCTCGACGTTTGCAATCTCTCACCTGAGCTCTCTTTAGACTGTGCGAGAGGATGAGCAGAAGATTAGGTGGCTAGAGAAGCCCAGAGCCCCACTGTTCTTAGGGCTACAAAAGCGTTTCCAAGGAAGGGTGCTGGCTAGCAACAGCTTTCAGTGCTGGCACTTTTCATCTCTGAGCAATTGCTCGACGTTTGCAATTTTTCAGCTCGTGTCTACGAGACGGAGAGATAGTGATCGTGACGTTTGGTGGGTAGCCAAGCGCAAAGCCCCAGTGTTGCTGCGCCTGTGAAAGCGCTTCCAAGGAAGGGTGCTGGCTAGCAACAGCTTTCAGTGCTGGCACTTTTCATCTCTGAGCAATTGCTGGACGTTTGCAATTTCTCACCTGAGCTCTCTTTAGACTGCGCGAGAGGATGAGCAGAAGATTAGGTGGCTAGAGAAGCCCAGAGACCCAGTGTGCTTAGGGCTACAAAAGCACTTCCAAGGAAGGGTGCTGGCTAGCAACAGCTTTCAGTGCTGGCACTTTTCATCTCTGAGCAATTGCTCGACGTTTGCAATTTTTCAGCTCTTATCTACGAGACGGAGAGATAGTGACCGTGATGTTTGGTGGGTAGAGAAGCGCAAAGCCCCAGTGTTGCTGCGCCTGTGAAAGCGCTTCCAAGGAAGGGTGCTGGCTAGCAAGAGCTTTCAGTGCTGGCACTTTTCATCTCTGAGCAATTGCTCGACGTTTGCAATTTCTCACCTGAGCGCTCTTTAGACTGCGCGAGAGGATGAGCAGAAGATTAGGTGGCTAGAGAAGCCCAGAGCCCCAGTGTTGTTAGGGCTACAAAAGCGCTTCCAAGGAAGGGTGCTGGCTAGCAACAGCTTTCAGTGCTGGCACTTTTCATCTCTGAGCAATTGCTCGACGTTTGCAATTTCTCACCTGAGCTCTCTTTAGACTGCGCGAGAGGATGAGCAGAAGATTAGGTGGCTAGAGAAGCCCAGAGCCCCACTGTTCTTAGGCCTACAAAAGCGCTTCCAAGGAAGGGTGCTGGCTAGCCACAGCTTTCAGTGCTGGCACTTTTCATCTTTGAGCAATTGCTCGACGTTTGCAATTTCTCAGCTCTTATCTACGAGACGGAGAGATAGTGACCGTGACGTTTGGTGGCTAGAGAAGCGCAAAGCCCCAGTGTTGCTGCGCCTGTGAAAGCGCTTCCAAGGAAGGGTGCTGGCTAGCAACAGCTTTCAGTGCTGGCACTTTTCATCTCTGAGCAATTGCTCGACGTTTGCAATCTCTCACCTGAGCTCTCTTTAGACTGCGCGAGAGGATGAGCAGAAGATTATGTGGCTAGAGAAGCCCAGAGCCCCAGTGTTGTTAGGGCTACAAAAGCGCTTCCAAGGAAGGGTGCTGGCTAGCAACAGCTTTCAGTGCTGGCACTTTTCATCTCTGAGCAATTGCTCGACGTTTGCAATTTCTCGGCTCGTTTTTACGAGACGGAGAGATAGTGACCGTGATGTTTGGTGGGCAGAGAAGCGCGAAGACCCAGTGTTGCTGCGCCTGTGAAAGCGCTTCCAAGGAAGGGTGCTGGCTAGCAATAGCTTTCAGTGCTGCCACTTTTCATCTTTGAGTAATTGCTCGACGTTTGCAATTTCTCAGCTCGTGTCTACGAGACGGAGAGATAGTGACCGTGACGTTTGGTGGGTAGAGAAGCGCAAAGCCCCAGTGTTGCTGCGCCTGTGAAAGCGCTTCCAAGGAAGGGTGCTGGCTAGCAAGAGCTTTCAGTGCTGGCACTTTTCATCTCTGAGCAATTGCTCGATGTTTGCAATTTCTCACCTGAGCTCTCTTTAGACTGCGCGAGAGGATGAGCAGAAGATTAGGTGGCTAGAGAAGCCCAGAGCCCCAGTGTTCTTAGGGCTACAAAAGCGCTTCCAAGGAAGGGTGCTGGCTAGCCACAGCTTTCAGTGCTGGCACTTTTCATGTTTGAGTAATTGCTCGACGTTTGCAATTTCTCAGCTCTTATCTACGAGACAGAGAGATAGTGACCGTGACGTTTGGTGGCTAGAGAAGCGCAAAGCCCCAGTGTTGCTGCGCCTGTGAAAGCGCTTCCAAGGAAGGGTGCTGGCTAGCAAGAGCTTTCAGTGCTGGCACTTTTCATCTCTGAGCAATTGCTCGACGTTTGCAATTTCTCACCTGAGCTCTCTTTAGACTGCGCGAGAGGATGAGCAGAAGATTAGGTGGCTAGAGAAGCCCAGAGCCCCAGTGTTCTTAGGGCTACAAGAGCGTTTCCAAGGAAGGGTGCTGGCTAGC
This sequence comes from Sarcoramphus papa, assembly GCA_037962945.1. Classification (NCBI taxonomy): domain Eukaryota; kingdom Metazoa; phylum Chordata; class Aves; order Accipitriformes; family Cathartidae; genus Sarcoramphus; species Sarcoramphus papa. The sequence continues at coordinate 98,324,048 of CM075586.1, forward strand.
AACAGCTTTCAGTGCTGGCACTTTTCATCTCTGAGCAATTGCTCGACGTTTGCAATTTCTCAGCTCGTGTCTACGAGACGGAGAGATAGTGATCGTGACGTTTGGTGGGTAGCCAAGCGCAAAGCCCCAGTGTTGCTGCGCCTGTGAAAGCGCTTCCAAGGAAGGGTGCTGGCTAGCAAGAGCTTTCAGTGCTGGCACTTTTCATCTCTGAGCAATTGCTCGACGTTTGCAATTTCTCACCTGAGCTCTCTTTTGACTGCGCGAGAGGATGAGCAGAAGGTTAGGTGGCTAGAGAAGCGCAAAGCCCCAGTGTTCTTAGGGCTACAAAAGCGCTTCCAAGGAAGGGTGCTGGCTAGCAACAGCTTTCAGTGCTGCCACTTTTCATCTTTGAGTAATTGCTCGACGTTTGCAATTTCTCAGCTCTTATCTACGAGACGGAGAGATAGTGACCGTGACGTTTGGTGGCTAGAGAAGCGCAAAGCCCCAGTGTTGCTGCGCCTGTGAAAGCGCTTCCAAGGAAGGGTGCTGGCTAGCAACAGCTTTCAGTGCTGGCACTTTTCATCTCTGAGCAATTGCTCGATGTTTGCAATTTCTCACCTGAGCTCTCTTTAGACTGCGCGAGAGGATGAGCAGAAGATTAGGTGGCTAGAGAAGCCCAGAGCCCCAGTGTTCTTAGGCCTACAAAAGCGCTTCCAAGGAAGGGTGCTGGCTAGCAACAGCTTTCAGTGCTGGCACTTTTCATCTCTGAGCAATTGCTCGACGTTTCCAATTTCTCAGCTCGTGTCTACGAGAAGGAAAGACAATGACCATGACGTTTGGTGGCTAGAGAAGCGCAAAGCCCCAGTGTTGCTGCGCCTGTGAAAGCGCTTCCAAGGAAGGGGGCTGGCTAGCAACAGCTTTCAGTGCTGGCACTTTTCATCTCTGAGCAATTGCTCGACGTTTGCAATTCCTCACCTGAGATCTCTTTAGACTGCGCGAGAGGATGAGCAGAAGAGTAGGTGGCTAGAGAAGCCCAGAGCCCCACTGTTCTTAGGGCTACAAGAGCGTTTCCAAGGAAGGGTGCTGGCTAGCAACAGCTTTCAGTGCTGGCACTTTTCATCTCTGAGCAATTGCTCGACGTTTGCAATCTCTCACCTGAGCTCTCTTTAGACTGCGCGAGAGGATGAGCAGAAGATTAGGTGGCTAGAGAAATACAGAGCCCCACTGTTCTTAGGCCTACAAGAGTGCTTCCAAGGAAGGGTGCTGGCTAGCAACAGCTTTCAGTGCTGGCACTTTTCATCTCTGAGCAATTGCTCGACATTTGCAATTTCTCAGCTCTTATCTACGAGACGGAGAGATAGTGACCGTGACGTTTGGTGGCTAGAGAAGCGCAAAGCCCCAGTGTGGCTGCGCCTGTGAAAGCGCTTCCAAGGAAGGGTGCTGGCTAGCAACAGCTTTCAGTGCTGGCACTTTTCATCTCTGAGCAATTGCTCGACGTTTGCAATTCCTCACCTGAGCTCTCTTTTGACTGCGCGAGAGGATGAGCAGAAGATTAGGTGGCTAGAGAAGCCCAGAGCCCCAGTGTTCTTAGGCCTACAAAAGCGCTTCCAAGGAAGGGTGCTGGCTAGCAACAGCTTTCAGTGCTGGCACTTTTCATCTCTGAGCAATTGCTCGACGTTTGCAATTTCTCAGCTCGTGTCTACGAGAAGGAAAGACAATGACCATGACGTTTGGTGGCTAGAGAAGCGCAAAGCCCCAGTGTTGCTGCGCCTGTGAAAGCGCTTCCAAGGAAGGGTGCTGGCTAGCAACAGCTTTCAGTGCTGGCACTTTTCATCTCTGAGCAATTGCTCGACGTTTGCAATTTCTCACCTGAGCTCTCTTTAGACTGCGCGAGAGGATGAGCAGAAGAGTAGGTGGCTAGAGAAGCCCAGAGCCCCACTGTTCTTAGGCCTACAAGAGCGTTTCCAAGGAAGGGTGCTGGCTAACAACAGCTTTCAGTGCTGGCACTTTTCATCTCTGAGCAATTGCTCGACGTTTGCAATCTCTCACCTGAGCTCTCTTTAGACTGCGCGAGAGGATGAGCAGAAGATTAGGTGGCTAGAGAAATACAGAGCCCCAGTGTTCTTAGGCCTACAAAAGCGTTTCCAAGGAAGGGTGCTGGCTAGCAACAGCTTTCAGTGCTGGCACTTTTCATCTCTGAGCAATTGCTCGACATTTGCAATTTCTCAGCTCTTATCTACGAGACGGAGAGATAGTGACCGTGACGTTTGGTGGGTAGAGAAGCGCAAAGCCCCAGTGTTGCTGCGCCTGTGAAAGCGCTTCCAAGGAAGGGTGCTGGCTAGCAAGAGCTTTCAGTGCTGGCACTTTTCATCTCTGAGCAATTGCTTGACGTTTGCAATTTCTCACCTGAGCTCTCTTTAGACTGCGCGAGAGGATAAGCAGAAGATTAGGTGGCTAGAGAAGCGCAAATCCCCAGTGTTCTTAGGCCTACAAAAGCGCTTCCAAGGAAGGGTGCTGGCTAGCAACAGCTTTCAGTGCTGGCACTTTTCATCTCTGAGCAATTGCTCGACGTTTGCAATTTCTCAGCTCGTGTCTACGAGACGGAGAGATAGTGACCGTGAAGTTTGGTGGGTAGCCAAGCGCAAAGCCCCAGTGTTGCTGCGCCTGTGAAAGCGCTTCCAAGGAAGGGTGCTGGCTAGCAAGAGCTTTCAGTGCTGGCACTTTTCATCTCTGAGCAATTGCTCGACGTTTGCAATTTCTCCCCTGAGCTCTCTTTAGACTGCACGAGAGGATGAGCAAAAGATTAGGTGGCTAGAGAAGCCCAGAGCTTCGGAGTTCTTAGGGCTACAAAAGCGCTTCCAAGGAAGGGTGCTGGCTAGCCACAGCTTTCAGTGCTGGCAATTTTCATCTCTGAGCAATTGCTCGACGTTTGCAATTTTTCAGCTCTTATCTACGAGACTGAGAGATAGTGACCGTGACGTTTGGTGGCTAGAGAAGCGCAAAGCCCCAGTGTTGCTGCGCCTGTGAAAGCGCTTCCAAGGAAGGGTGCTGGCTAGCAAGAGCTTTCAGTGCTGGCACTTTTCATCTCTGAGCAATTGCTCGACGTTTGCAATTTCTCACCTGAGCGCTCTTTAGACTGCGCGAGAGGATGAGCAGAAGGTTAGGTGGCTAGAGAAGCCCAGAGCTTCGGAGTTCTTAGGCCTACAAAAGCGCTTCCAAGGAAGGGTGCTGGCTAGCCACAGCTTTCAGTGCTGGCAATTTTCATCTCTGAGCAATTGCTCGACGTTTGCAATTTTTCAGCTCTTATCTACGAGACAGAGAGATAGTGACCGTGATGTTTGGTGGCTAGAGAAGCGCAAAGCCTCAGTGTTGCTGCGCCTGTGAAAGCGCTTCCAAGGAAGGGTGCTGGCTAGCAAGAGCTTTCAGTGCTGGCACTTTTCATCTCTGAGCAATTGCTCGACGTTTGCAATTTCTCCCCTGAGCTCTCTTTAGACTGCGCGAGAGGATGAGCAGAAGAGTAGGTGGCTAGAGAAGCCCAGAGCCCCACTGTTCTTAGGCCTACAAGAGCGTTTCCAAGGAAGGCTGCTGGCTAGCAACAGCTTTCAGTGCTGGCACTTTTCATCTCTGAGCAATTGCTCGACGTTTGCAATCTCTCACCTGAGCGCTCTTTAGACTGCGCGAGAGGATGAGCAGAAGATTAGGTGGCTAGGGAAGCCCAGAGCCCCAGTGTTCTTAGGGCTACAAAAGCGCTTCCAAGGAAGGGTGCTGGCTAGCAACAGCTTTCAGTGCTGGCACTTTTCATCTCTGAGCAATTGCTCGACATTTGCAATTTCTCAGCTCTTTTCTACGAGACAGAGAGATAGTGACCGTGACGTTTGGTGGGTAGAGAAGCGCAAAGCCCCAGTGTTGCTGCGCCTGTGAAAGCGCTTCCAAGGAAGGGTGCTGGCTAGCAAGAGCTTTCAGTGCTGGCACTTTTCATCTCTGAGCAATTGCTCGACCTTTGCAATTTCTCACCTGAGCTCTCTTTAGAGTGCGCGAGAGGATGAGCAGAAGATTAGGTGGCTAGAGAAGCGCAAAGCCCCAGTGTTCTTAGGCCTACAAAAGCGCTTCCAAGGAAGGGTGCTGGCTAGCAACAGCTTTCAGTGCTGGCACTTTTCGTCTCTGAGCAATTGCTCGACGTTTCCAATTTCTCAGCTCGTGTCTACGAGACAGAGAGATAGTGACCGTGACGTTTGGTGGGTAGCCAAGCGCAAAGCCCCAGTGTTGCTGCGCCTGTGAAAGCGCTTCCAAGGAAGGGTGCTGGCTAGCAAGAGCTTTCAGTGCTGGCACTTTTCATCTCTGAGCAATTGCTCGACATTTGCAATTTCTCCCCTGAGCTCTCTTTAGACTGCACGAGAGGATGAGCAGAAGATTAGGTGGCTAGAGAAGCCCAGATCTTCGTGGTTCTTAGGGCTACAAAAGCGCTTCCAAGGAAGGGTGCTGGCTAGCCACAGCTTTCAGTGCTGGCAATTTTCATCTCTGAGCAATTGCTCGACGTTTGCAATTTTTCAGCTCTTATCTACCAGACGGAGAGATAGTGACCGTGACGTTTGGTGGGTATAGAAGCGCAAAGCCCCAGTGTTGCTGCGCCTGTGAAAGCGCTTCCAAGGAAGGGTGCTGGCTAGCAACAGCTTTCAGTGCTGGCACTTTTCATCTCTGAGCAATTGCTGGACGTTTGCAATTTCTCCCCTGAGCTCTCTTTAGAGTGCGCGAGAGGATGAGCAGAAGATTAGGTGGCTAGAGAAGCCCAGAGCCCCAGTGTTCTTAGGGCTACAAGAGCGCTTCCAAGGAAGGGTGCTGGCTAGCAACAGCTTTCAGTGCTGGCACTTTTCATCTCTGAGCAATTGCTCGACGTTTGCAATTTCTCACCTGAGCGCTCTTTAGACTGCGCGAGAGGATGAGCAGAAGAGTAGGTGGCTAGAGAAGCCCAGAGCCCCAGTGTTCTTAGGCCTACAAAAGCGCTTCCAAGGAAGGGTGCTGGCTAGCAACAGCTTTCAGTGCTGGCACTTTTCATCTCTGAGCAATTGCTGGATGTTTGCAATTTCTTACCTGAGCTCTCTTTAGACTGCGCGAGAGGATGAGCAGAAGATTAGGTGGCTAGAGAAGCCCAGAGCCCCAGTGTTCTTAGGCCTACAAAAGTGCTTCCAAGGAAGGGTGCTGGCTAGCCACAGCTTTCAGTGCTGGCACTTTTCATGTTTGAGTAATTGCTCGACGTTTGCAATTTCTCAGCTCTTATCTACGAGACAGAGAGATAGTGACCGTGATGTTTGGTGGCTAGAGAAGCGCAAAGCCCCAGTGTTGCTGCGCCTGTGAAAGCGCTTCCAAGGAAGGGTGCTGGCTAGCAACAGCTTTCAGTGCTGGCACTTTTCATCTCTGAGCAATTGCTCGACGTTTGCAATTTCTCCCCTGAGCTCTCTTTAGAGTGCGCGAGAGGATGAGCAGAAGAGTAGGTGGCTAGAGAAGCCCAGAGCCCCACTGTTCTTAGGGCTACAAGAGCGTTTCCAAGGAAGGGTGCTGGCTAGCAACAGCTTTCAGTGCTGGCACTTTTCATCTCTGAGCAATTGCTCGACGTTTGCAATCTCTCACCTGAGCGCTCTTTAGACTGCGCGAGAGGATGAGCAGAAGATTAGGTGGCTAGAGAAATACAGAGCCCCAGTGTTCTTAGGGCTACAAGAGCGTTTCCAAGGAAGGGTGCTGGCTAGCAACAGCTTTCAGTGCTGGCACTTTTCATCTCTGAGCAATTGCTCGACATTTGCAATTTCTCAGCTCTTTTCTACGAGACGGAGAGATAGTGACCGTGACGTTTGGTGGGTAGCCAAGCGCAAAGCCCCAGTGTTGCTGCGCCTGTGAAAGCGCTTCCAAGGAAGGGTGCTGGCTAGCAACAGCTTTCAGTGCTGGCACTTTTCATCTCTGAGCAATTGCTCGACGTTTGCAATTTCTCACCTGAGCTTTCTTTAGACTGCGCGAGAGGATGAGCAGAAGATTAGGTGGCTAGAGAAGCCCAGAGCCGCAGTGTTCTTAGGCCTACAAGAGTGCTTCCAAGGAAGGGTGCTGGCTAGCCACAGCTTTCAGTGCTGGCACTTTTCATGTTTGAGTAATTGCTCGACGTTTGCAATTTCTCAGCTCTTATCTACGAGACAGAGAGATAGTGACCGTGACGTTTGGTGGCTAGAGAAGCGCAAAGCCCCAGTGTTGCTGCGCCTGTGAAAGCGCTTCCAAGGAAGGGTGCTGGCTAGCAACAGCTTTCAGTGCTGGCACTTTTCATCTCTGAGCAATTGCTCGACGTTTGCAATCTCTCACCTGAGCTCTCTTTTGACTGCGCGAGAGGATGAGCAGAAGATTAGGTGGCTAGAGAAGCCCAGAGCCCCAGTGTTCTAAGGCCTACAAAAGCGCTTCCAAGGAAGGGTGCTGGCTAGCAACAGCTTTCAGTGCTGGCACTTTTCATCTCTGAGCAATTGCTCGACGTTTGCAATTTCTCAGCTCGTGTCTACGAGAAGGAAAGACAATGACCATGACGTTTGTTGGCTAGAGAAGCGCAAAGCCCCAGTGTTGCTGCGCCTGTGAAAGCGCTTCCAAGGAAGGGTGCTGGCTAGCAAGAGCTTTCAGTGCTGGCACTTTTCATCTCTGAGCAATTGCTCGACGTTTGCAATTCCTCACCTGAGATCTCCTTAGACTGCGCGAGAGGATGAGCAGAAGAGTAGGTGGCTAGAGAAGCCCAGAGCCCCACTGTTCTTAGGCCTACAAGAGCGTTTCCAAGGAAGGGTGCTGGCTAGCAACAGCTTTCAGTGCTGGCACTTTTCATCTCTGAGCAATTGCTCGACGTTTGCAATCTCTCACCTGAGCTCTCTTTAGACTGCGCGAGAGGATGAGCAGAAGATTAGGTGGCTAGAGAAGCCCAGAGCCCCAGTGTTCTTAGGCCTACAAGAGTGCTTCCAAGGAAGGGTGCTGGCTAGCAACAGCTTTCAGTGCTGGCACTTTTCATCTCTGAGCAATTGCTCGACATTTGCAATTTCTCAGCTCTTATCTACGAGACGGAGAGATAGTGACCGTGACGTTTGGTGGCTAGAGAAGCGCAAAGCCCCAGTGTTGCTGCGCCTGTGAAAGCGCTTCCAAGGAAGGGTGCTGGCTAGCAAGAGCTTTCAGTGCTGGCACTTTTCATCTCTGAGCAATTGCTCGACGTTTGCAATTTCTCACCTGAGCTCTCTTTAGACTGCGCGAGAGGATGAGCAGAAGGTTAGGTGGCTAGAGAAGCGCAAAGCCCCAGTGTTCTTAGGCCTACAAAAGCGCTTCCAAGGAAGGGTGCTGGCTAGCAACAGCTTTCAGTGCTGGCACTTTTCATCTCTGAGCAATTGCTGGATGTTTGCAATTTCTCACCTGAGCTCTCTTTAGACTGCGCGAGAGGATGAGCAGAAGATTAGGTGGCTAGAGAAGCCCAGAGCCCCAGTGTTCTTAGGCCTACAAAAGCGCTTCCACGGAAGGGTGCTGGCTAGCCACAGCTTTCAGTGCTGGCACTTTTCATGTTTGAGTAATTGCTCGACGTTTGCAATTTCTCAGCTCTTATCTACGAGACGGAGAGATAGTGACCGTGACATTTGGTGGCTAGAGAAGCGCAAAGCCCCAGTGTTGCTGCGCCTGTGAAAGCGCTTCCAAGGAAGGGTGCTGGCTAGCAAGAGCTTTCAGTGCTGGCACTTTTAATCTCTGAGCAATTGCCCGACCTTTGCAATTTCTCACCTGAGCTCTCTTTTGACTGCGCGAGAGGATGAGCAGAAGATTAGGTGGCTAGAGAAGCCCAGAGCCGCAGTGTTCTTAGGCCTACAAAAGCGCTTCCAAGGAAGGGTGCTGGCTAGCAACAGCTTTCAGTGCTGGCACTTTTCATCTCTGAGCAATTGCTCGACGTTTGCAATTTCTCAGCTCGTGTCTACGAGAAGGAAAGACAATGACCATGACGTTTGTTGGCTAGAGAAGCGCAAAGCCCCAGTGTTGCTGCGCCTGTGAAAGCGCTTCCAAGGAAGGGTGCTGGCTAGCAAGAGCTTTCAGTGCTGGCACTTTTCATCTCTGAGCAATTGCTCGACGTTTGCAATTCCTCACCTGAGATCTCTTTAGAGTGCGCGAGAGGATGAGCAGAAGAGTAGGTGGCTAGAGAAGCCCAGAGCCCCACTGTTCTTAGGGCTACAAGAGCGTTTCCAAGGAAGGGTGCTGGCTAGCAACAGCTTTCAGTGCTGGCACTTTTCATCTCTGAGCAATTGCTCGACATTTGCAATTTCTCAGCTCTTTTCTACGAGACGGAGAGATAGTGACCGTGACGTTTGGTGGGTAGCCAAGCGCAAAGCCCCAGTGTTGCTGCGCCTGTGAAAGCGCTTCCAAGGAAGGGTGCTGGCTAGCAAGAGCTTTCAGTGCTGGCACTTTTCATCTCTGAGCAATTGCTGGACGTTTGCAATTTCTCCCCTGAGCTCTCTTTAGACTGCACGAGAGGATGAGCAAAAGATTAGGTGGCTAGAGAAGCCCAGAGCTTCGGAGTTCTTAGGGCTACAAAAGCGTTTCCAAGGAAGGGTGCTGGCTAGCCACAGCTTTCAGTGCTGGCTCTTTTCATGTTTGAGTAATTGCTCGACGTTTGCAATTTCTCAGCTCTTATCTACGAGACAGAGAGATAGTGACCGTGATGTTTGGTGGCTAGAGAAGCGCAAAGCCCCAGTGTTGCTGCGCCTGTGAAAGCGCTTCCAAGGAAGGGTGCTGGCTAGCAAGAGCTTTCAGTGCTGGCACTTTTCATCTCTGAGCAATTGCTCGACGTTTGCAATTTCTCACCTGAGCTCTCTTTAGAGTGCGCGAGAGGATGAGCAGAAGATTAGGTGGCTAGAGAAGCCCAGAGCCCCAGTGTTCTTAGGCCTACAAAAGCGCTTCCAAGGAAGGGTGCTGGCTAGCAACAGCTTTCAGTGCTGGCACTTTTCATCTCTGAGCAATTGCTCGACGTTTGCAATTTCTCAGCTCGTGTCTACGAGAAGGAAAGACAATGACCATGACGTTTGGTGGGTAGAGAAGCGCAAAGCCCCAGTGTTGCTGCGCCTGTGAAAGCGCTTCCAAGGAAGGGTGCTGGCTAGCAACAGCTTTCAGTGCTGGCACTTTTCATCTCTGAGCAATTGCTCGACGTTTGCAATTCCTCACCTGAGATCTCCTTAGACTGCGCGAGAGGATGAGCAGAAGAGTAGGTGGCTAGAGAAATACAGAGCCGCAGTGTTCTTAGGGCTACAAAAGCACTTCCAAGGAAGGGTGCTGGCTAGCAACAGCTTTCAGTGCTAGCAATTTTCATCTCTGAGCAATTGCTCGACGTTTGCAATTTCTCAGCTCTTTTCTACGAGACGGAGAGATAGTGACCGTGACGTTTGGTGGGTAGAGTAGCGCAAAGCCCCAGTGTTGCTGCGCCTGTGAAAGCGCTTCCAAGGAAGGGTGCTGGCTAGCAAGAGCTTTCAGTGCTGGCACTTTTCATCTCTGAGCAATTGCTCGACGTTTGCAATTTCTCACCTGAGCGCTCTTTAGACTGCGCGAGAGGATGAGCAGAAGATTAGGTGGCTAGAGAAGCGCAAAGCCCCAGTGTTGCTGCGCCTGTGAAAGCGCTTCCAAGGAAGGGTGCTGGCTAGCAACAGCTTTCAGTGCTGGCACTTTTCATCTCTGAGCAATTGCTCGACGTTTGCAATTTCTCACCTGAGCTCTCTTTTGACTGCGCGACAGGATGAGCAGAAGGTTAGGTGGCTAGAGAAGCCCAGACCCGCAGTGTTCTTAGGCCTACAAGAGTGTTTCCAAGGAAGGCTGCTGGCTAGCAACAGCTTTCAGTGCTGGCACTTTTCATCTCTGAGCAATTGCTCGACGTTTGCAATTTCTCAGCTCGTGTCTACGAGAAGGAAAGACAATGACCGTGACGTTTGGTGGCTAGAGAAGCGCAAAGCCCCAGTGTTGCTGCGCCTGTGAAAGCGCTTCCAAGGAAGGGTGCTGGCTAGCAACAGCTTTCAGTGCTGGCACTTTTCATCTCTGAGCAATTGCTGGACGTTTGCAATTTCTCACCTGAGCTCTCTTTAGACTGCGCGAGAGGATGAGCAGAAGATTAGGTGGCTAGAGAAGCCCAGAGCCCCAGTGTTCTAAGGCCTACAAAAGCGCTTCCAAGGAAGGGTGCTGGCTAGCAAGAGCTTTCAGTGCTGGCACTTTTCATCTCTGAGCAATTGCTCGACGTTTGCAATTTCTCAGCTCTTATCTACGAGACAGAGAGATAGTGACCGTGATGTTTGGTGGCTAGAGAAGCGCAAAGCCCCAGTGTTGCTGCGCCTGTGAAAGCGCTTCCAAGGAAGGGTGCTGGCTAGCAACAGCTTTCAGTGCTGGCACTTTTCATCTCTGAGCAATTGCTCGACGTTTGCAATTTCTCCCCTGAGCTCTCTTTAGAGTGCGCGAGAGGATGAGCAGAAGATTAGGTGGCTAGAGAAGCGCAAAGCCCCAGTGTTCTTAGGCCTACAAAAGCGCTTCCAAGGAAGGGTGCTGGCTAGCAACAGCTTTCAGTGCTGGCACTTTTCATCTCTGAGCAATTGCTCGACGTTTGCAATTTCTCAGCTCGTGTCTACGAGAAGGAAAGACAATGACCATGACGTTTGGTGGGTAGAGAAGCGCAAAGCCCCAGTGTTGCTGCGCCTGTGAAAGCGCTTCCAAGGAAGGGTGCTGGCTAGCAACAGCTTTCAGTGCTGGCACTTTTCATCTCTGAGCAATTGCTCGACGTTTGCAATTCCTCACCTGAGATCTCCTTAGACTGCGCGAGAGGATGAGCAGAAGAGTAGGTGGCTAGAGAAATACAGAGCCGCAGTGTTCTTAGGGCTACAAAAGCACTTCCAAGGAAGGGTGCTGGCTAGCAACAGCTTTCAGTGCTAGCAATTTTCATCTCTGAGCAATTGCTCGACGTTTGCAATTTCTCAGCTCTTTTCTACGAGACGGAGAGATAGTGACCGTGACGTTTGGTGGGTAGAGTAGCGCAAAGCCCCAGTGTTGCTGCGCCTGTGAAAGCGCTTCCAAGGAAGGGTGCTGGCTAGCAAGAGCTTTCAGTGCTGGCACTTTTCATCTCTGAGCAATTGCTCGACGTTTGCAATTTCTCACCTGAGCGCTCTTTAGACTGCGCGAGAGGATGAGCAGAAGATTAGGTGGCTAGAGAAGCGCAAAGCCCCAGTGTTGCTGCGCCTGTGAAAGCGCTTCCAAGGAAGGGTGCTGGCTAGCAAGAGCTTTCAGTGCTGGCACTTTTCATCTCTGAGCAATTGCTGGACGTTTGCAATTTCTCACCTGAGCTCTCTTTTGACTGCGCGACAGGATGAGCAGAAGGTTAGGTGGCTAGAGAAGCCCAGACCCGCAGTGTTCTTAGGCCTACAAGAGTGTTTCCAAGGAAGGCTGCTGGCTAGCAACAGCTTTCAGTGCTGGCACTTTTCATCTCTGAGCAATTGCTCGACGTTTGCAATTTCTCAGCTCGTGTCTACGAGAAGGAAAGACAATGACCGTGACGTTTGGTGGGTAGAGAAGCGCAAAGCCCCAGTGTTGCTGCGCCTGTGAAAGCGCTTCCAAGGAAGGGTGCTGGCTAGCAACAGCTTTCAGTGCTGGCACTTTTCATCTCTGAGCAATTGCTCGACATTTGCAATCTCTCACCTGAGCTCTCTTTTGACTGCGCGAGAGGATGAGCAGAAGATTAGGTGGCTAGAGAAGCCCAGAGCCCCAGTGTTCTAAGGCCTACAAAAGCGCTTCCAAGGAAGGGTGCTGGCTAGCAAGAGCTTTCAGTGCTGGCACTTTTCATCTCTGAGCAATTGCTCGACGTTTGCAATTTCTCAGCTCGTGTCTATGAGAAGGAAAGACAATGACCATGACGTTTGGTGGCTAGAGAAGCGCAAAGCCCCAGTGTTGCTGCGCCTGTGAAAGCGCTTCCAAGGAAGGGTGCTGGCTAGCAAGAGCTTTCAGTGCTGGCACTTTTCATCTCTGAGCAATTGCTCGACGTTTGCAATTCCTCACCTGAGATCTCTTTAGAGTGCGCGAGAGGATGAGCAGAAGATTAGGTGGCTAGAGAAGCCCAGAGCCCCAGTGTTGTTAGGGCTACAAAAGCGCTTCCAAGGAAGGGTGCTGGCTAGCAACAGCTTTCAGTGCTGGCACTTTTCATCTCTGAGCAATTGCTCGACGTTTGCAATTTCTCACCTGAGCTCTCTTTAGACTGCGCGAGAGGATGAGCAGAAGATTAGGTGGCTAGAGAAGCCCAGAGCCCCACTGTTCTTAGGCCTACAAAAGCGCTTCCAAGGAAGGGTGCTGGCTAGCCACAGCTTTCAGTGCTGGCACTTTTCATCTTTGAGCAATTGCTCGACGTTTGCAATTTCTCAGCTCTTATCTACGAGACGGAGAGATAGTGACCGTGACGTTTGGTGGCTAGAGAAGCGCAAAGCCCCAGTGTTGCTGCGCCTGTGAAAGCGCTTCCAAGGAAGGGTGCTGGCTAGCAACAGCTTTCAGTGCTGGCACTTTTCATCTCTGAGCAATTGCTCGACGTTTGCAATCTCTCACCTGAGCTCTCTTTAGACTGCGCGAGAGGATGAGCAGAAGATTATGTGGCTAGAGAAGCCCAGAGCCCCACTGTTCTTAGGCCTACAAAAGCGCTTCCAAGGAAGGGTGCTGGCTAGCAACAGCTTTCAGTGCTGGCACTTTTCATCTCTGAGCAATTGCTCGACATTTGCAATTTCTCGGCTCGTTTTTACGAGACGGAGAGATAGTGACCGTGATGTTTGGTGGGCAGAGAAGCGCGAAGACCCAGTGTTGCTGCGCCTGTGAAAGCGCTTCCAAGGAAGGGTGCTGGCTAGCAACAGCTTTCAGTGCTGCCACTTTTCATCTTTGAGTAATTGCTCGACGTTTGCAATTTCTCAGCTCGTGTCTACGAGACGGAGAGATAGTGACCGTGACGTTTGGTGGCTAGAGAAGCGCAAAGCCCCAGTGTTGCTGCGCCTGTGAAAGCGCTTCCAAGGAAGGGTGCTGGCTAGCAAGAGCTTTCAGTGCTGGCACTTTTCATCTCTGAGCAATTGCTCGATGTTTGCAATTTCTCACCTGAGCTCTCTTTAGACTGCGCGAGAGGATGAGCAGAAGATTAGGTGGCTAGAGAAGCCCAGAGCCCCAGTGTTCTTAGGGCTACAAAAGCGCTTCCAAGGAAGGGTGCTGGCTAGCCACAGCTTTCAGTGCTGGCACTTTTCATGTTTGAGTAATTGCTCGACGTTTGCAATTTCTCAGCTCTTATCTACGAGACAGAGAGATAGTGACCGTGACGTTTGGTGGCTAGAGAAGCGCAAAGCCCCAGTGTTGCTGCGCCTGTGAAAGCGCTTCCAAGGAAGGGTGCTGGCTAGCAAGAGCTTTCAGTGCTGGCACTTTTCATCTCTGAGCAATTGCTCGACGTTTGCAATTTCTCACCTGAGCTCTCTTTAGACTGCGCGAGAGGATGAGCAGAAGATTAGGTGGCTAGAGAAGCCCAGAGCCCCAGTGTTCTTAGGGCTACAAGAGCGTTTCCAAGGAAGGGGGCTGGCTAGCAACAGCTTTCAGTGCTGGCACTTTTCATCTCTGAGCAATTGCTCGACGTTTGCAATTTCTCAGCTCGTGTCTACGAGAAGGAGAGATAGTGATCGTGACGTTTGGTGGGTAGCCAAGCGCAAAGCCCCAGTGTTGCTGCGCCTGTGAAAGCGCTTCCAAGGAAGGGTGCTGGCTAGCAAGAGCTTTCAGTGCTGGCACTTTTCATCTCTGAGCAATTGCTCGACGTTTGCAATTCCTCACCTGAGCTCTCTTTTGACTGCGCGAGAGGATGAGCAGAAGGTTAGGTGGCTAGAGAAGCGCAAAGCCCCAGTGTTCTTAGGGCTACAAAAGCGCTTCCAAGGAAGGGTGCTGGCTAGCAACAGCTTTCAGTGCTGGCACTTTTCATCTCTGAGCAATTGCTCGACGTTTGCAATTTCTCAGCTCTTATCTACGAGACGGAGAGATAGTGACCGTGACGTTTGGTGGCTAGAGAAGCGCAAAGCCCCAGTGTTGCTGCGCCTGTGAAAGCGCTTCCAAGGAAGGGTGCTGGCTAGCAACAGCTTTCAGTGCTGGCACTTTTCATCTCTGAGCAATTGCTCGATGTTTGCAATTTCTCACCTGAGCTCTCTTTAGACTGCGCGAGAGGATGAGCAGAAGATTAGGTGGCTAGAGAAGCCCAGAGCCCCAGTGTTCTTAGGCCTACAAAAGCGCTTCCAAGGAAGGGTGCTGGCTAGCAACAGCTTTCAGTGCTGGCACTTTACATCTCTGAGCAATTGCTCGACGTTTCCAATTTCTCAGCTCGTGTCTACGAGAAGGAAAGACAATGACCATGACGTTTGGTGGCTAGAGAAGCGCAAAGCCCCAGTGTTGCTGCGCCTGTGAAAGCGCTTCCAAGGAAGGGGGCTGGCTAGCAACAGCTTTCAGTGCTGGCACTTTTCATCTCTGAGCAATTGCTCGACGTTTGCAATTCCTCACCTGAGATCTCTTTAGACTGCGCGAGAGGATGAGCAGAAGAGTAGGTGGCTAGAGAAGCCCAGAGCCCCACTGTTCTTAGGGCTACAAGAGCGTTTCCAAGGAAGGGTGCTGGCTAGCAACAGCTTTCAGTGCTGGCACTTTTCATCTCTGAGCAATTGCTCGACGTTTGCAATCTCTCACCTGAGCTCTCTTTAGACTGCGCGAGAGGATGAGCAGAAGATTAGGTGGCTAGAGAAATACAGAGCCCCACTGTTCTTAGGCCTACAAGAGTGCTTCCAAGGAAGGGTGCTGGCTAGCAACAGCTTTCAGTGCTGGCACTTTTCATCTCTGAGCAATTGCTCGACATTTGCAATTTCTCAGCTCTTATCTACGAGACGGAGAGATAGTGACCGTGACGTTTGGTGGCTAGAGAAGCGCAAAGCCCCAGTGTTGCTGCGCCTGTGAAAGCGCTTCCAAGGAAGGGTGCTGGCTAGCCACAGCTTTCAGTGCTGGCACTTTTCATCTCTGAGCAATTGCTCGACGTTTGCAATTCCTCACCTGAGCTCTCTTTTGACTGCGCGAGAGGATGAGCAGAAGATTAGGTGGCTAGAGAAGCCCAGAGCCCCAGTGTTCTTAGGCCTACAAAAGCGCTTCCAAGGAAGGGTGCTGGCTAGCAACAGCTTTCAGTGCTGGCACTTTTCATCTCTGAGCAATTGCTCGACGTTTGCAATTTCTCAGCTCGTGTCTACGAGAAGGAAAGACAATGACCATGACGTTTGGTGGCTAGAGAAGCGCAAAGCCCCAGTGTTGCTGCGCCTGTGAAAGCGCTTCCAAGGAAGGGGGCTGGCTAGCAAGAGCTTTCAGTGCTGGCACTTTTCATCTCTGAGCAATTGCTCGACGTTTGCAATTTCTCACCTGAGCTCTCTTTAGACTGCGCGAGAGGATGAGCAGAAGAGTAGGTGGCTAGAGAAGCTCAGAGCCCCACTGTTCTTAGGCCTACAAGAGCGTTTCCAAGGAAGGGTGCTGGCTAACAACAGCTTTCAGTGCTGGCACTTTTCATCTCTGAGCAATTGCTCGACGTTTGCAATCTCTCACCTGAGCTCTCTTTAGACTGCGCGAGAGGATGAGCAGAAGATTAGGTGGCTAGAGAAATACAGAGCCCCAGTGTTCTTAGGCCTACAAAAGCGTTTCCAAGGAAGGGTGCTGGCTAGCAACAGCTTTCAGTGCTGGCACTTTTCATCTCTGAGCAATTGCTCGACATTTGCAATTTCTCAGCTCTTATCTACGAGACGGAGAGATAGTGACCGTGACGTTTGGTGGGTAGAGAAGCGCAAAGCCCCAGTGTTGCTGCGCCTGTGAAAGCGCTTCAAGGAAGGGTGCTGGCTAGCAAGAGCTTTCAGTGCTGGCACTTTTCATCTCTGAGCAATTGCTTGACGTTTGCAATTTCTCACCTGAGCTCTCTTTAGACTGCGCGAGAGGATAAGCAGAAGATTAGGTGGCTAGAGAAGCGCAAATCCCCAGTGTTCTTAGGCCTACAAAAGCGCTTCCAAGGAAGGGTGCTGGCTAGCAACAGCTTTCAGTGCTGGCACTTTTCATCTCTGAGCAATTGCTCGACGTTTGCAATTTCTCAGCTCGTGTCTACGAGACGGAGAGATAGTGACCGTGAAGTTTGGTGGGTAGCCAAGCGCAAAGCCCCAGTGTTGCTGCGCCTGTGAAAGCGCTTCCAAGGAAGGGTGCTGGCTAGCAAGAGCTTTCAGTGCTGGCACTTTTCATCTCTGAGCAATTGCTCGACGTTTGCAATTTCTCCCCTGAGCTCTCTTTAGACTGCACGAGAGGATGAGCAAAAGATTAGGTGGCTAGAGAAGCCCAGAGCTTCGGAGTTCTTAGGGCTACAAAAGCGCTTCCAAGGAAGGGTGCTGGCTAGCCACAGCTTTCAGTGCTGGCAATTTTCATCTCTGAGCAATTGCTCGACGTTTGCAATTTTTCAGCTCTTATCTACCAGACGGAGAGATAGTGACCGTGGCGTTTGGTGGCTAGAGAAGCGCAAAGCCCCAGTGTTGCTGCGCCTGTGAAAGCGCTTCCAAGGAAGGGTGCTGGCTAGCAAGAGCTTTCAGTGCTGGCACTTTTCATCTCTGAGCAATTGCTCGACGTTTGCAATTTCTCACCTGAGCGCTCTTTAGACTGCGCGAGAGGATGAGCAGAAGGTTAGGTGGCTAGAGAAGCCCAGAGCTTCGGAGTTCTTAGGGCTACAAAAGCGCTTCCAAGGAAGGGTGCTGGCTAGCCACAGCTTTCAGTGCTGGCAATTTTCATCTCTGAGCAATTGCTCGACGTTTGCAATTTCTCAGCTCTTATCTACGAGACAGAGAGATAGTGACCGTGATGTTTGGTGGCTAGAGAAGCGCAAAGCCTCAGTGTTGCTGCGCCTGTGAAAGCGCTTCCAAGGAAGGGTGCTGGCTAGCAACAGCTTTCAGTGCTGGCACTTTTCATCTCTGAGCAATTGCTGGACGTTTGCAATTTCTCACCTGAGCTCTCTTTAGAGTGCGCGAGAGGATGAGCAGAAGAGTAGGTGGCTAGAGAAGCCCAGAGCCCCACTGTTCTTAGGCCTACAAGAGCGTTTCCAAGGAAGGCTGCTGGCTAGCAACAGCTTTCAGTGCTGGCACTTTTCATCTCTGAGCAATTGCTCGACGTTTGCAATCTCTCACCTGAGCGCTCTTTAGACTGCGCGAGAGGATGAGCAGAAGATTAGGTGGCTAGGGAAGCCCAGAGCCGCAGTGTTCTTAGGGCTACAAAAGCGCTTCCAAGGAAGGGTGCTGGCTAGCAACAGCTTTCAGTGCTGGCACTTTTCATCTCTGAGCAATTGCTCGACATTTGCAATTTCTCAGCTCTTTTCTACGAGACAGAGAGATAGTGACCGTGACGTTTGGTGGGTAGAGAAGCGCAAAGCCCCAGTGTTGCTGCGCCTGTGAAAGCGCTTCCAAGGAAGGGTGCTGGCTAGCAAGAGCTTTCAGTGCTGGCACTTTTCATCTCTGAGCAATTGCTCGACCTTTGCAATTTCTCACCTGAGCTCTCTTTTGACTGCGCGAGAGGATGAGCAGAAGATTAGGTGGCTAGAGAAGCGCAAAGCCCCAGTGTTCTTAGGCCTACAAAAGCGCTTCCAAGGAAGGGTGCTGGCTAGCAACAGCTTTCAGTGCTGGCACTTTTCGTCTCTGAGCAATTGCTCGACGTTTCCAATTTCTCAGCTCGTGTCTACGAGACGGAGAGATAGTGACCGTGACGTTTGGTGGGTAGAGAAGCGCAAAGCCCCAGTGTTGCTGCGCCTGTGAAAGCGCTTCCAAGGAAGGGTGCTGGCTAGCAAGAGCTTTCAGTGCTGGCACTTTTCATCTCTGAGCAATTGCTGGACGTTTGCAATTTCTCCCCTGAGCTCTCTTTAGAGTGCGCGAGAGGATGAGCAGAAGATTAGGTGGCTAGAGAAGCCCAGAGCCCCAGTGTTCTTAGGGCTACAAGAGCGCTTCCAAGGAAGGGTGCTGGCTAGCAAGAGCTTTCAGTGCTGGCACTTTTCATCTCTGAGCAATTGCTCGACATTTGCAATTTCTCACCTGAGCGCTCTTTAGACTGCGCGAGAGGATGAGCAGAAGAGTAGGTGGCTAGAGAAGCCCAGAGCCCCAGTGTTCTTAGGCCTACAAAAGCGCTTCCAAGGAAGGGTGCTGGCTAGCAACAGCTTTCAGTGCTGGCACTTTTCATCTCTGAGCAATTGCTGGATGTTTGCAATTTCTTACCTGAGCTCTCTTTAGACTGCGCGAGAGGATGAGCAGAAGATGAGGTGGCTAGAGAAGCCCAGAGCCCCAGTGTTCTTAGGCCTACAAAAGTGCTTCCAAGGAAGGGTGCTGGCTAGCCACAGCTTTCAGTGCTGGCACTTTTCATGTTTGAGTAATTGCTCGACGTTTGCAATTTCTCAGCTCTTATCTACGAGACAGAGAGATAGTGACCGTGATGTTTGGTGGCTAGAGAAGCGCAAAGCCCCAGTGTTGCTGCGCCTGTGAAAGCGCTTCCAAGGAAGGGTGCTGGCTAGCAACAGCTTTCAGTGCTGGCACTTTTCATCTCTGAGCAATTGCTCGACGTTTGCAATTTCTCCCCTGAGCTCTCTTTAGAGTGCGCGAGAGGATGAGCAGAAGAGTAGGTGGCTAGAGAAGCCCAGAGCCCCACTGTTCTTAGGGCTACAAGAGCGTTTCCAAGGAAGGGTGCTGGCTAGCAACAGCTTTCAGTGCTGGCACTTTTCATCTCTGAGCAATTGCTCGACGTTTGCAATCTCTCACCTGAGCGCTCTTTAGACTGCGCGAGAGGATGAGCAGAAGATTAGGTGGCTAGAGAAATACAGAGCCCCAGTGTTCTTAGGGCTACAAGAGCGTTTCCAAGGAAGGGTGCTGGCTAGCAACAGCTTTCAGTGCTGGCACTTTTCATCTCTGAGCAATTGCTCGACATTTGCAATTTCTCAGCTCTTTTCTACGAGACGGAGAGATAGTGACCGTGACGTTTGGTGGGTAGCCAAGCGCAAAGCCCCAGTGTTGCTGCGCCTGTGAAAGCGCTTCCAAGGAAGGGTGCTGGCTAGCAACAGCTTTCAGTGCTGGCACTTTTCATCTCTGAGCAATTGCTCGACGTTTGCAATTTCTCACCTGAGCTTTCTTTAGACTGCGCGAGAGGATGAGCAGAAGATTAGGTGGCTAGAGAAGCCCAGAGCCGCAGTGTTCTTAGGCCTACAAGAGTGTTTCCAAGGAAGGGTGCTGGCTAGCCACAGCTTTCAGTGCTGGCACTTTTCATGTTTGAGTAATTGCTCGACGTTTGCAATTTCTCAGCTCTTTTCTACGAGACGGAGAGATAGTGACCGTGACGTTTGGTGGCTAGAGAAGCGCAAAGCCCCAGTGTTGCTGCGCCTGTGAAAGCGCTTCCAAGGAAGGGTGCTGGCTAGTAACAGCTTTCAGTGCTGGCACTTTTCATCTCTGAGCAATTGCTCGACGTTTGCAATCTCTCACCTGAGCTCTCTTTTGACTGCGCGAGAGGATGAGCAGAAGATTAGGTGGCTAGAGAAGCCCAGAGCCCCAGTGTTCTTAGGCCTACAAAAGCGCTTCCAAGGAAGGGTGCTGGCTAGCAACAGCTTTCAGTGCTGGCACTTTTCATCTCTGAGCAATTGCTCGACGTTTGCAATTTCTCAGCTCGTGTCTACGAGACGGAGAGATAGTGATCGTGACGTTTGGTGGGTAGCCAAGCGCAAAGCCCCAGTGTTGCTGCGCCTGTGAAAGCGCTTCCAAGGAAGGGTGCTGGCTAGCAAGAGCTTTCAGTGCTGGCACTTTTCATCTCTGAGCAATTGCTCGACGTTTGCAATTCCTCACCTGAGATCTCCTTAGACTGCGCGAGAGGATGAGCAGAAGAGTAGGTGGCTAGAGAAGCCCAGAGCCCCACTGTTCTTAGGCCTACAAGAGCGTTTCCAAGGAAGGGTGCTGGCTAGCAACAGCTTTCAGTGCTGGCACTTTTCATCTCTGAGCAATTGCTCGACGTTTGCAATCTCTCACCTGAGCTCTCTTTAGACTGCGCGAGAGGATGAGCAGAAGATTAGGTGGCTAGAGAAGCCCAGAGCCCCAGTGTTCTTAGGCCTACAAGAGTGCTTCCAAGGAAGGGTGCTGGCTAGCAAGAGCTTTCAGTGCTGGCACTTTTCATCTCTGAGCAATTGCTCGACGTTTGCAATTTCTCACCTGAGCTCTCTTTAGACTGCGCGAGAGGATGAGCAGAAGGTTAGGTGGCTAGAGAAGCGCAAAGCCCCACTGTTCTTAGGCCTACAAAAGCGCTTCCAAGGAAGGGTGCTGGCTAGCAACAGCTTTCAGTGCTGGCACTTTTCATCTCTGAGCAATTGCTGGATGTTTGCAATTTCTCACCTGAGCTCTCTTTAGACTGCGCGAGAGGATGAGCAGAAGATTAGGTGGCTAGAGAAGCCCAGAGCCCCAGTGTTCTTAGGCCTACAAAAGCGCTTCCACGGAAGGGTGCTGGCTAGCCACAGCTTTCAGTGCTGGCACTTTTCATGTTTGAGTAATTGCTCGACGTTTGCAATTTCTCAGCTCTTATCTACGAGACGGAGAGATAGTGATCGTGACATTTGGTGGCTAGAGAAGCGCAAAGCCCCAGTGTTGCTGCGCCTGTGAAAGCGCTTCCAAGGAAGGGTGCTGGCTAGCAAGAGCTTTCAGTGCTGGCACTTTTCATCTCTGAGCAATTGCCCGACCTTTGCAATTTCTCACCTGAGCTCTCTTTTGACTGCGCGAGAGGATGAGCAGAAGATTAGGTGGCTAGAGAAGCCCAGAGCCGCAGTGTTCTTAGGCCTACAAAAGCGCTTCCAAGGAAGGGTGCTGGCTAGCAACAGCTTTCAGTGCTGGCACTTTTCATCTCTGAGCAATTGCTCGACGTTTGCAATTTCTCAGCTCGTGTCTACGAGAAGGAAAGACAATGACCATGACGTTTGTTGGCTAGAGAAGCGCAAAGCCCCAGTGTTGCTGCGCCTGTGAAAGCGCTTCCAAGGAAGGGTGCTGGCTAGCAAGAGCTTTCAGTGCTGGCACTTTTCATCTCTGAGCAATTGCTCGACGTTTGCAATCTCTCACCTGAGATCTCTTTAGAGTGCGCGAGAGGATGAGCAGAAGAGTAGGTGGCTAGAGAAGCCCAGAGCCCCACTGTTCTTAGGGCTACAAGAGCGTTTCCAAGGAAGGGTGCTGGCTAGCAACAGCTTTCAGTGCTGGCACTTTTCATCTCTGAGCAATTGCTCGACATTTGCAATTTCTCAGCTCTTATCTACGAGACAGAGAGATAGTGACCGTGATGTTTGGTGGGTAGAGAAGCGCAAAGCCCCAGTGTTGCTGCGCCTGTGAAAGCGCTTCCAAGGAAGGGTGCTGGCTAGCAAGAGCTTTCAGTGCTGGCACTTTTCATCTCTGAGCAATTGCTCGACGTTTGCAATTTCTCACCTGAGCTCTCTTTAGAGTGCGCGAGAGGATGAGCAGAAGATTAGGTGGCTAGAGAAGCCCAGAGCCCCAGTGTTCTTAGGCCTACAAAAGCGCTTCCAAGGAAGGGTGCTGGCTAGCAACAGCTTTCAGTGCTGGCACTTTTCATCTCTGAGCAATTGCTCGACGTTTGCAATTTCTCAGCTCGTGTCTACGAGAAGGAAAGACAATGACCATGACGTTTGGTGGGTAGAGAAGCGCAAAGCCCCAGTGTTGCTGCGCCTGTGAAAGCGCTTCCAAGGAAGGGTGCTGGCTAGCAAGAGCTTTCAGTGCTGGCACTTTTCATCTCTGAGCAATTGCTCGACGTTTGCAATTCCTCACCTGAGATCTCCTTAGACTGCGCGAGAGGATGAGCAGAAGAGTAGGTGGCTAGAGAAATACAGAGCCGCAGTGTTCTTAGGGCTACAAAAGCACTTCCAAGGAAGGGTGCTGGCTAGCAACAGCTTTCAGTGCTAGCAATTTTCATCTCTGAGCAATTGCTCGACGTTTGCAATTTCTCAGCTCTTTTCTACGAGACGGAGAGATAGTGACCGTGACGTTTGGTGGGTAGAGTAGCGCAAAGCCCCAGTGTTGCTGCGCCTGTGAAAGCGCTTCCAAGGAAGGGTGCTGGCTAGCAAGAGCTTTCAGTGCTGGCACTTTTCATCTCTGAGCAATTGCTCGACGTTTGCAATTTCTCACCTGAGCGCTCTTTAGACTGCGCGAGAGGATGAGCAGAAGATTAGGTGGCTAGAGAAGCGCAAAGCCCCAGTGTTGCTGCGCCTGTGAAAGCGCTTCCAAGGAAGGGTGCTGGCTAGCAACAGCTTTCAGTGCTGGCACTTTTCATCTCTGAGCAATTGCTCGACGTTTGCAATTTCTCACCTGAGCTCTCTTTTGACTGCGCGACAGGATGAGCAGAAGGTTAGGTGGCTAGAGAAGCCCAGACCCGCAGTGTTCTTAGGCCTACAAGAGTGTTTCCAAGGAAGGCTGCTGGCTAGCAACAGCTTTCAGTGCTGGCACTTTTCATCTCTGAGCAATTGCTCGACGTTTGCAATTTCTCAGCTCGTGTCTACGAGAAGGAAAGACAATGACCGTGACGTTTGGTGGGTAGAGAAGCGCAAAGCCCCAGTGTTGCTGCGCCTGTGAAAGCGCTTCCAAGGAAGGGTGCTGGCTAGCAACAGCTTTCAGTGCTGGCACTTTTCATCTCTGAGCAATTGCTCGACATTTGCAATCTCTCACCTGAGCTCTCTTTTGACTGCGCGAGAGGATGAGCAGAAGATTAGGTGGCTAGAGAAGCCCAGAGCCCCAGTGTTCTAAGGCCTACAAAAGCGCTTCCAAGGAAGGGTGCTGGCTAGCAAGAGCTTTCAGTGCTGGCACTTTTCATCTCTGAGCAATTGCTCGACGTTTGCAATTTCTCAGCTCGTGTCTACGAGAAGGAAAGACAATGACCATGACGTTTGGTGGCTAGAGAAGCGCAAAGCCCCAGTGTTGCTGCGCCTGTGAAAGCGCTTCCAAGGAAGGGTGCTGGCTAGCCACAGCTTTCAGTGCTGGCACTTTTCATCTCTGAGCAATTGCTCGACGTTTGCAATTCCTCACCTGAGATCTC
Organism: Sarcoramphus papa; assembly: GCA_037962945.1. Classification (NCBI taxonomy): domain Eukaryota; kingdom Metazoa; phylum Chordata; class Aves; order Accipitriformes; family Cathartidae; genus Sarcoramphus; species Sarcoramphus papa. The sequence continues at coordinate 98,347,175 of CM075586.1, forward strand.
TTTAGAGTGCGCGAGAGGATGAGCAGAAGAGTAGGTGGCTAGAGAAGCCCAGAGCCCCAGTGTTCTTAGGCCTACAAAAGCGTTTCCAAGGAAGGGTGCTGGCTAGCAACAGCTTTCAGTGCTGGCACTTTTCATCTCTGAGCAATTGCTCGACGTTTGCAATTTCTCACCTGAGCTCTCTTTAGAGTGCGCGAGAGGATGAGCAGAAGATTAGGTGGCTAGAGAAGGCCAGAGCCCCAGTGTTCTTAGGCCTACAAAAGCGCTTCCAAGGAAGGGTGCTGGCTAGCAACAGCTTTCAGTGCTGGCACTTTTCATCTCTGAGCAATTGCTCGACATTTGCAATTTCTCAGCTCTTTTCTACGAGACGGAGAGATAGTGACCGTGACGTTTGGTGGCTAGAGAAGCGCAAAGCCCCAGTGTTGCTGCGCCTGTGAAAGCGCTTCCAAGGAAGGGTGCTGGCTAGCAAGAGCTTTCAGTGCTGGCACTTTTCATCTCTGAGCAATTGCTCGACGTTTGCAATTTCTCACCTGAGCTCTCTTTAGAGTGCGCGAGAGGATGAGCAGAAGGTTAGGTGGCTAGAGAAGCGCAAAGCCCCAGTATTCTTAGGGCTACAAAAGCGCTTCCAAGGAAGGGTGCTGGCTAGCAACAGCTTTCAGTGCTGGCACTTTTCATCTCTGAGTAATTGCTGGATGTTTGCAATTTCTCACTTGAGCTCTCTTTAGACTGCGCGAGAGGATGAGCAGAAGAGTAGGTGGCTAGAGAAGCCCAGAGCCCCACTGTTCTTAGGCCTACAAAAGCGCTTCCACGGAAGGGTGCTGGCTAGCCACAGCTTTCAGTGCTGGCACTTTTCATGTTTGAGTAATTGCTCGACGTTTGCAATTTCTCAGCTCTTATCTACGAGACGGAGAGATAGTGACCGTGACTTTTGGTGGCTAGAGAAGCGCAAAGCCCCAGTGTTGCTGCGCCTGTGAAAGCGCTTCCAAGGAAGGGTGCTGGCTAGCAAGAGCTTTCAGTGCTGGCACTTTTCATCTCTGAGCAATTGCCCGACCTTTGCAATTTCTCACCTGAGCTCTCTTTTGACTGCGCGAGAGGATGAGCAGAAGATTAGGTGGCTAGAGAAGCCCAGAGCCGCAGTGTTCTTAGGCCTACAAAAGCGCTTCCAAGGAAGGGTGCTGGCTAGCAACAGCTTTCAGTGCTGGCACTTTTCATCTCTGAGCAATTGCTCGACGTTTGCAATTTCTCAGCTCGTGTCTACGAGAAGGAAAGACAATGACCATGACGTTTGTTGGCTAGAGAAGCGCAAAGCCCCAGTGTTGCTGCGCCTGTGAAAGCGCTTCCAAGGAAGGGTGCTGGCTAGCAAGAGCTTTCAGTGCTGGCACTTTTCATCTCTGAGCAATTGCTCGACGTTTGCAATTCCTCACCTGAGATCTCTTTAGAGTGCGCGAGAGGATGAGCAGAAGAGTAGGTGGCTAGAGAAGCCCAGAGCCCCACTGTTCTTAGGGCTACAAGAGCGTTTCCAAGGAAGGGTGCTGGCTAGCAACAGCTTTCAGTGCTGGCACTTTTCATCTCTGAGCAATTGCTCGACATTTGCAATTTCTCAGCTCTTATCTACGAGACAGAGAGATAGTGACCGTGATGTTTGGTGGGTAGAGAAGCGCAAAGCCCCAGTGTTGCTGCGCCTGTGAAAGCGCTTCCAAGGAAGGGTGCTGGCTAGCAAGAGCTTTCAGTGCTGGCACTTTTCATCTCTGAGCAATTGCTCGACGTTTGCAATTTCTCACCTGAGCTCTCTTTAGAGTGCGCGAGAGGATGAGCAGAAGATTAGGTGGCTAGAGAAGCCCAGAGCCCCAGTGTTCTTAGGCCTACAAAAGCGCTTCCAAGGAAGGGTGCTGGCTAGCAACAGCTTTCAGTGCTGGCACTTTTCATCTCTGAGCAATTGCTCGACGTTTGCAATTTCTCAGCTCGTGTCTACGAGAAGGAAAGACAATGACCATGACGTTTGGTGGGTAGAGAAGCGCAAAGCCCCAGTGTTGCTGCGCCTGTGAAAGCGCTTCCAAGGAAGGGTGCTGGCTAGCAAGAGCTTTCAGTGCTGGCACTTTTCATCTCTGAGCAATTGCTCGACGTTTGCAATTCCTCACCTGAGATCTCCTTAGACTGCGCGAGAGGATGAGCAGAAGAGTAGGTGGCTAGAGAAGCGCAAAGCCCCAGTGTTGCTGCGCCTGTGAAAGCGCTTCCAAGGAAGGGTGCTGGCTAGCAACAGCTTTCAGTGCTGGCACTTTTCATCTCTGAGCAATTGCTCGACGTTTGCAATTTCTCACCTGAGCTCTCTTTTGACTGCGCGACAGGATGACCAGAAGGTTAGGTGGCTAGAGAAGCCCAGACCCGCAGTGTTCTTAGGCCTACAAGAGTGTTTCCAAGGAAGGCTGCTGGCTAGCAACAGCTTTCAGTGCTGGCACTTTTCATCTCTGAGCAATTGCTCGACGTTTGCAATTTCTCAGCTCGTGTCTACGAGAAGGAAAGACAATGACCGTGACGTTTGGTGGGTAGAGAAGCGCAAAGCCCCAGTGTTGCTGCGCCTGTGAAAGCGCTTCCAAGGAAGGGTGCTGGCTAGCAACAGCTTTCAGTGCTGGCACTTTTCATCTCTGAGCAATTGCTCGACATTTGCAATCTCTCACCTGAGCTCTCTTTTGACTGCGCGAGAGGATGAGCAGAAGATTAGGTGGCTAGAGAAGCCCAGAGCCCCAGTGTTCTAAGGCCTACAAAAGCGCTTCCAAGGAAGGGTGCTGGCTAGCAACAGCTTTCAGTGCTGGCACTTTTCATCTCTGAGCAATTGCTCGACGTTTGCAATTTCTCAGCTCGTGTCTACGAGAAGGAAAGACAATGACCATGACGTTTGGTGGCTAGAGAAGCGCAAAGCCCCAGTGTTGCTGCGCCTGTGAAAGCGCTTCCAAGGAAGGGTGCTGGCTAGCAAGAGCTTTCAGTGCTGGCACTTTTCATCTCTGAGCAATTGCTCGACGTTTGCAATTCCTCACCTGAGATCTCTTTAGAGTGCGCGAGAGGATGAGCAGAAGAGTAGGTGGCTAGAGAAGCCCAGAGCCCCACTGTTCTTAGGCCTACAAGAGCGTTTCCAAGGAAGGGTGCTGGCTAGCAACAGCTTTCAGTGCTGGCACTTTTCATCTCTGAGCAATTGCTCGACGTTTGCAATTTCTCACCTGAGCTCTCTTTAGAGTGCGCGAGAGGATGAGCAGAAGATTAGGTGGCTAGAGAAGGCCAGAGCCCCAGTGTTCTTAGGCCTACAAAAGCGCTTCCAAGGAAGGGTGCTGGCTAGCAACAGCTTTCAGTGCTGGCACTTTTCATCTCTGAGCAATTGCTCGACATTTGCAATTTCTCAGCTCTTTTCTACGAGACGGAGAGATAGTGACCGTGACGTTTGGTGGCTAGAGAAGCGCAAAGCCCCAGTGTTGCTGCGCCTGTGAAAGCGCTTCCAAGGAAGGGTGCTGGCTAGCAAGAGCTTTCAGTGCTGGCACTTTTCATCTCTGAGCAATTGCTCGACGTTTGCAATTTCTCACCTGAGCTCTCTTTAGAGTGCGCGAGAGGATGAGCAGAAGGTTAGGTGGCTAGAGAAGCGCAAAGCCCCAGTGTTCTTAGGGCTACAAAAGCGCTTCCAAGGAAGGGTGCTGGCTAGCAAGAGCTTTCAGTGCTGGCACTTTTCATCTCTGAGTAATTGCTGGATGTTTGCAATTTCTCACCTGAGCTCTCTTTAGACTGCGCGAGAGGATGAGCAGAAGAGTAGGTGGCTAGAGAAGCCCAGAGCCCCACTGTTCTTAGGCCTACAAAAGCGCTTCCACGGAAGGGTGCTGGCTAGCCACAGCTTTCAGTGCTGGCACTTTTCATGTTTGAGTAATTGCTCGACGTTTGCAATTTCTCAGCTCTTATCTACGAGACGGAGAGATAGTGACCGTGACATTTGGTGGCTAGAGAAGCGCAAAGCCCCAGTGTTGCTGCGCCTGTGAAAGCGCTTCCAAGGAAGGGTGCTGGCTAGCAAGAGCTTTCAGTGCTGGCACTTTTCATCTCTGAGCAATTGCTGGACGTTTGCAATTTCTCACCTGAGCTCTCTTTAGACTGCGCGAGAGGATGAGCAGAAGATTAGGTGGCTAGAGAAGCCCAGAGCCCCAGTGTTCTTAGGCCTACAAAAGCGCTTCCAAGGAAGGGTGCTGGCTAGCAAGAGCTTTCAGTGCTGGCACTTTTCATCTCTGAGCAATTGCTCGACGTTTGCAATTTCTCAGCTCTTATCTACGAGACAGAGAGATAGTGACCGTGATGTTTGGTGGCTAGAGAAGCGCAAAGCCCCAGTGTTGCTGCGCCTGTGAAAGCGCTTCCAAGGAAGGGTGCTGGCTAGCAACAGCTTTCAGTGCTGGCACTTTTCATCTCTGAGCAATTGCTCGACGTTTGCAATTTCTCCCCTGAGCTCTCTTTAGAGTGCGCGAGAGGATGAGCAGAAGATTAGGTGGCTAGAGAAGCGCAAAGCCCCAGTGTTCTTAGGCCTACAAAAGCGCTTCCAAGGAAGGGTGCTGGCTAGCAACAGCTTTCAGTGCTGGCACTTTTCATCTCTGAGCAATTGCTCGACGTTTGCAATTTCTCAGCTCGTGTCTACGAGAAGGAAAGACAATGACCATGACGTTTGGTGGGTAGAGAAGCGCAAAGCCCCAGTGTTGCTGCGCCTGTGAAAGCGCTTCCAAGGAAGGGTGCTGGCTAGCAACAGCTTTCAGTGCTGGCACTTTTCATCTCTGAGCAATTGCTCGACGTTTGCAATTCCTCACCTGAGATCTCCTTAGACTGCGCGAGAGGATGAGCAGAAGAGTAGGTGGCTAGAGAAATACAGAGCCGCAGTGTTCTTAGGGCTACAAAAGCACTTCCAAGGAAGGGTGCTGGCTAGCAACAGCTTTCAGTGCTAGCAATTTTCATCTCTGAGCAATTGCTCGACGTTTGCAATTTCTCAGCTCTTTTCTACGAGACGGAGAGATAGTGACCGTGACGTTTGGTGGGTAGAGTAGCGCAAAGCCCCAGTGTTGCTGCGCCTGTGAAAGCGCTTCCAAGGAAGGGTGCTGGCTAGCAAGAGCTTTCAGTGCTGGCACTTTTCATCTCTGAGCAATTGCTCGACGTTTGCAATTTCTCACCTGAGCGCTCTTTAGACTGCGCGAGAGGATGAGCAGAAGATTAGGTGGCTAGAGAAGCGCAAAGCCCCAGTGTTGCTGCGCCTGTGAAAGCGCTTCCAAGGAAGGGTGCTGGCTAGCAAGAGCTTTCAGTGCTGGCACTTTTCATCTCTGAGCAATTGCTGGACGTTTGCAATTTCTCACCTGAGCTCTCTTTTGACTGCGCGACAGGATGAGCAGAAGGTTAGGTGGCTAGAGAAGCCCAGACCCGCAGTGTTCTTAGGCCTACAAGAGTGTTTCCAAGGAAGGCTGCTGGCTAGCAACAGCTTTCAGTGCTGGCACTTTTCATCTCTGAGCAATTGCTCGACGTTTGCAATTTCTCAGCTCGTGTCTACGAGAAGGAAAGACAATGACCGTGACGTTTGGTGGGTAGAGAAGCGCAAAGCCCCAGTGTTGCTGCGCCTGTGAAAGCGCTTCCAAGGAAGGGTGCTGGCTAGCAACAGCTTTCAGTGCTGGCACTTTTCATCTCTGAGCAATTGCTCGACATTTGCAATCTCTCACCTGAGCTCTCTTTTGACTGCGCGAGAGGATGAGCAGAAGATTAGGTGGCTAGAGAAGCCCAGAGCCCCAGTGTTCTAAGGCCTACAAAAGCGCTTCCAAGGAAGGGTGCTGGCTAGCAAGAGCTTTCAGTGCTGGCACTTTTCATCTCTGAGCAATTGCTCGACGTTTGCAATTTCTCAGCTCGTGTCTATGAGAAGGAAAGACAATGACCATGACGTTTGGTGGCTAGAGAAGCGCAAAGCCCCAGTGTTGCTGCGCCTGTGAAAGCGCTTCCAAGGAAGGGTGCTGGCTAGCAAGAGCTTTCAGTGCTGGCACTTTTCATCTCTGAGCAATTGCTCGACGTTTGCAATTCCTCACCTGAGATCTCTTTAGAGTGCGCGAGAGGATGAGCAGAAGATTAGGTGGCTAGAGAAGCCCAGAGCCCCAGTGTTGTTAGGGCTACAAAAGCGCTTCCAAGGAAGGGTGCTGGCTAGCAACAGCTTTCAGTGCTGGCACTTTTCATCTCTGAGCAATTGCTCGACGTTTGCAATTTCTCACCTGAGCTCTCTTTAGACTGCGCGAGAGGATGAGCAGAAGATTAGGTGGCTAGAGAAGCCCAGAGCCCCACTGTTCTTAGGCCTACAAAAGCGCTTCCAAGGAAGGGTGCTGGCTAGCCACAGCTTTCAGTGCTGGCACTTTTCATCTTTGAGCAATTGCTCGACGTTTGCAATTTCTCAGCTCTTATCTACGAGACGGAGAGATAGTGACCGTGACGTTTGGTGGCTAGAGAAGCGCAAAGCCCCAGTGTTGCTGCGCCTGTGAAAGCGCTTCCAAGGAAGGGTGCTGGCTAGCAACAGCTTTCAGTGCTGGCACTTTTCATCTCTGAGCAATTGCTCGACGTTTGCAATCTCTCACCTGAGCTCTCTTTAGACTGCGCGAGAGGATGAGCAGAAGATTATGTGGCTAGAGAAGCCCAGAGCCCCAGTGTTGTTAGGGCTACAAAAGCGCTTCCAAGGAAGGGTGCTGGCTAGCAACAGCTTTCAGTGCTGGCACTTTTCATCTCTGAGCAATTGCTCGACATTTGCAATTTCTCGGCTCGTTTTTACGAGACGGAGAGATAGTGACCGTGATGTTTGGTGGGCAGAGAAGCGCGAAGACCCAGTGTTGCTGCGCCTGTGAAAGCGCTTCCAAGGAAGGGTGCTGGCTAGCAACAGCTTTCAGTGCTGCCACTTTTCATCTTTGAGTAATTGCTCGACGTTTGCAATTTCTCAGCTCGTGTCTACGAGACGGAGAGATAGTGACCGTGACGTTTGGTGGCTAGAGAAGCGCAAAGCCCCAGTGTTGCTGCGCCTGTGAAAGCGCTTCCAAGGAAGGGTGCTGGCTAGCAAGAGCTTTCAGTGCTGGCACTTTTCATCTCTGAGCAATTGCTCGATGTTTGCAATTTCTCACCTGAGCTCTCTTTAGACTGCGCGAGAGGATGAGCAGAAGATTAGGTGGCTAGAGAAGCCCAGAGCCCCAGTGTTCTTAGGGCTACAAAAGCGCTTCCAAGGAAGGGTGCTGGCTAGCCACAGCTTTCAGTGCTGGCACTTTTCATGTTTGAGTAATTGCTCGACGTTTGCAATTTCTCAGCTCTTATCTACGAGACAGAGAGATAGTGACCGTGACGTTTGGTGGCTAGAGAAGCGCAAAGCCCCAGTGTTGCTGCGCCTGTGAAAGCGCTTCCAAGGAAGGGTGCTGGCTAGCAAGAGCTTTCAGTGCTGGCACTTTTCATCTCTGAGCAATTGCTCGACGTTTGCAATTTCTCACCTGAGCTCTCTTTAGACTGCGCGAGAGGATGAGCAGAAGATTAGGTGGCTAGAGAAGCCCAGAGCCCCAGTGTTCTTAGGGCTACAAGAGCGTTTCCAAGGAAGGGTGCTGGCTAGCAACAGCTTTCAGTGCTGGCACTTTTCATCTCTGAGCAATTGCTCGACGTTTGCAATTTCTCAGCTCGTGTCTACGAGACGGAGAGATAGTGATCGTGACGTTTGGTGGGTAGCCAAGCGCAAAGCCCCAGTGTTGCTGCGCCTGTGAAAGCGCTTCCAAGGAAGGGTGCTGGCTAGCAAGAGCTTTCAGTGCTGGCACTTTTCATCTCTGAGCAATTGCTCGACGTTTGCAATTTCTCACCTGAGCTCTCTTTTGACTGCGCGAGAGGATGAGCAGAAGGTTAGGTGGCTAGAGAAGCGCAAAGCCCCAGTGTTCTTAGGGCTACAAAAGCGCTTCCAAGGAAGGGTGCTGGCTAGCAACAGCTTTCAGTGCTGCCACTTTTCATCTTTGAGTAATTGCTCGACGTTTGCAATTTCTCAGCTCTTATCTACGAGACGGAGAGATAGTGACCGTGACGTTTGGTGGCTAGAGAAGCGCAAAGCCCCAGTGTTGCTGCGCCTGTGAAAGCGCTTCCAAGGAAGGGTGCTGGCTAGCAACAGCTTTCAGTGCTGGCACTTTTCATCTCTGAGCAATTGCTCGATGTTTGCAATTTCTCACCTGAGCTCTCTTTAGACTGCGCGAGAGGATGAGCAGAAGATTAGGTGGCTAGAGAAGCCCAGAGCCGCAGTGTTCTTAGGCCTACAAAAGCGCTTCCAAGGAAGGGTGCTGGCTAGCAACAGCTTTCAGTGCTGGCACTTTACATCTCTGAGCAATTGCTCGACGTTTCCAATTTCTCAGCTCGTGTCTACGAGAAGGAAAGACAATGACCATGACGTTTGGTGGCTAGAGAAGCGCAAAGCCCCAGTGTTGCTGCGCCTGTGAAAGCGCTTCCAAGGAAGGGGGCTGGCTAGCAACAGCTTTCAGTGCTGGCACTTTTCATCTCTGAGCAATTGCTCGACGTTTGCAATTCCTCACCTGAGATCTCTTTAGACTGCGCGAGAGGATGAGCAGAAGAGTAGGTGGCTAGAGAAGCCCAGAGCCCCACTGTTCTTAGGGCTACAAGAGCGTTTCCAAGGAAGGGTGCTGGCTAGCAACAGCTTTCAGTGCTGGCACTTTTCATCTCTGAGCAATTGCTCGACGTTTGCAATCTCTCACCTGAGCTCTCTTTAGACTGCGCGAGAGGATGAGCAGAAGATTAGGTGGCTAGAGAAATACAGAGCCCCACTGTTCTTAGGCCTACAAGAGTGCTTCCAAGGAAGGGTGCTGGCTAGCAACAGCTTTCAGTGCTGGCACTTTTCATCTCTGAGCAATTGCTCGACATTTGCAATTTCTCAGCTCTTATCTACGAGACGGAGAGATAGTGACCGTGACGTTTGGTGGCTAGAGAAGCGCAAAGCCCCAGTGTTGCTGCGCCTGTGAAAGCGCTTCCAAGGAAGGGTGCTGGCTAGCCACAGCTTTCAGTGCTGGCACTTTTCATCTCTGAGCAATTGCTCGACGTTTGCAATTCCTCACCTGAGCTCTCTTTTGACTGCGCGAGAGGATGAGCAGAAGATTAGGTGGCTAGAGAAGCCCAGAGCCCCAGTGTTCTTAGGCCTACAAAAGCGCTTCCAAGGAAGGGTGCTGGCTAGCAACAGCTTTCAGTGCTGGCACTTTTCATCTCTGAGCAATTGCTCGACGTTTGCAATTTCTCAGCTCGTGTCTACGAGAAGGAAAGACAATGACCATGACGTTTGGTGGCTAGAGAAGCGCAAAGCCCCAGTGTTGCTGCGCCTGTGAAAGCGCTTCCAAGGAAGGGGGCTGGCTAGCAAGAGCTTTCAGTGCTGGCACTTTTCATCTCTGAGCAATTGCTCGACGTTTGCAATTTCTCACCTGAGCTCTCTTTAGACTGCGCGAGAGGATGAGCAGAAGAGTAGGTGGCTAGAGAAGCCCAGAGCCCCACTGTTCTTAGGCCTACAAGAGCGTTTCCAAGGAAGGGTGCTGGCTAACAACAGCTTTCAGTGCTGGCACTTTTCATCTCTGAGCAATTGCTCGACGTTTGCAATCTCTCACCTGAGCTCTCTTTAGACTGCGCGAGAGGATGAGCAGAAGATTAGGTGGCTAGAGAAGGCCAGAGCCCCAGTGTTCTTAGGCCTACAAAAGCGTTTCCAAGGAAGGGTGCTGGCTAGCAACAGCTTTCAGTGCTGGCACTTTTCATCTCTGAGCAATTGCTCGACATTTGCAATTTCTCAGCTCTTATCTACGAGACGGAGAGATAGTGACCGTGACGTTTGGTGGGTAGAGAAGCGCAAAGCCCCAGTGTTGCTGCGCCTGTGAAAGCGCTTCAAGGAAGGGTGCTGGCTAGCAAGAGCTTTCAGTGCTGGCACTTTTCATCTCTGAGCAATTGCTTGACGTTTGCAATTTCTCACCTGAGCTCTCTTTAGACTGCGCGAGAGGATAAGCAGAAGATTAGGTGGCTAGAGAAGCGCAAATCCCCAGTGTTCTTAGGCCTACAAAAGCGCTTCCAAGGAAGGGTGCTGGCTAGCAACAGCTTTCAGTGCTGGCACTTTTCATCTCTGAGCAATTGCTCGACGTTTGCAATTTCTCAGCTCGTGTCTACGAGACGGAGAGATAGTGACCGTGAAGTTTGGTGGGTAGCCAAGCGCAAAGCCCCAGTGTTGCTGCGCCTGTGAAAGCGCTTCCAAGGAAGGGTGCTGGCTAGCAAGAGCTTTCAGTGCTGGCACTTTTCATCTCTGAGCAATTGCTCGACGTTTGCAATTTCTCCCCTGAGCTCTCTTTAGACTGCACGAGAGGATGAGCAAAAGATTAGGTGGCTAGAGAAGCCCAGAGCTTCGGAGTTCTTAGGGCTACAAAAGCGCTTCCAAGGAAGGGTGCTGGCTAGCCACAGCTTTCAGTGCTGGCAATTTTCATCTCTGAGCAATTGCTCGACGTTTGCAATTTTTCAGCTCTTATCTACCAGACGGAGAGATAGTGACCGTGGCGTTTGGTGGCTAGAGAAGCGCAAAGCCCCAGTGTTGCTGCGCCTGTGAAAGCGCTTCCAAGGAAGGGTGCTGGCTAGCAAGAGCTTTCAGTGCTGGCACTTTTCATCTCTGAGCAATTGCTCGACGTTTGCAATTTCTCACCTGAGCGCTCTTTAGACTGCGCGAGAGGATGAGCAGAAGGTTAGGTGGCTAGAGAAGCCCAGAGCTTCGGAGTTCTTAGGGCTACAAAAGCGCTTCCAAGGAAGGGTGCTGGCTAGCCACAGCTTTCAGTGCTGGCAATTTTCATCTCTGAGCAATTGCTCGACGTTTGCAATTTTTCAGCTCTTATCTACGAGACAGAGAGATAGTGACCGTGATGTTTGGTGGCTAGAGAAGCGCAAAGCCTCAGTGTTGCTGCGCCTGTGAAAGCGCTTCCAAGGAAGGGTGCTGGCTAGCAACAGCTTTCAGTGCTGGCACTTTTCATCTCTGAGCAATTGCTCGACGTTTGCAATTTCTCACCTGAGCTCTCTTTAGAGTGCGCGAGAGGATGAGCAGAAGAGTAGGTGGCTAGAGAAGCCCAGAGCCCCACTGTTCTTAGGCCTACAAGAGCGTTTCCAAGGAAGGCTGCTGGCTAGCAACAGCTTTCAGTGCTGGCACTTTTCATCTCTGAGCAATTGCTCGACATTTGCAATTTCTCAGCTCTTTTCTACGAGACAGAGAGATAGTGACCGTGACGTTTGGTGGGTAGAGAAGCGCAAAGCCCCAGTGTTGCTGCGCCTGTGAAAGCGCTTCCAAGGAAGGGTGCTGGCTAGCAAGAGCTTTCAGTGCTGGCACTTTTCATCTCTGAGCAATTGCTCGACCTTTGCAATTTCTCACCTGAGCTCTCTTTTGACTGCGCGAGAGGATGAGCAGAAGATTAGGTGGCTAGAGAAGCGCAAAGCCCCAGTGTTCTTAGGCCTACAAAAGCGCTTCCAAGGAAGGGTGCTGGCTAGCAACAGCTTTCAGTGCTGGCACTTTTCGTCTCTGAGCAATTGCTCGACGTTTCCAATTTCTCAGCTCGTGTCTACGAGACGGAGAGATAGTGACCGTGACGTTTGGTGGGTAGAGAAGCGCAAAGCCCCAGTGTTGCTGCGCCTGTGAAAGCGCTTCCAAGGAAGGGTGCTGGCTAGCAACAGCTTTCAGTGCTGGCACTTTTCATCTCTGAGCAATTGCTGGACGTTTGCAATTTCTCCCCTGAGCTCTCTTTAGAGTGCGCGAGAGGATGAGCAGAAGATTAGGTGGCTAGAGAAGCCCAGAGCCCCAGTGTTCTTAGGGCTACAAGAGCGCTTCCAAGGAAGGGTGCTGGCTAGCAAGAGCTTTCAGTGCTGGCACTTTTCATCTCTGAGCAATTGCTCGACGTTTGCAATTTCTCACCTGAGCGCTCTTTAGACTGCGCGAGAGGATGAGCAGAAGAGTAGGTGGCTAGAGAAGCCCAGAGCCCCAGTGTTCTTAGGCCTACAAAAGCGCTTCCAAGGAAGGGTGCTGGCTAGCAACAGCTTTCAGTGCTGGCACTTTTCATCTCTGAGCAATTGCTGGATGTTTGCAATTTCTTACCTGAGCTCTCTTTAGACTGCGCGAGAGGATGAGCAGAAGATTAGGTGGCTAGAGAAGCCCAGAGCCCCAGTGTTCTTAGGCCTACAAAAGTGCTTCCAAGGAAGGGTGCTGGCTAGCCACAGCTTTCAGTGCTGGCACTTTTCATGTTTGAGTAATTGCTCGACGTTTGCAATTTCTCAGCTCTTATCTACGAGACAGAGAGATAGTGACCGTGATGTTTGGTGGCTAGAGAAGCGGAAAGCCCCAGTGTTGCTGCGCCTGTGAAAGCGCTTCCAAGGAAGGGTGCTGGCTAGCAACAGCTTTCAGTGCTGGCACTTTTCATCTCTGAGCAATTGCTCGACGTTTGCAATTTCTCCCCTGAGCTCTCTTTAGAGTGCGCGAGAGGATGAGCAGAAGAGTAGGTGGCTAGAGAAGCCCAGAGCCCCACTGTTCTTAGGGCTACAAGAGCGTTTCCAAGGAAGGGTGCTGGCTAGCAACAGCTTTCAGTGCTGGCACTTTTCATCTCTGAGCAATTGCTCGACATTTGCAATTTCTCAGCTCTTATCTACGAGACGGAGAGATAGTGACCGTGACGTTTGGTGGGTAGAGAAGCGCAAAGCCCCAGTGTTGCTGCGCCTGTGAAAGCGCTTCAAGGAAGGGTGCTGGCTAGCAAGAGCTTTCAGTGCTGGCACTTTTCATCTCTGAGCAATTGCTTGACGTTTGCAATTTCTCACCTGAGCTCTCTTTAGACTGCGCGAGAGGATAAGCAGAAGATTAGGTGGCTAGAGAAGCGCAAATCCCCAGTGTTCTTAGGCCTACAAAAGCGCTTCCAAGGAAGGGTGCTGGCTAGCAACAGCTTTCAGTGCTGGCACTTTTCATCTCTGAGCAATTGCTCGACGTTTGCAATTTCTCAGCTCGTGTCTACGAGACGGAGAGATAGTGACCGTGAAGTTTGGTGGGTAGCCAAGCGCAAAGCCCCAGTGTTGCTGCGCCTGTGAAAGCGCTTCCAAGGAAGGGTGCTGGCTAGCAAGAGCTTTCAGTGCTGGCACTTTTCATCTCTGAGCAATTGCTCGACGTTTGCAATTTCTCCCCTGAGCTCTCTTTAGACTGCACGAGAGGATGAGCAAAAGATTAGGTGGCTAGAGAAGCCCAGAGCTTCGGAGTTCTTAGGGCTACAAAAGCGCTTCCAAGGAAGGGTGCTGGCTAGCCACAGCTTTCAGTGCTGGCAATTTTCATCTCTGAGCAATTGCTCGACGTTTGCAATTTTTCAGCTCTTATCTACCAGACGGAGAGATAGTGACCGTGGCGTTTGGTGGGTAGAGAAGCGCAAAGCCCCAGTGTTGCTGCGCCTGTGAAAGCGCTTCCAAGGAAGGGTGCTGGCTAGCAAGAGCTTTCAGTGCTGGCACTTTTCATCTCTGAGCAATTGCTCGACGTTTGCAATTTCTCACCTGAGCGCTCTTTAGACTGCGCGAGAGGATGAGCAGAAGGTTAGGTGGCTAGAGAAGCCCAGAGCTTCGGAGTTCTTAGGGCTACAAAAGCGCTTCCAAGGAAGGGTGCTGGCTAGCCACAGCTTTCAGTGCTGGCAATTTTCATCTCTGAGCAATTGCTCGACGTTTGCAATTTTTCAGCTCTTATCTACGAGACAGAGAGATAGTGACCGTGATGTTTGGTGGCTAGAGAAGCGCAAAGCCTCAGTGTTGCTGAGCCTGTGAAAGCGCTTCCAAGGAAGGGTGCTGGCTAGCAACAGCTTTCAGTGCTGGCACTTTTCATCTCTGAGCAATTGCTCGACGTTTGCAATTTCTCACCTGAGCTCTCTTTAGAGTGCGCGAGAGGATGAGCAGAAGAGTAGGTGGCTAGAGAAGCCCAGAGCCCCACTGTTCTTAGGCCTACAAGAGCGTTTCCAAGGAAGGCTGCTGGCTAGCAACAGCTTTCAGTGCTGGCACTTTTCATCTCTGAGCAATTGCTCGACATTTGCAATTTCTCAGCTCTTTTCTACGAGACAGAGAGATAGTGACCGTGACGTTTGGTGGGTAGAGAAGCGCAAAGCCCCAGTGTTGCTGCGCCTGTGAAAGCGCTTCCAAGGAAGGGTGCTGGCTAGCAAGAGCTTTCAGTGCTGGCACTTTTCATCTCTGAGCAATTGCTCGACCTTTGCAATTTCTCACCTGAGCTCTCTTTTGACTGCGCGAGAGGATGAGCAGAAGATTAGGTGGCTAGAGAAGCGCAAAGCCCCAGTGTTCTTAGGCCTACAAAAGCGCTTCCAAGGAAGGGTGCTGGCTAGCAACAGCTTTCAGTGCTGGCACTTTTCGTCTCTGAGCAATTGCTCGACGTTTCCAATTTCTCAGCTCGTGTCTACGAGACGGAGAGATAGTGACCGTGACGTTTGGTGGGTAGAGAAGCGCAAAGCCCCAGTGTTGCTGCGCCTGTGAAAGCGCTTCCAAGGAAGGGTGCTGGCTAGCAACAGCTTTCAGTGCTGGCACTTTTCATCTCTGAGCAATTGCTGGACGTTTGCAATTTCTCCCCTGAGCTCTCTTTAGAGTGCGCGAGAGGATGAGCAGAAGATTAGGTGGCTAGAGAAGCCCAGAGCCCCAGTGTTCTTAGGGCTACAAGAGCGCTTCCAAGGAAGGGTGCTGGCTAGCAAGAGCTTTCAGTGCTGGCACTTTTCATCTCTGAGCAATTGCTCGACGTTTGCAATTTCTCACCTGAGCGCTCTTTAGACTGCGCGAGAGGATGAGCAGAAGAGTAGGTGGCTAGAGAAGCCCAGAGCCCCAGTGTTCTTAGGCCTACAAAAGCGCTTCCAAGGAAGGGTGCTGGCTAGCAACAGCTTTCAGTGCTGGCACTTTTCATCTCTGAGCAATTGCTGGATGTTTGCAATTTCTTACCTGAGCTCTCTTTAGACTGCGCGAGAGGATGAGCAGAAGATTAGGTGGCTAGAGAAGCCCAGAGCCCCAGTGTTCTTAGGCCTACAAAAGTGCTTCCAAGGAAGGGTGCTGGCTAGCCACAGCTTTCAGTGCTGGCACTTTTCATGTTTGAGTAATTGCTCGACGTTTGCAATTTCTCAGCTCTTATCTACGAGACAGAGAGATAGTGACCGTGATGTTTGGTGGCTAGAGAAGCGCAAAGCCCCAGTGTTGCTGCGCCTGTGAAAGCGCTTCCAAGGAAGGGTGCTGGCTAGCAACAGCTTTCAGTGCTGGCACTTTTCATCTCTGAGCAATTGCTCGACGTTTGCAATTTCTCCCCTGAGCTCTCTTTAGAGTGCGCGAGAGGATGAGCAGAAGAGTAGGTGGCTAGAGAAGCCCAGAGCCCCACTGTTCTTAGGGCTACAAGAGCGTTTCCAAGGAAGGGTGCTGGCTAGCCACAGCTTTCAGTGCTGGCACTTTTCATCTCTGAGCAATTGCTCGACGTTTGCAATCTCTCACCTGAGCGCTCTTTAGACTGCGCGAGAGGATGAGCAGAAGATTAGGTGGCTAGAGAAATACAGAGCCCCAGTGTTCTTAGGGCTACAAGAGCGTTTCCAAGGAAGGGTGCTGGCTAGCAACAGCTTTCAGTGCTGGCACTTTTCATCTCTGAGCAATTGCTCGACATTTGCAATTTCTCAGCTCTTTTCTACGAGACGGAGAGATAGTGACCGTGACGTTTGGTGGGTAGCCAAGCGCAAAGCCCCAGTGTTGCTGCGCCTGTGAAAGCGCTTCCAAGGAAGGGTGCTGGCTAGCAACAGCTTTCAGTGCTGGCACTTTTCATCTCTGAGCAATTGCTCGACGTTTGCAATTTCTCACCTGAGCTTTCTTTAGACTGCGCGAGAGGATGAGCAGAAGATTAGGTGGCTAGAGAAGCCCAGAGCCGCAGTGTTCTTAGGCCTACAAGAGTGTTTCCAAGGAAGGGTGCTGGCTAGCCACAGCTTTCAGTGCTGGCACTTTTCATGTTTGAGTAATTGCTCGACGTTTGCAATTTCTCAGCTCTTTTCTACGAGACGGAGAGATAGTGACCGTGACGTTTGGTGGCTAGAGAAGCGCAAAGCCCCAGTGTTGCTGCGCCTGTGAAAGCGCTTCCAAGGAAGGGTGCTGGCTAGTAACAGCTTTCAGTGCTGGCACTTTTCATCTCTGAGCAATTGCTCGACGTTTGCAATCTCTCACCTGAGCTCTCTTTTGACTGCGCGAGAGGATGAGCAGAAGATTAGGTGGCTAGAGAAGCCCAGAGCCCCAGTGTTCTTAGGCCTACAAAAGCGCTTCCAAGGAAGGGTGCTGGCTAGCAACAGCTTTCAGTGCTGGCACTTTTCATCTCTGAGCAATTGCTCGACGTTTGCAATTTCTCAGCTCGTGTCTACGAGACGGAGAGATAGTGATCGTGACGTTTGGTGGGTAGCCAAGCGCAAAGCCCCAGTGTTGCTGCGCCTGTGAAAGCGCTTCCAAGGAAGGGTGCTGGCTAGCAAGAGCTTTCAGTGCTGGCACTTTTCATCTCTGAGCAATTGCTCGACGTTTGCAATTCCTCACCTGAGATCTCCTTAGACTGCGCGAGAGGATGAGCAGAAGAGTAGGTGGCTAGAGAAGCCCAGAGCCCCACTGTTCTTAGGCCTACAAGAGCGTTTCCAAGGAAGGGTGCTGGCTAGCAACAGCTTTCAGTGCTGGCACTTTTCATCTCTGAGCAATTGCTCGACGTTTGCAATCTCTCACCTGAGCTCTCTTTAGACTGCGCGAGAGGATGAGCAGAAGATTAGGTGGCTAGAGAAGCCCAGAGCCCCAGTGTTCTTAGGCCTACAAGAGTGCTTCCAAGGAAGGGTGCTGGCTAGCAAGAGCTTTCAGTGCTGGCACTTTTCATCTCTGAGCAATTGCTCGACGTTTGCAATTTCTCACCTGAGCTCTCTTTAGACTGCGCGAGAGGATGAGCAGAAGGTTAGGTGGCTAGAGAAGCGCAAAGCCCCACTGTTCTTAGGCCTACAAAAGCGCTTCCAAGGAAGGGTGCTGGCTAGCAACAGCTTTCAGTGCTGGCACTTTTCATCTCTGAGCAATTGCTGGATGTTTGCAATTTCTCACCTGAGCTCTCTTTAGACTGCGCGAGAGGATGAGCAGAAGATTAGGTGGCTAGAGAAGCCCAGAGCCCCAGTGTTCTTAGGCCTACAAAAGCGCTTCCACGGAAGGGTGCTGGCTAGCCACAGCTTTCAGTGCTGGCACTTTTCATGTTTGAGTAATTGCTCGACGTTTGCAATTTCTCAGCTCTTATCTACGAGACGGAGAGATAGTGACCGTGACATTTGGTGGCTAGAGAAGCGCAAAGCCCCAGTGTTGCTGCGCCTGTGAAAGCGCTTCCAAGGAAGGGTGCTGGCTAGCAAGAGCTTTCAGTGCTGGCACTTTTCATCTCTGAGCAATTGCCCGACCTTTGCAATTTCTCACCTGAGCTCTCTTTTGACTGCGCGAGAGGATGAGCAGAAGATTAGGTGGCTAGAGAAGCCCAGAGCCGCAGTGTTCTTAGGCCTACAAAAGCGCTTCCAAGGAAGGGTGCTGGCTAGCAACAGCTTTCAGTGCTGGCACTTTTCATCTCTGAGCAATTGCTCGACGTTTGCAATTTCTCAGCTCGTGTCTACGAGAAGGAAAGACAATGACCATGACGTTTGTTGGCTAGAGAAGCGCAAAGCCCCAGTGTTGCTGCGCCTGTGAAAGCGCTTCCAAGGAAGGGTGCTGGCTAGCAAGAGCTTTCAGTGCTGGCACTTTTCATCTCTGAGCAATTGCTCGACGTTTGCAATTCCTCACCTGAGATCTCTTTAGAGTGCGCGAGAGGATGAGCAGAAGAGTAGGTGGCTAGAGAAGCCCAGAGCCCCACTGTTCTTAGGGCTACAAGAGCGTTTCCAAGGAAGGGTGCTGGCTAGCAACAGCTTTCAGTGCTGGCACTTTTCATCTCTGAGCAATTGCTCGACATTTGCAATTTCTCAGCTCTTATCTACGAGACAGAGAGATAGTGACCGTGATGTTTGGTGGGTAGAGAAGCGCAAAGCCCCAGTGTTGCTGCGCCTGTGAAAGCGCTTCCAAGGAAGGGTGCTGGCTAGCAAGAGCTTTCAGTGCTGGCACTTTTCATCTCTGAGCAATTGCTCGACGTTTGCAATTTCTCACCTGAGCTCTCTTTAGAGTGCGCGAGAGGATGAGCAGAAGATTAGGTGGCTAGAGAAGCCCAGAGCCCCAGTGTTCTTAGGCCTACAAAAGCGCTTCCAAGGAAGGGTGCTGGCTAGCAACAGCTTTCAGTGCTGGCACTTTTCATCTCTGAGCAATTGCTCGACGTTTGCAATTTCTCAGCTCGTGTCTACGAGAAGGAAAGACAATGACCATGACGTTTGGTGGGTAGAGAAGCGCAAAGCCCCAGTGTTGCTGCGCCTGTGAAAGCGCTTCCAAGGAAGGGTGCTGGCTAGCAAGAGCTTTCAGTGCTGGCACTTTTCATCTCTGAGCAATTGCTCGACGTTTGCAATTCCTCACCTGAGATCTCCTTAGACTGCGCGAGAGGATGAGCAGAAGAGTAGGTGGCTAGAGAAATACAGAGCCGCAGTGTTCTTAGGGCTACAAAAGCACTTCCAAGGAAGGGTGCTGGCTAGCAACAGCTTTCAGTGCTAGCAATTTTCATCTCTGAGCAATTGCTCGACGTTTGCAATTTCTCAGCTCTTTTCTACGAGACGGAGAGATAGTGACCGTGACGTTTGGTGGGTAGAGTAGCGCAAAGCCCCAGTGTTGCTGCGCCTGTGAAAGCGCTTCCAAGGAAGGGTGCTGGCTAGCAAGAGCTTTCAGTGCTGGCACTTTTCATCTCTGAGCAATTGCTCGACGTTTGCAATTTCTCACCTGAGCGCTCTTTAGACTGCGCGAGAGGATGAGCAGAAGATTAGGTGGCTAGAGAAGCGCAAAGCCCCAGTGTTGCTGCGCCTGTGAAAGCGCTTCCAAGGAAGGGTGCTGGCTAGCAACAGCTTTCAGTGCTGGCACTTTTCATCTCTGAGCAATTGCTCGACGTTTGCAATTTCTCACCTGAGCTCTCTTTTGACTGCGCGACAGGATGAGCAGAAGGTTAGGTGGCTAGAGAAGCCCAGACCCGCAGTGTTCTTAGGCCTACAAGAGTGTTTCCAAGGAAGGCTGCTGGCTAGCAACAGCTTTCAGTGCTGGCACTTTTCATCTCTGAGCAATTGCTCGACGTTTGCAATTTCTCAGCTCGTGTCTACGAGAAGGAAAGACAATGACCGTGACGTTTGGTGGGTAGAGAAGCGCAAAGCCCCAGTGTTGCTGCGCCTGTGAAAGCGCTTCCAAGGAAGGGTGCTGGCTAGCAACAGCTTTCAGTGCTGGCACTTTTCATCTCTGAGCAATTGCTCGACATTTGCAATCTCTCACCTGAGCTCTCTTTTGACTGCGCGAGAGGATGAGCAGAAGATTAGGTGGCTAGAGAAGCCCAGAGCCCCAGTGTTCTAAGGCCTACAAAAGCGCTTCCAAGGAAGGGTGCTGGCTAGCAAGAGCTTTCAGTGCTGGCACTTTTCATCTCTGAGCAATTGCTCGACGTTTGCAATTTCTCAGCTCGTGTCTACGAGAAGGAAAGACAATGACCATGACGTTTGGTGGCTAGAGAAGCGCAAAGCCCCAGTGTTGCTGCGCCTGTGAAAGCGCTTCCAAGGAAGGGTGCTGGCTAGCAAGAGCTTTCAGTGCTGGCACTTTTCATCTCTGAGCAATTGCTCGACGTTTGCAATTCCTCACCTGAGATCTCTTTAGAGTGCGCGAGAGGATGAGCAGAAGAGTAGGTGGCTAGAGAAGCCCAGAGCCCCACTGTTCTTAGGCCTACAAGAGCGTTTCCAAGGAAGGGTGCTGGCTAGCAACAGCTTTCAGTGCTGGCACTTTTCATCTCTGAGCAATTGCTCGACGTTTGCAATTTCTCACCTGAGCTCTCTTTAGAGTGCGCGAGAGGATGAGCAGAAGATTAGGTGGCTAGAGAAGGCCAGAGCCCCAGTGTTCTTAGGCCTACAAAAGCGCTTCCAAGGAAGGGTGCTGGCTAGCAACAGCTTTCAGTGCTGGCACTTTTCATCTCTGAGCAATTGCTCGACATTTGCAATTTCTCAGCTCTTTTCTACGAGACGGAGAGATAGTGACCGTGACGTTTGGTGGCTAGAGAAGCGCAAAGCCCCAGTGTTGCTGCGCCTGTGAAAGCGCTTCCAAGGAAGGGTGCTGGCTAGCAAGAGCTTTCAGTGCTGGCACTTTTCATCTCTGAGCAATTGCTCGACGTTTGCAATTTCTCACCTGAGCTCTCTTTAGAGTGCGCGAGAGGATGAGCAGAAGGTTAGGTGGCTAGAGAAGCGCAAAGCCCCAGTGTTCTTAGGGCTACAAAAGCGCTTCCAAGGAAGGGTGCTGGCTAGCAACAGCTTTCAGTGCTGGCACTTTTCATCTCTGAGTAATTGCTGGATGTTTGCAATTTCTCACCTGAGCTCTCTTTAGACTGCGCGAGAGGATGAGCAGAAGAGTAGGTGGCTAGAGAAGCCCAGAGCCCCACTGTTCTTAGGCCTACAAAAGCGCTTCCACGGAAGGGTGCTGGCTAGCCACAGCTTTCAGTGCTGGCACTTTTCATGTTTGAGTAATTGCTCGACGTTTGCAATTTCTCAGCTCTTATCTACGAGACGGAGAGATAGTGACCGTGACATTTGGTGGCTAGAGAAGCGCAAAGCCCCAGTGTTGCTGCGCCTGTGAAAGCGCTTCCAAGGAAGGGTGCTGGCTAGCAAGAGCTTTCAGTGCTGGCACTTTTCATCTCTGAGCAATTGCCCGACCTTTGCAATTTCTCACCTGAGCTCTCTTTTGACTGCGCGAGAGGATGAGCAGAAGATTAGGTGGCTAGAGAAGCCCAGAGCCGCAGTGTTCTTAGGCCTACAAAAGCGCTTCCAAGGAAGGGTGCTGGCTAGCAACAGCTTTCAGTGCTGGCACTTTTCATCTCTGAGCAATTGCTCGACGTTTGCAATTTCTCAGCTCGTGTCTACGAGAAGGAAAGACAATGACCATGACGTTTGTTGGCTAGAGAAGCGCAAAGCCCCAGTGTTGCTGCGCCTGTGAAAGCGCTTCCAAGGAAGGGTGCTGGCTAGCAAGAGCTTTCAGTGCTGGCACTTTTCATCTCTGAGCAATTGCTCGACGTTTGCAATTCCTCACCTGAGATCTCTTTAGAGTGCGCGAGAGGATGAGCAGAAGAGTAGGTGGCTAGAGAAGCCCAGAGCCCCACTGTTCTTAGGGCTACAAGAGCGTTTCCAAGGAAGGGTGCTGGCTAGCAACAGCTTTCAGTGCTGGCACTTTTCATCTCTGAGCAATTGCTCGACATTTGCAATTTCTCAGCTCTTATCTACGAGACAGAGAGATAGTGACCGTGATGTTTGGTGGGTAGAGAAGCGCAAAGCCCCAGTGTTGCTGCGCCTGTGAAAGCGCTTCCAAGGAAGGGTGCTGGCTAGCAAGAGCTTTCAGTGCTGGCACTTTTCATCTCTGAGCAATTGCTCGACGTTTGCAATTTCTCCCCTGAGCTCTCTTTAGAGTGCGCGAGAGGATGAGCAGAAGATTAGGTGGCTAGAGAAGCCCAGAGCCCCAGTGTTCTTAGGCCTACAAAAGCGCTTCCAAGGAAGGGTGCTGGCTAGCAACAGCTTTCAGTGCTGGCACTTTTCATCTCTGAGCAATTGCTCGACGTTTGCAATTTCTCAGCTCGTGTCTACGAGAAGGAAAGACAATGACCATGACGTTTGGTGGGTAGAGAAGCGCAAAGCCCCAGTGTTGCTGCGCCTGTGAAAGCGCTTCCAAGGAAGGGTGCTGGCTAGCAAGAGCTTTCAGTGCTGGCACTTTTCATCTCTGAGCAATTGCTCGACGTTTGCAATTCCTCACCTGAGATCTCCTTAGACTGCGCGAGAGGATGAGCAGAAGAGTAGGTGGCTAGAGAAGCGCAAAGCCCCAGTGTTGCTGCGCCTGTGAAAGCGCTTCCAAGGAAGGGTGCTGGCTAGCAACAGCTTTCAGTGCTGGCACTTTTCATCTCTGAGCAATTGCTCGACGTTTGCAATTTCTCACCTGAGCTCTCTTTTGACTGCGCGACAGGATGAGCAGAAGGTTAGGTGGCTAGAGAAGCCCAGACCCGCAGTGTTCTTAGGCCTACAAGAGTGTTTCCAAGGAAGGGTGCTGGCTAGCAACAGCTTTCAGTGCTGGCACTTTTCATCTCTGAGCAATTGCTCGACGTTTGCAATTTCTCAGCTCGTGTCTACGAGAAGGAAAGACAATGACCGTGACGTTTGGTGGGTAGAGAAGCGCAAAGCCCCAGTGTTGCTGCACCTGTGAAAGCGCTTCCAAGGAAGGGTGCTGGCTAGCAACAGCTTTCAGTGCTGGCACTTTTCATCTCTGAGCAATTGCTCGACATTTGCAATCTCTCACCTGAGCTCTCTTTTGACTGCGCGAGAGGATGAGCAGAAGATTAGGTGGCTAGAGAAGCCCAGAGCCCCAGTGTTCTAAGGCCTACAAAAGCGCTTCCAAGGAAGGGTGCTGGCTAGCAACAGCTTTCAGTGCTGGCACTTTTCATCTCTGAGCAATTGCTCGACGTTTGCAATTTCTCAGCTCGTGTCTACGAGAAGGAAAGACAATGACCATGACGTTTGGTGGCTAGAGAAGCGCAAAGCCCCAGTGTTGCTGCGCCTGTGAAAGCGCTTCCAAGGAAGGGTGCTGGCTAGCAAGAGCTTTCAGTGCTGGCACTTTTCATCTCTGAGCAATTGCTCGACGTTTGCAATTCCTCACCTGAGCTCTCTTTAGAGTGCGCGAGAGGATGAGCAGAAGAGTAGGTGGCTAGAGAAGCCCAGAGCCCCACTGTTCTTAGGCCTACAAGAGCGTTTCCAAGGAAGGGTGCTGGCTAGCAACAGCTTTCAGTGCTGGCACTTTTCATCTCTGAGCAATTGCTCGACGTTTGCAATTTCTCACCTGAGCTCTCTTTAGAGTGCGCGAGAGGATGAGCAGAAGATTAGGTGGCTAGAGAAGGCCAGAGCCCCAGTGTTCTTAGGCCTACAAAAGCGCTTCCAAGGAAGGGTGCTGGCTAGCAACAGCTTTCAGTGCTGGCACTTTTCATCTCTGAGCAATTGCTCGACATTTGCAATTTCTCAGCTCTTTTCTACGAGACGGAGAGATAGTGACCGTGACGTTTGGTGGCTAGAGAAGCGCAAAGCCCCAGTGTTGCTGCGCCTGTGAAAGCGCTTCCAAGGAAGGGTGCTGGCTAGCAAGAGCTTTCAGTGCTGGCACTTTTCATCTCTGAGCAATTGCTCGACGTTTGCAATTTCTCACCTGAGCTCTCTTTAGAGTGCGCGAGAGGATGAGCAGAAGGTTAGGTGGCTAGAGAAGCGCAAAGCCCCAGTGTTCTTAGGGCTACAAAAGCGCTTCCAAGGAAGGGTGCTGGCTAGCAACAGCTTTCAGTGCTGGCACTTTTCATCTCTGAGTAATTGCTGGATGTTTGCAATTTCTCACCTGAGCTCTCTTTAGACTGCGCGAGAGGATGAGCAGAAGAGTAGGTGGCTAGAGAAGCCCAGAGCCCCACTGTTCTTAGGCCTACAAAAGCGCTTCCACGGAAGGGTGCTGGCTAGCCACAGCTTTCAGTGCTGGCACTTTTCATGTTTGAGTAATTGCTCGACGTTTGCAATTTCTCAGCTCTTATCTACGAGACGGAGAGATAGTGACCGTGACATTTGGTGGCTAGAGAAGCGCAAAGCCCCAGTGTTGCTGCGCCTGTGAAAGCGCTTCCAAGGAAGGGTGCTGGCTAGCAAGAGCTTTCAGTGCTGGCACTTTTCATCTCTGAGCAATTGCTCGACGTTTGCAATTTCTCACCTGAGCTCTCTTTTGACTGCGCGAGAGGATGAGCAGAAGATTAGGTGGCTACAGAAGCCCAGAGCCGCAGTGTTCTTAGGCCTACAAAAGCGCTTCCAAGGAAGGGTGCTGGCTAGCAAGAGCTTTCAGTGCTGGCACTTTTCATCTCTGAGCAATTGCTCGACGTTTGCAATTTCTCAGCTCGTGTCTACGAGAAGGAAAGACAATGACCATGACGTTTGTTGGCTAGAGAAGCGCAAAGCCCCAGTGTTGCTGCCCCTGTGAAAGCGCTTCCAAGGAAGGGTGCTGGCTAGCAAGAGCTTTCAGTGCTGGCACTTTTCATCTCTGAGCAATTGCTCGACGTTTGCAATTCCTCACCTGAGATCTCTTTAGAGTGCGCGAGAGGATGAGCAGAAGAGTAGGTGGCTAGAGAAGCCCAGAGCCCCACTGTTCTTAGGGCTACAAGAGCGCTTCCAAGGAAGGGTGCTGGCTAGCAACAGCTTTCAGTGCTGGCACTTTTCATCTCTGAGCAATTGCTCGACGTTTGCAATCTCTCACCTGAGCTCTCTTTAGACTGCGCGAGAGGATGAGCAGAAGATTAGGTGGCTAGAGAAGCCCAGAGCCCCAGTGTTCTTAGGCCTACAAAAGCGCTTCCAAGGAAGGGTGCTGGCTAGCAACAGCTTTCAGTGCTGGCACTTTTCATCTCTGAGCAATTGCTCGACATTTGCAATTTCTCAGCTCGTGTCTACGAGACGGAGAGATAGTGATCGTGACGTTTGGTGGGTAGCCAAGCGCAAAGCCCCAGTGTTGCTGCGCCTGTGAAAGCGCTTCCAAGGAAGGGTGCTGGCTAGCAAGAGCTTTCAGTGCTGGCACTTTTCATCTCTGAGCAATTGCTCGACGTTTGCAATTTCTCACCTGAGCTCTCTTTAGACTGCGCGAGAGGATGAGCAGAAGGTTAGGTGGCTAGAGAAACCCAGAGCCCCAGTCTTCTTAGGCCTACAAAAGCGCTTCCAAGGAAGGGTGCTGGCTAGCAACAGCTTTCAGTGCTGGCACTTTTAATCTCTGAGCAATTGCTGGATGTTTGCAATTTCTTACCTGAGCTCTCTTTAGACTGCACGAGAGGATGAGCAGAAGATTAGGTGGCTAGAGAAGCCCAGAGCCCCACTGTTCTTAGGGCTACAAGAGTGCTTCCAAGGAAGGGTGCTGGCTAGCAACAGCTTTCAGTGCTGGCACTTTTCATGTTTGAGTAATTGCTCGACGTTTGCAATTTCTCAGCTCTTATCTACGAGACAGAGAGATAGTGACCGTGATGTTTGGTGGCTAGAGAAGCGCAAAGCCCCAGTGTTGCTGCGCCTGTGAAAGCGCTTCCAAGGAAGGGTGCTGGCTAGCAAGAGCTTTCAGTGCTGGCACTTTTCATCTCTGAGCAATTGCTCGACGTTTGCAATTTCTCACCTGAGCGCTCTTTAGACTGCGCGAGAGGATGAGCAGAAGATTAGGTGGCTAGAGAAGCCCAGAGCCCCAGTGTTCTTAGGGCTACAAAAGCGCTTCCAAGGAAGGGTGCTGGCTAGCCACAGCTTTCAGTGCTGGCACTTTTCATCTCTGAGCAATTGCTCGACGTTTGCAATTTCTCAGCTCGTGTCTACGAGAAGGAAAGACAATGACCATGACGTTTGGTGGGTAGAGAAGCGCAAAGCCCCAGTGTTGCTGCGCCTGTGAAAGCGCTTCCAAGGAAGGGTGCTGGCTAGCAAGAGCTTTCAGTGCTGGCACTTTTCATCTCTGAGCAATTGCTGGACGTTTGCAATTCCTCACCTGAGATCTCTTTAGACTGCGCGAGAGGATGAGCAGAAGAGTAGGTGGCTAGAGAAATACAGAGCCGCAGTGTTCTTAGGGCTACAAAAGCACTTCCAAGGAAGGGTGCTGGCTAGCAACAGCTTTCAGTGCTGGCACTTTTCATCTCTGAGCAATTGCTCGACGTTTGCAATTTCTCAGCTCGTGTCTACGAGAAGGAAAGACAATGACCATGACGTTTGGTGGCTAGAGAAGCGCAAAGCCCCAGTGTTGCTGCGCCTGTGAAAGCGCTTCCAAGGAAGGGTGCTGGCTAGCAACAGCTTTCAGTGCTGGCACTTTTCATCTCTGAGCAATTGCTCGACGTTTGCAATTCCTCACCTGAGATCTCTTTAGAGTGCGCGAGAGGATGAGCAGAAGATGAGGTGGCTAGAGAAATACAGAGCCGCAGTGTTCTTAGGCCTACAAAAGCACTTCCAAGGAAGGGTGCTGGCTAGCAACAGCTTTCAGTGCTGGCACTTTTCATCTCTGAGCAATTGCTCGACGTTTGCAATTTCTCACCTGAGCGCTCTTTAGACTGCGCGAGAGGATGAGCAGAAGATTAGGTGGCTAGAGAAGCGCAAAGCCCCAGTGTTGCTGCACCTGTGAAAGCGCTTCCAAGGAAGGGTGCTGGCTAGCAACAGCTTTCAGTGCTGCCACTTTTCATCTCTGAGCAATTGCTCGACGTTTGCAATTTCTCACCTGAGCTCTCTTTTGACTGCGCGAGAGGATGAGCAGAAGATTAGGTGGCTAGAGAAGCCCAGAGCCGCAGTGTTCTTAGGCCTACAAAAGCGTTTCCAAGGAAGGGTGCTGGCTAGCAACAGCTTTCAGTGCTGGCACTTTTCATCTCTGAGCAATTGCTCGACGTTTGCAATTTCTCAGCTCGTGTCTACGAGAAGGAAAGAAAATGACCATGACGTTTGGTGGCTAGAGAAGCGCAAAGCCCCAGTGTTGCTGCGCCTGTGAAAGCGCTTCCAAGGAAGGGTGCTGGCTAGCAACAGCTTTCAGTGCTGGCACTTTTCATCTCTGAGCAATTGCTCGACGTTTGCAATTTCTCACCTGAGCTCTCTTTAGAGTGCGCGAGAGGATGAGCAGAAGATGAGGTGGCTAGAGAAGCCCAGAGCCCCACTGTTCTTAGGCCTAAAAAAGCGCTTCCAAGGAAGGGTGCTGGCTAGCAACAGCTTTCAGTGCTGGCACTTTTCATCTCTGAGCAATTGCTCGACGTTTGCAATCTCTCACCTGAGCTCTCTTTAGACTGCGCGAGAGGATGAGCAGAAGATTAGGTGGCTAGAGAAATAGAGAACCCCACTGTTCTTAGGCCTACAAGAGTGCTTCCAAGGAAGGGTGCTGGCTAGCAACAGCTTTCAGTGCTGGCACTTTTCATCTCTGAGCAATTGCTCGACATTTGCAATTTCTCAGCTCTTTTCTACGAGACGGAGAGATAGTGACCGTGACGTTTGGTGGCTAGAGAAGCGCAAAGCCCCAGTGTTGCTGCGCCTGTGAAAGCGCTTCCAAGGAAGGGTGCTGGCTAGCAACAGCTTTCAGTGCTGGCACTTTTCATCTCTGAGCAATTGCTCGACGTTTGCAATTTCTCCCCTGAGCTCTCTTTAGAGTGCGCGAGAGGATGAGCAGAAGATTAGGTGGCTAGAGAAGCGCAAAGCCCCAGTGTTCTTAGGCCTACAAAAGCGCTTCCAAGGAAGGGTGCTGGCTAGCAACAGCTTTCAGTGCTGGCACTTTTCATCTCTGAGCAATTGCTCGACGTTTGCAATTTCTCAGCTCGTGTCTACGAGACGGAGAGATAGTGATCGTGACGTTTGGTGGCTAGAGAAGCGCAAAGCCCCAGTGTTGCTGCGCCTGTGAAAGCGCTTCCAAGGAAGGGTGCTGGCTAGCAACAGCTTTCAGTGCTGGCACTTTTCATCTCTGAGCAATTGCTCGACGTTTGCAATTTCTCCCCTGAGCTCTCTTTAGACTGCACGAGAGGATGAGCAAAAGATTAGGTGGCTAGAGAAGCCCAGAGCTTCGGAGTTCTTAGGGCTACAAAAGCGTTTCCAAGGAAGGGTGCTGGCTAGCAACAGCTTTCAGTGCTGGCACTTTTCATCTCTGAGCAATTGCTCGACGTTTGCAATTTTTCAGCTCTTATCTACCAGACGGATAGATAGTGACCGTGACGTTTGGTGGGTAGAGAAGCGCAAAGCCCCAGTGTTGCTGCGCCTGTGAAAGCGCTTCCAAGGAAGGGTGCTGGCTAGCAAGAGCTTTCAGTGCTGGCACTTTTCATCTCTGAGCAATTGCTCGACGTTTGCAATTTCTCACCTGAGCGCTCTTTAGACTGCGCGAGAGGATGAGCAGAAGAGTAGGTGGCTAGAGAAGCCCAGAGCCCCAGTGTTCTTAGGGCTACAAAAGCGCTTCCAAGGAAGGGTGCTGGCTAGCAACAGCTTTCAGTGCTGGCACTTTTCATCTCTGAGCAATTGCTGGATGTTTGCAATTTCTTACCTGAGCTCTCTTTAGACTGCGCGAGAGGATGAGCAGAAGATTAGGTGGCTAGAGAAGCCCAGAGCCCCACTGTTCTTAGGGCTACAAGAGCGTTTCCAAGGAAGGGGGCTGGCTAGCAACAGCTTTCAGTGCTGGCACTTTTCATCTCTGAGCAATTGCTCGACGTTTGCAATTTCTCATCTCGTGTCTACGAGACGGAGAGATAGTGACCGTGACGTTTGGTGGGTAGAGAAGCGCAAAGCCCCTGTGTTGCTGCGCCTGTGAAAGCGCTTCCAAGGAAGGGTGCTGGCTAGCCACAGCTTTCAGTGCTGGCACTTTTCATCTCTGAGCAATTGCTGGATGTTTGCAATTTCTCCCCTGAGCTCTCTTTAGACTGCGCGAGAGGATGAGCAGAAGATTAGGTGGCTAGAGAAGCCCAGAGCCCCAGTGTTCTTAGGCCTACAAGAGCGCTTCCAAGGAAGGGTGCTGGCTAGCAACAGCTTTCAGTGCTGGCACTTTTCATCTCTGAGCAATTGCTCAACGTTTGCAATTTCTCAGCTCGTGTCTACGAGACGGAGAGATAGTGACCGTGACGTTTGGTGGGTAGAGAAGCGCAAAGCCCCAGTGTTGCTGCGCCTGTGAAAGCGCTTCCAAGGAAGGGTGCTGGCTAGCAAGAGCTTTCAGTGCTGGCACTTTTCATCTCTGAGCAATTGCTGGATGTCTGCAATTTCTCACCTGAGCTCTCTTTCGACTGCGCGAGAGGATGAGCAGAAGATTAGGTGGCTAGAGAAGCCCAGAGCCCCAGTGTTCTTAGGACTACAAAAGCGCTTCCAAGGAAGGGTGCTGGCTAGCAACAGCTTTCAGTGCTGGCACTTTTCATCTCTGAGCAATTGCTCGACGTTTGCAATTTCTCAGCTCGTGTCTACGAGAAGGAAAGACAATGACCATGACGTTTGGTGGCTAGAGAAGCGCAAAGCCCCAGTGTTGCTGCGCCTGTGAAAGCGTTTCCAAGGAAGGGTGCTGGCTAGCAACAGCTTTCAGTGCTGGCACTTTTCATCTCTGAGCAATTGCTCGATGTTTGCAATCTCTCACCTGAGCTCTCTTTAGACTGCACGAGAGGATGAGCAGAAGATTAGGTGGCTAGAGAAATACAGAGCCCCAGTGTTCTTAGGCCTACAAGAGTGCTTCCAAGGAAGGGTGCTGGCTAGCAACAGCTTTCAGTGCTGGCACTTTTCATCTCTGAGCAATTGCTCGACATTTGCAATTTCTCAGCTCTTTTCTACGAGACGGAGAGATAGTGACCGTGACGTTTGGTGGGTAGAGAAGCGCAAAGCCCCAGTGTTGCTGCGCCTGTGAAAGCGCTTCCAAGGAAGGGTGCTGGCTAGCAAGAGCTTTCAGTGCTGGCACTTTTCATCTCTGAGCAATTGCTCGACGTTTGCAATTTCTCACCTGAGCTCTCTTTAGAGTGCGCGAGAGGATGAGCAGAAGATTAGGTGGCTAGAGAAGCGCAAAGCCCCAGTGTTCTTAGGCCTACAAAAGCGCTTCCAAGGAAGGGTGCTGGCTAGCAACAGCTTTCAGTGCTGGCACTTTTCATCTCTGAGCAATTGCTCGACGTTTCCAATTTCTCAGCTCGTGTCTACGAGACGGAGAGATAGTGATCGTGACGTTTGGTGGCTAGAGAAGCGCAAAGCCCCAGTGTTGCTGCGCCTGTGAAAGCGCTTCCAAGGAAGGGTGCTGGCTAGCAAGAGCTTTCAGTGCTGGCACTTTTCATCTCTGAGCAATTGCTCGACGTTTGCAATTTCTCCCCTGAGCTCTCTTTAGACTGCGCGAGAGGATGAGCAAAAGATTAGGTGGCTAGAGAAGCCCAGAGCTTCGGAGTTCTTAGGGCTACAAAAGCGTTTCCAAGGAAGGGTGCTGGCTAGCAACAGCTTTCAGTGCTGGCACTTTTCATCTCTGAGCAATTGCTCGACGTTTGCAATTTTTCAGCTCTTATCTACCAGACGGATAGATAGTGACCGTGACGTTTGGTGGCTAGAGAAGCGCAAAGCCCCAGTGTTGCTGCGCCTGTGAAAGCGCTTCCAAGGAAGGGTGCTGGCTAGCAAGAGCTTTCAGTGCTGGCACTTTTCATCTCTGAGCAATTGCTCGACGTTTGCAATTTCTCACCTGAGCGCTCTTTAGACTGCGCGAGAGGATGAGCAGAAGAGTAGGTGGCTAGAGAAGCCCAGAGCCCCAGTGTTCTTAGGGCTACAAAAGCGCTTCCAAGGAAGGGTGCTGGCTAGCAACAGCTTTCAGTGCTGGCACTTTTCATCTCTGAGCAATTGCTCGACGTTTGCAATTTCTTACCTGAGCTCTCTTTAGACTGCGCGAGAGGATGAGCAGAAGATTAGGTGGCTAGAGAAGCCCAGAGCCCCAGTGTTCTTAGGGCTACAAAAGCGCTTCCAAGGAAGGGTGCTGGCTAGCAAGAGCTTTCAGTGCTGGCACTTTTCATCTCTGAGCAATTGCTCGACGTTTGCAATTCCTCACCTGAGATCTCTTTAGAGTGCGCGAGAGGATGAGCAGAAGAGTAGGTGGCTAGAGAAGCCCAGAGCCCCAGTGTTCTTAGGGCTACAAGAGCGTTTCCAAGGAAGGGTGCTGGCTAGCAACAGCTTTCAGTGCTGGCACTTTTCATCTCTGAGCAATTGCTCGACATTTGCAATTTGTCAGATGAGCTCTCTTTAGACTGCACGAGAGGATGAGCAGAAGATTAGGTGGCTAGAGAAGCCCAGAGCCCCAGTGTTCTTAGGCCTACAAGAGTGCTTCCAAGGAAGGGTGCTGGCTAGCAACAGCTTTCAGTGCTGGCACTTTTCATCTCTGAGCAATTGCTCGACATTTGCAATTTCTCAGCTCTTTTCTACGAGACGGAGAGATAGTGACCGTGACGTTTGGTGGGTAGAGAAGCGCAAAGCCCCAGTGTTGCTGCGCCTGTGAAAGCGCTTCCAAGGAAGGGTGCTGGCTAGCAAGAGCTTTCAGTGCTGGCACTTTTCATCTCTGAGCAATTGCTCGACGTTTGCAATTTCTCCCCTGAGCTCTCTTTAGAGTGCGCGAGAGGATGAGCAGAAGATTAGGTGGCTAGAGAAGCGCAAAGCCCCAGTGTTCTTAGGCCTACAAAAGCGCTTCCAAGGAAGGGTGCTGGCTAGCAACAGCTTTCAGTGCTGGCACTTTTCATCTCTGAGCAATTGCTCGACGTTTGCAATTTCTCAGCTCTTATCTACCAGACGGAGAGATAGTGATCGTGACGTTTGGTGGCTAGAGAAGCGCAAAGCCCCAGTGTTGCTGCGCCTGTGAAAGCGCTTCCAAGGAAGGGTGCTGGCTAGCAAGAGCTTTCAGTGCTGGCACTTTTCATCTCTGAGCAATTGCTCGACGTTTGCAATTTCTCCCCTGAGCTCTCTTTAGACTGCGCGAGAGGATGAGCAAAAGATTAGGTGGCTAGAGAAGCCCAGAGCTTCGGAGTTCTTAGGGCTACAAAAGCGTTTCCAAGGAAGGGTGCTGGCTAGCAACAGCTTTCAGTGCTGGCACTTTTCATCTCTGAGCAATTGCTCGACGTTTGCAATTTTTCAGCTCTTATCTACCAGACGGATAGATAGTGACCGTGACGTTTGGTGGCTAGAGAAGCGCAAAGCCCCAGTGTTGCTGCGCCTGTGAAAGCGCTTCCAAGGAAGGGTGCTGGCTAGCAAGAGCTTTCAGTGCTGGCACTTTTCATCTCTGAGCAATTGCTCGACGTTTGCAATTTCTCACCTGAGCTCTCTTTAGACTGCGCGAGAGGATGAGCGGAAGGTTAGGTGGCTAGAGAAGCCCAGAGCCCCAGTGTTCTTAGGGCTACAAAAGCGCTTCCAAGGGAGGGTGCTGGCTAGCAACAGCTTTCAGTGCTGGCACTTTTCATCTCTGAGCAATTGCTGGATGTTTGCAATTTCTTACCTGAGCTCTCTTTAGACTGCGCGAGAGGATGAGCAGAAGATCAGGTGGCTAGAGAAGCCCAGAGCCCCACTGTTCTTAGGGCTACAAGAGCGTTTCCAAGGAAGGGGGCTGGCTAGCAACAGCTTTCAGTGCTGGCACTTTTCATCTCTGAGCAATTGCTCGACGTTTGCAATTTCTCAGCTCGTGTCTACGAGACGGAGAGATAGTGACCGTGACGTTTGGTGGCTAGAGAAGCGCAAAGCCCCAGTGTTGCTGCGCCTGTGAAAGCGCTTCCAAGGAAGGGTGCTGGCTAGCAACAGCTTTCAGTGCTGGCACTTTTCATCTCTGAGCAATTGCTGGACGTTTGCAATTTCTCACCTGAGCGCTCTTTAGACTGCGCGAGAGGATGAGCAGAAGATTAGGTGGCTAGAGAAGCGCAAAGCCCCAGTGTTGCTGCGCCTGTGAAAGCGCTTCCAAGGAAGGGTGCTGGCTAGCAACAGCTTTCAGTGCTGCCACTTTTCATCTCTGAGCAATTGCTCGACGTTTGCAATTTCTCACCTGAGCTCTCTTTTGACTGCGCGAGAGGATGAGCAGAAGATGAGGTGGCTAGAGAAGCCCAGAGCCCCACTGTTCTTAGGGCTACAAAAGCACTTCCAAGGAAGGGTGTTGGCTAGCAAGAGCTTTCAGTGCTGGCACTTTTCATCTCTGAGCAATTGCTCGACGTTTGCAATCTCTCACCTGAGCTCTCTTTAGACTGCGCGAGAGGATGAGCAGAAGGTTAGGTGGCTAGAGAAGCCCAGAGCCCCAGTGTTCTTAGGGCTACAAGAGTGCTTCCAAGGAAGGGTGCTGGCTAGCAACAGCTTTCAGTGCTGGCACTTTTCATCTCTGAGCAATTGCTCGACATTTGCAATTTGTCAGATGAGCGCTCTTTAGACTGCACGAGAGGATGAGCAGAAGATTAGGTGGCTAGAGAAGCCCAGAGCCCCACTGTTCTTAGGGCTACAAGAGCGTTTCCAAGGAAGGGGGCTGGCTAGCAACAGCTTTCAGTGCTGGCACTTTTCATCTCTGAGCAATTGCTCGACGTTTGCAATTTCTCAGCTCGTGTCTACGAGACGGAGAGATAGTGATCGTGACGTTTGGTGGCTAGAGAAGCGCAAAGCCCCAGTGTTGCTGCGCCTGTGAAAGCGCTTCCAAGGAAGGGTGCTGGCTAGCAAGAGCTTTCAGTGCTGGCACTTTTCATCTCTGAGCAATTGCTCGACGTTTGCAATTTCTCCCCTGAGCTCTCTTTAGACTGCGCGAGAGGATGAGCAAAAGATTAGGTGGCTAGAGAAGCCCAGAGCTTCGGAGTTCTTAGGGCTACAAAAGCGTTTCCAAGGAAGGGTGCTGGCTAGCAACAGCTTTCAGTGCTGGCACTTTTCATCTCTGAGCAATTGCTCGACGTTTGCAATTTTTCAGCTCTTATCTACCAGACGGATAGATAGTGACCGTGACGTTTGGTGGCTAGAGAAGCGCAAAGCCCCAGTGTTGCTGCGCCTGTGAAAGCGCTTCCAAGGAAGGGTGCTGGCTAGCAAGAGCTTTCAGTGCTGGCACTTTTCATCTCTGAGCAATTGCTCGACGTTTGCAATTTCTCACCTGAGCGCTCTTTAGACTGCGCGAGAGGATGAGCAGAAGAGTAGGTGGCTAGAGAAGCCCAGAGCCCCAGTGTTCTTAGGGCTACAAAAGCGCTTCCAAGGAAGGGTGCTGGCTAGCAACAGCTTTCAGTGCTGGCACTTTTCATCTCTGAGCAATTGCTCGACGTTTGCAATTTCTTACCTGAGCTCTCTTTAGACTGCGCGAGAGGATGAGCAGAAGATTAGGTGGCTAGAGAAGCCCAGAGCCCCAGTGTTCTTAGGGCTACAAAAGCGCTTCCAAGGAAGGGTGCTGGCTAGCAAGAGCTTTCAGTGCTGGCACTTTTCATCTCTGAGCAATTGCTCGACGTTTGCAATTCCTCACCTGAGATCTCTTTAGAGTGCGCGAGAGGATGAGCAGAAGAGTAGGTGGCTAGGGAAGCCCAGAGCCCCAGTGTTCTTAGGGCTACAAGAGCGTTTCCAAGGAAGGGTGCTGGCTAGCAACAGCTTTCAGTGCTGGCACTTTTCATCTCTGAGCAATTGCTCGACATTTGCAATTTGTCAGATGAGCTCTCTTTAGACTGCACGAGAGGATGAGCAGAAGATTAGGTGGCTAGAGAAGCCCAGAGCCCCAGTGTTCTTAGGCCTACAAGAGTGCTTCCAAGGAAGGGTGCTGGCTAGCAACAGCTTTCAGTGCTGGCACTTTTCATCTCTGAGCAATTGCTCGACATTTGCAATTTCTCAGCTCTTTTCTACGAGACGGAGAGATAGTGACCGTGACGTTTGGTGGGTAGAGAAGCGCAAAGCCCCAGTGTTGCTGCGCCTGTGAAAGCGCTTCCAAGGAAGGGTGCTGGCTAGCAAGAGCTTTCAGTGCTGGCACTTTTCATCTCTGAGCAATTGCTCGACGTTTGCAATTTCTCCCCTGAGCTCTCTTTAGAGTGCGCGAGAGGATGAGCAGAAGATTAGGTGGCTAGAGAAGCGCAAAGCCCCAGTGTTCTTAGGCCTACAAAAGCGCTTCCAAGGAAGGGTGCTGGCTAGCAACAGCTTTCAGTGCTGGCACTTTTCATCTCTGAGCAATTGCTCGACGTTTGCAATTTCTCAGCTCTTATCTACCAGACGGAGAGATAGTGATCGTGACGTTTGGTGGCTAGAGAAGCGCAAAGCCCCAGTGTTGCTGCGCCTGTGAAAGCGCTTCCAAGGAAGGGTGCTGGCTAGCAAGAGCTTTCAGTGCTGGCACTTTTCATCTCTGAGCAATTGCTCGACGTTTGCAATTTCTCCCCTGAGCTCTCTTTAGACTGCGCGAGAGGATGAGCAAAAGATTAGGTGGCTAGAGAAGCCCAGAGCTTCGGAGTTCTTAGGGCTACAAAAGCGTTTCCAAGGAAGGGTGCTGGCTAGCAACAGCTTTCAGTGCTGGCACTTTTCATCTCTGAGCAATTGCTCGACGTTTGCAATTTTTCAGCTCTTATCTACCAGACGGATAGATAGTGACCGTGACGTTTGGTGGCTAGAGAAGCGCAAAGCCCCAGTGTTGCTGCGCCTGTGAAAGCGCTTCCAAGGAAGGGTGCTGGCTAGCAAGAGCTTTCAGTGCTGGCACTTTTCATCTCTGAGCAATTGCTCGACGTTTGCAATTTCTCACCTGAGCTCTCTTTAGACTGCGCGAGAGGATGAGCGGAAGGTTAGGTGGCTAGAGAAGCCCAGAGCCCCAGTGTTCTTAGGGCTACAAAAGCGCTTCCAAGGGAGGGTGCTGGCTAGCAACAGCTTTCAGTGCTGGCACTTTTCATCTCTGAGCAATTGCTGGATGTTTGCAATTTCTTACCTGAGCTCTCTTTAGACTGCGCGAGAGGATGAGCAGAAGATCAGGTGGCTAGAGAAGCCCAGAGCCCCACTGTTCTTAGGGCTACAAGAGCGTTTCCAAGGAAGGGGGCTGGCTAGCAACAGCTTTCAGTGCTGGCACTTTTCATCTCTGAGCAATTGCTCGACGTTTGCAATTTCTCAGCTCGTGTCTACGAGACGGAGAGATAGTGACCGTGACGTTTGGTGGCTAGAGAAGCGCAAAGCCCCAGTGTTGCTGCGCCTGTGAAAGCGCTTCCAAGGAAGGGTGCTGGCTAGCAACAGCTTTCAGTGCTGGCACTTTTCATCTCTGAGCAATTGCTGGACGTTTGCAATTTCTCACCTGAGCGCTCTTTAGACTGCGCGAGAGGATGAGCAGAAGATTAGGTGGCTAGAGAAGCGCAAAGCCCCAGTGTTGCTGCGCCTGTGAAAGCGCTTCCAAGGAAGGGTGCTGGCTAGCAACAGCTTTCAGTGCTGGCACTTTTCATCTCTGAGCAATTGCTCGACGTTTGCAATTTCTCACCTGAGCTCTCTTTTGACTGCGCGAGAGGATGAGCAGAAGATGAGGTGGCTAGAGAAGCCCAGAGCCCCACTGTTCTTAGGGCTACAAAAGCACTTCCAAGGAAGGGTGTTGGCTAGCAAGAGCTTTCAGTGCTGGCACTTTTCATCTCTGAGCAATTGCTCGACGTTTGCAATCTCTCACCTGAGCTCTCTTTAGACTGCGCGAGAGGATGAGCAGAAGGTTAGGTGGCTAGAGAAGCCCAGAGCCCCAGTGTTCTTAGGGCTACAAGAGTGCTTCCAAGGAAGGGTGCTGGCTAGCAACAGCTTTCAGTGCTGGCACTTTTCATCTCTGAGCAATTGCTCGACATTTGCAATTTGTCAGATGAGCGCTCTTTAGACTGCACGAGAGGATGAGCAGAAGATTAGGTGGCTAGAGAAGCCCAGAGCCCCACTGTTCTTAGGGCTACAAGAGCGTTTCCAAGGAAGGGGGCTGGCTAGCAACAGCTTTCAGTGCTGGCACTTTTCATCTCTGAGCAATTGCTCGACGTTTGCAATTTCTCAGCTCGTGTCTACGAGACGGAGAGATAGTGATCGTGACGTTTGGTGGGTAGCCAAGCGCAAAGCCCCAGTGTTGCTGCGCCTGTGAAAGCGCTTCCAAGGAAGGGTGCTGGCTAGCAACAGCTTTCAGTGCTGGCACTTTTCATCTCTGAGCAATTGCTCGACGTTTGCAATTTCTCACCTGAGCTCTCTTTTGACTGCGCGAGAGGATGAGCAGAAGAGTAGGTGGCTAGAGAAGCCCAGAGCCCCAGTGTTCTTAGGCCTACAAAAGCGCTTCCAAGGAAGGGTGCTGGCTAGCAACAGCTTTCAGTGCTGGCACTTTTCATCTCTGAGCAATTGCTCGACGTTTGCAATTTCTCAGCTCGCGTCTACGAGAAGGAAAGACAATGACCATGACGTCTGGTGGGTAGAGAACCGCAAAGCCCCAGTGTTGCTGCGCCTATGAAAGCGCTTCCAAGGAAGGGTGCTGGCTAGCAACAGCTTTCAGTGCTGGCACTTTTCATCTCTGAGCAATTGCTCGACGTTTCCAATTTCTCCCCTGAGCTCTCTTTAGACTGCGCGAGAGGATGAGCAGAAGATTAGGTGGCTAGAGAAGCCCAGAGCCTCACTGTTCTTAGGGCTACAAGAGCGTTTCCAAGGAAGGGTGCTGGCTAGCAACAGCTTTCAGTGCTGGCACTTTTCATCTCTGAGCAATTGCTCGACGTTTGCAATCTCTCACCTGAGCGCTCTTTAGACTGCGCGAGAGGATGAGCAGAAGATTAGGTGGCTAGAGAAGCCCAGAGCCCCACTGTTCTTAGGCCTACAAGAGTGCTTCCAAGGAAGGGTGCTGGCTAGCAACAGCTTTCAGTGCTGGCACTTTTCATCTCTGAGCAATTGCTTGACGTTTGCAATTTCTCACCTGAGCTCTCTTTAGACTGCGCGAGAGGATGAGCAGAAGAGTAGGTGGCTAGAGAAGCCCAGAGCCCCAGTGTTCTAAGGGCTACAAAAGCGCTTCCAAGGAAGGGTGCTGGCTAGCAACAGCTTTCAGTGCTGGCACTTTTCATCTCTGAGCAATTGCTGGATGTTTGCAGTTTCTCACCTGAGCTCTCTTTAGACTGCGCGAGAGGATGAGCAGAAGATTAGGTGGCTAGAGAAGCCCAGAGCCGCAGTGTTCTTAGGCCTACAAGAGTGCTTCCAAGGAAGGGTGCTGGCTAGCAACAGCTTTCAGTGCTGGCACTTTTCATCTCTGAGCAATTGCTCGACGTTTGCAATTTCTCAGCTCTTTTCTACGAGACGGAGAGATAGTGACCGTGACGTTTGGTGGCTAGAGAAGCACAAAGCCCCAGTGTTGCTGCGCCTGTGAAAGCGCTTCCAAGGAAGGGTGCTGGCTAGCAAGAGCTTTCAGTGCTGGCACTTTTCATCTCTGAGCAATTGCTCGACGTTTGCAATTTCTCACCTGAGCTCTCTTTAGACTGCGCGAGAGGATGAGCAGAAGATTAGGTGGCTAGAGAAGCCCAGAGCCCCAGTGTTCTTAGGGCTACAAAAGCGCTTCCAAGGAAGGGTGCTGGCTAGCAACAGCTTTCAGTGCTGGCACTTTTCATCTCTGAGCAATTGCTCGACGTTTGCAATTTCTCAGCTCGTGTCTACGAGACGGAGAGATAGTGATCGTGACGTTTGGTGGGTAGCCAAGCGCAAAGCCCCAGTGTTGCTGCGCCTGTGAAAGCGCTTCCAAGGAAGGGTGCTGGCTAGCAAGAGCTTTCAGTGCTGGCACTTTTCATCTCTGAGCAATTGCTCGACGTTTGCAATTTGTCAGATGAGCTCTCTTTAGACTGCACGAGAGGATGAGCAAAAGATTAGGTGGCTAGAGAAGCCCAGAGCTTCGGAGTTCTTAGGGCTACAAGAGCGTTTCCAAGGAAGGGTGCTGGCTAGCCACAGCTTTCAGTGCTGGCACTTTTCATCTCTGAGCAATTGCTCGACGTTTGCAATTTTTCAGCTCTTATCTACCAGACGGAGAGATAGTGACCGTGACGTTTGGTGGGTAGAGAAGCGCAAAGCCCCAGTGTTGCTGCGCCTGTGAAAGCGCTTCCAAGGAAGGGTGCTGGCTAGCCACAGCTTTCAGTGCTGGCACTTTTCATCTCTGAGCAATTGCTCGACGTTTGCAATTTCTCACCTGAGCGCTCTTTAGACTGCGCGAGAGGATGAGCAGAAGGTTAGGTGGCTAGAGAAGCCCAGAGCCCCACTGTTCTTAGGCCTACAAAAGCGCTTCCAAGGAAGGGTGCTGGCTAGCAAGAGCTTTCAGTGCTGGCACTTTTCATCTCTGAGCAATTGCTCGACGTTTGCAATTTCTCAGCTCGTGTCTACGAGAAGGAAAGACAATGACCATGACGTTTGGTGGCTAGAGAAGCGCAAAGCCCCAGTGTTGCTGCGCCTGTGAAAGCGCTTCCAAGGAAGGGTGCTGGCTAGCAAGAGCTTTCAGTGCTGGCACTTTTCATCTCTGAGCAATTGCTCGACGTTTGCAATTCCTCACCTGAGATCTCTTTAGACTGCGCGAGAGGATGAGCAGAAGAGTAGGTGGCTAGAGAAGCCCAGAGCCGCAGTGTTCTTAGGGCTACAAAAGCACTTCCAAGGAAGGGTGCTGGCTAGCAACAGCTTTCAGTGCTGGCACTTTTCATCTCTGAGCAATTGCTCGACGTTTGCAATTTCTCAGCTCTTTTCTACGAGACGGAGAGATAGTGACCGTGACGTTTGGTGGCTAGACAAGCGCAAAGCCCCAGTGTTGCTGTGCCTGTGAAAGCGCTTCCAAGGAAGGGTGCTGGCTAGCAACAGCTTTCAGTGCTGGCACTTTTCATCTCTGAGCAATTGCTCGACGTTTGCAATTTCTCACCTGAGCTCTCTTTAGACTGCGCGAGAGGATGAGCAGAAGATTAGGTGGCTAGAGAAGCCCAGAGCCGCAGTGTTCTTAGGCCTACAAAAGCGCTTCCAAGGAAGGGTGCTGGCTAGCAACAGCTTTCAGTGCTGGCACTTTTCATCTCTGAGCAATTGCTCGACGTTTGCAATTTCTCAGCTCGTGTCTACGAGAAGGAAAGACAATGACCATGACGTTTGGTGGGTAGAGAAGCGCAAAGCCCCAGTGTTGCTGCGCCTGTGAAAGCGCTTCCAAGGAAGGGTGCTGGCTAGCAAGAGCTTTCAGTGCTGGCACTTTTCATCTCTGAGCAATTGCTCGACGTTTGCAATCTCTCACCTGAGCTCTCTTTAGACTGCGCGAGAGGATGAGCAGAAGATTAGGTGGCTAGAGAAGCCCAGAGCCGCAGTGTTCTTAGGGCTACAAAAGCGCTTCCAAGGAAGGGTGCTGGCTAGCAACAGCTTTCAGTGCTGGCACTTTTCATCTCTGAGCAATTGCTCGACATTTGCAAATTCTCACCTGAGCGCTCTTTAGACTGCACGAGAGGATGAGCAGAAGATTAGGTGGCTAGAGAAGCCCAGAGCCATACTGTTCTTAGGGCTACAAGAGCGTTTCCAAGGAAGGGTGCTGGCTAGCAACAGCTTTCAGTGCTGGCACTTTTCATCTCTGAGCAATTGCTCGACGTTTGCAATTTCTCAGCTCGTGTCTACGAGACGGATAGAGAATGACCATGACGTTTGGTGGGTAGCCAAGCGCAAAGCCCCAGTGTTCTTAGGCCTACAAAAGCGCTTCCAAGGAAGGGTGCTGGCTAGCAACAGCTTTCAGTGCTGGCACTTTTCATCTCTGAGCAATTGCTCGACGTTTGCAATTTCTCACCTGAGCTCTCTTTCGACTGCGCGAGAGGATGAGCAGAAGATTAGGTGGCTAGAGAAGCACAGAGCCCCACTGTTCTTAGGCCTACAAAAGCGCTTCCAAGGAAGGCTGCTGGCTAGCCACAGCTTTCAGTGCTGGCACTTTTCATCTCTGAGCAATTGCTCGACGTTTGCAATTTCTCACCTGAGCTCTCTTTAGACTGCGCGAGAGGATGAGCAGAAGATTAGGTGGCTAGAGAAGCGCAAAGCCCCAGTGTTGCTGCGCCTGTGAAAGCGCTTCCAAGGAAGGGTGCTGGCTAGCAAGAGCTTTCAGTGCTGGCACTTTTCATCTCTGAGCAATTGCTCGACGTTTGCAATTTCTCACCTGAGCTCTCTTTTGACTGCGCGAGAGGATGAGCAGAAGATTAGGTGGCTAGAGAAGCCCAGAGCCCCAGTGTTCTTAGGCCTACAAAAGCGCTTCCAAGGAAGGCTGCTGGCTAGCAACAGCTTTCAGTGCTGGCACTTTTCATCTCTGAGCAATTGCTCGACGTTTGCAATTTCTCAGCTCGTGTCTACGAGAAGGAAAGACAATGACCATGACGTTTGGTGGCTAGAGAAGCGCAAAGCCCCAGTGTTGCTGCGCCTGTGAAAGCGCTTCCAAGGAAGGGTGCTGGCTAGCAACAGCTTTCAGTGCTGGCACTTTTCATCTCTGAGCAATTGCTCGACGTTTGCAATTTCTCACCTGAGATCACTTTAGAGTGCGCGAGAGGATGAGCAGAAGAGTAGGTGGCTAGAGAAGCCCAGAGCCCCACTGTTCTTAGGGCTACAAGAGCGTTTCCAAGGAAGGGTGCTGGCTAGCAAGAGCTTTCAGTGCTGGCACTTTTCATCTCTGAGCAATTGCTCGACGTTTGCAATCTCTCACCTGAGCTCTCTTTAGAATGCGCGAGAGGATGAGCAGAAGATTAGGTGGCTAGAGAAGCCCAGAGCCCCAGTGTTCTTTAGGCCTACAAGAGTGTTTCCAAGGAAGGGTGCTGGCTAGCAACAGCTTTCAGTGCTGGCACTTTTCATCTCTGAGCAATTGCTCGACATTTGCAATTTCTCAGCTCTTTTCTACGAGACGGAGAGATAGTGACCGTGACGTTTGGTGGGTAGAGAAGCGCAAAGCCCCAGTGTTGCTGCGCCTGTGAAAGCGCTTCCAAGGAAGGGTGCTGGCTAGCAAGAGCTTTCAGTGCTGGCACTTTTCATCTCTGAGCAATTGCTCGACGTTTGCAATTTCTCACCTGAGCTCTCTTTAGACTGCGCGAGAGGATGAGCAGAAGGTTAGGTGGCTAGAGAAGCGCAAAGCCCCAGTGTTCTTAGGCCTACAAAAGCGCTTCCAAGGAAGGGTGCTGGCTAGCAACAGCTTTCAGTGCTGGCACTTTTCATCTCTGAGCAATTGCTGGATGTTTGCAATTTCTCACCTGAGCTCTCTTTAGACTGCGCGAGAGGATGAGCAGAAGATTAGGTGGCTAGAGAAGCCCAGAGCCCCACTGTTCTTAGGCCTACAAAAGCGCTTCCAAGGAAGGGTGCTGGCTAGCAACAGCTTTCAGTGCTGGCACTTTTCATCTCTGAGCAATTGCTCGACGTTTGCAATTTCTCAGCTCGTGTCTACGAGAAGGAAAGACAATGACCATGACGTTTGGTGGCTAGAGAAGCGCAAAGCCCCAGTGTTGCTGCGCCTGTGAAAGCGCTTCCAAGGAAGGGTGCTGGCTAGCAAGAGCTTTCAGTGCTGGCACTTTTCATCTCTGAGCAATTGCTCGACGTTTGCAATTTCTCCCCTGAGCTCTCTTTAGACTGCGCGAGAGGATGAGCAGAAGATTAGGTGGCTAGAGAAGCCCAGAGCCCCACTGTTCTTAGGCCTACAAGAGTGCTTCCAAGGAAGGGTGCTGGCTAGCAAGAGCTTTCAGTGCTGGCACTTTTCATCTCCGAGCAATTGCTCGACATTTGCAATTTCTCAGCTCGTGTCTACGAGACGGAGAGATAGTGACCGTGACGTTTGGTGGGTAGAGAAGCGCAAAGCCCCAGTGTTGCTGCGCCTGTGAAAGCGCTTCCAAGGAAGGGTGCTGGCTAGCAAGAGCTTTCAGTGCTGGCACTTTTCATCTCTGAGCAATTGCTCGACGTTTGCAATTTCTCACCTGAGCTCTCTTTAGAGTGCGCGAGAGGATGAGCAGAAGATTAGGTGGCTAGAGAAGCGCAAAGCCCCAGTGTTCTTAGGCCTACAAAAGCGCTTCCAAGGAAGGGTGCTGGCTAGCAAGAGCTTTCAGTGCTGGCACTTTTCATCTCTGAGCAATTGCTCGACGTTTCCAATTTCTCAGCTCGTGTCTACCAGACGGAGAGATAGTGATCGTGACGTTTGGTGGGTAGCCAAGCGCAAAGCCCCAGTGTTGCTGCGCCTGTGAAAGCGCTTCCAAGGAAGGGTGCTGGCTAGCAACAGCTTTCAGTGCTGGCACTTTTCATCTCTGAGCAATTGCTCGACGTTTGCAATTTCTCACCTGAGCTCTCTTTAGACTGCGCGAGAGGATGAGCAGAAGATTAGGTGGCTAGAGAAGCCCAGAGCTTCGGAGTTCTTAGGGCTACAAAAGCGTTTCCAAGGAAGGGTGCTGGCTAGCCACAGCTTTCAGTGCTGGCACTTTTCATCTCTGAGCAATTGCTCGACGTTTGCAATTTTTCAGCTCTTATCTACCAGACGGAGAGATAGTGACCGTGATGTTTGGTGGGTAGAGAAGCGCAAAGCCCCAGTGTTGCTGCCCCTGTGAAAGCGCTTCCAAGGAAGGGTGCTGGCTAGCAACAGCTTTCAGTGCTGGCACTTTTCATCTCTGAGCAATTGCTCGACATTTGCAATTTCTCACCTGAGCTCTCTTTAGAGTGCGCGAGAGCATGAGCAGAAGAGTAGGTGGCTAGAGAAGCCCAGAGCCCCACTGTTCTTAGGGCTACAAGAGCGTTTCCAAGGAAGGGTGCTGGCTAGCAACAGCTTTCAGTGCTGGCACTTTTCATCTCTGAGCAATTGCTCGACGTTTGCAATCTCTCACCTGAGCTCTCTTTAGACTGCGCGAGAGGATGAGCAGAAGATTAGGTGGCTAGAGAAGCCCAGAGCCCCACTGTTCTTAGGCCTACAAAAGCGCTTCCAAGGAAGGGTGCTGGCTAGCAACAGCTTTCAGTGCTGGCACTTTTCATCTCTGAGCAATTGCTCGACATTTGCAATTCCTCAGCTCTTTTCTACGAGACGGAGAGATAGTGACCGTGACGTTTGGTGGCTAGAGAAGCGCAAAGCCCCAGTGTTGCTGCGCCTGTGAAAGCGCTTCCAAGGAAGGGTGCTGGCTAGCAAGAGCTTTCAGTGCTGGCAGTTTTCATCTCTGAGCAATTGCTCGACGTTTGCAATTTCTCACCTGAGCTCTCTTTAGACTGCGCGAGAGGATGAGCAGAAGATTAGGTGGCTAGAGAAGCGCAAAGCCCCAGTGTTCTTAGGGATACAAAAGCGCTTCCAAGGAAGGGTGCTGGCTAGCAACAGCTTTCAGTGCTGGCACTTTTCATCTCTGAGCAATTGCTCGACGTTTGCAATTTCTCAGCTCGTGTCTACGAGACGGAGAGATAGTGATCGTGACGTTTGGTGGGTAGCCAAGCGCAAAGCCCCAGTGTTGCTGCCCCTGTGAAAGCGCTTCCAAGGAAGGGTGCTGGCTAGCAAGAGCTTTCAGTGCTGGCACTTTTCATCTCTGAGCAATTGCTCGACGTTTGCAATTTCTCACCCGAGCTCTCTTTAGACTGCACGAGAGGATGAGCAAAAGATTAGGTGGCTAGAGAAGCCCAGAGCTTCGGAGTCCTTAGGCTACAAAAGCGTTTCCAAGGAAGGGTGCTGGCTAGCAACAGCTT
The DNA here is from genome assembly GCA_037962945.1 of Sarcoramphus papa. Lineage (NCBI taxonomy): Eukaryota > Metazoa > Chordata > Aves > Accipitriformes > Cathartidae > Sarcoramphus > Sarcoramphus papa. The sequence goes on from CM075586.1 coordinate 98,391,454, forward strand.
TCAGTGCTGGCACTTTTCATCTCTGAGCAATTGCTCGACGTTTGCAATTTTTCAGCTCTTATCTACCAGACAGAGAGATAGTGACCGTGACGTTTGGTGGCTAGAGAAGCGCAAAGCCCCAGTGTTGCTGCGCCTGTGAAAGCGCTTCCAAGGAAGGGTGCTGGCTAGCAAGAGCTTTCAGTGCTGGCACTTTTCATCTCTGAGCAATTGCTCGACGTTTGCAATTTCTCACCTGAGCTCTCTTTAGAGTGCGCGCGAGGATGAGCAGAAGATGAGGTGGCTAGAGAAGCCCAGAGCCCCAGTGTTCTAAGGCCTACAAAAGCGCTTCCAAGGAAGGGTGCTGGCTAGCAACAGCTTTCAGTGCTGGCACTTTTCATCTCTGAGCAATTGCTCGACGTTTGCAATTTCTCAGCTCGTGTCTACGAGAAGGAAAGACAATGACCATGACGTTTGGTGGCTAGAGAAGCGCAAAGCCCCAGTGTTGCTGCGCCTGTGCAAGCGCTTCCAAGGAAGGGTGCTGGCTAGCAACAGCTTTCAGTGCTGGCACTTTTCATCTCTGAGCAATTGCTCGACGTTTGCAATTCCTCACCTGAGATCTCTTTAGACTGCGCGAGAGGATGAGCAGAAGATTAGGTGGCTAGAGAAGCCCAGAGCCGCAGTGTTCTTATAGCTACAAAAGCACTTCCAAGGAAGGGTGCTGGCTAGCAACAGCTTTCAGTGCTGGCACTTTTCATCTCTGAGCAATTGCTCGACGTTTGCAATTTCTCAGCTCTTTTCTACGAGACGGAGAGATAGTGACCGTGACGTTTGGTGGGTAGAGAAGCGCAAGCCCCAGTGTTGCTGCGCCTGTGAAAGCGCTTCCAAGGAAGGGTGCTGGCTAGCAACAGCTTTCAGTGCTGGCACTTTTCATCTCTGAGCAATTGCTCGACGTTTGCAATTTCTCACCTGAGCTCTCTTTAGACTGCGCGAGAGGATGAGCAGAAGATTAGGTGGCTAGAGAAGCGCAAAGCCCCAGTGTTGCTGCCCCTGTGAAAGCGCTTCCAAGGAAGGGTGCTGGCTAGCAACAGCTTTCAGTGCTGGCACTTTTCATCTCTGAGCAATTGCTCGACGTTTGCAATTTCTTACCTGAGCTCTCTTTTGACTGCGCGAGAGGATGAGCAGAAGATTAGGTGGCTAGAGAAGCCCAGAGCCCCACTGTTCTTAGGCCTACAAAAGCGCTTCCAAGGAAGGGTGCTGGCTAGCAACAGCTTTCAGTGCTGGCACTTTTCATCTGTGAGCAATTGCTCGACGTTTGCAATTTCTCAGCTCGTGTCTACGAGAAGGAAAGACAATGACCATGACGTTTGGTGGGTAGAGAAGCGCAAAGCCCCAGTGTTGCTGCGCCTGTGAAAGCGCTTCCAAGGAAGGGTGCTGGCTAGCAACAGCTTTCAGTGCTGGCACTTTTCATCTCTGAGCAATTGCTCGACGTTTGCAATTTCTCAGCTCTTTTCTACGAGACGGAGAGATAGTGACCGTGACGTTTGGTGGCTAGAGAAGCGCAAAGCCCCAGTGTTGCTGCGCCTGTGAAAGCGCTTCCAAGGAAGGGTGCTGGCTAGCCACAGCTTTCAGTGCTGGCACTTTTCATCTCTGAGCAATTGCTGGACGTTTGCAATTTCTCACCTGAGCTCTCTTTAGACTGCGCGAGAGGATGAGCAGAAGGTTAGGTGGCTAGAGAAGCGCAAAGCCCCAGTGTTCTTAGGCCTACAAAAGCGCTTCCAAGGAAGGGTGCTGGCTAGCAACAGCTTTCAGTGCTGGCACTTTTCATCTCTGAGCAATTGCTCGACATTTGCAATTTCTCACCTGAGCGCTCTTTAGACTGCGCGAGAGGATGAGCAGAAGGTTAGGTGGCTAGAGAAGCCCAGAGCCCCAGTGTTCTTAGGGCTACAAAAGCGCTTCCAAGGAAGGGTGCTGGCTAGCAACAGCTTTCAGTGCTGGCACTTTTCATCTCTGAGCAATTGCTGGATGTTTGCAATTTCTCACCTGAGCTCTCTTTAGACTGCGCGAGAGGATGAGCAGAAGATTAGGTGGCTAGAGAAGCGCAAAGCCCCAGTGTTCTTAGGGCTACAAAAGCGCTTCCAAGGAAGGGTGCTGGCTAGCAACAGCTTTCAGTGCTGGCACTTTTCATCTCTGAGCAATTGCTCGACGTTTGCAATTTCTCAGCTCTTTTCTACGAGACGGAGAGATAGTGACCGTGACGTTTGGTGGGTAGAGAAGCGCAAAGCCCCAGTGTTGCTGCGCCTGTGAAAGCGCTTCCAAGGAAGGGTGCTGGCTAGCAAGAGCTTTCAGTGCTGGCACTTTTCATCTCTGAGCAATTGCTCGACGTTTCCAATTTCTCACCTGAGCTCTCTTTAGACTGCGCGAGAGGATGAGCAGAAGGTTAGGTGGCTAGAGAAGCGCAAAGCCCCAGTGTTCTTAGGCCTACAAAAGCGCTTCCAAGGAAGGGTGCTGGCTAGCAACAGCTTTCAGTGCTGGCACTTTTCATCTCTGAGCAATTGCTGGATGTTTGCAATTTCTCACCTGAGCTCTCTTTAGACTGCGCGAGAGGATGAGCAGAAGATTAGGTGGCTAGAGAAGCCCAGAGCCCCACTGTTCTTAGGCCTACAAAAGCGCTTCCAAGGAAGGGTGCTGGCTAGCAACAGCTTTCAGTGCTGGCACTTTTCATCTCTGAGCAATTGCTCGACGTTTGCAATTTCTCAGCTCGTGTCTACGAGAAGTAAAGACAATGACCATGACGTTTGGTGGGTAGAGAAGCGCAAAGCCCCAGTGTTGCTGCGCCTGTGAAAGCGCTTCCAAGGAAGGGTGCTGGCTAGCAAGAGCTTTCAGTGCTGCCACTTTTCATCTCTGAGCAATTGCTCGACGTTTGCAATTTCTCCCCTGAGCTCTCTTTAGACTGCGCGAGAGGATGAGCAGAAGATTAGGTGGCTAGAGAAGCCCAGAGCCCCACTGTTCTTAGGCCTACAAGAGTGCTTCCAAGGAAGGGTGCTGGCTAGCAACAGCTTTCAGTGCTGGCACTTTTCATCTCTGAGCAATTGCTCGACGTTTCCAATTTCTCAGCTCGTGTCTACGAGACGGAGAGATAGTGATCGTGACGTTTGGTGGGTAGCCAAGCGCAAAGCCCCAGTGTTGCTGCGCCTGTGAAAGCGCTTCCAAGGAAGGGTGCTGGCTAGCAAGAGCTTTCAGTGCTGGCACTTTTCATCTCTGAGCAATTGCTGGACGTTTGCAATTTCTCACCTGAGCTCTCTTTAGACTGCGCGAGAGGATGAGCAGAAATTAGGTGGCTAGAGAAGCCCAGAGCTTTGGAGTTCTTAGGGCTACAAAAGCGTTTCCAAGGAAGGGTGCTGGCTAGCCACAGCTTTCAGTGCTGGCACTTTTCATCTCTGAGCAATTGCTCGACGTTTGCAATTTTTCAGCTCTTATCTACCAGACGGAGAGATAGTGACCGTGATGTTTGGTGGGTAGAGAAGCGCAAAGCCCCAGTGTTGCTGCGCCTGTGAAAGCGCTTCCAAGGAAGGGTGCTTGCTGGCAAGAGCTTTCAGTGCTGGCACTTTTCATCTCTGAGCAATTGCTCGACGTTTGCAATTTCTCACCTGAGCTCTCTTTAGACTGCGCGAGAGGATGAGCAGAAGGTTAGGTGGCTAGAGAAGCCCAGAGCCCCACTGTTCTTAGGGCTACAAAAGCGTTTCCAAGGAAGGGTGCTGGCTAGCAAGAGCTTTCAGTGCTGGCACTTTTCATCTCTGAGCAATTGCTCGACGTTTGCAATTTCTCACCTGAGCTCTCTTTAGACTGCGCGAGAGGATGAGCAGAAGATTAGGTGGCTAGAGAAGCCCAGAGCCCCACTGTTCTTAGGGCTACAAGAGTGCTTCCAAGGAAGGGTGCTGGCTAGCAACAGCTTTCAGTGCTGGCACTTTTCATCTCTGAGCAATTGCTCGACATTTGCAATTCCTCAGCTCTTTTCTACGAGACGGAGAGATAGTGACCGTGACGTTTGGTGGCTAGAGAAGCGCAAAGCCCCAGTGTTGCTGCGCCTGTGAAAGCGCTTCCAAGGAAGGGTGCTGGCTAGCAACAGCTTTCAGTGCTGGCACTTTTCATCTCTGAGCAATTGCTCGACGTTTGCAATTTCTCACCTGAGCTCTCTTTAGACTGCGCGAGAGGATGAGCAGAAGATTAGGTGGCTAGAGAAGCCCAGAGCCCCACTGTTCTTAGGCCTACAAGAGTGCTTCCAAGGAAGGGTGCTGGCTAGCAACAGCTTTCAGTGCTGGCACTTTTCATCTCTGAGCAATTGCTCGACGTTTCCAATTTCTCAGCTCGTGTCTACGAGACGGAGAGATAGTGATCGTGACGTTTGGTGGGTAGCCAAGCGCAAAGCCCCAGTGTTGCTGTGCCTGTGAAAGCGCTTCCAAGGAAGGGTGCTGGCTAGCAACAGCTTTCAGTGCTGGCACTTTTCATCTCTGAGCAATTGCTGGACGTTTGCAATTTCTCACCTGAGCTCTCTTTAGACTGCGCGAGAGGATGAGCAGAAATTAGGTGGCTAGAGAAGCCCAGAGCTTCGGAGTTCTTAGGGCTACAAAAGTGTTTCCAAGGAAGGGTGCTGGCTAGCCACAGCTTTCAGTGCTGGCACTTTTCATCTCTGAGCAATTGCTCGACGTTTGCAATTTTTCAGCTCTTATCTACCAGACGGAGAGATAGTGACCGTGATGTTTGGTGGGTAGAGAAGCGCAAAGCCCCAGTGTTGCTGCGCCTGTGAAAGCGCTTCCAAGGAAGGGTGCTGGCTAGCAACAGCTTTCAGTGCTGGCACTTTTCATCTCTGAGCAATTGCTCGACGTTTGCAATTTCTCACCTGAGCTCTCTTTAGAGTGCGCGAGAGGATGAGCAGAAGAGTAGGTGGCTAGAGAAGCCCATAGCCCCACTGTTCTTAGGGCTACAAGAGCGTTTCCAAGGAAGGGTGCTGGCTAGCAAGAGCTTTCAGTGCTGGCACTTTTCATCTCTGAGCAATTGCTCGACGTTTGCAATTTCTCACCTGAGCTCTCTTTAGACTGCGCGAGAGGATGAGCAGAAGATTAGGTGGCTAGAGAAGCCCAGAGCCCCACTGTTCTTAGGCCTACAAGAGTGCTTCCAAGGAAGGGTGCTGGCTAGCAACAGCTTTCAGTGCTGGCACTTTTCATCTCTGAGCAATTGCTCGACGTTTGCAATTTCTCACCTGAGCTCTCTTTAGACTGCGCGAGAGGATGAGCAGAAGATTAGGTGGCTAGAGAAGCCCAAAGCCCCAGTGTTCTTAGGGCTACAAAAGCGCTTCCAAGGAAGGGTGCTGGCTAGCAACAGCTTTCAGTGCTGGCACTTTTCATCTCTGAGCAATTGCTCGACGTTTGCAATTTCTCACCTGAGCTCTCTTTAGAGTGCGCGAGAGGATGAGCAGAAGATTAGGTGGCTAGAGAAGCCCAGAGCCCCAGTGTTCTTAGGCCTACAAAAGCGCTTCCAAGGAAGGGTGCTGGCTAGCAACAGCTTTCAGTGCTGGCACTTTTCATCTCTGAGCAATTGCTCGACGTTTGCAATTTCTCACCTGAGCTCTCTTTAGACTGCGCGAGAGGATGAGCAGAAATTAGGTGGCTAGAGAAGCCCAGAGCTTCGGAGTTCTTAGGGCTACAAAAGCGCTTCCAAGGAAGGGTGCTGGCTAGCCACAGATTTCAGTGCTGGCACTTTTCATCTCTGAGCAATTGCTCGACGTTTGCAATTTCTCAGCTCTTATCTACCAGACGGAGAGATAGTGACCGTGATGTTTGGTGGGTAGAGAAGCGCAAAGCCCCAGTGTTGCTGCGCCTGTGAAAGCGCTTCCAAGGAAGGGTGCTGGCTAGCAAGAGCTTTCAGTGCTGGCACTTTTCATCTCTGAGCAATTGCTCGACGTTTGCAATTTCTCACCTGAGCTCTCTTTAGACTGCGCGAGAGGATGAGCAGAAGAGTAGGTGGCTAGAGAAGCCCAGAGCCCCACTGTTCTTAGGGCTACAAGAGCGTTTCCAAGGAAGGGTGCTGGCTAGCAACAGCTTTCAGTGCTGGCACTTTTCATCTCTGAGCAATTGCTCGACGTTTGCAATTTCTCACCTGAGCTCTCTTTAGACTGCGCGAGAGGATGAGCAGAAGATTAGGTGGCTAGAGAAGCCCAGAGCCCCACTGTTCTTAGGCCTACAAGAGTGCTTCCAAGGAAGGGTGCTGGCTAGCAACAGCTTTCAGTGCTGGCACTTTTCATCTCTGAGCAATTGCTCGACGTTTCCAATTTCTCAGCTCGTGTCTACCAGACGGAGAGATAGTGATCGTGACGTTTGGTGGGTAGCCAAGCGCAAAGCCCCAGTGTTGCTGCGCCTGTGAAAGCGCTTCCAAGGAAGGGTGCTGGCTAGCAAGAGCTTTCAGTGCTGCCACTTTTCATCTCTGAGCAATTGCTCGACGTTTGCAATTTCTCACCTGAGCTCTCTTTAGACTGCGCGAGAGGATGAGCAGAAGATTAGGTGGCTAGAGAAGCCCAGAGCCCCACTGTTCTTAGGCCTACAAGAGTGCTTCCAAGGAAGGGTGCTGGCTAGCAACAGCTTTCAGTGCTGGCACTTTTCATCTCTGAGCAATTGCTCGACGTTTCCAATTTCTCAGCTCGTGTCTACGAGACGGAGAGATAGTGATCGTGACGTTTGGTGGGTAGCCAAGCGCAAAGCCCCAGTGTTGCTGCGCCTGTGAAAGCGCTTCCAAGGAAGGGTGCTGGCTAGCAACAGCTTTCAGTGCTGGCACTTTTCATCTCTGAGCAATTGCTGGACGTTTGCAATTTCTCACCTGAGCTCTCTTTAGAGTGCGCGAGAGGATGAGCAGAAATTAGGTGGCTAGAGAAGCCCAGAGCTTCGGAGTTCTTAGGGCTACAAAAGCGTTTCCAAGGAAGGGTGCTGGCTAGCCACAGCTTTCAGTGCTGGCACTTTTCATCTCTGAGCAATTGCTCGACGTTTGCAATTTCTCAGCTCTTATCTACCAGACGGAGAGATAGTGACCGTGATGTTTGGTGGGTAGAGAAGCGCAAAGCCCCAGTGTTGCTGCGCCTGTGAAAGCGCTTCCAAGGAAGGGTGCTGGCTAGCAAGAGCTTTCAGTGCTGGCACTTTTCATCTCTGAGCAATTGCTCGACGTTTGCAATTTCTCACCTGAGCTCTCTTTAGAGTGCGCGAGAGGATGAGCAGAAGAGTAGGTGGCTAGAGAAGCCCAGAGCCCCACTGTTCTTAGGGCTACAAGAGCGTTTCCAAGGAAGGGTGCTGGCTAGCAAGAGCTTTCAGTGCTGGCACTTTTCATCTCTGAGCAATTGCTCGACGTTTGCAATTTCTCACCTGAGCTCTCTTTAGACTGCGCGAGAGGATGAGCAGAAGATTAGGTGGCTAGAGAAGCCCAGAGCCCCACTGTTCTTAGGCCTACAAGAGTGCTTCCAAGGAAGGGTGCTGGCTAGCAACAGCTTTCAGTGCTGGCACTTTTCATCTCTGAGCAATTGCTCGACATTTGCAATTCCTCAGCTCTTTTCTACGAGACGGAGAGATAGTGACCGTGACGTTTGGTGGCTAGAGAAGCGCAAAGCCCCAGTGTTGCTGCGCCTGTGAAAGCGCTTCCAAGGAAGGGTGCTGGCTAGCAAGAGCTTTCAGTGCTGGCACTTTTCATCTCTGAGCAATTGCTCGACGTTTGCAATTTCTCACCTGAGCTCTCTTTAGACTGCGCGAGAGGATGAGCAGAAGATTAGGTGGCTAGAGAAGCGCAAAGCCCCAGTGTTCTTAGGCCTACAAAAGCGCTTCCAAGGAAGGGTGCTGGCTAGCAACAGCTTTCAGTGCTGGCACTTTTCATCTCTGAGCAATTGCTCGACGTTTGCAATTTCTCAGCTCGTGTCTACGAGACGGAGAGATAGTGATCGTGACGTTTGGTGGGTAGCCAAGCGCAAAGCCCCAGTGTTGCTGCGCCTGTGAAAGCGCTTCCAAGGAAGGGTGCTGGCTAGCAACAGCTTTCAGTGCTGGCACTTTTCATCTCTGAGCAATTGCTCGACGTTTGCAATTTCTCACCTGAGCTCTCTTTAGACTGCACGAGAGGATGAGCAAAAGATTAGGTGGCTAGAGAAGCCCAGAGCTTCGGAGTCCTTAGGCTACAAAAGCGTTTCCAAGGAAGGGTGCTGGCTAGCCACAGCTTTCAGTGCTGGCACTTTTCATCTCTGAGCAATTGCTCGACGTTTGCAATTTTTCAGCTCTTATCTACCAGACGGAGAGATAGTGACCGTGATGTTTGGTGGGTAGAGAACCGCAAAGCCCCAGTGTTGCTGCGCCTGTGAAAGCGCTTCCAAGGAAGGGTGCTGGCTAGCAACAGCTTTCAGTGCTGGCACTTTTCATCTCTGAGCAATTGCTCGACGTTTGCAATTTCTCACCTGAGCTCTCTTTAGAGTGCGCGAGAGGATGAGCAGAAGAGTAGGTGGCTAGAGAAGCCCAGAGCCCCACTGTTCTTAGGGCTACAAGAGCGTTTCCAAGGAAGGGTGCTGGCTAGCAAGAGCTTTCAGTGCTGGCACTTTTCATCTCTGAGCAATTGCTCGACGTTTGCAATTTCTCACCTGAGCTCTCTTTAGACTGCGCGAGAGGATGAGCAGAAGATTAGGTGGCTAGAGAAGCCCAGAGCCCCACTGTTCTTAGGCCTACAAGAGTGCTTCCAAGGAAGGGTGCTGGCTAGCAACAGCTTTCAGTGCTGGCACTTTTCATCTCTGAGCAATTGCTCGACATTTGCAATTCCTCAGCTCTTTTCTACGAGACGGAGAGATAGTGACCGTGACGTTTGGTGGCTAGAGAAGCGCAAAGCCCCAGTGTTGCTGCGCCTGTGAAAGCGCTTCCAAGGAAGGGTGCTGGCTAGCAACAGCTTTCAGTGCTGCCACTTTTCATCTCTGAGCAATTGCTCGACGTTTGCAATTTCTCACCTGAGCTCTCTTTAGACTGCGCGAGAGGATGAGCAGAAGATTAGGTGGCTAGAGAAGCGCAAAGCCCCAGTGTTCTTAGGGCTACAAAAGCGCTTCCAAGGAAGGGTGCTGGCTAGCAACAGCTTTCAGTGCTGGCACTTTTCATCTCTGAGCAATTGCTCGACGTTTGCAATTTCTCAGCTCGTGTCTACGAGACGGAGAGATAGTGACCGTGACGTTTGGTGGGTAGCCAAGCGCAAAGCCCCAGTGTTGCTGCGCCTGTGAAAGCGCTTCCAAGGAAGGGTGCTGGCTAGCAACAGCTTTCAGTGCTGGCACTTTTCATCTCTGAGCAATTGCTCGACGTTTGCAATTTCTCACCTGAGCTCTCTTTAGACTGCACGAGAGGATGAGCAAAAGATTAGGTGGCTAGAGAAGCCCAGAGCTTCGGAGTCCTTAGGCTACAAAAGCGTTTCCAAGGAAGGGTGCTGGCTAGCCACAGCTTTCAGTGCTGGCACTTTTCATCTCTGAGCAATTGCTCGACGTTTGCAATTTTTCAGCTCTTATCTACGAGACGGAGAGATAGTGACCGTGACGTTTGGTGGCTAGAGAAGCGCAAAGCCCCAGTGTTGCTGCGCCTGTGAAAGCGCTTCCAAGGAAGGGTGCTGGCTAGCAACAGCTTTCAGTGCTGGCACTTTTCATCTCTGAGCAATTGCTCGACGTTTGCAATTTCTCACCTGAGCGCTCTTTAGACTGCGCGAGAGGATGAGCAGAAGGTTAGGTGGCTAGAGAAGCCCAGAGCCCCAGTGTTCTTAGGGCTACAAAAGCGCTTCCAAGGAAGGCTGCTGGCTAGCAACAGCTTTCAGTGCTGGCACTTTTCATCTCTGAGCAATTGCTCGACGTTTGCAATTTCTCAGCTCGTGTCTACGAGAAGGAAAGACAATGACCATGACGTTTGGTGGCTAGAGAAGCGCAAAGCCCCAGTGTTGCTGCGCCTGTGAAAGCGCTTCCAAGGAAGGGTGCTGGCTAGCAACAGCTTTCAGTGCTGGCACTTTTCATCTCTGACCAATTGCTCAACGTTTGCAATTCCTCACCTGAGCTCTCTTTAGACTGCGCGAGAGGATGAGCAGAAGATTAGGTGGCTAGAGAAGCCCAGAGCCCCACTGTTCTTAGGCCTACAAAAGCGCTTCCAAGGAAGGGTGCTGGCTAGCAACAGCTTTCAGTGCTGGCACTTTTCATCTCTGAGCAATTGCTCGACGTTTGCAATTTCTCAGCTCGTGTCTATGAGAAGGAAAGACAATGACCATGACGTTTGGTGGGTAGAGAAGCGCAAAGCCCCAGTGTTGCTGCGCCTGTGAAAGCGCTTCCAAGGAAGGGTGCTGGCTAGCAACAGCTTTCAGTGCTGGCACTTTTCATCTCTGAGCAATTGCTCGACGTTTGCAATTCCTCACCTGAGCTCTATTTAGACTGCGCGAGAGGATGAGCAGAAGAGTAGGTGGCTAGAGAAATACAGAGCCCCAGTGTTCTTAGGGCTACAAAAGCACTTCCAAGGAAGGGTGCTGGCTAGCAACAGCTTTCAGTGCTGGCACTTTTCATCTCTGAGCAATTGCTCGACGTTTGCAATCTCTCACCTGAGCTCTCTTTAGACTGCGCGAGAGGATGAGCAGAAGAGTAGGTGGCTAGAGAAGCCCAGAGCCCCAGTGTTCTTAGGGCTACAAGAGTGCTTCCAAGGAAGGGTGCTGGCTAGCAACAGCTTTCAGTGCTGGCACTTTTCATCTCTGAGCAATTGCTCGACGTTTGCAATTTCTCAGCTCGTGTCTACGAGACGGAGAGATAGTGACCGTGACTTTTGGTGGCTAGAGAAGCGCAAAGCCCCAGTGTTGCTGCGCCTGTGAAAGCGCTTCCAAGGAAGGGTGCTGGCTAGCCACAGATTTCAGTGCTGGCACTTTTCATCTCTGAGCAATTGCTGGACGTTTGCAATTTCTCACCTGAGCTCTCTTTAGACTGCGCGAGAGGATGAGCAGAAGGTTAGGTGGCTAGAGAAGCGCAAAGCCCCAGTGTTCTTAGGCCTACAAAAGCGCTTCCAAGGAAGGGTGCTGGCTAGCAACAGCTTTCAGTGCTGGCACTTTTCATCTCTGAGCAATTGCTCGACGTTTGCAATTTCTCACCTGAGCGCTCTTTAGACTGCGCGAGAGGATGAGCAGAAGGTTAGGTGGCTAGAGAAGCCCAGAGCCCCACTGTTCTTAGGCCTACAAAAGCGCTTCCAAGGAAGGGTGCTGGCTAGCAACAGCTTTCAGTGCTGGCACTTTTCATCTCTGAGCAATTGCTGGATGTTTGCAATTTCTTACCTGAGCTCTCTTTAGACTGCGCGAGAGGATGAGCAGAAGATTAGGTGGCTAGAGAAGCCCAGAGCCCCACTGTTCTTAGGCCTACAAAAGCGCTTCCAAGGAAGGGTGCTGGCTAGCAACAGCTTTCAGTGCTGGCACTTTTCATCTCTGAGCAATTGCTCGACGTTTGCAATTTCTCAGCTCGTGTCTACGAGACGGAGAGATAGTGACCGTGACGTTTGGTGGCTAGAGAAGCGCAAAGCCCCAGTGTTGCTGCGCCTGTGAAAGCGCTTCCAAGGAAGGGTGCTGGCTAGCAAGAGCTTTCAGTGCTGCCACTTTTCATCTCTGAGCAATTGCTGGACGTTTGCAATTTCTCCCCTGAGCTCTCTTTAGACTGCGCGAGAGGATGAGCAGAAGATTAGGTGGCTAGAGAAGCCCAGAGCCCCACTGTTCTTAGGCCTACAAGAGTGCTTCCAAGGAAGGGTGCTGGCTAGCAACAGCTTTCAGTGCTGGCACTTTTCATCTCTGAGCAATTGCTCGACGTTTCCAATTTCTCAGCTCGTGTCTACGAGACGGAGAGATAGTGATCGTGACGTTTGGTGGGTAGCCAAGCGCAAAGCCCCAGTGTTGCTGCGCCTGTGAAAGCGCTTCCAAGGAAGGGTGCTGGCTAGCAAGAGCTTTCAGTGCTGGCACTTTTCATCTCTGAGCAATTGCTCGACGTTTGCAATTTCTCACCTGAGCTCTCTTTAGACTGCGCGAGAGGATGAGCAGAAATTAGGTGGCTAGAGAAGCCCAGAGCTTCGAGTTCTTAGGGCTACAAAAGCGTTTCCAAGGAAGGGTGCTGGCTAGCCACAGCTTTCAGTGCTGGCACTTTTCATCTCTGAGCAATTGCTCGACGTTTGCAATTTTTCAGCTCTTATCTACCAGACGGAGAGATAGTGACCGTGATGTTTGGTGGGTAGAGAAGCGCAAAGCCCCAGTGTTGCTGCGCCTGTGAAAGCGCTTCCAAGGAAGGGTGCTGGCTAGCAAGAGCTTTCAGTGCTGGCACTTTTCATCTCTGAGCAATTGCTCGACGTTTGCAATTTCTCACCTGAGCTCTCTTTAGAGTGCGCGAGAGGATGAGCAGAAGAGTAGGTGGCTAGAGAAGCCCAGAGCCCCACTGTTCTTAGGGCTACAAGAGCGTTTCCAAGGAAGGGTGCTGGCTAGCAACAGCTTTCAGTGCTGGCACTTTTCATCTCTGAGCAATTGCTCGACGTTTGCAATTTCTCACCTGAGCTCTCTTTAGACTGCGCGAGAGGATGAGCAGAAGAGTAGGTGGCTAGAGAAGCCCAGAGCCCCAGTGTTCTTAGGGCTACAAGAGTGCTTCCAAGGAAGGGTGCTGGCTAGCAACAGCTTTCAGTGCTGGCACTTTTCATCTCTGAGCAATTGCTCGACATTTGCAATTCCTCAGCTCTTTTCTACGAGACGGAGAGATAGTGACCGTGACGTTTGGTGGCTAGAGAAGCGCAAAGCCCCAGTGTTGCTGCGCCTGTGAAAGCGCTTCCAAGGAAGGGTGCTGGCTAGCAACAGCTTTCAGTGCTGGCACTTTTCATCTCTGAGCAATTGCTGGACGTTTGCAATTTCTCACCTGAGCTCTCTTTAGACTGCGCGAGAGGATGAGCAGAAGATTAGGTGGCTAGAGAAGCGCAAAGCCCCAGTGTTCTTAGGGCTACAAAAGCGCTTCCAAGGAAGGGTGCTGGCTAGCAACAGCTTTCAGTGCTGGCACTTTTCATCTCTGAGCAATTGCTCGACGTTTGCAATTTCTCAGCTCGTGTCTACGAGACGGAGAGATAGTGATCGTGACGTTTGGTGGGTAGCCAAGCGCAAAGCCCCAGTGTTGCTGCGCCTGTGAAAGCGCTTCCAAGGAAGGGTGGTGGCTAGCAACAGCTTTCAGTGCTGGCACTTTTCATCTCTGAGCAATTGCTCGATGTTTGCAATTTCTCACCTGAGATCTCTTTAGACTGCACGAGAGGATGAGCAAAAGATTAGGTGGCTAGAGAAGCCCAGAGCTTCGGAGTCCTTAGGCTACAAAAGCGTTTCCAAGGAAGGGTGCTGGCTAGCCACAGCTTTCAGTGCTGGCACTTTTCATCTCTGAGCAATTGCTCGACGTTTGCAATTTTTCAGCTCTTATCTACCAGACGGAGAGATAGTGACCGTGACGTTTGGTGGCTAGAGAAGCGCAAAGCCCCAGTGTTGCTGCGCCTGTGAAAGCGCTTCCAAGGAAGGGTGCTGGCTAGCAAGAGCTTTCAGTGCTGGCACTTTTCATCTCTGAGCAATTGCTCGACGTTTGCAATTTCTCACCTGAGCGCTCTTTAGACTGCACGAGAGGATGAGCAGAAGGTTAGGTGGCTAGAGAAGCCCAGAGCCCCAGTGTTCTTAGGGCTACAAAAGCGCTTCCAAGGAAGGGTGCTGGCTAGCAAGAGCTTTCAGTGCTGGCACTTTTCATCTCTGAGCAATTGCTCGACGTTTGCAATTTCTCACCTGAGCGCTCTTTAGACTGCGCGAGAGGATGAGCAGAAGATTAGGTGGCTAGAGAAGCGCAAAGCCCCAGTGTTGCTGCGCCTGTGAAAGCGCTTCCAAGGAAGGCTGCTGGCTAGCAACAGCTTTCAGTGCTGGCACTTTTCATCTCTGAGCAATTGCTCGACGTTTTCAATTTCTTACCTGAGCTCTCTTTTGACTGCGCGAGAGGATGAGCAGAAGATTAGGTGGCTAGAGAAGCCCAGAGCCCCACTGTTCTTAGGCCTACAAAAGCGCTTCCAAGGAAGGGTGCTGGCTAGCAACAGCTTTCAGTGCTGGCACTTTTCATCTCTGAGCAATTGCTCGACGTTTGCAATTTCTCAGCTCGTGTCTACGAGAAGGAAAGACAATGTCCATGACGTTTGGTGGGTAGAGAAGCGCAAAGCCCCAGTGTTGCTGCGCCTGTGAAAGCGCTTCCAAGGAAGGGTGCTGGCTAGCAACAGCTTTCAGTGCTGGCACTTTTCATCTCTGAGCAATTGCTCGACGTTTGCAATTCCTCACCTGAGATCTCTTTAGACTGCGCGAGAGGATGAGCAGAAGAGTAGGTGGCTAGAGAAGCCCAGAGCCCCAGTGTTCTTAGGCCTACAAGAGTGCTTCCAAGGAAGGGTGCTGGCTAGCAACAGCTTTCAGTGCTGGCACTTTTCATCTCTGAGCAATTGCTCGACGTTTGCAATTTCTCAGCTCGTGTCTACGAGACGGAGAGATAGTGACCGTGACGTTTGGTGAGTAGAGAAGCGCAAAGCCCCAGTGTTGCTGCGCCTGTGAAAGCGCTTCCAAGGAAGGGTGCTGGCTAGCCATAGATTTCAGTGCTGGCACTTTTCATCTCTGAGCAATTGCTGGACGTTTGCAATTTCTCACCTGAGCTCTCTTTAGACTGCGCGAGAGGATGAGCAGAAGGTTAGGTGGCTAGAGAAGCGCAAAGCCCCAGTGTTCTTAGGCCTACAAAAGCGCTTCCAAGGAAGGGTGCTGGCTAGCCACAGCTTTCAGTGCTGGCACTTTTCATCTCTGAGCAATTGCTCGACGTTTGCAATTTCTCACCTGAGCGCTCTTTAGACTGCGCGAGAGGATGAGCAGAAGGTTAGGTGGCTAGAGAAGCCCAGAGCCCCACTGTTCTTAGGCCTACAAAAGCGCTTCCAAGGAAGGGTGCTGGCTAGCCACAGCTTTCAGTGCTGGCACTTTTCATGTTTGAGTAATTGCTCGACGTTTGCAATTTCTCAGCTCTTATCTACGAGACAGAGAGATAGTGACCGTGACGTTTGGTGGCTAGAGAAGCGCAAAGCCCCAGTGTTGCTGCGCCTGTGAAAGCGCTTCCAAGGAAGGGTGCTGGCTAGCAACAGCTTTCAGTGCTGGCACTTTTCATCTCTGAGCAATTGCTCGACGTTTGCAATTTCTCACCTGAGCTCTCTTTTGACTGCGCAAGAGGATGAGCAGAAGATTAGGTGGCTAGAGAAGCCCAGAGCCCCACTGTTCTTAGGCCTACAAAAGCGCTTCCAAGGAAGGGTGCTGGCTAGCAACAGCTTTCAGTGCTGGCACTTTTCATCTCTGAGCAATTGCTCGACGTTTGCAATTTCTCAGCTCGTGTCTACGAGAAGGAAAGACAATGTCCATGACTTTTGGTGGGTAGAGAAGCGCAAAGCCCCAGTGTTGCTGCGCCTGTGAAAGCGCTTCCAAGGAAGGGTGCTGGCTAGCAACAGCTT
This sequence comes from Sarcoramphus papa, assembly GCA_037962945.1. Classification (NCBI taxonomy): domain Eukaryota; kingdom Metazoa; phylum Chordata; class Aves; order Accipitriformes; family Cathartidae; genus Sarcoramphus; species Sarcoramphus papa. The sequence continues at coordinate 98,406,999 of CM075586.1, forward strand.
TCAGTGCTGGCACTTTTCATCTCTGAGCAATTGCTCGACGTTTGCAATTCCTCACCTGAGATCTCTTTAGACTGCGCGAGAGGATGAGCAGAAGAGTAGGTCGCTAGAGAAATACAGAGCCCCAGTGTTCTTAGGGCTACAAAAGCGTTTCCAAGGAAGGGTGCTGGCTAGCAACAGCTTTCAGTGCTGGCACTTTTCATCTCTGAGCAATTGCTCGATGTTTGCAATTTCTCAGCTCTTTTCTACGAGACGGAGAGATAGTGACCGTGACGTTTGGTGGGTAGAGAAGCGCAAAGCCCCAGTGTTGCTGCGCCTGTGAAAGCGCTTCCAAGGAAGGGTGCTGGCTAGCAAGAGCTTTCAGTGCTGGCACTTTTCATCTCTGAGCAATTGCTGGACGTTTGCAATTTCTCACCTGAGCTCTCTTTTGACTGCGCGAGAGGATGAGCAGAAGATTAGGTGGCTAGAGAAGCCCAGAGCCCCACTGTTCTTAGGCCTACAAAAGCGCTTCCAAGGAAGGGTGCTGGCTAGCAACAGCTTTCAGTGCTGGCACTTTTCATCTCTGAGCAATTGCTCGACGTTTGCAATTTCTCAGCTCGTGTCTACGAGAAGGAAAGACAATGACCATGACGTTTGGTGGGTAGAGAAGCGCAAAGCCCCAGTGTTGCTGCGCCTGTGAAAGCGCTTCCAAGGAAGGGTGCTGGCTAGCCACAGCTTTCAGTGCTGGCACTTTTCATCTCTGAGCAATTGCTCGACGTTTGCAATTTCTCACCTGAGCGCTCTTTAGACTGCGCGAGAGGATGAGCAGAAGGTTAGGTGGCTAGAGAAGCGCAAAGCCCCAGTGTTCTTAGGCCTACAAAAGCGCTTCCAAGGAAGGGTGCTGGCTAGCAACAGCTTTCAGTGCTGGCACTTTTCATCTCTGAGCAATTGCTGGACGTTTGCAATTTCTCAGATGAGCGCTCTTTAGACTGCACGAGAGGATGAGCAGAAGATTAGGTGGCTAGAGAAGCCCAGAGCCCCACTGTTCTTAGGCCTACAAAAGCGCTTCCAAGGAAGGGTGCTGGCTAGCAACAGCTTTCAGTGCTGGCACTTTTCATCTCTGAGCAATTGCTCGACGTTTGCAATTTCTCAGCTCGTGTCTACGAGACGGAGAGATAGTGATCGTGACGTTTGGTGGGTAGCCAAGCGCAAAGCCCCAGTGTTGCTGCGCCTGTGAAAGCGCTTCCAAGGAAGGGTGCTGGCTAGCAACAGCTTTCAGTGCTGGCACTTTTCATCTCTGAGCAATTGCTCGACGTTTGCAATTTCTCACCTGAGCGCTCTTTAGACTGCGCGAGAGGATGAGCAGAAGATTAGGTGGCTAGAGAAGCCCAGAGCCCCACTGTTCTTAGGCCTACAAAAGCGCTTCCAAGGAAGGGTGCTGGCTAGCCACAGCTTTCAGTGCTGGCACTTTTCATCTCTGAGCAATTGCTGGACGTTTGCAATTTCTCAGATGAGCGCTCTTTAGACTGCACGAGAGGATGAGCAGAAGAGTAGGTGGCTAGAGAAGCCCAGAGCCCCAGTGTTCTTAGGCCTACAAGAGTGCTTCCAAGGAAGGGTGCTGGCTAGCAACAGCTTTCAGTGCTGGCACTTTTCATCTCTGAGCAATTGCTCGACGTTTGCAATTTCTCAGCTCGTGTCTACGAGACGGAGAGATAGTGACCGTGACGTTTGGTGAGTAGAGAAGCGCAAAGCCCCAGTGTTGCTGCGCCTGTGAAAGCGCTTCCAAGGAAGGGTGCTGGCTAGCCATAGATTTCAGTGCTGGCACTTTTCATCTCTGAGCAATTGCTGGACGTTTGCAATTTCTCACCTGAGCTCTCTTTAGACTGCGCGAGAGGATGAGCAGAAGGTTAGGTGGCTAGAGAAGCGCAAAGCCCCAGTGTTCTTAGGCCTACAAAAGCGCTTCCAAGGAAGGGTGCTGGCTAGCAACAGCTTTCAGTGCTGGCACTTTTCATCTCTGAGCAATTGCTCGACGTTTGCAATTTCTCACCTGAGCGCTCTTTAGACTGCGCGAGAGGATGAGCAGAAGGTTAGGTGGCTAGAGAAGCCCAGAGCCCCACTGTTCTTAGGCCTACAAAAGCGCTTCCAAGGAAGGGTGCTGGCTAGCAACAGCTTTCAGTGCTGGCACTTTTCATCTCTGAGCAATTGCTGGATGTTTGCAATTTCTTACCTGAGCTCTCTTTAGACTGCGCGAGAGGATGAGCAGAAGATTAGGTGGCTAGAGAAGCCCAGAGCCCCACTGTTCTTAGGCCTACAAAAGCGCTTCCAAGGAAGGGTGCTGGCTAGCCACAGCTTTCAGTGCTGGCACTTTTCATGTTTGAGTAATTGCTCGACGTTTGCAATTTCTCAGCTCTTATCTACGAGACAGAGAGATAGTGACCGTGACGTTTGGTGGCTAGAGAAGCGCAAAGCCCCAGTGTTGCTGCGCCTGTGAAAGCGCTTCCAAGGAAGGGTGCTGGCTAGCAACAGCTTTCAGTGCTGGCACTTTTCATCTCTGAGCAATTGCTCGACGTTTGCAATTTCTCACCTGAGATCTCTTTAGACTGCGCGAGAGGATGAGCAGAAGAGTAGGTCGCTAGAGAAATACAGAGCCCCAGTGTTCTTAGGGCTACAAAAGCACTTCCAAGGAAGGGTGCTGGCTAGCAACAGCTTTCAGTGCTGGCACTTTTCATCTCTGAGCAATTGCTCGATGTTTGCAATTTCTCAGCTCTTTTCTACGAGACGGAGAGATAGTGACCGTGACGTTTGGTGGGTAGAGAAGCGCAAAGCCCCAGTGTTGCTGCGCCTGTGAAAGCGCTTCCAAGGAAGGGTGCTGGCTAGCAAGAGCTTTCAGTGCTGGCACTTTTCATCTCTGAGCAATTGCTGGACGTTTGCAATTTCTCACCTGAGCTCTCTTTTGACTGCGCGAGAGGATGAGCAGAAGATTAGGTGGCTAGAGAAGCCCAGAGCCCCACTGTTCTTAGGCCTACAAAAGCGCTTCCAAGGAAGGGTGCTGGCTAGCAACAGCTTTCAGTGCTGGCACTTTTCATCTCTGAGCAATTGCTCGACGTTTGCAATTTCTCAGCTCGTGTCTACGAGAAGGAAAGACAATGACCATGACGTTTGGTGGGTAGAGAAGCGCAAAGCCCCAGTGTTGCTGCGCCTGTGAAAGCGCTTCCAAGGAAGGGTGCTGGCTAGCCACAGCTTTCAGTGCTGGCACTTTTCATCTCTGAGCAATTGCTCGACGTTTGCAATTTCTCACCTGAGCGCTCTTTAGACTGCGCGAGAGGATGAGCAGAAGGTTAGGTGGCTAGAGAAGCGCAAAGCCCCAGTGTTCTTAGGCCTACAAAAGCGCTTCCAAGGAAGGGTGCTGGCTAGCAACAGCTTTCAGTGCTGGCACTTTTCATCTCTGAGCAATTGCTCGACGTTTGCAATTTCTCAGCTCTTATCTACCAGACGGAGAGATAGTGACCGTGACGTTTGGTGGGTAGAGAAGCGCAAAGCCCCAGTGTTGCTGCTCCTGTGAAAGCGCTTCCAAGGAAGGGTGCTGGCTAGCAAGAGCTTTCACTGCTGGCACTTTTCATCTCTGAGCAATTGCTGGACGTTTGCAATTTCTCCCCTGAGCGCTCTTTAGACTGCGCGAGAGGATGAGCAGAAGATTAGGTGGCTAGAGAAGCGCAAAGCCCCAGTGTTGCTGCGCCTGTGAAAGCGCTTCCAAGGAAGGGTGCTGGCTAGCAACAGCTTTCAGTGCTGGCACTTTTCATCTCTGAGCAATTGCTCGACGTTTGCAATTTCTCACCTGAGCTCTCTTTTGACTGCGCTAGAGGATGAGCAGATTAAGTGGCTAGAGAAGCCCAGAGCCGCAGTGTTCTTAGGCCTACAAAAGCGCTTCCAAGGAAGGGTGCTGGCTAGCAACAGCTTTCAGTGCTGGCACTTTTCATCTCTGAGCAATTGCTCGACATTTGCAATTTCTCAGCTCTTTTCTACGAGACGGAGAGATAGTGACCGTGACGTTTGGTGGGTAGAGAAGCGCAAAGCCCCAGTGTTGCTGCGCCTGTGAAAGCGCTTCCAAGGAAGGGTGCTGGCTAGCAACAGCTTTCAGTGCTGGCACTTTTCATCTCTGAGCAATTGCTCGACGTTTGCAATTTCTCACCTGAGCGCTCTTTAGACTGCGCGAGAGGATGAGCAGAAGGTTAGGTGGCTAGAGAAGCGCAAAGCCCCAGTGTTCTTAGGCCTACAAAAGCGCTTCCAAGGAAGGGTGCTGGCTAGCAACAGCTTTCAGTGCTGGCACTTTTCATCTCTGAGCAATTGCTCGACGTTTGCAATTTCTCACCTGAGCGCTCTTTAGACTGCACGAGAGGATGAGCAGAAGATTAGGTGGCTAGAGAAGCCCAGAGCCCCACTGTTCTTAGGGCTACAAGAGCGTTTCCAAGGAAGGGTGCTGGCTAGCAACAGCTTTCAGTGCTGGCACTTTTCATCTCTGAGCAATTGCTCGACGTTTGCAATTTCTCAGCTCGTGTCTACGAGACGGAGAGATAGTGATCGTGACGTTTGGTGGGTAGCCAAGCGCAAAGCCCCAGTGTTGCTGCGCCTGTGAAAGCGCTTCCAAGGAAGGGTGCTGGCTAGCAACAGCTTTCAGTGCTGGCACTTTTCATCTCTGAGCAATTGCTCGACCTTTGCAATTTCTCCCCTGAGCTCTCTTTAGACTGCGCAAGAGGATGAGCAAAAGATTAGGTGGCTAGAGAAGCCCAGAGCTTCGGAGTTCTTAGGGCTACAAAAGCGTTTCCAAGGAAGGGTGCTGGCTAGCAACAGCTTTCAGTGCTGGCACTTTTCATCTCTGAGCAATTGCTCGACGTTTGCAATTTCTCACCTGAGCGCTCTTTAGACTGCGCGAGAGGATGAGCAGAAGGTTAGGTGGCTAGAGAAGCCCAGAGCCCCACTGTTCTTAGGGCTACAAAAGCGCTTCCAAGGAAGGGTGCTGGCTAGCAACAGCTTTCAGTGCTGGCACTTTTCATCTCTGAGCAATTGCTGGATGTTTGCAATTTCCTACCTGAGCTCTCTTTAGACTGCGCGAGAGGATGAGCAGAAGATTAGGTGGCTAGAGAAGCCCAGAGCCCCAGTGTTCTTAGGCCTACAAAAGCGCTTCCAAGGAAGGCTGCTGGCTAGCAAGAGCTTTCAGTGCTGGCACTTTTCATCTCTGAGCAATTGCTCGACGTTTGCAATTTTTCAGCTCGTGTCTACGAGAAGGAAAGACAATGACCATGACGTTTGGTGGCTAGAGAAGCGCAAAGCCCCAGTGTTGCTGCGCCTGTGAAAGCGCTTCCAAGGAAGGGTGCTGGCTAGCAACAGCTTTCAGTGCTGGCACTTTTCATCTCTGAGCAATTGCTCGATGTTTGCAATTCCTCACCTGAGATCTCTTTAGACTGCGCGAGAGGATGAGCAGAAGAGTAGGTGGCTAGAGAAGCCCAGAGCCCCAGTGTTCTTAGGCCTACAAGAGCGCTTCCAAGGAAGGCTGCTGGCTAGCAACAGCTTTCAGTGCTGGCACTTTTCATCTCTGAGCAATTGCTCGACGTTTGCAATCTCTCACCTGAGCTCTCTTTAGACTGCGCGAGAGGATGAGCAGAAGAGTAGGTGGCTAGAGAAGCCCAGAGCCCCACTGTTCTTAGGGCTACAAAAGCGCTTCCAAGGAAGGGTGCTGGCTAGCAACAGCTTTCAGTGCTGGCACTTTTCATCTCTGAGCAATTGCTCGACGTTTGCAATTTCTCAGCTCCTGTCTACGAGACGGAGAGATAGTGACCGTGACGTTTGGTGGGTAGAGAAGCGCAAAGCCCCAGTGTTGCTGCGCCTGTGAAAGCGCTTCCAAGGAAGGGTGCTGGCTAGCAACAGCTTTCAGTGCTGGCACTTTTCATCTCTGAGCAATTGCTGGACGTTTGCAATTTCTCCCCTGAGCTCTCTTTAGAGTGCGCGAGAGGATGAGCAGAAGATTAGGTGGCTAGAGAAGCCCAGAGCCCCACTGTTCTTAGGGCTACAAGAGCGCTTCCAAGGAAGGGTGCTGGCTAGCAACAGCTTTCAGTGCTGGCACTTTTCATCTCTGAGCAATTGCTCGACGTTTGCAATTTTTCAGCTCGTGTCTACGAGACGGAGAGATAGTGATCGTGACGTTTGGTGGGTAGAGAAGCGCAAAGCCCCAGTGTTGCTGCGCCTGTGAAAGCGCTTCCAAGGAAGGGTGCTGGCTAGCAACAGCTTTCAGTGCTGGCACTTTTCATCTCTGAGCAATTGCTCGACGTTTGCAATTTCTCACCTGAGCTCTCTTTAGACTGCGCGAGAGGATGAGCAGAAGGTTAGGTGGCTAGAGAAGCGCAAAGCCCCAGTGTTCTTAGGCCTACAAAAGCGCTTCCAAGGAAGGGTGCTGGCTAGCCACAGCTTTCAGTGCTGGCACTTTTCATGTTTGAGTAATTGCTCGACGTTTGCAATTTCTCAGCTCTTATCTACGAGACAGAGAGATATGACCGTGACGTTTGGTGGCTAGAGAAGCGCAAAGCCCCAGTGTTGCTGCGCCTGTGAAAGCGCTTCCAAGGAAGGGTGCTGGCTAGCAACAGCTTTCAGTGCTGGCACTTTTCATCTCTGAGCAATTGCTCGACGTTTGCAATTCCTCACCTGAGATCTCTTTAGACTGCGCGAGAGGATGAGCAGAAGAGTAGGTGGCTAGAGAAGCCCAGAGCTTCGGAGTCCTTAGGCTACAAAAGCGTTTCCAAGGAAGGGTGCTGGCTAGCAACAGCTTTCAGTGCTGGCACTTTTCATCTCTGAGCAATTGCTCGACGTTTGCAATTTCTCAGCTCTTATCTACCAGACGGAGAGATAGTGACCGTGACGTTTGGTGGGTAGAGAAGCGCAAAGCCCCAGTGTTGCTGCGCCTGTGAAAGCGCTTCCAAGGAAGGGTGCTGGCTAGCAAGAGCTTTCACTGCTGGCACTTTTCATCTCTGAGCAATTGCTGGACGTTTGCAATTTCTCCCCTGAGCGCTCTTTAGACTGCGCGAGAGGATGAGCAGAAGATTAGGTGGCTAGAGAAGCGCAAAGCCCCAGTGTTGCTGCGCCTGTGAAAGCGCTTCCAAGGAAGGGTGCTGGCTAGCAACAGCTTTCAGTGCTGGCACTTTTCATCTCTGAGCAATTGCTCGACGTTTGCAATTTCTCACCTGAGCTCTCTTTTGACTGCGCGAGAGGATGAGCAGATTAAGTGGCTAGAGAAGCCCAGAGCCGCAGTGTTCTTAGGCCTACAAAAGCGCTTCCAAGGAAGGGTGCTGGCTAGCAACAGCTTTCAGTGCTGGCACTTTTCATCTCTGAGCAATTGCTCGACATTTGCAATTTCTCAGCTCTTTTCTACGAGACGGAGAGATAGTGACCGTGACGTTTGGTGGGTAGAGAAGCGCAAAGCCCCAGTGTTGCTGCGCCTGTGAAAGCGCTTCCAAGGAAGGGTGCTGGCTAGCAAGAGCTTTCAGTGCTGGCACTTTTCATCTCTGAGCAATTGCTCGACGTTTGCAATTTCTCACCTGAGCGCTCTTTAGACTGCGCGAGAGGATGAGCAGAAGGTTAGGTGGCTAGAGAAGCGCAAAGCCCCAGTGTTCTTAGGCCTACAAAAGCGCTTCCAAGGAAGGGTGCTGGCTAGCAACAGCTTTCAGTGCTGGCACTTTTCATCTCTGAGCAATTGCTCGACGTTTGCAATTTCTCACCTGAGCGCTCTTTAGACTGCACGAGAGGATGAGCAGAAGATTAGGTGGCTAGAGAAGCCCAGAGCCCCACTGTTCTTAGGGCTACAAGAGCGTTTCCAAGGAAGGGTGCTGGCTAGCAACAGCTTTCAGTGCTGGCACTTTTCATCTCTGAGCAATTGCTCGACGTTTGCAATTTCTCAGCTCGTGTCTACGAGACGGAGAGATAGTGATCGTGACGTTTGGTGGGTAGCCAAGCGCAAAGCCCCAGTGTTGCTGCGCCTGTGAAAGCGCTTCCAAGGAAGGGTGCTGGCTAGCAACAGCTTTCAGTGCTGGCACTTTTCATCTCTGAGCAATTGCTCGACCTTTGCAATTTCTCCCCTGAGCTCTCTTTAGACTGCGCAAGAGGATGAGCAAAAGATTAGGTGGCTAGAGAAGCCCAGAGCTTCGGAGTTCTTAGGGCTACAAAAGCGTTTCCAAGGAAGGGTGCTGGCTAGCAACAGCTTTCAGTGCTGGCACTTTTCATCTCTGAGCAATTCCTCGACGTTTGCAATTTCTCACCTGAGCGCTCTTTAGACTGCGCGAGAGGATGAGCAGAAGGTTAGGTGGCTAGAGAAGCGCAAAGCCCCAGTGTTCTTAGGCCTACAAAAGCGCTTCCAAGGAAGGGTGCTGGCTAGCCACAGCTTTCAGTGCTGGCACTTTTCATGTTTGAGTAATTGCTCGACGTTTGCAATTTCTCAGCTCTTATCTACGAGACAGAGAGATATGACCGTGACGTTTGGTGGCTAGAGAAGCGCAAAGCCCCAGTGTTGCTGCGCCTGTGAAAGCGCTTCCAAGGAAGGGTGCTGGCTAGCAACAGCTTTCAGTGCTGGCACTTTTCATCTCTGAGCAATTGCTCGACGTTTGCAATTCCTCACCTGAGATCTCTTTAGACTGCGCGAGAGGATGAGCAGAAGAGTAGGTGGCTAGAGAAGCCCAGAGCTTCGGAGTCCTTAGGCTACAAAAGCGTTTCCAAGGAAGGGTGCTGGCTAGCAACAGCTTTCAGTGCTGGCACTTTTCATCTCTGAGCAATTGCTCGACGTTTGCAATTTCTCAGCTCTTATCTACCAGACGGAGAGATAGTGACCGTGACGTTTGGTGGGTAGAGAAGCGCAAAGCCCCAGTGTTGCTGCTCCTGTGAAAGCGCTTCCAAGGAAGGGTGCTGGCTAGCAAGAGCTTTCACTGCTGGCACTTTTCATCTCTGAGCAATTGCTGGACGTTTGCAATTTCTCCCCTGAGCGCTCTTTAGACTGCGCGAGAGGATGAGCAGAAGATTAGGTGGCTAGAGAAGCGCAAAGCCCCAGTGTTGCTGCGCCTGTGAAAGCGCTTCCAAGGAAGGGTGCTGGCTAGCCACAGCTTTCAGTGCTGGCACTTTTCATCTCTGAGCAATTGCTCGACGTTTGCAATTTCTCACCTGAGCTCTCTTTTGACTGCGCGAGAGGATGAGCAGATTAAGTGGCTAGAGAAGCCCAGAGCCGCAGTGTTCTTAGGCCTACAAAAGCGCTTCCAAGGAAGGGTGCTGGCTAGCAACAGCTTTCAGTGCTGGCACTTTTCATCTCTGAGCAATTGCTCGACATTTGCAATTTCTCAGCTCTTTTCTACGAGACGGAGAGATAGTGACCGTGACGTTTGGTGGGTAGAGAAGCGCAAAGCCCCAGTGTTGCTGCGCCTGTGAAAGCGCTTCCAAGGAAGGGTGCTGGCTAGCAAGAGCTTTCAGTGCTGGCACTTTTCATCTCTGAGCAATTGCTCGACGTTTGCAATTTCTCACCTGAGCGCTCTTTAGAGTGCGCGAGAGGATGAGCAGAAGGTTAGGTGGCTAGAGAAGCGCAAAGCCCCAGTGTTCTTAGGCCTACAAAAGCGCTTCCAAGGAAGGGTGCTGGCTAGCAACAGCTTTCAGTGCTGGCACTTTTCATCTCTGAGCAATTGCTCGACGTTTGCAATTTCTCACCTGAGCGCTCTTTAGACTGCACGAGAGGATGAGCAGAAGATTAGGTGGCTAGAGAAGCCCAGAGCCCCACTGTTCTTAGGGCTACAAGAGCGTTTCCAAGGAAGGGTGCTGGCTAGCAACAGCTTTCAGTGCTGGCACTTTTCATCTCTGAGCAATTGCTCGACGTTTGCAATTTCTCAGCTCGTGTCTACGAGACGGAGAGATAGTGATCGTGACGTTTGGTGGGTAGCCAAGCGCAAAGCCCCAGTGTTGCTGCGCCTGTGAAAGCGCTTCCAAGGAAGGGTGCTGGCTAGCAACAGCTTTCAGTGCTGGCACTTTTCATCTCTGAGCAATTGCTCGACCTTTGCAATTTCTCCCCTGAGCTCTCTTTAGACTGCGCAAGAGGATGAGCAAAAGATTAGGTGGCTAGAGAAGCCCAGAGCTTCGGAGTTCTTAGGGCTACAAAAGCGTTTCCAAGGAAGGGTGCTGGCTAGCAACAGCTTTCAGTGCTGGCACTTTTCATCTCTGAGCAATTGCTCGACGTTTGCAATTTCTCACCTGAGCGCTCTTTAGACTGCGCGAGAGGATGAGCAGAAGGTTAGGTGGCTAGAGAAGCCCAGAGCCCCACTGTTCTTAGGGCTACAAAAGCGCTTCCAAGGAAGGGTGCTGGCTAGCAACAGCTTTCAGTGCTGGCACTTTTCATCTCTGAGCAATTGCTGGATGTTTGCAATTTCCTACCTGAGCTCTCTTTAGACTGCGCGAGAGGATGAGCAGAAGATTAGGTGGCTAGAGAAGCCCAGAGCCCCAGTGTTCTTAGGCCTACAAAAGCGCTTCCAAGGAAGGCTGCTGGCTAGCAAGAGCTTTCAGTGCTGGCACTTTTCATCTCTGAGCAATTGCTCGACGTTTGCAATTTTTCAGCTCGTGTCTACGAGAAGGAAAGACAATGACCATGACGTTTGGTGGCTAGAGAAGCGCAAAGCCCCAGTGTTGCTGCGCCTGTGAAAGCGCTTCCAAGGAAGGGTGCTGGCTAGCAACAGCTTTCAGTGCTGGCACTTTTCATCTCTGAGCAATTGCTCGATGTTTGCAATTCCTCACCTGAGATCTCTTTAGACTGCGCGAGAGGATGAGCAGAAGAGTAGGTGGCTAGAGAAGCCCAGAGCCCCAGTGTTCTTAGGCCTACAAGAGCGCTTCCAAGGAAGGGTGCTGGCTAGCAACAGCTTTCAGTGCTGGCACTTTTCATCTCTGAGCAATTGCTCGACGTTTGCAATCTCTCACCTGAGCTCTCTTTAGACTGCGCGAGAGGATGAGCAGAATATTAGGTGGCTAGAGAAGCCCAGAGCCCCACTGTTCTTAGGGCTACAAAAGCGCTTCCAAGGAAGGGTGCTGGCTAGCAACAGCTTTCAGTGCTGGCACTTTTCATCTCTGAGCAATTGCTCGACGTTTGCAATTTCTCAGCTCCTGTCTACGAGACGGAGAGATAGTGACCGTGACGTTTGGTGGGTAGAGAAGCGCAAAGCCCCAGTGTTGCTGCGCCTGTGAAAGCGCTTCCAAGGAAGGGTGCTGGCTAGCAACAGCTTTCAGTGCTGGCACTTTTCATCTCTGAGCAATTGCTGGACGTTTGCAATTTCTCCCCTGAGCTCTCTTTAGAGTGCGCGAGAGGATGAGCAGAAGATTAGGTGGCTAGAGAAGCCCAGAGCCCCACTGTTCTTAGGGCTACAAGAGCGCTTCCAAGGAAGGGTGCTGGCTAGCAACAGCTTTCAGTGCTGGCACTTTTCATCTCTGAGCAATTGCTCGACGTTTGCAATTTCTCAGCTCTTGTCTACGAAACAGAGAGATAGTGACCGTGACGTTTGGTGGGTAGAGAAGCGCAAAGCCCCAGTGTTGCTGCGCCTGTGAAAGCGCTTCCAAGGAAGGGTGCTGGCTAGCAACAGCTTTCAGTGCTGGCACTTTTCATCTCTGAGCAATTGCTCGACGTTTGCAATTTCTCACCTGAGCGCTCTTTAGACTGCGCGAGAGGATGAGCAGAAGGTTAGGTGGCTAGAGAAGCGCAAAGCCCCAGTGTTCTTAGGCCTACAAAAGCGCTTCCAAGGAAGGGTGCTGGCTAGCAACAGCTTTCAGTGCTGGCACTTTTCATCTCTGAGCAATTGCTGGATGTTTGCAATTTCTTACCTGAGCTCTCTTTAGACTGCGCGAGAGGATGAGCAGAAGATTAGGTGGCTAGAGAAGCCCAGAGCGCCACTGTTCTTAGGGCTACAAGAGCGTTTCCAAGGAAGGGTGCTGGCTAGCAACAGCTTTCAGTGCTGCCACTTTTCATCTCTGAGCAATTGCTCGACGTTTGCAATTTCTCAGCTCGTGTCTACGAGACGGAGAGATAGTGATCGTGACGTTTGGTGGGTAGCCAAGCGCAAAGCCCCAGTGTTGCTGCGCCTGTGAAAGCGCTTCCAAGGAAGGGTGCTGGCTAGCAACAGCTTTCAGTGCTGGCACTTTTCATCTCTGAGCAATTGCTCGACGTTTGCAATTTCTCACCTGAGCGCTCTTTAGAGTGCGCGAGAGGATGAGCAGAAGATTAGGTGGCTAGAGAAGCCCAGAGCCCCACTGTTCTTAGGGCTACAAGAGCGCTTCCAAGGAAGGGTGCTGGCTAGCAACAGCTTTCAGTGCTGGCACTTTTCATCTCTGAGCAATTGCTCGACGTTTGCAATTTCTCAGCTCTTGTCTACGAAACAGAGAGATAGTGACCGTGACGTTTGGTGGGTAGAGAAGCGCAAAGCCCCAGTGTTGCTGCGCCTGTGAAAGCGCTTCCAAGGAAGGGTGCTGGCTAGCAACAGCTTTCAGTGCTGGCACTTTTCATCTCTGAGCAATTGCTCGACGTTTGCAATTTCTCACCTGAGCGCTCTTTAGACTGCGCGAGAGGATGAGCAGAAGGTTAGGTGGCTAGAGAAGCGCAAAGCCCCAGTGTTCTTAGGCCTACAAAAGCACTTCCAAGGAAGGGTGCTGGCTAGCAACAGCTTTCAGTGCTGGCACTTTTCATCTCTGAGCAATTGCTGGATGTTTGCAATTTCTTACCTGAGCTCTCTTTAGACTGCGCGAGAGGATGAGCAGAAGATTAGGTGGCTAGAGAAGCCCAGAGCCCCACTGTTCTTAGGGCTACAAGAGCGTTTCCAAGGAAGGGTGCTGGCTAGCAACAGCTTTCAGTGCTGGCACTTTTCATCTCTGAGCAATTGCTCGACGTTTGCAATTTCTCAGCTCGTGTCTACGAGACGGAGAGATAGTGATCGTGACGTTTGGTGGGTAGCCATGCGCAAAGCCCCAGTGTTGCTGCGCCTGTGAAAGCGCTTCCAAGGAAGGGTGCTGGCTAGCAACAGCTTTCAGTGCTGGCACTTTTCATCTCTGAGCAATTGCTCGACGTTTGCAATTTCTCACCTGAGCGCTCTTTAGACTGCGCGAGAGGATGAGCAGAAGATTAGGTGGCTAGAGAAGCCCAGAGCCCCAGTGTTCTTAGGGCTACAAAAGCGCTTCCAAGGAAGGGTGCTGGCTAGCAACAGCTTTCAGTGCTGGCACTTTTCATCTCTGAGCAATTGCTGGATGTTTGCAATTTCTCACCTGAGCTCTCTTTAGACTGCGCGAGAGGATGAGCAGAAGATTAGGTGGCTAGAGAAGCCCAGAGCCCCACTGTTCTTAGGCCTACAAAAGCGCTTCCAAGGAAGGGTGCTGGCTAGCCACAGCTTTCAGTGCTGGCACTTTTCATCTTTGAGTAATTGCTCGACGTTTGCAATTTCTCAGCTCTTATCTACGAGACGGAGAGATAGTGACCGTGACGTTTGGTGGGTAGAGAAGCGCAAAGCCCCAGTGTTGCTGCGCCTGTGAAAGCGCTTCCAAGGAAGGGTGCTGGCTAGCAACAGCTTTCAGTGCTGGCACTTTTCATCTCTGAGCAATTGCTGGACGTTTGCAATTTCTCCCCTGAGCTCTCTTTAGACTGCGCGAGAGGATGAGCAGAAGATTAGGTGGCTAGAGAAGCCCAGAGCCCCAGTGTTCTTAGGCCTACAAAAGCGCTTCCAAGGAAGGGTGCTGGCTAGCAACAGCTTTCAGTGCTGGCACTTTTCATCTCTGAGCAATTGCTCGACGTTTGCAATTTCTCAGCTCGTGTCTACGAGACGGAGAGATAGTGACCGTGACGTTTGGTGGGTAGAGAAGCGCAAAGCCCCAGTGTTGCTGCGCCTGTGAAAGCGCTTCCAAGGAAGGGTGCTGGCTAGCAAGAGCTTTCAGTGCTGGCACTTTTCATCTCTGAGCAATTGCTCGACGTTTGCAATTTCTCACCTGAGCGCTCTTTAGACTGCGCGAGAGGATGAGCAGAAGGTTAGGTGGCTAGAGATGCGCAAAGCCCCAGTGTTCTTAGGCCTACAAAAGCGCTTCCAAGGAAGGGTGCTGGCTAGCAACAGCTTTCAGTGCTGGCACTTTTCATCTCTGAGCAATTGCTCGACGTTTGCAATTTCTCACCTGAGCGCTCTTTAGACTGCACGAGAGGATGAGCAGAAGATTAGGTGGCTAGAGAAGCCCAGAGCCCCACTGTTCTTAGGGCTACAAGAGCGTTTCCAAGGAAGGGTGCTGGCTAGCAACAGCTTTCAGTGCTGGCACTTTTCATCTCTGAGCAATTGCTCGACGTTTGCAATTTCTCAGCTCGTGTCTACGAGACGGAGAGATAGTGATCGTGACGTTTGGTGGGTAGCCAAGCGCAAAGCCCCAGTGTTGCTGCGCCTGTGAAAGCGCTTCCAAGGAAGGGTGCTGGCTAGCAACAGCTTTCAGTGCTGGCACTTTTCATCTCTGAGCAATTGCTCGACCTTTGCAATTTCTCCCCTGAGCTCTCTTTAGACTGCGCAAGAGGATGAGCAAAAGATTAGGTGGCTAGAGAAGCCCAGAGCTTCGGAGTTCTTAGGGCTACAAAAGCGTTTCCAAGGAAGGGTGCTGGCTAGCAACAGCTTTCAGTGCTGGCACTTTTCATCTCTGAGCAATTGCTCGACGTTTGCAATTTCTCACCTGAGCGCTCTTTAGACTGCGCGAGAGGATGAGCAGAAGGTTAGGTGGCTAGAGAAGCCCAGAGCCCCACTGTTCTTAGGGCTACAAAAGCGCTTCCAAGGAAGGGTGCTGGCTAGCAACAGCTTTCAGTGCTGGCACTTTTCATCTCTGAGCAATTGCTGGATGTTTGCAATTTCCTACCTGAGCTCTCTTTAGACTGCGCGAGAGGATGAGCAGAAGATTAGGTGGCTAGAGAAGCCCAGAGCCCCAGTGTTCTTAGGCCTACAAAAGCGCTTCCAAGGAAGGCTGCTGGCTAGCAAGAGCTTTCAGTGCTGGCACTTTTCATCTCTGAGCAATTGCTCGACGTTTGCAATTGTTCAGCTCGTGTCTACGAGAAGGAAAGACAATGACCATGACGTTTGGTGGCTAGAGAAGCGCAAAGCCCCAGTGTTGCTGCGCCTGTGAAAGCGCTTCCAAGGAAGGGTGCTGGCTAGCAACAGCTTTCAGTGCTGGCACTTTTCATCTCTGAGCAATTGCTCGATGTTTGCAATTCCTCACCTGAGATCTCTTTAGACTGCGCGAGAGGATGAGCAGAAGAGTAGGTGGCTAGAGAAGCCCAGAGCCCCAGTGTTCTTAGGCCTACAAGAGCGCTTCCAAGGAAGGGTGCTGGCTAGCAACAGCTTTCAGTGCTGGCACTTTTCATCTCTGAGCAATTGCTCGACGTTTGCAATCTCTCACCTGAGCTCTCTTTAGACTGCGCGAGAGGATGAGCAGAATATTAGGTGGCTAGAGAAGCCCAGAGCCCCACTGTTCTTAGGGCTACAAAAGCGCTTCCAAGGAAGGGTGCTGGCTAGCAACAGCTTTCAGTGCTGGCACTTTTCATCTCTGAGCAATTGCTCGACGTTTGCAATTTCTCAGCTCCTGTCTACGAGACGGAGAGATAGTGACCGTGACGTTTGGTGGGTAGAGAAGCGCAAAGCCCCAGTGTTGCTGCGCCTGTGAAAGCGCTTCCAAGGAAGGGTGCTGGCTAGCAACAGCTTTCAGTGCTGGCACTTTTCATCTCTGAGCAATTGCTGGACGTTTGCAATTTCTCCCCTGAGCTCTCTTTAGAGTGCGCGAGAGGATGAGCAGAAGATTAGGTGGCTAGAGAAGCCCAGAGCCCCACTGTTCTTAGGGCTACAAGAGCGCTTCCAAGGAAGGGTGCTGGCTAGCAACAGCTTTCAGTGCTGGCACTTTTCATCTCTGAGCAATTGCTCGACGTTTGCAATTTCTCAGCTCTTGTCTACGAAACAGAGAGATAGTGACCGTGACGTTTGGTGGGTAGAGAAGCGCAAAGCCCCAGTGTTGCTGCGCCTGTGAAAGCGCTTCCAAGGAAGGGTGCTGGCTAGCAACAGCTTTCAGTGCTGGCACTTTTCATCTCTGAGCAATTGCTCGACGTTTGCAATTTCTCACCTGAGCGCTCTTTAGACTGCGCGAGAGGATGAGCAGAAGGTTAGGTGGCTAGAGAAGCGCAAAGCCCCAGTGTTCTTAGGCCTACAAAAGCGCTTCCAAGGAAGGGTGCTGGCTAGCAACAGCTTTCAGTGCTGGCACTTTTCATCTCTGAGCAATTGCTGGATGTTTGCAATTTCTTACCTGAGCTCTCTTTAGACTGCGCGAGAGGATGAGCAGAAGATTAGGTGGCTAGAGAAGCCCAGAGCCCCAGTGTACTTAGGGCTACAAGAGCGTTTCCAAGGAAGGGTGCTGGCTAGCAACAGCTTTCAGTGCTGGCACTTTTCATCTCTGAGCAATTGCTCGACGTTTGCAATTTCTCAGCTCGTGTCTACGAGACGGAGAGATAGTGATCGTGACGTTTGGTGGGTAGCCAAGCGCAAAGCCCCAGTGTTGCTGCGCCTGTGAAAGCGCTTCCAAGGAAGGGTGCTGGCTAGCAACAGCTTTCAGTGCTGGCACTTTTCATCTCTGAGCAATTGCTCGACGTTTGCAATTTCTCACCTGAGCGCTCTTTAGAGTGCGCGAGAGGATGAGCAGAAGATTAGGTGGCTAGAGAAGCCCAGAGCCCCACTGTTCTTAGGGCTACAAGAGCGCTTCCAAGGAAGGGTGCTGGCTAGCAACAGCTTTCAGTGCTGGCACTTTTCATCTCTGAGCAATTGCTCGACGTTTGCAATTTCTCAGCTCTTGTCTACGAAACAGAGAGATAGTGACCGTGACGTTTGGTGGGTAGAGAAGCGCAAAGCCCCAGTGTTGCTGCGCCTGTGAAAGCGCTTCCAAGGAAGGGTGCTGGCTAGCAACAGCTTTCAGTGCTGGCACTTTTCATCTCTGAGCAATTGCTCGACGTTTGCAATTTCTCACCTGAGCGCTCTTTAGACTGCGCGAGAGGATGAGCAGAAGGTTAGGTGGCTAGAGAAGCGCAAAGCCCCAGTGTTCTTAGGCCTACAAAAGCACTTCCAAGGAAGGGTGCTGGCTAGCAACAGCTTTCAGTGCTGGCACTTTTCATCTCTGAGCAATTGCTGGATGTTTGCAATTTCTTACCTGAGCTCTCTTTAGACTGCGCGAGAGGATGAGCAGAAGATTAGGTGGCTAGAGAAGCCCAGAGCCCCACTGTTCTTAGGGCTACAAGAGCGTTTCCAAGGAAGGGTGCTGGCTAGCAACAGCTTTCAGTGCTGGCACTTTTCATCTCTGAGCAATTGCTCGACGTTTGCAATTTCTCAGCTCGTGTCTACGAGACGGAGAGATAGTGATCGTGACGTTTGGTGGGTAGCCATGCGCAAAGCCCCAGTGTTGCTGCGCCTGTGAAAGCGCTTCCAAGGAAGGGTGCTGGCTAGCAACAGCTTTCAGTGCTGGCACTTTTCATCTCTGAGCAATTGCTCGACGTTTGCAATTTCTCACCTGAGCGCTCTTTAGACTGCGCGAGAGGATGAGCAGAAGATTAGGTGGCTAGAGAAGCCCAGAGCCCCAGTGTTCTTAGGGCTACAAAAGCGCTTCCAAGGAAGGGTGCTGGCTAGCAACAGCTTTCAGTGCTGGCACTTTTCATCTCTGAGCAATTGCTGGATGTTTGCAATTTCTCACCTGAGCTCTCTTTAGACTGCGCGAGAGGATGAGCAGAAGATTAGGTGGCTAGAGAAGCCCAGAGCCCCACTGTTCTTAGGCCTACAAAAGCGCTTCCAAGGAAGGGTGCTGGCTAGCCACAGCTTTCAGTGCTGGCACTTTTCATCTTTGAGTAATTGCTCGACGTTTGCAATTTCTCAGCTCTTATCTACGAGACGGAGAGATAGTGACCGTGACGTTTGGTGGGTAGAGAAGCGCAAAGCCCCAGTGTTGCTGCGCCTGTGAAAGCGCTTCCAAGGAAGGGTGCTGGCTAGCAACAGCTTTCAGTGCTGGCACTTTTCATCTCTGAGCAATTGCTGGACGTTTGCAATTTCTCCCCTGAGCTCTCTTTAGACTGCGCGAGAGGATGAGCAGAAGATTAGGTGGCTAGAGAAGCCCAGAGCCCCAGTGTTCTTAGGGCTACAAGAGCGCTTCCAAGGAAGGGTGCTGGCTAGCAACAGCTTTCAGTGCTGGCACTTTTCATCTCTGAGCAATTGCTCGACGTTTGCAATTTCTCAGCTCGTGTCTACGAGAAGGAAAGACAATGACCATGACGTTTGGTGGCTAGAGAAGCGCAAAGCCCCAGTGTTGCTGTGCCTGTGAAAGCGCTTCCAAGGAAGGGTGCTGGCTAGCAACAGCTTTCAGTGGTGGCACATTTCATCTCTGAGCAATTACTCGACGTTTGCAATTCCTCACCTGAGATCTCTTTAGACTGCGCGAGAGTATGAGCAGAAGAGTAGGTGGCTGGAGAAGCCCAGAGCCCCAGTGTTCTCAGGGCTACAAAAGCGCTTCCAAGGAAGGGTGCTGGCTAGCAACAGCTTTCAGTGCTGGCACTTTTCATCTCTGAGCAATTGCTCGACGTTTGCAATCTCTCACCTGAGCTCTCTTTAGACTGCGCGAGAGGATGAGCAGAAGATTAGGTGGCTAGAGAAGCCCAGAGCCCCACTGTTCTTAGGCCTACAAAAGCGCTTCCAAGGAAGGGTGCTGGCTAGCCACAGCTTTCAGTGCTGGCACTTTTCATCTCTGAGCAATTGCTCGACGTTTGCAATTTCTCAGCTCGTGTCTATGAGACGGAAAGAGAATGACCGTGATGTTTGGTGGGTAGAGAAGCGCAAAGCCCGAGTGTTGCTGCGCCTGTGAAAGCGCTTCCAAGGAAGGGTGCTGGCTAGCAACAGCTTTCAGTGCTGGCACTTTTCATCTCTGAGCAATTGCTCGACATTTGCAATTTCTCAGCTCGTGTCTATGAGATGGAGAGATAGTGATCGTGACGTTTGGTGGGTAGCCAAGCGCAAAGCCCCAGTGTTGCTGCGCCTGTGAAAGCGCTTCCAAGGAAGGGTGCTGGCTAGCAAGAGCTTTCAGTGCTGGCACTTTTCATCTCTGAGCAATTGCTCGACCTTTGCAATTTCTCACCTGAGCTCTCTTTAGACTGCACGAGAGGATGAGCAAAAGATTAGGTGGCTAGAGAAGCCCAGAGCTTCGGAGTTCTTAGGGCTACAAAAGCGTTTCCAAGGAAGGGTGCTGGCTAGCCACAGCTTTCAGTGCTGGCACTTTTCATCTCTGAGCAATTGCTCGACGTTTGCAATTTTTCAGCTCTTATCTACCAGACGGAGAGATAGTGACCGTGACGTTTGGTGGCTAGAGAAGCGCAAAGCCCCAGTGTTGCTGCGCCTGTGAAAGCGCTTCCAAGGAAGGGTGCTGGCTAGCAACAGCTTTCAGTGCTGGCACTTTTCATCTCTGAGCAATTGCTGGATGTTTGCAATTTCTTACCTGAGCTCTCTTTAGACTGCGCGAGAGGATGAGCAGAAGATTAGGTGGCTAGAGAAGCCCAGAGCCCCACTGTTCTTAGGGCTACAAGAGCGTTTCCAAGGAAGGGTGCTGGCTAGCAACAGCTTTCAGTGCTGGCACTTTTCATCTCTGAGCAATTGCTCGACGTTTGCAATTTCTCAGCTCGTGTCTACGAGACGGAGAGATAGTGATCGTGACGTTTGGTGGGTAGCCAAGCGCAAAGCCCCAGTGTTGCTGCGCCTGTGAAAGCGCTTCCAAGGAAGGGTGCTGGCTAGCAACAGCTTTCAGTGCTGGCACTTTTCATCTCTGAGCAATTGCTCGACGTTTGCAATTTCTCACCTGAGCTCTCTTTAGACTGCGCGAGAGGATGAGCAGAAGATTAGGTGGCTAGAGAAGCCCAGAGCCCCAGTGTTCTTAGGCCTACAAAAGCGCTTCCAAGGAAGGGTGCTGGCTAGCAACAGCTTTCAGTGCTGGCACTTTTCATCTCTGAGCAATTGCTCGACGTTTGCAATTTCTCACCTGAGCTCTCTTTAGACTGCGCGAGAGGATGAGCAGAAGATTAGGTGGCTAGAGAAGCCCAGAGCCCCAGTGTTCTTAGGCCTACAAAAGCGCTTCCAAGGAAGGGTGCTGGCTAGCCACAGCTTTCAGTGCTGGCACTTTTCATCTCTGAGCAATTGCTCGACGTTTGCAATTTCTCAGCTCGTGTCTATGAGACGGAAAGAGAATGACCGTGATGTTTGGTGGGTAGAGAAGCGCAAAGCCCGAGTGTTGCTGCGCCTGTGAAAGCGCTTCCAAGGAAGGGTGCTGGCTAGCAACAGCTTTCAGTGCTGGCACTTTTCATCTCTGAGCAATTGCTCGATGTTTGCAATTTCTCAGCTCGTGTCTATGAGACGGAGAGATAGTGATCGTGACGTTTGGTGGGTAGCCAAGCGCAAAGCCCCAGTGTTGCTGCGCCTGTGAAAGCGCTTCCAAGGAAGGGTGCTGGCTAGCAAGAGCTTTCAGTGCTGGCACTTTTCATCTCTGAGCAATTGCTCGACCTTTGCAATTTCTTACCTGAGCTCTCTTTAGACTGCGCGAAAGGATGAGCAGAAGATTAGGTGGCTAGAGAAGCCCAGAGCCCCACTGTTCTTAGGCCTACAAAAGCGCTTCCAAGGAAGGGTGCTGGCTAGCAACAGCTTTCAGTGCTGGCACTTTTCATCTCTGAGCAATTGCTCGACGTTTGCAATTTCTCAGCTCGTGTCTACGAGACAGAGAGATAGTGACCGTGACGTTTGGTGGCTAGAGAAGCGCAAAGCCCCAGTGTTGCTGCGCCTGTGAAAGCGCTTCCAAGGAAGGGTGCTGGCTAGCAACAGCTTTCAGTGCTGCCACTTTTCATCTCTGAGCAATTGCTCGACGTTTGCAATTTCTCACCTGAGCTCTCTTTAGACTGCGCGAGAGGATGAGCAGAAGATTAGGTGGCTAGAGAAGCCCAGAGCCCCACTGTTCTTAGGCCTAGAAAAGCGCTTCCAAGGAAGGGTGCTGGCTAGCAACAGCTTTCAGTGCTGGCACTTTTCATCTCTGAGCAATTGCTGGACGTTTGCAATTTCTCAGCTCGTGTCTACGAGAAGGAAAGACAATGACCATGACGTTTGGTGGCTAGAGAAGCGCAAAGCCCCAGTGTTGCTGCGCCTGTGAAAGCGCTTCCAAGGAGGGTGCTGGCTAGCAACAGCTTTCAGTGCTGCCACTTTTCATCTCTGAGCAATTGCTCGACGTTTGCAATTTCTCACCTGAGATCTCTTTAGAGTGCGCGAGAGGATGAGCAGAAGAGTAGGTGGCTAGAGAAGCCCAGAGCCCCACTGTTCTTAGGGCTACAAAAGCACTTCCAAGGAAGGGTGCTGGCTAGCAACAGCTTTCAGTGCTGGCACTTTTCATCTCTGAGCAATTGCTCGACTTTTGCAATCTCTCACCTGAGCTCTCTTTAGACTGCGCGAGAGGATGAGCAGAAGAGTAGGTGGCTAGAGAAGCCCAGAGCCCCACTGTTCTTAGGGCTACAAAAGCGCTTCCAAGGAAGGGTGCTGGCTAGCAACAGCTTTCAGTGCTGGCACTTTTCATCTCTGAGCAATTGCTCGACGTTTGCAATTTCTCAGCTCCTGTCTACGAGACGGAGAGATAGTGATCGTGACGTTTGGTGGGTAGCCAAGCGCAAAGCCCCAGTGTTGCTGCGCCTGTGAAAGCGCTTCCAAGGAAGGGTGCTGGCTAGCAAGAGCTTTCAGTGCTGGCACTTTTCATCTCTGAGCAATTGCTCGACGTTTGCAATTTCTCACCTGAGCTCTCTTTAGACTGCGCGAGAGGATGAGCAGAAGATTAGGTGGCTAGAGAAGCCCAGAGCCCCAGTGTTCTTAGGCCTACAAGAGCGCTTCCAAGGAAGGGTGCTGGCTAGCAACAGCTTTCAGTGCTGGCACTTTTCATCTCTGAGCAATTGCTCGACGTTTGCAATTTCTCAGCTCTTGTCTACGAAACAGAGAGATAGTGACCGTGACGTTTGGTGGGTAGAGAAGCGCAAAGCCCCACTGTTGCTGCGCCTGTGAAAGCGCTTCCAAGGAAGGGTGCTGGCTAGCAACAGCTTTCAGTGCTGGCACTTTTCATCTCTGAGCAATTGCTCGACGTTTGCAATTTCTCACCTGAGCGCTCTTTAGACTGCGCGAGAGGATGAGCAGAAGGTTAGGTGGCTAGAGAAGCGCAAAGCCCCAGTGTTCTTAGGCCTACAAAAGCGCTTCCAAGGAAGGGTGCTGGCTAGCAACAGCTTTCAGTGCTGGCACTTTTCATCTCTGAGCAATTGCTGGATGTTTGCAATTTCTCACCTGAGCTCTCTTTAGAGTGCGCGAGAGGATGAGCAGAAGATTAGGTGGCTAGAGAAGCCCAGAGCCCCAGTGTTCTTAGGGCTACAAGAGCGTTTCCAAGGAAGGGTGCTGGCTAGCAACAGCTTTCAGTGCTGGCACTTTTCATCTCTGAGCAATTGCTCGACGTTTGCAATTTCTCAGCTCGTGTCTACGAGACGGAGAGATAGTGATCGTGACGTTTGGTGGGTAGAGAAGCGCAAAGCCCCAGTGTTGCTCCCCCTGTGAAAGCGCTTCCAAGGAAGGGTGCTGGCTAGCAACAGCTTTCAGTGCTGGCACTTTTCATCTCTGAGCAATTGCTCGACGTTTGCAATTTCTCACCTGAGCGCTCTTTAGACTGCGCGAGAGGATGAGCAGAAGATTAGGTGGCTAGAGAAGCCCAGAGCCCCACTGTTCTTAGGCCTACAAAAGCGCTTCCAAGGAAGGGTGCTGGCTAGCAACAGCTTTCAGTGCTGGCACTTTTCATCTCTGAGCAATTGCTCGACGTTTGCAATTTCTCACCTGAGCGCTCTTTAGACTGCGCGAGAGGATGAGCAGAAGATTAGGTGGCTAGAGAAGCCCAGAGCCCCAGTGTTCTTAGGCCTACAAAAGCGCTTCCAAGGAAGGCTGCTGGCTAGCCACAGCTTTCAGTGCTGGCACTTTTCATCTCTGAGCAATTGCTCGACGTTTGCAATTTCTCAGCTCTTATCTACGAGACGGAGAGATAGTGACCGTGACGTTTGGTGGGTAGAGAAGCGCAAAGCCCCACTGTTGCTGCGCCTGTGAAAGCGCTTCCAAGGAAGGGTGCTGGCTAGCAACAGCTTTCAGTGCTGGCACTTTTCATCTCTGAGCAATTGCTCGACGTTTGCAATTTCTCACCTGAGCTCTCTTTTGACTGCGCGAGAGGATGAGCAGAAGAGTAGGTCGCTAGAGAAGCCCAGAGCCCCACTGTTCTTAGGCCTACAAAAGCGCTTCCAAGGAAGGCTGCTGGCTAGCAACAGCTTTCAGTGCTGGCACTTTTCATCTCTGAGCAATTGCTCGACGTTTGCAATTTCTCAGCTCGTGTCTACGAGAAGGAAAGACAATGACCATGACGTTTGGTGGCTAGAGAAGCGCAAAGCCCCAGTGTTGCTGCGCCTGTGAAAGCGCTTCCAAGGAAGGGTGCTGGCTAGCAAGAGCTTTCAGTGCTGGCACTTTTCATCTCTGAGCAATTGCTCGACGTTTGCAATCTCTCACCTGAGCTCTCTTTAGACTGCGCGAGAGGATGAGCAGAAGAGTAGGTGGCTAGAGAAGCCCAGAGCCCCACTGTTCTTAGGCCTACAAAAGCACGTCCAAGGAAGGGTGCTGGCTAGCCACAGCTTTCAGTGCTGGCACTTTTCATCTCTGAGCAATTGCTCGACGTTTACAATTTCTCAGCTCTTTTCTACGAGACGGAGAGATAGTGACCGTGATGTTTGGTGGGTAGAGAAGCGCAAAGCCCCAGTGTTGCTGCTCCTGTGAAAGCGCTTCCAAGGAAGGGTGCTGGCTAGCAACAGCTTTCAGTGCTGGCACTTTTCATCTCTGAGCAATTGCTGGACGTTTGCAATTTCTCACCTGAGCGCTCTTTAGACTGCGCGAGAGGATGAGCAGAAGATTAGGTGGCTAGAGAAGCGCAAAGCCCCAGTGTTGCTGCGCCTGTGAAAGCGCTTCCAAGGAAGGGTGCTGGCTAGCAACAGCTTTCAGTGCTGGCACTTTTCATCTCTGAGCAATTGCTCGACGTTTGCAATTTCTCACCTGAGCTCTCTTTTGACTGCGCGAGAGGATGAGCAGATTAGGTGGATAGAGAAGCCCAGAGCCGCAGTGTTCTTAGGCCTACAAAAGCGCTTCCAAGGAAGGGTGCTGGCTAGCAACAGCTTTCAGTGCTGGCACTTTTCATCTCTGAGCAATTGCTCGACATTTGCAATTTCTCAGCTCTTTTCTACGAGACGGAGAGATAGTGACCGTGACGTTTGGTGGGTAGAGAAGCGCAAAGCCCCAGTGTTGCTGCGCCTGTGAAAGCGCTTCCAAGGAAGGGTGCTGGCTAGCAAGAGCTTTCAGTGCTGGCACTTTTCATCTCTGAGCAATTGCTCGACGTTTGCAATTCCTCACCTGAGCGCTCTTTAGACTGCGCGAGAGGATGAGCAGAAGGTTAGGTGGCTAGAGAAGCGCAAAGCCCCAGTGTTCTTAGGCCTACAAAAGCGCTTCCAAGGAAGGGTGCTGGCTAGCAACAGCTTTCAGTGCTGGCACTTTTCATCTCTGAGCAATTGCTGGACATTTGCAATTTCTCACCTGAGCGCTCTTTAGACTGCACGAGAGGATGAGCAGAAGATTAGGTGGCTAGAGAAGCCCAGAGCCCCACTGTTCTTAGGGCTACAAGAGCGTTTCCAAGGAAGGGTGCTGGCTAGCAAGAGCTTTCAGTGCTGGCACTTTTCATCTCTGAGCAATTGCTCGACGTTTGCAATTTCTCAGCTCGTGTCTACGAGACGGAGAGATAGTGATCGTGACGTTTGGTGGGTAGCCAAGCGCAAAGCCCCAGTGTTGCTGCGCCTGTGAAAGCGCTTCCAAGGAAGGGTGCTGGCTAGCAACAGCTTTCAGTGCTGGCACTTTTCATCTCTGAGCAATTGCTGGACGTTTGCAATTTCTCCCCTGAGCTCTCTTTAGACTGCACGAGAGGATGAGCAAAAGATTAGGTGGCTAGAGAAGCCCAGAGCTTCGGAGTTCTTAGGCCTACAAAAGCGTTTCCAAGGAAGGGTGCTGGCTAGCCACAGCTTTCAGTGCTGGCACTTTTCATCTCTGAGCAATTGCTCGACGTTTGCAATTTCTCACCTGAGATCTCTTTAGACTGCGCGAGAGGATGAGCAGAAGGTTAGGTGGCTAGAGAAGCCCAGAGCCCCACTGTTCTTAGGGCTACAAAAGCGCTTCCAAGGAAGGGTGCTGGCTAGCAAGAGCTTTCAGTGCTGGCACTTTTCATCTCTGAGCAATTGCTGGATGTTTGCAATTTCCTACCTGAGCTCTCTTTAGACTGCGCTAGAGGATGAGCAGAAGATTAGGTGGCTAGAGAAGCCCAGAGCCCCACTGTTCTTAGGCCTACAAAAGCGCTTCCAAGGAAGGGTGCTGGCTAGCAAGAGCTTTCAGTGCTGGCACTTTTCATCTCTGAGCAATTGCTCGACGTTTGCAATTTCTCAGCTAGTGTCTACGAGAAGGAAAGACAATGACCATGACGTTTGGTGGCTAGAGAAGCGCAAAGCCCCAGTGTTGCTGCGCCTGTGAAAGCGCTTCCAAGGAAGGGTGCTGGCTAGCAACAGCTTTCAGTGCTGGCACTTTTCATCTCTGAGCAATTGCTCGACGTTTGCAATTCCTCACCTGAGATCTCTTTAGACTGCGCGAGAGGATGAGCAGAAGAGTAGGTGGCTAGAGAAGCCCAGAGCCCCAGTGTTCTTAGGTCTACAAGAGCGCTTCCAAGGAAGGGTGCTGGCTAGCAACAGCTTTCAGTGCTGGCACTTTTCATCTCTGAGCAATTGCTCGACGTTTGCAATCTCTCACCTGAGCTCTCTTTAGACTGCGCGAGAGGATGAGCAGAAGATTAGGTGGCTAGAGAAGCCCAGAGCCCCACTGTTCTTAGGGCTACAAAAGCGCTTCCAAGGAAGGGTGCTGGCTAGCAACAGCTTTCAGTGCTGGCACTTTTCATCTCTGAGCAATTGCTGGACATTTGCAATTTCTCACCTGAGCGCTCTTTAGACTGCACGAGAGGATGAGCAGAAGATTAGGTGGCTAGAGAAGCCCAGAGCCCCACTGTTCTTAGGGCTACAAGAGCGTTTCCAAGGAAGGGTGCTGGCTAGCAAGAGCTTTCAGTGCTGGCACTTTTCATCTCTGAGCAATTGCTCGACGTTTGCAATTTCTCAGCTCGTGTCTACGAGACGGAGAGATAGTGATCGTGACGTTTGGTGGGTAGCCAAGCGCAAAGCCCCAGTGTTGCTGCGCCTGTGAAAGCGCTTCCAAGGAAGGGTGCTGGCTAGCAACAGCTTTCAGTGCTGGCACTTTTCATCTCTGAGCAATTGCTGGACGTTTGCAATTTCTCCCCTGAGCTCTCTTTAGACTGCACGAGAGGATGAGCAAAAGATTAGGTGGCTAGAGAAGCCCAGAGCTTCGGAGTTCTTAGGCCTACAAAAGCGTTTCCAAGGAAGGGTGCTGGCTAGCCACAGCTTTCAGTGCTGGCACTTTTCATCTCTGAGCAATTGCTCGACGTTTGCAATTTCTCACCTGAGATCTCTTTAGACTGCGCGAGAGGATGAGCAGAAGGTTAGGTGGCTAGAGAAGCCCAGAGCCCCACTGTTCTTAGGGCTACAAAAGCGCTTCCAAGGAAGGGTGCTGGCTAGCAAGAGCTTTCAGTGCTGGCACTTTTCATCTCTGAGCAATTGCTGGATGTTTGCAATTTCCTACCTGAGCTCTCTTTAGACTGCGCTAGAGGATGAGCAGAAGATTAGGTGGCTAGAGAAGCCCAGAGCCCCACTGTTCTTAGGCCTACAAAAGCGCTTCCAAGGAAGGGTGCTGGCTAGCAAGAGCTTTCAGTGCTGGCACTTTTCATCTCTGAGCAATTGCTCGACGTTTGCAATTTCTCAGCTAGTGTCTACGAGAAGGAAAGACAATGACCATGACGTTTGGTGGCTAGAGAAGCGCAAAGCCCCAGTGTTGCTGCGCCTGTGAAAGCGCTTCCAAGGAAGGGTGCTGGCTAGCAACAGCTTTCAGTGCTGGCACTTTTCATCTCTGAGCAATTGCTCGACGTTTGCAATTCCTCACCTGAGATCTCTTTAGACTGCGCGAGAGGATGAGCAGAAGAGTAGGTGGCTAGAGAAGCCCAGAGCCCCAGTGTTCTTAGGTCTACAAGAGCGCTTCCAAGGAAGGGTGCTGGCTAGCAACAGCTTTCAGTGCTGGCACTTTTCATCTCTGAGCAATTGCTCGACGTTTGCAATCTCTCACCTGAGCTCTCTTTAGACTGCGCGAGAGGATGAGCAGAAGATTAGGTGGCTAGAGAAGCCCAGAGCCCCACTGTTCTTAGGGCTACAAAAGCGCTTCCAAGGAAGGGTGCTGGCTAGCAACAGCTTTCAGTGCTGGCACTTTTCATCTCTGAGCAATTGCTCGACGTTTGCAATTTCTCAGCTCCTGTCTACGAGACGGAGAGATAGTGACCGTGACGTTTGGTGGGTAGAGAAGCGCAAAGCCCCAGTGTTGCTGCGCCTGTGAAAGCGCTTCCAAGGAAGGGTGCTGGCTAGCAAGAGCTTTCAGTGCTGGCACTTTTCATCTCTGAGCAATTGCTCGACGTTTGCAATTTCTCAGCTCGTGTCTACGAGACGGAGAGATAGTGACCGTGACGTTTGGTGGGTAGAGAAGCGCAAAGCCCCAGTGTTGCTGCGCCTCTGAAAGCGCTTCCAAGGAAGGGTGCTGGCTAGCAAGAGCTTTCAGTGCTGGCACTTTTCATCTCTGAGCAATTGCTCGACGTTTGCAATTTCTCACCTGAGCGCTCTTTAGACTGCGCGAGAGGATGAGCAGAAGGTTAGGTGGCTAGAGAAGCGCAAAGCCCCAGTGTTCTTAGGCCTACAAAAGCGCTTCCAAGGAAGGGTGCTGGCTAGCAAGAGCTTTCAGTGCTGGCACTTTTCATCTCTGAGCAATTGATCGACGTTTGCAATTTCTCACTTGAGCTCTCTTTAGACTGCACGAGAGGATGAGCAGAAGATTAGGTGGCTAGAGAAGCCCAGAGCCCCACTGTTCTTAGGGCTACAAGAGCCTTTCCAAGGAAGGGTGCTGGCTAGCAAGAGCTTTCAGTGCTGGCACTTTTCATCTCTGAGCAATTGCTCGACGTTTGCAATTTCTCAGCTCGTGTCTACGAGACGGAGAGATAGTGATCGTGACGTTTGGTGGGTAGCCAAGCGCAAAGCCCCAGTGTTGCTGCGCCTGTGAAAGCGCTTCCAAGGAAGGGTGCTGGCTAGCAACAGCTTTCAGTGCTGGCACTTTTCATCTCTGAGCAATTGCTCGACCTTTGCAATTTCTCCCCTGAGCTCTCTTTAGACTGCGCGAGAGGATGAGCAAAAGATTAGGTGGCTAGAGAAGCCCAGAGCCCCACTGTTCTTAGGGCTACAAAAGCGCTTCCAAGGAAGGGTGCTGGCTAGCCACAGCTTTCAGTGCTGGCACTTTTCATCTCTGAGCAATTGCTCGACGTTTGCAATTTCTCACCTGAGCTCTCTTTAGACTGCGCGAGAGGATGAGCAGAAGGTTAGGTGGCTAGAGAAGCCCAGAGCCCCAGTGTTCTTAGGGCTACAAAAGCGCTTCCAAGGAAGGGTGCTGGCTAGCAACAGCTTTCAGTGCTGGCACTTTTCATCTCTGAGCAATTGCTGGATGTTTGCAATTTCCTACCTGAGCTCTCTTTAGACTGCGCGAGAGGATGAGCAGAAGATTAGGTGGCTAGAGAAGCCCAGAGCCCCAGTGTTCTTAGGCCTACAAAAGCGCTTCCAAGGAAGGCTGCTGGCTAGCAACAGCTTTCAGTGCTGGCACTTTTCATCTCTGAGCAATTGCTCGACGTTTGCAATTTCTCAGCTCGTGTCTACGAGAAGGAAAGACAATGACCATGACGTTTGGTGGGTAGCCAAGCGCAAAGCCCCAGTGTTGCTGCGCCTGTGAAAGCGCTTCCAAGGAAGGGTGCTGGCTAGCAACAGCTTTCAGTGCTGGCACTTTTCATCTCTGAGCAATTGCTCGACGTTTGCAATTCCTCACCTGAGATCTCTTTAGACTGCGCGAGAGGATGAGCAGAAGAGTAGGTGGGTAGAGAAGCCCAGAGCCCCAGTGTTCTTAGGTCTACAAAAGCGCTTCCAAGGAAGGGTGCTGGCTAGCAACAGCTTTCAGTGCTGCCACTTTTCATCTCTGAGCAATTGCTGGACATTTGCAATTTCTCACCTGAGCGCTCTTTAGACTGCACGAGAGGATGAGCAGAAGATTAGGTGGCTAGAGAAGCCCAGAGCCCCACTGTTCTTAGGGCTACAAGAGCGTTTCCAAGGAAGGGTGCTGGCTAGCAAGAGCTTTCAGTGCTGGCACTTTTCATCTCTGAGCAATTGCTCGACGTTTGCAATTTCTCAGCTCGTGTCTACGAGACGGAGAGATAGTGATCGTGACGTTTGGTGGGTAGCCAAGCGCAAAGCCCCAGTGTTGCTGCGCCTGTGAAAGCGCTTCCAAGGAAGGGTGCTGGCTAGCAACAGCTTTCAGTGCTGGCACTTTTCATCTCTGAGCAATTGCTCGACCTTTGCAATTTCTCACCTGAGCTCTCTTTAGACTGCACGAGAGGATGAGCAAAAGATTAGGTGGCTAGAGAAGCCCAGAGCTTCGGAGTTCTTAGGCCTACAAAAGCGTTTCCAAGGAAGGGTGCTGGCTAGCCACAGCTTTCACTGCTGGCACTTTTCATCTCTGAGCAATTGCTCGACGTTTGCAATTTCTCACCTGAGCGCTCTTTAGACTGCGCGAGAGGATGAGCAGAAGGTTAGGTGGCTAGAGAAGCCCAGAGCCCCACTGTTCTTAGGGCTACAAAAGCGCTTCCAAGGAAGGGTGCTGGCTAGCAAGAGCTTTCAGTGCTGGCACTTTTCATCTCTGAGCAATTGCTGGATGTTTGCAATTTCCTACCTGAGCTCTCTTTAGACTGCGCGAGAGGATGAGCAGAAGATTAGGTGGCTAGAGAAGCCCAGAGCCCCACTGTTCTTAGGCCTACAAAAGCGCTTCCAAGGAAGGCTGCTGGCTAGCAACAGCTTTCAGTGCTGGCACTTTTCATCTCTGAGCAATTGCTCGACGTTTGCAATTTCTCAGCTCGTGTCTACGAGAAGGAAAGACAATGACCATGACGTTTGGTGGCTAGAGAAGCGCAAAGCCCCAGTGTTGCTGCGCCTGTGAAAGCGCTTCCAAGGAAGGGTGCTGGCTAGCAACAGCTTTCAGTGCTGGCACTTTTCATCTCTGAGCAATTGCTCGACGTTTGCAATTCCTCACCTGAGATCTCTTTAGACTGCGCGAGAGGATGAGCAGAAGAGTAGGTGGCTAGAGAAGCCCAGAGCCCCAGTGTTCTTAGGTCTACAAGAGCGCTTCCAAGGAAGGGTGCTGGCTAGCAACAGCTTTCAGTGCTGGCACTTTTCATCTCTGAGCAATTGCTCGACGTTTGCAATCTCTCACCTGAGCTCTCTTTAGACTGCGCGAGAGGATGAGCAGAAGATTAGGTGGCTAGAGAAGCCCAGAGCCCCACTGTTCTTAGGGCTACAAAAGCGCTTCCAAGGAAGGGTGCTGGCTAGCAACAGCTTTCAGTGCTGGCACTTTTCATCTCTGAGCAATTGCTCGACGTTTGCAATTTCTCAGCTCCTGTCTACGAGACGGAGAGATAGTGACCGTGACGTTTGGTGGGTAGAGAAGCGCAAAGCCCCAGTGTTGCTGCGCCTGTGAAAGCGCTTCCAAGGAAGGGTGCTGGCTAGCAACAGCTTTCAGTGCTGGCACTTTTCATCTCTGAGCAATTGCTCGACATTTGCAATTTCTCAGCTCTTATCTACGAGACGGAGAGATAGTGACCGTGACGTTTGGTGGGTAGAGAAGCGCAAAGCCCCAGTGTTGCTGCGCCTGTGAAAGCGCTTCCAAGGAAGGGTGCTGGCTAGCAAGAGCTTTCAGTGCTGGCACTTTTCATCTCTGAGCAATTGCTCGACGTTTGCAATTTCTCACCTGAGCGCTCTTTAGACTGCGCGAGAGGATGAGCAGAAGGTTAGGTGGCTAGAGAAGCCCAGAGCCCCACTGTTCTTCGGGCTACAAGAGCCTTTCCAAGGAAGGGTGCTGGCTAGCAAGAGCTTTCAGTGCTGGCACTTTTCATCTCTGAGCAATTGCTCGACGTTTGCAATTTCTCAGCTCGTGTCTACGAGACGGAGAGATAGTGATCGTGACGTTTGGTGGGTAGCCAAGCGCAAAGCCCCAGTGTTGCTGCGCCTGTGAAAGCGCTTCCAAGGAAGGGTGCTGGCTAGCAAGAGCTTTCAGTGCTGGCACTTTTCATCTCTGAGCAATTGCTCGACCTTTGCAATTTCTCCCCTGAGCTCTCTTTAGACTGCGCGAGAGGATGAGCAGAAGATGAGGTGGCTAGAGAAGCCCAGAGCTTCGGAGTTCTTAGGCCTACAAAAGCGTTTCCAAGGAAGGGTGCTGGCTAGCCACAGCTTTCAGTGCTGGCACTTTTCATCTCTGAGCAATTGCTCGACGTTTGCAATTTCTCACCTGAGCGCTCTTTAGACTGCGCGAGAGGATGAGCAGAAGGTTAGGTGGCTAGAGAAGCAAGGAGCCCCAGTGTTCTTAGGGCTACAAAAGCGCTTCCAAGGAAGGGTGCTGGCTAGCAAGAGCTTTCAGTGCTGGCACTTTTCATCTCTGAGCAATTGCTGGATGTTTGCAATTTCTCAGCTCCTGTCTACGAGACGGAGAGATAGTGACCGTGACGTTTGGTGGGTAGAGAAGCGCAAAGCCCCAGTGTTGCTGCGCCTGTGAAAGCGCTTCCAAGGAAGGGTGCTGGCTAGCAACAGCTTTCAGTGCTGGCACTTTTCATCTCTGAGCAATTGCTCGACATTTGCAATTTCTCAGCTCTTTTCTACGAGACGGAGAGATAGTGACCGTGACGTTTGGTGGGTAGAGAAGCGCAAAGCCCCAGTGTTGCTGCGCCTGTGAAAGCGCTTCCAAGGAAGGGTGCTGGCTAGCAAGAGCTTTCAGTGCTGGCACTTTTCATCTCTGAGCAATTGCTCGACGTTTGCAATTTCTCACCTGAGCGCTCTTTAGACTGCGCGAGAGGATGAGCAGAAGGTTAGGTGGCTAGAGAAGCGCAAAGCCCCAGTGTTCTTAGGCCTACAAAAGCGCTTCCAAGGAAGGGTGCTGGCTAGCAAGAGCTTTCAGTGCTGGCACTTTTCATCTCTGAGCAATTGCTCGACGTTTGCAATTTCTCACCTGAGCGCTCTTTAGACTGCGCGAGAGGATGAGCAGAAGATTAGGTGGCTAGAGAAGCCCAGAGCCCCACTGTTCTTAGGGCTACAAGAGCCTTTCCAAGGAAGGGTGCTGGCTAGCAAGAGCTTTCAGTGCTGGCACTTTTCATCTCTGAGCAATTGCTCGACGTTTGCAATTTCTCAGCTCGTGTCTACGAGACGGAGAGATAGTGATCGTGACGTTTGGTGGGTAGCCAAGCGCAAAGCCCCAGTGTTGCTGCGCCTGTGAAAGCGCTTCCAAGGAAGGGTGCTGGCTAGCAACAGCTTTCAGTGCTGGCACTTTTCATCTCTGAGCAATTGCTCGACCTTTGCAATTTCTCCCCTGAGCTCTCTTTAGACTGCGCGAGAGGATGAGCAAAAGATTAGGTGGCTAGAGAAGCCCAGAGCTTCGGAGTTCTTAGGGCTACAAAAGCGTTTCCAAGGAAGGGTGCTGGCTAGCCACAGCTTTCAGTGCTGGCACTTTTCATCTCTGAGCAATTGCTCGACGTTTGCAATTTCTCACCTGAGCGCTCTTTAGACTGCGCGAGAGGATGAGCAGAAGGTTAGGTGGCTAGAGAAGCCCAGAGCCCCAGTGTTCTTAGGGCTACAAAAGCGCTTCCAAGGAAGGGTGCTGGCTAGCAAGAGCTTTCAGTGCTGGCACTTTTCATCTCTGAGCAATTGCTGGATGTTTGCAATTTCCTACCTGAGCTCTCTTTAGACTGCGCGAGAGGATGAGCAGAAGATTAGGTGGCTAGAGAAGCCCAGAGCCCCAGTGTTCTTAGGCCTACAAAAGCGCTTCCAAGGAAGGCTGCTGGCTAGCAACAGCTTTCAGTGCTGGCACTTTTCATCTCTGAGCAATTGCTCGACGTTTGCAATTTCTCAGCTCGTGTCTACGAGAAGGAAAGACAATGACCATGACGTTTGGTGGGTAGCCAAGCGCAAAGCCCCAGTGTTGCTGCGCCTGTGAAAGCGCTTCCAAGGAAGGGTGCTGGCTAGCAACAGCTTTCAGTGCTGGCACTTTTCATCTCTGAGCAATTGCTCGACGTTTGCAATTCCTCACCTGAGATCTCTTTAGACTGCGCGAGAGGATGAGCAGAAGAGTAGGTGGCTAGAGAAGCCCAGAGCCCCAGTGTTCTTAGGTCTACAAAAGCGCTTCCAAGGAAGGGTGCTGGCTAGCAACAGCTTTCAGTGCTGGCACTTTTCATCTCTGAGCAATTGCTCGACGTTTGCAATCTCTCACCTGAGCTCTCTTTAGACTGCGCGAGAGGATGAGCAGAAGATTAGGTGGCTAGAGAAGCCCAGAGCCCCACTGTTCTTAGGGCTACAAAAGCGCTTCCAAGGAAGGGTGCTGGCTAGCAACAGCTTTCAGTGCTGGCACTTTTCATCTCTGAGCAATTGCTCGACGTTTGCAATTTCTCACCTGAGCGCTCTTTAGACTGCGCGAGAGGATGAGCAGAAGGTTAGGTGGCTAGAGAAGCGCAAAGCCCCAGTGTTCTTAGGCCTACAAAAGCGCTTCCAAGGAAGGGTGCTGGCTAGCAACAGCTTTCAGTGCTGGCACTTTTCATCTCTGAGCAATTGCTGGATGTTTGCAATTTCTTACCTGAGCTCTCTTTAGACTGCGCGAGAGGATGAGCAGAAGATTAGGTGGCTAGAGAAGCCCAGAGCCGCAGTGTTCTTAGGGCTACAAGAGCGTTTCCAAGGAAGGGTGCTGGCTAGCAACAGCTTTCAGTGCTGGCACTTTTCATCTCTGAGCAATTGCTCGACGTTTGCAATTTCTCAGCTCGTGTCTACGAGACGGAGAGATAGTGATCGTGACGTTTGGTGGGTAGCCAAGCGTAAAAGCCCCAGTGTTGCTGCGCCTGTGAAAGCGCTTCCAAGGAAGGGTGCTGGCTAGCAAGAGCTTTCAGTGCTGGCACTTTTCATCTCTGAGCAATTTCTCGACGTTTGCAATTTCTCACCTGAGCTCTCTTTAGACTGCGCGAGAGGATGAGCAGAAGATTAGGTGGCTAGAGAAGCGCAAAGCCCCAGTGTTCTTAGGGCTACAAAAGCGCTTCCAAGGAAGGGTGCTGGCTAGCGACAGCTTTCAGTGCTGGCACTTTTCATCTCTGAGCAATTGCTCGACGTTTGCAATTTCTCAGCTCGTCTCTACGAGACGGAGAGATAGTGACCGTGACGTTTGGTGGCTAGAGAAGCGCAAAGCCCCAGTGTTGCTGCGCCTGTGAAAGCGCTTCCAAGGTAGGGTGCTGGCTAGCAACAGCTTTCAGTGCTGGCACTTTTCATCTCTGAGCAATTGCTCGACGTTTGCAATTTCTCACCTGAGTGCTCTTTAGACTGCGCGAGAGGATGAGCAGAAGGTTAGGTGGCTAGAGAAGCGCAAAGCCCCAGTGTTCTTAGGCCTACAAAAGCGCTTCCAAGGAAGGGTGCTGGCTAGCAACAGCTTTCAGTGCTGGCACTTTTCATCTCTGAGCAATTGCTGGACGTTTGCAATCTCTCACCTGAGCTCTCTTTCGACTGCGCGAGAGGATGAGCAGAAGATTAGGTGGCTAGAGAAGCCCAGAGCCGCAGTGTTCTTAGGGCTACAAGAGCGTTTCCAAGGAAGGGTGCTGGCTAGCAACAGCTTTCAGTGCTGGCACTTTTCATCTCTGAGCAATTGCTCGACGTTTGCAATTTCTCAGCTCGTGTCTACGAGAAGGAAAGACAATGACCATGACGTTTGGTGGCTAGAGAAGCGCAAAGCCCCAGTGTTGCTGCGCCTGTGAAAGCGCTTCCAAGGAAGGGTGCTGGCTAGCAACAGCTTTCAGTGCTGGCACTTTTCATCTCTGAGCAATTGCTCGACGTTTGCAATTTCTCACCTGAGATCTCTTTAGACTGCGCGAGAGGATGAGCAGAAGAGTAGGTGGCTAGAGAAGCGCAAAGCCCCAGTGTTCTTAGGGCTACAAAAGCACTTCCAAGGAAGGGTGCTGGCTAGCAACAGCTTTCAGTGCTGGCACTTTTCATCTCTGAGCAATTGCTCGACGTTTGCAATTTCTCACCTGAGCTCTCTTTAGACTGCGCGAGAGGATGAGCAGAAGATTAGGTGGCTAGAGAAGCGCAAAGCCCCAGTGTTCTTAGGGCTACAAAAGCGCTTCCAAGGAAGGGTGCTGGCTAGCAACAGCTTTCAGTGCTGGCACTTTTCATCTCTGAGCAATTGCTCGACGTTTGCAATTTCTCAGCTCGTGTCTACGAGAAGGAAAGACAATGACCATGACGTTTGGTGGCTAGAGAAGCGCAAAGCCCCAGTGTTGCTGCGCCTGTGCAAGCGCTTCCAAGGAAGGGTGCTGGCTAGCAACAGCTTTCAGTGCTGGCACTTTTCATCTCTGAGCAATTACTCGACGTTTGCAATTCCTCACCTGAGATCTCTTTAGACTGCGCGAGAGGATGAGCAGAAGAGTAGGTGGCTGGAGAAGCCCAGAGCCCCAGTGTTCTCAGGGCTACAAGAGCGCTTCCAAGGAAGGGTGCTGGCTAGCAACAGCTTTCAGTGCTGGCACTTTTCATCTCTGAGCAATTGCTCGACATTTGCAATCTCTCACCTGAGCTCTCTTTAGACTGCGCGAGAGGATGAGCAGAAGATTAGGTGGCTAGAGAAGCCCAGAGCCCCAGTGTTCTTAGGCCTACAAAAGCGCTTCCAAGGAAGGGTGCTGGCTAGCAACAGCTTTCAGTGCTGGCACTTTTCATCTCTGAGCAATTGCTCGACGTTTGCAATTTCTCAGCTCGTGTCTATGAGACGGAAAGAGAATGACCGTGATGTTTGGTGGGTAGAGAAGCGCAAAGCCCGAGTGTTGCTGCGCCTGTGAAAGCGCTTCCAAGGAAGGGTGCTGGCTAGCAACAGCTTTCAGTGCTGGCACTTTTCATCTCTGAGCAATTGCTCGACGTTTGCAATTTCTCAGCTCGTGTCTATGAGACGGAGAGATAGTGATCGTGACGTTTGGTGGGTAGCCAAGCGCAAAGCCCCAGTGTTGCTGCGCCTGTGAAAGCGCTTCCAAGGAAGGGTGCTGGCTAGCAAGAGCTTTCAGTGCTGGCACTTTTCATCTCTGAGCAATTGCTCGACGTTTGCAATTTCTCACCTGAGCTCTCTTTAGACTGCACGAGAGGATGAGCAGAAGATTAGGTGGCTAGAGAAGCCCAGAGCTTCGGAGTTCTTAGGGCTACAAAAGTGTTTCCAAGGAAGGGTGCTGGCTAGCCACAGCTTTCAGTGCTGGCACTTTTCATCTCTGAGCAATTGCTCGACGTTTGCAATTTCTCAGCTCTTATCTACCAGACAGAGAGATAGTGACCGTGAGGTTTGGTGGGTAGAGAAGCGCAAAGCCCCAGTGTTGCTGCGCCTGTGAAAGCGCTTCCAAGGAAGGGTGCTGGCTAGCAACAGCTTTCAGTGCTGGCACTTTTCATCTCTGAGCAATTGCTCGACGTTTGCAATTTCTCACCTGAGCGCTCTTTAGACTGCGCGAGAGGATGAGCAGAAGGTTAGGTGGCTAGAGAAGCCCAGAGCCCCAGTGTTCTTAGGCCTACAAAAGCGCTTCCAAGGAAGGGTGCTGGCTAGCAACAGCTTTCAGTGCCGGCACTTTTCATCTCTGAGCAATTGCTGGATGTTTGCAATTTCTCACCTGACCTCTCTTTAGACTGCGCGAGAGGATGAGCAGAAGATTAGGTGGCTAGAGAAGCCCAGAGCCCCACTGTTCTTAGGCCTACAAAAGCGCTTCCAAGGAAGGGTGCTGGCTAGCCACAGCTTTCAGTGCTGGCACTTTTCATGTTTGAGTAATTGCTCGACGTTTGCAATTTCTAAGCTCTTATCTACGAGACAGAGAGATAGTGACCGTGACGTTTGGTGGCTAGAGAAGCGCAAAGCCCCAGTGTTGCTGCGCCTGTGAAAGCGCTTCCAAGGAAGGGTGCTGGCTAGCAACAGCTTTCAGTGCTGGCACTTTTCATCTCTGAGCAATTGCTCGACGTTTGCAATTTCTCACCTGAGCTCTCTTTTGACTGCGCGAGAGGATGAGCAGAAGATTAGGTGGCTAGAGAAGCCCAGAGCCCCACTGTTCTTAGGCCTACAAAAGCGCTTCCAAGGAAGGCTGCTGGCTAGCAACAGCTTTCAGTGCTGGCACTTTTCATCTCTGAGCAATTGCTCAACGTTTGCAATTTCTCAGCTCGTGTCTACGAGAAGGAAAGACAATGACCATGACGTTTGGTGGCTAGAGAAGCGCAAAGCCCCAGTGTTGCTGCGCCTGTGAAAGCGCTTCCAAGGAAGGGTGCTGGCTAGCAACAGCTTTCAGTGCTGGCACTTTTCATCTCTGAGCAATTGCTCGACGTTTGCAATTTCTCACCTGAGATCTCTTTAGACTGCGCGAGAGGATGAGCAGAAGAGTAGGTGGCTAGAGAAGCCCAGAGCCCCAGTGTTCTTAGGGCTACAAAAGCACTTCCAAGGAAGGGTGCTGGCTAGCAACAGCTTTAAGTGCTGGCACTTTTCATCTCTGAGCAATTGCTCGACTTTTGCAATCTCTCACCTGAGCTCTCTTTAGACTGCGCGAGAGGATGAGCAGAAGATTAGGTGGCTAGAGAAGCCCAGAGCCCCACTGTTCTTAGGGCTACAAAAGCGCTTCCAAGGAAGGGTGCTGGCTAGCAAGAGCTTTCAGTGCTGGCACTTTTCATCTCTGAGCAATTGCTCGACGTTTGCAATTTCTCAGCTCGTGTCTACGAGACGGAGAGATAGTGATCGTGACGTTTGGTGGGTAGCCAAGCGCAAAGCCCCAGTGTTGCTGCGCCTGTGAAAGCGCTTCCAAGGAAGGGTGCTGGCTAGCAACAGCTTTCAGTGCTGGCACTTTTCATCTCTGAGCAATTGCTCGACGTTTGCAATTTCTCACCTGAGCGCTCTTTAGACTGCGCGAGAGGATGAGCAGAAGATTAGGTGGCTAGAGAAGCCCAGAGCCCCAGTGTTCTTAGGCCTACAAAAGCGCTTCCAAGGAAGGCTGTGGCTAGCCACAGCTTTCAGTGCTGGCACTTTTCATCTCTGAGCAATTGCTCGACGTTTGCAATTTCTCAGCTCTTATCTACGAGACGGAGAGATAGTGACCGTGACGTTTGGTGGGTAGAGAAGCGCAAAGCCCCAGTGTTGCTGCGCCTGTGAAAGCGCTTCCAAGGAAGGGTGCTGGCTAGCAAGAGCTTTCAGTGCTGGCACTTTTCATCTCTGAGCAATTGCTCGACGTTTGCAATTTCTCACCTGAGCTCTCTTTAGACTGCGCAAGAGGATGAGCAGAAGAGTAGGTGGCTAGAGAAGCCCAGAGCCCCACTGTTCTTAGGCCTACAAAAGCGCTTCCAAGGAAGGGTGCTGGCTAGCAACAGCTTTCAGTGCTGGCACTTTTCATCTCTGAGCAATTGCTCGACGTTTGCAATTTCTCAGCTCGTGTCTACGAGAAGGAAAGACAATGACCATGACGTTTGGTGGGTAGAGAAGCGCAAAGCCCCAGTGTTGCTGCGCCTGTGAAAGCGCTTCCAAGGAAGGGTGCTGGCTAGCAACAGCTTTCAGTGCTGGCACTTTTCATCTCTGAGCAATTGCTCGACGTTTGCAATTTCTCACCTGAGCTCTCTTTAGACTGCGCGAGAGGATGAGCAGAAGATTAGGTGGCTAGAGAAGCCAGAAGCCCCAGTGTTCTTAGGGCTACAAAAGCGCTTCCAAGGAAGGGTGCTGGCTAGCAACAGCTTTCAGTGCTGGCACTTTTCATCTCTGAGCAATTGCTCGACGTTTGCAATTTCTCAGCTCGTGTCTACGAGACGGAGAGATAGTGATCGTGACGTTTGGTGGGTAGCCAAGCGCAAAGCCCCAGTGTTGCTGCGCCTGTGAAAGCGCTTCCAAGGAAGGGTGCTGGCTAGCAACAGCTTTCAGTGCTGGCACTTTTCATCTCTGAGCAATTGCTCGACGTTTGCAATTTCTCACCTGAGCTCTCTTTAGAGTGCGCGAGAGGATGAGCAGAAGGTTAGGTGGCTAGAGAAGCGCAAAGCCCCAGTGTTCTTAGGCCTACAAAAGCGCTTCCAAGGAAGGGTGCTGGCTAGCAACAGCTTTCAGTGCTGGCACTTTTCATCTCTGAGCAATTGCTCGACGTTTGCAATTTCTCAGCTCGTGTCTACGAGACGGAGAAATAGTGATCGTGACGTTTGGTGGGTAGCCAAGCGCAAAGCCCCAGTGTTGCTGCGCCTGTGAAAGCGCTTCCAAGGAAGGGTGCTGGCTAGCAACAGCTTTCAGTGCTGGCACTTTTCATCTCTGAGCAATTGCTCGACGTTTGCAATTTTTCAGCTCTTATCTACGAGACGGAGAGATAGTGACCGTGACGTTTGGTGGGTAGAGAAGCGCAAAGCCCCAGTGTTGCTGCGCCTGTGAAAGCGCTTCCAAGGAAGGGTGCTGGCTAGCAACAGCTTTCAGTGCTGGCACTTTTCATCTCTGAGCAATTGCTGGACGTTTGCAATTTCTCACCTGAGCTCTCTTTCGACTGGGCGAGAGGATGAGCAGAAGATGAGGTGGCTAGAGAAGCCCAGAGCCCCACTGTTCTTAGGGCTACAAGAGCGTTTCCAAGGAAGGGTGCTGGCTAGCAACAGCTTTCAGTGCTGGCACTTTTCATCTCTGAGCAATTGCTCGACGTTTGCAATTTCTCACCTGAGCTCTCTTTAGACTGCGCGAGAGGATGAGCAGAAGATTAGGTGGCTAGAGAAGCACAGAGCCCCACTGTTCTTAGGCCTACAAAAGCGCTTCCAAGGAAGGGTGCTGGCTAGCAACAGCTTTCAGTGCTGGCACTTTTCATCTCTGAGCAATTGCTCGACGTTTGCAATTTCTCAGCTCGTGTCTATGAGACGGAAAGAGAATGACCGTGATGTTTGGTGGCTAGAGAAGCGCAAAGCCCGAGTGTTGCTGCGCCTGTGAAAGCGCTTCCAAGGAAGGGTGCTGGCTAGCAACAGCTTTCAGTGCTGGCACTTTTCATCTCTGAGCAATTGCTCGACGTTTGCAATTTCTCAGCTCGTGTCTACGAGACGGAGAGATAGTGATCGTGACGTTTGGTGGGTAGCCAAGCGCAAAGCCCCAGTGTTGCTGCGCCTGTGAAAGCGCTTCCAAGGAAGGGTGCTGGCTAGCAACAGCTTTCAGTGCTGGCACTTTTCATCTCTGAGCAATTGCTCGACGTTTGCAATTCCTCACCTGAGCTCTCTTTAGACTGCACGAGAGGATGAGCAAAAGATTAGGTGGCTAGAGAAGCCCAGAGCTTCGGAGTTCTTAGGGCTACAAAAGCGTTTCCAAGGAAGGGTGCTGGCTAGCAACAGCTTTCAGTGCTGGCACTTTTCATCTTTGAGCAATTGCTCGACGTTTGCAATTTCTCAGCTCGTGTCTACGAGACGGAGAGATAGTGACCGTGACGTTTGGTGGGTAGAGAAGCGCAAAGCCCCAGTGTTGCTGCGCCTGTGAAAGCGCTTCCAAGGAAGGGTGCTGGCTAGCAACAGCTTTCAGTGCTGGCACTTTTCATCTCTGAGCAATTGCTCGACGTTTGCAATTTCTCACCTGAGCTCTCTTTAGACTGCGCGAGAGGATGAGCAGAAGATTAGGTGGCTAGAGAAGCCCAGAGCCCCACTGTTCTTAGGCCTACAAAAGCGCTTCCAAGGAAGGGTGCTGGCTAGCAACAGCTTTCAGTGCTGGCACTTTTCATCTCTGAGCAATTGCTCGACGTTTGCAATTTCTCAGCTCGTGTCTATGAGACGGAAAGAGAATGACCGTGATGTTTGGTGGCTAGAGAAGCGCAAAGCCCGAGTGTTGCTGCGCCTGTGAAAGCGCTTCCAAGGAAGGGTGCTGGCTAGCAACAGCTTTCAGTGCTGGCACTTTTCATCTCTGAGCAATTGCTCGACGTTTGCAATTTCTCAGCTCGTGTCTACGAGACGGAGAGATAGTGATCGTGACGTTTGGTGGGTAGCCAAGCGCAAAGCCCCAGTGTTGCTGCGCCTGTGAAAGCGCTTCCAAGGAAGGGTGCTGGCTAGCAACAGCTTTCAGTGCTGGCACTTTTCATCTCTGAGCAATTGCTGGACGTTTGCAATTTCTCACCTGAGCTCTCTTTAGACTGCACGAGAGGATGAGCAAAAGATTAGGTGGCTAGAGAAGCCCAGAGCTTCGGAGTTCTTAGGGCTACAAAGGCGTTTCCAAGGAAGGGTGCTGGCTAGCAACAGCTTTCAGTGCTGGCACTTTTCATCTTTGAGCAATTGCTCGACGTTTGCAATTTCTCAGCTCTTATCTACGAGACGGAGAGATAGTGACCGTGACGTTTGGTGGGTAGAGAAGCGCAAAGCCCCAGTGTTGCTGCGCCTGTGAAAGCGCTTCCAAGGAAGGGTGCTGGCTAGCAACAGCTTTCAGTGCTGGCACTTTTCATCTCTGAGCAATTGCTCGACGTTTGCAATTTCTCACCTGAGCTCTCTTTAGACTGCGCGAGAGGATGAGCAGAAGATTAGGTGGCTAGAGAAGCCCAGAGCCCCAGTGTTCTTAGGCCTACAAAAGCGCTTCCAAGGAAGGGTGCTGGCTAGCAACAGCTTTCAGTGCTGGCACTTTTCATCTCTGAGCAATTGCTGGACGTTTGCAATTTCTCACCTGAGCTCTCTTTAGACTGCGCGAGAGGATGAGCAGAAGGTTAGGTGGCTAGAGAAGCGCAAAGCCCCAGTGTTCTTAGGCCTACAAAAGCGCTTCCAAGGAAGGGTGCTGGCTAGCAAGAGCTTTCAGTGCTGGCACTTTTCATCTCTGAGCAATTGCTCGACGTTTGCAATTTCTCAGCTCGTGTCTACGAGACGGAGAGATAGTGATCGTGACGTTTGGTGGGTAGCCAAGCGCAAAGCCCCAGTGTTGCTGCGCCTGTGAAAGCGCTTCCAAGGAAGGGTGCTGGCTAGCAACAGCTTTCAGTGCTGGCACTTTTCATCTCTGAGCAATTGCTCGACGTTTGCAATTTCTCACTTGAGCTCTCTTTAGACTGCGCGAGAGGATGAGCAAAAGATTAGGTGGCTAGAGAATCCCAGAGCTTCGGAGTTCTTAGGGCTACAAAAGCGTTTCCAAGGAAGGGTGCTGGCTAGCAACAGCTTTCAGTGCTGGCACTTTTCATCTCTGAGCAATTGCTCGACGTTTGCAATTTCTCAGCTCGTGTCTACGAGACGGAGAGATAGTGACCGTGACGTTTGGTGGGTAGAGAAGCGCAAAGCCCCAGTGTTGCTGCGCCTCTGAAAGCGCTTCCAAGGAAGGGTGCTGGCTAGCAAGAGCTTTCAGTGCTGGCACTTTTCATCTCTGAGCAATTGCTCGACGTTTGCAATTTCTCACCTGAGCTCTCTTTAGACTGCACGAGAGGATGAGCAGAAGATTAGGTGGCTAGAGAAGCCCAGAGCCCCACTGTTCTTAGGGCTACAAGAGCGTTTCCATGGAAGGGTGCTGGCTAGCAACAGCTTTCAGTGCTGGCACTTTTCATCTCTGAGCAATTGCTCGACGTTTGCAATTTCTCAGCTCGTGTCTACGAGACGGAGAGATAGTGATCGTGACGTTTGGTGGGTAGCCAAGCGCAAAGCCCCAGTGTTGCTGCGCCTGTGAAAGCGCTTCCAAGGAAGGGTGCTGGCTAGCAACAGCTTTCAGTGCTGGCACTTTTCATCTCTGAGCAATTGCTCGACGTTTGCAATTTCTCACCTGAGCTCTCTTTAGACAGCACGAGAGGATGAGCAAAATATTAGGTGGCTAGAGAAGCCCAGGCCTTCGGAGTCCTTAGGGCTACAAAAGCGCTTCCAAGGAAGGGTGCTGGCTAGCAACAGCTTTCAGTGCTGGCACTTTTCATCTCTGAGCAATTGTTCGACATTTGCAATTTTTCAGCTCTTATCTATGAGACGGAGAGATAGTGACCGTGACGTTTGGTGGGTAGAGAAGCGCAAAGCCCCAGTGTTGCTGCGCCTGTGAAAGCGCTTCCAAGGAAGGGTGCTGGCTAGCAACAGCTTTCAGTGCTGGCACTTTTCATCTCTGAGCAATTGCTCGACGTTTGCAATTTCTCACCTGAGCTCTCTTTAGACTGCGCGAGAGGATGAGCGGAAGGTTAGGTGGCTAGAGAAGCCCAGAGCCCCACTGTTCTTAGGCCTACAAAAGCGCTTCCAAGGAAGGGTGCTGGCTAGCAAGAGCTTTCAGTGCTGGCACTTTTCATCTCTGAGCAATTGCTGGATGTTTGCAATTTCTCAGCTCGTGTCTACGAGACAGAGAGATAGTGACCGTGATGTTTGGTGGCTAGAGAAGCGCAAAGCCCCAGTGTTGCTGCGCCTGTGAAAGCGCTTCCAAGGAAGGGTGCTGGCTAGCAACAGCTTTCAGTGCTGGCACTTTTCATCTCTGAGCAATTGCTCGACGTTTGCAATTTCTCACCTGAGCTCTCTTTAGACTGCGCGAGAGGATGAGCAGAAGATTAGGTGGCTAGAGAAGCCCAGAGCCCCAGTGTTCTTAGGCCTACAAAAGCGCTTCCAAGGAAGGGTGCTGGCTAGCAACAGCTTTCAGTGCTGGCACTTTTCATCTCTGAGCAATTGCTGGATGTTTGCAATTTCTCAGCTCGTGTCTACGAGACAGAGAGATAGTGACCGTGACGTTTGGTGGGTAGAGAAGCGCAAAGCCCCAGTGTTGCTGCGCCTGTGAAAGCGCTTCCAAGGAAGGGTGCTGGCTAGCAAGAGCTTTCAGTGCTGGCACTTTTCATCTCTGAGCAATTGCTCGACGTTTGCAATTTCTCACCTGAGCTCTCTTTAGACTGCGCGAGAGGATGAGCAGAAGATTAGGTGGCTAGAGAAGCCCAGAGCCCCAGTGTTCTTAGGCCTACAAAAGCGCTTCCAAGGAAGGGTGCTGGCTAGCAAGAGCTTTCAGTGCTGGCACTTTTCATCTCTGAGCAATTGCTCGACGTTTGCAATTTCTCAGCTCGTGTCTACGAGACAGAGAGATAGTGACCGTGATGTTTGGTGGCTAGAGAAGCGGAAAGCCCCAGTGTTGCTGCACCTGTGAAAGCGCTTCCAAGGAAGGGTGCTGGCTAGCAACAGCTTTCAGTGCTGGCACTTTT
This sequence comes from Sarcoramphus papa, assembly GCA_037962945.1. Taxonomy (NCBI): domain Eukaryota; kingdom Metazoa; phylum Chordata; class Aves; order Accipitriformes; family Cathartidae; genus Sarcoramphus; species Sarcoramphus papa. The sequence continues at coordinate 98,451,525 of CM075586.1, forward strand.
CATCTCTGAGCAATTGCTCGACGTTTGCAATTTCTCCCCTGAGCTCTCTTTAGACTGCGCGAGAGGATGAGCAGAAGATTAGGTGGCTAGAGAAGCCCAGAGCCCCAGTGTTCTTAGGGCTACAAAAGCGCATCCAAGGAAGGGTGCTGGCTAGCAAGAGCTTTCAGTGCTGGCACTTTTCATCTCTGAGCAATTGCTCGACGTTTGCAATTTCTCACCTGAGCTCTCTTTAGACTGCGCGAGAGGATGAGCTGAAGAGTAGGTGGCTAGAGAAGCCCAGAGCCCCAGTGTTCTTAGGCCTACAAAAGCGCTTCCAAGGAAGGGTGCTGGCTAGCAACAGCTTTCAGTGCTGGCACTTTTCATCTCTGAGCAATTGCTGGACGTTTGCAATTTCTCACCTGAGCTCTCTTTAGACTGCGCGAGAGGATGAGCAGAAGAGTAGGTGGCTAGAGAAGCCCAGAGCTCCAGTGTTCTTATTCCTACAAAAGCGCTTCCAAGGAAGGGTGCTGGCTAGCAAGAGCTTTCAGTGCTGGCACTTTTCATCTCTGAGCAATTGCTCGACGTTTGCAATTTCTCAGCTCGTGTCTACGAGACAGAGAGAGAGTGACCGTGACGTTTGGTGGCTAGAGAAGCGGAAAGCCCCAGTGTTGCTGCGCCTGTGAAAGCGCTTCCAAGGAAGGCTGCTGGCTAGCAAGAGCTTTCAGTGCTGGCACTTTTCATCTCTGAGCAATTGCTCGACGTTTGCAATTTCTCACCTGAGCTCTCTTTAGACTGCGCGAGAGGATGAGCAGAAGATTAGGTGGCTAGAGAAGCACAGAGCCCCACTGTTCTTAGGGCTACAAGAGCGTTTCCAAGGAAGGGTGCTGGCTAGCAAGAGCTTTCAGTGCTGGCACTTTTCATCTCTGAGCAATTGCTCGACGTTTGCAATTTCTCAGCTCGTGTCTACGAGACGGATAGAGAATGACCATGACGTTTGGTGGCTAGAGAAGCGCAAAGCCCCAGTGTTGCTGCGCCTGTGAAAGCGCTTCCAAGGAAGGGTGCTGGCTAGCAACAGCTTTCAGTGCTGGCACTTTTCATCTCTGAGCAATTGCTCGACGTTTGCAATCTCTCACCTGAGCTCTCTTTAGACTGCGCGAGAGGATGAGCAGAAGATTAGGTGGCTAGAGAAGCCCAGAGCCCCACTGTTCTTAGGGCTACAAAAGCGCTTCCAAGGAAGGGTGCTGGCTAGCAACAGCTTTCAGTGCTGGCACTTTTCATCTCTGAGCAATTGCTGGATGTTTGCAATTTCTCACCTGAGCTCTCTTTAGACTGCGCGAGAGGATGAGCAGAAGATTAGGTGGCTAGAGAAGCCCAGAGCCCCAGTGTTCTTAGGGCTACAAAACCACTTCCAAGGAAGGGTGCTGGCTAGCAACAGCTTTCAGTGCTAGCACTTTTCATCTCTGAGCAATTGCTGGACGTTTCCAATTTCACAGCTCGTGTCTACGAGACGGAAAGAGAATTACCGTGATGTTTGGTGGGTAGAGTAGCGCAAAGCCCCAGTGTTGCTGCGCCTGTGAAAGCGCTTCCAAGGAAGTGTGCTGGCTAGCAACAGCTTTCAGTGCTGCCACTTTTCATCTCTGAGCAATTGCTCGACGTTTGCAACTTCTCACCTGAGCTCTCTTTAGACTGCACAAGAGGATGAGCAGAAGATTAGGTGGCTAGAGAAGCCCAGAGCCCCAGTGTTCTTAGGGCTACAAAAGCGCTTCCAAGGAAGGCTGCTGGCTAGCCACAGCTTTCAGTGCTGCCACTTTTCATCTCTGAGCAATTGCTTGACGTTTGCAATTTCTCAGCTCGTGTCTACGAGACAGAGAGATAGTGACCGTGACGTTTGGTGGGTAGAGAAGCGCAAAGCCCCAGTGTTGCTGCGCCTGTGAAAGCGCTTCCAAGGAAGGGTGCTGGCTAGCAACAGCTTTCAGTGCTGGCACTTTTCATCTCTGAGCAATTGCTCGACGTTTGCAATTTCTCAGCTCGTGTCTACGAGACGGACAGATAGTGACCGTGATGTTTGGTGGGTAGAGAAGCGCAAAGCCCCAGTGTTGCTGCGCCTCTGAAAGCGCTTCCAAGGAAGGGTGCTGGCTAGCAACAGCTTTCAGTGCTGGCACTTTTCATCTCTGAGCAATTGCTGGACGTTTGCAATTTCTCACCTGAGCTCTCTTTAGAGTGCGCGAGAGGATGAGCAGAAGATTAGGTGGCTAGAGAAGACCAGAGCCCCAGTGTTCTTAGGCCTCCAAAAGCGCTTCCAAGGAAGGGTGCTGGCTAGCAACAGCTTTCAGTGCTGGCACTTTTCATCTCTGAGCAATTGCTCGACGTTTGCAATCTCTCACCTGAGCTCTCTTTAGACTGCGCGAGAGGATGAGCAGAAGATTAGGTGGCTAGAGAAGCCCAGAGCCCCAGTGTTCTTAGGGCTACAAAAGCGCTTCCAAGGAAGGGTGCTGGCTAGCAACAGCTTTCAGTGCTGGCACTTTTCATCTCTGAGCAATTGCTCGACGTTTGCAATTTCTCAGCTCCTGTCTACGAGACGGAGAGATAGTGATCGTGACGTTTGGTGGGTAGCCAAGCGCAAAGCCCCAGTGTTGCTGCGCCTGTGAAAGCGCTTCCAAGGAAGGGTGCTGGCTAGCAACAGCTTTCAGTGCTGGCACTTTTCATCTCTGAGCAATTGCTGGACGTTTGCAATTTCTCCCCTGAGCTCTCTTTAGAGAGCGCGAGAGGATGAGCAGAAGAGTAGGTGGCTAGAGAAGCCCAGAGCCCCAGTGTTCTTAAGCCTAAAAAAGCGCTTCCAAGGAAGGGTGCTGGCTAGCAAGAGCTTTCAGTGCTGGCACTTTTCATCTCTGAGCAATTGCTCGACGTTTGCAATTTCTCAGCTCGTGTCTACGAGACGGAGAGATAGTGACCGTGACGTTTGGTGGCTAGAGAAGCGCAAAGCCCCAGTGTTGCTGCGCCTGTGAAAGCGCTTCCAAGGAAGGGTGCTGGCTAGCAACAGCTTTCAGTGCTGGCACTTTTCATCTCTGAGCAATTGCTCGACGTTTGCCATCTCTCACCTGAGCTCTCTTTAGACTGCGCGAGAGGATGAGCAGAAGAGTAGGTGGCTAGAGAAGCCCAGAGCCCCAGTGTTCTTAGGCCTACAAAAGCGCTTCCAAGGAAGGGTGCCGGCTAGCAACAGCTTTCAGTGCTGGCACTTTTCATCTCTGAGCAATTGCGCGACGTTTGCAATTTCTCACCTGACCTCTCTTTAGAGTGCGCGAGAGGATGAGCAGAAGATTAGGTGGCTAGAGAAGCCCAAAGCCCCAGGGTTCTTAGGCCTACAAAAGCGCTTCCAAGGAAGGGTGCTGGCTAGCAACAGCTTTCAGTGCTGGCACTTTTCATCTCTGAGCAATTGCTCGACGTTTGCAATTTCTCAACTCGTGTCTACGAGACGGAAAGTGATAGTGACCGTGACGTTTGGTTGGTAGAGAAGCGCAAAGCCCCAGTGTTGCTGCGCCTGTGAAAGCGCTTCCGAGGAAGGCTGCTGGCTAGCCACAGCTTTCAGTGCTGGCACTTTTCATCTCTGAGCAATTGCTGGACGTTTGCAATTTCTCACCTGAGCTCTCTTTCGACTGCGCGAGAGGATGAGCAGAAGATTAGGTGGCTAGAGAAGCCCAGAGCCCCAGTGTTCTTAGGCCTACAAGAGCATTTCCAAGGAAGGGTGCTGGCTAGCAACAGCTTTCAGTGCTGGCACTTTTCATCTCTGAGCAATTGCTCGACGTTTGCAATTTCTCAGCTCGTGTCTACGAGATGGAGAGATAGTGACCGTGACGTTTGGTGGGTAGAGAAGCGCAAAGCCCCAGTGTTGCTGCGCCTCTGAAAGCGCTTCCAAGGAAGGGTGCTGGCTAGCAACAGCTTTCAGTGCTGGCACTTTTCATCTCTGAGCAATATTTCGACGTTTGCAATTTCTCACCTGAGCTCTCTTTAGACTGCGCGAGAGGATGAGCAGAAGATTAGGTGGCTAGAGAAGCCCAGAGCCCCAGTGTTCTTAGGGCTACAAAAGCGCTTCCAAGGAAGGGTGCTGGCTAGCAACAGCTTTCAGTGCTGGCACTTTTCATCTCTGAGCAATTGCTCGACGTTTGCAATTTCTCAACTCGTGTCTACGAGAAGGAAGGAGAATGACCGTGACGTTTGGTGGGTAGAGAAGCGCAAAGCCCCAGTGTTGCTGCACCTGTGAAGGCGCTTCCAAGGAAGGGTGCTGGCTAGCAACAGCTTTCAGTGCTGGCACTTTTCATCTCTGAGCAATTGCTCGACGTTTGCAATTTCTCACCTGAGCTCTCTTTAGACTGCGCGAGAGGATGAGCAGAAGATTAGGTGGCTAGAGAAGCCCAGAGCCCCAGGGTTCTTAGGCCTACAAGAGCATTTCCAAGGAAGGGTGCTGGCTAGCAACAGCTTTCAGTGCTGGCACTTTTCATCTCTGAGCAATTGCTCGACGTTTGCAATTTCTCAACTCGTGTCTACGAGACGGACAGAGAGTGACCGTGACGTTTGGTGGCTAGAGAAGCGCAAAGCACCAGTGTTGCTGCGCCTGTGAAAGCGCTTCCAAGGAAGGGTGCTGGCTAGCAACAGCTTTCAGTGCTGGCACTTTTCATCTCTGAGCAATTGCTCGACGTTTGCAATTTCTCACCTGAGCTCTCTTTAGACTGCGCGAGAGGATGAGCAGAAGATTAGGTGGCTACAGAAGCGCAAAGCCCCAGTGTTCTAAGGCCTACAAAAGCACTTCCAAGGAAGGGTGCTGGCTAGCAACAGCTTTCAGTGCTGGCACTTTTCATCTCTGAGCAATTGCTCGACGTTTGCCATCTCTCACCTGAGCTCTCTTTAGACTGCGCTAGAGGATGAGCAGAAGATAAGGTGGCTAGAGAAGCCCAGAGCCCCAGTGTTCTTAGGCCTACAAAAGCGCTTCCAAGGAAGGGTGCCGGCTAGCAACAGCTTTCAGTGCTGGCACTTTTCATCTCTGAGCAATTGCTCGACGTTTGCAATTTCTCACCTGACCTCTCTTTAGAGTGCGCGAGAGGATGAGCAGAAGATTAGGTGGCTAGAGAAGCCCAAAGCCCCAGGGTTCTTAGGCCTACAAAAGCGCTTCCAAGGAAGGGTGCTGGCTAGCAACAGCTTTCAGTGCTGGCACTTTTCATCTCTGAGCAATTGCTCGACGTTTGCAATTTCTCAACTCGTGTCTACGAGACGGAAAGTGATAGTGACCGTGACGTTTGGTTGGTAGAGAAGCGCAAAGCCCCAGTGTTGCTGCGCCTGTGAAAGCGCTTCCGAGGAAGGCTGCTGGCTAGCCACAGCTTTCAGTGCTGGCACTTTTCATCTCTGAGCAATTGCTGGACGTTTGCAATTTCTCACCTGAGCTCTCTTTCGACTGCGCGAGAGGATGAGCAGAAGATTAGGTGGCTAGAGAAGCCCAGAGCCCCAGTGTTCTTAGGCCTACAAGAGCATTTCCAAGGAAGGGTGCTGGCTAGCAACAGCTTTCAGTGCTGGCACTTTTCATCTCTGAGCAATTGCTCAACGTTTGCAATTTCTCAGCTCGTGTCTACGAGATGGAGAGATAGTGACCGTGACGTTTGGTGGGTAGAGAAGCGCAAAGCCCCAGTGTTGCTGCGCCTCTGAAAGCGCTTCCAAGGAAGGGTGCTGGCTAGCAACAGCTTTCAGTGCTGGCACTTTTCATCTCTGAGCAATATTTCGACGTTTGCAATTTCTCACCTGAGCTCTCTTTAGACTGCGCGAGAGGATGAGCAGAAGATTAGGTGGCTAGAGAAGCCCAGAGCCCCAGTGTTCTTAGGGCTACAAAAGCGCTTCCAAGGAAGGGTGCTGGCTAGCAACAGCTTTCAGTGCTGGCACTTTTCATCTCTGAGCAATTGCTCGACGTTTGCAATTTCTCAACTCGTGTCTACGAGAAGGAAGGAGAATGACCGTGACGTTTGGTGGGTAGAGAAGCGCAAAGCCCCAGTGTTGCTGCACCTGTGAAGGCGCTTCCAAGGAAGGGTGCTGGCTAGCAACAGCTTTCAGTGCTGGCACTTTTCATCTCTGAGCAATTGCTCGACGTTTGCAATTTCTCACCTGAGCTCTCTTTAGACTGCGCGAGAGGATGAGCAGAAGATTAGGTGGCTAGAGAAGCCCAGAGCCCCACTGTTCTTAGGCCTACAAGAGCATTTCCAAGGAAGGGTGCTGGCTAGCAACAGCTTTCAGTGCTGGCACTTTTCATCTCTGAGCAATTGCTCGACGTTTGCAATTTCTCAACTCGTGTCAACGAGACGGACAGAGAGTGACCGTGACGTTTGGTGGCTAGAGAAGCGCAAAGCACCAGTGTTGCTGCCCCTGTGAAAGCGCTTCCAAGGAAGGGTGCTGGCTAGCAACAGCTTTCAGTGCTGGCACTTTTCATCTCTGAGCAATTGCTCGACGTTTGCCATCTCTCACCTGAGCTCTCTTTAGACTGCGCGAGAGGATGAGCAGAAGATTAGGTGGCTAGAGAAGCCCAGAGCCCCAGTGTTCTAAGGCCTACAAAAGCACTTCCAAGGAAGGGTGCTGGCTAGCAACAGCTTTCAGTGCTGGCACTTTTCATCTCTGAGCAATTGCTCGACGTTTGCAATTTCTCACCTGACCTCTCTTTAGACTGCGCGAGAGGATGAGCAGAAGATTAGGTTGCTAGAGAAGCCCAGAGCCCCAATGATCTTAGGCCTACAAAAGCACTTCCAAGGAAGGGTGCTGGCTAGCAACAGCTTGCAGTGCTGGCACTTTTCATCTCTGAGCAATTGCTCGACGTTTGCAATTTCTCAGCTCTTATCTACGAGACGGAAATAGAATGACCGTGACGTTTGGTGGCTAGAGAAGCGCAAAGCCCCAGTGTTGCTGTGCCTGTGAAAGCGCTTCCAAGGAAGGGTGCTGGCTAGCAACAGCTTTCAGTGCTGGCACATTTCATCTCTGAGCAATTTGTGGACATTTGCAGTTTCTCACCTGAGCTGTCTTTCGACTGCGCGAGAGGATGAGCAGAAGATTAGGTGGCTAGAGAAGCCCAGAGCCCCAGTGTTCTTAGGCCTAAAAAAGCGCTTCCAAGGAAGGGTGCTGGCTAGCAACAGCTTTCAGTGCTGGCTCTTTTCATCTCTGAGAAATTGCTCGACGTTTGCAGTTTCTCACCTGAGCTCTCTTTAGACTGCGCGAGAGGATGAGCAGAAGATTAGGTGGCTAGAGAAGCCCAGAGCCCCAGTGTTCTTAGGGCTACAAAAGCGCTTCCAAGGAAGGGTGCTGGCTAGCAACAGCTTTCAGTGCTGGCACTTTTCATCTCTGAGCAATTGCTCGACGTTTGCAATTTCTCAGCTCGTCTCTACGAGATGGAGAGATAGTGACCGTGACGTTTGGTGGCTAGAGAAGCGCAAAGCCCCAGTGTTGCTGTGCCTGTGAAAGCGCTTCCAAGGAAGGGTGCTGGCTAGCAACAGCTTTCAGTGCTGGCTCTTTTCATCTCTGAGCAATTGCTCGACGTTTGCAATCTCTCACCTGAGCTCTCTTTAGACTGCGCGAGAGGATGAGCAGAAGATTAGGTGGCTTGAGAAGCCCAGAGCCCCAGTGTTCTAAGGCCTACAAAAGCGCTTCCAAGGAAGGGTGCTGGCTAGCCACAGCTTTCAGTGCTGGCACTTTTCATCTCTGAGCAATTTTTCGACGTTTGCAATTTCTCACCTGAGCTCTCTTTAGAGTGCGCGAGAGGATGAGCAGAAGATTAGGTGGCTAGAGAAGCACAGAGCCCCAGTGTTCTTAGGCCTACAAAAGCGCTTCCAAGGAAGGGTGCTGGCTAGCAACAGCTTTCAGTGCTGGCACTTTTCATCTCTGAGCAATTGCTCGACGTTTGCAATTTCTCAACTCGTGTCTACGAGAAGGAAGGAGAATGACCGTGACGTTTGGTGGGTAGAGAAGCGCAAAGCCCCAGTGTTGCTGCACCTGTGAAGGCGCTTCCAAGGAAGGGTGCTGGCTAGCAACAGCTTTCAGTGCTGGCACTTTTCATCTCTGAGCAATTGCTCGACGTTTGCAATTTCTCACCTGACCTCTCTTTAGAGTGCGCGAGAGGATGAGCAGAAGATTAGGTGGCTAGAGAAGCCCAAAGCCCCAGGGTTCTTAGGCCTACAAAAGCGCTTCCAAGGAAGGGTGCTGGCTAGCAACAGCTTTCAGTGCTGGCACTTTTCATCTCTGAGCAATTGCTCGACGTTTGCAATTTCTCAACTCGTGTCTACGAGACGGAAAGTGATAGTGACCGTGACGTTTGGTTGGTAGAGAAGCGCAAAGCCCCAGTGTTGCTGCGCCTGTGAAAGCGCTTCCGAGGAAGGCTGCTGGCTAGCCACAGCTTTCAGTGCTGGCACTTTTCATCTCTGAGCAATTGCTGGACGTTTGCAATTTCTCACCTGAGCTCTCTTTCGACTGCGCGAGAGGATGAGCAGAAGATTAGGTGGCTAGAGAAGCCCAGAGCCCCAGTGTTCTTAGGCCTACAAGAGCATTTCCAAGGAAGGGTGCTGGCTAGCAACAGCTTTCAGTGCTGGCACTTTTCATCTCTGAGCAATTGCTCAACGTTTGCAATTTCTCAGCTCGTGTCTACGAGATGGAGAGATAGTGACCGTGACGTTTGGTGGGTAGAGAAGCGCAAAGCCCCAGTGTTGCTGCGCCTCTGAAAGCGCTTCCAAGGAAGGGTGCTGGCTAGCAACAGCTTTCAGTGCTGGCACTTTTCATCTCTGAGCAATATTTCGACGTTTGCAATTTCTCACCTGAGCTCTCTTTAGACTGCGCGAGAGGATGAGCAGAAGATTAGGTGGCTAGAGAAGCCCAGAGCCCCACTGTTCTTAGGCCTACAAAAGCGCTTCCAAGGAAGGCTGCTGGCTAGCAACAGCTTTCAGTGCTGGCACTTTTCATCTCTGAGCAATTGCTCGACGTTTGCAATTTCTCAACTCGTGTCTACGAGAAGGAAGGAGAATGACCGTGACGTTTGGTGGGTAGAGAAGCGCAAAGCCCCAGTGTTGCTGCACCTGTGAAGGCGCTTCCAAGGAAGGGTGCTGGCTAGCAACAGCTTTCAGTGCTGGCACTTTTCATCTCTGAGCAATTGCTCGACGTTTGCAATTTCTCACCTGAGCTCTCTTTAGACTGCGCGAGAGGATGAGCAGAAGATTAGGTGGCTAGAGAAGCCCAGAGCCCCAGGGTTCTTAGGCCTACAAGAGCATTTCCAAGGAAGGGTGCTGGCTAGCAACAGCTTTCAGTGCTGGCACTTTTCATCTCTGAGCAATTGCTCGACGTTTGCAATTTCTCAACTCGTGTCTACGAGACGGACAGAGAGTGACCGTGACGTTTGGTGGCTAGAGAAGCGCAAAGCACCAGTGTTGCTGCGCCTGTGAAAGCGCTTCCAAGGAAGGGTGCTGGCTAGCAACAGCTTTCAGTGCTGGCACTTTTCATCTCTGAGCAATTGCTCGACGTTTGCAATTTCTCACCTGAGCTCTCTTTAGACTGCGCGAGAGGATGAGCAGAAGATTAGGTGGCTACAGAAGCGCAAAGCCCCAGTGTTCTAAGGCCTACAAAAGCACTTCCAAGGAAGGGTGCTGGCTAGCAACAGCTTTCAGTGCTGGCACTTTTCATCTCTGAGCAATTGCTCGACGTTTGCCATCTCTCACCTGAGCTCTCTTTAGACTGCGCTAGAGGATGAGCAGAAGATAAGGTGGCTAGAGAAGCCCAGAGCCCCAGTGTTCTTAGGCCTACAAAAGCGCTTCCAAGGAAGGGTGCCGGCTAGCAACAGCTTTCAGTGCTGGCACTTTTCATCTCTGAGCAATTGCTCGACGTTTGCAATTTCTCACCTGACCTCTCTTTAGAGTGCGCGAGAGGATGAGCAGAAGATTAGGTGGCTAGAGAAGCCCAAAGCCCCAGGGTTCTTAGGCCTACAAAAGCGCTTCCAAGGAAGGGTGCTGGCTAGCAACAGCTTTCAGTGCTGGCACTTTTCATCTCTGAGCAATTGCTCGACGTTTGCAATTTCTCAACTCGTGTCTACGAGACGGAAAGTGATAGTGACCGTGACGTTTGGTTGGTAGAGAAGCGCAAAGCCCCAGTGTTGCTGCGCCTGTGAAAGCGCTTCCGAGGAAGGCTGCTGGCTAGCCACAGCTTTCAGTGCTGGCACTTTTCATCTCTGAGCAATTGCTGGACGTTTGCAATTTCTCACCTGAGCTCTCTTTCGACTGCGCGAGAGGATGAGCAGAAGATTAGGTGGCTAGAGAAGCCCAGAGCCCCAGTGTTCTTAGGCCTACAAGAGCATTTCCAAGGAAGGGTGCTGGCTAGCAACAGCTTTCAGTGCTGGCACTTTTCATCTCTGAGCAATTGCTCAACGTTTGCAATTTCTCAGCTCGTGTCTACGAGATGGAGAGATAGTGACCGTGACGTTTGGTGGGTAGAGAAGCGCAAAGCCCCAGTGTTGCTGCGCCTCTGAAAGCGCTTCCAAGGAAGGGTGCTGGCTAGCAACAGCTTTCAGTGCTGGCACTTTTCATCTCTGAGCAATATTTCGACGTTTGCAATTTCTCACCTGAGCTCTCTTTAGACTGCGCGAGAGGATGAGCAGAAGATTAGGTGGCTAGAGAAGCCCAGAGCCCCAGTGTTCTTAGGGCTACAAAAGCGCTTCCAAGGAAGGGTGCTGGCTAGCAACAGCTTTCAGTGCTGGCACTTTTCATCTCTGAGCAATTGCTCGACGTTTGCAATTTCTCAACTCGTGTCTACGAGAAGGAAGGAGAATGACCGTGACGTTTGGTGGGTAGAGAAGCGCAAAGCCCCAGTGTTGCTGCACCTGTGAAGGCGCTTCCAAGGAAGGGTGCTGGCTAGCAACAGCTTTCAGTGCTGGCACTTTTCATCTCTGAGCAATTGCTCGACGTTTGCAATTTCTCACCTGAGCTCTCTTTAGACTGCGCGAGAGGATGAGCAGAAGATTAGGTGGCTAGAGAAGCCCAGAGCCCCACTGTTCTTAGGCCTACAAGAGCATTTCCAAGGAAGGGTGCTGGCTAGCAACAGCTTTCAGTGCTGGCACTTTTCATCTCTGAGCAATTGCTCGACGTTTGCAATTTCTCAACTCGTGTCAACGAGACGGACAGAGAGTGACCGTGACGTTTGGTGGCTAGAGAAGCGCAAAGCACCAGTGTTGCTGCCCCTGTGAAAGCGCTTCCAAGGAAGGGTGCTGGCTAGCAACAGCTTTCAGTGCTGGCACTTTTCATCTCTGAGCAATTGCTCGACGTTTGCCATCTCTCACCTGAGCTCTCTTTAGACTGCGCGAGAGGATGAGCAGAAGATTAGGTGGCTAGAGAAGCCCAGAGCCCCAGTGTTCTAAGGCCTACAAAAGCACTTCCAAGGAAGGGTGCTGGCTAGCAACAGCTTTCAGTGCTGGCACTTTTCATCTCTGAGCAATTGCTCGACGTTTGCAATTTCTCACCTGACCTCTCTTTAGACTGCGCGAGAGGATGAGCAGAAGATTAGGTTGCTAGAGAAGCCCAGAGCCCCAATGATCTTAGGCCTACAAAAGCACTTCCAAGGAAGGGTGCTGGCTAGCAACAGCTTGCAGTGCTGGCACTTTTCATCTCTGAGCAATTGCTCGACGTTTGCAATTTCTCAGCTCTTATCTACGAGACGGAAATAGAATGACCGTGACGTTTGGTGGCTAGAGAAGCGCAAAGCCCCAGTGTTGCTGTGCCTGTGAAAGCGCTTCCAAGGAAGGGTGCTGGCTAGCAACAGCTTTCAGTGCTGGCACATTTCATCTCTGAGCAATTTGTGGACATTTGCAGTTTCTCACCTGAGCTGTCTTTCGACTGCGCGAGAGGATGAGCAGAAGATTAGGTGGCTAGAGAAGCCCAGAGCCCCAGTGTTCTTAGGCCTAAAAAAGCGCTTCCAAGGAAGGGTGCTGGCTAGCAACAGCTTTCAGTGCTGGCTCTTTTCATCTCTGAGAAATTGCTCGACGTTTGCAGTTTCTCACCTGAGCTCTCTTTAGACTGCGCGAGAGGATGAGCAGAAGATTAGGTGGCTAGAGAAGCCCAGAGCCCCAGTGTTCTTAGGGCTACAAAAGCGCTTCCAAGGAAGGGTGCTGGCTAGCAACAGCTTTCAGTGCTGGCACTTTTCATCTCTGAGCAATTGCTCGACGTTTGCAATTTCTCAGCTCGTCTCTACGAGATGGAGAGATAGTGACCGTGACGTTTGGTGGCTAGAGAAGCGCAAAGCCCCAGTGTTGCTGTGCCTGTGAAAGCGCTTCCAAGGAAGGGTGCTGGCTAGCAACAGCTTTCAGTGCTGGCTCTTTTCATCTCTGAGCAATTGCTCGACGTTTGCAATCTCTCACCTGAGCTCTCTTTAGACTGCGCGAGAGGATGAGCAGAAGATTAGGTGGCTTGAGAAGCCCAGAGCCCCAGTGTTCTAAGGCCTACAAAAGCGCTTCCAAGGAAGGGTGCTGGCTAGCCACAGCTTTCAGTGCTGGCACTTTTCATCTCTGAGCAATTTTTCGACGTTTGCAATTTCTCACCTGAGCTCTCTTTAGAGTGCGCGAGAGGATGAGCAGAAGATTAGGTGGCTAGAGAAGCACAGAGCCCCAGTGTTCTTAGGCCTACAAAAGCGCTTCCAAGGAAGGGTGCTGGCTAGCAACAGCTTTCAGTGCTGGCACTTTTCATCTCTGAGCAATTGCTCGACGTTTGCAATTTCTCAACTCGTGTCTACGAGAAGGAAGGAGAATGACCGTGACGTTTGGTGGGTAGAGAAGCGCAAAGCCCCAGTGTTGCTGCACCTGTGAAGGCGCTTCCAAGGAAGGGTGCTGGCTAGCAACAGCTTTCAGTGCTGGCACTTTTCATCTCTGAGCAATTGCTCGACGTTTGCAATTTCTCACCTGACCTCTCTTTAGAGTGCGCGAGAGGATGAGCAGAAGATTAGGTGGCTAGAGAAGCCCAAAGCCCCAGGGTTCTTAGGCCTACAAAAGCGCTTCCAAGGAAGGGTGCTGGCTAGCAACAGCTTTCAGTGCTGGCACTTTTCATCTCTGAGCAATTGCTCGACGTTTGCAATTTCTCAACTCGTGTCTACGAGACGGAAAGTGATAGTGACCGTGACGTTTGGTTGGTAGAGAAGCGCAAAGCCCCAGTGTTGCTGCGCCTGTGAAAGCGCTTCCGAGGAAGGCTGCTGGCTAGCCACAGCTTTCAGTGCTGGCACTTTTCATCTCTGAGCAATTGCTGGACGTTTGCAATTTCTCACCTGAGCTCTCTTTCGACTGCGCGAGAGGATGAGCAGAAGATTAGGTGGCTAGAGAAGCCCAGAGCCCCAGTGTTCTTAGGCCTACAAGAGCATTTCCAAGGAAGGGTGCTGGCTAGCAACAGCTTTCAGTGCTGGCACTTTTCATCTCTGAGCAATTGCTCAACGTTTGCAATTTCTCAGCTCGTGTCTACGAGATGGAGAGATAGTGACCGTGACGTTTGGTGGGTAGAGAAGCGCAAAGCCCCAGTGTTGCTGCGCCTCTGAAAGCGCTTCCAAGGAAGGGTGCTGGCTAGCAACAGCTTTCAGTGCTGGCACTTTTCATCTCTGAGCAATTGCTCGACGTTTGCAATTTCTCCCCTGACCTCTCTTTAGACTGCGCGAGAGGATGAGCAGAAGATTAGGTGGCTAGAGAAGCCCAGAGCCCCACTGTTCTTAGGCCTACAAGAGCATTTCCAAGGAAGGGTGCTGGCTAGCAACAGCTTTCAGTGCTGGCACTTTTCATCTCTGAGCAATTGCTCGGCGTTTGCAATTTCTCAACTCGTGTCAACGAGACGGACAGAGAGTGACCGTGACGTTTGGTGGCTAGAGAAGCGCAAAGCACCAGTGTTGCTGCCCCTGTGAAAGCGCTTCCAAGGAAGGGTGCTGGCTAGCAACAGCTTTCAGTGCTGGCACTTTTCATCTCTGAGCAATTGCTCGACGTTTGCCATCTCTCACCTGAGCTCTCTTTAGACTGCGCGAGAGGATGAGCAGAAGATTAGGTGGCTAGAGAAGCCCAGAGCGCCAGTGTTCTAAGGCCTACAAAAGCACTTCCAAGGAAGGGTGCTGGCTAGCAACAGCTTTCAGTGCTGGCACTTTTCATCTCTGAGCAATTGCTCGACGTTTGCAATTTCTCACCTGACCTCTCTTTAGAGTGCGCGAGAGGATGAGCAGAAGATTAGGTTGCTAGAGAAGCCCAGAGCCCCAATGATCTTAGGCCTACAAAAGCACTTCCAAGGAAGGGTGCTGGCTAGCAGCAGCTTGCAGTGCTGGCACTTTTCATCTCTGAGCAATTGCTCGACGTTTGCAATTTCTCAGCTCTTATCTACGAGACGGAAATAGAATGACCGTGACGTTTGGTGGCTAGAGAAGCGCAAAGCCCCAGTGTTGCTGTGCCTGTGAAAGCGCTTCCAAGGAAGGGTGCTGGCTAGCAACAGCTTTCAGTGCTGGCACATTTCATCTCTGAGCAATTTGTGGACATTTGCAGTTTCTCACCTGAGCTGTCTTTCGACTGCGCGAGAGGATGAGCAGAAGATTAGGTGGCTAGAGAAGCCCAGAGCCCCAGTGTTCTTAGGCCTAAAAAAGCGCTTCCAAGGAAGGGTGCTGGCTAGCAACAGCTTTCAGTGCTGGCTCTTTTCATCTCTGAGAAATTGCTCGACGTTTGCAGTTTCTCACCTGAGCTCTCTTTAGACTGCGCGAGAGGATGAGCAGAAGATTAGGTGGCTAGAGAAGCCCAGAGCCCCAGTGTTCTTAGGGCTACAAAAGCGCTTCCAAGGAAGGGTGCTGGCTAGCAACAGCTTTCAGTGCTGGCACTTTTCATCTCTGAGCAATTGCTCGACGTTTGCAATTTCTCAGCTCGTCTCTACGAGATGGAGAGATAGTGACCGTGACGTTTGGTGGCTAGAGAAGCGCAAAGCCCCAGTGTTGCTGTGCCTGTGAAAGCGCTTCCAAGGAAGGGTGCTGGCTAGCAACAGCTTTCAGTGCTGGCTCTTTTCATCTCTGAGCAATTGCTCGACGTTTGCAATCTCTCACCTGAGCTCTCTTTAGACTGCGCGAGAGGATGAGCAGAAGATTAGGTGGCTTGAGAAGCCCAGAGCCCCAGTGTTCTAAGGCCTACAAAAGCGCTTCCAAGGAAGGGTGCTGGCTAGCAACAGCTTTCAGTGCTGGCACTTTTCATCTCTGAGCAATTGCTCGACGTTTGCAATTTCTCAACTCGTGTCTACGAGAAGGAAGGAGAATGACCGTGACGTTTGGTGGGTAGAGAAGCGCAAAGCCCCAGTGTTGCTGCACCTGTGAAGGCGCTTCCAAGGAAGGGTGCTGGCTAGCAACAGCTTTCAGTGCTGGCACTTTTCATCTCTGAGCAGTTGCTCGATGTTTGCAATTTCTCACCTGACCTCTCTTTCGACTGCGCGAGAGGATGAGCAGAAGAGTAGGTGGCTAGAGAAGCCCAGAGCCCCAGTGTTCTTAAGCCTAAAAAAGCGCTTCCAAGGAAGGGTGCTGGCTAGCAACAGCTTTCAGTGCTGGCACTTTTCATCTCTGAGCAATTGCTCGACGTTTGCAATTTCTCAGCTCGTGTCTACGAGACGGAGAGATAGTGACCGTGAAGTTTGGTGGGTAGAGAAGCGCAAAGCCCCAGTGTTGCTGCGCCTGTGAAAGCGCTTCCAAGGAAGGGTGCTGGCTAGCAACAGCTTTCAGTGCTGGCACTTTTCATCTCTGAGCAATTGCTCGACGTTTGCCATCTCTCACCTGAGCTCTCTTTAGACTGCGCTAGAGGATGAGCAGAAGATAAGGTGGCTAGAGAAGCCCAGAGCCCCAGTGTTCTTAGGCCTACAAAAGCGCTTCCAAGGAAGGGTGCCGGCTAGCAACAGCTTTCAGTGCTGGCACTTTTCATCTCTGAGCAATTGCTCGACGTTTGCAATTTCTCACCTGACCTCTCTTTAGACTGCGCGAGAGGATGAGCAGAAGATTAGGTGGCTAGAGAAGCCCAAAGCCCCAGGGTTCTTAGGCCTACAAAAGCGCTTCCAAGGAAGGGTGCTGGCTAGCAACAGCTTTCAGTGCTGGCACTTTTCATCTCTGAGCAATTGCTCGACGTTTGCAATTTCTCAACTCGTGTCTACGAGACGGAAAGTGATAGTGACCGTGACGTTTGGTTGGTAGAGAAGCGCAAAGCCCCAGTGTTGCTGCGCCTGTGAAAGTGCTTCCAAGGAAGGGTGCTGGCTAGCAAGAGCTTTCAGTGCTGGCACTTTTCATCTCTGAGCAATTGCTGGACGTTTGCAATTTCTCACCTGAGCTCTCTTTCGACTGCGCGAGAGGATGAGCAGAAGATTAGGTGGCTAGAGAAGCCCAGAGCCCCAGTGTTCTTAGGCCTACAAGAGCATTTCCAAGGAAGGGTGCTGGCTAGCAACAGCTTTCAGTGCTGGCACTTTTCATCTCTGAGCAATTGCTCGACGTTTGCAATTTCTCAGCTCGTGTCTACGAGATGGAGAGATAGTGACCGTGACGTTTGGTGGGTAGAGAAGCGCAAAGCCCCAGTGTTGCTGCGCCTCTGAAAGCGCTTCCAAGGAAGGGTGCTGGCTAGCAACAGCTTTCAGTGCTGGCACTTTTCATCTCTGAGCAATATTTCGACGTTTGCAATTTCTCACCTGAGCTCTCTTTAGACTGCGCGAGAGGATGAGCAGAAGATTAGGTGGCTAGAGAAGCCCAGAGCCCCACTGTTCTTAGGGCTACAAAAGCGCTTCCAAGGAAGGGTGCTGGCTAGCAACAGCTTTCAGTGCTGGCACTTTTCATCTCTGAGCAATTGCTCGACGTTTGCAATTTCTCAACTCGTGTCTACGAGAAGGAAGGAGAATGACCATGACGTTTGGTGGGTAGAGAAGCGCAAAGCCCCAGTGTTGCTGCACCTGTGAAGGCGCTTCCAAGGAAGGGTGCTGGCTAGCAACAGCTTTCAGTGCTGGCACTTTTCATCTCTGAGCAGTTGCTCGATGTTTGCAATTTCTCACCTGAGCTCTCTTTCGACTGCGCGAGAGGATGAGCAGAAGATTAGGTGGCTAGAGAAGCCCAGAGCCCCAGTGTTCTTAAGCCTAAAAAAGCGCTTCCAAGGAAGGGTGCTGGCTAGGCACAGCTTTCAGTGCTGGCACTTTTCATCTCTGAGCAATTGCTCGACGTTTGCAATTTCTCAGCTCGTGTCTACGAGACGGAGAGATAGTGACCGTGAAGTTTGGTGGGTAGAGAAGCGCAAAGCCCCAGTGTTGCTGCGCCTGTGAAAGCGCTTCCAAGGAAGGGTGCTGGCTAGCAACAGCTTTCAGTGCTGGCACTTTTCATCTCTGAGCAATTGCTCGATGTTTGCCATCTCTCACCTGAGCTCTCTTTAGACTGCGCTAGAGGATGAGCAGAAGAGTAGGTGGCTAGAGAAGCCCAGAGCCCCAGTGTTCTTAGGCCTACAAAAGCGCTTCCAAGGAAGGGTGCTGGCTAGCAACAGCTTTCAGTGCTGGCACTTTTCATCTCTGAGCAATTGCTCGACGTTTGCAATTTCTCACCTGACCTCTCTTTAGACTGCGCGAGAGGATGAGCAGAAGATTAGGTGGCTAGAGAAGCCCAAAGCCCCAGGGTTCTTAGGCCTACAAAAGCGCTTCCAAGGAAGGGTGCTGGCTAGCAACAGCTTTCAGTGCTGGCACTTTTCATCTCTGAGCAATTGCTCGACGTTTGCAATTTCTCAACTCGTGTCTACGAGACGGAAAGTGATAGTGACCGTGACGTTTGGTTGGTAGAGAAGCGCAAAGCCCCAGTGTTGCTGCGCCTGTGAAAGCGCTTCCAAGGAAGGCTGCTGGCTAGCCACAGCTTTCAGTGCTGGCACTTTTCATCTCTGAGCAATTGCTGGACGTTTGCAATTTCTCACCTGAGCTCTCTTTCGACTGCGCGAGAGGATGAGCAGAAGATTAGGTGGCTAGAGAAGCCCAGAGCCCCAGTGTTCTTAGGCCTACAAGAGCATTTCCAAGGAAGGGTGCTGGCTAGCAACAGCTTTCAGTGCTGGCACTTTTCATCTCTGAGCAATTGCTCAACGTTTGCAATTTCTCAGCTCGTGTCTACGAGATGGAGAGATAGTGACCGTGACGTTTGGTGGGTAGAGAAGCGCAAAGCCCCAGTGTTGCTGCGCCTGTGAAAGCGCTTCCAAGGAAGGGTGCTGGCTAGCAAGAGCTTTCAGTGCTGGCACTTTTCATCTCTGAGCAATTGCTCGACGTTTGCAATTTCTCACCTGAGCTCTCTTTAGACTGCGCGAGAGGATGAGCAGAAGATTAGGTGGCTAGAGAAGGCCAGAGCCGCAGTGTTCTTAGGCCTACAAAAGCGCTTCCAAGGAAGGGTGCTGGCTAGCAACAGCTTTCAGTGCTGGCACTTTTCATCTCTGAGCAATTGCTCGACGTTTGCAATTTCTCAACTCGTGTCTACGAGAAGGAAGGAGAATGACCGTGACGTTTGGTGGGTAGAGAAGCGCAAAGCCCCAGTGTTGCTGCACCTGTGAAGGCGCTTCCAAGGAAGGGTGCTGGCTAGCAACAGCTTTCAGTGCTGGCACTTTTCATCTCTGAGCAGTTGCTCGATGTTTGCAATTTCTCACCTGAGCTCTCTTTCGACTGCGCGAGAGGATGAGCAGAAGAGTAGGTGGCTAGAGAAGCCCAGAGCCCCACTGTTCTTAAGCCTAAAAAAGCGTTTCCAAGGAAGGGTGCTGGCTAGCAACAGCTTTTAGTGCTGGCACTTTTCATCTCTGAGCAATTGCTCGACGTTTGCAATTTCTCAGCTCGTGTCTACGAGACGGAGAGATAGTGACCGTGAAGTTTGGTGGGTAGAGAAGCGCAAAGCCCCAGTGTTGCTGCGCCTGTGAAAGCGCTTCCAAGGAAGGGTGCTGGCTAGCAACAGCTTTCAGTGCTGGCACTTTTCATCTCTGAGCAATTGCTCGACGTTTGCAATTTCTCACCTGAGCTCTCTTTAGACTGCGCTAGAGGATGAGCAGAAGAGTAGGTGGCTAGAGAAGCCCAGAGCCCCAGTGTTCTTAGGCCTACAAAAGCGCTTCCAAGGAAGGGTGCTGGCTAGCAACAGCTTTCAGTGCTGGCACTTTTCATCTCTGAGCAATTGCTCGACGTTTGCAATTTCTCACCTGACCTCTCTTTAGACTGCGCGAGAGGATGAGCAGAAGATTAGGTGGCTAGAGAAGCCCAAAGCCCCAGGGTTCTTAGGCCTACAAAAGCGCTTCCAAGGAAGGGTGCTGGCTAGCAACAGCTTTCAGTGCTGGCACTTTTCATCTCTGAGCAATTGCTCGACGTTTGCAATTTCTCAACTCGTGTCTACGAGACGGAAAGTGATAGTGACCGTGACGTTTGGTTGGTAGAGAAGCGCAAAGCCCCAGTGTTGCTGCGCCTGTGAAAGCGCTTCCAAGGAAGGCTGCTGGCTAGCCACAGCTTTCAGTGCTGGCACTTTTCATCTCTGAGCAATTGCTGGACGTTTGCAATTTCTCACCTGAGCTCTCTTTCGACTGCGCGAGAGGATGAGCAGAAGATTAGGTGGCTAGAGAAGCCCAGAGCCCCAGTGTTCTTAGGCCTACAAGAGCATTTCCAAGGAAGGGTGCTGGCTAGCAACAGCTTTCAGTGCTGGCACTTTTCATCTCTGAGCAATTGCTCAACGTTTGCAATTTCTCAGCTCGTGTCTACGAGATGGAGAGATAGTGACCGTGACGTTTGGTGGGTAGAGAAGCGCAAAGCCCCAGTGTTGCTGCGCCTCTGAAAGCGCTTCCAAGGAAGGGTGCTGGCTAGCAACAGCTTTCAGTGCTGGCACTTTTCATCTCTGAGCAATTGCTCGACGTTTGCAATTTCTCACCTGAGCTCTCTTTAGACTGCGCGAGAGGATGAGCAGAAGATTAGGTGGCTAGAGAAGGCCAGAGCCGCAGTGTTCTTAGGCCTACAAAAGCGCTTCCAAGGAAGGGTGCTGGCTAGCAACAGCTTTCAGTGCTGGCACTTTTCATCTCTGAGCAATTGCTCGACGTTTGCAATTTCTCAACTCGTGTCTACGAGAAGGAAGGAGAATGACCGTGACGTTTGGTGGGTAGAGAAGCGCAAAGCCCCAGTGTTGCTGCACCTGTGAAGGCGCTTCCAAGGAAGGGTGCTGGCTAGCAACAGCTTTCAGTGCTGGCACTTTTCATCTCTGAGCAGTTGCTCGATGTTTGCAATTTCTCACCTGAGCTCTCTTTCGACTGCGCGAGAGGATGAGCAGAAGAGTAGGTGGCTAGAGAAGCCCAGAGCCCCAGTGTTCTTAAGCCTAAAAAAGCGCTTCCAAGGAAGGGTGCTGGCTAGCAACAGCTTTCAGTGCTGGCACTTTTCATCTCTGAGCAATTGCTCGACGTTTGCAATTTCTCAGCTCGTGTCTACGAGACGGAGAGATAGTGACCGTGAAGTTTGGTGGGTAGAGAAGCGCAAAGCCCCAGTGTTGCTGCGCCTGTGAAAGCGCTTCCAAGGAAGGGTGCTGGCTAGCAACAGCTTTCAGTGCTGGCACTTTTCATCTCTGAGCAATTGCTCGACGTTTGCCATCTCTCACCTGAGCTCTCTTTAGACTGCGCTAGAGGATGAGCAGAAGAGTAGGTGGCTAGAGAAGCCCAGAGCCCCAGTGTTCTTAGGCCTACAAAAGCGCTTCCAAGGAAGGGTGCCGGCTAGCAACAGCTTTCAGTGCTGGCACTTTTCATCTCTGAGCAATTGCTCGACGTTTGCAATTTCTCACCTGACCTCTCTTTAGACTGCGCGAGAGGATGAGCAGAAGATTAGGTGGCTAGAGAAGCCCAAAGCCCCAGGGTTCTTAGGCCTACAAAAGCGCTTCCAAGGAAGGGTGCTGGCTAGCAACAGCTTTCAGTGCTGGCACTTTTCATCTCTGAGCAATTGCTCGACGTTTGCAATTTCTCAGCTCGTGTCTACGAGACGGAAAGTGATAGTGACCGTGACGTTTGGTTGGTAGAGAAGCGCAAAGCCCCAGTGTTGCTGCGCCTGTGAAAGCGCTTCCAAGGAAGGCTGCTGGCTAGCCACAGCTTTCAGTGCTGGCACTTTTCATCTCTGAGCAATTGCTGGACGTTTGCAATTTCTCACCTGAGCTCTCTTTCGACTGCGCGAGAGGATGAGCAGAAGATTAGGTGGCTAGAGAAGCCCAGAGCCCCAGTGTTCTTAGGCCTACAAGAGCATTTCCAAGGAAGGGTGCTGGCTAGCAACAGCTTTCAGTGCTGGCACTTTTCATCTCTGAGCAATTGCTCAACGTTTACAATTTCTCAGCTCGTGTCTACGAGACGGAGAGAGTGTGACCGTGATGTTTGGTGGGTAGAGAAGCGCAAAGCCCCAGTGTTGCTGCGCCTGTGAAAGCGCTTCCAAGGAAGGGTGCTGGCTAGCCACAGCTTTCAGTGCTGGCACTTTTCATCTCTGAGCAATTGCTCGACGTTTGCAATTTCTCACCTGAGCTCTCTTTAGACTGCGCGAGAGGATGAGCAGAAGATTAGGTGGCTAGAGAAGCCCAGAGCCCCAGTGTTCTAAGGCCTACAAAAGCGCTTCCAAGGAAGGGTGCTGGCTAGCAACAGCTTTCAGTGCTAGCAATTTTCATCTCTGAGCAATTGCTGGATGTTTGCAATTTCTCAGCTCGTGTCTACGAGACGGAAAGAGAATGACCATGACGTTTGGTGGGTAGAGAAGCACAAAGCACCAGTGTTGCTGCGCCTGTGAAAGCGCTTCCGAGGAAGGCTGCTGGCTAGCCACAGCTTTCAGTGCTGGCACTTTTCATCTCTGAGCAATTGCTGGACGTTTGCAATTTCTCCCCTGAGCTCTCTTTAGAGTGCGCGAGAGGATGAGCAGAAGATTAGGTGGCTAGAGAAGCCCAGAGCCCCACTGTTCTTAGGCCTACAAGAGCATTTCCAAGGAAGGGTGCTGGCTAGCAACAGCTTTCAGTGCTGGCACTTTTCATCTCTGAGCAATTGCTCAACGTTTGCAATTTCTCAGCTCGTCTCTACGAGATGGAGAGATAGTGACCGTGACGTTTGGTGGGTAGAGAAGCACAAAGCCTCAGTGTTGCTGCGCCTCTGAAAGCGCTTCCAAGGAAGGGTGCTGGCTAGCAACAGCTTTCAGTGCTGGCACTTTTCATCTCTGAGCAATTTGTGGACATTTGCAGTTTCTCACCTGAGCTCTCTTTCGACTGCGCGAGAGGATGAGCAGAAGATTAGGTGGCTAGAGAAGCCCAGAGCCCCAGTGTTCTTAGGCCTACAAGAGCATTTCCAAGGAAGGGTGCTGGCTAGCAACAGCTTTCAGTGCTGGCACTTTTCATCTCTGAGCAATTGCTCGATGTTTGCAATTTCTGAACTCCTGTCTACGAGACGGAGAGAGAGTGACCATGACGTTTGGTGGCTAGAGAAGCGCAAAGCCCCAGTGTTGCTGCGCCTCTGAAAGCGCTTCCAAGGAAGGGTGCTGGCTAGCAACAGCTTTCAGTGCTGGCACTTTTCATCTCTGAGCAATTTGTGGACATTTGCAGTTTCTCACCTGAGCTCTCTTTCGACTGCGCGAGAGGATGAGCAGAAGATTAGGTGGCTAGAGAAGCCCAGAGCCCCAGTGTTCTTAGGCCTAAAAAAGCGCTTCCAAGGAAGGGTGCTGGCTAGCAACAGCTTTCAGTGCTGGCTCTTTTCATCTCTGAGCAACTGCTGGACGTTTGCAATCTCTCACGTGAGCTCTCTTTAGACTGCGCGAGAGGATGAGCAGAAGATTAGGTGGCTAGAGAAGCCCAGAGCCCCAGTGTTCTTAGGGCTACAAAAGCGCTTCCAAGGAAGGGTGCTGGCTAGCAACAGCTTTCAGTGCTGGCACTTTTCATCTCTGAGCAATTTTTGGACATTTGCAATTTCTCACCTGAGCTCTCTTTAGAGTGCGCGAGAGGATGAGCAGAAGATTAGGTGGCTAGAGAAGCCCAGTGCCCCAGTGTTCTTAGGGCTACAAAAGCGCTTCCAAGGAAGGGTGCTGGCTAGCAACAGCTTTCAGTGCTGGCACTTTTCATCTCTGAGCAATTGCTCGACGTTTGCAATTTCTCTGCTCGTCTCTACGAGAAGGAAAGAGAAAGACCGTGAGGTTTGGTGGCTAGAGAAGTGCAAAGCCCCAGTGTTGCTGCACCTGTGAAAGCGCTTCCAAGGAAGGGTGCTGGCTAGCAACAGCTTTCAGTGCTGGCACTTTTCATCTCTGAGCAATTGCTCGACGTTTGCAATTTCTCACCTGACCTCTCTTTAGACTGCGCGAGAGGATGAGCAGAAGATTAGGTGGCTAGAGAAGCCCAGAGCCCCAGTGTTCTTAGGCCTACAAGAGCATTTCCAAGGAAGGGTGCTGGCTAGCAACAGCTTTCAGTGCTGGCACTTTTCATCTCTGAGCAATTGCTCGACGTTTGCAATTTCTCAGCTCGTCTCTACGAGATGGAGAGATACTGACCGTGACGTTTGGTGGCTAGAGAAGCACAAAGCCCCAGTGTTGCTGTGCCTGTGAAAGCGCTTCCAAGGAAGGCTGCTGGCTAGCAACAGCTTTCAGTGTTGGCACTTTTCATCTCTGAGCAATTCTCGACCTTTGCAATCTCTCACCTGAGCTCTCTTTAGACTGCGCGAGAGGATGAGCAGAAGATTAGGTGGCTAGAGAAGCCCAGAGCCCCAGTGTTCTTAGGCCTACAAGAGCATTTTCAAGGAAGGGTGCTGGCTAGCAACAGCTTTCAGTGCTGGCACATTTCATCTCTGAGCAATTTGTGGACATTTGCAATTTCTCAACTCGTGTCTACGAGACGGAAATAGAATGACCGTGACTTTTGGTGGCTAGAGAAGCGCAAAGCCCCAGTGTTGCTGCGCCTCTGAAAGCGCTTCCAAGGAAGGGTGCTGGCTAGCAAGAGCTTTCAGTGCTGGCACTTTTCATCTCTGAGCAATTGCTCGACGTTTGCAATTTCTCACCTGAGCTCTCTTTAGAGTGCGCGAGAGGATGAGCAGAAGAGTAGGTGGCTAGAGAAGCCCAGAGCCCCAGTGTTCTTAGGGCTACAAAAGCGTTTCCAAGGAAGGGTGCTGTCTAGCAAGAGCTTTCAGTGCTGGCACTTTTCATCTCTGAGCAATTGCTCGACGTTTGCAATTTCTCAGCTCGTGTCTACGAGACGGAGAGATAGTGATCGTGACGTTTGGTGGCTAGAGAAGCGCAAAGCCCCAGTGTTGCTGCCCCTGTGAAAGCACTTCCAAGGAAGGCTGCTGGCTAGCAACAGCTTTCAGTGCTGGCACTTTTCATCTCTGAGCAATTGCTCGACGTTTGCAATCTCTCACCTGAGCTCTCTTTAGACTGCGCGAGAGGATGAGCAGAAGATTAGGTGGCTAGAGAAGCCCAGAGCCCCAGTGTTCTAAGGCCTACAAAAGCGCTTCCAAGGAAGGGTGCTGGCTAGCAACAGCTTTCAGTGCTGGCACTTTTCATCTCAGAGCAATTGCTGGACGTTTGCAATTTCTCACCTGAGCTCTCTTTAGACTGCGCGAGAGGATGAGCAGAAGATTAGGTGGCTAGAGAAGCCCAGAGCCCCAGTGTTCTTAGGCCTACAAGAGCATTTCCAAGGAAGGGTGCTGGCTAGCAACAGCTTTCAGTGCTGGCACTTTTCATCTCTGAGCAATTGCTCGACGTTTGCAATTTCTCAGCTCTTATCTACGAGATGGAGAGATAGTGACCGTGACGTTTGGTGTGTAGAGAAGCGCAAAGCCCCAGTGTTGCTGCGCCTGTGAAAGCGCTTCCAAGGAAGGCTGCTGGCTAGCAAGAGCTTTCAGTGCTGGCACTTTTCATCTCTGAGCAATTGCTCGACCTTTGCAATCTCTCACCTGAGCTCTCTTTAGACTGCGCGAGAGGATGAGCAGAAGATTAGGTGGCTAGAGAAGCCCAGAGCCCCAGTGTTCTTAGGCCTACAAGAGCATTTCCAAGGAAGGGTGCTGGCTAGCCACAGCTTTCAGTGCTGGCACTTTTCATCTCTGAGCAATTGCTCGACGTTTGCAATTTCTCAACTCGTGTCTACGAGACGGAGAGATAGTGACCGTGACGTTTGGTGGGTAGAGAAGCGCAAAGCCCCAGTGTTGCTGCGCCTCTGAAAGCGCTTCCAAGGAAGGGTGCTGGCTAGCAACAGCTTTCAGTGCTGGCACTTTTCATCTCTGAGCAATTGCTCGACGTTTGCAATTTCTCACCTGAGCTCTCTTTAGACTGCGCGAGAGGATGAGCAGAAGATGAGGTGGCTAGAGAAGCCCAGAGCCCCAGTGTTCTTAGGCCTACAAAAGCGCTTCCAAGGAAGGGTGCTGGCTAGCAACAGCTTTCAGTGCTGGCACTTTTCATCTCTGAGCAATTGCTCGACGTTTGCAATTTCTCAGCTCGTGTCTACGAGACGGAGAGATAGTGATCGTGACTTTTGGTGGCTAGAGAAGCGCAAAGCCCCAGTGTTGCTGCCCCTGTGAAAGCACTTCCAAGGAAGGCTGCTGGCTAGCAACAGCTTTCAGTGCTGGCACTTTTCATCTCTGAGCAATTGCTCGACGTTTGCAATCTCTCACCTGAGCTCTCTTTAGACTGCGCGAGAGGATGAGCAGAAGATTAGGTGGCTAGAGAAGCCCAGAGCCCCAGTGTTCTAAGGCCTACAAAAGCGCTTCCAAGGAAGGGTGCTGGCTAGCAACAGCTTTCAGTGCTGGCACTTTTCATCTCTGAGCAATTGCTCGACGTTTGCAATTTCTCACCTGAGCTCTCTTTAGACTGCGCGAGAGGATGAGCAGAAGATTAGGTGGCTAGAGAAGCCCAGAGCCCCAGTGTTCTTAGGCCTACAAGAGCATTTCCAAGGAAGGGTGCTGGCTAGCAACAGCTTTCAGTGCTGGCACTTTTCATCTCTGAGCAATTGCTCGACGTTTGCAATTTCTCAGCTCTTATCTACGAGATGGAGAGATAGTGACCGTGACGTTTGGTGGCTAGAGAAGCGCAAAGCCCCAGTGTTGCTGCGCCTGTGAAAGCGCTTCCAAGGAAGGCTGCTGGCTAGCAAGAGCTTTCAGTGCTGGCACTTTTCATCTCTGAGCAATTGCTCGACCTTTGCAATCTCTCACCTGAGCTCTCTTTAGACTGCGCGACAGGATGAGCAGAAGATTAGGTGGCTAGAGAAGCCCAGAGCCCCAGTGTTCTTAGGCCTACAAGAGCATTTCCAAGGAAGGGTGCTGGCTAGCCACAGCTTTCAGTGCTGGCACTTTTCATCTCTGAGCAATTGCTCGACGTTTGCAATTTCTCAACTCGTGTCTACGAGACGGAGAGATAGTGACCGTGACGTTTGGTGGGTAGAGAAGCGCAAAGCCCCAGTGTTGCTGCGCCTCTGAAAGCGCTTCCAAGGAAGGGTGCTGGCTAGCAACAGCTTTCAGTGCTGGCACTTTTCATCTCTGAGCAATTGCTCGACGTTTGCAATTTCTCACCTGAGCTCTCTTTAGACTGCGCGAGAGGATGAGCAGAAGATGAGGTGGCTAGAGAAGCCCAGAGCCCCAGTGTTCTTAGGCCTACAAAAGCGCTTCCAAGGAAGGGTGCTGGCTAGCAACAGCTTTCAGTGCTGGCACTTTTCATCTCTGAGCAATTGCTCGACGTTTGCAATTTCTCAGCTCGTGTCTACGAGACGGAGAGATAGTGATCGTGACTTTTGGTGGCTAGAGAAGCGCAAAGCCCCAGTGTTGCTGCCCCTGTGAAAGCACTTCCAAGGAAGGCTGCTGGCTAGCAACAGCTTTCAGTGCTGGCACTTTTCATCTCTGAGCAATTGCTGGACGTTTGCAATCTCTCACCTGAGCTCTCTTTAGACTGCGCGAGAGGATGAGCAGAAGATTAGGTGGCTAGAGAAGCCCAGAGCCCCAGTGTTCTTAGGGCTACAAAAGCGCTTCCAAGGAAGGGTGCTGGCTAGCAACAGCTTTCAGTGCTGGCACTTTTCATCTCTGAGCAATTGCTGGACGTTTGCAATTTCTCACCTGAGATCTCTTTAGACTGCGCGAGAGGATGAGCAGAAGATTAGGTTGCTAGAGAAGCCCAGAGCCCCACTGTTCTTAGGCCTACAAAAGCACTTCCAAGGAAGGGTGCTGGCTAGCCACAGCTTTCAGTGCTGGCACTTTTCATCTCTGAGCAATTGCTCGACGTTTGCAATTTCTCAACTTGTGTCTAAGAGACGGAAATAGAATGACCGTGATGTTTGGTGGCTAGAGAAGCGCAAAGCCCCAGTGTTGCTGCGCCTGTGAAAGCGCTTCCAAGGAAGGGTGCTGGCTAGCAACAGCTTTCAGTGCTGGCACTTTTCATCTCTGAGCAATTGCTCGACGTTTGCAATTTCTCACCTGAGCTCTCTTTAGACTGCGCGAGAGGATGAGAAGAAGATTAGGTGGCTAGAGAAGCCCAGAGCCCCAGTGTTCTTAGGACTACAAAAGCGCTTCCAAGGAAGGGTGCTGGCTAGCAACAGCTTTCAGTGCTGGCACTTTTCATCTCTGAGCAATTGCTCGACGTTTGCAATTTCTCACCTGAGCTCTCTTTAGACTGCGCGAGAGGATGAGCAGAAGATTAGGTGGCTAGAGAAGCCCAGAGCCCCAGTGTTCTTAGGCCTACAAAAGCACTTCCAAGGAAGGGTGCTGGCTAGCCACAGCTTTCAGTGCTGGCACTTTTCATCTCTGAGCAATTGCTCGACGTTTGCAATTTCTCAACTTGTGTCTAAGAGACGGAAATAGAATGACCGTGATGTTTGGTGGCTAGAGAAGCGCAAAGCCCCAGTGTTGCTGTGCCTGTGAAAGCGCTTCCAAGGAAGGCTGCTGGCTAGCAACAGCTTTCAGTGCTGGCACTTTTCATCTCTGAGCAATTGCTCGACGTTTGCAATTTCTCACCTGAGCTCTCTTTAGAGTGCGCGAGAGGATGAGCAGAAGATTAGGTGGCTAGAGAAGCCCAGAGCCCCAGTGTTCTTAGGACTACAAAAGCGCTTCCAAGGAAGGGTGCTGGCTAGCAACAGCTTTCAGTGCTGGCACTTTTCATCTCTGAGCAATTGCTCGACGTTTGCAATTTCTCACCTGAGCTCTCTTTAGACTGCGCGAGAGGATGAGCAGAAGATTAGGTGGCTAGAGAAGCCCAGAGCCCCAGTGTTCTTAGGCCTACAAAAGCGCTTCCAAGGAAGGGTGCTGGCTAGCAACAGCTTTCAGTGCTGGCACTTTTCATCTCTGAGCAATTGCTCGACATTTGCAATTTCTCAGCTCGTCTCTACGAGACGGAGAGATAGTGACCGTGACGTTTGGTGGGTAGAGAAGCGCAAAGCCCCAGTGTTGCTGCGCCTGTGAAAGCGCTTCCAAGGAAGGGTGCTGGCTAGCAAGAGCTTTCAGTGCTGGCACTTTTCATCTCTGAGCAATTGCTCGACGTTTGCAATTTCTCACCTGACCTCTCTTTAGACTGCGCGAGAGGATGAGCAGAAGATTAGGTGGCTAGAGAAGCCCAGAGCCCCAGTGTTCTTAGGCCTACAAGAGCATTTCCAAGGAAGGGTGCTGGCTAGCAACAGCTTTCAGTGCTGGCACTTTTCATCTCTGAGCAATTGCTCGACGTTTGCAATTTCTCAGCTCGTCTATACGAGATGGAGAGATAGTGACCGTGACGTTTGGTGGCTAGAGAAGCACAAAGCCCCAGTGTTGCTGCGCCTGTGAAAGCGCTTCCAAGGAAGGGTGCTGGCTAGCAACAGCTTTCAGTGTTGGCACTTTTCATCTCTGAGCAATTGCTCAACCTTTGCAATCTCTCACCTGAGCTCTCTTTAGACTGCGCGAGAGGATGAGCAGAAGATAAGGTGGCTAGAGAAGCCCAGAGCCCCAGTGTTCTTAGGCCTACAAGAGCATTTTCAAGGAAGGGTGCTGGCTAGCAACAGCTTTCAGTGCTGGCACATTTCATCTCTGAGCAATTTGTGGATATTTGCAATTTCTCAACTCGTGTCTACGAGACGGAAATAGAATGACCGTGATGTTTGGTGGCTAGAGAAGCGCAAAGCCCCAGTGTTGCTGCGCCTGTGAAAGCGCTTCCAAGGAAGGGTGCTGGCTAGCAACAGCTTTCAGTGCTGGCACTTTTCATCTCTGAGCAATTGCTGGACGTTTGCAATTTCTCACCTGAGCTCTCTTTAGACTGCGCGAGAGGATGAGCAGAAGATTAGGTGGCTAGAGAAGCCCAAAGCCCCAGTGTTCTTAGGCCTACAAAAGCGCTTCCAAGGAAGGGTGCTGGCTAGCAACAGCTTTCAGTGCTGGCACTTTTCATCTCTGAGCAATTGCTCAACGTTTGCAATTTCTCACCTGACCTCTCTTTAGACTGCGCGAGAGGATGAGCAGAAGATTAGGTGGCTAGAGAAGCCCAGAGCCCCAGTGTTCTAAGGCCTACAAAAGCGCTTCCAAGGAAGGGTGCTGGCTAGCAACAGCTTTCAGTGCTGGCACTTTTCATCTCAGAGCAATTGCTCGACCTTTGCAATCTCTCACCGGAGCTCTCTTTAGACTGCGCGAGAGGATGAGCAGAAGATTAGGTGGCTAGAGAAGCCCAGAGCCCCAGTGTTCTTAGGCCTACAAGAGCATTTCCAAGGAAGGGTGCTGGCTAGCTACAGCTTTCAGTGCTGGCACTTTTCATCTCTGAGCAATTGCTCGACGTTTGCAATTTCTCAGCTCGTCTCTACGAGATGGAGAGATAGTGACCGTGACGTTTGGTGGCTAGAGAAGCGCAAAGCCCCAGTGTTGCTGTGCCTGTGAAAGCGCTTCCAAGGAAGGGTGCTGGCTAGCAACAGCTTTCAGTGTTGGCACTTTTCATCTCTGAGCAATTGCTCGACCTTTGCAATCTCTCACCTGAGCTCTCTTTAGACTGCGCGAGAGGATGAGCAGAAGATTAGGTGGCTAGAGAAGCCCAGAGCCCCACTGTTCTTAGGCCTACAAGAGCATTTCCAAGGAAGGGTGCTGGCTAGCAACAGCTTTCAGTCCTGGCACTTTTCATCTCTGAGCAATTGCTCGACGTATGCAATTTCTCAACTCGTGTCTACGAGACGGAGAGATAGTGACCGTGACGTTTGGTGGGTAGAGAAGCGCAAAGCCCCAGTGTTGCTGCGCCTCTGAAAGCGCTTCCAAGGAAGGGTGCTGGCTAGCAACAGCTTTCAGTGCTGGCACTTTTCATCTCTGAGCAATTGCTCGACGTTTGCAATTTCTCACCTGAGCTCTCTTTAGACTGCGCGAGAGGATGAGCAGAAGATGAGGTGGCTAGAGAAGCCCAGAGCCCCACTGTTCTTAGGCCTACAAAAGCGCTTCCAAGGAAGGGTGCTGGCTAGCAACAGCTTTCAGTGCTGGCACTTTTCATCTCTGAGCAATTGCTCGACGTTTGCAATTTCTCAGCTCGTCTCTACGAGACGGAGACATAGTGATCGTGACGTTTGGTGGCTAGAGAAGCGCAAAGCCCCAGTGTTGCTGCC
The DNA here is from genome assembly GCA_037962945.1 of Sarcoramphus papa. Taxonomy (NCBI): domain Eukaryota; kingdom Metazoa; phylum Chordata; class Aves; order Accipitriformes; family Cathartidae; genus Sarcoramphus; species Sarcoramphus papa. Next base: position 98,482,047 of record CM075586.1, read on the forward strand.
CCTGTGAAAGCACTTCCAAGGAAGGGTGCTGGCTAGCAACAGCTTTCAGTGCTGGCTCTTTTCATCTCTGAGCAATTGCTGGACGTTTGCAATCTCTCACCTGAGCTCTCTTTAGACTGCGCGAGAGGATGAGCAGAAGATTAGGTGGCTAGAGAAGCCCAGAGCCCCAGTGTTCTTAGGCCTACAAAAGCACTTCCAAGGAAGGGTGCTGGCTAGCCACAGCTTTCAGTGCTGGCACTTTTCATCTCTGAGCAATTGCTCGACGTTTGCAATTTCTCACCTGAGCTCTCTTTCGACTGCGCGAGAGGATGAGCAGAAGATTAGGTGGCTAGAGAAGCCCAGAGCCCCAGTGTTCTTAGGCCTACAAAAGCGCTTCCAAGGAAGGGTGCTGGCTAGCCACAGCTTTCAGTGCTGGCACTTTTCATCTCTGAGCAATTGCTCGACGTTTGCAATTTCTCAACTCGTGTCAACGAGACGGAGAGAGTGTGACCGTGATGTTTGGTGGCTAGAGAAGCGCAAAGCCCCAGTGTTGCTGCGCCTCTGAAAGCGCTTCCAAGGAAGGCTGCTGGCTAGCCACAGCTTTCAGTGCTGGCACTTTTCATCTCTGAGCAATTGCTCGACCTTTGCAATTTCTCACCTGAGATCTCTTTAGAGTGCGTGAGAGGATGAGCAGAAGATTAGGTGGCTAGAGAAGCCCAGAGCCCCAGTGTTCTAAGGCCTACAAAAGCGCTTCCAAGGAAGGGTGCTGGCTAGCAACAGCTTTCAGTGCTGGCACTTTTCATCTCTGAGCAATTGCTCGACGTTTGCAATTTCTCAACTCGTGTCTACGAGACGGAAAGAGAATGACCGTGACGTTTGGTGGCTAGAGAAGCACAAAGCCCCAGTGTTGCTGCGCCTGTGAAAGCGCTTCTGAGGAAGGCTGCTGGCTAGCAACAGCTTTCAGTGCTGGCACTTTTCATCTCTGAGCAATTGCTGGACGTTTGCAATTTCTCACCTGAGCTCTCTTTAGACTGCGCGAGAGGATGAGCAGAAGATGAGGTGGCTAGAGAAGCCCAGAGCCCCAGTGTTCTTAGGCCTACAAGAGCATTTCCAAGGAAGGGTGCTGGCTAGCAACAGCTTTCAGTGCTGGCACTTTTCATCTCTGAGCAATTGCTCAACATTTGCAATTTCTCAGCTCGTCTCTACGAGATGGAGAGATAGTGACCGTGACGTTTGGTGGCTAGAGAAGCACAAAGCCCCAGTGTTGCTGCGCCTGTGAAAGCGCTTCCAAGGAAGGGTGCTGGCTAGCAAGAGCTTTCAGTGCTGGCACTTTTCATCTCTGAGCAATTGCTCGACGTTTGCAATCTCTCACCTGAGCTCTCTTTAGAGTGCGCGAGAGGATGAGCAGAAGATTAGGTGGCTAGAGAAGCCCAGAGCCCCAGTGTTCTTAGGCCTACAAGAGCATTTCCAAGGAAGGGTGCTGGCTAGCAACAGCTTTCAGTGCTGGCACTTTTCATCTCTGAGCAATTGCTCGACGTTTGCAATTTCTCAACTCCTGTCTACGAGACGGAGAGAGAGTGACCGTGACGTTTGGTGGCTAGAGAAGCGCAAAGCCCCAGTGTTGCTGCGCCTCTGAAAGCGCTTCCAAGGAAGGGTGTTGGCTAGCAACAGCTTTCAGTGCTGGCACTTTTCATCTCTGAGCAATTGCTGGACGATTGCAATTTCTCACCTGAGCTCTCTTTAGACTGCGCGAGAGGATGAGCAGAAGATGAGGTGGCTAGAGAAGCCCAGAGCCCCAGTGTTCTTAGGGCTACAAAAGCGCTTCCAAGGAAGGGTGCTGGCTAGCAAGAGCTTTCAGTGCTGGCACTTTTCATCTCTGAGCAATTGCTCGACGTTTGCAATTTCTCACCTGACCTCTCTTTAGAGTGCGCGAGAGGATGAGCAGAAGAGTAGGTGGCTAGAGAAGCCCAGAGCCGCAGTGATCTTAGGCCTACAAAAGCACTTCCAAGGAAGGGTGCTGGCTAGCAACAGCTTTCAGTGCTGGCACTTTTCATCTCTGAGCAATTGCTCGACGTTTGCAATTTCTCAACTCTTGTCTACGCGACGGAAATAGAATGACCGTGACGTTTGGTGGCTAGAGAAGCGCAAAGCCCCAGTGTTGCTGTGCCTGTGAAAGCGCTTCCAAGGAAGGGTGCTGGCTAGCAACAGCTTTCAGTGCTGGCACATTTCATCTCTGAGCAATTTGTGGACATTTGCAGTTTCTCACCTGAGCTCTCTTTCGACTGCGCGAGAGGATGAGCAGAAGATTAGGTGGCTAGAGAAGCCCAGAGCCCCAGTGTTCTTAGGCCTAAAAAAGCGCTTCCAAGGAAGGGTTCTGGCTAGCAACAGCTTTCAGTGCTGGCTCTTTTCATCTCTGAGCAACTGCTGGACGTTTGCAATCTCTCACCTGAGCTCTCTTTAGACTGCGCGAGAGGATGAGCAGAAAATTAGGTGGCTAGAGAAGCCCAGAGCCCCGCTGTTCTTAGGGCTACAAAAGCGCTTCCAAGGAAGGGTGCTGGCTAGCAACAGCTTTCAGTGCTGGCTCTTTTCATCTCTGAGCAATTGCTCGACCTTTGCAATCTCTCACCTGAGCTCTCTTTAGACTGCGCGAGAGGATGAGCAGAAGATTAGGTGGCTAGAGAAGCCCAGAGCCCCAGTGTTCTTAGGCCTACAAGAGCATTTCCAAGGAAGGGTGCTGGCTAGCAACAGCTTTCAGTGCTGGCACTTTTCATCTCTGAGCAATTGCTCGACGTTTGCAATTTCTCAACTCGTGTCTACGAGACGGAGAGAGAGTGACCGTGACGTTTGGTGGCTAGAGAAGCGCAAAGCCCCAGTGTTGCTGCGCCTGTGAAAGCGCTTCCAAGGAAGGGTGCTGGCTAGCAACAGCTTTCAGTGTTGGCACTTTTCATCTCTGAGCAATTGCTCGACGTTTGCAATTTCTCACCTGAGCTCTCTTTAGACTGCGCGAGAGGATGAGCAGAAGATGAGGTGGCTAGAGAAGCCCAGAGCCCCAGTGTTCTTAGGGCTACAAAAGCGCTTCCAAGGAAGGGTGCTGGCTAGCAACAGCTTTCAGTGCTGGCTCTTTTCATCTCTGAGCAATTGCTCGACGTTTGCAATTTCTCAGCTCGTGTCTACGAGACGGAGAGATAGTGATTGTGACGTTTGGTGGCTAGAGAAGCGCAAAGCCCCAGTGTTGCTGCCCCTGTGAAAGCACTTCCAAGGAAGGGTGCTGGCTAGCAACAGCTTTCATTGCTGGCACTTTTCATCTCTGAGCAATTGCTCGACCTTTGAAATCTCTCACCTGAGCTCTCTTTAGACTGCGCGAGAGGATGAGCAGAAGATTAGGTGGCTAGAGAAGCCCAGAGCCCCAGTGTTCTTAGGCCTACAAGAGCATTTCCAAGGAAGGGTGCTGGCTAGCAACAGCTTTCAGTGCTGGCACTTTTCATCTCTGAGCAATTGCTCGACGTTTGCAATTTCTCAACTCGTGTCTACGAGACGGAGAGATAGTGACCGTGATGTTTGGTGGGTAGAGAAGCGCAAAGCCCCAGTGTTGCTGCGCCTGTGAAAGCGCTTCCAAGGAAGGGTGCTGGCTAGCCACAGCTTTCAGTGCTGGCACTTTTCATCTCTGATCAATTGCTGGACGATTGCAATTTCTCACCTGAGCTCTCTTTAGACTGCGCGAGAGGATGAGCAGAAGATTAGGTGGCTAGAGAAGCCCAGAGCCCCAGTGTTCTTAGGCCTACAAAAGCGCTTCCAAGGAGGGGTGCTGGCTAGCAACAGCTTTCAGTGCTGGCACTTTTCATCTCTGAGCAATTGCTCGACGTTTGCAATTTCTCAACTCGTGTCTACGAGACGGAGAGTTAGTGACCGTGATGTTTGGTGGCTAGAGAAGCGCAAAGCCCCAGTGTTGCTGCGCCTGTGAAAGCGCTTCCAAGGAAGGGTGCTGGCTAGCAACAGCTTTCAGTGCTGGCTCTTTTCATCTCTGAGCAATTGCTGGACGTTTGCAATCTCTCACCTGAGCTCTCTTTAGACTGCGCGAGAGGATGAGCAGAAGATTAGATGGCTAGAGAAGCCCAGAGCCCCAGTGTTCTTAGGCCTACAAAAGCGCTTCCAAGGAAGGGTGCTGTCTAGCAAGAGCTTTCAGTGCTGGCACTTTTCATCTCTGAGCAATTGCTGGACGTTTGCAATTTCTCACCTGAGCTCTCTTTAGACTGCGCGACAGGATGAGCAGAAGATTAGGTGGCTAGAGAAGCCCAGAGCCCCACTGTTCTTAGGCCTACAAGAGCATTTCCAAGGAAGGGTGCTGGCTAGCCACAGCTTTCAGTGCTGGCACTTTTCATCTCTGAGCAATTGCTCGACGTTTGCAATTTCTCAACTCGTGTCTACGAGACAGAGAGATAGTGACCGTGACGTTTGGTGGCTAGAGAAGCGCAAAGCCCCAGTGTTGCTGCGCCTGTGAAAGCGCTTCCAAGGAAGGCTGCTGGCTAGCAACAGCTTTCAGTGCTGGCACTTTTCATCTCTGAGCAATTGCTCGACGTTTGCAATTTCTCACCTGAGCTCTCTTTAGACTGCGCGAGAGGATGAGCAGAAGATTAGGTGGCTAGAGAAGCACAGAGCCCCAGTGTTCTTAGGCCTACAAGAGCATTTCCAAGGAAGGGTGCTGGCTAGCCACAGCTTTCAGTGCTGGCACTTTTCATCTCTGAGCAATTGCTCGACGTTTGCAATTTCTCAACTCGTGTCTACGAGACAGAAATAGAATGACCGTGACGTTTGGTGGCTAGAGAAGCGCAAAGCCCCAGTGTTGCTGCGCCTGTGAAAGCGCTTCCAAGGAAGGGTGCTGGCTAGCAACAGCTTTCAGTGCTGGCACTTTTCATCTCTGAGCAATTGCTCGACCTTTGCAATCTCTCACCTGAGCTCTCTTTAGACTGTGCGAGAGGATGAGCAGAAGATTAGGTGGCTAGAGAAGCCCAGAGCCCCAGTGTTCTTAGGCCTACAAGAGCATTTCCAAGGAAGGGTGCTGGCTAGCCACAGCTTTCAGTGCTGGCACTTTTCATCTCTGAGCAATTGCTCGACGTTTGCAATTTCTCAACTCCTGTCTACGAGACGGAGAGACAGTGACCGCGATGTTTTGTGGCTAGAGAAGCGCAAAGCCCCAGTGTTGCTGCGCCTGTGAAAGCGCTTCCAAGGAAGGGTGCTGGCTAGCAACAGCTTTCAGTGCTGGCTCTTTTCATCTCTGAGCAATTGCTCGACGTTTGCAATCTCTCACCTGAGCTCTCTTTAGACTGCGCGAGAGGATGAGCAGAAGATTAGATGGCTAGAGAAGCCCAGAGCCCCAGTGTTCTTAGGCCTACAAAAGCGTTTCCAAGGAAGGGTGCTGGCTAGCCACAGCTTTCAGTGCTGGCACTTTTCATCTCTGAGCAATTGCTCGACGTTTGCAATTTCTCAACTCGTGTCTACGAGACGGAGAGAGTGTGACCGTGATGTTTGGTGGGTAGAGAAGTGCAAAGCCCCAGTGTTGCTGCGCCTCTGAAAGCGCTTCCAAGGAAGGGTGCTGGCTAGCCACAGCTTTCAGTGCTGGCACTTTTCATCTCTGAGCAATTGCTCGACGTTTGCAATTTCTCACCTGAGCTCTCTTTCGACTGCGCGAGAGGATGAGAAGAAGATTAGGTGGCTAGAGAAGCCCAGAGCCCCAGTGTTCCTAGGGCTACAAAAGCGCTTCCAAGGAAGGGTGCTGGCTAGCAACAGCTTTCAGTGCTGGCACTTTTCATCTCTGAGCAATTGCTCGACGTTTGCAATTTCTCAACTCGTGTCTACGAGACGGAGAGATAGTGATCGTGACATTTGGTGGGTAGAGAAGCGCAAAGCCCCAGTGTTGCTGTGCCTGTGAAAGCGCTTCCAAGGAAGGGTGCTGGCTAGCAACAGCTTTCAGTGCTGGCTCTTTTCATCTCTGAGCAATTGCTGGATGTTTGCAATCTCTCACCTGAGCTCTCTTTCGACTGCGCGAGAGGATGAGCAGAAGATTAGATGGCTAGAGAAGCCCAGAGCCCCAGTGTTCTAAGGTCTACAAAAGCGCTTCCAAGGAAGGGTGCTGGCTAGCAACAGCTTTCAGTGCTGGCACTTTTCATCTCTGAGCAATTGCTCGACGTTTGCAATTTCTCACCTGAGCTCTCTTTAGACTGCGCGAGAGGATGAGCAGAAGATTAGGTGGCTAGAGAAGCCCAGAGCCCCAGTGTTCCTAGGGCTACAAAAGCGCTTCCAAGGAAGGGTGTTGGCTAGCAACAGCTTTCAGTGCTGGCACTTTTCATCTCTGAGCAATTGCTCGACATTTGCAATTTCTCAACTCATGTCTACGAGAAGGAAGGAGAATGACCGTGACATTTGGTTGGTAGAGAAGCGCAAAGCCCCAGTGTTGCTGCGCCTCTGAAAGCGCTTCCAAGGAAGGCTGCTGGCTAGCAACAGCTTTCAGTGCTGGCACTTTTCATCTCTGAGCAATTGCTCGACGTTTGCAATTTCTCACCTGAGCTCTCTTTCGACTGCGCGAGAGGATGAGCAGAAGATTAGGTGGCTAGAGAAGCCCAGAGCCCCAGTGTTCTTAGGGCTACAAAAGCGCTTCCAAGGAAGGGTGCTGGCTAGCAACAGCTTTCAGTGCTGGCACTTTTCATCTCTGAGCAATTGCTCGACGTTTGCAATTTCTCAGCTCGTGTCTGCGGGACTTAAAGATAGTTACCGTGACGTTTGGTGGTTAGAGAAGCGCAAAGCCCCAGTGTTGCTGTGCCTGTGAAAGCGCTTCCAAGGAAGGGTGCTGGCTAGCAACAGCTTTCAGTGCTGGCACTTTTCATCTCTGAGCAATTGCTCGACGTTTGCCATCTCTCACCTGAGCTCTCTTTAGACTGCACTAGAGGATGAGCAGAAGATTAGGTGGCTACAGAAGCCCAGAGCCCCAGTGTTCTTAGGCCTACAAAAGCGCTTCCAAGGAAGGGTGCCGGATAGCAACAGCTTTCAGTGCTGGCACTTTTCATCTCTGAGCAATTGCTGGACGTTTGCAATTTCTCACCTGAGCTCTCTTTAGATTGCGCGAGAGGATGAGCAGAAGATTAGGTGGCTAGAGAAGCCCAGAGCCCCAGTGTTCTTAGGCCTACAAAAGCGCTTCCAAGGAAGGGTGCTGGCTAGCCACAGCTTTCAGTGCTGGCACTTTTCATCTCTGAGCAATTGCTCGACGTTTGCAATTTCTCAGCTCGTCTCTACGAGACGGAGAGAGATAGTGACCGTGACGTTTGGTTGGTAGAGAAGCACAAAGCCCCAGTGTTGCTGCGCCTGTGAAAGCGCTTTCGAGGAAGGCTGCTGGCTAGCCACAGCTTTCAGTGCTGGCACTTTTCATCTCTGAGCAATTGCTGGACGTTTGCAATTTCTCACCTGAGCTCTCTTTAGACTGCGCGAGAGGATGAGCAGAAGAGTAGGTGGCTAGAGAAGCCCAGAGCCCCAGTGTTCTTAGGCCTACAAGAGCATTTCCAAGGAAGGGTGCTGGCTAGCAACAGCTTTCAGTGCTGGCACTTTTCATCTCTGAGCAATTGCTCGACGTTTGCAATTTCTCAACTCGTGTCTAAGAGACGCAAATAGAATGACCGTGATGTTTGGTGGCTAGAGAAGCGCAAAGCCCCAGTGTTGCTGCGCCTGTGAAAGCGCTTCCAAGGAAGGGTGCTGGCTAGCAACAGCTTTCAGTGCTGGCTCTTTTCATCTCTGAGCAATTGCTGGATGTTTGCAGTTTCTCACCTGAGCTCTCTTTCGACTGCGCGAGAGGATGAGCAGAAGATTAGATGGCTAGAGAAGCCCAGAGCCCCAGTGTTCTAAGGTCTACAAAAGCGCTTCCAAGGAAGGGTGCTGGCTAGCAACAGCTTTCAGTGCTGGCACTTTTCATCTCTGAGCAATTGCTCGACGTTTGCAATTTCTCAGCTCGTGTCTGCGGGACTTAAAGATAGTTACCGTGACGTTTGGTGGTTAGAGAAGCGCAAAGCCCCAGTGTTGCTGTGCCTGTGAAAGCGCTTCCAAGGAAGGGTGCTGGCTAGCAACAGCTTTCAGTGCTGGCACTTTTCATCTCTGAGCAATTGCTCGACGTTTGCCATCTCTCACCTGAGCTCTCTTTAGACTGCACTAGAGGATGAGCAGAAGATTAGGTGGCTACAGAAGCCCAGAGCCCCAGTGTTCTTAGGCCTACAAAAGCGCTTCCAAGGAAGGGTGCCGGATAGCAACAGCTTTCAGTGCTGGCACTTTTCATCTCTGAGCAATTGCTGGACGTTTGCAATTTCTCACCTGAGCTCTCTTTAGATTGCGCGAGAGGATGAGCAGAAGATTAGGTGGCTAGAGAAGCCCAGAGCCCCAGTGTTCTTAGGCCTACAAAAGCGCTTCCAAGGAAGGGTGCTGGCTAGCCACAGCTTTCAGTGCTGGCACTTTTCATCTCTGAGCAATTGCTCGACGTTTGCAATTTCTCAGCTCGTCTCTACGAGACGGAGAGAGATAGTGACCGTGACGTTTGGTTGGTAGAGAAGCACAAAGCCCCAGTGTTGCTGCGCCTGTGAAAGCGCTTCCGAGGAAGGCTGCTGGCTAGCCACAGCTTTCAGTGCTGGCACTTTTCATCTCTGAGCAATTGCTGGACGTTTGCAATTTCTCACCTGAGCTCTCTTTAGACTGCGCGAGAGCATGAGCAGAATAGTAGGTGGCTAGAGAAGCCCAGAGCCCCAGTGTTCTTAGGCCTACAAGAGCATTTCCAAGGAAGGGTGCTGGCTAGCAACAGCTTTCAGTGCTGGCACTTTTCATCTCTGAGCAATTGCTCGACGTTTGCAATTTCTCAACTCGTGTCTAAGAGACGCAAATAGAATGACCGTGATGTTTGGTGGCTAGAGAAGCGCAAAGCCCCAGTGTTGCTGCGCCTGTGAAAGCGCTTCCAAGGAAGGGTGCTGGCTAGCAACAGCTTTCAGTGCTGGCTCTTTTCATCTCTGAGCAATTGCTGGATGTTTGCAGTTTCTCACCTGAGCTCTCTTTCGACTGCGCGAGAGGATGAGCAGAAGATTAGATGGCTAGAGAAGCCCAGAGCCCCAGTGTTCTAAGGTCTACAAAAGCGCTTCCAAGGAAGGGTGCTGGCTAGCAACAGCTTTCAGTGCTGGCACTTTTCATCTCTGAGCAATTGCTCGACGTTTGCAATTTCTCACCTGAGCTCTCTTTAGACTGCGCGAGAGGATGAGCAGAAGATTAGGTGGCTAGAGAAGCCCAGAGCCCCAGTGTTCCTAAGGCTACAAAAGCGCTTCCAAGGAAGGGTGCTGGCTAGCCACAGCTTTCAGTGCTGGCACTTTTCATCTCTGAGCAATTGCTCGACGTTTGCAATTTCTCCACTCGTGTCTACGAGAAGGAAAGAGATAGTGACCGTGAAGTTTGGTGGGTAGAGAAGCGCAAAGCCCCAGTGTTGCTGCGCCTGTGAAAGCGCTTCCAAGGAAGGGTGCTGGCTAGCAACAGCTTTCAGTGTTGGCACTTTTCATCTCTGAGCAATTGCTCGACGTTTGCAATTTCTCACCTGAGCTCTCTTTAGACTGCGCGAGAGGATGAGCAGAAGATTAGGTGGCTAGAGAAGCCCAGAGCCCCAGTGTTCTTAGGCCTACAAAAGCGCTTCCAAGGAAGGGTGCTGGCTAGCAACAGCTTTCAGTGCTGGCACTTTTCATCTCTGAGCAATTGCTCGACGTTTGCAATTTCTCAGCTCGTGTCTGCGGGACTTAAAGATAGTGACCGTGAAGTTTGGTGGGTAGAGAAGCGCAAAGCCCCAGTGTTGCTGGACCTGTGAAAGCGCTTCCAAGGAAGGGTGCTGGCTAGCAACAGCTTTCAGTGCTGGCACTTTTCATCTCTGTGCAATTGCTGGACGTTTGCAATTTCTCACCTGAGCTCTCTTTAGAGTGCGCGAGAGGATGAGCAGAAGATTAGGTGGCTAGAGAAGCCCAAAGCCCCAGGGTTCTTAGGCCTACAAAAGCACTTCCAAGGAAGGGTGCTGGCTAGCAACAGCTTTCAGTGCTGGCACTTTTCATCTCTGAGCAATTGCTCGACGTTTGCAATTTCTCAACTCGTGTCTACGAGACGGAAAGAGATAGTGACCGTGTCGTTTGGTTGGTAGAGAAGCACAAAGCCCCAGTGTTGCTGCGCCTGTGAAAGCGCTTCCGAGGAAGGCTGCTGGCTAGCCACAGCTTTCAGTGCTGGCACTTTTCATCTCTGAGCAATTGCTCAACGTTTGCAATTTCTCACCTGAGCTCTCTTTAGACTGCGCGAGAGGATGAGCAGAAGATTAGATGGCTAGAGAAGCCCAGAGCCCCAGTGTTCTTAGGCCTACAAAAGCGCTTCCAAGGAAGGGGGCTGGCTAGCAACAGCTTTCAGTGCTGGCACTTTTCATCTCTGAGCAATTGCTGGACGTTTGCAATTTCTCAGCTCGTGTCTACGAGACGGAGAGATAGTGATCGTGACGTTTGGTGGCTAGAGAAGCGCAAAGCCCCAGTGTTGCTGCGCCTGTGAAAGCGCTTCCAAGGAAGGGTGCTGGCTAGCAACAGCTTTCAGTGCTGGCTCTTTTCATCTCTGAGCAATTGCTCGACGTTTGCAATCTCTCACCTGAGCTCTCTTTAGACTGCGCGAGAGGATGAGCAGAAGATTAGGTGGCTAGAGAAGCCCAGAGCCCCAGTGTTCTAAGGCCTACAAAAGCACTTCCAAGGAAGGCTGCTGGCTAGCAACAGCTTTCAGTGCTGGCACTTTTCATCTCTGAGCAATTGCTCGACGTTTGCAATTTCTCACCTGAGCTCTCTTTAGACTGCGCGAGAGGATGAGCAGAAGATTAGGTGGCTAGAGAAGCCCAGAGCCCCAGTGTTCTTAGGGCTACAAAAGCGCTTCCAAGGAAGGGTGCTGGCTAGCAACAGCTTTCAGTGCTGGCACTTTTCATCTCTGAGCAATTGCTGGACGTTTGCAATTTCTCAACTCGTGTCTACGAGAAGGAAGGAGAATGACTGTGACGTTTGGTGGGTAGAGAAGCGCAAAGCCCCACTGTTGCTGCACCTGTGAAAGCGCTTCCAAGGAAGGGTGCTGGCTAGCAACAGCTTTCAGTGCTGGCACTTTTCATCTCTGAGCAATTGCTCGATGTTTGCAATTTGTCACCTGAGCTCTCTTTAGAGTGCGCGAGAGGATGAGCAGAAGATTAGGTGGCTAGAGAAGCCCAGAGCCCCACTGTTCTTAGGCCTACAAAAGCGCTTCCAAGGAAGGGTGCTGGCTAGCAACAGCTTTCAGTGCTGGCACTTTTCATCTCTGAGCAATTGCTGGACGTTTGCAATTTCTCAGCTCGTGTCTACGAGACGGAGAGATAGTGATCGTGACGTTTGGTGGCTAGAGAAGCGCAAAGCCCCAGTGTTTCTGTGCCTGTGAAAGCGCTTCCAAGGAAGGGTGCTGGCTAGCCACAGCTTTCAGTGCTGGCACTTTTCATCTCTGTGCAATTTTTCGACGTTTGCAATTTCTCACCTGAGCTCTCTTTAGACTGCGCGAGAGGATGAGCAGAAGATTAGGTGGCTAGAGAAGCCCAGAGCCCCAGGGTTCTTAGGCCTACAAAAGCGCTTCCAAGGAAGGGTGCTGGCTAGCAACAGCTTTCAGTGCTGGCACTTTTCATCTCTGAGCAATTGCTCGACGTTTGCAATTTCTCAACTCGTGTCTACGAGACGGAAAGAGATAGTGACCGTGATGTTTGGTGGGTAGAGAAGCACAAAGCCCCAGTGTTGCTGCGCCTGTGAAAGCGCTTCCGAGGAAGGCTGCTGGCTAGCCACAGCTTTCAGTGCTGGCTCTTTTCATCTCTGAGCAATTGCTGGACGATTGCAATTTCTCACGTGAGCTCTCTTTAGACTGCGCGAGAGGATGAGAAGAAGATTAGGTGGCTAGAGAAGCCCAGAGCCCCAGTGTTCTTAGGACTACAAGAGCGCTTCCAAGGAAGGGTGCTGGCTAGCAACAGCTTTCAGTGCTGGCACTTTTCATCTCTGAGCAATTGCTCGACGTTTGCAATTTCTCAGCTCGTGTCTACGAGACGGAGAGATAGTGACCGTGACGTTTGGTGGCTAGAGAAGCGCAAAGCCCCAGTGTTGCTGCGCCTGTGAAAGCGCTTCCAAGGAAGGGTGCTGGCTAGCCACAGCTTTCAGTGCTGGCACTTTTCATCTCTGAGCAATTGCTCGATGTTTGCAATTTCTCACCTGAGCTCTCTTTAGACTGCGCGAGAGGATGAGCAGAAGAGTAGGTGGCTAGAGAAGCCCAGAGCCCCAGTGTTCTTAGGCCTACAAAAGCGCTTCCAAGGAAGGGTGCTGGCTAGCAACAGCTTTCAGTGCTGGCACTTTTCATCTCTGTGCAATTGCTCGACGTTTGCAATTTCTCAGCTCGTGTCTGCGGGACATAAAGATAGTGACCGTGAAGTTTGGTGGGTAAGAGAAGCGCAAAGCCCCACTGTTGCTGCACCTGTGAAAGCGCTTCCAAGGAAGGGTGCTGGCTAGCAACAGCTTTCAGTGCTGGCACTTTTCATCTCTGAGCAATTGCTCGACGTTTGCAATCTCTCACCTGAGCTGTCTTTAGACTGCGCGAGAGCATGAGCAGAAGATTAGGTGGCTACAGAAGCCCAGAGCCCCACTGTTCTTAGGCCTACAAAAGCACTTCCAAGGAAGGGTGCTGGCTAGCAACAGCTTTCAGTGCTGGCACTTTTCATCTCTGAGCAATTGCTCGACATTTACAATTTCTCAGCTCGTGTCTACGAGACGGAGAGATAGTGATCGTGACGTTTGGTGGCTAGAGAAGCGCAAAGCCCCAGTGTTGCTGCGCCTGTGAAAGCGCTTCCAAGGAAGGGTGCTGGCTAGCAACAGCTTTCAGTGCTGGCTCTTTTCATCTCTGAGCAATTGCTGGATGTTTGCAATTTCTCACCTGAGCTCTCTTTAGACTGCGCGAGAGGATGAGCAGAAGATTAGGTGGCTAGAGAAGCCCAGAGCCCCAGTGTTCTTAGGCCTACAAAAGCGCTTCCAAGGAAGGGTGCTGGCTAGCAACAGCTTTCAGTGCTGGCACTTTTCATCTCTGAGCAATTGCTCAACGTTTGCAATTTCTCAACTCGTGTCTACGAGAAGGAAGGAGAATGACCGTGACGTTTGGTGGGTAGAGAAGCGCAAAGCCCCAGTGTTGCTGCACCTGTGAAAGCGCTTCCAAGGAAGGCTGCTGGCTAGCCACAGCTTTCAGTGCTGGCACTTTTCATCTCTGAGCAATTGCTCGATGTTTGCAATTTCTCACCTGAGCTCTCTTTAGAGTGCGCGAGAGGATGAGCAGAAGATTAGGTGGCTAGAGAAGCCCAGAGCCCCACTGTTCTTAGGCCTACAAAAGCGCTTCCAAGGAAGGGTGCTGGCTAGCAACAGCTTTCAGTGCTGGCACTTTTCATCTCTGAGCAATTGCTCGACGTTTGCAATTTCTCAGCTCGTGTCTGCGGGACTTAAAGATAGTGACCGTGAAGTTTGGTGGGTAGAGAAGCGCAAAGCCCCAGTGTTGCTGCACCTGTGAAAGCGCTTCCAAGGAAGGGTGCTGGCTAGCAACAGCTTTCAGTGCTGGCACTTTTCATCTCTGTGCAATTTTTCGACGTTTGCAATTTCTCACCTGAGCTCTCTTTAGACTGCGCGAGAGGATGAGCAGAAGATTAGGTGGCTAGAGAAGCCCAGAGCCCCAGTGTTCTTAGGCCTACAAAAGCGCTTCCAAGGAAGGGTGCTGGCTAGCAACAGCTTTCAGTGCTGGCACTTTTCATCTCTGAGCAATTGCTCGACGTTTGCAATTTCTCAACTCGTGTCTACGAGACGGAAAGAGATAGTGACCGTGATGTTTGGTGGGTAGAGAAGCACAAAGCCCCAGTGTTGCTGCGCCTGTGAAAGCGCTTCCGAGGAAGGCTGCTGGCTAGCAACAGCTTTCAGTGCTGGCACTTTTCATCTCTGAGCAATTGCTGGACGATTGCAATTTCTCACGTGAGCTCTCTTTAGACTGCGCGAGAGGATGAGAAGAAGATTAGGTGGCTAGAGAAGCCCAGAGCCCCAGTGTTCTAAGGCCTACAAAAGCGCTTCCAAGGAAGGGTGCTGGCTAGCAACAGCTTTCAGTGCTGGCACTTTTCATCTCTGAGCAATTGCTCGACGTTTGCAATTTCTCAGCTCGTCTCTACGAGACGGAGAGATAGTGACCGTGACGTTTGGTGGCTAGAGAAGCGCAAAGCCCCAGTGTTGCTGCGCCTGTGAAAGCGCTTCCAAGGAAGCCTGCTGGCTAGCAACAGCTTTCAGTGCTGGCTCTTTTCATCTCTGAGCAATTGCTGGACGTTTGCAATCTCTCACCTGAGCTCTCTTTAGACTGCGCGAGAGGATGAGCAGAAGATTAGGTGGCTAGAGAAGCCCAGAGCCCCAGTGTTCTAAGGCCTACAAAAGCGCTTCCAAGGAAGGGTGCTGGCTAGCAAGAGCTTTCAGTACTGGCACTTTTCATCTCTGAGCAATTTTTCGACGTTTGCAATTTCTCACCTGACCTCTCTTTAGACTGCGCGAGAGGATGAGCAGAAGATTAGGTGGCTAGAGAAGCCCAGAGCCCCAGTGTTCTTAGGCCTACAAAAGCGCTTCCAAGGAAGGGTGCTGGCTAGCAACAGCTTTCAGTGCTGGCACTTTTCATCTCTGAGCAATTGCTGGACGTTTGCAATTTCTCAACTCGTGTCTACGAGAAGGAAGGAGAATGACCGTGACGTTTGGTGGGTAGAGAAGCGCAAAGCCCCAGTGTTGCTGCACCTGTGAAAGCGCTTCCAAGGAAGGGTGCTGGCTAGCCACAGCTTTCAGTGCTGGCACTTTTCATCTCTGAGCAATTGCTCGATGTTTGCAATTTCTCACCTGAGCTCTCTTTAGACTGCGCGAGAGGATGAGCAGAAGAGTAGGTGGCTAGAGAAGCCCAGAGCCCCAGTGTTCTTAGGCCTACAAAAGCGCTTCCAAGGAAGGGTGCTGGCTAGCAACAGCTTTCAGTGCTGGCACTTTTCATCTCTGAGCAATTGCTCGACGTTTGCAATTTCTCAGATCGTGTCTGCGGGACATAAAGATAGTGACCGTGAAGTTTGGTGGGTAAGAGAAGCGCAAAGCCCCACTGTTGCTGCACCTGTGAAAGCGCTTCCAAGGAAGGGTGCTGGCTAGCAACAGCTTTCAGTGCTGGCACTTTTCATCTCTGAGCAATTGCTCGACGTTTGCAATTTGTCAACTGAGCTCTCTTTAGACTGCGCTAGAGCATGAGCAGAAGATTAGGTGGCTAGAGAAGCCCAGAGCCCCAGTGTTCTTAGGCCTACAAAAGCACTTCCAAGGAAGGGTGCCGTTTAGCAACAGCTTTCAGTGCTGGCACTTTTCATCTCTGAGCAATTGCTCGACGTTTGCAATTTCTCACCTGACCTCTCTTTAGAGTGCGCGAGAGGATGAGCAGAAGATTAGGTGGCTAGAGAAGCCCAAAGCCCCAGGGTTCTTAGGCCTACAAAAGCGCTTCCAAGGAAAGGTGCTGGCTAGCAACAGCTTTCAGTGCTGGCACTTTTCATCTCTGAGCAATTGCTCGACGTTTGCAATTTCTCAACTCGTGTCTACGAGACGGAAAGTGATAGTGACCGTGACGTTTGGTTGGTAGAGAAGCACAAAGCCCCAGTGTTGCTGCGCCTGTGAAAGCGCTTCCGAGGAAGGCTGCTGGCTAGCCACAGCTTTCAGTGCTGGCACTTTTCATCTCTGAGCAATTGCTCGACCTTTGCAATTTCTCACCTGAGCTCTCTTTCGACTGCGCGAGAGGATGAGCAGAAGATGAGGTGGCTAGAGAAGCCCAGAGCCCCAGTGTTCTTAGGGCTACAAAAGCGCTTCCAAGGAAGGGTGCTGGCTAGCAACAGCTTTCAGTGCTGGCACTTTTCATCTCTGAGCAATTGCTCGACGTTTGCAATTTCTCAGCTCGTGTCTGCGGGACTTAAAGATAGTGACCGTGATGTTTGGTGGTTAGAGAAGCGCAAAGCCCCAGTGTTGCTGGACCTGTGAAAGCGCTTCCAAGGAAGGGTGCTGGCTAGCAACAGCTTTCAGTGCTGGCACTTTTCATCTCTGAGGAATTGCTCGACGTTTGCCATCTCTCACCTGAGCTCTCTTTAGAGTGCGCGAGAGGATGAGCAGAAGATTAGGTGGCTAGAGAAGCCCAGAGCCCCAGTGTTCTTAGGCCTACAAAAGCGCTTCCAAGGAAGGGTGCTGGCTAGCAACAGCTTTCAGTGCTGGCACTTTTCATCTCTGAGCAATTGCTCGACGTTTGCAATTTCTCAACTCGTTTCTATGAGACGGAAAGAGATAGTGACCGTGACGTTTGGTGGGTAGAGAAGCACAAAGCCCCAGTGTTGCTGCCCCTGTGAAAGCGCTTCCAAGGAAGGCTGCTGGCTAGCCACAGCTTTCAGTGCTGGCACTTTTCATCTCTGAGCAATTGCTGGACGTTTGCAATTTCTCACCTGAGCTCTCTTTAGAGTGCGCGAGAGGATGAGCAGAAGATTAGGTGGCTAGAGAAGCCCAGAGCCCCAGTGTTCTTAGGCCTACAAGAGCATTTCCAAGGAAGGGTGCTGGCTAGCAACAGCTTTCAGTGCTGCCACTTTTCATCTCTGAGGAATTGCTCAACGTTTGCAATTTCTCAGCTCGTGTCTACGAGACGGAGAGATAGTGACCGTGACGTTTGGTGTCTAGAGAAGCGCAAAGCCCCAGTGTTGCTGCGCCTGTGAAAGCGCTTCCAAGGAAGGGTGCTGGCTAGCAACAGCTTTCAGTGTTGGCACTTTTCATCTCTGAGCAATTGCTCGACGTTTGCAATTTCTCACCTGAGCTCTCTTTAGAGTGCGCGAGAGGATGAGCAGAAGATTAGGTGGCTAGAGAAGCCCAGAGCCCCAGTGTTCTTAGGCCTACAAGAGCATTTCCAAGGAAGGGTGCTGGCTAGCCACAGCTTTCAGTGCTGGCACTTTTCATCTCTGAGCAATTGCTCGACGTTTGCAATTTCTCAACTCGTGTCTACGAGACGGAGAGAGTGTGACCATGACGTTTGGTGGCTAGAGAAGCGCAAAGCCCCAGTGTTGCTGCGCCTGTGCAAGCGCTTCCAAGGAAGGGTGCTGGCTAGCCACAGCTTTCAGTGCTGGCACTTTTCATCTCTGAGCAATTGCTCGACGTTTGCAATTTCTCACCTGAGCTCTCTTTAGACTGTGCGAGAGGATGAGCAGAAGATTAGGTGGCTAGAGAAGCCCAGAGCCCCAGTGTTCTTAGGCCTACAAAAGCGCTTCCAAGGAAGGGTGCTGGCTAGCAACAGCTTTCAGTGCTGGCTCTTTTCATCTCTGAGCAATTGCTGGACGTTTGCAATTTCTCACCTGAGCTCTCTTTAGACTGCGCGAGAGGATGAGCAGAAGATTAGGTGGCTAGAGAAGCCCAGAGCCCCAGTGTTCTTAGGCCTACAAAAGCGCTTCCAAGGAAGGGTGCTGGCTAGCAACAGCTTTCAGTGCTGGCACTTTTCATCTCTGAGCAATTGCTCGACGTTTGCAATTTCTCAACTCGTGTCTATGAGACGGAAAGAGATAGTGACCGTGACGTTTGGTGGGTAGAGAAGCACAAAGCCCCAGTGTTGCTGCGCCTGTGAAAGCGCTTCCAAGGAAGGCTGCTGGCTAGCCACAGCTTTCAGTGCTGGCACTTTTCATCTCTGAGCAATTGCTGGACGTTTGCAATTTCTCACCTGAGCTCTCTTTAGACTGCGCGAGAGGATGAGAAGAAGATTAGGTGGCTAGAGAAGCCCAGAGCCCCAGTGTTCTTAGGCCTACAAGAGCATTTCCAAGGAAGGGTGCTGGCTAGCAACAGCTTTCAGTGCTGGCACTTTTCATCTCTGAGCAATTGCTCAACGTTTGCAATTTCTCAGCTCGTCTCTACGAGATGGAGAGTTAGTGACCGTGACGTTTGGTGTCTAGAGAAGCGCAAAGCCCCAGTGTTGCTGCGCCTGTGAAAGCGCTTCCAAGGAAGGGTGCTGGCTAGCAACAGCTTTCAGTGTTGGCACTTTTCATCTCTGAGCAATTGCTCGACGTTTGCAATCTCTCACCTGAGCTGTCTTTAGACTGCGCGAGAGGATGAGCAGAAGATTAGGTGGCTAGAGAAGCACAGAGCCCCAGTGTTCTTAGGCCTACAAGAGCATTTCCAAGGAAGGGTGCTGGCTAGCAACAGCTTTCAGTGCTGGCACTTTTCATCTCTGAGCAATAGCTCGACGTTTGCAATTTCTCAACTCCTCTCTACGAGACGGAAAGTGATAGTGACCGTGACGTTTGGTGGCTAGAGAAGCGCAAAGCCCCAGTGTTGCTGCGCCTGTGAAAGCGCTTCCAAGGAAGGGTGCTGGCTAGCAACAGCTTTCAGTGCTGGCACTTTTCATCTCTGAGCAATTGCTCGACGTTTGCAATTTCTCACCTGAGCTCTCTTTAGAGTGCGCGAGAGGATGAGCAGAAGATTAGGTGGCTAGAGAAGCCCAGAGCCCCAGTGTTCTTAGGCCTACAAAAGCGCTTCCAAGGAAGGGTGCTGGCTAGCAACAGCTTTCAGTGCTGGCACTTTTCATCTCTGAGCAATTGCTCGACATTTACAATTTCTCACCTGAGCTCTCTTTAGACTGCGCGAGAGGATGAGCAGAAGATTAGGTGGCTAGAGAAGCCCATAGCCCCAGTGTTCTTAGGCCTACAAAAGCGTTTCCAAGGAAGGCTGCTGGCTAGCAACAGCTTTCAGTGCTGGCACTTTTCATCTCTGAGCAATTGCTCGACGTTTGCAATTTCTCAGCTCATCTCTACGAGATGGAGAGATAGTGACCGTGACGTTTGGTGGCTAGAGAAGCGCAAAGCCCCAGTGTTGCTGCGCCTGTGAAAGCGCTTCCAAGGAAGGGTGCTTGCTAGCAACAGCTTTCAGTGCTGGCACTTTTCATCTCTGAGCAATTGCTCGACCTTTGCAATCTCTCACCTGAGCTCTCTTTAGACTGCGCGAGAGGATGAGCAGAAGATTAGGTGGCTAGAGAAGCCCAGAGCCCCAGTGTTCTTAGGCCTACAAAAGCGCTTCCAAGGAAGGGTGCTGGCTAGCAACAGCTTTCAGTGCTGGCACTTTTCATCTCTGAGCAATTGCTCAACGTTTGCAATTTCTCAACTCGTGTCTACGAGAAGGAAGGAGAATGACCGTGACGTTTGGTGGGTAGAGAAGCGCAAAGCCCCAGTGTTGCTGCGCCTGTGAAAGCGCTTCCAAGGAAGGGTGCTGGCTAGCAACAGCTTTCAGTGCTGGCACTTTTCATCTCTGAGCAATCGCTCGACGTTTGCAATTTCTCACCTGAGCTCTCTTTCGACTGCGCGAGAGGATGAGCAGAAGATTAGATGGCTAGAGAAGCCCAGAGCCCCAGTGTTCTTAGGCCTACAAAAGCGCTTCCAAGGAAGGGTGCTGGCTAGCAACAGCTTTCAGTGCTGGCACTTTTCATCTCTGAGCAATTGCTCGACGTTTGCAATTTCTCAGCTCGTGTCTGCGGGACTTAAAGATAGTGACCGTGACGTTTGGTGGTTAGAAAAGCGCAAAGCCCCAGTGTTGCTGGACCTGTGAAAGCGCTTCCAAGGAAGGGTGCTGGCTAGCAACAGCTTTCAGTGCTGGCACTTTTCATCTCTGAGGAATTGCTCGACGTTTGCCATCTCTCACCTGAGCTCTCTTTAGACTGCACTAGAGGATGAGCAGAAGATTAGGTGGCTAGAGAAGCCCAGAGCCCCAGTGTTCTTAGGGCTACAAAAGCGCTTCCAAGGAAGGGTGCTGGCTAGCCACAGCTTTCAGTGCTGGCACTTTTCATCTCTGAGCAATTGCTGGACGTTTGCAATTTCTCACCTGAGCTCTCTTTAGACTGCGCGAGAGGATGAGCAAAAGATTAGGTGGCTAGAGAAGCCCAGAGCCCCAGTGTTCTTAGGCCTACAAGAGCATTTCCAAGGAAGGGTGCTGGCTAGCAACAGCTTTCAGTGCTGCCACTTTTCATCTCTGAGGAATTGCTCAACGTTTGCAATTTCTCAGCTCGTCTCTACGAGATGGAGAGTTAGTGACCGTGACGTTTGGTGTCTAGAGAAGCGCAAAGCCCCAGTGTTGCTGCGCCTCTGAAAGCGCTTCCAAGGAAGGGTGCTGGCTAGCAACAGCTTTCAGTGCTGGCTCTTTTCATCTCTGAGCAATTGCTCGACCTTTGCAATCTCTCACCTGAGCTCTCTTTAGACTGCGCGAGAGGATGAGCAGAAGATTAGATGGCTAGAGAAGCACAGAGCCCCAGTGTTCTTAGGGCTACAAAAGCGCTTCCAAGGAAGGGTGCTGGCTAGCAACAGCTTTCAGTGCTGGCACTTTTCATCTCTGAGCAATTGCTCGACCTTTGCAATTTCTCACCTGAGCTCTCTTTAGACTGCGCGAGAGGATGAGCAGAAGATTAGGTGGCTAGAGAAGCCCAGAGCCCCAGTGTTCTTAGGCCTACAAAAGCGTTTCCAAGGAAGGGTGCTGGCTAGCAACAGCTTTCAGTGCTGGCACTTTTCATCTCTGAGCAATTGCTCGACGTTTGCAATTTCTCAGCTCATCTCTACGAGATGGAGAGATAGTGACCGTGACGTTTGGTGGCTAGAGAAGCGCAAAGCCCCAGTGTTGCTGCGCCTGTGAAAGCGCTTCCAAGGAAGGGTGCTTGCTAGCAACAGCTTTCAGTGCTGGCACTTTTCATCTCTGAGCAATTGCTCGACCTTTGCAATCTCTCACCTGAGCTCTCTTTAGACTGCGCGAGAGGATGAGCAGAAGATTAGGTGGCTAGAGAAGCCCAGAGCCCCAGTGTTCTTAGGCCTACAAAAGCGCTTCCAAGGAAGGGTGCTGGCTAGCAACAGCTTTCAGTGCTGGCACTTTTCATCTCTGAGCAATTGCTCAACGTTTGCAATTTCTCAACTCGTGTCTACGAGAAGGAAGGAGAATGACCGTGACGTTTGGTGGGTAGAGAAGCGCAAAGCCCCAGTGTTGCTGCGCCTGTGAAAGCGCTTCCAAGGAAGGGTGCTGGCTAGCAACAGCTTTCAGTGCTGGCACTTTTCATCTCTGAGCAATTGCTCGACCTTTGCAATCTCTCACCTGAGCTCTCTTTAGACTGCGCGAGAGGATGAGCAGAAGATTAGGTGGCTAGAGAAGCCCAGAGCCCCAGTGTTCTTAGGCCTACAAGAGCATTTCCAAGGAAGGGTGCTGGCTAGCCACAGCTTTCAGTGCTGGCACTTTTCATCTCTGAGCAATTGCTCGACGTTTGCAATTTCTCAACTCGTGTCTACGAGACGGAGAGAGTGTGACCGTGATGTTTGGTGGGTAGAGAAGCGCAAAGCCCCAGTGTTGCTGCGCCTGTGAAAGCGCTTCCAAGGAAGGGTGCTGGCTAGCCACAGCTTTCAGTGCTGGCACTTTTCATCTCTGAGCAATTGCTGGACGTTTGCCATCTCTCACCTGAGCTCTCTTTAGACTGTGCAAGAGGATGAGCAGAAGAGTAGGTGGCTAGAGAAGCCCAGAGCCCCAGTGTTCTTAGGCCTACAAAAGCGCTTCCAAGGAAGGGTGCTGGCTAGCAACAGCTTTCAGTGCTGGCACTTTTCATCTCTGAGCAATTGCTGGACGTTTGCAATTTCTCACCTGAGCTCTCTTTAGACTGCGCGAGAGGATGAGCAGAAGATTAGGTGGCTAGAGAAGCCCAGAGCCCCAGTGTTCTTAGGCCTACAAAAGCGCTTCCAAGGAAGGGTGCTGGCTAGCAACAGCTTTCAGTGCTGGCACTTTTCATCTCTGAGCAATTGCTCGACCTTTGCAATTTCTCAACTCGTGTCTACGAGAAGGAAGGAGAATGACCGTGACGTTTGGTGGGTAGAGAAGCACAAAGCCCCAGTGTTGCTGCGCCTGTGAAAGCGCTTCCGAGGAAGGCTGCTGGCTAGCCACAGCTTTCAGTGCTGGCACTTTTCATCTCTGAGCAATTGCTCGACGTTTGCAATTTCTCACCTGAGCTCTCTTTAGACTGCGCGAGAGGATGAGCAGAAGATTAGGTGGCTAGAGAAGCCCAGAGCCCCAGTGTTCTTAGGCCTACAAGAGCATTTCCAAGGAAGGGTGCTGGCTAGCAACAGCTTTCAGTGCTGGCACTTTTCATCTCTGAGCAATTGCTCAACGTTTGCAATTTCTCAGCTCGTCTCTACGAGATGGAGAGATAGTGACCGTGACGTTTGGTGGCTAGAGAAGCACAAAGCCCCAGTGTTGCTGCGCCTGTGAAAGCGCTTCCAAGGAAGGGTGCTGGCTAGCAACAGCTTTCAGTGTTGGCACTTTTCATCTCTGAGCAATTGCTCGACGTTTGCAATCCCTCACCTGAGCTCTCTTTAGAGTGCGCGACAGGATGAGCAGAAGATTAGGTGGCTAGAGAAGCCCAGAGCCCCAGTGTTCTTAGGCCTACAAGAGCATTTCCAAGGAAGGGTGCTGGCTAGCCACAGCTTTCAGTGCTGGCACTTTTCATCTCTGAGCAATTGCTCGACGTTTGCAATTTCTCAACTCCTGTCTACGAGACGGAGAGAGAGTGACCGTGACGTTTGGTGGCTAGAGAAGCGCAAAGCCCCAGTGTTGCTGCGCCTCTGAAAGCGCTTCCAAGGAAGGGTGCTGGCTAGCAACAGCTTTCAGTGCTGGCACATTTCATCTCTGAGCAATTTGTGGACATTTGCAGTTTCTCACCTGAGCTCTCTTTAGAGTGCGCGAGAGGATGAGCAGAAGATTAGGTGGCTAGAGAAGCCCAGAGCCCCAGTGTTCTTAGGGCTACAAAAGCGCTTCCAAGGAAGGGTTCTGGCTAGCAACAGCTTTCAGTGCTGGCTCTTTTAATCTCTGAGCAATTGCTCGACGTTTGCAATTTCTCACCTGAGCTCTCTTTAGACTACGCGAGAGGATGAGCAGAAGATTAGGTGGCTAGAGAAGCCCAGAGCCCCAGTGTTCTTAGGCCTACAAAAGCGCTTCCAAGGAAGGGTGCTGGCTAGCAACAGCTTTCAGTGCTGGCACTTTTCATCTCTGAG
The DNA here is from genome assembly GCA_037962945.1 of Sarcoramphus papa. Classification (NCBI taxonomy): domain Eukaryota; kingdom Metazoa; phylum Chordata; class Aves; order Accipitriformes; family Cathartidae; genus Sarcoramphus; species Sarcoramphus papa. Next base: position 98,505,196 of record CM075586.1, read on the forward strand.
CAATTGCTGGACGTTTGCAATTTCTCAGCTCGTGTCTACGAGACGGAGAGATAGTGATCGTGACGTTTGGTGGCTAGAGAAGCGCAAAGCCCCAGTGTTTCTGTGCCTGTGAAAGCGCTTCCAAGGAAGGGTGCTGGCTAGCAACAGCTTTCAGTGCTGGCACTTTTCATCTCTGAGCAATTGCTCGACCTTTGCAATTTCTCACCTGAGCTCTCTTTAGACTGCGCGAGAGGATGAGCAGAAGATTAGGTGGCTAGAGAAGCCCAGAGCCCCAGTGTTCTTAGGCCTACAAAAGCGCTTGCAAGGAAGGGTGCTGGCTAGCAAGAGCTTTCAGTGCTGGCACTTTTCATCTCTGAGCAATTGCTCGACGTTTGCAATTTCTCAACTCGTGTCTACGAGAAGGAAGGAGAATGACCGTGACGTTTGGTGGCTAGAGAAGCGCAAAGCCCCAGTGTTGCTGCGCCTGTGAAAGCGCTTCCAAGGAAGCCTGCTGGCTAGCAACAGCTTTCAGTGCTGGCTCTTTTCATCTCTGAGCAATTGCTGGACGTTTGCAATCTCTCACCTGAGCTCTCTTTAGACTGCGCGAGAGGATGAGCAGAAGATTAGGTGGCTAGAGAAGCCCAGAGCCCCAGTGTTCTAAGGCCTACAAAAGCGCTTCCAAGGAAGGGTGCTGGCTAGCAAGAGCTTTCAGTACTGGCACTTTTCATCTCTGAGCAATTTTTCGACGTTTGCAATTTCTCACCTGACCTCTCTTTAGACTGCGCGAGAGGATGAGCAGAAGATTAGGTGGCTAGAGAAGCCCAGAGCCCCAGTGTTCTTAGGCCTACAAAAGCGCTTCCAAGGAAGGGTGCTGGCTAGCAACAGCTTTCAGTGCTGGCACTTTTCATCTCTGAGCAATTGCTGGACGTTTGCAATTTCTCAACTCGTGTCTACGAGAAGGAAGGAGAATGACCGTGACGTTTGGTGGGTAGAGAAGCGCAAAGCCCCAGTGTTGCTGCACCTGTGAAAGCGCTTCCAAGGAAGGGTGCTGGCTAGCCACAGCTTTCAGTGCTGGCACTTTTCATCTCTGAGCAATTGCTCGATGTTTGCAATTTCTCACCTGAGCTCTCTTTAGACTGCGCGAGAGGATGAGCAGAAGAGTAGGTGGCTAGAGAAGCCCAGAGCCCCAGTGTTCTTAGGCCTACAAAAGCGCTTCCAAGGAAGGGTGCTGGCTAGCAACAGCTTTCAGTGCTGGCACTTTTCATCTCTGAGCAATTGCTCGACGTTTGCAATTTCTCAGATCGTGTCTGCGGGACATAAAGATAGTGACCGTGAAGTTTGGTGGGTAAGAGAAGCGCAAAGCCCCACTGTTGCTGCACCTGTGAAAGCGCTTCCAAGGAAGGGTGCTGGCTAGCAACAGCTTTCAGTGCTGGCACTTTTCATCTCTGAGCAATTGCTCGACGTTTGCAATTTGTCAACTGAGCTCTCTTTAGACTGCGCTAGAGCATGAGCAGAAGATTAGGTGGCTAGAGAAGCCCAGAGCCCCAGTGTTCTTAGGCCTACAAAAGCACTTCCAAGGAAGGGTGCCGTTTAGCAACAGCTTTCAGTGCTGGCACTTTTCATCTCTGAGCAATTGCTCGACGTTTGCAATTTCTCACCTGACCTCTCTTTAGAGTGCGCGAGAGGATGAGCAGAAGATTAGGTGGCTAGAGAAGCCCAAAGCCCCAGGGTTCTTAGGCCTACAAAAGCGCTTCCAAGGAAAGGTGCTGGCTAGCAACAGCTTTCAGTGCTGGCACTTTTCATCTCTGAGCAATTGCTCGACGTTTGCAATTTCTCAACTCGTGTCTACGAGACGGAAAGTGATAGTGACCGTGACGTTTGGTTGGTAGAGAAGCACAAAGCCCCAGTGTTGCTGCGCCTGTGAAAGCGCTTCCGAGGAAGGCTGCTGGCTAGCCACAGCTTTCAGTGCTGGCACTTTTCATCTCTGAGCAATTGCTCGACCTTTGCAATTTCTCACCTGAGCTCTCTTTAGACTGCGCGAGAGGATGAGCAGAAGATGAGGTGGCTAGAGAAGCCCAGAGCCCCAGTGTTCTTAGGGCTACAAAAGCGCTTCCAAGGAAGGGTGCTGGCTAGCAACAGCTTTCAGTGCTGGCACTTTTCATCTCTGAGCAATTGCTCGACGTTTGCAATTTCTCAGCTCGTGTCTGCGGGACTTAAAGATAGTGACCGTGATGTTTGGTGGTTAGAGAAGCGCAAAGCCCCAGTGTTGCTGGACCTGTGAAAGCGCTTCCAAGGAAGGGTGCTGGCTAGCAACAGCTTTCAGTGCTGGCACTTTTCATCTCTGAGGAATTGCTCGACGTTTGCCATCTCTCACCTGAGCTCTCTTTAGACTGCGCGAGAGGATGAGCAGAAGATTAGGTGGCTAGAGAAGCCCAGAGCCCCAGTGTTCTTAGGCCTACAAAAGCGCTTCCAAGGAAGGGTGCTGGCTAGCAACAGCTTTCAGTGCTGGCACTTTTCATCTCTGAGCAATTGCTCGACGTTTGCAATTTCTCAACTCGTTTCTATGAGACGGAAAGAGATAGTGACCGTGACGTTTGGTGGGTAGAGAAGCACAAAGCCCCAGTGTTGCTGCCCCTGTGAAAGCGCTTCCAAGGAAGGCTGCTGGCTAGCCACAGCTTTCAGTGCTGGCACTTTTCATCTCTGAGCAATTGCTGGACGTTTGCAATTTCTCACCTGAGCTCTCTTTAGACTGCGCGAGAGGATGAGCAGAAGATTAGGTGGCTAGAGAAGCCCAGAGCCCCAGTGTTCTTAGGCCTACAAGAGCATTTCCAAGGAAGGGTGCTGGCTAGCAACAGCTTTCAGTGCTGCCACTTTTCATCTCTGAGGAATTGCTCAACGTTTGCAATTTCTCAGCTCGTGTCTACGAGACGGAGAGATAGTGACCGTGACGTTTGGTGTCTAGAGAAGCGCAAAGCCCCAGTGTTGCTGCGCCTGTGAAAGCGCTTCCAAGGAAGGGTGCTGGCTAGCAACAGCTTTCAGTGTTGGCACTTTTCATCTCTGAGCAATTGCTCGACCTTTGCAATCTCTCACCTGAGCTCTCTTTAGACTGCGCGAGAGGATGAGCAGAAGATTAGGTGGCTAGAGAAGCCCAGAGCCCCAGTGTTCTTAGGCCTACAAGAGCATTTCCAAGGAAGGGTGCTGGCTAGCCACAGCTTTCAGTGCTGGCACTTTTCATCTCTGAGCAATTGCTCGACGTTTGCAATTTCTCAACTCGTGTCTACGAGACGGAGAGAGTGTGACCATGACGTTTGGTGGCTAGAGAAGCGCAAAGCCCCAGTGTTGCTGCGCCTGTGCAAGCGCTTCCAAGGAAGGGTGCTGGCTAGCCACAGCTTTCAGTGCTGGCACTTTTCATCTCTGAGCAATTGCTCGACGTTTGCAATTTCTCACCTGAGCTCTCTTTAGACTGTGCGAGAGGATGAGCAGAAGATTAGGTGGCTAGAGAAGCCCAGAGCCCCAGTGTTCTTAGGCCTACAAAAGCGCTTCCAAGGAAGGGTGCTGGCTAGCAACAGCTTTCAGTGCTGGCTCTTTTCATCTCTGAGCAATTGCTGGACGTTTGCAATTTCTCACCTGAGCTCTCTTTAGACTGCGCGAGAGGATGAGCAGAAGATTAGGTGGCTAGAGAAGCCCAGAGCCCCAGTGTTCTTAGGCCTACAAAAGCGCTTCCAAGGAAGGGTGCTGGCTAGCAACAGCTTTCAGTGCTGGCACTTTTCATCTCTGAGCAATTGCTCGACGTTTGCAATTTCTCAACTCGTGTCTATGAGACGGAAAGAGATAGTGACCGTGACGTTTGGTGGGTAGAGAAGCACAAAGCCCCAGTGTTGCTGCGCCTGTGAAAGCGCTTCCAAGGAAGGCTGCTGGCTAGCCACAGCTTTCAGTGCTGGCACTTTTCATCTCTGAGCAATTGCTGGACGTTTGCAATTTCTCACCTGAGCTCTCTTTAGACTGCGCGAGAGGATGAGCAGAAGATTAGGTGGCTAGAGAAGCCCAGAGCCCCAGTGTTCTTAGGCCTACAAGAGCATTTCCAAGGAAGGGTGCTGGCTAGCAACAGCTTTCAGTGCTGGCACTTTTCATCTCTGAGCAATTGCTCAACGTTTGCAATTTCTCAGCTCGTCTCTACGAGATGGAGAGTTAGTGACCGTGACGTTTGGTGGGTAGAGAAGCGCAAAGCCCCAGTGTTGCTGCGCCTGTGAAAGCGCTTCCAAGGAAGGGTGCTGGCTAGCAACAGCTTTCAGTGTTGGCACTTTTCATCTCTGAGCAATTGCTCGACCTTTGCAATCTCTCACCTGAGCTCTCTTTAGACTGCGCGAGAGGATGAGCAGAAGATTAGGTGGCTAGAGAAGCCCAGAGCCCCAGTGTTCTTAGGCCTACAAGAGCATTTCCAAGGAAGGGTGCTGGCTAGCAACAGCTTTCAGTGCTGGCACTTTTCATCTCTGAGCAATAGCTCGACGTTTGCAATTTCTCAACTCCTCTCTACGAGACGGAAAGTGATAGTGACCGTGACGTTTGGTGGCTAGAGAAGCGCAAAGCCCCAGTGTTGCTGCGCCTGTGAAAGCGCTTCCAAGGAAGGGTGCTGGCTAGCAACAGCTTTCAGTGCTGGCACTTTTCATCTCTGAGCAATTGCTCGACGTTTGCAATTTCTCACCTGAGCTCTCTTTAGAGTGCGCGAGAGGATGAGCAGAAGATTAGGTGGCTAGAGAAGCCCAGAGCCCCAGTGTTCTTAGGCCTACAAAAGCGCTTCCAAGGAAGGGTGCTGGCTAGCAACAGCTTTCAGTGCTGGCACTTTTCATCTCTGAGCAATTGCTCGACATTTACAATTTCTCAGCTCGTCTCTACGAGACGGAGAGATAGTGACCGTGACGTTTGGTGGGTAGAGAAGCGCAAAGCCCCAGTGTTGCTGCGCCTGTGAAAGCGCTTCCAAGGAAGGGTGCTGGCTAGCAACAGCTTTCAGTGTTGGCACTTTTCATCTCGGAGCAATTGCTCGACCTTTGCAATCTCTCACCTGAGCTCTCTTTAGACTGCGCGAGAGGATGAGCAGAAGATTAGGTGGCTAGAGAAGCCCAGAGCCCCAGTGTTCTTAGGCCTACAAGAGCATTTCCAAGGAAGGGTGCTGGCTAGCAACAGCTTTCAGTGCTGGCTCTTTTCATCTCTGAGCAATTGCTGGACGTTTGCAATCTCTCACCTGAGCTCTCTTTCGACTGCGCGAGAGGATGAGCAGAAGATTAGATGGCTAGAGAAGCACAGAGCCCCAGTGTTCTTAGGGCTACAAAAGCGCTTCCAAGGAAGGGTGCTGGCTAGCAACAGCTTTCAGTGCTGGCACTTTTCATCTCTGAGCAATTGCTCGACCTTTGCAATTTCTCACCTGAGCTCTCTTTAGACTGCGCGAGAGGATGAGCAGAAGATTAGGTGGCTAGAGAAGCCCATAGCCCCAGTGTTCTTAGGCCTACAAAAGCGTTTCCAAGGAAGGGTGCTGGCTAGCAACAGCTTTCAGTGCTGGCACTTTTCATCTCTGAGCAATTGCTCGACGTTTGCAATTTCTCAGCTCATCTCTACGAGATGGAGAGATAGTGACCGTGACGTTTGGTGGCTAGAGAAGCGCAAAGCCCCAGTGTTGCTGCGCCTGTGAAAGCGCTTCCAAGGAAGGGTGCTTGCTAGCAACAGCTTTCAGTGCTGGCACTTTTCATCTCTGAGCAATTGCTCGACCTTTGCAATCTCTCACCTGAGCTCTCTTTAGACTGCGCGAGAGGATGAGCAGAAGATTAGGTGGCTAGAGAAGCCCAGAGCCCCAGTGTTCTTAGGCCTACAAAAACGCTTCCAAAGAAGGGTGCTGGCTAGCAACAGCTTTCAGTGCTGGCACTTTTCATCTCTGAGCAATTGCTCAACGTTTGCAATTTCTCAACTCGTGTCTACGAGAAGGAAGGAGAATGACCGTGACGTTTGGTGGGTAGAGAAGCGCAAAGCCCCAGTGTTGCTGCGCCTGTGAAAGCGCTTCCAAGGAAGGGTGCTGGCTAGCAACAGCTTTCAGTGCTGGCACTTTTCATCTCTGAGCAATCGCTCGACGTTTGCAATTTCTCACCTGAGCTCTCTTTCGACTGCGCGAGAGGATGAGCAGAAGATTAGATGGCTAGAGAAGCCCAGAGCCCCAGTGTTCTTAGGCCTACAAAAGCGCTTCCAAGGAAGGGTGCTGGCTAGCAACAGCTTTCAGTGCTGGCACTTTTCATCTCTGAGCAATTGCTCGACGTTTGCAATTTCTCAGCTCGTGTCTGCGGGACTTAAAGATAGTGACCGTGACGTTTGGTGGTTAGAGAAGCGCAAAGCCCCAGTGTTGCTGGACCTGTGAAAGCGCTTCCAAGGAAGGGTGCTGGCTAGCAACAGCTTTCAGTGCTGGCACTTTTCATCTCTGAGGAATTGCTCGACGTTTGCCATCTCTCACCTGAGCTCTCTTTAGACTGCACTAGAGGATGAGCAGAAGATTAGGTGGCTAGAGAAGCCCAGAGCCCCAGTGTTCTTAGGGCTACAAAAGCGCTTCCAAGGAAGGGTGCTGGCTAGCCACAGCTTTCAGTGCTGGCACTTTTCATCTCTGAGCAATTGCTGGACGTTTGCAATTTCTCACCTGAGCTCTCTTTAGACTGCGCGAGAGGATGAGCAAAAGATTAGGTGGCTAGAGAAGCCCAGAGCCCCAGTGTTCTTAGGCCTACAAGAGCATTTCCAAGGAAGGGTGCTGGCTAGCAACAGCTTTCAGTGCTGCCACTTTTCATCTCTGAGGAATTGCTCAACGTTTGCAATTTCTCAGCTCGTCTCTACGAGATGGAGAGTTAGTGACCGTGACGTTTGGTGTCTAGAGAAGCGCAAAGCCCCAGTGTTGCTGCGCCTCTGAAAGCGCTTCCAAGGAAGGGTGCTGGCTAGCAACAGCTTTCAGTGCTGGCTCTTTTCATCTCTGAGCAATTGCTCGACCTTTGCAATCTCTCACCTGAGCTCTCTTTAGACTGCGCGAGAGGATGAGCAGAAGATTAGATGGCTAGAGAAGCACAGAGCCCCAGTGTTCTTAGGGCTACAAAAGCGCTTCCAAGGAAGGGTGCTGGCTAGCAACAGCTTTCAGTGCTGGCACTTTTCATCTCTGAGCAATTGCTCGACCTTTGCAATTTCTCACCTGAGCTCTCTTTAGACTGCGCGAGAGGATGAGCAGAAGATTAGGTGGCTAGAGAAGCCCAGAGCCCCAGTGTTCTTAGGCCTACAAAAGCGTTTCCAAGGAAGGGTGCTGGCTAGCAACAGCTTTCAGTGCTGGCACTTTTCATCTCTGAGCAATTGCTCGACGTTTGCAATTTCTCAGCTCATCTCTACGAGATGGAGAGATAGTGACCGTGACGTTTGGTGGCTAGAGAAGCGCAAAGCCCCAGTGTTGCTGCGCCTGTGAAAGCGCTTCCAAGGAAGGGTGCTTGCTAGCAACAGCTTTCAGTGCTGGCACTTTTCATCTCTGAGCAATTGCTCGACCTTTGCAATCTCTCACCTGAGCTCTCTTTAGACTGCGCGAGAGGATGAGCAGAAGATTAGGTGGCTAGAGAAGCCCAGAGCCCCAGTGTTCTTAGGCCTACAAAAGCGCTTCCAAGGAAGGGTGCTGGCTAGCAACAGCTTTCAGTGCTGGCACTTTTCATCTCTGAGCAATTGCTCAACGTTTGCAATTTCTCAACTCGTGTCTACGAGAAGGAAGGAGAATGACCGTGACGTTTGGTGGGTAGAGAAGCGCAAAGCCCCAGTGTTGCTGCGCCTGTGAAAGCGCTTCCAAGGAAGGGTGCTGGCTAGCAACAGCTTTCAGTGCTGGCACTTTTCATCTCTGAGCAATTGCTCGACCTTTGCAATCTCTCACCTGAGCTCTCTTTCGACTGCGCGAGAGGATGAGCAGAAGATTAGGTGGCTAGAGAAGCCCAGAGCCCCAGTGTTCTTAGGCCTACAAGAGCATTTCCAAGGAAGGGTGCTGGCTAGCCACAGCTTTCAGTGCTGGCACTTTTCATCTCTGAGCAATTGCTCGACGTTTGCAATTTCTCAACTCGTGTCTACGAGACGGAGAGAGTGTGACCGTGATGTTTGGTGGCTAGAGAAGCGCAAAGCCCCAGTGTTGCTGCGCCTGTGAAAGCGCTTCCAAGGAAGGGTGCTGGCTAGCCACAGCTTTCAGTGCTGGCACTTTTCATCTCTGAGCAATTGCTGGACGTTTGCAATTTCTCACCTGAGCTCTCTTTAGACTGTGCAAGAGGATGAGCAGAAGAGTAGGTGGCTAGAGAAGCCCAGAGCCCCAGTGTTCTTAGGCCTACAAAAGCGCTTCCAAGGAAGGGTGCTGGCTAGCAACAGCTTTCAGTGCTGGCACTTTTCATCTCTGAGCAATTGCTGGACGTTTGCAATTTCTCACCTGAGCTCTCTTTAGACTGCGCGAGAGGATGAGCAGAAGATTAGGTGGCTAGAGAAGCCCAGAGCCCCAGTGTTCTTAGGCCTACAAAAGCGCTTCCAAGGAAGGGTGCTGGCTAGCAACAGCTTTCAGTGCTGGCACTTTTCATCTTTGAGCAATTGCTCGACGTTTGCAATTTCTCAACTCGTGTCTACGAGAAGGAAGGAGAATGACCGTGACGTTTGGTGGGTAGAGAAGCACAAAGCCCCAGTGTTGCTGCGCCTGTGAAAGCGCTTCCGAGGAAGGCTGCTGGCTAGCCACAGCTTTCAGTGCTGGCACTTTTCATCTCTGAGCAATTGCTGGACGTTTGCAATTTCTCACCTGAGCTCTCTTTAGACTGCGCGAGAGGATGAGCAGAAGATGAGGTGGCTAGAGAAGCCCAGAGCCCCAGTGTTCTTAGGCCTACAAGAGCATTTCCAAGGAAGGGTGCTGGCTAGCAATAGCTTTCAGTGCTGGCACTTTTCATCTCTGAGCAATTGCTCAACGTTTGCAATTTCTCAGCTCGTCTCTACGAGATGGAGAGATAGTGACCGTGACGTTTGGTGGCTAGAGAAGCACAAAGCCCCAGTGTTGCTGCGCCTGTGAAAGCGCTTCCAAGGAAGGGTGCTGGCTAGCAACAGCTTTCAGTGTTGGCACTTTTCATCTCTGAGCAATTGCTCGACGTTTGCAATCCCTCACCTGAGCTCTCTTTAGAGTGCGCGACAGGATGAGCAGAAGATTAGGTGGCTAGAGAAGCCCAGAGCCCCAGTGTTCTTAGGCCTACAAGAGCATTTCCAAGGAAGGGTGCTGGCTAGCCACAGCTTTCAGTGCTGGCACTTTTCATCTCTGAGCAATTGCTCGACGTTTGCAATTTCTCAACTCCTGTCTACGAGACGGAGAGAGAGTGACCGTGACGTTTGGTGGCTAGAGAAGCGCAAAGCCCCAGTGTTGCTGCGCCTCTGAAAGCGCTTCCAAGGAAGGGTGCTGGCTAGCAACAGCTTTCAGTGCTGGCACATTTCATCTCTGAGCAATTGCTGGACGTTTGCAATTTCTCACCTGAGCTCTCTTTAGACTGTGCAAGAGGATGAGCAGAAGAGTAGGTGGCTAGAGAAGCCCAGAGCCCCAGTGTTCTTAGGGCTACAAAAGCGCTTCCAAGGAAGGGTTCTGGCTAGCAACAGCTTTCAGTGCTGGCTCTTTTAATCTCTGAGCAATTGCTCGACGTTTGCAATTTCTCACCTGAGCTCTCTTTAGACTACGCGAGAGGATGAGCAGAAGATTAGGTGGCTAGGGAAGCCCAGAGCCCCAGTGTTCTTAGGCCTACAAAAGCGCTTCCAAGGAAGGGTGCTGGCTAGCAACAGCTTTCAGTGCTGGCACTTTTCATCTCTGAGCAATTGCTGGACGTTTGCAATTTCTCAGCTCGTGTCTACGAGACGGAGAGATAGTGATCGTGACGTTTGGTGGCTAGAGAAGCGCAAAGCCCCAGTGTTTCTGTGCCTGTGAAAGCGCTTCCAAGGAAGGGTGCTGGCTAGCAACAGCTTTCAGTGCTGGCACTTTTCATCTCTGAGCAATTGCTCGACCTTTGCAATTTCTCACCTGAGCTCTCTTTAGACTGCGCGAGAGGATGAGCAGAAGATTAGGTGGCTAGAGAAGCCCAGAGCCCCAGTGTTCTTAGGCCTACAAAAGCGCTTGCAAGGAAGGGTGCTGGCTAGCAAGAGCTTTCAGTGCTGGCACTTTTCATCTCTGAGCAATTGCTCGACGTTTGCAATTTCTCAACTCGTGTCTACGAGAAGGAAGGAGAATGACCGTGACGTTTGGTGGCTAGAGAAGCGCAAAGCCCCAGTGTTGCTGTGCCTGTGAAAGCGCTTCCAAGGAAGGCTGCTGGCTAGCAACAGCTTTCAGTGCTGGCTCTTTTCATCTCTGAGCAATTGCTCGACGTTTGCAATTTCTCACCTGAGCTCTCTTTCGACTGCGCGAGAGGATGAGCAGAAGATTAGGTGGCTAGAGAAGCCCAGAGCCCCACTGTTCTTAGGCCTACAAAAGCGCTTCCAAGGAAGGGTGCTGGCTAGCAACAGCTTTCAGTGCTGGCACTTTTCATCTCTGAGCAATTGCTCGACGTTTGCAATCTCTCACCTGACCTCTCTTTAGAGTGCGCGAGAGGATGAGCAGAAGATTAGGTGGCTAGAGAAGCCCAGAGCCCCAGTGTTCTAAGGCCTACAAAAGCGCTTCCAAGGAAGGGTGCTGGCTAGCAAGAGCTTTCAGTGCTGGCACTTTTCCTCTCTGAGCAATTGCTCGACGTTTGCAATTTCTCAACTCGTGTCTACGAGACGGAAAGAGAATGACCGTGACGTTTGGTGGGTAGAGAAGCACAAAGGCCCAGTGTTGCTGCGCCTGTGAAAGCGCTTCCGAGGAAGGCTGCTGGCTAGCCACAGCTTTCAGTGTTGGCACTTTTCATCTCTGAGCAATTGCTCGACGTTTGCAATTTCTCACCTGAGCTCTCTTTAGACTGCGCGAGAGGATGAGCAGAAGATTAGGTGGCTAGAGAAGCCCAGAGCCCCAGTGTTCTTAGGCCTACAAGAGCATTTCCAAGGAAGGGTGCTGGCTAGCAACAGCTTTCAGTGCTGGCACTTTTCATCTCTGAGCAATTGCTCAACGTTTGCAATTTCTCAGCTCGTCTCTACGAGATGGAGAGATAGTGACCGTGACGTTTGGTGGCTAGAGAAGCACAAAGCCCCAGTGTTGCTGCGCCTGTGAAAGCGCTTCCAAGGAAGGGTGCTGGCTTGCAACAGCTTTCAGTGTTGGCACTTTTCATCTCTGAGCAATTGCTCGACCTTTGCAATCCCTCACCTGAGCTCTCTTTAGACTGCGCGAGAGGATGAGCAGAAGATTAGGTGGCTAGAGAAGCCCAGAGCCCCAGTGTTCTTAGGCCTACAAGAGCATTTCCAAGGAAGGGTGCTGGCTAGGCACAGCTTTCAGTGCTGGCACTTTTCATCTCTGAGCAATTGCTCGACGTTTGCAATTTCTCAACTCCTGTCTACGAGATGGAGAGAGTGTGACCGTGACGTTTGGTGGGTAGAGAAGCGCAAAGCCCCAGTGTTGCTGCGCCTGTGAAAGCGCTTCCAAGGAAGGCTGCTGGCTAGCAACAGCTTTCAGTGCTGGCACTTTTCATCTCTGAGCAATTGCTCGACGTTTGCAATTTCTCACCTGAGCTCTCTTTAGACTGCGCGAGAAGATGAGCAGAAGATTAGGTGGCTAGAGAAGCCCAGAGCCCCAGTGTTCTTAGGGCTACAAAAGCACTTCCAAGGAAGGGTGCTGGCTAGCAACAGCTTTCAGTGCTGGCACTTTTCATCTCTGAGCAATTGCTCGACGTTTGCAATTTCTCACCTGAGCTCTCTTTAGACTGCGCGAGAGGATGAGCAGAAGATTAGGTGGCTAGAGAAGCCCAGAGCCGCAGTGATCTTAGGCCTACAAAAGCACTTCCAAGGAAGGGGGCTGGCTAGCAACAGCTTTCAGTGCTGGCACTTTTCATCTCTGAGCAATTGCTCGACGTTTGCAATTTCTCAACTCGTTTCTACGAGACGGAAATAGAATGACCGCGACGTTTGGTGGCTAGAGAAGCGCAAAGCCCCAATGTTGCTGCGCCTGTGAAAGCGCTTCCAAGGAAGGGTGCTGGCTAGCAACAGCTTTCAGTGCTGGCACTTTTCATCTCTGAGCAATTTTTCGACGTTTGCAATTTCTCACCTGAGCTCTCTTTAGACTGCGCGAGAGGATGAGCAGAAGATTAGGTGGCTAGAGAAGCCCAGAGCCCCAGTGTTCTTAGGCCTACAAAAGCGCTTCCAAGGAAGGGTGCTGGCTAGCAACAGCTTTCAGTGCTGGCACTTTTCATCTCTGAGCAATTGCTCGACGTTTGCAATTTCTCAACGCGTGTCTACGAGAAGGAAGGAGAATGACCGTGACGTTTGGTGGCTAGAGAAGCGCAAAGCCCCAGTGTTGCTGCACCTGTGAAAGCGCTTCCAAGGAAGGGTGCTGGCTAGCAACAGCTTTCAGTGTTGGCACTTTTCATCTCTGAGCAATTGGTGGACGTTTGCAATCTCTCACCTGAGCTCTCTTTAGACTGCGCGAGAGGATGAGCAGAAGATTAGGTGGCTAGAGAAGCCCAGAGCCCCAGTGTTCTTAGGGCTACAAAAGCGTTTCCAAGGAAGGGTGCTGGCTAGCAACAGCTTTCAGTGCTGGCACTTTTCATCTCTGAGCAATTGCTCGACGTTTGCAATTTCTCAACTCGTGTCTACGAGACGGAAAGAGAATGACCGTGAGGTTTGGTGGCTAGAGAAGCGCAAAGCCCCAGTGTTGCTGCGCCTGTGAAAGCGCTTCCAAGGAAGGGTGCTGGCTAGCAACAGCTTTCAGTGTTGGCACTTTTCATCTCGGAGCAATTGCTCGACCTTTGCAATCTCTCACCTGAGCTCTCTTTAGACTGCGCGAGAGGATGAGCAGAAGATTAGGTGGCTAGAGAAGCCCAGAGCCCCAGTGTTCTTAGGCCTACAAGAGCATTTCCAAGGAAGGGTGCTGGCTAGCCACAGCTTTCAGTGCTGGCACTTTTCATCTCTGATCAATTGCTCAACGTTTGCAATTTCTCAACTCCTGTCTACGAGACGGAGAGAGTGTGACCGTGACGTTTGGTGGGTAGAGAAGCGCAAAGCCCCAGTGTTGCTGCGCCTGTGAAAGCGCTTCCAAGGAAGGGTGCTGGCTAGCAACAGCTTTCAGTGCTGGCACTTTTCATCTCTGAGCAATTGCTCGACGTTTGCAATTTCTCACCTGAGCTCTCTTTAGACTGCGCGAGAGGATGAGCAGAAGATTAGGTGGCTAGAGAAGCCCAGAGCCGCAGTGTTCTTAGGCCTACAAAAGCACTTCCAAGGAAGGGGGCTGGCTAGCAACAGCTTTCAGTGCTGGCACTTTTCATCTCTGAGCAATTGCTCGACGTTTGCAATTTCTCAACTCGTTTCTACGAGACGGAAATAGAATGACCGCGACGTTTGGTGGCTAGAGAAGCGCAAAGCCCCAGTGTTGCTGCACCTGTGAAAGCGCTTCCAAGGAAGGGTGCTGGCTAGCAACAGCTTTCAGTGCTGGCACTTTTCATCTCTGAGCAATTGCTCGATGTTTGCAATTTCTCACCTGAGCTCTCTTTAGACTGCGCGAGAGGATGAGCAGAAGATTAGGTGGCTAGAGAAGCCCAGAGCCCCAGTGTTCTTAGGCCTACAAAAGCGCTTCCAAGGAAGGGTGCTGGCTAGCAACAGCTTTCAGTGCTGGCACTTTTCATCTCTGAGCAATTGCTCAACGTTTGCAATTTCTCAACTCGTGTCTACGAGACGGAAAGAGAATGACCGTGACGTTTGGTGGGTAGAGAAGCACAAAGCCCCAGTGTTGCTGCGCCTGTGAAAGCGCTTCCAAGGAAGGCTGCTGGCTAGCAACAGCTTTCAGTGCTGGCACTTTTCATCTCTGAGCAATTTTTCGACGTTTGCAATTTCTCACCTGAGCTCTCTTTAGACTGCGCGAGAGGATGAGCAGAAGATTAGGTGGCTAGAGAAGCCCAGAGCCCCAGTGTTCTTAGGCCTACAAGAGCATTTCCAAGGAAGGGTGCTGGCTAGCCACAGCTTTCAGTGCTGGCACTTTTCATCTCTGAGCAATTGCTCGACGTTTGCAATTTCTCAACTCCTGTCTACGAGACGGAGAGAGAGTGACCGTGACGTTTGGTGGGTAGAGAAGCGCAAAGCCCCAGTGTTGCTGCGCCTGTGAAAGCGCTTCCAAGGAAGGGTGCTGGCTAGCAACAGCTTTCAGTGCTGGCACTTTTCATCTCTGAGCAATTGCTCGACGTTTGCAATTTCTCACGTGAGCTCTCTTTAGAGTGCGCGAGAGGATGAGCAGAAGATTAGGTGGCTAGAGAAGCCCAGAGCCCCACTGTTCTTATGCCTAAAAAAGCGCTTCCAAGGAAGGGTGCTGGCTAGCAACAGCTTTCAGTGCTGGCACTTTTCATCTCTGAGCAATTGCTCGACGTTTGCAATTTCTCACCTGAGCTCTCTTTAGACTGCGCGAGAGGATGAGCAGAAGATTAGGTTGCTAGAGAAGCCCAGAGCCGCAGTGATCTTAGGCCTACAAAAGCACTTCCAAGGAAGGGGGCTGGCTAGCAACAGCTTTCAGTGCTGGCACTTTTCATCTCTGAGCAATTGCTGGACGTTTGCAATTTCTCAACTCGTGTCTACGAGAAGGAAGGAGAATGACCGTGACGTTTGGTGGCTAGAGAAGCGCAAAGCCCCAGTGTTGCTGTGCCTGTGAAAGCGCTTCCAAGGAAGGGTGCTGGCTAGCAACAGCTTTCAGTGCTGGCACTTTTCATCTCTGAGCAATTGCTCGACGTTTGCAATTTCTCACCTGAGCTCTCTTTAGACTGCGCGAGAGGATGAGCAGAAGAGTAGGTGGCTAGAGAAGCCCAGAGCCCCAGTGTTCTTAGGCCTACAAAAGCGCTTCCAAGGAAGGGTGCTGGCTAGCAACAGCTTTCAGTGCTGGCACTTTTCATCTCTGAGCAATTGCTCGACGTTTGCAATTTCTCAGCTCGTCTCTACGAGATGGAGAGATAGTGACCGTGACGTTTGGTGGCTAGAGAAGCGCAAAGCCCCAGTGTTGCTGCGCCTGTGAAAGCGCTTCCAAGGAAGGGTGCTGGCTAGCCACAGCTTTCAGTGTTGGCACTTTTCATCTCTGAGCAATTGCTCGACGTTTGCCATCTCTCACCTGAGCTCTCTTTAGACTGTGCGAGAGGATGAGCAGAAGATTAGGTGGCTAGAGAAGCCCAGAGCCCCAGTGTTCTTAGGCCTACAAGACCATTTCCAAGGAAGGGTGCTGGCTAGCAACAGCTTTCAGTGCTGGCACTTTTCATCTCTGAGCAATTGCTGGACGTTTGCAATTTCTCACCTGAGCTCTCTTCAGTGTGCGCGAGAGGATGAGCAGAAGATGAGGTGGCTAGAGAAGCCCAGAGCCCCAGTGATCTTAGGCCTACAAAAGCACTTCCAAGGAAGGGTGCTGGCTAGCAACAGCTTTCAGTGCTGGCACTTTTCATCTCTGAGCAATTGCTCGACGTTTGCAATTTCTCAACTCGTGTCTACGAGACGGAAATAGAATGACCGTGACGTTTGGTGGCTAGAGAAGCCCAGAGCCCCACTGTTCTTAGGGCTACAAAAGCGCTTCCAAGGAAGGGTGCTGGCTAGCAACAGCTTTCAGTGCTGGCACTTTTCATCTCTGAGCAATTGCTCGACGTTTGCAATTTCTCAACTCGTGTCTACGAGACGGAAAGAGATAGTGACCGTGATGTTTGGTGGGTAGAGAAGCACAAAGCACCAGTGTTGCTGCGCCTGTGAAAGCGCTTCCGAGGAAGGCTGCTGGCTAGCCACAGCTTTCAGTGCTGGCACTTTTCATCTCTGAGCAATTGCTGGACGTTTGCAATTTCTCACCTGAGCTCTCTTTAGACTGCGCGAGAGGATGAGCAGAAGATGAGGTGGCTAGAGAAGCCCAGAGCCCCAGTGTTCTTAGGCCTACAAGAGCATTTCCAAGGAAGGGTGCTGGCTAGCCACAGCTTTCAGTGCTGGCACTTTTCATCTCTGAGCAATTGCTCAACGTTTGCAATTTCTCAGCTCGTCTCTACGAGATGGAGAGATAGTGACCGTGACGTTTGGTGGCTAGAGAAGCGCAAAGCCCCAGTGTTGCTGCGCCTGTGAAAGCGCTTCCAAGGAAGGCTGCTGGCTAGCAACAGCTTTCAGTGTTGGCACTTTTCATCTCTGAGCAATTGCTCGACCTTTGCAATTTCTCACCTGAGCTCTCTTTAGACTGCGCGAGAGGATGAGAAGAAGATTAGGTGGCTAGAGAAGCCCAGAGCCGCAGTGTTCTTAGGCCTACAAGAGCATTTCCAAGAAAGGGTGCTGGCTAGCCACAGCTTTCAGTGCTGGCACTTTTCATCTCTGAGCAATTGCTCGACGTTTGCAATTTCTCAGCTCGTGTCTACGAGATGGAGAGATAGTGATCGTGACGTTTGGTGGCTAGAGAAGCGCAAAGCCCCAGTGTTGCTGCGCCTGTGAAAGCGCTTCCAAGGAAGGGTGCTGGCTAGCAACAGCTTTCAGTGCTGGCACTTTTCATCTCTGAGCAATTGCTCGACGTTTGCAATCTCTCACCTGAGTTCTCTTTAGACTGCGCGAGAGGATGAGCAGAAGATTAGGTGGCTAGAGAAGCCCAGAGCCCCAGTGTTCTAAGGCCTACAAAAGCGCTTCCAAGGAAGGGTGCTGGCTAGCAACAGCTTTCAGTGCTGGCACTTTTCATCTCTGAGCAATTGTTCGACGTTTGCAATTTCTCACCTGAGCTCTCTTTAGACTGCGCGAGAGGATGAGCAGAAGATTAGGTGGCTAGAGAAGCCCAGAGCCCCAGTGGTCTTAGGGCTACAAAAGCACTTCCAAGGAAGGGGGCTGGCTAGCAAGAGCTTTCAGTGCTGGCACTTTTCATCTCTGAGCAATTGCTCGACGTTTGCAATTTCTCAACTCGTGTCTACGAGACGGAAATAGAATGACCGTGATGTTTGGTGGCTAGAGAAGCGCAAAGCCCCAGTGTTGCTGCGCCTGTGAAAGCGCTTCCAAGGAAGGGTGCTGGCTAGCAACAGCTTTCAGTGCTGGCACTTTTCATCTCTGAGCAATTTGTGGACATTTGCAGTTTCTCACCTGAGCTCTCTTTCGACTGCGCGAGAGGATGAGCAGAAGATTAGGTGGCTAGAGAAGCCCAGAGCCCCAGTGTTCTTAGGCCTACAAAAGCGCTTCCAAGGAAGGGTGCTGGCTAGCAACAGCTTCCAGTGCTGGCACTTTTCATCTCTGAGCAATTGCTCGACGTTTGCAATTTCTCACCTGAGCTCTCTTTAGACTGCGCGAGAGGATGAGCAGAAGATTAGGTGGCTAGAGAAGCCCAAAGCCCCAGGGTTCTAAGGCCTACAAGAGCATTTCCAAGGAAGGGTGCTGGCTAGCAACAGCTTTCAGTGCTGGCACTTTTCATCTCTGAGGAATTGCTCAACGTTTGCAATTTCTCAGCTCTTATCTACGAGATGGAGAGATAGTGACCGTGACGTTTGGTGTGTAGAGAAGCGCAAAGCCCCAATGTTGCTGCGCCTGTGAAAGCGCTTCCAAGGAAGGGTGCTGGCTAGCAACAGCTTTCAGTGTTGGCACTTTTCATCTCTGAGCAATTGCTCGACGTTTGCAATTTCTCAGCTCGTGTCTACGAGACGGAAAGAGAAAGACCGTGAGGTTTGGTGGCTAGAGAAGCGCAAAGCCCCAGTGTTGCTGCACCTGTGAAAGCGCTTCCAAGGAAGGGTGCTGGCTAGCAACAGCTTTCAGTGCTGGCACTTTTCATCTCTGAGCAATTGCTCGATGTTTGCAATTTCTCACCTGAGCTCTCTTTAGACTGCGCGAGAGGATGAGCAGAAGATTAGGTGGCTAGAGAAGCCCAAAGCCCCAGTGTTCTAAGGCCTACAAGAGCATTTCCAAGGAAGGGTGCTGGCTAGCAACAGCTTTCAGTGCTGGCACTTTTCATCTCTGAGGAATTGCTCAACGTTTGCAATTTCTCAGCTCTTATCTACGAGATGGAGAGATAGTGACCGTGACGTTTGGTGGGTAGAGAAGCGCAAAGCCCCAATGTTGCTGCGCCTGTGAAAGCGCTTCCAAGGAAGGTTGCTGGCTAGCAACAGCTTTCAGTGTTGGCACTTTTCATCTCTGAGCAATTGCTCGATGTTTGCAATTTCTCACCTGAGCTCTCTTTAGACTGCGCGAGAGGATGAGCAGAAGATGAGGTGGCTAGAGAAGCCCAGAGCCCCAGTGTTCTTAGGCCTACAAGAGCATTTCCAAGGAAGGGTGCTGGCTAGCCACAGCTTTCAGTGCTGGCACCTTTCATCTCTGAGCAATTGCTCGACGTTTGCAGTTTCTCAACTCGTGTCTACGAGACGGAGATATAGTGACCGTGACTTTTGGTGGCTAGAGAAGCGCAAAGCCCCACTGTTGCTGCGCCTGTGAAAGCGCTTCCAAGGAAGGGTGCTGGCTAGCAACAGCTTTCAGTGCTGGCACTTTTCATCTCTGAGCAATTGCTCGACCTTTGCAATTTCTCACCTGAGCTCTCTTTAGACTGCGCGAGAGGATGAGCAGAAGATTAGGTGGCTAGAGAAGCCCAGAGCCCCAGTGTTCTTAGGCCTACAAAAGCGCTTCCAAGGAAGGGTGCTGGCTAGCAACAGCTTTCAGTGCTGGCACTTTTCATCTCTGAGCAATTGCTCGACGTTTGCAATTTCTTAGCTCGTGTCTACGAGACGGAGAGATAGTGATCGTGACGTTTGGTGGCTAGAGAAGCGCAAAGCCCCAGTGTTGCTGCGCCTGTGAAAGCGCTTCCAAGGAAGGGTGCTGGCTAGCAACAGCTTTCAGTGCTGGCACTTTTCATCTCTGAGCAATTGCTCGACGTTTGCAATCTCTCACCTGAGTTCTCTTTAGACTGCGCGAGAGGATGAGCAGAAGATTAGGTGGCTAGAGAAGCCCAGAGCCCCAGTGTTCTAAGGCCTACAAAAGCGCTCCCAAGGAAGGGTGCTGGCTAGCAACAGCTTTCAGTGCTGGCACTTTTCATCTCTGAGCAATTGCTCGACGTTTGCAATTTCTCACCTGAGCTCTCTTTAGACTGCGCGAGAGGATGAGCAGAAGATTAGATGGCTAGAGAAGCCCAGAGCCCCAGTGTTCTTAGGGCTACAAAAGCGCTTCCAAGGAAGGGTGCTGGCTAGCAACAGCTTTCAGTGCTGGCACTTTTCATCTCTGAGCAATTGCTCGACGTTTGCAATTTCTCAGCTCGTCTCTACGAGAAGGAAAGAGAAAGACCGTGAGGTTTGGTGGCTAGAGAAGCGCAAAGCCCCAGTGTTGCTGCGCCTGTGAAAGCGCTTCCAAGGAAGGGTGCTGGCTAGCAACAGCTTTCAGTGCTGGCACTTTTCATCTCTGAGCAATTGCTCGACGTTTGCAATTTCTCACCTGAGCTCTCTTTAGAGTGCGCGAGAGGATGAGCAGAAGATTAGGTGGCTAGAGAAGCACAGAGCCCCAGTGTTCTAAGGCCTACAAAAGCGCTTCCAAGGAAGGGTGCTGGCTAGCAACAGCTTTCAGTGCTGGCACTTTTCATCTCTGAGCAATTGCTCGACCTTTGCAATTTCTCAACTCGTGTCTACGAGAAGGAAAGAGAATGACCATGACGTTTGGTGGGTAGATAAGCACAAAGCACCAGTGTTGCTGCGCCTGTGAAAGCGCTTCCAAGGAAGGGTGCTGGCTAGCAACAGCTTTCAGTGCTGGCACTTTTCATCTCTGAGCAATTGCTCGATGTTTGCAATTTCTCACCTGAGCTCTCTTTAGACTGCGCGAGAGGATGAGCAGAAGATTAGGTGGCTAGAGAAGCACAGAGCCCCACTGTTCTTAGGCCTACAAGAGCATTTCCAAGGAAGGGTGCTGGCTAGCAACAGCTTTCAGTGCTGGCACTTTTCATCTCTGAGCAATTGCTCGACGTTTGCAGTTTCTCAACTCGTGTCTACGAGACGGAGAGAGAGTGACCGTGACGTTTGGTGGGTAGAGAAGCGCAAAGCCCCAGTGTTGCTGCGCCTGTGAAAGCGCTTCCAAGGAAGGGTGCTGGCTAGCAACAGCTTTCAGTGCTGGCACTTTTCATCTCTGAGCAATTGCTGGACGTTTGCAATTTCTCACCTGAGCTCTCTTTAGACTGCGCGAGAGGATGAGCAGAATATTAGGTGGCTAGAGAAGCCCAGAGCCCCACTGTTCTTAGGCCTACAAAAGCGCTTCCAAGGAAGGGTGCTGGCTAGCAACAGCTTTCAGTGCTGGCACTTTTCATCTCTGAGCTATTTGTGGACATTTGCAGTTTCTCACCTGAGCTCTCTTTCGACTGCGCGAGAGGATGAGCAGAAGATTAGGTGGCTAGAGAAGCCCAGAGCCCCCGTGTTCTTAGGCCTACAAAAGCGCTTCCAAGGAAGGGTGCTGGCTAGCAACAGCTTTCAGTGCTGGCTCTTTTCATCTCTGAGCAATTGCTGGACGTTTGCATTTTCTCACCTGAGCTCTCTTTCGACTGCGCGAGAGGATGAGCAGAAGATTAGGTGGCTAGAGAAGCCCAGAGCCCCAGTGTTCTTAGGCCTACAAAAGCGCTTCCAAGGAAGGGTGCTGGCTAGCAACAGCTTTCAGTGCTGGCACTTTTCATCTCTGAGCAATTGCTGGACGTTTGCAATTTCTCACCTGAGCTCTCTTTAGACTGCGCGAGAGGATGAGCAGAAGATTAGATGGCTAGAGAAGCCCAGAGCCCCAGTGTACTTAGGGCTACAAAAGTGCTTCCAAGGAAGGCTGCTGGCTAGCAACAGCTTTCAGTGCTGGCACTTTTCATCTCTGAGCAATTGCTCGACGTTTGCAATTTCTCACGTGAGCTCTCTTTAGACTGCGCGAGAGGATGAGCAGAAGATTAGGTGGCTAGCGAAGCCCAGAGCCCCAGTGTTCTTAGGCCTACAAAAGCGCTTCCAAGGAAGGGTGCTGGCTAGCAACAGCTTTCAGTGCTGGCACTTTTCATCTCTGAGCAATTGCTCGACGTTTGCAATTTCTCAGCTCGTGTCTACGAGACGGAAATAGAATGACCGTGAGGTTTGGTGTATAGAGAAGCGCAAAGCCCCAGTGTTGCTGCACCTGTGAAAGCGCTTCCAAGGAAGGGTGCTGGCTAGCAACAGCTTTCAGTGCTGGCACTTTTCATCTCTGAGCAATTGCTCGACCTTTGCAATCTCTCACCTGAGCTCTCTTTAGACTGCGCGAGAGGATGAGCAGAAGATGAGGTGGCTAGAGAAGCCCAGAGCCCCAGTGTTCTTAGGGCTACAAAAGCGCTTCCAAGGAAGGGTGCTGGCTAGCAACAGCTTTCAGTGCTGGCACTTTTCATCTCTGAGCAATTGCTCGACGTTTGCAATTTCTCACCTGAGCTCTCTTTAGACTGCGCGAGAGGATGAGCAGAAGATTAGGTGGCTAGAGAAGCCCAGAGCCCCAGTGTTCTTAGGGCTACAAAAGCGCTTCCAAGGAAGGGTGCTGGCTAGCAACAACTTTCAGTGCTGGCACTTTTCCTCTCTGAGCAATTGCTCGACGTTTGCAATTTCTCAGCTCGTGTCTACGAGACGGAAAGAGAAAGACCGTGAGGTTTGGTGGCTAGAGAAGCGCAAAGCCCCAGTGTTGCTGCACCTGTGAAAGCGCTTCCAAGGAAGGGTGCTGGCTAGCAACAGCTTTCAGTGCTGGCACTTTTCATCTCTGAGCAATTTTTCGACGTTTGCAATTTCTCACCTGAGCTCTCTTTAGACTGCGCGAGAGGATGAGCAGAAGATTAGGTGGCTAGAGAAGCCTAAAGCCCCAGTGTTCTTAGGGCTACAAAAGCGCTTCCAAGGAAGGGTGCTGGCTAGCAACAGCTTTCAGTGCTGGCACTTTTCATCTCTGAGGAATTGCTCAACGTTTGCAATTTCTCAGCTCTTATCTACGAGATGGAGAGATAGTGACCGTGACGTTTGGTGTGTAGAGAAGCGCAAAGCCCCAATGTTGCTGCGCCTGTGAAAGCGCTTCCAAGGAAGGGTGCTGGCTAGCAACAGCTTTCAGTGTTGGCACTTTTCATCTCTGAGCAATTGCTCGATGTTTGCAATTTCTCACCTGAGCTCTCTTTAGACTGCGCGAGAGGATGAGCAGAAGATTAGGTGGCTAGAGAAGCCCAGAGCCCCAGTGTTCTTAGGCCTACAAGAGCATTTCCAAGGAAGGTGGCTGGATAGCCACAGCTTTCAGTGCTGGCACCTTTCATCTCTGAGCAATTGCTCGACGTTTGCAGTTTCTCAACTCGTGTCTACGAGACGGAGATATAGTGACCGTGACTTTTGGTGGCTAGAGAAGCGCAAAGCCCCAGTGTTGCTGCGCCTGTGAAAGCGCTTCCAAGGAAGGGTGCTGGCTAGCAACAGCTTTCAGTGCTGGCACTTTTCATCTCTGAGCAATTTGTGGACATTTGCAGTTTCTCACCTGAGCTCTCTTTCGACTGCGCGAGAGGATGAGCAGAAGAGTAGGTGGCTAGAGAAGCCCAGAGCCGCAGTGTTCTTAGGCCTACAAAAGCGCTTCCAAGGAAGGGTGCTGGCTAGCAACAGCTTTCAGTGCTGGCACTTTTCATCTCTGAGCAATTGCTCGACGTTTGCAATTTCTCAGCTCGTGTCTACGAGACGGAGAGATAGTGATCGTGACGTTTGGTGGCTAGAGAAGCGCAAAGCCCCAGTGTTGCTGCGCCTGTGAAAGCGCTTCCAAGGAAGGGTGCTGGCTAGCAACAGCTTTCAGTGCTGGCACTTTTCATCTCTGAGCAATTGCTCGACGTTTGCAGTTTCTCACCTGAGCTCTCTTTCGACTGCGCGAGAGGATGAGCAGAAGATTAGGTGGCTAGAGAAGCCCAGAGCCCCAGTGTTCTAAGGCCTACAAAAGCGCTTCCAAGGAAGGGTGCTGGCTAGCAACAGCTTTCAGTGCTGGCACTTTTCATCTCTGAGCAATTGCTCGACGTTTGCAATTTCTCACCTGAGCTCTCTTTAGACTGCGCGAGAGGATGAGCAGAAGATTAGATGGCTAGAGAAGCCCAGAGCCCCAGTGTTCTTAGGCCTACAAAAGCGCTTCCAAGGAAGGGTGCTGGCTAGCAACAGCTTTCAGTGCTGGCACTTTTCATCTCTGAGCAATTGCTCGACGTTTAAAATTTCTCAGCTCGTCTCTACGAGAAGGAAAGAGAAAGACCGTGAGGTTTGGTGGCTAGAGAAACGCAAAGCCCCAATGTTGCTGCGCCTGTGAAAGCGCTTCCAAGGAAGGGTGCTGGCTAGCAACAGCTTTCAGTGCTGGCACTTTTCATCTCTGAGCAATTGCTCGACCTTTGCAATTTCTCACCTGACCTCTCTTTAGAGTGCGCGAGAGGATGAGCAGAAGATTAGGTGGCTAGAGAAGCACAGAGCCCCAGTGTTCTTAGGCCTACAAAAGCGCTTCCAAGGAAGGGTGCTGGCTAGCAACAGCTTTCAGTGCTGGCACTTTTCATCTCTGAGCAATTGCTCGACCTTTGCAATTTCTCAACTCGTGTCTACGAGAAGGAAGGAGAATGACCGTGACGTTTGGTGGGTAGATAAGCACAAAGCCCCAGTGTTGCTGCGCCTGTGAAAGCGCTTCCAAGGAAGGGTGCTGGCTAGCAACAGCTTTCAGTGCTGGCACTTTTCATCTCTGAGCAATTGCTCGACGTTTGCAATTTCTCACCTGAGCTCTCTTTAGACTGCGCGAGAGGATGAGCAGAAGATGAGGTGGCTAGAGAAGCCCAGAGCCCCAGTGTTCTTAGGCCTACAAAAGCGCTTCCAAGGAAGGGTGCTGGCTAGCAACAGCTTTCAGTACTGCCACTTTTCATCTCTGAGCAATTGCTCGACGTTTGCAATTTCTCAGCTCGTGTCTACGAGACGGAAAGAGATAGTGACCGTGACGTTTGGTGGCTAGAGAAGCACAAAGCCCCAGTGTTGCTGCGCCTGTGAAAGCGCTTCCAAGGAAGGGGGCTGGCTAGCAACAGCTTTCAGTGCTGGCACTTTTCATCTCTGAGCAATTGCTCGATGTTTGCAATCTCTCACCTGAGCTCTCTTTAGACTGCGCGAGAGGATGAGCAGAAGATTAGGTGGCTAGAGAAGCCCAGAGCCCCAGTGTTCTTAGGCCTACAAGAGCATTTCCAAGGAAGGGTGCTGGCTAGCAACAGCTTTCAGTGCTGCCACTTTTCATCTCTGAGCAATTGCTCGACGTTTGCAATTTCTCAGCTCGTGTCTACGAGACGGAGAGAGTGTGACCGTGAGGTTTGGTGGCTAGAGAAGCGCAAAGCCCCAGTGTTGCTGCGCCTGTGAAAGCGCTTCCAAGGAAGGGTGCTGGCTAGCAACAGCTTTCAGTGCTGGCACTTTTCATCTCTGAGCAATTGCTCGACGTTTGCAATCTCTCACCTGAGCTCTCTTTAGACTGCGCGAGAGGATGAGCAGAAGATTAGGTGGCTAGAGAAGCCCAGAGCCCCAGTGTTCTTAGGCCTACAAGAGCATTTCCAAGGAAGGGTGCTGGCTAGCAACAGCTTTCAGTGCTGGCACTTTTCATCTCTGAGCAATTGCTCGACGTTTGCAGTTTCTCAACTCGTGTCTACGAGACGGAGAGAGAGTGACCGTGACGTTTGGTGGCTAGAGAAGCGCAAAGCCCCAGTGTTGCTGCGCCTGTGAAAGCGCTTCCAAGGAAGGGTGCTGGCTAGCAACAGCTTTCAGTGCTGGCACTTTTCATCTCTGAGCAGTTGCTGGACGTTTGCAATTTCTCACCTGAGCTCTCTTTAGACTGCGCGAGAGGATGAGCAGAAGATTAGGTGGCTAGAGAAGCCCAGAGCCCCACTGTTCTTAGGCCTACAAAAGCGCTTCCAAGGAAGGGTGCTGGCTAGCAACAGCTTTCAGTGCTGGCACTTTTCATCTCTGAGCTATTTGTGGACATTTGCAGTTTCTCACCTGAGCTCTCTTTCGACTGCGCGAGAGGATGAGCAGAAGATTAGGTGGCTAGAGAAGCCCAGAGCCCCACTGTTCTTAGGCCTACAAAAGCGCTTCCAAGGAAGGGTGCTGGCTAGCAACAGCTTTCAGTGCTGGCTCTTTTCATCTCTGAGCAATTGCTGGACGTTTGCAATTTCTCACCTGAGCTCTCTTTAGACTGCGCGAGAGGATGAGCAGAAGATTAGATGGCTAGAGAAGCCCAGAGCCCCAGTGTTCTTAGGCCTACAAAAGCGCTTCCAAGGAAGGGTGCTGGCTAGCAACAGCTTTCAGTGCTGGCACTTTTCATCTCTGATCAATTTGTGGACATTTGCAGTTTCTCACCTGAGCTCTCTTTCGACTGCGCGAGAGGATGAGCAGAAGATTAGGTGGCTAGAGAAGCCCAGAGCCCCAGTGTTCTTAGGGCTACAAAAGCGCTTCCAAGGAAGGGTGCTGGCTAGCAACAGCTTTCAGTGCTAGCAATTTTCATCTCTGAGCAATTGCTGGACGTTTGCAATTTCTCACCTGAGCTCTCTTTAGACTGCGCGAGAGGATGAGCAGAAGATTAGATGGCTAGAGAAGCCCAGAGCCCCAGTGTACTTAGGGCTACAAAAGTGCTTCCAAGGAAGGCTGCTGGCTAGCAACAGCTTTCAGTGCTGGCACTTTTCATCTCTGAGCAATTGCTCGACGTTTGCAATTTCTCACCTGAGCTCTCTTTAGACTGCGCGAGAGGATGAGCAGAAGATTAGGTGGCTAGCGAAGCCCAGAGCCCCAGTGTTCTTAGGCCTACAAAAGCGCTTCCAAGGAAGGGTGCTGGCTAGCAACAGCTTTCAGTGCTGGCACTTTTCATCTCTGAGCAATTGCTCGACGTTTGCAATTTCTCAGCTCGTGTCTACGAGACGGAAATAGAATGACCGTGAGGTTTGGTGGCTAGAGAAGCGCAAAGCCCCACTGTTGCTGCACCTGTGAAAGCGCTTCCAAGGAAGGGTGCTGGCTAGCAACAGCTTTCAGTGCTGGCACTTTTCATCTCTGAGCAATTGCTCGACCTTTGCAATCTCTCACCTGAGCTCTCTTTAGACTGCGCAAGAGGATGAGCAGAAGATGAGGTGGCTAGAGAAGCCCAGAGCCCCAGTGTTCTTAGGGCTACAAAAGCGCTTCCAAGGAAGGGTGCTGGCTAGCAACAGCTTTCAGTGCTGGCACTTTTCATCTCTGAGCAATTGCTCGACGTTTGCAATTTCTCACCTGAGCTCTCTTTAGACTGCGCGAGAGGATGAGCAGAAGATTAGGTGGCTAGAGAAGCCCAGAGCCCCAGTGTTCTTAGGGCTACAAAAGCGCTTCCAAGGAAGGGTGCTGGCTAGCAACAACTTTCAGTGCTGGCACTTTTCATCTCTGAGGAATTGCTCGACGTTTGCAATTTCTCAGCTCGTGTCTACGAGACGGAAAGAGAAAGACCGTGAGGTTTGGTGGCTAGAGAAGCGCAAAGCCCCAGTGTTGCTGCACCTGTGAAAGCGCTTCCAAGGAAGGGTGCTGGCTAGCAACAGCTTTCAGTGCTGGCACTTTTCATCTCTGAGCAATTTTTCGACGTTTGCAATTTCTCACCTGAGCTCTCTTTAGACTGCGCGAGAGGATGAGCAGAAGATTAGGTGGCTAGAGAAGCCCAAAGCCCCAGTGTTCTTAGGGCTACAAAAGCGCTTCCAAGGAAGGGTGCTGGCTAGCAACAGCTTTCAGTGCTGGCACTTTTCATCTCTGAGCAATTGCTCGACGTTTGCAATTTCTCAGCTCGTGTCTACGAGACGGAGAGAGTGTGACCGTGAGGTTTGGTGTGTAGAGAAGCGCAAAGCCCCAATGTTGCTGCGCCTGTGAAAGCGCTTCCAAGGAAGGGTGCTGGCTAGCAACAGCTTTCAGTGTTGGCACTTTTCATCTCTGAGCAATTGCTCGATGTTTGCAATTTCTCACCTGAGCTCTCTTTAGACTGCGCGAGAGGATGAGCAGAAGATTAGGTGGCTAGAGAAGCCCAGAGCCCCAGTGTTCTTAGGCCTACAAGAGCATTTCCAAGGAAGGGTGCTGGATAGCCACAGCTTTCAGTGCTGGCACCTTTCATCTCTGAGCAATTGCTCGACGTTTGCAGTTTCTCAACTCGTGTCTACGAGACGGAGATATAGTGACCGTGACTTTTGGTGGCTAGAGAAGCGCAAAGCCCCACTGTTGCTGCGCCTGTGAAAGCGCTTCCAAGGAAGGGTGCTGGCTAGCAACAGCTTTCAGTGCTGGCACTTTTCATCTCTGAGCAATTTGTGGACATTTGCAGTTTCTCACCTGAGCTCTCTTTCGACTGCGCGAGAGGATGAGCAGAAGATGAGGTGGCTAGAGAAGCCCAGAGCCCCAGTGTTCTTAGGGCTACAAAAGCGCTTCCAAGGAAGGGTGCTGGCTAGCAACAGCTTTCAGTGCTGGCACTTTTCATCTCTGAGCAATTGCTCGACGTTTGCAATTTCTCAGCTCGTGTCTACGAGACGGAGAGATAGTGATCGTGACGTTTGGTGGCTAGAGAAGCGCAAAGCCCCAGTGTTGCTGCGCCTGTGAAAGCGCTTCCAAGGAAGGGTGCTGGCTAGCAACAGCTTTCAGTGCTGGCACTTTTCATCTCTGAGCAATTGCTCGACGTTTGCAATTTCTCACCTGAGCTCTCTTTAGACTGCGTGAGAGGATGAGCAGAAGATTAGATGGCTAGAGAAGCCCAGAGCCCCAGTGTTCTTAGGGCTACAAAAGCGCTTCCAAGGAAGGGTGCTGGCTAGCAACAGCTTTCAGTGCTGGCACTTTTCATCTCTGAGCAATTGCTCGACGTTTAAAATTTCTCAGCTCGTCTCTACGAGAAGGAAAGAGAAAGACCGTGAGGTTTGGTGGCTAGAGAAACGCAAAGCCCCAATGTTGCTGCGCCTGTGAAAGCGCTTCCAAGGAAGGGTGCTGGCTAGCAACAGCTTTCAGTGCTGGCACTTTTCATCTCTGAGCAATTGCTCGACCTTTGCAATTTCTCACCTGACCTCTCTTTAGAGTGCGCGAGAGGATGAGCAGAAGATTAGGTGGCTAGAGAAGCACAGAGCCCCAGTGTTCTTAGGCCTACAAAAGCGCTTCCAAGGAAGGGTGCTGGCTAGCAACAGCTTTCAGTGCTGGCACTTTTCATCTCTGAGCAATTGCTCGACCTTTGCAATTTCTCAACTCGTGTCTACGAGAAGGAAGGAGAATGACCGTGACGTTTGGTGGGTAGATAAGCACAAAGCCCCAGTGTTGCTGCGCCTGTGAAAGCGCTTCCAAGGAAGGGTGCTGGCTAGCAACAGCTTTCAGTGCTGGCACTTTTCATCTCTGAGCAATTGCTCGACGTTTGCAATTTCTCACCTGAGCTCTCTTTAGACTGCGCGAGAGGATGAGCAGAAGATGAGGTGGCTAGAGAAGCCCAGAGCCCCAGTGTTCTTAGGCCTACAAAAGCGCTTCCAAGGAAGGGTGCTGGCTAGCAACAGCTTTCAGTACTGGCACTTTTCATCTCTGAGCAATTGCTCGACGTTTGCAATTTCTCAGCTCGTGTCTACGAGACGGAAAGAGATAGTGACCGTGACGTTTGGTGGCTAGAGAAGCACAAAGCCCCAGTGTTGCTGCGCCTGTGAAAGCGCTTCCAAGGAAGGGTGCTGGCTAGCAACAGCTTTCAGTGCTGGCACTTTTCATCTCTGAGCAATTGCTCGATGTTTGCAATCTCTCACCTGAGCTCTCTTTAGACTGCGCGAGAGGATGAGCAGAAGATTAGGTGGCTAGAGAAGCCCAGAGCCCCAGTGTTCTTAGGCCTACAAGAGCATTTCCAAGGAAGGGTGCTGGCTAGCAACAGCTTTCAGTGCTGCCACTTTTCATCTCTGAGCAATTGCTCGACGTTTGCAATTTCTCAGCTCGTGTCTACGAGACGGAGAGATAGTGACCGTGACGTTTGGTGGCTAGAGAAGCGCAAAGCCCCAGTGTTGCTGCGCCTGTGAAAGCGCTTCCAAGGAAGGGTGCTGGCTAGCAACAGCTTTCAGTGCTGGCACTTTTCATCTCTGAGCAATTGCTCGACGTTTGCAATCTCTCACCTGAGCTCTCTTTCGACTGCGCGAGAGGATGAGCAGAAGATTAGGTGGCTAGAGAAGCCCAGAGCCCCAGTGTTCTTAGGCCTACAAGAGCATTTCCAAGGAAGGGTGCTGGCTAGCAACAGCTTTCAGTGCTGGCACTTTTCATCTCTGAGCAATTGCTCGACGTTTGCAGTTTCTCAACTCGTGTCTACGAGACGGAGAGAGAGTGACCGTGACGTTTGGTGGCTAGAGAAGCGCAAAGCCCCAGTGTTGCTGCGCCTGTGAAAGCGCTTCCAAGGAAGGGTGCTGGCTAGCAACAGCTTTCAGTGCTGGCACTTTTCATCTCTGAGCAATTGCTGGACGTTTGCAATTTCTCACCTGAGCTCTCTTTAGACTGCGCGAGAGGATGAGCAGAATATTAGGTGGCTAGAGAAGCCCAGAGCCCCAGTGTTCTAAGGCCTACAAAAGCGCTTCCAAGGAAGGGTGCTGGCTAGCAACAGCTTTCAGTGCTGGCACTTTTCATCTCTGAGCAATTTGTGGACATTTGCAGTTTCTCACCTGAGCTCTCTTTCGACTGCGCGAGAGGATGAGCAGAAGATTAGGTGGCTAGAGAAGCCCAGAGCCCCCGTGTTCTTAGGCCTACAAAAGCGCTTCCAAGGAAGGGTGCTGGCTAGCAACAGCTTTCAGTGCTGGCTCTTTTCATCTCTGAGCAATTGCTGGACGTTTGCAATTTCTCACCTGAGCTCTCTTTAGACTGCGCGAGAGGATGAGCAGAAGATTAGATGGCTAGAGAAGCCCAGAGCCCCAGTGTTCTTAGGCCTACAAAAGCGCTTCCAAGGAAGGGTGCTGGCTAGCAACAGCTTTCAGTGCTGGCACTTTTCATCTCTGAGCAATTTGTGGACATTTGCAGTTTCTCACCTGAGCTCTCTTTCGACTGCGCGAGAGGATGAGCAGAAGATTAGGTGGCTAGAGAAGCGCAGAGCCCCAGTGTTCTTAGGGCTACAAAAGCGCTTCCAAGGAAGGGTGCTGGCTAGCAACAGCTTTCAGTGCTGGCTCTTTTCATCTCTGAGCAATTGCTCGACGTTTGCAATTTCTCAGCTCGTGTCTACGGGAATTAGAGATAGTGACCGTGAAGTTTGGTGGGTAGAGAAGCGCAAAGCCCCAGTGTTGCTGCGCCTGTGAAAGCGCTTCCAAGGAAGGGTGCTGGCTAGCAACAGCTTTCAGTGCTGGCACTTTTCATCTCTGAGCAATTACTCGACGTTTGCAATTTCTCACCTGAGCGCTCTTTAGAATGAGCGGGAGGATGAGCAGAAGATTAGGTGGCTAGAGAAGCCCAGAGCCCCAGTGTTCTTAGGGCTACAAAAGCGCTTCCAAGGAAGGGTGCTGGCTAGCAACAGCTTTCAGTACTGGCACTTTTCATGTCTGAGCAATTGCTCGACGTTTGCAATTTCTCAACACGTGTCCATGAGACGGAAAGAGATAGTGACCGTGATGTTTGGTGGGTAGATAAGCACAAAGCCCCACTGTTGCTGCGCCTGTGAAAGCGCTTCCAAGGAAGGGTGCTGGCTAGCCACAGCTTTCAGTGCTGGCACTTTTCATCTCTGAGCAATTGCTGGACGTTTGCAATTTCTCACCTGAGCTCTCTTTAGACTGCGCGAGAGGATGAGCAGAAGATTAGGTGGCTGGAGAAGCCCAGAGCCCCAGTGTTCTTAGGCCTACAAGAGCATTTCCAAGGAAGGGTGCTGGCTAGCAACAGCTTTCAGTGCTGGCTCTTTTCATCTCTGAGCAATTGCTCGACGTTTGCAATTTCTCAACTCGTGTCTACGAGACGGATAGATAGTGACCGTGAGGTTTGGTGGCTAGAGAAGCGCAAAGCCCCAGTGTTGCTGCGCCTGTGAAAGCGCTTCCAAGGAAGGGTGCTGGCTAGCAACAGCTTTCAGTGCTGGCACTTTTCATCTCTGAGCAATTTGTGGACATTTGCAGTTTCTCACGTGAGCTCTCTTTCGACTGCGCGAGAGGATGAGCAGAAGATGAGGTGGCTAGAGAAGCCCAGAGCCCCAGTGTTCTTAGG
Organism: Sarcoramphus papa; assembly: GCA_037962945.1. Lineage (NCBI taxonomy): Eukaryota > Metazoa > Chordata > Aves > Accipitriformes > Cathartidae > Sarcoramphus > Sarcoramphus papa. Next base: position 98,536,422 of record CM075586.1, read on the forward strand.
GCTACAAAAGCGCTTCCAAGGAAGGGTGCTGGCTAGCAACAGCTTTCAGTGCTGGCTCTTTTCATCTCTGAGCAATTGCTGGACGTTTGCAATTTCTCACCTGAGCTCTCTTTAGACTGCGCGAGAGGATGAGCAGAAGATTAGATGGCTAGAGAAGCCCAGAGCCCCAGTGTTCTTAGGCCTACAAAAGCGCTTCCAAGGAAGGGTTCTGGCTAGCAACAGCTTTCAGTGCTGGCTCTTTTCATCTCTGAGCAACTGCTGGACGTTTGCAATCTCTCACGTGAGCTCTCTTTAGACTGCGCGAGAGGATGAGAAGAAGATTAGGTGGCTAGAGAAGCCCAGAGCCCCAGTGTTCCAAGGCCTACAAAAGCGCTTCCAAGGAAGGGTGCTGGCTAGCAACAGCTTTCAGTGCTGGCACTTTTCATCTCTGAGCAATTGCTGGACGTTTGCAATTTCTCAGCTCGTGTCTACGAGACGGAGAGATAGTGATCGTGACGTTTGGTGGCTAGAGAAGCGCAAAGCCCCAGTGTTGCTGTGCCTGTGAAAGCGCTTCCAAGGAAGGCTGCTGGCTAGCAACAGCTTTCAGCGCTGGCTCTTTTCATCTCTGAGCAATTGCTCGACGTTTGCAATCTCTCACCTGAGCTCTCTTTCGACTGCGCGAGAGGATGAGCAGAAGATTAGGTGGCTAGAGAAGCCCAGAGCCCCAGTGTTCTAAGGCCTACAAAAGCGCTTCCAAGGAAGGGTGCTGGCTAGCAACAGCTTTCAGTGCTGGCACTTTTCATCTCTGAGCAATTTTTCGACGTTTGCAATTTCTCACCTGAGCTCTCTTTAGACTGCGCGAGAGGCTGAGCAGAAGATTAGGTGGCTAGAGAAGCCCAGAGCCCCAGTGTTCTTAGGCCTACAAAAGCGCTTCCAAGGAAGGGTGCTGGCTAGCAACAGCTTTCAGTGCTGGCACTTTTCATCTCTGAGCAATTGCTCGACGTTTGCAATTTCTCAACTCGTGTCTACGAGAAGGAAGGAGAATGACCGTGACGTTTGGTGGCTAGAGAAGCGCAAAGCCCCAGTGTTGCTGCACCTGTGAAAGCGCTTCCAAGGAAGGGTGCTGGCTAGCAACAGCTTTCAGTGCTGGCACTTTTCATCTCTGAGCAATTGCTCGATGTTTGCAATTTCTCACCTGAGCTCTCTTTAGACTGCGCGAGAGGATGAGCAGAAGAGTAGGTGGCTAGAGAAGCCCAGAGCCCCAGTGTTCTTAGGCCTACAAAAGCGCTTCCAAGGAAGGGTGCTGGCTAGCAACAGCTTTCAGTGCTGGCACTTTTCATCTCTGAGCAATTGCTGGACGTTTGCAATTTCTCACCTGAGCTCTCTTTAGACTGCGCGAGAGGATGAGCAGAAGAGTAGGTGGCTAGAGAAGCCCAGAGCCCCCGTGTTCTTAGGCCTACAAGAGCATTTCCAAGGAAGGGTGCTGGCTAGCAACAGCTTTCAGTGCTGGCACTTTTCATCTCTGAGCAATTGCTCGACGTTTGCAATTTCTCAGCTCGTCTCTACGAGATGGAGAGATAGTGACCGTGACGTTTGGTGGCTAGAGAAGCGCAAAGCCCCAGTGTTGCTGCGCCTGTGAAAGTGCTTCCAAGGAAGGGTGCTGGCTAGCAAGAGCTTTCAGTGCTGGCACTTTTCATCTCTGAGCAATTGCTGGACGTTTGCAATTTCTCACCTGAGCTCTCTTTAGACTGCGCGAGAGGATGAGCAGAAGATTAGGTGGCTAGAGAAGCCCAGAGCCCCAGTGTTCTAAGGCCTACAAAAGCGCTTCCAAGGAAGGGTGCTGGCTAGCAACAGCTTTCAGTGCTGGCACTTTTCATCTCTGAGCAATTGCTCGACGTTTGCAATTTCTCAACTCGTGTCTAGGAGAAGGAAGGAGAATGACCGTGACGTTTGGTGGGTAGAGAAGCACAAAGCCCCAGTGTTGCTGCGCCTGTGAAAGCGCTTCTGAGGAAGGCTGCTGGCTAGCAACAGCTTTCAGTGCTGGCACTTTTCATCTCTGAGCAATTGCTTGACGTTTGCAATTTCTCCCCTGAACTCTCTTTAGACTGCGCGAGAGGATGAGCAGAAGATTAGGTGGCTAGAGAAGCCCAGAGCCCCAGTGTTCTTAGGCCTACAAGAGCATTTCCAAGGAAGGGTGCTGGCTAGCAACAGCTTTCAGTGCTGGCACTTTTCATCTCTGAGCAATTGCTCAACGTTTGCAATTTCTCAGCTCGTCTCTATGAGATGGAGAGATAGTGACCGTGACGTTTGGTGGCTAGAGAAGCACAAAGCCCCAGTGTTGCTGCGCCTGTGAAAGTGCTTCCAAGGAAGGCTGCTGGCTAGCAACAGCTTTCAGTGCTGGCACTTTTCATCTCTGAGCAATTGCTCGACGTTTGCAATCTCTCACCTGAGCTCTCTTTAGACTGCGCGAGAGGATGAGCAGAAGATTAGGTGGCTAGAGAAGCCCAGAGCCCCAGTGTTCTTAGGCCTACAAGAGCATTTCCAAGGAAGGGTGCTGGCTAGCAACAGCTTTCAGTGCTGGCACTTTTCATCTCTGAGCAATTGCTCGACGTTTGCAATTTCTCAACTCGTGTCTACGAGACGGAAATAGAATGACCGTGATGTTTGGTGGCTAGAGAAGCGCAAAGCCCCGGTGTTGCTGTGCCTGTGAAAGCGCTTCCGAGGAAGGGTGCTGGCTAGCCACAGCTTTCAGTGCTGGCACTTTTCATCTCTGAGCAATTGCTCGACGTTTGCAATTTCTCACCTGAGCTCTCTTTCGACTGCGCGAGAGGATGAGCAGAAGATTAGGTGGCTAGAGAAGCCCAGAGCCCCACTGTTCTTAGGCCTACAAAAGCGCTTCCAAGGAAGGGTGCTGGCTAGCAACAGCTTTCAGTGCTGGCTCTTTTCATCTCTGAGCAACTGCTGGACGTTTGCAATCACTCACGTGAGCTCTCTTTAGACTGCGCGAGAGGATGAGCAGAAGATGAGGTGGCTAGAGAAGCCCAGAGCCCCACTGTTCTTAGGGCTACAAAAGCGCTTCCAAGGAAGGGTGCTGGCTAGCAACAGCTTTCAGTGCTGGCACTTTTCATCTCTGAGCAATTTTTGGACATTTGCAATTTCTCACGTGAGCTCTCTTTAGACTGCGCTAGAGGATGAGCAGAAGATTAGGTGGCTAGAGAAGCCCAGAGCCCCACTGTTCTAAGGCCTACAAAAGCGCTTCCAAGGAAGGGTGCTGGCTAGCAACAGCTTTCAGTGCTGGCACTTTTCATCTCTGAGCAATTGCTCGACGTTTGCAATTTCTCACCTGAGCTCTCTTTAGAGTGCGCGAGAGGATGAGCAGAAGATTAGGTGGCTAGAGAAGCCCAGAGCCCCCGTGTTCTTAGGCCTACAAGAGCATTTCCAAGGAAGGGTGCTGGCTAGCAACAGCTTTCAGTGCTGGCACTTTTCATCTCTGAGCAATTGCTCAATGTTTGCAATTTCTCAGCTCGTCTCTATGAGATGGAGAGATAGTGACCGTGACGTCTGGTGGCTAGAGAAGCGCAAAGCCCCAGTGTTGCTGCGCCTGTGAAAGCGCTTCCAAGGAAGGGTGCTGGCTAGCAACAGCTTTCAGTGCTGGCACTTTTCATCTCTGAGCAATTGCTCAACGTTTGCAATTTCACACCTGAGCTCTCTTTAGACTGCGCGAGAGGATGAGCAGAAGATTAGGTGGCTAGAGAAGCCCAGAGCCCCAGTGTTCTAAGGCCTACAAAAGCGCTTCCAAGGAAGGGTGCTGGCTAGCAACAGCTTTCAGTGCTGGCACTTTTCATCTCTGAGCAATTGCTCGACGTTTGCAATTTCTCAGCTCGTGTCTAGGAGAAGGAAGGAGAATGACCGTGATGTTTGGTGGGTAGAGAAGCACAAAGCCCCAGTGTTGCTGCGCCTGTGAAAGCGCTTCCGAGGAAGGGTGCTGGCTAGCAACAGCTTTCAGTGCTGGCACTTTTCATCTCTGAGCAATTGCTTGACGTTTGCAATTTCTCACCTGACCTCTCTTTAGACTGCGCGAGAGGATGAGCAGAAGATTAGGTGGCTAGAGAAGCCCAGAGCCCCAGTGGTCTTAGGCCTACAAGAGCATTTCCAAGGAAGGGTGCTGGCTAGCAACAGCTTTCAGTGCTGGCACTTTTCATCTCTGAGCAATTGCTCAACGTTTGCAATTTCTCAGCTCGTCTCTATGATATGGAGAGATAGTGACCGTGACGTTTGGTGGCTAGAGAAGCACAAAGCCCCAGTGTTGCTGCGCCTGTGAAAGTGCTTCCAAGGAAGGCTGCTGGCTAGCAACAGCTTTCAGTGCTGGCACTTTTCATCTCTGAGCAATTGCTCGACCTTTGCAATCTCTCACCTGAGCTCTCTTTCGACTGCGCGAGAGGATGAGCAGAAGATGAGGTGGCTAGAGAAGCCCAGAGCCCCAGTGTTCTTAGGCCTACAAGAGCATTTCCAAGGAAGGGTGCTGGCTAGCAACAGCTTTCAGTGCTGGCACTTTTCATCTCTGAGCAATTGCTCGACGTTTGCAATTTCTCAACTCGTGTCTACGAGACGGAAATAGAATGACCGTGACGTTTGGTGGGTAGAGAAGCGCAAAGCCCCAGTGTTGCTGCGCCTGTGAAAGCGCTTCCGAGGAAGGGTGCTGGCTAGCAACAGCTTTCAGTGCTGGCTCTTTTCATCTCTGAGCAACTGCTGGACGTTTGCAATCACTCACGTGAGCTCTCTTTAGACTGCGCGAGAGGATGAGCAGAAGATGAGGTGGCTAGAGAAGCCCAGAGCCCCAGTGTTCTAAGGCCTACAAAAGCGCTTCCAAGGAAGGGTGCTGGCTAGCAACAGCTTTCAGTGCTGGCACTTTTCATCTCTGAGCAATTGCTCGACGTTTGCAATTTCTCACCTGAGCTCTCTTTAGACTGCGCGAGAGGATGAGCAGAAGATTAGATGGCTAGAGAAGCCCAGAGCCCCAGTGTTCTTAGGGCTACAAAAGCGCTTCCAAGGAAGGGTGCTGGCTAGCAACAGCTTTCAGTGCTGGCACTTTTCATCTCTGAGCAATTGCTCGACGTTTAAAATTTCTCAGCTCGTCTCTACGAGAAGGAAAGAGAAAGACCGTGAGGTTTGGTGGCTAGAGAAACGCAAAGCCCCAATGTTGCTGCGCCTGTGAAAGCGCTTCCAAGGAAGGGTGCTGGCTAGCAACAGCTTTCAGTGCTGGCACTTTTCATCTCTGAGCAATTGCTCGACCTTTGCAATTTCTCACCTGACCTCTCTTTAGAGTGCGCGAGAGGATGAGCAGAAGATTAGGTGGCTAGAGAAGCACAGAGCCCCAGTGTTCTTAGGCCTACAAAAGCGCTTCCAAGGAAGGGTGCTGGCTAGCAACAGCTTTCAGTGCTGGCACTTTTCATCTCTGAGCAATTGCTCGACCTTTGCAATTTCTCAACTCGTGTCTACGAGAAGGAAGGAGAATGACCGTGACGTTTGGTGGGTAGATAAGCACAAAGCCCCAGTGTTGCTGCGCCTGTGAAAGCGCTTCCAAGGAAGGGTGCTGGCTAGCAACAGCTTTCAGTGCTGGCACTTTTCATCTCTGAGCAATTGCTCGACGTTTGCAATTTCTCACCTGAGCTCTCTTTAGACTGCGCGAGAGGATGAGCAGAAGATGAGGTGGCTAGAGAAGCCCAGAGCCCCAGTGTTCTTAGGCCTACAAAAGCGCTTCCAAGGAAGGGTGCTGGCTAGCAACAGCTTTCAGTACTGGCACTTTTCATCTCTGAGCAATTGCTCGACGTTTGCAATTTCTCAGCTCGTGTCTACGAGACGGAAAGAGATAGTGACCGTGACGTTTGGTGGCTAGAGAAGCACAAAGCCCCAGTGTTGCTGCGCCTGTGAAAGCGCTTCCAAGGAAGGGTGCTGGCTAGCAACAGCTTTCAGTGCTGGCACTTTTCATCTCTGAGCAATTGCTCGATGTTTGCAATCTCTCACCTGAGCTCTCTTTAGACTGCGCGAGAGGATGAGCAGAAGATTAGGTGGCTAGAGAAGCCCAGAGCCCCAGTGTTCTTAGGCCTACAAGAGCATTTCCAAGGAAGGGTGCTGGCTAGCAACAGCTTTCAGTGCTGCCACTTTTCATCTCTGAGCAATTGCTCGACGTTTGCAATTTCTCAGCTCGTGTCTACGAGACGGAGAGATAGTGACCGTGACGTTTGGTGGCTAGAGAAGCGCAAAGCCCCAGTGTTGCTGCGCCTGTGAAAGCGCTTCCAAGGAAGGGTGCTGGCTAGCAACAGCTTTCAGTGCTGGCACTTTTCATCTCTGAGCAATTGCTCGACGTTTGCAATCTCTCACCTGAGCTCTCTTTCGACTGCGCGAGAGGATGAGCAGAAGATTAGGTGGCTAGAGAAGCCCAGAGCCCCAGTGTTCTTAGGCCTACAAGAGCATTTCCAAGGAAGGGTGCTGGCTAGCAACAGCTTTCAGTGCTGGCACTTTTCATCTCTGAGCAATTGCTCGACGTTTGCAGTTTCTCAACTCGTGTCTACGAGACGGAGAGAGAGTGACCGTGACGTTTGGTGGCTAGAGAAGCGCAAAGCCCCAGTGTTGCTGCGCCTGTGAAAGCGCTTCCAAGGAAGGGTGCTGGCTAGCAACAGCTTTCAGTGCTGGCACTTTTCATCTCTGAGCAATTGCTGGACGTTTGCAATTTCTCACCTGAGCTCTCTTTAGACTGCGCGAGAGGATGAGCAGAATATTAGGTGGCTAGAGAAGCCCAGAGCCCCAGTGTTCTAAGGCCTACAAAAGCGCTTCCAAGGAAGGGTGCTGGCTAGCAACAGCTTTCAGTGCTGGCACTTTTCATCTCTGAGCAATTTGTGGACATTTGCAGTTTCTCACCTGAGCTCTCTTTCGACTGCGCGAGAGGATGAGCAGAAGATTAGGTGGCTAGAGAAGCCCAGAGCCCCCGTGTTCTTAGGCCTACAAAAGCGCTTCCAAGGAAGGGTGCTGGCTAGCAACAGCTTTCAGTGCTGGCTCTTTTCATCTCTGAGCAATTGCTGGACGTTTGCAATTTCTCACCTGAGCTCTCTTTAGACTGCGCGAGAGGATGAGCAGAAGATTAGATGGCTAGAGAAGCCCAGAGCCCCAGTGTTCTTAGGCCTACAAAAGCGCTTCCAAGGAAGGGTGCTGGCTAGCAACAGCTTTCAGTGCTGGCACTTTTCATCTCTGAGCAATTTGTGGACATTTGCAGTTTCTCACCTGAGCTCTCTTTCGACTGCGCGAGAGGATGAGCAGAAGATTAGGTGGCTAGAGAAGCCCAGAGCCCCAGTGTTCTTAGGGCTACAAAAGCGCTTCCAAGGAAGGGTGCTGGCTAGCAACAGCTTTCAGTGCTGGCTCTTTTCATCTCTGAGCAATTGCTGGACGTTTGCAATTTCTCACCTGAGCTCTCTTTAGACTGCGCGAGAGGATGAGCAGAAGATTAGATGGCTAGAGAAGCCCAGAGCCCCAGTGTACTTAGGGCTACAAAAGTGCTTCCAAGGAAGGGTGCTGGCTAGCAACAGCTTTCAGTGCTGGCACTTTTCATCTCTGAGCAATTTTTGGACATTTGCAATCTCTCACCTCAGCTCTCTTTAGACTGCATGAGAGGATGAGCAGAAGATTAGGTGGCTAGAGAAGCCCAGAGCCCCACTGTTCTTAGGCCTACAAAAGCGCTTCCAAGGAAGGGTGCTGGCTAGCAACAGCTTTCAGTGCTGGCACTTTTCATCTCTGAGCAATTGCTCGACCTTTGCAATTTCTCAACTCGTACTACGAGAAGGAAGGAGAATGACCGTGATGTTTGGTGGCTAGAGAAGCCCAGAGCCCCAGTGTTGCTGCGCCTGTGAAAGCGCTTCCAAGGAAGGGTGCTGGCTAGCAACAGCTTTCAGTGCTGGCACTTTTCATCTCTGAGCAATTGCTCGACGTTTGCAATTTCTCACCTGACCTCTCTTTAGACTGCGCGAGAGGATGAGCAGAAGATTAGGTGGCTAGAGAAGCCCAGAGCCCCAGTGGTCTTAGGGCTACAAAAGCACTTCCAAGGAAGGGTGCTGGCTAGCAACAGCTTTCAGTGCTGGCTCTTTTCATCTCTGAGCAATTGCTCGACGTTTGCAATTTCTCAGCTCGTGTCTACGGGAATTAGAGATAGTGACCGTGAAGTTTGGTGGGTAGAGAAGCGCAAAGCCCCAGTGTTGCTGCGCCTGTGAAAGCGCTTCCAAGGAAGGGTGCTGGCTAGCAACAGCTTTCAGTGCTGGCACTTTTCATCTCTGAGCAATTACTCGACGTTTGCAATTTCTCACCTGAGCGCTCTTTAGAATGAGCGGGAGGATGAGCAGAAGATTAGGTGGCTAGAGAAGCCCAGAGCCCCAGTGTTCTTAGGGCTACAAAAGCGCTTCCAAGGAAGGGTGCTGGCTAGCAACAGCTTTCAGTACTGGCACTTTTCATGTCTGAGCAATTGCTCGACGTTTGCAATTTCTCAACACGTGTCCATGAGACGGAAAGAGATAGTGACCGTGATGTTTGGTGGGTAGATAAGCACAAAGCCCCAGTGTTGCTGCGCCTGTGAAAGCGCTTCCAAGGAAGGGTGCTGGCTAGCAACAGCTTTCAGTGCTGGCACTTTTCATCTCTGAGCAATTGCTGGACGTTTGCAATTTCTCACCTGAGCTCTCTTTAGACTGCGCGAGAGGATGAGCAGAAGATTAGGTGGCTAGAGAAGCCCAGAGCCCCAGTGTTCTTAGGCCTACAAGAGCATTTCCAAGGAAGGGTGCTGGCTAGCAACAGCTTTCAGTGCTGGCTCTTTTCATCTCTGAGCAATTGCTCGACGTTTGCAGTTTCTCAACTCGTGTCTACGAGACGGATAGATAGTGACCGTGAGGTTTGGTGGCTAGAGAAGCGCAAAGCCCCAGTGTTGCTGCGCCTGTGAAAGCGCTTCCAAGGAAGGGTGCTGGCTAGCAACAGCTTTCAGTGCTGGCACTTTTCATCTCTGAGCAATTTGTGGACATTTGCAGTTTCTCACGTGAGCTGTCTTTCGACTGCGCGAGAGGATGAGCAGAAGATTAGGTGGCTAGAGAAGCCCAGAGCCCCAGTGTTCTTAGGGCTACAAAAGCGCTTCCAAGGAAGGGTGCTGGCTAGCAACAGCTTTCAGTGCTGGCTCTTTTCATCTCTGAGCAATTGCTGGACGTTTGCAATTTCTCACCTGAGCTCTCTTTAGACTGCGCGAGAGGATGAGCAGAAGATTAGATGGCTAGAGAAGCCCAGAGCCCCAGTGTTCTTAGGCCTACAAAAGCGCTTCCAAGGAAGGGTTCTGGCTAGCAACAGCTTTCAGTGCTGGCACTTTTCATCTCTGAGCAACTGCTGGACGTTTGCAATCTCTCACGTGAGCTCTCTTTAGACTGCGCGAGAGGATGAGAAGAAGATTAGGTGGCTAGAGAAGCCCAGAGCCCCAGTGTTCCAAGGCCTACAAAAGCGCTTCCAAGGAAGGGTGCTGGCTAGCAACAGCTTTCAGTGCTGGCACTTTTCATCTCTGAGCAATTGCTGGACGTTTGCAATTTCTCAGCTCGTGTCTACGAGACGGAGAGATAGTGATCGTGACGTTTGGTGGCTAGAGAAGCGCAAAGCCCCAGTGTTGCTGTGCCTGTGAAAGCGCTTCCAAGGAAGGCTGCTGGCTAGCAACAGCTTTCAGCGCTGGCTCTTTTCATCTCTGAGCAATTGCTCGACGTTTGCAATCTCTCACCTGAGCTCTCTTTCGACTGCGCGAGAGGATGAGCAGAAGATTAGGTGGCTAGAGAAGCCCAGAGCCCCAGTGTTCTAAGGCCTACAAAAGCGCTTCCAAGGAAGGGTGCTGGCTAGCAACAGCTTTCAGTGCTGGCACTTTTCATCTCTGAGCCATTTTTCGACGTTTGCAATTTCTCACCTGAGCTCTCTTTAGACTGCGCGAGAGGCTGAGCAGAAGATTAGGTGGCTAGAGAAGCCCAGAGCCCCAGTGTTCTTAGGCCTACAAAAGCGCTTCCAAGGAAGGGTGCTGGCTAGCAACAGCTTTCAGTGCTGGCACTTTTCATCTCTGAGCAATTGCTCGACGTTTGCAATTTCTCAACTCGTGTCTACGAGAAGGAAGGAGAATGACCGTGACGTTTGGTGGCTAGAGAAGCGCAAAGCCCCAGTGTTGCTGCACCTGTGAAAGCGCTTCCAAGGAAGGGTGCTGGCTAGCAACAGCTTTCAGTGCTGGCACTTTTCATCTCTGAGCAATTGCTCGATGTTTGCAATTTCTCACCTGAGCTCTCTTTAGACTGCGCGAGAGGATGAGCAGAAGAGTAGGTGGCTAGAGAAGCCCAGAGCCCCAGTGTTCTTAGGCCTACAAAAGCGCTTCCAAGGAAGGGTGCTGGCTAGCAACAGCTTTCAGTGCTGGCACTTTTCATCTCTGAGCAATTGCTGGACGTTTGCAATTTCTCACCTGAGCTCTCTTTAGACTGCGCGAGAGGATGAGCAGAAGAGTAGGTGGCTAGAGAAGCCCAGAGCCCCAGGGTTCTTAGGCCTACAAGAGCATTTCCAAGGAAGGGTGCTGGCTAGCAACAGCTTTCAGTGCTGGCACTTTTCATCTCTGAGCAATTGCTCGACGTTTGCAATTTCTCAGCTCGTCTCTACGAGATGGAGAGATAGTGACCGTGACGTTTGGTGGCTAGAGAAGCGCAAAGCCCCAGTGTTGCTGCGCCTGTGAAAGTGCTTCCAAGGAAGGGTGCTGGCTAGCAAGAGCTTTCAGTGCTGGCACTTTTCATCTCTGAGCAATTGCTGGACGTTTGCAATTTCTCACCTGAGCTCTCTTTAGACTGCGCGAGAGGATGAGCAGAAGATTAGGTGGCTAGAGAAGCCCAGAGCCCCAGTGTTCTAAGGCCTACAAAAGCGCTTCCAAGGAAGGGTGCTGGCTAGCAACAGCTTTCAGTGCTGGCACTTTTCATCTCTGAGCAATTGCTCGACGTTTGCAATTTCTCAACTCGTGTCTAGGAGAAGGAAGGAGAATGACCGTGACGTTTGGTGGGTAGAGAAGCACAAAGCCCCAGTGTTGCTGCGCCTGTGAAAGCGCTTCTGAGGAAGGCTGCTGGCTAGCAACAGCTTTCAGTGCTGGCACTTTTCATCTCTGAGCAATTGCTTGACGTTTGCAATTTCTCCCCTGAACTCTCTTTAGACTGCGCGAGAGGATGAGCAGAAGATTAGGTGGCTAGAGAAGCCCAGAGCCCCAGTGTTCTTAGGCCTACAAGAGCATTTCCAAGGAAGGGTGCTGGCTAGCAACAGCTTTCAGTGCTGGCACTTTTCATCTCTGAGCAATTGCTCAACGTTTGCAATTTCTCAGCTCGTCTCTATGAGATGGAGAGATAGTGACCGTGACGTTTGGTGGCTAGAGAAGCACAAAGCCCCAGTGTTGCTGCGCCTGTGAAAGTGCTTCCAAGGAAGGCTGCTGGCTAGCAACAGCTTTCAGTGCTGGCACTTTTCATCTCTGAGCAATTGCTCGACGTTTGCAATCTCTCACCTGAGCTCTCTTTAGACTGCGCGAGAGGATGAGCAGAAGATTAGGTGGCTAGAGAAGCCCAGAGCCCCAGTGTTCTTAGGCCTACAAGAGCATTTCCAAGGAAGGGTGCTGGCTAGCAACAGCTTTCAGTGCTGGCACTTTTCATCTCTGAGCAATTGCTCGACGTTTGCAATTTCTCAACTCGTGTCTACGAGACGGAAATAGAATGACCGTGATGTTTGGTGGCTAGAGAAGCGCAAAGCCCCGGTGTTGCTGTGCCTGTGAAAGCGCTTCCGAGGAAGGGTGCTGGCTAGCCACAGCTTTCAGTGCTGGCACTTTTCATCTCTGAGCAATTGCTCGACGTTTGCAATTTCTCACCTGAGCTCTCTTTCGACTGCGCGAGAGGATGAGCAGAAGATTAGGTGGCTAGAGAAGCCCAGAGCCCCACTGTTCTTAGGCCTACAAAAGCGCTTCCAAGGAAGGGTGCTGGCTAGCAACAGCTTTCAGTGCTGGCTCTTTTCATCTCTGAGCAACTGCTGGACGTTTGCAATCACTCACGTGAGCTCTCTTTAGACTGCGCGAGAGGATGAGCAGAAGATGAGGTGGCTAGAGAAGCCCAGAGCCCCACTGTTCTTAGGGCTACAAAAGCGCTTCCAAGGAAGGGTGCTGGCTAGCAACAGCTTTCAGTGCTGGCACTTTTCATCTCTGAGCAATTTTTGGACATTTGCAATTTCTCACGTGAGCTCTCTTTAGACTGCGCTAGAGGATGAGCAGAAGATTAGGTGGCTAGAGAAGCCCAGAGCCCCACTGTTCTAAGGCCTACAAAAGCGCTTCCAAGGAAGGGTGCTGGCTAGCAACAGCTTTCAGTGCTGGCACTTTTCATCTCTGAGCAATTGCTCGACGTTTGCAATTTCTCACCTGAGCTCTCTTTAGAGTGCGCGAGAGGATGAGCAGAAGATTAGGTGGCTAGAGAAGCCCAGAGCCCCCGTGTTCTTAGGCCTACAAGAGCATTTCCAAGGAAGGGTGCTGGCTAGCAACAGCTTTCAGTGCTGGCACTTTTCATCTCTGAGCAATTGCTCAATGTTTGCAATTTCTCAGCTCGTCTCTACGAGATGGAGAGATAGTGACCGTGATATTTGGTGGCTAGAGAAGCGCAAAGCCCCAGTGTTGCTGCGCCTGTGAAAGCGCTTCCAAGGAAGGGTGCTGGCTAGCAACAGCTTTCAGTGCTGGCACTTTTCATCTCTGAGCAATTGCTCAACGTTTGCAATTTCACACCTGAGCTCTCTTTAGACTGCGCGAGAGGATGAGCAGAAGATTAGGTGGCTAGAGAAGCCCAGAGCCCCAGTGTTCTAAGGCCTACAAAAGCGCTTCCAAGGAAGGGTGCTGGCTAGCAACAGCTTTCAGTGCTGGCACTTTTCATCTCTGAGCAATTGCTCGACGTTTGCAATTTCTCAGCTCGTGTCTAGGAGAAGGAAGGAGAATGACCGTGATGTTTGGTGGGTAGAGAAGCACAAAGCCCCAGTGTTGCTGCGCCTGTGAAAGCGCTTCCGAGGAAGGGTGCTGGCTAGCAACAGCTTTCAGTGCTGGCACTTTTCATCTCTGAGCAATTGCTTGACGTTTGCAATTTCTCACCTGACCTCTCTTTAGACTGCGCGAGAGGATGAGCAGAAGATTAGGTGGCTAGAGAAGCCCAGAGCCCCAGTGGTCTTAGGCCTACAAGAGCATTTCCAAGGAAGGGTGCTGGCTAGCAACAGCTTTCAGTGCTGGCACTTTTCATCTCTGAGCAATTGCTCAACGTTTGCAATTTCTCAGCTCGTCTCTATGAGATGGAGAGATAGTGACCGTGACGTTTGGTGGCTAGAGAAGCACAAAGCCCCAGTGTTGCTGCGCCTGTGAAAGTGCTTCCAAGGAAGGCTGCTGGCTAGCAACAGCTTTCAGTGCTGGCACTTTTCATCTCTGAGCAATTGCTCGACCTTTGCAATCTCTCACCTGAGCTCTCTTTCGACTGCGCGAGAGGATGAGCAGAAGATGAGGTGGCTAGAGAAGCCCAGAGCCCCAGTGTTCTTAGGCCTACAAGAGCATTTCCAAGGAAGGGTGCTGGCTAGCAACAGCTTTCAGTGCTGGCACTTTTCATCTCTGAGCAATTGCTCGACGTTTGCAATTTCTCAACTCGTGTCTACGAGACGGAAATAGAATGACCGTGACGTTTGGTGGGTAGAGAAGCGCAAAGCCCCAGTGTTGCTGCGCCTGTGAAAGCGCTTCCGAGGAAGGGTGCTGGCTAGCCACAGCTTTCAGTGCTGGCACTTTTCATCTCTGAGCAATTGCTCGACGTTTGCAATCTCTCACCTGAGCTCTTTTTAGAGTGCGCGAGAGGATGAGAAGAAGATTAGGTGGCTAGAGAAGCCCAGAGCCCCACTGTTCTTAGGCCTAAAAAAGCGCTTCCAAGGAAGGGTGCTGGCTAGCAACAGCTTTCAGTGCTGGCTCTTTTCATCTCTGAGCAACTGCTGGACGTTTGCAATCACTCACGTGAGCTCTCTTTAGACTGCGCGAGAGGATGAGCAGAAGATGAGGTGGCTAGAGAAGCCCAGAGCCCCAGTGTTCTTAGGGCTACAAAAGCGCTTCCAAGGAAGGGTGCTGGCTAGCAACAGCTTTCAGTGCTGGCACTTTTCATCTCTGAGCAATTTTTGGACATTTGCAATTTCTCACCTGAGCTCTCTTTAGACTGCGCTAGAGGATGAGCAGAAGATTAGGTGGCTAGAGAAGCCCAGAGCCCCAGTGTTCTAAGGCCTACAAAAGCGCTTCCAAGGAAGGGTGCTGGCTAGCAACAGCTTTCAGTGCTGGCACTTTTCATCTCTGAGCAATTGCTCGACGTTTGCAATTTCTCAGCTCGTCTCTACGAGATGGAGAGATAGTGACCGTGACGTTTGGTGGCTAGAGAAGCGCAAAGCCCCAGTGTTGCTGCGCCTGTGAAAGCGCTTCCAAGGAAGGGTGCTGGCTAGCAACAGCTTTCAGTGTTGGCACTTTTCATCTCTGAGCAATTGCTCGACGTTTGCCATCTCTCACCTGAGCTCTCTTTAGACTGTGCGAGAGGATGAGCAGAAGATTAGGTGGCTAGAGAAGCCCAGAGCCCCAGTGTTCTTAGGCCTACAAGACCATTTCCAAGGAAGGGTGCTGGCTAGCAACAGCTTTCAGTGCTGGCACTTTTCATCTCTGAGCAATTGCTGGACGTTTGCAATTTCTCACCTGAGCTCTCTTCAGAGTGCGCGAGAGGATGAGCAGAAGATGAGGTGGCTAGAGAAGCCCAGAGCCCCAGTGATCTTAGGCCTACAAAAGCGCTTCCAAGGAAGGGTGCTGGCTAGCAACAGCTTTCAGTGCTGGCACTTTTCATCTCTGAGCAATTTGTGGACATTTGCAATTTCTCAACTCGTGTCTACGAGACGGAAAGAGAATGACCGTGACGTTTGGTGGCTAGAGAAGCCCAGAGCCCCAGTGTTCTTAGGCCTACAAAAGCGCTTCCAAGGAAGGGTGCTGGCTAGCAACAGCTTTCAGTGCTGGTACTTTTCATCTCTGAGCAATTTTTGGACATTTGCAATTTCTCACCTGAGCTCTCTTTAGACTGCGCGAGAGGATGAGCAGAAGATTAGGTGGCTAGATAAGCCCAGAGCCCCACTGTTCTTAGGGCTACAAAAGCGCTTCCAAGGAAGGGTGCTGGCTAGCAACAGCTTTCAGTGCTGGCACTTTTCATCTCTGAGCAATTGCTCGACGTTTGCAATTTCTCAGCTCGTCTCTACGAGAAGGAAAGAGAAAGACCGTGAGGTTTGGTGGCTAGAGAAGCGCAAAGCCCCGGCGTTGCTGCACCTGTGAAAGCGCTTCCAAGGAAGGGTGCTGGCTAGCAACAGCTTTCAGTGCTGGCACTTTTCATCTCTGAGCAATTGCTCGACATTTGCAATTTCTCACCTGAGCTCTCTTTAGACTGCGCGAGAGGATGAGCAGAAGATTAGGTGGCTAGAGAAGCCCAGAGCCCCAGTGTTCTTAGGGCTACAAAAGCGCTTCCAAGGAAGGGTGCTGGCTAGCAACAGCTTTCAGTGCTGGCACTTTTCATCTCTGAGCAATTGCTCGACGTTTGCAATTTCTCAGCTCGTGTCTACGAGACGGAAAGAGATAGTGACCGTGATGTTTGGTGGGTAGAGAAGCACAAAGCACCAGTGTTGCTGCGCCTGTGAAAGCGCTTCCGAGGAAGGGTGCTGGCTAGCCACAGCTTTCAGTGCTGGCACTTTTCATCTCTGAGCAATTGCTGGACGTTTGCAATTTCTCACCTGAGCTCTCTTTAGACTGCGCGAGAGGATGAGCAGAAGATTAGGTGGCTAGAGAAGCCCAGAGCCCCAGTGTTCTTAGGCCTACAAGAGCATTTCCAAGGAAGGGTGCTGGGTAGCCACAGCTTTCAGTGCTGGCACTTTTCATCTCTGAGCAATTGCTCGACGTTTGCAATTTCTCAGCTCGTCTCTACGAGATGGAGAGATAGTGACCGTGACGTTTGGTGGGTAGAGAAGCGCAAAGCCCCAGTGTTGCTGCGCCTGTGAAAGCGCTTCCAAGGAAGGGTGCTGGCTAGCAACAGCTTTCAGTGCTGGCTCTTTTCATCTCTGAGCAATTTTTGGACATTTGCAATCTCTCACGTGAGCTCTCTTTAGACTGCGCGAGAGGATGAGCAGAAGATTAGGTGGCTAGAGAAGCCCAGAGCCCCAGTGTTCTTAGGGCTACAAAAGCGCTTCCAAGGAAGGGTGCTGGCTAGCAACAGCTTTCAGTGCTGGCACTTTTCATCTCTGAGCAATTGCTCGACGTTTGCAATTTCTCAGCTCGTCTCTACGAGAAGGAAAGAGAAAGACCGTGACGTTTGGTGGCTAGAGAAGCGCAAAGCCCCGGCGTTGCTGCACCTGTGAAAGCGCTTCCAAGGAAGGGTGCTGGCTAGCAACAGCTTTCAGTGCTGGCACTTTTCATCTCTGAGCAATTTGTGGACATTTGCAATTTCTCACCTGAGCTCTCTTTCGACTGCGCGAGAGGATGAGCAGAAGATTAGGTGGCTAGAGAAGCCCAGAGCCCCACTGTTCTTAGGGCTACAAAAGCGCTTCCAAGGAAGGGTGCTGGCTAGCAACAGCTTTCAGTGCTGGCACTTTTCATCTCTGAGCAATTGCTCGATGTTTGCAATTTCTCAGCTCGTGTCTACGAGACGGAAAGAGATAGTGACCGTGATGTTTGGTGGGTAGAGAAGCACAAAGCCCCAGTGTTGCTGCGCCTGTGAAAGCGCTTCCGAGGAAGCCTGCTGGCTAGCCACAGCTTTCAGTGCTGGCACTTTTCATCTCTGAGCAATTGCTCGACGTTTGCAATTTCTCACCTGAGCTCTCTTTAGACTGCGCGAGAGGATGAGCAGAAGATGAGGTGGCTAGAGAAGCCCAGAGCCCCAGTGTTCTTAGGCCTACAAGAGCATTTCCAAGGAAGGGTGCTGGCTAGCAACAGCTTTCAGTGCTGGCACTTTTCATCTCTGAGCAATTGCTCAACGTTTGCAATTTCTCAGCTCGTGTCTACGAGATGGAGAGATAGTGACCGTGACGTTTGGTGGCTAGAGAAGCGCAAAGCCCCAGTGTTGCTGTGCCTGTGAAAGCGCTTCCAAGGAAGGCTGCTGGCTAGCAAGAGCTTTCAGTGTTGGCACTTTTCATCTCTGAGCAATTGCTCGACCTTTGCAATTTCTCACCTGAGCTCTCTTTAGACTGCGCGAGAGGATGAGCAGAAGATTAGGTGGCTAGAGAAGCCCAGAGCCGCAGTGTTCTTAGGCCTACAAGAGCATTTCCAAGAAAGGGTGCTGGCTAGCCACAGCTTTCAGTGCTGGCACTTTTCATCTCTGAGCAATTGCTCGACGTTTTCAATTTCTCAGCTCGTGTCTACGAGATGGAGAGATAGTGACCGTGACGTTTGGTGGCTAGAGAAGCGCAAAGCCCCAGTGTTGCTGCGCCTGTGAAAGCGCTTCCAAGGAAGGGTGCTGGCTAGCAACAGCTTTCAGTGCTGGCACTTTTCATCTCTGAGCAATTGCTCGACGTTTGCAATTTCTCACCTGAGCTCTCTTTAGACTGCGCGAGAGGATGAGCAGAAGATTAGGTGGCTAGAGAAGCCCAGAGCCCCAGTGTTCTTAGGCCTACAAAAGCGCTTCCAAGGAAGGGGGCTGGCTAGCAAGAGCTTTCAGTGCTGGCACTTTTCATCTCTGAGCAATTGCTCGACGTTTGCAATTTCTCAACTCGTGTCTACGAGACGGAAATAGAATGACCGTGATGTTTGGTGGCTAGAGAAGCGCAAAGCCCCAATGTTGCTGCGCCTGTGAAAGCGCTTCCAAGGAAGGGTGCTGGCTAGCAACAGCTTTCAGTGCTGGCACTTTTCATCTCTGAGCAATTTGTGGAGATTTGCAGTTTCTCACCTGAGCTCTCTTTCGACTGCGCGAGAGGATGAGCAGAAGATTAGGTGGCTAGAGAAGCCCAGAGCCCCAGTGTTCTTAGGCCTACAAAAGCGCTTCCAAGGAAGGGTGCTGGCTAGCAACAGCTTTCAGTGCTGGCACTTTTCATCTCTGAGCAATTGCTGGACGTTTGCAATTTCTCCCCTGAGCTCTCTTTAGACTGCGCGAGAGGATGAGCAGAAGATTAGGTGGCTAGAGAAGCCCAAAGCCCCAGGGTTCTAAGGCCTACAAGAGCATTTCCAAGGAAGGGTGCTGGCTAGCAACAGCTTTCAGTGCTGGCACTTTTCATCTCTGAGGAATTGCTCAACGTTTGCAATTTCTCAGCTCTTATCTACGAGATGGAGAGATAGTGACCGTGACGTTTGGTGTGTAGAGAAGCGCAAAGCCACAATGTTGCTGCGCCTGTGAAAGCGCTTCCAAGGAAGGGTGCTGGCTAGCAACAGCTTTCAGTGTTGGCACTTTTCATCTCTGAGCAATTGCTCGACGTTTGCAATTTCTCAGCTCGTCTCTACGAGAAGGAAAGAGAAAGACCGTGAGGTTTGGTGGCTAGAGAAGCGCAAAGCCCCAGTGTTGCTGCACCTGTGAAAGCGCTTCCAAGGAAGGGTGCTGGCTAGCAACAGCTTTCAGTGCTGGCACTTTTCATCTCTGAGCAATTGCTCGACATTTGCAATTTCTCACCTGAGCTCTCTTTAGACTGCGCGAGAGGATGAGCAGAAGATTAGGTGGCTAGAGAAGCCCAGAGCCCCACTGTTCTTAGGCCTACAAAAGCGCTTCCAAGGAAGGGTGCTGGCTAGCAACAGCTTTCAGTGCTGGCACTTTTCATCTCTGAGCAATTGCTCGACGTTTGCAATTTCTCAGCTCGTGTCTACGAGACGGAAAGAGATAGTGACCGTGATGTTTGGTGGGTAGAGAAGCACAAAGCACCAGTGTTGCTGCGCCTGTGAAAGCGCTTCCGAGGAAGGGTGCTGGCTAGCCACAGCTTTCAGTGCTGGCACTTTTCATCTCTGAGCAATTGCTGGACGTTTGCAATTTCTCACCTGAGCTCTCTTTAGACTGCGCGAGAGGATGAGCAGAAGATTAGGTGGCTAGAGAAGCCCAGAGCCCCAGTGTTCTTAGGCCTACAAGAGCATTTCCAAGGAAGGGTGCTGGGTAGCCACAGCTTTCAGTGCTGGCACTTTTCATCTCTGAGCAATTGCTCGACGTTTGCAATTTCTCAGCTCGTCTCTACGAGATGGAGAGATAGTGACCGTGACGTTTGGTGGCTAGAGAAGCGCAAAGCCCCAGTGTTGCTGCGCCTGTGAAAGCGCTTCCAAGGAAGGGTGCTGGCTAGCAACAGCTTTCAGTGCTGGCTCTTTTCATCTCTGAGCAATTTTTGGACATTTGCAATCTCTCACGTGAGCTCTCTTTAGACTGCGCGAGAGGATGAGCAGAAGATTAGGTGGCTAGAGAAGCCCAGAGCCCCAGTGTTCTTAGGCCTACAAAAGCGCTTCCAAGGAAGGGTGCTGGCTAGCAACAGCTTTCAGTGCTGGCACTTTTCATCTCTGAGCAATTGCTCGACGTTTGCAATTTCTCAGCTCGTCTCTACGAGAAGGAAAGAGAAAGACCGTGACGTTTGGTGGCTAGAGAAGCGCAAAGCCCCGGCGTTGCTGCACCTGTGAAAGCGCTTCCAAGGAAGGGTGCTGGCTAGCAACAGCTTTCAGTGCTGGCACTTTTCATCTCTGAGCAACTGCTGGACGTTTGCAATTTCTCACCTGAGCTCTCTTTCGACTGCGCGAGAGGATGAGCAGAAGATTAGGTGGCTAGAGAAGCCCAGAGCCCCACTGTTCTTAGGGCTACAAAAGCGCTTCCAAGGAAGGGTGCTGGCTAGCAACAGCTTTCAGTGTTGGCACTTTTCATCTCTGAGCAATTGCTCGACGTTTGCAATTTCTCAACTCGTGTCTACGAGACGGAAAGAGATAGTGACCGTGATGTTTGGTGGGTAGAGAAGCACAAAGCCCCAGTGTTGCTGCGCCTGTGAAAGCGCTTCCGAGGAAGGGTGCTGGCTAGCCACAGCTTTCAGTGCTGGCACTTTTCATCTCTGAGCAATTGCTGGACGTTTGCAATTTCTCACCTGAGCTCTCTTTAGACTGCGCGAGAGGATGAGCAGAAGATGAGGTGGCTAGAGAAGCCCAGAGCCCCAGTGTTCTTAGGCCTACAAGAGCATTTCCAAGGAAGGGTGCTGGCTAGCAACAGCTTTCAGTGCTGGCACTTTTCATCTCTGAGCAATTGCTCAACGTTTGCAATTTCTCAGCTCGTGTCTACGAGATGGAGAGATAGTGACCGTGACGTTTCGTGGCTAGAGAAGCGCAAAGCCCCAATGTTGCTGCGCCTGTGAAAGCGCTTCCAAGGAAGGCTGCTGGCTAGCAACAGCTTTCAGTGTTGGCACTTTTCATCTCTGAGCAATTGCTCGACCTTTGCAATTTCTCACCTGAGCTCTCTTTAGACTGCGCGAGAGGATGAGAAGAAGATTAGGTGGCTAGAGAAGCCCAGAGCCGCAGTGTTCTTAGGCCTACAAGAGCATTTCCAAGAAAGGGTGCTGGCTAGCCACAGCTTTCAGTGCTGGCACTTTTCATCTCTGAGCAATTGCTCGACGTTTTCAATTTCTCAGCTCGTGTCTACGAGATGGAGAGATAGTGACCGTGACGTTTGGTGGCTAGAGAAGCGCAAAGCCCCAGTGTTGCTGCGCCTCTGAAAGCGCTTCCAAGGAAGGGTGCTGGCTAGCAACAGCTTTCAGTGCTGGCACTTTTCATCTCTGAGCAATTGCTCGACGTTTGCAATCTCTCACCTGAGTTCTCTTTAGACTGCGCGAGAGGATGAGCAGAAGATTAGGTGGCTAGAGAAGCCCAGAGCCCCAGTGTTCTTAGGCCTACAAAAGCACTTCCAAGGAAGGGGGCTGGCTAGCAAGAGCTTTCAGTGCTGGCACTTTTCATCTCTGAGCAATTGCTCGACGTTTGCAATTTCTCAACTCGTGTCTACGAGACGGAAATAGAATGACCGTGATGTTTGGTGGCTAGAGAAGCGCAAAGCCCCAATGTTGCTGCGCCTGTGAAAGCGCTTCCAAGGAAGGGTGCTGGCTAGCAACAGCTTTCAGTGCTGGCACTTTTCATCTCTGAGCAATTTGTGGAGATTTGCAGTTTCTCACCTGAGCTCTCTTTCGACTGTGCGAGAGGATGAGCAGAAGATTAGGTGGCTAGAGAAGCCCAGAGCCCCAGTGTTCTTAGGCCTACAAAAGCGCTTCCAAGGAAGGGTGCTGGCTAGCAACAGCTTTCAGTGCTGGCACTTTTCATCTCTGAGCAATTGCTGGACGTTTGCAATTTCTCCCCTGAGCTCTCTTTAGACTGCGCGAGAGGATGAGCAGAAGATTAGGTGGCTAGAGAAGCCCAAAGCCCCAGGGTTCTAAGGCCTACAAGAGCATTTCCAAGGAAGGGTGCTGGCTAGCAACAGCTTTCAGTGCTGGCACTTTTCATCTCTGAGGAATTGCTCAACGTTTGCAATTTCTCAGCTCTTATCTACGAGATGGAGAGATAGTGACCGTGACGTTTGGTGTGTAGAGAAGCGCAAAGCCCCAATGTTGCTGCGCCTGTGAAAGCGCTTCCAAGGAAGGGTGCTGGCTAGCAACAGCTTTCAGTGTTGGCACTTTTCATCTCTGAGCAATTGCTCGACGTTTGCAATTTCTCAGCTCGTGTCTACGAGACGGAAAGAGAAAGACCGTGAGGTTTGGTGGCTAGAGAAGCGCAAAGCCCCAGTGTTGCTGCACCTGTGAAAGCGCTTCCAAGGAAGGGTGCTGGCTAGCAAGAGCTTTCAGTGCTGGCACTTTTCATCTCTGAGCAATTGCTCGATGTTTGCAATTTCTCACCTGAGCTCTCTTTAGACTGCGCGAGAGGATGAGCAGAAGATTAGGTGGCTAGAGAAGCCCAAAGCCCCAGGGTTCTAAGGCCTACAAGAGCATTTCCAAGGAAGGGTGCTGGCTAGCAACAGCTTTCAGTGCTGGCACTTTTCATCTCTGAGGAATTGCTCAACGTTTGCAATTTCTCAGCTCTTATCTACGAGATGGAGAGATAGTGACCGTGACGTTTGGTGTGTAGAGAAGCGCAAAGCCCCAATGTTGCTGCGCCTGTGAAAGCGCTTCCAAGGAAGGTTGCTGGCTAGCAACAGCTTTCAGTGCTGGCACTTTTCATCTCTGAGCAATTGCTCGATGTTTGCAATTTCTCACCTGAGCTCTCTTTAGACTGCGCGAGAGGATGAGCAGAAGATTAGGTGGCTAGAGAAGCCCAGAGCCCCAGTGTTCTTAGGCCTACAAGAGCATTTCCAAGGAAGGGTGCTGGCTAGCCACAGCTTTCAGTGCTGGCACCTTTCATCTCTGAGCAATTGCTCGACGTTTGCAGTTTCTCAACTCGTGTCTACGAGACGGAGATATAGTGACCGTGACTTTTGGTGGCTAGAGAAGCGCAAAGCCCCACTGTTGCTGTGCCTGTGAAAGCGCTTCCAAGGAAGGGTGCTGGCTAGCAACAGCTTTCAGTGCTGGCACTTTTCATCTCTGAGCAATTGCTCGACGTTTGCAATTTCTCACCTGAGCTCTCTTTAGACTGCGCGAGAGGATGAGCAGAAGATTAGGTGGCTAGAGAAGCCCAGAGCCCCAGTGTTCTTAGGCCTACAAAAGCGCTTCCAAGGAAGGGTGCTGGCTAGCAACAGCTTTCAGTGCTGGCACTTTTCATCTCTGAGCAATTGCTCGACGTTTGCAATTTCTCAGCTCGTGTCTACGAGACGGAGAGATAGTGATCGTGACGTTTGGTGGCTAGAGAAGCGCAAAGCCCCAGTGTTGCTGCGCCTGTGAAAGCGCTTCCAAGGAAGGGTGCTGGCTAGCAACAGCTTTCAGTGCTGGCACTTTTCATCTCTGAGCAATTGCTCGACGTTTGCAGTTTCTCACCTGAGCTCTCTTTAGACTGCGCGAGAGGATGAGCAGAAGATTAGGTGGCTAGAGAAGCCCAGAGCCCCAGTGTTCTAAGGCCTACAAAAGCGCTTCCAAGGAAGGGTGCTGGCTAGCAACAGCTTTCAGTGCTGGCACTTTTCATCTCTGAGCAATTGCTCGACGTTTGCAATTTCTCACCTGAGCTCTCTTTAGACTGCGCGAGAGGATGAGCAGAAGATTAGATGGCTAGAGAAGCGCAAAGCCCCAGTGTTCTTAGGGCTACAAAAGCGCTTCCAAGGAAGGGTGCTGGCTAGCAACAGCTTTCAGTGCTGGCACTTTTCATCTCTGAGCAATTGCTCGACGTTTGCAATTTCTCAGCTCGTCTCTACGAGAAGGAAAGAGAAAGACCGTGAGGTTTGGTGGCTAGAGAAGCGCAAAGCCCCAATGTTGCTGCGCCTGTGAAAGCGCTTCCAAGGAAGGGTGCTGGCTAGCAACAGCTTTCAGTGCTGGCACTTTTCATCTCTGAGCAATTGCTCGATGTTTGCAATTTCTCACCTGAGCTCTCTTTAGAGTGCGCGAGAGGATGAGCAGAAGATTAGGTGGCTAGAGAAGAGCAAAGCCCCAGTGTTCTTAGGGCTACAAAAGCGCTTCCAAGGAAGGGTGCTGGCTAGCAACAGCTTTCAGTACTGGCACTTTTCATCTCTGAGCAATTGCTCGACGTTTGCAATTTCTCAGCTCGTGTCTACGAGACGGAAAGAGATAGTGACCGTGACGTTTTGTGGGTAGATAAGCACAAAGCCCCAGTGTTGCTGCGCCTGTGAAAGCGCTTCCAAGGAAGGGTGCTGGCTAGCAACAGCTTTCAGTGCTGGCACTTTTCATCTCTGAGCAATTGCTCGATGTTTGCAATCTCTCACCTGAGCTCTCTTTAGACTGCGCGAGAGGATGAGCAGAAGATTAGGTGGCTAGAGAAGCACAGAGCCCCACTGTTCTTAGGCCTACAAGAGCATTTCCAAGGAAGGGTGCTGGCTAGCAACAGCTTTCAGTGCTGCCACTTTTCATCTCTGAGCAATTGCTCGACGTTTGCAATTTCTCAGCTCGTGTCTACGAGACGGAGAGATAGTGACCGTGACGTTTGGTGGCTAGAGAAGCGCAAAGCCCCAGTGTTGCTGCGCCTGTGAAAGCGCTTCCAAGGAAGGGTGCTGGCTAGCAACAGCTTTCAGTGCTGGCACTTTTCATCTCTGAGCAATTGCTCGATGTTTGCAATCTCTCACCTGAGCTCTCTTTAGACTGCGCGAGAGGATGAGCAGAAGATTAGGTGGCTAGAGAAGCCCAGAGCCCCAGTGTTCTTAGGCCTACAAGAGCATTTCCAAGGAAGGGTGCTGGCTAGCAACAGCTTTCAGTGCTGGCACTTTTCATCTCTGAGCAATTGCTGGACGTTTGCAATTTCTCACCTGAGCTCTCTTTAGACTGCGCGAGAGGATGAGCAGAATATTAGGTGGCTAGAGAAGCCCAGAGCCCCAGTGTTCTTAGGCCTACAAAAGCGCTTCCAAGGAAGGGTGCTGGCTAGCAACAGCTTTCAGTGCTGGCACTTTTCATCTCTGAGCAATTTGTGGACATTTGCAGTTTCTCACCTGAGCTCTCTTTCGACTGCGCGAGAGGATGAGCAGAAGATTAGGTGGCTAGAGAAGCCCAGAGCCCCCGTGTTCTTAGGCCTACAAAAGCGCTTCCAAGGAAGGGTGCTGGCTAGCAACAGCTTTCAGTGCTGGCTCTTTTCATCTCTGAGCAATTGCTGGACGTTTGCAATTTCTCACCTGAGCTCTCTTTAGACTGCGCGAGAGGATGAGCAGAAGATTAGGTGGCTAGAGAAGCCCAGAGCCCCACTGTTCTTAGGCCTACAAAAGCGCTTCCAAGGAAGGGTGCTGGCTAGCAACAGCTTTCAGTGCTGGCACTTTTCATCTCTGAGCAATTTGTGGACATTTGCAGTTTCTCACCTGAGCTCTCCTTCGACTGCGCGAGAGGATGAGCAGAAGATTAGGTGGCTAGAGAAGCCCAGAGCCCCAGTGTTCTTAGGGCTACAAAAGCGCTTCCAAGGAAGGGTGCTGGCTAGCAACAGCTTTCAGTGCTAGCAATTTTCATCTCTGAGCAATTGCTGGACGTTTGCAATTTCTCACCTGAGCTCTCTTTAGACTGCGCGAGAGGATGAGCAGAAGATTAGATGGCTAGAGAAGCCCAGAGCCCCAGTGTACTTAGGGCTACAAAAGTGCTTCCAAGGAAGGCTGCTGGCTAGCAACAGCTTTCAGTGCTGGCACTTTTCATCTCTGAGCAATTGCTCGACGTTTGCAATTTCTCACCTGAGCTCTCTTTAGACTGCGCGAGAGGATGAGCAGAAGATTAGGTGGCTAGAGAAGCCCAGATCCCCAGTGTTGTTAGGCCTACAAAAGCGCTTCCAAGGAAGGGTGCTGGCTAGCAACAGCTTTCAGTGCTGGCACTTTTCATCTCTGAGCAATTGCTCGACGTTTGCAATTTCTCAGCTCGTGTCTACGAGACGGAGAGATAGTGATCGTGATGTTTGGTGGGTAGAGAAGCGCAAAGCCCCAGTGTTGCTGCCCCTGTGAAAGCGCTTCCAAGGAAGGGTGCTGGCTAGCAACAGCTTTCAGTGCTGGCACTTTTCATCTCTGAGCAATTGCTCGACGTTTGCAGTTTCTCACCTGAGCTCTCTTTAGAGTGCGCGAGAGGATGAGCAGAAGATTAGGTGGCTAGAGAAGCCCAGAGCCCCAGTGTTCTAAGGCCTACAAAAGCGCTTCCAAGGAAGGGGGCTGGCTAGCAACAGCTTTCAGTGCTGGCACTTTTCATCTCTGAGCAATTGCTCGACGTTTGCAATTTCTCACCTGAGCTCTCTTTAGACTGCGCGAGAGGATGAGCAGAAGATTAGATGGCTAGAGAAGCCCAGAGCCCCAGTGTTCTTAGGGCTACAAAAGCGCTTCCAAGGAAGGGTGCTGGCTAGCAACAGCTTTCAGTGCTGGCACTTTTCATCTCTGAGCAATTGCTGGACGTTTGCAATTTCTCAGCTCGTCTCTACGAGAAGGAAAGAGAAAGACCGTGAGGTTTGGTGGCTAGAGAAGCGCAAAGCCCCACTGTTGCTGCGCCTGTGAAAGCGCTTCCAAGGAAGGGTGCTGGCTAGCAACAGCTTTCAGTGCTGGCACTTTTCATCTCTGAGCAATTGCTCGACGTTTGCAATTTCTCACCTGAGCTCTCTTTAGACTGCGCGAGAGGATGAGCAGAAGATTAGGTGGCTAGAGAAGCACAGAGCCCCAGTGTTCTTAGGCCTACAAAAGCGCTTCCAAGGAAGGGTGCTGGCTAGCAACAGCTTTCAGTGCTGGCACTTTTCATCTCTGAGCAATTGCTCGACCTTTGCAATTTCTCAACTCGTGTCTACGAGAAGGAAGGAGAATGACCGTGACGTTTGGTGGGTAGATAAGCACAAAGCCCCAGTGTTGCTGCGCCTGTGAAAGCGCTTCCAAGGAAGGGTGCTGGCTAGCAACAGCTTTCAGTGCTGGCACTTTTCATCTCTGAGCAATTGCTCGATGTTTGCAATTTCTCACCTGAGCTCTCTTTAGACTGCGCGAGAGGATGAGCAGAAGATTAGGTGGCTAGAGAAGCACAGAGCCCCACTGTTCTTAGGCCTACAAGAGCATTTCCAAGGAAGGGTGCTGGCTAGCAACAGCTTTCAGTGCTGCCACTTTTCATCTCTGAGCAATTGCTCGACGTTTGCAATTTCTCAGCTCGTGTCTACGAGACGGAGAGATAGTGACCGTGACGTTTGGTGGCTAGAGAAGCGCAAAGCCCCAGTGTTGCTGCGCCTGTGAAAGCGCTTCCAAGGAAGGGTGCTGGCTAGCAACAGCTTTCAGTGCTGGCACTTTTCATCTCTGAGCAATTGCTCGATGTTTGCAATCTCTCACCTGAGCTCTCTTTAGACTGCGCGAGAGGATGAGCAGAAGATTAGGTGGCTAGAGAAGCCCAGAGCCCCAGTGTTCTTAGGCCTACAAGAGCATTTCCAAGGAAGGGTGCTGGATAGCAACAGCTTTCAGTGCTGGCACTTTTCATCTCTGAGCAATTGCTCGACGTTTGCAGTTTCTCAACTCGTGTCTACGAGACGGAGAGAGAGTGACCGTGACGTTTGGTGGCTAGAGAAGCGCAAAGCCCCAGTGTTGCTGCGCCTGTGAAAGCGCTTCCAAGGAAGGGTGCTGGCTAGCAACAGCTTTCAGTGCTGGCACTTTTCATCTCTGAGCAATTGCTGGACGTTTGCAATTTCTCTCCTGAGCTCTCTTTAGACTGCGCGAGAGGATGAGCAGAATATTAGGTGGCTAGAGAAGCCCAGAGCCCCACTGTTCTTAGGGCTACAAAAGCGCTTCCAAGGAAGGGTGCTGGCTAGCAACAGCTTTCAGTGCTGGCACTTTTCATCTCTGAGCTATTTGTGGACATTTGCAGTTTCTCACCTGAGCTCTCTTTCGACTGCGCGAGAGGATGAGCAGAAGATTAGGTGGCTAGAGAAGCCCAGAGCCCCAGTGTTCTTAGGCCTACAAAAGCGCTTCCAAGGAAGGGTGCTGGCTAGCAACAGCTTTCAGTGCTGGCTCTTTTCATCTCTGAGCAATTGCTGGACGTTTGCAATTTCTCACCTGAGCTCTCTTTAGACTGCGCGAGAGGATGAGCAGAAGATTAGGTGGCTAGAGAAGCCCAGAGCCCCAGTGTTCTTAGGCCTACAAAAGCGCTTCCAAGGAAGGCTGCTGGCTAGCAAGAGCTTTCAGTGCTGGCACTTTTCATCTCTGAGCAATTTGTGGACATTTGCAGTTTCTCACCTGAGCTCTCTTTCGACTGCGCGAGAGGATGAGCAGAAGATTAGGTGGCTAGAGAAGCCCAGAGCCCCCGTGTTCTTAGGCCTACAAAAGCGCTTCCAAGGAAGGGTGCTGGCTAGCAACAGCTTTCAGTGCTAGCAATTTTCATCTCTGAGCAATTGCTGGACGTTTGCAATTTCTCACCTGAGCTCTCTTTAGACTGCGCGAGAGGATGAGCAGAAGATTAGATGGCTAGAGAAGCCCAGAGCCCCAGTGTACTTAGGGCTACAAAAGTGCTTCCAAGGAAGGCTGCTGGCTAGCAACAGCTTTCAGTGCTGGCACTTTTCATCTCTGAGCAATTGCTCGACGTTTGCAATTTCTCACCTGAGCTCTCTTTAGACTGCGCGAGAGGATGAGCAGAAGATTAGGTGGCTAGCGAAGCCCAGAGCCCCAGTGTTCTTAGGCCTACAAAAGCGCTTCCAAGGAAGGGTGCTGGCTAGCAACAGCTTTCAGTGCTGGCACTTTTCATCTCTGAGCAATTGCTCGACGTTTGCAATTTCTCAGCTCGTCTCTACGAGAAGGAAATAGAATGACCGTGAGGTTTGGTGGCTAGAGAAGCGCAAAGCCCCAGTGTTGCTGCACCTGTGAAAGCGCTTCCAAGGAAGGGTGCTGGCTAGCAACAGCTTTCAGTGCTGGCACTTTTCATCTCTGAGCAATTGCTCGACCTTTGCAATCTCTCACCTGAGCTCTCTTTAGACTGCGCGAGAGGATGAGCAGAAGATGAGGTGGCTAGAGAAGCCCAGAGCCCCAGTGTTCTTAGGGCTACAAAAGCGCTTCCAAGGAAGGGTGCTGGCTAGCAACAGCTTTCAGTGCTGGCACTTTTCATCTCTGAGCAATAGCTCGACGTTTGCAATTTCTCACCTGAGCTCTCTTTAGACTGCGCGAGAGGATGAGCAGAAGATTAGGTGTCTAGAGAAGCACAGAGCCCCAGTGTTCTTAGGGCTACAAAAGCGCTTCCAAGGAAGGGTGCTGGCTAGCAACAACTTTCAGTGCTGGCACTTTTCCTCTCTGAGCAATTGCTCGACGTTTGCAATTTCTCAGCTTGTGTCTACGAGACGGAAAGAGAAAGACCGTGAGGTTTGGTGGCTAGAGAAGCGCAAAGCCCCAGTGTTGCTGCACCTGTGAAAGCGCTTCCAAGGAAGGGTGCTGGCTAGCAACAGCTTTCAGTGCTGGCACTTTTCATCTCTGAGCAATTGCTCGATGTTTGCAATTTCTCCCCTGAGCTCTCTTTAGACTGCGCGAGAGGATGAGCAGAAGATTAGGTGGCTAGAGAAGCCCAAAGCCCCAGGGTTCTAAGGCCTACAAGAGCATTTCCAAGGAAGGGTGCTGGCTAGCAACAGCTTTCAGTGCTGGCACTTTTCATCTCTGAGGAATTGCTCAACGTTTGCAATTTCTCAGCTCTTATCTACGAGATGGAGAGATAGTGACCGTGACGTTTGGTGTGTAGAGAAGCGCAAAGCCCCAATGTTGCTGCGCCTGTGAAAGCGCTTCCAAGGAAGGGTGCTGGCTAGCAACAGCTTTCAGTGCTGGCACTTTTCATCTCTGAGCAATTGCTCGATGTTTGCAATTTCTCACCTGAGCTCTCTTTAGACTGCGCGAGAGGATGAGCAGAAGATTAGGTGGCTAGAGAAGCCCAGAGCCCCAGTGTTCTTAGGCCTACAAGAGCATTTCCAAGGAAGGGTGCTGGATAGCCACAGCTTTCAGTGCTGGCACCTTTCATCTCTGAGCAATTGCTCGACGTTTGCAGTTTCTCAACTCGTGTCTACGAGACGGAGATATAGTGACCGTGACTTTTGGTGGCTAGAGAAGCGCAAAGCCCCACTGTTGCTGCGCCTGTGAAAGCGCTTCCAAGGAAGGGTGCTGGCTAGCAACAGCTTTCAGTGCTGGCACTTTTCATCTCTGAGCAATTTGTGGACATTTGCAGTTTCTCACCTGAGCTCTCTTTCGACTGCGCGAGAGGATGAGCAGAAGATGAGGTGGCTAGAGAAGCCCAGAGCCCCAGTGTTCTTAGGGCTACAAAAGCGCTTCCAAGGAAGGGTGCTGGCTAGCAACAGCTTTCAGTGCTGGCACTTTTCATCTCTGAGCAATTGCTCGACGTTTGCAATTTCTCAGCTCGTGTCTACGAGACGGAGAGATAGTGATCGTGACGTTTGGTGGCTAGAGAAGCGCAAAGCCCCAGTGTTGCTGCGCCTGTGAAAGCGCTTCCAAGGAAGGGTGCTGGCTAGCAACAGCTTTCAGTGCTGGCACTTTTCATCTCTGAGCAATTGCTCGACGTTTGCAGTTTCTCACCTGAGCTCTCTTTCGACTGCGCGAGAGGATGAGCAGAAGATTAGGTGGCTAGAGAAGCCCAGAGCCCCAGTGTTCTAAGGCCTACAAAAGCGCTTCCAAGGAAGGGTGCTGGCTAGCAACAGCTTTCAGTGCTGGCACTTTTCATCTCTGAGCAATTGCTCGACGTTTGCAATTTCTCACCTGAGCTCTCTTTAGACTGCGCGAGAGGATGAGCAGAAGATTAGATGGCTAGAGAAGCCCAGAGCCCCACTGTTCTTAGGGCTACAAAAGCGCTTCCAAGGAAGGGTGCTGGCTAGCAACAGCTTTCAGTGCTGGCACTTTTCATCTCTGAGCAATTGCTCGACGTTTAAAATTTCTCAGCTCGTCTCTACGAGAAGGAAAGAGAAAGACCGTGAGGTTTGGTGGCTAGAGAAGCGCAAAGCCCCAATGTTGCTGCGCCTGTGAAAGCGCTTCCAAGGAAGGGTGCTGGCTAGCAACAGCTTTCAGTGCTGGCACTTTTCATCTCTGAGCAATTGCTCGACGTTTGCAATTTCTCACCTGAGCTCTCTTTCGACTGCGCGAGAGGATGAGCAGAAGATGAGGTGGCTAGAGAAGCCCAGAGCCCCAGTGTTCTTAGGGCTGCAAAAGCGCTTCCAAGGAAGGGTGCTGGCTAGCAACAGCTTTCAGTGCTAGCAATTTTCATCTCTGAGCAATTGCTGGACGTTTGCAATTTCTCACCTGAGCTCTCTTTAGACTGCGCGAGAGGATGAGCAGAAGATTAGATGGCTAGAGAAGCCCAGAGCCCCAGTGTACTTAGGGCTACAAAAGTGCTTCCAAGGAAGGGTGCTGGCTAGCAACAGCTTTCAGTGCTGGCACTTTTCATCTCTGAGCAATTGCTCGACGTTTGCAATTTCTCACCTGAGCTCTCTTTAGACTGCGCGAGAGGATGAGCAGAAGATTAGGTGGCTAGAGAAGCCCAGAGCCCCAGTGTTCTTAGGGCTACAAAAGCGCTTCCAAGGAAGGGTGCTGGCTAGCAACAGCTTTCAGTGCTGGCACTTTTCATCTCTGAGCAATAGCTCGACGTTTGCAATTTCTCACCTGAGCTCTCTTTAGACTGCGCGAGAGGATGAGCAGAAGATTAGGTGTCTAGAGAAGCACAGAGCCCCAGTGTTCTTAGGGCTACAAAAGCGCTTCCAAGGAAGGGTGCTGGCTAGCAACAACTTTCAGTGCTGGCACTTTTCCTCTCTGAGCAATTGCTCGACGTTTGCAATTTCTCAGCTTGTGTCTACGAGACGGAAAGAGAAAGACCGTGAGGTTTGGTGGCTAGAGAAGCGCAAAGCCCCAGTGTTGCTGCACCTGTGAAAGCGCTTCCAAGGAAGGGTGCTGGCTAGCAACAGCTTTCAGTGCTGGCACTTTTCATCTCTGAGCAATTGCTCGATGTTTGCAATTTCTCCCCTGAGCTCTCTTTAGACTGCGCGAGAGGATGAGCAGAAGATTAGGTGGCTAGAGAAGCCCAAAGCCCCAGGGTTCTAAGGCCTACAAGAGCATTTCCAAGGAAGGGTGCTGGCTAGCAACAGCTTTCAGTGCTGGCACTTTTCATCTCTGAGGAATTGCTCAACGTTTGCAATTTCTCAGCTCTTATCTACGAGATGGAGAGATAGTGACCGTGACGTTTGGTGTGTAGAGAAGCGCAAAGCCCCAATGTTGCTGCGCCTGTGAAAGCGCTTCCAAGGAAGGGTGCTGGCTAGCAACAGCTTTCAGTGCTGGCACTTTTCATCTCTGAGCAATTGCTCGATGTTTGCAATTTCTCACCTGAGCTCTCTTTAGACTGCGCGAGAGGATGAGCAGAAGATTAGGTGGCTAGAGAAGCCCAGAGCCCCAGTGTTCTTAGGCCTACAAGAGCATTTCCAAGGAAGGGTGCTGGATAGCCACAGCTTTCAGTGCTGGCACCTTTCATCTCTGAGCAATTGCTCGACGTTTGCAGTTTCTCAACTCGTGTCTACGAGACGGAGATATAGTGACCGTGACTTTTGGTGGCTAGAGAAGCGCAAAGCCCCACTGTTGCTGCGCCTGTGAAAGCGCTTCCAAGGAAGGGTGCTGGCTAGCAACAGCTTTCAGTGCTGGCACTTTTCATCTCTGAGCAATTTGTGGACATTTGCAGTTTCTCACCTGAGCTCTCTTTCGACTGCGCGAGAGGATGAGCAGAAGATGAGGTGGCTAGAGAAGCCCAGAGCCCCAGTGTTCTTAGGGCTACAAAAGCGCTTCCAAGGAAGGGTGCTGGCTAGCAACAGCTTTCAGTGCTGGCACTTTTCATCTCTGAGCAATTGCTCGACGTTTGCAATTTCTCAGCTCGTGTCTACGAGACGGAGAGATAGTGATCGTGACGTTTGGTGGCTAGAGAAGCGCAAAGCCCCAGTGTTGCTGCGCCTGTGAAAGCGCTTCCAAGGAAGGGTGCTGGCTAGCAACAGCTTTCAGTGCTGGCACTTTTCATCTCTGAGCAATTGCTCGACGTTTGCAGTTTCTCACCTGAGCTCTCTTTCGACTGCGCGAGAGGATGAGCAGAAGATTAGGTGGCTAGAGAAGCCCAGAGCCCCAGTGTTCTAAGGCCTACAAAAGCGCTTCCAAGGAAGGGTGCTGGCTAGCAACAGCTTTCAGTGCTGGCACTTTTCATCTCTGAGCAATTGCTCGACGTTTGCAATTTCTCACCTGAGCTCTCTTTAGACTGCGCGAGAGGATGAGCAGAAGATTAGATGGCTAGAGAAGCCCAGAGCCCCAGTGTTCTTAGGGCTACAAAAGCGCTTCCAAGGAAGGGTGCTGGCTAGCAACAGCTTTCAGTGCTGGCACTTTTCATCTCTGAGCAATTGCTCGACGTTTAAAATTTCTCAGCTCGTCTCTACGAGAAGGAAAGAGAAAGACCGTGAGGTTTGGTGGCTAGAGAAGCGCAAAGCCCCAATGTTGCTGCGCCTGTGAAAGCGCTTCCAAGGAAGGGTGCTGGCTAGCAACAGCTTTCAGTGCTGGCACTTTTCATCTCTGAGCAATTGCTCGACGTTTGCAATTTCTCACCTGAGCTCTCTTTCGACTGCGCGAGAGGATGAGCAGAAGATGAGGTGGCTAGAGAAGCCCAGAGCCCCAGTGTTCTTAGGGCTGCAAAAGCGCTTCCAAGGAAGGGTGCTGGCTAGCAACAGCTTTCAGTGCTAGCAATTTTCATCTCTGAGCAATTGCTGGACGTTTGCAATTTCTCACCTGAGCTCTCTTTAGACTGCGCGAGAGGATGAGCAGAAGATTAGATGGCTAGAGAAGCCCAGAGCCCCAGTGTACTTAGGGCTACAAAAGTGCTTCCAAGGAAGGGTGCTGGCTAGCAACAGCTTTCAGTGCTGGCACTTTTCATCTCTGAGCAATTGCTCGACGTTTGCAATTTCTCACCTGAGCTCTCTTTAGACTGCGCGAGAGGATGAGCAGAAGATTAGGTGGCTAGCGAAGCCCAGAGCCCCAGTGTTCTTAGGCCTACAAAAGCGCTTCCAAGGAAGGGTGCTGGCTAGCAACAGCTTTCAGTGCTGGCACTTTTCATCTCTGAGCAATTGCTCGACGTTTGCAATTTCTCAGCTCGTGTCTACGAGACGGAAATAGAATGACCGTGAGGTTTGGTGGCTAGAGAAGCGCAAAGCCCCAGTGTTGCTGCGCCTGTGAAAGCGCTTCCAAGGAAGGGTGCTGGCTAGCAACAGCTTTCAGTGCTGGCACTTTTCATCTCTGAGCAATTGCTCGACCTTTGCAATTTCTCACCTGAGCTCTCTTTAGAGTGCGCGAGAGGATGAGCAGAAGATGAGGTGGCTAGAGAAGCACAGAGCCCCAGTGTTCTTAGGGCTACAAAAGCGCTTCCAAGGAAGGGTGCTAGCTAGCAACAGCTTTCAGTGCTGGCACTTTTCATCTCTGAGCAATTGCTCGACGTTTGCAATTTCTCAGCTCGTGTCTACGAGAAGGAAGGAGAATGACCGTGACGTTTGGTGGCTAGAGAAGCACAAAGCCCCAGTGTTGCTGCGCCTGTGAAAGCGCTTCCAAGGAAGGGTGCTGGCTAGCAACAGCTTTCAGTGCTGGCACTTTTCATCTCTGAGCAATTGCTCGACGTTTGCAATTTCTCACCTGAGCTCTCTTTCGACTGCGCGAGAGGATGAGCAGAAGATGAGGTGGCTAGAGAAGCCCAGAGCCCCAGTGTTCTTAGGCCTACAAAAGCGCTTCCAAGGAAGGGTGCTGGCTAGCAACAGCTTTCAGTACTGGCACTTTTCATCTCTGAGCAATTGCTCGACGTTTGCAATTTCTCAGCTCGTGTCTACGAGACGGAAAGAGATAGTGACCGTGACGTTTGGTGGCTAGAGAAGCACAAAGCCCCAGTGTTGCTGCGCCTGTGAAAGCGCTTCCAAGGAAGGGTGCTGGCTAGCAACAGCTTTCAGTGCTGGCACTTTTCATCTCTGAGCAATTGCTCGATGTTTGCAATCTCTCCCCTGAGCTCTCTTTAGACTGCGCGAGAGGATGAGCAGAAGATTAGGTGGCTAGAGAAGCCCAGAGCCCCAGTGTTCTTAGGCCTACAAAAGCGCTTCCAAGGAAGGGTGCTGGCTAGCAACAGCTTTCAGTGCTGGCACTTTTCATCTCTGAGCAATTGCTCGACGTTTGCAATTTCTCAGCTCGTGTCTACGAGACGGAGAGATAGTGACCGTGACGTTTGGTGGCTAGAGAAGCGCAAAGCCCCACTGTTGCTGCGCCTGTGAAAGCGCTTCCAAGGAAGGGTGCTGGCTAGCAACAGCTTTCAGTGCTGGCACTTTTCATCTCTGAGCAATTGCTCGACGTTTGCAATCTCTCACCTGAGCTCTCTTTAGACTGCGCGAGAGGATGAGCAGAAGATTAGGTGGCTAGAGAAGCACAGAGCCCCAGTGTTCTTAGGCCTACAAGAGCATTTCCAAGGAAGGGTGCTGGCTAGCAACAGCTTTCAGTGCTGGCACTTTTCATCTCTGAGCAATTGCTCGACGTTTGCAGTTTCTCAACTCGTGTCTACGAGACGGAGAGAGAGTGACCGTGACGTTTGGTGGCTAGAGAAGCGCAAAGCCCCAGTGTTGCTGCGCCTGTGAAAGCGCTTCCAAGGAAGGGTGCTGGCTAGCAACAGCTTTCAGTGCTGGCACTTTTCATCTCTGAGCAATTGCTCGATGTTTGCAATTTCTCCCCTGAGCTCTCTTTAGACTGCGCGAGAGGATGAGCAGAAGATTAGGTGGCTAGAGAAGCCCAAAGCCCCAGGGTTCTAAGGCCTACAAGAGCATTTCCAAGGAAGGGTGCTGGCTAGCAACAGCTTTCAGTGCTGGCACTTTTCATCTCTGAGGAATTGCTCAACGTTTGCAATTTCTCAGCTCTTATCTACGAGATGGAGAGATAGTGACCGTGACGTTTGGTGTGTAGAGAAGCGCAAAGCCCCAATGTTGCTGCGCCTGTGAAAGCGCTTCCAAGGAAGGTTGCTGGCTAGCAACAGCTTTCAGTGTTGGCACTTTTCATCTCTGAGCAATTTGTGGACATTTGCAGTTTCTCACCTGAGCTCTCTTTCGACTGCGCGAGAGGATGAGCAGAAGATGAGGTGGCTAGAGAAGCCCAGAGCCCCAGTGTTCTTAGGGCTACAAAAGCGCTTCCAAGGAAGGGTGCTGGCTAGCAACAGCTTTCAGTGCTGGCACTTTTCATCTCTGAGCAATTGCTCGACGTTTGCAATTTCTCAGCTCGTGTCTACGAGACGGAGAGATAGTGATCGTGACGTTTGGTGGCTAGAGAAGCGCAAAGCCCCAGTGTTGCTGCGCCTGTGAAAGCGCTTCCAAGGAAGGCTGCTGGCTAGCAACAGCTTTCAGTGCTGGCACTTTTCATCTCTGAGCAATTGCTCGACGTTTGCAGTTTCTCACCTGAGCTCTCTTTCGACTGCGCGAGAGGATGAGCAGAAGATTAGGTGGCTAGAGAAGCCCAGAGCCCCAGTGTTCTAAGGCCTACAAAAGCGCTTCCAAGGAAGGGTGCTGGCTAGCAACAGCTTTCAGTGCTGGCACTTTTCATCTCTGAGCAATTGCTCGACGTTTGCAATTTCTCACCTGAGCTCTCTTTAGACTGCGCGAGAGGATGAGCAGAAGATTAGATGGCTAGAGAAGCCCAGAGCCCCAGTGTTCTTAGGGCTACAAAAGCGCTTCCAAGGAAGGGTGCTGGCTAGCAACAGCTTTCAGTGCTGACACTTTTCATCTCTGAGCAATTGCTCGACGTTTAAAATTTCTCAGCTCGTCTCTACGAGAAGGAAAGAGAAAGACCGTGAAGTTTGGTGGCTAGAGAAGCGCAAAGCCCCAATGTTGCTGCGCCTGTGAAAGCGCTTCCAAGGAAGGGTGCTGGCTAGCAACAGCTTTCAGTGCTGGCACTTTTCATCTCTGAGCAATTGCTCGACGTTTGCAATTTCTCACCTGAGCTCTCTTTAGACTGCGCGAGAGGATGAGCAGAAGATGAGGTGGCTAGAGAAGCCCAGAGCCCCAGTGTTCTTAGGGCTGCAAAAGCGCTTCCAAGGAAGGGTGCTGGCTAGCAACAGCTTTCAGTGCTAGCAATTTTCATCTCTGAGCAATTGCTGGACGTTTGCAATTTCTCACCTGAGCTCTCTTTAGACTGCGCGAGAGGATGAGCAGAAGATTAGATGGCTAGAGAAGCCCATAGCCCCAGTGTACTTAGGGCTACAAAAGTGCTTCCAAGGAAGGGTGCTGGCTAGCAACAGCTTTCAGTGCTGGCACTTTTCATCTCTGAGCAATTGCTCGACGTTTGCAATTTCTCACCTGAGCTCTCTTTAGACTGCGCGAGAGGATGAGCAGAAGATTAGGTGGCTAGCGAAGCCCAGAGCCCCAGTGTTCTTAGGCCTACAAAAGCGCTTCCAAGGAAGGGTGCTGGCTAGCAACAGCTTTCAGTGCTGGCACTTTTCATCTCTGAGCAATTGCTCGACGTTTGCAATTTCTCAGCTCGTGTCTACGAGACGGAAATAGAATGACCGTGAGGTTTGGTGGCTAGAGAAGCGCAAAGCCCCAGTGTTGCTGCGCCTGTGAAAGCGCTTCCAAGGAAGGGTGCTGGCTAGCAACAGCTTTCAGTGCTGGCACTTTTCATCTCTGAGCAATTGCTCGACCTTTGCAATCTCTCACCTGAGCTCTCTTTAGAGTGCGCGAGAGGATGAGCAGAAGATGAGGTGGCTAGAGAAGCACAGAGCCCCAGTGTTCTTAGGGCTACAAAAGCGCTTCCAAGGAAGGGTGCTGGCTAGCAACAGCTTTCAGTGCTGGCACTTTTCATCTCTGAGCAATTGCTCGACGTTTGCAATTTCTCAGCTCGTGTCTACGAGAAGGAAGGAGAATGACCGTGACGTTTGGTGGCTAGAGAAGCACAAAGCCCCAGTGTTGCTGCGCCTGTGAAAGCGCTTCCAAGGAAGGGTGCTGGCTAGCAACAGCTTTCAGTGCTGGCACTTTTCATCTCTGAGCAATTGCTCGACGTTTGCAATTTCTCACCTGAGCTCTCTTTCGACTGCGCGAGAGGATGAGCAGAAGATGAGGTGGCTAGAGAAGCCCAGAGCCCCAGTGTTCTTAGGCCTACAAAAGCGCTTCCAAGGAAGGGTGCTGGCTAGCAACAGCTTTCAGTACTGGCACTTTTCATCTCTGAGCAATTGCTCGACGTTTGCAATTTCTCAGCTCGTGTCTACGAGACGGAAGGAGATAGTGACCGTGACGTTTGGTGGCTAGAGAAGCACAAAGCCCCAGTGTTGCTGCGCCTGTGAAAGCGCTTCCAAGGAAGGGTGCTGGCTAGCAACAGCTTTCAGTGCTGGCACTTTTCATCTCTGAGCAATTGCTCGATGTTTGCAATCTCTCCCCTGAGCTCTCTTTAGACTGCGCGAGAGGATGAGCAGAAGATTAGGTGGCTAGAGAAGCCCAGAGCCCCAGTGTTCTTAGGCCTACAAAAGCGCTTCCAAGGAAGGGTGCTGGCTAGCAACAGCTTTCAGTGCTGGCACTTTTCATCTCTGAGCAATTGCTCGACGTTTGCAATTTCTCAGCTCGTGTCTACGAGACGGAGAGATAGTGACCGTGACGTTTGGTGGCTAGAGAAGCGCAAAGCCCCAGTGTTGCTGCGCCTGTGAAAGCGCTTCCAAGGAAGGGTGCTGGCTAGCAACAGCTTTCAGTGCTGGCACTTTTCATCTCTGAGCAATTGCTCGACGTTTGCAATCTCTCACCTGAGCTCTCTTTAGACTGCGCGAGAGGATGAGCAGAAGATTAGGTGGCTAGAGAAGCCCAGAGCCCCAGTGTTCTTAGGCCTACAAGAGCATTTCCAAGGAAGGGTGCTGGCTAGCAACAGCTTTCAGTGCTGGCACTTTTCATCTCTGAGCAATTGCTCGACGTTTGCAATTTCTCAGCTCGTGTCTACGAGAAGGAAGGAGAATGACCGTGACGTTTGGTGGCTAGAGAAGCACAAAGCCCCAGTGTTGCTGCGCCTGTGAAAGCGCTTCCAAGGAAGGGTGCTGGCTAGCAACAGCTTTCAGTGCTGGCACTTTTCATCTCTGAGCAATTGCTCGACGTTTGCAATTTCTCACCTGAGCTCTCTTTCGACTGCGCGAGAGGATGAGCAGAAGATGAGGTGGCTAGAGAAGCCCAGAGCCCCAGTGTTCTTAGGCCTACAAAAGCGCTTCCAAGGAAGGGTGCTGGCTAGCAACAGCTTTCAGTACTGGCACTTTTCATCTCTGAGCAATTGCTCGACGTTTGCAATTTCTCAGCTCGTGTCTACGAGACGGAAGGAGATAGTGACCGTGACGTTTGGTGGCTAGAGAAGCACAAAGCCCCAGTGTTGCTGCGCCTGTGAAAGCGCTTCCAAGGAAGGGTGCTGGCTAGCAACAGCTTTCAGTGCTGGCACTTTTCATCTCTGAGCAATTGCTCGATGTTTGCAATCTCTCCCCTGAGCTCTCTTTAGACTGCGCGAGAGGATGAGCAGAAGATTAGGTGGCTAGAGAAGCCCAGAGCCCCAGTGTTCTTAGGCCTACAAAAGCGCTTCCAAGGAAGGGTGCTGGCTAGCAACAGCTTTCAGTGCTGGCACTTTTCATCTCTGAGCAATTGCTCGACGTTTGCAATTTCTCAGCTCGTGTCTACGAGACGGAGAGATAGTGACCGTGACGTTTGGTGGCTAGAGAAGCGCAAAGCCCCAGTGTTGCTGCGCCTGTGAAAGCGCTTCCAAGGAAGGGTGCTGGCTAGCAACAGCTTTCAGTGCTGGCACTTTTCATCTCTGAGCAATTGCTCGACGTTTGCAATCTCTCACCTGAGCTCTCTTTAGACTGCGCGAGAGGATGAGCAGAAGATTAGGTGGCTAGAGAAGCCCAGAGCCCCAGTGTTCTTAGGCCTACAAGAGCATTTCCAAGGAAGGGTGCTGGCTAGCAACAGCTTTCAGTGCTGGCACTTTTCATCTCTGAGCAATTGCTCGACGTTTGCAGTTTCTCAACTCGTGTCTACGAGACGGAGAGAGAGTGACCGTGACGTTTGGTGGCTAGAGAAGCGCAAAGCCCCAGTGTTGCTGCGCCTGTGAAAGCGCTTCCAAGGAAGGGTGCTGGCTAGCAACAGCTTTCAGTGCTGGCACTTTTCATCTCTGAGCAATTGCTGGACGTTTGCAATTTCTCACCTGAGCTCTCTTTAGACTGCGCGAGAGGATGAGCAGAAGATGAGGTGGCTAGAGAAGCCCAGAGCCCCAGTGTTCTTAGGGCTGCAAAAGCGCTTCCAAGGAAGGGTGCTGGCTAGCAACAGCTTTCAGTGCTGGCACTTTTCATCTCTGAGCAATTTGTGGACATTTGCAGTTTCTCACCTGAGCTCTCTTTCGACTGCGCGAGAGGATGAGCAGAAGATTAGGTGGCTAGAGAAGCCCAGAGCCCCCGTGTTCTTAGGCCTACAAAAGCGCTTCCAAGGAAGGGTGCTGGCTAGCAACAGCTTTCAGTGCTGGCTCTTTTCATCTCTGAGCAATTGCTGGACGTTTGCAATTTCTCACCTGAGCTCTCTTTAGACTGCGCGAGAGGATGAGCAGAAGATTAGATGGCTAGAGAAGCCCAGAGCCCCAGTGTTCTTAGGCCTACAAAAGCGCTTCCAAGGAAGGGTGCTGGCTAGCAACAGCTTTCAGTGCTGGCACTTTTCATCTCTGAGCAATTTGTGGACATTTGCAATTTCTCACCTGAGCTCTCTTTAGACTGCGCGAGAGGATGAGCAGAAGATTAGGTGGCTAGAGAAGCCCAGAGCCCCAGTGTTCTTAGGGCTACAAAAGCACTTCCAAGGAAGGGTGCTGGCTAGCAACAGCTTTCAGTGCTGGCTCTTTTCATCTCTGAGCAATTGCTGGACGTTTGCAATTTCTCACCTGAGCTCTCTTTAGACTGCGCGAGAGGATGAGCAGAAGATTAGATGGCTAGAGAAGCCCAGAGCCCCAGTGTACTTAGGGCTACAAAAGTGCTTCCAAGGAAGGGTGCTGGCTAGCAACAGCTTGCAGTGCTGGCACTTTTCATCTCTGAGCAATTTTTGGACATTTGCAATCTCTCACCTCAGCTCTCTTTAGAGTGCACGAGAGGATGAGCAGAAGATTAGGTGGCTAGAGAAGCACAGAGCCCCAGTGTTCTTAGGCCTACAAAAGTGCTTCCAAGGAAGGGTGCTGGCTAGCAACAGCTTTCAGTGCTGGCACTTTTCATCTCTGAGCAATTGCTCGACCTTTGCAATTTCTCAACTCGTGTCTACGAGAAGGAAGGAGAATGACCGTGATGTTTGGTGGCTAGAGAAGCCCAGAGCCCCAGTGTTGCTGCGCCTGTGAAAGCGCTTCCAAGGAAGGG
This sequence comes from Sarcoramphus papa, assembly GCA_037962945.1. Lineage (NCBI taxonomy): Eukaryota > Metazoa > Chordata > Aves > Accipitriformes > Cathartidae > Sarcoramphus > Sarcoramphus papa. Next base: position 98,577,420 of record CM075586.1, read on the forward strand.
TGCTGGCTAGCAACAGCTTTCAGTGCTGGCACTTTTCATCTCTGAGCAATTGCTGGACGTTTGCAATTTCTCACCTGAGCTCTCTTTCGACTGCGCGAGAGGATGAGCAGAAGATTAGATGGCTAGAGAAGCCCAGAGCCCCAGTGTTCTTAGGGCTACAAAAGCACTTCCAAGGAAGGGTGCTGGCTAGCAACAGCTTTCAGTGCTGGCTCTTTTCATCTCTGAGCAATTGCTCGACGTTTGCAATTTCTCAGCTCGTGTCTACGGGAATTAGAGATAGTGACCGTGAAGTTTGGTGGGTAGAGAAGCGCAAAGCCCCAGTGTTGCTGTGCCTGTGAAAGCGCTTCCAAGGAAGGGTGCTGGCTAGTAACAGCTTTCAGTGCTGGCACTTTTCATCTCTGAGCAATTACTCGACGTTTGCAATTTCTCACCTGAGCGCTCTTTAGAATGAGCGGGAGGATGAGCAGAAGATTAGGTGGCTAGAGAAGAGCAAAGCCCCAGTGTTCTTAGGGCTACAAAAGCGCTTCCAAGGAAGGGTGCTGGCTAGCAACAGCTTTCAGTACTGGCACTTTTCATCTCTGAGCAATTGCTCGACGTTTGCAATTTCTCAACACGTGTCTATGAGACGGAAAGAGATAGTGACCGTGATGTTTGGTGGGTAGATAAGCACAAAGCCCCACTGTTGCTGCGCCTGTGAAAGCGCTTCCAAGGAAGGGTGCTGGCTAGCCACAGCTTTCAGTGCTGGCACTTTTCATCTCTGAGCAATTGCTCGACGTTTGCAATTTCTCACCTGAGCTCTCTTTAGACTGCGCGAGAGGATGAGCAGAAGATTAGGTGGCTAGAGAAGCCCAGAGCCCCAGTGTTCTTAGGCCTACAAGAGCATTTCCAAGGAAGGGTGCTGGCTAGCAACAGCTTTCAGTGCTGCCACTTTTCATCTCTGAGCAATTGCTCGACGTTTGCAGTTTCTCAACTCGTGTCTACGAGACGGATAGATAGTGATCGTGACGTTTGGTGGCTAGAGAAGCGCAAAGCCCCAGTGTTGCTGCGCCTGTGAAAGCGCTTCCAAGGAAGGGTGCTGGCTAGCAACAGCTTTCAGTGCTGGCACTTTTCATCTCTGAGCAATTACTCGACGTTTGCAGTTTCTCACCTGAGCTCTCTTTCGACTGCGCGAGAGGATGAGCAGAAGATTAGGTGGCTAGAGAAGCCCAGAGCCCCAGTGTTCTTAGGGCTACAAAAGCGCTTCCAAGGAAGGGTGCTGGCTAGCAACAGCTTTCAGTGCTGGCTCTTTTCATCTCTGAGCAATTGCTGGACGTTTGCAATTTCTCACCTGAGCTCTCTTTAGACTGCGCGAGAGGATGAGCAGAAGAGTAGGTGGCTAGAGAAGCCCAGAGCCCCAGTGTTCTTAGGGCTACAAAAGTGCTTCCAAGGAAGGCTGCTGGCTAGCAACAGCTTTCAGTGCTGGCACTTTTCATCTCTGATCAATTTGTGGACATTTGCAGTTTCTCACCTGAGCTCTCTTTCGACTGCGCGAGAGGATGAGCAGAAGATTAGATGGCTAGAGAAGCCCAGAGCCCCAGTGTACTTAGGGCTACAAAAGTGCTTCCAAGGAAGGGTGCTGGCTAGCAACAGCTTGCAGTGCTGGCACTTTTCATCTCTGAGCAATTTTTGGACATTTGCAATCTCTCACCTCAGCTCTCTTTAGAGTGCACGAGAGGATGAGCAGAAGATTAGGTGGCTAGAGAAGCACAGAGCCCCAGTGTTCTTAGGCCTACAAAAGCGCTTCCAAGGAAGGGTGCTGGCTAGCAACAGCTTTCAGTGCTGGCACTTTTCATCTCTGAGCAATTGCTCGACCTTTGCAATTTCTCAACTCGTGTCTACGAGAAGGAAGGAGAATGACCGTGATGTTTGGTGGCTAGAGAAGCCCAGAGCCCCAGTGTTGCTGCGCCTGTGAAAGCGCTTCCAAGGAAGGGTGCTGGCTAGCAACAGCTTTCAGTGCTGGCACTTTTCATCTCTGAGCAATTGCTCGACGTTTGCAATTTCTCACCTGAGCTCTCTTTCGACTGCGCGAGAGGATGAGCAGAAGATTAGATGGCTAGAGAAGCCCAGAGCCCCAGTGTTCTTAGGGCTACAAAAGCACTTCCAAGGAAGGGTGCTGGCTAGCAACAGCTTTCAGTGCTGGCTCTTTTCATCTCTGAGCAATTGCTCGACGTTTGCAATTTCTCAGCTCGTGTCTACAGGAATTAGAGATAGTGACCGTGAAGTTTGGTGGGTAGAGAAGCGCAAAGCCCCAGTGTTGCTGTGCCTGTGAAAGCGCTTCCAAGGAAGGGTGCTGGCTAGTAACAGCTTTCAGTGCTGCCACTTTTCATCTCTGAGCAATTACTCGACGTTTGCAATTTCTCACCTGAGCGCTCTTTAGAATGAGCGGGAGGATGAGCAGAAGATTAGGTGGCTAGAGAAGAGCAAAGCCCCAGTGTTCTTAGGGCTACAAAAGCGCTTCCAAGGAAGGGTGCTGGCTAGCAACAGCTTTCAGTACTGGCACTTTTCATCTCTGAGCAATTGCTCGACGTTTGCAATTTCTCACCTGAGCGCTCTTTAGAATGAGCGGGAGGATGAGCAGAAGATTAGGTGGCTAGAGAAGCACAGAGCCCCAGTGTTCTAAGGCCTACAAAAGCGTTTCCAAGGAAGGGTGCTGGCCAGCAACAGCTTTCAGTACTGGCACTTTTCATCTCTGAGCAATTGCTCGACGTTTGCAATTTCTCAACACGTGTCTACGAGACGGAAAGAGATAGTGACCGTGACGTTTGGTGGGTAGAGAAGCGCAAAGTCCCAGTGTTGCTGCGCCTGTGAAAGCGCTTCCAAGGAAGGGTGCTGGCTAGCAACAGCTTTCAGTGCTGGCACTTTTCATCTCTGAGCAATTGCTCGACGTTTGCAATTTCACACCTGAGCTCTCTTTAGAGTGCGCGAGAGGATGAGCAGAAGATTAGGTGGCTAGAGAAGCCCAGAGCCCCAGTGTTCTTAGGGCTACAAAAGCGCTTCCAAGGAAGGGTGCTGGCTAGCAACAGCTTTCAGTGCTGGCACTTTTCATCTCTGAGCAATTGCTCGACCTTTGCAATTTCTCAACTCGTGTCTACGAGAAGGAAGGAGAATGACCGTGACGTTTGGTGGGTAGAGAAGCGCAAAGCCCCAGTGTTGCTGCGCCTGTGAAAGCGCTTCCAAGGAAGGCTGCTGGCTAGCAACAGCTTTCAGTGCTGGCACTTTTCATCTCTGAGCAATTGCTCGACGTTTGCAATTTCTCACCTGAGCTCTCTTTCGACTGCGCGAGAGGATGAGCAGAAGATTAGGTGGCTAGAGAAGCCCAGAGCCCCAGTGTTCTTAGGCCTACAAAAGCGCTTCCAAGGAAGGGTGCTGGCTAGCAACAGCTTTCAGTGCTGGCTCTTTTCATCTCTGAGCAATTGCTCGACGTTTGCAATTTCTCAGCTCGTGTCTACGAGACGGTGAGATAGTGACCGTAACGTTTGGTGGCTAGAGAAGCGCAAAGCCCCAGTGTTGCTGCGCCTGTGAAAGCGCTTCCAAGGAAGGGTGCTGGCTAGCCACAGCTTTCAGTGCTGGCACTTTTCATCTCTGAGCAATTGCTCGACGTTTGCAATTTCTCAGCTCGTGTCTACGAGACGGAGAGATAGTGACCGTGATGTTTGGTGGCTAGAGAAGCGCAAAGCCCCAGTGTTGCTGCGCCTGTGAAAGCGCTTCCAAGGAAGGGTGCTGGCTAGCAACAGCTTTCAGTGTTGGCACTTTTCATCTCTGAGCAATTGCTCGACCTTTGCAATCTCTCACCTGAGCTCTCTTTAGACTGCGCGAGAGGATAAGCAGAAGATTAGGTGGCTAGAGAAGCCCAGAGCCCCAGTGGTCTTAGGCCTACAAGAGCATTTCCAAGGAAGGGTGCTGGCTAGCAACAGCTTTCAGTGCTGGCACTTTTCATCTCTGAGCAATTGCTCGACGTTTGCAGTTTCTCAACTCGTGTCTACGATTGGAGAGAGAATGACCGTGACATTTGGTGGCTAGAGAAGCGCAAAGCCCCACTGTTGCTGCGCCTGTGAAAGCGCTTCCAAGGAAGGGTGCTGGCTAGCAACAGCTTTCAGTGCTGGCACTTTTCATCTCTGAGCAATTGCTCGACGTTTGCAATTTCTCACCTGAGCTCTCTTTAGAGTGCGCAAGAGGATGAGCAGAAGATTAGGTGGCTAGAGAAGCCCAGAGCCCCACTGTTCTTAGGGCTACAAAAGCGCTTCCAAGGAAGGGTGCTGGCTAGCAACAGCTTTCAGTGCTGGCACTTTTCATCTCTGAGCAATTTGTGGACATTTGCAGTTTCTCACCTGAGCTCTCTTTCGACTGCGCGAGAGGATGAGCAGAAGATTAGGTGGCTAGAGAAGCCCAGAGCCCCAGTGTTCTTAGGCCTACAAAAGCGCTTCCAAGGAAGGGTGCTGGCTAGCAACAGCTTTCAGTGCTGGCTCTTTTCATCTCTGAGCAATTGCTGGACGTTTGCAATTTCTCACCTGAGCTCTCTTTAGACTGCGCGAGAGGATGAGCAGAAGATTAGATGGCTAGAGAAGCCCAGAGCCCCAGTGTTCTTAGGCCTACAAAAGCGCTTCCAAGGAAGGGTGCTGGCTAGCAACAGCTTTCAGTGCTGGCACTTTTCATCTCTGAGCAATTGCTCGACGTTTGCAATTTCTCACCTGAGCTCTCTTTAGACTGCGCAAGAGGATGAGCAGAAGATTAGGTGGCTAGAGAAGCCCAGAGCCCCACTGTTCTTAGGCCTACAAAAGCGCTTCCAAGGAAGGGTGCTGGCTAGCAACAGCTTTCAGTGCTGGCACTTTTCATCTCTGAGCAATTGCTCGACCTTTGCAATTTCTCAACTCGTGTCTACGAGAATGAAGGAGAATGACCGTGATGTTTGGTGGCTAGAGAAGCGCAAAGTCCCAGTGTTGCTGCGCCTGTGAAAGCGCTTCCAAGGAAGGGTGCTGGCTAGCAACAGCTTTCAGTGCTGGCACTTTTCATCTCTGAGCAATTGCTCGACGTTTGCAATTTCTCACCTGAGCTCTCTTTCGACTGCGCGAGAGGATGAGCAGAAGATTAGGTGGCTAGAGAAGCCCAGAGCCCCACTGTTCTTAGGCCTACAAAAGCGCTTCCAAGGAAGGGTGCTGGCTAGCAACAGCTTTCAGTGCTGGCTCTTTTCATCTCTGAGCAATTGCTCGACGTTTGCAATTTCTCAGCTCGTGTCTACGGGAATTAGAGATAGTGACCGTGAAGTTTGGTGGGTAGAGAAGCGCAAAGCCCCAGTGTTGCTGTGCCTGTGAAAGCGCTTCCAAGGAAGGGTGCTGGCTAGCCACAGCTTTCAGTGCTGGCACTTTTCATCTCTGAGCAATTGCTGGACGTTTGCAATTTCTCACCTGAGCGCTCTTTAGAATGAGCGGGAGGATGAGCAGAAGATTAGGTGGCTAGAGAAGCCCAGAGCCCCAGTGTTCTTAGGCCTACAAAAGCGCTTCCAAGGAAGGGTGCTGGCTAGCAACAGCTTTCAGTGCTGGCACTTTTCATCTCTGAGCAATTGCTCGACGTTTGCAATTTCTCAACACGTGTCTACGAGACGGAAAGAGATAGTGACCGTGACGTTTGGTGGGTAGATAAGCACAAAGCCCCACTGTTGCTGTGCCTGTGAAAGCGCTTCCAAGGAAGGGTGCTGGCTAGCCACAGCTTTCAGTACTGGCACTTTTCATCTCTGAGCAATTGCTCGACGTTTGCAATTTCTCACCTGAGCTCTCTTTCGACTGCGCGAGAGGATGAGCAGAAGATTAGGTGGCTAGAGAAGCCCAGAGCCCCACTGTTCTTAGGGCTACAAAAGCGCTTCCAAGGAAGGGTGCTGGCTAGCAACAGCTTTCAGTGCTGGCACTTTTCATCTCTGAGCAATTGCTCGACGTTTGCAATTTCTCACCTGAGCTCTCTTTCGACTGCGCGAGAGGATGAGCAGAAGATTAGGTGGCTAGAGAAGCCCAGAGCCCCCGTGTTCTTAGGCCTACAAAAGCGCTTCCAAGGAAGGGTGCTGGCTAGCAACAGCTTTCAGTGCTGGCACTTTTCATCTCTGAGCAATTTTTGGACATTTGCAATTTCTCACCTGAGCTCTCTTTAGAGTGCGCGAGAGGATGAGCAGAAGATTAGGTGGCTAGAGAAGCCCAGAGCCCCAGTGTTCTAAGGCCTACAAAAGCGCTTCCAAGGAAGGGTGCTGGCTAGCAACAGCTTTCAGTGCTGGCACTTTTCATCTCTGAGCAATTGCTCGACGTTTGCAATTTCTCAGCTCGTCTCTACGAGAAGGAAAGAGAAAGACCTTGAGGTTTGGTGGGTAGAGAAGCGCAAAGCCCCAGTGTTGCTGCGCCTGTGAAAGCGCTTCCAAGGAAGGGTGCTGGCTAGCAACAGCTTTCAGTGCTGGCACTTTTCATCTCTGAGCAATTGCTGGACGTTTGCAATCTCTCACCTGAGCTCTCTTTAGACTGCGCGAGAGGATGAGCAGAAGATTAGGTGGCTAGAGAAGCCCAGAGCCCCAGTGTTCTTAGGGCTACAAAAGCGCTTCCAAGGAAGGGTGCTGGCTAGCAACAGCTTTCAGTGCTGGCACTTTTCATCTCTGAGCAATTGCTCGACCTTTGCAATTTCTCAACTCGTGTCTACGAGAAGGAAGGAGAATGACCGTGACGTTTGGTGGCTAGAGAAGCGCAAAGCCCCAGTGTTGCTGCGCCTGTGAAAGCGCTTCCGAGGAAGGCTGCTGGCTAGCAACAGCTTTCAGTGCTGGCACTTTTCATCTCTGAGCAATTGCTGGACGTTTGCAATTTCTCACCTGAGCTCTCTTTCGACTGCGCGAGAGGATGAGCAGAAGATTAGGTGGCTAGAGAAGCACACAGCCCCAGTGTTCTTAGGGCTACAAAAGCACTTCCAAGGAAGGGTGCTGGCTAGCAACAGCTTTCAGTGCTGGCTCTTTTCATCTCTGAGCAATTGCTCGACGTTTGCAATTTCTCAGCTCGTGTCTACGGGACTTAGAGATAGTGACCGTGAAGTTTGGTGGGTAGAGAAGCGCAAAGCCCCAGTGTTGCTGTGCCTGTGAAAGCGCTTCCAAGGAAGGGTGCTGGCCAGCAACAGCTTTCAGTGCTGGCACTTTTCATCTCTGAGCAATTGCTCGACGTTTGCAATTTCTCACCTGAGCGCTCTTTAGAATGAGCGGGAGGATGAGCAGAAGATTAGGTGGCTAGAGAAGAGCAAAGCCCCAGTGTTCTTAGGGCTACAAAAGCGCTTCCAAGGAAGGGTGCTGGCTAGCAACAGCTTTCAGTACTGGCACTTTTCATCTCTGAGCAATTGCTCGACGTTTGCAATTTCTCAACACGTGTCTACGAGACGGAAAGAGATAGTGACCGTGACGTTTGGTGGGTAGATAAGCACAAAGCCCCACTGTTGCTGCGCCTGTGAAAGCGCTTCCAAGGAAGGGTGCTGGCTAGCCACAGCTTTCAGTGCTGGCACTTTTCATCTCTGAGCAATTGCTCGACGTTTGCAATTTCACACCTGAGCTCTCTTTAGACTGCGCGAGAGGATGAGCAGAAGATTAGGTGGCTAGAGAAGCCCAGAGCCCCACTGTTCTTAGGCCTACAAAAGCACTTCCAAGGAAGGGTGCTGGCTAGCAACAGCTTTCAGTGCTGGCACTTTTCATCTCTGAGCAATTTGTGGACATTTGCAGTTTCTCACCTGAGCTCTCTTTCGACTGCGCGAGAGGATGAGCAGAAGATTAGGTGGCTAGAGAAGCCCAGAGCCCCAGTGTTCTTAGGGCTACAAAAGCGCTTCCAAGGAAGGGTGCTGGCTAGCAACAGCTTTCAGTGCTGGCTCTTTTCATCTCTGAGCAATTGCTGGACGTTTGCAATTTCTCACCTGAGCTCTCTTTAGACTGCGCGAGAGGATGAGCAGAAGATTAGATGGCTAGAGAAGCCCAGAGCCCCAGTGTTCTTAGGCCTACAAAAGCGCTTCCAAGGAAGGGTGCTGGCTAGCAACAGCTTTCAGTGCTGGCACTTTTCATCTCTGAGCAATTGCTCGACGTTTGCAATTTCTCACCTGAGCTCTCTTTAGACTGCGCGAAAGGATGAGCAGAAGATTAGGTGGCTAGAGAAGCCCAGAGCTCCAGTGTTCTTAGGCCTACAAAAGCGCTTCCAAGGAAGGGTGCTGGCTAGCAACAGCTTTCAGTGCTGGCACTTTTCATCTCTGAGCAATTGCTCGACGTTTGCAATTTCTCAACTCGTGTCTACGAGAAGGAAAGAGAAAGACCGTGAGGTTTGGTGGGTGGAGAAGCGCAAAGCCCCAATGTTGCTGCGCCTGTGAAAGCGCTTCCAAGGAAGGGTGCTGGCTAGCAACAGCTTTCAGTGCTGGCACTTTTCATCTCTGAGCAATTGCTCGACGTTTGCAATCTCTCACCTGAGCTCTCTTTAGAGTGCGCGAGAGGATGAGCAGAAGATTAGGTGGCTAGAGAAGCCCAGAGCCCCAGTGTTCTTAGGGCTACAAAAGCGCTTCCAAGGAAGGGTGCTGGCTAGCAACAGCTTTCAGTGCTGGCACTTTTCATCTCTGAGCAATTGCTCGACCTTTGCAATTTCTCAACTCGTGTCTACGAGAAGGAAGGAGAATGACCGTGACGTTTGGTGGCTAGAGAAGCGCAAAGCCCCAGTGTTGCTGCGCCTGTGAAAGCGCTTCCAAGGAAGGGTGCTGGCTAGCAACAGCTTTCAGTGCTGGCACTTTTCATCTCTGAGCAATTGCTCGACGTTTGCAATTTCTCACCTGAGCTCTCTTTAGACTGCGCGAGAGGATGAGCAGAAGATTAGGTGGCTAGAGAAGCCCAGAGCCCCAGTGTTCTTAGGGCTACAAAAGCACTTCCAAGGAAGGTTGCTGGCTAGCAACAGCTTTCAGTGCTGGCACTTTTCATCTCTGAGCAATTGCTCGACGTTTGCAATTTCTCAGCTCGTGTCTACGGGACTTAGAGATAGTGACCGTGAAGTTTGGTGGCTAGAGAAGCGCAAAGCCCCAGTGTTGCTGCGCCTGTGAAAGCGCTTCCAAGGAAGGGTGCTGGCTAGCAACAGCTTTCAGTGCTGGCACTTTTCATCTCTGAGCAATTGCTCGACGTTTGCAATTTCTCACCTGAGCGCTCTTTAGAATGAGCGGGTGGATGAGCAGAAGATTAGGTGGCTAGAGAAGAGCAAAGCCCCAGTGTTCTTAGGGCTACAAAAGCGCTTCCAAGGAAGGGTGCTGGCTAGCAACAGCTTTCAGTACTGGCACTTTTCATCTCTGAGCAATTGCTCGACGTTTGCAATTTCTCAACATGTGTCTACGAGACGGAAAGAGATAGTGACCGTGACGTTTGGTGGGTAGATAAGCACAAAGCCCCACTGTTGCTGCGCCTGTGAAAGCGCTTCCGAGGAAGGCTGCTGGCTAGCCACAGCTTTCAGTGCTGGCACTTTTCATCTCTGAGCAATTGCTCGACGTTTGCAATTTCTCACCTGAGCTCTCTTTAGACTGCGCGAGAGGATGAGAAGAAGATTAGGTGGCTAGAGAAGCCCAGAGCCCCAGTGTTCTTAGGCCTACAAGAGCATTTCCAAGGAAGGGTGCTGGCTAGCAACAGCTTTCAGTGCTGGCACTTTTCATCTCTGAGCAATTGCTCGACGTTTGCAATTTCTCAGCTCGTGTCTACGAGACGGAGAGATAGTGATCGTGACGTTTGGTGTGTAGAGAAGCGTAAAGCCCCAGTGTTGCTGCGCCTGTGAAAGCGCTTCCAAGGAAGGGTGCTGGCTAGCAACAGCTTTCAGTGCTGGCACTTTTCATCTCTGAGCAATTGCTCGACCTTTGCAATCTCTCACCTGAGCTCTCTTTAGAGTGCGCGAGAGGATGAGCAGAAGATTAGGTGGCTAGAGAGCCCAGAGCCCCAGTGTTCTTAGGCCTACAAGAGCATTTCCAAGGAAGGGTGCTGGCTATCAACAGCTTTCAGTGCTGGCACTTTTCATCTCTGAGCAATTGCTCGACGTTTGCAGTTTCTCAACTCGTGTCTACGATTGGAGAGATAGTGACCGTGACGTTTGGTGGCTAGAGAAGCGCAAAGCCCCACTGTTGCTGCGCCTGTGAAAGCGCTTCCAAGGAAGGGTGCTGGCTAGCAACAGCTTTCAGTGCTGGCACTTTTCATCTCTGAGCAATTGCTGGACGTTTGCAATTTCTCACCTGAGCTCTCTTTAGACTGCGCGAGAGGATGAGCAGAAGATTAGGTGGCTAGAGAAGCCCAGAGCCCCACTGTTCTTAGGCCTACAAAAGCACTTCCAAGGAAGGGTGCTGGCTAGCAACAGCTTTCAGTGCTGGCACTTTTCATCTCTGAGCAATTTGTGGACATTTGCAGTTTCTCACCTGAGCTCTCTTTCGACTGCGCGAGAGGATGAGCAGAAGATTAGGTGGCTAGAGAAGCCCAGAGCCCCAGTGTTCTTAGGCCTACAAGAGCATTTCCAAGGAAGGGTGCTGGCCAGCAACAGCTTTCAGTGCTGGCACTTTTCATCTCTGAGCAATTACTCTACGTTTGCAATTTCTCAGCTCGTCTCTACGAGACGGAGAGATAGTGACCGTGACGTTTGGTGGCTAGAGAAGCGCAAAGCCCCAGTGTTGCTGCGCCTGTGAAAGCGCTTCCAAGGAAGGGTGCTGGCTAGCAACAGCTTTCAGTGCTGGCACTTTTCATCTCTGAGCAATTGCTCGACGTTTGCAATCTCTCACCTGAGCTCTCTTTAGAGTGCGCGAGAGGATGAGCAGAAGATTAGGTGGCTAGAGAAGCCCAGAGCCCCAGTGTTCTTAGGGCTACAAAAGCGCTTCCAAGGAAGGGTGCTGGCTAGCAACAGCTTTCAGTGCTGGCACTTTTCATCTCTGAGCAATTGCTCGACCTTTGCAATTTCTCAACTCGTGTCTACGAGAAGGAAGGAGAATGACCGTGACGTTTGGTGGCTAGAGAAGCGCAAAGCCCCAGTGTTGCTGCGCCTGTGAAAGCGCTTCCAAGGAAGGGTGCTGGCTAGCAACAGCTTTCAGTGCTGGCACTTTTCATCTCTGAGCAATTGCTGGACGTTTGCAATTTCTCACCTGAGCTCTCTTTCGACTGCGCGAGAGGATGAGCAGAAGATTAGGTGGCTAGAGAAGCCCAGAGCCCCACTGTTCTTAGGCCTACAAAAGCGCTTCCAAGGAAGGGTGCTGGCTAGCAACAGCTTTCAGTGCTGGCACTTTTCATCTCTGAGCAATTGCTCGACGTTTGCAATTTCTCAGCTCTTATCTACGAGACGGAAAGAGATAGTGACCGTGACGTTTGGTGGGTAGATAAGCACAAATCCCCACTGTTGCTGCGCCTGTGAAAGCGCTTCCGAGGAAGGCTGCTGGCTAGCCACAGCTTTCAGTGCTGGCACTTTTCATCTCTGAGCAATTGCTCGACGTTTGCAATTTCTCACCTGAGCTCTCTTTAGACTGCGCGAGAGGATGAGAAGAAGATTAGGTGGCTAGAGAAGCCCAGAGCCCCAGTGTTCTTAGGCCTACAAGAGCATTTCCAAGGAAGGGTGCTGGCCAGCAACAGCTTTCAGTGCTGGCACTTTTCATCTCTGAGCAATTGCTCGACGTTTGCAATTTCTCAGCTCGTGTCTACGAGACGGAGAGATAGTGACCGTGATGTTTGGTGTGTAGAGAAGCGCAAAGCCCCAGTGTTGCTGCGCCTGTGAAAGCGCTTCCAAGGAAGGGTGCTGGCTAGCAACAGCTTTCAGTGCTGGCACTTTTCATCTCTGAGCAATTTCTCGACCTTTGCAATCTCTCACCTGAGCTCTCTTTAGACTGTGCGAGAGGATGAGCAGAAGATTAGGTGGCTAGAGAGCCCAGAGCCCCAGTGTTCTTAGGGCTACAAGAGCATTTCCAAGGAAGGGTGCTGGCTAGCAACAGCTTTCAGTGCTGGCACTTTTCATCTCTGAGCAATTGCTCGACGTTTGCAGTTTCTCAACTCGTGTCTACGATTGGAGAGATAGTGACCGTGACGTTTGGTGGCTAGAGAAGCGCAAAGCCCCACTGTTGCTGCGCCTGTGAAAGCGCTTCCAAGGAAGGGTGCTGGCTAGCAACAGCTTTCAGTGCTGGCACTTTTCATCTCTGAGCAATTGCTGGACGTTTGCAATTTCTCACCTGAGCTCTCTTTAGACTGCGCGAGAGGATGAGCAGAAGATTAGGTGGCTAGAGAAGCCCAGAGCCCCACTGTTCTTAGGCCTACAAAAGCACTTCCAAGGAAGGGTGCTGGCTAGCAACAGCTTTCAGTGCTGGCACTTTTCATCTCTGAGCAATTGCTGGACATTTGCAGTTTCTCACCTGAGCTCTCTTTCGACTGCGCGAGAGGATGAGCAGAAAATTAGGTGGCTAGAGAAGCCCAGAGCCCCAGTGTTCTTAGGCCTACAAGAGCATTTCTAAGGAAGGGTGCTGGCCAGCAACAGCTTTCAGTGCTGGCACTTTTCATCTCTGAGCAATTACTCGACGTTTGCAATTTCTCAGCTCGTCTCTACGAGACGGAGAGATAGTGACCGTGACGTTTGGTGGGTAGAGAAGCGCAAAGCCCCAGTGTTGCTGCGCCTGTGAAAGCGCTTCCAAGGAAGGGTGCTGGCTAGCAACAGCTTTCAGTGCTGGCACTTTTCATCTCTGAGCAATTTGTGGACATTTGCAGTTTCTCACCTGAGCTCTCTTTCGACTGCGCGAGAGGATGAGCAGAAGATTAGGTGGCTAGAGAAGCCCACAGCCCCAGTGTTCTTAGGCCTACAAGAGCATTTCCAAGGAAGGGTGCTGGCCAGCAACAGCTTTCAGTGCTGGCACTTTTCATCTCTGAGCAATTACTCGACGTTTGCAATTTCTCAGCTCGTCTCTACGAGACGGAGAGATAGTGACCGTGACGTTTGGTGGGTAGAGAAGCGCAAAGCCCCAGTGTTGCTGCGCCTGTGAAAGCGCTTCCAAGGAAGGGTGCTGGCTAGCAACAGCTTTCAGTGCTGGCACTTTTCATCTCTGAGCAATTGCTCGACGTTTGCAATCTCTCACCTGAGCTCTCTTTAGAGTGCGCGAGAGGATGAGCAGAAGATTAGGTGGCTAGAGAAGCCCAGAGCCCCAGTGTTCTAAGGCCTACAAAAGCGCTTCCAAGGAAGGGTGCTGGCTAGCAACAGCTTTCAGTGCTGGCACTTTTCATCTCTGAGCAATTGCTCGACCTTTGCAATTTCTCAACTCGTGTCTACGAGAAGTCAGGAGAATGACCGTGATGTTTGGTGGCTAGAGAAGCGCAAAGCCCCAGTGTTGCTGCGCCTGTGAAAGCGCTTCCAAGGAAGGGTGCTGGCTAGCAACAGCTTTCAGTGCTGGCACTTTTCATCTCTGAGCAATTGCTGGACGTTTGCAATTTCTCACCTGAGCTCTCTTTCGACTGCGCGAGAGGATGAGCAGAAGATTAGGTGGCTAGAGAAGCCCAGAGCCCCAGTGTTCTTAGGCCTACAAAAGCGCTTCCAAGGAAGGGGGCTGGCTAGCAACAGCTTTCAGTGCTGGCACTTTTCATCTCTGAGCAATTGCTCGACGTTTGCAATTTCTCAGCTCGTGTCTACGGGACTTAGAGATAGTGACCGTGACGTTTGGTGGGTAGAGAAGCGCAAAGCCCCAGTGTTGCTGCGCCTGTGAAAGCGCTTCCAAGGAAGGGTGCTGGCTAGCAACAGCTTTCAGTGCTGGCACTTTTCATCTCTGAGCAATTTGTGGACATTTGCAGTTTCTCACCTGAGCTCTCTTTCGACTGCACGAGAGGATGAGCAGAAGATTAGGTGGCTAGAGAAGCCCAGAGCCCCACTGTTCTTAGGCCTACAAAAGCACTTCCAAGGAAGGGTGCTGGCTAGCAACAGCTTTCAGTGCTGGCACTTTTCATCTCTGAGCAATTTGTGGACATTTGCAGTTTCTCACCTGAGCTCTCTTTCGACTGCGCGAGAGGATGAGCAGAAGATTAGGTGGCTAGAGAAGCCCAGAGCCCCAGTTTTCTTAGGCCTACAAGAGCATTTCCAAGGAAGGGTGCTGGCCAGCAACAGCTTTCAGTACTGGCACTTTTCATCTCTGAGCAATTACTCGACGTTTGCAATTTCTCAGCTCGTCTCTACGAGACGGAGAGATAGTGACCGTGACGTTTGGTGGGTAGAGAAGCGCAAAGCCCCAGTGTTGCTGCGCCTGTGAAAGCGCTTCCAAGGAAGGGTGCTGGCTAGCAACAGCTTTCAGTGCTGGCACTTTTCATCTCTGAGCAATTGCTCGACGTTTGCAATCTCTCACCTGAGCTCTCTTTCGACTGCGCGAGAGGATGAGCAGAAGATTAGGTGGCTAGAGAAGCCCAGAGCCCCAGTGTTCTTAGGCCTACAAAAGCGCTTCCAAGGAAGGCTGCTGGCTAGCAACAGCTTTCAGTGCTGGCACTTTTCATCTCTGAGCAATTTGTGGACATTTGCAGTTTCTCACCTGAGCTCTCTTTCGACTGCGCGAGAGGATGAGCAGAAGATTAGGTGGCTAGAGAAGCCCAGAGCCCCAGTGTTCTTAGGCCTACAAAAGCGCTTCCAAGGAAGGGTGCTGGCTAGCAACAGCTTTCAGTGCTGGCACTTTTCATCTCTGAGCAATTTTTGGACATTTGCAATTTCTCACCTGAGCTCTCTTTAGACTGCGCGAGAGGATGAGCAGAAGATTAGGTGGCTAGAGAAGCCCAGAGCCCCACTGTTCTAAGGCCTACAAAAGCGCTTCCAAGGAAGGGTGCTGGCTAGCAACAGCTTTCAGTGCTGGCACTTTTCAACTCTGAGCAATTGCTCGACGTTTGCAATTTCTCAGCTCGTCTCTACGAGAAGGAAAGAGAAAGACCGTGATGTTTGGTGGCTAGAGAAGCGCAAAGCCCCAATGTTGCTGCGCCTGTGAAAGCGCTTCCAAGGAAGGGTGCTGGCTAGCAACAGCTTTCAGTGCTGGCACTTTTCATCTCTGAGCAATTGCTCGACGTTTGCAATCTCTCACCTGAGCTCTCTTTAGAGTGCGCGAGAGGATGAGCAAAAGATTAGGTGGCTAGAGAAGCACAGAGCCCCAGTGGTCTTAGGCCTACAAGAGCATTTCCAAGGAAGGGTGCTGGCCAGCAACAGCTTTCAGTGCTGGCACTTTTCATCTCTGAGCAATTGCTCGACGTTTGCAATTTCTCAGCTCGTGTCTACGAGACGGTGAGATAGTGACCGTAACGTTTGGTGGCTAGAGAAGCGCAAAGCCCCAGTGTTGCTGCGCCTGTGAAAGCGCTTCCAAGGAAGGGTGCTGGCTAGCAACAGCTTTCGGTGTTGGCACTTTTCATCTCTGAGCAATAGCTCGACCTTTGCAATCTCTCACCTGAGCTCTCTTTAGAGTGCGCGAGAGGATGAGCAGAAGATTAGGTGGCTAGAGAAGCCCAGAGCCCCAGTGGTCTTAGGCCTACAAGAGCATTTCCAAGGAAGGGTGCTGGCTAGCAACAGCTTTCAGTGCTGGCACTTTTCATCTCTGAGCAATTTGTGGACGTTTGCAATTTCTCACCTGAGCTCTCTTTCGACTGCGCGAGAGGATGACCAGAAGATTAGGTGGCTAGAGAAGCCCAGAGCCCCGGTGTTCTTAGGCCTACAAAAGCGCTTCCAAGGAAGGGTGCTGGCTAGCAACAGCTTTCTGTGCTGGCACTTTTCATCTCTGAGCAATTGCTGGACGTTTGCAATTTCTCACCTGAGCTCTCTTTAGACTGCGCGAGAGGATGAGCAGAAGATTAGGTGGCTAGAGAAGCCCAGAGCCCCACTGTTCTTAGGCCTACAAAAGCGCTTCCAAGGAAGGGTGCTGGCTAGCAACAGCTTTCAGTGCTGGCACTTTTCATCTCTGAGCAATTTTTGGACATTTGCAATTTCTCACCTGAGCTCTCTTTAGACTGCGCGAGAGGATGAGCAGAAGATTAGGTGGCTAGAGAAGCGCAAAGCCCCAGGGTTCTAAGGCCTACAAAAGCGCTTCCAAGGAAGGGTGCTGGCTAGCAACAGCTTTCAGTGCTGGCACTTTTCATCTCTGAGCAATTGCTCGACGTTTGCAATTTCTCAGCTCGTCTCTACGAGAAGGAAAGAGAAAGACCGTGAGGTTTGGTGGCTAGAGAAGCGCAAAGCCCCAATGTTGCTGCGCCTGTGAAAGCGCTTCCAAGGAAGGGTGCTGGCTAGCAACAGCTTTCAGTGCTGGCACTTTTCATCTCTGAGCAATTGCTCGACGTTTGCAATCTCTCACCTGAGCTCTCTTTAGACTGCGCGAGAGGATGAGCAAAAGATTAGGTGGCTAGAGAAGCCCAGAGCCCCAGTGGTCTTAGGCCTACAAGAGCATTTCCAAGGAAGGGTGCTGGCCAGCAACAGCTTTCAGTGCTGGCACTTTTCATCTCTGAGCAATTGCTCGACGTTTGCAATTTCTCAGCTCGTGTCTACGAGACGGAGAGATAGTGACCGTGACGTTTGGTGGCTAGAGAAGCACAAAGCCCCAGTGTTGCTGCGCCTGTGAAAGCGCTTCCAAGGAAGGGTGCTGGCTAGCAACAGCTTTCGGTGTTGGCACTTTTCATCTCTGAGCAATAGCTCGACCTTTGCAATCTCTCACCTGAGCTCTCTTTAGAGTGCGCGAGAGGATGAGCAGAAGATTAGGTGGCTAGAGAAGAGCAAAGCCCCAGTGTTCTTAGGCCTACAAAAGCGCTTCCAAGGAAGGGTGCTGGCTAGCAACAGCTTTCAGTGCTGCCACTTTTCATCTCTGAGCAATTGCTCGACGTTTGCAATTTCTCAACACGTGTCTACGAGACGGAAAGAGATAGTGACCGTGACGTTTGGTGGGTAGATAAGCAAAAAGCCCCACTGTTGCTGCGCCTGTGAAAGCGCTTCCAAGGAAGGGTGCTGGCTAGCCACACCTTTCAGTGCTGGCACTTTTCATCTCTGAGCAATTGCTCGACGTTTGCAATTTCTCACCTGAGCTCTCTTTAGAGTGCGCGAGAGGATGAGCAGAAGATTAGGTGGCTAGAGAAGCCCAGAGCCCCAGTGGTCTTAGGCCTACAAGAGCATTTCCAAGGAAGGGTGCTGGCTAGCAACAGCTTTCAGTGCTGGCACTTTTCATCTCTGAGCAATTTGTGGACGTTTGCAATTTCTCACCTGAGCTCTCTTTCGACTGCGCGAGAGGATGAGCAGAAGATTAGGTGGCTAGAGAAGCCCAGAGCCCCAGTGTTCTTAGGGCTACAAAAGCGCTTCCAAGGAAGGGTGCTGGCTAGCAACAGCTTTCAGTGCTGGCTCTTTTCATCTCTGAGCAATTGCTGGACGTTTGCAATTTCTCACCTGAGCTCTCTTTAGACTGCGCGAGAGGATGAGCAGAAGATTAGATGGCTAGAGAAGCCCAGAGCCCCAGTGTTCTTAGGGCTACAAAAGCGCTTCCAAGGAAGGGTGCTGGCTAGCAACAGCTTTCAGTGCTGGCACTTTTCATCTCTGAGCAATTTTTGGACATTTGCAATTTCTCACCTGAGCTCTCTTTAGACTGCGCGAGAGGATGAGCAGAAGATTAGGTGGCTAGAGAAGCCCAGAGCCCCAGTGTTCTAAGGCCTACAAAAGCGCTTCCAAGGAAGGGTGCTGGCTAGCAACAGCTTTCAGTGCTGGCACTTTTCATCTCTGAGCAATTGCTCGACGTTTGCAATTTCTCAGCTAGTCTCTACGAGAAGGAAAGAGAAAGACCGTGAGGTTTGGTGGTTAGAGAAGCGCAAAGCCCCAATGTTGCTGCGCCTGTGAAAGCGCTTCCAAGGAAGGGTGCTGGCTAGCAACAGCTTTCAGTGCTGGCACTTTTCATCTCTGAGCAATTGCTCGATGTTTGCAATCTCTCACCTGAGCTCTCTTTCGACTGCGCGAGAGGATGAGCAGAAGATTAGGTGGCTAGAGAAGCCCAGAGCCCCAGTGTTCTTAGGCCTACAAAAGCGCTTCCAAGGAAGGGTGCTGGCTAGCAACAGCTTTCAGTGCTGGCACTTTTCATCTCTGAGCAATTGCTCGACCTTTGCAATTTCTCAACTCGTGTCTACGAGAAGGAAGGAGAATGACCGTGACGTTTGGTGGGTAGAGAAGCGCAAAGCCCCAGTGGTCTTAGGCCTACAAGAGCATTTCCAAGGAAGTGTGCTGGCTAGCAACAGCTTTCAGTGCTGGCACTTTTCATCTCTGAGCAATTGCTCGACGTTTGCAATTTCTCACCTGAGCGCTCTTTAGACTGCGCGAGAGGATGAGCAGAAGATTAGGTGGCTAGAGAAGAGCAAAGCCCCAGTGTTCTTAGGGCTACAAAAGCGCTTCCAAGGAAGGGTGCTGGCTAGCAACAGCTTTCAGTACTGGCACTTTTCATCTCTGAGCAATTGCTCGACGTTTGCAATTTCTCAGCTCTTATCTACGAGACGGAAAGAGATAGTGACCGTGACGTTTGGTGGGTAGATAAGCAAAAAGCCCCACTGTTGCTGCGCCTGTGAAAGCGCTTCCAAGGAAGGGTGCTGGCTAGCCACACCTTTCAGTGCTGGCACTTTTCATCTCTGAGCAATTGCTCGACGTTTGCAATTTCTCCCCTGAGCTCTCTTTAGAGTGCGCGAGAGGATGAGCAGAAGATTAGGTGGCTAGAGAAGCCCAGAGCCCCAGTGTTCTTAGGCCTACAAGAGCATTTCCAAGGAAGGGTGCTGGCCAGCAACAGCTTTCAGTGCTGGCACTTTTCATCTCTGAGCAATTGCTAGACGTTTGCAATTTCTCAGCTCGTGTCTACGAGACGGAGAGAGTGTGACCGTGATGTTTGGTGGCTAGAGAAGCGCAAAGCCCCAGTGTTGCTGCGCCTGTGAAAGCGCTTCCAAGGAAGGGTGCTGGCTAGCAACAGCTTTCGGTGTTGGCACTTTTCATCTCTGAGCAATTGCTCGACGTTTGCAATTTCTCACCTGAGCTCTCTTTAGACTGCGCAAGAGGATGAGCAGAAGAGTAGGTGGCTAGAGAAGCCCAGAGCCCCACTGTTCTTAGGCCTACAAAAGCGCTTCCAAGGAAGGGTGCTGGCTAGCAACAGCTTTCAGTGCTGGCACTTTTCATCTCTGAGCAATTTGTGGACATTTGCAGTTTCTCACCTGAGCTCTCTTTCGACTGCGCGAGAGGATGAGCAGAAGATTAGGTGGCTAGGGAAGCCCAGAGCCCCAGTGTTCTTAGGCCTACAAAAGCGCTTCCAAGGAAGGGTGCTGGCTAGCAACAGCTTTCAGTGCTGGCACTTTTCATCTCTGAGCAATTTTTGGACATTTGCAATTTCTCACCTGAGCTCTCTTTAGACTGCGCGAGAGGATGAGCAGAAGATTAGGTGGCTAGAGAAGCCCAGAGCCCCAGTGTTCTAAGGCCTACAAAAGCGCTTCCAAGGAAGGGTGCTGGCTAGCAACAGCTTTCAGTGCTGGCACTTTTCATCTCTGAGCAATTGCTCGACCTTTGCAATTTCTCAACTCGTGTCTACGAGAAGGAAGGAGAATGACCGTGATGTTTGGTGGCTAGAGAAGCGCAAAGCCCCAGTGTTGCTGCGCCTGTGAAAGCGCTTCCAAGGAAGGGTGCTGGCTAGCAACAGCTTTCAGTGCTGGCACTTTTCATCTCTGAGCAATTACTCGACGTTTGCAATTTCTCACCTGAGCGCTCTTTAGAATGAGCGGGAGGATGAGCAGAAGATTAGGTGGCTAGAGAAGAGCAAAGCCCCAGTGTTCTTAGGGCTACAAAAGCGCTTCCAAGGAAGGGTGCTGGCTAGCAACAGCTTTCAGTACTGGCACTTTTCATCTCTGAGCAATTGTTCGACGTTTGCAATTTCTCAACACGTGTCTACGAGACGGAAAGAGATAGTGACCGTGACGTTTGGTGGGTAGATAAGCACAAAGCCCCACTGTTGCTGCGCCTGTGAAAGCGCTTCCAAGGAAGGGTGCTGGCTAGCCACACCTTTCAGTGCTGGCACTTTTCATCTCTGAGCAATTGCTCGACCTTTGCAATTTCTCACCTGAGCTCTCTTTAGAGTGCGCGAGAGGATGAGCAGAAGATTAGGTGGCTAGAGAAGCCCAGAGCCCCAGTGTTCTTAGGCCTACAAGAGCATTTCCAAGGAAGGGTGCTGGCCAGCAACAGCTTTCAGTGCTGGCACTTTTCATCTCTGAGCAATTGCTAGACGTTTGCAATTTCTCAGCTCGTCTCTACGAGACAGAGAGATAGTGACCGTGATGTTTGGTGGGTAGAGAAGCACAAAGCCCCAGTGTTGCTGCGCCTGTGAAAGCGCTTCCAAGTAAGGGTGCTGGCTAGCAACAGCTTTCAGTGCTGGCACTTTTCATCTCTGAGCAATTGCTGGACGTTTGCAATTTCTCACCTGAGCTCTCTTTAGAGTGCGCAAGAGGATGAGCAGAAGATTAGGTGGCTAGAGAAGCCCAGAGCCCCACTGTTCTTAGGCCTACAAAAGCGCTTCCAAGGAAGGGTGCTGGCTAGCAACAGCTTTCAGTGCTGGCACTTTTCATCTCTGAGCAATTTGTGGACATTTGCAGTTTCTCACCTGAGCTCTCTTTAGAGTGCGCGAGAGGATGAGCAGAATATTAGGTGGCTAGAGAAGCCCAGAGCCCCAGTGTTCTTAGGCCTACAAAAGCGCTTCCAAGGAAGGGTGCTGGCTAGCAACAGCTTTCAGTGCTGGCTCTTTTCATCTCTGAGCAATTGCTCGACGTTTGCAATTTCTCACCTGAGCTCTCTTTAGACTGCGCGAGAGGATGAGCAGAAGATTAGATGGCTAGGGAAGCCCAGAGCCCCAGTGTTCTTAGGCCTACAAAAGCGCTTCCAAGGAAGGGTGCTGGCTAGCAACAGCTTTCAGTGCTGGCACTTTTCATCTCTGAGCAATTGCTCGATGTTTGCAATCTCTCACCTGAGCTCTCTTTCGACTGCGCGAGAGGATGAGCAGAAGATTAGGTGGCTAGAGAAGCACAGAGCCCCAGTGTTCTTAGGCCTACAAAAGCGCTTCCAAGGAAGGGTGCTGGCTAGCAACAGCTTTCAGTACTGGCACTTTTCATCTCTGAGCAATTGCTCGACGTTTGCAATTTCTCAATTCGTGTCTACGAGACGGAAATAGATAGTGACCGTGAAGTTTGGTGGGTAGAGAAGCACAAAGCCCCAGTGTTGCTGCGCCTGTGAAAGCGCTTCCAAGGAAGGGTGCTGGCTAGCCACAGCTTTCAGTGCTGGCACTTTTCATCTCTGAGCAATTGCTGGATGTTTGCAATCTCTCACCTGAGCTCTCTTTAGAGTGCGCGAGAGGATGAGCAGAAGATTAGGTGGCTAGAGAAGCACAGAGCCCCAGTGTTCTTAGGCCTACAAAAGCGCTTCCAAGGAAGGGTGCTGGCTAGCAACAGCTTTCAGTACTGGCACTTTTCATCTCTGAGCAATTGCTCGACGTTTGCAATTTCTCAATTCGTGTCTACGAGACGGAAAGAGATAGTGACCGTGATGTTTGGTGGCTAGAGAAGCGCAAAGCCCCAGTGTTGCTGCGCCTGTGAAAGCGCTTCCAAGGAAGGGTGCTGGCTAGCAAGAGCTTTCAGTGCTGGCACTTTTCATCTCTGAGCAATTGCTCGACGTTTGCAATTTCTCACCTGAGCTCTCTTTAGACTGCGCGAGAGGATGAGCAGAAGATTAGGTGGCTAGAGAAGCCCAGAGCCCCAGTGTTCTTAGGCCTACAAGAGCATTTCCAAGGAAGGGTGCTGGCCAGCAACAGCTTTCAGTGCTGCCACTTTTCATCTCTGAGCAATTGCTCGACGTTTGCAATTTCTCAGCTCGTGTCTACGAGACGGAGAGATAGTGACCGTGACGTTTGGTGGCTAGAGAAGCGCAAAGCCCCAGTGTTGCTGCGCCTGTGAAAGCGCTTCCAAGGAAGGGTGCTGGCTAGCCACAGCTTTCGGTGTTGGCACTTTTCATCTCTGAGCAATTGCTCGACCTTTGCAATCTCTCACCTGAGCTCTCTTTAGACTGCGCGAGAGGCTGAGCAGAAGATTAGGTGGCTAGAGAAGCCCAGAGCCCCAGTGTTCTTAGGCCTACAAGAGCATTTCCAAGGAAGGGTGCTGGCTAGCAACAGCTTTCAGTGCTGGCACTTTTCATCTCTGAGCAATTGCTCGACGTTTGCAATTTCTCAGCTCGTGTCTACGAGACGGAAATAGAATGACCGTGATGTTTGGTGGCTAGAGAAGCGCAAAGCCCCAGTGTTGCTGCGCCTGTGAAAGCGCTTCCAAGGAAGGGTGCTGGCTAGCAAGAGCTTTCAGTGCTGGCACTTTTCATCTCTGAGCAATTGCTGGACATTTGCAGTTTCTCACCTGAGCTCTCTTTCGACTGCGCGAGAGGATGAGCAGAAGATTAGGTGGCTAGAGAAGCCCAGAGCCCCAGTGTTCTTAGGCCTACAAAAGCGCTTCCAAGGAAGGGTGCTGGCTAGCAACAGCTTTCAGTGCTGGCTCTTTTCATCTCTGAGCAATTGCTCGACGTTTGCAATTTCTCACCTGAGCTCTCTTTAGACTGCGCGAGAGGATGAGCAGAAGATTAGATGGCTAGGGAAGCCCAGAGCCCCAGTGTTCTTAGGGCTACAAAAGCGCTTCCAAGGAAGGGTGCTGGCTAGCAACAGCTTTCAGTGCTGGCACTTTTCATCTCTGAGCAATTTTTGGACATTTGCAATTTCTCACCTGAGCTCTCTTTAGACTGCGCGAGAGGATGAGCAGAAGATTAGGTGGCTAGAGAAGCGCAAAGCCCCAGTGTTCTAAGGCCTACAAAAGCGCTTCCAAGGAAGGGTGCTGGCTAGCAACAGCTTTCAGTGCTGGCACTTTTCATCTCTGAGCAATTGCTCGACGTTTGCAATTTCTCAGCTCGTCTCTACGAGAAGGAAAGAGAAAGACCGTGAGGTTTGGTGGCTAGAGAAGCGCAAAGCCCCAATGTTGCTGCGCCTGTGAAAGCGCTTCCAAGGAAGGGTGCTGGCTAGCCACAGCTTTCAGTGCTGGCACTTTTCATCTCTGAGCAATTGCTCGATGTTTGCAATCTCTCACCTGAGCTCTCTTTCGACTGCGCGAGAGGATGAGCAGAAGATTAGGTGGCTAGAGAAGCACAGAGCCCCAGTGTTCTTAGGCCTACAAAAGCGCTTCCAAGGAAGGGTGCTGGCTAGCAACAGCTTTCAGTACTGGCACTTTTCATCTCTGAGCAATTGCTCGACGTTTGCAATTTCTCAACACGTGTCTATGAGACGGAAATAGATAGTGACCGTGAAGTTTGGTGGGTAGAGAAGCACAAAGCCCCAGTGTTGCTGCGCCTGTGAAAGCGCTTCCAAGGAAGGGTGCTGGCTAGCCACAGCTTTCAGTGCTGGCACTTTTCATCTCTGAGCAATTGCTCGATGTTTGCAATTTCTCACCTGAGCTCTCTTTAGACTGCGCGAGAGGATGAGCAGAAGATTAGGTGGCTAGAGAAGCACAGAGCCCCAGTGTTCTTAGGCCTACAAAAGCGCTTCCAAGGAAGGGTGCTGGCTAGCAACAGCTTTCAGTACTGGCACTTTTCATCTCTGAGCAATTGCTCGACGTTTGCAATTTCTCAATTCGTGTCTACGAGACGGAAAGAGATAGTGACCGTGATGTTTGGTGGCTAGAGAAGCACAAAGCCCCAGTGTTGCTGCGCCTGTGAAAGCGCTTCCAAGGAAGGGTGCTGGCTAGCCACAGCTTTCAGTGCTGGCACTTTTCATCTCTGAGCAATTGCTCGACGTTTGCAATTTCTCACCTGAGCTCTCTTTAGACTGCGCGAGAGGATGAGCAGAAGATTAGGTGGCTAGAGAAGCCCAGAGCCCCAGTGTTCTTAGGCCTACAAGAGCATTTCCAAGGAAGGGTGCTGGCCAGCAACAGCTTTCAGTGCTGCCACTTTTCATCTCTGAGCAATTGCTCGACGTTTGCAATTTCTCAGCTCGTGTCTACGAGACGGAGAGATAGTGACCGTGACGTTTGGTGGCTAGAGAAGCGCAAAGCCCCAGTGTTGCTGTGCCTGTGAAAGCGCTTCCAAGGAAGGGTGCTGGCTAGCCACAGCTTTCGGTGTTGGCACTTTTCATCTCTGAGCAATTGCTCGACCTTTGCAATCTCTCACCTGAGCTCTCTTTAGACTGCGCGAGAGGCTGAGCAGAAGATTAGGTGGCTAGAGAAGCCCAGAGCCCCAGTGTTCTTAGGCCTACAAGAGCATTTCCAAGGAAGGGTGCTGGCTAGCAACAGCTTTCAGTGCTGGCACTTTTCATCTCTGAGCAATTGCTCGACGTTTGCAATTTCTCAGCTCGTGTCTACGAGACTGAAATAGAATGACCGTGATGTTTGGTGGCTAGAGAAGCGCAAAGCCCCAGTGTTGCTGCGCCTGTGAAAGCGCTTCCAAGGAAGGGTGCTGGCTAGCAAGAGCTTTCAGTGCTGGCACTTTTCATCTCTGAGCAATTGCTGGACATTTGCAGTTTCTCACCTGAGCTCTCTTTCGACTGCGCGAGAGGATGAGCAGAAGATTAGGTGGCTAGAGAAGCCCAGAGCCCCAGTGTTCTTAGGGCTACAAAAGCGCTTCCAAGGAAGGGTGCTGGCTAGCAAGAGCTTTCAGTGCTGGCTCTTTTCATCTCTGAGCAATTGCTGGACGTTTGCAATTTCTCACCTTAGCTCTCTTTAGACTGCGCGAGAGGATGAGCAGAAGATTAGGTGGCTAGAGAAGCCCAGAGCCCCAGTGTTCTTAGGGCTACAAAAGCGCTTCCAAGGAAGGGTGCTGGCTAGCAACAGCTTTCAGTGCTGGCACTTTTCATCTCTGAGCAATTGCTCGACGTTTGCAATTTCTCTCCTGAGCTCTCTTTAGACTGCGCCAGAGGATGAGCAGAAGATTAGGTGGCTAGAGAAGCGCAAAGCCCCAGTGTTCTAAGGCCTACAAAAGCGCTTCCAAGGAAGGGTGCTGGCTAGCAACAGCTTTCAGTGCTGGCACTTTTCATCTCTGAGCAATTGCTGGACGTTTGCAATTTCTCAGCTCGTGTCTACGAGAAGGAAAGAGAAAGACCGTGAGGTTTGGTGGCTAGAGAAGCGCAAAGCCCCAGTGTTGCTGCGCCTGTGAAAGCGCTTCCAAGGAAGGGTGCTGGCTAGCAAGAGCTTTCAGTGTTGGCACTTTTCATCTCTGAGCAATTGCTCGACCTTTGCAATTTCTCACCTGAGCGCTCTTTTGAATGAGCGGGAGGATGAGCAGAAGATTAGGTGGCTAGAGAAGAGCAAAGCCCCAGTGTTCTTAGGGCTACAAAAGCGTTTCCAAGGAAGGGTGCTGGCTAGCAACAGCTTTCAGTACTGGCACTTTTCATCTCTGAGCAATTGCTCGACGTTTGCAATTTCTCAGCTCGTGTCTATGAGACGGAAAGAGCTAGTGACCGTGACGTTTGGTGGGTAGAGAAGCACAAAGCCCCAGTGTTGCTGCGCCTGTGAAAGCGCTTCCAAGGAAGGGTGCTGGCTAGCCACAGCTTTCAGTGCTGGCACTTTTCATCTCTGAGCAATTGCTGGACATTTGCAGTTTCTCACCTGAGCTCTCTTTCGACTGCGCGAGAGGATGAGCAGAAGATTAGGTGGCTAGAGAAGCCCAGAGCCCCACTGTTCTTAGGCCTACAAAAGCGCTTCCAAGGAAGGGTGCTGGCTAGCAACAGCTTTCAGTGCTGGCTCTTTTCATCTCTGAGCAATTGCTGGACGTTTGCAATTTCTCGCCTTAGCTCTCTTTAGACTGCGCGAGAGGATGAGCAGAAGATTAGGTGGCTAGAGAAACCCAGAGCCCCACTGTTCTAAGGCCTACAAAAGCGCTTCCAAGGAAGGGTGCTGGCTAGCAACAGCTTTCAGTGCTGGCTCTTTTCATCTCTGAGCAATTGCTCGATGTTTGCAATTTCTCACCTGAGCTCTCTTTAGACTGCGCGAGAGGATGAGCAGAAGATTAGGTGGCTAGAGAAGCCCAGAGCCCCAGTGTTCTCAGGGCTACAAAAGCACTTCCAAGGAAGGCTGCTGGCTAGCAACAGCTTTCAGTGCTGGCACTTTTCATCTCTGAGCAATTGCTCGACGTTTGCAATTTCTCAACTCGTGTCTACGAGACGGAAAGAGAAGGACCGTGACGTTTGGTGGCTAGAGAAGCGCAAAGCCCCAGTGTTGCTGCGCCTGTGAAAGCGCTTCCAAGGAAGGGTGCTGGCTAGCAACAGCTTTCAGTGCTGGCACTTTTCATCTCTGAGCAATTGCTCGACGTTTGCAATTTCTCACCTGAGCTCTCTTTAGACTGCGCGAGAGGATGAGCAGAAGATTAGATGGCTACAGAAGCCTAGAGCCCCAGTGTTCTTAGGCCTACAAAAGCGCTTCCAAGGAAGGGTGCTGGCTAGCAACAGCTTTCAGTGCTGGCACTTTTCATCTCTGAGCAATTGCTCGACGTTTGCAATTTCTCACCTGAGCTCTCTTTAGACTGCATGAGAGGATGAGCAGAAGATTAGGTGGCTAGAGAAGCTTAGAGCCCCAGTGTTCTTAGGCCTACAAAAGCACTTCCAAGGAAGGGTGCTGGCTAGCAACAGCTTTCAGTGCTGGCACTTTTCATCTCTGAGCAATTGCTCGACGTTTGCAATTTCTCAGCTCGTGTCTACGGGACTTAAAGATAGTGACCGTGACGTTTGGTGAGTAGAGAAGCGCAAAGCCCCAGTGTTGCTGCACCTGTGAAAGCGCTTCCAAGGAAGGGTGCTGGCTAGCAACAGCTTTCAGTGCTGGCACTTTTCATCTCTGAGCAATTGCTCGACGTTTGCAATTTCTCACCTGAGCTCTCTTTAGACTGCGCGAGAGGATGAGCAGAAGAGTCGGTGGCTAGAGAAGCCCAGAGCCCCAGTGTTCTTAGGCCTACAAAAGCGCTTCCAAGGAAGGGTGCTGGCTAGCAAGAGCTTTCAGTGCTGGCACTTTTCATCTCTGAGCAATTGTTCGACATTTGCAATTTCTCACCTGAGCTCTCTTTAGACTGCGCGAGAGGATGAGCAGAAGATTAGGTGGCTAGAGAAGCCCAGAGCCCCAGTGTTGTTAGGGCTACAAAAGCACTTCCAAGGAAGGGTGCTGGCTAGCAACAGCTTTCAGTGCTGCCACTTTTCATCTCTGAGCAATTGCTCGACGTTTGCAATTTCTCAGCTCGTGTCTACGGGACTTAAAGATAGTGACCGTGACGTTTGGTGGCTAGAGAAGCGCAAAGCCCCAGTGTTGCTGCGCCTGTGAAAGCGCTTCCAAGGAAGTGTGCTGGCTAGCAACAGCTTTCAGTGCTGGCACTTTTCATCTCTGAGCAATTGCTCGACGTTTGCAATTTCTCACCTGAGCTCTCTTTAGACTGCGCGAGAGGATGAGCAGAAGATGAGGTGGCTAGAGAAGCCCAGAGCCCCAGTGTTCTTAGGGCTACAAAAGCGCTTCCAAGGAAGGGTGCTGGCTAGCAACAGCTTTCAGTGCTGGCACTTTTCATCTCTGAGCAATTGCTCGACGTTTGCAATTTCTCACCTGAGCTCTCTTTCGACTGCGCGAGAGGATGAGCAGAAGATTAGATGGCTAGAGAAGCCCAGAGCCCCAGTGTTCTTAGGCCTACAAAAGCGCTTCCAAGGAAGGGTGCTGGCTAGCAACAGCTTTCAGTGCTGGCACTTTTCATCTCTGAGCAATTGCTCGACGTTTGCAATTTCTCAACTCGTGTCTACGAGACAGAAAGAGAATGACCGTGACGTTTGGTGGGTAGAGAAGTGCAAAGCCCCAGTGTTGCTGTGCCTGTGAAAGCGCTTCCAAGGAAGGGTGCTGGCTAGCAACAGCTTTCAGTGCTGGCTCTTTTCATCTCTGAGCAATTGCTCGACGTTTGCAATTTCTCACCTGAGCTCTCTTTAGAGTGCGCGAGAGGATGAGCAGAATATTAGGTGGCTAGAGAAGCCCAGAGCCCCAGTGTTCTTAGGGCTACAAAAGCGCTTCCAAGGAAGGGTGCTGGCTAGCAACAGCTTTCAGTGCTGGCACTTTTCATCTCTGATCAATTGCTGGACGATTGCAATTTCTCACCTGAGCTCTCTTTCGACTGCGCGAGAGGATGAGCAGAAGATTAGGTGGCTAGAGAAGCGCAAAGTCCCAGTGTTCTTAGGGCTACAAAAGCGCTTCCAAGGAAGGGTGCTGGCTAGCAACAGCTTTCAGTGCTGGCTCTTTTCATCTCTGAGCAATTGCTCGACGTTTGCAATTTCTCACCTGAGCTCTCTTTAGAGTGCGCGAGAGGATGAGCAGAAGAGTCGGTGGCTAGAGAAGCCCAGAGCCCCAGTGTTCTTAGGCCTACAAAAGCGCTTCCAAGGAAGGGTGCTGGCTAGCAACAGCTTTCAGTGCTGGCACTTTTCATCTCTGAGCAATTGCTCGACGTTTGCAATCTCTCACCTCAGCTCTCTTTAGACTGCGCAAGAGGATGAGCAGAAGATGAGGTGGCTAGAGAAGCCCAGAGCCCCAGTGTTCTCAGGGCTACAAAAGCGCTTCCAAGGAAGGGTGCTGGCTAGCAACAGCTTTCAGTGCTGGCACTTTTCATCTCTGAGCAATTGCTCGACGTTTGCAATCTCTCACCTCAGCTCTCTTTAGAGTGCGCGAGAGGATGAGCAGAAGAGTAGGTGGCTAGAGAAGCCCAGAGCCCCAGTGTTCTTAGGGCTACAAAAGCGCTTCCAAGGAAGGGTGCTGGCTAGCAACAGCTTTCAGTGCTGGCACTTTTCATCTCTGAGCAATTGCTCGACGTTTGCAATTTCTCACCTGAGCTCTCTTTAGAGTGCGCGAGAGGATGAGCAGAAGATTAGGTGGCTAGAGAAGCCCAGAGCCCCAGCGTTCTTAGGCCTACAAAAGCGCTTCCAAGGAAGGGTGCTGGCTAGCAACAGCTTTCAGTGCTGGCACTTTTCATCTCTGAGCAATTTTTGGACATTTGCAATTTCTCACCTGAGCTCTCTTTAGACTGCGCGAGAGGATGAGCAGAAGATTAGGTGGCTAGAGAAGCCCAGAGCCCCAGTGTTCTTAGGGCTACAAAAGCGCTTCCAAGGAAGGGTGCTGGCTAGCAACAGCTTTCAGTGCTGGCTCTTTTCATCTCTGAGCAATTGCTCGACGTTTGCAATTTCTCCCCTGAGCTCTCTTTAGAGTGCGCGAGAGGATGAGCAGAAGAGTCGGTGGCTAGAGAAGCCCAGAGCCCCAGTGTTCTTAGGCCTACAAAAGCGCTTCCAAGGAAGGGTGCTGGCTAGCAACAGCTTTCAGTGCTGGCACTTTTCATCTCTGAGCAATTGCTCGACGTTTGCAATCTCTCACCTCAGCTCTCTTTAGACTGCGCAAGAGGATGAGCAGAAGATGAGGTGGCTAGAGAAGCCCAGAGCCCCAGTGTTCTCAGGGCTACAAAAGCGCTTCCAAGGAAGGGTGCTGGCTAGCAACAGCTTTCAGTGCTGGCACTTTTCATCTCTGAGCAATTGCTCGACGTTTGCAATCTCTCACCTCAGCTCTCTTTAGAGTGCGCGAGAGGATGAGCAGAAGAGTAGGTGGCTAGAGAAGCCCAGAGCCCCAGTGTTCTTAGGGCTACAAAAGCGCTTCCAAGGAAGGGTGCTGGCTAGCAACAGCTTTCAGTGCTGGCACTTTTCATCTCTGAGCAATTGCTCGACGTTTGCAATTTCTCACCTGAGCTCTCTTTAGAGTGCGCGAGAGGATGAGCAGAAGATTAGGTGGCTAGAGAAGCCCAGAGCCCCAGCGTTCTTAGGCCTACAAAAGCGCTTCCAAGGAAGGGTGCTGGCTAGCAACAGCTTTCAGTGCTGGCACTTTTCATCTCTGAGCAATTTTTGGACATTTGCAATTTCTCACCTGAGCTCTCTTTAGACTGCGCGAGAGGATGAGCAGAAGAT
Source organism: Sarcoramphus papa (assembly GCA_037962945.1). Taxonomy (NCBI): domain Eukaryota; kingdom Metazoa; phylum Chordata; class Aves; order Accipitriformes; family Cathartidae; genus Sarcoramphus; species Sarcoramphus papa. Next base: position 98,607,438 of record CM075586.1, read on the forward strand.
TAGGTGGCTAGAGAAGCCCAGAGCCCCAGTGTTCTTAGGCCTACAAAAGCGCTTCCAAGGAAGGGTGCTGGCTAGCAACAGCTTTCAGTGCTGGCTCTTTTCATCTCTGAGCAATTGCTCGACGTTTGCAATTTCTCACCTGAGCTCTCTTTAGACTGCGCGAGAGGATGAGCAGAAGATTAGGTGGCTAGAGAAGCCCAGAGCCCCAGTGTTCTAAGGCCTACAAAAGCGCTTCCAAGGAAGGGTGCTGGCTAGCAACAGCTTTCAGTGCTGGCACTTTTCATCTCTGAGCAATTGCTCGACGTTTGCAATTTCTCACCTGAGATCTCTTTAGAGTGCGCGAGAGGATGAGCAGAAGAGTAGGTGGCTAGAGAAGCCCAGAGCCCCAGTGTTCTTAGGGCTACAAAAGCGCTTCCAAGGAAGGGTGCTGGCTAGCAACAGCTTTCAGTGCTGGCACTTTTCATCTCTGAGCAATTTTTGGACATTTGCAATTTCTCACCTGAGCTCTCTTTAGACTGCGCGAGAGGATGAGCAGAAGATTAGGTGGCTAGAGAAGCCCAGAGCCCCAGTGTTCTAAGGCCTACAAAAGCGCTTCCAAGGAAGGGTGCTGGCTAGCAACAGCTTTCAGTGCTGGCACTTTTCATCTCTGAGCAATTGCTCGACGTTTGCAATTTCTCAGCTCGTCTCTACGAGACGGAGAGATAGTGACCGTGACGTTTGGTGGGTAGAGAAGCGCAAAGCCCCAGTGTTGCTGCGCCTGTGAAAGCGCTTCCAAGGAAGGGTGCTGGCTAGCCACAGCTTTCAGTGCTGGCACTTTTCATCTCTGAGCAATTGCTCGACCTTTGCAATCTCTCACCTGAGCTCTCTTTAGACTGCGCGAGAGGATGAGCAGAAGATTAGGTGGCTAGAGAAGCCCAGAGCCCCAGTGTTCTTAGGCCTACAAGAGCATTTCCAAGGAAGGGTGCTGGCTATCAACAGCTTTCAGTGCTGGCACTTTTCATCTCTGAGCAATTGCTCGACGTTTGCAATTTCTCAGCTCGTGTCTACGAGACGGAAATAGAATGACCGTGATGTTTGGTGGCTAGAGAAGCGCAAAGCCCCAGTGTTGCTGCGCCTGTGAAAGCGCTTCCAAGGAAGGGTGCTGGCTAGCAACAGCTTTCAGTGCTGGCACTTTTCATCTCTGAGCAATTGCTGGACATTTGCAGTTTCTCACCTGAGCTCTCTTTAGACTGCGCGAGAGGATGAGCAGAAGATTAGGTGGCTAGAGAAGCCCAGAGCCCCAGTGTTCTCAGGGCTACAAAAGCGCTTCCAAGGAAGGGGGCTGGCTAGCAACAGCTTTCAGTGCTGGCACTTTTCATCTCTGAGCAATTGCTCGACGTTTGCAATTTCTCACCTTAGCTCTCTTTAGACTGCGCAAGAGGATGAGCAGAAGATTAGGTGGCTAGAGAAGCCCAGAGCCCCAGTGTTCTTAGGGCTACAAAAGCGCTTCCAAGGAAGGGTGCTGGCTAGCAACAGCTTTCAGTGCTGGCACTTTTCATCTCTGAGCAATTGCTCGACGTCTGCAATTTCTCTCCTGAGCTCTCTTTAGACTGCGCGAGAGGATGAGCAGAAGATTAGGTGGCTAGAGAAGCGCAAAGCCCCAGTGTTCTCAGGGCTACAAAAGCGCTTCCAAGGAAGGGTGCTGGCTAGCAACAGCTTTCAGTGCTGGCACTTTTCATCTCTGAGCAATTGCTGGACGTTTGCAATTTCTCAGCTCGTGTCTACGAGAAGGAAAGAGAAAGACCGTGAGGTTTGGTGGCTAGAGAAGCACAAAGCCCCAATGTTGCTGCGCCTGTGAAAGCGCTTCCAAGGAAGGGTGCTGGCTAGCAAGAGCTTTCAGTGTTGGCACTTTTCATCTCTGAGCAATTGCTCGACCTTTGCAATTTCTCACCTGAGCGCTCTTTTGAATGAGCGGGAGGATGAGCAGAAGATTAGGTGGCTAGAGAAGAGCAAAGCCCCAGTGTTCTTAGGGCTACAAAAGCGTTTCCAAGGAAGGGTGCTGGCTAGCAACAGCTTTCAGTACTGGCACTTTTCATCTCTGAGCAATTGCTCGACGTTTGCAATTTCTCAGCTCGTGTCTACGAGACGGAAAGAGCTAGTGACCGTGATGTTTGGTGGGTAGAGAAGCACAAAGCCCCAGTGTTGCTGCGCCTGTGAAAGCGCTTCCAAGGAAGGGTGCTGGCTAGCCACAGCTTTCAGTGCTGGCACTTTTCATCTCTGAGCAATTGCTGGACATTTGCAGTTTCTCTCCTGAGCTCTCTTTCGACTGCGCGAGAGGATGAGCAGAAGATTAGGTGGCTAGAGAAGCCCAGAGCCCCACTGTTCTTAGGGCTACAAAAGCGCTTCCAAGGAAGGGTGCTGGCTAGCAACAGCTTTCAGTGCTGGCTCTTTTCATCTCTGAGCAATTGCTGGACGTTTGCAATTTCTCGCCTTAGCTCTCTTTAGACTGCACGAGAGGATGAGCAGAAGATTAGGTGGCTAGAGAAGCGCAAAGCCCCAGTGTTCTAAGGCCTACAAAAGCGCTTCCAAGGAAGGGTGCTGGCTAGCAACAGCTTTCAGTGCTGGCTCTTTTCATCTCTGAGCAATTGCTCGATGTTTGCAATTTCTCACCTGAGCTCTCTTTAGACTGCGCGAGAGGATGAGCAGAAGATTAGGTGGCTAGAGAAGCCCAGAGCCCCAGTGTTCTCAGGGCTACAAAAGCACTTCCAAGGAAGGCTGCTGGCTAGCAACAGCTTTCAGTGCTGGCACTTTTCATCTCTGAGCAATTGCTCGACGTTTGCAATTTCTCAACTCGTGTCTACGAGACAGAAAGAGAAGGACCGTGACGTTTGGTGGCTAGAGAAGCGCAAAGCCCCAGTGTTGCTGCGCCTGTGAAAGCGCTTCCAAGGAAGGGTGCTGGCTAGCAACAGCTTTCAGTGCTGGCACTTTTCATCTCTGAGCAATTGCTCGACGTTTGCAATTTCTCACCTGAGCTCTCTTTAGACTGCGCGAGAGGATGACCAGAAGATTAGATGGCTACAGAAGCCTAGAGCCCCAGTGTTCTTAGGGCTACAAAAGCGCTTCCAAGGAAGGGTGCTGGCTAGCAACAGCTTTCAGTGCTGGCACTTTTCATCTCTGAGCAATTGCTCGACGTTTGCAATTTCTCACCTGAGCTCTCTTTAGAGTGCGCGAGAGGATGAGCAGAAGATTAGGTGGCTACAGAAGCCCAGAGCCCCAGTGTTCTTAGGCCTACAAAAGCACTTCCAAGGAAGGGTGCTGGCTAGCAACGGCTTTCAGTGCTGGCACTTTTCATCTCTGAGCAATTGCTCGACGTTTGCAATTTCTCAGCTCGTGTCTACGGGACTTAAAGATAGTGACCGTGACGTTTGGTGAGTAGAGAAGCGCAAAGCCCCAGTGTTGCTGTGCCTGTGAAAGCGCTTCCAAGGAAGGGTGCTGGCTAGCAACAGCTTTCAGTGCTGGCACTTTTCATCTCTGAGCAATTGCTCGACGTTTGCAATTTCTCACCTGAGCTCTCTTTAGAGTGCGCGAGAGGATGAGCAGAAGATTAGGTGGCTAGAGAAGCCCAGAGCCCCAGTGGTCTTAGGCCTACAAAAGCGCTTCCAAGGAAGGGTGCTGGCTAGCAAGAGCTTTCAGTGCTGGCACTTTTCATCTCTGAGCAATTGTTCGACGTTTGCAATTTCTCACCTGAGCTCTCTTTAGACTGCGCGAGAGGATGACCAGAAGATTAGATGGCTACAGAAGCCTAGAGCCCCAGTGTTCTTAGGCCTACAAAAGCGCTTCCAAGGAAGGGTGCTGGCTAGCAACAGCTTTCAGTGCTGGCACTTTTCATCTCTGAGCAATTGCTAAAAGTTTGCAATTTCTCACCTGAGCTCTCTTTAGACTGCGCGAGAGGATGAGCAGAAGATTAGGTGGCTAGAGAAGCCCAGAGCCCCAGTGTTCTTAGGCCTACAAAAGCACTTCCAAGGAAGGGTGCTGGCTAGCAACAGCTTTCAGTGCTGGCACTTTTCATCTCTGAGCAATTGCTCGACGTTTGCAATTTCTCAGCTCGTGTCTACGGGACTTAAAGATAGTGACCGTGACGTTTGGTGAGTAGAGAAGCGCAAAGCCCCAGTGTTGCTGCGCCTGTGAAAGCGCTTCCAAGGAAGGGTGCTGGCTAGCAACAGCTTTCAGTGCTGGCACTTTTCCTCTCTGAGCAATTGCTCGACGTTTGCAATTTCTCACCTGAGCTCTCTTTAGAGTGCGCGAGAGGATGAGCAGAAGATTAGGTGGCTAGAGAAGCCCAGAGCCCCAGTGTTCTTAGGCCTACAAAAGCGCTTCCAAGGAAGGGTGCTGGCTAGCAAGAGCTTTCAGTGCTGGCACTTTTCATCTCTGAGCAATTGTTCGACGTTTGCAATTTCTCACCTGAGCTCTCTTTAGACTGCGCGAGAGGATGAGCAGAAGATTAGGTGTCTAGAGAAGCCCAGAGCCCCAGTGTTCTTAGGCCTACAAAAGCACTTCCAAGGAAGGGTGCTGGCTAGCAACAGCTTTCAGTGCTGGCACTTTTCATCTCTGAGCAATTGCTCGACGTTTGCAATTTCTCAGCTCGTGTCTACGGGACTTAAAGATAGTGACCGTGAGGTTTGGTGGCTAGAGAAGCGCAAAGCCCCAGTGTTGCTGCGCCTGTGAAAGCGCTTCCAAGGAAGGGTGCTGGCTAGCAACAGCTTTCAGTGCTGGCACTTTTCATCTCTGAGCAATTGCTGGACGTTTGCAATTTCTCACCTGAGCTCTCTTTCGACTGCGCGAGAGGATGAGCAGAAGATTAGGTGGCTAGAGAAGCCCAGAGCCCCAGTGTTCTAAGGCCTACAAAAGCGCTTCCAAGGAAGGGGGCTGGCTAGCAACAGCTTTCAGTGCTGGCACTTTTCATCTCTGAGCAATTGCTCGACGTTTGCAATTTCTCACCTGAGCTCTCTTTAGACTGCGCGAGAGGATGAGCAGAAGATGAGGTGTCTAGAGAAGCCCAGAGCCCCAGTGTTCTTAGGGCTACAAAAGCGCTTCCAAGGAAGGGTGCTGGCTAGCAACAGCTTTCAGTGCTGGCACTTTTCATCTCTGAGCAATTGCTCGACGTTTGCAATTTCTCAACTCGTGTCTACGAGACAGAAAGAGAATGACCGTGACGTTTGGTGGGTAGAGAAGTGCAAAGCCCCAGTGTTGCTGCGCCTGTGAAAGCGCTTCCGAGGAAGGGTGCTGGCTAGCAACAGCTTTCAGTGCTGGCACTTTTCATCTCTGAGCAATTGCTCGACGTTTGCAATTTCTCACCTGAGCTCTCTTTAGAGTGCGCGAGAGGATGAGCAGAAGATTAGGTGGCTAGAGAAGCCCAGAGCCCCAGTGTTCTTAGGGCTACAAAAGCGCTTCCAAGGAAGGGTGCTGGCTAGCAACAGCTTTCAGTGCTGGCACTTTTCATCTCTGATCAATTGCTGGACGATTGCAATTTCTCACCTGAGCTCTCTTTCGACTGCGCGAGAGGATGAGCAGAAGATTAGGTGGCTAGAGAAGCGCAAAGTCCCAGTGTTCTTAGGGCTACAAAAGCGCTTCCAAGGAAGGGTGCTGGCTAGCAACAGCTTTCAGTGCTGGCTCTTTTCATCTCTGAGCAATTGCTCGACGTTTGCAATTTCTCCCCTGAGCTCTCTTTAGAGTGCGCGAGAGGATGAGCAGAAGATTAGGTGGCTAGAGAAGCCCAGAGCCCCAGTGTTCTTAGGGCTACAAAAGCGCTTCCAAGGAAGGGTGCTGGCTAGCAACAGCTTTCAGTGCTGGCACTTTTCATCTCTGAGCAATTCCTCGATGTTTGCAATTTCTCACCTGAGCTCTCTTTAGACTGCGCGAGAGGATGAGCAGAAGATTAGGTGGCTAGAGAAACCCAGAGCCCCAGTGTTCTAAGGCCTACAAAAGCGCTTCCAAGGAAGGGTGCTGGCTAGCAACAGCTTTCAGTGCTGGCACTTTTCATCTCTGAGCAATTGCTCGACGTTTGCAATCTCTCACCTCAGCTCACTTTAGAGTGCACGAGAGGATGAGCAGAAGAGTAGGTGGCTAGAGAAGCCCAGAGCCCCAGTGGTCTTAGGCCTACAAAAGCGCTTCCAAGGAAGGGTGCTGGCTAGCAACAGCTTTCAGTGCTGGCACTTTTCATCTCTGAGCAATTGCTCGACGTTTGCAATTTCTCACCTGAGCTCTCTTTAGAGTGCGCGAGAGGATGAGCAGAAGATTAGGTGGCTAGAGAAGCCCAGAGCCCCAGTGTTCTTAGGGCTACAAAAGCGCTTCCAAGGAAGGGTGCTGGCTAGCAACAGCTTTCAGTGCTGGCACTTTTCATCTCTGAGCAATTTTTGGACATTTGCAATTTCTCACCTGAGCTCTCTTTAGACTGCGCGAGAGGATGAGCAGAAGATTAGGTGGCTAGAGAAGCCCAGAGCCCCAGTGTTCTTAGGCCTACAAAAGCGCTTCCAAGGAAGGGTGCTGGCTAGCAACAGCTTTCAGTGCTGGCTCTTTTCATCTCTGAGCAATTGCTCGACGTTTGCAATTTCTCACCTGAGCTCTCTTTAGACTGCGCGAGAGGATGAGCAGAAGATTAGGTGGCTAGAGAAGCCCAGAGCCCCAGTGTTCTAAGGCCTACAAAAGCGCTTCCAAGGAAGGGTGCTGGCTAGCAACAGCTTTCAGTGCTGGCACTTTTCATCTCTGAGCAATTGCTGGACGTTTGCAATTTCTCACCTGAGATCTCTTTAGAGTGCGCGAGAGGATGAGCAGAAGATTAGGTGGCTAGAGAAGCCCAGAGCCCCAGTGTTCTTAGGGCTACAAAAGCGCTTCCAAGGAAGGGTGCTGGCTAGCAACAGCTTTCAGTGCTGGCACTTTTCATCTCTGAGCAATTTGTGGACATTTGCAATTTCTCACCTGAGCTCTCTTTAGACTGCGCGAGAGGATGAGCAGAAGATTAGGTGGCTAGAGAAGCGCAAAGCCCCAGTGTTCTAAGGCCTACAAAAGCGCTTCCAAGGAAGGGTGCTGGCTAGCAACAGCTTTCAGTGCTGGCACTTTTCATCTCTGAGCAATTGCTCGACGTTTGCAATTTCTCAGCTCGTCTCTACGAGAAGGAAAGAGAAAGACCGTGATGTTTGGTGGCTAGAGAAGCGCAAAGCCCCAATGTTGCTGCGCCTGTGAAAGCGCTTCCAAGGAAGGGTGCTGGCTAGCAACAGCTTTCAGTGCTGGCACTTTTCATCTCTGAGCAATTGCTCGATGTTTGCAATCTCTCACCTGAGCTCTCTTTCGACTGCGCGAGAGGATGAGCAGAAGATTAGGTGGCTAGAGAAGCACAGAGCCCCAGTGTTCTTAGGCCTACAAAAGCGCTTCCAAGGAAGGGTGCTGGCTAGCAACAGCTTTCAGTACTGGCACTTTTCATCTCTGAGCAATTGCTCGACGTTTGCAATTTCTCAATTCGTGTCTACGAGACGGAAAGAGATAGTGACCGTGAAGTTTGGTGGGTAGAGAAGCACAAAGCCCCAGTGTTGCTGCGCCTGTGAAAGCGCTTCCAAGGAAGGGTGCTGGCTAGCCACAGCTTTCGGTGTTGGCACTTTTCATCTCTGAGCAATTGCTCGACCTTTGCAATCTCTCACCTGAGCTCTCTTTAGACTGCGCGAGAGGATGAGCAGAAGATTAGGTGGCTAGAGAAGCCCAGAGCCCCAGTGTTCTTAGGGCTACAAGAGCATTTCCAAGGAAGGGTGCTGGCTAGCAACAGCTTTCAGTGCTGGCACTTTTCATCTCTGAGCAATTGCTGGACGTTTGCAATTTCTCAGCTCGTTTCTACGAGACGGAAATAGAATGACCGTGATGTTTGGTGGCTAGAGAAGCGCAAAGCCCCAGTGTTGCTGCGCCTGTGAAAGCGCTTCCAAGGAAGGGTGCTGGCTAGCAAGAGCTTTCAGTGCTGGCACTTTTCATCTCTGAGCAATTGCTGGACATTTGCAGTTTCTCTCCTGAGCTCTCTTTCGACTGCGCGAGAGGATGAGCAGAAGATTAGGTGGCTAGAGAAGCCCAGAGCCCCAGTGTTCTTAGGCCTACAAAAGCGCTTCAAAGGAAGGGTGCTGGCTAGCAAGAGCTTTCAGTGCTGGCTCTTTTCATCTCTGAGCAATTGCTGGACGTTTGCAATTTCTCACCTTAGCTCTCTTTAGACTGCGCGAGAGGATGAGCAGAAGATTAGGTGGCTAGAGAAGCCCAGAGCCCCAGTGTTCTTAGGGCTACAAAAGCGCTTCCAAGGAAGGGTGCTGGCTAGCAACAGCTTTCAGTGCTGGCACTTTTCATCTCTGAGCAATTGCTCGACGTTTGCAATTTCTCTCCTGAGCTCTCTTTAGACTGCGCGAGAGGATGAGCAGAAGATTAGGTGGCTAGAGAAGCGCAAAGCCCCAGTGTTCTAAGGCCTACAAAAGCGCTTCCAAGGAAGGGTGCTGGCTAGCAACAGCTTTCAGTGCTGGCACTTTTCATCTCTGAGGAATTGCTCAACGTTTGCAATTTCTCAGCTCTTATCTACGAGATGGAGAGATAGTGACCGTGACTTTTGGTGTGTAGAGAAGCGCAAAGCCCCAATGTTGCTGCGCCTGTGAAAGCGCTTCCAAGGAAGGGTGCTGGCTAGCAAGAGCTTTCAGTGTTGGCACTTTTCATCTCTGAGCAATTGCTCGACCTTTGCAATTTCTCACCTGAGCGCTCTTTTGAATGAGCGGGAGGATGAGCAGAAGATTAGGTGGCTAGAGAAGAGAAAAGCCCCAGTGTTCTTAGGGCTACAAAAGCGCTTCCAAGGAAGGGTGCTGGCTAGCAACAGCTTTCAGTACTGGCACTTTTCATCTCTGAGCAATTGCTCGACGTTTGCAATTTCTCAGCTCGTGTCTACGAGACGGAAAGAGCTAGTGACCGTGATGTTTGGTGGGTAGAGAAGCACAAAGCCCCAGTGTTGCTGCGCCTGTGAAAGCGCTTCCAAGGAAGGGTGCTGGCTAGCCACAGCTTTCAGTGCTGGCACTTTTCATCTCTGAGCAATTGCTGGACATTTGCAGTTTCTCACCTGAGCTCTCTTTCGACTGCGCGAGAGGATGAGCAGAAGATTAGGTGGCTAGAGAAGCCCAGAGCCCCAGTGTTCTTAGGGCTACAAAAGCGCTTCCAAGGAAGGGTGCTGGCTAGCAACAGCTTTCAGTGCTGGCTCTTTTCATCTCTGAGCAATTGCTCGACGTTTGCAATTTCTCGCCTTAGCTCTCTTTAGACTGCGCGAGAGGATGAGCAGAAGATTAGGTGGGTAGAGAAGCGCAAAGCCCCAGTGTTCTAAGGCCTACAAAAGCGCTTCCAAGGAAGGGTGCTGGCTAGCAACAGCTTTCAGTGCTGGCTCTTTTCATCTCTGAGCAATTGCTCGATGTTTGCAATTTCTCACCTGAGCTCTCTTTAGACTGCGCGAGAGGATGAGCAGAAGATTAGGTGGCTAGAGAAGCCCAGAGCCCCAGTGTTCTCAGGGCTACAAAAGCACTTCCAAGGAAGGCTGCTGGCTAGCAACAGCTTTCAGTGCTGGCACTTTTCATCTCTGAGCAATTGCTCGACGTTTGCAATTTCTCAACTCGTGTCTACGAGACGGAAAGAGAAGGACCGTGACGTTTGGTGGCTAGAGAAGCGCAAAGCCCCAGTGTTGCTGCGCCTGTGAAAGCGCTTCCAAGGAAGGGTGCTGGCTAGCAAGAGCTTTCAGTGCTGGCACTTTTCATCTCTGAGCAATTGCTGGACGTTTGCAATTTCTCACCTGAGCTCTCTTTAGACTGCGCGAGAGGATGAGCAGAAGATTAGATGGCTAGAGAAGCCCAGAGCCCCAGTGTTCTTAGGGCTACAAAAGCGCTTCCAAGGAAGGGTGCTGGCTAGCAACAGCTTTCAGTGCTGGCACTTTTCATCTCTGAGCAATTGCTCGACGTTTGCAATTTCTCACCTGAGCTCTCTTTAGACTGCGCGAGAGGATGAGCAGAAGATTAGGTGGCTAGAGAAGCCCAGAGCCCCAGTGTTCTTAGGCCTACAAAAGCACTTCCAAGGAAGGGTGCTGGCTAGCAACAGCTTTCAGTGCTGGCACTTTTCATCTCTGAGCAATTGCTCGATGTTTGCAATTTCTCAGCTCGTGTCTACGGGACTTAAAGATAGTGACCGTGACGTTTGGTGGCTAGAGAAGCGCAAAGCCCCAGTGTTGCTGTGCCTGTGAAAGCGCTTCCAAGGAAGGGTGCTGGCTAGCAACAGCTTTCAGTGCTGGCACTTTTCATCTCTGAGCAATTGCTCGACGTTTGCAATTTCTCACCTGAGCTCTCTTTAGACTGCGCGAGAGGATGAGCAGAAGATTAGGTGGCTAGAGAAGCCCAGAGCCCCAGTGTTCTTAGGCCTACAAAAGCGCTTCCAAGGAAGGGTGCTGGCTAGCAAGAGCTTTCAGTGCTGGCACTTTTCATCTCTGAGCAATTGTTCGACGTTTGCAATTTCTCACCTGAGCTCTCTTTAGACTGCGCGAGAGGATGAGCAGAAGATTAGGTGTCTAGAGAAGCCCAGAGCCCCAGTGTTCTTAGGCCTACAAAAGCACTTCCAAGGAAGGGTGCTGGCTAGCAACAGCTTTCAGTGCTGGCACTTTTCATCTCTGAGCAATTGCTCGACGTTTGCAATTTCTCAGCTCGTGTCTACGGGACTTAAAGATAGTGACCGTGACGTTTGGTGGCTAGAGAAGCGCAAAGCCCCAGTGTTGCTGCGCCTGTGAAAGCGCTTCCAAGGAAGGGTGCTGGCTAGCAACAGCTTTCAGTGCTGGCACTTTTCATCTCTGAGCAATTGCTGGACGTTTGCAATTTCTCACCTGAGCTCTCTTTAGAGTGCGCGAGAGGATGAGCAGAAGATTAGGTGGCTAGAGAAGCCCAGAGCCCCAGTGTTCTTAGGCCTACAAAATCGCTTCCAAGGAAGGGGGCTGGCTAGCAACAGCTTTCAGTGCTGGCACTTTTCATCTCTGAGCAATTGCTCGACGTTTGCAATTTCTCACCTGAGCTCTCTTTAGACTGCGCGAGAGGATGAGCAGAAGATTAGGTGGCTAGAGAAGCCCAGAGCCCCAGTGTTCTTAGGGCTACAAAAGCGCTTCCAAGGAAGGGTGCTGGCTAGCAACAGCTTTCAGTGCTGGCACTTTTCATCTCTGAGCAATTGCTCGACGTTTGCAATTTCTCACCTGAGCTCTCTTTCGACTGCGCGAGAGGATGAGCAGAAGATTAGATGGCTAGAGAAGCCCAGAGCCCCACTGTTCTTAGGCCTACAAAGGCACTTCCAAGGAAGGGTGCTGGCTAGCAACAGCTTTCAGTGCTGGCACTTTTCATCTCTGAGCAATTGCTCGACGTTTGCAATTTCTCAGCTCGTGTCTACGGGACTTAAAGATAGTGACCGTGACGTTTGGTGGCTAGAGAAGCGCAAAGCCCCAGTGTTGCTGCGCCTGTGAAAGCGCTTCCAAGGAAGGGTGCTGGCTAGCAACAGCTTTCAGTGCTGGCACTTTTCATCTCTGAGCAATTGCTGGACGTTTGCAATTTCTCACCTGAGCTCTCTTTAGACTGCGCGAGAGGATGAGCAGAAGATTAGGTGGCTAGAGAAGCCCAGAGCCCCAGTGTTCTTAGGCCTACAAAATCGCTTCCAAGGAAGGGGGCTGGCTAGCAACAGCTTTCAGTGCTGGCACTTTTCATCTCTGAGCAATTGCTCGACGTTTGCAATTTCTCACCTGAGCTCTCTTTAGACTGCGCGAGAGGATGAGCAGAAGATTAGGTGGCTAGAGAAGCCCAGAGCCCCAGTGTTCTTAGGGCTACAAAAGCGCTTCCAAGGAAGGGTGCTGACTAGCAACAGCTTTCAGTGCTGGCACTTTTCATCTCTGAGCAATTGCTCGACGTTTGCAATTTCTCACCTGAGCTCTCTTTCGACTGCGCGAGAGGATGAGCAGAAGATTAGGTGGCTAGAGAAGCCCAGAGCCCCACTGTTCTTAGGCCTACAAAGGCACTTCCAAGGAAGGGTGCTGGCTAGCAACAGCTTTCAGTGCTGGCACTTTTCATCTCTGAGCAATTGCTCGACGTTTGCAATTTCTCAGCTCGTGTCTACGGGACTTAGAGATAGTGACCGTGACGTTTGGTGGCTAGAGAAGCGCAAAGCCACAGTGTTGCTGCGCCTGTGAAAGCACTTCCAAGGAAGGCTGCTGGCTAGCCACAGCTTTCAGTGCTGGCACTTTTCATCTCTGAGCAATTGCTCGACGTTTGCAATTTCTCACCTGAGCTCTCTTTCGACTGCGCGAGAGGATGAGCAGAAGATTAGGTGGCTAGAGAAGCCCAGAGCCCCAGTGTTCTTAGGCCTACAAGAGCATTTCCAAGGCAGGGTGCTGGCCAGCAACAGCTTTCAGTGCTGGCACTTTTCATCTCTGAGCAATTGCTGGACGTTTGCAATTTCTCAGCTCGTCTCTACGAGACGGAGAGATAGTGACCGTGACGTTTGGTGGCTAGAGAAGCGCAAAGCCCCAGTGTTCTTAGGGCTACAAAAGCGCTTCCAAGGAAGGGTGCTGGCTAGCAACAGCTTTCAGTGCTGGCTCTTTTCATCTCTGAGCAATTGCTGGACGTTTGCAATCTCTCACCTGAGCTCTCTTTAGACTGCGCGAGAGGATGAGCAGAAGATTAGGTGGCTAGAGAAGCCCAGAGCCCCAGTGTTCTTAGGCCTACAAGAGCATTTCCAAGGAAGGGTGCTGGCCAGCAACAGCTTTCAGTGCTGGCACTTTTCATCTCTGAGCAATTGCTCGACGTTTGCAATTTCTCAACTCGTGTCTACGAGACAGAAAGAGAATGACCGTGACGTTTGGTGGGTAGAGAAGTGCAAAGCCCCAGTGTTGCTGTGCCTGTGAAAGCGCTTCCAAGGAAGGGTGCTGGCTAGCAACAGCTTTCAGTGCTGGCACTTTTCATCTCTGAGCAATTGCTCGACGTTTGCAATTTCTCACCTGAGCTCTCTTTAGAGTGCGCGAGAGGATGAGCAGAAGATTAGGTGGCTAGAGAAGCCCAGAGCCCCAGTGTTCTTAGGCCTACAAAAGCGCTTCCAAGGAAGGGTGCTGGCTAGCAACAGCTTTCAGTGCTGGCACTTTTCATCTCTGAGCAATTGCTGGACGATTGCAATTTCTCACCTGAGCTCTCTTTCGACTGCGCGAGAGGATGAGCAGAAGATTAGGTGGCTAGAGAAGCGCAAAGTCCCAGTGTTCTTAGGGCTACAAAAGCGCTTCCAAGGAAGGGTGCTGGCTAGCAACAGCTTTCAGTGCTGGCTCTTTTCATCTCTGAGCAATTGCTCGACGTTTGCAATTTCTCCCCTGAGCTCTCTTTAGAGTGCGCGAGAGGATGAGCAGATTAGGTGGCTAGAGAAGCCCAGAGCCCCAGTGTTCTTAGGGCTACAAAAGCGCTTCCAAGGAAGGGTGCTGGCTAGCAACAGCTTTCAGTGCTGGCACTTTTCATCTCTGAGCAATTGCTCGATGTTTGCAATTTCTCAGCTCGTCTCTACGAGAAGGAAAGAGAAAGACCGTGAGGTTTGGTGGCTAGAGAAGCGCAAAGCCCCAATGTTGCTGCGCCTGTGAAAGCGCTTCCAAGGAAGGGTGCTGGCTAGCAACAGCTTTCAGTGCTGGCACTTTTCATCTCTGAGCAATTGCTCGATGTTTGCAATCTCTCACCTGAGCTCTCTTTCGACTGCGCGAGAGGATGAGCAGAAGATTAGGTGGCTAGAGAAGCACAGAGCCCCAGTGTTCTTAGGCCTACAAAAGCGCTTCCAAGGAAGGGTGCTGGCTAGCAACAGCTTTCAGTACTGGCACTTTTCATCTCTGAGCAATTGCTCGACGTTTGCAATTTCTCAGCTCGTGTCTACGAGACGGAAATAGATAGTGACCGTGAAGTTTGGTGGGTAGAGAAGCACAAAGCCCCAGTGTTGCTGCGCCTGTGAAAGCGCTTCCAAGGAAGGGTGCTGGCTAGCCACAGCTTTCGGTGTTGGCACTTTTCATCTCTGAGCAATTGCTCGACCTTTGCAATCTCTCACCTGAGCTCTCTTTAGACTGCGCGAGAGGCTGAGCAGAAGATTAGGTGGCTAGAGAAGCCCAGAGCCCCAGTGTTCTTAGGGCTACAAGAGCATTTCCAAGGAAGGGTGCTGGCTAGCAACAGCTTTCAGTGCTGGCACTTTTCATCTCTGAGCAATTGCTGGACGTTTGCAATTTCTCAGCTCGTTTCTACGAGACGGAAATAGAATGACCGTGATGTTTGGTGGCTAGAGAAGCGCAAAGCCCCAGTGTTGCTGCGCCTGTGAAAGCGCTTCCAAGGAAGGGTGCTGGCTAGCAAGAGCTTTCAGTGCTGGCACTTTTCATCTCTGAGCAATTGCTGGACATTTGCAGTTTCTCTCCTGAGCTCTCTTTCGACTGCGCGAGAGGATGAGCAGAAGATTAGGTGGCTAGAGAAGCCCAGAGCCCCAGTGTTCTTAGGCCTACAAAAGCGCTTCAAAGGAAGGGTGCTGGCTAGCAAGAGCTTTCAGTGCTGGCTCTTTTCATCTCTGAGCAATTGCTGGACGTTTGCAATTTCTCACCTTAGCTCTCTTTAGACTGCGCGAGAGGATGAGCAGAAGATTAGGTGGCTAGAGAAGCCCAGAGCCCCAGTGTTCTTAGGGCTACAAAAGCGCTTCCAAGGAAGGGTGCTGGCTAGCAACAGCTTTCAGTGCTGGCACTTTTCATCTCTGAGCAATTGCTCGACGTTTGCAATTTCTCTCCTGAGCTCTCTTTAGACTGCGCGAGAGGATGAGCAGAAGATTAGGTGGCTAGAGAAGCGCAAAGCCCCAGTGTTCTAAGGCCTACAAAAGCGCTTCCAAGGAAGGGTGCTGGCTAGCAACAGCTTTCAGTGCTGGCACTTTTCATCTCTGAGGAATTGCTCAACGTTTGCAATTTCTCAGCTCTTATCTACGAGATGGAGAGATAGTGACCGTGACTTTTGGTGTGTAGAGAAGCGCAAAGCCCCAATGTTGCTGCGCCTGTGAAAGCGCTTCCAAGGAAGGGTGCTGGCTAGCAAGAGCTTTCAGTGCTGGCACTTTTCATCTCTGAGCAATTGCTCGACCTTTGCAATTTCTCACCTGAGCGCTCTTTTGAATGAGCGGGAGGATGAGCAGAAGATTAGGTGGCTAGAGAAGAGAAAAGCCCCAGTGTTCTTAGGGCTACAAAAGCGCTTCCAAGGAAGGGTGCTGGCTAGCAACAGCTTTCAGTACTGGCACTTTTCATCTCTGAGCAATTGCTCGACGTTTGCAATTTCTCAGCTCGTGTCTACGAGACGGAAAGAGCTAGTGACCGTGATGTTTGGTGGGTAGAGAAGCACAAAGCCCCAGTGTTGCTGCGCCTGTGAAAGCGCTTCCAAGGAAGGGTGCTGGCTAGCCACAGCTTTCAGTGCTGGCACTTTTCATCTCTGAGCAATTGCTGGACATTTGCAGTTTCTCACCTGAGCTCTCTTTCGACTGCGCGAGAGGATGAGCAGAAGATTAGGTGGCTAGAGAAGCCCAGAGCCCCACTGTTCTTAGGCCTACAAAAGCGCTTCCAAGGAAGGGTGCTGGCTAGCAACAGCTTTCAGTGCTGGCTCTTTTCATCTCTGAGCAATTGCTCGACGTTTGCAATTTCTCGCCTTAGCTCTCTTTAGACTGCGCGAGAGGATGAGCAGAAGATTAGGTGGGTAGAGAAGCGCAAAGCCCCAGTGTTCTAAGGCCTACAAAAGCGCTTCCAAGGAAGGGTGCTGGCTAGCAACAGCTTTCAGTGCTGGCTCTTTTCATCTCTGAGCAATTGCTCGATGTTTGCAATTTCTCACCTGAGCTCTCTTTAGACTGCGCGAGAGGATGAGCAGAAGATTAGGTGGCTAGAGAAGCCCAGAGCCCCAGTGTTCTCAGGGCTACAAAAGCACTTCCAAGGAAGGCTGCTGGCTAGCAACAGCTTTCAGTGCTGGCACTTTTCATCTCTGAGCAATTGCTCGACGTTTGCAATTTCTCAACTCGTGTCTACGAGACGGAAAGAGAAGGACCGTGACGTTTGGTGGCTAGAGAAGCGCAAAGCCCCAGTGTTGCTGCGCCTGTGAAAGCGCTTCCAAGGAAGGGTGCTGGCTAGCAACAGCTTTCAGTGCTGGCACTTTTCATCTCTGAGCAATTGCTGGACGTTTGCAATTTCTCACCTGAGCTCTCTTTAGACTGCGCGAGAGGATGAGCAGAAGATTAGATGGCTAGAGAAGCCCAGAGCCCCAGTGTTCTTAGGGCTACAAAAGCGCTTCCAAGGAAGGGTGCTGGCTAGCAACAGCTTTCAGTGCTGGCACTTTTCATCTCTGAGCAATTGCTCGACGTTTGCAATTTCTCACCTGAGCTCTCTTTAGACTGCGCGAGAGGATGAGCAGAAGATTAGGTGGCTAGAGAAGCCCAGAGCCCCAGTGTTCTTAGGCCTACAAAAGCACTTCCAAGGAAGGGTGCTGGCTAGCAACAGCTTTCAGTGCTGGCACTTTTCATCTCTGAGCAATTGCTCGATGTTTGCAATTTCTCAGCTCGTGTCTACGGGACTTAAAGATAGTGACCGTGACGTTTGGTGGCTAGAGAAGCGCAAAGCCCCAGTGTTGCTGTGCCTGTGAAAGCGCTTCCAAGGAAGGGTGCTGGCTAGCAACAGCTTTCAGTGCTGGCACTTTTCATCTCTGAGCAATTGCTCGACGTTTGCAATTTCTCACCTGAGCTCTCTTTAGACTGCGCGAGAGGATGAGCAGAAGATTAGGTGGCTAGAGAAGCCCAGAGCCCCAGTGTTCTTAGGCCTACAAAAGCGCTTCCAAGGAAGGGTGCTGGCTAGCAAGAGCTTTCAGTGCTGGCACTTTTCATCTCTGAGCAATTGTTCGACGTTTGCAATTTCTCACCTGAGCTCTCTTTAGACTGCGCGAGAGGATGAGCAGAAGATTAGGTGTCTAGAGAAGCCCAGAGCCCCAGTGTTCTTAGGCCTACAAAAGCACTTCCAAGGAAGGGTGCTGGCTAGCAACAGCTTTCAGTGCTGGCACTTTTCATCTCTGAGCAATTGCTCGACGTTTGCAATTTCTCAGCTCGTGTCTACGGGACTTAAAGATAGTGACCGTGACGTTTGGTGGCTAGAGAAGCGCAAAGCCCCAGTGTTGCTGCGCCTGTGAAAGCGCTTCCAAGGAAGGGTGCTGGCTAGCAACAGCTTTCAGT
Source organism: Sarcoramphus papa (assembly GCA_037962945.1). Classification (NCBI taxonomy): domain Eukaryota; kingdom Metazoa; phylum Chordata; class Aves; order Accipitriformes; family Cathartidae; genus Sarcoramphus; species Sarcoramphus papa. The sequence continues at coordinate 98,624,727 of CM075586.1, forward strand.
GCTGGCACTTTTCATCTCTGAGCAATTGCTGGACGTTTGCAATTTCTCACCTGAGCTCTCTTTAGAGTGCGCGAGAGGATGAGCAGAAGATTAGGTGGCTAGAGAAGCCCAGAGCCCCACTGTTCTTAGGCCTACAAAATCGCTTCCAAGGAAGGGGGCTGGCTAGCAACAGCTTTCAGTGCTGGCACTTTTCATCTCTGAGCAATTGCTCGACGTTTGCAATTTCTCACCTGAGCTCTCTTTAGACTGCGCGAGAGGATGAGCAGAAGATTAGGTGGCTAGAGAAGCCCAGAGCCCCAGTGTTCTTAGGGCTACAAAAGCGCTTCCAAGGAAGGGTGCTGACTAGCAACAGCTTTCAGTGCTGGCACTTTTCATCTCTGAGCAATTGCTCGACGTTTGCAATTTCTCACCTGAGCTCTCTTTCGACTGCGCGAGAGGATGAGCAGAAGATTAGATGGCTAGAGAAGCCCAGAGCCCCACTGTTCTTAGGCCTACAAAGGCACTTCCAAGGAAGGGTGCTGGCTAGCAACAGCTTTCAGTGCTGGCACTTTTCATCTCTGAGCAATTGCTCGACGTTTGCAATTTCTCACCTGAGCTCTCTTTCGACTGCGCGAGAGGATGAGCAGAAGATTAGGTGGCTAGAGAAGCCCAGAGCCCCACTGTTCTTAGGCCTACAAAGGCACTTCCAAGGAAGGGTGCTGGCTAGCAACAGCTTTCAGTGCTGGCACTTTTCATCTCTGAGCAATTGCTCGACGTTTGCAATTTCTCAGCTCGTGTCTACGGGACTTAGAGATAGTGACCGTGACGTTTGGTGGCTAGAGAAGCGCAAAGCCACAGTGTTGCTGCGCCTGTGAAAGCACTTCCAAGGAAGGCTGCTGGCTAGCCACAGCTTTCAGTGCTGGCACTTTTCATCTCTGAGCAATTGCTCGACGTTTGCAATTTCTCACCTGAGCTCTCTTTCGACTGCGCGAGAGGATGAGCAGAAGATTAGGTGGCTAGAGAAGCCCAGAGCCCCAGTGTTCTTAGGCCTACAAGAGCATTTCCAAGGCAGGGTGCTGGCCAGCAACAGCTTTCAGTGCTGGCACTTTTCATCTCTGAGCAATTGCTGGACGTTTGCAATTTCTCAGCTCGTGTCTATGAGACGGAGAGATAGTGACCGTGACGTTTGGTGGCTAGAGAAGCGCAAAGCCCCAGTGTTCTTAGGGCTACAAAAGCGCTTCCAAGGAAGGGTGCTGGCTAGCAACAGCTTTCAGTGCTGGCTCTTTTCATCTCTGAGCAATTGCTGGACGTTTGCAATCTCTCACCTGAGCTCTCTTTAGACTGCGCGAGAGGATGAGCAGAAGATTAGGTGGCTAGAGAAGCCCAGAGCCCCAGTGTTCTTAGGCCTACAAGAGCATTTCCAAGGAAGGGTGCTGGCCAGCAACAGCTTTCAGTGCTGGCACTTTTCATCTCTGAGCAATTGCTCGACGTTTGCAATTTCTCAACTCGTGTCTACGAGACAGAAAGAGAATGACCGTGACGTTTGGTGGGTAGAGAAGTGCAAAGCCCCAGTGTTGCTGTGCCTGTGAAAGCGCTTCCAAGGAAGGGTGCTGGCTAGCAACAGCTTTCAGTGCTGGCACTTTTCATCTCTGAGCAATTGCTCGACGTTTGCAATTTCTCACCTGAGCTCTCTTTAGAGTGCGCGAGAGGATGAGCAGAAGATTAGGTGGCTAGAGAAGCCCAGAGCCCCAGTGTTCTTAGGCCTACAAAAGCGCTTCCAAGGAAGGGTGCTGGCTAGCAACAGCTTTCAGTGCTGGCACTTTTCATCTCTGAGCAATTGCTGGACGATTGCAATTTCTCACCTGAGCTCTCTTTCGACTGCGCGAGAGGATGAGCAGAAGATTAGGTGGCTAGAGAAGCGCAAAGTCCCAGTGTTCTTAGGGCTACAAAAGCGCTTCCAAGGAAGGGTGCTGGCTAGCAACAGCTTTCAGTGCTGGCTCTTTTCATCTCTGAGCAATTGCTCGACGTTTGCAATTTCTCACCTGAGCTCTCTTTAGAGTGCGCGAGAGGATGAGCAGATTAGGTGGCTAGAGAAGCCCAGAGCCCCAGTGTTCTTAGGGCTACAAAAGCGCTTCCAAGGAAGGGTGCTGGCTAGCAACAGCTTTCAGTGCTGGCACTTTTCATCTCTGAGCAATTGCTCGATGTTTGCAATTTCTCACCTGAGCTCTCTTTAGACTGCGCGAGAGGATGAGCAGAAGATTAGGTGGCTAGAGAAGCCCAGAGCCCCAGTGTTCTCAGGGCTACAAAAGCGCTTCCAAGGAAGGGTGCTGGCTAGCAACAGCTTTCAGTGCTGGCACTTTTCATCTCTGAGCAATTGCTCGACGTTTGCAATCTCTCACCTCAGCTCTCTTTAGAGTGCGCGAGAGGATGAGCAGAAGATTAGGTGGCTAGAGAAGCCCAGAGCCCCAGTGTTCTTAGGGCTACAAAAGCGCTTCCAAGGAAGGGTGCTGGCTAGCAACAGCTTTCAGTGCTGGCACTTTTCATCTCTGAGCAATTGCTGGACGTTTGCAATTTCTCACCTGAGCTCTCTTTAGAGTGCGCGAGAGGATGAGCAGAAGATTAGGTGGCTAGAGAAGCCCAGAGCCCCAGTGTTCTTAGGGCTACAAAAGCGCTTCCAAGGAAGGGTGCTGGCTAGCAACAGCTTTCAGTGCTGGCACTTTTCATCTCTGAGCAATTTTTGGACATTTGCAATTTCTCACCTGAGCTCTCTTTAGACTGCGCGAGAGGATGAGCAGAAGATTAGGTGGCTAGAGAAGCCCAGAGCCCCAGTGTTCTTAGGCCTACAAGAGCATTTCCAAGGAAGGGTGCTGGCTAGCCACAGCTTTCAGTGCTGGCACTTTTCATCTCTGAGCAATTGCTCGACGTTTGCAATTTCTCAACTCGTGTCTACGAGATGGAGAGAGAGTGACCGTGATGTTTGGTGGCTGGAGAAGTGCAAAGCCCCAGTGTTGCTGCGCCTGTGAAAGCGCTTCCAAGGAAGGGTGCTGGCTAGCAACAGCTTTCAGTGCTGACACTTTTCATCTCTGAGCAATTTGTGGACATTTGCATTTTCTCACCTGAGCTCTCTTTAGAGTGCGCGAGAGGATGAACAGAAGATTAGGTGGCTAGAGAAGCCCAGAGCCCCAGTGTTCTTAGGGCTACAAAAGCGCTTCCAAGGAAGGGTGCTGGCTAGCAACAGCTTTCAGTGCTGGCACTTTTCATCTCTGAGCAATTGCTCGACCTTTGCAATTTCTCACCTGAGCTCTCTTTAGACTGCGCGAGAGGATGAGCAGAAGATTAGGTGGCTAGAGAAGCCCAGAGCCCCAGTGTTCTCAGGGCTACAAAAGCGCTTCCAAGGAAGGGGGCTGGCTAGCAACAGCTTTCAGTGCTGGCACTTTTCATCTCTGAGCAATTGCTCGACGTTTGCAATTTCTCAGCTCGTATCTACGAGAAGGAAAGAGAAAGACCGTGACGTTTGGTGGGTAGAGAAGCGCAAAGCCCCAATGTTGCTGCACCTGTGAAAGCGCTTCCAAGGAAGGGTGCTGGCTAGCAACAGCTTTCAGTGCTGGCACTTTTCATCTCTGAGCAATTGCTGGATGTTTGCAATCTCTCACCTGAGCTCTCTTTAGAGTGCGCGAGAGGATGAGCAGAAGATTAGATGGCTAGAGAAGCCCAGAGCCCCAGTGTTCTTAGGCCTACAAGAGCACTTCCAAGGAAGGGTGCTGGCTAGCAACAGCTTTCAGTGCTGGCACTTTTCATCTCTGAGCAATTGCTCGACCTTTGCAATTTCTCAACTCGTGTCTACGAGACGGAAAGAGAAGGACCGTGACGTTTGGTGGCTAGAGAAGCGCAAAGCCCCAGTGTTGCTGCGCCTGTGAAAGCGCTTCCAAGGAAGGGTGCTGGCTAGCAACAGCTTTCAGTGCTGGCACTTTTCATCTCTGAGCAATTGCTCGACGTTTGCAATTTCTCCCCTGAGCTCTCTTTCGACTGCGCGAGAGGATGAGCAGAAGATTAGATGGCTAGAGAAGCCCAGAGCCCCACTGTTCTTAGGCCTACAAAAGCACTTCCAAGGAAGGGTGCTGGCTAGCAACAGCTTTCAGTGCTGGCACTTTTCATCTCTGAGCAATTGCTCGACGTTTGCAATTTCTCAGCTCGTGTCTACGGGACTTAGAGATAGTGACCGTGACGTTTGGTGGCTAGAGAAGCGCAAAGCCACAGTGTTGCTGCGCCTGTGAAAGCACTTCCAAGGAAGGCTGCTGGCTAGCAACAGCTTTCAGTGCTGGCACTTTTCATCTCTGAGCAATTGCTCGACGTTTGCAATTTCTCACCTGAGCTCTCTTTCGACTGCGCGAGAGGATGAGCAGAAGATTAGGTGGCTAGAGAAGCCCAGAGCCCCACTGTTCTTAGGCCTACAAGAGCATTTCCAAGGCAGGGTGCTGGCCAGCAACAGCTTTCAGTGCTGGCACTTTTCATCTCTGAGCAATTGCTCGACGTTTGCAATTTCTCAGCTCGTCTCTACGAGACGGAGAGATAGTGACCGTGACGTTTGGTGGCTAGAGAAGCGCAAAGCCCCAGTGTTGCTGCGCCTGTGAAAGCGCTTCCAAGGAAGGGTGCTGGCTAGCAACAGCTTTCAGTGCTGGCTCTTTTCATCTCTGAGCAATTGCTGGACGTTTGCAATCTCTCACCTGAGCTCTCTTTAGACTGTGCGAGAGGATGAGCAGAAGATTAGGTGGCTAGAGAAACCCAGAGCCCCAGTGTTCTAAGGCCTACAAAAGCGCTTCCAAGGAAGGGTGCTGGCTAGCAACAGCTTTCAGTGCTGGCACTTTTCATCTCTGAGAAATTTTTCGACGTTTGCAATTTCTCACCTGAGCTCTCTTTAGACTGCGCGAGAGGATGAGCAGAAGATTAGGTGGCTAGAGAAGCCCAGAGCCCCAGTGTTCTTAGGGCTACAAAAGCACTTCCAAGGAAGGGTGCTGGCTAGCAACAGCTTTCAGTGCTGGCACTTTTCATCTCTGAGCAATTTTTGGACATTTAAAATTTCTCACCTGAGCTCTCTTTAGACTGCGCGAGAGGATGAGCAGAAGATTAGGTGGCTAGAGAAGCCCAGAGCCCCAGTGGTCTTAGGCCTACAAAAGCGCTTCCAAGGAAGGGTGCTGGCTAGCAACAGCTTTCAGTGCTGGCTCTTTTCATCTCTGAGCAATTGCTCGACGTTTGCAATTTCTCACCTGAGCTCTCTTTAGAGTGCGCGAGAGGATGAGCAGAAGATTAGGTGGCTAGAGAAGCCCAGAGCCCCAGTGTTCTTAGGCCTACAAGAGCATTTCCAAGGAAGGGTGCTGGCCAGCAACAGCTTTCAGTGCTGGCACTTTTCATCTCTGAGCAATTGCTCGACGTTTGCAATTTCTCAACTCGTGTCTACGAGATGGTGAGAGAGTGACCGTGATGTTTGGTGGCTAGAGAAGCGCAAAGCCCCAGTGTTGCTGCGCCTGTGAAAGCGCTTCCAAGGAAGGGTGCTGGCTAGCAACAGCTTTCAGTGCTGGCACTTTTCATCTCTGAGCAATTGCTGGACGTTTGCAATTTCTCACCTGAGCTCTCTTTAGACTGCGCGAGAGGATGAGCAGAAGATTAGGTGGCTAGAGAAGCCCAGAGCCCCAGTGTTCTTAGGCCTACAAAAGCGCTTCCAAGGAAGGGTGCTGGCTAGCCACAGCTTTCAGTGCTGGCACTTTTCATCTCTGAGCAATTGCTCGACGTTTGCAATTTCTCACCTGAGCTCTCTTTAGACTGCGCGAGAGGATGAGCAGAAGATTAGGTGGCTAGAGAAGCCCAGAGCCCCAGTGTTCTCAGGGCTACAAAAGCGCTTCCAAGGAAGGGTGCTGGCTAGCAACAGCTTTCAGTGCTGGCACTTTTCATCTCTGAGCAATTGCTCGACGTTTGCAATTTCTCAGCTCGTCTCTACGAGAAGGAAAGAGAAAGACCGTGACGTTTGGTGGGTAGAGAAGCGCAAAGCCCCAATGTTGCTGCACCTGTGAAAGCGCTTCCAAGGAAGGGTGCTGGCTAGCAACAGCTTTCAGTGCTGGCACTTTTCATCTCTGAGCAATTGCTCGATGTTTGCAATCTCTCACCTGAGCTCTCTTTAGAGTGCGCGAGAGGATGAGCAGAAGATTAGATGGCTAGAGAAACCCAGAGCCCCAGTGTTCTTAGGCCTACAAGAGCACTTCCAAGGAAGGGTGCTGGCTAGCAACAGCTTTCAGTGCTGGCACTTTTCATCTCTGAGCAATTGCTCGATGTTTGCAATTTCTCACCTGAGCTCTCTTTAGACTGCGCGAGAGGATGAGCAGAAGATTAGGTGGCTAGAGAAGCCCAGAGCCCCAGTGTTCTCAGGGCTACAAAAGCGCTTCCAAGGAAGGGTGCTGGCTAGCAACAGCTTTCAGTGCTGGCACTTTTCATCTCTGAGCAATTGTTCGACGTTTGCAATCTCTCACCTCAGCTCTCTTTAGAGTGCGCGAGAGGATGAGCAGAAGATTAGGTGGCTAGAGAAGCCCAGAGCCCCAGTGTTCTTAGGGCTACAAAAGCGCTTCCAAGGAAGGGTGCTGGCTAGCAACAGCTTTCAGTGCTGGCACTTTTCATCTCTGAGCAATTGCTGGACGTTTGCAATTTCTCACCTGAGCTCTCTTTAGAGTGCGCGAGAGGATGAGCAGAAGATTAGGTGGCTAGAGAAGCCCAGAGCCCCAGTGTTCTTAGGGCTACAAAAGCGCTTCCAAGGAAGGGTGCTGGCTAGCAACAGCTTTCAGTGCTGGCACTTTTCATCTCTGAGCAATTGCTGGACGTTTGCAATTTCTCACCTGAGCTCTCTTTAGACTGCGCGAGAGGATGAGCAGAAGATTAGGTGGCTAGAGAAGCCCAGAGCCCCAGTGTTCTTAGGCCTACAAGAGCATTTCCAAGGAAGGGTGCTGGCTAGCCACAGCTTTCAGTGCTGGCACTTTTCATCTCTGAGCAATTGCTCGACGTTTGCAATTTCTCAACTCGTGTCTACGAGATGGAGAGAGAGTGACCGTGATGTTTGGTGGCTAGAGAAGCGCAAAGCCCCAGTGTTGCTGCGCCTCTGAAAGCGCTTCCAAGGAAGGGTGCTGGCTAGCAACAGCTTTCAGTGCTGACACTTTTCATCTCTGAGCAATTTGTGGACATTTGCATTTTCTCACCTGAGCTCTCTTTAGAGTGCGCGAGAGGATGAGCAGAAGATTAGGTGGCTAGAGAAGCCCAGAGCCCCAGTGTTCTTAGGGCTACAAAAGCGCTTCCAAGGAAGGGTGCTGGCTAGCAACAGCTTTCAGTGCTGGCACTTTTCATCTCTGAGCAATTGCTCGACGTTTGCAATTTCTCACCTGAGCTCTCTTTAGACTGCGCGAGAGGATGAGCAGAATATTAGGTGGCTAGAGAAGCCCAGAGCCCCACTGTTCTTAGGCCTACAAAAGCGCTTCCAAGGAAGGGTGCTGGCTAGCCACAGCTTTCAGTGCTGGCACTTTTCATCTCTGAGCAATTGCTCGACCTTTGCAATTTCTCACCTGAGCTCTCTTTAGACTGCGCGAGAGGATGAGCAGAAGATTAGGTGGCTAGAGAAGCCCAGAGCCCCAGTGTTCTCAGGGCTACAAAAGCGCTTCCAAGGAAGGGGGCTGGCTAGCAACAGCTTTCAGTGCTGGCACTTTTCATCTCTGAGCAATTGCTCGACGTTTGCAATTTCTCAGCTCGTATCTACGAGAAGGAAAGAGAAAGACCGTGACGTTTGGTGGCTAGAGAAGCGCAAAGCCCCAATGTTGCTGCACCTGTGAAAGCGCTTCCAAGGAAGGGTGCTGGCTAGCAACAGCTTTCAGTGCTGGCACTTTTCATCTCTGAGCAATTGCTCGATGTTTGCAATCTCTCACCTGAGCTCTCTTTAGAGTGCGCGAGAGGATGAGCAGAAGATTAGATGGCTAGAGAAGCCCAGAGCCCCAGTGTTCTTAGGCCTACAAGAGCACTTCCAAGGAAGGGTGCTGGCTAGCAACAGCTTTCAGTGCTGGCACTTTTCATCTCTGAGCAATTGCTCGACCTTTGCAATTTCTCAACTCGTGTCTACGAGACGGAAAGAGAAGGACCGTGACGTTTGGTGGCTAGAGAAGCGCAAAGCCCCAGTGTTGCTGCGCCTGTGAAAGCGCTTCCAAGGAAGGGTGCTGGCTAGCAACAGCTTTCAGTGCTGGCACTTTTCATCTCTGAGCAATTGCTCGACGTTTGCAATTTCTCCCCTGAGCTCTCTTTCGACTGCGCGAGAGGATGAGCAGAAGATTAGATGGCTAGAGAAGCCCAGAGCCCCACTGTTCTTAGGCCTACAAAAGCACTTCCAAGGAAGGGTGCTGGCTAGCAACAGCTTTCAGTGCTGGCACTTTTCATCTCTGAGCAATTGCTCGACGTTTGCAATTTCTCAGCTCGTGTCTACGGGACTTAGAGATAGTGACCGTGACGTTTGGTGGCTAGAGAAGCGCAAAGCCACAGTGTTGCTGCGCCTGTGAAAGCACTTCCAAGGAAGGCTGCTGGCTAGCCACAGCTTTCAGTGCTGGCACTTTTCATCTCTGAGCAATTGCTCGACGTTTGCAATTTCTCACCTGAGCTCTCTTTCGACTGCGCGAGAGGATGAGCAGAAGATTAGGTGGCTAGAGAAGCCCAGAGCCCCAGTGTTCTTAGGCCTACAAGAGCATTTCCAAGGCAGGGTGCTGGCCAGCAACAGCTTTCAGTGCTGGCACTTTTCATCTCTGAGCAATTGCTCGACGTTTGCAATTTCTCAGCTCGTCTCTACGAGACGGAGAGATAGTGACCGTGACGTTTGGTGGCTAGAGAAGCGCAAAGCCCCAGTGTTGCTGCGCCTGTGAAAGCGCTTCCAAGGAAGGGTGCTGGCTAGCAACAGCTTTCAGTGCTGGCTCTTTTCATCTCTGAGCAATAGCTGGACGTTTGCAATCTCTCACCTGAGCTCTCTTTAGACTGTGCGAGAGGATGAGCAGAAGATTAGGTGGCTAGAGAAACACAGAGCCCCAGTGTTCTAAGGCCTACAAAAGCGCTTCCAAGGAAGGGTGCTGGCTAGCAACAGCTTTCAGTGCTGGCACTTTTCATCTCTGAGAAATTTTTCGACGTTTGCAATTTCTCACCTGAGCTCTCTTTAGACTGCGCGAGAGGATGAGCAGAAGATTAGGTGGCTAGAGAAGCCCAGAGCCCCAGTGTTCTTAGGGCTACAAAAGCACTTCCAAGGAAGGGTGCTGGCTAGCAACAGCTTTCAGTGCTGGCACTTTTCATCTCTGAGCAATTTTTGGACATTTAAAATTTCTCACCTGAGCTCTCTTTAGACTGCGCGAGAGGATGAGCAGAAGATTAGGTGGCTAGAGAAGCCCAGAGCCCCAGTGGTCTTAGGCCTACAAAAGCGCTTCCAAGGAAGGGTGCTGGCTAGCAACAGCTTTCAGTGCTGGCTCTTTTCATCTCTGAGCAATTGCTCGACGTTTGCAATTTCTCACCTGAGCTCTCTTTAGACTGCGCGAGAGGATGAGCAGAAGATTAGGTGGCTAGAGAAGCCCAGAGCCCCAGTGTTCTTAGGCCTACAAGAGCATTTCCAAGGAAGGGTGCTGGCCAGCAACAGCTTTCAGTGCTGGCACTTTTCATCTCTGAGCAATTGCTCGACGTTTGCAATTTCTCAACTCGTGTCTACGAGATGGTGAGAGAGTGACCGTGATGTTTGGTGGCTAGAGAAGCGCAAAGCCCCAGTGTTGCTGCGCCTGTGAAAGCGCTTCCAAGGAAGGGTGCTGGCTAGCAACAGCTTTCAGTGCTGACACTTTTCATCTCTGAGCAATTTGTGGACATTTGCAGTTTCTCACCTGAGCTCTCTTTAGACTGCGCGAGAGGATGAGCAGAAGATTAGGTAGCTAGAGAAGCCCAGAGCCCCAGTGTTCTTAGGGCTACAAAAGCGCTTCCAAGGAAGGGTGCTGGCTAGCAACAGCTTTCAGTGCTGGCACTTTTCATCTCTGAGCAATTGCTCGACGTTTGCAATTTCTCACCTGAGCTCTCTTTAGACTGCGCGAGAGGATGAGCAGAAGATTAGGTGGCTAGAGAAGCCCAGAGCCCCAGTGTTCTTAGGCCTACAAAAGCGCTTCCAAGGAAGGGTGCTGGCTAGCCACAGCTTTCAGTGCTGGCACTTTTCATCTCTGAGCAATTGCTCGACGTTTGCAATTTCTCACCTGAGCTCTCTTTAGACTGCGCGAGAGGATGAGCAGAAGATTAGGTGGCTAGAGAAGCCCAGAGCCCCAGTGTTCTCAGGGCTACAAAAGCGCTTCCAAGGAAGGGTGCTGGCTAGCAACAGCTTTCAGTGCTGGCACTTTTCATCTCTGAGCAATTGCTCGACGTTTGCAATTTCTCAGCTCGTCTCTACGAGAAGGAAAGAGAAAGACCGTGACGTTTGGTGGGTAGAGAAGCGCAAAGCCCCAGTGTTGCTGCACCTGTGAAAGCGCTTCCAAGGAAGGGTGCTGGCTAGCAACAGCTTTCAGTGCTGGCACTTTTCATCTCTGAGCAATTGCTCGATGTTTGCAATCTCTCACCTGAGCTCTCTTTAGAGTGCGCGAGAGGATGAGCAGAAGATTAGATGGCTAGAGAAACCCAGAGCCCCAGTGTTCTTAGGCCTACAAGAGCACTTCCAAGGAAGGGTGCTGGCTAGCAACAGCTTTCAGTGCTGGCACTTTTCATCTCTGAGCAATTGCTCGACGTTTGCAATTTCTCAGCTCGTGTCTACGAGACGGACAGATAGTGACCGTGACGTTTGGTGGGTAGAGAAGCGCAAAGCCCCAGTGTTGCTGCGCCTGTGAAAGCGCTTCCAAGGAAGGGTGCTGGCTAGCAACAGCTTTCAGTGCTGGCTCTTTTCATCTCTGAGCAATTGCTGGACGTTTGCAATCTCTCACCTGAGCTCTCTTTAGACTGTGCAAGAGGATGAGCAGAAGATTAGGTGGCTAGAGAAACCCAGAGCCCCAGTGTTCTAAGGCCTACAAAAGCGCTTCCAAGGAAGGGTGCTGGCTAGCAACAGCTTTCAGTGCTGGTACTTTTCATCTCTGAGAAATTTTTCGACGTTTGCAATTTCTCACCTGAGCTCTCTTTAGAGTGCGCGAGAGGATGAGCAGAAGATTAGGTGTCTAGAGAAGCCCAGAGCCCCAGTGTCCTAAGGCCTACAAAAGCACTTCCAATGAAGGGTGCTGGCTAGCAACAGCTTTCAGTGCTGGCACTTTTCATCTCTGAGCAATTGCTCGACGTTTGCAATTTCTCACCTGAGCTCTCTTTAGAGTGCGCGAGAGGATGAGCAGAAGATTAGGTGTCTAGAGAAGCCCAGAGCCCCAGTGTTCTTAGGGCTACAAAAGCGCTTCCAATGAAGGGTGCTGGCTAGCAACAGCTTTCAGTGCTGGCACTTTTCATCTCTGAGCAATTGCTCGACGTTTGCAATTTCTCAACTCGTCTCTACGAGACGGAAAGAGAATGACTGTGATGTTTGGTGGCTAGAGAAGCGCAAAGCCCCAGTGTTGCTGCGCCTGTTTAAGCGCTTCCAAGGAAGGGTGCTGGCTAGCAACAGCTTTCAGTGCTGGCACTTTTCATCTCTGAGCAATTTGTGGACATTTGCAGTTTCTCACCTGAGCTCTCTTTCGACTGCGCGAGAGGATGAGCAGAAGATTAGGTGGCTAGAGAAGCCCAGAGCCCCAGTGTTCTTAGGCCTACAAAAGCGCTTCCAAGGAAGGGTGCTGGCTAGCAACAGCTTTCAGTGCTGGCACTTTTCATCTCTGAGCAATTTGTGGACATTTGCAATCTCTCACGTGAGCTCTCTTTAGACTGCGCGAGAGGATGAGCAGAAGATTAGGTGGCTAGAGAAGCCCAGAGCCCCAGTGTTCTTAGGCCTACAAAAGCGCTTCCAAGGAAGGGTGCTGGCTAGCAACAGCTTTCAGTGCTGGCACTTTTCATCTCTGAGCAATTGCTCGACGTTTGCAATTTCTCAGCTCGTCTCTACGAGAAGGAAAGAGATAGTGACCGTGATGTTTGGTGGGTAGAGAAGCACAAAGCACCAGTGTTGCTGCGCCTGTGAAAGCACTTCCAAGGAAGGGTGCTGGCTAGCCACAGCTTTCAGTGCTGGCACTTTTCATCTCTGAGCAATTGCTCGACGTTTGCAATTTCTCACCTGAGCTCTCTTTAGACTGCGCGAGAGGATGAGCAGAAGATTAGGTGGCTAGAGAAGCGCAGAGCCCCAGTGTTCTTAGGGCTACAAAAGCGCTTCCAATGAAGGGTGCTGGCTAGCAACAGCTTTCAGTGCTGGCACTTTTCATCTCTGAGCAATTGCTCGACGTTTGCAATTTCTCAACTCGTGTCTACGAGACGGAAAGAGAATGACTGTGATGTTTGGTGGCTAGAGAAGCGCAAAGCCCCAGTGTTGCTGCGCCTGTGAAAGCGCTTCCGAGGAAGCCTGCTGGCTAGCAACAGCTTTCAGTGCTGGCACTTTTCATCTCTGAGCAATTTGTGGACATTTGCAGTTTCTCACCTGAGCTCTCTTTAGAGTGCGCGAGAGGATGAGCAGAAGATTAGGTGGCTAGAGAAGCCCAGAGCCCCAGTGTTCTTAGGCCTACAAAAGCGCTTCCAAGGAAGGGTGCTGGCTAGCAACAGCTTTCAGTGCTGGCACTTTTCATCTCTGAGCAATTGCTCGACGTTTGCAATTTCTCAGCTCGTCTCTACGAGAAGGAAAGAGAAAGACCGTGAGGTTTGGTGGCTAGAGAAGCCCAGAGCCCCAGTGTTGCTGCACCTGTGAAAGCGCTTCCAAGGAAGGGTGCTGGCTAGCAACAGCTTTCAGTGCTGGCACTTTTCATCTCTGAGCAATTGCTCGACATTTGCAATTTCTCACCTGAGCTCTCTTTAGACTGCGCGAGAGGATGAGCAGAAGATTAGGTGGCTAGAGAAGCCCAGAGCCCCAGTGTTCTTAGGGCTACAAAAGCGCTTCCAAGGAAGGGTGCTGGCTAGCAACAGCTTTCAGTGCTGGCACTTTTCATCTCTGAGCAATTGCTCGACGTTTGCAATTTCTCAACTCGTGTCTACGAGACGGAAAGAGATAGTGACCGTGATGTTTGGTGGGTAGAGAAGCACAAAGCACCAGTGTTGCTGCGCCTGTGAAAGCGCTTCCGAGGAAGGCTGCTGGCTAGCCACAGCTTTCAGTGCTGGCACTTTTCATCTCTGAGCAATTGCTCGACGTTTGCAATTTCTCACCTGAGCTCTCTTTAGACTGCGCGAGAGGATGAGCAGAAGATTAGGTGGCTAGAGAAGCCCAGAGCCCCAGTGTTCTTAGGCCTACAAGAGCATTTCCAAGGAAGGGTGCTGGCTAGCCACAGCTTTCAGTGCTGGCACTTTTCATCTCTGAGCAATTGCTCAACGTTTGCAATTTCTCAGCTCGTCTCTACGAGATGGAGAGATAGTGACCGTGACGTTTGGTGGGTAGAGAAGCGCAAAGCCCCAGTGTTGCTGCGCCTGTGAAAGTGCTTCCAAGGAAGGGTGCTGGCTAGCAACAGCTTTCAGTGCTGGCACTTTTCATCTCTGAGCAATTGCTCGATGTTTGCAATCTCTCACCTGAGCTCTCTTTAGAGTGCGCGAGAGGATGAGCAGAAGATTAGATGGCTAGAGAAACCCAGAGCCCCAGTGTTCTTAGGCCTACAAGAGCACTTCCAAGGAAGGGTGCTGGCTAGCAACAGCTTTCAGTGCTGGCACTTTTCATCTCTGAGCAATTGCTCGACCTTTGCAATTTCTCAACTCGTGTCTACGAGACGGAAATAGAATGACCGTGACGTTTGGTGGGTAGAGAAGCGCAAAGCCCCAGTGTTGCTGCGCCTGTGAAAGCGCTTCCAAGGAAGGGTGCTGGCTAGCAACAGCTTTCAGTGCTGGCTCTTTTCATCCCTGAGCAATTGCTGGACGTTTGCAATCTCTCACCTGAGCTCTCTTTAGACTGTGCGAGAGGATGAGCAGAAGATTAGGTGGCTAGAGAAACCCAGAGCCCCAGTGTTCTAAGGCCTACAAAAGCGCTTCCAAGGAAGGGTGCTGGCTAGCAACAGCTTTCAGTGCTGGCACTTTTCATCTCTGAGAAATTTTTCGACGTTTGCAATTTCTCACCTGAGCTCTCTTTAGAGTGCGCGAGAGGATGAGCAGAAGATTAGGTGTCTAGAGAAGCCCAGAGCCCCAGTGTTCTAAGGCCTACAAAAGCACTTCCAATGAAGGGTGCTGGCTAGCAACAGCTTTCAGTGCTGGCACTTTTCATCTCTGAGCAATTGCTCGACGTTTGCAATCTCTCACCTGAGCTCTCTTTAGACTGCGCGAGAGGATGAGCAGAAGATTAGGTGGCTAGAGAAGCCCAGAGCCCCAGTGTTCTTAGGGCTACAAAAGCGCTTCCAATGAAGGGTGCTGGCTAGCAACAGCTTTCAGTGCTGGCACTTTTCATCTCTGAGCAATTGCTCGACGTTTGCAATTTCTCAGCTCGTGTCTACGAGACGGAAAGAGAATGACTGTGATGTTTGGTGGCTAGAGAAGCGCAAAGCCCCAGTGTTGCTGCGCCTGTGAAAGCGCTTCCAAGGAAGGGTGCTGGCTAGCAACAGCTTTCAGTGCTGGCACTTTTCATCTCTGAGCAATTTGTGGACATTTGCAGTTTCTCACCTGAGCTCTCTTTCGACTGCGCGAGAGGATGAGCAGAAGAATAGGTGGCTAGAGAAGCCCAGAGCCTCAGTGTTCTTAGGCCTACAAAAGCGCTTCCAAGGAAGGGTGCTGGCTAGCAACAGCTTTCAGTGCTGGCTCTTTTCATCTCTGAGCAATTTTTGGACATTTGCAATCTCTCACGTGAGCTCTCTTTAGACTGCGCGAGAGGATGAGCAGAAGATTAGGTGGCTAGAGAAGCCCAGAGCCCCAGTGTTCTTAGGCCTACAAAAGCGCTTCCAAGGAAGGGTGCTGGCTAGCAACAGCTTTCAGTGCTGGCACTTTTCATCTCTGAGCAATTGCTCGACGTTTGCAATTTCTCAGCTCGTCTCTACGAGAAGGAAAGAGAAAGACCGTGAGGTTTGGTGGCTAGAGAAGCGCAAAGCCCCGGCGTTGCTGCACCTGTGAAAGCGCTTCCAAGGAAGGGTGCTGGCTAGCAACAGCTTTCAGTGCTGGCACTTTTCATCTCTGAGCAATTGCTCGACATTTGCAATTTCTCACCTGAGCTCTCTTTAGACTGCGCGAGAGGATGAGCAGAAGATTAGGTGGCTAGAGAAGCCCAGAGCCCCAGTGTTCTTAGGGCTACAAAAGCGCTTCCAAGGAAGGGGGCTGGCTAGCAACAGCTTTCAGTGCTGGCACTTTTCATCTCTGAGCAATTGCTCGACGTTTGCAATTTCTCAACTCGTGTCTACGAGACGGAAAGAGATAGTGTCCGTGATGTTTGGTGGGTAGAGAAGCACAAAGCACCAGTGTTGCTGCGCCTGTGAAAGCGCTTCCGAGGAAGGCTGATGGCTAGCCACAGCTTTCAGTGCTGGCACTTTTCATCTCTGAGCAATTGCTGGACGTTTGCAATTTCTCACCTGAGCTCTCTTTAGACTGCGCGAGAGGATGAGCAGAAGATTAGGTGGCTAGAGAAGCCCAGAGCCCCAGTGTTCTTAGGCCTACAAGAGCATTTCCAAGGAAGGGTGCTGGCCAGCAACAGCTTTCAGTGCTGGCACTTTTCATCTCTGAGCAATTGCTCGACGTTTGCAATTTCTCAACTCGTGTCTACGAGACGGAAAGAGATAGTGACCGTGATGTTTGGTGGGTAGAGAAGCACAAAGCACCAGTGTTGCTGCGCCTGTGAAAGCACTTCCAAGGAAGGGTGCTGGCTAGCCACAGCTTTCAGTGCTGGCACTTTTCATCTCTGAGCAATTGCTCGACGTTTGCAATTTCTCACCTGAGCTCTCTTTAGACTGCGCGAGAGGATGAGCAGAAGATTAGGTGGCTAGAGAAGCGCAGAGCCCCAGTGTTCTCAGGGCTACAAAAGCGCTTCCAATGAAGGGTGCTGGCTAGCAACAGCTTTCAGTGCTGGCACTTTTCATCTCTGAGCAATTGCTCGACGTTTGCAATTTCTCAACTCGTGTCTACGAGACGGAAAGAGAATGACTGTGATGTTTGGTGGCTAGAGAAGCGCAAAGCCCCAATGTTGCTGCGCCTGTGAAAGCGCTTCCAAGGAAGGGTGCTGGCTAGCAACAGCTTTCAGTGCTGGCACTTTTCATCTCTGAGCAATTTGTGGACATTTGCAGTTTCTCACCTGAGCTCTCTTTAGAGTGCGCGAGAGGATGAGCAGAAGATTAGGTGGCTAGAGAAGCCCAGAGCCCCAGTGTTCTTAGGCCTACAAAAGCGCTTCCAAGGAAGGGTGCTGGCTAGCAACAGCTTTCAGTGCTGGCTCTTTTCATCTCTGAGCAATTTTTGGACATTTGCAATCTCTCACGTGAGCTCTCTTTAGACTGCGCGAGAGGATGAGCAGAAGATTAGGTGGCTAGAGAAGCCCAGAGCCCCAGTGTTCTTAGGCCTACAAAAGCGCTTCCAAGGAAGGGTGCTGGCTAGCAACAGCTTTCAGTGCTGGCACTTTTCATCTCTGAGCAATTGCTCGACGTTTGCAATTTCTCAGCTCGTCTCTACGAGAAGGAAAGAGAAAGACCGTGAGGTTTGGTGGCTAGAGAAGCCCAGAGCCCCAGTGTTGCTGCACCTGTGAAAGCGCTTCCAAGGAAGGGTGCTGGCTAGCAACAGCTTTCAGTGCTGGCACTTTTCATCTCTGAGCAATTGCTCGACATTTGCAATTCCTCACCTGAGCTCTCTTTAGACTGTGCGAGAGGATGAGCAGAAGATTAGGTGGCTAGAGAAGCCCAGAGCCCCAGTGTTCTTAGGGCTACAAAAGCGCTTCCAAGGAAGGGGGCTGGCTAGCAACAGCTTTCAGTGCTGGCACTTTTCATCTCTGAGCAATTGCTCGACGTTTGCAATTTCTGAACTCGTGTCTACGAGACGGAAAGAGATAGTGACCGTGACTTTTGGTGGGTAGAGAAGCACAAAGCACCAGTGTTGCTGCGCCTGTGAAAGCGCTTCCAAGGAAGGGTGCTGGCTAGCCACAGCTTTCAGTGCTGGCACTTTTCATCTCTGAGCAATTGCTCGACGTTTGCAATTTGTCACCTGAGCTCTCTTTAGACTGTGCGAGAGCATGAGCAGAAGATTAGGTGGCTAGAGAAGCCCAGAGCCCCAGTGTTCTTAGGCCTACAAGAGCATTTCCAAGGAAGGGTGCTGGCTAGCCACAGCTTTCAGTGCTGGCACTTTTCATCTCTGAGCAATTGCTCAACGTTTGCAATTTCTCAGCTCGTCTCTACGAGATGGAGAGATAGTGACCGTGACGTTTGGTGGGTAGAGAAGCGCAAAGCCCCAGTGTTGCTGCGCCTGTGAAAGTGCTTCCAAGGAAGGGTGCTGGCTAGCAACAGCTTTCAGTGTTGGCACTTTTCATCTCTGAGCAATTGCTCGACCTTTGCAATTTCTCACCTGAGCTCTCTTTAGACTGCGCGAGAGGATGAGCAGAAGATTAGGTGGCTAGAGAAGCCCAGAGCCCCAGTGTTCTTAGGCCTACAAGAGCATTTCCAAGAAAGGGTGCTGGCTAGCCACAGCTTTCAGTGCTGGCACTTTTCATCTCTGAGCAATTGCTCGACGTTTGCAATTTCTCAACTCGTGTCTACGAGACGGAGAGAGAGTGACCGTGACTTTTGGTGGCTAGAGAAGCGCAAAGCCCCAGTGTTGCTGCACCTGTGAAAGCGCTTCCAAGGAAGGGTGCTGGCTAGCAACAGCTTTCAGTGCTGGCACTTTTCATCTCTGAGCAATTTTTGGACATTTGCAATTTCTCACCTGAGCTCTCTTTAGACTGCGCGAGAGGATGAGCAGAAGATTAGGTGGCTAGAGAAGCCCAGAGCCCCAGTGTTCTTAGGGCTACAAAAGCGCTTCCAAGGAAGGGGGCTGGCTAGCAACAGCTTTCAGTGCTGGCACTTTTCATCTCTGAGCAATTGCTCGACGTTTGCAATTTCTGAACTCGTGTCTACGAGACGGAAAGAGATAGTGACCGTGACTTTTGGTGGGTAGAGAAGCACAAAGCACCAGTGTTGCTGCGCCTGTGAAAGCGCTTCCGAGGAAGCCTGCTGGCTAGCCACAGCTTTCAGTGCTGGCACTTTTCATCTCTGAGCAATTGCTCGACGTTTGCAATTTGTCACCTGAGCTCTCTTTAGACTGTGCGAGAGCATGAGCAGAAGATTAGGTGGCTAGAGAAGCCCAGAGCCCCAGTGTTCTTAGGCCTACAAGAGCATTTCCAAGGAAGGGTGCTGGCTAGCCACAGCTTTCAGTGCTGGCACTTTTCATCTCTGAGCAATTGCTCAACGTTTGCAATTTCTCAGCTCGTCTCTACGAGATGGAGAGATAGTGACCGTGACGTTTGGTGGGTAGAGAAGCGCAAAGCCCCAGTGTTGCTGCGCCTGTGAAAGTGCTTCCAAGGAAGGGTGCTGGCTAGCAACAGCTTTCAGTGTTGGCACTTTTCATCTCTGAGCAATTGCTCGACCTTTGCAATTTCTCACCTGAGCTCTCTTTAGACTGCGCGAGAGGATGAGCAGAAGATTAGGTGGCTAGAGAAGCCCAGAGCCCCAGTGTTCTTAGGCCTACAAGAGCATTTCCAAGAAAGGGTGCTGGCTAGCCACAGCTTTCAGTGCTGGCACTTTTCATCTCTGAGCAATTGCTCGACGTTTGCAATTTCTCAACTCGTGTCTACGAGACGGAGAGAGAGTGACCGTGACTTTTGGTGGCTAGAGAAGCGCAAAGCCCCAGTGTTGCTGCGCCTGTGAAAGCGCTTCCAAGGAAGGGTGCTGGCTAGCAACAGCTTTCAGTGCTGGCACTTTTCATCTCTGAGCAATTGCTGGACGTTTGCAATTTCTCCCCTGAGCTCTCTTTAGACTGCGCGAGAGGATGAGCAGAAGATTAGGTGGCTAGAGAAGCCCAGAGCCCCAGTGTTCTTAGGCCTACAAAAGCACTTCCAAGGAAGGGTGCTGGCTAGCAACAGCTTTCAGTGCTGGCACTTTTCATCTCTGAGCAATTGCTCGACGTTTGCAATTTCTCAGCTCGTGTCTACGAGATGGAGAGATAGTGATCGTGAGGTTTGGTGGCTAGAGAAGCGCAAAGCCCCAGTGTTGCTGCGCCTGTGAAAGCGCTTCCAAGGAAGGGTGCTGGCTAGCAACAGCTTTCAGTGCTGGCACTTTTCATCTCTGAGCAATTGCTCGACGTTTGCAATTTCTCACCTGAGTTCTCTTTAGACTGCGCGAGAGGATGAGCAGAAGATTAGGTGGCTAGAGAAGCCCAGAGCCCCACTGTTCTAAGGCCTACAAAAGCGCTTCCAAGGAAGGGTGCTGGCTAGCAACAGATTTCAGTGCTGGCACTTTTCATCTCTGAGCAATTGTTCGACGTTTGCAATTTCTCACCTGAGCTCTCTTTAGACTGCGCGAGAGGATGAGCAGAAGATTAGGTGGCTAGAGAAGCCCAGAGCCCCAGTGTTCTTAGGCCTACAAAAGCACTTCCAAGGAAGGGTGCTGGCTAGCAACAGCTTTCAGTGCTGCCACTTTTCATCTCTGAGCAATTGCTCGACGTTTGCAATTTCTCAACTCGTGTCTACGAGACGGAAAGAGAAAGACCGTGATGTTTGGTGGCTAGAGAAGCGCAAAGCCCCAATGTTGCTGCGCCTGTGAAAGCGCTTCCAAGGAAGGGTGCTGGCTAGCAACAGCTTTCAGTGCTGGCAGTTTTCATCTCTGAGCAATTTGTGGACATTTGCAGTTTCACACCTGAGCTCTCTTTCGACTGCGCGAGAGGATGAGCAGAAGATTAGGTGGCTAGAGAAGCCCAGAGCCTCAGTGTTCTTAGGCCTACAAAAGCGCTTCCAAGGAAGGGTGCTGGCTAGCAACAGCTTTCAGTGCTGGCTCTTTTCATCTCTGAGCAATTGCTGGACGTTTGCAATTTCTCACCTGAGCTCTCTTTAGACTGCGCGAGAGGATGAGCAGAAGATGAGGTGGCTAGAGAAGCCCAGAGCCGCAGTGTTCTTAGGGCTACAAAAGCGCTTCCAAGGAAGGGTGCTGGCTAGCAACAGCTTTCAGTGCTGGCTCTTTTCATCTCTGAGCAATTTTTGGACATTTGCAATCTCTCACGTGAGCTCTCTTTAGACTGCGCGAGAGGATGAGCAGAAGATTAGGTGGCTAGAGAAGCCCAGAGCCCCAGTGTTCTTAGGCCTACAAAAGCGCTTCCAAGGAAGGGTGCTGGCTAGCAACAGCTTTCAGTGCTGGCACTTTTCATCTCTGAGCAATTGCTCGACGTTTGCAATTTCTCAGCTCGTCTCTACGAGAAGGAAAGAGAAAGACCGTGAGGTTTGGTGGCTAGAGAAGCCCAGAGCCCCAGTGTTGCTGCACCTGTGAAAGCGCTTCCAAGGAAGGGTGCTGGCTAGCAACAGCTTTCAGTGCTGGCACTTTTCATCTCTGAGCAATTGCTCGACATTTGCAATTTCTCACCTGAGCTCTCTTTAGACTGCGCGAGAGGATGAGCAGAAGATTAGGTGGCTAGAGAAGCCCAGAGCCCCAGTGTTCTTAGGGCTACAAAAGCGCTTCCAAGGAAGGGGGCTGGCTAGCAACAGCTTTCAGTGCTGGCACTTTTCATCTCTGAGCAATTGCTCGACGTTTGCAATTTCTCAACTCGTCTCTACGAGACGGAAAGAGATAGTGACCGTGACTTTTGGTGGGTAGAGAAGCACAAAGCACCAGTGTTGCTGCGCCTGTGAAAGCGCTTCCGAGGAAGGCTGCTGGCTAGCCACAGCTTTCAGTGCTGGCAGTTTTCATCTCTGAGCAATTGCTGGACGTTTGCAATTTCTCACCTGAGCTCTCTTTAGAGTGCGCGAGAGGATGAGCAGAAGATTAGGTGGCTAGAGAAGCCCAGAGCCCCAGTGTTCTTAGGCCTACAAGAGCATTTCCAAGGAAGGGTGCTGGCTAGCCACAGCTTTCAGTGCTGGCACTTTTCATCTCTGAGCAATTGCTCGACCTTTGCAATTTCTCAACTCGTGTCTACGAGACGGAAATAGAATGACCGTGACGTTTGGTGGGTAGAGAAGCGCAAAGCCCCAGTGTTGCTGCGCCTGTGAAAGCGCTTCCAAGGAAGGGTGCTGGCTAGCAACAGCTTTCAGTGCTGGCTCTTTTCATCTCTGAGCAATTGCTGGACGTTTGCAATCTCTCACCTGAGCTCTCTTTAGACTGTGCGAGAGGATGAGCAGAAGATTAGGTGGCTAGAGAAACCCAGAGCCCCAGTGTTCTAAGGCCTACAAAAGCGCTTCCAAGGAAGGGTGCTGGCTAGCAACAGCTTTCAGTGCTGGCACTTTTCATCTCTGAGAAATTTTTCGACGTTTGCAATTTCTCACCTGAGCTCTCTTTAGAGTGCGCGAGAGGATGAGCAGAAGATTAGGTGTCTAGAGAAGCCCAGAGCCCCAGTGTTCTAAGGCCTACAAAAGCACTTCCAATGAAGGGTGCTGGCTAGCAACAGCTTTCAGTGCTGGCACTTTTCATCTCTGAGCAATTGCTCGACGTTTGCAATCTCTCACCTGAGCTCTCTTTAGACTGCGCGAGAGGATGAGCAGAAGATTAGGTGGCTAGAGAAGCCCAGAGCCCCAGTGTTCTTAGGGCTACAAAAGCGCTTCCAATGAAGGGTGCTGGCTAGCAACAGCTTTCAGTGCTGGCACTTTTCATCTCTGAGCAATTGCTCGACGTTTGCAATTTCTCAGCTCGTGTCTACGAGACGGAAAGAGAATGACTGTGATGTTTGGTGGCTAGAGAAGCGCAAAGCCCCAGTGTTGCTGCGCCTGTGAAAGCGCTTCCAAGGAAGGGTGCTGGCTAGCAACAGCTTTCAGTGCTGGCACTTTTCATCTCTGAGCAATTTGTGGACATTTGCAGTTTCTCACCTGAGCTCTCTTTCGACTGCGCGAGAGGATGAGCAGAAGAATAGGTGGCTAGAGAAGCCCAGAGCCCCAGTGTTCTTAGGCCTACAAAAGCGCTTCCAAGGAAGGGTGCTGGCTAGCAACAGCTTTCAGTGCTGGCTCTTTTCATCTCTGAGCAATTTGTGGACATTTGCAATCTCTCACGTGAGCTCTCTTTAGACTGCGCGAGAGGATGAGCAGAAGATTAGGTGGCTAGAGAAGCCCAGAGCCCCAGTGTTCTTAGGCCTACAAAAGCGCTTCCAAGGAAGGGTGCTGGCTAGCAACAGCTTTCAGTGCTGGCACTTTTCATCTCTGAGCAATTGCTCGACGTTTGCAATTTCTCAGCTCGTCTCTACGAGAAGGAAAGAGAAAGACCGTGAGGTTTGGTGGCTAGAGAAGCGCAAAGCCCCGGCGTTGCTGCACCTGTGAAAGCGCTTCCAAGGAAGGGTGCTGGCTAGCAACAGCTTTCAGTGCTGGCACTTTTCATCTCTGAGCAATTGCTCGACATTTGCAATTTCTCACCTGAGCTCTCTTTAGACTGCGCGAGAGGATGAGCAGAAGATTAGGTGGCTAGAGAAGCCCAGAGCCCCAGTGTTCTTAGGGCTACAAAAGCGCTTCCAAGGAAGGGGGCTGGCTAGCAACAGCTTTCAGTGCTGGCACTTTTCATCTCTGAGCAATTGCTCGACGTTTGCAATTTCTCAACTCGTGTCTACGAGACGGAAAGAGATAGTGACCGTGATGTTTGGTGGGTAGAGAAGCACAAAGCACCAGTGTTGCTGCGCCTGTGAAAGCGCTTCCGAGGAAGGCTGATGGCTAGCCACAGCTTTCAGTGCTGGCACTTTTCATCTCTGAGCAATTGCTGGACGTTTGCAATTTCTCACCTGAGCTCTCTTTAGACTGCGCGAGAGGATGAGCAGAAGATTAGGTGGCTAGAGAAGCCCAGAGCCCCAGTGTTCTTAGGCCTACAAGAGCATTTCCAAGGAAGGGTGCTGGCCAGCAACAGCTTTCAGTGCTGGCACTTTTCATCTCTGAGCAATTGCTCGACGTTTGCAATTTCTCAACTCGTGTCTACGAGACGGAAAGAGATAGTGACCGTGATGTTTGGTGGGTAGAGAAGCACAAAGCACCAGTGTTGCTGCGCCTGTGAAAGCACTTCCAAGGAAGGGTGCTGGCTAGCCACAGCTTTCAGTGCTGGCACTTTTCATCTCTGAGCAATTGCTCGACGTTTGCAATTTCTCACCTGAGCTCTCTTTAGACTGCGCGAGAGGATGAGCAGAAGATTAGGTGGCTAGAGAAGCCCAGAGCCCCAGTGTTCTCAGGGCTACAAAAGCGCTTCCAATGAAGGGTGCTGGCTAGCAACAGCTTTCAGTGCTGGCACTTTTCATCTCTGAGCAATTGCTCGACGTTTGCAATTTCTCAACTCGTGTCTACGAGACGGAAAGAGAATGACTGTGATGTTTGGTGGCTAGAGAAGCGCAAAGCCCCAATGTTGCTGCGCCTGTGAAAGCGCTTCCAAGGAAGGGTGCTGGCTAGCAACAGCTTTCAGTGCTGGCACTTTTCATCTCTGAGCAATTTGTGGACATTTGCAGTTTCTCACCTGAGCTCTCTTTAGAGTGCGCGAGAGGATGAGCAGAAGATTAGGTGGCTAGAGAAGCCCAGAGCCCCAGTGTTCTTAGGCCTACAAAAGCGCTTCCAAGGAAGGGTGCTGGCTAGCAACAGCTTTCAGTGCTGGCACTTTTCATCTCTGAGCAATTGCTCGACGTTTGCAATTTCTCAGCTCGTCTCTACGAGAAGGAAAGAGAAAGACCGTGAGGTTTGGTGGCTAGAGAAGCCCAGAGCCCCAGTGTTGCTGCACCTGTGAAAGCGCTTCCAAGGAAGGGTGCTGGCTAGCAACAGCTTTCAGTGCTGGCACTTTTCATCTCTGAGCAATTGCTCGACATTTGCAATTTCTCACCTGAGCTCTCTTTAGACTGCGCGAGAGGATGAGCAGAAGATTAGGTGGCTAGAGAAGCCCAGAGCCCCAGTGTTCTTAGGGCTACAAAAGCGCTTCCAAGGAAGGGGGCTGGCTAGCAACAGCTTTCAGTGCTGGCACTTTTCATCTCTGAGCAATTGCTCGACGTTTGCAATTTCTGAACTCGTGTCTACGAGACGGAAAGAGATAGTGACCGTGACTTTTGGTGGGTAGAGAAGCACAAAGCACCAGTGTTGCTGCGCCTGTGAAAGCGCTTCCGAGGAAGCCTGCTGGCTAGCCACAGCTTTCAGTGCTGGCACTTTTCATCTCTGAGCAATTGCTCGACGTTTGCAATCTCTCACCTGAGCTCTCTTTAGACTGCGCGAGAGGATGAGCAGAAGATTAGATGGCTAGAGAAGCCCAGAGCCCCAGTGTTCTTAGGCCTACAAAAGCACTTCCAAGGAAGGGTGCTGGCTAGCAACAGCTTTCAGTGCTGCCACTTTTCATCTCTGAGCAATTGCTCGACGTTTGCAATTTCTCAACTCGTGTCTACGAGACGGAAATAGAATGACCGTGATGTTTGGTGGCTAGAGAAGCGCAAAGCCCCAATGTTGCTGCGCCTGTGAAAGCGCTTCCAAGGAAGGGTGCTGGCTAGCAACAGCTTTCAGTGCTGGCAGTTTTCATCTCTGAGCAATTTGTGGACATTTGCAGTTTCACACCTGAGCTCTCTTTCGACTGCGCGAGAGGATGAGCAGAAGATTAGGTGGCTAGAGAAGCCCAGAGCCTCAGTGTTCTTAGGCCTACAAAAGCGCTTCCAAGGAAGGGTGCTGGCTAGCAACAGCTTTCAGTGCTGGCTCTTTTCATCTCTGAGCAATTGCTGGACGTTTGCAATTTCTCACCTGAGCTCTCTTTAGACTGCGCGAGAGGATGAGCAGAAGATGAGGTGGCTAGAGAAGCCCAGAGCCGCAGTGTTCTTAGGGCTACAAAAGCGCTTCCAAGGAAGGGTGCTGGCTAGCAACAGCTTTCAGTGCTGGCTCTTTTCATCTCTGAGCAATTTTTGGACATTTGCAATCTCTCACGTGAGCTCTCTTTAGACTGCGCGAGAGGATGAGCAGAAGATTAGGTGGCTAGAGAAGCCCAGAGCCCCAGTGTTCTTAGGCCTACAAAAGCGCTTCCAAGGAAGGGTGCTGGCTAGCAACAGCTTTCAGTGCTGGCACTTTTCATCTCTGAGCAATTGCTCGACGTTTGCAATTTCTCAGCTCGTCTCTACGAGAAGGAAAGAGAAAGACCGTGAGGTTTGGTGGCTAGAGAAGCCCAGAGCCCCAGTGTTGCTGCACCTGTGAAAGCGCTTCCAAGGAAGGGTGCTGGCTAGCAACAGCTTTCAGTGCTGGCACTTTTCATCTCTGAGCAATTGCTCGACATTTGCAATTTCTCACCTGAGCTCTCTTTAGACTGCGCGAGAGGATGAGCAGAAGATTAGGTGGCTAGAGAAGCCCAGAGCCCCAGTGTTCTTAGGGCTACAAAAGCGCTTCCAAGGAAGGGGGCTGGCTAGCAACAGCTTTCAGTGCTGGCACTTTTCATCTCTGAGCAATTGCTCGACGTTTGCAATTTCTCAACTCGTCTCTACGAGACGGAAAGAGATAGTGACCGTGACTTTTGGTGGGTAGAGAAGCACAAAGCACCAGTGTTGCTGCGCCTGTGAAAGCGCTTCCGAGGAAGGCTGCTGGCTAGCCACAGCTTTCAGTGCTGGCAGTTTTCATCTCTGAGCAATTGCTGGACGTTTGCAATTTCTCACCTGAGCTCTCTTTAGAGTGCGCGAGAGGATGAGCAGAAGATTAGGTGGCTAGAGAAGCCCAGAGCCCCAGTGTTCTTAGGCCTACAAGAGCATTTCCAAGGAAGGGTGCTGGCTAGCCACAGCTTTCAGTGCTGGCACTTTTCATCTCTGAGCAATTGCTCGACCTTTGCAATTTCTCAACTCGTGTCTACGAGACGGAAATAGAATGACCGTGACGTTTGGTGGGTAGAGAAGCGCAAAGCCCCAGTGTTGCTGCGCCTGTGAAAGCGCTTCCAAGGAAGGGTGCTGGCTAGCAACAGCTTTCAGTGCTGGCTCTTTTCATCTCTGAGCAATTGCTGGACGTTTGCAATCTCTCACCTGAGCTCTCTTTAGACTGTGCGAGAGGATGAGCAGAAGATTAGGTGGCTAGAGAAACCCAGAGCCCCAGTGTTCTTAGGGCTACAAGAGCGCTTCCAAGGAAGGGTGCTGGCTAGCAACAGCTTTCAGTGCTGGCACTTTTCATCTCTGAGAAATTTTTCGACGTTTGCAATTTCTCACCTGAGCTCTCTTTAGAGTGCGCGAGAGGATGAGCAGAAGATTAGGTGTCTAGAGAAGCCCAGAGCCCCAGTGTTCTAAGGCCTACAAAAGCACTTCCAATGAAGGGTGCTGGCTAGCAACAGCTTTCAGTGCTGGCACTTTTCATCTCTGAGCAATTGCTCGACGTTTGCAATCTCTCACCTGAGCTCTCTTTAGACTGCGCGAGAGGATGAGCAGAAGATTAGGTGGCTAGAGAAGCCCAGAGCCCCAGTGTTCTTAGGGCTACAAAAGCGCTTCCAATGAAGGGTGCTGGCTAGCAACAGCTTTCAGTGCTGGCTCTTTTCATCTCTGAGCAATTTTTGGACATTTGCAGTTTCACACCTGAGCTCTCTTTCGACTGCGCGAGAGGATGAGCAGAAGATTAGGTGGCTAGAGAAGCCCAGAGCCTCAGTGTTCTTAGGCCTACAAAAGCGCTTCCAAGGAAGGGTGCTGGCTAGCAACAGCTTTCAGTGCTGGCTCTTTTCATCTCTGAGCAATTGCTGGACGTTTGCAATTTCTCACCTGAGCTCTCTTTAGACTGCGCGAGAGGATGAGCAGAAGATGAGGTGGCTAGAGAAGCCCAGAGCCGCAGTGTTCTTAGGGCTACAAAAGCGCTTCCAAGGAAGGGTGCTGGCTAGCAACAGCTTTCAGTGCTGGCTCTTTTCATCTCTGAGCAATTTTTGGACATTTGCAATCTCTCACGTGAGCTCTCTTTAGACTGCGCGAGAGGATGAGCAGAAGATTAGGTGGCTAGAGAAGCCCAGAGCCCCAGTGTTCTTAGGCCTACAAAAGCGCTTCCAAGGAAGGGTGCTGGCTAGCAACAGCTTTCAGTGCTGGCACTTTTCATCTCTGAGCAATTGCTCGACGTTTGCAATTTCTCAGCTCGTCTCTACGAGAAGGAAAGAGAAAGACCGTGAGGTTTGGTGGCTAGAGAAGCCCAGAGCCCCAGTGTTGCTGCACCTGTGAAAGCGCTTCCAAGGAAGGGTGCTGGCTAGCAACAGCTTTCAGTGCTGGCACTTTTCATCTCTGAGCAATTGCTCGACATTTGCAATTTCTCACCTGAGCTCTCTTTAGACTGCGCGAGAGGATGAGCAGAAGATTAGGTGGCTAGAGAAGCCCAGAGCCCCAGTGTTCTTAGGGCTACAAAAGCGCTTCCAAGGAAGGGGGCTGGCTAGCAACAGCTTTCAGTGCTGGCACTTTTCATCTCTGAGCAATTGCTCGACGTTTGCAATTTCTCAACTCGTCTCTACGAGACGGAAAGAGATAGTGACCGTGACTTTTGGTGGGTAGAGAAGCACAAAGCACCAGTGTTGCTGCGCCTGTGAAAGCGCTTCCGAGGAAGGCTGCTGGCTAGCCACAGCTTTCAGTGCTGGCACTTTTCATCTCTGAGCAATTGCTGGACGTTTGCAATTTCTCACCTGAGCTCTCTTTAGAGTGCGCGAGAGGATGAGCAGAAGATTAGGTGGCTAGAGAAGCCCAGAGCCCCAGTGTTCTTAGGCCTACAAGAGCATTTCCAAGGAAGGGTGCTGGCTAGCCACAGCTTTCAGTGCTGGCACTTTTCATCTCTGAGCAATTGCTCGACCTTTGCAATTTCTCAACTCGTGTCTACGAGACGGAAATAGAATGACCGTGACGTTTGGTGGGTAGAGAAGCGCAAAGCCCCAGTGTTGCTGCGCCTGTGAAAGCGCTTCCAAGGAAGGGTGCTGGCTAGCAACAGCTTTCAGTGCTGGCTCTTTTCATCTCTGAGCAATTGCTGGACGTTTGCAATCTCTCACCTGAGCTCTCTTTAGACTGTGCGAGAGGATGAGCAGAAGATTAGGTGGCTAGAGAAACCCAGAGCCCCAGTGTTCTTAGGGCTACAAGAGCGCTTCCAAGGAAGGGTGCTGGCTAGCAACAGCTTTCAGTGCTGGCACTTTTCATCTCTGAGAAATTTTTCGACGTTTGCAATTTCTCACCTGAGCTCTCTTTAGAGTGCGCGAGAGGATGAGCAGAAGATTAGGTGTCTAGAGAAGCCCAGAGCCCCAGTGTTCTAAGGCCTACAAAAGCACTTCCAATGAAGGGTGCTGGCTAGCAACAGCTTTCAGTGCTGGCACTTTTCATCTCTGAGCAATTGCTCGACGTTTGCAATCTCTCACCTGAGCTCTCTTTAGACTGCGCGAGAGGATGAGCAGAAGATTAGGTGGCTAGAGAAGCCCAGAGCCCCAGTGTTCTTAGGGCTACAAAAGCGCTTCCAATGAAGGGTGCTGGCTAGCAACAGCTTTCAGTGCTGGCACTTTTCATCTCTGAGCAATTGCTCGACGTTTGCAATTTCTCAGCTCGTGTCTACGAGACGGAAAGAGAATGACTGTGATGTTTGGTGGCTAGAGAAGCGCAAAGCCCCAGTGTTGCTGCGCCTGTGAAAGCGCTTCCAAGGAAGGGTGCTGGCTAGCAACAGCTTTCAGTGCTGGCACTTTTCATCTCTGAGCAATTTGTGGACATTTGCAGTTTCTCACCTGAGCTCTCTTTCGACTGCGCGAGAGGATGAGCAGAAGAATAGGTGGCTAGAGAAGCCCAGAGCCCCAGTGTTCTTAGGCCTACAAAAGCGCTTCCAAGGAAGGGTGCTGGCTAGCAACAGCTTTCAGTGCTGGCTCTTTTCATCTCTGAGCAATTTTTGGACATTTGCAATCTCTCACGTGAGCTCTCTTTAGACTGCGCGAGAGGATGAGCAGAAGATTAGGTGGCTAGAGAAGCCCAGAGCCCCAGTGTTCTTAGGCCTACAAAAGCGCTTCCAAGGAAGGGTGCTGGCTAGCAACAGCTTTCAGTGCTGGCACTTTTCATCTCTGAGCAATTGCTCGACGTTTGCAATTTCTCAGCTCGTCTCTACGAGAAGGAAAGAGAAAGACCGTGAGGTTTGGTGGCTAGAGAAGCCCAGAGCCCCAGTGTTGCTGCACCTGTGAAAGCGCTTCCAAGGAAGGGTGCTGGCTAGCAACAGCTTTCAGTGCTGGCACTTTTCATCTCTGAGCAATTGCTCGACATTTGCAATTTCTCACCTGAGCTCTCTTTAGACTGCACGAGAGGATGAGCAAAAGATTAGGTGGCTAGAGAAGCCCAGAGCCCCAGTGTTCTTAGGGCTACAAAAGCGCTTCCAAGGAAGGGGGCTGGCTAGCAACAGCTTTCAGTGCTGGCACTTTTCATCTCTGAGCAATTGCTCGACGTTTGCAATTTCTGAACTCGTGTCTACGAGACGGAAAGAGATAGTGACCGTGACTTTTGGTGGCTAGAGAAGCGCAAAGCCCCAGTGTTGCTGCGCCTGTGAAAGCGCTTCCGAGGAAGGCTGCTGGCTAGCCACAGCTTTCAGTGCTGGCACTTTTCATCTCTGAGCAATTGCTCGACGTTTGCAATTTCTCACCTGAGCTCTCTTTAGACTGTGCGAGAGCATGAGCAGAAGATTAGGTGGCTAGAGAAGCCCAGAGCCCCAGTGTTCTTAGGCCTACAAGAGCATTTCCAAGGAAGGGTGCTGGCTAGCCACAGCTTTCAGTGCTGGCACTTTTCATCTCTGAGCAATTGCTCAACGTTTGCAATTTCTCAGCTCGTCTCTACGAGATGGAGAGATAGTGACCGTGACGTTTGGTGGGTAGAGAAGCGCAAAGCCCCAGTGTTGCTGCGCCTGTGAAAGTGCTTCCAAGGAAGGGTGCTGGCTAGCAACAGCTTTCAGTGTTGGCACTTTTCATCTCTGAGCAATTGCTCGACCTTTGCAATTTCTCACCTGAGCTCTCTTTAGACTGCGCGAGAGGATGAGAAGAAGATTAGGTGGCTAGAGAAGCCCAGAGCCCCAGTGTTCTTAGGCCTACAAGAGCATTTCCAAGAAAGGGTGCTGGCTAGCCACAGCTTTCAGTGCTGGCACTTTTCATCTCTGAGCAATTGCTCGACGTTTGCAATTTCTCAACTCGTGTCTACGAGACGGAGAGAGAGTGACCGTGACTTTTGGTGGCTAGAGAAGCGCAAAGCCCCAGTGTTGCTGCGCCTGTGAAAGCGCTTCCAAGGAAGGGTGCTGGCTAGCAACAGCTTTCAGTGCTGGCACTTTTCATCTCTGAGCAATTGCTCGACGTTTGCAATTTCTCACCTGAGCTCTCTTTAGACTGCGCGAGAGGATGAGCAGAAGATTAGGTGGCTAGAGAAGCCCAGAGCCCCAGTGTTCTTAGGCCTACAAAAGCGCTTCCAAGGAAGGGTGCTGGCTAGCAACAGCTTTCAGTGCTGGCACTTTTCATCTCTGAGCAATTGCTCGACGTTTGCAATTTCTCAGCTCGTCTCTACGAGAAGGAAAGAGAAAGACCGTGAGGTTTGGTGGCTAGAGAAGCCCAGAGCCCCAGTGTTGCTGCACCTGTGAAAGCGCTTCCAAGGAAGGGTGCTGGCTAGCAACAGCTTTCAGTGCTGGCACTTTTCATCTCTGAGCAATTGCTCGACATTTGCAATTTCTCACCTGAGCTCTCTTTAGACTGCGCGAGAGGATGAGCAGAAGATTAGGTGGCTAGAGAAGCCCAGAGCCCCAGTGTTCTTAGGGCTACAAAAGCGCTTCCAAGGAAGGGGGCTGGCTAGCAACAGCTTTCAGTGCTGGCACTTTTCATCTCTGAGCAATTGCTCGACGTTTGCAATTTCTGAACTCGTGTCTACGAGACGGAAAGAGATAGTGACCGTGACTTTTGGTGGGTAGAGAAGCACAAAGCACCAGTGTTGCTGCGCCTGTGAAAGCGCTTCCGAGGAAGCCTGCTGGCTAGCCACAGCTTTCAGTGCTGGCACTTTTCATCTCTGAGCAATTGCTCGACGTTTGCAATTTCTCACCTGAGCTCTCTTTAGACTGTGCGAGAGCATGAGCAGAAGATTAGGTGGCTAGAGAAGCCCAGAGCCCCAGTGTTCTTAGGCCTACAAGAGCATTTCCAAGGAAGGGTGCTGGCTAGCCACAGCTTTCAGTGCTGGCACTTTTCATCTCTGAGCAATTGCTCAACGTTTGCAATTTCTCAGCTCGTCTCTACGAGATGGAGAGATAGTGACCGTGACGTTTGGTGGGTAGAGAAGCGCAAAGCCCCAGTGTTGCTGCGCCTGTGAAAGTGCTTCCAAGGAAGGGTGCTGGCTAGCAACAGCTTTCAGTGTTGGCACTTTTCATCTCTGAGCAATTGCTCGACCTTTGCAATTTCTCACCTGAGCTCTCTTTAGACTGCGCGAGAGGATGAGCAGAAGATTAGGTGGCTAGAGAAGCCCAGAGCCCCAGTGTTCTTAGGCCTACAAGAGCATTTCCAAGAAAGGGTGCTGGCTAGCCACAGCTTTCAGTGCTGGCACTTTTCATCTCTGAGCAATTGCTCGACGTTTGCAATTTCTCAACTCGTGTCTACGAGACGGAGAGAGAGTGACCGTGACTTTTGGTGGCTAGAGAAGCGCAAAGCCCCAGTGTTGCTGCGCCTGTGAAAGCGCTTCCAAGGAAGGGTGCTGGCTAGCAACAGCTTTCAGTGCTGGCACTTTTCATCTCTGAGCAATTGCTGGACGTTTGCAATTTCTCCCCTGAGCTCTCTTTAGACTGCGCGAGAGGATGAGCAGAAGATTAGGTGGATAGAGAAGCCCAGAGCCCCAGTGTTCTTAGGCCTACAAAAGCACTTCCAAGGAAGGGTGCTGGCTAGCAACAGCTTTCAGTGCTGGCACTTTTCATCTCTGAGCAATTGCTCGACGTTTGCAATTTCTCAGCTCGTGTCTACGAGATGGAGAGATAGTGATCGTGACGTTTGGTGGCTAGAGAAGCGCAAAGCCCCAGTGTTGCTGCGCCTGTGAAAGCGCTTCCAAGGAAGGGTGCTGGCTAGCAACAGCTTTCAGTGCTGGCACTTTTCATCTCTGAGCAATTGCTCGACCTTTGCAATCTCTCACCTGAGTTCTCTTTAGACTGCGCGAGAGGATGAGCAGAAGATTAGGTGGCTAGAGAAGCCCAGAGCCCCACTGTTCTAAGGCCTACAAAAGCGCTTCCAAGGAAGGGTGCTGGCTAGCAACAGATTTCAGTGCTGGCACTTTTCATCTCTGAGCAATTGTTCGACGTTTGCAATTTCTCACCTGAGCTCTCTTTAGAGTGCGCGAGAGGATGAGCAGAAGATTAGGTGGCTAGAGAAGCCCAGAGCCCCAGTGTTCTTAGGCCTACAAAAGCACTTCCAAGGAAGGGTGCTGGCTAGCAACAGCTTTCAGTGCTGCCACTTTTCATCTCTGAGCAATTGCTCGACGTTTGCAATTTCTCAACTCGTGTCTACGAGACGGAAATAGAATGACCGTGATGTTTGGTGGCTAGAGAAGCGCAAAGCCCCAATGTTGCTGCGCCTGTGAAAGCGCTTCCAAGGAAGGGTGCTGGCTAGCAACAGCTTTCAGTGCTGGCAGTTTTCATCTCTGAGCAATTTGTGGACATTTGCAGTTTCACACCTGAGCTCTCTTTCGACTGCGCGAGAGGATGAGCAGAAGATTAGGTGGCTAGAGAAGCCCAGAGCCTCAGTGTTCTTAGGCCTACAAAAGCGCTTCCAAGGAAGGGTGCTGGCTAGCAACAGCTTTCAGTGCTGGCTCTTTTCATCTCTGAGCAATTGCTGGACGTTTGCAATTTCTCACCTGAGCTCTCTTTAGACTGCGCGAGAGGATGAGCAGAAGATGAGGTGGCTAGAGAAGCCCAGAGCCGCAGTGTTCTTAGGGCTACAAAAGCGCTTCCAAGGAAGGGTGCTGGCTAGCAACAGCTTTCAGTGCTGGCTCTTTTCATCTCTGAGCAATTTTTGGACATTTGCAATCTCTCACGTGAGCTCTCTTTAGACTGCGCGAGAGGATGAGCAGAAGATTAGGTGGCTAGAGAAGCCCAGAGCCCCAGTGTTCTTAGGCCTACAAAAGCGCTTCCAAGGAAGGGTGCTGGCTAGCAACAGCTTTCAGTGCTGGCACTTTTCATCTCTGAGCAATTGCTCGACGTTTGCAATTTCTGAACTCGTGTCTACGAGACGGAAAGAGATAGTGACCGTGACTTTTGGTGGCTAGAGAAGCGCAAAGCCCCAGTGTTGCTGCGCCTGTGAAAGCGCTTCCGAGGAAGGCTGCTGGCTAGCCACAGCTTTCAGTGCTGGCACTTTTCATCTCTGAGCAATTGCTCGACGTTTGCAATTTCTCACCTGAGCTCTCTTTAGACTGTGCGAGAGCATGAGCAGAAGATTAGGTGGCTAGAGAAGCCCAGAGCCCCAGTGTTCTTAGGCCTACAAGAGCATTTCCAAGGAAGGGTGCTGGCTAGCCACAGCTTTCAGTGCTGGCACTTTTCATCTCTGAGCAATTGCTCAACGTTTGCAATTTCTCAGCTCGTCTCTACGAGATGGAGAGATAGTGACCGTGACGTTTGGTGGGTAGAGAAGCGCAAAGCCCCAGTGTTGCTGCGCCTGTGAAAGTGCTTCCAAGGAAGGGTGCTGGCTAGCAACAGCTTTCAGTGTTGGCACTTTTCATCTCTGAGCAATTGCTCGACCTTTGCAATTTCTCACCTGAGCTCTCTTTAGACTGCGCGAGAGGATGAGAAGAAGATTAGGTGGCTAGAGAAGCCCAGAGCCCCAGTGTTCTTAGGCCTACAAGAGCATTTCCAAGAAAGGGTGCTGGCTAGCCACAGCTTTCAGTGCTGGCACTTTTCATCTCTGAGCAATTGCTCGACGTTTGCAATTTCTCAACTCGTGTCTACGAGACGGAGAGAGAGTGACCGTGACTTTTGGTGGCTAGAGAAGCGCAAAGCCCCAGTGTTGCTGCGCCTGTGAAAGCGCTTCCAAGGAAGGGTGCTGGCTAGCAACAGCTTTCAGTGCTGGCACTTTTCATCTCTGAGCAATTGCTCGACGTTTGCAATTTCTCACCTGAGCTCTCTTTAGACTGCGCGAGAGGATGAGCAGAAGATTAGGTGGCTAGAGAAGCCCAGAGCCCCAGTGTTCTTAGGCCTACAAAAGCGCTTCCAAGGAAGGGTGCTGGCTAGCAACAGCTTTCAGTGCTGGCACTTTTCATCTCTGAGCAATTGCTCGACGTTTGCAATTTCTCAGCTCGTCTCTACGAGAAGGAAAGAGAAAGACCGTGAGGTTTGGTGGCTAGAGAAGCCCAGAGCCCCAGTGTTGCTGCACCTGTGAAAGCGCTTCCAAGGAAGGGTGCTGGCTAGCAACAGCTTTCAGTGCTGGCACTTTTCATCTCTGAGCAATTGCTCGACATTTGCAATTTCTCACCTGAGCTCTCTTTAGACTGCGCGAGAGGATGAGCAGAAGATTAGGTGGCTAGAGAAGCCCAGAGCCCCAGTGTTCTTAGGGCTACAAAAGCGCTTCCAAGGAAGGGGGCTGGCTAGCAACAGCTTTCAGTGCTGGCACTTTTCATCTCTGAGCAATTGCTCGACGTTTGCAATTTCTGAACTCGTGTCTACGAGACGGAAAGAGATAGTGACCGTGACTTTTGGTGGGTAGAGAAGCACAAAGCACCAGTGTTGCTGCGCCTGTGAAAGCGCTTCCGAGGAAGCCTGCTGGCTAGCCACAGCTTTCAGTGCTGGCACTTTTCATCTCTGAGCAATTGCTCGACGTTTGCAATTTCTCACCTGAGCTCTCTTTAGACTGTGCGAGAGCATGAGCAGAAGATTAGGTGGCTAGAGAAGCCCAGAGCCCCAGTGTTCTTAGGCCTACAAGAGCATTTCCAAGGAAGGGTGCTGGCTAGCCACAGCTTTCAGTGCTGGCACTTTTCATCTCTGAGCAATTGCTCAACGTTTGCAATTTCTCAGCTCGTCTCTACGAGATGGAGAGATAGTGACCGTGACGTTTGGTGGGTAGAGAAGCGCAAAGCCCCAGTGTTGCTGCGCCTGTGAAAGTGCTTCCAAGGAAGGGTGCTGGCTAGCAACAGCTTTCAGTGTTGGCACTTTTCATCTCTGAGCAATTGCTCGACCTTTGCAATTTCTCACCTGAGCTCTCTTTAGACTGCGCGAGAGGATGAGCAGAAGATTAGGTGGCTAGAGAAGCCCAGAGCCCCAGTGTTCTTAGGCCTACAAGAGCATTTCCAAGAAAGGGTGCTGGCTAGCCACAGCTTTCAGTGCTGGCACTTTTCATCTCTGAGCAATTGCTCGACGTTTGCAATTTCTCAACTCGTGTCTACGAGACGGAGAGAGAGTGACCGTGACTTTTGGTGGCTAGAGAAGCGCAAAGCCCCAGTGTTGCTGCGCCTGTGAAAGCGCTTCCAAGGAAGGGTGCTGGCTAGCAACAGCTTTCAGTGCTGGCACTTTTCATCTCTGAGCAATTGCTGGACGTTTGCAATTTCTCCCCTGAGCTCTCTTTAGACTGCGCGAGAGGATGAGCAGAAGATTAGGTGGATAGAGAAGCCCAGAGCCCCAGTGTTCTTAGGCCTACAAAAGCACTTCCAAGGAAGGGTGCTGGCTAGCAACAGCTTTCAGTGCTGGCACTTTTCATCTCTGAGCAATTGCTCGACGTTTGCAATTTCTCAGCTCGTGTCTACGAGATGGAGAGATAGTGATCGTGACGTTTGGTGGCTAGAGAAGCGCAAAGCCCCAGTGTTGCTGCGCCTGTGAAAGCGCTTCCAAGGAAGGGTGCTGGCTAGCAACAGCTTTCAGTGCTGGCACTTTTCATCTCTGAGCAATTGCTCGACCTTTGCAATCTCTCACCTGAGTTCTCTTTAGACTGCGCGAGAGGATGAGCAGAAGATTAGGTGGCTAGAGAAGCCCAGAGCCCCACTGTTCTAAGGCCTACAAAAGCGCTTCCAAGGAAGGGTGCTGGCTAGCAACAGATTTCAGTGCTGGCACTTTTCATCTCTGAGCAATTGTTCGACGTTTGCAATTTCTCACCTGAGCTCTCTTTAGAGTGCGCGAGAGGATGAGCAGAAGATTAGGTGGCTAGAGAAGCCCAGAGCCCCAGTGTTCTTAGGCCTACAAAAGCACTTCCAAGGAAGGGTGCTGGCTAGCAACAGCTTTCAGTGCTGCCACTTTTCATCTCTGAGCAATTGCTCGACGTTTGCAATTTCTCAACTCGTGTCTACGAGACGGAAATAGAATGACCGTGATGTTTGGTGGCTAGAGAAGCGCAAAGCCCCAATGTTGCTGCGCCTGTGAAAGCGCTTCCAAGGAAGGGTGCTGGCTAGCAACAGCTTTCAGTGCTGGCACTTTTCATCTCTGAGCAATTTGTGGACATTTGCAGTTTCACACCTGAGCTCTCTTTCGACTGCGCGAGAGGATGAGCAGAAGATTAGGTGGCTAGAGAAGCCCAGAGCCTCAGTGTTCTTAGGCCTACAAAAGCGCTTCCAAGGAAGGGTGCTGGCTAGCAACAGCTTTCAGTGCTGGCTCTTTTCATCTCTGAGCAATTGCTGGACGTTTGCAATTTCTCACCTGAGCTCTCTTTAGACTGCGCGAGAGGATGAGCAGAAGATGAGGTGGCTAGAGAAGCCCAGAGCCGCAGTGTTCTTAGGGCTACAAAAGCGCTTCCAAGGAAGGGTGCTGGCTAGCAACAGCTTTCAGTGCTGGCTCTTTTCATCTCTGAGCAATTTTTGGACATTTGCAATCTCTCACGTGAGCTCTCTTTAGACTGCGCGAGAGGATGAGCAGAAGATTAGGTGGCTAGAGAAGCCCAGAGCCCCAGTGTTCTTAGGCCTACAAAAGCGCTTCCAAGGAAGGGTGCTGGCTAGCAACAGCTTTCAGTGCTGGCACTTTTCATCTCTGAGCAATTGCTCGACGTTTGCAATTTCTCAGCTCGTCTCTACGAGAAGGAAAGAGAAAGACCGTGAGGTTTGGTGGCTAGAGAAGCCCAGAGCCCCAGTGTTGCTGCACCTGTGAAAGCGCTTCCAAGGAAGGGTGCTGGCTAGCAACAGCTTTCAGTGCTGGCACTTTTCATCTCTGAGCAATTGCTCGACATTTGCAATTTCTAACCTGAGCTCTCTTTAGACTGCGCGAGAGGATGAGCAGAAGATTAGGTGGCTAGAGAAGCCCAGAGCCCCAGTGTTCTTAGGGCTA
Organism: Sarcoramphus papa; assembly: GCA_037962945.1. NCBI lineage: Eukaryota > Metazoa > Chordata > Aves > Accipitriformes > Cathartidae > Sarcoramphus > Sarcoramphus papa. The sequence continues at coordinate 98,662,099 of CM075586.1, forward strand.
CAAAAGCGCTTCCAAGGAAGGGTGCTGGCCAGCAACAGCTTTCAGTGCTGCCACTTTTCATCTCTGAGCAATTGCTCGACGTTTGCAATTTCTCAACTCGTCTCTACGAGACGGAAAGAGATAGTGACCGTGACTTTTGGTGGGTAGAGAAGCACAAAGCACCAGTGTTGCTGCGCCTGTGAAAGCGCTTCCGAGGAAGGCTGCTGGCTAGCCACAGCTTTCAGTGCTGGCACTTTTCATCTCTGAGCAATTGCTGGATGTTTGCAATTTCTCACCTGAGCTCTCTTTAGACTGCGCGAGAGGATGAGCAGAAGATTAGGTGGCTAGAGAAGCCCAGAGCCCCAGTGTTCTTAGGCCTACAAGAGCATTTCCAAGGAAGGGTGCTGGCTAGCCACAGCTTTCAGTGCTGGCACTTTTCATCTCTGAGCAATTGCTCAACGTTTGCAATTTCTCAGCTCGTGTCTACGAGATGGAGAGATAGTGACCGTGATGTTTGGTGGGTAGAGAAGCGCAAAGCCCCAGTGTTTCTGCGCCTGTGAAAGTGCTTCCAAGGAAGGGTGCTGGCTAGCAACAGCTTTCAGTGTTGGCACTTTTCATCTCTGAGCAATTGCTCGACCTTTGCAATTTCTCACCTGAGCTCTCTTTAGACTGCGCGAGAGGATGAGAAGAAGATTAGGTGGCTAGAGAAGCCCAGAGCCCCAGTGTTCTTAGGCCTACAAGAGCATTTCCAAGGAAGGGGGCTGGCTAGCCACAGCTTTCAGTGCTGGCACTTTTCATCTCTGAGCAATTGCTCGACGTTTGCAATTTCTCAACTCGTGTCTACGAGACGGAGAGATAGTGACCGTGACTTTTGGTGGCTAGAGAAGCGCAAAGCCCCAGTGTTGCTGCGCCTGTGAAAGCGCTTCCAAGGAAGGGTGCTGGCTAGCAACAGCTTTCAGTGCTGGCACTTTTCATCTCTGAGCAATTTGTGGACATTTGCAGTTTCTCACCTGAGCTCTCTTTAGAGTGCGCGAGAGGATGAGCAGAAGATTAGGTGGCTAGAGAAGCCCAGAGCCCCAGTGTTCTAAGGCCTACAAAAGCGCTTCCAAGGAAGGGTGCTGGCTAGCAACAGCTTTCAGTGCTGGCTCTTTTCATCTCTGAGCAATTTTTGGACATTTGCAATCTCTCACGTGAGCTCTCTTTAGACTGCGCGAGAGGATGAGCAGAAGATTAGGTGGCTAGAGAAGCCCAGAGCCCCAGTGTTCTTAGGCCTACAAAAGCGCTTCCAAGGAAGGGTGCTGGCTAGCAACAGCTTTCAGTGCTGGCACTTTTCATCTCTGAGCAATTGCTCGACGTTTGCAATTTCTCAGCTCGTCTCTACGAGAAGGAAAGAGAAAGACCGTGAGCTTTGGTGGCTAGCCAAGCGCAAAGCCCCAGTGTTGCTGCACCTGTGAAAGCGCTTCCAAGGAAGGGTGCTGGCTAGCAACAGCTTTCAGTGCTGGCACTTTTCATCTCTGAGCAATTGCTCGACATTTGCAATTTCTCACCTGAGCTCTCTTTAGACTGCGCGAGAGGATGAGCAGAAGATTAGGTGGCTAGAGAAGCCCAGAGCCCCAGTGTTCTTAGGGCTACAAAAGCGCTTCCAAGGAAGGGGGCTGGCTAGCAACAGCTTTCAGTGCTGGCACTTTTCATCTCTGAGCAATTGCTCGACGTTTGCAATTTCTCAACTCGTGTCTACGAGACGGAAAGAGATAGTGACCGTGACTTTTGGTGGGTAGAGAAGCACAAAGCACCAGTGTTGCTGCGCCTGTGAAAGCGCTTCCGAGGAAGGCTGCTGGCTAGCCACAGCTTTCAGTGCTGGCACTTTTCCTCTCTGAGCAATTGCTCGACGTTTGCAATTTCTCACCTGAGCTCTCTTTAGACTGCGCGAGAGCATGAGCAGAAGATTAGGTGGCTAGAGAAGCCCAGAGCCCCAGTGTTCTTAGGGCTACAAAAGCGCTTCCAAGGAAGGGTGCTGGCTAGCAACAGCTTTCAGTGTTGGCACTTTTCATCTCTGAGCAATTGCTCGATGTTTGCAATCTCTCACCTGAGCTCTCTTTAGACTGCGCGAGAGGATGAGCAGAAGATTAGGTGGCTAGAGAAGCCCAGAGCCCCACTGTTCTTAGGCCTACAAGAGCATTTCCAAGGAAGGGTGCTGGCTAGCCACAGCTTTCAGTGCTGGCACTTTTCATCTCTGAGCAATTGCTCGACGTTTGCAATTTCTCAGCTCGTGTCTACGAGACGGAGAGATAGTGACCGTGACATTTGGTGTGTAGAGAAGCGCAAAGCCCCAGTGTTGCTGTGCCTGTGAAAGCGCTTCCAAGGAAGGGTGCTGGCTAGCAACAGCTTTCAGTGCTGGCACTTTTCATCTCTGAGCAATTGCTCGACGTTTGCAATTTCTCCCCTGAGCTCTCTTTAGACTGCGCGAGAGGATGAGCAGAAGATTAGGTGGCTAGAGAAGCCCAGAGCCCCAGTGTTCTTAGGCCTACAAAAGCACTTCCAAGGAAGGGTGCTGGCTAGCAACAGCTTTCAGTGCTGGCACTTTTCATCTCTGAGCAATTGCTCGACGTTTGCAATTTCTCAGCTCGTGTCTACGAGATGGAGAGATAGTGATCGTGACGTTTGGTGGCTAGAGAAGCGCAAAGCCCCAGTGTTGCTGCGCCTGTGAAAGCGCTTCCAAGGAAGGGTGCTGGCTAGCAACAGCTTTCAGTGCTGGCACTTTTCATCTCTGAGCAATTGCTCGACGTTTGCAATCTCTCACCTGAGCTCTCTTTAGAGTGCGCGAGAGGATGAGCAGAAGATTAGGTGGCTAGAGAAGCCCAGAGCCCCACTGTTCTAAGGCCTACAAAAGCGCTTCCAAGGAAGGGTGCTGGCTAGCAACAGATTTCAGTGCTGGCACTTTTCATCTCTGAGCAATTGTTCGACGTTTGCAATTTCTCACCTGAGCTCTCTTTAGACTGCGCGAGAGGATGAGCAGAAGATTAGGTGGCTAGAGAAGCCCAGAGCCCCAGTGTTCTTAGGCCTACAAAAGCACTTCCAAGGAAGGGTGCTGGCTAGCAACAGCTTTCAGTGCTGCCACTTTTCATCTCTGAGCAATTGCTCGACGTTTGCAATTTCTCAACTCGTGTCTACGAGACGGAAATAGAATGACCGTGATGTTTGGTGGCTAGAGAAGCGCAAAGCCCCAATGTTGCTGCGCCTGTGAAAGCGCTTCCAAGGAAGGGTGCTGGCTAGCAACAGCTTTCAGTGCTGGCACTTTTCATCTCTGAGCAATTTGTGGACATTTGCAGTTTCACACCTGAGCTCTCTTTCGACTGCGCGAGAGGATGAGCAGAAGATGAGGTGGCTAGAGAAGCCCAGAGCCCCAGTGTTCTTAGGCCTACAAAAGCGCTTCCAAGGAAGGGTGCTGGCTAGCAACAGCTTTCAGTGCTGGCTCTTTTCATCTCTGAGCAATTGCTGGACGTTTGCAATTTCTCACCTTAGCTCTCTTTAGACTGCGCGAGAGGATGAGCAGAAGATGAGGTGGCTAGAGAAGCCCAGAGCCGCAGTGTTCTTAGGGCTACAAAAGCGCTTCCAAGGAAGGGTGCTGGCTAGCAACAGCTTTCAGTGCTGGCTCTTTTCATCTCTGAGCAATTTTTGGACATTTTCAATCTCTCACGTGAGCTCTCTTTAGACTGCGCGAGAGGATGAGCAGAAGATTAGGTGGCTAGAGAAGCCCAGAGCCCCAGTGTTCTTAGGCCTACAAAAGCGCTTCCAAGGAAGGGTGCTGGCTAGCAACAGCTTTCAGTGCTGGCACTTTTCATCTCTGAGCAATTGCTCGACGTTTGCAATTTCTCAGCTCGTCTCTACGAGAAGGAAAGAGAAAGACCGTGAGGTTTGGTGGCTAGAGAAGCCCAGAGCCCCAGTGTTGCTGCACCTGTGAAAGCGCTTCCAAGGAAGGGTGCTGGCTAGCAACAGCTTTCAGTGCTGGCACTTTTCATCTCTGAGCAATTGCTCGACATTTGCAATTTCACACCTGAGCTCTCTTTAGACTGCGCGAGAGGATGAGCAGAAGATTAGGTGGCTAGAGAAGCCCAGAGCCCCAGTGTTCTTAGGGCTACAAGAGCATTTCCAAGGCAGGGTGCTGGCCAGCAACAGCTTTCAGTGCTGGCACTTTTCATCTCTGAGCAATTGCTCGACGTTTGCAATTTCTCAGCTCGTGTCTACGAGACGGAGAGATAGTTACCGTGACGTTTGGTGGCTAGAGAAGCGCAAAGCCCCAGTGTTGCTGCGCCTGTGAAAGCGCTTCCAAGGAAGGGTGCTGGCTAGCAACAGCTTTCAGTGTTGGCACTTTTCATCTCTGAGCAATTGCTCGACGTTTGCAATCTCTCACCTGAGCTCTCTTTCGACTGCGCGAGAGGATGAGCAGAAGATTAGGTGGCTAGAGAAGCCCAGAGCCCAGTGTTCTTAGGCCTACAAGAGCATTTCCAAGGAAGGGTGCTGGCTAGCAAGAGCTTTCAGTGCTGGCACTTTTCATCTCTGAGCAATTACTCGACGTTTGCAATTTCTCAGCTCGTATCTACGAGAAGGAAAGAGAAAGACCGTGAGGTTTGGTGGCTAGAGAAGCGCAAAGCCCCAATGTTGCTGCACCTGTGAAAGCGCTTCCAAGGAAGGGTGCTGGCTAGCAACAGCTTTCAGTGCTGGCACTTTTCATCTCTGAGCAATTGCTCGACGTTTGCAATTTCTCCCCTGAGCTCTCTTTCGACTGCGCGAGAGGATGAGCAGAAGATTAGATGGCTAGAGAAGCCCAGAGCCCCACTGTTCTTAGGCCTACAAAAGCACTTCCAAGGAAGGGTGCTGGCTAGCAACAGCTTTCAGTGCTGGCACTTTTCATCTCTGAGCAATTGCTCGACGTTTGCAATTTCTCAGCTCGTGTCTACGGGACTTAGAGATAGTGACCGTGACGTTTGGTGGCTAGAGAAGCGCAAAGCCCCAGTGTTGCTGCGCCTGTGAAAGCGCTTCCAAGGAAGGGTGCTGGCTAGCAACAGCTTTCAGTGCTGGCACTTTTCATCTCTGAGCAATTGCTCGACGTTTGCAATCTCTCACCTGAGCTCTCTTTAGAGTGCGCGAGAGGATGAGCAGAAGATTAGGTGGCTAGAGAAGCCCAGAGCCCCACTGTTCTAAGGCCTACAAAAGCGCTTCCAAGGAAGGGTGCTGGCTAGCAACAGATTTCAGTGCTGGCACTTTTCATCTCTGAGCAATTGTTCGACGTTTGCAATTTCTCACCTGAGCTCTCTTTAGACTGCGCGAGAGGATGAGCAGAAGATTAGGTGGCTAGAGAAGCCCAGAGCCCCAGTGTTCTTAGGCCTACAAAAGCACTTCCAAGGAAGGGTGCTGGCTAGCAACAGCTTTCAGTGCTGCCACTTTTCATCTCTGAGCAATTGCTCGACGTTTGCAATTTCTCAACTCGTGTCTACGAGACGGAAATAGAATGACCGTGATGTTTGGTGGCTAGAGAAGCGCAAAGCCCCAATGTTGCTGCGCCTGTGAAAGCGCTTCCAAGGAAGGGTGCTGGCTAGCAACAGCTTTCAGTGCTGGCACTTTTCATCTCTGAGCAATTTGTGGACATTTGCAGTTTCACACCTGAGCTCTCTTTCGACTGCGCGAGAGGATGAGCAGAAGATGAGGTGGCTAGAGAAGCCCAGAGCCCCAGTGTTCTTAGGCCTACAAAAGCGCTTCCAAGGAAGGGTGCTGGCTAGCAACAGCTTTCAGTGCTGGCTCTTTTCATCTCTGAGCAATTGCTGGACGTTTGCAATTTCTCACCTTAGCTCTCTTTAGACTGCGCGAGAGGATGAGCAGAAGATGAGGTGGCTAGAGAAGCCCAGAGCCCCAGTGTTCTTAGGGCTACAAAAGCGCTTCCAAGGAAGGGTGCTGGCTAGCAACAGCTTTCAGTGCTGGCTCTTTTCATCTCTGAGCAATTTTTGGACATTTTCAATCTCTCACGTGAGCTCTCTTTAGACTGCGCGAGAGGATGAGCAGAAGATTAGGTGGCTAGAGAAGCCCAGAGCCCCAGTGTTCTTAGGCCTACAAAAGCGCTTCCAAGGAAGGGTGCTGGCTAGCAACAGCTTTCAGTGCTGGCACTTTTCATCTCTGAGCAATTGCTCGACGTTTGCAATTTCTCAGCTCGTCTCTACGAGAAGGAAAGAGAAAGACCGTGAGGTTTGGTGGCTAGAGAAGCCCAGAGCCCCAGTGTTGCTGCACCTGTGAAAGCGCTTCCAAGGAAGGGTGCTGGCTAGCAACAGCTTTCAGTGCTGGCACTTTTCATCTCTGAGCAATTGCTCGACATTTGCAATTTCACACCTGAGCTCTCTTTAGACTGCGCGAGAGGATGAGCAGAAGATTAGGTGGCTAGAGAAGCCCAGAGCCCCAGTGTTCTTAGGGCTACAAGAGCATTTCCAAGGCAGGGTGCTGGCCAGCAACAGCTTTCAGTGCTGGCACTTTTCATCTCTGAGCAATTGCTCGACGTTTGCAATTTCTCAGCTCGTGTCTACGAGACGGAGAGATAGTTACCGTGACGTTTGGTGGCTAGAGAAGCGCAAAGCCCCAGTGTTGCTGCGCCTGTGAAAGCGCTTCCAAGGAAGGGTGCTGGCTAGCAACAGCTTTCAGTGTTGGCACTTTTCATCTCTGAGCAATTGCTCGACGTTTGCAATCTCTCACCTGAGCTCTCTTTCGACTGCGCGAGAGGATGAGCAGAAGATTAGGTGGCTAGAGAAGCCCAGAGCCCAGTGTTCTTAGGCCTACAAGAGCATTTCCAAGGAAGGGTGCTGGCTAGCAAGAGCTTTCAGTGCTGGCACTTTTCATCTCTGAGCAATTACTCGACGTTTGCAATTTCTCAGCTCGTATCTACGAGAAGGAAAGAGAAAGACCGTGAGGTTTGGTGGCTAGAGAAGCGCAAAGCCCCAATGTTGCTGCACCTGTGAAAGCGCTTCCAAGGAAGGGTGCTGGCTAGCAACAGCTTTCAGTGCTGGCACTTTTCATCTCTGAGCAATTGCTCGACGTTTGCAATTTCTCCCCTGAGCTCTCTTTCGACTGCGCGAGAGGATGAGCAGAAGATTAGATGGCTAGAGAAGCCCAGAGCCCCACTGTTCTTAGGCCTACAAAAGCACTTCCAAGGAAGGGTGCTGGCTAGCAACAGCTTTCAGTGCTGGCACTTTTCATCTCTGAGCAATTGCTCGACGTTTGCAATTTCTCAGCTCGTGTCTACGGGACTTAGAGATAGTGACCGTGAAGTTTGGTGGCTAGAGAAGCGCAAAGCCCCAGTGTTGCTGCGCCTGTGAAAGCGCTTCCAAGGAAGGGTGCTGGCTAGCAACAGCTTTCAGTGTTGGCACTTTTCATCTCTGAGCAATTGCTCGACGTTTGCAATCTCTCACCTGAGCTCTCTTTCGACTGCGCGAGAGGATGAGCAGAAGATTAGGTGGCTAGAGAAGCCCAGAGCCCAGTGTTCTTAGGCCTACAAGAGCATTTCCAAGGAAGGGTGCTGGCTAGCAAGAGCTTTCAGTGCTGGCACTTTTCATCTCTGAGCAATTACTCGACGTTTGCAATTTCTCAGCTCGTATCTACGAGAAGGAAAGAGAAAGACCGTGAGGTTTGGTGGCTAGAGAAGCGCAAAGCCCCAATGTTGCTGCACCTGTGAAAGCGCTTCCAAGGAAGGGTGCTGGCTAGCAACAGCTTTCAGTGCTGGCACTTTTCATCTCTGAGCAATTGCTCGACGTTTGCAATTTCTCCCCTGAGCTCTCTTTCGACTGCGCGAGAGGATGAGCAGAAGATTAGATGGCTAGAGAAGCCCAGAGCCCCACTGTTCTTAGGCCTACAAAAGCACTTCCAAGGAAGGGTGCTGGCTAGCAACAGCTTTCAGTGCTGGCACTTTTCATCTCTGAGCAATTGCTCGACGTTTGCAATTTCTCAGCTCGTGTCTACGGGACTTAGAGATAGTGACCGTGAAGTTTGGTGGCTAGAGAAGCGCAAAGCCCCAGTGTTGCTGCGCCTGTGAAAGCGCTTCCAAGGAAGGGTGCTGGCTAGCCACAGCTTTCAGTGCTGGCACTTTTCATCTCTGAGCAATTGCTCGATGTTTGCAATTTCTCACCTGAGCTCTCTTTAGACTGCGCGAGAGGATGAGCAGAAGATTAGGTGGCTAGAGAAGCACAGAGCCCCACTGTTCTTAGGCCTACAAGAGCATTTCCAAGGCAGGGTGCTGGCCAGCAACAGCTTTCAGTGCTGCCACTTTTCATCTCTGAGCAATTGCTCGACATTTGCAATTTCTCAACTCGTGTCTACGAGACGGAGAGATAGTGACCGTGACGTTTGGTGGCTAGAGAAGCGCAAAGCCCCAGTGTTGCTGCGCCTGTGAAAGCGCTTCCAAGGAAGGGTGCTGGCTAGCAACAGCTTTCAGTGCTGGCTCTTTTCATCTCTGAGCAATTGCTGGACGTTTGCAATCTCTCACCTGAGCTCTCTTTAGACTGCGCGAGAGGATGAGCAGAAGATTAGGTGGCTAGAGAAGCCCAGAGCCCCACTGTTCTAAGGCCTACAAAAGCGCTTCCAAGGAAGGGTGCTGGCTAGCAACAGCTTTCAGTGCTGGCACTTTTCATCTCTGAGCAATTGCTCGACATTTGCAATTTCTCACCTGAGCTCTCTTTAGACTGCGCGAGAGGATGAGCAGAAGATTAGGTGGCTAGAGAAGCCCAGAGCCCCAGTGTTCTTAGGGCTACAAAAGCACTTCCAATGAAGGGTGCTGGCTAGCAACAGCTTTCAGTGCTGGCACTTTTCCTCTCTGAGCAATTGCTCGACGTTTGCAATTTCTCACCTGAGCTCTCTTTAGAGTGCGCGAGAGGATGAGCAGAAGATTAGGTGTCTAGAGAAGCCCAGAGCCCCAGTGTTCTTAGGGCTACAAAAGTGCTTCCAAGGAAGGGTGCTGGCTAGCAACAGCTTTCAGTGCTGGCACTTTTCATCTCTGAGCAATTGCTCGACGTTTGCCATTTCTCACCTGAGCTCTCTTTAGAGAGCGCGAGAGGATGAGCAGAAGATTAGGTGGCTAGAGAAGCCTAGAGCCCCAGTGTTCTCAGGGCTACAAAAGCGCTTCCAAGGAAGGGTGCTGGCTAGCAACAGCTTTCAGTGCTGGCACTTTTCATCTCTGAGCAATTGCTCGACGTTTGCAATTTCTCACCTGAGCTCTCTTTAGACTGCGCGAGAGGATGAGCAGAAGATTAGGTGGCTAGAGAAGCCCAGAGCCCCAGTGTTCTTAGGGCTACAAAAGCGCTTCCAAGGAAGGGTGCTGGCTAGCAGCAGCTTTCAGTGCTGGCACTTTTCATCTCTGAGCAATTGCTCGACGTTTGCAATTTCTCAACTCATGTCTATGAGGCGGGAAGAGAATGACCGTGACGTTTGGTGGGTAGAGAAGCGCAAAGCCCCAGTGTTGCTGTGCCTGTGAAAGCGCTTCCAAGGAAGGGTGCTGGCTAGCAAGAGCTTTCAGTGCTGGCACTTTTCATCTCTGAGCAATTGCTCGACGTTTGCAATTTCTCACCTGAGCTCTCTTTAGAGTGCGCGAGAGGATGAGCAGAAGATTAGGTGTCTAGAGAAGCCCAGAGCCCCAGTGTTCTTAGGCCTACAAAAGCACTTCCAAGGAAGGGTGCTGGCTAGCAACAGCTTTCAGTGCTGGCACTTTTCATCTCTGAGCAATTGCTCGACGTTTGCAATTTCTCAGCTCGTGTCTACGGGACTTAGAGATAGTGACCGTGAAGTTTGGTGGCTAGAGAAGCGCAAAGCCCCAGTGTTGCTGCGCCTGTGAAAGCGCTTCCAAGGAAGGGTGCTGGCTAGCCACAGCTTTCAGTGCTGGCACTTTTCATCTCTGAGCAATTGCTCGATGTTTGCAATTTCTCACCTGAGCTCTCTTTAGACTGCGCGAGAGGATGAGCAGAAGATTAGGTGTCTAGAGAAGCCCAGAGCCCCAGTGTTCTTAGGCCTACAAGAGCATTTCCAAGGAAGGGTGCTGGCCAGCAACAGCTTTCAGTGCTGGCACTTTTCATCTCTGAGCAATTGCTCGACGTTTGCAATTTCTCAACTCGTGTCTACGAGACGGAGAGATAGTGACCGTGACGTTTGGTGGCTAGAGAAGCGCAAAGCCCCAGTGTTGCTGCGCCTGTGAAAGCGCTTCCAAGGAAGGGTGCTGGCTAGCAACAGCTTTCAGTGCTGGCTCTTTTCATCTCTGAGCAATTGCTGGACGTTTGCAATCTCTCACCTGAGCTCTCTTTAGACTGCGCGAGAGGATGAGCAGAAGATTAGGTGGCTAGAGAAGCCCAGAGCCCCAGTGTTCTTAGGGCTACAAAAGCGCTTCCAAGGAAGGGTGCTGGCTAGCAACAGCTTTCAGTGCTGGCACTTTTCATCTCTGAGAAATTTTTCGACGTTTGCAATTTCTCACCTGAGCTCTCTTTAGAGTGCGCGAGAGGATGAGCAGAAGATTAGGTGTCTAGAGAAGCCCAGAGCCCCAGTGTTCTTAGGCCTACAAAAGCACTTCCAATGAAGGGTGCTGGCTAGCAACAGCTTTCAGTGCTGGCACTTTTCATCTCTGAGCAATTGCTGGACGCTTGCAATTTCTCACCTGAGCTCTCTTTAGAGTGCGCGAGAGGATGAGCAGAAGATTAGGTGTCTAGAGAAGCCCAGAGCCCCAGTGTTCTTAGGGCTACAAAAGTGCTTCCAAGGAAGGGTGCTGGCTAGCAACAGCTTTCAGTGCTGGCACTTTTCATCTCTGAGCAATTGCTCGACGTTTGCCATTTCTCACCTGAGCTCTCTTTAGAGAGCGCGAGAGGATGAGCAGAAGATTAGGTGGCTAGAGAAGCCTAGAGCCCCAGTGTTCTCAGGGCTACAAAAGCGCTTCCAAGGAAGGGTGCTGGCTAGCAACAGCTTTCAGTGCTGGCACTTTTCATCTCTGAGCAATTTTTCGACGTTTGCAATTTCTCACCTGAGCTCTCTTTAGACTGCGCGAGACGATGAGCAGAAGATTAGGTGGCTAGAGAAGCCCAGAGCCCCAGTGTTCTTAGGGCTACAAAAGCGCTTCCAAGGAAGGGTGCTGGCTAGCAGCAGCTTTCAGTGCTGGCACTTTTCATCTCTGAGCAATTGCTCGACGTTTGCAATTTCTCAACTCATGTCTATGAGGCGGGAAGAGAATGACCGTGACGTTTGGTGGCTAGAGAAGCGCAAAGCCCCAGTGTTGCTGCACCTGTGAAAGCGCTTCCAAGGAAGGGTGCTGGCTAGCAACAGCTTTCAGTGCTGGCACTTTTCATCTCTGAGCAATTGCTGGACGTTTGCAATTTCTCACCTCAGCTCTCTTTAGAGTGCGCGAGAGGATGAGCAGAAGATTAGGTGGCTAGAGAAGCCCAGAGCCCCAGTGTTCTTAGGCCTACAAAAGCACTTCCAAGGAAGGGTGCTGGCTAGCAACAGCTTTCAGTGCTGGCACTTTTCCTCTCTGAGCAATTGCTCGACGTTTGCAATTTCTCACCTGAGCTCTCTTTAGAGTGCGCGAGAGGATGAGCAGAAGATTATGTGGCTAGAGAAGCCCAGAGCCCCAGTGTTCTTAGGGCTACAAAAGCGCTTCCAATGAAGGGGGCTGGCTAGCAACAGCTTTCAGTGCTGGCACTTTTCATCTCTGAGCAATTGCTCGACGTTTGCAATTTCTCAGCTCGTGTCTACGAGACGGAAAGAGAATGACTGTGATGTTTGGTGGCTAGAGAAGCGCAAAGCCCCAGTGTTGCTGCGCCTGTGAAAGCGCTTCCAAGGAAGGGTGCTGGCTAGCAACAGCTTTCAGTGCTGGCACTTTTCATCTCTGAGCAATTGCTCGACGTTTGCAATTTCTCACCTGAGCTCTCTTTAGAGAGCGCGAGAGGATGAGCAGAAGATTAGGTGTCTAGAGAAGCCCAGAGCCCCAGTGTTCTTAGGGCTACAAAAGCGCTTCCAAGGAAGGGTGCTGGCTAGCAACAGCTTTCAGTGCTGGCACTTTTCATCTCTGAGCAATTGCTCGACGTTTGCAATTTCTCAGCTCGTCTCTACGAGATGGAGAGATAGTGACCGTGATGTTTGGTGGCTAGAGAAGCGCAAAGCCCCAGTGTTGCTGCGCCTGTGAAAGCGCTTCCAAGGAAGGGTGCTGGCTAGCAACAGCTTTCAGTGTTGGCACTTTTCATCTCTGAGCAATTGCTCGACGTTTGCAATCTCTCACCTGAGCTCTCTTTCGACTGCGCGAGAGGATGAGCAGAAGATTAGGTGTCTAGAGAAGCCCAGAGCCCAGTGTTCTTAGGCCTACAAGAGCATTTCCAAGGAAGGGTGCTGGCTAGCAAGAGCTTTCAGTGCTGGCACTTTTCATCTCTGAGCAATTGCTCGACGTTTGCAATTTCTCAGCTCGTATCTACGAGAAGGAAAGAGAAAGATCGTGAGGTTTGGTGGCTAGAGAAGCGCAAAGCCCCAATGTTTCTGCACCTGTGAAAGCGCTTCCAAGGAAGGGTGCTGGCTAGCAACAGCTTTCAGTGCTGGCACTTTTCATCTCTGAGCAATTGCTCGATGTTTGCAATCTCTCACCTGAGCTCTCTTTAGAGTGCGCGAGAGGATGAGCAGAAGATTAGATGGCTAGAGAAGCCCAGAGCCCCAGTGTTCTTAGGCCTACAGGAGCACTTCCAAGGAAAGGTGCTGGCTAGCAACAGCTTTCAGTGCTGGCACTTTTCATCTCTGAGCAATTGCTCGACCTTTGCAATTTCTCAACTCGTGTCTACGAGACGGAAAGAGAATGACCGTGACGTTTGGTGGGTAGAGAAGCGCAAAGCCCCAGTGTTGCTGCGCCTGTGAAAGCGCTTCCAAGGGAGGGTGCTGGCTAGCAACAGCTTTCAGTGCTGGCACTTTTCATCTCTGAGCAATTGCTCGACGTTTGCCATTTCTCACCTGAGCTCTCTTTAGAGAGCGCGAGAGGATGAGCAGAAGATTAGGTGGCTAGAGAAGCCTAGAGCCCCAGTGTTCTCAGGGCTACAAAAGCGCTTCCAAGGAAGGGTGCTGGCTAGCAACAGCTTTCAGTGCTGGCACTTTTCATCTCTGAGCAATTGCTCGACGTTTGCCATTTCTCACCTGAGCTCTCTTTAGACTGCGCGAGAGGATGAGCAGAAGATTAGGTGGCTAGAGAAGCCCAGAGCCCCAGGGTTCTTAGGCCTACAAAAGCGCTTCCAAGGAAGGGTGCTGGCTAGCAGCAGCTTTCAGTGCTGCCACTTTTCATCTCTGAGCAATTGCTCGATGTTTGCAATTTCTCAGCTCGTGTCTACGGGACTTAAAGACAGTGACCGTGACGTTTGGTGGCTAGAGAAGCGCAAAGCCCCAGTGTTGCTGTGCCTGTGAAAGCGCTTCCAAGGAAGGGTGCTGGCTAGCCACAGCTTTCAGTGCTGGCACTTTTCATCTCTGAGCAATTGCTCGATGTTTGCAATTTCTCACCTGAGCTCTCTTTAGACTGCGCGAGAGGATGAGCAGAAGATTAGGTGGCTAGAGAAGCACAGAGCCCCAGTGTTCTTAGGCCTACAAGAGCATTTCCAAGGCAGGGTGCTGGCCAGCAACAGCTTTCAGTGCTGGCACTTTTCATCTCTGAGCAATTGCTCGACGTTTGCAATTTCTCAACTCGTGTCTACGAGACGGAGAGATAGTGACCGTGACGTTTGGTGGCTAGAGAAGCGCAAAGCCCCAGTGTTGCTGCGCCTGTGAAAGCGCTTCCAAGGAAGGGTGCTGGCTAGCAACAGCTTTCAGTGCTGGCTCTTTTCATCTCTGAGCAATTGCTGGACGTTTACAATCTCTCACCTGAGCTCTCTTTAGACTGCGCGAGAGGATGAGCAGAAGATTAGGTGGCTAGAGAAGCCCAGAGCCCCAGTGTTCTAAGGCCTACAAAAGCGCTTCCAAGGAAGGGTGCTGGCTAGCAACAGCTTTCAGTGCTGGCACTTTTCATCTCTGAGAAATTTTTCGACGTTTGCAATTTCTCACCTGAGCTCTCTTTAGAGTGCGCGAGAGGATGAGCAGAAGATTAGGTGTCTAGAGAAGCCCAGAGCCCCAGTGTTCTTAGGCCTACAAAAGCACTTCCAATGAAGGGTGCTGGCTAGCAACAGCTTTCAGTGCTGGCACTTTTCCTCTCTGAGCAATTGCTGGACGTTTGCAATTTCTCACCTGAGCTCTCTTTAGACTGCGCGAGAGGATGAGCAGAAGATTAGGTGTCTAGAGAAGCCCAGAGCCCCAGTGTTCTTAGGGCTACAAAAGTGCTTCCAAGGAAGGGTGCTGGCTAGCAACAGCTTTCAGTGCTGGCACTTTTCATCTCTGAGCAATTGCTCGACGTTTGCCATTTCTCACCTGAGCTCTCTTTAGAGAGCGCGAGAGGATGAGCAGAAGATTAGGTGGCTAGAGAAGCCTAGAGCCCCAGTGTTCTCAGGGCTACAAAAGCGCTTCCAAGGAAGGGTGCTGGCTAGCAACAGCTTTCAGTGCTGGCACTTTTCATCTCTGAGCAATTTTTCGACGTTTGCAATTTCTCACCTGAGCTCTCTTTAGACTGCGCGAGAGGATGAGCAGAAGATTAGGTGGCTAGAGAAGCCCAGAGCCCCAGTGTTCTTAGGGCTACAAAAGCGCTTCCAAGGAAGGGTGCTGGCTAGCAGCAGCTTTCAGTGCTGGCACTTTTCATCTCTGAGCAATTGCTCGACGTTTGCAATTTCTCAACTCATGTCTATGAGGCGGGAAGAGAATGACCGTGACGTTTGGTGGCTAGAGAAGCGCAAAGCCCCAGTGTTGCTGTGCCTGTGAAAGCGCTTCCAAGGAAGGGTGCTGGCTAGCAACAGCTTTCAGTGCTGGCACTTTTCATCTCTGAGCAATTGCTCGACGTTTGCAATTTCTCACCTCAGCTCTCTTTAGAGTGCGCGAGAGGATGAGCAGAAGATTAGGTGGCTAGAGAAGCCCAGAGCCCCAGTGTTCTTAGGCCTACAAAAGCACTTCCAAGGAAGGGTGCTGGCTAGCAACAGCTTTCAGTGCTGGCACTTTTCCTCTCTGAGCAATTGCTCGACGTTTGCAATTTCTCACCTGAGCTCTCTTTAGAGTGCGCGAGAGGATGAGCAGAAGATTATGTGGCTAGAGAAGCCCAGAGCCCCAGTGTTCTTAGGGCTACAAAAGCGCTTCCAATGAAGGGTGCTGGCTAGCAACAGCTTTCAGTGCTGGCACTTTTCCTCTCTGAGCAATTGCTCGACGTTTGCAATTTCTCAGCTCGTGTCTACGAGACGGAAAGAGAATGACTGTGATGTTTGGTGGCTAGAGAAGCGCAAAGCCCCAGTGTTGCTGCGCCTGTGAAAGCGCTTCCAAGGAAGGGTGCTGGCTAGCAACAGCTTTCAGTGCTGGCACTTTTCATCTCTGAGCAATTGCTCGACGTTTGCAATTTCTCAGCTCGTCTCTACGAGATGGAGAGATAGTGACCGTGATGTTTGGTGGCTAGAGAAGCGCAAAGCCCCAGTGTTGCTGCGCCTGTGAAAGCGCTTCCAAGGAAGGGTGCTGGCTAGCAACAGCTTTCAGTGTTGGCACTTTTCATCTCTGAGCAATTGCTGGACGTTTGCAATTTCTCACCTGAGCTCTCTTTCGACTGCGCGAGAGGATGAGCAGAAGATTAGGTGTCTAGAGAAGCCCAGAGCCCAGTGTTCTTAGGCCTACAAGAGCATTTCCAAGGAAGGGTGCTGGCTAGCAAGAGCTTTCAGTGCTGGCACTTTTCATCTCTGAGCAATTGCTCGACGTTTGCAATTTCTCAGCTCGTATCTACGAGAAGGAAAGAGAAAGATCGTGAGGTTTGGTGGCTAGAGAAGCGCAAAGCCCCAATGTTTCTGCACCTGTGAAAGCGCTTCCAAGGAAGGGTGCTGGCTAGCAACAGCCTTCAGTGCTGGCACTTTTCATCTCTGAGCAATTGCTCGATGTTTGCAATCTCTCACCTGAGCTCTCTTTAGAGTGCGCGAGAGGATGAGCAGAAGATTAGATGGCTAGAGAAGCCCAGAGCCCCAGTGTTCTTAGGCCTACAGGAGCACTTCCAAGGAAAGGTGCTGGCTAGCAACAGCTTTCAGTGCTGGCACTTTTCATCTCTGAGCAATTGCTCGACCTTTGCAATTTCTCAACTCGTGTCTACGAGACGGAAAGAGAATGACCGTGACGTTTGGTGGGTAGAGAAGCGCAAAGCCCCAGTGTTGCTGCGCCTGTGAAAGCGCTTCCAAGGAAGGGTGCTGGCTAGCAACAGCTTTCAGTGCTGGCACTTTTCATCTCTGAGCAATTGCTCGACGTTTACAATTTCTCAGCTCTTATCTACGAGACGGAGAGATAGTGACCGTGATGTTTGGTGCCTAGAGAAGCGCAAAGCCCCAGTGTTGCTGCGCCTGTGAAAGCGCTTCCAAGGAAGGGTGCTGGCTAGCAACAGCTTTCAGTGCTGGCACTTTTCATCTCTGAGCAATTGCTCGACGTTTGCCATTTCTCACCTGAGCTCTCTTTAGAGAGCGCGAGAGGATGAGCAGAAGATTAGGTGGCTAGAGAAGCCTAGAGCCCCAGTGTTCTCAGGGCTACAAAAGCGCTTCCAAGGAAGGGTGCTGGCTAGCAACAGCTTTCAGTGCTGGCACTTTTCATCTCTGAGCAATTGCTCGACGTTTGCAATTTCTCACCTGAGCTCTCTTTAGAGTGCGCGAGAGGATGAGCAGAAGATTAGGTGGCTAGAGAAGCCCAGAGCCCCAGTGTTCTTAGGGCTACAAAAGCGCTTCCAAGGAAGGGTGCTGGCTAGCAACAGCTTTCAGTGCTGGCACTTTTCATCTCTGAGCAATTGCTCGACGTTTGCAATTTCTCAACTCATGTCTATGAGGCGGGAAGAGAATGACCGTGACGTTTGGTGGCTAGAGAAGCGCAAAGCCCCAGTGTTGCTGTGCCTGTGAAAGCGCTTCCAAGGAAGGGTGCTGGCTAGCAACAGCTTTCAGTGCTGGCACTTTTCCTCTCTGAGCAATTGCTCGACCTTTGCAATTTCTCAACTCGTGTCTACGAGACGGAAAGAGATAGTGACCGTGACGTTTGGTGGCTAGAGAAGCGCAAAGCCCCAGTGTTGCTGCGCCTGTGAAAGCGCTTCCAAGGAAGGGTGCTGGCTAGCAACAGCTTTCAGTGCTGGCACTTTTCATCTCTGAGCAATTGCTCGACGTTTGCAATTTCTCCCCTGAGCTCTCTTTCGACTGCACGAGAGGATGAGCAGAAGATTAGATGGCTAGAGAAGCCCAGAGCCCCAGTGTTCTTAGGCCTACAAAAGCACTTCCAAGGAAGGGTGCTGGCTAGCAACAGCTTTCAGTGCTGGCACTTTTCATCTCTGAGCAATTGCTCGACGTTTGCAATTTCTCAGCTCGTGTCTACGGGACTTAGAGATAGTGACCGTGAAGTTTGGTGGCTAGAGAAGCGCAAAGCCCCAGTGTTGCTGCGCCTGTGAAAGCGCTTCCAAGGAAGGGTGCTGGCTAGCCACAGCTTTCAGTGCTGGCACTTTTCATCTCTGAGCAATTGCTCGACGTTTGCAATTTCTCACCTGAGCTCTCTTTAGACTGCGCGAGAGGATGAGCAGAAGATTAGGTGGCTAGAGAAGCCCAGAGCCCCAGTGTTCGTAGGCCTACAAGACCATTTCCAAGGCAGGGTGCTGGCCAGCAACAGCTTTCAGTGCTGGCACTTTTCATCTCTGAGCAATTGCTCGACGTTTGCAATTTCTCAGCTCGTCTCTACGAGACGGAGAGATAGTGACCGTGACGTTTGGTGGCTAGAGAAGCGCAAAGCCCCAGTGTTGCTGCGCCTGTGAAAGCGCTTCCAAGGAAGGGTGCTGGCTAGCAACAGCTTTCAGTGCTGGCTCTTTTCATCTCTGAGCAATTGCTGGACGTTTACAATCTCTCACCTGAGCTCTCTTTAGACTGCGCGAGAGGATGAGCAGAAGATTAGGTGGCTAGAGAAGCCCAGAACCCCAGTGTTCTAAGGCCTACAAAAGCGCTTCCAAGGAAGGGTGCTGGCTAGCAACAGCTTTCAGTGCTGGCACTTTTCATCTCTGAGAAATTTTTCGACGTTTGCAATTTCTCACCTGAGCTCTCTTTAGAGTGCGCGAGAGGATGAGCAGAAGATTAGGTGTCTAGAGAAGCCCAGAGCCCCAGTGTTCTTAGGCCTACAAAAGCACTTCCAATGAAGGGTGCTGGCTAGCAACAGCTTTCAGTGCTGGCACTTTTCCTCTCTGAGCAATTGCTGGACGTTTGCAATTTCTCACCTGAGCTCTCTTTAGACTGCGCGAGAGGATGAGCAGAAGATTAGGTGTCTAGAGAAGCCCAGAGCCCCAGTGTTCTTAGGGCTACAAAAGTGCTTCCAAGGAAGGGTGCTGGCTAGCAACAGCTTTCAGTGCTGGCACTTTTCATCTCTGAGCAATTGCTCGACGTTTGCCATTTCTCACCTGAGCTCTCTTTAGAGAGCGCGAGAGGATGAGCAGAAGATTAGGTGGCTAGAGAAGCCTAGAGCCCCAGTGTTCTCAGGGCTACAAAAGCGCTTCCAAGGAAGGGTGCTGGCTAGCAACAGCTTTCAGTGCTGGCACTTTTCATCTCTGAGCAATTTTTCGACGTTTGCAATTTCTCACCTGAGCTCTCTTTAGACTGCGCGAGAGGATGAGCAGAAGATTAGGTGGCTAGAGAAGCCCAGAGCCCCAGTGTTCTTAGGGCTACAAAAGCGCTTCCAAGGAAGGGTGCTGGCTAGCAGCAGCTTTCAGTGCTGGCACTTTTCATCTCTGAGCAATTGCTCGACGTTTGCAATTTCTCAACTCATGTCTATGAGGCGGGAAGAGAATGACCGTGACGTTTGGTGGCTAGAGAAGCGCAAAGCCCCAGTGTTGCTGTGCCTGTGAAAGCGCTTCCAAGGAAGGGTGCTGGCTAGCAACAGCTTTCAGTGCTGGCACTTTTCATCTCTGAGCAATTGCTCGACGTTTGCAATTTCTCACCTCAGCTCTCTTTAGAGTGCGCGAGAGGATGAGCAGAAGATTAGGTGGCTAGAGAAGCCCAGAGCCCCAGTGTTCTTAGGCCTACAAAAGCACTTCCAAGGAAGGGTGCTGGCTAGCAACAGCTTTCAGTGCTGGCACTTTTCCTCTCTGAGCAATTGCTCGACGTTTGCAATTTCTCACCTGAGCTCTCTTTAGAGTGCGCGAGAGGATGAGCAGAAGATTATGTGGCTAGAGAAGCCCAGAGCCCCAGTGTTCTTAGGGCTACAAAAGCGCTTCCAATGAAGGGTGCTGGCTAGCAACAGCTTTCAGTGCTGGCACTTTTCCTCTCTGAGCAATTGCTCGACGTTTGCAATTTCTCAGCTCGTGTCTACGAGACGGAAAGAGAATGACTGTGATGTTTGGTGGCTAGAGAAGCGCAAAGCCCCAGTGTTGCTGCGCCTGTGAAAGCGCTTCCAAGGAAGGGTGCTGGCTAGCAACAGCTTTCAGTGCTGGCACTTTTCATCTCTGAGCAATTGCTCGACGTTTGCCATTTCTCACCTGAGCTCTCTTTAGAGAGCGCGAGAGGATGAGCAGAAGATTAGGTGGCTAGAGAAGCCCAGAGCCCCAGTGTTCTTAGGGCTACAAAAGCGCTTCCAAGGAAGGGTGCTGGCTAGCAACAGCTTTCAGTGCTGGCACTTTTCATCTCTGAGCAATTGCTCGACGTTTGCAATTTCTCAGCTCGTCTCTACGAGATGGAGAGATAGTGACCGTGATGTTTGGTGGCTAGAGAAGCGCAAAGCCCCAGTGTTGCTGCGCCTGTGAAAGCGCTTCCAAGGAAGGGTGCTGGCTAGCAACAGCTTTCAGTGTTGGCACTTTTCATCTCTGAGCAATTGCTGGACGTTTGCAATTTCTCACCTGAGCTCTCTTTCGACTGCGCGAGAGGATGAGCAGAAGATTAGGTGTCTAGAGAAGCCCAGAGCCCAGTGTTCTTAGGCCTACAAGAGCATTTCCAAGGAAGGGTGCTGGCTAGCAAGAGCTTTCAGTGCTGGCACTTTTCATCTCTGAGCAATTGCTCGACGTTTGCAATTTCTCAGCTCGTATCTACGAGAAGGAAAGAGAAAGATCGTGAGGTTTGGTGGCTAGAGAAGCGCAAAGCCCCAATGTTTCTGCACCTGTGAAAGCGCTTCCAAGGAAGGGTGCTGGCTAGCAACAGCCTTCAGTGCTGGCACTTTTCATCTCTGAGCAATTGCTCGATGTTTGCAATCTCTCACCTGAGCTCTCTTTAGAGTGCGCGAGAGGATGAGCAGAAGATTAGATGGCTAGAGAAGCCCAGAGCCCCAGTGTTCTTAGGCCTACAGGAGCACTTCCAAGGAAAGGTGCTGGCTAGCAACAGCTTTCAGTGCTGGCACTTTTCATCTCTGAGCAATTGCTCGATGTTTGCAATTTCTCAACTCGTGTCTACGAGACGGAAAGAGAATGACCGTGACGTTTGGTGGGTAGAGAAGCGCAAAGCCCCAGTGTTGCTGCGCCTGTGAAAGCGCTTCCAAGGAAGGGTGCTGGCTAGCAACAGCTTTCAGTGCTGGCACTTTTCATCTCTGAGCAATTGCTCGACGTTTACAATTTCTCAGCTCTTATCTACGAGACGGAGAGATAGTGACCGTGATGTTTGGTGCCTAGAGAAGCGCAAAGCCCCAGTGTTGCTGCGCCTGTGAAAGCGCTTCCAAGGAAGGGTGCTGGCTAGCAACAGCTTTCAGTGCTGGCACTTTTCATCTCTGAGCAATTGCTCGACGTTTGCCATTTCTCACCTGAGCTCTCTTTAGAGAGCGCGAGAGGATGAGCAGAAGATTAGGTGGCTAGAGAAGCCTAGAGCCCCAGTGTTCTCAGGGCTACAAAAGCGCTTCCAAGGAAGGGTGCTGGCTAGCAACAGCTTTCAGTGCTGGCACTTTTCATCTCTGAGCAATTGCTCGACGTTTGCAATTTCTCACCTGAGCTCTCTTTAGAGTGCGCGAGAGGATGAGCAGAAGATTAGGTGGCTAGAGAAGCCCAGAGCCCCAGTGTTCTTAGGGCTACAAAAGCGCTTCCAAGGAAGGGTGCTGGCTAGCAGCAGCTTTCAGTGCTGGCACTTTTCATCTCTGAGCAATTGCTCGACGTTTGCAATTTCTCAACTCATGTCTATGAGGCGGGAAGAGAATGACCGTGACGTTTGGTGGCTAGAGAAGCGCAAAGCCCCAGTGTTGCTGTGCCTGTGAAAGCGCTTCCAAGGAAGGGTGCTGGCTAGCAACAGCTTTCAGTGCTGGCACTTTTCCTCTCTGAGCAATTGCTCGACCTTTGCAATTTCTCAACTCGTGTCTACGAGACGGAAAGAGATAGTGACCGTGACGTTTGGTGGCTAGAGAAGCGCAAAGCCCCAGTGTTGCTGCGCCTGTGAAAGCGCTTCCAAGGAAGGGTGCTGGCTAGCAACAGCTTTCAGTGCTGGCACTTTTCATCTCTGAGCAATTGCTCGACGTTTGCAATTTCTCCCCTGAGCTCTCTTTCGACTGCACGAGAGGATGAGCAGAAGATTAGATGGCTAGAGAAGCCCAGAGCCCCAGTGTTCTTAGGCCTACAAAAGCACTTCCAAGGAAGGGTGCTGGCTAGCAACAGCTTTCAGTGCTGGCACTTTTCATCTCTGAGCAATTGCTCGACGTTTGCAATTTCTCAGCTCGTGTCTACGGGACTTAGAGATAGTGACCGTGAAGTTTGGTGGCTAGAGAAGCGCAAAGCCCCAGTGTTGCTGCGCCTGTGAAAGCGCTTCCAAGGAAGGGTGCTGGCTAGCCACAGCTTTCAGTGCTGGCACTTTTCATCTCTGAGCAATTGCTCGACGTTTGCAATTTCTCACCTGAGCTCTCTTTAGACTGCGCGAGAGGATGAGCAGAAGATTAGGTGGCTAGAGAAGCCCAGAGCCCCAGTGTTCGTAGGCCTACAAGACCATTTCCAAGGCAGGGTGCTGGCCAGCAACAGCTTTCAGTGCTGGCACTTTTCATCTCTGAGCAATTGCTCGACGTTTGCAATTTCTCAGCTCGTCTCTACGAGACGGAGAGATAGTGACCGTGACGTTTGGTGGCTAGAGAAGCGCAAAGCCCCAGTGTTGCTGCGCCTGTGAAAGCGCTTCCAAGGAAGGGTGCTGGCTAGCAACAGCTTTCAGTGCTGGCTCTTTTCATCTCTGAGCAATTGCTGGACGTTTGCAATCTCTCACCTGAGCTCTCTTTAGACTGCGCGAGAGGATGAGCAGAAGATTAGGTGGCTAGAGAAGCCCAGAGCCCCACTGTTCTTAGGGCTACAAAAGCGCTTCCAAGGAAGGGTGCTGGCTAGCAACAGCTTTCAGTGCTGGCACTTTTCATCTCTGAGCAATTTTTCGACGTTTGCAATTTCTCACCTGAGCTCTCTTTAGAGTGCGCGAGAGGATGAGCAGAAGATTAGGTGGCTAGAGAAGCCCAGAGCCCCAGTGTTCTCAGGGCTACAAAAGCGCTTCCAAGGAAGGGTGCTGGCTAGCAACAGCTTTCAGTGCTGGCACTTTTCATCTCTGAGCAATTGCTCGACGTTTGCAATTTCTCACCTGAGCTCTCTTTAGAGTGCGCGAGAGGATGAGCAGAAGATTAGGTGGCTAGAGAAGCCCAGAGCCCCAGTGTTCTCAGGGCTACAAAAGCGCTTCCAAGGAAGGGTGCTGGCTAGCAACAGCTTTCAGTGCTGGCACTTTTCATCTCTGAGCAATTGCTCGACGTTTGCAATTTCTCAGCTCGTCTCTACGAGACGGAGAGAGAGTGGCCGTGATGTTTGGTGTGTAGAGAAGCGCAAAGCCCCAGTGTTGCTGTGCCTGTGAAAGCGCTTCCAAGGAAGGGTGCTGGCTAGCAACAGCTTTCAGTGCTGGCTCTTTTCATCTCTGAGCAATTGCTGGACGTTTGCAATTTCTCACCTGAGCTCTCTTTAGACTGCGCGAGAGGATGAGCAGAAGATTAGGTGGCTAGAGAAGCCCAGAGCCCCACTGTTCTTAGGCCTACAAAAGCGCTTCCAAGGAAGGGTGCTGGCTAGCCACAGCTTTCAGTGCTGGCACTTTTCATCTCTGAGCAATTGCTCGACGTTTGCAATTTCTCAACTCATGTCTATGAGGCGGAAAGAGAATGACCGTGACGTTTGGTGGCTAGAGAAGCGCAAAGCCCCAGTGTTGCTGCGCCTGTGAAAGCGCTTCCAAGGAAGGGTGCTGGCTAGCAAGAGCTTTCAGTGCTGGCACTTTTCATCTCTGAGAAATTTTTCGACGTTTGCAATTTCTCACCTGAGCTCTCTTTAGACTGCGCGAGAGGATGAGCAGAAGATTAGGTGGCTAGAGAAACACAGAGCCCCAGTGTTCTTAGGGCTAGAAGAGCGTTTCCAAGGAAGGGTGCTGGCTAGCAACAGCTTTCAGTGCTGGCACTTTTCATCTCTGAGCAATTGCTCGATGTTTACAATTTCTCAGCTCGTGTCTACGAGAAGGAAAGAGAATGACCGTGACGTTTGGTGGCTAGAGAAGCCCAGAGCCCCAGTGCTGCTCTGCCTGTGAAAGTGCTTCCAAGGAAGGGTGCTGGCTAGCAACAGCTTTCAGTGCTGGCGCTTTTCATCTCTGAGCAATTGCTCGACGTTTGCAATTTCTCAGCTCGTATCTACGAGAAGGAAAGAGAAAGATCGTGAGGTTTTGTGGCTAGAGAAGCGCAAAGCCCCAATGTTTCTGCACCTGTGAAAGCGCTTCCAAGGAAGGGTGCTGGCTAGCAACAGCCTTCAGTGCTGGCACTTTTCATCTCTGAGCAATTGCTCGATGTTTGCAATCTCTCACCTGAGCTCTCTTTAGAGTGCGCGAGAGGATGAGCAGAAGATTAGATGGCTAGAGAAGCCCAGAGCCCCAGTGTTCTTAGGCCTACAGGAGCACTTCCAAGGAAAGGTGCTGGCTAGCAACAGCTTTCAGTGCTGGCACTTTTCATCTCTGAGCAATTGCTCGACCTTTGCAATTTCTCAACTCGTGTCTACGAGACGGAAAGAGAATGACCGTGACGTTTGGTGGGTAGAGAAGCGCAAAGCCCCAGTGTTGCTGCGCCTGTGAAAGCGCTTCCAAGGAAGGGTGCTGGCTAGCAACAGCTTTCAGTGCTGGCACTTTTCATCTCTGAGCAATTGCTCGACGTTTACAATTTCTCAGCTCTTATCTACGAGACGGAGAGATAGTGACCGTGATGTTTGGTGCCTAGAGAAGCGCAAAGCCCCAGTGTTGCTGCGCCTGTGAAAGCGCTTCCAAGGAAGGGTGCTGGCTAGCAACAGCTTTCAGTGCTGGCACTTTTCATCTCTGAGCAATTGCTCGACGTTTGCCATTTCTCACCTGAGCTCTCTTTAGAGAGCGCGAGAGGATGAGCAGAAGATTAGGTGGCTAGAGAAGCCTAGAGCCCCAGTGTTCTCAGGGCTACAAAAGCGCTTCCAAGGAAGGGTGCTGGCTAGCAACAGCTTTCAGTGCTGGCACTTTTCATCTCTGAGCAATTGCTCGACGTTTGCAATTTCTCACCTGAGCTCTCTTTAGAGTGCGCGAGAGGATGAGCAGAAGATTAGGTGGCTAGAGAAGCCCAGAGCCCCAGTGTTCTTAGGGCTACAAAAGCGCTTCCAAGGAAGGGTGCTGGCTAGCAGCAGCTTTCAGTGCTGGCACTTTTCATCTCTGAGCAATTGCTCGACGTTTGCAATTTCTCAACTCATGTCTATGAGGCGGGAAGAGAATGACCGTGACGTTTGGTGGCTAGAGAAGCGCAAAGCCCCAGTGTTGCTGTGCCTGTGAAAGCGCTTCCAAGGAAGGGTGCTGGCTAGCAACAGCTTTCAGTGCTGGCACTTTTCATCTCTGAGCAATTGCTCGACGTTTGCAATTTCTCAACTCGTGTCTACGAGACGGAAAGAGATAGTGACCGTGACGTTTGGTGGCTAGAGAAGCGCAAAGCCCCAGTGTTGCTGCGCCTGTGAAAGCGCTTCCAAGGAAGGGTGCTGGCTAGCAACAGCTTTCAGTGCTGGCACTTTTCATCTCTGAGCAATTGCTCGACGTTTGCAATTTCTCCCCTGAGCTCTCTTTCGACTGCACGAGAGGATGAGCAGAAGATTAGATGGCTAGAGAAGCCCAGAGCCCCAGTGTTCTTAGGCCTACAAAAGCACTTCCAAGGAAGGGTGCTGGCTAGCAACAGCTTTCAGTGCTGGCACTTTTCATCTCTGAGCAATTGCTCGACGTTTGCAATTTCTCAGCTCGTGTCTACGGGACTTAGAGATAGTGACCGTGAAGTTTGGTGGCTAGAGAAGCGCAAAGCCCCAGTGTTGCTGCGCCTGTGAAAGCGCTTCCAAGGAAGGGTGCTGGCTAGCCACAGCTTTCAGTGCTGGCACTTTTCATCTCTGAGCAATTGCTCGACGTTTGCAATTTCTCACCTGAGCTCTCTTTAGACTGCGCGAGAGGATGAGCAGAAGATTAGGTGGCTAGAGAAGCCCAGAGCCCCAGTGTTCGTAGGCCTACAAGACCATTTCCAAGGCAGGGTGCTGGCCAGCAAGAGCTTTCAGTGCTGGCACTTTTCATCTCTGAGCAATTGCTCGACGTTTGCAATTTCTCAGCTCGTCTCTACGAGACGGAGAGATAGTGACCGTGACGTTTGGTGGCTAGAGAAGCGCAAAGCCCCAGTGTTGCTGCGCCTGTGAAAGCGCTTCCAAGGAAGGGTGCTGGCTAGCAACAGCTTTCAGTGCTGGCTCTTTTCATCTCTGAGCAATTGCTGGACGTTTGCAATCTCTCACCTGAGCTCTCTTTAGACTGCGCGAGAGGATGAGCAGAAGATTAGGTGGCTAGAGAAGCCCAGAGCCCCACTGTTCTTAGGGCTACAAAAGCGCTTCCAAGGAAGGGTGCTGGCTAGCAACAGCTTTCAGTGCTGGCACTTTTCATCTCTGAGAAATTTTTCGACGTTTGCAATTTCTCACCTGAGCTCTCTTTAGAGTGTGCGAGAGGATGAGCAGAAGATTAGGTGTCTAGAGAAGCCCAGAGCCCCAGTGTTCTTAGGCCTACAAAAGCGCTTCCAATGAAGGGTGCTGGCTAGCAACAGCTTTCAGTGCTGGCACTTTTCATCTCTGAGCAATTGCTCGACGTTTGCAATTTCTCAACTCGTGTCTACGAGACGGAAAGAGAATGACTGTGATGTTTGGTGGCTAGAGAAGCGCAAAGCCCCAGTGTTGCTGCGCCTGTGAAAGCGCTTCCAAGGAAGGGTGCTGGCTAGCAACAGCTTTCAGTGCTGGCACTTTTCATCTCTGAGCATTTGCTCGATGTTTGCAATTTCTCACCTGAGCTCTCTTTAGACTGCGCGAGAGGATGAGCAGAAGATTAGGTGGCTAGAGAAGCCCAGAGCCCCAGTGTTCTTAGGGCTACAAAAGCGCTTCCAAGGAAGGGTGCTGGCTAGCAACAGCTTTCAGTGCTGGCACTTTTCATCTCTGAGCAATTGCTCGACGTTTGCCATTTCTCACCTGAGCTCTCTTTAGAGAGCGCGAGAGGATGAGCAGAAGATTAGGTGGCTAGAGAAGCCCAGAGCCCCAGTGTTCTTAGGGCTACAAAAGCGCTTCCAAGGAAGGGTGCTGGCTAGCAACAGCTTTCAGTGCTGGCACTTTTCATCTCTGAGCAATTGCTCGACGTTTGCAATTTCTCACCTGAGCTCTCTTTAGACTGCGCGAGAGGATGAGCAGAAGATTAGGTGGCTAGAGAAGCCCAGAGCCCCAGTGTTCTCAGGGCTACAAAAGCGCTTCCAAGGAAGGGTGCTGGCTAGCAACAGCTTTCAGTGCTGGCACTTTTCATCTCTGAGCAATTTTTCGACGTTTGCAATTTCTCACCTGAGCTCTCTTTAGAGTGCGCGAGAGGATGAGCAGAAGATTAGGTGGCTAGAGAAGCCCAGAGCCCCAGTGTTCTCAGGGCTACAAAAGCGCTTCCAAGGAAGGGTGCTGGCTAGCAACAGCTTTCAGTGCTGGCACTTTTCATCTCTGAGCAATTGCTCGACGTTTGCAATTTCTCACCTGAGCTCTCTTTAGAGTGCGCGAGAGGATGAGCAGAAGATTAGGTGGCTAGAGAAGCCCAGAGCCCCAGTGTTCTCAGGGCTACAAAAGCGCTTCCAAGGAAGGGTGCTGGCTAGCCACAGCTTTCAGTGCTGGCACTTTTCATCTCTGAGCAATTGCTCGACGTTTGCAATTTCTCAGCTCGTCTCTACGAGACGGAGAGAGAGTGGCCGTGATGTTTGGTGTGTAGAGAAGCGCAAAGCCCCAGTGTTGCTGTGCCTGTGAAAGCGCTTCCAAGGAAGGGTGCTGGCTAGCAACAGCTTTCAGTGCTGGCTCTTTTCATCTCTGAGCAATTGCTGGACGTTTGCAATTTCTCACCTGAGCTCTCTTTAGACTGCGCGAGAGGATGAGCAGAAGATTAGGTGGCTAGAGAAGCCCAGAGCCCCACTGTTCTTAGGCCTACAAAAGCGCTTCCAAGGAAGGGTGCTGGCTAGCCACAGCTTTCAGTGCTGGCACTTTTCATCTCTGAGCAATTGCTCGACGTTTGCAATTTCTCAACTCATGTCTATGAGGCGGAAAGAGAATGACCGTGACGTTTGGTGGCTAGAGAAGCGCAAAGCCCCAGTGTTGCTGCGCCTGTGAAAGCGCTTCCAAGGAAGGGTGCTGGCTAGCAAGAGCTTTCAGTGCTGGCACTTTTCATCTCTGAGAAATTTTTCGACGTTTGCAATTTCTCACCTGAGCTCTCTTTAGACTGCGCGAGAGGATGAGCAGAAGATTAGGTGGCTAGAGAAGCCCAGAGCCCCAGTGTTCTTAGGGCTACAAAAGCGCTTCCAAGGAAGGGTGCTGGCTAGCAACAGCTTTCAGTGCTGGCACTTTTCCTCTCTGAGCAATTGCTCGACGTTTGCAATTTCTCACCTGAGCTCTCTTTAGAGTGCGCGAGAGGATGAGCAGAAGATTAGGTGTCTAGAGAAGCCCAGAGCCCCAGTGTTCTTAGGGCTACAAAAGCGCTTCCAATGAAGGGTGCTGGCTAGCAACAGCTTTCAGTGCTGGCACTTTTCCTCTCTGAGCAATTGCTCGACGTTTGCAATTTCTCAGCTCGTCTCTACGAGACGGAGAGATAGTGACCGTGACGTTTGGTGGCTAGAGAAGCGCAAAGCCCCAGTGTTGCTGCGCCTGTGAAAGCGCTTCCAAGGAAGGGTACTGGCTAGCAACAGCTTTCAGTGCTGGCTCTTTTCATCTCTGAGCAATTGCTGGACGTTTGCAATCTCTCACCTGAGCTCTCTTTAGAGTGCGCGAGAGGATGAGCAGAAGATTAGGTGGCTAGAGAAGCCCAGAGCCCCAGTGTTCTTAGGGCTACAAAAGCGCTTCCAAGGAAGGGTGCTGGCTAGCAACAGCTTTCAGTGCTGGCACTTTTCATCTCTGAGAAATTTTTCGACGTTTGCAATTTCTCACCTGAGCTCTCTTTAGAGTGTGCGAGAGGATGAGCAGAAGATTAGGTGTCTAGAGAAGCCCAGAGCCCCAGTGTTCTTAGGCCTACAAAAGCACTTCCAAGGAAGGGTGCTGGCTAGCAACAGCTTTCAGTGCTGGCACTTTTCATCTCTGAGCAATTGCTCGACCTTTGCAATTTCTCACCTGAGCTCTCTTTAGAGTGCGCGAGAGGATGAGCAGAAGATTAGGTGTCTAGAGAAGCCCAGAGCCCCAGTGTTCTTAGGGCTACAAAAGCGCTTCCAATGAAGGGTGCTGGCTAGCAACAGCTTTCAGTGCTGGCACTTTTCATCTCTGAGCAATTGCTCGACGTTTGCAATTTCTCAACTCGTGTCTACGAGACGGAAAGAGAATGACTGTGATGTTTGGTGGCTAGAGAAGCGCAAAGCCCCAGTGTTGCTGCGCCTGTGAAAGCGCTTCCAAGGAAGGGTGCTGGCTAGCAACAGCTTTCAGTGCTGGCACTTTTCATCTCTGAGCATTTGCTCGATGTTTGCAATTTCTCACCTGAGCTCTCTTTCGACTGCGCGAGAGGATGAGCAGAAGATTAGGTGGCTAGAGAAGCCCAGAGCCCCAGTGTTCTCAGGGCTACAAAAGCGCTTCCAAGGAAGGGTGCTGGCTAGCAACAGCTTTCAGTGCTGGCACTTTTCATCTCTGAGCAATTTTTCGACGTTTGCAATTTCTCACCTGAGCTCTCTTTAGAGTGCGCGAGAGGATGAGCAGAAGATTAGGTGGCTAGAGAAGCCCAGAGCCCCAGTGTTCTCAGGGCTACAAAAGCGCTTCCAAGGAAGGGTGCTGGCTAGCAACAGCTTTCAGTGCTGGCACTTTTCATCTCTGAGCAATTGCTCGACGTTTGCAATTTCTCACCTGAGCTCTCTTTAGAGTGCGCGAGAGGATGAGCAGAAGATTAGGTGGCTAGAGAAGCCCAGAGCCCCAGTGTTCTCAGGGCTACAAAAGCGCTTCCAAGGAAGGGTGCTGGCTAGCCACAGCTTTCAGTGCTGGCACTTTTCATCTCTGAGCAATTGCTCGACGTTTGCAATTTCTCAGCTCGTCTCTACGAGACGGAGAGAGAGTGGCCGTGATGTTTGGTGTGTAGAGAAGCGCAAAGCCCCAGTGTTGCTGTGCCTGTGAAAGCGCTTCCAAGGAAGGGTGCTGGCTAGCAACAGCTTTCAGTGCTGGCTCTTTTCATCTCTGAGCAATTGCTGGACGTTTGCAATTTCTCACCTGAGCTCTCTTTAGACTGCGCGAGAGGATGAGCAGAAGATTAGGTGGCTAGAGAAGCCCAGAGCCCCACTGTTCTTAGGCCTACAAAAGCGCTTCCAAGGAAGGGTGCTGGCTAGCCACAGCTTTCAGTGCTGGCACTTTTCATCTCTGAGCAATTGCTCGACGTTTGCAATTTCTCAACTCATGTCTATGAGGCGGAAAGAGAATGACCGTGACGTTTGGTGGCTAGAGAAGCGCAAAGCCCCAGTGTTGCTGCGCCTGTGAAAGCGCTTCCAAGGAAGGGTGCTGGCTAGCAAGAGCTTTCAGTGCTGGCACTTTTCATCTCTGAGAAATTTTTCGACGTTTGCAATTTCTCACCTGAGCTCTCTTTAGACTGCGCGAGAGGATGAGCAGAAGATTAGGTGGCTAGAGAAGCCCAGAGCCCCAGTGTTCTTAGGCCTACAAAAGCACTTCCAAGGAAGGGTGCTGGCTAGCAACAGCTTTCAGTGCTGGCACTTTTCCTCTCTGAGCAATTGCTCGACGTTTGCAATTTCTCACCTGAGCTCTCTTTAGAGTGCGCGAGAGGATGAGCAGAAGATTAGGTGTCTAGAGAAGCCCAGAGCCCCAGTGTTCTTAGGGCTACAAAAGCGCTTCCAATGAAGGGTGCTGGCTAGCAACAGCTTTCAGTGCTGGCACTTTTCCTCTCTGAGCAATTGCTCGACGTTTGCAATTTCTCAGCTCGTCTCTACGAGACGGAGAGATAGTGACCGTGACGTTTGGTGGCTAGAGAAGCGCAAAGCCCCAGTGTTGCTGCGCCTGTGAAAGCGCTTCCAAGGAAGGGTACTGGCTAGCAACAGCTTTCAGTGCTGGCTCTTTTCATCTCTGAGCAATTGCTGGACGTTTGCAATCTCTCACCTGAGCTCTCTTTAGAGTGCGCGAGAGGATGAGCAGAAGATTAGGTGGCTAGAGAAGCCCAGAGCCCCAGTGTTCTTAGGGCTACAAAAGCGCTTCCAAGGAAGGGTGCTGGCTAGCAACAGCTTTCAGTGCTGGCACTTTTCATCTCTGAGAAATTTTTCGACGTTTGCAATTTCTCACCTGAGCTCTCTTTAGAGTGTGCGAGAGGATGAGCAGAAGATTAGGTGTCTAGAGAAGCCCAGAGCCCCAGTGTTCTTAGGCCTACAAAAGCACTTCCAAGGAAGGGTGCTGGCTAGCAACAGCTTTCAGTGCTGGCACTTTTCATCTCTGAGCAATTGCTCGACCTTTGCAATTTCTCACCTGAGCTCTCTTTAGAGTGCGCGAGAGGATGAGCAGAAGATTAGGTGTCTAGAGAAGCCCAGAGCCCCAGTGTTCTTAGGGCTACAAAAGCGCTTCCAATGAAGGGTGCTGGCTAGCAACAGCTTTCAGTGCTGGCACTTTTCATCTCTGAGCAATTGCTCGACGTTTGCAATTTCTCAACTCGTGTCTACGAGACGGAAAGAGAATGACTGTGATGTTTGGTGGCTAGAGAAGCGCAAAGCCCCAGTGTTGCTGCGCCTGTGAAAGCGCTTCCAAGGAAGGGTGCTGGCTAGCAACAGCTTTCAGTGCTGGCACTTTTCATCTCTGAGCATTTGCTCGATGTTTGCAATTTCTCACCTGAGCTCTCTTTAGACTGCGCGAGAGGATGAGCAGAAGATTAGGTGGCTAGAGAAGCCCAGAGCCCCAGTGTTCTTAGGGCTACAAAAGCGCTTCCAAGGAAGGGTGCTGGCTAGCAACAGCTTTCAGTGCTGGCACTTTTCATCTCTGAGCAATTGCTCGACGTTTGCCATTTCTCACCTGAGCTCTCTTTAGAGAGCGCGAGAGGATGAGCAGAAGATTAGGTGGCTAGAGAAGCCCAGAGCCCCAGTGTTCTAAGGCCTACAAAAGCGCTTCCAAGGAAGGGTGCTGGCTAGCAACAGCTTTCAGTGCTGGCACTTTTCATCTCTGAGCAATTGCTCGACGTTTGCAATTTCTCACCCGAGCTCTCTTTAGACTGCGCGAGAGGATGAGCAGAAGATTAGGTGGCTAGAGAAGCCTAGAGCCCCAGTGTTCTCAGGGCTACAAAAGCGCTTCCAAGGAAGGGTGCTGGCTAGCAACAGCTTTCAGTGCTGGCACTTTTCATCTCTGAGCAATTGCTTGACGTTTGCAATTTCTCAGCTCGTCTCTACGAGACGGAGAGAGAGTGGCCGTGATGTTTGGTGTGTAGAGAAGCGCAAAGCCCCAGTGTTGCTGTGCCTGTGAAAGCGCTTCCAAGGAAGGGTGCTGGCTAGCAACAGCTTTCAGTGCTGGCTCTTTTCATCTCTGAGCAATTGCTGGACGTTTGCAATTTCTCACCTGAGCTCTCTTTAGACTGCGCGAGAGGATGAGCAGAAGATTAGGTGGCTAGAGAAGCCCAGAGCCCCAGTGTTCTTAGGGCTACAAAAGCGCTTCCAAGGAAGGGTGCTGGCTAGCAGCAGCTTTCAGTGCTGGCACTTTTCATCTCTGAGCAATTGCTCGACGTTTGCAATTTCTCAACTCATGTCTATGAGGCGGGAAGAGAATGACCGTGAGGTTTGGTGTGTAGAGAAGCGCAAAGCACCAGTGTTGCTGCGCCTGTGAAAGCGCTTCCAAGGAAGGGTGCTGGCTAGCAAGAACTTTCAGTGCTGGCACTTTTCATCTCTGAGAAATTTTTCGACGTTTGCAATTTCTCACCTGAGCTCTCTTTAGAGTGCGCGAGAGGATGAGCAGAAGATTAGGTGTCTAGAGAAGCCCAGAGCCCCAGTGTTCTTAGGGCTACAAAAGCGCTTCCAAGGAAGGGTGCTGGCTAGCAACAGCTTTCAGTGCTGGCACTTTTCATCTCTGAGCAATTGCTCGACGTTTGCAATTTCTCACCTGAGCTCTCTTTAGACTGCGCGAGAGGATGAGCAGAAGATTAGGTGGCTAGAGAAGCCTAGAGCCCCAGTGTTCTCAGGGCTACAAAAGCGCTTCCAAGGAAGGGTGCTGGCTAGCAACAGCTTTCAGTGCTGGCACATTTCATCTCTGAGCAATTGCTCGACGTTTGCAATTTCTCACCTGAGCTCTCTTTAGAGTGCGCGAGAGGATGAGCAGAAGATTAGGTGGCTAGAGAAGCCCAGAGCCCCAGTGTTCTTAGGCCTACAAAAGCGCTTCCAAGGAAGGGTGCTGGCTAGCAACAGCTTTCAGTGCTGGCACTTTTCATCTCTGAGCAATTGCTCGACGTTTGCAATTTCTCACCTGAGCTCTCTTTAGACTGCGCGAGAGGATGAGCAGAAGATTAGGTGGCTAGAGAAGCCCAGAGCCCCAGTGTTCTCAGGGCTACAAAAGCGCTTCCAAGGAAGGGTGCTGGCTAGCCACAGCTTTCAGTGCTGGCACTTTTCATCTCTGAGCAATTGCTCGACGTTTGCAATTTCTCAGCTCGTCTCTACGAGACGGAGAGATAGTGACCGTGACGTTTGGTGGCTAGAGAAGCGCAAAGCCCCAGTGTTGCTGTGCCTGTGAAAGCGCTTCCAAGGAAGGGTGCTGGCTAGCAACAGCTTTCAGTGCTGGCTCTTTTCATCTCTGAGCAATTGCTGGACGTTTGTAATTTCTCACCTGAGCTCTCTTTAGACTGCGCGAGAGGATGAGCAGAAGATTAGGTGGCTAGAGAAGCCCAGAGCCCCAGTGTTCTTAGGGCTACGAAAGCGCTTCCAGGGAAGGGTGCTGGCTAGCAGCAGCTTTCAGTGCTGGCACTTTTCATCTCCGAGCAATTGCTCGACGTTTGCAATTTCTCAGCTCGTGTCTATGAGGAGGAAAGAGAATGACCGTGACGTTTGGTGGCTAGAGAAGCGCAAAGCCCCAGTGTTGCTGCGCCTGTGAAAGCGCTTCCAAGGAAGGGTGCTGGCTAGCAACAGCTTTCAGTGCTGGCACTTTTCATCTCTGAGCAATTGCTGGACGTTTGCAATTTCTCACCTGAGCTCTCTTTAGACTGCGCGAGAGGATGAGCAGAAGATTAGGTGGCTAGAGAAGCCCAGAGCCCCACTGTTCTAAGGCCTACAAAAGCGCTTCCAAGGAAGGGTGCTGGCTAGCCACAGCTTTCAGTGCTGGCACTTTTCACCTCTGAGCAATTGCTCGACGTTTGCCATTTCTCACCTGAGCTCTCTTTAGACTGCGCGAGAGGATGAGCAGAAGATTAGACGGCTAGAGAAGCCCAGAGCCCCAGTGTTCTTAGGGCTACAAAAGCGCTTCCAAGGAAGGGTGCTGGCTAGCAAAAGCTTTCAGTGCTGGCACTTTTCATCTCTGAGCAATTGCTCAACTTTTGCAATTTCTCAGCTCTTATCTACGAGACGGATAGATACTGACCGTGACGTTTGGTTGGTAGAGAAGCGCAAAGCCCCAGTGTTGCTGTGCCTGTGAAAGCGCTTCCAAGGAAGGGTGCTGGCTAGCAACAGCTTTCAGTGCTGGCTCTTTTCATCTCTGAGCAATTTGTGGACATTTGCAGCTTCTCACCTGAGCTCTCTTTAGAGTGCGCGAGAGGATGAGCAGAAGATTAGGTGGCTAGAGAAGGGCAAAGACCCAGTGTTCTAAGGGCTACAAAAGCGCTTCCAAGGAAGGGTGCTGGCTAGCAAGAGCTTTCAGTGCTGGCACTTTTCATCTCTGAGCAATTGCTCGACGTTTGCAATTTCTCACCTGAGCTCTCTTTAGAGTGCGCGAGAGGATGAGCAGAAGATTAGGTGGCTAGAGAAGCCCAGAGCCCCAGTGTTCTTAGGCCTACAAAAGCGCTTCCAAGGAAGGGTGCTGGCTAGCAACAACTTTCAGTGCTGGCACTTTTCCTCTCTGAGCAATTGCTCGACCTTTGCAATTTCTCAACTCGTGTCTACGAGACGGAGAGAGTGTGACCGTGACGTTTGGTGGCTAGAGAAGCGCAAAGCCCCAGTGTTGCTGTGCCTGTGAAAGCACTTCCAAGGAAGGGTGCTGGCTAGCAACAGCTTTCAGTGCTGGCACTTTTCATCTCTGAGCAATTGCTCGACGTTTGCAATTTCTCACCTGAGCTCTCTTTAGACTGCGCGAGAGGATGAGCAGAAGATTAGGTGGCTAGAGAAGCCCAGAGCCCCAGTGTTCTTAGGCCTACAAAAGCGCTTCCAAGGAAGGGTGCTGGCTAGCAACAGCTTTCAGTGCTGGCACTTTTCATCTCTGAGCAATTGCTCGACGTTTGCAATTTCTCAGCTCGTGTCTACGAGATGGAGAGATAGTGACCATGACGTTTGGTGGCTAGAGAAGCGCAAAGCCCCAGTGTTGCTGCGCCTGTGAAAGCGCTTCCAAGGAAGGCTGCTGGCTAGCAACAGCTTTCAGTGCTGGCACTTTTCCTCTCTGAGCAATTGCTCGACATTTGCAATTTCTCACCTGAGCTCTCTTTAGAGTGTGCGAGAGGATGAGCAGAAGATTAGGTGTCTAGAGAAGCCCAGAGCCCCAGTGTTCTTAGGCCTACAAAAGCACTTCCAAGGAAGGGTGCTGGCTAGCAACAGCTTTCAGTGCTGGCACTTTTCATCTCTGAGCAATTGCTCGACCTTTGCAATTTCTCACCTGAGCTCTCTTTAGAGTGCGCGAGAGGATGAGCAGAAGATTAGGTGTCTAGAGAAGCCCAGAGCCCCAGTGTTCTTAGGGCTACAAAAGCGCTTCCAATGAAGGGTGCTGGCTAGCAACAGCTTTCAGTGCTGGCACTTTTCATCTCTGAGCAATTGCTCGACGTTTGCAATTTCTCAACTCGTGTCTACGAGACGGAAAGAGAATGACTGTGATGTTTGGTGGCTAGAGAAGCGCAAAGCCCCAGTGTTGCTGCGCCTGTGAAAGCGCTTCCAAGGAAGGGTGCTGGCTAGCAACAGCTTTCAGTGCTGGCACTTTTCATCTCTGAGCATTTGCTCGATGTTTGCAATTTCTCACCTGAGCTCTCTTTAGACTGCGCGAGAGGATGAGCAGAAGATTAGGTGGCTAGAGAAGCCCAGAGCCCCAGTGTTCTTAGGGCTACAAAAGCGCTTCCAAGGAAGGGTGCTGGCTAGCAACAGCTTTCAGTGCTGGCACTTTTCATCTCTGAGCAATTGCTCGACGTTTGCCATTTCTCACCTGAGCTCTCTTTAGAGAGCGCGAGAGGATGAGCAGAAGATTAGGTGGCTAGAGAAGCCCAGAGCCCCAGTGTTCTAAGGCCTACAAAAGCGCTTCCAAGGAAGGGTGCTGGCTAGCAACAGCTTTCAGTGCTGGCACTTTTCATCTCTGAGCAATTGCTCGACGTTTGCAATTTCTCACCCGAGCTCTCTTTAGACTGCGCGAGAGGATGAGCAGAAGATTAGGTGGCTAGAGAAGCCTAGAGCCCCAGTGTTCTCAGGGCTACAAAAGCGCTTCCAAGGAAGGGTGCTGGCTAGCAACAGCTTTCAGTGCTGGCACTTTTCATCTCTGAGCAATTGCTTGACGTTTGCAATTTCTCAGCTCGTCTCTACGAGACGGAGAGAGAGTGGCCGTGATGTTTGGTGTGTAGAGAAGCGCAAAGCCCCAGTGTTGCTGTGCCTGTGAAAGCGCTTCCAAGGAAGGGTGCTGGCTAGCAACAGCTTTCAGTGCTGGCTCTTTTCATCTCTGAGCAATTGCTGGACGTTTGCAATTTCTCACCTGAGCTCTCTTTAGACTGCGCGAGAGGATGAGCAGAAGATTAGGTGGCTAGAGAAGCCCAGAGCCCCAGTGTTCTTAGGGCTACAAAAGCGCTTCCAAGGAAGGGTGCTGGCTAGCAGCAGCTTTCAGTGCTGGCACTTTTCATCTCTGAGCAATTGCTCGACGTTTGCAATTTCTCAACTCATGTCTATGAGGCGGGAAGAGAATGACCGTGAGGTTTGGTGTGTAGAGAAGCGCAAAGCACCAGTGTTGCTGCGCCTGTGAAAGCGCTTCCAAGGAAGGGTGCTGGCTAGCAAGAACTTTCAGTGCTGGCACTTTTCATCTCTGAGAAATTTTTCGACGTTTGCAATTTCTCACCTGAGCTCTCTTTAGAGTGCGCGAGAGGATGAGCAGAAGATTAGGTGTCTAGAGAAGCCCAGAGCCCCAGTGTTCTTAGGGCTACAAAAGCGCTTCCAAGGAAGGGTGCTGGCTAGCAACAGCTTTCAGTGCTGGCACTTTTCATCTCTGAGCAATTGCTCGACGTTTGCAATTTCTCACCTGAGCTCTCTTTAGACTGCGCGAGAGGATGA
Organism: Sarcoramphus papa; assembly: GCA_037962945.1. NCBI lineage: Eukaryota > Metazoa > Chordata > Aves > Accipitriformes > Cathartidae > Sarcoramphus > Sarcoramphus papa. The sequence continues at coordinate 98,699,074 of CM075586.1, forward strand.
GCAGAAGATTAGGTGGCTAGAGAAGCCTAGAGCCCCAGTGTTCTCAGGGCTACAAAAGCGCTTCCAAGGAAGGGTGCTGGCTAGCAACAGCTTTCAGTGCTGGCACATTTCATCTCTGAGCAATTGCTCGACGTTTGCAATTTCTCACCTGAGCTCTCTTTAGAGTGCGCGAGAGGATGAGCAGAAGATTAGGTGGCTAGAGAAGCCCAGAGCCCCAGTGTTCTTAGGCCTACAAAAGCGCTTCCAAGGAAGGGTGCTGGCTAGCAACAGCTTTCAGTGCTGGCACTTTTCATCTCTGAGCAATTGCTCGACGTTTGCAATTTCTCACCTGAGCTCTCTTTAGACTGCGCGAGAGGATGAGCAGAAGATTAGGTGGCTAGAGAAGCCCAGAGCCCCAGTGTTCTCAGGGCTACAAAAGCGCTTCCAAGGAAGGGTGCTGGCTAGCCACAGCTTTCAGTGCTGGCACTTTTCATCTCTGAGCAATTGCTCGACGTTTGCAATTTCTCAGCTCGTCTCTACGAGACGGAGAGATAGTGACCGTGACGTTTGGTGGCTAGAGAAGCGCAAAGCCCCAGTGTTGCTGTGCCTGTGAAAGCGCTTCCAAGGAAGGGTGCTGGCTAGCAACAGCTTTCAGTGCTGGCTCTTTTCATCTCTGAGCAATTGCTGGACGTTTGTAATTTCTCACCTGAGCTCTCTTTAGACTGCGCGAGAGGATGAGCAGAAGATTAGGTGGCTAGAGAAGCCCAGAGCCCCAGTGTTCTTAGGGCTACGAAAGCGCTTCCAGGGAAGGGTGCTGGCTAGCAGCAGCTTTCAGTGCTGGCACTTTTCATCTCCGAGCAATTGCTCGACGTTTGCAATTTCTCAGCTCGTGTCTATGAGGAGGAAAGAGAATGACCGTGACGTTTGGTGGCTAGAGAAGCGCAAAGCCCCAGTGTTGCTGCGCCTGTGAAAGCGCTTCCAAGGAAGGGTGCTGGCTAGCAACAGCTTTCAGTGCTGGCACTTTTCATCTCTGAGCAATTGCTGGACGTTTGCAATTTCTCACCTGAGCTCTCTTTAGACTGCGCGAGAGGATGAGCAGAAGATTAGGTGGCTAGAGAAGCCCAGAGCCCCACTGTTCTAAGGCCTACAAAAGCGCTTCCAAGGAAGGGTGCTGGCTAGCCACAGCTTTCAGTGCTGGCACTTTTCACCTCTGAGCAATTGCTCGACGTTTGCCATTTCTCACCTGAGCTCTCTTTAGACTGCGCGAGAGGATGAGCAGAAGATTAGACGGCTAGAGAAGCCCAGAGCCCCAGTGTTCTTAGGGCTACAAAAGCGCTTCCAAGGAAGGGTGCTGGCTAGCAAAAGCTTTCAGTGCTGGCACTTTTCATCTCTGAGCAATTGCTCAACTTTTGCAATTTCTCAGCTCTTATCTACGAGACGGATAGATACTGACCGTGACGTTTGGTTGGTAGAGAAGCGCAAAGCCCCAGTGTTGCTGTGCCTGTGAAAGCGCTTCCAAGGAAGGGTGCTGGCTAGCAACAGCTTTCAGTGCTGGCTCTTTTCATCTCTGAGCAATTTGTGGACATTTGCAGCTTCTCACCTGAGCTCTCTTTAGAGTGCGCGAGAGGATGAGCAGAAGATTAGGTGGCTAGAGAAGGGCAAAGACCCAGTGTTCTAAGGGCTACAAAAGCGCTTCCAAGGAAGGGTGCTGGCTAGCAAGAGCTTTCAGTGCTGGCACTTTTCATCTCTGAGCAATTGCTCGACGTTTGCAATTTCTCACCTGAGCTCTCTTTAGAGTGCGCGAGAGGATGAGCAGAAGATTAGGTGGCTAGAGAAGCCCAGAGCCCCAGTGTTCTTAGGCCTACAAAAGCGCTTCCAAGGAAGGGTGCTGGCTAGCAACAACTTTCAGTGCTGGCACTTTTCCTCTCTGAGCAATTGCTCGACCTTTGCAATTTCTCAACTCGTGTCTACGAGACGGAGAGAGTGTGACCGTGACGTTTGGTGGCTAGAGAAGCGCAAAGCCCCAGTGTTGCTGTGCCTGTGAAAGCACTTCCAAGGAAGGGTGCTGGCTAGCAACAGCTTTCAGTGCTGGCACTTTTCATCTCTGAGCAATTGCTCGACGTTTGCAATTTCTCACCTGAGCTCTCTTTAGACTGCGCGAGAGGATGAGCAGAAGATTAGGTGGCTAGAGAAGCCCAGAGCCCCAGTGTTCTTAGGCCTACAAAAGCGCTTCCAAGGAAGGGTGCTGGCTAGCAACAGCTTTCAGTGCTGGCACTTTTCATCTCTGAGCAATTGCTCGACGTTTGCAATTTCTCAGCTCGTGTCTACGAGATGGAGAGATAGTGACCATGACGTTTGGTGGCTAGAGAAGCGCAAAGCCCCAGTGTTGCTGCGCCTGTGAAAGCGCTTCCAAGGAAGGCTGCTGGCTAGCAACAGCTTTCAGTGCTGGCACTTTTCCTCTCTGAGCAATTGCTCGACATTTGCAATCTCTCACCTGAGCTCTCTTTAGACTGCGCGAGAGGATGAGCAGAAGATTAGGTGGCTAGTGAAGCCCAGAGCCCCACTGTTCTTAGAGCTACAAAAGCGCTTCCAAGGAAGGGTGCTGGCTAGCAACAGCTTTCAGTGCTGGCACTTTTCATCTCTGAGCAATTGCTCGACGTTTGCAATTTCTCACCTGAGCTCTCTTTAGACTGCGCGAGAGGATGAGCAGAAGATTAGGTGGCTAGAGAAGCCCAGAGCCCCAGTGTTCTCAGGGCTACAAGAGCGCTTCCAAGGAAGGGGGCTGGCTAGCAACAGCTTTCAGTGCTGGCACTTTTCATCTCTGAGCAATTGCTCGACGTTTGCGATCTCTCACCTGAGCTCTCTTTAGACTGCGCGAGAGGATGAGCAGAAGATTAGGTGGCTAGAGAAGCCCAGAGCCCCAGTGTTCTTAGGCCTACAAAAGCGCTTCCAAGGAAGGGTGCTGGCTAGCAACAGCTTTCAGTGCTGGCACTTTTCATCTCTGAGCAATTGCTAAACGTTTGCAATTTCTCACCTGAGCTCTCTTTAGAGTGCGCGAGAGGATGAGCAGAAGATTAGGTGGCTAGAGAAGCCCAGAGCCCCACTGTTCTTAGGCCTACAAAAGCGCTTCCAAGGAAGGGTGCTGGCTAGCAACAGCTTTCAGTGCTGGCACTTTTCATCTCTGAGCAATTGCTCGACGTTTGCAATTTCTCAACTCGTGTCTACGAGACGGAGAGATAGTGACCGTGACGTTTGGTGGCTAGAGAAGCGCAAAGCCCCAGTGTTGCTGCGCCTGTGAAAGCGCTTCCAAGGAAGGGTGCTGGCTAGCAACAGCTTTCAGTGCTGGCACTTTTCCTCTCTGAGCAATTGCTCGACGTTTGCAATTTCTCACCTGAGCTCTCTTTAGACTGCGTGAGAGGATGAGCAGAAGATTAGGTGGCTAGAGAAGCCCAGAGCCCCAGTGTTCTAAGGCCTACAAAAGGGCTTCCAAGGAAGGGTGCTGGCTAGCAACAGCTTTCAGTGCTGGCACTTTTCATCTCTGAGCAATTGCTCGACCTTTGCAATTTCTCAGCTCGTGTCTACGAGACGGAAAGAGATAGTGACCGTGAAGTTTGGTGGGTAGAGAAGCACAAAGCCCCAGTGTTGCTGCGCCTGTTAAAGCGCTTCCGAGGAAGCCTGCTGGCTAGCCACAGCTTTCAGTGCTGGCACTTTTCATCTCTGAGCAATTGCTCGACGTTTGCAATTTCTCACCTGAGCTCTCTTTAGACTGCGCGAGAGGATGAGCAGAAGATTAGATGGCTAGAGAAGCCCAGAGCCCCAGTGTTCTTAGGCCTACAAGAGCATTTCCAAGGAAGGGTGCTGGCTAGCCACAGCTTTCAGTGCTGGCACATTTCATCTCTGAGCAATTGCTCGACGTTTGCAATTTCTCAACTCGTCTCTACGAGACGGATAGATAGTGACCGTGACGTTTGGTGGGTAGAGAAGCACAAAGCCCCAGTGTTGCTGCGCCTGTGAAAGCGCTTCCAAGGAAGGGTGCTGGCTAGCAACAGCTTTCAGTGCTGGCACTTTTCATCTCTGAGCAATTGCTCGACGTTTGCGATCTCTCACCTGAGCTCTCTTTAGACTGCGCGAGAGGATGAGCAGAAGATTAGGTGGCTAGAGAAGCCCAGAGCCCCAGTGTTCTTAGGCCTACAAAAGCGCTTCCAAGGAAGGGTGCTGGCTAGCAACAGCTTTCAGTGCTGGCACTTTTCATCTCTGAGCAATTGCTAAAAGTTTGCAATTTCTCACCTGAGCTCTCTTTAGACTGCGCGAGAGGATGAGCAGAAGATTAGGTGGCTAGAGAAGCCCAGAGCCCCAGTGTTCTTAGGCCTACAAAAGCGCTTCCAAGGAAGGGTGCTGGCTAGCAACAGCTTTCAGTGCTGGCACTTTTCATCTCTGAGCAATTGCTCGACGTTTGCAATTTCTCAACTCGTGTCTACGAGACGGAGAGATAGTGACCGTGACGTTTGGTGGCTAGAGAAGCGCAAAGCCCCAGTGTTGCTGCGCCTGTGAAAGCGCTTCCAAGGAAGGGTGCTGGCTAGCAACAGCTTTCAGTGTTGGCACTTTTCATCTCTGAGCAATTGCTCGACCTTTGCAATTTCTCACCTGAGCTCTCTTTAGACTGCGTGAGAGGATGAGCAGAAGATTAGGTGGCTAGAGAAGCCCAGAGCCCCAGTGTTCTTAGGCCTACAAAAGCGCTTCCAAGGAAGGGTGCTGGCTAGCAACAGCTTTCAGTGCTGGCACTTTTCATCTCTGAGCAATTGCTCGACCTTTGCAATTTCTCAGCTCGTGTCTAAGAGACGGAAAGAGATAGTGACCGTGAAGTTTGGTGGGTAGAGAAGCACAAAGCCCCAGTGTTGCTGCGCCTCTGAAAGCGCTTCCGAGGAAGCCTGCTGGCTAGCCACAGCTTTCAGTGCTGGCACTTTTCATCTCTGAGCAATTGCTCGACGTTTGCAATTTCTCCCCTGATCTCTCTTTAGACTGCGCGAGAGGATGAGCAGAAGATTAGATGGCTAGAGAAGCCCAGAGCCCCAGTGTTCTTAGGGCTACAAGAGCATTTCCAAGGAAGGGTGCTGGCTAGCAACAGCTTTCAGTGCTGGCACTTTTCATCTCTGAGCAATTGCTCGACGTTTGCAATTTCTCAACTCGTCTCTACGAGACGGATAGATAGTGACCGTGACGTTTGGTGGGTAGAGAAGCGCAAAGCCCCAGTGTTGCTGCGCCTGTGAAAGCGCTTCCAAGGAAGGGTGCTGGCTAGCAACAGCTTTCAGTGCTGGCACTTTTCATCTCTGAGCAATTGCTCGACGTTTGCAATTTCTCACCTGAGCTCTCTTTAGACTGCGCGAGAGGATGAGCAGAAGATTAGGTGGCTAGAGAAGCCCAGAGCCCCAGTGTTCTTAGGCCTACAAGAGCATTTCCAAGGAAGGGTGCTGGCCAGCAACAGCTTTCAGTGCTGGCACTTTTCATCTCTGAGCAATTGCTCGACGTTTGCAATTTCTCAGCTCGTGTCTACGAGACGGAGAGATAGTGACCATGACATTTGGTGGGTAGAGAAGCGCAAAGCCCCAGTGTTGCTGCGCCTGTGAAAGCGCTTCCAAGGAAGGGTGCTGGCTAGCAAGAGCTTTCAGTGCTGGCACTTTTCCTCTCTGAGCAATTGCTCGATGTTTGCAATTTCTCACCTGAGCTCTCTTTAGACTGCGCGAGAGGATGAGCAGAAGATTAGGTGGCTAGAGAAGCCCAGAGCCCCACTGTTCTTAGGGCTACAAAAGCGCTTCCAAGGAAGGGTGCTGGCTAGCAACAGCTTTCAGTGCTGGCACTTTTCATCTCTGAGCAATTGCTCGATGTTTGCAATTTCTCAGCTCGTGTCTACGAGAAGGAAAGAGATAGTGACCGTGACGTTTGGTGGGTAGAGAAGCACAAAGCCCCAGTGTTGCTGCGCCTGTGTAAGCGCTTCCGAGGTAGCCTGCTGGCTAGCCACAGCTTTCAGTGCTGGCACTTTTCATCTCTGAGCAATTGCTCGACGTTTGCAATTTCTCCCCTGATCTCTCTTTCGACTGCGCGAGAGCATGAGCAGAAGATTAGGTGGCTAGAGAAGCCCAGAGCCCCAGTGTTCTTAGGCCTACAAGAGCATTTCCAAGGAAGGGTGCTGGCTAGCAACAGCTTTCAGTGCTGGCACTTTTCATCTCTGAGCAATTGCTCGACGTTTGCAATTTCTCAGCTCGTGTCTACGAGACGGAGAGATAGTGACCGTGACGTTTGGTGGGTAGAGAAGCGCAAAGCCCCAGTGTTGCTGCGCCTGTGAAAGCGCTTCCAAGGAAGGGTGCTGGCTAGCAACAGCTTTCAGTGCTGGCACTTTTCCTCTCTGAGCAATTGCTCGACGTTTGCAATTTCTCACCTGAGCTCTCTTTAGACTGCGTGAGAGGATGAGCAGAAGATTAGGTGGCTAGAGAAGCCCAGAGCCCCAGTGTTCTTAGGGCTACAAAAGCGCTTCCAAGGAAGGGTGCTGGCTAGCAACAGCTTTCAGTGCTGGCACTTTTCATCTCTGAGCAATTGCTCGACCTTTGCAATTTCTCAGCTCGTGTCTACGAGACGGAAAGAGATAGTGACCGTGAAGTTTGGTGGGTAGAGAAGCACAAAGCCCCAGTGTTGCTGCGCCTGTTAAAGCGCTTCCGAGGAAGCCTGCTGGCTAGCCACAGCTTTCAGTGCTGGCACTTTTCATCTCTGAGCAATTGCTCGACGTTTGCAATTTCTCACCTGAGCTCTCTTTAGACTGCGCGAGAGGATGAGCAGAAGATTAGATGGCTAGAGAAGCCCAGAGCCCCAGTGTTCTTAGGCCTACAAGAGCATTTCCAAGGAAGGGTGCTGGCTAGCCACAGCTTTCAGTGCTGGCACATTTCATCTCTGAGCAATTGCTCGACGTTTGCAATTTCTCAACTCGTCTCTACGAGACGGATAGATAGTGACCGTGACGTTTGGTGGGTAGAGAAGCACAAAGCCCCAGTGTTGCTGCGCCTGTGAAAGCGCTTCCAAGGAAGGGTGCTGGCTAGCAACAGCTTTCAGTGCTGGCACTTTTCATCTCTGAGCAATTGCTCGACGTTTGCGATCTCTCACCTGAGCTCTCTTTAGACTGCGCGAGAGGATGAGCAGAAGATTAGGTGGCTAGAGAAGCCCAGAGCCCCAGTGTTCTTAGGCCTACAAAAGCGCTTCCAAGGAAGGGTGCTGGCTAGCAACAGCTTTCAGTGCTGGCACTTTTCATCTCTGAGCAATTGCTAAAAGTTTGCAATTTCTCACCTGAGCTCTCTTTAGACTGCGCGAGAGGATGAGCAGAAGATTAGGTGGCTAGAGAAGCCCAGAGCCCCAGTGTTCTTAGGCCTACAAAAGCGCTTCCAAGGAAGGGTGCTGGCTAGCAACAGCTTTCAGTGCTGGCACTTTTCATCTCTGAGCAATTGCTCGACGTTTGCAATTTCTCAACTCGTGTCTACGAGACGGAGAGATAGTGACCGTGACGTTTGGTGGCTAGAGAAGCGCAAAGCCCCAGTGTTGCTGCGCCTGTGAAAGCGCTTCCAAGGAAGGGTGCTGGCTAGCAACAGCTTTCAGTGCTGGCACTTTTCCTCTCTGAGCAATTGCTCGACGTTTGCAATTTCTCACCTGAGCTCTCTTTAGACTGCGCGAGAGGATGAGCAGAAGATTAGGTGGCTAGAGAAGCCCAGAGCCCCAGTGTTCTTAGGCCTACAAAAGCGCTTCCAAGGAAGGGTGCTGGCTAGCAACAGCTTTCAGTGCTGGCACTTTTCATCTCTGAGCAATTGCTCGACCTTTGCAATTTCTCAGCTCGTGTCTACGAGACGGAAAGAGATAGTGACCGTGAAGTTTGGTGGGTAGAGAAGCACAAAGCCCCAGTGTTGCTGCGCCTGTGAAAGCGCTTCCGAGGAAGCCTGCTGGCTAGCCACAGCTTTCAGTGCTGGCACTTTTCATCTCTGAGCAATTGCTCGACGTTTGCAATTTCTCCCCTGATCTCTCTTTAGACTGCGCGAGAGGATGAGCAGAAGATTAGATGGCTAGAGAAGCCCAGAGCCCCACTGTTCTTAGGCCTACAAGAGCATTTCCAAGGAAGGGTGCTGGCTAGCAACAGCTTTCAGTGCTGGCACTTTTCATCTCTGAGCAATTGCTCGACGTTTGCAATTTCTCAACTCGTCTCTACGAGACGGATAGATAGTGAGTGTGACGTTTGGTGGGTAGAGAAGCGCAAAGCCCCAGTGTTGCTGCGCCTGTGAAAGCGCTTCCAAGGAAGGGTGCTGGCTAGCAACAGCTTTCAGTGCTGGCACTTTTCATCTCTGAGCAATTGCTCGACGTTTGCAATTTCTCACCTGAGCTCTCTTTAGACTGCGCGAGAGGATGAGCAGAAGATTAGGTGGCTAGAGAAGCCCAGAGCCCCAGTGTTCTTAGGCCTACAAGAGCATTTCCAAGGAAGGGTGCTGGCCAGCAACAGCTTTCAGTGCTGGCACTTTTCATCTCTGAGCAATTGCTCGACGTTTGCAATTTCTCAGCTCGTGTCTACGAGACGGAGAGATAGTGACCATGACATTTGGTGGGTAGAGAAGCGCAAAGCCCCAGTGTTGCTGCGCCTGTGAAAGCGCTTCCAAGGAAGGGTGCTGGCTAGCAAGAGCTTTCAGTGCTGGCACTTTTCCTCTCTGAGCAATTGCTCGATGTTTGCAATTTCTCACCTGAGCTCTCTTTAGACTGCGCGAGAGGATGAGCAGAAGATTAGGTGGCTAGAGAAGCCCAGAGCCCCACTGTTCTTAGGGCTACAAAAGCGCTTCCAAGGAAGGGTGCTGGCTAGCAACAGCTTTCAGTGCTGGCACTTTTCATCTCTGAGCAATTGCTCGACGTTTGCAATTTCTCAGCTCGTGTCTACGAGAAGGAAAGAGATAGTGACCGTGACGTTTGGTGGGTAGAGAAGCACAAAGCCCCAGTGTTGCTGCGCCTGTGTAAGCGCTTCCGAGGAAGCCTGCTGGCTAGCCACAGCTTTCAGTGCTGGCACTTTTCATCTCTGAGCAATTGCTCGACGTTTGCAATTTCTCCCCTGATCTCTCTTTCGACTGCGCGAGAGCATGAGCAGAAGATGAGGTGGCTAGAGAAGCCCAGAGCCCCAGTGTTCTTAGGGCTACAAGAGCATTTCCAAGGAAGGGTGCTGGCTAGCAACAGCTTTCAGTGCTGGCACTTTTCATCTCTGAGCAATTGCTCGACGTTTGCAATTTCTCAGCTCGTGTCTACGAGACGGAGAGATAGTGACCGTGACTTTTGGTGGGTAGAGAAGCGCAAAGCCCCAGTGTTGCTGCACCTGTGAAAGCGCTTCCAAGGAAGGGTGCTGGCTAGCAACAGCTTTCAGTGCTGGCTCTTTTCATCTCTGAGCAATTGCTCGATGTTTGCAATTTCTCACCTGAGCTCTCTTTAGACTGCGCGAGAGGATGAGCAGAAGATTAGGTGGCTAGAGAAGCCCAGAGCCCCACTGTTCTTAGGGCTACAAGAGCATTTCCAAGGAAGGGTGCTGGCTAGCAACAGCTTTCAGTGCTGGCACTTTTCATCTCTGAGCAATTGCTCGACGTTTGCAATTTCTCAACTCGTGTCTACGAGGCGGAGAGAGAGTGGCCGTGACGTTTGGTGGCTAGAGAAGCGCAAAGCCCCAGTGTTGCTGCGCCTGTGAAAGCGCTTCCAAGGAAGGGTGCTGGCTAGCAACAGCTTTCAGTGCTGGCACTTTTCATCTCTGAGCAATTGCTCGACGTTTACAATTTCTCACCTGAGCTCTCTTTCGACTGCACGAGAGGATGAGCAGAAGATTAGGTGGCTAGAGAAGCCCAGAGCCCCAGTGTTCTAAGGGCTACAAAAGGGCTTCCAAGGAAGGGTGCTGGCTAGCCACAGCTTTCAGTGCTGGCTCTTTTCATCTCTGAGCAATTGCTCGACGTTTGCAATTTCTCACCTGAGCTCTCTTTAAACTGCGCGAGAGGATGAGCAGAAGATTAGGTGGCTAGAGAAGCCCAGAGCCCCAGTGTTCTTAGGGCTACAAAAGCGCTTCCAAGGAAGGGTGCTGGCTAGCAACAGCTTTCAGTGCTGGCACTTTTCATCTCTGAGCAATTTTTCGACGTTTGCAATTTCTCAGCTCGTCTCTACGAGACGGAGAGATAGTGACCGTGACTTTTGGTGGCTAGAGAAGCGCAAAGCCCCAGTGTTGCTGCGCCTGTGAAAGCGCTTCCAAGGAAGGGTGCTGGCTAGCAACAGCTTTCAGTGCTGGCACTTTTCATCTCTGAGCAATTGCTGGACGTTTGCAATCTCTCACCTGAGCTCTCTTTAGACTGCGCGAGAGGATGAGCAGAAGATTAGGTGGCTAGAGAAGCCCAGAGCCCCAGTGTTCTTAGGCCTACAAGAGCATTTCCAAGGAAGCCTGCTGGCTAGCCACAGCTTTCAGTGTTGGCACTTTTCATCTCTGAGCAATTGCTCGACGTTTGCAATTTCTCACCTGAGCTCTCTTTAGAGTGCGCGAGAGGATGAGCAGAAGATTAGATGGCTAGAGAAGCCCAGAGCCCCAGTGTTCTTAGGCCTACAAAAGTGCTTCCAAGGAAGGGTGCTGGCTAGCAACAGCTTTCAGTGCTGGCTCTTTTCATCTCTGAGCAATTGCTCGATGTTTGCAATTTCTCACCTGAGCTCTCTTTAGACTGCGCGAGAGGATGAGCAGAAGATTAGACGGCTAGAGAAGCCCAGAGCCCCAGTGTTCTTAGGCCTACAAGAGCATTTCCAAGGAAGGGTGCTGGCTAGCCACAGCTTTCAGTGCTGGCACTTTTCATCCCTGAGCAATTGCTCGACGTTTTCAATTTCTCAACTCGTGTCTACTAGACGGAGAGATAGTGACCGTGACGTTTGGTGGGTAGAGAAGCGCAAAGCCCCAGTGTTGCTGCGCCTGTGAAAGCGCTTCCAAGGAAGGGTGCTGGCTAGCAACAGCTTTCAGTGCTGGCACTTTTCCTCTCTGAGCAATTGCTCGACGTTTGCAATTTCTCACCTGAGCTCTCTTTAGACTGCGCGAGAGGATGAGCAGAAGATTAGACGGCTAGAGAAGCCCAGAGCCCCAGTGTTCTTAGGCCTACAAGAGCATTTCCAAGGAAGGGTGCTGGCCAGCAACAGCTTTCAGTGCTGGCACTTTTCATCTCTGAGCAATTGCTCGACGTTTGCAATTTCTCAGCTCGTGTCTACTAGACGGAGAGATAGTGACCGTGACTTTTGGTGGGTAGAGAAGCGCAAAGCCCCAGTGTTGCTGCGCCTGTGAAAGCGCTTCCAAGGAAGGGTGCTGGCTAGCAACAGCTTTCAGTGCTGGCACTTTTCATCTCTGAGCAATTGCTCGATGTTTGCAATCTCTCACCTGAGCTCTATTTAGACTGCGCGAGAGCATGAGCAGAAGATTAGGTGGCTAGAGAAGCCCAGAGCCCCACTGTTCTTAGGCCTACAAGAGCATTTCCAAGGAAGGGTGCTGGCTAGCAACAGCTTTCAGTGCTGGCACTTTTCATCTCTGAGCAATTGCTCGACGTTTGCAATTTCTCAACTCGTGTCTACGAGACGGAGAGATAGTGAACGTGACATTTGGTGTGTAGAGAAGCGCAAAGCCCCAGTGTTGCTGTGCCTGTGAAAGCGCTTCCAAGGAAGGCTGCTGGCTAGCAACAGCTTTCAGTGCTGGCACTTTTCATCTCTGAGCAATTGCTCGACGTTTGCAATTTCTCACCTGAGCTCTCTTTAGACTGCGCGAGAGGATGAGCAGAAGATTAGACGGCTAGAGAAGCCCAGAGCCCCAGTGTTCTTAGGCCTACAAGAGCATTTCCAAGGAAGGGTGCTGGCTAGCCACAGCTTTCAGTGCTGGCACTTTTCATCTCTGAGCAATTGCTCGACGTTTGCAATTTCTCAACTCGTGTCTACGAGACAGAGAGATAGTGACCGTGACGTTTGGTGTGTAGAGAAGCGCAAAGCCCCAGTGTTGCTGCGCCTGTGAAAGCGCTTCCAAGGAAGGGTGCTGGCTAGCAAGAGCTTTCAGTGTTGGCACTGTTCATCTCTGAGCAATTGCTCGATGTTTGCAATCTCTCACCTGAGCTCTCTTTAGACTGCGCGAGAGGATGAGCAGAAGATTAGGTGGCTAGAGAAGCCCAGAGCCCCAGTGTTCTTAGGCCTACAAGAGCATTTCCAAGGAAGGGTGCTGGCTAGCCACAGCTTTCAGTGCTGGCACTTTTCATCTCTGAGCAATTGCTCGACGTTTGCAATTTCTCAGCTCGTGTCTACGAGACGGGGAGATAGTGACCGTGACATTTGGTGTGTAGAGAAGCGCAAAGCCCCAGTGTTGCTGTGCCTGTGAAAGCGCTTCCAAGGAAGGGTGCTGGCTAGCAAGAGCTTTCAGTGCTGGCACTTTTCATCTCTGAGCAATTGCTCGACGTTTGCAATTTCTCACCTGAGCTCTCTTTAGACTGCGCGAGAGCATGAGCAGAAGATTAGGTGGCTAGAGAAGCCCAGAGCCCCAGTGTTCTTAGGGCTACAAAAGCGCTTCCAAGGAAGGGTGCTGGCTAGCAACAGCTTTCAGTGCTGGCACTTTTCATCTCTGAGCAATTGCTCGACGTTTGCAATTTCTCAGCTCGTGTCTACGAGACGGAAAGACGTAGTGACCGTGACGTTTGGTGGGTAGAGAAGCACAAAGCCCCAGTGTTGCTGCGCCTGTGAAAGCGCTTCCGAGGAAGCCTGCTGGCTAGCCACAGCTTTCAGTGCTGGCACTTTTCATCTCTGAGCAATTGCTCGACGTTTGCAATTTCTCACCTGAGCTCTCTTTAGACTGCGCGAGAGCATGAGCAGAAGATTAGGTGGCTAGAGAAGCCCAGAGCCCCAGTGTTCTTAGGGCTACAAGAGCATTTCCAAGGAAGGGTGCTGGCTAGCAAGAGCTTTCAGTGCTGGCACTTTTCATCTCTGAGCAATTGCTCGACGTTTGCAATTTCTCAGCTCGTGTCTACGAGATGGAGAGATAGTGACGTGACGTTTGGTGGGTAGAGAAGCGCAAAGCCCCAGTGTTGCTGCGCCTGTGAAAGCGCTTCCAAGGAAGGGTGCTGGCTAGCAACAGCTTTCAGTGCTGGCACTTTTCCTCTCTGAGCAATTGCTCGATGTTTGCAATTTCTCACCTGAGCTCTCTTTAGACTGCGCGAGAGGATGTGCAGAAGATTAGGTGGCTAGAGAAGCCCAGAGCCCCAGTGTTCTTAGGCCTACAAGAGCATTTCCAAGGAAGGGTGCTGGCTAGCAACAGCTTTCAGTGCTGGCACTTTTCATCTCTGAGCAATTGCTCGACGTTTGCAATTTCTCAGCTCGTGTCTACGAGACGGAGAGACAGTGGCCGTGACGTTTGGTGTGTAGAGAAGCGCAAAGCCCCAGTGTTGCTGCGCCTGTGAAAGCGCTTCCAAGGAAGGGTGCTGGCTAGCAAGAGCTTTCAGTGTTGGCACTTTTCATCTCTGAGCAATTGCTCGATGTTTGCAATCTCTCACCTGAGCTCTCTTTAGACTGCGCGAGAGGATGAGCAGAAGATTAGGTGGCTAGAGAAGCCCAGAGCCGCAGTGTTCTTAGGGCTACAAGAGCATTTCCAAGGAAGGGTGCTGGCTAGCAAGAGCTTTCAGTGCTGGCACTTTTCATCTCTGAGCAATTGCTCGACGTTTGCAATTTCTCAGCTCGTGTCTACGAGATGGAGAGATAGTGACGTGACGTTTGGTGGGTAGAGAAGCGCAAAGCCCCAGTGTTGCTGCGCCTGTGAAAGCGCTTCCAAGGAAGGGTGCTGGCTAGCAACAGCTTTCAGTGCTGGCACTTTTCCTCTCTGAGCAATTGCTCGATGTTTGCAATTTCTCACCTGAGCTCTCTTTAGACTGCGCGAGAGGATGTGCAGAAGATTAGGTGGCTAGAGAAGCCCAGAGCCCCAGTGTTCTTAGGCCTACAAGAGCATTTCCAAGGAAGGGTGCTGGCTAGCAACAGCTTTCAGTGCTGTCACTTTTCATCTCTGAGCAATTGCTCGACGTTTGCAATTTCTCAGCTCGTGTCTACGAGACGGAGAGACAGTGGCCGTGACGTTTGGTGTGTAGAGAAGCGCAAAGCCCCAGTGTTGCTGCGCCTGTGAAAGCGCTTCCAAGGAAGGGTGCTGGCTAGCAAGAGCTTTCAGTGTTGGCACTTTTCATCTCTGAGCAATTGCTCGATGTTTGCAATCTCTCACCTGAGCTCTCTTTAGACTGCGCGAGAGGATGAGCAGAAGATTAGGTGGCTAGAGAAGCCCAGAGCCGCAGTGTTCTTAGGCCTACAAGAGCATTTCCAAGGAAGGGTGCTGGCTAGCCACAGCTTTCAGTGCTGGCACTTTTCATCTCTGAGCAATTGCTCGACGTTTGCAATTTCTCAGCTCGTCTCTACGAGACGGAGAGACAGTGGCCGTGGCGTTTGGTGGGTAGAGAAGCGCAAAGCCCCAGTGTTGCTGCGCCTGTGAAAGCGCTTCCAAGGAAGGGTGCTGGCTAGCAACAGCTTTCAGTGCTGGCACTTTTCATCTCTGAGCAATTGCTCGACGTTTGCAATTTCTCACCTGAGCTCTCTTTAGACTGCACGAGAGGATGAGCAGAAGATTAGGTGGCTAGAGAAGCCCAGAGCCCCAGTGTTCTTAGGGCTACAAAAGCGCTTCCAAGGAAGGGTGCTGGCTAGCCACAGCTTTCAGTGCTGGCACTTTTCATCTCTGAGCAATTGCTCGACGTTTGCAATTTCTCAGCTCGTGTCTACGAGACGGAAAGAGGTAGTGACCGTGACGTTTGGTGGGTAGAGAAGCACAAAGCCCCAGTGTTGCTGCGCCTGTGAAAGCACTTCCGAGGAAGCCTGCTGGCTAGCCACAGCTTTCAGTGCTGGCACTTTTCATCTCTGAGCAATTGCTCGACGTTTGCAATTTCTCACCTGAGCTCTCTTTAGACTGCGCGAGAGCATGAGCAGAAGATTAGGTGGCTAGAGAAGCCCAGAGCCCCAGTGTTCTTAGGGCTACAAGAGCATTTCCAAGGAAGGGTGCTGGCTAGCAAGAGCTTTCAGTGCTGGCACTTTTCATCTCTGAGCAATTGCTCGACGTTTGCAATTTCTCAGCTCGTGTCTACGAGACGGAGAGATAGTGACCGTGACGTTTGGTGGCTAGAGAAGCGCAAAGCCCCAGTGTTGCTGCGCCTGTGAAAGCGCTTCCAAGGAAGGGTGCTGGCTAGCAACAGCTTTCAGTGCTGGCACTTTTCCTCTCTGAGCTATTGCTCGATGTTTGCAATCTCTCACCTGAGCTCTCTTTCGACTGCGCGAGAGGATGAGCAGAAGATTAGGTGGCTAGAGAAGCCCAGAGCCCCAGTGTTCTTAGGCCTACAAGAGCATTTCCAAGGAAGGGTGCTGGCTAGCCACAGCTTTCAGTGCTGGCACTTTTCATCTCTGAGCAATTGCTCGACGTTTGCAATTTCTCAGCTCGTGTCTACGAGACGGAGAGATAGTGACCGTGACATTTGGTGTGTAGAGAAGCGCAAAGCCCCAGTGTTGCTGTGCCTGTGAAAGCGCTTCCAAGGAAGGGTGCTGGCTAGCAACAGCTTTCAGTGCTGGCACTTTTCATCTCTGAGCAATTGCTCGACGTTTGCAATTTCTCACCTGAGCTCTCTTTAGACTGCGCGAGAGGATGAGCTGAAGATTAGGTGGCTAGAGAAGCCCAGAGCCCCAGTGTTCTTAGGGCTACAAAAGCGCTTCCAAGGAAGGGTGCTGGCTAGCAACAGCTTTCAGTGCTGGCACTTTTCATCTCTGAGCAATTGCTCGACGTTTGCAATTTCTCAGCTCGTGTCTACGAGACGGAAAGAGGTAGTGACCGTGACGTTTGGTGGGTAGAGAAGCACAAAGCCCCAGTGTTGCTGCGCCTGTGAAAGCACTTCCGAGGAAGCCTGCTGGCTAGCCACAGCTTTCAGTGCTGGCACTTTTCATCTCTGAGCAATTGCTCGACGTTTGCAATTTCTCACCTGAGCTCTCTTTAGACTGCGCAAGAGCATGAGCAGAAGATTAGGTGGCTAGAGAAGCCCAGAGCCCCAGTGTTCTTAGGGCTACAAGAGCATTTCCAAGGAAGTGTGCTGGCTAGCAAGAGCTTTCAGTGCTGGCACTTTTCATCTCTGAGCAATTGCTCGACGTTTGCAATTTCTCAGCTCGTGTCTACGAGACGGAGAGATAGTGACCGTGATATTTGGTGGGTAGAGAAGCGCAAAGCCCCAGTGTTGCTGCGCCTGTGAAAGCGCTTCCAAGGAAGGGTGCTGGCTAGCAAGAGCTTTCAGTGCTGGCACTTTTCATCTCTGAGCAATTGCTCGACGTTTGCAATCTCTCACCTGAGCTCTCTTTGGACTGCGCGAGAGGATGAGCAGAAGATTAGGTGGCTAGAGAAGCCCAGAGCCCCAGTGTTCTTAGGCCTACAAGAGCATTTCCAAGGAAGGGTGCTGGCCAGCAACAGCTTTCAGTGCTGGCACTTTTCATCTCTGAGCAATTGCTCGACGTTTGCAATTTCTCAGCTCGTGTCTACTAGACGGAGAGATAGTGACCGTGACATTTGGTGTGTAGAGAAGCGCAAAGCCCCAGTGTTGCTGTGCCTGTGAAAGCGCTTCCAAGGAAGGGTGCTGGCTAGCAACAGCTTTCAGTGCTGGCACTTTTCATCTCTGAGCAATTGCTCGACGTTTGCAATTTCTCACCTGAGCTCTCTTTAGACTGCGCGAGAGGATGAGCAGAAGATTAGGTGGCTAGAGAAGCCCAGAGCCCCAGTGTTCTTAGGCCTACAAAAGCGCTTCCAAGGAAGGGTGCTGGCTAGCCACAGCTTTCAGTGCTGGCACTTTGCATCTCTGAGCAATTGCTCGACGTTTGCAATTTCTCAGCTCGTGTCTACTAGACGGAGAGATAGTGACCGTGACTTTTGGTGGGTAGAGAAGCGCAAAGCCCCAGTGTTGCTGCGCCTGTGAAAGCGCTTCCAAGGAAGGGTGCTGGCTAGCAACAGCTTTCAGTGCTGCCACTTTTCATCTCTGAGCAATTGCTCGACGTTTGCAATCTCTCACCTGAGCTCTCTTTAGACTGCGCGAGAGGATGAGCAGAAGATTAGGTGGCTAGAGAAGCCCAGAGCCCCAGTGTTCTTAGGCCTACAAGAGCATTTCCAAGGAAGGGTGCTGGCTAGCCACAGCTTTCAGTGCTGGCACTTTTCATCTCTGAGCAATTGCTCGACGTTTGCAATTTCTCAGCTCGTGTCTACGAGACGGAGAGATAGTGACCGTGACATTTGGTGTGTAGAGAAGCGCAAAGCCCCAGTGTTGCTGTGCCTGTGAAAGCGCTTCCAAGGAAGGGTGCTGGCTAGCAACAGCTTTCAGTGCTGGCACTTTTCATCTCTGAGCAATTGCTCGACGTTTGCAATTTCTCACCTGAGCTCTCTTTAGACTGCGCGAGAGGATGAGCAGAAGATGAGGTGGCTAGAGAAGCCCAGAGCCCCGGTGTTCTTAGGGCTACAAAAGCGCTTCCAAGGAAGGGTGCTGGCTAGCAACAGCTTTCAGTGCTGGCACTTTTCATCTCTGAGCAATTGCTCGACGTTTGCAATTTCTCACCTGAGCTCTCTTTAGACTGCGCGAGAGGATGAGCAGAAGATTAGACGGCTAGAGAAGCCCAGAGCCCCAGTGTTCTTAGGGCTACAAAAGCGCTTCCAAGGAAGGGTGCTGGCTAGCAAGAGCTTTCAGTGCTGGCACTTTTCCTCTCTGAGCAATTGCTCGACGTTTGCAATTTCTCAGCTCGTCTCTACGAGACGGAGAGATAGTGACCGTGACGTTTGGTGGCTAGAGAAGCACAAAGCCCCAGTGTTGCTGCGCCTGTGAAAGCGCTTCCAAGGAAGGGTGCTGGCTAGCAACAGCTTTCAGTGCTGGCACTTTTCATCTCAGAGCAATTGCTCGACCTTTGCAATCTCTCACCTGAGCTCTCTTTAGACTGCGCGAGAGGCTGAGCAGAAGATTAGGTGGCTAGAGAAGCCCAGAGCCCCAGTGTTCTTAGGCCTACAAGAGCATTTCCAAGGAAGGGTGCTGGCTAGCCACAGCTTTCAGTGCTGGCACTTTTCATCTCTGAGCAATTGCTCGACGTTTGCAATTTCTCAGCTCGTGTCTACGAGACGGAGAGAGTGTGACCGTGACATTTGGTGTGTAGAGAAGCGCAAAGCCCCAGTGTTGCTGCGCCTGTGAAAGCGCTTCCAAGGAAGGGTGCTGGCTAGCAACAGCTTTCAGTGCTGGCACTTTTCATCTCTGAGCAATTGCTCGACGTTTGCAATTTCTCACCTCAGCTCTCTTTAGACTGCGCGAGAGGATGAGCAGAAGATTAGGTGGCTAGAGAAGCCCAGAGCCCCAGTGTTCTTAGGGCTACAAAAGCGCTTCCAAGGAAGGGTGCTGGCTAGCAACAGCTTTCAGTGCTGGCACTTTTCATCTCTGAGCAATTGCTCGACGTTTGCAATTTCTCAGCTCGTCTCTACGAGAAGGAAAGAGATAGTGACCGTGAAGTATGGTGGCTAGAGAAGCACAAAGCCCCAGTGTTGCTGCGCCAGTGAAAGCGCTTCCGAGGAAGCCTGCTGGCTAGCCACAGCTTTCAGTGCTGGCACTTTTCATCTCTGAGCAATTGCTCGACGTTTGCAATTTCTCACCTGAGCTCTCTTTAGACTGCGCGAGAGGATGAGCAGAAGATTAGATGGCTAGAGAAGCCCAGAGCCCCAGTGTTCTTAGGCCTACAAAAGCGCTTCCAAGTAAGGGTGCTGGCTAGCAACAGCTTTCAGTGCTGGCACTTTTCATCTCTGAGCAATTGCTCGACGTTTGCAATTTCTCAACTCGTGTTTACGAGACAGAAAGAGAATGACCGTGACGTTTGGTGGCTAGAGAAGCGCAAAGTCCCAGTGTTGCTGCGCCTGTGAAAGCGCTTCCAAGGAAGGGTGCTGGCTAGCTACAGCTTTCAGTGCTGGCACTTTTCATCTCTGAGCAATTGCTGGACGTTTGCAATTTCTCACCTGAGCTCTCTTTAGACTGCGCGAGAGGATGAGCAGAAGATTAGGTGGCTAGAGAAGCCCAGAGCCCCGGTGTTCTTAGGGCTACAAAAGCGCTTCCAAGGAAGGGTGCTGGCTAGCAACAGCTTTCAGTGCTGGCACTTTTCATCTCTGAGCAATTGCTCGATGTTTGCAATTTCTCACCTGAGCTCTCTTTAGACTGCGCGAGAGGATGAGCAGAAGATTAGACGGCTAGAGAAGCCCAGAGCCCCAGTGTTCTTAGGGCTACAAAAGCGCTTCCAAGGAAGGGTGCTGGCTAGCAACAGCTTTCAGTGCTGGCACTTTTCATCTCTGAGCAATTGCTCGACGTTTGCAATTTCTCAGCTCGTCTCTACGAGATGGAGAGATAGTGACCGTGACGTTTGGTGGGTAGAGAAGCGCAAAGCCCCAGTGTTGCTGCGCCTGTGAAAGCGCTTCCAAGGAAGGGTGCTGGCTAGCAACAGCTTTCAGTGTTGGCACTTTTCATCTCTGAGCAATTGCTGGATGTTTGCAATCTCTCACCTGAGCTCTCTTTAGACTGCGCGAGAGGATGAGCAGAAGATTAGGTGGCTAGAGAAGCCCAGAGCCCCAGTGTTCTTAGGCCTACAAGAGCATTTCCAAGGAAGGGCGCTGGCTAGCAACAGCTTTCAGTGCTGGCACTTTTCATCTCTGAGCAATTGCTCGACGTTTGCAATTTCTCAGCTCGTGTCTACGAGACGGAGAGAGTGTGACCGTGACGTTTGGTGTGTAGAGAAGCGCAAAGCCCCAGTGTTGCTGCGCCTGTGAAAGCGCTTCCAAGGAAGGGTGCTGGCTAGCAGCAGCTTTCAGTGCTGGCACTTTTCATCTCTGAGCAATTGCTCGACGTTTGCAATTTCTCACCTGAGCTCTCTTTAGAGTGCGCGAGAGGATGAGCAGAAGATTAGGTGGCTAGAGAAGCCCAGAGCCCCAGTGTTCTTAGGGCTACAAAAGCGCTTCCAAGGAAGGGTGCTGGCTAGCAACAGCTTTCAGTGCTGGCACTTTTCATCTCTGAGCAATTGCTCGACGTTTGCAATTTCTCAGCTCATGTCTACGAGACGGAAAGAGATAGTGACCGTGAAGTTTGGTGGCTAGAGAAGCACAAAGCCCCAGTGTTGCTGCGCCTGTGAAAGCGCTTCCGAGGAAGCCTGCTGGCTAGCCACAGCTTTCAGTGCTGGCACTTTTCATCTCTGAGCAATTGCTCGACGTTTGCAATTTCTCACCTGAGCTCTCTTTAGACTGCGCGAGAGGATGAGCAGAAGATTAGATGGCTAGAGAAGCCCAGAGCCCCACTGTTCTTAGGCCTACAAAAGCGCTTCCAAATAAGGGTGCTGGCTAGCAACAGCTTTCAGTGCTGGCACTTTTCATCTCTGAGCAATTGCTCGACGTTTGCAATTTCTCAACTCGTGTTTACGAGACAGAAAGAGAATGACCGTGACGTTTGGTGGCTAGAGAAGCGCAAAGTCCCAGTGTTGCTGCGCCTGTGAAAGCGCTTCCAAGGAAGGGTGCTGGCTAGCTACAGCTTTCAGTGCTGGCACTTTTCATCTCTGAGCAATTGCTCGACGTTTGCAATTTCTCACCTGAGCTCTCTTTAGACTGCGCGAGAGAATGAGCAGAAGATTAGATGGCTAGAGAAGCCCAGAGCCCCAGTGTTCTTAGGGCTACAAAAGCGCTTCCAAGGAAGGGTGCTGGCTAGCAACAGCTTTCAGTGCTGGCACTTTTCATCTCTGAGCACTTTGCTCGACGTTTGCAATTTCTCAACTCGTGTCTACGAGACGGAGAGATAGTGACCGTGACGTTTGGTGTGTAGAGAAGCGCAAAGCCCCAGTGTTGCTGCGCCTGTGAAAGCGCTTCCAAGGAAGGGTGCTGGCTAGCAACAGCTTTCAGTGCTGGCACTTTTCATCTCTGAGCAATTGCTCGACCTTTGCAATTTCTCACCTGAGCTCTCTTTAGACTGCGCGAGAGGATGAGCAGAAGATTAGGTGGCTAGAGAAGCCCAGAGCCCCAGTGTTCTTAGGCCTACAAGAGCATTTCCAAGGAAGGGTGCTGGCCAGCAACAGCTTTCAGTGCTGGCACTTTTCATCTCTGAGCAATTGCTCGACGTTTGCAATTTCTCAGCTCGTGTCTACTAGACGGAGAGATAGTGACCGTGACTTTTGGTGGGTAGAGAAGCGCAAAGCCCCAGTGTTGCTGCGCCTGTGAAAGCGCTTCCAAGGAAGGGTGCTGGCTAGCAACAGCTTTCAGTGTTGGCACTTTTCATCTCTGAGCAATTGCTCGATGTTTGCAATCTCTCACCTGAGCTCTCTTTAGACTGCGCGAGAGGATGAGCAGAAGATTAGGTGGCTAGAGAAGCCCAGAGCCCCACTGTTCTTAGGCCTACAAGAGCATTTCCAAGGAAGGGTGCTGGCTAGCCACAGCTTTCAGTGCTGGCACTTTTCATCTCTGAGCAATTGCTCCACGTTTGCAATTTCTCAGCTCGTGTCTACGAGACGGAGAGATAGTGACCGTGACATTTGGTGTGTAGAGAAGCGCAAAGCCCCAGTGTTGCTGTGCCTGTGAAAGCGCTTCCAAGGAAGGGTGCTGGCTAGCAACAGCTTTCAGTGCTGGCACTTTTCATCTCTGAGCAATTGCTCGACGTTTGCAATTTCTCACCTGAGCTCTCTTTAGACTGCGCGAGAGGATGAGCAGAAGATTAGGTGGCTAGAGAAGCCCAGAGCCCCAGTGTTCTTAGGCCTACAAGAGCATTTCCAAGGAAGGGTGCTGGCTAGCAACAGCTTTCAGTGCTGGCACTTTTCATCTCTGAGCAATTGCTCGACGTTTGCAATTTCTCAGCTCGTGTCTACGAGACGGAGAGAGTGTGACCGTGACGTTTGGTGTGTAGAGAAGCGCAAAGCCCCAGTGTTGCTGCGCCTGTGAAAGCGCTTCCAAGGAAGGGTGCTGGCTAGCAACAGCTTTCAGTGCTGGCACTTTTCATCTCTGAGCAATTGCTCGACGTTTGCAATTTCTCACCTGAGCTCTCTTTAGACTGCGCGAGAGGATGAGCAGAAGATTAGGTGGCTAGAGAAGCCCAGAGCCCCAGTGTTCTTAGGGCTACAAAAGCGCTTCCAAGGAAGGGTGCTGGCTAGCAACAGCTTTCAGTGCTGGCACTTTTCATCTCTGAGCAATTGCTCGACGTTTGCAATTTCTCAGCTCATGTCTACGAGACGGAAAGAGATAGTGACCGTGAAGTTTGGTGGCTAGAGAAGCACAAAGCCCCAGTGTTGCTGCGCCTGTGAAAGCGCTTCCGAGGAAGCCTGCTGGCTAGCCACAGCTTTCAGTGCTGGCACTTTTCATCTCTGAGCAATTGCTCGACGTTTGCAATTTCTCACCTGAGCTCTCTTTAGACTGCGCGAGAGGATGAGCAGAAGATTAGATGGCTAGAGAAGCCCAGAGCCCCAGTGTTCTTAGGCCTACAAAAGCGCTTCCAAATAAGGGTGCTGGCTAGCAACAGCTTTCAGTGCTGGCACTTTTCATCTCTGAGCAATTGCTCGACGTTTGCAATTTCTCAACTCGTGTTTACGAGACAGAAAGAGAATGACCGTGATGTTTGGTGGCTAGAGAAGCGCAAAGTCCCAGTGTTGCTGCGCCTGTGAAAGCGCTTCCAAGGAAGGGTGCTGGCTAGCAAGAGCTTTCAGTGCTGGCACTTTTCATCTCTGAGCAATTGCTGGACGTTTGCAATTTCTCACCTGAGCTCTCTTTAGACTGCGCGAGAGGATGAGCAGAAGATTAGGTGGCTAGAGAAGCCCAGAGCCCCAGTGTTCTTAGGGCTACAAAAGCGCTTCCAAGGAAGGGTGCTGGCTAGCAACAGCTTTCAGTGCTGGCACTTTTCATCTCTGAGCAATTGCTCGATGTTTGCAATTTCTCACCTGAGCTCTCTTTAGACTGCGCGAGAGGATGAGCAGAAGATTAGACGGCTAGAGAAGCCCAGAGCCCCAGTGTTCTTAGGCCTACAAGAGCATTTCCAAGGAAGGGTGCTGGCTAGCCACAGCTTTCAGTGCTGGCACTTTTCATCCCTGAGCAATTGCTCGACGTTTGCAATTTCTCAACTCGTGTCTACGAGACGGAGAGATAGTGACCGTGACGTTTGGTGTGTAGAGAAGCGCAAAGCCCCAGTGTTGCTGCGCCTGTGAAAGCGCTTCCAAGGAAGGGTGCTGGCTAGCAACAGCTTTCAGTGCTGGCACTTTTCATCTCTGAGCAATTGCTCGACGTTTGCAATTTCTCACCTGAGCTCTCTTTAGACTGCGCGAGAGGATGAGCAGAAGATTAGGTGGCTAGAGAAGCCCAGAGCCCCAGTGTTCTTAGGCCTACAAGAGCATTTCCAAGGAAGGGTGCTGGCCAGCAACAGCTTTCAGTGCTGGCACTTTTCATCTCTGAGCAATTGCTCGACGTTTGCAATTTCTCAGCTCGTGTCTACTAGACGGAGAGATAGTGACCGTGACTTTTGGTGGGTAGAGAAGCGCAAAGCCCCAGTGTTGCTGCGCCTGTGAAAGCGCTTCCAAGGAAGGGTGCTGGCTAGCAACAGCTTTCAGTGTTGGCACTTTTCATCTCTGAGCAATTGCTCGATGTTTGCAATCTCTCACCTGAGCTCTCTTTAGACTGCGCGAGAGGATGAGCAGAAGATTAGGTGGCTAGAGAAGCCCAGAGCCCCAGTGTTCTTAGGCCTACAAGAGCATTTCCAAGGAAGGGTGCTGGCTAGCCACAGCTTTCAGTGCTGGCACTTTTCATCTCTGAGCAATTGCTCCACGTTTGCAATTTCTCAGCTCGTGTCTACGAGACGGAGAGATAGTGACCGTGACATTTGGTGTGTAGAGAAGCGCAAAGCCCCAGTGTTGCTGTGCCTGTGAAAGCGCTTCCAAGGAAGGGTGCTGGCTAGCAACAGCTTTCAGTGCTGGCACTTTTCATCTCTGAGCAATTGCTTGACGTTTGCAATTTCTCACCTGAGCTCTCTTTAGACTGCGCGAGAGGATGAGCAGAAGATTAGGTGGCTAGAGAAGCCCAGAGCCCCGGTGTTCTTAGGGCTACAAAAGCGCTTCCAAGGAAGGGTGCTGGCTAGCAACAGCTTTCAGTGCTGGCACTTTTCATCTCTGAGCAATTGCTCGATGTTTGCAATTTCTCACCTGAGCTCTCTTTAGACTGCGCGAGAGGATGAGCAGAAGATTAGACGGCTAGAGAAGCCCAGAGCCCCAGTGTTCTTAGGCCTACAAGAGCATTTCCAAGGAAGGGTGCTGGCTAGCCACAGCTTTCAGTGCTGGCACTTTTCATCCCTGAGCAATTGCTCGACGTTTGCAATTTCTCAACTCGTGTCTACGAGACGGAGAGATAGTGACCGTGACGTTTGGTGTGTAGAGAAGCGCAAAGCCCCAGTGTTGCTGCGCCTGTGAAAGCGCTTCCAAGGAAGGGTGCTGGCTAGCAACAGCTTTCAGTGCTGGCACTTTTCATCTCTGAGCAATTGCTCGACGTTTGCAATATCTCACCTGAGCTCTCTTTAGACTGCGCGAGAGGATGAGCAGAAGATTAGGTGGCTAGAGAAGCCCAGAGCCCCAGTGTTCTTAGGGCTACAAAAGCGCTTCCAATGAAGGGTGCTGGCTAGCAACAGCTTTCAGTGCTGGCACTTTTCATCTCTGAGCAATTGCTCGACGTTTGCAATTTCTCAGCTCATGTCTACGAGACGGAAAGAGATAGTGACCGTGAAGTTTGGTGGCTAGAGAAGCACAAAGCCCCAGTGTTGCTGCGCCTGTGAAAGCGCTTCCGAGGAAGCCTGCTGGCTAGCCACAGCTTTCAGTGCTGGCACTTTTCATCTCTGAGCAATTGCTCGACGTTTGCAATTCCTCACCTGAGCTCTCTTTAGACTGCGCGAGAGGATGAGCAGAAGATTAGATGGCTAGAGAAGCCCAGAGCCCCAGTGTTCTTAGGCCTACAAAAGCGCTTCCAAGGAAGGGTGCTGGCTAGCAACAGCTTTCAGTGCTGGCACTTTTCATCTCTGAGCAATTGCTCGACGTTTGCAATTTCTCAACTCGTGTTTACGAGACAGAAAGAGAATGACCGTGACGTTTGGTGGCTAGAGAAGCGCAAAGTCCCAGTGTTGCTGCGCCTGTGAAAGCGCTTCCAAGGAAGGGTGCTGGCTAGCAAGAGCTTTCAGTGCTGGCACTTTTCATCTCTGAGCAATTGCTCGACCTTTGCAATTTCTCACCTGAGCTCTCTTTAGACTGCGCGAGAGGATGAGCAGAAGATTAGATGGCTAGAGAAGCCCAGAGCCCCAGTGTTCTTAGGGCTACAAAAGCGCTTCCAAGGAAGGGTGCTGGCTAGCAACAGCTTTCAGTGCTGGCACTTTTCATCTCTGAGCTATTGCTCGATGTTTGCAATTTCTCACCTGAGCTCTCTTTAGACTGCGCGAGAGGATGAGCAGAAGATTAGACGGCTACAGAAGCCCAGAGCCCCAGTGTTCTTAGGCCTACAAGAGCATTTCCAAGGAAGGGTGCTGGCTAGCCACAGCTTTCAGTGCTGGCACTTTTCATCCCTGAGCAATTGCTCGACGTTTGCAATTTCTCAACTCGTGTCTACGAGACGGAGAGATAGTGACCGTGACGTTTGGTGGCTAGAGAAGCGCAAAGCCCCAGTGTTGCTGCGCCTGTGAAAGCGCTTCCAAGGAAGGGTGCTGGCTAGCAACAGCTTTCAGTGCTGGCACTTTTCATCTCTGAGCAATTGCTCGACGTTTGCAATTTCTCACCTGAGCTCTCTTTAGACTGCGCGAGAGGATGAGCAGAAGATTAGGTGGCTAGAGAAGCCCAGAGCCCCAGTGTTCTTAGGCCTACAAGAGCATTTCCAAGGAAGGGTGCTGGCCAGCAACAGCTTTCAGTGCTGGCACTTTTCATCTCTGAGCAATTGCTCGACGTTTGCAATTTCTCAGCTCGTGTCTACTAGACGGAGAGATAGTGACCGTGACATTTGGTGTGTAGAGAAGCGCAAAGCCCCAGTGTTGCTGTGCCTGTGAAAGCGCTTCCAAGGAAGGGTGCTGGCTAGCAACAGCTTTCAGTGCTGGCACTTTTCATCTCTGAGCAATTGCTTGACGTTTGCAATTTCTCACCTGAGCTCTCTTTAGACTGCGCGAGAGGATGAGCAGAAGATTAGGTGGCTAGAGAAGCCCAGAGCCCCGGTGTTCTTAGGGCTACAAAAGGGCTTCCAAGGAAGGGTGCTGGCTAGCAACAGCTTTCAGTGCTGGCACTTTTCATCTCTGAGCAATTGCTTGACGTTTGCAATTTCTCACCTGAGCTCTCTTTAGACTGCGCGAGAGGATGAGCAGAAGATTAGGTGGCTAGAGAAGCCCAGAGCCCCGGTGTTCTTAGGGCTACAAAAGCGCTTCCAATGAAGGGTGCTGGCTAGCAACAGCTTTCAGTGCTGGCACTTTTCATCTCTGAGCAATTGCTCGACGTTTGCAATTTCTCAGCTAGTCTCTACGAGAAGGAAAGAGATAGTGACCGTGAAGTTTGGTGGCTAGAGAAGCACAAAGCCCCAGTGTTGCTGCGCCTGTGAAAGCGCTTCCGAGGAAGCCTGCTGGCTAGCCACAGCTTTCAGTGCTGGCACTTTTCATCTCTGATCAATTGCTCGACGTTTGCAATTCCTCACCTGAGCTCTCTTTAGACTGCGCGAGAGGATGAGCAGAAGATTAGATGGCTAGAGAAGCCCAGAGCCCCAGTGTTCTTAGGCCTACAAAAGCGCTTCCAAGTAAGGGTGCTGGCTAGCAACAGCTTTCAGTGCTGGCACTTTTCATCTCTGAGCAATTGCTCGACGTTTGCAATTTCTCAACTCGTGTTTACGAGACAGAAAGAGAATGACCGTGACGTTTGGTGGCTAGAGAAGCGCAAAGTCCCAGTGTTGCTGCGCCTGTGAAAGCGCTTCCAAGGAAGGGTGCTGGCTAGCTACAGCTTTCAGTGCTGGCACTTTTCATCTCTGAGCAATTGCTGGACGTTTGCAATTTCTCACCTGAGCTCTCTTTAGACTGCGCGAGAGCATGAGCAGAAGATTAGGTGGCTAGAGAAGCCCAGAGCCCCAGTGTTCTTAGGCCTACAAAAGCGCTTCCAAGGAAGGGTGCTGGCTAGCAACAGCTTTCAGTGTTGGCACTTTTCATCTCTGAGCAATTGCTCGATGTTTGCAATCTCTCACCTGAGCTCTCTTTAGACTGCGCGAGAGGATGAGCAGAAGATTAGGTGGCTAGAGAAGCCCAGAGCCCCACTGTTCTTAGGCCTACAAGAGCATTTCCAAGGAAGGGTGCTGGCTAGCCACAGCTTTCAGTGCTGGCACTTTTCATCTCTGAGCAATTGCTCCACGTTTGCAATTTCTCAGCTCGTGTCTACGAGACGGAGAGATAGTGACCGTGACATTTGGTGTGTAGAGAAGCGCAAAGCCCCAGTGTTGCTGTGCCTGTGAAAGCGCTTCCAAGGAAGGGTGCTGGCTAGCAACAGCTTTCAGTGCTGGCACTTTTCATCTCTGAGCAATTGCTCGACGTTTTCAATTTCTCACCTGAGCTCTCTTTAGACTGCGCGAGAGGATGAGCAGAAGATTAGGTGGCTAGAGAAGCCCAGAGCCCCGGTGTTCTTAGGGCTACAAAAGCGCTTCCAAGGAAGGGTGCTGGCTAGCAACAGCTTTCAGTGCTGGCACTTTTCATCTCTGAGCAATTGCTCGACGTTTGCAATTTCTCAGCTCGTGTCTACTAGACGGACAGATAGTGACCGTGACTTTTGGTGGGTAGAGAAGCGCAAAGCCCCAGTGTTGCTGCGCCTGTGAAAGCGCTTCCAAGGAAGGGTGCTGGCTAGCAACAGCTTTCAGTGCTGGCACTTTTCATCTCTGAGCAATTGCTCGATGTTTGCAATCTCTCACCTGAGCTCTCTTTAGACTGCGCGAGAGGATGAGCAGAAGATTAGGTGGCTAGAGAAGCCCAGAGCCCCAGTGTTCTTAGGCCTACAAGAGCATTTCCAAGGAAGGGTGCTGGCTAGCCACAGCTTTCAGTGCTGGCACTTTTCATCTCTGAGCAATTGCTCGACGTTTGCAATTTCTCAGCTCGTGTCTACGAGACGGAGAGATAGTGACCGTGACATTTGGTGTGTAGAGAAGCGCAAAGCCCCAGTGTTGCTGTGCCTGTGAAAGCGCTTCCAAGGAAGGGTGCTGGCTAGCAACAGCTTTCAGTGCTGGCACTTTTCATCTCTGAGCAATTGCTCGACGTTTGCAATTTCTCACCTGAGCTCTCTTTAGAGTGCGCGAGAGGATGAGCAGAAGATTAGGTGGCTAGAGAAGCCCAGAGCCCCAGTGTTCTTAGGCCTACAAAAGCGCTTCCAAGGAAGGGTGCTGGCTAGCAAGAGCTTTCAGTGCTGGCACTTTTCATCTCTGAGCAATTGCTCGACGTTTGCAATTTCTCAGCTCGTGTCTACGAGACGGAAAGAGGTAGTGACCGTGACGTTTGGTGGGTAGAGAAGCACAAAGCCCCAGTGTTGCTGCGCCTGTGAAAGCGCTTCCGAGGAAGCCTGCTGGCTAGCCACAGCTTTCAGTGCTGGCACTTTTCATCTCTGAGCAATTGCTCGACGTTTGCAATTTCTCACCTGAGCTCTCTTTAGACTGTGCGAGAGGATGAGCAGAAGATTAGGTGGCTAGAGAAGCCCAGAGCCCCACTGTTCTTAGGCCTACAAGAGCATTTCCAAGGAAGGGTGCTGGCTAGCCACAGCTTTCAGTGCTGGCACTTTTCATCTCTGAGCAATTGCTCGACGTTTGCAATTTCTCAACTCGTGTCTACGAGACGGAGAGATAGTGACCGTGAAGTTTGGTGGGTAGAGAAGCGCAAAGCCCCAGTGTTGCTGCGCCTGTGAAAGCGCTTCCAAGGAAGGGTGCTGGCTAGCAACAGCTTTCAGTGCTGGCACTTTTCATCTCTGAGCAATTGCTCGATGTTTGCAATTTCTCACCTGAGCTCTCTTTAGACTGCGCGAGAGCATGAGCAGAAGATTAGGTGGCTAGAGAAGCCCAGAGCCCCAGTGTTCTTAGGGCTACAAAAGCGTTTCCAAGGAAGGGTGCTGGCTAGCAACAGCTTTCAGTGCTGGCACTTTTCATCTCTGAGCAATTGCTCGACGTTTGCAATTTCTCAGCTCGTGTCTACGAGACGGAGAGATAGTGACCGTGACGTTTGGTGGGTAGAGAAGCGCAAAGCCCCAGTGTTGCTGTGCCTGTGAAAGCGCTTCCAAGGAAGGGTGCTGGCTAGCAACAGCTTTCAGTGCTGCCACTTTTCATCTCTGAGCAATTGCTCGACGTTTGCAATTTCTCACCTGAGCTCTCTTTAGAGTGCGCGAGAGGATGAGCAGAAGATTAGGTGGCTAGAGAAGCCCAGAGCCCCAGTGTTCTTAGGGCTACAAGAGCATTTCCAAGGAAGGGTGCTGGCTAGCAAGAGCTTTCAGTGCTGGCACTTTTCATCTCTGAGCAATTGCTCGACGTTTGCAATTTCTCAGCTCGTGTCTACGAGACGGAGAGATAGTGACCGTGACGTTTGGTGGGTAGAGAAGCGCAAAGCCCCAGTGTTGCTGTGCCTGTGAAAGCGCTTCCAAGGAAGGGTGCTGGCTAGCAACAGCTTTCAGTGCTGCCACTTTTCATCTCTGAGCAATTGCTCGACGTTTGCAATTTCTCACCTGAGCTCTCTTTAGAGTGCGCGAGAGGATGAGCAGAAGATTAGGTGGCTAGAGAAGCCCAGAGCCCCAGTGTTCTTAGGGCTACAAGAGCATTTCCAAGGAAGGGTGCTGGCTAGCAAGAGCTTTCAGTGCTGGCACTTTTCATCTCTGAGCAATTGCTCGACGTTTGCAATTTCTCAGCTCGTGTCTACGAGACGGAGAGATAGTGACCGTGACGTTTGGTGGGTAGAGAAGCGCAAAGCCCCAGTGTTGCTGTGCCTGTGAAAGCGCTTCCAAGGAAGGGTGCTGGCTAGCCACAGCTTTCAGTGCTGGCACTTTTCATCTCTGAGCAATAGCTCGACGTTTGCAATTTCTCACCTGAGCTCTCTTTAGACTGCGCGAGAGGATGAGCAGAAGATTAGGTGGCTAGAGAAGCCCAGAGCCCCAGTGTTCTTAGCCCTACAAAAGCGCTTCCAAGGAAGGGTGCTGGCTAGCCACAGCTTTCAGTGCTGGCACTTTTCATCTCTGAGCAATTGCTCGACGTTTGCAATTTCTCAGCTCGTGTCTACGAGACGGAAAGAGGTAGTGACCGTGACGTTTGGTGGGTAGAGAAGCACAAAGCCCCAGTGTTGCTGCGCCTGTGAAAGCGCTTCCGAGGAAGGGTGCTGGCTAGCAACAGCTTTCAGTGCTGGCACTTTTCATCTCTGAGCAATTGCTCGATGTTTGCAATTTCTCACCTGAGCTCTCTTTAGACTGCGCGAGAGCATGAGCAGAAGATTAGGTGGCTAGAGAAGCCCAGAGCCCCAGTGTTCTTAGGCCTACAAAAGCGCTTCCAAGGAAGGGTGCTGGCTAGCAACAGCTTTCAGTGCTGGCACTTTTCATCTCTGAGCAATTGCTCGACGTTTGCAATTTCTCAGCTCGTGTCTACGAGACGGAGAGATAGTGACCGTGACGTTTGGTGGGTAGAGAAGCGCAAAGCCCCAGTGTTGCTGCGCCTGTGAAAGCGCTTCCAAGGAAGGGTGCTGGCTAGCAACAGCTTTCAGTGCTGGCACTTTTCATCTCTGAGCAATTGCTCGACGTTTGCAATTTCTCACCTGAGCTCTCTTTAGACTGCACGAGAGGATGAGCAGAAGATGAGGTGGCTAGAGAAGCCCAGAGCCCCACTGTTCTTAGGCCTACAAGAGCATTTCCAAGGAAGGGTGCTGGCTAGCAACAGCTTTCAGTGCTGGCACTTTTCATCTCTGAGCAATTGCTCGACGTTTGCAATTTCTCAGCTCGTGTCTACGAGACGGAGAGAGTGTGACCGTGACGTTTGGTGTGTAGAGAAGCGCAAAGCCCCAGTGTTGCTGTGCCTGTGAAAGCGCTTCCAAGGAAGGGTGCTGGCTAGCAACAGCTTTCAGTGCTGGCTCTTTTCATCTCTGAGCAATTGCTCGACGTTTGCAATTTCTCACCTGAGCTCTCTTTAGAGTGCGCGAGAGGATGAGCAGAAGATTAGGTGGCTAGAGAAGCCCAGAGCCCCAGTGTTCTTAGGCCTACAAAAGCGCTTCCAAGGAAGGGTGCTGGCTAGCAACAGCTTTCAGTGCTGGCACTTTTCATCTCTGAGCAATTGCTCGACGTTTGCAATCTCTCACCTGAGCTCTCTTTAGACTGCGCGAGAGGATGAGCAGAAGATGAGGTGGCTAGAGAAGCCCAGAGCCCCAGTGTTCTTAGGCCTACAAAAGGGCTTCCAAGGAAGGGTGCTGGCTAGCAACAGCTTTCAGTGCTGGCACTTTTCATCTCTGAGCAATTGCTGGACGTTTGCAATTTCTCAGCTCGTCTCTACGAGACGGAAAGAGGTAGTGACCGTGACGTTTGGTGGGTAGAGAAGCACAAAGCCCCAGTGTTGCTGCGCCTGTGAAAGCGCTTCCGAGGAAGCCTGCTGGCTAGCCACAGC
This sequence comes from Sarcoramphus papa, assembly GCA_037962945.1. Classification (NCBI taxonomy): domain Eukaryota; kingdom Metazoa; phylum Chordata; class Aves; order Accipitriformes; family Cathartidae; genus Sarcoramphus; species Sarcoramphus papa. The sequence continues at coordinate 98,730,821 of CM075586.1, forward strand.
TTTCAGTGCTGGCACTTTTCATCTCTGAGCAATTGCTCGACGTTTGCAATTTCTCACCTGAGCTCTCTTTAGACTGCGCGAGAGGATGAGCAGAAGATTAGGTGGCTAGTGAAGCCCAGAGCCCCAGTGTTCTTAGGGCTACAAAAGCGCTTCCAAGGAAGGGTGCTGGCTAGCAAGAGCTTTCAGTGCTGGCACTTTTCATCTCTGAGCAATTGCTCGACGTTTGCAATTTCTCACCTGAGCTCTCTTTAGACTGCGCGAGAGGATGAGCAGAAGATTAGGTGGCTAGAGAAGCCCAGAGCCCCAGTGTTCTTAGGCCTACAAGAGCATTTCCAAGGAAGGGTGCTGGCTAGCAACAGCTTTCAGTGCTGGCTCTTTTCATCTCTGAGCAATTGCTCGACGTTTGCAATTTCTCACCTGAGCTCTCTTTAGACTGCACGAGAGGATGAGCAGAAGATTAGATGGCTAGAGAAGCCCAGAGCCCCACTGTTCTTAGGGCTACAAAAGCGCTTCCAAGGAAGGGTGCTGGCTAGCAAGAGCTTTCAGTGCTGGCACTTTTCATCCCTGAGCAATTGCTCGACGTTTGCAATTTCTCAGCTCGTGTCTACGAAACGGAGAGAGAGTGGCCGTGATGTTTGGTGTGTAGAGAAGCGCAAAGCCCCAGTGTTGCTGCGCCTGTGAAAGCGCTTCCAAGGAAGGGTGCTGGCTAGCAACAGCTTTCAGTGTTGGCACTTTTCATCTCTGAGCAATTGCTCGATGTTTGCAATCTCTCACCTGAGCTCTCTTTAGACTGCGCGAGAGGATGAGCAGAAGATTAGGTGGCTAGAGAAGCCCAAAGCCGCAGTGTTCTTAGGGCTACAAGAGCATTTCCAATGAAGGGTGCTGGCTAGCCACAGCTTTCAGTGCTGGCACTTTTCATCTCTGAGCAATTGCTCGACGTTTGCAATTTCTCAGCTCGTGTGTACGAGATGGAGAGATAGTGACCGTGACGTTTGGTGTGTAGAGAAGCGCAAAGCCCCAGTGTTGCTGTGCCTGTGAAAGCGCTTCCAAGGAAGGGTGCTGGCTAGCAACAGCTTTCAGTGCTGGCACTTTTCATCTCTGAGCAATTGCTCGACGTTTGCAATTTCTCACCTGAGCTCTCTTTAGAGTGCGCGAGAGGATGAGCAGAAGATTAGGTGGCTAGAGAAGCCCAGAGCCCCAGTGTTCTTAGGGCTACAAGAGCATTTCCAAGGAAGGGTGCTGGCTAGCAAGAGCTTTCAGTGCTGGCACTTTTCATCTCTGAGCAATTGCTCGACGTTTGCAATTTCTCAGCTCGTGTCTACGAGACGGAGAGATAGTGACCGTGACGTTTGGTGGGTAGAGAAGCGCAAAGCCCCAGTGTTGCTGTGCCTGTGAAAGCGCTTCCAAGGAAGGGTGCTGGCTAGCCACAGCTTTCAGTGCTGGCACTTTTCATCTCTGAGCAATTGCTCGACGTTTGCAATTTCTCACCTGAGCTCTCTTTAGACTGCGCGAGAGGATGAGCAGAAGATTAGGTGGCTAGAGAAGCCCAGAGCCCCAGTGTTCTTAGGCCTACAAAAGCGCTTCCAAGGAAGGGTGCTGGCTAGCCACAGCTTTCAGTGCTGGCACTTTTCATCTCTGAGCAATTGCTCGACGTTTGCAATTTCTCAGCTCGTGTCTACGAGACGGAGAGAGTGTGACCGTGACGTTTGGTGTGTAGAGAAGCGCAAAGCCCCAGTGTTGCTGCGCCTGTGAAAGCGCTTCCAAGGAAGGGTGCTGGCTAGCAACAGCTTTCAGTGCTGGCACTTTTCATCTCTGAGCAATTGCTCGACGTTTGCAATTTCTCACCTGAGCTCTCTTTAGACTGCGCGAGAGGATGAGCAGAAGATGAGGTGGCTAGAGAAGCCCAGAGCCCCAGTGTTCTTAGGCCTACAAAAGCGCTTCCAAGGAAGGGTGCTGGCTAGCAACAGCTTTCAGTGCTGGCACTTTTCATCTCTGAGCAATTGCTTGACGTTTGCAATTTCTCAGCTCGTCTCTACGAGACGGAAAGAGGTAGTGACCGTGACGTTTGGTGGGTAGAGAAGCACAAAGCCCCAGTGTTGCTGCGCCTGTGAAAGCGCTTCCGAGGAAGCCTGCTGGCTAGCCACAGCTTTCAGTGCTGGCACTTTTCATCTCTGAGCAATTGCTCGACGTTTGCAATTTCTCACCTGAGCTCTCTTTAGACTGCGCAAGAGGATGAGCAGAAGATTAGGTGGCTAGTGAAGCCCAGAGCCCCAGTGTTCTTAGGGCTACAAAAGCGCTTCCAAGGAAGGGTGCTGGCTAGCAAGAGCTTTCAGTGCTGGCACTTTTCATCTCTGAGCAATTGCTCGACGTTTGCAATTTCTCAGCTCGTGTCTACGAGATGGAGAGATAGTGACCGTGACGTTTGGTGGGTAGAGAAGCGCAAAGCCCCAGTGTTGCTGTGCCTGTGAAAGCGCTTCCAAGGAAGGGTGCTGGCTAGCAAGAGCTTTCAGTGCTGGCACTTTTCCTCTCTGAGCAATTGCTCGACGTTTGCAATTTCTCACCTGAGCTCTCTTTAGACTGCGCGAGAGGATGAGCAGAAGATTAGGTGGCTAGAGAAGCCCAGAGCCCCAGTGTTCTTAGGCCTACAAGAGCATTTCCAAGGAAGGGTGCTGGCTAGCAACAGCTTTCAGTGCTGGCTCTTTTCATCTCTGAGCAATTGCTCGACGTTTGCAATTTCTCACCTGAGCTCTCTTTAGACTGCACGAGAGGATGAGCAGAAGATTAGATGGCTAGAGAAGCCCAGAGCCCCACTGTTCTTAGGGCTACAAAAGCGCTTCCAAGGAAGGGTGCTGGCTAGCAACAGCTTTCAGTGCTGGCACTTTTCATCTCTGAGCAATTGCTCGACGTTTGCAATTTCTCAGCTCGTCTCTACGAGACGGAGAGATAGTGATCGTGACGTTTGGTGGGTAGAGAAGCGCAAAGCCCCAGTGTTGCTGCGCCTGTGAAAGCGCTTCCAAGGAAGGGTGCTGGCTAGCAACAGCTTTCAGTGCTGGCACTTTTCATCTCTGAGCAATTGCTCGACCTTTGCAATCTCTCACCTGAGCTCTCTTTAGACTGCGCGAGAGGATGAGCAGAAGATTAGGTGGCTAGAGAAGCCCAGAGCCCCAGTGTTCTTAGGCCTACAAGAGCATTTCCAAGGAAGGGTGCTGGCTAGCAACAGCTTTCAGTGCTGGCACTTTTCATCTCTGAGCAATTGCTCGACGTTTGCAATTTCTCAGCTCGTGTCTATGAGACGGAGAGTTAGTGACCGTGACGTTTGGTGTGTAGAGAAGCACAAAGCCCCAGTGTTGCTGTGCCTGTGAAAGCGCTTCCAAGGAAGGGTGCTGGCTAGCAACAGCTTTCAGTGCTGGCACTTTTCATCTCTGAGCAATTGCTCGACGTTTGCAATTTCTCACCTGAGCTCTCTTTAGAGTGCGCGAGAGGATGAGCAGAAGATTAGGTGGCTAGAGAAGCCCAGAGCCCCAGTGTTCTTAGGCCTACAAAAGCGCTTCCAAGGAAGGGTGCTGGCTAGCAACAGCTTTCAGTGCTGGCACTTTTCATCTCTGAGCAATTGCTCGACGTTTGCAATTTCTCAGCTCGTCTCTACGAGACGGAGAGATAGTGACCATGACGTTTGGTGGCTAGAGAAGCGCAAAGCCCCAGTGTTGCTGCGCCTGTGAAAGCGCTTCCAAGGAAGGGTGCTGGCTAGCAACAGCTTTCAGTGCTGGCTCTTTTCATCTCTGATCAATTGCGGGACGTTTACAATTTCTCACCTGAGCTCTCTTTAGACTGCGCGAGAGGATGAGCAGAAGATTAGGTGGCTAGAGAAGCCCAGAGCCCCAGTGTTCTAAGGCCTACAAAAGCGCTTCCAAGGAAGGGTGCTGGCTAGCAACAGCTTTCAGTGCTGGCTCTTTTCATCTCTGAGCAATTGCTCGACGTTTGCAATTTCTCACCTGAGCTCTCTTTAGACTGCGCGAGAGCATGAGCAGAAGATTAGGTTGCTAGAGAAGCCCAGAGCCCCAGTGGTCTTAGGCCTACAAAAGCGCTTCCAAGGAAGGGTGCTGGCTAGCAACAGCTTTCAGTGCTGGCACTTTTCATCTCTGAGCAATTGCTCGACGTTTGCAATTTCTCAACTCATGTCTACGAGACGGAAAGAGATAGTGACCGTGACGTTTGGTGGGTAGAGAAGCCCAGAGCCCCAGTGTTGCTGCGCCTGTGAAAGCGCTTCCGAGGAAGCCTGCTGGCTAGCCACAGCTTTCAGTGCTGGCACTTTTCATCTCTGAGCAATTGCTCGACGTTTGCAATTTCTCACCTGAGCTCTCTTTAGACTGCGCGAGAGGATGAGCAGAAGATTAGGTGGCTAGAGAAGCCCAGAGCCCCAGTGTTCTTAGGGCTACAAAAGCGCTTCCAAGGAAGGGTGCTGGCTAGCAAGAGCTTTCAGTGCTGGCACTTTTCATCTCTGAGCAATTGCTCGACGTTTGCAATTTCTCACCTGAGCTCTCTTTAGACTGCGCGAGAGGATGAGCAGAAGATTAGACGGCTAGAGAAGCCCAGAGCCCCAGTGTTCTTAGGCCTACAAGAGCATTTCCAAGGAAGGGTGCTGGCTTGCCACAGCTTTCAGTGCTGGCACTTTTCATCTCTGAGCAATTGCTCGACGTTTGCAATTTCTCAACTCGTGTCTACGAGACGGAGAGATAGTGACCGTGACGTTTGGTGTGTACAGAAGCGCAAAGCCCCAGTGTTGCTGCGCCTGTGAAAGCGCTTCCAAGGAAGGGTGCTGGCTAGCAACAGCTTTCAGTGCTGGCACTTTTCATCTCTGAGCAATTGCTGGACGTTTGCAATTTCTCACCTGAGCTCTCTTTAGACTGCGCGAGAGGATGAGCAGAAGATTAGGTGGCTAGAGAAGCCCAGAGCCCCAGTGTTCTTAGGCCTACAAGAGCATTTCCAAGGAAGGGTGCTGGCCAGCAACAGCTTTCAGTGCTGGCACTTTTCATCTCTGAGCAATTGCTCGACGTTTGCAATTTCTCAGCTCGTGTCTACGAGACGGAGAGATAGTGACCGTGACGTTTGGTGGGTAGAGAAGCGCAAAGCCCCAGTGTTGCTGCGCCTGTGAAAGCGCTTCCAAGGAAGGGTGCTGGCTAGCAACAGCTTTCAGTGCTGGCACTTTTCATCTCTGAGCAATTGCTCGACCTTTGCAATCTCTCACCTGAGCTCTCTTTAGACTGCGCGAGAGGATGAGCAGAAGATTAGGTGGCTAGAGAAGCCCAGAGCCCCAGTGTTCTTAGGCCTACAAGAGCATTTCCAAGGAAGGGCGCTGGCTAGCCACAGCTTTCAGTGCTGGCACTTTTCATCTCTGAGCAATTGCTCCACGTTTGCAATTTCTCAGCTCGTGTCTACGAGACGGAGAGATAGTGACCGTGACATTTGGTGTGTAGAGAAGCGCAAAGCCCCAGTGTTGCTGTGCCTGTGAAAGCGCTTCCAAGGAAGGGTGCTGGCTAGCAAGAGCTTTCAGTGCTGGCACTTTTCATCTCTGAGCAATTGCTCGACGTTTGCAATTTCTCACCTGAGCTCTCTTTAGACTGCGCGAGAGCATGAGCAGAAGATTAGGTGGCTAGAGAAGCCCAGAGCCCCAGTGTTCTTAGGGCTACAAAAGCGCTTCCAAGGAAGGGTGCTGGCTAGCAACAGCTTTCAGTGCTGGCACTTTTCATCTCTGAGCAATTGCTCGACGTTTGCAATTTCTCAGCTCGTGTCTACGAGACGGAAAGAGGTAGTGACCGTGAAGTTTGGTGGGCAGAGAAGCACAAAGCCCCAGTGTTGCTGCGCCTGTGAAAGCGCTTCCGAGGAAGCCTGCTGGCTAGCCACAGCTTTCAGTGCTGGCACTTTTCATCTCTGAGCAATTGCTCGACGTTTGCAATTTCTCACCTGAGCTCTCTTTAGACTGCGCGAGAGGATGAGCAGAAGATTAGGTGGCTAGAGAAGCCCAGAGCCCCAGTGTTCTTAGGGCTACAAAAGCGCTTCCAAGGAAGGGTGCTGGCTAGCAACAGCTTTCAGTGCTGGCACTTTTCATCTCTGAGCAATTGCTCGACGTTTGCAATTTCTCAGCTCGTCTCTACGAGACGGAGAGATAGTGACCGTGACGTTTGTTGTGTAGAGAAGCGCAAAGCCCCAGTGTTGCTGCGCCTGTGAAAGCGCTTCCAAGGAAGGGTGCTGGCTAGCAACAGCTTTCAGTGCTGGCACTTTTCCTCTCTGAGCAATTGCTCGATGTTTGCAATTTCTCACCTGAGCTCTCTTTAGACTGCACGAGAGGATGAGCAGAAGATTAGGTGGCTAGAGAAGCCCAGAGCCCCACTGTTCTTAGGCCTACAAGAGCATTTCCAAGGAAGGGTGTTGGCTAGCAACAGCTTTCAGTGCTGGCACTTTTCATCCCTGAGCAATTGCTCGACGTTTGCAATTTCTCAGCTCGTCTCTACGAGACGGAGAGAGAGTGGCCGTGATGTTTGGTGTGTAGAGAAGCGCAAAGCCCCAGTGTTGCTGCGCCTGTGAAAGCGCTTCCAAGGAAGGGTGCTGGCTAGCAACAGCTTTCAGTGCTGGCACTTTTCCTCTCTGAGCAATTGCTCGATGTTTGCAATTTCTCACCTGAGCTCTCTTTAGACTGCGCGAGAGGATGAGCAGAAGATTAGGTGGCTAGAGAAGCCCAGAGCCCCAGTGTTCTTAGGCCTACAAGAGCATTTCCAAGGAAGGGTGCTGGCTAGCCACAGCTTCCAGTGCTGGCACTTTTCGTCCCTGAGCAATTGCTCGACGTTTGCAATTTCTCAGCTCGTGTCTACGAGACGGAGAGATAGTGACCGTGACGTTTGGTGGCTAGAGAAGCGCAAAGCCCCAGTGTTGCTGCGCCTGTGAAAGCGCTTCCAAGGAAGGGTGCTGGCTAGCAACAGCTTTCAGTGCTGGCACTTTTCATCTCTGAGCAATTGCTGGACGTTTGCAATTTCTCACCTGAGCTCTCTTTAGACTGCGCGAGAGGATGAGCAGAAGATTAGGTGGCTAGAGAAGCCCAGAGCCCCAGTGTTCTTAGGGCTACAAGAGCATTTCCAAGGAAGGGTGCTGGCTAGCAACAGCTTTCAGTGCTGGCGCTTTTCATCTCTGAGCAATTGCTCGACGTTTGCAATTTCTCAGCTCGTGTCTACGAGACGGATAGATACTGACCGTGACGTTTGGTGTGTAGAGAAGCGCAAAGCCCCAGTGTTGCTGCGCCTGTGAAAGCGCTTCCGAGGAAGCCTGCTGGCTAGCCACAGCTTTCAGTGCTGGCACTTTTCATCTCTGAGCAATTGCTCGACGTTTGCAATTTCTCACCTGAGCTCTCTTTAGACTGCGCGAGAGGATGAGCAGAAGATTAGGTGGCTAGAGAAGCCCAGAGCCCCACTGTTCTTAGGCCTACAAGAGCATTTCCAAGGAAGGGTGCTGGCTAGCAACAGCTTTCAGTGCTGGCACTTTTCATCTCTGAGCAATTGCTCGACGTTTGCAATTTCTCAGCTCGTGTCTACGAGACGGACAGATAGTGACCGTGACGTTTGGTGGGTAGAGAAGCGCAAAGCCCCAGTGTTGCTGCGCCTGTGAAAGCGCTTCCAAGGAAGGGTGCTGGCTAGCAAGAGCTTTCAGTGCTGGCACTTTTCCTCTCTGAGCAATTGCTCGATGTTTGCAATTTCTCACCTGAGCTCTCTTTAGAGTGCGCGAGAGGATGAGCAGAAGATGAGGTGGCTAGAGAAGCCCAGAGCCCCACTGTTCTTAGGCCTACAAGAGCATTTCCAAGGAAGGGTGCTGGCTAGCAACAGCTTTCAGTGCTGGCACTTTTCATCTCTGAGCAATTGCTCGACGTTTGCAATTTCTCAGCTCGTGTCTACGAGACGGACAGATAGTGACCGTGACGTTTGGTGGGTAGAGAAGCGCAAAGCCCCAGTGTTGCTGCGCCTGTGAAAGCGCTTCCAAGGAAGGGTGCTGGCTAGCAACAGCTTTCAGTGCTGGCACTTTTCCTCTCTGAGCAATTGCTCGATGTTTGCAATTTCTCACCTGAGCTCTCTTTAGACTGCGCGAGAGGATGAGCAGAAGATTAGACGGCTAGAGAAGCCCAGAGCCCCAGTGTTCTTAGGCCTACAAGAGCATTTCCAAGGAAGGGTGCTGGCTAGCCACAGCTTTCAGTGCTGGCACTTTTCGTCCCTGAGCAATTGCTCGACGTTTGCAATTTCTCAGCTCGTCTCTACGAGACGGAGAGAGTGTGACCGTGACGTTTGGTGTGTAGAGAAGCGCAAAGCCCCAGTGTTGCTGCGCCTGTGAAAGCGCTTCCAAGGAAGGGTGCTGGCTAGCAACAGCTTTCAGTGTTGGCACTTTTCATCTCTGAGCAATTGCTCGATGTTTGCAATTTCTCACCTGAGCTCTCTTTAGACTGCGCGAGAGGATGAGCAGAAGATTAGGTGGCTAGAGAAGCCCAGAGCCCCACTGTTCTTAGGGCTACAAAAGCGCTTCCAAGGAAGGGTGCTGGCTAGCCACAGCTTTCAGTGCTGGCACTTTTCATCTCTGAGCAATTGCTCGACGTTTGCAATTTCTCAACTCGTGTCTACGAAACGGAGAGATAGTGACCGTGACATTTGGTGTGTAGACAAGCGCAGAGCCCCAGTGTTGCTGTGCCTGTGAAAGCGCTTCCAAGGAAGGGTGCTGGCTAGCAACAGCTTTCAGTGCTGGCACTTTTCAACTCTGAGCAATTGCTCGACGTTTGCAATTTCTCAGCTCGTGTCTACGAGACGGAAAGAGATAGTGACCGTGACGTTTGGTGGGTAGAGAAGCACAAAGCCCCAGTGTTGCTGCGCCTGTGAAAGCGCTTCCGAGGAAGCCTGCTGGCTAGCCACAGCTTTCAGTGCTGGCACTTTTCATCTCTGAGCAATTGCTCGACGTTTGCAATTTCTCACCTGAGCTCTCTTTAGACTGCGCGAGAGGATGAGCAGAAGATTAGGTGGCTAGAGAAGCCCAGAGCCCCAGTGTTCTTAGGCCTACAAGAGCATTTCCAAGGAAGGGTGCTGGCTAGCAACAGCTTTCAGTGCTGGCACTTTTCATCTCTGAGCAATTGCTCGACGTTTGCAATTTCTCAGCTCATGTCTACGAGACGGAGAGATAGTGACCGTGACGTTTGGTGTGTAGAGAAGCGCAAAGCCCCAGTGTTGCTGCGCCTGTGAAAGCGCTTCCAAGGAAGGGTGCTGGCTAGCAAGAGCTTTCAGTGCTGGCACTTTTCATCTCTGAGCAATTGCTGGACGTTTGCAATTTCTCACCTGAGCTCTCTTTAGACTGCGCGAGAGGATGAGCAGAAGATTAGATGGCTAGAGAAGCCCAGAGCCCCAGTGTTCTTAGGCCTACAAGAGCATTTCCAAGGAAGGGTGCTGGCTAGCAACAGTTTTCAGTGCTGGCACTTTTCATCTCTGAGCAATTGCTCGACGTTTGCAATTTCTCAGCTCGTGTCTACGAGACGGACAGATAGTGACCGTGACGTTTAGTGGGTAGAGAAGCGCAAAGCCCCAGTGTTGCTGCGCCTGTGAAAGCGCTTCCAAGGAAGGGTGCTGGCTAGCAACAGCTTTCAGTGCTGGCACTTTTCCTCTCTGAGCAATTGCTCGATGTTTGCAATTTCTCACCTGAGCTCTCTTTAGACTGCGCGAGAGGATGAGCAGAAGATTAGGTGGCTAGAGAAGCCCAGAGCCCCAGTGTTCTTAGGCCTACAAGAGCATTTCCAAGGAAGGGTGCTGGCTAGCCACAGCTTCCAGTGCTGGCACTTTTCGTCCCTGAGCAATTGCTCGACGTTTGCAATTTCTCAGCTCGTGTCTACGAGACGGAGAGATAGTGACCGTGACGTTTGGTGTGTAGAGAAGCGCAAAGCCCCAGTGTTGCTGCGCCTGTGAAAGCGCTTCCAAGGAAGGGTGCTGGCTAGCAACAGCTTTCAGTGCTGGCTCTTTTCATCTCTGATCAATTGCTGGACGTTTACAATTTCTCACCTGAGCTCTCTTTAGACTGCGCGAGAGGATGAGCAGAAGATTAGGTGGCTAGAGAAGCCCAGAGCCCCAGTGTTCTAAGGCCTACAAAAGCGCTTCCAAGGAAGGGTGCTGGCTAGCAACAGCTTTCAGTGCTGGCTCTTTTCATCTCTGAGCAATTGCTCGACGTTTGCAATTTCTCACCTGAGCTCTCTTTAGACTGCGCGAGAGCATGAGCAGAAGATTAGGTTGCTAGAGAAGCCCAGAGCCCCAGTGGTCTTAGGCCTACAAAAGCGCTTCCAAGGAAGGGTGCTGGCTAGCAACAGCTTTCAGTGCTGGCACTTTTCATCTCTGAGCAATTGCTCGACGTTTGCAATTTCTCACCTGAGCTCTCTTTAGACTGCGCAAGAGGATGAGCAGAAGATTAGGTGGCTAGTGAAGCCCAGAGCCCCAGTGTTCTTAGGGCTACAAAAGCGCTTCCAAGGAAGGGTGCTGGCTAGCAAGAGCTTTCAGTGCTGGCACTTTTCATCTCTGAGCAATTGCTCGACGTTTGCAATTTCTCAGCTCGTGTCTACGAGATGGAGAGATAGTGACCGTGACGTTTGGTGGGTAGAGAAGCGCAAAGCCCCAGTGTTGCTGTGCCTGTGAAAGCGCTTCCAAGGAAGGGTGCTGGCTAGCAAGAGCTTTCAGTGCTGGCACTTTTCCTCTCTGAGCAATTGCTCGATGTTTGCAATTTCTCACCTGAGCTCTCTTTAGACTGCGCGAGAGGATGAGCAGAAGATTAGGTGGCTAGAGAAGCCCAGAGCCCCAGTGTTCTTAGGCCTACAAGAGCATTTCCAAGGAAGGGTGCTGGCTAGCAACAGCTTTCAGTGCTGGCTCTTTTCATCTCTGAGCAATTGCTCGACGTTTGCAATTTCTCACCTGAGCTCTCTTTAGACTGCACGAGAGGATGAGCAGAAGATTAGATGGCTAGAGAAGCCCAGAGCCCCACTGTTCTTAGGGCTACAAAAGCGCTTCCAAGGAAGGGTGCTGGCTAGCAACAGCTTTCAGTGCTGGCACTTTTCATCTCTGAGCAATTGCTCGACGTTTGCAATTTCTCAGCTCGTCTCTACGAGACGGAGAGATAGTGATCGTGACGTTTGGTGGGTAGAGAAGCGCAAAGCCCCAGTGTTGCTGCGCCTGTGAAAGCGCTTCCAAGGAAGGGTGCTGGCTAGCAACAGCTTTCAGTGCTGGCACTTTTCATCTCTGAGCAATTGCTCGACCTTTGCAATCTCTCACCTGAGCTCTCTTTAGACTGCGCGAGAGGATGAGCAGAAGATTAGGTGGCTAGAGAAGCCCAGAGCCCCAGTGTTCTTAGGCCTACAAGAGCATTTCCAAGGAAGGGTGCTGGCTAGCAACAGCTTTCAGTGCTGGCACTTTTCATCTCTGAGCAATTGCTCGACGTTTGCAATTTCTCAGCTCGTGTCTATGAGACGGAGAGTTAGTGACCGTGACGTTTGGTGTGTAGAGAAGCACAAAGCCCCAGTGTTGCTGTGCCTGTGAAAGCGCTTCCAAGGAAGGGTGCTGGCTAGCAACAGCTTTCAGTGCTGGCACTTTTCATCTCTGAGCAATTGCTCGACGTTTGCAATTTCTCACCTGAGCTCTCTTTAGAGTGCGCGAGAGGATGAGCAGAAGATTAGGTGGCTAGAGAAGCCCAGAGCCCCAGTGTTCTTAGGCCTACAAAAGCGCTTCCAAGGAAGGGTGCTGGCTAGCAACAGCTTTCAGTGCTGGCACTTTTCATCTCTGAGCAATTGCTCGACGTTTGCAATTTCTCAGCTCGTCTCTACGAGACGGAGAGATAGTGACCGTGACGTTTGGTGGCTAGGGAAGCGCAAAGCCCCAGTGTTGCTGCGCCTGTGAAAGCGCTTCCAAGGAAGGGTGCTGGCTAGCAACAGCTTTCAGTGCTGGCTCTTTTCATCTCTGATCAATTGCGGGACGTTTACAATTTCTCACCTGAGCTCTCTTTAGACTGCGCGAGAGGATGAGCAGAAGATTAGGTGGCTAGAGAAGCCCAGAGCCCCAGTGTTCTAAGGCCTACAAAAGCGCTTCCAAGGAAGGGTGCTGGCTAGCAACAGCTTTCAGTGCTGGCTCTTTTCATCTCTGAGCAATTGCTCGACGTTTGCAATTTCTCACCTGAGCTCTCTTTAGACTGCGCGAGAGCATGAGCAGAAGATTAGGTGGCTAGAGAAGCCCAGAGCCCCAGTGGTCTTAGGCCTACAAAAGCGCTTCCAAGGAAGGGTGCTGGCTAGCAACAGCTTTCAGTGCTGGCACTTTTCATCTCTGAGCAATTGCTCGACGTTTGCAATTTCTCAACTCATGTCTACGAGACGGAAAGAGATAGTGACCGTGACGTTTGGTGGGTAGAGAAGCCCAGAGCCCCAGTGTTGCTGCGCCTGTGAAAGCGCTTCCGAGGAAGCCTGCTGGCTAGCCACAGCTTTCAGTGCTGGCACTTTTCATCTCTGAGCAATTGCTCGACGTTTGCAATTTCTCACCTGAGCTCTCTTTAGACTGCGCGAGAGGATGAGCAGAAGATTAGGTGGCTAGAGAAGCCCAGAGCCCCAGTGTTCTTAGGGCTACAAAAGCGCTTCCAAGGAAGGGTGCTGGCTAGCAAGAGCTTTCAGTGCTGGCACTTTTCATCTCTGAGCAATTGCTCGACGTTTGCAATTTCTCACCTGAGCTCTCTTTAGACTGCGCGAGAGGATGAGCAGAAGATTAGACGGCTAGAGAAGCCCAGAGCCCCAGTGTTCTTAGGCCTACAAGAGCATTTCCAAGGAAGGGTGCTGGCTTGCCACAGCTTTCAGTGCTGGCACTTTTCATCTCTGAGCAATTGCTCGACGTTTGCAATTTCTCAACTCGTGTCTACGAGACGGAGAGATAGTGACCGTGACGTTTGGTGTGTACAGAAGCGCAAAGCCCCAGTGTTGCTGCGCCTGTGAAAGCGCTTCCAAGGAAGGGTGCTGGCTAGCAACAGCTTTCAGTGCTGGCACTTTTCATCTCTGAGCAATTGCTGGACGTTTGCAATTTCTCACCTGAGCTCTCTTTAGAGTGCGCGAGAGGATGAGCAGAAGATTAGGTGGCTAGAGAAGCCCAGAGCCCCAGTGTTCTTAGGCCTACAAGAGCATTTCCAAGGAAGGGTGCTGGCCAGCAACAGCTTTCAGTGCTGGCACTTTTCATCTCTGAGCAATTGCTCGACGTTTGCAATTTCTCAGCTCGTGTCTACGAGACGGAGAGATAGTGACCGTGACGTTTGGTGGGTAGAGAAGCGCAAAGCCCCAGTGTTGCTGCGCCTGTGAAAGCGCTTCCAAGGAAGGGTGCTGGCTAGCAAGAGCTTTCAGTGCTGGCACTTTTCATCTCTGAGCAATTGCTCGACCTTTGCAATCTCTCACCTGAGCTCTCTTTAGACTGCGCGAGAGGATGAGCAGAAGATTAGGTGGCTAGAGAAGCCCAGAACCCCAGTGTTCTTAGGCCTACAAGAGCATTTCCAAGGAAGGGCGCTGGCTAGCCACAGCTTTCAGTGCTGGCACTTTTCATCTCTGAGCAATTGCTCCACGTTTGCAATTTCTCAGCTCGTGTCTACGAGACGGAGAGATAGTGACCGTGACATTTGGTGTGTAGAGAAGCGCAAAGCCCCAGTGTTGCTGTGCCTGTGAAAGCGCTTCCAAGGAAGGGTGCTGGCTAGCAACAGCTTTCAGTGCTGGCACTTTTCATCTCTGAGCAATTGCTCGACGTTTGCAATTTCTCACCTGAGCTCTCTTTAGACTGCGCGAGAGCATGAGCAGAAGATTAGGTGGCTAGAGAAGCCCAGAGCCCCAGTGTTCTTAGGGCTACAAAAGCGCTTCCAAGGAAGGGTGCTGGCTAGCAACAGCTTTCAGTGCTGGCACTTTTCATCTCTGAGCAATTGCTCGACGTTTGCAATTTCTCAGCTCGTGTCTACGAGACGGAAAGAGGTAGTGACCGTGACGTTTGGTGGGCAGAGAAGCACAAAGCCCCAGTGTTGCTGCGCCTGTGAAAGCGCTTCCGAGGAAGCCTGCTGGCTAGCCACAGCTTTCAGTGCTGGCACTTTTCATCTCTGAGCAATTGCTCGACGTTTGCAATTTCTCACCTGAGCTCTCTTTAGACTGCGCGAGAGGATGAGCAGAAGATTAGGTGGCTAGAGAAGCCCAGAGCCCCAGTGTTCTTAGGGCTACAAAAGCGCTTCCAAGGAAGGGTGCTGGCTAGCAACAGCTTTCAGTGCTGGCACTTTTCATCTCTGAGCAATTGCTCGACGTTTGCAATTTCTCAGCTCGTCTCTACGAGACGGAGAGATAGTGACCGTGACGTTTGTTGTGTAGAGAAGCGCAAAGCCCCAGTGTTGCTGCGCCTGTGAAAGCGCTTCCAAGGAAGGGTGCTGGCTAGCAACAGCTTTCAGTGCTGGCACTTTTCCTCTCTGAGCAATTGCTCGATGTTTGCAATTTCTCACCTGAGCTCTCTTTAGACTGCACGAGAGGATGAGCAGAAGATTAGGTGGCTAGAGAAGCCCAGAGCCCCACTGTTCTTAGGCCTACAAGAGCATTTCCAAGGAAGGGTGTTGGCTAGCAACAGCTTTCAGTGCTGGCACTTTTCATCCCTGAGCAATTGCTCGACGTTTGCAATTTCTCAGCTCGTCTCTACGAGACGGAGAGAGAGTGGCCGTGATGTTTGGTGTGTAGAGAAGCGCAAAGCCCCAGTGTTGCTGCGCCTGTGAAAGCGCTTCCAAGGAAGGGTGCTGGCTAGCAACAGCTTTCAGTGCTGGCACTTTTCCTCTCTGAGCAATTGCTCGATGTTTGCAATTTCTCACCTGAGCTCTCTTTAGACTGCGCGAGAGGATGAGCAGAAGATTAGGTGGCTAGAGAAGCCCAGAGCCCCAGTGTTCTTAGGCCTACAAGAGCATTTCCAAGGAAGGGTGCTGGCTAGCCACAGCTTCCAGTGCTGGCACTTTTCGTCCCTGAGCAATTGCTCGACGTTTGCAATTTCTCAGCTCGTGTCTACGAGACGGAGAGATAGTGACCGTGACGTTTGGTGTGTAGAGAAGCGCAAAGCCCCAGTGTTGCTGCGCCTGTGAAAGCGCTTCCAAGGAAGGGTGCTGGCTAGCAACAGCTTTCAGTGCTGGCACTTTTCATCTCTGAGCAATTGCTGGACGTTTGCAATTTCTCACCTGAGCTCTCTTTAGACTGCGCGAGAGGATGAGCAGAAGATTAGGTGGCTAGAGAAGCCCAGAGCCCCAGTGTTCTTAGGCCTACAAGAGCATTTCCAAGGAAGGGTGCTGGCTAGCAACAGCTTTCAGTGCTGGCGCTTTTCATCTCTGAGCAATTGCTCGACGTTTGCAATTTCTCAGCTCGTGTCTACGAGACGGATAGATACTGACCGTGACGTTTGGTGTGTAGAGAAGCGCAAAGCCCCAGTGTTGCTGCGCCTGTGAAAGCGCTTCCGAGGAAGCCTGCTGGCTAGCCACAGCTTTCAGTGCTGGCACTTTTCATCTCTGAGCAATTGCTCGACGTTTGCAATTTCTCACCTGAGCTCTCTTTAGACTGCGCGAGAGGATGAGCAGAAGATTAGGTGGCTAGAGAAGCCCAGAGCCCCACTGTTCTTAGGCCTACAAGAGCATTTCCAAGGAAGGGTGCTGGCTAGCAACAGCTTTCAGTGCTGGCACTTTTCATCTCTGAGCAATTGCTCGACGTTTGCAATTTCTCAGCTCGTGTCTACGAGACGGACAGATAGTGACCGTGACGTTTGGTGGGTAGAGAAGCGCAAAGCCCCAGTGTTGCTGCGCCTGTGAAAGCGCTTCCAAGGAAGGGTGCTGGCTAGCAAGAGCTTTCAGTGCTGGCACTTTTCCTCTCTGAGCAATTGCTCGATGTTTGCAATTTCTCACCTGAGCTCTCTTTAGACTGCGCGAGAGGATGAGCAGAAGATTAGGTGGCTAGAGAAGCCCAGAGCCCCACTGTTCTTAGGCCTACAAGAGCATTTCCAAGGAAGGGTGCTGGCTAGCAACAGCTTTCAGTGCTGGCACTTTTCATCTCTGAGCAATTGCTCGACGTTTGCAATTTCTCAGCTCGTGTCTACGAGACGGACAGATAGTGACCGTGACGTTTGGTGGGTAGAGAAGCGCAAAGCCCCAGTGTTGCTGCGCCTGTGAAAGCGCTTCCAAGGAAGGGTGCTGGCTAGCAACAGCTTTCAGTGCTGGCACTTTTCCTCTCTGAGCAATTGCTCGATGTTTGCAATTTCTCACCTGAGCTCTCTTTAGACTGCGCGAGAGGATGAGCAGAAGATTAGACGGCTAGAGAAGCCCAGAGCCCCAGTGTTCTTAGGCCTACAAGAGCATTTCCAAGGAAGGGTGCTGGCTAGCCACAGCTTTCAGTGCTGGCACTTTTCGTCCCTGAGCAATTGCTCGACGTTTGCAATTTCTCAGCTCGTCTCTACGAGACGGAGAGAGTGTGACCGTGACGTTTGGTGTGTAGAGAAGCGCAAAGCCCCAGTGTTGCTGCGCCTGTGAAAGCGCTTCCAAGGAAGGGTGCTGGCTAGCAACAGCTTTCAGTGTTGGCACTTTTCATCTCTGAGCAATTGCTCGACCTTTGCAATCTCTCACCTGAGCTCTCTTTAGACTGCGCGAGAGGATGAGCAGAAGATTAGGTGGCTAGAGAAGCCCAGAGCCCCACTGTTCTTAGGGCTACAAAAGCGCTTCCAAGGAAGGGTGCTGGCTAGCCACAGCTTTCAGTGCTGGCACTTTTCATCTCTGAGCAATTGCTCGACGTTTGCAATTTCTCAACTCGTGTCTACGAAACGGAGAGATAGTGACCGTGACATTTGGTGTGTAGACAAGCGCAGAGCCCCAGTGTTGCTGTGCCTGTGAAAGCGCTTCCAAGGAAGGGTGCTGGCTAGCAACAGCTTTCAGTGCTGGCACTTTTCAACTCTGAGCAATTGCTCGACGTTTGCAATTTCTCAGCTCGTGTCTACGAGACGGAAAGAGATAGAGACCGTGACGTTTGGTGGGTAGAGAAGCACAAAGCCCCAGTGTTGCTGCGCCTGTGAAAGCGCTTCCGAGGAAGCCTGCTGGCTAGCCACAGCTTTCAGTGCTGGCACTTTTCATCTCTGAGCAATTGCTCGACGTTTGCAATTTCTCACCTGAGCTCTCTTTAGACTGCGCGAGAGGATGAGCAGAAGATTAGGTGGCTAGAGAAGCCCAGAGCCCCAGTGTTCTTAGGCCTACAAGAGCATTTCCAAGGAAGGGTGCTGGCTAGCAACAGCTTTCAGTGCTGGCACTTTTCATCTCTGAGCAATTGCTCGACGTTTGCAATTTCTCAGCTCATGTCTACGAGACGGAGAGATAGTGACCGTGACGTTTGGTGTGTAGAGAAGCGCAAAGCCCCAGTGTTGCTGCGCCTGTGAAAGCGCTTCCAAGGAAGGGTGCTGGCTAGCAAGAGCTTTCAGTGCTGGCACTTTTCATCTCTGAGCAATTGCTGGACGTTTGCAATTTCTCACCTGAGCTCTCTTTAGACTGCGCGAGAGGATGAGCAGAAGATTAGATGGCTAGAGAAGCCCAGAGCCCCAGTGTTCTTAGGCCTACAAGAGCATTTCCAAGGAAGGGTGCTGGCTAGCAACAGTTTTCAGTGCTGGCACTTTTCATCTCTGAGCAATTGCTCGACGTTTGCAATTTCTCAGCTCGTGTCTACGAGACGGACAGATAGTGACCGTGACGTTTAGTGGGTAGAGAAGCGCAAAGCCCCAGTGTTGCTGCGCCTGTGAAAGCGCTTCCAAGGAAGGGTGCTGGCTAGCAACAGCTTTCAGTGCTGGCACTTTTCCTCTCTGAGCAATTGCTCGATGTTTGCAATTTCTCACCTGAGCTCTCTTTAGACTGCGCGAGAGGATGAGCAGAAGATTAGGTGGCTAGAGAAGCCCAGAGCCCCAGTGTTCTTAGGCCTACAAGAGCATTTCCAAGGAAGGGTGCTGGCTAGCCACAGCTTCCAGTGCTGGCACTTTTCGTCCCTGAGCAATTGCTCGACGTTTGCAATTTCTCAGCTCGTGTCTACGAGACGGAGAGATAGTGACCGTGACGTTTGGTGTGTAGAGAAGCGCAAAGCCCCAGTGTTGCTGCGCCTGTGAAAGCGCTTCCAAGGAAGGGTGCTGGCTAGCAACAGCTTTCAGTGCTGGCTCTTTTCATCTCTGATCAATTGCGGGACGTTTACAATTTCTCACCTGAGCTCTCTTTAGACTGCGCGAGAGGATGAGCAGAAGATTAGGTGGCTAGAGAAGCCCAGAGCCCCAGTGTTCTAAGGCCTACAAAAGCGCTTCCAAGGAAGGGTGCTGGCTAGCAACAGCTTTCAGTGCTGGCTCTTTTCATCTCTGAGCAATTGCTCGACGTTTGCAATTTCTCACCTGAGCTCTCTTTAGACTGCGCGAGAGCATGAGCAGAAGATTAGGTTGCTAGAGAAGCCCAGAGCCCCAGTGGTCTTAGGCCTACAAAAGCGCTTCCAAGGAAGGGTGCTGGCTAGCAACAGCTTTCAGTGCTGGCACTTTTCATCTCTGAGCAATTGCTCGACGTTTGCAATTTCTCAACTCATGTCTACGAGACGGAAAGAGATAGTGACCGTGACGTTTGGTGGGTAGAGAAGCCCAGAGCCCCAGTGTTGCTGCGCCTGTGAAAGCGCTTCCGAGGAAGCCTGCTGGCTAGCCACAGCTTTCAGTGCTGGCACTTTTCATCTCTGAGCAATTGCTCGACGTTTGCAATTTCTCACCTGAGCTCTCTTTAGACTGCGCGAGAGGATGAGCAGAAGATTAGGTGGCTAGAGAAGCCCAGAGCCCCAGTGTTCTTAGGGCTACAAAAGCGCTTCCAAGGAAGGGTGCTGGCTAGCAAGAGCTTTCAGTGCTGGCACTTTTCATCTCTGAGCAATTGCTCGACGTTTGCAATTTCTCACCTGAGCTCTCTTTAGACTGCGCGAGAGGATGAGCAGAAGATTAGACGGCTAGAGAAGCCCAGAGCCCCAGTGTTCTTAGGCCTACAAGAGCATTTCCAAGGAAGGGTGCTGGCTTGCCACAGCTTTCAGTGCTGGCACTTTTCATCTCTGAGCAATTGCTCGACGTTTGCAATTTCTCAACTCGTGTCTACGAGACGGAGAGATAGTGACCGTGACGTTTGGTGTGTACAGAAGCGCAAAGCCCCAGTGTTGCTGCGCCTGTGAAAGCGCTTCCAAGGAAGGGTGCTGGCTAGCAACAGCTTTCAGTGCTGGCACTTTTCATCTCTGAGCAATTGCTGGACGTTTGCAATTTCTCACCTGAGCTCTCTTTAGACTGCGCGAGAGGATGAGCAGAAGATTAGGTGGCTAGAGAAGCCCAGAGCCCCAGTGTTCTTAGGCCTACAAGAGCATTTCCAAGGAAGGGTGCTGGCCAGCAACAGCTTTCAGTGCTGGCACTTTTCATCTCTGAGCAATTGCTCGACGTTTGCAATTTCTCAGCTCGTGTCTACGAGACGGAGAGATAGTGACCGTGACGTTTGGTGGGTAGAGAAGCGCAAAGCCCCAGGTTTGCTGCGCCTGTGAAAGCGCTTCCAAGGAAGGGTGCTGGCTAGCAAGAGCTTTCAGTGCTGGCACTTTTCATCTCTGAGCAATTGCTCGACCTTTGCAATCTCTCACCTGAGCTCTCTTTAGACTGCGCGAGAGGATGAGCAGAAGATTAGGTGGCTAGAGAAGCCCAGAGCCCCAGTGTTCTTAGGCCTACAAGAGCATTTCCAAGGAAGGGCGCTGGCTAGCCACAGCTTTCAGTGCTGGCACTTTTCATCTCTGAGCAATTGCTCCACGTTTGCAATTTCTCAGCTCGTGTCTACGAGACGGAGAGATAGTGACCGTGACATTTGGTGTGTAGAGAAGCGCAAAGCCCCAGTGTTGCTGTGCCTGTGAAAGCGCTTCCAAGGAAGGGTGCTGGCTAGCAAGAGCTTTCAGTGCTGGCACTTTTCATCTCTGAGCAATTGCTCGACGTTTGCAATTTCTCACCTGAGCTCTCTTTAGACTGCGCGAGAGCATGAGCAGAAGATTAGGTGGCTAGAGAAGCCCAGAGCCCCAGTGTTCTTAGGGCTACAAAAGCACTTCCAAGGAAGGGTGCTGGCTAGCAACAGCTTTCAGTGCTGGCACTTTTCATCTCTGAGCAATTGCTCGACGTTTGCAATTTCTCAGCTCGTGTCTACGAGACGGAAAGAGGTAGTGACCGTGACGTTTGGTGGGCAGAGAAGCACAAAGCCCCAGTGTTGCTGCGCCTGTGAAAGCGCTTCCGAGGAAGCCTGCTGGCTAGCCACAGCTTTCAGTGCTGGCACTTTTCATCTCTGAGCAATTGCTCGACGTTTGCAATTTCTCACCTGAGCTCTCTTTAGACTGCGCGAGAGCATGAGCAGAAGATTAGGTGGCTAGAGAAGCCCAGAGCCCCAGTGTTCTTAGGGCTACAAAAGCGCTTCCAAGGAAGGGTGCTGGCTAGCAACAGCTTTCAGTGCTGGCACTTTTCATCTCTGAGCAATTGCTCGACGTTTGCAATTTCTCAGCTCGTCTCTACGAGACGGAGAGATAGTGACCGTGACGTTTGTTGTGTAGAGAAGCGCAAAGCCCCAGTGTTGCTGCGCCTGTGAAAGCGCTTCCAAGGAAGGGTGCTGGCTAGCAACAGCTTTCAGTGCTGGCACTTTTCCTCTCTGAGCAATTGCTCGATGTTTGCAATTTCTCACCTGAGCTCTCTTTAGACTGCACGAGAGGATGAGCAGAAGATTAGGTGGCTAGAGAAGCCCAGAGCCCCACTGTTCTTAGGCCTACAAGAGCATTTCCAAGGAAGGGTGTTGGCTAGCAACAGCTTTCAGTGCTGGCACTTTTCATCCCTGAGCAATTGCTCGACGTTTGCAATTTCTCAGCTCGTCTCTACGAGACGGAGAGAGAGTGGCCGTGATGTTTGGTGTGTAGAGAAGCGCAAAGCCCCAGTGTTGCTGCGCCTGTGAAAGCGCTTCCAAGGAAGGGTGCTGGCTAGCAACAGCTTTCAGTGCTGGCACTTTTCCTCTCTGAGCAATTGCTCGATGTTTGCAATTTCTCACCTGAGCTCTCTTTAGACTGCGCGAGAGGATGAGCAGAAGATTAGGTGGCTAGAGAAGCCCAGAGCCCCAGTGTTCTTAGGCCTACAAGAGCATTTCCAAGGAAGGGTGCTGGCTAGCCACAGCTTCCAGTGCTGGCACTTTTCGTCCCTGAGCAATTGCTCGACGTTTGCAATTTCTCAGCTCGTGTCTACGAGACGGAGAGATAGTGACCGTGACGTTTGGTGTGTAGAGAAGCGCAAAGCCCCAGTGTTGCTGCGCCTGTGAAAGCGCTTCCAAGGAAGGGTGCTGGCTAGCAACAGCTTTCAGTGCTGGCACTTTTCATCTCTGAGCAATTGCTGGACGTTTGCAATTTCTCACCTGAGCTCTCTTTAGACTGCGCGAGAGGATGAGCAGAAGATTAGGTGGCTAGAGAAGCCCAGAGCCCCAGTGTTCTTAGGCCTACAAGAGCATTTCCAAGGAAGGGTGCTGGCTAGCAACAGCTTTCAGTGCTGGCGCTTTTCATCTCTGAGCAATTGCTCGACGTTTGCAATTTCTCAGCTCGTGTCTACGAGACGGATAGATACTGACCGTGACGTTTGGTGTGTAGAGAAGCGCAAAGCCCCAGTGTTGCTGCGCCTGTGAAAGCGCTTCCGAGGAAGCCTGCTGGCTAGCCACAGCTTTCAGTGCTGGCACTTTTCATCTCTGAGCAATTGCTCGACGTTTGCAATTTCTCACCTGAGCTCTCTTTAGACTGCGCGAGAGGATGAGCAGAAGATTAGGTGGCTAGAGAAGCCCAGAGCCCCACTGTTCTTAGGCCTACAAGAGCATTTCCAAGGAAGGGTGCTGGCTAGCAACAGCTTTCAGTGCTGGCACTTTTCATCTCTGAGCAATTGCTCGACGTTTGCAATTTCTCAGCTCGTGTCTACGAGACGGAGAGATAGTGACCGTGACGTTTGGTGGGTAGAGAAGCGCAAAGCCCCAGTGTTGCTGCGCCTGTGAAAGCGCTTCCAAGGAAGGGTGCTGGCTAGCAAGAGCTTTCAGTGCTGGCACTTTTCCTCTCTGAGCAATTGCTCGATGTTTGCAATTTCTCACCTGAGCTCTCTTTAGACTGCGCGAGAGGATGAGCAGAAGATTAGGTGGCTAGAGAAGCCCAGAGCCCCAGTGTTCTTAGGCCTACAAGAGCATTTCCAAGGAAGGGTGCTGGCTAGCAACAGCTTTCAGTGCTGGCACTTTTCATCTCTGAGCAATTGCTCGACGTTTGCAATTTCTCAGCTCGTGTCTACGAGACGGACAGATAGTGACCGTGACGTTTGGTGGGTAGAGAAGCGCAAAGCCCCAGTGTTGCTGCGCCTGTGAAAGCGCTTCCAAGGAAGGGTGCTGGCTAGCAACAGCTTTCAGTGCTGGCACTTTTCCTCTCTGAGCAATTGCTCGATGTTTGCAATTTCTCACCTGAGCTCTCTTTAGACTGCGCGAGAGGATGAGCAGAAGATTAGACGGCTAGAGAAGCCCAGAGCCCCAGTGTTCTTAGGCCTACAAGAGCATTTCCAAGGAAGGGTGCTGGCTAGCCACAGCTTTCAGTGCTGGCACTTTTCGTCCCTGAGCAATTGCTCGACGTTTGCAATTTCTCAGCTCGTCTCTACGAGACGGAGAGAGTGTGACCGTGACGTTTGGTGTGTAGAGAAGCGCAAAGCCCCAGTGTTGCTGCGCCTGTGAAAGCGCTTCCAAGGAAGGGTGCTGGCTAGCAACAGCTTTCAGTGTTGGCACTTTTCATCTCTGAGCAATTGCTCGACCTTTGCAATCTCTCACCTGAGCTCTCTTTAGACTGCGCGAGAGGATGAGCAGAAGATTAGGTGGCTAGAGAAGCCCAGAGCCCCAGTGTTCTTAGGGCTACAAAAGCGCTTCCAAGGAAGGGTGCTGGCTAGCAAGAGCTTTCAGTGCTGGCACTTTTCATCTCTGAGCAATTGCTCGACGTTTGCAATTTCTCAACTCGTGTCTACGAAACGGAGAGATAGTGACCGTGACATTTGGTGTGTAGACAAGCGCAGAGCCCCAGTGTTGCTGTGCCTGTGAAAGCGCTTCCAAGGAAGGGTGCTGGCTAGCAAGAGCTTTCAGTGCTGGCACTTTTCATCTCTGAGCAATTGCTCGACGTTTGCAATTTCTCAGCTCGTGTCTACGAGACGGAAAGAGATAGTGACCGTGACGTTTGGTGGGTAGAGAAGCACAAAGCCCCAGTGTTGCTGCGCCTGTGAAAGCGCTTCCGAGGAAGCCTGCTGGCTAGCCACAGCTTTCAGTGCTGGCACTTTTCATCTCTGAGCAATTGCTCGACGTTTGCAATTTCTCACCTGAGCTCTCTTTAGACTGCGCGAGAGGATGAGCAGAAGATTAGGTGGCTAGAGAAGCCCAGAGCCCCAGTGTTCTTAGGCCTACAAGAGCATTTCCAAGGAAGGGTGCTGGCTAGCAACAGCTTTCAGTGCTGGCACTTTTCATCTCTGAGCAATTGCTCGACGTTTGCAATTTCTCAGCTCATGTCTACGAGACGGAGAGATAGTGACCGTGACGTTTGGTGTGTAGAGAAGCGCAAAGCCCCAGTGTTGCTGCGCCTGTGAAAGCGCTTCCAAGGAAGGGTGCTGGCTAGCAAGAGCTTTCAGTGCTGGCACTTTTCATCTCTGAGCAATTGCTGGACGTTTGCAATTTCTCACCTGAGCTCTCTTTAGACTGCGCGAGAGGATGAGCAGAAGATTAGATGGCTAGAGAAGCCCAGAGCCCCAGTGTTCTTAGGCCTACAAGAGCATTTCCAAGGAAGGGTGCTGGCTAGCAACAGTTTTCAGTGCTGGCACTTTTCATCTCTGAGCAATTGCTCGACGTTTGCAATTTCTCAGCTCGTGTCTACGAGACGGACAGATAGTGACCGTGACGTTTAGTGGGTAGAGAAGCGCAAAGCCCCAGTGTTGCTGCGCCTGTGAAAGCGCTTCCAAGGAAGGGTGCTGGCTAGCAACAGCTTTCAGTGCTGGCACTTTTCCTCTCTGAGCAATTGCTCGATGTTTGCAATTTCTCACCTGAGCTCTCTTTAGACTGCGCGAGAGGATGAGCAGAAGATTAGGTGGCTAGAGAAGCCCAGAGCCCCAGTGTTCTTAGGCCTACAAGAGCATTTCCAAGGAAGGGTGCTGGCTAGCCACAGCTTCCAGTGCTGGCACTTTTCGTCCCTGAGCAATTGCTCGACGTTTGCAATTTCTCAGCTCGTGTCTACGAGACGGAGAGATAGTGACCGTGACGTTTGGTGTGTAGAGAAGCGCAAAGCCCCAGTGTTGCTGCGCCTGTGAAAGCGCTTCCAAGGAAGGGTGCTGGCTAGCAACAGCTTTCAGTGCTGGCACTTTTCATCTCTGAGCAATTGCTGGACGTTTGCAATTTCTCACCTGAGCTCTCTTTAGACTGCGCGAGAGCATGAGCAGAAGATTAGGTGGCTAGAGAAGCCCAGAGCCCCAGTGTTCTTAGGCCTACAAGAGCATTTCCAAGGAAGGGTGCTGGCTAGCAACAGCTTTCAGTGCTGGCGCTTTTCATCTCTGAGCAATTGCTCGACGTTTGCAATTTCTCAGCTCGTGTCTACGAGACGGAGAGATAGTGACCGTGACGTTTGGTGGGTAGAGAAGCGCAAAGCCCCAGTGTTGCTGCGCCTGTGAAAGCGCTTCCAAGGAAGGGTGCTGGCTAGCAACAGCTTTCAGTGCTGGCTCTTTTCATCTCTGATTAGTTGCTGGACGTTTGCAATTTCTCACCTGAGCTCTCTTTAGACTGCGCGAGAGGATGAGCAGAAGATTAGGTGGCTAGAGAAGCCCAGAGCCCCACTGTTCTTAGGCCTACAAAAGCGCTTCCAAGGAAGGGTGCTGGCTAGCCACAGCTTTCAGTGCTGGCACTTTTCATCTCTGAGCAATTGCTCGACGTTTGCAATTTCTCAGCTCGTGTCTACGAGACGGAGAGATAGTGACCGTGACGTTTGGTGGGTAGAGAAGCGCAAAGCCCCAGTGTTGCTGCGCCTGTGAAAGCGCTTCCAAGGAAGGGTGCTGGCTAGCAAGAGCTTTCAGTGCTGGCACTTTTCCTCTCTGAGCAATTGCTCGATGTTTGCAATTTCTCACCTGAGCTCTCTTTAGACATGCGCGAGAGGATGAGCAGAAGATTAGGTGGCTAGAGAAGCCCAGAGCCCCAGTGTTCTTAGGCCTACAAAAGCGCTTCCAAGGAAGGGTGCTGGCTAGCAACAGCTTTCAGTGCTGGCACTTTTCACCTCTGAGCAATTGCTCGACGTTTGCAATTTCTCAGCTCGTGTCTACGAGACGGAAAGAGATAGTGACCGTGACGTTTGGTGGGTAGAGAAGCACAAAGCCCCAGTGTTGCTGCGCCTGTGAAAGCACTTCCGAGGAAGCCTGCTGGCTAGCCACAGCTTTCAGTGCTGGCACTTTTCATCTCTGAGCAATTGCTCGACGTTTGCAATTTCTCACCTGAGCTCTCTTTAGACTGCGCGAGAGGATGAGCAGAAGATTAGGTGGCTAGAGAAGCCTAGAGCCCCAGTGTTCTTAGGCCTACAAGAGCATTTCCAAGGAAGGGTGCTGGCTAGCAAGAGCTTTCAGTGCTGGCACTTTTCATCTCTGAGCAATTGCTCGACGTTTGCAATTTCTCAGCTCGTGTCTACGAGACGGACAGATAGTGACCGTGACGTTTGGTGTGTAGAGAAGCGCAAAGCCCCAGTGTTGCTGTGCCTGTGAAAGCGCTTCCAAGGAAGGGTGCTGGCTAGCAAGAGCTTTCAGTGCTGGCACTTTTCATCTCTGAGCAATTGCTCGACGTTTGCAATTTCTCACCTGAGCTCTCTTTAGAGTGCGTGAGAGGATGAGCAGAAGATTAGATGGCTAGAGAAGCCCAGAGCCCCACTGTTCTTAGGCCTACAAGAGCATTTCCAAGGAAGGGTGCTGGCTAGCAACAGCTTTCAGTGCTGGCACTTTTCATCTCTGAGCAATTGCTCGACGTTTGCAATTTCTCAGCTCGTGTCTACGAGACAGAGAGATAGTGACCGTGACGTTTGGTGGGTAGAGAAGCGCAAAGCCCCAGTGTTGCTGTGCCTGTGAAAGCGCTTCCAAGGAAGGGTGCTGGCTAGCAACAGCTTTCAGTGCTGGCACTTTTCATCTCTGAGCAATTGCTCGACGTTTGCAATTTCTCACCTGAGCTCTCTTTAGACTGCGCGAGAGGATGAGCAGAAGATTAGACGGCTAGAGAAGCCCAGAGCCCCAGTGTTCTTAGGCCTACAAGAGCATTTCCAAAGAAGGGTGCTGGCTAGCAACAGCTTCCAGTGCTGGCACTTTTCGTCCCTGAGCAATTGCTCGACGTTTGCAATTTCTGAACTCGTGTCTACGAGACGGAAAGAGATAGTGACCGTGACGTTTGGTGTGTAGAGAAGCGCAAAGCCCCAGTGTTGCTGCGCCTGTGAAAGCGCTTCCAAGGAAGGGTGCTGGCTAGCAAGAGCTTTCAGTGCTGGCACTTTTCATCTCTGAGCAATTGCTCGATGTTTGCAATTTCTCACCTGAGCTCTCTTTAGACTGCGCGAGAGGATGAGCAGAAGATTAGGTGGCTAGAGAAGCCCAGAGCCCCACTGTTCTTAGGCCTACAAGAGCATTTCCAAGGAAGGGTGCTGGCTAGCCACAGCTTTCAGTGCTGGCACTTTTCATCTCTGAGCAATTGCTCGACGTTTGCAATTTCTCAGCTCGTGTCTACGAGACGGAGAGAGAGTGGCCGTGACGTTTGTTGTGTAGAGAAGCGCAAAGCCCCAGTGTTGCTGCGCCTGTGAAAGCGCTTCCAAGGAAGGGTGCTGGCTAGCAACACCTTTCAGTGCTGCCACTTTTCATCTCTGAGCAATTGCTGGACGTTTACAATTTCTCACCTGAGCTCTCTTTAGACTGCGCGAGAGGATGAGCAGAAGATTAGGTGGCTAGAGAAGCCCAGAGCACCAGTGTTCTTAGGGCTACAAAAGCGTTTCCAAGGAAGGGTGCTGGCTAGCAACAGCTTTCAGTGCTGGCACTTTTCATCTCTGAGCAATTGCTCGATGTTTGCAATTTCTCAGCTCGTGTCTACGAGATGGAGAGATAGTGACCATGACGTTTGGTGTGTAGAGAAGCGCAAAGCCCCAGTGTTGCTGCGCCTGTGAAAGCGCTTCCAAGGAAGGCTGCTGGCTAGCAACAGCTTTCAGTGCTGGCACTTTTCATCTCTGAGCAATTGCTGGACGTTTGCAATCTCTCACCTGAGCTCTCTTTAGACTGCGCGAGAGGATGAGCAGAAGATTAGGTGGCTAGAGAAGCCCAGAGCCCCAGTGTTCTTAGGCCTACAAGAGCATTTCCAAGGAAGGGTGCTGGCTAGCAAGAGCTTTCAGTGCTGGCACTTTTCATCTCTGAGCAATTGCTCGACGTTTGCAATTTCTCACCTGAGCTCTCTTTAGACTGCGCGAGAGGATGAGCAGAATATTAGGTGGCTAGAGAAGCCCAGAGCCCCAGTGTTCTTAGGCCTACAAGAGCATTTCCAAGGAAGGGTGCTGGCCAGCAACAGCTTTCAGTGCTGGCACTTTTCATCTCTGAGCAATTGCTTGACGTTTGCAATTTCTCAACTCCTGTCTACGAGATGGAGAGATAGTGACCGTGACTTTTGGTGTGTAGAGAAGCGCAAAGCCCCAGTGTTGCTGCGCCTGTGAAAGCGCTTCCAAGGAAGGGTGCTGGCTAGCAACAGCTTTCAGTGTTGGCACTTTTCATCTCTGAGCAATTGCTCGACCTTTGCAATCTCTCACCTGAGCTCTCTTTAGACTGCGCGAGAGGATGAGCAGAAGATTAGGTGGCTAGAGAAGCCCAGAGCCCCAGTGTTCTTAGTCCTACAAAAGCATTTCCAAGGAAGGGTGCTGGCTAGCAACAGCTTTCAGTGCTGGCACTTTTCATCTCTGAGCAATTGCTCGACGTTTGCAATTTCTCAGCTCGTGTCTACGAAACGGATAGATAGTGACCGTGACGTTTGGTGTGTAGAGAAGCGCAAAGCCCCAGTGTTGCTGTGCCTGTGAAAGCGCTTCCAAGGAAGGGTGCTGGCTAGCAACAGCTTTCAGTGCTGGCACTTTTCATCTCTGAGCAATAGCTCGACGTTTGCAATTTCTCACCTGAGCTCTCTTTAGACTGCGCGAGAGGATGAGCAGAAGATTAGGTGGCTAGAGAAGCCCAGAGCCCCAGTGTTCTTAGGCCTACAAAAGCGCTTCCAAGGAAGGGTGCTGGCTAGCAATAGCTTTCAGTGCTGGCTCTTTTCATCTCTGAGCAATTGCTCGACGTTTGCAATTTCTCAGCTCGTGTCTACGAGACGGAAAGAGATAGTGACCGTGACGTTTGGTGGGTAGAGAAGCACAAAGCCCCAGTGTTGCTGCGCCTGTGAAAGCGCTTCCGAGGAAGCCTGCTGGCTAGCCACAGCTTTCAGTGCTGGCACTTTTCATCTCTGAGCAATTGCTCGACGTTTGCAATTTCTCACCTGAGCTCTCTTTAGACTGCGCGAGAGGATGAGCAGAAGATTAGGTGGCTAGAGAAGCCCAGAGCCCCACTGTTCTTAGGCCTACAAGAGCATTTCCAAAGAAGGGTGCTGGCTAGCCACAGCTTTCAGTGCTGGCACTTTTCGTCCCTGAGCAATTGCGCGACGTTTGCAATTTCTCAGCTCGTGTCTACGAGACGGAAAGAGATAGTGACTGTGACGTTTGGTGTGTAGAGAAGCGCAAAGCCCCAGTGTTGCTGCGCCTGTGAAAGCGCTTCCAAGGAAGGGTGCTGGCTAGCAACAGCTTTCAGTGCTGCCACTTTTCATCTCTCAGCAATTGATCGACGTTTACAATTTCTCACCTGAGCTCTCTTTAGACTGCGCGAGAGGATGAGCAGAAGATTAGATGGCTAGAGAAGCCCAGAGCACCAGTGTTCTTAGGGCTACAAAAGCGTTTCCAAGGAAGGGTGCTGGCTAGCAACAGCTTTCAGTGCTGGCACTTTTCATCTCTGAGCAATTGCTCGACGTTTGCAATTTCTCAGCTCGTGTCTACGAGATGGAGAGATAGTGACCATGACGTTTGGTGGCTAGAGAAGCGCAAAGCCCCAGTGTTGCTGCGCCTGTGAAAGCGCTTCCAAGGAAGGGTGCTGGCTAGCAACAGCTTTCAGTGCTGGCACTTTTCATCTCTGAGCAATTGCTGGACATTTACAATCTCTCACCTGAGCTCTCTTTAGACTGCGCGAGAGGATGAGCAGAAGATTAGGTGGCTAGAGAAGCCCAGAGCCCCAGTGTTCTTAGGCCTACAAGAGCATTTCCAAGGAAGGGTGCTGGCTAGCAACAGCTTTCAGTGCTGGCACTTTTCATCTCTGAGCAATTGCTCGACGTTTGCAATTTCTCACCTGAGCTCTCTTTAGACTGCGCGAGACGATGAGCAGAATATTAGGTGGCTAGAGAAGCCCAGAGCCCCAGTGTTCTTAGGCCTACAAGAGCATTTCCAAGGAAGGGTGCTGGCCAGCAACAGCTTTCAGTGCTGGCACTTTTCATCTCTGAGCAATTGCTCGACGTTTGCAATTTCTCAACTCCTGTCTACGAGATGGAGAGATAGTGACCGTGACTTTTGGTGTGTAGAGAAGCGCAAAGCCCCAGTGTTGCTGCGCCTGTGAAAGCGCTTCCAAGGAAGGGTGCTGGCTAGCAACAGCTTTCAGTGTTGGCACTTTTCATCTCTGAGCAATTGCTCGACCTTTGCAATCTCTCACCTGAGCTCTCTTTAGACTGCGCGAGAGGATGAGCAGAAGATTAGGTGGCTAGAGAAGCCCAGAGCCCCAGTGTTCTTAGTCCTACAAAAGCATTTCCAAGGAAGGGTGCTGGCTAGCAACAGCTTTCAGTGCTGGCACTTTTCATCTCTGAGCAATTGCTCGACGTTTGCAATTTCTCAGCTCGTGTCTACGAAACGGATAGATAGTGACCGTGACGTTTGGTGTGTAGAGAAGCGCAAAGCCCCAGTGTTGCTGTGCCTGTGAAAGCGCTTCCAAGGAAGGGTGCTGGCTAGCAACAGCTTTCAGTGCTGGCACTTTTCATCTCTGAGCAATAGCTCGACGTTTGCAATTTCTCACCTGAGCTCTCTTTAGACTGCGCGAAGGATGAGCAGAAGATTAGGTGGCTAGAGAAGCCCAGAGCCCCAGTGTTCTTAGGGCTACAAAAGCGCTTCCAAGGAAGGGTGCTGGCTAGCAACAGCTTTCAGTGCTGGCTCTTTTCATCTCTGAGCAATTGCTCGACGTTTGCAATTTCTCAGCTCGTGTCTACGAGACGGAAAGAGATAGTGACCGTGACGTTTGGTGGGTAGAGAAGCACAAAGCCCCAGTGTTCCTGCGCCTGTGAAAGCGCTTCCGAGGAAGCCTGCTGGCTAGCCACAGCTTTCAGTGCTGGCACTTTTCATCTCTGAGCAATTGCTCGACGTTTGCAATTTCTCACCTGAGCTCTCTTTAGACTGCGCGAGAGGATGAGCAGAAGATTAGGTGGCTAGAGAAGCCCAGAGCCCCACTGTTCTTAGGCCTACAAGAGCATTTCCAAGGAAGGGTGCTGGCTAGCAACAGCTTTCAGTGCTGGCACTTTTCATCTCTGAGCAATTGCTTGACGTTTGCAATTTCTCAGCTCGTGTCTACGAGACGGATAGATACTGACCGTGACGTTTGGTGTGTAGAGAAGCGCAAAGCCCCAGTGTTGCTGCGCCTGTGAAAGCGCTTCCAAGGAAGGGTGCTGGCTAGCAACAGCTTTCAGTGCTGCCACTTTTCATCTCTCAGCAATTGATCGACGTTTGCAATTTCTCACCTGAGCTCTCTTTAGACTGCGCGAGAGGATGAGCAGAAGATTAGATGGCTAGAGAAGCCCAGAGCACCAGTGTTCTTAGGGCTACAAAAGCGTTTCCAAGGAAGGGTGCTGGCTAGCAACAGCTTTCAGTGCTGGCACTTTTCATCTCTGAGCAATTGCTCGACGTTTGCAATTTCTCAGCTCGTGTCTACGAGATGGAGAGATAGTGACCATGACGTTTGGTGGCTAGAGAAGCGCAAAGCCCCAGTGTTGCTGCGCCTGTGAAAGCGCTTCCAAGGAAGGGTGCTGGCTAGCAACAGCTTTCAGTGCTGGCACTTTTCATCTCTGAGCAATTGCTGGACGTTTGCAATCTCTCACCTTAGCTCTCTTTAGACTGCGCGAGAGGATGAGCAGAAGATTAGGTGGCTAGAGAAGCCCAGAGCCCCAGTGTTCTTAGGCCTACAAGAGCATTTCCAAGGAAGGGTGCTGGCTAGCAACAGCTTTCAGTGCTGGCACTTTTCATCTCTGAGCAATTGCTCGACGTTTGCAATTTCTCACCTGAGCTCTCTTTAGACTGCGCGAGACGATGAGCAGAAGATTAGGTGGCTAGAGAAGCCCAGAGCCCCAGTGTTCTTAGGCCTACAAGAGCATTTCCAAGGAAGGGTGCTGGCCAGCAACAGCTTTCAGTGCTGGCACTTTTCATCTCTGAGCAATTGCTCGACGTTTGCAATTTCTCAACTCCTGTCTACGAGATGGAGAGATAGTGACCGTGACTTTTGGTGTGTAGAGAAGCGCAAAGCCCCAGTGTTGCTGCGCCTGTGAAAGCGCTTCCAAGGAAGGGTGCTGGCTAGCAACAGCTTTCAGTGTTGGCACTTTTCATCTCTGAGCAATTGCTCGACCTTTGCAATCTCTCACCTGAGCTCTCTTTAGACTGCGCGAGAGGATGAGCAGAAGATTAGGTGGCTAGAGAAGCCCAGAGCCCCAGTGTTCTTAGTCCTACAAAAGCATTTCCAAGGAAGGGTGCTGGCTAGCAACAGCTTTCAGTGCTGGCACTTTTCATCTCTGAGCAATTGCTCGACGTTTGCAATTTCTCAGCTCGTGTCTACGAAACGGATAGATAGTGACCGTGACGTTTGGTGTGTAGAGAAGCGCAAAGCCCCAGTGTTGCTGTGCCTGTGAAAGCGCTTCCAAGGAAGGGTGCTGGCTAGCAACAGCTTTCAGTGCTGGCACTTTTCATCTCTGAGCAATAGCTCGACGTTTGCAATTTCTCACCTGAGCTCTCTTTAGACGGCGCGAAGGATGAGCAGAAGATTAGGTGGCTAGAGAAGCCCAGAGCCCCAGTGTTCTTAGGGCTACAAAAGCGCTTCCAAGGAAGGGTGCTGGCTAGCAACAGCTTTCAGTGCTGGCTCTTTTCATCTCTGAGCAATTGCTCGACGTTTGCAATTTCTCAGCTCGTGTCTACGAGACGGAAAGAGATAGTGACCGTGATGTTTGGTGGGTAGAGAAGCACAAAGCCCCAGTGTTGCTGCGCCTGTGAAAGCGCTTCCGAGGAAGCCTGCTGGCTAGCCACAGCTTTCAGTGCTGGCACTTTTCATCTCTGAGCAATTGCTCGACGTTTGCAATCTCTCACCTGAGCTCTCTTTAGACTGCGCGAGAGGATGAGCAGAAGATTAGGTGGCTAGAGAAGCCCAGAGCCCCACTGTTCTTAGGCCTACAAGAGCATTTCCAAAGAAGGGTGCTGGCTAGCAACAGCTTCCAGTGCTGGCACTTTTCGTCCCTGAGCAATTGCTCGACGTTTGCAATTTCTCAGCTCGTGTCTACGAGACGGAAAGAGATAGTGACTGTGACGTTTGGTGTGTAGAGAAGCGCAAAGCCCCAGTGTTGCTGCGCCTGTGAAAGCGCTTCCAAGGAAGGGTGCTGGCTAGCAAGAGCTTTCAGTGCTGGCACTTTTCATCTCTGAGCAATTGCTCGATGTTTGCAATTTCTCACCTGAGCTCTCTTTAGAGTGCGCGAGAGGATGAGCAGAAGATTAGGTGGCTAGAGAAGCCCAGAGCCCCAGTGTTCTTAGGCCTACAAGAGCATTTCCAAGGAAGGGTGCTGGCTAGCCACAGCTTTCAGTGCTGGCACTTTTCATCTCTGAGCAATTGCTCGACGTTTGCAATTTCTCAGCTCGTCTCTACGAGACGGAGAGAGAGTGGCCGTGATGTTTGGTGTGTAGAGAAGCGCAAAGCCCCAGTGTTGCTGCGCCTGTGAAAGCGCTTCCAAGGAAGGGTGCTGGCTAGCAACAGCTTTCAGTGCTGCCACTTTTCATCTCTCAGCAATTGATCGACGTTTACAATTTCTCACCTGAGCTCTCTTTAGACTGCGCGAGA
This sequence comes from Sarcoramphus papa, assembly GCA_037962945.1. NCBI lineage: Eukaryota > Metazoa > Chordata > Aves > Accipitriformes > Cathartidae > Sarcoramphus > Sarcoramphus papa. The sequence goes on from CM075586.1 coordinate 98,764,156, forward strand.
GGATGAGCAGAAGATTAGATGGCTAGAGAAGCCCAGAGCACCAGTGTTCTTAGGGCTACAAAAGCGTTTCCAAGGAAGGGTGCTGGCTAGCAACAGCTTTCAGTGCTGGCACTTTTCATCTCTGAGCAATTGCTCGACGTTTGCAATTTCTCAGCTCGTGTCTACGAGATGGAGAGATAGTGACCATGACGTTTGGTGGCTAGAGAAGCGCAAAGCCCCAGTGTTGCTGCGCCTGTGAAAGCGCTTCCAAGGAAGGGTGCTGGCTAGCAACAGCTTTCAGTGCTGGCACTTTTCATCTCTGAGCAATTGCTGGACGTTTGCAATCTCTCACCTGAGCTCTCTTTAGACTGCGCGAGAGGATGAGCAGAAGATTAGGTGGCTAGAGAAGCCCAGAGCCCCACTGTTCTTAGGGCTACAAGAGCATTTCCAAGGAAGGGTGCTGGCTAGCAACAGCTTTCAGTGCTGGCACTTTTCATCTCTGAGCAATTGCTCGACGTTTGCAATTTCTCACCTGAGCTCTCTTTAGACTGCGCGAGACGATGAGCAGAATATTAGGTGGCTAGAGAAGCCCAGAGCCCCAGTGTTCTTAGGCCTACAAGAGCATTTCCAAGGAAGGGTGCTGGCCAGCAACAGCTTTCAGTGCTGGCACTTTTCATCTCTGAGCAATTGCTCGACGTTTGCAATTTCTCAACTCCTGTCTACGAGATGGAGAGATAGTGACCGTGACTTTTGGTGTGTAGAGAAGCGCAAAGCCCCAGTGTTGCTGCGCCTGTGAAAGCGCTTCCAAGGAAGGGTGCTGGCTAGCAACAGCTTTCAGTGTTGGCACTTTTCATCTCTGAGCAATTGCTCGACCTTTGCAATCTCTCACCTGAGCTCTCTTTAGACTGCGCGAGAGGATGAGCAGAAGATTAGGTGGCTAGAGAAGCCCAGAGCCCCAGTGTTCTTAGTCCTACAAAAGCATTTCCAAGGAAGGGTGCTGGCTAGCAACAGCTTTCAGTGCTGGCACTTTTCATCTCTGAGCAATTGCTCGACGTTTGCAATTTCTCAGCTCGTGTCTATGAGACGGAGAGATAGTGACCGTGACGTTTGGTGTGTAGAGAAGCGCAAAGCCCCAGTGTTGCTGTGCCTGTGAAAGCGCTTCCAAGGAAGGGTGCTGGCTAGCAACAGCTTTCAGTGCTGGCACTTTTCATCTCTGAGCAATAGCTCGACGTTTGCAATTTCTCACCTGAGCTCTCTTTAGACTGCGCGAAGGATGAGCAGAAGATTAGGTGGCTAGAGAAGCCCAGAGCCCCAGTGTTCTTAGGGCTACAAAAGCGCTTCCAAGGAAGGGTGCTGGCTAGCAACAGCTTTCAGTGCTGGCTCTTTTCATCTCTGAGCAATTGCTCGACGTTTGCAATTTCTCAGCTCGTGTCTACGAGACGGAAAGAGATAGTGACCGTGACGTTTGGTGGGTAGAGAAGCACAAAGCCCCAGTGTTGCTGTGCCTGTGAAAGCGCTTCCGAGGAAGCCTGCTGGCTAGCCACAGCTTTCAGTGCTGGCACTTTTCATCTCTGAGCAATTGCTCGACGTTTGCAATTTCTCACCTGAGCTCTCTTTAGAGTGCGCGAGAGGATGAGCAGAAGATTAGGTGGCTAGAGAAGCCCAGAGCCCCACTGTTCTTAGGCCTACAAGAGCATTTCCAAGGAAGGGTGCTGGCTAGCAACAGCTTTCAGTGCTGGCACTTTTCATCTCTGAGCAATTGCTCGACGTTTGCAATTTCTCAGCTCGTGTCTACGAGATGGAGAGATAGTGACCATGACGTTTGGTGGCTAGAGAAGCGCAAAGCCCCAGTGTTGCTGCGCCTGTGAAAGCGCTTCCAAGGAAGGGTGCTGGCTAGCAACAGCTTTCAGTGCTGGCACTTTTCATCTCTGAGCAATTGCTGGACGTTTGCAATCTCTCACCTGAGCTCTCTTTAGACTGCGCGAGAGGATGAGCAGAAGATTAGGTGGCTAGAGAAGCCCAGAGCCCCACTGTTCTTAGGGCTACAAGAGCATTTCCAAGGAAGGGTGCTGGCTAGCAACAGCTTTCAGTGCTGGCACTTTTCATCTCTGAGCAATTGCTCGACGTTTGCAATTTCTCACCTGAGCTCTCTTTAGACTGCGCGAGACGATGAGCAGAATATTAGGTGGCTAGAGAAGCCCAGAGCCCCAGTGTTCTTAGGCCTACAAGAGCATTTCCAAGGAAGGGTGCTGGCCAGCAACAGCTTTCAGTGCTGGCACTTTTCATCTCTGAGCAATTGCTCGACGTTTGCAATTTCTCAACTCCTGTCTACGAGATGGAGAGATAGTGACCGTGACTTTTGGTGTGTAGAGAAGCGCAAAGCCCCAGTGTTGCTGCGCCTGTGAAAGCGCTTCCAAGGAAGGGTGCTGGCTAGCAACAGCTTTCAGTGTTGGCACTTTTCATCTCTGAGCAATTGCTCGACCTTTGCAATCTCTCACCTGAGCTCTCTTTAGACTGCGCGAGAGGATGAGCAGAAGATTAGGTGGCTAGAGAAGCCCAGAGCCCCAGTGTTCTTAGTCCTACAAAAGCATTTCCAAGGAAGGGTGCTGGCTAGCAACAGCTTTCAGTGCTGGCACTTTTCATCTCTGAGCAATTGCTCGACGTTTGCAATTTCTCAGCTCGTGTCTATGAGACGGAGAGATAGTGACCGTGACGTTTGGTGTGTAGAGAAGCGCAAAGCCCCAGTGTTGCTGTGCCTGTGAAAGCGCTTCCAAGGAAGGGTGCTGGCTAGCAACAGCTTTCAGTGCTGGCACTTTTCATCTCTGAGCAATAGCTCGACGTTTGCAATTTCTCACCTGAGCTCTCTTTAGACTGCGCGAAGGATGAGCAGAAGATTAGGTGGCTAGAGAAGCCCAGAGCCCCAGTGTTCTTAGGGCTACAAAAGCGCTTCCAAGGAAGGGTGCTGGCTAGCAACAGCTTTCAGTGCTGGCTCTTTTCATCTCTGAGCAATTGCTCGACGTTTGCAATTTCTCAGCTCGTGTCTACGAGACGGAAAGAGATAGTGACCGTGACGTTTGGTGGGTAGAGAAGCACAAAGCCCCAGTGTTGCTGCGCCTGTGAAAGCGCTTCCGAGGAAGCCTGCTGGCTAGCCACAGCTTTCAGTGCTGGCACTTTTCATCTCTGAGCAATTGCTCGACGTTTGCAATTTCTCACCTGAGCTCTCTTTAGAGTGCGCGAGAGGATGAGCAGAAGATTAGGTGGCTAGAGAAGCCCAGAGCCCCACTGTTCTTAGGCCTACAAGAGCATTTCCAAGGAAGGGTGCTGGCTAGCAACAGCTTTCAGTGCTGGCACTTTTCATCTCTGAGCAATTGCTTGACGTTTGCAATTTCTCAGCTCGTGTCTACGAGACGGATAGATACTGACCGTGACGTTTGGTGTGTAGAGAAGCACAAAGCCCCAGTGTTGCTGCACCTGTGAAAGCGCTTCCAAGGAAGGGTGCTGGCTAGCAACAGCTTTCAGTGCTGGCACTTTTCCTCTCTGAGCAATTGCTCGATGTTTGCAATTTCTCACCTGAGCTCTCTTTAGACTGCGCGAGAGGATGAGCAGAAGATTAGGTGGCTAGAGAAGCCCAGAACCCCAGTGTTCTTAGGGCTACAAAAGCGCTTCCAAGGAAGGGTGCTGGCTAGCAACAGCTTTCAGTGCTGGCACTTTTCATCTCTGAGCAATTGCTCGAAGTTTGCAATTTCTCAGCTCGTGTCTACGAGACGGAAAGAGATAGTGACCGTGATGTTTGGTGGGTAGAGAAGCACAAAGCCCCAGTGTTGCTGCGCCTGTGAAAGCGCTTCCGAGGAAGCCTGCTGGCTAGCCACAGCTTTCAGTGCTGGCACTTTTAATCTCTGAGCAATTGCTCGACGTTTCCAATTTCTCACCTGAGCTCTCTTTCGACTGCGCGAGAGCATGAGCAGAAGATTAGGTGGCTAGAGAAGCCCAGAGCCCCAGTGTTCTTAGGCCTACAAGAGCATTTCCAAGGAAGGGTGCTGGCTAGCAACAGCTTTCAGTGCTGGCACTTTTCATCTCTGAGCAATTGCTCGATGTTTGCAATTTCTCAGCTCGTGTCTACGAGACGGACAGATAGTGACCGTGACGTTTGGTGGGTAGAGAAGCGCAAAGCCCCAGTGTTGCTGCGCCTGTGAAAGCGCTTCCAAGGAAGGGTGCTGGCTAGCAACAGCTTTCAGTGCTGGCACTTTTCCTCTCTGAGCAATTGCTCGATGTTTGCAATTTCTCACCTGAGCTCTCTTTAGACTGCGCGAGAGGATGAGCAGAAGATTAGGTGGCTAGAGAAGCCCAGAGCCCCAGTGTTCTTAGGCCTACAAAAGCGCTTCCAAGGAAGGGTGCTGGCTAGCCACAGCTTTCAGTGCTGGCACTTTTCATCTCTGAGCAATTGCTCGACGTTTACAATTTCTCACCTGAGCTCTCTTTAGACTGCGCGAGAGGATGAGCAGAAGATTAGGTGGCTAGAGAAGCCCAGAGCCCCAGTGTTCTAAGGGCTACAAAAGCGTTTCCAAGGAAGGGTGCTGGCTAGCAACAGCTTTCAGTGCTGGCACTTTTCATCTCTGAGCAATTGCTCGACGTTTGCAATTTCTCACCTGAGCTCTCTTTAGACTGCGCGAGAGGATGAGCAGAAGATTAGGTGGCTAGAGAAGCCCAGAGCCCCATTGTTCTTAGGGCTACAAAAGCGCTTCCAAGGAAGGGTGCTGGCTAGCAACAGCTTTCAGTGCTGCCACTTTTCATCTCTGAGCAATTGCTCGACCTTTGCAATTTCTCACCTGAGCTCTCTTTAGACTGCGCGAGAGGATGAGCAGAAGATTAGGTGGCTAGAGAAGCCCAGAGCCCCAGTGTTCTTAGGCCTACAAGAGCATTTCCAAGGAAGGGTGCTGGCTAGCAACAGCTTTCAGTGCTGGCGCTTTTCATCTCTGAGCAATTGCTCGACGTTTGCAATTTCTCAGCTCGTGTCTACGAGACGGAGAGAGTGTGACCGTGACGTTTGGTGGGTAGAGAAGCGCAAAGCCCCAGTGTTGCTGCGCCTGTGAAAGCGCTTCCAAGGAAGGGTGCTGGCTAGCAACAGCTTTCAGTGCTGGCTCTTTTCATCTCTGATTAGTTGCTGGACGTTTGCAATTTCTCACCTGAGCTCTCTTTAGACTGCGCGAGAGGATGAGCAGAAGATTAGGTGGCTAGAGAAGCCCAGAGCCCCACTCTTCTTAGGCCTACAAAAGCGCTTCCAAGGAAGGGTGCTGGCTAGCCACAGCTTTCAGTGCTGGCACTTTTCATCTCTGAGCAATTGCTCGACGTTTGCAATTTCTCAGCTCTTATCTATGAGACGGAGAGATAGTGACCGTGACGTTTGGTGGGTAGAGAAGCGCAAAGCCCCAGTGTTGCTGCGCCTGTGAAAGCGCTTCCAAGGAAGGGTGCTGGCTAGCAAGAGCTTTCAGTGCTGGCACTTTTCCTCTCTGAGCAATTGCTCGATGTTTGCAATTTCTCACCTGAGCTCTCTTTAGACTGCGCGAGAGGATGAGCAGAAGATTAGGTGGCTAGAGAAGCCCAGAGCCCCAGTGTTCTTAGGCCTACAAAAGCGTTTCCAAGGAAGGGTGCTGGCTAGCAACAGCTTTCAGTGCTGGCTCTTTTCATCTCTGAGAAATTTTTCGACGTTTGCAATTTCTCACCTGAGCTCTCTTTAGAGTGCGCGAGAGGATGAGCAGAAGATTAGGTGGCTAGAGAAGCCCAGAGCCCCAGTGTTCTTAGGGCTACAAAAGCGCTTCCAAGGAACGGTGCTGGCTAGCAACAGCTTTCAGTGCTGGCACTTTTCATCTCTGAGCAATTGCTCGACGTTTGCAATTTCTCAGCTCGTCTCTACGAGACGGAGAGATAGTGACCGTGACGTTTGGTGGGTAGAGAAGCACAAAGCCCCAGTGTTGCTGCGCCTGTGAAAGCGCTTCCAAGGAAGGGTGCTGGCTAGCAACAGCTTTCAGTGCTGGCACTTTTCATCTCTGAGCAATTGCTCGACCTTTGCAATTTCTCACGTGAGCTCTCTTTAGACTGCACGAGAGGATGAGCAGAAGATTAGGTGGCTAGAGAAGCCCAGAGCCCCAGTGTTCTTAGGCCTACAAGAGCATTTCCAAGGAAGGGTGCTGGCTAGCAACAGCTTTCAGTGCTGGCGCTTTTCATTTCTGAGCAATTGCTCGACGTTTGCAATTTCTCAGCTCGTGTCTACGAGACGGAGAGAGTGTGACCGCGATGTTTGGTGGCTAGAGAAGCGCAAAGCCCCAGTGTTGCTGCGCCTGTGAAAGCGCTTCCAAGGAAGGGTGCTGGCTAGCAACAGCTTTCAGTGCTGGCACTTTTCATCTCTGAGCAATTGCTGGACGTTTGCAATTTCTCACCTGAGCTCTCTTTAGACTGCGCGAGAGGATGAGCAGAAGATTAGGTGGCTAGAGAAGCCCAGAGCCCCAGTGTTCTTAGGGCTACAAAAGCGCTTCCAAGGAAGGGTGCTGGCTAGCCACAGCTTTCAGTGCTGGCACTTTTCATCTCTGAGCAATTGCTCGACGTTTGCAATTTCTCAGCTCGTGTCTATGAGACGGAGAGATAGTGACCGTGATGTTTGGTGGCTAGAGAAGCGCAAAGCCCCAGTGTTGCTGCGCCTGTGAAAGCGCTTCCAAGGAAGGGTGCTGGCTAGCAACAGCTTTCAGTGCTGGCTCTTTTCATCTCTGATCAATTGCTGGACGATTGCAATCTCTCACCTGAGCTCTCTTTAGACTGCGCGAGAGGATGAGCAGAAGATTAGGTGGCTAGAGAAGCCCAGAGCCCCACTGTTCTAAGGCCTACAAAAGCGTTTCCAAGGAAGGGTGCTGGCTAGCAACAGCTTTCAGTGCTGGCTCTTTTCATCTCTGAGCAATTGCTGGACGTTTGCAATTTCTCACCTGAGCTCTCTTTAGACTGCGCGAGAGGATGAGCAGAAGATTAGGTGGCTAGAGAAGCCCAGAGCCCCAGTGTTCTTAGGCCTACAAAAGCGCTTCCAAGGAAGGGTGCTGGCTAGCAACAGCTTTCAGTGCTGGCACTTTTCATCTCTGAGCAATTGCTCGACCTTTGCAATTTCTCAGCTCGTGTCTACGAGACGGAGAGATAGTGACCGTGACGTATGGTGGGTAGAGAAGCGCAAAGCCCCAGTGTTGCTGCACCTGTGAAAGCGCTTCCAAGGAAGGGTGCTGGCTAGCAAGAGCTTTCAGTGCTGGCACTTTTCCTCTCTGAGCAATTGCTCGATGTTTGCAATTTCTCACCTGAGCTCTCTTTAGAGTGCGCGAGAGGATGAGCAGAAGATTAGGTGGCTAGAGAAGCCCAGAGCCCCAGTGTTCTTAGGGCTACAAGAGCATTTCCAAGGAAGGGTGCTGGCTAGCCACAGCTTTCAGTGCTGGCACTTTTCATCTCTGAGCAATTGCTCGACGTTTGCAATTTCTCACCTGAGCTCTCTTTAGACTGCGCGAGAGGATGAGCAGAAGATTAGATGGCTAGAGAAGCCCAGAGCCCCAGTGTTCTTAGGCCTACAAAAGCGCTTCCAAGGAAGGGTGCTGGCTAGCAACAGCTTTCAGTGCTGGCACTTTTCATCTCTGAGCAATTGCTCGACCTTTGCAATTTCTCAGCTCGTGTCTACGAGACGGAAAGAGATAGTGACCGTGAAGTTTGGTGGGTAGAGAAGCACAAAGCCCCAGTGTTGCTGCGCCTGTGAAAGCGCTTCCAAGGAAGGGTGCTGGCTAGCAACAGCTTTCAGTGCTGGCACTTTTCATCTCTGAGCAATTGCTCGACGTTTGCAATTTCTCACCTGAGCTCTCTTTAGACTGCGCGAGAGGATGAGCAGAAGATTAGGTGGCTAGAGAAGCCCAGAGCCCCAGTGTTCTTAGGCCTACAAAAGCGCTTCCAAGGAAGGGTGCTGGCTAGCAACAGCTTTCAGTGCTGGCGCTTTTCATCTCTGAGCAATTGCTCGACGTTTGCAATTTCTCAGCTCGTGTCTACGAGACGGAGAGAGTGTGACCGTGACGTTTGGTGTGTAGAGAAGCGCAAAGCCCCAGTGTTGCTGCGCCTGTGAAAGCGCTTCCAAGGAAGGGTGCTGGCTAGCAACAGCTTTCAGTGCTGGCACTTTTCATCTCTGAGCAATTGCTGGACGTTTGCAATTTCTCACCTGAGCTCTCTTTAGACTGCGCGAGAGGATGAGCAGAAGATTAGGTGGCTAGAGAAGCCCAGAGCACCACTGTTCTTAGGCCTACAAAAGCGCTTCCAAGGAAGGGTGCTGGCTAGCCACAGCTTTCAGTGCTGGCACTTTTCATCTCTGAGCAATTGCTCGACGTTTGCAATTTCTCAGCTCGTGTCTATGAGACGGAGAGATAGTGACCGTGATGTTTGGTGGCTAGAGAAGCGCAAAGCCCCAGTGTTGCTGCGCCTGTGAAAGCGCTTCCAAGGAAGGGTGCTGGCTAGCAACAGCTTTCAGTGCTGGCTCTTTTCATCTCTGATCAATTGCTGGACGATTGCAATCTCTCACCTGAGCTCTCTTTAGACTGCGCGAGAGCATGAGCAGAAGATTAGGTGGCTAGAGAAGCCCAGAGCCTCAGTGTTCTTAGGCCTACAAAAGCATTTCCAAGGAAGGGTGCTGGCTAGCAACAGCTTTCAGTGCTGGCTCTTTTCATCTCTGAGCAATTGCTGGACGTTTGCAATTTCTCACCTGAGCTCTCTTTAGACTGCGCGAGAGGATGAGCAGAAGAGTAGGTGGCTAGAGAAGCCCAGAGCCCCAGTGGTCTTAGGGCTACAAAAGCGCTTCCAAGGTAGGGTGCTGGCTAGCAACAGCTTTCAGTGCTGGCACTTTTCATCTCTGAGCAATTGCTCGACCTTTGCAATTTCTCAACTCGTGTCTACGAGACGGAAAGAGAATGACCGTGACGTTTGGTGGCTAGAGAAGCGCAAAGCCCCAGTGTTGCTGCGCCTGTGAAAGCGCTTCCAAGGAAGGGTGCTGGCTAGCAACAGCTTTCAGTGCTGGCACTTTTCATCTCTGAGCAATTGCTGGACGTTTGCAATTTCTCAACTGAGCTCTCTTTAGACTGCGCCAGAGGATGAGCAGAAGATTAGATGGCTAGAGAAGCCCAGAGCCCCAGTGTTCTTAGGGCTACAAAAGCGCTTCCAAGGAAGGGTGCTGGCTAGCAAGAGCTTTCAGTGCTGGCACTTTTCATCTCTGAGCAATTGCTCGACCTTTGCAATTTCTCAGCTCGTGTCTACGAGACGGAAAGAGATAGTGACCGTGAAGTTTGGTGGGTAGAGAAGCACAAAGCCCCAGTGTTGCTGCGCCTGTGAAAGCGCTTCCGAGGAAGCCTGCTGGCTAGCCACAGCTTTCAGTGTTGGCACTTTTCATCTCTGAGCAATTGCTCGACGTTTGCAATTTCTCACCTGAGCTCTCTTTAGACTGCGCGAGAGGATGAGCAGAAGATTAGATGGCTAGAGAAGCCCAGAGCCCCACTGTTCTTAGGCCTACAAAAGCGCTTCCAAGGAAGGGTGCTGGCTAGCAACAGCTTTCAGTGCTGGCACTTTTCATCTCTGAGCAATTGCTCGACGTATGCAATTTCTCAGCTCGTGTCTACGAGACGGAGAGAGTGTGACCATGACGTATGGTGGGTAGAGAAGCGCAAAGCCCCAGTGTTGCTGCGCCTGTGAAAGCGCTTCCAAGGAAGGGTGCTGGCTAGCAACAGCTTTCAGTGCTGGCACTTTTCATCTCTGAGCAATTGCTCGATGTTTGCAATTTCTCACCTGAGCTCACTTTAGACTGCGCGAGAGGATGAGCAGAAGATTAGGTGGCTAGAGAAGCCCAGAGCCCCAGTGTTCTTAGGCCTACAAAAGCGCTTCCAAGGAAGGGTGCTGGCTAGCAACAGCTTTCAGTGCTGGCACTTTTCATCTCTGAGCAATTGCTGGACGTTTGCAATTTCTCACCTGAGCTCTCTTTAGACTGCGCGAGAGGATGAGCAGAAGATTAGGTGGCTAGAGAAGCCCAGAGCACCACTGTTCTTAGGCCTACAAAAGCGCTTCCAAGGAAGGGGGCTGGCTAGCCACAGCTTTCAGTGCTGGCACTTTTCATCTCTGAGCAATTGCTCGACGTTTGCAATTTCTCAGCTCGTGTCTATGAGACGGAGAGATAGTGACCGTGATGTTTGGTGGCTAGAGAAGCGCAAAGCCCCAGTGTTGCTGCGCCTGTGAAAGCGCTTCCAAGGAAGGGTGCTGGCTAGCAACAGCTTTCAGTGCTGGCTCTTTTCATCTCTGATCAATTGCTGGACGATTGCAATCTCTCACCTGAGCTCTCTTTAGACTGCGCGAGAGCATGAGCAGAAGATTAGGTGGCTAGAGAAGCCCAGAGCCTCAGTGTTCTTAGGCCTACAAAAGCGCTTCCAAGGAAGGGTGCTGGCTAGCAACAGCTTTCAGTGCTGGCTCTTTTCATCTCTGAGCAATTGCTGGACGTTTGCAATTTCTCACCTGAGCTCTCTTTAGACTGCGCGAGAGGATGAGCAGAAGATTAGGTGGCTAGAGAAGCCCAGAGCCCCAGTGGTCTTAGGGCTACAAAAGCGCTTCCAAGGTAGGGTGCTGGCTAGCAACAGCTTTCAGTGCTGGCACTTTTCATCTCTGAGCAATTGCTCGACCTTTGCAATTTCTCAACTCGTGTCTACGAGACGGAAAGAGAATGACCGTGACGTTTGGTGGCTAGAGAAGCGCAAAGCCCCAGTGTTGCTGCGCCTGTGAAAGCGCTTCCAAGGAAGGGTGCTGGCTAGCAACAGCTTTCAGTGCTGGCACTTTTCATCTCTGAGCAATTGCTCGACGTTTGCAATTTCTCACCTGAGCTCTCTTTAGACTGCGCCAGAGGATGAGCAGAAGATTAGATGGCTAGAGAAGCCCAGAGCCCCAGTGTTCTTAGGGCTACAAAAGCGCTTCCAAGGAAGGGTGCTGGCTAGCAAGAGCTTTCAGTGCTGGCACTTTTCATATCTGAGCAATTGCTCGACCTTTGCAATTTCTCAGCTCGTGTCTACGAGACGGAAAGAGATAGTGACCGTGAAGTTTGGTGGGTAGAGAAGCACAAAGCCCCAGTGTTGCTGCGCCTGTGAAAGCGCTTCCGAGGAAGCCTGCTGGCTAGCCACAGCTTTCAGTGTTGGCACTTTTCATCTCTGAGCAATTGCTCGACGTTTGCAATTTCTCACCTGAGCTCTCTTTAGACTGCGCGAGAGGATGAGCAGAAGATTAGATGGCTAGAGAAGCCCAGAGCCCCACTGTTCTTAGGCCTACAAAAGCGCTTCCAAGGAAGGGTGCTGGCTAGCAACAGCTTTCAGTGCTGGCACTTTTCATCTCTGAGCAATTGCTCGACGTTTGCAATTTCTCAGCTCGTGTCTACGAGACGGAGAGAGTGTGACCATGACGTTTGGTGGGTAGAGAAGCGCAAAGCCCCAGTGTTGCTGCGCCTGTGAAAGCGCTTCCAAGGAAGGGTGCTGGCTAGCAACAGCTTTCAGTGCTGGCACTTTTCATCTCTGAGCAATTGCTCGATGTTTGCAATTTCTCACCTGAGCTCACTTTAGACTGCGCGAGAGGATGAGCAGAAGATTAGGTGGCTAGAGAAGCCCAGAGCCCCAGTGTTCTTAGGCCTACAAAAGCGCTTCCAAGGAAGGGTGCTGGCTAGCAACAGCTTTCAGTGCTGGCTCTTTTCATCTCTGAGCAATTGCTCGACGTTTGCAATTTCTCACCTGAGCTCTCTTTAGAGTGCGCGAGAGGATGAGCAGAAGATTAGGTGGCTAGAGAAGCCCAGAGCCCCAGTGTTCTTAGGCCTACAAAAGCGCTTCCAAGGAACGGTGCTGGCTAGCAACAGCTTTCAGTGCTGGCACTTTTCATCTCTGAGCAATTGCTCGACGTTTGCAATTTCTCAACTCGTGTCTGCGAGACGGAAAGAGAATGACCGTGACGTTTGGTGGCTAGAGAAGCGCAAAGCCCCAGTGTTGCTGCGCCTGTGAAAGCGCTTCCAAGGAAGGGTGCTGGCTAGCAAGAGCTTTCAGTGCTGGCACTTTTCCTCTCTGAGCAATTGCTCGACGTTTGCAATTTCTCACCTGAGCTCTCTTTAGACTGCGCGAGAGGATGAGCAGAAGATTAGGTGGCTAGAGAAGCCCAGAGCCCCAGTGTTCTTAGGGCTACAAAAGCGCTTCCAAGGAAGGGTGCTGGCTAGCAACAGCTTTCAGTGCTGGCACTTTTCATCTCTGAGCAATTGCTCGACCTTTGCAATTTCTCAGCTCGTGTCTACGAGATGGAGAGATAGTGACCATGACGTTTGGTGGCTAGAGAAGCGCAAAGCCCCAGTGTTGCTGTGCCTGTGAAAGCGCTTCCAAGGAAGGGTGCTGGCTAGCAACAGCTTTCAGTGCTGGCACTTTTCATCTCTGAGCAATTGCTCGACGTTTGCAATTTCTCACCTGAGCTCTCTTTAGACTGCGCGAGAGGATGAGCAGAAGATTAGGTGGCTAGAGAAGCCCAGAGCCCCAGTGTTCTTAGGCCTACAAAAGCGCTTCCAAGGAAGGGGGCTGGCTAGCAACAGCTTTCAGTGCTGGCACTTTTCATCTCTGAGCAATTGCTCGACGTTTGCAATTTCTCAGCTCGTGTCTACGAGACGGAGAGATAGTGACCCTGAGATTTGGTGGCTAGAGAAGCGCAAAGCCCCAGTGTTGCTGCGCCTGTGAAAGCGCTTCCAAGGAAGGGTGCTGGCTAGCAACAGCTTTCAGTGCTGGCACTTTTCACCTCTGAGCAATTTTTCGACGTTTGCAATTTCTCACCTGAGCTCTCTTTAGAGTGCGCGAGAGGATGAGCAGAAAATTAGGTGGCTAGAGAAGCCCAGAGCCCCAGTGTTCTTAGGGCTACAAAAGCGCTTCCAAGGAAGGGGGCTGGCTAGCAACAGCTTTCACTGCTGGCTCTTTTCATCTCTGATCAATTGCTCGACGTTTGCAATCTCTCACCTGAGCTCTCTTTAGACTGCGCGAGAGGATGAGCAGAAGATTAGGTGGCTAGAGAAGCCCAGAGCCCCACTGTTCTTAGGGCTACAAAAGCGCTTCCAAGGAAGGGTGCTGGCTAGCAACAGCTTTCAGTGCTGGCACTTTTCATCTCTGAGCAATTGCTCAACGTTTGCAATTTCTCAACTCGTGTCTACGAGACGGAAAGAGAATGACCGTGACGTTTGGTGGCTAGAGAAGCACAAAGCCCCAGTGTTGCTGCTCCTGTGAAAGCGCTTCCAAGGAAGGGTGCTGGCTAGCAACAGCTTTCAGTGCTGGCTCTATTCATCTCTGAGCAATTGCTCGACGATTGCAATCTCTCACCTGAGCTCTCTTTAGAGTGCGCGAGAGGATGAGCAGAAGATTAGGTGGCTAGAGAAGCCCAGAGCCCCAGTGTTCTAAGGCCTACAAAAGCGCTTCCAAGGAAGGGTGCTGGCTAGCAACAGCTTTCAGTGCTGGCACTTTTTATCTCTGATCAATTGCTCGACGTTTGCAATTTCTCACCTGAGCTCTCTTTAGACTGCGCGAGAGGATGAGCAGAAGATTAGGTGGCTAGAGAAGCCCAGAGCCCCAGTGTTCTTAGGCCTACAAAAGCGCTTCCAAGGAAGGGTGCTGGCTAGCAACAGCTTTCAGTGCTGGCACTTTTCATCTCTGAGCAATTGCTCGACGTTTGCAATTTCTCAGCTCGTGTCTACGAGACGGAGAGAGTGTGACCATGACGTTTGGTGGGTAGAGAAGCGCAAAGCCCCAGTGTTGCTGCGCCTGTGAAAGCGCTTCCAAGGAAGGGTGCTGGCTAGCAACAGCTTTCAGTGCTGGCACTTTTCATCTCTGAGCAATTGCTCGATGTTTGCAATTTCTCACCTGAGCTCACTTTAGACTGCGCGAGAGGATGAGCAGAAGATTAGGTGGCTAGAGAAGCCCAGAGCCCCAGTGTTCTTAGGCCTACAAAAGCGCTTCCAAGGAAGGGTGCTGGCTAGCAACAGCTTTCAGTGCTGGCTCTTTTCATCTCTGAGCAATTGCTCGACGTTTGCAATTTCTCACCTGAGCTCTCTTTAGAGTGCGCGAGAGGATGAGCAGAAGATTAGGTGGCTAGAGAAGCCCAGAGCCCCAGTGTTCTTAGGCCTACAAAAGCGCTTCCAAGGAAGGGTGCTGGCTAGCAACAGCTTTCAGTGCTGGCACTTTTCATCTCTGAGCAATTGCTCGACGTTTGCAATTTCTCAACTCGTGTCTGCGAGACGGAAAGAGAATGACCGTGACGTTTGGTGGCTAGAGAAGCGCAAAGCCCCAGTGTTGCTGCGCCTGTGAAAGCGCTTCCAAGGAAGGGTGCTGGCTAGCAAGAGCTTTCAGTGCTGGCACTTTTCCTCTCTGAGCAATTGCTCGACGTTTGCAATTTCTCACCTGAGCTCTCTTTAGACTGCGCGAGAGGATGAGCAGAAGATTAGGTGGCTAGAGAAGCCCAGAGCCCCACTGTTCTTAGGGCTACAAAAGCGCTTCCAAGGAAGGGTGTTGGCTAGCAACAGCTTTCAGTGCTGGCACTTTTCATCTCTCAGCAATTGCTCGACCTTTGCAATTTCTCAGCTCGTGTCTACGAGATGGAGAGATAGTGACCATGACGTTTGGTGGCTAGAGAAGCGCAAAGCCCCAGTGTTGCTGTGCCTGTGAAAGCGCTTCCAAGGAAGGGTGCTGGCTAGCAACAGCTTTCAGTGCTGGCACTTTTCATCTCTGAGCAATTGCTCGACGTTTGCAATTTCTCACCTGAGCTCTCTTTAGACTGCGCGAGAGGATGAGCAGAAGATTAGGTGGCTAGAGAAGCCCAGAGCCCCAGTGTTCTTAGGCCTACAAAAGCGCTTCCAAGGAAGGGGGCTGGCTAGCAACAGCTTTCAGTGCTGGCACTTTTCATCTCTGAGCAATTGCTCGACGTTTGCAATTTCTCAGCTCGTGTCTACGAGACGGAGAGATAGTGACCCTGAGATTTGGTGGCTAGAGAAGCGCAAAGCCCCAGTGTTGCTGCGCCTGTGAAAGCGCTTCCAAGGAAGGGTGCTGGCTAGCAACAGCTTTCAGTGCTGGCACTTTTCACCTCTGAGCAATTTTTCGACGTTTGCAATTTCTCACCTGAGCTCTCTTTAGAGTGCGCGAGAGGATGAGCAGAAAATTAGGTGGCTAGAGAAGCCCAGAGCCCCAGTGTTCTTAGGGCTACAAAAGCGCTTCCAAGGAAGGGGGCTGGCTAGCAACAGCTTTCACTGCTGGCTCTTTTCATCTCTGATCAATTGCTCGACGTTTGCAATCTCTCACCTGAGCTCTCTTTAGACTGCGCGAGAGGATGAGCAGAAGATTAGGTGGCTAGAGAAGCCCAGAGCCCCACTGTTCTTAGGGCTACAAAAGCGCTTCCAAGGAAGGGTGCTGGCTAGCAACAGCTTTCAGTGCTGGCACTTTTCATCTCTGAGCAATTGCTCAACGTTTGCAATTTCTCAACTCGTGTCTACGAGACGGAAAGAGAATGACCGTGACGTTTGGTGGCTAGAGAAGCACAAAGCCCCAGTGTTGCTGCTCCTGTGAAAGCGCTTCCAAGGAAGGGTGCTGGCTAGCAACAGCTTTCAGTGCTGGCTCTATTCATCTCTGAGCAATTGCTGGACGATTGCAATCTCTCACCTGAGCTCTCTTTAGAGTGCGCGAGAGGATGAGCAGAAGATTAGGTGGCTAGAGAAGCCCAGAGCCCCAGTGTTCTAAGGCCTACAAAAGCGCTTCCAAGGAAGGGTGCTGGCTAGCAACAGCTTTCAGTGCTGGCACTTTTCATCTCTGATCAATTGCTCGACGTTTGCAATTTCTCACCTGAGCTCTCTTTAGACTGCGCGAGAGGATGAGCAGAAGATTAGGTGGCTAGAGAAGCCCAGAGCCCCAGTGTTCTTAGGCCTACAAAAGCGCTTCCAAGGAAGGGTGCTGGCTAGCAACAGCTTTCAGTGCTGGCACTTTTCATCTCTGAGCAATTGCTCGACGTTTGCAATTTCTCAACTCGTGTCTACGAGACGGAAAGAGAATGACCGTGACGTTTGGTGGCTAGGGAAGCGCAAAGCCCCAGTGTTGCTGTGCCTGTGAAAGTGCTTCCAAGGAAGGGTGCTGGCTAGCAACAGCTTTCAGTGCTGGCACTTTTCATCTCTGAGCAATTGCTCGACGTTTGCAATTTCTCAGCTCGTGTCTACGAGATGGAGACATAGTGACCATGACGTTTGGTGGCTAGAGAAGCGCAAAGCCCCAGTGTTGCTGCGCCTGTGAAAGCGCTTCCAAGGAAGGGGGCTGGCTAGCAAGAGCTTTCAGTGCTGGCACTTTTCCTCTCTGAGCAATTGCTCGACCTTTGCAATCTCTCACCTGAACTCTCTTTAGACTGCGCGAGAGGATGAGCAGAAGATTAGGTGGCTAGAGAAGCCCAGAGCCTCAGTGTTCTTAGGCCTACAAAAGCGCTTCCAAGGAAGGGTGCTGGCTAGCAACAGCTTTCAGTGCTGGCACTTTTCATCTCTGAGCAATTGCTGGACGTTTGCAATTTCTCACCTGAGCTCTCTTTAGACTGCGCGAGAGGATGAGCAGAAGATTAGGTGGCTAGAGAAGCCCAGAGCCCCAGTGTTCTTAGGCCTACAAGAGCATTTCCAAGGAAGGGTGCTGGCTAGCCACAGCTTCCAGTGCTGGCACTTTTCATCTCTGAGCAATTGCTCGACGTTTGCAATTTCTCAACTCCTGTCTACGAGACGGAAAGAGAATGACCGTGATGTTTGGTGGCTAGGGAAGCGCAAAGCCCCAGTGTTGCTGTGCCTGTGAAAGCGCTTCCAAGGAAGGGTGCTGGCTAGCAACAGCTTTCAGTGCTGGCACTTCTCATCTCTGAGCAATTGCTCGACGTTTGCAATTTCTCACCTGAGCTCTCTTTAGACTGCGCGAGAGGATGAGCAGAAGATTAGGTGGCTAGAGAAGCCCAGAGCCCCAGTGTTCTCAGGGCTACAAAAGCACTTCCAAGGAAGGGTGCTGGCTAGCAACAGCTTTCAGTGCTGGCACTTTTCACCTCTGAGCAATTGCTCGACGTTTGCAATTTCTCACCTGAGCTCTCTTTAGAGTGCGCGAGAGGATGAGCAGAAGATTAGGTGGCTAGAGAAGCCCAGAGCCCCAGTGTTCTCAGGGCTACAAAAGCACTTCCAAGGAAGGGTGCTGGCTAGCAACAGCTTTCAGTGCTGCCACTTTTCATCTCTGAGCAATTGCTCGACGTTTGCAATTTCTCACCTGAGCTCTCTTTAGACTGCGCGAGAGGATGAGCAGAAGATTAGGTGGCTAGAGAAGCCCAGAGCCCCAGTGTTCTAAGGCCTACAAAAGCGCTTCCAAGGAAGGGTGCTGGCTAGCAACAGCTTTCAGTGCTGGCACTTTTCCTCTCTGAGCAATTGCTCGACGTTTGCAATTTCTCAGCTCTTATCTACGAGACGGAGAGGTAGTGAGCCTGAGATTTGGTGGCTAGACAAGCGCAAAGCCCCAGTGTTGCTGCGCCTGTGAAAGCGCTTCCAAGGAAGGGGGCTGGCTAGCAACAGCTTTCAGTGTTGGCACTTTTCATCTCTGAGCAATTGCTCGACCTTTGCAATCTCTCACCTGAGCTCTCTTTAGAGTGCGCGAGAGGATGAGCAGAAGATTAGGTGGCTAGAGAAGCCCAGAGCCCCAGTGTTCTTAGGGCTACAAAAGCGTTTCCAAGGAAGGGTGCTGGCTAGCAACAGCTTTCAGTGCTGGCTCTTTTCATCTCTGAGCAATTGCTCGACGTTTGCAATTTCTCACCTGAGCTCTCTTTAGACTGCGCGAGAGGATGAGCAGAAGATTAGGTGGCTAGAGAAGCCCAGAGCCCCAGTGTTCTTAGGCCTACAAAAGCGCTTCCAAGGAACGGTGCTGGCTAGCAACAGCTTTCAGTGCTGGCACTTTTCATCTCTGAGCAATTGCTCGACGTTTGCAATTTCTCAACTCGTGTCTACGAGACGGAAAGAGAATGACCGTGAATTTTGGTGGCTAGAGAAGCACAAAGCCCCAGTGTTGCTGTGCCTGTGAAAGCGCTTCCAAGGAAGGGTGCTGGCTAGCAAGAGCTTTCAGTGCTGGCACTTTTCATCTCTGAGCAATTGCTGGACGTTTGCAATTTCTCACCTGAGCTCTCTTTAGACTGCGCGAGAGGATGAGCAGAAGATTAGATGGCTAGAGAAGCCCAGAGCCCCAGTGTTCTTAGGCCTACAAAAGCGCTTCCAAGGAAGGGTGCTGGCTAGCAACAGCTTTCAGTGCTGGCACTTTTCATCTCTGAGCAATTGCTCGACGTTTGCAATTTCTCACCTGAGCTCTCTTTAGACTGCGCGAGAGGATGAGCAGAAGATGAGGTGGCTAGAGAAGCCCAGAGCCCCAGTGTTCTCAGGGCTACAAAAGCGCTTCCAAGGAAGGGTGCTGGCTAGCAACAGCTTTCAGTGCTGGCACTTTTCATCTCTGAGCAATTGCTCGACGTTTGCAATTTCTCAGCTCGTGTCTACGAGATGGAGAGATAGTGACCATGACGTTTGGTGGGTAGAGAAGCGCAAAGCCCCAGTGTTGCTGTGCCTGTGAAAGCGCTTCCAAGGAAGGGTGCTGGCTAGCAAGAGCTTTCAGTGCTGGCACTTTTCATCTCTGAGCAATTGCTCGACGTTTGCAATTTCTCACCTGAGCTCTCTTTAGACTGCGCGAGAGGATGAGCAGAAAATTAGGTGGCTAGAGAAGCCCAGAGCCCCAGTGTTCTTAGGCCTACAAAAGCGCTTCCAAGGAAGGGGGCTGGCTAGCAACAGCTTTCACTGCTGGCTCTTTTCATCTCTGATCAATTGCTGGACGTTTGCAATCTCTCACCTGAGCTCTCTTTAGACTGCGCGAGAGGATGAGCAGAAGATTAGGTGGCTAGAGAAGCCCAGAGCCCCAGTGTTCTTAGGGCTACAAAAGCGCTTCCAAGGAAGGGTGCTGGCTAGCAACAGCTTTCAGTGCTGGCACTTTTCATCTCTGAGCAATTGCTCGACGTTTGCAGTTTCTCACCTGAGCTCTCTTTAGACTGCGCGAGAGGATGAGCAGAAGATTAGGTGGCTAGAGAAGCCCAGAGCCCCACTGTTCTTAGGCCTACAAAAGCACTTCCAAGGAAGGGTGCTGGCTAGCAACAGCTTTCAGTGCTGGCACTTTTCATCTCTGAGCAATTGCTCGACGTTTGCAATTTCTCAACTCGTGTCTACGAGACGGAAAGAGAATGACCGTGACGTTTGGTGGCTAGAGAAGCGCAAAGCCCCAGTGCTGCTGCGCCTGTGAAAGCGCTTCCAAGGAAGGGTGCTGGCTAGCAACAGCTTTCAGTGCTGGCACTTTTCCTCTCTGAGCAATTGCTCGACGTTTGCAATTTCTCACCTGAGCTCTCTTTAGACTGCGCGAGAGGATGAGCAGAAGATTAGGTGGCTAGAGAAGCCCAGAGCCCCAGTGTTCTTAGGGCTACAAAAGCGCTTCCAAGGAAGGGTGCTGGCTAGCAACAGCTTTCAGTGCTGGCACTTTTCATCTCTGAGCAATTGCTCGACGTTTGCAATTTCTCAACTCGTGTCTACGAGACGGAAAGAGAATGACCGTGACATTTGGTGGCTAGAGAAGCACAAAGCCCCAGTGTTGCTGCTCCTGTGAAAGCGCTTCCAAGGAAGGGTGCTGGCTAGCAAGAGCTTTCAGTGCTGGCACTTTTCCTCTCTGAGCAATTGCTCGACGTTTGCAGTTTCTCACCTGAGCTCTCTTTAGACTGCACAAGAGGATGAGCAGAAGATGAGGTGGCTAGAGAAGCCCAGAGCCCCACTGTTCTTAGGGCCTACAAAAGCGCTTCCAAGGAAGGGTGCTGGCTAGCAACAGCTTTCAGTGCTGGCACTTTTCATCTCTGAGCAATTGCTCGACGTTTGCAATTTCTCAACTCGTGTCTATGAGACGGAAAGAGAATGACCGTGACATTTGGTGGCTAGAGAAGCGCAAAGCCCCAGTGCTGCTGCGCCTGTGAAAGCGCTTCCAAGGAAGGGGGCTGGCTAGCAAGAGCTTTCAGTGCTGGCACTTTTCCTCTCTGAGCAATTGCTCGACGTTTGCAGTTTCTCACCTGAGCTCTCTTTAGACTGCACAAGAGGATGAGCAGAAGATGAGGTGGCTAGAGAAGCCCAGAGCCCCACTGTTCTTAGGGCTACAAAAGCGCTTCCAAGGAAGGGTGCTGGCTAGCAACAGCTTTCAGTGCTGGCACTTTTCATCTCTGAGCAATTGCTCGACTTTTGCAATTTCTCAGCTCGTCTCTACGAGACGGAAAGAGAATGACCGTGACATTTGGTGGCTAGAGAAGCACAAAGCCCCAGTGTTGCTGCGCCTGTGAAAGCGCTTCCAAGGAAGGGTGCTGGCTAGCAACAGCTTTCAGTGCTGGCTCTATTCATCTCTGAGCAATTGCTGGACGATTGCAATCTCTCACCTGAGCTCTCTTTAGAGTGCGCGAGAGGATGAGCAGAAGATTAGGTGGCTAGAGAAGCCGAGAGCCCCAGTGTTCTTAGGCCTACAAAAGCACTTCCAAGGAAGGGTGCTGGCTAGCAACAGCTTTCAGTGCTGGCACTTTTCATCTCTGAGCAATTACTCGACGTTTGCAATTTCTCAGCTCGTGTCTACGAGACGGAAAGAGAATGACCGTGACGTTTGGTGGCTAGTGAAGCGCAAAGCCCCAGTGTTGCTGTGCCTGTGAAAGCGCTTCCAAGGAAGGGTGCTGGCTAGCAACAGCTTTCAGTGCTGGCACTTTTCATCTCTGAGCAATTGCTCGACGGTTGCAATTTCTCACCTGAGCTCTCTTTCGACTGCGCGAGAGGATGAGCAGAAGATTAGGTGGCTAGAGAAGCCCAGAGCCCCAGTGTTCTCAGGGCCTACAAAAGCGCTTCCAAGGAAGGGTTCTGGCTAGCAACAGCTTTCAGTGCTGGCACTTTTCATCTCTGAGCAATTGCTCGACGTTTGCAATTTCTCAACTCGTGTCTACGAGACGGAAAGAGAATGACCGTGACATTTGGTGGCTAGAGAAGCGCAAAGCCCCAGTGCTGCTGCGCCTGTGAAAGCGCTTCCAAGGAAGGGGGCTGGCTAGGAAGAGCTTTCAGTGCTGGCACTTTTCCTCTCTGAGCAATTGCTCGACGTTTGCAGTTTCTCACCTGAGCTCTCTTTAGACTGCACAAGAGGATGAGCAGAAGATGAGGTGGCTAGAGAAGCCCAGAGCCCCACTGTTCTTAGGGCTACAAAAGCGCTTCCAAGGAAGGGTGCTGGCTAGCAACAGCTTTCAGTGCTGGCACTTTTCATCTCTGAGCAATTGCTCGACGTTTGCAATTTCTCAGCTCGTGTCTACGAGACGGAAAGAGAATGACCGTGACATTTGGTGAGTAGAGAAGCACAAAGCCCCAGTGTTGCTGCTCCTGTGAAAGCGCTTCCAAGGAAGGGTGCTGGCTAGCAACAGCTTTCAGTGCTGGCTCTATTCATCTCTGAGCAATTGCTGGACGATTGCAATCTCTCACCTGAGCTCTCTTTAGAGTGCGCGAGAGGATGAGCAGAAGATTAGGTGGCTAGAGAAGCCCAGAGCCCCAGTGTTCTTAGGCCTACAAAAGCGCTTCCAAGGAAGGGTGCTGGCTAGCAACAGCTTTCAGTGCTGGCACTTTTCATCTCTGAGAAATTTTTCGACGTTTGCAATTTCTCACCTGAGCTCTCTTTAGAGTGCGCGAGAGGATGAGCAGAAGATTAGGTGGCTAGAGAAGCCGAGAGCCCCAGTGTTCTTAGGCCTACAAAAGCACTTCCAAGGAAGGGTGCTGGCTAGCAACAGCTTTCAGTGCTGGCACTTTTCATCTCTGAGCAATTACTCGACGTTTGCAATTTCTCAGCTCGTGTCTACGAGACGGAAAGAGAATGACCGTGACGTTTGGTGGCTAGTGAAGCGCAAAGCCCCAGTGTTGCTGTGCCTGTGAAAGCGCTTCCAAGGAAGGGTGCTGGCTAGCAACAGCTTTCAGTGCTGGCACTTTTCATCTCTGAGCAATTGCTCGACGGTTGCAATTTCTCACCTGAGCTCTCTTTAGAGTGCGCGAGAGGATGAGCAGAAGATTAGGTGGCTAGAGAAGCCCAGAGCCCCACTGTTCTCAGGGCTACAAAAGCGCTTCCAAGGAAGGGTGCTGGCTAGCAACAGCTTTCAGTGCTGGCACTTTTCATCTCTGAGCAATTGCTCGACGTTTGCAATTTCTCAGCTCGTGTCTACGAGATGGAGAGATATTGACCATGACGTTTGGTGGCTAGAGAAGCGCAAAGCCCCAGTGTTGCTGCGCCTGTGAAAGCGCTTCCAAGGAAGGGGGCTGGCTAGCAAGAGCTTTCAGTGCTGGCACTTTTCATCTCTGAGCAATTGCTCGATGTTTGCAATTTCTCACCTGAGCTCTCTTTAGACTGCGCGAGAGGATGAGCAGAAGATTAGATGGCTAGAGAAGCCCAGAGCCCCAGTGCTCTTAGGCCTACAAAAGCGCTTCCAAGGAAGGGTGCTGGCTAGCAACAGCTTTCAGTGCTGGCACTTTTAATCTCTGAGCAATTGCTGGACGTTTGCAATTTCTCACCTGAGCTCTCTTTAGACTGCGCGAGAGGATGAGCAGAAGATTAGGTGGCTAGAGAAGCCCAGAGCCCCAGTGTTCTTAGGCCTACAAAAGCGCTTCCAAGGAAGGGTGCTGGCTAGCAACAGCTTTCAGTGCTGGCACTTTTCATCTCTGAGCAATTGCTCGATGTTTGCAATTTCTCAGCTTGTGTCTACGAGAGGGAGAGATAGTGACCATGACGTTTGGTGGCTAGAGAAGCGCAAAGCCCCAGTGTTGCTGCGCCTGTGAAAGCGCTTCCAAGGAAGGGTGCTGGCTAGCAACAGCTTTCAGTGCTGGCACTTTTCATCTCTGAGCAATTGCTGGACGATTGCAATCTCTCACCTGAGCTCTCTTTAGACTGCGCGAGAGGATGAGCAGAAGATTAGGTGGCTAGAGAAGCCCAGAGCCCCAGTGTTCTAAGGCCTACAAAAGCGCTTCCAAGGAAGGGTGCTGGCTAGCAACAGCTTTCAGTGCTGGCTCTTTTCATCTCTGAGAAATGTTTCGACGTTTGCAATTTCTCACCTGAGCTCTCTTTAGAGTGCGTGAGAGGATGAGCAGAAGATTAGGTGGCTAGAGAAGCCGAGAGCCCCACTGTTCTTAGGCCTACAAAAGCACTTCCAAGGAAGGGTGCTGGCTAGCAACAGCTTTCAGTGCTGGCACTTTTCATCTCTGAGCAATTGCTCGACGTTTGCAATTTCTCAACTCGTGTCTACGAGAAGGAAAGAGAATGACCGTGACGTTTGGTGGCTAGGGAAGCGCAAAGCCCCAGTGTTGCTGTGCCTGTGAAAGCGCTTCCAAGGAAGGGTGCTGGCTAGCAACAGCTTTCAGTGCTGGCACTTTTCATCTCTGAGCAATTGCTCGACGGTTGCAATTTCTCACCTGAGCTCTCTTTAGACTGCGCGAGAGGATGAGCAGAAGATTAGGTGGCTAGAGAAGCCCAGAGCCCCAGTGTTCTCAGGGCTACAAAAGCGCTTCCAAGGAAGGGTGCTGGCTAGCAACAGCTTTCAGTGCTGGCACTTTTCATCTCTGAGCAATTGCTCGACGTTTTCAATTTCTCAACTCGTGTCTACGAGACGGAAAGAGAATGACTGTGATGTTTGGTGGGTAGAGAAGCACAAAGCCCCAGTGTTGCTGTGCCTGTGAAAGCGCTTCCAAGGAAGGGTGCTGGCTAGCCACAGCTTTCAGTGCTGGCACTTCTCATCTCTGAGCAATTGCTCGACCTTTGCAATTTCTCACCTGAGCTCTCTTTAGACTGCGCGAGAGGATGAGCAGAAGATTAGGTGGCTAGAGAAGCCCAGAGCCCCACTGTTCTTAGGCCTACAAAAGCGCTTCCAAGGAAGGGTTCTGGCTAGCAACAGCTTTCAGTGCTGGCTCTTTTCATCTCTGATCAATTGCTGGATGTTTGCAATCTCTCACCTGAGCTCATTTAGACTGCGCGAGAGGATGAGCAGAAGATTAGGTGGCTAGAGAAGCCCAGAGCCCCAGTGTTCTTAGGGCTACAAAAGCGCTTCCAAGGAAGGGTGCTGGCTAGCAACAGCTTTCAGTGCTGGCACTTTTCATCTCTGAGAAATTTTTCGACGTTTGCAATTTCTCACCTGAGCTCTCTTTAGACTGCGCGAGAGGATGAGCAGAAGATTAGGTGGCTAGAGAAGCCCAGAGCCCCAGTGTTCTAAGGCCTACAAAAGCGCTTCCAAGGAAGGGTGCTGGCTAGCAACAGCTTTCAGTGCTGGCACTTTTCATCTCTGAGCAATTGCTCGACGTTTGCAATTTCTCCCCTGAGCTCTCTTTAGACTGCGCGAGAGGATGAGCAGAAGATTAGGTGGCTAGAGAAGCCCAGAGCCCCAGTGTTCTTAGGCCTACAAAAGCGCTTCCAAGGAAGGGTGCTGGCTAGCAACAGCTTTCAGTGCTGGCACTTTTCATCTCTGAGCAATTGCTCGATGTTTGCAATTTCTCAGCTCGTCTCTACGAGACGGAGAGATAGTGACCGTGACGTTTGGTGGCTAGAGAAGCGCAAAGCCCCAGTGTTGCTGCGCCTGTGAAAGCGCTTCCAAGGAAGGGTGCTGGCTAGCAAGAGCTTTCAGTGCTGGCACTTTTCATCTCTGAGCAATTGCTCGACGTTTGCAATTTCTCACCTGAGCTCTCTTTAGACTGCGCGAGAGGATGAGCAGAAGATTAGGTGGCTAGAGAAGCCCAGAGCCCCAGTGTTCTTAGGGCTACAAAAGCGCTTCCAAGGAAGGGTGCTGGCTAGCAACAGCTTTCAGTGCTGGCTCTTTTCATCTCTGAGCAATTGCTCGACGTTTGCAATTTCTCACCTGAGCTCTCTTTAGACTGCGCGAGAGGATGAGCAGAAGATTAGGTGGCTAGAGAAGCCCAGAGCCCCAGTGTTCTTAGGGCCTACAAAAGCGCTTCCAAGGAAGGGTGCTGGCTAGCAACAGCTTTCAGTGCTGGCACTTCTCATCTCTGAGCAATTGCTCAACGTTTGCAGTTTCTCACCTGAGCTCTCTTTAGACTGCGCGAGAGGATGAGCAGAAATTTAGGTGGCTAGAGAATCCTAGAGCCCCAGTGTTCTTAGGCCTACAAAAGCGCTTCCAAGGAAGGGTGCTGGCTAGCAACAGCTTTCAGTGCTGGCACTTTTCATCTCTGAGCAATTGCTCGACGTTTGCAATTTCTCAGCTCGTGTCTACGAGACGGAGAGATAGTGACCGTGACGTTTGGTGGCTAGAGAAGCGCAAAGCCCCAGTGTTGCTGCGCCTGTGAAAGCGCTTCCAAGGAAGGGTGCTGGCTAGCAACAGCTTTCAGTGCTGGCTCTTTTCATCTCTGATCAATTGCTGGACGATTGCAATTTCTCACCTGAGCTCTCTTTAGACTGCACGAGAGGATGAGCAGAAGATTAGATGGCTAGAGAAGCCCAGAGCCCAAATGTTCTTAGGCCTACAAAAGCGCTTCCAAGGAAGGGTGCTGGCTAGCAACAGCTTTCAGTGCTGGCACTTCTCATCTCTGAGCAATTGCTCGACGTTTGCAATTTCTCACCTGAGCTCTCTTTAGACTGCGCGAGAGGATGAGCAGAAGATTAGGTGGCTAGAGAAGCCTAGAGCCCCAGTGTTCTTAGGGCTACAAAAGCGCTTCCAAGGAAGGGTGCTGGCTAGCAACAGCTTTCAGTGCTGGCACTTTTCATCTCTGAGCAATTGCTCGACGTTTGCAATTTCTCACCTGAGCTCTCTTTAGACTGCGCGAGATGATGAGCAGAAGATGAGGTGGCTAGAGAAGCCCAGAGCCCCAGTGTTCTTAGGGCTACAAAAGCGCTTCCAAGGAAGGGGGCTGGCTAGCAACAGCTTTCAGTGTTGGCACTTTTCATCTCTGAGCAATTGCTTGACGTTTGCAATTTCTCACCTGAGCTCTCTTTAGACTGCGCGAGAGGATGAGCAGAAGATTAGGTGGCTAGAGAAGCCCAGAGCCCCAGTGTTCTTAGGCCTACAAAAGCGCTTCCAAGGAAGGGTGCTGGCTAGCAACAGCTTTCAGTGCTGGCACTTTTCATCTCTGAGCAATTGCTCGACGTTTGCAATCTCTCACCTGAGCTCTCTTTAGAGTGCGCGAGAAGATGAGCAGAAGATTAGGTGGCTAGAGAAGCCCAGAGCCCCACTGTTCTAAGGCCTACAAGAGCGCTTCCAAGGAAGGGTGCTGGCTAGCAAGAGCTTTCAGTGCTGGCACTTTTCATCTCTGAGCAATTGCTCGACGTTTGCAATCTCTCACCTGAGCTCTCTTTAGACTGCGCGAGAGCATGAGCAGAAGATTAGGTGTCTAGAGAAGCCCAGAGCCCCAATGTTCTTAGGCCTACAAAAGCGCTTCCAAGGAAGGGTGCTGGCTAGCAACAGCTTTCAGTGCTGGCACTTCTCATCTCTGAGCAATTGCTCGACCTTTGCAATTTCTCACCTGAGCTCTCTTTAGACTGCGCGAGAGGATGAGCAGAAGATTAGGTGGCTAGAGAAGCCCAGAGCCCCACTGTTCTTAGGCGTACAAAAGCGCTTCCAAGGAAGGGTGCTGGCTAGCAACAGCTTTCAGTGCTGGCACTTTTCATCTCTGAGCAATTGCTCGACGTTTGCAATTTCTCAACTCGTGTCTACGAGACGGAAAGAGAAGGACCGTGACGTTTGGTGGGTAGAGAAGCGCAAAGCCCCAGTGTTGCTGCGCCTGTGAAAGCGCTTCCAAGGAAGGGTGCTGGCTAGCAACAGCTTTCAGTGCTGCCACTTTTCATCTCTGAGCGATTGCTCGCCGTTTGCCATCTCTCACCTGAGCTCTCTTTCGACTGCGCGAGAGGATGAGCAGAAGATGAGGTGGCTAGAGAAGCCCAGAGCCCCAGTGTTCTTAGGCCTACAAAAGCGCTTCCAAGGAAGGGGGCTGGCTAGCAACAGCTTTCAGTGCTGGCACTTTTCATCTCTGAGCAACTGCTCGACCTTTGCAATTTCTCACCTGAGCTCTCTTTAGACTGCGCGAGAGGATGAGCAGAAGATTAGGTGGCTAAAGAAGCCCAGAGCCCCAGTGTTCTCAGGGCTACAAAAGCGCTTCCAAGGAAGGGGGCTGGCTAGCAACAGCTTTCAGTGCTGGCACTTTTCATCTCTGAGCAATTGCTCGACGTTTGCAATTTCTCACCTGAGCTCTCTTTAGACTGCGCGAGAGGATGAGCAGAAGATTAGGTGGCTAGAGAAGCCCAGAGCCCCAGTGTTCTTAGGCCTACAAAAGCGCTTCCAAGGAAGGGTGCTGGCTAGCAACAGCTTTCAGTGCTGGCACTTTTCATCTCTGAGCAATTGCTCGACGTTTGCAATTTCTCACCTGAGCTCTCTTTAGACTGCGCGAGAGGATGAGCAGAAGATGAGGTGGCTAGAGAAGCCCAGAGCCCCAGTGTTCTTAGGCCTACAAAAGCGCTTCCAAGGAAGGGGGCTGGCTAGCAACAGCTTTCAGTGCTGGCACTTTTCATCTATGAGCAATTGCTCAACGTTTGCAATTTCTCACCTGAGCTCTCTTTAGACTGCGCGAGAGGATGAGCAGAAGATTAGGTGGCTAGAGAAGCACAGAGCCCCAGTGTTCTTAGGCCTACAAAAGCGCTTCCAAGGAAGGGTGCTGGCTAGCAACAGCTTTCAGTGCTGGCACTTTTCATCTCTGAGCAATTGCTCGACGTTTGCAATTTCTCACCTGAGCTCTCTTTAGACTGCGCGAGAAGATGAGCAGAAGATTAGGTGGCTAGAGAAGCCCAGAGCCCCATTGTTCTAAGGCCTACAAGAGCGCTTCCAAGGAAGGGTGCTGGCTAGCAAGAGCTTTCAGTGCTGGCACTTTTCATCTCTGAGCAATTGCTCGACGTTTGCAATTTCTCACCTGAGCTCTCTTTAGACTGCGCGAGAGGATGAGCAGAAGATTAGGTGGCTAGAGAAGCCCAGAGCCCCAATGTTCTTAGGCCTACAAAAGCGCTTCCAAGGAAGGGTGCTGGCTAGCAAGAGCTTTCAGTGCTGGCACTTCTCATCTCTGAGCAATTGCTCGACGTTTGCAATTTCTCACCTGAGCTCTCTTTAGACTGCGCGAGAGGATGAGCAGAAGATTAGGTGGCTAGAGAAGCCCAGAGCCCCACTGTTCTTAGGCCTACAAAAGCGCTTCCAAGGAAGGGTGCTGGCTAGCAACAGCTTTCAGTGCTGGCACTTTTCATCTCTGAGCAATTGCTCGACGTTTGCAATTTCTCAACTCGTGTCTACGAGATGGAGAGATAGTGACCGTGACTTTTGGTGGCTAGAGAAGCGAAAAGCCCCAGTGTTGCTGTGCCTGTGAAAGCGCTTCCAAGGAAGGGTGCTGGCTAGCAACAGCTTTCAGTGCTGGCACCTTTCATCTCTGAGCAATTGCTCGATGTTTGCAATTTCTCAGCTCGTCTCTACGAGACGGAGAGATAGTGACCGTGACGTTTGGTGGCTAGAGAAGCGCAAAGCCCCAGTGTTGCTGCGCCTGTGAAAGCGCTTCCAAGGAAGGGTGCTGGCTAGCAACAGCTTTCAGTGCTGGCTCTTTTCATCTCTGAGCAATTGCTGGACGATTGCAATCTCTCACCTGAGCTCTCTTTCGACTGCGCGAGAGGATGAGCAGAAGATTAGGTGGCTAGAGAAGCCCAGAGCCCCAGTGTTCTTAGGCCTACAAAAGCGCTTCCAAGGAAGGGTGCTGGCTAGCAACAGCTTTCAGTGCTGGCACTTTTCATCTCTGAGCAATTGCTCGACGTTTGCAATTTCTCAACTCGTGTCTACGAGACGGAGAGATAGTGACCGTGACGTTTGGTGGCTAGAGAAGCGCAAAGCCCCAGTGTTGCTGCGCCTGTGAAAGCGCTTCCAAGGAAGGGTGCTGGCTAGCAACAGCTTTCAGTGCTGGCACTTTTCATCTCTGAGCAATTGCTGGACATTTGCAATTTCTCACCTGAGCTCTCTTTAGACTGCGCGAGAGGATGAGCAGAAGATTAGGTGGCTAGAGAAGCCCAGAGCCCCAGTGTTCTCAGGGCTACAAAAGCACTTCCAAGGAAGGGTGCTGGCTAGCAACAGCTTTCAGTGCTGGCACTTTTCATCTCTGAGCAATTGCTCGACGTTTGCAATTTCTCACCTGAGCTCTCTTTAGACTGCGCGAGAGGATGAGCAGAAGATTAGGTGGCTAGAGAAGCCCAGAGCCCCAGTGTTCTTAGGCCTACAAAAGCGCTTCCAAGGAAGGGTGCTGGCTAGCAACAGCTTTCAGTGCTGGCTCTTTTCATCTCTGAGCAATTGCTCGACGTTTGCAATTTCTCACCTGAGCTCTCTTTAGACTGCACGAGAGGATGAGCAGAAGATTAGGTGGCTAGAGAAGCACAGAGCCCCAGTGTTCTCAGGGCTACAAAAGCGCTTCCAAGGAAGGGTGCTGGCTAGCAAGAGCTTTCAGTGCTGGCACTTTTCATCTCTGAGCAATTGCTGGACGTTTGCAATTTCTCACCTGAGCTCTCTTTAGACTGCGCGAGAGGATGAGCAGAAGATTAGGTGGCTAGAGAAGCACAGAGCCCAAGTGTTCTAAGGCCTACAAAAGCGCTTCCAAGGAAGGGTGCTGGCTAGCAAGAGCTTTCAGTGCTGGCACTTTTCATCTCTGAGCAATTGCTCGACGTTTGCAATTTCTCACCTGAGCTCTCTTTAGACTGCGCGAGAGGATGAGCAGAAGATTAGGTGGCTAGAGAAGCCCAGAGCCCCAGTGTTCTCAGGGCTACAAAAGCGCTTCCAAGGAAGGGGGCTGGCTAGCAACAGCTTTCAGTGCTGGCACTTTTCATCTCTGAGCAATTGCTCGACGTTTGCAATTTCTCACCTGAGCTCTCTTTAGACTGCGCGAGAGGATGAGCAGAAGATTAGGTGGCTAGAGAAGCCCAGAGCCCCACTGTTCTTAGGCCTACAAAAGCGCTTCCAAGGAAGGGTGCTGGCTAGCAACAGCTTTCAGTGCTGGCACTTTTCATCTCTGAGCAATTGCTCGACGTTTGCAATTTCTCACCTGAGCTCTCTTTCGACTGCGCGAGAGGATGAGCAGAAGATTAGGTGGCTAGAGAAGCCTAGAGCCCCAGTGTTCTTAGGCCTACAAAAGCGCTTCCAAGGAAGGGTGCTGGCTAGCAAGAGCTTTCAGTGCTGGCACTTTTCATCTCTGAGCAATTGCTCGACGTTTGCAATTTCTCACCTGAGCTCTCTTTCGACTGCGCGAGAGGATGAGCAGAAGATTAGATGGCTAGAGAAGCACAGAGCCCAAGTGTTCTAAGGCCTACAAAAGCGCTTCCAAGGAAGGGGGCTGGCTAGCAACAGCTTTCAGTGCTGGCACTTTTCATCTCTGAGCAATTGCTCGACGTTTGCAATTTCTCACCTGAGCTCTCTTTAGACTGCGCGAGAGGATGAGCAGAAGATTAGGTGGCTAGAGAAGCCCAGAGCCCCAATGTTCTTAGGCCTACAAAAGCGCTTCCAAGGAAGGGTGCTGGCTAGCAACAGCTTTCAGTGCTGGCACTTTTCATCTCTGAGATATTGCTCGACCTTTGCAATTTCTCACCTGAGCTCTCTTTAGACTGCGCGAGAGGATGAGCAGAAGATTAGGTGGCTAGAGAAGCCCAGAGCCCCAGTGGTCTTAGGGCTACAAAAGCGCTTCCAAGGAAGGGTGCTGGCTAGCAACAGCTTTCAGTGCTGGCACTTTTCATCTTTGAGCAATTGCTCGACGTTTGCAATTTCTCAACTCGTGTCTACGAGACGGAGAGATAGTGACCGTGACGTTTGGTGGCTAGAGAAGCGCAAAGCCCCAGTGTTGCTGCGCCTGTGAAAGCGCTTCCAAGGAAGGGTGCTGGCTAGCAACAGCTTTCAGTGCTGGCACTTTTCATCTCTGAGCAATTGCTCGACGTTTGCAATTTCTCAACTCGTGTCTACGAGATGGAGAGATAGTGACCATGACGTTTGGTGGGTAGAGAAGCGCAAAGCCCCAGTGTTGCTGCGCCTGTGAAAGCGCTTCCAAGGAAGGGTGCTGGCTAGCAAGAGCTTTCAGTGCTGGCTCTTTTCATCTCTGAGCAATTGCTGGACATTTGCAATCTCTCACCTGAGCTCTCTTTAGAGTGCGCGAGAGGATGAGCAGAAGATTAGGTGGCTAGAGAAGCCCAGAGCCCCAGTGTTCTTAGGGCTACAAAAGCGCTTCCAAGGAAGGGTGCTGGCTAGCAACAGCTTTCAGTGCTGGCTCTTTTCATCTCTGAGCAATTGCTGGACGTTTGCAATTTCTCACCTGAGCTCTCTTTAGACTGCGCGAGAGGATGAGCAGAAGATTAGGTGGCTAGAGAAGCCCAGAGCCCCAGTCTTCTTAGGGCCTACAAAAGCGCTTCCAAGGAAGGGTGCTGGCTAGCAACAGCTTTCAGTGCTGGCACTTTTCATCTCTGAGCAATTGCTCGACGTTTGCAATTTCTCAGCTCGTGTCTACGAGACGGAAAGAGAATGACCGTGACGTTTGGTGGCTAGAGAAGCGCAAAGCCCCAGTGTTGCTGCGCCTGTGAAAGCGCTTCCAAGGAAGGGTGCTGGCTAGCAACAGCTTTCAGTGCTGGCGCTTTTCATCTCTGAGCAATTGCTGGACATTTGCAATTTCTCACCTGAGCTCTCTTTAGACTGCGCGAGAGGATGAGCAGAAGATTAGGTGGCTAGAGAAGCCCAGAGCCCCAATGTTCTTAGGGCTACAAAAGCGCTTCCAAGGAAGGGGGCTGGCTAGCAACAGCTTTCAGTGCTGGCAGTTTTCATCTCTGAGCAATTGCTCGACGTTTGCAATTTCTCACCTGAGCTCTCTTTAGACTGCGCGAGAGGATGAGCAGAAGATTAGGTGGCTAGAGAAGCCCAGAGCCCCAGTGTTCTCAGGGCTACAAAAGCGCTTCCAAGGAAGGGTGCTGTCTAGCAAGAGCTTTCAGTGCTGGCACTTTTCATCTCTGAGCAATTGCTCGACGTTTGCAATTTCTCAACTCGTGCCTACGAGACGGAAAGAGAATGACCGTGACGTTTGGTGGGTAGAGAAGCGCAAAGCCCCCGTGTTGCTGCGCCTGTGAAAGCGCTTCCAAGGAAGGGTGCTGGCTAGCAACAGCTTTCAGTGCTGGCACTTTTCATCTCTGAGCAATTGCTGGACGTTTGCAATTTCTCACCTGAGCTCTCTTTAGACTGCGCGAGAGGATGAGCAGAAGATTAGATGGCTAGAGAAGCCCAGAGCCCCACTGTTCTTAGGGCTACAAAAGCGCTTCCAAGGAAGGGTGCTGGCTAGCAACAGCTTTCAGTGCTGGCACTTTTCATCTCTGAGCAATTGCTGGATGTTTGCAATTTCTCACCTGAGCTCTCTTTCGACTGCGCGAGAGGATGAGCAGAAGATTAGGTGGCTAGAGAAGCCCAGAGCCCCAGTGTTCTTAGGCCTACAAAAGCGCTTCCAAGGAAGGGTGCTGGCTAGCAACAGCTTTCAGTGCTGGCACTTTTCATCTCTGAGCAATTGCTCGACGTTTGCAATTTCTCACCTGAGCTCTCTTTAGACTGCGCGAGAGGATGAGCAGAAGATTAGGTGGCTAGAGAAGCCTAGAGCCCCAGTGTTCTTAGGGCTACAAAAGCGCTTCCAAGGAAGGGTGCTGGCTAGCAACAGTTTTCAGTGCTGGCACTTTTCATCTCTGAGCAATTGCTCGACGTTTGCAATTTCTCAGCTCGTCTCTACGAGACGGAGAGATAGTGACCGTGACGTTTGGTGGGTAGAGAAGCGCAAAGCCCCAGTGTTGCTGCGCCTGTGAAAGCGCTTCCAAGGAAGGGTGCTGGCTAGCAACAGCTTTCAGTGCTGGCACTTTTCATCTCTGAGCAATTGCTCGATGTTTGCAATTTCTCAGCTCGTCTCTACGAGACGGAGAGATAGTGACCATGACGTTTGGTGGCTAGAGAAGCGCAAAGCCCCAGTGTTGCTGCGCCTGTGAAAGCGCTTCCAAGGAAGGGTGCTGGCTAGCAACAGCTTTCAGTGCTGGCGCTTTTCATCTCTGAGCAATTGCTGGACATTTGCAATCTCTCACCTGAGCTCTCTTTAGAGTGCGCGAGAGGATGAGCAGAAGAGTAGGTGGCTAGAGAAGCCCAGAGCCCCAGTGTTCTTAGGGCTACAAAAGCGCTTCCAAGGAAGGGGGCTGGCTAGCAACAGCTTTCAGTGCTGGCTCTTTTCATCTCTGAGCAATTGCTCGACGTTTGCAATTTCTCACCTGAGCTCTCTTTAGACTGCGCAAGAGGATGAGCAGAAGAGTAGGTGGCTAGAGGAGCACAGAGCCCCAGTGTTCTTAGGGCCTACAAAAGCGCTTCCAAGGAAGGGTGCTGGCTAGCAACAGCTTTCAGTGCTGGCACTTGTCATCTCTGAGCAATTGCTCGACGTTTGCAATTTCTCAACTCGTGTCTACGAGACGGAAAGAGAATGACTGTGACGTTTGGTGGGTAGAGAAGCGCAAAGCCCCAGTGTTGCTGCGCCTGTGAAAGCGCTTCCAAGGAAGGGTGCTGGCTAGCAACAGCTTTCAGTGCTGGCACTTTTCATCTCTGAGCAATTGCTGGATGTTTGCAATTTCTCACCTGAGCTCTCTTTAGACTGCGCGAGAGGATGAGCAGAATATTAGATGGCTAGAGAAGCCCAGAGTCCCAGTGTTCTTAGGCTTACAAAAGCGCTTCCAAGGAAGGGTGCTGGCTAGCAACAGCTTTCAGTGCTGGCACTTTTCATCTCTGAGCAATTGCTCGACGTTTGCAATTTCTCAACTCGTGTCTACGAGACGGAAAGAGAATGACCGTGACGTTTGGTGGCTAGAGAAGCGCAAAGCCCCAGTGTTGCTGCGCCTGTGAAAGCGCTTCCAAGGAAGGGTGCTGGCTAGCAACAGCTTTCAGTGCTGGCACTTTTCATCTCTGAGCAATTGCTCGACGTTTGCAATTTCTCACCTGAGCTCTCTTTAGACTGCGCGAGAAGATGAGCAGAAGATTAGGTGGCTAGAGAAGCCCAGAGCCCCAGTGTTCTTAGGCCTACAAAAGCGCTTCCAAGGAAGGGTGCTGGCTAGCAACAGCTTTCAGTGCTGGCTCTTTTCATCTCTGAGCAATTGCTCGACGTTTGCAATCTCTCACCTGAGCTCTCTTTAGACTGCGCGAGAGGATGAGCAGAAGATTAGATGGCTAGAGAAGCCCAGAGCCCCACTGTTCTTAGGGCTACAAGAGCGTTTCCAAGGAAGGGTGCTGGCTAGCAACAGCTTTCAGTGCTGGCACTTTTCATCTCTGAGCAATTGCTCGACGTTTGCAATTTCTCACCTGAGCTCTCTTTAGACTGCGCGAGAGGATGAGCAGAAGAGTAGGTGGGTAGAGAAGCCCAGAGCCCCAGTGTTCTTAGGCCTACAAAAGCGCTTCCAAGGAAGGGTGCTGGCTAGCAACAGCTTTCAGTGCTGGCACTTTTCATCTCTGAGCAATTGCTCGACGTTTGCAATTTCTCAGCTCGTGTCTACGAGATGGAGAGATAGTGACCATGACGTTTGGTGGCTAGAGAAGCGCAAAGCCCCAGTGTTGCTGCGCCTGTGAAAGCGCTTCCAAGGAAGGGTGCTGGCTAGCAACAGCTTTCAGTGCTGGCACTTTTCATCTCTGAGCAATTGCTCGACGTTTGCAATTTCTCAACTCGTGTCTACGAGACGGAAAGAGAATGACTGTGATGTTTGGTGGGTAGAGAAGCGCAAAGCCCCAGTGTTGCTGCGCCTGTGAAAGCTCTTCCAAGGAAGGGTGCTGGCTAGCAACAGCTTTCAGTGCTGGCACTTTTCATCTCTGAGCAATTGCTCGACGTTTGCAATTTCTCACCTGAGCTCTCTTTAGAGTGCGCGAGAGGATGAGCAGAAGATTAGGTGGCTAGAGAAGCCCAGAGCCCCAGTGTTCTCAGGGCTACAAAAGCGCTTCCAAGGAAGGGTGCTGGCTAGCAACAGCTTTCAGTGCTGGCACTTTTCATCTCTGAGCAATTGCTGGATGTTTGCAATTTCTCACCTGAGCTCTCTTTAGACTGCGCGAGAGGATGAGCAGAAGATTAGGTGGCTAGAGAAGCCCAGAGCCCCAGTGTTCTTAGGCCTACAAAAGCGCTTCCAAGGAAGGGTGCTGGCTAGCAAGAGCTTTCAGTGCTGGCACTTTTCATCTCTGAGCAATTGCTCGACGTTTGCAATTTCTCACCTGAGCTCTCTTTCGACTGCGCGAGAGGATGAGCAGAAGATTAGGTGGCTAGAGAAGCCGAGAGCCCCAGTGTTCTTAGGCCTACAAAAGCGCTTCCAAGGAAGGGTGCTGCCTAGCAACAGCTTTCACTGCTGGCACTTTTCATCTCTGAGCAATTGCTCGACGTTTGCAATTTCTCAGCTCGTCTCTACGAGACGGAGAGATAGTGACCGTGACGTTTGGTGGCTAGAGAAGCGCAAAGCCCCAGTGTTGCTGCGCCTGTGAAAGCGCTTCCAAGGAAGGGTGCTGGCTAGCAACAGCTTTCAGTGCTGGCACTTTTCATCTCTGAGCAATTGCTCGACGTTTGCAATTTCTCAGCTCGTCTCTACGAGACGGAGAGATAGTGACCGTGACGTTTGGTGGCTAGAGAAGCGCAAAGCCCCAGTGTTGCTGCGCCTGTGAAAGCGCTTCCAAGGAAGGGTGCTGGCTAGCAACAGCTTTCAGTGCTGGCTCTTTTCATCTCTGATCAATTTGTCGACCTTTGCAATCTCTCAACTGAGCTCTCTTTAGAGTGCGCGAGAGGATGAGCAGAAGATTAGGTGGCTAGAGAAGCACAGAGCCCCAGTGTTCTTAGGGCTACAAAAGCGCTTCCAAGGAAGGGTGCTGGCTAGCAACACCTTTCAGTGCTGGCTCTTTTCATCTCTGAGCAATTGCTCGACGTTTGCAATTTCTCACCTGAGCTCTCTTTAGACTGCGCAAGAGGATGAGCAGAAGAGTAGGTGGCTAGAGAAGCACAGAGCCCCAGTGTTCTTAGGGCCTACAAAAGCGCTTCCAAGGAAGGGTGCTGGCTAGCAACAGCTTTCAGTGCTGGCACTTTTCATCTCTGAGCAATTGCTCGACGTTTGCAATTTCTCAACTCGTGTCTACGAGACGGAAAGAGAATGACCGTGACGTTTGGTGGCTATAGAAGCGCAAAGCCCCAGTGTTGCTGCGCCTGTGAAAGCGCTTCCAAGGAAGGGTGCTGGCTAGCAACAGCTTTCAGTGTTGGCACTTTTCATCTCTGAGCAATTGCTCGACCTTTGCAATCTCTCACCTGAGCTCTCTTTAGACTGCGCGAGAGCATGAGCAGAAGATTAGATGGCTAGAGAAGCCCAGAGCCCCAGTGTTCTAAGGCCTACAAAAGCGCTTCCAAGGAAGGGTGCTGGCTAGCAACAGCTTTCAGTGCTGGCTCTTTTCATCTCTGAGCAATTGCTCGACGTTTGCAATCTCTCACCTGAGCTCTCTT
This sequence comes from Sarcoramphus papa, assembly GCA_037962945.1. Lineage (NCBI taxonomy): Eukaryota > Metazoa > Chordata > Aves > Accipitriformes > Cathartidae > Sarcoramphus > Sarcoramphus papa. Next base: position 98,800,838 of record CM075586.1, read on the forward strand.
TAGACTGCGCGAGAGGATGAGCAGAAGATTAGATGGCTAGAGAAACCCAGAGCCCCAGTGTTCTCAGGGCTACAAAAGCGCTTCCAAGGAAGGGTGCTGGCTAGCAACAGCTTTCAGTGCTGGCACTTCTCATCTCTGAGCAATTGCTCGACGTTTGCAATTTCTCACCTGAGCTCTCTTTAGACTGCGCGAGAGGATGAGCAGAAGATTAGGTGGCTAGAGAAGCCCAGAGCCCCAGTGTTCTAAGGCCTACAAAAGCGCTTCCAAGGAAGGGTGCTGGCTAGCAACAGCTTTCAGTGCTGGCACTTTTCATCTCTGAGCAATTGCTCGACGTTTGCAATTTCTCACCTGAGCTCTCTTTAGACTGCGCGAGAGGATGAGCAGAAGATTAGGTGGCTAGAGAAACCCAGAGCCCCAGTGTTCTCAGGGCTACAAAAGCGCTTCCAAGGAAGGGTGCTGGCTAGCAACAGCTTTCAGTGCTGGCACTTCTCATCTCTGAGCAATTGCTCGACGTTTGCAATTTCTCACCTGAGCTCTCTTTAGACTGCGCGAGAGGATGAGCAGAAGATTAGGTGGCTAGAGAAGCCCAGAGCCCCAGTGTTCTTAGGGCTACAAAAGCGCTTCCAAGGAAGGGTGCTGGCTAGCAACAGCTTTCAGTGCTGGCACTTTTCATCTCTGAGCAATTGCTCGACGTTTGCAATTTCTCACCTGAGCTCTCTTTAGAGTGCGCGAGAGGATGAGCAGAAGATTAGGTGGCTAGAGAAGCCCAGAGCCCCAGTGTTCTTAGGGCTACAAAAGCGCTTCCAAGGAAGGGTGCTGGCTAGCAACAGCTTTCAGTGCTGGCACTTTTCATCTCTGAGCAATTGCTCGACGTTTGCAATTTCTCAGCTCGTCTCTACGAGACACAGAGATAGTGACCGTGACGTTTCGTGTCTAGAGAAGCGCAAAGCCCCAGTGTTGCTGCGCCTGTGAAAGCGCTTCCAAGGAAGGGTGCTGGCTAGCAACAGCTTTCAGTGCTGGCACTTTTCATCTCTGAGCAATTGCTCGACGTTTGCAATCTCTCACCTGAGCTCTCTTTAGACTGCGCGAGAGCATGAGCAGAAGATTAGGTGGCTAGAGAAGCCCAGAGCCCCAGTGTTCTTAGGCCTACAAAAGCGCTTCCAAGGAAGGGTGCTGGCTAGCAACAGCTTTCAGTGCTGGCTCTTTTCATCTCTGAGCAATTGCTCGACGTTTGCAATCTCTCACCTGAGCTCTCTTTAGACTGCGCGAGAGGATGAGCAGAAGATTAGATGGCTAGAGAAGCCCAGAGCCCCAGTGTTCTTAGGGCTACAAAAGCGCTTCCAAGGAAGGGGGCTGGCTAGCAACAGCTTTCAGTGCTGGCACTTTTCATCTCTGAGCAATTGCTCGACGTTTGCAATTTCTCACCTGAGCTCTCTTTAGACTGCACGAGAGGATGAGCAGAAGATTAGGTGGCTAGAGAAGCCCAGAGCCCCAGTGTTCTTAGGCCTACAAAAGCGCTTCCAAGGAAGGGTGCTGGCTAGCAACAGCTTCCAGTGCTGGCACTTTTCATCTCTGAGCAATTGCTCGACGTTTGCAATTTCTCAGCTCGTGTCTACGAGGTGGAGAGATAGTGACCATGACGTTTGGTGGCTATAGAAGCGCAAAGCCCCAGTGTTGCTGTGCCTGTGAAAGCGCTTCCAAGGAAGGGTGCTGGCTAGCAAAAGCTTTCAGTGCTGGCACTTTTCATCTCTGAGCAATTGCTCGACGTTTGCAATTTCTCAACTCGTGTCTACGAGACGGAAAGAAAATGACTGTGATATTTGGTGGCTAGAGAAGCGCAAAGCCCCAGTGTTGCTGCGCCTGTGAAAGCGCTTCCAAGGAAGGGTGCTGGCTAGTAACAGCTTTCAGTGCTGGCTCTTTTCATCTCTGAGCAATTGCTCGACGTTTGCAGTTTCTCACCTGAGCTCTCTTTAGACTGCGCGAGAGGATGAGCAGAAGATGAGGTGGCTAGAGAAGCCCAGAGCCCCAGTGTTCTTAGGCCTACAAAAGCGCTTCCAAGGAACGGTGCTGGCTAGCAACAGCTTTCAGTGCTGGCACTTTTCATCTCTGAGCAATTGCTCGACGTTTGCAATTTCTCAACTCGTGTCTACGAGACGGAAAGAGAATGACCGTGACGTTTGGTGGCTAGAGAAGCGCAAAGCCCCAGTGTTGCTGCGCCTGTGAAAGCGCTTCCAAGGAAGGGTGCTGGCTAGCAACAGCTTTCAGTGCTGGCACTTTTCCTCTCTGAGCAATTGCTCGACGTTTGCAATTTCTCACCTGAGCTCTCTTTAGACTGCGCGAGAGGATGAGCAGAAGATTAGGTGGCTAGAGAAGCCCAGAGCCCCAGTGTTCTAAGGGCTACAAAAGCGCTTCCAAGGAAGGGTGTTGGCTAGCAACAGCTTTCAGTGCTGGCACTTCTCATCTCTGAGCAATTGCTCAACGTTTGCAATTTCTCACCTGATCTCTCTTTAGAGTGCGCGAGAGGATGAGCAGAAGATTAGGTGCCTAGAGAAGCCCAAAGCCCCAGTGTTCTTAGGCCTACAAAAGCGCTTCCAAGGAAGGGTGCTGGCTAGCAAGAGCTTTCAGTGCTGGCACTTTTCATCTCTGAGCAATTGCTCGACCTTTGCAATCTCTCACCTGAGCTCTCTTTAGACTGCGCGAGAGCATGAGCAGAAGATTAGGTGGCTAGAGAAGCCCAGAGCCCCAGTGTTCTGAGGGCTACAAAAGCGCTTCCAAGGAAGGGTGCTGGCTAGCAACAGCTTTCAGTGCTGGCTCTTTTCATCTCTGAGAAATTGCTGGACGTTTGCAATCTCTCACCTGAGCTCTCTTTAGACTGCGCGAGAGGATGAGCAGAAGATTAGATGGCTAGAGAAGCCCAGAGCCCCAGTGTTCTTAGGCCTACAAAAGCGCTTCCAAGGAAGGGTGCTGGCTAGCAACAGCTTTCAGTGCTGGCACTTTTCATCTCTGAGCAATTGCTCGACGTTTGCAATTTCTCACCTGAGCTCTCTTTAGACTGCACGAGAGGATGAGCAGAAGATTAGGTGGCTAGAGAAGCCCAGAGCCCCAGTGTTCTTAGGGCCTACAAAAGCGCTTCCAAGGAAGGGTGCTGGCTAGCAACAGCTTTCAGTGCTGGCACTTTTCATCTCTGAGCAATTGCTCGACGTTTGCAATTTCTCAGCTCCTGTCTACGAGACAGAGAGATAGTGACCGTGACGTTTGGTGGCTAGAGAAGCGCAAAGCCCCAGTGTTGCTGCGCCTGTGAAAGCGCTTCCAAGGAAGGGTGCTGGCTAGCAACAGCTTTCAGTGCTGGCACTTTTCATCTCTGAGCAATTGCTCGACGTTTGCAATTTCTCAACTCGTGTCTACGAGACGGAAAGAGAATGACTGTGATGTTTGGTGGGTAGAGAAGCGCAAAGCCCCAGTGTTGCTGCGCCTGTGAAAGCGCTTCCAAGGAAGGGTGCTGGCTAGCAAGAGCTTTCAGTGCTGGCACTTTTCATCTCTGATCAATTGCTCGACCTTTGCAATTTCTCACCTGAGCTGTCTTTAGAGTGCGCGAGAGGATGAGCAGAAGATTAGGTGGCTAGAGAAGCCCAGAGCCCCAGTGTTCTTAGGCCTACAAAAGCGCTTCCAAGGAAGGGTGCTGGCTAGCAACAGCTTTCAGTGCTGGCACTTCTCATCTCTGAGCAATTGCTCGACGTTTGCAATTTCTCAGCTCGTCTCTACGAGACACAGAGATAGTGACCGTGACGTTTGGTGGCTAGAGAAGCGCAAAGCCCCAGTGTTGCTGCGCCTGTGAAAGCGCTTCCAAGGAAGGGTGCTGGCTAGCAACAGCTTTCAGTGTTGGCACTTTTCATCTCTGAGCAATTGCTCGACCTTTGCAATCTCTCACCTGAGCTCTCTTTAGACTGCGCGGGAGCATGAGCAGAAGATTAGGTGGCTAGAGAAGCCCAGAGCCCCAGTGTTCTTAGGGCTACAAAAGCGCTTCCAAGGAAGGGGGCTGGCTAGCAACAGCTTTCAGTGCTGGCACTTTTCATCTCTGAGCAATTGCTCGACGTTTGCAATTTCTCAGCTCGTGTCTACGAGATGGAGAGATAGTGACCCTGAGATTTGGTGGCTAGAGAAGTGCAAAGCCCTAGTGTTGCTGCGCCTGTGAAAGCGCTTCCAAGGAAGGGTGCTGGCTAGCAACAGCTTTCAGTGCTGGCTCTTTTCATCTCTGATCAATTTGTCGACCTTTGCAATCTCTCACCTGAGCTCTCTTTAGACTGCGCGAGAGGATGAGCAGAAGATTAGGTGGCTAGAGAAGCCCAGAGCCCCAGTGTTCTAAGGCCTACAAAAGCGCTTCCAAGGAAGGGTGCTGGCTAGCAACAGCTTTCAGTGCTGGCACTTTTCATCTCTGAGAAATTTTTCGACGTTTGCAATTTCTCACCTGAGCTCTCTTTAGACTGCGCGAGAGGATGAGCAGAAGATTAGGTGGCTAGAGAAGCCCAGAGCCCCAGTGTTCTTAGGCCTACAAAAGCGCTTCCAAGGAAGGGTGCTGGCTAGCAACAGCTTTCAGCGCTGGCACTTTTCATCTCTGAGCAATTGCTCGACGTTTGCAATTTCTCACCTGAGCTCTCTTTAGACTGCGCGAGAGGATGAGCAGAAGATTAGGTGGCTAGAGAAGCCCAGAGCCCCACTGTTCTTAGGGCTACAAAAGCGCTTCCAAGGAACGGTGCTGGCTAGCAACAGCTTTCAGTGCTGGCACTTTTCATCTCTGAGCAATTGCTCGATGTTTGCAATTTCTCACCTGAGCTCTCTTTAGACTGCGCGAGAGGATGAGCAGAAGATTAGGTGGCTAGAGAAGCCCAGAGCCCCAGTGTTCTTAGGCCTACAAAAGCGCTTCCAAGGAACGGTGCTGGCTAGCAACAGCTTTCAGTGCTGGCACTTTTCATCTCTGAGCAATTGCTCGACGTTTGCAATTTGTCAACTCGTCTCTACGAGATGGAGAGATAGTGACCGTGACGTTTGGTGGCTAGAGAAGCGCAAAGCCCCAGTGTTGCTGCGCCTGTGAAAGCGCTTCCAAGGAAGGGTGCTGGCTAGCAACAGCTTTCAGTGCTGGCACTTTTCATCTCTGAGCAATTGCTCGACGTTTGCAATTTCTCACCTGAGCTCTCTTTAGACTGCGCGAGAGGATGAGCAGAAGATTAGGTGGCTAGAGAAGCCCAGAGCCCCAATGTTCTTAGGGCTACAAAAGCGCTTCCAAGGAAGGGTGCTGTCTAGCAACAGCTTTCAGTGCCGGCACTTTTCATCTCTGAGCAATTGCTCGACGTTTGCAATTTCTCACCTGAGCTCTCTTTAGACTGCGCGAGAGGATGAGCAGAAGATGAGGTGGCTAGAGAAGCCCAGAGCCCCACTGTTCTTAGGCCTACAAAAGCGCTTCCAAGGAAGGGTGCTGGCTAGCAACAGCTTTCAGTGCTGGCTCTTTTCATCTCTGAGCAATTGCTGGACGTTTGCAATCTCTCACCTGAGCTCTCTTTAGACTGCGTGAGAGGATGAGCAGAAGATTAGGTGGCTAGAGAAGCCCAGAGCCCCAGTGTTCTTTGGGCTACAAAAGCGCTTCCAAGGAAGGGTGCTGGCTAGCAACAGCTTTCAGTGCTGGCACTTTTCATCTCTGAGAAATTTTTGGACGTTTGCAATTTCTCACCTGAGCTCTCTTTCGACTGCGCGAGAGGATGAGCAGAAGATTAGATGGCTAGAGAAGCCCAGAGCCCCAGTGTTCTTAGGCCTACAATAGCGCTTCCAAGGAAGGGTGCTGGCTAGCAACAGCTTTCAGTGCTGGCACTTTTCATCTCTGAGCAATTGCTCGACGTTTGCAATTTCTCAACTCGTGTCTACGACATGGAAAGAGAAAGACCGTGACGTTTGGTGGCTAGAGAAGCGCAAAGCCCCAGTGTTTCTGTGCCTGTGAAAGCGCTTCCAAGGAAGGGTGCTGGCTAGCAACAGCTTTCAGTGCTGGCACTTTTCATCTCTGAGCAATTGCTCGACGTTTGCAATTTCTCACCTGACCTCTCTTTAGAGTGCGCGAGAGGATGAGCAGAAGATTAGGTGGCTAGAGAAGCCCAGAGCCCCAGTGTTCTCAGGGCTACAAAAGCGCTTCCAAGGAAGGGTGCTGGCTAGCAACAGCTTTCAGTGCTGGCACTTTTCATCTCTGAGCAATTGCTCGACGTTTGCAATTTGTCAACTCGTGTCTACGAGATGGAGAGATAGTGACCCTGAGATTTGGTGGCTAGAGAAGCGCAAAGCCCCAGTGTTGCTGCGCCTGTGAAAGCGCTTCCAAGGAAGGGTGCTGGCTAGCAACAGCTTTCAGTGCTGGCACTTTTCATCTCTGAGCAATTGCTGGACATTTGCAATTTCTCACCTGAGCTCTCTTTAGACTGCGCGAGAGGATGAGCAGAAGATTAGGTGGCTAGAGAAGCCCAGAGCCCCAGTGTTCTAAGGCCTACAAAAGCACTTCCAAGGAAGGGTGCTGGCTAGCAACAGCTTTCAGTGCTGGCACTTTTCATCTCTGAGCAATTGCTCGACCTTTGCAATCTCTCACCTGAGCTCTCTTTAGACTGCGCGAGAGGATGAGCAGAAGATTAGGTGGCTAGAGAAGCCCAGAGCCCCAGTGTTCTTAGGGCTACAAAAGCGCTTCCAAGGAAGGGTGCTGGCTAGCAACAGCTTTCAGTGCTGGCTCTTTTCATCTCTGAGCAATTGCTCGACGTTTGCAATTTCTCACCTGAGCTCTCTTTAGACTGCGCGAGAGGATGAGCAGAAGATTAGGTGGCTAGAGAAGCCCAGAGCCCCAGTGTTCTCAGGGCTACAAAAGCGCTTCCAAGGAAGGGTGCTGGCTAGCAACAGCTTTCAGTGCTGGCACTTCTCATCTCTGAGCAATTGCTGGACGTTTGCAATTTCTCACCTGAGCTCTCTTTAGACTGCGCGAGAGGATGAGCAGAAGATTAGGTGGCTAGAGAAGCCCAGAGCCCCAGTGTTCTTAGGCCTACAAAAGCGCTTCCAAGGAAGGGTGCTGGCTAGCAACAGCTTTCAGTGCTGGCTCTTTTCATCTCTGATCAATTGCTGGACGTTTGCAATCTCTCACCTGAGCTCTCTTTAGACTGCGCGAGAGGATGAGCAGAAGATTAGGTGGCTAGAGAAGCCCAGAGCCCCACTGTTCTTAGGCCTACAATAGCGCTTCCAAGGAAGGGTGCTGGCTAGCAACAGCTTTCAGTGCTGGCACTTTTCATCTCTGAGCAATTGCTCGATGTTTGCAATCTCTCACCTGAGCTCTCTTTAGACTGCGCGAGAGGATAAGCAGAAGAATAGGTGGCTAGAGAAGCCCAGAGCCCCAGTGTTCTGAGGGCTACAAAAGCGCTTCCAAGGAAGGGTGCTGGCTAGCAACAGCTTTCAGTGCTGGCACTTTTCATCTCTGAGCAATTGCTCGACGTTTGCAATTTCTCACCTGAGCTCTCTTTAGACTGCGCGAGAGGATAAGCAGAAGATTAGGTGGCTAGAGAAGCCCAGAGCCCCAGTGTTCTGAGGGCTACAAAAGCGCTTCCAAGGAAGGGTGCTGGCTAGCAACAGCTTTCAGTGCTGGCACTTTTCATCTCTGAGCAATTGCTCGACGTTTGCAATTTGTCAACTCGTCTCTACGAGATGGAGAGACAGTGACCGTGACGTTTGGTGGCTAGAGAAGCGCAAAGCCCCAGTGTTGCTGCGCCTGTGAAAGCGCTTCCAAGGAAGGGTGCTGGCTAGCAACAGCTTTCAGTGCTGGCACTTTTCATCTCTGAGCAATTGCTCAACGTTTGCAATTTCTCACCTGAGCTCTCTTTAGACTGCGCGAGAGGATGAGCAGAAGATTAGGTGGCTAGAGAAGCCCAGAGCCCCAATGTTCTTAGGGCTACAAAAGCGCTTCCAAGGAAGGGTCCTGGCTAGCAACAGCTTTCAGTGCCGGCACTTTTCATCTCTGAGCAATTGCTCGACGTTTGCAATTTCTCACCTGAGCTCTCTTTAGACTGCGCGAGAGGATGAGCAGAAGATTAGGTGGCTAGAGAAGCCCAGAGCCCCACTGTTCTTAGGCCTACAAAAGCGCTTCCAAGGAACGGTGCTGGCTAGCAACAGCTTTCAGTGCTGGCTCTTTTCATCTCTGAGCAATTGCTGGACGTTTGCAATCTCTCACCTGAGCTCTCTTTAGACTGCGCGAGAGGATGAGCAGAAGATTAGGTGGCTAGAGAAGCCCAGAGCCCCAGTGTTCTTTGGGCTACAAAAGCGCTTCCAAGGAAGGGTGCTGGCTAGCAACAGCTTTCAGTGCTGGCACTTTTCATCTCTGAGCAATTGCTCGACGTTTGCAATTTCTCACCTGAGCTCTCTTTAGACTGCGCGAGAGGATGAGCAGAAGATGAGGTGGCTAGAGAAGCCCAGAGCCCCAGTGTTCTTAGGCCTACAAAAGCGCTTCCAAGGAAGGGTGCTGGCTAGCAACAGCTTTCAGTGCTGGCACTTTTCATCTCTGAGCAATTGCTCGACGTTTGCAATTTCTCAACTCGTGTCTACGAGAAGGAAAGAGAAAGACCGTGACGTTTGGTGGGTAGAGAAGCGCAAAGCCCCAGTGTTGCTGCGCCTGTGAAAGCGCTTCCAAGGAAGGGTGCTGGCTAGCAACAGCTTTCAGTGCTGGCACTTTTCATCTCTGAGCAATTGCTCGACCTTTGCAATTTCTCACCTGACCTCTCTTTAGAGTGCGCGAGAGGATGAGCAGAAGATTAGGTGGCTAGAGAAGCCCAGAGCCCCAGTGTTCTTAGGCCTACAAAAGCGCTTCCAAGGAAGGGTGCTGGCTAGCAACAGCTTTCAGTGCTGGCACTTTTCATCTCTGAGCAATTGCTCGACGTTTGCAATTTGTCAACTCGTGTCTACGAGATGGAGAGATAGTGACCCTGAGATTTGGTGGCTAGAGAAGCGCAAAGCCCCAGTGTTGCTGCGCCTGTGAAAGCGCTTCCAAGGAAGGGTGCTGGCTAGCAACAGCTTTCAGTGCTGGCACTTTTCATCTCTGAGCAATTGCTCGACCTTTGCAATCTCTCACCTGAGCTCTCTTTAGACTGCGCGAGAGGTTGAGCAGAAGATTAGGTGGCTAGAGAAGCCCAGAGCCCCAGTCTTCTTAGGGCTACAAAAGCGCTTCCAAGGAAGGGTGCTGGCTAGCAACAGCTTTCAGTGCTGGCTCTTTTCATCTCTGAGCAATTGCTCGACGTTTGCAATTTCTCACCTGAGCTCTCTTTAGACTGCGCGAGAGGATGAGCAGAAGATTAGGTGGCTAGAGAAGCCCAGAGCCCCAGTGTTCTCAGGGCTACAAAAGCGCTTCCAAGGAAGGGTGCTGGCTAGCAACAGCTTTCAGTGCTGCCACTTCTCATCTCTGAGCAATTGCTGGACATTTGCAATTTCTCACCTGAGCTCTCTTTAGAGAGCGCGAGAGGATGAGCAGAAGATTAGGTGGCTAGAGAAGCCCAGAGCCCCAGTGTTCTTAGGGCTACAAAAGCGCTTCCAAGGAAGGGTGCTGGCTAGCAACAGCTTTCAGTGCTGGCACTTTTCATCTCTGAGCAATTGCTCGACGTTTGCAATTTCTCACCTGAGCTCTCTTTAGACTGCGCGAGAGGATGAGCAGAAGATTAGGTGGCTAGAGAAGCCCAGAGCCCCAGTGTTCTTAGGGCTACAAAAGCGCTTCCAAGGAAGGGTGCTGGCTAGCAACAGCTTTCAGTGCTGGCACTTTTCATCTCTGAGCAATTGCTCGACGTTTGCAATTTCTCAACTCGTGTCTACGAGACAGAGAGATAGTGACCGTGATGTTTGGTGGCTAGAGAAGCGCAAAGCCCCAGTGTTGCTGCGCCTGTGAAAGCGCTTCCAAGGAAGGGTGCTGGCTAGCCACAGCTTTCAGTGTTGGCACTTTTCATCTCTGTGCAATTGCTCGATGTTTGCAATCTCTCACCTGAGCTCTCTTTAGACTGCACAAGAGGATGAGCAGAAGATTAGGTGGCTAGAGAAGCCCAGAGCCCCAGTGTTCTTAGGGCTACAAAAGCGCTTCCAAGGAAGGGTGCTGGCTAGCAACAGCTTTCAGTGCTGGCACTTTTCATCTCTGAGCAATTGCTCGACGTTTGCAATCTCTCACCTGAGCTCTCTTTAGACTGCGCGAGAGGATGAGCAGAAGATTAGGTGGCTAGAGAAGCCCAGAGCCCCAGTGTTCTTAGGCCTACAAAAGCGCTTCCAAGGAAGGGTGCTGGCTAGCAACAGCTTTCAGTGCTGGCACTTTTCATCTCTGAGCAATTGCTCGACGTTTGCAATTTCTCAACTCGTGTCTACGAGATAGAGAGATAGTGACCATGACGTTTGGTGGCTAGAGAAGCGCAAAGCCCCAGTGTTGCTGCGCCTGTGAAAGCGCTTCCAAGGAAGGGTGCTGGCTAGCAACAGCTTTCAGTGCTGGCACTTTTCATCTCTGAGCAATTGCTCGATGTTTGCAATTTCTCACCTGAGCTCTCTTTAGAGTGCGCGAGAGGATGAGCAGAAGATTACGTGGCTAGAGAAGCCCAGAGCCCCAGTGTTCTAAGGCCTACAAGAGCGCTTCCAAGGAAGGGTGCTGGCTAGCAACAGCTTTCAGTGCTGGCACTTTTCATCTCTGAGAAATTTTTCGACGTTTGCAATTTCTCACCTGAGCTCTCTTTAGACTGCGCGAGAGGATGAGCAGAAGATTAGGTGGCTAGAGAAGCCCAGAGCCCCAGTGTTCTTAGGCCTACAAAAGCACTTCCAAGGAAGGGTGCTGGCTAGCAACAGCTTTCAGTGCTGGCACTTTTCATCTCTGAGCAATTGCTCGACGTTTGCAATTTCTCAGCTCGTGTCTACGAGAAGGAAAGAGAATGACCGTGACGTTTGGTGGCTAGAGAAGCGCAAAGCCCCAGTGTTGCTGCGCCTGTGAAAGCGCTTCCAAGGAAGGGTGCTGGCTAGCAACAGCTTTCAGTGCTGGCACTTTTCATCTCTGAGCAATTGCTCGACGTTTGCAATTTCTCACCTGAGCTCTCTTTAGACTGCGCGAGAGGATGAGCAGAAGATTAGGTGGCTAGAGAAGCCCAGAGCCCCAGTGTTCTTAGGGCTACAAAAGCGCTTCCAAGGAAGGGTGCTGGCTAGCAACAGCTTTCAGTGCTGGCTCTTTTCATCTCTGATCAATTGCTGGACGTTTGCAATCTCTCACCTGAGCTCTCTTTAGACTGCGCGAGAGGATGAGCAGAAGATTAGGTGGCTAGAGAAGCCCAGAGCCCCAGTGTTCTTAGGCCTACAAAAGCGCTTCCAAGGAACGGTGCTGGCTAGCAACAGCTTTCAGTGCTGGCACTTTTCATCTCTGAGCAATTGCTCGACGTTTGCAATTTGTCAACTCGTCTCTACGAGATGGAGAGATAGTGACCGTGACGTTTGGTGGCTAGAGAAGCGCAAAGCCCCAGTGTTGCTGCGCCTGTGAAAGCGCTTCCAAGGAAGGGTGCTGGCTAGCAACAGCTTTCAGTGCTGGCACTTTTCATCTCTGAGCAATTGCTCGACGTTTGCAATTTCTCACCTGAGCTCTCTTTAGACTGCGCGAGAGGATGAGCAGAAGATTAGGTGGCTAGAGAAGCCCAGAGCCCCAATGTTCTTAGGGCTACAAAAGCGCTTCCAAGGAAGGGTGCTGTCTAGCAACAGCTTTCAGTGCCGGCACTTTTCATCTCTGAGCAATTGCTCGACGTTTGCAATTTCTCACCTGAGCTCTCTTTAGACTGCGCGAGAGGATGAGCAGAAGATGAGGTGGCTAGAGAAGCCCAGAGCCCCACTGTTCTTAGGCCTACAAAAGCGCTTCCAAGGAAGGGTGCTGGCTAGCAACAGCTTTCAGTGCTGGCTCTTTTCATCTCTGAGCAATTGCTGGACGTTTGCAATCTCTCACCTGAGCTCTCTTTAGACTGCGTGAGAGGATGAGCAGAAGATTAGGTGGCTAGAGAAGCCCAGAGCCCCAGTGTTCTTTGGGCTACAAAAGCGCTTCCAAGGAAGGGTGCTGGCTAGCAACAGCTTTCAGTGCTGGCACTTTTCATCTCTGAGAAATTTTTGGACGTTTGCAATTTCTCACCTGAGCTCTCTTTCGACTGCGCGAGAGGATGAGCAGAAGATTAGATGGCTAGAGAAGCCCAGAGCCCCAGTGTTCTTAGGCCTACAATAGCGCTTCCAAGGAAGGGTGCTGGCTAGCAACAGCTTTCAGTGCTGGCACTTTTCATCTCTGAGCAATTGCTCGACGTTTGCAATTTCTCAACTCGTGTCTACGACATGGAAAGAGAAAGACCGTGACGTTTGGTGGCTAGAGAAGCGCAAAGCCCCAGTGTTTCTGTGCCTGTGAAAGCGCTTCCAAGGAAGGGTGCTGGCTAGCAACAGCTTTCAGTGCTGGCACTTTTCATCTCTGAGCAATTGCTCGACGTTTGCAATTTCTCACCTGACCTCTCTTTAGAGTGCGCGAGAGGATGAGCAGAAGATTAGGTGGCTAGAGAAGCCCAGAGCCCCAGTGTTCTCAGGGCTACAAAAGCGCTTCCAAGGAAGGGTGCTGGCTAGCAACAGCTTTCAGTGCTGGCACTTTTCATCTCTGAGCAATTGCTCGACGTTTGCAATTTGTCAACTCGTGTCTACGAGATGGAGAGATAGTGACCCTGAGATTTGGTGGCTAGAGAAGCGCAAAGCCCCAGTGTTGCTGCGCCTGTGAAAGCGCTTCCAAGGAAGGGTGCTGGCTAGCAACAGCTTTCAGTGCTGGCACTTTTCATCTCTGAGCAATTGCTGGACATTTGCAATTTCTCACCTGAGCTCTCTTTAGACTGCGCGAGAGGATGAGCAGAAGATTAGGTGGCTAGAGAAGCCCAGAGCCCCAGTGTTCTAAGGCCTACAAAAGCACTTCCAAGGAAGGGTGCTGGCTAGCAACAGCTTTCAGTGCTGGCACTTTTCATCTCTGAGCAATTGCTCGACCTTTGCAATCTCTCACCTGAGCTCTCTTTAGACTGCGCGAGAGGATGAGCAGAAGATTAGGTGGCTAGAGAAGCCCAGAGCCCCAGTGTTCTTAGGGCTACAAAAGCGCTTCCAAGGAAGGGTGCTGGCTAGCAACAGCTTTCAGTGCTGGCTCTTTTCATCTCTGAGCAATTGCTCGACGTTTGCAATTTCTCACCTGAGCTCTCTTTAGACTGCGCGAGAGGATGAGCAGAAGATTAGGTGGCTAGAGAAGCCCAGAGCCCCAGTGTTCTCAGGGCTACAAAAGCGCTTCCAAGGAAGGGTGCTGGCTAGCAACAGCTTTCAGTGCTGGCACTTCTCATCTCTGAGCAATTGCTGGACGTTTGCAATTTCTCACCTGAGCTCTCTTTAGACTGCGCGAGAGGATGAGCAGAAGATTAGGTGGCTAGAGAAGCCCAGAGCCCCAGTGTTCTTAGGCCTACAAAAGCGCTTCCAAGGAAGGGTGCTGGCTAGCAACAGCTTTCAGTGCTGGCTCTTTTCATCTCTGATCAATTGCTGGACGTTTGCAATCTCTCACCTGAGCTCTCTTTAGACTGCGCGAGAGGATGAGCAGAAGATTAGGTGGCTAGAGAAGCCCAGAGCCCCACTGTTCTTAGGCCTACAATAGCGCTTCCAAGGAAGGGTGCTGGCTAGCAACAGCTTTCAGTGCTGGCACTTTTCATCTCTGAGCAATTGCTCGATGTTTGCAATCTCTCACCTGAGCTCTCTTTAGACTGCGCGAGAGGATAAGCAGAAGAATAGGTGGCTAGAGAAGCCCAGAGCCCCAGTGTTCTGAGGGCTACAAAAGCGCTTCCAAGGAAGGGTGCTGGCTAGCAACAGCTTTCAGTGCTGGCACTTTTCATCTCTGAGCAATTGCTCGACGTTTGCAATTTCTCACCTGAGCTCTCTTTAGACTGCGCGAGAGGATAAGCAGAAGATTAGGTGGCTAGAGAAGCCCAGAGCCCCAGTGTTCTGAGGGCTACAAAAGCGCTTCCAAGGAAGGGTGCTGGCTAGCAACAGCTTTCAGTGCTGGCACTTTTCATCTCTGAGCAATTGCTCGACGTTTGCAATTTGTCAACTCGTCTCTACGAGATGGAGAGACAGTGACCGTGACGTTTGGTGGCTAGAGAAGCGCAAAGCCCCAGTGTTGCTGCGCCTGTGAAAGCGCTTCCAAGGAAGGGTGCTGGCTAGCAACAGCTTTCAGTGCTGGCACTTTTCATCTCTGAGCAATTGCTCAACGTTTGCAATTTCTCACCTGAGCTCTCTTTAGACTGCGCGAGAGGATGAGCAGAAGATTAGGTGGCTAGAGAAGCCCAGAGCCCCAATGTTCTTAGGGCTACAAAAGCGCTTCCAAGGAAGGGTCCTGGCTAGCAACAGCTTTCAGTGCCGGCACTTTTCATCTCTGAGCAATTGCTCGACGTTTGCAATTTCTCACCTGAGCTCTCTTTAGACTGCGCGAGAGGATGAGCAGAAGATTAGGTGGCTAGAGAAGCCCAGAGCCCCACTGTTCTTAGGCCTACAAAAGCGCTTCCAAGGAACGGTGCTGGCTAGCAACAGCTTTCAGTGCTGGCTCTTTTCATCTCTGAGCAATTGCTGGACGTTTGCAATCTCTCACCTGAGCTCTCTTTAGACTGCGCGAGAGGATGAGCAGAAGATTAGGTGGCTAGAGAAGCCCAGAGCCCCAGTGTTCTTTGGGCTACAAAAGCGCTTCCAAGGAAGGGTGCTGGCTAGCAACAGCTTTCAGTGCTGGCACTTTTCATCTCTGAGCAATTGCTCGACGTTTGCAATTTCTCACCTGAGCTCTCTTTAGACTGCGCGAGAGGATGAGCAGAAGATGAGGTGGCTAGAGAAGCCCAGAGCCCCAGTGTTCTTAGGCCTACAAAAGCGCTTCCAAGGAAGGGTGCTGGCTAGCAACAGCTTTCAGTGCTGGCACTTTTCATCTCTGAGCAATTGCTCGACGTTTGCAATTTCTCAACTCGTGTCTACGAGAAGGAAAGAGAAAGACCGTGACGTTTGGTGGGTAGAGAAGCGCAAAGCCCCAGTGTTGCTGCGCCTGTGAAAGCGCTTCCAAGGAAGGGTGCTGGCTAGCAACAGCTTTCAGTGCTGGCACTTTTCATCTCTGAGCAATTGCTCGACCTTTGCAATTTCTCACCTGACCTCTCTTTAGAGTGCGCGAGAGGATGAGCAGAAGATTAGGTGGCTAGAGAAGCCCAGAGCCCCAGTGTTCTTAGGCCTACAAAAGCGCTTCCAAGGAAGGGTGCTGGCTAGCAACAGCTTTCAGTGCTGGCACTTTTCATCTCTGAGCAATTGCTCGACGTTTGCAATTTGTCAACTCGTGTCTACGAGATGGAGAGATAGTGACCCTGAGATTTGGTGGCTAGAGAAGCGCAAAGCCCCAGTGTTGCTGCGCCTGTGAAAGCGCTTCCAAGGAAGGGTGCTGGCTAGCAACAGCTTTCAGTGCTGGCACTTTTCATCTCTGAGCAATTGCTCGACCTTTGCAATCTCTCACCTGAGCTCTCTTTAGACTGCGCGAGAGGTTGAGCAGAAGATTAGGTGGCTAGAGAAGCCCAGAGCCCCAGTCTTCTTAGGGCTACAAAAGCGCTTCCAAGGAAGGGTGCTGGCTAGCAACAGCTTTCAGTGCTGGCTCTTTTCATCTCTGAGCAATTGCTCGACGTTTGCAATTTCTCACCTGAGCTCTCTTTAGACTGCGCGAGAGGATGAGCAGAAGATTAGGTGGCTAGAGAAGCCCAGAGCCCCAGTGTTCTCAGGGCTACAAAAGCGCTTCCAAGGAAGGGTGCTGGCTAGCAACAGCTTTCAGTGCTGCCACTTCTCATCTCTGAGCAATTGCTGGACATTTGCAATTTCTCACCTGAGCTCTCTTTAGAGAGCGCGAGAGGATGAGCAGAAGATTAGGTGGCTAGAGAAGCCCAGAGCCCCAGTGTTCTTAGGGCTACAAAAGCGCTTCCAAGGAAGGGTGCTGGCTAGCAACAGCTTTCAGTGCTGGCACTTTTCATCTCTGAGCAATTGCTCGACGTTTGCAATTTCTCACCTGAGCTCTCTTTAGACTGCGCGAGAGGATGAGCAGAAGATTAGGTGGCTAGAGAAGCCCAGAGCCCCAGTGTTCTTAGGGCTACAAAAGCGCTTCCAAGGAAGGGTGCTGGCTAGCAACAGCTTTCAGTGCTGGCACTTTTCATCTCTGAGCAATTGCTCGACGTTTGCAATTTCTCAACTCGTGTCTACGAGACAGAGAGATAGTGACCGTGATGTTTGGTGGCTAGAGAAGCGCAAAGCCCCAGTGTTGCTGCGCCTGTGAAAGCGCTTCCAAGGAAGGGTGCTGGCTAGCCACAGCTTTCAGTGTTGGCACTTTTCATCTCTGTGCAATTGCTCGATGTTTGCAATCTCTCACCTGAGCTCTCTTTAGACTGCACAAGAGGATGAGCAGAAGATTAGGTGGCTAGAGAAGCCCAGAGCCCCAGTGTTCTTAGGGCTACAAAAGCGCTTCCAAGGAAGGGTGCTGGCTAGCAACAGCTTTCAGTGCTGGCACTTTTCATCTCTGAGCAATTGCTCGACGTTTGCAATCTCTCACCTGAGCTCTCTTTAGACTGCGCGAGAGGATGAGCAGAAGATTAGGTGGCTAGAGAAGCCCAGAGCCCCAGTGTTCTTAGGCCTACAAAAGCGCTTCCAAGGAAGGGTGCTGGCTAGCAACAGCTTTCAGTGCTGGCACTTTTCATCTCTGAGCAATTGCTCGACGTTTGCAATTTCTCAACTCGTGTCTACGAGATAGAGAGATAGTGACCATGACGTTTGGTGGCTAGAGAAGCGCAAAGCCCCAGTGTTGCTGCGCCTGTGAAAGCGCTTCCAAGGAAGGGTGCTGGCTAGCAACAGCTTTCAGTGCTGGCACTTTTCATCTCTGAGCAATTGCTCGATGTTTGCAATTTCTCACCTGAGCTCTCTTTAGAGTGCGCGAGAGGATGAGCAGAAGATTACGTGGCTAGAGAAGCCCAGAGCCCCAGTGTTCTAAGGCCTACAAGAGCGCTTCCAAGGAAGGGTGCTGGCTAGCAACAGCTTTCAGTGCTGGCACTTTTCATCTCTGAGAAATTTTTCGACGTTTGCAATTTCTCACCTGAGCTCTCTTTAGACTGCGCGAGAGGATGAGCAGAAGATTAGGTGGCTAGAGAAGCCCAGAGCCCCAGTGTTCTTAGGCCTACAAAAGCACTTCCAAGGAAGGGTGCTGGCTAGCAACAGCTTTCAGTGCTGGCACTTTTCATCTCTGAGCAATTGCTCGACGTTTGCAATTTCTCAGCTCGTGTCTACGAGAAGGAAAGAGAATGACCGTGACGTTTGGTGGCTAGAGAAGCGCAAAGCCCCAGTGTTGCTGCGCCTGTGAAAGCGCTTCCAAGGAAGGGTGCTGGCTAGCAACAGCTTTCAGTGCTGGCACTTTTCATCTCTGAGCAATTGCTCGACGTTTGCAATTTCTCACCTGAGCTCTCTTTAGACTGCGCGAGAGGATGAGCAGAAGATTAGGTGGCTAGAGAAGCCCAGAGCCCCAGTGTTCTTAGGGCTACAAAAGCGCTTCCAAGGAAGGGTGCTGGCTAGCAACAGCTTTCAGTGCTGGCTCTTTTCATCTCTGATCAATTGCTGGACGTTTGCAATCTCTCACCTGAGCTCTCTTTAGACTGCGCGAGAGGATGAGCAGAAGATTAGGTGGCTAGAGAAGCCCAGAGCCCCAGTGTTCTTTGGGCTACAAAAGCGCTTCCAAGGAAGGGTGCTGGCTAGCAACAGCTTTCAGTGCTGGCACTTTTCATCTCTGAGAAATTTTTCGACATTTGCAATTTCTCACCTGAGCTCTCTTTAGACTGCGCGAGAGGATGAGCAGAAGATTAGGTGGCTAGAGAAGCCCAGAGCCCCAGTGTTCTTAGGCCTACAAAAGCGCTTCCAAGGAAGGGTGCTGGCTAGCAACAGCTTTCAGTGCTGGCACTTTTCATCTCTGAGCAATTGCTCGACGTTTGCAATTTCTCACCTGAGCTCTCTTTAGACTGCGCGAGAGGATGAGCAGAAGATTAGGTGGCTAGAGAAGCCCAGAGCCCCACTGTTCTTAGGGCTACAAAAGCGCTTCCAAGGAACAGTGCAAGCTAGCAACAGCTTTCAGTGCTGGCACTTTTCATCTCTGAGCAATTGCTCGACGTTTGCAATTTCTCACCTGAGCTCTCTTTAGACTGCACGAGAGGATGAGCAGAAGATTAGGTGGCTAGAGAAGCCCAGAGCCCCAGTGTTCTTAGGGCTACAAAAGCGCTTCCAAGGAAGGGTACTGGCTAGCAACAGCTTTCAGTGCTGACACTTTTCATCTCTGAGCAATTGCTCGACGTTTGCAATTTCTCAGCTCGTCTCTACGAGACAGAGAGATAGTGACCGTGACGTTTGGTGGCTAGAGAAGCGCAAAGCCCCAGTCTTGCTGCGCCTGTGAAAGCGCTTCCAAGGAAGGGTGCTGGCTAGCAACAGCTTTCAGTGTTGGCACTTTTCATCTCTGAGCAATTGCTCGACGTTTGCAATCTCTCACCTGAGCTCTCTTTAGACTGCGCGAGAGGATGAGCAGAAGATTAGGTGGCTAGAGAAGCCCAGAGCCCCACTGTTCTTAGGCCTACAATAGCGCTTCCAAGGAAGGGGGCTGGCTAGCAACAGCTTTCAGTGCTGGCTCTTTTCATCTCTGAGCAATTGCTCGACGTTTGCAATCTCTCACCTGAGCTCTCTTTAGACTGCGCGAGAGGATGAGCAGAAGATTAAATGGCTAGAGAAGCCCAGAGCCCCAGTGTTCTTAGGGCTACAAAAGCGCTTCCAAGGAAGGGTGCTGGCTAGCAACAGCTTTCAGTGCTGGCACTTTTCATCTCTGAGCAATTGCTCAACGTTTGCAATCTCTCACCTGAGCTCTCTTTAGACTGCGCGAGAGGATGAGCAGAAGATTAGATGGCTAGAGAAGCCCAGAGCCCCAGTGTTCTTAGGGCTACAAAAGCGCTTCCAAGGAAGGGTGCTGGCTAGCAACAGCTTTCAGTGCTGGCACTTTTCATCTCTGAGCAATTGCTCGACGTTTGCAATCTCTCACCTGAGCTCTCTTTCGACTGCGCGAGAGGATGAGCAGAAGATTAGGTGGCTAGAGAAGCCCAGAGCCCCAGTGTTCTCAGGGCTACAAAAGCGCTTCCAAGGAAGGGTGCTGGCTAGCAACAGCTTTCAGTGCTGGCACTTTTCATCTCTGAGCAATTGCTCGACGTTTGCAATTTCTCAGCTCGTGTCTACAAGATGGAGAGATAGTGACCATGACGTTTGGTGGCTAGAGAAGCGCAAAGCCCCAGTGTTGCTGCGCCTGTGAAAGCGCTTCCAAGGAAGGGTGCTGGCTAGCAACAGCTTTCAGTGCTGGCTCTTTTCATCTCTGATCAATTGCTCGACCTTTGCAATCTCTCACCTGAGCTCTCTTTAGACTGCGCGAGAGGATGAGCAGAAGATTAGGTGGCTAGAGAAGGGCAAAGCCCCAGTGTTCTAAGGGCTACAAAAGCGCTTCCAAGGAAGGGTGCTGGCTAGCAACAGCTTTCAGTGCTGGCTCTTTTCATCTCTGAGCAATTGCTCGACGTTTGCAATCTCTCACCTGAGCTCTCTTTAGACTGCGCGAGAGGATAAGCAGAAGATTAGGTGGCTAGAGAAGCCCAGAGCCCCAGTGTTCTGAGGGCTACAAAAGCGCTTCCAAGGAAGGGTGCTGGCTAGCAACAGCTTTCAGTGCTGGCACTTTTCATCTCTGAGCAATTGCTCGACGTTTGCAATTTCTCAGCTCGTGTCTACAAGATGGAGAGATAGTGACCATGACGTTTGGTGGCTAGAGAAGCGCAAAGCCCCAGTGTTGCTGCGCCTCTGAAAGGGCTTCCAAGGAAGGGTGCTGGCTAGCAACAGCTTTCAGTGCTGGCTCTTTTCATCTCTGATCAATTGCTCGACCTTTGCAATCTCTCACCTGAGCTCTCTTTAGAGTGCGCGAGAGGATGAGCAGAAGATTAGGTGGCTAGAGAAGCCCAGAGCCCCAGTGTTCTAAGGCCTACAAAAGCGCTTCCAAGGAAGGGTGCTGGCTAGCAACAGCTTTCAGTGCTGGCACTTTTCATCTCTGAGATATTTTTCGACGTTTGCAATTTCTCACCTGAGCTCTCTTTAGACTGCGCGAGAGGATGAGCAGAAGATTAGGTGGCTAGAGAAGCCCAGAGCCCCAGTGTTCTTAGGCCTACAAAAGCGCTTCCAAGGAACGGTGCTGGCTAGCAACAGCTTTCAGTGCTGGCACTTTTCATCTCTGAGCAATTGCTCGACGTTTGCAATTTCTCAACTCGTGTCTATGAGACGGAAAGAGAATGACCGTGACGTTTGGTGGGTAGAGAAGCGCAAAGCCCCAGTGTTGCTGTGCCTGTGAAAGCGCTTCCAAGGAAGGGTGCTGGCTAGCAACAGCTTTCAGTGCTGGCTCTTTTCATCTCTGAGCAATTGCTCGACGTTTGCAATCTCTCACCTGAGCTCTCTTTAGACTGCACGAGAGGATGAGCAGAAGATTAGGTGGCTAGAGAAGCCTAGAGCCCCAGTGTTCTTTGGGCTACAAAAGCGCTTCCAAGGAACGGTGCTGGCTAGCAACAGCTTTCAGTGCTGGCACTTTTCATCTCTGAGCAATTGCTCGACATTTGCAATTTCTCAGCTCGTCTCTACGAGACAGAGAGATAGTGACCGTGACGTTTGGTGGCTAGAGAAGCGCAAAGCCCCAGTGTTGCTGCGCCTGTGAAAGCGCTTCCAAGGAAGGGTGCTGGCTAGCAACAGCTTTCAGTGTTGGCACTTTTCATCTCTGAGCAATTGCTCGACGTTTGCAATCTCTCACCTGAGCTCTCTTTAGACTGCGCGAGAGCATGAGCAGAAGATTAGGTGGCTAGAGAAGCCCAGAGCCCCACTGTTCTTAGGCCTACAATAGCGCTTCCAAGGAAGGGGGCTGGCTAGCAACAGCTTTCAGTGCTGGCTCTTTTCATCTCTGAGCAATTGCTCGACGTTTGCAATCTCTCACCTGAGCTCTCTTTAGACTGCGCGAGAGGATGAGCAGAAGATTAGATGGCTAGAGAAGCCCAGAGCCCCAGTGTTCTTAGGGCTACAAAAGCGCTTCCAAGGAAGGGTGCTGGCTAGCAACAGCTTTCAGTGCTGGCTCTTTTCATCTCTGAGCAATTGCTCGACGTTTGCAATCTCTCACCTGAGCTCTCTTTAGACTGCGCGAGAGGATGAGCAGAAGATTAGGTGGCTAGAGAAGCCCAGAGCCCCACTGTTCTTAGGCCTACAATAGCGCTTCCAAGGAAGGGGGCTGGCTAGCAACAGCTTTCAGTGCTGGCTCTTTTCATCTCTGAGCAATTGCTCGACGTTTGCAATCTCTCACCTGAGCTCTCTTTAGACTGCGCGAGAGGATGAGCAGAAGATTAGATGGCTAGAGAAGCCCAGAGCCCCAGTGTTCTTAGGGCTACAAAAGCGCTTCCAAGGAAGGGTGCTGGCTAGCAACAGCTTTCAGTGCTGGCTCTTTTCATCTCTGAGCAATTGCTCGACGTTTGCAATCTCTCAACTGAGCTCTCTTTAGACTGCGCGAGAGGATGAGCAGAAGATTAGGTGGCTAGAGAAGCCCAGAGCCCCAGTGGTCTTAGGCCTACAAAAGCGCTTCCAAGGAAGGGTGCTGGCTAGCAACAGCTTTCAGTGCTGGCACTTTTCATCTCTGAGCAATTGCTCGACGTTTGCAATCTCTCACCTGAGCTCTCTTTAGACTGCGCGAGAGCATGAGCAGAAGATTAGGTGGCTAGAGAAGCCCAGAGCCCCAGTGTTCTCAGGGCTACAAAAGCGCTTCCAAGGAAGGGTGCTGGCTAGCAAGAGCTTTCAGTGCTGGCACTTTTCATCTCTGAGCAATTGCTCGACGTTTGCAATTTCTCAGCTCCTGTCTACGAGACAGAGAGATAGTGACCGTGACGTTTGGTGGCTAGAGAAGCGCAAAGCCCCAGTGTTGCTGCGCCTGTGAAAGCGCTTCCAAGGAAGGGTGCTGGCTAGCAACAGCTTTCAGTGCTGGCTCTTTTCATCTCTGATCAATTGCTCGACCTTTGCAATCTCTCACCTGAGCTCTCTTTAGACTGCGCGAGAGGATGAGCAGAAGATTAGGTGGCTAGAGAAGGGCAAAGCCCCAGTGTTCTAAGGGCTACAAAAGCGCTTCCAAGGAAGGGTGCTGGCTAGCAACAGCTTTCAGTGCTGGCTCTTTTCATCTCTGAGCAATTGCTCGACGTTTGCAATCTCTCACCTGAGCTCTCTTTAGACTGCGCGAGAGGATAAGCAGAAGATTAGGTGGCTAGAGAAGCCCAGAGCCCCAGTGTTCTGAGGGCTACAAAAGCGCTTCCAAGGAAGGGTGCTGGCTAGCAACAGCTTTCAGTGCTGGCACTTTTCATCTCTGAGCAATTGCTCGACGTTTGCAATTTCTCAGCTCGTGTCTACAAGATGGAGAGATAGTGACCATGACGTTTGGTGGCTAGAGAAGCGCAAAGCCCCAGTGTTGCTGCGCCTGTGAAAGCGCTTCCAAGGAAGGGTGCTGGCTAGCAACAGCTTTCAGTGCTGGCTCTTTTCATCTCTGATCAATTGCTCGACCTTTGCAATCTCTCACCTGAGCTCTCTTTAGAGTGCGCGAGAGGATGAGCAGAAGATTAGGTGGCTAGAGAAGCCCAGAGCCCCAGTGTTCTAAGGCCTACAAAAGCGCTTCCAAGGAAGGGTGCTGGCTAGCAACAGCTTTCAGTGCTGGCGCTATTCATCTCTGAGAAATATTTCGACGTTTGCAATTTCTCACCTGAGCTCTCTTTAGACTGCGCGAGAGGATGAGCAGAAGATTAGGTGGCTAGAGAAGCCCAGAGCCCCAGTGTTCTTAGGCCTACAAAAGCGCTTCCAAGGAACGGTGCTGGCTAGCAACAGCTTTCAGTGCTGGCACTTTTCATCTCTGAGCAATTGCTCGACGTTTGCAATTTCTCAACTCGTGTCTATGAGACGGAAAGAGAATGACCGTGACGTTTGGTGGGTAGAGAAGCGCAAAGCCCCAGTGTTGCTGTGCCTGTGAAAGCGCTTCCAAGGAAGGGTGCTGGCTAGCAACAGCTTTCAGTGCTGGCTCTTTTCATCTCTGATCAATTGCTGGACGTTTGCAATCTCTCACCTGAGCTCTCTTTAGACTGCACGAGAGGATGAGCAGAAGATTAGGTGGCTAGAGAAGCCTAGAGCCCCAGTGTTCTTAGGGCTACAAAAGCGCTTCCAAGGAAGGGTGCTGGCTAGCAACAGCTTTCAGTGCTGGCACTTTTCATCTCTGAGCAATTGCTCGACATTTGCAATTTCTCAGCTCGTCTCTACGAGACAGAGAGATAGTGACCGTGACGTTTGGTGGCTAGAGAAGCGCAAAGCCCCAGTGTTGCTGCGCCTGTGAAAGCGCTTCCAAGGAAGGGTGCTGGCTAGCAACAGCTTTCAGTGTTGGCACTTTTCATCTCTGAGCAATTGCTCGACGTTTGCAATCTCTCACCTGAGCTCTCTTTAGACTGCGCGAGAGCATGAGCAGAAGATTAGGTGGCTAGAGAAGCCCAGAGCCCCACTGTTCTTAGGCCTACAATAGCGCTTCCAAGGAAGGGGGCTGGCTAGCAACAGCTTTCAGTGCTGGCTCTTTTCATCTCTGAGCAATTGCTCGACGTTTGCAATCTCTCACCTGAGCTCTCTTTAGACTGCGCGAGAGGATGAGCAGAAGATTAGATGGCTAGAGAAGCCCAGAGCCCCAGTGTTCTTAGGGCTACAAAAGCGCTTCCAAGGAAGGGTGCTGGCTAGCAACAGCTTTCAGTGCTGGCACTTTTCATCTCTGAGCAATTGCTCAACGTTTGCAATCTCTCACCTGAGCTCTCTTTAGACTGCGCGAGAGGATGAGCAGAAGATTAGATGGCTAGAGAAGCCCAGAGCCCCAGTGATCTTAGGGCTACAAAAGCGCTTCCAAGGAAGGGTGCTGGCTAGCAACAGCTTTCAGTGCTGGCACTTTTCATCTCTGAGCAATTGCTGGACGTTTGCAATCTCTCACCTGAGCTCTCTTTAGACTGCGCGAGAGCATGAGCAGAAGATTAGGTGGCTAGAGAAGCCCAGAGCCCCAGTGTTCTCAGGGCTACAAAAGCGCTTCCAAGGAAGGGTGCTGGCTAGCAACAGCTTTCAGTGCTGGCACTTTTCATCTCTGAGCAATTGCTCGACGTTTGCAATTTCTCAGCTCGTGTCTACAAGATGGAGAGATAGTGACCATGACGTTTGGTGGCTAGAGAAGCGCAAAGCCCCAGTGTTGCTGCGCCTGTGAAAGCGCTTCCAAGGAAGGGTGCTGGCTAGCAACAGCTTTCAGTGCTGGCTCTTTTCATCTCTGATCAATTGCTCGACCTTTGCAATCTCTCACCTGAGCTCTCTTTAGACTGCGCGAGAGGATGAGCAGAAGATTAGGTGGCTAGAGAAGGGCAAAGCCCCAGTGTTCTAAGGGCTACAAAAGCGCTTCCAAGGAAGGGTGCTGGCTAGCAACAGCTTTCAGTGCTGGCTCTTTTCATCTCTGAGCAATTGCTGGACGTTTGCAATCTCTCACCTGAGCTCTCTTTAGACTGCGCGAGAGGATAAGCAGAAGATTAGGTGGCTAGAGAAGCCCAGAGCCCCAGTGTTCTTAGGGCTACAAAAGCGCTTCCAAGGAAGGGTGCTGGCTAGCAACAGCTTTCAGTGCTGGCACTTTTCATCTCTGAGCAATTGCTCGACGTTTGCAATTTCTCAGCTCGTGTCTACAAGATGGAGAGATAGTGACCATGACGTTTGGTGGCTAGAGAAGCGCAAAGCCCCAGTGTTGCTGCGCCTGTGAAAGCGCTTCCAAGGAAGGGTGCTGGCTAGCAACAGCTTTCAGTGCTGGCTCTTTTCATCTCTGATCAATTGCTCGACCTTTGCAATCTCTCACCTGAGCTCTCTTTAGAGTGCGCGAGAGGATGAGCAGAAGATTAGGTGGCTAGAGAAGGGCAAAGCCCCAGTGTTCTAAGGCCTACAAAAGCGCTTCCAAGGAAGGGTGCTGGCTAGCAACAGCTTTCAGTGCTGGCGCTATTCATCTCTGAGAAATATTTCGACGTTTGCAATTTCTCACCTGAGCTCTCTTTAGACTGCGCGAGAGGATGAGCAGAAGATTAGGTGGCTAGAGAAGCCCAGAGCCCCAGTGTTCTTAGGCCTACAAAAGCGCTTCCAAGGAAGGGTGCTGGCTAGCAACAGCTTTCAGTGCTGGCACTTTTCATCTCTGAGCAATTGCTCGACGTTTGCAATTTCTCAGCTCGTGTCTATGAGACGGAAAGAGAATGACCGTGACGTTTGGTGGGTAGAGAAGCGCAAAGCCCCAGTGTTGCTGTGCCTGTGAAAGCGCTTCCAAGGAAGGGTGCTGGCTAGCAACAGCTTTCAGTGCTGGCTCTTTTCATCTCTGATCAATTGCTGGACGTTTGCAATCTCTCACCTGAGCTCTCTTTAGAGTGCGCGAGAGGATGAGCAGAAGATTAGGTGGCTAGAGAAGCCCAGAGCCCCGCTGTTCTTAGGGCTACAAAAGCGCTTCCAAGGAAGGGTGCTGGCTAGCAACAGCTTTCAGTGCTGGCACTTTTCATCTCGGAGCAATTGCTCGACGTTTGCAATTTCTCAGCTCGTCTCTACGAGACAGAGAGATAGTGACCGTGACGTTTGGTGGCTAGAGAAGCGCAAAGCCCCAGTCTTGCTGCGCCTGTGAAAGCGCTTCCAAGGAAGGGTGCTGGCTAGCAACAGCTTTCAGTGTTGGCACTTTTCATCTCTGAGCAATTGCTCGACGTTTGCAATCTCTCACCTGAGCTCTCTTTAGACTGCGCGAGAGGATGAGCAGAAGATTAGGTGGCTAGAGAAGCCCAGAGCCCCACTGTTCTTAGGCCTACAATAGCGCTTCCAAGGAAGGGGGCTGGCTAGCAACAGCTTTCAGTGCTGTCTCTTTTCATCTCTGAGCAATTGCTCGACGTTTGCAATCTCTCACCTGAGCTCTCTTTAGACTGCGCGAGAGGATGAGCAGAAGATTAGATGGCTAGAGAAGCCCAGAGCCCCAGTGTTCTTAGGGCTACAAAAGCGCTTCCAAGGAAGGGTGCTGGCTAGCAACAGCTTTCAGTGCTGGCACTTTTCATCTCTGAGCAATTGCTCAACGTTTGCAATCTCTCACCTGAGCTCTCTTTAGACTGCGCGAGAGGATGAGCAGAAGATTAGGTGGCTAGAGAAGCCCAGAGCCCCAGTGTTCTTAGGGCTACAAAAGCGCTTCCAAGGAAGGGTGCTGGCTAGCAACAGCTTTCAGTGCTGGCACTTTTCATCTCTGAGCAATTGCTCGACGTTTGCAATCTCTCACCTGAGCTCTCTTTAGACTGCGCGAGAGCATGAGCAGAATATTAGGTGGCTAGAGAAGCCCAGAGCCCCAGTGTTCTCAGGGCTACAAAAGCGCTTCCAAGGAAGGGTGCTGGCTAGCAACAGCTTTCAGTGCTGGCACTTTTCATCTCTGAGCAATTGCTCGACGTTTGCAATTTCTCAGCTCGTGTCTACAAGATGGAGAGATAGTGACCATGACGTTTGGTGGGTAGAGAAGCGCAAAGCCCCAGTGTTGCTGCGCCTGTGAAAGCGCTTCCAAGGAAGGGTGCTGGCTAGCAACAGCTTTCAGTGCTGGCTCTTTTCATCTCTGATCAATTGCTCGACCTTTGCAATCTCTCACCTGAGCTCTCTTTAGAGTGCGCGAGAGGATGAGCAGAAGATTAGGTGGCTAGAGAAGGGCAAAGCCCCAGTGTTCTAAGGGCTACAAAAGCGCTTCCAAGGAAGGGTGCTGGCTAGCAACAGCTTTCAGTGCTGGCTCTTTTCATCTCTGAGCAATTGCTCGACGTTTGCAATCTCTCACCTGAGCTCTCTTTAGACTGCGCGAGAGGATAAGCAGAAGATTAGGTGGCTAGAGAAGCCCAGAGCCCCAGTGTTCTTAGGGCTACAAAAGCGCTTCCAAGGAAGGGTGCTGGCTAGCAACAGCTTTCAGTGCTGGCACTTTTCATCTCTGAGCAATTGCTCGACGTTTGCAATTTCTCAGCTCGTGTCTACAAGATGGAGAGATAGTGACCATGACGTTTGGTGGCTAGAGAAGCGCAAAGCCCCAGTGTTGCTGCGCCTCTGAAAGGGCTTCCAAGGAAGGGTGCTGGCTAGCAACAGCTTTCAGTGCTGGCTCTTTTCATCTCTGATCAATTGCTCGACCTTTGCAATCTCTCACCTGAGCTCTCTTTAGAGTGCGCGAGAGGATGAGCAGAAGATTAGGTGGCTAGAGAAGCCCAGAGCCCCGCTGTTCTTAGGGCTACAAAAGCGCTTCCAAGGAAGGGTGCTGGCTAGCAACAGCTTTCAGTGCTGGCACTTTTCATCTCTGAGATATTTTTCGACGTTTGCAATTTCTCACCTGAGCTCTCTTTAGACTGCGCGAGAGGATGAGCAGAAGATTAGGTGGCTAGAGAAGCCCAGAGCCCCAGTGTTCTTAGGCCTACAAAAGCGCTTCCAAGGAACGGTGCTGGCTAGCAACAGCTTTCAGTGCTGGCACTTTTCATCTCTGAGCAATTGCTCGACGTTTGCAATTTCTCAACTCGTGTCTATGAGACGGAAAGAGAATGACCGTGACGTTTGGTGGGTAGAGAAGCGCAAAGCCCCAGTGTTGCTGTGCCTGTGAAAGCGCTTCCAAGGAAGGGTGCTGGCTAGCAACAGCTTTCAGTGCTGGCTCTTTTCATCTCTGATCAATTGCTGGACGTTTGCAATCTCTCACCTGAGCTCTCTTTAGACTGCACGAGAGGATGAGCAGAAGATTAGGTGGCTAGAGAAGCCTAGAGCCCCAGTGTTCTTTGGGCTACAAAAGCGCTTCCAAGGAACGGTGCTGGCTAGCAACAGCTTTCAGTGCTGGCACTTTTCATCTCTGAGCAATTGCTCGACATTTGCAATTTCTCAGCTCGTCTCTACGAGACAGAGAGATAGTGACCGTGACGTTTGGTGGCTAGAGAAGCGCAAAGCCCCAGTGTTGCTGCGCCTGTGAAAGCGCTTCCAAGGAAGGGTGCTGGCTAGCAACAGCTTTCAGTGTTGGCACTTTTCATCTCTGAGCAATTGCTCGACGTTTGCAATCTCTCACCTGAGCTCTCTTTAGACTGCGCGAGAGCATGAGCAGAAGATGAGGTGGCTAGAGAAGCCCAGAGCCCCACTGTTCTTAGGCCTACAATAGCGCTTCCAAGGAAGGGGGCTGGCTAGCAACAGCTTTCAGTGCTGGCTCTTTTCATCTCTGAGCAATTGCTCGACGTTTGCAATCTCTCACCTGAGCTCTCTTTAGACTGCGCGAGAGGATGAGCAGAAGATTAGATGGCTAGAGAAGCCCAGAGCCCCAGTGTTCTTAGGGCTACAAAAGCGCTTCCAAGGAAGGGGGCTGGCTAGCAACAGCTTTCAGTGCTGGCTCTTTTCATCTCTGAGCAATTGCTCGACGTTTGCAATCTCTCACCTGAGCTCTCTTTAGACTGCGCGAGAGGATGAGCAGAAGATTAGGTGGCTAGAGAAGCCCAGAGCCCCAGTGATCTTAGGGCTACAAAAGCGCTTCCAAGGAAGGGTGCTGGCTAGCAACAGCTTTCAGTGCTGGCACTTTTCATCTCTGAGCAATTGCTCGACGTTTGCAATCTCTCACCTGAGCTCTCTTTAGACTGCGCGAGAGCATGAGCAGAAGATTAGGTGGCTAGAGAAGCCCAGAGCCCCAGTGTTCTCAGGGCTACAAAAGCGCTTCCAAGGAAGGGTGCTGGCTAGCAACAGCTTTCAGTGCTGGCACTTTTCATCTCTGAGCAATTGCTCGACGTTTGCAATTTCTCAGCTCGTGTCTACAAGATGGAGAGATAGTGACCATGACGTTTGGTGGCTAGAGAAGCGCAAAGCCCCAGTGTTGCTGCGCCTGTGAAAGCGCTTCCAAGGAAGGGTGCTGGCTAGCAACAGCTTTCAGTGCTGGCTCTTTTCATCTCTGATCAATTGCTCGACCTTTGCAATCTCTCACCTGAGCTCTCTTTAGACTGCGCGAGAGGATGAGCAGAAGATTAGGTGGCTAGAGAAGGGCAAAGCCCCAGTGTTCTAAGGGCTACAAAAGCGCTTCCAAGGAAGGGTGCTGGCTAGCAACAGCTTTCAGTGCTGGCTCTTTTCATCTCTGAGCAATTGCTCGACGTTTGCAATCTCTCACCTGAGCTCTCTTTAGACTGCGCGAGAGGATAAGCAGAAGATTAGGTGGCTAGAGAAGCCCAGAGCCCCAGTGTTCTGAGGGCTACAAAAGCGCTTCCAAGGAAGGGTGCTGGCTAGCAACAGCTTTCAGTGCTGGCACTTTTCATCTCTGAGCAATTGCTCGACGTTTGCAATTTCTCAGCTCGTGTCTACAAGATGGAGAGATAGTGACCATGACGTTTGGTGGCTAGAGAAGCGCAAAGCCCCAGTGTTGCTGCGCCTGTGAAAGCGCTTCCAAGGAAGGGTGCTGGCTAGCAACAGCTTTCAGTGCTGGCTCTTTTCATCTCTGATCAATTGCTCGACCTTTGCAATCTCTCACCTGAGCTCTCTTTAGAGTGCGCGAGAGGATGAGCAGAAGATTAGGTGGCTAGTGAAGCCCAGAGCCCCAGTGTTCTAAGGCCTACAAAAGCGCTTCCAAGGAAGGGTGCTGGCTAGCAACAGCTTTCAGTGCTGGCGCTATTCATCTCTGAGAAATATTTCGACGTTTGCAATTTCTCACCTGAGCTCTCTTTAGACTGCGCGAGAGGATGAGCAGAAGATGAGGTGGCTAGAGAAGCCCAGAGCCCCAGTGTTCTTAGGCCTACAAAAGCGCTTCCAAGGAACGGTGCTGGCTAGCAACAGCTTTCAGTGCTGGCACTTTTCATCTCTGAGCAATTGCTCGACGTTTGCAATTTCTCAACTCGTGTCTATGAGACGGAAAGAGAATGACCGTGACGTTTGGTGGGTAGAGAAGCGCAAAGCCCCAGTGTTGCTGTGCCTGTGAAAGCGCTTCCAAGGAAGGGTGCTGGCTAGCAACAGCTTTCAGTGCTGGCTCTTTTCATCTCTGATCAATTGCTGGACGTTTGCAATCTCTCACCTGAGCTCTCTTTAGACTGCACGAGAGGATGAGCAGAAGATTAGGTGGCTAGAGAAGCCTAGAGCCCCAGTGTTCTAAGGGCTACAAAAGCGCTTCCAAGGAAGGGTGCTGGCTAGCAACAGCTTTCAGTGCTGGCACTTTTCATCTCTGAGCAATTGCTCGACATTTGCAATTTCTCAGCTCGTCTCTACGAGACAGAGAGATAGTGACCGTGACGTTTGGTGGCTAGAGAAGCGCAAAGCCCCAGTGTTGCTGCGCCTGTGAAAGCGCTTCCAAGGAAGGGTGCTGGCTAGCAACAGCTTTCAGTGTTGGCACTTTTCATCTCTGAGCAATTGCTCGACGTTTGCAATCTCTCACCTGAGCTCTCTTTAGACTGCGCGAGAGCATGAGCAGAAGATTAGGTGGCTAGAGAAGCCCAGAGCCCCACTGTTCTTAGGCCTACAATAGCGCTTCCAAGGAAGGGGGCTGGCTAGCAACAGCTTTCAGTGTTGGCTCTTTTCATCTCTGATCAATTGCTCGACCTTTGCAATCTCTCACCTGAGCTCTCTTTAGAGTGCGCGAGAGGATGAGCAGAAGATTAGGTGGCTAGAGAAGCCCAGAGCCCCAGTGTTCTAAGGCCTACAAAAGCGCTTCCAAGGAAGGGTGCTGGCTAGCAACAGCTTTCAGTGCTGGCGCTATTCATCTCTGAGAAATATTTCGACGTTTGCAATTTCTCACCTGAGCTCTCTTTAGACTGCGCGAGAGGATGAGCAGAAGATTAGGTGGCTAGAGAAGCCCAGAGCCCCAGTGTTCTTAGGCCTACAAAAGCGCTTCCAAGGAACGGTGCTGGCTAGCCACAGCTTTCAGTGCTGGCACTTTTCATCTCTGAGCAATTGCTCGACGTTTGCAATTTCTCAGCTCGTGTCTATGAGACGGAAAGAGAATGACCGTGACGTTTGGTGGGTAGAGAAGCGCAAAGCCCCAGTGTTGCTGTGCCTGTGAAAGCGCTTCCAAGGAAGGGTGCTGGCTAGCAACAGCTTTCAGTGCTGGCTCTTTTCATCTCTGATCAATTGCTGGACGTTTGCAATCTCTCACCTGAGCTCTCTTTAGAGTGCGCGAGAGGATGAGCAGAAGATTAGGTGGCTAGAGAAGCCCAGAGCCCCGCTGTTCTTAGGGCTACAAAAGCGCTTCCAAGGAAGGGTGCTGGCTAGCCACAGCTTTCAGTGCTGGCACTTTTCATCTCTGAGCAATTGCTCGACGTTTGCAATTTCTCAGCTCGTCTCTACGAGACAGAGAGATAGTGACCGTGAGGTTTGGTGGCTAGAGAAGCGCAAAGCCCCAGTGTTGCTGCGCCTGTGAAAGCGCTTCCAAGGAAGGGTGCTGGCTAGCAACAGCTTTCAGTGCTGGCACTTTTCATCTCTGAGCAATTGCTCAACGTTTGCAATCTCTCACCTGAGCTCTCTTTAGACTGCGCGAGAGGATGAGCAGAAGATTAGATGGCTAGAGAAGCCCAGAGCCCCAGTGATCTTAGGGCTACAAAAGCGCTTCCAAGGAAGGGTGCTGGCTAGCAACAGCTTTCAGTGCTGGCACTTTTCATCTCTGAGCAATTGCTGGACGTTTGCAATCTCTCACCTGAGCTCTCTTTAGACTGCGCGAGAGCATGAGCAGAAGATTAGGTGGCTAGAGAAACCCAGAGCCCCAGTGTTCTCAGGGCTACAAAAGCGCT
Organism: Sarcoramphus papa; assembly: GCA_037962945.1. NCBI lineage: Eukaryota > Metazoa > Chordata > Aves > Accipitriformes > Cathartidae > Sarcoramphus > Sarcoramphus papa. The sequence continues at coordinate 98,832,814 of CM075586.1, forward strand.
TCCAAGGAAGGGTGCTGGCTAGCAACAGCTTTCAGTGCTGGCACTTTTCATCTCTGAGCAATTGCTCGACGTTTGCAATTTCTCAGCTCGTGTCTACAAGATGGAGAGATAGTGACCATGACGTTTGGTGGCTAGAGAAGCGCAAAGCCCCAGTGTTGCTGCGCCTGTGAAAGCGCTTCCAAGGAAGGGTGCTGGCTAGCAACAGCTTTCAGTGCTGGCTCTTTTCATCTCTGATCAATTGCTCGACCTTTGCAATCTCTCACCTGAGCTCTCTTTAGACTGCGCGAGAGGATGAGCAGAAGATTAGGTGGCTAGAGAAGGGCAAAGCCCCAGTGTTCTAAGGGCTACAAAAGCGCTTCCAAGGAAGGGTGCTGGCTAGCAACAGCTTTCAGTGCTGGCTCTTTTCATCTCTGAGCAATTGCTCGACGTTTGCAATCTCTCACCTGAGCTCTCTTTAGACTGCGCGAGAGGATAAGCAGAAGATTAGGTGGCTAGAGAAGCCCAGAGCCCCAGTGTTCTTAGGGCTACAAAAGCGCTTCCAAGGAAGGGTGCTGGCTAGCAACAGCTTTCAGTGCTGGCACTTTTCATCTCTGAGCAATTGCTCGACGTTTGCAATTTCTCAGCTCGTGTCTACAAGATGGAGAGATAGTGACCATGACGTTTGGTGGCTAGAGAAGCGCAAAGCCCCAGTGTTGCTGCGCCTGTGAAAGCGCTTCCAAGGAAGGGTGCTGGCTAGCAACAGCTTTCAGTGCTGGCTCTTTTCATCTCTGATCAATTGCTCGACCTTTGCAATCTCTCACCTGAGCTCTCTTTAGAGTGCGCGAGAGGATGAGCAGAAGATTAGGTGGCTAGAGAAGCCCAGAGCCCCAGTGTTCTAAGGCCTACAAAAGCGCTTCCAAGGAAGGGTGCTGGCTAGCAACAGCTTTCAGTGCTGGCGCTATTCATCTCTGAGAAATATTTCGACGTTTGCAATTTCTCACCTGAGCTCTCTTTAGACTGCGCGAGAGGATGAGCAGAAGATTAGGTGGCTAGAGAAGCCCAGAGCCCCAGTGTTCTTAGGGCTACAAAAGCGCTTCCAAGGAAGGGTGCTGGCTAGCAACAGCTTTCAGTGCTGGCACTTTTCATCTCTGAGCAATTGCTCGACGTTTGCAATTTCTCACCTGAGCTCTCTTTAGACTGCGCGAGAGGATGAGCAGAAGATTAGGTGGCTAGAGAAGCCCAGAGCCCCAGTGTTCTTAGGGCTACAAAAGCGCTTCCAAGGAAGGGTGCTGGCTAGCAACAGCTTTCAGTGCTGGCACTTTTCATCTCTGAGCAATTGCTCAACGTTTGCAATCTCTCACCTGAGCTCTCTTTAGACTGCGCGAGAGCATGAGCAGAAGATTAGGTGGCTAGAGAAGCCCAGAGCCCCAGTGTTCTCAGGGCTACAAAAGCGCTTCCAAGGAAGGGTGCTGGCTAGCAACAGCTTTCAGTGCTGGCACTTTTCATCTCTGAGCAATTGCTCGACGTTTGCAATTTCTCAGCTCTTGTCTACAAGATGGAGAGATAGTGACCATGACGTTTGGTGGCTAGAGAAGCGCAAAGCCCCAGTGTTGCTGCGCCTGTGAAAGCGCTTCCAAGGAAGGGTGCTGGCTAGCAACAGCTTTCAGTGCTGGCTCTTTTCATCTCTGATCAATTGTTCGACCTTTGCAATCTCTCACCTGAGCTCTCTTTAGACTGCGCGAGAGCATGAGCAGAAGATTAGGTGGCTAGAGAAGCCCAGAGCCCCAGTGTTCTTAGGCCTACAATAGCGCTTCCAAGGAAGGGGGCTGGCTAGCAACAGCTTTCAGTGCTGGCTCTTTTCATCTCTGATCAATTGCTGGACGTTTGCAATCTCTCACCTGAGCTCTCTTTAGAGTGCGCGAGAGGATGAGCAGAAGATTAGGTGGCTAGATAAGCCCAGAGCCCCAGTGTTCTTAGGGCTACAAAAGCGCTTCCAAGGAAGGGTGCTGGCTAGCAACAGCTTTCAGTGCTGGCGCTTTTCATCTCTGAGAAATATTTCGACGTTTGCAATTTCTCACCTGAGCTCTCTTTAGACTGCGCGAGAGGATGAGCAGAAGATTAGGTGGCTAGAGAAGCCCAGAGCCCCAGTGTTCTTAGGCCTACAAAAGCGCTTCCAAGGAACGGTGCTGGCTAGCAACAGCTTTCAGTGCTGGCACTTTTCATCTCTGAGCAATTGCTCGACGTTTGCAATTTCTCAACTCGTGTCTATGAGACGGAAAGAGAATGACCGTGACGTTTGGTGGGTAGAGAAGCGCAAAGCCCCAGTGTTGCTGTGCCTGTGAAAGCGCTTCCAAGGAAGGGTGCTGGCTAGCAACAGCTTTCAGTGCTGGCTCTTTTCATCTCTGATCAATTGCTGGACGTTTGCAATCTCTCACCTGAGCTCTCTTTAGAGTGCGCGAGAGGATGAGCAGAAGATTAGGTGGCTAGAGAAGCCCAGAGCCCCGCTGTTTGTACGGCTACAAAAGCGCTTCCAAGGAAGGGTGCTGGCTAGCCACAGCTTTCAGTGCTGGCACTTTTCATCTCTGAGCAATTGCTCGACGTTTGCAATTTCTCACCTGAGCTCTCTTTAGACTGCGCGAGAGGATGAGCAGAAGATTAGGTGGCTAGAGAAGCCCAGAGCCCCAGTGTTCTTAGGGCTACAAAAGCGCTTCCAAGGAAGGGTGCTGGCTAGCAACAGCTTTCAGTGCTGGCACTTTTCATCTCTGAGCAATTGCTCGACGTTTGCAATTTCTCACCTGAGCTCTCTTTAGACTGCGCGAGAGGATGAGCAGAAGATTAGGTGGCTAGAGAAGCCCAGAGCCCCAGTGTTCTTAGGCCTACAAAAGCGCTTCCAAGGAAGGGTGCTGGCTAGCAACAGCTTTCAGTGCTGGCACTTTTCATCTCTGAGCAATTGCTCGATGTTTGCAATTTCTCACCTGAGCTCTCTTTAGACTGCGCGAGAGGATGAGCAGAAGATTAGGTGGCTAGTGAAGCCCAGAGCCCCAGTGTTCTTAGGCCTACAAAAGCGCTTCCAAGGAACGGTGCTGGCTAGCAACAGCTTTCAGTGCTGGCACTTTTCATCTCTGAGCAATTGCTCGACGTTTGCAATTTGTCAACTCGTGTCTACGAGATGGAGAGATAGTGACCCTGAGATTTGGTGGGTAGAGAAGCGCAAAGCCCCAGTGTTGCTGCGCCTGTGAAAGCGCTTCCAAGGAAGGGTGCTGGCTAGCAAGAGCTTTCAGTGCTGGCACTTTTCATCTCTGAGCAATTGCTCGACGTTTGCAATTTCTCCCCTGAGCTCTCTTTAGACTGCGCGAGAGGATGAGCAGAAGATTAGGTGGCTAGAGAAGCCCAGAGCCCCACTGTTCTTAGGGCTACAAAAACGCTTCCAAGGAAGGGTGCTGGCTAGCAACAGCTTTCAGTGCTGGCTCTTTTAATCTCTGAGCAATTGCTCGACGTTTGCAATTTCTCACCTGAGCTCTCTTTAGACTGCGCGAGAGGATGAGCAGAAGATTAGGTGGCTAGAGAAGCCCAGAGCCCCAGTGTTCTTAGGGCTACAAAAGCGCTTCCAAGGAACGGTGCTGGCTAGCAACAGCTTTCAGTGCTGGCTCTTTTCATCTCTGATCAATTGCTGGACGTTTGCAATCTCTCACCTGAGCTCTCTTTAGACTGCGCGAGAGGATGAGCAGAAGATTAGGTGGCTAGAGAAGCCCAGAGCCCCAGTGTTCTTTGGGCTACAAAAGCGCTTCCAAGGAAGGGTGCTGGCTAGCAACAGCTTTCAGTGCTGGCACTTTTCATCTCTGAGCAATTGCTCGACGTTTGCAATTTCTCAACTCGTCTCTACGAGACAGAGAGATAGTGACCGTGACGTTTGGTGGGTAGAGAAGCGCAAAGCCCCAGTGTTGCTGCGCCTGTGAAAGCGCTTCCAAGGAAGGGAGCTGGCTAGCAACAGCTTTCAGTGCTGACACTTTTCATCTCTGAGCAATTGCTCGACGTTTGCAATTCCTCACCTGAGCTCTCTTTCGACTGCGCGAGAGGATGAGCAGAAGGTTAGGTGGCTAGAGAAGCACAGAGCCCCAGTGTTCTTAGGCCTACAAAAGCGCTTCCAAGGAAGGGTGCTGGCTAGCAACAGCTTTCAGTGCTGGCACTTTTCCTCTCTGAGCAATTGCTCGACGTTTGCAATTTCTCAACTCGTGTCTACGAGAAGGAAAGAGAATGACTGTGATGTTTGGTGGCTAGAGAAGCGCAAAGCCCCAGTGTTGCTGCGCCTGTGAAAGCGCTTCCAAGGAAGGGTGCTGGCTAGCAACAGCTTTCAGTGCTGGCACTTTTCATCTCTGAGCAATTGCTCGACGTTTGCAATTTCTCACCTGAGCTCTCTTTAGACTGCGCGAGAGGATGAGCAGAAGATTAGGTGGCTAGAGAAGCGCAAAGCCCCAGTGTTCTAAGGGCTACAAAAGCGCTTCCAAGGAAGGGTGCTGGCTAGCAACAGCTTTCAGTGCTGGCACTTTTCATCTCTGAGCAATTGCTCGACGTTTGCAATTTCTCAACTCGTGTCTACGAGACGGAAAGAGATAGTGACCGTGACGTTTGGTGGGTAGAGAAGCGCAAAGCCCCAGTGTTTCTGTGCCTGTGAAAGCGCTTCCAAGGAAGGGTGCTGGCTAGCAACAGCTTTCAGTGCTGGCACTTTTCATCTCTGATCAATTGCTCGACCTTTGCAATTTCTCACCTGAGCTCTCTTTAGAGTGCGCGAGAGGATGAGCAGAAGATTAGGTGGCTAGAGAAGCCCAGAGCCCCAGTGTTCTTAGGGCTACAAAAGCGCTTCCAAGGAAGGGTGCTTGCTAGCAACAGCTTTCAGTGCTGGCACTTTTCCTCTCTGAGCAATTGCTCGACGTTTGCAATTTCTCAACTCGTGTCTACGAGAAGGAAAGAGAATGACCGTGATGTTTGGTGGCTAGAGAAGCGCAAAGCCCCAGTGTTGCTGCGCCTGTGAAAGCGCTTCCAAGGAAGGGTGCTGGCTAGCAACAGCTTTCAGTGTTGGCACTTTTCATCTCTGAGCAATTGCTCGACGTTTGCAATCTCTCACCTGAGCTCTCTTTAGACTGCGCGAGAGCATGAGCAGAAGATTAGATGGCTAGAGAAGCCCAGAGCCCCAGTGTTCTTAGGGCTACAAAAGCGCTTCCAAGGAAGGGTGCTGGCTAGCAACAGCTTTCAGTGCTGGCTCTTTTCATCTCTGAGCAATTGCTGGACGTTTTCAATCTCTCACCTGAGCTCTCTTTAGAGTGCGCGAGAGGATGAGCAGAAGATTAGGTGGCTAGAGAAGACCAGAGCCCCAGTGTTCTCAGGGCTACAAAAGCGCTTCCAAGGAAGGGTGCTGGCTAGCAACAGCTTTCAGTGCTGGCACTTTTCATCTCTGAGCAATTGCTCGACGTTTGCAATTTCTCAGCTCGTGTCTACGAGATGGAGAGATAGTGACCGTGACGTTTGGTGGCTAGAGAAGCGCAAAGCCCCAGTGTTGCTGCGCCTGTGAAAGCGCTTCCAAGGAAGGGTGCTGGCTAGCAACAGCTTTCAGTGCTGGCACTTTTCATCTCTGATCAATTGCTCGACCTTTGCAATCTCTCACCTGAGCTCACTTTAGACTGCGCGAGAGGATGAGCAGAAGATTAGGTGGCTAGAGAAGCCCAGAGCCCCAGTGTTCTTAGGCCTACAAAAGCGCTTCCAAGGAAGGGTGCTGGCTAGCAACAGCTTTCAGTGCTGGCACTTTTCATCTCTGAGCAATTGCTCGACGTTTGCAATTTCTCACCTGAGCTCTCTTTAGACTGCGCGAGAGGATGAGCAGAAGATTAGGTGGCTAGTGAAGCCCAGAGCCCCAGTGTTCTTAGGCCTACAAAAGCGCTTCCAAGGAACGGTGCTGGCTAGCAACAGCTTTCAGTGCTGGCACTTTTCATCTCTGAGCAATTGCTCGACGTTTGCAATTTGTCAACTCGTGTCTACGAGATGGAGAGATAGTGACCCTGAGATTTGGTGGGTAGAGAAGCGCAAAGCCCCAGTGTTGCTGCGCCTGTGAAAGCGCTTCCAAGGAAGGGTGCTGGCTAGCAAGAGCTTTCAGTGCTGGCACTTTTCATCTCTGAGCAATTGCTCGACGTTTGCAATTTCTCACCTGAGCTCTCTTTAGACTGCGCGAGAGGATGAGCAGAAGATTAGGTGGCTAGAGAAGCCCAGAGCCCCACTGTTCTTAGGGCTACAAAAACGCTTCCAAGGAAGGGTGCTGGCTAGCAACAGCTTTCAGTGCTGGCTCTTTTAATCTCTGAGCAATTGCTCGACGTTTGCAATTTCTCACCTGAGCTCTCTTTAGACTGCGCGAGAGGATGAGCAGAAGATTAGGTGGCTAGAGAAGCCCAGAGCCCCAGTGTTCTTAGGGCTACAAAAGCGCTTCCAAGGAACGGTGCTGGCTAGCAACAGCTTTCAGTGCTGGCTCTTTTCATCTCTGATCAATTGCTGGACGTTTGCAATCTCTCACCTGAGCTCTCTTTAGACTGCGCGAGAGGATGAGCAGAAGATTAGGTGGCTAGAGAAGCCCAGAGCCCCAGTGTTCTTTGGGCTACAAAAGCGCTTCCAAGGAAGGGTGCTGGCTAGCAACAGCTTTCAGTGCTGGCACTTTTCATCTCTGAGCAATTGCTCGACGTTTGCAATTTCTCAACTCGTCTCTACGAGACAGAGAGATAGTGACCGTGACGTTTGGTGGGTAGAGAAGCGCAAAGCCCCAGTGTTGCTGCGCCTGTGAAAGCGCTTCCAAGGAAGGGAGCTGGCTAGCAACAGCTTTCAGTGCTGACACTTTTCATCTCTGAGCAATTGCTCGACGTTTGCAATTCCTCACCTGAGCTCTCTTTCGACTGCGCGAGAGGATGAGCAGAAGGTTAGGTGGCTAGAGAAGCACAGAGCCCCAGTGTTCTTAGGCCTACAAAAGCGCTTCCAAGGAAGGGTGCTGGCTAGCAACAGCTTTCAGTGCTGGCACTTTTCCTCTCTGAGCAATTGCTCGACGTTTGCAATTTCTCAACTCGTGTCTACGAGAAGGAAAGAGAATGACTGTGATGTTTGGTGGCTAGAGAAGCGCAAAGCCCCAGTGTTGCTGCGCCTGTGAAAGCGCTTCCAAGGAAGGGTGCTGGCTAGCAACAGCTTTCAGTGCTGGCACTTTTCATCTCTGAGCAATTGCTCGACGTTTGCAATTTCTCACCTGAGCTCTCTTTAGACTGCGCGAGAGGATGAGCAGAAGATTAGGTGGCTAGAGAAGCGCAAAGCCCCAGTGTTCTAAGGGCTACAAAAGCGCTTCCAAGGAAGGGTGCTGGCTAGCAACAGCTTTCAGTGCTGGCACTTTTCATCTCTGAGCAATTGCTCGACGTTTGCAATTTCTCAACTCGTGTCTACGAGACGGAAAGAGATAGTGACCGTGACGTTTGGTGGGTAGAGAAGCGCAAAGCCCCAGTGTTTCTGTGCCTGTGAAAGCGCTTCCAAGGAAGGGTGCTGGCTAGCAACAGCTTTCAGTGCTGGCACTTTTCATCTCTGATCAATTGCTCGACCTTTGCAATTTCTCACCTGAGCTCTCTTTAGAGTGCGCGAGAGGATGAGCAGAAGATTAGGTGGCTAGAGAAGCCCAGAGCCCCAGTGTTCTTAGGGCTACAAAAGCGCTTCCAAGGAAGGGTGCTTGCTAGCAACAGCTTTCAGTGCTGGCACTTTTCCTCTCTGAGCAATTGCTCGACGTTTGCAATTTCTCAACTCGTGTCTACGAGAAGGAAAGAGAATGACCGTGATGTTTGGTGGCTAGAGAAGCGCAAAGCCCCAGTGTTGCTGCGCCTGTGAAAGCGCTTCCAAGGAAGGGTGCTGGCTAGCAACAGCTTTCAGTGTTGGCACTTTTCATCTCTGAGCAATTGCTCGACGTTTGCAATCTCTCACCTGAGCTCTCTTTAGACTGCGCGAGAGCATGAGCAGAAGATTAGATGGCTAGAGAAGCCCAGAGCCCCAGTGTTCTTAGGGCTACAAAAGCGCTTCCAAGGAAGGGTGCTGGCTAGCAACAGCTTTCAGTGCTGGCTCTTTTCATCTCTGAGCAATTGCTGGACGTTTTCAATCTCTCACCTGAGCTCTCTTTAGAGTGCGCGAGAGGATGAGCAGAAGATTAGGTGGCTAGAGAAGACCAGAGCCCCAGTGTTCTCAGGGCTACAAAAGCGCTTCCAAGGAAGGGTGCTGGCTAGCAACAGCTTTCAGTGCTGGCACTTTTCATCTCTGAGCAATTGCTCGACGTTTGCAATTTCTCAGCTCGTGTCTACGAGATGGAGAGATAGTGACCGTGACGTTTGGTGGCTAGAGAAGCGCAAAGCCCCAGTGTTGCTGCGCCTGTGAAAGCGCTTCCAAGGAAGGGTGCTGGCTAGCAACAGCTTTCAGTGCTGGCACTTTTCATCTCTGATCAATTGCTCGACCTTTGCAATCTCTCACCTGAGCTCACTTTAGACTGCGCGAGAGGATGAGCAGAAGATTAGGTGGCTAGAGAAGCCCAGAGCCCCAGTGTTCTAAGGCCTACAAAAGCGCTTCCAAGGAAGGGTGCTGGCTAGCAACAGCTTTCAGTGCTGGCACTTTTCATCTCTGAGCAATTGCTCGACGTTTGCAATTTCTCACCTGAGCTCTCTTTAGACTGCGTGAGAGGATGAGCAGAAGATTAGGTTGCTAGAGAAGCCCAGAGCCGCAGTGATCTTAGGCCTACAAAAGCACTTCCAAGGAAGGGGGCTGGCTAGCAACAGCTTTCAGTGCTGGCACTTTTCATCTCTGAGCAATTGCTCGACGTTTGCAATTTCTCAACTCGTGTCTACGACATGGAAAGAGAAAGACCGTGAGGTTTGGTGGCTAGAGAAGCGCAAAGCCCCAGTGTTTCTGTGCCTGTGAAAGCGCTTCCAAGGAAGGGTGCTGGCTAGCAACAGCTTTCAGTGCTGGCACTTTTCATCTCTGAGCAATTGCTCGACATTTGCAATCTCTCAACTCGTGTCTACGACATGGAAAGAGAAAGACCGTGACGTTTGGTGGCTAGAGAAGCGCAAAGCCCCAGTGTTGCTGCGCCTGTGAAAGCGCTTCCAAGGAAGGGTGCTGGCTAGCAACAGCTTTCAGTGCTGGCACTTTTCATCTCTGAGCAATTGCTCGACGTTTGCAATTTCTCACCTGAGCTCTCTTTAGACTGCGCGAGAGCATGAGCAGAAGATTAGGTGGCTAGAGAAGCCCAGAGCCCCAGTGTTCTTAGGCCTACAAAAGCGCTTCCAAGGAACGGTGCTGGCTAGCAACAGCTTTCAGTGCTGGCACTTCTCCTCTCTGAGCAATTGCTCGACGTTTGCAATTTCTCAACTCGTGTCTACGAGAAGGAAAGAGAATGACTGTGATGTTTGGTGGCTAGAGAAGCGCAAAGCCCCAGTGTTGCTGCGCCTGTGAAAGCGCTTCCAAGGAAGGGTGCTGGCTAGCAACAGCTTTCAGTGCTGGCACTTTTCATCTCTGAGCAATTGCTCGACGTTTGCAATTTCTCACCTGAGCTCTCTTTAGACTGCGCGAGAGGATGAGCAGAAGATTAGGTGGCTAGAGAAGCCCAGAGCCCCAGTGTTCTAAGGCCTACAAAAGCGCTTCCAAGGAAGGGTGCTGGCTAGCAACAGCTTTCAGTGCTGGCACTTTTCATCTCTGAGCAATTGCTCGACGTTTGCAATTTCTCACCTGAGCTCTCTTTAGACTGCGCGAGAGGATGAGCAGAAGATTAGGTGGCTAGAGAAGCGCAAAGCCCCAGTGTTCTAAGGGCTACAAAAGCGCTTCCAAGGAAGGGTGCTGGCTAGCAACAGCTTTCAGTACTGGCACTTTTCATCTCTGAGCAATTGCTCGACGTTTGCAATTTCTCAGCTCGTGTCTACGAGACGGAAAGAGAAAGTGACCGTGACGTTTGGTGGCTAGAGAAGCGCAAAGCCCCAGTGTTGCTGCGCCTGTGAAAGCGCTTCCGAGGAAGCCTGCTGGCTAGCAAGAGCTTTCAGTGCTGGCACTTTACATCTCTGAGCAATTGCTCGACGTTTGCAATTTCTCACCTGAGCTCTCTTTAGAGTGCGCGAGAGGATGAGCAGAAGATTAGGTGGCTAGAGAAGCACAGAGCCCCAGTGTTCTTAGGCCTACAAGAGCATTTCCAAGGAAGGGTGCTGGCTAGCAACAGCTTTCAGTGCTGGCACTTTTCCTCTCTGAGCAATTGCTCGACCTTTGCAATTTCTCAACACGTCTCTACGAGACAGAGAGATAGTGACCGTGACGTTTGGTGGGTAGAGAAGCGCAAAGCCCCAGTGTTGCTGCGCCTGTGAAAGCGCTTCCAAGGAAGGCTGCTGGCTAGCCACAGCTTTCAGTGCTGGCACTTTTCCTCTCTGAGCAATTGCTCGACGTTTGCAATTTCTCACCTGAGCTCTCTTTAGACTGCGCGAGAGCATGAGCAGAAGATTAGGTGGCTAGAGAAGCCAAGAGCCCCAGTGTTCTTAGGCCTACAAAAGCGCTTCCAAGGAAGGGTGCTGGCTAGCAACAGCTTTCAGTGCTGGCACTTTTCATCTCTGAGCAATTGCTCGACGTTTGCAATCTCTCACCTGAGCTCTCTTTGGACTGCACGAGAGGATGAGCAGAAGATTATGTGGCTTGAGAAGCCCAGATCCGCAGTGTTCTTAGGCCTACAAAAGCGCTTCCAAGGAAGGGTGCTGGCTAGCCACAGCTTTCAGTGCTGGCACTTTTCATCTCTGAGCAATTGCTGGACGTTTGCAATCTCTCACCTGAGCTCTCTTTAGACTGCATGAGAGGATGAGCAGAAGAGTAGGTGGCTAGAGAAGCCCAGAGCCCCAGTGTTCTTAGGGCTACAAGAGCGTTTCCAAGGAAGGGTGCTGGCTAGCAACAGCTTTCAGTGCTGGCACTTTTCATCTCTGAGCAATTGCTCGACGTTTGCAATTTCTCAGCTCGTGTCTACGAGAAGGAAAGAGAATGACCGTGATGTTTGGTGGCTAGAGAAGCCCAGAGCCCCAGTGCTGCTGTGCCTGTGAAAGCGCTTCCAAGGAAGGGTGCTGGCTAGCAACAGCTTTCAGTGCTGGCGCTTTTCATCTCTGAGCAATTGCTCGATGTTTGCAATTTCTCAGCTCGTGTCTACGAGAAGGAAAGAGAATGACCGTGACGTTTGGTGGGTAGAGAAGCGCAAAGCCCCAGTGTTGCTGCGCCTGTGAAAGCGCTTCCAAGGAAGGGTGCTGGCTAGCAACAGCTTTCAGTGCTGGCACTTTTCATCTCTGAGCAATTGCTCGATGTTTGCAATTTCTCAGCTCTTATCTACGAGACGGAGGGATAGTGACCATGACGTTTGGTGGGTAGAGAAGCGCAAAGCCCCAGTGTTGCTGCGCCTGTGAAAGGGCTTCCAAGGAAGGGTGCTGGCTAGCAACAGCTTTCAGTGCTGGCACTTTTCATCTCGAAGCAATTGCTTGACATTTTGAATTTCTCAGCTCGTGTCTACGGGACGGAGAGAGAGTGACCGCGACGTTTGGTGGGTAGAGAAGCACAAAGCCCCAGTGTTGCTGCGCCTGTGAAAGCGCTTCCGAGGAAGCCTGCTGGCTAGCAACAGCTTTCAGTGCTGGCACTTTTCATCTCTGAGCAATTGCTCGACGTTTGCAATTTCTCACCTGAGCTCTCTTTCGACTGCGCGAGAGGATGAGCAGAAGATTAGGTGGCTAGAGAAGCCCAGAGCCCCACTGTTCTTAGGCCTACAAGAGCGTTTCCAATGAAGGGTGCTGGCTAGCAACAGCTTTCAGTGCTGCCACTTTTCATCTCTGAGCAATTGCTCGACGTATGCAATTTCTCAGCTCGTGTCTACGAGATGGATAGATAGTGACCGTGACGTTTGGTGGGTAGAGAAGCGCAAAGCCCCAGTGTTGCTGCGCCTGTGAAAGCGCTTCCAAGGAAGGGTGCTGGCTTGCCACAGCTTTTAGTGCTGGCACTTTTCATCTCTGAGCAATTGCTGGACGTTTGCAATCTCTCACCTGAGCTCTCTTTCGACTGCACGAGAGGATGAGCAGAAGATTAGGTGGCTAGAGAAGCCCAGAGCCCCAGTGTTCTTAGGGCTACAAGAGCGTTTCCAAGGAAGGGTGCTGGCTAGCCACAGCTTTCAGTGCTGGCACTTTTCATCTCTGAGCAATTGCTCGACGTTTGCAATTTCTGAGCTCTTATCTACGAGACGGAGAGATAGTGACCGTGACGTTTGGTGGGTAGAGAAGCGCAAAGCCCCAGTGTTGCTGCGCCTGTGAAAGCGCTTCCAAGGAAGGGTGCTGGCTAGCCACAGCTTTCAGTGCTGGCACTTTTCATCTCTGAGCAATTGCTGGACGTTTGCAATCTCTCACCTGAGCTCTTTTTAGACTGCATGAGAGGATGAGCAGAAGATTAGGTGGCTAGAGAAGCCCAGAGCCCCAGTGTTCTTAGGCCTACAAGAGCGTTTCCAAGGAAGGGTGCTGGCTAGCAACAGCTTTCAGTGCTGGCACTTTTCATCTCTGAGCAATTGCTCGACGTTTGCAATTTCTCAGCTCGTGTCTACGAGAAGGAAAGAGAATGACCGTGACGTTTGGTGGGTAGACAAGCGCAAAGCCCCAGTGTTGCTGTGCCTGTGAAAGCGCTTCCAAGGAAGGGTGCTGGCTAGCAACAGCTTTCAGTGCTGGCACTTTTCATCTCTGAGCAATTGCTCGATGTTTACAATTTCTCAGCTCGTGTCTACGAGAAGGAAAGAGAATGACCGTGACGTTTGGTGGGTAGAGAAGCGCAAAGCCCCAGTGTTGCTGCGCCTGTGCAAGCGCTTCCAAGGAAGGGTGCTGGCTAGCAACAGCTTTCAGTGCTGGCACTTTTCATCTCTGAGCAATTGCTCGACGTTTGCAATTTCTCACCTGAGCTCTCTTTAGAGTGCGCGAGAGAATGAGCAGAAGAGTAGGTGGCTAGAGAAGCCCAGAGCCCCACTGTTCTTAGGGCTACAAGAGCGCTTCCAAGGAAGGGTGCTGGCTAGCAACAGCTTTCAGTGCTGGCACTTTTCATCTCTGAGCAATTGCTCGATGTTTGCAATTTCTCAGCTCTTATCTACGAGACGGAGGGATAGTGACCGTGACGTTTGGTGGGTAGAGAAGCGCAAAGCCCCAGTGTTGCTGCGCCTGTGAAAGGGCTTCCAAGGAAGGGTGCTGGCTAGCAACAGCTTTCAGTGCTGGCACTTTTCCTCTCTGAGCAATTGCTTGACGTTTTGAATTTCTCAGCTCGTGTCTACGGGACGGAGAGAGAGTGACCGTGACGTTTGGTGGGTAGAGAAGAACAAAGCCCCAGTGTTGCTGCGCCTGTGAAAGCGCTTCCAAGGAAGGGTGCTGGCTAGCCACAGCTTTTAGTGCTGGCACTTTTCATCTCTGAGCAATTGCTCGACGTTTGCAATCTCTCACCTGAGCTCTCTTTAGACTGCACGAGAGGATGAGCAGAAGATTAGGTGGCTAGAGAAACACAGAGCCCCAGTGTTCTTAGGCCTACAAGAGCGTTTCCAAGGAAGGGTGCTGGCTAGCAACAGCTTTCAGTGCTGGCACTTTTCATCTCTGAGCAATTGCTCGATGTTTACAATTTCTCAGCTCGTGTCTACGAGAAGGAAAGAGAATGACCGTGACGTTTGGTGGCTAGAGAAGCCCAGAGCCCCAGTGCTGCTCTGCCTGTGAAAGTGCTTCCAAGGAAGGGTGCTGGCTAGCAACAGCTTTCAGTGCTGGCGCTTTTCATCTCTGAGCAATTGCTCGATGTTTACAATTTCTCAGCTCGTGTCTACGAGAAGGAAAGAGAATGACCGTGACGTTTGGTGGGTAGAGAAGCGCAAAGCCCAGTGTTGCTGCGCCTGTGAAAGCGCTTCCAAGGAAGGGTGCTGGCTAGCAACAGCTTTCAGTGCTGGCACTTTTCATCTCTGAGCAATGGCTCGACGTTTGCAATCTCTCACCTGAGCTCTCTTTAGACTGCGCGAGAGGATGAGCAGAAGATTAGGTGGCTAGAGAAGCCCAGAGCCCCAGTGTTCTTAGGCCTACAAAAGCGTTTCCAAGGAAGGGTGCTGGCTAGCAACAGCTTTCAGTGCTGGCACTTTTCATCTCTGAGCAATTGCTCGACGTTTGCAATCTCTCACCTGAGCTCTCTTTAGACTGCACGAGAGGATGAGCAGAAGATTAGGTGGCTAGAGAAGGCCAGAGCCCCACTGTTCTTAGGGCTACAAGAGCGTTTCCAAGGAAGGGTGCTGTCTAGCCACAGCTTTCAGTGCTGGCACTTTTCATCTCTGAGCAATTGCTCGATGTTTGCAATTTCTCAGCTCTTATCTACGAGACGGAGAGATAGTGACCGTGACGTTTGGTGGGTAGAGAAGCGCAAAGCCCCAGTGTTGCTGCGCCTGTGAAAGCGCTTCCAAGGAAGGGTGCTGGCTAGCAACAGCTTTCAGTGCTGGCACTTTTCATCTCTGAGCAATTGCTCGACATTTGCAATTTCTCAGCTCGTGTCTACGAGACGGAGAGATAGTGACTGTGACGTTTGGTGGCTAGAGAAGCCCAGAGCCCCAGTGTTCTTAGGGCTACAAAAGCGCTTCAAGGAAGGGTGCTGGCTAGCAACAGCTTTCAGTGCTGGCACTTTTCATCTCGAAGCAATTGCTCGACGTTTGCAATTTCTCAGCTCGTGTCTACGGGACGGAGAGATAGTGACCGTGACGTTTGGTGGGTAGAGAAGCGCAAAGCCCCAGTGTTGCTGTGCCTGTGAAAGCGCTTCCAGGAAGGGTGCTGGCTAGCAACAGCTTTCAGTGCTGGCACTTTTCATCTCTGAGCAATTGCTTGACGTTTTGAATTTCTCAGCTCGTGTCTACGGGACGGAGAGATAGTGACCGTGATGTTTGGTGGGTAGAGAAGCACAAAGCCCCAGTGTTGCTGCACCTGTGAAAGCGCTTCCAAGGAAGGGTGCTGGCTAGCAACAGCTTTCAGTGCTGGCACTTTTCATCTCTGAGCAATTGCTCGACGTTTGCAATTTCTCACCTGAGCTCTCTTTCGACTGCGCGAGAGGATGAGCAGAAGATTAGGTGGCTAGAGAAGCCCAGAGCCCCAGTGTTCTTAGGGCTACAAGAGCGTTTCCAATGAAGGGTGCTGGCTAGCAACAGCTTTCAGTGCTGCCACTTTTCATCTCTGAGCAATTGCTCGACGTATGCAATTTCTCAGCTCGTGTCTACGAGATGGATAGATAGTGACCGTGACGTTTGGTGGGTAGAGAAGCGCAAAGCCCCAGTGTTGCTGCGCCTGTGAAAGCGCTTCCAAGGAAGGGTGCTGGCTAGCCACAGCTTTTAGTGCTGGCACTTTTCATCTCTGAGCAATTGCTGGACGTTTGCAATCTCTCACCTGAGCTCTCTTTCGACTGCACGAGAGGATGAGCAGAAGATTAGGTGGCTAGAGAAGCCCAGAGCCCCAGTGTTCTTAGGGCTAAAAGAGCGTTTCCAAGGAAGGGTGCTGGCTAGCAACAGCTTTCAGTGCTGGCACTTTTCATCTCTGAGCAATTGCTCGACGTTTGCAATTTCTGAGCTCTTATCTACGAGACGGAGGGATAGTGACCGTGACGTTTGGTGTGTAGAGAAGCGCAAAGCCCCAGTGTTGCTGCGCCTGTGAAAGCGCTTCCAAGGAAGGGTGCTGGCTTGCCACAGCTTTTAGTGCTGGCACTTTTCATCTCTGAGCAATTGCTGGACGTTTGCAATCTCTCACCTGAGCTCTCTTTCGACTGCACGAGAGGATGAGCAGAAGATTAGGTGGCTAGAGAAGCCCAGAGCCCCACTGTTCTTAGGGCTACAAGAGCGTTTCCAAGGAAGGGTGCTGGCTAGCCACAGCTTTCAGTGCTGGCACTTTTCATCTCTGAGCAATTGCTCGACGTTTGCAATTTCTCAGCTCTTATCTACGAGACGGAGAGATAGTGACCGTGACGTTTGCTGGGTAGAGAAGCGCAAAGCCCCAGTGTTGCTGCGCCTGTGAAAGCGCTTCCAAGGAAGGGTGCTGGCTAGCCACAGCTTTCAGTGCTGGCACTTTTCATCTCTGAGCAATTGCTGGACGTTTGCAATCTCTCACCTGAGCTCTTTTTAGACTGCATGAGAGGATGAGCAGAAGATTAGGTGGCTAGAGAAGCCCAGAGCCCCAGTGTTCTTAGGCCTACAAGAGCGTTTCCAAGGAAGGGTGCTGGCTAGCAACAGCTTTCAGTGCTGGCACTTTTCATCTCTGAGCAATTGCTCGACGTTTGCAATTTCTCAGCTCGTGTCTACGAGAAGGAAAGAGAATGACCGTGACGTTTGGTGGGTAGACAAGCGCAAAGCCCCAGTGTTGCTGTGCCTGTGAAAGCGCTTCCAAGGAAGGGTGCTGGCTAGCAACAGCTTTCAGTGCTGGCACTTTTCATCTCTGAGCAATTGCTCGATGTTTACAATTTCTCAGCTCGTGTCTACGAGAAGGAAAGAGAATGACCGTGACGTTTGGTGGGTAGAGAAGCGCAAAGCCCCAGTGTTGCTGCGCCTGTGCAAGCGCTTCCAAGGAAGGGTGCTGGCTAGCAACAGCTTTCAGTGCTGGCACTTTTCATCTCTGAGCAATTGCTCGACGTTTGCAATCTCTCACCTGAGCTCTCTTTAGAGTGCGCGAGAGAATGAGCAGAAGAGTAGGTGGCTAGAGAAGCCCAGAGCCCCACTGTTCTTAGGGCTACAAGAGCGCTTCCAAGGAAGGGTGCTGGCTAGCAACAGCTTTCAGTGCTGGCACTTTTCATCTCTGAGCAATTGCTCGATGTTTGCAATTTCTCAGCTCTTATCTACGAGACGGAGGGATAGTGACCGTGACGTTTGGTGGGTAGAGAAGCGCAAAGCCCCAGTGTTGCTGCGCCTGTGAAAGGGCTTCCAAGGAAGGGTGCTGGCTAGCAACAGCTTTCAGTGCTGGCACTTTTCATCTCGAAGCAATTGCTTGACGTTTTGAATTTCTCAGCTCGTGTCTACGGGACGGAGAGAGAGTGACCGTGACGTTTGGTGGGTAGAGAAGAACAAAGCCCCAGTGTTGCTGCGCCTGTGAAAGCGCTTCCAAGGAAGGGTGCTGGCTAGCCACAGCTTTTAGTGCTGGCACTTTTCATCTCTGAGCAATTGCTCGACGTTTGCAATCTCTCACCTGAGCTCTCTTTAGACTGCACGAGAGGATGAGCAGAAGATTAGGTGGCTAGAGAAACACAGAGCCCCAGTGTTCTTAGGCCTACAAGAGCGTTTCCAAGGAAGGGTGCTGGCTAGCAACAGCTTTCAGTGCTGGCACTTTTCATCTCTGAGCAATTGCTCGATGTTTACAATTTCTCAGCTCGTGTCTACGAGAAGGAAAGAGAATGACCGTGACGTTTGGTGGGTAGAGAAGCCCAGAGCCCCAGTGCTGCTCTGCCTGTGAAAGTGCTTCCAAGGAAGGGTGCTGGCTAGCAACAGCTTTCAGTGCTGGCGCTTTTCATCTCTGAGCAATTGCTCGATGTTTACAATTTCTCAGCTCGTGTCTACGAGAAGGAAAGAGAATGACCGTGACGTTTGGTGGGTAGAGAAGCGCAAAGCCCAGTGTTGCTGCGCCTGTGAAAGCGCTTCCAAGGAAGGGTGCTGGCTAGCAACAGCTTTCAGTGCTGGCACTTTTCATCTCTGAGCAATGGCTCGACGTTTGCAATCTCTCACCTGAGCTCTCTTTAGACTGCGCGAGAGGATGAGCAGAAGATTAGGTGGCTAGAGAAGCCCAGAGCCCCAGTGTTCTTAGGCCTACAAAAGCGTTTCCAAGGAAGGGTGCTGGCTAGCAACAGCTTTCAGTGCTGGCACTTTTCATCTCTGAGCAATTGCTCGACGTTTGCAATCTCTCACCTGAGCTCTCTTTAGACTGCACGAGAGGATGAGCACAAGATTAGGTGGCTAGAGAAGGCCAGAGCCCCACTGTTCTTAGGGCTACAAGAGCGTTTCCAAGGAAGGGTGCTGTCTAGCCACAGCTTTCAGTGCTGGCACTTTTCATCTCTGAGCAATTGCTCGATGTTTGCAATTTCTCAGCTCTTATCTACGAGACGGAGAGATAGTGACCGTGACGTTTGGTGGGTAGAGAAGCGCAAAGCCCCAGTGTTGCTGCGCCTGTGAAAGCGCTTCCAAGGAAGGGTGCTGGCTAGCAACAGCTTTCAGTGCTGGCACTTTTCATCTCTGAGCAATTGCTCGACATTTGCAATTTCTCAGCTCGTGTCTACGAGACGGAGAGATAGTGACTGTGACGTTTGGTGGCTAGAGAAGCCCAGAGCCCCAGTGTTCTTAGGGCTACAAAAGCGCTTCAAGGAAGGGTGCTGGCTAGCAACAGCTTTCAGTGCTGGCACTTTTCATCTCGAAGCAATTGCTCGACGTTTGCAATTTCTCAGCTCGTGTCTACGGGACGGAGAGATAGTGACCGTGACGTTTGGTGGGTAGAGAAGCGCAAAGCCCCAGTGTTGCTGTGCCTGTGAAAGCGCTTCCAGGAAGGGTGCTGGCTAGCAACAGCTTTCAGTGCTGGCACTTTTCATCTCTGAGCAATTGCTTGACGTTTTGAATTTCTCAGCTCGTGTCTACGGGACGGAGAGATAGTGACCGTGATGTTTGGTGGGTAGAGAAGCACAAAGCCCCAGTGTTGCTGCACCTGTGAAAGCGCTTCCAAGGAAGGGTGCTGGCTAGCAACAGCTTTCAGTGCTGGCACTTTTCATCTCTGAGCAATTGCTCGACGTTTGCAATTTCTCACCTGAGCTCTCTTTCGACTGCGCGAGAGGATGAGCAGAAGATTAGGTGGCTAGAGAAGCCCAGAGCCCCAGTGTTCTTAGGGCTACAAGAGCGTTTCCAATGAAGGGTGCTGGCTAGCAACAGCTTTCAGTGCTGCCACTTTTCATCTCTGAGCAATTGCTCGACGTATGCAATTTCTCAGCTCGTGTCTACGAGATGGATAGATAGTGACCGTGACGTTTGGTGGGTAGAGAAGCGCAAAGCCCCAGTGTTGCTGCGCCTGTGAAAGCGCTTCCAAGGAAGGGTGCTGGCTAGCCACAGCTTTTAGTGCTGGCACTTTTCATCTCTGAGCAATTGCTGGACGTTTGCAATCTCTCACCTGAGCTCTCTTTCGACTGCACGAGAGGATGAGCAGAAGATTAGGTGGCTAGAGAAGCCCAGAGCCCCAGTGTTCTTAGGGCTACAAGAGCGTTTCCAAGGAAGGGTGCTGGCTAGCAACAGCTTTCAGTGCTGGCACTTTTCATCTCTGAGCAATTGCTCGACGTTTGCAATTTCTGAGCTCTTATCTACGAGACGGAGGGATAGTGACCGTGACGTTTGGTGTGTAGAGAAGCGCAAAGCCCCAGTGTTGCTGCGCCTGTGAAAGCGCTTCCAAGGAAGGGTGCTGGCTAGCCACAGCTTTCAGTGCTGGCACTTTTCATCTCTGAGCAATTGCTGGACGTTTGCAATCTCTCACCTGAGCTCTTTTTAGACTGCATGAGAGGATGAGCAGAAGATTAGGTGGCTAGAGAAGCCCAGAGCCCCAGTGTTCTTAGGCCTACAAGAGCGTTTCCAAGGAAGGGTGCTGGCTAGCAACAGCTTTCAGTGCTGGCACTTTTCATCTCTGAGCAATTGCTCGACGTTTGCAATTTCTCAGCTCGTGTCTACGAGAAGGAAAGAGAAAGACCGTGACGTTTGGTGGGTAGAGAAGCGCAAAGCCCCAGTGTTGCTGTGCCTGTGAAAGCGCTTCCAAGGAAGGGTGCTGGCTAGCAACAGCTTTCAGTGCTGGCACTTTTCATCTCTGAGCAATTGCTGGACGTTTGCAATCTCTCACCTGAGCTCTCTTTGGACTGCACGAGAGGATGAGCAGAAGATTAGGTGGCTAGAGAAGGCCAGAGCCCCAGTGTTCTTAGGGCTACAAGAGCGCTTCCAAGGAAGGGTGCTGGCTAGCAACAGCTTTCAGTGCTGGCACTTTTCATCTCGAAGCAATTGCTCGACGTTTGCAATCTCTCACCTGAGCTCTCTTTAGACTGCATGAGAGGATGAGCAGAAGATTAGGTGGCTAGAGAAGCCCAGAGCCCCACTGTTCTTAGGCCTACAAGAGCGTTTCCAAGGAAGGGTGCTGGCTAGCAACAGCTTTCAGTGCTGGCACTTTTCATCTCTGAGCAATTGCTCGATGTTTTCAATTTCTCAGCTCGTGTCTATGAGAAGGAAAGAGAATGACCGTGATGTTTGGTGGCTAGAGAAGCCCAGAGCCCCAGTGCTGCTCTGCCTGTGAAAGCGCTTCCAAGGAAGGGTGCTGGCTAGCAACAGCTTTCAGTGCTGGCGCTTTTCATCTCTGAGCAATTGCTCGATGTTTGCAATTTCTCAGCTCGTGTCTACGAGAAGGAAAGAGAATGACCGTGACGTTTGGTGGGTAGAGAAGCGCAAAGCCCCAGTGTTGCTGCGCCTGTGAAAGCGCTTCCAAGGAAGGGTGCTGGCTAGCAACAGCTTTCAGTGCTGGCACTTTTCATCTCTGAGCAATTGCTCGATGTTTGCAATTTCTCAGCTCTTATCTACGAGACGGAGGGATAGTGACCGTGACGTTTGGTGGGTAGAGAAGCGCAAAGCCCCAGTGTTGCTGCGCCTGTGAAAGCGCTTCCAAGGAAGGGTGCTGGCTAGCAACAGCTTTCAGTGCTGGCACTTTTCATCTCGAAGCAATTGCTTGACGTTTTGAATTTCTCAGCTCGTGTCTACGGGACGGAGAGAGAGTGACCGCGACGTTTGGTGGGTAGAGAAGCACAAAGCCCCAGTGTTGCTGCGCCTGTGAAAGCGCTTCCAAGGAAGGGTGCTGGCTAGCAACAGCTTTTAGTGCTGGCACTTTTCATCTCTGAGCAATTGCTGGACGTTTGCAATCTCTCACCTGAGCTCTCTTTCGACTGCACGAGAGGATGAGCAGAAGATTAGGTGGCTAGAGAAGCCCAGAGCCCCACTGTTCTTAGGGCTACAAGAGCGTTTCCAAGGAAGGGTGCTGGCTAGCAACAGCTTTCAGTGCTGCCACTTTTCATCTCTGAGCAATTGCTCGACGTTTGCAATTTCTGAGCTCTTATCTACGAGACGGAGAGATAGTGACCGTGACGTTTGGTGGGTAGAGAAGCGCAAAGCCCCAGTGTTGCTGCGCCTGTGAAAGCGCTTCCAAGGAAGGGTGCTGGCTAGCCACAGCTTTCAGTGCTGGCACTTTTCATCTCTGAGCAATTCCTGGACGTTTGCAATCTCTCACCTGAGCTCTTTTTAGACTGCATGAGAGGATGAGCAGAAGATTAGGTGGCTAGAGAAGCCCAGAGCCCCAGTGTTCTTAGGCCTACAAGAGCGTTTCCAAGGAAGGGTGCTGGCTAGCAACAGCTTTCAGTGCTGGCACTTTTCATCTCTGAGCAATTGCTCGACGTTTGCAATTTCTCAGCTCGTGTCTACGAGAAGGAAAGAGAATGACCGTGACGTTTGGTGGGTAGAGAAGCGCAAAGCCCCAGTGTTGCTGTGCCTGTGAAAGCGCTTCCAAGGAAGGGTGCTGGCTAGCAACAGCTTTCAGTGCTGGCACTTTTCATCTCTGAGCAATTGCTCGACGTTTGCAATCTCTCACCTGAGCTCTCTTTGGACTGCACGAGAGGATGAGCAGAAGATTAGGTGGCTAGAGAAGCCCAGAGCCCCAGTGTTCTTAGGGCTACAAAAGCGCTTCCAAGGAAGGGTGCTGGCTAGCAACAGCTTTCAGTGCTGGCACTTTTCATCTCTGAGCAATTGCTGGACGTTTGCAATCTCTCACCTGAGCTCTCTTTAGACTGCATGAGAGGATGAGCAGAAGAGTAGGTGGCTAGAGAAGCCCAGAGCCCCAGTGTTCTTAGGGCTACAAGAGCGTTTCCAAGGAAGGGTGCTGGCTAGCAACAGCTTTCAGTGCTGGCACTTTTCATCTCTGAGCAATTGCTCGATGTTTACAATTTCTCAGCTCGTGTCTATGAGAAGGAAAGAGAATGACCGTGACGTTTGGTGGGTAGAGAAGCCCAGAGCCCCAGTGCTGCTGTGCCTGTGAAAGCGCTTCCAAGGAAGGGTGCTGGCTAGCAACAGCTTTCAGTGCTGGCACTTTTCATCTCTGAGCAATTGCTCGATGTTTACAATTTCTCAGCTCGTGTCTACGAGAAGGAAAGAGAATGACCGTGACGTTTGGTGGGTAGAGAAGCGCAAAGCCCCAGTGTTGCTGCGCCTGTGAAAGCGCTTCCAAGGAAGGGTGCTGGCTAGCAACAGCTTTCAGTGCTGGCACTTTTCATCTCTGAGCAATTGCTCGACGTTTGCAATTTCTCACCTGAGCTCTCTTTAGAGTGCGCGAGAGAATGAGCAGAAGAGTAGGTGGCTAGAGAAGCCCAGAGCCCCACTGTTCTTAGGGCTACAAGAGCGCTTCCAAGGAAGGGTGCTGGCTAGCAACAGCTTTCAGTGCTGGCACTTTTCATCTCTGAGCAATTGCTCGATGTTTGCAATTTCTCAGCTCTTATCTACGAGACGGAGGGATAGTGACCGTGACGTTTGGTGGGTAGAGAAGCGCAAAGCCCCAGTGTTGCTGCGCCTGTGAAAGGGCTTCCAAGGAAGGGTGCTGGCTAGCAACAGCTTTCAGTGCTGGCACTTTTCATCTCGAAGCAATTGCTTGACGTTTTGAATTTCTCAGCTCGTGTCTACGGGACGGAGAGAGAGTGACCGCGACGTTTGGTGGGTAGAGAAGAACAAAGCCCCAGTGTTGCTGCGCCTGTGAAAGCGCTTCCAAGGAAGGGTGCTGGCTAGCCACAGCTTTTAGTGCTGGCACTTTTCATCTCTGAGCAATTGCTCGACGTTTGCAATCTCTCACCTGAGCTCTCTTTAGACTGCGCGAGAGGATGAGCAGAAGATTAGGTGGCTAGAGAAACACAGAGCCCCAGTGTTCTTAGGGCTAGAAGAGCGTTTCCAAGGAAGGGTGCTGGCTAGCAACAGCTTTCAGTGCTGGCACTTTTCATCTCTGAGCAATTGCTCGATGTTTACAATTTCTCAGCTCGTGTCTACGAGAAGGAAAGAGAATGACCGTGATGTTTGGTGGCTAGAGAAGCCCAGAGCCCCAGTGCTGCTCTGCCTGTGAAAGTGCTTCCAAGGAAGGGTGCTGGCTAGCAACAGCTTTCAGTGCTGGCGCTTTTCATCTCTGAGCAATTGCTCGATGTTTACAATTTCTCAGCTCGTGTCTACGAGAAGGAAAGAGAATGACCGTGACGTTTGGTGGGTAGAGAAGCGCAAAGCCCCACTGTTGCTGCGCCTGTGAAAGCGCTTCCAAGGAAGGGTGCTGGCTAGCAACAGCTTTCAGTGCTGGCACTTTTCATCTCTGAGCAATGGCTCGACGTTTGCAATCTCTCACCTGAGCTCTCTTTAGACTGCGCGAGAGGATGAGCAGAAGATTAGGTGGCTAGAGAAGCCCAGAGCCCCAGTGTTCTTAGGCCTACAAAAGCGTTTCCAAGGAAGGGTGCTGGCTAGCAACAGCTTTCAGTGCTGGCACTTTTCATCTCTGAGCAATTGCTCGACGTTTGCAATCTCTCACCTGAGCTCTCTTTAGACTGCACGAGAGGATGAGCACAAGATTAGGTGGCTAGAGAAGGCCAGAGCCCCACTGTTCTTAGGGCTACAAGAGCGTTTCCAAGGAAGGGTGCTGGCTAGCAACAGCTTTCAGTGCTGGCACTTTTCATCTCTGAGCAATTGCTCAACGTTTGCAATTTCTCAGCTCTTATCTACGAGACGGAGGGATAGTGACCGTGACGTTTGGTGGGTAGAGAAGCGCAAAGCCCCAGTGTTGCTGCGCCTGTGAAAGCGCTTCCAAGGAAGGGTGCTGGCTAGCAACAGCTTTCAGTGCTGGCACTTTTCATCTCTGAGCAATTGCTGGACGTTTGCAATTTCTCACCTGAGCTCTTTTTAGACTGCATGAGAGGATGAGCAGAAGAGTAGGTGGCTAGAGAAGCCCAGAGCCCCAGTGTTCTTAGGGCTACAAAAGCGCTTCCAAGGAAGGGTGCTGGCTAGCAACAGCTTTCAGTGCTGGCACTTTTCATCTCTGAGCAATTGCTCGATGTTTGCAATTTCTCAGCTCGTGTCTACGAGAAGGAAAGAGAATGACCGTGACGGTTGGTGGGTAGACAAGCGCAAAGCCCCAGTGTTGCTGTGCCTGTGAAAGCGCTTCCAAGGAAGGGTGCTGGCTAGCAACAGCTTTCAGTGCTGGCACTTTTCATCTCTGAGCAATTGCTCGACGTTTGCAATCTCTCACCTGAGCTCTCTTTGGACTGCACGAGAGGATGAGCAGAAGATTATGTGGCTAGAGAAGCCCAGATCCGCAGTGTTCTTAGGCCTACAAAAGCGCTTCCAAGGAAGGGTGCTGGCTAGCCACAGCTTTCAGTGCTGGCACTTTTCATCTCTGAGCAATTGCTGGACGTTTGCAATCTCTCACCTGAGCTCTCTTTAGACTGCATGAGAGGATGAGCAGAAGAGTAGGTGGCTAGAGAAGCCCAGAGCCCCAGTGTTCTTAGGGCTACAAGAGCGTTTCCAAGGAAGGGTGCTGGCTAGCAACAGCTTTCAGTGCTGGCACTTTTCATCTCTGAGCAATTGCTCGATGTTTACAATTTCTCAGCTCGTGTCTACGAGAAGGAAAGAGAATGACCGTGACGTTTGGTGGCTAGAGAAGCGCAAAGCCCCAGTGCTGCTGTGCCTGTGAAAGCGCTTCCAAGGAAGGGTGCTGGCTAGCAACAGCTTTCAGTGCTGGCGCTTTTCATCTCTGAGCAATTGCTCGATGTTTGCAATTTCTCAGCTCGTGTCTACGAGAAGGAAAGAGAATGACCGTGACGTTTGGTGGGTAGAGAAGCGCAAAGCCCCAGTGTTGCTGCGCCTGTGAAAGCGCTTCCAAGGAAGGGTGCTGGCTAGCAACAGCTTTCAGTGCTGGCACTTTTCATCTCTGAGCAATGGCTCGACGTTTGCAATTTCTCACCTGAGCTCTCTTTAGAGTGCGCGAGAGGATGAGCAGAAGATTAGGTGGCTAGAGAAGGCCAGAGCCCCAGTGTTCTTAGGCCTACAAAAGCGCTTCCAAGGAAGGGTGCTGGCTAGCAACAGCTTTCAGTGCTGGCACTTTTCATCTCTGAGCAATTGCTCGACGTTTGCAATTTCTCACCTGAGCTCTCTTTAGACTGCATGAGAGGATGAGCAGAAGAGTAGGTGGCTAGAGAAGCCCAGAGCCCCAGTGTTCTTAGGCCTACAAGAGCATTTCCAAGGAAGGGTGCTGGCTAGCAACAGCTTTCAGTGCTGGCACTTTTCATCTCTGAGCAATTGCTCGATGTTTGCAATTTCTCAGCTCTTATCTACGAGACGGAGGGTTAGTGACTGTGACGTTTGGTGGGTAGAGAAGCGCAAAGCCCCAGTGTTGCTGCGCCTGTGAAAGGGCTTCCAAGGAAGGGTGCTGGCTAGCAACAGCTTTCAGTGCTGGCACTTTTCATCTCGAAGCAATTGCTTGACGTTTTGAATTTCTCAGCTCGTGTCTAGGGGACGGAGAGAGAGTGACCGCGACGTTTGGCGGGTAGAGAAGCACAAAGCCCCAGTGTTGCTGCGCCTGTGAAAGCGCTTCCAAGGAAGGGTGCTGGCTAGCCACAGCTTTCAGTGCTGGCACTTTTCATCTCTGAGCAATTGCTCGACGTTTGCAATTTCTCACCTGAGCTCTCTTTCGACTGCGCGAGAGGATGAGCAGAAGATTAGGTGGCTAGAGAAGCCCAGAGCCCCAGTGTTCTTAGGCCTACAAGAGCGTTTCCAATGAAGGGTGCTGGCTAGCAACAGCTTTCAGTGCTGGCACTTTTCATCTCTGAGCAATTGCTCGACGTGTGCAATTTCTCAGCTCGTGTCTACGAGATGGATAGATAGTGACCGTGACGTTTGGTGGGTAGAGAAGCGCAAAGCCCCAGTGTTGCTGCGCCTGTGAAAGCGCTTCCAAGGAAGGGTGCTGGCTAGCCACAGCTTTTAGTGCTGGCACTTTTCATCTCTGAGCAATTGCTCGACGTTTGCAATCTCTCACCTGAGCTCTCTTTAGACTGCGCGAGAGGATGAGCAGAAGATTAGGTGGCTAGAGAAGCCCAGAGCCCCAGTGTTCTTAGGGCTAGAAGAGCGTTTCCAAGGAAGGGTGCTGGCTAGCAACAGCTTTCAGTGCTGCCACTTTTCATCTCTGAGCAATTGCTCAACGTTTGCAATTTCTCAGCTCTTATCTACGAGACGGAGAGATAGTGACCGTGACGTTTGGTGGGTAGAGAAGCGCAAAGCCCCAGTGTTGCTGCGCCTGTGAAAGCGCTTCCAAGGAAGGGTGCTGGCTAGCAACAGCTTTCAGTGCTGGCACTTTTCATCTCTGAGCAATTGCTCGACGTTTGCAATTTCTCACCTGAGCTCTTTTTAGACTGCATGAGAGGATGAGCAGAAGATTAGATGGCTAGAGAAGCCCAGAGCCCCAGTGTTCTTAGGCCTACAAAAGCGCTTCCAAGGAAGGGTGCTGGCTAGCAACAGCTTTCAGTGCTGGCACTTTTCATCTCTGAGCAATTGCTCGATGTTTGCAATTTCTCAGCTCGTGTCTACGAGAAGGAAAGAGAATGACTGTGACGTTTGGTGGGTAGACAAGCGCAAAGCCCCAGTGTTGCTGTGCCTGTGAAAGCGCTTCCAAGGAAGGGTGCTAGCTAGCAACAGCTTTCAGTGCTGGCACTTTTCATCTCTGAGCAATTGCTCGACGTTTGCAATCTCTCACCTGAGCTCTCTTTGGACTGCACGAGAGGATGAGCAGAAGATTATGTGGCTAGAGAAGGCCAGAGCCCCAGTGTTCTTAGGGCTACAAGAGCGCTTCCAAGGAAGGGTGCTGGCTAGCCACAGCTTTCAGTGCTGGCACTTTTCATCTCTGAGCAATTGCTGGACGTTTGCAATCTCTCACCTGAGCTCTCTTTAGACTGCATGAGAGGATGAGCAGAAGAGTAGGTGGCTAGAGAAGCCCAGAGCCCCAGTGTTCTTAGGGCTAGAAGAGCGTTTCCAAGGAAGGGTGCTGGCTAGCAACAGCTTTCAGTGCTGGCACTTTTCATCTCTGAGCAATTGCTCGATGTTTACAATTTCTCAGCTCGTGTCTACGAGAAGGAAAGAGAATGACCGTGACGTTTGGTGGGTAGAGAAGCGCAAAGCCCCAGTGCTGCTGTGCCTGTGAAAGCGCTTCCAAGGAAGGGTGCTGGCTAGCAACAGCTTTCAGTGCTGGCGCTTTTCATCTCTGAGCAATTGCTCGATGTTTGCAATTTCTCAGCTCGTGTCTACGAGAAGGAAAGAGAATGACCGTGACGTTTGGTGGGTAGAGAAGCGCAAAGCCCCAGTGTTGCTGCGCCTGTGAAAGCGCTTCCAAGGAAGGGTGCTGGCTAGCAACAGCTTTCAGTGCTGGCACTTTTCATCTCTGAGCAATGGCTCGACGTTTGCAATTTCTCCCCTGAGCTCTCTTTAGAGTGCGCGAGAGGATGAGCAGAAGAGTAGGTGGCTAGAGAAGCCCAGAGCCCCAGTGTTCTTAGGGCTACAAGAGCATTTCCAAGGAAGGGTGCTGGCTAGCAACAGCTTTCAGTGCTGGCACTTTTCATCTCTGAGCAATTGCTCGATGTTTGCAATTTCTCAGCTCTTATCTACGAGACGGAGAGATAGTGACCGTGACGTTTGGTGGGTAGAGAAGCGCAAAGCCCCAGTGTTGCTGCGCCTGTGAAAGGGCTTCCAAGGAAGGGTGCTGGCTAGCAACAGCTTTCAGTGCTGGCACTTTTCATCTCGAAGCAATTGCTTGACGTTTTGAATTTCTCAGCTCGTGTCTACGGGACGGAGAGAGAGTGACCGCGACGTTTGGTGGGTAGAGAAGCACAAAGCCCCAGTGTTGCTGCGCCTGTGAAAGCGCTTCCAAGGAAGGGTGCTGGCTAGCAACAGCTTTCAGTGCTGGCACTTTTCATCTCTGAGCAATTGCTCGACGTTTGCAATTTCTCACCTGAGCTCTCTTTCGACTGCGCGAGAGGATGAGCAGAAGATTAGGTGGCTAGAGAAGCCCAGAGCCCCACTGTTCTTAGGCCTACAAGAGCGTTTCCAATGAAGGGTGCTGGCTAGCAACAGCTTTCAGTGCTGCCACTTTTCATCTCTGAGCAATTGCTCGACGTATGCAATTTCTCAGCTCGTGTCTACGAGATGGATAGATAGTGACCGTGACGTTTGGTGGGTAGAGAAGCGCAAAGCCCCAGTGTTGCTGCGCCTGTGAAAGCGCTTCCAAGGAAGGGTGCTGGCTAGCCACAGCTTTTAGTGCTGGCACTTTTCATCTCTGAGCAATTGCTGGACGTTTGCAATCTCTCACCTGAGCTCTCTTTCGACTGCACGAGAGGATGAGCAGAAGATTAGGTGGCTAGAGAAGCCCAGAGCCCCAGTGTTCTTAGGGCTACAAGAGCGTTTCCAAGGAAGGGTGCTGGCTAGCAACAGCTTTCAGTGCTGGCACTTTTCATCTCTGAGCAATTGCTCGACGTTTGCAATTTCTCAGCTCGTGTCTACGAGACGGAGAGATAGTGACCGTGACGTTTGGTGGGTAGAGAAGCGCAAAGCCCCAGTGTTGCTGCGCCTGTGAAAGCGCTTCCAAGGAAGGGTGCTGGCTAGCCACAGCTTTCAGTGCTGGCACTTTTCATCTCTGAGCAATTGCTGGACGTTTGCAATCTCTCACCTGAGCTCTTTTTAGACTGCAAGAGAGGATGAGCAGAAGATTAGGTGGCTAGAGAAGCCCAGAGCCCCAGTGTTCTTAGGGCTACAAGAGCGTTTCCAAGGAAGGGTGCTGGCTAGCAACAGCTTTCAGTGCTGGCACTTTTCATCTCTGAGCAATTGCTCGACGTTTGCAATTTCTCAGCTCGTGTCTATGAGAAGGAAAGAGAATGACCGTGACGTTTGGTGGGTAGACAAGCGCAAAGCCCCAGTGTTGCTGTGCCTGTGAAAGCGCTTCCAAGGAAGGGTGCTGGCTAGCAACAGCTTTCAGTGCTGGCACTTTTCATCTCTGAGCAATTGCTGGACGTTTGCAATCTCTCACCTGAGCTCTCTTTGGACTGCGCGAGAGGATGAGCAGAAGATTAGGTGGCTAGAGAAGCCCAGAGCCCCAGTGTTCTTAGGGCTACAAGAGTGCTTCCAAGGAAGGGTGCTGGCTAGCAACAGCTTTCAGTGCTGGCACTTTTCATCTCTGAGCAATTGCTGGACGTTTGCAATCTCTCACCTGAGCTCTCTTTAGACTGCATGAGAGGATGAGCAGAAGAGTAGGTGGCTAGAGAACCCCAGAGCCCCAGTGTTCTTAGGGCTACAAGAGCGTTTCCAAGGAAGGGTGCTGGCTAGCAACAGCTTTCAGTGCTGGCACTTTTCATCTCTGAGCAATTGCTCGATGTTTACAATTTCTCAGCTCGTGTCTACGAGAAGGAAAGAGAATGACCGTGACGTTTGGTGGGTAGAGAAGCCCAGAGCCCCAGTGCTGCTGTGCCTGTGAAAGCGCTTCCAAGGAAGGGTGCTGGCTAGCAACAGCTTTCAGTGCTGGCACTTTTCATCTCTGAGCAATTGCTCGATGTTTACAATTTCTCAGCTCGTGTCTACGAGAAGGAAAGAGAATGACCGTGACGTTTGGTGGGTAGAGAAGCGCAAAGCCCCAGTGTTGCTGCGCCTGTGCAAGCGCTTCCAAGGAAGGGTGCTGGCTAGCAACAGCTTTCAGTGCTGGCACTTTTCATCTCTGAGCAATTGCTCGACGTTTGCAATTTCTCACCTGAGCTCTCTTTAGAGTGCGCGAGAGAATGAGCAGAAGAGTAGGTGGCTAGAGAAGCCCAGAGCCCCACTGTTCTTAGGGCTACAAGAGCGCTTCCAAGGAAGGGTGCTGGCTAGCAACAGCTTTCAGTGCTGGCACTTTTCATCTCTGAGCAATTGCTCGATGTTTGCAATTTCTCAGCTCTTATCTACGAGACGGAGGGATAGTGACCGTGACGTTTGGTGGGTAGAGAAGCGCAAAGCCCCAGTGTTGCTGCGCCTGTGAAAGGGCTTCCAAGGAAGGGTGCTGGCTAGCAACAGCTTTCAGTGCTGGCACTTTTCATCTCGAAGCAATTGCTTGACGTTTTGAATTTCTCAGCTCGTGTCTACGGGACGGAGAGAGAGTGACCGTGACGTTTGGTGGGTAGACAAGCGCAAAGCCCCAGTGTTGCTGTGCCTGTGAAAGCGCTTCCAAGGAAGGGTGCTGGCGAGCAATAGCTTTCAGTGCTGGCACTTTTCATCTCGAAGCAATTGCTTGACGTTTTGAATTTCTCAGCTCGTGTCTACGGGACGGAGAGAGAGTGACCGCGACGTTTGGTGGGTAGAGAAGCGCAAAGCCCCAGTGTTGCTGCGCCTGTGAAAGCGCTTCCAAGGAAGGGTGCTGGCTAGCAACAGCTTTCAGTGCTGGCACTTTTCATCTCTGAGCAATTGCTGGACGTTTGCCATCTCTCACCTGAGCTCTCTTTAGACTGCATGAGAGGATGAGCAGAAGAGTAGGTGGCTAGAGAAGCCCAGAGCCCCAGTGTTCTTAGGGCTACAAGAGCGTTTCCAAGGAAGGGTGCTGGCTAGCAACAGCTTTCAGTGCTGGCACTTTTCATCTCTGAGCAATTGCTCGACATTTGCAATTTCTCAGCTCGTGTCTACGAGAAGGAAAGAGAATGACCGTGACGTTTGGTGGCTAGAGAAGCCCAGAGCCCCAGTGCTGCTGCGCCTGTGAAACCGCTTCCAAGGAAGGGTGCTGGCTAGCAACAGCTTTCAGTGCTGGCGCTTTTCATCTCTGAGCAATTGCTCGATGTTTACAATTTCTCAGCTCGTGTCTACGAGACGGAGAGATAGTGAGCGTGACGTTTGGTGGGTAGAGAAGCGCAAAGCCCCAGTGTTGCTGCGCCTGTGAAAGCGCTTCCAAGGAAGGGTGCTGGCTAGCAACAGCTTTCAGTGCTGGCACTTTTCATCTCTGAGCAATTGCTGGACGTTTGCAATCTCTCACCTGAGCTCTCTTTAGACTGCATGAGAGGATGAGCAGAAGAGTAGGTGGCTAGAGAAGCCCAGAGCCCCAGTGTTGCTGTGCCTGTGAAAGCGCTTCCAAGGAAGGGTGCTGGCTAGCAACAGCTTTCAGTGCTGGCACTTTTCATCTCTGAGCAATTGCTCGACGTTTGCAATCTCTCACCTGAGCTCTCTTTGGACTGCACGAGAGGATGAGCAGAAGATTAGGTGGCTAGAGAAGGCCAGAGCCCCAGTGTTCTTAGGCCTACAAAAGCGCTTCCAAGGAAGGGTGCTGGCTAGCAACAGCTTTCAGTGCTGGCACTTTTCATCTCTGAGCAATTGCTGGACGTTTGCAATCTCTCACCTGAGCTCTCTTTAGACTGCGCGAGAGGATGAGCAGAAGATTAGGTGGCTAGAGAAGCCCAGAGCCCCAGTGTTCTTAGGCCTACAAGAGCGTTTCCAAGGAAGGCTGCTGGCTAGCAACAGCTTTCAGTGCTGGCACTTTTCATCTCTGAGCAATTGCTCGACGTTTGCAATTTCTCAGCTCGTGTCTACGAGAAGGAAAGAGAATGACTGTGACGTTTGGTGGGTAGACAAGCGCAAAGCCCCAGTGTTGCTGCGCCTGTGAAAGCGCTTCCAAGGAAGGGTGCTGGCTAGCCACAGCTTTCAGTGCTGGCACTTTTCATCTCTGAGCAATTGCTGGACGTTTGCAATCTCTCACCTGAGCTCTCTTTAGACTGCATGAGAGGATGAGCAGAAGATTAGGTGGCTAGAGAAGCCCAGAGCCCCAGTGTTCTTAGGGCTACAAGAGCGTTTCCAAGGAAGGGTGCTGGCTAGCAAGAGCTTTCAGTGCTGGCACTTTTCATCTCTGAGCAATTGCTCGACGTATGCAATTTCTCAGCTCGTGTCTACGAGAAGGAAAGAGAATGACCGTGACGTTTGGTGGGTAGAGAAGCGCAAAGCCCCAGTGTTGCTGCGCCTGTGAAAGCGCTTCCAAGGAAGGGTGCTGGCTAGCAACAGCTTTCAGTGCTGGCACTTTTCATCTCTGAGCAATGGCTCGACGTTTGCAATTTCTCACCTGAGCTCTCTTTAGACTGCGCGAGAGGATGAGCAGAAGATTAGGTGGCTAGAGAAGGCCAGAGCCCCAGTGTTCTTAGGCCTACAAAAGCGCTTCCAAGGAAGGGTGCTGGCTAGCAACAGCTTTCAGTGCTAGCACTATTCATCTCTGAGCAATTGGTCGATGTTTACAATTTCTCAGCTCTTATCTACGAGACGGAGGGATAGTGACCGTGACTTTTGGTGGGTAGAGAAGCGCAAAGCCCCAGTGTTGCTGCGCCTGTGAAAGGGCTTCCAAGGAAGGGTGCTGGCTAGCAACAGCTTTCAGTGCTGGCACTTTTCATCTCGAAGCAATTTCTTGACGTTTTGAATTTCTCAGCTCGTGTCTACGGGACAGAGAGAGAGTAACCGTGACGTTTGGTGGGTAGAGAAGCGCAAAGCCCCAGTGTTGCTGCGCCTGTGAAAGCGCTTCCAAGGAAGGGTGCTGGCTAGCCACAGCTTTCAGTGCTGGCACTTTTCATCTCTGAGCAATTGCTCGACGTTTGCAATTTCTCACCTGAGCTCTCTTTCGACTGCGCGAGAGGATGAGCAGAAGATGAGGTGGCTAGAGAAGCCCAGAGCCCCAGTGTTCTTAGGCCTACAAGAGCGTTTCCAAGGAAGGGTGCTGGCTAGCAACAGCTTTCAGTGCTGCCACTTTTCATCTCTGAGCAATTGCTCGACGTTTGCAATTTCTCAGCTCATGTCTACGAGATGGAGAGATAGTGACCGTGACGTTTGGTGGGTAGAGAAGCGCAAAGCCCCAGTGTTGCTGCGCCTGTGAAAGCGCTTCCAAGGAAGGGTGCTGGCTAGCAACAGCTTTCAGTGCTGGCACTTTTCATCTCTGAGCAATTGCTGGACGTTTGCAATCTCTCACCTGAGCTCTCTTTAGACTGCATGAGAGGATGAGCAGAAGAGTAGGTGGCTAGAGAAGCCCAGAGCCCCAGTGTTCTTAGGGCTACAAGAGCGTTTCCAAGGAAGGGTGCTTGCTAGCAACAGCTTTCAGTGCTGGCACTTTTCATCTCTGAGCAATTGCTCGACGTTTGCAATCTCTCACCTGAGCTCTCTTTAGACTGCACGAGAGGATGAGCAGAAGATTAGGTGGCTAGAGAAGCCCAGAGCCCCAGCGTTCTTAGGGCTACAAGAGCGTTTCCAAGAAAGGGTGCTGGCTAGCAACAGCTTTCAGTGCTGGCACTTTTCATCTCTGAGCAATTGCTCGATGTTTGCAATTTCTCAGCTCTTATCTACGAGACGGAGAGATAGTGACCGTGACGTTTGGTGGGTAGAGAAGCGC
The DNA here is from genome assembly GCA_037962945.1 of Sarcoramphus papa. Lineage (NCBI taxonomy): Eukaryota > Metazoa > Chordata > Aves > Accipitriformes > Cathartidae > Sarcoramphus > Sarcoramphus papa. The sequence continues at coordinate 98,866,338 of CM075586.1, forward strand.
AAAGCCCCAGTGTTGCTGCGCCTGTGAAAGCGCTTCCAAGGAAGGGTGCTGGCTAGCAACAGCTTTCAGTGCTGGCACTTTTCATCTCTGAGCAATTGCTCGACGTTTGCAATTTCTCACCTGAGCTCTCTTTCGACTGCACGAGAGGATGAGCAGAAGATTAGGTGGCTAGAGAAGCCCAGAGCCCCACTGTTCTTAGGGCTACAAGAGCGTTTCCAAGGAAGGGTGCTGGCTAGCAACAGCTTTCAGTGCTGGCACTTTTCATCTCTGAGCAATTGCTCGACGTTTGCAATTTCTCACCTGAGCTCTCTTTAGACTGCATGAGAGGATGAGCAGAAGTGTAGGTGGCTAGAGAAGCCCAGAGCCCCAGTGTTCTTAGGGCTACAAAAGCGCTTCCAAGGAAGGGTGCTGGCTAGCAACAGCTTTCAGTGCTAGCACTATTCATCTCTGAGCAATTGGTCGATGTTTACAATTTCTCAGCTCTTATCTACGAGACGGAGGGATAGTGACCGTGACGTTTGGTGGGTAGAGAAGCGCAAAGCCCCAGTGTTGCTGCGCCTGTGAAAGGGCTTCCAAGGAAGGGTGCTGGCTAGCAACAGCTTTCAGTGCTGGCACTTTTCATCTCGAAGCAATTGCTTGACGTTTTGAATTTCTCAGCTCGTGTCTACGGGACGGAGAGAGAGTGACCGTGACGTTTGGTGGGTAGAGAAGCACAAAGCCCCAGTGTTGCTGCGCCTGTGAAAGCGCTTCCAAGGAAGGGTGCTGGCTAGCCACAGCTTTCAGTGCTGGCACTTTTCATCTCTGAGCAATTGCTCGACGTTTGCAATCTCTCACCTGAGCTCTCTTTAGACTGCATGAGAGGATGAGCAGAAGAGTAGGTGGCTAGAGAAGCCCAGAGCCCCAGTGTTCTTAGGGCTACAAGAGCGTTTCCAAGGAAGGGTGCTTGCTAGCAACAGCTTTCAGTGCTGGCACTTTTCATCTCTGAGCAATTGCTCGACGTTTGCAATTTCTCAGCTCTTATCTACGAGACGGAGAGATAGTGACCGTGACGTTTGGTGGGTAGAGAAGCGCAAAGCCCCAGTGTTGCTGTGCCTGTGAAAGCGCTTCCAAGGAAGGGTGCTGGCTAGCAACAGCTTTCAGTGCTGGCACTTTTCATCTCTGAGCAATTGCTGGACGTTTGCAATCTCTCACCTGAGCTCTCTTTGGACTGCACGAGAGGATGAGCAGAAGATTAGGTGGCTAGAGAAGGCCAGAGCCCCAGTGTTCTTAGGCCTACAAAAGCGCTTCCAAGGAAGGGTGCTGGCTAGCAACAGCTTTCAGTGCTGGCACTTTTCATCTCTGAGCAATTGCTGGACGTTTGCAATCTCTCACCTGAGCTCTCTTTGGACTGCACGAGAGGATGAGCAGAAGATTAGGTGGCTAGAGAAGGCCAGAGCCCCAGTGTTCTTAGGCCTACAAAAGCGCTTCCAAGGAAGGGTGCTGGCTAGCAACAGCTTTCAGTGCTGGCACTTTTCATCTCTGAGGAATTGCTGGACGTTTGCAATCTCTCACCTGAGCTCTCTTTAGACTGCATGAGAGGATGAGCAGAAGAGTAGGTGGCTAGAGAAGCCCAGAGCCCCAGTGTTCTTAGGCCTACAAGAGCGTTTCCAAGGAAGGGTGCTGGCTAGCAACAGCTTTCAGTGCTGGCACTTTTCATCTCTGAGCAATTGCTCGATGTTTACAATTTCTCAGCTCGTGTCTACGAGAAGGAAAGAGAATGACCGTGACGTTTGGTGGCTAGAGAAGCCCAGAGCCCCAGTGTTGCTGTGCCTGTGAAAGCGCTTCCAAGGAAGGGTGCTGGCTAGCAACAGCTTTCAGTGCTGGCACTTTTCATCTCTGAGCAATTGCTCGATGTTTACAATTTCTCAGCTCGTGTCTACGAGAAGGAAAGAGAATGACCGTGACGTTTGGTGGGTAGAGAAGCGCAAAGCCCCAGTGTTGCTGCGCCTGTGAAAGCGCTTCCAAGGAAGGGTGCTGGCTAGCAACAGCTTTCAGTGCTGGCACTTTTCATCTCTGAGCAATGGCTCGACGTTTGCAATTTCTCCCCTGAGCTCTCTTTAGAGTGCGCGAGAGGATGAGCAGAAGAGTAGGTGGCTAGAGAAGCCCAGAGCCCCAGTGTTCTTAGGCCTACAAGAGCGCTTCCAAGGAAGGGTGCTGGCTAGCAACAGCTTTCAGTGCTAGCACTATTCATCTCTGAGCAATTGCTCGATGTTTGCAATTTCTCAGCTCTTATCTACGAGACGGAGGGATAGTGACCGTGACGTTTGGTGGGTAGAGAAGCGCAAAGCCCCAGTGTTGCTGCGCCTGTGAAAGGGCTTCCAAGGAAGGGTGCTGGCTAGCAACAGCTTTCAGTGCTGCCACTTTTCATCTCGAAGGAATTGCTTGACGTTTTGAATTTTTCAGCTCGTGTCTACGGGACGGAGAGAGAGTGACCGTGATGTTTGGTGGGTAGAGAAGCACAAAGCCCCAGTGTTGCTGCGCCTGTGAAAGTGCTTCCAAGGAAGGGTGCTGGCTAGCAACAGCTTTCAGTGCTGGCACTTTTCATCTCTGAGCAATTGCTGGACGTTTGCAATCTCTCACCTGAGCTCTCTTTAGACTGCACGAGAGGATGAGCAGAAGATTAGGTGGCTAGAGAAGCCCAGAGCCCCAGTGTTCTTAGGGCTACAAGAGCGTTTCCAAGGAAGGGTGCTGGCTAGCAACAGCTTTCAGTGCTGGCACTTTTCATCTCTGAGCAATTGCTCGACGTATGCAATTTCTCAGCTCGTGTCTACGAGAAGGAAAGAGAATGACCGTGACGTTTGGTGGGTAGAGAAGCGCAAAGCCCCAGTGTTGCTGCGCCTGTGAAAGCGCTTCCAAGGAAGGGTGCTGGCTAGCAACAGCTTTCAGTGCTGGCACTTTTCATCTCTGAGCAATGGCTCGACGTTTGCAATTTCTCACCTGAGCTCTCTTTAGAGTGCGCAAGAGGATGAACAGAAGATTAGGTGGCTAGAGAAGCCCAGAGCCCCAGTGTTCTTAGGCCTAGAAAAGCGCTTCCAAGGAAGGGTGCTGGCTAGCAACAGCTTTCAGTGCTGGCACTTTTCATCTCTGAGCAATTGGTCGATGTTTACAATTTCTCAGCTCTTATCTACGAGACGGAGGGATAGTGACCGTGACGTTTGGTGGGTAGAGAAGCGCAAAGCCCCAGTGTTCTAAGGCCTACAAAAGCGCTTCCAAGGAAGGGTGCTGGCTAGCAACAGCTTTCAGTGCTGGCACTTTTCATCTCTGAGCAATTGCTCGACGTTTGCAATCTCTCACCTGAGCTCTCTTTAGACTGCACGAGAGGATGAGCAGAAGATTAGGTGGCTAGAGAAGCCCAGAGCCCCAGCGTTCTTAGGGCTACAAAAGCGTTTCCAAGAAAGGGTGCTGGCTAGCAACAGCTTTCAGTGCTGGCACTTTTCATCTCTGAGCAATTGCTCAACGTTTGCAATTTCTCAACTCGTATATACGAGACGGAGGGATAGTGACCGTGACGTTTGGTGGGTAGAGAAGCGCAAAGCCCCAGTGTTGCTGCGCCTGTGAAAGCGCTTCCAAGGAAGGGTGCTGGCTAGCAACAGCTTTCAGTGCTGGCACTTTTCATCTCTGAGCAATTGCTCGACGTTTGCAATTTCTCACCTGAGCTCTCTTTCGACTGCACGAGAGGATGAGCAGAAGATTAGGTGGCTAGAGAAGCCCAGAGCCCCAGTGTTCTTAGGGCTACAAGAGCGTTTCCAAGGAAGGGTGCTGGCTAGCAACAGCTTTCAGTGCTGGCACTTTTCATCTTTGAGCAATTGCTCGACGTTTGCAATTTCTCACCTGAGCTCTCTTTAGACTGCATGAGAGGATGAGCAGAAGATTAGGTGGCTAGAGAAGCCCAGAGCCCCAGTGTTCTTAGGGCTACAAAAGCGCTTCCAAGGAAGGGTGCTGGCTAGCAACAGCTTTCAGTGCTAGCACTATTCATCTCTGAGCAATTGGTCGATGTTTACAATTTCTCAGCTCTTATCTACGAGACGGAGGGATAGTGACCGTGACGTTTGGTGGGTAGAGAAGCGCAAAGCCCCAGTGTTGCTGCGCCTGTGAAAGGGCTTCCAAGGAAGGGTGCTGGCTAGCAACAGCTTTCAGTGCTGGCACTTTTCATCTCGAAGCAATTGCTTGACGTTTTGAATTTCTCAGCTCGTGTCTACGGGACGGAGAGAGAGTGACCGTGACGTTTGGTGGGTAGAGAATCACAAAGCCCCAGTGTTGCTGTGCCTGTGAAAGCGCTTCCAAGGAAGGGTGCTGGCTAGCCACAGCTTTCAGTGCTGGCACTTTTCATCTCTGAGCAATTGCTCGACGTTTGCAATTTCTCACCTGAGCTCTCTTTCGACTGCGCGAGAGGATGAGCAGAAGATTAGGTGGCTAGAGAAGCCCAGAGCCCCAGTGTTCTTAGGGCTACAAGAGCGTTTCCAAGGAAGGGTGCTGGCTAGCAACAGCTTTCAGTGCTGCCACTTTTCATCTCTGAGCAATTGCTGGACGTATGCAATTTCTCAGCTCATGTCTACGAGATGGAGAGATAGTGACCGTGACGTTTGGTGGGTAGAGAAGCGCAAAGCCCCAGTGTTGCTGCGCCTGTGAAAGCGCTTCCAAGGAAGGGTGCTGGCTAGCAACAGCTTTCAGTGCTGGCACTTTTCATCTCTGAGCAATTGCTGGACGTTTGCAATCTCTCACCTGAGCTCTCTTTAGACTGCATGAGAGGATGAGCAGAAGAGTAGGTGGCTAGAGAAGCCCAGAGCCCCACTGTTCTTAGGGCTACAAGAGCGTTTCCAAGGAAGGGTGCTTGCTAGCAACAGCTTTCAGTGCTGGCACTTTTCATCTCTGAGCAATTGCTCGACGTTTGCAATTTCTCAGCTCTTATCTACGAGACGGAGAGATAGTGACCGTGACGTTTGGTGGGTAGAGAAGCGCAAAGCCCCAGTGTTGCTGCGCCTGTGAAAGCGCTTCCAAGGAAGGGTGCTGGCTAGCAACAGCTTTCAGTGCTGGCACTTTTCATCTCTGAGCAGTTGCTGGACGTTTACAATTTCTCACCTGAGCTCTCTTTCGACTGCACGAGAGGATGAGCAGAAGATTAGGTGGCTAGAGAAGCCCAGAGCCCCAGTGTTCTTAGGGCTACAAGAGCGTTTCCAAGGAAGGGTGCTGGCTAGCAACAGCTTTCAGTGCTGGTACTTTTCATCTCTGAGCAATTGCTCGACGTTTGCAATTTCTCAGCTCGTGTCTACGAGACGGAGAGATAGTGACTGAGACGTTTGGTGGCTAGAGAAGCCCAGAGCCCCAGTGTTCTTAGGGCTACAAAAGCGCTTCAAGGAAGGGTGCTGCCTAGCAACAGCTTTCAGTGCTGGCACTTTTCATCTCGAAGCAATTGCTCGACGTTTGCAATTTCTCAGCTGTGTCTACGAGACGGAGAGATAGTGACTGTGACGTTTGGTGGGTAGACAAGCGCAAAGCCCCAGTGTTGCTGTGCCTGTGAAAGCGCTTCCAGGAAGGGTGCTGGCTAGCAACAGCTTTCAGTGCTGGCACTTTTCATCTCGAAGCAATTGCTTGACGTTTTGAATTTCTCAGCTCGTGTCTACGGGACGGAGAGATAGTGACCGTGATGTTTGGTGGGTAGAGAAGCACAAAGCCCCAGTGTTGCTGCGCCTGTGAAAGTGCTTCCAAGGAAGGGTGCTGTCTAGCCACAGATTTCAGTGCTGGCACTTTTCATCTCTGAGCAATTTGTGGACATTTGCAATTTCTCACCTGAGCTCTCTTTAGACTGCACGAGAGGATGAGCAGAAGATTAGGTGGCTAGAGAAGCCCAGAGCCCCACTGTTCTTAGGGCTACAAGAGCGTTTCCAAGGAAGGGTGCTGGCTAGCAACAGCTTTCAGTGCTGGCACTTTTCATCTCTGAGCAATTGCTCGACGTTTGCAATTTCTCAGCTCATGTCTACGAGATGGAGAGATAGTGACCGTGACGTTTGGTGGGTAGAGAAGCGCAAAGCCCCAGTGTTGCTGCGCCTGTGAAAGCGCTTCCAAGGAAGGGTGCTGGCTAGCAACAGCTTTCAGTGCTGGCACTTTTCATCTCTGAGCAATTGCTCGACGTTTGCAATCTCTCACCTGAGCTCTCTTTCGACTGCATGAGAGGATGAGCAGAAGAGTAGGTGGCTAGAGAAGCCCAGAGCCCCAGTGTTCTTAGGCCTACAAGAGCGTTTCCAAGGAAGGGTGCTTGCTAGCAACAGCTTTCAGTGCTGGCACTTTTCATCTCTGAGCAATTGCTCGATGTTTGCAATTTCTCAGCTCTTATCTACGAGACGGAGAGATAGTGACCGTGACGTTTGGTGGGTAGAGAAGCGCAAAGCCCCAGTGTTGCTGCGCCTGTGAAAGCGCTTCCAAGGAAGGGTGCTGGCTAGCCACAGCTTTCAGTGCTGGCACTTTTCATCTCTGAGCAATTGCTCGACGTTTGCAATCTCTCACCTGAGCTCTCTTTAGACTGCACGAGAGGATGAGCAGAAGATTAGGTGGCTAGAGAAGCCCAGAGCCCCAGCGTTCTTAGGGCTACAAAAGCGTTTCCAAGAAAGGGTGCTGGCTAGCAACAGCTTTCAGTGCTGGCACTTTTCATCTCTGAGCAATTGCTCGATGTTTACAATTTCTCAGCTCTTATCTACGAGACGGAGAGATAGTGACCGTGACGTTTGGTGGGTAGAGAAGCGCAAAGCCCCAGTGTTGCTGCGCCTGTGAAAGCGCTTCCAAGGAAGGGTGCTGGCTAGCAACAGCTTTCAGTGCTGGCACTTTTCATCTCTGAGCAATTGCTCGATGTTTGCAATTTCTCAGCTCTTATCTACGAGACGGAGAGATAGTGACCGTGACGTTTGGTGGGTAGAGAAGCGCAAAGCCCCAGTGTTGCTGCGCCTGTGAAAGCGCTTCCAAGGAAGGGTGCTGGCTAGCAACAGCTTTCAGTGCTGGCACTTTTCATCTCTGAGCAATTGCTCGACGTTTGCAATTTCTCACCTGAGCTCTCTTTCGACTGCACGAGAGGATGAGCAGAAGATTAGGTGGCTAGAGAAGCCCAGAGCCCCAGTGTTCTTAGGGCTACAAGAGCGTTTCCAAGGAAGGGTGCTTGCTAGCAACAGCTTTCAGTGCTGGCACTTTTCATCTTTGAGCAATTGCTCGACGTTTGCAATTTCTCACCTGAGCTCTCTTTAGACTGCATGAGAGGATGAGCAGAAGTGTAGGTGGCTAGAGAAGCCCAGAGCCCCACTGTTCTTAGGGCTACAAAAGCGCTTCCAAGGAAGGGTGCTGGCTAGCAACAGCTTTCAGTGCTAGCACTATTCATCTCTGAGCAATTGGTCGATGTTTACAATTTCTCAGCTCTTATCTACGAGACGGAGGGATAGTGACCGTGACGTTTGGTGGGTAGAGAAGCGCAAAGCCCCAGTGTTGCTGCGCCTGTGAAAGGGCTTCCAAGGAAGGGTGCTGGCTAGCAACAGCTTTCAGTGCTGGCACTTTTCATCTCGAAGCAATTGCTTGACGTTTTGAATTTCTCAGCTCGCGTCTACGGGACGGAGAGAGAGTGACCGTGACGTTTGGTGGGTAGAGAAGCACAAAGCCCCAGTGTTGCTGTGCCTGTGAAAGCGCTTCCAAGGAAGGGTGCTGGCTAGCCACAGCTTTCAGTGCTGGCACTTTTCATCTCTGAGCAATTGCTCGACGTTTGCAATTTCTCACCTGAGCTCTCTTTCGACTGCGCGAGAGGATGAGCAGAAGATTAGGTGGCTAGAGAAGCCCAGAGCCCCAGTGTTCTTAGGCCTACAAGAGCGTTTCCAAGGAAGGGTGCTGGCTAGCAACAGCTTTCAGTGCTGCCACTTTTCATCTCTGAGCAATTGCTGGACGTATGCAATTTCTCAGCTCATGTCTACGAGATGGAGAGATAGTGACCGTGACGTTTGGTGGGTAGAGAAGCGCAAAGCCCCAGTGTTGCTGCGCCTGTGAAAGCGCTTCCAAGGAAGGGTGCTGGCTAGCAACAGCTTTCAGTGCTGGCACTTTTCATCTCTGAGCAATTGCTCGACGTTTGCAATCTCTCACCTGAGCTCTCTTTAGACTGCATGAGAGGATGAGCAGAAGAGTAGGTGGCTAGAGAAGCCCAGAGCCCCAGTGTTCTTAGGGCTACAAGAGCGTTTCCAAGGAAGGGTGCTGGCTAGCAACAGCTTTCAGTGCTGGCACTTTTCATCTCTGAGCAATTGCTCGACGTTTGCAATTTCTCAGCTCTTATCTACGAGACGGAGAGATAGTGACCGTGACGTTTGGTGGGTAGAGAAGCGCAAAGCCCCAGTGTTGCTGCGCCTCTGAAAGCGCTTCCAAGGAAGGGTGCTGGCTAGCAACAGCTTTCAGTGCTGGCACTTTTCATCTCTGAGCAATTGCTGGACGTTTGCAATTTCTCACCTGAGCTCTCTTTCGACTGCACGAGAGGATGAGCAGAAGATTAGGTGGCTAGAGAAGCCCAGAGCCCCACTGTTCTTAGGGCTACAAGAGCGTTTCCAAGGAAGGGTGCTGGCTAGCAACAGCTTTCAGTGCTGGCACTTTTCATCTCTGAGCAATTGCTCGACGTTTGCAATTTCTCAGCTCGTGTCTACGAGACGGAGAGATAGTGACTGAGACGTTTGGTGGCTAGAGAAGCCCAGAGCCCCAGTGTTCTTAGGGCTACAAAAGCGCTTCAAGGAAGGGTGCTGCCTAGCAACAGCTTTCAGTGCTGGCACTTTTCATCTCGAAGCAATTGCTCGACGTTTGCAATTTCTCAGCTGTCTCTACGAGACGGAGAGATAGTGACTGTGACGTTTGGTGGGTAGACAAGCGCAAAGCCCCAGTGTTGCTGTGCCTGTGAAAGCGCTTCCAGGAAGGGTGCTGGCTAGCAACAGCTTTCAGTGCTGGCACTTTTCATCTCGAAGCAATTGCTTGACGTTTTGAATTTCTCAGCTCGTGTCTACGGGACGGAGAGATAGTGACCGTGATGTTTGGTGGGTAGAGAAGCACAAAGCCCCAGTGTTGCTGCGCCTGTGAAAGTGCTTCCAAGGAAGGGTGCTGTCTAGCCACAGATTTCAGTGCTGGCACTTTTCATCTCTGAGCAATTGCTCGACGTTTGCAATCTCTCACCTGAGCTCTCTTTAGACTGCATGAGAGGATGAGCAGAAGAGTAGGTGGCTAGAGAAGCCCAGAGCCCCAGTGTTCTTAGGGCTACAAGAGCGTTTCCAAGGAAGGGTGCTGGCTAGCAACAGCTTTCAGTGCTGGCACTTTTCATCTCTGAGCAATTGCTCGACGTTTGCAATTTCTCAGCTCTTATCTACGAGACGGAGAGATAGTGACCGTGACGTTTGGTGGGTAGAGAAGCGCAAAGCCCCAGTGTTGCTGCGCCTCTGAAAGCGCTTCCAAGGAAGGGTGCTGGCTAGCAACAGCTTTCAGTGCTGGCACTTTTCATCTCTGAGCAATTGCTGGACGTTTGCAATTTCTCACCTGAGCTCTCTTTCGACTGCACGAGAGGATGAGCAGAAGATTAGGTGGCTAGAGAAGCCCAGAGCCCCACTGTTCTTAGGGCTACAAGAGCGTTTCCAAGGAAGGGTGCTGGCTAGCAACAGCTTTCAGTGCTGGCACTTTTCATCTCTGAGCAATTGCTCGACGTTTGCAATTTCTCAGCTCGTGTCTACGAGACGGAGAGATAGTGACTGAGACGTTTGGTGGCTAGAGAAGCCCAGAGCCCCAGTGTTCTTAGGGCTACAAAAGCGCTTCAAGGAAGGGTGCTGCCTAGCAACAGCTTTCAGTGCTGGCACTTTTCATCTCGAAGCAATTGCTCGACGTTTGCAATTTCTCAGCTGTGTCTACGAGACGGAGAGATAGTGACTGTGACGTTTGGTGGGTAGACAAGCGCAAAGCCCCAGTGTTGCTGTGCCTGTGAAAGCGCTTCCAGGAAGGGTGCTGGCTAGCAACAGCTTTCAGTGCTGGCACTTTTCATCTCGAAGCAATTGCTTGACGTTTTGAATTTCTCAGCTCGTGTCTACGGGACGGAGAGATAGTGACCGTGATGTTTGGTGGGTAGAGAAGCACAAAGCCCCAGTGTTGCTGCGCCTGTGAAAGTGCTTCCAAGGAAGGGTGCTGTCTAGCCACAGATTTCAGTGCTGGCACTTTTCATCTCTGAGCAATTTGTGGACATTTGCAATTTCTCACCTGAGCTCTCTTTAGACTGCACGAGAGGATGAGCAGAAGATTAGGTGGCTAGAGAAGCCCAGAGCCCCAGTGTTCTTAGGCCTACAAGAGCGTTTCCAAGGAAGGGTGCTGGCTAGCCACAGCTTTCAGTGCTGGCACTTTTCATCTCTGAGCAATTGCTCGATGTTTGCAATTTCTCAGCTTGTGTCTACGAGATGGAGAGATAGTGACCGTGACGTTTGGTGGGTAGAGAAGCGCAAAGCCCCAGTGTTGCTGCGCCTGTGAAAGCGCTTCCAAGGAAGGGTGCTGGCTAGCAACAGCTTTCAGTGCTGGCACTTTTCATCTCTGAGCAATTGCTGGACGTTTGCAATCTCTCACCTGAGCTCTCTTTAGACTGCATGAGAGGATGAGCAGAAGAGTAGGTGGCTAGAGAAGCCCAGAGCCCCAGTGTTCTTAGGGCTACAAGAGCGTTTCCAAGGAAGGGTGCTTGCTAGCAACAGCTTTCAGTGCTGGCACTTTTCATCTCTGAGCAATTGCTCGACGTTTGCAATTTCTCAGCTCTTATCTACGAGACGGAGAGATAGTGACCGTGACGTTTGGTGGGTAGAGAAGCGCAAAGCCCCAGTGTTGCTGCGCCTGTGAAAGCGCTTCCAAGGAAGGGTGCTGGCTAGCAACAGCTTTCAGTGCTGGCACTTTTCATCTCTGAGCAATTGCTCGACGTTTGCAATTTCTCACCTGAGCTCTCTTTCGACTGCGCGAGAGGATGAGCAGAATATTGGGTGGCTAGAGAAGCCCAGAGCCCCAGTGTTCTTAGGGCTACAAGAGCGTTTCCAAGGAAGGGTGCTGGCTAGCAACAGCTTTCAGTGCTGGCACTTTTCATCTCGAAGCAATTGCTTGACGTTTTGAATTTCTCAGCTCATGTCTACGGGACGGAGAGAGAGTGACCGTGACGTTTGGTGGGTAGAGAAGCACAAAGCCCCAGTGTTGCTGCGCCTGTGAAAGCGCTTCCAAGGAAGGGTGCTGGCTAGCAACAGCTTTCAGTGCTGGCACTTTTCATCTCTGAGCAATTGCTCGACGTTTGCAATCTCTCACCTGAGCTCTCTTTGGACTGCACGAGAGGATGAGCAGAAGATTAGGTGGCTAGAGAAGCCCAGAGCTCCACTGTTCTTAGGGCTACAAGAGCGTTTCCAATGAAGGGTGCTGGCTAGCAACAGCTTTCAGTGCTGGCACTTTTCATCTCTGAGCAATTGCTCGACGTTTGCAATTTCTCAGCTCTTATCTACGAGACGGAGAGATAGTGACCGTGACGTTTGGTGGGTAGAGAAGCGCAAAGCCCCAGTGTTGCTGCGCCTGTGAAAGCGCTTCCAAGGAAGGGTGCTGGCTAGCAACAGCTTTCAGTGCTGGCACTTTTCATCTCTGAGCAATTGCTCGACGTTTGCAATTTCTCACCTGAGCTCTTTTTAGACTGCATGAGAGGATGAGCAGAAGATTAGGTGGCTAGAGAAGCCCAGAGCCCCACTGTTCTTAGGGCTACAAGAGCGTTTCCAAGGAAGGGTGCTGGCTAGCAACAGCTTTCAGTGCTGGCACTTTTCATCGCTGAGCAATTGCTGGACATTTGCAATCTCTCACCTGAGCACTCTTTAGACTGCACGAGAGGATGAGCAGAAGATTAGGTGGCTAGAGAAGCCCAGAGCCCCACTGTTCTTAGGGCTACAAGAGCGTTTCCAAGGAAGGGTGCTGGCTAGCAACAGCTTTCAGTGCTGGCACTTTTCATCTCTGAGCAATTGCTCGATGTTTGCAATTTCTCAGCTCTTATCTACGAGATGGAGAGATAGTGACCGTGACGTTTGGTGGGTAGAGAAGCGCAAAGCCCCAGTGTTGCTGCGCCTGTGCAAGCGCTTCCAAGGAAGGGTGCTGCCTAGCAAGAGCTTTCAGTGCTGGCACTTTTCATCTCTGAGCAATTGCTGGACGTTTGCAATTTCTCACCTGAGCTCTTTTTAGACTGCATGAGAGGATGAGCAGAAGATTAGGTGGCTAGAGAAGCCCAGAGCCCCAGTGTTCTTAGGGCTACAAGAGCGTTTCCAAGGAAGGGTGCTGGCTAGCAACAGCTTTCAGTGCTGGCACTTTTCATCTCTGAGCAATTGCTGGACGTTTGCAATCTCTCACCTGAGCTCTCTTTAGACTGCACGAGAGGATGAGCAGAACATTAGGTGGCTAGAGAAGCCCAGAGCCCCAGTGTTCTTAGGCCTACAAGAGCGTTTCCAAGGAAGGGTGCTGGCTAGCCACAGCTTTCAGTGCTGGCACTTTTCATCTCTGAGCAATTGCTCGATGTTTGGAATTTCTCAGCTCTTATCTACGAGACGGAGAGATAGTGACCGTGACGTTTGGTGGGTAGAGAAGCGCAAAGCCCCAGTGTTGCTGCGCCTCTGAAAGCGCTTCCAAGGAAGGGTGCTGGCTAGCAACAGCTTTCAGTGCTGGCACTTTTCATCTCTGAGCAATTGCTGGACGTTTGCAATTTCTCACCTGAGCTCTCTTTCGACTGCATGAGAGGATGAGCAGAAGATTAAGTGGCTAGAGAAGCCCAGAGCCCCAGTGTTCTTAGGGCTACAAGAGCGTTTCCAAGGAAGGGTGCTGGCTAGCAACAGCTTTCAGTGCTGGCACTTTTCATCTCTGAGCAATTGCTCGACGTTTGCAATTTCTCAGCTCGTGTGTACGAGACGGAGAGATAGTGACTGTGATGTTTGGTGGCTAGAGAAGCCCAGAGCCCCAGTGTTCTTAAGGCTACAAAAGCGCTTCAAGGAAGGGTGCTGGCTAGCAACAGCTTTCAGTGCTGGCACTTTTCATCTCTGAGCAATTGCTCGACGTTTGCAATTTCTCACCTTGTGTCTACGAGACGGAGAGATAGTGACTGTGACGTTTGGTGGCTAGAGAAGCCCAGAGCCCCAGTGTTCTTAAGGCTACAAAAGCGCTTCCATGGAAGGGTGCTGGCTAGCAACAGCTTTCAGTGCTGGCACTTTTCATCTCTCAGCAATTGCTCGACGTTTGCAATTTCTCACCTGAGCTCTCTTTAGACTGCGCGAGAGGATGAGCAGAAGATTAGGTGGCTAGAGAAGCCCAGAGCCCCACTGTTCTTAGGGCTACAAAAGCGCTTCCAAGGAAGGGTGCTGGCTAGCAACAGCTTTCAGTGCTGGCACTTTTCATCTCTGAGCAATTGCTCGACGTTTGCAATTTCTCAGCTCTTATCTACGAGACGGAGAGATAGTGACCGTGACGTTTGGTGGGTAGAGAAGCGCAAAGCCCCAGTGTTGCTGCGCCTGTGAAAGCGCTTCCAAGGAAGGGTGCTGGCTAGCAACAGCTTTCAGTGCTGGCACTTTTCATCTCTGAGCAATTGCTGGACGTTTGCAATCTCTCACCTGAGCTCTCTTTCGACTGCGCGAGAGGATGAGCAGAAGATTAGGTGGCTAGAGAAGCCCAGAGCCCCAGTGTTCTTAGGGCTACAAGAGCGTTTCCAATGAAGGGTGCTGGCTAGCAACAGCTTTCAGTGCTGGCACTTTTCATCTCTGAGCAATTGCTGGACGTTTGCAATTTCTCACCTGAGCTCTATTTCGACTGCATGAGAGGATGAGCAGAAGAGTAGGTGGCTAGAGAAGCCCAGAGCCCCACTGTTCTTAGGGCTACAAGAGCATTTCCAAGGAAGGGTGCTGGCTAGCAACAGCTTTCAGTGCTGGCACTTTTCATCTCTGAGCAATTGCTGGACGTATGCAATTTCTCAGCTCATGTCTACGAGATGGAGAGATAGTGACCGTGACGTTTGGTGGCTAGACAAGCGCAAAGCCCCAGTGTTGCTGCGCCTGTGAAAGCGCTTCCAAGGAAGGGTGCTGGCTAGCAACAGCTTTCAGTGCTGGCACTTTTCATCTCTGAGCAATTGCTCGACGTTTGCAATCTCTCACCTGAGCTCTCTTTAGACTGCATGAGAGGATGAGCAGAAGAGTAGGTGGCTAGAGAAGCCCAGAGCCCCAGTGTTCTTAGGGCTACAAGAGCGTTTCCAAGGAAGGGTGCTGGCTAGCAACAGCTTTCAGTGCTGGCACTTTTCATCTCTGAGCAATTGCTCGACGTTTGCAATTTCTCAGCTCTTATCTACGAGACGGAGAGATAGTGACCGTGACGTTTGGTGGGTAGAGAAGCGCAAAGCCCCAGTGTTGCTGCGCCTGTGAAAGCGCTTCCAAGGAAGGGTGCTGGCTAGCAACAGCTTTCAGTGCTGGCACTTTTCATCTCTGAGCAATTGCTGGACGTTTGCAATTTCTCACCTGAGCTCTCTTTCGACTGCACGAGAGGATGAGCAGAAGATTAGGTGGCTAGAGAAGCCCAGAGCCCCAGTGTTCTTAGGGCTACAAGAGCGTTTCCAAGGAAGGGTGCTGGCTAGCAACAGCTTTCAGTGCTGGCACTTTTCATCTTTGAGCAATTGCTCGACGTTTGCAATTTCTCAGCTCGTGTCTACGAGACGGAGAGATAGTGACTGTGACGTTTGGTGGCTAGAGAAGCCCAGAGCCCCAGTGTTCTTAGGGCTACAAAAGCGCTTCAAGGAAGGGTGCTGCCTAGCAACAGCTTTCGGTGCTGGCACTTTTCATCTCGAAGCAATTGCTCGACGTTTGCAATTTCTCAGCTGTGTCTACGAGACGGAGAGATAGTGACTGTGACGTTTGGTGGGTAGACAAGCGCAAAGCCCCAGTGTTGCTGTGCCTGTGAAAGCGCTTCCAGGAAGGGTGCTGGCTAGCAACAGCTTTCAGTGCTGGCACTTTTCATCTCGAAGCAATTGCTTGACGTTTTGAATTTCTCAGCTCGTGTCTGCGGGACGGAGAGATAGTGACCGTGATGTTTGGTGGGTAGAGAAGCACAAAGCCCCAGTGTTGCTGCGCCTGTGAAAGTGCTTCCAAGGAAGGGTGCTGTCTAGCCACAGATTTCAGTGCTGGCACTTTTCATCTCTGAGCAATTTGTGGACATTTGCAATTTCTCACCTGAGCTCTCTTTAGACTGCACGAGAGGATGAGCAGAAGATTAGGTGGCTAGAGAAGCCCAGAGCCCCACTGTTCTTAGGGCTACAAGAGCGTTTCCAAGGAAGGGTGCTGGCTAGCAACAGCTTTCAGTGCTGGCACTTTTCATCTCTGAGCAATTGCTCGACGTTTGCAATTTCTCAGCTCTTATCTACGAGACGGAGAGATAGTGACCGTGACGTTTGGTGGGTAGAGAAGCGCAAAGCCCCAGTGTTGCTGCGCCTGTGAAAGCGCTTCCAAGGAAGGGTGCTGGCTAGCCACAGCTTTCAGTGCTGGCACTTTTCATCTCTGAGCAATTGCTGGACGTTTGCAATTTCTCACCTGAGCTCTCTTTCGACTGCGCGAGAGGATGAGCAGAAGATTAGGTGGCTAGAGAAGCCCAGAGCCCCAGCGTTCTTAGGGCTACAAGAGCGTTTCCAATGAAGGGTGCTGGCTAGCAACAGCTTTCAGTGTTGGCACTTTTCATCTCTGAGCAATTGCTTGACGTTTGCAATTTCTCAGCTCGTGTCTACGAGACGGAGAGATAGTGACCGTGACGTTTGGTGGGTAGAGAAGTGCAAAGCCCCAGTGTTGCTGCGCCTGTGAAAGCGCTTCCAAGGAAGGGTGCTGGCTAGCAACAGCTTTCAGTGCTGGCACTTTTCATCTCTGAGCAATTGCTGGACGTTTGCAATTTCTCACCTGAGCTCTTTTTAGACTGCATGAGAGGATGAGCAGAAGATTAGGTGGCTAGAGAAGCCCAGAGCCCCAGTGTTCTTAGGGCTACAAGAGCGTTTCCAAGGAAGGGTGCTGGCTAGCAACAGCTTTCAGTGCTGGCACTTTTCATCGCTGAGCAATTGCTGGACGTTTGCAATCTCTCACCTGAGCTCTCTTTAGACTGCATGAGAGGATGAGCAGAAGATTAGGTGGCTAGAGAAGCCCAGAGCCCCAGTGTTCTTAGGCCTACAAGAGCGTTTCCAAGGAAGGGTGCTGGCTAGCCACAGCTTTCAGTGCTGGCACTTTTCATCTCTGAGCAATTGCTCGACGTTTGCAATTTCTCAGCTCTTATCTACGAGACGGAGAGATAGTGACCGTGACGTTTGCTGGGTAGAGAAGCGCAAAGCCCCAGTGTTGCTGCGCCTGTGAAAGCGCTTCCAAGGAAGGGTGCTGGCTAGCAACAGCTTTCAGTGCTGGCACTTTTCATCTCTGAGCAATTGCTGGACGTTTGCAATTTCTCACCTGAGCTCTCTTTACACTGCACGAGAGGATGAGCAGAAGATTAGGTGGCTAGAGAAGCCCAGAGCCCCAGTGTTCTTAGGGCTACAAGAGCGTTTCCAAGGAAGGGTGCTGGCTAGCAACAGCTTTCAGTGCTGGCACTTTTCATCTCTGAGCAATTGCTCGACGTTTGCAATCTCTCACCTGAGCTCTCTTTCGACTGCACGAGAGGATGAGCAGAAGATTAGGTGGCTAGAGAAGCCCAGAGCCCCACTGTTCTTAGGGCTACAAAAGCGCTTCCAAGGAAGGGTGCTGGCTAGCAACAGCTTTCAGTGCTGGCACTTTTCATCTCTGAGCAATTGCTTGACGTTTGCAATTTCTCAGCTCGTGTCTACGAGACAGAGAGATAGTGACCGTGACGTTTGGTGGGTAGAGAAGCGCAAAGCCCCAGTGTTGCTGCGCCTGTGAAAGCGCTTCCAAGGAAGGGTGCTGGCTAGCAACAGCTTTCAGTGCTGCCACTTTTCATCTCTGAGCAATTGCTGGACGTTTGCAATTTCTCACCTGAGCTCTTTTTAGACTGCATGAGAGGATGAGCAGAAGATTAGGTGGCTAGAGAAGCCCAGAGCCCCAGTGTTCTTAGGGCTACAAGAGCGTTTCCAAGGAAGGGTGCTGGCTAGCAACAGCTTTCAGTGCTGGCACTTTTCATCTCTGAGCAATTGCTGGACGTTTGCAATCTCTCACCTGAGCTCTCTTTAGACTGCACGAGAGGATGAGCAGAAGATTAGGTGGCTAGAGAAGCCCAGAGCCCCAGGGTTCTAAGGCCTACAAGAGCGTTTCCAAGGAAGGGTGCTGGCTAGCCACAGCTTTCAGTGCTGGCACTTTTCATCTCTGAGGAATTGCTCGATGTTTGCAATTTCTCAGCTCTTATCTACGAGACGGAGAGATAGTGACCGTGACGTTTGGTGGGTAGAGAAGCGCAAAGCCCCAGTGTTGCTGCGCCTGTGAAAGCGCTTCCAAGGAAGGGTGCTGGCTAGCAACAGCTTTCAGTGCTGGCACTTTTCATCTCTGAGCAATTGCTGGACGTTTGCAATTTCTCACCTGAGCTCTATTTCGACTGCATGAGAGGATGAGCAGAAGATTAGGTGGCTAGAGAAGCCCAGAGCCCCAGTGTTCTTAGGGCTACAAGAGCGTTTCCAAGGAAGGGTGCTGGCTAGCAACAGCTTTCAGTGCTGGCACTTTTCATTTCTGAGCAATTGCTCGACGTTTGCAATTTCTCAGCTTGTGTCTACGAGACGGAGAGATAGTGACTGTGATGTTTGGTGGCTAGAGAAGCACAGAGCCCCAGTGTTCTTAAGGCTACAAAAGCGCTTCAAGGAAGGGTGCTGGCTAGCAACAGCTTTCAGTGCTGGCACTTTTCATCTCTGAGCAATTGCTCGACGTTTGCAATTTCTCAGCTTGTGTCTACGAGACGGAGACATAGTGACTGTGACGTTTGGTGGCTAGAGAAGCCCAGAGCCCCAGTGTTCTTAAGGCTACAAAAGCGCTTCCATGGAAGGGTGCTGGCTAGCAACAGCTTTCAGTGCTGGCACTTTTCATCTCTGAGCAATTGCTCGACGTTTGCAATTTCTCAGCTCTTATCTACGAGATGGAGAGATAGTGACCGTGACGTTTGGTGGGTAGAGAAGCGCAAAGCCCCAGTGTTGCTGCGCCTGTGAAAGCGCTTCCAAGGAAGGGTGCTGGCTAGCAACAGCTTTCAGTGCTGGCACTTTTCATCTCTGAGCAATTGCTGGACGTTTGCAATCTCTCACCTGAGCTCTCTTTCGACTGCGCGAGAGGATGAGCAGAAGATTAGGTGGCTAGAGAAGCCCAGAGCCCCAGTGTTCTTAGGGCTACAAGAGCGTTTCCAATGAAGGGTGCTGGCTAGCAACAGCTTTCAGTGCTGGCACTTTTCATCTCTGAGCAATTGCTCGACGTTTGCAATTTCTCACCTGAGCTCTCTTTAGACTGCATGAGAGGATGAGCAGAAGAGTAGGTGGCTAGAGAAGCCCAGAGCCCCAGTGTTCTTAGGCCTACAAGAGCGTTTCCAATGAAGGGTGCTGGCTAGCAACAGCTTTCAGTGCTGCCACTTTTCATCTTTGAGCAATTGCTCGACGTTTGCAATTTCTCAGCTCATGTCTACGAGATGGAGAGATAGTGACCGTGAGGTTTGGTGGGTAGAGAAGCGCAAAGCCCCAGTGTTGCTGCGCCTGTGAAAGCGCTTCCAAGGAAGGGTGCTGGCTAGCCACAGCTTTTAGTGCTGGCACTTTTCATCTCTGAGCAATTGCTGGACGTTTGCAATCTCTCACCTGAGCTCTCTTTCGACTGCACGAGAGGATGAGCAGAAGATTAGTTGGCTAGAGAAGCCCAGAGCCCCACTGTTCTTAGGGCTACAAGAGCGTTTCCAAGGAAGGGTGCTGGCTAGCAACAGCTTTCAGTGCTGGCACTTTTCATCTCTGAGCAATTGCTCGACGTTTGCAATTTCTCAGCTCTTATCTACGAGACGGAGAGATAGTGACCGTGAAGTTTGGTGGGTAGAGAAGCGCAAAGCCCCAGTGTTGCTGCGCCTGTGAAAGCGCTTCCAAGGAAGGGTGCTGGCTAGCAACAGCTTTCAGTGCTGGCACTTTTCATCTCTGAGCAATTGCTGGACGTTTGCAATTTCTCACCTGAGCTCTTTTTAGACTGCATGAGAGGATGAGCAGAAGATTAGGTGGCTAGAGAAGCCCAGAGCCCCACTGTTCTTAGGCCTACAAGAGCGTTTCCAAGGAAGGCTGCTGGCTAGCAACAGCTTTCAGTGCTGGCACTTTTCATCTCTGAGCAATTGCTCGACATTTGCAATTTCTCAGCTCGTGTCTACGAGAAGGAAAGAGAATGACCGTGACGTTTGGTGGGTAGACAAGCGCAAAGCCCCAGTGTTGCTGCGCCTGTGAAAGCGCTTCCAAGGAAGGGTGCTGGCTAGCAACAGCTTTCAGTGCTGGCACTTTTCATCTCTGAGCAATTGCTGGACGTTTGCAATTTCTCACCTGAGCTCTCTTTGGACTGCACGAGAGGATGAGCAGAAGATTAGGTGGCTAGAGAAGCCCAGAGCCCCAGTGTTCTTAGGCCTACAAAAGCGCTTCCAAGGAAGGGTGCTGGGTAGCAACAGCTTTCAGTGCTGGCACTTTTCATCTCTGAGCAATTGCTCGACGTTTGCAATCTCTCACCTGAGCTCTCTTTAGACTGCATGAGAGGATGAGCAGAAGAGTAGGTGGCTAGAGAAGCCCAGAGCCCCAGTGTTCTTAGGGCTACAAGAGCGCTTCCAAGGTAGGGTGCTGGCTAGCAACAGCTTTCAGTGCTAGCACTATTCATCTCTGAGCAATTGCTCGATGTTTGCAATTTCTCAGCTCTTATCTACGAGACGGAGGGATAGTGACCGTGACGTTTGGTGGGTAGAGAAGCGCAAAGCCCCAGTGTTGCTGCGCCTGTGAAAGGGCTTCCAAGGAAGGGTGCTGGCTAGCAACAGCTTTCAGTGCTGGCACTTTTCATCTCGAAGCAATTGCTTGACGTTTTGAATTTCTCAGCTCGTGTCTACGGGACGGAGAGAGAGTGACCGTGACGTTTGGTGGGTAGAGAAGCACAAAGCCCCAGTGTTGCTGCGCCTGTGAAAGCGCTTCCAAGGAAGGGTGCTGGCTAGCCACAGCTTTCAGTGCTGGCACTTTTCATCTCTGAGCAATTGCTCGACGTTTGCAATTTCTCACCTGAGCTCTCTTTAGACTGCGTGAGAGGATGAGCAGAAGATTAGGTGGCTAGAGAAGCCCAGAGCCCCAGTGTTCTTAGGGCTACAAGAGCGTTTCCAAGGAAGGGTGCTGGCTAGCAACAGCTTTCAGTGCTGGCACTTTTCATCTTTGAGCAATTGCTCGACGTTTGCAATTTCTCAGCTCGTGTCTACGAGACGGAGAGATAGTGACTGTGACGTTTGGTGGCTAGAGAAGCCCAGAGCTCCAGTGTTCTTAAGGCTACAAAAGCGCTTCAAGGAAGGGTGCTGGCTAGCAACAGCTTTCAGTGCTGGCACTTTTCATCTCGAAGCAATTGCTCGACGTTTGCAATTTCTCAGCTGTGTCTACGAGACGGAGAGATAGTGACCGTGACATTTGGTGGGTAGACAAGCGCAAAGCCCCAGTGTTGCTGTGCCTGTGAAAGCGCTTCCAGGAAGGGTGCTGGCTAGCAACAGCTTTCAGTGCTGGCACTTTTCATCTCTGAGCAATTGCTGGACGTTTGCAATCTCTCACCTGAGCTCTCTTTCGACTACACGAGAGGATGAGCAGAAGATTAGGTGGCTAGAGAAGCACAAAGCCCCAGTGTTCTTAGGGCTACAAGAGCGTTTCGAAGGAAGGGTGCTGGCTAGCAACAGCTTTCAGTGCTGGCACTTTTCATCTCTGAGCAATTGCTCGACGTTTGCAATTTCTCAGCTCTTATCTACGAGACGGAGAGATAGTGACCGTGACGTTTGGTGGGTAGAGAAGCGCAAAGCCCCAGTGTTGCTGCGCCTGTGAAAGCGCTTCCAAGGAAGGGTGCTGGCTAGCAACAGCTTTCAGTGCTGGCACTTTTCATCTCTGAGCAATTGCTGGACGTTTGCAATTTCTCACCTGAGCTCTTTTTAGACTGCATGAGAGGATGAGCAGAAGATTAGATGGCTAGAGAAGCCCAGAGCCCCACTGTTCTTAGGCCTACAAGAGCGTTTCCAAGGAAGGGTGCTGGCTAGCAACAGCTTTCAGTGCTGGCACTTTTCATCTCTGAGCAATTGCTCGACATTTGCAATTTCTCAGCTCGTGTCTACGAGAAGGAAAGAGAATGACCGTGACGTTTGGTGGGTAGACAAGTGCAAAGCCCCAGTGTTGCTGCGCCTGTGAAAGCGCTTCCAAGGAAGGGTGCTGGCTAGCAACAGCTTTCAGTGCTGGCACTTTTCATCTCTGAGCAATTGCTGGACGTTTGCAATCTCTCACCTGAGCTCTCTTTGGACTGCACGAGAGGATGAGCAGAAGATTAGGTGGCTAGAGAAGCCCAGAGCCCCAGTGTTCTTAGGCCTAAAAAAGCGCTTCCAAGAAAGGGTGCTGGCTAGCAACAGCTTTCAGTGCTAGCACTATTCATCTCTGAGCAATTGCTCGATGTTTGCAATTTCTCAGCTCTTATCTACGAGACGGAGGGATAGTGACCGTGACGTTTGGTGGGTAGAGAAGCGCAAAGCCCCAGTGTTGCTGCGCCTGTGAAAGCGCTTCCAAGGAAGGGTGCTGGCTAGCAACAGCTTTCAGTGCTGGCACTTTTCATCTCGAAGCAATTGCTTGACGTTTTGAATTTCTCAGCTCGTGTCTACGGGACGGAGAGAGAGTGACCGTGACGTTTGGTGGGTAGAGAAGCACAAAGCCCCAGTGTTGCTGCGCCTGTGAAAGCGCTTCCAAGGAAGGGTGCTGGCTAGCCACAGCTTTCAGTGCTGGCACTTTTCATCTCTGATCAATTGCTCGACGTTTGCAATTTCTCACCTGAGCTCTCTTTCGACTGCGCGAGAGGATGAGCAGAAGATTAGGTGGCTAGAGAAGCCCAGAGCCCCAGTGTTCTTAGGCCTACAAGAGCGTTTCCAAGGAAGGGTGCTGGCTAGCAACAGCTTTCAGTG
The DNA here is from genome assembly GCA_037962945.1 of Sarcoramphus papa. Classification (NCBI taxonomy): domain Eukaryota; kingdom Metazoa; phylum Chordata; class Aves; order Accipitriformes; family Cathartidae; genus Sarcoramphus; species Sarcoramphus papa. The sequence goes on from CM075586.1 coordinate 98,888,517, forward strand.
CTGGCACTTTTCATCTCTGAGCAATTGCTCGACGTATGCAATTTCTCAGCTCGTGTCTACGAGAAGGAGAGATAGTGACCGTGACGTTTGGTGGGTAGAGAAGCGCAAAGCCCCAGTGTTGCTGCGCCTGTGAAAGCGCTTCCAAGGAAGGGTGCTGGCTAGCAACAGCTTTCAGTGCTGGCACTTTTCATCTCTGAGCAATTGCTCGACGTTTGCAATCTCTCACCTGAGCTCTCTTTCGACTGCACGAGAGGATGAGCAGAAGATTAGGTGGCTAGAGAAGCCCAGAGCCCCAGTGTTCTTAGGCCTACAAAAGCGCTTCCAAGGAAGGGTGCTGGCTAGCAACAGCTTTCAGTGCTGGCACTTTTCATCTCTGAGCAATTGCTCGACGTTTGCAATCTCTCACCTGAGCTCTCTTTAGACTGCATGAGAGGATGAGCAGAAGAGTAGGTGGCTAGAGAAGCCCAGAGCCCCAGTGTTCTTAGGCCTACAAGAGCGCTTCCAAGGTAGGGTGCTGGCTAGCAACAGCTTTCAGTGCTAGCACTATTCATCTCTGAGCAATTGCTCGACGTATGCAATTTCTCAGCTCGTGTCTACGAGGCGGAGAGATAGTGACCGTGACGTTTGGTGGGTAGAGAAGCGCAAAGCCCCAGTGTTGCTGCGCCTGTGAAAGCGCTTCCAAGGAAGGGTGCTGGCTAGCAACAGCTTTCAGTGCTGGCACTTTTCATCTCTGAGCAATTGCTCGACGTTTGCAATCTCTCACCTGAGCTCTCTTTCGACTGCACGAGAGGATGAGCAGAAGATTAGGTGGCTAGAGAAGCCCAGAGCCCCAGTGTTCTTAGGGCTACAAGAGCGTTTCCAAGGAAGGGTGCTGGCTAGCAACAGCTTTCAGTGCTGGCACTTTTCATCTCTGAGCAATTGCTCGACGTTTGCAATTTCTCAGCTCTTATCTACGAGACGGAGAGATAGTGACCGTGACGTTTGGTGGGTAGAGAAGCGCAAAGCCCCAGTGTTGCTGCGCCTGTGAAAGCGCTTCCAAGGAAGGGTGCTGGCTAGCAACAGCTTTCAGTGCTGGCACTTTTCATCTCTGAGCAATTGCTGGACGTTTGCAATTTCTCACCTGAGCTCTCTTTCGACTGCACGAGAGGATGAGCAGAAGATTAGGTGGCTAGAGAAGGCCAGAGCCCCAGTGTTCTTAGGGCTACAAGAGCGTTTCCAAGGAAGGGTGCTGGCTAGCAACAGCTTTCAGTGCTGGCACTTTTCATCTTTGAGCAATTGCTCGACGTTTGCAATTTCTCAGCTCGTGTCTACGAGACGGAGAGATAGTGACTGTGACGTTTGGTGGCTAGAGAAGCCCAGAGCCCCACTGTTCTTAAGGCTACAAAAGCGCTTCAAGGAAGGGTGCTGGCTAGCAACAGCTTTCAGTGCTGGCACTTTTCATCTCGAAGCAATTGCTCGACGTTTGCAATTTCTCAGCTGTGTCTACGAGACGGAGAGATAGTGACCGTGACGTTTGGTGGGTAGAGAAGCGCAAAGCCCCAGTGTTGCTGCGCCTGTGAAAGCGCTTCCAAGGAAGGGTGCTGGCTAGCAACAGCTTTCAGTGCTGGCACTTTTCATCTCTGAGCAATTGCTCGACGTTTGCAATTTCTCACCTGAGCTCTCTTTACACTGCACGAGAGGATGAGCAGAAGATTAGGTGGCTAGAGAAGCCCAGAGCCCCAGTGTTCTTAGGGCTACAAGAGCGTTTCCAAGGAAGGGTGCTGGCTAGCAACAGCTTTCAGTGCTGGCACTTTTCATCTTTGAGCAATTGCTCGATGTTTACAATTTCTCAGCTCGTGTCTACGAGACGGAGAGATAGTGACTGTGACGTTTGGTGGCTAGAGAAGCCCAGAGCCCCAGTGTTCTTAAGGCTACAAAAGCGCTTCAAGGAAGGGTGCTGGCTAGCAACAGCTTTCAGTGCTGGCACTTTTCATCTCGAAGCAATTGCTCGACGTTTGCAATTTCTCAGCTGTGTCTACGAGACGGAGAGATAGTGACCGTGACGTTTGGTGGGTAGACAAGCGCAAAGCCCCAATGTTGCTGTGCCTGTGAAAGCGCTTCCAGGAAGGGTGCTGGCTAGCAACAGCTTTCAGTGCTGGCACTTTTCATCTCTGAGCAATTGCTGGACGTTTGCAATCTCTCACCTGAGCTCTCTTTCGACTGCACGAGAGGATGAGCAGAAGATTAGGTGGCTAGAGAAGCACAAAGCCCCACTGTTCTTAGGGCTACAAGAGCGTTTCCAAGGAAGGGTGCTGGCTAGCAACAGCTTTCAGTGCTGGCACTTTTCATCTCTGAGCAATTGCTCAACGTATGCAATTTCTCAGCTCTTATCTACGAGACGGAGAGATAGTGACCGTGACGTTTGGTGGGTAGAGAAGCGCAAAGCCCCAGTGTTGCTGCGCCTGTGAAAGCGCTTCCAAGGAAGGGTGCTGGCTAGCAACAGCTTTCAGTGCTGGCACTTTTCATCTCTGAGCAATTGCTGGACGTTTGCAATTTCTCACCTGAGCTCTTTTTAGACTGCACGAGAGGATGAGCAGAAGATTAGGTGGCTAGAGAAGCCCAGAGCCCCAGTGTTCTTAGGCCTACAAGAGCGTTTCCAAGGAAGGGTGCTGGCTAGCAACAGCTTTCAGTGCTGGCACTTTTCATCTCTGAGCAATTGCTCGACATTTGCAATTTCTCAGCTCGTGTCTACGAGAAGGAAAGAGAATGACCGTGATGTTTGGTGGGTAGAGAAGCGCAAAGCCCCAGTGTTGCTGCGCCTGTGAAAGCGCTTCCAAGGAAGGGTGCTGGCTAGCAACAGCTTTCAGTGCTGGCACTTTTCATCTCTGAGCAATTGCTCGACGTTTGCAATCTCTCACCTGAGCTCTCTTTGGACTGCACGAGAGGATGAGCAGAAGATTAGGTGGCTAGAGAAGCCCAGAGCCCCAGTGTTCTTAGGGCTACAAGAGCGTTTCCAAGGAAGGGTGCTTGCTAGCAACAGCTTTCAGTGCTGGCACTTTTCATCTCTGAGCAATTGCTCGACGTTTGCAATTTCTCAGCTCTTATCTACGAGACGGAGAGATAGTGACCGTGACGTTTGGTGGGTAGAGAAGCGCAAAGCCCCAGTGTTGCTGCGCCTGTGAAAGCGCTTCCAAGGAAGGGTGCTGGCTAGCAACAGCTTTCAGTGCTGGCACTTTTCATCTCTGAGCAATTGCTGGACGTTTGCAATTTCTCACCTGAGCTCTCTTTCGACTGCGCGAGAGGATGAGCAGAAGATTAGGTGGCTAGAGAAGCCCAGAGCCCCAGTGTTCTTAGGCCTACAAGAGCGTTTCCAAGGAAGGGTGCTGGCTAGCAACAGCTTTCAGTGCTGGCACTTTTCATCTTTGAGCAATTGCTGGACGTTTGCAATTTCTCAGCTCGTGTCTACGAGACGGAGAGATAGTGACTGTGACGTTTGGTGGCTAGAGAAGCCCAGAGCCCCACTGTTCTTAAGGCTACAAAAGCGCTTCAAGGAAGGGTGCTGGCTAGCAACAGCTTTCAGTGCTGGCACTTTTCATCTCGAAGCAATTGCTCGACGTTTGCAATTTCTCAGCTGTGTCTACGAGACGGAGAGATAGTGACCGTGACGTTTGGTGGCTAGAGAAGCGCAAAGCCCCAGTGTTGCTGCGCCTGTGAAAGCGCTTCCAAGGAAGGGTGCTGGCTAGCAACAGCTTTCAGTGCTGGCACTTTTCATCTCTGAGCAATTGCTCGACGTTTGCAATTTCTCACCTGAGCTCTCTTTACACTGCACGAGAGGATGAGCAGAAGATTAGGTGGCTAGAGAAGCCCAGAGCCCCAGTGTTCTTAGGGCTACAAGAGCGTTTCCAAGGAAGGGTGCTGGCTAGCAACAGCTTTCAGTGCTGGCACTTTTCATCTTTGAGCAATTGCTCGATGTTTACAATTTCTCAGCTCGTGTCTACGAGACGGAGAGATAGTGACTGTGACGTTTGGTGGCTAGAGAAGCCCAGAGCCCCAGTGTTCTTAAGGCTACAAAAGCGCTTCAAGGAAGGGTGCTGGCTAGCAACAGCTTTCAGTGCTGGCACTTTTCATCTCGAAGCAATTGCTCGACGTTTGCAATTTCTCAGCTGTGTCTACGAGACGGAGAGATAGTGACCGTGACGTTTGGTGGGTAGAGAAGCGCAAAGCCCCAGTGTTGCTGTGCCTGTGAAAGCGCTTCCAGGAAGGGTGCTGGCTAGCAACAGCTTTCAGTGCTGGCACTTTTCATCTCTGAGCAATTGCTGGACGTTTGCAATCTCTCACCTGAGCTCTCTTTCGACTGCACGAGAGGATGAGCAGAAGATTAGGTGGCTAGAGAAGCACAAAGCCCCACTGTTCTTAGGGCTACAAGAGCGTTTCCAAGGAAGGGTGCTGGCTAGCAACAGCTTTCAGTGCTGGCACTTTTCATCTCTGAGCAATTGCTCAACGTATGCAATTTCTCAGCTCTTATCTACGAGACGGAGAGATAGTGACCGTGACGTTTGGTGGGTAGAGAAGCGCAAAGCCCCAGTGTTGCTGTGCCTGTGAAAGCGCTTCCAAGGAAGGGTGCTGGCTAGCAACAGCTTTCAGTGCTGGCACTTTTCATCTCTGAGCAATTGCTGGACGTTTGCAATTTCTCACCTGAGCTCTTTTTAGACTGCATGAGAGGATGAGCAGAAGATTAGGTGGGTAGAGAAGCCCAGAGCCCCAGTGTTCTTAGGCCTACAAGAGCGTTTCCAAGGAAGGGTGCTGGCTAGCAACAGCTTTCAGTGCTGGCACTTTTCATCTCTGAGCAATTGCTCGACATTTGCAATTTCTCAGCTCGTGTCTACGAGAAGGAAAGGGAATGACCGTGACGTTTGGTGGGTAGACAAGCGCAAAGCCCCAGTGTTGCTGCGCCTGTGAAAGCGCTTCCAAGGAAGGGTGCTGGCTAGCAACAGCTTTCAGTGCTGGCACTTTTCATCTCTGAGCAATTGCTGGACGTTTGCAATCTCTCACCTGAGCTCTCTTTCGACTGCACGAGAGGATGAGCAGAAGATTAGGTGGCTAGAGAAGCCCAGAGCCCCAGTGTTCTTAGGCCTACAAAAGCGCTTCCAAGAAAGGGTGCTGGCTAGCAACAGCTTTCAGTGCTGGCACTTTTCATCTCTGAGCAATTGCTCGACGTTTGCAATCTCTCACCTGAGCTCTCTTTAGACTGCATGAGAGGATGAGCAGAAGAGTAGGTGGCTAGAGAAGCCCAGAGCCCCAGTGTTCTTAGGGCTACAAGAGCGCTTCCAAGGAAGGGTGCTGGCTAGCAACAGCTTTCAGTGCTAGCACTATTCATCTCTGAGCAATTGCTCGACGTTTGCAATTTCTCAGCTCTTATCTACGAGACGGAGGGATAGTGACCGTGACGTTTGGTGGGTAGAGAAGCGCAAAGCCCCAGTGTTGCTGCGCCTGTGAAAGGGCTTCCAAGGAAGGGTGCTGGCTAGCAACAGCTTTCAGTGCTGGCACTTTTCATCTCGAAGCAATTGCTTGACGTTTTGAATTTCTCAGCTCGTGTCTACGGGACGGAGAGAGAGTGACCGTGACGTTTGGTGGCTAGAGAAGCACAAAGCCCCAGTGTTGCTGCGCCTGTGAAAGCGCTTCCAAGGAAGGGTGCTGGCTAGCCACAGCTTTCAGTGCTGGCACTTTTCATCTCTGAGCAATTGCTCGACGTTTGCAATTTCTCACCTGAGCTCTCTTTCGACTGCGCGAGAGGATGAGCAGAAGATTAGGTGGCTAGAGAAGCCCAGAGCCCCAGTGTTCTTAGGCCTACAAGAGCGTTTCCAAGGAAGGGTGCTGGCTAGCAACAGCTTTCAGTGCTGGCACTTTTCATCTCTGAGCAATTGCTCGACGTATGCAATTTCTCAGCTCGTGTCTACGAGAAGGAGAGATAGTGACCGTGACGTTTGGTGGGTAGAGAAGCGCAAAGCCCCAGTGTTGCTGCGCCTGTGAAAGCGCTTCCAAGGAAGGGTGCTGGCTAGCAACAGCTTTCAGTGCTGGCACTTTTCATCTCTGAGCAATTGCTCGACGTTTGCAATCTCTCACCTGAGCTCTCTTTCGACTGCACGAGAGGATGAGCAGAAGATTAGGTGGCTAGAGAAGCCCAGAGCCCCAGTGTTCTTAGGCCTACAAAAGCGCTTCCAAGGAAGGGTGCTGGCTAGCAACAGCTTTCAGTGCTGGCACTTTTCATCTCTGAGCAATTGCTCGACGTTTGCAATCTCTCACCTGAGCTCTCTTTAGACTGCATGAGAGGATGAGCAGAAGAGTAGGTGGCTAGAGAAGCCCAGAGCCCCAGTGTTCTTAGGGCTACAAGAGCGCTTCCAAGGTAGGGTGCTGGCTAGCAACAGCTTTCAGTGCTAGCACTATTCATCTCTGAGCAATTGCTCGATGTTTGCAATTTCTCAGCTCTTATCTACGAGACGGAGGGATAGTGACCGTGACGTTTGGTGGGTAGAGAAGCGCAAAGCCCCAGTGTTGCTGCGCCTGTGAAAGGGCTTCCAAGGAAGGGTGCTGGCTAGCAACAGCTTTCAGTGCTGGCACTTTTCATCTCTGAGCAATTGCTCGACGTTTGCAATTTCTCAGCTCTTATCTACGAGACGGAGAGATAGTGACCGTGACGTTTGGTGGGTAGAGAAGCACAAAGCCCCAGTGTTGCTGCGCCTGTGAAAGCGCTTCCAAGGAAGGGTGCTGGCTAGCAACAGCTTTCAGTGCTGGCACTTTTCATCTCTGAGCAATTGCTCGACGTTTGCATTTTCTCACCTGAGCTCTCTTTAGACTGCATGAGAGGATGAGCAGAAGATTAGGTGGCTAGAGAAGCCCAGAGCCCCACTGTTCTTAGGCCTACAAGAGCGTTTCCAAGGAAGGGTGCTGGCTAGCAACAGCTTTCAGTGCTGGCACTTTTCATCTCTGAGCAATTGCTCGACGTTTGCAATCTCTCACCTGAGCTCTCTTTAGACTGCATGAGAGGATGAGCAGAAGAGTAGGTGGCTAGAGAAGCCCAGAGCCCCAGTGTTCTTAGGGCTACAAGAGCGCTTCCAAGGAAGGGTGCTGGCTAGCAACAGCTTTCAGTGCTAGCACTATTCATCTCTGAGCAATTGCTCGACGTTTGCAATTTCTCAGCTCTTATCTACGAGACGGAGGGATAGTGACCGTGACGTTTGGTGGGTAGAGAAGCGCAAAGCCCCAGTGTTGCTGCGCCTGTGAAAGGGCTTCCAAGGAAGGGTGCTGGCTAGCAACAGCTTTCAGTGCTGGCACTTTTCATCTCGAAGCAATTGCTTGACGTTTTGAATTTCTCAGCTCGTGTCTACGGGACGGAGAGAGAGTGACCGTGACGTTTGGTGGCTAGAGAAGCACAAAGCCCCAGTGTTGCTGCACCTGTGAAAGCGCTTCCAAGGAAGGGTGCTGGCTAGCCACAGCTTTCAGTGCTGGCACTTTTCATCTCTGAGCAATTGCTCGACGTTTGCAATTTCTCACCTGAGCTCTCTTTCGACTGCGCGAGAGGATGAGCAGAAGATTAGGTGGCTAGAGAAGCCCAGAGCCCCAGTGTTCTTAGGCCTACAAGAGCGTTTCCAAGGAAGGGTGCTGGCTAGCAACAGCTTTCAGTGCTGGCACTTTTCATCTCTGAGCAATTGCTCGACGTATGCAATTTCTCAGCTCGTGTCTACGAGAAGGAGAGATAGTGACCGTGACGTTTGGTGGGTAGAGAAGCGCAAAGCCCCAGTGTTGCTGCGCCTGTGAAAGCGCTTCCAAGGAAGGGTGCTGGCTAGCAACAGCTTTCAGTGCTGGCACTTTTCATCTCTGAGCAATTGCTCGACGTTTGCAATCTCTCACCTGAGCTCTCTTTGGACTGCACGAGAGGATGAGCAGAAGATTAGGTGGCTAGAGAAGCCCAGAGCCCCAGTGTTCTTAGGCCTACAAAAGCGCTTCCAAGGAAGGGTGCTGGCTAGCAACAGCTTTCAGTGCTGGCACTTTTCATCTCTGAGCAATTGCTCGACGTTTGCAATCTCTCACCTGAGCTCTCTTTAGACTGCATGAGAGGATGAGCAGAAGAGTAGGTGGCTAGAGAAGCCCAGAGCCCCAGTGTTCTTAGGGCTACAAGAGCGCTTCCAAGGTAGGGTGCTGGCTAGCAACAGCTTTCAGTGCTAGCACTATTCATCTCTGAGCAATTGCTCGATGTTTGCAATTTCTCAGCTCTTATCTACGAGACGGAGGGATAGTGACCGTGACGTTTGGTGGGTAGAGAAGCGCAAAGCCCCAGTGTTGCTGCGCCTGTGAAAGGGCTTCCAAGGAAGGGTGCTGGCTAGCAACAGCTTTCAGTGCTGGCACTTTTCATCTCGAAGCAATTGCTTGACGTTTTGAATTTCTCAGCTCGTGTCTACGGGACGGAGAGAGAGTGACCGTGACGTTTGGTGGGTAGAGAAGCACAAAGCCCCAGTGTTGCTGCGCCTGTGAAAGCGCTTCCAAGGAAGGGTGCTGGCTAGCAACAGCTTTCAGTGCTGGCACTTTTCATCTCTGAGCAATTGCTCGACGTTTGCATTTTCTCACCTGAGCTCTCTTTAGACTGCATGAGAGGATGAGCAGAAGATTAGGTGGCTAGAGAAGCCCAGAGCCCCACTGTTCTTAGGCCTACAAGAGCGTTTCCAAGGAAGGGTGCTGGCTAGCAACAGCTTTCAGTGCTGGCACTTTTCATCTCTGAGCAATTGCTCGACGTTTGCAATCTCTCACCTGAGCTCTCTTTCGACTGCACGAGAGGATGAGCAGAAGATTAGGTGGCTAGAGAAGCACAAAGCCCCACTGTTCTTAGGGCTACAAGAGCGTTTCCAAGGAAGGGTGCTGGCTAGCAACAGCTTTCAGTGCTGGCACTTTTCATCTCTGAGCAATTGCTCGACGTTTGCAATTTCTCAGCTCTTATCTACGAGACGGAGAGATAGTGACCGTGACGTTTGGTGGGTAGAGAAGCGCAAAGCCCCAGTGTTGCTGCGCCTGTGAAAGCGCTTCCAAGGAAGGGTGCTGGCTAGCAACAGCTTTCAGTGCTGGCACTTTTCATCTCTGAGCAATTGCTGGACGTTTGCAATTTCTCACCTGAGCTCTTTTTAGACTGCATGAGAGGATGAGCAGAAGATTAGGTGGGTAGAGAAGCCCAGAGCCCCAGTGTTCTTAGGCCTACAAGAGCGTTTCCAAGGAAGGGTGCTGGCTAGCAACAGCTTTCAGTGCTGGCACTTTTCATCTCTGAGCAATTGCTCGACATTTGCAATTTCTCAGCTCGTGTCTACGAGAAGGAAAGAGAATGACCGTGACGTTTGGTGGGTAGACAAGCGCAAAGCCCCAGTGTTGCTGCGCCTGTGAAAGCGCTTCCAAGGAAGGGTGCTGGCTAGCAACAGCTTTCAGTGCTGGCACTTTTCATCTCTGAGCAATTGCTCGACGTTTGCAATCTCTCACCTGAGCTCTCTTTGGACTGCACGAGAGGATGAGCAGAAGATTAGGTGGCTAGAGAAGCCCAGAGCCCCAGTGTTCTTAGGCCTACAAAAGCGCTTCCAAGAAAGGGTGCTGGCTAGCAACAGCTTTCAGTGCTGGCACTTTTCATCTCTGAGCAATTGCTGGACGTTTGCAATTTCTCATCTGAGCTCTCTTTCGACTGCACGAGAGGATGAGCAGAAGATTAGGTGGCTAGAGAAGCCCAGAGCCCCACTGTTCTTAGGCCTACAAGAGCGTTTCCAAGGAAGGGTGCTGGCTAGCAACAGCTTTCAGTGCTGGCACTTTTCATCTCTGAGCAATTGCTCGACGTTTGCAATTTCTCAGCTCGTGTCTACGAGACGGAGAGATAGTGACTGTGACGTTTGGTGGCTAGAGAAGCCCAGAGCCCCACTGTTCTTAAGGCTACAAAAGCGCTTCATGGAAGGGTGCTGGCTAGCAACAGCTTTCAGTGCTGGCACTTTTCATCTCTGAGCAATTGCTCGACGTTTGCAATTTCTCAGCTGTGTCTACGAGACGGAGAGATAGTGACCGTGACGTTTGGTGGGTAGAGAAGCGCAAAGCCCCAGTGTTGCTGCGCCTGTGAAAGCGCTTCCAAGGAAGGGTGCTGGCTAGCAACAGCTTTCAGTGCTGGCACTTTTCATCTCTGAGCAATTGCTCGACGTTTGCAATTTCTCAGCTGAGCTCTCTTTACACTGCACGAGAGGATGAGCAGAAGATTAGGTGGCTAGAGAAGCCCAGAGCCCCAGTGTTCTTAGGGCTACAAGAGCGTTTCCAAGGAAGGGTGCTGGCTAGCAACAGCTTTCAGTGCTGGCACTTTTCATCTTTGAGCAATTGCTCGATGTTTACAATTTCTCAGCTCGTGTCTACGAGACGGAGAGATAGTGACTGTGACGTTTGGTGGCTAGAGAAGCCCAGAGCCCCAGTGTTCTTAAGGCTACAAAAGCGCTTCAAGGAAGGGTGCTGGCTAGCAACAGCTTTCAGTGCTGGCACTTTTCATCTCGAAGCAATTGCTCGACGTTTGCAATTTCTCAGCTGTGTCTACGAGACGGAGAGATAGTGACCGTGACGTTTGGTGGGTAGACAAGCGCAAAGCCCCAGTGTTGCTGTGCCTGTGAAAGCGCTTCCAGGAAGGGTGCTGGCTAGCAACAGCTTTCAGTGCTGGCACTTTTCATCTCTGAGCAATTGCTGGACGTTTGCAATCTCTCACCTGAGCTCTCTTTCGACTGCACGAGAGGATGAGCAGAAGATTAGGTGGCTAGAGAAGCACAAAGCCCCACTGTTCTTAGGGCTACAAGAGCGTTTCCAAGGAAGGGTGCTGGCTAGCAACAGCTTTCAGTGCTGGCACTTTTCATCTCTGAGCAATTGCTCAACGTATGCAATTTCTCAGCTCTTATCTACGAGACGGAGAGATAGTGTCCGTGACGTTTGGTGGGTAGAGAAGCGCAAAGCCCCAGTGTTGCTGCGCCTGTGAAAGCGCTTCCAAGGAAGGGTGCTGGCTAGCAACAGCTTTCAGTGCTGGCACTTTTCATCTCTGAGCAATTGCTGGACGTTTGCAATTTCTCACCTGAGCTCTTTTTAGACTGCATGAGAGGATGAGCAGAAGATTAGGTGGGTAGAGAAGCCCAGAGCCCCAGTGTTCTTAGGCCTACAAGAGCGTTTCCAAGGAAGGGTGCTGGCTAGCAACAGCTTTCAGTGCTGGCACTTTTCATCTCTGAGCAATTGCTCGACATTTGCAATTTCTCAGCTCGTGTCTACGAGAAGGAAAGAGAATGACCGTGACGTTTGGTGGGTAGACAAGCGCAAAGCCCCAGTGTTGCTGCGCCTGAGAAAGCGCTTCCAAGGAAGGGTGCTGGCTAGCAACAGCTTTCAGTGCTGGCACTTTTCATCTCTGAGCAATTGCTGGACGTTTGCAATCTCTCACCTGAGCTCTCTTTGGACTGCACGAGAGGATGAGCAGAAGATTAGGTGGCTAGAGAAGCCCAGAGCCCCAGTGTTCTTAGGCCTACAAAAGCGCTTCCAAGGAAGGGTGCTGGCTAGCAACAGCTTTCAGTGCTGGCACTTTTCATCTCTGAGCAATTGCTCGACGTTTGCAATCTCTCACCTGAGCTCTCTTTAGACTGCATGAGAGGATGAGCAGAAGAGTAGGTGGCTAGAGAAGCCCAGAGCCCCAGTGTTCTTAGGGCTACAAGAGCGCTTCCAAGGTAGGGTGCTGGCTAGCAACAGCTTTCAGTGCTAGCACTATTCATCTCTGAGCAATTGCTCGATGTTTGCAATTTCTCAGCTCTTATCTACGAGACGGAGGGATAGTGACCGTGACGTTTGGTGGGTAGAGAAGCGCAAAGCCCCAGTGTTGCTGCGCCTGTGAAAGGGCTTCCAAGGAAGGGTGCTGGCTAGCAACAGCTTTCAGTGCTGGCACTTTTCATCTCGAAGCAATTGCTTGACGTTTTGAATTTCTCAGCTCGTGTCTACGGGACGGAGAGAGAGTGACCGTGACGTTTGGTGGGTAGAGAAGCACAAAGCCCCAGTGTTGCTGCACCTGTGAAAGCGCTTCCAAGGAAGGGTGCTGGCTAGCCACAGCTTTCAGTGCTGGCACTTTTCATCTCTGAGCAATTGCTCGACGTTTGCAATCTCTCACCTGAGCTCTCTTTCGACTGCACGAGAGGATGAGCAGAAGATTAGGTGGCTAGAGAAGCCCAGAGCCCCAGTGTTCTTAGGCCTACAAGAGCGTTTCCAAGGAAGGGTGCTTGCTAGCAACAGCTTTCAGTGCTGGCACTTTTCATCTCTGAGCAATTGCTCGATGTTTGCAATTTCTCAGCTCTTATCTACGAGACGGAGAGATAGTGACCGTGACGTTTGGTGGGTAGAGAAGCGCAAAGCCCCAGTGTTGCTGCGCCTGTGAAAGCGCTTCCAAGGAAGGGTGCTGGCTAGCAACAGCTTTCAGTGCTGGCACTTTTCATCTCTGAGCAATTGCTCGACGTTTGCAATTTCTCACCTGAGCTCTCTTTAGACTGCGCGAGAGGATGAGCAGAAGATTAGGTGGCTAGAGAAGCCCAGAGCCCCACTGTTCTTAGGCCTACAAGAGCGTTTCCAAGGAAGGGTGCTGGCTAGCAACAGCTTTCAGTGCTGGCACTTTTCATCTCTGAGCAATTGCTCGACGTTTGCAATCTCTCACCTGAGCTCTCTTTAGACTGCACGAGAGGATGAGCAGAAGATTAGGTGGCTAGAGAAGCCCAGAGCCCCAGTGTTCTTAGGCCTACAAGAGCGTTTCCAAGGAAGGGTGCTGGCTAGCAACAGCTTTCAGTGCTGGCACTTTTCATCTCTGAGCAATTGCTTGACGTCTGCAATTTCTCAGCTCGTGTCTACGAGAAGGAGAGATAGTGACCGTGACGTTTGGTGGGTAGAGAAGCGCAAAGCCCCAGTGTTGCTGCGCCTGTGAAAGCGCTTCCAAGGAAGGGTGCTGGCTAGCAACAGCTTTCAGTGCTGGCACTTTTCATCTCTGAGCAATTGCTGGACGTTTGCAATCTCTCACCTGAGCTCTCTTTCGACTGCACGAGAGGATGAGCAGAAGATTAGGTGGCTAGAGAAGCCCAGAGCCCCAGTGTTCTTAGGGCTACAAGAGCGTTTCCAAGGAAGGGTGCTTGCTAGCAACAGCTTTCAGTGCTGGCACTTTTCATCTCTGAGCAATTGCTCGACGTTTGCAATTTCTCAGCTCTTATCTACGAGACGGAGAGATAGTGACCGTGACGTTTGGTGGGTAGAGAAGCGCAAAGCCCCAGTGTTGCTGCGCCTGTGAAAGCGCTTCCAAGGAAGGGTGCTGGCTAGCAACAGCTTTCAGTGCTGGCACTTTTCATCTCTGAGCAATTGCTCGACGTTTGCAATTTCTCTCCTGAGCTCTCTTTAGACTGCGCGAGAGGATGAGCAGAAGATTAGGTGGCTAGAGAAGCCCAGAGCCCCACTGTTCTTAGGCCTACAAGAGCGTTTCCAAGGAAGGGTGCTGGCTAGCAACAGCTTTCAGTGCTGGCACTTTTCATCTCTGAGCAATTGCTCGACGTTTGCAATCTCTCACCTGAGCTCTCTTTAGACTGCACGAGAGGATGAGCAGAAGATTAGGTGGCTAGAGAAGCCCAGAGCCCCAGTGTTCTTAGGGCTACAAGAGCGTTTCCAAGGAAGGGTGCTGGCTAGCAACAGCTTTCAGTGCTGGCACTTTTCATCTCTGAGCAATTGCTCGACGTTTGCAATCTCTCACCTGAGCTCTCTTTCGACTGCACGAGAGGATGAGCAGAAGATTAGGTGGCTAGAGAAGCCCAGAGCCCCAGTGTTCTTAGGCCTACAAGAGCGTTTCCAAGGAAGGGTGCTTGCTAGCAACAGCTTTCAGTGCTGGCACTTTTCATCTCTGAGCAATTGCTGGACGTTTGCAATTTCTCAGCTCTTATCTACGAGACGGAGAGATAGTGACCGTGACGTTTGGTGGGTAGAGAAGCGCAAAGCCCCAGTGTTGCTGCGCCTGTGAAAGCGCTTCCAAGGAAGGGTGCTGGCTAGCAACAGCTTTCAGTGCTGGCACTTTTCATCTCTGAGCAATTGCTGGATGTTTGCAATTTCTCACCTGAGCTCTCTTTCGACTGCACGAGAGGATGAGCAGAAGATTAGGTGGCTAGAGAAGCCCAGAGCCCCAGTGTTCTTAGGGCTACAAGAGCGTTTCCAAGGAAGGGTGCTGGCTAGCAACAGCTTTCAGTGCTGGCACTTTTCATCTTTGAGCAATTGCTCGACGTTTGCAATTTCTCAGCTCGTGTCTACGAGACGGAGAGATAGTGACTGTGACGTTTGGTGGCTAGAGAAGCTCAGAGCCCCAGTGTTCTTAAGGCTACAAAAGCGCTTCAAGGAAGGGTGCTGGCTAGCAACAGCTTTCAGTGCTGGCACTTTTCATCTCGAAGCAATTGCTCGACGTTTGCAATTTCTCAGCTGTGTCTACGAGACGGAGAGATAGTGACCGTGACGTTTGGTGGGTTGAGAAGCGCAAAGCCCCAGTGTTGCTGCGCCTGTGAAAGCGCTTCCAAGGAAGGGTGCTGGCTAGCCACAGCTTTCAGTGCTGGCACTTTTCATCTCTGAGCAATTGCTCGACGTTTGCAATTTCTCACCTGAGCTCTCTTTAGACTGCGCGAGAGGATGAGCAGAAGATTAGGTGGCTAGAGAAGCCCAGAGCCCCACTGTTCTTAGGCCTACAAGAGCGTTTCCAAGGAAGGGTGCTGGCTAGCAACAGCTTTCAGTGCTGGCACTTTTCATCTCTGAGCAATTGCTCGACGTATGCAATTTCTCACCTGAGCTCTCTTTACACTGCACGAGAGGATGAGCAGAAGATTAGGTGGCTAGAGAAGCCCAGAGCCCCAGTGTTCTTAGGCCTACAAGAGCGTTTCCAAGGAAGGGTGCTGGCTAGCAACAGCTTTCAGTGCTGGCACTTTTCATCTCTGAGCAATTGCTCGACGTATGCAATTTCTCAGCTCGTGTCTACGAGAAGGAGAGATAGTGACCGTGACGTTTGGTGGGTAGAGAAGCGCAAAGCCCCAGTGTTGCTGCGCCTGTGAAAGCGCTTCCAAGGAAGGGTGCTGGCTAGCAACAGCTTTCAGTGCTGGCACTTTTCATCTCTGAGCAATTGCTCGACGTTTGCAATCTCTCACCTGAGCTCTCTTTGGACTGCACGAGAGGATGAGCAGAAGATTAGGTGGCTAGAGAAGCCCAGAGCCCCAGTGTTCTTAGGCCTACAGAAGCGCTTCCAAGGAAGGGTGCTGGCTAGCAACAGCTTTCAGTGCTGGCACTTTTCATCTCTGAGCAATTGCTCGACGTTTGCAATCTCTCACCTGAGCTCTCTTTAGACTGCATGAGAGGATGAGCAGAAGAGTAGGTGGCTAGAGAAGCCCAGAGCCCCACTGTTCTTAGGGCTACAAGAGCGCTTCCAAGGTAGGGTGCTGGCTAGCAACAGCTTTCAGTGCTAGCACTTTTCATCTCTGAGCAATTGCTCGATGTTTGCAATTTCTCAGCTCTTATCTACGAGACGGAGGGATAGTGACCGTGACGTTTGGTGGGTAGAGAAGCGCAAAGCCCCAGTGTTGCTGCGCCTGTGAAAGGGCTTCCAAGGAAGGGTGCTGGCTAGCAACAGCTTTCAGTGCTGGCACTTTTCATCTCGAAGCAATTGCTTGACGTTTTTAATTTCTCAGCTCGTGTCTACGGGACGGAGAGAGAGTGACCGTGACGTTTGGTGGGTAGAGAAGCACAAAGCCCCAGTGTTGCTGCGCCTGTGAAAGCGCTTCAAAGGAAGGGTGCTGGCTAGCCACAGCTTTCAGTGCTGGCACTTTTCATCTCTGAGCAATTGCTGGACGTTTGCAATTTCTCACCTGAGCTCTCTTTAGACTGCATGAGAGGATGAGCAGAAGATTAGGTGGCTAGAGAAGCCCAGAGCCCCAGTGTTCTTAGGGCTACAAGAGCGTTTCCAAGGAAGGGTGCTGGCTAGCAACAGCTTTCAGTGCTGGCACTTTTCATCTCTGAGCAATTGCTCGACGTTTGCAATCTCTCACCTGAGCTCTCTTTAGACTGCACGAGAGGATGAGCAGAAGATTAGGTGGCTAGAGAAGCCCAGAGCCCCAGTGTTCTTAGGCCTACAAAAGCGCTTCCAAGGAAGGGTGCTGGCTAGCAACAGCTTTCAGTGCTGGCACTTTTCATCTCTGAGCAATTGCTTGACGTCTGCAATTTCTCAGCTCTTGTCTACGAGATGGAGAGATAGTGACCGTGACGTTTGGTGGGTAGAGAAGCGCAAAGCCCCAGTGTTGCTGCGCCTGTGAAAGCGCTTCCAAGGAAGGGTGCTGGCTAGCAACAGCTTTCAGTGCTGGCACTTTTCATCTCTGAGCAATTGCTCGACGTTTGCAATCTCTCACCTGAGCTCTCTTTCGACTGCACGAGAGGATGAGCAGAAGATTAGGTGGCTAGAGAAGCCCAGAGCCCCAGTGTTCTTAGGGCTACAAGAGCGTTTCCAAGGAAGGGTGCTTGCTAGCAACAGCTTTCAGTGCTGGCACTTTTCATCTCTGAGCAATTGCTCGACGTTTGCAATTTCTCAGCTCTTATCTACGAGACGGAGAGATAGTGACCGTGACGTTTGGTGGGTAGAGAAGCGCAAAGCCCCAGTGTTGCTGCGCCTGTGAAAGCGCTTCCAAGGAAGGGTGCTGGCTAGCAACAGCTTTCAGTGCTGGCACTTTTCATCTCTGAGCAATTGCTGGACGTTTGCAATTTCTCACCTGAGCTCTCTTTCGACTGCACGGGAGGATGAGCAGAAGATTAGGTGGCTAGAGAAGCCCAGAGCCCCAGTGTTCTTATGGCTACAAGAGCGTTTCCAAGGAAGGGTGCTGGCTAGCAACAGCTTTCAGTGCTGGCACTTTTCATCTTTGAGCAATTGCTCGATGTTTGCAATTTCTCAGCTCGTGTCTACGAGACGGAGAGATAGTGACTGTGACGTTTGGTGGCTAGAGAAGCCCAGAGCCCCACTGTTCTTAAGGCTACAAAAGCGCTTCAAGGAAGGGTGCTGGCTAGCAACAGCTTTCAGTGCTGGCACTTTTCATCTCTGAGCAATTGCTCGACGTATGCAATTTCTCAGCTCGTGTCTACGAGAAGGAGAGATAGTGACCGTGACGTTTGGTGGGTAGAGAAGCGCAAAGCCCCAGTGTTGCTGCGCCTGTGAAAGCGCTTCCAAGGAAGGGTGCTGGCTAGCAACAGCTTTCAGTGCTGGCACTTTTCATCTCTGAGCAATTGCTCGACGTTTGCAATCTCTCACCTGAGCTCTCTTTGGACTGCACGAGAGGATGAGCAGAAGATTAGGTGGCTAGAGAAGCCCAGAGCCCCAGTGTTCTTAGGCCTACAGAAGCGCTTCCAAGGAAGGGTGCTGGCTAGCAACAGCTTTCAGTGCTGGCACTTTTCATCTCTGAGCAATTGCTCGACGTTTGCAATCTCTCACCTGAGCTCTCTTTAGACTGCATGAGAGGATGAGCAGAAGAGTAGGTGGCTAGAGAAGCCCAGAGCCCCACTGTTCTTAGGGCTACAAGAGCGCTTCCAAGGTAGGGTGCTGGCTAGCAACAGCTTTCAGTGCTAGCACTTTTCATCTCTGAGCAATTGCTCGATGTTTGCAATTTCTCAGCTCTTATCTACGAGACGGAGGGATAGTGACCGTGACGTTTGGTGGGTAGAGAAGCGCAAAGCCCCAGTGTTGCTGCGCCTGTGAAAGGGCTTCCAAGGAAGGGTGCTGGCTAGCAACAGCTTTCAGTGCTGGCACTTTTCATCTCGAAGCAATTGCTTGACGTTTTTAATTTCTCAGCTCGTGTCTACGGGACGGAGAGAGAGTGACCGTGACGTTTGGTGGGTAGAGAAGCACAAAGCCCCAGTGTTGCTGCGCCTGTGAAAGCGCTTCAAAGGAAGGGTGCTGGCTAGCCACAGCTTTCAGTGCTGGCACTTTTCATCTCTGAGCAATTGCTGGACGTTTGCAATTTCTCACCTGAGCTCTCTTTAGACTGCATGAGAGGATGAGCAGAAGATTAGGTGGCTAGAGAAGCCCAGAGCCCCAGTGTTCTTAGGGCTACAAGAGCGTTTCCAAGGAAGGGTGCTGGCTAGCAACAGCTTTCAGTGCTGGCACTTTTCATCTCTGAGCAATTGCTCGACGTTTGCAATCTCTCACCTGAGCTCTCTTTAGACTGCACGAGAGGATGAGCAGAAGATTAGGTGGCTAGAGAAGCCCAGAGCCCCAGTGTTCTTAGGCCTACAAAAGCGCTTCCAAGGAAGGGTGCTGGCTAGCAACAGCTTTCAGTGCTGGCACTTTTCATCTCTGAGCAATTGCTTGACGTCTGCAATTTCTCAGCTCTTGTCTACGAGATGGAGAGATAGTGACCGTGACGTTTGGTGGGTAGAGAAGCGCAAAGCCCCAGTGTTGCTGCGCCTGTGAAAGCGCTTCCAAGGAAGGGTGCTGGCTAGCAACAGCTTTCAGTGCTGGCACTTTTCATCTCTGAGCAATTGCTCGACGTTTGCAATCTCTCACCTGAGCTCTCTTTCGACTGCACGAGAGGATGAGCAGAAGATTAGGTGGCTAGAGAAGCCCAGAGCCCCAGTGTTCTTAGGGCTACAAGAGCGTTTCCAAGGAAGGGTGCTTGCTAGCAACAGCTTTCAGTGCTGGCACTTTTCATCTCTGAGCAATTGCTCGACGTTTGCAATTTCTCAGCTCTTATCTACGAGACGGAGAGATAGTGACCGTGACGTTTGGTGGGTAGAGAAGCGCAAAGCCCCAGTGTTGCTGCGCCTGTGAAAGCGCTTCCAAGGAAGGGTGCTGGCTAGCAACAGCTTTCAGTGCTGGCACTTTTCATCTCTGAGCAATTGCTGGACGTTTGCAATTTCTCACCTGAGCTCTCTTTCGACTGCACGGGAGGATGAGCAGAAGATTAGGTGGCTAGAGAAGCCCAGAGCCCCAGTGTTCTTATGGCTACAAGAGCGTTTCCAAGGAAGGGTGCTGGCTAGCAACAGCTTTCAGTGCTGGCACTTTTCATCTTTGAGCAATTGCTCGATGTTTGCAATTTCTCAGCTCGTGTCTACGAGACGGAGAGATAGTGACTGTGACGTTTGGTGGCTAGAGAAGCCCAGAGCCCCACTGCTCTTAAGGCTACAAAAGCGCTTCAAGGAAGGGTGCTGGCTAGCAACAGCTTTCAGTGCTGGCACTTTTCATCTCGAAGCAATTGCTCGACGTTTGCAATTTCTCAGCTGTGTCTACGAGACGGAGAGATAGTGACCGTGACGTTTGGTGGGTAGAGAAGCGCAAAGCCCCAGTGTTGCTGCGCCTGTGAAAGCGCTTCCAAGGAAGGGTGCTGGCTAGCAACAGCTTTCAGTGCTGGCACTTTTCATCTCTGAGCAATTGCTCGACGTTTGCAATTTCTCAGCTCTTATCTACGAGACGGAGAGATAGTGACCGTGACGTTTGGTGGGTAGAGAAGCGCAAAGCCCCAGTGTTGCTGCGCCTGTGAAAGCGCTTCCAAGGAAGGGTGCTGCCTAGCCACAGCTTTCAGTGCTGGCACTTTTCATCTCTGAGCAATTGCTCGACGTTTGCAATTTCTCTCCTGAGCTCTCTTTAGACTGCGCGAGAGGATGAGCAGAAGATTAGGTGGCTAGAGAAGCCCAGAGCCCCAGTGTTCTTAGGCCTACAAGAGCGTTTCCAAGGAAGGGTGCTGGCTAGCAACAGCTTTCAGTGCTGGCACTTTTCATCTCTGAGCAATTGCTCGACGTTTGCAATCTCTCACCTGAGCTCTCTTTAGACTGCACGAGAGGATGAGCAGAAGATTAGGTGGCTAGAGAAGCCCAGAGCCCCAGTGTTCTTAGGGCTACAAGAGCGTTTCCAAGGAAGGGTGCTGGCTAGCAACAGCTTTCAGTGCTGGCACTTTTCATCTCTGAGCAATTGCTTGACGTCTGCAATTTCTCAGCTCTTGTCTACGAGATGGAGAGATAGTGACCGTGACGTTTGGTGGGTAGAGAAGCGCAAAGCCCCAGTGTTGCTGCGCCTGTGAAAGCGCTTCCAAGGAAGGGTGCTGGCTAGCAACAGCTTTCAGTGCTGGCACTTTTCATCTCTGAGCAATTGCTCGACGTTTGCAATCTCTCACCTGAGCTCTCTTTCGACTGCACGAGAGGATGAGCAGAAGATTAGGTGGCTAGAGAAGCCCAGAGCCCCACTGTTCTTAGGGCTACAAGAGCGTTTCCAAGGAAGGGTGCTTGCTAGCAACAGCTTTCAGTGCTGGCACTTTTCATCTCTGAGCAATTGCTCGACGTTTGCAATTTCTCAGCTCTTATCTACGAGACGGAGAGATAGTGACCGTGACGTTTGGTGGGTAGAGAAGCGCAAAGCCCCAGTGTTGCTGCGCCTGTGAAAGCGCTTCCAAGGAAGGGTGCTGGCTAGCAACAGCTTTCAGTGCTGGCACTTTTCATCTCTGAGCAATTGCTGGACGTTTGCAATTTCTCACCTGAGCTCTCTTTCGACTGCACGGGAGGATGAGCAGAAGATTAGGTGGCTAGAGAAGCCCAGAGCCCCAGTGTTCTTATGGCTACAAGAGCGTTTCCAAGGAAGGGTGCTGGCTAGCAACAGCTTTCAGTGCTGGCACTTTTCATCTTTGAGCAATTGCTCGATGTTTGCAATTTCTCAGCTCGTGTCTACGAGACGGAGAGATAGTGACTGTGACGTTTGGTGGCTAGAGAAGCCCAGAGCCCCACTGTTCTTAAGGCTACAAAAGCGCTTCAAGGAAGGGTGCTGGCTAGCAACAGCTTTCAGTGCTGGCACTTTTCATCTCGAAGCAATTGCTCGACGTTTGCAATTTCTCAGCTGTGTCTACGAGACGGAGAGATAGTGACCGTGACGTTTGGTGGGTAGAGAAGCGCAAAGCCCCAGTGTTGCTGCGCCTGTGAAAGCGCTTCCAAGGAAGGGTGCTGGCTAGCAACAGCTTTCAGTGCTGGCACTTTTCATCTCTGAGCAATTGCTCGACGTTTGCAATTTCTCAGCTCTTATCTACGAGACGGAGAGATAGTGACCGTGACGTTTGGTGGGTAGAGAAGCGCAAAGCCCCAGTGTTGCTGCGCCTGTGAAAGCGCTTCCAAGGAAGGGTGCTGGCTAGCAACAGCTTTCAGTGCTGGCACTTTTCATCTCTGAGCAATTGCTCGACGTTTGCAATTTCTCTCCTGAGCTCTCTTTAGACTGCGCGAGAGGATGAGCAGAAGATTAGGTGGCTAGAGAAGCCCAGAGCCCCAGTGTTCTTAGGCCTACAAGAGCGTTTCCAAGGAAGGGTGCTGGCTAGCAACAGCTTTCAGTGCTGGCACTTTTCATCTCTGAGCAATTGCTCGACGTTTGCAATCTCTCACCTGAGCTCTCTTTAGACTGCACGAGAGGATGAGCAGAAGATTAGGTGGCTAGAGAAGCCCAGAGCCCCAGTGTTCTTAGGGCTACAAGAGCGTTTCCAAGGAAGGGTGCTGGCTAGCAACAGCTTTCAGTGCTGGCACTTTTCATCTCTGAGCAATTGCTTGACGTCTGCAATTTCTCAGCTCTTGTCTACGAGATGGAGAGATAGTGACCGTGACGTTTGGTGGGTAGAGAAGCGCAAAGCCCCAGTGTTGCTGCGCCTGTGAAAGCGCTTCCAAGGAAGGGTGCTGGCTAGCAACAGCTTTCAGTGCTGGCACTTTTCATCTCTGAGCAATTGCTCGACGTTTGCAATCTCTCACCTGAGCTCTCTTTCGACTGCACGAGAGGATGAGCAGAAGATTAGGTGGCTAGAGAAGCCCAGAGCCCCACTGTTCTTAGGCCTACAAGAGCGTTTCCAAGGAAGGGTGCTTGCTAGCAACAGCTTTCAGTGCTGGCACTTTTCATCTCTGAGCAATTGCTCGACGTTTGCAATTTCTCAGCTCTTATCTACGAGACGGAGAGATAGTGACCGTGACGTTTGGTGGGTAGAGAAGCGCAAAGCCCCAGTGTTGCTGCGCCTGTGAAAGCGCTTCCAAGGAAGGGTGCTGGCTAGCAACAGCTTTCAGTGCTGGCACTTTTCATCTCTGAGCAATTGCTGGACGTTTGCAATTTCTCACCTGAGCTCTCTTTCGACTGCACGAGAGGATGAGCAGAAGATTAGGTGGCTAGAGAAGCCCAGAGCCCCAGTGTTCTTAGGGCTACAAGAGCGTTTCCAAGGAAGGGTGCTGGCTAGCAACAGCTTTCAGTGCTGGCACTTTTCATCTTTGAGCAATTGCTCGACGTTTGCAATTTCTCAGCTCGTGTCTACGAGACGGAGAGATAGTGACTGTGACGTTTGGTGGCTAGAGAAGCTCAGAGCCCCAGTGTTCTTAAGGCTACAAAAGCGCTTCAAGGAAGGGTGCTGGCTAGCAACAGCTTTCAGTGCTGGCACTTTTCATCTCGAAGCAATTGCTCGACGTTTGCAATTTCTCAGCTGTGTCTACGAGACGGAGAGATAATGACCGTGATGTTTGGTGGGTAGAGAAGCGCAAAGCCCCAGTGTTGCTGCGCCTGTGAAAGCGCTTCCAAGGAAGGGTGCTGGCTAGCAACAGCTTTCAGTGCTGGCACTTTTCATCTCTGAGCAATTGCTCGACGTTTGCAATTTCTCACCTGAGCTCTCTTTACACTGCACGAGAGGATGAGCAGAAGATTAGGTGGCTAGAGAAGCCCAGAGCCCCAGTGTTCTTAGGCCTACAAGAGCGTTTCCAAGGAAGGGTGCTGGCTAGCAACAGCTTTCAGTGCTGGCACTTTTCATCTCTGAGCAATTGCTCGACGTATGCAATTTCTCACCTGAGCTCTCTTTACACTGCACGAGAGGATGAGCAGAAGATTAGGTGGCTAGAGAAGCCCAGAGCCCCAGTGTTCTTAGGCCTACAAGAGCGTTTCCAAGGAAGGGTGCTGGCTAGCAATAGCTTTCAGTGCTGGCACTTTTCATCTCTGAGCAATTGCTCGACGTACGCAATTTCTCAGCTCGTGTCTACGAGAAGGAGAGATAGTGACCGTGACGTTTGGTGGGTAGAGAAGCGCAAAGCCCCAGTGTTGCTGCGCCTGTGAAAGCGCTTCCAAGGAAGGGTGCTGGCTAGCAACAGCTTTCAGTGCTGGCACTTTTCATCTTTGAGCATTTGCTGGACGTTTGCAATCTCTCACCTGAGCTCTCTTTGGACTGCACGAGAGGATGAGCAGAAGATTAGGTGGCTAGAGAAGCCCAGAGCCCCAGTGTTCTTAGGCCTACAAAAGCGCTTCCAAGGAAGGGTGCTGGCTAGCAACAGCTTTCAGTGCTGGCACTTTTCATCTCTGAGCAATTGCTCGACGTTTGCAATCTCTCACCTGAGCTCTCTTTAGACTGCATGAGAGGATGAGCAGAAGATTAGGTGGCTAGAGAAGCCCAGAGCCCCACTGTTCTTAGGGCTACAAGAGCGCTTCCAAGGTAGGGTGCTGGCTAGCAACAGCTTTCAGTGCTAGCACTTTTCATCTCTGAGCAATTGCTCGATGTTTGCAATTTCTCAGCTCTTATCTACGAGACGGAGGGATAGTGACCGTGACGTTTGGTGGGTAGAGAAGCGCAAAGCCCCAGTGTTGCTGCGCCTGTGAAAGCGCTTCCAAGGAAGGGTTCTGGCTAGCAACAGCTTTCAGTGCTGGCACTTTTCATCTCGAAGCAATTGCTTGACGTTTTGAATTTCTCAGCTCGTGTCTACGGGACGGAGAGAGAGTGACCGTGACGTTTGGTGGGTAGAGAAGCACAAAGCCCCAGTGTTGCTGCGCCTGTGAAAGCGCTTCCAAGGAAGGGTGCTGGCTAGCAACAGCTTTCAGTGCTGGCACTTTTCATCTCTGAGCAATTGCTGGACGTTTGCAATTTCTCACCTGAGCTCTCTTTAGACTGCGCGAGAGGATGAGCAGAAGATTAGGTGGCTAGAGAAGCCCAGAGCCCCACTGTTCTTAGGCCTACAAGAGCGTTTCCAAGGAAGGGTGCTGGCTAGCAACAGCTTTCAGTGCTGGCACTTTTCATCTCTGAGCAATTGCTCGACGTTTGCAATCTCTCACCTGAGCTCTCTTTAGACTGCGCGAGAGGATGAGCAGAAGATTAGGTGGCTAGAGAAGCCCAGAGCCCCAGTGTTCTCAGGGCTACAAAAGCGCTTCCAAGGAAGGGTGCTGGCTAGCAACAGCTTTCAGTGCTGGCACTTTTCATCTCTGAGCAATTGCTTGACGTCTGCAATTTCTCAGCTCTTGTCTACGAGATGGAGAGATAGTGACCGTGACGTTTGGTGGGTAGAGAAGCGCAAAGCCCCAGTGTTGCTGCGCCTGTGAAAGCGCTTCCAAGGAAGGGTGCTGGCTAGCAACAGCTTTCAGTGCTGGCACTTTTCATCTCTGAGCAATTGCTCGACGTTTGCAATCTCTCACCTGAGCTCTCTTTCGACTGCACGAGAGGATGAGCAGAAGATTAGGTGGCTAGAGAAGCCCAGAGCCCCAGTGTTCTTAGGGCTACAAGAGCGTTTCCAAGGAAGGGTGCTTGCTAGCAACAGCTTTCAGTGCTGGCACTTTTCATCTCTGAGCAATTGCTCGACGTTTGCAATTTCTCAGCTCTTATCTACGAGACGGAGAGATAGTGACCGTGACGTTTGGTGGGTAGAGAAGCGCAAAGCCCCAGTGTTGCTGCGCCTGTGAAAGCGCTTCCAAGGAAGGGTGCTGGCTAGCAACAGCTTTCAGTGCTGGCACTTTTCATCTCTGAGCAATTGCTGGACGTTTGCAATTTCTCACCTGAGCTCTCTTTCGACTGCACGAGAGGATGAGCAGAAGATTAGGTGGCTAGAGAAGCCCAGAGCCCCAGTGTTCTTAGGGCTACAAGAGCGTTTCCAAGGAAGGGTGCTGGCTAGCAACAGCTTTCAGTGCTGGCACTTTTCATCTTTGAGCAATTGCTCGACGTTTGCAATTTCTCAGCTCGTGTCTACGAGACGGAGAGATAGTGACTGTGACGTTTGGTGGCTAGAGAAGCCCAGAGCCCCACTGTTCTTAAGGCTACAAAAGCGCTTCAAGGAAGGGTGCTGGCTAGCAACAGCTTTCAGTGCTGGCACTTTTCATCTCGAAGCAATTGCTCGACGTTTGCAATTTCTCAGCTGTGTCTACGAGATGGAGAGATAGTGACCGTGACGTTTGGTGGGTAGAGAAGCGCAAAGCCCCAGTGTTGCTGCGCCTGTGAAAGCGCTTCCAAGGAAGGGTGCTGGCTAGCAACAGCTTTCAGTGCTGGCACTTTTCATCTCTGAGCAATTGCTGGACGTTTGCAATCTCTCACCTGAGCTCTCTTTCGACTGCACGAGAGGATGAGCAGAAGATTAGGTGGCTAGAGAAGCCCAGAGCCCCAGTGTTCTTAGGGCTACAAGAGCGTTTCCAAGGAAGGGTGCTGGCTAGCAACAGCTTTCAGTGCTGGCACTTTTCATCTTTGAGCAATTGCTCGATGTTTACAATTTCTCAGCTCGTGTCTACGAGACGGAGAGATAGTGACTGTGACGTTTGGTGGCTAGAGAAGCCCAGAGCCCCAGTGTTCTTAAGGCTACAAAAGCGCTTCAAGGAAGGGTGCTGGCTAGCAACAGCTTTCAGTGCTGGCACTTTTCATCTCGAAGCAATTGCTCGACGTTTGCAATTTCTCAGCTCGTGTCTACGAGACGGAGAGATAGTGACCGTGACGTTTGGTGGGTAGACAAGCGCAAAGCCCCAGTGTTGCTGTGCCTGTGAAAGCGCTTCCAGGAAGGGTGCTGGCTAGCAACAGCTTTCAGTGCTGGCACTTTTCATCTCTGAGCAATTGCTGGACGTTTGCAATCTCTCACCTGAGCTCTCTTTCGACTGCACGAGAGGATGAGCAGAAGATTAGGTGGCTAGAGAAGCACAAAGCCCCACTGTTCTTAGGGCTACAAGAGCGTTTCCAAGGAAGGGTGCTGGCTAGCAACAGCTTTCAGTGCTGGCACTTTTCATCTCTGAGCAATTGCTCAACGTATGCAATTTCTCAGCTCTTATCTACGAGACGGAGAGATAGTGACCGTGACGTTTGGTGGGTAGAGAAGCGCAAAGCCCCAGTGTTGCTGCGCCTGTGAAAGCGCTTCCAAGGAAGGGTGCTGGCTAGCCACAGCTTTCAGTGCTGGCACTTTTCATCTCTGAGCAATTGCTGGACGTTTGCAATTTCTCACCTGAGCTCTTTTTAGACTGCATGAGAGGATGAGCAGAAGATTAGGTGGGTAGAGAAGCCCAGAGCCCCAGTGTTCTTAGGGCTACAAGAGCGTTTCCAAGGAAGGGTGCTGGCTAGCAACAGCTTTCAGTGCTGGCACTTTTCATCTCTGAGCAATTGCTCGACATTTGCAATTTCTCAGCTCATGTCTACGAGAAGGAAAGAGAATGACCGTGACGTTTGGTGGGTAGAGAAGCGCAAAGCCCCAGTGTTGCTGCGCCTGTGAAAGCGCTTCCAAGGAAGGGTGCTGGCTAGCAACAGCTTTCAGTGCTGGCACTTTTCATCTCTGAGCAATTGCTGGACGTTTGCAATCTCTCACCTGAGCTCTCTTTGGACTGCACGAGAGGATGAGCAGAAGATTAGGTGGCTAGAGAAGCCCAGAGCCCCAGTGTTCTTAGGCCTACAAAAGCGCTTCCAAGAAAGGGTGCTTGCTAGCAACAGCTTTCAGTGCTGGCACTTTTCATCTCTGAGCAATTGCTCGACGTTTGCAATCTCTCACCTGAGCTCTCTTTAGACTGCATGAGAGGATGAGCAGAAGAGTAGGTGGCTAGAGAAGCCCAGAGCCCCAGTGTTCTTAGGGCTACAAGAGCGCTTCCAAGGTAGGGTGCTGGCTAGCAACAGCTTTCAGTGCTAGCACTATTCATCTCTGAGCAATTGCTCGATGTTTGCAATTTCTCAGCTCGTGTCTACTAGACGGAGGGATAGTGACCGTGACGTTTGGTGGGTAGAGGAGCGCAAAGCCCCAGTGTTGCTGCGCCTGTGAAAGGGCTTCCAAGGAAGGGTGCTGGCTAGCAACAGCTTTCAGTGCTGGCACTTTTCATCTCGAAGCAATTGCTTGACGTTTTGAATTTCTCAGCTCGTGTCTACGGGACGGAGAGAGAGTGACCGTGACGTTTGGTGGGTAGAGAAGCACAAAGCCCCAGTGTTGCTGTGCCTGTGAAAGCGCTTCCAAGGAAGGGTGCTGGCTAGCAAGAGCTTTCAGTGCTGGCACTTTTCATCTCTGAGCAATTGCTCGACGTTTGCAATTTCTCACCTGAGCTCTCTTTCGACTGCGCGAGAGGATGAGCAGAAGATTAGGTGGCTAGAGAAGCCCAGAGCCCCAGTGTTCTTAGGCCTACAAGAGCGTTTCCAAGGAAGGGTGCTGGCTAGCAACAGCTTTCAGTGCTGGCACTTTTCATCTCTGAGCAATTGCTCGACGTATGCAATTTCTCAGCTCGTGTCTACGAGAAGGAGAGATAGTGACCGTGACGTTTGGTGGGTAGAGAAGCGCAAAGCCCCAGTGTTGCTGCGCCTGTGAAAGCGCTTCCAAGGAAGGGTGCTGGCTAGCAACAGCTTTCAGTGCTGGCACTTTTCATCTCTGAGCAATTGCTGGACGTTTGCAATCTCTCACCTGAGCTCTCTTTCGACTGCACGAGAGGATGAGCAGAAGATTAGGTGGCTAGAGAAGCCCAGAGCCCCAGTGTTCTTAGGGCTACAAGAGCGTTTCCAAGGAAGGGTGCTTGCTAGCAACAGCTTTCAGTGCTGGCACTTTTCATCTCTGAGCAATTGCTCGACGTTTGCAATTTCTCAGCTCTTATCTACGAGACGGAGAGATAGTGACCGTGAGGTTTGGTGGGTAGAGAAGCGCAAAGCCCCAGTGTTGCTGCGCCTGTGAAAGCGCTTCCAAGGAAGGGTGCTGGCTAGCAACAGCTTTCAGTGCTGGCACTTTTCATCTCTGAGCAATTGCTCGACGTTTGCAATTTCTCTCCTGAGCTCTCTTTAGACTGCGCGAGAGGATGAGCAGAAGATTAGGTGGCTAGAGAAGCCCAGAGCCCCACTGTTCTTAGGCCTACAAGAGCGTTTCCAAGGAAGGGTGCTGGCTAGCAACAGCTTTCAGTGCTGGCACTTTTCATCTCTGAGCAATTGCTCGACGTTTGCAATCTCTCACCTGAGCTCTCTTTAGACTGCACGAGAGGATGAGCAGAAGATTAGGTGGCTAGAGAAGCCCAGAGCCCCAGTGTTCTTAGGCCTACAAGAGCGTTTCCAAGGAAGGGTGCTGGCTAGCAACAGCTTTCAGTGCTGGCACTTTTCATCTCTGAGCAATTGCTTGACGTCTGCAATTTCTCAGCTCTTGTCTACGAGATGGAGAGATAGTGACCGTGACGTTTGGTGGGTAGAGAAGCGCAAAGCCCCAGTGTTGCTGCGCCTGTGAAAGCGCTTCCAAGGAAGGGTGCTGGCTAGCAAGAGCTTTCAGTGCTGGCACTTTTCATCTCTGAGCAATTGCTCGACGTTTGCAATCTCTCACCTGAGCTCTCTTTCGACTGCACGAGAGGATGAGCAGAAGATTAGGTGGGTAGAGAAGCCCAGAGCCCCAGTGTTCTTAGGCCTACAAGAGCATTTCCAAGGAAGGGTGCTTGCTAGCAACAGCTTTCAGTGCTGGCACTTTTCATCTCTGAGCAATTGCTCGACGTTTGCAATTTCTCAGCTCTTATCTACGAGACGGAGAGATAGTGACCGTGACGTTTGGTGGGTAGAGAAGCGCAAAGCCCCAGTGTTGCTGCGCCTGTGAAAGCGCTTCCAAGGAAGGGTGCTGGCTAGCAACAGCTTTCAGTGCTGGCACTTTTCATCTCTGAGCAATTGCTGGACGTTTGCAATTTCTCACCTGAGCTCTCTTTCGACTGCACGAGAGGATGAGCAGAAGAT
This sequence comes from Sarcoramphus papa, assembly GCA_037962945.1. Taxonomy (NCBI): domain Eukaryota; kingdom Metazoa; phylum Chordata; class Aves; order Accipitriformes; family Cathartidae; genus Sarcoramphus; species Sarcoramphus papa. The sequence continues at coordinate 98,917,493 of CM075586.1, forward strand.
TAGGTGGCTAGAGAAGCCCAGAGCCCCAGTGTTCTTAGGGCTACAAGAGCGTTTCCAAGGAAGGGTGCTGGCTAGCAACAGCTTTCAGTGCTGGCACTTTTCATCTCTGAGCAATTGCTCGACGTTTGCAATTTCTCAGCTCTTATCTACGAGACGGAGAGATAGTGACCGTGACGTTTGGTGGGTAGAGAAGCGCAAAGCCCCAGTGTTGCTGCGCCTGTGAAAGCGCTTCCAAGGAAGGGTGCTGGCTAGCAACAGCTTTCAGTGCTGGCACTTTTCATCTCTGAGCAATTGCTGGACGTTTGCAATTTCTCACCTGAGCTCTCTTTCGACTGCGCGAGAGGATGAGCAGAAGATTAGGTGGCTAGAGAAGCCCAGAGCCCCAGTGTTCTTAGGGCTACAAGAGCGTTTCCAAGGAAGGGTGCTGGCTAGCAACAGCTTTCAGTGCTGGCACTTTTCATCTTTGAGCAATTGCTCGACGTTTGCAATTTCTCAGCTCGTGTCTACGAGACGGAGAGATAGTGACTGTGACGTTTGGTGGCTAGAGAAGCTCAGAGCCCCAGTGTTCTTAAGGCTACAAAAGCGCTTCAAGGAAGGGTGCTGGCTAGCAACAGCTTTCAGTGCTGGCACTTTTCATCTCGAAGCAATTGCTCGACGTTTGCAATTTCTCAGCTGTGTCTACGAGACGGAGAGATAATGACCGTGATGTTTGGTGGGTAGAGAAGCGCAAAGCCCCAGTGTTGCTGCGCCTGTGAAAGCGCTTCCAAGGAAGGGTGCTGGCTAGCAACAGCTTTCAGTGCTGGCACTTTTCATCTCTGAGCAATTGCTCGACGTTTGCAATTTCTCACCTGAGCTCTCTTTACACTGCACGAGAGGATGAGCAGAAGATTAGGTGGCTAGAGAAGCCCAGAGCCCCAGTGTTCTTAGGCCTACAAGAGCGTTTCCAAGGAAGGGTGCTGGCTAGCAACAGCTTTCAGTGCTGGCACTTTTCATCTCTGAGCAATTGCTCGACGTATGCAATTTCTCACCTGAGCTCTCTTTACACTGCACGAGAGGATGAGCAGAAGATTAGGTGGCTAGAGAAGCCCAGAGCCCCAGTGTTCTTAGGCCTACAAGAGCGTTTCCAAGGAAGGGTGCTGGCTAGCAATAGCTTTCAGTGCTGGCACTTTTCATCTCTGAGCAATTGCTCGACGTATGCAATTTCTCAGCTCGTGTCTACGAGAAGGAGAGATAGTGACCGTGACGTTTGGTGGGTAGAGAAGCGCAAAGCCCCAGTGTTGCTGCGCCTGTGAAAGCGCTTCCAAGGAAGGGTGCTGGCTAGCAACAGCTTTCAGTGCTGGCACTTTTCATCTTTGAGCAATTGCTCGACGTTTGCAATCTCTCACCTGAGCTCTCTTTGGACTGCACGAGAGGATGAGCAGAAGATTAGGTGGCTAGAGAAGCCCAGAGCCCCAGTGTTCTTAGGCCTACAAAAGCGCTTCCAAGGAAGGGTGCTGGCTAGCAACAGCTTTCAGTGCTGGCACTTTTCATCTCTGAGCAATTGCTCGACGTTTGCAATCTCTCACCTGAGCTCTCTTTAGACTGCATGAGAGGATGAGCAGAAGATTAGGTGGCTAGAGAAGCCCAGAGCCCCACTGTTCTTAGGGCTACAAGAGCGCTTCCAAGGTAGGGTGCTGGCTAGCAACAGCTTTCAGTGCTAGCACTTTTCATCTCTGAGCAATTGCTCGATGTTTGCAATTTCTCAGCTCTTATCTACGAGACGGAGGGATAGTGACCGTGACGTTTGGTGGGTAGAGAAGCGCAAAGCCCCAGTGTTGCTGCGCCTGTGAAAGCGCTTCCAAGGAAGCGTTCTGGCTAGCAACAGCTTTCAGTGCTGGCACTTTTCATCTCGAAGCAATTGCTTGACGTTTTGAATTTCTCAGCTCGTGTCTACGGGACGGAGAGAGAGTGACCGTGACGTTTGGTGGGTAGAGAAGCACAAAGCCCCAGTGTTGCTGCGCCTGTGAAAGCGCTTCCAAGGAAGGGTGCTGGCTAGCAACAGCTTTCAGTGCTGGCACTTTTCATCTCTGAGCAATTGCTCGACGTTTGCAATTTCTCACCTGAGCTCTCTTTAGACTGCATGAGAGGATGAGCAGAAGATTAGGTGGCTAGAGAAGCCCAGAGCCCCACTGTTCTTAGGCCTACAAGAGCGTTTCCAAGGAAGGGTGCTGGCTAGCAACAGCTTTCAGTGCTGGCACTTTTCATCTCTGAGCAATTGCTCGACGTTTGCAATCTCTCACCTGAGCTCTCTTTAGACTGCACGAGAGGATGAGCAGAAGATTAGGTGGCTAGAGAAGCCCAGAGCCCCAGTGTTCTTAGGGCTACAAGAGCGTTTCCAAGGAAGGGTGCTGGCTAGCAACAGCTTTCAGTGCTGGCACTTTTCATCTCTGAGCAATTGCTTGACGTCTGCAATTTCTCAGCTCTTGTCTACGAGATGGAGAGATAGTGACCGTGACGTTTGGTGGGTAGAGAAGCGCAAAGCCCCAGTGTTGCTGCGCCTGTGAAAGCGCTTCCAAGGAAGGGTGCTGGCTAGCAACAGCTTTCAGTGCTGGCACTTTTCATCTCTGAGCAATTGCTCGACGTTTGCAATTTCTCACCTGAGCTCTCTTTCGACTGCACGAGAGGATGAGCAGAAGATTAGGTGGCTAGAGAAGCCCAGAGCCCCAGTGTTCTTAGGGCTACAAGAGCGTTTCCAAGGAAGGGTGCTGGCTAGCAACAGCTTTCAGTGCTGGCACTTTTCATCTTTGAGCAATTGCTCGACGTTTGCAATTTCTCAGCTCGTGTCTACGAGACGGAGAGATAGTGACTGTGACGTTTGGTGGCTAGAGAAGCCCAGAGCCCCACTGTTCTTAAGGCTACAAAAGCGCTTCAAGGAAGGGTGCTGGCTAGCAACAGCTTTCAGTGCTGGCACTTTTCATCTCGAAGCAATTGCTCGACGTTTGCAATTTCTCAGCTGTGTCTACGAGATGGAGAGATAGTGACCGTGACGTTTGGTGGGTAGAGAAGCGCAAAGCCCCAGTGTTGCTGCGCCTGTGAAAGCGCTTCCAAGGAAGGGTGCTGGCTAGCAACAGCTTTCAGTGCTGGCACTTTTCATCTCTGAGCAATTGCTCGACGTTTGCAATCTCTCACCTGAGCTCTCTTTCGACTGCACGAGAGGATGAGCAGAAGATTAGGTGGCTAGAGAAGCCCAGAGCCCCAGTGTTCTTAGGGCTACAAGAGCGTTTCCAAGGAAGGGTGCTGGCTAGCAACAGCTTTCAGTGCTGGCACTTTTCATCTTTGAGCAATTGCTCGATGTTTACAATTTCTCAGCTCGTGTCTACGAGACGGAGAGATAGTGACTGTGACGTTTGGTGGCTAGAGAAGCCCAGAGCCCCACTGTTCTTAAGGCTACAAAAGCGCTTCAAGGAAGGGTGCTGGCTAGCAACAGCTTTCAGTGCTGGCACTTTTCATCTCGAAGCAATTGCTCGACGTTTGCAATTTCTCAGCTCGTGTCTACGAGACGGAGAGATAGTGACCGTGACGTTTGGTGGGTAGACAAGCGCAAAGCCCCAGTGTTGCTGTGCCTGTGAAAGCGCTTCCAGGAAGGGTGCTGGCTAGCAACAGCTTTCAGTGCTGGCACTTTTCATCTCTGAGCAATTGCTGGACGTTTGCAATCTCTCACCTGAGCTCTCTTTCGACTGCACGAGAGGATGAGCAGAAGATTAGGTGGCTAGAGAAGCACAAAGCCCCACTGTTCTTAGGGCTACAAGAGCGTTTCCAAGGAAGGGTGCTGGCTAGCAACAGCTTTCAGTGCTGGCACTTTTCATCTCTGAGCAATTGCTCAACGTATGCAATTTCTCAGCTCTTATCTACGAGACGGAGAGATAGTGACCGTGACGTTTGGTGGGTAGAGAAGCGCAAAGCCCCAGTGTTGCTGCGCCTGTGAAAGCGCTTCCAAGGAAGGGTGCTGGCTAGCAACAGCTTTCAGTGCTGGCACTTTTCATCTCTGAGCAATTGCTCGACGTTTGCAATTTCTCACCTGAGCTCTTTTTAGACTGCATGAGAGGATGAGCAGAAGATTAGGTGGGTAGAGAAGCCCAGAGCCCCAGTGTTCTTAGGCCTACAAGAGCGTTTCCAAGGAAGGGTGCTGGCTAGCAACAGCTTTCAGTGCTGGCACTTTTCATCTCTGAGCAATTGCTCGACATTTGCAATTTCTCAGCTCATGTCTACGAGAAGGAAAGAGAATGACCGTGACGTTTGGTGGGTAGAGAAGCGCAAAGCCCCAGTGTTGCTGCGCCTGTGAAAGCGCTTCCAAGGAAGGGTGCTGGCTAGCAACAGCTTTCAGTGCTGGCACTTTTCATCTCTGAGCAATTGCTGGACGTTTGCAATCTCTCACCTGAGCTCTCTTTGGACTGCACGAGAGGATGAGCAGAAGATTAGGTGGCTAGAGAAGCCCAGAGCCCCAGTGTTCTTAGGCCTACAAAAGCGCTTCCAAGAAAGGGTGCTGGCTAGCAACAGCTTTCAGTGCTGGCACTTTTCATCTCTGAGCAATTGCTCGACGTTTGCAATCTCTCACCTGAGCTCTCTTTAGACTGCATGAGAGGATGAGCAGAAGAGTAGGTGGCTAGAGAAGCCCAGAGCCCCAGTGTTCTTAGGGCTACAAGAGCGCTTCCAAGGTAGGGTGCTGGCTAGCAACAGCTTTCAGTGCTAGCACTATTCATCTCTGAGCAATTGCTCGATGTTTGCAATTTCTCAGCTCTTATCTACGAGACGGAGGGATAGTGACCGTGACGTTTGGTGGGTAGAGGAGCGCAAAGCCCCAGTGTTGCTGCGCCTGTGAAAGGGCTTCCAAGGAAGGGTGCTGGCTAGCAACAGCTTTCAGTGCTGGCACTTTTCATCTCGAAGCAATTGCTTGACGTTTTGAATTTCTCAGCTCGTGTCTACGGGACGGAGAGAGAGTGACCGTGACGTTTGGTGGGTAGAGAAGCACAAAGCCCCAGTGTTGCTGCGCCTGTGAAAGCGCTTCCAAGGAAGGGTGCTGGCTAGCAACAGCTTTCAGTGCTGGCACTTTTCATCTCTGAGCAATTGCTCGACGTTTGCAATTTCTCACCTGAGCTCTCTTTCGACTGCGCGAGAGGATGAGCAGAAGATTAGGTGGCTAGAGAAGCCCAGAGCCCCAGTGTTCTTAGGCCTACAAGAGCGTTTCCAAGGAAGGGTGCTGGCTAGCAACAGCTTTCAGTGCTGGCACTTTTCATCTCTGAGCAATTGCTCGACGTATGCAATTTCTCAGCTCGTGTCTACGAGAAGGAGAGATAGTGACCGTGACGTTTGGTGGGTAGAGAAGCGCAAAGCCCCAGTGTTGCTGCGCCTGTGAAAGCGCTTCCAAGGAAGGGTGCTGGCTAGCAACAGCTTTCAGTGCTGGCACTTTTCATCTCTGAGCAATTGCTGGACGTTTGCAATCTCTCACCTGAGCTCTCTTTCGACTGCACGAGAGGATGAGCAGAAGATTAGGTGGCTAGAGAAGCCCAGAGCCCCAGTGTTCTTAGGGCTACAAGAGCGTTTCCAAGGAAGGGTGCTTGCTAGCAACAGCTTTCAGTGCTGGCACTTTTCATCTCTGAGCAATTGCTCGACGTTTGCAATTTCTCAGCTCTTATCTACGAGACGGAGAGATAGTGACCGTGAGGTTTGGTGGGTAGAGAAGCGCAAAGCCCCAGTGTTGCTGCGCCTGTGAAAGCGCTTCCAAGGAAGGGTGCTGGCTAGCAACAGCTTTCAGTGCTGGCACTTTTCATCTCTGAGCAATTGCTCGACGTTTGCAATTTCTCTCCTGAGCTCTCTTTAGACTGCGCGAGAGGATGAGCAGAAGATTAGGTGGCTAGAGAAGCCCAGAGCCCCACTGTTCTTAGGCCTACAAGAGCGTTTCCAAGGAAGGGTGCTGGCTAGCAACAGCTTTCAGTGCTGGCACTTTTCATCTCTGAGCAATTGCTCGACGTTTGCAATCTCTCACCTGAGCTCTCTTTAGACTGCACGAGAGGATGAGCAGAAGATTAGGTGGCTAGAGAAGCCCAGAGCCCCAGTGTTCTTAGGCCTACAAGAGCGTTTCCAAGGAAGGGTGCTGGCTAGCAACAGCTTTCAGTGCTGGCACTTTTCATCTCTGAGCAATTGCTTGACGTCTGCAATTTCTCAGCTCTTGTCTACGAGATGGAGAGATAGTGACCGTGACGTTTGGTGGGTAGAGAAGCGCAAAGCCCCAGTGTTGCTGCGCCTGTGAAAGCGCTTCCAAGGAAGGGTGCTGGCTAGCAACAGCTTTCAGTGCTGGCACTTTTCATCTCTGAGCAATTGCTCGACGTTTGCAATCTCTCACCTGAGCTCTCTTTCGACTGCACGAGAGGATGAGCAGAAGATTAGGTGGGTAGAGAAGCCCAGAGCCCCAGTGTTCTTAGGCCTACAAGAGCATTTCCAAGGAAGGGTGCTTGCTAGCAACAGCTTTCAGTGCTGGCACTTTTCATCTCTGAGCAATTGCTCGACGTTTGCAATTTCTCAGCTCTTATCTACGAGACGGAGAGATAGTGACCGTGACGTTTGGTGGGTAGAGAAGCGCAAAGCCCCAGTGTTGCTGCGCCTGTGAAAGCGCTTCCAAGGAAGGGTGCTGGCTAGCAACAGCTTTCAGTGCTGGCACTTTTCATCTCTGAGCAATTGCTGGACGTTTGCAATTTCTCACCTGAGCTCTCTTTCGACTGCACGAGAGGATGAGCAGAAGATTAGGTGGCTAGAGAAGCCCAGAGCCCCAGTGTTCTTAGGGCTACAAGAGCGTTTCCAAGGAAGGGTGCTGGCTAGCAACAGCTTTCAGTGCTGGCACTTTTCATCTTTGAGCAATTGCTCGACGTTTGCAATTTCTCAGCTCGTGTCTACGAGACGGAGAGATAGTGACTGTGACGTTTGGTGGCTAGAGAAGCTCAGAGCCCCAGTGTTCTTAAGGCTACAAAAGCGCTTCAAGGAAGGGTGCTGGCTAGCAACAGCTTTCAGTGCTGGCACTTTTCATCTCGAAGCAATTGCTCGACGTTTGCAATTTCTCAGCTGTGTCTACGAGACGGAGAGATAGTGACCGTGACGTTTGGTGGGTAGAGAAGCGCAAAGCCCCAGTGTTGCTGCGCCTGTGAAAGCGCTTCCAAGGAAGGGTGCTGGCTAGCAACAGCTTTCAGTGCTGGCACTTTTCATCTCTGAGCAATTGCTCGACGTTTGCAATTTCTCACCTGAGCTCTCTTTACACTGCACGAGAGGATGAGCAGAAGATTAGGTGGCTAGAGAAGCCCAGAGCCCCAGTGTTCTTAGGCCTACAAGAGCGTTTCCAAGGAAGGGTGCTGGCTAGCAACAGCTTTCAGTGCTGGCACTTTTCATCTTTGAGCAATTGCTCGACGTTTGCAATTTCTCAGCTCGTGTCTACGAGACGGAGAGATAGTGACTGAGACGTTTGGTGGCTAGAGAAGCCCAGAGCCCCAGTGTTCTTAAGGCTACAAAAGCGCTTCAAGGAAGGGTGCTGGCTAGCAACAGCTTTCAGTGCTGGCACTTTTCATCTCGAAGCAATTGCTCGACGTTTGCAATTTCTCAGCTGTGTCTACGAGACGGAGAGATAGTGACCGTGACGTTTGGTGGGTAGACAAGCGCAAAGCCCCAGTGTTGCTGTGCCTGTGAAAGCGCTTCCAGGAAGGGTGCTGGCTAGCAACAGCTTTCAGTGCTGGCACTTTTCATCTCGAAGCAATTGCTTGACGTTTTGAATTTCTCAGCTCGTGTCTACGGGACGGAGAGATAGTGACCGTGATGTTTGGTGGGTAGAGAAGCGCAAAGCCCCAGTGTTGCTGCGCCTGTGAAAGTGCTTCCAAGGAAGGGTGCTGTCTAGCCACAGCTTTCAGTGCTGGCACTTTTCATCTCTGAGCAATTTGTGGACGTTTGCAATTTCTCACCTGAGCTCTCTTTAGACTGCACGAGAGGATGAGCAGAAGATTAGGTGGCTAGAGAAGCCCAGAGCCCCAGTGTTCTTAGGGCTACAAGAGCGTTTCCAAGGAAGGGTGCTGGCTAGCAACAGCTTTCAGTGCTGGCACTTTTCATCTCGAAGCAATTGCTTGACGTTTTGAATTTCTCAGCTCGTGTCTACGGGACGGAGAGAGAGTGACCGTGACGTTTGGTGGGTAGAGAAGCACAAAGCCCCAGTGTTGCTGCGCCTGTGAAAGCGCTTCCAAGGAAGGGTGCTGGCTAGCAACAGCTTTCAGTGCTGGCACTTTTCATCTCTGAGCAATTGCTCGACGTTTGCAATTTCTCACCTGAGCTCTCTTTCGACTGCGCGAGAGGATGAGCAGAAGATTAGGTGGCTAGAGAAGCCCAGAGCCCCAGTGTTCTTAGGCCTACAAGAGCGTTTCCAAGGAAGGGTGCTGGCTAGCAACAGCTTTCAGTGCTGGCACTTTTCATCTCTGAGCAATTGCTCGACGTATGCAATTTCTCAGCTCGTGTCTACGAGAAGGAGAGATAGTGACCGTGACGTTTGGTGGGTAGAGAAGCGCAAAGCCCCAGTGTTGCTGCGCCTGTGAAAGCGCTTCCAAGGAAGGGTGCTGGCTAGCAACAGCTTTCAGTGCTGGCACTTTTCATCTCTGAGCAATTGCTGGACGTTTGCAATCTCTCACCTGAGCTCTCTTTCGACTGCACGAGAGGATGAGCAGAAGATTAGGTGGCTAGAGAAGCCCAGAGCCCCAGTGTTCTTAGGGCTACAAGAGCGTTTCCAAGGAAGGGTGCTTGCTAGCAACAGCTTTCAGTGCTGGCACTTTTCATCTCTGAGCAATTGCTCGACGTTTGCAATTTCTCAGCTCTTATCTACGAGACGGAGAGATAGTGACCGTGAGGTTTGGTGGGTAGAGAAGCGCAAAGCCCCAGTGTTGCTGCGCCTGTGAAAGCGCTTCCAAGGAAGGGTGCTGGCTAGCAACAGCTTTCAGTGCTGGCACTTTTCATCTCTGAGCAATTGCTCGACGTTTGCAATTTCTCTCCTGAGCTCTCTTTAGACTGCGCGAGAGGATGAGCAGAAGATTAGGTGGCTAGAGAAGCCCAGAGCCCCACTGTTCTTAGGCCTACAAGAGCGTTTCCAAGGAAGGGTGCTGGCTAGCAACAGCTTTCAGTGCTGGCACTTTTCATCTCTGAGCAATTGCTCGACGTTTGCAATCTCTCACCTGAGCTCTCTTTAGACTGCACGAGAGGATGAGCAGAAGATTAGGTGGCTAGAGAAGCCCAGAGCCCCAGTGTTCTTAGGCCTACAAGAGCGTTTCCAAGGAAGGGTGCTGGCTAGCAACAGCTTTCAGTGCTGGCACTTTTCATCTCTGAGCAATTGCTTGACGTCTGCAATTTCTCAGCTCTTGTCTACGAGATGGAGAGATAGTGACCGTGACGTTTGGTGGGTAGAGAAGCGCAAAGCCCCAGTGTTGCTGCGCCTGTGAAAGCGCTTCCAAGGAAGGGTGCTGGCTAGCAACAGCTTTCAGTGCTGGCACTTTTCATCTCTGAGCAATTGCTCGACGTTTGCAATCTCTCACCTGAGCTCTCTTTCGACTGCACGAGAGGATGAGCAGAAGATTAGGTGGGTAGAGAAGCCCAGAGCCCCAGTGTTCTTAGGCCTACAAGAGCATTTCCAAGGAAGGGTGCTTGCTAGCAACAGCTTTCAGTGCTGGCACTTTTCATCTCTGAGCAATTGCTCGACGTTTGCAATTTCTCAGCTCTTATCTACGAGACGGAGAGATAGTGACCGTGACGTTTGGTGGGTAGAGAAGCGCAAAGCCCCAGTGTTGCTGCGCCTGTGAAAGCGCTTCCAAGGAAGGGTGCTGGCTAGCAACAGCTTTCAGTGCTGGCACTTTTCATCTCTGAGCAATTGCTGGACGTTTGCAATTTCTCACCTGAGCTCTCTTTCGACTGCACGAGAGGATGAGCAGAAGATTAGGTGGCTAGAGAAGCCCAGAGCCCCAGTGTTCTTAGGGCTACAAGAGCGTTTCCAAGGAAGGGTGCTGGCTAGCAACAGCTTTCAGTGCTGGCACTTTTCATCTTTGAGCAATTGCTCGACGTTTGCAATTTCTCAGCTCGTGTCTACGAGACGGAGAGATAGTGACTGTGACGTTTGGTGGCTAGAGAAGCTCAGAGCCCCAGTGTTCTTAAGGCTACAAAAGCGCTTCAAGGAAGGGTGCTGGCTAGCAACAGCTTTCAGTGCTGGCACTTTTCATCTCGAAGCAATTGCTCGACGTTTGCAATTTCTCAGCTGTGTCTACGAGACGGAGAGATAGTGACCGTGACGTTTGGTGGGTAGAGAAGCGCAAAGCCCCAGTGTTGCTGCGCCTGTGAAAGCGCTTCCAAGGAAGGGTGCTGGCTAGCAACAGCTTTCAGTGCTGGCACTTTTCATCTCTGAGCAATTGCTCGACGTTTGCAATTTCTCACCTGAGCTCTCTTTACACTGCACGAGAGGATGAGCAGAAGATTAGGTGGCTAGAGAAGCCCAGAGCCCCAGTGTTCTTAGGCCTACAAGAGCGTTTCCAAGGAAGGGTGCTGGCTAGCAACAGCTTTCAGTGCTGGCACTTTTCATCTTTGAGCAATTGCTCGACGTTTGCAATTTCTCAGCTCGTGTCTACGAGACGGAGAGATAGTGACTGAGACGTTTGGTGGCTAGAGAAGCCCAGAGCCCCAGTGTTCTTAAGGCTACAAAAGCGCTTCAAGGAAGGGTGCTGGCTAGCAACAGCTTTCAGTGCTGGCACTTTTCATCTCGAAGCAATTGCTCGACGTTTGCAATTTCTCAGCTGTGTCTACGAGACGGAGAGATAGTGACCGTGACGTTTGGTGGGTAGACAAGCGCAAAGCCCCAGTGTTGCTGTGCCTGTGAAAGCGCTTCCAGGAAGGGTGCTGGCTAGCAACAGCTTTCAGTGCTGGCACTTTTCATCTCGAAGCAATTGCTTGACGTTTTGAATTTCTCAGCTCGTGTCTACGGGACGGAGAGATAGTGACCGTGATGTTTGGTGGGTAGAGAAGCGCAAAGCCCCAGTGTTGCTGCGCCTGTGAAAGTGCTTCCAAGGAAGGGTGCTGTCTAGCCACAGCTTTCAGTGCTGGCACTTTTCATCTCTGAGCAATTTGTGGACGTTTGCAATTTCTCACCTGAGCTCTCTTTAGACTGCACGAGAGGATGAGCAGAAGATTAGGTGGCTAGAGAAGCCCAGAGCCCCAGTGTTCTTAGGGCTACAAGAGCGTTTCCAAGGAAGGGTGCTGGCTAGCAACAGCTTTCAGTGCTGCCACTTTTCATCTCTGAGCAATTGCTCGACGTTTGCAATTTCTCAGCTCTTATCTACGAGACGGAGAGATAGTGACCGTGACGTTTGGTGGGTAGAGAAGCGCAAAGCCCCACTGTTGCTGCGCCTGTGAAAGCGCTTCCAAGGAAGGGTGCTGGCTAGCCACAGCTTTCAGTGCTGGCACTTTTCATCTCTGAGCAATTGCTGGACGTTTGCAATTTCTCACCTGAGCTCTCTTTAGACTGCGCGAGAGGATGAGCAGAAGATTAGGTGGCTAGAGAAGACCAGAGCCCCACTGTTCTTAGGGCTACAAGAGCGTTTCCAATGAAGGGTGCTGGCTAGCAACAGCTTTCAGTGCTGGCACTTTTCATCTCTGAGCAATTGCTCGACGTTTGCAATTTCTCAGCAAGTGTCTACGAGATGGAGAGATAGTGACCGTGACGTTTGGTGGGTAGAGAAGCGCAAAGACACAGTGTTGCTGCGCCTGTGAAAGCGCTTCCAAGGAAGGGTGCTGGCTAGCCACAGCTTTTAGTGCTGGCACTTTTCATCTCTGAGCAATTGCTCGACGTTTGCAATCTCTCACCTGAGCTCTCTTTCGACTGCACGAGAGGATGAGCAGAAGATTAGGTGGCTAGAGAAGCCCAGAGCCCCACTGTTCTTAGGGCTACAAGAGCGTTTCCAAGGAAGGGTGCTGGCTAGCAACAGCTTTCAGTGCTGCCACTTTTCATCTCTGAGCAATTGCTCGACATTTGCAATTTCTCAGCTCTTATCTACGAGACGGAGAGATAGTGAGCGTGACGTTTGGTGGGTAGAGAAGCGCAAAGCCCCAGTGTTGCTGCGCCTGTGAAAGCGCTTCCAAGGAAGGGTGCTGGCTAGCAACAGCTTTCAGTGCTGGCACTTTTCATCTCGAAGCAATTGCTCGACGTTTGCAATTTCTCACCTGAGCTCTCTTTAGACTGCGCGAGAGGATGAGCAGAAGATTAGGTGGCTAGAGAAGCCCAGAGCCCCAGTGTTCTTAGGCCTACAAGAGCGTTTCCAAGGAAGGGTGCTGGCTAGCAACAGCTTTCAGTGCTGGCACTTTTCATCTCTGAGCAATTGCTCGACGTTTGCAATTTCTCAGCTCGTGTCTATGAGACGGAGAGATAGTGACTGTGACGTTTGGTGGCTAGAGAAGCCCAGAGCCCCAGTGTTCTTAAGGCTACAAAAGCGCTTCAAGGAAGGGTGCTGGCTAGCAACAGCTTTCAGTGCTGGCACTTTTCATCTCGAAGCAATTGCTCGACGTTTGCAATTTCTCAGCTGTGTCTAAGACACGGAGAGATAGTGACCGTGACGTTTGGTGGGTAGACAAGCGCAAAGCCCCAGTGTTGCTGTGCCTGTGAAAGCGCTTCCAAGGAAGGGTGCTGGCTAGCAACAGCTTTCAGTGCTGGCACTTTTCATCTCTGAGCAATTGCTGGACATATGCAATTTCTCACCTGAGCTCTCTTTAGACTGCGCGAGAGGATGAGCAGAAGATTAGGTGGCTAGAGAAACACAGAGCCCCACTGTTCTTAGGGCTACAAAAGCGCTTCCAAGGAAGGGTGCTGGCTAGCAACAGCTTTCAGTGCTGGCACTTTTCATCTCTGAGCAATTGCTGGACGTTTGCAATCTCTCACCTGAGCTCTCTTTACACTGCGCGAGAGGATGAGCAGAAGATTAGGTGGCTAGAGAAGCCCAGAGCCCCACTGTTCTTAGGGCTACAAGAGCGTTTCCAAGGAAGGGTGCTGGCTAGCAACAGCTTTCAGTGCTGCCACTTTTCATCTCTGAGCAGTTGCTCGATGTTTACAATTTCTCAGCTCGTGTCTACGAGATGGAGAGATAGTGACCGTGACGTTTGGTGGGTAGAGAAGCGCAAAGCCCCAGTGTTGCTGCGCCTGTGAAAGCGCTTCCAAGGAAGGGTGCTGGCTAGCAACAGCTTTCAGTGCTGGCACTTTTCATCTCTGAGCAATTGCTGGACGTTTGCAATTTCTCACCTGAGCTCTTTTTAGACTGCATGAGAGGATGAGCAGAAGATTAGGTGGCTAGAGAAGCCCAGAGCCCCAGTGTTCTTAGGCCTACAAGAGCATTTCCAAGGAAGGGTGCTGGCTAGCAACAGCTTTCAGTGCTGGCACTTTTCATCTCTGAGCAATTGCTGGACGTTTGCAATTTCTCACCTGAGCTCTCTTTAGACTGCACGAGAGGATGAGCAGAAGATTAGGTGGGTAGAGAAGCCCAGAGCCCCAGTGTTCTTAGGGCTACAAGAGCGTTTCCAAGGAAGGGTGCTGGCTAGCAACAGCTTTCAGTGCTGCCACTTTTCATCTCTGAGCAATTGCTCGATGTTTGCAATTTCTCAGCTCTTATCTACGAGACGGAGAGATAGTGACCGTGACGTTTGGTGGGTAGAGAAGCGCAAAGCCCCAGTGTTGCTGCGCCTGTGAAAGCGCTTCCAAGGAAGGGTGCTGGCTAGCAACAGCTTTCAGTGCTGGCACTTTTCATCTCTGAGCAATTGCTGGACGTTTGCAATTTCTCACCTGAGCTCTCTTTAGACTGCGCGAGAGGATGAGCAGAAGATTAGGTGGCTAGAGAAGCCCAGAGCCCCAGTGTTCTTAGGCCTACAAGAGCGTTTCCAAGGAAGGGTGCTGGCTAGCAACAGCTTTCAGTGCTGGCACTTTTCATCTCTGAGCAATTGCTCGACGTTTGCAATTTCTCAGCTCGTGTCTACGAGACGGAGAGATAGTGACCGTGACGTTTGGTGGGTAGAGAAGCGCAAAGCCCCAGTGTTGCTGCGCCTGTGAAAGCGCTTCCAAGGAAGGGTGCTGGCTAGCAACAGCTTTCAGTGCTGGCACTTTTCATCTCTGAGCAATTGCTGGACGTTTGCAATTTCTCACCTGAGCTCTCTTTAGACTGCGCGAGAGGATGAGCAGAAGATTAGGTGGCTAGAGAAGCCCAGAGCCCCAGTGTTCTTAGGGCTACAAGAGCGTTTCCAAGGAAGGGTGCTGGCTAGCAACAGCTTTCAGTGCTGGCACTTTTCATCTCTGAGCAATTGCTCGACGTTTGCAATTTCTCAGCTCGTGTCTACGAGACGGAGAGATAGTGACTGTGACGTTTGGTGGCTAGAGAAGCCCAGAGCCCCAGTGTTCTTAAGGCTACAAAAGCGCTTCAAGGAAGGGTGCTGGCTAGCAACAGCTTTCAGTGCTGGCACTTTTCATCTCGAAGCAATTGCTTGACGTTTTGAATTTCTCAGCTCGTGTCTACGGGACGGAGAGAGAGTGACCGTGACGTTTGGTGGGTAGAGAAGCACAAAGCCCCAGTGTTGCTGCGCCTGTGAAAGCGCTTCCAAGGAAGGGTGCTGGCTAGCAACAGCTTTCAGTGCTGGCACTTTTCATCTCTGAGCAATTGCTGGACGTTTGCAATTTCTCACCTGAGCTCTCTTTAGACTGCGCGAATGGATGAGCAGAAGATTAGGTGGCTAGAGAAGCCCAGAGCCCCACTGTTCTTAGGCCTACAAGAGCGTTTCCAAGGAAGGGTGCTGGCTAGCAACAGCTTTCAGTGCTGGCACTTTTCATCTCTGAGCAATTGCTCGACGTTTGCAATCTCTCACCTGAGCTCTCTTTAGACTGCGCGAGAGGATGAGCAGAAGATTAGGTGGCTAGAGAAGCCCAGAGCCCCAGTGTTCTTAGGGCTACAAGAGCGTTTCCAAGGAAGGGTGCTGGCTAGCAACAGCTTTCAGTGCTGGCACTTTTCATCTCTGAGCAATTGCTTGACGTCTGCAATTTCTCAGCTCTTGTCTACGAGATGGAGAGATAGTGACCGTGACGTTTGGTGGGTAGAGAAGCGCAAAGCCCCAGTGTTGCTGCGCCTGTGAAAGCGCTTCCAAGGAAGGGTGCTGGCTAGCAACAGCTTTCAGTGCTGGCACTTTTCATCTCTGAGCAATTGCTCGACGTTTGCAATCTCTCACCTGAGCTCTCTTTCGACTGCACGAGAGGATGAGCAGAAGATTAGGTGGCTAGAGAAGCCCAGAGCCCCAGTGTTCTTAGGGCTACAAGAGCGTTTCCAAGGAAGGGTGCTTGCTAGCAACAGCTTTCAGTGCTGGCACTTTTCATCTCTGAGCAATTGCTCGACGTTTGCAATTTCTCAGCTCTTATCTACGAGACGGAGAGATAGTGACCGTGACGTTTGGTGGGTAGAGAAGCGCAAAGCCCCAGTGTTGCTGCGCCTGTGAAAGCGCTTCCAAGGAAGGGTGCTGGCTAGCAACAGCTTTCAGTGCTGGCACTTTTCATCTCTGAGCAATTGCTGGACGTTTGCAATTTCTCACCTGAGCTCTCTTTCGACTGCACGAGAGGATGAGCAGAAGATTAGGTGGCTAGAGAAGCCCAGAGCCCCACTGTTCTTAGGGCTACAAGAGCGTTTCCAAGGAAGGGTGCTGGCTAGCAACAGCTTTCAGTGCTGGCACTTTTCATCTTTGAGCAATTGCTCGACGTTTGCAATTTCTCAGCTCGTGTCTACGAGACGGAGAGATAGTGACTGTGACGTTTGGTGGCTAGAGAAGCCCAGAGCCCCACTGTTCTTAAGGCTACAAAAGCGCTTCAAGGAAGGGTGCTGGCTAGCAACAGCTTTCAGTGCTGGCACTTTTCATCTCGAAGCAATTGCTCGACGTTTGCAATTTCTCAGCTGTGTCTACGAGATGGAGAGATAGTGACCGTGACGTTTGGTGGGTAGAGAAGCGCAAAGCCCCAGTGTTGCTGCGCCTGTGAAAGCGCTTCCAAGGAAGGGTGCTGGCTAGCAACAGCTTTCAGTGCTGGCACTTTTCATCTCTGAGCAATTGCTCGACGTTTGCAATCTCTCACCTGAGATCTCTTTCGACTGCACGAGAGGATGAGCAGAAGATTAGGTGGCTAGAGAAGCCCAGAGCCCCAGTGTTCTTAGGGCTACAAGAGCGTTTCCAAGGAAGGGTGCTGGCTAGCAACAGCTTTCAGTGCTGGCACTTTTCATCTTTGAGCAATTGCTCGATGTTTACAATTTCTCAGCTCGTGTCTACGAGACGGAGAGATAGTGACTGTGACGTTTGGTGGCTAGAGAAGCCCAGAGCCCCAGTGTTCTTAAGGCTACAAAAGCGCTTCAAGGAAGGGTGCTGGCTAGCAACAGCTTTCAGTGCTGGCACTTTTCATCTCGAAGCAATTGCTCGACGTTTGCAATTTCTCAGCTCGTGTCTACGAGACGGAGAGATAGTGACCGTGACGTTTGGTGGGTAGACAAGCGCAAAGCCCCAGTGTTGCTGTGCCTGTGAAAGCGCTTCCAGGAAGGGTGCTGGCTAGCAACAGCTTTCAGTGCTGGCACTTTTCATCTCTGAGCAATTGCTGGACGTTTGCAATCTCTCACCTGAGCTCTCTTTCGACTGCACGAGAGGATGAGCAGAAGATTAGGTGGCTAGAGAAGCACAAAGCCCCACTGTTCTTAGGGCTACAAGAGCGTTTCCAAGGAAGGGTGCTGGCTAGCAACAGCTTTCAGTGCTGGCACTTTTCATCTCTGAGCAATTGCTCAACGTATGCAATTTCTCAGCTCTTATCTACGAGACGGAGAGATAGTGACCGTGACGTTTGGTGGGTAGAGAAGCGCAAAGCCCCAGTGTTGCTGCGCCTGTGAAAGCGCTTCCAAGGAAGGGTGCTGGCTAGCAACAGCTTTCAGTGCTGGCACTTTTCATCTCTGAGCAATTGCTGGACGTTTGCAATTTCTCACCTGAGCTCTTTTTAGACTGCATGAGAGGATGAGCAGAAGATTAGGTGGGTAGAGAAGCCCAGAGCCCCAGTGTTCTTAGGCCTACAAGAGCGTTTCCAAGGAAGGGTGCTGGCTAGCAACAGCTTTCAGTGCTGGCACTTTTCATCTCTGAGCAATTGCTCGACATTTGCAATTTCTCAGCTCATGTCTACGAGAAGGAAAGAGAATGACCGTGACGTTTGGTGGGTAGAGAAGCGCAAAGCCCCAGTGTTGCTGCGCCTGTGAAAGCGCTTCCAAGGAAGGGTGCTGGCTAGCAACAGCTTTCAGTGCTGGCACTTTTCATCTCTGAGCAATTGCTGGACGTTTGCAATCTCTCACCTGAGCTCTCTTTGGACTGCACGAGAGGATGAGCAGAAGATTAGGTGGCTAGAGAAGCCCAGAGCCCCAGTGTTCTTAGGCCTACAAAAGCGCTTCCAAGAAAGGGTGCTTGCTAGCAACAGCTTTCAGTGCTGGCACTTTTCATCTCTGAGCAATTGCTCGACGTTTGCAATCTCTCACCTGAGCTCTCTTTAGACTGCATGAGAGGATGAGCAGAAGAGTAGGTGGCTAGAGAAGCCCAGAGCCCCAGTGTTCTTAGGGCTACAAGAGCGCTTCCAAGGTAGGGTGCTGGCTAGCAACAGCTTTCAGTGCTAGCACTATTCATCTCTGAGCAATTGCTCGATGTTTGAAATTTCTCAGCTCGTGTCTACTAGACGGAGGGATAGTGACCGTGACGTTTGGTGGGTAGAGGAGCGCAAAGCCCCAGTGTTGCTGCGCCTGTGAAAGGGCTTCCAAGGAAGGGTGCTGGCTAGCAACAGCTTTCAGTGCTGGCACTTTTCATCTCGAAGCAATTGCTTGACGTTTTGAATTTCTCAGCTCGTGTCTACGGGACGGAGAGAGAGTGACCGTGACGTTTGGTGGGTAGAGAAGCACAAAGCCCCAGTGTTGCTGCGCCTGTGAAAGCGCTTCCAAGGAAGGGTGCTGGCTAGCAAGAGCTTTCAGTGCTGGCACTTTTCATCTCTGAGCAATTGCTCGACGTTTGCAATTTCTCACCTGAGCTCTCTTTCGACTGCGCGAGAGGATGAGCAGAAGATTAGGTGGCTAGAGAAGCCCAGAGCCCCAGTGTTCTTAGGCCTACAAGAGCGTTTCTAAGGAAGGGTGCTGGCTAGCAACAGCTTTCAGTGCTGGCACTTTTCATCTCTGAGCAATTGCTCGACGTATGCAATTTCTCAGCTCGTGTCTACGAGAAGGAGAGATAGTGACCGTGACGTTTGGTGGGTAGAGAAGCGCAAAGCCCCAGTGTTGCTGCGCCTGTGAAAGCGCTTCCAAGGAAGGGTGCTGGCTAGCAACAGCTTTCAGTGCTGGCACTTTTCATCTCTGAGCAATTGCTGGACGTTTGCAATCTCTCACCTGAGCTCTCTTTCGACTGCACGAGAGGATGAGCAGAAGATTAGGTGGCTAGAGAAGCCCAGAGCCCCAGTGTTCTTAGGGCTACAAGAGCGTTTCCAAGGAAGGGTGCTTGCTAGCAACAGCTTTCAGTGCTGGCACTTTTCATCTCTGAGCAATTGCTCGACGTTTGCAATTTCTCAGCTCTTATCTACGAGACGGAGAGATAGTGACCGTGAGGTTTGGTGGGTAGAGAAGCGCAAAGCCCCAGTGTTGCTGCGCCTGTGAAAGCGCTTCCAAGGAAGGGTGCTGGCTAGCAACAGCTTTCAGTGCTGGCACTTTTCATCTCTGAGCAATTGCTCGACGTTTGCAATTTCTCTCCTGAGCTCTCTTTAGACTGCGCGAGAGGATGAGCAGAAGATTAGGTGGCTAGAGAAGCCCAGAGCCCCACTGTTCTTAGGCCTACAAGAGCGTTTCCAAGGAAGGGTGCTGGCTAGCAACAGCTTTCAGTGCTGGCACTTTTCATCTCTGAGCAATTGCTCGACGTTTGCAATCTCTCACCTGAGCTCTCTTTAGACTGCACGAGAGGATGAGCAGAAGATTAGGTGGCTAGAGAAGCCCAGAGCCCCAGTGTTCTTAGGCCTACAAGAGCGTTTCCAAGGAAGGGTGCTGGCTAGCAACAGCTTTCAGTGCTGGCACTTTTCATCTCTGAGCAATTGCTTGACGTCTGCAATTTCTCAGCTCTTGTCTACGAGATGGAGAGATAGTGACCGTGACGTTTGGTGGGTAGAGAAGCGCAAAGCCCCAGTGTTGCTGCGCCTGTGAAAGCGCTTCCAAGGAAGGGTGCTGGCTAGCAACAGCTTTCAGTGCTGGCACTTTTCATCTCTGAGCAATTGCTCGACGTTTGCAATCTCTCACCTGAGCTCTCTTTCGACTGCACGAGAGGATGAGCAGAAGATTAGGTGGCTAGAGAAGCCCAGAGCCCCAGTGTTCTTAGGCCTACAAGAGCATTTCCAAGGAAGGGTGCTTGCTAGCAACAGCTTTCAGTGCTGGCACTTTTCATCTCTGAGCAATTGCTCGACGTTTGCAATTTCTCAGCTCTTATCTACGAGACGGAGAGATAGTGACCGTGACGTTTGGTGGGTAGAGAAGCGCAAAGCCCCAGTGTTGCTGCGCCTGTGAAAGCGCTTCCAAGGAAGGGTGCTGGCTAGCAACAGCTTTCAGTGCTGGCACTTTTCATCTCTGAGCAATTGCTGGACGTTTGCAATTTCTCACCTGAGCTCTCTTTCGACTGCACGAGAGGATGAGCAGAAGATTAGGTGGCTAGAGAAGCCCAGAGCCCCAGTGTTCTTAGGGCTACAAGAGCGTTTCCAAGGAAGGGTGCTGGCTAGCAACAGCTTTCAGTGCTGGCACTTTTCATCTCTGAGCAATTGCTCGACGTTTGCAATTTCTCAGCTCTTATCTACGAGACGGAGAGATAGTGACCGTGACGTTTGGTGGGTAGAGAAGCGCAAAGCCCCAGTGTTGCTGCGCCTGTGAAAGCGCTTCCAAGGAAGGGTGCTGGCTAGCAACAGCTTTCAGTGCTGGCACTTTTCATCTCTGAGCAATTGCTGGACGTTTGCAATTTCTCACCTGAGCTCTCTTTCGACTGCACGAGAGGATGAGCAGAAGATTAGGTGGCTAGAGAAGCCCAGAGCCCCAGTGTTCTTAGGGCTACAAGAGCGTTTCCAAGGAAGGGTGCTGGCTAGCAACAGCTTTCAGTGCTGGCACTTTTCATCTTTGAGCAATTGCTCGACGTTTGCAATTTCTCAGCTCGTGTCTACGAGACGGAGAGATAGTGACTGTGACGTTTGGTGGCTAGAGAAGCTCAGAGCCCCAGTGTTCTTAAGGCTACAGAAGCGCTTCAAGGAAGGGTGCTGGCTAGCAACAGCTTTCAGTGCTGGCACTTTTCATCTCGAAGCAATTGCTCGACGTTTGCAATTTCTCAGCTGTGTCTACGAGACGGAGAGATAATGACCGTGATGTTTGGTGGGTAGAGAAGCGCAAAGCCCCAGTGTTGCTGCGCCTGTGAAAGCGCTTCCAAGGAAGGGTGCTGGCTAGCAACAGCTTTCAGTGCTGGCACTTTTCATCTCTGAGCAATTGCTCGACGTTTGCAATTTCTCACCTGAGCTCTCTTTACACTGCACGAGAGGATGAGCAGAAGATTAGGTGGCTAGAGAAGCCCAGAGCCCCAGTGTTCTTAGGCCTACAAGAGCGTTTCCAAGGAAGGGTGCTGGCTAGCAACAGCTTTCAGTGCTGGCACTTTTCATCTCTGAGCAATTGCTCGACGTATGCAATTTCTCACCTGAGCTCTCTTAACACTGCACGAGAGGATGAGCAGAAGATTAGGTGGCTAGAGAAGCCCAGAGCCCCAGTGTTCTTAGGCCTACAAGAGCGTTTCCAAGGAAGGGTGCTGGCTAGCAATAGCTTTCAGTGCTGGCACTTTTCATCTCTGAGCAATTGCTCGACGTATGCAATTTCTCAGCTCGTGTCTACGAGAAGGAGAGATAGTGACCGTGACGTTTGGTGGGTAGAGAAGCGCAAAGCCCCAGTGTTGCTGCGCCTGTGAAAGCGCTTCCAAGGAAGGGTGCTGGCTAGCAACAGCTTTCAGTGCTGGCACTTTTCATCTTTGAGCAATTGCTCGACGTTTGCAATCTCTCACCTGAGCTCTCTTTGGACTGCACGAGAGGATGAGCAGAAGATTAGGTGGCTAGAGAAGCCCAGAGCCCCAGTGTTCTTAGGCCTACAAAAGCGCTTCCAAGGAAGGGTGCTGGCTAGCAACAGCTTTCAGTGCTGGCACTTTTCATCTCTGAGCAATTGCTCGACGTTTGCAATCTCTCACCTGAGCTCTCTTTAGACTGCATGAGAGGATGAGCAGAAGATTAGGTGGCTAGAGAAGCCCAGAGCCCCACTGTTCTTAGGGCTACAAGAGCGCTTCCAAGGTAGGGTGCTGGCTAGCAACAGCTTTCAGTGCTAGCACTTTTCATCTCTGAGCAATTGCTCGATGTTTGCAATTTCTCAGCTCTTATCTACGAGACGGAGGGATAGTGACCGTGACGTTTGGTGGGTAGAGAAGCGCAAAGCCCCAGTGTTGCTGCGCCTGTGAAAGCGCTTCCAAGGAAGGGTTCTGGCTAGCAACAGCTTTCAGTGCTGGCACTTTTCATCTCGAAGCAATTGCTTGACGTTTTGAATTTCTCAGCTCGTGTCTACGGGACGGAGAGAGAGTGACCGTGACGTTTGGTGGGTAGAGAAGCACAAAGCCCCAGTGTTGCTGCGCCTGTGAAAGCGCTTCCAAGGAAGGGTGCTGGCTAGCAACAGCTTTCAGTGCTGGCACTTTTCATCTCTGAGCAATTGCTCGACGTTTGCAATTTCTCACCTGAGCTCTCTTTAGACTGCATGAGAGGATGAGCAGAAGATTAGGTGGCTAGAGAAGCCCAGAGCCCCACTGTTCTTAGGCCTACAAGAGCGTTTCCAAGGAAGGGTGCTGGCTAGCAACAGCTTTCAGTGCTGGCACTTTTCATCTCTGAGCAATTGCTCGACGTTTGCAATCTCTCACCTGAGCTCTCTTTAGACTGCGCGAGAGGATGAGCAGAAGATTAGGTGGCTAGAGAAGCCCAGAGCCCCAGTGTTCTTAGGGCTACAAGAGCGTTTCCAAGGAAGGGTGCTGGCTAGCAACAGCTTTCAGTGCTGGCACTTTTAATCTCTGAGCAATTGCTTGACCTCTGCAATTTCTCAGCTCTTGTCTACGAGATGGAGAGATAGTGACCGTGACGTTTGGTGGGTAGAGAAGCGCAAAGCCCCAGTGTTGCTGCGCCTGTGAAAGCGCTTCCAAGGAAGGGTGCTGGCTAGCAACAGCTTTCAGTGCTGGCACTTTTCATCTCTGAGCAATTGCTCGACGTTTGCAATCTCTCACCTGAGCTCTCTTTCGACTGCACGAGAGGATGAGCAGAAGATTAGGTGGCTAGAGAAGCCCAGAGCCCCAGTGTTCTTAGGGCTACAAGAGCGTTTCCAAGGAAGGGTGCTTGCTAGCAACAGCTTTCAGTGCTGGCACTTTTCATCTCTGAGCAATTGCTTGACGTTTTGAATTTCTCAGCTCTTATCTACGAGACGGAGAGATAGTGACCGTGACGTTTGGTGGGTAGAGAAGCGCAAAGCCCCAGTGTTGCTGCGCCTGTGAAAGCGCTTCCAAGGAAGGGTGCTGGCTAGCAACAGCTTTCAGTGCTGGCACTTTTCATCTCTGAGCAATTGCTGGACGTTTGCAATTTCTCACCTGAGCTCTCTTTCGACTGCACGAGAGGATGAGCAGAAGATTAGGTGGCTAGAGAAGCCCAGAGCCCCAGTGTTCTTAGGGCTACAAGAGCGTTTCCAAGGAAGGGTGCTGGCTAGCAACAGCTTTCAGTGCTGGCACTTTTCATCTTTGAGCAATTGCTCGACGTTTGCAATTTCTCAGCTCGTGTCTACGAGACGGAGAGATAGTGACTGTGACGTTTGGTGGCTAGAGAAGCCCAGAGCCCCACTGTTCTTAAGGCTACAAAAGCGCTTCAAGGAAGGGTGCTGGCTAGCAACAGCTTTCAGTGCTGGCACTTTTCATCTCGAAGCAATTGCTCGACGTTTGCAATTTCTCAGCTGTGTCTACGAGATGGAGAGATAGTGACCGTGACGTTTGGTGGGTAGAGAAGCGCAAAGCCCCAGTGTTGCTGCGCCTGTGAAAGCGCTTCCAAGGAAGGGTGCTGGCTAGCAACAGCTTTCAGTGCTGGCACTTTTCATCTCTGAGCAATTGCTCGACGTTTGCAATCTCTCACCTGAGATCTCTTTAGACTGCACGAGAGGATGAGCAGAAGATTAGGTGGCTAGAGAAGCCCAGAGCCCCAGTGTTCTTAGGGCTACAAGAGCGTTTCCAAGGAAGGGTGCTGGCTAGCAACAGCTTTCAGTGCTGGCACTTTTCATCTTTGAGCAATTGCTCGATGTTTACAATTTCTCAGCTCGTGTCTACGAGACGGAGAGATAGTGACTGTGACGTTTGGTGGCTAGAGAAGCCCAGAGCCCCAGTGTTCTTAAGGCTACAAAAGCGCTTCAAGGAAGGGTGCTGGCTAGCAACAGCTTTCAGTGCTGGCACTTTTCATCTCGAAGCAATTGCTCGACGTTTGCAATTTCTCAGCTCGTGTCTACGAGACGGAGAGATAGTGACCGTGACGTTTGGTGGGTAGACAAGCGCAAAGCCCCAGTGTTGCTGTGCCTGTGAAAGCGCTTCCAGGAAGGGTGCTGGCTAGCAACAGCTTTCAGTGCTGGCACTTTTCATCTCTGAGCAATTGCTGGACGTTTGCAATCTCTCACCTGAGCTCTCTTTCGACTGCACGAGAGGATGAGCAGAAGATTAGGTGGCTAGAGAAGCACAAAGCCCCACTGTTCTTAGGGCTACAAGAGCGTTTCCAAGGAAGGGTGCTGGCTAGCAACAGCTTTCAGTGCTGGCACTTTTCATCTCTGAGCAATTGCTCAACGTATGCAATTTCTCAGCTCTTATCTACGAGACGGAGAGATAGTGACCGTGACGTTTGGTGGGTAGAGAAGCGCAAAGCCCCAGTGTTGCTGCGCCTGTGAAAGCGCTTCCAAGGAAGGGTGCTGGCTAGCAACAGCTTTCAGTGCTGGCACTTTTCATCTCTGAGCAATTGCTGGACGTTTGCAATTTCTCACCTGAGCTCTTTTTAGACTGCATGAGAGGATGAGCAGAAGATTAGGTGGGTAGAGAAGCCCAGAGCCCCAGTGTTCTTAGGCCTACAAGAGCGTTTCCAAGGAAGGGTGCTGGCTAGCAACAGCTTTCAGTGCTGGCACTTTTCATCTCTGAGCAATTGCTCGACATTTGCAATTTCTCAGCTCATGTCTACGAGAAGGAAAGAGAATGACCGTGACGTTTGGTGGGTAGAGAAGCGCAAAGCCCCAGTGTTGCTGCGCCTGTGAAAGCGCTTCCAAGGAAGGGTGCTGGCTAGCAACAGCTTTCAGTGCTGGCACTTTTCATCTCTGAGCAATTGCTGGACGTTTGCAATCTCTCACCTGAGCTCTCTTTGGACTGCACGAGAGGATGAGCAGAAGATTAGGTGGCTAGAGAAGCCCAGAGCCCCAGTGTTCTTAGGCCTACAAAAGCGCTTCCAAGAAAGGGTGCTGGCTAGCAACAGCTTTCAGTGCTGGCACTTTTCATCTCTGAGCAATTGCTCGACGTTTGCAATCTCTCACCTGAGCTCTCTTTAGACTGCATGAGAGGATGAGCAGAAGAGTAGGTGGCTAGAGAAGCCCAGAGCCCCAGTGTTCTTAGGGCTACAAGAGCGCTTCCAAGGTAGGGTGCTGGCTAGCAACAGCTTTCAGTGCTAGCACTATTCATCTCTGAGCAATTGCTCGATGTTTGCAATTTCTCAGCTCTTATCTACGAGACGGAGGGATAGTGACCGTGACGTTTGGTGGGTAGAGGAGCGCAAAGCCCCAGTGTTGCTGCGCCTGTGAAAGGGCTTCCAAGGAAGGGTGCTGGCTAGCAACAGCTTTCAGTGCTGGCACTTTTCATCTCGAAGCAATTGCTTGACGTTTTGAATTTCTCAGCTCGTGTCTACGGGACGGAGAGAGAGTGACCGTGACGTTTGGTGGGTAGAGAAGCACAAAGCCCCAGTGTTGCTGCGCCTGTGAAAGCGCTTCCAAGGAAGGGTGCTGGCTAGCAACAGCTTTCAGTGCTGGCACTTTTCATCTCTGAGCAATTGCTCGACGTTTGCAATTTCTCACCTGAGCTCTCTTTCGACTGCGCGAGAGGATGAGCAGAAGATTAGGTGGCTAGAGAAGCCCAGAGCCCCAGTGTTCTTAGGCCTACAAGAGCGTTTCCAAGGAAGGGTGCTGGCTAGCAACAGCTTTCAGTGCTGGCACTTTTCATCTCTGAGCAATTGCTCGACGTATGCAATTTCTCAGCTCGTGTCTACGAGAAGGAGAGATAGTGACCGTGACGTTTGGTGGGTAGAGAAGCGCAAAGCCCCAGTGTTGCTGCGCCTGTGAAAGCGCTTCCAAGGAAGGGTGCTGGCTAGCAACAGCTTTCAGTGCTGGCACTTTTCATCTCTGAGCAATTGCTGGACGTTTGCAATCTCTCACCTGAGCTCTCTTTCGACTGCACGAGAGGATGAGCAGAAGATTAGGTGGCTAGAGAAGCCCAGAGCCCCAGTGTTCTTAGGGCTACAAGAGCGTTTCCAAGGAAGGGTGCTTGCTAGCAACAGCTTTCAGTGCTGGCACTTTTCATCTCTGAGCAATTGCTCGACGTTTGCAATTTCTCAGCTCTTATCTACGAGACGGAGAGATAGTGACCGTGACGTTTGGTGGGTAGAGAAGCGCAAAGCCCCAGTGTTGCTGCGCCTGTGAAAGCGCTTCCAAGGAAGGGTGCTGGCTAGCAACAGCTTTCAGTGCTGGCACTTTTCATCTCTGAGCAATTGCTCGACGTTTGCAATTTCTCTCCTGAGCTCTCTTTAGACTGCGCGAGAGGATGAGCAGAAGATTAGGTGGCTAGAGAAGCCCAGAGCCCCACTGTTCTTAGGCCTACAAGAGCGTTTCCAAGGAAGGGTGCTGGCTAGCAACAGCTTTCAGTGCTGGCACTTTTCATCTCTGAGCAATTGCTCGACGTTTGCAATCTCTCACCTGAGCTCTCTTTAGACTGCACGAGAGGATGAGCAGAAGATTAGGTGGCTAGAGAAGCCCAGAGCCCCAGTGTTCTTAGGCCTACAAGAGCGTTTCCAAGGAAGGGTGCTGGCTAGCAACAGCTTTCAGTGCTGGCACTTTTCATCTCTGAGCAATTGCTTGACGTCTGCAATTTCTCAGCTCTTGTCTACGAGATGGAGAGATAGTGACCGTGACGTTTGGTGGGTAGAGAAGCGCAAAGCCCCAGTGTTGCTGCGCCTGTGAAAGCGCTTCCAAGGAAGGGTGCTGGCTAGCAACAGCTTTCAGTGCTGGCACTTTTCATCTCTGAGCAATTGCTCGACGTTTGCAATCTCTCACCTGAGCTCTCTTTCGACTGCACGAGAGGATGAGCAGAAGATTAGGTGGGTAGAGAAGCCCAGAGCCCCAGTGTTCTTAGGCCTACAAGAGCATTTCCAAGGAAGGGTGCTTGCTAGCAACAGCTTTCAGTGCTGGCACTTTTCATCTCTGAGCAATTGCTCGACGTTTGCAATTTCTCAGCTCTTATCTACGAGACGGAGAGATAGTGACCGTGACGTTTGGTGGGTAGAGAAGCGCAAAGCCCCAGTGTTGCTGCGCCTGTGAAAGCGCTTCCAAGGAAGGGTGCTGGCTAGCAACAGCTTTCAGTGCTGGCACTTTTCATCTCTGAGCAATTGCTGGACGTTTGCAATTTCTCACCTGAGCTCTCTTTCGACTGCACGAGAGGATGAGCAGAAGATTAGGTGGCTAGAGAAGCCCAGAGCCCCAGTGTTCTTAGGGCTACAAGAGCGTTTCCAAGGAAGGGTGCTGGCTAGCAACAGCTTTCAGTGCTGGCACTTTTCATCTTTGAGCAATTGCTCGACGTTTGCAATTTCTCAGCTCGTGTCTACGAGACGGAGAGATAGTGACTGTGACGTTTGGTGGCTAGAGAAGCTCAGAGCCCCAGTGTTCTTAAGGCTACAAAAGCGCTTCAAGGAAGGGTGCTGGCTAGCAACAGCTTTCAGTGCTGGCACTTTTCATCTCGAAGCAATTGCTCGACGTTTGCAATTTCTCAGCTGTGTCTACGAGACGGAGAGATAGTGACCGTGACGTTTGGTGGGTAGAGAAGCGCAAAGCCCCAGTGTTGCTGCGCCTGTGAAAGCGCTTCCAAGGAAGGGTGCTGGCTAGCAACAGCTTTCAGTGCTGGCACTTTTCATCTCTGAGCAATTGCTCGACGTTTGCAATTTCTCACCTGAGCTCTCTTTACACTGCACGAGAGGATGAGCAGAAGAGTAGGTGGCTAGAGAAGCCCAGAGCCCCAGTGTTCTTAGGCCTACAAGAGCGTTTCCAAGGAAGGGTGCTGGCTAGCAACAGCTTTCAGTGCTGGCACTTTTCATCTTTGAGCAATTGCTCGACGTTTGCAATTTCTCAGCTCGTGTCTACGAGACGGAGAGATAGTGACTGAGACGTTTGGTGGCTAGAGAAGCCCAGAGCCCCAGTGTTCTTAAGGCTACAAAAGCGCTTCAAGGAAGGGTGCTGGCTAGCAACAGCTTTCAGTGCTGGCACTTTTCATCTCGAAGCAATTGCTCGACGTTTGCAATTTCTCAGCTGTGTCTACGAGACGGAGAGATAGTGACCGTGACGTTTGGTGGGTAGACAAGCGCAAAGCCCCAGTGTTGCTGTGCCTGTGAAAGCGCTTCCAGGAAGGGTGCTGGCTAGCAACAGCTTTCAGTGCTGGCACTTTTCATCTCGAAGCAATTGCTTGAGGTTTTGAATTTCTCAGCTCGTGTCTACGGGACGGAGAGATAGTGACCGTGATGTTTGGTGGGTAGAGAAGCGCAAAGCCCCAGTGTTGCTGCGCCTGTGAAAGTGCTTCCAAGGAAGGGTGCTGTCTAGCCACAGCTTTCAGTGCTGGCACTTTTCATCTCTGAGCAATTTGTGGACGTTTGCAATTTCTCACCTGAGCTCTCTTTAGACTGCACGAGAGGATGAGCAGAAGATTAGGTGGCTAGAGAAGCCCAGAGCCCCAGTGTTCTTAGGGCTACAAGAGCGTTTCCAAGGAAGGGTGCTGGCTAGCAACAGCTTTCAGTGCTGCCACTTTTCATCTCTGAGCAATTGCTCGACGTTTGCAATTTCTCAGCTCTTATCTACGAGACGGAGAGATAGTGACCGTGACGTTTGGTGGGTAGAGAAGCGGAAAGCCCCAGTGTTGCTGCGCCTGTGAAAGCGCTTCCAAGGAAGGGTGCTGGCTAGCCACAGCTTTCAGTGCTGGCACTTTTCATCTCTGAGCAATTGCTGGACGTTTGCAATTTCTCACCTGAGCTCTCTTTAGACTGCGCGAGAGGATGAGCAGAAGATTAGGTGGCTAGAGAAGACCAGAGCCCCACTGTTCTTAGGGCTACAAGAGCGTTTCCAATGAAGGGTGCTGGCTAGCAATAGCTTTCAGTGCTGGCACTTTTCATCTCTGAGCAATTGCTCGACGTTTGCAATTTCTCAGCAAGTGTCTACGAGATGGAGAGATAGTGACCGTGACGTTTGGTGGGTAGAGAAGCGCAAAGACACAGTGTTGCTGCGCCTGTGAAAGCGCTTCCAAGGAAGGGTGCTGGCTAGCCACAGCTTTTAGTGCTGGCACTTTTCATCTCTGAGCAATTGCTCGACGTTTGCAATCTCTCACCTGAGCTCTCTTTCGACTGCACGAGAGGATGAGCAGAAGATTAGGTGGCTAGAGAAGCCCAGAGCCCCACTGTTCTTAGGGCTACAAGAGCGTTTCCAAGGAAGGGTGCTGGCTAGCAACAGCTTTCAGTGCTGCCACTTTTCATCTCTGAGCAATTGCTCGACATTTGCAATTTCTCAGCTCTTATCTACGAGACGGAGAGATAGTGACCGTGACGTTTGGTGGGTAGAGAAGCGCAAAGCCCCAGTGTTGCTGCGCCTGTGAAAGCGCTTCCAAGGAAGGGTGCTGGCTAGCAACAGCTTTCAGTGCTGGCACTTTTCATCTCGAAGCAATTGCTCGACGTTTGCAATTTCTCACCTGAGCTCTCTTTAGACTGCGCGAGAGGATGAGCAGAAGATTAGGTGGCTAGAGAAGCCCAGAGCCCCAGTGTTCTTAGGCCTACAAGAGCGTTTCCAAGGAAGGGTGCTGGCTAGCAACAGCTTTCAGTGCTGGCACTTTTCATCTCTGAGCAATTGCTCGACGTTTGCAATTTCTCAGCTCGTGTCTATGAGACGGAGAGATAGTGACTGTGACGTTTGGTGGCTAGAGAAGCCCAGAGCCCCACTGTTCTTAAGGCTACAAAAGCGCTTCAAGGAAGGGTGCTGGCTAGCAACAGCTTTCAGTGCTGGCACTTTTCATCTCTGAGCAATTGCTCGACGTTTGCAATTTCTCAGCTGTGTCTAAGACACGGAGAGATAGTGACCGTGACGTTTGGTGGGTAGACAAGCGCAAAGCCCCAGTGTTGCTGTGCCTGTGAAAGCGCTTCCAAGGAAGGGTGCTGGCTAGCAATAGCTTTCAGTGCTGGCACTTTTCATCTCTGAGCAATTGCTGGACATATGCAATTTCTCACCTGAGCTCTCTTTAGACTGCGCGAGAGGATGAGCAGAAGATTAGGTGGCTAGAGAAACACAGAGCCCCACTGTTCTTAGGGCTACAAAAGCGCTTCCAAGGAAGGGTGCTGGCTAGCAACAGCTTTCAGTGCTGGCACTTTTCATCTCTGAGCAATTGCTGGACGTTTGCAATCTCTCACCTGAGCTCTCTTTCGACTGCGCGAGAGGATGAGCAGAAGATTAGGTGGCTAGAGAAGCCCAGAGCCCCACTGTTCTTAGGGCTACAAGAGCGTTTCCAAGGAAGGGTGCTGGCTAGCAACAGCTTTCAGTGCTGCCACTTTTCATCTCTGAGCAGTTGCTCGATGTTTACAATTTCTCAGCTCGTGTCTACGAGATGGAGAGATAGTGACCGTGACGTTTGGTGGGTAGAGAAGCGCAAAGCCCCAGTGTTGCTGCGCCTGTGAAAGCGCTTCCAAGGAAGGGTGCTGGCTAGCCACAGCTTTTAGTGCTGGCACTTTTCATCTCTGAGCAATTGCTGGACGTTTGCAATCTCTCACCTGAGCTCTCTTTGGACTGCGCGAGAGGATGAGCAGAAGATTAGGTGGCTAGAGAAGCCCAGAGCCCCAGTGTTCTTAGGCCTACAAGAGCGTTTCCAAGGAAGGGTGCTGGCTAGCAACAGCTTTCAGTGCTGGCACTTTTCATCTCTGAGCAATTGCTCGACGTTTGCAATTTCTCAGCTCTTATCTACGAGACGGAGAGATAGTGACCGTGACGTTTGGTGGGTAGAGAAGCGCAAAGCCCCAGTGTTGCTGCGCCTGTGAAAGCGCTTCCAAGGAAGGGTGCTGGCTAGCAACAGCTTTCAGTGCTGGCACTTTTCATCTCTGAGCAATTGCTGGACGTTTGCAATTTCTCACCTGAGCTCTTTTTAGACTGCATGAGAGGATGAGCAGAAGATTAGGTGGCTAGAGAAGCCCAGAGCCCCAGTGTTCTTAGGCCTACAAGAGCATTTCCAAGGAAGGGTGCTGGCTAGCAACAGCTTTCAGTGCTGGCACTTTTCATCTCTGAGCAATTGCTGGACGTTTGCAATTTCTCACCTGAGCTCTCTTTAGACTGCACGAGAGGATGAGCAGAAGATTAGGTGGGTAGAGAAGCCCAGAGCCCCACTGTTCTTAGGGCTACAAGAGCGTTTCCAAGGAAGGGTGCTGGCTAGCAACAGCTTTCAGTGCTGCCACTTTTCATCTCTGAGCAATTGCTCGATGTTTGCAATTTCTCAGCTCTTATCTACGAGACGGAGAGATAGTGACCGTGACGTTTGGTGGGTAGAGAAGCGCAAAGCCCCAGTGTTGCTGCGCCTGTGAAAGCGCTTCCAAGGAAGGGTGCTGGCTAGCAACAGCTTTCAGTGCTGGCACTTTTCATCTCTGAGCAATTGCTGGACGTTTGCAATTTCTCACCTGAGCTCTCTTTAGACTGCGCGAGAGGATGAGCAGAAGATTAGGTGGCTAGAGAAGCCCAGAGCCCCAGTGTTCTTAGGCCTACAAGAGCGTTTCCAAGGAAGGGTGCTGGCTAGCAACAGCTTTCAGTGCTGGCACTTTTCATCTCTGAGCAATTGCTCGACGTTTGCAATTTCTCAGCTCGTGTCTACGAGACGGAGAGATAGTGACCGTGACGTTTGGTGGGTAGAGAAGCGCAAAGCCCCAGTGTTGCTGCGCCTGTGAAAGCGCTTCCAAGGAAGGGTGCTGGCTAGCAACAGCTTTCAGTGCTGGCACTTTTCATCTCTGAGCAATTGCTGGACGTTTGCAATTTCTCACCTGAGCTCTCTTTAGACTGCGCGAGAGGATGAGCAGAAGATTAGGTGGCTAGAGAAGCCCAGAGCCCCAGTGTTCTTAGGGCTACAAGAGCGTTTCCAAGGAAGGGTGCTGGCTAGCAACAGCTTTCAGTGCTGGCACTTTTCATCTCTGAGCAATTGCTCGACGTTTGCAATTTCTCAGCTCGTGTCTACGAGACGGAGAGATAGTGACTGTGACGTTTGGTGGCTAGAGAAGCCCAGAGCCCCAGTGTTCTTAAGGCTACAAAAGCGCTTCAAGGAAGGGTGCTGGCTAGCAACAGCTTTCAGTGCTGGCACTTTTCATCTCGAAGCAATTGCTCGACGTTTGCAATTTCTCAGCTGTGTCTAAGACACGGAGAGATAGTGACCGTGACGTTTGGTGGGTAGACAAGCGCAAAGCCCCAGTGTTGCTGTGCCTGTGAAAGCGCTTCCAAGGAAGGGTGCTGGCTAGCAATAGCTTTCAGTGCTGGCACTTTTCATCTCGAAGCAATTGCTTGACGTTTTGAATTTCTCAGCTCGTGTCCACGGGACGGAGAGATAGTGACCGTGATGTTTGGTGGGTAGAGAAGCACAAAGCCCCACTGTTGCTGCGCCTGTGAAAGTGCTTCCAAGGAAGGGTGCTGTCTAGCCACAGCTTTCAGTGCTGGCACTTTTCATCTCTGAGCAATTGCTGGACATTTGCAATTTCTCACCTGAGCTCTCTTTAGACTGCGCGAGAGGATGAGCAGAAGATTAGGTGGCTAGAGAAACACAGAGCCCCACTGTTCTTAGGGCTACAAGAGCGTTTCCAAGGAAGGGTGCTGGCTCGCAACAGCTTTCAGTGCTGGCACTTTTCATCTCTGAGCAATTGCTCGACGTTTGCAATTTCTCAGCTCGTCTCTACGAGACGGAGAGATAGTGACCGTGACGTTTGGTGGGTAGAGAAGCGCAAAGCCCCAGTGTTGCTGCGCCTGTGAAAGCGCTTCCAAGGAAGGGTGCTGGCTAGCAAGAGCTTTCAGTGCTGGCACTTTTCATCTCTGAGCAATTGCTGGACGTTTGCAATCTCTCACCTGAGCTCTCTTTAGACTGCGCGAGAGGATGAGCAGAAGATTAGGTGGCTAGAGAAGCCCAGAGCCCCAGTGTTCTTAGGGCTACAAGAGCGTTTCCAAGGAAGGGTGCTGGCTAGCAACAGCTTTCAGTGCTGGCACTTTTCATCTCTGAGCAATTGCTCGATGTTTACAATTTCTCAGCTCTTGTCTACGAGATGGAGAGATAGTGACCGTGACGTTTGGTGGGTAGAGAAGCGCAAAGACACAGTGTTGCTGCGCCTGTGAAAGCGCTTCCAAGGAAGGGTGCTGGCTAGCCACAGCTTTTAGTAATGGCACTTTTCATCTCTGAGCAATTGCTGGACGTTTGCAATCTCTCACCTGAGCTCTCTTTCGACTGCACGAGAGGATGAGCAGAAGATTAGGTGGCTAGAGAAGCCCAGAGCCCCAGTGTTCTTAGGCCTACAAGAGCGTTTCCAAGGAAGGGTGCTGGCTAGCAACAGCTTTCAGTGCTGCCACTTTTCATCTCTGAGCAATTGCTCGACGTTTGCAATTTCTCAGCTCTTATCTACGAGACGGAGAGATAGTGACCGTGACGTTTGGTGGGTAGAGAAGCGCAAAGCCCCAGTGTTGCTGCGCCTGTGAAAGCGCTTCCAAGGAAGGGTGCTGGCTAGCAACAGCTTTCAGTGCTGGCACTTTTCATCTCTGAGCAATTGCTCGACGTTTGCAATTTCTCACCTGAGCTCTTTTTAGACTGCATGAGAGGATGAGCAGAAGATTAGGTGGCTAGAGAAGCCCAGAGCCCCAGTGTTCTTAGGCCTACAAGAGCATTTCCAAGGAAGGGTGCTGGCTAGCAACAGCTTTCAGTGCTGGCACTTTTCATCTCTGAGCAATTGCTGGACGTTTGCAATTTCTCACCTGAGCTCTCTTTAGACTGCACGAGAGGATGAGCAGAAGATTAGGTGGCTAGAGAAGCCCAGAGCCCCACTGTTCTTAGGGCTACAAGAGCGTTTCCAAGGAAGGGTGCTGGCTAGCAACAGCTTTCAGTGCTGCCACTTTTCATCTCTGAGCAATTGCTCGATGTTTGCAATTTCTCAGCTCTTATCTACGAGACGGAGAGATAGTGACCGTGACGTTTGGTGGGTAGAGAAGCGCAAAGCCCCAGTGTTGCTGCGCCTGTGAAAGCGCTTCCAAGGAAGGGTGCTGGCTAGCAACAGCTTTCAGTGCTGGCACTTTTCATCTCTGAGCAATTGCTCGACGTTTGCAATTTCTCACCTGAGCTCTCTTTAGACTGCGCGAGAGGATGAGCAGAAGATTAGGTGGCTAGAGAAGCCCAGAGCCCCACTGTTCTTAGGCCTACAAGAGCGTTTCCAAGGAAGGGTGCTGGCTAGCAACAGCTTTCAGTGCTGGCACTTTTCATCTCTGAGCAATTGCTCGACGTTTGCAATTTCTCAGCTCGTGTGTACGAGACGGAGAGATAGTGACTGTGACGTTTGGTGGCTAGAGAAGCCCAGAGCCCCACTGTTCTTAAGGCTACAAAAGCGCTTCAAGGAAGGGTGCTGGCTAGCAACAGCTTTCAGTGCTGGCACTTTTCATCTCGAAGCAATTGCTCGACGTTTGCAATTTCTCAGCTGTGTCTACGACACGGAGAGATAGTGACCGTGACGTTTGGTGGGTAGACAAGCGCAAAGCCCCAGTGTTGCTGTGCCTGTGAAAGCGCTTCCAAGGAAGGGTGCTGGCGAGCAATAGCTTTCAGTGCTGGCACTTTTCATCTCGAAGCAATTGCTTGACGTTTTGAATTTCTCAGCTCGTGTCTACGGGACGGAGAGATAGTGACCGTGATGTTTGGTGGGTAGAGAAGCACAAAGCCCCACTGTTGCTGCGCCTGTGAAAGTGCTTCCAAGGAAGGGTGCTGGCTAGCAACAGCTTTCAGTGCTGGCACTTTTCATCTCTGAGCAATTGCTGGACATTTGCAATTTCTCACCTGAGCTCTCTTTAGACTGCGCGAGAGGATGAGCAGAAGATTAGGTGGCTAGAGAAACACAGAGCCCCACTGTTCTTAGGGCTACAAAAGCGCTTCCAAGGAAGGGTGCTGGCTCGCAACAGCTTTCAGTGCTGGCACTTTTCATCTCTGAGCAATTGCTCGACGTTTGCAATTTCTCAGCTCGTGTCTACGAGACGGAGAGATAGTGACCGTGACGTTTGGTGGGTAGAGAAGCGCAAAGCCCCAGTGTTGCTGCGCCTGTGAAAGCGCTTCCAAGGAAGGGTGCTGGCTAGCAACAGCTTTCAGTGCTGGCACTTTTCATCTCTGAGCAATTGCTGGACGTTTGCAATCTCTCACCTGAGCTCTCTTTCGACTGCGCGAGAGGATGAGCAGAAGATTAGGTGGCTAGAGAAGCCCAGAGCCCCACTGTTCTTAGGCCTACAAGAGCGTTTCCAAGGAAGGGTGCTGGCTAGCAACAGCTTTCAGTGCTGGCACTTTTCATCTCTGAGCAATTGCTCGATGTTTACAATTTCTCAGCTCGTGTCTACGAGATGGAGAGATAGTGACCGTGACGTTTGGTGGGTAGAGAAGCGCAAAGACACAGTGTTGCTGCGCCTGTGAAAGCGCTTCCAAGGAAGGGTGCTGGCTAGCCACAGCTTTTAGTGCTGGCACTTTTCATCTCTGAGCAATTGCTCGACGTTTGCAATCTCTCACCTGAGCTCTCTTTCGACTGCACGAGAGGATGAGCAGAAGATTAGGTGGCTAGAGAAGCCCAGAGCCCCAGTGTTCTTAGGCCTACAAGAGCGTTTCCAAGGAAGGGTGCTGGCTAGCAACAGCTTTCAGTGCTGCCACTTTTCATCTCTGAGCAATTGCTCGACGTTTGCAATTTCTCAGCTCTTATCTACGAGACGGAGAGATAGTGACCGTGACGTTTGGTGGGTAGAGAAGCGCAAAGCCCCAGTGTTGCTGCGCCTGTGAAAGCGCTTCCAAGGAAGGGTGCTGGCTAGCAACAGCTTTCAGTGCTGGCACTTTTCATCTCTGAGCAATTGCTGGACGTTTGCAATTTCTCACCTGAGCTCTCTTTCGACTGCACGAGAGGATGAGCAGAAGATTAGGTGGCTAGAGAAGCCCAGAGCCCCAGTGTTCTTAGGGCTACAAGAGCGTTTCCAAGGAAGGGTGCTGGCTAGCAACAGCTTTCAGTGCTGGCACTTTTCATCTTTGAGCAATTGCTGGACGTTTGCAATTTCTCACCTGAGCTCTCTTTAGACTGCACGAGAGGATGAGCAGAAGATTAGGTGGCTAGAGAAGCCCAGAGCCCCAGTGTTCTTAGGGCTACAAGAGCGTTTCCAAGGAAGGGTGCTGGCTAGCAACAGCTTTCAGTGCTGGCACTTTTCATCTCTGAGCAATTGCTCGATGTTTGCAATTTCTCAGCTCTTATCTACGAGACGGAGAGATAGTGACCGTGACGTTTGGTGGGTAGAGAAGCGCAAAGCCCCAGTGTTGCTGCGCCTGTGAAAGCGCTTCCAAGGAAGGGTGCTGGCTAGCAACAGCTTTCAGTGCTGGCACTTTTCATCTCTGAGCAATTGCTGGACGTTTGCAATTTCTCCCCTGAGCTCTCTTTAGAGTGCGCGAGAGGATGAGCAGAAGATTAGGTGGCTAGAGAAGCCCAGAGCCCCAGTGTTCTTAGGGCTACAAGAGCGTTTCCAAGGAAGGGTGCTGGCTAGCAACAGCTTTCAGTGCTGGCACTTTTCATCTCTGAGCAATTGCTCGACGTTTGCAATATCTCAGCTCGTGTGTACGAGACGGAGAGATAGTGACTCGTGACGTTTGGTGGCTAGAGAAGCCCAGAGCCCCAGTGTTCTTAAGGCTACAAAAGCGCTTCAAGGAAGGGTGCTGGCTAGCAACAGCTTTCAGTGCTGGCACTTTTCATCTCGAAGCAATTGCTCGACGTTTGCAATTTCTCAGCTGTGTCTACGAGACGGAGAGATAGTGAACGTGACGTTTGGTGGGTAGAGAAGCGCAAAGACACAGTGTTGCTGTGCCTGTGAAAGCGCTTCCAAGGAAGGGTGCTGGCTAGCAACAGCTTTCAGTGCTGGCACTTTTCATCTCGAAGCAATTGCTTGACGTTTTGAATTTCTCAGCTCGTGTCTACGGGACGGAGAGATAGTGACCGTGATGTTTGGTGGGTAGAGAAGCACAAAGCCCCAGTGTTGCTGCGCCTGTGAAAGTGCTTCCAAGGAAGGGTGCTGTCTAGCCACAGCTTTCAGTGCTGGCACTTTTCATCTCTGAGCAATTGCTGGACATTTGCAATTTCTCACCTGAGCTCTCTTTAGACTGCGCGAGAGGATGAGCAGAAGATTAGGTGGCTAGAGAAACACAGAGCCCCACTGTTCTTAGGGCTACAAAAGCGCTTCCAAGGAAGGGTGCTGGCTCGCAACAGATTTCAGTGCTGGCACTTTTCATCTCTGAGCAATTGCTCGACGTTTGCAATTTCTCAGCTCGTGTCTACGAGACGGAGAGATAGTGACCGTGACGTTTGGTGGGTAGAGAAGCGCAAAGCCCCAGTGTTGCTGCGCCTGTGAAAGCGCTTCCAAGGAAGGGTGCTGGCTAGCAAGAGCTTTCAGTGCTGGCACTTTTCATCTCTGAGCAATTGCTGGACGTTTGCAATCTCTCACCTGAGCTCTCTTTCGACTGCGCGAGAGGATGAGCAGAAGATTAGGTGGCTAGAGAAGCACAAAGCCCCACTGTTCTTAGGGCTACAAGAGCGTTTCCAAGGAAGGGTGCTGGCTAGCAACAGCTTTCAGTGCTGGCACTTTTCATCTCTGAGCAATTGCTCGACGTATGCAATTTCTCAGCTCTTATCTACGAGACGGAGAGATAGTGACCGTGACGTTTGGTGGGTAGAGAAGCGCAAAGCCCCAGTGTTGCTGCGCCTGTGAAAGCGCTTCCAAGGAAGGGTGCTGCCTAGCAACAGCTTTCAGTGCTGGCACTTTTAATCTCTGAGCAATTGCTGGACGTTTGCAATTTCTCACCTGAGCTCTTTTTAGACTGCAGGAGAGGATGAGCAGAAGATTAGGTGGCTAGAGAAGCCCAGAGCCCCAGTGTTCTTAGGCCTACAAGAGCGTTTCCAAGGAAGGGTGCTGGCTAGCAACAGCTTTCAGTGCTGGCACTTTTCATCTCTGAGCAATTGCTCGACATTTGCAATTTCTCAGCTCGTGTCTACGAGAAGGAAAGAGAATGACCGTGACGTTTGGTGGGTAGACAAGCGCAAAGCCCCAGTGTTGCTGCGCCTGTGAAAGCGCTTCCAAGGAAGGGTGCTGGCTAGCAACAGCTTTCAGTGCTGGCTCTTTTCATCTCTGAGCAATTGCTGGACGTTTGCAATCTCTCACCTGAGCTCTCTTTGGACTGCGCGAGAGGATGAGCAGAAGATTAGGTGGCTAGAGAAGCCCAGAGCCCCACTGTTCTTAGGCCTACAAGAGCGTTTCCAAGGAAGGGTGCTGGCTAGCAACAGCTTTCAGTGCTGGCACTTTTCATCTCTGAGCAATTGCTCGACGTTTGCAATTTCTCAGCTCGTGTGTACGAGACGGAGAGATAGTGACTGTGACGTTTGGTGGCTAGAGAAGCCCAGAGCCCCAGTGTTCTTAAGGCTACAAAAGCGCTTCAAGGAAGGGTGCTGGCTAGCAACAGCTTTCAGTGCTGGCACTTTTCATCTCTGAGCAATTGCTCGACATTTGCAATTTCTCAGCTCGTGTCTACGAGAAGGAAAGAGAATGACCGTGACGTTTGGTGGGTAGACAAGCGCAAAGCCCCAGTGTTGCTGCGCCTGTGAAAGCGCTTCCAAGGAAGGGTGCTGGCTAGCAACAGCTTTCAGTGCTGGCACTTTTCATCTCTGAGCAATTGCTCGACGTTTGCAATCTCTCACCTGAGCTCTCTTTGGACTGCACGAGAGGATGAGCAGAAGATTAGGTGGCTAGAGAAGCCCAGAGCCCCAGTGTTCTTAGGCCTACAAAAGCGCTTCCAAGGAAGGGTGCTGGCTAGCAACAGCTTTCAGTGCTGGCACTTTTCATCTCTGAGCAATTGCTCGACGTTTGCAATCTCTCACCTGAGCTCTCTTTAGACTGCATGAGAGGATGAGCAGAAGAGTAGGTGGCTAGAGAAGCCCAGAGCCCCAGTGTTCTTAGGGCTACAAGAGCGCTTCCAAGGTAGGGTGCTGGCTAGCAACAGCTTTCAGTGCTAGCACTATTCATCTCTGAGCAATTGCTCGATGTTTGCAATTTCTCAGCTCTTATCTACGAGACGGAGGGATAGTGACCGTGACGTTTGGTGGGTAGAGAAGCGCAAAGCCCCAGTGTTGCTGCGCCTGTGAAAGGGCTTCCAAGGAAGGGTGCTGGCTAGCAACAGCTTTCAGTGCTGGCACTTTTCATCTCGAAGCAATTGCTTGACGTTTTGAATTTCTCAGCTCGTGTCTACGGGACGGAGAGAGAGTGACCGTGACGTTTGGTGGGTAAAGAAGCACAAAGCCCCAGTGTTGCTGCGCCTGTGAAAGCGCTTCCAAGGAAGGGTGCTGGCTAGCCACAGCTTTCAGTGCTGGCACTTTTCATCTCTGAGCAATTGCTCGACGTTTGCAATGTCTCACCTGAGCTCTCTTTCGACTGCGCGAGAGGATGAGCAGAAGATTAGGTGGCTAGAGAAGCCCAGAGCCCCAGTGTTCTTAGGCCTACAAGAGCGTTTCCAAGGAAGGGTGCTGGCTAGCAACAGCTTTCAGTGCTGGCACTTTTCATCTCTGAGCAATTGCTCGACGTATGCAATTTCTCAGCTCGTATCTACGAGAAGGAGAGATAGTGACCGTGACGTTTGGTGGGTAGAGAAGCGCAAAGCCCCAGTGTTGCTGCGCCTGTGAAAGCGCTTCCAAGGAAGGGTGCTGGCTAGCAACAGCTTTCAGTGCTGGCACTTTTCATCTCTGAGCAATTGCTCGACGTTTGCAATCTCTCACCTGAGCTCTCTTTAGACTGCACGAGAGGATGAGCAGAAGATTAGGTGGCTAGAGAAGCCCAGAGCCCCAGTGTTCTTAGGGCTACAAGAGCGTTTCCAAGGAAGGGTGCTTGCTAGCAACAGCTTTCAGTGCTGCCACTTTTCATCTCTGAGCAATTGCTCGACGTTTGCAATTTCTCAGCTCTTATCTACGAGACGGAGAGATAGTGACCGTGACGTTTGGTGGGTAGAGAAGCGCAAAGCCCCAGTGTTGCTGCGCCTGTGAAAGCGCTTCCAAGGAAGGGTGCTGGCTAGCCACAGCTTTCAGTGCTGGCACTTTTCATCTCTGAGCAATTGCTGGACGTTTGCAATTTCTCACCTGAGCTCTCTTTAGACTGCGCGAGAGGATGAGCAGAAGATTAGGTGGCTAGAGAAGCCCAGAGCCCCACTGTTCTTAGGCCTACAAGAGCGTTTCCAAGGAAGGGTGCTGGCTAGCAACAGCTTTCAGTGCTGGCACTTTTCATCTCTGAGCAATTGCTCGACGTTTGCAATTTCTCACCTGAGCTCTCTTTAGACTGCGCGAGAGGATGAGCAGAAGATTAGGTGGCTAGAGAAGCCCAGAGCCCCACTGTTCT
The DNA here is from genome assembly GCA_037962945.1 of Sarcoramphus papa. Taxonomy (NCBI): domain Eukaryota; kingdom Metazoa; phylum Chordata; class Aves; order Accipitriformes; family Cathartidae; genus Sarcoramphus; species Sarcoramphus papa. The sequence goes on from CM075586.1 coordinate 98,957,632, forward strand.
TAGGGCTACAAGAGCGTTTCCAAGGAAGGGTGCTGGCTAGCAACAGCTTTCAGTGCTGGCACTTTTCATCTTTGAGCAATTGCTCGACGTTTGCAATTTCTCAGCTCGTGTCTACGAGACGGAGAGATAGTGACTGTGACGTTTGGTGGCTAGAGAAGCCCAGAGCCCCAGTGTTCTTAAGGCTACAAAAGCGCTTCAAGGAAGGGTGCTGGCTAGCAACAGCTTTCAGTGCTGGCACTTTTCATCTCGAAGCAATTGCTCGACGTTTGCAATTTCTCAGCTCTTATCTACGAGACGGGGAGATAGTGACCGTGACGTTTGGTGGGTAGAGAAGCGCAAAGCCCCAGTGTTGCTGCGCCTGTGAAAGCGCTTCCAAGGAAGGGTGCTGTCTAGCAACAGCTTTCAGTGCTGGCACTTTTCATCTCTGAGCAATTGCTCGACGTTTGCAATTTCTCACCTGAGCTCTCTTTAGACTGCGCGAGAGGATGAGCAGAAGATTAGGTGGCTAGAGAAGCCCAGAGCCCCAGTGTTCTTAGGGCTACAAGAGCGTTTCCAATGAAGGGTGCTGGCTAGCAACAGCTTTCAGTGCTGGCACTTTTCATCTCTGAGCAATTGCTCGATGTTTACAATTTCTCAGCTCGTGTCTACGAGACAGAGAGATAGTGACTGTGACGTTTGGTGGCTAGAGAAGCCCAGAGCCCCAGTGTTCTTAAGGCTACAAATGCGCTTCAAGGAAGGGTGCTGGCTAGCAACAGCTTTCAGTGCTGGCACTTTTCATCTCGAAGCAATTGCTCGACGTTTGCAATTTCTCAGCTGTGTCTACGAGACGGAGAGATAGTGACCGTGACGTTTGGTGGGTAGACAAGCGCAAAGCCCCAGTGTTGCTGTGCCTGTGAAAGCGCTTCCAGGAAGGGTGCTGGCTAGCAACATCTTTCAGTGCTGGCACTTTTCATCTCGAAGCAATTGCTTGACGTTTTGAATTTCTCAGCTCGTGTCTACGGGACGGAGAGATAGTGACCGTGATGTTTGGTGGGTAGAGAAGCACAAAGCCCCACTGTTGCTGCGCCTGTGAAAGTGCTTCCAAGGAAGGGTGCTGTCTAGCCACAGATTTCAGTGCTGGCACTTTTCATCTCTGAGCAATTTGTGGACTTTTGCAATTTCTCACCTGAGCTCTCTTTAGACTGCACGAGAGGATGAGCAGAAGATTAGGTGGCTAGAGAAGCCCAGAGCCCCAGTGTTCTTAGGGCTACAAGAGCGTTTCCAAGGAAGGGTGCTGGCTAGCAACAGCTTTCAGTGCTGGCACTTTTCATCTCGAAGCAATTGCTCGACGTTTGCAATTTCTCAGCTCGTGTGTACGAGACGGAGAGATAGTGACTGTGACGTTTGGTGGCTAGAGAAGCCCAGAGCCCCAGTGTTCTTAAGGCTACAAAAGCGCTTCAAGGAAGGGTGCTGGCTAGCAACAGCTTTCAGTGCTGGCACTTTTCATCTCGAAGCAATTGCTCGACGTTTGCAATTTCTCAGCTGTGTCTACGACACGGAGAGATAGTGAACGTGACGTTTGGTGGGTAGAGAAGCGCAAAGACACAGTGTTGCTGTGCCTGTGAAAGCGCTTCCAAGGAAGGGTGCTGGCTAGCAATAGCTTTCAGTGCTGGCACTTTTCATCTCGAAGCAATTGCTTGACGTTTTGAATTTCTCAGCTCGTGTCTACGGGACGGAGAGATAGTGACCGTGATGTTTGGTGGGTAGAGAAGCACAAAGCCCCACTGTTGCTGCGCCTGTGAAAGTGCTTCCAAGGAAGGGTGCTGTCTAGCCACAGCTTTCAGTGCTGGCACTTTTCATCTCTGAGCAATTGCTGGACATTTGCAATTTCTCACCTGAGCTCTCTTTAGACTGCGCGAGAGGATGAGCAGAAGATTAGGTGGCTAGAGAAGCCCAGAGCCCCACTGTTCTTAGGGCTACAAAAGCGCTTCCAAGGAAGGGTGCTGGCTCGCAACAGCTTTCAGTGCTGGCACTTTTCATCTCTGAGCAATTGCTCGACGTTTGCAATTTCTCAGCTGTGTCTACGAGACGGAGAGATAGTGACCGTGACGTTTGGTGGGTAGAGAAGCGCAAAGCCCCAGTGTTGCTGCGCCTGTGAAAGCGCTTCCAAGGAAGGGTGCTGGCTAGCAACAGCTTTCAGTGCTGGCACTTTTCATCTCTGAGCAATTGCTCGACGTTTGCAATCTCTCACCTGAGCTCTCTTTCGACTGCGCGAGAGGATGAGCAGAAGATTAGGTGGCTAGAGAAGCACAAAGCCCCACTGTTCTTAGGGCTACAAGAGCGTTTCCAAGGAAGGGTGCTGGCTAGCAACAGCTTTCAGTGCTGGCACTTTTCATCTCTGAGCAATTGCTCGACGTATGCAATTTGTCAGCTCTTATCTACGAGACGGAGAGATAGTGACCGTGACGTTTGGTGGGTAGAGAAGCGCAAAGCCCCAGTGTTGCTGCGCCTGTGCAAGCGCTTCCAAGGAAGGGTGCTGGCTAGCAACAGCTTTCAGTGCTGGCACTTTTCATCTCTGAGCAATTGCTGGACGTTTGCAATTTCTCACCTGAGCTCTTTTTAGACTGCATGAGAGGATGAGCAGAAGATTAGGTGGCTAGAGAAGCCCAGAGCCCCAGTGTTCTTAGGCCTACAAGAGCGTTTCCAAGGAAGGGTGCTGGCTAGCAACAGCTTTCAGTGCTGGCACTTTTCATCTCTGAGCAATTGCTCGACATTTGCAATTTCTCAGCTCGTGTCTATGAGAAGGAAAGAGAATGACCGTGACGTTTGGTGGGTAGACAAGCGCAAAGCCCCAGTGTTGCTGCGCCTGTGAAAGCGCTTCCAAGGAAGGGTGCTGGCTAGCAACAGCTTTCAGTGCTGGCACTTTTCATCTCTGAGCAATTGCTGGACGTTTGCAATCTCTCACCTGAGCTCTCTTTGGACTGCACGAGAGGATGAGCAGAAGATTAGGTGGCTAGAGAAGCCCAGAGCCCCAGTGTTCTTAGGCCTACAAAAGCGCTTCCAAGGAAGGGTGCTGGCTAGCAACAGCTTTCAGTGCTGGCACTTTTCATCTCTGAGCAATTGCTCGACGTTTGCAATCTCTCACCTGAGCTCTCTTTAGACTGCATGAGAGGATGAGCAGAAGAGTAGGTGGCTAGAGAAGCCCAGAGCCCCAGTGTTCTTAGGGCTACAAGAGCGCTTCCAAGGTAGGGTGCTGGCTAGCAACAGCTTTCAGTGCTAGCACTATTCATCTCTGAGCAATTGCTCGATGTTTGCAATTTCTCAGCTCTTATCTACGAGACGGAGGGATAGTGACCGTGACGTTTGGTGGGTAGAGAAGCGCAAAGCCCCAGTGTTGCTGCGCCTGTGAAAGGGCTTCCAAGGAAGGGTGCTGGCTAGCAACAGCTTTCAGTGCTGGCACTTTTCATCTCGAAGCAATTGCTTGACGTTTTGAATTTCTCAGCTCGTGTCTACGGGACGGAGAGAGAGTGACCGTGACGTTTGGTGGGTAGAGAAGCACAAAGACACAGTGTTGCTGCGCCTGTGAAAGCGCTTCCAAGGAAGGGTGCTGGCTAGCCACAGCTTTCAGTGCTGGCACTTTTCATCTCTGAGCAATTGCTCGACGTTTGCAATTTCTCACCTGAGCTCTCTTTCGACTGCGCGAGAGGATGAGCAGAAGATTAGGTGGCTAGAGAAGGCCAGAGCCCCAGTGTTCTTAGGCCTACAAGAGCGTTTCCAAGGAAGGGTGCTGGCTAGCAACAGCTTTCAGTGCTGGCACTTTTCATCTCTGAGCAATTGCTCGACGTATGCAATTTCTCAGCTCGTATCTACGAGAAGGAGAGATAGTGACCGTGACGTTTGGTGGGTAGAGAAGCGCAAAGCCCCAGTGTTGCTGCGCCTGTGAAAGCGCTTCCAAGGAAGGGTGCTGGCTAGCAACAGCTTTCAGTGCTGGCACTTTTCATCTCTGAGCAATTGCTCGACGTTTGCAATCTCTCACCTGAGCTCTCTTTAGACTGCACGAGAGGATGAGCAGAAGATTAGGTGGGTAGAGAAGCCCAGAGCCCCAGTGTTCTTAGGCCTACAAGAGCGTTTCCAAGGAAGGGTGCTGGCTAGCAACAGCTTTCAGTGCTGGCACTTTTCATCTCTGAGCAATTGCTCGACGTATGCAATTTCTCAGCTCGTATCTACGAGAAGGAGAGATAGTGACCGTGACGTTTGGTGGGTAGAGAAGCGCAAAGCCCCAGTGTTGCTGCGCCTGTGAAAGCGCTTCCAAGGAAGGGTGCTGGCTAGCAACAGCTTTCAGTGCTGGCACTTTTCATCTCTGAGCAATTGCTCGACGTTTGCAATCTCTCACCTGAGCTCTCTTTAGACTGCGCGAGAGGATGAGCAGAAGATTAGGTGGGTAGAGAAGCCCAGAGCCCCACTGTTCTTAGGCCTACAAGAGCGTTTCCAAGGAAGGGTGCTGGCTAGCAACAGCTTTCAGTGCTGGCACTTTTCATCTCTGAGCAATTGCTCGACGTTTGCAATTTCTCACCTGAGCTCTCTTTAGACTGCGCGAGAGGATGAGCAGAAGATTAGGTGGCTAGAGAAGCCCAGAGCCCCACTGTTCTTAGGCCTACAAGAGCGTTTCCAAGGAAGGGTGCTGGCTAGCAACAGCTTTCAGTGCTGGCACTTTTCATCTCTGAGCAATTGCTCGACGTTTGCAATCTCTCACCTGAGCTCTCTTTAGACTGCATGAGAGGATGAGCAGAAGAGTAGGTGGCTAGAGAAGCCCAGAGCCCCAGTGTTCTTAGGGCTACAAGAGCGCTTCCAAGGTAGGGTGCTGGCTAGCAACAGCTTTCAGTGCTAGCACTATTCATCTCTGAGCAATTGCTCGATGTTTGCAATTTCTCAGCTCTTATCTACGAGACGGAGGGATAGTGACCGTGACGTTTGGTGGGTAGAGAAGCGCAAAGCCCCAGTGTTGCTGCGCCTGTGAAAGCGCTTCCAAGGAAGGGTGCTGGCTAGCAACAGCTTTCAGTGCTGGCACTTTTCATCTCTGAGCAATTGCTCGACGTTTGCAATCTCTCACCTGAGCTCTCTTTAGACTGCGCGAGAGGATGAGCAGAAGATTAGGTGGGTAGAGAAGCCCAGAGCCCCACTGTTCTTAGGCCTACAAGAGCGTTTCCAAGGAAGGGTGCTGGCTAGCAACAGCTTTCAGTGCTGGCACTTTTCATCTCTGAGCAATTGCTCGACGTTTGCAATTTCTCACCTGAGCTCTCTTTAGACTGCGCGAGAGGATGAGCAGAAGATTAGGTGGCTAGAGAAGCCCAGAGCCCCAGTGTTCTTAGGCCTACAAGAGCGTTTCCAAGGAAGGGTGCTGGCTAGCAACAGCTTTCAGTGCTGGCACTTTTCATCTCTGAGCAATTGCTCGACGTTTGCAATTTCTCACCTGAGCTCTCTTTAGACTGCGCGAGAGGATGAGCAGAAGATTAGGTGGCTAGAGAAGCCCAGAGCCCCAGTGTTCTTAGGGCTACAAGAGCGTTTCCAAGGAAGGGTTCTGGCTAGCAACAGCTTTCAGTGCTGGCACTTTTCATCTCTGAGCAATTGCTTGACGTCTGCAATTTCTCAGCTCTTGTCTACGAGATGGAGAGATAGTGACCGTGACGTTTGGTGGGTAGAGAAGCGCAAAGCCCCAGTGTTGCTGCGCCTGTGAAAGCGCTTCCAAGGAAGGGTGCTGGCTAGCAACAGCTTTCAGTGCTGGCACTTTTCATCTCTGAGCAATTGCTGGACGTTTGCAATTTCTCACCTGAGCTCTCTTTCGACTGCACGAGAGGATGAGCAGAAGATTAGGTGGCTAGAGAAGCCCAGAGCCCCAGTGTTCTTAGGCCTACAAGAGCGTTTCCAAGGAAGGGTGCTGGCTAGCAACAGCTTTCAGTGCTGGCACTTTTCATCTCTGAGCAATTGCTCGATGTTTGCAATTTCTCAGCTCTTATCTACGAGACGGAGAGATAGTGACCGTGACGTTTGGTGGGTAGAGAAGCGCAAAGCCCCAGTGTTGCTGCGCCTGTGAAAGCGCTTCCAAGGAAGGGTGCTGGCTAGCAAGAGCTTTCAGTGCTGGCACTTTTCATCTCTGAGCAATTGCTGGACGTTTGCAATTTCTCACCTGAGCTCTCTTTAGACTGCGCGAGAGGATGAGCAGAAGATTAGGTGGCTAGAGAAGCCCAGAGCCCCAGTGTTCTTAGGGCTACAAGAGCGTTTCCAAGGAAGGGTGCTGGCTAGCAACAGCTTTCAGTGCTGGCACTTTTCATCTCTGAGCAATTGCTCGACGTTTGCAATTTCTCAGCTCGTGTCTACGAGACGGAGAGATAGTGACTGTGACGTTTGGTGGCTAGAGAAGCCCAGAGCCCCAGTGTTCTTAAGGCTACAAAAGCGCTTCAAGGAAGGGTGCTGGCTAGCAACAGCTTTCAGTGCTGGCACTTTTCATCTCGAAGCAATTGCTCGACGTTTGCAATTTCTCAGCTGTGTCTACGACACGGAGAGATAGTGACCGTGACGTTTGGTGGGTAGACAAGCGCAAAGCCCCAGTGTTGCTGTGCCTGTGAAAGCGCTTCCAAGGAAGGGTGCTGGCTAGCAACAGCTTTCAGTGCTGGCACTTTTCATCTCGAAGCAATTGCTTGACGTTTTGAATTTCTCAGCTCGTGTCCACGGGACGGAGAGATAGTGACCGTGATGTTTGGTGGGTAGAGAAGCACAAAGCCCCAGTGTTGCTGCGCCTGTGAAAGTGCTTCCAAGGAAGGGTGCTGTCTAGCCACAGATTTCAGTGCTGGCACTTTTCATCTCTGAGCAATTTGTGGACTTTTGCAATTTCTCACCTGAGCTCTCTTTAGACTGCACGAGAGGATGAGCAGAAGATTAGGTGGCTAGAGAAGCCCAGAGCCCCAGTGTTCTTAGGGCTACAAGAGCGTTTCCAAGGAAGGGTGCTGGCTAGCAACAGCTTTCAGTGCTGGCACTTTTCATCTCTGAGCAATTGCTCGACGTTTGCAATTTCTCAGCTCGTGTGTACGAGACGGAGAGATAGTGACTGTGACGTTTGGTGGCTAGAGAAGCCCAGAGCCCCAGTGTTCTTAAGGCTACAAAAGCGCTTCAAGGAAGGGTGCTGGCTAGCAACAGCTTTCAGTGCTGGCACTTTTCATCTCGAAGCAATTGCTCGACGTTTGCAATTTCTCAGCTGTGTCTACGACACGGAGAGATAGTGAACGTGACGTTTGGTGGGTAGAGAAGCGCAAAGACACAGTGTTGCTGTGCCTGTGAAAGCGCTTCCAAGGAAGGGTGCTGGCTAGCAATAGCTTTCAGTGCTGGCACTTTTCATCTCGAAGCAATTGCTTGACGTTTTGAATTTCTCAGCTCGTGTCCACGGGACGGAGAGATAGTGACCGTGATGTTTGGTGGGTAGAGAAGCACAAAGCCCCAGTGTTGCTGCGCCTGTGAAAGTGCTTCCAAGGAAGGGTGCTGTCTAGCCACAGCTTTCAGTGCTGGCACTTTTCATCTCTGAGCAATTGCTGGACATTTGCAATTTCTCACCTGAGCTCTCTTTAGACTGCGCGAGAGGATGAGCAGAAGATTAGGTGGCTAGAGAAACACAGAGCCCCACTGTTCTTAGGGCTACAAAAGCGCTTCCAAGGAAGGGTGCTGGCTCGCAACAGCTTTCAGTGCTGGCACTTTTCATCTCTGAGCAATTGCTCGACGTTTGCAATTTCTCAGCTCGTGTCTACGAGACGGAGAGATAGTGACCGTGACGTTTGGTGGGTAGAGAAGCGCAAAGCCCCAGTGTTGCTGCGCCTGTGAAAGCGCTTCCAAGGAAGGGTGCTGGCTAGCAACAGCTTTCAGTGCTGGCACTTTTCATCTCTGAGCAATTGCTCGACGTTTGCAATCTCTCACCTGAGCTCTCTTTCGACTGCGCGAGAGGATGAGCAGAAGATTAGGTGGCTAGAGAAGCACAAAGCCCCACTGTTCTTAGGGCTACAAGAGCGTTTCCAAGGAAGGGTGCTGGCTAGCAACAGCTTTCAGTGCTGGCACTTTTCATCTCTGAGCAATTGCTCGACGTATGCAATTTCTCAGCTCTTATCTACGAGACGGAGAGATAGTGACCGTGACGTTTGGTGGGTAGAGAAGCGCAAAGCCCCAGTGTTGCTGCGCCTGTGAAAGCGCTTCCAAGGAAGGGTGCTGGCTAGCAACAGCTTTCAGTGCTGGCACTTTTCATCTCTGAGCAATTGCTGGACGTTTGCAATTTCTCACCTGAGCTCTTTTTAGACTGCATGAGAGGATGAGCAGAAGATTAGGTGGCTAGAGAAGCCCAGAGCCCCAGTGTTCTTAGGCCTACAAGAGCGTTTCCAAGGAAGGGTGCTGGCTAGCAACAGCTTTCAGTGCTGGCACTTTTCATCTCTGAGCAATTGCTCGACATTTGCAATTTCTCAGCTCGTGTCTATGAGAAGGAAAGAGAATGACCGTGACGTTTGGTGGGTAGACAAGCGCAAAGCCCCAGTGTTGCTGCGCCTGTGAAAGCGCTTCCAAGGAAGGGTGCTGGCTAGCAACAGCTTTCAGTGCTGGCACTTTTCATCTCTGAGCAATTGCTGGACGTTTGCAATCTCTCACCTGAGCTCTCTTTGGACTGCACGAGAGGATGAGCAGAAGATTAGGTGGCTAGAGAAGCCCAGAGCCCCAGTGTTCTTAGGCCTACAAAAGCGCTTCCAAGGAAGGGTGCTGGCTAGCAACAGCTTTCAGTGCTGGCACTTTTCATCTCTGAGCAATTGCTCGACGTTTGCAATCTCTCACCTGAGCTCTCTTTAGACTGCATGAGAGGATGAGCAGAAGAGTAGGTGGCTAGAGAAGCCCAGAGCCCCAGTGTTCTTAGGGCTACAAGAGCGCTTCCAAGGTAGGGTGCTGGCTAGCAACAGCTTTCAGTGCTAGCACTATTCATCTCTGAGCAATTGCTCGATGTTTGCAATTTCTCAGCTCTTATCTACGAGACGGAGGGATAGTGACCGTGACGTTTGGTGGGTAGAGAAGCGCAAAGCCCCAGTGTTGCTGCGCCTGTGAAAGGGCTTCCAAGGAAGGGTGCTGGCTAGCAACAGCTTTCAGTGCTGGCACTTTTCATCTCGAAGCAATTGCTTGACGTTTTGAATTTCTCAGCTCGTGTCTACGGGACGGAGAGAGAGTGACCGTGACGTTTGGTGGGTAGAGAAGCACAAAGACACAGTGTTGCTGCGCCTGTGAAAGCGCTTCCAAGGAAGGGTGCTGGCTAGCCACAGCTTTCAGTGCTGGCACTTTTCATCTCTGAGCAATTGCTCGACGTTTGCAATTTCTCACCTGAGCTCTCTTTCGACTGCGCGAGAGGATGAGCAGAAGATTAGGTGGCTAGAGAAGGCCAGAGCCCCAGTGTTCTTAGGCCTACAAGAGCGTTTCCAAGGAAGGGTGCTGGCTAGCAACAGCTTTCAGTGCTGGCACTTTTCATCTCTGAGCAATTGCTCGACGTATGCAATTTCTCAGCTCGTATCTACGAGAAGGAGAGATAGTGACCGTGACGTTTGGTGGGTAGAGAAGCGCAAAGCCCCAGTGTTGCTGCGCCTGTGAAAGCGCTTCCAAGGAAGGGTGCTGGCTAGCAACAGCTTTCAGTGCTGGCACTTTTCATCTCTGAGCAATTGCTCGACGTTTGCAATCTCTCACCTGAGCTCTCTTTAGACTGCGCGAGAGGATGAGCAGAAGATTAGGTGGGTAGAGAAGCCCAGAGCCCCACTGTTCTTAGGCCTACAAGAGCGTTTCCAAGGAAGGGTGCTGGCTAGCAACAGCTTTCAGTGCTGGCACTTTTCATCTCTGAGCAATTGCTCGACGTTTGCAATTTCTCACCTGAGCTCTCTTTAGACTGCGCGAGAGGATGAGCAGAAGATTAGGTGGCTAGAGAAGCCCAGAGCCCCACTGTTCTTAGGCCTACAAGAGCGTTTCCAAGGAAGGGTGCTGGCTAGCAACAGCTTTCAGTGCTGGCACTTTTCATCTCTGAGCAATTGCTCGACGTTTGCAATTTCTCACCTGAGCTCTCTTTAGACTGCGCGAGAGGATGAGCAGAAGATTAGGTGGCTAGAGAAGCCCAGAGCCCCAGTGTTCTTAGGGCTACAAGAGCGTTTCCAAGGAAGGGTTCTGGCTAGCAACAGCTTTCAGTGCTGGCACTTTTCATCTCTGAGCAATTGCTTGACGTCTGCAATTTCTCAGCTCTTGTCTACGAGATGGAGAGATAGTGACCGTGACGTTTGGTGGGTAGAGAAGCGCAAAGCCCCAGTGTTGCTGCGCCTGTGAAAGCGCTTCCAAGGAAGGGTGCTGGCTAGCAACAGCTTTCAGTGCTGGCACTTTTCATCTCTGAGCAATTGCTGGACGTTTGCAATTTCTCACCTGAGCTCTCTTTCGACTGCACGAGAGGATGAGCAGAAGATTAGGTGGCTAGAGAAGCCCAGAGCCCCAGTGTTCTTAGGCCTACAAGAGCGTTTCCAAGGAAGGGTGCTGGCTAGCAACAGCTTTCAGTGCTGGCACTTTTCATCTCTGAGCAATTGCTCGATGTTTGCAATTTCTCAGCTCTTATCTACGAGACGGAGAGATAGTGACCGTGACGTTTGGTGGGTAGAGAAGCGCAAAGCCCCAGTGTTGCTGCGCCTGTGAAAGCGCTTCCAAGGAAGGGTGCTGGCTAGCAAGAGCTTTCAGTGCTGGCACTTTTCATCTCTGAGCAATTGCTGGACGTTTGCAATTTCTCACCTGAGCTCTCTTTAGACTGCGCGAGAGGATGAGCAGAAGATTAGGTGGCTAGAGAAGCCCAGAGCCCCAGTGTTCTTAGGGCTACAAGAGCGTTTCCAAGGAAGGGTGCTGGCTAGCAACAGCTTTCAGTGCTGGCACTTTTCATCTCTGAGCAATTGCTCGACGTTTGCAATTTCTCAGCTCGTGTCTACGAGACGGAGAGATAGTGACTGTGACGTTTGGTGGCTAGAGAAGCCCAGAGCCCCAGTGTTCTTAAGGCTACAAAAGCGCTTCAAGGAAGGGTGCTGGCTAGCAACAGCTTTCAGTGCTGGCACTTTTCATCTCGAAGCAATTGCTCGACGTTTGCAATTTCTCAGCTGTGTCTACGACACGGAGAGATAGTGACCGTGATGTTTGGTGGCTAGAGAAGCACAAAGCCCCACTGTTGCTGCGCCTGTGAAAGTGCTTCCAAGGAAGGGTGCTGTCTAGCCACAGCTTTCAGTGCTGGCACTTTTCATCTCTGAGCAATTGCTGGACATTTGCAATTTCTCACCTGAGCTCTCTTTAGACTGTGCGAGAGGATGAGCAGAAGATTAGGTGGCTAGAGAAACACAGAGCCCCACTGTTCTTAGGGCTACAAAAGCGCTTCCAAGGAAGGGTGCTGGCTCGCAACAGCTTTCAGTGCTGGCACTTTTCATCTCTGAGCAATTGCTCGACGTTTGCAATTTCTCAGCTCGTGTCTACGAGACGGAGAGATAGTGACCGTGACGTTTGGTGGGTAGAGAAGCGCAAAGCCCCAGTGTTGCTGCGCCTGTGAAAGCGCTTCCAAGGAAGGGTGCTGGCTAGCAAGAGCTTTCAGTGCTGGCACTTTTCATCTCTGAGCAATTGCTGGACGTTTGCAATCTCTCACCTGAGCTCTCTTTCGACTGCGCGAGAGGATGAGCAGAAGATTAGGTGGCTAGAGAAGCCCAGAGCCCCACTGTTCTTAGGGCTACAAGAGCGTTTCCAAGGAAGGGTGCTGGCTAGCAACAGCTTTCAGTGCTGGCACTTTTCATCTCTGAGCAATTGCTCGATGTTTACAATTTCTCAGCTCGTGTCTACGAGATGCAGAGATAGTGACCGTGACGTTTGGTGGGTAGAGAAGCGCAAAGCCCCAGTGTTGCTGCGCCTGTGAAAGCGCTTCCAAGGAAGGGTGCTGGCTAGCCACAGCTTTTAGTGCTGGCACTTTTCATCTCTGAGCAATTGCTGGACGTTTGCAATCTCTCACCTGAGCTCTCTTTCGACTGCGCGAGAGGATGAGCAGAAGATTAGGTGGCTAGAGAAGCCCAGAGCCCCAGTGTTCTTAGGGCTACAAGAGCGTTTCCAAGGAAGGGTGCTGGCTAGCAACAGCTTTCAGTGCTGCCACTTTTCATCTCTGAGCAATTGCTCGACGTTTGCAATTTCTCAGCTCTTATCTACGAGACGGAGAGATAGTGACCGTGACGTTTGGTGGGTAGAGAAGCGCAAAGCCCCAGTGTTGCTGCGCCTGTGAAAGCGCTTCCAAGGAAGGGTGCTGGCTAGCAACAGCTTTCAGTGCTGGCACTTTTCATCTCTGAGCAATTGCTGGACGTTTCCAATTTCTCACCTGAGCTCTTTTTAGACTGCATGAGAGGATGAGCAGAAGATTAGGTGGCTAGAGAAGCCCAGAGCCCCAGTGTTCTTAGGCCTACAAGAGCATTTCCAAGGAAGGGTGCTGGCTAGCAACAGCTTTCAGTGCTGGCACTTTTCATCTCTGAGCAATTGCTCGATGTTTGCAATTTCTCAGCTCTTATCTACGAGACGGAGAGACAGTGACCGTGACGTTTGGTGGGTAGAGAAGCGCAAAGCCCCAGTGTTGCTGTGCCTGTGAAAGCGCTTCCAAGGAAGGGTGCTGGCTAGCAACAGCTTTCAGTGCTGGCACTTTTCATCTCTGAGCAATTGCTGGACGTTTGCAATTTCTCAGCTCGTGTCTACGAGACGGAGAGATAGTGACTGTGACGTTTGGTGGCTAGAGAAGCCCAGAGCCCCAGTGTTCTTAAGGCTACAAAAGCGCTTCAAGGAAGGGTGCTGGCTAGCAACAGCTTTCAGTGCTGGCACTTTTCATCTCGAAGCAATTGCTCGACGTTTGCAATTTCTCAGCTGTGTCTACGACACGGAGAGATAGTGACCGTGACGTTTGGTGGGTAGACAAGCGCAAAGCCCCAGTGTTGCTGTGCCTGTGAAAGCGCTTCCAAGGAAGGGTGCTGGCTAGCAATAGCTTTCAGTGCTGGCACTTTTCATCTCGAAGCAATTGCTTGACGTTTTGAATTTCTCAGCTCGTGTCTACGGGACGGAGAGATAGTGACCGTGATGTTTGGTGGGTAGAGAAGCGCAAAGCCCCAGTGTTGCTGCGCCTGTGAAAGCGCTTCCAAGGAAGGGTGCTGGCTGGCAACAGCTTTCAGTGCTGGCACTTTTCATCTCTGAGCAATTGCTGGACATTTGCAATTTCTCACCTGAGCTCTCTTTAGACTGCGCGAGAGGATGAGCAGAAGATTAGGTGGCTAGAGAAACACAGAGCCCCACTGTTCTTAGGGCTACAAAAGCGCTTCCAAGGAAGGGTGCTGTCTAGCAACAGCTTTCAGTGCTGCCACTTTTCATCTCTGAGCAATTGCTCGACGTTTGCAATTTCTCAGCTCGTGTCTACGAGAAGGAGAGATAGTGACCGTGACGTTTGGTGGGTAGAGAAGCGCAAAGCCCCAGTGTTGCTGCGCCTGTGAAAGCGCTTCCAAGGAAGGGTGCTGGCTAGCAACAGCTTTCAGTGCTGGCACTTTTCATCTCTGAGCAATTGCTGGACGTTTGCAATCTCTCACCTGAGCTCTCTTTAGACTGCGCGAGAGGATGAGCAGAAGATTAGGTGGCTAGAGAAGCCCAGAGCCCCAGTGTTCTTAGGGCTACAAGAGCGTTTCCAAGGAAGGGTGCTGGCTAGCAACAGCTTTCAGTGCTGGCACTTTTCATCTCTGAGCAATTGCTCGACGTTTGCAATTTCTCAGCTCTTATCTACGAGATGGAGAGATAGTGACCGTGACGTTTGGTGGGTAGAGAAGCGCAAAGCCCCAGTGTTGCTGCGCCTGTGAAAGCGCTTCCAAGGAAGGGTGCTGGCTAGCAACAGCTTTCAGTGCTGGCACTTTTCATCTCTGAGCAATTGCTCGATGTTTACAATTTCTCAGCTCGTGTCTACGAGAAGGAAAGAGAATGACCGTTACGTTTGGTGGCTAGAGAAGCCCAGATCCCCAGTGTTGCTGCGCCTGTGAAAGCGCTTCCAAGGAAGGGTGCTGGCTAGCAACAGCTTTCAGTGCTGCCACTTTTCATCTCTGAGCAATTGCTCGACGTTTGCAATTTCTCAGCTCGTGTCTATGAGAAGGAAAGAGAATGACCGTGACGTTTGGTGGGTAGAGAAGCGCAAAGCCCCAGTGTTGCTGCGCCTGTGAAAGCGCTTCCAAGGAAGGGTGCTGGCTAGCAAGAGCTTTCAGTGCTGGCACTTTTCATCTCTGAGCAATGGCTCGACGTTTGCAATTTCTCACCTGAGCTCTCTTTCGACTGCGCGAGAGGATGAGCAGAAGATTAGGTGGCTAGAGAAGCCCAGAGCCCCAGTGTTCTTAGGCCTACAAAAGCGCTTCCAAGGAAGGGTGCTGGCTAGCAACAGCTTTCAGTGCTGGCACTTTTCATCTCTGAGCAATTGCTCGACGTTTGCAATCTCTCACCTGAGCTCTCTTTAGACTGCATGAGAGGATGAGCAGAAGAGTAGGTGGCTAGAGAAGCCCAGAGCCCCACTGTTCTTAGGGCTACAAGAGCGTTTCCAAGGAAGGGTGCTGGCTAGCAACAGCTTTCAGTGGTGGCACTTTTCATCTCTGAGCAATTGCTCGATGTTTGCAATTTCTCAGCTCTTACCTACGAGACGGAGAGATAGTGACCGTGACGTTTGGTGGGTAGAGAAGCGCAAAGCCCCAGTGTTGCTGCGCCTGTGAAAGCGCTTCCAAGGAAGGGTGCTGGCTAGCAACAGCTTTCAGTGCTGGCACTTTTCATCTCTGAGCAATTGCTGGACGTTTGCAATTTCTCACCTGAGCTCTCTTTCGACTGCGCGAGAGGATGAGCAGAAGATTAGGTGGCTAGAGAAGCCCAGAGCCCCACTGTTCTTAGGCCTACAAGAGCGTTTCCAAGGAAGGGTGCTGGCTAGCAACAGCTTTCAGTGCTGGCACTTTTCCTCTCTGAGCAATTGCTCGACGTTTGCAATTTCTCAGCTCGTGTGTACGAGACGGAGAGATAGTGACTGTGACGTTTGGTGGCTAGAGAAGCCCAGAGCCCCAGTGTTCTTAAGGCTACAAAAGCGCTTCAAGGAAGGGTGCTGGCTAGCAATAGCTTTCAGTGCTGGCACTTTTCATCTCGAAGCAATTGCTCGACGTTTGCAATTTCTCAGCTGTGTCTACGAGACGGAGAGATAGTGACCGTGACGTTTGGTGGGTAGAGAAGCGCAAAGCCCCAGTGTTGCTGTGCCTGTGAAAGCGCTTCCAAGGAAGGGTGCTGGCTAGCAATAGCTTTCAGTGCTGGCACTTTTCATCTCGAAGCAATTGCTTGACATTTTGAATTTCTTCAGCTCGTGTCTACGGGACGGAGAGATAGTGACCGTGATGTTTGGTGGGTAGAGAAGCACAAAGCCCCAGTGTTGCTGCGCCTGTGAAAGTGCTTCCAAGGAAGGGTGCTGTCTAGCCACAGCTTTCAGTGCTGGCACTTTTCATCTCTGAGCAATTGCTGGACATTTGCAATTTCTCACCTGAGCTCTCTTTAGACTGCGCGAGAGGATGAGCAGAAGATTAGGTGGCTAGAGAAACACAGAGCCCCACTGTTCTTAGGGCTACAAAAGCGCTTCCAAGGAAGGGTGCTGGCTCGCAACAGCTTTCAGTGCTGCCACTTTTCATCTCTGAGCAATTGCTCGACGTTTGCAATTTCTCAGCTCGTGTCTACGAGACGGAGAGATAGTGACCGTGACGTTTGGTGGGTAGAGAAGCGCAAAGCCCCAGTGTTGCTGCGCCTGTGAAAGCGCTTCCAAGGAAGGGTGCTGGCTAGCAACAGCTTTCAGGGCTGGCACTTTTCATCTCTGAGCAATTGCTGGACGTTTGCAATCTCTCACCTGAGCTCTCTTTAGACTGCGCGAGAGGATGAGCAGAAGATTAGGTGGGTAGAGAAGCCCAGAGCCCCAGTGTTCTTAGGGCTACAAGAGCGTTTCCAAGGAAGGGTGCTGGCTAGCAACAGCTTTCAGTGCTGGCACTTTTCATCTCTGAGCAATTGCTGGACGTTTGCAATTTCTCACCTGAGCTCTCTGTCGACTGCACGAGAGGATGAGCAGAAGATTAGGTGGCTAGAGAAGCCCAGAGCCCCAGTGTTCTTAGGGCTACAAGAGCGTTTCCAAGGAAGGGTGCTGGCTAGCAACAGCTTTCAGTGCTGGCACTTTTCATCTCTGAGCAATTGCTCGACGTTTGCAATTTCTCAGCTCTTATCTACGAGATGGAGAGATAGTGACCGTGACGTTTGGTGGGTAGAGAAGCGCAAAGCCCCAGTGTTGCTGCGCCTGTGAAAGCGCTTCCAAGGAAGGGTGCTGGCTAGCAACAGCTTTCAGTGCTGGCACTTTTCATCTCTGAGCAATTGCTCGATGTTTACAATTTCTCAGCTCGTGTCTACGAGAAGGAAAGAGAATGACCGTTACGTTTGGTGGCTAGAGAAGCCCAGATCCCCAGTGTTGCTGCGCCTGTGAAAGTGCTTCCAAGGAAGGGTGCTGGCTAGCAACAGCTTTCAGTGCTGCCACTTTTCATCTCTGAGCAATTGCTCGACGTTTGCAATTTCTCAGCTCGTGTCTATGAGAAGGAAAGAGAATGACCGTGACGTTTGGTGGGTAGAGAAGCGCAAAGCCCCAGTGTTGCTGCGCCTGTGAAAGCGCTTCCAAGGAAGGGTGCTGGCTAGCAACAGCTTTCAGTGCTGGCACTTTTCATCTCTGAGCAATGGCTCGACGTTTGCAATTTCTCACCTGAGCTCTCTTTCGACTGCGCGAGAGGATGAGCAGAAGATTAGGTGGCTAGAGAAGCCCAGAGCCCCAGTGTTCTTAGGCCTACAAGAGCGTTTCCAAGGAAGGGTGCTGGCTAGCAACAGCTTTCAGTGCTGGCACTTTTCATCTCTGAGCAATTGCTCGACGTTTGCAATTTCTCAGCTCGTGTGTACGAGACGGAGAGATAGTGACTGTGACGTTTGGTGGGTAGAGAAGCCCAGAGCCCCAGTGTTCTTAAGGCTACAAAAGCGCTTCCAAGGAAGGGTGCTGGCTAGCAACAGCTTTCAGTGCTGGCACTTTTCATCTCGAAGCAATTGCTCGACGTTTGCAATTTCTCAGCTGTGTCTACAACACGGAGAGATAGTGAACGTGACGTTTGGTGGGTAGAGAAGCGCAAAGCCCCAGTGTTGCTGTGCCTGTGAAAGCGCTTCCAAGGAAGGGTGCTGGCTAGCAATAGCTTTCAGTGCTGGCACTTTTCATCTCGAAGCAATTGCTTGACATTTTGAATTTCTTCAGCTCGTGTCTACGGGACGGAGAGATAGTGACCGTGATGTTTGGTGGGTAGAGAAGCACAAAGCCCCAGTGTTGCTGCGCCTGTGAAAGTGCTTCCAAGGAAGGGTGCTGTCTAGCCACAGCTTTCAGTGCTGGCACTTTTCATCTCTGAGCAATTGCTGGACATTTGCAATTTCTCACCTGAGCTCTCTTTGGACTGCACGAGAGGATGAGCAGAAGATTAGGTGGCTAGAGAAGCCCAGAGCCCCAGTGTTCTTAGGCCTACAAAAGCGCTTCCAAGGAAGGGTGCTGGCTAGCAACAGCTTTCAGTGCTGGCACTTTTCATCTCTGAGCAATTGCTCGACGTTTGCAATCTCTCACCTGAGCTCTCTTTAGACTGCATGAGAGGATGAGCAGAAGAGTAGGTGGCTAGAGAAGCCCAGAGCCCCAGTGTTCTTAGGGCTACAAGAGCGCTTCCAAGGTAGGGTGCTGGCTAGCAACAGCTTTCAGTGCTAGCACTATTCATCTCTGAGCAATTGCTCGATGTTTGCAATTTCTCAGCTCTTATCTACGAGACGGAGGGATAGTGACCGTGACGTTTGGTGGGTAGAGAAGCGCAAAGCCCCAGTGTTGCTGCGCCTGTGAAAGGGCTTCCAAGGAAGGGTGCTGGCTAGCAACAGCTTTCAGTGCTGGCACTTTTCATCTCGAAGCAATTGCTTGACGTTTTGAATTTCTCAGCTCGTGTCTACGGGACGGAGAGAGAGTGACCGTGACGTTTGGTGGGTAGAGAAGCACAAAGACACAGTGTTGCTGCGCCTGTGAAAGCGCTTCCAAGGAAGGGTGCTGGCTAGCCACAGCTTTCAGTGCTGGCACTTTTCATCTCTGAGCAATTGCTCGACGTTTGCAATTTCTCACCTGAGCTCTCTTTCGACTGCGCGAGAGGATGAGCAGAAGATTAGGTGGCTAGAGAAGGCCAGAGCCCCAGTGTTCTTAGGCCTACAAGAGCGTTTCCAAGGAAGGGTGCTGGCTAGCAACAGCTTTCAGTGCTGCCACTTTTCATCTCTGAGCAATTGCTCGACGTATGCAATTTCTCAGCTCGTGTCTATGAGAAGGAAAGAGAATGACCGTGACGTTTGGTGGGTAGAGAAGCGCAAAGCCCCAGTGTTGCTGCGCCTGTGAAAGCGCTTCCAAGGAAGGGTGCTGGCTAGCAAGAGCTTTCAGTGCTGGCACTTTTCATCTCTGAGCAATTGCTCGACGTTTGCAATCTCTCACCTGAGCTCTCTTTAGACTGCGCGAGAGGATGAGCAGAAGATTAGGTGGGTAGAGAAGCCCAGAGCCCCACTGTTCTTAGGCCTACAAGAGCGTTTCCAAGGAAGGGTGCTGGCTAGCAACAGCTTTCAGTGCTGGCACTTTTCATCTCTGAGCAATTGCTCGACGTTTGCAATTTCTCACCTGAGCTCTCTTTAGACTGCGCGAGAGGATGAGCAGAAGATTAGGTGGCTAGAGAAGCCCAGAGCCCCACTGTTCTTAGGCCTACAAGAGCGTTTCCAAGGAAGGGTGCTGGCTAGCAACAGCTTTCAGTGCTGGCACTTTTCATCTCTGAGCAATTGCTCGACGTTTGCAATTTCTCACCTGAGCTCTCTTTAGACTGCGCGAGAGGATGAGCAGAAGATTAGGTGGCTAGAGAAGCCCAGAGCCCCAGTGTTCTTAGGGCTACAAGAGCGTTTCCAAGGAAGGGTTCTGGCTAGCAACAGCTTTCAGTGCTGGCACTTTTCATCTCTGAGCAATTGCTTGACGTCTGCAATTTCTCAGCTCTTGTCTACGAGATGGAGAGATAGTGACCGTGACGTTTGGTGGGTAGAGAAGCGCAAAGCCCCAGTGTTGCTGCGCCTGTGAAAGCGCTTCCAAGGAAGGGTGCTGGCTAGCAACAGCTTTCAGTGCTGGCACTTTTCATCTCTGAGCAATTGCTGGACGTTTGCAATTTCTCACCTGAGCTCTCTTTCGACTGCACGAGAGGATGAGCAGAAGATTAGGTGGCTAGAGAAGCCCAGAGCCCCAGTGTTCTTAGGCCTACAAGAGCGTTTCCAAGGAAGGGTGCTGGCTAGCAACAGCTTTCAGTGCTGGCACTTTTCATCTCTGAGCAATTGCTCGATGTTTGCAATTTCTCAGCTCTTATCTACGAGACGGAGAGATAGTGACCGTGACGTTTGGTGGGTAGAGAAGCGCAAAGCCCCAGTGTTGCTGCGCCTGTGAAAGCGCTTCCAAGGAAGGGTGCTGGCTAGCAAGAGCTTTCAGTGCTGGCACTTTTCATCTCTGAGCAATTGCTGGACGTTTGCAATTTCTCACCTGAGCTCTCTTTAGACTGCGCGAGAGGATGAGCAGAAGATTAGGTGGCTAGAGAAGCCCAGAGCCCCAGTGTTCTTAGGGCTACAAGAGCGTTTCCAAGGAAGGGTGCTGGCTAGCAACAGCTTTCAGTGCTGGCACTTTTCATCTCTGAGCAATTGCTCGACGTTTGCAATTTCTCAGCTCGTGTCTACGAGACGGAGAGATAGTGACTGTGACGTTTGGTGGCTAGAGAAGCCCAGAGCCCCAGTGTTCTTAAGGCTACAAAAGCGCTTCAAGGAAGGGTGCTGGCTAGCAACAGCTTTCAGTGCTGGCACTTTTCATCTCGAAGCAATTGCTCGACGTTTGCAATTTCTCAGCTGTGTCTACGACACGGAGAGATAGTGACCGTGATGTTTGGTGGCTAGAGAAGCACAAAGCCCCACTGTTGCTGCGCCTGTGAAAGTGCTTCCAAGGAAGGGTGCTGTCTAGCCACAGCTTTCAGTGCTGGCACTTTTCATCTCTGAGCAATTGCTGGACATTTGCAATTTCTCACCTGAGCTCTCTTTAGACTGCGCGAGAGGATGAGCAGAAGATTAGGTGGCTAGAGAAACACAGAGCCCCACTGTTCTTAGGGCTACAAAAGCGCTTCCAAGGAAGGGTGCTGGCTCGCAACAGCTTTCAGTGCTGGCACTTTTCATCTCTGAGCAATTGCTCGACGTTTGCAATTTCTCAGCTCGTGTCTACGAGACGGAGAGATAGTGACCGTGACGTTTGGTGGGTAGAGAAGCGCAAAGCCCCAGTGTTGCTGCGCCTGTGAAAGCGCTTCCAAGGAAGGGTGCTGGCTAGCAAGAGCTTTCAGTGCTGGCACTTTTCATCTCTGAGCAATTGCTGGACGTTTGCAATCTCTCACCTGAGCTCTCTTTCGACTGCGCGAGAGGATGAGCAGAAGATTAGGTGGCTAGAGAAGCCCAGAGCCCCACTGTTCTTAGGGCTACAAGAGCGTTTCCAAGGAAGGGTGCTGGCTAGCAACAGCTTTCAGTGCTGGCACTTTTCATCTCTGAGCAATTGCTCGATGTTTACAATTTCTCAGCTCGTGTCTACGAGATGCAGAGATAGTGACCGTGACGTTTGGTGGGTAGAGAAGCGCAAAGCCCCAGTGTTGCTGCGCCTGTGAAAGCGCTTCCAAGGAAGGGTGCTGGCTAGCCACAGCTTTTAGTGCTGGCACTTTTCATCTCTGAGCAATTGCTGGACGTTTGCAATCTCTCACCTGAGCTCTCTTTCGACTGCGCGAGAGGATGAGCAGAAGATTAGGTGGCTAGAGAAGCCCAGAGCCCCAGTGTTCTTAGGGCTACAAGAGCGTTTCCAAGGAAGGGTGCTGGCTAGCAACAGCTTTCAGTGCTGCCACTTTTCATCTCTGAGCAATTGCTCGACGTTTGCAATTTCTCAGCTCTTATCTACGAGACGGAGAGATAGTGACCGTGACGTTTGGTGGGTAGAGAAGCGCAAAGCCCCAGTGTTGCTGCGCCTGTGAAAGCGCTTCCAAGGAAGGGTGCTGGCTAGCAACAGCTTTCAGTGCTGGCACTTTTCATCTCTGAGCAATTGCTGGACGTTTCCAATTTCTCACCTGAGCTCTTTTTAGACTGCATGAGAGGATGAGCAGAAGATTAGGTGGCTAGAGAAGCCCAGAGCCCCAGTGTTCTTAGGCCTACAAGAGCATTTCCAAGGAAGGGTGCTGGCTAGCAACAGCTTTCAGTGCTGGCACTTTTCATCTCTGAGCAATTGCTCGATGTTTGCAATTTCTCAGCTCTTATCTACGAGACGGAGAGACAGTGACCGTGACGTTTGGTGGGTAGAGAAGCGCAAAGCCCCAGTGTTGCTGTGCCTGTGAAAGCGCTTCCAAGGAAGGGTGCTGGCTAGCAACAGCTTTCAGTGCTGGCACTTTTCATCTCTGAGCAATTGCTGGACGTTTGCAATTTCTCAGCTCGTGTCTACGAGACGGAGAGATAGTGACTGTGACGTTTGGTGGCTAGAGAAGCCCAGAGCCCCAGTGTTCTTAAGGCTACAAAAGCGCTTCAAGGAAGGGTGCTGGCTAGCAACAGCTTTCAGTGCTGGCACTTTTCATCTTTGAGCAATTGCTCGACGTTTGCAATTTCTCAGCTGTGTCTACGACACGGAGAGATAGTGACCGTGACGTTTGGTGGGTAGACAAGCGCAAAGCCCCAGTGTTGCTGTGCCTGTGAAAGCGCTTCCAAGGAAGGGTGCTGGCTAGCAATAGCTTTCAGTGCTGGCACTTTTCATCTCGAAGCAATTGCTTGACGTTTTGAATTTCTCAGCTCGTGTCTACGGGACGGAGAGATAGTGACCGTGATGTTTGGTGGGTAGAGAAGCGCAAAGCCCCAGTGTTGCTGCGCCTGTGAAAGCGCTTCCAAGGAAGGGTGCTGGCTAGCAACAGCTTTCAGTGCTGGCACTTTTCATCTCTGAGCAATTGCTGGACATTTGCAATTTCTCACCTGAGCTCTCTTTAGACTGCGCGAGAGGATGAGCAGAAGATTAGGTGGCTAGAGAAACACAGAGCCCCACTGTTCTTAGGGCTACAAGAGCGCTTCCAAGGAAGGGTGCTGTCTAGCAACAGCTTTCAGTGCTGCCACTTTTCATCTCTGAGCAATTGCTCGACGTTTGCAATTTCTCAGCTCGTGTCTACGAGAAGGAGAGATAGTGACCGTGACGTTTGGTGGGTAGAGAAGCGCAAAGCCCCAGTGTTGCTGCGCCTGTGAAAGCGCTTCCAAGGAAGGGTGCTGGCTAGCAACAGCTTTCAGTGCTGGCACTTTTCATCTCTGAGCAATTGCTGGACGTTTGCAATCTCTCACCTGAGCTCTCTTTAGACTGCGCGAGAGGATGAGCAGAAGATTAGGTGGCTAGAGAAGCCCAGAGCCCCAGTGTTCTTAGGGCTACAAGAGCGTTTCCAAGGAAGGGTGCTGGCTAGCAACAGCTTTCAGTGCTGGCACTTTTCATCTCTGAGCAATTGCTCGACGTTTGCAATTTCTCAGCTCTTATCTACGAGATGGAGAGATAGTGACCGTGACGTTTGGTGGGTAGAGAAGCGCAAAGCCCCAGTGTTGCTGCGCCTGTGAAAGCGCTTCCAAGGAAGGGTGCTGGCTAGCAACAGCTTTCAGTGCTGGCACTTTTCATCTCTGAGCAATTGCTCGATGTTTACAATTTCTCAGCTCGTGTCTACGAGAAGGAAAGAGAATGACCGTTACGTTTGGTGGCTAGAGAAGCCCAGATCCCCAGTGTTGCTGCGCCTGTGAAAGCGCTTCCAAGGAAGGGTGCTGGCTAGCAACAGCTTTCAGTGCTGCCACTTTTCATCTCTGAGCAATTGCTCGACGTTTGCAATTTCTCAGCTCGTGTCTATGAGAAGGAAAGAGAATGACCGTGACGTTTGGTGGGTAGAGAAGCGCAAAGCCCCAGTGTTGCTGCGCCTGTGAAAGCGCTTCCAAGGAAGGGTGCTGGCTAGCAAGAGCTTTCAGTGCTGGCACTTTTCATCTCTGAGCAATGGCTCGACGTTTGCAATTTCTCACCTGAGCTCTCTTTCGACTGCGCGAGAGGATGAGCAGAAGATTAGGTGGCTAGAGAAGCCCAGAGCCCCAGTGTTCTTAGGCCTACAAAAGCGCTTCCAAGGAAGGGTGCTGGCTAGCAACAGCTTTCAGTGCTGGCACTTTTCATCTCTGAGCAATTGCTCGACGTTTGCAATCTCTCACCTGAGCTCTCTTTAGACTGCATGAGAGGATGAGCAGAAGAGTAGGTGGCTAGAGAAGCCCAGAGCCCCACTGTTCTTAGGGCTACAAGAGCGTTTCCAAGGAAGGGTGCTGGCTAGCAACAGCTTTCAGTGGTGGCACTTTTCATCTCTGAGCAATTGCTCGATGTTTGCAATTTCTCAGCTCTTATCTACGAGACGGAGAGATAGTGACCGTGACGTTTGGTGGGTAGAGAAGCGCAAAGCCCCAGTGTTGCTGCGCCTGTGAAAGCGCTTCCAAGGAAGGGTGCTGGCTAGCAACAGCTTTCAGTGCTGGCACTTTTCATCTCTGAGCAATTGCTGGACGTTTGCAATTTCTCACCTGAGCTCTCTTTCGACTGCGCGAGAGGATGAGCAGAAGATTAGGTGGCTAGAGAAGCCCAGAGCCCCACTGTTCTTAGGCCTACAAGAGCGTTTCCAAGGAAGGGTGCTGGCTAGCAACAGCTTTCAGTGCTGGCACTTTTCCTCTCTGAGCAATTGCTCGACGTTTGCAATTTCTCAGCTCGTGTGTACGAGACGGAGAGATAGTGACTGTGACGTTTGGTGGCTAGAGAAGCCCAGAGCCCCAGTGTTCTTAAGGCTACAAAAGCGCTTCAAGGAAGGGTGCTGGCTAGCAATAGCTTTCAGTGCTGGCACTTTTCATCTCGAAGCAATTGCTCGACGTTTGCAATTTCTCAGCTGTGTCTACGAGACGGAGAGATAGTGACCGTGACGTTTGGTGGGTAGAGAAGCGCAAAGCCCCAGTGTTGCTGTGCCTGTGAAAGCGCTTCCAAGGAAGGGTGCTGGCTAGCAATAGCTTTCAGTGCTGGCACTTTTCATCTCGAAGCAATTGCTTGACATTTTGAATTTCTTCAGCTCGTGTCTACAGGACGGAGAGATAGTGACCGTGATGTTTGGTGGGTAGAGAAGCACAAAGCCCCAGTGTTGCTGCGCCTGTGAAAGTGCTTCCAAGGAAGGGTGCTGTCTAGCCACAGCTTTCAGTGCTGGCACTTTTCATCTCTGAGCAATTGCTGGACATTTGCAATTTCTCACCTGAGCTCTCTTTAGACTGCGCGAGAGGATGAGCAGAAGATTAGGTGGCTAGAGAAACACAGAGCCCCACTGTTCTTAGGGCTACAAAAGCGCTTCCAAGGAAGGGTGCTGGCTCGCAACAGCTTTCAGTGCTGCCACTTTTCATCTCTGAGCAATTGCTCGACGTTTGCAATTTCTCAGCTCGTGTCTACGAGACGGAGAGATAGTGACCGTGACGTTTGGTGGGTAGAGAAGCGCAAAGCCCCAGTGTTGCTGCGCCTGTGAAAGCGCTTCCAAGGAAGGGTGCTGGCTAGCAACAGCTTTCAGGGCTGGCACTTTTCATCTCTGAGCAATTGCTTGACGTTTGCAATCTCTCACCTGAGCTCTCTTTAGACTGCGCGAGAGGATGAGCAGAAGATTAGGTGGGTAGAGAAGCCCAGAGCCCCAGTGTTCTTAGGGCTACAAGAGCGTTTCCAAGGAAGGGTGCTGGCTAGCAACAGCTTTCAGTGCTGGCACTTTTCATCTCTGAGCAATTGCTGGACGTTTGCAATTTCTCACCTGAGCTCTCTGTCGACTGCACGAGAGGATGAGCAGAAGATTAGGTGGCTAGAGAAGCCCAGAGCCCCAGTGTTCTTAGGGCTACAAGAGCGTTTCCAAGGAAGGGTGCTGGCTAGCAACAGCTTTCAGTGCTGGCACTTTTCATCTCTGAGCAATTGCTCGACGTTTGCAATTTCTCAGCTCTTATCTACGAGATGGAGAGATAGTGACCGTGACGTTTGGTGGGTAGAGAAGCGCAAAGCCCCAGTGTTGCTGCGCCTGTGAAAGCGCTTCCAAGGAAGGGTGCTGGCTAGCAACAGCTTTCAGTGCTGGCACTTTTCATCTCTGAGCAATTGCTCGATGTTTACAATTTCTCAGCTCGTGTCTACGAGAAGGAAAGAGAATGACCGTTACGTTTGGTGGCTAGAGAAGCCCAGATCCCCAGTGTTGCTGCGCCTGTGAAAGTGCTTCCAAGGAAGGGTGCTGGCTAGCAACAGCTTTCAGTGCTGCCACTTTTCATCTCTGAGCAATTGCTCGACGTTTGCAATTTCTCAGCTCGTGTCTATGAGAAGGAAAGAGAATGACCGTGACGTTTGGTGGGTAGAGAAGCGCAAAGCCCCAGTGTTGCTGCGCCTGTGAAAGCGCTTCCAAGGAAGGGTGCTGGCTAGCAACAGCTTTCAGTGCTGGCACTTTTCATCTCTGAGCAATGGCTCGACGTTTGCAATTTCTCACCTGAGCTCTCTTTCGACTGCGCGAGAGGATGAGCAGAAGATTAGGTGGCTAGAGAAGCCCAGAGCCCCAGTGTTCTTAGGCCTACAAGAGCGTTTCCAAGGAAGGGTGCTGGCTAGCAACAGCTTTCAGTGCTGGCACTTTTCATCTCTGAGCAATTGCTCGACGTTTGCAATTTCTCAGCTCGTGTGTACGAGACGGAGAGATAGTGACTGTGACGTTTGGTGGGTAGAGAAGCCCAGAGCCCCAGTGTTCTTAAGGCTACAAAAGCGCTTCCAAGGAAGGGTGCTGGCTAGCAATAGCTTTCAGTGCTGGCACTTTTCATCTCGAAGCAATTGCTCGACGTTTGCAATTTCTCAGCTGTGTCTACAACACGGAGAGATAGTGAACGTGACGTTTGGTGGGTAGAGAAGCGCAAAGCCCCAGTGTTGCTGTGCCTGTGAAAGCGCTTCCAAGGAAGGGTGCTGGCTAGCAATAGCTTTCAGTGCTGGCACTTTTCATCTCGAAGCAATTGCTTGACATTTTGAATTTCTTCAGCTCGTGTCTACGGGACGGAGAGATAGTGACCGTGATGTTTGGTGGGTAGAGAAGCACAAAGCCCCAGTGTTGCTGCGCCTGTGAAAGTGCTTCCAAGGAAGGGTGCTGTCTAGCCACAGCTTTCAGTGCTGGCACTTTTCATCTCTGAGCAATTGCTGGACATTTGCAATTTCTCACCTGAGCTCTCTTTAGACTGCGCGAGAGGATGAGCAGAAGATTAGGTGGCTAGAGAAACACAGAGCCCCACTGTTCTTAGGGCTACAAAAGCGCTTCCAAGGAAGGGTGCTGGCTCGCAACAGCTTTCAGTGCTGCCACTTTTCATCTCTGAGCAATTGCTCGACGTTTGCAATTTCTCAGCTCGTGTCTACGAGACGGAGAGATAGTGACTGTGACGTTTGGTGGGTAGAGAAGCGCAAAGCCCCAGTGTTGCTGCGCCTGTGAAAGCGCTTCCAAGGAAGGGTGCTGGCTAGCAAGAGCTTTCAGTGCTGGCACTTTTCATCTCTGAGCAATTGCTGGACGTTTGCAATCTCTCACCTGAGCTCTCTTTAGACTGCGCGAGAGGATGAGCAGAAGATTAGGTGGGTAGAGAAGCCCAGAGCCCCAGTGTTCTTAGGGCTACAAGAGCGTTTCCAAGGAAGGGTGCTGGCTAGCAACAGCTTTCAGTGCTGGCACTTTTCATCTCTGAGCAATTGCTCGACGTTTGCAATTTCTCACCTGAGCTCTCTTTCGACTGCACGAGAGGATGAGCAGAAGATTAGGTGGCTAGAGAAGCCCAGAGCCCCACTGTTCTTAGGGCTACAAGAGCGTTTCCAAGGAAGGGTGCTGGCTAGCAACAGCTTTCAGTGCTGGCACTTTTCATCTCTGAGCAATTGCTCGACATTTGCAATTTCTCAGCTCTTATCTACGAGATGGAGAGATAGTGACCGTGACGTTTGGTGGGTAGAGAAGCCCAGAGCCCCAGTGTTGCTGCGCCTGTGAAAGCGCTTCCAAGGAAGGGTGCTGGCTAGCAACAGCTTTCAGTGCTGGCACTTTTCATCTCTGAGCAATTGCTCGATGTTTACAATTTCTCAGCTCGTGTCTACGAGAAGGAAAGAGAATGACCGTTACGTTTGGTGGCTAGAGAAGCCCAGATCCCCAGTGTTGCTGCGCCTGTGAAAGCACTTCCAAGGAAGGGTGCTGGCTAGCAACAGCTTTCAGTGCTGGCACTTTTCATCTCTGAGCAATTGCTCGACGTTTGCAATTTCTCAGCTCGTGTCTATGAGAAGGAAAGAGAATGACCGTGACGTTTGGTGGGTAGAGAAGCGCAAAGCCCCAGTGTTGCTGCGCCTGTGAAAGCGCTTCCAAGGAAGGGTGCTGGCTAGCAACAGCTTTCAGTGCTGGCACTTTTCATCTCTGAGCAATGGCTCGACGTTTGCAATTTCTCACCTGAGCTCTCTTTAGACTGCGCGAGAGGATGAGCAGAAGATTAGGTGGCTAGAGAAGCCCAGAGCCCCAGTGTTCTTAGGCCTACAAAAGCGCTTCCAAGGAAGGGTGCTGGCTAGCAACAGCTTTCAGTGCTGGCACTTTTCATCTCTGAGCAATTGCTGGACGTTTGCAATCTCTCACCTGAGCTCTCTTTAGACTGCATGAGAGGATGAGCAGAAGAGTAGGTGGCTAGAGAAGCCCAGAGCCCCAGTGTTCTTAGGGCTACAAGAGCGTTTCCAAGGAAGGGTGCTGGCTAGCAACAGCTTTCAGTGCTAGCACTTTTCATCTCTGAGGAATTGCTCGATGTTTGCAATTTCTCAGCTCTTATCTACGAGACGGAGAGATAGTGACCGTGACGTTTGGTGGGTAGAGAAGCGCAAAGCCCCAGTGTTGCTGCGCCTGTGAAAGGGCTTCCAAGGAAGGGTGCTGGCTAGCAACAGCTTTCAGTGCTGGCACTTTTCATCTCGAAGCAATTGCTTGACGTTTTGAATTTCTCAGCTCTTTTCTACGGGACGGAGAGATAGTGACCGTGACGTTTGGTGGGTAGAGAAGCGCAAAGCCCCAGTGTTGCTGCGCCTGTGAAAGCGCTTCCAAGGAAGGGTGCTGGCTAGCAACAGCTTTCAGTGCTGGCACTTTTCATCTCTGAGCAATTTGTGGACATTTGCAATTTCTCACCTGAGCTCTCTTTAGACTGCACGAGAGGATGAGCAGAAGATTAGGTGGCTAGAGAAGCCCAGAGCCCCAGTGTTCTTAGGGCTACAAGAGCGTTTCCAAGGAAGGGTGCTGGCTAGCAACAGCTTTCAGTGCTGGCACTTTTCATCTCTGAGCAATTGCTCGACGTTTGCAATTTCTCAGCTCGTGTCTACGAGACGGAGAGATAGTGACCGTGACGTTTGGTGGGTAGAGAAGCGCAAAGCCCCAGTGTTGCTGCGCCTGTGAAAGCGCTTCCAAGGAAGGGTGCTGGCTAGCAACAGCTTTCAGTGCTGGCACTTTTCATCTCTGAGCAATTGCTCGACGTTTGCAATCTCTCACCTGAGCTCTCTTTCGACTGCACGAGAGGATGAGCAGAAGATTAGGTGGCTAGAGAAGCCCAGAGCCCCAGTGTTCTTAGGGCTACAAGAGCGTTTCCAAGGAAGGGTGCTGGCTAGCAACAGCTTTCAGTGCTGGCACTTTTCATCTCTGAGCAATTGCTCGACGTTTGCAATTTCTCAGCACTTATCTACGAGATGCAGAGATAGTGACCGTGACGTTTGGTGGGTAGAGAAGCGCAAAGCCCCAGTGTTGCTGCGCCTGTGAAAGCGCTTCCAAGGAAGGGTGCTGGCTAGCAACAGCTTTCAGTGCTGGCACTTTTCATCTCTGAGCAATTGCTCGACGTTTGCAATTTCTCACCTGAGCTCTCTTTAGACTGCGCGAGAGGATGAGCAGAAGATTAGGTGGCTAGAGAAGCCCAGAGCCCCAGTGTTCTTAGGCCTACAAAAGCGCTTCCAAGGAAGGGTGCTGGCTAGCAAGAGCTTTCAGTGCTGGCACTTTTCATCTCTGAGCAATTGCTCGATGTTTACAATTTCTCAGCTCGTGTCTACGAGAAGGAAAGAGAATGACCGTTACGTTTGGTGGCTAGAGAAGCCCAGATCCCCAGTGTTGCTGCGCCTGTGAAAGCGCTTCCAAGGAAGGGTGCTGGCTAGCAACAGCTTTCAGTGCTGGCACTTTTCATCTCTGAGCAATTGCTCGACGTTTGCAATTTCTCAGCTCGTGTCTACGAGAAGGAAAGAGAATGACCGTGACATTTGGTGGGTAGAGAAGCGCAAAGCCCCAGTGTTGCTGCGCCTGTGAAAGCGCTTCCAAGGAAGGGTGCTGGCTAGCAACAGCTTTCAGTGCTGGCACTTTTCATCTCTGAGCAATGGCTCGACGTTTGCAATTTCTCACCTGAGCTCTCTTTAGACTGCGCGAGAGGATGAGCAGAAGATTAGGTGGCTAGAGAAGCCCAGAGCCGCAGTGTTCTTAGGCCTACAAAAGCGCTTCCAAGGAAGGGTGCTGGCTAGCAACAGCTTTCAGTGCTGGCACTTTTCATCTCTGAGCAATTGCTGGACGTTTGCAATCTCTCACCTGAGCTCTCTTTAGACTGCATGAGAGGATGAGCAGAAGAGTAGGTGGCTAGAGAAGCCCAGAGCCCCAGTGTTCTTAGGCCTACAAGAGCGTTTCCAAGGAAGGGTGCTGGCTAGCAACAGCTTTCAGTGCTGGCACTTTTCATCTCTGAGCAATTGCTCGATGTTTGCAATTTCTCAGCTCTTATCTACGAGACGGAGAGATAGTGACCGTGACGTTTGGTGGGTAGAGAAGCGCAAAGCCCCAGTGTTGCTGCGCCTGTGAAAGCGCTTCCAAGGAAGGGTGCTGGCTAGCAACAGCTTTCAGTGCTGGCACTTTTCATCTCTGAGCAATTGCTCGACGTTTGCAATTTCTCAGCTCGTGTCTACGAGACGGAGAGATAGTGACTGTGACGTTTGGTGGCTAGAGAAGCCCAGAGCCCCAGTGTTCTTAAGGCTACAAAAGCGCTTCAAGGAAGGGTGCTGGCTAGCAACAGCTTTCAGTGCTGGCACTTTTCATCTCGAAGCAATTGCTCGACGTTTGCAATTTCTCAGCTGTGTCTACGACACGGAGAGATAGTGACCGTGATGTTTGGTGGGTAGAGAAGCGCAAAGCCCCAGTGTTGCTGTGCCTGTGAAAGCGCTTCCAAGGAAGGGTGCTGGCTAGCAATAGCTTTCAGTGCTGGCACTTTTCATCTCTGAGCAATTGCTTGACATTTTGAATTTCTTCAGCTCGTGTCTACGGGACGGAGAGATAGTGACCGTGACGTTTGGTGGGTAGAGAAGCGCAAAGCCCCAGTGTTGCTGCGCCTGTGAAAGCGCTTCCAAGGAAGGGTGCTGGCTAGCAACAGCTTTCAGTGCTGGCACTTTTCCTCTCTGAGCAATTGCTGGACATTTGCAATTTCTCACCTGAGCTCTCTTTAGACTGCGCGAGAGGATGAGCAGAAGATTAGGTGGCTAGAGAAACACAGAGCCCCACTGTTCTTAGGGCTACAAAAGCGCTTCCAAGGAAGGGTGCTGGCTCGCAACAGCTTTCAGTGCTGCCACTTTTCATCTCTGAGCAATTGCTCGACGTTTGCAATCTCTCACCTGAGCTCTCTTTCGACTGCACGAGAGGATGAGCAGAAGATTAGGTGGCTAGAGAAGCCCAGAGCCCCAGTGTTCTTAGGGCTACAAGAACGTTTCCAAGGAAGGGTGCTGGCTAGCAACAGCTTTCAGTGCTGGCACTTTTCATCTCTGAGCAATTGCTCGACGTTTGCAATTTCTCAGCTCTTATCTACGAGATGGAGAGATAGTGACCGTGACGTTTGGTGGGTAGAGAAGCGCAAAGACCCAGTGTTGCTGCGCCTGTGAAAGCGCTTCCAAGGAAGGGTGCTGGCTAGCAACAGCTTTCAGTGCTGGCACTTTTCATCTCTGAGCAATTGCTCGATGTTTACAATTTCTCAGCTCGTGTCTACGAGAAGGAAAGAGAATGACCGTTACGTTTGGTGGCTAGAGAAGCCCAGATCCCCAGTGTTGCTGCGCCTGTGAAAGCGCTTCCAAGGAAGGGTGCTGGCTAGCAACAGCTTTCAGTGCTGGCACTTTTCATCTCTGAGCAATTGCTCGATGTTTGCAATTTCTCAGCTCGTGTCTATGAGAAGGAAAGAGAATGACCGTGACGTTTGGTGGGTAGAGAAGCGCAAAGCCCCAGTGTTGCTGCGCCTGTGAAAGCGCTTCCAAGGAAGGGTGCTGGCTAGCAACAGCTTTCAGTGCTGGCACTTTTCATCTCTGAGCAATGGCTCGACGTTTGCAATTTCTCACCTGAGCTCTCTTTAGACTGCGCGAGAGGATGAGCAGAAGATTAGGTGGCTAGAGAAGCCCAGAGCCCCAGTGTTCTTAGGCCTACAAAAGCGCTTCCAAGGAAGGGTGCTGGCTAGCAACAGCTTTCAGTGCTGGCACTTTTCATCTCTGAGCAATTGCTGGACGTTTGCAATCTCTCACCTGAGCTCTCTTTAGACTGCATGAGAGGATGAGCAGAAGAGTAGGTGGCTAGAGAAGCCCAGAGCCCCAGTGTTCTTAGGGCTACAAGAGCGTTTCCAAGGAAGGGTGCTGGCTAGCAACAGCTTTCAGTGCTAGCACTTTTCATCTCTGAGGAATTGCTCGATGTTTGCAATTTCTCAGCTCTTATCTACGAGACGGAGAGATAGTGACCGTGACGTTTGGTGGGTAGAGAAGCGCAAAGCCCCAGTGTTGCTGCGCCTGTGAAAGGGCTTCCAAGGAAGGGTGCTGGCTAGCAACAGCTTTCAGTGCTGGCACTTTTCATCTCGAAGCAATTGCTTGACGTTTTGAATTTCTAAGCTCGTGTCTACGGGACGGAGAGATAGTGACCGTGACGTTTGGTGGGTAGAGAAGCGCAAAGACCCAGTGTTGCTGCGCCTGTGAAAGCGCTTCCAAGGAAGGGTGCTGGCTAGCAACAGCTTTCAGTGCTGGCACTTTTCATCTCTGAGCAATTGCTGGACAGTTGCAATTTCTCACCTGAGCTCTCTTTCGACTGCACGAGAGGATGAGCAGAAGATTAGGTGGCTAGAGAAGCCCAGAGCCCCACTGTTCTTAGGGCTACAAGAGCGTTTCCAAGGAAGGGTGCTGGCTAGCAACAGCTTTCAGTGCTGGCACTTTTCATCTCTGAGCAATTGCTCGACATTTGCAATTTCTCAGCTCGTGTCTACGAGATGGAGAGATAGTGACCGTGACGTTTGGTGGGTAGAGAAGCGCAAAGCCCCAGTGTTGCTGCGCATGTGAAAGCGCTTCCAAGGAAGGGTGCTGGCTAGCAACAGCTTTCAGTGCTGGCACTTTTCATCTCTGAGCAATTGCTCGACGTTTGCAATCTCTCACCTGAGCTCTCTTTCGACTGCACGAGAGGATGAGCAGAAGATTAGGTGGCTAGAGAAGCCCAGAGCCCCAGTGTTCTTAGGGCTACAAGAGCGTTTCCAAGGAAGGGTGCTGGCTAGCAACAGCTTTCAGTGCTGGCACTTTTCATCTCTGAGCAATTGCTCGACGTTTGCAATTTCTCAGCTCTTATCTACGAGACGGAGAGATAGTGACCGTGACGTTTGGTGGGTAGAGAAGCGCAAAGCCCCAGTGTTGCTGCGCCTGTGAAAGCGCTTCCAAGGAAGGGTGCTGGCTAGCAACAGCTTTCAGTGCTGGCACTTTTCATCTCTGAGCAATTGCTCGATGTTTACAATTTCTCAGCTCGTGTCTACGAGAAGGAAAGAGAATGACCGTTACGTTTGGTGGCTAGAGAAGCGCAAAGCCCCAGTGTTGCTGCGCCTGTGAAAGCGCTTCCAAGGAAGGGTGCTGGCTAGCAACAGCTTTCAGTGCTGGCACTTTTCATCTCTGAGCAATTGCTCGACGTTTGCAATTTCTCACCTGAGCTCTCTTTAGACTGCGCGAGAGGATGAGCAGAAGATTAGGTGGCTAGAGAAGCCCAGAGCCCCAGTGTTCTTAGGCCTACAAAAGCGCTTCCAAGGAAGGGTGCTGGCTAGCAACAGCTTTCAGTGCTGGCACTTTTCATCTCTGAGCAATTGCTGGACGTTTGCAATCTCTCACCTGAGCTCTCTTTAGACTGCGCGAGAGGATGAGCAGAAGATTAGGTGGCTAGAGAAGCGCAAAGCCCCAGTGTTCTTAGGGCTACAAGAGCGTTTCCAAGGAAGGGTGCTGGCTAGCAACAGCTTTCAGTGCTGGCACTTTTCATCTCTGAGCAATTGCTCGACGTTTGCAATTTCTCAGCTCGTGTCTACGAGACGGAGAGATAGTGACTGTGACGTTTGGTGGCTAGAGAAGCCCAGAGCCCCAGTGTTCTTAAGGCTACAAAAGCGCTTCAAGGAAGGGTGCTGGCTAGCAACAGCTTTCAGTGCTGGCACTTTTCATCTCTGAGCAATTGCTCGACGTTTGCAATTTCTCAGCTGTGTCTACGACACGGAGAGATAGTGACCGTGACGTTTGGTGGGTAGAGAAGCGCAAAGCCCCAGTGTTGCTGTGCCTGTGAAAGCGCTTCCAAGGAAGGGTGCTGGCTAGCAATAGCTTTCAGTGCTGGCACTTTTCATCTCGAAGCAATTGCTTGACGTTTTGAATTTCTTCAGCTCGTGTCTACGGGACGGAGAGATAGTGACCGTGATGTTTGGTGGGTAGAGAAGCACAAAGCCCCAGTGTTGCTGCGCCTGTGAAAGTGCTTCCAAGGAAGGGTGCTGTCTAGCCACAGCTTTCAGTGCTGGCACTTTTCATCTCTGAGCAATTGCTGGACATTTGCAATTTCTCACCTGAGCTCTCTTTAGACTGCATGAGAGGATGAGCAGAAGATTAGGTGGCTAGAGAAGCCCAGAGCCCCAGTGTTCTTAGGGCTACAAGAGCGTTTCCAATGAAGGGTGCTGGCTAGCAACAGCTTTCAGTGCTGGCACTTTTCATCTCTGAGCAATTGCTCGACGTTTGCAATTTCTCAGCTCGTGTCTACGAGACGGAAAGAGATAGTGACCGTGACGTTTGGTGGGTAGAGAAGCGCAAAGCCCCAGTGTTGCTGCGCCTGTGAAAGCGCTTCCAAGGAAGGGTGCTGGCTAGCAACAGCTTTCAGTGCTGGCACTTTTCATCTCTGAGCAATTGCTCGATGTTTACAATTTCTCAGCTCGTGTCTACGAGAAGGAAAGAGGATGACCGTTACGTTTGGTGGCTAGAGAAGCCCAGATCCCCAGTGTTGCTGTGCCTGTGAAAGCGCTTCCAAGGAAGGGTGCTGGCTAGCAACAGCTTTCAGTGCTGCCACTTTTCATCTCTGAGCAATTGCTCGACGTTTGCAATTTCTCAGCTCGTGTCTACGAGAAGGAAAGAGAATGACCGTGACGTTTGGTGGGTAGAGAAGCGCAAAGCCCCAGTGTTGCTGCGCCTGTGAAAGCGCTTCCAAGGAAGGGTGCTGGCTAGCAACAGCTTTCAGTGCTGGCACTTTTCATCTCTGAGCAATGGCTCGACGTTTGCAATTTCTCACCTGAGCTCTCTTTAGACTGCATGAGAGGATGAGCAGAAGATTAGGTGGCTAGAGAAGCCCAGAGCCCCACTGTTCTTAGGCCTACAAGAGCGTTTCCAAGGAAGGGTGCTGGCTAGCAACAGCTTTCAGTGCTGGCACTTTTCATCTCTGAGCAATTGCTCGATGTTTGCAATTTCTCAGCTCTTATCTACGAGACTGAGAGATAGTGACCGTGACGTTTGGTGGCTAGAGAAGCGCAAAGCCCCAGTGTTGCTGCGCCTGTGAAAGGGCTTCCAAGGAAGGGTGCTGGCTAGCAACAGCTTTCAGTGCTGGCACTTTTCATCTCGAAGCAATTGCTTGACGTTTTGAATTTCTAAGCTCGTGTCTACGGGACGGAGAGATAGTGACCGTGACGTTTGGTGGGTAGAGAAGCGCAAAGACCCAGTGTTGCTGCGCCTGTGAAAGCGCTTCCAAGGAAGGGTGCTGGCTAGCAACAGCTTTCAGTGCTGGCACTTTTCATCTCTGAGCAATTGCTCGACGTTTGCAATTTCTCACCTGAGCTCTCTTTAGACTGCACGAGAGGATGAGCAGAAGATTAGGTGGCTAGAGAAGCCCAGAGCCCCACTGTTCTTAGGGCTACAAGAGCGTTTCCAAGGAAGGGTGCTGGCTAGCAACAGCTTTCAGTGCTGGCACTTTTCATCTCTGAGCAATTGCTCGACGTTTGCAATTTCTCAGCTCGTGTCTACGAGATGGAGAGATAGTGACCGTGACGTTTGGTGGGTAGAGAAGCGCAAAGACACAGTGTTGCTGCGCCTGTGAAAGCACTTCCAAGGAAGGGTGCTGGCTAGCAACAGCTTTCAGTGCTGGCACTTTTCATCTCTGAGCAATTGCTTGACGTTTGCAATCTCTCACCTGAGCTCTCTTTAGACTGCGCAAGAGGATGAGCAGAAGATTAGGTGGCTAGAGAAGCCCAGAGCCCCAGTGTTCTTAGGGCTACAAGAGTGTTTCCAAGGAAGGGTGCTGGCTAGCAACAGCTTTCAGTGCTGGCACTTTTCATCTCTGAGCAATTGCTCGACGTTTGCAATTTCTCAGCTCTTATCTACGAGATGCAGAGATAGTGACCGTGACGTTTGGTGGGTAGAGAAGCGCAAAGCCCCAGTGTTGCTGCGCCTGTGAAAGCGCTTCCAAGGAAGGGTGCTGGCTAGCAACAGCTTTCAGTGCTGCCACTTTTCATCTCTGAGCAATTGCTCGATGTTTACAATTTCTCAGCTCGTGTCTACGAGAAGGAAAGAGAATGACCGTTACGTTTGGTGGCTAGAGAAGCCCAGATCCCCAGTGTTGCTGCGCCTGTGAAAGCGCTTCCAAGGAAGGGTGCTGGCTAGCAACAGCTTTCAGTGCTGGCACTTTTCATCTCTGAGCAATTGCTCGACGTTTGCAATTTCTCAGCTCGTGTCTACGAGAAGGAAAGAGAATGACCGTGATGTTTGGTGGGTAGAGAAGCGCAAAGCCCCAGTGTTGCTGCGCCTGTGAAAGCGCTTCCAAGGAAGGGTGCTGGCTAGCAACAGCTTTCAGTTCTGGCACTTTTCATCTCTGAGCAATGGCTCGACGTTTGCAATTTCTCACCTGATCTCACTTTAGAGTGCGCGAGAGGATGAGCAGAAGATTAGGTGGCTAGAGAAGCCCAGAGCCCCAGTGTTCTTAAGGCTACAAAAGCGCTTCAAGGAAGGGTGCTGGCTAGCAACAGCTTTCAGTGCTGGCACTTTTCATCTCGAAGCAATTGCTCGACGTTTGCAATTTCTCAGCTGTGTCTACGACACGGAGAGATAGTGACCGTGAAGTTTGGTGGGTAGAGAAGCGCAAAGCCCCAGTGTTGCTGCGCCTGTGAAAGCGCTTCCAAGGAAGGGTGCTGTCTAGCCACAGCTTTCAGTGCTGGCACTTTTCATCTCTGAGCAATTGCTCGACGTTTGCAATTTCTCACCTGAGCTCTCTTTAGACTGCGCGAGATTATGAGCAGAAGATTAGGTGGCTAGAGAAGCCCAGAGCCCCAGTGTTCTTAGTGCTACAAGAGCGCTTCCAAGGAAGGGTGCTGGCTAGCAACAGCTTTCAGTGCTGGCACTTTTCATCTCTGAGCAATTGCTCGATGTTTGCAATTTCTCAGCTCGTGTCTATGAGAAGGAAAGAGAATGACCGTGACGTTTGGTGGGTAGAGAAGCGCAAAGCCCCAGTGTTGCTGTGCCTGTGAAAGCGCTTCCAAGGAAGGGTGCTGGCTAGCAACAGCTTTCAGTGCTGGCACTTTTCATCTCTGAGCAATTGCTCGATTTTTGCAATTTCTCAGCTCGTGTCTATGAGAAGGAAAGAGAATGACCGTGACGTTTGGTGGGTAGAGAAGCGCAAAGCCCCAGTGTTGCTGCGCCTGTGAAAGCGCTTCCAAGGAAGGGTGCTGGCTAGCAACAGCTTTCAGTGCTGGCACTTTTCATCTCTGAGCAATTGCTGGACATTTGCAATTTCTCACCTGAGATCTCTTTCGACTGCACGAGAGGATGAGCAGAAGATTAGGTGGCTAGAGAAGCCCAGAGCCCCACTGTTCTTAGGGCTACAAGAGCGTTTCCAAGGAAGGGTGCTGGCTAGCAACAGCTTTCAGTGCTGGCACTTTTCATCTCTGAGCAATTGCTCGACATTTGCAATTTCTCAGCTCGTGTCTACGAGATGGAGAGATAGTGACCGTGACGTTTGGTGGGTAGAGAAGCGCAAAGCCCCAGTGTTGCTGCGCATGTGAAAGCGCTTCCAAGGAAGGGTGCTGGCTAGCAACAGCTTTCAGTGCTGGCACTTTTCATCTCTGAGCAATTGCTCGACGTTTGCAATCTCTCACCTGAGCTCTCTTTCGACTGCACGAGAGGATGAGCAGAAGATTAGGTGGCTAGAGAAGCCCAGAGCCCCAGTGTTCTTAGGGCTACAAGAGCGTTTCCAAGGAAGGGTGCTGGCTAGCAACAGCTTTCAGTGCTGGCACTTTTCATCTCTGAGCAATTGCTCGACGTTTGCAATTTCTCAGCTCTTATCTACGAGACGGAGAGATAGTGACCGTGACGTTTGGTGGGTAGAGAAGCGCAAAGCCCCAGTGTTGCTGCGCCTGTGAAAGCGCTTCCAAGGAAGGGTGCTGGCTAGCAACAGCTTTCAGTGCTGGCACTTTTCATCTCTGAGCAATTGCTCGATGTTTACAATTTCTCAGCTCGTGTCTACGAGAAGGAAAGAGAATGACCGTTACGTTTGGTGGCTAGAGAAGCGCAAAGCCCCAGTGTTGCTGCGCCTGTGAAAGCGCTTCCAAGGAAGGGTGCTGGCTAGCAACAGCTTTCAGTGCTGGCACTTTTCATCTCTGAGCAATTGCTCGATGTTTGCAATTTCTCAGCTCTTATCTACGAGACGGAGAGATAGTGACCGTGACGTTTGGTGGGTAGAGAAGCGCAAAGCCCCAGTGTTGCTGCGCCTGTGAAAGGGCTTCCAAGGAAGGGTGCTGGCTAGCAACAGCTTTCAGTGCTGGCACTTTTCATCTCGAAGCAATTGCTTGACGTTTTGAATTTCTAAGCTCGTGTCTACGGGACGGAGAGAGAGTGACCGTGACGTTTGGTGGGTAGAGAAGCGCAAAGACCCAGTGTTGCTGCGCCTGTGAAAGCGCTTCCAAGGAAGGGTGCTGGCTAGCAACAGCTTTCAGTGCTGGCACTTTTCATCTCTGAGCAATTGCTGGACATTTGCAATTTCTCACCTGAGCTCTCTTTAGACTGTGCGAGAGGATGAGCAGAAGATTAGGTGGCTAGAGAAGCCCAGAGCCCCACTGTTCTTAGGGCTACAAGAGCGTTTCCAAGGAAGGGTGCTGGCTAGCAACAGCTTTCAGTGCTGGCACTTTTCATCTCTGAGCAATTGCTCGACATTTGCAATTTCTCAGCTCGTGTCTACGAGATGGAGAGATAGTGACCGTGACGTTTGGTGGGTAGAGAAGCGCAAAGCCCCAGTGTTGCTGCGCATGTGAAAGCGCTTCCAAGGAAGGGTGCTGGCTAGCAACAGCTTTCAGTGCTGGCACTTTTCATCTCTGAGCAATTGCTCGACGTTTGCAATCTCTCACCTGAGCTCTCTTTCGACTGCACGAGAGGATGAGCAGAAGATTAGGTGGCTAGAGAAGCCCAGAGCCCCAGTGTTCTTAGGGCTACAAGAGCGTTTCCAAGGAAGGGTGCTGGCTAGCAACAGCTTTCAGTGCTGGCACTTTTCATCTCTGAGCAATTGCTCGACGTTTGCAATTTCTCAGCTCTTATCTACGAGACGGAGAGATAGTGACCGTGACGTTTGGTGGGTAGAGAAGCGCAAAGCCCCAGTGTTGCTGCGCCTGTGAAAGCGCTTCCAAGGAAGGGTGCTGGCTAGCAACAGCTTTCAGTGCTGGCACTTTTCATCTCTGAGCAATTGCTCGATGTTTACAATTTCTCAGCTCGTGTCTACGAGAAGGAAAGAGAATGACCGTTACGTTTGGTGGCTAGAGAAGCGCAAAGCCCCAGTGTTGCTGCGCCTGTGAAAGCGCTTCCAAGGAAGGGTGCTGGCTAGCAACAGCTTTCAGTGCTGGCACTTTTCATCTCTGAGCAATTGCTCGACGTTTGCAATTTCTCACCTGAGCTCTCTTTAGACTGCGCGAGAGGATGAGCAGAAGATTAGGTGGCTAGAGAAGCCCAGAGCCCCAGTGTTCTTAGGCCTACAAAAGCGCTTCCAAGGAAGGGTGCTGGCTAGCAACAGCTTTCAGTGCTGGCACTTTTCATCTCTGAGCAATTGCTCGACGTTTGCAATCTCTCAGCTCGTGTCTACGAGACGGAGAGATAGTGACTGTGACGTTTGGTGGCTAGAGAAGCCCAGAGCCCCAGTGTTCTTAAGGCTACAAAAGCGCTTCAAGGAAGGGTGCTGGCTAGCAACAGCTTTCAGTGCTGGCACTTTTCATCTCGAAGCAATTGCTCGACGTTTGCAATTTCTCAGCTGTGTCTACGACACGGAGAGATAGTGACCGTGACGTTTGGTGGGTAGAGAAGCGCAAAGCCCCAGTGTTGCTGTGCCTGTGAAAGCGCTTCCAAGGAAGGGTGCTGGCTAGCAATAGCTTTCAGTGCTGGCACTTTTCATCTCGAAGCAATTGCTTGACGTTTTGAATTTCTTCAGCTCGTGTCTACGGGACGGAGAGATAGTGACCGTGATGTTTGGTGGGTAGAGAAGCACAAAGCCCCAGTGTTGCTGCGCCTGTGAAAGTGCTTCCAAGGAAGGGTGCTGTCTAGCCACAGCTTTCAGTGCTGGCACTTTTCATCTCTGAGCAATTGCTGGACATTTGCAATTTCTCACCTGAGCTCTCTTTAGACTGCGCGAGAGGATGAGCAGAAGATTAGGTGGCTAGAGAAACACAGAGCCCCACTGTTCTTAGGGCTACAAAAGCGCTTCCAAGGAAGGGTGCTGGCTCGCAACAGCTTTCAGTGCTGCCACTTTTCATCTCTGAGCAATTGCTCGACGTTTGCAATTTCTCAGCTCGTGTCTACGAGACGGAGAGATAGTGACCGTGACGTTTGGTGGGTAGAGAAGCGCAAAGCCCCAGTGTTGCTGCGCCTGTGAAAGCGCTTCCAAGGAAGGGTGCTGGCTAGCAACAGCTTTCAGTGCTGGCACTTTTCATCTCTGAGCAATTGCTGGACGTTTGCAATCTCTCACCTGAGCTCTCTTTAGACTGCGCGAGAGGATGAGCAGAAGATTAGGTGGCTAGAGAAGCCCAGAGCCCCAGTGTTCTTAGGGCTACAAGAGCGTTTCCAAGGAAGGGTGGTGGCTAGCAACAGCTTTCAGTGCTGGCACTTTTCATCTCTGAGCAATTGCTCGACGTTTGCAATTTCTCAGCTCGTGTCTACGAGACGGAAAGAGATAGTGACCGTGACGTTTGGTGGGTAGAGAAGCGCAAAGCCCCAGTGTTGCTGCGCCTGTGAAAGGGCTTCCAAGGAAGGGTGCTGGCTAGCAACAGCTTTCAGTGCTGGCACTTTTCATCTCGAAGCAATTGCTTGACGTTTTGAATTTCTAAGCTCGTGTCTACGGGACGGAGAGATAGTGACCGTGACGTTTGGTGGGTAGAGAAGCGCAAAGACCCAGTGTTGCTGCGCCTGTGAAAGCGCTTCCAAGGAAGGGTGCTGGCTAGCAACAGCTTTCAGTGCTGGCACTTTTCATCTCTGAGCAATTGCTCGACGTTTGCAATTTCTCACCTGAGCTCTCTTTAGACTGCACGAGAGGATGAGCAGAAGATTAGGTGGCTAGAGAAGCCCAGAGCCCCACTGTTCTTAGGGCTACAAGAGCGTTTCCAAGGAAGGGTGCTGGCTAGCAACAGCTTTCAGTGCTGGCACTTTTCATCTCTGAGCAATTGCTCGACGTTTGCAATTTCTCAGCTCGTGTCTACGAGATGGAGAGATAGTGACCGTGACGTTTGGTGGGTAGAGAAGCGCAAAGACACAGTGTTGCTGCGCCTGTGAAAGCGCTTCCAAGGAAGGGTGCTGGCTAGCAACAGCTTTCAGTGCTGGCACTTTTCATCTCTGAGCAATTGCTTGACGTTTGCAATCTCTCACCTGAGCTCTCTTTAGACTGCGCAAGAGGATGAGCAGAAGATTAGGTGGCTAGAGAAGCCCAGAGCCCCAGTGTTCTTAGGGCTACAAGAGTGTTTCCAAGGAAGGGTGCTGGCTAGCAACAGCTTTCAGTGCTGGCACTTTTCATCTCTGAGCAATTGCTCGACGTTTGCAATTTCTCAGCTCTTATCTACGAGATGCAGAGATAGTGACCGTGACGTTTGGTGGGTAGAGAAGCGCAAAGCCCCAGTGTTGCTGCGCCTGTGAAAGCGCTTCCAAGGAAGGGTGCTGGCTAGCAACAGCTTTCAGTGCTGCCACTTTTCATCTCTGAGCAATTGCTCGATGTTTACAATTTCTCAGCTCGTGTCTACGAGAAGGAAAGAGAATGACCGTTACGTTTGGTGGCTAGAGAAGCCCAGATCCCCAGTGTTGCTGCGCCTGTGAAAGCGCTTCCAAGGAAGGGTGCTGGCTAGCAACAGCTTTCAGTGCTGGCACTTTTCATCTCTGAGCAATTGCTCGATGTTTGCAATTTCTCAGCTCGTGTCTATGAGAAGGAAAGAGAATGACCGTGACGTTTGGTGGGTAGAGAAGCGCAAAGCCCCAGTGTTGCTGCGCCTGTGAAAGCGCTTCCAAGGAAGGGTGCTGGCTAGCAACAGCTTTCAGTTCTGGCACTTTTCATCTCTGAGCAATGGCTCGACGTTTGCAATTTCTCACCTGATCTCACTTTAGAGTGCGCGAGAGGATGAGCAGAAGATTAGGTGGCTAGAGAAGCCCAGAGCCCCAGTGTTCTTAAGGCTACAAAAGCGCTTCAAGGAAGGGTGCTGGCTAGCAACAGCTTTCAGTGCTGGCACTTTTCATCTCGAAGCAATTGCTTGACGTTTTGAATTTCTAAGCTCGTGTCTACGGGACGGAGAGAGAGTGACCGTGACGTTTGGTGGGTAGAGAAGCGCAAAGACCCAGTGTTGCTGCGCCTGTGAAAGCGCTTCCAAGGAAGGGTGCTGGCTAGCAACAGCTTTCAGTGCTGGCACTTTTCATCTCTGAGCAATTGCTGGACATTTGCAATTTCTCACCTGAGCTCTCTTTAGACTGTGCGAGAGGATGAGCAGAAGATTAGGTGGCTAGAGAAGCCCAGAGCCCCACTGTTCTTAGGGCTACAAGAGCGTTTCCAAGGAAGGGTGCTGGCTAGCAACAGCTTTCAGTGCTGGCACTTTTCATCTCTGAGCAATTGCTCGACATTTGCAATTTCTCAGCTCGTGTCTACGAGATGGAGAGATAGTGACCGTGACGTTTGGTGGGTAGAGAAGCGCAAAGCCCCAGTGTTGCTGCGCATGTGAAAGCGCTTCCAAGGAAGGGTGCTGGCTAGCAACAGCTTTCAGTGCTGGCACTTTTCATCTCTGAGCAATTGCTCGACGTTTGCAATCTCTCACCTGAGCTCTCTTTCGACTGCACGAGAGGATGAGCAGAAGATTAGGTGGCTAGAGAAGCCCAGAGCCCCAGTGTTCTTAGGGCTACAAGAGCGTTTCCAAGGAAGGGTGCTGGCTAGCAACAGCTTTCAGTGCTGGCACTTTTCATCTCTGAGCAATTGCTCGACGTTTGCAATTTCTCAGCTCTTATCTACGAGACGGAGAGATAGTGACCGTGACGTTTGGTGGGTAGAGAAGCGCAAAGCCCCAGTGTTGCTGCGCCTGTGAAAGCGCTTCCAAGGAAGGGTGCTGGCTAGCAACAGCTTTCAGTGCTGGCACTTTTCATCTCTGAGCAATTGCTCGATGTTTACAATTTCTCAGCTCGTGTCTACGAGAAGGAAAGAGAATGACCGTTACGTTTGGTGGCTAGAGAAGCGCAAAGCCCCAGTGTTGCTGCGCCTGTGAAAGCGCTTCCAAGGAAGGGTGCTGGCTAGCAACAGCTTTCAGTGCTGGCACTTTTCATCTCTGAGCAATTGCTCGACGTTTGCAATTTCTCACCTGAGCTCTCTTTAGACTGCGCGAGAGGATGAGCAGAAGATTAGGTGGCTAGAGAAGCCCAGAGCCCCAGTGTTCTTAGGCCTACAAAAGCGCTTCCAAGGAAGGGTGCTGGCTAGCAACAGCTTTCAGTGCTGGCACTTTTCATCTCTGAGCAATTGCTGGACGTTTGCAATCTCTCAGCTCGTGTCTACGAGACGGAGAGATAGTGACTGTGACGTTTGGTGGCTAGAGAAGCCCAGAGCCCCAGTGTTCTTAAGGCTACAAAAGCGCTTCAAGGAAGGGTGCTGGCTAGCAACAGCTTTCAGTGCTGGCACTTTTCATCTCGAAGCAATTGCTCGACGTTTGCAATTTCTCAGCTGTGTCTACGACACGGAGAGATAGTGACCGTGACGTTTGGTGGGTAGAGAAGCGCAAAGCCCCAGTGTTGCTGTGCCTGTGAAAGCGCTTCCAAGGAAGGGTGCTGGCTAGCAATAGCTTTCAGTGCTGGCACTTTTCATCTCGAAGCAATTGCTTGACGTTTTGAATTTCTTCAGCTCGTGTCTACGGGACGGAGAGATAGTGACCGTGATGTTTGGTGGGTAGAGAAGCACAAAGCCCCAGTGTTGCTGCGCCTGTGAAAGTGCTTCCAAGGAAGGGTGCTGTCTAGCCACAGCTTTCAGTGCTGGCACTTTTCATCTCTGAGCAATTGCTGGACATTTGCAATTTCTCACCTGAGCTCTCTTTAGACTGCGCGAGAGGATGAGCAGAAGATTAGGTGGCTAGAGAAACACAGAGCCCCACTGTTCTTAGGGCTACAAAAGCGCTTCCAAGGAAGGGTGCTGGCTCGCAACAGCTTTCAGTGCTGCCACTTTTCATCTCTGAGCAATTGCTCGACGTTTGCAATTTCTCAGCTCGTGTCTACGAGACGGAGAGATAGTGACCATGACGTATGGTGGGTAGAGAAGCGCAAAGCCCCAGTGTTGCTGCGCCTGTGAAAGCGCTTCCAAGGAAGGGTGCTGGCTAGCAACAGCTTTCAGTGCTGGCACTTTTCATCTCTGAGCAATTGCTGGACGTTTGCAATCTCTCACCTGAGCTCTCTTTAGACTGCGCGAGAGGATGAGCAGAAGATTAGGTGGGTAGAGAAGCCCAGAGCCCCAGTGTTCTTAGGGCTACAAGAGCGTTTCCAAGGAAGGGTGCTGGCTAGCAACAGCTTTCAGTGCTGGCACTTTTCATCTCTGAGCAATTGCTCGACGTTTGCAATTTCTCAGCTCGTGTCTACGAGACGGAAAGAGATAGTGACCGTGACGTTTGGTGGGTAGAGAAGCGCAAAGCCCCAGTGTTGCTGCGCCTGTGAAAGGGCTTCCAAGGAAGGGTGCTGGCTAGCAACAGCTTTCAGTGCTGGCACTTTTCATCTCGAAGCAATTGCTTGACGTTTTGAATTTCTAAGCTCGTGTCTACGGGACGGAGAGATAGTGACCGTGACGTTTGGTGGGTAGAGAAGCGCAAAGACCCAGTGTTGCTGCGCCTGTGAA
Source organism: Sarcoramphus papa (assembly GCA_037962945.1). NCBI lineage: Eukaryota > Metazoa > Chordata > Aves > Accipitriformes > Cathartidae > Sarcoramphus > Sarcoramphus papa. Next base: position 99,002,532 of record CM075586.1, read on the forward strand.
AGCGCTTCCAAGGAAGGGTGCTGGCTAGCAACAGCTTTCAGTGCTGGCACTTTTCATCTCTGAGCAATTGCTCGACGTTTGCAATTTCTCACCTGAGCTCTCTTTAGACTGCACGAGAGGATGAGCAGAAGATTAGGTGGCTAGAGAAGCCCAGAGCCCCACTGTTCTTAGGGCTACAAGAGCGTTTCCAAGGAAGGGTGCTGGCTAGCAACAGCTTTCAGTGCTGGCACTTTTCATCTCTGAGCAATTGCTCGACGTTTGCAATTTCTCAGCTCGTGTCTACGAGATGGAGAGATAGTGACCGTGACGTTTGGTGGGTAGAGAAGCGCAAAGACACAGTGTTGCTGCGCCTGTGAAAGCGCTTCCAAGGAAGGGTGCTGGCTAGCAACAGCTTTCAGTGCTGGCACTTTTCATCTCTGAGCAATTGCTTGACGTTTGCAATCTCTCACCTGAGCTCTCTTTAGACTGCGCAAGAGGATGAGCAGAAGATTAGGTGGCTAGAGAAGCCCAGAGCCCCAGTGTTCTTAGGGCTACAAGAGTGTTTCCAAGGAAGGGTGCTGGCTAGCAACAGCTTTCAGTGCTGGCACTTTTCATCTCTGAGCAATTGCTCGACGTTTGCAATTTCTCAGCTCTTATCTACGAGATGCAGAGATAGTGACCGTGACGTTTGGTGGGTAGAGAAGCGCAAAGCCCCAGTGTTGCTGCGCCTGTGAAAGCGCTTCCAAGGAAGGGTGCTGGCTAGCAACAGCTTTCAGTGCTGCCACTTTTCATCTCTGAGCAATTGCTCGATGTTTACAATTTCTCAGCTCGTGTCTACGAGAAGGAAAGAGAATGACCGTTACGTTTGGTGGCTAGAGAAGCCCAGATCCCCAGTGTTGCTGCGCCTGTGAAAGCGCTTCCAAGGAAGGGTGCTGGCTAGCAACAGCTTTCAGTGCTGCCACTTTTCATCTCTGAGCAATTGCTCGACGTTTGCAATTTCTCAGCTCGTGTCTACGAGAAGGAAAGAGAATGACCGTGATGTTTGGTGGGTAGAGAAGCGCAAAGCCCCAGTGTTGCTGCGCCTGTGAAAGCGCTTCCAAGGAAGGGTGCTGGCTAGCAACAGCTTTCAGTTCTGGCACTTTTCATCTCTGAGCAATGGCTCGACGTTTGCAATTTCTCACCTGATCTCACTTTAGAGTGCGCGAGAGGATGAGCAGAAGATTAGGTGGCTAGAGAAGCCCAGAGCCCCAGTGTTCTTAAGGCTACAAAAGCGCTTCAAGGAAGGGTGCTGGCTAGCAACAGCTTTCAGTGCTGGCACTTTTCATCTCGAAGCAATTGCTCGACGTTTGCAATTTCTCAGCTGTGTCTACGACACGGAGAGATAGTGACCGTGAAGTTTGGTGGGTAGAGAAGCGCAAAGCCCCAGTGTTGCTGCGCCTGTGAAAGCGCTTCCAAGGAAGGGTGCTGTCTAGCCACAGCTTTCAGTGCTGGCACTTTTCATCTCTGAGCAATTGCTCGACGTTTGCAATTTCTCACCTGAGCTCTCTTTAGACTGCGCGAGATTATGAGCAGAAGATTAGGTGGCTAGAGAAGCCCAGAGCCCCACTGTTCTTAGTGCTACAAGAGCGCTTCCAAGGAAGGGTGCTGGCTAGCAACAGCTTTCAGTGCTGGCACTTTTCATCTCTGAGCAATTGCTCGATGTTTGCAATTTCTCAGCTCGTGTCTATGAGAAGGAAAGAGAATGACCGTGACGTTTGGTGGGTAGAGAAGCGCAAAGCCCCAGTGTTGCTGCGCCTGTGAAAGCGCTTCCAAGGAAGGGTGCTGGCTAGCAACAGCTTTCAGTGCTGGCACTTTTCATCTCTGAGCAATTGCTCGATTTTTGCAATTTCTCAGCTCGTGTCTATGAGAAGGAAAGAGAATGACCGTGACGTTTGGTGGGTAGAGAAGCGCAAAGCCCCAGTGTTGCTGCGCCTGTGAAAGCGCTTCCAAGGAAGGGTGCTGGCTAGCAACAGCTTTCAGTGCTGGCACTTTTCATCTCTGAGCAATTGCTGGACATTTGCAATTTCTCACCTGAGATCTCTTTCGACTGCACGAGAGGATGAGCAGAAGATTAGGTGGCTAGAGAAGCCCAGAGCCCCACTGTTCTTAGGGCTACAAGAGCGTTTCCAAGGAAGGGTGCTGGCTAGCAACAGCTTTCAGTGCTGGCACTTTTCATCTCTGAGCAATTGCTCGACATTTGCAATTTCTCAGCTCGTGTCTACGAGATGGAGAGATAGTGACCGTGACGTTTGGTGGGTAGAGAAGCGCAAAGCCCCAGTGTTGCTGCGCATGTGAAAGCGCTTCCAAGGAAGGGTGCTGGCTAGCAACAGCTTTCAGTGCTGGCACTTTTCATCTCTGAGCAATTGCTCGACGTTTGCAATCTCTCACCTGAGCTCTCTTTCGACTGCACGAGAGGATGAGCAGAAGATTAGGTGGCTAGAGAAGCCCAGAGCCCCAGTGTTCTTAGGGCTACAAGAGCGTTTCCAAGGAAGGGTGCTGGCTAGCAACAGCTTTCAGTGCTGGCACTTTTCATCTCTGAGCAATTGCTCGACGTTTGCAATTTCTCAGCTCTTATCTACGAGACGGAGAGATAGTGACCGTGACGTTTGGTGGGTAGAGAAGCGCAAAGCCCCAGTGTTGCTGCGCCTGTGAAAGCGCTTCCAAGGAAGGGTGCTGGCTAGCAACAGCTTTCAGTGCTGGCACTTTTCATCTCTGAGCAATTGCTCGATGTTTACAATTTCTCAGCTCGTGTCTACGAGAAGGAAAGAGAATGACCGTTACGTTTGGTGGCTAGAGAAGCGCAAAGCCCCAGTGTTGCTGCGCCTGTGAAAGCGCTTCCAAGGAAGGGTGCTGGCTAGCAACAGCTTTCAGTGCTGGCACTTTTCATCTCTGAGCAATTGCTCGATGTTTGCAATTTCTCAGCTCTTATCTACGAGACGGAGAGATAGTGACCGTGACGTTTGGTGGGTAGAGAAGCGCAAAGCCCCAGTGTTGCTGCGCCTGTGAAAGGGCTTCCAAGGAAGGGTGCTGGCTAGCAACAGCTTTCAGTGCTGGCACTTTTCATCTCGAAGCAATTGCTTGACGTTTTGAATTTCTAAGCTCGTGTCTACGGGACGGAGAGAGAGTGACCGTGACGTTTGGTGGGTAGAGAAGCGCAAAGACCCAGTGTTGCTGCGCCTGTGAAAGCGCTTCCAAGGAAGGGTGCTGGCTAGCAACAGCTTTCAGTGCTGGCACTTTTCATCTCTGAGCAATTGCTGGACATTTGCAATTTCTCACCTGAGCTCTCTTTCGACTGCACGAGAGGATGAGCAGAAGATTAGGTGGCTAGAGAAGCCCAGAGCCCCACTGTTCTTAGGGCTACAAGAGCGTTTCCAAGGAAGGGTGCTGGCTAGCAACAGCTTTCAGTGCTGGCACTTTTCATCTCTGAGCAATTGCTCGACATTTGCAATTTCTCAGCTCGTGTCTACGAGATGGAGAGATAGTGACCGTGACGTTTGGTGGGTAGAGAAGCGCAAAGCCCCAGTGTTGCTGCGCATGTGAAAGCGCTTCCAAGGAAGGGTGCTGGCTAGCAACAGCTTTCAGTGCTGGCACTTTTCATCTCTGAGCAATTGCTCGACGTTTGCAATCTCTCACCTGAGCTCTCTTTCGACTGCACGAGAGGATGAGCAGAAGATTAGGTGGCTAGAGAAGCCCAGAGCCCCAGTGTTCTTAGGGCTACAAGAGCGTTTCCAAGGAAGGGTGCTGGCTAGCAACAGCTTTCAGTGCTGGCACTTTTCATCTCTGAGCAATTGCTCGACGTTTGCAATTTCTCAGCTCTTATCTACGAGACGGAGAGATAGTGACCGTGACGTTTGGTGGGTAGAGAAGCGCAAAGCCCCAGTGTTGCTGCGCCTGTGAAAGCGCTTCCAAGGAAGGGTGCTGGCTAGCAACAGCTTTCAGTGCTGGCACTTTTCATCTCTGAGCAATTGCTCGATGTTTACAATTTCTCAGCTCGTGTCTACGAGAAGGAAAGAGAATGACCGTTACGTTTGGTGGCTAGAGAAGCGCAAAGCCCCAGTGTTGCTGCGCCTGTGAAAGCGCTTCCAAGGAAGGGTGCTGGCTAGCAACAGCTTTCAGTGCTGGCACTTTTCATCTCTGAGCAATTGCTCGACGTTTGCAATTTCTCACCTGAGCTCTCTTTAGACTGCGCGAGAGGATGAGCAGAAGATTAGGTGGCTAGAGAAGCCCAGAGCCCCAGTGTTCTTAGGCCTACAAAAGCGCTTCCAAGGAAGGGTGCTGGCTAGCAACAGCTTTCAGTGCTGGCACTTTTCATCTCTGAGCAATTGCTCGACGTTTGCAATCTCTCACCTGAGCTCTCTTTAGACTGCGCGAGAGGATGAGCAGAAGATTAGGTGGCTAGAGAAGCCCAGAGCCCCAGTGTTCTTAGGCCAACAAGAGCGTTTCCAAGGAAGGGTGCTGGCTAGCAACAGCTTTCAGTGCTGGCACTTTTCATCTCTGAGCAATTGCTCGACGTTTGCAATTTCTCAGCTCGTGTCTACGAGACGGAGAGATAGTGACTGTGACGTTTGGTGGCTAGAGAAGCCCAGAGCCCCAGTGTTCTTAAGGCTACAAAAGCGCTTCAAGGAAGGGTGCTGGCTAGCAACAGCTTTCAGTGCTGGCACTTTTCATCTCGAAGCAATTGCTCGACGTTTGCAATTTCTCAGCTGTGTCTACGACACGGAGAGATAGTGACCGTGACGTTTGGTGGGTAGAGAAGCGCAAAGCCCCAGTGTTGCTGTGCCTGTGAAAGCGCTTCCAAGGAAGGGTGCTGGCTAGCAATAGCTTTCAGTGCTGGCACTTTTCATCTCGAAGCAATTGCTTGACGTTTTGAATTTCTTCAGCTCGTGTCTACGGGACGGAGAGATAGTGACCGTGATGTTTGGTGGGTAGAGAAGCACAAAGCCCCAGTGTTGCTGCGCCTGTGAAAGTGCTTCCAAGGAAGGGTGCTGTCTAGCCACAGCTTTCAGTGCTGGCACTTTTCATCTCTGAGCAATTGCTGGACATTTGCAATTTCTCACCTGAGCTCTCTTTAGACTGCGCGAGAGGATGAGCAGAAGATTAGGTGGCTAGAGAAACACAGAGCCCCACTGTTCTTAGGGCTACAAAAGCGCTTCCAAGGAAGGGTGCTGGCTCGCAACAGCTTTCAGTGCTGCCACTTTTCATCTCTGAGCAATTGCTCGACGTTTGCAATTTCTCAGCTCGTGTCTACGAGACGGAGAGATAGTGACCGTGACGTTTGGTGGGTAGAGAAGCGCAAAGCCCCAGTGTTGCTGCGCCTGTGAAAGCGCTTCCAAGGAAGGGTGCTGGCTAGCAACAGCTTTCAGTGCTGGCACTTTTCATCTCTGAGCAATTGCTGGACGTTTGCAATCTCTCACCTGAGCTCTCTTTAGACTGCGCGAGAGGATGAGCAGAAGATTAGGTGGCTAGAGAAGCCCAGAGCCCCAGTGTTCTTAGGGCTACAAGAGCGTTTCCAAGGAAGGGTGCTGGCTAGCAACAGCTTTCAGTGCTGGCACTTTTCATCTCTGAGCAATTGCTCGACGTTTGCAATTTCTCAGCTCGTGTCTACGAGACGGAAAGAGATAGTGACCGTGACGTTTGGTGGGTAGAGAAGCGCAAAGCCCCAGTGTTGCTGCGCCTGTGAAAGCGCTTCCAAGGAAGGGTGCTGGCTAGCAACAGCTTTCAGTGCTGGCACTTTTCATCTCTGAGCAATTGCTCGACGTTTACAATTTCTCAGCTCGTGTCTACGAGAAGGAAAGAGGATGACCGTTACGTTTGGTGGCTAGAGAAGCCCAGATCCCCAGTGTTGCTGTGCCTGTGAAAGCGCTTCCAAGGAAGGGTGCTGGCTAGCAACAGCTTTCAGTGCTGGCACTTTTCATCTCTGAGCAATTGCTCGACGTTTGCAATTTCTCAGCTCGTGTCTACGAGAAGGAAAGAGAATGACCGTGACGTTTGGTGGGTAGAGAAGCGCAAAGCCCCAGTGTTGCTGCGCCTGTGAAAGCGCTTCCAAGGAAGGGTGCTGGCTAGCAACAGCTTTCAGTGCTGGCACTTTTCATCTCTGAGCAATGGCTCGACGTTTGCAATTTCTCACCTGAGCTCTCTTTAGACTGCGCGAGAGGATGAGCAGAAGATTAGGTGGCTAGAGAAGCCCAGAGCCCCACTGTTCTTAGGCCTACAAGAGCGTTTCCAAGGAAGGGTGCTGGCTAGCAACAGCTTTCAGTGCTGGCACTTTTCATCTCTGAGGAATTGCTCGATGTTTGCAATTTCTCAGCTCTTATCTACGAGACTGAGAGATAGTGACCGTGACGTTTGGTGGCTAGAGAAGCGCAAAGCCCCAGTGTTGCTGCGCCTGTGAAAGGGCTTCCAAGGAAGGGTGCTGGCTAGCAACAGCTTTCAGTGCTGGCACTTTTCATCTCGAAGCAATTGCTTGACGTTTTGAATTTCTAAGCTCGTGTCTACGGGACGGAGAGATAGTGACCGTGACGTTTGGTGGGTAGAGAAGCGCAAAGACCCAGTGTTGCTGCGCCTGTGAAAGCGCTTCCAAGGAAGGGTGCTGGCTAGCAACAGCTTTCAGTGCTGGCACTTTTCATCTCTGAGCAATTGCTCGACGTTTGCAATTTCTCACCTGAGCTCTCTTTAGACTGCACGAGAGGATGAGCAGAAGATTAGGTGGCTAGAGAAGCCCAGAGCCCCACTGTTCTTAGGGCTACAAGAGCGTTTCCAAGGAAGGGTGCTGGCTAGCAACAGCTTTCAGTGCTGGCACTTTTCATCTCTGAGCAATTGCTCGACGTTTGCAATTTCTCAGCTCGTGTCTACGAGATGGAGAGATAGTGACCGTGACGTTTGGTGGGTAGAGAAGCGCAAAGACACAGTGTTGCTGCGCCTGTGAAAGCGCTTCCAAGGAAGGGTGCTGGCTAGCAACAGCTTTCAGTGCTGGCACTTTTCATCTCTGAGCAATTGCTCGACGTTTGCAATCTCTCACCTGAGCTCTCTTTCGACTGCACGAGAGGATGAGCAGAAGATTAGGTGGCTAGAGAAGCCCAGAGCCCCAGTGTTCTTAGGGCTACAAGAGTGTTTCCAAGGAAGGGTGCTGGCTAGCAACAGCTTTCAGTGCTGGCACTTTTCATCTCTGAGCAATTGCTCGACGTTTGCAATTTCTCAGCTCTTATCTACGAGATGCAGAGATAGTGACCGTGACGTTTGGTGGGTAGAGAAGCGCAAAGCCCCAGTGTTGCTGCGCCTGTGAAAGCGCTTCCAAGGAAGGGTGCTGGCTAGCAACAGCTTTCAGTGCTGCCACTTTTCATCTCTGAGCAATTGCTCGATGTTTACAATTTCTCAGCTCGTGTCTACGAGAAGGAAAGAGAATGACCGTTACGTTTGGTGGCTAGAGAAGCCCAGATCCCCAGTGTTGCTGCGCCTGTGAAAGCGCTTCCAAGGAAGGGTGCTGGCTAGCAACAGCTTTCAGTGCTGCCACTTTTCATCTCTGAGCAATTGCTCGACATTTGCAATTTCTCAGCTCGTGTCTACGAGAAGGAAAGAGAATGACCGTGATGTTTGGTGGGTAGAGAAGCGCAAAGCCCCAGTGTTGCTGCGCCTGTGAAAGCGCTTCCAAGGAAGGGTGCTGGCTAGCAACAGCTTTCAGTTCTGGCACTTTTCATCTCTGAGCAATGGCTGGACGTTTGCAATCTCTCACCTGATCTCACTTTAGAGTGCGCGAGAGGATGAGCAGAAGATTAGGTGGCTAGAGAAGCCCAGAGCCCCACTGTTCTTAGGGCTACAAGAGCGCTTCCAAGGAAGGGTGCTGGCTAGCAACAGCTTTCAGTGCTGGCACTTTTCATCTCTGAGCAATTGCTCGATGTTTACAATTTCACAGCTCGTGTCTACGAGAAGGAAAGAGAATGACCGTGACGTTTGGTGGCTAGAGAAGCGCAAAGCCCCAGTGTTGCTGTGCCTGTGAAAGCACTTCCAAGGAAGGGTGCTGGCTAGCAACAGCTTTCAGTGCTGGCACTTTTCATCTCTGAGCAATTGCTGGACATTTGCAATTTCTCACCTGAGCTCTCTTTAGACTGCGCGAGAGGATGAGCAGAAGATTAGGTGGCTAGAGAAGCCCAGAGCCCCAGTGTTCTTAGGCCTACAAAAGCGCTTCCAAGGAAGGGTGCTGGCTAGCAACAGCTTTCAGTGCTGGCACTTTTCATCTCTGAGCAATTGCTCGACGTTTGCAATCTCTCACCTGAGCTCTCTTTAGACTGCGCGAGAGGATGAGCAGAAGATTAGGTGGCTAGAGAAGCCCAGAGCCCCAGTGTTCTTAGGCCAACAAGAGCGTTTCCAAGGAAGGGTGCTGGCTAGCAACAGCTTTCAGTGCTGGCACTTTTCATCTCTGAGCAATTGCTCGACGTTTGCAATTTCTCAGCTCGTGTCTACGAGACGGAGAGATAGTGACTGTGACGTTTGGTGGCTAGAGAAGCCCAGAGCCCCAGTGTTCTTAAGGCTACAAAAGCGCTTCAAGGAAGGGTGCTGGCTAGCAACAGCTTTCAGTGCTGGCACTTTTCATCTCGAAGCAATTGCTCGACGTTTGCAATTTCTCAGCTGTGTCTACGACACGGAGAGATAGTGACCGTGACGTTTGGTGGGTAGAGAAGCGCAAAGCCCCAGTGTTGCTGTGCCTGTGAAAGCGCTTCCAAGGAAGGGTGCTGGCTAGCAAGAGCTTTCAGTGCTGGCACTTTTCATCTCGAAGCAATTGCTTGACGTTTTGAATTTCTTCAGCTCGTGTCTACGGGACGGAGAGATAGTGACCGTGACGTTTGGTGGGTAGAGAAGCGGAAAGCCCCAGTGTTGCTGCGCCTGTGAAAGTGCTTCCAAGGAAGGGTGCTGTCTAGCCACAGCTTTCAGTGCTGGCACTTTTCATCTCTGAGCAATTGCTGGACATTTGCAATTTCTCACCTGAGCTCTCTTTAGACTGCGCGAGAGGATGAGCAGAAGATTAGGTGGCTAGAGAAACACAGAGCCCCACTGTTCTTAGGGCTACAAAAGCGCTTCCAAGGAAGGGTGCTGGCTCGCAACAGCTTTCAGTGCTGCCACTTTTCATCTCTGAGCAATTGCTCGACGTTTGCAATTTCTCAGCTCGTGTCTACGAGACGGAGAGATAGTGACCGTGACGTTTGGTGGGTAGAGAAGCGCAAAGCCCCAGTGTTGCTGCGCCTGTGAAAGCGCTTCCAAGGAAGGGTGCTGGCTAGCAACAGCTTTCAGTGCTGGCACTTTTCATCTCTGAGCAATTGCTGGACGTTTGCAATCTCTCACCTGAGCTCTCTTTAGACTGCGCGAGAGGATGAGCAGAAGATTAGGTGGCTAGAGAAGCCCAGAGCCCCAGTGTTCTTAGGGCTACAAGAGCGTTTCCAAGGAAGGGTGCTGGCTAGCAACAGCTTTCAGTGCTGGCACTTTTCATCTCTGAGCAATTGCTCGACGTTTGCAATTTCTCAGCTCGTGTCTACGAGACGGAAAGAGATAGTGACCGTGACGTTTGGTGGGTAGAGAAGCGCAAAGCCCCAGTGTTGCTGCGCCTGTGAAAGCGCTTCCAAGGAAGGGTGCTGGCTAGCAACAGCTTTCAGTGCTGGCACTTTTCATCTCTGAGCAATTGCTCGATGTTTACAATTTCTCAGCTCGTGTCTACGAGAAGGAAAGAGGATGACCGTTACGTTTGGTGGCTAGAGAAGCCCAGATCCCCAGTGTTGCTGTGCCTGTGAAAGCGCTTCCAAGGAAGGGTGCTGGCTAGCAACAGCTTTCAGTGCTGGCACTTTTCATCTCTGAGCAATTGCTCGACGTTTGCAATTTCTCAGCTCGTGTCTACGAGAAGGAAAGAGAATGACCATGACGTTTGGTGGGTAGAGAAGCGCAAAGCCCCAGTGTTGCTGCGCCTGTGAAAGCGCTTCCAAGGAAGGGTGCTGGCTAGCAACAGCTTTCAGTGCTGGCACTTTTCATCTCTGAGCAATGGCTCGACGTTTGCAATTTCTCACCTGAGCTCTCTTTAGACTGCGCGAGAGGATGAGCAGAAGATTAGGTGGCTAGAGAAGCCCAGAGCCCCACTGTTCTTAGGCCTACAAGAGCGTTTCCAAGGAAGGGTGCTGGCTAGCAACAGCTTTCAGTGCTGGCACTTTTCATCTCTGAGGAATTGCTCGATGTTTGCAATTTCTCAGCTCTTATCTACGAGACTGAGAGATAGTGACCGTGACGTTTGGTGGCTAGAGAAGCGCAAAGCCCCAGTGTTGCTGCGCCTGTGAAAGGGCTTCCAAGGAAGGGTGCTGGCTAGCAACAGCTTTCAGTGCTGGCACTTTTCATCTCGAAGCAATTGCTTGACGTTTTGAATTTCTAAGCTCGTGTCTACGGGACGGAGAGATAGTGACCGTGACGTTTGGTGGGTAGAGAAGCGCAAAGACCCAGTGTTGCTGCGCCTGTGAAAGCGCTTCCAAGGAAGGGTGCTGGCTAGCAACAGCTTTCAGTGCTGGCACTTTTCATCTCTGAGCAATTGCTCGACGTTTGCAATTTCTCACCTGAGCTCTCTTTAGACTGCACGAGAGGATGAGCAGAAGATTAGGTGGCTAGAGAAGCCCAGAGCCCCACTGTTCTTAGGGCTACAAGAGCGTTTCCAAGGAAGGGTGCTGGCTAGCAACAGCTTTCAGTGCTGGCACTTTTCATCTCTGAGCAATTGCTCGACGTTTGCAATTTCTCAGCTCGTGTCTACGAGATGGAGAGATAGTGACCGTGACGTTTGGTGGGTAGAGAAGCGCAAAGACACAGTGTTGCTGCGCCTGTGAAAGCGCTTCCAAGGAAGGGTGCTGGCTAGCAACAGCTTTCAGTGCTGGCACTTTTCATCTCTGAGCAATTGCTCGACGTTTGCAATCTCTCACCTGAGCTCTCTTTCGACTGCACGAGAGGATGAGCAGAAGATTAGGTGGCTAGAGAAGCCCAGAGCCCCAGTGTTCTTAGGGCTACAAGAGTGTTTCCAAGGAAGGGTGCTGGCTAGCAACAGCTTTCAGTGCTGGCACTTTTCATCTCTGAGCAATTGCTCGACGTTTGCAATTTCTCAGCTCTTATCTACGAGATGCAGAGATAGTGACCGTGACGTTTGGTGGGTAGAGAAGCGCAAAGCCCCAGTGTTGCTGCGCCTGTGAAAGCGCTTCCAAGGAAGGGTGCTGGCTAGCAACAGCTTTCAGTGCTGCCACTTTTCATCTCTGAGCAATTGCTCGATGTTTACAATTTCTCAGCTCGTGTCTACGAGAAGGAAAGAGAATGACCGTTACGTTTGGTGGCTAGAGAAGCCCAGATCCCCAGTGTTGCTGCGCCTGTGAAAGCGCTTCCAAGGAAGGGTGCTGGCTAGCAACAGCTTTCAGTGCTGCCACTTTTCATCTCTGAGCAATTGCTCGACGTTTGCAATTTCTCAGCTCGTGTCTACGAGAAGGAAAGAGAATGACCGTGATGTTTGGTGGGTAGAGAAGCGCAAAGCCCCAGTGTTGCTGCGCCTGTGAAAGCGCTTCCAAGGAAGGGTGCTGGCTAGCAACAGCTTTCAGTTCTGGCACTTTTCATCTCTGAGCAATGGCTGGACGTTTGCAATCTCTCACCTGATCTCACTTTAGAGTGCGCGAGAGGATGAGCAGAAGATTAGGTGGCTAGAGAAGCCCAGAGCCCCACTGTTCTTAGGGCTACAAGAGCGTTTCCAAGGAAGGGTGCTGGCTAGCAACAGCTTTCAGTGCTGGCACTTTTCATCTCTGAGCAATTGCTGGACGTTTGCAATCTCTCACCTGAGCTCTCTTTAGACTGCGCGAGAGGATGAGCAGAAGATTAGGTGGGTAGAGAAGCCCAGAGCCCCAGTGTTCTTAGGCCTACAAGAGCATTTCCAAGGAAGTGTGCTGGCTAGCAACAGCTTTCAGTGCTGGCACTTTTCATCTCTGAGCAATTGCTCGACGTTTGCAATTTCTCAGCTCGTGTCTACGAGACGGAAAGAGATAGTGACCGTGACGTTTGGTGGGTAGAGAAGCGCAAAGCCCCAGTGTTGCTGCGCCTGTGAAAGCGCTTCCAAGGAAGGGTGCTGGCTAGCAACAGCTTTCAGTGCTGGCACTTTTCATCTCTGAGCAATTGCTCGATGTTTACAATTTCTCAGCTCGTGTCTACGAGAAGGAAAGAGGATGACCGTTACGTTTGGTGGCTAGAGAAGCCCAGATCCCCAGTGTTGCTGTGCCTGTGAAAGCGCTTCCAAGGAAGGGTGCTGGCTAGCAACAGCTTTCAGTGCTGGCACTTTTCATCTCTGAGCAATTGCTCGACGTTTGCAATTTCTCAGCTCGTGTCTACGAGAAGGAAAGAGAATGACCGTGACGTTTGGTGGGTAGAGAAGCGCAAAGCCCCAGTGTTGCTGCGCCTGTGAAAGCGCTTCCAAGGAAGGGTGCTGGCTAGCAACAGCTTTCAGTGCTGGCACTTTTCATCTCTGAGCAATTGCTGGACGTTTGCAATCTCTCACCTGAGCTCTCTTTAGACTGCGCGAGAGGATGAGCAGAAGATTAGGTGGCTAGAGAAGCCCAGAGCCCCAGTGTTCTTAGGGCTACAAGAGCGTTTCCAAGGAAGGGTGCTGGCTAGCAACAGCTTTCAGTGCTGGCACTTTTCATCTCTGAGCAATTGCTCGATGTTTGCAATTTCTCAGCTCGTGTCTACGAGACGGAAAGAGATAGTGACCGTGACGTTTGGTGGGTAGAGAAGCGCAAAGCCCCAGTGTTGCTGCGCCTGTGAAAGCGCTTCCAAGGAAGGGTGCTGGCTAGCAACAGCTTTCAGTGCTGGCACTTTTCATCTCTGAGCAATTGCTCGATGTTTACAATTTCTCAGCTCGTGTCTACGAGAAGGAAAGAGGATGACCGTTACGTTTGGTGGCTAGAGAAGCCCAGATCCCCAGTGTTGCTGTGCCTGTGAAAGCGCTTCCAAGGAAGGGTGCTGGCTAGCAACAGCTTTCAGTGCTGGCACTTTTCATCTCTGAGCAATTGCTCGACGTTTGCAATTTCTCAGCTCGTGTCTACGAGAAGGAAAGAGAATGACCGTGACGTTTGGTGGGTAGAGAAGCGCAAAGCCCCAGTGTTGCTGCGCCTGTGAAAGCGCTTCCAAGGAAGGGTGCTGGCTAGCAACAGCTTTCAGTGCTGGCACTTTTCATCTCTGAGCAATGGCTCGACGTTTGCAATTTCTCACCTGAGCTCTCTTTAGACTGCGCGAGAGGATGAGCAGAAGATTAGGTGGCTAGAGAAGCCCAGAGCCCCACTGTTCTTAGGCCTACAAGAGCGTTTCCAAGGAAGGGTGCTGGCTAGCAACAGCTTTCAGTGCTGGCACTTTTCATCTCTGAGGAATTGCTCGATATTTGCAATTTCTCAGCTCTTATCTACGAGACTGAGAGATAGTGACCGTGACGTTTGGTGGCTAGAGAAGCGCAAAGCCCCAGTGTTGCTGCGCCTGTGAAAGGGCTTCCAAGGAAGGGTGCTGGCTAGCAACAGCTTTCAGTGCTGGCACTTTTCATCTCGAAGCAATTGCTTGACGTTTTGAATTTCTAAGCTCGTGTCTACGGGACGGAGAGATAGTGACCGTGACGTTTGGTGGGTAGAGAAGCGCAAAGACCCAGTGTTGCTGCGCCTGTGAAAGCGCTTCCAAGGAAGGGTGCTGGCTAGCAACAGCTTTCAGTGCTGGCACTTTTCATCTCTGAGCAATTGCTCGACGTTTGCAATTTCTCACCTGAGCTCTCTTTAGACTGCACGAGAGGATGAGCAGAAGATTAGGTGGCTAGAGAAGCCCAGAGCCCCACTGTTCTTAGGGCTACAAGAGCGTTTCCAAGGAAGGGTGCTGGCTAGCAACAGCTTTCAGTGCTGGCACTTTTCATCTCTGAGCAATTGCTCGACGTTTGCAATTTCTCAGCTCGTGTCTACGAGATGGAGAGATAGTGACCGTGACGTTTGGTGGGTAGAGAAGCGCAAAGACACAGTGTTGCTGCGCCTGTGAAAGCGCTTCCAAGGAAGGGTGCTGGCTAGCAACAGCTTTCAGTGCTGGCACTTTTCATCTCTGAGCAATTGCTCGACGTTTGCAATCTCTCACCTGAGCTCTCTTTCGACTGCACGAGAGGATGAGCAGAAGATTAGGTGGCTAGAGAAGCCCAGAGCCCCAGTGTTCTTAGGGCTACAAGAGTGTTTCCAAGGAAGGGTGCTGGCTAGCAACAGCTTTCAGTGCTGGCACTTTTCATCTCTGAGCAATTGCTCGACGTTTGCAATTTCTCAGCTCTTATCTACGAGATGCAGAGATAGTGACCGTGACGTTTGGTGGGTAGAGAAGCGCAAAGCCCCAGTGTTGCTGCGCCTGTGAAAGCGCTTCCAAGGAAGGGTGCTGGCTAGCAACAGCTTTCAGTGCTGCCACTTTTCATCTCTGAGCAATTGCTCGATGTTTACAATTTCTCAGCTCGTGTCTACGAGAAGGAAAGAGAATGACCGTTACGTTTGGTGGCTAGAGAAGCCCAGATCCCCAGTGTTGCTGCGCCTGTGAAAGCGCTTCCAAGGAAGGGTGCTGGCTAGCAACAGCTTTCAGTGCTGCCACTTTTCATCTCTGAGCAATTGCTCGACGTTTGCAATTTCTCAGCTCGTGTCTACGAGAAGGAAAGAGAATGACCGTGATGTTTGGTGGGTAGAGAAGCGCAAAGCCCCAGTGTTGCTGCGCCTGTGAAAGCGCTTCCAAGGAAGGGTGCTGGCTAGCAACAGCTTTCAGTTCTGGCACTTTTCATCTCTGAGCAATGGCTGGACGTTTGCAATCTCTCACCTGATCTCACTTTAGACTGCATGAGAGGATGAGCAGAAGATTAGGTGGCTAGAGAAGCCCAGAGCCCCACTGTTCTTAGGGCTACAAGAGCGTTTCCAAGGAAGGGTGCTGGCTAGCAACAGCTTTCAGTGCTAGCACTTTTCATCTCTGAGGAATTGCTCGATGTTTGCAATTTCTCAGCTCTTATCTACGAGACGTAGAGATAGTGACCGTGACGTTTGGTGGCTAGAGAAGCGCAAAGCCCCAGTGTTGCTGCGCATGTGAAAGGGCTTCCAAGGAAGGGTGCTGGCTAGCAACAGCTTTCAGTGCTGGCACTTTTCATCTCGAAGCAATTGCTTGACGTTTTGAATTTCTCAGCTCGTGTCTACGGGACGGAGAGATAGTGACCGTGACGTTTGGTGGGTAGAGAAGCGCAAAGACCCAGTGTTGCTGCGCCTGTGAAAGCGCTTCCAAGGAAGGGTGCTGGCTAGCAAGAGCTTTCAGTGCTGGCACTTTTCATCTCTGAGCAATTGCTCGACGTTTGCAATCTCTCACCTGAGCTCTCTTTAGACTGCACGAGAGGATGAGCAGAAGATTAGGTGGCTAGAGAAGCCCAGAGCCCCACTGTTCTTAGGGCTACAAGAGCGTTTCCAAGGAAGGGTGCTGGCTAGCAACAGCTTTCAGTGCTGGCACTTTTCATCTCTGAGCAATTGCTCGACGTTTGCAATTTCTCAGCTCTTATCTACGAGACGGAGAGATAGTGATCGTGACGTTTGGTGGGTAGAGAAGCGCAAAGCCCCAGTGTTGCTGTGCCTGTGAAAGCGCTTCCAAGGAAGGGTGCTGGCTAGCAACAGCTTTCAGTGCTGGCACTTTTCATCTCTGGGCAA
The DNA here is from genome assembly GCA_037962945.1 of Sarcoramphus papa. Taxonomy (NCBI): domain Eukaryota; kingdom Metazoa; phylum Chordata; class Aves; order Accipitriformes; family Cathartidae; genus Sarcoramphus; species Sarcoramphus papa. The sequence continues at coordinate 99,018,272 of CM075586.1, forward strand.
TAGCTGGACGTTTGCAATTTCTCACCTGAGCTCTTTTTAGACTGCATGAGAGGATGAGCAGAAGATTAGGTGGGTAGAGAAGCCCAGAGCCCCACTGTTCTTAGGGCTACAAGAGCGCTTCCAAGGAAGGGTGCTGGCTAGCAACAGCTTTCAGTGCTGGCACTTTTCATCTGTGAGCAATTGCTCGACGTTTGCAATTTCTCAGCTCGTGTCTACGAGACGGAGAGATAGTGACTGTGACGTTTGGTGGCTAGAGAAGCCCAGAGCCCCAGTGTTCTTAAGGCTACAAAAGCGCTTCAAGGAAGGGTGCTGGCTAGCAACAGCTTTCAGTGCTGGCACTTTTCATCTCGAAGCAATTGCTCGACGTTTGCAATTTCTCAGCTGTGTCTACGACACGGAGAGATAGTGACCGTGAAGTTTGGTGGGTAGAGAAGCGCAAAGCCCCAGTGTTGCTGCGCCTGTGAAAGCGCTTCCAAGGAAGGGTGCTGTCTAGCCACAGCTTTCAGTGCTGGCACTTTTCATCTCTGAGCAATTGCTCGACGTTTGCAATTTCTCACCTGAGCTCTCTTTAGACTGCGCGAGATTATGAGCAGAAGATTAGGTGGCTAGAGAAGCCCAGAGCCCCAGTGCTCTTAGTGCTACAAGAGCGCTTCCAAGGAAGGGTGCTGGCTAGCAACAGCTTTCAGTGCTGGCACTTTTCATCTCTGAGCAATTGCTCGATGTTTGCAATTTCTCAGCTCTTATCTACGAGACGGAGAGATAGTGACCGTGACGTTTGGTGGGTAGAGAAGCGCAAAGCCCCAGTGTTGCTGCGCCTGTGAAAGCGCTTCCAAGGAAGGGTGCTGGCTAGCAACAGCTTTCAGTGCTGGCACTTTTCATCTCTGAGCAATTGCTCGACGTTTGCAATCTCTCACCTGAGCTCTCTTTAGACTGCGCGAGAGGATGAGCAGAAGATTAGGTGGCTAGAGAAGCCCAGAGCCCCAGTGTTCTTAGGCCTACAAGAGCGTTTCCAATGAAGGGTGCTGGCTAGCAACAGCTTTCAGTGCTGCCACTTTTCATCTCTGAGCAATTGCTCGACGTTTGCAATTTCTCAGCTCGTGTCTACGAAATGGAGAGATAGTGACCGTGACGTTTGGTGGGTAGAGAAGCGCAAAGCCCCAGTGTTGCTGAGCCTGTGAAAGCGCTTCCAAGGAAGGGTGCTGGCTAGCCACAGCTTTTAGTGCTGGCACTTTTCATCTCTGAGCAATTGCTCGACGTTTGCAATCTCTCACCTGAGCTCTCTTTAGACTGCACGAGAGGATGAGCAGAAGATTAGGTGGCTAGAGAAGCCCAGAGCCCCACTGTTCTTAGGGCTACAAAAGCTCTTCTAGGAAGGGTGCTGGCTAGCAACAGCTTTCAGTGCTGGCACTTTTCATCTCTGAGCAATTGCTCGACGTTTGCAATTTCTCAGCTGTGTCTACGAGACGGAGAGATAGTGACCGTGACGTTTGGTGGGTAGAGAAGCGCAAAGCCCCAGTGTTGCTGTGCCTGTGAAAGCGCTTCCAAGGAAGGGTGCTGGCTAGCAACAGCTTTCAGTGCTGGCACTTTTCATCTCTGAGCAATTGCTCGACGTTTGCAATTTCTCAGCTGTGTCTACGAGACGGAGAGATAGTGACCGTGACGTTTGGTGGGTAGACAAGCGCAAAGCCCCAGTGTTGCTGTGCCTGTGAAAGCGCTTCCAAGGAAGGGTGCTGGCTAGCAACAGCTTTCAGTGCTGGCACTTTTCATCTCTGAGCAATTGCTCGACGTTTGCAATTTCTCAGCTCGTGTCTACGAGATGGAGAGATAGTGACCGTGACGTTTGGTGGGTAGAGAAGCGCAAAGCCCCAGTGTTGCTGCGCCTGTGAAAGCGCTTCCAAGGAAGGGTGCTGGCTAGCAACAGCTTTCAGTGCTGGCACTTTTCATCTCTGAGCAATTGCTGGACGTTTGCAATTTCTCACCTGAGCTCTCTTTAGACTGCGCGAGAGGATGAGCAGAAGAGTAGGTGGCTAGAGAAGCCCAGAGCCCCAGTGTTCTTAGGGCTACAAGAGCGTTTCCAAGGAAGGGTGCTGGCTAGCAACAGCTTTCAGTGCTAGCACTATTCATCTCTGAGCAATTGCTCGATGTTTGCAATTTCTCAGCTCTTATCTACGAGACGGAGAGATAGTGACCGTGATGTTTGGTGGGTAGAGAAGCGCAAAGCCCCAGTGTTGCTGCGCCTGTGAAAGCGCTTCCAAGGAAGGGTGCTGGCTAGCAACAGCTTTCAGTGCTGGCACTTTTCATCTCTGAGCAATTGCTGGACGTTTGCAATCTCTCACCTGAGCTCTCTTTAGACTGCGCGAGAGGATGAGCAGAAGATTAGGTGGCTAGAGAAGCCCAGAGCCCCAGTGTTCTTAGGCCTACAAGAGCGTTTCCAAGGAAGGGTGCTGGCTAGCAACAGCTTTCAGTGCTGGCACTTTTCATCTCTGAGCAATTGCTGGACGTTTGCAATTTCTCACCTGAGCTCTCTTTAGACTGCGCGAGAGGATGAGCAGAAGATTAGGTGGCTAGAGAAGCCCAGAGCCCCACTGTTCTTAGGCCTACAAGAGCGTTTCCAAGGAAGGGTGCTGGCTAGCAACAGCTTTCAGTGCTGGCACTTTTCATCTCTGAGCAATTGCTCGATGTTTGCAATTTCTCAGCTCTTATCTACGAGACGGAGAGATAGTGACCGTGACGTTTGGTGGGTAGAGAAGCGCAAAGCCCCAGTGTTGCTGCGCCTGTGAAAGCGCTTCCAAGGAAGGGTGCTGGCTAGCAAGAGCTTTCAGTGCTGCCACTTTTCATCTCTGAGCAATTGCTCGACGTTTGCAATTTCTCCCCTGAGCTCTCTTTACACTGCACGAGAGGATGAGCAGAAGATTAGGTGGCTAGAGAAGCCCAGAGCCCCAGTGTTCTTAGGCCTACAAGAGCGTTTCCAATGAAGGGTGCTGGCTAGCAACAGCTTTCAGTGCTGCCACTTTTCATCTCTGAGCAATTGCTCGACGTTTGCAATTTCTCAGCTCGTGTGTACGAGACGGAGAGATAGTGACTGTGACGTTTGGTGGCTAGAGAAGCCCAGAGCCCCAGTGTTCTTAGGGCTACAAAAGCGCTTCAAGGAAGGGTGCTGGCTAGCAACAGCTTTCAGTGCTGCCACTTTTCATCTCTGAGCAATTGCTCGACGTTTGCAATTTCTCAGCTGTGTCTACGAGACGGAGAGATAGTGACCGTGACGTTTGGTGGGTAGACAAGCGCAAAGCCCCAGTGTTGCTGTGCCTGTGAAAGCGCTTCCAAGGAAGGGTGCTGGCTAGCAACAGCTTTCAGTGCTGGCACTTTTCATCTCTGAGCAATTGCTCGACTTTTGCAATTTCTCAGCTCGTGTGTACGAGACGGAGAGATAGTGACCGTGACGTTTGGTGGTTAGACAAGCGCAAAGCCCCAGTGTTGCTGCGCCTGTGAAAGCGCTTCCAAGGAAGGGTGCTGGCTAGCAACAGCTTTCAGTGCTGGCACTTTTCATCTCTGAGCAATGGCTCGACGTTTGCAATTTCTCACCTGAGCTCTCTTTAGACTGCGCGAGAGGATGAGCAGAAGAGTAGGTGGCTAGAGAAGCCCAGAGCCCCAGTGTTCTTAGGGCTACAAGAGCGTTTCCAAGGAAGGGTGCTGGCTAGCAACAGCTTTCAGTGCTAGCACTTTTCATCTCTGAGCAATTGCTCGATGTTTGCAATTTCTCAGCTCTTATCTACGAGACGGAGAGATAGTGACCGTGACGTTTGGTGGGTAGAGAAGCGCAAAGCCCCAGTGTTGCTGCGCCTGTGAAAGGGCTTCCAAGGAAGGGTGCTGGCTAGCAACAGCTTTCAGTGCTGCCACTTTTCATCTCTGAGCAATTGCTCGACGTATGCAATTTCTCAGCTCGTGTCTACGAGATGGAGAGATAGTGACCGTGACGTTTGGTGGGTAGAGAAGCGCAAAGCCCCAGTGTTGCTGCGCCTGTGAAAGCGCTTCCAAGGAAGGGTGCTGGCTAGCAACAGCTTTCAGTGCTGGCACTTTTCATCTCTGAGCAATTGCTCGACGTTTGCAATTTCTCACCTGAGCTCTCTTTAGACTGCACGAGAGGATGAGCAGAAGATTAGGTGGCTAGAGAAGCCCAGAGCCCCAGTGTTCTTAGGGCTACAAGAGCGTTTCCAAGGAAGGGTGCTGGCTAGCAACAGCTTTCAGTGCTAGCACTATTCATCTCTGAGCAATTGCTCGATGTTTGCAATTTCTCAGCTCTTATCTACGAGACGGAGAGATAGTGACCGTGATGTTTGGTGGGTAGAGAAGCGCAAAGCCCCAGTGTTGCTGCGCCTGTGAAAGCGCTTCCAAGGAAGGGTGCTGGCTAGCAACAGCTTTCAGTGCTGGCACTTTTCATCTCTGAGCAATTGCTGGACGTTTGCAATCTCTCACCTGAGCTCTCTTTAGACTGCGCGAGAGGATGAGCAGAAGATTAGGTGGCTAGAGAAGCCCAGAGCCCCAGTGTTCTTAGGCCTACAAGAGCGTTTCCAAGGAAGGGTGCTGGCTAGCAACAGCTTTCAGTGCTGGCACTTTTCATCTCTGAGCAATTGCTGGACGTTTGCAATTTCTCACCTGAGCTCTCTTTAGACTGCGCGAGAGGATGAGCAGAAGATTAGGTGGCTAGAGAAGCCCAGAGCCCCACTGTTCTTAGGCCTACAAGAGCGTTTCCAAGGAAGGGTGCTGGCTAGCCACAGCTTTCAGTGCTGGCACTTTTCATCTCTGAGCAATTGCTCGATGTTTGCAATTTCTCAGCTCTTATCTACGAGACGGAGAGATAGTGACCGTGACGTTTGGTGGGTAGAGAAGCGCAAAGCCCCAGTGTTGCTGCGCCTGTGAAAGCGCTTCCAAGGAAGGGTGCTGGCTAGCAAGAGCTTTCAGTGCTGCCACTTTTCATCTCTGAGCAATTGCTCGACGTTTGCAATTTCTCCCCTGAGCTCTCTTTACACTGCGCGAGAGGATGAGCAGAAGATTAGGTGGCTAGAGAAGCCCAGAGCCCCAGTGTTCTTAGGCCTACAAGAGCGTTTCCAATGAAGGGTGCTGGCTAGCAACAGCTTTCAGTGCTGCCACTTTTCATCTCTGAGCAATTGCTCGACGTTTGCAATTTCTCAGCTCGTGTGTACGAGACGGAGAGATAGTGACTGTGACGTTTGGTGGCTAGAGAAGCCCAGAGCCCCAGTGTTCTTAGGGCTACAAAAGCGCTTCAAGGAAGGGTGCTGGCTAGCAACAGCTTTCAGTGCTGGCACTTTTCATCTCTGAGCAATTGCTCGACGTTTGCAATTTCTCAGCTGTGTCTACGAGACGGAGAGATAGTGACCGTGACGTTTGGTGGCTAGAGAAGCGCAAAGCCCCAGTGTTGCTGTGCCTGTGAAAGCGCTTCCAAGGAAGGGTGCTGGCTAGCAACAGCTTTCAGTGCTGGCACTTTTCATCTCTGAGCAATTGCTCGACGTTTGCAATTTCTCAGCTGTGTCTACGAGACGGAGAGATAGTGACCGTGATATTTGGTGGGTAGACAAGCGCAAAGCCCCAGTGTTGCTGTGCCTGTGAAAGCGCTTCCAAGGAAGGGTGCTGGCTAGCAACAGCTTTCAGTGCTGGCACTTTTCATCTCTGAGCAATTGCTGGACGTTTGCAATCTCTCACCTGAGCTCTCTTTAGAGTGCGCGAGAGGATGAGCAGAAGATTAGGTGGCTAGAGAAGCCCAGAGCCCCACTGTTCTTAGGGCTACAAGAGCGTTTCCAAGGAAGGGTGCTGGCTAGCAACAGCTTTCAGTGGTGGCACTTTTCATCTCTGAGCAATTGCTCGACGTTTGCAATTTCTCAGCTCGTGTCTACGACATGGAGAGATAGTGACCGTGACGTTTGGTGGGTAGAGAAGCGCAAAGCCCCAATGTTGCTGCGCCTGTGAAAGCGCTTCCAAGGAAGGGTGCTGGCTAGCCACAGCTTTCAGTGCTGGCACTTTTCATCTCTGAGCAATTGCTCGACGTTTGCAATCTCTCACCTGAGCTCTCTTTAGACTGCACGAGAGGATGAGCAGAAGATTAGGTGGCTAGAGAAGCCCAGAGCCCCAGTGTTCTTAGGGCTACAAGAGCGTTTCCAAGGAAGGGTGCTGGCTAGCAACAGCTTTCAGTGCTGGCACTTTTCATCTCTGAGCAATTGCTCGATGTTTACAATTTCTCAGCTCGTGTCTACGAGAAGGAAAGAGAATGACCGTGACGTTTGGTGGCTAGAGAAGCCCAGAGCCCCAGTGCTGCTGTGCCTGTGAAAGCGCTTCCAAGGAAGGGTGCTGGCTAGCAACAGCTTTCAGTGCTGGCGCTTTTCATCTCTGAGCAATTGCTCGATGTTTACAATTTCTCAGCTCGTGTCTACGAGAAGGAAAGAGAATGACCGTGACGTTTGGTGGGTAGAGAAGCGCAAAGCCCCAGTGTTGCTGCGCCTGTGAAAGCGCTTCCAAGGAAGGGTGCTGTCTAGACACAGCTTTCAGTGCTGGCCCTTTTCATCTCTGAACAATGGCTCGACGTTTGCAATTTCTCACCTGAGCTCTCTTTAGAGTGCGCGAGAGGATGAGCAGAAGATTAGGTGGCTAGAGAAGCCCAGAGCCCCAGTGTTCTTAGGCCAACAAAAGCGCTTCCAAGGAAGGGTGCTGTCTAGCTACAGCTTTCAGTGCTGGCACTTTTCATCTCTGAGCAATTGCTGGACGTTTGCAATCTCTCACCTGAGCTCTCTTTAGACTGCATGAGAGGATGAGCAGAAGAGTAGGTGGCTAGAGAAGCCCAGAGCCCCAGTGTTCTTAGGGCTACAAAAGCGCTTCAAGGAAGGGTGCTGGCTAGCAACAGCTTTCAGTGCTGGCACTTTTCATCTTTGAGCAATTGCTCGACGTTTGCAATTTCTCAGCTCGTGTGTACGAGACGGAGAGATAGTGACTGTGACGTTTGGTGGCTAGAGAAGCCCAGAGCCCCAGTGTTCTTAGGGCTACAAAAGCGCTTCAAGGAAGGGTGCTGGCTAGCAAGAGCTTTCAGTGCTGGCACTTTTCATCTCTGAGCAATTGCTTGACGTTTTGAATTTCTCAGCTCGTGTCTACGGGACGGAGAGATAGTGACCGTGATGTTTGGTGGGTAGAGAAGCACAAAGCCCCAGTGTTGCTGCGCCTGTGAAAGTGCTTCCAAGGAAGGGTGCTGTCTAGCCACAGATTTCAGTGCTGGCACTTTTCATCTCTGAGCAATTTGTGGACATTTGCAATTTCTCACCTGAGCTCTCTTTAGACTGCACGAGAGGATGAGCAGAAGATTAGGTGGCTAGAGAAGCCCAGAGCCCCAGTGTTCTTAGGCCTACAAGAGCGTTTCCAAGGAAGGGTGCTGGCTAGCAACAGCTTTCAGTGCTGGCACTTTTCATCTTTGAGCAATTGCTCGACGTTTGCAATTTCTCAGCTCGTGTGTACGAGACGGAGAGATAGTGACTGTGACGTTTGGTGGCTAGAGAAGCCCAGAGCCCCAGTGTTCTTAGGGCTACAAAAGCGCTTCAAGGAAGGGTGCTGGCTAGCAAGAGCTTTCAGTGCTGGCACTTTTCATCTCTGAGCAATTGCTCGACGTTTGCAATTTCTCAGCTCTTATCTACGAGACGGAGAGATAGTGACCGTGATGTTTGGTGGGTAGAGAAGCGCAAAGCCCCAGTGTTGCTGTGCCTGTGAAAGCGCTTCCAAGGAAGGGTGCTGGCTAGCAACAGCTTTCAGTGCTGGCACTTTTCATCTCTGAGCAATTGCTCGACGTTTGCAATTTCTCAGCTCTTATCTACGAGACGGAGAGATAGTGACCGTGACGTTTGGTGGGTAGAGAAGCGCAAAGCCCCAGTGTTGCTGCGCCTGTGAAAGCGCTTCCAAGGAAGGGTGCTAGCTAGCAACAGCTTTCAGTGCTGGCACTTTTCATCTCTGAGCAATTGCTCGACGTTTGCAATCTCTCACCTGAGCTCTCTTTAGAGTGCGCGAGAGGATGAGCAGAAGATTAGGTGGCTAGAGAAGCCCAGAGCCCCACTGTTCTTAGGGCTACAAGAGCGTTTCCAAGGAAGGGTGCTGGCTAGCAACAGCTTTCAGTGCTGGCACTTTTCATCTCTGAGCAATTGCTCGACGTTTGCAATTTCTCAGCTCGTGTCTACGACATGGAGAGATAGTGACCGTGACGTTTGGTGGGTAGAGAAGCGCAAAGCCCCAGTGTTGCTGCGCCTGTGAAAGCGCTTCCAAGGAAGGGTGCTGGCTAGCAACAGCTTTCAGTGCTGGCACTTTTCATCTCTGAGCAATTGCTCGACGTTTGCAATTTCTCAGCTGAGCTCTGTTTAGACTGCGCGAGAGGATGAGCAGAAGATTAGGTGGCTAGAGAAGCCCAGAGCCCCAGTGTTCTTAGGGCTACAAGAGCGTTTCCAAGGAAGGGTGCTGGCTAGCAACAGCTTTCAGTGCTGGCACTTTTCATCTCTGAGCAATTGCTCGACGTATGCAATTTCTCAGCTCGTGTCTACGAGATGGAGAGATAGTGACCGTGACGTTTGGTGGGTAGAGAAGCGCAAAGCCCCAGTGTTGCTGCGCCTGTGAAAGCGCTTCCAAGGAAGGGTGCTGGCTAGCCACAGCTTTCAGTGCTGGCACTTTTCATCTCTGAGCAATTGCTCGACGTTTGCAATTTCTCACCTGAGCTCTCTTTCGACTGCGCGAGAGGATGAGCAGAAGATTAGGTGGCTAGAGAAGCCCAGAGCCCCAGTGTTCTTAGGGCTACAAGAGCGTTTCCAAGGAAGAGTGCTGGCTAGCAACAGCTTTCAGTGCTGGCACTTTTCATCTCTGAGCAATTGCTCGATGTTTGCAATTTCTCAGCTCTTATCTACGAGACGGAGAGACAGTGACCGTGACGTTTGGTGGGTAGACAAGCGCAAAGCCCCAGTGTTGCTGCGCCTGTGAAAGCGCTTCCAAGGAAGGGTGCTGGCTAGCCACAGCTTTCAGTGCTGGCACTTTTCATCTCTGAGCAATTGCTCGACGTTTGCAATCTCTCAGCTGAGCTCTCTTTAGACTGCATGAGAGGATGAGCAGAAGATTAGGTGGCTAGAGAAGCCCAGAGCCCCAGTGTTCTTAGGGCTACAAGAGCGTTTCCAAGGAAGAGTGCTGGCTAGCAACAGCTTTCAGTGCTGGCACTTTTCATCTCTGAGCAATTGCTCGATGTTTGCAATCTCTCACCTGAGCTCTCTTTAGATTGCACGAGAGGATGAGCAGAAGATTAGGTGGCTAGAGAAGCCCAGAGCCCCACTGTTCTTAGGCCTACAAGAGCGTTTCCAAGGAAGGGTGCTGGCTAGCAACAGCTTTCAGTGCTGGCACTTTTCATCTCTGAGCAATTGCTCGATGTTTGCAATTTCTCAGCTCTTATCTACGAGATGGAGAGATAGTGACTGTGACGTTTGGTGGGTAGAGAAGCCCAGAGCCCTACTGTTCTTAGGCCTACAAAAGCGCTTCAAGGAAGGGTGCTGGCTAGCAACAGCTTTCAGTGCTGGCACTTTTCATCTCGAAGCAATTGCTCGACGTTTGCAATTTCTCAGCTCGTGTCTACGAGACGGAGAGATAGTGACCGTGACGTTTGGTGGCTAGAGAAGCGCAAAGCCCCAGTGTTGCTGCGCCAGTGAAAGCACTTCCAAGGAAGGGTGCTGGCTAGCAACAGCTTTCAGTGCTGGCACTTTTCATCTCGAAGCAATTGCTTAACGTTTTGAATTTCTCAGCTCGTGTCTACGGGACGGAGAGATAGTGATCGTGATGTTTGGTGGGTAGAGAAGCACAAAGCCCCAGTGTTGCTGCGCCTGTGAAAGTGCTTCCAAGGAAGGGTGCTGTCTAGCCACAGATTTCAGTGCTGGCACTTTTCATCTCTGAGCAATTTGTGGACATTTGCAATTTCTCACCTGAGCTCTCTTTAGACTGCATGAGAGGATGAGCAGAAGATTAGGTGGCTAGAGAAGCCCAGAGCCCCAGTGTTCTTAGGGCTACAAGAGCGTTTCCAAGGAAGGGTGCTGGCTAGCAAGAGCTTTCAGTGCTGGCACTTTTCATCTCTGAGCAATTGCTCGACATTTGCAATTTCTCAGCTCTTATCTACGAGACGGAGAGATAGTGACCGTGACGTTTGGTGGGTAGAGAAGCGCAAAGCCCCAGTGTTGCTGCGCCTGTGAAAGCGCTTCCAAGGAAGGGTGCTGGCTAGCAACAGCTTTCAGTGCTGGCACTTTTCATCTCTGAGCAATTGCTCGACGTTTGCAATCTCTCACCTGAGCTCTCTTTAGACTGCGCGAGAGGATGAGCAGAAGATTAGGTGGCTAGAGAAGCCCAGAGCCCCAGTGTTCTTAGGCCTACAAGAGCGTTTCCAAGGAAGGGTGCTGGCTAGCAAGAGCTTTCAGTGCTGGCACTTTTCATCTCTGAGCAATTGCTGGACGTTTGCAATCTCTCACCTGAGCTCTCTTTAGAGTGCGCGAGAGGATGAGCAGAAGATTAGGTGGCTAGAGAAGCCCAGAGCCCCAGTGTTCTTAGGCCTACAAGAGCGTTTCCAAGGAAGGGTGCTGGCTAGCAACAGCTTTCAGTGCTGCCACTTTTCATCTCTGAGCAATTGCTCGATGTTTGCAATTTCTCAGCTCTTATCTACGAGACGGAGAGATAGTGACTGTGACGTTTGGTGGCTAGAGAAGCCCAGAGCCCCAGTGTTCTTAGGGCTACAAAAGCGCTTCCAAGGAAGGGTGCTGGCTAGCAACAGCTTTCAGTGCTGGCACTTTTCATCTCTGAGCAATTGCTCGACGTTTGCAATTTCTCAGCTGTGTCTACGAGACGGAGAGATAGTGACTGTGACGTGTGGTGGGTAGAGAAGCGCAAAGCCCCAGTGTTGCTGTGCCTGTGAAAGCGCTTCCAAGGAAGGGTGCTGGCTAGCAACAGCTTTCAGTGCTGGCACTTTTCATCTCTGAGCAATTGCTCGACGTTTGCAATTTCTCACCTGAGCTCTCTTTAGAGTGCGCGAGAGGATGAGCAGAAGATTAGGTGGCTAGAGAAGCCCAGAGCCCCACTGTTCTTAGGGCTACAAGAGCGTTTCCAAGGAAGGGTGCTGGCTAGCAACAGCTTTCAGTGGTGGCACTTTTCATCTCTGAGCAATTGCTCGACGTTTGCAATTTCTCAGCTCGTGTCTACGACATGGAGAGATAGTGACCGTGACGTTTGGTGGGTAGAGAAGCGCAAAGCCCCAGTGTTGCTGCGCCTGTGAAAGCGCTTCCAAGGAAGGGTGCTGGCTAGCAAGAGCTTTCAGTGCTGGCACTTTTCATCTCTGAGCAATTGCTCGACGTTTGCAATTTCTCACCTGAGCTCTGTTTAGACTGCGCGAGAGGATGAGCAGAAGATTAGGTGGCTAGAGAAGCCCAGAGCCCCAGTGTTCTTAGGGCTACAAGAGCGTTTCCAAGGAAGGGTGCTGGCTAGCAACAGCTTTCAGTGCTGGCACTTTTCATCTCTGAGCAATTGCTCGACGTATGCAATTTCTCAGCTCGTGTCTACGAGATGGAGAGATAGTGACCGTGACGTTTGGTGGGTAGAGAAGCGCAAAGCCCCAGTGTTGCTGCGCCTGTGAAAGCGCTTCCAAGGAAGGGTGCTGGCTAGCCACAGCTTTCAGTGCTGGCACTTTTCATCTCTGAGCAATTGCTCGACGTTTGCAATTTCTCACCTGAGCTCTCTTTCGACTGCGCGAGAGGATGAGCAGAAGATTAGGTGGCTAGAGAAGCCCAGAGCCCCAGTGTTCTTAGGGCTACAAGAGCGTTTCCAAGGAAGGGTGCTGGCTAGCAACAGCTTTCAGTGCTAGCACTATTCATCTCTGAGCAATTGCTCGATGTTTGCAATTTCTCAGCTCTTATCTACGAGACGGAGAGACAGTGACCGTGACGTTTGGTGGGTAGACAAGCGCAAAGCCCCAGTGTTGCTGCGCCTGTGAAAGCGCTTCCAAGGAAGGGTGCTGGCTAGCCACAGCTTTCAGTGCTGGCACTTTTCATCTCTGAGCAATTGCTCGACGTTTGCAATCTCTCACCTGAGCTCTCTTTAGACTGCATGAGAGGATGAGCAGAAGATTAGGTGGCTAGAGAAGCCCAGAGCCCCAGTGTTCTTAGGGCTACAAGAGCGTTTCCAAGGAAGAGTGCTGGCTAGCAACAGCTTTCAGTGCTGGCACTTTTCATCTCTGAGCAATTGCTCGATGTTTGCAATCTCTCACCTGAGCTCTCTTTAGATTGCACGAGAGGATGAGCAGAAGATTAGGTGGCTAGAGAAGCCCAGAGCCCCAGTGTTCTTAGGCCTACAAGAGCGTTTCCAAGGAAGGGTGCTGGCTAGCAACAGCTTTCAGTGCTGGCACTTTTCATCTCTGAGCAATTGCTCGATGTTTGCAATTTCTCAGCTCTTATCTACGAGATGGAGAGATAGTGACTGTGACGTTTGGTGGGTAGAGAAGCCCAGAGCCCTACTGTTCTTAGGCCTACAAAAGCGCTTCAAGGAAGGGTGCTGGCTAGCAACAGCTTTCAGTGCTGGCACTTTTCATCTCGAAGCAATTGCTCGACGTTTGCAATTTCTCAGCTCGTGTCTACGAGACGGAGAGATAGTGACCGTGACGTTTGGTGGCTAGAGAAGCGCAAAGCCCCAGTGTTGCTGCGCCAGTGAAAGCACTTCCAAGGAAGGGTGCTGGCTAGCAACAGCTTTCAGTGCTGGCACTTTTCATCTCGAAGCAATTGCTTAACGTTTTGAATTTCTCAGCTCGTGTCTACGGGACGGAGAGATAGTGATCGTGATGTTTGGTGGGTAGAGAAGCACAAAGCCCCAGTGTTGCTGCGCCTGTGAAAGTGCTTCCAAGGAAGGGTGCTGTCTAGCCACAGATTTCAGTGCTGGCACTTTTCATCTCTGAGCAATTTGTGGACATTTGCAATTTCTCACCTGAGCTCTCTTTAGACTGCATGAGAGGATGAGCAGAAGATTAGGTGGCTAGAGAAGCCCAGAGCCCCAGTGTTCTTAGGGCTACAAGAGCGTTTCCAAGGAAGGGTGCTGGCTAGCAAGAGCTTTCAGTGCTGGCACTTTTCATCTCTGAGCAATTGCTTGACGTTTGCAATTTCTCAGCTCTTATCTACGAGACGGAGAGATAGTGACCGTGACGTTTGGTGGGTAGAGAAGCGCAAAGCCCCAGTGTTGCTGCGCCTGTGAAAGCGCTTCCAAGGAAGGGTGCTGGCTAGCAACAGCTTTCAGTGCTGGCACTTTTCATCTCTGAGCAATTGCTCGACGTTTGCAATCTCTCACCTGAGCTCTCTTTAGACTGCGCGAGAGGATGAGCAGAAGATTAGGTTGCTAGAGAAGCCCAGAGCCCCAGTGTTCTTAGGCCTACAAGAGCGTTTCCAAGGAAGGGTGCTGGCTAGCAAGAGCTTTCAGTGCTGGCACTTTTCATCTCTGAGCAATTGCTGGACGTTTGCAATCTCTCACCTGAGCTCTCTTTAGAGTGCGCGAGAGGATGAGCAGAAGATTAGGTGGCTAGAGAAGCCCAGAGCCCCACTGTTCTTAGGCCTACAAGAGCGTTTCCAAGGAAGGGTGCTGGCTAGCAACAGCTTTCAGTGCTGCCACTTTTCATCTCTGAGCAATTGCTCGATGTTTGCAATTTCTCAGCTCTTATCTACGAGACGGAGAGATAGTGACTGTGACGTTTGGTGGCTAGAGAAGCCCAGAGCCCCAGTGTTCTTAGGGCTACAAAAGCGCTTCCAAGGAAGGGTGCTGGCTAGCAACAGCTTTCAGTGCTGGCACTTTTCATCTCTGAGCAATTGCTCGACGTTTGCAATTTCTCAGCTGTGTCTACGAGACGGAGAGATAGTGACTGTGACGTGTGGTGGGTAGAGAAGCGCAAAGCCCCAGTGTTGCTGTGCCTGTGAAAGCGCTTCCAAGGAAGGGTGCTGGCTAGCAACAGCTTTCAGTGCTGGCACTTTTCATCTCTGAGCAATTGCTCGACGTTTGCAATTTCTCACCTGAGCTCTCTTTAGAGTGCGCGAGAGGATGAGCAGAAGATTAGGTGGCTAGAGAAGCCCAGAGCCCCACTGTTCTTAGGGCTACAAGAGCGTTTCCAAGGAAGGGTGCTGGCTAGCAACAGCTTTCAGTGGTGGCACTTTTCATCTCTGAGCAATTGCTCGACGTTTGCAATTTCTCAGCTCGTGTCTACGACATGGAGAGATAGTGACCGTGACGTTTGGTGGGTAGAGAAGCGCAAAGCCCCAGTGTTGCTGCGCCTGTGAAAGCGCTTCCAAGGAAGGGTGCTGGCTAGCAAGAGCTTTCAGTGCTGGCACTTTTCATCTCTGAGCAATTGCTCGACGTTTGCAATTTCTCACCTGAGCTCTGTTTAGACTGCGCGAGAGGATGAGCAGAAGATTAGGTGGCTAGAGAAGCCCAGAGCCCCAGTGTTCTTAGGGCTACAAGAGCGTTTCCAAGGAAGGGTGCTGGCTAGCAACAGCTTTCAGTGCTGGCACTTTTCATCTCTGAGCAATTGCTCGACGTATGCAATTTCTCAGCTCGTGTCTACGAGATGGAGAGATAGTGACCGTGACGTTTGGTGGGTAGAGAAGCGCAAAGCCCCAGTGTTGCTGCGCCTGTGAAAGCGCTTCCAAGGAAGGGTGCTGGCTAGCCACAGCTTTCAGTGCTGGCACTTTTCATCTCTGAGCAATTGCTCGACGTTTGCAATTTCTCACCTGAGCTCTCTTTCGACTGCGCGAGAGGATGAGCAGAAGATTAGGTGGCTAGAGAAGCCCAGAGCCCCAGTGTTCTTAGGGCTACAAGAGCGTTTCCAAGGAAGGGTGCTGGCTAGCAACAGCTTTCAGTGCTAGCACTATTCATCTCTGAGCAATTGCTCGATGTTTGCAATTTCTCAGCTCTTATCTACGAGACGGAGAGACAGTGACCGTGACGTTTGGTGGGTAGACAAGCGCAAAGCCCCAGTGTTGCTGCGCCTGTGAAAGCGCTTCCAAGGAAGGGTGCTGGCTAGCCACAGCTTTCAGTGCTGGCACTTTTCATCTCTGAGCAATTGCTCGACGTTTGCAATCTCTCACCTGAGCTCTCTTTAGACTGCATGAGAGGATGAGCAGAAGATTAGGTGGCTAGAGAAGCCCAGAGCCCCAGTGTTCTTAGGGCTACAAGAGCGTTTCCAAGGAAGAGTGCTGGCTAGCAACAGCTTTCAGTGCTGGCACTTTTCATCTCTGAGCAATTGCTCGATGTTTGCAATCTCTCACCTGAGCTCTCTTTAGATTGCACGAGAGGATGAGCAGAAGATTAGGTGGCTAGAGAAGCCCAGAGCCCCAGTGTTCTTAGGCCTACAAGAGCGTTTCCAAGGAAGGGTGCTGGCTAGCAACAGCTTTCAGTGCTGGCACTTTTCATCTCTGAGCAATTGCTCGATGTTTGCAATTTCTCAGCTCTTATCTACGAGACGGAGAGATAGTGACCGTGACGTTTGGTGGGTAGAGAAGCGCAAAGCCCCAGTGTTGCTGCGCCTGTGAAAGCGCTTCCAAGGAAGGGTGCTGGCTAGCAAGAGCTTTCAGTGCTGGCACTTTTCATCTCTGAGCAATTGCTCGACGTTTGCAATTTCTCACCTGAGCTCTCTTTAGAGTGCGCGAGAGGATGAGCAGAAGATTAGGTGGCTAGAGAAGCCCAGAGCCCCACTGTTCTTAGGGCTACAAGAGCGTTTCCAAGGAAGGGTGCTGGCTAGCAACAGCTTTCAGTGCTGGCACTTTTCATCTTTGAGCAATTGCTCGACGTTTGCAATTTCTCAGCTCGTGTGTACGAGACGGAGAGATAGTGACTGTGACGTTTGGTGGGTAGAGAAGCCCAGAGCCCCAGAGTTCTTAGGGCTACAAAAGCGCTTCAAGGAAGGGTGCTGGCTAGCAACAGCTTTCAGTGCTGGCACTTTTCATCTCGAAGCAATTTCTCGACGTTTGCAATTTCTCAGCTCGTGTCTACGAGACGGAGAGATAGTGACCGTGACGTTTGGTGGCTAGAGAAGCGCAAAGCCCCAGTTTTGCTGCGCCAGTGAAAGCACTTCCAAGGAAGGGTGCTGGCTAGCAACAGCTTTCAGTGCTGGCACTTTTCATCTCGAAGCAATTGCTTGACGTTTTGAATTTCTCAGCTCGTGTCTACGGGACGGAGAGATAGTGACCGTGATGTTTGGTGGGTAGAGAAGCACAAAGCCCCAGTGTTGCTGCGCCTGTGAAAGTGCTTCCAAGGAAGGGTGCTGTCTAGCCACAGATTTCAGTGCTGGCACTTTTCATCTCTGAGCAATTTGTGGACATTTGCAATTTCTCACCTGAGCTCTCTTTAGACTGCACGAGAGGATGAGCAGAAGATTAGGTGGCTAGAGAAGCCCAGAGCCCCAGTGTTCTTAGGGCTACAAGAGCGTTTCCAAGGAAGGGTGCTGGCTAGCAAGAGCTTTCAGTGCTGGCACTTTTCATCTCTGAGCAATTGCTCGACGTTTGCAATTTCTCAGCTCTTATCTACGAGACGGAGAGATAGTGACCGTGACGTTTGGTGGGTAGAGAAGCGCAAAGCCCCAGTGTTGCTGCGCCTGTGAAAGCGCTTCCAAGGAAGGGTGCTGGCTAGCAAGAGCTTTCAGTGCTGGCACTTTTCATCTCTGAGCAATTGCTCGACGTTTGCAATTTCTCACCTGAGCTCTCTTTACACTGCACGAGAGGATGAGCAGAAGATTAGGTGGCTAGAGAAGCCCAGAGCCCCACTGTTCTTAGGCCTACAAGAGCGTTTCCAAGGAAGGGTGCTGGCTAGCAACAGCTTTCAGTGCTGGCACTTTTCATCTTTGAGCAATTGCTCGACGTTTGCAATTTCTCAGCTCGTGTGTACGAGACGGAGAGATAGTGACTGTGACGTTTGGTGGCTAGAGAAGCCCAGAGCCCCAGTGTTCTTAGGGCTACAAAAGCGCTTCAAGGAAGGGTGCTGGCTAGCAACAGCTTTCAGTGCTGGCACTTTTCATCTCTGAGCAATTGCTCGACGTTTGCAATTTCTCAGCTGTGTCTACGAGACGGAGAGATAGTGACCGTGACGTTTGGTGGGTAGAGAAGCGCAAAGCCCCAGTGTTGCTGTGCCTGTGAAAGCGCTTCCAAGGAAGGGTGCTGGCTAGCAACAGCTTTCAGTGCTGGCACTTTTCATCTCTGAGCAATTGCTCGACGTTTGCAATTTCTCAGCTCTTATCTATGAGACGGAGAGATAGTGACCGTGACTTTTGGTGGGTAGAGAAGCGCAAAGCCCCAGTGTTGCTGCGCCTGTGAAAGCGCTTCCAAGGAAGGGTCATGGCTAGCAACAGCTTTCAGTGCTGGCACTTTTCATCTCTGAGCAATTGCTGGACGTTTGCAATCTCTCACCTGAGCTCTCTTTACACTGCACGAGAGGATGAGCAGAAGATTAGGTGGCTAGAGAAGCCCAGAGCCCCAGTGTTCTTAGGGCTACAAGAGCGTTTCCAAGGAAGGGTGCTGGCTAGCAACAGCTTTCAGTGGTGGCACTTTTCATCTCTGAGCAATTGCTCGATGTTTGCAATTTCTCAGCTCGTGTCTACGACATGGAGAGATAGTGACCGTGACGTTTGGTGGGTAGAGAAGCGCAAAGCCCCAGTGTTGCTGCGCCTGTGAAAGCGCTTCCAAGGAAGGGTGCTGGCTAGCCACAGCTTTCAGTGCTGGCACTTTTCATCTCTGAGCAATTGCTCGACGTTTGCAATCTCTCACCTGAGCTCTCTTTAGACTGCACGAGAGGATGAGCAGAAGATTAGACGGCTAGAGAAGCCCAGAGCCCCAGTGTTCTTAGGGCTACAAGAGCGTTTCCAAGGAAGGGTGCTGGCTAGCAACAGCTTTCAGTGCTGGCACTTTTCATCTCTGAGCAATTGCTCGATGTTTACAATTTCTCAGCTCGTGTCTACGAGAAGGAAAGAGAATGACCGTGACGTTTGGTGGCTAGAGAAGCCCAGAGCCCCAGTGCTGCTGTGCCTGTGAAAGCGCTTCCAAGGAAGGGTGCTGGCTAGCAACAGCTTTCAGTGCTGGCACTTTTCATCTCTGAGCAATGGCTCGACGTTTGCAATTTCTCACCTGAGCTCTCTTTAGAGTGCGCGAGAGGATGAGCTGAAGATTAGGTGGCTAGAGAAGCCCAGAGCCCCAGTGTTCTTAGGCCTACAAAAGCGCTTCCAAGGAAGGGTGCTGTCTAGCTACAGCTTTCAGTGCTGGCACTTTTCATCTCTGAGCAATTGCTGGACGTTTGCAATCTCTCACCTGAGCTCTCTTTAGACTGCATGAGAGGATGAGCAGAAGATTAGGTGGCTAGAGAAGCCCAGAGCCCCAGTGTTCTTAGGCCTACAAGAGCGTTTCCAAGGAAGGGTGAAGCTAGCAACAGCTTTCAGTGCTAGCACTTTTCATCTCTGAGCAATTGCTCGATGTCTGCAATTTCTCAGCTCTTATCTACGAGACGGAGAGATAGTGACCGTGATGTTTGGTGGGTAGAGAAGCGCAAAGCCCCAGTGTTGCTGCGCCTGTGAAAGCGCTTCCAAGGAAGGGTGCTGGCTAGCAACAGCTTTCAGTGCTGGCACTTTTCATCTCTGAGCAATTGCTGGACGTTTGCAATCTCTCACCTGAGCTCTCTTTAGACTGCATGAGAGGATGAGCAGAAGATTAGGTGGCTAGAGAAGCCCAGAGCCCCACTGTTCTTAGGGCTACAAGAGCGTTTCCAAGGAAGGGTGCTGGCTAGCAACAGCTTTCAGTGCTAGCACTATTCATCTCTGAGCAATTGCTCGATGTTTGCAATTTCTCAGCTCTTATCTACGAGACGGAGAGACAGTGACCGTGACGTTTGGTGGGTAGAGAAGCGCAAAGCCCCAGTGTTGCTGTGCCTGTGAAAGCGCTTCCAAGGAAGGGTGCTGGCTAGCCACAGCTTTCAGTGCTGGCACTTTTCATCTCTGAGCAATTGCTCGACGTTTGCAATCTCTCACCTGAGCTCTCTTTAGACTGCATGAGAGGATGAGCAGAAGATTAGGTGGCTAGAGAAGCCCAGAGCCCCAGTGTTCTTAGGCCTACAAGAGCGTTTCCAAGGAAGAGTGCTGGCTAGCAACAGCTTTCAGTGCTGGCACTTTTCATCTCTGAGCAATTGCTCGATGTTTGCAATCTCTCACCTGAGCTCTCTTTAGACTGCGCGAGAGGATGAGCAGAAGATTAGGTGGCTAGAGAAGCCCAGAGCCCCAGTGTTCTTAGGGCTACAAGAGCGTTTCCAAGGAAGGGTGCTGGCTAGCAACAGCTTTCAGTGCTGGCACTTTTCATCTCTGAGCAATTGCTCGATGTTTGCAATTTCTCAGCTCTTATCTACGAGACGGAGAGATAGTGACCGTGACGTTTGGTGGGTAGAGAAGCGCAAAGCCCCAGTGTTGCTGCGCCTGTGAAAGCGCTTCCAAGGAAGGGTGCTGGCTAGCAAGAGCTTTCAGTGCTGGCACTTTTCATCTCTGAGCAATTGCTCGACGTTTGCAATTTCTCAACTGAGCTCTCTTTAGACTGCACGAGAGGATGAGCAGAAGATTAGGTGGCTAGAGAAGCCCAGAGCCCCACTGTTCTTAGGGCTACAAGAGCGTTTCCAAGGAAGGGTGCTGGCTAGCAACAGCTTTCAGTGCTGGCACTTTTCATCTTTGAGCAATTGCTCGACGTTTGCAATTTCTCAGCTCGTGTGTACGAGACGGAGAGATAGTGACTGTGACGTTTGGTGGGTAGAGAAGCCCAGAGCCCCAGTGTTCTTAGGCCTACAAAAGCGCTTCAAGGAAGGGTGCTGGCTAGCAACAGCTTTCAGTGCTGGCACTTTTCATCTCGAAGCAATTGCTCGACGTTTGCAATTTCTCAGCTCGTGTCTACGAGACGGAGAGATAGTGACCGTGACGTTTGGTGGGTAGACAAGCGCAAAGCCCCAGTGTTGCTGCGCCAGTGAAAGCACTTCCAAGGAAGGGTGCTGGCTAGCAACAGCTTTCAGTGCTGGCACTTTTCATCTCGAAGCAATTGCTTGACGTTTTGAATTTCTCAGCTCGTGTCTACGGGACGGAGAGATAGTGACCGTGACGTTTGGTGGGTAGAGAAGCACAAAGCCCCACTGTTGCTGCGCCTGTGAAAGTGCTTCCAAGGAAGGGTGCTGTCTAGCCACAGCTTTCAGTGCTGGCACTTTTCATCTCTGAGCAATTTGTGGACATTTGCAATTTCTCACCTGAGCTCTCTTTAGACTGCACGAGAGGATGAGCAGAAGATTAGGTGGCTAGAGAAGCCCAGAGCCCCACTGTTCTTAGGGCTACAAGAGCGCTTCCAAGGAAGGGTGCTGGCTAGCAAGAGCTTTCAGTGCTGGCACTTTTCATCTCTGAGCAATTGCTCGACGTTTACAATTTCTCAGCTCTTATCTACGAGACGGAGAGATAGTGACCGTGACGTTTGGTGGGTAGAGAAGCGGAAAGCCCCAGTGTTGCTGCGCCTGTGAAAGCGCTTCCAAGGAAGGGTGCTGGCTAGCAACAGCTTTCAGTGCTGGCACTTTTCATCTCTGAGCAATTGCTGGACGTTTGCAATCTCTCACCTGAGCTCTCTTTAGACTGCGCGAGAGGATGAGCAGAAGATTAGGTGGCTAGAGAAGCCCAGAGCCCCAGTGTTCTTAGGCCTACAAGAGCGTTTCCAAGGAAGGGTGCTGGCTAGCAACAGCTTTCAGTGCTGGCACTTTTCATCTCTGAGCAATTGCTCGACGTTTGCAATCTCTCACCTGAGCTCTCTTTAGACTGCGCGAGAGGATGAGCAGAAGATTAGGTGGGTAGAGAAGCGCAAAGCCCCAGTGTTCTTAGGGCTAAAAGAGCGTTTCCAATGAAGGGTGCTGGCTAGCAACAGCTTTCAGTGCTGGCACTTTTCATCTCTGAGAAAATGCTCGACGTATGCAATTTCTCAGCTCGTGTCTACGAGAAGGAAAGAGAATGACCGTGATGTTTGGTGGCTAGAGAAGCGCAAAGCCCCAGTGTTGCTGCGCCTGTGAAAGCGCTTCCAAGGAAGGGTGCTGGCTAGCAACAGCTTTCAGTGCTGGCACTTTTCATCTCTGAGCAATTGCTGGACGTTTGCAATCTCTCACCTGAGCTCTCTTTAGACTGCACGAGAGGATGAGCAGAAGATTAGGTGGCTAGAGAAGCCCAGAGCCCCACTGTTCTTAGGGCTACAAGAGCGTTTCCAAGGAAGGGTGCTGGCTAGCAACAGCTTTCAGTGCTAGCACTATTCATCTCTGAGCAATTGCTCGATGTTTGCAATTTCTCAGCTCTTATCTACGAGACGGAGAGACAGTGACCGTGACGTTTGGTGGGTAGAGAAGCGCAAAGCCCCAGTGTTGCTGCGCCTGTGAAAGCGCTTCCAAGGAAGGGTGCTGGCTAGCCACAGCTTTCAGTGCTGGCACTTTTCATCTCTGAGCAATTGCTCGACGTTTGCAATCTCTCACCTGAGCTCTCTTTAGACTGCATGAGAGGATGAGCAGAAGATTAGGTGGCTAGAGAAGCCCAGAGCCCCAGTGTTCTTAGGCCTACAAGAGCGTTTCCAAGGAAGAGTGCTGGCTAGCAACAGCTTTCAGTGCTGGCACTTTTCATCTCTGAGCAATTGCTCGATGTTTGCAATCTCTCACCTGAGCTCTCTTTAGACTGCACGAGAGGATGAGCAGAAGATTAGGTGGCTAGAGAAGCCCAGAGCCCCACTGTTCTTAGGGCTACAAGAGCGTTTCCAAGGAAGGGTGCTGGCTAGCAACAGCTTTCAGTGCTGGCACTTTTCATCTCTGAGCAATTGCTCGTTGTTTGCAATTTCTCAGCTCTTATCTACGAGACGGAGAGATAGTGACCGTGACGTTTGGTGGGTAGAGAAGCGCAAAGCCCCAGTGTTGCTGCGCCTGTGAAAGCGCTTCCAAGGAAGGGTGCTGGCTAGCAAGAGCTTTCAGTGCTGGCACTTTTCATCTCTGAGCAATTGCTCGACGTTTGCAATTTCTCACCTGAGCTCTCTTTAGACTGCACGAGAGGATGAGCAGAAGATTAGGTGGCTAGAGAAGCCCAGAGCCCCACTGTTCTTAGGGCTACAAGAGCGTTTCCAAGGAAGGGTGCTGGCTAGCAACAGCTTTCAGTGCTGGCACTTTTCATCTTTGAGCAATTGCTCGACGTTTGCAATTTCTCAGCTCGTGTGTACGAGACGGAGAGATAGTGACTGTGACGTTTGGTGGGTAGAGAAGCCCAGAGCCCCACTGTTCTTAGGGCTACAAAAGCGCTTCAAGGAAGGGTGCTGGCTAGCAACAGCTTTCAGTGCTGGCACTTTTCATCTCGAAGCAATTGCTCGACGTTTGCAATTTCTCAGCTCGTGTCTACGAGACGGAGAGATAGTGACCGTGACGTTTGGTGGGTAGACAAGCGCAAAGCCCCAGTGTTGCTGCGCCAGTGAAAGCACTTCCAAGGAAGGGTGCTGGCTAGCAACAGCTTTCAGTGCTGGCACTTTTCATCTCGAAGCAATTGCTTGACGTTTTGAATTTCTCAGCTCGTGTCTACGGGACGGAGAGATAGTGACCGTGATGTTTGGTGGGTAGAGAAGCACAAAGCCCCAGTGTTGCTGCGCCTGTGAAAGCGCTTCCAAGGAAGGGTGCTGGCTAGCCACAGCTTTCAGTGCTGGCACTTTTCATCTCTGAGCAATTTGTGGACATTTGCAATTTCTCACCTGAGCTCTCTTTAGACTGCACGAGAGGATGAGCAGAAGATTAGGTGGCTAGAGAAGCCCAGAGCCCCACTGTTCTTAGGGCTACAAGAGCGTTTCCAAGGAAGGGTGCTGGCTAGCAAGAGCTTTCAGTGCTGGCACTTTTCATCTCTGAGCAATTGCTCGACGTTTGCAATTTCTCAGCTCGTGTGTACGAGACGGAGAGATAGTGACCGTGACGTTTGGTGGGTAGAGAAGAACAAAGCCCCAGTGTTGCTGCGCCTGTGAAAGCGCTTCCAAGGAAGGGTGCTGGCTAGCCACAGCTTTCAGTGCTGGCACTTTTCATCTCTGAGCAATTGCTGGACGTTTGCAATTTCTCACCTGAGCTCTCTTTAGACTGCACGAGAGGACGAGCAGAAGATTAGGTGGCTAGAGAAGCGCAAAGCCCCAGTGTTGCTGCGCCTGTGAAAGCGCTTCCAAGGAAGGGTGCTGGCTAGCAACAGCTTTCAGTGCTGGCACTTTTCATCTCTGAGCAATTGCTGGACGTTTGCAATTTCTCAGCTCGTGTGTACGAGATGGAGAGATAGTGATCGTGACGTTTGGTGGCTAGAGAAGAGCAAAGCCCCAGTGTTGCTGCGCCTGTGAAAGCGCTTCCAAGGAAGGGTGCTGGCTAGCAACAGCTTTCAGTGCTGGCACTTTTCATCTCTGAGCAATTGCTCGACGTTTGCAATTTCTCACCTGAGCTCTCTTTAGACTGCGCGAGAGGATGAGCAGAAGATTAGGTGGCTAGAGAAGCCCAGAGCCCCACTGTTCTTAGGGCTACAAAAGCGCTTCAAGGAAGGGTGCTGGCTAGCAACAGCTTTCAGTGCTGGCACTTTTCATCTTGAAGCAATTGCTCGACATTTGCAATTTCTCAGCTCGTGTGTACGAGACGGAGAGATAGTGACCGTGACGTTTGGTGGGTAGAGAAGCGCAAAGCCCCAGTGTTGCTGTGCCTGTGAAAGCGCTTCCAAGGAAGGGTGCTGGCTAGCAAGAGCTTTCAGTGCTGGCACTTTTCATCTTTGAGCAATTGCTCGACATTTGCAATTTCTCAGCTCTTGTCTACGAGACGGAGAGATAGTAACCGTGACGTTTGGTGGGTAGAGAAGCGCAAAGCCCCAGTGTTGCTGCGCCTGTGAAAGCGCTTCCAAGGAAGGGTGCTGGCTAGCAACAGCTTTCAGTGCTGGCACTTTTCATCTCTGAGCAATTGCTGGACGTTTGCAATTTCTCACCTGAGCTCTCTTTAGAGTGCGCGAGAGGATGAGCAGAAGATTAGGTGGCTAGAGAAGCCCAGAGCCCCAGTGTTCTTAGGCCTACAAGAGCGTTTCCAATGAAGGGTGCTGGCTAGCAAGAGCTTTCAGTGCTGGCACTTTTCATCTCTGAGCAATTGCTCAACGTTTGCAATTTCTCAGCTCTTATCTATGAGACGGAGAGATAGTGACCGTGACGTTTGGTGGGTAGAGAAGCGCAAAGCCCCAGTGTTGCTGCGCCTGTGAAAGCGCTTCCAAGGAAGGGTGCTGGCTAGCCACAGCTTTCAGTGCTGGCACTTTTCATCTCTGAGCAATTGCTCGACGTTTGCAATTTCTCACCTGAGCTCTCTTTAGACTGCGCGAGAGGATGAGCAGAAGATTAGGTGGCTAGAGAAGCCCAGAGCCCCACTGTTCTTAGGCCTACAAAAGCGCTTCAAGGAAGGGTGCTGGCTAGCAACAGCTTTCAGTGCTGGCACTTTTCATCTCTGAGCAATTGCTCGATGTTTACAATTTGTCAGCTCGTGTCTACGAGAAGGAAAGAGAATGACCGTGATGTTTGGTGGGTAGAGAAGCGCAAAGCCCCAGTGTTGCTGCGCCTGTGAAAGCACTTCCAAGGAAGGGTGCTGGCTAGCAAC
Source organism: Sarcoramphus papa (assembly GCA_037962945.1). NCBI lineage: Eukaryota > Metazoa > Chordata > Aves > Accipitriformes > Cathartidae > Sarcoramphus > Sarcoramphus papa. The sequence continues at coordinate 99,043,001 of CM075586.1, forward strand.
AGCTTTCAGTGCTGGCACTTTTCATCTCTGAGCAATTGCTCGACGTTTGCAATTTCTCACCTGAGCTCTCTTTCGACTGCGCGAGAGGATGAGCAGAAGATTAGGTGGCTAGAGAAGCCCAGAGCCCCAGTGTTCTTAGGCCTACAAAAGCGCTTCCAAGGAAGGGTGCTGGCTAGCAACAGCTTTCAGTGCTGGCACTTTTCATCTCTGAGCAATTGCTCGATGTTTACAATTTCTCAGCTCGTGTCTACGAGAAGGAAAGAGAATGACCGTGACGTTTGGTGGGTAGAGAAGCGCAAAGCCCCATTGTTGCTGCGCCTGTGAAAGCACTTCCAAGGAAGGGTGCTGGCTAGCAACAGCTTTCAGTGCTGGCACTTTTCATCTCTGAGCAATTGCTCGATGTTTAAAATTTCTCAGCTCGTGTCTACGAGAAGCAAAGAGAATGACCGTGACGTTTGGTGGCTAGAGAAGGGCAAAGCCCCAGTGTTGCTGCGCCTGTGAAAGCGCTTCCAAGGAAGGGTGCTGGCTAGCAACAGCTTTCAGTGCTGGCACTTTTCATCTCTGAGCAATTGCTGGACGTTTGCAATTTCTCACCTGAGCTCTCTTTAGACTGCGCGAGAGGATGAGCAGAAGATTAGGTGGCTAGAGAAGCCCAGAGCCCCAGTGTTCTTAGGGCTGCAAGAGCGCTTCCAAGGAAGGGTGCTGGCTAGCAACAGCTTTCAGTGCTGGCACTTTTCATCTCTGAGCAATTGCTCAACGTTTGCAATTTCTCAGTTCTTATCTATGAGACGGAGAGATAGTGACCGTGACGTTTGGTGGCTAGAGAAGTGCAAAGCCCCAGTGTTGCTGTGCCTGTGAAAGCGCTTCCAAGGAAGGGTGCTGGCTAGCCACAGCTTTCAGTGCTGGCACTTTTCATCTCTGAGCAATTGCTCGACGTTTGCAATTTCTCACCTGAGCTCTCTTTAGACTGCGCGAGAGGATGAGCAGAAGATTAGGTGGCTAGAGAAGGCCAGAGCCCCAGTGTTCTTAGGCCTACAAGAGCATTTCCAAGGAAGGGTGCTGGCTAGCAACAGCTTTCAGTGCTGGCACTTTTCATCTCTGAGCAATTGCTCGATGTTTACAATTTCTCAGCTCGTGTCTACGAGAAGGAAAGAGAATGACCGTGATGTTTGGTGGGTAGAGAAGCGCAAAGCCCCAGTGTTGCTGCGCCTGTGAAAGCACTTCCAAGGAAGGGTGCTGGCTAGCAAGAGCTTTCAGTGCTGGCACTTTTCATCTCTGAGCAATTGCTCGACGTTTGCAATTTCTCACCTGAGCTCTCTTTCGACTGCGCGAGAGGATGAGCAGAAGATTAGGTGGCTAGAGAAGCCCAGAGCCCCAGTGTTCTTAGGCCTACAAAAGCGCTTCAAGGAAGGGTGCTGTCTAGCTACAGCTTTCAGTGCTGGCACTTTTCATCTTTGAGCAATTGCTCGACGTTTGCAATTTCTCAGCTCGTGTGTACGAGACGGAGAGATAGTGACTGTGACGTTTGGTGGCTAGAGAAGCCCAGAGCCCCAGTGTTCTTAGGGCTACAAAAGCGCTTCAAGGAAGGGTGCTGGCTAGCAACAGCTTTCAGTGCTGGCACTTTTCATCTCTGAGCAATTGCTGGACGTTTGCAATCTCTCACCTGAGCTCTCTTTAGACTGCACGAGAGGATGAGCAGAAGATTAGGTGGCTAGAGAAGCCCAGAGCCCCACTGTTCTTAGGGCTACAAGAGCGTTTCCAAGGAAGGGTGCTGGCTAGCAACAGCTTTCAGTGCTGGCACTTTTCATCTCTGAGCAATTGCTCGACGTTTGCAATTTCTCAGCTCGTGTCTACGAGATGGAGAGATAGTGACCGTGACGTTTGGTGGGTAGAGAAGCGCAAAGCCCCAGTGTTGCTGCGCCTGTGAAAGCGCTTCCAAGGAAGGGTGCTGGCTAGCAACAGCTTTCAGTGCTGGCACTTTTCATCTCTGAGCAATTGCTGGACGTTTGCAATCTCTCACCTGAGCTCTCTTTAGACTGCACGAGAGGATGAGCAGAAGATTAGGTGGCTAGAGAAGCCCAGAGCCCCACTGTTCTTAGGCCTACAAGAGCGTTTCCAAGGAAGGGTGCTGGCTAGCAACAGCTTTCAGTGCTAGCACTTTTCATCTCTGAGCAATTGCTCGATGTTTGCAATTTCTCAGCTCTTATCTACGAGACGGAGAGACAGTGACCGTGACGTTTGGTGGGTAGAGAAGCGCAAAGCCCCAGTGTTGCTGTGCCTGTGAAAGCGCTTCCAAGGAAGGGTGCTGGCTAGCCACAGCTTTCAGTGCTGGCACTTTTCATCTCTGAGCAATTGCTCGACGTTTGCAATCTCTCACCTGAGCTCTCTTTAGACTGCATGAGAGGATGAGCAGAAGATTAGGTGGCTAGAGAAGCCCAGAGCCCCAGTGTTCTTAGGCCTACAAGAGCGTTTCCAAGGAAGAGTGCTGGCTAGCAACAGCTTTGAGTGCTGGCACTTTTCATCTCTGAGCAATTGCTCGATGTTTGCAATCTCTCACCTGAGCTCTCTTTAGACTGCGCGAGAGGATGAGCAGAAGATTAGGTGGCTAGAGAAGCCCAGAGCCCCAGTGTTCTTAGGGCTACAAGAGCGTTTCCAAGGAAGGGTGCTGGCTAGCAACAGCTTTCAGTGCTGGCACTTTTCATCTCTGAGCAATTGCTCGATGTTTGCAATTTCTCAGCTCTTATCTACGAGACGGAGAGATAGTGACCGTGACGTTTGGTGGGTAGAGAAGCGCAAAGCCCCAGTGTTGCTGCGCCTGTGAAAGCGCTTCCAAGGAAGGGTGCTGGCTAGCAAGAGCTTTCAGTGCTGGCACTTTTCATCTCTGAGCAATTGCTCGACGTTTGCAATTTCTCAACTGAGCTCTCTTTAGACTGCACGAGAGGATGAGCAGAAGATTAGGTGGCTAGAGAAGCCCAGAGCCCCACTGTTCTTAGGGCTACAAGAGCGTTTCCAAGGAAGGGTGCTGGCTAGCAACAGCTTTCAGTGCTGGCACTTTTCATCTTTGAGCAATTGCTCGACGTTTGCAATTTCTCAGCTCGTGTGTACGAGACGGAGAGATAGTGACTGTGACGTTTGGTGGGTAGAGAAGCCCAGAGCCCCACTGTTCTTAGGCCTACAAAAGCGCTTCAAGGAAGGGTGCTGGCTAGCAACAGCTTTCAGTGCTGGCACTTTTCATCTCGAAGCAATTGCTCGACGTTTGCAATTTCTCAGCTCGTGTCTACGAGACGGAGAGATAGTGACCGTGACGTTTGGTGGCTAGAGAAGCGCAAAGCCCCAGTGTTGCTGCGCCAGTGAAAGCACTTCCAAGGAAGGGTGCTGGCTAGCAACAGCTTTCAGTGCTGGCACTTTTCATCTCGAAGCAATTGCTTGACGTTTTGAATTTCTCAGCTCGTGTCTACGGGACGGAGAGATAGTGACCGTGATGTTTGGTGGGTAGAGAAGCACAAAGCCCCAGTGTTGCTGTGCCTGTGAAAGTGCTTCCAAGGAAGGGTGCTGTCTAGCCACAGCTTTCAGTGCTGGCACTTTTCATCTCTGAGCAATTTGTGGACATTTGCAATTTCTCACCTGAGCTCTCTTTAGACTGCACGAGAGGATGAGCAGAAGATTAGGTGGCTAGAGAAGCCCAGAGCCCCACTGTTCTTAGGGCTACAAGAGCGCTTCCAAGGAAGGGTGCTGGCTAGCAAGAGCTTTCAGTGCTGGCACTTTTCATCTCTGAGCAATTGCTCGACGTTTGCAATTTCTCAGCTCTTATCTACGAGACGGAGAGATAGTGACCGTGACGTTTGGTGGGTAGAGAAGCGGAAAGCCCCAGTGTTGCTGCGCCTGTGAAAGCGCTTCCAAGGAAGGGTGCTGGCTAGCAACAGCTTTCAGTGCTGGCACTTTTCATCTCTGAGCAATTGCTGGACGTTTGCAATCTCTCACCTGAGCTCTCTTTAGACTGCGCGAGAGGATGAGCAGAAGATTAGGTGGCTAGAGAAGCCCAGAGCCCCAGTGTTCTTAGGCCTACAAGAGCGTTTCCAAGGAAGGGTGCTGGCTAGCAACAGCTTTCAGTGCTGGCACTTTTCATCTCTGAGCAATTGCTGGACGTTTGCAATCTCTCACCTGAGCTCTCTTTAGACTGCACGAGAGGATGAGCAGAAGATTAGGTGGCTAGAGAAGCCCAGAGCCCCAGTGTTCTTAGGGCTACAAGAGCGTTTCCAAGGAAGGGTGCTGGCTAGCAACAGCTTTCAGTGCTGCCACTTTTCATCTCTGAGCAATTGCTCGACGTTTGCAATTTCTCAGCTCTTATCTACGAGACGGAGAGATAGTGACCGTGACGTTTGGTAGGTAGAGAAGCGCAAAGCCCCAGTGTTGCTGCGCCTGTGAAAGCGCTTCCAAGGAAGGGTGCTGGCTAGCAAGAGCTTTCAGTGCTGGCACTTTTCATCTCTGAGCAATTGCTCGACGTTTGCAATTTCTCACCTGAGCTCTCTTTACACTGCACGAGAGGATGAGCAGAAGATTAGGTGGCTAGAGAAGCCCAGAGCCCCACTGTTCTTAGGCCTACAAGAGCGTTTCCAAGGAAGGGTGCTGGCTAGCAACAGCTTTCAGTGCTGGCACTTTTCATCTTTGAGCAATTGCTCGACGTTTGCAATTTCTCAGCTCGTGTGTACGAGACGGAGAGATAGTGACTGTGACGTTTGGTGGCTAGAGAAGCCCAGAGCCCCAGTGTTCTTAGGGCTACAAAAGCGCTTCAAGGAAGGGTGCTGGCTAGCAACAGCTTTCAGTGCTGGCACTTTTCATCTCTGAGCAATTGCTCGACGTTTGCAATTTCTCAGCTGTGTCTACGAGACGGAGAGATAGTGACCGTGACGTTTGGTGGGTAGAGAAGCGCAAAGCCCCAGTGTTGCTGTGCCTGTGAAAGCACTTCCAAGGAAGGGTGCTGGCTAGCAACAGCTTTCAGTGCTGGCACTTTTCATCTCTGAGCAATTGCTCGACGTTTGCAATTTCTCAGCTGTGTCTACGAGACGGAGAGATAGTGACCGTGATGTTTGGTGGGTAGACAAGCGCAAAGCCCCAGTGTTGCTGTGCCTGTGAAAGCGCTTCCAAGGAAGGGTGCTGGCTAGCAACAGCTTTCAGTGCTGGCACTTTTCATCTCTGAGCAATTGCTCGACGTTTGCAATTTCTCAGCTCTTATCTACGAGACGGAGAGATAGTGACCGTGACGTTTGGTGGGTAGAGAAGCGCAAAGCCCCAGTGTTGCTGCGCCTGTGAAAGCGCTTCCAAGGAAGGGTGCTGGCTAGCAACAGCTTTCAGTGCTGGCACTTTTCATCTCTGAGCAATTGCTGGACGTTTGCAATCTCTCACCTGAGCTCTCTTTAGAGTGCGCGAGAGGATGAGCAGAAGATTAGGTGGCTAGAGAAGCCCAGAGCCCCACTGTTCTTAGGGCTACAAGAGCGTTTCCAAGGAAGGGTGCTGGCTAGCAACAGCTTTCAGTGCTGGCACTTTTCATCTCTGAGCAATTGCTCGACGTTTGCAATTTCTCAGCTCGTGTCTACGACATGGAGAGATAGTGACCGTGACGTTTGGTGGGTAGAGAAGCGCAAAGCCCCAGTGTTGCTGCGCCTGTGAAAGCGCTTCCAAGGAAGGGTGCTGGCTAGCAACAGCTTTCAGTGCTGGCACTTTTCATCTCTGAGCAATTGCTCGACGTTTGCAATCTCTCACCTGAGCTCTCTTTAGACTGCACGAGAGGATGAGCAGAAGATTACGTGGCTAGAGAAGCCCAGAGCCCCAGTGTTCTTAGGGCTACAAGAGCGTTTCTAAGGAAGGGTGCTGGCTAGCAACAGCTTTCAGTGCTGGCACTTTTCATCTCTGAGCAATTGCTCGATGTTTACAATTTCTCAGCTCGTGTCTACGAGAAGGAAAGAGAATGACCGTGACGTTTGGTGGGTACAGAAGCCCAGAGCCCCAGTGCTGCTGTGCCTGTGAAAGCGCTTCCAAGGAAGGGTGCTGGCTAGCAACAGCTTTCAGTGCTGGCGCTTTTCATCTCTGAGCAATTGCTCGATGTTTACAATTTCTCAGCTCGTGTCTACGAGAAGGAAAGAGAATGACCGTGACGTTTGGTGGGTAGAGAAGCGCAAAGCCCCAGTGTTGCTGCGCCTGTGAAAGCGCTTCCAAGGAAGGGTGCTGTCTAGACACAGCTTTCAGTGCTGGCACTTTTCATCTCTGAGCAATGGCTCGACGTTTGCAATTTCTCACCTGAGCTCTCTTTAGAGTGCGCGAGAGGATGAGCAGAAGATTAGGTGGCTAGAGAAGCCCAGAGCCCCAGTGTTCTTAGGCCTACAAAAGCGCTTCCAAGGAAGGGTGCTGTCTAGCTACAGCTTTCAGTGCTGGCACTTTTCATCTCTGAGCAATTGCTGGACGTTTGCAATCTCTCACCTGAGCTCTCTTTAGACTGCATGAGAGGATGAGCAGAAGAGTAAGTGGCTAGAGAAGCCCAGAGCCCCAGTGTTCTTAGGCCTACAAGAGCGTTTCCAAGGAAGGGTGAAGCTAGCAACAGCTTTCAGTGCTAGCACTTTTCATCTCTGAGCAATTGCTCGATGTCTGCAATTTCTCAGCTCTTATCTACGAGACGGAGAGATAGTGACCGTGATGTTTGGTGGCTAGAGAAGCGCAAAGCCCCAGTGTTGCTGCGCCTGTGAAAGCGCTTCCAAGGAAGGGTGCTGGCTAGCAAGAGCTTTCAGTGCTGGCACTTTTCATCTCTGAGCAATTGCTCGACCTTTGCAATTTCTCACCTGAGCTCTCTTTAGACTGCGCGAGAGGATGAGCAGAAGATTAGGTGGCTAGAGAAGCCCAGAGCCCCAGTGTTCTTAGGGCTACAAGAGCGTTTCCAATGAAGGGTGCTGGCTAGCAACAGCTTTCAGTGCTGGCACTTTTCATCTCTGAGCAATTGCTGGACGTTTGCAATCTCTCACCTGAGCTCTCTTTAGACTGCGCGAGAGGATGAGCAGAAGATTAGGTGGCTAGAGAAGCCCAGAGCCCCAGTGTTCTTAGGCCTACAAGAGCGTTTCCAAGGAAGGGTGCTGGCTAGCAACAGCTTTCAGTGCTGGCACTTTTCATCTCTGAGCAATTGCTGGACGTTTGCAATCTCTCACCTGAGCTCTCTTTAGACTGCACGAGAGGATGAGCAGAAGATTAGGTGGCTAGAGAAGCCCAGAGCCCCAGTGTTCTTAGGGCTACAAGAGCGTTTCCAAGGAAGGGTGCTGGCTAGCAACAGCTTTCAGTGCTGCCACTTTTCATCTCTGAGCAATTGCTCGACGTTTGCAATTTCTCAGCTCTTATCTACGAGACGGAGAGATAGTGACCGTGACGTTTGGTAGGTAGAGAAGCGCAAAGCCCCAGTGTTGCTGCGCCTGTGAAAGCGCTTCCAAGGAAGGGTGCTGGCTAGCAAGAGCTTTCAGTGCTGGCACTTTTCATCTCTGAGCAATTGCTCGACGTTTGCAATTTCTCACCTGAGCTCTCTTTACACTGCACGAGAGGATGAGCAGAAGATTAGGTGGCTAGAGAAGCCCAGAGCCCCACTGTTCTTAGGGCTACAAGAGCGTTTCCAAGGAAGGGTGCTGGCTAGCAACAGCTTTCAGTGCTGGCACTTTTCATCTTTGAGCAATTGCTCGACGTTTGCAATTTCTCAGCTCGTGTGTACGAGACGGAGAGATAGTGACTGTGACGTTTGGTGGCTAGAGAAGCCCAGAGCCCCAGTGTTCTTAGGGCTACAAAAGCGCTTCAAGGAAGGGTGCTGGCTAGCAACAGCTTTCAGTGCTGGCACTTTTCATCTCTGAGCAATTGCTCGACGTTTGCAATTTCTCAGCTGTGTCTACGAGACGGAGAGATAGTGACCGTGACGTTTGGTGGGTAGACAAGCGCAAAGCCCCAGTGTTGCTGTGCCTGTGAAAGCACTTCCAAGGAAGGGTGCTGGCTAGCAACAGCTTTCAGTGCTGGCACTTTTCATCTCTGAGCAATTGCTCGACGTTTGCAATTTCTCAGCTGTGTCTACGAGACGGAGAGATAGTGACCGTGATGTTTGGTGGGTAGACAAGCGCAAAGCCCCAGTGTTGCTGTGCCTGTGAAAGCGCTTCCAAGGAAGGGTGCTGGCTAGCAACAGCTTTCAGTGCTGGCACTTTTCATCTCTGAGCAATTGCTCGACGTTTGCAATTTCTCAGCTCTTATCTACGAGACGGAGAGATAGTGACCGTGACGTTTGGTGGGTAGAGAAGCGCAAAGCCCCAGTGTTGCTGCGCCTGTGAAAGCGCTTCCAAGGAAGGGTGCTGGCTAGCAACAGCTTTCAGTGCTGGCACTTTTCATCTCTGAGCAATTGCTGGACGTTTGCAATCTCTCACCTGAGCTCTCTTTAGAGTGCGCGAGAGGATGAGCAGAAGATTAGGTGGCTAGAGAAGCCCAGAGCCCCACTGTTCTTAGGGCTACAAGAGCGTTTCCAAGGAAGGGTGCTGGCTAGCAACAGCTTTCAGTGCTGGCACTTTTCATCTCTGAGCAATTGCTCGACGTTTACAATTTCTCAGCTCGTGTCTACGACATGGAGAGATAGTGACCGTGACGTTTGGTGGGTAGAGAAGCGCAAAGCCCCAGTGTTTCTGCGCCTGTGAAAGCGCTTCCAAGGAAGGGTGCTGGCTAGCAACAGCTTTCAGTGCTGGCACTTTTCATCTCTGAGCAATTGCTCGACGTTTGCAATCTCTCACCTGAGCTCTCTTTAGACTGCACGAGAGGATGAGCAGAAGATTACGTGGCTAGAGAAGCCCAGAGCTCCAGTGTTCTTAGGGCTACAAGAGCGTTTCTAAGGAAGGGTGCTGGCTAGCAACAGCTTTCAGTGCTGGCACTTTTCATCTCTGAGCAATTGCTCGATGTTTACAATTTCTCTGCTCGTGTCTACGAGAAGGAAAGAGAATGACCGTGACGTTTGGTGGGTACAGAAGCCCAGAGCCCCAGTGCTGCTGTGCCTGTGAAAGCGCTTCCAAGGAAGGGTGCTGGCTAGCAACAGCTTTCAGTGCTGGCGCTTTTCATCTCTGAGCAATTGCTCGATGTTTACAATTTCTCAGCTCGTGTCTACGAGAAGGAAAGAGAATGACCGTGACGTTTGGTGGGTAGAGAAGCGCAAAGCCCCAGTGTTGCTGTGCCTGTGAAAGCACTTCCAAGGAAGGGTGCTGGCTAGCAACAGCTTTCAGTGCTGGCACTTTTCATCTCTGAGCAATGGCTCGACGTTTGCAATTTCTCACCTGAGCTCTCTTTAGAGTGCGCGAGAGGATGAGCAGAAGATTAGGTGGCTAGAGAAGCCCAGAGCCCCAGTGTTCTTAGGCCTACAAAAGCGCTTCCAAGGAAGGGTGCTGTCTAGCTACAGCTTTCAGTGCTGGCACTTTTCATCTCTGAGCAATTGCTGGACGTTTGCAATCTCTCACCTGAGCTCTCTTTAGACTGCATGAGAGGATGAGCAGAAGAGTAAGTGGCTAGAGAAGCCCAGAGCCCCAGTGTTCTTAGGGCTACAAGAGCGTTTCCAAGGAAGGGTGAAGCTAGCAACAGCTTTCAGTGCTAGCACTTTTCATCTCTGAGCAATTGCTCGATGTCTGCAATTTCTCAGCTCTTATCTACGAGACGGAGAGATAGTGACCATGACGTTTGGTGGCTAGAGAAGCGCAAAGCCCCAGTGTTGCTGCGCCTGTGAAAGCGCTTCCAAGGAAGGGTGCTGGCTAGCAAGAGCTTTCAGTGCTGGCACTTTTCATCTCTGAGCAATTGCTCGACGTTTGCAATTTCTCACCTGAGCTCTCTTTAGACTGCGCGAGAGGATGAGCAGAAGATTAGGTGGGTAGAGAAGCCCAGAGCCCCAGTGTTCTTAGGGCTACAAGAGCGTTTCCAATGAAGGGTGCTGGCTAGCAACAGCTTTCAGTGCTGGCACTTTTCATCTCTGAGAAAATGCTCGACGTATGCAATTTCTCAGCTCGTGTCTACGAGAAGGAAAGAGAATGACCGTGACGTTTGGTGGGTAGAGAAGCGCAAAGCTCCAGTGTTGCTGCGCCTGTGAAAGCGCTTCCAAGGAAGGGTGCTGGCTAGCAACAGCTTTCAGTGCTGGCACTTTTCATCTCTGAGCAATTGCTCGACGTTTGCAATCTCTCACCTGAGCTCTCTTTAGACTGCACGAGAGGATGAGCAGAAGATTAGGTGGCTAGAGAAGCCCAGAGCCCCAGTGTTCTTAGGCCTACAAGAGCGTTTCCAAGGAAGGGTGCTGGCTAGCAACAGCTTTCAGTGCTGGCACTTTTCATCTTTGAGCAATTGCTCGACGTTTGCAATTTCTCAGCTCGTGTGTACGAGACGGAGAGATAGTGACTGTGACGTTTGGTGGCTAGAGAAGCCCAGAGCCCCACTGTTCTTAGGCCTACAAGAGCGTTTCCAAGGAAGGGTGCTGGCTAGCAAGAGCTTTCAGTGCTGGCACTTTTCATCTCTGAGCAATTTCTCGACGTTTGCAATTTCTCAGCTCTTATCTACGAGACGGAGAGATAGTGACCGTGACGTTTGGTGGGTAGAGAAGCGCAAAGCCCCAGTGTTGCTGCGCCTGTAAAAGTGCTTCCAAGGAAGGGTGCTGTCTAGCAACAGCTTTCAGTGCTGGCACTTTTCATCTCTGAGCAATTGCTCGATGTTTACAATTTCTCAGCTCGTGTCTACGAGAAGGAAAGAGAATGACCGTGATGTTTGGTGGGTAGAGAAGCGCAAAGCCCCATTGTTGCTGCGCCTGTGAAAGCACTTCCAAGGAAGGGTGCTGGCTAGCAACAGCTTTCAGTGCTGGCACTTTTCATCTCTGAGCAATTGCTCGATGTTTACAATTTCTCAGCTCGTGTCTACGAGAAGCAAAGAGAATGACCGTGACGTTTGGTGGCTAGAGAAGGGCAAAGCCCCAGTGTTGCTGCGCCTGTGAAAGCGCTTCCAAGGAAGGGTGCTGGCTAGCAACAGCTTTCAGTGCTGGCACTTTTCATCTCTGAGCAATTGCTGGACGTTTGCAATTTCTCACCTGAGCTCTCTTTAGACTGCGCGAGAGGATGAGCAGAAGATTAGGTGGCTAGAGAAGCCCAGAGCCCCAGTGTTCTTAGGGCTGCAAGAGCGCTTCCAAGGAAGGGTGCTGGCTAGCAACAGCTTTCAGTGCTGGCACTTTTCATCTTTGAGCAATTGCTCGACGTTTGCAATTTCTCAGCTCGTGTGTACGAGACGGAGAGATAGTGACTGTGACGTTTGGTGGGTAGAGAAGCCCAGAGCCCCACTGTTCTTAGGGCTACAAAAGCGCTTCAAGGAAGGGTGCTGGCTAGCAACAGCTTTCAGTGCTGGCACTTTTCATCTCTGAGCAATTGCTCGACGTTTGCAATTTCTCAGCTGTGTCTACGAGACGGAGAGATAGTGACCGTGACGTTTGGTGGGTAGAGAAGCGCAAAGCCCCAGTGTTGCTGTGCCTGTGAAAGCGCTTCCAAGGAAGGGTGCTGGCTAGCAACAGCTTTCAGTGCTGGCACTTTTCATCTCTGAGCAATTGCTCGACGTTTGCAATTTCTCAGCTGTGTCTACGAGACGGAGAGATAGTGACCGTGATGTTTGGTGGGTAGACAAGCACAAAGCCCCAGTGTTGCTGCGCCTGTGAAAGCGCTTCCAAGGAAGGGTGCTGGCTAGCAACAGCTTTCAGTGCTGGCACTTTTCATCTCTGAGCAATTGCTCGACGTTTGCAATTTCTCAGCTCTTATCTACGAGACGGAGAGATAGTAACCGTGACGTTTGGTGGGTAGAGAAGCGCAAAGCCCCAGTGTTGCTGCGCCTGTGAAAGCGCTTCCAAGGAAGGGTGCTGGCTAGCAACAGCTTTCAGTGCTGGCACTTTTCATCTCTGAGCAATTGCTGGACGTTTGCAATCTCTCACCTGAGCTCTCTTTAGAGTGCACGAGAGGATGAGCAGAAGATTAGGTGGCTAGAGAAGCCCAGAGCCCCACTGTTCTTAGGGCTACAAGAGCGTTTCCAAGGAAGGGTGCTGGCTAGCAAGAGCTTTCAGTGCTGGCACTTTTCATCTCTGAGCAATTGCTCGACGTTTGCAATTTCTCAGCTCGTGTCTACGACATGGAGAGATAGTGACCGTGACGTTTGGTGGGTAGAGAAGCGCAAAGACCCAGTGTTGCTGCGCCTGTGAAAGGGCTTCCAAGGAAGGGTGCTGGCTAGCAACAGCTTTCAGTGCTGGCACTTTTCATCTCTGAGCAATTGCTGGACGTTTGCAATCTCTCACCTGAGCTCCCTTTAGACTGCACGAGAGGATGAGCAGAAGATTAGGTGGCTAGAGAAGCCCAGAGCCCCAGTGTTCTTAGGGCTACAAGAGCGTTTCCAAGGAAGGGTGCTGGCTAGCAACAGGTTTCAGTGCTGGCACTTTTCATCTCTGAGCAATTGCTCGATGTTTACAATTTCTCAGCTCGTGTCTACGAGAAGGAAAGAGAATGACCGTGACGTTTGGTGGGTAGAGAAGCGCAAAGCCCCAGTGTTGCTGCGCCTGTGAAAGCGCTTCCAAGGAAGGGTGCTGGCTAGCCACAGCTTTCAGTGCTGGCACTTTTCATCTCTGAGCAATGGCTCGACGTTTGCAATTTCTCACCTGAGCTCTCTTTAGAGTGCGCGAGAGGATGAGCAGAAGATTAGGTGGCTAGAGAAGCCCAGAGCCCCAGTGTTCTTAGGCCTACAAAAGCGCTTCCAAGGAAGGGTGCTGTCTAGCTACAGCTTTCAGTGCTGGCACTTTTCATCTCTGAGCAATTGCTGGACGTTTGCAATCTCTCACCTGAGCTCTCTTTAGACTGCATGAGAGGATGAGCAGAAGAGTAGGTGGCTAGAGAAGCCCAGAGCCCCACTGTTCTTAGGGCTACAAGAGCGTTTCCAAGGAAGGGTGCTGGCTAGCAACAGCTTTCAGTGCTAGCACTATTCATCTCTGAGCAATTGCTCGATGTCTGCAATTTCTCAGCTCTTATCTACGAGACGGAGAGATAGTGACCGTGATGTTTGGTGGGTAGAGAAGCGCAAAGCCCCAGTGTTGCTGCGCCTGTGAAAGCGCTTCCAAGGAAGGGTGCTGGCTAGCAACAGCTTTCAGTGCTGGCACTTTTCATCTCTGAGCAATTGCTCGACGTTTGCAATTTCTCACCTGAGCTCTCTTTAGACTGCGCGAGAGGATGAGCAGAAGATTAGGTGGCTAGAGAAGCCCAGAGCCCCAGTGTTCTTAGGGCTACAAGAGCGTTTCCAATGAAGGGTGCTGGCTAGCAACAGCTTTCAGTGCTGGCACTTTTCATCTCTGAGCAATTGCTGGACGTCTGCAATTTCTCAGCTCGTGTCTACGAGATGGAGAGATAGTGACCGTGACGTTTGGTGGGTAGAGAAGCGCAAAGCCCCAGTGCTGCTGCGCCTGTGAAAGCGCTTCCAAGGAAGGGTGCTGGCTAGCAACAGCTTTCAGTGCTGGCACTTTTCATCTCTGAGCAATTGCTGGACGTTTGCAATCTCTCACCTGAGCTCTCTTTAGACTGCGCGAGAGCATGAGCAGAAGATTAGGTGGCTAGAGAAGCCCAGAGCCCCACTGTTCTTAGGGCTACAAGAGCGTTTCCAAGGAAGGGTGCTGGCTAGCAAGAGCTTTCAGTGCTAGCACTATTCATCTCTGAGTAATTGCTCGATGTTTGCAATTTCTCAGCTCTTATCTACGAGACGGAGAGACAGTGACCGTGACGTTTGGTGGCTAGAGAAGCGCAAAGCCCCAGTGTTGCTGCGCCTGTGAAAGCGCTTCCAAGGAAGGGTGCTGGCTAGCCACAGCTTTCAGTGCTGGCACTTTTCATCTCTGAGCAATTGCTCGACGTTTGCAATCTCTCACCTGAGCTCTCTTTAGACTGCATGGAGGATGAGCAGAAGATTAGGTGGCTAGAGAAGCCCAGAGCCCCACTGTTCTTAGGCCTACAAGAGCGTTTCCAAGGAAGAGTGCTGGCTAGCAACAGCTTTCAGTGCTGGCACTTTTCATCTCTGAGCAATTGCTCGATGTTTGCAATCTCTCACCTGAGCTCTCTTTAGACTGCACGAGAGGATGAGCAGAAGATTAGGTGGCTAGAGAAGCCCAGAGCCCCACTGTTCTTAGGGCTACAAAAGCGCTTCCAAGGAAGGGTGCTGGCTAGCAACAGCTTTCAGTGCTGGCACTTTTCATCTCTGAGCAATTGCTCGATGTTTGCAATTTCTCAGCTCTTATCTACGAGACGGAGAGATAGTGACTGTGACGTTTGGTGGGTAGAGAAGCGCAAAGCCCCAGTGTTGCTGCGCCTGTGAAAGCGCTTCCAAGGAAGGGTGCTGGCTAGCAACAGCTTTCAGTGCTGGCACTTTTCATCTCTGAGCAATGGCTCGACGTTTGCAATTTCTCACCTGAGCTCTCTTTAGACTGCACGAGAGGATGAGCAGAAGATTAGGTGGCTAGAGAAGCCCAGAGCCCCAGTGTTCTTAGGCCTACAAGAGCGTTTCCAAGGAAGGGTGCTGGCTAGCAACAGCTTTCAGTGCTGGCACTTTTCATCTTTGAGCAATTGCTCGACGTTTGCAATTTCTCAGCTCGTGTGTACGAGACGGAGAGATAGTGACTGTGACGTTTGGTGGCTAGAGAAGCCCAGAGCCCCACTGTTCTTAGGCCTACAAGAGCGTTTCCAAGGAAGGGTGCTGGCTAGCAAGAGCTTTCAGTGCTGGCACTTTTCATCTCTGAGCAATTGCTCGACGTTTGCAATTTCTCAGCTCTTATCTACGAGACGGAGAGATAGTGACCGTGACGTTTGGTGGGTAGACAAGCGCAAAGCCCCAGTGTTGCTGCGCCTGTGAAAGGGCTTCCAAGGAAGGGTGCTGGCTAGCCACAGCTTTCAGTGCTGGCACTTTTCATCTCTGAGCAATTGCTCGACGTTTGCAATTTCTCAGCTCGTGTGTACGAGATGGAGAGATAGTGATCGTGACGTTTGGTGGGTAGAGAAGCGCAAAGCCCCAGTGTTGCTGCGCCTGTGAAAGCGCTTCCAAGGAAGGGTGCTGGCTAGCAACAGCTTTCAGTGCTGGCACTTTTCATCTCTGAGCAATTGCTGGACGTTTGCAATTTCTCACCTGAGCTCTCTTTAGACTGCGCGAGAGGATGAGCAGAAGATTAGGTGGCTAGAGAAGCCCAGAGCCCCAGTGTTCTTAGGGCTACAAAAGCGCTTCAAGGAAGGGTGCTGGCTAGCAAGAGCTTTCAGTGCTGGCACTTTTCATCTCTGAGCAATTGCTCGACATTTGCAATTTCTCAGCTCGTGTCTACGAGACGGAGAGATAGTGACCGTGACGTTTGGTGGGTAGAGAAGCGCAAAGCCCCAGTGTTGCTGTGCCTGTGAAAGCGCTTCCAAGGAAGGGTACTGGCTAGCAACACCTTTCAGTGCTGGCACTTTTCATCTTTGAGCAATTGCTCGATGTTTGCAATTTCTCAGCTCTTATCTACGAGACGGAGAGATAGTGACCGTGACGTTTGGTGGGTAGAGAAGCGCAAAGCCCCAGTGTTGCTGCGCCTGTGAAAGCGCTTCCAAGGAAGGGTGCTGGCTAGCAACAGCTTTCAGTGCTGGCACTTTTCATCTCTGAGCAATTGCTGGACGTTTGCAATTTCTCACCTGAGCTCTCTTTAGACTGCGCGAGAGGATGAGCAGAAGATTAGGTGGCTAGAGAAGCCCAGAGCCCCACTGTTCTTAGGGCTACAAGAGCGTTTCCAAGGAAGGGTGCTGGCTAGCAACAGCTTTCAGTGCTGGCACTTTTCATCTTTGAGCAATTGCTCGACGTTTGCAATTTCTCAGCTCGTGTGTACGAGACGGAGAGATAGTGACTGTGACGTTTGGTGGCTAGAGAAGCCCAGAGCCCCACTGTTCTTAGGCCTACAAGAGCGTTTCCAAGGAAGGGTGCTGGCTAGCAAGAGCTTTCAGTGCTGGCACTTTTCATCTCTGAGCAATTGCTCGACGTTTGCAATTTCTCACCTGAGCTCTCTTTAGACTGCACGAGAGGACGAGCAGAAGATTAGGTGGCTAGAGAAGCGCAAAGCCCCAGTGTTGCTGCGCCTGTGAAAGCGCTTCCAAGGAAGGGTGCTGGCTAGCAAGAGCTTTCACTGCTGGCACTTTTCATCTCTGAGCAATTGCTCGATGTTTGCAATCTCTCACCTGAGCTCTCTTTACACTGCACGAGAGGATGAGGAGAAGGTTAGGTGGCTAGAGAAGCCCAGAGCCCCAGTGTTCTTATGGCTACAAAAGCGCTTCAAGGAAGGGTGCTGGCTAGCAAGAGCTTTCAGTGCTGGCACTTTTCATCTCTGAGCAATTGCTCGACATTTGCAAATTCTCAGCTCGTGTCTACGAGACGGAGAGATAGTGACCGTGACGTTTGGTGGGTAGAGAAGCGCAAAGCCCCAGTGTTGCTGTGCCTGTGAAAGCGCTTCCAAGGAAGGGTGCTGGCTAGCAACAGCTTTCAGTGCTAGCACTATTCATCTCTGAGTAATTGCTCGATGTTTGCAATTTCTCAGCTCTTATCTACGAGACGGAGAGACAGTGACCGTGACGTTTGGTGGCTAGAGAAGCGCAAAGCCCCAGTGTTGCTGCGCCTGTGAAAGCGCTTCCAAGGAAGGGTGCTGGCTAGCCACAGCTTTCAGTGCTGGCACTTTTCATCTCTGAGCAATTGCTCGACGTTTGCAATCTCTCACCTGAGCTCTCTTTAGACTGCATGGAGGATGAGCAGAAGATTAGGTGGCTAGAGAAGCCCAGAGCCCCACTGTTCTTAGGCCTACAAGAGCGTTTCCAAGGAAGAGTGCTGGCTAGCAACAGCTTTCAGTGCTGGCACTTTTCATCTCTGAGCAATTGCTCGATGTTTGCAATCTCTCACCTGAGCTCTCTTTAGACTGCACGAGAGGATGAGCAGAAGATTAGGTGGCTAGAGAAGCCCAGAGCCCCACTGTTCTTAGGGCTACAAAAGCGCTTCCAAGGAAGGGTGCTGGCTAGCAACAGCTTTCAGTGCTGGCACTTTTCATCTCTGAGCAATTGCTCGATGTCTGCAATTTCTCAGCTCTTATCTACGAGACGGAGAGATAGTGACTGTGACGTTTGGTGGGTAGAGAAGCGCAAAGCCCCAGTGTTGCTGCGCCTGTGAAAGCGCTTCCAAGGAAGGGTGCTGGCTAGCAACAGCTTTCAGTGCTGGCACTTTTCATCTCTGAGCAATGGCTCGACGTTTGCAATTTCTCACCTGAGCTCTCTTTAGACTGCACGAGAGGATGAGCAGAAGATTAGGTGGCTAGAGAAGCCCAGAGCCCCAGTGTTCTTAGGCCTACAAGAGCGTTTCCAAGGAAGGGTGCTGGCTAGCAACAGCTTTCAGTGCTGGCACTTTTCATCTTTGAGCAATTGCTCGACGTTTGCAATTTCTCAGCTCGTGTGTACGAGACGGAGAGATAGTGACTGTGACGTTTGGTGGCTAGAGAAGCCCAGAGCCCCACTGTTCTTAGGCCTACAAGAGCGTTTCCAAGGAAGGGTGCTGGCTAGCAAGAGCTTTCAGTGCTGGCACTTTTCATCTCTGAGCAATTGCTCGACGTTTGCAATTTCTCAGCTCTTATCTACGAGACGGAGAGATAGTGACCGTGACGTTTGGTGGGTAGACAAGCGCAAAGCCCCAGTGTTGCTGCGCCTGTGAAAGGGCTTCCAAGGAAGGGTGCTGGCTAGCCACAGCTTTCAGTGCTGGCACTTTTCATCTCTGAGCAATTGCTCGACGTTTGCAATTTCTCAGCTCGTGTGTACGAGATGGAGAGATAGTGATCGTGACGTTTGGTGGGTAGAGAAGCGCAAAGCCCCAGTGTTGCTGCGCCTGTGAAAGCGCTTCCAAGGAAGGGTGCTGGCTAGCAACAGCTTTCAGTGCTGGCACTTTTCATCTCTGAGCAATTGCTGGACGTTTGCAATTTCTCACCTGAGCTCTCTTTAGACTGCGCGAGAGGATGAGCAGAAGATTAGGTGGCTAGAGAAGCCCAGAGCCCCACTGTTCTTAGGGCTACAAAACCGCTTCAAGGAAGGGTGCTGGCTAGCAAGAGCTTTCAGTGCTGGCACTTTTCATCTCTGAGCAATTGCTCGACATTTGCAATTTCTCAGCTCGTGTCTACGAGACGGAGAGATAGTGACCGTGACGTTTGGTGGGTAGAGAAGCGCAAAGCCCCAGTGTTGCTGTGCCTGTGAAAGCGCTTCCAAGGAAGGGTACTGGCTAGCAACACCTTTCAGTGCTGGCACTTTTCATCTTTGAGCAATTGCTCGATGTTTGCAATTTCTCAGCTCTTATCTACGAGACGGAGAGATAGTGACCGTGACGTTTGGTGGGTAGAGAAGCGCAAAGCCCCAGTGTTGCTGCGCCTGTGAAAGCGCTTCCAAGGAAGGGTGCTGGCTAGCAACAGCTTTCAGTGCTGGCACTTTTCATCTCTGAGCAATTGCTGGACGTTTGCAATTTCTCACCTGAGCTCTCTTTAGACTGCGCGAGAGGATGAGCAGAAGATTAGGTGGCTAGAGAAGCCCAGAGCCCCACTGTTCTTAGGGCTACAAGAGCGTTTCCAAGGAAGGGTGCTGGCTAGCAACAGCTTTCAGTGCTGGCACTTTTCATCTTTGAGCAATTGCTCGACGTTTGCAATTTCTCAGCTCGTGTGTACGAGACGGAGAGATAGTGACTGTGACGTTTGGTGGCTAGAGAAGCCCAGAGCCCCACTGTTCTTAGGCCTACAAGAGCGTTTCCAAGGAAGGGTGCTGGCTAGCAAGAGCTTTCAGTGCTGGCACTTTTCATCTCTGAGCAATTGCTCGACGTTTGCAATTTCTCACCTGAGCTCTCTTTAGACTGCACGAGAGGACGAGCAGAAGATTAGGTGGCTAGAGAAGCGCAAAGCCCCAGTGTTGCTGCGCCTGTGAAAGCGCTTCCAAGGAAGGGTGCTGGCTAGCAAGAGCTTTCACTGCTGGCACTTTTCATCTCTGAGCAATTGCTCGATGTTTGCAATCTCTCACCTGAGCTCTCTTTACACTGCACGAGAGGATGAGGAGAAGGTTAGGTGGCTAGAGAAGCCCAGAGCCCCAGTGTTCTTATGGCTACAAAAGCGCTTCAAGGAAGGGTGCTGGCTAGCAAGAGCTTTCAGTGCTGGCACTTTTCATCTCTGAGCAATTGCTCGACATTTGCAAATTCTCAGCTCGTGTCTACGAGACGGAGAGATAGTGACCGTGACGTTTGGTGGGTAGAGAAGCGCAAAGCCCCAGTGTTGCTGTGCCTGTGAAAGCGCTTCCAAGGAAGGGTGCTGGCTAGCAACAGCTTTCAGTGCTGGCACTTTTCATCTCTGAGCAATTGCTCGACGTTTGCAATTTCTCACCTGAGCTCTCTTTAGACTGCGCGAGAGGATGAGCAGAAGATTAGGTGGCTAGAGAAGCCCAGAGCCCCACTGTTCTTAGGGCTACAAAAGCGCTTCAAGGAAGGGTGCTGGCTAGCAAGAGCTTTCAGTGCTGCCACTTTTCATCTCTGAGCAATTGCTCGACATTTGCAATTTCTCAGCTCGTGTCTACGAGATGGAGAGATAGTGACCGTGACGTTTGGTGGGTAGAGAAGCGCAAAGCCCCAGTGTTGCTGCGCCTGTGAAAGCGCTTCCAAGGAAGGGTGCTGGCTAGCAAGAGCTTTCAGTGCTGGCACTTTTCATCTCTGAGCAATTGCTCGACGTTTGCAATTTCTCAGCTCGTGTCTACGAGATGGAGAGATAGTAACCGTGACGTTTGGTGGGTAGAGAAGCGCAAAGCCCCAGTGTTGCTGCGCCTGTGAAAGCGCTTCCAAGGAAGGGTGCTGGCTAGCAACAGCTTTCAGTGCTGGCACTTTTCATCTCTGAGCAATTGCTGGACGTTTGCAATTTCTCACCTGAGCTCTCTTTAGACTGCGCGAGAGGATGAGCAGAAGATTAGGTGGCTAGAGAAGCCCAGAGCCCCAGTGTTCTTAGGCCTACAAGAGCGTTTCCAATGAAGGGTGCTGGCTAGCAAGAGCTTTCAGTGCTGGTACTTTTCATCTCTGAGCAATTGCTCAACGTTTGCAATTTCTCAGCTCTTATCTATGAGACGGAGAGATAGTGACCGTGACGTTTGGTGGGTAGAGAAGCGCAAAGCCCCAGTGTTGCTGTGCCTGTGAAAGCGCTTCCAAGGAAGGGTGCTGGCTAGCCACAGCTTTCAGTGCTGGCACTTTTCATCTCTGAGCAATTGCTCGACGTTTGCAATTTCTCACCTGAGCTCTCTTTAGACTGCGCGAGAGGATGAGCAGAAGATTAGGTGGCTAGAGAAGCCCAGAGCCCCACTGTTCTTAGGCCTACAAAAGCGCTTCAAGGAAGGGTGCTGGCTAGCAACAGCTTTCAGTGCTGGCACTTTTCATCTCTGAGCAATTGCTCGATGTTTACAATTTCTCAGCTCGTGTCTACGAGAAGGAAAGAGAATGACCGTGATGTTTGGTGGGTAGAGAAGCGCAAAGCCCCAGTGTTGCTGCGCCTGTGAAAGCACTTCCAAGGAAGGGTGCTGGCTAGCAACAGCTTTCAGTGCTGGCACTTTTCATCTCTGAGCAATTGCTGGACGTTTGCAATTTCTCACCTGAGCTCTGTTTAGACTGCGCGAGAGGATGAGCAGAAGATTAGGTGGCTAGAGAAGCCCAGAGCCCCAGTGTTCTTAGGGCTACAAAAGCGCTTCCAAGGAAGGGTGCTGTCTAGCAACAGCTTTCAGTGCTGGCACTTTTCATCTTTGAGCAATTGCTCGATGTTTACAATTTCTCAGCTCGTGTCTACGAGAAGGAAAGAGAATGACCGTGACGTTTGGTGGGTAGAGAAGCGCAAAGCCCCATTGTTGCTGCGCCTGTGAAAGCACTTCCAAGGAAGGGTGCTGGCTAGCAACAGCTTTCAGTGCTGGCACTTTTCATCTCTGAGCAATTGCTCGATGTTTACAATTTCTCAGCTCGTGTCTACGAGAATCAAAGAGAATGACCGTGACGTTTGGTGGCTAGAGAAGTGCAAAGCCCCAGTGTTGCTGCGCCTGTGAAAGCGCTTACAAGGAAGGGTGCTGGCTAGCAACAGCTTTCAGTGCTGGCACTTTTCATCTTTGAGCAATTGCTCGACGTTTGCAATTTCTCAGCTCGTGTGTACGAGACGGAGAGATAGTGACTGTGACGTTTGGTGGCTAGAGAAGCCCAGAGCCCCAGTGTTCTTAGGGCTACAAGAGCGTTTCCAAGGAAGGGTGCTGTCTAGCAACAGCTTTCAGTGCTGGCACTTTTCATCTCTGAGCAATTGCTCGACGTTTGCAATTTCTCAGCTCTTATCTACGAGACGGAGAGATAGTGACCGTGACGTTTGGTGGGTAGAGAAGCGCAAAGCCCCAGTGTTGCTGCGCCTGTGAAAGCGCTTCCAAGGAAGGGTGCTGGCTAGCCACAGCTTTCAGTGCTGGCACTTTTCATCTCTGAGCAATTGCTGGACGTTTGCAATTTCTCACCTGAGCTCTCTTTAGACTGCACGAGAGGACGAGCAGAAGATTAGGTGGCTAGAGAAGCGCAAAGCCCCAGTGTTGCTGCGCCTGTGAAAGCGCTTCCAAGGAAGGGTGCTGGCTAGCAAGAGCTTTCAGTGCTGGCACTTTTCATCTCTGAGCAATTGCTGGACGTTTGCAATCTCTCCCCTGAGCTCTCTTTACACTGCACGAGAGGATGAGCAGAAGATTAGGTGGCTAGAGAAGCCCAGAGCCCCACTGTTCTTATGGCTACAAGAGCGTTTCCAAGGAAGGGTGCTGGCTAGCAACAGCTTTCAGTGCTGGCACTTTTCATCTCTGAGCAATTGCTCGACGTTTGCAATTTCTCAGCTCGTGTGTACGAGATGGAGAGATAGTGATCGTGACGTTTGGTGGCTAGAGAAGCGCAAAGCCCCAGTGTTGCTGCGCCTGTGAAAGCGCTTCCAAGGAAGGGTGCTGGCTAGCAACAGCTTTCAGTGCTGGCACTTTTCATCTCTGAGCAATTGCTCGACGTTTGCAATCTCTCACCTGAGCTCTCTTTAGACTGCGCGAGAGGATGAGCAGAAGATTAGGTGGCTAGAGAAGCCCAGAGCCCCACTGTTCTTAGGGCTACAAAAGCGCTTCAAGGAAGGGTGCTGGCTAGCAAGAGCTTTCAGTGCTGGCACTTTTCATCTTGAAGCAATTGCTCGACATTTGCAATTTCTCAGCTCGTGTCTACGAGACGGAGAGATAGTGACCGTGACGTTTGGTGGGTAGAGAAGCGCAAAGCCCCAGTGTTGCTGTGCCTGTGAAAGCGCTTCCAAGGAAGGGTGCTGGCTAGCAAGAGCTTTCAGTGCTGGCACTTTTCATCTCTGAGCAATTGCTGGACGTTTGCAATTTCTCACCTGAGCTCTCTTTAGACTGCGCGAGAGGATGAGCAGAAGATTAGGTGGCTAGAGAAGCCCAGAGCCCCAGTGTTCTTAGGCCTACAAGAGCGTTTCCAATGAAGGGTGCTGGCTAGCAAGAGCTTTCAGTGCTGGCACTTTTCATCTCTGAGCAATTGCTCAACGTTTGCAATTTCTCAGCTCTTATCTATGAGACGGAGAGATATTGACCGTGACGTTTGGTGGTTAGACAAGCGCAAAGCCCCAGTGTTGCTGCGCCTGTGAAAGCACTTCCAAGGAAGGGTGCTGGCTAGCAACAGCTTTCAGTGCTGGCACTTTTCATCTCTGAGCAATTGCTCGACGTTTGCAATTTCTCACCTGAGCTCTCTTTCGACTGCGCGAGAGGATGAGCAGAAGATTAGGTGGCTAGAGAAGCCCAGAGCCCCAGTGTTCTTAGGCCTACAAAAGCGCTTCCAAGGAAGGGTGCTGGCTAGCAACAGCTTTCAGTGCTGGCACTTTTCATCTCTGAGCAATTGCTCGATGTTTACAATTTCTCAGCTCGTGTCTACGAGAAGGAAAGAGAATGACCGTGACGTTTGGTGGGTAGAGAAGCGCAAAGCCCCATTGTTGCTGCGCCTGTGAAAGCACTTCCAAGGAAGGGTGCTGGCTAGCAACAGCTTTCAGTGCTGGCACTTTTCATCTCTGAGCAATTGCTCGATGTTTACAATTTCTCAGCTCGTGTCTACGAGAAGCAAAGAGAATGACCGTGACGTTTGGTGGCTAGAGAAGGGCAAAGCCCCAGTGTTGCTGCGCCTGTGAAAGCGCTTCCAAGGAAGGGTGCTGGCTAGCAACAGCTTTCAGTGCTGGCACTTTTCATCTCTGAGCAATTGCTCGACGTTTGCAATTTCTCACCTGAGCTCTCTTTCGACTGCGCGAGAGGATGAGCAGAAGATTAGGTGGCTAGAGAAGCCCAGAGCCCCAGTGTTCTTAGGGCTACAAGAGCGTTTCCAAGGAAGGGTGCTGGCTAGCAACAGCTTTCAGTGCTGGCACTTTTCATCTCTGAGCAATTGCTCGACATTTGCAATTTCTCAGCTCGTGTCTACGAGACGGAGAGATAGTGACCGTGACGTTTGGTGGGTAGAGAAGCGCAAAGCCCCAGTGTTGCTGCGCCTGTGAAAGCGCTTCCAAGGAAGGGTGCTGGCTAGCAAGAGCTTTCAGTGCTGGCACTTTTCATCTCTGAGCAATTGCTCGACGTTTGCAATTTCTCAGCTCTTGTCTACGAGATGGAGAGATAGTAACCGTGACGTTTGGTGGGTAGAGAAGCGCAAAGCCCCAGTGTTGCTGCGCCTGTGAAAGCGCTTCCAAGGAAGGGTGCTGGCTAGCAACAGCTTTCAGTGCTGGCACTTTTCATCTCTGAGCAATTGCTGGACGTTTGCAATTTCTCAGCTCTTATCTATGAGACGGAGAGATAGTGACCGTGACGTTTGGTGGGTAGACAAGCGCAAAGCCCCAGTGTTGCTGCGCCTGTGAAAGCACTTCCAAGGAAGGGTGCTGGCTAGCAACAGCTTTCAGTGCTGGCACTTTTCATCTCTGAGCAATTGCTCGACGTTTGCAATTTCTCACCTGAGCTCTCTTTCGACTGCGCGAGAGGATGAGCAGAAGATTAGGTGGCTAGAGAAGCCCAGAGCCCCAGTGTTCTTAGGCCTACAAAAGCGCTTCCAAGGAAGGGTGCTGGCTAGCAACAGCTTTCAGTGCTGGCACTTTTCATCTCTGAGCAATTGCTCGATGTTTACAATTTCTCAGCTCGTGTCTACGAGAAGGAAAGAGAATGACCGTGACGTTTGGTGGGTAGAGAAGCGCAAAGCCCCATTGTTGCTGCGCCTGTGAAAGCACTTCCAAGGAAGGGTGCTGGCTAGCAACAGCTTTCAGTGCTGGCACTTTTCATCTCTGAGCAATTGCTCGATGTTTACAATTTCTCAGCTCGTGTCTACGAGAAGCAAAGAGAATGACCGTGACGTTTGGTGGCTAGAGAAGGGCAAAGCCCCAGTGTTGCTGCGCCTGTGAAAGCGCTTCCAAGGAAGGGTGCTGGCTAGCAACAGCTTTCAGTGCTGGCACTTTTCATCTCTGAGCAATTGCTCGACGTTTGCAATTTCTCACCTGAGCTCTCTTTCGACTGCGCGAGAGGATGAGCAGAAGATTAGGTGGCTAGAGAAGCCCAGAGCCCCAGTGTTCTTAGGGCTACAAGAGCGTTTCCAAGGAAGGGTGCTGGCTAGCAAGAGCTTTCAGTGCTGCCACTTTTCATCTCTGAGCAATTGCTTGACATTTGCAATTTCTCAGCTCGTGTCTACGAGACGGAGAGATAGTGACCGTGACGTTTGGTGGGTAGAGAAGCGCAAAGCCCCAGTGTTGCTGCGCCTGTGAAAGCGCTTCCAAGGAAGGGTGCTGGCTAGCAACAGCTTTCAGTGCTGGCACTTTTCATCTCTGAGCAATTGCTTGACGTTTGCAATTTCTCACCTGAGCTCTCTTTAGACTGCACGAGAGGTTGAGCAGAAGATTAGGTGGCTAGAGAAGCCCAGAGCCCCAGTGTTCTTAGGGCTACAAAAGCGCTTCCAAGGAAGGGTGCTGGCTAGCAACAGCTTTCAGTGCCGGCACTTTTCATCTCTGAGCAATTGCTGGACATTTGCAATTTCTCACCTGAGCTCTCTTTAGACTGCGCGAGAGGATGAGCAGAAGATTAGGTGGCTAGAGAAGCCCAGAGCCCCAGTGTTCTTAGGCCTACAAAAGCGCTTCCAAGGAAGGGTGCTGGCTAGCAACAGCTTTCAGTGCTGGCACTTTTCATCTCTGAGCAATTGCTCGATGTTTGCAATCTCTCACCTGAGCTCTCTTTAGACTGCACGAGAGGATGAGCAGAAGATTAGGTGGCTAGAGAAGCCCAGAGCCCCAGTGTTCTTAGGGCTGCAAGAGCGCTTCCAAGGAAGTGTGCTGGCTAGCAACAGCTTTCAGTGCTGGCACTTTTCATCTCTGAGCAATTGCTCAACGTTTGCAATTTCTCAGCTGTGTCTACGAGACGGAGAGATAGTGACCGTGACGTTTGGTGGGTAGACAAGCGCAAATCCCCAGTTTTGCTGCGCCTGTGAAAGCGCTTCCAAGGAAGGGTGCTGTCTAGCAACATCTTTCAGTGCTGGCACTTTTCATCTCTGAGCAATTGCTTGACGTTTTGAATTTCTCAGCTCGTGTCTACGGGACGGAGAGATAGTGACCGTGATGTTTGGTGGGTAGAGAAGCACAAAGCCCCAGTGTTGCTGCGCCTGTGAAAGTGCTTCCAAGGAAGGGTGCTGTCTAGCCACAGCTTTCAGTGCTGGCACTTTTCATCTCTGAGCAATTTGTGGGCATTTGCAATTTCTCACCTGAGCTCTCTTTCGACTGCGCGAGAGGATGAGCAGAAGATTAGGTGGCTAGAGAAGCCCAGAGCCCCAGTGTTCTTAGGGCTACAAGAGCGTTTCCAAGGAAGGGTGCTGGCTAGCAACAGCTTTCAGTGCTGCCACTTTTCATCTCTGAGCAATTGCTCAACGTTTGCAATTTCTCAGCTCTTATCTATGAGACGGAGAGATAGTGACCGTGACGTTTGGTGGGTAGAGAAGCGCAAAGCCCCAGTGTTGCTGCGCCTGTGAAAGCGCTTCCAAGGAAGGGTGCTGGCTAGCCACAGCTTTCAGTGCTGGCACTTTTCATCTCTGAGCAATTGCTCGACGTTTGCAATTTCTCACCTGAGCTCTCTTTCGACTGCGCGAGAGGATGAGCAGAAGATTAGGTGGCTAGAGAAGGCCAGAGCCCCACTGTTCTTAGGCCTACAAAAGCGCTTCAAGGAAGGGTGCTGGCTAGCAACAGCTTTCAGTGCTGGCACTTTTCATCTCTGAGCAATTGCTCGATGTTTACAATTTCTCAGCTCGTGTCTACGAGACGGAGAGATAGTGACCGTGACGTTTGGTGTGTAGAGAAGCGCAAAGCCCCAGTGTTGCTGCGCCTGTGAAAGCGCTTCCAAGGAAGGGTGCTGGCTAGCAACAGCTTTCAGTGCTGGCACTTTTCATCTCTGAGCAATTGCTCGACGTTTGCAATCTCTCACCTGAGCTCTCTTTACACTGCACGAGAGGATGAGCAGAAGATTAGGTGGCTACAGAAGCCCAGAGCCCCAGTGTTCTTAGGCCTACAAAAGCGCTTCCAAGGAAGGGTGCTGGCTAGCAAGAGCTTTCAGTGCTGGCACTTTTCATCTCTGAGCAATTGCTCGACATTTGCAAATTCTCAGCTCGTGTCTACGAGACGGAGAGATAGTGACCGTGACGTTTGGTGGGTAGAGAAGCGCAAAGCCCCAGTGTTGCTGTGCCTGTGAAAGCGCTTCCAAGGAAGGGTGCTGGCTAGCAACAGCTTTCAGTGCTGGCACTTTTCATCTCTGAGCAATTGCTCGACGTTTGCAATTTCTCACCTGAGCTCTCTTTAGACTGCACGAGAGGACGAGCAGAAGGTTAGGTGGCTAGAGAAGCCCAGAGCCCCAGTGTTCTTAGGGCTACAAGAGCGTTTCCAAGGAAGGGTGCTGGCTAGCAACAGCTTTCAGTGCTGGCACTTTTCATCTTTGAGCAATTGCTCGACGTTTGCAATTTCTCAGCTCGTGTGTACGAGACGGAGAGATAGTGACTGTGACGTTTGGTGGCTAGAGAAGCCCAGAGCCCCAGTGTTCTTAGGGCTACAAGAGCGCTTCCAAGGAAGGGTGCCGGCTAGCAACAGATTTCAGTGCTGCCACTTTTCATCTCTGAGCAATTGCTCGACGTTTGCAATTTCTCAGCTCTTATCTACGAGACGGAGAGATAGTGACCGTGACGTTTGGTGGGTAGACAAGCGCAAAGCCCCAGTGTTGCTGCGCCTGTTCTTAGGGCTTCCAAGGAAGGGTGCTGGCTAGCCACAGCTTTCAGTGCTGGCACTTTTCATCTCTGAGCAATTGCTCGACGTTTGCAATTTCTCACCTGAGCTCTCTTTAGACTGCACGAGAGGACGAGCAGAAGATTAGGTGGCTAGAGAAGCGCAAAGCCCCAGTGTTGCTGCGCCTGTGAAAGCGCTTCCAAGGAAGGGTGCTGGCTAGCAACAGCTTTCAGTGCTGGCACTTTTCATCTCTGAGCAATTGCTGGACGTTTGCAATCTCTCACCTGAGCTCTCTTTACACTGCACGAGAGGATGAGCAGAAGATTAGGTGGCTAGAGAAGCCCAGAGCCCCACTGTTCTTATGGCTACAAGAGCGTTTCCAAGGAAGGGTGCTGGCTAGCAACAGCTTTCAGTGCTGGCACTTTTCATCTCTGAGCAATTGCTCGACGTTTGCAATTTCTCAGCTCGTGTGTACGAGATGGAGAGATAGTGATCGTGACGTTTGGTGGCTAGAGAAGCACAAAGCCCCAGTGTTGCTGCGCCTGTGAAAGCGCTTCCAAGGAAGGGTGCTGGCTAGCAACAGCTTTCAGTGCTGGCACTTTTCATCTCTGAGCAATTGCTCGACGTTTGCAATTTCTCACCTGAGCTCTCTTTAGACTGCGCGAGAGGATGAGCAGAAGATTAGGTGGCTAGAGAAGCCCAGAGCCCCACTGTTCTTAGGGCTACAAAAGCGCTTCAAGGAAGGGTGCTGGCTAGCAAGAGCTTTCAGTGCTGGCACTTTTCGTCTCTGAGCAATTGCTCGACATTTGCAATTTCTCAGCTCGTGTCTACGAGATGGAGAGATAGTGACCGTGACGTTTGGTGGGTAGAGAAGCGCAAAGCCCCAGTGTTGCTGCGCCTGTGAAAGCGCTTCCAAGGAAGGGTGCTGGCTAGCAAGAGCTTTCAGTGCTGGCACTTTTCATCTCTGAGCAATTGCTCGACGTTTGCAATTTCTCAGCTCGTGTCTACGAGATGGAGAGATAGTAACCGTGACGTTTGGTGGGTAGAGAAGCGCAAAGCCCCAGTGTTGCTGCGCCTGTGAAAGCGCTTCCAAGGAAGGGTGCTGGCTAGCAACAGCTTTCAGTGCTGGCACTTTTCATCTCTGAGCAATTGCTGGACGTTTGCAATTTCTCACCTGAGCTCTCTTTAGACTGCGCGAGAGGATGAGCAGAAGATTAGGTGGCTAGAGAAGCCCAGAGCCCCAGTGTTCTTAGGGCTACAAGAGCGTTTCCAAGGAAGGGTGCTGGCTAGCAAGAGCTTTCAGTGCTGGTACTTTTCATCTCTGAGCAATTGCTCAACGTTTGCAATTTCTCAGCTCTTATCTATGAGACGGAGAGATAGTGACCGTGACGTTTGGTGGGTAGAGAAGCGCAAAGCCCCAGTGTTGCTGTGCCTGTGAAAGCGCTTCCAAGGAAGGGTGCTGGCTAGCCACAGCTTTCAGTGCTGGCACTTTTCATCTCTGAGCAATTGCTGGACGTTTGCAATTTCTCACCTGAGCTCTCTTTAGACTGCGCGAGAGGATGAGCAGAAGATTAGGTGGCTAGAGAAGCCCAGAGCCCCACTGTTCTTAGGCCTACAAAAGCGCTTCAAGGAAGGGTGCTGGCTAGCAACAGCTTTCAGTGCTGCCACTTTTCATCTCTGAGCAATTGCTCGATGTTTACAATTTCTCAGCTCGTGTCTACGAGAAGGAAAGAGAATGACCGTGATGTTTGGTGGGTAGAGAAGCGCAAAGCCCCAGTGTTGCTGCGCCTGTGAAAGCACTTCCAAGGAAGGGTGCTGGCTAGCAACAGCTTTCAGTGCTGGCACTTTTCATCTCTGAGCAATTGCTCGACGTTTGCAATTTCTCACCTGAGCTCTGTTTAGACTGCGCGAGAGGATGAGCAGAAGATTAGGTGGCTAGAGAAGCCCAGAGCCCCAGTGTTCTTAGGGCTACAAAAGCGCTTCCAAGGAAGGGTGCTGTCTAGCAACAGCTTTCAGTGCTGGCACTTTTCATCTTTGAGCAATTGCTCGATGTTTACAATTTCTCAGCTCGTGTCTACGAGAAGGAAAGAGAATGACCGTGACGTTTGGTGGGTAGAGAAGCGCAAAGCCCCATTGTTGCTGCGCCTGTGAAAGCACTTCCAAGGAAGGGTGCTGGCTAGCAACAGCTTTCAGTGCTGGCACTTTTCATCTCTGAGCAATTGATCGATGTTTACAATTTCTCAGCTCGTGTCTACGAGAATCAAAGAGAATGACCGTGACGTTTGGTGGCTAGAGAAGTGCAAAGCCCCAGTGTTGCTGCGCCTGTGAAAGCGCTTACAAGGAAGGGTGCTGGCTAGCAACAGCTTTCAGTGCTGGCACTTTTCATCTTTGAGCAATTGCTCGACGTTTGCAATTTCTCAGCTCGTGTGTACGAGACGGAGAGATAGTGACTGTGACGTTTGGTGGCTAGAGAAGCCCAGAGCCCCACTGTTCTTAGGGCTACAAGAGCGTTTCCAAGGAAGGGTGCTGTCTAGCAACAGCTTTCAGTGCTGGCACTTTTCATCTCTGAGCAATTGCTCGACGTTTGCAATTTCTCAGCTCTTATCTACGAGACGGAGAGATAGTGACCGTGATGTTTGGTGGGTAGAGAAGCGCAAAGCCCCAGTGTTGCTGCGCCTGTGAAAGCGCTTCCAAGGAAGGGTGCTGGCTAGCCACAGCTTTCAGTGCTGGCACTTTTCATCTCTGAGCAATTGCTGGACGTTTGCAATTTCTCACCTGAGCTCTCTTTAGACTGCACGAGAGGACGAGCAGAAGATTAGGTGGCTAGAGAAGCGCAAAGCCCCAGTGTTGCTGCGCCTGTGAAAGCGCTTCCAAGGAAGGGTGCTGGCTAGCAAGAGCTTTCAGTGCTGGCACTTTTCATCTCTGAGCAATTGCTGGACGTTTGCAATCTCTCCCCTGAGCTCTCTTTACACTGCACGAGAGGATGAGCAGAAGATTAGGTGGCTAGAGAAGCCCAGAGCCCCACTGTTCTTATGGCTACAAGAGCGTTTCCAAGGAAGGGTGCTGGCTAGCAACAGCTTTCAGTGCTGGCACTTTTCATCTCTGAGCAATTGCTCGACGTTTGCAATTTCTCAGCTCGTGTGTACGAGATGGAGAGATAGTGATCGTGACGTTTGGTGGCTAGAGAAGCGCAAAGCCCCAGTGTTGCTGCGCCTGTGAAAGCGCTTCCAAGGAAGGGTGCTGGCTAGCAACAGCTTTCAGTGCTGGCACTTTTCATCTCTGAGCAATTGCTCGACGTTTGCAATCTCTCACCTGAGCTCTCTTTAGACTGCGCGAGAGGATGAGCAGAAGATTAGGTGGCTAGAGAAGCCCAGAGCCCCACTGTTCTTAGGGCTACAAAAGCGCTTCAAGGAAGGGTGCTGGCTAGCAAGAGCTTTCAGTGCTGGCACTTTTCATCTTGAAGCAATTGCTCGACATTTGCAATTTCTCAGCTCGTGTCTACGAGACGGAGAGATAGTGACCGTGACGTTTGGTGGGTAGAGAAGCGCAAAGCCCCAGTGTTGCTGTGCCTGTGAAAGCGCTTCCAAGGAAGGGTGCTGGCTAGCAAGAGCTTTCAGTGCTGGCACTTTTCATCTCTGAGCAATTGCTGGACGTTTGCAATTTCTCACCTGAGCTCTCTTTAGACTGCGCGAGAGGATGAGCAGAAGATACGGTGGCTAGAGAAGCCCAGAGCCCCAGTGTTCTTAGGCCTACAAGAGCGTTTCCAATGAAGGGTGCTGGCTAGCAAGAGCTTTCAGTGCTGGCACTTTTCATCTCTGAGCAATTGCTCAACGTTTGCAATTTCTCAGCTCTTATCTATGAGACGGAGAGATAGTGACCGTGACGTTTGGTGGTTAGACAAGCGCAAAGCCCCAGTGTTGCTGCGCCTGTGAAAGCACTTCCAAGGAAGGGTGCTGGCTAGCAACAGCTTTCAGTGCTGGCACTTTTCATCTCTGAGCAATTGCTCGACGTTTGCAATTTCTCACCTGAGCTCTCTTTCGACTGCGCGAGAGGATGAGCAGAAGATTAGGTGGCTAGAGAAGCCCAGAGCCCCAGTGTTCTTAGGCCTACAAAAGCGCTTCCAAGGAAGGGTGCTGGCTAGCAACAGCTTTCAGTGCTGGCACTTTTCATCTCTGAGCAATTGCTCGATGTTTACAATTTCTCAGCTCGTGTCTACGAGAAGGAAAGAGAATGACCGTGACGTTTGGTGGGTAGAGAAGCGCAAAGCCCCATTGTTGCTGCGCCTGTGAAAGCACTTCCAAGGAAGGGTGCTGGCTAGCAACAGCTTTCAGTGCTGGCACTTTTCATCTCTGAGCAATTGCTCGATGTTTACAATTTCTCAGCTCGTGTCTACGAGAAGCAAAGAGAATGACCGTGACGTTTGGTGGCTAGAGAAGGGCAAAGCCCCAGTGTTGCTGCGCCTGTGAAAGCGCTTCCAAGGAAGGGTGCTGGCTAGCAACAGCTTTCAGTGCTGGCACTTTTCATCTCTGAGCAATTGCTCGACGTTTGCAATTTCTCACCTGAGCTCTCTTTCGACTGCGCGAGAGGATGAGCAGAAGATTAGGTGGCTAGAGAAGCCCAGAGCCCCAGTGTTCTTAGGGCTACAAGAGCGTTTCCAAGGAAGGGTGCTGGCTAGCAAGAGCTTTCAGTGCTGGCACTTTTCATCTCTGAGCAATTGCTCGACATTTGCAATTTCTCAGCTCGTGTCTACGAGACGGAGAGATAGTGACCGTGACGTTTGGTGGGTAGAGAAGCGCAAAGCCCCAGTGTTGCTGCGCCTGTGAAAGCGCTTCCAAGGAAGGGTGCTGGCTAGCAAGAGCTTTCAGTGCTGGCACTTTTCATCTCTGAGCAATTGCTCGACGTTTGCAATTTCTCAGCTCTTGTCTACGAGATGGAGAGATAGTAACCGTGACGTTTGGTGGGTAGAGAAGCGCAAAGCCCCAGTGTTGCTGCGCCTGTGAAAGCGCTTCCAAGGAAGGGTGCTGGCTAGCAACAGCTTTCAGTGCTGGCACTTTTCATCTCTGAGCAATTGCTGGACGTTTGCAATTTCTCAGCTCTTATCTATGAGACGGAGAGATAGTGACCGTGACGTTTGGTGGGTAGACAAGCGCAAAGCCCCAGTGTTGCTGCGCCTGTGAAAGCACTTCCAAGGAAGGGTGCTGGCTAGCAACAGCTTTCAGTGCTGGCACTTTTCATCTCTGAGCAATTGCTGGACGTTTGCAATTTCTCACCTGAGCTCTCTTTCGACTGCGCGAGAGGATGAGCAGAAGATTAGGTGGCTAGAGAAGCCCAGAGCCCCAGTGTTCTTAGGCCTACAAAAGCGCTTCCAAGGAAGGGTGCTGGCTAGCAACAGCTTTCAGTGCTGGCACTTTTCATCTCTGAGCAATTGCTCGATGTTTACAATTTCTCAGCTCGTGTCTACGAGAAGGAAAGAGAATGACCGTGACGTTTGGTGGGTAGAGAAGCGCAAAGCCCCATTGTTGCTGCGCCTGTGAAAGCACTTCCAAGGAAGGGTGCTGGCTAGCAACAGCTTTCAGTGCTGGCACTTTTCATCTCTGAGCAATTGCTCGATGTTTACAATTTCTCAGCTCGTGTCTACGAGAAGCAAAGAGAATGACCGTGACGTTTGGTGGCTAGAGAAGGGCAAAGCCCCAGTGTTGCTGCGCCTGTGAAAGCGCTTCCAAGGAAGGGTGCTGGCTAGCAACAGCTTTCAGTGCTGGCACTTTTCATCTCTGAGCAATTGCTGGAGGTTTGCAATTTCTCACCTGAGCTCTCTTTCGACTGCGCGAGAGGATGAGCAGAAGATTAGGTGGCTAGAGAAGCCGAGAGCCCCACTGTTCTTAGGGCTACAAGAGCGTTTCCAAGGAAGGGTGCTGGCTAGCAAGAGCTTTCAGTGCTGGCACTTTTCATCTCTGAGCAATTGCTTGACATTTGCAATTTCTCAGCTCGTGTCTACGAGACGGAGAGATAGTGACCGTGACGTTTGGTGGGTAGAGAAGCGCAAAGCCCCAGTGTTGCTGCGCCTGTGAAAGCGCTTCCAAGGAAGGGTGCTGGCTAGCAACAGCTTTCAGTGCTGGCACTTTTCATCTCTGAGCAATTGCTCGACGTTTGCAATTTCTCAGCTCTTGTCTACGAGATGGAGAGATAGTAACCGTGATATTTGGTGGGTAGAGAAGCACAAAGCCCCAGTGCTGCTGCGCCTGTGAAAGCGCTTCCAAGGAAGGGTGCTGGCTAGCAACAGCTTTCAGTGCTGGCACTTTTCATCTCTGAGCAATTGCTTGACGTTTGCAATTTCTCACCTGAGCTCTCTTTAGACTGCACGAGAGGATGAGCAGAAGATTAGGTGGCTAGAGAAGCCCAGAGCCCCAGTGTTCTTAGGGCTACAAAAGCGCTTCCAAGGAAGGGTGCTGGCTAGCAACAGCTTTCAGTGCCGGCACTTTTCATCTCTGAGCAATTGCTGGACGTTTGCAATTTCTCACCTGAGCTCTCTTTAGACTGCGCGAGAGGATGAGCAGAAGATTAGGTGGCTAGAGAAGCCCAGAGCCCCAGTGTTCTTAGGCCTACAAAAGCGCTTCCAAGGAAGGGTGCTGGCTAGCAACAGCTTTCAGTGCTGGCACTTTTCATCTCTGAGCAATTGCTCGATGTTTGCAATCTCTCACCTGAGCTCTCTTTAGACTGCACGAGAGGATGAGCAGAAGATTAGGTGGCTAGAGAAGCCCAGAGCCCCAGTGTTCTTAGGGCTGCAAGAGCGCTTCCAAGGAAGTGTGCTGGCTAGCAACAGCTTTCAGTGCTGGCACTTTTCATCTCTGAGCAATTGCTCAACGTTTGCAATTTCTCAGCTGTGTCTACGAGACGGAGAGATAGTGACCGTGACGTTTGGTGGGTAGACAAGCGCAAATCCCCAGTTTTGCTGCGCCTGTGAAAGCGCTTCCAAGGAAGGGTGCTGTCTAGCAACATCTTTCAGTGCTGGCACTTTTCATCTCTGAGCAATTGCTTGACGTTTTGAATTTCTCAGCTCGTGTCTACGGGACGGAGAGATAGTGACCGTGATGTTTGGTGGGTAGAGAAGCACAAAGCCCCAGTGTTGCTGCGCCTGTAAAAGTGCTTCCAAGGAAGGGTGCTGTCTAGCCACAGCTTTCTGTGCTGGCACTTTTCATCTCTGAGCAATTTGTGGGCATTTGCAATTTCTCACCTGAGCTCTCTTTCGACTGCGCGAGAGGATGAGCAGAAGATTAGGTGGCTAGAGAAGCCCAGAGCCCCAGTGTTCTTAGGGCTACAAGAGCGTTTCCAAGGAAGGGTGCTGGCTAGCAACAGCTTTCAGTGCTGCCACTTTTCATCTCTGAGCAATTGCTCAACGTTTGCAATTTCTCAGCTC
Organism: Sarcoramphus papa; assembly: GCA_037962945.1. Lineage (NCBI taxonomy): Eukaryota > Metazoa > Chordata > Aves > Accipitriformes > Cathartidae > Sarcoramphus > Sarcoramphus papa. Next base: position 99,077,806 of record CM075586.1, read on the forward strand.
TTATCTATGAGACGGAGAGATAGTGACCGTGACGTTTGGTGGGTAGAGAAGCGCAAAGCCCCAGTGTTGCTGCGCCTGTGAAAGCGCTTCCAAGGAAGGGTGCTGGCTAGCCACAGCTTTCAGTGCTGGCACTTTTCATCTCTGAGCAATTGCTCGACGTTTGCAATTTCTCACCTGAGCTCTCTTTCGACTGCGCGAGAGGATGAGCAGAAGATTAGGTGGCTAGAGAAGGCCAGAGCCCCACTGTTCTTAGGCCTACAAAAGCGCTTCAAGGAAGGGTGCTGGCTAGCAACAGCTTTCAGTGCTGGCACTTTTCATCTCTGAGCAATTGCTCGATGTTTACAATTTCTCAGCTCGTGTCTACGAGACGGAGAGATAGTGACCGTGACGTTTGGTGGGTAGAGAAGCGCAAAGCCCCAGTGTTGCTGCGCCTGTGAAAGCGCTTCCAAGGAAGGGTGCTGGCTAGCAACAGCTTTCAGTGCTGGCACTTTTCATCTCTGAGCAATTGCTCGACGTTTGCAATCTCTCACCTGAGCTCTCTTTACACTGCACGAGAGGATGAGCAGAAGATTAGGTGGCTACAGAAGCCCAGAGCCCCAGTGTTCTTAGGCCTACAAAAGCGCTTCCAAGGAAGGGTGCTGGCTAGCAACAGCTTTCAGTGCTGGCACTTTTCATCTCTGAGCAATTGCTCGATGTTTACAATTTCTCAGCTCGTGTCTACGAGAAGGAAAGAGAATGACCGTGACGTTTGGTGGGTAGAGAAGCGCAAAGCCCCATTGTTGCTGCGCCTGTGAAAGCACTTCCAAGGAAGGGTGCTGGCTAGCAACAGCTTTCAGTGCTGGCACTTTTCATCTCTGAGCAATTGCTCGATGTTTACAATTTCTCAGCTCGTGTCTACGAGAAGGAAAGAGAATGACCGTGACTTTTGGTGGCTAGAGAAGGGCAAATCCCCAGTGTTGCTGCGCCTGTGAAAGCGCTTCCAAGGAAGGGTGCTGGCTAGCAACAGCTTTCAGTGCTGGCACTTTTCATCTCTGAGCAATTGCTGGACGTTTGCAATTTCTCACCTGAGCTCTCTTTAGACTGCGCGAGAGGATGAGCAGAAGATTAGGTGGCTAGAGAAGCCCAGAGCCCCACTGTTCTTAGGGCTGCAAGAGCGCTTCCAAGGAAGTGTGCTGGCTAGCAACAGCTTTCAGTGCTGGCACTTTTCATCTTTGAGCAATTGCTCGATGTTTGCAATTTCTCAGCTCGTGTCTACGAGACGGAGAGATAGTGACTGTGACGTTTGGTGGCTAGAGAAGCGCAAAGCCCCACTGTTCTTAGGCCTACAAAAGCGCTTCAAGGAAGGGTGCTGCCTAGCAACAGCTTTCAGTGCTGGCACTTTTCATCTCGAAGCAATTGCTCGACGTTTGCAATTTCTCAGCTGTGTCTACGAGACGGAGAGATAGTGACCGTGACGTTTGGTGGGTAGAGAAGCGCAAAGCCCCAGTGTTGCTGTGCCTGTGAAAGCGCTTCCAAGGAAGGGTGCTGTCTAGCAACAGCTTTCAGTGCTGGCACTTTTCATCTCTGAGCAATTGCTTGACGTTTTGAATTTCTCAGCTCGTGTCTACGGGACGGAGAGATAGTGACCGTGATGTTTGGTGGGTATAGAAGCACAAAGCCCCAGTGTTGCTGCGCCTGTGAAAGTGCTTCCAAGGAAGGGTGCTGTCTAGCCACAGCTTTCAGTGCTGGCACTTTTCATCTCTGAGCAATTGCTCGACGTTTGCAATTTCTCACCTGAGCTCTCTTTAGACTGCGCGAGAGGATGAGCAGAAGATTAGGTGGCTAGAGAAGCCCAGAGCCCCAGTGTTCTTAGGGCTACAAGAGCGTTTCCAAGGAAGGGTGCTGGCTAGCAACAGCTTTCAGTGCTGCCACTTTTCATCTCTGAGCAATTGCTCGACGTTTGCAATTTCTCAGCTCGTGTCTACGAGACGGAGAGATAGTGACCGTGACGTTTGGTGGGTAGAGAAGCGCAAAGCCCCAGTGTTGCTGCGCCTGTGAAAGCGCTTCCAAGGAAGGGTGCTGGCTAGCAACAGCTTTCAGTGCTGGCACTTTTCATCTCTGAGCAATTGCTCGACGTTTGCAATTTCTCACCTGAGCTCTCTTTCGACTGCGCGAGAGGATGAGCAGAAGATTAGGTGGCTAGAGAAGCCCAGAGCCCCAGTGTTCTTAGGGCTACAAGAGCATTTCCAATGAAGGGTGCTGGCTAGCAACAGCTTTCAGTGCTGCCACTTTTCATCTCTGAGCAATTGCTCGACGTATGCAATTTCTCAGCTCGTGTCTACGAGACGGAGAGATAGTGACCGTGACGTTTGGTGGGTAGAGAAGCGCAAAGCCCCAGTGTTGCTGCGCCTGTGAAAGCGCTTCCAAGGAAGGGTGCTGGCTAGCAACAGCTTTCAGTGCTGGCACTTTTCATCTCTGAGCAATTGCTGGACGTTTGCAATTTCTCACCTGAGCTCTCTTTAGACTGCACGAGAGGATGAGCAGAAGATTAGGTGGCTAGAGAAGCCCAGAGCCCCAGTGTTCTTAGGGCTACAAGAGCGTTTCCAAGGAAGGGTGCTGGCTAGCAACAGCTTTCAGTGCTGGCACTTTTCATCTCTGAGCAATTGCTCAACGTTTGCAATTTCTCAGCTCTTATCTACGAGACGGAGAGATAGTGACCGTGACGTTTGGTGGGTAGAGAAGCGCAAAGCCCCAGTGTTGCTGTGCCTGTGAAAGCACTTCCAATGAAGGGTGCTGGCTAGCAAGAGCTTTCAGTGCTGGCACTTTTCATCTCTGAGCAATTGCTCGACGTTTTCAATCTCTCACCTGAGCTCTCTTTCGACTGCGCGAGAGGATGAGCAGAAGAGTAGGTGGCTAGAGAAGCCCAGAGCCCCAGTGTTCTTAGGGCTACAAGAGCGTTTCCAAGGAAGGGTGCTGGCTAGCAACAGCTTTCAGTGCTGGCACTTTTCATCTTTGAGCAATTGCTCGACGTTTGCAATTTCTCAGCTCTTGTCTACGAGACGGAGAGATAGTGACCGTGACGTTTGGTGGCTAGAGAAGCGCAAAGCCCCAGTGTTGCTGCGCCTGTGAAAGCGCTTCCAAGGAAGGGTGCTGGCTAGCAACAGCTTTCAGTGCTGGCACTTTTCATCTCTGAGCAATTGCTGGACGTTTGCAATTTCTCACCTGAGCTCTCTTTAGACTGCGCGAGAGGATGAGCAGAAGATTAGGTGGCTAGAGAAGCCCAGAGCCCCACTGTTCTTAGGGCTACAAGAGTGTTTCCAATGAAGGGTGCTGGCTAGCAAGAGCTTTCAGTGCTGGCACTTTTCATCTCTGAGCAATTGCTCAACGTTTGCAATTTCTCAGCTCTTATCTATGAGACGGAGAGATAGTGACCGTGACGTTTGGTGGGTAGAGAAGCGCAAAGCCCCAGTGTTGCTGTGCCTGTGAAAGCGCTTCCAAGGAAGGGTGCTGGCTAGCAACAGCTTTCAGTGCTGGCACTTTTCATCTTGAAGCAATTGCTCGACGTTTGCAATTTCTCACCTGAGCTCTGTTTAGACTGCGCGAGAGGATGAGCAGAAGATTAGGTGGCTAGAGAAGCCCAGAGCCCCACTGTTCTTAGGCCTACAAGAGCGTTTCCAAGGAAGGGTGCTGGCTAGCAACAGCTTTCAGTGCTGGCACTTTTCATCTCTGAGCAATTGCTCAACGTTTGCAATTTCTCAGCTCTTATCTACGAGACGGAGAGATAGTGACCGTGACGTTTGGTGGGTAGAGAAGCGCAAAGCCCCAGTGTTGCTGTGCCTGTGAAAGCACTTCCAATGAAGGGTGCTGGCTAGCAACAGCTTTCAGTGCTGGCACTTTTCATCTCTGAGCAATTGCTCGACGTTTTCAATCTCTCACCTGAGCTCTCTTTCGACTGCGCGAGAGGATGAGCAGAAGAGTAGGTGGCTAGAGAAGCCCAGAGCCCCAGTGTTCTTAGGGCTACAAGAGCGTTTCCAAGGAAGGGTGCTGGCTAGCAACAGCTTTCAGTGCTGGCACTTTTCATCTTTGAGCAATTGCTCGACGTTTGCAATTTCTCAGCTCTTGTCTACGAGACGGAGAGATAGTGACCGTGACGTTTGGTGGCTAGAGAAGCGCAAAGCCCCAGTGTTGCTGCGCCTGTGAAAGCGCTTCCAAGGAAGGGTGCTGGCTAGCAACAGCTTTCAGTGCTGGCACTTTTCATCTCTGAGCAATTGCTGGACGTTTGCAATTTCTCACCTGAGCTCTCTTTAGACTGCGCGAGAGGATGAGCAGAAGATTAGGTGGCTAGAGAAGCCCAGAGCCCCACTGTTCTTAGGGCTACAAGAGTGTTTCCAATGAAGGGTGCTGGCTAGCAAGAGCTTTCAGTGCTGGCACTTTTCATCTCTGAGCAATTGCTCAACGTTTGCAATTTCTCAGCTCTTATCTATGAGACGGAGAGATAGTGACCGTGACGTTTGGTGGGTAGAGAAGCGCAAAGCCCCAGTGTTGCTGTGCCTGTGAAAGCGCTTCCAAGGAAGGGTGCTGGCTAGCAACAGCTTTCAGTGCTGGCACTTTTCATCTTGAAGCAATTGCTCGACGTTTGCAATTTCTCACCTGAGCTCTGTTTAGACTGCGCGAGAGGATGAGCAGAAGATTAGGTGGCTAGAGAAGCCCAGAGCCCCACTGTTCTTAGGCCTACAAAAGCGCTTCAAGGAAGGGTGCTGGCTAGCAACAGCTTTCAGTGCTGGCACTTTTCATCTCTGAGCAATTGCTCGATGTTTACAATTTCTCAGCTCGTGTCTACGAGAAGGAAAGAGAATGACCGTGATGTTTGGTGGGTAGAGAAGCGCAAAGCCCCAGTGTTGCTGCGCCTGTGAAAGCACTTCCAAGGAAGGGTGCTGGCTAGCCACAGCTTTCAGTGCTGGCACTTTTCATCTCTGAGCAATTGCTGGACGTTTGCAATTTCTCACCTGAGCTCTCTTTAGACTGCGCGAGAGGATGAGCAGAAGATTAGGTGGCTAGAGAAGCCCAGAGCCCCAGTCTTCTTAGGCCTACAAGAGCGTTTCCAAGGAAGGGTGCTGGCTAGCAACAGCTTTCAGTGCTGGCACTTTTCATCTCTGAGCAATTGCTCAACGTTTGCAATTTCTCAGCTCTTGTCTACGAGACGGAGAGATAGTGACCGTGACGTTTGGTGGCTAGAGAAGCGCAAAGCCCCAGTGTTGCTGCGCCTGTGAAAGCGCTTCCAAGGAAGGGTGCTGGCTAGCAACAGCTTTCAGTGCTGGCACTTTTCATCTCTGAGCAATTGCTGGACGTTTGCAATTTCTCACCTGAGCTCTCTTTAGACTGCGCGAGAGGATGAGCAGAAGATTAGGTGGCTAGAGAAGCCCAGAGCCCCACTGTTCTTAGGGCTACAAGAGTGTTTCCAATGAAGGGTGCTGGCTAGCAAGAGCTTTCAGTGCTGGCACTTTTCATCTCTGAGCAATTGCTCGACGTTTGCAATCTCTCACCTGAGCTCTCTTTCGACTGCGCGAGAGGATGAGCAGAAGAGTAGGTGGCTAGAGAAGCCCAGAGCCCCAGTGTTCTTAGGCCTACAAGAGCGTTTCCAAGGAAGGGTGCTGGCTAGCAACAGCTTTCAGTGCTGGCACTTTTCATCTTTGAGCAATTGCTCGACGTTTGCAATTTCTCAGCTCTTGTCTACGAGACGGAGAGATAGTGACCGTGACGTTTGGTGGCTAGAGAAGCGCAAAGCCCCAGTGTTGCTGCGCCTGTGAAAGCGCTTCCAAGGAAGGGTGCTGGCTAGCAACAGCTTTCAGTGCTGGCACTTTTCATCTCTGAGCAATTGCTGGACGTTTGCAATTTCTCACCTGAGCTCTCTTTAGACTGCGCGAGAGGATGAGCAGAAGATTAGGTGGCTAGAGAAGCCCAGAGCCCCAGTGTTCTTAGGGCTACAAGAGTGTTTCCAATGAAGGGTGCTGGCTAGCAAGAGCTTTCAGTGCTGGCACTTTTCATCTCTGAGCAATTGCTCAACGTTTGCAATTTCTCAGCTCTTATCTATGAGACGGAGAGATAGTGACCGTGACGTTTGGTGGCTAGAGAAGCGCAAAGCCCCAGTGTTGCTGTGCCTGTGAAAGCGCTTCCAAGGAAGGGTGCTGGCTAGCAACAGCTTTCAGTGCTGGCACTTTTCATCTCTGAGCAATTGCTCGACGTTTGCAATTTCTCACCTGAGCTCTGTTTAGACTGCGCGAGAGGATGAGCAGAAGATTAGGTGGCTAGAGAAGCCCAGAGCCCCACTGTTCTTAGGCCTACAAAAGCGCTTCAAGGAAGGGTGCTGGCTAGCAACAGCTTTCAGTGCTGCCACTTTTCATCTCTGAGCAATTGCTCGATGTTTACAATTTCTCAGCTCGTGTCTACGAGAAGGAAAGAGAATGACCGTGATGTTTGGTGGGTAGAGAAGCGCAAAGCCCCAGTGTTGCTGCACCTGTGAAAGCACTTCCAAGGAAGGGTGCTGGCTAGCAACAGCTTTCAGTGCTGGCACTTTTCATCTCTGAGCAATTGCTTGACGTTTGCAATTTCTCACCTGAGCTCTCTTTAGACTGCGCGAGAGGATGAGCAGAAGATTAGGTGGCTAGAGAAGCCCAGAGCCCCAGTGTTCTTAGGCCTACAAAAGCGCTTCCAAGGAAGGGTGCTGGCTAGCAACAGCTTTCAGTGCTGGCACTTTTCATCTCTGAGCAATTGCTCGATGTTTACAATTTCTCAGCTCGTGTCTACGAGAAGGAAAGAGAATGACCGTGACGTTTGGTGGGTAGAGAAGCGCAAAGCCCCAGTGTTGCTGTGCCTGTGAAAGCACTTCCAAGGAAGGGTGCTGGCTAGCAACAGCTTTCAGTGCTGGCACTTTTCATCTCTGAGCAATTGCTCGACGTTTGCAATTTCTCAACTGAGCTCTCTTTCGACTGCGCGAGAGGATGAGCAGAAGATTAGGTGGCTAGAGAAGCCCAGAGCCCCAGTGTTCTTAGGCCTACAAAAGCGCTTCAAGGAAGGGTGCTGGCTAGCAACAGCTTTCAGTGCTGGCACTTTTCATCTCTGAGCAATTGCTCGATGTTTACAATTTCACAGCTCGTGTCTACGAGAAGGAAAGAGAATGACCGTGACGTTTGGTGGGTAGAGAAGCGCAAAGCCCCAGTGTTGCTGTGCCTGTGAAAGCACTTCCAAGGAAGGGTGCTGGCTAGCAACAGCTTTCAGTGCTGGCACTTTTCATCTCTGAGCAATTGCTGGACATTTGCAATTTCTCACCTGAGCTCTCTTTAGACTGCGCGAGAGGATGAGCAGAAGATTAGGTGGCTACAGAAGCCCAGAGCCCCACTGTTCTTAGGCCTACAAGAGTGTTTCCAATGAAGGGTGCTGGCTAGCAAGAGCTTTCAGTGCTGGCACTTTTCATCTCTGAGCAATTGCTGGACGTTTGCAATTTCTCACCTGAGCTCTCTTTAGACTGCGCGAGAGGATGAGCAGAAGATTAGGTGGCTAGAGAAGCCCAGAGCCCCAGTGTTCTTAGGCCTACAAGAGTGTTTCCAATGAAGGGTGCTGGCTAGCAACAGCTTTCAGTGCTGGCACTTTTCACCTCTGAGCAATTGCTCGATGTTTACAATTTCTCAGCTCGTGTCTACGAGAAGGAAAGAGAATGACCGTGACGTTTGGTGGGTAGAGAAGCGCAAAGCCCCATTGTTGCTGCGCCTGTGAAAGCACTTCCAAGGAAGGGTGCTGGCTAGCAACAGCTTTCAGTGCTGGCACTTTTCATCTCTGAGCAATTGCTCGACGTTTGCAATTTCTCAGCTCGTGTCTACGAGAAGGAAAGAGAATGACCGTGACGTTTGGTGGGTAGAGAAGCGCAAAGCCCCAGTGTTGCTGCGCCTGTGAAAGCGCTTCCAAGGAAGGGTGCTGGCTAGCAACAGCTTTCAGTGCTGGCACTTTTCATCTCTGAGCAATTGCTGGACGTTTGCAATTTCTCACCTGAGCTCTCTTTAGACTGCGCGAGAGGATGAGCAGAAGATTAGGTGGCTAGAGAAGCCCAGAGCCCCAGTGTTCTTAGGCCTACAAAAGCGTTTCCAAGGAAGGGTGCTGGCTAGCAAGAGCTTTCAGTGCTGGCACTTTTCATCTCTGAGCAATTGCTCGACGTTTGCAATTTCTCAGCTCTTATCTATGAGACGGAGAGATAGTGACCGTGACGTTTGGTGGGTAGAGAAGCGCAAAGCCCCAGTGTTGCTGCGCCTGTGAAAGCGCTTCCAAGGAAGGGTGCTGGCTAGCCACAGCTTTCAGTGCTGGCACTTTTCATCTCTGAGCAATTGCTGGACGTTTGCAATTTCTCACCTGAGCTCTCTTTCGACTGCGCGAGAGGATGAGCAGAAGATTAGGTGGCTAGAGAAGGCCAGAGCCCCACTGTTCTTAGGGCTACAAAAGCGCTTCCAAGGAAGGGTGCTGGCTAGCAACAGCTTTCAGTGCTGGCACTTTTCATCTCTGAGCAATTGCTCGATGTTTACAATTTCACAGCTCGTGTCTACGAGAAGGAAAGAGAATGACCGTGACGTTTGGTGGCTAGAGAAGCGCAAAGCCCCAGTGTTGCTGTGCCTGTGAAAGCACTTCCAAGGAAGGGTGCTGGCTAGCAACAGCTTTCAGTGCTGGCACTTTTCATCTCTGAGCAATTGCTGGACATTTGCAATTTCTCACCTGAGCTCTGTTTAGACTGCGCGAGAGGATGAGCAGAAGATTAGGTGGCTAGAGAAGCCCAGAGCCCCAGTGTTCTTAGGCCTACAAAAGCGCTTCCAAGGAAGGGTGCTGGCTAGCAACAGCTTTCAGTGCTGGCACTTTTCATCTCTGAGCAATTGCTGGACTTTTGCAATTTCTCATCTGAGCTCTCTTTCGACTGCGCGAGAGGATGAGCAGAAGATTAGGTGGCTAGAGAAGCCCAGAGCCCCAGTGTTCTTAGGGCTACAAAAGCGCTTCCAAGGAAGGGTGCTGGCTAGCAACAGCTTTCAGTGCTGGCACTTTTCATGTCTGAGCAATTGCTCGACGTTTGCAATCTCTCACCTGAGCTCTCTTTAGACTGCGCGAGAGGATGAGCAGAAGATTAGGTGGCTAGAGAAGCCCAGAGCCCCAGTGTTCTTAGGGCTGCAAGAGCGCTTCCAAGGAAGGGTGCTGGCTAGCAACAGCTTTCAGTGCTGGCACTTTTCATCTCTGAGCAATTGCTCGATGTTTACAATTTCTCAGCTCGTGTCTACGAGAAGGAAAGAGAAAGACCGTGACGTTTGGTGGCTAGAGAAGCGCAAAGCCCCAGTGTTTCTGTGCCTGTGAAAGCGCTTCCAAGGAAGGGTGCTGGCTAGCAACAGCTTTCAGTGCTGGCACTTTTCATCTCTGAGCAACTGCTCGACGTTTGCAATTTCTCACCTGAGCTCTCTTTAGACTGCACGAGAGGATGAGCAGAAGATTAGGTGGCTAGAGAAGCCCAGAGCCCCAGTGTTCTTAGGCCTACAAAAGCGCTTCCAAGGAAGGGTGCTGGCTAGCAACAGCTTTCAGTGCTGGCACTTTTCATCTCTGAGCAATTGCTCGACGTTTGCAATCTCTCACCTGAGCTCTCTTTAGACTGCGCGAGAGGATGAGCAGAAGATACGGTGGCTAGAGAAGCCCAGAGCCCCACTGTTCTTAGGGTTGCAAGAGCATTTCCAAGGAAGGGTGCTGGCTAGCAACAGATTTCAGTGCTGGCACTTTTCATCTCTGAGCAATTGCTCGACGTTTGCAATTTCTCAGCTCTTATCTACGAGACGGAGAGATAGTGACTGTGACGTTTGGTGGGTAGAGAAGCGCAAATCCCCAGTGTTGCTGCGCCTGTGAAAGTGCTTCCAAGGAAGGGTGCTGGCTAGCAACAGCTTTCAGTGCTGGCACTTTTCATCTCTGAGCAATTGCTTGACGTTTGCAATTTCTCACCTGAGCTCTCTTTAGACTGCGCGAGAGGATGAGCAGAAGATTAGGTGGCTAGAGAAGCCCAGAGCCCCAGTGTTCTTAGGCCTACAAAAGCGCTTCCAAGGAAGGGTGCTGGCTAGCCACAGCTTTCAGTGCCGGCACTTTTCATCTCTGAGCAATTGCTGGACATTTGCAATTTCTCACCTGAGCTCTCTTTCGACTGCGCGAGAGGATGAGCAGAAGATTAGGTGGCTAGAGAAGCCCAGAGCCCCAGTGTTCTTAGGCCTACAAAAGCGCTTCCAAGGAAGGGTGCTGGCTAGCAACAGCTTTCAGTGCTGGCACTTTTCATCTCTGAGCAATTGCTCCACGTTTGCAATTTCTCACCTGAGCTCTCTTTAGACTGCGCGAGAGGATGAGCAGAAGATTACGTGGCTAGAGAAGCCCAGAGCCCTAGTGTTCTTAGGCCTACAAAAGCGCTTCAAGGAAGGGTGCTGGCTAGCAACAGCTTTCAGTGCTGGCACTTTTCATCTCTGAGCAATTGCTCGATGTTTACAATTTCTCAGCTCGTGTCTACGAGAAGGAAAGAGAATGACCGTGATGTTTGGTGGGTAGAGAAGCGCAAAGCCCCAGTGTTGCTGCGCCTGTGAAAGCACTTCCAAGGAAGGGTGCTGGCTAGCCACAGCTTTCAGTGCTGGCACTTTTCATCTCTGAGCAATTGCTGGACGTTTGCAATTTCTCACCTGAGCTCTCTTTAGACTGCGCGAGAGGATGAGCAGAAGATTAGGTGGCTAGAGAAGCCCAGAGCCCCACTGTTCTTAGGGCTACAAGAGCGTTTCCAATGAAGGGTGCTGGCTAGCAACAGCTTTCAGTGCTGGCACTTTTCATCTCTGAGCAATTGCTCGATGTTTACAATTTCTCAGCTCGTGTCTACGTGAAGGAAAGAGTATGACCGTGATGTTTGGTGGCTAGAGAAGCGCAAAGCCCCAGTGTTGCTGCGCCTGTGAAAGCACTTCCAAGGAAGGGTGCTGGCTAGCAACAGCTTTCAGTGCTGGCACTTTTCATCTCTGAGCAATTGCTGGACGTTTGCAATTTCTCACCTGAGCTCTCTTTCGACTGCGCGAGAGGATGAGCAGAAGATTAGGTGGCTAGAGAAGCGCAAAGCCCCAGTGTTGCTGCGCCTGTGAAAGCGCTTCCAAGGAAGGGTGCTGGCTAGCAACAGCTTTCAGTGCTGGCACTTTTCATCTCTGAGCAACTGCTCGACGTTTGCAATTTCTCACCTGAGCTCTCTTTCGACTGCGCGAGTGGATGAGCAGAAGATTAGGTGGCTAGAGAAGCCCAGAGCCCCAGTGTTCTTATGGCTACAAAAGCGCTTCTAAGGAAGGGTGCTGGCTAGCAACAGCTTTCAGTGCTGGCACTTTTCATCTCTGAGCAATTGCTCGACGTTTGCAATTTCTCAGCTCTTATCTACGAGACGGAGAGATAGTGACCGTGATATTTGGTGGGTAGAGAAGCACAAAGCCCCAGTGCTGCTGCGCCTGTGAAAGCGCTTCCAAGGAAGGGTGCTGGCTAGCAACAGCTTTCAGTGCTGGCACTTTTCATCTCTGAGCAATTGCTTGACGTTTGCAATTTCTCACCTGAGCTCTCTTTAGACTGCACGAGAGGATGAGCAGAAGATTAGGTGGCTAGAGAAGCCCAGAGCCCCACTGTTCTTAGGCCTACAAAAGCGCTTCCAAGGAAGGGTGCTGGCTAGCAACAGCTTTCAGTGCCGGCACTTTTCATCTCTGAGCAATTGCTGGACATTTGCAATCTCTCACCTGAGCTCTCTTTAGACTGCGCGAGAGGATGAGCAGAAGATTAGGTGGCTAGAGAAGCCCAGAGCCCCAGTGTTCTTAGGGCTACAAAAGCGCTTCCAAGGAAGGGTGCTGGCTAGCAACAGCTTTCAGTGCTGGCACTTTTCATCTCTGAGCAATTGCTGGACGTTTGCAATTTCTCACCTGAGCTCTCTTTAGACTGCACGAGAGGATGAGCAGAAGATTAGGTGGCTAGAGAAGCCCAGAGCCCCAGTGATCTTAGGCCTACAAGAGCGTTTCGAAGGAAGGGTGCTGGCTAGCAACAGCTTTCAGTGCTGGCACTTTTCGTCTCTGAGCAATTGCTCGACATTTGCAATTTCTCAGCTCGTGTCTACGAGAAGGAAAGAGAATGACCGTGATGTTTGGTGGCTAGAGAAGCGCAAAGCCGCAGTGTTGCTGCGCCTGTGAAAGCGCTTCCAAGGAAGGGTGCTGGCTAGCAACAGCTTTCAGTGCTGGCACTTTTCATCTCTGAGCAATTGCTGGACGTTTGCAATTTCTCACCTGAGCTCTCTTTAGACTGCGCGAGAGGATGAGCACAAGATTAGGTGGCTAGAGAAGCCCAGTGCCCCAGTGTTCTTAGGGCTACAAAAGCGCTTCCAAGGAAGGGTGCTGGCTAGCAACAGCTTTCAGTGCTGGCACTTTTCATCTCTGAGCAATTGCTCGACGTTTGCAATCTCTCACCTGAGCTCTCTTTAGACTGCGCGAGAGGATGAGCAGAAGATTAGGTGGCTAGAGAAGCCCAGAGCCCCAGTGTTCTTAGGCCTACAAAAGCGCTTCCAAGGAAGGGTGCTGGCTAGCAACAGCTTTCAGTGCTGGCACTTTTCATCTCTGAGCAATTGCTCGATGTTTACAATTTCTCAGCTCGTGTCTACGTGAAGGAAAGAGTATGACCGTGATGTTTGGTGGGTAGACAAGCGCAAAGCCCCAGTGTTGCTGCGCCTGTGAAAGCACTTCCAAGGAAGGGTGCTGGCTAGCCACAGCTTTCAGTGCTGGCACTTTTCATCTCTGAGCAACTGCTGGACGTTTGCAATTTCTCACCTGAGCTCTCTTTCGACTGCGCGAGAGGATGAGCAGAAGATTAGGTGGCTAGAGAAGCCCAGAGCCCCAGTGTTCTTATGGCTACAAAAGCGCTTCCAAGGAAGGGTGCTGGCTAGCAACAGCTTTCAGTGTTGGCACTTTTCATCTCTGAGCAATTGCTCGACGTTTGCAATTTCTCACCTGAGCTCTCTTTAGACAGCGCGAGAGGATGAGCAGAAGATTAGGTGGCTAGAGAAGCCCAGAGCCCCAGTGTTCTTAGGCCTACAAAAGCGCTTCAAGGAAGGGTGCTGGCTAGCAACAGCTTTCAGTGCTGGCACTTTTCATCTCTGAGCAATTGCTCGATGTTTACAATTTCTCAGCTCGTGTCTACGAGAAAGAAAGAGAATGACCGTGATGTTTGGTGGCTAGAGAAGCGCAAAGCCCCAGTGTTGCTGCCCCTCTGAAAGCACTTCCAAGGAAGGGTGCTGGCTAGCCACAGCTTTCAGTGCTGGCACTTTTCATCTTTGAGCAATTGCTCGACGTTTGCAATTTCTCACCTGAGCTCTCTTTAGACTGCGCGAGAGGATGAGCAGAAGATTAGGTGGCTAGAGAAGCCCAGAGCCCCAGTGTTCTTAGGGCTACAAGAGCGTTTCCAAGGAAGGGTGCTGGCTAGCAACAGCTTTCAGTGCTGGCACTTTTCATCTCTGAGCAATTGCTCGATGTTTACAATTTCTCAGCTCGTGTCTACGAGAAGGAAAGAGTATGACCGTGATGTTTGGTGGGTAGAGAAGCGCAAAGCCCCAGTGTTGCTGCGCCTGTGAAAGCACTTCCAAGGAAGGGTGCTGGCTAGCAACAGCTTTCAGTGCTGGCCCTTTTCATCTCTGAGCAATTGCTGGACGTTTGCAATTTCTCACCTGAGCTCTCTTTACACTGCGCGAGAGGATGAGCAGAAGATTAGGTGGCTAGAGAAGCCCAGAGCCCCAGTGTTCTTAGGCCTACAAGAGCGCTTCCAAGGAAGGGTGCTGGCTAGCAACAGCTTTCAGTGCTGGCACTTTTCATCTCTGAGCAATTGCTCGACGTTTGCAATTTCTCACCTGAGCTCTCTTTCGACTGCGCGAGAGGATGAGCAGAAGATTAGGTGGCTAGAGAAGCCCAGAGCCCCACTGTTCTTAGGCCTACAAGAGCGTTTCCAATGAAGGGTGCTGGCTAGCAACAGCTTTCAGTGCTGGCACTTTTCATCTCTGAGCAATTGCTCGATATTTACAATTTCTCAGCTCGTGTCTACGAGAAGGAAAGAGAATGACCGTGACGTTTGGTGGGTAGAGAAGCGCAAAGCCCCAGTGTTGCTGCGCCTGTGAAAGCACTTCCAAGGAAGGGTGCTGGCTAGCAACAGCTTTCAGTGCTGGCACTTTTCATCTCTGAGCAATTGCTCGATGTTTACAATTTCTCAGCTCGTGTCTACGAGAAGGAAAGAGAATGAACGTGACGTTTGGTGGCTAGAGAAGGGCAAAGCCCCAGTGTTGCTGCGCCTGTGAGAGCGCTTCCAAGGAAGGGTGCTGGCTAGCAACAGCTTTCAGTGGTGGCACTTTTCATCTCTGAGCAATTGCTGGACGTTTGCAATTTCTCACCTGAGCTCTCTTTAGACTGCGCGAGAGGATGAGCAGAAGATTAGGTGGCTAGAGAAGCCCAGAGCCCCAGTGTTCTTAGGCCTACAAAAGCGCTTCCAAGGAAGGGTGCTGGCTAGCAACAGCTTTCAGTGCTGGCACTTTTCATCTCTGAGCAATTGCTCGATGTTTACAATTTCTCAGCTCGTGTCTACGAGAAGGAAAGAGAATGACCGTGATGTTTGGTGGCTAGAGAAGCGCAAAGCCCCAGTGTTGCTGCGCCTGTGAAAGCGCTTCCAAGGAAGGGTGCTGGCTAGCAACAGCTTTCAGTGCTGGCACTTTTCTTCTCTGAGCAATTGCTCGACGTTTGCAATTTCTCACCTGAGCTCTCTTTCGACTGCGCGAGAGGATGAGCAGAAGATTAGGTGGCTAGAGAAGCCCAGAGCCCCAGTGTCCTTAGGGCTACAAGAGCGTTTCCAAGGAAGGGTGCTGGCTAGCAACAGCTTTCAGTGCTGGCACTTTTCATCTCTGAGCAATTGCTCGACGTTTGCAATTTCACAGCTCGTGTCTACGAGACAGAAAGAGAATGTCCATGACGTTTGGTGGCTAGAGAAGCGCAAAGCCCCAGTGTTGCTGTGCCTGTGAAAGCGCTTCCAAGGAAGGGTGCTGGCTAGCAACAGCTTTCAGTGCTGGCACTTTTCCTCTCTGAGCAATTGCTCGACGTTTGCAATTTCTCACCAGAGCTCTCTTTAGACTGCGCGAGAGGATGAGCAGAAGATTAGGTGGCTAGAGAAGCCCAGAGCCCCAGTGTTCTTAGGCCTACAAAAGCGCTTCCAAGGAAGGGTGCTGGCTAGCAACAGCTTTCAGTGCTGGCACTTTTCATCTCTGAGCAATTGCTCGATGTTTACAATTTCTCAGCTCGTGTCTACGAGAAGGAAAGAGAATGACCGTGATGTTTGGTGGCTAGAGAAGCGCAAAGCCCCAGTGTTGCTGCGCCTGTGAAAGCGCTTCCAAGGAAGGGTGCTGGCTAGCAACAGCTTTCAGTGCTGGCACTTTTCATCTCTGAGCAATTGCTCGATGTTTGCAATTTCTCAGCTCGTGTCTACGAGAAGGAAAGAGAATGACCGTGATGTTTGGTGGCTAGAGAAGCGCAAAGCCCCAGTGTTGCTGTGCCTGTGAAAGCGCTTCCAAGGAAGGGTGCTGGCTAGCAACAGCTTTCAGTGCTGGCACTTTTCATCTTTGAGCAATTGCTCGACGTTTGCAATTTCTCACCTGAGCTCTCTTTAGACTGCGCGAGAGGATGAGCAGAAGAGTAGGTGGCTAGAGAAGCCCAGAGCCCCACTGTTCTTAGGCCTACAAAAGCGCTTCCAAGGAAGGGTGCTGGCTAGCAACAGCTTTCAGTGCTGGCACTTTTCATCTCTGAGCAATTGCTCGATGTTTACAATTTCTCAGCTCGTGTCTACGAGAAGGAAAGAGAATGACCGTGACGTTTGGTGGCTAGAGAAGCGCAAAGCCCCAGTGTTGCTGCGCCTGTGAAAGCGCTTCCAAGGAAGGGTGCTGGCTAGCAACAGCTTTCAGTGCTGGCACTTTTCATCTCTGAGCAATTGCTCGATGTTTACAATTTCTCAGCTCGTGTCTACGAGAAGGAAAGAGAATTACCGTGACGTTTGGTGGCTAGAGAAGTGCAAAGCCCCAGTGTTGCTGCGCCTGTGAAAGCGCTTCCAAGGAAGGGTGCTGGCTAGCAACAGCTTTCAGTGGTGGCACTTTTCATCTCTGAGCAATTGCTCGACGTTTGCAATTTCTCACCTGAGCTCTCTTTGGACTGCGCGAGAGGATGAGCAGAAGAGTAGGTGGCTAGAGAAGCCCAGAGCCCCAGTGTTCTTAGGCCTACAAAAGCGCTTCAAGGAAGGGTGCTGGCTAGCAACAGCTTTCAGTGCTGGCACTTTTCATCTCTGAGCAATTGCTCGATGTTTACAATTTCTCAGCTCGTGTCTACGAGAAGGAAAGAGAATGACCGTGACATTTGGTAGGTAGAGAAGCGCAAAGCCCCAGTGTTGCTGCGCCTGTGAAAGCACTTCCAAGGAAGGGTGCTGGCTAGCAACAGCTTTCAGTGCTGGCACTTTTCATCTCTGAGCAATTGCTCGACGTTTGCAATCTCTCACCTGAGCTCTCTTTAGAGTGCGCGAGAGGATGAGCAGAAGATTAGGTGGCTAGAGAAGCCCAGAGCCCCAGTGTTCTTAGGGCTACAAGAGCGTTTCCAAGGAAGGGTGCTGGCTAGCAACAGCTTTCAGTGCTGGCACTTTCCATCTCTGAGCAATTGCGCGATGTTTGCAATTTCTCAGCTCGTGTCTACGAGAAGGAAAGAGAATGACCGTGACGTTTGGTGGCTAGAGAAGCGCAAAGCCCCAGTGTTGCTGCGCCTGTGAAAGCGCTTCCAAGGAAGGGTGCTGGCTAGCAACAGCTTTCAGTGGTGGCACTTTTCATCTCTGAGCAATTGCTGGACGTTTGCAATTTCTCACCTGAGCTCTCTTTCGACTGCGCGAGAGGATGAGCAGAAGATGAGGTGGCTAGAGAAGCCCAGAGCCCCAGTGTTCTTAGGGCTACAAGGGCGTTTCCAAGGAAGGGTGCTGTCTAGCAACAGCTTTCAGTGCTGGCACTTTTCATCTCTGAGCAATTGCTCGATGTTTACAATTTCTCAGCTCGTGTCTACGAGAAGGAAAGAGAATGACCGTGACGTTTGGTGGCTAGAGAAGCGCAAAGCCCCCGTGTTGCTGCGCCTGTGAAAGCGCTTCCAAGGAAGGGTGCTGGCTAGCAACAGCTTTCAGTGCTGGCACTTTTCATCTCTGAGCAATTGCTCGATGTTTACAATTTCTCAGCTCGTGTCTACGAGACGGAAAGAGAATGACCATGACGTTTGGTGGCTAGAGAAGTGCAAAGCCCCAGTGTTGCTGCGCCTGTGAAAGCGCTTCCAAGGAAGGGTGCTGGCTAGCAACAGCTTTCAGTGCTGGCACTTTTCATCTCTGAGCAATTGCTCGACGTTTGCAATTTCTCACCTGAGCTCTCTTTAGACTGCGCGAGAGGATGAGCAGAAGATTAGGTGGCTAGAGAAGCCCAGAGCCCCACTGTTCTTAGGCCTACAAAAGCGCTTCCAAGGAAGGGTGCTGGCTAGCCACAGCTTTCAGTGCTGGCACTTTTCATCTCTGAGCAATTGCTCGATGTTTACAATTTCTCAGCTCGTGTCTACGAGAAGGAAAGAGAATGACCGTGATGTTTGGTGGCTAGAGAAGCGCAAAGCCCCAGTGTTGCTGCGCCTGTGAAAGCGCTTCCAAGGAAGGGTGCTGGCTAGCAACAGCTTTCAGTGCTGGCACTTTTCTTCTCTGAGCAATTGCTCGACGTTTGCAATTTCTCACCTGAGCTCTCTTTCGACTGCGCGAGAGGATGAGCAGAAGATTAGGTGGCTAGAGAAGCCCAGAGCCCCACTGTTCTTAGGCCTACAAAAGCGCTTCCAAGGAAGGGTGCTGGCTAGCAACAGCTTTCAGTGCTGGCACTTTTCATCTCTGAGCAATTGCTCGATGTTTACAATTTCTCAGCTCGTGTCTACGAGAAGGAAAGAGAATGACCGTGATGTTTGGTGGCTAGAGAAGCGCAAAGCCCCAGTGTTGCTGCGCCTGTGAAAGCGCTTCCAAGGAAGGGTGCTGGCTAGCAACAGCTTTCAGTGCTGGCACTTTTCTTCTCTGAGCAATTGCTCGACGTTTGCAATTTCTCACCTGAGCTCTCTTTCGACTGCGCGAGAGGATGAGCAGAAGATTAGGTGGCTAGAGAAGCCCAAAGCCCCAGTGTTCTTAGGGCTACAAGAGCGTTTCCAATGAAGGGTGCTGGCTAGCCACAGCTTTCAGTGCTGGCACTTTTCATCTCTGAGCAATTGCTCGATGTTTGCAATTTCACAGCTCGTGTCTACGAGACAGAAAGAGAATGACCATGACGTTTGGTGGCTAGAGAAGCGCAAAGCCCCAGTGTTGCTGTGCCTGTGAAAGCGCTTCCAAGGAAGGGTGCTGGCTAGCAACAGCTTTCAGTGCTGGCACTTTTCATCTTTGAGCAATTGCTCGACGTTTGCAATTTCTCACCTGAGCTCTCTTTCGACTGCGCGAGAGGATGAGCAGAAGATTAGGTGGCTAGAGAAGCCCAGAGCCCCAGTCTTCTTAGGGCTACAAAAGCGCTTCCAAGGAAGGGTGCTGGCTAGCAACAGCTTTCAGTGCTGGCACTTTTCATCTCTGAGCAATTGCTCGATGTTTGCAATTTCACAGCTCGTGTCTACGAGAAGGAAAGAGAATGACCGTGATGTTTGGTGGGTAGAGAAGCGCAAAGCCCCATTGTTGCTGCGCCTGTGAAAGCACTTCCAAGGAGGGGTGCTGGCTAGCAACAGCTTTCAGTGCTGGCACTTTTCATCTCTGAGCAATTGCTCGATGTTTACAATTTCTCAGCTCGTGTCTACGAGAAGGAAAGAGAATTACCGTGACGTTTGGTGGCTAGAGAAGTGCAAAGCCCCAGTGTTGCTGCGCCTGTGAAAGCGCTTCCAAGGAAGGGTGCTGGCTAGCAACAGCTTTCAGTGCTGGCACTTTTCATCTCTGAGCAATTGCTCGACGTTTGCAATTTCTCACCTGAGCTCTCTTTGGACTGCGCGAGAGGATGAGCAGAAGAGTAGGTGGCTAGAGAAGCCCAGAGCCCCACTGTTCTTAGGCCTACAAAAGCGCTTCAAGGAAGGGTGCTGGCTAGCAACAGCTTTCAGTGCTGGCACTTTTCATCTCTGAGCAATTGCTCGATGTTTACAATTTCTCAGCTCGTGTCTACGAGAAGGAAAGAGAATGACCGTGACATTTGGTAGGTAGAGAAGCGCAAAGCCCCATTGTTGCTGCGCCTGTGAAAGCACTTCCAAGGAAGGGTGCTGGCTAGCAACAGCTTTCAGTGCTGGCACTTTTCATCTCTGAGCAATTGCTGGACGTTTGCAATCTCTCACCTGAGCTCTCTTTCGACTGCGCGAGAGGATGAGCAGAAGATTAGGTGGCTAGAGAAGCCCAGAGCCCCAGTGTTCTTAGGGCTACAAGAGCGTTTCCAAGGAAGGGTGCTGGCTAGCAACAGCTTTCAGTGCTGGCACTTTTCATCTCTGAGCAATTGCTCGATGTTTGCAATTTCTCAGCTCGTGTCTACGAGAAGGAAAGAGAATGACCGTGACGTTTGGTGGCTAGAGAAGCGCAAAGCCCCAGTGTTGCTGCGCCTGTGAAAGCGCTTCCAAGGAAGCGTGCTGGCTAGCAACAGCTTTCAGTGGTGGCACTTTTCATCTCTGAGCAATTGCTGGACGTTTGCAATTTCTCACCTGAGCTCTCTTTCGACTGTGCGAGAGGATGAGCAGAAGATTAGGTGGCTAGAGAAGCCCAGAGCCCCAGTCTTCTTAGGCCTACAAAAGCGCTTCCAAGGAAGGGTGCTGGCTAGCAACAGCTTTCAGTGCTGGCACTTTTCATCTCTGAGCAATTGCTCGATGTTTACAATTTCTCAGCTCGTGTCTACGAGAAGGAAAGAGAATGACCGTGACGTTTGGTGGCTAGAGAAGCGCAAAGCCCCCGTGTTGCTGCGCCTGTGAAAGCGCTTCCAAGGATGGCTTCTGGCTAGCAACAGCTTTCAGTGCTGGCACTTTTCATCTCTGAGCAATTGCTCGACGTTTGCAATTTCTCACCTGAGCTCTCTTTCGACTGCGCGAGAGGATGAGCAGAAGATTAGGTGGCTAGAGAAGCCCAGAGCCCCAGTGTTCTTAGGGCTACAAAAGCGCTTCCAAGGAAGGGTGCTGGCTAGCAAGAGCTTTCAGTGCTGGCACTTTTCATCTTTGAGCAATTGCTCGACGTTTGCAATCTCTCACCTGAGCTCTCTTTAGACTGCGCGAGAGGATGAGCAGAAGATTAGGTGGCTAGAGAAGGCCAGAGCCCCAGTGTTCTTCGGGTTTCAAGAGCATTTCCAAGGAAGGGTGCTGGCTAGCAACAGCTTTCAGTGCTGGCACTTTTCATCTCTGAGCAATTGCTCGACGTTTGCAATTTCTCAGCTCTTATCTACGAGACGGAGAGATAGTGACCATGATATTTGGTGGGTAGAGAAGCGCAAAGCCCCAGTGTTGCTGCACCTGTGATAGTGCTTCCAAGGAAGGGTGCTGGCTAGCAACAGCTTTCAGTGCTGGCACTTTTCATCTCTGAGCAATTGCTGGACGTTTGCAGTTTCTCACCTGAGCTCTCTTTAGACTGCACGAGAGGATGAGCAGAAGATTAGGTGGCTAGAGAAGCCCAGAGCCCCAGTGTTCTTAGGGCTACAAGAGCGTTTCCAAGGAAGGGTGCTGGCTAGCCACAGCTTTCAGTGCTGGCACTTTTCATCTCTGAGCAATTGCTCGACGTTTGCAATTTCTCAGCTCTTATCTACGAGACGGAGAGATAGTGACCGTGACGTTTGGTGGGTACAGAAGCACAAAGCCCCAATGTTGCTGCGCCTGTGAAAGCACTTCCAAGGAAGGGTGCTGGCTAGCAACAGCTTTCATTGCTGGCACTTTTCATCTCTGAGCAATTGCTGGACGTTTGCAATCTCTCACCTGAGCTCTCTTTCGACTGCGCGAGAGGATGAGCAGAAGATTAGGTGGCTAGAGAAGCCCAGAGCCCCAGTGTTCTTAGGCCTACAAAAGCGCTTCCAAGGAAGGGTGCTGGCTAGCAACAGCTTTCAGTGCTGGCACTTTTCATCTCTGAGCAATTGCTCGATGTTTGCAATTTCACAGCTCGTGTCTACGAGACAGAAAGAGAATGACCATGACGTTTGGTGGCTAGAGAAGTGCAAAGCCCCAGTGTTGCTGCGCCTGTGAAAGCGCTTCCAAGGAAGGGTGCTGGCTAGCAACAGCTTTCAGTGCTGGCACTTTTCATCTCTGAGCAATTGCTCGACGTTTGCAATTTCTCACCTGAGCTCTCTTTCGACTGCGCGAGAGGATGAGCAGAAGATTAGGTGGCTAGAGAAGCCCAGAGCCCCAGTGTTCTTAGGCCTACAAAAGCGCTTCCAAGGAAGGGTGCTGGCTAGCAACAGCTTTCAGTGCTGGCACTTTTCATCTCTGAGCAATTGCTCGATGTTTACAATTTCTCAGCTCGTGTCTACGAGAAGGAAAGAGAATGACCGTGATGTTTGGTGGGTAGAGAAGCGCAAAGCCCCAGTGTTGCTGCGCCTGTGAAAGCGCTTCCAAGGAAGGCTGCTGGCTAGCAACAGCTTTCAGTGCTGGCACTTTTCATCTCTGAGCAATTGCTCGACGTTTGCAATTTCTCACCTGAGCTCTCTTTAGAGTGCGCGAGAGGATGGGCAGAAGATTAGGTGGCTAGAGAAGCCCAAAGCCCCTATGTTCTTAGGGCTACAAAAGCGCTTCCAAGGAAGGGTGCTGGCTAGCAAGAGCTTTCAGTGCTGGCACTTTTCATCTTTGAGCAATTGCTGGACGTTTGCAATCTCTCACCTGAGCTCTCTTTAGAGTGCGCTAGAGGATGAGCAGAAGATTAGGTGGCTAGAGAAGCCCAGAGCCCCAGTGTTCTTAGGGTTTCAAGAGCATTTCCAAGGAAGGGTGCTGGCTAGCAACAGCTTTCAGTGCTGGCACTTTTCATCTCTGAGCAATTGCTCGACGTTTGCAATTTCTCAGCTCTTATCTACGAGACGGAGAGATAGTGACCATGATATTTGGTGGGTAGAGAAGCGCAAATCCCCAGTGTTGCTGCACCTGTGATAGTGCTTCCAAGGAAGGCTGCTGGCTAGCAACAGCTTTCAGTGCTGGCACTTTTCATCTCTGAGCAATTGCTGGACGTTTGCAGTTTCTCACCTGAGCTCTCTTTAGACTG
Organism: Sarcoramphus papa; assembly: GCA_037962945.1. Taxonomy (NCBI): domain Eukaryota; kingdom Metazoa; phylum Chordata; class Aves; order Accipitriformes; family Cathartidae; genus Sarcoramphus; species Sarcoramphus papa. The sequence continues at coordinate 99,100,132 of CM075586.1, forward strand.
CACGAGAGGATGAGCAGAAGATTAGGTGGCTAGAGAAGCCCAGAGCCCCAGTGTTCTTAGGGCTACAAGAGCGTTTCCAAGGAAGGGTGCTGGCTAGCCACAGCTTTCAGTGCTGGCACTTTTCATCTCTGAGCAATTGCTCAACGTTTGCAATTTCTCAGCTCTTATCTACGAGACGGAGAGATAGTGACCGTGACGTTTGGTGGGTACAGAAGCACAAAGCCCCAGTGTTGCTGCGCCTGTGAAAGCACTTCCAAGGAAGGGTGCTGGCTAGCAACAGCTTTCAGTGCTGGCACTTTTCATCTCTGAGCAATTGCTGGACGTTTGCAATCTCTCACCTGAGCTCTCTTTAGAGTGCGCTAGAGGATGAGCAGAAGATTAGGTGGCTAGAGAGGCCCTGAGCCCCAGTGTTCTTAGGGTTTCAAGAGCATTTCCAAGGAAGGGTGCTGGCTAGCAACAGCTTTCAGTGCTGGCACTTTTCATCTCTGAGCAATTGCTCGACGTTTGCAATTTCTCAGCTCTTATCTACGAGATGGAGAGATAGTGACCGTGACGTTTGGTGGGTAGACAAGCGCAAAGCCCCAGTGTTGCTGCACCTGTGATAGTGCTTCCAAGGAAGGGTGCTGGCTAGCAACAGCTTTCAGTGCTGGCACTTTTCATCTCTGAGCAATTGCTCGACGTTTGCAATTTCTCACCTGAGCTCTCTTTAGACTGCGCGAGAGGATGAGCAGAAGATTAGGTGGCTAGAGAAGCCCAGAGCCCCAGTGTTCTTAGGCCTACAAAAGCGTTTCCAAGGAAGGGTGCTGGCTAGCAACAGCTTTCAGTGCTGGCACTTTTCATCTCTGAGCAATTGCTGAACGTTTGCAGTTTCTCACCTGAGCTCTCTTTAGACTGCACGAGAGGATGAGCAGAAGATTAGGTGGCTAGAGAAGCCCAGAGCCCCAGTGTTCTTAGGGCTACAAGAGCGTTTCCAAGGAAGGGTGCTGGCTAGCAACAGCTTTCAGTGCTGGCACTTTTCATCTCTGAGCAATTGCTCGATGTTTGCAATTTCTCAGCTCGTGTCTACGAGACGGAGAGAGAGTGACCGTGACGTTTGGTGGGTAGAGAAGTGCAAAGCCCCAGTGTTGCTGCGCCTGTGAAAGCGCTTCCAAGGAAGGGTGCTGGCTAGCAACAGCTTTCAGTGGTGGCACTTTTCATCTCTGAGCAATTGCTCGACGTTTGCAATTTCTCACCTGAGCTCTCTTTAGACTGCGCGAGAGGATGAGCAGAAGATTAGGTGGCTAGAGAAGCCCAGAGCCCCAGTGTTCTTAGGCCTACAAAAGCGCTTCCAAGGAAGGGTGCTGGCTAGCAACAGCTTTCAGTGCTGGCACTTTTCATCTCTGAGCAATTGCTCGATGTTTACAATTTCTCAGCTCGTGTCTACGAGAAGGAAAGAGAATGACCGTGATGTTTGGTGGCTAGAGAAGCGCAAAGCCCCAGTGTTGCTGCGCCTGTGAAAGCGCTTCCAAGGAAGGGTGCTGGCTAGCAACAGCTTTCAGTGCTGGCACTTTTCATCTCTGAGCAATTGCTCGACGTTTGCAATTTCTCACCTGAGCTCTCTTTCGACTGCGCGAGAGGATGAGCAGAAGATTAGGTGGCTAGAGAAGCCCAGAGCCCCAGTGTTCTTAGGCCTACAAGAGCGTTTCCAAGGAAGGGTGCTGGCTAGCAACAGCTTTCAGTGCTGGCACTTTTCATCTCTGAGCAATTGCTCGATGTTTACAATTTCTCAGCTCGTGTCTACGAGAAGGAAAGAGAATGACCGTGACGTTTGGTGGGTAGAGAAGCGCAAAGCCCCAGTGTTGCTGCGCCTGTGAAAGCGCTTCCAAGGAAGGGTGCTGGCTAGCAACAGCTTTCAGTGCTGGCACTTTTCATCTCTGAGCAATTGCTCGATGTTTACAATTTCTCAGCTCTTATCTACGAGACGGAGAGATAGTGACTGTGATGTTTGGTGGCTAGAGAAGCACAAAGCCCCAGTGTTGCTGCGCCTGTGAAAGCGCTTCCAAGGAAGGCTGCTGGCTAGCAACAGCTTTCAGTGCTGGCACTTTTCATCTCTGAGCAATTGCTCGACGTTTGCAATTTCTCACCTGAGCTCTCTTTCGACTGCGCGAGAGGATGAGCACAAGATTAGGTGGCTAGAGAAGGCCAGAGCCCCAGTGTTCTTAGGCCTACAAGAGCGTTTCCAAGGAAGGGTGCTGGCTAGCCACAGCTTTCAGTGCTGGCACTTTTCATCTTTGAGCAATTGCTCGACGTTTGCAATCTCTCACCTGAGCTCTCTTTAGAGCGCGCTAGAGGATGAGCAGAAGATTAGGTGGCTAGAGAGGCCCTGAGCCCCAGTGTTCTTAGGGTTTCAAGAGCATTTCCAAGGAAGGGTGCTGGCTAGCAACAGCTTTCAGTGCTGGCACTTTTCATCTCTGAGCAATTGCTCGACGTTTGCAATTTCTCAGCTCTTATCTATGAGACGGAGAGATAGTGACCGTGACGTTTGGTGGGTAGACAAGCGCAAAGCCCCAGTGTTGCTGCACCTGTGATAGTGCTTCCAAGGAAGGGTGCTGGCTAGCAACAGCTTTCAGTGCTGGCACTTTTCATCTCTGAGCAATTGCTGGACGTTTGCAATTTCTCACCTGAGCTCTCTTTAGACTGCGCGAGAGGATGAGCACAAGATTAGGTGGCTAGAGAAGCCCAGAGCCCCAGTGTTCTTAGGCCTACAAAAGCGCTTCCAAGGAAGGGTGCTGGCTAGCAACAGCTTTCAGTGCTGGCACTTTTCATCTCTGAGCAATTGCTGAACGTTTGCAGTTTCTCACCTGAGCTCTCTTTAGACTGCACGAGAGGATGAGCAGAAGATTAGGTGGCTAGAGAAGCCCAGAGCCCCAGTGTTCTTAGGGCTACAAGAGCGTTTCCAAGGAAGGGTGCTGGCTAGCAACAGCTTTCAGTGCTGGCACTTTTCATCTCTGAGCAATTGCTCGATGTTTGCAATTTCTCAGCTCGTGTCTACGAGACGGAGAGATAGTGACCGTGACGTTTGGTGGGTACAGAAGCACAAAGCCCCAATGTTGCTGCGCCTGTGAAAGCACTTCCAAGGAAGGGTGCTGGCTAGCAACAGCTTTCATTGCTGGCACTTTTCATCTCTGAGCAATTGCTGGACGTTTGCAATCTCTCACCTGAGCTCTCTTTCGACTGCGCGAGAGGATGAGCAGAAGATTAGGTGGCTAGAGAAGCCCAGAGCCCCAGTGTTCTTAGGCCTACAAAAGCGCTTCCAAGGAAGGGTGCTGGCTAGCAACAGCTTTCAGTGCTGGCACTTTTCATCTCTGAGCAATTGCTCGATGTTTGCAATTTCACAGCTCGTGTCTACGAGACAGAAAGAGAATGACCATGACGTTTGGTGGCTAGAGAAGTGCAAAGCCCCATTGTTGCTGCGCCTGTGAAAGCGCTTCCAAGGAAGGGTGCTGGCTAGCAACAGCTTTCAGTGCTGGCACTTTTCATCTCTGAGCAATTGCTCGACGTTTGCAATCTCTCACCTGAGCTCTCTTTCGACTGCGCGAGAGGATGAGCAGAAGATTAGGTGGCTAGAGAAGCCCAGAGCCCCAGTGTTCTTAGGCCTACAAAAGCGCTTCCAAGGAAGGGTGCTGGCTAGCAACAGCTTTCAGTGCTGGCACTTTTCATCTCTGAGCAATTGCTCGATGTTTACAATTTCTCAGCTCGTGTCTACGAGAAGGAAAGAGAATGACCGTGATGTTTGGTGGGTAGAGAAGCGCAAAGCCCCAGTGTTGCTGCGCCTGTGAAAGCGCTTCCAAGGAAGGCTGCTGGCTAGCAACAGCTTTCAGTGCTGGCACTTTTCATCTCTGAGCAATTGCTCGACGTTTGCAATTTCTCACCTGAGCTCTCTTTAGAGTGCGCGAGAGGATGGGCAGAAGATTAGGTGGCTAGAGAAGCCCAAAGCCCCTATGTTCTTAGGGCTACAAAAGCGCTTCCAAGGAAGGGTGCTGGCTAGCAAGAGCTTTCAGTGCTGGCACTTTTCATCTTTGAGCAATTGCTGGACGTTTGCAATCTCTCACCTGAGCTCTCTTTAGAGTGCGCTAGAGGATGAGCAGAAGATTAGGTGGCTAGAGAAGCCCAGAGCCCCAGTGTTCTTAGGGTTTCAAGAGCATTTCCAAGGAAGGGTGCTGGCTAGCAACAGCTTTCAGTGCTGGCACTTTTCATCTCTGAGCAATTGCTCGACGTTTGCAATTTCTCAGCTCTTATCTACGAGACGGAGAGATAGTGACCATGATATTTGGTGGGTAGAGAAGCGCAAATCCCCAGTGTTGCTGCACCTGTGATAGTGCTTCCAAGGAAGGCTGCTGGCTAGCAACAGCTTTCAGTGCTGGCACTTTTCATCTCTGAGCAATTGCTGGACGTTTGCAGTTTCTCACCTGAGCTCTCTTTAGACTGCACGAGAGGATGAGCAGAAGATTAGGTGGCTAGAGAAGCCCAGAGCCCCAGTGTTCTTAGGGCTACAAGAGCGTTTCCAAGGAAGGGTGCTGGCTAGCCACAGCTTTCAGTGCTGGCACTTTTCATCTCTGAGCAATTGCTCAACGTTTGCAATTTCTCAGCTCTTATCTACGAGACGGAGAGATAGTGACCGTGACGTTTGGTGGGTACAGAAGCACAAAGCCCCAGTGTTGCTGCGCCTGTGAAAGCACTTCCAAGGAAGGGTGCTGGCTAGCAACAGCTTTCAGTGCTGGCACTTTTCATCTCTGAGCAATTGCTGGACGTTTGCAATCTCTCACCTGAGCTCTCTTTAGAGTGCGCTAGAGGATGAGCAGAAGATTAGGTGGCTAGAGAGGCCCTGAGCCCCAGTGTTCTTAGGGTTTCAAGAGCATTTCCAAGGAAGGGTGCTGGCTAGCAACAGCTTTCAGTGCTGGCACTTTTCATCTCTGAGCAATTGCTCGACGTTTGCAATTTCTCAGCTCTTATCTACGAGACGGAGAGATAGTGACCGTGACGTTTGGTGGGTAGACAAGCGCAAAGCCCCAGTGTTGCTGCACCTGTGATAGTGCTTCCAAGGAAGGGTGCTGGCTAGCAACAGCTTTCAGTGCTGGCACTTTTCATCTCTGAGCAATTGCTCGACGTTTGCAATTTCTCACCTGAGCTCTCTTTAGACTGCGCGAGAGGATGAGCACAAGATTAGGTGGCTAGAGAAGCCCAGAGCCCCAGTGTTCTTAGGCCTACAAAAGCGTTTCCAAGGAAGGGTGCTGGCTAGCAACAGCTTTCAGTGCTGGCACTTTTCATCTCTGAGCAATTGCTGAACGTTTGCAGTTTCTCACCTGAGCTCTCTTTAGACTGCACGAGAGGATGAGCAGAAGATTAGGTGGCTAGAGAAGCCCAGAGCCCCAGTGTTCTTAGGGCTACAAGAGCGTTTCCAAGGAAGGGTGCTGGCTAGCAACAGCTTTCAGTGCTGGCACTTTTCATCTCTGAGCAATTGCTCGATGTTTGCAATTTCTCAGCTCGTGTCTACGAGACGGAGAGAGAGTGACCGTGACGTTTGGTGGGTAGAGAAGTGCAAAGCCCCAGTGTTGCTGCGCCTGTGAAAGCGCTTCCAAGGAAGGGTGCTGGCTAGCAACAGCTTTCAGTGCTGGCACTTTTCATCTCTGAGCAATTGCTCGACGTTTGCAATTTCTCACCTGAGCTCTCTTTAGACTGCGCGAGAGGATGAGCAGAAGATTAGGTGGCTAGAGAAGCCCAGAGCCCCAGTGTTCTTAGGCCTACAAAAGCGCTTCCAAGGAAGGGTGCTGGCTAGCAACAGCTTTCAGTGCTGGCACTTTTCATCTCTGAGCAATTGCTCGATGTTTACAATTTCTCAGCTCGTGTCTACGAGAAGGAAAGAGAATGACCGTGATGTTTGGTGGCTAGAGAAGCGCAAAGCCCCAGTGTTGCTGCGCCTGTGAAAGCGCTTCCAAGGAAGGGTGCTGGCTAGCAACAGCTTTCAGTGCTGGCACTTTTCATCTCTGAGCAGTTGCTCGACGTTTGCAATTTCTCACCTGAGCTCTCTTTCGACTGCGCGAGAGGATGAGCAGAAGATTAGGTGGCTAGAGAAGCCCAGAGCCCCAGTGTTCTTAGGCCTACAAGAGCGTTTCCAAGGAAGGGTGCTGGCTAGCAACAGCTTTCAGTGCTGGCACTTTTCATCTCTGAGCAATTGCTCGATGTTTACAATTTCTCAGCTCGTGTCTACGAGAAGGAAAGAGAATGACCGTGACGTTTGGTGGGTAGAGAAGCGCAAAGCCCCAGTGTTGCTGCGCCTGTGAAAGCGCTTCCAAGGAAGGGTGCTGGCTAGCAACAGCTTTCAGTGCTGGCACTTTTCATCTCTGAGCAATTGCTCGATGTTTACAATTTCTCAGCTCTTATCTACGAGACGGAGAGATAGTGACTGTGATGTTTGGTGGCTAGAGAAGCACAAAGCCCCAGTGTTGCTGCGCCTGTGAAAGCGCTTCCAAGGAAGGCTGCTGGCTAGCAACAGCTTTCAGTGCTGGCACTTTTCATCTCTGAGCAATTGCTCGACGTTTGCAATTTCTCACCTGAGCTCTCTTTCGACTGCGCGAGAGGATGAGCACAAGATTAGGTGGCTAGAGAAGGCCAGAGCCCCAGTGTTCTTAGGCCTACAAGAGCGTTTCCAAGGAAGGGTGCTGGCTAGCCACAGCTTTCAGTGCTGGCACTTTTCATCTTTGAGCAATTGCTCGACGTTTGCAATCTCTCACCTGAGCTCTCTTTAGAGCGCGCTAGAGGATGAGCAGAAGATTAGGTGGCTAGAGAGGCCCTGAGCCCCAGTGTTCTTAGGGTTTCAAGAGCATTTCCAAGGAAGGGTGCTGGCTAGCAACAGCTTTCAGTGCTGGCACTTTTCATCTCTGAGCAATTGCTCGACGTTTGCAATTTCTCAGCTCTTATCTATGAGACGGAGAGATAGTGACCGTGACGTTTGGTGGGTAGACAAGCGCAAAGCCCCAGTGTTGCTGCACCTGTGATAGTGCTTCCAAGGAAGGGTGCTGGCTAGCAACAGCTTTCAGTGCTGGCACTTTTCATCTCTGAGCAATTGCTGGACGTTTGCAATTTCTCACCTGAGCTCTCTTTAGACTGCGCGAGAGGATGAGCACAAGATTAGGTGGCTAGAGAAGCCCAGAGCCCCAGTGTTCTTAGGCCTACAAAAGCGCTTCCAAGGAAGGGTGCTGGCTAGCAACAGCTTTCAGTGCTGGCACTTTTCATCTCTGAGCAATTGCTGAACGTTTGCAGTTTCTCACCTGAGCTCTCTTTAGACTGCACGAGAGGATGAGCAGAAGATTAGGTGGCTAGAGAAGCCCAGAGCCCCAGTGTTCTTAGGGCTACAAGAGCGTTTCCAAGGAAGGGTGCTGGCTAGCAACAGCTTTCAGTGCTGGCACTTTTCATCTCTGAGCAATTGCTCGATGTTTGCAATTTCTCAGCTCGTGTCTACGAGACGGAGAGAGAGTGACCGTGACGTTTGGTGAGTACAGAAGCACAAAGCCCCAGTGTTGCTGCGCCTGTGAAAGCACTTCCAAGGAAGGGTGCTGGCTAGCAACAGCTTTCAGTGCTGGCACTTTTCATCTCTGAGCAATTGCTGGACGTTTGCAATCTCTCACCTGAGCTCTCTTTCGACTGCGCGAGAGGATGAGCAGAAGATTAGGTGGCTAGAGAAGCCCAGAGCCCCAGTCTTCTTAGGCCTACAAAAGCGCTTCCAAGGAAGGGTGCTGGCTAGCAACAGCTTTCAGTGCTGGCACTTTTCATCTCTGAGCAATTGCTGGACGTCTGCAATTTCTCAGCTCGTGTCTACGAGATGGAGAGATAGTGACCATGACGTTTGTTGGGTAGAGAAGCGCAAAGCCCCAGTGTTGCTGTGCCTGTGAAAGCGCTTCCAAGGAAGGGTGCTGGCTAGCAACAGCTTTCAGTGCTGGCACTTTTCATCTCTGAGCAAGTGCTGGACGTTTGCAATTTCTCACCTGAGCTCTCTTTAGACTGCGCGAGAGGATGAGCAGAAGATTAGGTGGCTAGAGAAGGCCAGAGCCCCAGTGTTCTTAGGGCTACAAAAGCGCTTCAAAGAAGGGTGCTGGCTAGCAACAGCTTTCAGTGCTGGCACTTTTCATCTCTGAGCAATTGCTCGATGTTTACAATTTCTCAGCTCGTGTCTACGAGAAGGAAAGAGAATGACCGTGATGTTTGGTGGGTAGAGAAGCGCAAAGCCCCAGTGTTGCTGCGCCTGTGAAAGCACTTCCAAGGAAGGGTGCTGGCTAGCAACAGCTTTCAGTGCTGGCACTTTTCATCTCTGAGCAATTGCTGAACGTTTGCAGTTTCTCACCTGAGTTCTCTTTAGACTGCACGAGAGGATGAGCAGAAGATTAGGTGGCTAGAGAAGGCCAGAGCCCCAGTGTTCTTAGGGCTACAAGAGCGTTTCCAAGGAAGGGTGCTGGCTAGCCACAGCTTTCAGTGCTGGCACTTTTCATCTCTGAGCAATTGCTCGATGTTTGCAGTTTCTCAGCTCTTATCTACGAGACGGAGAGATAGTGACCGTGACGTTTGGTGGGTACAGAAGCACAAAGCCCCAGTGTTGCTGCGCCTGTGAAAGCACTTCCAAGGAAGGGTGCTGGCTAGCAACAGCTTTCAGTGCTGGCACTTTTCATCTCTGAGCAAGTGCTGGACGTTTGCAATTTCTCACCTGAGCTCTCTTTAGACTGCGCGAGAGGATGAGCAGAAGAGTAGGTGGCTAGAGAAGGCCAGAGCCCCAGTGTTCTTAGGCCTACAAAAGCGCTTCAAAGAAGGGTGCTGGCTAGCAACAGCTTTCAGTGCTGGCACTTTTCATCTCTGAGCAATTGCTCGACGTTTGCAATTTCTCAGCTCATGTCTACGAGATGGAGAGATAGTGACCGTGACGTTTGGTGGGTAGAGAAGCGCAAAGCCCCAGTGTTGCTGTGCCTGTGAAAGCGCTTCCAAGGAAGGGTGCTGGCTAGCAACAGCTTTCAGTGCTGGCACTTTTCATCTTTGAGCAATTGCTCGACGTTTGCAATTTCTCACCTGAGCTCTCTTTAGACTGCGCGAGAGGATGAGCAGAAGATTAGGTGGCTAGAGAAGCCCAGAGCCCCAGTGTTCTTAGGCCTACAAAAGCGCTTCAAAGAAGGGTGCTGGCTAGCAACAGCTTTCAGTGCTGGCACTTTTCATCTCTGAGCAATTGCTCGATGTTTACAATTTCTCAGCTCGTGTCTACGAGAAGGAAAGAGAATGACCGTGATGTTTGGTGGCTAGAGAAGCGCAAAGCCCCAGTGTTGCTGCGCCTGTGAAAGCGCTTCCAAGGAAGGGTGCTGGCTAGCCACAGCTTTCAGTGCTGGCACTTTTCATCTCTGAGCAATTGCTCGACGTTTGCAATTTCTCACCTGAGCTCTCTTTAGACTGCGCGAGAGGATGAGCAGAAGATTAGGTGGCTAGAGAAGCCCAGAGCCCCAGTGTTCTTATGGCTACAAAAGCGCTTCCAAGGAAGGGTGCTGGCTAGCAACAGCTTTCAGTGCTGGCACTTTTCATCTCTGAGCAATTGCTGGACGTTTGCAATCTCTCACCTGAGCTCTCTTTAGAGTGCGCGAGAGGATGAGCAGAAGATTAGGTGGCTAGAGAAGCCCAGAGCCCCAGTGTTCTTAGGCCTACAAAAGCGCTTCCAAGGAAGGGTGCTGGCTAGCCACAGCTTTCAGTGCTGGCACTTTTCATCTCTGAGCAATTGCTTGACGTCTGCAATTTCTCAGCTCTTGTCTACGAGATGGAGAGATAGTGACCGTGACGTTTGGTGGGTAGAGAAGCGCAAAGCCCCAGTGTTGCTGCGCCTGTGAAAGTGCTTCCAAGGAAGGGTGCTGGCTAGCAACAGCTTTCAGTGCTGGCACTTTTCATCTCTGAGCAATTGCTGGACGTTTGCAATCTCTCACCTGAGCTCTCTTTAGACTGCACGAGAGGATGAGCAGAAGATTAGGTGGCTAGAGAATCCCAGAGCCCCAGTGTTCTTAGGGCTACAAAAGCGCTTCCAAGGAAGAGTGCTGGCTAGCAACAGCTTTCAGTGCCGGCACTTTTCATCTCTGAGCAATTGCTGGACATTTGCAATTTCTCACCTGAGCTCTCTTTCGACTGCGCGAGAGGATGAGCAGGAGATTAGGTGGCTAGAGAAGCCCAGAGCCCCAGTGTTCTTAGGCCTACAAAAGCGTTTCCAAGGAAGGGTGCTGGCTAGCAAGAGCTTTCAGTGCTGGCACTTTTCATCTCTGAGCAATTGCTCGACGTTTGCAATTTAACAGCTCGTGTCTACGAGAAGGAAAGAGAATGACCGTGATGTTTGGTGGCTAGAGAAGCGCAAAGCCCCAGTGTTGCTGTGCCTGTGAAAGCGCTTCCAAGGAAGGGTGCTGGCTAGCAACAGCTTTCAGTGCTGGCACTTTTCATCTCTGAGCAATTGCTCGACGTTTGCAATTTCTCAGCTCGTGTCTACGAGAAGGAAAGAGAATGACCGTGACGTTTGGTGGGTAGAGAAGCGCAAAGCCCCAGTGTTGCTGTGCCTGTGAAAGCGCTTCCAAGGAAGGGTGCTGGCTAGCAACAGCTTTCAGTGCTGGCACTTTTCATCTCTGAGCAAGTGCTGGACGTTTGCAATTTCTCACCTGAGCTCTCTTTAGACTGCGCGAGAGGATGAGCAGAAGATTAGGTGGCTAGAGAAGCCCAGAGCCCCAGTGTTCTTAGGGCTACAAAAGCGCTTCAAAGAAGGGTGCTGGCTAGCAACAGCTTTCAGTGCTGGCACTTTTCATCTCTGAGCAATTGCTCGATGTTTACAATTTCTCAGCTCGTGTCTACGAGAAGGAAAGAGAATGACCGTGATGTTTGGTGGGTAGAGAAGCGCAAAGCCCCAGTGTTGCTGCGCCTGTGAAAGCACTTCCAAGGAAGGGTGCTGGCTAGCAACAGCTTTCAGTGCTGGCACTTTTCATCTCTGAGCAATTGCTGAACGTTTGCAGTTTCTCACCTGAGCTCTCTTTAGACTGCACGAGAGGATGAGCAGAAGATTAGGTGGCTAGAGAAGCCCAGAGCCCCAGTGTTCTTAGGGCTACAAGAGCGTTTCCAAGGAAGGGTGCTGGCTAGCCACAGCTTTCAGTGCTGGCACTTTTCATCTCTGAGCAATTGCTCGATGTTTGCAGTTTCTCAGCTCTTATCTACGAGACGGAGAGATAGTGACCGTGACGTTTGGTGGGTACAGAAGCACAAAGCCCCAGTGTTGCTGCGCCTGTGAAAGCACTTCCAAGGAAGGGTGCTGGCTAGCAACAGCTTTCAGTGCTGGCACTTTTCATCTCTGAGCAATTGCTCGACGTTTGCAATTTCTCACCTGAGCTCTCTTTAGACTGCGCGAGAGGATGAGCAGAAGATTAGGTGGCTAGAGAAGCCCAGAGCCCCAGTGTTCTTAGGGCTACAAAAGCGCTTCAAAGAAGGGTGCTGGCTAGCAACAGCTTTCAGTGCTGGCACTTTTCATCTCTGAGCAATTGCTCGACGTTTGCAATTTCTCAGCTCGTGTCTACGAGATGGAGAGATAGTGACCGTGACGTTTGGTGGGTAGAGAAGCGCAAAGCCCCAGTGTTGCTGTGCCTGTGAAAGCGCTTCCAAGGAAGGGTGCTGGCTAGCAACAGCTTTCAGTGCTGGCACTTTTCATCTTTGAGCAATTGCTCGACGTTTGCAATTTCTCACCTGAGCTCTCTTTAGACTGCGCGAGAGGATGAGCAGAAGATTAGGTGGCTAGAGAAGCCCAGAGCCCCAGTGTTCTTAGGCCTACAAAAGCGCTTCAAAGAAGGGTGCTGGCTAGCAACAGCTTTCAGTGCTGGCACTTTTCATCTCTGAGCAATTGCTCGATGTTTACAATTTCTCAGCTCGTGTCTACGAGAAGGAAAGAGAATGACCGTGATGTTTGGTGGCTAGAGAAGCGCAAAGCCCCAGTGTTGCTGCGCCTGTGAAAGCACTTCCAAGGAAGGGTGCTGGCTAGCCACAGCTTTCAGTGCTGGCACTTTTCATCTCTGAGCAATTGCTGGACGTTTGCAATTTCTCACCTGAGCTCTCTTTAGACTGCGCGAGAGGATGAGCACAAGATTAGGTGGCTAGAGAAGCCCAGAGCCCCAGTGTTCTTAGGCCTACAAAAGCGTTTCCAAGGAAGGGTGCTGGCTAGCAAGAGCTTTCAGTGCTGGCACTTTTCATCTCTGAGCAATTGCTGAACGTTTGCAGTTTCTCACCTGAGCTCTCTTTAGACTGCACGAGAGGATGAGCAGAAGATTAGGTGGCTAGAGAAGCCCAGAGCCCCAGTGTTCTTAGGGCTACAAGAGCGTTTCCAAGGAAGGGTGCTGGCTAGCAACAGCTTTCAGTGCTGGCACTTTTCATCTCTGAGCAATTGCTCGATGTTTGCAATTTCTCAGCTCGTGTCTACGAGACGGAGAGAGAGTGACCGTGACGTTTGGTGAGTACAGAAGCACAAAGCCCCAGTGTTGCTGCGCCTGTGAAAGCACTTCCAAGGAAGGGTGCTGGCTAGCAACAGCTTTCAGTGCTGGCACTTTTCATCTCTGAGCAATTGCTGGACGTTTGCAATCTCTCACCTGAGCTCTCTTTCGACTGCGCGAGAGGATGAGCAGAAGATTAGGTGGCTAGAGAAGCCCAGAGCCCCAGTCTTCTTAGGCCTACAAAAGCGCTTCCAAGGAAGGGTGCTGGCTAGCAACAGCTTTCAGTGCTGGCACTTTTCATCTCTGAGCAATTGCTGGACGTCTGCAATTTCTCAGCTCGTGTCTACGAGATGGAGAGATAGTGACCGTGACGTTTGGTGGGTAGAGAAGCGCAAAGCCCCAGTGTTGCTGCGCCTGTGAAAGCGCTTCCAAGGAAGCGTGCTGGCTAGCAACAGCTTTCAGTGCTGGCACTTTTCATCTCTGAGCAAGTGCTGGACGTTTGCAATTTCTCACCTGAGCTCTCTTTAGACTGCGCGAGAGGATGAGCAGAAGATTAGGTGGCTAGAGAAGCCCAGAGCCCCAGTGTTCTTAGGGCTACAAAAGCGCTTCAAAGAAGGGTGCTGGCTAGCAACAGCTTTCAGTGCTGGCACTTTTCATCTCTGAGCAATTGCTCGATGTTTACAATTTCTCAGCTCGTGTCTACGAGAAGGAAAGAGAATGACCGTGATGTTTGGTGGGTAGAGAAGCGCAAAGCCCCAGTGTTGCTGCGCCTGTGAAAGCACTTCCAAGGAAGGGTGCTGGCTAGCAACAGCTTTCAGTGCTGGCACTTTTCATCTCTGAGCAATTGCTGAACGTTTGCAGTTTCTCACCTGAGCTCTCTTTAGACTGCACGAGAGGATGAGCAGAAGATTAGGTGGCTAGAGAAGCCCAGAGCCCCAGTGTTCTTAGGGCTACAAGAGCGTTTCCAAGGAAGGGTGCTGGCTAGCCACAGCTTTCAGTGCTGGCACTTTTCATCTCTGAGCAATTGCTCGATGTTTGCAGTTTCTCAGCTCTTATCTACGAGACGGAGAGATAGTGACCGTGACGTTTGGTGGGTACAGAAGCACAAAGCCCCAGTGTTGCTGCGCCTGTGAAAGCACTTCCAAGGAAGGGTGCTGGCTAGCAACAGCTTTCAGTGCTGGCACTTTTCATCTCTGAGCAAGTGCTGGACGTTTGCAATTTCTCACCTGAGCTCTCTTTAGACTGCGCGAGAGGATGAGCAGAAGAGTAGGTGGCTAGAGAAGGCCAGAGCCCCAGTGTTCTTAGGCCTACAAAAGCGCTTCAAAGAAGGGTGCTGGCTAGCAACAGCTTTCAGTGCTGGCACTTTTCATCTCTGAGCAATTGCTCGACGTTTGCAATTTCTCAGCTCGTTTCTACGAGATGGAGAGATAGTGACCGTGACGTTTGGTGGGTAGAGAAGCGCAAAGCCCCAGTGTTGCTGTGCCTGTGAAAGCGCTTCCAAGGAAGGGTGCTGGCTAGCAACAGCTTTCAGTGCTGGCACTTTTCATCTTTGAGCAATTGCTCGACGTTTGCAATTTCTCACCTGAGCTCTCTTTAGACTGCGCGAGAGGATGAGCAGAAGATTAGGTGGCTAGAGAAGCCCAGAGCCCCAGTGTTCTTAGGCCTACAAAAGCGCTTCAAAGAAGGGTGCTGGCTAGCAACAGCTTTCAGTGCTGGCACTTTTCATCTCTGAGCAATTGCTCGATGTTTACAATTTCTCAGCTCGTGTCTACGAGAAGGAAAGAGAATGACCGTGATGTTTGGTGGCTAGAGAAGCGCAAAGCCCCAGTGTTGCTGCGCCTGTGAAAGCACTTCCAAGGAAGGGTGCTGGCTAGCCACAGCTTTCAGTGCTGGCACTTTTCATCTCTGAGCAATTGCTGGACGTTTGCAATTTCTCACCTGAGCTCTCTTTAGACTGCGCGAGAGGATGAGCAGAAGATTAGGTGGCTAGAGAAGCCCAGAGCCCCAGTGTTCTTATGGCTACAAAAGCGCTTCCAAGGAAGGGTGCTGGCTAGCAACAGCTTTCAGTGCTGGCACTTTTCATCTCTGAGCAATTGCTGGACGTTTGCAATCTCTCACCTGAGCTCTCTTTAGAGTGCGCGAGAGGATGAGCAGAAGATTAGGTGGCTAGAGAAGCCCAGAGCCCCAGTGTTCTTAGGGCTACAAGAGCGTTTCCAAGGAAGGGTGCTGGCTAGCCACAGCTTTCAGTGCTGGCACTTTTCATCTCTGAGCAATTGCTTGACGTCTGCAATTTCTCAGCTCTTGTCTACGAGATGGAGAGATAGTGACCGTGACGTTTGGTGGGTAGAGAAGCGCAAAGCCCCAGTGTTGCTGCGCCTGTGAAAGTGCTTCCAAGGAAGGGTGCTGGCTAGCAACAGCTTTCAGTGCTGGCACTTTTCATCTCTGAGCAATTGCTGGACGTTTGCAATCTCTCACCAGAGCTCTCTTTAGACTGCACGAGAGGATGAGCAGAAGATTAGGTGGCTAGAGAAGCCCTGAGCCCCAGTGTTCTTAGGGCTACAAAAGCGCTTCCAAGGAAGAGTGCTGGCTAGCAACAGCTTTCAGTGCTGGCACTTTTCATCTCTGAGCAATTGCTGGACATTTGCAATTTCTCACCTGAGCTCTCTTTCGACTGCGCGAGAGGATGAGCAGGAGATTAGGTGGCTAGAGAAGCCCAGAGCCCCAGTGTTCTTAGGCCTACAAAAGCGTTTCCAAGGAAGGGTGCTGGCTAGCAAGAGCTTTCAGTGCTGGCACTTTTCATCTCTGAGCAATTGCTCGACGTTTGCAATTTAACAGCTCGTGTCTACGAGAAGGAAAGAGAATGACCGTGATGTTTGGTGGCTAGAGAAGCGCAAAGCCCCAGTGTTGCTGCGCCTGTGAAAGCGCTTCCAAGGAAGGGTGCTGGCTAGCAACAGCTTTCAGTGCTGGCACTTTTCATCTCTGAGCAATTGCTCGACGTTTGCAATTTCTCAGCTCGTGTCTACGAGAAGGAAAGAGAATGACCGTGATGTTTGGTGGCTAGAGAAGCGCAAAGCCCCAGTGTTGCTGCGCCTGTGAAAGCACTTCCAAGGAAGGGTGCTGGCTAGCAACAGCTTTCAGTGCTGGCACTTTTCCTCTCTGAGTAATTGCTCGACGTTTGCAATTTCTCACCAGAGCTCTCTTTAGACTGCGCGAGAGGATGAGCAGAAGATTAGGTGGCTAGAGAAGCCCAGAGCCCCAGTGTTCTTAGGCCTACAAAAGCGCTTCAAGGAAGGGTGCTGGCTAGCAACAGCTTTCAGTGCTGGCACTTTTCATCTCTGAGCAATTGCTCGATGTTTACAATTTCTCAGCTCGTGTCTACGAGAAGGAAAGAGAATGACCGTGATGTTTGGTGGGTAGAGAAGCGCAAAGCCCCAGTGTTGCTGCGCCTGTGAAAGCACTTCCAAGGAAGGGTGCTGGCTAGCAACAGCTTTCAGTGCTGGCACTTTTCATCTCTGAGCAATTGCTCGACGTTTGCAATTTCTCACCTGAGCTCTCCTTCGACTGCGCGAGAGGATGAGCAGAAGATTAGGTGGCTAGAGAAGCCCAGAGCCCCACTGTTCTTAGGCCTACAAGAGCGTTTCCAATGAAGGGTGCTGGCTAGCAACAGCTTTCAGTGCTGGCACTTTTCATCTCTGAGCAATTGCTCGATGTTTACAATTTCTCAGCTCGTGTCTACGAGAAGGAAAGAGAATGACCGTGACATTTGGTGGCTAGAGAAGCGCAAAGCCCCAGTGTTGCTGCGCCTGTGAAAGCGCTTCCAAGGAAGGGTGCTGGCTAGCAACAGCTTTCAGTGCTGGCACTTTTCATCTCTGAGCAATTGCTCGACGTTTGCAATCTCTCACCTGAGCTCTCTTTCGACTGCGCGAGAGGATGAGCAGAAGATTAGGTGGCTAGAGAAGCCCAGAGCCCCAGTCTTCTTAGGCCTACAAAAGCGCTTCCAAGGAAGGGTGCTGGCTAGCAACAGCTTTCAGTGCTGGCACTTTTCATCTCTGAGCAATTGCTCGACGTTTGCAATTTCACAGCTCGTGTCTACGAGAAGGAAAGAGAATGACCGTGATGTTTGGTGGGTACAGAAGCACAAAGCCCCAGTGTTGCTGCGCCTGTGAAAGCACTTCCAAGGAAGGGTGCTGGCTAGCCACAGCTTTCAGTGCTGGCACTTTTCATCTCTGAGCAATTGCTCGACGTTTGCAATCTCTCACCTGAGCTCTCTTTCGACTGCGCGAGAGGATGAGCAGAAGATTAGGTGGCTAGAGAAGCCCAGAGCCGCAGTGTTCTTAGGCCTACAAAAGCGCTTCCAAGGAAGGGTGCTGGCTAGCAACAGCTTTCAGTGCTGGCACTTTTCATCTCTGAGCAATTGCTGGACGTTTGCAATCTCTCACCTGAGCTCTCTTTAGAGTGCGCGAGAGGATGAGCAGAAGATTAGGTGGCTAGAGAAGCCCAGAGCCCCACTGTTCTTAGGGTTGCAAGAGCATTTCCAAGGAAGGGTGCTGGCTAGCAACAGCTTTCAGTGCTGGCACTTTTCATCTCTGAGCAATTGCTCAACGTTTGCAATTTCTCAGCTCTTATCTACGAGACGGAGAGATAGTGACCGTGATATTTGGTGGGTAGAGAAGCGCAAAGCCCCAGTGTTGCTGCGCCTGTGAAAGTGCTTCCAAGGAAGGGTGCTGGCTAGCAACAGCTTTCAGTGCTGGCACTTTTCATCTCTGAGCAATTGCTGGACGTTTGCAATCTCTCACCTGAGCTCTCTTTAGACTGCACGAGAGGATGAGCAGAAGATTAGGTGGCTAGAGAAGCCCAGAGCCCCAGTGTTCTTAGGCCTACAAAAGCGCTTCCAAGGAAGGGTGCTGGCTAGCAACAGCTTTCAGTGCCGGCACTTTTCATCTCTGAGCAATTGCTGGACGTTTGCAATTTCTCACCTGAGCTCTCTTTAGACTGCGCGAGAGGATGAGCAGAAGATTAGGTGGCTAGAGAAGCCCAGAGCCCCACTGTTCTTAGGCCTACAAAAGCGCTTCAAGGAAGGGTGCTGGCTAGCAACAGCTTTCAGTGCTGGCACTTTTCATCTCTGAGCAATTGCTCGATGTTTACAATTTCTCAGCTCGTGTCTACGAGAAGGAAAGAGAATGACCGTGATGTTTGGTGGGTAGAGAAGCGCAAAGCCCCAGTGTTGCTGCGCCTGTGAAAGCACTTCCAAGGAAGGGTGCTGGCTAGCAACAGCTTTCAGTGCTGGCACTTTTCATCTCTGAGCAATTGCTGGACGTTTGCAATTTCTCACCTGAGCTCTCCTTCGACTGCGCGAGAGGATGAGCAGAAGATTAGGTGGCTAGAGAAGCCCAGAGCCCCAGTGTTCTTAGGGCTACAAAAGCGTTTCCAAGGAAGGGTGCTGGCTAGCAACAGCTTTCAGTGCTGGCACTTTTCATCTCTGAGCAATTGCTCGACGTTTGCAATTTCACAGCTCGTGTCTACGAGAAGGAAAGAGACTGACCGTGATGTTTGGTGGCTAGAGAAGCGCAAAGCCCCAGTGTTGCTGTGCCTGTGAAAGCACTTCCAAGGAAGGGTGCTGGCTAGCAACGGCTTTCAGTGCTGGCACTTTTCATCTCTGAGCAATTGCTCGACGTTTGCAATTTCTCAGCTCGTGTCTATGAGAAGGAAAGAGAATGACCGTGATGTTTGGTGGCTAGACAAGCGCAAAGCCCCAGTGTTGCTGCGCCTGTGAAAGCGCTTCCAAGGAAGGGTGCTGGCTAGCCACAGCTTTCAGTGCTGGCACTTTTCATCTCTGAGCAATTGCTGGACGTTTGCAATTTCTCACCTGAGCTCTCTTTCGACTGCGCGAGAGGATGAGCAGAAGATTAGGTGTCTAGAGAAGCCCAGAGCCCCAGTGTTCTTAGGCCTACAAAAGCACTTCCAAGGAAGGGTGCTGGCTAGCAACAGCTTTCAGTGCTGGCACTTTTCATCTCTGAGCAATTGCTCGATGTTTACAATTTCTCAGCTCGTGTCTACGAGAAGGAAAGAGAATGACCGTGACGTTTGGTGGCTAGAGAAGCGCAAAGCCCCAGTGTTGCTGCGCCTGTGAAAGCACTTCCAAGGAAGGGTGCTGGCTAGCAACAGCTTTCAGTGCTGGCACTTTTCATCTCTGAGCAATTGCTCGACGTTTACAATTTCTCAGCTCGTGTCTACGAGAAGGAAAGAGAATGACCGTGACGTTTGGTGGCTAGAGAAGCGCAAAGCCCCAGTGTTGCTGCGCCTGTGAAAGCGCTTCCAAGGAAGGGTGCTGGCTAGCAACAGCTTTCAGTGCTGGCACTTTTCATCTCTGAGCAATTGCTCGACGTTTGCAATTTCTCACCTGAGCTCTCTTTAGACTGCGCGAGAGGATGAGCAGAAGATTAGGTGGCTAGAGAAGCCCAGAGCCCCAGTGTTCTTAGGCCTACAAAAGCGCTTCCAAGGAAGGGTGCTGGCTAGCAACAGCTTTCAGTGCTGGCACTTTTCATCTCTGAGCAATTGCTGGACGTCTGCAATTTCTCAACTCGTGTATACGAGATGGAGAGATAGTGACCGTGACGTTTGGTGGGTAGAGAAGCGCAAAGCCCCAGTGTTGCTGCGCCTGTGAAAGCGCTTCCAAGGAAGGGTGCTGGCTAGCAACAGCTTTCAGTGCTGGCACTTTTCATCTCTGAGCAATTGCTGGACGTTTGCAATTTCTCACCTGAGCTCTCTTTCGACTGCGCGAGAGGATGAGCAGAAGATTAGGTGGCTAGAGAAGCCCAGAGCCCCAGTGTTCTTAGGCCTACAAAAGCGCTTCCAAGGAAGGGTGCTGGCTAGCAAGAGCTTTCAGTGCTGGCACTTTTCATCTTTGAGCAATTGCTGGACGTTTGTAATCTCTCACCTGAGCTCTCTTTAGATTGCGCGAGAGGATGAGCAGAAGATTAGGTGGCTAGAGAAGCCCAGAGCCCCAGTGTTCTTAGGGTTTCAAGAGCATTTCCAAGGAAGGGTGCTGGCTAGCAACAGCTTTCAGTGCTGGCACTTTTCATCTCTGAGCAATTGCTCGACGTTTGCAATTTCTCAGCTCTTAATACGAGACGGAGAGATAGTGACCATGATATTTGGTGGGTAGAGAAGCGCAAAGCCCCAGTGTTGCTGCACCTGTGATAGTGCTTCCAAGGAAGGGTGCTGGCTAGCAACAGCTTTCAGTGCTGGCACTTTTCATCTCTGAGCAATCGCTGGACGTTTGCAATTTCTCACCTGAGCTCTCTTTAGACTGCGCGAGAGCATGAGCACAAGATTAGGTGGCTAGAGAAGCCCAGAGCCCCAGTGTTCTTAGGGCTACAAGAGCGTTTCCAAGGAAGGGTGCTGGCTAGCAACAGCTTTCAGTGCTGGCACTTTTCATCTCTGAGCAATTGCTGAACGTTTGCAATTTCTCACCTGATCTCTCTTTAGACTGCACGAGAGGATGAGCAGAAGATTAGGTGGCTAGAGAAGCCCAGAGCCCCAGTGTTCTTAGGCCTACAAGAGCGTTTCCAAGGAAGGGTGCTGGCTAGCCACAGCTTTCAGTGCTGGCACTTTTCATCTCTGAGCAATTGCTGGACGTCTGCAATTTCTCAGCTCGTGTCTACGAGATGGAGAGATAGTGACCGTGACGTTTGGTGGGTAGAGAAGCGCAAAGCCCCAGTGTTCCTGTGCCTGTGAAAGCGCTTCCAAGGAAGGGTGCTGGCTAGCAACAGCTTTCAGTGCTGGCACTTTTCATCTTTGAGCAATTGCTCGACGTTTGCAATTTCTCACCTGAGCTCTCTTTACACTGCGCGAGAGGATGAGCAGAAGATTAGGTGGCTAGAGAAGCCCAGAGCCCCAGTGTTCTTAGGCCTACAAAAGCGCTTCAAAGAAGGGTGCTGGCTAGCAACAGCTTTCAGTGCTGGCAGTTTTCATCTCTGAGCAATTGCTCGATGTTTACAATTTCTCAGCTCGTGTCTACGAGAAGGAAAGAGAATGACCGTGATGTTTGGTGGGTAGAGAAGCGCAAAGCCCCAGTGTTGCTGCGCCTGTGAAAGCACTTCCAAGGAAGGGTGCTGGCTAGCAACAGCTTTCAGTGCTGGCACTTTTCATCTCTGAGCAATTGCTCGACGTTTGCAATTTCTCACCTGAGCTCTCTTTAGACTGCGCGAGAGGATGAGCAGAAGATTAGGTGGCTAGAGAAGCCCAGAGCCCCAGTCTTCTTAGGCCTACAAAAGCGCTTCCAAGGAAGGGTGCTGGCTAGCAACAGCTTTCAGTGCTGGCACTTTTCATCTCTGAGCAATTGCTCGATGTTTACAATTTCTCAGCTCGTGTCTACGAGAAGGAAAGAGAATGACCGTGACGTTTGGTGGGTAGAGAAGCGCAAAGCCCCATTGTTGCTGCGCCTGTGAAAGCACTTCCAAGGAAGGGTGCTGGCTAGCAACAGCTTTCAGTGCTGGCACTTTTCATCTCTGAGCAATTGCTCGATGTTTACAATTTCTCAGCTCGTGTCTACGAGAAGGAAAGAGAATGACCGTGACGTTTGGTGGCTAGACAAGCGCAAAGCCCCAGTGTTGCTGCGCCTGTGAAAGCGCTTCCAAGGAAGGGTGCTGGCTAGCAACAGCTTTCAGTGCTGGCACTTTTCATCTCTGAGCAATTGCTGGACGTTTGCAATTTCTCACCTGAGCTCTCTTTCGACTGCGCGAGAGGATGAGCAGAAGATTAGGTGGCTAGAGAAGCCCAGAGCCCCAGTGTTCTTATGGCTACAAAAGCGCTTCCAAGGAAGGGTGCTGGCTAGCAACAGCTTTCAGTGCTGGCACTTTTCATCTCTGAGCAATTGCTGGACGTTTGCAATCTCTCACCTGAGCTCTCTTTAGAGTGCGCGAGAGGATGAGCAGAAGATTAGGTGGCTAGAGAAGCCCAGAGCCCCAGTGTTCTTAGGGTTGCAAGAGCATTTCCAAGGAAGGGTGCTGGCTAGCAACAGCTTTCAGTGCTGGCACTTTTCATCTCTGAGCAATTGCTCGACGTTTGCAATTTCTCAGCTCTTATCTACGAGACGGAGAGATAGTGACCGTGATATTTGGTGGGTAGAGAAGCGCAAAGCCCCAGTGTTGCTGCGCCTGTGAAAGTGCTTCCAAGGAAGGGTGCTGGCTAGCAACAGCTTTCAGTGCTGGCACTTTTCATCTCTGAGCAATTGCTGGACGTTTGCAATCTCTCACCTGAGCTCTCTTTAGACTGCACGAGAGGATGAGCAGAAGATTAGGTGGCTAGAGAAGCCCAGAGCCCCAGTGTTCTTAGGCCTACAAAAGCGCTTCCAAGGAAGGGTGCTGGCTAGCAAGAGCTTTCAGTGCCGGCACTTTTCATCTCTGAGCAATTGCTGGACATTTGCAATTTCTCACCTGAGCTCTCTTTAGACTGCGCGAGAGGATGAGCAGAAGATTAGGTGGCTAGAGAAGCCCAGAGCCCCAGTGTTCTTAGGCCTACAAAAGCGCTTCAAGGAAGGGTGCTGGCTAGCAACAGCTTTCAGTGCTGCCACTTTTCATCTCTGAGCAATTGCTCGATGTTTACAATTTCTCAGCTCGTGTCTACGAGAAGGAAAGAGAATGACCGTGATGTTTGGTGGCTAGAGAAGCGCAAAGCCCCAGTGTTGCTGCGCCTGTGAAAGCACTTCCAAGGAAGGGTGCTGGCTAGCAACAGCTTTCAGTGCTGGCACTTTTCATCTCTGAGCAATTGCTGGACGTTTGCAATTTCTCACCTGAGCTCTCCTTCGACTGCGCGAGAGGATGAGCAGAAGATTAGGTGGCTAGAGAAGGCCAGAGCCCCAGTGTTCTTAGGGCTACAAGAGCGTTTCCAAGGAAGGGTGCTGGCTAGCCACAGCTTTCAGTGCTGGCACTTTTCATCTCTGAGCAATTGCTCGATGTTTACAATTTCTCAGCTCGTGTCTACGAGAAGGAAAGAGAATGACCGTGATGTTTGGTGGGTACAGAAGCACAAAGCCCCAGTGTTGCTGCGCCTGTGAAAGCACTTCCAAGGAAGGGTGCTGGCTAGCCACAGCTTTCAGTGCTGGCACTTTTCATCTCTGAGCAATTGCTCGACGTTTGCAATCTCTCACCTGAGCTCTCTTTCGACTGCGCGAGAGGATGAGCAGAAGATTAGGTGGCTAGAGAAGCCCAGAGCCCCAGTGTTCTTAGGCCTACAAAAGCGCTTCCAAGGAAGGGTGCTGGCTAGCAACAGCTTTCAGTGCTGGCACTTTTCATCTCTGAGCAATTGCTCGACGTTTGCAATTTCACAGCTCGTGTCTACGAGAAGGAAAGAGAATGACCGTGATGTTTGGTGGGTAGAGAAGCGCAAAGCCCCAGTGTTGCTGTGCCTGTGAAAGCGCTTCCAAGGAAGGCTGCTGGCTAGCAACAGCTTTCAGTGCTGGCACTTTTCATCTCTGAGCAATTGCTCGACGTTTGCAATTTCTCAGCTCGTGTCTATGAGAAGGAAAGAGAATGACCATGATGTTTGGTGGCTAGACAAGCGCAAAGCCCCAGTGTTGCTGCGCCTGTGAAAGCACTTCCAAGGAAGGGTGCTGGCTAGCCACAGCTTTCAGTGCTGGCACTTTTCATCTCTGAGCAATTGCTCCACGTTTGCAATTTCTCACCTGAGCTCTCTTTCGACTGCGCGAGAGGATGAGCAGAAGATTAGGTGGCTAGAGAAGCCCAGAGCCCCAGTGTTCTTAGGCCTACAAAAGCACTTCCAAGGAAGGGTGCTGGCTAGCAACAGCTTTCAGTGCTGCCACTTTTCATCTCTGAGCAATTGCTCGATGTTTACAATTTCTCAGCTCGTGTCTACGAGAAGGAAAGAGAATGACCGTGACGTTTGGTGGCTAGAGAAGCGCAAAGCCCAAGTGTTGCTGCGCCTGTGAAAGCACTTCCAAGGAAGGGTGCTGGCTAGCAACAGCTTTCAGTGCTGGCACTTTTCATCTCTGAGCAATTGCTCGACGTTTACAATTTCTCAGCTCGTGTCTACGAGAAGGAAAGAGAATGACCGTGACGTTTGGTGGCTAGAGAAGCGCAAAGCCCCAGTGTTGCTGCGCCTGTGAAAGCGCTTCCAAGGAAGGGTGCTGGCTAGCAACAGCTTTCAGTGCTGGCACTTTTCATCTCTGAGCAATTGCTCGACGTTTGCAATTTCTTACCTGAGCTCTCTTTAGACTGCGCGAGAGGATGAGCAGAAGATTAGGTGGCTAGAGAAGCCCAGAGCCCCAGTGTTCTTAGGCCTACAAAAGCGCTTCCAAGGAAGGGTGCTGGCTAGCAAGAGCTTTCAGTGCTGGCACTTTTCATCTCTGAGCAATTGCTCGATGTTTACAATTTCTCAGCTCGTGTCTACGAGAAGGAAAGAGAATGACCGTGATGTTTGGTGGCTAGAGAAGCGCAAAGCCCCAGTGTTGCTGCGCCTGTGAAAGCGCTTCCAAGGAAGGCTGCTGGCTAGCAACAGCTTTCAGTGCTGGCACTTTTCATCTCTGAGCAATTGCTGGACGTTTGCAATCTCTCACCTGAGCTCTCTTTCGACTGCGCGAGAGGATGAGCAGAAGATTAGGTGGCTAGAGAAGCCCAGAGCCCCAGTGTTCTTAGGCCTACAAAAGCGCTTCCAAGGAAGGGTGCTGGCTAGCAAGAGCTTTCAGTGCTGGCACTTTTCATCTTTGAGCAATTGCTGGACGTTTGCAATCTCTCACCTGAGCTCTCTTTAGAGTGCGCGAGAGGATGAGCAGAAGATTAGGTGGCTAGAGAAGCCCAGAGCCCCAGTGTTCTTAGGGTTTCAAGAGCATTTCCAAGGAAGGGTGCTGGCTAGCAACAGCTTTCAGTGCTGGCACTTTTCATCTCTGAGCAATTGCTCGATGTTTGCAATTTCTCAGCTCTTAATACGAGACGGAGAGATAGTGACCATGATATTTGGTGGGTAGAGAAGCGCAAAGCCCCAGTGTTGCTGCACCTGTGATAGTGCTTCCAAGGAAGGGTGCTGGCTAGCAACAGCTTTCAGTGCTGGCACTTTTCATCTCTGAGCAATTGCTGGACGTTTGCAATTTCTCACCTGAGCTCTCTTTAGACTGCGCGAGAGCATGAGCACAAGATTAGGTGGCTAGAGAAGCCCAGAGCCCCAGTGTTCTTAGGCCTACAAGAGCGTTTCCAAGGAAGGGTGCTGGCTAGCAACAGCTTTCAGTGCTGGCATTTTTCATCTCTGAGCAATTGCTGAACGTTTGCAGTCTCTCACCTGATCTCTCTTTAGACTGCACGAGAGGATGAGCAGAAGATTAGGTGGCTAGAGAAGCCCAGAGCCCCAGTGTTCTTAGGCCTACAAGAGCGTTTCCAAGGAAGGGTGCTGGCTAGCCACAGCTTTCAGTGCTGGCACTTTTCATCTCTGAGCAATTGCTGGACATCTGCAATTTCTCAGCTCGTGTCTACGAGATGGAGAGATAGTGACCGTGACGTTTGGTGGGTAGAGAAGCGCAAAGCCCCAGTGTTCCTGTGCCTGTGAAAGCGCTTCCAAGGAAGGGTGCTGGCTAGCAACAGCTTTCAGTGCTGGCACTTTTCATCTTTGAGCAATTGCTCGACGTTTGCAATTTCTCACCTGAGCTCTCTTTACACTGCGCGAGAGGATGAGCAGAAGATTAGGTGGCTAGAGAAGGCCAGAGCCCCAGTGTTCTTAGGCCTACAAAAGCGCTTCAAAGAAGGGTGCTGGCTAGCAACAGCTTTCAGTGCTGGCACTTTTCATCTCTGAGCAATTGCTCGATGTTTACAATTTCTCAGCTCGTGTCTACGAGAAGGAAAGAGAATGACCGTGATGTTTGGTGGGTAGAGAAGCGCAAAGCCCCAGTGTTGCTGCGCCTGTGAAAGCACTTCCAAGGAAGGGTGCTGGCTAGCAACAGCTTTCAGTGCTGGCACTTTTCATCTCTGAGCAATTGCTCGACGTTTGCAATTTCTCACCTGAGCTCTCTTTCGACTGCGCGAGAGGATGAGCAGAAGATTAGGTGTCTAGAGAAGCCCAGAGCCCCAGTGTTCTTAGGCCTACAAAAGCGCTTCCAAGGAAGGGTGCTGGCTAGCAACAGCTTTCAGTGCTGGCACTTTTCATCTCTGAGCAATTGCTCGATGTTTACAATTTCTCAGCTCGTGTCTACGAGAAGGAAAGAGAATGACCGTGACGTTTGGTGGGTAGAGAAGCGCAAAGCCCCATTGTTGCTGCGCCTGTGAAAGCACTTCCAAGGAAGGGTGCTGGCTAGCAACAGCTTTCAGTGCTGGCACTTTTCATCTCTGAGCAATTGCTCGATGTTTACAATTTCTCAGCTCGTGTCTACGAGAAGGAAAGAGAATGACCGTGATGTTTGGTGGCTAGACAAGCGCAAAGCCCCAGTGTTGCTGCGCCTGTGAAAGCGCTTCCAAGGAAGGGTGCTGGCTAGCAACAGCTTTCAGTGCTGGCACTTTTCATCTCTGAGCAATTGCTCGACATTTGCAATTTCTCACCTGAGGTCTCTTTCGACTGCGCGAGAGGATGAGCAGAAGATTAGGTGGCTAGAGAAGCCCAGAGCCCCAGTGTTCTTATGGCTACAAAAGCGCTTCCAAGGAAGGGTGCTGGCTAGCAACAGCTTTCAGTGCTGGCACTTTTCATCTCTGAGCAATTGCTGGACGTTTGCAATCTCTCACCTGAGCTCTCTTTAGAGTGCGCGAGAGGATGAGCAGAAAATTAGGTGGCTAGAGAAGCCCAGAGCCCCAGTCTTCTTAGGGTTGCAAGAGCGTTTCCAAGGAAGGGTGCTGGCTAGCAACAGCTTTCAGTGCTGGCACTTTTCATCTCTGAGCAATTGCTCGACGTTTGCAATTTCTCAGCTCTTATCTCCGAGACGGAGAGATAATGACCGTGACGTTTGGTGGGTAGAGAAGCGCAAAGCCCCAGTGTTGCTGCGCCTGTGAAAGTGCTTCCAAGGAAGGGTGCTGGCTAGCAACAGCTTTCAGTGCTGGCACTTTTCATCTCTGAGCAATTGCTCGATGTTTACAATTTCTCAGCTCGTGTCTACGAGAAGGAAAGAGAATGACCGTGACGTTTGGTGGCTAGAGAAGCGCAAAGCCCCAGTGTTGCTGCGCCTGTGAAAGCGCTTCCAAGGAAGGGTGCTGGCTAGCAACAGCTTTCAGTGCTGGCACTTTTCATCTCTGAGCAATTGCTCGACGTTTGCAATTTCTCACCTGAGCTCTCTTTAGACTGCGCGAGAGGATGAGCAGAAGATTAGGTGGCTAGAGAAGCCCAGAGCCCCAGTCTTCTTAGGCCTACAAAAGCGCTTCCAAGGAAGGGTGCTGGCTAGCAACAGCTTTCAGTGCTGGCACTTTTCATCTCTGAGCAATTGCTGGACATTTGCAATTTCTCACCTGAGCTCTCTTTAGAGTGCGCGAGAGGATGAGCAGAAGATTAGGTGGCTAGAGAAGCCCAGAGCCCCAGTGTTCTTAGGGTTGCAAGAGCATTTCCAAGGAAGGGTGCTGGCTAGCAACAGCTTTCAGTGCTGGCGCTTTTCATCTCTGAGCAATTGCTCGACGTTTGCAATTTCTCAGCTCTTATCTACGAGACGGAGAGATAGTGACCGTGATATTTGGTGGGTAGAGAAGCGCAAAGCCCCAATGTTGCTGCGCCTGTGAAAGCGCTTCCAAGGAAGGGTGCTGGCTAGCAACAGCTTTCAGTGCTGGCACTTTTCATCTCTGAGCAATTGCTGGACGTTTGCAATTTCTCACCTGAGCTCTCTTTAGACTGCACGAGAGGATGAGCAGAAGATTAGGTGGCTAGAGAAGCCCAGAGCCCCAGTGTTCTTAGGGCTACAAAAGCGCTTCCAAGGAAGGGTGCTGGCTAGCAACAGCTTTCAGTGCCGGCACTTTTCATCTCTGAGCAATTGCTGGACATTTGCAATTTCTCACCTGAGCTCTCTTTAGACTGCGCGAGAGGATGAGCAGAAGATTAGGTGGCTAGAGAAGCCCAGAGCCCCAGTGTTCTTAGGCCTACAAAAGCGCTTCAAGGAAGGGTGCTGGCTAGCAACAGCTTTCAGTGCTGGCACTTTTCATCTCTGAGCAATTGCTCGATGTTTACAATTTCTCAGCTCGTGTCTACGAGAAGGAAAGAGAATGACCGTGACGTTTGGTGGGTAGAGAAGCGCAAAGCCCCAGTGTTGCTGCGCCTGTGAAAGCGCTTCCAAGGAAGGGTGCTGGCTAGCAACAGCTTTCAGTGCTGGCACTTTTCATCTCTGAGCAATTGCTGGACGTTTGCAATTTCTCACCTGAGCTCTCTTTAGACTGCGCGAGAGGATGAGCAGAAGATTAGGTGGCTAGAGAAGCCCAGAGCCCCAGTGTTCTTAGGGCTACAAGAGCGTTTCCAATGAAGGGTGCTGGCTAGCAACAGCTTTCAGTGCTGGCACTTTTCATCTCTGAGCAATTGCTCGATGTTTACAATTTCTCAGCTCGTGTCTACGAGAAGGAAAGAGAATGACCGTGATGTTTGGTGGCTAGAGAAGCGCAAAGCCCCAGTGTTGCTGCGCCTGTGAAAGCACTTCCAAGGAAGAGTGCTGGCTAGCAACAGCTTTCAGTGGTGGCACTTTTCATCTCTGAGCAATTGCTCGATGTTTGCAATTTCTCAGCTCTTATCTATGAGACGGAGAGATAGTGACCGTGACGTTTGGTGGGTAGAGAAGCACAAAGCCCCAGTGTTGCTGCGCCTGTGAAAGCACTTCCAAGGAAGGGTGCTGGCTAGCAACAGCTTTCAGTGCTGGCACTTTTCATCTCTGAGCAATTGCTCGACGTTTGCAATTTCTCACCTGAGCTCTCTTTAGACTGCGCGAGAGGATGAGCAGAAGATTAGGTGGCTAGAGAAGCCCAGAGCCCCAGTCTTCTTAGGCCTACAAAAGCGCTTCCAAGGAAGGGTGCTGGCTAGCAACAGCTTTCAGTGCTGGCACTTTTCATCTCTGAGCAATTGCTGGACGTCTGCAATTTCTCAGCTCGTGTCTACGAGATGGAGAGATAGTGACCGTGACGTTTGGTGGGTAGAGAAGCGCAAAGCCCCAGTGTTGCTGTGCCTGTGAAAGCGCTTCCAAGGAAGGGTGCTGGCTAGCAACAGCTTTCAGTGCTGGCACTTTTCATCTTTGAGCAATTGCTCGACGTTTGCAATTTCTCACCTGAGCTCTCTTTCGACTGCGCGAGAGGATGAGCAGAAGATTAGGTGGCTAGAGAAGCCCAGAGCCCCAGTCTTCTTAGGCCTACAAAAGCGCTTCCAAGGAAGGGTGCTGGCTAGCAACAGCTTTCAGTGCTGGCACTTTTCATCTCTGAGCAATTGCTCGATGTTTACAATTTCTCAGCTCGTGTCTACGAGAAGGAAAGAGAATGACCGTGATGTTTGGTGGGTAGAGAAGCGCAAAGCCCCAGTGTTGCTGTGCCTGTGAAAGCACTTCCAAGGAAGGGTGCTGGCTAGCAACAGCTTTCAGTGCTGGCACTTTTCATCTCTGAGCAATTGCTGGACGTTTGCAATTTCTCACCTGAGGTCTCTTTCGACTGCGCGAGAGGATGAGCAGAAAATTAGGTGGCTAGAGAAGCCCAGAGCCCCAGTGTTGTTAGGCCTACAAAAGCACTTCCAAGGAAGGGTGCTGGCTAGCAACAGCTTTCAGTGCTGGCACTTTTCATCTCTGAGCAATTGCTGGACGTTTGCAATCTCTCACCTGAGCTCTCTTTCGACTGCGCGAGAGGATGAGCAGAAGATTAGGTGGCTAGAGAAGCCCAGAGCCCCAGTGTTCTTAAGGCTACAAGAGCGTTTCCAAGGAAGGGTGCTGGCTAGCAACAGCTTTCAGTGCTGGCACTTTTCATCTCTGAGCAATTGCTCGATGTTTACAATTTCTCAGCTCGTGTCTACGAGAAGGAAAGAGAATGACCGTGACGTTTGGTGGGTAGAGAAGCGCAAAGCCCCAGTGTTGCTGCGCCTGTGAAAGCGCTTCCAAGGAAGGGTGCTGGCTAGCAACAGCTTTCAGTGCTGGCACTTTTCATCTCTGAGCAATTGCTCGACGTTTGCAATTTCTCACCTGAGCTCTCTTTCGACTGCGCGAGAGGATGAGCAGAAGATTAGGTGGCTACAGAAGCCCAGAGCCCCAGTGTTCTTAGGGCTACAAAAGCGTTTCCAAGGAAGGGTGCTGGCTAGCAACAGCTTTCAGTGCTGGCACTTTTCATCTCTGAGCAATTGCTCGACGTTTGCAATTTCTCAGCTCGTGTCTACGAGAAGGAAAGAGAATGACCGTGATGTTTGGTGGCTAGACAAGCGCAAAGCCCCAGTGTTGCTGCGCCTGTGAAAGCGCTTCCAAGGAAGGGTGCTGGCTAGCAACAGCTTTCAGTGCTGGCACTTTTCATCTCTGAGCAATTGCTCGACGTTTGCAATTTCACAGCTCGTGTCTACGAGAAGGAAAGAGAATGACCGTGACGTTTGGTGGCTAGACAAGCGCAAAGCCCCAGTGTTGCTGCGCCTGTGAAAGCGCTTCCAAGGAAGGGTGCTGGCTAGCAACAGCTTTCAGTGCTGGCACTTTTCATCTCTGAGCAATTGCTGGACGTTTGCAATTTCTCACCTGAGGTCTCTTTCGACTGCGCGAGAGGATGAGCAGAAGATTAGGTGGCTAGAGAAGCCCAGAGCCCCAGTGTTCTTAGGCCTACAAAAGCGCTTCCAAGGAAGGGTGCTGGCTAGCAACAGCTTTCAGTGCTGGCACTTTTCATCTCTGAGCAATTGCTGGACGTTTGCAATCTCTCACCTGAGCTCTCTTTAGACTGCGCGAGAGGATGAGCAGAAGATTAGGTGGCTAGAGAAGCCCAGAGCCCCAGTGTTCTTAGGGCTACAAGAGCGTTTCCAAGGAAGGGTGCTGGCTAGCAACAGCTTTCAGTGCTGGCACTTTTCATCTCTGAGCAATTGCTCGATGTTTACAATTTCTCAGCTCGTGTCTACGAGAAGGAAAGAGAATGACCGTGACGTTTGGTGGCTAGAGAAGCGCAAAGCCCCAGTGTTGCTGCGCCTGTGAAAGCGCTTCCAAGGAAGGGTGCTGGCTAGCAACAGCTTTCAGTGCTGGCACTTTTCATCTCTGAGCAATTGCTCGACGTTTGCAATTTCTCACCTGAGCTCTCTTTCGACTGCGCGAGAGGATGAGCAGAAGATTAGGTGGCTAGAGAAGCCCAGAGCCCCAGTGTTCTTAGGCCTACAAAAGCGTTTCCAAGGAAGGGTGCTGGCTAGCAACAGCTTTCAGTGCTGGCACTTTTCATCTCTGAGCAATTGCTCGACGTTTGCAATTTCACAGCTCGTGTCTACGAGAAGGAAAGAGAATGACCGTGATGTTTGGTGGCTAGAGAAGCGCAAAGCCCCAGTGTTGCTGTGCCTGTGAAAGCGCTTCCAAGGAAGGGTGCTGGCTAGCAACAGCTTTCAGTGCTGGCACTTTTCATCTCTGAGCAATTGCTCGACGTTTGCAATTTCTCAGCTCGTGTCTACGAGAAGGAAAGAGAATGACCGTGATGTTTGGTGGCTAGACAAGCGCAAAGCCCCAGTGTTGCTGCGCCTGTGAAAGCGCTTCCAAGGAAGGGTGCTGGCTAGCAACAGCTTTCAGTGCTGGCACTTTTCATCTCTGAGCAATTGCTCGACGTTTGCAATTTCACAGCTCGTGTCTACGAGAAGGAAAGAGAATGACCGTGACGTTTGGTGGCTAGACAAGCGCAAAGCCCCAGTGTTGCTGCGCCTGTGAAAGCGCTTCCAAGGAAGGGTGCTGGCTAGCAACAGCTTTCAGTGCTGGCACTTTTCATCTCTGAGCAATTGCTCGACGTTTGCAATTTCTCACCTGAGCTCTCTTTAGACTGCGCGAGAGGATGAGCAGAAGAGTAGGTGGCTAGAGAAGCCCAGAGCCCCAGTGTTCTTAGGCCTACAGAAGCACTTCCAAGGAAGGGTGCTGGCTAGCAACAGCTTTCAGTGCTGGCACTTTTCATCTCTGAGCAATTGCTCGACGTTTGCAATTTCTCACCTGAGCTCTCTTTAGACTGCGCGAGAGGATGAGCAGAAGATTAGGTGGCTAGAGAAGCCCAGAGCCCCAGTGTTCTTAGGGCTACAAAAGCGCTTCCAAGGAAGGGTGCTGGCTAGCAACAGCTTTCAGTGCTGGCACTTTTCATCTCTGAGCAATTGCTGGACATTTGCAATTTCTCACCTGAGCTCTCTTTCGACTGCGCGAGAGGATGAGCAGAAGATTAGGTGGCTAGAGAAGCCCAGAGCCCCAGTGTTCTTAGGGTTGCAAGAGCATTTCCAAGGAAGGGTGCTGGCTAGCAACAGCTTTCAGTGCTGGCACTTTTCATCTCTGAGCAATTGCTCGACGTTTGCAATTTCTCACCTGAGCTCTCTTTAGACTGCACGAGAGGATGAGCAGAAGATTAGGTGGCTAGAGAAGCCCAGAGCCCCAGTGTTCTTAGGCCTACAAAAGCGCTTCCAAGGAAGGGTGCTGGCTAGCAACAGCTTTCAGTGCCGGCACTTTTCATCTCTGAGCAATTGCTGGACATTTGCAATTTCTCACCTGAGCTCTCTTTAGACTGCGCGAGAGGATGAGCAGAAGATTAGGTGGCTAGAGAAGCCCAGAGCCCCAGTGTTCTTAGGCCTACAAAAGCGCTTCAAGGAAGGGTGCTGGCTAGCAACAGCTTTCAGTGCTGGCACTTTTCATCTCTGAGCAATTGCTCGATGTTTACAATTTCTCAGCTCGTGTCTACGAGAAGGAAAGAGAATGACCGTGATGTTTGGTGGGTAGAGAAGTGCAAAGCCCCAGTGTTGCTGCGCCTGTGAAAGCGCTTCCAAGGAAGGGTGCTGGCTAGCAACAGCTTTCAGTGCTGGCACTTTTCATCTCTGAGCAATTGCTGGACGTTTGCAATTTCTCACCTGAGCTCTCTTTAGACTGCGCGAGAGGATGAGCAGAAGATTAGGTGGCTAGAGAAGCCCAGAGCCCCAGTGTTCTTAGGGCTACAAGAGCGTTTCCAATGAAGGGTGCTGGCTAGCAACAGCTTTCAGTGCTGGCACTTTTCATCTCTGAGCAATTGCTCGATGTTTACAATTTCTCAGCTCGTGTCTACGAGAAGGAAAGAGAAAGACCGTGATGTTTGGTGGCTAGAGAAGCGCAAAGCCCCAGTGTTGCTGCGCCTGTGAAAGCACTTCCAAGGAAGAGTGCTGGCTAGCAACAGCTTTCAGTGGTGGCACTTTTCATCTCTGAGCAATTGCTCGATGTTTGCAATTTCTCAGCTCTTATCTATGAGACGGAGAGATAGTGACCGTGACGTTTGGTGGGTAGAGAAGCACAAAGCCCCAGTGTTGCTGCGCCTGTGAAAGCACTTCCAAGGAAGGGTGCTGGCTAGCAACAGCTTTCAGTGCTGGCACTTTTCATCTCTGAGCAATTGCTCGACGTTTGCAATTTCTCACCTGAGCTCTCTTTAGACTGCGCGAGAGGATGAGCAGAAGATTAGGTGGCTAGAGAAGCCCAGAGCCCCAGTCTTCTTAGGCCTACAAAAGCGCTTCCAAGGAAGGGTGCTGGCTAGCAACAGCTTTCAGTGCTGGCACTTTTCATCTCTGAGCAATTGCTGGACGTCTGCAATTTCTCAGCTCGTGTCTACGAGATGGAGAGATAGTGACCGTGACGTTTGGTGGGTAGAGAAGCGCAAAGACACAGTGTTGCTGCACCTGCGAAAGCGCTTCCAAGGAAGGGTGCTGGCTAGCAACAGCTTTCAGTGCTGGCACTTTTCATCTCTGAGCAATTGCTCGACGTTTGCAATTTCTCACCTGAGCTCTCTTTAGACTGCGCGAGAGGATGAGCAGAAGATTAGGTGGCTAGAGAAGCCCAGAGCCCCAGTGTTCTTAGGCCTACAAAAGCGCTTCCAAGGAAGGGTGCTGGCTAGCAAGAGCTTTCAGTGCTGGCACTTTTCATCTCTGAGCAATTGCTCGATGTTTACAATTTCTCAGCTCGTGTCTACGAGAAGGAAAGAGAATGACCGTGATGTTTGGTGGGTAGAGAAGCGCAAAGACACAGTGTTGCTGTGCCTGTGAAAGCACTTCCAAGGAAGGGTGCTGGCTAGCAACAGCTTTCAGTGCTGGCACTTTTCATCTCTGAGCAATTGCTGGACGTTTGCAATTTCTCACCTGAGGTCTCTTTAGACTGCGCGAGAGGATGAGCAGAAGATTAGGTGGCTAGAGAAGCCCAGAGCCCCAGTGTTCTTAGGCCTACAAAAGCGCTTCCAAGGAAGGGTGCTGGCTAGCAACAGCTTTCAGTGCTGGCACTTTTCATCTCTGAGCAATTGCTGGACGTTTGCAATCTCTCACCTGAGCTCTCTTTAGACTGCGCGAGAGGATGAGCAGAAGATTAGGTGGCTAGAGAAGCCCAGAGCCCCAGTGTTCTTAGGGCTACAAGAGCGTTTCCAAGGAAGGGTGCTGGCTAGCAACAGCTTTCAGTGCTGGCACTTTTCATCTCTGAGCAATTGCTCGATGTTTACAATTTCTCAGCTCGTGTCTACGAGAAGGAAAGAGAATGACCGTGACGTTTGGTGGCTAGAGAAGCGCAAAGCCCCAGTGTTGCTGCGCCTGTGAAAGCGCTTCCAAGGAAGGGTGCTGGCTAGCAACAGCTTTCAGTGCTGGCACTTTTCATCTCTGAGCAATTGCTCGACGTTTGCAATTTCTCACCTGAGCTCTCTTTCGACTGCGCGAGAGG
Organism: Sarcoramphus papa; assembly: GCA_037962945.1. Lineage (NCBI taxonomy): Eukaryota > Metazoa > Chordata > Aves > Accipitriformes > Cathartidae > Sarcoramphus > Sarcoramphus papa. Next base: position 99,134,416 of record CM075586.1, read on the forward strand.
ATGAGCAGAAGATTAGGTGGCTAGAGAAGCCCAGAGCCCCAGTGTTCTTAGGCCTACAAAAGCGTTTCCAAGGAAGGGTGCTGGCTAGCAACAGCTTTCAGTGCTGGCACTTTTCATCTCTGAGCAATTGCTCGACGTTTGCAATTTCACAGCTCGTGTCTACGAGAAGGAAAGAGAATGACCGTGATGTTTGGTGGCTAGAGAAGCGCAAAGCCCCAGTGTTGCTGTGCCTGTGAAAGCGCTTCCAAGGAAGGGTGCTGGCTAGCAACAGCTTTCAGTGCTGGCACTTTTCATCTCTGAGCAATTGCTCGACGTTTGCAATTTCTCAGCTCGTGTCTACGAGAAGGAAAGAGAATGACCGTGATGTTTGGTGGCTAGACAAGCGCAAAGCCCCAGTGTTGCTGCGCCTGTGAAAGCGCTTCCAAGGAAGGGTGCTGGCTAGCAACAGCTTTCAGTGCTGGCACTTTTCATCTCTGAGCAATTGCTCGACGTTTGCAATTTCACAGCTCGTGTCTACGAGAAGGAAAGAGAATGACCGTGACGTTTGGTGGCTAGACAAGCGCAAAGCCCCAGTGTTGCTGCGCCTGTGAAAGCGCTTCCAAGGAAGGGTGCTGGCTAGCAACAGCTTTCAGTGCTGGCACTTTTCATCTCTGAGCAATTGCTGGACGTTTGCAATTTCTCACCTGAGCTCTCTTTAGACTGCGCGAGAGGATGAGCAGAAGATTAGGTGGCTAGAGAAGCCCAGAGCCCCAGTGTTCTTAGGGCTACAAAAGCGCTTCCAAGGAAGGGTGCTGGCTAGCAACAGCTTTCAGTGCTGGCACTTTTCATCTCTGAGCAATTGCTGGACGTTTGCAATCTCTCACCTGAGCTCTCTTTAGACTGCGCGAGAGGATGAGCAGAAGATTAGGTGGCTAGAGAAGCCCAGAGCCCCAGTGTTCTTAGGGTTGCAAGAGCATTTCCAAGGAAGGGTGCTGGCTAGCAACAGCTTTCAGTGCTGGCACTTTTCATCTCTGAGCAATTGCTCGACGTTTGCAATTTCTCAGCTCTTATCTACGAGACGGAGAGATAGTGACCGTGATATTTGGTGGGTAGAGAAGCGCAAAGCCCCAGTGTTGCTGCGCCTGTGAAAGTGCTTCCAAGGAAGGGTGCTGGCTAGCAACAGCTTTCAGTGCTGGCACTTTTCCTCTCTGAGCAATTGCTTGACGTTTGCAATTTCTCACCTGAGCTCTCTTTAGACTGCACGAGAGGATGAGCAGAAGATTAGGTGGCTAGAGAAGCCCAGAGCCCCAGTGTTCTTAGGCCTACAAAAGCGCTTCAAGGAAGGGTGCTGGCTAGCAACAGCTTTCAGTGCTGGCACTTTTCATCTCTGAGCAATTGCTCGATGTTTACAATTTCTCAGCTCGTGTCTACGAGAAGGAAAGAGAATGACCGTGATGTTTAGTGGGTAGAGAAGCGCAAAGCCCCAGTGTTCCTGCGCCTGTGAAAGCGCTTCCAAGGAAGGGTGCTGGCTAGCAACAGCTTTCAGTGCTGGCACTTTTCATCTCTGAGCAATTGCTGGACGTTTGCAATTTCTCACCTGAGCTCTCTTTAGACTGCGCGAGAGGATGAGCACAAGATTAGGTGGCTAGAGAAGCCCAGAGCCCCAGTGTTCTTAGGGCTACAAGAGCGTTTCCAATGAAGGGTGCTGGCTAGCAACAGCTTTCAGTGCTGGCACTTTTCATCTCTGAGCAATTGCTCGATGTTTACAATTTCTCAGCTCGTGTCTACGAGAAGGAAAGAGAATGACCGTGATGTTTGGTGGCTAGAGAAGCGCAAAGCCCCAGTGTTGCTGCGCCTGTGAAAGCACTTCCAAGGAAGAGTGCTGGCTAGCAACAGCTTTCAGCGGTGGCACTTTTCATCTCTGAGCAATTGCTCGATGTTTGCAATTTCTCAGCTCTTATCTATGAGACGGAGAGATAGTGACCGTGACGTTTGGTGGGTAGAGAAGCACAAAGCCCCAGTGTTGCTGCGCCTGTGAAAGCACTTCCAAGGAAGGGTGCTGGCTAGCAACAGCTTTCAGTGCTGGCACTTTTCATCTCTGAGCAATTGCTCGACGTTTGCAATTTCTCACCTGAGCTCTCTTTAGACTGCGCGAGAGGATGAGCAGAAGATTAGGTGGCTAGAGAAGCCCAGAGCCCCAGTCTTCTTAGGCCTACAAAAGCGCTTCCAAGGAAGGGTGCTGGCTAGCAACAGCTTTCAGTGCTGGCACTTTTCATCTCTGAGCAATTGCTGGACGTCTGCAATTTCTCAGCTCGTGTCTACGAGATGGAGAGATAGTGACCGTGACGTTTGGTGGGTAGAGAAGCGCAAAGACACAGTGTTGCTGCACCTGCGAAAGCGCTTCCAAGGAAGGGTGCTGGCTAGCAACAGCTTTCAGTGCTGGCACTTTTCATCTTTGAGCAATTGCTCGACGTTTGCAATTTCTCACCTGAGCTCTCTTTAGACTGCACGAGAGGATGAGCAGAAGATTAGGTGGCTAGAGAAGCCCAGAGCCCCAGTGTTCTTAGGCCTACAAAAGCGCTTCCAAGGAAGGGTGCTGGCTAGCAAGAGCTTTCAGTGCTGGCACTTTTCATCTCTGAGCAATTGCTCGATGTTTACAATTTCTCAGCTCGTGTCTACGAGAAGGAAAGAGAATGACCGTGATGTTTGGTGGGTAGAGAAGCGCAAAGCCCCAGTGTTGCTGTGCCTGTGAAAGCACTTCCAAGGAAGGGTGCTGGCTAGCAACAGCTTTCAGTGCTGGCACTTTTCATCTCTGAGCAATTGCTCGATGTTTGCAATTTCTCACCTGAGGTCTCTTTCGACTGCGCGAGAGGATGAGCAGAAGATTAGGTGGCTAGAGAAGCCCAGAGCCCCAGTGTTCTTAGGCCTACAAAAGCGCTTCCAAGGAAGGGTGCTGGCTAGCAACAGCTTTCAGTGCTGGCACTTTTCATCTCTGAGCAATTGCTGGATGTTTGCAATCTCTCACCTGAGGTCTCTTTAGACTGCGCGAGAGGATGAGCAGAAGATTAGGTGGCTAGAGAAGCCCAGAGCCCCAGTGTTCTTAGGGCTACAAGAGCGTTTCCAAGGAAGGGTGCTGGCTAGCAACAGCTTTCAGTGCTGGCACTTTTCATCTCTGAGCAATTGCTCGATGTTTACAATTTCTCAGCTCGTGTCTACGAGAAGGAAAGAGAATGACCGTGACGTTTGGTGGCTAGAGAAGCGCAAAGCCCCAGTGTTGCTGCGCCTGTGAAAGCGCTTCCAAGGAAGGGTGCTGGCTAGCAACAGCTTTCAGTGCTGGCACTTTTCATCTCTGAGCAATTGCTCGACGTTTGCAATTTCTCACCTGAGCTCTCTTTCGACTGCGCGAGAGGATGAGCAGAAGATTAGGTGGCTAGAGAAGCCCAGAGCCCCAGTGTTCTTAGGCCTACAAAAGCGTTTCCAAGGAAGGGTGCTGGCTAGCAACAGCTTTCAGTGCTGGCACTTTTCATCTCTGAGCAATTGCTCGACGTTTGCAATTTCACAGCTCGTGTCTACGAGAAGGAAAGAGAATGACCGTGATGTTTGGTGGCTAGAGAAGCGCAAAGCCCCAGTGTTGCTGTGCCTGTGAAAGCGCTTCCAAGGAAGGGTGCTGGCTAGCAACAGCTTTCAGTGCTGGCACTTTTCATCTCTGAGCAATTGCTCGACGTTTGCAATTTCTCAGCTCGTGTCTACGAGAAGGAAAGAGAATGACCGTGATGTTTGGTGGCTAGACAAGCGCAAAGCCCCAGTGTTGCTGCGCCTGTGAAAGCGCTTCCAAGGAAGGGTGCTGGCTAGCAACAGCTTTCAGTGCTGGCAATTTTCATCTCTGAGCAATTGCTCGACGTTTGCAATTTCTCAGCTCTTATCTACGAGACGGAGAGATAGTGACCGTGATATTTGGTGGGTAGAGAAGCGCAAAGCCCCAGTGTTGCTGCGCCTGTGAAAGTGCTTCCAAGGAAGGGTGCTGGCTAGCAACAGCTTTCAGTGCTGGCACTTTTCCTCTCTGAGCAATTGCTTGACGTTTGCAATTTCTCACCTGAGCTCTCTTTAGACTGCACGAGAGGATGAGCAGAAGATTAGGTGGCTAGAGAAGCCAAGAGCCCCAGTGTTCTTAGGGCTACAAAAGCGCTTCCAAGGAAGGGTGCTGGCTAGCAACAGCTTTCAGTGCCGGCACTTTTCATCTTTGTGCAATTGCTGGACATTTGCAATTTCTCACCTGAGCTCTCTTTAGAGTGCGCGAGAGGATGAGCAGAAGATGAGGTGGCTAGAGAAGCCCAGAGCCCCAGTCTTCTTAGGCCTACAAAAGCGCTTCAAGGAAGGGTGCTGGCTAGCAACAGCTTTCAGTGCTGGCACTTTTCATCTCTGAGCAATTGCTCGACGTTTGCAATTTCTCACCTGAGCTCTCCTTCGACTGCGCGAGAGGATGAGCAGAAGATTAGGTGGCTAGAGAAGCCCAGAGCCCCAGTGTTCTTAGGGCTACAAAAGCGTTTCCAAGGAAGGGTGCTGGCTAGCAACAGCTTTCAGTGCTGGCACTTTTCATCTCTGAGCAATTGCTCGATGTTTACAATTTCTCAGCTCGTGTCTACGAGAAGGAAAGAGAATGACCGTGACGTTTGGTGGGTAGAGAAGCGCAAAGCCCCATTGTTGCTGCGCCTGTGAAAACACTTCCAAGGAAGGGTGCTGGCTAGCAACAGCTTTCAGTGCTGGCACTTTTCATCTCTGAGCAATTGCTCGATGTTTACAATTTCTCAGCTCGTGTCTACGAGAAGGAAAGAGAATGACCGTGACGTTTGGTGGCTAGAGAAGCGCAAAGCCCCAGTGTTGCTGCGCCTGTGAAAGCGCTTCCAAGGAAGGGTGCTGGCTAGCAACAGCTTTCAGTGCTGGCACTTTTCATCTCTGAGCAATTACTGGACGTTTGCAATTTCTCACCTGAGCTCTCTTTAGACTGCGCGAGAGGATGAGCAGAAGATTAGGTGGCTAGAGAAGCCCAGAGCCCCAGTGTTCTTAGGGCTACAAAAGCGCTTCCAAGGAAGGGTGCTGGCTAGCAACAGCTTTCAGTGCTGGCACTTTTCATCTCTGAGCAATTGCTGGACATTTGCAATTTCTCACCTAAGCTCTCTTTAGACTGAGCGAGAGGATGAGCAGAAGATTAGGTGGCTAGAGAAGCCCAGAGCCCCAGTGTTCTTAGGGTTGCAAGAGCATTTCCAAGGAAGGGTGCTGGCTAGCAACAGCTTTCAGTGCTGGCACTTTTCATCTCTGAGCAATTGCTCGACGTTTGCAATTTCTCAGCTCTTATCTACGAGACGGAGAGATAGTGACCGTGATATATGGTGGGTAGAGAAGCGCAAAGCCCCAATGTTGCTGCGCCTGTGAAAGTGCTTCCAAGGAAGGGTGCTGGCTAGCAACAGCTTTCAGTGCTGGCACTTTTCATCTCTGAGCAATTGCTCGACGTTTGCAATTTCTCACCTGAGCTCTCTTTAGACTGCACGAGAGGATGAGCAGAAGATTAGGTGGCTAGAGAAGCCCAGAGCCCCAGTGTTCTTAGGCCTACAAAAGCGCTTCCAAGGAAGGGTGCTGGCTAGCAACAGCTTTCAGTGCCGGCACTTTTCATCTCTGAGCAATTGCTGGACATTTGCAATTTCTCACCTGAGCTCTCTTTAGACTGCGCGAGAGGATGAGCAGAAGATTAGGTGGCTAGAGAAGCCCAGAGCCCCAGTGTTCTTAGGCCTACAAAAGCGCTTCAAGGAAGGGTGCTGGCTAGCAACAGCTTTCAGTGCTGGCACTTTTCATCTCTGAGCAATTGCTCGATGTTTACAATTTCTCAGCTCGTGTCTACGAGAAGGAAAGAGAATGACCGTGATGTTTGGTGGGTAGAGAAGCGCAAAGCCCCAGTGTTCCTGCGCCTGTGAAAGCGCTTCCAAGGAAGGGTGCTGGCTAGCAACAGCTTTCAGTGCTGGCACTTTTCATCTCTGAGCAATTGCTGGACATTTGCAATTTCTCACCTGAGCTCTCTTTAGACTGCGCGAGAGGATGAGCAGAAAATTAGGTGGCTAGAGAAGCCCAGAGCCCCAGTGTTCTTAGGGCTACAAGAGCGTTTCCAATGAAGGGTGCTGGCTAGCAACAGCTTTCAGTGCTGGCACTTTTCATCTCTGAGCAATTGCTCGATGTTTACAATTTCTCAGCTCGTGTCTACGAGAAGGAAAGAGAATGACCGTGATGTTTGGTGGCTAGAGAAGCGCAAAGCCCCAGTGTTGCTGCGCCTGTGAAAGCACTACCAAGGAAGGCTGCTGGCTAGCAACAGCTTTCAGTGCTGGCACTTTTCATCTCTGAGCAATTGCTCGATGTTTACAATTTCTCAGCTCTTATCTATGAGACGGAGAGATAGTGACCGTGACGTTTGGTGGGTAGAGAAGCACAAAGCCCCAGTGTTGCTGCGCCTGTGAAAGCACTTCCAAGGAAGGGTGCTGGCTAGCAACAGCTTTCAGTGCTGGCACTTTTCATCTCTGAGCAATTGCTCGACGTTTGCAATTTCTCACCTGAGCTCTCTTTAGACTGCGCGAGAGGATGAGCAGAAGATTAGGTGGCTAGAGAAGCCCAGAGCCCCAGTCTTCTTAGGCCTACAAAAGCGCTTCCAAGGAAGGGTGCTGGCTAGCAACAGCTTTCAGTGCTGGCAGTTTTCATCTCTGAGCAATTGCTCGACGTCTGCAATTTCTCAGCTCGTGTCTACGAGATGGAGAAATAGTGACCGTGACGTTTGGTGGGTAGAGAAGCGCAAAGACACAGTGTTGCTGCACCTGCGAAAGCGCTTCCAAGGAAGGGTGCTGGCTAGCAAGAGCTTTCAGTGCTGGCACTTTTCATCTTTGAGCAATTGCTCGACGTTTGCAATTTCTCACCTGAGCTCTCTTTAGACTGCGCGAGAGGATGAGCAGAAGATTAGGTGGCTAGAGAAGCCCAGAGCCCCAGTGTTCTTAGGCCTACAAAAGCGCTTCCAAGGAAGGGTGCTGGCTAGCAACAGCTTTCAGTGCTGGCACTTTTCATCTCTGAGCAATTGCTCGATGTTTACAATTTCTCAGCTCGTGTCTACGAGAAGGAAAGAGAATGACCGTGATGTTTGGTGGGTAGAGAAGCGCAAAGCCCCAGTGTTGCTGTGCCTGTGAAAGCACTTCCAAGGAAGGGTGCTGGCTAGCCACAGCTTTCAGTGCTGGCACTTTTCATCTCTGAGCAATTGCTGGACGTTTGCAATTTCTCACCTGAGGTCTCTTTCGACTGCGCGAGAGGATGAGCAGAAGATTAGGTGGCTAGAGAAGCCCAGAGCCCCAGTCTTCTTAGGCCTACAAAAGCGCTTCCAAGGAAGGGTGCTGGCTAGCAACAGCTTTCAGTGCTGGCACTTTTCATCTCTGAGCAATTGCTGGACGTTTGCAATCTCTCACCTGAGGTCTCTTTAGACTGCGCGAGAGGATGAGCAGAAGATTAGGTGGCTAGAGAAGCCCAGAGCCCCAGTGTTCTTAGGGCTACAAGAGCGTTTCCAAGGAAGGGTGCTGGCTAGCAACAGCTTTCAGTGCTGGCACTTTTCATCTCTGAGCAATTGCTCGATGTTTACAATTTCTCAGCTCGTGTCTACGAGAAGGAAAGAGAATGACCGTGATGTTTGGTGGCTAGAGAAGCGCAAAGCCCCAGTGTTGCTGCGCCTGTGAAAGCGCTTCCAAGGAAGGGTGCTGGCTAGCAACAGCTTTCAGTGCTGGCACTTTTCATCTCTGAGCAACTGCTCGACGTTTGCAATTTCTCACCTGAGCTCTCTTTAGACTGCGCGAGAGGATGAGCAGAAGATTAGGTGGCTAGAGAAGCCCAGAGCCCCAGTGTTCTTAGGCCTACAAAAGCGCTTCCAAGGAAGGGTGCTGGCTAGCAACAGCTTTCAGTGCTGGCACTTTTCATCTCTGAGCAATTGCTCGACGTTTGCAATCTCTCACCTGAGCTCTCTTTAGAGTGCGCGAGAGGATGAGCAGAAGATTAGGTGGCTAGAGAAGCCCAGAGCCCCACTGTTCTTAGGGTTGCAAGAGCATTTCCAAGGAAGGGTGCTGGCTAGCAACAGCTTTCAGTGCTGGCACTTTTCATCTCTGAGCAATTGCTCGACGTTTGCAATTTCTCAGCTCTTATCTACGAGACGGAGAGATAGTGACCGTGATATTTGGTGGGTAGAGAAGCGCAAAGCCCCAGTGTTGCTGCGCCTGTGAAAGTGCTTCCAAGGAAGGGTGCTGGCTAGCAACAGCTTTCAGTGCTGGCACTTTTCATCTCTGAGCAATTGCTTGACGTTTGCAATCTCTCACCTGAGCTCTCTTTCGACTGCACGAGAGGATGAGCAGAAGATTAGGTGGCTAGAGAAGCCCAGAGCCCCAGTGTTCTTAGGCCTACAAAAGCGCTTCCAAGGAAGGGTGCTGGCTAGCAACAGCTTTCAGTGCCGGCACTTTTCATCTTTGAGCAATTGCTGGACATTTGCAATTTCTCACCTGAGCTCTCTTTAGAGTTCACAAGAGGATGAGCAGAAGATTAGGTGGCTACAGAAGCCCAGAGCCCCAGTGTTCTTAGGCCTACAAGAGCGTTTCCAAGGAAGGGTGCTGGCTAGCAACAGCTTTCAGTGCTGGCACTTTTCATCTCTGAGCAATTACTCGACGTTTGCAATTTCTCAGCTCGTGTCTACGAGACAGAAAGTGTATGACCATGACGTTTGGTGGCTAGAGAAGCGCAAAGCCCCAGTGTTGCTGTGCCTGTGAAAGCGCTTCCAAGGAAGGGTGCTGGCTAGCAACAGCTTTCAGTGCTGGCACTTTTCATCTCTGAGCAATTGCTCGACGTTTGCAATTTCTCAGCTCGTGTCTACGAGAAGGAAAGAGAATGACCGTGATGTTTGGTGGCTAGAGAAGCGCAAAGCCCCAGTGTTGCTGCGCCTGTGAAAGCGCTTCCAAGGAAGGGTGCTGGCTAGCAACAGCTTTCAGTGCTGGCACTTTTCATCTCTGAGCAATTACTGGACGTTTGCAATTTCTCACCTGAGCTCTCTTTAGACTGCGCGAGAGGATGAGCAGAAGATGAGGTGGCTAGAGAAGCCCAGAGCCCCAGTGTTCTTAGGGCTACAAAAGCGCTTCCAAGGAAGGGTGCTGGCTAGCAACAGCTTTCAGTGCTGGCACTTTTCATCTCTGAGCAATTGCTGGACATTTGCAATTTCTCACCTGAGCTCTCTTTAGAGTGCGCGAGAGGATGAGCAGAAGATTAGGTGGCTAGAGAAGCCCAGAGCCCCAGTGTTCTTAGGGTTGCAAGAGCATTTCCAAGGAAGGGTGCTGGCTAGCAACAGCTTTCAGTGCTGGCACTTTTCATCTCTGAGCAATTGCTCGACGTTTGCAATTTCTCAGCTCTTATCTACGAGACGGAGAGATAGTGACCGTGATATATGGTGGGTAGAGAAGCGCAAAGCCCCAATGTTGCTGCGCCTGTGAAAGTGCTTCCAAGGAAGGGTGCTGGCTAGCAACAGCTTTCAGTGCTGGCACTTTTCATCTCTGAGCAATTGCTTGACGTTTGCAATTTCTCACCTGAGCTCTCTTTAGACTGCACGAGAGGATGAGCAGAAGATTAGGTGGCTAGAGAAGCCCAGAGCCCCAGTGTTCTTAGGGCTACAAAAGCGCTTCCAAGGAAGGGTGCTGGCTAGCAACAGCTTTCAGTGCCGGCACTTTTCATCTCTGAGCAATTGCTGGACATTTGCAATTTCTCACCTGAGCTCTCTTTAGAGTGCGCGAGAGGATGAGCAGAAGATTAGGTGGCTAGAGAAGCCCAGAGCCCCAGTGTTCTTAGGCCTACAAAAGCGCTTCAAGGAAGGGTGCTGGCTAGCAACAGCTTTCAGTGCTGGCACTTTTCATCTCTGAGCAATTGCTCGATGTTTACAATTTCTCAGCTCGTGTCTACGAGAAGGAAAGAGAATGACCGTGATGTTTGGTGGCTAGAGAAGCGCAAAGCCCCAGTGTTGCTGCGCCTGTGAAAGCGCTTCCAAGGAAGGGTGCTGGCTAGCAACAGCTTTCAGTGCTGGCACTTTTCATCTCTGAGCAACTGCTCGACGTTTGCAATTTCTCACCTGAGCTCTGTTTAGACTGCGCGAGAGGATGAGCAGAAGATTAGGTGGCTAAAGAAGCCCAGAGCCCCAGTGTTCTTAGGGCTACAAGAGCATTTCCAAGGAAGGGTGCTGGCTAGCAACAGCTTTCAGTGCTGGCACTTTTCATCTTTTAGCAATTCCTCGACGTTTGCAATTTCTCAGCTCTTATCTACGAGACGGAGAGATAGTGACCGTGATATTTGGTGGGTAGAGAAGCGCAAAGCCCCAGTGTTGCTGCGCCTGTGAAAGTGCTTCCAAGGAAGGGTGCTGGCTAGCAACAGCTTTCAGTGCTGGCACTTTTCATCTCTGAGCAATTGCTTGACGTTTGCAATTTCTCACCTGAGCTCTCTTTAGACTGCACGAGAGGATGAGCAGAAGATTAGGTGGCTAGAGAAGCCCAGAGCCCCAGTGTTCTTAGGGCTACAAAAGTGCTTCCAAGGAAGGGTGCTGGCTAGCAACAGCTTTCAGTGCCGGCACTTTTCATCTTTGAGCAATTGCTGGACATTTGCAATTTCTCACCTGAGCTCTCTTTAGAGTTCACAAGAGGATGAGCAGAAGATTAGGTGGCTAGAGAAGCCCAGAGCCCCAGTGTTCTTAGGCCTACAAGAGCGTTTCCAAGGAAGGGTGCTGGCTAGCAACAGCTTTCAGTGGTGGCACTTTTCATCTCTGAGCAATTGCTCGATGTTTACAATTTCTCAGCTCGTGTCTACGAGAAGGAAAGAGAATGACCGTGACGTTTGGTGGCTAGAGAAGTGCAAAGCCCCAGTGTTGCTGCGCCTGTGAAAGCGCTTCCAAGGAAGGGTGCTGGCTAGCAACAGCTTTCAGTGCTGGCACTTTTCATCTCTGAGCAATTGCTCGACGTTTGCAATTTCTCAGCTCGTGTCTACGAGAAGGAAAGAGAATGACCGTGATGTTTGGTGGCTAGAGAAGCGCAAAGCCCCAGTGTTGCTGCGCCTGTGAAAGCGCTTCCAAGGAAGGGTGCTGGCTAGCAACAGCTTTCAGTGCTGGCACTTTTCATCTCTGAGCAATTACTGGACGTTTGCAATTTCTCACCTGAGCTCTCTTTAGACTGCGCGAGAGGATGAGCAGAAGATGAGGTGGCTAGAGAAGCCCAGAGCCCCAGTGTTCTTAGGGCTACAAAAGCGCTTCCAAGGAAGGGTGCTGGCTAGCAACAGCTTTCAGTGCTGGCACTTTTCATCTCTGAGCAATTGCTGGACATTTGCAATTTCTCACCTGAGCTCTCTTTAGAGTGCGCGAGAGGATGAGCAGAAGATTAGGTGGCTAGAGAAGCCCAGAGCCCCAGTGTTCTTAGGGTTGCAAGAGCATTTCCAAGGAAGGGTGCTGGCTAGCAACAGCTTTCAGTGCTGGCACTTTTCATCTCTGAGCAATTGCTCGACGTTTGCAATTTCTCAGCTCTTATCTACGAGACGGAGAGATAGTGACCGTGATATATGGTGGGTAGAGAAGCGCAAAGCCCCAATGTTGCTGCGCCTGTGAAAGTGCTTCCAAGGAAGGGTGCTGGCTAGCAACAGCTTTCAGTGCTGGCACTTTTCATCTCTGAGCAATTGCTTGACGTTTGCAATTTCTCACCTGAGCTCTCTTTAGACTGCACGAGAGGATGAGCAGAAGATTAGGTGGCTAGAGAAGCCCAGAGCCCCAGTGTTCTTAGGGCTACAAAAGCGCTTCCAAGGAAGGGTGCTGGCTAGCAACAGCTTTCAGTGCCGGCACTTTTCATCTCTGAGCAATTGCTGGACATTTGCAATTTCTCACCTGAGCTCTCTTTAGAGTGCGCGAGAGGATGAGCAGAAGATTAGGTGGCTAGAGAAGCCCAGAGCCCCAGTGTTCTTAGGCCTACAAAAGCGCTTCAAGGAAGGGTGCTGGCTAGCAACAGCTTTCAGTGCTGGCACTTTTCATCTCTGAGCAATTGCTCGATGTTTACAATTTCTCAGCTCGTGTCTACGAGAAGGAAAGAGAATGACCGTGATGTTTGGTGGCTAGAGAAGCGCAAAGCCCCAGTGTTGCTGCGCCTGTGAAAGCGCTTCCAAGGAAGGGTGCTGGCTAGCAACAGCTTTCAGTGCTGGCACTTTTCATCTCTGAGCAACTGCTCGACGTTTGCAATTTCTCACCTGAGCTCTGTTTAGACTGCGCGAGAGGATGAGCAGAAGATTAGGTGGCTAAAGAAGCCCAGAGCCCCAGTGTTCTTAGGGCTACAAGAGCATTTCCAAGGAAGGGTGCTGGCTAGCAACAGCTTTCAGTGCTGGCACTTTTCATCTTTTAGCAATTCCTCGACGTTTGCAATTTCTCAGCTCTTATCTACGAGACGGAGAGATAGTGACCGTGATATTTGGTGGGTAGAGAAGCGCAAAGCCCCAGTGTTGCTGCGCCTGTGAAAGTGCTTCCAAGGAAGGGTGCTGGCTAGCAACAGCTTTCAGTGCTGGCACTTTTCATCTCTGAGCAATTGCTTGACGTTTGCAATTTCTCACCTGAGCTCTCTTTAGACTGCACGAGAGGATGAGCAGAAGATTAGGTGGCTAGAGAAGCCCAGAGCCCCAGTGTTCTTAGGGCTACAAAAGTGCTTCCAAGGAAGGGTGCTGGCTAGCAACAGCTTTCAGTGCCGGCACTTTTCATCTTTGAGCAATTGCTGGACATTTGCAATTTCTCACCTGAGCTCTCTTTAGAGTTCACAAGAGGATGAGCAGAAGATTAGGTGGCTAGAGAAGCCCAGAGCCCCAGTGTTCTTAGGCCTACAAGAGCGTTTCCAAGGAAGGGTGCTGGCTAGCAACAGCTTTCAGTGGTGGCACTTTTCATCTCTGAGCAATTGCTCGATGTTTACAATTTCTCAGCTCGTGTCTACGAGAAGGAAAGAGAATGACCGTGACGTTTGGTGGCTAGAGAAGTGCAAAGCCCCAGTGTTGCTGCGCCTGTGAAAGCGCTTCCAAGGAAGGGTGCTGGCTAGCAACAGCTTTCAGTGCTGGCACTTTTCATCTCTGAGCAATTGCTCGATGTTTACAATTTCTCAGCTCGTGTCTACGAGAAGGAAAGAGAATGACCGTGATGTTTGGTGGGTAGAGAAGCGCAAAGACACAGTGTTGCTGCGCCTGTGAAAGCGCTTCCAAGGAAGGGTGCTGGCTAGCAACAGCTTTCAGTGCTGGCACTTTTCATCTTTGAGCAATTGCTGGACGTTTGCAATTTCTCACCTGAGCTCTCTTTCGACTGCGCGAGAGGATGAGCAGAAGATGAGGTGGCTAGAGAAGCCCAGAGCCCCAGTGTTCTTAGGGCTACAAGAGCGTTTCCAATGAAGGGTGCTGGCTAGCAACAGCTTTCAGTGCTGGCACTTTTCATCTCTGAGCAATTGCTCGATGTTTACAATTTCTCAGCTCGTGTCTACGAGAAGGAAATAGTATGACCGTGACGTTTGGTGGGTAGAGAAGCGCAAACCCCCAGTGTTGCTGCGCCTGTGAAAGCACTTCCAAGGAAGGGTGCTGGCTAGCAACAGCTTTCAGTGCTGGCACTTTTCATCTCTGAGCAATTGCTCGATGTTTGCAATTTCTCAGCTCTTATCTACGAGACGGAGAGATAGTGACCGTGACGTTTGGTGGGTACAGAAGCACAAAGCCCCAGTGTTGCTGCGCCTGTGAAAGCACTTCCAAGGAAGGGTGCTGGCTAGCAACAGCTTTCAGTGCTGGCACTTTTCATCTCTGAGCAATTGCTCGACGTTTGCAATTTCTCACCTGAGCTCTCTTTAGACTGCATGAGAGGATGAGCAGAAGATTAGGTGGCTAGAGAAGCCCAGAGCCCCACTGTTCTTAGGGCTACAAAAGCGCTTCCAAGGAAGGGTGCTGGCTATCCACAGCTTTCAGTGCTGGCACTTTTCATCTCTGAGCAATTGCTGGACGTCTGCAATTTCTCAGCTCGTGTCTACGAGATGGAGAGATAGTGACCGTGATGTTTGGTGGGTAGAGAAGCGCAAAGCCCCAGTGTTGCTGCGCCTGTGAAAGCGCTTCCAAGGAAGGGTGCTGGCTAGCAACAGCTTTCAGTGCTGGCACTTTTCATCTCTGAGCAATTGCTTGACGTTTGCAATTTCTCACCTGAGCTCTCTTTAGACTGCACGAGAGGATGAGCAGAAGATTAGGTGGCTAGAGAAGCCCAGAGCCCCAGTGTTCTTAGGGCTACAAGAGCGTTTCCAAGGAAGGGTGCTGGCTAGCAACAGCTTTCAGTGCTGGCACTTTTCATCTCTGAGCAATTGCTCGATGTTTACAATTTCTCAGCTCGTGTCTACGAGAAGGAAATAGTATGACCGTGACGTTTGGTGGGTAGAGAAGCGCAAACCCCCAGTGTTGCTGCGCCTGTGAAAGCACTTCCAAGGAAGGGTGCTGGCTAGCAACAGCTTTCAGTGCTGGCACTTTTCATCTCTGAGCAATTGCTCGACGTTTGCAATTTCTCACCTGAGCTCTCTTTAGACTGCATGAGAGGATGAGCAGAAGATTAGGTGGCTAGAGAAGCCCAGAGCCCCACTGTTCTTAGGGCTACAAAAGCGCTTCCAAGGAAGGGTGCTGGCTATCCACAGCTTTCAGTGCTGGCACTTTTCATCTCTGAGCAATTGCTGGACGTCTGCAATTTCTCAGCTCGTGTCTACGAGATGGAGAGATAGTGACCGTGACGTTTGGTGGCTAGAGAAGCGCAAAGCCCCAGTGTTGCTGCGCCTGTGAAAGCGCTTCCAAGGAAGGGTGCTGGCTAGCAACAGCTTTCAGTGCTGGCACTTTTCATCTCTGAGCAATTACTGGACGTTTGCAATTTCTCACCTGAGCTCTCTTTAGACTGCGCGAGAGGATGAGCAGAAGATTAGGTGGCTAGAGAAGCCCAGAGCCCCAGTGTTCTTAGGGCTACAAAAGCGCTTCCAAGGAAGGGTGCTGGCTAGCAACAGCTTTCAGTGCTGGCACTTTTCATCTCTGAGCAATTGCTGGACATTTGCAATTTCTCACCTGAGCTCTCTTTAGACTGCGCGAGAGGATGAGCAGAAGATTAGGTGGCTAGAGAAGCCCAGAGCCCCAGTGTTCTTAGGGTTGCAAGAGCATTTCCAAGGAAGGGTGCTGGCTAGCAACAGCTTTCAGTGCTGGCACTTTTCATCTCTGAGCAATTGCTCGACGTTTGCAATTTCTCAGCTCTTATCTACGAGACGGAGAGATAGTGACCGTGATATATGGTGGGTAGAGAAGCGCAAAGCCCCAATGTTGCTGCGCCTGTGAAAGTGCTTCCAAGGAAGGGTGCTGGCTAGCAACAGCTTTCAGTGCTGGCACTTTTCATCTCTGAGCAATTGCTCGACGTTTGCAATTTCTCACCTGAGCTCTCTTTAGACTGCACGAGAGGATGAGCAGAAGATTAGGTGGCTAGAGAAGCCCAGAGCCCCAGTGTTCTTAGGCCTACAAAAGCGCTTCCAAGGAAGGGTGCTGGCTAGCAACAGCTTTCAGTGCCGGCACTTTTCATCTCTGAGCAATTGCTGGACATTTGCAATTTCTCACCTGAGCTCTCTTTAGACTGCGCGAGAGGATGAGCAGAAGATTAGGTGGCTAGAGAAGCCCAGAGCCCCAGTGTTCTTAGGCCTACAAAAGCGCTTCAAGGAAGGGTGCTGGCTAGCAACAGCTTTCAGTGCTGGCACTTTTCATCTCTGAGCAATTGCTCGATGTTTACAATTTCTCAGCTCGTGTCTACGAGAAGGAAAGAGAATGACCGTGATGTTTGGTGGGTAGAGAAGCGCAAAGCCCCAGTGTTCCTGCGCCTGTGAAAGCGCTTCCAAGGAAGGGTGCTGGCTAGCAACAGCTTTCAGTGCTGGCACTTTTCATCTCTGAGCAATTGCTGGACGTTTGCAATTTCTCACCTGAGCTCTCTTTAGACTGCGCGAGAGGATGAGCAGAAAATTAGGTGGCTAGAGAAGCCCAGAGCCCCAGTGTTCTTAGGGCTACAAGAGCGTTTCCAATGAAGGGTGCTGGCTAGCAACAGCTTTCAGTGCTGGCACTTTTCATCTCTGAGCAATTGCTCGATGTTTACAATTTCTCAGCTCGTGTCTACGAGAAGGAAAGAGAATGACCGTGATGTTTGGTGGCTAGAGAAGCGCAAAGCCCCAGTGTTGCTGCGCCTGTGAAAGCACTACCAAGGAAGGCTGCTGGCTAGCAACAGCTTTCAGTGCTGGCACTTTTCATCTCTGAGCAATTGCTCGATGTTTGCAATTTCTCAGCTCTTATCTATGAGACGGAGAGATAGTGACCGTGACGTTTGGTGGGTAGAGAAGCACAAAGCCCCAGTGTTGCTGCGCCTGTGAAAGCACTTCCAAGGAAGGGTGCTGGCTAGCAACAGCTTTCAGTGCTGGCACTTTTCATCTCTGAGCAATTGCTCGACGTTTGCAATTTCTCACCTGAGCTCTCTTTAGACTGCGCGAGAGGATGAGCAGAAGATTAGGTGGCTAGAGAAGCCCAGAGCCCCAGTCTTCTTAGGCCTACAAAAGCGCTTCCAAGGAAGGGTGCTGGCTAGCAACAGCTTTCAGTGCTGGCAGTTTTCATCTCTGAGCAATTGCTCGACGTCTGCAATTTCTCAGCTCGTGTCTACGAGATGGAGAAATAGTGACCGTGACGTTTGGTGGGTAGAGAAGCGCAAAGACACAGTGTTGCTGCACCTGCGAAAGCGCTTCCAAGGAAGGGTGCTGGCTAGCAAGAGCTTTCAGTGCTGGCACTTTTCATCTTTGAGCAATTGCTCGACGTTTGCAATTTCTCACCTGAGCTCTCTTTAGACTGCGCGAGAGGATGAGCAGAAGATTAGGTGGCTAGAGAAGCCCAGAGCCCCAGTGTTCTTAGGCCTACAAAAGCGCTTCCAAGGAAGGGTGCTGGCTAGCAACAGCTTTCAGTGCTGGCACTTTTCATCTCTGAGCAATTGCTCGATGTTTACAATTTCTCAGCTCGTGTCTACGAGAAGGAAAGAGAATGACCGTGATGTTTGGTGGGTAGAGAAGCGCAAAGCCCCAGTGTTGCTGTGCCTGTGAAAGCACTTCCAAGGAAGGGTGCTGGCTAGCCACAGCTTTCAGTGCTGGCACTTTTCATCTCTGAGCAATTGCTGGACGTTTGCAATTTCTCACCTGAGGTCTCTTTCGACTGCGCGAGAGGATGAGCAGAAGATTAGGTGGCTAGAGAAGCCCAGAGCCCCAGTCTTCTTAGGCCTACAAAAGCGCTTCCAAGGAAGGGTGCTGGCTAGCAACAGCTTTCAGTGCTGGCACTTTTCATCTCTGAGCAATTGCTGGACGTTTGCAATCTCTCACCTGAGGTCTCTTTAGACTGCGCGAGAGGATGAGCAGAAGATTAGGTGGCTAGAGAAGCCCAGAGCCCCAGTGTTCTTAGGGCTACAAGAGCGTTTCCAAGGAAGGGTGCTGGCTAGCAACAGCTTTCAGTGCTGGCACTTTTCATCTCTGAGCAATTGCTCGATGTTTACAATTTCTCAGCTCGTGTCTACGAGAAGGAAAGAGAATGACCGTGATGTTTGGTGGCTAGAGAAGCGCAAAGCCCCAGTGTTGCTGCGCCTGTGAAAGCGCTTCCAAGGAAGGGTGCTGGCTAGCAACAGCTTTCAGTGCTGGCACTTTTCATCTCTGAGCAACTGCTCGACGTTTGCAATTTCTCACCTGAGCTCTCTTTAGACTGCGCGAGAGGATGAGCAGAAGATTAGGTGGCTAGAGAAGCCCAGAGCCCCAGTGTTCTTAGGCCTACAAAAGCGCTTCCAAGGAAGGGTGCTGGCTAGCAACAGCTTTCAGTGCTGGCACTTTTCATCTCTGAGCAATTGCTCGACGTTTGCAATCTCTCACCTGAGCTCTCTTTAGAGTGCGCGAGAGGATGAGCAGAAGATTAGGTGGCTAGAGAAGCCCAGAGCCCCACTGTTCTTAGGGTTGCAAGAGCATTTCCAAGGAAGGGTGCTGGCTAGCAACAGCTTTCAGTGCTGGCACTTTTCATCTCTGAGCAATTGCTCGACGTTTGCAATTTCTCAGCTCTTATCTACGAGACGGAGAGATAGTGACCGTGATATTTGGTGGGTAGAGAAGCGCAAAGCCCCAGTGTTGCTGCGCCTGTGAAAGTGCTTCCAAGGAAGGGTGCTGGCTAGCAACAGCTTTCAGTGCTGGCACTTTTCATCTCTGAGCAATTGCTTGACGTTTGCAATCTCTCACCTGAGCTCTCTTTCGACTGCACGAGAGGATGAGCAGAAGATTAGGTGGCTAGAGAAGCCCAGAGCCCCAGTGTTCTTAGGCCTACAAAAGCGCTTCCAAGGAAGGGTGCTGGCTAGCAACAGCTTTCAGTGCCGGCACTTTTCATCTTTGAGCAATTGCTGGACATTTGCAATTTCTCACCTGAGCTCTCTTTAGAGTTCACAAGAGGATGAGCAGAAGATTAGGTGGCTACAGAAGCCCAGAGCCCCAGTGTTCTTAGGCCTACAAGAGCGTTTCCAAGGAAGGGTGCTGGCTAGCAACAGCTTTCAGTGCTGGCACTTTTCATCTCTGAGCAATTACTCGACGTTTGCAATTTCTCAGCTCGTGTCTACGAGACAGAAAGTGTATGACCATGACGTTTGGTGGCTAGAGAAGCGCAAAGCCCCAGTGTTGCTGTGCCTGTGAAAGCGCTTCCAAGGAAGGGTGCTGGCTAGCAACAGCTTTCAGTGCTGGCACTTTTCATCTCTGAGCAATTGCTCGACGTTTGCAATTTCTCAGCTCGTGTCTACGAGAAGGAAAGAGAATGACCGTGATGTTTGGTGGCTAGAGAAGCGCAAAGCCCCAGTGTTGCTGCGCCTGTGAAAGCGCTTCCAAGGAAGGGTGCTGGCTAGCAACAGCTTT
This sequence comes from Sarcoramphus papa, assembly GCA_037962945.1. Taxonomy (NCBI): domain Eukaryota; kingdom Metazoa; phylum Chordata; class Aves; order Accipitriformes; family Cathartidae; genus Sarcoramphus; species Sarcoramphus papa. Next base: position 99,153,438 of record CM075586.1, read on the forward strand.
CAGTGCTGGCACTTTTCATCTCTGAGCAATTACTGGACGTTTGCAATTTCTCACCTGAGCTCTCTTTAGACTGCGCGAGAGGATGAGCAGAAGATGAGGTGGCTAGAGAAGCCCAGAGCCCCAGTGTTCTTAGGGCTACAAAAGCGCTTCCAAGGAAGGGTGCTGGCTAGCAACAGCTTTCAGTGCTGGCACTTTTCATCTCTGAGCAATTGCTGGACATTTGCAATTTCTCACCTGAGCTCTCTTTAGACTGCGCGAGAGGATGAGCAGAAGATGAGGTGGCTAGAGAAGCCCAGAGCCCCAGTGTTCTTAGGGTTGCAAGAGCATTTCCAAGGAAGGGTGCTGGCTAGCAACAGCTTTCAGTGCTGGCACTTTTCATCTCTGAGCAATTGCTCGACGTTTGCAATTTCTCAGCTCTTATCTACGAGACGGAGAGATAGTGACCGTGATATATGGTGGGTAGAGAAGCGCAAAGCCCCAATGTTGCTGCGCCTGTGAAAGTGCTTCCAAGGAAGGGTGCTGGCTAGCAACAGCTTTCAGTGCTGGCACTTTTCATCTCTGAGCAATTGCTTGACGTTTGCAATTTCTCACCTGAGCTCTCTTTAGACTGCACGAGAGGATGAGCAGAAGATTAGGTGGCTAGAGAAGCCCAGAGCCCCAGTGTTCTTAGGGCTACAAAAGCGCTTCCAAGGAAGGGTGCTGGCTAGCAACAGCTTTCAGTGCCGGCACTTTTCATCTCTGAGCAATTGCTGGACATTTGCAATTTCTCACCTGAGCTCTCTTTAGAGTGCGCGAGAGGATGAGCAGAAGATTAGGTGGCTAGAGAAGCCCAGAGCCCCAGTGTTCTTAGGCCTACAAAAGCGCTTCAAGGAAGGGTGCTGGCTAGCAACAGCTTTCAGTGCTGGCACTTTTCATCTCTGAGCAATTGCTCGATGTTTACAATTTCTCAGCTCGTGTCTACGAGAAGGAAAGAGAATGACCGTGATGTTTGGTGGCTAGAGAAGCGCAAAGCCCCAGTGTTGCTGCGCCTGTGAAAGCGCTTCCAAGGAAGGGTGCTGGCTAGCAACAGCTTTCAGTGCTGGCACTTTTCATCTCTGAGCAACTGCTCGACGTTTGCAATTTCTCACCTGAGCTCTGTTTAGACTGCGCGAGAGGATGAGCAGAAGATTAGGTGGCTAAAGAAGCCCAGAGCCCCAGTGTTCTTAGGGCTACAAGAGCATTTCCAAGGAAGGGTGCTGGCTAGCAACAGCTTTCAGTGCTGGCACTTTTCATCTTTTAGCAATTCCTCGACGTTTGCAATTTCTCAGCTCTTATCTACGAGACGGAGAGATAGTGACCGTGATATTTGGTGGGTAGAGAAGCGCAAAGCCCCAGTGTTGCTGCGCCTGTGAAAGTGCTTCCAAGGAAGGGTGCTGGCTAGCAACAGCTTTCAGTACTGGCACTTTTCATCTCTGAGCAATTGCTTGACGTTTGCAATTTCTCACCTGAGCTCTCTTTAGACTGCACGAGAGGATGAGCAGAAGATTAGGTGGCTAGAGAAGCCCAGAGCCCCAGTGTTCTTAGGGCTACAAAAGTGCTTCCAAGGAAGGGTGCTGGCTAGCAACAGCTTTCAGTGCCGGCACTTTTCATCTTTGAGCAATTGCTGGACATTTGCAATTTCTCACCTGAGCTCTCTTTAGAGTTCACAAGAGGATGAGCAGAAGATTAGGTGGCTAGAGAAGCCCAGAGCCCCAGTGTTCTTAGGCCTACAAGAGCGTTTCCAAGGAAGGGTGCTGGCTAGCAACAGCTTTCAGTGGTGGCACTTTTCATCTCTGAGCAATTGCTCGATGTTTACAATTTCTCAGCTCGTGTCTACGAGAAGGAAAGAGAATGACCGTGACGTTTGGTGGCTAGAGAAGTGCAAAGCCCCAGTGTTGCTGCGCCTGTGAAAGCGCTTCCAAGGAAGGGTGCTGGCTAGCAACAGCTTTCAGTGCTGGCACTTTTCATCTCTGAGCAATTGCTCGATGTTTACAATTTCTCAGCTCGTGTCTACGAGAAGGAAAGAGAATGACCGTGATGTTTGGTGGGTAGAGAAGCGCAAAGCCCCAGTGTTGCTGCGCCTGTGAAAGCGCTTCCAAGGAAGGGTGCTGGCTAGCAACAGCTTTCAGTGCTGGCACTTTTCATCTTTGAGCAATTGCTGGACGTTTGCAATTTCTCACCTGAGCTCTCTTTCGACTGCGCGAGAGGATGAGCAGAAGATGAGGTGGCTAGAGAAGCCCAGAGCCCCAGTGTTCTTAGGGCTACAAGAGCGTTTCCAATGAAGGGTGCTGGCTAGCAACAGCTTTCAGTGCTGGCACTTTTCATCTCTGAGCAATTGCTCGATGTTTACAATTTCTCAGCTCGTGTCTACGAGAAGGAAATAGTATGACCGTGACGTTTGGTGGGTAGAGAAGCGCAAACCCCCAGTGTTGCTGCGCCTGTGAAAGCACTTCCAAGGAAGGGTGCTGGCTAGCAACAGCTTTCAGTGCTGGCACTTTTCATCTCTGAGCAATTGCTCGATGTTTGCAATTTCTCAGCTCTTATCTACGAGACGGAGAGATAGTGACCGTGACGTTTGGTGGGTACAGAAGCACAAAGCCCCAGTGTTGCTGCGCCTGTGAAAGCACTTCCAAGGAAGGGTGCTGGCTAGCAACAGCTTTCAGTGCTGGCACTTTTCATCTCTGAGCAATTGCTCGACGTTTGCAATTTCTCACCTGAGCTCTCTTTAGACTGCATGAGAGGATGAGCAGAAGATTAGGTGGCTAGAGAAGCCCAGAGCCCCACTGTTCTTAGGGCTACAAAAGCGCTTCCAAGGAAGGGTGCTGGCTATCCACAGCTTTCAGTGCTGGCACTTTTCATCTCTGAGCAATTGCTGGACGTCTGCAATTTCTCAGCTCGTGTCTACGAGATGGAGAGATAGTGACCGTGATGTTTGGTGGGTAGAGAAGCGCAAAGCCCCAGTGTTGCTGCGCCTGTGAAAGCGCTTCCAAGGAAGGGTGCTGGCTAGCAACAGCTTTCAGTGCTGGCACTTTTCATCTCTGAGCAATTGCTTGACGTTTGCAATTTCTCACCTGAGCTCTCTTTAGACTGCACGAGAGGATGAGCAGAAGATTAGGTGGCTAGAGAAGCCCAGAGCCCCAGTGTTCTTAGGGCTACAAGAGCGTTTCCAAGGAAGGGTGCTGGCTAGCAACAGCTTTCAGTGCTGGCACTTTTCATCTCTGAGCAATTGCTCGATGTTTACAATTTCTCAGCTCGTGTCTACGAGAAGGAAATAGTATGACCGTGACGTTTGGTGGCTAGAGAAGCGCAAAGCCCCAGTGTTGCTGCGCCTGTGAAAGCACTTCCAAGGAAGGGTGCTGGCTAGCAACAGCTTTCAGTGCTGGCACTTTTCATCTCTGAGCAATTGCTCGACGTTTGCAATTTCTCACCTGAGCTCTCTTTAGACTGCATGAGAGGATGAGCAGAAGATTAGGTGGCTAGAGAAGCCCAGAGCCCCACTGTTCTTAGGGCTACAAAAGCGCTTCCAAGGAAGGGTGCTGGCTATCCACAGCTTTCAGTGCTGGCACTTTTCATCTCTGAGCAATTGCTGGACGTCTGCAATTTCTCAGCTCGTGTCTACGAGATGGAGAGATAGTGACCGTGATGTTTGGTGGGTAGAGAAGCGCAAAGCCCCAGTGTTGCTGCGCCTGTGAAAGCGCTTCCAAGGAAGGGTGCTGGCTAGCAACAGCTTTCAGTGCTGGCACTTTTCATCTCTGAGCAATTGCTTGACGTTTGCAATTTCTCACCTGAGCTCTCTTTAGACTGCACGAGAGGATGAGCAGAAGATTAGGTGGCTAGAGAAGCCCAGAGCCCCACTGTTCTTAGGGCTACAACAGCGTTTCCAAGGAAGGGTGCTGGCTAGCAACAGCTTTCAGTGCTGGCACTTTTCATCTCTGAGCAATTGCTCGATGTTTACAATTTCTCAGCTCGTGTCTACGAGAAGGAAAGAGAATGACCGTGATGTTTGGTGGCTAGAGAAGCGCAAAGCCCCAGTGTTGCTGCGCCTGTGAAAGCGCTTCCAAGGAAGGGTGCTGGCTAGCAACAGCTTTCAGTGCTGGCACTTTTCATCTCTGAGCAATTGCTGGACGTTTGCAATTTCTCACCTGAGCTCTCTTTAGACTGCGCGAGAGGATGAGCAGAAGATGAGGTGGCTAGAGAAGCCCAGAGCCCCAGTGTTCTTAGGCCTACAAAAGCGCTTCCAAGGAAGGGTGCTGGCTAGCAACAGCTTTCAGTGCTGGCACTTTTCATCTCTGAGCAATTGCTCGACGTTTGCAATTTCTCACCTGAGCTCTCTTTAGACTGCGCGAGAGGATGAGCAGAAGAGTAGGTGGCTAGAGAAGCCCAGAGCCCCAGTGTTCTTAGGCCTACAAAAGCGCTTCCAAGGAAGGGTGCTGGCTAGCAACAGCTTTCAGTGCTGGCACTTTTCATCTCTGAGCAATTGCTGGACGTTTGCAATCTCTCACCTGAGGTCTCTTTAGACTGCGCGAGAGGATGAGCAGAAGATTAGGTGGCTAGAGAAGCCCAGAGCCCCAGTGTTCTTAGGGCTACAAGAGCGTTTCCAAGGAAGGGTGCTGGCTAGCAACAGCTTTCAGTGCTGGCACTTTTCATCTCTGAGCAATTGCTCGATGTTTACAATTTCTCAGCTCGTGTCTACGAGAAGGAAAGAGAATGACCGTGATGTTTGGTGGCTAGAGAAGCGCAAAGCCCCAGTGTTGCTGCGCCTGTGAAAGCGCTTCCAAGGAAGGGTGCTGGCTAGCAACAGCTTTCAGGGCTGGCACTTTTCATCTCTGAGCAACTGCTCGACGTTTGCAATTTCTCACCTGAGCTCTCTTTAGACTGCGCGAGAGGATGAGCAGAAGATTAGGTGGCTAGAGAAGCCCAGAGCCCCACTGTTCTTAGGCCTACAAAAGCGCTTCCAAGGAAGGGTGCTGGCTAGCAACAGCTTTCAGTGCTGGCACTTTTCATCTCTGAGCAATTGCTCAACGTTTGCAATCTCTCACCTGAGCTCTCTTTAGAGTGCGCGAGAGGATGAGCAGAAGATTAGGTGGCTAGAGAAGCCCAGAGCCCCACTGTTCTTAGGGTTGCAAGAGCATTTCCAAGGAAGGGTGCTGGCTAGCAACAGCTTTCAGTGCTGGCACTTTTCATCTCTGAGCAATTGCTCGACGTTTGCAATTTCTCAGCTCTTATCTACGAGACGGAGAGATAGTGACCGTGATATTTGGTGGGTAGAGAAGCGCAAAGCCCCAGTGTTGCTGCGCCTGTGAAAGTGCTTCCAAGGAAGGGTGCTGGCTAGCAACAGCTTTCAGTGCTGGCACTTTTCATCTCTGAGCAATTGCTGGACGTTTGCAATCTCTCACCTGAGCTCTCTTTACACTGCACGAGAGGATGAGCAGAAGATTAGGTGGCTAGAGAAGCCCAGAGCCCCAGTGTTCTTAGGGCTACAAAAGTGCTTCCAAGGAAGGGTGCTGGCTAGCAACAGCTTTCAGTGCCGGCACTTTTCATCTCTGAGCAATTGCTGGACATTTGCAATTTCTCACCTGAGCTCTCTTTAGAGTGCGCGAGAGGATGAGCAGAAGATTAGGTGGCTAGAGAAGCCCAGAGCCCCAGTGTTCTTAGGCCTACAAAAGCGCTTCAAGGAAGGGTGCTGGCTAGCAACAGCTTTCAGTGCTGGCACTTTTCATCTCTGAGCAATTGCTCGATGTTTACAATTTCTCAGCTCGTGTCTACGAGAAGGAAAGAGAATGACCGTGATGTTTGGTGGCTAGAGAAGCGCAAAGCCCCAGTGTTGCTGCGCCTGTGAAAGCGCTTCCAAGGAAGGGTGCTGGCTAGCAACAGCTTTCAGTGCTGGCGCTTTTCATCTCTGAGCAACTGCTCGACGTTTGCAATTTCTCACCTGAGCTCTGTTTAGACTGCGCGAGAGGATGAGCAGAAGATTAGGTGGCTAGAGAAGCCCAGAGCCCCAGTGTTCTTAGGCCTACAAAAGCGCTTCCAAGGAAGGGTGCTGGCTAGCAACAGCTTTCAGTGCTGGCACTTTTCATCTCTGAGCAATTGCTCGACGTTTGCAATTTCTTACCTGAGCTCTCTTTAGACTGCGCGAGAGGATGAGCAGAAGATTAGGTGGCTAGAGAAGCCCAGAGCCCCACTGTTCTTAGGGTTGCAAGAGCATTTCCAAGGAAGGGTGCTGGCTAGCAACAGCTTTCAGTGCTGGCACTTTTCATCTCTGAGCAATTGCTCGACGTTTGCAATTTCTCAGCTCTTATCTACGAGACGGAGAGATAGTGACCGTGATATTTGGTGGGTAGAGAAGCGCAAAGCCCCAGTGTTGCTGCGCCTGTGAAAGTGCTTCCAAGGAAGGGTGCTGGCTAGCAACAGCTTTCAGTGCTGGCACTTTTCATCTCTGAGCAATTGCTTGACGTTTGCAATTTCTCACCTGAGCTCTCTTTAGACTGCACGAGAGGATGAGCAGAAGATTAGGTGGCTAGAGAAGCCCAGAGCCCCAGTGTTCTTAGGGCTACAAAAGTGCTTCCAAGGAAGGGTGCTGGCTAGCAACAGCTTTCAGTGCCGGCACTTTTCATCTTTGAGCAATTGCTGGACATTTGCAATTTCTCACCTGAGCTCTCTTTAGAGTTCACAAGAGGATGAGCAGAAGATTAGGTGGCTAGAGAAGCCCAGAGCCCCAGTGTTCTTAGGCCTACAAGAGCGTTTCCAAGGAAGGGTGCTGGCTAGCAACAGCTTTCAGTGGTGGCACTTTTCATCTCTGAGCAATTGCTCGATGTTTACAATTTCTCAGCTCGTGTCTACGAGAAGGAAAGAGAATGACCGTGACGTTTGGTGGCTAGAGAAGTGCAAAGCCCCAGTGTTGCTGCGCCTGTGAAAGCGCTTCCAAGGAAGGGTGCTGGCTAGCAACAGCTTTCAGTGCTGGCACTTTTCATCTCTGAGCAATTGCTCGATGTTTGCAATTTCTCAGCTCTTATCTACGAGACGGAGAGATAGTGACCGTGACGTTTGGTGGGTACAGAAGCACAAAGCCCCAGTGTTGCTGCGCCTGTGAAAGCGCTTCCAAGGAAGGGTGCTGGCTAGCAACAGCTTTCAGTGCTGGCACTTTTCATCTTTGAGCAATTGCTGGACGTTTGCAATTTCTCACCTGAGCTCTCTTTCGACTGCGCGAGAGGATGAGCAGAAGATGAGGTGGCTAGAGAAGCCCAGAGCCCCAGTGTTCTTAGGGCTACAAGAGCGTTTCCAATGAAGGGTGCTGGCTAGCAACAGCTTTCAGTGCTGGCACTTTTCATCTCTGAGCAATTGCTCGATGTTTACAATTTCTCAGCTCGTGTCTACGAGAAGGAAATAGTATGACCGTGACGTTTGGTGGGTAGAGAAGCGCAAACCCCCAGTGTTGCTGCGCCTGTGAAAGCACTTCCAAGGAAGGGTGCTGGCTAGCAACAGCTTTCAGTGCTGGCACTTTTCATCTCTGAGCAATTGCTCGATGTTTGCAATTTCTCAGCTCTTATCTACGAGACGGAGAGATAGTGACCGTGACGTTTGGTGGGTACAGAAGCACAAAGCCCCAGTGTTGCTGCGCCTGTGAAAGCACTTCCAAGGAAGGGTGCTGGCTAGCAACAGCTTTCAGTGCTGGCACTTTTCATCTCTGAGCAATTGCTCGACGTTTGCAATTTCTCACCTGAGCTCTCTTTAGACTGCATGAGAGGATGAGCAGAAGATTAGGTGGCTAGAGAAGCCCAGAGCCCCAGTGTTCTTAGGGCTACAAAAGCGCTTCCAAGGAAGGGTGCTGGCTAGCAACAGCTTTCAGTGCTGGCACTTTTCATCTCTGAGCAATTGCTGGACGTCTGCAATTTCTCAGCTCGTGTCTACGAGATGGAGAGATAGTGACCGTGATGTTTGGTGGGTAGAGAAGCGCAAAGCCCCAGTGTTGCTGCGCCTGTGAAAGCGCTTCCAAGGAAGGGTGCTGGCTAGCAACAGCTTTCAGTGCTGGCACTTTTCATCTCTGAGCAATTGCTTGACGTTTGCAATTTCTCACCTGAGCTCTCTTTAGACTGCACGAGAGGATGAGCAGAAGATTAGGTGGCTAGAGAAGCCCAGAGCCCCACTGTTCTTAGGGCTACAACAGCGTTTCCAAGGAAGGGTGCTGGCTAGCAACAGCTTTCAGTGCTGGCACTTTTCATCTCTGAGCAATTGCTCGACGTTTGCAATTTCACAGCTCGTGTCTACGAGAAGGAAAGAGAATGACCGTGATGTTTGGTGGCTAGAGAAGCGCAAAGCCCCAGTGTTGCTGCGCCTGTGAAAGCGCTTCCAAGGAAGGGTGCTGGCTAGCAACAGCTTTCAGTGCTGGCACTTTTCATCTCTGAGCAATTGCTGGACGTTTGCAATTTCTCACCTGAGCTCTCTTTAGACTGCGCGAGAGGATGAGCAGAAGATGAGGTGGCTAGAGAAGCCCAGAGCCCCAGTGTTCTTAGGCCTACAAAAGCGCTTCCAAGGAAGGGTGCTGGCTAGCAACAGCTTTCAGTGCTGGCACTTTTCATCTCTGAGCAATTGCTCGACGTTTGCAATTTCTCACCTGAGCTCTCTTTAGACTGCGCGAGAGGATGAGCAGAAGATTAGGTGGCTAGAGAAGCCCAGAGCCCCACTGTTCTTAGGGTTGCAAGAGCATTTCCAAGGAAGGGTGCTGGCTAGCAACAGCTTTCAGTGCTGGCACTTTTCCTCTCTGAGCAATTGCTCGACGTTTGCAATTTCTCAGCTCTTATCTACGAGACGGAGAGATAGTGACCGTGATATTTGGTGGGTAGAGAAGCGCAAAGCCCCAGTGTTGCTGCGCCTGTGAAAGCGCTTCCAAGGAAGGGTGCTGGCTAGCAACAGCTTTCAGTGCTGGCACTTTTCATCTCTGAGCAATTGCTTGACGTTTGCAATTTCTCACCTGAGCTCTCTTTAGAGTTCACAAGAGGATGAGCAGAAGATTAGGTGGCTACAGAAGCCCAGAGCCCCAGTGTTCTTAGGCCTACAAGAGCGTTTCCAAGGAAGGGTGCTTGCTAGCAACAGCTTTCAGTGCTGGCACTTTTCATCTCTGAGCAATTGCTCGACGTTTGCAATTTCTCAGCTCGTGTCTACGAGACAGAAAGTGTATGACCATGACGTTTGGTGGCTAGAGAAGCGCAAAGCCCCAGTGTTGCTGTGCCTGTGAAAGCGCTTCCAAGGAAGGGTGCTGGCTAGCAACAGCTTTCAGTGCTGGCACTTTTCATCTCTGAGCAATTGCTCGACGTTTGCAATTTCTCAGCTCGTGTCTACGAGAAGGAAAGAGAATGACCGTGACGTTTGGTGGCTAGAGAAGCGCAAACCCCCAGTGTTGCTGCGCCTGTGAAAGCACTTCCAAGGAAGGGTGCTGGCTAGCAACAGCTTTCAGTGCTGGCACTTTTCATCTCTGAGCAATTGCTCGATGTTTACATTTTCTCAGCTCGTGTCTACGAGAAGGAAAGAGAATGACCGTGACGTTTGGTGGCTAGAGAAGCGCAAAGCCCCAGTGTTGCTGCGCCTGTGAAAGCGCTTCCAAGGAAGGGTGCTGGCTAGCAACAGCTTTCAGTGCTGGCACTTTTCATCTTTGAGCAATTGCTGGACGTTTGCAATTTCTCACCTGAGCTCTCTTTAGACTGCGCGAGAGGATGAGCAGAAGATGAGGTGGCTAGAGAAGCCCAGAGCCCCAGTGTTCTTAGGCCTACAAGAGCGTTTCCAATGAAGGGTGCTGGCTAGCAACAGCTTTCAGTGCTGGCACTTTTCATCTCTGAGCAATTGCTCGATGTTTACAATTTCTCAGCTCGTGTCTACGAGAAGGAAAGAGTATGACCGTGACGTTTGGTGGGAAGAGAAGCGCAAACCCCCAGTGTTGCTGCGCCTGTGAAAGCGCTTCCAAGGAAGGGTGCTGGCTAGCAACAGCTTTCAGTGCTGGCACTTTTCATCTCTGAGCAATTGCTCGATGTTTGCAATTTCTCAGCTCTTATCTACGAGACGGAGAGATAGTGACCGTGACGTTTGGTGGGTACAGAAGCACAAAGCCCCAGTGTTGCTGCGCCTGTGAAAGCACTTCCAAGGAAGGGTGCTGGCTAGCAACAGCTTTCAGTGCTGGCACTTTTCATCTCTGAGCAATTGCTCGACGTTTGCAATTTCTCACCTGAGCTCTCTTTAGACTGCGCGAGAGGATGAGCAGAAGATTAGGTGTCTAGAGAAGCCCAGAGCCCCAGTGTTCTTAGGGCTACAAAAGCGCTTCCAAGGAAGGGTGCTGGCTAGCAACAGCTTTCAGTGCTGGCACTTTTCATCTCTGAGCAATTGCTGGACGTCTGCAATTTCTCAGCTCGTGTCTACGAGATGGAGAGATAGTGACCGTGACGTTTGGTGGGTAGAGAAGCGCAAAGCCCCAGTGTTGCTGTGCCTGTGAAAGCGCTTCCAAGGAAGGGTGCTGGCTAGCAACAGCTTTCAGTGCTGGCACTTTTCATCTCTGAGCAACTGCTCGACGTTTGCAATTTCTCACCTGAGCTCTCTTTCGACTGCGCGAGAGGATGAGCAGAAGATTAGGTGGCTAGAGAAGCCCAGAGCCCCAGTGTTGCTGCGCCTGTGAAAGCGCTTCCAAGGAAGGGTGCTGGCTAGCAACAGCTTTCAGTGCTGGCACTTTTCATCTCTGAGCAATTGCTCGACGTTTGCAATCTCTCACCTGAGCTCTCTTTAGAGTGCGCGAGAGAATGAGCAGAAGATTAGGTGGCTAGAGAAGCCCAGAGCCCCACTGTTCTTAGGGTTGCAAGAGCATTTCCAAGGAAGGGTGCTGGCTAGCAACAGCTTTCAGTGCTGGCACTTTTCATCTCTGAGCAATTGCTCGACGTTTGCAATTTCTTCTGCACTTATCTACGAGACGGAGAGATAGTGACCGTGATATTTGGTGGGTAGAGAAGCGCAAAGCCCCAGTGTTGCTGCGCCTGTGAAAGTGCTTCCAAGGAAGGGTGCTGGCTAGCAACAGCTTTCAGTGCTGGCACTTTTCATCTCTGAGCAATTGCTTGACGTTTGCAATTTCTCACCTGAGCTCTCTTTAGACTGCACGAGAGGATGAGCAGAAGATTAGGTGGCTAGAGAAGCCCAGAGCCCCACTGTTCTTAGGGCTACAAAAGTGCTTCCAAGGAAGGGTGCTGGCTAGCAACAGCTTTCAGTGCCGGCACTTTTCATCTCTGAGCAATTGCTGGACATTTGCAATTTCTCACCTGAGCTCTCTTTAGAGTGCGCGAGAGGATGAGCAGAAGATTAGGTGGCTAGAGAAGCCCAGAGCCCCAGTGTTCTTAGGCCTACAAGAGCGCTTCCAAGGAAGGGTGCTGGCTAGCAACAGCTTTCAGTGCTGGCACTTTTCATCTTTGAGCAATTGCTCGACGTTTGCAATTTCTCACCTGAGCTCTCTTTAGAGTGCGCGAGAGGATTAGCAGAAGATTAGGTGGCTAGAGAAGGCCAGAGCCCCAGTGTTCTTAGGCCTACAAAAGTGCTTCCAAGGAAGGGTGCTGGCTAACAACAGCTTTCAGTGGTGGCACTTTTCATCTCTGAGCAATTGCTCGACGTTTGCAATCTCTCACCTGAGCTCTCTTTAGAATGCGCGAGAGGATGAGCAGATGATTAGGTGGCTAGAGAAGCCCAGAGCCCCACTGTTCATAGGGCTGCTAGAGCGTTTCCAAGGAAGGGTGCTGGCTAGCAACAGCTTTCAGTGCTGGCACTTTTCATCTCTGAGCAATTGCTCGATGTTTACAATTTCTCAGCTCGTGTCTACGAGAAGGAAAGAGAATGACCGTGACGTTTGGTGGCTAGACAAGCGCAAAGCCCCAGTGTTGCTGCGCCTGTGAAAGCACTTTCAACGAAGGGTGCTGGCTAGCAACAGCTTTCAGTGCCGGCACTTTTCATCTCTGAGCAATGGCTCGACGTTTGCAATTTCTCACCTGAGCTCTCTTTAGACTGCGCGAGAGGATGAGCAGAAGATTAGGTGGCTAGAGAAGCCCAGAGCCCCAGTGTTCTTAGGGCTACAAAAGCGCTTCCAAGGAAGGGTGCTGGCTAGCAAGAGCTTTCAGTGCTGGCACTTTTCATCTCTGAGCAATTGCTGGATGTTTGCAATTTCTCACCTGAGCTCTCTTTAGACTGCGCGAGAGGATGAGCAGAAGATTAGGTGGCTAGAGAAGCCCAGAGCCCCAGTGTTCTTAGGGCTACAAGAGCGTTTCCAAGGAAGGGTGCTGGCTAGCAACAGCTTTCAGTGCTGGCACTTTTCATCTCTGAGCAATTGCTCGATGTTTACAATTTCTCAGCTCGTGTCTACGAGAAGGAAAGAGAATGACCGTGACGTTTGGTGGCTAGAGAAGCGCAAAGCCCCATTGTTGCTGCGCCTGTGAAAGCGCTTCCAAGGAAGGGTGCTGGCTAGCAACAGCTTTCAGTGCTGGCACTTTTCATCTCTGAGCAATTGCTCGACGTTTGCAATTTCTCACCTGAGCTCTCTTTCGACTGCGCGAGAGGATGAGCAGAAGATTAGGTGGCTAGAGAAGCCCAGAGCCCCAGTGTTGCTGCGCCTGTGAAAGCGCTTCCAAGGAAGGGTGCTGGCTAGCAACAGCTTTCAGTGCTGGCACTTTTCATCTCTGAGCAATTGCTGGACGTTTGCAATCTCTCACCTGAGCTCTCTTTAGAGTGCGCGAGAGGATGAGCAGAAGATTAGGTGGCTAGAGAAGCCCAGAGCCCCACTGTTCTTAGGGTTGCAAGAGCATTTCCAAGGAAGGGTGCTGGCTAGCAACAGCTTTCAGTGCTGGCACTTTTCATCTCTGAGCAATTGCTGGACGTTTGCAATTTCTCACCTGAGCTCTCTTTAGACTGCGCGAGAGGATGAGCAGAAGATTAGGTGGCTACAGAAGCCCAGAGCCCCAGTGTTCTTAGGCCTACAAGAGCGCTTCCAAGGAAGGGTGCTGGCTAGCAACAGCTTTCAGTGCCGGCACTTTTCATCTTTGAGCAATTGCTCGACGTTTGCAATTTCTCACCTGAGCTCTCTTTAGACTGCGCGAGAGGATGAGCAGAAGATTACGTGGCTAGAGAAGGCCAGAGCCCCAGTGTTCTTAGGCCTACAAAAGCGCTTCAAGGAAGGGTGCTGGCTAGCAACAGCTTTCAGTGGTGGCACTTTTCATCTCTGAGCAATTGCTCGACGTTTACAATTTCTCAGCTCGTGTCTACGAGAAGGAAAGAGAATGACCGTGATGTTTGGTGGCTAGAGAAGTGCAAAGCCCCAGTGTTGCTGCGCCTGTGAAAGCACTTCCAAGGAAGGGTGCTGGCTAGCCACAGCTTTCAGTGCTGGCACTTTTCATCTCTGAGCAATTGCTGGACGTTTGCAATTTCTCACCTGAGCTCTCTTTCGACTGCGCGAGAGGATGAGCAGAAGATTAGGTGTCTAGAGAAGCCCAGAGCCCCAGTGTTCTTAGGCCTACAAAAGCGCTTCCAAGGAAGGGTGCTGGCTAGCAACAGCTTTCAGTGCTGGCACTTTTCATCTTTGAGCAATTGCTCGATGTTTACAATTTCTCAGCTCGTGTCTACGAGAAGGAAAGAGAATGACCGTGACGTTTGGTGGGTAGAGAAGCGCAAAGCCCCATTGTTGCTGCGCCTGTGAAAGCACTTCCAAGGAAGGGTGCTGGCTAGCAACAGCTTTCAGTGCTGGCACTTTTCATCTCTGAGCAATTGCTCGATGTTTACAATTTCTCAGCTCGTGTCTACGAGAAGGAAAGAGAATGACCGTGATGTTTGGTGGCTAGACAAGCGCAAAGCCCCAGTGTTGCTGCGCCTGTGAAAGCGCTTCCAAGGAAGGGTGCTGGCTAGCAACAGCTTTCAGTGCTGGCACTTTTCATCTCTGAGCAATTGCTGGACATTTGCAATTTCTCACCTGAGCTCTCTTTCGACTGCGCGAGAGGATGAGCAGAAGATTAGGTGGCTAGAGAAGCCCAGAGCCCCAGTGTTCTTAGGGCTACAAAAGCGCTTCCAAGGAAGGGTGCTGGCTAGCAACAGCTTTCAGTGCTGGCACTTTTCATCTCTGAGCAATTGCTGGATGTTTGCAATCTCTCACCTGAGCTCTCTTTAGAATGCGCGAGAGGATGAGCAGATGATTAGGTGGCTAGAGAAGCCCAGAGCCCCACTGTTCTTAGGGCTGCTAGAGCGTTTCCAAGGAAGGGTGCTGGCTAGCAACAGCTTTCAGTGCTGGCACTTTTCATCTCTGAGCAATTGCTCGATGTTTGCAATTTCTCAGCTCTTATCTACGAGACGGAGAGATAGTGACCGTGACGTTTGGTGGGTAGAGAAGCACAAAGCCCCAGTGTTGCTGCGCCTGTGAAAGCGCTTCCAAGGAAGGGTGCTGGCTAGCAACAGCTTTCAGTGCTGGCACTTTTCATCTCTGAGCAATTGCTTGACGTTTGCAATTTCTCACCTGAGCTCTCTTTAGACTGCGCGAGAGGATGAGCAGAAGATTAGGTGGCTAGAGAAGGCCAGAGCCCCAGTGTTCTTAGGCCTACAAAAGCGCTTCCAAGGAAGGGTGCTGGCTAGCAACAGCTTTCAGTGCTGGCACTTTTCATCTCTGAGCAATTGCTTGACGTCTGCAATTTCTCAGCTCGTGTCTACGAGATGGAGAGATAGTGACCGTGACGTTTGGTGGGTAGAGAAGCGCAAAGCCCCAGTGTTGCTGCGCCTGTGGAAGCACTTCCAAGGAAGGGTGCTGGCTAGCAACAGCTTTCAGTGCTGGCACTTTTCATCTTTGAGCAATTGCTGGACGTTTGCAATTTCTCACCTGAGGTCTCTTTCGACTGCGCGAGAGGATGAGCAGAAGATTAGGTGGCTAGAGAAGCCCAGAGCCCCAGTGTTCTTAGGCCTACAAAAGCGCTTCCAAGGAAGGGTGCTGGCTAGCAACAGCTTTCAGTGCTGGCACTTTTCATCTCTGAGCAATTGCTCGATGTTTGCAATTTCTCAGCTCGTGTCTACGAGAAGGAAAGAGAATGACCGTGACGTTTGGTGGGTAGAGAAGCGCACAGCCCCATTGTTGCTGCGCCTGTGAAAGCACTTCCAAGGAAGGGTGCTGGCTAGCAACAGCTTTCAGTGCTGGCACTTTTCATCTCTGAGCAATTGCTCGATGTTTACAATTTCTCAGCTCGTGTCTACGAGAAGGAAAGAGAATGACCGTGACGTTTGGTGGCTAGAGAAGCGCAAAGCCCCAGTGTTGCTGCGCCTGTGAAAGCGCTTCCAAGGAAGGGTGCTGGCTAGCAACAGCTTTCAGTGCTGGCACTTTTCATCTCTGAGCAATTACTGGACGTTTGCAATTTCTCACCTGAGCTCTCTTTAGACTGCGCGAGAGGATGAGCGGAAGATTAGGTGGCTAGAGAAGCCCAGAGCCCCAGTGTTCTTAGGCCTACAAAAGCGCTTCCAAGGAAGGGTGCTGGCTAGCAACAGCTTTCAGTGCTGGCACTTTTCATCTCTGAGCAATTGCTGGACATTTGCAATTTCTCACCTGAGCTCTCTTTAGACTGCGCGAGAGGATGAGCAGATGATTAGGTGGCTACAGAAGCCCAGAGCCCCACTGTTCTTAGGGCTGCTAGAGCGTTTCCAAGGAAGGGTGCTGGCTAGCAACAGCTTTCAGTGCTGGCACTTTTCATCTCTGAGCAGTTGCTGGACGTTTGCAATTTCTCAGCTCGTGTCTACGAGACAGAGAGATAGTGACCGTGACGTTTGGTGGCTAGAGAAGCGCAAAGCCCCAGTGTTGCTGCGCCTGTGAAAGCACTTCCAAGGAAGGGTGCTGGCTAGCAACAGCTTTCAGTGCTGGCACTTTTCATCTCTGAGCAATTGCTCGATGTTTACAATTTCTCAGCTCGTGTCTACGAGAAGGAAAGAGAATGACCGTGATGTTTGGTGGGTAAAGAAGCACAAAGCCCCAGTGTTGCTGCGCCTGTGAAAGCACTTCCAAGGAAGGGTGCTGGCTAGCCACAGCTTTCAGTGCTGGCACTTTTCATCTCTGAGCAATTGCTGGACGTTTGCAATTTCTCACCTGAGCTCTCTTTAGACTGCGCGAGAGGATGAGCAGAAGATTAGGTGGCTAGAGAAGCCCAGAGCCCCAGTGTTCTTAGGCCTACAAAAGCGCTTCCAAGGAAGGGTGCTGGCTAGCAACAGCTTTCAGTGCTGGCACTTTTCATCTCTGAGCAATTGCTCGATGTTTACAATTTCTCAGCTCGTGTCTACGAGAAGGAAAGAGAATGACCGTGACGTTTGGTGGCTAGACAAGCGCAAACCCCCAGTGTTGCTGCGCCTGTGAAAGCGCTTCCAAGGAAGGCTGCTGGCTAGCAACAGCTTTCAGTGCTGGCACTTTTCATCTCTGAGCAACTGCTCGACGTTTGCAATTTCTCACCTGAGCTCTCTTTAGACTGCACGAGAGGATGAGCAGAAGATTAGGTGGCTAGAGAAGCCCAGAGCCCCAGTGTTCTTAGGCCTACAAAAGCGCTTCCAAGGAAGGGTGCTGGCTAGCAACAGCTTTCAGTGCTGGCACTTTTCATCTCTGAGCAATTGCTCGACGTTTGCAATCTCTCACCTGAGCTCTCTTTAGAGTGCGCGAGAGGATGAGCAGAAGATTAGGTGGCTAGAGAAGCCCAGAGCCCCAGTGTTCTTAGGGTTGCAAGAGCATTTCCAAGGAAGGGTGCTGGCTAGCAACAGCTTTCAGTGCTGGCACTTTTCATCTCTGAGCAATTGCTCGACGTTTGCAATTTCTCTGCTTTTGTCTACGAGACGGAGAGATAGTGACCGTGATATTTGGTGGGTAGAGAAGCGCAAAGCCCCAGTGTTGCTGCGCCTGTGAAAGTGCTTCCAAGGAAGGGTGCTGGCTAGCAACAGCTTTCAGTGCTGGCACTTTTCATCTCTGAGCAATTGCTTGACGTTTGCAATTTCTCACCTGAGCTCTCTTTAGACTGCACGAGAGGATGAGCAGAAGATTAGGTGGCTAGAGAAGCCCAGAGCCCCAGTGTTCTTAGGCCTACAAAAGTGCTTCCAAGGAAGGGTGCTGGCTAGCAACAGCTTTCAGTGCTGGCACTTTTCATCTCTGAGCAATTGCTCGACGTTTGCAATTTCTCACCTGAACTCTCTTTCGACTGCGCGAGAGGATGAGCAGAAGATTAGGTGGCTAGAGAAGCCCAGAGCCCCAGTGTTCTTAGGCCTACAAGAGCGTTTCCAAGGAAGGGTGCTGGCTAGCAACAGCTTTCAGTGCTGGCACTTTTCATCTCTGAGCAATTGCTCGACGTTTGCAATTTCACAGCTTGTGTCTACGAGACAGAAAGTGTATGACCATGACGTTTGGTGGCTAGAGAAGCGCAAAGCCCCAGTGTTGCTGTGCCTGTGAAAGCGCTTCCAAGGAAGGGTGCTGGCTAGCAACAGCTTTCAGTGCTGGCACTTTTCATCTCTGAGCAATTGCTCGACGTTTGCAATTTCTCACCTGAGCTCTCTTTCGACTGCGCGAGAGGATGAGCAGAAGATTAGGTGGCTAGAGAAGCCCAGAGCCCCAGTGTTCTTAGGGCTACAAAAGCGCTTCCAAGGAAGGGTGCTGGCTAGCAACAGCTTTCAGTGCTGGCACTTTTCATCTCTGAGCAATTGCTCGATGTTTACAATTTCTCAGCTCGTGTCTACGAGAAGGATAGAGAATGACCGTGACGTTTGGTGGCTAGAGAAGCGCAAAGCCCCAGTGTTGCTGCACCTGTGAAAGCGCTTCCAAGGAAGGGTGCTGGCTAGCAACAGCTTTCAGTGCTGGCACTTTTCATCTCTGAGCAATTGCTCGACGTTTGCAATTTCTCACCTGAGCTCTCTTTAGACTGCTCGAGAGGATGAGCAGAAGATTAGGTGGCTAGAGAAGGCCAGAGCCCCAGTGTTCTTAGGCCTACAAAAGCGCTTCCAAGGAAGGGTGCTGGCTAGCAAGAGCTTTCAGTGCTGGCACTTTTCATCTTTGAGCAATTGCTGGACGTTTGCAATCTCTCACCTGAGCTCTCTTTAGACTGCGCGAGAGGATGAGCAGAAGATTAGGTGGCTAGAGAAGCCCAGAGCCCCACTGTTCTTAGGGTTTCAAGAGCATTTCCAAGGAAGGGTGCTGGCTAGCAACAGCTTTCAGTGCTGGCACTTTTCATCTCTGAGCAATTGCTCGATGTTTACAATTTCTCAGCTCGTGTCTACGAGACGGAGAGATAGTGACCATGATATTTGGTGGGTAGAGAAGCGCAAAGCCCCAGTGTTGCTGCGCCTGTGATAGTGCTTCCAAGGAAGGGTGCTGGCTAGCAACAGCTTTCAGTGCTGGCACTTTTCATCTCTGAGCAATTGCTTCACGTTTGCAATTTCTCACCTGAGCTCTCTTTAGACTGCGCGAGAGGATGAGCAGAAGATTAGGTGTCTAGAGAAGCCCAGAGCCCCAGTGTTCTTAGGCCAACAAAAGCGTTTCCAAGGAAGGGTGCTGGCTATCCACAGCTTTCAGTGCTGGCACTTTTCATCTCTGAGCAATTGCTGAACGTTTGCAGTCTCTCACCTGAGCTCCCTTTAGACTGCGCGAGAGGATGAGCAGAAGATTAGGTGGCTAGAGAAGCCCAGAGCCCCAGTGTTCTTAGGCCTACAAAAGCGTTTCCAAGGAAGGGTGCTGGCTATCCACAGCTTTCAGTGCTGGCACTTTTCATCTCTGAGCAATTGCTCGACGTTTGCAATTTCTCAGCTCTTATCCACGAGACGGAGAGATAGTGACCGTGACGTTTGGTGGGTAGAGAAGCACAAAGCCCCAGTGTTGCTGCGCCTGTGAAAGCACTTCCAAGGAAGGGTGCTGGCTAGCAACAGCTTTCAGTGCTGGCACTTTTCATCTCTGAGCAATTGCTGGACGTTTGCAATTTCTCACCTGAGCTCTCTTTAGACTGCGCAAGAGGATGAGCAGAAGATTAGGTGGCTAGAGTAGCCCAGAGCCCCACTGTTCTTAGGGTTGCAAGAGCATTTCCAAGGAAGGGTGCTGGCTAGCAACAGCTTTCAGTGCTGGCACTTTTCATCTCTGAGCAATTGCTCGACGTTTGCAATTTCTCAGCTCTTATCTACGAGACGGAGAGATAGTGACCGTGACGTTTGGTGGGTAGAGAAGCGCAAAGCCCCAGTGTTGCTGCGCCTGTGAAAGTGCTTCCAAGGAAGGGTGCTGGCTAGCAACAGCTTTCAGTGCTGGCACTTTTCATCTCTGAGCAATTGCTTGACGTTTGCAATTTCTCACCTGAGCTCTCTTTAGACTGCACGAGAGGATGAGCAGAAGATTAGGTGGCTAGAGAAGCCCAGAGCCCCAGTGTTCTTAGGCCTACAAAAGTGCTTCCAAGGAAGGGTGCTGGCTAGCAACAGCTTTCAGTGCTGGCACTTTTCATCTCTGAGCAATTGCTCGACGTTTGCAATTTCTCACCTGAACTCTCTTTCGACTGCGCGAGAGGATGAGCAGAAGATTAGGTGGCTACAGAAGCCCAGAGCCCCAGTGTTCTTAGGCCTACAAGAGCGTTTCCAAGGAAGGGTGCTGGCTAGCAACAGCTTTCAGTGCTGGCACTTTTCATCTCTGAGCAATTGCTCGACGTTTGCAATTTCACAGCTCGTGTCTACGAGACAGAAAGTGTATGACCATGACGTTTGGTGGCTAGAGAAGCGCAAAGCCCCAGTGTTGCTGTGCCTGTGAAAGCGCTTCCAAGGAAGGGTGCTGGCTAGCAACAGCTTTCAGTGCTGGCACTTTTCATCTCTGAGCAATTGCTCGACGTTTGCAATTTCTCACCTGAGCTCTCTTTCGACTGCGCGAGAGGATGAGCAGAAGATTAGGTGGCTAGAGAAGCCCAGAGCCCCAGTGTTCTTAGGCCTACAAAAGCGCTTCCAAAGAAGGGTGCTGGCTAGCAACAGCTTTCAGTGCTGGCACTTTTCATCTCTGAGCAATTGCTCGATGTTTACAATTTCTCAGCTCGTGTCTACGAGAAGGAAAGAGAATGACCGTGACGTTTGGTGGCTAGAGAAGCGCAAAGCCCCAGTGTTGCTGCGCCTGTGAAAGCACTTCCAAGGAAGGGTGCTGGCTAGCAACAGCTTTCAGTGCTGGCACTTTTCATCTCTGAGCAATTGCTCGATGTTTACAATTTCTGAGCTCGTGTCTACGAGAAGGAAAGAGAATGACCGTGATGTTTGGTGGGTAGAGAAGCGCAAAGCCCC
Organism: Sarcoramphus papa; assembly: GCA_037962945.1. Classification (NCBI taxonomy): domain Eukaryota; kingdom Metazoa; phylum Chordata; class Aves; order Accipitriformes; family Cathartidae; genus Sarcoramphus; species Sarcoramphus papa. Next base: position 99,173,748 of record CM075586.1, read on the forward strand.
AGTGTTGCTGCGCCTGTGAAAGCGCTTCCAAGGAAGGGTGCTGGCTAGCAACAGCTTTCAGTGCTGGCACTTTTCATCTCTGAGCAATTGCTCGACGTTTGCAATTTCTCACCTGAGCTCTCTTTAGACTGCACGAGAGGATGAGCAGAAGATTAGGTGGCTAGAGAAGCCCAGAGCCCCAGTGTTCTTAGGGCTACAAAAGCGCTTCCAAGGAAGGGTGCTGGCTAGCAAGAGCTTTCAGTGCTGGCACTTTTCATCTTTGAGCAATTGCTCGACGTTTGCACTCTCTCACCTGAGCTCTCTTTAGACTGCGCGAGAGGATGAGCAGAAGATTAGGTGGCTAGAGAAGCCCAGAGCCCCACTGTTCTTAGGGTTTCAAGAGCATTTCCAAGGAAGGGTGCTGGCTAGCAACAGCTTTCAGTGCTGGCACTTTTCATCTCTGAGCAATTGCTCGACGTTTGCAATTTCTCAGCTCTTATCTACGAGACGGAGAGATAGTGACCATGATATTTGGTGGGTAGAGAAGCGCAAAGCCCCAGTGTTGCTGCGCCTGTGATAGTGCTTCCAAGGAAGGGTGCTGGCTAGCAACAGCTTTCAGTGCTGGCACTTTTCATCTCTGAGCAATTGCTGGACGTTTGCAATTTCTCACCTGAGGTCTCTTTAGACTGCACGAGAGGATGAGCACAAGATTAGGTGGCTAGAGAAGCCCAGAGCCCCAGTGTTCTTAGGCCTACAAAAGCGTTTCCAAGGAAGGGTGCTGGCTAGCAACAGCTTTCAGTGCTGGCACTTTTCATCTCTGAGCAATTGCTGAACGTTTGCAGTCTCTCACCTGAGCTCCCTTTAGACTGCGCGAGAGGATGAGCAGAAGATTAGGTGGCTAGAGAAGCCCAGAGCCCCAGTGTTCTTAGGGCTACAAGAGCGTTTCCAAGGAAGGGTGCTGGCTAGCAACAGCTTTCAGTGCTGGCACTTTTCATCTCTGAGCAATTGCTCGACGTTTGCAATTTCTCAGCTCTTATCCACGAGACGGAGAGATAGTGACCGTGACGTTTGGTGGGTAGAGAAGCACAAAGCCCCAGTGTTGCTGCGCCTGTGAAAGCACTTCCAAGGAAGGGTGCTGGCTAGCAACAGCTTTCAGTGCTGGCACTTTTCATCTCTGAGCAATTGCTGGACGTTTGCAAATTCTCACCTGAGCTCTCTTTAGACTGCGCGAGAGGATGAGCAGAAGATTAGGTGGCTAGAGAAGCCCAGAGCCCCAGTGTTCTTAGGCCTACAAAAGCGCTTCCAAGGAAGGGTGCTGGCTAGCAACAGCTTTCAGTGCTGGCACTTTTCATCTCTGAGCAATTCCTGGACGTCTGCAATTTCTCAGCTCGTGTCTACGAGATGGAGAGATAGTGACCGTGACGTTTGGTGGGTAGAGAAGCGCAAAGCCCCAGTGTTGCTGTGCCTGTGAAAGCGCTTCCAAGGAAGGGTGCTGGCTAGCAACAGCTTTCAGTGCTGGCACTTTTCATCTTTGAGCAATTGCTGGACGTTTGCAATTTCTCACCTGAGCTCTCTTTAGACTGCGCGAGAGGATGAGCAGAAGATTAGGTGGCTAGAGAAGCCCAGAGCCCCACTGTTCTTAGGCCTACAAAAGCGCTTCCAAGGAAGGGTGCTGGCTAGCAACAGCTTTCAGTGCTGGCACTTTTCATCTCTGAGCAGTTGCTGGACGTTTGCAATTTCTCAGCTCGTGTCTACGAGAAGGAAAGAGAATGACCGTGATGTTTGGTGGGTAGAGAAGCGCAAAGCCCCAGTGTTGCTGCGCCTGTGAAAGCACTTCCAAGGAAGTGTGCTGGCTAGCCACAGCTTTCAGTGCTGGCACTTTTCATCTCTGAGCAATTACTGGACGTTTGCAATTTCTCACCTGAGGTCTCTTTAGACTGCACGAGAGGATGAGCAGAAGATTAGGTGGCTAGAGAAGCCCAGAGCCCCAGTGTTCTTAGGCCTACAAAAGCGCTTCCAAGGAAGGGTGCTGGCTAGCAACAGCTTTCAGTGCTGGCACTTTTCATCTCTGAGCAATTGCTCGATGTTTACAATTTCTCAGCTCGTGTCTACGAGAAGGAAAGAGAATGACCGTGACGTTTGGTGGGTAGAGAAGCGCAAAGCCCCAGTGTTGCTGCGCCTGTGAAAGCACTTCCAAGGAAGGGTGCTGGCTAGCAACAGCTTTCAGTGCTGGCACTTTTCATCTCTGAGCAATTGCTGGACGTTTGCAATTTCTCACCTGAGCTCTCTTTAGACTGCGCGAGAGGATGAGCAGAAGATTAGGTTGCTAGAGAAGCCCAGATCCCCAGTGTTCTTATGGCTACAAAAGCGCTTCCAAGGAAGGGTGCTGGCTAGCAACAGCTTTCAGTGCCGGCACTTTTCATCTCTGAGCAATTGCTGGACATTTGCAATTTCTCACCTGAGCTCTCTTTAGACTGCGCGAGAGGATGAGCAGAAGATTAGGTGGCTAGAGAAGCCCAGAGCCCCACTGTTCTTAGGCCTACAAAAGCGCTTCCAAGGAAGGCTGCTGGCTAGCAAGAGCTTTCAGTGCTGGCACTTTTCATCTCTGAGCAATTGCTCGATGTTTACAATTTCTCAGCTCGTGTCTACGAGAAGGAAAGAGAATGACCGTGATGTTTGGTGGGTAGAGAAGCGCAAAGCCCCAGTGTTGCTGCGCCTGTGAAAGCACTTCCAAGGAAGGGTGCTGGCTAGCAACAGCTTTCAGTGCTGGCACTTTTCATCTTTGAGCAATTGCTGGACGTTTGCAATTTCTCACCTGAGCTCCCTTTCGACTGCGCGAGAGGATGAGCAGAAGATTAGGTGGCTAGAGAAGCCCAGAGCCCTACTGTTCTTAGGGCTACAAGAGCGTTTCCAATGAAGGGTGCTGGCTAGCAACAGCTTTCAGTGCTGGCACTTTTCATCTCTGAGCAATTGCTCGATGTTTACAATTTCTCAGCTCGTGTCTACGAGAAGGATAGAGTATGACCGTGACGTTTGGTGGGTAGAGAAGCGCAAAGCCCCAGTGTTGCTGCGCCTGTGAAAGCACTTCCAAGGAAGGGTGCTGGCTAGCAACAGCTTTCAGTGCTGGCACTTTTCATCTCTGAGCAATTGCTCGATGTTTGCAATTTCTCAGCTCGTGTCTACGAGACGGAGAGATAGTGACCGTGACGTTTGGTGGGTAGAGAAGCGCAAAGCCCCAGTGTTGCTGCGCCTGTGAAAGCACTTCCAAGGAAGGGTGCTGGCTAGCAACAGCTTTCAGTGCTGGCACTTTTCATCTCTGAGCAATTGCTGGACATTTGCAATTTCTCACCTGAGGTCTCTTTCGACTGCGCGAGAGGATGAGCAGAAGATTAGGTGTCTAGAGAAGCCCAGAGCCCCACTGTTCTTAGGCCTACAAAAGCGCTTCCAAGGAAGGGTGCTGGCTAGCAACAGCTTTCAGTGCTGGCACTTTTCATCTCTGAGCAGTTGCTGGACGTTTGCAATTTCTCAGCTCGTGTCTACGAGAAGGAAAGAGAATGACCGTGATGTTTGGTGGGTAGAGAAGCGCAAAGCCCCAGTGTTGCTGCGCCTGTGAAAGCACTTCCAAGGAAGTGTGCTGGCTAGCCACAGCTTTCAGTGCTGGCACTTTTCATCTCTGAGCAATTACTGGACGTTTGCAATTTCTCACCTGAGGTCTCTTTAGACTGCACGAGAGGATGAGCAGAAGATTAGGTGGCTAGAGAAGCCCAGAGCCCCAGTGTTCTTAGGCCTACAAAAGCGCTTCCAAGGAAGGGTGCTGGCTAGCAACAGCTTTCAGTGCTGGCACTTTTCATCTCTGAGCAATTGCTCGATGTTTACAATTTCTCAGCTCGTGTCTACGAGAAGGAAAGAGAATGACCGTGACGTTTGGTGGGTAGAGAAGCGCAAAGCCCCAGTGTTGCTGCGCCTGTGAAAGCACTTCCAAGGAAGGGTGCTGGCTAGCAACAGCTTTCAGTGCTGGCACTTTTCATCTCTGAGCAATTGCTGGACGTTTGCAATTTCTCACCTGAGCTCTCTTTAGACTGCGCGAGAGGATGAGCAGAAGATTAGGTTGCTAGAGAAGCCCAGATCCCCAGTGTTCTTATGGCTACAAAAGCGCTTCCAAGGAAGGGTGCTGGCTAGCAACAGCTTTCAGTGCCGGCACTTTTCATCTCTGAGCAATTGCTGGACATTTGCAATTTCTCACCTGAGCTCTCTTTAGACTGCGCGAGAGGATGAGCAGAAGATTAGGTGGCTAGAGAAGCCCAGAGCCCCACTGTTCTTAGGCCTACAAAAGCGCTTCCAAGGAAGGCTGCTGGCTAGCAAGAGCTTTCAGTGCTGGCACTTTTCATCTCTGAGCAATTGCTCGATGTTTACAATTTCTCAGCTCGTGTCTACGAGAAGGAAAGAGAATGACCGTGATGTTTGGTGGGTAGAGAAGCGCAAAGCCCCAGTGTTGCTGCGCCTGTGAAAGCACTTCCAAGGAAGGGTGCTGGCTAGCAACAGCTTTCAGTGCTGGCACTTTTCATCTTTGAGCAATTGCTGGACGTTTGCAATTTCTCACCTGAGCTCCCTTTCGACTGCGCGAGAGGATGAGCAGAAGATTAGGTGGCTAGAGAAGCCCAGAGCCCTACTGTTCTTAGGGCTACAAGAGCGTTTCCAATGAAGGGTGCTGGCTAGCAACAGCTTTCAGTGCTGGCACTTTTCATCTCTGAGCAATTGCTCGATGTTTACAATTTCTCAGCTCGTGTCTACGAGAAGGATAGAGTATGACCGTGACGTTTGGTGGGTAGAGAAGCGCAAAGCCCCAGTGTTGCTGCGCCTGTGAAAGCACTTCCAAGGAAGGGTGCTGGCTAGCAACAGCTTTCAGTGCTGGCACTTTTCATCTCTGAGCAATTGCTCGATGTTTGCAATTTCTCAGCTCGTGTCTACGAGACGGAGAGATAGTGACCGTGACGTTTGGTGGGTAGAGAAGCGCAAAGCCCCAGTGTTGCTGCGCCTGTGAAAGCACTTCCAAGGAAGGGTCCTGGCTAGCAACAGCTTTCAGTGCTGGCACTTTTCATCTCTGAGCAATTGCTGGACATTTGCAATTTCTCACCTGAGGTCTCTTTCGACTGCGCGAGAGGATGAGCAGAAGATTAGGTGTCTAGAGAAGCCCAGAGCCCCAGTGTTCTTAGGCCTACAAAAGCGCTTCCAAGGAAGGGTGCTGGCTAGCAACAGCTTTCAGTACTGGCACTTTTCATCTCTGAGCAATTGCTGGACGTCTGCAATTTCTCAACTTGTGTATACGAGATGGAGAGATAGTGACCGTGACGTTTGGTGGGTAGAGAAGCGCAAAGCCCCAGTGTTGCTGCGCCTGTGAAAGCGCTTCCAAGGAAGGGTGCTGGCTAGCAACAGCTTTCAGTGCCGGCACTTTTCATCTTTGAGCAATTGCTGGACGTTTGCAATTTCTCACCTGAGCTCTCTTTAGACTGCGCGAGAGGATGAGCAGAAGATTAGGTGGCTAGAGAAGGCCAGAGCCCCAGTGTTCTTAGGCCTACAAAAGCGCTTCCAAGGAAGGGTGCTGGCTAGCAAGAGCTTTCAGTGCTGGCACTTTTCATCTCTGAGCAATTGCTCGACGTTTACAATTTCTCAGCTCGTGTCTACGAGAAGGAAAGAGAATGACCGTGACGTTTGGTGGGTAGAGAAGCGCAAAGCCCCAGTGTTGCTGCGCATGTGAAAGCACTTCCAAGGAAGGGTGCTGGCTAGCAACAGCTTTCAGTGCTGGCACTTTTCATCTCTGAGCAATTGCTGGACGTTTGCAATTTCTCACCTGAGCTCTCTTTAGACTGCGCGAGAGGATGAGCAGAAGATTAGGTTGCTAGAGAAGCCCAGATCCCCAGTGTTCTTATGGCTACAAAAGCGCTTCCAAGGAAGGGTGCTGGCTAGCAACAGCTTTCAGTGCCGGCACTTTTCATCTCTGAGCAATTGCTGGACATTTGCAATTTCTCACCTGAGCTCTCTTTAGACTGCGCGAGAGGATGAGCAGAAGATTAGGTGGCTAGAGAAGCCCAGAGCCCCAGTGTTCTTAGGGCTACAAAAGCGCTTCCAAGGAAGGGTGCTGGCTAGCAAGAGCTTTCAGTGCTGGCACTTTTCATCTCTGAGCAATTGCTCGATGTTTACAATTTCTCAGCTCGTGTCTACGAGAAGGAAAGAGAATGACCGTGATGTTTGGTGGGTAGAGAAGCGCAAAGCCCCAGTGTTGCTGCGCCTGTGAAAGCACTTCCAAGGAAGGGTGCTGGCTAGCAACAGCTTTCAGTGCTGGCACTTTTCATCTTTGAGCAATTGCTGGACGTTTGCAATTTCTCACCTGAGCTCCCTTTCGACTGCGCGAGAGGATGAGCAGAAGATTAGGTGGCTAGAGAAGCCCAGAGCCCTACTGTTCTTAGGGCTACAAGAGCGTTTCCAATGAAGGGTGCTGGCTAGCAACAGCTTTCAGTGCTGGCACTTTTCATCTCTGAGCAATTGCTCGATGTTTACAATTTCTCAGCTCGTGTCTACGAGAAGGATAGAGTATGACCGTGACGTTTGGTGGGTAGAGAAGCGCAAAGCCCCAGTGTTGCTGCGCCTGTGAAAGCACTTCCAAGGAAGGGTGCTGGCTAGCAACAGCTTTCAGTGCTGGCACTTTTCATCTCTGAGCAATTGCTCGATGTTTGCAATTTCTCAGCTCGTGTCTACGAGACGGAGAGATAGTGACCGTGACGTTTGGTGGGTAGAGAAGCGCAAAGCCCCAGTGTTGCTGCGCCTGTGAAAGCACTTCCAAGGAAGGGTGCTGGCTAGCAACAGCTTTCAGTGCTGGCACTTTTCATCTCTGAGCAATTGCTGGACATTTGCAATTTCTCACCTGAGCTCTCTTTAGACTGCGCGAGAGGATGAGCAGAAGATTAGGTGGCTAGAGAAGCCCAGAGCCCCAGTGTTCTTAGGCCTACAAAAGCGCTTCCAAGGAAGGGTGCTGGCTAGCAACAGCTTTCAGTACTGGCACTTTTCATCTCTGAGCAATTGCTGGACGTCTGCAATTTCTCAACTCGTGTATACGAGATGGAGAGATAGTGACCGTGACGTTTGGTGGGTAGAGAAGCGCAAAGCCCCAGTGTTGCTGCGCCTGTGAAAGCGCTTCCAAGGAAGGGTGCTGGCTAGCAACAGCTTTCAGTGCTGGCACTTTTCATCTTTGAGCAATTGCTGGACGTTTGCAATTTCTCACCTGAGCTCTCTTTAGACTGCGCGAGAGGATGAGCAGAAGATTAGGTGGCTAGAGAAGGCCAGAGCCCCAGTGTTCTTAGGCCTACAAAAGCGCTTCCAAGGAAGGGTGCTGGCTAGCAAGAGCTTTCAGTGCTGGCACTTTTCATCTCTGAGCAATTGCTCGACGTTTACAATTTCTCAGCTCGTGTCTACGAGAAGGAAAGAGAATGACCGTGACGTTTGGTGGGTAGAGAAGCGCAAAGCCCCAGTGTTGCTGCGCATGTGAAAGCACTTCCAAGGAAGGGTGCTGGCTAGCAACAGCTTTCAGTGCTGGCACTTTTCATCTCTGAGCAATTGCTCGATGTTTACAATTTCTCAGCTCGTGTCTACGAGAAGGAAAGATAATGACCGTGACGTTTGTTGGCTAGACAAGCGCGAAGCCCCAGTGTTGCTGCGCCTGTGAAAGCGCTTCCAAGGAAGGGTGCTGGCTAGCAACAGCTTTCAGTGCTGGCACTTTTCATCTCTGAGCAACTGCTCGACATTTGCAATTTCTCACCTGAGCTCTCTTTCGACTGCGCAAGAGGATGAGCAGAAGATTAGGTGGCTAGAGAAGCCCAGAGCCCCAGTCTTCTTAAGGCCTACAAAAGCGCTTCCAAGGAAGGGTGCTGGCTAGCAACAGCTTTCAGTGCTGGCACTTTTCATCTCTGAGCAATTGCTGGACGTTTGCAATTTCTCACCTGAGCTCTCTTTCGACTGCGCGAGAGGATGAGCAGAAGATTAGGTGGCTAGAGAAGCCCAGAGCCCCAGTGTTCTTAGGCCTACAAAAGCACTTCCAAGGAAGGGTGCTGGCTAGCAAGAGCTTTCAGTGCTGGCACTTTTCATCTCTGAGCAATTGCTCGATGTTTACAATTTCTCAGCTCGTGTCTACGAGAAGGAAAGAGAATGACCGTGACGTTTGGTGGCTAGAGAAGTGCAAAGCCCCAGTGTTGCTGCGCCTGTGAAAGCGCTTCCAAGGAAGGGTGCTGGCTAGCAAGAGCTTTCAGTGCTGGCACTTTTCATCTCTGAGCAATTGCTCGACGTTTGCAATTTCTCACCTGAGCTCTCTTTAGACTGCGCGAGAGGATGAGCAGAAGATTAGGTGGCTAGAGAAGCCCAGAGCCCCACTGTTCTTAGGCCTACAAAAGCGCTTCCAAGGAAGGGTGCTGGCTAGCAACAGCTTTCAGTGCTGGCACTTTTCATCTCTGAGCAATTGCTCGATGTTTACAATTTCTCAGCTCGTGTCTACGAGAAGGAAAGAGAATGACCGTGACGTTTGGTGGCTAGAGAAGCGCAAAGCCCCAGTGTTCCTGCGCCTGTGAAAGCGCTTCCAAGGAAGGGTGCTGGCTAGCAACAGCTTTCAGTGCTGGCACTTTTCATCTCTGAGCAATTGCTCGATGTTTGCAATTTCTCACCTGATCTCTCTTTCGACTGCGCGAGAGGATGAGCAGAAGATTAGGTGGCTAGAGAAGCCCAGAGCCCCACTGTTCTTAGGCCTACAAGAGCATTTCCAAGGAAGGGTGCTGGCTAGCAACAGCTTTCAGTGCTGGCACTTTTCATCTCTGAGCAATTGCTGAACGTTTGCAGTCTCTCACCTGAGCTCCCTTTAGACTGCGCGAGAGGATGAGCAGAAGATTAGGTGGCTAGAGAAGCCCAGAGCCCCAGTGTTCTTAGGGCTACAAGAGCGTTTCCAAGGAAGGGTGCTGGCTAGCAACAGCTTTCAGTGCTGGCACTTTTCATCTCTGAGCAATTGCTCGACGTTTGCAATTTCTCAGCTCTTATCCACGAGACGGAGAGATAGTGACCGTGATGTTTGGTGGGTAGAGAAGCGCAAAGCCCCAGTGTTGCTGCGCCTGTGAAAGCACTTCCAAGGAAGGGTGCTGGCTAGCAACAGCTTTCAGTGCTGGCACTTTTCATCTCTGAGCAATTGCTGGACGTTTGCAAATTCTCACCTGAGCTCTCTTTAGACTGCGCGAGAGGATGAGCAGAAGATTAGGTGGCTAGAGAAGCCCAGAGCCCCAGTCTTCTTAGGCCTACAAAAGCGCTTCCAAGGAAGGGTGCTGGCTAGCAACAGCTTTCAGTGCTGGCACTTTTCATCTCTGAGCAATTCCTGGACGTCTGCAATTTCTCAGCTCGTGTCTACGAGACGGAGAGATAGTGACCGTGACGTTTGGTGGGTAGAGAAGCGCAAAGCCCCAGTGTTGCTGCGCCTGTGAAAGCGCTTCCAAGGAAGGGTGCTGGCTAGCAACAGCTTTCAGTGCTGGCACTTTTCATCTTTGAGCAATTGCTGGACGTTTGCAATTTCTCACCTGAGCTCTCTTTAGACTGCGCGAGAGGATGAGCAGAAGAGTAGGTGGCTAGAGAAGCCCAGAGCCCCACTGTTCTTAGGCCTACAAAAGCGCTTCCAAGGAAGGGTGCTGGCTAGCAACAGCTTTCAGTGCTGGCACTTTTCATCTCTGAGCAGTTGCTGGACGTTTGCAATTTCTCAGCTCGTGTCTACGAGAAGGAAAGAGAATGACCGTGACGTTTGGTGGGTAGAGAAGCGCAAAGCCCCAGTGTTGCTGCGCCTGTGAAAGCACTTCCAAGGAAGGGTGCTGGCTAGCAACAGCTTTCAGTGCTGGCACTTTTCATCTCTGAGCAATTGCTGGACGTTTGCAATTTCTCACCTGAGCTCTCTTTAGACTGCGCGAGAGGATGAGCAGAAGATTAGGTGGCTAGAGAAGCCCAGATCCCCAGTGTTCTTATGGCTACAAAAGCGCTTCCAAGGAAGGGTGCTGGCTAGCAACAGCTTTCAGTGCCGGCACTTTTCATCTCTGAGCAATTGCTGGACATTTGCAATTTCTCACCTGAGCTCTCTTTAGACTGCGCGAGAGGATGAGCAGAAGATTAGGTGGCTAGAGAAGCCCAGAGCCCCAGTGTTCTTAGGCCTACAAAAGCGCTTCCAAGGAAGGGTGCTGGCTAGCAACAGCTTTCAGTGCTGGCACTTTTCATCTCTGAGCAATTGCTCGATGTTTACAATTTCTCAGCTCGTGTCTACGAGAAGGAAAGAGAATGACCGTGATGTTTGGTGGGTAGAGAAGCGCAAAGCCCCAGTGTTGCTGCGCCTGTGAAAGCACTTCCAAGGAAGGGTGCTGGCTAGCAACAGCTTTCAGTGCTGGCACTTTTCATCTCTGAGCAATTGCTCGATGTTTGCAATTTCTCAGCTCGTGTCTACGAGACGGAGAGATAGTGACCGTGACGTTTGGTGGGTAGAGAAGCGCAAAGCCCCAGTGTTGCTGCGCCTGTGAAAGCACTTCCAAGGAAGGGTGCTGGCTAGCAACAGCTTTCAGTGCTGGCACTTTTCATCTCTGAGCAATTGCTGGACATTTGCAATTTCTCACCTGAGCTCTCTTTAGACTGCGCGAGAGGATGAGCAGAAGATTAGGTGGCTAGAGAAGCCCAGAGCCCCAGTGTTCTTAGGCCTACAAAAGCGCTTCCAAGGAAGGGTGCTGGCTAGCAACAGCTTTCAGTACTGGCACTTTTCATCTCTGAGCAATTGCTGGACGTCTGCAATTTCTCAACTCGTGTATACGAGATGGAGAGATAGTGACCGTGACGTTTGGTGGGTAGAGAAGCGCAAAGCCCCAGTGTTGCTGTGCCTGTGAAAGCGCTTCCAAGGAAGGGTGCTGGCTAGCAACAGCTTTCAGTGCTGGCACTTTTCATCTTTGAGCAATTGCTGGACGTTTGCAATTTCTCACCTGAGCTCTCTTTAGAGTGCGCGAGAGGATGAGCAGAAGATTAGGTGGCTAGAGAAGGCCAGAGCCCCAGTGTTCTTAGGCCTACAAAAGCGCTTCCAAGGAAGGGTGCTGGCTAGCAAGAGCTTTCAGTGCTGGCACTTTTCATCTCTGAGCAATTGCTCGACGTTTACAATTTCTCAGCTCGTGTCTACGAGAAGGAAAGAGAATGACCGTGACGTTTGGTGGGTAGAGAAGCGCAAAGCCCCAGTGTTGCTGCGCATGTGAAAGCACTTCCAAGGAAGGGTGCTGGCTAGCAACAGCTTTCAGTGCTGGCACTTTTCATCTCTGAGCAATTGCTCGATGTTTACAATTTCTCAGCTCGTGTCTACGAGAAGGAAAGATAATGACCGTGACGTTTGTTGGCTAGACAAGCGCGAAGCCCCAGTGTTGCTGCGCCTGTGAAAGCGCTTCCAAGGAAGGGTGCTGGCTAGCAACAGCTTTCAGTGCTGGCACTTTTCATCTCTGAGCAACTGCTCGACATTTGCAATTTCTCACCTGAGCTCTCTTTCGACTGCGCAAGAGGATGAGCAGAAGATTAGGTGGCTAGAGAAGCCCAGAGCCCCAGTCTTCTTAAGGCCTACAAAAGCGCTTCCAAGGAAGGGTGCTGGCTAGCAACAGCTTTCAGTGCTGGCACTTTTCATCTCTGAGCAATTGCTGGACGTTTGCAATTTCTCACCTGAGCTCTCTTTCGACTGCGCGAGAGGATGAGCAGAAGATTAGGTGGCTAGAGAAGCCCAGAGCCCCAGTGTTCTTAGGCCTACAAAAGCACTTCCAAGGAAGGGTGCTGGCTAGCAAGAGCTTTCAGTGCTGGCACTTTTCATCTCTGAGCAATTGCTCGATGTTTACAATTTCTCAGCTCGTGTCTACGAGAAGGAAAGAGAATGACCGTGACGTTTGGTGGCTAGAGAAGTGCAAAGCCCCAGTGTTGCTGCGCCTGTGAAAGCGCTTCCAAGGAAGGGTGCTGGCTAGCAAGAGCTTTCAGTGCTGGCACTTTTCATCTCTGAGCAATTGCTCGACGTTTGCAATTTCTCACCTGAGCTCTCTTTAGACTGCGCGAGAGGATGAGCAGAAGATTAGGTGGCTAGAGAAGCCCAGAGCCCCAGTGTTCTTAGGCCTACAAAAGCGCTTCCAAGGAAGGGTGCTGGCTAGCAACAGCTTTCAGTGCTGGCACTTTTCATCTCTGAGCAATTGCTCGATGTTTACAATTTCTCAGCTCGTGTCTACGAGAAGGAAAGAGAATGACCGTGACGTTTGGTGGGTAGAGAAGCGCAAAGCCCCAGTGTTCCTGCGCCTGTGAAAGCGCTTCCAAGGAAGGGTGCTGGCTAGCAACAGCTTTCAGTGCTGGCACTTTTCATCTCTGAGCAATTGCTCGATGTTTGCAATTTCTCACCTGATCTCTCTTTCGACTGCGCGAGAGGATGAGCAGAAGATTAGGTGGCTAGAGAAGCCCAGAGCCCCAGTGTTCTTAGGCCTACAAGAGCATTTCCAAGGAAGGGTGCTGGCTAGCAACAGCTTTCAGTGCTGGCACTTTTCATCTCTGAGCAATTGCTGAACGTTTGCAGTCTCTCACCTGAGCTCCCTTTAGACTGCGCGAGAGGATGAGCAGAAGATTAGGTGGCTAGAGAAGCCCAGAGCCCCAGTGTTCTTAGGGCTACAAGAGCGTTTCCAAGGAAGGGTGCTGGCTAGCAACAGCTTTCAGTGCTGGCACTTTTCATCTCTGAGCAATTGCTCGACGTTTGCAATTTCTCAGCTCTTATCCACGAGACGGAGAGATAGTGACCGTGACGTTTGGTGGGTAGAGAAGCACAAAGCCCCAGTGTTGCTGCGCCTGTGAAAGCACTTCCAAGGAAGGGTGCTGGCTAGCAACAGCTTTCAGTGCTGGCACTTTTCATCTCTGAGCAATTGCTGGACGTTTGCAAATTCTCACCTGAGCTCTCTTTAGACTGCGCGAGAGGATGAGCAGAAGATTAGGTGGCTAGAGAAGCCCAGAGCCCCACTGTTCTTAGGCCTACAAAAGCGCTTCCAAGGAAGGGTGCTGGCTAGCAACAGCTTTCAGTGCTGGCACTTTTCATCTCTGAGCAATTCCTGGACGTCTGCAATTTCTCAGCTCGTGTCTACGAGACGGAGAGATAGTGACCGTGACGTTTGGTGGGTAGAGAAGCGCAAAGCCCCAGTGTTGCTGTGCCTGTGAAAGCGCTTCCAAGGAAGGGTGCTGGCTAGCAACAGCTTTCAGTGCTGGCACTTTTCATCTTTGAGCAATTGCTGGACGTTTGCAATTTCTCACCTGAGCTCTCTTTAGACTGCGCGAGAGGATGAGCAGAAGATTAGGTGGCTAGAGAAGCCCAGAGCCCCACTGTTCTTAGGCCTACAAAAGCGCTTCCAAGGAAGGGTGCTGGCTAGCAACAGCTTTCAGTGCTGGCACTTTTCATCTCTGAGCAGTTGCTGGACGTTTGCAATTTCTCAGCTCGTGTCTACGAGAAGGAAAGAGAATGACCGTGATGTTTGGTGGGTAGAGAAGCGCAAAGCCCCAGTGTTGCTGCGCCTGTGAAAGCACTTCCAAGGAAGTGTGCTGGCTAGCCACAGCTTTCAGTGCTGGCACTTTTCATCTCTGAGCAATTACTGGACGTTTGCAATTTCTCACCTGAGGTCTCTTTAGACTGCACGAGAGGATGAGCAGAAGATTAGGTGGCTAGAGAAGCCCAGAGCCCCAGTGTTCTTAGGCCTACAAAAGCGCTTCCAAGGAAGGGTGCTGGCTAGCAAGAGCTTTCAGTGCTGGCACTTTTCATCTCTGAGCAATTGCTCGATGTTTACAATTTCTCAGCTCGTGTCTACGAGAAGGAAAGAGAATGACCGTGACGTTTGGTGGGTAGAGAAGCGCAAAGCCCCAGTGTTGCTGCGCCTGTGAAAGCACTTCCAAGGAAGGGTGCTGGCTAGCAACAGCTTTCAGTGCTGGCACTTTTCATCTCTGAGCAATTGCTGGACGTTTGCAATTTCTCACCTGAGCTCTCTTTAGACTGCGCGAGAGGATGAGCAGAAGATTAGGTTGCTAGAGAAGCCCAGATCCCCAGTGTTCTTATGGCTACAAAAGCGCTTCCAAGGAAGGGTGCTGGCTAGCAACAGCTTTCAGTGCCGGCACTTTTCATCTCTGAGCAATTGCTGGACATTTGCAATTTCTCACCTGAGCTCTCTTTAGACTGCGCGAGAGGATGAGCAGAAGATTAGGTGGCTAGAGAAGCCCAGAGCCCCAGTGTTCTTAGGCCTACAAAAGCGCTTCCAAGGAAGGGTGCTGGCTAGCAACAGCTTTCAGTGCTGGCACTTTTCATCTCTGAGCAATTGCTCGATGTTTACAATTTCTCAGCTCGTGTCTACGAGAAGGAAAGAGAATGACCGTGATGTTTGGTGGGTAGAGAAGCGCAAAGCCCCAGTGTTGCTGCGCCTGTGAAAGCACTTCCAAGGAAGGGTGCTGGCTAGCAACAGCTTTCAGTGCTGGCACTTTTCATCTTTGAGCAATTGCTGGACGTTTGCAATTTCTCACCTGAGCTCCCTTTCGACTGCGCGAGAGGATGAGCAGAAGATTAGGTGGCTAGAGAAGCCCAGAGCCCTACTGTTCTTAGGGCTACAAGAGCGTTTCCAATGAAGGGTGCTGGCTAGCAACAGCTTTCAGTGCTGGCACTTTTCATCTCTGAGCAATTGCTCGATGTTTACAATTTCTCAGCTCGTGTCTACGAGAAGGAAAGAGTATGACTGTGACGTTTGGTGGGTAGAGAAGCGCAAAGCCCCAGTGTTGCTGCGCCTGTGAAAGCACTTCCAAGGAAGGGTGCTGGCTAGCAACAGCTTTCAGTGCTGGCACTTTTCATCTCTGAGCAATTGCTCGATGTTTGCAATTTCTCAGCTCGTGTCTACGAGACGGAGAGATAGTGACCGTGACGTTTGGTGGGTAGAGAAGCGCAAAGCCCCAGTGTTGCTGCGCCTGTGAAAGCACTTCCAAGGAAGGGTGCTGGCTAGCAACAGCTTTCAGTGCTGGCACTTTTCATCTCTGAGCAATTGCTGGACATTTGCAATTTCTCACCTGAGCTCTCTTTCGACTGCGCGAGAGGATGAGCAGAAGATTAGGTGTCTAGAGAAGCCCAGAGCCCCACTATTCTTAGGCCTACAAAAGCGCTTCCAAG
This sequence comes from Sarcoramphus papa, assembly GCA_037962945.1. Taxonomy (NCBI): domain Eukaryota; kingdom Metazoa; phylum Chordata; class Aves; order Accipitriformes; family Cathartidae; genus Sarcoramphus; species Sarcoramphus papa. The sequence goes on from CM075586.1 coordinate 99,188,962, forward strand.
GAAGGGTGCTGGCTAGCAACAGCTTTCAGTACTGGCACTTTTCATCTCTGAGCAATTGCTGGACGTTTGCAATTTCTCAACTCGTGTATACGAGATGGAGAGATAGTGACCGTGACGTTTGGTGGGTAGAGAAGCGCAAAGCCCCAGTGTTGCTGCGCCTGTGAAAGCGCTTCCAAGGAAGGGTGCTGGCTAGCAACAGCTTTCAGTGCTGGCACTTTTCATCTTTGAGCAATTGCTGGACGTTTGCAATTTCTCACCTGAGCTCTCTTTAGACTGCGCGAGAGGATGAGCAGAAGATTAGGTGGCTAGAGAAGGCCAGAGCCCCAGTGTTCTTAGGCCTACAAAAGCGCTTCCAAGGAAGGGTGCTGGCTAGCAAGAGCTTTCAGTGCTGGCACTTTTCATCTCTGAGCAATTGCTCGACGTTTACAATTTCTCAGCTCGTGTCTACGAGAAGGAAAGAGAATGACCGTGACGTTTGGTGGGTAGAGAAGCGCAAAGCCCCAGTGTTGCTGCGCATGTGAAAGCACTTCCAAGGAAGGGTGCTGGCTAGCAACAGCTTTCAGTGCTGGCACTTTTCATCTCTGAGCAATTGCTGGACGTTTGCAATTTCTCACCTGAGCTCTCTTTAGACTGCGCGAGAGGATGAGCAGAAGATTAGGTTGCTAGAGAAGCCCAGATCCCCAGTGTTCTTATGGCTACAAAAGCGCTTCCAAGGAAGGGTGCTGGCTAGCAACAGCTTTCAGTGCCGGCACTTTTCATCTCTGAGCAATTGCTGGACATTTGCAATTTCTCACCTGAGCTCTCTTTAGACTGCGCGAGAGGATGAGCAGAAGATTAGGTGGCTAGAGAAGCCCAGAGCCCCAGTGTTCTCAGGGCTACAAAAGCGCTTCCAAGGAAGGGTGCTGGCTAGCAACAGCTTTCAGTGCTGGCACTTTTCATCTCTGAGCAATTGCTCGACGTTTGCAATTTCTCACCTGAGCTCCCTTTCGACTGCGCGAGAGGATGAGCAGAAGATTAGGTGGCTAGAGAAGCCCAGAGCCCTACTGTTCTTAGGGCTACAAGAGCGTTTCCAATGAAGGGTGCTGGCTAGCAACAGCTTTCAGTGCTGGCACTTTTCATCTCTGAGCAATTGCTCGATGTTTACAATTTCTCAGCTCGTGTCTACGAGAAGGATAGAGTATGACCGTGACGTTTGGTGGGTAGAGAAGCGCAAAGCCCCAGTGTTGCTGCGCCTGTGAAAGCACTTCCAAGGAAGGGTGCTGGCTAGCAACAGCTTTCAGTGCTGGCACTTTTCATCTCTGAGCAATTGCTCGATGTTTGCAATTTCTCAGCTCGTGTCTACGAGACGGAGAGATAGTGACTGTGACGTTTGGTGGGTAGAGAAGCGCAAAGCCCCAGTGTTGCTGCGCCTGTGAAAGCACTTCCAAGGAAGGGTGCTGGCTAGCAACAGCTTTCAGTGCTGGCACTTTTCATCTCTGAGCAATTGCTGGACATTTGCAATTTCTCACCTGAGGTCTCTTTCGACTGCGCGAGAGGATGAGCAGAAGATTAGGTGGCTAGAGAAGCCCAGAGCCCCAGTGTTCTTAGGGCTACAAAAGCATTTCCAAGGAAGGGTGCTGGCTAGCAACAGCTTTCAGTACTGGCACTTTTCATCTCTGAGCAATTGCTGGACGTCTGCAATTTCTCAACTCGTGTATACGAGATGGAGAGATAGTGACCGTGACGTTTGGTGGGTAGAGAAGCGCAAAGCCCCAGTGTTGCTGCGCCTGTGAAAGCGCTTCCAAGGAAGGGTGCTGGCTAGCAACAGCTTTCAGTGCTGGCACTTTTCATCTTTGAGCAATTGCTGGACGTTTGCAATTTCTCACCTGAGCTCTCTTTAGACTGCGCGAGAGGATGAGCAGAAGATTAGGTGGCTAGAGAAGGCCAGAGCCCCAGTGTTCTTAGGCCTACAAAAGCGCTTCCAAGGAAGGGTGCTGGCTAGCAAGAGCTTTCAGTGCTGGCACTTTTCATCTCTGAGCAATTGCTCGACGTTTACAATTTCTCAGCTCGTGTCTACGAGAAGGAAAGAGAATGACCGTGACGTTTGGTGGGTAGAGAAGCGCAAAGCCCCAGTGTTGCTGCGCATGTGAAAGCACTTCCAAGGAAGGGTGCTGGCTAGCAACAGCTTTCAGTGCTGGCACTTTTCATCTCTGAGCAATTGCTCGATGTTTACAATTTCTCAGCTCGTGTCTACGTGAAGGAAAGAGAATGACCGTGACGTTTGGTGGCTAGACAAGCGCGAAGCCCCAGTGTTGCTGCGCCTGTGAAAGCGCTTCCAAGGAAGGGTGCTGGCTAGCAACAGCTTTCAGTGCTGGCACTTTTCATCTCTGAGCAATTGCTCGATGTTTGCAATTTCTCAGCTCGTGTCTACGAGACGGAGAGATAGTGACCGTGACGTTTGGTGGGTAGAGAAGCGCAAAGCCCCAGTGTTGCTGCGCCTGTGAAAGCACTTCCAAGGAAGGGTGCTGGCTAGCAACAGCTTTCAGTGCTGGCACTTTTCATCTCTGAGCAATTGCTGGACGTTTGCAATTTCTCACCTGAGCTCTCTTTAGACTGCGCGAGAGGATGAGCAGAAGATTAGGTGTCTAGAGAAGCCCAGAGCCCCACTGTTCTTAGGCCTACAAAAGCGCTTCCAAGGAAGGGTGCTGGCTAGCAACAGCTTTCAGTACTGGCACTTTTCATCTCTGAGCAATTGCTGGACGTCTGCAATTTCTCAACTCGTGTATACGAGATGGAGAGATAGTGACCGTGACGTTTGGTGGGTAGAGAAGCGCAAAGCCCCAGTGTTGCTGCGCCTGTGAAAGCGCTTCCAAGGAAGGGTGCTGGCTAGCAACAGCTTTCAGTGCTGGCACTTTTCATCTCTGAGCAATTGCTCGACGTTTGCAATTTCTCACCTGAGCTCTCTTTAGACTGCGCGAGAGGATGAGCAGAAGATTAGGTGGCTAGAGAAGCCCAGAGCCCCAGTGTTCTTAGGCCTACAAAAGCGCTTCCAAGGAAGGGTGCTGGCTAGCAACAGCTTTCAGTGCTGGCACTTTTCATCTCTGAGCAATTGCTGGACGTTTGCAATTTCTCACCTGAGCTCTCTTTAGACTGCGCGAGAGGATGAGCACAAGATTAGGTGGCTAGAGAAGCCCAGAGCCCCAGTGTTCTTAGGCCAACAAAAGCGTTTCCAAGGAAGGGTGCTGGCTAGCAACAGCTTTCAGTGCTGGCACTTTTCATCTCTGAGCAATTGCTGAACGTTTGCAGTCTCTCACCTGAGCTCCCTTTAGACTGCGCGAGAGGATGAGCAGAAGAGTAGGTGGCTAGAGAAGCCCAGAGCCCCAGTGTTCTTAGGCCTACAAAAGCGTTTCCAAGGAAGGGTGCTGGCTATCCACAGCTTTCAGTGCTGGCACTTTTCATCTCTGAGCAATTGCTCGACGTTTGCAATTTCTCAGCTCTTATCCACGAGACGGAGAGATAGTGACCGTGACTTTTGGTGGGTAGAGAAGCACAAAGCCCCAGTGTTGCTGCGCCTGTGAAAGCACTTCCAAGGAAGGGTGCTGGCTAGCAACAGCTTTCAGTGCTGGCACTTTTCATCTCTGAGCAATTGCTGGACGTTTGCAATTTCTCACCTGAGCTCTCTTTAGACTGCGCAAGAGGATGAGCAGAAGATTAGGTGGCTAGAGTAGCCCAGAGCCCCACTGTTCTTAGGGTTGCAAGAGCATTTCCAAGGAAGGGTGCTGGCTAGCAACAGCTTTCAGTGCTGGCACTTTTCATCTCTGAGCAATTGCTCGACGTTTGCAATTTCTCAGCTCTTATCTACGAGACGGAGAGATAGTGACCGTGACGTTTGGTGGGTAGAGAAGCGCAAAGCCCCAGTGTTGCTGCGCCTGTGAAAGTGCTTCCAAGGAAGGGTGCTGGCTAGCAACACCTTTCAGTGCTGGCACTTTTCATCTCTGAGCAATTGCTTGACGTTTGCAATTTCTCACCTGAGCTCTCTTTAGACTGCACGAGAGGATGAGCAGAAGATTAGGTGGCTAGAGAAGCCCAGAGCCCCAGTGTTCTTAGGCCTACAAAAGCACTTCCAAGGAAGGGTGCTGGCTAGCAACAGCTTTCAGTGCTGGCACTTTTCATCTCTGAGCAATTGCTCGATGTTTACAATTTCTCAGCTCGTGTCTACGAGAAGGAAAGAGAATGACCGTGACGTTTGGTGGCTAGAGAAGTGCAAAGCCCCAGTGTTGCTGCGCCTGTGAAAGCGCTTTCAAGGAAGGGTGCTGGCTAGCAACAGCTTTCAGTGCTGGCACTTTTCATCTCTGAGCAATTGCTCGACGTTTGCAATTTCTCACCTGAGCTCTCTTTCGACTGCGCGAGAGGATGAGCAGAAGATTAGGTGGCTAGAGAAGCCCAGAGCCCCAGTGTTCTTAGGCCTACAAAAGCGCTTCCAAGGAAGGGTGCTGGCTAGCAACAGCTTTCAGTGCTGGCACTTTTCATCTCTGAGCAATTGCTCGATGTTTACAATTTCTCAGCTCGTGTCTACGAGAAGGAAAGAGAATGACCGTGACGTTTGGTGGCTAGAGAAGCGCAAAGCCCCAGTGTTCCTGCGCCTGTGAAAGCGCTTCCAAGGAAGGGTGCTGGCTAGCAACAGCTTTCAGTGCTGGCACTTTTCATCTCTGAGCAATTGCTCGATGTTTGCAATTTCTCACCTGATCTCTCTTTCGACTGCGCGAGAGGATGAGCAGAAGATTAGGTGGCTAGAGAAGCCCAGAGCCCCAGTGTTCTTAGGCCTACAAGAGCATTTCCAAGGAAGGGTGCTGGCTAGCAACAGCTTTCAGTGCTGGCACTTTTCATCTCTGAGCAATTGCTGAACGTTTGCAGTCTCTCACCTGAGCTCCCTTTAGACTGCGCGAGAGGATGAGCAGAAGATTAGGTGGCTAGAGAAGCCCAGAGCCCCAGTGTTCTTAGGGCTACAAGAGCGTTTCCAAGGAAGGGTGCTGGCTAGCAACAGCTTTCAGTGCTGGCACTTTTCATCTCTGAGCAATTGCTCGACGTTTGCAATTTCTCAGCTCTTATCCACGAGACGGAGAGATAGTGACCGTGACGTTTGGTGGGTAGAGAAGCACAAAGCCCCAGTGTTGCTGCGCCTGTGAAAGCACTTCCAAGGAAGGGTGCTGGCTAGCAACAGCTTTCAGTGCTGGCACTTTTCATCTCTGAGCAATTGCTGGACGTTTGCAAATTCTCACCTGAGCTCTCTTTAGACTGCGCGAGAGGATGAGCAGAAGATTAGGTGGCTAGAGAAGCCCAGAGCCCCAGTCTTCTTAGGCCTACAAAAGCGCTTCCAAGGAAGGGTGCTGGCTAGCAACAGCTTTCAGTGCTGGCACTTTTCATCTCTGAGCAATTCCTGGACGTCTGCAATTTCTCAGCTCGTGTCTACGAGACGGAGAGATAGTGACCGTGACGTTTGGTGGGTAGAGAAGCGCAAAGCCCCAGTGTTGCTGTGCCTGTGAAAGCGCTTCCAAGGAAGGGTGCTGGCTAGCAACAGCTTTCAGTGCTGGCACTTTTCATCTTTGAGCAATTGCTGGACGTTTGCAATTTCTCACCTGAGCTCTCTTTCGACTGCGCGAGAGGATGAGCAGAAGATTAGGTGGCTAGAGAAGCCCAGAGCCCCACTGTTCTTAGGCCTACAAAAGCGCTTCCAAGGAAGGGTGCTGGCTAGCAACAGCTTTCAGTACTGGCACTTTTCATCTCTGAGCAATTGCTGGACGTTTGCAATTTCTCAACTCGTGTATACGAGATGGAGAGATAGTGACCGTGACGTTTGGTGGGTAGAGAAGCGCAAAGCCCCAGTGTTGCTGCGCCTGTGAAAGCGCTTCCAAGGAAGGGTGCTGGCTAGCAACAGCTTTCAGTGCTGGCACTTTTCATCTTTGAGCAATTGCTGGACGTTTGCAATTTCTCACCTGAGCTCTCTTTAGACTGCGCGAGAGGATGAGCAGAAGATTAGGTGGCTAGAGAAGGCCAGAGCCCCAGTGTTCTTAGGCCTACAAAAGCGCTTCCAAGGAAGGGTGCTGGCTAGCAAGAGCTTTCAGTGCTGGCACTTTTCATCTCTGAGCAATTGCTCGACGTTTACAATTTCTCAGCTCGTGTCTACGAGAAGGAAAGAGAATGACCGTGACGTTTGGTGGGTAGAGAAGCGCAAAGCCCCAGTGTTGCTGCGCATGTGAAAGCACTTCCAAGGAAGGGTGCTGGCTAGCAACAGCTTTCAGTGCTGGCACTTTTCATCTCTGAGCAATTGCTCGATGTTTGCAATTTCTCACCTGATCTCTCTTTCGACTGCGCGAGAGGATGAGCAGAAGATTAGGTGGCTAGAGAAGCCCAGAGCCCCAGTGTTCTTAGGCCTACAAGAGCATTTCCAAGGAAGGGTGCTGGCTAGCAACAGCTTTCAGTGCTGGCACTTTTCATCTCTGAGCAATTGCTGAACGTTTGCAGTCTCTCACCTGAGCTCCCTTTAGACTGCGCGAGAGGATGAGCAGAAGATTAGGTGGCTAGAGAAGCCCAGAGCCCCAGTGTTCTTAGGGCTACAAGAGCGTTTCCAAGGAAGGGTGCTGGCTAGCAACAGCTTTCAGTGCTGGCACTTTTCATCTCTGAGCAATTGCTCGACGTTTGCAATTTCTCAGCTCTTATCCACGAGACGGAGAGATAGTGACCGTGACGTTTGGTGGGTAGAGAAGCACAAAGCCCCAGTGTTGCTGCGCCTGTGAAAGCACTTCCAAGGAAGGGTGCTGGCTAGCAACAGCTTTCAGTGCTGGCACTTTTCATCTCTGAGCAATTGCTGGACGTTTGCAAATTCTCACCTGAGCTCTCTTTAGACTGCGCGAGAGGATGAGCAGAAGATTAGGTGGCTAGAGAAGCCCAGAGCCCCAGTCTTCTTAGGCCTACAAAAGCGCTTCCAAGGAAGGGTGCTGGCTAGCAACAGCTTTCAGTGCTGGCACTTTTCATCTCTGAGCAATTCCTGGACGTCTGCAATTTCTCAGCTCGTGTCTACGAGACGGAGAGATAGTGACCGTGACGTTTGGTGGGTAGAGAAGCGCAAAGCCCCAGTGTTGCTGTGCCTGTGAAAGCGCTTCCAAGGAAGGGTGCTGGCTAGCAACAGCTTTCAGTGCTGGCACTTTTCATCTTTGAGCAATTGCTGGACGTTTGCAATTTCTCACCTGAGCTCTCTTTAGACTGCGCGAGAGGATGAGCAGAAGATTAGGTGTCTAGAGAAGCCCAGAGCCCCACTGTTCTTAGGCCTACAAAAGCGCTTCCAAGGAAGGGTGCTGGCTAGCAACAGCTTTCAGTACTGGCACTTTTCATCTCTGAGCAATTGCTGGACGTTTGCAATTTCTCAACTCGTGTATACGAGATGGAGAGATAGTGACCGTGACGTTTGGTGGGTAGAGAAGCGCAAAGCCCCAGTGTTGCTGCGCCTGTGAAAGCGCTTCCAAGGAAGGGTGCTGGCTAGCAACAGCTTTCAGTGCTGGCACTTTTCATCTTTGAGCAATTGCTGGACGTTTGCAATTTCTCACCTGAGCTCTCTTTAGACTGCGCGAGAGGATGAGCAGAAGATTAGGTGGCTAGAGAAGGCCAGAGCCCCAGTGTTCTTAGGCCTACAAAAGCGCTTCCAAGGAAGGGTGCTGGCTAGCAAGAGCTTTCAGTGCTGGCACTTTTCATCTCTGAGCAATTGCTCGACGTTTACAATTTCTCAGCTCGTGTCTACGAGAAGGAAAGAGAATGACCGTGACGTTTGGTGGGTAGAGAAGCGCAAAGCCCCAGTGTTGCTGCGCATGTGAAAGCACTTCCAAGGAAGGGTGCTGGCTAGCAACAGCTTTCAGTGCTGGCACTTTTCATCACTGAGCAATTGCTGGACGTTTGCAATTTCTCACCTGAGCTCTCTTTAGACTGCGCGAGAGGATGAGCAGAAGATTAGGTTGCTAGAGAAGCCCAGATCCCCAGTGTTCTTATGGCTACAAAAGCGCTTCCAAGGAAGGGTGCTGGCTAGCAACAGCTTTCAGTGCCGGCACTTTTCATCTCTGAGCAATTGCTGGACATTTGCAATTTCTCACCTGAGCTCTCTTTAGACTGCGCGAGAGGATGAGCAGAAGATTAGGTGGCTAGAGAAGCCCAGAGCCCCAGTGTTCTCAGGGCTACAAAAGCGCTTCCAAGGAAGGGTGCTGGCTAGCAACAGCTTTCAGTGCTGGCACTTTTCATCTCTGAGCAATTGCTCGACGTTTGCAATTTCTCACCTGAGCTCCCTTTCGACTGCGCGAGAGGATGAGCAGAAGATTAGGTGGCTAGAGAAGCCCAGAGCCCTACTGTTCTTAGGGCTACAAGAGCGTTTCCAATGAAGGGTGCTGGCTAGCAACAGCTTTCAGTGCTGGCACTTTTCATCTCTGAGCAATTGCTCGATGTTTACAATTTCTCAGCTCGTGTCTACGAGAAGGATAGAGTATGACCGTGACGTTTGGTGGGTAGAGAAGCGCAAAGCCCCAGTGTTGCTGCGCCTGTGAAAGCACTTCCAAGGAAGGGTGCTGGCTAGCAACAGCTTTCAGTGCTGGCACTTTTCATCTCTGAGCAATTGCTCGATGTTTGCAATTTCTCAGCTCGTGTCTACGAGACGGAGAGATAGTGACTGTGACGTTTGGTGGGTAGAGAAGCGCAAAGCCCCAGTGTTGCTGCGCCTGTGAAAGCACTTCCAAGGAAGGGTGCTGGCTAGCAACAGCTTTCAGTGCTGGCACTTTTCATCTCTGAGCAATTGCTGGACATTTGCAATTTCTCACCTGAGGTCTCTTTCGACTGCGCGAGAGGATGAGCAGAAGATTAGGTGGCTAGAGAAGCCCAGAGCCCCAGTGTTCTTAGGGCTACAAAAGCATTTCCAAGGAAGGGTGCTGGCTAGCAACAGCTTTCAGTACTGGCACTTTTCATCTCTGAGCAATTGCTGGACGTCTGCAATTTCTCAACTCGTGTATACGAGATGGAGAGATAGTGACCGTGACGTTTGGTGGGTAGAGAAGCGCAAAGCCCCAGTGTTGCTGCGCCTGTGAAAGCGCTTCCAAGGAAGGGTGCTGGCTAGCAACAGCTTTCAGTGCTGGCACTTTTCATCTTTGAGCAATTGCTGGACGTTTGCAATTTCTCACCTGAGCTCTCTTTAGACTGCGCGAGAGGATGAGCAGAAGATTAGGTGGCTAGAGAAGGCCAGAGCCCCAGTGTTCTTAGGCCTACAAAAGCGCTTCCAAGGAAGGGTGCTGGCTAGCAAGAGCTTTCAGTGCTGGCACTTTTCATCTCTGAGCAATTGCTCGACGTTTACAATTTCTCAGCTCGTGTCTACGAGAAGGAAAGAGAATGACCGTGACGTTTGGTGGGTAGAGAAGCGCAAAGCCCCAGTGTTGCTGCGCATGTGAAAGCACTTCCAAGGAAGGGTGCTGGCTAGCAACAGCTTTCAGTGCTGGCACTTTTCATCTCTGAGCAATTGCTCGATGTTTACAATTTCTCAGCTCGTGTCTACGTGAAGGAAAGAGAATGACCGTGACGTTTGGTGGCTAGACAAGCGCGAAGCCCCAGTGTTGCTGCGCCTGTGAAAGCGCTTCCAAGGAAGGGTGCTGGCTAGCAACAGCTTTCAGTGCTGGCACTTTTCATCTCTGAGCAATTGCTCGATGTTTGCAATTTCTCAGCTCGTGTCTACGAGACGGAGAGATAGTGACCGTGACGTTTGGTGGGTAGAGAAGCGCAAAGCCCCAGTGTTGCTGCGCCTGTGAAAGCACTTCCAAGGAAGGGTGCTGGCTAGCAACAGCTTTCAGTGCTGGCACTTTTCATCTCTGAGCAATTGCTGGACGTTTGCAATTTCTCACCTGAGGTCTCTTTCGACTGCGCGAGAGGATGAGCAGAAGATTAGGTGTCTAGAGAAGCCCAGAGCCCCACTGTTCTTAGGCCTACAAAAGCGCTTCCAAGGAAGGGTGCTGGCTAGCAACAGCTTTCAGTACTGGCACTTTTCATCTCTGAGCAATTGCTGGACGTCTGCAATTTCTCAACTCGTGTATACGAGATGGAGAGATAGTGACCGTGACGTTTGGTGGGTAGAGAAGCGCAAAGCCCCAGTGTTGCTGCGCCTGTGAAAGCGCTTCCAAGGAAGGGTGCTGGCTAGCAACAGCTTTCAGTGCTGGCACTTTTCATCTCTGAGCAATTGCTCGACGTTTGCAATTTCTCACCTGAGCTCTCTTTAGACTGCGCGAGAGGATGAGCAGAAGATTAGGTGGCTAGAGAAGCCCAGAGCCCCAGTGTTCTTAGGCCTACAAAAGCGCTTCCAAGGAAGGGTGCTGGCTAGCAACAGCTTTCAGTGCTGGCACTTTTCATCTCTGAGCAATTGCTGGACGTTTGCAATTTCTCACCTGAGCTCTCTTTAGACTGCGCGAGAGGATGAGCACAAGATTAGGTGGCTAGAGAAGCCCAGAGCCCCAGTGTTCTTAGGCCAACAAAAGCGTTTCCAAGGAAGGGTGCTGGCTAGCAACAGCTTTCAGTGCTGGCACTTTTCATCTCTGAGCAATTGCTGAACGTTTGCAGTCTCTCACCTGAGCTCCCTTTAGACTGCGCGAGAGGATGAGCAGAAGAGTAGGTGGCTAGAGAAGCCCAGAGCCCCAGTGTTCTTAGGCCTACAAAAGCGTTTCCAAGGAAGGGTGCTGGCTATCCACAGCTTTCAGTGCTGGCACTTTTCATCTCTGAGCAATTGCTCGACGTTTGCAATTTCTCAGCTCTTATCCACGAGACGGAGAGATAGTGACCGTGACTTTTGGTGGGTAGAGAAGCACAAAGCCCCAGTGTTGCTGCGCCTGTGAAAGCACTTCCAAGGAAGGGTGCTGGCTAGCAACAGCTTTCAGTGCTGGCACTTTTCATCTCTGAGCAATTGCTGGACGTTTGCAATTTCTCACCTGAGCTCTCTTTAGACTGCGCAAGAGGATGAGCAGAAGATTAGGTGGCTAGAGTAGCCCAGAGCCCCACTGTTCTTAGGGTTGCAAGAGCATTTCCAAGGAAGGGTGCTGGCTAGCAACAGCTTTCAGTGCTGGCACTTTTCATCTCTGAGCAATTGCTCGACGTTTGCAATTTCTCAGCTCTTATCTACGAGACGGAGAGATAGTGACCGTGACGTTTGGTGGGTAGAGAAGCGCAAAGCCCCAGTGTTGCTGCGCCTGTGAAAGTGCTTCCAAGGAAGGGTGCTGGCTAGCAACACCTTTCAGTGCTGGCACTTTTCATCTCTGAGCAATTGCTTGACGTTTGCAATTTCTCACCTGAGCTCTCTTTAGACTGCACGAGAGGATGAGCAGAAGATTAGGTGGCTAGAGAAGCCCAGAGCCCCAGTGTTCTTAGGCCTACAAAAGCACTTCCAAGGAAGGGTGCTGGCTAGCAACAGCTTTCAGTGCTGGCACTTTTCATCTCTGAGCAATTGCTCGATGTTTACAATTTCTCAGCTCGTGTCTACGAGAAGGAAAGAGAATGACCGTGACGTTTGGTGGCTAGAGAAGTGCAAAGCCCCAGTGTTGCTGCGCCTGTGAAAGCGCTTCCAAGGAAGGGTGCTGGCTAGCAACAGCTTTCAGTGCTGGCACTTTTCATCTCTGAGCAATTGCTCGACGTTTGCAATTTCTCACCTGAGCTCTCTTTAGACTGCGCGAGAGGATGAGCAGAAGATTAGGTGGCTAGAGAAGCCCAGAGCCCCAGTGTTCTTAGGCCTACAAAAGCGCTTCCAAGGAAGGGTGCTGGCTAGCAACAGCTTTCAGTGCTGGCACTTTTCATCTCTGAGCAATTGCTCGATGTTTACAATTTCTCAGCTCGTGTCTACGAGAAGGAAAGAGAATGACCGTGACGTTTGGTGGCTAGAGAAGCGCAAAGCCCCAGTGTTCCTGCGCCTGTGAAAGCGCTTCCAAGGAAGGGTGCTGGCTAGCAACAGCTTTCAGTGCTGGCACTTTTCATCTCTGAGCAATTGCTCGATGTTTGCAATTTCTCACCTGATCTCTCTTTCGACTGCGCGAGAGGATGAGCAGAAGATTAGGTGGCTAGAGAAGCCCAGAGCCCCAGTGTTCTTAGGCCTACAAGAGCATTTCCAAGGAAGGGTGCTGGCTAGCAACAGCTTTCAGTGCTGGCACTTTTCATCTCTGAGCAATTGCTGAACGTTTGCAGTCTCTCACCTGAGCTCCCTTTAGACTGCGCGAGAGGATGAGCAGAAGATTAGGTGGCTAGAGAAGCCCAGAGCCCCAGTGTTCTTAGGGCTACAAGAGCGTTTCCAAGGAAGGGTGCTGGCTAGCAACAGCTTTCAGTGCTGGCACTTTTCATCTCTGAGCAATTGCTCGACGTTTGCAATTTCTCAGCTCTTATCCACGAGACGGAGAGATAGTGACCGTGACGTTTGGTGGGTAGAGAAGCACAAAGCCCCAGTGTTGCTGCGCCTGTGAAAGCACTTCCAAGGAAGGGTGCTGGCTAGCAACAGCTTTCAGTGCTGGCACTTTTCATCTCTGAGCAATTGCTGGACGTTTGCAAATTCTCACCTGAGCTCTCTTTAGACTGCGCGAGAGGATGAGCAGAAGATTAGGTGGCTAGAGAAGCCCAGAGCCCCAGTCTTCTTAGGCCTACAAAAGCGCTTCCAAGGAAGGGTGCTGGCTAGCAACAGCTTTCAGTGCTGGCACTTTTCATCTCTGAGCAATTCCTGGACGTCTGCAATTTCTCAGCTCGTGTCTACGAGACGGAGAGATAGTGACCGTGACGTTTGGTGGGTAGAGAAGCGCAAAGCCCCAGTGTTGCTGTGCCTGTGAAAGCGCTTCCAAGGAAGGGTGCTGGCTAGCAACAGCTTTCAGTGCTGGCACTTTTCATCTTTGAGCAATTGCTGGACGTTTGCAATTTCTCACCTGAGCTCTCTTTAGACTGCGCGAGAGGATGAGCAGAAGATTAGGTGGCTAGAGAAGCCCAGAGCCCCACTGTTCTTAGGCCTACAAAAGCGCTTCCAAGGAAGGCTGCTGGCTAGCAACAGCTTTCAGTGCTGGCACTTTTCATCTGTGAGCAGTTGCTGGACGTTTGCAATTTCTCAGCTCGTGTCTACGAGAAGGAAAGAGAATGACCGTGATGTTTGGTGGCTAGAGAAGCGCAAAGCCCCAGTGTTGCTGCGCCTGTGAAAGCACTTCCAAGGAAGTGTGCTGGCTAGCCACAGCTTTCAGTGCTGGCACTTTTCATCTCTGAGCAATTACTGGACGTTTGCAATTTCTCACCTGAGGTCTCTTTAGACTGCACGAGAGGATGAGCAGAAGATTAGGTGGCTAGAGAAGCCCAGAGCCCCAGTGTTCTTAGGCCTACAAAAGCGCTTCCAAGGAAGGGTGCTGGCTAGCAAGAGCTTTCAGTGCTGGCACTTTTCATCTCTGAGCAATTGCTCGATGTTTACAATTTCTCAGCTCGTGTCTACGAGAAGGAAAGAGAATGACCGTGACGTTTGGTGGGTAGAGAAGCGCAAAGCCCCAGTGTTGCTGCGCCTGTGAAAGCACTTCCAAGGAAGGGTGCTGGCTAGCAACAGCTTTCAGTGCTGGCACTTTTCATCTCTGAGCAATTGCTGGACGTTTGCAATTTCTCACCTGAGCTCTCTTTAGACTGCGCGAGAGGATGAGCAGAAGATTAGGTTGCTAGAGAAGCCCAGATCCCCAGTGTTCTTATGGCTACAAGAGCGTTTCCAAGGAAGGGTGCTGGCTAGCAACAGCTTTCAGTGCCGGCACTTTTCATCTCTGAGCAATTGCTGGACATTTGCAATTTCTCACCTGAGCTCTCTTTAGACTGCGCGAGAGGATGAGCAGAAGATTAGGTGGCTAGAGAAGCCCAGAGCCCCACTGTTCTTAGGCCTACAAAAGCGCTTCCAAGGAAGGGTGCTGGCTAGCAAGAGCTTTCAGTGCTGGCACTTTTCATCTCTGAGCAATTGCTCGATGTTTACAATTTCTCAGCTCGTGTCTACGAGAAGGAAAGAGAATGACCGTGATGTTTGGTGGGTAGAGAAGCGCAAAGCCCCAGTGTTGCTGCGCCTGTGAAAGCACTTCCAAGGAAGGGTGCTGGCTAGCAACAGCTTTCAGTGCTGGCACTTTTCATCTTTGAGCAATTGCTGGACGTTTGCAATTTCTCACCTGAGCTCTCTTTAGACTGCACGAGAGGATGAGCAGAAGATTAGGTGGCTAGAGAAGCCCAGAGCCCTACTGTTCTTAGGGCTACAAGAGCGTTTCCAAGGAAGGGTGCTGGCTAGCAACAGCTTTCAGTGCTGGCACTTTTCATCTCTGAGCAATTGCTCGATGTTTACAATTTCTCAGCTCGTGTCTACGAGAAGGAAAGAGTATGACCGTGACGTTTGGTGGGTAGAGAAGCGCAAAGCCCCAGTGTTGCTGCGCCTGTGAAAGCACTTCCAAGGAAGGGTGCTGGCTAGCAACAGCTTTCAGTGCTGGCACTTTTCATCTCTGAGCAATTGCTCGATGTTTGCAATTTCTCAGCTCGTGTCTACGAGACGGAGAGATAGTGACCGTGACGTTTGGTGGGTAGAGAAGCGCAAAGCCCCAGTGTTGCTGCGCCTGTGAAAGCACTTCCAAGGAAGGGTGCTGGCTAGCAACAGCTTTCAGTGCTGGCACTTTTCATCTCTGAGCAATTGCTGGACATTTGCAATTTCTCACCTGAGGTCTCTTTCGACTGCGCGAGAGGATGAGCAGAAGATTAGGTGTCTAGAGAAGCCCAGAGCCCCAGTGTTCTTAGGCCTACAAAAGCGCTTCCAAGGAAGGGTGCTGGCTAGCAACAGCTTTCAGTACTGGCACTTTTCATCTCTGAGCAATTGCTGGACGTCTGCAATTTCTCAACTCGTGTATACGAGATGGAGAGATAGTGACCGTGACGTTTGGTGGGTAGAGAAGCGCAAAGCCCCAGTGTTGCTGCGCCTGTGAAAGCACTTCCAAGGAAGGGTGCTGGCTAGCAACAGCTTTCAGTGCTGGCACTTTTCATCTTTGAGCAATTGCTGGACGTTTGCAATTTCTCACCTGAGCTCTCTTTAGACTGCGCGAGAGGATGAGCAGAAGATTAGGTGGCTAGAGAAGCCCAGAGCCCCAGTGTTCTTAGGCCTACAAAAGCGCTTCCAAGGAAGGGTGCTGGCTAGCAAGAGCTTTCAGTGCTGGCACTTTTCATCTTTGAGCAATTGCTCGACGTTTACAATTTCTCAGCTCGTGTCTACGAGAAGGAAAGAGAATGACCGTGACGTTTGGTGGGTAGAGAAGCGCAAAGCCCCAGTGTTGCTGCGCATGTGAAAGCACTTCCAAGGAAGGGTGCTGGCTAGCAACAGCTTTCAGTGCTGGCACTTTTCATCTCTGAGCAATTGCTGGACGTTTGCAATTTCTCACCTGAGCTCTCTTTAGACTGCGCGAGAGGATGAGCAGAAGATTAGGTTGCTAGAGAAGCCCAGATCCCCAGTGTTCTTATGGCTACAAAAGCGCTTCCAAGGAAGGGTGCTGGCTAGCAACAGCTTTCAGTGCCGGCACTTTTCATCTCTGAGCAATTGCTGGACATTTGCAATTTCTCACCTGAGCTCTCTTTAGACTGCGCGAGAGGATGAGCAGAAGATTAGGTGGCTAGAGAAGCCCAGAGCCCCAGTGTTCTTAGGCCTACAAAAGCGCTTCCAAGGAAGGGTGCTGGCTAGCAAGAGCTTTCAGTGCTGGCACTTTTCATCTCTGAGCAATTGCTCGATGTTTACAATTTCTCAGCTCGTGTCTACGAGAAGGAAAGAGAATGACCGTGATGTTTGGTGGGTAGAGAAGCGCAAAGCCCCAGTGTTGCTGCGCCTGTGAAAGCACTTCCAAGGAAGGGTGCTGGCTAGCAACAGCTTTCAGTGCTGGCACTTTTCATCTTTGAGCAATTGCTGGACGTTTGCAATTTCTCACCTGAGCTCCCTTTCGACTGCGCGAGAGGATGAGCAGAAGATTAGGTGGCTAGAGAAGCCCAGAGCCCTACTGTTCTTAGGGCTACAAGAGCGTTTCCAATGAAGGGTGCTGGCTAGCAACAGCTTTCAGTGCTGGCACTTTTCATCTCTGAGCAATTGCTCGATGTTTACAATTTCTCAGCTCGTGTCTACGAGAAGGATAGAGTATGACCGTGACGTTTGGTGGGTAGAGAAGCGCAAAGCCCCAGTGTTGCTGCGCCTGTGAAAGCACTTCCAAGGAAGGGTGCTGGCTAGCAACAGCTTTCAGTGCTGGCACTTTTCATCTCTGAGCAATTGCTCGATGTTTGCAATTTCTCAGCTCGTGTCTACGAGACGGAGAGATAGTGACCGTGACGTTTGGTGGGTAGAGAAGCGCAAAGCCCCAGTGTTGCTGCGCCTGTGAAAGCACTTCCAAGGAAGGGTGCTGGCTAGCAACAGCTTTCAGTGCTGGCACTTTTCATCTCTGAGCAATTGCTGGACATTTGCAATTTCTCACCTGAGGTCTCTTTCGACTGCGCGAGAGGATGAGCAGAAGATTAGGTGGCTAGAGAAGCCCAGAGCCCCAGTGTTCTTAGGCCTACAAAAGCGCTTCCAAGGAAGGGTGCTGGCTAGCAACAGCTTTCAGTACTGGCACTTTTCATCTCTGAGCAATTGCTGGACGTCTGCAATTTCTCAACTCGTGTATACGGGATGGAGAGATAGTGACCATGACGTTTGGTGGGTAGAGAAGCGCAAAGCCCCAGTGTTGCTGCGCCTGTGAAAGCGCTTCCAAGGAAGGGTGCTGGCTAGCAACAGCTTTCAGTGCTGGCACTTTTCATCTTTGAGCAATTGCTGGACGTTTGCAATTTCTCACCTGAGCTCTCTTTAGACTGCGCGAGAGGATGAGCAGAAGATTAGGTGGCTAGAGAAGGCCAGAGCCCCAGTGTTCTTAGGCCTACAAAAGCGCTTCCAAGGAAGGGTGCTGGCTAGCAAGAGCTTTCAGTGCTGGCACTTTTCATCTCTGAGCAATTGCTCGACGTTTACAATTTCTCAGCTCGTGTCTACGAGAAGGAAAGAGAATGACCGTGACGTTTGGTGGGTAGAGAAGCGCAAAGCCCCAGTGTTGCTGCGCATGTGAAAGCACTTCCAAGGAAGGGTGCTGGCTAGCAACAGCTTTCAGTGCTGGCACTTTTCATCTCTGAGCAATTGCTCGATGTTTACAATTTCTCAGCTCGTGTCTACGTGAAGGAAAGAGAATGACCGTGACGTTTGGTGGCTAGACAAGCGCGAAGCCCCAGTGTTGCTGCGCCTGTGAAAGCGCTTCCAAGGAAGGGTGCTGGCTAGCAACAGCTTTCAGTGCTGGCACTTTTCATCTCTGAGCAATTGCTCGATGTTTGCAATTTCTCAGCTCGTGTCTACGAGACGGAGAGATAGTGACCGTGACGTTTGGTGGGTAGAGAAGCGCAAAGCCCCAGTGTTGCTGCGCCTGTGAAAGCACTTCCAAGGAAGGGTGCTGGCTAGCAACAGCTTTCAGTGCTGGCACTTTTCATCTCTGAGCAATTGCTGGACGTTTGCAATTTCTCACCTGAGCTCTCTTTCGACTGCGCGAGAGGATGAGCAGAAGATTAGGTGTCTAGAGAAGCCCAGAGCCCCAGTGTTCTTAGGCCTACAAAAGCGCTTCCAAGGAAGGGTGCTGGCTAGCAACAGCTTTCAGTGCTGGCACTTTTCATCTCTGAGCAATTGCTGGACGTTTGCAATTTCTCACCTGAGCTCTCTTTAGACTGCGCGAGAGGATGAGCACAAGATTAGGTGGCTAGAGAAGCCCAGAGCCCCAGTGTTCTTAGGCCAACAAAAGCGTTTCCAAGGAAGGGTGCTGGCTAGCAACAGCTTTCAGTGCTGGCACTTTTCATCTCTGAGCAATTGCTGAACGTTTGCAGTCTCTCACCTGAGCTCCCTTTAGACTGCGCGAGAGGATGAGCAGAAGAGTAGGTGGCTAGAGAAGCCCAGAGCCCCAGTGTTCTTAGGCCTACAAAAGCGTTTCCAAGGAAGGGTGCTGGCTATCCACAGCTTTCAGTGCTGGCACTTTTCATCTCTGAGCAATTGCTCGACGTTTGCAATTTCTCAGCTCTTATCCACGAGACGGAGAGATAGTGACCGTGACTTTTGGTGGGTAGAGAAGCACAAAGCCCCAGTGTTGCTGCGCCTGTGAAAGCACTTCCAAGGAAGGGTGCTGGCTAGCAACAGCTTTCAGTGCTGGCACTTTTCATCTCTGAGCAATTGCTGGACGTTTGCAATTTCTCACCTGAGCTCTCTTTAGACTGCGCAAGAGGATGAGCAGAAGATTAGGTGGCTAGAGTAGCCCAGAGCCCCACTGTTCTTAGGGTTGCAAGAGCATTTCCAAGGAAGGGTGCTGGCTAGCAACAGCTTTCAGTGCTGGCACTTTTCATCTCTGAGCAATTGCTCGACGTTTGCAATTTCTCAGCTCTTATCTACGAGACGGAGAGATAGTGACCGTGACGTTTGGTGGGTAGAGAAGCACAAAGCCCCAGTGTTGCTGCGCCTGTGAAAGTGCTTCCAAGGAAGGGTGCTGGCTAGCAACACCTTTCAGTGCTGGCACTTTTCATCTCTGAGCAATTGCTTGACGTTTGCAATTTCTCACCTGAGCTCTCTTTAGACTGCACGAGAGGATGAGCAGAAGATTAGGTGGCTAGAGAAGCCCAGAGCCCCAGTGTTCTTAGGCCTACAAAAGTGCTTCCAAGGAAGGGTGCTGGCTAGCAACAGCTTTCAGTGCTGGCACTTTTCATCTCTGAGCAATTGCTCGACGTTTGCAATTTCTCACCTGAACTCTCTTTCGACTGCGCGAGAGGATGAGCAGAAGATTAGGTGGCTACAGAAGCCCAGAGCCCCAGTGTTCTTAGGGCTACAAGAGCGTTTCCAAGGAAGGGTGCTGGCTAGCAACAGCTTTCAGTGCTGGCACTTTTCATCTCTGAGCAATTGCTCGACGTTTGCAATTTCACAGCTCGTGTCTACGAGACAGAAAGTGTATGACCATGACGTTTGGTGGCTAGAGAAGCGCAAAGCCCCAGTGTTGCTGTGCCTGTGAAAGCGCTTCCAAGGAAGGGTGCTGGCTAGCAACAGCTTTCAGTGCTGGCACTTTTCATCTCTGAGCAATTGCTCGACGTTTGCAATTTCTCACCTGAGCTCTCTTTCGACTGCGCGAGAGGATGAGCAGAAGATTAGGTGGCTAGAGAAGCCCAGAGCCCCAGTGTTCTTAGGCCTACAAAAGCGCTTCCAAAGAAGGGTGCTGGCTAGCAACAGCTTTCAGTGCTGGCACTTTTCATCTCTGAGCAATTGCTCGATGTTTACAATTTCTCAGCTCGTGTCTACAAGAAGGAAAGAGAATGACCGTGACGTTTGGTGGGTAGAGAAGCGCAAAGCCCCAGTGTTGCTGCGCCTGTGAAAGCACTTCCAAGGAAGGGTGCTGGCTAGCAACAGCTTTCAGTGCTGGCACTTTTCATCTCTGAGCAATTGCTCGATGTTTACAATTTCTCAGCTCGTGTCTACGAGAAGGAAAGAGAATGACCGTGATGTTTGGTGGGTAGAGAAGCGCAAAGCCCCAGTGTTGCTGCGCCTGTGAAAGCGCTTCCAAGGAAGGGTGCTGGCTAGCAAGAGCTTTCAGTGCTGGCACTTTTCATCTCTGAGCAATTGCTCGACGTTTGCAATTTCTCACCTGAGCTCTCTTTAGACTGCACGAGAGGATGAGCAGAAGATTAGGTGGCTAGAGAAGCCCAGAGCCCCAGTGTTCTTAGGCCTACAAAAGCGCTTCCAAGGAAGGGTGCTGGCTAGCCACAGCTTTCAGTGCTGGCACTTTTCATCTCTGAGCAATTGCTCGACGTTTGCACTCTCTCACCTGAGCTCTCTTTAGACTGCGCGAGAGGATGAGCAGAAGATTAGGTGGCTAGAGAAGCCCAGAGCCCCACTGTTCTTAGGGCTACAAGAGCGTTTCCAAGGAAGGGTGCTGGCTAGCCACAGCTTTCAGTGCTGGCACTTTTCATCTCTGAGCAATTGCTCGACGTTTGCAATTTCTCAGCTCTTATCCACGAGACGGAGAGATAGTGACCGTGACGTTTGGTGGGTACAGAAGCACAAAGCCCCAGTGTTGCTGCGCCTGTGAAAGCACTTCCAAGGAAGGGTGCTGGCTAGCAACAGCTTTCAGTGCTGGCACTTTTCATCTCTGAGCAATTGCTGGACGTTTGCAATTTCTCACCTGAGCTCTCTTTAGACTGCGCGAGAGGATGAGCAGAAGATTAGGTGGCTAGACAAGCCCAGAGCCCCAGTGTTCTTAGGCCTACAAAAGCGCTTCCAAGGAAGGGTGCTGGCTAGCAACAGCTTTCAGTGCTGGCACTTTTCATCTCTGAGCAATTGCTCGATGTTTGCAATTTCTCAGCTCGTGTCTACGAGACGGAGAGATAGTGACCGTGACGTTTGGTGGGTAGAGAAGCGCAAAGCCCCAGTGTTGCTGCGCCTGTGAAAGCACTTCCAAGGAAGGGTGCTGGCTAGCAACAGCTTTCAGTGCTGGCACTTTTCATCTCTGAGCAATTGCTGGACGTTTGCAATTTCTCACCTGAGGTCTCTTTCGACTGCGCGAGAGGATGAGCAGAAGATTAGGTGGCTAGAGAAGCCCAGAGCCCCACTGTTCTTAGGCCTACAAAAGCGCTTCCAAGGAAGGGTGCTGGCTAGCAACAGCTTTCAGTACTGGCACTTTTCATCTCTGAGCAATTGCTGGACGTCTGCAATTTCTCAACTCGTGTATACGAGATGGAGAGATAGTGACCGTGACGTTTGGTGGGTAGAGAAGCGCAAAGCCCCACTGTTGCTGCGCCTGTGAAAGCGCTTCCAAGGAAGGGTGCTGGCTAGCAACAGCTTTCAGTGCTGGCACTTTTCATCTCTGAGCAATTGCTGGACGTTTGCAATTTCTCACCTGAGCTCTCTTTAGACTGCGCGAGAGGATGAGCAGAAGATTAGGTGGCTAGAGAAGCCCAGAGCCCCAGTGTTCTTAGGCCTACAAAAGCGCTTCCAAGGAAGGGTGCTGGCTAGCAACAGCTTTCAGTGCTGGCACTTTTCATCTCTGAGCAATTGCTGGACGTTTGCAATTTCTCACCTGAGCTCTCTTTAGACTGCGCGAGAGGATGAGCACAAGATTAGGTGGCTAGAGAAGCCCAGAGCCCCAGTGTTCTTAGGCCAACAAAAGCGTTTCCAAGGAAGGGTGCTGGCTAGCAACAGCTTTCAGTGCTGGCACTTTTCATCTCTGAGCAATTGCTGAACGTTTGCAGTCTCTCACCTGAGCTCCCTTTAGACTGCGCGAGAGGATGAGCAGAAGATTAGGTGGCTAGAGAAGCCCAGAGCCCCAGTGTTCTTAGGCCTACAAAAGCGTTTCCAAGGAAGGGTGCTGGCTATCCACAGCTTTCAGTGCTGGCACTTTTCATCTCTGAGCAATTGCTCGACGTTTGCAATTTCTCAGCTCTTATCCACGAGACGGAGAGATAGTGACCGTGACTTTTGGTGGGTAGAGAAGCACAAAGCCCCACTGTTGCTGCGCCTGTGAAAGCGCTTCCAAGGAAGGGTGCTGGCTAGCAACAGCTTTCAGTGCTGGCACTTTTCATCTCTGAGCAATTGCTCGACGTTTGCAATTTCTCACCTGAGCTCTCTTTAGACTGCGCGAGAGGATGAGCAGAAGATTAGGTGGCTAGAGAAGCCCAGAGCCCCAGTGTTCTTAGGCCTACAAAAGCGCTTCCAAGGAAGGGTGCTGGCTAGCAACAGCTTTCAGTGCTGGCACTTTTCATCTCTGAGCAATTGCTGGACGTTTGCAATTTCTCACCTGAGATCTCTTTAGACTGCGCGAGAGGATGAGCACAAGATTAGGTGGCTAGAGAAGCCCAGAGCCCCAGTGTTCTTAGGCCAACAAAAGCGTTTCCAAGGAAGGGTGCTGGCTAGCAACAGCTTTCAGTGCTGGCACTTTTCATCTCTGAGCAATTGCTGAACGTTTGCAGTCTCTCACCTGAGCTCCCTTTAGACTGCGCGAGAGGATGAGCAGAAGAGTAGGTGGCTAGAGAAGCCCAGAGCCCCAGTGTTCTTAGGCCTACAAAAGCGTTTCCAAGGAAGGGTGCTGGCTATCCACAGCTTTCAGTGCTGGCACTTTTCATCTCTGAGCAATTGCTCGACGTTTGCAATTTCTCAGCTCTTATCCACGAGACGGAGAGATAGTGACCGTGACTTTTGGTGGGTAGAGAAGCACAAAGCCCCAGTGTTGCTGCGCCTGTGAAAGCACTTCCAAGGAAGGGTGCTGGCTAGCAACAGCTTTCAGTGCTGGCACTTTTCATCTCTGAGCAATTGCTCGACGTTTGCAATTTCTCACCTGAGCTCTCTTTAGACTGCGCAAGAGGATGAGCAGAAGATTAGGTGGCTAGAGTAGCCCAGAGCCCCACTGTTCTTAGGGTTGCAAGAGCATTTCCAAGGAAGGGTGCTGGCTAGCAACAGCTTTCAGTGCTGGCACTTTTCATCTCTGAGCAATTGCTCGACGTTTGCAATTTCTCAGCTCTTATCTACGAGACGGAGAGATAGTGACCGTGACGTTTGGTGGGTAGAGAAGCGCAAAGCCCCAGTGTTGCTGCGCCTGTGAAAGTGCTTCCAAGGAAGGGTGCTGGCTAGCAACAGCTTTCAGTGCTGGCACTTTTCATCTCTGAGCAATTGCTCGACGTTTGCAATTTCTCACCTGAACTCTCTTTCGACTGCGCGAGAGGATGAGCAGAAGATTAGGTGGCTACAGAAGCCCAGAGCCCCAGTGTTCTTAGGGCTACAAGAGCGTTTCCAAGGAAGGGTGCTGGCTAGCAACAGCTTTCAGTGCTGGCACTTTTCATCTCTGAGCAATTGCTCGACGTTTGCAATTTCACAGCTCGTGTCTACGAGACAGAAAGTGTATGACCATGACGTTTGGTGGCTAGAGAAGCGCAAAGCCCCAGTGTTGCTGTGCCTGTGAAAGCGCTTCCAAGGAAGGGTGCTGGCTAGCAACAGCTTTCAGTGCTGGCACTTTTCATCTCTGAGCAATTGCTCAATGTTTACAATTTCTCAGCTCGTGTCTACGAGAAGGAAAGAGAATGACCGTGATGTTTGGTGGGTAGAGAAGCGTAAAGCCCCAGTGTTGCTGCGCCTGTGAAAGCGCTTCCAAGGAAGGGTGCTGGCTAGCAAGAGCTTTCAGTGCTGGCACTTTTCATCTCTGAGCAATTGCTCGACGTTTGCAATTTCTCACCTGAGCTCTCTTTAGACTGCACGAGAGGATGAGCAGAAGATTAGGTGGCTAGAGAAGCCCAGAGCCCCAGTGTTCTTAGGCCTACAAAAGCGCTTCCAAGGAAGGGTGCTGGCTAGCCACAGCTTTCAGTGCTGGCACTTTTCATCTCTGAGCAATTGCTCGACGTTTGCACTCTCTCACCTGAGCTCTCTTTAGACTGCGCGAGAGGATGAGCAGAAGATTAGGTGGCTAGAGAAGCCCAGAGCCCCACTGTTCTTAGGGCTACAAGAGCGTTTCCAAGGAAGGGTGCTGGCTAGCAACAGCTTTCAGTGCTGGCACTTTTCATCTCTGAGCAATTGCTCGACGTTTGCAATTTCTCAGCTCTTATCCACGAGACGGAGAGATAGTGACCGTGACGTTTGGTGGGTACAGAAGCACAAAGCCCCAGTGTTGCTGCGCCTGTGAAAGCACTTCCAAGGAAGGGTGCTGGCTAGCAACAGCTTTCAGTGCTGGCACTTTTCATCTCTGAGCAATTGCTGGACGTTTGCAATTTCTCACCTGAGCTCTCTTTAGACTGCGCGAGAGGATGAGCAGAAGATTAGGTGGCTAGAGAAGCCCAGAGCCCCAGTGTTCTTAGGCCTACAAAAGCGCTTCCAAGGAAGGGTGCTGGCTAGCAACAGCTTTCAGTGCTGGCACTTTTCATCTCTGAGCAATTCCTGGACGTCTGCAATTTCTCAGCTCGTGTCTACGAGATGGAGAGATAGTGACCGTGACGTTTGGTGGGTAGAGAAGCGCAAAGCCCCAGTGTTGCTGCGCCTGTGAAAGCACTTCCAAGGAAGGGTGCTGGCTAGCAACAGCTTTCAGTGCTGGTACTTTTCATCTCTGAGCAATTCCTCGACGTTTGCAATTTCTCACCTGAGCTCTCTTTAGACTGCGCGAGAGGATGAGCAGAAGATTAGGTGGCTAGAGAAGCCCAGAGCCCCAGTGTTCTTAGGCCTACAAAAGCGCTTCCAAGGAAGGGTGCTGGCTAGCAACAGCTTTCAGTGCCGGCACTTTTCATCTCTGAGCAGTTGCTGGACGTTTGCAATTTCTCAGCTCGTGTCTACGAGAAGGAAAGAGAATGACCGTGATGTTTGGTGGGTAGAGAAGCGCAAAGCCCCAGTGTTGCTGCGCCTGTGAAAGCACTTCCAAGGAAGTGTGCTGGCTAGCCACAGCTTTCAGTGCTGGCACTTTTCATCTCTGAGCAATTACTGGACGTTTGCAATTTCTCACCTGAGGTCTCTTTAGACTGCACGAGAGGATGAGCAGAAGATTAGGTGGCTAGAGAAGCCCAGAGCCCCAGTGTTCTTAGGCCTACAAAAGCGCTTCCAAGGAAGGGTGCTGGCTAGCAAGAGCTTTCAGTGCTGGCACTTTTCATCTCTGAGCAATTGCTCGATGTTTACAATTTCTCAGCTCGTGTCTACGAGAAGGAAAGAGAATGACCGTGACGTTTGGTGGCTAGAGAAGCGCAAAGCCCCAGTGTTGCTGTGCCTGTGAAAGCACTTCCAAGGAAGGGTGCTGGCTAGCAACAGCTTTCAGTGCTGGCACTTTTCATCTCTGAGCAATTGCTGGACGTTTGCAATTTCTCACCTGAGCTCTCTTTAGACTGCGCGAGAGGATGAGCAGAAGATTAGGTTGCTAGAGAAGCCCAGATCCCCAGTGTTCTTATGGCTACAAAAGCGCTTCCAAGGAAGGGTGCTGGCTAGCAACAGCTTTCAGTGCCGGCACTTTTCATCTCTGAGCAATTGCTGGACATTTGCAATTTCTCACCTGAGCTCTCTTTAGACTGCGCGAGAGGATGAGCAGAAGATTAGGTGGCTAGAGAAGCCCAGAGCCCCACTGTTCTTAGGGCTACAAAAGCGCTTCCAAGGAAGGGTGCTGGCTAGCAAGAGCTTTCAGTGCTGGCACTTTTCATCTCTGAGCAATTGCTCGATGTTTACAATTTCTCAGCTCGTGTCTACGAGAAGGAAAGAGAATGACCGTGATGTTTGGTGGGTAGAGAAGCGCAAAGCCCCAGTGTTGCTGCGCCTGTGAAAGCACTTCCAAGGAAGGGTGCTGGCTAGCAACAGCTTTCAGTGCTGGCACTTTTCATCTCTGAGCAATTGCTCGACGTTTGCAATTTCTCACCTGAGCTCCCTTTCGACTGCGCGAGAGGATGAGCAGAAGATTAGGTGGCTAGAGAAGCCCAGAGCCCTACTGTTCTTAGGGCTACAAGAGCGTTTCCAATGAAGGGTGCTGGCTAGCAACAGCTTTCAGTGCTGGCACTTTTCATCTCTGAGCAATTGCTCGATGTTTGCAATTTCTCAGCTCGTGTCTACGAGAAGGATAGAGTATGACCATGACGTTTGGTGGGTAGAGAAGCGCAAAGCCCCAGTGTTGCTGCGCCTGTGAAAGCACTTCCAAGGAAGGGTGCTGGCTAGCAACAGCTTTCAGTGCTGGCACTTTTCATCTCTGAGCAATTGCTCGATGTTTGCAATTTCTCAGCTCGTGTCTACGAGACGGAGAGATAGTGACCGTGACGTTTGGTGGGTAGAGAAGCGCAAAGCCCCAGTGTTACTGCGCCTGTGAAAGCACTTCCAAGGAAGGGTGCTGGCTAGCAACAGCTTTCAGTGCTGGCACTTTTCATCTCTGAGCAATTGCTGGATGTTTGCAATTTCTCACCTGAGGTCTCTTTCGACTGCGCGAGAGGATGAGCAGAAGATTAGGTGTCTAGAGAAGCCCAGAGCCCCAGTGTTCTTAGGCCTACAAAAGCGCTTCCAAGGAAGGGTGCTGGGTAGCAACAGCTTTCAGTACTGGCACTTTTCATCTCTGAGCAATTGCTGGACGTCTGCAATTTCTCAACTCGTGTATACGAGATGGAGAGATAGTGACCGTGACGTTTGGTGGGTAGAGAAGCGCAAAGCCCCACTGTTGCTGCGCCTGTGAAAGCGCTTCCAAGGAAGGGTGCTGGCTAGCAACAGCTTTCAGTGCTGGCACTTTTCATCTTTGAGCAATTGCTGGACGTTTGCAATTTCTCACCTGAGCTCTCTTTAGACTGCGCGAGAGGATGAGCAGAAGATTAGGTGGCTAGAGAAGGCCAGAGCCCCAGTGTTCTTAGGCCTACAAAAGCGCTTCCAAGGAAGGGTGCTGGCTAGCAAGAGCTTTCAGTGCTGGCACTTTTCATCTCTGAGCAATTGCTCGACGTTTACAATTTCTCAGCTCGTGTCTACGAGAAGGAAAGAGAATGACCGTGACGTTTGGTGGGTAGAGAAGCGCAAAGCCCCAGTGTTGCTGCGCATGTGAAAGCACTTCCAAGGAAGGGTGCTGGCTAGCAACAGCTTTCAGTGCTGGCACTTTTCATCTCTGAGCAATTGCTCGATGTTTACAATTTCTCAGCTCGTGTCTACGAGAAGGAAAGAGAATGACCGTGACGTTTGGTGGCTAGACAAGCGCGAAGCCCCAGTGTTGCTGCGCCTGTGAAAGCGCTTCCAAGGAAGGGTGCTGGCTAGCAACAGCTTTCAGTGCTGGCACTTTTCATCTCTGAGCAACTGCTCGACATTTGCAATTTCTCACCTGAGCTCTCTTTCGACTGCGCAAGAGGATGAGCAGAAGATTAGGTGGCTAGAGAAGCCCAGAGCCCCAGTCTTCTTAGGCCTACAAAAGCGCTTCCAAGGAAGGGTGCTGGCTAGCAACAGCTTTCAGTGCTGGCACTTTTCATCTCTGAGCAATTGCTGGACGTTTGCAATTTCTCACCTGAGCTCTCTTTCGACTGCGCGAGAGGATGAGCAGAAGATTAGGTGGCTAGAGAAGCCCAGAGCCCCACTGTTCTTAGGCCTACAAAAGCACTTCCAAGGAAGGGTGCTGGCTAGCAACAGCTTTCAGTGCTGGCACTTTTCATCTCTGAGCAATTGCTCGATGTTTACAATTTCTCAGCTCGTGTCTACGAGAAGGAAAGAGAATGACCGTGACGTTTGGTGGCTAGAGAAGTGCAAAGCCCCAGTGTTGCTGCGCCTGTGAAAGCGCTTCCAAGGAAGGCTGCTGGCTAGCAACAGCTTTCAGTGCTGGCACTTTTCATCTCTGAGCAATTGCTCGACGTTTGCAATTTCTCACCTGAGCTCTCTTTAGACTGCGCGAGAGGATGAGCAGAAGATTAGGTGGCTAGAGAAGCCCAGAGCCCCAGTGTTCTTAGGCCTACAAAAGCGCTTCCAAGGAAGGGTGCTGGCTAGCAACAGCTTTCAGTGCTGGCACTTTTCATCTCTGAGCAATTGCTCGATGTTTACAATTTCTCAGCTCGTGTCTACGAGAAGGAAAGAGAATGACCGTGACGTTTGGTGGCTAGAGAAGCGCAAAGCCCCAGTGTTCCTGCGCCTGTGAAAGCGCTTCCAAGGAAGGGTGCTGGCTAGCAACAGCTTTCAGTGCTGGCACTTTTCATCTCTGAGCAATTGCTCGATGTTTGCAATTTCTCACCTGAGCTCTCTTTCGACTGCGCGAGAGGATGAGCAGAAGATTAGGTGGCTAGAGAAGCCCAGAGCCCCACTGTTCTTAGGCCTACAAGAGCACTTCCAAGGAAGGGTGCTGGCTAGCAACTGCTTTCAGTGCTGGCACTTTTCATCTCTGAGCAATTGCTCGATGTTTGCAATTTCTCAGCTCTTATCTACGAGACGGAGTGATAGTGATCATGACGTTTGGTGGGTGCAGAAGCACAAAGCCCCAGTGTTGCTGCGCCTGTGAAAGCACTTCCAAGGAAGGGTGCTGGCTAGCAACAGCTTTCAGTGCTGGCACTTTTCATCTCTGAGCAAGTGCTGGACGTTTGCAATTTCTCACCTGAGCTCTCTTTAGACTGCGCGAGAGGATGAGCAGAAGATTAGGTGGCTAGACAAGCCCAGAGCCCCAGTGTTCTTAGGCCTACAAAAGCGCTTCCAAGGAAGGGTGCTGGCTAGCAACAGCTTTCAGTGCTGGCACTTTTCATCTCTGAGCAATTCCTGGACGTCTGCAATTTCTCAGCTCGTGTCTACGAGATGGAGAGATAGTGACCGTGACGTTTGGTGGGTAGAGAAGCGCAAAGCCCCAGTGTTGCTGTGCCTGTGAAAGCGCTTCCAAGGAAGGGTGCTGGCTAGCAACAGCTTTCAGTGCTGGCACTTTTCATCTCTGAGCAATTCCTCGACGTTTGCAATTTCTCACCTGAGCTCTCTTTAGACTGCGCGAGAGGATGAGCAGAAGATTAGGTGGCTAGAGAAGCCCAGAGCCCCAGTGTTCTTAGGCCTACAAAAGCGCTTCCAAGGAAGGGTGCTGGCTAGCAACAGCTTTCAGTGCCGGCACTTTTCATCTCTGAGCAGTTGCTGGACGTTTGCAATTTCTCAGCTCGTGTCTACGAGAAGGAAAGAGAATGACCGTGATGTTTGGTGGGTAGAGAAGCGCAAAGACACAGTGTTGCTGCGCCTGTGAAAGCACTTCCAAGGAAGTGTGCTGGCTAGCCACAGCTTTCAGTGCTGGCACTTTTCATCTCTGAGCAATTACTGGACGTTTGCAATTTCTCACCTGAGGTCTCTTTAGACTGCACGAGAGGATGAGCAGAAGATTAGGTGGCTAGAGAAGCCCAGAGCCCCAGTGTTCTTAGGCCTACAAAAGCGCTTCCAAGGAAGGGTGCTGGCTAGCAAGAGCTTTCAGTGCTGGCACTTTTCATCTCTGAGCAATTGCTCGATGTTTACAATTTCTCAGCTCGTGTCTACGAGAAGGAAAGAGAATGACCGTGACGTTTGGTGGCTAGAGAAGCGCAAAGCCCCAGTGTTGCTGTGCCTGTGAAAGCACTTCCAAGGAAGGGTGCTGGCTAGCAACAGCTTTCAGTGCTGGCACTTTTCATCTCTGAGCAATTGCTGGACATTTGCAATTTCTCACCTGAGCTCTCTTTAGACTGCGCGAGAGGATGAGCAGAAGATTAGGTGGCTAGAGAAGCCCAGAGCCCCAGTGTTCTTAGGCCTACAAAAGCGCTTCCAAGGAAGGGTGCTGGCTAGCAAGAGCTTTCAGTGCTGGCACTTTTCATCTCTGAGCAATTGCTCGATGTTTACAATTTCTCAGCTCGTGTCTACGAGAAGGAAAGAGAATGACCGTGATGTTTGGTGGGTAGAGAAGCGCAAAGCCCCAGTGTTGCTGCGCCTGTGAAAGCACTTCCAAGGAAGGGTGCTGGCTAGCAACAGCTTTCAGTGCTGGCACTTTTCATCTCTGAGCAATTGCTGGACGTTTGCAATTTCTCACCTGAGCTCCCTTTCGACTGCGCGAGAGGATGAGCAGAAGATTAGGTGGCTAGAGAAGCCCAGAGCCCTACTGTTCTTAGGGCTACAAGAGCGTTTCCAATGAAGGGTGCTGGCTAGCAACAGCTTTCAGTGCTGGCACTTTTCATCTCTGAGCAATTGCTCGATGTTTGCAATTTCTCAGCTCGTGTCTACGAGAAGGATAGAGTATGACCATGACGTTTGGTGGGTAGAGAAGCGCAAAGCCCCAGTGTTGCTGCGCCTGTGAAAGCACTTCCAAGGAAGGGTGCTGGCTAGCAACAGCTTTCAGTGCTGGCACTTTTCATCTCTGAGCAATTGCTCGATGTTTGCAATTTCTCAGCTCGTGTCTACGAGACGGAGAGATAGTGACCGTGACGTTTGGTGGGTAGAGAAGCGCAAAGCCCCAGTGTTGCTGCGCCTGTGAAAGCACTTCCAAGGAAGGGTGCTGGCTAGCAACAGCTTTCAGTGCTGGCACTTTTCATCTCTGAGCAATTGCTGGATGTTTGCAATTTCTCACCTGAGGTCTCTTTCGACTGCGCGAGAGGATGAGCAGAAGATTAGGTGTCTAGAGAAGCCCAGAGCCCCAGTGTTCTTAGGCCTACAAAAGCGCTTCCAAGGAAGGGTGCTGGCTAGCAACAGCTTTCAGTACTGGCACTTTTCATCTCTGAGCAATTGCTGGACGTCTGCAATTTCTCAACTCGTGTATACGAGATGGAGAGATAGTGACCGTGACGTTTGGTGGGTAGAGAAGCGCAAAGCCCCACTGTTGCTGCGCCTGTGAAAGCGCTTCCAAGGAAGGGTGCTGGCTAGCAACAGCTTTCAGTGCTGGCACTTTTCATCTCTGAGCAATTGCTGGACGTTTGCAATTTCTCACCTGAGCTCTCTTTCGACTGCGCGAGAGGATGAGCAGAAGATTAGGTGGCTAGAGAAGCCCAGAGCCCCAGTGTTCTTAGGCCTACAAAAGCGCTTCCAAGGAAGGGTGCTGGCTAGCAAGAGCTTTCAGTGCTGGCACTTTTCATCTCTGAGCAATTGCTCGACGTTTACAATTTCTCAGCTCGTGCCTACGAGAAGGAAAGAGAATGACCGTGACGTTTGGTGGGTAGAGAAGCGCAAAGCCCCAGTGTTGCTGCGCATGTGAAAGCACTTCCAAGGAAGGGTGCTGGCTAGCAACAGCTTTCAGTGCTGGCACTTTTCATCTCTGAGCAATTGCTCGATGTTTACAATTTCTCAGCTCGTGTCTACGAGAAGGAAAGAGAATGACCGTGACGTTTGGTGGCTAGACAAGCGCGAAGCCCCAGTGTTGCTGCGCCTGTGAAAGCGCTTCCAAGGAAGGGTGCTGGCTAGCAACAGCTTTCAGTGCTGGCACTTTTCATCTCTGAGCAACTGCTCGACATTTGCAATTTCTCACCTGAGCTCTCTTTCGACTGCGCAAGAGGATGAGCAGAAGATTAGGTGGCTAGAGAAGCCCAGAGCCCCAGTCTTCTTAGGCCTACAAAAGCGCTTCCAAGGAAGGGTGCTGGCTAGCAACAGCTTTCAGTGCTGGCACTTTTCATCTCTGAGCAATTGCTGGACGTTTGCAATTTCTCACCTGAGCTCTCTTTCGACTGCGCGAGAGGATGAGCAGAAGATTAGGTGGCTAGAGAAGCCCAGAGCCCCACTGTTCTTAGGCCTACAAGAGCATTTCCAAGGAAGGGTGCTGGCTAGCAACTGCTTTCAGTGCTGGCACTTTTCATCTCTGAGCAATTGCTCGATGTTTGCAATTTCTCAGCTCTTATATACGAGACGGAGTGATAGTGATCATGACGTTTGGTGGGTGCAGAAGCACAAAGCCCCAGTGTTGCTGCGCCTGTGAAAGCACTTCCAAGGAAGGGTGCTGGCTAGCAACAGCTTTCAGTGCTGGCACTTTTCATCTCTGAGCAATTGCTTGAGGTTTGCAATTTCTCAGCTCGTCTCTACGAGACGGAGAGATAGTGACCGTGATGTTTGGTGGGTAGAGAAGCGCAAAGCCCCAGTGTTGCTGCGCCTGTGAAAGGGCTTCCAAGGAAGGGTGCTGGCTAGCAAGAGCTTTCAGTGCTGGCACTTTTCATCTCTGAGCAATTGCTGGACGTTTGCAATTTCTCACCTGAGCTCTCTTTAGAGTGCGCGAGAGGATGAGCAGAACATTAGGTGGCTAGAGAAGCCCAGAGCCCCAGTGTTCTTAGGGCTACAAAAGCGCTTCCAATGAAGGGTGCTGGCTAGCAACAGCTTTCAGTGCTGGCACTTTTCATCTCTGAGCAATTGCTCGACGTTTGCAATTTCTCAGCTCGTGTCTACGAGACGGAGAGATAGTGACCGTGACGTTTGGTGGGTAGAGAAGCGCAAAGCCCCAGTGTTGCTGCGCCTGTGAAAGCACTTCCAAGGAAGGGTGCTGGCTAGCAACAGCTTTCAGTGCTGGCACTTTTCATCTCTGAGCAATTGCTCGATGTTTGCAATTTCTCAGCTCATATATACGAGATGGAGAGATAGTGACCGTGATGTTTGGTGGGTAGAGAAGCGCAAAGCCCCAGTGTTGCTGCGCCTGTGAAAGCGCTTCCAAGGAAGGGTGCTGGCTAGCAACAGCTTTCAGTGCTGGCACTTTTCATCTCTGAGCAATTGCTCGTCGTTTGTAATTTCTCAGCTCATTTCTACGAGACGGAGAGATAATGACCGTGATGTTTGGTGGGTAGAGAAGCGCAAAGCCCCAGTGTTGCTGCACCTGTGAAAGCACTTCCAAGGAAGGGTGCTGGCTAGCAACAGCTTTCAGTGCTGGCACTTTTCATCTCTGAGCAATTGCTCGACGTTTGCAATTTCTCAACTCGTGTCTACGAGACGGAGAGATAATGACCGTGATGTTTGGTGGGTAGAGAAGCGCAAAGCCCCAGTGTTGCTGCGCCTGTGAAAGCGCTTCCAAGGAAGGGTGCTGGCTAGCAACAGCTTTCAGTGCTGGCACTTTTCATCTCTGAGCAATTGCTGGACGTTTGCAATTTCTCACCTGATCTCACTTTAGACTGCGCGAGAGGATGAGCAGAAGATTAGGTTGCTAGAGAAGCCCAGATCCCCAGTGTTCTTATGGCTACAAAAGCGCTTCCAAGGAAGGGTGCTGGCTAGCAACAGCTTTCAGTGCCGGCACTTTTCATCTCTGAGCAATTGCTGGACATTTGCAATTTCTCACCTGAGCTCTCTTTAGACTGCGCGAGAGGATGAGCAGAAGATTAGGTGGCTAGAGAAGCCCAGAGCCCCAGTGTTCTTAGGCCTACAAAAGCGCTTCCAAGGAAGGGTGCTGGCTAGCAAGAGCTTTCAGTGCTGGCACTTTTCCTCTCTGAGCAATTGCTCGACGTTTGCAATTTCTCAGCTCGTGTCTACGAGATGGAGAGATAGTGACCATGACGTTTGGTGGGTAGAGAAGCGCAAAGCCCCAGTGTTGCTGCGCCTGTGAAAGCACTTCCAAGGAAGGGTGCTGGCTAGCAACAGCTTTCAGTGCTGGCACTTTTCATCTTTGAGCAATTGCTGGACGTTTGCAATTTCTCACCTGAGCTCCCTATCGACTGCGCGAGAGGATGAGCAGAAGATTAGGTGGCTAGAGAAGCCCAGAGCCCTACTGTTCTTAGGGCTACAAGAGCGTTTCCAATGAAGGGTGCTGGCTAGCAACAGCTTTCAGTGCTGGCACTTTTCATCTCTGAGCAATTGCTCGATGTTTACAATTTCTCAGCTCGTGTCTACGAGAAGGATAGAGTATGACCGTGACGTTTGGTGGGTAGAGAAGCGCAAAGCCCCAGTGTTGCTGCGCCTGTGAAAGCACTTCCAAGGAAGGGTGCTGGCTAGCAACAGCTTTCAGTGCTGGCACTTTTCATCTCTGAGCAATTGCTCGATGTTTGCAATTTCTCAGCTCGTGTCTACGAGACGGAGAGATAGTGACCGTGACGTTTGGTGGGTAGAGAAGCGCAAAGCCCCAGTGTTGCTGCGCCTGTGAAAGCACTTCCAAGGAAGGGTGCTGGCTAGCAACAGCTTTCAGTGCTGGCACTTTTCATCTCTGAGCAATTGCTGGACGTTTGCAATTTCTCACCTGAGGTCTCTTTCGACTGCGCGAGAGGATGAGCAGAAGATTAGGTGTCTAGAGAAGCCCAGAGCCCCACTGTTCTTAGGCCTACAAAAGCGCTTCCAAGGAAGGGTGCTGGCTAGCAACAGCTTTCAGTACTGGCACTTTTCATCTCTGAGCAATTGCTGGACGTCTGCAATTTCTCAACTCGTGTATACGAGATGGAGAGATAGTGACCGTGACGTTTGGTGGGTAGAGAAGCGCAAAGCCCCACTGTTGCTGCGCCTGTGAAAGCGCTTCCAAGGAAGGGTGCTGGCTAGCAACAGCTTTCAGTGCTGGCACTTTTCATCTCTGAGCAATTGCTCGACGTTTGCAATTTCTCACCTGAGCTCTCTTTAGAGTGCGCGAGAGGATGAGCAGAAGATTAGGTGGCTAGAGAAGGCCAGAGCCCCAGTGTTCTTAGGCCTACAAAAGCGCTTCCAAGGAAGGGTGCTGGCTAGCAAGAGCTTTCAGTGCTGGCACTTTTCATCTCTGAGCAATTGCTCGACGTTTACAATTTCTCAGCTCGTGTCTACGAGAAGGAAAGAGAATGACCGTGACGTTTGGTGGCTAGAGAAGTGCAAAGCCCCAGTGTTGCTGCGCCTGTGAAAGCGCTTCCAAGGAAGGGTGCTGGCTAGCAACAGCTTTCAGTGCTGGCACTTTTCATCTCTGAGCAATTGCTCGACGTTTGCAATTTCTCACCTGAGCTCTCTTTAGACTGCGCGAGAGGATGAGCAGAAGATTAGGTGGCTAGAGAAGCCCAGAGCCTCAGTGTTCTTAGGCCTACAAAAGCGCTTCCAAGGAAGGGTGCTGGCTAGCAACAGCTTTCAGTGCTGGCACTTTTCATCTCTGAGCAATTGCTCGATGTTTGCAATTTCTCACCTGATCTCTCTTTCGACTGCGCGAGAGGATGAGCAGAAGATTAGGTGGCTAGAGAAGCCCAGAGCCCCAGTGTTCTTAGGCCTACAAAAGCGCTTCCAAGGAAGGGTGCTGGCTAGCAACAGCTTTCAGTGCTGGCACTTTTCATCTCTGAGCAATTGCTCGACGTTTGCAATTTCTCACCTGAGCTCTCTTTAGAGTGCGCGAGAGGATGAGCAGAAGAGTAGGTGGCTAGAGAAGGCCAGAGCCCCAGTGTTCTTAGGGCTACAAAAGCGCTTCCAAGGAAGGGTGCTGGCTAGCAACAGCTTTCAGTGCTGGCACTTTTCATCTCTGAGCAATTGCTCGACGTTTGCAATTTCTCAGCTCGTGTCTACGAGACGGAGAGATAGTGACCGTGACGTTTGGTGGGTAGAGAAGCGCAAAGCCCCAGTGTTGCTGCGCCTGTGAAAGCGCTACCAAGGAAGGGTGCTGGCTAGCAACAGCTTTCAGTGCTGGCACTTTTCATCTCTGAGCAATTGCTCGATGTTTGCAATTTCTCAGCTCGTGTCTACGAGACGGAGAGATAGTGACCGTGACGTTTGGTGGGTAGAGAAGCGCAAAGCCCCAGTGTTGCTGCGCCTGTGAAAGCACTTCCAAGGAAGGGTGCTGGCTAGCAACAGCTTTCAGTGCTGGCACTTTTCATCTCTGAGCAATTGCTGGATGTTTGCAATTTCTCAACTGAGGTCTCTTTCGACTGCGCGAGAGAATGAGCAGAAGATTAGGTGTCTAGAGAAGCCCAGAGCCCCAGTGTTCTTAGGCCTACAAAAGCGCTTCCAAGGAAGGGTGCTGGCTAGCAACAGCTTTCAGTACTGGCACTTTTCATCTCTGAGCAATTGCTGGACGTCTGCAATTTCTCAACTCGTGTATACGAGATGGAGAGATAGTGACCGTGACGTTTGGTGGGTAGAGAAGCGCAAAGCCCCAGTGTTGCTGCGCCTGTGAAAGCGCTTCCAAGGAAGGGTGCTGGCTAGCAACAGCTTTCAGTGCTGGCACTTTTCATCTCTGAGCAATTGCTGGACGTTTGCAATTTCTCACCTGAGCTCTCTTTAGACTGCGCGAGAGGATGAGCAGAAGATTAGGTGGCTAGAGAAGGCCAGAGCCCCAGTGTTCTTAGGCCTACAAAAGCGCTTCCAAGGAAGGGTGCTGGCTAGCAAGAGCTTTCAGTGCTGGCACTTTTCATCTCTGAGCAATTGCTCGACGTTTACAATTTCTCAGCTCGTGCCTACGAGAAGGAAAGAGAATGACCGTGACGTTTGGTGGGTAGAGAAGCGCAAAGCCCCAGTGTTGCTGCGCATGTGAAAGCACTTCCAAGGAAGGGTGCTGGCTAGCAACAGCTTTCAGTGCTGGCACTTTTCATCTCTGAGCAATTGCTCGATGTTTACAATTTCTCAGCTCGTGTCTACGAGAAGGAAAGAGAATGACCGTGACGTTTGGTGGCTAGACAAGCGCGAAGCCCCAGTGTTGCTGCGCCTGTGAAAGCGCTTCCAAGGAAGGGTGCTGGCTAGCAACAGCTTTCAGTGCTGGCACTTTTCATCTCTGAGCAACTGCTCGACATTTGCAATTTCTCACCTGAGCTCTCTTTCGACTGCGCAAGAGGATGAGCAGAAGATTAGGTGGCTAGAGAAGCCCAGAGCCCCAGTCTTCTTAGGCCTACAAAAGCGCTTCCAAGGAAGGGTGCTGGCTAGCAACAGCTTTCAGTGCTGGCACTTTTCATCTCTGAGCAATTGCTGGACGTTTGCAATTTCTCACCTGAGCTCTCTTTCGACTGCGCGAGAGGATGAGCAGAAGATTAGGTGGCTAGAGAAGCCCAGAGCCCCACTGTTCTTAGGCCTACAAGAGCATTTCCAAGGAAGGGTGCTGGCTAGCAACTGCTTTCAGTGCTGGCACTTTTCATCTCTGAGCAATTGCTCGATGTTTGCAATTTCTCAGCTCTTATATACGAGACGGAGTGATAGTGATCATGACGTTTGGTGGGTGCAGAAGCACAAAGCCCCAGTGTTGCTGCGCCTGTGAAAGCACTTCCAAGGAAGGGTGCTGGCTAGCAACAGCTTTCAGTGCTGGCACTTTTCATCTCTGAGCAATTGCTTGAGGTTTGCAATTTCTCAGCTCGTGTCTACGAGACGGAGAGATAGTGAGCGTGATGTTTGGTGGGTAGAGAAGCGCAAAGCCCCAGTGTTGCTGCGCCTGTGAAAGGGCTTCCAAGGAAGGGTGCTGGCTAGCAAGAGCTTTCAGTGCTGGCACTTTTCATCTCTGAGCAATTGCTCGACGTTTGCAATTTCTCACCTGAGCTCTCTTTAGACTGCGCGAGAGGATGAGCAGAAGATTAGGTGGCTAGAGAAGCCCAGAGCCCCAGTGTTCTTAGGGCTACAAAAGCGCTTCCAATGAAGGGTGCTGGCTAGCAACAGCTTTCAGTGCTGGCACTTTTCATCTCTGAGCAATTGCTCGACGTTTGCAATTTCTCAGCTCGTGTCTACGAGACGGAGAGATAGTGACCGTGACGTTTGGTGGGTAGAGAAGCGCAAAGCCCCAGTGTTGCTGCGCCTGTGAAAGCACTTCCAAGGAAGGGTGCTGGCTAGCAACAGCTTTCAGTGCTGGCACTTTTCATCTCTGAGCAATTGCTCGATGTTTGCAATTTCTCAGCTCATATCTACGAGATGGAGAGATAGTGACCGTGATGTTTGGTGGGTAGAGAAGCGCAAAGCCCCAGTGTTGCTGCGCCTGTGAAAGCGCTTCCAAGGAAGGGTGCTGGCTAGCAACAGCTTTCAGTGCTGGCACTTTTCATCTCTGAGCAATTGCTCGTCGTTTGTAATTTCTCAGCTCATTTCTACGAGACGGAGAGATAATGACCGTGATGTTTGGTGGGTAGAGAAGCGCAAAGCCCCAGTGTTGCTGCACCTGTGAAAGCACTTCCAAGGAAGGGTGCTGGCTAGCAACAGCTTTCAGTGCTGGCACTTTTCATCTCTGAGCAATTGCTCGACGTTTGCAATTTCTCAACTCGTGTCTACGAGACGGAGAGATAATGACCGTGATGTTTGGTGGGTAGAGAAGCGCAAAGCCCCAGTGTTGCTGCGCCTGTGAAAGCGCTTCCAAGGAAGGGTGCTGGCTAGCAACAGCTTTCAGTGCTGGCACTTTTCATCTCTGAGCAATTGCTGGACGTTTGCAATTTCTCACCTGATCTCACTTTAGACTGCGCGAGAGGATGAGCAGAAGATTAGGTTGCTAGAGAAGCCCAGATCCCCAGTGTTCTTATGGCTACAAAAGCGCTTCCAAGGAAGGGTGCTGGCTAGCAACAGCTTTCAGTGCCGGCACTTTTCATCTCTGAGCAATTGCTGGACATTTGCAATTTCTCACCTGAGCTCTCTTTAGACTGCGCGAGAGGATGAGCAGAAGATTAGGTGGCTAGAGAAGCCCAGAGCCCCAGTGTTCTTAGGCCTACAAAAGCGCTTCCAAGGAAGGGTGCTGGCTAGCAAGAGCTTTCAGTGCTGGCACTTTTCCTCTCTGAGCAATTGCTCGACGTTTGCAATTTCTCAGCTCGTGTCTACGAGATGGAGAGATAGTGACCATGACGTTTGGTGGGTAGAGAAGCGCAAAGCCCCAGTGTTGCTGCGCCTGTGAAAGCACTTCCAAGGAAGGGTGCTGGCTAGCAACAGCTTTCAGTGCTGGCACTTTTCATCTTTGAGCAATTGCTGGACGTTTGCAATTTCTCACCTGAGCTCCCTATCGACTGCGCGAGAGGATGAGCAGAAGATTAGGTGGCTAGAGAAGCCCAGAGCCCTACTGTTCTTAGGGCTACAAGAGCGTTTCCAATGAAGGGTGCTGGCTAGCAACAGCTTTCAGTGCTGGCACTTTTCATCTCTGAGCAATTGCTCGATGTTTACAATTTCTCAGCTCGTGTCTACGAGAAGGATAGAGTATGACCGTGACGTTTGGTGGGTAGAGAAGCGCAAAGCCCCAGTGTTGCTGCGCCTGTGAAAGCACTTCCAAGGAAGGGTGCTGGCTAGCAACAGCTTTCAGTGCTGGCACTTTTCATCTCTGAGCAATTGCTCGATGTTTGCAATTTCTCAGCTCGTGTCTACGAGACGGAGAGATAGTGACCGTGACGTTTGGTGGGTAGAGAAGCGCAAAGCCCCAGTGTTGCTGCGCCTGTGAAAGCACTTCCAAGGAAGGGTGCTGGCTAGCAACAGCTTTCAGTGCTGGCACTTTTCATCTCTGAGCAATTGCTGGACGTTTGCAATTTCTCACCTGAGGTCTCTTTCGACTGCGCGAGAGGATGAGCAGAAGATTAGGTGTCTAGAGAAGCCCAGAGCCCCACTGTTCTTAGGCCTACAAAAGCGCTTCCAAGGAAGGGTGCTGGCTAGCAACAGCTTTCAGTACTGGCACTTTTCATCTCTGAGCAATTGCTGGACGTCTGCAATTTCTCAACTCGTGTATACGAGATGGAGAGATAGTGACCGTGACGTTTGGTGGGTAGAGAAGCGCAAAGCCCCACTGTTGCTGCGCCTGTGAAAGCGCTTCCAAGGAAGGGTGCTGGCTAGCAACAGCTTTCAGTGCTGGCACTTTTCATCTCTGAGCAATTGCTCGACGTTTGCAATTTCTCACCTGAGCTCTCTTTAGAGTGCGCGAGAGGATGAGCAGAAGATTAGGTGGCTAGAGAAGGCCAGAGCCCCAGTGTTCTTAGGCCTACAAAAGCGCTTCCAAGGAAGGGTGCTGGCTAGCAAGAGCTTTCAGTGCTGGCACTTTTCATCTCTGAGCAATTGCTCGACGTTTACAATTTCTCAGCTCGTGTCTACGAGAAGGAAAGAGAATGACCGTGACGTTTGGTGGCTAGAGAAGTGCAAAGCCCCAGTGTTGCTGCGCCTGTGAAAGCGCTTCCAAGGAAGGGTGCTGGCTAGCAACAGCTTTCAGTGCTGGCACTTTTCATCTCTGAGCAATTGCTCGACGTTTGCAATTTCTCACCTGAGCTCTCTTTAGACTGCGCGAGAGGATGAGCAGAAGATTAGGTGGCTAGAGAAGCCCAGAGCCTCAGTGTTCTTAGGCCTACAAAAGCGCTTCCAAGGAAGGGTGCTGGCTAGCAACAGCTTTCAGTGCTGGCACTTTTCATCTCTGAGCAATTGCTCGATGTTTGCAATTTCTCACCTGATCTCTCTTTCGACTGCGCGAGAGGATGAGCAGAAGATTAGGTGGCTAGAGAAGCCCAGAGCCCCAGTGTTCTTAGGCCTACAAAAGCGCTTCCAAGGAAGGGTGCTGGCTAGCAACAGCTTTCAGTGCTGGCACTTTTCATCTCTGAGCAATTGCTCGACGTTTGCAATTTCTCACCTGAGCTCTCTTTAGAGTGCGCGAGAGGATGAGCAGAAGAGTAGGTGGCTAGAGAAGGCCAGAGCCCCAGTGTTCTTAGGGCTACAAAAGCGCTTCCAAGGAAGGGTGCTGGCTAGCAACAGCTTTCAGTGCTGGCACTTTTCATCTCTGAGCAATTGCTCGACGTTTGCAATTTCTCAGCTCGTGTCTACGAGACGGAGAGATAGTGACCGTGACGTTTGGTGGGTAGAGAAGCGCAAAGCCCCAGTGTTGCTGCGCCTGTGAAAGCGCTACCAAGGAAGGGTGCTGGCTAGCAACAGCTTTCAGTGCTGGCACTTTTCATCTCTGAGCAATTGCTCGATGTTTGCAATTTCTCAGCTCGTGTCTACGAGACGGAGAGATAGTGACCGTGACGTTTGGTGGGTAGAGAAGCGCAAAGCCCCAGTGTTGCTGCGCCTGTGAAAGCACTTCCAAGGAAGGGTGCTGGCTAGCAACAGCTTTCAGTGCTGGCACTTTTCATCTCTGAGCAATTGCTGGATGTTTGCAATTTCTCAACTGAGGTCTCTTTCGACTGCGCGAGAGAATGAGCAGAAGATTAGGTGTCTAGAGAAGCCCAGAGCCCCAGTGTTCTTAGGCCTACAAAAGCGCTTCCAAGGAAGGGTGCTGGCTAGCAACAGCTTTCAGTACTGGCACTTTTCATCTCTGAGCAATTGCTGGACGTCTGCAATTTCTCAACTCGTGTATACGAGATGGAGAGATAGTGACCGTGACGTTTGGTGGGTAGAGAAGCGCAAAGCCCCACTGTTGCTGCGCCTGTGAAAGCGCTTCCAAGGAAGGGTGCTGGCTAGCAA
The DNA here is from genome assembly GCA_037962945.1 of Sarcoramphus papa. NCBI lineage: Eukaryota > Metazoa > Chordata > Aves > Accipitriformes > Cathartidae > Sarcoramphus > Sarcoramphus papa. The sequence continues at coordinate 99,229,682 of CM075586.1, forward strand.
CAGCTTTCAGTGCTGGCACTTTTCATCTCTGAGCAATTGCTGGACGTTTGCAATTTCTCACCTGAGCTCTCTTTAGACTGCGCGAGAGGATGAGCAGAAGATTAGGTGGCTAGAGAAGGCCAGAGCCCCAGTGTTCTTAGGCCTACAAAAGCGCTTCCAAGGAAGGGTGCTGGCTAGCAAGAGCTTTCAGTGCTGGCACTTTTCATCTCTGAGCAATTGCTCGACGTTTACAATTTCTCAGCTCGTGCCTACGAGAAGGAAAGAGAATGACCGTGACGTTTGGTGGGTAGAGAAGCGCAAAGCCCCAGTGTTGCTGCGCATGTGAAAGCACTTCCAAGGAAGGGTGCTGGCTAGCAACAGCTTTCAGTGCTGGCACTTTTCATCTCTGAGCAATTGCTCGATGTTTACAATTTCTCAGCTCGTGTCTACGAGAAGGAAAGAGAATGACCGTGACGTTTGGTGGCTAGACAAGCGCGAAGCCCCAGTGTTGCTGCGCCTGTGAAAGCGCTTCCAAGGAAGGCTGCTGGCTAGCAACAGCTTTCAGTGCTGGCACTTTTCATCTCTGAGCAACTGCTCGACATTTGCAATTTCTCACCTGAGCTCTCTTTCGACTGCGCAAGAGGATGAGCAGAAGATTAGGTGGCTAGAGAAGCCCAGAGCCCCAGTGTTCTTAGGCCTACAAAAGCGCTTCCAAGGAAGGGTGCTGGCTAGCAACAGCTTTCAGTGCTGGCACTTTTCATCTCTGAGCAATTGCTGGACGTTTGCAATTTCTCACCTGAGCTCTCTTTCGACTGCGCGAGAGGATGAGCAGAAGATTAGGTGGCTAGAGAAGCCCAGAGCCCCACTGTTCTTAGGCCTACAAGAGCATTTCCAAGGAAGGGTGCTGGCTAGCAACTGCTTTCAGTGCTGGCACTTTTCATCTCTGAGCAATTGCTCGATGTTTGCAATTTCTCAGCTCTTATATACGAGACGGAGTGATAGTGATCATGACGTTTGGTGGGTGCAGAAGCACAAAGCCCCAGTGTTGCTGCGCCTGTGAAAGCACTTCCAAGGAAGGGTGCTGGCTAGCAACAGCTTTCAGTGCTGGCACTTTTCATCTCTGAGCAATTGCTTGAGGTTTGCAATTTCTCAGCTCGTGTCTACGAGACGGAGAGATAGTGAGCGTGATGTTTGGTGGGTAGAGAAGCGCAAAGCCCCAGTGTTGCTGCGCCTGTGAAAGGGCTTCCAAGGAAGGGTGCTGGCTAGCAAGAGCTTTCAGTGCTGGCACTTTTCATCTCTGAGCAATTGCTCGACGTTTGCAATTTCTCACCTGAGCTCTCTTTAGAGTGCGCGAGAGGATGAGCAGAAGATTAGGTGGCTAGAGAAGCCCAGAGCCCCAGTGTTCTTAGGGCTACAAAAGCGCTTCCAATGAAGGGTGCTGGCTAGCAACAGCTTTCAGTGCTGGCACTTTTCATCTCTGAGCAATTGCTCGACGTTTGCAATTTCTCAGCTCGTGTCTACGAGACGGAGAGATAGTGACCGTGACGTTTGGTGGGTAGAGAAGCGCAAAGCCCCAGTGTTGCTGCGCCTGTGAAAGCACTTCCAAGGAAGGGTGCTGGCTAGCAACAGCTTTCAGTGCTGGCACTTTTCATCTCTGAGCAATTGCTCGATGTTTGCAATTTCTCAGCTCATATCTACGAGATGGAGAGATAGTGACCGTGATGTTTGGTGGGTAGAGAAGCGCAAAGCCCCAGTGTTGCTGCGCCTGTGAAAGCGCTTCCAAGGAAGGGTGCTGGCTAGCAACAGCTTTCAGTGCTGGCACTTTTCATCTCTGAGCAATTGCTCGTCGTTTGTAATTTCTCAGCTCATTTCTACGAGACGGAGAGATAATGACCGTGATGTTTGGTGGGTAGAGAAGCGCAAAGCCCCAGTGTTGCTGCACCTGTGAAAGCACTTCCAAGGAAGGGTGCTGGCTAGCAACAGCTTTCAGTGCTGGCACTTTTCATCTCTGAGCAATTGCTCGACGTTTGCAATTTCTCAACTCGTGTCTACGAGACGGAGAGATAATGACCGTGATGTTTGGTGGGTAGAGAAGCGCAAAGCCCCAGTGTTGCTGCGCCTGTGAAAGCGCTTCCAAGGAAGGGTGCTGGCTAGCAACAGCTTTCAGTGCTGGCACTTTTCATCTCTGAGCAATTGCTGGACGTTTGCAATTTCTCACCTGATCTCACTTTAGACTGCGCGAGAGGATGAGCAGAAGATTAGGTTGCTAGAGAAGCCCAGATCCCCAGTGTTCTTATGGCTACAAAAGCGCTTCCAAGGAAGGGTGCTGGCTAGCAACAGCTTTCAGTGCCGGCACTTTTCATCTCTGAGCAATTGCTGGACATTTGCAATTTCTCACCTGAGCTCTCTTTAGACTGCGCGAGAGGATGAGCAGAAGATTAGGTGGCTAGAGAAGCCCAGAGCCCCAGTGTTCTTAGGCCTACAAAAGCGCTTCCAAGGAAGGGTGCTGGCTAGCAAGAGCTTTCAGTGCTGGCACTTTTCCTCTCTGAGCAATTGCTCGACGTTTGCAATTTCTCAGCTCGTGTCTACGAGATGGAGAGATAGTGACCATGACGTTTGGTGGGTAGAGAAGCGCAAAGCCCCAGTGTTGCTGCGCCTGTGAAAGCACTTCCAAGGAAGGGTGCTGGCTAGCAACAGCTTTCAGTGCTGGCACTTTTCATCTTTGAGCAATTGCTGGACGTTTGCAATTTCTCACCTGAGCTCCCTATCGACTGCGCGAGAGGATGAGCAGAAGATTAGGTGGCTAGAGAAGCCCAGAGCCCTACTGTTCTTAGGGCTACAAGAGCGTTTCCAATGAAGGGTGCTGGCTAGCAACAGCTTTCAGTGCTGCCACTTTTCATCTCTGAGCAATTGCTCGATGTTTACAATTTCTCAGCTCGTGTCTACGAGAAGGATAGAGTATGACCGTGACGTTTGGTGGGTAGAGAAGCGCAAAGCCCCAGTGTTGCTGCGCCTGTGAAAGCACTTCCAAGGAAGGGTGCTGGCTAGCAACAGCTTTCAGTGCTGGCACTTTTCATCTCTGAGCAATTGCTCGATGTTTGCAATTTCTCAGCTCGTGTCTACGAGACGGAGAGATAGTGACCGTGACGTTTGGTGGGTAGAGAAGCGCAAAGCCCCAGTGTTGCTGCGCCTGTGAAAGCACTTCCAAGGAAGGGTGCTGGCTAGCAACAGCTTTCAGTGCTGGCACTTTTCATCTCTGAGCAATTGCTGGACGTTTGCAATTTCTCACCTGAGGTCTCTTTCGACTGCGCGAGAGGATGAGCAGAAGATTAGGTGTCTAGAGAAGCCCAGAGCCCCACTGTTCTTAGGCCTACAAAAGCGCTTCCAAGGAAGGGTGCTGGCTAGCAACAGCTTTCAGTACTGGCACTTTTCATCTCTGAGCAATTGCTGGACGTCTGCAATTTCTCAACTCGTGTATACGAGATGGAGAGATAGTGACCGTGACGTTTGGTGGGTAGAGAAGCGCAAAGCCCCACTGTTGCTGCGCCTGTGAAAGCGCTTCCAAGGAAGGGTGCTGGCTAGCAACAGCTTTCAGTGCTGGCACTTTTCATCTCTGAGCAATTGCTCGACGTTTGCAATTTCTCACCTGAGCTCTCTTTAGACTGCGCGAGAGGATGAGCAGAAGATTAGGTGGCTAGAGAAGGCCAGAGCCCCAGTGTTCTTAGGCCTACAAAAGCGCTTCCAAGGAAGGGTGCTGGCTAGCAAGAGCTTTCAGTGCTGGCACTTTTCATCTCTGAGCAATTGCTCAACGTTTGCAATTTCTCAGCTCGTGTCTACGAGAAGGAAAGAGAATGACCGTGACGTTTGGTGGCTAGAGAAGTGCAAAGCCCCAGTGTTGCTGCGCCTGTGAAAGCGCTTCCAAGGAAGGGTGCTGGCTAGCAACAGCTTTCAGTGCTGGCACTTTTCATCTCTGAGCAATTGCTCGACGTTTGCAATTTCTCACCTGAGCTCTCTTTAGACTGCGCGAGAGGATGAGCAGAAGATTAGGTGGCTAGAGAAGCCCAGAGCCTCAGTGTTCTTAGGCCTACAAAAGCGCTTCCAAGGAAGGGTGCTGGCTAGCAACAGCTTTCAGTGCTGGCACTTTTCATCTCTGAGCAATTGCTCGATGTTTGCAATTTCTCACCTGATCTCTCTTTCGACTGCGCGAGAGGATGAGCAGAAGATTAGGTGGCTAGAGAAGCCCAGAGCCCCACTGTTCTTAGGGCTACAAAAGCGCTTCCAAGGAAGGGTGCTGGCTAGCAACAGCTTTCAGTGCTGGCACTTTTCATCTCTGAGCAATTGCTCGACGTTTGCAATTTCTCACCTGAGCTCTCTTTAGAGTGCGCGAGAGGATGAGCAGAAGAGTAGGTGGCTAGAGAAGGCCAGAGCCCCAGTGTTCTTAGGGCTACAAAAGTGCTTCCAAGGAAGGGTGCTGGCTAGCAACAGCTTTCAGTGCTGGCACTTTTCATCTCTGAGCAATTGCTCGACGTTTGCAATTTCTCAGCTCGTGTCTACGAGACGGAGAGATAGTGACCGTGACGTTTGGTGGGTAGAGAAGCGCAAAGCCCCAGTGTTGCTGCGCCTGTGAAAGCGCTACCAAGGAAGGGTGCTGGCTAGCAACAGCTTTCAGTGCTGGCACTTTTCATCTCTGAGCAATTGCTCGATGTTTGCAATTTCTCAGCTCATATCTACGAGATGGAGAGATAGTGACCGTGATGTTTTGTGGGTAGAGAAGCGCAAAGCCCCAGTGTTGCTGCGCCTGTGAAAGCACTTCCAAGGAAGGGTGCTGGCTAGCAACAGCTTTCAGTGCTGGCACTTTTCATCTCTGAGCAATTGCTCGTCGTTTGTAATTTCTCAGCTCATTTCTACGAGACGGAGAGATAATGACCGTGATGTTTGGTGGGTAGAGAAGCGCAAAGCCCCAGTGTTGCTGCACCTGTGAAAGCACTTCCAAGGAAGGGTGCTGGCTAGCAACAGCTTTCAGTGCTGGCACTTTTCATCTCTGAGCAATTGCTCGACGTTTGCAATTTCTCAACTCGTGTCTACGAGACGGAGAGATAATGACCGTGATGTTTGGTGGCTAGAGAAGCGCAAAGCCCCAGTGTTGCTGCGCCTGTGAAAGCGCTTCCAAGGAAGGGTGCTGGCTAGCAACAGCTTTCAGTGCTGGCACTTTTCATCTCTGAGCAATTGCTCGACGTTTGCAATCTCTCACCTGAGCTCTCTTTCGACTGCGCGAGAGGATGAGCAGAAGATTAGGTGGCTAGAGAAGCCCAGAGCCCCAGTGTTCTTAGGGCTGCAAGAGCGCTTCCAAGGAAGGGTGCTGGCTAGCAACAGCTTTCAGTGCTGGCACTTTTCATCTCTGAGCAATTGCTCGACGTTTGCAATTTCTCAGCTCTTATCTACGAGATGGAGAGATAGTGACCGTGACGTTTGGTGGGTAGAGAAGCGCAAAGCCCCAGTGTTGCTGCGCCTGTGAAAGCGCTTCCAAGGAAGGGTGCTGGCTAGCAACAGCTTTCAGTGCTGGCACTTTTCATCTCTGAGCAATTGCTCGACGTTTGCAATCTCTCACCTGAGCTCTCTTTAGACTGCACGAGAGGATGAGCAGAAGATTAGGTGGCTAGAGAAGTCCAGAGCCCCACTGTTCTTAGGGCTACAAGAGCGTTTCCAAGGAAGGGTGCTGGCTAGCAACAGCTTTCAGTGCTAGCACTATTCATCTCTGAGCAATTGCTCGATGTTTGCAATTTCTCAGCTCTTATCTACGAGACGGAGAGACAGTGACCGTGACGTTTGGTGGCTAGAGAAGCGCAAAGCCCCAGTGTTGCTGCGCCTGTGAAAGCGCTTCCAAGGAAGGGTGCTGGCTAGCAACAGCTTTCAGTGCTGGCACTTTTCATCTTTGAGCAATTGCTGGACGTTTGCAATTTCTCACCTGAGCTCCCTATCGACTCTGCGAGAGGATGAGCAGAAGATTAGGTGGCTAGAGAAGCCCAGAGCCCTACTGTTCTTAGGGCTACAAGAGCGTTTCCAATGAAGGGTGCTGGCTAGCAACAGCTTTCAGTGCTGGCACTTTTCATCTCTGAGCAATTGCTCGATGTTTACAATTTCTCAGCTCGTGTCTACGAGAAGGATAGAGTATGACCGTGACGTTTGGTGGGTAGAGAAGCGCAAAGCCCCAGTGTTGCTGCGCCTGTGAAAGCACTTCCAAGGAAGGGTGCTGGCTAGCAAGAGCTTTCAGTGCTGGCACTTTTCATCTCTGAGCAATTGCTCGATGTTTGCAATTTCTCAGCTCGTGTCTACGAGACGGAGAGATAGTGACCGTGACGTTTGGTGGGTAGAGAAGCGCAAAGCCCCAGTGTTGCTGCGCCTGTGAAAGCACTTCCAAGGAAGGGTGCTGGCTAGCAACAGCTTTCAGTGCTGGCACTTTTCATCTCTGAGCAATTGCTGGACGTTTGCAATTTCTCACCTGAGGTCTCTTTCGACTGCGCGAGAGGATGAGCAGAAGATTAGGTGTCTAGAGAAGCCCAGAGCCCCAGTGGTCTTAGGCCTACAAAAGCGCTTCCAAGGAAGGGTGCTGGCTAGCAACAGCTTTCAGTACTGGCACTTTTCATCTCTGAGCAATTGCTGGACGTCTGCAATTTCTCAACTCGTGTATACGAGATGGAGAGATAGTGACCGTGACGTTTGGTGGGTAGAGAAGCGCAAAGCCCCACTGTTGCTGCGCCTGTGAAAGCGCTTCCAAGGAAGGGTGCTGGCTAGCAACAGCTTTCAGTGCTGGCACTTTTCATCTCTGAGCAATTGCTCGACGTTTGCAATTTCTCACCTGAGCTCTCTTTAGACTGCGCGAGAGCATGAGCAGAAGATTAGGTGGCTAGAGGAGGCCAGAGCCCCAGTGTTCTTAGGCCTACAAAAGCGCTTCCAAGGAAGGGTGCTGGCTAGCAAGAGCTTTCAGTGCTGGCACTTTTCATCTCTGAGCAATTGCTCGACGTTTACAATTTCTCAGCTCGTGTCTACGAGAAGGAAAGAGAATGACCGTGACGTTTGGTGGGTAGAGAAGCGCAAAGCCCCAGTGTTGCTGCGCATGTGAAAGCACTTCCAAGGAAGGGTGCTGGCTAGCAACAGCTTTCAGTGCTGGCACTTTTCATCTCTGAGCAATTGCTCGATGTTTACAATTTCTCAGCTCGTGTCTACGAGAAGGAAAGAGAATGACCGTGACGTTTGGTGGCTAGACAAGCGCGAAGCCCCAGTGTTGCTGCGCCTGTGAAAGCGCTTCCAAGGAAGGGTGCTGGCTAGCAACAGCTTTCAGTGCTGGCACTTTTCATCTCTGAGCAACTGCTCGACATTTGCAATTTCTCACCTGAGCTCTCTTTCGACTGCGCAAGAGGATGAGCAGAAGATTAGGTGGCTAGAGAAGCCCAGAGCCCCAGTGTTCTTAGGCCTACAAAAGCGCTTCCAAGGAAGGGTGCTGGCTAGCAACAGCTTTCAGTGCTGGCACTTTTCATCTCTGAGCAATTGCTGGACGTTTGCAATTTCTCACCTGAGCTCTCTTTCGACTGCGCGAGAGGATGAGCAGAAGATTAGGTGGCTAGAGAAGCCCAGAGCCCCACTGTTCTTAGGCCTACAAAAGCACTTCCAAGGAAGGGTGCTGGCTAGCAACAGCTTTCAGTGCTGGCACTTTTCATCTCTGAGCAATTGCTCGATGTTTACAATTTCTCAGCTCGTGTCTACGAGAAGGAAAGAGAATGACCGTGACGTTTGGTGGCTAGAGAAGTGCAAAGCCCCAGTGTTGCTGCGCCTGTGAAAGCGCTTCCAAGGAAGGGTGCTGGCTAGCAACAGCTTTCAGTGCTGGCACTTTTCATCTCTGAGCAATTGCTCGACGTTTGCAATTTCTCACCTGAGCTCTCTTTAGACTGCGCGAGAGGATGAGCAGAAGATTAGGTGGCTAGAAAAGCCCAGAGCCTCAGTGTTCTTAGGCCTACAAAAGCGCTTCCAAGGAAGGGTGCTGGCTAGCAACAGCTTTCAGTGCTGGCACTTTTCATCTCTGAGCAATTGCTCGACGTTTGCAATTTCTCACCTGATCTCTCTTTCGACTGCGCGAGAGGATGAGCAGAAGATTAGGTGGCTAGAGAAGCCCAGAGCCCCAGTGTTCTTAGGCCTACAAGAGCATTTCCAAGGAAGGGTGCTGGCTAGCAACAGCTTTCAGTGCTGGCACTTTTCATCTCTGAGCAATTGCTCGATGTTTGCAATTTCTCAGCTCTTATCTACGAGACGGAGTGATAGTGATCGTGACGTTTGGTGGGTGCAGAAGCACAAAGCCCCAGTGTTGCTGCGCCTGTGAACGCACTTCCAAGGAAGGGTGCTGGCTAGCAACAGCTTTCAGTGCTGGCACTTTTCATCTCTGAGCAATTGCTCGACGTTTGCAATTTCTCACCTGAGCTCTCTTTAGAGTGCGCGAGAGGATGAGCAGAAGATGAGGTGGCTAGAGAAGCCCAGAGCCCCAGTGTTCTTAGGGCTACAAAAGCGCTTCCAAGGAAGGGTGCTGGCTAGCAACAGCTTTCAGTGCTGGCACTTTTCATCTCTGAGCAATTGCTCGACGTTTGCAATTTCTCAGCTCGTGTCTACGAGACGGAGAGATAGTGACCGTGATGTTTTGTGGGTAGAGAAGCGCAAAGCCCCAGTGTTGCTGTGCCTGTGAAAGCGCTTCCAAGGAAGGGTGCTGGCTAGCAACAGCTTTCAGTGCTGGCACTTTTCATCTCTGAGCAATTGCTCGTCGTTTGTAATTTCTCAGCTCATTTCTACGAGACGGAGAGATAATGACCGTGATGTTTGGTGGGTAGAGAAGCGCAAAGCCCCAGTGTTGCTGCACCTGTGAAAGCACTTCCAAGGAAGGGTGCTGGCTAGCAACAGCTTTCAGTGCTGGCACTTTTCATCTCTGAGCAATTGCTCGACGTTTGCAATTTCTCAACTCGTGTCTACGAGACGGAGAGATAATGACCGTGATGTTTGGTGGCTAGAGAAGCGCAAAGCCCCAGTGTTGCTGCGCCTGTGAAAGCGCTTCCAAGGAAGGGTGCTGGCTAGCAACAGCTTTCAGTGCTGGCACTTTTCATCTCTGAGCAATTGCTCGACGTTTGCAATCTCTCACCTGAGGTCTCTTTCGACTGCGCGAGAGGATGAGCAGAAGATTAGGTGGGTAGAAAAGCCCAGAGCCCCAGCGTTCTTAGGGCTACAAAAGCGTTTCCAAGGAAGGGTGCTGGCTAGCAAGAGCTTTCAGTGCTGGCACTTTTCATCTCTGAGCAATTGCTCGACGTTTTGCAATTTCTCACCTGAGCTCTCTTTAGAGTGCGCGAGAGGATGAGCAGAAGATTAGGTGGCTAGAGAAGCCCAGAGCCCCAGTGTTCTTAGGGCTACAAAAGCGCTTCCAAGGAAGGGTGCTGGCTAGCAAGAGCTTTCAGTGCTGGCACTTTTCATCTCTGAGCAATTGCTTGACGTTTGCAATTTCTCAGCTCGTGTCTACGAGACGGAGAGATAGTGACCGTTACGTTTGGTTGGTAGAGAAGCGCAAAGCCCCAGTGTTGCTGCGCCTGTGAAAGCGCTTCCAAGGAAGGGTGCTGGCTAGCAACAGCTTTCAGTGCTGGCACTTTTCATCTGTGAGCAATTGCTGGACATTTGCAACCTCTCACGTGAGCTCACTTTAGACTGCACGAGAGGATGAGCAGAAGATTAGGTGGCTAGAGAAGCCCAGAGCCCCAGTGTTCTTAGGCCTACAAAAGCGCTTCCAAGGAAGGGTGCTGGCTAGCAACAGCTTTCAGTGCTGGCACTTTTCATCTCTGAGCAATTGCTCGACGTTTGCATTTTCTCCCCTGAGCTCTCTTTAGAGTGCGCGAGAGGATGAGCAGAAGATTAGGTGGCTAGAGAAGCCCAGAGCCCCAGTGTTCTTAGGGCTACAAAAGCGCTTCCAAGGAAGGGTGCTGGCTAGCAACAGCTTTCAGTGCTGGCACTTTTCATCTCTGAGCAATTGGTCGATGTTTACAATTTCTCAGCTCGTGTCTACGAGAAGGAAAGAGAATGACCGTGACGTTTGGTGGGTAGACAAGCGCAAAGCCCCAGTGTTGCTGCGCCTGTGAAAGCACTTCCAAGGAAGGGTGCTGGCTAGCAACAGCTTTCAGTGCTGGCACTTTTCATCTCTGAGGAATTGCTGGACGTTTGCAATCTCTCACCTGAGCTCTCTTTAGACTGCACGAGAGGATGAGCAGAAGAGTAGGTGGCTAGAGAAGCCCATAGCCCCAGTGTTCTTAGGGCTACAGAAGCGCTTCCAAGGAAGGGTGCTGGCTAGCAACAGCTTTCAGTGCTGGCACTTTTCATCTCTGAGCAATTGCTCGACGTTTGCAATTTCTCAGCTCGTGTCTACGAGATGGAGAGATAGTGACCATGACGTTTGGTGGGTAGAGAAGCGCAAAGCCCCAGTGTTGCTGCGCCTGTGAAAGCGCTTCCAAGGAAGGGTGCTGGCTAGCAACAGCTTTCAGTGCTGGCACTTTTCATCTCTGAGCAATTGCTCGACGTTTGCAATTTCTCAGCTCGTGTCTACGAGATGGAGAGATAGTGACCATGACGTTTGGTGGGTAGAGAAGCGCAAAGCCCCAGTGTTGCTGCGCCTGTGAAAGCGCTTCCAAGGAAGGGTGCTGGCTAGCAACAGCTTTTAGTGCTGGCACTTTTCATCTCTGAGCAATTGCTCGACGTTTGCAACCTCTCACGTGAGCTCATTTTAGACTGCACGAGAGGATGAGCAGAAGATTAGGTGGCTAGAGAAGCCCAGAGCCCCAGTGTTCTTAGGGCTACAAAAGCGCTTCCAAGGAAGGGTGCTGGCTAGCAACAGCTTCCAGTGCTGGCACTTTTCCTCTCTGAGCAATTTGTGGACATTTGCAATTTCTCACCTGATCTCTCTTCAGAGTGCGCGAGAGTATGAGCAGAAGATTAGGTGGCTAGAGAAGCCCAGAGCCCCAGTGTTCTTAGGCCTACAAAAGCACTTCCAAGGAAGGGTGCTGGCTAGCAACAGCTTTCAGTGCTGGCACTTTTCATCTCTGAGCAATTGCTCGACGTTTGCAATTTCTCACCTGATCTCTCTTCAGAGTGCGCGAGAGGATGAGCAGAAGATTAGGTGACTAGAGAAGCCCAGAGCCCCAGTGTTCTTAGGCCTACAAAAGCACTTCCAAGGAAGGGTGCTGGCTAGCAACAGCTTTCAGTGCTGGCACTTTTCATCTCTGATCAATTGCTGGACATTTGCAACCTCTCACGTGAGCTCTCTTTAGACTGCACGAGAGGATGAGCAGAAGATTAGGTGGCTAGAGAAGCCCAGAGCCCCAGTGTTCTTAGGCCTACAAAAGCGCTTCCAAGGAAGGGTGCTGGCTAGCAACAGCTTTCAGTGCTGGCACTTTTCGTCTCTGAGCAATTGCTCGACGTTTGCAATTTCTCACCTGAGCTCTCTTTAGACTGCGCGAGAGGATGAGCAGAAGATTAGGTGGCTAGAGAAGCCCATAGCCCCAGTGTTCTTAGGGCTACAGAAGCGCTTCCAAGGAAGGGTGCTGGCTAGCAACAGCTTTCAGTGCTGGCACTTTTCATCTCTGAGCAATTGCTCGACGTTTGCAATTTCTCAGCTCGTGTCTACGAGATGGAGAGATAGCGACCATGACGTTTGGTGGGTAGAGAAGCGCAAAGCCCCAGTGTTGCTGCGCCTGTGAAAGCGCTTCCAAGGAAGGGTGCTGGCTAGCAACAGCTTTCAGTGCTGGCACTTTTCCTCTCTGAGCAATTGCTCGACGTTTGCAATTTCTCACCTGAGCTCTCTTTAGAGTGCGCGAGAGGATGAGCAGAAGATTAGGTGGCTAGAAAAGCCCAGAGCCCCAGTGTTCTTCAGGCTACAAAAGTGCTTCCAAGGAAGGGTGCTGGCTAGCAAGAGCTTTCAGTGCTGGCACTTTTCATCTCTGAGCAATTGCTGGACGTTTGCAATCTCTCACCTGAGCTCTCTTTAGAGTGCGCGAGAGGATGAGCAGAAGATTAGGTGGCTAGAGAAGCCCAGAGCCCCAGTGTTCTTAGGCCTACAAAAGCGCTTCCAAGGAAGGGTGCTGGCTAGCAACAGCTTTCAGTGCTGGCACTTTTCCTCTCTGAGCAATTGCTCGACGTTTGCAATTTCTCAGCTCGTGTCTACGAGATGGAGAGATAGTGACCATGACGTTTGGTGGGTAGAGAAGCGCAAAGCCCCAGTGTTGCTGCGCCTGTGAAAGCGCTTCCAAGGAAGGGTGCTGGCTAGCAACAGCTTTTAGTGCTGGCACTTTTCATCTCTGAGCAATTGCTGGACGTTTGCAACCTCTCACGTGAGCTCACTTTAGACTGCACGAGAGGATGAGCAGAAGATTAGGTGGCTAGAGAAGCCCAGAGCCCCAGTGTTCTTAGGGCTACAAAAGCGCTTCCAAGGAAGGGTGCTGGCTAGCAACAGCTTCCAGTGCTGGCACTTTTCCTCTCTGAGCAATTTGTGGACATTTGCAATTTCTCACCTGATCTCTCTTCAGAGTGCGCAAGAGTATGAGCACAAGATTAGGTGGCTAGAGAAGCCCAGAGCCCCAGTGTTCTTAGGCCTACAAAAGCACTTCCAAGGAAGGGTGCTGGCTAGCAACAGCTTTCAGTGCTGGCACTTTTCATCTCTGAGCAATTGCTCGACGTTTGCAATTTCTCACCTGAGCTCTCTTTAGAGTGCGCGAGAGGATGAGCAGAAGATTAGGTGGCTAGAGAAGCCCAGAGCCCCAGTGTTCTTAGGCCTACAAAAGCGCTTCCAAGGAAGGGTGCTGGCTAGCAACAGCTTCCAGTGCTGGCACTTTTCCTCTCTGAGCAATTTGTGGACATTTGCAATTTCTCACCTGATCTCTCTTCAGAGTGCGCAAGAGTATGAGCACAAGATTAGGTGGCTAGAGAAGCCCAGAGCCCCAGTGTTCTTAGGCCTACAAAAGCACTTCCAAGGAAGGGTGCTGGCTAGCAACAGCTTTCAGTGCTGGCACTTTTCATCTCTGATCAATTGCTGGACATTTGCAACCTCACACGTGAGCTCTCTTTAGACTGCACGAGAGGATGAGCAGAAGATTAGGTGGCTAGAGAAGCCCAGAGCCCCAGTGTTCTTAGGCCTACAAAAGCGCTTCCAAGGAAGGGTGCTGGCTAGCAACAGCTTTCAGTGCTGGCACTTTTCGTCTCTGAGCAATTGCTCGACGTTTGCAATTTCTCACCTGAGCTCTCTTTAGACTGCGCGAGAGGATGAGCAGAAGATTAGGTGGCTAGAGAAGCCCATAGCCCCAGTGTTCTTAGGGCTACAGAAGCACTTCCAAGGAAGGGTGCTGGCTAGCAACAGCTTTCAGTGCTGGCACTTTTCATCTCTGAGCAATTGCTCGACGTTTGCAATTTCTCAGCTCGTGTCTACGAGATGGAGAGATAGCGACCATGACGTTTGGTGGGTAGAGAAGCGCAAAGCCCCAGTGTTGCTGCGCCTGTGAAAGCGCTTCCAAGGAAGGGTGCTGGCTAGCAACAGCTTTCAGTGCTGGCACTTTTCATCTCTGAGCAATTGCTCGACGTTTGCAATTTCTCACCGGAGCTCTCTTTAGAGTGCGCGAGAGGATGAGCAGAAGATTAGGTGGCTAGAAAAGCCCAGAGCCCCAGTGTTCTTCGGGCTACAAAAGTGCTTCCAAGGAAGGGTGCTGGCTAGCAAGAGCTTTCAGTGCTGGCACTTTTCATCTCTGAGCAATTGCTGGACGTTTGCAATTTCTCACCTGAGCTCTCTTTAGACTGCGCGAGAGGATGAGCAGAAGATTAGGTGGCTAGAGAAGCCCAGAGCCCCAGTGTTCTTAGGCCTACAAAAGCGCTTCCAAGGAAGGGTGCTGGCTAGCAACAGCTTTCAGTGCTGGCACTTTTCCTCTCTGAGCAATTGCTCGACGTTTGCAATTTCTCAGCTCGTGTCTACTAGATGGAGAGATAGTGACCATGACGTTTGGTGGGTAGAGAAGCGCAAAGCCCCAGTGTTGCTGCGCCTGTGAAAGCGCTTCCAAGGAAGGGTGCTGGCTAGCAACAGCTTTCAGTGCTGGCACTTTTCATCTCTGAGCAATTGCTGGACGTTTGCAACCTCTCACGTGAGCTCACTTTAGACTGCGCGAGAGGATGAGCAGAAGATTAGGTGGCTAGAGAAGCCCAGAGCCCCAGTGTTCTTAGGGCTACAAAAGCGCTTCCAAGGAAGGGTGCTGGCTAGCAACAGCTTCCAGTGCTGGCACTTTTCCTCTCTGAGCAATTGCTGGACATTTGCAATTTCTCACCTGATCTCTCTTCAGAGTGCGCGAGAGTATGAGCAGAAGATTAGGTGGCTAGAGAAGCCCAGAGCCCCAGTGTTCTTAGGCCTACAAAAGCACTTCCAAGGAAGGGTGCTGGCTAGCAACAGCTTTCAGTGCTGGCACTTTTCATCTCTGAGCAATTGCTCGACGTTTGCAATTTCTCACCTGAGCTCTCTTTAGAGTGCGCGAGAGGATGAGCAGAAGATTAGGTGGCTAGAGAAGCCCAGAGCCCCAGTGTTCTTAGGCCTACAAAAGCGCTTCCAAGGAAGGGTGCTGGCTAGCAACAGCTTTCAGTGCTGGCACTTTTCCTCTCTGAGCAATTGCTCGACGTTTGCAATCTCTCACCTGAGCTCTCTTTAGAGTGCGCGAGAGGATGAGCAGAAGATTAGGTGGCTAGAGAAGCCCAGAGCCCCACTGTTCTTAGGCCTACAAAAGCATTTCCAAGGAAGGGTGCTGGCTAGCAACAGCTTTCAGTGCTGGCACTTTTCATCTCTGAGCAATTGCTCGACATTTGCAATTTCTCAGCTCTTATCTACGAGACGGAGAGATAGTGACCGTGACGTTTGGTGGGTAGAGAAGCGCAAAGCCCCAGTGTTGCTGCGCCTGTGAAAGCGCTTCCAAGGAAGGGTGCTGGCTAGCAACAGCTTTCAGTGCTGGCACTTTTCATCTCTGAGCAATTGCTCGACGTTTGCAATTTCTCACCTGAGCTCTCTTTAGAGTGCGCGAGAGGATGAGCAGAAGATTAGGTGGCTAGAGAAGCCCAGAGCCCCAGTGTTCTTAGGCCTACAAAAGCGCTTCCAAGGAAGGGTGCTGGCTAGCAACAGCTTTCAGTGCTGGCACTTTTCATCTCTGAGCAATTGCTCGACGTTTGCAATCTCTCACCTGAGCTCTCTTTCGACTGCGCGAGAGGATGAGCAGAAGATTAGGTGGCTAGAGAAGCCCAAAGCCCCAGTGTTCTTAGGGCTACAAGAGCGTTTCCAAGGAAGGGTGCTGGCTAGCAACAGCTTTCAGTGCTGGCACTTTTCATCTCTGAGCAATTGCTGGACGTCTGCAATTTCTCAGCTCGTGTCTACGAGATGGAGAGATAGTGACCGTGACGTTTGGTGGGTAGAGAAGCGCAAAGCCCCAGTGTTGCTGCGCCTGTGAAAGCGCTTCCAAGGAAGGGTGCTGGCTAGCAACAGCTTTCAGTGCTGGCACTTTTCATCTCTGAGCAATTGCTCGACGTTTGCAATTTCTCACCTGAGCTCTCTTTAGACTGCGCGAGTGGATGAGCAGAAGATTAGGTGGCTAGAAAAGCCCAGAGCCCCAGTGTTCTTAGGGCTACAAAAGCGCTTCCAAGGAAGGGTGCTGGCTAGCAACAGCTTTCAGTGCTGCCACTTTTCATCTCTGAGCAATTGCTTGACGTTTGCAATTTCTCAGCTCGTGTCTACGAGACGGAGAGATAGTGACCGTGATATTTGGTGGGTAGAGAAGCGCAAACCCCCAGTGTTGCTGCGCCTGTGAAAGCGCTTCCAAGGAAGGGTGCTGGCTAGCAAGAGCTTTCAGTGCTGGCACTTTTCATCTCTGAGCAATTGCTGGACATTTGCAACCTCTCACGTGAGCTCACTTTAGACTGCACGAGAGGATGAGCAGAAGATTAGGTGGCTAGAGAAGCCCAGAGCCCCAGTGTTCTTAGGCCTACAAAAGCGCTTCCAAGGAAGGGTGCTGGCTAGCAACAGCTTTCAGTGCTGGCACTTTTCGTCTCTGAGCAATTGCTCGACGTTTGCAATTTCTCACCTGAGCTCTCTTTAGACTGCGCGAGAGGATGAGCAGAAGATTAGGTGGCTAGAGAAGCCCATAGCCCCAGTGTTCTTAGGGCTACAGAAGCGCTTCCAAGGAAGGGTGCTGGCTAGCAACAGCTTTCAGTGCTGGCACTTTTCATCTCTGAGCAATTGCTCGACGTTTACAATTTCTCAGCTCGTGTCTACGAGAAGGAAAGAGAATGACCGTGACGTTTGGTGGGTAGACAAGCGCAAAGCCCCAGTGTTGCTGCCCCTGTGAAAGCGCTTTCAAGGAAGGGTGCTGGCTAGCAACAGCTTTCAGTGCTGGCACTTTTCATCTCTGAGCAATTGCTCGACGTTTGCAATTTCTCAGCTCTTATCTACGAGACGGAGAGATAGTGACCGTGACGTTTGGTGGCTAGACAAGCGCAAAGCCCCAGTGTTGCTGCGCCTGTGAAAGCGCTTCCAAGGAAGGGTGCTGGCTAGCAACAGCTTTCAGTGCTGGCACTTTTCATCTCTGAGCAATTGCTGGACGTTTGCAACCTCTCACCTGAGCTCTCTTTAGACTGCACGAGAGGATGAACGGAAGATTAGGTGGCTAGAGAAGCCCATAGCCCCAGTGTTCTTAGGGCTACAGAAGCGCATCCAAGGAAGGGTGCTGGCTAGCAACAGCTTTCAGTGCTGGCACTTTTCATCTCTGAGCAATTGCTTGACGTTTGCAATTTCTAAGCTCGTGTCTACGAGATGGAGAGATAGTGACCGTGACGTTTGGTGGGTAGAGAAGCACAAAGCCCCTGTGTTGCTGCGCCTGTGAAAGCGCTTCCAAGGAAGGGTGCTGGCTAGCAACAGCTTTCAGTGCTGGCACTTTTCATCTCTGAGCAATTGCTTGACGTTTGCAATTTCTCACCTGATCTCTCTTTAGAGTGCGCGAGAGGATGAGCAGAAGATTAGGTGGCTAGAAAAGCCCAGAGCCCCAGTGTTCTTCGGGCTACAAAAGCGCTTCCAAGGAAGGGTGCTGGCTAGCAACAGCTTTCAGTGCTGGCACTTTTCATCTCTGAGCAATTGCTGGACGTTTGCAATTTCTCACCTGAGCTCTCTTTAGAGTGCGCGAGAGGATGAGCAGAAGATTAGGTGGCTAGAGAAGCCCAGAGCCCCAGTGTTCTTAGGGCTACAAAAGCGCTTCCAAGGAAGGGTGCTGGCTAGCAACAGCTTTCAGTGCTGGCACTTTTCCTCTCTGAGCAATTGCTCGACGTTTGCAATTTCTCAGCTCGTGTCTACGAGATGGAGAGATAGTGACCGTGACGTTTGGTGGGTAGAGAAGCACAAAGCCCCTGTGTTGCTGCGCCTGTGAAAGCGCTTCCAAGGAAGGGTGCTGGCTAGCAACAGCTTTCAGTGCTGGCACTTTTCATCTCTGAGCAATTGCTTGACGTTTGCAATTTCTCACCTGATCTCTCTTTAGAGTGCGCGAGAGGATGAGCAGAAGATTAGGTGGCTAGAAAAGCCCAGAGCCCCAGTGTTCTTAGGGCTACAAAAGCGCTTCCAAGGAAGGGTGCTGGCTAGCAACAGCTTTCAGTGCTGGCACTTTTCATCTCTGAGCAATTGCTGGACGTTTGCAATTTCTCACCTGAGCTCTCTTTAGACTGCGCGAGAGGATGAGCAGAAGATTAGGTGGCTAGAGAAGCCCAGAGCCCCAGTGTTCTTAGGGCTACAAAAGCGCTTCCAAGGAAGGGTGCTGGCTAGCAACAGCTTTCAGTGCTGGCACTTTTCCTCTCTGAGCAATTGCTCGACGTTTGCAATTTCTCAGCTCGTGTCTACGAGATGGAGCGATAGTGACCATGACGTTTGGTGGGTAGAGAAGCGCAAAGCCCCAGTGTTGCTGCGCCTGTGAAAGCGCTTCCAAGGAAGGGTGCTGGCTAGCAACAGCTTTCAGTGCTGGCACTTTTCATCTCTGAGCAATTGCTGGACGTTTGCAACCTCTCACGTGAGCTCATTTTAGACTGCACGAGAGGATGAGCAGAAGATTAGGTGGCTAGAGAAGCCCAGAGCCCCAGTGTTCTTAGGGCTACAAAAGCGCTTCCAAGGAAGGGTGCTGGCTAGCAACAGCTTCCAGTGCTGGCACTTTTCCTCTCTGAGCAATTTGTGGACATTTGCAATTTCTCACCTGATCTCTCTTCAGAGTGCGCGAGAGGATGAGCAGAAGATTAGGTGGCTAGAGAAGCCCAAAGCCCCAGTGTTCTTAGGGCTACAAGAGCGTTTCCAAGGAAGGGTGCTGGCTAGCAACAGCTTTCAGTGCTGGCACTTTTCATCTCTGAGCAATTGCTCGACGTCTGCAATTTCTCAGCTCGTGTCTACGAGATGGAGAGATAGTGACCGTGACGTTTGGTGGGTAGAGAAGCGCAAAGCCCCACTGTTGCTGCGCCTGTGAAAGCGCTTCCAAGGAAGGGTGCTGGCTAGCAACAGCTTTCAGTGCTGGCACTTTTCATCTCTGAGCAATTGCTCGATGTTTGCAATTTCTCACCTGAGCTCTCTTTAGACTGCGCGAGTGGATGAGCAGAAGATTAGGTGGCTAGAAAAGCCCAGAGCCCCAGTGTTCTTAGGGCTACAAAAGCGCTTCCAAGGAAGGGTGCTGGCTAGCAACAGCTTTCAGTGCTGCCACTTTTCATCTCTGAGCAATTGCTTGACGTTTGCAATTTCTCAGCTGGTGTCTACGAGACGGAGAGATAGTGACCGTGATATTTGGTGGGTAGAGAAGCGCAAACCCCCAGTGTTGCTGCGCCTGTGAAAGCGCTTCCAAGGAAGGGTGCTGGCTAGCAAGAGCTTTCAGTGCTGGCACTTTTCATCTCTGAGCAATTGCTGAACATTTGCAACCTCTCACGTGAGCTCACTTTAGACTGCACGAGAGGATGAGCAGAAGATTAGGTGGCTAGAGAAGCCCAGAGCCCCAGTGTTCTTAGGCCTACAAAAGCGCTTCCAAGGAAGGGTGCTGGCTAGCAACAGCTTTCAGTGCTGGCACTTTTCCTCTCTGAGCAATTGCTCGACGTTTGCAATTTCTCCCCTGAGCTCTCTTTAGACTGCGCGAGAGGATGAGCAGAAGATTAGGTGGCTAGAGAAGCCCAGAGCCCCAGTGTTCTTAGGCCTACAAAAGCGCTTCCAAGGAAGGGTGCTGGCTAGCAACAGCTTTCAGTGCTGGCACTTTTCATCTCTGAGCAATTGGTCGATGTTTACAATTTCTCAGCTCGTGTCTACGAGATGGAGAGATAGTGACCATGACGTTTGGTGGGTAGAGAAGCGCAAAGCCCCAGTGTTGCTGCGCCTGTGAAAGCGCTTCCAAGGAAGGGTGCTGGCTAGCAACAGCTTTCAGTGCTGGCACTTTTCATCTCTGAGCAATTGCTCGACGTTTGCAATTTCTCAGCTCGTGTCTACGAGATGGAGAGATAGTGACCATGACGTTTGGTGGGTAGAGAAGCGCAAAGCCCCAGTGTTGCTGCGCCTGTGAAAGCGCTTCCAAGGAAGGGTGCTGGCTAGCAACAGCTTTTAGTGCTGGCACTTTTCATCTCTGAGCAATTGCTGGACGTTTGTAACCTCTCACGTGAGCTCACTTTAGACTGCACGAGAGGATGAGCAGAAGATTAGGTGGCTAGAGAAGCCCAGAGCCCCAGTGTTCTTAGGCCTACAAAAGCGCTTCCAAGGAAGGGTGCTGGCTAGCAACAGCTTCCAGTGCTGGCACTTTTCCTCTCTGAGCAATTTGTGGACATTTGCAATTTCTCACCTGATCTCTCTTCAGAGTGCGCAAGAGTATGAGCACAAGATTAGGTGGCTAGAGAAGCCCAGAGCCCCAGTGTTCTTAGGCCTACAAAAGCACTTCCAAGGAAGGGTGCTGGCTAGCAACAGCTTTCAGTGCTGGCACTTTTCATCTCTGAGCAATTGCTGGACGTTTGCAATTTCTCACCTGAGCTCTCTTTAGAGTGCGCGAGAGGATGAGCAGAAGATTAGGTGGCTAGAGAAGCCCAGAGCCCCAGTGTTCTTAGGCCTACAAAAGCGCTTCCAAGGAAGGGTGCTGGCTAGCCACAGCTTTCAGTGCTGGCACTTTTCCTCTCTGAGCAATTTGTGGACATTTGCAATTTCTCACCTGATCTCTCTTCAGAGTGCGCAAGAGTATGAGCACAAGATTAGGTGGCTAGAGAAGCCCAGAGCCCCAGTGTTCTTAGGCCTACAAAAGCACTTCCAAGGAAGGGTGCTGGCTAGCAACAGCTTTCAGTGCTGGCACTTTTCATCTCTGATCAATTGCTGGACATTTGCAACCTCTCACGTGAGCTCTCTTTAGACTGCGCGAGAGGATGAGCAGAAGATTAGGTGGCTAGAGAAGCCCAGAGCCCCAGTGTTCTTAGGCCTACAAAAGCGCTTCCAAGGAAGGGTGCTGGCTAGCAACAGCTTTCAGTGCTGGCACTTTTCGTCTCTGAGCAATTGCTCGACGTTTGCAATTTCTCACCTGAGCTCTCTTTAGACTGCGCGAGAGGATGAGCAGAAGATTAGGTGGCTAGAGAAGCCCATAGCCCCAGTGTTCTTAGGGCTACAGAAGCGCTTCCAAGGAAGGGTGCTGGCTAGCAACAGCTTTCAGTGCTGGCACTTTTCATCTCTGAGCAATTGCTCGACGTTTGCAATTTCTCAGCTCGTGTCTACGAGATGGAGAGATAGCGACCATGACGTTTGGTGGGTAGAGAAGCGCAAAGCCCCAGTGTTGCTGCGCCTGTGAAAGCACTTCCAAGGAAGGGTGCTGGCTAGCAAGAGCTTTCAGTGCTGGCACTTTTCATCTCTGAGCAATTGCTCGACGTTTGCAATTTCTCACCTGAGCTCTCTTTAGAGTGCGCGAGAGGATGAGCAGAAGATTAGGTGGCTAGAAAAGCCCAGAGCCCCAGTGTTCTTCGGGCTACAAAAGTGCTTCCAAGGAAGGGTGCTGGTTAGCAAGAGCTTTCAGTGCTGGCACTTTTCATCTCTGAGCAATTGCTGGACGTTTGCAATTTCTCACCTGAGCTCTCTTTAGAGTGCGCGAGAGGATGAGCAGAAGATTAGGTGGCTAGAGAAGCCCAAAGCCCCAGTGTTCTTAGGCCTACAAAAGCGCTTCCAAGGAAGGGTGCTGGCTAGCAACAGCTTTCAGTGCTGGCACTTTTCATCTCTGAGCAATTGCTCGACGTTTGCAATTTCTCAGCTCGTGTCTACGAGATGGAGAGATAGTGACCATGACGTTTGGTGGGTAGAGAAGCGCAAAGCCCCAGTGTTGCTGCGCCTGTGAAAGCGCTTCCAAGGAAGGCTGCTGGCTAGCAACAGCTTTCAGTGCTGGCACTTTTCATCTCTGAGCAATTGCTGGACATTTGCAACCTCTCACGTGAGCTCACTTTAGACTGCGCGAGAGGATGAGCAGAAGATTAGGTGGCTAGAGAAGCCCAGAGCCCCAGTGTTCTTAGGCCTACAAAAGCGCTTCCAAGGAAGGGTGCTGGCTAGCAACAGCTTCCAGTGCTGGCACTTTTCCTCTCTGAGCAATTGCTGGACGTTTGCAATTTCTCACCTGATCTCTCTTCAGAGTGCGCGAGAGTATGAGCAGAAGATTAGGTGGCTAGAGAAGCCCAGAGCCCCAGTGTTCTTAGGCCTACAAAAGCACTTCCAAGGAAGGGTGCTGGCTAGCAACAGCTTTCAGTGCTGGCACTTTTCATCTCTGAGCAATTGCTCGACGTTTGCAATTTCTCACCTGAGCTCTCTTTAGAGTGCGCGAGAGGATGAGCAGAAGATTAGGTGGCTAGAGAAGCCCAGAGCCCCAGTGTTCTTAGGCCTACAAAAGCGCTTCCAAGGAAGGGTGCTGGCTAGCAACAGCTTTCAGTGCTGGCACTTTTCCTCTCTGAGCAATTGCTCGACGTTTGCAATCTCTCACCTGAGCTCTCTTTCGACTGCGCGAGAGGATGAGCAGAAGATTAGGTGGCTAGAGAAGCCCAGAGCCCCACTGTTCTTAGGCCTACAAGAGCATTTCCAAGGAAGGGTGCTGGCTAGCAACAGCTTTCAGTGCTGGCACTTTTCATCTCTGAGCAATTGCTCGACATTTGCAATTTCTCAGCTCTTATCTACGAGACGGAGAGATAGTGACCGTGACGTTTGGTGGGTAGACAAGCGCAAAGCCCCAGTGTTGCTGCCCCTGTGAAAGCGCTTCCAAGGAAGGGTGCTGGCTAGCAAGAGCTTTCAGTGCTGGCACTTTTCATCTCTGAGCAATTGCTCGACGTTTGCAATCTCTCACCTGAGCTCTCTTTAGAGTGCGCGAGAGGATGAGCAGAAGATTAGGTGGCTAGAGAAGCCCAGAGCCCCAGTGTTCTTAGGGCTACAAAAGCGCTTCCAAGGAAGGGTGCTGGCTAGCAACAGCTTTCAGTGCTGGCACTTTTCATCTCTGAGCAATTGCTCGACGTTTGCAATCTCTCACCTGAGCTCTCTTTCTACTGCGCGAGAGGATGAGCAGAAGATTAGGTGGCTAGAGAAGCCCAAAGCCCCAGTGTTCTTAGGGCTACAAGAGCGTTTCCAAGGAAGGGTGCTGGCTAGCAACAGCTTTCAGTGCTGGCACTTTTCATCTCTGAGCAATTGCTGGACGTCTGCAATTTCTCAGCTCGTGTCTACGAGATGGAGAGATAGTGACCGTGACGTTTGGTGGGTAGAGAAGCACAAAGCCCCAGTGTTGCTGCGCCTGTGAAAGCGCTTCCAAGGAAGGGTGCTGGCTAGCAACAGCTTTCAGTGCTGGCACTTTTCATCTCTGAGCAATTGCTCGACGTTTGCAATTTCTCACCTGAGCTCTCTTTAGACTGCGCGAGTGGATGAGCAGAAGATTAGGTGGCTAGAAAAGCCCAGAGCCCCAGTGTTCTTAGGCCTACAAAAGCGCTTCCAAGGAAGGGTGCTGGCTAGCAACAGCTTTCAGTGCTGGCACTTTTCATCTCTGAGCAATTGCTTGACGTTTGCAATTTCTCAGCTCGTGTCTACGAGACGGAGAGATAGTGACCGTGATATTTGGTGGGTAGAGAAGCGCAAACCCCCAGTGTTGCTGCACCTGTGAAAGCGCTTCCAAGGAAGGGTGCTGGCTAGCAAGAGCTTTCAGTGCTGGCACTTTTCATCTCTGAGCAATTGCTGGACATTTGCAACCTCTCACGTGAGCTCACTTTAGACTGCACGAGAGGATGAGCAGAAGATTAGGTGGCTAGAGAAGCCCAGAGCCCCAGTGTTCTTAGGCCTACAAAAGCGCTTCCAAGGAAGGGTGCTGGCTAGCAACAGCTTTCAGTGCTGGCACTTTTCGTCTCTGAGCAATTGCTCGACGTTTGCAATTTCTCCCCTGAGCTCTCTTTAGACTGCGCGAGAGGATGAGCAGAAGATTAGGTGGCTAGAGAAGCCCAGAGCCCCAGTGTTCTTAGGCCTACAAAAGCGCTTCCACGGAAGGGTGCTGGGTAGCAACAGCTTTCAGTGCTGGTACTTTTCATCTCTGAGCAATTGCTCGACGTTTACAATTTCTCAGCTCGTGTCTACGAGAAGGAAAGAGAATGACCGTGACGTTTGGTGGGTAGAGAAGCGCAAAGCCCCAGTGTTGCTGCCCCTGTGAAAGCGCTTTCAAGGAAGGGTGCTGGCTAGCAACAGCTTTCAGTGCTGGCACTTTTCATCTCTGAGCAATTGCTCGACGTTTGCAATTTCTCAGCTCTTATCTACGAGACGGAGAGATAGTGACCGTGACGTTTGGTGGGTAGAGAAGCGCAAAGCCCCAGTGTTGCTGCGCCTGTGAAAGCACTTCCAAGGAAGGGTGCTGGCTAGCAACAGCTTTCAGTGCTGGCACTTTTCATCTCTGAGCAATTGCTCGACGTTTGCAACCTCTCACCTGAGCTCTCTTTAGACTGCACGAGAGGATGAACGGAAGATTAGGTGGCTAGAGAAGCCCATAGCCCCAGTGTTCTTAGGGCTACAGAAGCGCTTCCAAGGAAGGGTGCTGGCTAGCAACAGCTTTCAGTGCTGGCACTTTTCATCTCTGAGCAATTGCTTGACGTTTGCAATTTCTAAGCTCGTGTCTACGAGATGGAGAGATAGTGACCGTGACGTTTGGTGGGTAGAGAAGCGCAAAGCCCCTGTGTTGTTGCGCCTGTGAAAGCGCTTCCAAGGAAGGGTGCTGGCTAGCAACAGCTTTCAGTGCTGGCACTTTTCATCTCTGAGCAATTGCTCGACGTTTGCAATTTCTCACCTGAGCTCTCTTTAGAGTGCGCGAGAGGATGAGCAGAAGATTAGGTGGCTAGAAAAGCCCAGAGCCCCAGTGTTCTTCGGGCTACAAAAGCGCTTCCAAGGAAGGGTGCTGGCTAGCAACAGCTTTCAGTGCTGGCACTTTTCATCTCTGAGCAATTGCTCGACGTTTGCAATTTCTCACCTGAGCTCTCTTTAGAGTGCGCGAGAGGATGAGCAGAAGATTAGGTGGCTAGAGAAGCCCAGAGCCCCAGTGTTCTTAGGCCTACAAAAGCGCTTCCAAGGAAGGGTGCTGGCTAGCAACAGCTTTCAGTGCTGGCACTTTTCCTCTCTGAGCAATTGCTCGACGTTTGCAATTTCTCAGCTCGTGTCTACGAGATGGAGAGATAGTGACCATGACGTTTGGTGGGTAGAGAAGCGCAAAGCCCCAGTGTTGCTGCGCCTGTGAAAGCGCTTCCAAGGAAGGGTGCTGGCTAGCAACAGCTTTCAGTGCTGGCACTTTTCATCTCTGAGCAATTGCTGGACGTTTGCAACCTCTCACGTGAGCTCATTTTAGACTGCACGAGAGGATGAGCAGAAGATTAGGTGGCTAGAGAAGCCCAGAGCCCCAGTGTTCTTAGGCCTACAAAAGCGCTTCCAAGGAAGGGTGCTGGCTAGCAACAGCTTTCAGTGCTGGCACTTTTCCTCTCTGAGCAATTTGTGGACATTTGCAATTTCTCACCTGATCTCTCTTCAGAGTGCGCGAGAGTATGAGCAGAAGATTAGGTGGCTAGAGAAGCCCAGAGCCCCAGTGTTCTTAGGCCTACAAAAGCGCTTCCAAGGAAGGGTGCTGGCTAGCAACAGCTTTCAGTGCTGGCACTTTTCATCTCTGAGCAATTGCTCGACGTTTGCAATCTCTCACCTGAGCTCTCTTTAGACTGCACGAGAGGATGAGCAGAAGATTAGGTGGCTAGAGAAGCCCAGATCCCAGTGTTCTTAGGGCTACAAGAGCATTTCCAAGGAAGGGTGCTGGCTAGCAACAGCTTTCAGTGCTGGCACTTTTCATCTTTTAGCAATTCCTCGACGTTTGCAATTTCTCAGCTCTTATCTACGAGACGGAGAGATAGTGACCGTGACGTTTGGTGGGTAGAGAAGCGCAAAGCCCCACTGTTGCTGCGCCTGTGAAAGCACTTCCAAGGAAGGGTGCTGGCTAGCAACAGCTTTCAGTGCTGGCACTTTTCATCTCTGAGTAATTGCTGGACGTTTGCAATTTCTCACCTGAGCTCTCTTTCGACTGCGCGAGAGGATGAGCAGAAGATTAGGTGGCTAGAGAAGGCCAGAGCCCCAGTGTTCTTAGGCCTACAAAAGCGCTTCCAAGGAAGGGTGCTGGCTAGCAACAGCTTTCAGTGCTGGCACTTTTCATCTCTGAGCAATTGCTCGATGTTTGCAATTTCTCAGCTCTTATCTACGAGACGGAGAGATAGTGACCGTGACGTTTGGTGGGTACAGAAGCACAAAGCCCCAGTGTTGCTGCGCCTGTGAAAGCGCTTCCAAGGAAGGGTGCTGGCTAGCAACAGCTTTCAGTGCTGGCACTTTTCATCTCTGAGCAATTGCTCGACGTTTGCAATCTCTCGCCTGAGCTCTCTTTAGAGTGCGCGAGAGGATGAGCAGAAGATTAGGTGGCTAGAGAAGCCCAGAGCCCCAGTGTTCTTAGGCCTACAAAAGCGCTTCCAAGGAAGGGTGCTGGCTAGCAACAGCTTTCAGTGCTGGCACTTTTCATCTCTGAGCAATTGCTCGACGTTTGCAATTTCTCAACTCGTGTCTACGAGACGGACAGATAATGACCGTGATGTTTGGTGGGTAGAGAAGCGCAAAGCCCCAGTGTTGCTGCGCCTGTGAAAGCGCTTCCAAGGAAGGGTGCTGGCTAGCAACAGCTTTCAGTGGTGGCACTTTTCGTCTCTGAGCAATTTGTGGACATTTGCAATTTCTCACCTGATCTCTCTTCAGAGTGCGCGAGAGGATGAGCAGAAGATTAGGTGGCTAGAGAAGCCCAGAGCCCCAGTGTTCTTAGGCCTACAAAAGCGCTTCCAAGGAAGGGTGCTGGCTAGCAACAGCTTTCAGTGCTGGCACTTTTCATCTCTGAGCAATTGCTGGACATTTGCAATTTCTCACCTGAGCTCTCTTTAGACTGCGCGAGAGGATGAGCAGAAGATTAGGTGGCTAGAGAAGCCCAGAGCCCCGGTGTTCTTAGGCCTACAAAAGCGCTTCCAAGGAAGGGTGCTGGCTAGCAACAGCTTTCAGTGCTGGCACTTTTCCTCTCTGAGCAATTGCTCGACGTTTGCAATTTCTCACCTGAGCTCTCCTTAGACTGCACGAGAGGATGAGCAGAAGAGTAGGTGGCTAGAGAAGCCCAGAGCCCCACTGTTCTTAGGGCTGCAAGAACGTTTCCAAGGAAAGGTGCTGGCTAGCAACAGCGTTCAGTGCTGGCACTTTTCATCTCTGAGCAATTGCTCGACGTTTGCAATTTCTCAGCTCGTGTATACGAGATGGATAGATAGTGACCGTGACGTTTGGTGGGTAGAGAAGCGCAAAGCCCCAGTGTTGCTGCGCCTGTGAAAGCGCTTCCAAGGAAGGCTGCTGGCTAGCCACAGCTTTCAGTGCTGGCACTTTTCATCTCTGAGCAATTGCTGGACATTTGCAATTTCTCACCTGAGCTCTCTTTAGACTGCACGAGACGATGAGCAGAAGATTAGGTGGCTAGAGAAGCCCAGAGCCTCAGTGTTCTTAGGCCTACAAAAGCGCTTCCAAGGAAGGGTGCTGGCTAGCAAGAGCTTTCAGTGCTGGCACTTTTCATCTCTGAGCAATTGCTCGACGTTTGCAATTTCTCACCTGAGCTCTCTTTAGACTGCGCGAGAGGATGAGCAGAAGATTAGGTGGCTAGAGAAGCCCAGAGCCCCACTGTTCTTAGGGCTACAAGAGCGTTTCCAAGGAAGGGTGCTGGCTAGCAAGAGCTTTCAGTGCTGGCACTTTTCATCTCTGAGCAATTGACCGACGTTTGCAATTTCTCAGCTCTTATCTACGAGACGGAGAGATAGTGACCGTGACGTTTGGTGGGTAGAGAAGCGCAAAGCCCCAGTGTTGCTGCCCCTGTGAAAGCGCTTCCAAGGAAGGGTGCTGGCTAGCAACAGCTTTCAGTGCTGGCACTTTTCATCTCTGAGCAATTGCTGGACGTTTGCAATTTCTCACCTGAGCTCTCTTTAGACTGCGCGAGAGGATGAGCAGAAGATTAGGTGGCTAGAGAAGCCCAGAGCCCCAGTGTTCTTAGGCCTACAAAAGCGCTTCCAAGGAAGGGTGCTGGCTAGCAAGAGCTTTCAGTGCTGGCACTTTTCATCTCTGAGCAATTGCTGGACGTTTGCAATTTCTCACCTGAGCTCTCTTTAGAGTGCGCGAGAGGATGAGCAGAAGATTAGGTGGCTAGAGAAGCCCAGAGCCCCAGTGTTCTTAGGCCTACAAAAGCGCTTCCAAGGAAGGGTGCTGGCTAGCAACAGCTTTCAGTGCTGGCACTTTTCCTCTCTGAGCAATTGCTCGACGTTTGCAATTTCTCAGCTCGTGTCTACGAGATGGAGAGATAGTGACCATGACGTTTGGTGGGTAGAGAAGCGCAAAGCCCCAGTGTTGCTGCGCCTGTGAAAGCGCTTCCAAGGAAGGGTGCTGGCTAGCAAGAGTTTTCAGTGCTGGCACTTTTCATCTCTGAGCAATTGCTGGACGTTTGCAACCTCTCACGTGAGCTCACTTTAGACTGCACGAGAGGATGAGCAGAAGATTAGGTGGCTAGAGAAGCCCAGAGCCCCAGTGTTCTTAGGCCTACAAAAGCGCTTCCAAGGAAGGGTGCTGGCTAGCAACAGCTTCCAGTGCTGGCACTTTTCGTCTCTGAGCAATTGCTCGACGTTTGCAATTTCTCACCTGAGCTCTCTTTGTAGTGCGCGAGAGGATGAGCAGAAGATTAGGTGGCTAGAGAAGCCCAGAGCCCCAGTGTTCTTAGGCCTACAAAAGCGCTTCCAATGAAGGGTGCTGGCTAGCAAGAGCTTTCAGTGCTGGCACTTTTCCTCTCTGAGCAATTGCTCGATGTTTACAATTTCTCAGCTCGTGTCTACGAGACAGAAAGAGAATGACCGTGACGTTAGGTGGGTAGAAAAGCGCAAAGCCCCAGTGTTGCTGCCCCTGTGAAAGCGCTTTCAAGGAAGGGTGCTGGCTAGCAACAGCTTTCAGTGCTGGCCCTTTTCATCTCTGAGCAATTGCTCGACGTTTGCAATGTCTCAGCTCTTATCTACGAGACGGAGAGATAGTGACCGTGATGTTTGGTGGGTAGAGAAGCGCAAAGCCCCAGTGTTGCTGCGCCTCTGAAAGCGCTTCCAAGGAAGGGTGCTGGCTAGCAAGAGCTTTCAGTGCTGGCACTTTTCATCTCTGAGCAATTGCTGGACATTTGCAATTTCTCACCTGAGCTCTCTTCAGAGTGCGCGAGAGCATGAGCAGAAGATTAGGTGGCTAGAGAAGCCCAGAGCCCCACTGTTCTTAGGCCTACAAGAGCGTTTCCAAGGAAGGGTGCTGGCTAGCAACAGCTTTCAGTGCTGGCAGTTTTCATCTCTGAGCAATTGCTCGACGTTTGCAATCTCTCACCTGAGCTCTCTTTAGAGTGCGCGAGAGGATGAGCAGAAGATTAGGTGGCTAGAGAAGCCCAGAGCCCCAGTGTTCTTAGGCCTACAAAAGCGCTTCCAATGAAGGGTGCTGGCTAGCAACAGCTTTCAGTGCTGGCACTTTTCATCTCTGAGCAATTGCTCAACGTCTGCAATTTCTCAGCTCTTATCTACGAGACGGAGAGATAGTGACCGTGATGTTTGGTGGGTAGAGAAGCGCAAAGCCCCAGTGTTGCTGCGCCTGTGAAAGCGCTTCCAAGGAAGGGTGCTGGCTAGCAACAGCTTTCAGTGCCGGCACTTTTCATCTCTGAGCAATTGCTGGACGTTTGCAATCTCTCACTTGAGCTCCCTTTGGACTGCACGAGAGGATGAGCAGAAGATTAGGTGGCTAGAGAAGCCCAGAGCCCCAGTGTTCTTAGGCCTACAAAAGCGCTTCCAAGGAAGGGTGCTGGCTAGCAACAGCTTTCAGTGCTGGCACTTTTCATCTCTGAGCAATTTGTGGACATTTGCAATCTCTCACCTGAGCTCTCTTTCGACTGCACGAGAGGATGAGCAGAAGATTAGGTGGCTAGAGAAGCCCAGAGCCCCAGTGTTCTTAGGGTTGCAAGAGCATTTCCAAGGAAGGGTGCTGGCTAGCAACAGCTTTCTGTGCTGGTACTTTTCATCTCTGAGCAATTGCTCGACGTTTGCAATTTCTCAGCTCTTATCTACGAGACGGAGAGATAGTGACTGTGATGTTTGGTGGGTAGAGAAGCGCAAAGCCCCAGTGTTGCTGCGCCTGTGAAAGCGCTTCCAAGGAAGGGTGCTGGCTAGCAACAGCTTTCAGTGCCGGCAGTTTTCATCTTTGAGCAATTGCTGGACTTTTGCAATCTCTCACCTGAGCTCTCTTTGGACTGCACGAGAGGATGAGCAGAAGAGTAGGTGGCTAGAGAAGCCCAGAGCCCCAGTGTTCTTAGGCCTACAAGAGCGTTTCCAAGGAAGGGTGCTGGCTAGCAACAGCTTTCAGTGCTGGCACTTTTCATCTCTGAGCAATTTGTGGACGTTTGCAATCTCTCACCTCAACTCTCTTTACACTGTGCGAGAGGATGAGCAGAAGACTAGGTGGCTAGAGAAGCCCAGAGCCCCAGTGTTCTTAGGCCTACAAAAGCGCTTCCAAGGAAGGGTGCTGGCTAGCAAGAGCTTTCAGTGCTGACACTTTTCATCTCTGAGCAATTGCTCGACGTTTGCAATCTCTCACCTGAGCTCTCTTTAGAGTGCGCGAGAGGATGAGCAGAAGATTAGGTGGCTAGAGAAGCCCAGAGCCCCAGTGTTCTTAGGCCTGCAAGAGCGTTTCCAAGGAAGGGTGCTTGCTAGCAAGAGCTTTCAGTGCTGGCACTTTTCCTCTCTGAGCAATTGCTCGATGTTTGCAATTTCTAAGCTCGTCTCTACGAGACGGAGAGATAGTGACTGTGACGTTTGGTGGGTACAGAAGCGCAAAGCCCCAGTGTTCTTAGGGCTACAAAAGCGCTTCCAGGGAAGGGTGCTGGCTAGCAACAGCTTTCAGTGCTGGCACTTTTCATCTCTGAGCAATTGCTGAATGTTTGCAATCTCTCACCTGAGCTCTCTTTCGACTGCGCGAGAGGATGAGCAGAAGATTAGGTGGCTAGAGAAGCCCAGAGCCCCAGTGTTCTTAGGGCTACAAGAGCGCTTCCAAGGAAGGGTGCTGGCTAGCAACAGCTTTCAGTGCTGGCACTTTTCATCTCGAAGCAATTGCTTGACGTTTGCAATTTCTCAGCTGTGTCTACGAGACGGAGAGATAGTGACCGTGACGTTTGGTGGGTAGAGAAGCGCAAAGCCCCAGTGTTGCTGCCCCTGTGAAAGCGCTTTCAAGGAAGGGTGCTGGCTAGCAACAGCTTTCAGTGCTGGCACTTTTCATCTCTGAGCAATTGCTCGACGTTTGCAATTTCTCAGCTCTTATCTACGAGACGGAGAGATAGTGACCGTGATGTTTGGTGGGTAGAGAAGCGCAAAGCCCCAGTGTTGCTGCGCCTGTGAAAGCGCTTCCAAGGAAGGGTGCTGGCTAGCAACAGCTTTCAGTGCTGGCACTTTTCATCTCTGAGCAATTGCTCGACGTTTGCAATTTCTCACCTGAGCTCTCTTTAGAGTGCGCGAGAGGATGAGCAGAAGATTAGGTGGCTAGAAAAGCCCAGAGCCCCAGTGTTCTTCGGGCTACAAAAGTGCTTCCAAGGAAGGGTGCTGGCTAGCAAGAGCTTTCAGTGCTGGCACTTTTCATCTCTGAGCAATTGCTGGACGTTTGCAATTTCTCACCTGAGCTCTCTTTAGACTGCGCGAGAGGATGAGCAGAAGATTAGGTGGCTAGAGAAGCCCAGAGCCCCGGTGTTCTTAGGCCTACAAAAGCGCTTCCAAGGAAGGGTGCTGGCTAGCAACAGCTTTCAGTGCTGGCACTTTTCATCTCTGAGCAATTGCTCGACGTTTGCAATTTCTCAGCTCGTGTCTACGAGATGGAGAGATAGTGACCATGACGTTTGGTGGGTAGAGAAGCGCAAAGCCCCAGTGTTGCTGCGCCTGTGAAAGCGCTTCCAAGGAAGGGTGCTGGCTAGCAACAGCTTTCAGTGCTGGCACTTTTCATCTCTGAGCAATTGCTGGACGTTTGCAACCTCTCACGTGAGCTCACTTTAGACTGCACGAGAGGATGAGCAGAAGATTAGGTGGCTAGAGAAGCCCAGAGCCCCAGTGTTCTTAGGCCTACAAAAGCGCTTCCAAGGAAGGGTGCTGGCTAGCAACAGCTTTCAGTGCTGGCACTTTTCATCTCTGAGCAATTGCTCGACGTTTGCAATTTCTCACCTGAGCTCTCTTTAGACTGCGCGAGAGGATGAGCAGAAGATTAGGTGGCTAGAGAAGCCCAGAGCCCCAGTGTTCTTAGGCCTACAAAAGCGCTTCCAAGGAAGGGTGCTGGCTAGCAACAGCTTTCAGTGCTGGCACTTTTCCTCTCTGAGCAATTGCTCGACGTTTGCAATCTCTCACCTGAGCTCTCTTTAGACTGCACGAGAGGATGAGCAGAAGATTAGGTGGCTAGAGAAGCCCAGAGCCCCAGTGTTCTTAGGGCTACAAGAGCATTTCCAAGGAAGGGTGCTGGCTAGCAACAGCTTTCAGTGCTGGCACTTTTCATCTTTTAGCAATTCCTCGACGTTTGCAATTTCTCAGCTCTTATCTACGAGACGGAGAGATAGTGACCGTGACGTTTGGTGGGTAGAGAAGCGCAAATCCCCAGTGTTGCTGCGCCTGTGAAAGCACTTCCAAGGAAGGGTGCTGGCTAGCAACAGCTTTCAGTGCTGGCACTTTTCATCTCTGAGCAATTGCTGGACGTTTGCAATTTCTCACCTGAGCTCTCTTTCGACTGCGCGAGAGGATGAGCAGAAGATTAGGTGGCTAGAGAAGCCCAGAGCCCCAGTGTTCTTAGGCCTACAAAAGCGCTTCCAAGGAAGGGTGCTGGCTAGCAACAGCTTTCAGTGCTGGCACTTTTCATCTCTGAGCAATTGCTCGACGTTTGCAATTTCTCACCTGAGCTCTCTTTAGACTGCGCGAGAGGATGAGCAGAAGATTAGGTGGCTAGAGAAGCCCAGAGCCCCAGTGTTCTTAGGCCTACAAGAGCGTTTCCAAGGAAGGGTGCTGGCTAGCAACAGCTTTCAGTGCTGGTACTTTTCATCTCTGAGCAATTGCTCGACGTTTGCAATTTCTCAGCTCGTATCTACGAGACGGAGAGATAGTGACCGTGATGTTTGGTGGGTAGAGAAGCGCAAAGCCCCAGTGTTGCTGCGCCTGTGAAAGCGCTTCCAAGGAAGGGTGCTGGCTAGCAAGAGCTTTCAGTGCCGGCACTTTTCATCTCTGAGCAATTGCTGGACTTTTGCAATCTCTCACCTGAGCTCTCTTTGGACTGCACGAGAGGATGAGCAGAAGATTAGGTGGCTAGAGAAGCCCAGAGCCCCACTGTTCTTAGGCCTACAAGAGCGTTTCCAAGGAAGGGTGCTGGCTAGCAACAGCTTTCAGTGCTGGCACTTTTCATCTCTGAGCAATTGCTCGACGTTTGCAATCTCTCACCTGAGCTCTCTTTAGAGTGCGCGAGAGGATGAGCAGAAGATTAGGTGGCTAGAGAAGCCCAGAGCCCCACTGTTCTTAGGGCTACAAGAGCATTTCCAAGGAAGGGTGCTGGCTAGCAACAGCTTTCAGTGCTGGCACTTTTCATCTCTGAGCAATTGCTCGACGTTTGCAATTTCTCAGCTCTTATCTACGAGACGGAGAGATAGTGACCGTGATGTTTGGTGGGTAGAGAAGCGCAAAGCCCCAGTGTTGCTGCGCCTGTGAAAGCGCTTCCAAGGAAGGGTGCTGGCTAGCAAGAGCTTTCAGTGCCGGCACTTTTCATCTCTGAGCAATTGCTGGACGTTTGCAATCTCTCACTTGAGCTCCCTTTGGACTGCACGAGAGGATGAGCAGAAGATTAGGTGGCTAGAGAAGCCCAGAGCCCCAGTGTTCTTAGGCCTACAAAAGCGCTTCCAAGGAAGGGTGCTGGCTAGCAACAGCTTTCAGTGCTGGCACTTTTCCTCTCTGAGCAATTTGTGGACATTTGCAATCTCTCACCTGAGCTCTCTTTCGACTGCACGAGAGGATGAGCAGAAGATTAGGTGGCTAGAGAAGCCCAGAGCCCCAGTGTTCTTAGGGTTGCAAGAGCATTTCCAAGGAAGGGTGCTGGCTAGCAACAGCTTTCTGTGCTGGTACTTTTCATCTCTGAGCAATTGCTCGACGTTTGCAATTTCTCAGCTCTTATCTACGAGACGGAGAGATAGTGACTGTGATGTTTGGTGGGTAGAGAAGCGCAAAGCCCCAGTGTTGCTGCGCCTGTGAAAGCGCTTCCAAGGAAGGGTGCTGGCTAGCAACAGCTTTCAGTGCCGGCACTTTTCATCTCTGAGGAATTGCTGGACTTTTGCAATCTCTCACCTGAGCTCTCTTTGGACTGCACGAGAGGATGAGCAGAAGAGTAGGTGGCTAGAGAAGCCCAGAGCCCCAGTGTTCTTAGGCCTACAAGAGCGTTTCCAAGGAAGGGTGCTGGCTAGCAAGAGCTTTCAGTGCTGGCACTTTTCATCTCTGAGAAATTACTGGACGTTTGCAATCTCTCACCTCAACTCTCTTTACACTGTGCGAGAGGATGAGCAGAAGACTAGGTGGCTAGAGAAGCCCAGAGCCCCAGTGTTCTTAGGCCTACAAAAGCACTTCCAAGGAAGGGTGCTGGCTAGCAAGAGCTTTCAGTGCTGACACTTTTCATCTCTGAGCAATTGCTCGACGTTTGCAATCTCTCACCTGAGCTCTCTTTAGAGTGCGCGAGAGGATGAGCAGAAGATTAGGTGGCTAGAGAAGCCCAGAGCCCCAGTGTTCTTAGGGCTACAAGAGCGTTTCCAAGGAAGGGTGCTGGCTAGCAAGAGCTTTCAGTGCTGGCACTTTTCCTCTCTGAGCAATTGCTCGATGTTTGCAATTTCTAAGCTCGTCTCTACGAGACGGAGAGATAGTGACTGTGACGTTTGGTGGGTAGAGAAGCGCAAAGCCCCAGTGTTCTTAGGGCTACAAAAGCGCTTCCAGGGAAGGGTGCTGGCTAGCAACAGCTTTCAGTGCTGGCACTTTTCATCTCTGAGCAATTGCTGAATGTTTGCAATCTCTCACCTGAGCTCTCTTTCGACTGCGCGAGAGGATGAGCAGAAGATTAGGTGGCTAGAGAAGCCCAGAGCCCCAGTGTTCTTAGGGCTACAAGAGCGCTTCCAAGGAAGGGTGCTGGCTAGCAACAGCTTTCAGTGCTGGCACTTTTCATCTCGAAGCAATTGCTTGACGTTTGCAATTTCTCAGCTGTGTCTACGAGACGGAGAGATAGTGACCGTGACGTTTGGTGGGTAGAGAAGCGCAAAGCCCCAGTGTTGCTGCCCCTGTGAAAGCGCTTTCAAGGAAGGGTGCTGGCTAGCAACAGCTTTCAGTGCTGGCACTTTTCATCTCTGAGCAATTGCTCGACGTTTGCAATTTCTCAGCTCTTATCTACGAGACGGAGAGATAGTGACCGTGATGTTTGGTGGGTAGAGAAGCGCAAAGCCCCAGTGTTGCTGCGCCTGTGAAAGCGCTTCCAAGGAAGGGTGCTGGCTAGCAACAGCTTTCAGTGCTGGCACTTTTCATCTCTGAGCAATTGCTCGACGTTTGCAATTTCTCACCTGAGCTCTCTTTAGAGTGCGCGAGAGGATGAGCAGAAGATTAGGTGGCTAGAAAAGCCCAGAGCCCCAGTGTTCTTCGGGCTACAAAAGTGCTTCCAAGGAAGGGTGCTGGCTAGCAAGAGCTTTCAGTGCTGGCACTTTTCATCTCTGAGCAATTGCTGGACGTTTGCAATTTCTCACCTGAGCTCTCTTTAGAGTGCGCGAGAGGATGAGCAGAAGATTAGGTGGCTAGAGAAGCCCAGAGCCCCGGTGTTCTTAGGCCTACAAAAGCGCTTCCAAGGAAGGGTGCTGGCTAGCAACAGCTTTCAGTGCTGGCACTTTTCCTCTCTGAGCAATTGCTCGACGTTTGCAATTTCTCAGCTCGTGTCTACGAGATGGAGAGATAGTGACCATGACGTTTGGTGGGTAGAGAAGCGCAAAGCCCCAGTGTTGCTGCGCCTGTGAAAGCGCTTCCAAGGAAGGGTGCTGGCTAGCAACAGCTTTCAGTGCTGGCACTTTTCATCTCTGAGCAATTGCTGGACGTTTGCAACCTCTCACGTGAGCTCACTTTAGACTGCACGAGAGGATGAGCAGAAGATTAGGTGGCTAGAGAAGCCCAGAGCCCCAGTGTTCTTAGGCCTACAAAAGCGCTTCCAAGGAAGGGTGCTGGCTAGCAACAGCTTTCAGTGCTGGCACTTTTCATCTCTGAGCAATTGCTCGACGTTTGCAATTTCTCACCTGAGCTCTCTTTAGACTGCGCGAGAGGATGAGCAGAAGATTAGGTGGCTAGAGAAGCCCAGAGCCCCAGTGTTCTTAGGCCTACAAAAGCGCTTCCAAGGAAGGGTGCTGGCTAGCAACAGCTTTCAGTGCTGGCACTTTTCACCTCTGAGCAATTGCTCGACGTTTGCAATTTCTCACCTGAGCTCTCTTTAGAGTGCGCGAGAGGATGAGCAGAAGATTAGGTGGCTAGAGAAGCCCAGAGCCCCAGTGTTCTTAGGGCTACAAAAGCGCTTCCAAGGAAGGGTGCTGGCTAGCAACAGCTTTCAGTGCTGGCACTTTTCCTCTCTGAGCAATTGCTCGACGTTTGCAATCTCTCACCTGAGCTCTCTTTAGACTGCACGAGAGGATGAGCAGAAGATTAGGTGGCTAGAGAAGCCCAGAGCCCCAGTGTTCTTAGGGCTACAAGAGCATTTCCAAGGAAGGGTGCTGGCTAGCAACAGCTTTCAGTGCTGGCACTTTTCATCTTTTAGCAATTCCTCGACGTTTGCAATTTCTCAACTCGTGTATACGAGATGGAGAGATAGTGACCGTGACGTTTGGTGGGTAGAGAAGCGCAAAGCCCCAGTGTTGCTGCGCCTGTGAAAGCACTTCCAAGGAAGGGTGCTGGCTAGCAACAGCTTTCAGTGCTGGCACTTTTCATCTCTGAGCAATTGCTGGACGTTTGCAATTTCTCACCTGAGCTCTCTTTCGACTGCGCGAGAGGATGAGCAGAAGATTAGGTGGCTAGAGAAGCCCAGAGCCCCAGTGTTCTTAGGCCTACAAAAGCGCTTCCAAGGAAGGGTGCTGGCTAGCAACAGCTTTCAGTGCTGGCACTTTTCATCTCTGAGCAATTGCTCGACGTTTGCAATTTCTCACCTGAGCTCTCTTTAGAGTGCGCGAGAGGATGAGCAGAAGATTAGGTGGCTAGAGAAGCCCAGAGCCCCAGTGTTCTTAGGCCTACAAGAGCGTTTCCAAGGAAGGGTGCTGGCTAGCAACAGCTTTCAGTGCTGGTACTTTTCATCTCTGAGCAATTGCTCGACGTTTGCAATTTCTCAGCTCTTATCTACGAGACGGAGAGATAGTGACCATGACGTTTGGTGGGTAGAGAAGCGCAAAGCCCCAGTGTTGCTGCGCCTGTGAAAGCGCTTCCAAGGAAGGGTGCTGGCTAGCAAGAGCTTTCAGTGCCGGCACTTTTCATCTCTGAGCAATTGCTGGACTTTTGCAATCTCTCACCTGAGCTCTCTTTGGACTGCACGAGAGGATGAGCAGAAGATTAGGTGGCTAGAGAAGCCCAGAGCCCCAGTGTTCTTAGGGTTGCAAGAGCATTTCCAAGGAAGGGTGCTGGCTAGCAACAGCTTTCAGTGCTGGCACTTTTCATCTCTGAGAAATTACTGGACGTTTGCAATCTCTCACCTCAACTCTCTTTACACTGTGCGAGAGGATGAGCAGAAGACTAGGTGGCTAGAGAAGCCCAGAGCCCCAGTGTTCTTAGGCCTACAAAAGCACTTCCAAGGAAGGGTGCTGGCTAGCAACAGCTTTCAGTGCTGGCACTTTTCATCTCTGAGCAATTGCTCGACGTTTGCAATCTCTCACCTGAGCTCTCTTTAGAGTGCGCGAGAGGATGAGCAGAAGATTAGGTGGCTAGAGAAGCCCAGAGCCCCAGTGTTCTTAGGCCTACAAGAGCATTTCCAAGGAAGGGTGCTTGCTAGCAAGAGCTTTCAGTGCTGGCACTTTTCATCTCTGAGCAATTGCTCGATGTTTGCAATTTCTAAGCTCGTCTCTACGAGACGGAGAGATAGTGACTGTGACGTTTGGTGGGTACAGAAGCGCAAAGCCCCAGTGTTCTTAGGGCTACAAAAGCGCTTCCAGGGAAGGGTGCTGGCTAGCAACAGCTTTCAGTGCTGGCACTTTTCATCTCTGAGCAATTGCTGAATGTTTGCAATCTCTCACCTGAGCTCTCTTTCGACTGCGCGAGAGGATGAGCAGAAGATTAGGTGGCTAGAGAAGCCCAGAGCCCCAGTGTTCTTAGGGCTACAAGAGCGCTTCCAAGGAAGGGTGCTGGCTAGCAACAGCTTTCAGTGCTGGCACTTTTCATCTCGAAGCAATTGCTTGACGTTTGCAATTTCTCAGCTGTGTCTACGAGACGGAGAGATAGTGACCGTGATGTTTGGTGGGTAGAGAAGCGCAAAGCCCCAGTGTTGCTGCCCCTGTGAAAGCGCTTTCAAGGAAGGGTGCTGGCTAGCAACAGCTTTCAGTGCTGGCACTTTTCATCTCTGAGCAATTGCTCGACGTTTGCAATTTCTCAGCTCTTATCTACGAGACGGAGAGATAGTGACCGTGATGTTTGGTGGGTAGAGAAGCGCAAAGCCCCAGTGTTGCTGCGCCTGTGAAAGCGCTTCCAAGGAAGGGTGCTGGCTAGCAACAGCTTTCAGTGCTGGCACTTTTCATCTCTGAGCAATTGCTCGACGTTTGCAATTTCTCACCTGAGCTCTCTTTAGAGTGCGCGAGAGGATGAGCAGAAGATTAGGTGGCTAGAAAAGCCCAGAGCCCCAGTGTTCTTCGGGCTACAAAAGTGCTTCCAAGGAAGGGTGCTGACTAGCAAGAGCTTTCAGTGCTGGCACTTTTCATCTCTGAGCAATTGCTGGACATTTGCAATTTCTCACCTGAGCTCTCTTTAGACTGCGCGAGAGGATGAGCAGAAGATTAGGTGGCTAGAGAAGCCCAGAGCCCCAGTGTTCTTAGGCCTACAAAAGCGCTTCCAAGGAAGGGTGCTGGCTAGCAACAGCTTTCAGTGCTGGCACTTTTCCTCTCTGAGCAATTGCTCGACATTTGCAATTTCTCAGCTCGTGTCTACGAGATGGAGAGATAGTGACCATGACGTTTGGTGGGTAGAGAAGCGCAAAGCCCCAGTGTTGCTGCGCCTGTGAAAGCGCTTCCAAGGAAGGGTGCTGGCTAGCAACAGCTTTCAGTGCTGGCACTTTTCATCTCTGAGCAATTGCTGGACGTTTGCAACCTCTCACGTGAGCTCACTTTAGACTGCACGAGAGGATGAGCAGAAGATTAGGTGGCTAGAGAAGCCCAGAGCCCCAGTGTTCTTAGGCCTACAAAAGCGCTTCCAAGGAAGGGTGCTGGCTAGCAACAGCTTTCAGTGCTGGCACTTTTCATCTCTGAGCAATTGCTCGACGTTTGCAATTTCTCACCTGAGCTCTCTTTAGAGTGCGCGAGAGGATGAGCAGAAGATTAGGTGGCTAGAGAAGGCCAGAGCCCCAGTGTTCTTAGGCCTACAAAAGCGCTTCCAAGGAAGGGTGCTGGCTAGCAACAGCTTTCAGTGCTGGCACTTTTCATCTCTGAGCAATTGCTCGACGTTTGCAATTTCTCACCTGAGCTCTCTTTAGACTGCGCGAGAGGATGAGCAGAAGATTAGGTGGCTAGAGAAGCCCAGAGCCCCAGTGTTCTTAGGCCTACAAAAGCGCTTCCAAGGAAGGGTGCTGGCTAGCAACAGCTTTCAGTGCTGGCACTTTTCATCTCGAAGCAGTTGCTTGACGTTTGCAATTTCTCAGCTGTGTCTACGAGACGGAGAGATAGTGACCGTGACGTTTGGTGGGTAGAGAAGCGCAAAGCCCCAGTGTTGCTGCCCCTGTGAAAGCGCTTTCAAGGAAGGGTGCTGGCTAGCAACAGCTTTCAGTGCTGGCACTTTTCATCTCTGAGCAATTGCTCGACGTTTGCAATTTCTCAGCTCTTATCTACGAGACGGAGAGATAGTGACAGTGATGTTTGGTGGGTAGAGAAGCGCAAAGCCCCAGTGTTGCTGCGCCTGTGAAAGCGCTTCCAAGGAAGGGTGCTGGCTAGCAACAGCTTTCAGTGCTGGCACTTTTCATCTCTGAGCAATTGCTGGACATTTGCAATTTCTCACCTGAGCTCTCTTTAGAGTGCGCGAGAGGATGAGCAGAAGATTAGGTGGCTAGAGAAGCCCAGAGCCCCAGTGTTCTTAGGCCTACAAGAGCATTTCCAAGGAAGGGTGCTGGCTAGCAACAGCTTTCAGTGCTGGCACTTTTCATCTTTTAGCAATTCCTCGACGTTTGCAATTTCTCAGCTCTTATCTACGAGACGGAGAGATAGTGACCGTGACGTTTGGTGGGTAGAGAAGCGCAAAGCCCCAGTGTTGCTGCGCCTGTGAAAGCACTTCCAAGGAAGGGTGCTGGCTAGCAACAGCTTTCAGTGCTGGCACTTTTCATCTCTGAGCAATTGCTGGACGTTTGCAATTTCTCACCTGAGCTCTCTTTCGACTGCGCGAGAGGATGAGCAGAAGATTAGGTGGCTAGAGAAGCCCAGAGCCCCAGTGTTCTTAGGGCTACAAAAGCGCTTCCAAGGAAGGGTGCTGGCTAGCAACAGCTTTCAGTGCTGGCACTTTTCATCTCTGAGCAATTGCTCGATGTTTACAATTTCTCAGCTCGTGTCTACGAGAAGGAAAGAGAATGACCGTGACGTTTGGTGGGTAGAGAAGCGCAAAGCCCCAGTGTTGCTGCGCCTGTGAAAGCGCTTCCAAGGAAGGGTGCTGGCTAGCAACAGCTTTCAGTGCTGGCACTTTTCATCTCTGAGCAATTGCTGGACGTTTGCAATTTCTCACCTGATCTCTCTTTAGACTGCGCGAGAGGATGAGCAGAAGATTAGGTGGCTAGAGAAGCCCAGAGCCCCAGTGTTCTTAGGCCTACAAGAGCATTTCCAAGGAAGGGTGCTGGCTAGCAACAGCTTTCAGTGCTGGCACTTTTCATCTCTGAGCAATTGCTCGACGTTTGCAATTTCTCAGCTCTTATCTACGAGACGGAGAGATAGTGACCGTGACGTTTGGTGGGTACAGAAGCACAAAGCCCCAGTGTTGCTGCGCCTGTGAAAGCACTTCCAAGGAAGGGTGCTGGCTAGCAACAGCTTTCAGTGCTGGCACTTTTCATCTCTGAGCAATTGCTGGACGTTTGCAATTTCTCACCTGAGCTCTCTTTAGACTGCGCGAGAGGATGAGCAGAAGATTAGGTGGCTAGAGAAGCCCAGAGCCCCAGTGTTCTTAGGCCTACAAAAGCGCTTCCAAGGAAGGGTGCTGGCTAGCAACAGCTTTCAGTGCTGGCACTTTTCATCTCTGAGCAATTGCTCGTCGTTTGTAATTTCTCAGCTCATTTCTCCGAGACGGAGAGATAATGACCGTGATGTTTGGTGGGTAGACAAGCGCAAAGCCCCAGTGTTGCTGCGCCTGTGAAAGCGCTTCCAAGGAAGGGTGCTGGCTAGCAACAGCTTTCAGTGCTGGCACTTTTCATCTCTGAGCAATTGCTCGACGTTTGCAATTTCTCAACTCGTGTCTACGAGACGGACAGATAATGACCGTGATGTTTGGTGGGTAGAGAAGCGCAAAGCCCCAGTGTTGCTGCGCCTGTGAAAGCGCTTCCAAGGAAGGGTGCTGGCTAGCAACAGCTTTCAGTGGTGGCACTTTTCGTCTCTGAGCAATTTGTGGACATTTGCAATTTCTCACCTGATCTCACTTTAGAGTGCGCGAGAGGATGAGCAGAAGATTAGGTGGCTAGAGAAGCCCAGAGCCCCAGTGTTCTTAGGCCTACAAAAGCGCTTCCAAGAAAGGGTGCTGGCTAGCAACAGCTTTCAGTGCTGGCACTTTTCATCTCTGAGCAATTGCTGGACATTTGCAATTTCTCACCTGAGCTCTCTTTAGAGTGCGCGAGAGGATGAGCAGAATTTTAGGTGGCTAGAGAAGCCCAGAGCCCCGGTGTTCTTAGGGCTACAAAAGCGCTTCCAAGGAAGGGTGCTGGCTAGCAACAGCTTTCAGTGCTGGCACTTTTCATCTCTGAGCAATTGCTCGACGTTTGCAATTTCTCACCTGAGCTCTCATTAGAGTGCGCAAGAGGATGTGCAGAAGATTATGTGGCTAGAGAAGCGCAAAGCCCCAGTGTTCTTAGGGTTGCAAGAGCATTTCCAAGGAAGGGTGCTGGCTAGCAACAGCTTTCAGTGCTGGCACTTTTCATCTCTGAGCAA
This sequence comes from Sarcoramphus papa, assembly GCA_037962945.1. Taxonomy (NCBI): domain Eukaryota; kingdom Metazoa; phylum Chordata; class Aves; order Accipitriformes; family Cathartidae; genus Sarcoramphus; species Sarcoramphus papa. Next base: position 99,271,735 of record CM075586.1, read on the forward strand.
TTGCTCGACGTTTGCAATTTCTCACCTGAGCTCTCTTTAGACTGCACGAGAGGATGAGCAGAAGAGTAGGTGGCTAGAGAAGCCCAGAGCCCCAGTGTTCTTAGGCCTACAAGAGCGTTTCCAAGGAAAGGTGCTGGCTAGCAACAGCGTTCAGTGCTGGCACTTTTCATCTCTGAGCAATTGCTCGACGTTTGCAATTTCTCAGCTCTTATCTACGAGACGGAGAGATAGTGACCGTGAAGTTTGATGGGTAGAGAAGCGCAAAGCCCCAGTGTTGCTGCGCCTGTGAAAGCGCTTCCAAGGAAGGGTGCTGGCTAGCCACAGCTTTCAGTGCTGGCACTTTTCATCTCTGAGCAATTGCTGGACGTTTGCAATTTCTCACCTGAGCTCTCTTTAGACTGCACGAGACGATGAGCAGAAGATTAGGTGGCTAGAGAAGCCCAGAGCCTCAGTGTTCTTAGGCCTACAAAAGCGCTTCCAAGGAAGGGTGCTGGCTAGCAACAGCTTTCAGTGCTGGCACTTTTCATCTCTGAGCAATTGCTGGACGTTTGCAATTTCTCACCTGAGCTCTCTTTAGACTGCTCGAGAGGATGAGCAGAAGATTAGGTGGCTAGAGAAGCCCAGAACCCCAGTGTTCTTAGGGCTGCAAGAGTGCTTCCAAGGAAGGTTGCTGGCTAGCAACAGCTTTCAGTGCTGGCACTTTTCATCTCTGAGCAATTGCTCGACGTTTGCAATTTCTCAGCTCGTGTCTACGAGATGGAGAGATAGTGACCATGACGTTTGGTGGGTAGAGAAGCACAAAGCCCCAGTGTTGCTGCGCCTGTGAAAGCGCTTCCAAGGAAGGGTGCTGGCTAGCAACAGCTTTCAGTGCTGGCACTTTTCATCTCTGAGCAATTGCTCGACGTTTGCAATTTCTCACTTGAGCTCTCTTTAGACTGCGCGAGAGGATGAGCAGAAGATTAGGTGGCTAGAAAAGCCCAGAGCCCCACTGTTCTTAGGGCTACAAAAGTGCTTCCAAGGAAGGGTGCTGGCTAGCAAGAGCTTTCAGTGCTGGCACTTTTCATCTCTGAGCAATTGCTGGACGTTTGCAATCTCTCACCTGAGCTCTCTTTAGAGTGCGCGAGAGGATGAGCAGAAGATTAGGTGGCTAGAGAAGCCCAGAGCCCCAGTGTTCTTAGGCCTACAAAAGCGCTTCCAAGGAAGGGTGCTGGCTAGCAACAGCTTTCAGTGCTGGCACTTTTCCTCTCTGAGCAATTGCTCGACGTTTGCAATTTCTCAGCTCGTGTCTACGAGACAGAAAGAGAATGACCGTGACGTTAGGTGGGTAGAAAAGCGCAAAGCCCCAGTGTTGCTGCCCCTGTGAAAGCGCTTTCAAGGAAGGGTGCTGGCTAGCAACAGCTTTCAGTGCTGCCACTTTTCATCTCTGAGCAATTGCTCGACGTTTGCAATGTCTCAGCTCTTATCTACGAGACGGAGAGATAGTGACCGTGATGTTTGGTGGGTAGAGAAGCGCAAAGCCCCAGTGTTGCTGCGCCTGTGAAAGCGCTTCCAAGGAAGGGTGCTGGCTAGCAACAGCTTTCAGTGCTGGCACTTTTCATCTCTGAGCAATTGCTCGACGTTTGCAATTTCTCACCTGAGCTCTCTTCAGAGTGCGCGAGAGGATGAGCAGAAGATTAGGTGGCTAGAGAAGCCCAGAGCCCCAGTGTTCTTAGGCCTACAAAAGCGCTTCCAAGGAAGGGTGCTGGCTAGCAACAGCTTTCAGTGCTGGCACTTTTCATCTCTGAGCAATTGCTGGACATTTGCAATCTCTCACCTGAGCTCTCTTTAGACTGCGCGAGAGGATGAGCAGAAGATTAGGTGGCTAGAGAAGCCCAGAGCCCCACTGTTCTTAGGCCTACAAGAGCGTTTCCAAGGAAGGGTGCTGGCTAGCAACAGCTTTCAGTGCTGGCACTTTTCATCTCTGAGCAATTGCTCGACATTTGCAATTTCTCAGCTCTTATCTACGAGACGGAGAGATAGTGACCGTGACGTTTGGTGGCTAGAGAAGCGCAAAGCCCCAGTGTTGCTGCACCTGTGAAAGCGCTTCCAAGGAAGGGTGCTGGCTAGCAACAGCTTTCAGTGCCGGCACTTTTCATCTCTGAGCAATTGCTGGACTTTTGCAATCTCTCACCTGAGCTCTCTTTGGACTGCACGAGAGGATGAGCAGAAGATTAGGTGGCTAGAGAAGCCCAGAGCCCCAGTGTTCTTAGGCCTACAAAAGCGCTTCCAAGGAAGGGTGCTGGCTAGCAACAGCTTTCAGTGCTGGCACTTTTCATCTCTGAGCAATTGCTGGACATTTGCAATTTCTCACCTGAGCTCTCTTTAGAGTGCGCGAGAGGATGAGCAGAAGATTAGGTGGCTAGAGAAGCCCAGAGCCCCAGTGTTCTTAGGCCTACAAAAGCGCTTCCAAGGAAGGGTGCTGGCTAGTAACAGCTTTCAGTGCTGGCACTTTTCGTCTCTGAGCAATTACTCGACGTTTGCAATCTCTCACCTGAGCTCTCTTTAGAGTGCGCGAGAGGATGAGCAGAAGATTAGGTGGCTAGAGAAGCCCAGAGCCCCAGTGTTCTTAGGGCTACAAGAGCGTTTCCAAGGAAGGGTGCTGGCTAGCAACAGCTTTCAGTGCTGGTACTTTTCATCTCTGAGCAATTGCTCGACGTTTGCAATTTCTCAGCTCTTATCTACGAGACGGAGAGATAGTGACCGTGACGTTTGGTGGGTAGAGAAGCGCAAAGCCCCAGTGTTGCTGCGCCTGTGAAAGCGCTTCCAAGGAAGGGTGCTGGCTAGCAACAGCTTTCAGTGCTGGCACTTTTCGTCTCTGAGCAATTGCTGGACTTTTGCAATCTCTCACCTGAGCTCTCTTTGGACTGCACGAGAGGATGAGCAGAAGATTAGGTGGCTAGAGAAGCCCAGAGCCCCAGTCTTCTTAGGGCTACAAGAGCGTTTCCAAGGAAGGGTGCTGGCTAGCAACAGCTTTCAGTGCTGGCACTTTTCATCTCTGAGAAATTACTGGACGTTTGCAATCTCTCACCTCAACTCTCTTTAGAGTGCGAGAGGATGAGCAGAAGATTAGGTGGCTAGAGAAGCCCAGAGCCCCAGTGTTCTTAGGCCTACAAAAGCGCTTCCAAGGAAGGGTGCTGGCTAGCAACAGCTTTCAGTGCTGGCACTTTTCATCTCTGAGCAATTGCTCGACGTTTGCAATCTCTCACCTGAGCTCTCTTTAGACTGCGCGAGAGGATGAGCAGAAGATTAGGTGGCTAGAGAAGCCCAGAGCCCCACTGTTCTTAGGCCTACAAGAGCGTTTCCAAGGAAGGCTGCTGGCTAGCAACAGCTTTCAGAGCTGGCACTTTTCATCTCGAAGCAATTGCTTGACGTTTGCAATTTCTCAGCTGTGTCTACGAGACGGAGAGATAGTGACCGTGACGTTTGGTGGGTAGAGAAGCGCAAAGCCCCAGTGTTGCTGCGCCAGTGAAAGCGCTTCCAAGGAAGGGTGCTGGCTAGCAAGAGCTTTCAGTGCTGGCACTTTTCATCTCTGAGCAATTGCTGGACATTTGCAATCTCTCACCTGAGCTCTCTTTAGACTGCGCGAGAGGATGAGCAGAAGATTAGGTGGCTAGAGAAGCGCAAAGCCCCAGTGTTGCTGCGCCTGTGAAAGCGCTTCCTAGATACGGCGCTGGCTAGCAACAGCTTTGAATGCTGGCACTTTTCATCTCTGAGCAATTGCTAGACGTTTGGAATTTCTCAGCTCGTGTCTACGAGACGGAGAGATAGTGACCGTGACGTTTGGTGGCTAGAGAAGCGCAAAGCCCCAGTGTTGCTGCGCCTGTGAAAGCGCTTCCAAGGAAGGGTGCTGGCTAGCAACAGCTTTCAGTGCTGGCACTTTTCATCTCTGAGCAATTGCTCGACGTTTGCAATTTCGCACTTGAGCTCTCCTTAGACTGCACGAGAGGATGAGCAGAAGATTAGGTGGCTAGAGAAGCACAGAACCCCAGTGTTCTTAGGCCTACAAGAGCGTTTCCAAGGAAGGGGGCTGGCTAGCAACAGCTTTCAGTGCTGGCACTATTCATCTCTGAGCAATTCCTCGACGTTTGCAATTTCTCACCTGAACTCTCTTCAGACTGCGCGAGAGGATGAGCAGAAGATTAGGTGGCTAGAGAAGCCCAGAGCCCCAGTGTTCTTAGGGCTACAAAAGCGTTTCCAAGGAAGGGTGCTGGCTAGCAAGAGCTTTCAGTGCTGGCACTTTTCATCTCTGAGCAATTGCTGGACGTTTGCACTTTCTCAGCTCGTGTCTACGAGACGGAAAGAGAATGACTGTGACGTTTGGTGGGTAGAGAAGCGCAAAGCCGCAGTGTTGCTGCGCCTGTGAAAGCGCTTCCAAGGAAGGGTGCTGGCTAGCCACAGCTTTCAGTGCTGGCACTTTTCCTCTCTGAGCAATTGCACGACGTTTGCAATTTCTCACCTGAGCTCTCTTTAGACTGCGCGAGAGGATGAGCAGAAGATTAGGTGGCTAGAGAAGCCCAGAGCCCCAGTGTTCTTAGGCCTACAAGAGCGTTTCCAAGGAAGGGTGCTGGCTAGCAACAGCTTTCAGTGCTGGCACTTTTCATCTCTGAGCAGTTGCTCGATGTTTGCAATTTCTCAGCTCTTATCTACGAGACGGAAAGTTAGTGACTGTGATGTTTGGTGGCTAGAGAAGCGCAAAGCCCCAGTGTTGCTGCGCCTGTGAAAGGGCTTCCAAGGAAGGGTGCTGGCTAGCAACAGCTTTCAGTGCTGGCACTTTTCATCTCGAAGCAATTGCTCGATGTTTGCAATTTCTCAGCTCATGTCTACGGGACGGAGAGATAGTGACCGTGAAGTTTGGTGGGTAGAGAAGCGCAAAGCCCCAGTGTTGCTGCGCCTGTGAAAGCGCTTCCAAGGAAGGGTGCTGGCTAGCAAGAGCTTTTAGTGCTGGCACTTTTCATCTCTGAGCAATTGCTCGACGTTTGCAATTTCTCACCTGAGCTCTCTTTAGAATGCGCGAGAGGATGAGCAGAAGATTAGGTGGCTAGAGAAGCCCAGAGCCCCAGTGTTCTTAGGCCTACAAGAGCGTTTCCAAGGAAGGGTGCTGGCTAGCAACAGCTTTCAGTGCTGGCACTTTTCATCTCTGAGCAATTGCTCGACGTTTGCAATTTCTCTGCTCGTGTCTACGAGACGGAGAGATAGTGACCGTGACGTTTGGTGGGTAGAGAAGCGCAAAGCCCCAGTGTTGCTGCGCCTGTGAAAGCACTTCCAAGGAAGGGTGCTGGCTAGCAACAGCTTTCAGTGCTGGCACTTTTCATCTCTGAGCAATTGCTGGACGTTTGCAATTTCTCACCTGAGCTCTCTTTAGAGTGCGCGAGAGGATGAGCAGAAGATTAGGTGGCTAGAGAAGCCCAGAGCCCCAGTGTTCTTAGGCCTACAAAAGCGCTTCAAGGAAGGGTGCTGGCTAGCAAGAGCTTTCAGTGCTGGCACTTTTCATCTCGAAGCAATTGCTCGACGTTTGCAATTTCTCAGCTGTGTCTACGAGACGGAGAGATAGTGATCGTGACATTTGGTGGGTACAGAAGCGCAAAGCCCCAGTGTTGCTGTGCCTGTGAAAGCTCTTCCAAGGAAGGGTGCTGGCTAGCAACAGCTTTCAGTGCTGGCACTTTTCATCTCTGAGCAATTGCTTGACGTTTGCAATTTCTCAGCTCTTATCTACGAGACGGAGAGATAGTGACCGTGACATTTGGTGGGTAGAGAAGCGCAAAGCCCCAGTGTTGCTGCGCCTGTGAAAGCGCTTCCAAGGAAGGGTGCTGGCTAGCAACAGCTTTCAGTGCTGGCACTTTTCATCTCTGAGCAATTGCTGGACGTTTGCAATTTCTCACCTGAGCTCTCTTTAGAGTGCGCGAGAGGATGAGCAGAAGATTAGGTGGCTAGAGAAGCCCAGAGCCCCACTGTTCTTAGGCCTACAAGAGCATTTCCAAGGAAGGGTGCTGGCTAGCAACAGCTTTCAGTGCTGGCACTTTTCATCTCTGAGCAATTGCTCGATGTTTGCAATTTCTCAGCTCTTATCTACGAGACGCAGAGATAGTGACCGTGACGTTTGGTGGATACAGAAGCACAAAGCCCCAGTGTTGCTGCGCCTGTGAAAGCACTTCCAAGGACGGGTGCTGGCTAGCAACAGCTTTCACTGCTGGCACTTTTCATCTCTGAGCAATTGCTGGACGTTTGCAATTTCTCACCTGAGCTCTCTTTAGAGTGCGCGAGAGGATGAGCAGAAGATTAGGTGGCTAGAGAAGCCCAGAGCCCCAGTGTTCTTAGGCCTACAAAAGCGCTTCCAAGGAAGGGTGCTGGCTAGCAACAGCTTTCAGTGCTGGCACTTTTCATCTCTGAGCAATTGCTCAACGTTTGCAATTTCTCAGCTCATTTCTCCGAGACGGAGAGATAATGACCGTGATGTTTGGTGGGTAGACAAGCGCAAAGCCCCAGTGTTGCTGCACCTGTGAAAGCGCTTCCAAGGAAGGGTGCTGGCTAGCAACAGCTTTCAGTGCTGGCACTTTTCATCTCTGAGCAATTGCTCGACGTTTGCAATTTCTCAACTCGTGTCTACGAGACGGACAGATAATGACCGTGATGTTTGGTGGGTAGAGAAGCGCAAAGCCCCAGTGTTGCTGCGCCTGTGAAAGCGCTTCCAAGGAAGGGTGCTGGCTAGCAACAGCTTTCAGTGGTGGCACTTTTCGTCTCTGAGCAATTTGTGGACATTTGCAATTTCTCACCTGATCTCACTTTAGAGTGCGCGAGAGGATGAGCAGAAGATTAGGTGGCTAGAGAAGCCCAGAGCCCCAGTCTTCTTAGGTCTACAAAAGCGCTTCCAAGAAAGGGTGCTGGCTAGCAACAGCTTTCAGTGCCGGCACTTTTCATCTCTGAGCAATTGCTGGACATTTGCAATTTCTCACCTGAGCTCTCTTCAGAGTGCGCGAGAGTATGAGCAGAAGATTAGGTGGCTAGAGAAGCCCAGAGCCCCGGTGTTCTTAGGGCTACAAAAGCGCTTCCAAGGAAGGGTGCTGGCTAGCAACAGCTTTCAGTGCTGGCACTTTTCATCTCTGAGCAATTGCTCGACGTTTGCAATTTCTCACCTGAGCTCTCATTAGAGTGCGCGAGAGGATGTGCAGAAGATTATGTGGCTAGAGAAGCGCAAAGCCCCAGTGTTCTTATGGCTACAAAAGCGCTTCCAAGGAAGGGTGCTGGCTAGCAACAGCTTTCAGTGCTGGCACTTTTCATCTCTGAGCAATTGCTCGACGTTTGCAATTTCTCACCTGAGCTCTCTTTAGACTGCACGAGAGGATGAGCAGAAGAGTAGGTGGCTAGAGAAGCGCAGAGCCCCAGTGTTCTTAGGGCTGCAAGAACGTTTCCAAGGAAAGGTGCTGGCTAGCAACAGCGTTCAGTGCTGGCACTTTTCATCTCTGAGCAATTGCTCGACGTTTGCAATTTCTCAGCTCTTATCTACGAGACGGAGAGATAGTGACCGTGAAGTTTGATGGGTAGAGAAGCGCAAAGCCCCAGTGTTGCTGCGCCTGTGAAAGCGCTTCCAAGGAAGGGTGCTGGCTAGCAAGAGCTTTCAGTGCTGGCACTTTTCATCTCTGAGCAATTGCTGGACGTTTGCAATTTCTCACCTGAGCTCTCTTTAGACTGCACGAGACGATGAGCAGAAGATTAGGTGGCTAGAGAAGCCCAGAGCCTCAGTGTTCTTAGGCCTACAAAAGCGCTTCCAAGGAAGGGTGCTGGCTAGCAACAGCTTTCAGTGCTGGCACTTTTCATCTCTGAGCAATTGCTGGACGTTTGCAATTTCTCAGCTCTTATCTACGAGACGGAGAGTTAGTGACCGTGACGTTTGGTGGGTAGAGAAGCGCAAAGCCCCAGTGTTGCTGCGCCTGTGAAAGCACTTCCAAGGAAGGGTGCTGGCTAGCAACAGCTTTCAGTGCTGGCACTTTTAATCTCTGAGCAATTGCTCGACGTTTGCAATCTCTCACCTGAGCTCTCTTTAGAGTGCGCGAGAGGATGAGCAGAAGATTAGGTGGCTAGAGAAGCCCAGAGCTCCAGTGTTCTTAGGCCTACAAAAGCGCTTCCAAGGAAGGGTGCTGGCTAGCAACAGCTTTCAGTGCTGGCACTTTTCCTCTCTGAGCAATTGCTCGACGTTTGCAATTTCTCAGCTCGTGTCTACGAGATGGAGAGATAGTGATCGTGACGTTTGGTGGGTAGAGAAGCGCAAAGCCCCAGTGTTGCTGCGCCTGTGAAAGCGCTTCCAAGGAAGGGTGCTGGCTAGCAAGAGCTTTCAGTGCTGGCACTTTTCATCTCTGAGCAATTGCTGGACGTTTGCAACCTCTCACCTGAGCTCACTTTAGACTGCACGAGAGGATGAGCAGAAGATTAGGTGGCTAGAGAAGCCCAGAGCCTCAGTGTTCTTAGGCCTACAAAAGCGCTTCCAAGGAAGGGTGCTGGCTAGCAACAGCTTTCAGTGCTGGCACTTTTCATCTCTGAGCAATTGCTCGATGTTTACAATTTCTCAGCTCGTGTCTACGAGACAGAAAGAGAATGACCGTGACGTTAGGTGGGTAGAAAAGCGCAAAGCCCCAGTGTTGCTGCGCCTGTGAAAGCGCTTTCAAGGAAGGGTGCTGGCTAGCAACAGCTTTCAGTGCTGGCACTTTTCATCTCTGAGCAATTGCTCAACGTCTGCAATTTGTCAGCTCTTATCTACGACACGGAGAGATAGTGACCGTGATGTTTGGTGGGTAGAGAAGCGCAAAGCCCCAGTGTTGCTGCGCCTGTGAAAGCGCTTCCAAGGAAGGGTGCTGGCTAGCAACAGCTTTCAGTGCTGGCACTTTTCATCTCTGAGCAATTGCTCGACGTATGCAATCTCTCACCTGAGCTCTCTTTGGACTGCGCGAGAGGATGAGCAGAAGATTAGGTGGCTAGAGAAGCCCAGAGCCCCAGTGTTCTTAGGGCTACAAGAGCGTTTCCAAGGAAGGGTGCTGGCTAGCAACAGCTTTCAGTGCTGGCACTTTTCATCTCTGAGCAATTGCTCGACGTTTGCAATCTCTCACCTGAGCTCTCTTTAGAGTGCGCGAGAGGATGAGCAGAAGATTAGGTGGCTAGAGAAGCCCAGAGCCCCAGTGTTCTTAGGCCTACAAAAGCGCTTCCAAGGAAGGGTGCTGGCTAGCAACAGCTTTCAGTGCTGGCACTTTTCATCTCTGAGCAATTGCTCGACGTTTGCAATCTCTCACCTGAGCTCTCTTTAGACTGCGCGAGAGGATGAGCAGAAGATTAGGTGGCTAGAGAAGCCCAGAGCCCCAGTGTTCTTAGGGCTACAAGAGCGTTTCCAAGGAAGGGTGCTGGCTAGCAACAGCTTTCAGTGCTGGCACTTTTCATCTCTGAGCAATTGCTTGACGTTTGCAATTTCTCGGCTGTGTCTACGAGACGGAGAGATAGTGACCGTGACGTTTGGTGGGTAGAGAAGCGCAAAGCCCCAGTGTTGCTGCCCCTGTGAAAGCGCTTTCAAGGAAGGGTGCTGGCTAGCAACAGCTTTCAGTGCTGGCACTTTTCATCTCTGAGCAATTGCTCGACGTTTGCAATTTGTCAGCTCTTATCTACGAGACGGAGAGATAGTGACCGTGATGTTTGGTGGGTAGAGAAGCGCAAAGCTCCACTGTTGCTGTGCCTGTGAAAGCGCTTCCAAGGAAGGGTGCTGGCTAGCAACAGCTTTCAGTGCTGGCACTTTTCATCTCTGAGCAATTTGTGGACATTTGCAATTTCTCACCTGATCTCTCTTCAGAGTGCGCGAGAGGATGAGCAGAAGATTAGGTGGCTAGAGAAGCCCAGAGCCCCAGTGTTCTTAGGCCTACAAGAGCGTTTCCAAGGAAGGGTGCTGGCTAGCAACAGCTTTCAGTGCTGGCACTTTTCATCTCTGAGCAATTGCTGGACATTTGCAATTTCTCACCTGAGCTCTCTTTCGACTGCGCGAGAGGATGAGCAGAAGATTAGGTGGCTAGAGAAGCCCAGAGCCCCAGTGTTCTTAGGCCTACAAGAGCGTTTCCAAGGAAGGGTGCTGGCTAGCAACAGCTTTCAGTGCTGGCACTTTTCATCTCTGAGCAATTGCTGGACATTTGCAATTTCTCACCTGATCTCTCTTCAGAGTGCGCGAGAGGATGAGCAGAAGATTAGGTGGCTAGAGAAGCCCAGAGCCCCAGTGTTCTTAGGCCTACAAAAGCGCTTCCAAGGAAGGGTGCTGGCTAGCAACAGCTTTCAGTGCTGGCACTTTTCGTCTCTGAGCAATTACTCGACGTTTGCAATTTCTCACCTGAGCTCTCTTTAGAGTGCGCGAGAGGATGAGCAGAAGAGTAGGTGGCTAGAGAAGCCCAGAGCCCCAGTGTTCTTAGGGCTACAAGAGCGTTTCCAAGGAAGGGTGCTGGCTAGCAACAGCTTTCAGTGCTGGCACTTTTCATCTCTGAGCAATTGCTGGACGTTTGCAACCTCTCACCTCAACTCTCTTTAGAGTGCGAGAGGATGAGCAGAAGAGTAGGTGGCTAGAGAAGCCCAGAGCCCCAGTGTTCTTAGGCCTACAAAAGCGCTTCCAAGGAAGGGTGCTGGCTAGCAACAGCTTTCAGTGCTGGCACTTTTCATCTCTGAGCAATTACTCGACGTTTGCAATTTCTCACCTGAGCTCTCTTTAGAGTGCGCGAGAGGATGAGCAGAAGATTAGGTGGCTAGAGAAGCCCAGAGCCCCAGTGTTCTTAGGCCTACAAAAGCGCTTCCAAGTAAGGGTGCTGGCTAGCAACAGCTTTCAGTGCTGGCACTTTTCATCTCTGAGCAATTGCTCGACGTTTGCAATCTCTCGCCTGAGCTCTCTTTAGAGTGCGCGAGTGGATGAGCAGAAGATTAGGTGGCTAGAGAAGCCCAGAGCCCCAGTGTTCTTAGGGTTGCAAGAGCATTTCCAAGGAAGGGTGCTGGCTAGCAACAGCTTTCAGTGCTGGTACTTTTCATCTCTGAGCAATTGCTCAACTTTTGCAATTTCTCAGCTCTTATCTACGAGACGGAGAGATAGTGACCGTGATGTTTGGTGGGTAGAGAAGCGCAAAGCCCCAGTGTTGCTGCGCCTGTGAAAGCGCTTCCAAGGAAGGGTGCTGGCTAGCAACAGCTTTCAGTGCCGGCACATTTCATCTCTGAGAAATTACTGGACGTTTGCAATCTCTCACCTCAACTCTCTTTAGACTGTGCGAGAGGATGAGCAGAAGACTAGGAGGCTAGAGAAGCCCAGAGCCCCAGTGTTCTTAGGCGTACAAAAGCGCTTCCAAGGAAGGGTGCTGGCTAGCAACAGCTTTCAGTGCTGGCACTTTTCATCTCTGAGCAATTGCTCAACGTTTGCAATTTCTCACCTGAGCTCTCTTTCGACTGCGCGAGAGGATGAGCAGAAGATTAGGTGGCTAGAGAAGCCCAGAGCCCCAGTGTTGCTGCGCCTGTGAAAGCGCTTCCTAGATACGGCGCTGGCTAGCAACAGCTTTCAGTGCTGGCACTTTTCATCTTTGAGCAATTGCTCGACGTTTGCAATTTCTCACCTGAGCTCTCTTTAGACTGCACGAGAGGATGAGCAGAAGATTAGGTGGCTAGAGAAGCCCAGAGCCCCAGTGTTCTTAGGCCTACAAAAGCGCTTCCAAGGAAGGGTGCTGGCTAGCAACAGCTTTCAGTGCTGGCACTTTTCATCTCTGAGCAATTGCTGAACGTTTGCAATCTCTCACCTGAGCTCTCTTTAGACTGCGCGAGAGGATGAGCAGAAGATTAGGTGGCTAGAGAAGCCCAGAGCCTCAGTGTTCTTAGGCCTACAAGAGCGTTTCCAAGGAAGGGTGCTGGCTAGCAACAGCTTTCAGTGCTGGCACTTTTCATCTCTGAGCAGTTGCTCGATGTTTGCAATTTCTCAGCTCTTATCTACGAGACGGAGAGATAGTGACCGTGATGTTTGGTGGCTAGAGAAGCGCAAAGCCCCAGTGTTGCTGCGCCTGTGAAAGGGCTTCCAAGGAAGGGTGCTGGCTAGCAACAGCTTTCAGTGCTGGCACTTTTCATCTCGAAGCAATTGCTTGATGTTTGCAATTTCTCAGCTCATGTCTACGGGACGGAGAGATAGTGACCGTGACGTTTGGTGGGTAGAGAAGCACAAAGCCCCAGTGTTGCTGCGCCTCTGAAAGCGCTTCCAAGGAAGGGTGCTGGCTAGCAACAGCTTTCAGTGCTGGCACTTTTCCTCTCTGAGCAATTGCTCGATGTTTGCAATTTCTCACCTGAGCTCTCTTTAGAGTGCACGAGAGGATGAGCAGAAGTTTAGGTGGCTAGAGAAGCCCAGAGCCCCAGTGTTCTTAGGCCTACAAAAGCGCTTCCAAGGAAGGGTGCTGGCTAGCAACAGCTTTCAGTGCTGGCACTTTTCATCTCTGAGCAATTGCTCGACGTTTGCAATTTCTCAGCTCTTATCTACGAGACGGAGAGATAGTGACCGTGAAGTTTGATGGGTAGAGAAGCGCAAAGCCCCAGTGTTGCTGCGCCTGTGAAAGCGCTTCCAAGGAAGGGTGCTGGCTAGCAAGAGCTTTCAGTGCTGGCACTTTTCATCTCTGAGCAATTGCTGGACGTTTGCAATTTCTCACCTGAGCTCTCTTTAGACTGCACGAGACGATGAGCAGAAGATTAGGTGGCTAGAGAAGCCCAGAGCCTCAGTGTTCTTAGGCCTACAAAAGCGCTTCCAAGGAAGGGTGCTGGCTAGCAACAGCTTTCAGTGCTGGCACTTTTCATCTCTGAGCAATTGCTCGACGTTTGCAATTTCTCACCTGAGCTCTCTTTAGACTGCTCGAGAGGATGAGCAGAAGATTACGTGGCTAGAGAAGCCCAGAGCCCCAGTGTTCTTAGGGCTACAAGAGCGTTTCCAAGGAAGGGTGCTGGCTAGCAACAGCTTTCAGTGCTGGCACTTTTCATCTCTGAGCAATTGCTGGACGTTTGCAATTTCTCAGCTCGTGTCTACGAGACGGAGAGTTAGTGACCGTGACGTTTGGTGGGTAGAGAAGCGCAAAGCCCCAGTGTTGCTGCGCCTGTGAAAGCACTTCCAAGGAAGGGTGCTGGCTAGCAACAGCTTTCAGTGCTGGCACTTTTAATCTCTGAGCAATTGCTCGACGTTTGCAATCTCTCACCTGAGCTCTCTTTAGAGTGCGCGAGAGGATGAGCAGAAGATTAGGTGGCTAGAGAAGCCCAGAGCTCCAGTGTTCTTAGGCCTACAAAAGCGCTTCCAAGGAAGGGTGCTGGCTAGCAACAGCTTTCAGTGCTGGCACTTTTCATCTCTGAGCAATTGCTTGACGTTTGCAATTTCTCAGCTCGTGTCTACGAGATGGAGAGATAGTGATCGTGACGTTTGGTGGGTAGAGAAGCGCAAAGCCCCAGTGTTGCTGCGCCTGTGAAAGCGCTTCCAAGGAAGGGTGCTGGCTAGCAAGAGCTTTCAGTGCTGGCACTTTTCATCTCTGAGCAATTGCTGGACGTTTGCAACCTCTCACCTGAGCTCACTTTAGACTGCACGAGAGGATGAGCAGAAGATTAGGTGGCTAGAGAAGCCCAGAGCCTCAGTGTTCTTAGGCCTACAAAAGCGCTTCCAAGGAAGGGTGCTGGTTAGCAACAGCTTTCAGTGCTGGCACTTTTCATCTCTGAGCAATTGGTCGATGTTTACAATTTCTCAGCTCGTGTCTACGAGACAGAAAGAGAATGACCGTGACGTTAGGTGGGTAGAAAAGCGCAAAGCCCCAGTGTTGCTGCGCCTGTGAAAGCGCTTTCAAGGAAGGGTGCTGGCTAGCAACAGCTTTCAGTGCTGGCACTTTTCATCTCTGAGCAATTGCTCAACGTCTGCAATTTGTCAGCTCTTATCTACGACACGGAGAGATAGTGACCGTGATGTTTGGTGGGTAGAGAAGCGCAAAGCCCCAGTGTTGCTGCGCCTGTGAAAGCGCTTCCAAGGAAGGGTGCTGGCTAGCAACAGCTTTCAGTGCTGGCACTTTTCATCTCTGAGCAATTGCTCGACGTATGCAATCTCTCACCTGAGCTCTCTTTGGACTGCGCGAGAGGATGAGCAGAAGATTAGGTGGCTAGAGAAGCCCAGAGCCCCAGTGTTCTTAGGGCTACAAGAGCGTTTCCAAGGAAGGGTGCTGGCTAGCAACAGCTTTCAGTGCTGGCACTTTTCATCTCTGAGCAATTGCTCGACGTTTGCAATCTCTCACCTGAGCTCTCTTTAGAGTGCGCGAGAGGATGAGCAGAAGATTAGGTGGCTAGAGAAGCCCAGAGCCCCAGTGTTCTTAGGCCTACAAAAGCGCTTCCAAGGAAGGGTGCTGGCTAGCAACAGCTTTCAGTGCTGGCACTTTTCATCTCTGAGCAATTGCTCGACGTTTGCAATCTCTCACCTGAGCTCTCTTTAGACTGCGCGAGAGGATGAGCAGAAGATTAGGTGGCTAGAGAAGCCCAGAGCCCCACTGTTCTTAGGGCTGCAAGAGCGCTTCCAAGGAAGGGTGCTGGCTAGCAACAGCTTTCAGTGCTGGCACTTTTCATCTCTGAGCAATTGCTTGACGTTTGCAATTTCTCGGCTGTGTCTACGAGACGGAGAGATAGTGACCGTGACGTTTGGTGGGTAGAGAAGCGCAAAGCCCCAGTGTTGCTGCCCCTGTGAAAGCGCTTTCAAGGAAGGGTGCTGGCTAGCAACAGCTTTCAGTGCTGGCACTTTTCATCTCTGAGCAATTGCTCGACGTTTGCAATTTGTCAGCTCTTATCTACGAGACGGAGAGATAGTGACCGTGATGTTTGGTGGGTAGAGAAGCGCAAAGCTCCACTGTTGCTGTGCCTGTGAAAGCGCTTCCAAGGAAGGGTGCTGGCTAGCAACAGCTTTCAGTGCTGGCACTTTTCATCTCTGAGCAATTTGTGGACATTTGCAATTTCTCACCTGATCTCTCTTCAGAGTGCGCGAGAGGATGAGCAGAAGATTAGGTGGCTAGAGAAGCCCAGAGACCCAGTGTTCTTAGGCCTACAAAAGCGCTTCCAAGGAAGGGTGCTGGCTAGCAACAGCTTTCAGTGCTGGCACTTTTCATCTCTGAGCAATTGCTGGACATTTGCAATTTCTCACCTGAGCTCTCTTTCGACTGCGCGAGAGGATGAGCAGAAGATTAGGTGGCTAGAGAAGCCCAGAGCCCCAGTGTTCTTAGGCCTACAAGAGCGTTTCCAAGGAAGGGTGCTGGCTAGCAACAGCTTTCAGTGCTGGCACTTTTCATCTCTGAGCAATTGCTGGACATTTGCAATTTCTCACCTGATCTCTCTTCAGAGTGCGCGAGAGGATGAGCAGAAGATTAGGTGGCTAGAGAAGCCCAGAGCCCCAGTGTTCTTAGGCCTACAAAAGCGCTTCCAAGGAAGGGTGCTGGCTAGCAACAGCTTTCAGTGCTGGCACTTTTCGTCTCTGAGCAATTACTCGACGTTTGCAATTTCTCACCTGAGCTCTCTTTAGAGTGCGCGAGAGGATGAGCAGAAGAGTAGGTGGCTAGAGAAGCCCAGAGCCCCAGTGTTCTTAGGGCTACAAGAGCGTTTCCAAGGAAGGGTGCTGGCTAGCAACAGCTTTCAGTGCTGGCACTTTTCATCTCTGAGAAATTACTGGACGTTTGCAATCTCTCACCTCAACTCTCTTTAGAGTGCGAGAGGATGAGCAGAAGATTAGGTGGCTAGAGAAGCCCAGATCCCCAGTGTTCTTAGGCCTACAAAAGCGCTTCCAAGGAAGGGTGCTGGCTAGCAACAGCTTTCAGTGCTGGCACTTTTCATCTCTGAGCAATTACTCGACGTTTGCAATTTCTCACCTGAGCTCTCTTTAGAGTGCGCGAGAGGATGAGCAGAAGATTAGGTGGCTAGAGAAGCCCAGAGCCCCAGTGTTCTTAGGCCTACAAAAGCGCTTCCAAGTAAGGGTGCTGGCTAGCAACAGCTTTCAGTGCTGGCACTTTTCATCTCTGAGCAATTGCTCGACGTTTGCAATCTCTCGCCTGAGCTCTCTTTAGAGTGCGCGAGTGGATGAGCAGAAGATTAGGTGGCTAGAGAAGCCCAGAGCCCCAGTGTTCTTAGGGTTGCAAGAGCATTTCCAAGGAAGGGTGCTGGCTAGCAACAGCTTTCAGTGCTGGTACTTTTCATCTCTGAGCAATTGCTCAACTTTTGCAATTTCTCAGCTCTTATCTACGAGACGGAGAGATAGTGACCGTGATGTTTGGTGGGTAGAGAAGCGCAAAGCCCCAGTGTTGCTGCGCCTGTGAAAGCGCTTCCAAGGAAGGGTGCTGGCTAGCAACAGCTTTCAGTGCCGGCACATTTCATCTCTGAGAAATTACTGGACGTTTGCAATCTCTCACCTCAACTCTCTTTAGACTGTGCGAGAGGATGAGCAGAAGACTAGGAGGCTAGAGAAGCCCAGAGCCCCAGTGTTCTTAGGCGTACAAAAGCGCTTCCAAGGAAGGGTGCTGGCTAGCAACAGCTTTCAGTGCTGGCACTTTTCATCTCTGAGCAATTGCTCAACGTTTGCAATTTCTCACCTGAGCTCTCTTTCGACTGCGCGAGAGGATGAGCAGAAGATTAGGTGGCTAGAGAAGCCCAGAGCCCCAGTGTTGCTGCGCCTGTGAAAGCGCTTCCTAGATACGGCGCTGGCTAGCAACAGCTTTCAGTGCTGGCACTTTTCATCTTTGAGCAATTGCTCGACGTTTGCAATTTCTCACCTGAGCTCTCTTTAGACTGCGCGAGAGGATGAGCACAAGATTAGGTGGCTAGAGAAGCCCAGAGCCCCAGTGTTCTTAGGCCTACAAAAGCGCTTCCAAGGAAGGGTGCTGGCTAGCAACAGCTTTCAGTGCTGGCACTTTTCATCTCTGAGCAATTGCTGAACGTTTGCAATCTCTCACCTGAGCTCTCTTTAGACTGCGCGAGAGGATGAGCAGAAGATTAGGTGGCTAGAGAAGCCCAGAGCCTCAGTGTTCTTAGGCCTACAAGAGCGTTTCCAAGGAAGGGTGCTGGCTAGCAACAGCTTTCAGTGCTGGCACTTTTCATCTCTGAGCAGTTGCTCGATGTTTGCAATTTCTCAGCTCTTATCTACGAGACGGAGAGATAGTGACCGTGATGTTTGGTGGCTAGAGAAGCGCAAAGCCCCAGTGTTGCTGCGCCTGTGAAAGGGCTTCCAAGGAAGGGTGCTGGCTAGCAACAGCTTTCAGTGCTGGCACTTTTCATCTCGAAGCAATTGCTTGATGTTTGCAATTTCTCAGCTCATGTCTACGGGACGGAGAGATAGTGACCGTGACGTTTGGTGGGTAGAGAAGCACAAAGCCCCAGTGTTGCTGCGCCTCTGAAAGCGCTTCCAAGGAAGGGTGCTGGCTAGCAACAGCTTTCAGTGCTGGCACTTTTCCTCTCTGAGCAATGGCTCGATGTTTGCAATTTCTCACCTGAGTTCTCTTTAGAGTGCACGAGAGGATGAGCAGAAGTTTAGGTGGCTAGAGAAGCCCAGAGCCCCAGTGTTCTTAGGCCTACAAAAGCGCTTCCAAGGAAGGGTGCTGGCTAGCAACAGCTTTCAGTGCTGGCACTTTTCGTCTCTGAGCAATTGCTGGACGTTTGCAATCTCTCACCTGAGCTCTCTTTAGACTGCGCGAGAGGATGAGCAGAAGATTAGGTGGCTAGAGAAGCCCAGAGCCCCAGTGTTCTTAGGCCTACAAAAGCGCTTCCAAGGAAGGGTGCTGGCTAGCAACAGCTTTCAGTGCTGCCACTTTTCATCTCTGAGCAATTGCTCGATGTTTGCAATTTCTCAGCTCGTGTCTACGAGACGGAGAGATAGTGACCGTGACGTTTGGTGGGTACAGAAGCACAAAGCCCCAGTGTTGCTGCGCCTGTGAAAGCGCTTCCAAGGAAGGTTGCTGGCTAGCAACAGCTTTCAGTGCTGGCACTTTTCATCTCTGAGCAATTGCTCGACGTTTGCAATTTCTCACCTGAGCTCTCTTTAGAGTGCGCGAGAGGATGAGCAGACGATTAGGTGGCTAGAGAAGCCCAGAGCCCCAGTGTTCTTAGGCCTACAAAAGCGCTTCAAGGAAGGGTGCTGGCTAGCAACAACTTTCAGTGCTGGCACTTTTCATCTCTGAGCAATTGCTCGACGTTTGCAATTTCTCAGCTGTGTCTACGAGACGGAGAGATAGTGACCGTGACGTTTGGTGGGTAGAGAAGCGCAAAGCCCCAGTGTTGCTGTGCCTGTGAAAGCGCTTCCAAGGAAGGGTGCTGGCTAGCAACAGCTTTCAGTGCTGCCAGTTTTCATCTCTGAGCAATTGCTCGATGTTTACAATTTCTCAGCTCGTGTCTACGAGAAGGAAAGAGAATGATCGTGACGTTTGGTGGGTAGAGAAGCGCAAAGCCCCAGTGTTGCTGCGCCTGTGAAAGCGCTTCCAAGGAAGGGTGCTGGCTAGCAACAGCTTTCAGTGCTGGCACTTTTCATCTCTAAGCAATTGCTGGACGTTTGCAATTTCTCACCTGATCTCTCTTTAGAGTGCACGAGAGGATGAGCAGAAGACTAGGAGGCTAGAGAAGCCCAGAGCCCCAGTGTTCTTAGGCCTACAAAAGCGCTTCCAAGGAAGGGTGCTGGCTAGCAACAGCTTTCAGTGCTGGCACTTTTCATCTCTGAGCAATTGCTCGACGTTTGCAATCTCTCACCTGAGCTCTCTTTAGACTGCGCGAGAGGATGAGCAGAAGATTAGGTGGCTAGAGAAGCCCAGAGCCCCACTGTTCTTAGGGTTGCAAGAGCATTTCCAAGGAAGGGTGCTGGCTAGCAACAGCTTTCAGTGCTGGCACTTTTCATCTCTGAGCAATTGCTCGACGTTTGCAATTTCTCAGCTCTTATCTACGAGACGGAGAGATAGTGACCGTGATATTTGGTGGGTAGAAAAGAGCAAAGCCCCAGTGTTGCTGCGCCTGTGAAAGCGCTTCCAAGGAAGGGTGCTGGCTAGCAACAGCTTTCAGTGCTGGCACTTTTCATCTCTGAGCAATTGCTCAACGTTTGCAATTTCTCCCCTGAGCTCTCTTTCAACTGCGCGAGAGGATGAGCAGAAGATTAGGTGGCTAGAGAAGCCCAGAGCCCCAGTCTTCTTAGGCCTACAAAAGCGCTTCCAAGGAAGGGTGCTGGCTAGCAACAGCTTTCAGTGCCGGCACTTTTCATCTCTGAGCAATTGCTGGACATTTGCAATTTCTCCCCTGAGCTCTCTTTAGACTGCGCGAGAGGATGAGCAGAAGATTAGGTGGCTAGAGAAGCCCAGAGCCCCAGTGTTCTTAGGGCTACAGGAGCGTTTCCAAGGAAGGGTGCTGGCTAGCAACAGCTTTCAGTGCTGGCACTTTTCCTCTCTGAGCAATTGCTCGATGTTTGCAATTTCTCAGCTCGTGTCTACGAGACGGAGAGATAGTGACCGTGACGTTTGGTGGCTAGAGAAGCACAAAGCCCCAGTGTTGCTGCACCTGTGAAAGCGCTTCCAAGGAAGGGTGCTGGCTAGCAACAGCTTTCAGTGCTGGCACTTTTCATCTCTGAGCAATTGCTGGACGTTTGCAATTTCTCACCTGAGCTCTCTTTATACTGAACGAGAGGATGAGCAGAAGATTAGGTGGCTAGAGAAGCCCAGGGCCCCACTGTTCTTAGGGCTACAAGAGCGTTTCCAAGGAAGGGTGCTGGCTAGCAACAGCTTTCAGTGCTGGCACTTTTCATCTCTGAGCAATTGCTCGACGTTTGCAATTTCTCAGCTCTTATCTACGAGACGGAGAGATAGTGACCGTGAGGAGAGATAGTGACCGTGAGGAGAGAAAGTGACCGTGACATTTGGTGGCTAGAGAAGCACAAAGCCCCAGTGTTGCTGCGCCTGTGAAAGCGCTTGCAAGGAAGGGTGCTGGCTAGCAACAGCTTTCAGTGCTGGCACTTTTCATCTCTGAGCAATTGCTGGACGTTTGCAATTTCTCACCTGAGCTCTCTTTAGACTGCGCGAGAGGATGAGCAGAAGAGTAGGTGGGTAGAGAAGCCCAGAGCCCCACTGTTCTTAGGGCTACAAGAGCGTTTCCAAGAAAGGGTGCTGGCTAGCAACAGCTTTCAGTGCTGGCACTTTTAATCTCTGAGCAATTGCTCGATGTTTGCAATTTCTCAGCTCTTATCTACGAGACGGATAGATAGTGACCGTGACGTTTGGTGGCTAGACAAGCGCAAAGCCCCAGTGTTGCTGCGCCAGTGAAAGCACTTCCAAGGAAGGGTGCTGGCTAGCAACAGCTTTCAGTGCTGGCACTTTTCATCTCTGAGCAATTGCTCGATGTTTACAATTTCTCAGCTCGTGTCTACGAGAAGGAAAGAGAATGACCGTGATATTTGGTGGGTAGAGAAGCGCAAAGCCCCAGTGTTGCTGCGCCTGTGAAAGCGCTTCCAAGGAAGGGTGCTGGCTAGCAACAGCTTTCAGTGCTGGCACTTTTCATCTCTGAGCAATTGCTCGACGTTTGCAATCTCTCACCTGAGCTCTCTTTAGACTGCACGAGAGGATGAGCAGAAGATTAGGTGGCTAGAGAAGCCCAGAGCCCCAGTGTTCTTAGGCCTACAAGAGCGTTTCCGAGGAAGGGTGCTGGCTAGCAACAGCTTTCAGTGCTGGCACTTTTCATCTCTGAGCAATTGCTCGACGTTTGCAATTTCTCAGCTCGTGTCTACGAGACGGAAAGAGAATGACCGTGACGTTTGGTGGCTAGAGAAGCGCAAAGCCCCAGTGTTGCTGCGCCAGTGAAAGCACTTCCAAGGAAGGGTGCTGGCTAGCAACAGCTTTCAGTGCTGGCACTTTTCATCTCTGAGCAATTGCTCGATGTTTACAATTTCTCAGCTCGTGTCTACGAGAAGGAAAAAGAATGACCGTGATGTTTGGTGGGTAGAGAAGCGCAAAGCCCCAGTGTTGCTGCGCCTGTGAAAGCGCTTCCAAGGAAGGGTGCTGGCTAGCCACAGCTTTCAGTGCTGGCACTTTTCATCTCTGAGCAATTGCTCGACGTTTGCAATCTCTCACCTGAGCTCTCTTTAGACTGCACGAGAGGATGAGCAGAAGAGTAGGTGGCTAGAGAAGCCCAGAGCCCCAGTGTTCTTAGGCCTACAAGAGCGTTTCCAAGGAAGGGTGCTGGCTAGCAACAGCTTTCAGTGCTGGCACTTTTCATCTCTGAGCAATTGCTCAACGTCTGCAATTTCTCAGCTCTTATCTACGAGACGCAGAGATAGTGACCGTGACGTTTGGTGGGTAGAGAAGCGCAAAGCCCCAGTGTTGCTGCGCCTGTGATAGTGCTTCCAAGGAAGGGTGCTGGCTAGCAACAGCTTTCAGTGCTGGCACTTTTCATCTCTGAGCAATTGCTCGACGTTTGCAATTTCTCACCTGAGCTCTCTTTAGACTGCGCGAGAGGATGAGCAGAAGATTAGGTGGCTAGAGAAGCCCAGAGCCCCAGTGTTCTTAGGGCTACAAGAGCGTTTCCAAGGAAGGGTGCTGGCTAGCAACAGCTTTCAGTGCTGGCACTTTTCATCTCTGAGCAATTGCTCGACGTTTGCAATTTCTCAGCTCGTGTCTACGAGAAGGAAAGAGAATGACCGTGACGTTTGGTGGCTAGAGAAGCGCAAAGCCCCAGTGTTGCTGCGCCAGTGAAAGCACTTCCAAGGAAGGGTGCTGGCTAGCAACAGCTTTCAGTGCTGGCACTTTTCATCTCTGAGCAATTGCTGGACGTTTGCAATTTCTCACCTGAGCTCTCTTTAGAGTGCGCGAGAGGATGAGCAGAAGAGTAGGTGGCTAGAGAAGCCCAGAGCCCCAGTGTTCTTAGGGCTACAAGAGCGTTTCCAAGGAAGGGTGCTGGCTAGCAACAGCTTTCAGTGCTGGCACTTTTCATCTCTGAGCAATTGCTGGACATTTGCAATTTCTCACCTGAGCTCTCTTTCGACTGCGCGAGAGGATGAGCAGAAGATTAGGTGGCTAGAGAAGCCCAGAGCCCCAGTGTTCTTAGGCCTACAAGAGCGTTTCCAAGGAAGGGTGCTGGCTAGCAACAGCTTTCAGTGCTGGCACTTTTCATCTCTGAGCAATTGCTCGATGTTTGCAATTTCTCAGCTCTTATCTACGAGACGGAGAGATAGTGACCGTGATGTTTGGTGGGTAGAGAAGCGCAAAGCCCCAGTGTTGCTGCGCCTGTGAAAGCACTTCCAAGGAAGGGTGCTGGCTAGCAACAGCTTTCAGTGCTGGCACTTTTCATCTCTGAGCAATTGCTCGACGTTTGCAATTTCTCACCTGAGGTCTCTTTAGACTGCGCGAGAGGATGAGCAGAAGATTAGGTGGCTAGAGAAGCCCAGAGCCCCAGTGTTCTTAGGCCTACAAAAGCGCTTCCAAGGAAGGGTGCTGGCTAGCAACAGCTTTCAGTGCTGGCACTTTTCCTCTCTGAGCAATTGCTCGACGTTTGCAATTTCTCAGCTCTTATCTACGAGAAGGAAAGAGAATGACCGTGACGTTTGGTGGGTAGACAAGCGCAAAGCCCCAGTGTTGCTGCCCCTGTGAAAGCGCTTTCAAGGAAGGGTGCTGGCTAGCAACAGCTTTCAGTGCTGGCACTTTTCATCTCTGAGCAATTGCTCGATGTTTACAATTTCTCAGGTCGTGTCTACGAGAAGGAAAGAGAATGACCGTGACGTTTGGTGGCTAGAGAAGTGCAAAGCCCCAGTGTTGCTGCGCCTGTGAAAGCGCTTCCAAGGAAGGGTGCTGGCTAGCAACAGCTTTCAGTGCAGGCACTTTTCCTCTCTGAGCAATTGCACGACGTTTGCAATTTCTCACCTGAGCTCTCTTTAGACTGCGCGAGAGGATGAGCAGAAGATTAGGTGGCTAGAGAAGCCCAGAGCCCCACTGTTCTTAGGGCTGCAAGAGCGTTTCCAAGGAAGGGTGCTGGCTAGCAACAGCTTTCAGTGCTGGCACTTTTCATCTCTGAGCAATTGCTTGAGGTTTGCAATTTCTCAGCTCGTGTCTACGAGACGGAGAGATAGTGACCGTGATGTTTGGTGGGTAGAGAAGCGCAAAGCCCCAGTGTTGCTGCGCCTGTGAAAGCGCTTCCAAGGAAGGGTGCTGGCTAGCAACAGCTTTCAGTGCTGGCACTTTTCATCTCTGAGCAATTGCTCGACGTTTGCAATTTCTCACCTGATCTCTCTTTAGAGTGCGCGAGAGGATGAGCAGAAGATTAGGTGGCTAGAGAAGCCCAGAGCCCCAGTGTTTTAGGCCTACAAAAGCGCTTCCAAGGAAGGGTGCTGGCTAGCAACAGCTTTCAGTGCTGGCACTTTTCATCTCTGAGCAATTGCTCGACGTTTGCAATTTCTCACCTGAGCTCTCTTTAGACTGCGCGAGAGGATGAGCAGAACATTAGGTGGCTAGAGAAGCCCAGAGCCCCAGTGTTCTTGGGCCTACAAAAGCGCTTCCAAGGAAGGGTGCTGGCTAGCAACAGCTTTCAGTGCTGGCACTTTTCATCTCTGAGCAATTGCTCGACGTTTACAATCTCTCACCTGAGCTCTCATTAGAGTGCGCGAGAGGATGAGCAGAAGATTAGGTGGCTAGAGAAGCCCAGAGCCCCAGTGTTCTTAGGGCTACAAGAGCGTTTCCAAGGAAGGGTGCTGGCTAGCAACAGCTTTCAGTGCTGGCACTTTTCATCTCGAAGCAATTGCTTGACGTTTGCAATTTCTCAGCTCGTGTCTACGAGACGGAGAGATAGTGACCGTGACGTTTGGTGGGTAGAGAAGCGCAAAGCCCCAGTGTTGCTGCGCCTGTGAAAGCGCTTCCAAGGAAGGGTGCTGGCTAGCAACAGCTTTCAGTGCTGGCACTTTTCATCTCTGAGCAATTGCTGGACGTTTGCAATCTCTCACCTGAGCTCTCTTTAGACTGCACAAGAGGATGAGCAGAAGATTAGATGGCTAGAGAAGCCCAGAGCCCCACTGTTCTTAGGCCTACAAAAGCGCTTCCAAGGAAGGGTGCTGGCTAGCAACAGCTTTCAGTGCTGGCACTTTTCATCTCTGAGCAATTGCTCGATGTTTACAATTTCTCAGCTCGTGTCTACGAGAAGGAAAGAGAATGACCGTGACGTTTGGTGGGTAGACAAGCGCAAAGCCCCAGTGTTGCTGCCCCTGTGAAAGCGCTTTCAAGGAAGGGTGCTGGCTAGCAAGAGCTTTCAGTGCTGGCACTTTTCATCTCTGAGCAATTGCTTGAGGTTTGCAATTTCTCAGCTCGTGTCTACAAGACGGAGAGATAGTGACCGTGATGTTTGGTGGGTAGAGAAGCGCAAAGCCCCAGTGTTGCTGCGCCTGTGAAAGCGCTTCCAAGGAAGGGTGCTGGCTAGCAACAGCTTTCAGTGCTGGCACTTTTCATCTCTGAGCAATTGCTCGACGTTTGCAATTTCTCACCTGAGCTCTCTTTAGACTGCGCGAGAGGATGAGCAGAAGATTAGGTGGCTAGAGAAGCCCAGAGCCCCACTGTTCTTAGGGCTACAAAAGCGCTTCCAAGGAAGGGTGCTGGCTAGCAACAGCTTTCAGTGCTGGCACTTTTCATCTTTGAGCAATTGCTCGACGTTTGCAATTTCTCCCCTGAGCTCTCTTTAGACTGCACGAGAGGATGAGCAGAAGATTAGGTGGCTAGAGAAGCCCAGAGCCCCACTGTTCTTAGGCCTACAAAAGCGCTTCCAAGGAAGGGTGCTGGCTAGCAACAACTTTCAGTGCTGGCACTTTTCATCTCTGAGCAATTGCTGGACGTTTGCAATTTCTCACCTGAGCTCTCTTTAGACTGCGCGAGAGGATGAGCAGAAGATTAGGTGGCTAGAGAAGCCCAGAGCCCCACTGTTCTTAGGGCTACAAAAGCGCTTCCAAGGAAGGGTGCTGGCTAGCAACAGCTTTCAGTGCTGGCACTTTTCATCTCTGAGCAATTGCTCGACGTTTGCAATTTCTCAGCTCGTGTCTCCGAGACGGAGAGATAATGACCGTGATGTTTGGTGGGTAGAGAAGCGCAAAGCCCCAGTGTTGCTGCCCCTGTGAAAGCGCTTCCAAGGAAGGGTGCTGGCTAGCAACAGCTTTCAGTGCTGGCACTTTTCATCTCTGAGCAATTGCTCGACGTTTGCAATTTCTCAGCTCGTGTCTACGAGACGGAGAGATAATGACCGTGATGTTTGGTGGCTAGAGAAGCCCAGAGCCCCAGTGTTGCTGCGCCTGTGAAAGCGCTTCCAAGGAAGGGTGCTGGCTAGCAACAGCTTTCAGTGCTGGCACTTTTCATCTCTGAGCAATTGCTCGACGTTTGCAATTTCTCACCTGAGGTCTCTTTCGACTGCGCGAGAGGATGAGCAGAACATTAGGTGGCTAGAGAAGCCCAGAGCCCCAGTGTTCTTGGGCCTACAAAAGCGCTTCCAAGGAAGGGTGCTGGCTAGCAACAGCTTTCAGTGCTGGCACTTTTCATCTCTGAGCAATTGCTCGACGTTTACAATCTCTCACCTGAGCTCTCATTAGAGTGCGCGAGAGGATGAGCAGAAGATTAGGTGGCTAGAGAAGCCCAGAGCCCCAGTGTTCTTAGGCCTACAAGAGCGTTTCCAAGGAAGGGTGCTGGCTAGCAACAGCTTTCAGTGCTGGCACTTTTCATCTCGAAGCAATTGCTTGACGTTTGCAATTTCTCAGCTCGTGTCTACGACATGGAGAGATAGTGACCGTGACGTTTGGTGGCTAGATAAGCGCAAAGCCCCAGTGTTGCTGCGCCTGTGAAAGCGCTTCCAAGGAAGGGTGCTGGCTAGCAACAGCTTTCAGTGCTGGCACTTTTCATCTCTGAGCAATTGCTGGACGTTTGCAATCTCTCACCTGAGCTCTCTTTAGACTGCACGAGAGGATGAGCAGAAGATTAGGTGGCTAGAGAAGCCCAGAGCCCCAGTGTTCTTAGGCCTACAAAAGCGCTTCCAAGGAAGGGTGCTGGCTAGCAACAGCTTTCAGTGCTGGCACTTTTCATCTCTGAGCAATTGCTCGATGTTTACAATTTCTCAGCTCGTGTCTACGAGAAGGAAAGAGAATGACCGTGACGTTTGGTGGGTAGACAAGCGCAAAGCCCCAGTGTTGCTGCCCCTGTGAAAGCGCTTTCAAGGAAGGGTGCTGGCTAGCAAGAGCTTTCAGTGCTGGCACTTTTCATCTCTGAGCAATTGCTCGACGTTTGCAATTTCTCACCTGAGCTCTCTTTAGACTGCGCGAGAGGATGAGCAGAAGATTAGGTGGCTAGAGAAGCCCAGAGCCCTACTGTTCTTAGGGCTACAAGAGCGTTTCCAAGGAAGGGTGCTGGCTAGCAACAGCTTTCAGTGCTGGCACTTTTCATCTCTGAGCAATTGCTCGACGTTTGCAATTTCTCAGCTCTTATCTACGAGACGGAGAGATAGTGACCGTGATGTTTGGTGGGTAGAGAAGCGCAAAGCCCCAGTGTTGCTGCGCCTGTGAAAGCACTTCCAAGGAAGGTTGCTGGCTAGCAAGAGCTTTCAGTGCTGGCACTTTTCATCTCTGAGCAATTGCTGGACGTTTGCAATTTCTCACCTGAGGTCTCTTTAGACTGCGCGAGAGGATGAGCAGAAGATTAGGTGGCTAGAGAAGCCCAGAGCCCCACTGTTCTTAGGGCTACAAAAGCGCTTCCAAGGAAGGGTGCTGGCTAGCAACAGCTTTCAGTGCTGGCACTTTTCATCTCTGAGCAATTGCTCGACGTTTGCAATTTCTCAGCTCGTGTCTCCGAGACGGAGAGATAATGACCGTGATGTTTGGTGGGTAGAGAAGCGCAAAGCCCCAGTGTTGCTGCCCCTGTGAATGCGCTTCCAAGGAAGGGTGCTGGCTAGCAACAGCTTTCAGTGCTGGCACTTTTCATCTCTGAGCAATTGCTCGACGTTTGCAATTTCTCAGCTCGTGTCTCCGAGACGGAGAGATAATGACCGTGATATTTGGTGGCTAGAGAAGCCCAGAGCCCCAGTGTTGCTGCGCCTGTGAAAGCGCTTCCAAGGAAGGGTGCTGGCTAGCAACAGCTTTCAGTGCTGGCACTTTTCATCTCTGAGCAATTGCTCGACGTTTGCAATTTCTCACCTGAGGTCTCTTTAGACTGCGCGAGAGGATGAGCAGAACATTAGGTGGCTAGAGAAGCCCAGAGCCCCAGTGTTCTTGGGCCTACAAAAGCGCTTCCAAGGAAGGGTGCTGGCTAGCAACAGCTTTCAGTGCTGGCACTTTTCATCTCTGAGCAATTGCTCGACGTTTACAATCTCTCACCTGAGCTCTCATTAGAGTGCGCGAGAGGATGAGCAGAAGATTAGGTGGCTAGAGAAGCCCAGAGCCCCAGTGTTCTTAGGCCTACAAGAGCGTTTCCAAGGAAGGGTGCTGGCTAGCAACAGCTTTCAGTGCTGGCACTTTTCATCTCGAAGCAATTGCTTGACGTTTGCAATTTCTCAGCTCGTGTCTACGACATGGAGAGATAGTGACCGTGACGTTTGGTGGCTAGATAAGCGCAAAGCCCCAGTGTTGCTGCGCCTGTGAAGGCGCTTCCAAGGAAGGGTGCTGGCTAGCAACAGCTTTCAGTGCTGGCACTTTTCATCTCTGAGCAATTGCTGGACGTTTGCAATCTCTCACCTGAGCTCTCTTTAGACTGCACGAGAGGATGAGCAGAAGATTAGGTGGCTAGAGAAGCCCAGAGCCCCAGTGTTCTTAGGCCTACAAAAGCGCTTCCAAGGAAGGGTGCTGGCTAGCAACAGCTTTCAGTGCTGGCACTTTTCATCTCTGAGCAATTGCTCGATGTTTACAATTTCTCAGCTCGTGTCTACGAGAAGGAAAGAGAATGACCGTGACGTTTGGTGGGTAGACAAGCGCAAAGCCCCAGTGTTGCTGCCCCTGTGAAAGCGCTTTCAAGGAAGGGTGCTGGCTAGCAAGAGCTTTCAGTGCTGGCACTTTTCATCTCTGAGCAATTGCTCGACGTTTGCAATCTCTCACCTGAGCTCTCTTTAGACTGCGCGAGAGGATGAGCAGAAGATTAGGTGGCTAGAGAAGCCCAGAGCCCTACTGTTCTTAGGGCTACAAGAGCGTTTCCAAGGAAGGGTGCTGGCTAGCAACAGCTTTCAGTGCTGGCACTTTTCATCTCTGAGCAATTGCTCGACGTTTGCAATTTCTCAGCTCTTATGTACGAGACGGAGAGATAGTGACCGTGATGTTTGGTGGGTAGAGAAGCGCAAAGCCCCAGTGTTGCTGCGCCTGTGAAAGCACTTCCAAGGAAGGTTGCTGGCTAGCAAGAGCTTTCAGTGCTGGCACTTTTCATCTCTGAGCAATTGCTCGACGTTTGCAATTTCTCACCTGAGCTCTCTTTAGACTGCGCGAGAGGATGAGCAGAAGATTAGGTGGCTAGAGAAGCCCAGAGCCCCACTGTTCTTAGGCCTACAAGAGCGCTTCCAAGGAAGGGTGCTGGCTAGCAACAGCTTTCAGTGCTGGCACTTTTCATCTCTGAGCAATTGCTCAACGTTTGCAATCTCTCCCCTGAGCTCTCTTCAGAGTGCGCGAGAGGATGAGCAGAAGATTAGGTGGCTAGAGAAGCCCAGAGCCCCAGTGTTCTTAGGCCTACAAAAGCGCTTCCAAGGAAGGGTGCTGGCTAGCAACAGCTTTCAGTGCTGGCACTTTTCATCTCTGAGCAATTGCTCGACGTTTGCAATTTCTCAGCTCGTGTCTACGAGAAGGAAAGAGAATGACCGTGATGTTTGGTGGGTAGAGAAGCGCAAAGCCCCAGTGTTGCTGCGCCTGTGAAAGCACTTCCAAGGAAGGGTGCTGGCTAGCAACAGCTTTCAGTGCTGGCACTTTTCATCTCTGAGCAATTGCTTGATGTTTGCAATTTCTCAGCTCTTATCTACGAGACGGAGAGATAGTGACCGTGACGTTTGGTGGCTAGAGAAGCGCAAAGCCCCAGTGTTGGTGCGCCTGTGAAAGCACTTCCAAGGAAGGGTGCTGGCTAGCAACAGCTTTCAGTGCTGGCACTTTTCATCTCTGAGCAATTGCACGACGTTTGCAATTTCTCACCTGAGCTCTCTTTAGACTGCACGAGAGGATGAGCAGAAGATTAGGTGGCTAGAGAAGCCCAGAGCCCCAGTGTTCTTAGGCCTACAAAAGCGCTTCCAAGGAAGGGTGCTGGCTAGCAACAGCTTTCAGTGCTGGCACTTTTCGTCTCTGAGCAATTGCTCGACGTTTGCAATTTCTCACCTGAGGTCTCTTTAGACTGCGCGAGAGGATGAGCACAAGATTAGGTGGCTAGAGAAGCCCAGAGCCCCAGTGTTCTTAGGCCTACAAAAGCGCTTCCAAGGAAGGGTGCTGGCTAGCAACAGCTTTCAGTGCTGGCACTTTTCCTCTCTGAGCAATTGCTCGACGTTTGCAATTTCTCAGCTCTTATCTACGAGAAGGAAAGAGAATGACCGTGACGTTTGGTGGGTAGACAAGCGCAAAGCCCCAGTGTTGCTGCCCCTGTGAAAGCGCTTTCAAGGAAGGGTGCTGGCTAGCAACAGCTTTCAGTGCTGGCACTTTTCATCTCTGAGCAATTGCTCGATGTTTACAATTTCTCAGCTCGTGTCTACGAGAAGGAAATAGAATGACCGTGACGTTTGGTGGGTAGAGAAGCGCAAAGCCCCAGTGTTGCTGCGCCTGTGAAAGCGCTTCCAAGGAAGGGTGCTGGCTAGCAACAGCTTTCAGTGCTGGCACTTTTCATCTTTGAGCAATTGCTCGACGTTTGCAGTTTCTCCCCTGAGCTCTCTTTAGACTGCACGAGAGGATGAGCAGAAGATTAGGTGGCTAGAGAAGCCCAGAGCCCCAGTGTTCTTAGGGCTACAAAAGCGCTTCCAAGGAAGGGTGCTGGCTAGCAACAACTTTCAGTGCTGGCACTTTTCATCTCTGAGCAATTGCTGGACGTTTGCAATTTCTCACCTGAGCTCTCTTTAGACTGCGCGAGAGGATGAGCAGAAGATTAGGTGGCTAGTGAAGCCCAGAGCCCCACTGTTCTTAGGGCTACAAAAGCGCTTCCAAGGAAGGGTGCTGGCTAGCAACAGCTTTCAGTGCTGGCACTTTTCATCTCTGAGCAATTGCTCGACGTTTGCAATTTCTCAGCTCGTGTCTCCGAGACGGAGAGATAATGACCGTGATGTTTGGTGGGTAGAGAAGCGCAAAGCCCCAGTGTTGCTGCGCCTGTGAAAGCGCTTCCAAGGAAGGGTGCTGGCTAGCAACAGCTTTCAGTGCTGGCACTTTTCATCTCTGAGCAATTGCTGGACGTTTGCAATTTCTCACCTGATCTCTCTTTAGAGTGCGCGAGAGGATGAGCAGAAGATTAGGTGGCTAGAGAAGCCCAGAGCCCCAGTGTTGCTGCGCCTGTGAAAGCGCTTCCAAGGAAGGGTGCTGGCTAGCAACAGCTTTCAGTGCTGGTACTTTTCATCTCTGAGCAATTGCTCGACGTTTGCAAT
Source organism: Sarcoramphus papa (assembly GCA_037962945.1). Lineage (NCBI taxonomy): Eukaryota > Metazoa > Chordata > Aves > Accipitriformes > Cathartidae > Sarcoramphus > Sarcoramphus papa. The sequence goes on from CM075586.1 coordinate 99,302,344, forward strand.
TTCTCACCTGAGCTCTCTTTAGACTGCGCGAGAGGATGAGCAGAACATTAGGTGGCTAGAAAAGCCCAGAGCCCCAGTGTTCTTGGGCCTACAAAAGCGCTTCCAAGGAAGGGTGCTGGCTAGCAACAGCTTTCAGTGCTGGCACTTTTCATCTCTGAGCAATTGCTCGACGTTTACAATCTCTCACCTGAGCTCTCATTAGAGTGCGCGAGAGGATGAGCAGAAGATTAGGTGGCTAGAGAAGCCCAGAGCCCCAGTGTTCTTAGGCCTACAAGAGCGTTTCCAAGGAAGGGTGCTGGCTAGCAACAGCTTTCAGTGCTGGCACTTTTCATCTCGAAGCAATTGCTTGACGTTTTGAATTTCTCAGCTCGTGTCTACGAGACGGAGAGATAGTGACCGTGACGTTTGGTGGGTAGAGAAGCGCAAAGCCCCAGTGTTGCTGCGCCTGTGAAAGCGCTTCCAAGGAAGGGTGCTGGCTAGCAACAGCTTTCAGTGCTGGCACTTTTCATCTCTGAGCAATTGCTCGACGTTTGCAATCTCTCACCTGAGCTCTCTTTCGACTGCACAAGAGGATGAGCAGAAGATTAGATGGCTAGAGAAGCCCAGAGCCCCAGTGTTCTTAGGCCTACAAAAGCGCTTCCAAGGAAGGGTGCTGGCTAGCAACAGCTTTCAGTGCTGGCACTTTTCATCTCTGAGCAATTGCTCGATGTTTACAATTTCTCAGCTCGTGTCTACGAGAAGGAAAGAGAATGACCGTGACGTTTGGTGGGTAGACAAGCGCAAAGCCCCAGTGTTGCTGCCCCTGTGAAAGCGCTTTCAAGGAAGGGTGCTGGCTAGCAACAGCTTTCAGTGCTGGCACTTTTCATCTTTGAGCAATTCCTTGACGTTTGCAATTTCTCAGCTCGTGTCTACGAGACGGAGAGATAGTGACCGTGATGTTTGGTGGGTAGAGAAGCGCAAAGCCCCAGTGTTGCTGCGCCTGTGAAAGCGCTTCCAAGGAAGGGTGCTGGCTAGCAAGAGCTTTCAGTGCTGGCACTTTTCATCTCTGAGCAATTGCTCGACGTTTGCAATTTCTCACCTGAGCTCTCTTTAGACTGCGCGAGAGGATGAGCAGAAGATTAGGTGGCTAGAGAAGCCCAGAGCCCCAGTGTTCTTAGGGCTACAAAAGCGCTTCCAAGGAAGGGTGCTGGCTAGCAACAGCTTTCAGTGCTGGCACTTTTCGTCTCTGAGCAATTGCTGGACATTTGCAATTTCTCCCCTGAGCTCTCTTTAGACTGCGCGAGAGGATGAGCAGAAGATTAGGTGGCTAGAGAAGCCCAGAGCCCCAGTGTTCTTAGGCCTACAAAAGTGCTTCCAAGGAAGGGTGCTGGCTAGCAACAGCTTTCAGTGCTGGCACTTTTCATCTCTGAGCAATTGGTCGATGTTTACAATTTCTCAGCTCGTGTCTACGAGAAGGAAATAGAATGACCGTGATGTTTGGTGGGTAGACAAGCGCAAAGCCCCAGTGTTGCTGTGCCTGTGAAAGCGCTTCCAAGGAAGGGTGCTGGCTAGCAACAGCTTTCAGTGCTGGCAGTTTTCATCTTTGAGCAATTGCTCGACGTTTGCAATTTCTCACCTGAGCTCTCTTTAGACTGCACGAGAGGATGAGCAGAAGATTAGGTGGCTAGAGAAGCCCAGAGCCCCAGTGTTCTTGGGCCTACAAAAGCGCTTCCAAGGAAGGGTGCTGGCTAGCAACAGCTTTCAGTGCTGGCACTTTTCATCTCTGAGCAATTGCTCGACGTTTACAATCTCTCACCTGAGCTCTCATTAGAGTGCGCGAGAGGATGAGCAGAAGATTAGGTGGCTAGAGAAGCCCAGAGCCCCAGTGTTCTTAGGGCTACAAGAGCGTTTCCAAGGAAGGGTGCTGGCTAGCAACAGCTTTCAGTGCTGGCACTTTTCATCTCGAAGCAATTGCTTGACGTTTGCAATTTCTCAGCTCGTGTCTACGAGACGGAGAGATAGTGACCGTGACGTTTGGTGGCTAGATAAGCGCAAAGCCCCAGCGTTGCTGCGCCTGTGAAAGCGCTTCCAAGGAAGGGTGCTGGCTAGCAACAGCTTTCAGTGCCGGCACTTTTCATCTCTGAGCAATTGCTGGACGTTTGCAATCTCTCACCTGAGCTCTCTTTCGACTGCACAAGAGGATGAGCAGAAGATTAGATGGCTAGAGAAGCCCAGAGCCCCAGTGTTCTTAGGGCTACAAAAGCGCTTCCAAGGAAGGGTGCTGGCTAGCAACAGCTTTCAGTGCTGGCACTTTTCATCTCTGAGCAATTGCTCGATGTTTACAATTTCTCAGCTCGTGTCTACGAGAAGGAAAGAGAATGACCGTGACGTTTGGTGGGTAGAGAAGCGCAAAGCCCCAGTGTTGCTGCCCCTGTGAAAGCGCTTTCAAGGAAGGGTGCTGGCTAGCAACAGCTTTCAGTGCTGGCACTTTTCATCTCTGAGCAATTGCTCGACGTTTGCAATTTCTCACCTGAGCTCTCTTTAGACTGCACGAGAGGATGAGCAGAAGAGTAGGTGGCTAGAGAAGCCCAGAGCCCCAGTGTTCTTAGGCCTACAAAAGCGCTTCCAAGGAAGGGTGCTGGCTAGCAACAGCTTTCAGTGCTGGCACTTTTCATCTCTGAGCAATTGCTCGACGTTTGCAATTTCTCAGCTCTTATCTACGAGACGGAGAGATAGTGACCGTGATGTTTGGTGGGTAGAGAAGCGCAAAGCCCCAGTGTTGCTGCACCTGTGAAAGCACTTCCAAGGAAGGTTGCTGGCTAGCAACAGCTTTCAGTGCTGGCACTTTTCATCTCTGAGCAATTGCTGGACGTTTGCAATTTCTCACCTGAGCTCTCTTCAGAGTGCGCGAGAGGATGAGCAGAAGATTAGGTGGCTAGAGAAGCCCAGAGCCCCAGTGTTCTTAGGGCTACAAGAGCGTTTCCAAGAAAGGGTGCTGGCTAGCAACAGCTTTCAGTGCTGGCACTTTTCATCTCTGAGCAATTGCTCAATGTTTGCAATTTCTCAGCTCTTATCTACGAGACGGATAGATAGTGACCGCGACGTTTGGTGGGTAGAGAAGCGCAAAGCCCCAGTTTTGCTGCGCCTGTGAAAGCGCTTCCAAGGAAGGGTGCTGGCTAGCAAGAGCTTTCAGTGCTGGCACTTTTCATCTCTGAGCAATTGCTCGACGTTTGCAATTTCTCACCTGAGCTCTCTTTAGACTGCACGAGAGGATGAGCAGAAGAGTAGGTGGCTAGAGAAGCCCAGAGCCCCAGTGTTCTTAGGGCTACAAGAGCGCTTCCAAGGAAGGGGGCTGGCTAGCAACAGCTTTCAGTGCTGGCACTTTTCATCTCTGAGCAATTGCTCGACGTTTGCAATTTCTCAGCTCGTGTCTACGAGAAGGAAAGAGAATGACCGTGATGTTTGGTGGGTAGAGAAGCGCAAAGCCCCAGTGTTGCTGCGCTTGTGAAAGCACTTCCAAGGAAGGGTGCTGGCTAGCAACAGCTTTCAGTGCTGGGACTTTTCATCTCTGAGAAATTGCTGGACGTTTGCAATTTCTCACCTGAGCTCTCTTTAGAGTGCGCGAGAGGATGAGCAGAAGATTAGGTGGCTAGAGAAGCCCAGAGCCCCAGTGTTCTTAGGCCTACAAAAGCGCTTCCAAGGAAGGGTGCTGGCTAGCAACAGCTTTCAGTGCCGGCACTTTTCATCTCTGAGCAATTGCTCGACGTTTGCAATTTCTCACCTGAGCTCTCTTTAGACTGCGCGAGAGGATGAGCAGAAGATTAGGTGGCTAGAGAAGCCCAGAGCCCCAGTGTTCTTAGGCCTACAAAAGCGCTTCCAAGGAAGGGTGCTGGCTAGCAACAGCTTTCAGTGCTGGCACTTTTCATCTCTGAGCAATTGCTCGACGTTTACAATCTCTCACCTGAGCTCTCATTAGAGTGCGCGAGAGGATGAGCAGAAGATTAGGTGGCTAGAGAAGCCCAGAGCCCCAGTGTTCTTAGGGCTACAAGAGCGTTTCCAAGGAAGGGTGCTGGCTAGCAACAGCTTTCAGTGCTGGCACTTTTCATCTCGAAGCAATTGCTTGACGTTTGCAATTTCTCAGCTCGTGTCTACGAGACGGAGAGATAGTGACCGTGACGTTTGGTGGCTAGATAAGCGCAAAGCCCCAGCGTTGCTGCGCCTGTGAAAGCGCTTCCAAGGAAGGGTGCTGGCTAGCAACAGCTTTCAGTGCCGGCACTTTTCATCTCTGAGCAATTGCTGGACGTTTGCAATCTCTCACCTGAGCTCTCTTTCGACTGCACAAGAGGATGAGCAGAAGATTAGATGGCTAGAGAAGCCCAGAGCCCCAGTGTTCTTAGGGCTACAAAAGCGCTTCCAAGGAAGGGTGCTGGCTAGCAACAGCTTTCAGTGCTGGCACTTTTCATCTCTGAGCAATTGCTCGATGTTTACAATTTCTCAGCTCGTGTCTACGAGAAGGAAAGAGAATGACCGTGACGTTTGGTGGGTAGACAAGCGCAAAGCCCCAGTGTTGCTGCCCCTGTGAAAGCGCTTTCAAGGAAGGGTGCTGGCTAGCAACAGCTTTCAGTGCTGGCACTTTTCATCTCTGAGCAATTGCTCGACGTTTGCAATTTCTCACCTGAGCTCTCTTTAGACTGCACGAGAGGATGAGCAGAAGAGTAGGTGGCTAGAGAAGCCCAGAGCCCCAGTGTTCTTAGGCCTACAAAAGCGCTTCCAAGGAAGGGTGCTGGCTAGCAACAGCTTTCAGTGCTGGCACTTTTCATCTCTGAGCAATTGCTCGACGTTTGCAATTTCTCAGCTCTTATCTACGAGACGGAGAGATAGTGACCGTGATGTTTGGTGGGTAGAGAAGCGCAAAGCCCCAGTGTTGCTGCGCCTGTGAAAGCACTTCCAAGGAAGGTTGCTGGCTAGCAACAGCTTTCAGTGCTGGCACTTTTCATCTCTGAGCAATTGCTCGACGTTTGCAATCTCTCACCTGAGCTCTCTTCAGAGTGCGCGAGAGGATGAGCAGAAGATTAGGTGGCTAGAGAAGCCCAGAGCCCCAGTGTTCTTAGGGCTACAAGAGCGTTTCCAAGAAAGGGTGCTGGCTAGCAACAGCTTTCAGTGCTGGCACTTTTCATCTCTGAGCAATTGCTCAATGTTTGCAATTTCTCAGCTCTTATCTACGAGACGGATAGATAGTGACCGCGACGTTTGGTGGGTAGAGAAGCGCAAAGCCCCAGTTTTGCTGCGCCTGTGAAAGCGCTTCCAAGGAAGGGTGCTGGCTAGCAAGAGCTTTCAGTGCTGGCACTTTTCATCTCTGAGCAATTGCTCGACGTTTGCAATTTCTCACCTGAGCTCTCTTTAGACTGCACGAGAGGATGAGCAGAAGAGTAGGTGGCTAGAGAAGCCCAGAGCCCCAGTGTTCTTAGGGCTACAAGAGCGCTTCCAAGGAAGGGGGCTGGCTAGCAACAGCTTTCAGTGCTGGCACTTTTCATCTCTGAGCAATTGCTCGACGTTTGCAATTTCTCAGCTCGTGTCTACGAGAAGGAAAGAGAATGACCGTGATGTTTGGTGGGTAGAGAAGCGCAAAGCCCCAGTGTTGCTGCGCTTGTGAAAGCACTTCCAAGGAAGGGTGCTGGCTAGCAACAGCTTTCAGTGCTGGGACTTTTCATCTCTGAGAAATTGCTGGACGTTTGCAATTTCTCACCTGAGCTCTCTTTAGAGTGCGCGAGAGGATGAGCAGAAGATTAGGTGGCTAGAGAAGCCCAGAGCCCCAGTGTTCTTAGGCCTACAAAAGCGCTTCCAAGGAAGGGTGCTGGCTAGCAACAGCTTTCAGTGCCGGCACTTTTCATCTCTGAGCAATTGCTCGACGTTTGCAATTTCTCACCTGAGCTCTCTTTAGACTGCGCGAGAGGATGAGCAGAAGATTAGGTGGCTAGAGAAGCCCAGAGCCCCAGTGTTCTTAGGCCTACAAAAGCGCTTCCAAGGAAGGGTGCTGGCTAGCAACAGCTTTCAGTGCTGGCACTTTTCATCTCTGAGCAATTGCTCGATGTTTACAATTTCTCAGGTCGTGTCTACGAGAAGGAAAGAGAATGACCGTGACGTTTGGTGGCTAGAGAAGTGCAAAGCCCCAGTGTTGCTGCGCCTGTGAAAGCGCTTCCAAGGAAGGGTGCTGGCTAGCAACAGCTTTCAGTGCTGGCACTTTTCCTCTCTGAGCAATTGCTCGACGTTTGCAATTTCTCACCTGAGCTCTCTTTAGACTGCGCGAGAGGATGAGCAGAAGATTAGGTGGCTAGAGAAGCCCAGAGCCCCAGTGTTCTTAGGCCTACAAAAGCGCTTCCAAGGAAGGGTGCTGGCTAGCAACAGCTTTCAGTGCTGGCACTTTTCATCTCTGAGCAATTGCTGGACGTTTGCAATCTCTCACCTGAGCTCTCTTTAGTCTGCGTGAGAGGATGAGCAGAAGATTAGGTGGCTAGAGAAGCCCAGAGCCCCACTGTTCTTAGGGCTGCAAGAGCGTTTCCAAGGAAGGGTGCTGGCTAGCAACAGCTTTCAGTGCTGGCACTTTTCATCTCTGAGCAATTGGTCGATGTTTACAATTTCTCAGCTCGTGTCTACGAGACAGAGAGATAGTGATCGTGACGTTTGGTGGGTAGAGAAGCGCAAAGCCCCAGTGTTGCTGCGCCTGTGAAAGCGCTTCCAAGGAAGGGTGCTGGCTAGCAACAGCTTTCAGTGCTGGCACTTTTCATCTCTGAGCAATTGCTCGACGTTTGCAATTTCTCACCTGAGCTCTCTTTAGAGTGCGCGAGAGGATGAGCAGAAGATTAGGTGGCTAGAGAAGCCCAGAGCCCCAGTGTTCTTAGGCCTACAAAAGCGCTTCCAAGGAAGGGTGCTAGCTAGCAACAGCTTTCAGTGCTGGCACTTTTCATCTCTGAGCAATTGCTCGATGTTTGCAATTTCTCAGCTCTTATCTACGAGACGGAGAGATAGTGACTGTGACGTTTGGTGGGTAGAGAAGCGCAAAGCCCCAGTGTTGCTGCGCCTGTGAAAGCGCTTCCAAGGAAGGGTGCTGGCTAGCAACAGCTTTCAGTGCTGGCACTTTTCATCTCTGAGCAATTGCTCGACGTTTGCAATTTCTCACCTGAGCTCTCTTTAGACTGCACGAGAGGATGAGCAGAAGATTAGGTGGCTAGAGAAGCCCAGAGCCCCAGTGTTCTTAGGCCTACAAAAGCGCTTCCAAGGAAGGGTGCTGGCTAGCAACAGCTTTCAGTGCTGGCACTTTTCATCTCTGAGCAATTGCTCGACGTTTGCAATTTCTCCCCTGAGCTCTCTTTAGACTGCACGAGAGGATGAGCAGAAGATTAGGTGGCTAGAGAAGCCCAGAGCCCCAGTGTTCTTAGGCCTACAAAAGCGCTTCCAAGGAAGGGTGCTGGCTAGCAACAGCTTTCAGTGCTGGCACTTTTCCTCTCTGAGCAATTGCTCGACGTTTGCAATTTCTCAGCTCTTATCTACGAGAAGGAAAGAGAATGACCGTGACGTTTGGTGGGTAGACAAGCGCAAAGCCCCAGTGTTGCTGCGCCTGTGAAAGCGCTTCCAAGGAAGGGTGCTGGCTAGCAACAGCTTTCAGTGCTGGCACTTTTCATCTCTGAGCAATTGCTCGACGTTTGCAATTTCTCACCTGAGCTCTCTTTAGAGTGCGCGAGAGGATGAGCAGAACATTAGGTGGCTAGAGAAGCCCAGAGCCCCAGTGTTCTTAGGCCTACAAGAGCGTTTCCAAGGAAGGGTGCTGGCTAGCAACAGCTTTCAGTGCTGGCACTTTTCATCTCTGAGCAATTGCTCGATGTTTGCAATTTCTCAGCTCTTATCTACGAGACGGAGAGATAGTGACTGTGACGTTTGGTGGCTAGAGAAGCGCAAAGCCCCAGTGTTGCTGCGCCTGTGAAAGCGCTTCCAAGGAAGGGTGCTGGCTAGCAACAGCTTTCAGTGCTGGCACTTTTCATCTCTGAGCAATTGCTCGACGTTTGCAATTTCTCACCTGAGCTCTCTTTAGAGTGCGCGAGAGGATGAGCAGAAGATTAGGTGGCTAGAGAAGCCCAGAGCCCCAGTGTTCTTAGGCCTACAAAAGCGCTTCCAAGGAAGGGTGCTGGCTAGCAACAGCTTTCAGTGCTGGCACTTTTCATCTCTGAGCAATTGCTCGACGTTTGCAATTTCTCCCCTGAGCTCTCTTTAGACTGCACGAGAGGATGAGCAGAAGATTAGGTGGCTAGAGAAGCCCAGAGCCCCAGTGTTCTTAGGGCTACAAAAGCGCTTCCAAGGAAGGGTGCTGGCTAGCAACAGCTTTCAGTGCTGGCACTTTTCCTCTCTGAGCAATTGCTCGACGTTTGCAATTTCTCAGCTCTTATCTACGAGAAGGAAAGAGAATGACCGTGACGTTTGGTGGGTAGACAAGCGCAAAGCCCCAGTGTTGCTGCACCTGTGAAAGCGCTTCCAAGGAAGGGTGCTGGCTAGCAACAGCTTTCAGTGCTGGCACTTTTCATCTCTGAGCAATTGCTCAACGTTTGCAATTTCTCACCTGAGCTCTCTTTAGACTGCGCGAGAGGATGAGCAGAACATTAGGTGGCTAGAGAAGCCCAGAGCCCCAGTGTTCTTAGGGCTGCAAGAGCGTTTCCAAGGAAGGGTGCTGGCTAGCAACAGCTTTCAGTGCTGGCACTTTTCATCTCGAAGCAATTGCTTGAGGTTTGCAATTTCTCAGCTGGTGTCTACGAGACGGAGAGATAGTGACCGTGATGTTTGGTGGGTAGAGAAGCGCAAAGCCCCAGTGTTGCTGCGCCTGTGAAAGCGCTTCCAAGGAAGGGTGCTGGCTAGCAAGAGCTTTCAGTGCTGGCACTTTTCATCTCTGAGCAATTGCTCGACGTTTGCAATTTCTCACCTGAGGTCTCTTTAGACTGCGCGAGAGGATGAGCAGAAGATTAGGTGGCTAGAGAAGCCCAGAGCCCCAGTGTTCTTAGGCCTACAAAAGCGCTTCCAAGGAAGGGTGCTGGCTAGCAACAGCTTTCAGTGCTGGCACTTTTCGTCTCTGAGCAATTGGTCGATGTTTACAATTTCTCAGCTCGTGTCTACGAGAAGGAAAGAGAATGACCGTGACGTTTGGTGGCTAGAGAAGCGCAAAGCCCCAGTGTTGCTGCGCCTGTGAAAGCGCTTTCAAGGAAGGGTGCTGGCTAGCAACAGCTTTCAGTGCTGGCACTTTTCATCTCTGAGCAATTGCTCGATGTTTGCAATTTCTCACCTGAGCTCTCTTTAGACTGCGCGAGAGGATGAGCAGAAGATTAGGTGGCTAGAGAAGCCCAGAGCCCTACTGTTCTTAGGGCTACAAGAGCGTTTCCAAGGAAGGGTGCTGGCTAGCAACAGCTTTCAGTGCTGGCACTTTTCATCTCTGAGCAATTGCTCGACGTTTGCAATTTCTCAGCTCTTATGTACGAGACGGAGAGATAGTGACCGTGATGTTTGGTGCGTAGAGAAGCGCAAAGCCCCAGTGTTGCTGCGCCTGTGAAAGCACTTCCAAGGAAGGGTGCTGGCTAGCAACAGCTTTCAGTGCTGGCACTTTTCATCTCTGAGCAATTGCTCGACGTTTGCAATTTCTCAGCTCTTATCTACGAGACGGAGAGATAGTGACCGTGACGTTTGGTGGGTAGACAAGCGCAAAGCCCCAGTGTTGCTGCACCTGTGAAAGCGCTTCCAAGGAAGGGTGCTGGCTAGCAACAGCTTTCAGTGCTGGCACTTTTCATCTCTGAGCAATTGCTCAACGTTTGCAATTTCTCACCTGAGCTCTCTTTCGACTGCGCGAGAGGATGAGCAGAACATTAGGTGGCTAGAGAAGCCCAGAGCCCCAGTGTTCTTAGGGCTGCAAGAGCGTTTCCAAGGAAGGGTGCTGGCTAGCAACAGCTTTCAGTGCTGGCACTTTTCATCTCGAAGCAATTGCTTGAGGTTTGCAATTTCTCAGCTGGTGTCTACGAGACGGAGAGATAGTGACCGTGACGTTTGGTGGGTAGAGAAGCGCAAAGCCCCAGTGTTGCTGCGCCTGTGAAAGCGCTTCCAAGGAAGGGTGCTGGCTAGCAAGAGCTTTCAGTGCTGGCACTTTTCATCTCTGAGCAATTGCTCGACGTTTGCAATTTCTCACCTGAGGTCTCTTTAGACTGCGCGAGAGGATGAGCAGAAGATTAGGTGGCTAGAGAAGCCCAGAGCCCCAGTGTTCTTAGGCCTACAAAAGCGCTTCCAAGGAAGGGTGCTGGCTAGCAACAGCTTTCAGTGCTGGCACTTTTCGTCTCTGAGCAATTGGTCGATGTTTACAATTTCTCAGCTCGTGTCTACGAGAAGGAAAGAGAACGACCGTGACGTTTGGTGGGTAGAGAAGCGCAAAGCCCCAGTGTTGCTGCGCCTGTGAAAGCGCTTTCAAGGAAGGGTGCTGGCTAGCAACAGCTTTCAGTGCTGGCACTTTTCATCTCTGAGCAATTGCTCGATGTTTGCAATTTCTCACCTGAGCTCTCTTTAGACTGCGCGAGAGGATGAGCAGAAGATTAGGTGGCTAGAGAAGCCCAGAGCCCTACTGTTCTTAGGGCTACAAGAGCGTTTCCAAGGAAGGGTGCTGGCTAGCAACAGCTTTCAGTGCTGGCACTTTTCATCTCTGAGCAATTGCTCGACGTTTGCAATTTCTCAGCTCTTATGTACGAGACGGAGAGATAGTGACCGTGATGTTTGGTGGGTAGAGAAGCGCAAAGCCCCAGTGTTGCTGCGCCTGTGAAAGCACTTCCAAGGAAGGGTGCTGGCTAGCAACAGCTTTCAGTGCTGGCACTTTTCATCTCTGAGCAATTGCTCGATGTTTGCAATCTCTCACCTGAGCTCTCTTTCGACTGCGCGAGAGAAGATTAGGTGGCTAGAGAAGCCCAGAGCCCCAGTGTTCTTAGGCCTACAAAAGCGCTTCCAAGGAAGGGTGCTGGCTAGCAACAGCTTTCAGTGCTGGCACTTTTCATCTCTGAGCAATTGCTGGACGTTTGCAGTCTCTCACCTGAGCTCTCTTTAGACTGCGCGAGAGGATGAGCAGAAGATTAGGTGGCTAGAGAAGCCCAGAGCCCCACTGTTCTTAGTGCTGCAAGAGCGTTTCCAAGGAAGGCTGCTGGCTAGCAACAGCTTTCAGTGCTGGCACTTTTCATCTCGAAGCAATTGCTTGAGGTTTGCAATTTCTCAGCTCGTGTCTACGAGACGGAGAGATAGTGACCGTGACGTTTGGTGGGTAGAGAAGCGCAAAGCCCCAGTGTTGCTGCGCCTGTGAAAGCGCTTCCAAGGAAGGGTGCTGGCTAGCAACAGCTTTCAGTGCTGGCACTTTTCATCTCTGAGCAATTGGTCGATGTTTACAATTTCTCAGCTCGTGTCTACGAGAAGGAAAGAGAATGACCGTGACGTTTGGTGGGTAGACAAGCGCAAAGCGCCAGTGTTGCTGCCCCTGTGAAAGCGCTTTCAAGGAAGGGTGCTGGCTAGCAACAGCTTTCAGTGCTGGCACTTTTCATCTCTGAGCAATTGCTCGACGTTTGCAATTTCTCCCCTGAGCTCTCTTTCGACTGCGCGAGAGGATGAGCAGAAGATTAGGTGGCTAGAGAAGCCCAGAGCCCCAGTGTTCTTAGGCCTACAAAAGCGCTTCCAAGGAAGGGTGCTGGCTAGCAACAGCTTTCAGTGCTGGCAGTTTTCATCTCTGAGCAATTGCTCGACGTTTGCAATTTCTCCCCTGAGCTCTCTTTAGACTGCACGAGAGGATGAGCAGAAGATTAGGTGGCTAGAGAAGCCCAGAGCCCCAGTGTTCTTAGGGCTACAAAAGCGTTTCCAAGGAAGGGTGCTGGCTAGCAACAGCTTTCAGTGCTGGCACTTTTCATCTCTGAGCAATTGCTCGACGTTTGCAATTTCTCAGGTCTTATCTACGAGACGGAGAGATAGTGACCGTGATGTTTGGTGGGTAGAGAAGCGCAAAGCCCCAGTGTTGCTGCGCCTGTGACAGCACTTCCAAGGAAGGTTGCTGGCTAGCAACAGCTTTCAGTGCTGGCACTTTTCATCTCTGAGCAATTGCTGGACGTTTGCAATTTCTCACCTGAGGTCTCTTTAGACTGCGCGAGAGGATGAGCAGAAGATTAGGTGGCTAGAGAAGCCCAGAGCCCTACTGTTCTTAGGGCTACAAGAGCGTTTCCAAGGAAGGGTGCTGGCTAGCAACAGCTTTCAGTGCTGGCACTTTTCATCTCTGAGCAATTGCTCGATGTTTACAATTTCTCAGCTCTTATGTACGAGACGGAGAGATAGTGACCGTGATGTTTGGTGGGTAGAGAAGCGCAAAGCCCCAGTGTTGCTGCGCCTGTGAAAGCACTTCCAAGGAAGGGTGCTGGCTAGCAACAGCTTTCAGTGCTGGCACTTTTCATCTCTGAGCAATTGCTCGACGTTTGCAATTTCTCAGCTCTTATCTACGAGACGGAGAGATAGTGACCGTGACGTTTGGTGGGTAGACAAGCGCAAAGCCCCAGTGTTGCTGCACCTGTGAAAGCGCTTCCAAGGAAGGGTGCTGGCTAGCAACAGCTTTCAGTGCTGGCACTTTTCATCTCTGAGCAATTGCTCAACGTTTGCAATTTCTCACCTGAGCTCTCTTTAGACTGCGCGAGAGGATGAGCAGAACATTAGGTGGCTAGAGAAGCCCAGAGCCCCAGTGTTCTTAGGGCTGCAAGAGCGTTTCCAAGGAAGGGTGCTGGCTAGCAACAGCTTTCAGTGCTGGCACTTTTCATCTCTGAGCAATGGCTCGACGTTTGCAATTTCTCAGCTGGTGTCTACGAGACGGAGAGATAGTGACCGTGACGTTTGGTGGGTAGAGAAGCGCAAAGCCCCAGTGTTGCTGCGCCTGTGAAAGCGCTTCCAAGGAAGGGTGCTGGCTAGCAACAGCTTTCAGTGCTGGCACTTTTCATCTCTGAGCAATTGCTCGACGTTTGCAATTTCTCACCTGAGCTCTCTTTAGACTGCACGAGAGGATGAGCAGAAGATTAGGTGGCTAGAGAAGCCCAGAGCCCCAGTGTTCTTAGGCCTACAAAAGCGCTTCCAAGGAAGGGTGCTGGCTAGCAACAGCTTTCAGTGCTGGCACTTTTCGTCTCTGAGCAATTGGTCGATGTTTACAATTTCTCAGCTCGTGTCTACGAGAAGGAAAGAGAATGACCGTGACGTTTGGTGGCTAGAGAAGCGCAAAGCCCCAGTGTTGCTGCGCCTGTGAAAGCGCTTTCAAGGAAGGGTGCTGGCTAGCAACAGCTTTCAGTGCTGGCACTTTTCATCTCTGAGCAATTGCTCGATGTTTGCAATTTCTCACCTGAGCTCTCTTTAGACTGCGCGAGAGGATGAGCAGAAGATTAGGTGGCTAGAGAAGCCCAGAGCCCTACTGTTCTTAGGGCTACAAGAGCGTTTCCAAGGAAGGGTGCTGGCTAGCAACAGCTTTCAGTGCTGGCACTTTTCATCTCTGAGCAATTGCTCGACGTTTGCAATTTCTCAGCTCTTATGTACGAGACGGAGAGATAGTGACCGTGATGTTTGGTGGGTAGAGAAGCGCAAAGCCCCAGTGTTGCTGCGCCTGTGAAAGCACTTCCAAGGAAGGGTGCTGGCTAGCAACAGCTTTCAGTGCTGGCACTTTTCATCTCTGAGCAATTGCTCGATGTTTGCAATCTCTCACCTGAGCTCTCTTTCGACTGCGCGAGAGAAGATTAGGTGGCTAGAGAAGCCCAGAGCCCCAGTGTTCTTAGGCCTACAAAAGCGCTTCCAAGGAAGGGTGCTGGCTAGCAACAGCTTTCAGTGCTGGCACTTTTCATCTCTGAGCAATTGCTGGACGTTTGCAGTCTCTCACCTGAGCTCTCTTTAGACTGCGCGAGAGGATGAGCAGAAGATTAGGTGGCTAGAGAAGCCCAGAGCCCCACTGTTCTTAGTGCTGCAAGAGCGTTTCCAAGGAAGGCTGCTGGCTAGCAACAGCTTTCAGTGCTGGCACTTTTCATCTCGAAGCAATTGCTTGAGGTTTGCAATTTCTCAGCTCGTGTCTACGAGACGGAGAGATAGTGACCGTGACGTTTGGTGGCTAGAGAAGCGCAAAGCCCCAGTGTTGCTGCGCCTGTGAAAGCGCTTCCAAGGAAGGGTGCTGGCTAGCAACAGCTTTCAGTGCTGGCACTTTTCATCTCTGAGCAATTGCTGGACATTTGCAATTTCTCACCTGAGCTCTCTTTAGAGTGCGCGAGAGGATGAGCAGAAGAGTAGGTGGCTAGAGAAGCCCAGAGCCCCAGTGTTCTTAGGCCTACAAAAGCGCTTCCAAGGAAGGGTGCTGGCTAGCAAGAGCTTTCAGTGCTGGCACTTTTCATCTCTGAGCAATTGCTCGACGTTTGCAATTTCTCACCTGAGCTCTCTTTAGACTGCGCGAGAGGATGAGCAGAAGATTAGGTGGCTAGAGAAGCCCAGAGCCCCACTGTTCTTAGGGCTACAAAAGCGCTTCCAAGGAAGGGTGCTGGCTAGCAACAGCTTTCAGTGCTGGCACTTTTCATCTCTGAGCAATTGGTCGATGTTTACAATTTCTCAGCTCGTGTCTACGAGAAGGAAAGAGAATGACCGTGACGTTTGGTGGGTAGACAAGCGCAAAGCGCCAGTGTTGCTGCCCCTGTGAAAGCGCTTCCAAGGAAGGGTGCTGGCTAGCAACAGCTTTCAGTGCTGGCACTTTTCATCTCTGAGCAATTGCTCGACGTTTGCAATTTCTCCCCTGAGCTCTCTTTCGACTGCGCGAGAGGATGAGCAGAAGATTAGGTGGCTAGAGAAGCCCAGAGCCCCAGTGTTCTTAGGCCTACAAAAGCGCTTCCAAGGAAGGGTGCTGGCTAGCAACAGCTTTCAGTGCTGGCAGTTTTCATCTCTGAGCAATTGCTGGACGTTTGCAATTTCTCCCCTGAGCTCTCTTTAGACTGCACGAGAGGATGAGCAGAAGATTAGGTGGCTAGAGAAGCCCAGAGCCCCAGTGTTCTTAGGGCTACAAAAGCGTTTCCAAGGAAGGGTGCTGGCTAGCAACAGCTTTCAGTGCTGGCACTTTTCATCTCTGAGCAATTGCTCGACGTTTGCAATTTCTCAGGTCTTATCTACGAGACGGAGAGATAGTGACCGTGATGTTTGGTGGGTAGAGAAGCGCAAAGCCCCAGTGTTGCTGCGCCTGTGACAGCACTTCCAAGGAAGGTTGCTGGCTAGCAACAGCTTTCAGTGCTGGCACTTTTCATCTCTGAGCAATTGCTGGACGTTTGCAATTTCTCACCTGAGGTCTCTTTAGACTGCGCGAGAGGCTGAGCAGAAGATTAGGTGGCTAGAGAAGCCCAGAGTCCCAGTGTTCTTAGGGCTACAAAAGCGCTTCCAAGGAAGGGTGCTGGCTAGCAACAGCTTTCAGTGCTGGCACTTTTCATCTCTGAGCAATTGCTCGACGTTTGCAATTTCTCAGCTCTTATCTACGAGACGGAGAGATAGTGACCGTGATGTTTGGTGGCTAGAGAAGCGCAAAGCCCCAGTGTTGCTGCGTCTGTGAAAGCGCTTCCAAGGAAGGGTGCTGGCTAGCAACAGCTTTCAGTGCTGGCACTTTTCATCTCTGAGCAATTGCTCGACGTTTGCAATTTCTCACCTGAGCTCTCTTTAGACTGCACGAGAGGATGAGCAGAAGATTAGGTGGCTAGAGAAGCCCAGAGCCCCAGTGTTCTTAGGCCTACAAAAGCGCTTCCAAGGAAGGGTGCTGGCTAGCAACAGCTTTCAGTGCTGGCACTTTTCCTCTCTGAGCAATTGCTCGACGTTTGCAATTTCTCAGCTCTTATCTACGAGAAGGAAAGAGAATGACCGTGACGTTTGGTGGGTAGACAAGCGCAAAGCCCCAGTGTTGCTGTGCCTGTGAAAGCGCTTCCAAGGAAGGGTGCTGGCTAGCAACAGCTTTCAGTGCTGGCACTTTTCATCTCTGAGCAATTGCTCAACGTTTGCAATTTCTCACCTGAGCTCTCTTTAGACTGCGCGAGAGGATGAGCAGAACATTAGGTGGCTAGAGAAGCCCAGAGCCCCAGTGTTCTTAGGGCTGCAAGAGCGTTTCCAAGGAAGGGTGCTGGCTAGCAACAGCTTTCAGTGCTGGCACTTTTCATCTCGAAGCAATTGCTTGAGGTTTGCAAGTTCTCAGCTCGTGTCTACGAGACGGAGAGATAGTGACCGTGACGTTTGGTGGGTAGAGAAGCGCAAAGCCCCAGTGTTGCTGCGCCTGTGAAAGCGCTTCCAAGGAAGGGTGCTGGCTAGCAAGAGCTTTCAGTGCTGGCACTTTTCATCTCTGAGCAATTGCTCGACGTTTGCAATTTCTCACCTGAGCTCTCTTTAGACTGCGCGAGAGGATGAGCAGAAGATTAGGTGGCTAGAGAAGCCCAGAGCCCCAGTGTTCTTAGGCCTACAAAAGCGCTTCCAAGGAAGGGTGCTGGCTAGCAACAGCTTACAGTGCTGGCACTTTTCGTCTCTGAGCAATTGCTCGACGTTTGCAATTTCTCCCCTGAGCTCTCTTTAGACTGCACGAGAGGATGAGCAGAAGATTAGGTGGCTAGAGAAGCCCAGAGCCCCAGTGTTCTTAGGCCTACAAAAGCGCTTCCAAGGAAGGGTGCTGGCTAGCAACAGCTTTCAGTGCTGGCACTTTTCATCTCTGAGCAATTGCTCGATGTTTACAATTTCTCAGCTCGTGTCTACGAGAATGAAAGAGAATGACCGTGACGTTTGGTGGGTAGAGAAGCGCAAAGCCCCAGTGTTGCTGCGCCTGTGAAAGCGCTTCCAAGGAAGGGTGCTGGCTAGCAACAGCTTTCAGTGCTGGCACTTTTCATCTCTGAGCAATTGCTCGACGTTTGCAATTTCTCACCTGAGCTCTCTTTAGAGTGCGCGAGAGGATGAGCAGAACATTAGGTGGCTAGAGAAGCCCAGAGCCCCAGTGTTCTTAGGCCTACAAGAGCGTTTCCAAGGAAGGGTGCTGGCTAGCAACAGCTTTCAGTGCTGGCACTTTTCATCTCTGAGCAATTGCTCGATGTTTGCAATTTCTCAGCTCTTATCTACGAGACGGAGAGATAGTGACTGTGACGTTTGGTGGGTAGAGAAGCGCAAAGCCCCAGTGTTGCTGCGCCTGTGAAAGCGCTTCCAAGGAAGGGTGCTGGCTAGCAACAGCTTTCAGTGCTGCCACTTCTCATCTCTGAGCAATTGCTCGACGTTTGCAATTTCTCACCTGAGCTCTCTTTAGAGTGCGCGAGAGGATGAGCAGAAGAGTAGGTGGCTAGAGAAGCCCAGAGCCCCAGTGTTCTTAGGCCTACAAAAGCGCTTCCAAGGAAGGGTGCTGGCTAGCAACAGCTTTCAGTGCTGGCACTTTTCATCTCTGAGCAATTGCTCGACGTTTGCAATTTCTCCCCTGAGCTCTCTTTAGACTGCACGAGAGGATGAGCAGAAGATTAGGTGGCTAGAGAAGCCCAGAGCCCCAGTGTTCTTAGGCCTACAAAAGCGCTTCCAAGGAAGGGTGCTGGCTAGCAACAGCTTTCAGTGCTGGCACTTTTCCTCTCTGAGCAATTGCTCGACGTTTGCAATTTCTCAGCTCTTATCTACGAGAAGGAAAGAGAATGACCGTGACGTTTGGTGGGTAGACAAGCGCAAAGCCCCAGTGTTGCTGCACCTGTGAAAGCGCTTCCAAGGAAGGGTGCTGGCTAGCAACAGCTTTCAGTGCTGGCACTTTTCATCTCTGAGCAATTGCTCAACGTTTGCAATTTCTCACCTGAGCTCTCTTTAGACTGCGCGAGAGGATGAGCAGAACATTAGGTGGCTAGAGAAGCCCAGAGCCCCAGTGTTCTTAGGGCTGCAAGAGCGTTTCCAAGGAAGGGTGCTGGCTAGCAACAGCTTTCAGTGCTGGCACTTTTCATCTCGAAGCAATTGCTTGAGGTTTGCAATTTCTCAGCTGGTGTCTACGAGACGGAGAGATAGTGACCGTGACGTTTGGTGGGTAGAGAAGCGCAAAGCCCCAGTGTTGCTGCGCCTGTGAAAGCGCTTCCAAGGAAGGGTGCTGGCTAGCAAGAGCTTTCAGTGCTGGCACTTTTCATCTCTGAGCAATAGCTGGACGTTTGCAATTTCTCACCTGAGGTCTCTTTAGACTGCGCGAGAGGATGAGCAGAAGATTAGGTGGCTAGAGAAGCCCAGAGCCCCAGTGTTCTTAGGCCTACAAAAGCGCTTCCAAGGAAGGGTGCTGGCTAGCAACAGCTTTCAGTGCTGGCACTTTTCGTCTCTGAGCAATTGGTCGATGTTTACAATTTCTCAGCTCGTGTCTACGAGAAGGAAAGAGAATGACCGTGACGTTTGGTGGCTAGAGAAGCGCAAAGCCCCAGTGTTGCTGCGCCTGTGAAAGCGCTTTCAAGGAAGGGTGCTGGCTAGCAACAGCTTTCAGTGCTGGCACTTTTCATCTCTGAGCAATTGCTCGATGTTTGCAATTTCTCACCTGAGCTCTCTTTAGACTGCGCGAGAGGATGAGCAGAAGATTAGGTGGCTAGAGAAGCCCAGAGCCCTACTGTTCTTAGGGCTACAAGAGCGTTTCCAAGGAAGGGTGCTGGCTAGCAACAGCTTTCAGTGCTGGCACTTTTCATCTCTGAGCAATTGCTCGACGTTTGCAATTTCTCAGCTCTTATCTACGAGACGGAGAGATAGTGACCGTGATGTTTGGTGGGTAGAGAAGCGCAAAGCCCCAGTGTTGCTGCGCCTGTGAAAGCACTTCCAAGGAAGGGTGCTGGCTAGCAACAGCTTTCAGTGCTGGCACTTTTCATCTCTGAGCAATTGCTCGACGTTTGCAATTTCTCAGCTCTTATCTACGAGACGGAGAGATAGTGACCGTGACGTTTGGTGGGTAGACAAGCGCAAAGCCCCAGTGTTGCTGCGCCTGTGAAAGCGCTTCCAAGGAAGGGTGCTGGCTAGCAACAGCTTTCAGTGCTGGCACTTTTCATCTCTGAGCAATTGCTCGATGTTTGCAATCTCTCACCTGAGCTCTCTTTCGACTGCGCGAGAGAAGATTAGGTGGCTAGAGAAGCCCAGAGCCCCAGTGTTCTTAGGCCTACAAAAGCGCTTCCAAGGAAGGGTGCTGGCTAGCAACAGCTTTCAGTGCTGGCACTTTTCATCTCTGAGCAATTGCTGGACGTTTGCAGTCTCTCACCTGAGCTCTCTTTAGACTGCGCGAGAGGATGAGCAGAAGATTAGGTGGCTAGAGAAGCCCAGAGCCCCACTGTTCTTAGTGCTGCAAGAGCGTTTCCAAGGAAGGCTGCTGGCTAGCAACAGCTTTCAGTGCTGGCACTTTTCATCTCGAAGCAATTGCTTGAGGTTTGCAATTTCTCAGCTCGTGTCTACGAGACGGAGAGATAGTGACCGTGACGTTTGGTGGGTAGAGAAGCGCAAAGCCCCAGTGTTGCTGCGCCTGTGAAAGCGCTTCCAAGGAAGGGTGCTGGCTAGCAACAGCTTTCAGTGCTGGCACTTTTCATCTCTGAGCAATTGCTCGACTTTTGCAATTTCTCACCTGAGCTCTCTTTAGAGTGCGCGAGAGGATGAGCAGAAGATGAGGTGGCTAGAGAAGCCCAGAGCCCCAGTGTTCTTAGGCCTACAAAAGCGCTTCCAAGGAAGGGTGCTGGCTAGCAACAGCTTTCAGTGCTGGCACTTTTCATCTCTGAGCAATTGCTCGACGTTTGCAATTTCTCACCTGAGCTCTCTTTAGACTGCGCGAGAGGATGAGCAGAAGATTAGGTGGCTAGAGAAGCCCAGAGCCCCAGTGTTCTTAGGCCTACAAAAGCGCTTCCAAGGAAGGGTGCTGGCTAGCAACAGCTTTCAGTGCTGGCACTTTTCATCTCTGAGCAATTGGTCGATGTTTACAATTTCTCAGCTCGTGTCTACGAGAAGGAAAGAGAATGACCGTGACGTTTGGTGGGTAGACAAGCGCAAAGCGCCAGTGTTGCTGCCCCTGTGAAAGCGCTTTCAAGGAAGGGTGCTGGCTAGGAACAGCTTTCAGTGCTGGCACTTTTCATCTCTGAGCAATTGCTCGACGTTTGCAATTTCTCCCCTGAGCTCTCTTTCGACTGCGCGAGAGGATGAGCAGAAGATTAGGTGGCTAGAGAAGCCCAGAGCCCCAGTGTTCTTAGGCCTACAAAAGCGCTTCCAAGGAAGGGTGCTGGCTAGCAACAGCTTTCAGTGCTGGCAGTTTTCATCTCTGAGCAATTGCTGGACGTTTGCAATTTCTCCCCTGAGCTCTCTTTAGACTGCACGAGAGGATGAGCAGAAGATTAGGTGGCTAGAGAAGCCCAGAGCCCCAGTGTTCTTAGGGCTACAAAAGCGTTTCCAAGGAAGGGTGCTGGCTAGCAACAGCTTTCAGTGCTGGCACTTTTCATCTCTGAGCAATTGCTCGACGTTTGCAATGTCTCAGGTCTTATCTACGAGACGGAGAGATAGTGACCGTGATGTTTGGTGGGTAGAGAAGCGCAAAGCCCCAGTGTTGCTGCGCCTGTGACAGCACTTCCAAGGAAGGTTGCTGGCTAGCAACAGCTTTCAGTGCTGGCACTTTTCATCTCTGAGCAATTGCTGGACGTTTGCAATTTCTCACCTGAGGTCTCTTTAGACTGCGCGAGAGGCTGAGCAGAAGATTAGGTGGCTAGAGAAGCCCAGAGTCCCAGTGTTCTTAGGCCTACAAAAGCGCTTCCAAGGAAGGGTGCTGGCTAGCAACAGCTTTCAGTGCTGGCACTTTTCATCTCTGAGCAATTGCTCGACGTTTGCAATTTCTCAGCTCTTATCTACGAGACGGAGAGATAGTGACTGTGATGTTTGGTGGGTAGAGAAGCGCAAAGCCCCAGTGTTGCTGCGTCTGTGAAAGCGCTTCCAAGGAAGGGTGCTGGCTAGCAACAGCTTTCAGTGCTGGCACTTTTCATCTCTGAGCAATTGCTCGACGTTTGCAATCTCTCACCTGAGCTCTCTTTCGACTGCGCGAGAGGATGAGCAGAAGATTAGGTGGCTAGAAAAGCCCAGAACCCCAGTGTTCTTAGGCCTACAAAAGCGCTTCCAAGGAAGGGTGCTGGCTAGCAACAGCTTTCAGTGCTGGCACTTTTCATCTCTGAGCAATTGCTGGACGTTTGCAATTTCTCACCTGAGCTCTCTTTAGACTGCGCGAGAGGATGAGCAGAACATTAGGTGGCTAGAGAAGCCCAGAGCCCCAGTGTTCTTAGGGCTGCAAGAGCGTTTCCAAGGAAGGGTGCTGGCTAGCAACAGCTTTCAGTGCTGGCACTTTTCATCTCGAAGCAATTGCTTGAGGTTTGCAATTTCTCAGCTCGTGTCTACGAGACAGAGAGATAGTGACCGTGACGTTTGGTGGGTAGAGAAGCGCAAAGCCCCAGTGTTGCTGCGCCTGTGAAAGCGCTTCCAAGGAAGGGTGCTGGCTAGCAAGAGCTTTCAGTGCTGGCACTTTTCATCTCTGAGCAATTGCTCGACGTTTGCAATTTCTCACCTGAGCTCTCTTTAGACTGCGCGAGAGGATGAGCAGAAGATTAGGTGGCTAGAGAAGCCCAGAGCCCCAGTGTTCTTAGGCCTACAAAAGCGCTTCCAAGGAAGGGTGCTGGCTAGCAACAGCTTACAGTGCTGGCACTTTTCGTCTCTGAGCAATTGCTCGACGTTTGCAATTTCTCCCCTGAGCTCTCTTTAGACTGCACGAGAGGATGAGCAGAAGATTAGGTGGCTAGAGAAGCCCAGAGCCCCACTGTTCTTAGGGCTGCAAGAGCGTTTCCAAGGAAGGGTGCTGGCTAGCAATAGCCTTCAGTGCTGGCACTTTTCATCTCTGAGCAATTGCTCGATGTTTACAATTTCTCAGCTCGTGTCTACGAGAATGAAAGAGAATGACCGTGACGTTTGGTGGGTAGAGAAGCGCAAAGCCCCAGTGTTGCTGCGCCTGTGAAAGCGCTTCCAAGGAAGGGTGCTGGCTAGCAACAGCTTTCAGTGCTGGCACTTTTCATCTCTGAGCAATTGCTCAACGTTTGCAATTTCTCACCTGAGCTCTCTTTAGAGTGCGCGAGAGGATGAGCAGAAGATTAGGTGGCTAGAGAAGCCCAGAGCCCCACTGTTCTTAGGCCTACAAGAGCGTTTCCAAGGAAGGGTGCTTGCTAGCAACAGCTTTCAGTGCTGGCACTTTTCATCTCTGAGCAATTGCTCGATGTTTGCAATTTCTCAGCTCTTATCTACGAGACGGAGAGATAGTGACTGTAACGTTTGGTGGGTAGAGAAGCGCAAAGCCCCAGTGTTGCTGCGCCTGTGAAAGCGCTTCCAAGGAAGGGTGCTGGCTAGCAACAGCTTTCAGTGCTGGCACTTTTCATCTCTGAGCAATTGCTCGACGTTTGCAATTTCTCACCTGAGCTCTCTTTAGACTGCACGAGAGGATGAGCAGAAGATTAGGTGGCTAGAGAAGCCCAGAGCCCCAGTGTTCTTAGGCCTACAAAAGCGCTTCCAAGGAAGGGTGCTGGCTAGCAACAGCTTTCAGTGCTGGCACTTTTCATCTCTGAGCAATTGCTCGACGTTTGCAATTTCTCACCTGAGCTCTCTTTAGACTGCACGAGAGGATGAGCAGAAGATTAGGTGGCTAGAGAAGCCCAGAGCCCCAGTGTTCTTAGGCCTACAAAAGCGCTTCCAAGGAAGGGTGCTGGCTAGCAACAGCTTTCAGTGCTGGCACTTTTCCTCTCTGAGCAATTGCTCGACGTTTGCAATTTCTCAGCTCTTATCTACGAGAAGGAAAGAGAATGACCGTGACGTTTGGTGGGTAGACAAGCGCAAAGCCCCAGTGTTGCTACACCTGTGAAAGCGCTTCCAAGGAAGGGTGCTGGCTAGCAACAGCTTTCAGTGCTGGCACTTTTCATCTCTGAGCAATTGCTCAACGTTTGCAATTTCTCACCTGAGCTCTCTTTAGACTGCGCGAGAGGATGAGCAGAACATTAGGTGGCTAGAGAAGCCCAGAGCCCCAGTGTTCTTAGGGCTGCAAGAGCGTTTCCAAGGAAGGGTGCTGGCTAGCAACAGCTTTCAGTGCTGGCACTTTTCATCTCGAAGCAATTGCTTGAGGTTTGCAATTTCTCAGCTCGTGTCTACGAGACGGAGAGATAGTGACCGTGACGTTTGGTGGGTAGAGAAGCGCAAAGCCCCAGTGTTGCTGCGCCTGTGAAAGCGCTTCCAAGGAAGGGTGCTGGCTAGCAAGAGCTTTCAGTGCTGGCACTTTTCATCTCTGAGCAATTGCTCGACGTTTGCAATTTCTCACCTGAGCTCTCTTTAGACTGCGCGAGAGGATGAGCAGAAGATTAGGTGGCTAGAGAAGCCCAGAGCCCCAGTGTTCTTAGGGCTACAAAAGCGCTTCCAAGGAAGGGTGCTGGCTAGCAACAGCTTTCAGTGCTGGCACTTTTCGTCTCTGAGCAATTGCTGGACGTTTGCAATTTCTCCCCTGAGCTCTCTTTAGACTGCACGAGAGGATGAGCAGAAGATTAGGTGGCTAGAGAAGCCCAGAGCCCCAGTGTTCTTAGGCCTACAAAAGCGTTTCCAAGGAAGGGTGCTGGCTAGCAACAGCTTTCAGTGCTGGCACTTTTCATCTCTGAGCAATTGCTCGACGTTTGCAATTTCTCAGCTCGTGTCTCCGAGACGGAGAGATAATGACCGTGATGTTTGGTGGGTAGAGAAGCGCAAAGCCCCAGTGTTGCTGCGCCTGTGAAAGCGCTTCCAAGGAAGGGTGCTGGCTAGCAACAGCTTTCAGTGCTGGCACTTTTCATCTCTGAGCAATTGCTCAACGTTTGCAATTTCTCACCTGAGCTCTCTTTAGACTGCGCGAGAGGATGAGCAGAACATTAGGTGGCTAGAGAAGCCCAGAGCCCCAGTGTTGCTGCGCCTGTGAAAGCGCTTCCAAGGAAGGGTGCTGGCTAGCAACAGCTTTCAGTGCTGGCACTTTTCATCTCTGAGCAATTGCTCGACGTTTGCAATTTCTCACCTGAGCTCTCTTTAGAGTGCGCGAGAGGATGAGCAGAAGATTAGGTGGCTAGAGAAGCCCAGAGCCCCAGTGTTCTTGGGCCTACAAAAGCGCTTCCAAGGAAGGGTGCTGGCTAGCAACAGCTTTCAGTGCTGGCACTTTTCATCTCTGAGCAATTGCTCGACGTTTACAATCTCTCACCTGAGCTCTCATTAGAGTGCGCGAGAGGATGAGCAGAAGATTAGGTGGCTAGAGAAGCCCAGAGCCCCAGTGTTCTTAGGGCTACAAGAGCATTTCCAAGGAAGGGTGCTGGCTAGCAACAGCTTTCAGTGCTGGCACTTTTCATCTCGAAGCAATTGCTTGACGTTTGCAATTTCTCAGCTCGTCTCTACGAGACGGAGAGATAGTGACCGTGACGTTTGGTGGCTAGATAAGCGCAAAGCCCCAGTGTTGCTGCGCCTGTGAAAGCGCTTCCAAGGAAGGGTGCTGGCTAGCAACAGCTTTCAGTGCTGGCACTTTTCATCTCTGAGCAATTGCTGGACGTTTGCAATCTCTCACCTGAGCTCTCTTTAGACTGCACAAGAGGATGAGCAGAAGATTAGATGGCTAGAGAAGCCCAGAGCCCCAGTGTTCTTAGGCCTACAAAAGCGCTTCCAAGGAAGGGTGCTGGCTAGCAACAGCTTTCAGTGCTGGCACTTTTCGTCTCTGAGCAATTGGTCGATGTTTACAATTTCTCAGCTCGTGTCTACGAGAAGGAAAGAGAATGACCGTGACGTTTTGAGGCTAGAGAAGCGCAAAGCCCCAGTGTTGCTGCGCCTGTGAAAGCGCTTTCAAGGAAGGGTGCTGGCTAGCAACAGCTTTCAGTGCTGGCACTTTTCATCTTTGAGCAATTGCTCGATGTTTGCAATTTCTCACCTGAGCTCTCTTTAGACTGCGCGAGAGGATGAGCAGAAGATTAGGTGGCTAGAGAAGCCCAGAGCCCTACTGTTCTTAGGGCTACAAGAGCGTTTCCAAGGAAGGGTGCTGGCTAGCAACAGCTTTCAGTGCTGGCACTTTTCATCTCTGAGCAATTGCTCGACGTTTGCAATTTCTCAGCTCTTATCTACGAGACGGAGAGATAGTGACCGTGATGTTTGGTGGGTAGAGAAGCGCAAAGTCCCAGTGTTGCTGCGCCTGTGAAAGCACTTCCAAGGAAGGGTGCTGGCTAGCAACAGCTTTCAGTGCTGGCACTTTTCATCTCTGAGCAATTGCTCAACGTTTGCAATTTCTCACCTGAGGTCTCTTTAGACTGCGCGAGAGGATGAGCAGAAGATTAGGTGGCTAGAGAAGCCCAGAGCCCCAGTGTTCTTAAGCCTACAAGAGCGCTTCCAAGGAAGGGTGCTGGCTAGCAACAGCTTTCAGTGCTGGCACTTTTCATCTCTGAGCAATTGCTCGACGTTTGCAATTTCTCAGCTCTTATCTACGAGACGGAGAGATAGTGACCGTGACGTTTGGTGGGTAGACAAGCGCAAAGCCCCAGTGTTGCTGCGCCTGTGAAAGCGCTTCCAAGGAAGGGTGCTGGCTAGCAACAGCTTTCAGTGCTGGCACTTTTCATCTCTGAGCAATTGCTCGATGTTTGCAATCTCTCACCTGAGCTCTCTTTAGACTGCGCGAGAGAAGATTAGGTGGCTAGAGAAGCCCAGAGCCCCAGTGTTCTTAGGCCTACAAAAGCGCTTCCAAGGAAGGGTGCTGGCTAGCAACAGCTTTCAGTGCTGGCACTTTTCATCTCTGAGCAATTGCTGGACGTTTGCAGTCTCTCACCTGAGCTCTCTTTAGACTGCGCGAGAGGATGAGCAGAAGATTAGGTGGCTAGAGAAGCCCAGAGCCCCACTGTTCTTAGTGCTGCAAGAGCGTTTCCAAGGAAGGGTGCTGGCTAGCAACAGCTTTCAGTGCTGGCACTTTTCATCTCGAAGCAATTGCTTGAGGTTTGCAATTTCTCAGCTCGTGTCTACGAGACGGAGAGATAGTGACCGTGACGTTTGGTGGGTAGAGAAGCGCAAAGCCCCAGTGTTGCTGCGCCTGTGAAAGCGCTTCCAAGGAAGGGTGCTGGCTAGCAACAGCTTTCAGTGCTGGCACTTTTCATCTCTGAGCAATTGCTGGACATTTGCAATTTCTCACCTGAGCTCTCTTTAGAGTGCGCGAGAGGATGAGCAGAAGAGTAGGTGGCTAGAGAAGCCCAGAGCCCCAGTGTTCTTAGGCCTACAAAAGCGCTTCCAAGGAAGGGTGCTGGCTAGCAACAGCTTTCAGTGCTGGCACTTTTCATCTCTGAGCAATTGCTCGACGTTTGCAATTTCTCACCTGAGCTCTCTTTAGAGTGCGCGAGAGGATGAGCAGAAGATTAGGTGGCTAGAGAAGCCCAGAGCCCCAGTGTTCTTAGGGCTACAAAAGCGCTTCCAAGGAAGGGTGCTGGCTAGCAACAGCTTTCAGTGCTGGCACTTTTCATCTCTGAGCAATTGGTCGATGTTTACAATTTCTCAGCTCGTGTCTACGAGAAGGAAAGAGAATGACCGTGACGTTTGGTGGGTAGACAAGCGCAAAGCCCCAGTGTTGCTGCCCCTGTGAAAGCGCTTTCAAGGAAGGGTGCTGGCTAGCAACAGCTTTCAGTGCTGGCACTTTTCATCTTTGAGCAATTGCTCGACGTTTGCAATTTCTCCCCTGAGCTCTCTTTAGACTGCGCGAGAGGATGAGCAGAAGATTAGGTGGCTAGAGAAGCCCAGAGCCCCAGTGTTCTTAGGCCTACAAAAGCGCTTCCAAGGAAGGGTGCTGGCTAGCAACAGCTTTCAGTGCTGGCACTTTTCATCTCTGAGCAATTGCTGGACGTTTGCAATTTCTCCCCTGAGCTCTCTTTAGACTGCGCGAGAGGATGAGCAGAAGATTAGGTGGCTAGAGAAGCCCAGAGCCCCAGTGTTCTTAGGGCTACAAAAGCGTTTCCAAGGAAGGGTGCTGGCTAGCAACAGCTTTCAGTGCTGGCACTTTTCATCTCTGAGCAATTGCTCGACGTTTGCAATTTCTCAGGTCTTATCTACGAGACGGAGAGATAGTGACCGTGATGTTTGGTGGGTAGAGAAGCGCAAAGCCCCAGTGTTGCTGCGCCTGTGACAGCACTTCCAAGGAAGGTTGCTGGCTAGCAACAGCTTTCAGTGCTGGCACTTTTCATCTCTGAGCAATTGCTGGACGTTTGCAATTTCTCACCTGAGCTCTCTTTAGACTGCGCGAGAGGATGAGCAGAAGATTAGGTGGCTAGAGAAGCCCAGAGCCCCACTGTTCTTAGGGCTACAAAAGCGCTTCCAAGGAAGGGTGCTGGCTAGCAACAGCTTTCAGTGCTGGCACTTTTCATCTCTGAGCAATTGCTCGACGTTTGCAATTTCTCAGCTCTTATCTACAAGACGGAGAGATAGTGACTGTGATGTTTGGTGGGTAGAGAAGCGCAAAGCCCCAGTGTTGCTGCGTCTGTGAAAGCGCTTCCAAGGAAGGGTGCTGGCTAGCAACAGCTTTCAGTGCTGGCACTTTTCATCTCTGAGCAATTGCTCGACGTTTGCAATCTCTCACCTGAGCTCTCTTTCGACTGCGCGAGAGGATGAGCAGAAGATTAGGTGGCTAGAAAAGCCCAGAGCCCCAGTGTTCTTAGGCCTACAAAAGCGCTTCCAAGGAAGGGTGCTGGCTAGCAACAGCTTTCAGTGCTGGCACTTTTCATCTCTGAGCAATTGCTGGACGTTTGCAATTTCTCACCTGAGCTCTCTTTAGACTGCGCGAGAGGATGAGCAGAAGATTAGGTGGCTAGAGAAGCCCAGAGCCCCACTGTTCTTAGTGCTGCAAGAGCGTTTCCAAGGAAGGCTGCTGGCTAGCAACAGCTTTCAGTGCTGGCACTTTTCATCTCGAAGCAATTGCTTGATGTCTGCAATTTCTCAGCTCTTATCTACGAGACGGAGAGATAGTGACCGTGACGTTTGGTGGGTAGAGAAGCGCAAAGCCCCAGTGTTGCTGCGCCTGTGAAAGCGCTTTCAAGGAAGGGTGCTGGCTAGCAACAGCTTTCAGTGCTGGCACTTTTCGTCTCTGAGCAATTGCTCGACGTTTGCAATTTCTCACCTGAGCTCTCTTTAGACTGCGCGAGAGGATGAGCAGAAGATTAGGTGGCTAGAGAAGCCCAGAGACCCAGTGTTCTTAGGCCTACAAAAGCGCTTCCAAGAAAGGGTGCTGGCTAGCAACAGCTTTCAGTGCTGGCACTTTTCATCTCTGAGCAATTGGTCGATGTTTACAATTTCTCAGCTCGTGTCTACGAGAAGGAAAGAGAATGACCGTGACGTTTGGTGGGTAGACAAGCGCAAAGCGCCAGTGTTGCTGCCCCTGTGAAAGCGCTTTCAAGGAAGGGGGCTGGCTAGCAACAGCTTTCAGTGCTGGCACTTTTCATCTCTGAGCAATTGCTCGATGTTTGCAATCTCTCACCTGAGCTCTCTTTAGACTGCGCGAGAGGATGAGCAGAAGATTAGGTGGCTAGAGAAGCCCAGAGGCCCTGTGTTCTTAGGGTTGCAAGAGCGTTTCCAAGGAAGGGTGCTGGCTAGCAACAGCTTTCAGTGCTGGCACTTTTCATCTCTGAGCAACTGCTCGATGTTTGCAATTTCTCAGCTCTTATCTACGAGACGGAGAGATAGTGACCGTGACGTTTGGTGGGTAGAGAAGCACAAAGCCCCAGTGTTGCTGCGCCTGTGAAAGCGCTTCCAAGGAAGGGTGCTGGCTAGCAACAGCTTTCAGTGCTGGCACTTTTCATCTCTGAGCAATTGCTCGACGTTTGCAATCTCTCACCTGAGCTCTCTTTGGACTGCACGAGAGGATGAGCAGAAGATTAGGTGGCTAGAGAAGCCCAGAGCCCCAGTGTTCTTAGGCCTACAAAAGCGTTTCCAAGGAAGGGTGCTGGCTAGCAACAGCTTTCAGTGCTGGCACTTTTCATCTCGAAGCAATTCCTTGACGTTTGCAATTTCTCAGCTGTGTCTACGAGACAGAGAGATAGTGACCGTGACGTTTGGTGGGTAGAGAAGCGCAAAGCCCCAGTGTTGCTGCGCCTGTGAAAGCACTTCCAAGGAAGGGTGCTGGCTAGCAAGAGCTTTCAGTGCTGGCACTTTTCATCTCTGAGCAGTTGCTCCACGTTTGCAATTTCTCAGCTCGTGTCTACGAGACGGAGAGATAGTGATCGTGACGTTTGGTGGGTAGACAAGCGCAAAGCCCCAGTGTTGCTGCCCCTGTGAAAGCGCTTCCAAGGAAGGGTGCTGGCTAGCAACAGCTTTCAGTGCTGGCACTTTTCATCTCTGAGCAATTGCTGGACATTTGCAATTTCTCACCTGAGCTCTCTTTAGACTGCGCGAGAGGATGAGCAGAAGATTAGGTGGCTAGAGAAGCCCAGAGCCCCAGTGTTCTTAGGCCTACAAAAGCGCTTCCAAGGAAGGGTGCTGGCTAGCAACAGCTTTCAGTGCTGGCACTTTTCCTCTCTGAGCAATTGCTCGACGTTTGCAATTTCTCACCTGAGCTCTCTTTAGACTGCGCGAGAGGATGAGCAGAAGATTAGGTGGCTAGAGAAGCCCAGAGCCCCAGTGTTCTTAGGGCTACAAAAGCGCTTCCAAGGAAGGGTGCTGGCTAGCAACAGCTTTCAGTGCTGGCACTTTTCATCTCTGAGCAACTGCTCGACGTTTGCAATTTCTCAGCTCTTATCTACGACACAGAGAGATAGTGACCGTGACGTTTGGTGGGTAGAGAAGCACAAAGCCCCAGTGTTGCTGCGCCTGTGAAAGCGCTTCCAAGGAAGGGTGCTGGCTAGCAACAGCTTTCAGTGCTGGCACTTTTCATCTCTGAGCAATTGCTGGACATTTGCAATCTCTCACCTGAGCTCTCTTTGGACTGCACGAGAGGATGAGCAGAAGATTAGGTGGCTAGAGAAGCCCAGAGCCCCAGTGTTCTTAGGCCTACAAAAGCGTTTCCAAGGAAGGGTGCTGGCTAGCAACAGCTTTCAGTGCTGGCACTTTTCATCTCGAAGCAATTGCTTGACGTTTGCAATTTCTCAGCTGTGTCTACGAGACAGAGAGATAGTGACCGTGACGTTTGGTGGGTAGAGAAGCGCAAAGCCCCAGTGTTGCTGCGCCTGTGAAAGCACTTCCAAGGAAGGGTGCTGGCTAGCAAGAGCTTTCAGTGCTGGCACTTTTCATCTCTGAGCAGTTGCTCCACGTTTGCAATTTCTCAGCTCGTGTCTACGAGACGGAGAGATAGTGATCGTGACGTTTGGTGGCTAGAGAAGCGCAAAGCCCCAGTGTTGCTGCGCCTGTGAAAGCGCTTCCAAGGAAGGGTGCTGGCTAGCAACAGCTTTCAGTGCTGGCACTTTTCATCTCTGAGCAATTGCTGGACATTTGCAATTTCTCACCTGAGCTCTCTTTAGACTGCGCGAGAGGATGAGCAGAAGAGTAGGTGGCTAGAGAAGCCCAGAGCCCCAGTGTTCTTAGGCCTACAAAAGCGCTTCCAAGGAAGGGTGCTGGCTAGCAACAGCTTTCAGTGCTGGCACTTTTCATCTCTGAGCAATTGGTCGATGTTTACAATTTCTCAGCTCGTGTCTAAGAGAAGGAAAGAGAATGAC
Source organism: Sarcoramphus papa (assembly GCA_037962945.1). Lineage (NCBI taxonomy): Eukaryota > Metazoa > Chordata > Aves > Accipitriformes > Cathartidae > Sarcoramphus > Sarcoramphus papa. The sequence continues at coordinate 99,333,081 of CM075586.1, forward strand.
CATGACGTTTGGTGGCTAGAGAAGCGCAAAGCCCCAGTGTTGCTGCGCCTGTGAAAGCGCTTTCAAGGAAGGGTGCTGGCTAGCAACAGCTTTCAGTGCTGGCACTTTTCATCTCTGAGCAATTGCTCGATGTTTGCAATTTCTCACCTGAGCTCTCTTTAGACTGCGCGAGAGGATGAGCAGAAGATTAGGTGGCTAGAGAAGCCCAGAGCCCTACTGTTCTTAGGGCTACAAGAGCGTTTCCAAGGAAGGGTGCTGGCTAGCAACAGCTTTCAGTGCTGGCACTTTTCATCTCTGAGCAATTGCTCGACGTTTGCAATTTCTCAGCTCTTATCTACGAGATGGAGAGATAGTGACCGTGATGTTTGGTGGCTAGAGAAGCGCAAAGCCCCAGTGTTGCTGCGTCTGTGAAAGCGCTTCCAAGGAAGGGTGCTGGCTAGCAACAGCTTTCAGTGCTGGCACTTTTCATCTCTGAGCAATTGCTCGACGTTTGCAATCTCTCACCTGAGCTCTCTTTCGACTGCGCGAGAGGATGAGCAGAAGATTAGGTGGCTAGAAAAGCCCAGAACCCCAGTGTTCTTAAGCCTACAAAAGCGCTTCCAAGGAAGGGTGCTGGCTAGCAAGAGCTTTCAGTGCTGGCACTTTTCATCTCTGAGCAATTGCTGGACATTTGCAATTTCTCACCTGAGCTCTCTTTAGACTGCGCGAGAGGATGAGCAGAAGATTAGGTGGCTAGAGAAGCCCAGAGGCCCAGTGTTCTTAGGGCTGCAAGAGCGTTTCCAAGGAAGGGTGCTGGCTAGCAACAGCTTTCAGTGCTGGTACTTTTCATCTCTGAGCAATTGCTCGATGTTTGCAATTTCTCAGCTCTTATCTACGAGACGGAGAGATAGTGACCGTGATGTTTGGTGGCTAGAGAAGCGCAAAGCCCCAGTGTTGCTGCGCCTGTGAAAGCGCTTCCAAGGAAGGGTGCTGGCTAGCCACAGCTTTCAGTGCTGGCACTTTTCATCTCTGAGCAATTGCTCGACGTTTGCAATCTCTCACCTGAGCTCTCTTTAGACTGCGCGAGAGGATGAGCAGAAGATTAGGTGGCTAGAGAAGCCCAGAGCCCTACTGTTCTTAGGGCTACAAAAGCGCTTCCAAGGAAGGGTGCTGGCTAGCAACAGCTTTCCGTGCTGGCACTTTTCATCTCTGAGCAATTGCTCGACGTTTGCAATTTCTCAGCTCTTATCTACGAGACGGAGAGATAGTGACCGTGATGTTTGGTGGGTAGAGAAGCGCAAAGCGCCAGTGTTGCTGCCCCTGTGAAAGCGCTTCCAAGGAAGGGTGCTGGCTAGCCACAGCTTTCAGTGCTGGCACTTTTCATCTCTGAGCAATTGCTCGACGTTTGCAATTTCTCACCTGAGCTCTCTTTAGAGTGCGCGAGAGGATGAGCAGAAGATTAGGTGGCTAGAGAAGCCCAGAGCCCCAGTGTTCTTCGGCCTACAAAAGCGCTTCCAAGGAAGGGTGCTGGCTAGCAACAGCTTTCAGTGCTGGCACTTTTCATCTCTGAGCAATTGCTCGACGTTTGCAATTTCTCACCTGAGCTCTCATTAGACTGCGCGAGAGGATGAGCAGAAGATTAGGTGGCTAGAGAAGCCCAGAGCCCCAGTGTTCTTAGGGCTACAAGAGCGTTTCCAAGGAAGGGTGCTGGCTAGCAACAGCTTTCAGTGCTGGCACTTTTCATCTCGAAGCAATTGCTTGACGTTTGCAATTTCTCAGCTCGTGTCTACGAGACGGAGAGATAGTGACCGTGACGTTTGGTGGGTAGAGAAGCGCAAAGCCCCAGTGTTGCTGCGCCTGTGAAAGCGCTTCCAAGGAAGGGTGCTGGCTAGCAACAGCTTTCAGTGCTGGCACTTTTCATCTCTGAGCAATTGCTCGACGTTTGCAATCTCTCACCTGAGCTCTCTTTAGACTGCACAAGAGGATGAGCAGAAGATTAGATGGCTAGAGAAGCCCAGAGCCCCACTGTTCTTAGGGCTACAAAAGCGCTTCCAAGGAAGGGTGCTGGCTAGCCACAGCTTTCAGTGCTGGCACTTTTCATCTCTGAGCAATTGCTCGACGTTTGCAATTTCTCAGCTCTTATCTACGAGACGGAGAGATAGTGACCGTGATGTTTGGTGGGTAGAGAAGCGCAAAGCCCCAGTGTTGCTGCGCCTGTGAAAGCGCTTTCAAGGAAGGGTGCTGGCTAGCAACAGCTTTCAGTGCTGGCACTTTTCCTCTCTGAGCAATTGCTCGATGTTTGCAATTTCTCACCTGAGCTCTCTTTAGACTGCGCGAGAGGATGAGCAGAAGATTAGGTGGCTAGAGAAGCCCAGAGCCCTACTGTTCTTAGGGCTACAATAGCGTTTCCAAGGAAGGGTGCTGGCTAGCCACAGCTTTCAGTGCTGGCACTTTTCATCTCTGAGCAATTGCTCGACGTTTGCAATTTCTCAGCTCTTATCTACGAGACGGAGAGATAGTGACCGTGATGTTTGGTGGGTAGAGAAGCGCAAAGCCCCAGTGTTGCTGCGTCTGTGAAAGCGCTTCCAAGGAAGGGTGCTGGCTAGCAACAGCTTTCAGTGCTGGCACTTTTCATCTCTGAGCAATTGCTCGACGTTTGCAATCTCTCACCTGAGCTCTCTTTCGACTGCGCGAGAGGATGAGCAGAAGATTAGGTGGCTAGAAAAGCCCAGAACCCCAGTGTTCTTAGGCCTACAAAAGCGCTTCCAAGGAAGGGTGCTGGCTAGCAAGAGCTTTCAGTGCTGGCACTTTTCATCTCTGAGCAATTGCTCGACGTTTGCAATTTCTCACTTGAGCTCTCTTTAGAGTGCGCGAGAGGATGAGCAGAAGATTAGGTGGCTAGAGAAGCCCAGAGCCCCAGTGTTCTTGGGCCTACAAAAGCGCTTCCAAGGAAGGGTGCTGGCTAGCAACAGCTTTCAGTGCTGGCACTTTTCATCTCTGAGCAATTGCTCGACGTTTACAATCTCTCACCTGAGCTCTCATTAGAGTGCGCGAGAGGATGAGCAGAAGATTAGGTAGCTAGAGAAGCCCAGAGCCCCAGTGTTCTTAGGGCTACAAGAGCGCTTCCAAGGAAGGGTGCTGGCTAGCAACAGCTTTCAGTGCTGGCACTTTTCATCTCTGAGCAATTGCTCGACGTTTGCAATTTCTCAGCTCTTATCTACGAGACGGAGAGATAGTGACCGTGACGTTTGGTGGGTAGACAAGCGCAAAGCCCCAGTGTTGCTGCGCCTGTGAAAGCGCTTCCAAGGAAGGGTGCTGGCTAGCAACAGCTTTCAGTGCTGGCACTTTTCATCTCTGAGCAATTGCTCGATGTTTGCAATCTCTCACCTGATCTCTCTTTCGACTGCGCGAGAGAAGATTAGGTGGCTAGAGAAGCCCAGAGCCCCAGTGTTCTTAGGCCTACAAAAGCGCTTCCAAGGAAGGGTGCTGGCTAGCAACAGCTTTCAGTGCTGGCACTTTTCATCTCTGAGCAATTGCTCGATGTTTGCAATCTCTCACCTGAGCTCTCTTTAGACTGCGCGAGAGAAGATTAGGTGGCTAGAGAAGCCCAGAGCCCCAGTGTTCTTAGGCCTACAAAAGCGCTTCCAAGGAAGGGTGCTGGCTAGCAACAGCTTTCAGTGCTGGCACTTTTCATCTCTGAGCAATTGCTGGACGTTTGCAGTCTCTCACCTGAGCTCTCTTTAGACTGCGCGAGAGGATGAGCAGAAGATTAGGTGGCTAGAGAAGCCCAGAGCCCCACTGTTCTTAGTGCTGCAAGAGCGTTTCCAAGGAAGGGTGCTGGCTAGCAACAGCTTTCAGTGCTGGCACTTTTCATCTCGAAGCAATTGCTTGAGGTTTGCAATTTCTCAGCTCGTGTCTACGAGACGGAGAGATAGTGACCGTGACGTTTGGTGGGTAGAGAAGCGCAAAGCCCCAGTGTTGCTGCGCCTGTGAAAGCGCTTCCAAGGAAGGGTGCTGGCTAGCAAGAGCTTTCAGTGCTGGCACTTTTCATCTCTCAGCAGTTGCTCGACGTTTGCAATTTCTCAGCTCGTGTCTACGAGACGGAGAGATAGTGATCGTGACGTTTGGTGGGTAGAGAAGCGCAAAGCCCCAGTGTTGCTGCGCCTGTGAAAGCGCTTCCAAGGAAGGGTGCTGGCTAGCAACAGCTTTCAGTGCTGGCACTTTTCATCTCTGAGCAATTGCTGGACATTTGCAATTTCTCACCTGAGCTCTCTTTAGACTGCGCGAGAGGATGAGCAGAAGAGTAGGTGGCTAGAGAAGCCCAGAGCCCCAGTGTTCTTAGGCCTACAAAAGCGCTTCCAAGGAAGGGTGCTGGCTAGCAACAGCTTTCAGTGCTGGCACTTTTCATCTCTGAGCAATTGCTCGACGTTTGCAATTTCTCCCCTGAGCTCTCTTTAGACTGCGCGAGAGGATGAGCAGAAGATTAGGTGGCTAGAGAAGCCCAGAGCCCCAGTGTTCTTAGGGCTACAAAAGCGCTTCCAAGGAAGGGTGCTGGCTAGCAACAGCTTTCAGTGCTGGCACTTTTCATCTCTGAGCAATTGCTCGATGTTTACAATTTCTCAGCTCGTGTCTACGAGAAGGAAAGAGAATGACCGTGATGTTTGGTGGGTAGACAAGCGCAAAGCCCCAGTGTTGCTGCCCCTGTGAAAGCGCTTTCAAGGAAGGGGGCTGGCTAGCAACAGCTTTCAGTGCTGGCACTTTTCATCTCTGAGCAATTGCTCGACGTTTGCAATTTCTCCCCTGAGCTCTCTTTAGACTGCGCGAGAGGATGAGCAGAAGATTAGGTGGCTAGAGAAGCCCAGAGCCCCAGTGTTCTTAGGCCTACAAAAGCGCTTCCAAGGAAGGGTGCTGGCTAGCAACAGCTTTCAGTGCTGGCACTTTTCATCTCTGAGCAATTGCTCGACGTTTGCAATTTCTCAGCTCTTATCTACGAGACGGAGAGATAGTGACCGTGATGTTTGGTGGGTAGAGAAGCGCAAAGCCCCAGTGTTGCTGCGCCTGTGAAAGCACTTCCAAGGAAGGTTGCTGGCTAGCAACAGCTTTCAGTGCTGGCACTTTTCATCTCTGAGCAATTGCTCAACGTTTGCAATTTCTCACCTGAGGTCTCTTTAGACTGCGCGAGAGGATGAGCAGAAGATTAGGTGGCTAGAGAAGCCCAGAGCCCCAGTGTTCTTAGGCCTACAAGAGCGCTTCCAAGGAAGGGTGCTGGCTAGCAACAGCTTTCAGTGCTGGCACTTTTCATCTCTGAGCAATTGCTCGACGTTTGCAATTTCTCAGCTCTTATCTACGAGACGGAGAGATAGTGACCGTGATGTTTGGTGGGTAGAGAAGCGCAAAGCCCCAGTGTTGCTGCGTCTCTGAAAGCGCTTCCAAGGAAGGGTGCTGGCTAGCAACAGCTTTCAGTGCTGGCACTTTTCATCTCTGAGCAATTGCTGGACGTTTGCAATCTCTCACCTGAGCTCTCTTTCGACTGCGCGAGAGGATGAGCAGAAGATTAGGTGGCTAGAAAAGCCCAGAACCCCAGTGTTCTTAGGCCTACAAAAGCGCTTCCAAGGAAGGGTGCTGGCTAGCAAGAGCTTTCAGTGCTGGCACTTTTCATCTCTGAGCAATTGCTGGACGTTTGCAATTTCTCACCTGAGCTCTCTTTAGACTGCGCGAGAGGATGAGCAGAAGATTAGGTGGCTAGAGAAGCCCAGAGGCCCAGTGTTCTTAGGGCTGCAAGAGCGTTTCCAAGGAAGGGTGCTGGCTAGCAACAGCTTTCAGTGCTGGCACTTTTCATCTCTGAGCAATTGCTCGACGTTTGCAATTTCTCAGCTCTTATCTACGAGACGGAGAGATAGTGACCGTGATGTTTGGTGGGTAGAGAAGCGCAAAGCCCCAGTGTTGCTGCGCCTGTGAAAGCGCTTCCAAGGAAGGGTGCTGGCTAGCAACAGCTTTCCGTGCTGGCACTTTTCATCTCTGAGCAATTGCTCGACGTTTGCAATTTCTCCCCTGAGCTCTGTTTAGACTGCGCGAGAGGATGAGCAGAAGATTAGGTGGCTAGAGAAGCCCAGAGCCCCAGTGTTCTTAGGGCTACAAAAGCGCTTCCAAGGAAGGGTGCTGGCTAGCAACAGCTTTCAGTGCTGGCACTTTTCATCTCTGAGCAATTGGTCGATGTTTACAATTTCTCAGCTCGTGTCTACGAGAAGGAAAGAGAATGACCGTGACGTTTGGTGGGTAGAGAAGCGCAAAGCCCCAGTGTTGCTGCCCCTGTGAAAGCGCTTTCAAGGAAGGGTGCTGGCTAGCAACAGCTTTCAGTGCTGGCACTTTCCGTGTCAGACCAATTGCTGGACGTTTTCCATTTCAGAGCTGAGCTCTCCGAGTCAGAGAGATGGTGGCCATTGCGTGAGGTGGCCAGAGAAGCCCGGAGCCCCACGGTTGCTGGGCCTGGCAAAGCGCTTCCAAGGAGAGGTGCTGGCTAGCAACAGCTTTCACTGCTGGCACTTTCCCTGTCGGACCAGTTGCTTGGTGTTTTCTATTTCAGAGCTGAGCTCTCCGAGACAGAGAGATGGTGACCATTGCGTGAGGTGGCTAGAGAAGCCCGGAGCCACACGGTTGCTGGGCCTCGGAAAGTGCTTCCAAGGAAAGGTGCTGGCTAGCAACAGCTTTCAGTGCTGGCCCTTTCCCTGTCGGACCAATTGCTGGATGTTTTCCATTTCAGAGCTGAACTCTCCGAGACGGAGAGAAAGTGAGCATTCCATTGGGTGGCTAGAGACGCCCGGAGCCCCACGGGTGCTGGGCCTGGCAAAGCTCTTCCATGCAAAGGTGCTGGCTAGCAACAGCTTTCAGTGCTGGCACTTTCCTTGTGAGAGGAATTGCTGGATGTTTCCAATTTCAGAGCTGAGCTCTCCAAGACGCACAGGTGGAAACCATTCCATTGGGTGGCTAGAGAAGCCCGGAGCCCCACGGTTGCTGGGCCTCGGAAAACGCTTCCAAGGAAAGGCGCTGGCTAGCAACAGCTTTCAGTGCTGGCACTTTCCCTATCGGACCAATTGCTGGACGTTTTCCATTTCAGAGCTGAGCTCTCCGAGTCAGAGAGATGGTGACCATTCCATTGGGTGGCTAGAGAAGCCCGCACCCCCATGGTTGCTGGGCCTCGGAAAGCGCTTCCAAGGAGAGGTGCTGGCTAGCAAAAGCTTTCAGTGCTGGCGCTTTCAGTGCTGGCACTTTCCATGTCGGACCAATTGCTGGACGTATTCCATTTCAGAGCTGAGCTCTCCGAGATGGAGAGATGGTGACCATTGCGTGAGGTGGCTAGAGAAGCCCGGAGCCCCACGGTTGCTGGGCCTGGGAAAGCACTTCCAAGGAAAGGCGCTGGCTAGCAACAGCTTTCAGTGCTGGCACTTTCCCTGTCGGACCAATTGTTGGACGTTTTCCATTTCAGAGCTGAGCTCTCCGAGTTAGAGAGATGGTGACCATTCCATTGGGTGGCTAGAGAAGCCCGGAGCCCCATGGTTGCTGGGCCTCGGAAAGCGCTTCCAAGGAGAGGTGCTGGCTAGCAAAAGCTTTCAGTGCTGGCGCTTTCAGTGCTGGCCCTTTCCATGTCGGAACAATTGCTGGACGTTTTCCATTTCAGAGCTGAGCTCTCCGAGATGGAGAGATGGTGACCATTGCGTGAGGTGGCTAGAGAAGCCCGGAGCCCCACGGTTGCTGGGTCTCGGAAAGCACTTCCAAGGAAAGGCGCTGGCTAGCAACAGCTTTCAGTGCTGGCACTTTCCCTGTCGGACCAATTGCTGGACGTTTTCCATTTCAGAGCTGAGCTCTCCGAGTCAGAGAGATGGTGACCATTGCGTGAGGCGGCTAGAGAAGCCCGGAGCCCCACGGTTGCTGGGCCTGGCAAAGCGCTTCCAAGTCAAGATGCTGGCTAGCAACAGCTATCAGTGCTGGCACTTTCCCTGTCGGACCAGTTGCTTGGTGTTTTCCATTTCAGAGCTGAGCACTCCGAGTCAGAGGGATGGTGACCATTCTGGGAGGTGGCTAGAGAAGCCCGGAGCCACACGGTTGCTGGCCCTGGCAAAGCGCTTCCAAGTCAAGATGCTGGCTAGGAACAGCTATCAGTGCTGCCACTTTCCTTGTGGGACCAATTGCTGGACGTTTTCCATTTCAGAGGTGAGCTCTCCGAGTCAGAGAGATGGTGACCATTCCATTGGGTGGCTAGAGAAGCCCGGAGCCCCACGGTTGCTGGGCCTGGCAAAGCGCTCCCAAGGAAAGGCGCTGGCTAGCAACAGCTTTCAGTGCTGGCACTTTCCCTGTCGGACCAATTGCTGGACGTTTCCAATTTCAGAGCTGAGCTCTCCGAGTCAGAGAGAAGGTGACCATTCCATTGGGTGGCTAGGGATGCCCGGAGCCCCACGGTTGCTGGGCCTGGCAAAGCACTTCCAAGTCAAGATGCTGGCTAGCAACAGCTATCAGTGCTGGCACTTTCCATGTCGGACCAATTCCTGGACGTTTTCCATTTCAGAGCTGAGCTCTCCGAGTCAGAGAGATGGTGACCATTCCATTGGGTGGCTAGAGAAGCCCGGAGCCACACGGTTGCTGGGCCTGGCAAAGCGCTTCCAAGGAGAGGCACTGGCTAGCAACAGCTTTCAGTGCTGGCACTTTCCATGTCGGACCAATTGCTCGATGTTTTCCATTTCAGAGCTGAGCTCTCCGAGTCAGAGAGATGGTGACCATTGCGTGAGGTGGCTAGAGAAGCCCAGAGCCCCACGGTTGCTGGGCCTGGCAAAGCGCTTCCAAGGAAGGGTGCTGGCGAGCAACAGCTTTCAGTGCTGGCACTTTCCTTGTGGGAGGAATTGCTGGACGTTTCCAATTTCAGAGCTGAGCTCTCCGAGTCAGAGAGATGGTGACCATTCCATTGGGTGGCTAGAGAAGCCCGGAGCCCCACGGTTTCTGGGCCTGGCAAAGCACTTCCAAGGAGAGGTGCTGGCTAGCAACAGCTTTCAGTGCTGGCACTTTCCATGTCGGACCAATTGTTAGAAGATTTCCATTTCAGAGCTGAGCTCTCCGAGTTAGAGAGATGGTGACCATTCTGGGAGGTGGCTAGAGAAGCCCGGAGCCCCACGGTTGCTGGGCCTCCGAAAGCGCTTCCAAGGAAAGGTGCTGGCTAGCAACAGCTTTCAGTGCTGGCAGTTTCCATGTCGGACCAATTGCTGGATGTTTTCCATTTCAGAGCTGAGCTCTCCGAGACGGAGAGATGGTGACCGTTGCGTGAGGTGGCTAGAGAAGCCCGGAGCCCCACGGCTGCTACGCCTCGGAAAGCTCTTCCATGCAAAGGTGCTGGCTAGCAACAGCTTTCAGTGCTGGCACTTTCCTTGTGGGAGGAATTGCTGGACGTTTCCAATTTCAGAGCTGAGCTCTCCAAGACGCACAGGTGGAAACCATTCCATTGGGTGGCTAGAGAAGCCTGGAGCCCCACGGTTGCTGGGCCTCGGAAAACGCTTCCAAGGAAAGGTGCTGGCTAGCAACAGCTTTCAGTGCTGGCACTTTCCCTGTCGGACCAATTTCTGGACGTTTTCCATTTCAGAGCTGAGCTCTCCGAGTCAGAGAGATGGTGACCATTGCGTGAGGTGGCTAGGGAAGCCCGGAGCCCCACGGTTGCTGGGCCTGGGAAAGCGCTTCCAAGTCAAGATGCTGGCTAGCAACAGCTTTCAGTGCTGGCACTTTCCTTGTGGGACCAATTGCTGGACGTTTTCCATTTCAGAGCTGAGCTCTCCGAGTCAGAGAGATGGTGACCATTGCGTGAGGTGGCTAGAGAAGCCCGGAGCCCCACGGTTGCTGGGCCTGGGAAAGCACTTCCAAGGAGAGGTGCTGGCTAGCAACAGCTTTCAGTGCTGGCACTTTCCATGTTGGACCAATTGCTGGACGTTTTCCATTTCAGAGCTGAGCTCTCCGAGACGGAGAGATGGTGACCATTGCGTGAGGTGGCTAGAGAAGCCCGGAGCCACACGGTTGCTGGGCCTGGGAAAGCGCTTCCAAGGAAAGGCGCTGGCTAGCAACAGCTTTCAGTGCTGGCACTTTCCTTGTGGGAGGAATTGCTGGACGTTTCCAATTTCAGAGCTGAGCTCTCCGAGACGGAGAGAAGGTGTCCATTCCACTGGGTGGCTAGAGAAGCCCGGAGCCCCACGGTTGCTGGCCCTGGCAAAGCGCTTCCAAGTCAAGATGCTGGCTAGGAACAGCTATCAGTGCTGGCACTTTCCATGTCGGACCAATTGCTGGACGTTTTCCATTTCAGAGGTGAGCTCTCCGAGTCAGAGAGATGGTGACCATTCCATTGGGTGGCTAGAGAATCCCGGAGCCCCACGGTTGCTGGGCCTGGCAAAGCGCTTCCAAGGAAAGGCGCTGGCAAGCAACAGCTTTCAGTGCTGGCACTTTCCTTGTGGGAGGAATTGCTGGACGTTTCCAATTTCAGAGCTGAGCTCTCCGAGACAGAGAGATGGTGACCATTCCATTGGGTGGCTAGAGAAGCCCAGAGCCCCACGGTTGCTGGGCCTGGCAAAGCGCTTCCAAGGAAAGGTGCTGGCTAGCAACAGCTTTCAGTGCTGGCACTTTCCATGTCGGACCAATTGTTGGACGATTTCCATTTCAGAGCTGAGCTCTCCGAGTCAGAGAGATGGTGACCATTCCATTGGGTGGCTAGAGAAGCCCGGAGCCCCATGGCTGATGGGCCTCGGAAAGCGCTTCCACGGCAAGGTGCTGGCTAGCAACAGCTTTCAGTGCTGGCACTTTCCATGTCGGACCAATTGCTGGACGTTTTCCATTTCAGAGCTGAGCTCTCCGAGACGGAGAGATGGTGACCATTGCGTGAGGTGGCTAGAGAAGCCCGGAGCCCCACGGTTGCTGGGCCTGGGAAAGCACTTCCAAGGAGAGGTGCTGGCTAGCAACAGCTTTCAGTGCTGGCACTTTCCATGTCGGACCAATTGCTGGACGTTTTCCATTTCAGAGCTGAGCTCTCCGAGACGGAGAGAAGGTGACCATTCCATTGGGTGGCTAGAGAAGCCCGGAGCCCCACGGTTGCTGGGCCTCCGAAAGCGCTTCCAAGTCAAGATGCTGGCTAGCAACAGCTATCAGTGCTGGCACTTTCCATGTCGGACCAATTGCTGGACGTTTTCCATTTCAGAGCTGAGCTCTCCGAGTCAGAGAGATGGTGACCATTGCGTGAGGTGGCTAGAGAAGCCCGGAGCCCCACGGCTGCTACGCCTCGGAAAGCTCTTCCATGCAAAGGTGCTGGCTAGCAACAGCTTTCAGTGCTGGCACTTTCCTTGTGGGAGGAATTGCTGGACGTTTCCAATTTCAGAGCTGAGCTCTCCAAGACGCACAGGTGGAAACCATTCCATTGGGTGGCTAGAGAAGCCTGGAGCCCCACAGTTGCTGGGCCTCGGAAAACGCTTCCAAGGAAAGGTGCTGGCTAGCAACAGCTTTCACTGCTGGCACTTTCCCTGTCGGACCAATTGCTGGACGTTTTCCATTTCAGAGCTGAGCTCTCCGAGTCAGAGAGATGGTGACCATTGCGTGAGGTGGCTAGAGAAGCCCGGAGCCACACGGTTGCTGGGCCTCGGAAAGCGCTTCCAAGGAAAGGTGCTGGCTAGCAACAGCTTTCAGTGCTGGCACTTTCCTTGTCGGACCAATTGCTGGACGTTTTCCATTTCAGAGCTGAGCTCTCCGAGTCAGAGAGATGGTGACCATTGCGTGAGGTGGCTAGAGAAGCCCGGAGCCCCACGGTTGCTGGGCCTGGGAAAGCACTTCCAAGGAGAGGTGCTGGCTAGCAACAGCTTTCAGTGCTGGCACTTTCCATGTCGGACCAATTGCTGGACGTTTTCCATTTCAGAGCTGAGCTCTCCGAGATGGAGTGATGGTGACCATTGCGTGAGGTGGCTAGAGAAGCCCGGAGCCCCACAGTTGCTGGGCCTGGGAAAGCGCTTCCCAGGAAAGGTGCTGGCTAGCAACAGCTTTCAGTGCTGGCACTTTCCTTGTGGGAGGAATTGCTGGACGTTTCCAATTTCAGAGCTGAGCTCTCCGAGACGGAGAGATGGTGACCATTGCGTGAGGTGGCTAGAGAAGCCCGGAGCCCCACGGTTGCTGGGCCTGGCAAAGCACTTCCAAGGAAAGGTGCTGGCTAGCAACAGCTTTCAGTGCTGGCACTTTCCATGTCGGACCAATTGCTGGAAGATTTCCATTTCAGAGCTGAGCTCTCCGAGTCAGAGAGATGGTGACCATTCCATTGGGTGGCTAGAGAAGCATGGAGCCCCACGGTTGCTGGGCCTCGGAAAGCGCTTCCAAGGAAAGGCGCTGGCTAGCAACAGCTTTCAGTGCTGGCACTTTCCTTGTGGGAGGAATTGCTGGACGTTTCCAATTTCAGAGCTGAGCTCTCCGAGACAGAGAGATGGTGACCATTCCATTGGGTGGCTAGAGAAGCCCAGAGCCCCACGGTTGCTGGGCCTGGCAAAGCGCTTCCAAGTCAAGATGCTGGCTAGCAACAGCTTTCAGTGCTGGCCCTTTCCATGTCGGACCAATTGTTGGACGATTTCCATTTCAGAGCTGAGCTCTCCGAGTCAGAGAGATGGTGACCATTCCATTGGGTGGCTAGAGAAGCCCGGAGCCCCATGGCTGATGGGCCTCGGAAAGCGCTTCCACGGCAAGGTGCTGGCTAGCAACAGCTTTCAGTGCTGGCACTTTCCCTGTCGGACCAATTGATGGACGTTTTCCATTTCAGAGCTGAGCTCTCAAAGATGCACAGATGGAAACCATTCCATTGGGCGGCTAGAGAAGCCCAGAGCCCCACAGTTGCTGGGCTGGGAAAGCGCTTCCAAGGAAAGGCGCTGGCTAGCAACAGCTTTCAGTGCTGGCATTTTCCTTGTGGGACCAATTGCTGGACGTTTCCAATTTCAGAGCTGAGCTCTCCGAGACGGAGAGATGGTGACCATTGCGTGAGGTGGCTAGAGAAGCCCGGAGCGCCACGGTTGCTGGGCCTCGGAAAGCAATTCCAAGGAAAGGTGCTGGCTAGCAACAGCTTTCAGTGCTGGCACTTTCCATGTCGGATAAATTGCTGGGCGTTTTCCATTTCAGAGCTGAGCTCTCCGAGTCAGAGAGATGGTGACCATTCCATTGGGTGGCTAGAGAAGCCCGGAGCCCCACGGTTGCTGGGCCTGGGAAAGCGCTTCCAAGTCAAGATGCTGGCTAGCAACAGCTTTCAGTGCTGGCACTTTCCTTGTGGGAGGACCAATTGCTGGACGTTTCCAATTTCAGAGCTGAGCTCTCCGAGTCAGAGAGATGGTGACCATTGCGTGAGGTGGCTAGAGAAGCCCGGAGCCCCACGGTTGCTGGGCCTGGCAAAGCGCTTCCAAGGAAAGGCGCTGGCTAGCAACAGCTTTCAGTGCTGGCACTTTCCCTGTCGGACCAATTGCTGGATGTTTCCAATTTCAGAGCTGAGCTCTCCGAGTCAGAGAGAAGGTGACCATTCCATTGGGTGGCTAGGGATGCCCAGAGCCCCACGGTTGCTGGGCCTGGCAAAGCGCTTCCAAGTCAAGATGCTTGCGAGCAACAGCTATCAGTGCTGGCACTTTCCATGTCGGACCAATTGCTGGACGTTTTCCATTTCAGAGCTGAGCTCTCCGAGACGGAGAGATGGTGACCATTGCGTGAGGTGGCTAGAGAAGCCCGGAGCCCCACGGTTTCTGGGCCTGGCAAAGCACTTCCAAGGAAAGGTGCTGGCTAGCAACAGCTTTCAGTGCTGGCACTTTCCATGTCGGATCAATTGTTGGACGATTTCCATTTCAGAGCTGAGCTCTCCGAACTGGACAGATGGTGACCATTGCGTGAGGTGGCTAGAGAAGCCCGGAGCCCCACGGTTGCTGGGCCTGGCAAAGCTCTTCCATGGAAAGGTGCTGGCTAGCAACACCTTTCAGTGCTGGCACTTTCCATGTCGGACCAATTGCTGGACGTTTTCCATTTCAGAGCTGAGCTCTCCGAGTCAGAGAGATGGTGACCATTCTGGGAGGTGGCTAGAGAAGTCCGGAGCCCCACGGTTGCTGGGCCTGGGAAAGCGCTTCCAAGGAAAGGCGCTGGCTAGCAACAGCTTTCAGTGCTGGCATTTTCCTTGTGGGAGGAATTGCTGGACGTTTCCAATTTCAGAGCTGAGCTCTCCGAGACGGAGAGAAGGTGACCATTCCATTGGGTGGCTAGAGAAGCCCGGAGCCCCACGGTTGCTGGGCCTGGCAAAGCACTTCCAAGTCAAGATGCTGGCTAGCAACAGCTTTCAGTGCTGGCACTTTCCATGTCGGACCAATTGTTAGAAGATTTCCATTTCAGAGCTGAGCTCTCCGAGTCAGAGAGATGGTGACCATTCCATTAGGTGGCTAGAGAAGCCCGGAGCCCCACGGTTGCTGGGCCTGGCAAAGCGCTTCCAAGGAAAGGCGCTGGCTAGCAACAGCTTTCACTGCTGGCACTTCCCCTGTCGGACCAATTGCTGGACGTTTTCCGTTTCACAGCTGAGCTCTCCGAGTCAGAGAGATGGTGACCGTTGCGTGAGGTGGCTAGAGAAGCCCGGAGCCCCACGGCTGCTACGCCTCGGAAAGCTCTTCCATGCAAAGGTGCTGGCTAGCAACAGCTATCAGTGCTGGCACTTTCCTTGTGGGAGGAATTGCTGGACGTTTCCAATTTCAGAGCTGAGCTCTCCAAGACGCACAGGTGGAAACCATTCCATTGGGTGGCTAGAGAAGCCTGGAGCCCCACGGTTGCTGGGCCTCGGAAAACGCTTCCAAGGAAAGGTGCTGGCTAGCAACAGCTTTCAGTGCTGGCACTTTCCCTGTCGGACCAATTGCTGGACGTTTCCAATTTCAGAGCTGAGCTCCCCGAGACGGAGAGAAGGTGACCATTCCATTGGGTGGCTAGGGAAGCCCGGAGCCCCACGGTTGCTGGGCCTGGCAAAGCACTTCCAAGGAGAGGTGCTGGCTAGCAACAGCTTTCAGTGCTGGCACTTTCCATGTCGGACCAATTGTTAGAAGATTTCCATTTCAGAGCTGAGCTCTCCGAGTTAGAGAGATGGTGACCATTCTGGGAGGTGGCTAGAGAAGCCCGGAGCCCCACGGTTGCTGGGCCTCCGAAAGCGCTTCCAAGGAAAGGTGCTGGCTAGCAACAGCTTTCAGTGCTGGCAGTTTCCATGTCGGACCAATTGCTGGATGTTTTCCATTTCAGAGCTGAGCTCTCCGAGACGGAGAGATGGTGACCGTTGCGTGAGGTGGCTAGAGAAGCCCGGAGCCCCACGGCTGCTACGCCTCGGAAAGCTCTTCCATGCAAAGGTGCTGGCTAGCAACAGCTTTCAGTGCTGGCACTTTCCTTGTGGGAGGAATTGCTGGACGTTTCCAATTTCAGAGCTGAGCTCTCCAAGACGCACAGGTGGAAACCATTCCATTGGGTGGCTAGAGAAGCCTGGAGCCCCACAGTTGCTGGGCCTCGGAAAACGCTTCCAAGGAAAGGTGCTGGCTAGCAACAGCTTTCAGTGCTGGCACTTTCCATGTCGGACCAATTGCTGGACGTTTTCCATTTCAGAGCTGAGCTCTCCGAGTCAGAGAGATGGTGACCATTGCGTGAGGTGGCTAGGGAAGCCCGGAGCCCCACGGTTGCTGGGCCTGGGAAAGCGCTTCCAAGTCAAGATGCTGGCTAGCAACAGCTTTCAGTGCTGGCACTTTCCTTGTGGGACCAATTGCTGGACGTTTTCCATTTCAGAGCTGAGCTCTCCGAGTCAGAGAGATGGTGACCATTGCGTGAGGTGGCTAGAGAAGCCCGGAGCCCCACGGTTGCTGGGCCTGGGAAAGCACTTCCAAGGAGAGGTGCTGGCTAGCAACAGCTTTCAGTGCTGGCACTTTCCATGTCGGACCAATTGCTGGACGTTTTCCATTTCAGAGCTGAACTCTCCGAGACGGAGAGATGGTGACCATTGCGTGAGGTGGCTAGAGAAGCCCGGAGCCCCACAGTTGCTGGGCCTGGGAAAGCGCTTCCAAGGAAAGGCGCTGGCTAGCAACAGCTTTCAGTGCTGGCACTTTCCTTGTGGGAGGAATTGCTGGACGTTTCCAATTTCAGAGCTGAGCTCTCCGAGACGGAGAGAAGGTGACCATTCCACTGGGTGGCTAGAGAAGCCCGGAGCCCCACGGTTGCTGGCCCTGGCAAAGCGCTTCCAAGTCAAGATGCTGGCTAGGAACAGCTATCAGTGCTGGCACTTTCCATGTCGGACCAATTGCTGGACGTTTTCCATTTCAGAGGTGAGCTCTCCGAGTCAGAGAGATGGTGACCATTCCATTGGGTGGCTAGAGAATCCCGGAGCCCCACGGTTGCTGGGCCTGGCAAAGCGCTTCCAAGTAAAGGCGCTGGCTAGCAACAGCTTTCAGTGCTGGCACTTTCCTTGTGGGAGGAATTGCTGGACGTTTCCAATTTCAGAGCTGAGCTCTCCGAGACAGAGAGATGGTGACCATTCCATTGGGTGGCTAGAGAAGCCCAGAGCCCCACGGTTGCTGGGCCTGGCAAAGCGCTTCCAAGGAAAGGTGCTGGCTAGCAACAGCTTTCAGTGCTGGCACTTTCCATGTCGGACCAATTGTTGGACGATTTCCATTTCAGAGCTGAGCTCTCCGAGTCAGAGAGATGGTGACCATTCCATTGGGTGGCTAGAGAAGCCCGGAGCCCCATGGCTGATGGGCCTCGGAAAGCGCTTCCACGGCAAGGTGCTGGCTAGCAACAGCTTTCAGTGCTGGCACTTTCCATGTCGGACCAATTGCTGGACGTTTTCCATTTCAGAGCTGAACTCTCCGAGACGGAGAGATGGTGACCATTGCGTGAGGTGGCTAGAGAAGCCCGGAGCCCCACGGTTGCTGGGCCTGGGAAAGCACTTCCAAGGAGAGGTGCTGGCTAGCAACAGCTTTCAGTGCTGGCACTTTCCATGTCGGACCAATTGCTGGACGTTTTCCATTTCAGAGCTGAGCTCTCCGAGACGGAGAGAAGGTGACCATTCCATTGGGTGGCTAGAGAAGCATGGAGCCTCACGGTTGCTGGGCCTGGCAAAGCGCTTCCAAGTCAAGATGCTGGCTAGCAACAGCTATCAGTGCTGGCACTTTCCATGTCGGACCAATTGCTGGACGTTTTCCATTTCAGAGCTGAGCTCTCCGAGTCAGAGAGATGGTGACCATTGCGTGAGGTGGCTAGAGAAGCCCGGAGCCCCACGGCTGCTACGCCTCGGAAAGCTCTTCCATGCAAAGGTGCTGGCTAGCAACAGCTTTCAGTGCTGGCACTTTCCTTGTGGGAGGAATTGCTGGACGTTTCCAATTTCAGAGCTGAGCTCTCCAAGACGCACAGGTGGAAACCATTCCATTGGGTGGCTAGAGAAGCCTGGAGCCCCACAGTTGCTGGGCCTCGGAAAACGCTTCCAAGGAAAGGTGCTGGCTAGCAACAGCTTTCACTGCTGGCACTTTCCCTGTCGGACCAATTGCTGGACGTTTTCCATTTCAGAGCTGAGCTCTCCGAGTCAGAGAGATGGTGACCATTGCGTGAGGTGGCTAGAGAAGCCCGGAGCCACACGGTTGCTGGGCCTCGGAAAGCGCTTCCAAGGAAAGGTGCTGCCTAGCAACAGCTTTCAGTGCTGGCACTTTCCCTGTCGGACCAATTGCTGGACGTTTTCCATTTCAGAGCTGAGCTCTCCGAGTCAGAGAGATGGTGACCATTGCGTGAGGTGGCTAGAGAAGCCCGGAGCCCCACGGTTGCTGGGCCTGGCAAAGCACTTCCAAGGAGAGGTGCTGGCTAGCAACAGCTTTCAGTGCTGGCACTTTCCATGTCGGACCAATTGCTGGACGTTTTCCATTTCAGAGCTGAGCTCTCCGAGACGGAGAGATGGTGACCATTGCGTGAGGTGGCTAGAGAAGCCCGGAGCCCCACAGTTGCTGGGCCTGGGAAAGCGCTTCCCAGGAAAGGTGCTGGCTAGCAACAGCTTTCAGTGCTGGCACATTCCTTGTGGGAGGAATTGCTGGACGTTTCCAATTTCAGAGCTGAGCTCTCCGAGACGGAGAGATGGTGACCATTGCGTGAGGTGGCTAGAGAAGCCCGGAGCCCCACGGTTGCTGGGCCTGGCAAAGCACTTCCAAGGAAAGGTGCT
Source organism: Sarcoramphus papa (assembly GCA_037962945.1). Classification (NCBI taxonomy): domain Eukaryota; kingdom Metazoa; phylum Chordata; class Aves; order Accipitriformes; family Cathartidae; genus Sarcoramphus; species Sarcoramphus papa. The sequence continues at coordinate 99,351,289 of CM075586.1, forward strand.
GGCTAGCAACAGCTTTCAGTGCTGGCACTTTCCATGTCGGAGCAATTGCTGGACGTTTTCCATCTCAGAGCTGAGCTCTCCGAGTCAGAGAGATGGTGACCATTCCATTGGGTGGCTAGAGAAGCATGGAGCCCCACGGTTGCTGGGCCTCGGAAAGCGCTTCCAAGGAAAGGCGCTGGCTAGCAACAGCTTTCAGTGCTGGCACTTTCCTTGTGGGAGGAATTGCTGGACGTTTCCAATTTCAGAGCTGAGCTCTCCGAGACAGAGAGATGGTGACCATTCCATTGGGTGGCTAGAGAAGCCCAGAGCCCCACGGTTGCTGGGCCTGGCAAAGCGCTTCCAAGTCAAGATGCTGGCTAGCAACAGCTTTCAGTGCTGGCACTTTCCATGTCGGACCAATTGTTGGACGATTTCCATTTCAGAGCTGAGCTCTCCGAGTCAGAGAGATGGTGACCATTCCATTGGGTGGCTAGAGAAGCCCGGAGCCCCATGGCTGATGGGCCTCGGAAAGCGCTTCCACGGCAAGGTGCTGGCTAGCAACAGCTTTCAGTGCTGGCACTTTCCCTGTCGGACCAATTGATGGACGTTTTCCATTTCAGAGCTGAGCTCTCAAAGATGCACAGATGGAAACCATTCCATTGGGCGGCTAGAGAAGCCCAGAGCCCCACAGTTGCTGGGCTGGGAAAGCGCTTCCAAGGAAAGGTGCTGGCTAGCAACAGCTTTCAGTGCTGGCATTTTCCTTGTGGGACCAATTGCTGGACGTTTCCAATTTCAGAGCTGAGCTCTCCGAGATGGAGAGATGGTGACCATTGCGTGAGGTGGCTAGAGAAGCCCGGAGCCCCACGGTTGCTGGGCCTGGGAAAGCGCTTCCAAGGCAAGGTTCTGGCTAGCAACAGCTTTCAGTGCTGGCCCTTTCCCTGTCGGACCAATTGCTGGACGTTTTCCACTTCAGAGCTGAACTCTCCGAGTCAGAGAGAAGGTGAGCATTCCATTGGGTGGCTAGAGAAGCCCGGAGCCTCACGGTTGCTGGGCCTGGCAAAGCTCTTCCATGGAAAGGTGCTGGCTAGCAACACCTTTCAGTGCTGGCACTTTCCCTGTCGGACCAATTGCTGGACGTTTTCCATTTCAGAGCTGAGCTCTCCGAGTCAGAGAGATGGTGACCATTCTGGGAGGTGGCTAGAGAAGTCCGGAGCCCCACGGTTGCTGGGCCTGGGAAAGCGCTTCCAAGGAAAGGCGCTGGCTAGCAACAGCTTTCAGTGCTGGCATTTTCCTTGTGGGAGGAATTGCTGGACGTTTCCAATTTCAGAGCTGAGCTCTCCGAGACGGAGAGAAGGTGACCATTCCATTGGGTGGCTAGAGAAGCCCGGAGCCCCACGGTTGCTGGGCCTCCGAAAGCGCTTCCAAGGAAAGGTGCTGGCTAGCAACAGCTTTCAGTGCTGGCACTTTCCTTGTGGGAGGAATTGCTGGACGTTTCCAATTTCAGAGCTGAGCTCTCCGAGTCAGAGAGATGGTGACCATTCCATTGGGTGGCTAGAGAAGCCCGGAGCCCCACGGTTGCTGGGCCTGGCAAAGCACTTCCAAGTCAAGATGCTGGCTAGCAACAGCTTTCAGTGCTGGCACTTTCCATGTCGGACCAATTGCTGGACGTTTTCCATTTCAGAGCTGAGATCTCCGAGTCAGAGAGATGGTGACCATTCCATTAGGTGGCTAGAGAAGCCCGGAGCCCCACGGTTGCTGGGCCTGGCAAAGCGCTTCCAAGGAAACGCGCTGGCTAGCAACAGCTTTCACTGCTGGCACTTCCCCTGTCGGACCAATTGCTGGACGTTTTCCGTTTCACAGCTGAGCTCTCCGAGTCAGAGAGATGGTGACCGTTGCGTGAGGTGGCTAGAGAAGCCCGGAGCCCCACGGCTGCTACGCCTCGGAAAGCTCTTCCATGCAAAGGTGCTGGCTAGCAACAGCTTTCAGTGCTGGCACTTTCCTTGTGGGAGGAATTGCTGGACGTTTCCAATTTCAGAGCTGAGCTCTCCAAGACGCACAGGTGGAAACCATTCCATTGGGTGGCTAGAGAAGCCTGGAGCCCCACGGTTGCTGGGCCTCGGAAAACGCTTCCAAGGAAAGGTGCTGGCTAGCAACAGCTTTCAGTGCTGGCACTTTCCCTGTCGGACCAATTGCTGGACGTTTCCAATTTCAGAGCTGAGCTCCCCGAGACGGAGAGAAGGTGACCATTCCATTGGGTGGCTAGGGAAGCCCGGAGCCCCACGGTTGCTGGGCCTGGCAAAGCGCTTCCAAGTCAAGATGCTGGCTAGCAATAGCTTTCAGTGCTGGCACTTTCCATGTCGGACCAATTGCTGGACGTTTTCCATTTCAGAGCTGAGCTCTCCGAGTCAGAGAGATGGTGACCATTCCATTGGGTGGCTAGAGAAGCCCGGAGCCCCATGGTTGCTGGGCCTGGCAAAGCGCTTCCCAGGAAAGGCGCTGGCTAGCAACAGCTTTCAGTGCTGGCACTTTCCTTGTGGGAGGAATTGCTGGACGTTTCCAATTTCAGAGCTGAGCTCTCCGATTCAGAGAGATGGTGACCATTGCGTGAGGTGGCTAGAGAAGCCCAGAGCCCCACGGTTGCTGGGCCTCGGAAAGCGCTTCCAAGGAGAGGCGCTGCCTAGCAACAGCTATCAGTGCTGGCCCTTTCCTTGTCGGACCAATTGTTAGAAGATTTCCATTTCAGAGCTGAGCTCTCCGAGACGGAGAGATGGTGACCATTGCGTGAGGTGGCTAGAGAAGCCCGGAGCCCCACGGTTGCTGGGCCTGGCAAAGCACTTCCAAGGAAAGGTGCTGGCTAGCAACAGCTTTCAGTGCTGGCACTTTCCATGTCGGACCAATTGCTGGACGTTTTCCATTTCAGAGCTGAGCTCTCCGAGTCAGAGAGATGGTGACCATTGCGTGAGGTGGCTAGAGAAGCCCGGAGCGCCACGGTTGCTGGGCCTCGGAAAGCAATTCCAAGGAAAGGTGCTGGCTAGCAACAGCTTTCAGTGCTGGCACTTTCCATGTCGGATAAATTGCTGGACGTTTTCCATTTCAGAGCTGAGCTCTCCGAGACGGAGAGAAGGTGACCATTCCATTGGGTGGCTAGAGAAGCCCGGAGCCCCACGGTTGCTGGGCCTGGGAAAGCGCTTCCAAGTCAAGATGCTGGCTAGCAACAGCTTTCAGTGCTGGCACTTTCCTTGTGGGAGGAATTGCTGGACGTTTCCAATTTCAGAGCTGAGCTCTCCGAGTCAGAGAGATGGTGACCATTGCGTGAGGTGGCTAGAGAAGCCCGAAGCCCCACGGTTGCTGGGCCTGGCAAAGCGCTTCCAAGTCAAGATGCTGGCTAGCAATAGCTTTCAGTGCTGGCACTTTCCATGTCGGACCAATTGCTGGACGTTTTCCATTTCAGAGCTGAGCTCTCCGAGTCAGAGAGATGGTGACCATTCCATTGGGTGGCTAGAGAAGCCCGGAGCCCCATGGTTGCTGGGCCTGGCAAAGCGCTTCCCAGGAAAGGCGCTGGCTAGCAACAGCTTTCAGTGCTGGCACTTTCCTTGTGGGAGGAATTGCTGGACGTTTCCAATTTCAGAGCTGAGCTCTCCGAGTCAGAGAGATGGTGACCATTGCGTGAGGTGGCTAGAGAAGCCCGGAGCCCCACGGTTGCTGGGCCTGGCAAAGCACTTCCAAGGAAAGGTGCTGGCTAGCAACAGCTTTCAGTGCTGGCACTTTCCATGTCGGATCAATTGTTGGACGATTTCCATTTCAGAGCTGAGCTCTCCGAACTGGACAGATGGTGACCATTGCGTGAGGTGGCTAGAGAAGCCCGGAGCCCCACGGTTGCTGGGCCTGGGAAAGCGCTTCCAAGGCAAGGTTCTGGCTAGCAACAGCTTTCAGTGCTGGCCCTTTCCCTGTCGGACCAATTGCTGGACGTTTTCCACTTCAGAGCTGAACTCTCCGAGTCAGAGAGAAGGTGAGCATTCCATTGGGTGGCTAGAGAAGCCCGGAGCCTCACGGTTGCTGGGCCTGGCAAAGCTCTTCCATGGAAAGGTGCTGGCTAGCAACACCTTTCAGTGCTGGCACTTTCCATGTCGGACCAATTGCTGGACGTTTTCCATTTCAGAGCTGAGCTCTCCGAGTCAGAGAGATGGTGACCATTCTGGGAGGTGGCTAGAGAAGCCCGGAGCCCCACGGTTGCTGGGCCTGGGAAAGCGCTTCCAAGGAAAGGCGCTGGCTAGCAACAGCTTTCAGTGCTGGCATTTTCCTTGTGGGAGGAATTGCTGGACGTTTCCAATTTCAGAGCTGAGCTCTCCGAGACGGAGAGAAGGTGACCATTCCATTGGGTGGCTAGAGAAGCCCGGAGCCCCACGGTTGCTGGGCCTCCGAAAGCGCTTCCAAGGAAAGGTGCTGGCTAGCAACAGCTTTCAGTGCTGGCACTTTCCTTGTGGGAGGAATTGCTGGACGTTTCCAATTTCAGAGCTGAGCTCTCCGAGTCAGAGAGATGGTGACCATTCCATTGGGTGGCTAGAGAAGCCCGGAGCCCCACGGTTGCTGGGCCTGGCAAAGCACTTCCAAGTCAAGATGCTGGCTAGCAACAGCTTTCAGTGCTGGCACTTTCCATGTCGGACCAATTGCTGGACGTTTTCCATTTCAGAGCTGAGATCTCCGAGTCAGAGAGATGGTGACCATTCCATTAGGTGGCTAGAGAAGCCCGGAGCCCCACGGTTGCTGGGCCTGGCAAAGCGCTTCCAAGGAAACGCGCTGGCTAGCAACAGCTTTCACTGCTGGCACTTCCCCTGTCGGACCAATTGCTGGACGTTTTCCGTTTCACAGCTGAGCTCTCCGAGTCAGAGAGATGGTGACCGTTGCGTGAGGTGGCTAGAGAAGCCCGGAGCCCCACGGCTGCTACGCCTCGGAAAGCTCTTCCATGCAAAGGTGCTGGCTAGCAACAGCTTTCAGTGCTGGCACTTTCCTTGTGGGAGGAATTGCTGGACGTTTCCAATTTCAGAGCTGAGCTCTCCAAGACGCACAGGTGGAAACCATTCCATTGGGTGGCTAGAGAAGCCTGGAGCCCCACGATTGCTGGGCCTCGGAAAACGCTTCCAAGGAAAGGTGCTGGCTAGCAACAGCTTTCAGTGCTGGCACTTTCCCTGTCGGACCAATTGCTGGACGTTTCCAATTTCAGAGCTGAGCTCCCCGAGACGGAGAGAAGGTGACCATTCCATTGGGTGGCTAGGGAAGCCCGAAGCCCCACGGTTGCTGGGCCTGGCAAAGCGCTTCCAAGTCAAGATGCTGGCTAGCAATAGCTTTCAGTGCTGGCACTTTCCATGTCGGACCAATTGCTGGACGTTTTCCATTTCAGAGCTGAGCTCTCCGAGTCAGAGAGATGGTGACCATTCCATTGGGTGGCTAGAGAAGCCCGGAGCCCCATGGTTGCTGGGCCTGGCAAAGCGCTTCCCAGGAAAGGCGCTGGCTAGCAACAGCTTTCAGTGCTGGCACTTTCCTTGTGGGAGGAATTGCTGGACGTTTCCAATTTCAGAGCTGAGCTCTCCGAGTCAGAGAGATGGTGACCATTGCGTGAGGTGGCTAGAGAAGCCCAGAGCCACACGGTTGCTGGGCCTCGGAAAGCGCTTCCAAGGAAAGGTGCTGGCTAGCAACAGCTATCAGTGCTGGCGTTTTCCTTGTCGGACCAATTGTTGGAAGATTTCCATTTCAGAGCTGAGCTCTCCGAGACGGAGAGATGGTGACCATTGCGTGAGGTGGCTAGAGAAGCCCGGAGCCCCACGGTTGCTGGGCCTGGCAAAGCACTTCCAAGGAAAGGTGCTGGCTAGCAACAGCTTTCAGTGCTGGCACTTTCCATGTCGGACCAATTGCTGGACGTTTTCCATTTCAGAGCTGAGCTCTCCGAGTCAGAGAGATGGTGACCATTGCGTGAGGTGGCTAGAGAAGCCCGGAGCCCCACGGTTGCTGGGCCTGGGAAAGCGCTTCCAAGGAAAGGCGCTGGCTAGCAACAGCTTTCAGTGATGGCACTTTCCCTGTCGGACCAATTGCTGGACGTTTTCCATTTCAGAGCTGAGCTCTCCGAGTCAGAGAGATAGTGACCATTCCATTGGTTGGCTAGAGAAGCCCGGAACCCCACAGTTGCTGGTCCTCGGAAAGCGCTTCCAAGTAGAGGTGCTGGCTAGCAAAAGCTTTCAGTGCTGGCTCTTTCAGTGCTGGCCCTTTCCATGTCGGACCAATTGCTGGACGTTTTCCATTTCAGATCTGAGCTGTCCGAGATGGAGAGATGGTGACCATTGTGTGAGGTGGCTAGAGAAGCCCGGAGCCCCACGGTTGCTGGGCCTGGCAAAGCACTTCCAAGGCAAGGTGCTGGCTAGCAACAACTTTCAGTGCTGGCACTTTCCATGTCGGACCAATTGCTGGATGTTTTCCATTTCAGAGCTGAGCTCTCCGAGATGGAGAGAAGGTGACCATTCCATTGGGTGGCTAGAGAAGCCCAGAGCCCCACGGTTGCTGGGCCTGGCAAAGCTCTTCCATGGAAAGGTGCTGGCTAGCAACATCTTTCACTGTTGGCACTTTCCCTGTCGGACCAATTGCTTGGCGTTTTCCATTTCAGAGCTGAGCTCTCCGAGTCAGAGAGATGGTGACCATTGTGGAGGTGGCTAGAGAAGCCCGGAGCCCCACGGTTGCTGGGCCTGGGAAAGTGCTTCCAAGGAAAGGTGCTGGCTAGCAACAGCTTTCAGTGCTGGCACTTTCCCTGTCGGACCAATTGCTGGACGTTTTCCATTTCAGAGCTGAGCTCTCCGAGTCAGAGAGATGGTGACCATTGCGTGAGGTGGCTAGAGAAGCCCAGAGCCCCACGGTTGCTGGGCCTCGGAAAGCGCTTCCAAGGAAAGGTGCTGGCTAGCACAAGCTTTCAGTGCTGGCACTTTCAGTGCTGGCCCTTTCCATGTCGGAACAATTGCTGGACGTTTTCCATTTCAGAGCTGAGATCTCCGAGATGGAGAGATGGTGACCATTGCGTGAGGTGGCTAGAGAAGCCCGGAGCCCCACGGTTGCTGGGCCTCGGAAAGCACTTCCAAGGAAAGGTGCTGGCTAGCAACAGCTTTCAGTGCTGGCACTTTCCATGTCGGATAAATTGCTTGGCGTTTTCCATTTCAGAGCTGAGCTATCCGAGTCAGAGAGATGGTGACCATTCCATTGGGTGGCTAGAGAAGCCCGGAGCCCCACGGTTGCTGGGCCTGGGAAAGCGCTTCCAAGGAGAGGTGCTGGCTAGCAACAGCTTTCAGTGCTGGCACTTTCCTTGTGGGAGGAATTGCTGGACGTTTCCAATTTCAGAGCTGAGCTCTCCGAGTCAGAGAGATGGTGACCATTGCGTGAGGTGGCTAGAGAAGCCCGGAGCCCCACGGTTGCTGGGCCTGGCAAAGCGCTTCCAAGGAAAGGCGCTGGCTAGCAACAGCTTTCAGTGCTGGCACTTTCCCTGTCGGACCAATTGCTGGATGTTTCCAATTTAAGAGCTGAGCTCTCCGAGTCAGAGAGAAGGTGACCATTCCATTGGGTGGCTAGGGATGCCCGGAGCCCCACGGTTGCTGGGCCTGGCAAAGCGCTTCCAAGGAAAGGTGCTTGCGAGCAACAGCTATCAGTGCTGGCACTTTCCATGTCGGACCAATTGCTGGACGTTTTCCATTTCAGAGCTGAGCTCTCCGAGTCAGAGAGATGGTGACCATTCCATTGGGTGGCTAGAGAAGCCCAGAGCCCCACGGTTGCTGGGCCTGGCAAAGCGCTTCCAAGGCAAGGTTCTGGCTAGCAACAGCTTTCAGTGCTGGCACTTTCCATGTCGGACCAATTGTTGGACGTTTTCCATTTCAGAGCTGAGCTCTCCGAGATGGAGAGATGGTGACCATTCTGGGAGGTGGCTGGAGAAGCCCGAAGCCCCACGGTTGCTGGGCCTGGCAAAACGCTTCCCAGGAAAGGCGCTGGCTAGAAAAAGCTTTCAGTGCTGGCACTTTCCTTGTGGGAGGAATTGCTGGGCGTTTTCCATTTCAGAGCTGAGCTCTCCGAGACGGAGAGAAGGTGACCATTGCGTGAGGTGGCTAGAGAAGCCCGGAGCCCCACGGTTGCTGGGCATCCGAAAGCGCTTCCAAGGAAAGGTGCTGGCTAGCAACAGCTTTCAGTGCTGGCACTTTCCATGTCGGACCAATTGCTGGACGTTTCCAATATCAGAGCTGAGCTCTCCGAGTCAGAGAAATGGTGACCATTGTGTGAGGTGGCTAGAGAAGCCCGGAGCCCCATGGTTGCTGGGCCTGGGAAAGCACTTCCAAGGAGAGGTGCTGGCTAGCAACAGCTTTCAGTGCTGGCACTTTCCCTGTCGGACCAATTGCTGGACGTTTCCAATATCAGAGCTGAGCTCTCTGAGACGGAGAGAAGGTGACCATTCCATTGGGTGGCTAGAGAAGCCCAGAGCCCCACGGTTGCTGGGCCTCCGAAAGCGGTTCCCAGGAAAGGCGCTGGCTAGCAACAGCTTTCAGTGCTGACACTTTCCTTGTGGGAGGAATTGCTGGAGGTTTCCAATTTCAGAGCTGAGCTCTCCGAGACGGAGAGATGGTGACCATTCCATTGGGTGGCTAGAGAAGCCCGGAGCCCCACGGTTGCTGGGCCTGGCAAAGCGCTTCCAAGGAAAGGTGCTGGCTAGCAACAGCTTTCAGTGCTGGCACTTTCCATGTCGGACCAATTGTTGGAAGATTTCCATTTCAGAGGTGAGCTCTCCGAGTCAGAGAGATGGTTACCATTGCGTGAGGTGGCTAGAGAAGCCCGGAACCCCACGGTTGATGGGCCTGGGAAAGTGCTTCCAAGGAAAGGTGCTGGCTAGCAACAGCTTTCAGTGCTGGCAGTTTCCATGTCGGAACAATTGCTGGACGTTTTCCATTTCAGAGCTGAGCTCTCCGAGTCAGAGAGATAGTGACCATTCCATTGGGTAGCTAGAGAAGCCCGGAGCCCCACGGTTGCTGGGCATCCGAAAGCGCTTCCAAGGAAAGGTGCTGGCTAGCAACAGCTTTCAGTGCTGGCAGTTTCCATGTCGGACCAATTGCTGGATGTTTTCCATTTCAGAGCTGAGCTCTCCGAGACGGAGAGATGGTGACCGTTGCGTGAGGTGGCTAGAGAAGCCCGGAGCCCCACGGTTGCTGGGCCTGGCAAAGCTCTTCCATGGAATGGTGCTGGCTAGCAACAGCTTTCAGTGCTGGCACTTTCCTTGTGGGACCAATTGCTGGAGGTTTCCAATTTCAGAGCTGAGCTCTCCGAGTCAGAGAGATAGTGACCATTCCATTGGGTGGCTAGAGAAGCCCGGAGCCCCACGGTTGCTGGGCCTCGGAAAGCACTTCCAAGGCAAGGTGCTGGCTAGCAACAGCTTTCAGTGCTGGCACTTTCCATGTGGGAGGAATTGCTGGAGGTTTCCAATTTCAGAGCTGAGCTCTCCGAGTCAGAGAGATGGTGACCATTCCATTGGGTGGCTAGAGAAGCCCGGAGCCCCACGGTTGCTGGGCCTGGCAAAGCGCTTCCAAGGAAAGGTGCTGGCTAGCAACAGCTTTCAGTGCTGGCACTTTCCCTGTCGGACCAATTGCTTGGCGTTTTTGCATTTCAGAGCTGAGCTCTCCGAGACTCACAGATGGAAACCATTCCATTGGGCGGCTAGAGAAGCCTGGAGCCCCACGGTTGCTGGGCCTGGCAAAGCACTTCCAAGTAAAGGCGCTGGCTACCAACAGCTTTCAGTGCTGGCACTTTTCTTGTGGGAGGAATTGCTGGACGTTTCCAATTTCAGAGCTGAGCTCTCCGAGTCAGAGAGATGGAAAACATTCCATTGGGTGGCTAGAGAAGCCCAGAGCCCCACGGTTGCTGGGCCTGGGAAAGCGCTTCCAAGGAGAGGTGCTGGCTAGCAACAGCTTTCAGTGCTGGCACTTTCCATGTCGGAGCAATTGCTGGACGTTTTCCATTTCAGAGCTGAGCTCTCCGAGTCAGAGAGATGGTGACCATTCCATTGGGTGGCTAGGGAAGCCCGGAGCCCCACGGTTGCTGGGCCTGGGAAAGCACTTCCAAGGAAAGGTGCTGGCTAGCAACAGCTTTCAGTGCTGGCACTTTCCATGTCGGACCAATTCCTGGACGTTTTCCATTTCAGAGCTGAGCTCTCCGAGTCAGAGAGATGGTGACCATTGCGTGAGGTGGCTAGAGAAGCCCGGAGCCCCACGGTTGCTGGGCCTGGCAAAGCGCTTCCAAGGAAAGGTTCTGGCTAGCAACAGCTTTCAGTGCTGGCCCTTTCCCTGTCGGACCAATTGCTGGACGTTTTCCATTTCAGAGCTGAGCTCTCCGAGTCAGAGAGATGGTGACCATTCCATTGGGTGGCTAGAGTAGCCCGGAGCCCCACGGTTGCTGGGCCTGGCAAAGCTCTTCCATGGAAAGGTGCTGGCTAGCAACAGCTTTCAGTGCTGGCACTTTCCCTGTCGGACCAATTGCTGGGCGTTTCCAATTTTAGAGCTGAGCTCTCCGAGTCAGAGAGATGGTGACCATTGTGTGAGGTGGCTAGAGAAGCCCGGAGCCCCACGGTTGCTGGGCCTCCGAAAGCGCTTCCAAGGCAAGGTGCTGGCTAGCAACAACTTCCAGTGCTGGCACTTTCCATGTCGGACCAATTGATGGACGTTTTCCATTTCAGAGCTGAGCTCTCCGAGATGGAGAGAAGGTGACCATTGCGTGAGGTGGCTAGAGAAGCCTGGAGCCCCACGGTTGCGGGGCCTGGCAAAGCGCTTCCAAGGAGAGGTGCTGGCTAGCAACAGCTTTCAGTGCTGGCACTTTCCCTGTCGGACCAATTGCTGGACGTTTCCAATTTCAGAGCTGAGCTCTCTGAGATGGAGAGATGGTGACCATTCTGAGAGGTGGCTAGAGAAGCCCGGAGCCCCATGGTTGCTGGTCCTGGGAAAGCGCTTCCAAGGCAAGGTGCTGGCTAGCAACAGCTTTCAGTGCTGGCACTTTCCCTGTCGGACCAATTGATGGACGTTTTCCATTTCAGAGCTGAGCTCTCAAAGATGCACAGATGGAAACCATTCCATTGGGCGGCTAGAGAAGCCCAGAGCCCCACAGTTGCTGGGCTGGGAAAGCGCTTCCAAGGAAAGGCGCTGGCTAGCAACAGCTTTCAGTGCTGGCATTTTCCTTGTGGGACCAATTGCTGGACGTTTCCAATTTCAGAGCTGAGCTCTCCGAGACGGAGAGATGGTGACCATTCTGGGAGGTGGCTAGGGAAGCCCGGAGCCCCACGGTTGCTGGGCCTCGGAAAGCGCTTCCAAGGCAAGGTGCTGGCTAGCAACAGCTTTCAGTGCTGGCACTTTCCATGTCGGACCAATTGTTGGAAGATTTCCATTTCAGAGCTGAGCTCTACGAGACGGAGAGATGGTGACCATTGCGTGAGGTGGCTAGAGAAGCCCGGAGCCCCACGGTTGCTGGGCCTGGCAAAGCACTTCCAAGGAAAGGTGCTGGCTAGCAACAGCTTTCAGTGCTGGCACTTTCCATGTCGGATCAATTGTTGGACGATTTCCATTTCAGAGCTGAGCTCTCCGAACTGGACAGATGGTGACCATTGCGTGAGGTGGCTAGAGAAGCCCGGAGCCCCACGGTTGCTGGGCCTGGGAAAGCGCTTCCAAGGCAAGGTTCTGGCTAGCAACAGCTTTCAGTGCTGGCCCTTTCCCTGTCGGACCAATTGCTGGACGTTTTCCACTTCAGAGCTGAACTCTCCGAGTCAGAGAGAAGGTGAGCATTCCATTGGGTGGCTAGAGAAGCCCGGAGCCTCACGGTTGCTGGGCCTGGCAAAGCTCTTCCATGGAAAGGTGCTGGCTAGCAACACCTTTCAGTGCTGGCACTTTCCATGTCGGACCAATTGCTGGACGTTTTCCATTTCAGAGCTGAGCTCTCCGAGTCAGAGAGATGGTGACCATTCTGGGAGGTGGCTAGAGAAGTCCGGAGCCCCACGGTTGCTGGGCCTGGGAAAGCGCTTCCAAGGAAAGGCGCTGGCTAGCAACAGCTTTCAGTGCTGGCACTTTCCTTGTGGGAGGAATTGCTGGACGTTTCCAATTTCAGAGCTGAGCTCTCCGAGACGGAGAGAAGGTGACCATTCCATTGGGTGGCTAGAGAAGCCCGGAGCCCCACGGTTGCTGGGCCTCGGAAAGCGCTTCCAAGGAAAGGTGCTGGCGAGCAACAGCTTTCAGTGCTGGCACTTTCCTTGTGGGAGGAATTGCTGGACGTTTCCAATTTCAGAGCTGAGCTCTCCGAGTCAGAGAGATGGTGACCATTCCATTGGGTGGCTAGAGAAGCCCGGAGCCCCACGGTTGCTGGGCCTGGCAAAGCACTTCCAAGTCAAGATGCTGGCTAGCAACAGCTTTCAGTGCTGGCACTTTCCATGTCGGACCAATTGTTAGAAGATTTCCATTTCAGAGCTGAGCTCTCCGAGTCAGAGAGATGGTGACCATTCCATTAGGTGGCTAGAGAAGCCCGGAGCCCCACGGTTGCTGGGCCTGGCAAAGCGCTTCCAAGGAAAGGCGCTGGCTAGCAACAGCTTTCACTGCTGGCACTTCCCCTGTCGGACCAATTGCTGGACGTTTTCCGTTTCACAGCTGAGCTCTCCGAGTCAGAGAGATGGTGACCGTTGCGTGAGGTGGCTAGAGAAGCCCGGAGCCCCACGGCTGCTACGCCTCGGAAAGCTCTTCCATGCAAAGGTGCTGGCTAGCAACAGCTTTCAGTGCTGGCACTTTCCTTGTGGGAGGAATTGCTGGACGTTTCCAATTTCAGAGCTGAGCTCTCCAAGACGCACAGGTGGAAACCATTCCATTGGGTGGCTAGAGAAGCCTGGAGCCCCACGGTTGCTGGGCCTCGGAAAACGCTTCCAAGGAAAGGTGCTGGCTAGCAACAGCTTTCAGCGCTGGCACTTTCCATGTCGCACCAATTGCTGGACGTTTCCAATTTCAGAGCTGAGCTCCCCGAGACGGAGAGAAGGTGACCATTCCATTGGGTGGCTATGGAAGCCCGAAGCCCCACGGTTGCTGGGCCTGGCAAAGCGCTTCCAAGTCAAGATGCTGGCTAGCAATAGCTTTCAGTGCTGGCACTTTCCATGTCGGACCAATTGCTGGATGTTTTCCATTTCAGAGCTGAGCTCTCCGAGTCAGAGAGATGGTGACCATTCCATTGGGTGGCTAGAGAAGCCCGGAGCCCCATGGTTGCTGGGCCTGGCAAAGCGCTTCCCAGGAAAGGCGCTGGCTAGCAACAGCTTTCAGTGCTGGCACTTTCCTTGTGGGAGGAATTGCTGGACGTTTCCAATTTCAGAGCTGAGCTCTCCGAGTCAGAGAGATGGTGACCATTGCGTGAGGTGGCTAGAGAAGCCCAGAGCCCCATGGTTGCTGGGCCTCGGAAAGCGCTTCCAAGTCAAGATGCTGGCTAGCAACAGCTATCAGTGCTGGCGTTTTCCTTGTCGGACCAATTGTTGGAAGATTTCCATTTCAGAGCTGAGCTCTCCGAGACGGAGAGATGGTGACCATTGCGTGAGGTGGCTAGAGAAGCCCGGAGCCCCACGGTTGCTGGGCCTGGCAAAGCACTTCCAAGGAAAGGCGCTGGCTAGCAACAGCTTTCAGTGCTGGCACTTTCCATGTCGGACCAATTGCTGGACGTTTTCCATTTCAGAGCTGAGCTCTCCGAGTCAGAGAGATGGTGACCATTGCGTGAGGTGGCTAGAGAAGCCCGGAGCCCCACGGTTGCTGGGCCTGGGAAAGCGCTTCCAAGGAAAGGTGCTGGCTAGCAACAGCTTTCAGTGCTGGCCCTTTCCCTGTCGGACCAATTGCTGGACGTTTTCCACTTCAGAGCTGAACTCTCCGAGTCAGAGAGAAGGTGAGCATTCCATTGGGTGGCTAGAGAAGCCCGGAGCCTCACGGTTGCTGGGCCTGGCAAAGCTCTTCCATGGAAAGGTGCTGGCTAGCAACACCTTTCAGTGCTGGCACTTTCCATGTCGGACCAATTGCTGGACGTTTTCCATTTCAGAGCTGAGCTCTCCGAGTCAGAGAGATGGTGACCATTCTGGGAGGTGGCTAGAGAAGCCCGGAGCCCCACGGTTGCTGGGCCTGGGAAAGCGCTTCCAAGGAAAGGCGCTGGCTAGCAACAGCTTTCAGTGCTGGCATTTTCCTTGTGGGAGGAATTGCTGGACGTTTCCAATTTCAGAGCTGAGCTCTCCGAGACGGAGAGAAGGTGACCATTCCATTGGGTGGCTAGAGAAGCCCGGAGCCCCACGGTTGCTGGGCCTCCGAAAGCGCTTCCAAGGAAAGGTGCTGGCGAGCAACAGCTTTCAGTGCTGGCACTTTCCTTGTGGGAGGAATTGCTGGACGTTTCCAATTTCAGAGCTGAGCTCTCCGAGTCAGAGAGATGGTGACCATTCCATTGGGTGGCTAGAGAAGCCCGGAGCCCCACGGTTGCTGGGCCTGGCAAAGCACTTCCAAGTCAAGATGCTGGCTAGCAACAGCTTTCAGTGCTGGCACTTTCCATGTCGGACCAATTGTTAGAAGATTTCCATTTCAGAGCTGAGCTCTCCGAGTCAGAGAGATGGTGACCATTGTGTGAGGTGGCTAGAGAATCCCGGAGCCCCACGGTTGCTGGGCCTGGCAAAGCGCTTCCCAGGAAAGGCGCTGGCTAGCAAGAGCTTTCACTGCTGGCACTTCCCCTGTCGGACCAATTGCTGGACGTTTTCCGTTTCACAGCTGAGCTCTCCGAGTCAGAGAGATGGTGACCGTTGCGTGAGGTGGCTAGAGAAGCCCGGAGCCCCACGGCTGCTACGCCTCGGAAAGCTCTTCCATGCAAAGGTGCTGGCTAGCAACAGCTTTCAGTGCTGGCACTTTCCTTGTGGGAGGAATTGCTGGACGTTTCCAATTTCAGAGCTGAGCTCTCCAAGACGCACAGGTGGAAACCATTCCATTGGGTGGCTAGAGAAGCCTGGAGCCCCACGGTTGCTGGGCCTCGGAAAACGCTTCCAAGGAAAGGTGCTGGCTAGCAACAGCTTTCAGTGCTGGCACTTTCCCTGTCGGACCAATTGCTGGACGTTTCCAATTTCAGAGCTGAGCTCCCCGAGACGGAGAGAAGGTGACGATTCCATTGGGTGGCTAGGGAAGCCCGGAGCCCCATGGTTGCTGGGCCTGGCAAAGCACTTCCAAGGCAAGGTGCTGGCTAGCAACAACTTTCAGTGCTGGCACTTTCCATGTCGGACCAATTGCTGGATGTTTTCCATTTCAGAGCTGAGCTCTCCGAGATGGAGAGAAGGTGACCATTCCATTGGGTGGCTAGAGAAGCCCAGAGCCCCACGGTTGCTGGGCCTGGCAAAGCTCTTCCATGGAAAGGTGCTGGCTAGCAACATCTTTCACTGTTGGCACTTTCCCTGTCGGACCAATTGCTTGGCGTTTTCCATTTCAGAGCTGAGCTCTCCGAGTCAGAGAGATGGTGACCATTGTGGAGGTGGCTAGAGAAGCCCGGAGCCCCACGGTTGCTGGGCCTGGGAAAGTGCTTCCAAGGAAAGGTGCTGGCGAGCAACAGCTTTCAGTGCTGGCACTTTCCCTGTCGGACCAATTGCTGGACGTTTTCCATTTCAGAGCTGAGCTCTCCGAGTCAGCGAGATGGTGACCATTGCGTGAGGTGGCTAGAGAAGCCCAGAGCCCCACGGTTGCTGGGCCTCGGAAAGCGCTTCCAAGGAAAGGTGCTGGCTAGCACAAGCTTTCAGTGCTGGCACTTTCAGTGCTGGCCCTTTCCATGTCGGAACAATTGCTGGACGTTTTCCATTTCAGAGCTGAGCTCTCCGAGTCAGAGAGATGGTGACCATTGCGTGAGGTGGCTAGAGAAGCCCGGAGCCCCACGGTTGCTGGGCCTCGGAAAGCACTTCCAAGGAAAGGTGCTGCCTAGCAACAGCTTTCAGTGCTGGCACTTTCCAAGTGGGAGGAATTGCTGGACGTTTCCAATTTCAGAGCTGAGCTCTCCGAGTCAGAGAGATGGTAACCATTCCATTGGGTGACTAGAGAAGCCCAGAGCCCCACGGTTGCTGGGCCTGGCAAAGCGCTTCCAAGGCAAGGTTCTGGCTAGCAACAGCTTTCAGTGCTGGCCCTTTCCATGTCGGACCAATTGTTGGACGTTTTCCATTTCAGAGCTGAGCTCTCCGAGATGGAGAGATGGTGACCATTCTGGGAGGTGGCTGGAGAAGCCCGAAGCCCCACGGTTGCTGGGCCTGGCAAAACGCTTCCCAGGAAAGGCGCTGGCTAGAAAAAGCTTTCAGTGCTGGCACTTGCCTTGTGGGAGGAATTGCTGGGCGTTTTCCATTTCAGAGCTGAGCTCTCCGAGACGGAGAGAAGGTGACCATTGCGTGAGGTGGCTAGAGAAGCCCGGAGCCCCACGGTTGCTGGGCATCCGAAAGCGCTTCCAAGGAAAGGTGCTGGCTAGCAACAGCTTTCAGTGCTGGCACTTTCCATGTCGGACCAATTGCTGGACGTTTCCAATATCAGAGCTGAGCTCTCCGAGTCAGAGAAATGGTGACCATTGTGTGAGGTGGCTAGAGAAGCATGGAGCCCCACGGTTGCTGGGCCTGGCAAAGCACTTCCAAGGAGAGGTGCTGGCTAGCAACAGCTTTCAGTGCTGGCACTTTCCCTGTGGGACCAATTGCTGGACGTTTCCAATATCAGAGCTGAGCTCTCTGAGACGGAGAGAAGGTGACCATTCCATTGGGTGGCTAGAGAAGCCCGGAGCCCCACGGTTGATGGGCCTGGGAAAGCGCTTCCCAGGAAAGGCGCTGGCTAGCAACAGCTTTCAGTGCTGACACTTTCCTTGTGGGAGGAATTGCTGGACATTTTCCATTTCAGAGCTGAGCTCTCCGAGTCAGAGAGATAGTGACCATTCCATTGGGTGGCTAGAGAAGCCCGGAGCCCCACGGTTGCTGGGCCTCGGAAAGCAATTCCAAGGCAAGGTGCTGGCTAGCAACAGCTTTCAGTGCTGGCACTTTCCATGTGGGAGGAATTGCTGGAGGTTTCCAATTTCAGAGCTGAGCTCTCCGAGTCAGAGAGATGGTGACCATTCCATTGGGTGGCTAGAGAAGCCCGGAGCCCCACGGTTGCTGGGCCTCGGAAAGCGCTTCCAAGGCAAGGTGCTGGCTAGCAACAGCTTTCAGTGCTGGCACTTTCCCTGTCGGACCAATTGCTTGGCGTTTTTGCATTTCAGAGCTGAGCTCTCCGAGACTCACAGATGGAAACCATTCCATTGGGCGGCTAGAGAAGCCTGGAGCCCCACGGTTGCTGGGCCTGGCAAAGCACTTCCAAGTAAAGGCGCTGGCTAGCAACAGCTTTCAGTGCTGGCACTTTTCTTGTGGGAGGAATTGCTGGACGTTTCCAATTTCAGAGCTGAGCTCTCCGAGTCAGAGAGATGGAAAACATTCCATTGGGCGGCTAGAGAAGCCCAGAGCGCCACGGTTGCTGGGCCTGGCAAAGCGCTTCCAAGGAGAGGTGCTGGCTAGCAACAGCTTTCAGTGCTGGCACTTTCCATGTCGGAGCAATTGCTGGACGTTTTCCATTTCAGAGCTGAGCTCTCCGAGTCAGAGAGATGGTGACCATTCCATTGGGTGGCTAGGGAAGCCCGGAGCCCCACGGTTGCTGGGCCTGGGAAAGCACTTCCAAGGAAAGGTGCTGGCTAGCAACAGCTTTCAGTGCTGGCACTTTCCATGTCGGACCAATTGCTGGACGTTTTCCATTTCAGAGCTGAGCTCTCCGAGTCAGAGAGATGGTGACCATTGCGTGAGGTGGCTAGAGAAGCCCGGAGCCCCACGGTTGATGGGCCTGGGAAAGCACTTCCAAGTCAAGATGCTGGCTAGCAACAGCTTTCAGTGCTGGCACTTTCCTTGTCGGACCAATAGGTGGAAGATTTCCATTTCAGAGCTGAGCTCTCCGAGTCAGAGAGATGGTGACCATTGCATGAGGTGGCTAGAGAAGCCCGGAGCCCCACGGTTGCTGGGCCTGGCAAAGCACTTCCATGGAATGGTGCTGGCTAGCAACAGCTTTCAGTGCTGGCACTTTCCATGTCGGATCAATTGTTGGACGATTTCCATTTCAGAGCTGAGCTCTCCGAACTCGACAGATGGTGACCATTCCATTGGGTGGCTAGAGAAGCCCGGAGCCACACGGTTGCTGGGCCTGGCAAAGCGCTTCCAAGGCAAGGTTCTGGCTAGCAACAGCTTTCAGTGCTGGCCCTTTCCCTGTCGGACCAATTGCTGGACGTTTTCCATTTCAGAGCTGAGCTCTCCGAGTCAGAGAGATGGTGACCATTCCATTGGGTGGCTAGAGAAGCCCGGAGCCCCACGGTTGCTGGGCCTGGCAAAGCTCTTCCATGGAAAGGTGCTGGCTAGCAACAGCTTTCAGTGCTGGCACTTTCCCTGTCGGACCAATTGCTGGGCGTTTCCAATTTCAGAGCTGAGCTCTCCGAGTCAGAGAGATGGTGACCATTGTGTGAGGTGGCTAGAGAAGCCCGGAGCCCCACGGTTGCTGGGCCTGGCAAAGCACTTCCAAGGCAAGGTGCTGGCTAGCAACAACTTTCAGTGCTGGCACTTTCCATGTCGGACCAATTGCTGGATGTTTTCCATTTCAGAGCTGAGCTCTCCGAGATGGAGAGAAGGTGACCATTCCATTGGGTGGCTAGAGAAGCCTGGAGCCCCACGGTTGCTGGGCCTGGCAAAGCTCTTCCATGGAAAGGTGCTGGCTAGCAACATCTTTCACTGTTGGCACTTTCCCTGTCGGACCAATTGCTTGGCGTTTTCCATTTCAGAGCTGAGCTCTCCGAGTCAGAGAGATGGTGACCATTGTGGAGGTGGCTAGAGAAGCCCGGAGCCCCACGGTTGCTGGGCCTGGGAAAGTGCTTCCAAGGAAAGGTGCTGGCGAGCAACAGCTTTCAGTGCTGGCACTTTCCCTGTCGGACCAATTGCTGGACGTTTTCCATTTCAGAGGTGAGCCCTCTGAGTCAGAGAGATGGTGACCATTGCGTGAGGTGGCTAGAGAAGCCCAGAGCCCCACGGTTGCTGGGCCTCGGAAAGCGCTTCCAAGGAAAGGTGCTGGCTAGCACAAGCTTTCAGTGCTGGCACTTTCAGTGCTGGCCCTTTCCATGTCGGAACAATTGCTGGACGTTTTCCATTTCAGAGCTGAGATCTCCGAGATGGAGAGATGGTGACCATTGCGTGAGGTGGCTAGAGAAGCCCGGAGCGCCACGGTTGCTGGGCCTCGGAAAGCACTTCCAAGGAAAGGTACTGGCTAGCAACAGCTTTCAGTGCTGGCACTTTCCCTGTCGGACCAATTGCTTGGCGTTTTCCATTTCAGAGCTGAGCTCTCCGAGTCAGAGAGATGGTGACCATTCCATTGGGTGGCTAGAGAAGCCCGGAGCCCCATGGCTGATGGGCCTCGGAAAGCGCTTCCAAGTCAAGATGCTGGCTAGCAACAGCTTTCAGTGCTGGCACTTTCCTTGTGGGAGGAATTGCTGGACGTTTCCAATTTCAGAGCTGAGCTCTCCGAGTCAGAGAGATGGTGACCATTGCGTGAGGTGGCTAGAGAAGCCCGGAGCCCCACGGTTGCTGGGCCTGGGAAAGCGCTTCCAAGGAAAGGCGCTGGCTAGCAACAGCTTTCAGTGCTGGCACTTTCCCTGTCGGACCAATTGCTGGATGTTTCCAATTTCAGAGCTGAGCTCTCCGAGTCAGAGAGAAGGTGACCATTCCATTGGGTGGCTAGGGATGCCCGGAGCCCCACGGTTGCTGGTCCTGGCAAAGCGGTTCCAAGTCAAGATGCTTGCGAGCAACAGCTATCAGTGCTGGCACTTTCCATGTCGGACCAATTGCTGGACGTTTTCCATTTCAGAGCTGAGCTCTCCGAGTCAGAGAGATGGTGACCATTCCATTGGGTGGCTAGAGAAGTCCGGAGCCCCACGGTTGCTGGGCCTGGCAAAGCGCTTCCAAGGAGAGGCGCTGGCTAGCAACAGCTTTCAGTGCTGGCACTTTCCAAGTGGGAGGAATTGCTGGACGTTTCCAATTTCAGAGCTGAGCTCTCCGAGTCAGAGAGATGGTAACCATTCCATTGGGTGGCTAGAGAAGCCCGGAGCCCCACGGTTGCTGGGCCTGGCAAAGCGCTTCCAAGGCAAGGTTCTGGCTAGCAACAGCTTTCAGTGCTGGCACTTTCCATGTCGGACCAATTGTTGGACGTTTTCCATTTCAGAGCTGAGCTCTCCGAGTCAGAGAGAAGGTGACCATTCCATTGGGTGGCTAGGGAAGCCCGGACCCCCACGGTTGCTGGGCCTGGCAAAGCGCTTCCATGGAAAGGTGCTGGCTAGCAACAGCTTTCAGTGCTGGCCCTTTCCATGTCGGAACAATTGCTGGACGATTTCCATTTCAGAGCTGAGATCTCCGAGATGGAGAGATGGTGACCATTCTGGGAGGTGGCTGGAGAAGCCCGAAGCCCCACGGTTGCTGGGCCTGGCAAAACGCTTCCCAGGAAAGGTGCTGGCTAGAAAAAGCTTTCAGTGCTGGCACTTTCCTTGTGGGAGGAATTGCTGGGCGTTTTCCATTTCAGAGCTGAGCTCTCCGAGACGGAGAGAAGGTGACCATTGCGTGAGGTGGCTAGAGAAGCCCGGAGCCCCACGGTTGCTGGGCATCCGAAAGCGCTTCCAAGGAAAGGTGCTGGCTAGCAACAGCTTTCAGTGCTGGCACTTTCCATGTCGGACCAATTGCTGGACGTTTCCAATATCAGAGCTGAGCTCTCCGAGTCAGAGAGATGGTGACCATTGCGTGAGGTGGCTAGAGAATCCCGGAGCCCCACGGTTGCTGGGCCTGGGAAAGCACTTCCAAGGAGAGGTGCTGGCTAGCAACAGCTTTCAGTGCTGGCACTTTCCCTGTCGGACCAAATGCTGGACGTTTCCAATATCAGAGCTGAGCTCTCTGAGACGGAGAGAAGGTGACCATTCCATTGGGTGGCTAGAGAAGCCCGGAGTCCCACGGTTGCTGGGCCTCCGAAAGCGCTTCCCAGGAAAGGCGCTGGCTAGCAACAGCTTTCAGTGCTGACACTTTCCTTGTGGGAGGAATTGCTGGAGGTTTCCAATTTCAGAGCTGAGCTCTCCGAGACGGAGAGATGGTGACCATTCCATTGGGTGGCTAGAGAAGCCCGGAGCCCCACGGTTGCTGGGCCTGGCAAAGCGCTTCCAAGGAAAGGTGCTGGCTAGCAACAGCTTTCAGTGCTGGCACTTTCCATGTCGGACCAATTGTTGGAAGATTTCCATTTCAGAGCTGAGCTCTCCGAGTCAGAGAGATGGTTACCATTGCGTGAGGTGGCTAGAGAAGCCCGGAACCCCACGGTTGCTGGGCCTGGGAAAGTGCTTCCAAGGAAAGGTGCTGGCTAGCAACAGCTTTCAGTGCTGGCACTTTCCATGTCGGAACAATTGCTGGACGTTTTCCATTTCAGAGCTGAGCTCTCCGAGTCAGAGAGATAGTGACCATTCCATTGGGTAGCTAGAGAAGCCCGGAGCCCCACGGTTGCTGGGCATCCGAAAGCGCTTCCAAGGAAAGGTGCTGGCTAGCAACAGCTTTCAGTGCTGGCAGTTTCCATGTCGGACCAATTGCTGGATGTTTTCCATTTCAGAGCTGAGCTCTCCGAGATGGAGAGATGGTGACCGTTGCGTGAGGTGGCTAGAGAAGCCCGGAGCCCCACGGTTGCTGGGCCTCGGAAAGCGCTTCCATGGAATGGTGCTGGCTAGCAACAGCTTTCAGTGCTGGCACTTTCCTTGTGGGACCAATTGCTGGAGGTTTCCAATTTCAGAGCTGAGCTCTCCGAGATGGAGAGAAGGTGACCATTCCATTGGGTGGCTAGAGAAGCCCGGAGCCCCACGGTTGCTGGGCCTGGGAAAGCGCTTCCAAGGCAAGGCGCTGCCTAGCAACAGCTTTCAGTGCTGGCACTTTCCATGTCGGACCAATTGTTGGACATTTTCCATTTCAGAGCTGAGCTCTCCGAGTCAGAGAGATAGTGACCATTCCATTGGGTGGCTAGAGAAGCCCGGAGCCCCACGGTTGCTGGGCCTCGGAAAGCACTTCCAAGGCAAGGTGCTGGCTAGCAACAGCTTTCAGTGCTGGCACTTTCCATGTGGGAGGAATTGCTGGACGTTTCCAATTTCAGAGCTGAGCTCTCCGAGTCAGAGAGATGGTGACCATTCCATTGGGTGGCTAGAGAAGCCCGGAGCCCCACGGTTGCTGGGCCTCGGAAAGCGCTTCCAAGGCAAGGTGCTGGCTAGCAACAGCTTTCAGTGCTGGCACTTTCCCTGTCGGACCAATTGCTTGGCGTTTTTGCATTTCAGAGCTGAGCTCTCCGAGACTCACAGATGGAAACCATTCCATTGGGCAGCTAGAGAAGCCTGGAGCCCCACGGTTGCTGGGCCTGGCAAAGCACTTCCAAGTAAAGGCGCTGGCTAGCAACAGCTTTCAGTGCTGGCACTTTTCTTGTGGGAGGAATTGCTGGACGTTTCCAATTTCAGAGCTGAGCTCTCCGAGTCAGAGAGATGGAAAACATTCCATTGGGCGGCTAGAGAAGCCCAGAGCGCCACGGTTGCTGGGCCTGGCAAAGCGCTTCCAAGGAGAGGTGCTGGCTAGCAACAGCTTTCAGTGCTGGCACTTTCCATGTCGGAGCAATTGCTGGACGTTTTCCATTTCAGAGCTGAGCTCTCCGAGTCAGAGAGATGGTGACCATTCCATTGGGTGGCTAGGGAAGCCCGGAGCCCCACGGTTGCTGGGCCTGGGAAAGCACTTCCAAGGAAAGGTGCTGGCTAGCAACAGCTTTCAGTGCTGGCACTTTCCATGTCGGACCAATTGCTGGACGTTTTCCATTTCAGAGCTGAGCTCTCCGAGTCAGAGAGATGGTGACCATTGCGTGAGGTGGCTAGAGAAGCCCGGAGCCCCACGGTTGATGGGCCTGGGAAAGCACTTCCAAGTCAAGATGCTGGCTAGCAACAGCTTTCAGTGCTGGCACTTTCCTTGTCGGACCAATAGGTGGAAGATTTCCATTTCAGAGCTGAGCTCTCCGAGTCAGAGAGATGGTGACCATTGCATGAGGTGGCTAGAGAAGCCCGGAGCCCCACGGTTGCTGGGCCTGGCAAAGCACTTCCATGGAATGGTGCTGGCTAGCAACAGCTTTCAGTGCTGGCACTTTCCATGTCAGATCAATTGTTGGACGATTTCCATTTCAGAGCTGAGCTCTCCGAACTCGACAGATGGTGACCATTCCATTGGGTGGCTAGAGAAGCCCGGAGCCACACGGTTGCTGGGCCTGGGAAAGCGCTTCCAAGGAGAGGTGCTGGCTAGCAACAGCTTTCAGTGCTGGCACATTCCATGTCGGACCAATTGCTTGGCGTTTTCCATTTCAGAGCTGAGCTCTCCGAGTCAGAGAGATGGTGATCATTGCGTGAGGTGGCTAGAGAAGCATGGAGCCCCACGGTTGCTGGGCCTGGGAAAGTGCTTCCAAGGAGAGGCGCTGGCTAGCAACAGCTTTCAGTGCTGGCCCTTTCCCTGTCGGACCAATTCCTGGACGTTTTCCATTTCAGAGCTGAGCTCTCCGAGTCAGAGAGATGGTGACAATTGCGTGAGGTGGCTAGAGAAGCCCGGAGCCCCACGGTTGCTGGGCCTCGGAAAGCGCTTCCAAGGAAAGGTGCTGGCTAGCAACAGCTTTCAGTGCTGGCGCTTTCAGTGCTGGCCCTTTCCATGTCGGACCAATTGCTGGACGTTTTCCATATCAGAGCTGAGCTCTCCGAGTCAGAGAGATGGTGACCATTGCGTGAGGTGGCTAGAGAAGCATGGAGCCCCACGGTTGCTGGGCCTCGGAAAGCGCTCCCAAGGAAAGGTGCTGGCTAGCAACAGCTTTCAGTGCTGGCCCTTTCCCTGTCGGACCAATTGCTGGACGTTTTCCATTTCAGAGCTGAGCTCTCCGAGTCAGAGAGATGGTGACCATTCCATTGGGTGGCTAGAGAAGCCCGGAGCCCCACGGTTGCTGGGCCTGGCAAAGCTCTTCCATGGAAAGGTGCTGGCTAGCAACAGCTTTCAGTGCTGGCACTTTCCCTGTCGGACCAATTGCTGGGCGTTTCCAATTTCAGAGCTGAGCTCTCCGAGACGGAGAGAAGGTGACCATTGCGTGAGGTGGCTAGAGAAGCATGGAGCCCCACGGTTGCTGGGCCTCGGAAAGCGCTCCCAAGGAAAGGTGCTGGCTAGCAACAGCTTTCAGTGCTGGCACTTTCCATGTCGGACCAATTGCTGGATGTTTTCCATTTCAGAGCTGAGGTCTCCGAGATGGAGAGAAGGTGACCATTGCGTGAGGTGGCTAGAGAAGCCCGGAGCCCCACGGTTGCTGGGCCTGGGAAAGCGATTCCAAGGAGAGGCGCTGCCTAGCAACAGCTTTCAGTGCTGGCACTTTCCCTGTCGGACCAATTGCTGGACGTTTTCCATTTCAGAGCTGAGCTCTCCGAGACGGAGAGATGGTGACCATTGCGTCAGGTGTCTAGAGAAGCCCGGAGCCCCACGGTTGCTGGGCCTCCGAAAGCGCTTCCAAGGAA
The DNA here is from genome assembly GCA_037962945.1 of Sarcoramphus papa. Classification (NCBI taxonomy): domain Eukaryota; kingdom Metazoa; phylum Chordata; class Aves; order Accipitriformes; family Cathartidae; genus Sarcoramphus; species Sarcoramphus papa. The sequence continues at coordinate 99,375,958 of CM075586.1, forward strand.
AGGTGCTGGCTAGCAACAGCTTTCAGTGCTGGCACTTTCCCTGTCGGACCAATTGCTGGACTTTTTCCATTTCAGAGCTGAGCTCTCCGAGTCAGAGAGATGGTGACCATTGCGTGAGGTGGCTAGAGAAGCCCGGAGCCCCACGGTTGCTGGGCCTGGGAAAGCACTTCCAAGGAAAGGTGCTGGCTAGCAACAGCTTTCAGTGCTGGCACTTTCCATGTCGGACCAATTGCTGGACGATTTCCATTTCAGAGGTGAGCTCTCCGAGTCAGAGAGATGGTGACCATTGTGTGAGGTGGCTAGAGAAGCCCGGAGCCCCACGGTTGCTGGGCCTGGGAAAGCGCTTCCAAGGGGAGGCGCTGGCTAGCAACAGCTTTCAGTGCTGGCACTTTCCCTGTCGGACCAATTCCTGGACATTTTCCATTTCAGAGGTGAGCTCTCCGAGTCAGAGAGATGGTGACCATTCCATTAGGTGGCTAGAGAAGCCCGGAGCCCCACGGTTGCTGGGCCTCGGAAAGCGCTTCCAAGGAAAGGCGCTGGCTAGCAACAGCTTTCAGTGCTGGCACTTTCCTTGTGGGACCAATTGCTGGACGTTTCCAATTTCAGAGCTGAGCTCTCCGAGACGGAGAGATGGTGACCATTGCGTGAGGTGGCTAGAGAAGCATGGACCCCACGGTTGCTGGGCCTCGGAAAGCGCTCCCAAGGAAAGGTGCTGGCTAGCAACAGCTTTCAGTGCTGGCACTTTCCATGTCGGACCAATTGCTGGACTTTTTCCATTTCAGAGCTGAGCTCTCCAGACGGAGGGATGGTGACCATTGCGTGAGGTGGCTAGAGAAGCCCGGAGCCCCACGGTTGCTGGGCCTCGGAAAGCACTTCCAAGGAAAGGTGCTGCCTAGCAACAGCTTTCAGTGCTGGCACTTTCCCTGTCGGACCAATTGCTGGACGTTTTCCATTTCAGAGCTGAGCTCTCCGAGTCAGAGAGATGGTGACCATTGTGTGAGGTGGCTAGGGAAGCCCGGAGCCCCACGGTTGCTGGGCCTCGGAAAGCGCTTCCAAGGATAGGCGCTGGCTAGCAACAGCTTTCAGTGCTGGCACTTTCCATGTCGGACCAATTGCTGGACGATTTCCATTTCAGAGGTGAGCTCTCCGAGATGGAGAGATGGTGACCATTGCGTGAGGTGGCTAGAGAAGCCCGGAGCCACACGGTTGCTGGGCCTCGGAAAGCGCTTCCAAGGAAAGGCGCTGGCTAGCAACAGCTTTCAGTGCTGGCACTTTCCTTGTGGGAGGAATTGCTGGACGTTTCCAATTTCAGAGCTGAGCTCTCCGAGAGGGAGAGAAGGTGACCATTGCGTGAGGTGGCTAGAGAAGCCCGGAGCCCCACGGTTGCTGGGCCTCGGAAAGCGCTTCCAAGGAGAGGCGCTGCCTAGCAACAGCTTTCAGTGCTGGCACTTTCCCTGTCGGACCAATTGTTGGACATTTTCCATTTCAGAGCTGAGCTCTCCGAGACGGAGAGATGGTGACCATTGCGTGAGGTGGCTAGGGAAGCCCGGAGCCCCACGGTTGCTGGGCCTCGGAAAGCGCTTCCAAGGAAAGGTGCTGGCTAGCAACAGCTTTCAGTGCTGGCACTTTCCATGTGGGACCAATTGATGCACGTTTTCCATTTCAGAGCTGAGCTCTACGAGACGGAGAGATGGTGACCATTGCGTGAGGTGGCTAGAGAAGCCCGGAGCCCCACGGTTGCTGGGCCTGGCAAAGCGCTTCCAAGGAAAGGTGCTGGCTAGCAACAGCTTTCACTGCTGGCACTTTCCCTGTCGGACCAATTCCTGGACATTTTCCATTTCAGAGCTGAGCTCTCCGAGTCAGAGAGATGGTGACCATTGCGTGAGGTGGCTAGAGAAGCCCCGAGCCCCACGGTTGCTGGGCCTCGGAAAGCGCTCCCAAGGAAAGGTGCTGGCTAGCAACAGCTTTCAGTGCTGGCACTTTCCCTGTCGGACCAATTGCTGGACGTTTTCCATTTCAGAGCTGAGCTCTCCGAGACGGAGAGATGGTGACCATTGCGTGAGGTGGCTAGAGAAGCCCGGAGCCCCACGGTTGCTGGGCCTCGGAAAGCGCTTCCAAGGAAAGGTGCTGGCTAGCAACAGCTTTCAGTGCTGGCACTTTCCATGTCGGACCAATTGCTGGGCGTTTCCAATTTCAGAGCTGAGCTCTCCGAGTCAGAGAGATGGTGACCATTCTGGGAGGTGGCTAGTGAAGCCCGGAGCCCCATGGTTGCTGGTCCTGGGAAAGCGCTTCCAAGGCAAGGTGCTGGCTAGCAACAGCTTTCAGTGCTGGCACTTTCCCTGTCGGACCAATTGATGGACGTTTTTGCATTTCAGAGCTGAGCTCTCCAAGACGCACAGATGGAAACCATTCCATTGGGCGGCTAGAGAAGCCCAGAGCCCCACAGTTGCTGGGCCTGGCAAAGCGCTTCCAAGGAGAGGCGCTGCCTAGCAACAGCTTTCAGTGCTGGCACTTTCCCTATCGGACCAATTGCTGGACGATTTCCATTTCAGAGCTGAGCTCTCCGAGATGGAGAGATGGTGACCATTGCGTGAGGTGGCTAGAGAAGCCCGGAGCCACACGGTTGCTGGGCCTCGAAAAGCGCTTCCAAGGAAAGGTGCTGGCTAGCAACAGCTTTCAGTGCTGGCACTTTCCTTGTGGGACCAATTGCTGGACGTTTCCAATTTCAGAGCTGAGCTCTCCGAGACGGAGAGAAGGTGACCATTGCGTGAGGTGGCTAGAGAAGCATGGAGCCCCACGGTTGCTGGGCCTCGGAAAGCGCTCCCAAGGAAAGGTGCTGGCTAGCAACAGCTTTCAGTGCTGGCACTTTCCATGTCGGACCAATTGCTGGACGTTTTCCATTTCAGAGCTGAGCTCTCCGAGTCAGAGAGATGGTGACCATTGCGTGAGGTGGCTAGAGAAGCCCGGAGCCCCACGGTTGCTGGGCCTGGGAAAGCGCTTCCAAGGAGAGGCGCTGCCTAGCAACAGCTTTCAGTGCTGGCACTTTCCCTGTCGGACCAATTGCTGGACGTTTTCCATTTCAGAGCTGAGCTCTCCGAGACGGAGAGATGGTGACCATTGCGTCAGGTGTCTATAGAAGCCCGGAGCCCCATGGTTGCTGGGCCTCCGAAAGCGCTTCCAAGGAAAGGTGCTGGCTAGCAACAGCTTTCAGTGCTGGCACTTTCCCTGTCGGACCAATTGCTGGACGTTTTCCATTTCAGAGCTGAGCTCTCCGAGTCAGAGAGATGGTGACCATTGCGTGAGGTGGCTAGAGAAGCCCGGAGCCCCACGGTTGCTGGGCCTGGCAAAGCACTTCCAAGGAAAGGTGCTGGCTAGCAACAGCTTTCAGTGCTGGCACTTTCCCTGTCGGACCAACTGCTGGACAATTTCCATTTCAGAGGTGAGCTCTCCGAGTCAGAGAGATGGTGACCATTGCGTGAGGTGGCTAGAGAAGCCCGGAGCCCCACGGTTGCTGGGCCTGGGAAAGCGCTTCCAAGGGGAGGCACTGGCTAGCAACAGCTTTCAGTGCTGGCACTTTCCCTGTCGGACCAATTGCTGGACGATTTCCATTTCAGAGGTGAGCTCTCCGAGTCAGAGAGATGGTGACCATTCCATTAGGTGGCTAGAGAAGCCCGGAGCCCCACGGTTGCTGGGCCTCGGAAAGCGCTTCCAAGGAAAGGCGCTGGCTAGCAACAGCTTTCAGTGCTGGCACTTTCCTTGTGGGACCAATTGCTGGACGTTTCCAATTTCAGAGCTGAGCTCTCCGAGACGGAGAGAAGGTGACCATTGCGTGAGGTGGCTAGAGAAGCATGGAGCCCCACGGTTGCTGGGCCTCGGAAAGCGCTCCCAAGGAAAGGTGCTGGCTAGCAACAGCTTTCAGTGCTGGCACTTTCCATGTCGGACCAATTGCTGGACTTTTTCCATTTCAGAGCTGAGCTCTCCGAGACGGAGAGATGGTGACCATTGCGTGAGGTGGCTAGAGAAGCCCGGAGCCCCACGGTTGCTGGGCCTGGCAAAGCACTTCCAAGGAAAGGTGCTGGCTAGCAACAGCTTTCACTGCTGGCACTTTCCCTGTCGGACCAATTGCTGGACGATTTCCATTTCAGAGCTGAGCTCTCCGAGTCAGAGAGATGGTGACCATTGTGTGAGGTGGCTAGGGAAGCCCGGAGCCCCACGGTTGCTGGGCCTCGGAAAGCGCTTCCAAGGAGAGGCGCTGGCTAGCAACAGCTTTCAGTGCTGGCACTTTCCCTGTCGGACCAATTGTTGGACGTTTTCCATTTCAGAGGTGAGCTCTCCGAGTCAGAGAGATGGTGACCATTGCGTGAGGTGGCTAGAGAAGCCCGGAGCCCCACGGTTGCTGGGCCTGGGAAAGCGCTTCCAAGGGGAGGCACTGGCTAGCAACAGCTTTCAGTGCTGGCACTTTCCCTGTCGGACCAATTGCTGGACGATTTCCATTTCAGAGGTGAGCTCTCCGAGTCAGAGAGATGGTGACCATTCCATTAGGTGGCTAGAGAAGCCCGGAGCCCCACGGTTGCTGGGCCTCGGAAAGCGCTTCCAAGGAAAGGCGCTGGCTAGCAACAGCTTTCAGTGCTGGCACTTTCCTTGTGGGACCAATTGCTGGACGTTTCCAATTTCAGAGCTGAGCTCTCCGAGACGGAGAGAAGGTGACCATTGCGTGAGGTGGCTAGAGAAGCATGGAGCCCCACGGTTGCTGGGCCTCGGAAAGCGCTCCCAAGGAAAGGTGCTGGCTAGCAACAGCTTTCAGTGCTGGCACTTTCCATGTCGGACCAATTGCTGGACTTTTTCCATTTCAGAGCTGAGCTCTCCGAGACGGAGAGATGGTGACCATTGCGTGAGGTGGCTAGAGAAGCCCGGAGCCCCACGGTTGCTGGGCCTGGCAAAGCACTTCCAAGGAAAGGTGCTGGCTAGCAACAGCTTTCAGTGCTGGCACTTTCCCTGTCGGACCAATTGCTGGACGATTTCCATTTCAGAGCTGAGCTCTCCGAGTCAGAGAGATGGTGACCATTGTGTGAGGTGGCTAGGGAAGCCCGGAGCCCCACGGTTGCTGGGCCTCGGAAAGTGCTTCCAAGGAGAGGCGCTGGCTAGCAACAGCTTTCAGTGCTGGCACTTTCCCTGTCGGACCAATTGTTGGACGTTTTCCATTTCAGAGCTGAGCTCTCCGAGTCAGAGAGATGGTGACCATTCCGGGAGGTGGCTAGAGAAGCCCGGAGCCCCACGGTTGCTGGGCCTGGGAAAGCGCTTCCAAGGAGAGGCGCTGCCTAGCAACAGCTTTCAGTGCTGGCACTTTCCCTGTCGGACCAATTGTTGGACATTTTCCATTTCAGAGCTGAGCTCTCCGAGACGGAGAGATGGTGACCATTGTGTGAGGTGGCTAGGGAAGCCCGGAGCCCCACGGTTGCTGGGCCTCGGAAAGCGCTTCCAAGGAAAGGTGCTGGCTAGCAACAGCTTTCAGTGCTGGCACTTTCCATGTCGGACCAATTGATGCACGTTTTCCATTTCAGAGCTGAGCTCTACGAGACGGAGAGATGGTGACCATTGCGTGAGGTGGCTAGAGAAGCCCGGAGCCCCACGGTTGCTGGGCCTCCGAAAGCGCTTCCAAGGAAAGGTGCTGGCTAGCAACAGCTTTCACTGCTGGCACTTTCCCTGTCGGACCAATTCCTGGACATTTTCCATTTCAGAGCTGAGCTCTCCGAGTCAGAGAGATGGTGACCATTGCGTGAGGTGGCTAGAGAAGCCCCGAGCCCCACGGTTGCTGGGCCTCCGAAAGCGCTTCCAAGGAAAGGTGCTGGCTAGCAACAGCTTTCAGTGCTGGCACTTTCCCTGTCGGACCAATTGCTTGGCGTTTTCCATTTCAGAGCTGAGCTCTCCGAGTCAGAGAGATGGTGACCATTGCGTGAGGTGGCTAGAGAAGCATGGAGCCCCACGGTTGCTGGGCCTGGGAAAGCGCTTCCAAGGAGAGGTGCTGGCTAGCAACAGCTTTCAGTGCTGGCACTTTCCATGTCGGACCAATTGCTGGACGTTTCCAATTTCAGAGCTGAGCTCTACGAGACGGAGAGATGGTGACCATTGCGTGAGGTGGCTAGAGAAGCCTGGAGCCCCATGGTCGCTGGGCCTGGGAAAGCACTTCTAAGGAAAGGTGCTGGCTAGCAACAGCTTTCAGTTCTGGCGCTTTCAGTGCTGGCCCTTTCCATGTCGCACCAATTGCTGGACATTTTCCATCTCAGAGCTGAGCTCTCCGAGTCAGAGAGTTGGTGACCATTCTGGGACGTGGCTAGAGAAGCACGGAGCCCCACGGTTGCTGGGCATCCGAAAGCGCTTCCAAGGAAAGGCGCTGGCTAGCAACAGCTTTCAGTGCTGGCACTTTCCCTGTCGGACCAATTGCTGGACGTTTCCAATTTCAGAGCTGAGCTCTCCGAGTCAGAGAGATGGTGACCATTGCGTGAGGTGGCTAGAGAAGCCCGGAGCCACACGGTTGCTGGGCCTCGGAAAGTGTTTCCAAGGAGAGGTGCTGGCTAGCAACAGCTTTCAGTGCTGGCACTTTCCCTGTCGGACCAATTGCTGGACGTTTTCCATTTCAGAGCTGAGCTCTCCGAGACGGAGAGATGGTGACCATTGCGTGAGGTGGCTAGAGAAGCCCGGAGCCCCACGGTTGCTGGGCCTCGGAAAGCACTTCCAAGGAAAGGTGCTGGCTAGCAACATCTTTCAGTGCTGGCACTTTCCCTGTCGGACCAGTTGCTTGGCGTTTTCCATTTCAGAGCTGAGCTCTCCGAGTCAGAGAGATGGTGACCATTGCGTGAGGTGGCTAGGGAAGCCCGGAGCCCCACGGTTGCTGGGCCTGGGAAAGTGCTTCCAAGGAAAGGTGCTGGCTAGCAACAGCTTTCAGTGCTGGCACTTTCCATGTCGGACCAATTGCTGGACGTTTTCCATTTCAGAGCTGAGCTCTCCGAGTCAGAGAGATGGTGACCATTCTGGGAGGTGGCTAGAGAAGCCCGGAGCCCCATGGTCGCTGGGCCTGGGAAAGCGCTTCCAAGGAGAGGTGCTGCTAGCAACAGCTTTCAGTGCTGGCACTTTCCCTGTCGGACCAATTGCTGGACGTTTTCCATTTCAGAGCTGAGCTCTCCGAGACGGAGAGATGGTGACCATTGCGTGAGGTGGCTAGAGAAGCCCGGAGCCCCACGGTTGCTGGGCCTCGGAAAGCGCTTCCAAGGAAAGGTGCTGGCTAGCAACAGCTTTCAGTGCTGGCACTTTCCCTGTCGGACCAATTGCTGGGCGTTTCCAATTTCAGAGCTGAGCTCTCCGAGTCAGAGAGATGGTGACCATTCTGGGAGGTGGCTAGAGAAGCCCGGAGCCCCATGGTTGCTGGTCCTGGGAAAGCGCTTCCAAGGCAAGGTGCTGGCTAGCAACAGCTTTCAGTGCTGGCACTTTCCCTGTCGGACCAATTGATGGACGTTTTTGCATTTCAGAGCTGAGCTCTCCAAGACGCACAGATGGAAACCATTCCATTGGGCGGCTAGAGAAGCCCAGAGCCCCACAGTTGCTGGGCCTGGCAAAGCGCTTCCAAGGAGAGGCGCTGCCTAGCAACAGCTTTCAGTGCTGGCACTTTCCCTATCGGACCAATTGCTGGACGATTTCCATTTCAGAGCTGAGCTCTCCGAGATGGAGAGATGGTGACCATTGCGTGAGGTGGCTAGAGAAGCCCGGAGCCACACGGTTGCTGGGCCTCGAAAAGCGCTTCCAAGGAAAGGTGCTGGCTAGCAACAGCTTTCAGTGCTGGCACTTTCCTTGTGGGACCAATTGCTGGACGTTTCCAATTTCAGAGCTGAGCTCTCCGAGACGGAGAGAAGGTGACCATTGCGTGAGGTGGCTAGAGAAGCATGGAGCCCCACGGTTGCTGGGCCTCGGAAAGCGCTCCCAAGGAAAGGTGCTGGCTAGCAACAGCTTTCAGTGCTGGCACTTTCCATGTCGGACCAATTGCTGGACGTTTTCCATTTCAGAGCTGAGCTCTCCGAGTCAGAGAGATGGTGACCATTGCGTGAGGTGGCTAGAGAAGCCCGGAGCCCCACGGTTGCTGGGCCTGGGAAAGCGCTTCCAAGGAGAGGCGCTGCCTAGCAACAGCTTTCAGTGCTGGCACTTTCCCTGTCGGACCAATTGCTGGACGTTTTCCATTTCAGAGCTGAGCTCTCCGAGACGGAGAGATGGTGACCATTGCGTCAGGTGTCTATAGAAGCCCGGAGCCCCATGGTTGCTGGGCCTCCGAAAGCGCTTCCAAGGAAAGGTGCTGGCTAGCAACAGCTTTCAGTGCTGGCACTTTCCCTGTCGGACCAATTGCTGGACGTTTTCCATTTCAGAGCTGAGCTCTCCGAGTCAGAGAGATGGTGACCATTGCGTGAGGTGGCTAGAGAAGCCCGGAGCCCCACGGTTGCTGGGCCTGGCAAAGCACTTCCAAGGAAAGGTGCTGGCTAGCAACAGCTTTCAGTGCTGGCACTTTCCCTGTCGGACCAACTGCTGGACAATTTCCATTTCAGAGGTGAGCTCTCCGAGTCAGAGAGATGGTGACCATTGCGTGAGGTGGCTAGAGAAGCCCGGAGCCCCACGGTTGCTGGGCCTGGGAAAGCGCTTCCAAGGGGAGGCACTGGCTAGCAACAGCTTTCAGTGCTGGCACTTTCCCTGTCGGACCAATTGCTGGACGATTTCCATTTCAGAGGTGAGCTCTCCGAGTCAGAGAGATGGTGACCATTCCATTAGGTGGCTAGAGAAGCCCGGAGCCCCACGGTTGCTGGGCCTCGGAAAGCGCTTCCAAGGAAAGGCGCTGGCTAGCAACAGCTTTCAGTGCTGGCACTTTCCTTGTGGGACCAATTGCTGGACGTTTCCAATTTCAGAGCTGAGCTCTCCGAGACGGAGAGAAGGTGACCATTGCGTGAGGTGGCTAGAGAAGCATGGAGCCCCACGGTTGCTGGGCCTCGGAAAGCGCTCCCAAGGAAAGGTGCTGGCTAGCAACAGCTTTCAGTGCTGGCACTTTCCATGTCGGACCAATTGCTGGACTTTTTCCATTTCAGAGCTGAGCTCTCCGAGACGGAGAGATGGTGACCATTGCGTGAGGTGGCTAGAGAAGCCCGGAGCCCCACGGTTGCTGGGCCTGGCAAAGCACTTCCAAGGAAAGGTGCTGGCTAGCAACAGCTTTCACTGCTGGCACTTTCCCTGTCGGACCAATTGCTGGACGATTTCCATTTCAGAGCTGAGCTCTCCGAGTCAGAGAGATGGTGACCATTGTGTGAGGTGGCTAGGGAAGCCCGGAGCCCCACGGTTGCTGGGCCTCGGAAAGCGCTTCCAAGGAGAGGCGCTGGCTAGCAACAGCTTTCAGTGCTGGCACTTTCCCTGTCGGACCAATTGTTGGACGTTTTCCATTTCAGAGGTGAGCTCTCCGAGTCAGAGAGATGGTGACCATTGCGTGAGGTGGCTAGAGAAGCCCGGAGCCCCACGGTTGCTGGGCCTGGGAAAGCGCTTCCAAGGGGAGGCACTGGCTAGCAACAGCTTTCAGTGCTGGCACTTTCCCTGTCGGACCAATTGCTGGACGATTTCCATTTCAGAGGTGAGCTCTCCGAGTCAGAGAGATGGTGACCATTCCATTAGGTGGCTAGAGAAGCCCGGAGCCCCACGGTTGCTGGGCCTCGGAAAGCGCTTCCAAGGAAAGGCGCTGGCTAGCAACAGCTTTCAGTGCTGGCACTTTCCTTGTGGGACCAATTGCTGGACGTTTCCAATTTCAGAGCTGAGCTCTCCGAGACGGAGAGAAGGTGACCATTGCGTGAGGTGGCTAGAGAAGCATGGAGCCCCACGGTTGCTGGGCCTCGGAAAGCGCTCCCAAGGAAAGGTGCTGGCTAGCAACAGCTTTCAGTGCTGGCACTTTCCATGTCGGACCAATTGCTGGACTTTTTCCATTTCAGAGCTGAGCTCTCCGAGACGGAGAGATGGTGACCATTGCGTGAGGTGGCTAGAGAAGCCCGGAGCCCCACGGTTGCTGGGCCTGGCAAAGCACTTCCAAGGAAAGGTGCTGGCTAGCAACAGCTTTCAGTGCTGGCACTTTCCCTGTCGGACCAATTGCTGGACGATTTCCATTTCAGAGCTGAGCTCTCCGAGTCAGAGAGATGGTGACCATTGTGTGAGGTGGCTAGGGAAGCCCGGAGCCCCACGGTTGCTGGGCCTCGGAAAGTGCTTCCAAGGAGAGGCGCTGGCTAGCAACAGCTTTCAGTGCTGGCACTTTCCCTGTCGGACCAATTGTTGGACGTTTTCCATTTCAGAGCTGAGCTCTCCGAGTCAGAGAGATGGTGACCATTCCGGGAGGTGGCTAGAGAAGCCCGGAGCCCCACGGTTGCTGGGCCTGGGAAAGCGCTTCCAAGGAGAGGCGCTGCCTAGCAACAGCTTTCAGTGCTGGCACTTTCCCTGTCGGACCAATTGTTGGACATTTTCCATTTCAGAGCTGAGCTCTCCGAGACGGAGAGATGGTGACCATTGTGTGAGGTGGCTAGGGAAGCCCGGAGCCCCACGGTTGCTGGGCCTCGGAAAGCGCTTCCAAGGAAAGGTGCTGGCTAGCAACAGCTTTCAGTGCTGGCACTTTCCATGTCGGACCAATTGATGCACGTTTTCCATTTCAGAGCTGAGCTCTACGAGACGGAGAGATGGTGACCATTGCGTGAGGTGGCTAGAGAAGCCCGGAGCCCCACGGTTGCTGGGCCTCCGAAAGCGCTTCCAAGGAAAGGTGCTGGCTAGCAACAGCTTTCACTGCTGGCACTTTCCCTGTCGGACCAATTCCTGGACATTTTCCATTTCAGAGCTGAGCTCTCCGAGTCAGAGAGATGGTGACCATTGCGTGAGGTGGCTAGAGAAGCCCCGAGCCCCACGGTTGCTGGGCCTCCGAAAGCGCTTCCAAGGAAAGGTGCTGGCTAGCAACAGCTTTCAGTGCTGGCACTTTCCCTGTCGGACCAATTGCTTGGCGTTTTCCATTTCAGAGCTGAGCTCTCCGAGTCAGAGAGATGGTGACCATTGCGTGAGGTGGCTAGAGAAGCATGGAGCCCCACGGTTGCTGGGCCTGGGAAAGCGCTTCCAAGGAGAGGTGCTGGCTAGCAACAGCTTTCAGTGCTGGCACTTTCCATGTCGGACCAATTGCTGGACGTTTCCAATTTCAGAGCTGAGCTCTACGAGACGGAGAGATGGTGACCATTGCGTGAGGTGGCTAGAGAAGCCTGGAGCCCCATGGTCGCTGGGCCTGGGAAAGCACTTCTAAGGAAAGGTGCTGGCTAGCAACAGCTTTCAGTTCTGGCGCTTTCAGTGCTGGCCCTTTCCATGTCGCACCAATTGCTGGACATTTTCCATCTCAGAGCTGAGCTCTCCGAGTCAGAGAGTTGGTGACCATTCTGGGACGTGGCTAGAGAAGCACGGAGCCCCACGGTTGCTGGGCATCCGAAAGCGCTTCCAAGGAAAGGCGCTGGCTAGCAACAGCTTTCAGTGCTGGCACTTTCCCTGTCGGACCAATTGCTGGACGTTTCCAATTTCAGAGCTGAGCTCTCCGAGTCAGAGAGATGGTGACCATTGCGTGAGGTGGCTAGAGAAGCCCGGAGCCACACGGTTGCTGGGCCTCGGAAAGTGTTTCCAAGGAGAGGTGCTGGCTAGCAACAGCTTTCAGTGCTGGCACTTTCCCTGTCGGACCAATTGCTGGACGTTTTCCATTTCAGAGCTGAGCTCTCCGAGACGGAGAGATGGTGACCATTGCGTGAGGTGGCTAGAGAAGCCCGGAGCCCCACGGTTGCTGGGCCTCGGAAAGCACTTCCAAGGAAAGGTGCTGGCTAGCAACATCTTTCAGTGCTGGCACTTTCCCTGTCGGACCAGTTGCTTGGCGTTTTCCATTTCAGAGCTGAGCTCTCCGAGTCAGAGAGATGGTGACCATTGCGTGAGGTGGCTAGGGAAGCCCGGAGCCCCACGGTTGCTGGGCCTGGGAAAGTGCTTCCAAGGAAAGGTGCTGGCTAGCAACAGCTTTCAGTGCTGGCACTTTCCATGTCGGACCAATTGCTGGACGTTTTCCATTTCAGAGCTGAGCTCTCCGAGTCAGAGAGATGGTGACCATTCTGGGAGGTGGCTAGAGAAGCCCGGAGCCCCATGGTCGCTGGGCCTGGGAAAGCGCTTCCAAGGAGAGGTGCTGGCTAGCAACAGCTTTCACTGCTGGCACTTTCCCTGTCGGACCAATTGCTTGGCGTTTTCCATTTCAGAGCTGAGCTCTCTGAGTCAGAGAGATGGTGACCATTGCGTGAGGTGGCTAGAGAAGCCCCGAGCCCCACGGTTGCTGGGCCTCGGAAAGCGCTTCCAAGGAAAGGTGCTGGCTAGCAACAGCTTTCAGTGCTGGCACTTTCCCTGTCAGACCAACTGCTGGACGTTTTCGATTTCAGAGCTGAGCTCTCCGAGTCAGAGAGACGGTGACCATTGCGTGAGGTGGCTAGAGAAGCCCGGAGCCCCACGGTTGCTGGGCCTCGGAAAGCGCTTCCAAGGAGAGGCGCTGCCTAGCAACAGCTTTCACTGCTGGCACCTTCCCTGTCGCACCAATTGCTGGACGTTTTCCATTTCAGAGCTGAGCTCTCCGAGTCAGAGAGATGGTGACCATTGCGTCAGGTGGCTAGAGAAGCCCGGAGCCCCACGGTTGCTGGGCCTCGGAAAGCGCTTCCAAGGAGAGGCGCTGGCTAGCAACAGCTTTCAGTGCTGGCACTTTCCATGTCGGACCAATTGCTGGACGTTTTCCATTTCAGAGGTGAGCTCTCCGAGTCAGAGAGATGGTGACCATTGCGTGAGGTGGCTAGAGAAGCCTGGAGCCCCATGGTCGCTGGGCCTGGGAAAGCACTTCTAAGGAAAGGTGCTGGCTAGCAACAGCTTTCAGTACTGGCGCTTTCAGTGCTGGCCCTTTCCATGTCGCACCAATTGCTGGACATTTTCCATCTCAGAGCTGAGCTCTCCGAGTCAGAGAGTTGGTCACCATTCTGGGAGGTGGCTAGAGAAGCACGGAGCCCCACGGTTGCTGGGCCTCGGAAAGCGCTTCCAAGTAGAGGCGCTGGCTAGCAACAGCTTTCAGTGCTGGCACTTTCCCTGTCGGACCAATTGCTGGACGTTTCCAATTTCAGAGCTGAGCTCTCCGAGACGGAGAGATGGTGACCATTGCGTGAGGTGGCTAGAGAAGCATGGACCCCACGGTTGCTGGGCCTCGGAAAGTGCTTCCAAGGAGAGGTGCTGGCTAGCAACAGCTTTCAGTGCTGGCACTTTCCCTGTCGGACCAATTGCTGGATGTTTTCCATTTCAGAGGTGAGCTCTCCGAGTCAGAGAGATGGTGACCATTGCGTGAGGTGGCTAGAGAAGCCCGGAGCCCCACAGTTGCTGGGCCTGGCAAAGCACTTCCAAGGAAAGGTGCTGGCTAGCAACAGCTTTCAGTGCTGGCACTTTCCTTGTGGGAGGAATTGCTGGACGTTTCCAATTTCAGAGCTGAGCTCTCCGAGTCAGAGATGGTGACCATTGTGTGAGGTAGCTAGAGAAGCCCGGAGCCCCACGGTTGCTGGGCCTCGGAAAGCGCTCCCAAGGAAAGGTGCTGGCTAGCAACAGCTTTCAGTGCTGGCACTTTCCATGTCGGACCAATTGCTGGACGTTTTCCATTTCAGAGCTGAGCTCTCCGAGACGGAGAGATGGTGACCATTGCGTGAGGTGGCTAGAGAAGCCCGGAGCCCCACGGTTGCTGGGCCTGGGAAAGCGCTTCCAAGGAGAGGCGCTGCCTAGCAACAGCTTTCAGTGCTGGCACTTTCCCTGTCGGACCAATTGTTGGACATTTTCCATTTCAGAGCTGAGCTCTCCGAGTCAGAGAGATGGTGACCATTGCGTGAGGTGGCTAGGGAAGCCCGGAGCCCCACGGTTGCTGGGCCTCGGAAAGCGCTTCCAAGGAAAGGTGCTGGCTAGCAACAGCTTTCAGTGCTGGCACTTTCCCTGTCGGACCAATTGCTTGGCGTTTTCCATTTCAGAGGTGAGCTCTCCGAGTCAGAGAGATGGTGACCATTGCGTGAGGTGGCTAGAGAAGCCCGGAGCCCCACGGTTGCTGGGCCTCGGAAAGCGCTCCCAAGGAAAGGCGCTGGCTAGCAACAGCTTTCAGTGCTGGCACTTTCCATGTCGGACCAATTGCTGGACGTTTTCCATTTCAGAGGTGAGCTCTCCGAGACGGAGAGATGGTGACCATTGCGTGAGGTGGCTAGAGAAGCCTGGAGCCCCACGGTTGCTGGGCCTGGGAAAGCGCTTCCAAGGAGAGGCGCTGCCTAGCAACAGCTTTCAGTGCTGGCACTTTCCCTGTCGGACCAATTGTTGGACATTTTCCATTTCAGAGGTGAGCTCTCCGAGTCAGAGAGATGGTGACCATTGCGTGAGGTGGCTAGGGAAGCCCGGAGCCCCACGGTTGCTGGGCCTCGGAAAGCGCTTCCAAGGAAAGGTGCTGGCTAGCAACAGCTTTCAGTGCTGGCACTTTCCATGTCGGACCAATTGCTTGGCGTTTTCCATTTCAGAGGTGAGCTCTCCGAGTCAGAGAGAAGGTGACCATTGCGTGAGGTGGCTAGAGAAGCCCCGAGCCCCACGGTTGCTGGGCCTGGCAAAGCACTTCCAAGGAGAGGTGCTGGCTAGCAACAGCTTTCAGTGCTGGCACTTTCCATGTCGGACCAATTGCTGGACGATTTCCATTTCAGAGCTGAGCTCTCCGAGTCAGAGAGATGGTGACCATTGTGTGAGGTAGCTAGAGAAGCCCGGAGCCCCACGGTTGCTGGGCCTGGCAAAGCGCTTCCAAGGAAAGGCGCTGGCTAGCAACAGCTTTCAGTGCTGGCACTTTCCATGTCGCACCAATTCCTGGACGTTTTCCATTTCAGAGCTGAGCTCTCCGAGTCAGAGAGATGGTGACCATTGCGTGAGGTGGCTAGAGAAGCATGGAGCCCCACGGTTGCTGGGCCTCGGAAAGCGCTCCCAAGGAAAGGTGCTGGCTAGCAACAGCTTTCAGTGCTGGCACTTTCCCTGTCGGACCAATTGCTGGACGTTTTCCATTTCAGAGGTGAGCTCTCCGAGACGGAGAGATGGTGACCATTGCGTGAGGTGGCTAGAGAAGCCCGGAGCCCCACGGTTGCTGGGCCTCGGAAAGCGCTTCCAAGGAGAGGCGCTGCCTAGCAACAGCTTTCAGTGCTGGCACTTTCCCTGTCGGACCAATTGTTGGACGTTTTCCATTTCAGAGGTGAGCTCTCCGAGTGAGAGGGATGGTGACCATTGCGTGAGGTGGCTAGAGAAGCCCGGAGCCCCACGGTTGCTGGACCTCGGAAAGCGCTTCCAAGGCAAGGTGCTGGCTAGCAACAGCTTTCAGTGCTGGCACTTTCCCTGTCGGACCAGTTGCTTGGCGTTTTCCATCTCAGAGCTGAGCTCTCCGAGTCAGAGAGATGGTGACCATTGCGTGAGGTGGCTAGGGAAGCCCGGAGCCCCACGGTTGCTGGGCCTCGGAAAGTGCTTCCAAGGAAAGGTGCTGGCTAGCAACAGCTTTCAGTGCTGGCACTTTCCATGTCGGACCAATTGTTGGACGTTTTCCATTTCAGAGCTGAGCTCTCCGAGTCAGAGAGATGGTGATCATTGCGTGAGGTGGCTAGAGAAGCCCGGAGCCACACGGTTGCTGGGCCTGGGAAAGTGCATCCAAGGAAAGGTGCTGGCTAGCAACAGCTTTCAGTGCTGGCACTTTCCATGTCGGACCAATTGCTGGGCATTTCCAATTTCAGAGCTGAGCTCTCCGAGTCAGAGAGATGGTGACCATTGCGTGAGGTGGCTAGAGAAGCCCGGAGCCCCACGGTTGCTGGGTCTCGGAAAGCGCTTCCAAGGCAAGGTGCTGGTTAGCAACAGCTTTCAGTGCTGGCACTTTCCCTGTCGGACCAATTGCTTGGCGTTTTCCATTTCAGAGCTGAGCTCTCCGAGTCAGAGAGATGGTGACCATTGCGTGAGGTGGCTAGAGAAGCATGGAGCCCCACGGTTGCTGGGCCTGGGAAAGCGCTTCCAAGGAGAGGTGCTGGCTAGCAACAGCTTTCAGTGCTGGCACTTTTCATGTCGGACCAATTGCTGGACGTTTCCAATTTCAGAGCTGAGCTCTCCGAGACGGAGAGATGGTGACCATTGCGTGAGGTGGCTAGAGAAGCACGGAGCCCCATGGTCGCTGGGCCTGGGAAAGCGCTTCCAAGGAAAGGTGCTGGCTAGCAACAGCTTTCACTGCTGGCACTTTCCCTGTCGGACCAATTGCTTGGCGTTTTCCATTTCAGAGCTGAGCTCTCTGAGTCAGCGAGATGGTGACCATTGCGTGAGGTGGCTAGAGAAGCCCCGAGCCCCACGGTTGCTGGGCCTCGGAAAGCGCTTCCAAGGAAAGGTGCTGGCTAGCAACAGCTTTCAGTGCTGGCACTTTCCCTGTCAGACCAACTGCTGGACGTTTTCGATTTCAGAGCTGAGCTCTCCGAGTCAGAGAGATGGTGACCATTGCGTGAGGTGGCTAGAGAAGCACGGAGCCACACGGTTGCTGGGCCTGGGAAAGTGCTTCCAAGGAAAGGTGCTGGCTAGCAACAGCTTTCAGTGCTGGCACTTTCCCTGTGGGAGGAATTGCTGGACGTTTCCAATTTCAGAGCTGAGCTCTCCGAGTCAGAGAGATGGTGACCATTGTGTGAGGTAGCTAGAGAAGCCCGGAGCCCCACGGTTGCTGGGCCTCGGAAAGCGCTTCCAAGGAAAGGCAGTGGCTAGCAACAGCTTTCAGTGCTGGCACTTTCCTTGTGGGACCAATTGCTGGACATTTCCAATTTCAGAGCTGAGCTCTCCGAGACGGAGAGAAGGTGACCATTGCGTGAGGTGGCTAGAGAAGCATGGAGCCCCACGGTTGCTGGGCCTCGGAAAGCGCTTCCAAGGAAAGGTGCTGGCTAGCAACAGCTTTCAGTGCTGGCACTTTCCATGTCGGACCAATTGCTGGACGTTTTCCATTTCAGAGCTGAGCTCTCCGAGACGGAGAGATGGTGACCATTGCGTGAGGTGGCTAGAGAAGCCTGGAGCCCCACGGTTGCTGGGCCTGGGAAAGCGCTTCCAAGGAGAGGCGCTGCCTAGCAACAGCTTTCAGTGCTGGCACTTTCCCTGTCGGACCAATTGTTGGACATTTTCCATTTCAGAGGTGAGCTCTCCGAGTCAGAGAGATGGTGACCATTGCGTGAGGTGGCTAGGGAAGCCCGGAGCCCCACGGTTGCTGGGCCTCGGAAAGCGCTTCCAAGGAAAGGTGCTGGCTAGCAACAGCTTTCAGTGCTGGCACTTTCCATGTCGGACCAATTGCTTGGCGTTTTCCATTTCAGAGGTGAGCTCTCCGAGTCAGAGAGAAGGTGACCATTGCGTGAGGTGGCTAGAGAAGCCCCGAGCCCCACGGTTGCTGGGCCTGGCAAAGCACTTCCAAGGAGAGGTGCTGGCTAGCAACAGCTTTCAGTGCTGGCACTTTCCATGTCGGACCAATTGCTGGACGATTTCCATTTCAGAGCTGAGCTCTCCGAGTCAGAGAGATGGTGACCATTCCGGGAGGTGGCTAGAGAAGCCCGGAGCCCCACGGTTGCTGGGCCTGGTAAAGCGCTTCCAAGGAAAGGCGCTGGCTAGCAACAGCTTTCAGTGCTGGCACTTTCCATGTCGCACCAATTCCTGGACGTTTTCCATTTCAGAGCTGAGCTCTCCGAGTCAGAGAGATGGTGACCATTGCGTGAGGTGGCTAGAGAAGCATGGAGCCCCACGGTTGCTGGGCCTCGGAAAGCGCTCCCAAGGAAAGGTGCTGGCTAGCAACAGCTTTCAGTGCTGGCACTTTCCCTGTCGGACCAATTGCTGGACGTTTTCCATTTCAGAGCTGAGCTCTCCGAGACGGAGAGATGGTGACCATTGCGTGAGGTGGCTAGAGAAGCCCGGAGCCCCACGGTTGCTGGGCCTGGGAAAGCGCTTCCAAGGAGAGGCGCTGCCTAGCAACAGCTTTCAGTGCTGGCACTTTCCCTGTCGGACCAATTGTTGGACGTTTTCCATTTCAGAGGTGAGCTCTCCGAGTGAGAGAGATGGTGACCATTGCGTGAGGTGGCTAGAGAAGCCCGGAGCCCCACGGTTGCTGGACCTCGGAAAGCGCTTCCAAGGCAAGGTGCTGGCTAGCAACAGCTTTCAGTGCTGGCACTTTCCCTGTCGGACCAGTTGCTTGGCGTTTTCCATCTCAGAGCTGAGCTCTCCGAGTCAGAGAGATGGTGACCATTGCGTGAGGTGGCTAGGGAAGCCCGGAGCCCCACGGTTGCTGGGCCTCGGAAAGTGCTTCCAAGGAAAGGTGCTGGCTAGCAACAGCTTTCAGTGCTGGCACTTTCCATGTCGGACCAATTGTTGGACGTTTTCCATTTCAGAGCTGAGCTCTCCGAGTCAGAGAGATGGTGATCATTGCGTGAGGTGGCTAGAGAAGCCCGGAGCCACACGGTTGCTGGGCCTGGGAAAGTGCATCCAAGGAAAGGTGCTGGCTAGCAACAGCTTTCAGTGCTGGCACTTTCCATGTCGGACCAATTGCTGGGCATTTCCAATTTCAGAGCTGAGCTCTCCGAGTCAGAGAGATGGTGACCATTCTGGGAGGTGGCTAGAGAAGCCCGGAGCCCCACGGTTGCTGGGTCTCGGAAAGCGCTTCCAAGGCAAGGTGCTGGTTAGCAACAGCTTTCAGTGCTGGCACTTTCCCTGTCGGACCAATTGCTTGGCGTTTTCCATTTCAGAGCTGAGCTCTCCGAGTCAGAGAGATGGTGACCATTGCGTGAGGTGGCTAGAGAAGCATGGAGCCCCATGGTTGCTGGGCCTGGGAAAGCGCTTCCAAGGAGAGGTGCTGGCTAGCAACAGCTTTCAGTGCTGGCACTTTTCATGTCGGACCAATTGCTGGACGTTTCCAATTTCAGAGCTGAGCTCTCCGAGACGGAGAGATGGTGACCATTGCGTGAGGTGGCTAGAGAAGCACGGAGCCCCATGGTCGCTGGGCCTGGGAAAGCGCTTCCAAGGAAAGGTGCTGGCTAGCAACAGCTTTCACTGCTGGCACTTTCCCTGTCGGACCAATTGCTTGGCGTTTTCCATTTCAGAGCTGAGCTCTCTGAGTCAGCGAGATGGTGACCATTGCGTGAGGTGGCTAGAGAAGCCCCGAGCCCCACGGTTGCTGGGCCTCGGAAAGCGCTTCCAAGGAGAGGCGCTGCCTAGCAACAGCTTTCAGTGCTGGCACTTTCCTTGTGGGACCAATTGCTGGACATTTCCAATTTCAGAGCTGAGCTCTCCGAGACGGAGAGAAGGTGACCATTGCGTGAGGTGGCTAGAGAAGCATGGAGCCCCACGGTTGCTGGGCCTCGGAAAGCGCTTCCAAGGAAAGGTGCTGGCTAGCAACAGCTTTCAGTGCTGGCACTTTCCATGTCGGACCAATTGCTGGACGTTTTCCATTTCAGAGCTGAGCTCTCCGAGACGGAGAGATGGTGACCATTGCGTGAGGTGGCTAGAGAAGCCCGGAGCCCCACGGTTGCTGGGCCTGGGAAAGCGCTTCCAAGGAGAGGCGCTGGCTAGCAACAGCTTTCAGTGCTGGCACTTTCCCTGTCGGACCAATTGTTGGACATTTTCCATTTCAGAGCTGAGCTGTCCGAGATGGAGAGATGGTGACCATTGTGTGAGGTGGCTAGGGAAGCCCGGAGCCCCACGGTTGCTGGGCCTCGGAAAGCGCTTCCAAGGCAAGGTGCTGGCTAGCAACAGCTTTCAGTGCTGGCACTTTCCATGTCGGACCAGTTGCTTGGCGTTTTCCATTTCAGAGGTGAGCTCTCCGAGTCAGAGAGAAGGTGACCATTCCGGGAGGTGGCTAGAGAAGCCCGGAGCCCCACGGTTGCTGGGCCTGGCAAAGCACTTCCAAGGAGAGGTGCTGGCTAGCAACAGCTTTCAGTGCTGGCACTTTCCATGTCGGACCAATTGCTGGACGATTTCCATTTCAGAGCTGAGCTCTCCGAGTCAGAGAGATGGTGACCATTGCTTGAGGTGGCTAGAGAAGCCCGGAGCCCCACGGTTGCTGGGCCTGGGAAAGCGCTTCCAAGGGGAGGCGCTGGCTAGCAACAGCTTTCAGTGCTGACACTTTCCATGTCGCACCAATTCCTGGACGTTTTCCATTTCAGAGCTGAGCTCTCCGAGTCAGAGAGATGGTGACAATTGCGTGAGGTGGCTAGAGAAGCCCGGAGCCCCACGGTTGCTGGGCCTGGCAAAGCGCTTCCAAGGCAAGGTGCTGGCTAGCAACAGCTTTCATTGCTGGCGCTTTCAGTGCTGGCCCTTTCCATGTCGGACCAATTGCTGGACGTTTTTCATATCAGAGCTGAGCTCTCCGACTCAGAGAGATAGTGACCATTGCGTGAGGTGGCTAGAGAAGCATGGAGCCCCACGGTTGCTGGGCCTGGGAAAGCGCTTCCAAGGAGAGGCGCTGGCTAGCAACAGCTTTCAGTGCTGGCACTTTCCCTGTCGGACCAATTGCTGGACGTTTTCCATCTCAGAGCTGAGCTCTCCGAGTCAGAGAGATGGTGACCATTGCGTGAGGTGGCTAGAGAAGCCCGGAGCCCCACAGTTGCTGGGCCTGGCAAAGCGCTTCCAAGGAAAGGTGCTGGCTAGCAACAGCTTTCAGTGCTGGCACTTTCCTTGTGGGAGGAATTGCTGGACGTTTCCAATTTCAGAGCTGAGCTCTCCGAGTCAGAGATGGTGACCATTGTGTGAGGCAGCTAGAGAAGCCCGGAGCCCCACGGTTGCTGGGCCTCGGAAAGCGCTTCCAAGGAAAGGTGCTGGCTAGCAACAGCTTTCAGTCCTGGCACTTTCCTTGTGGGACCAATTGCTGGACGTTTCCAATTTCAGAGCTGAGCTCTCCGAGACGGAGAGAAGGTGACCATTGCGTGAGGTGGCTAGAGAAGCATGGAGCCCCACAGTTGCTGGGCCTCGGAAAGCGCTCCCAAGGAAAGGCGCTGCCTAGCAACAGCTTTCAGTGCTGGCACTTTCCATGTCGGACCAATTGCTTGGCGTTTTCCATTTCAGAGCTGAGCTCTCCGAGACGGAGAGATGGTGACCATTGCGTGAGGTGGCTAGAGAAGCCCGGAGCCCCACGGTTGCTGGGCCTGGGAAAGCGCTTCCAAGGAGAGGCGCTGCCTAGCAACAGCTTTCAGTGCTGGCACTTTCCCTGTCGGACCAATTGTTGGACATTTTCCATTTCAGAGCTGAGCTCTCCGAGTCAGAGAGATGGTGACCATTGCGTGAGGTGGCTAGGGAAGCCCGGAGCTCCACGGTTGCTGGGCCTCGGAAAGCGCTTCCAAGGAAAGGTGCTGGCTAGCAACAGCTTTCAGTGCTGGCACTTTCCCTGTCGGACCAATTGCTTGGCGTTTTCCATTTCAGAGGTGAGCTCTCCGAGTCAGAGAGAAGGTGACCATTCCGGGAGGTGGCTAGAGAAGCCCGGAGCCCCACGGTTGCTGGGCCTGGCAAAGCACTTCCAAGGAGAGGTGCTGGCTAGCAACAGCTTTCAGTGCTGGCACTTTCCATGTCGGACCAATTGCTGGACGATTTCCATTTCAGAGCTGAGCTCTCTGAGTCAGAGAGATGGTGACCATTCCGGGAGGTGGCTAGAGAAGCCCGGAGCCCCACGGTTGCTGGGCCTCGGAAAGCGCTTCCAAGGGGAGGCGCTGGCTAGCAACAGCTTTCAGTGCTGGCACTTTCCATGTCGCACCAATTCCTGGACGTTTTCCATTTCAGAGCTGAGCTCTCCGAGTCAGAGAGATGGTGACAATTGCGTGAGGTGGCTAGAGAAGCATGGAGCCCCACGGTTGCTGGGCCTGGCAAAGCGCTTCCAAGGAAAGGTGCTGGCTAGCAACAGCTTTCAGTGCTGGCGCTTTCAGTGCTGGCCCTTTCCATGTCGGACCAATTGCTGGACGTTTTCCATTTCAGAGCTGAGCTCTCCGAGTCAGAGAGATAGTGACCATTGCGTGAGGTGGCTAGAGAAGCATGGAGCCCCACGGTTGCTGGGCCTCGGAAAGCGCTTCCAAGGAAAGGTGCTGGCTAGCAACAGCT
This sequence comes from Sarcoramphus papa, assembly GCA_037962945.1. NCBI lineage: Eukaryota > Metazoa > Chordata > Aves > Accipitriformes > Cathartidae > Sarcoramphus > Sarcoramphus papa. Next base: position 99,398,173 of record CM075586.1, read on the forward strand.
TTCAGTGCTGGCACTTTCCCTGTCGGACCAATTGCTGGACGTTTTCCATCTCAGAGCTGAGCTCTCCGAGTCAGAGAGATGGTGACCATTCCGGGAGGTGGCTAGAGAAGCCCGGAGCCCCATGGTCGCAGGGGCTGGGAAAGCGCTTCCAAGGAGAGGCGCTGCCTAGCAACAGCTTTCAGTGCTGGCACTTTCCATGTCGGACCAATTGCTGGACGATTTCCATTTCAGAGGTGAGCTCTCTGAGTCAGAGAGATGGTGACCATTGTGTGAGGTGGCTAGAGAAGCCCGGAGCCCCACGGTTGCTGGGCCTCGGAAAGCGCTTCCAAGGAAAGGTGCTGGCTAGCAACAGCTTTCAGTGCTGGCACTTTCCCTGTCGGACCAATTGCTGGACGTTTTCCATTTCAGAGCTGAGCTCTCCGAGTCAGAGAGATGGTGACCATTGCGTGAGGTGGCTAGAGAAGCCCGGAGCCCCACGGTTGCTGGGCCTGGCAAAGCACTTCCAAGGAAAGGTGCTGGCTAGCAACAGCTTTCAGTGCTGGCACTTTCCCTGTCGGACCAATTGCTGGACGATTTCCATTTCAGAGCTGAGCTCTCCGAGTCAGAGAGATGGTGACCATTGTGTGAGGTGGCTAGAGAAGCATGGAGCCACACAGTTGCTGGGCCTCGGAAAGCGCTTCCAAGGAGAGGCGCTGGCTAGCAACAGCTTTCAGTGCTGGCACTTTCCTTGTGGGACCAATTGCTGGACGTTTCCAATTTCAGAGCTGAGCTCTCCGAGACGGAGAGAAGGTGACCATTGCGTGAGGTGGCTAGAGAAGCATGGAGCCCCACGGTTGCTGGGCCTCGGAAAGCGCTCCCAAGGAGAGGTGCTGGCTAGCAACAGCTTTCAGTGCTGGCACTTTCCATGTCGGACCAATTGCTGGACGTTTTCCATTTCAGAGCTGAGCTCTCCGAGACGCACAGATGGTGACCATTGCGTGAGGTGGCTAGAGAAGCCCAGAGCCCCACGGTTGCTGGGCCTCGGAAAGCGCTTCCAAGGAGAGGCGCTGCCTAGCAACAGCTTTCAGTGCTGGCACTTTCCATGTCGGACCAATTGTTGGACATTTTCCATTTCAGAGCTGAGCTCTCCGAGACGGAGAGATGGTGACCATTGTGTGAGGTGGCTAGGGAAGCCCGGAGCCCCACGGTTGCTGGGCCTCGGAAAGCGCTTCCAAGGAAAGGTGCTGGCTAGCAACAGCTTTCACTGCTGGCACTTTCCCTGTCGGACCAATTCCTGGACATTTTCCATTTCAGAGCTGAGCTCTCCGAGTCAGAGAGATGGTGACCATTCTGGGAGGTGGCTAGAGAAGCCCGGAGCCCCACGGTTGCTGGGTCTCGGAAAGCGCTTCCAAGGCAAGGTGCTGGTTAGCAACAGCTTTCAGTGCTGGCACTTTCCCTGTCGGACCAATTGCTTGGCGTTTTCCATTTCAGAGCTGAGCTCTCTGAGTCAGAGAGATGGTGACCATTGCGTGAGGTGGCTAGAGAAGCATGGAGCCCCACGGTTGCTGGGCCTGGGAAAGCGCTTCCAAGGAGAGGTGCTGGCTAGCAACAGCTTTCAGTGCTGGCACTTTTCATGTCGGACCAATTGCTGGACGTTTCCAATTTCAGAGCTGAGCTCTCCGAGACGGAGAGATGGTGACCATTGCGTGAGGTGGCTAGAGAAGCCCGGAGCCCCATGGTCGCTGGGCCTGGGAAAGCGCTTCCAAGGAAAGGTGCTGGCTAGCAACAGCTTTCACTGCTGGCACTTTCCCTGTCGGACCAATTGCTTGGCGTTTTCCATTTCAGAGCTGAGCTCTCTGAGTCAGCGAGATGGTGACCATTGCGTGAGGTGGCTAGAGAAGCCTGGAGCCCCACGGTTGCTGGGCCTCGGAAAGCGCTTCCAAGGAAAGGTGCTGGCTAGCAACAGCTTTCAGTGCTGGCACTTTCCCTGTCAGACCAACTGCTCGACGTTTTCGATTTCAGAGGTGAGCTCTCCGAGTCAGAGAGATGGTGACCATTGCGTGAGGTGGCTAGAGAAGCACGGAGCCACACGGTTGCTGGGCCTGGGAAAGTGCTTCCAAGGAAAGGTGCTGGCTAGCAACAGCTTTCAGTGCTGGCACTTTCCCTGTGGGACCAATTGCTGGACGTTTCCAATTTCAGAGCTGAGCTCTCCGAGTCAGAGAGATGGTGACCATTGTGTGAGGTAGCTAGAGAAGCCCGGAGCCCCACGGTTGCTGGGCCTCGGAAAGCGCTTCCAAGGAAAGGCAGTGGCTAGCAACAGCTTTCAGTGCTGGCACTTTCCTTGTGGGACCAATTGCTGGACATTTCCAATTTCAGAGCTGAGCTCTCCGAGACGGAGAGAAGGTGACCATTGCGTGAGGTGGCTAGAGAAGCATGGAGCCCCACGGTTGCTGGGCCTCGGAAAGCGCTTCCAAGGAAAGGTGCTGGCTAGCAACAGCTTTCAGTGCTGGCACTTTCCATGTCGGACCAATTGCTGGACGTTTTCCATTTCAGAGCTGAGCTCTCCGAGACGGAGAGATGGTGACCATTGCGTGAGGTGGCTAGAGAAGCCCGGAGCCCCACGGTTGCTGGGCCTGGGAAAGCGCTTCCAAGGAGAGGCGCTGCCTAGCAACAGCTTTCAGTGCTGGCACTTTCCCTGTCGGACCAATTGTTGGACATTTTCCATTTCAGAGCTGAGCTGTCCGAGATGGAGAGATGGTGACCATTGTGTGAGGTGGCTAGGGAAGCCCGGAGCCCCACGGTTGCTGGGCCTCGGAAAGCGCTTCCAAGGAAAGGTGCTGGCTAGCAACAGCTTTCAGTGCTGGCACTTTCCATGTCGGACCAGTTGCTTGGCGTTTTCCATTTCAGAGGTGAGCTCTCCGAGTCAGAGAGAAGGTGACCATTCCGGGAGGTGGCTAGAGAAGCCCGGAGCCCCACGGTTGCTGGGCCTGGCAAAGCACTTCCAAGGAGAGGTGCTGGCTAGCAACAGCTTTCAGTGCTGGCACTTTCCATGTCGGACCAATTGCTGGACGATTTCCATTTCAGAGCTGAGCTCTCCGAGTCAGAGAGATGGTGACCATTGCGTGAGGTGGCTAGAGAAGCCCGGAGCCCCACGGTTGCTGGGCCTGGGAAAGCGCTTCCAAGGGGAGGCGCTGGCTAGCAACAGCTTTCAGTGCTGACACTTTCCATGTCGCACCAATTCCTGGACGTTTTCCATTTCAGAGCTGAGCTCTCCGAGTCAGAGAGATGGTGACCATTGCGTGAGGTGGCTAGAGAAGCCCGGAGCCCCACGGTTGCTGGGCCTGGCAAAGCGCTTCCAAGGCAAGGTGCTGGCTAGCAACAGCTTTCATTGCTGGCGCTTTCAGTGCTGGCCCTTTCCATGTCGGACCAATTGCTGGACGTTTTCCATATCAGAGCTGAGCTCTCCGACTCAGAGAGATAGTGACCATTGCGTGAGGTGGCTAGAGAAGCATGGAGCCCCACGGTTGCTGGGCCTCCGAAAGCGCTTCCAAGGAGAGGCGCTGGCTAGCAACAGCTTTCAGTGCTGGCACTTTCCCTGTCGGACCAATTGCTGGACGTTTTCCATCTCAGAGCTGAGCTCTCCGAGTCAGAGAGATGGTGACCATTGCGTGAGGTGGCTAGAGAAGCCCGGAGCCCCACAGTTGCTGGGCCTGGCAAAGCGCTTCCAAGGAAAGGTGCTGGCTAGCAACAGCTTTCAGTGCTGGCACTTTCCTTGTGGGAGGAATTGCTGGACGTTTCCAATTTCAGAGCTGAGCTCTCCGAGTCAGAGATGGTGACCATTGTGTGAGGTAGCTAGAGAAGCCCGGAGCCCCACGGTTGCTGGGCCTCGGAAAGCGCTTCCAAGGAAAGGTGCTGGCTAGCAACAGCTTTCAGTCCTGGCACTTTCCTTGTGGCAGCAGTTGCTGGACGTTTCCAATTTCAGAGCTGAGCTCTCCGAGACGGAGAGAAGGTGACCATTGCGTGAGGTGGCTAGAGAAGCATGGAGCCCCACAGTTGCTGGGCCTCGGAAAGCGCTCCCAAGGAAAGGCGCTGCCTAGCAACAGCTTTCAGTGCTGGCACTTTCCATGTCGGACCAATTGCTTGGCGTTTTCCATTTCAGAGCTGAGCTCTCCGAGACGGAGAGATGGTGACCATTGCGTGAGGTGGCTAGAGAAGCCCAGAGCCCCACGGTTGCTGGGCCTGGGAAAGCGCTTCCAAGGAGAGGCGCTGGCTAGCAACAGCTTTCAGTGCTGGCACTTTCCCTGTCGGACCAATTGTTGGACATTTTCCATTTCAGAGGTGAGCTCTCCGAGACGGAGAGATGGTGACCATTGCGTGAGGTGGCTAGGGAAGCCCGGAGCTCCACGGTTGCTGGGCCTCGGAAAGCGCTTCCAAGGAAAGGTGCTGGCTAGCAACAGCTTTCAGTGCTGGCACTTTCCCTGTCGGACCAATTGCTTGGCGTTTTCCATTTCAGAGGTGAGCTCTCCGAGTCAGAGAGAAGGTGACCATTCCGGGAGGTGGCTAGAGAAGCCCGGAGCCCCACGGTTGCTGGGCCTGGCAAAGCACTTCCAAGGAGAGGTGCTGGCTAGCAACAGCTTTCAGTGCTGGCACTTTCCATGTCGGACCAATTGCTGGACGATTTCCATTTCAGAGCTGAGCTCTCTGAGTCAGAGAGATGGTGACCATTCCGGGAGGTGGCTAGAGAAGCCCGGAGCCCCACGGTTGCTGGGCCTCGGAAAGCGCTTCCAAGGGGAGGCGCTGGCTAGCAACAGCTTTCAGTGCTGGCACTTTCCATGTCGCACCAATTCCTGGACGTTTTCCATTTCAGAGCTGAGCTCTCCGAGTCAGAGAGATGGTGACAATTGCGTGAGGTGGCTAGAGAAGCATGGAGCCCCACGGTTGCTGGGCCTGGCAAAGCGCTTCCAAGGAAAGGTGCTGGCTAGCAACAGCTTTCAGTGCTGGCGCTTTCAGTGCTGGCCCTTTCCATGTCGGACCAATTGCTGGACGTTTTCCATTTCAGAGCTGAGCTCTCCGAGTCAGAGAGATAGTGACCATTGCGTGAGGTGGCTAGAGAAGCATGGAGCCCCACGGTTGCTGGGCCTGGGAAAGCGCTTCCAAGGAAAGGTGCTGGCTAGCAACAGCTTTCAGTGCTGGCACTTTCCCTGTCGGACCAATTGCTGGACGTTTTCCATCTCAGAGCTGAGCTCTCCGAGTCAGAGAGATGGTGACCATTGCGTGAGGTGGCTAGAGAAGCCCGGAGCCCCATGGTCGCAGGGGCTGGGAAAGCGCTTCCAAGGAGAGGCGCTGCCTAGCAACAGCTTTCAGTGCTGGCACTTTCCATGTCGGACCAATTGCTGGACGATTTCCATTTCAGAGGTGAGCTCTCTGAGTCAGAGAGATGGTGACCATTGTGTGAGGTGGCTAGAGAAGCCCGGAGCCCCACGGTTGCTGGGCCTCGGAAAGCGCTTCCAAGGAAAGGTGCTGGCTAGCAACAGCTTTCAGTGCTGGCACTTTCCCTGTCGGACCAATTGCTGGACGTTTTCCATTTCAGAGCTGAGCTCTCCGAGTCAGAGAGATGGTGACCATTGCGTGAGGTGGCTAGAGAAGCCCGGAGCCCCACGGTTGCTGGGCCTGGCAAAGCACTTCCAAGGAAAGGTGCTGGCTAGCAACAGCTTTCAGTGCTGGCACTTTCCCTGTCGGACCAATTGCTGGACGATTTCCATTTCAGAGCTGAGCTCTCCGAGTCAGAGAGATGGTGACCATTGTGTGAGGTGGCTAGAGAAGCATGGAGCCACACAGTTGCTGGGCCTCGGAAAGCGCTTCCAAGGAGAGGCGCTGGCTAGCAACAGCTTTCAGTGCTGGCACTTTCCCTGTCGGACCAATTGTTGGACATTTTCCATTTCAAAGGTGAGCTCTCCGAGTCAGAGAGAAGGTGACCATTGCGTGAGGTGGCTAGAGAAGCATGGAGCCCCATGGTCGCTGGGCCTCGGAAAGCGCTCCCAAGGAAAAGGTGCTGGCTAGCAACAGCTTTCAGTGCTGGCACTTTCCCTGTCGGACCAATTGCTGGACGTTTTCCATTTCAGAGCTGAGCTCTCCGAGACGGAGAGATAGTGACCATTGCGTGAGGTGGCTAGAGAAGCCCGGAGCCCCACGGTTGCTGGGCCTCGGAAAGCGCTTCCAAGGAAAGGTGCTGGCTAGCAACAGCTTTCAGTGCTGGCACTTTCCATGTCGGACCAATTGCTGGACGTTTTCCATTTCAGAGCTGAGCTCTCCGAGTCAGAGAGATGGTGACCATTGCGTGAGGTGGCTAGAGAAGCCCGGAGCCCCACGGTTGCTGGGCCTCGGAAAGTGCTTCCAAGGAAAGGCGCTGGCTAGCAACAGCTTTCACTGCTGGCACTTTCCCTGTCGGACCAATTGCTTGGCGTTTTCCATTTCAGAGCTGAGCTCTCCAAGTCAGAGAGATGGTGACCATTGCGTGAGGTGGCTAGAGAAGCCCCGAGCCCCACGGTTGCTGGGCCTGGCAAAGCGCTTCCAAGGAAAGGTGCTGGCTAGCAACAGCTTTCAGTGCTGGCACTTTCCCTGTCAGACCAACTGCTGGACGTTTTCGATTTCAGAGCTGAGCTCTCCGAGTCAGAGAGATGGTGACCATTGCGTGAGGTGGCTAGAGAAGCACGGAGCCCCACGGTTGCTGGGCCTCGGAAAGCGCTTCCAAGGAGAGGCGCTGCCTAGCAACAGCTTTCACTGCTGGCACCTTCCCTGTCGCACCAATTGCTGGACGTTTTCCATTTCATAGGTGAGCTCTCCAAGTCAGAGAGATGGTGACCATTGCGTGAGGTGGCTAGAGAAGCCCGGAGCCCCACGGTTGCTGGGCCTGGGAAAGTGCTTCCAAGGAGAGGTGCTGGCTAGCAACAGCTTTCAGTGCTGGCACTTTCCCTGTCGGACCAATTGCTGGACGTTTTCCATTTCAGAGGTGAGCTCTCCGAGTCAGAGAGATGGTGACCATTGTGTGAGGTGGCTAGAGAAGCATGGAGCCTCACGGTTGCTGGGCCTCGGAAAGCGCTTCCAAGGAAAGGTGCTGGCTAGCAACAGCTTTCAGTGCTGGCACTTTCCATGTCGGACCAATTGCTGGACGTTTTCCATCTCAGAGCTGAGCTCTCCGAGTCAGAGAGTTGGTGACCATTCTGGGAGGTGGCTAGAGAAGCACGGAGCCCCACGGTTGCTGGGCCTCGGAAAGCGCTTCCAAGGAAAGGTGCTGTCTAGCAACAGCTTTCAGTGCTGGCACTTTCCATGTCGGAGCAATTGCTGGACGTTTTCCATCTCAGAGCTGAGCTCTCCGAGTCAGAGAGATGGTGACCATTGCGTGAGGTGGCTAGAGAAGCATGGACCCCACGGTTGCTGGGCCTCGGAAAGCGCTTCCAAGGAGAGGTGCTGGCTAGCAACAGCTTTCAGTGCTGGCACTTTCCCTGTCGGACCAATTGCTGGATGTTTTCCATTTCAGAGGTGAGCTCTCCGAGTCAGAGAGATGGTGACCATTGTGTGAGGTAGCTAGAGAAGCCCGGAGCCCCACGGTTGCTGGGCCTCGGAAAGCGCTTCCAAGGAAAGGCGCTGGCTAGCAACAGCTTTCAGTGCTGGCACTTTCCTTGTGGGACCAATTGCTGGACGTTTCCAATTTCAGAGCTGAGCTCTCCGAGACGGAGAGAAGGTGACCATTGCGTGAGGTGGCTAGAGAAGCATGGAGCCCCACGGTTGCTGGGCCTCGGAAAGCGCTCCCAAGGAGAGGTGCTGGCTAGCAACAGCTTTCAGTGCTGGCACTTTCCCTGTCGGACCAATTGCTGGACGTTTTCCATTTCAGAGCTGAGCTCTCCGAGACGCACAGATGGTGACCATTGCGTGAGGTGGCTAGAGAAGCCCGGAGCCCCACGGTTGCTGGGCCTCGGAAAGCGCTTCCAAGGAGAGGCGCTGCCTAGCAACAGCTTTCAGTGCTGGCACTTTCCATGTCGGACCAATTGCTGGACGTTTTCCATTTCAGAGCTGAGCTCTCCGAGACGGAGAGATGGTGACCATTGTGTGAGGTGGCTAGGGAACCCCGGAGCCCCACGGTTGCTGGTCCTGGGAAAGCACTTCCAAGGAAAGGTGCTGGCTAGCAACAGCTTTCACTGCTGGCACTTTCCCTGTCGGACCAATTCCTGGACATTTTCCATTTCAGAGCTGAGCTCTCCGAGTCAGAGAGAAGGTGACCATTGCGTGAGGTGGCTAGAGAAGCCCGGAGCCCCACGGTTGCTGGACCTGGCAAAGCACTTCCAAGGAGAGGTGCTGGCTAGCAACAGCTTTCAGTGCTGGCACTTTCCATGTCGGACCAATTGCTGGACGATTTCCATTTCAGAGCTGAGCTCTCCGAGTCAGAGAGATGGTAACCATTGTGTGAGGTGGCTAGAGAAGCATGGAGCCCACGGTTGCTGGGCCTGGGAAAGCGCTTCCAAGGAAAGGTGCTGGCTAGCAACAGCTTTCAGTGCTGGCACTTTCCCTGTCGGACCAATTGCTGGACGATTTCCATCTCAGAGCTGAGCTCTCCGAGTCAGAGAGATGGTGACCATTGCGTGAGGTGGCTAGAGAAGCCCGGAGCCCCACAGTTGCTGGGCCTGGCAAAGCGCTTCCAAGGAAAGGTGCTGGCTAGCAACAGCTTTCAGTGCTGGCACTTTCCTTGTGGGAGGAATTGCTGGACGTTTCCAATTTCAGAGCTGAGCTCTCCGAGTCAGAGATGGTGACCATTGTGTGAGGTAGCTAGAGAAGCCCGGAGCCCCACGGTTGCTGGGCCTCGGAAAGCGCTTCCAAGGAAAGGTGCTGGCTAGCAACAGCTTTCAGTCCTGGCACTTTCCTTGTGGGACCAATTGCTGGACGTTTCCAATTTCAGAGCTGAGCTCTCCGAGACGGAGAGAAGGTGACCATTGCGTGAGGTGGCTAGAGAAGCATGGAGCCCCACAGTTGCTGGGCCTCGGAAAGCGCTCCCAAGGAAAGGCGCTGCCTAGCAACAGCTTTCAGTGCTGGCACTTTCCATGTCGGACCAATTGCTTGGCGTTTTCCATTTCAGAGCTGAGCTCTCCGAGACGGAGAGATGGTGACCATTGCGTGAGGTGGCTAGAGAAGCCCAGAGCCCCACGGTTGCTGGGCCTGGGAAAGCGCTTCCAAGGAGAGGCGCTGCCTAGCAACAGCTTTCAGTGCTGGCACTTTCCCTGTCGGACCAATTGTTGGACATTTTCCATTTCAGAGCTGAGCTCTCCGAGACGGAGAGATGGTGACCATTGCGTGAGGTGGCTAGGGAAGCCCGGAGCTCCACGGTTGCTGGGCCTCGGAAAGCGCTTCCAAGGAAAGGTGCTGGCTAGCAACAGCTTTCAGTGCTGGCACTTTCCCTGTCGGACCAATTGCTTGGCGTTTTCCATTTCAGAGCTGAGCTCTCCGAGTCAGAGAGAAGGTGACCATTCCGGGAGGTGGCTAGAGAAGCCCGGAGCCCCACGGTTGCTGGGCCTGGCAAAGCACTTCCAAGGAGAGGTGCTGCCTAGCAACAGCTTTCAGTGCTGGCACTTTCCATGTCGGACCAATTGCTGGACGATTTCCATTTCAGAGCTGAGCTCTCTGAGTCAGAGAGATGGTGACCATTCCGGGAGGTGGCTAGAGAAGCCCGGAGCCCCACGGTTGCTGGGCCTCGGAAAGCGCTTCCAAGGGGAGGCGCTGGCTAGCAACAGCTTTCAGTGCTGGCACTTTCCATGTCGCACCAATTCCTGGACGTTTTCCATTTCAGAGCTGAGCTCTCCGAGTCAGAGAGATGGTGACAATTGCGTGAGGTGGCTAGAGAAGCATGGAGCCCCACGGTTGCTGGGCCTCGGAAAGCGCTTCCAAGGAAAGGTGCTGGCTAGCAACAGCTTTCAGTGCTGGCGCTTTCAGTGCTGGCCCTTTCCATGTCGGACCAATTGCTGGACGTTTTCCATTTCAGAGCTGAGCTCTCCGACTCAGAGAGATAGTGACCATTGCCTGAGGTGGCTAGAGAAGCATGGAGCCCCACGGTTGCTGGGCCTCGGAAAGCGCTTCCAAGGAAAGGTGCTGGCTAGCAACAGCTTTCAGTGCTGGCACTTTCCCTGTCGGACCAATTGCTGGACGTTTTCCATCTCAGAGCTGAGCTCTCCGAGTCAGAGAGATGGTGACCATTCCGGGAGGTGGCTAGAGAAGCCCGGAGCCCCATGGTCGCAGGGGCTGGGAAAGCGCTTCCAAGGAGAGGCGCTGCCTAGCAACAGCTTTCAGTGCTGGCACTTTCCATGTCGGACCAATTGCTGGACGATTTCCATTTCAGAGGTGAGCTCTCTGAGTCAGAGAGATGGTGACCATTGTGTGAGGTGGCTAGAGAAGCCCGGAGCCCCACGGTTGCTGGGCCTCGGAAAGCGCTTCCAAGGAAAGGTGCTGGCTAGCAACAGCTTTCAGTGCTGGCACTTTCCCTGTCGGACCAATTGCTGGACGTTTTCCATTTCAGAGCTGAGCTCTCCGAGTCAGAGAGATGGTGACCATTGCGTGAGGTGGCTAGAGAAGCCCGGAGCCCCACGGTTGCTGGGCCTGGCAAAGCACTTCCAAGGAAAGGTGCTGGCTAGCAACAGCTTTCAGTGCTGGCACTTTCCCTGTCGGACCAATTGCTGGACGATTTCCATTTCAGAGCTGAGCTCTCCGAGTCAGAGAGATGGTGACCATTGTGTGAGGTGGCTAGAGAAGCATGGAGCCACACAGTTGCTGGGCCTCGGAAAGCGCTTCCAAGGAGAGGCGCTGGCTAGCAACAGCTTTCAGTGCTGGCACTTTCCCTGTCGGACCAATTGCTGGACGATTTCCATTTCAAAGGTGAGCTCTCCGAGTCAGAGAGAAGGTGACCATTGCGTGAGGTGGCTAGAGAAGCATGGAGCCCCATGGTCGCTGGGCCTCGGAAAGCGCTCCCAAGGAAAGGTGCTGGCTAGCAACAGCTTTCAGTGCTGGCACTTTCCCTGTCGGACCAATTGCTGGACGTTTTCCATTTCAGAGCTGAGCTCTCCGAGACGGAGAGATGGTGACCATTGCGTGAGGTGGCTAGAGAAGCCCGGAGCCCCACGGTTGCTGGGCCTCGGAAAGCGCTTCCAAGGAAAGGTGCTGGCTAGCAACAGCTTTCAGTGCTGGCACTTTCCATGTCGGACCAATTGCTGGACGTTTTCCATTTCAGAGCTGAGCTCTCCGAGTCAGAGAGATGGTGACCATTGCGTGAGGTGGCTAGAGAAGCCCGGAGCCCCACGGTTGCTGGGCCTCGGAAAGTGCTTCCAAGGAAAGGCGCTGGCTAGCAACAGCTTTCACTGCTGGCACTTTCCCTGTCGGACCAATTGCTTGGCGTTTTCCATTTCAGAGCTGAGCTCTCTGAGTCAGAGAGATGGTGACCATTGCGTGAGGTGGCTAGAGAAGCCCCGAGCCCCACGGTTGCTGGGCCTGGCAAAGCGCTTCCAAGGAAAGGTGCTGGCTAGCAACAGCTTTCAGTGCTGGCACTTTCCCTGTCAGACCAACTGCTGGACGTTTTCGATTTCAGAGCTGAGCTCTCCGAGTCAGAGAGATGGTGACCATTGCGTGAGGTGGCTAGAGAAGCACGGAGCCCCACGGTTGCTGGGCCTCGGAAAGCGCTTCCAAGGAGAGGCGCTGCCTAGCAACAGCTTTCACTGCTGGCACCTTCCCTGTCGCACCAATTGCTGGACGTTTTCCATTTCAGAGGTGAGCTCTCCAAGTCAGAGAGATGGTGACCATTGCGTGAGGTGGCTAGAGAAGCATGGAGCCCCACGGTTGCTGGGCCTGGGAAAGTGCTTCCAAGGAGAGGTGCTGGCTAGCAACAGCTTTCAGTGCTGGCACTTTCCCTGTCGGACCAATTGCTGGACGTTTTCCATTTCAGAGCTGAGCTCTCCGAGTGAGAGAGATGGTGACCATTGCGTGAGGTGGCTAGAGAAGCATGGAGCCTCACGGTTGCTGGGCCTCGGAAAGCGCTTCCAAGGAAAGGTGCTGTCTAGCAACAGCTTTCAGTGCTGGCACTTTCCATGTCGGAGCAATTGCTGGACGTTTTCCATCTCAGAGCTGAGCTCTCCGAGTCAGAGAGTTGGTGACCATTCTGGGAGGTGGCTAGAGAAGCACGGAGCCCCACGGTTGCTGGGCCTCGGAAAGCGCTTCCAAGGAAAGGTGCTGTCTAGCAACAGCTTTCAGTGCTGGCACTTTCCATGTCGGAGCAATTGCTGGACGTTTTCCATCTCAGAGCTGAGCTCTCCGAGTCAGAGAGATGGTGACCATTGCGTGAGGTGGCTAGAGAAGCATGGAGCCCCACGGTTGCTGGGCCTCGGAAAGCGCTTCCAAGGAGAGGTGCTGGCTAGCAACAGCTTTCAGTGCTGGCACTTTCCCTGTCGGACCAATTGCTGGATGTTTTCCATTTCAGAGGTGAGCTCTCCGAGTCAGAGAGATGGTGACCATTGTGTGAGGTAGCTAGAGAAGCCCGGAGCCCCACGGTTGCTGGGCCTCGGAAAGCGCTTCCAAGGAGAGGCGCTGCCTAGCAACAGCTTTCAGTGCTGGCACTTTCCTTGTGGGACCAATTGCTGGACGTTTCCAATTTCAGAGCTGAGCTCTCCGAGACGGAGAGAAGGTGACCATTGCGTGAGGTGGCTAGAGAAGCATGGAGCCCCACGGTTGCTGGGCCTCGGAAAGCGCTCCCAAGGAGAGGTGCTGGCTAGCAACAGCTTTCAGTGCTGGCACTTTCCATGTCGGACCAATTGCTGGACGTTTTCCATTTCAGAGCTGAGCTCTCCGAGACGCACAGATGGTGACCATTGCGTGAGGTGGCTAGAGAAGCCCGGAGCCCCACGGTTGCTGGGCCTCGGAAAGCGCTTCCAAGGAGAGGCGCTGCCTAGCAACAGCTTTCAGTGCTGGCACTTTCCATGTCGGAGCAATTGCTGGACGTTTTCCATTTCAGAGCTGAGCTCTCCGAGACGGAGAGATGGTGACCATTGTGTGAGGTGGCTAGGGAAGCCCGGAGCCCCACGGTTGCTGGGCCTCGGAAAGCGCTCCCAAGGAAAGGTGCTGGCTAGCAACAGCTTTCACTGCTGGCACTTTCCCTGTCGGACCAATTCCTGGACATTTTCCATTTCAGAGCTGAGCTCTCCGAGTCAGAGAGAAGGTGACCATTGCGTGAGGTGGCTAGAGAAGCCCGGAGCCCCACGGTTGCTGGACCTGGCAAAGCACTTCCAAGGAGAGGTGCTGGCTAGCAACAGCTTTCAGTGCTGGCACTTTCCATGTCGGACCAATTGCTGGACGATTTCCATTTCAGAGCTGAGCTCTCCGAGTCAGAGAGATGGTGACCATTGCGTGAGGTGGCTAGAGAAGCATGGAGCCCACGGTTGCTGGGCCTGGGAAAGCGCTTCCAAGGAAAGGTGCTGGCTAGCAACAGCTTTCAGTGCTGGCACTTTCCCTGTCGGACCAATTGCTGGACGATTTCCATCTCAGAGCTGAGCTCTCCGAGTCAGAGAGATGGTGACCATTGCGTGAGGTGGCTAGAGAAGCCCGGAGCCCCACAGTTGCTGGGCCTGGCAAAGCGCTTCCAAGGAAAGGTGCTGGCTAGCAACAGCTTTCAGTGCTGGCACTTTCCTTGTGGGAGGAATTGCTGGACGTTTCCAATTTCAGAGCTGAGCTCTCCGAGTCAGAGATGGTGACCATTGTGTGAGGTAGCTAGAGAAGCCCGGAGCCCCACGGTTGCTGGGCCTCGGAAAGCGCTTCCAAGGAAAGGTGCTGGCTAGCAACAGCTTTCAGTCCTGGCACTTTCCTTGTGGGACCAATTGCTGGACGTTTCCAATTTCAGAGCTGAGCTCTCCGAGACGGAGAGAAGGTGACCATTGCGTGAGGTGGCTAGAGAAGCATGGAGCCCCACAGTTGCTGGGCCTCGGAAAGCGCTCCCAAGGAAAGGCGCTGCCTAGCAACAGCTTTCAGTGCTGGCACTTTCCATGTCGGACCAATTGCTTGGCGTTTTCCATTTCAGAGCTGAGCTCTCCGAGACGGAGAGATGGTGACCATTGCGTGAGGTGGCTAGAGAAGCCCAGAGCCCCACGGTTGCTGGGCCTGGGAAAGCGCTTCCAAGGAGAGGCGCTGGCTAGCAACAGCTTTCAGTGCTGGCACTTTCCCTGTCGGACCAATTGTTGGACATTTTCCATTTCAGAGGTGAGCTCTCCGAGACGGAGAGATGGTGACCATTGCGTGAGGTGGCTAGGGAAGCCCGGAGCTCCACGGTTGCTGGGCCTCGGAAAGCGCTTCCAAGGAAAGGTGCTGGCTAGCAACAGCTTTCAGTGCTGGCACTTTCCCTGTCGGACCAATTGCTTGGCGTTTTCCATTTCAGAGGTGAGCTCTCCGAGTCAGAGAGAAGGTGACCATTCCGGGAGGTGGCTAGAGAAGCCCGGAGCCCCACGGTTGCTGGGCCTGGCAAAGCACTTCCAAGGAGAGGTGCTGGCTAGCAACAGCTTTCAGTGCTGGCACTTTCCATGTCGGACCAATTGCTGGACGATTTCCATTTCAGAGGTGAGCTCTCTGAGTCAGAGAGATGGTGACCATTCCGGGAGGTGGCTAGAGAAGCCCGGAGCCCCACGGTTGCTGGGCCTCGGAAAGCGCTTCCAAGGGGAGGCGCTGGCTAGCAACAGCTTTCAGTGCTGGCACTTTCCATGTCGCACCAATTGCTGGACGTTTTCCATTTCAGAGCTGAGCTCTCCGAGTCAGAGAGATGGTGACAATTGCGTGAGGTGGCTAGAGAAGCATGGAGCCCCACGGTTGCTGGGCCTGGCAAAGCGCTTCCAAGGAAAGGTGCTGGCTAGCAACAGCTTTCAGTGCTGGCGCTTTCAGTGCTGGCCCTTTCCATGTCGGACCAATTGCTGGACGTTTTCCATTTCAGAGCTGAGCTCTCCGACTCAGAGAGATAGTGACCATTGCGTGAGGTGGCTAGAGAAGCATGGAGCCCCACGGTTGCTGGGCCTCGGAAAGCGCTTCCAAGGAAAGGTGCTGGCTAGCAACAGCTTTCAGTGCTGGCACTTTCCCTGTCGGACCAATTGCTGGACGTTTTCCATCTCAGAGCTGAGCTCTCCGAGTCAGAGAGATGGTGACCATTCCGGGAGGTGGCTAGAGAAGCCCGGAGCCCCATGGTCGCAGGGGCTGGGAAAGCGCTTCCAAGGAGAGGCGCTGCCTAGCAACAGCTTTCAGTGCTGGCACTTTCCATGTCGGACCAATTGCTGGACGATTTCCATTTCAGAGGTGAGCTCTCTGAGTCAGAGAGATGGTGACCATTGTGTGAGGTGGCTAGAGAAGCCCGGAGCCCCACGGTTGCTGGGCCTCGGAAAGCGCTTCCAAGGAAAGGTGCTGGCTAGCAACAGCTTTCAGTGCTGGCACTTTCCCTGTCGGACCAATTGCTGGACGTTTTCCATTTCAGAGCTGAGCTCTCCGAGTCAGAGAGATGGTGACCATTGCGTGAGGTGGCTAGAGAAGCCCGGAGCCCCACGGTTGCTGGGCCTGGCAAAGCACTTCCAAGGAAAGGTGCTGGCTAGCAACAGCTTTCAGTGCTGGCACTTTCCCTGTCGGACCAATTGCTGGACGATTTCCATTTCAGAGCTGAGCTCTCCGAGTCAGAGAGATGGTGACCATTGTGTGAGGTGGCTAGAGAAGCATGGAGCCACACAGTTGCTGGGCCTCGGAAAGCGCTTCCAAGGAGAGGCGCTGGCTAGCAACAGCTTTCAGTGCTGGCACTTTCCCTGTCGGACCAATTGCTGGACGATTTCCATTTCAAAGGTGAGCTCTCCGAGTCAGAGAGAAGGTGACCATTGCGTGAGGTGGCTAGAGAAGCATGGAGCCCCATGGCCGCTGGGCCTCGGAAAGCGCTCCCAAGGAAAGGTGCTGGCTAGCAACAGCTTTCAGTGCTGGCACTTTCCCTGTCGGACCAATTGCTGGACGTTTTCCATTTCAGAGCTGAGCTCTCCGAGACGGAGAGATGGTGACCATTGCGTGAGGTGGCTAGAGAAGCCCGGAGCCCCACGGTTGCTGGGCCTCGGAAAGCGCTTCCAAGGAAAGGTGCTGGCTAGCAACAGCTTTCAGTGCTGGCACTTTCCATGTCGGACCAATTGCTGGACGTTTTCCATTTCAGAGCTGAGCTCTCCGAGTCAGAGAGATGGTGACCATTGCGTGAGGTGGCTAGAGAAGCCCGGAGCCCCACGGTTGCTGGGCCTCGGAAAGTGCTTCCAAGGAAAGGCGCTGGCTAGCAACAGCTTTCACTGCTGGCACTTTCCCTGTCGGACCAATTGCTTGGCGTTTTCCATTTCAGAGCTGAGCTCTCCAAGTCAGAGAGATGGTGACCATTGCGTGAGGTGGCTAGAGAAGCCCCGAGCCCCACGGTTGCTGGGCCTGGCAAAGCGCTTCCAAGGAAAGGTGCTGGCTAGCAACAGCTTTCAGTGCTGGCACTTTCCCTGTCAGACCAACTGCTGGACGTTTTCGATTTCAGAGCTGAGCTCTCCGAGTCAGAGAGATGGTGACCATTGCGTGAGGTGGCTAGAGAAGCACGGAGCCCCACGGTTGCTGGGCCTCGGAAAGCGCTTCCAAGGAGAGGCGCTGCCTAGCAACAGCTTTCACTGCTGGCACCTTCCCTGTCGCACCAATTGCTGGACGTTTTCCATTTCAGAGGTGAGCTCTCCAAGTCAGAGAGATGGTGACCATTGCGTGAGGTGGCTAGAGAAGCATGGAGCCCCACGGTTGCTGGGCCTGGGAAAGTGCTTCCAAGGAGAGGTGCTGGCTAGCAACAGCTTTCAGTGCTGGCACTTTCCCTGTCGGACCAATTGCTGGACGTTTTCCATTTCAGAGCTGAGCTCTCCGAGTGAGAGAGATGGTGACCATTGTGTGAGGTGGCTAGAGAAGCATGGAGCCTCACGGTTGCTGGGCCTCGGAAAGCGCTTCCAAGGAAAGGTGCTGTCTAGCAACAGCTTTCAGTGCTGGCACTTTCCATGTCGGAGCAATTGCTGGACGTTTTCCATCTCAGAGCTGAGCTCTCCGAGTCAGAGAGTTGGTGACCATTCTGGGAGGTGGCTAGAGAAGCACGGAGCCCCACGGTTGCTGGGCCTCGGAAAGCGCTTCCAAGGAAAGGTGCTGTCTAGCAACAGCTTTCAGTGCTGGCACTTTCCATGTCGGACCAATTGCTGGACGATTTCCATCTCAGAGCTGAGCTCTCCGAGTCAGAGAGATGGTGACCATTGCGTGAGGTGGCTAGAGAAGCATGGACCCCACGGTTGCTGGGCCTCGGAAAGCGCTTCCAAGGAGAGGTGCTGGCTAGCAACAGCTTTCAGTGCTGGCACTTTCCCTGTCGGACCAATTGCTGGATGTTTTCCATTTCAGAGGTGAGCTCTCCGAGTCAGAGAGATGGTGACCATTGTGTGAGGTAGCTAGAGAAGCCCGGAGCCCCACGGTTGCTGGGCCTCGGAAAGCGCTTCCAAGGAAAGGCGCTGGCTAGCAACAGCTTTCAGTGCTGGCACTTTCCTTGTGGGACCAATTGCTGGACGTTTCCAATTTCAGAGCTGAGCTCTCCGAGATGGAGAGAAGGTGACCATTGCGTGAGGTGGCTAGAGAAGCATGGAGCCCCACGGTTGCTGGGCCTCGGAAAGCGCTCCCAAGGAGAGGTGCTGGCTAGCAACAGCTTTCAGTGCTGGCACTTTCCATGTCGGACCAATTGCTGGACGTTTTCCATTTCAGAGCTGAGCTCTCCGAGACGCACAGATGGTGACCATTGCGTGAGGTGGCTAGAGAAGCCCGGAGCCCCACGGTTGCTGGGCCTCGGAAAGCGCTTCCAAGGAGAGGCGCTGCCTAGCAACAGCTTTCAGTGCTGGCACTTTCCATGTCGGACCAATTGTTGGACATTTTCCATTTCAGAGCTGAGCTCTCCGAGACGGAGAGATGGTGACCATTGTGTGAGGTGGCTAGGGAAGCCCGGAGCCCCACGGTTGCTGGGCCTCGGAAAGCGCTTCCAAGGAAAGGTGCTGGCTAGCAACAGCTTTCAGTGCTGGCACTTTCCTTGTGGGAGGAATTGCTGGACGTTTCCAATTTCAGAGCTGAGCTCTCCGAGTCAGAGATGGTGACCATTGTGTGAGGTAGCTAGAGAAGCCCGGAGCCCCACGGTTGCTGGGCCTCGGAAAGCGCTTCCAAGGAAAGGCGCTGGCTAGCAACAGCTTTCAGTGCTGGCACTTTCCTTGTGGGACCAATTGCTGGACGTTTCCAATTTCAGAGCTGAGCTCTCCGAGACGGAGAGAAGGTGACCATTGCGTGAGGTGGCTAGAGAAGCATGGAGCCCCACGGTTGCTGGGCCTCGGAAAGCGCTCCCAAGGAGAGGTGCTGGCTAGCAACAGCTTTCAGTGCTGGCACTTTCCATGTCGGACCAATTGCTGGACGTTTTCCATTTCAGAGCTGAGCTCTCCGAGACGCACAGATGGTGACCATTGCGTGAGGTGGCTAGAGAAGCCCGGAGCCCCACGGTTGCTGGGCCTCGGAAAGCGCTTCCAAGGAGAGGCGCTGCCTAGCAACAGCTTTCAGTGCTGGCACTTTCCATGTCGGACCAATTGTTGGACATTTTCCATTTCAGAGCTGAGCTCTCCGAGACGGAGAGATGGTGACCATTGTGTGAGGTGGCTAGGGAAGCCCGGAGCCCCACGGTTGCTGGGCCTCGGAAAGCGCTCCCAAGGAAAGGTGCTGGCTAGCAACAGCTTTCACTGCTGGCACTTTCCCTGTCGGACCAATTCCTGGACATTTTCCATTTCAGAGCTGAGCTCTCCGAGTCAGAGAGAAGGTGACCATTCCGGGAGGTGGCTAGAGAAGCCCGGAGCCCCACGGTTGCTGGACCTGGCAAAGCACTTCCAAGGAAAGGTGCTGGCTAGCAACAGCTTTCAGTGCTGGCACTTTCCATGTCGGACCAATTGCTGGACGTTTTCCATCTCAGAGCTGAGCTCTCCGAGTCAGAGAGATGGTGACCATTGTGTGAGGTGGCTAGAGAAGCATGGAGCCCACGGTTGCTGGGCCTGGGAAAGCGCTTCCAAGGAAAGGTGCTGGCTAGCAACAGCTTTCAGTGCTGGCACTTTCCCTGTCGGACCAATTGCTGGACGATTTCCATTTCAGAGCTGAGCTCTCCAAGATGGAGAGATGGTGACCATTGCGTGAGGTGGCTAGAGAAGCCCGGAGCCCCACGGTTGCTGGGCCTCGGAAAGCGCTTCCAAGGAGAGGCGCTGCCTAGCAACAGCTTTCAGTGCTGGCACTTTCCATGTCGGACCAATTGCTGGATGTTTTCCATTTCAGAGCTGAGCTCTCCGAGACGGAGAGATGGTGACCATTGCGTGAGGTGGCTAGAGAAGCCCGGAGCCCCACGGTTGCTGGGCCTGGCAAAGCGCTTCCAAGGAAAGGTGCTGGCTAGCAACAGCTTTCAGTGCTGGCACTTTCCCTGTCGGACCAACTGTTGGACGTTTTCCATTTCAGAGCTGAGCTCTCCGAGTCAGAGAGATGGTGACCATTGCGTGAGGTGGCTAGAGAAGCCCGGAGCCCCACGGTTGCTGGGCCTGGCAAAGCACTTCCAAGGAAAGGTGCTGGCTAGCAACAGCTTTCACTGCTGGCACTTCCCCTGTCGGACCAATTCCTGGACATTTTCCATTTCAGAGGTGAGCTCTCCGAGTCAGAGAGATGGTGACCATTGCGTGAGGTGGCTAGAGAAGCATGGAGCCCCACAGTTGCTGGGCCTCGGAAAGCGCTTCCAAGGAAAGGTGCTGGCTAGCAACAGCTTTCAGTGCTGGCACTTCCCCTGTCGGACCAATTGCTTGGCGTTTTCCATCTCAGAGCTGAGCTCTCCGAGTCAGAGAGATGGTGACCATTGCGTGAGGTGGCTAGAGAAGCATGGAGCCTCACGGTTGCTGGGCCTCGGAAAGCGCTTCCAAGGAAAGGTGCTGGCTAGCAACAGCTTTCAGTGCTGGCACTTTCCATGTCGGAGCAATTGCTGGACGTTTTCCATCTCAGAGCTGAGCTCTCCGAGTCAGAGAGATGGTGACCATTCTGGGAGGTGGCTAGAGAAGCCCGGAGCCCCACACTTGCTGGGCCTGGCAAAGCGCTTCCAAGGAAAGGTGCTGGCTAGCAACAGCTTTCAGTGCTGGCACTTTCCTTGTGGGAGGAATTGCTGGACGTTTCCAATTTCAGAGCTGAGCTCTCCGAGTCAGAGATGGTGACCATTGTGTGAGGTAGCTAGAGAAGCACGGAGCCTCACGGTTGCTGGGCCTCGGAAAGCGCTTCCAAGGAGAGGTGCTGGCTAGCAACAGCTTTCAGTGCTGGCACTTTCCCTGTCAGACCAATTGCTGGACATTTTCCATTTCAGAGGTGAGCTCTCTGAGTCAGAGAGATGGTGACCATTGCGTGAGGTGGCTAGAGAAGCCCGGAGCCCCACGGTTGCTGGGCCTGGGAAAGCGCTTCCAAGGAAAGGTGCTGGCTAGCAACAGCTTTCAGTGCTGGCACTTTCCTTGTGGGACCAATTGCTGGACGTTTCCAATTTCAGAGCTGAGCTCTCCGAGTCAGAGAGAAGGTGACCATTCCATTGGGTGGCTAGAGAAGCATGGAGCCCCACGGTTGCTGGGCCTCGGAAAGCGCTTCCAAGGAGAGGCGCTGCCTAGCAACAGCTTTCAGTGCTGGCACTTACCATGTGGGAGGAATTGCTGGACGTTTCCAATTTCAGAGCTGAGCTCTCCGAGTCAGAGAGAAGGAGACCATTGCGTGAGGTTGCTAGAGAAGCCCGGAGCCCCACGGTTGCTGGGCCTGGCAAAGCGCTTCCAAGTCAAGATGCTGGCTAGCAACAGCTTTCAGTGCTGGCACTTTCCATGTCGGACCAATTGCTCGATGTTTTCCATTTCAGAGCTGAGCTCTCCGAGTCAGAGAGATGGTGACCATTCTGGGAGGTGGCTAGAGAAGCCCGGAGCCCCACGGTTGCTGGGCCTGGCAAAGCGCTTCCAAGGCAAGGTGCTGGCAAGCAACAGCTTTCAGTGCTGGCACTTTCCATGTCGGACCAATTGCTGGACGTTTTCCATTTCAGAGCTGAGCTCTCCGAGACAGAGAGATAGTGACCATTCCATTGGGTGGCTAGAGAAGCCCGGAGCCCCACGGTTGCTGGGCCTCGGAAAGCACTTCTAAGGAAAGGTGCTGGCTAGCAACAGCTTTCAGTGCTGGCACTTTCCATGTCGCACCAATTGCTGGACGTTTTCCATTTCAGAGGTGAGCTCTCTGAGTCAGAGAGATGGTGACCATTGCGTGAGGTGGCTAGAGAAGCCTGGAGCCCCACAGTTGCTGGGCCTCGGAAAGCGCTTCCAAGGAAAGGTGCTGGCTAGCAACAGCTTTCAGTGCTGGCACTTTCCTTGTGGGAGGAATTGCTGGACGTTTCCAATTTCAGAGCTGAGCTCTCCGAGTCAGAGATAAGGTGACCATTCCATTGGGTGGCTAGGGAAGCCCGGAGCCCCACGGTTGCTGGGCCTGGGAAAGTGCTTCCAAGGAAAGGTGCTGGCTAGCAACAGCTTTCAGTGCTGGCACTTTCCATGTCGGACCAATTGCTGGACGTTTTCCATTTCAGAGGTGAGCTCTCTGAGTCAGAGAGATGGTGACCATTGCGTCAGGTGGCTAGAGAAGCCTGGAGCCCCATGGTCGCTGGGCCTGGGAAAGCACTTCTAAGGAAAGGTGCTGGCTAGCAACAGCTTTCAGTTCTGGCGCTTTCAGTGCTGGCCCTTTCCATGTCGCACCAATTGCTGGACGTTTCCAATTTCAGAGCTGAGCTCTCCGAGTCAGAGAGTTGGTGACCATTCTGGGAGGTGGCTAGAGAAGCACGGAGCCCCACGGTTGCTGGGCCTCGGAAAGCGCTTCCAAGTAGAGGCGCTGGCTAGCAACAGCTTTCAGTGCTGGCACTTTCCCTGTCGGACCAATTGCTGGACGTTTCCAATTTCAGAGCTGAGCTCTCCGAGTCAGAGAGATGGTGACCATTGCGTGAGGTGGCTAGAGAAGCATGGACCCCACGGTTGCTGGGCCTCGGAAAGTGCTTCCAAGGAGAGGTGCTGGCTAGCAACAGCTTTCAGTGCTGGCACTTTCCCTGTCGGACCAATTGCTGGATGTTTTCCATTTCAGAGGTGAGCTCTCCGAGTCAGAGAGATGGTGACCATTGCGTGAGGTGGCTAGAGAAGCCCGGAGCCCCACAGTTGCTGGGCCTGGCAAAGCACTTCCAAGGAAAGTTGCTGGCTAGCAACAGCTTTCAGTGCTGGCACTTTCCTTGTGGGAGGAATTGCTGGACGTTTCCAATTTCAGAGCTGAGCTCTCCGAGTCAGAGATGGTGACCATTGTGTGAGGTAGCTAGAGAAGCCCCGAGCCCCACGGTTGCTGGGCCTCGGAAAGCGCTTCCAAGGAAAGGTGCTGGCTAGCAACAGCTTTCAGTGCTGGCACTTTCCTTGTGGGACCAATTGCTGGACGTTTCCAATTTCAGAGCTGAGCTCTCCGAGACGGAGAGAAGGTGACCATTGCGTGAGGTGGCTAGAGAAGCCTGGAGCCCCACGGTTGCTGGGCCTCGGAAAGCGCTCCCAAGGAAAGGTGCTGGCTAGCAACAGCTTTCAGTGCTGGCACTTTCCATGTCGGACCAATTGCTGGACGTTTTCCATTTCAGAGCTGAGCTCTCCGAGACGGAGAGATGGTGACCATTGCCTGAGGTGGCTAGAGAAGCCCGGAGCCCCACGGTTGCTGGGCCTGGGAAAGCGCTTCCAAGGAGAGGCGCTGCCTAGCAACAGCTTTCAGTGCTGGCACTTTCCCTGTCGGACCAATTGTTGGACATTTTCCATTTCAGAGCTGAGCTCTCCGAGTCAGAGAGATGGTGACCATTGCGTGAGGTGGCTAGGGAAGCCCGGAGCCCCACGGTTGCTGGGCCTCGGAAAGCGCTTCCAAGGAAAGGTGCTGGCTAGCAACAGCTTTCAGTGCTGGCACTTTCCATGTCGGACCAATTGCTGGACGTTTTCCATTTCAGAGCTGAGCTCTCCGAGACGGAGAGATGGTGACCATTCTGGGAGGTGGCTAGAGAAGCCCGGAGCCCCACGGTTGCTGGACCTGGCAAAGCACTTCCAAGGAAAGGTGCTGGCTAGCAACAGCTTTCAGTGCTGGCACTTTCCATGTCGGACCAATTGCTGGACGATTTCCATTTCAGAGCTGAGCTCTCCGAGTCAGAGAGATGGTGACCATTGTGTGAGGTGGCTAGAGAAGCATGGAGCCCACGGTTGCTGGGCCTGGGAAAGCGCTTCCAAGGAAAGGTGCTGGCTAGCAACAGCTTTCAGTGCTGGCACTTTCCCTGTCGGACCAATTGCTGGACGATTTCCATTTCAGAGCTGAGCTCTCCAAGATGGAGAGATGGTGACCATTGTGTGAGGTGGCTAGAGAAGCCCGGAGCCCCACAGTTGCTGGGCCTCGGAAAGCGCTTCCAAGGAGAGGCGCTGCCTAGCAACAGCTTTCAGTGCTGGCACTTTCCATGTCGGAACAATTGCTGGATGTTTTC
Source organism: Sarcoramphus papa (assembly GCA_037962945.1). NCBI lineage: Eukaryota > Metazoa > Chordata > Aves > Accipitriformes > Cathartidae > Sarcoramphus > Sarcoramphus papa. Next base: position 99,421,817 of record CM075586.1, read on the forward strand.
CATTTCAGAGCTGAGCTCTCCGAGACGGAGAGATGGTGACCATTGCGTGAGGTGGCTAGAGAAGCCCGGAGCCCCACGGTTGCTGGGCCTGGCAAAGCGCTTCCAAGGAAAGGTGCTGGCTAGCAACAGCTTTCAGTGCTGGCACTTTCCCTGTCGGACCAACTGTTGGACGTTTTCCATTTCAGAGCTGAGCTCTCCGAGTCAGAGAGATGGTGACCATTGCGTGAGGTGGCTAGAGAAGCCCGGAGCCCCACGGTTGCTGGGCCTGGCAAAGCACTTCCAAGGAAAGGTGCTGGCTAGCAACAGCTTTCACTGCTGGCACTTCCCCTGTCGGACCAATTCCTGGACATTTTCCATTTCAGAGGTGAGCTCTCCGAGTCAGAGAGATGGAGACCATTGCGTGAGGTGGCTAGAGAAGCATGGAGCCCCACGGTTGCTGGGCCTCGGAAAGCGCTTCCAAGGAAAGGTGCTGGCTAGCAACAGCTTTCAGTGCTGGCACTTCCCCTGTCGGACCAATTGCTTGGCGTTTTCCATCTCAGAGCTGAGCTCTCCGAGTCAGAGAGATGGTGACCATTGCGTGAGGTGGCTAGAGAAGCATGGAGCCTCACGGTTGCTGGGCCTCGGAAAGCGCTTCCAAGGAAAGGTGCTGTCTAGCAACAGCTTTCAGTGCTGGCACTTTCCATGTCGGAGCAATTGCTGGACGTTTTCCATCTCAGAGCTGAGCTCTCCGAGTCAGAGAGATGGTGACCATTCTGGGAGGTGGCTAGAGAAGCCCGGAGCCCCACACTTGCTGGGCCTGGCAAAGCGCTTCCAAGGAAAGGTGCTGGCTAGCAACAGCTTTCAGTGCTGGCACTTTCCTTGTGGGAGGAATTGCTGGACGTTTCCAATTTCAGAGCTGAGCTCTCCGAGTCAGAGAGATGGTGACCATTGTGTGAGGTAGCTAGAGAAGCACGGAGCCTCACGGTTGCTGGGCCTCGGAAAGCGCTTCCAAGGAGAGGTGCTGGCTAGCAACAGCTTTCAGTGCTGGCACTTTCCCTGTCAGACCAATTGCTGGACATTTTCCATTTCAGAGCTGAGCTCTCTGAGTCAGAGAGATGGTGACCATTGCGTGAGGTGGCTAGAGAAGCCCGGAGCCCCACGGTTGCTGGGCCTGGGAAAGCGCTTCCAAGGAAAGGTGCTGGCTAGCAACAGCTTTCAGTGCTGGCACTTTCCTTGTGGGACCAATTGCTGGACGTTTCCAATTTCAGAGCTGAGCTCTCCGAGTCAGAGAGAAGGTGACCATTCCATTGGGTGGCTAGAGAAGCATGGAGCCCCACGGTTGCTGGGCCTCGGAAAGCGCTTCCAAGGAGAGGCGCTGCCTAGCAACAGCTTTCAGTGCTGGCACTTACCATGTGGGAGGAATTGCTGGACGTTTCCAATTTCAGAGCTGAGCTCTCCGAGTCAGAGGGAAGGAGACCATTGCGTGAGGTTGCTAGAGAAGCCCGGAGCCCCACGGTTGCTGGGCCTGGCAAAGCGCTTCCAAGTCAAGATGCTGGCTAGCAACAGCTTTCAGTGCTGGCACTTTCCATGTCGGACCAATTGCTCGATGTTTTCCATTTCAGAGCTGAGCTCTCCGAGTCAGAGAGATGGTGACCATTCTGGGAGGTGGCTAGAGAAGCCCGGAGCCCCACGGTTGCTGGGCCTGGCAAAGCGCTTCCAAGGCAAGGTGCTGGCAAGCAACAGCTTTCAGTGCTGGCACTTTCCATGTCGGACCAATTGCTGGACGTTTTCCATTTCAGAGGTGAGCTCTCCGAGTCAGAGAGATAGTGACCATTCCATTGGGTGGCTAGAGAAGCCCGGAGCCCCACGGTTGCTGGGCCTCGGAAAGCACTTCTAAGGAAAGGTGCTGGCTAGCAACAGCTTTCAGTGCTGGCACTTTCCATGTCGCACCAATTGCTGGACGTTTTCCATTTCAGAGGTGAGCTCTCTGAGTCAGAGAGATGGTGACCATTGCGTGAGGTGGCTAGAGAAGCCTGGAGCCCCACAGTTGCTGGGCCTCCGAAAGCGCTTCCAAGGAAAGGTGCTGGCTAGCAACAGCTTTCAGTGCTGGCACTTTCCTTGTGGGAGGAATTGCTGGACGTTTCCAATTTCAGAGCTGAGCTCTCCGAGTCAGAGATAAGGTGACCATTCCATTGGGTGGCTAGGGAAGCCCGGAGCCCCACGGTTGCTGGGCCTGGGAAAGTGCTTCCAAGGAAAGGTGCTGGCTAGCAACAGCTTTCAGTGCTGGCACTTTCCATGTCGGACCAATTGCTGGACGTTTTCCATTTCAGAGGTGAGCTCTCCGAGTCAGAGAGATGGTGACCATTGCGTGAGGTGGCTAGAGAAGCCTGGAGCCCCATGGTCGCTGGGCCTGGGAAAGCACTTCTAAGGAAAGGTGCTGGCTAGCAACAGCTTTCAGTTCTGGCGCTTTCAGTGCTGGCCCTTTCCATGTCGCACCAATTGCTGGACATTTTCCATCTCAGAGCTGAGCTCTCCGAGTCAGAGAGTTGGTGACCATTCTGGGAGGTGGCTAGAGAAGCACGGAGCCCCACGGTTGCTGGGCCTCGGAAAGCGCTTCCAAGTAGAGGCGCTGGCTAGCAACAGCTTTCAGTGCTGGCACTTTCCCTGTCGGACCAATTGCTGGACGTTTCCAATTTCAGAGCTGAGCTCTCCGAGTCAGAGAGATGGTGACCATTGCGTGAGGTGGCTAGAGAAGCATGGACCCCACGGTTGCTGGGCCTCGGAAAGTGCTTCCAAGGAGAGGTGCTGGCTAGCAACAGCTTTCAGTGCTGGCACTTTCCCTGTCGGACCAATTGCTGGATGTTTTCCATTTCAGAGGTGAGCTCTCCGAGTCAGAGAGATGGTGACCATTGCGTGAGGTGGCTAGAGAAGCCCGGAGCCCCACAGTTGCTGGGCCTGGCAAAGCACTTCCAAGGAAAGTTGCTGGCTAGCAACAGCTTTCAGTGCTGGCACTTTCCTTGTGGGAGGAATTGCTGGACGTTTCCAATTTCAGAGCTGAGCTCTCCGAGTCAGAGATGGTGACCATTGTGTGAGGTAGCTAGAGAAGCCCGGAGCCCCACGGTTGCTGGGCCTCGGAAAGCACTTCCAAGGAAAGGTGCTGGCTAGCAACAGCTTTCAGTGCTGGCACTTTCCTTGTGGGACCAATTGCTGGACGTTTCCAATTTCAGAGCTGAGCTCTCCGAGACGGAGAGAAGGTGACCATTGCGTGAGGTGGCTAGAGAAGCCTGGAGCCCCACGGTTGCTGGGCCTCGGAAAGCGCTACCAAGGAAAGGTGCTGGCTAGCAACAGCTTTCAGTGCTGGCACTTTCCATGTCGGACCAATTGCTGGACGTTTTCCATTTCAGAGCTGAGCTCTCCGAGACGGAGAGATGGTGACCATTGCCTGAGGTGGCTAGAGAAGCCCGGAGCCCCACGGTTGCTGGGCCTGGGAAAGCGCTTCCAAGGAGAGGCGCTGCCTAGCAACAGCTTTCAGTGCTGGCACTTTCCCTGTCGGACCAATTGTTGGACATTTTCCATTTCAGAGCTGAGCTCTCCGAGACGGAGAGATGGTGACCATTGTGTGAGGTGGCTAGGGAAGCCCGGAGCCCCACGGTTGCTGGGCCTGGGAAAGCGCTTCCAAGGAAAGGTGCTGGCTAGCAACAGCTTTCAGTGCTGGCACTTTCCCTGTCGGACCAATTGCTTGGCGTTTTCCATTTCAGAGCTGAGCTCTCCGAGTCAGAGAGAAGGTGACCATTGCGTGAGGTGGCTAGAGAAGCCCGGAGCCCCACGGTTGCTGGGCCTCGGAAAGCGCTCCCAAGGAAAGGTGCTGGCTAGCAACAGCTTTCAGTGCTGGCACTTTCCATGTCGGACCAATTGCTTGGCGTTTTCCATTTCAGAGGTGAGCTCTCCGAGTCAGAGAGAAGGTGACCATTGCGTGAGGTGGCTAGAGAAGCCCCGAGCCCCACGGTTGCTGGGCCTGGCAAAGCACTTCCAAGGAGAGGTGCTGGCTAGCAACAGCTTTCAGTGCTGGCACTTTCCATGTCGGACCAATTGCTGGACGATTTCCATTTCAGAGCTGAGCTCTCCGAGTCAGAGAGATGGTGACCATTCCATTGGGTGGCTAGAGAAGCCCGGAGCCCCACGGTTGCTGGGCCTCGGAAAGCGCTCCCAAGGAAAGGTGCTGGCTAGCAACAGCTTTCAGTGCTGGCACTTTCCATGTCGGACCAATTGCTGGACGTTTTCCATTTCAGAGCTGAGCTCTCCGAGACGGAGAGATGGTGACCATTGCGTGAGGTGGCTAGAGAAGCCCGGAGCCCCACGGTTGCTGGGCCTCGGAAAGCGCTTCCAAGGAGAGGCGCTGGCTAGCAACAGCTTTCAGTGCTGGCACTTTCCCTGTCGGACCAATTGTTGGACGTTTTCCATTTCAGAGGTGAGCTCTCCGAGTGAGAGAGATGGTGACCATTGCGTGAGGTGGCTAGAGAAGCATGGAGCCCCATGGTCGCTGGGCCTCGGAAAGCGCTCCCAAGGAAAGGTGCTGGCTAGCAACAGCTTTCAGTGCTGGCACTTTCCATGTCGGACCAATTGCTGGACGATTTCCATTTCAGAGCTGAGCTCTCCGAGACGGAGAGATGGTGACCATTGTGTGAGGTGGCTAGAGAAGCCCGGAGCCCCACGGTTGCTGGGCCTCGGAAAGCGCTTCCAAGGAAAGGTGCTGGCTAGCAACAGCTTTCAGTGCTGGCACTTTCCCTGTCGGACCAGTTGCTTGGCGTTTTCCATCTCAGAGCTGAGCTCTCCGAGTCAGAGAGATGGTGACCATTGCGTGAGGTGGCTAGGGAAGCCCGGAGCCCCACAGTTGCTGGGCCTCGGAAAGTGCTTCCAAGGAAAGGTGCTGGCTAGCAACAGCTTTCAGTGCTGGCACTTTCCATGTCGGACCAATTGCTGGACGTTTTCCATTTCAGAGCTGAGCTCTCCGAGTCAGAGAGATGGTGACCATTGCGTGAGGTGGCTAGAGAAGCCCGGAGCCCCACAGTTGCTGGGCCTGGCAAAGTGCATCCAAGGAAAGGTGCTGGCTAGCAACAGCTTTCAGTGCTGGCACTTTCCATGTCGGACCAATTGCTGGGCGTTTCCAATTTCAGAGGTGAGCTCTCCGAGTCAGAGAGATGGTGACCATTCTGGGAGGTGGCTAGAGAAGCCCGGAGCCCCACGGTTGCTGGGCCTCGGAAAGCGCTTCCAAGGAAAGGTGCTGGCTAGCAACAGCTTTCAGTGCTGGCACTTTCCATGTCGCACCAATTGCTGGACGTTTTCCATTTCAGAGGTGAGCTCTCTGAGTCAGAGAGATGGTGACCATTGCGTGAGGTGGCTAGAGAAGCCTGGAGCCCCACAGTTGCTGGGCCTCGGAAAGCGCTTCCAAGGAAAGGTGCTGGCTAGCAACAGCTTTCAGTGCTGGCACTTTCCTTGTGGGAGGAATTGCTGGACGTTTCCAATTTCAGAGCTGAGCTCTCCGAGTCAGAGAGATGGTGACCATTGCGTGAGGTGGCTAGAGAAGCCTGGAGCCCCATGGTCGCTGGGCCTGGGAAAGCACTTCTAAGGAAAGGTGCTGGCTAGCAACAGCTTTCAGTTCTGGCGCTTTCAGTGCTGGCCCTTTCCATGTCGCACCAATTGCTGGACATTTTCCATCTCAGAGCTGAGCTCTCCGAGTCAGAGAGTTGGTGACCATTCTGGGAGGTGGCTAGAGAAGCACGGAGCCCCACGGTTGCTGGGCCTCGGAAAGCGCTTCCAAGTAGAGGCGCTGGCTAGCAACAGCTTTCAGTGCTGGCACTTTCCCTGTCGGACCAATTGCTGGACGTTTCCAATTTCAGAGCTGAGCTCTCCGAGTCAGAGAGATGGTGACCATTGCGTGAGGTGGCTAGAGAAGCATGGACCCCACGGTTGCTGGGCCTCGGAAAGTGCTTCCAAGGAGAGGTGCTGGCTAGCAACAGCTTTCAGTGCTGGCACTTTCCCTGTCGGACCAATTGCTGGATGTTTTCCATTTCAGAGGTGAGCTCTCCGAGTCAGAGAGATGGTGACCATTGCGTGAGGTGGCTAGAGAAGCCCGGAGCCCCACAGTTGCTGGGCCTGGCAAAGCACTTCCAAGGAAAGTTGCTGGCTAGCAACAGCTTTCAGTGCTGGCACTTTCCTTGTGGGAGGAATTGCTGGACGTTTCCAATTTCAGAGCTGAGCTCTCCGAGTCAGAGATGGTGACCATTGTGTGAGGTAGCTAGAGAAGCCCGGAGCCCCACGGTTGCTGGGCCTCGGAAAGCACTTCCAAGGAAAGGTGCTGGCTAGCAACAGCTTTCAGTGCTGGCACTTTCCTTGTGGGACCAATTGCTGGACGTTTCCAATTTCAGAGCTGAGCTCTCCGAGACGGAGAGAAGGTGACCATTGCGTGAGGTGGCTAGAGAAGCCTGGAGCCCCACGGTTGCTGGGCCTCGGAAAGCGCTCCCAAGGAAAGGTGCTGGCTAGCAACAGCTTTCAGTGCTGGCACTTTCCATGTCGGACCAATTGCTGGACGTTTTCCATTTCAGAGCTGAGCTCTCCGAGACGGAGAGATGGTGACCATTGCCTGAGGTGGCTAGAGAAGCCCGGAGCCCCACGGTTGCTGGGCCTGGGAAAGCGCTTCCAAGGAGAGGCGCTGCCTAGCAACAGCTTTCAGTGCTGGCACTTTCCCTGTCGGACCAATTGCTGGACGTTTTCCATTTCAGAGCTGAGCTCTCCGAGACGGAGAGATGGTGACCATTGTGTGAGGTGGCTAGGGAAGCCCGGAGCCCCACGGTTGCTGGGCCTGGGAAAGCGCTTCCAAGGAAAGGTGCTGGCTAGCAACAGCTTTCAGTGCTGGCACTTTCCCTGTCGGACCAATTGCTTGGCGTTTTCCATTTCAGAGGTGAGCTCTCCGAGTCAGAGAGAAGGTGACCATTGCGTGAGGTGGCTAGAGAAGCCCGGAGCCCCACGGTTGCTGGGCCTCGGAAAGCGCTCCCAAGGAAAGGTGCTGGCTAGCAACAGCTTTCAGTGCTGGCACTTTCCATGTCGGACCAATTGCTTGGCGTTTTCCATTTCAGAGGTGAGCTCTCCGAGTCAGAGAGAAGGTGACCATTGCGTGAGGTGGCTAGAGAAGCCCCGAGCCCCACGGTTGCTGGGCCTGGCAAAGCACTTCCAAGGAGAGGTGCTGGCTAGCAACAGCTTTCAGTGCTGGCACTTTCCATGTCGGACCAATTGCTGGACGATTTCCATTTCAGAGCTGAGCTCTCCGAGTCAGAGAGATGGTGACCATTCCATTGGGTGGCTAGAGAAGCCCGGAGCCCCACGGTTGCTGGGCCTCGGAAAGCGCTCCCAAGGAAAGGTGCTGGCTAGCAACAGCTTTCAGTGCTGGCACTTTCCATGTCGGACCAATTGCTGGACGTTTTCCATTTCAGAGCTGAGCTCTCCGAGACGGAGAGATGGTGACCATTGCGTGAGGTGGCTAGAGAAGCCCGGAGCCCCACGGTTGCTGGGCCTCGGAAAGCGCTTCCAAGGAGAGGCGCTGGCTAGCAACAGCTTTCAGTGCTGGCACTTTCCCTGTCGGACCAATTGTTGGACGTTTTCCATTTCAGAGGTGAGCTCTCCGAGTGAGAGAGATGGTGACCATTGCGTGAGGTGGCTAGAGAAGCATGGAGCCCCATGGTCGCTGGGCCTCGGAAAGCGCTCCCAAGGAAAGGTGCTGGCTAGCAACAGCTTTCAGTGCTGGCACTTTCCCTGTCGGACCAATTGCTGGACGATTTCCATTTCAGAGCTGAGCTCTCCGAGACGGAGAGATGGTGACCATTGTGTGAGGTGGCTAGAGAAGCCCGGAGCCCCACGGTTGCTGGGCCTCGGAAAGCGCTTCCAAGGAAAGGTGCTGGCTAGCAACAGCTTTCAGTGCTGGCACTTTCCCTGTCGGACCAGTTGCTTGGCGTTTTCCATCTCAGAGCTGAGCTCTCCGAGTCAGAGAGATGGTGACCATTGCGTGAGGTGGCTAGGGAAGCCCGGAGCCCCACGGTTGCTGGGCCTCGGAAAGTGCTTCCAAGGAAAGGTGCTGGCTAGCAACAGCTTTCAGTGCTGGCACTTTCCATGTCGGACCAATTGCTGGACGTTTTCCATTTCAGAGCTGAGCTCTCCGAGTCAGAGAGATGGTGACCATTGCGTGAGGTGGCTAGAGAAGCCCGGAGCCCCACAGTTGCTGGGCCTGGCAAAGTGCATCCAAGGAAAGGTGCTGGCTAGCAACAGCTTTCAGTGCTGGCACTTTCCATGTCGGACCAATTGCTGGGCGTTTCCAATTTCAGAGGTGAGCTCTCCGAGTCAGAGAGATGGTGACCATTCTGGGAGGTGGCTAGAGAAGCCCGGAGCCCCACGGTTGCTGGGCCTCGGAAAGCGCTTCCAAGGAAAGGTGCTGGCTAGCAACAGCTTTCAGTGCTGGCACTTTCCCTGTCGGACCAATTGCTTGGCGTTTTCCATTTCAGAGCTGAGCTCTCCGAGTCAGAGAGATGGTGACCATTGCGTGAGGTGGCTAGAGAAGCATGGAGCCCCACGGTTGCTGGGCCTGGGAAAGCGCTTCCAAGGAGAGGTGCTGGCTAGCAACAGCTTTCAGTGCTGGCACTTTCCCTGTCGGACCAATTGCTGGACTTTTTCCATTTCAGAGCTGAGCTCTCCGAGACGGAGAGATGGTGACCATTGCGTGAGGTGGCTAGAGAAGCCCGGAGCCCCATGGTCGCTGGGCCTGGGAAAGCGCTTCCAAGGAGAGGTGCTGGCTAGCAACAGCTTTCACTGCTGGCACTTTCCATGTCGGACCAATTGCTTGGCGTTTTCCATTTCAGAGCTGAGCTCTCTGAGTCAGCGAGATGGTGACCATTGTGTGAGGTGGCTAGAGAAGCCCCGAGCCCCACGGTTGCTGGGCCTCGGAAAGCGCTTCCAAGGAAAGGTGCTGGCTAGCAACAGCTTTCAGTGCTGGCACTTTCCCTGTCAGACCAACTGCTGGACGTTTTCGATTTCAGAGCTGAGCTCTCCGAGTCAGAGAGATGGTGACCATTGCGTGAGGTGGCTAGAGAAGCACGGAGCCACACGGTTGCTGGGCCTCGGAAAGCGCTTCCAAGGAGAGGCGCTGCCTAGCAACAGCTTTCACTGCTGGCACCTTCCCTGTCGCACCAATTGCTGGACGTTTTCCATTTCAGAGCTGAGCTCTCCGAGTCAGAGAGATGGTGACCATTGCGTGAGGTGGCTAGAGAAGCCCGGAGCCCCACGGTTGCTGGGCCTGGCAAAGTGCTTCCAAGGAAAGGTGCTGGCTAGCAACAGCTTTCAGTGCTGGCACTTTCCCTGTGGGACCAATTGCTGGACGTTTTCCATTTCAGAGGTGAGCTCTCCGAGATGGAGAGATGGTGACCATTGCGTGAGGTGGCTAGAGAAGCCTGGAGCCCCATGGTCGCTGGGCCTGGGAAAGCACTTCTAAGGAAAGGTGCTGGCTAGCAACAGCTTTCAGTTCTGGCGCTTTCAGTGCTGGCACTTTCCATGTCGCACCAATTGCTGGACATTTTCCATTTCAGAGCTGAGCTCTCCGAGTCAGAGAGATGGTGACCATTGCGTGAGATGGCTAGAGAAGCATGGAGCCCCACGGTTGCTGGGCCTGGGAAAGTGCTTCCAAGGAGAGGTGCTGGCTAGCAACAGCTTTCAGTGCTGGCACTTTCCCTGTCGGACCAATTGCTTGGCGTTTTCCATTTCAGAGCTGAGCTCTCCGAGTCAGAGAGATGGTGACCATTCTGGGAGGTGGCTAGAGAAGCATGGAGCCTCACGGTTGCTGGGCCTCGGAAAGCGCTTCCAAGGAAAGGTGCTGGCTAGCAACAGCTTTCAGTGCTGGCACTTTCCCTGTCGGACCAATTGCTGGACGTTTTCCATTTGAGAGCTGAGCTCTCCGAGTCAGAGAGTTGGTGACCATTCTGGGAGGTGGCTAGAGAAGCCCGGAGCCCCACGGTTGCTGGGCCTGGGAAAACGCTTCCAAGTAGAGGCGCTGGCTAGCAACAGCTTTCAGTGCTGGCACTTTCCCTGTCGGACCAATTGCTGGACGTTTCCAATTTCAGAGCTGAGCTCTCTGAGTCAGAGAGATGGTGACCATTCCATTGGGTGGCTAGAGAAGCATGGACCCCACGGTTGCTGGGCCTCGGAAAGCGCTTCCAAGGAGAGGTGCTGGCTAGCAACATCTTTCAGTGCTGGCACTTTCCCTGTCGGACCAATTGCTGGATGTTTTCCACTTCAGAGGTGAGCTCTCCGAGTCAGAGAGATGGTGACCATTGCGTGAGGTGGCTAGAGAAGCCCGGAGCCCCACAGTTGCTGGGCCTGGCAAAGCGCTTCCAAGGAAAGGTGCTGGCTAGCAACAGCTTTCAGTGCTGGCACTTTCATTGTGGGAGGAATTGCTGGACATTTCCAATTTCAGAGCTGAGCTCTCCGAGTCAGAGATGGTGACCATTGTGTGAGGTGGCTAGAGAAGCCCGGAGCCCCACGGTTGCTGGGCCTCGGAAAGCGCTTCCAAGGAAAGGCGCTGGCTAGCAACAGCTTTCAGTGCTGGCACTTTCCTTGTGGGACCAATTGCTGGACGTTTTCAATTTCAGAGCTGAGCTCTCCGAGACGGAGAGAAGGTGACCATTGCGTGAGGTGGCTAGAGAAGCATGGAGCCCCACGGTTGCTGGGCCTCGGAAAGCGCTTCCAAGGAAAGGTGCTGGCTAGCAACAGCTTTCAGTGCTGGCACTTTCCATGTCGGACCAATTGCTGGACGTTTTCCATTTCAGAGCTGAGCTCTCCGAGACGGAGAGATGGTGACCATTGCGTGAGGTGGCTAGAGAAGCCCGGAGCCCCACGGTTGCTGGGCCTGGGAAAGCGCTTCCAAGGAGAGGCGCTGGCTAGCAACAGCTTTCAGTGCTGGCACTTTCCCTGTCGGACCAATTGTTGGACATTTTCCATTTCAGAGCTGAGCTGTCCGAGATGGAGAGATGGTGACCATTGCGTGAGGTGGCTAGAGAAGCCCGGAGCCCCACGGTTGCTGGGCCTCGGAAAGCGCTTCCAAGGAAAGGTGCTGGCTAGCAACAGCTTTCAGTGCTGGCACTTTCCATGTCGGACCAATTGCTTGGCGTTTTCCATTTCAGAGGTGAGCTCTCCGAGTCAGAGAGAAGGTGACCATTCCGGGAGGTGGCTAGAGAAGCCCGGAGCCCCACGGTTGCTGGGCCTCGGAAAGCGCTTCCAAGGAGAGGCGCTGCCTAGCAACAGCTTTCAGTGCTGGCACTTTCCCTGTCGGACCAATTGCTTGGCGTTTTCCATTTCAGAGGTGAGCTCTCCGAGTGAGAGAGATGGTGACCATTGCGTGAGGTGGCTAGAGAAGCATGGAGCCCCATGGTCGCTGGGCCTCGGAAAGCGCTCCCAAGGAAAGGTGCTGGCTAGCAACAGCTTTCAGTGCTGGCACTTTCCCTGTCGGACCAATTGCTGGACGTTTTCCATTTCAGAGCTGAGCTCTCCGAGACGGAGAGATGGTGACCATTGCGTGAGGTGGCTAGAGAAGCCCGGAGCCCCACGGTTGCTGGGCCTCGGAAAGCGCTTCCAAGGAAAGGTGCTGGCTAGCAACAGCTTTCAGTGCTGGCACTTTCCCTGTCGGACCAGTTGCTTGGCGTTTTCCATCTCAGAGCTGAGCTCTCCGAGTCAGAGAGATGGTGACCATTGCGTGAGGTGGCTAGGGAAGCCCGGAGCCCCACGGTTGCTGGGCCTCGGAAAGCGCTTCCAAGGAAAGGTGCTGGCTAGCAACAGCTTTCAGTGCTGGCACTTTCCATGTCGGACCAATTGCTGGACGTTTTCCATTTCAGAGCTGAGCTCTCCGAGTCAGAGAGATGGTGACCATTGCGTGAGGTGGCTAGAGAAGCCCGGAGCCACACGGTTGCTGGGCCTGGGAAAGTGCATCCAAGGAAAGGTGCTGGCTAGCAACAGCTTTCAGTGCTGGCACTTTCCATGTCGGACCAATTGCTGGGCGTTTCCAATTTCAGAGGTGAGCTCTCCGAGTCAGAGAGATGGTGACCATTCCGGGAGGTGGCTAGAGAAGCCCGGAGCCCCACGGTTGCTGGGCCTCGGAAAGCGCTTCCAAGGAAAGGTGCTGGCTAGCAACAGCTTTCAGTGCTGGCACTTTCCCTGTCGGACCAATTGCTTGGCGTTTTCCATTTCAGAGCTGAGCTCTCCGAGTCAGAGAGATGGTGACCATTGCGTGAGGTGGCTAGAGAAGCATGGAGCCCCACGGTTGCTGGGCCTGGGAAAGCGCTTCCAAGGAGAGGTGCTGGCTAGCAACAGCTTTCAGTGCTGGCACTTTCCCTGTCGGACCAATTCCTGGACGTTTCCAATTTCAGAGCTGAGCTCTCCGAGACGGAGAGATGGTGACCATTGCGTGAGGTGGCTAGAGAAGCCCGGAGCCCCATGGTCGCTGGGCCTGGGAAAGCGCTTCCAAGGAGAGGTGCTGGCTAGCAACAGCTTTCACTGCTGGCACTTTCCCTGTCGGACCAATTGCTGGACGTTTTCCATTTCAGAGCTGAGCTCTCTGAGTCAGCGAGATGGTGACCATTGCGTGAGGTGGCTAGAGAAGCCCCGAGCCCCACGGTTGCTGGGCCTCGGAAAGCGCTTCCAAGGAAAGGTGCTGGCTAGCAACAGCTTTCAGTGCTGGCACTTTCCCTGTCAGACCAACTGCTGGACGTTTTCGATTTCAGAGCTGAGCTCTCCGAGTCAGAGAGATGGTGACCATTGCGTGAGGTGGCTAGAGAAGCACGGAGCCACACGGTTGCTGGGCCTCGGAAAGTGCTTCCAAGGAGAGGCGCTGCCTAGCAACAGCTTTCACTGCTGGCACCTTCCCTGTCGCACCAATTGCTGGACGTTTTCCATTTCAGAGCTGAGCTCTCCGAGTCAGAGAGATGGTGACCATTCTGGGAGGTGGCTAGAGAAGCCCGGAGCCCCACGGTTGCTGGGCCTGGGAAAGTGCTTCCAAGGAAAGGTGCTGGCTAGCAACAGCTTTCAGTGCTGGCACTTTCCCTGTGGGACCAATTGCTGGACGTTTTCCATTTCAGAGCTGAGCTCTCCGAGATGGAGAGATGGTGACCATTGCGTGAGGTGGCTAGAGAAGCCTGGAGCCCCATGGTCGCTGGGCCTGGGAAAGCACTTCTAAGGAAAGGTGCTGGCTAGCAACAGCTTTCAGTTCTGGCGCTTTCAGTGCTGGCACTTTCCATGTCGCACCAATTGCTGGACATTTTCCATTTCAGAGCTGAGCTCTCCGAGTCAGAGAGATGGTGACCATTGCGTGAGGTGGCTAGAGAAGCATGGAGCCCCACGGTTGCTGGGCCTGGGAAAGTGCTTCCAAGGAGAGGTGCTGGCTAGCAACAGCTTTCAGTGCTGGCACTTTCCCTGTCGGACCAATTGCTTGGCGTTTTCCATCTCAGAGCTGAGCTCTCCGAGTCAGAGAGATGGTGACCATTGTGTGAGGTGGCTAGAGAAGCATGGAGCCTCACGGTTGCTGGGCCTCGGAAAGCGCTTCCAAGGAAAGGCGCTGGCTAGCAACAGCTTTCAGTGCTGGCACTTTCCCTGTCGGACCAATTGCTGGACGTTTTCCATTTGAGAGCTGAGCTCTCCGAGTCAGAGAGTTGGTGACCATTCTGGGAGGTGGCTAGAGAAGCACGGAGCCCCACGGTTGCTGGGCCTGGGAAAACGCTTCCAAGTAGAGGCGCTGGCTAGCAACAGCTTTCAGTGCTGGCACTTTCCCTGTCGGACCAATTGCTGGACGTTTCCAATTTCAGAGCTGAGCTCTCTGAGTCAGAGAGATGGTGACCATTGCGTGAGGTGGCTAGAGAAGCATGGACCCCACGGTTGCTGGGCCTCGGAAAGCGCTTCCAAGGAGAGGTGCTGGCTAGCAACATCTTTCAGTGCTGGCACTTTCCCTGTCGGACCAATTGCTGGACTTCTTCCATTTCAGAGCTGAGCTCTCCGAACTGGAGAGATGGTGACCATTGCGTGAGGTGGCTAGAGAAGCCCGGAGCCCCACGGTTGCTGGGCCTGGGAAAGCGCTTCCAAGGAAAGGCGCTGGCTAGCAACAGCTTTCAGTGCTGGCACTTTCATTGTGGGAGGAATTGCTGGACATTTCCAATTTCAGAGCTGAGCTCTCCGAGTCAGAGATGGTGACCATTGTGTGAGGTAGCTAGAGAAGCCCGGAGCCCCACGGTTGCTGGGCCTCGGAAAGCGCTTCCAAGGAAAGGCGCTGGCTAGCAACAGCTTTCAGTGCTGGCACTTTCCTTGTGGGACCAATTGCTGGACGTTTCCAATTTCAGAGCTGAGCTCTCCGAGACGGAGAGAAGGTGACCATTGCGTGAGGTGGCTAGAGAAGCATGGAGCCCCACGGTTGCTGGGCCTCGGAAAGCGCTCCCAAGGAAAGGTGCTGGCTAGCAACAGCTTTCAGTGCTGGCACTTTCCATGTCGGACCAATTGCTGGACGTTTTCCATTTCAGAGCTGAGCTCTCCGAGACGCACAGATGGTGACCATTGCGTGAGGTGGCTAGAGAAGCCCGGAGCCCCACGGTTGCTGGGCCTGGGAAAGCGCTTCCAAGGAGAGGCGCTGGCTAGCAACAGCTTTCAGTGCTGGCACTTTCCCTGTCGGACCAATTGTTGGACATTTTCCATTTCAGAGCTGAGCTGTCCGAGATGGAGAGATGGTGACCATTGCGTGAGGTGGCTAGGGAAGCCCGGAGCCCCACGGTTGCTGGGCCTCGGAAAGCGCTTCCAAGGAAAGGTGCTGGCTAGCAACAGCTTTCAGTGCTGGCACTTTCCCTGTCGGACCAATTGCTTGGCGTTTTCCATTTCAGAGGTGAGCTCTCCGAGTCAGAGAGAAGGTGACCATTCCGGGAGGTGGCTAGAGAAGCCCGGAGCCCCACGGTTGCTGGGCCTGGCAAAGCACTTCCAAGGAGAGGTGCTGGCTAGCAACAGCTTTCAGTGCTGGCACTTTCCATGTCGGACCAATTGCTGGACGATTTCCATTTCAGAGCTGAGCTCTCCGAGTCAGAGAGATGGTGACCATTGCGTGAGGTGGCTAGAGAAGCCCGGAGCCCCACGGTTGCTGGGCCTGGCAAAGCGCTTCCAAGGGGAGGCGCTGGATAGCAAAAGCTTTCAGTGCTGACACTTTCCCTGTCGCACCAATTCCTGGACGTTTTCCATTTCAGAGCTGAGCTCTCCGAGTCAGAGAGATGGTGACCATTGCGTGAGGTGGCTAGAGAAGCCCGGAGCCCCACGGTTGCTGGGCCTGGCAAAGCGCTTCCAAGGAAAGGTGCTGGCTAGCAACAGCTTTCATTGCTGGCGCTTTCAGTGCTGGCCCTTTCCATGTCGGACCAATTGCTGGACGTTTTCCATATCAGAGCTGAGCTCTCCGACTCAGAGAGATAGTGACCATTGCGTGAGGTGGCTAGAGAAGCATGGAGCCCCACGGTTGCTGGGCCTCCGAAAGCGCTTCCAAGGAGAGGCGCTGGCTAGCAACAGCTTTCAGTGCTGGCACTTTCCCTGTCGGACCAATTGCTGGACGTTTTCCATCTCAGAGCTGAGCTCTCCGAGTCAGAGAGATGGTGACCATTGCGTGAGGTGGCTAGAGAAGCCCGGAGCCCCACAGTTGCTGGGCCTGGCAAAGCGCTTCCAAGGAAAGGTGCTGGCTAGCAACAGCTTTCAGTGCTGGCACTTTCCTTGTGGGAGGAATTGCTGGACGTTTCCAATTTCAGAGCTGAGCTCTCCGAGTCAGAGATGGTGACCATTGCGTGAGGTAGCTAGAGAAGCCCGGAGCCCCACGGTTGCTGGGCCTGGCAAAGCGCTTCCAAGGAAAGGTGCTGGCTAGCAACAGCTTTCAGTGCTGGCACTTTCCCTGTCGGACCAATTGCTGGACGTTTTCCATTTCAGAGCTGAGCTCTCCGAGACGGAGAGATGGTGACCATTGCGTGAGGTGGCTAGAGAAGCATGGAGCCCCACGGTTGCTGGGCCTGGGAAAGCGCTTCCAAGGAGAGGCGCTGGCTAGCAACAGCTTTCAGTGCTGGCACTTTCCATGTCGGACCAATTGTTGGACATTTTCCATTTCAGAGCTGAGCTCTCCGAGACGGAGAGATGGTGACCATTGCGTGAGGTGGCTAGGGAAGCCCGGAGCCCCACGGTTGCTGGGCCTCGGAAAGCGCTTCCAAGGAAAGGTGCTGGCTAGCAACAGCTTTCAGTGCTGGCACTTTCCCTGTCGGACCAATTGCTTGGCGTTTTCCATTTCAGAGCTGAGCTCTCCGAGTCAGAGAGAAGGTGACCATTCCGGGAGGTGGCTAGAGAAGCCCGGAGCCCCACGGTTGCTGGGCCTGGCAAAGCACTTCCAAGGAGAGGTGCTGGCTAGCAACAGCTTTCAGTGCTGGCACTTTCCATGTCGGACCAATTGCTGGACGATTTCCATTTCAGAGCTGAGCTCTCTGAGTCAGAGAGATGGTGACCATTGCGTGAGGTGGCTAGAGAAGCCCGGAGCCCCACGGTTGCTGGGCCTGGGAAAGCGCTTCCAAGGGGAGGCGCTGGCTAGCAACAGCTTTCAGTGCTGGCACTTTCCATGTCGCACCAATTCCTGGACGTTTTCCATCTCAGAGCTGAGCTCTCCGAGTCAGAGAGATGGTGACAATTGCGTGAGGTGGCTAGAGAAGCATGGAGCCCCACGGTTGCTGGGCCTGGCAAAGCGCTTCCAAGGAAAGGTGCTGGCTAGCAACAGCTTTCATTGCTGGCGCTTTCAGTGCTGGCCCTTTCCATGTCGGACCAATTGCTGGACGTTTTCCATTTCAGAGCTGAGGTCTCCGAGTCAGAGAGATAGTGACCATTGCGTGAGGTGGCTAGAGAAGCATGGAGCCCCACGGTTGCTGGGCCTCGGAAAGCGCTTCCAAGGAAAGGTGCTGGCTAGCAACAGCTTTCAGTGCTGGCACTTTCCCTGTCGCACCAATTCCTGGACGTTTTCCATCTCAGAGCTGAGCTCTCCGAGTCAGAGAGATGGTGACCATTCCGGGAGGTGGCTAGAGAAGCCCGGAGCCCCATGGTCGCAGGGGCTGGGAAAGCGCTTCCAAGGAGAGGCGCTGCCTAGCAACAGCTTTCAGTGCTGGCACTTTCCATGTCGGACCAATTGCTGGACGATTTCCATTTCAGAGGTGAGCTCTCTGAGTCAGAGAGATGGTGACCATTGTGTGAGGTGGCTAGAGAAGCCCGGAGCCCCACGGTTGCTGGGCCTCGGAAAGCGCTCCCAAGGAAAGGTGCTGGCTAGCAACAGCTTTCAGTGCTGGCACTTTCCCTGTCGGACCAATTGCTGGACGTTTTCCATTTCAGAGCTGAGCTCTCCGAGTCAGCAAGATGGTGACCATTGCGTGAGGTGGCTAGAGAAGCCCGGAGCCCCACGGTTGCTGGGCCTGGCAAAGCACTTCCAAGGAAAGGTGCTGGCTAGCAACAGCTTTCAGTGCTGGCACTTTCCCTGTCGGACCAATTGCTGGACGATTTCCATTTCAGAGCTGAGCTCTCCGAGTCAGAGAGATGGTGACCATTGTGTGAGGTGGCTAGAGAAGCCCGGAGCCACACAGTTGCTGGGCCTCGGAAAGCGCTTCCAAGGAGAGGCGCTGGCTAGCAACAGCTTTCAGTGCTGGCACTTTCCCTGTCGGACCAATTGCTGGACGATTTCCATTTCAAAGGTGAGCTCTCCGAGTCAGAGAGATGGTGACCATTGCGTGAGGTGGCTAGAGAAGCATGGAGCCCCACGGTTGCTGGGCCTCGGAAAGCGCTCCCAAGGAAAGGTGCTGGCTAGCAACAGCTTTCAGTGCTGGCACTTTCCATGTCGGACCAATTGTTGGACGTTTTCCATTTCAGAGGTGAGCTCTCCGAGTCAGAGAGATGGTGACCATTGCGTGAGGTGGCTAGAGAAGCCCGGAGCCCCACGGTTGCTGGGCCTGGGAAAGTGCTTCCAAGGAGAGGTTCTGGCTAGCAACAGCTTTCACTGCTGGCACTTTCCCTGTCGGACCAATTCCTGGACATTTTCCATTTCAGAGCTGAGCTCTCCGAGTCAGAGAGATGGTGACCATTGCGTGAGGTGGCTAGAGAAGCATGGAGCCCCATGGTCGCTGGGCCTCGGAAAGTGCATCCAAGGAAAGGTGCTGGCTAGCAACAGCTTTCAGTGCTGGCACTTTCCATGTCGGACCAATTGCTGGACGTTTTCCATTTCAGAGCTGAGCTCTCCGAGTCAGAGAGATGGTGACCATTGCGTGAGGTGGCTAGAGAAGCCCGGAGCCCCACGGTTGCTGGGCCTCGGAAAGCGCTTCCAAGGAGAGGTGCTGGCTAGCAACAGCTTTCAGTGCTGGCACTTTCCATGTCGCACCAATTCCTGGACGTTTTCCATTTCAGAGCTGAGCTCTCCGAGTCAGAGAGATGGTGACCATTGCGTCAGGTGGCTAGAGAAGCCCGGAGCCCCACGGTTGCTGGGCCTGGCAAAGCGCTTCCAAGGAAAGGTGCTGGCTAGCAACAGCTTTCATTGCTGGCGCTTTCAGTGCTGGCCCTTTCCATGTCGGACCAATTGCTGGACGTTTTCCATATCAGAGCTGAGCTCTCCGACTCAGAGAGATAGTGACCATTGCGTGAGGTGGCTAGAGAAGCATGGAGCCCCACGGTTGCTGGGCCTCGGAAAGCGCTTCCAAGGAAAGGTGCTGGCTAGCAACAGCTTTCAGTGCTGGCACTTTCCCTGTCGGACCAATTGCTGGACGTTTTCCATCTCAGAGCTGAGCTCTCCGAGTCAGAGAGATGGTGACCATTCCATTGGGTGGCTAGAGAAGCCCGGAGCCCCATGGTCGCAGGGGCTGGGAAAGCGCTTCCAAGGAGAGGCGCTGGCTAGCAACAGCTTTCAGTGCTGGCACTTTCCATGTCGGACCAATTGCTGGACGATTTCCATTTCAGAGGTGAGCTCTCTGAGTCAGAGAGATGGTGACCATTGTGTGAGGTGGCTAGAGAAGCCCGGAGCCCCATGGTTGCTGGGCCTCGGAAAGCGCTTCCAAGGAAAGGTGCTGGCTAGCAACAGCTTTCAGTGCTGGCACTTTCCATGTCGGACCAATTGCTGGGCGATTTCCATTTCAGAGGTGAGCTCTCCGAGTCAGAGAGATGGTGACCATTCTGGGAGGTGGCTAGAGAAGCCCGGAGCCCCACGGTTGCTGGGCCTGGCAAAGCACTTCCAAGGAAAGGTGCTGGCTAGCAACAGCTTTCAGTGCTGGCACTTTCCCTGTCGGACCAATTGCTGGACGATTTCCATTTCAGAGCTGAGCTCTCCGAGTCAGAGAGATGGTGACCATTCTGTGAAGTGGCTAGAGAAGCCCGGAGCCACACAGTTGCTGGGCCTCGGAAAGCGCTTCCAAGGAGAGGCGCTGGCTAGCAACAGCTTTCAGTGCTGGCACTTTCCCTGTCGGACCAATTGCTGGACGATTTCCATTTCAGAGGTGAGCTCTCCGAGATGGAGAGATGGTGACCATTGCGTGAGGTGGCTAGAGAAGCCCAGAGCCCCACGGTTGCTGGGCCTCGGAAAGCGCTTCCAAGGAAAGGCGCTGGCTAGCAACAGCTATCAGTGCTGGCACTTTCCTTGTGGGACCAATTGCTGGACGTTTCCAATTTCAGAGCTGAGCTCTCCGAGACGGAGAGAAGGTGACCATTGCGTGAGGTGGCTAGAGAAGCATGGAGCCCCACGGTTGCTGGGCCTCGGAAAGCGCTCCCAAGGCAAGGTGCTGGCTAGCAACAGCTTTCAGTGCTGGCACTTTCCATGTCGGACCAATTGCTGGACGTTTTCCATTTCAGAGCTGAGCTCTCCGAGTCAGAGAGATGGTGACCATTCTGGGAGGTGGCTAGGGAAGCCCGGAGCCCCACGGTTGCTGGGCCTCGGAAAGCGCTTCCAAGGAGAGGCGCTGCCTAGCAACAGCTTTCACTGCTGGCACTTTCCCTGTCGGACCAATTGTTGGACGTTTTCCATTTCAGAGGTGAGCTCTCCGAGTCAGAGAGATGGTGACCATTGCGTGAGGTGGCTAGAGAAGCCCGGAGCCCCACGGTTGCTGGGCCTGGCAAAGCGCTTCCAAGTCAAGGTTCTGGCTAGCAACAGCTTTCACTGCTGGCACTTTCCATGTCGGACCAATTCCTGGACATTTTCCATTTCAGAGGTGAGCTCTCCGAGTCAGAGAGATGGTGACCATTGCGTGAGGTGGCTAGAGAAGCATGGAGCCCCATGGTCGCTGGGCCTCGGAAAGCGCTCCCAAGGAAAGGTGCTGGCTAGCAACAGCTTTCAGTGCTGGCACTTTCCCTGTCGGACCAATTGCTGGACGTTTTCCATTTCAGAGCTGAGCTCTCCGAGACGGAGAGATGGTGACCATTGCGTGAGGTGGCTAGAGAAGCCCGGAGCCCCACGGTTGCTGGGCCTGGGAAAGCGCTTCCAAGGAGAGGCGCTGGCTAGCAACAGCTTTCAGTGCTGGCACTTTCCCTGTCGGACCAATTGCTGGACGTTTTCCATTTCAGAGCTGAGCTCTCCGAGTCAGAGAGATGGTGACCATTGCGTGAGGTGGCTAGAGAAGCCCCGAGCCCCACGGTTGCTGGGCCTCGGAAAGTGCTTCCAAGGAAAGGCGCTGGCTAGCAACAGCTTTCACTGCTGGCACTTTCCATGTCGGACCAATTGCTTGGCGTTTTCCATTTCAGAGCTGAGCTCTCTGAGTCAGAGAGATGGTGACCATTGCGTGAGGTGGCTAGAGAAGCCCCGAGCCCCACGGTTGCTGGGCCTCGGAAAGCGCTTCCAAGGAAAGGTGCTGGCTAGCAACAGCTTTCAGTGCTGGCACTTTCCCTGTCAGACCAACTGCTGGACGTTTTCGATTTCAGAGCTGAGCTCTCCGAGTCAGAGAGATGGTGACCATTGCGTGAGGTGGCTAGAGAAGCACGGAGCCCCACGGTTGCTGGGCCTCGGAAAGCGCTTCCAAGGAGAGGCGCTGCCTAGCAACAGCTTTCACTGCTGGCACCTTCCCTGTCGCACCAATTGCTGGACGTTTTCCATTTCAGAGCTGAGCTCTCCGAGTCAGAGAGATGGTGACCATTGCGTGAGGTGGCTAGAGAAGCCCGGAGCCCCACGGTTGCTGGGCCTGGGAAAGTGCTTCCAAGGAAAGGTGCTGGCTAGCAACAGCTTTCAGTGCTGGCACTTTCCATGTCGGACCAATTGCTGGACGTTTTCCATTTCAGAGCTGAGCTCTCCGAGACGGAGAGATGGTGACCATTGCGTGAGGTGGCTAGAGAAGCCTGGAGCCCCATGGTCGCTGGGCCTGGGAAAGCACTTCTAAGGAAAGGTGCTGGCTAGCAACAGCTTTCAGTGCTGGCGCATTCAGTGCTGGCCCTTTCCATGTCGCACCAATTGCTGGACATTTTCCATTTCAGAGGTGAGCTCTCCGAGTCAGAGAGATGGTGACCATTGCGTGAGGTGGCTAGAGAAGCATGGAGCCCCACGGTTGCTGGGCCTGGGAAAGTGCTTCCAAGGAGAGGTGCTGGCTAGCAACAGCTTTCAGTGCTGGCACTTTCCCTGTCGGACCAATTGCTGGACGTTTTCCATTTCAGAGGTGAGCTCTCCGAGTCAGAGAGATGGTGACCATTCCGGGAGGTGGCTAGAGAAGCATGGAGCCTCACGGTTGCTGGGCCTCGGAAAGCGCTTCCAAGGAAAGGTGCTGGCTAGCAACAGCTTTCAGTGCTGGCACTTTCCATGTCGGAGCAATTGCTGGACGTTTTCCATCTCAGAGCTGAGCTCTCCGAGTCAGAGAGTTGGTGACCATTCTGGGAGGTGGCTAGAGAAGCACGGAGCCCCACGGTTGCTGGGCCTCGGAAAGCGCTTCCAAGGAAAGGTGCTGTCTAGCAACAGCTTTCAGTGCTGGCACTTTCCATGTCGGAGCAATTGCTGGACGTTTTCCATCTCAGAGCTGAGCTCTCCGAGTCAGAGAGATGGTGACCATTGCGTGAGGTGGCTAGAGAAGCATGGACCCCACGGTTGCTGGGCCTCGGAAAGCGCTTCCAAGGAGAGGTGCTGGCTAGCAACAGCTTTCAGTGCTGGCACTTTCCCTGTCGGACCAATTGCTGGATGTTTTCCATTTCAGAGGTGAGCTCTCCGAGTCAGAGAGATGGTGACCATTGTGTGAGGTGGCTAGAGAAGCCCGGAGCCCCACAGTTGCTGGGCCTGGCAAAGCACTTCCAAGGAAAGGTGCTGGCTAGCAACAGCTTTCAGTGCTGGCACTTTCCTTGTGGGAGGAATTGCTGGACGTTTCCAATTTCAGAGCTGAGCTCTCCGAGTCAGAGATGGTGACCATTGTGTGAGGTAGCTAGAGAAGCCCGGAGCCCCACGGTTGCTGGGCCTCGGAAAGCGCTTCCAAGGAGAGGCGCTGGCTAGCAACAGCTTTCAGTGCTGGCACTTTCCTTGTGGGACAAATTGCTGGACGTTTCCAATTTCAGAGCTGAGCTCTCCGAGACGGAGAGAAGGTGACCATTGCGTGAGGTGGCTAGAGAAGCATGGAGCCCCACGGTTGCTGGGCCTCGGAAAGCGCTCCCAAGGAGAGGTGCTGGCTAGCAACAGCTTTCAGTGCTGGCACTTTCCATGTCGGACCAATTGCTGGACGTTTTCCATTTCAGAGCTGAGCTCTCCGAGACGCACAGATGGTGACCATTGCGTGAGGTGGCTAGAGAAGCCCGGAGCCCCACGGTTGCTGGGCCTCGGAAAGCGCTTCCAAGGAGAGGCGCTGCCTAGCAACAGCTTTCAGTGCTGGCACTTTCCATGTCGGACCAATTGTTGGACATTTTCCATTTCAGAGCTGAGCTCTCCGAGACGGAGAGATGGTGACCATTGTGTGAGGTGGCTAGGGAAGCCCGGAGCCCCACGGTTGCTGGGCCTCGGAAAGCGCTTCCAAGGAAAGGTGCTGGCTAGCAACAGCTTTCACTGCTGGCACTTTCCCTGTCGGACCAATTGCTGGACATTTTCCATTTCAGAGCTGAGCTCTCCGAGTCAGAGAGAAGGTGACCATTCCGGGAGGTGGCTAGAGAAGCCCGGAGCCCCACGGTTGCTGGGCCTGGCAAAGCACTTCCAAGGAGAGGTGCTGGCTAGCAACAGCTTTCAGTGCTGGCACTTTCCATGTCGGACCAATTGCTGGACGATTTCCATTTCAGAGCTGAGCTCTCCGAGTCAGAGAGATGGTGACCATTCCATTGGGTGGCTAGAGAAGCCCGGAGCCCCATGGTCGCAGGGGCTGGGAAAGCGCTTCCAAGGAGAGGCGCTGGCTAGCAACAGCTTTCAGTGCTGGCACTTTCCATGTCGCACCAATTCCTGGACGTTTTCCATTTCAGAGCTGAGCTCTCCGAGTCAGAGAGATGGTGACCATTGTGTGAGGTGGCTAGAGAAGCATGGAGCCCACGGTTGCTGGGCCTGGGAAAGCGCTTCCAAGGAAAGGTGCTGGCTAGCAACAGCTTTCAGTGCTGGCACTTTCCCTGTCGGACCAATTGCTGGACGATTTCCATTTCAGAGCTGAGCTCTCCAAGATGGAGAGATGGTGACCATTGCGTGAGGTGGCTAGAGAAGCCCGGAGCCCCACGGTTGCTGGGCCTGGCAAAGCGCTTCCAAGGAAAGGTGCTGGCTAGCAACAGCTTTCAGTGCTGGCACTTTCCCTGTCGGACCAACTGTTGGACGTTTTCCATTTCAGAGCTGAGCTCTCCGAGTCAGAGAGATGGTGACCATTGCGTGAGGTGGCTAGAGAAGCCCGGAGCCCCACGGTTGCTGGGCCTGGCAAAGCACTTCCAAGGAAAGGTGCTGGCTAGCAACAGCTTTCACTGCTGGCACTTCCCCTGTCGGACCAATTCCTGGACATTTTCCATTTTAGAGGTGAGCTCTCCGAGTCAGAGAGATGGTGACCATTGCGTGAGGTGGCTAGAGAAGCATGGAGCCCCACGGTTGCTGGGCCTCGGAAAGCGCTTCCAAGGAAAGGTGCTGGCTAGCAACAGCTTTCAGTGCTGGCACTTCCCCTGTCGGACCAATTGCTTGGCGTTTTCCATTTCAGAGCTGAGCTCTCCGAGTCAGAGAGATGGTGACCATTGCGTGAGGTGGCTAGAGAAGCATGGAGCCCCACGGTTGCTGGGCCTCGGAAAGCGCTTCCAAGGAGAGGCGCTGCCTAGCAACAGCTTTCAGTGCTGGCACTTTCCATGTCGGAGCAATTGCTGGACGTTTTCCATCTCAGAGCTGAGCTCTCCGAGTCAGAGAGATGGTGACCATTCTGGGAGGTGGATAGAGAAGCCCGGAGCCCCACGGTTGCTGGGCCTGGCAAAGCGCTTCCAAGGAAAGGTGCTGGCTAGCAACAGCTTTCAGTGCTGGCACTTTCCCTGTCGGACCAATTGCTGGACGTTTTCCATTTCAGAGCTGAGCTCTCCGAGTCAGAGAGATGGTGACCATTGCGTGAGGTGGCTAGAGAAGCCCCGAGCCCCACGGTTGCTGGGCCTCGGAAAGTGCTTCCAAGGAAAGGCGCTGGCTAGCAACAGCTTTCACTGCTGGCACTTTCCATGTCGGACCAATTGCTTGGCGTTTTCCATTTCAGAGCTGAGCTCTCTGAGTCAGAGAGATGGTGACCATTGCGTGAGGTGGCTAGAGAAGCCCCGAGCCCCACGGTTGCTGGGCCTCGGAAAGCGCTTCCAAGGAAAGGTGCTGGCTAGCAACAGCTTTCAGTGCTGGCACTTTCCCTGTCAGACCAACTGCTGGACGTTTTCGATTTCAGAGCTGAGCTCTCCGAGTCAGAGAGATGGTGACCATTGCGTGAGGTGGCTAGAGAAGCACGGAGCCCCACGGTTGCTGGGCCTCGGAAAGCGCTTCCAAGGAGAGGCGCTGCCTAGCAACAGCTTTCACTGCTGGCACCTTCCCTGTCGCACCAATTGCTGGACGTTTTCCATTTCAGAGCTGAGCTCTCCGAGTCAGAGAGATGGTGACCATTGCGTGAGGTGGCTAGAGAAGCCCGGAGCCCCACGGTTGCTGGGCCTGGGAAAGTGCTTCCAAGGAAAGGTGCTGTCTAGCAACAGCTTTCAGTGCTGGCACTTTCCATGTCGGACCAATTGCTGGACGTTTTCCATTTCAGAGCTGAGCTCTCCGAGACGGAGAGATGGTGACCATTGCGTGAGGTGGCTAGAGAAGCCTGGAGCCCCATGGTCGCTGGGCCTGGGAAAGCACTTCTAAGGAAAGGTGCTGGCTAGCAACAGCTTTCAGTTCTGGCGCATTCAGTGCTGGCCCTTTCCATGTCGCACCAATTGCTGGACATTTTCCATTTCAGAGGTGAGCTCTCCGAGTCAGAGAGATGGTGACCATTGCGTGAGGTGGCTAGAGAAGCATGGAGCCCCACGGTTGCTGGGCCTGGGAAAGTGCTTCCAAGGAGAGGTGCTGGCTAGCAACAGCTTTCAGTGCTGGCACTTTCCCTGTCGGACCAATTGCTGGACGTTTTCCATTTCAGAGCTGAGCTCTCCGAGTCAGAGAGATGGTGACCATTGTGTGAGGTGGCTAGAGAAGCATGGAGCCTCACGGTTGCTGGGCCTCGGAAAGCGCTTCCAAGGAAAGGTGCTGTCTAGCAACAGCTTTCAGTGCTGGCACTTTCCATGTCGGAGCAATTGCTGGACGTTTTCCATCTCAGAGCTGAGCTCTCCGAGTCAGAGAGTTGGTGACCATTCTGGGAGGTGGCTAGAGAAGCACGGAGCCCCACGGTTGCTGGGCCTCGGAAAGCGCTTCCAAGGAAAGGTGCTGTCTAGCAACAGCTTTCAGTGCTGGCACTTTCCATGTCGGAGCAATTGCTGGACGTTTTCCATCTCAGAGCTGAGCTCTCCGAGTCAGAGAGATGGTGACCATTGCGTGAGGTGGCTAGAGAAGCATGGACCCCACGGTTGCTGGGCCTCGGAAAGCGCTTCCAAGGAGAGGTGCTGGCTAGCAACAGCTTTCAGTGCTGGCACTTTCCCTGTCGGACCAATTGCTGGATGTTTTCCATTTCAGAGGTGAGCTCTCCGAGTCAGAGAGATGGTGACCATTGCGTGAGGTGGCTAGAGAAGCCCGGAGCCCCACAGTTGCTGGGCCTGGCAAAGCACTTCCAAGGAAAGGTGCTGGCTAGCAACAGCTTTCAGTGCTGGCACTTTCCTTGTGGGAGGAATTGCTGGATGTTTCCAATTTCAGAGCTGAGCTCTCCGAGTCAGAGATGGTGACCATTGTGTGAGGTAGCTAGAGAAGCCCGGAGCCCCACGGTTGCTGGGCCTCGGAAAGCGCTTCCAAGGAAAGGCGCTGGCTAGCAACAGCTTTCAGTGCTGGCACTTTCCTTGTGGGACAAATTGCTGGACGTTTCCAATTTCAGAGCTGAGCTCTCCGAGACGGAGAGAAGGTGACCATTGCGTGAGGTGGCTAGAGAAGCATGGAGCCCCACGGTTGCTGGGCCTCGGAAAGCGCTCCCAAGGAGAGGTGCTGGCTAGCAACAGCTTTCAGTGCTGGCACTTTCCATGTCGGACCAATTGTTGGACGTTTTCCATTTCAGAGCTGAGCTCTCCGAGACGCACAGATGGTGACCATTGCGTGAGGTGGCTAGAGAAGCCCGGAGCCCCACGGTTGCTGGGCCTCGGAAAGCGCTTCCAAGGAGAGGCGCTGCCTAGCAACAGCTTTCAGTGCTGGCACTTTCCATGTCGGACCAATTGTTGGACATTTTCCATTTCAGAGCTGAGCTCTCCGAGACGGAGAGATGGTGACCATTGTGTGAGGTGGCTAGGGAAGCCCGGAGCCCCACGGTTGCTGGGCCTCGGAAAGCGCTTCCAAGGAAAGGTGCTGGCTAGCAACAGCTTTCACTGCTGGCACTTTCCCTGTCGGACCAATTGCTGGACATTTTCCATTTCAGAGCTGAGCTCTCCGAGTCAGAGAGAAGGTGACCATTCCGGGAGGTGGCTAGAGAAGCCCGGAGCCCCACGGTTGCTGGGCCTGGCAAAGCACTTCCAAGGAGAGGTGCTGGCTAGCAACAGCTTTCAGTGCTGGCACTTTCCATGTCGGACCAATTGCTGGACGATTTCCATTTCAGAGGTGAGCTCTCCGAGTCAGAGAGATGGTGACCATTCCATTGGGTGGCTAGAGAAGCCCGGAGCCCCATGGTCGCAGGGGCTGGGAAAGCGCTTCCAAGGAGAGGCGCTGGCTAGCAACAGCTTTCAGTGCTGGCACTTTCCATGTCGCACCAATTCCTGGACGTTTTCCATTTCAGAGCTGAGCTCTCCGAGTCAGAGAGATGGTGACCATTGTGTGAGGTGGCTAGAGAAGCATGGAGCCCACGGTTGCTGGGCCTGGGAAAGCGCTTCCAAGGAAAGGTGCTGGCTAGCAACAGCTTTCAGTGCTGGCACTTTCCCTGTCGGACCAATTGCTGGACGATTTCCATTTCAGAGCTGAGCTCTCCAAGATGGAGAGATGGTGACCATTGCGTGAGGTGGCTAGAGAAGCCCGGAGCCCCACGGTTGCTGGGCCTGGCAAAGCGCTTCCAAGGAAAGGTGCTGGCTAGCAACAGCTTTCAGTGCTGGCACTTTCCCTGTCGGACCAACTGTTGGACGTTTTCCATTTCAGAGCTGAGCTCTCCGAGTCAGAGAGATGGTGACCATTGCGTGAGGTGGCTAGAGAAGCCCGGAGCCCCACGGTTGCTGGGCCTGGCAAAGCACTTCCAAGGAAAGGTGCTGGCTAGCAACAGCTTTCACTGCTGGCACTTCCCCTGTCGGACCAATTCCTGGACATTTTCCATTGTAGAGGTGAGCTCTCCGAGTCAGAGAGATGGTGACCATTGCGTGAGGTGGCTAGAGAAGCATGGAGCCCCACGGTTGCTGGGCCTCGGAAAGCGCTTCCAAGGAAAGGTGCTGGCTAGCAACAGCTTTCAGTGCTGGCACTTCCCCTGTCGGACCAATTGCTTGGCGTTTTCCATTTCAGAGCTGAGCTCTCCGAGTCAGAGAGATGGTGACCATTGCGTGAGGTGGCTAGAGAAGCATGGAGCCTCACGGTTGCTGGGCCTCGGAAAGCGCTTCCAAGGAAAGGTGCTGGCTAGCAACAGCTTTCAGTGCTGGCACTTTCCATGTCGGAGCAATTGCTGGACGTTTTCCATCTCAGAGCTGAGCTCTCCGAGTCAGAGAGATGGTGACCATTCTGGGAGGTGGATAGAGAAGCATGGAGCCCCACGGTTGCTGGGCCTGGCAAAGCGCTTCCAAGGAAAGGTGCTGGCTAGCAACAGCTTTCAGTGCTGGCACTTTCCTTGTGGGAGGAATTGCTGGACGTTTCCAATTTCAGAGCTGAGCTCTCCGAGTCAGAGATGGTGACCATTGTGTGAGGTAGCTAGAGAAGCACGGAGCCTCACGGTTGCTGGGCCTCGGAAAGCGCTTCCAAGGAGAGGTGCTGGCTAGCAACAGCTTTCAGTGCTGGCACTTTCCCTGTCAGACCAATTGCTGGACATTTTCCATTTCAGAGCTGAGCTCTCTGAGTCAGAGAGATGGTGACCATTGCGTGAGGTGGCTAGAGAAGCCCGGAGCCCCACGGTTGCTGGGCCTCGGAAAGCGCTTCCAAGGAAAGGTGCTGGCTAGCAACAGCTTTCAGTGCTGGCACTTTCCTTGTGGGACCAATTGCTGGACGTTTCCAATTTCAGAGCTGAGCTCTCCGAGTCAGAGAGAAGGTGACCATTCCATTGGGTGGCTAGAGAAGCATGGAGCCCCACGGTTGCTGGGCCTCGGAAAGCGCTTCCAATGAGAGGCGCTGCCTAGCAACAGCTTTCAGTGCTGGCACTTACCATGTGGGAGGAATTGCTGGACGTTTCCAATTTCAGAGCTGAGCTCTCCGAGTCAGAGAGAAGGAGACCATTGCGTGAGGTTGCTAGAGAAGCCCGGAGCCCCACGGTTGCTGGGCCTGGCAAAGCGCTTCCAAGTCAAGATGCTGGCTAGCAACAGCTTTCAGTGCTGGCACTTTCCATGTCGGACCAATTGCTCGATGTTTTCCATTTCAGAGCTGAGCTCTGTGAGTCAGAGAGAAGGTGACCATTCCATTGGGTGGCTAGGGATGCCCGGAGCCCCACGGTTGCTGGGCCTGGCAAAGTGCTTCCAAGGAAAGGTGCTGGCTAGCAACAGCTTTCAGTGCTGGCACATTCCATGTCGGACCAATTGCTGGACGTTTTCCATTTCAGAGGTGAGCTCTCCGAGTCAGAGAGATGGTGACCATTGCGTGAGGTGGCTAGAGAAGCCCGGAGCCCCACGGTTGCTGGGCCTGGCAAAGCGCTTCCAAGGCAAGGTGCTGGCTAGCAACAGCTTTCAGTGCTGGCACTTTCCCTGTCGGACCAATTGCTGGACGTTTTCCATTTCAGAGGTGAGCTCTCCGAGTCAGAGAGATAGTGACCATTCCATTGGGTGGCTAGAGAAGCCCGGAGCCCCACGGTTGCTGGGCCTGGGAAAGCACTTCTAAGGAAAGGTGCTGGCTAGCAACAGCTTTCAGTGCTGGCACTTTCCCTGTCGGACCAATTGCTGGACGTTTTCCATTTCAGAGGTGAGCTCTCTGAGTCAGAGAGATGGTGACCATTGCGTGAGGTGGCTAGAGAAGCCTGGAGCCCCACGGTTGCTGGGCCTCGGAAAGCGCTTCCAAGGAAAGGTGCTGGCTAGCAACAGCTTTCAGTGCTGGCACTTTCCTTGTGGGAGGAATTGCTGGACGTTTCCAATTTCAGAGCTGAGCTCTCCGAGTCAGAGATAAGGTGACCATTCCATTGGGTGGCTAGGGAAGCCCGGAGCCCCACGGTTGCTGGGCCTGGGAAAGTGCTTCCAAGGAAAGGTGCTGGCTAGCAACAGCTTTCAGTGCTGGCACTTTCCATGTCGGACCAATTGCTGGACGATTTCCATTTCAGAGCTGAGCTCTCCGAGTCAGAGAGATGGTGACCATTGCGTGAGGTGGCTAGAGAAGCCTGGAGCCCCATGGTCGCTGGGCCTGGGAAAGCACTTCTAAGGAAAGGTGCTGGCTAGCAACAGCTTTCAGTTCTGGCGCTTTCAGTGCTGGCCCTTTCCATGTCGCACCAATTGCTGGACATTTTCCATTTCAGAGGTGAGCTCTCCGAGTCAGAGAGATGGTGACCATTGCGTGAGGTGGCTAGGGAAGCACGGAGCCCCACGGTTGCTGGGCCTGGGAAAGTGCTTCCAAGGAAAGGTGCTGGCTAGCAACAGCTTTCAGTGCTGGCACATTCCATGTCGGACCAATTGCTGGACGTTTTCCATTTCAGAGGTGAGCTCTCCGAGTCAGAGAGATGGTGACCATTGCGTCAGGTGGCTAGAGAAGCCCGGAGCCCCACGGTTGCTGGGCCTGGCAAAGCGCTTCCAAGGCAAGGTGCTGGCTAGCAACAGCTTTCAGTGCTGGCACTTTCCCTGTCGGACCAATTGCTGGACGTTTTCCATTTCAGAGGTGAGCTCTCCGAGTCAGAGAGATAGTGACCATTCCATTGGGTGGCTAGAGAAGCCCGGAGCCCCACGGTTGCTGGGCCTGGGAAAGCACTTCTAAGGAAAGGTGCTGGCTAGCAACAGCTTTCAGTGCTGGCACTTTCCCTGTCGGACCAATTGCTGGACGTTTTCCATTTCAGAGGTGAGCTCTCTGAGTCAGAGAGATGGTGACCATTGCGTGAGGTGGCTAGAGAAGCCTGGAGCCCCACGGTTGCTGGGCCTCGGAAAGCGCTTCCAAGGAAAGGTGCTGGCTAGCAACAGCTTTCAGTGCTGGCACTTTCCTTGTGGGAGGAATTGCTGGACGTTTCCAATTTCAGAGCTGAGCTCTCCGAGTCAGAGATAAGGTGACCATTCCATTGGGTGGCTAGGGAAGCCCGGAGCCCCACGGTTGCTGGGCCTGGGAAAGTGCTTCCAAGGAAAGGTGCTGGCTAGCAACAGCTTTCAGTGCTGGCACTTTCCCTGTCGGACCAATTGCTGGACGATTTCCATTTCAGAGGTGAGCTCTCCGAGTGAGAGAGATGGTGACCATTGCGTGAGGTGGCTAGAGAAGCCCGGAGCCACACGGTTGCTGGGCCTCGGAAAGCGCTTCCAAGGAGAGGCGCTGTCTAGCAACAGCTTTCAGTGCTGGCACTTTCCCTGTCGGACCAATTGCTGGACGATTTCCATTTCAGAGGTGAGCTCTCCGAGATGGAGAGATGGTGACCATTGCGTGAGGTGGCTAGAGAAGCCCAGACCCTCACGGTTGCTGGGCCTCGGAAAGCGCTTCCAAGGAAAGGCGCTGGCTAGCAACAGCTTTCAGTGCTGGCACTTTCCCTGTCGCACCAATTGCTGGACGATTTCCATTTCAGAGCTGAGCTCTCCGAGTCAGAGATAAGGTGACCATTGCGTGAGGTGGCTAGAGAAGCATGGAGCCCCACGGTTGCTGGGCCTCGGAAAGCGCTCCCAAGGAAAGGTGCTGGCTAGCAACAGCTTTCAGTGCTGGCACTTTCCATGTCGCACCAATTGCTGGACGTTTTCCATTTCAGAGCTGAACTCTCCGAGACGGAGAGATGGTGACCATTGCGTGAGGTGGCTAGAGAAGCCCGGAGCCCCACGGTTGCTGGGCCTGGGAAAGCGCTTCCAAGTCAAGGTTCTGGCTAGCAACAGCATTCAGTGCTGGCACTTTCCCTGTCGGACCAATTCCTGGACATTTTCCATTTCAGAGCTGAGCTCTCCGAGACGGAGAGATGGTGACCATTGCGTGAGGTGGCTAGAGAAGCCCGGAGCCCCACAGTTGCTGGGCCTCGGAAAGCGCTTCCAAGGAAAGGTGCTGGCTAGCAACAGCTTTCAGTGCTGGCACTTTCCCTGTCGGACCAGTTGCTTGGCGTTTTCCATTTCAGAGCTGAGCTCTCCGAGTCAGAGAGATAGTGACCATTCCATTGGGTGGCTAGAGAAGCCCGGAGCCCCACGGTTGCTGGGCCTCGGAAAGTGCTTCCAAGGAAAGGTGCTGGCTAGCAACAGCTTTCAGTGCTGGCACTTTCCATGTCGGACCAGTTGCTTGGCGTTTTCCATTTCAGAGCTGAGCTCTCCGAGTCAGAGAGATGGTGACCATTGCGTGAGGTGGCTAGGGAAGCACGGAGCCCCACGGTTGCTGGGCCTGGGAAAGTGCTTCCAAGGAAAGGTGCTGGCTAGCAACAGCTTTCAGTGCTGGCACTTTCCCTGTGGGACCAATTGCTGGACGTTTTCCATCTCAGAGCTGAGCTCTCCGAGTCAGAGAGATGGTGACCATTGCGTGAGGTGGCTAGAGAAGCCCGGAGCCACACGGTTGCTGGGCCTCCGAAAGCGCTTCCAAGGAAAGGTGCTGGCTAGCAACAGCTTTCAGTGCTGGCACTTTCCCTGTCGGACCAATTGCTGGACGTTTCCAATTTCAGAGCTGAGCTCTCCGAGTCAGAGAGATGGTGACCATTGCGTGAGGTGGCTAGAGAAGCATGGACCCCACGGTTGCTGGGCCTCGGAAAGCGCTTCCAAGGAAAGTTGCTGGCTAGCAACAGCTTTCAGTGCTGGCACTTTCCTTGTGGGAGGAATTGCTGGACGTTTCCAATTTCAGAGCTGAGCTCTCCGAGTCAGAGATGGTGACCATTGTGTGAGGTGGCTAGAGAAGCCCGGAGCCCCACGGTTGCTGGGCCTCGGAAAGCGCTTCCAAGGAAAGGTGCTGGCTAGCAACAGCTTTCAGTGCTGGCACTTTCCATGTCGGACGAATTGCTGGACGTTTTCCATTTCAGAGCTGAGCTCTCCGAGTCAGAGAGATGGTGACCATTGCGTGAGGTGGCTAGAGAAGCCCGGAGCCCCACGGTTGCTGGGCCTCGGAAAGCGCTTCCAAGGAGAGGCGCTGCCTAGCAACAGCTTTCAGTGCTGGCACTTTCCCTGTCGGACCAATTGCTGGACGTTTTCCATTTCAGAGCTGAGCTCTCCGAGACGGAGAGATGGTGACCATTGCGTGAGGTGGCTAGGGAAGCCCGGAGCCCCACGGTTGCTGGGCCTCAGAAAGCGCTTCCAAGGAAAGGTGCTGGCTAGCAACAGCTTTCAGTGCTGGCACTTTCCCTGTCGGACCAATTGCTTCGCGTTTTCCATTTCAGAGCTGAGCTCTCCGAGTCAAAGAGAAGGTGACCATTCCGGGAGGTGGCTAGAGAAGCCTGGAGCCCCACAGTTGCTGGGCCTCGGAAAGCGCTTCCAAGGAGAGGCGCTGGCTAGCAACAGCTTTCAGTGCTGGCACTTTCCATGTCGCACCAATTGCTGGACGTTTTCCATTTCAGAGCTGAGCTCTCCGAGTCAGAGAGATGGTGACCATTGTGTGAGGTGGCTAGAGAAGCATGGAGCCACACGGTTGCTGGGCCTGGGAAAGCGCTTCCAAGGAGAGGCGCTGGCTAGCAACAGCTTTCAGTGCTGGCACTTTCCATGTCGGACCAATTGCTGGACGTTTCCAATTTCAGAGCTGAGCTCTCCGAGACGGAGAGAAGGTGACCATTGCGTGAGGTGGCTAGAGAAGCATGGAGCCCCACGGTTGCTGGGCCTGGGAAAGCGCTCCCAAGGAAAGGTGCTGGCTAGCAACAGCTTTCAGTGCTGGCACTTTCCATGTCGGACCAATTGCTGGGCGTTTCCAATTTCAGAGCTGAGCTCTCCGACTCAGAGAGATGGTGACCATTGCGTGAGGTGGCTAGAGAAGCCTGGAGCCCCACGGTTGCTGGGCCTGGGAAAGTGCTTCCAAGGAGAGGCGCTGCCTAGCAACAGCTTTCAGTGCTGGCACTTTCCCTGTCGGACCAATTGCTTCGCGTTTTCCATTTCAGAGCTGAGCTCTCCGAGTCAGAGAGATGGTGACCATTGCGTGAGGTGGCTAGAGAAGCCCGGAGCCCCACGGTTGCTTGGCTTGGGAAAGCACTTCCAAGGAAAGGTGTTGGCTAGCAACAGCTTTCAGTGCTGGCACTTTCCCTGTCGGACCAATTCCTGGACATTTTCCATTTCAGAGGTGAGCTCTCCGAGTCAGAGAGATGGTGACCATTGCGTGAGGTGGCTAGAGAAGCATGGAGCCCCACGGTTGCTGGGCCTCGGAAAGCGCTTCCAAGGAAAGGTGCTGGCTAGCAACAGCTTTCAGTGCTGGCACTTTCCATGTCGGACCAATTGCTGGACGTTTTCCATTTCAGAGCTGAGCTCTCCGAGACGGAGAGATGGTGACCATTGCGTGAGGTGGCTAGCGAAGCATGGAACCCCACGGTTGCTGGGCCTGGCAAAGCGCTTCCAAGGAAAGGTGCTGGCTAGCAACAGCTTTCAGTGCTGGCACTTTCCCTGTCGGACCAATTGCTGGGCGTTTCCAATTTCAGAGCTGAGCTCTCCGAGTCAGAGAGGTGTTGACCATTCTGGGAGGTGGCTAGAGAAGCCCGGAGCCCCACGGTTGCTGGGCCTCGGAAAGCGCTTCCAAGGAGAGGCGCTGGCTAGCAACAGCTTTCAGTGCTGGCACTTTCCCTGTCGGACCAATTGCTTGGCGTTTTCCATTTCAGAGCTGAGCTCTCCGAGTCAGAGAGATGGTGACCATTGCGTGAGGTGGCTAGAGAAGCATGGAGCCTCACGGTTGCTGGGCCTGGGAAAGCGCTTCCAAGGAAAGGTACTGGCTAGCAACAGCTTTCAGTGCTGGCACTTTCCATGTCGGAGCAATTGCTGGACGTTTTCCATCTCAGAGCTGAGCTCTCCGAGTCAGAGAGATGGTGACCATTGCGTGAGGTGGCTAGAGAAGCCAGGAGCCCCACTGTTGCTGGGCCTGGGAAAACGCTTCCAAGTAGAGGCGCTGGCAAGCAACAGCTTTCAGTGCTGGCACTTTCCTTGTGGGACCAATTGCTGGACTTTTTCCATTTCAGAGCTGAACTCTCCGAGTCAGAGAGATGGTGACCATTGCGTCAGGTGGCTAGAGAAGCATGGAGCCCCACGGTTGCTGGGCCTGGCAAAGCGCTTCCAAGGAAAGGTGCTGGCTAGCAACAGCTTTCAGTGCTGGCGCTTTCAGTGCTGGCCCTTTCCCTGTCAGACCAATTGCTGGACGTTTTCCATTTCAGAGCTGAGCTCTCCGAGACAGAGAGATGGTGACCATTGCGTGAGGTGGCTAGAGAAGCCCGGAGCCCCACAGTTCCTGGGCCTGGGAAAGCGCTTCCAAGTCAAGATGCTGGCTAGCAACAGCTTTCAGTGCTGGCACTTTCCATGTCGGACCAATTGCTGGACGTTTTCCATTTCAGAGCTGAGCTCTCTGAGTCAGAGAGATGGTGACCATTGCGTGAGGTGGCTAGAGAAGCCTGGAGCCCCATGGTCGCTGGGCCTGGGAAAGCGCTTCCAAGGAGAGGTGCTGGCTAGCAACATCTTTCAGTGCTGGCACTTCCCCTGTCGGAGCAATTGCTTGGCGTTTTCCATTTCAGAGCTGAGCTCTCCGAGTCAGAGAGATGGTGACCATTGTGTGAGGTGGCTAGAGAAGCATGGAGCCTCACGGTTGCTGGGCCTGGGAAAGCGCTTCCAAGGAAAGGCGCTGGCTAGCAACAGCTTTCAGTGCTGGCACTTTCCATGTCGGAGCAATTGCTGGACGTTTTCCATCTCAGAGCTGAGCTCTCCGAGTCAGAGAGATGGTGACCATTGCGTGAGGTGGCTAGAGAAGCATGGAGCCCCACGGTTGCTGGGCCTGGGAAAACGCTTCCAAGTAGAGGCGCTGGCTAGCAACAGCTTTCAGTGCTGGCACTTTCCCTGTCGGACCAATTGCTGGACGTTTCCAATTTCAGAGCTGAGCTCTCCGAGTCAGAGAGATGGTGACCATTGCGTGAGGTGGCTAGAGAAGCATGGAGCCCCACGGTTGCTGGGCCTGGGAAAGCGCTTCCAAGGAGAGGTGCTGGCTAGCAACAGCTTTCAGTGCTGGCACTTTCCCTGTCGGACCAATTGCTGGATGTTTTCCATTTCAGAGGTGAGCTCTCTGAGTCAGAGAGATGGTGACCATTGCGTGAGGTGGCTAGAGAAGCATGGAGCCCCACAGTTGCTGGGCCTGGCAAAGCGCTTCCAAGTCAAGATGCTGGCTAGCAACAGCTTTCAGTCCTGGCACTTTCCATGTCGGACCAATTGCTGGATGTTTTCCATTTCAGAGCTGAGCTCTTTGAGTCAGAGAGAAGGTGACCATTCCATTTGGTGGCTAGGGATGCCCGGAGCCCCACGGTTGCTGGGCCTGGGAAAGCGCTTCCAAGGAAAGGTGCTGGCTAGCAACAGCTTTCAGTGCTGGCACTTACCATGTGGGAGGAATTGCTGGAGGTTTCCAATTTCAGAGCTGAGCTCTCCGAGTCAGAGAGAAGGTGACCATTGCGTGAGGTGGCTAGAGAAGCCCGGAGCCCCATGGTTGCTGGGCCTGGCAAAGCACTTCCAAGTCAAGATGCTGGCTAGCAACAGCTTTCAGTCCTGGCACTTTCCATGTCGGACCAATTGCTCGATGTTTTCCATTTCAGAGCTGAGCTCTTTGAGTCAGAGAGAAGGTGACCATTCCATTTGGTGGCTAGGGATGCCCGGAGCCCCACGGTTGCTGGGCCTGGCAAAGTGCTTCCAAGGAAAGGTGCTGGCTAGCAACAGCTTTCAGTGCTGGCACATTCCATGTCGGACCAATTGCTGGACGTTTTCCATTTCAGAGGTGAGCTCTCTGAGTCAGAGAGATGGTGACCATTGCGTCAGGTGGGTAGAGAAGCCCGGAGCCCCACGGTTGCTGGGCCTGGGAAAGCGCTTCCCAGGAAAGGTGCTGGCTAGCAACAGCTTTCAGTGCTGGCACTTTCTATGTCGGACCAATTCCTGGACGTTTTCCATTTCAGAGCTGAGCTCTCCGAGTCAGAGAGATGGTGACCATTGCGTGAGGTGGCTAGAGAAGCATGGAGCCCCACGGTTGCTGGGCCTCGGAAAGCGCTTCCAAGGAGAGGTGCTGGCTAGCAACAGCTTTCAGTGCTGGCACTTTCCATGTCGCACCAATTGCTGGACGTTTCCAATTTCAGAGCTGAGCTCTCCAAACTGGAGAGATGGTGACCATTGTGTGAGGTGGCTAGAGAAGCATGGAGCCCCATGGTCGCTGGGCCTGGGAAAGCGCTTCCAAGGAGAGGTGCTGGCTAGCAACAGCTTTCACTGCTGGCACTTTCCCTGTCGGACCAATTGCTTGGCGTTTTCCATTTCAGAGGTGAGCTCTCCGAGTCAGAGAGAAGGTGACCATTGCGTGAGGTGGCTAGAGAAGCCCCGAGCCCCACGGTTGCTGGGCCTCGGAAAGCGCTTCCAAGGAAAGGTGCTGGCTAGCAACAGCTTTCAGTGCTGGCACTTTCCCTGTCAGACCAATTGCTGGACGTTTTCGATTTCAGAGCTGAGCTCTCCGAGTCAGAGAGATGGTGACCATTGCGTGAGGTGGCTAGAGAAGCACGGAGCCCCACGGTTGCTGGGCCTCGGAAAGCACTTCCAAGGAGAGGCGCTGCCTAGCAACAGCTTTCAGTGCTGGCACCTTCCCTGTCGCACCAATTGCTGGACGTTTTCCATTTCAGAGGTGAGCTCTCCGAGTCAGAGAGATGGTGACCATTGCGTGAGGTGGCTAGAGAAGCCCGGAGCCCCACGGTTGCTGGGCCTGGCAAAGCGCTTCCAAGGAAAGGTGCTGGCTAGCAACAGCTTTCAGTGCTGGCACTTTCCCTGTCGGACCAATTGCTGGGCGTTTCCAATTTCAGAGCTGAGCTCTCCGAGTCAGAGAGGTGTTGACCATTCTGGGAGGTGGCTAGAGAAGCCCGGAGCCCCACGGTTGCTGGGCCTCGGAAAGCGCTTCCAAGGAGAGGCGCTGCCTAGCAACAGCTTTCAGTGCTGGCACTTCCCCTGTCGGACCAATTGCTTGGCGTTTTCCATTTCAGAGCTGAGCTCTCCGAGTCAGAGAGATGGTGACCATTGCGTGAGGTGGCTAGAGAAGCATGGAGCCTCACGGTTGCTGGGCCTGGGAAAGCGCTTCCAAGGAAAGGTACTGGCTAGCAACAGCTTTCAGTGCTGGCACTTTCCATGTCGGAGCAATTGCTGGACGTTTTCCATCTCAGAGCTGAGCTCTCCGAGTCAGAGAGATGGTGACCATTGCGTGAGGTGGCTAGAGAAGCCAGGAGCCCCACTGTTGCTGGGCCTGGGAAAACGCTTCCAAGTAGAGGCGCTGGCAAGCAACAGCTTTCAGTGCTGGCACTTTCCTTGTGGGACCAATTGCTGGACTTTTTCCATTTCAGAGCTGAACTCTCCGAGTCAGAGAGATGGTGACCATTGCGTCAGGTGGCTAGAGAAGCATGGAGCCCCACGGTTGCTGGGCCTGGGAAAGCGCTTCCAAGGAAAGGTGCTGGCTAGCAACAGCTTTCAGTGCTGGCGCTTTCAGTGCTGGCCCTTTCCCTGTCAGACCAATTGCTGGACGTTTTCCATTTCAGAGCTGAGCTCTCCGAGACAGAGAGATGGTGACCATTGCGTGAGGTGGCTAGAGAAGCCCGGAGCCCCACAGTTCCTGGGCCTGGGAAAGCGCTTCCAAGTCAAGATGCTGGCTAGCAACAGCTTTCAGTGCTGGCACTTTCCATGTCGGACCAATTGCTGGACGTTTTCCATTTCAGAGCTGAGCTCTCTGAGTCAGAGAGATGGTGACCATTGCGTGAGGTGGCTAGAGAAGCCTGGAGCCCCATGGTCGCTGGGCCTGGGAAAGCGCTTCCAAGGAGAGGTGCTGGCTAGCAACATCTTTCAGTGCTGGCACTTCCCCTGTCGGAGCAATTGCTTGGCGTTTTCCATTTCAGAGCTGAGCTCTCCGAGTCAGAGAGATGGTGACCATTGTGTGAGGTGGCTAGAGAAGCATGGAGCCTCACGGTTGCTGGGCCTGGGAAAGCGCTTCCAAGGAAAGGCGCTGGCTAGCAACAGCTTTCAGTGCTGGCACTTTCCATGTCGGAGCAATTGCTGGACGTTTTCCATCTCAGAGCTGAGCTCTCCGAGTCAGAGAGATGGTGACCATTGCGTGAGGTGGCTAGAGAAGCATGGAGCCCCACGGTTGCTGGGCCTGGGAAAACGCTTCCAAGTAGAGGCGCTGGCTAGCAACAGCTTTCAGTGCTGGCACTTTCCCTGTCGGACCAATTGCTGGACGTTTCCAATTTCAGAGCTGAGCTCTCCGAGTCAGAGAGATGGTGACCATTGCGTGAGGTGGCTAGAGAAGCATGGAGCCCCACGGTTGCTGGGCCTCGGAAAGCGCTTCCAAGGAGAGGTGCTGGCTAGCAACAGCTTTCAGTGCTGGCACTTTCCCTGTCGGACCAATTGCTGGATGTTTTCCATTTCAGAGGTGAGCTCTCTGAGTCAGAGAGATGGTGACCATTGCGTGAGGTGGCTAGAGAAGCATGGAGCCCCACAGTTGCTGGGCCTGGCAAAGCGCTTCCAAGTCAAGATGCTGGCTAGCAACAGCTTTCAGTGCTGGCACTTTCCATGTCGGACCAATTGCTCGATGTTTTCCATTTCAGAGCTGAGCTCTTTGAGTCAGAGAGAAGGTGACCATTCCATTTGGTGGCTAGGGATGCCCGGAGCCCCACGGTTGCTGGGCCTGGGAAAGCGCTTCCAAGGAAAGGTGCTGGCTAGCAACAGCTTTCAGTGCTGGCACTTACCATGTGGGAGGAATTGCTGGAGGTTTCCAATTTCAGAGCTGAGCTCTCCGAGTCAGAGAGAAGGTGACCATTGCGTGAGGTGGCTAGAGAAGCCCGGAGCCCCATGGTTGCTGGGCCTGGCAAAGCACTTCCAAGTCAAGATGCTGGCTAGCAACAGCTTTCAGTCCTGGCACTTTCCATGTCGGACCAATTGCTCGATGTTTTCCATTTCAGAGCTGAGCTCTTTGAGTCAGAGAGAAGGTGACCATTCCATTTGGTGGCTAGGGATGCCCGGAGCCCCACGGTTGCTGGGCCTGGCAAAGTGCTTCCAAGGAAAGGTGCTGGCTAGCAACAGCTTTCAGTGCTGGCACATTCCATGTCGGACCAATTGCTGGACGTTTTCCATTTCAGAGGTGAGCTCTCTGAGTCAGAGAGATGGTGACCATTGCGTCAGGTGGGTAGAGAAGCCCGGAGCCCCACGGTTGCTGGGCCTGGGAAAGCGCTTCCCAGGAAAGGTGCTGGCTAGCAACAGCTTTCAGTGCTGGCACTTTCCATGTCGCACCAATTCCTGGACGTTTTCCATTTCAGAGCTGAGCTCTCCGAGTCAGAGAGATGGTGACCATTGCGTGAGGTGGCTAGAGAAGCATGGAGCCCCACGGTTGCTGGGCCTCGGAAAGCGCTTCCAAGGAGAGGTGCTGGCTAGCAACAGCTTTCAGTGCTGGCACTTTCCATGTCGCACCAATTGCTGGACGTTTCCAATTTCAGAGCTGAGCTCTCCAAACTGGAGAGATGGTGACCATTGTGTGAGGTGGCTAGAGAAGCATGGAGCCCCATGGTCGCTGGGCCTGGGAAAGCGCTTCCAAGGAGAGGTGCTGGCTAGCAACAGCTTTCACTGCTGGCACTTTCCCTGTCGGACCAATTGCTTGGCGTTTTCCATTTCAGAGGTGAGCTCTCCGAGTCAGAGAGAAGGTGACCATTGCGTGAGGTGGCTAGAGAAGCCCCGAGCCCCACGGTTGCTGGGCCTCGGAAAGCGCTTCCAAGGAAAGGTGCTGGCTAGCAACAGCTTTCAGTGCTGGCACTTTCCCTGTCAGACCAATTGCTGGACGTTTTCGATTTCAGAGCTGAGCTCTCCGAGTCAGAGAGATGGTGACCATTGCGTGAGGTGGCTAGAGAAGCACGGAGCCCCACGGTTGCTGGGCCTCGGAAAGCACTTCCAAGGAGAGGCGCTGCCTAGCAACAGCTTTCAGTGCTGGCACCTTCCCTGTCGCACCAATTGCTGGACGTTTTCCATTTCAGAGGTGAGCTCTCCGAGTCAGAGAGATGGTGACCATTGCGTGAGGTGGCTAGAGAAGCCCGGAGCCCCACGGTTGCTGGGCCTGGGAAAGCGCTTCCAAGGAAAGGTGCTGGCTAGCAACAGCTTTCAGTGCTGGCACTTTCCATGTCGGACCAATTGCTGGACGTTTTCCATTTCAGAGCTGAGCTCTCCGAGACGGAGAGATCGTGACCATTGCGTGAGGTGGCTAGAGAAGCCTAGAGCCCCATGGTCGCTGGGCCTGGGAAAGCGCTTCCAAGGAGAGGTGCTGGCTAGCAACAGCTTTCAGTGCTGGCACTTCCCCTGTTGGACCAATTGCTTGGCGTTTTCCATTTCAGAGCTGAGCTCTCCGAGTCAGAGAGATGGTGACCATTCTGGGAGGTGGCTAGAGAAGCCAGGAGCCCCACGGTTGCTGGGCCTGGGAAAACGCTTCCAAGGAGAGGCGCTGGCTAGCAACAGCTTTCAGTGCTGGCACTTTCCATGTCGGAGCAATTGCTGGACTTTTTCCATTTCAGAGCTGAACTCTCCGAGTCAGAGAGATGGTGACCATTGCGTCAGGTGGCTAGAGAAGCATGGAGCCCCACGGTTGCTGGGCCTGGGAAAGCGCTTCCAAGGAAAGGTGCTGGCTAGCAACAGCTTTCAGTGCTGGCGCTTTCAGTGCTGGCCCTTTCCCTGTCAGACCAATTGCTGGACGTTTTCCATTTCAGAGCTGAGCTCTCCGAGACAGAGAGATGGTGACCATTGCGTGAGGTGGCTAGAGAAGCCCGGAGCCCCACAGTTCCTGGGCCTGGGAAAGCGCTTCCAAGTCAAGATGCTGGCTAGCAACAGCTTTCAGTGCTGGCACTTTCCATGTCGGACCAATTGCTGGACGTTTTCCATTTCAGAGCTGAGCTCTCTGAGTCAGAGAGATGGTGACCATTGCGTGAGGTGGCTAGAGAAGCCTGGAGCCCCATGGTCGCTGGGCCTCGGAAAGCGCTTCCAAGGAGAGGTGCTGGCTAGCAACATCTTTCAGTGCTGGCACTTCCCCTGTCGGAGCAATTGCTTGGCGTTTTCCATTTCAGAGCTGAGCTCTCCGAGTCAGAGAGATGGTGACCATTGCGTGAGGTGGCTAGAGAAGCATGGAGCCTCACGGTTGCTGGGCCTCGGAAAGCGCTTCCAAGGAAAGGTGCTGGCTAGCAACAGCTTTCAGTGCTGGCACTTTCCATGTCGGAGCAATTGCTGGACGTTTTCCATCTCAGAGCTGAGCTCTCCGAGTCAGAGAGATGGTGACCATTGCGTGAGGTGGCTAGAGAAGCACGGAGCCCCACGGTTGCTGGGCCTGGGAAAACGCTTCCAAGTAGAGGCGCTGGCTAGCAACAGCTTTCAGTGCTGGGACTTTCCCTGTCGGACCAATTGCTGGACGTTTCCAATTTCAGAGCTGAGCTCTCCGAGTCAGAGAGATGGTGACCATTGCGTGAGGTGGCTAGAGAAGCATGGAGCCCCACGGTTGCTGGGCCTGGGAAAGCGCTTCCAAGGAGAGGTGCTGGCTAGCAACAGCTTTCAGTGCTGGCACTTTCCATGTCGGACCAATTGCTGGATGTTTTCCATTTCAGAGGTGAGCTCTCCGAGTCAGAGAGATGGTGACCATTGCGTCAGGTGGCTAGAGAAGCATGGAGCCCCACAGTTGCTGGGCCTGGCAAAGCGCTTCCAATGAAAGGTGCTGGCTAGCAACAGCTTTCAGTGCTGGCACTTTCCATGTCGGACCAATTGCTGGATGTTTTCCATTTCACAGCTGAGCTCTCCGAGTCAGAGATGGTGACCATTGTGTGAGGTAGCTAGAGAAGCCCGGAGCCCCACGGTTGCTGGGCCTCGGAAAGTGCTTCCAAGGAAAGGCGCTGGCTAGCAACAGCTTTCACTGCTGGCACTTTCCATGTCGGACCAATTGCTTGGCGTTTTCCATTTCAGAGCTGAGCTCTCTGAGTCAGAGAGATGGTGACCATTGCGTGAGGTGGCTAGAGAAGCCCCGAGCCCCACGGTTGCTGGGCCTCGGAAAGCGCTTCCAAGGAAAGGTGCTGGCTAGCAACAGCTTTCAGTGCTGGCACTTACCATGTGGGAGGAATTGCTGGAGGTTTCCAATTTCAGAGCTGAGCTCTCCGAGTCAGAGAGAAGGTGACCATTCCATTTGGTGGCTAGGGATGCCCGGAGCCCCACGGTTGCTGGGCCTGGCAAAGTGCTTCCAAGGAAAGGTGCTGGCTAGCAACAGCTTTCAGTGCTGGCACTTTCCCTGTCGGACCAATTGCTGGACGTTTTCCATTTCAGAGGTGAGCTCTCTGAGTCAGAGAGATGGTGACCATTGCGTCAGGTGGGTAGAGAAGCCCGGAGCCCCACGGTTGCTGGGCCTGGCAAAGCGCTTCCCAGGAAAGGCGCTGCCTAGCAACATCTTTCAGTGCTGGCACTTTCCATGTCGCACCAA
Organism: Sarcoramphus papa; assembly: GCA_037962945.1. Classification (NCBI taxonomy): domain Eukaryota; kingdom Metazoa; phylum Chordata; class Aves; order Accipitriformes; family Cathartidae; genus Sarcoramphus; species Sarcoramphus papa. Next base: position 99,465,333 of record CM075586.1, read on the forward strand.
TTCCTGGACGTTTTCCATTTCAGAGCTGAGCTCTCCGAGTCAGAGAGATGGTGACCATTGCGTGAGGTGGCTAGAGAAGCATGGAGCCCCACGGTTGCTGGGCCTCGGAAAGCGCTTCCAAGGAGAGGTGCTGGCTAGCAACAGCTTTCAGTGCTGGCACTTTCCATGTCGGACCAATTGCTGGACGTTTTCCATTTCAGAGCTGACCTCTCCGAGTCAGAGAGATAGTGACCATTCCATTGGGTGGCTAGAGAAGCCCGGAGCCCCACGGTTGCTGGGCCTGGGAAAGTGCTTCCAAGGAAAGGTGCTGGCTAGCAACAGCTTTCAGTGCTGGCGCTTTCCATGTCGGACCAATTGCTGGACGATTTCCATTTCAGAGGTGAGCTCTCCGAGTCAGAGAGATGGTGACCATTGCGTGAGGTGGCTAGAGAAGCCTGGAGCCCCACGGTTGCTGGGCCTGGGAAAGCGCTTCCAAGGAAAGGTGCTGGCTAGCAACAGCTTTCAGTGCTGGCACTTTCCTTGTGGGAGGAATTGCTGGACGTTTCCAATTTCAGAGCTGAGCTCTCCGAGTCAGAGATAAGGTGACCATTCCATTGGGTGGCTAGGGAAGCCCGGAGCCCCACGGTTGCTGGGCCTCGGAAAGCGCTTCCAAGGAGAGGCGCTGCCTAGCAACAGCTTTCAGTGCTGGCACTTTCCTTGTGGGAGGAATTGCTGGACGTTTCCAATTTCAGAGCTGAGCTCTCAAAGACCCACAGGTGGAAACCATTCCATTGGGTGGCTAGAGAAGCCTGGAGCCCCACGGTTGCTGGGCCTGGGAAAGTGCTTCCAAGGAGAGGTGCTGGCTAGCAACAGCTTTCAGTGCTGGCACTTACCATGTGGGAGGAATTGCTGGACGTTTCCAATTTCAGAGCTGAGCTCTCCGAGTCAGAGAGAAGGTGACCGTTGCGTGAGGTGGCTAGAGAAGCATGGAGCCACACAGTTGCTGGGCCTGGGAAAGCGCTTCCAAGGAAAGGCGCTGGCTAGCAACAGCTTTCAGTGCTGGCGCTTTCAGTGCTGGCCCTTTCCATGTCGGACCAATTGCTGGACGTTTTCCATTTCAGAGGTGAGCTCTCCGAGTCAGAGAGATGGTGACCATTGCGTGAGGTGGCTAGAGAAGCCCGGAGCCCCACACTTGCTGGGCCTGGCAAAGCGCTTCCAAGGAAAGGTGCTGGCTAGCAACAGCTTTCAGTGCTGGCACTTTCCATGTCGGAGCAATTGCTGGACGTTTTCCATCTCAGAGCTGAGCTCTCCGAGTCAGAGAGATGGTGACCATTGCGTGAGGTGGCTAGAGAAGCACGGAGCCCCACGGTTGCTGGGCCTGGGAAAACGCTTCCAAGTAGAGGCGTTGGCTAGCAACAGCTTTCAGTGCTGGCACTTTCCATGTCGGACCAATTGCTGGACGTTTCCAATTTCAGAGGTGAGCTCTCCGAGTCAGAGAGATGGTGACCATTGCGTGAGGTGGCTAGAGAAGCATGGAGCCCCACGGTTGCTGGGCCTCGGAAAGCGCTTCGAAGTAGAGGTGCTGGCTAGCAACAGCTTTCAGTGCTGGCACTTTCCCTGTCGGACCAATTGCTGGATGTTTTCCATTTCAGAGCTGAGCTCTCCGAGTCAGAGATGGTGACCATTGTGTGAGGTAGCTAGAGAAGCATGGAGCCCCACGGTTGCTGGGCCTGGGAAAGCACTTCCAAGGCAAGGTGCTGGCTAGCAACAGCTTTCAGTGCTGGCACTTTCCATGTCGGAGCAATTGCTGGACGTTTTCCATTTCAGAGCTGAGCTCTCTGAGTCAGAGAGAAGGTGACCATTCCATTGGGTGGCTAGGGATGCCCGGAGCCCCACGGTTGCTGGGCCTGGCAAAGTGCTTCCAAGGAAAGGTGCTGGCTAGCAACAGCTTTCAGTGCTGGCACATTCCATGTCGGACCAATTGCTGGACGTTTTCCATTTCAGAGGTGAGCTCTCTGAGTCAGAGAGATGGTGACCATTGCGTCAGGTGGGTAGGGAAGCCCGGAGCCCCACGGTTGCTGGGCCTGGGAAAGCGCTTCCAAGGAAAGGCGCTGGCTAGCAACAGCTTTCAGTGCTGGCACTTTCCTTGTGGGAGGAATTGCTGGACGTTTCCAATTTCAGAGCTGAGCTCTCCGAGTCAGAGAGATGGTGACCATTCTGGGAGGTGGCTAGAGAAGCCTGGAGCCTCACGGTTGCTGGGCCTCGGAAAGCGCTTCCAAGGAGAGGCGCTGGCTAGCAACAGCTTTCAGTGCTGGCACCTTCCCTGTCGGACCAATTGCTGGACGTTTCCAATTTCAGAGCTGAGCTCTCCGAGTCAGAGAGATGGTGACCATTGCGTGAGGTGGCTAGAGAAGCATGGAGCCCCACGGTTGCTGGGCCTCGGAAAGCGCTTCCAAGGAGAGGTGCTGGCTAGCAACAGCTTTCAGTGCTGGCACTTTCCCTGTCGGACCAATTGCTGGATGTTTTCCATTTCAGAGCTGAGCTCTCCGAGACAGAGAGATGGTGACCATTCTGTGAAGTGGCTAGAGAAGCATGGAGCCCCACGGTTGCTGGGCCTGGGAAAGCGCTTCCAAGGAAAGGTGCTGGCTAGCAACAGCTTTCAGTGCTGGCACTTTCCTTGTGGGAGGAATTGCTGGACGTTTCCAATTTCAGAGCTGAGCTCTCCGAGTCAGAGAGATGGTGACCATTGCGTGAGGTAGCTAGAGAAGCCCGGAGCCCCACGGTTGCTGGGCCTGGCAAAGCGCTTCCAAGGAGAGGTGCTGGCTAGCAACAGCTTTCAGTGCTGGCACTTTCCATGTCGGACCAATTGCTGGACGTTTTCCATTTCAGAGGTGAGCTCTCTGAGTCAGAGAGATGGTGACCATTGCGTGAGGTGGCTAGAGAAGCCTGGAGCCCCACGGTTGCTGGGCCTGGCAAAGCGCTTCCAAGGAAAGGTGCTGGCTAGCAACAGCTTTCAGTGCTGGCACTTTCCTTGTGGGAGGAATTGCTGGACGTTTCCAATTTCAGAGCTGAGCTCTCCGAGTCAGAGAGATGGTGACCATTCCATTGGGTGGCTACGGAAGCCCGGAGCCCCACGGTTGCTGGGCCTGGGAAAGCGCTTCCAAGGAAAGGTGCTGGCTAGCAACAGCTTTCAGTGCTGGCACTTACCATGTGGGAGGAATTGGTGGACGTTTCCAATTTCAGAGCTGAGCTCTCCGAGTCAGATAGAAGGTGACTGTTGCGTGAGGTGGCTAGAGAAGCCCGGAGCCCCACGGTTGCTGGGCCTGGCAAAGCGCTTCCAATGAAAGGTGCTGGCTAGCAACAGCTTTCAGTGCTGGCACTTTCCATGTCGGACCAATTGCTCGATGTTTTCCATTTCAGAGCTGAGCTCTCCGAGTCAGAGAGATGGTGACCATTGCGTGAGGTGGCTAGAGAAGCATGGAGCCCCACGGTTGCTGGGCCTCGGAAAGCGCTTCCAAGGAAAGGTGCTGGCTAGCAACAGCTTTCAGTCCTGGCACTTTCCATGTCGGACCAATTGCTCGATGTTTTCCATTTCAGAGCTGAGCTCTTTGAGTCAGAGAGAAGGTGACCATTCCATTTGGTGGCTAGGGATGCCCGGAGCCCCACGGTTGCTGGGCCTGGCAAAGTGCTTCCAAGGAAAGGTGCTGGCTAGCAACAGCTTTCAGTGCTGGCACATTCCATGTCGGACCAATTGCTGGACGTTTTCCATTTCAGAGGTGAGCTCTCTGAGTCAGAGAGATGGTGACCATTGCGTCAGGTGGGTAGAGAAGCCCGGAGCCCCACGGTTGCTGGGCCTGGGAAAGCGCTTCCCAGGAAAGGTGCTGGCTAGCAACAGCTTTCAGTGCTGGCACTTTCCATGTCGCACCAATTCCTGGACGTTTTCCATTTCAGAGCTGAGCTCTCCGAGTCAGAGAGATGGTGACCATTGCGTGAGGTGGCTAGAGAAGCATGGAGCCCCACGGTTGCTGGGCCTCGGAAAGCGCTTCCAAGGAGAGGTGCTGGCTAGCAACAGCTTTCAGTGCTGGCACTTTCCATGTCGCACCAATTGCTGGACGTTTCCAATTTCAGAGCTGAGCTCTCCAAACTGGAGAGATGGTGACCATTGTGTGAGGTGGCTAGAGAAGCATGGAGCCCCATGGTCGCTGGGCCTGGGAAAGCGCTTCCAAGGAGAGGTGCTGGCTAGCAACAGCTTTCACTGCTGGCACTTTCCCTGTCGGACCAATTGCTTGGCGTTTTCCATTTCAGAGGTGAGCTCTCCGAGTCAGAGAGAAGGTGACCATTGCGTGAGGTGGCTAGAGAAGCCCCGAGCCCCACGGTTGCTGGGCCTCGGAAAGCGCTTCCAAGGAAAGGTGCTGGCTAGCAACAGCTTTCAGTGCTGGCACTTTCCCTGTCAGACCAATTGCTGGACGTTTTCGATTTCAGAGCTGAGCTCTCCGAGTCAGAGAGATGGTGACCATTGCGTGAGGTGGCTAGAGAAGCACGGAGCCCCACGGTTGCTGGGCCTCGGAAAGCACTTCCAAGGAGAGGCGCTGCCTAGCAACAGCTTTCAGTGCTGGCACCTTCCCTGTCGCACCAATTGCTGGACGTTTTCCATTTCAGAGGTGAGCTCTCCGAGTCAGAGAGATGGTGACCATTGCGTGAGGTGGCTAGAGAAGCCCGGAGCCCCACGGTTGCTGGGCCTGGGAAAGCGCTTCCAAGGAAAGGTGCTGGCTAGCAACAGCTTTCAGTGCTGACACTTTCCATGTCGGACCAATTGCTGGACGTTTTCCATTTCAGAGCTGAGCTCTCCGAGACGGAGAGATCGTGACCATTGCGTGAGGTGGCTAGAGAAGCCTGGAGCCCCATGGTCGCTGGGCCTGGGAAAGCGCTTCCAAGGAGAGGTGCTGGCTAGCAACAGCTTTCAGTGCTGGCACTTCCCCTGTTGGCCCAATTGCTTGGCGTTTTCCATTTCAGAGCTGAGCTCTCCGAGTCAGAGAGATGGTGACCATTCTGGGAGGTGGCTAGAGAAGCCAGGAGCCCCACGGTTGCTGGGCCTGGGAAAACGCTTCCAAGGAGAGGCGCTGGCTAGCAACAGCTTTCAGTGCTGGCACTTTCCATGTCGGAGCAATTGCTGGACTTTTTCCATTTCAGAGCTGAACTCTCCGAGTCAGAGAGATGGTGACCATTGCGTCAGGTGGCTAGAGAAGCATGGAGCCCCACGGTTGCTGGGCCTGGGAAAGCGCTTCCAAGGAAAGGTGCTGGCTAGCAACAGCTTTCAGTGCTGGCGCTTTCAGTGCTGGCCCTTTCCCTGTCAGACCAATTGCTGGACGTTTTCCATTTCAGAGCTGAGCTCTCCGAGACAGAGAGATGGTGACCATTGCGTGAGGTGGCTAGAGAAGCCCGGAGCCCCACACTTGCTGGGCCTGGGAAAGCGCTTCCAAGTCAAGATGCTGGCTAGCAACAGCTTTCAGTGCTGGCACTTTCCATGTCGGACCAATTGCTGGACGTTTTCCATTTCAGAGCTGAGCTCTCTGAGTCAGAGAGATGGTGACCATTGCGTGAGGTGGCTAGAGAAGCCTGGAGCCCCATGGTCGCTGGGCCTCGGAAAGCGCTTCCAAGGAGAGGTGCTGGCTAGCAACATCTTTCAGTGCTGGCACTTCCCCTGTCGGAGCAATTGCTTGGCGTTTTCCATTTCAGAGCTGAGCTCTCCGAGTCAGAGAGATGGTGACCATTGCGTGAGGTGGCTAGAGAAGCATGGAGCCTCACGGTTGCTGGGCCTCGGAAAGCGCTTCCAAGGAAAGGTGCTGGCTAGCAACAGCTTTCAGTGCTGGCACTTTCCATGTCGGAGCAATTGCTGGACGTTTTCCATCTCAGAGCTGAGCTCTCCGAGTCAGAGAGATGGTGACCATTGCGTGAGGTGGCTAGAGAAGCACGGAGCCCCACGGTTGCTGGGCCTGGGAAAACGCTTCCAAGTAGAGGCGCTGGCTAGCAACAGCTTTCAGTGCTGGGACTTTCCCTGTCGGACCAATTGCTGGACGTTTCCAATTTCAGAGCTGAGCTCTCCGAGTCAGAGAGATGGTGACCATTGCGTGAGGTGGCTAGAGAAGCATGGAGCCCCACGGTTGCTGGGCCTCGGAAAGCGCTTCCAAGGAGAGGTGCTGGCTAGCAACAGCTTTCAGTGCTGGCACTTTCCATGTCGGACCAATTGCTGGATGTTTTCCATTTCAGAGGTGAGCTCTCCGAGTCAGAGAGATGGTGACCATTGCGTCAGGTGGCTAGAGAAGCATGGAGCCCCACAGTTGCTGGGCCTGGCAAAGCGCTTCCAATGAAAGGTGCTGGCTAGCAACAGCTTTCAGTGCTGGCACTTTCCATGTCGGACCAATTGCTGGATGTTTTCCATTTCAGAGCTGAGCTCTCCGAGTCAGAGATGGTGACCATTGTGTGAGGTAGCTAGAGAAGCCCGGAGCCCCACGGTTGCTGGGCCTCGGAAAGTGCTTCCAAGGAAAGGCGCTGGCTAGCAACAGCTTTCACTGCTGGCACTTTCCATGTCGGACCAATTGCTTGGCGTTTTCCATTTCAGAGCTGAGCTCTCTGAGTCAGAGAGATGGTGACCATTGCGTGAGGTGGCTAGAGAAGCCCCGAGCCCCACGGTTGCTGGGCCTCGGAAAGCGCTTCCAAGGAAAGGTGCTGGCTAGCAACAGCTTTCAGTGCTGGCACTTACCATGTGGGAGGAATTGCTGGAGGTTTCCAATTTCAGAGCTGAGCTCTCCGAGTCAGAGAGAAGGTGACCATTCCATTTGGTGGCTAGGGATGCCCGGAGCCCCACGGTTGCTGGGCCTGGCAAAGTGCTTCCAAGGAAAGGTGCTGGCTAGCAACAGCTTTCAGTGCTGGCACTTTCCCTGTCGGACCAATTGCTGGACGTTTTCCATTTCAGAGGTGAGCTCTCTGAGTCAGAGAGATGGTGACCATTGCGTCAGGTGGGTAGAGAAGCCCGGAGCCCCACGGTTGCTGGGCCTGGGAAAGCGCTTCCCAGGAAAGGCGCTGGCTAGCAACATCTTTCAGTGCTGGCACTTTCCATGTCGCACCAATTCCTGGACGTTTTCCATTTCAGAGCTGAGCTCTCCGAGTCAGAGAGATGGTGACCATTGCGTGAGGTGGCTAGAGAAGCATGGAGCCCCACGGTTGCTGGGCCTCGGAAAGCGCTTCCAAGGAGAGGTGCTGGCTAGCAACAGCTTTCAGTGCTGGCACTTTCCCTGTCGGACCAATTGCTGGACGTTTCCAATTTCAGAGCTGAGCTCTCCGAACTGGAGAGATGGTGACCATTGTGTGAGGTGGCTAGAGAAGCATGGACCCCCATGGTCGCTGGGCCTGGGAAAGCGCTTCCAAGGAGAGGTGCTGGCTAGCAACAGCTTTCAGTGCTGGCACTTTCCCTGTCGGACCAATTGCTTGGCGTTTTCCATTTCAGAGGTGAGCTCTCCGAGTCAGAGAGAAGGTGACCATTGCGTGAGGTGGCTAGAGAAGCCCCGAGCCCCACGGTTGCTGGGCCTCGGAAAGCGCTCCCAAGGAAAGGTGCTGGCTAGCAACAGCTTTCAGTGCTGGCACTTTCCCTGTCAGACCAATTGCTGGACGTTTTCGATTTCAGAGCTGAGCTCTCCGAGTCAGAGAGATGGTGACCATTGCGTGAGGTGGCTAGAGAAGCACGGAGCCCCACGGTTGCTGGGCCTCGGAAAGCGCTTCCAAGGAGAGGCGCTGCCTAGCAACAGCTTTCAGTGCTGGCACCTTCCCTGTCGCACCAATTGCTGGACGTTTTCCATTTCAGAGGTGAGCTCTCCGAGTCAGAGAGATGGTGACCATTGCGTGAGGTGGCTAGAGAAGCCCGGAGCCCCACGGTTGCTGGGCCTGGGAAAGCGCTTCCAAGGAAAGGTGCTGGCTAGCAACAGCTTTCAGTGCTGGCACTTTCCCTGTCGGACCAATTGCTGGACGTTTTCCATTTCAGAGCTGAGGTCTCCGAAACGGAGAGATCGTGACCATTGCGTGAGGTGGCTAGAGAAGCATGGAGCCCCATGGTCGCTGGGCCTGGGAAAGCGCTTCCAAGGAGAGGTGCTGGCTAGCAACAGCTTTCAGTGCTGGCACTTTCCTTGTGGGAGGAATTGCTGGACGTTTCCAATTTCAGAGCTGAGCTCTCCGAGTCAGAGAGATGGTGACCATTGCGTGAGGTGGCTAGAGAAGCATGGAGCCCCACGGTTGCTGGGCCTCGGAAAGCGCTTCCAAGGAGAGGTGCTGGCTAGCAACAGCTTTCAGTGCTGGCACTTTCCCTGTCGGACCAATTGCTGGATGTTTTCCATTTCAGAGCTGAGCTCTCCGAGTCAGAGAGATGGTGACCATTGCGTCAGGTGGCTAGAGAAGCATGGAGCCCCACAGTTGCTGGGCCTGGCAAAGCGCTTCCAATGAAAGGTGCTGGCGAGCAACAGCTTTCAGTGCTGGCACTTTCCATGTCGGACCAATTGCTGGATGTTTTCCATTTCAGAGCTGAGCTCTCCGAGTCAGAGATGGTGACCATTGTGTGAGGTAGCTAGAGAAGCCCGGAGCCCCACGGTTGCTGGGCCTGGCAAAGCACTTCCAAGGAAAGGTGCTGGCTAGCAACAGCTTTCAGTGCTGGCCCTTTCCATGTCGGAGCAATTGCTGGACGTTTTCCATTTCAGAGGTGAGCTCTCCGAGTCAGAGAGATAGTGACCATTCCATTGGGTGGCTAGAGAAGCCCGGAGCCCCACGGTTGCTGGGCCTCGGAAAGCGCTTCCAAGGCAAGGTGCTGGCTAGCAACAGCTTTCAGTGCTGGCACTTACCATGTGGGAGGAATTGCTGGACGTTTCCAATTTCAGAGCTGAGCTCTCCGAGTCAGAGAGAAGGTGACCATTGCGTGAGGTGGCTAGAGAAGCCCGGAGCCCCATGGTCGCTGGGCCTGGCAAAGCACTTCCAAGTCAAGATGCTGGCTAGCAACAGCTTTCAGTGCTGGCACTTTCCATGTCGGACCAATTGCTGGACGTTTTCCATTTCAGAGGTGAGCTCTCCGAGTCAGAGAGATGGTGACCATTGCGTGAGGTGGCTAGAGAAGCCCCGAGCCCCACGGTTGCTGGGCCTGGCAAAGCGCTTCCAAGGAAAGGTGCTGGCTAGCAACAGCTTTCAGTGCTGGCACATTCCATGTCGGACCAATTGCTGGACGTTTTCCATTTCAGAGGTGAGCTCTCTGAGTCAGAGAGATGGTGACCATTGCGTGAGGTGGCTAGAGAAGCCCGGAGCCCCACGGTTGCTGGGCCTGGGAAAGCGCTTCCCAGGAAAGGCGCTGGCTAGCAACAGCTTTCAGTGCTGGCACTTTCCTTGTGGGAGGAATTGCTGGACGTTTCCAATTTCAGAGCTGAGCTCTCCGAGTCAGAGAGATGGTGACCATTCTGGGAGGTGGCTAGAGAAGCCCAGAGCCTCACGGTTGCTGGGCCTCGGAAAGCGCTTCCAAGGAGAGGCGCTGCCTAGCAACAGCTTTCAGTGCTGGCACTTTCCATGTCGGACCAATTGCTGGACGTTTTCCATCTCAGAGCTGAGCTCTCCGAGTCAGAGAGATGGTGACCATTCTGGGAGGTGGCTAGAGAAGCATGGAGCCCCACGGTTGCTGGGCCTCGGAAAGCGCTTCCAAGGAAAGGTGCTGGCTAGCAACAGCTTTCAGTGCTGGCGCTTTCAGTGCTGGCCCTTTCCATGTCGCACCAATTGCTGTACGTTTTCCATTTCAGAGGTGAGCTCTCCGAGTCAGAGAGATGGTGACCATTGCGTGAGGTGGCTAGAGAAGCATGGAGCCCCACGGTTGCTGGGCCTCGGAAAGCGCTTCCAAGGAAAGGTGCTGGCTAGCAACAGCTTTCAGTGCTGGCACTTTCCCTGTCGGACCAATTGCTGGATGTTTTCCATTTCAGAGCTGAACTCTCTGAGACAGAGAGATGGTGACCATTGCGTGAGGTGGCTAGAGAAGCCCGGAGCCCCACGGTTGCTGGGCCTGGGAAAGCGCTTCCAAGGAAAGGTGCTGGCGAGCAACAGCTTTCAGTGCTGGCACTTTCCTTGTGGGAGGAATTGCTGGACGTTTCCAATTTCAGAGCTGAGCTCTCCGAGACGGAGAGATGGTGACCATTGTGTGAGGTAGCTAGAGAAGCACGGAGCCCCACGGTTGCTGGGCCTGGCAAAGCGCTTCCAAGGCAAGGTGCTGGCTAGCAACAGCTTTCAGTGCTGGCACTTTCCATGTCGGACCAATTGCTGGACGTTTTCCATTTCAGAGCTGACCTCTCCGAGTCAGAGAGATAGTGACCATTCCATTGGGTGGCTAGAGAAGCCCGGAGCCCCACGGTTGCTGGGCCTGGGAAAGTGCTTCCAAGGAAAGGTGCTGGCTAGCAACAGCTTTCAGTGCTGGCGCTTTCCATGTCGGACCAATTGCTGGACGATTTCCATTTCAGAGGTGAGCTCTCCGAGTCAGAGAGATGGTGACCATTGCGTGAGGTGGCTAGAGAAGCCTGGAGCCCCACGGTTGCTGGGCCTCCGAAAGCGCTTCCAAGGAAAGGTGCTGGCTAGCAACAGCTTTCAGTGCTGGCACTTTCCTTGTGGGAGGAATTGCTGGACGTTTCCAATTTCAGAGCTGAGCTCTCCGAGTCAGAGATAAGGTGACCATTCCATTGGGTGGCTAGGGAAGCCCGGAGCCCCACGGTTGCTGGGCCTCGGAAAGCGCTTCCAAGGAGAGGCGCTGCCTAGCAACAGCTTTCAGTGCTGGCACTTTCCTTGTGGGAGGAATTGCTGGACGTTTCCAATTTCAGAGCTGAGCTCTCAAAGACCCACAGGTGGAAACCATTCCATTGGGTGGCTAGAGAAGCCTGGAGCCCCACGGTTGCTGGGCCTGGGAAAGCGCTTCCAAGGAAAGGTGCTGGCTAGCAACAGCTTTCAGTGCTGGCACTTACCATGTGGGAGGAATTGCTGGACGTTTCCAATTTCAGAGCTGAGCTCTCCGAGTCAGAGAGAAGGTGACCGTTGCGTGAGGTGGCTAGAGAAGCATGGAGCCTCACGGTTGCTGGGCCTGGGAAATCGCTTCCAAGGAAAGGCGCTGGCTAGCAACAGCTTTCAGTGCTGGCGCTTTCAGTGCTGGCCCTTTCCATGTCGGACCAATTGCTGGACGTTTTCCATTTCAGAGGTGAGCTCTCCGAGTCAGAGAGATGGTGACCATTGCGTGAGGTGGCTAGAGAAGCCCGGAGCCCCACACTTGCTGGGCCTGGCAAAGCGCTTCCAAGGAAAGGTGCTGTCTAGCAACAGCTTTCAGTGCTGGCACTTTCCATGTCGGAGCAATTGCTGGACGTTTTCCATCTCAGAGCTGAGCTCTCCGAGTCAGAGAGATGGTGACCATTGCGTGAGGTGGCTAGAGAAGCACGGAGCCCCACGGTTGCTGGGCCTGGGAAAACGCTTCCAAGTAGAGGCGTTGGCTAGCAACAGCTTTCAGTGCTGGCACTTTCCATGTCGGACCAATTGCTGGACGTTTCCAATTTCAGAGGTGAGCTCTCCGAGTCAGAGAGATGGTGACCATTGCGTGAGGTGGCTAGAGAAGCATGGAGCCCCACGGTTGCTGGGCCTCGGAAAGCGCTTCGAAGTAGAGGTGCTGGCTAGCAACAGCTTTCAGTGCTGGCACTTTCCCTGTCGGACCAATTGCTGGATGTTTTCCATTTCAGAGCTGAGCTCTCCGAGTCAGAGATGGTGACCATTGTGTGAGGTAGCTAGAGAAGCATGGAGCCCCACGGTTGCTGGGCCTGGGAAAGCACTTCCAAGGCAAGGTGCTGGCTAGCAACAGCTTTCAGTGCTGGCACTTTCCATGTCGGAGCAATTGCTGGACGTTTTCCATTTCAGAGCTGAGCTCTCTGAGTCAGAGAGAAGGTGACCATTCCATTGGGTGGCTAGGGATGCCCGGAGCCCCACGGTTGCTGGGCCTGGCAAAGTGCTTCCAAGGAAAGGTGCTGGCTAGCAACAGCTTTCAGTGCTGGCACATTCCATGTCGGACCAATTGCTGGACGTTTTCCATTTCAGAGGTGAGCTCTCTGAGTCAGAGAGATGGTGACCATTGCGTCAGGTGGGTAGGGAAGCCCGGAGCCCCACGGTTGCTGGGCCTGGGAAAGCGCTTCCCAGGAAAGGCGCTGGCTAGCAACAGCTTTCAGTGCTGGCACTTTCCTTGTGGGAGGAATTGCTGGACGTTTCCAATTTCAGAGCTGAGCTCTCCGAGTCAGAGAGATGGTGACCATTCTGGGAGGTGGCTAGAGAAGCCTGGAGCCTCACGGTTGCTGGGCCTCGGAAAGCGCTTCCAAGGAGAGGCGCTGGCTAGCAACAGCTTTCAGTGCTGGCACCTTCCCTGTCGGACCAATTGCTGGACGTTTCCAATTTCAGAGCTGAGCTCTCCGAGTCAGAGAGATGGTGACCATTGCGTGAGGTGGCTAGAGAAGCATGGAGCCCCACGGTTGCTGGGCCTGGGAAAGCGCTTCCAAGGAGAGGTGCTGGCTAGCAACAGCTTTCAGTGCTGGCACTTTCCCTGTCGGACCAATTGCTGGATGTTTTCCATTTCAGAGCTGAGCTCTCCGAGACAGAGAGATGGTGACCATTCTGTGAAGTGGCTAGAGAAGCATGGAGCCCCACGGTTGCTGGGCCTGGGAAAGCGCTTCCAAGGAAAGGTGCTGGCTAGCAACAGCTTTCAGTGCTGGCACTTTCCTTGTGGGAGGAATTGCTGGACGTTTCCAATTTCAGAGCTGAGCTCTCCGAGTCAGAGAGATGGTGACCATTGCGTGAGGTAGCTAGAGAAGCCCGGAGCCCCACGGTTGCTGGGCCTGGCAAAGCGCTTCCAAGGAGAGGTGCTGGCTAGCAACAGCTTTCAGTGCTGGCACTTTCCATGTCGGACCAATTGCTGGACGTTTTCCATTTCAGAGGTGAGCTCTCTGAGTCAGAGAGATGGTGACCATTGCGTGAGGTGGCTAGAGAAGCCTGGAGCCCCACGGTTGCTGGGCCTGGCAAAGCGCTTCCAAGGAAAGGTGCTGGCTAGCAACAGCTTTCAGTGCTGGCACTTTCCTTGTGGGAGGAATTGCTGGACGTTTCCAATTTCAGAGCTGAGCTCTCCGAGTCAGAGAGATGGTGACCATTCCATTGGGTGGCTACGGAAGCCCGGAGCCCCACGGTTGCTGGGCCTGGGAAAGCGCTTCCAAGGAAAGGTGCTGGCTAGCAACAGCTTTCAGTGCTGGCACTTACCATGTGGGAGGAATTGGTGGACGTTTCCAATTTCAGAGCTGAGCTCTCCGAGTCAGATAGAAGGTGACTGTTGCGTGAGGTGGCTAGAGAAGCCCGGAGCCCCACGGTTGCTGGGCCTGGCAAAGCGCTTCCAATGAAAGGTGCTGGCTAGCAACAGCTTTCAGTGCTGGCACTTTCCATGTCGGACCAATTGCTCGATGTTTTCCATTTCAGAGCTGAGCTCTCCGAGTCAGAGAGATGGTGACCATTGCGTGAGGTGGCTAGAGAAGCATGGAGCCCCACGGTTGCTGGGCCTCGGAAAGCGCTTCCAAGGAGAGGTGCTGGCTAGCAACAGCTTTCAGTGCTGGCACTTTCCCTGTCGGACCAATTGCTGGATGTTTTCCATTTCAGAGCTGAGCTCTCCGAGTCAGAGAGATGGTGACCATTGCGTGAGGTGGCTAGAGAAGCCCGGAGCCCCACAGTTACTGGGCCTGGCAAAGCACTTCCAAGGAAAGCTGCTGGCTAGCAACAGCTTTCAGTGCTGGCACTTTCCCTGTCGGAGCAATTGCTGGACGTTTTCCATTTCAGAGCTGAGCTCTCCGAGTCAGAGAGATGGTGACCATTGCGTGAGGTGGCTAGAGAAGCCCGGAGCCCCACGGTTGCTGGGCCTGGCAAAGCGCTTCCAAGGAAAGGTGCTGGCTAGCAACAGCTTTCAGTGCTGGCACTTTCCCTGTCGGACCAATTGCTGGATGTTTTCCATTTCAGAGGTGAGCTCTCTGAGTCAGAGAGATGGTGACCATTGCGTGAGGTGGCTAGAGAAGCCCAGAGCCCCACGGTTGCTGGGCCTCCGAAAGCGCTTCCAAGGAAAGGTGCTGGCTAGCAACAGCTTTCAGCGCTGGCACTTTCCTTGTGGGAGGAATTGCTGGACGTTTCCAATTTCAGAGCTGAGCTCTCCGAGTCAGAGAGATGGTGACCATTCCTTTGGGTGGCTAGGGAAGCCCGGAGCCCCACGGTTGCTGCGCCTGGCAAAGCGCTTCCAAGTCAAGATGCTGGCTAGCAAAAGCTTTCAGTGCTGGCACTTTCCTTGTGGGAGGAATTGCTGGACGTTTCCAATTTCAGAGCTGAGCCCTCCAAGACGCACAGGTGGAAACCATTCCATTGGGTGGCTAGAGAAGCCTGGAGCCCCACGATTGCTGGGCCTGGGAAAGCGCTTCCAAGGAAAGGTGCTGGCTAGCAACAGCTTTCAGTGCTGGCACTTTCCTTGTGGGAGGAATTGCTGGACGTTTCCAATTTCAGAGCTGAGCTCTCCGAGTCAGAGAGAAGGTGACCATTGCGTGAGGTGGCTAGAGAAGCCCGGAGCCCCACGGTTGCTGGGCCTGACAAAGCGCTTCCAAGTCAAAATGCTGGCTAGCAACAGCTTTCAGTGCTGGCACTTTCCATGTCGGACCAATTGCTCGATGTTTTCCATTTCAGAGCTGAGCTCTCTGAGTCAGAGAGAAGGTGACCATTCCATTGGGTGGCTAGGGATGCCCGGAGCCCCACGGTTGCTGGGCCTGGGAAAGTGCTTCCAAGGAAAGGTGCTGGCTAGCAACAGCTTTCAGTGCTGGCACTTTCCCTGTCGGACCAATTGCTGGACGTTTTCCATTTCAGAGCTGAGCTCTCCGAGTCAGAGAGATGGTGACCATTGCGTGAGGTGGCTAGAGAAGCCCGGAGCCCCACGGTTGCTGGGCCTCGGAAAGCGCTCCCAAGGAAAGGTGCTGGCTAGCAACAGCTTTCAGTGCTGGCACTTTCCCTGTCAGACCAACTGCTGGACGTTTTCCATTTCAGAGCTGAGCTCTCCGAGTCAGAGAGATGGTGACCATTGCGTGAGGTGGCTAGAGAAGCCCGGAGCCCCACGGTTGCTGGGCCTCGGAAAGCGCTTCCAAGGAGAGGCGCTGCCTAGCAACAGCTTTCAGTGCTGGCACTTTCCAAGTCGGAGCAATTGCTGGACGTTTTCCATCTCAGAGCTGAGCTCTCCGAGTCAGAGAGATGGTGACCATTCTGGGAGGTGGCTAGAGAAGCACGGAGCCCCACGGTTGCTGGGCCTCGGAAAGCGCTTCCAAGTAGAGGCGCTGGCTAGCAACAGCTTTCAGTGCTGGCCCTTTCCATGTCGGAGCAATTGCTGGACGTTTTCCATTTCAGAGCCGAGCTCTCCGAGTCAGAGAGATGGTGACCATTGCGTGAGGTGGCTAGAGAAGCATGGAGCCCCACGGTTGCTGGGCCTCCGAAAGCGCTTCCAAGGAGAGGTGCTGGCTAGCAACAGCTTTCAGTGCTGGCACTTTCCATGTCGGACCAATTGCTGGACGTTTTCCATTTCAGAGCTGAGCTCTCCGAGTCAGAGAGATGGTGACCATTGCGTGAGGTGGCTAGAGAAGCATGGAGCCCCACGGTTGCTGGGCCTCGGAAAGCGCTTCCAAGAAAAGGTGCTGGCTAGCAACAGCTTTCAGTGCTGGCGCTTTCAGTGCTGGCCCTTTCCATGTCGCACCACTTGCTGGACATTTTCCATTTCAGAGGTGAGCTCTCCGAGTCAGAGAGATGGTGACCATTGCGTTGGGTGGCTAGAGAAGCATGGAGCCCCACGGTTGCTGGGCTGGGAAAGCGCTTCCAAGGAAAGGCGCTGGCTAGCAACAGCTTTCAGTGCTGGCACTTTCCAAGTGGGAGGAATTGCTGGACGTTTCCAATTTCAGAGCTGAGCTCTCCGAGTCAGAGAGAAGGTGACCATGGCGTGAGGTGGCTAGAGAAGCCCGGAGCCCCACGGTTGCTGGGCCTCCGAAAGCGCTTCCAAGGAAAGGTGCTGGCTAGCAACAGCTTTCAGTGCTGACACTTTCCATGTCGGACCAATTGCTCGATGTTTTCCATTTCAGAGCTGAGCTCTCCGAGTCAGAGAGATGGTGACCATTGCGTGAGGTGGCTAGAGAAGCCCGGAGCCCCACGGTTGCTGGGCCTGGGAAAGCGCTTCCAAGGAAAGGTGCTGGCTAGCAACAGCTTTCAGTGCTGGCACTTTCCAAGTGGGAGGAATTGCTGGACGTTTCCAATTTCAGAGCTGAGCTCTCTGAGTCAGAGATAAGGTGGCCATTCCATTGGGTGGCTAGAGAAGCCCGGAGCCCCACGGTTGCTGGGCCTGGCAAAGCGCTTCCAAGGAAAGGTGCTGGCTAGCAACAGCTTTCAGTGCTGGCACTTTCCTTGTGGGAGGAATTGCTGGACGTTTCCAATTTCAGAGCTGAGCTCTCCAAGACGCAGAGGTGGAAACCATTCCATTGGGTGGCTAGAGAAGCCTGGAGCCCCACGGTTGCTGGGCCTGGCAAAGTGCTTCCAAGGAAAGGTGCTGGCTAGCAACAGCTTTCAGTGCTGGCACTTACCATGTGGGAGGAATTGCTGGACGTTTCCAATTTCAGAGCTGAGCTCTCCGAGTCAGAGAGAAGGTGACCATTGCGTGAGGTGGCTAGAGAAGCCCGGAGCCCCATGGTTGCTGGGCCTGGCAAAGCGCTTCCAAGTCAAGATGCTGGCTAGCAACAGCTTTCAGTGCTGGCACTTTCCATGTCGGACCAATTGCTCGATGTTTTCCATTTCAGAGCTGAGCTCTCTGAGTCAGAGAGAAGGTGACCATTCCATTGCGTGGCTAGGGATGCCCGGAGCCCCACGGTTGCTGGGCCTGGCAAAGTGCTTCCAAGGAAAGGTGCTGGCTAGCAACAGCTTTCAGTGCTGGCACTTTCCATGTCGGACCAATTGCTGGACGTTTTCCATTTCAGAGCTGAGCTCTCTGAGTCAGAGAGATGGTGACCATTCTGGGAGGTGGCTAGAGAAGCCCGGAGCCCCACGGTTGCTGGGCCTGGCAAAGCGCTTCCCAGGAAAGGCGCTGGCTAGCAACAGCTTTCAGTGCTGGCACTTTCCTTGTGGGAGGAATTGCTGGACGTTTCCAATTTCAGAGCTGAGCTCTCCGAGTCAGAGAGAAGGTGACCATTGCGTGAGGTGGCTAGAGAAGCCCGGAGCCTCACGGTTGCTGGGCCTGGCAAAGCGCTTCCAAGGAAAGGCGCTGCCTAGCAACAGCTTTCAGTGCTGGCACCTTCCCTGTCGGACCAATTGCTTGGCGTTTTCCATTTCAGAGCTGAGCTCTCTGAGTCAGAGAGATGGTGACCATTGCGTGAGGTGGCTAGAGAAGCCTGGAGCCCCACGGTTGCTGGGCCTCGGAAAGCGCTTCCAAGGAAAGGTGCTGGCTAGCAACAGCTTTCAGTGCTGGCGCTTTCAGTGCTGGCCCTTTCCATGTGGGACCAATTGCTGGACGTTTTCCATTTCAGAGCTGAGCTCTCCGAGACAGAGAGATGGTGACCATTGCGTGAGGTGGCTAGAGAAGCCCGGAGCCCCACGGTTGCTGGGCCTGGGAAAGCGCTTCCAAGGAAAGGTGCTGGCTAGCAACAGCTTTCAGTGCTGGCACTTTCCTTGTGGGAGGAATTGCTGGACGTTTCCAATTTCAGAGCTGAGCTCTCCGAGTCAGAGATGGTGACCATTGTGTGAGGTAGCTAGAGAAGCCCGGAGCCCCACAGTTGCTGGGCCTGGGAAAGCGCTTCCAAGTCAAGATGCTGGCTAGCAACAGCTTTCAGTGCTGGCACTTTCCATGTCGGACCAATTGCTGTACGTTTTCCATTTCAGAGGTGAGCTCTCCGAGTCAGAGAGATGGTGACCATTGCGTGAGGTGGCTAGAGAAGCCTGGAGCCCCATGGTCGCTGGGCCTGGGAAAGCGCTTCAAAGGAGAGGTGCTGGCTAGCAACAGCTTTCAGTGCTGGCACTTCCCCTGTCGGACCAATTGCTTGGCGTTTTCCATTTGAGAGCTGAGCTCTCCGAACTGGAGAGATGGTGACCATTGCGTGAGGTGGCTAGAGAAGCATGGAGCCTCACGGTTGCTGGGCCTCGGAAAGCGCTTCCAAGGAAAGGTGCTGGCTAGCAACAGCTTTCAGTGCTGGCACTTTCCATGTCGGAGCAATTGCTGGACGTTTTCCATCTCAGAGGTGAGCTCTCCGAGTCAGAGAGATGGTGACCATTCCATTGCGTGGCTAGGGATGCCCGGAGCCCCACAGTTGCTGGGCCTGGCAAAGCGCTTCCAAGGAAAGGTGCTGGCTAGCAACAGCTTTCAGTGCTGGCACTTTCCTTGTGGGAGGAATTGCTGGACGTTTTCCATCTCAGAGCTGAGCTCTCCGAGTCAGAGATGGTGACCATTGTGTGAGGTAGCTAGAGAAGCACGGAGCCCCACGGTTGCTGGGCCTGGCAAAGCGCTTCCAAGGAAAGGTGCTGGCTAGCAACAGCTTTCAGTGCTGGCACTTCCCTTGTGGGAGGAATTGCTGGACGTTTCCAATTTCAGAGCTGAGCTCTCCGAGTCAGAGAGATGGTGACCATTGTTTGAGGTGGCTAGAGAAGCCCGGAGCCTCACGGTTGCTGGGCCTCGCAAAGCGCTTCCAAGGAAAGGCGCTGCCTAGCAACAGCTTTCAGTGCTGGCACCTTCCCTGTCGGACCAATTGCTGGACGTTTTCCATTTCAGAGCTGAGCTCTCTGAGTCAGAGAGATGGTGACCATTGCGTGAGGTGGCTAGAGAAGCCTGGAGCCCCACGGTTGCTGGGCCTCGGAAAGCGCTTCCAAGGAAAGGTGCTGGCTAGCAACAGCTTTCAGTGCTGGCGCTTTCAGTGCTGGCCCTTTCCATGTGGGACCAATTGCTGGACGTTTTCCATTTCAGAGCTGAGCTCTCCGAGACAGAGAGATGGTGACCATTGCGTGAGGTGGCTAGAGAAGCATGGAGCCCCACGGTTGCTGGGCCTGGCAAAGCGCTTCCAAGGAAAGGTGCTGGCTAGCAACAGCTTTCAGTGCTGGCACTTTCCTTGTGGGAGGAATTGCTGGACGTTTTCCATCTCAGAGCTGAGCTCTCCGAGTCAGAGATGGTGACCATTGTGTGAGGTAGCTAGAGAAGCCCGGAGCCCCATGGTCGCTGGGCCTCGGAAAGCGCTTCCAAGGAGAGGTGCTGGCTAGCAACAGCTTTCAGTGCTGGCACTTTCCCTGTCGGACCAATTGCTTGGCGTTTTCCATTTCAGAGGTGAGCTCTCCGAGTCAGAGAGATGGTGACCATTGCGTGAGGTGCCTAGAGAAGCACGGAGCCCCACGGTTGCTGGGCCTCGGAAAGCGCTTCCAAGGAGAGGCGCTGCCTAGCAACAGCTTTCAGTGCTGGCACCTTCCCTGTCGCACCAATTGCTGGACGTTTTCCATTTCAGAGGTGAGCTCTCCGAGTCAGAGAGATGGTGACCATTGCGTGAGGTGGCTAGAGAAGCCCGGAGCCCCACGGTTGCTGGGCCTGGCAAAGCGCTTCCAAGGCAAGGTGCTGGCTAGCAACAGCTTTCAGTGCTGGCACTTCCCTTGTGGGAGGAATTGCTCGACGTTTCCAATTTCAGAGCTGAGCTCTCCGAGTCAGAGAGATGGTGACCATTGTTTGAGGTGGCTAGAGAAGCACGGAGCCTCACGGTTGCTGGGCCTCGCAAAGCGCTTCCAAGGAAAGGCGCTGCCTAGCAACAGCTTTCAGTGCTGGCACCTTCCCTGTCGGACCAATTGCTGGACGTTTTCCATTTCAGAGCTGAGCTCTCTGAGTCAGAGAGATGGTGACCATTGCGTGAGGTGGCTAGAGAAGCCTGGAGCCCCACGGTTGCTGGGCCTCGGAAAGCGCTTCCAAGGAAAGGTGCTGGCTAGCAACAGCTTTCAGTGCTGGCGCTTTCAGTGCTGGCCCTTTCCATGTGGGACCAATTGCTGGACGTTTTCCATTTCAGAGCTGAGCTCTCCGAGACAGAGAGATGGTGACCATTGCGTGAGGTGGCTAGAGAAGCCTGGAGCCCCATGGTCGCTGGGCCTGGGAAAGCGCTTCCAAGGAGAGGTGCTGGCTAGCAACATCTTTCAGTGCTGGCACTTCCCCTGTCGGACCAATTGCTTGGCGTTTTCCATTTGAGAGCTGAGCTCTCTGAGTCAGAGAGATGGTGACCATTGCGTGAGGTGGCTAGAGAAGCCTGGAGCCCCACGGTTGCTGGGCCTCGGAAAGCGCTTCCAAGGAAAGGTGCTGGCTAGCAATAGCTTTCAGTGCTGGCACTTTCCATGTCGGAGCAATTGCTGGACGTTTTCCATCTCAGAGCTGAGCTCTCCGAGTCAGAGAGATGGTGACCATTCCATTGGGTGGCTAGAGAAGCCCGGAGCCCCACAGTTGCTGGGCCTGGCAAAGCGCTTCCAAGGAAAGGTGCTGGCTAGCAACAGCTTTCAGTGCTGGCACTTTCCTTGTGGGAGGAATTGCTGGACGTTTCCAATTTCAGAGCTCAGCTCTCTGACTCAGAGATGGTGACCATTGTGTGAGGTAGCTAGAGAAGCCCGGAGCCCCACGGTTGCTGGGCCTCGGAAAGCGCTTCCAAGGCAAGGTGCTGGCTAGCAACAGCTTTCAGTGCTGGCACTTTCCATGTCGGAGCAATTGCTGGACGTTTTCCATTTCAGAGCTGAGCTCTCCGAGAGGGAGAGATAGTGACCATTCCATTGGGTGGCTAGAGAAGCCCGGAGCCCCACGGTTGCTGGGCCTCCGAAAGCGCTTCCAAGGAAAGGTGCTGGCTAGCAACAGCTTTCAGTGCTGGCACTTTCCCTGTCGGACCAATTGCTGGACGTTTTCCATTTCAGAGGTGAGCTCTCTGAGTCAGAGAGATGGTGACCATTGCGTGAGGTGGCTAGAGAAGCCCGGAGCCCCACGGTTGCTGGGCCTCCGAAAGCGCTTCCAAGGAAAGGTGCTGGCTAGCAACAGCTTTCAGTGCTGGCACTTTCCTTGTGGGAGGAATTGCTGGACGTTTCCAATTTCAGAGCTGAGCTCTCCGAGTCAGAGATAAGGTGACCATTCCATTGGGTGGCTAGGGAAGCCCGGAGCCCCACGGTTGCTGGGCCTGGCAAAGCGCTTCCAAGTCAAGATGCTGGCTAGCAACAGCTTTCAGTGCTGGCACTTTCCTTGTGGGAGGAATTGCTGGACGTTTCCAATTTCAGAGCTGAGCTCTCCGAGTCAGAGAGAAGGTGACCATTGCGTGAGGTGGCTAGAGAAGCCCGGAGCCCCACGGTTGCTGGGCCTGGCAAAGCGCTTCCAAGTCAAGATACTGGCTAGCAACAGCTTTCAGTGCTGGCACTTTCCATGTCGGACCAATTGCTCGATGTTTTCCATTTCAGAGCTGAGCTCTCCGAGTCAGAGAGATAGTGACCATTCCATTGGGTGGCTAGAGAAGCCCGGAGCCCCACGGTTGCTGGGCCTCGGAAAGCGCTTCCAAGGAAAGGTGCTGGCTAGCAACAGCTTTCAGTGCTGGCACTTTCCCTGTGGGACCAATTGCTGGACGTTTTCCATTTCAGAGCTGAGCTCTCTGAGTCAGAGAGATGGTGACCATTGCGTGAGGTGGCTAGAGAAGCCCGGAGCCCCACGGTTGCTGGGCCTCGGAAAGCGCTTCCAAGGAAAGGTGCTGGCTAGCAACAGCTTTCAGTGCTGGCACTTTCCAAGTGGGAGGAATTGCTGGACGTTTCCAATTTCAGAGCTGAGCTCTCTGAGTCAGAGATAAGGTGGCCATTCCATTGGGTGGCTAGAGAAGCCCGGAGCCCCACGGTTGCTGGGCCTGGCAAAGCGCTTCCAAGGAAAGGTGCTGGCTAGCAACAGCTTTCAGTGCTGGCACTTCCCTTGTGGGAGGAATTGCTGGACGTTTCCAATTTCAGAGCTGAGCTCTCCAAGACGCAGAGGTGGAAACCATTCCATTGGGTGGCTAGAGAAGCCTGGAGCCCCACGGTTGCTGGGCCTCGGAAAGCGCTTCCCAGGAAAGGCGCTGGCTAGCAACAGCTTTCAGTGCTGGCTCTTTCCAAGTGGGAGGAATTGCTGGACGTTTCCAATTTCAGAGCTGAGCTCTCCCAGTCAGAGAGATGGTGACCATTCTGGGAGGTGGCTAGAGAAGCCCGCAGCCTCACGGTTGCTGGGCCTGGCAAAGCGCTTCCAAGGAAAGGTGCTGGCTAGCAACAGCTTTCAGTGCTGGCACCTTCCCTGTCGGACCAATTGCTTGGCGTTTTCCATTTCAGAGCTGAGCTCTCTGAGTCAGAGAGATGGTGACCATTGCGTGAGGTGGCTAGAGAAGCCTGGAGCCCCACGGTTGCTGGGCCTCGGAAAGCGCTTCCAAGGAAAGGTGCTGGCTAGCAACAGCTTTCAGTGCTGGCACTTTCAGTGCTGGCCCTTTCCATGTGGGACCAATTGCTGGACGTTTTCCATTTCAGAGGTGAGCTCTCCGAGACAGAGAGATGGTGACCATTGCGTGAGGTGGCTAGAGAAGCATGGAGCCCCACGGTTGCTGGGCCTGGGAAAGCGCTTCCAAGGAAAGGTGCTGGCTAGCAACAGCTTTCAGTGCTGGCACTTTCCTTGTGGGAGGAATTGCTGGACGTTTCCAATTTCAGAGCTGAGCTCTCCGAGTCAGAGATGGTGACCATTGTGTGAGGTAGCTAGAGAAGCCCGGAGCCCCACAGTTGCTGGGCCTGGGAAAGCGCTTCCAAGTCAAGATGCTGGCTAGCAACAGCTTTCAGTGCTGGCACTTTCCATGTCGGACCAATTGCTGGACGTTTTCCATTTCAGAGGTGAGCTCTCCGAGTCAGAGAGATGGTGACCATTGCGTGAGGTGGCTAGAGAAGCCTGGAGCCCCATGGTCGCTGGGCCTGGGAAAGCGCTTCCAAGGAGAGGTGCTGGCTAGCAACAGCTTTCAGTGCTGGCACTTCCCCTGTCGGACCAATTGCTTGGCGTTTTCCATTTGAGAGCTGAGCTCTCCGAACTGGAGAGATGGTGACCATTGCGTGAGGTGGCTAGAGAAGCATGGAGCCTCACGGTTGCTGGGCCTCGGAAAGCGCTTCCAAGGAAAGGTGCTGGCTAGCAACAGCTTTCAGTGCTGGCACTTTCCTTGTGGGAGGAATTGCTGGACGTTTTCCATCTCAGAGCTGAGCTCTCCGAGTCAGAGATGGTGACCATTGTGTGAGGTAGCTAGAGAAGCCCGGAGCCCCATGGTCGCTGGGCCTCGGAAAGCGCTTCCAAGGAGAGGTGCTGGCTAGCAACAGCTTTCAGTGCTGGCACTTTCCCTGTCGGACCAATTGCTTGGCGTTTTCCATTTCAGAGGTGAGCTCTCCGAGTCAGAGAGATGGTGACCATTGCGTGAGGTGGCTAGAGAAGCACGGAGCCCCACGGTTGCTGGGCCTCGGAAAGCGCTTCCAAGGAGAGGCGCTGCCTAGCAACAGCTTTCAGTGCTGGCACCTTCCCTGTCGCACCAATTGCTGGACGTTTTCCATTTCAGAGGTGAGCTCTCCGAGTCAGAGAGATGGTGACCATTGCGTGAGGTGGCTAGAGAAGCCCGGAGCCCCACGGTTGCTGGGCCTGGCAAAGCGCTTCCAAGGAGAGGTGCTGGCTAGCAACAGCTTTCAGTGCTGGCACTTCCCTTGTGGGAGGAATTGCTGGACGTTTCCAATTTCAGAGCTGAGCTCTCCGAGTCAGAGAGATGGTGACCATTGTTTGAGGTGGCTAGAGAAGCACGGAGCCTCACGGTTGCTGGGCCTCGCAAAGCGCTTCCAAGGAAAGGCGCTGCCTAGCAACAGCTTTCAGTGCTGGCACCTTCCCTGTCGGACCAATTGCTGGACGTTTTCCATTTCAGAGCTGAGCTCTCTGAGTCAGAGAGATGGTGACCATTGCGTGAGGTGGCTAGAGAAGCCTGGAGCCCCACGGTTGCTGGGCCTCGGAAAGCGCTTCCAAGGAGAGGTGCTGGCTAGCAACAGCTTTCAGTGCTGGCGCTTTCAGCGCTGGCCCTTTCCATGTGGGACCAATTGCTGGACGTTTTCCATTTCAGAGCTGAGCTCTCCGAGACAGAGAGATGGTGACCATTGCGTGAGGTGGCTAGAGAAGCATGGAGCCCCACGGTTGCTGGGCCTCGGAAAGCGCTTCCAAGGAAAGGTGCTGGCTAGCAACAGCTTTCAGTGCTGGCACTTTCCTTGTGGGAGGAATTGCTGGACGTTTCCAATTTCAGAGCTGAACTCTCCGAGTCAGAGATGGTGACCATTGTATGAGGTAGCTGGAGAAGCCCGGAGCCCCACGGTTGCTGGGCCTGGCAAAGCACTTCCAAGGAAAGGTGCTGGCTAGCAACAGCTTTCAGTGCTGGCACTTTCCATGTCGGACCAATTGCTGGACGTTTTCCATTTCAGAGGTGAGCTCTCCGAGTCAGAGAGATGGTGACCATTGCGTGAGGTGGCTAGAGAAGCCTGGAGCCCCATGGTCGCTGGGCCTGGGAAAGCGCTTCCAAGGAGAGGTGCTGGCTAGCAACAGCTTTCAGTGCTGGCACTTCCCCTGTCGGACCAATTGCTTGGCGTTTTCCATTTGAGAGCTGAGCTCTCCGAACTGGAGAGATGGTGACCATTGCGTGAGGTGGCTAGAGAAGCATGGAGCCTCACGGTTGCTGGGCCTCGGAAAGCGCTTCCAAGGAAAGGTGCTGGCTAGCAACAGCTTTCAGTGCTGGCACTTTCCAAGTGGGAGGAATTGCTGGACGTTTCCAATTTCAGAGCTGAGCTCTCTGAGTCAGAGATAAGGTGACCATTCCATTGGGTGGCTAGAGAAGCCCGGAGCCCCACGGTTGCTGGGCCTGGCAAAGCGCTTCCAAGGAAAGGTGCTGGCTAGCAACAGCTTTCAGTGCTGGCACTTTCCTTGTGGGAGGAATTGCTGGACGTTTCCAATTTCAGAGCTGAGCTCTCCAAGACGCAGAGGTGGAAACCATTCCATTGGGTGGCTAGAGAAGCCTGGAGCCCCACGGTTGCTGGGCCTGGCAAAGTGCTTCCAAGGAAAGGTGCTGGCTAGCAACAGCTTTCAGTGCTGGCACTTACCATGTGGGAGGAATTGCTGGACGTTTCC
The DNA here is from genome assembly GCA_037962945.1 of Sarcoramphus papa. Classification (NCBI taxonomy): domain Eukaryota; kingdom Metazoa; phylum Chordata; class Aves; order Accipitriformes; family Cathartidae; genus Sarcoramphus; species Sarcoramphus papa. The sequence goes on from CM075586.1 coordinate 99,490,609, forward strand.
AATTTCAGAGCTGAGCTCTCCGAGTCAGAGAGAAGGTGACCATTGCGTGAGGTGGCTAGAGAAGCCCGGAGCCCCATGGTTGATGGGCCTGGCAAAGCGCTTCCAAGTCAAGATGCTGGCTAGCAACATCTTTCAGTGCTGGCACTTTCCATGTCGGACCAATTGCTCGATGTTTTCCATTTCAGAGCTGAGCTCTCTGAGTCAGAGAGAAGGTGACCATTCCATTGGGTGGCTAGGGATGCCCGGAGCCCCACGGTTGCTGGGCCTGGCAAAGTGCTTCCAAGGAAAGGTGCTGGCTAGCAACAGCTTTCAGTGCTGGCACTTTCCATGTCGGACCAATTCCTGGACGTTTTCCATTTCAGAGCTGAGCTCTCCGAGTCAGAGAGATGGTGACAATTGCGTGAGGTGGCTAGAGAAGCCCGGAGCCTCACGGTTGCTGGGCCTGGCAAAGCGCTTCCCAGGAAAGGCGCTGCCTAGCAACAGCTTTCAGTGCTGGCACTTTCCATGTCGGAGCAATTGCTGGACGTTTTCCATCTCAGAGCTGAGCTCTCTGAGTCAGAGAGATGGTGACCATTGCGTGAGGTGGCTAGAGAAGCCTGGAGCCCCACGGTTGCTGGGCCTCGGAAAGCGCTTCCAAGGAAAGGTGCTGGCTAGCAACAGCTTTCAGTGCTGGCGCTTTCAGTGCTGGCCCTTTCCATGTGGGACCAATTGCTGGACGTTTTCCATTTCAGAGCTGAGCTCTCCGAGACAGAGAGATGGTGACCATTGCGTGAGGTGGCTAGAGAAGCATGGAGCCCCACGGTTGCTGGGCCTGGGTAAGCGCTTCCAAGGAAAGGTGCTGGCTAGCAACAGCTTTCAGTGCTGGCACTTTCCTTGTGGGAGGAATTGCTGGACGTTTCCAATTTCAGAGCTGAACTCTCCGAGTCAGAGATGGTGACCATTGCGTGAGGTAGCTAGAGAAGCCCGGAGCCCCACGGTTGCTGGGCCTGGCAAAGCACTTCCAAGGAAAGGTGCTGGCTAGCAACAGCTTTCAGTGCTGGCACTTTCCATGTCGGACCAATTGCTGTACGTTTTCCATTTCAGAGGTGAGCTCTCCGAGTCAGAGAGATGGTGACCATTGCGTGAGGTGGCTAGAGAAGCCTGGAGCCCCATGGTCGCTGGGCCTGGGAAAGCGCTTCCAAGGAGAGGTGCTGGCTAGCAAAAGCTTTCAGTGCTGGCACTTTCCATGTCGGAGCAATTGCTGGACGTTTTCCATCTCAGAGCTGAGCTCTCCGAGTCAGAGAGATGGTGACCATTCCATTGCGTGGCTAGGGATGCCCGGAGCCCCACAGTTGCTGGGCCTGGCAAAGCGCTTCCAAGGAAAGGTGCTGGCTAGCAACAGCTTTCAGTGCTGGCACTTTCCTTGTGGGAGGAATTGCTGGACGTTTTCCATCTCAGAGCTGAGCTCTCCGAGTCAGAGATGGTGACCATTGTGTGAGGTAGCTAGAGAAGCCCGGAGCCCCATGGTCGCTGGGCCTCGGAAAGCGCTTCCAAGGAGAGGTGCTGGCTAGCAACAGCTTTCAGTGCTGGCACTTTCCATGTCGGACCAATTGCTTGGCGTTTTCCATTTCAGAGGTGAGCTCTCCGAGTCAGAGAGATGGTGACCATTGCGTGAGGTGGCTAGAGAAGCACGGAGCCCCACGGTTGCTGGGCCTCGGAAAGCGCTTCCAAGGAGAGGCGCTGCCTAGCAACAGCTTTCAGTGCTGGCACCTTCCCTGTCGCACCAATTGCTGGACGTTTTCCATTTCAGAGGTGAGCTCTCCGAGTCAGAGAGATGGTGACCATTGCGTGAGGTGGCTAGAGAAGCATGGAGCCCCACGGTTGCTGGGCCTCGGAAAGCGCTTCCAAGGAAAGGTGCTGGCTAGCAACAGCTTTCAGTGCTGGCACTTTCAGTGCTGGCCCTTTCCATGTGGGACCAATTGCTGGACGTTTTCCATTTCAGAGCTGAGCTCTCCGAGACAGAGAGATGGTGACCATTGCGTGAGGTGGCTAGAGAAGCATGGAGCCCCACGGTTGCTGGGCCTGGGAAAGCGCTTCCAAGGAGAGGTGCTGGCTAGCAACAGCTTTCAGTGCTGGCACTTTCCTTGTGGGAGGAATTGCTGGACGTTTCCAATTTCAGAGCTGAACTCTCCGAGTCAGAGATGGTGACCATTGTGTGAGGTAGCTAGAGAAGCCCGGAGCCCCACGGTTGCTGGGCCTGGCAAAGCACTTCCAAGGAAAGGTGCTGGCTAGCAACAGCTTTCAGTGCTGGCACTTTCTATGTCGGACCAATTGCTGTACGTTTTCAATTTCAGAGGTGAGCTCTCCGAGTCAGAGAGATGGTGACCATTGCGTGAGGTGGCTAGAGAAGCCTGGAGCCCCATGGTCGCTGGGCCTGGGAAAGCGCTTCCAAGGAGAGGTTCTGGCTAGCAACAGCTTTCAGTGCTGGCACTTCCCCTGTCGGACCAATTGCTTGGCGTTTTCCATTTGAGAGCTGAGCTCTCCGAACTGGAGAGATGGTGACCATTGCGTGAGGTGGCTAGAGAAGCATGGAGCCTCACGGTTGCTGGGCCTGGGAAAGCGCTTCCAAGGAAAGGTGCTGGCTAGCAACAGCTTTCAGTGCTGGCACTTTCCATGTCGGAGCAATTGCTGGACGTTTTCCATCTCAGAGCTGAGCTCTCCGAGTCAGAGAGATGGTGACCATTCCATTGCGTGGCTAGGGATGCCCGGAGCCCCACAGTTGCTGGGCCTGGCAAAGCGCTTCCAAGGAAAGGTGCTGGCTAGCAACAGCTTTCAGTGCTGGCACTTTCCTTGTGGGAGGAATTGCTGGACGTTTTCCATCTCAGAGCTGAGCTCTCCGAGTCAGAGATGGTGACCATTGTGTGAGGTAGCTAGAGAAGCCCGGAGCCCCATGGTCGCTGGGCCTCGGAAAGCGCTTCCAAGGAGAGGTGCTGGCTAGCAACAGCTTTCAGTGCTGGCATTTTCCCTGTCGGACCAATTGCTTGGCGTTTTCCATTTCAGAGGTGAGCTCTCCGAGTCAGAGAGATGGTGACCATTGCGTGAGGTGGCTAGAGAAGCACGGAGCCCCACGGTTGCTGGGCCTGGGAAAGCGCTTCCAAGGAGAGGCGCTGCCTAGCAACAGCTTTCAGTGCTGGCACCTTCCCTGTCGCACCAATTGCTGGACGTTTTCCATTTCAGAGGTGAGCTCTCCGAGTCAGAGAGATGGTGACCATTGCGTGAGGTGGCTAGAGAAGCCCGGAGCCCCACGGTTGCTGGGCCTGGCAAAGCGCTTCCAAGGCAAGGTGCTGGCTAGCAACAGCTTTCAGTGCTGGCACTTCCCTTGTGGGAGGAATTGCTGGACGTTTCCAATTTCAGAGCTGAGCTCTCCGAGTCAGAGAGATGGTGACCATTCTGGGAGGTGGCTAGAGAAGCCCGGAGCCTCACGGTTGCTGGGCCTCGCAAAGCGCTTCCAAGGAAAGGCGCTGCCTAGCAACAGCTTTCAGTGCTGGCACCTTCCCTGTCGGACCAATTGCTGGACGTTTTCCATTTCAGAGCTGAGCTCTCTGAGTCAGAGAGATGGTGACCATTGCGTGAGGTGGCTAGAGAAGCCTGGAGCCCCACGGTTGCTGGGCCTCGGAAAGCGCTTCCAAGGAAAGGTGCTGGCTAGCAACAGCTTTCAGTGCTGGCACTTTCAGTGCTGGCCCTTTCCATGTGGGACCAATTGCTGGACGTTTTCCATTTCAGAGCTGAGCTCTCCGAGACAGAGAGATGGTGACCATTGCGTGAGGTGGCTAGAGAAGCATGGAGCCCCACGGTTGCTGGGCCTGGGAAAGCGCTTCCAAGGAAAGGTGCTGGCTAGCAACAGCTTTCAGTGCTGGCACTTCCCTTGTGGGAGGAATTGCTGGACGTTTCCAATTTCAGAGCTGAACTCTCCGAGTCAGAGATGGTGACCATTGTGTGAGGTAGCTAGAGAAGCCCGGAGCCCCACGGTTGCTGGGCCTGGCAAAGCACTTCCAAGGAAAGGTGCTGGCTAGCAACAGCTTTCAGTGCTGGCACATTCCATGTCGGACCAATTGCTGGACGTTTTCCATTTCAGAGCTGAGCTCTCCGAGTCAGAGAGATGGTGACCATTGCGTGAGGTGGCTAGAGAAGCCTGGAGCCCCATGGTCGCTGGGCCTGGGAAAGCGCTTCCAAGGAGAGGTGCTGGCTAGCAACAGCTTTCAGTGCTGGCACTTCCCCTGTCGGACCAATTGCTTGGCGTTTTCCATTTGAGAGCTGAGCTCTCCGAACTGGAGAGATGGTGACCATTGCGTGAGGTGGCTAGAGAAGCATGGAGCCTCACGGTTGCTGGGCCTCGGAAAGCGCTTCCAAGGAAAGGTGCTGGCTAGCAACAGCTTTCAGTGCTGGCACTTTCCATGTCGGAGCAATTGCTGGACGTTTTCCATCTCAGAGCTGAGCTCTCCGAGTCAGAGAGATGGTGACCATTCCATTGCGTGGCTAGGGATGCCCGGAGCCCCACAGTTGCTGGGCCTGGCAAAGCGCTTCCAAGGAAAGGTGCTGGCTAGCAACAGCTTTCAGTGCTGGCACTTCCCCTGTCGGACCAATTGCTTGGTGTTTTCCATTTCAGAGCTGAGCTCTCCGAGTCAGAGAGATGGTGACCATTGCGTGAGGTGGCTAGAGAAGCATGGAGCCTCACGGTTGCTGGGCCTCGGAAAGCGCTTCCAAGGAAAGGTGCTGGCTAGCAACAGCTTTCAGTGCTGGCCCTTTCCATGTCGGACCAATTGCTGGACGTTTTCCATTTCAGAGCTGAGCTCTCCGAGTCAGAGAGATGGTGACCATTCTGGGAGGTGGCTAGAGAAGCCCGGAGCCCCACGGTTGCTGGGCCTGGGAAAACGCTTCCAAGTAGAGGCGCTGGCTAGCAACAGCTTTCAGTGCTGGCACTTTCCCTGTCGGACCAATTGCTGGACGTTTCCAATTTCAGAGGTGAGCTCTCCGAGTCAGAGAGATGGTGACCATTGCGTGAGGTGGCTAGAGAAGCCCGGAGTCCCACAGTTGCTGGGCCTGGCAAAGCGCTTCCAAGTCAAGATGCTGGCTAGCAACAGCTTTCAGTGCTGGCACTTTCCTTGTGGGAGGAATTGCTGGACGTTTCCAATTTCAGAGCTGAGCTCTCCAAGACGCACAGGTGGAAACCATTCCATTGGGTGGCTAGAGAAGCCTGGAGCCCCACGGTTGCTGGGCCTCGGAAAGCGCTTCCAAGGAAAGGTGCTGGCTAGCAACAGCTTTCAGTGCTGGCACTTTCCCTGTCGGACCAACTGCTGGACGTTTCCAATTTCAGAGCTGAGCTCTCCGAGTCAGAGAGAAGGTGACCATTGCGTGAGGTGGCTAGAGAAGCCCGGAGCCCCACGGTTGCTGGGCCTGGCAAAGCGCTTCCAAGTCAAGATGCTGGCTAGCAACAGCTTTCAGTGCTGGCACTTTCCATGTCGGACCAATTGCTCGATGTTTTCCATTTGAGAGCTGAGCTCTCTGAGTCAGAGAGATGGTGACCATTCCATTGGGTGGCTAGGGATGCCCGGAGCCCCACGGTTGCTGGGCCTGGCAAAGTGCTTCCAAGGCAAGGTGCTGGCTAGCAACAGCTTTCAGTGCTGGCACATTCCATGTCGGACCAATTGCTGGACGTTTTCCATTTCAGAACTGAGCTCTCTGAGTCAGAGAGATGGTGACCATTGCGTCAGGTGGCTAGAGAAGCCCGGAGCCCCACGGTTGCTGGGCCTCGGAAAGCGCTTCCAAGGAAAGGCGCTGCCTAGCAACAGCTTTCAGTGTTGGCACTTTCCTTGTGGGAGGAATTGCTGGACGTTTCCAATTTCAGAGCTGAGCTCTCCGAGTCAGAGAGATGGTGACCATTCTGGGAGGTGGCTAGAGAAGCCCGGAGCCTCACGGTTGCTGGGCCTCGGAAAGCGCTTCCAAGGAGAGGCGCTGGCTAGCAACAGCTTTCAGTGCCGGCACCTTCCCTGTCGGACCAATTGCTGGACGTTTTCCATTTCAGAGGTGAGCTCTCCGAGTCAGAGAGATGGTGACCATTGCGTGAGGTGGCTAGAGAAGCATGGAGCCCCACGGTTGCTGGGCCTGGCAAAGCGCTTCCAAGGAAAGGTGCTGGCTAGCAACAGCTTTCAGTGCTGGCGCTTTCAGTGCTGGCCCTTTCCATGTCGGACCAATTGCTGGACGTTTTCCATTTCAGAGCTGAGGTCTCCGAGTCAGAGAGATGGTGACCATTGCGTGAGGTGGCTAGAGAAGCCCGGAGCCCCACGGTTGCTGGGCCTCGGAAAGCACTTCCAAGGCAAGGTGCTGGCTAGCAACAGCTTTCAGTGCTGGCACTTTCCATGATGGACCAATTGCTGGACGTTTTCCATTTCAGAGCTGAGCTCTCTGAGTCAGAGAGAAGGTGACCATTCCATTGCGTGGCTAGGGATGCTCGGAGCCCCACGGTTGCTGGGCCTGGCAAAGTGCTTCCAAGGAAAGGTGCTGGCTAGCAACAGCTTTCAGTGCTGGCACTTTCCATGTCGGACCAATTGCTGGACGTTTTCCATTTCAGAGCTGAGCTCTCTGAGTCAGAGAGATGGTGACCATTGCGTGAGGTGGCTAGAGAAGCCTGGAGCCCCACACTTGCTGGGCCTGGGAAACCGCTTCCCAGGAAAGGCGCTGGCTAGCAACAGCTTTCAGTGCTGGCACTTCCCTTGTGGGAGGAATTGCTGGACGTTTCCAATTTCAGAGCTGAGCTCTCCGAGTCAGAGAGATGGTGACCATTCTGGGAGGTGGCTAGAGAAGCCCGGAGCCTCACGGTTGCTGGGCCTGGCAAAGCGCTTCCAAGGAAAGGCGCTGCCTAGCAACAGCTTTCAGTGCTGGCACCTTCCCTGTCGGACCAATTGCTGGACGTTTTCCATTTCAGAGCTGAGCTCTCTGAGTCAGAGAGATGGTGACCATTGCGTGAGGTGGCTAGAGAAGCCTGGAGCCCCACGGTTGCTGGGCCTCGGAAAGCGCTTCCAAGGAAAGGTGCTGGCTAGCAACAGCTTTCAGTGCTGGCGCTTTCAGTGCTGGCCCTTTCCATGTGGGACCAATTGCTGGACGTTTTCCATTTCAGAGCTGAGCTCTCCGAGACAGAGAGATGGTGACCATTGCGTGAGGTGGCTAGAGAAGCATGGAGCCCCACGGTTGCTGGGCCTGGGAAAGCGCTTCCAAGGAAAGGTGCTGGCTAGCAACAGCTTTCAGTGCTGGCACTTTCCTTGTGGGAGGAATTGCTGGACGTTTCCAATTTCAGAGCTGAACTCTCCGAGTCAGAGATGGTGACCATTGTGTGATGTAGCTAGAGAAGCCCGGAGCCCCACGGTTGCTGGGCCTCGGAAAGCGCTTCCAAGGAAAGGTGCTGGCTAGCAACAGCTTTCAGTGCTGGCACTTTCCATGTCGGACCAATTGCTGTACGTTTTCCATTTCAGAGGTGAGCTCTCCGAGTCAGAGAGATGGTGACCATTGCGTGAGGTGGCTAGAGAAGCCTGGAGCCCCATGGTCGCTGGGCCTGGGAAAGCGCTTCCAAGGAGAGGTGCTGGCTAGCAACAGCTTTCAGTGCTGGCACTTCCCCTGTCGGACCAATTGCTTGGCGTTTTCCATTTGAGAGCTGAGCTCTCCGAACTGGAGAGATGGTGACCATTGCGTGAGGTGGCTAGAGAAGCATGGAGCCTCACGGTTGCTGGGCCTCGGAAAGCGCTTCCAAGGAAAGGTGCTGGCTAGCAACAGCTTTCAGTGCTGGCACTTTCCATGTCGGAGCAATTGCTGGACGTTTTCCATCTCAGAGCTGAGCTCTCCGAGTCAGAGAGATGGTGACCATTCCATTGCGTGGCTAGGGATGCCCGGAGCCCCACAGTTGCTGGGCCTGGCAAAGCGCTTCCAAGGAAAGGTGCTGGCTAGCAACAGCTTTCAGTGCTGGCACTTTCCTTGTGGGAGGAATTGCTGGACGTTTTCCATTTCAGAGCTGAGCTCTCCGAGTCAGAGATGGTGACCATTGTGTGAGGTAGCTAGAGAAGCCCGGAGCCCCATGGTCGCTGGGCCTCGGAAAGCGCTTCCAAGGAGAGGTGCTGGCTAGCAACAGCTTTCAGTGCTGGCACTTTCCCTGTCGGACCAATTGCTTGGCGTTTTCCATTTCAGAGGTGAGCTCTCCGAGTCAGAGAGATGGTGACCATTGCGTGAGGTGGCTAGAGAAGCACGGAGCCCCACGGTTGCTGGGCCTCGCAAAGCGCTTCCAAGGAGAGGTGCTGGCTAGCAACAGATTTCAGTGCTGGCACCTTCCCTGTCGCACCAATTGCTGGACGTTTTCCATTTCAGAGGTGAGCTCTCCGAGTCAGAGAGATGGTGACCATTGCGTGAGGTGGCTAGAGAAGCCCGGAGCCCCACGGTTGCTGGGCCTGGCAAAGCGCTTCCAAGGCAAGGTGCTGGCTAGCAACAGCTTTCAGTGCTGGCACTTCCCTTGTGGGAGGAATTGCTGGACGTTTCCAATTTCAGAGCTGAGCTCTCCGAGTCAGAGAGATGGTGACCATTCTGGGAGGTGGCTAGAGAAGCACGGAGCCTCACGGTTGCTGGGCCTCGCAAAGCGCTTCCAAGGAAAGGCGCTGCCTAGCAACAGCTTTCAGTGCTGGCACCTTCCCTGTCGGACCAATTGCTGGACGTTTTCCATTTCAGAGCTGAGCTCTCTGAGTCAGAGAGATGGTGACCATTGCGTGAGGTGGCTAGAGAAGCCTGGAGCCCCACGGTTGCTGGGCCTCGGAAAGCGCTTCCAAGGAAAGGTGCTGGCTAGCAACAGCTTTCAGTGCTGGCGCTTTCAGTGCTGGCCCTTTCCATGTGGGACCAATTGCTGGACGTTTTCCATTTCAGAGCTGAGCTCTCCGAGACAGAGAGATGGTGACCATTGCGTGAGGTGGCTAGAGAAGCATGGAGCCCCACGGTTGCTGGGCCTGGGAAAGCGCTTCCAAGGAAAGGTGCTGGCTAGCAAGAGCTTTCAGTGCTGGCACTTTCCTTGTGGGAGGAATTGCTGGACGTTTCCAATTTCAGAGCTGAACTCTCCGAGTCAGAGATGGTGACCATTGTGTGAGGTAGCTAGAGAAGCCCGGAGCCCCACGGTTGCTGGGCCTGGCAAAGCACTTCCAAGGAAAGGTGCTGGCTAGCAACAGCTTTCAGTGCTGGCGCTTTCAGTGCTGGCCCTTTCCATGTGGGACCAATTGCTGGACGTTTTCCATTTCAGAGCTGAGCTCTCCGAGTCAGAGAGATGGTGACCATTGCGTGAGGTGGCTAGAGAAGCCTGGAGCCCCATGGTCGCTGGGCCTGGGAAAGCGCTTCCAAGGAGAGGTGCTGGCTAGCAACAGCTTTCAGTGCTGGCACTTCCCCTGTCGGACCAATTGCTTGGTGTTTTCCATTTGAGAGCTGAGCTCTCCGAACTGGAGAGATGGTGACCATTGCGTGAGGTGGCTAGAGAAGCATGGAGCCTCACGGTTGCTGGGCCTCGGAAAGCGCTTCCAAGGAAAGGTGCTGGCTAGCAACAGCTTTCAGTGCTGGCACTTTCCATGTCGGAGCAATTGCTGGACGTTTTCCATCTCAGAGGTGAGCTCTCCGAGTCAGAGAGATGGTGACCATTCCATTGCGTGGCTAGGGATGCCCGGAGCCCCACAGTTGCTGGGCCTGGCAAAGCGCTTCCAAGGAAAGGTGCTGGCTAGCAACAGCTTTCAGTGCTGGCACTTTCCTTGTGGGAGGAATTGCTGGACGTTTTCCATCTCAGAGCTGAGCTCTCCGAGTCAGAGATGGTGACCATTGTGTGAGGTAGCTAGAGAAGCCCGGAGCCCCATGGTCGCTGGGCCTCGGAAAGCGCTTCCAAGGAGAGGTGCTGGCTAGCAACAGCTTTCAGTGCTGGCACTTTCCCTGTCGGACCAATTGCTTGGCGTTTTCCATTTCAGAGGTGAGCTCTCCGAGTCAGAGAGATGGTGACCATTGCGTGAGGTGGCTAGAGAAGCCCGGAGCCCCACGGTTGCTGGGCCTCGGAAAGCGCTTCCAAGGAGAGGCGCTGCCTAGCAACAACTTTCAGTGCTGGCACCTTCCCTGTCGCACCAATTGCTGGACGTTTTCCATTTCAGAGGTGAGCTCTCCGAGTCAGAGAGATGGTGACCATTGCGTGAGGTGGCTAGAGAAGCCCGGAGCCCCACGGTTGCTGGGCCTGGGAAAGGGCTTCCAAGGAAAGGTGCTGGCTAGCAACAGCTTTCAGTGCTGGCACTTTCCAAGTGGGAGGAATTGCTGGACGTTTCCAATTTCAGAGCTGAGCTCTCTGAGTCAGAGATAAGGTGACCATTCCATTGGGTGGCTAGAGAAGCCCGGAGCCCCACGGTTGCTGGGCCTGGCAAAGCGCTTCCAAGGAAAGGTGCTGGCTAGCAACAGCTTTCAGTGCTGGCACTTTCCTTGTGGGAGGAATTGCTGGACGTTTCCAATTTCAGAGCTGAGCTCTCCAAGACGCAGAGGTGGAAACCATTCCATTGGGTGGCTAGAGAAGCCTGGAGCCCCACGGTTGCTGGGCCTGGCAAAGTGCTTCCAAGGAAAGGTGCTGGCTAGCAACAGCTTTCAGTGCTGGCACTTACCATGTGGGAGGAATTGCTGGACGTTTCCAATTTCAGAGCTGAGCTCTCCGAGTCAGAGAGAAGGTGACCATTGCGTGAGGTGGCTAGAGAAGCCTGGAGCCCCATGGTCGCTGGGCCTGGGAAAGCGCTTCCAAGGAGAGGTGCTGGCTAGCAACATCTTTCAGTGCTGGCACTTCCCCTGTCGGACCAATTGCTTGGCGTTTTCCATTTGAGAGCTGAGCTCTCCGAACTGGAGAGATGGTGACCATTGCGTGAGGTGGCTAGAGAAGCATGGAGCCTCACGGTTGCTGGGCCTCGGAAAGCGCTTCCAAGGAAAGGTGCTGGCTAGCAACAGCTTTCAGTGCTGGCACTTTCCATGTCGGAGCAATTGCTGGACGTTTTCCATCTCAGAGGTGAGCTCTCCGAGTCAGAGAGATGGTGACCATTCCATTGCGTGGCTAGGGATGCCCGGAGCCCCACAGTTGCTGGGCCTGGCAAAGCGCTTCCAAGGAAAGGTGCTGGCTAGCAACAGCTTTCAGTGCTGGCACTTTCCTTGTGGGAGGAATTGCTGGACGTTTTCCATTTCAGAGCTGAGCTCTCCGAGTCAGAGATGGTGACCATTGTGTGAGGTAGCTAGAGAAGCCCGGAGCCCCATGGTCGCTGGGCCTCGGAAAGCGCTTCCAAGGAGAGGTGCTGGCTAGCAACAGCTTTCAGTGCTGGCACTTTCCCTGTCGGACCAATTGCTTGGCGTTTTCCATTTCAGAGGTGAGCTCTCCGAGTCAGAGAGATGGTGACCATTGCGTGAGGTGGCTAGAGAAGCCCGGAGCCCCACGGTTGCTGGGCCTCGCAAAGCGCTTCCAAGGAGAGGTGCTGGCTAGCAACAGCTTTCAGTGCTGGCACCTTCCCTGTCGCACCAATTGCTGGACGTTTTCCATTTCAGAGGTGAGCTCTCCGAGTCAGAGAGATGGTGACCATTGCGTGAGGTGGCTAGAGAAGCCCGGAGCCCCACGGTTGCTGGGCCTGGCAAAGCGCTTCCAAGGCAAGGTGCTGGCTAGCAACAGCTTTCAGTGCTGGCACTTCCCTTGTGGGAGGAATTGCTGGACGTTTCCAATTTCAGAGCTGAGCTCTCCGAGTCAGAGAGATGGTGACCATTCTGGGAGGTGGCTAGAGAAGCCCGGAGCCCCACAGATGCTGGGCCTGGCAAAGCGCTTCCAAGGAAAGGTGCTGCCTAGCAACAGCTTTCAGTGCTGGCACCTTCCCTGTCGGACCAATTGCTGGACGTTTTCCATTTCAGAGCTGAGCTCTCTGAGTCAGAGAGATGGTGACCATTGCGTGAGGTGGCTAGAGAAGCCTGGAGCCCCACGGTTGCTGGGCCTCGGAAAGCGCTTCCAAGGAAAGGTGCTGGCTAGCAACAGCTTTCAGTGCTGGCGCTTTCAGTGCTGGCCCTTTCCATGTGGGACCAATTGCTGGACGTTTTCCATTTCAGAGCTGAGCTCTCTGAGTCAGAGAGATGGTGACCATTGCGTGAGGTGGCTAGAGAAGCCTGGAGCCCCACGGTTGCTGGGCCTCGGAAAGCGCTTCCAAGGAAAGGTGCTGGCTAGCAACAGCTTTCAGTGCTGGCGCTTTCAGTGCTGGCCCTTTCCATGTGGGACCAATTGCTGGACGTTTTCCATTTCAGAGCTGAGCTCTCCGAGACAGAGAGATGGTGACCATTGCGTGAGGTGGCTAGAGAAGCCCGGAGCCCCACGGTTGCTGGGCCTGGCAAAGCACTTCCAAGGAAAGGTGCTGGCTAGCAACAGCTTTCAGTGCTGGCGCTTTCAGTGCTGGCCCTTTCCATGTGGGACCAATTGCTGGACGTTTTCCATTTCAGAGCTGAGCTCTCCGAGTCAGAGAGATGGTGACCATTGCGTGAGGTGGCTAGAGAAGCCTGGAGCCCCATGGTCGCTGGGCCTGGGAAAGCGCTTCCAAGGAAAGGTGCTGGCTAGCAACAGCTTTCAGTGCTGGCACTTACCCTGTCGGACCAATTGCTTGGTGTTTTCCATTTGAGAGCTGAGCTCTCCGAACTGGAGAGATGGTGACCATTGCGTGAGGTGGCTAGAGAAGCATGGAGCCTCACGGTTGCTGGGCCTCGGAAAGCGCTTCCAAGGAAAGGTGCTGGCTAGCAACAGCTTTCAGTGCTGGCACTTTCCATGTCGGAGCAATTGCTGGACGTTTTCCATCTCAGAGCTGAGCTCTCCGAGTCAGAGAGATGGTGACCATTCCATTGCGTGGCTAGGGATGCCCGGAGCCCCACAGTTGCTGGGCCTGGCAAAGCGCTTCCAAGGAAAGGTGCTGGCTAGCAACAGCTTTCAGTGCTGGCACTTTCCTTGTGGGAGGAATTGCTGGACGTTTTCCATCTCAGAGCTGAGCTCTCCGAGTCAGAGATGGTGACCATTGTGTGAGGTAGCTAGAGAAGCCCGGAGCCCCATGGTCGCTGGGCCTCGGAAAGCGCTTCCAAGGAGAGGTGCTGGCTAGCAACAGCTTTCAGTGCTGGCACTTTCCCTGTCGGACCAATTGCTTGGCGTTTTCCATTTCAGAGGTGAGCTCTCCGAGTCAGAGAGATGGTGACCATTGCGTGAGGTGGCTAGAGAAGCCCGGAGCCCCACGGTTGCTGGGCCTCGCAAAGCGCTTCCAAGGAGAGGTGCTGGCTAGCAACAGCTTTCAGTGCTGGCACCTTCCCTGTCGCACCAATTGCTGGACGTTTTCCATTTCAGAGGTGAGCTCTCCGAGTCAGAGAGATGGTGACCATTGCGTGAGGTGGCTAGAGAAGCCCGGAGCCCCACGGTTGCTGGGCCTGGCAAAGCGCTTCCAAGGCAAGGTGCTGGCTAGCAACAGCTTTCAGTGCTGGCACTTCCCTTGTGGGAGGAATTGCTGGACGTTTCCAATTTCAGAGCTGAGCTCTCCGAGTCAGAGAGATGGTGACCATTCTGGGAGGTGGCTAGAGAAGCCCGGAGCCCCACAGATGCTGGGCCTGGCAAAGCGCTTCCAAGGAAAGGTGCTGCCTAGCAACAGCTTTCAGTGCTGGCACCTTCCCTGTCGGACCAATTGCTGGACGTTTTCCATTTCAGAGCTGAGCTCTCTGAGTCAGAGAGATGGTGACCATTGCGTGAGGTGGCTAGAGAAGCCTGGAGCCCCACGGTTGCTGGGCCTCGGAAAGCGCTTCCAAGGAAAGGTGCTGGCTAGCAACAGCTTTCAGTGCTGGCGCTTTCAGTGCTGGCCCTTTCCATGTGGGACCAATTGCTGGACGTTTTCCATTTCAGAGCTGAGCTCTCTGAGTCAGAGAGATGGTGACCATTGCGTGAGGTGGCTAGAGAAGCCTGGAGCCCCACGGTTGCTGGGCCTCGGAAAGCGCTTCCAAGGAAAGGTGCTGGCTAGCAACAGCTTTCAGTGCTGGCGCTTTCAGTGCTGGCCCTTTCCATGTGGGACCAATTGCTGGACGTTTTCCATTTCAGAGCTGAGCTCTCCGAGACAGAGAGATGGTGACCATTGCGTGAGGTGGCTAGAGAAGCCCGGAGCCCCACGGTTGCTGGGCCTGGCAAAGCACTTCCAAGGAAAGGTGCTGGCTAGCAACAGCTTTCAGTGCTGGCGCTTTCAGTGCTGGCCCTTTCCATGTGGGACCAATTGCTGGACGTTTTCCATTTCAGAGCTGAGCTCTCCGAGTCAGAGAGATGGTGACCATTGCGTGAGGTGGCTAGAGAAGCCTGGAGCCCCATGGTCGCTGGGCCTGGGAAAGCGCTTCCAAGGAAAGGTGCTGGCTAGCAACAGCTTTCAGTGCTGGCACTTACCCTGTCGGACCAATTGCTTGGTGTTTTCCATTTGAGAGCTGAGCTCTCCGAACTGGAGAGATGGTGACCATTGCGTGAGGTGGCTAGAGAAGCATGGAGCCTCACGGTTGCTGGGCCTCGGAAAGCGCTTCCAAGGAAAGGTGCTGGCTAGCAACAGCTTTCAGTGCTGGCACTTTCCATGTCGGAGCAATTGCTGGACGTTTTCCATCTCAGAGCTGAGCTCTCCGAGTCAGAGAGATGGTGACCATTCCATTGCGTGGCTAGGGATGCCCGGAGCCCCACAGTTGCTGGGCCTGGCAAAGCGCTTCCAAGGAAAGGTGCTGGCTAGCAACAGCTTTCAGTGCTGGCACTTTCCTTGTGGGAGGAATTGCTGGACGTTTTCCATCTCAGAGCTGAGCTCTCCGAGTCAGAGATGGTGACCATTGTGTGAGGTAGCTAGAGAAGCCCGGAGCCCCATGGTCGCTGGGCCTCGGAAAGCGCTTCCAAGGAGAGGTGCTGGCTAGCAACAGCTTTCAGTGCTGGCACTTTCCCTGTCGGACCAATTGCTTGGCGTTTTCCATTTCAGAGGTGAGCTCTCCGAGTCAGAGAGATGGTGACCATTGCGTGAGGTGGCTAGAGAAGCCCGGAGCCCCACGGTTGCTGGGCCTCGGAAAGCGCTTCCAAGGAGAGGCGCTGCCTAGCAACAACTTTCAGTGCTGGCACCTTCCCTGTCGCACCAATTGCTGGATGTTTTCCATTTCAGAGCTGAGCTCTCCGAGTCAGAGAGATGGTGACCATTGCGTGAGGTGGCTAGAGAAGCCCGGAGCCCCACGGTTGCTGGGCCTGGGAAAGGGCTTCCAAGGAAAGGTGCTGGCTAGCAACAGCTTTCAGTGCTGGCACTTTCCAAGTGGGAGGAATTGCTGGACGTTTCCAATTTCAGAGCTGAGCTCTCTGAGTCAGAGATAAGGTGACCATTCCATTGGGTGGCTAGAGAAGCCCGGAGCCCCACGGTTGCTGGGCCTGGCAAAGCGCTTCCAAGGAAAGGTGCTGGCTAGCAACAGCTTTCAGTGCTGGCACTTTCCTTGTGGGAGGAATTGCTGGACGTTTCCAATTTCAGAGCTGAGCTCTCCAAGACGCAGAGGTGGAAACCATTCCATTGGGTGGCTAGAGAAGCCTGGAGCCCCACGGTTGCTGGGCCTGGCAAAGTGCTTCCAAGGAAAGGTGCTGGCTAGCAACAGCTTTCAGTGCTGGCACTTACCATGTGGGAGGAATTGCTGGACGTTTCCAATTTCAGAGCTGAGCTCTCCGAGTCAGAGAGAAGGTGACCATTGCGTGAGGTGGCTAGAGAAGCCCGGGGCCCCATGGTTGCTGGGCCTGGCAAAGCGCTTCCAAGTCAAGATGCTGGCTAGCAACAGCTTTCAGTGCTGGCACTTTCCATGTCGGACCAATTGCTCGATGTTTTCCATTTCAGAGCTGAGCTCTCTGAGTCAGAGAGAAGGTGACCATTCCATTGGGTGGCTAGGGATGCCCGGAGCCCCACGGTTGCTGGGCCTGGCAAAGTGCTTCCAAGGAAAGGTGCTGGCTAGCAACAGCTTTCAGTGCTGCCACTTTCCATGTCGGACCAATTGCTGGACGTTTTCCATTTCAGAGGTGAGCTCTCTGAGTCAGAGAGATGGTGACCATTCTGGGAGGTGGCTAGAGAAGCCCGGAGCCCCACGGTTGCTGGGCCTGGGAAACCGCTTCCCAGGAAAGGCGCTGGCTAGCAACAGCTTTCAGTGCTGGCACTTCCCTTGTGGGAGGAATTGCTGGACGTTTCCAATTTCAGAGGTGAGCTCTCCGAGTCAGAGAGATGGTGACCATTGCGTGAGGTGGCTAGAGAAGCCCGGAGCCTCACGGTTGCTGGGCCTCGCAAAGCGCTTCCAAGGAAAGGCGCTGCCTAGCAAAAACTTTCAGTGCTGGCACCTTCCCTGTCGGACCAATTGCTGGACGTTTTCCATTTCAGAGCTGAGCTCTCTGAGTCAGAGAGATGGTGACCATTGCGTGAGGTGGCTAGAGAAGCCTGGAGCCCCACGGTTGCTGGGCCTGGGAAAGCGCTTCCAAGGAAAGGTGCTGGCTAGCAACAGCTTTCAGTGCTGGCGCTTTCAGTGCTGGCCCTTTCCATGTGGGACCAATTGCTGGACGTTTTCCATTTCAGAGCTGAGCTCTCCGAGACAGAGAGATGGTGACCATTGCGTGAGGTGGCTAGAGAAGCATGGAGCCCCACGGTTGCTGGGCCTGGGAAAGCGCTTCCAAGGAAAGGTGCTGGCTAGCAACAGCTTTCAGTGCTGGCAC
Source organism: Sarcoramphus papa (assembly GCA_037962945.1). Taxonomy (NCBI): domain Eukaryota; kingdom Metazoa; phylum Chordata; class Aves; order Accipitriformes; family Cathartidae; genus Sarcoramphus; species Sarcoramphus papa. The sequence goes on from CM075586.1 coordinate 99,507,401, forward strand.
TTTCCTTGTGGGAGGAATTGCTGGACGTTTCCAATTTCAGAGCTGAACTCTCCGAGTCAGAGATGGTGACCATTGTGTGAGGTAGCTAGAGAAGCACGGAGCCCCACGGTTGCTGGGCCTGGCAAAGCACTTCCAAGGAAAGGTGCTGGCTAGCAACAGCTTTCAGTGCTGGCACATTCCATGTCGGACCAATTGCTGGACGTTTTCCATTTCAGAGGTGAGCTCTCCGAGTCAGAGAGATGGTGACCATTGCGTGAGGTGGCTAGAGAAGCCTGGAGCCCCATGGTCGCTGGGCCTGGGAAAGCGCTTCCAAGGAGAGGTGCTGGCTAGCAACAGCTTTCAGTGCTGGCACTTCCCCTGTCGGACCAATTGCTTGGCGTTTTCCATTTGAGAGCTGAGCTCTCCGAACTGGAGAGATGGTGACCATTGCGTGAGGTGGCTAGAGAAGCATGGAGCCTCACGGTTGCTGGGCCTCGGAAAGCGCTTCCAAGGAAAGGTGCTGGCTAGCAACAGCTTTCAGTGCTGGCACTTTCCATGTCGGAGCAATTGCTGGACGTTTTCCATCTCAGAGCTGAGCTCTCCGAGTCAGAGAGATGGTGACCATTCCATTGCGTGGCTAGGGATGCCCGGAGCCCCACAGTTGCTGGGCCTGGCAAAGCGCTTCCAAGGAAAGGTGCTGGCTAGCAACAGCTTTCAGTGCTGGCACTTTCCTTGTGGGAGGAATTGCTGGACGTTTTCCATTTCAGAGCTGAGCTCTCCGAGTCAGAGATGGTGACCATTGTGTGAGGTAGCTAGAGAAGCCCGGAGCCCCATGGTCGCTGGGCCTCGGAAAGCGCTTCCAAGGAGAGGTGCTGGCTAGCAACAGCTTTCAGTGCTGGCACTTTCCCTGTCGGACCAATTGCTTGGCGTTTTCCATTTCAGAGGTGAGCTCTCCGAGTCAGAGAGATGGTGACCATTGCGTGAGGTGGCTAGAGAAGCACGGAGCCCCACGGTTGCTGGGCCTCGCAAAGCGCTTCCAAGGAGAGGTGCTGGCTAGCAACAGCTTTCAGTGCTGGCACCTTCCCTGTCGCACCAATTGCTGGACGTTTTCCATTTCAGAGGTGAGCTCTCCGAGTCAGAGAGATGGTGACCATTGTGTGAGGTGGCTAGAGAAGCCCGGAGCCCCACGGTTGCTGGGCCTGGCAAAGCGCTTCCAAGGCAAGGTGCTGGCTAGCAACAGCTTTCAGTGCTGGCACTTCCCTTGTGGGAGGAATTGCTGGACGTTTCCAATTTCAGAGCTGAGCTCTCCGAGTCAGAGAGATGGTGACCATTCTGGGAGGTGGCTAGAGAAGCACGGAGCCTCACGGTTGCTGGGCCTCGCAAAGCGCTTCCAAGGAAAGGCGCTGCCTAGCAACAGCTTTCAGTGCTGGCACCTTCCCTGTCGGACCAATTGCTGGACGTTTTCCATTTCAGAGCTGAGCTCTCTGAGTCAGAGAGATGGTGACCATTGCGTGAGGTGGCTAGAGAAGCCTGGAGCCCCACGGTTGCTGGGCCTCGGAAAGCGCTTCCAAGGAAAGGTGCTGGCTAGCAACAGCTTTCAGTGCTGGCGCTTTCAGTGCTGGCCCTTTCCATGTGGGACCAATTGCTGGACGTTTTCCATTTCAGAGCTGAGCTCTCCGAGACAGAGAGATGGTGACCATTGCGTGAGGTGGCTAGAGAAGCATGGAGCCCCACGGTTGCTGGGCCTGGGAAAGCGCTTCCAAGGAAAGGTGCTGGCTAGCAAGAGCTTTCAGTGCTGGCACTTTCCTTGTGGGAGGAATTGCTGGACGTTTCCAATTTCAGAGCTGAACTCTCCGAGTCAGAGATGGTGACCATTGTGTGAGGTAGCTAGAGAAGCCCGGAGCCCCACGGTTGCTGGGCCTGGCAAAGCACTTCCAAGGAAAGGTGCTGGCTAGCAACAGCTTTCAGTGCTGGCGCTTTCAGTGCTGGCCCTTTCCATGTGGGACCAATTGCTGGACGTTTTCCATTTCAGAGCTGAGCTCTCCGAGTCAGAGAGATGGTGACCATTGCGTGAGGTGGCTAGAGAAGCCTGGAGCCCCATGGTCGCTGGGCCTGGGAAAGCGCTTCCAAGGAGAGGTGCTGGCTAGCAACAGCTTTCAGTGCTGGCACTTCCCCTGTCGGACCAATTGCTTGGTGTTTTCCATTTGAGAGCTGAGCTCTCCGAACTGGAGAGATGGTGACCATTGCGTGAGGTGGCTAGAGAAGCATGGAGCCTCACGGTTGCTGGGCCTCGGAAAGCGCTTCCAAGGAGAGGCGCTGCCTAGCAACAACTTTCAGTGCTGGCACCTTCCCTGTCGCACCAATTGCTGGATGTTTTCCATTTCAGAGCTGAGCTCTCCGAGTCAGAGAGATGGTGACCATTGCGTGAGGTGGCTAGAGAAGCCCGGAGCCCCACGGTTGCTGGGCCTGGGAAAGGGCTTCCAAGGAAAGGTGCTGGCTAGCAACAGCTTTCAGTGCTGGCACTTTCCAAGTGGGAGGAATTGCTGGACGTTTCCAATTTCAGAGCTGAGCTCTCTGAGTCAGAGATAAGGTGACCATTCCATTGGGTGGCTAGAGAAGCCCGGAGCCCCACGGTTGCTGGGCCTGGCAAAGCGCTTCCAAGGAAAGGTGCTGGCTAGCAACAGCTTTCAGTGCTGGCACTTTCCTTGTGGGAGGAATTGCTGGACGTTTCCAATTTCAGAGCTGAGCTCTCCAAGACGCAGAGGTGGAAACCATTCCATTGGGTGGCTAGAGAAGCCTGGAGCCCCACGGTTGCTGGGCCTGGCAAAGTGCTTCCAAGGAAAGGTGCTGGCTAGCAACAGCTTTCAGTGCTGGCACTTACCATGTGGGAGGAATTGCTGGACGTTTCCAATTTCAGAGCTGAGCTCTCCGAGTCAGAGAGAAGGTGACCATTGCGTGAGGTGGCTAGAGAAGCCCGGGGCCCCATGGTTGCTGGGCCTGGCAAAGCGCTTCCAAGTCAAGATGCTGGCTAGCAACAGCTTTCAGTGCTGGCACTTTCCATGTCGGACCAATTGCTCGATGTTTTCCATTTCAGAGCTGAGCTCTCTGAGTCAGAGAGAAGGTGACCATTCCATTGGGTGGCTAGGGATGCCCGGAGCCCCACGGTTGCTGGGCCTGGCAAAGTGCTTCCAAGGAAAGGTGCTGGCTAGCAACAGCTTTCAGTGCTGCCACTTTCCATGTCGGACCAATTGCTGGACGTTTTCCATTTCAGAGGTGAGCTCTCTGAGTCAGAGAGATGGTGACCATTCTGGGAGGTGGCTAGAGAAGCCCGGAGCCCCACGGTTGCTGGGCCTGGGAAACCGCTTCCCAGGAAAGGCGCTGGCTAGCAACAGCTTTCAGTGCTGGCACTTCCCTTGTGGGAGGAATTGCTGGACGTTTCCAATTTCAGAGGTGAGCTCTCCGAGTCAGAGAGATGGTGACCATTGCGTGAGGTGGCTAGAGAAGCCCGGAGCCTCACGGTTGCTGGGCCTCGCAAAGCGCTTCCAAGGAAAGGCGCTGCCTAGCAAAAACTTTCAGTGCTGGCACCTTCCCTGTCGGACCAATTGCTGGACGTTTTCCATTTCAGAGCTGAGCTCTCTGAGTCAGAGAGATGGTGACCATTGCGTGAGGTGGCTAGAGAAGCCTGGAGCCCCACGGTTGCTGGGCCTGGGAAAGCGCTTCCAAGGAAAGGTGCTGGCTAGCAACAGCTTTCAGTGCTGGCGCTTTCAGTGCTGGCCCTTTCCATGTGGGACCAATTGCTGGACGTTTTCCATTTCAGAGCTGAGCTCTCCGAGACAGAGAGATGGTGACCATTGCGTGAGGTGGCTAGAGAAGCATGGAGCCCCACGGTTGCTGGGCCTGGGAAAGCGCTTCCAAGGAAAGGTGCTGGCTAGCAACAGCTTTCAGTGCTGGCACTTTCCTTGTGGGAGGAATTGCTGGACGTTTCCAATTTCAGAGCTGAACTCTCCGAGTCAGAGATGGTGACCATTGTGTGAGGTAGCTAGAGAAGCCCGGAGCCCCACGGTTGCTGGGCCTGGCAAAGCACTTCCAAGGAAAGGTGCTGGCTAGCAACAGCTTTCAGTGCTGGCACCTTCCCTGTCGGACCAATTGCTTGGTGTTTTCCATTTGAGAGCTGAGCTCTCCGAACTGGAGAGATGGTGACCATTGCGTGAGGTGGCTAGAGAAGCATGGAGCCTCACGGTTGCTGGGCCTCGGAAAGCGCTTCCAAGGAAAGGTGCTGGCTAGCAACAGCTTTCAGTGCTGGCACTTTCCATGTCGGAGCAATTGCTGGACGTTTTCCATCTCAGAGGTGAGCTCTCCGAGTCAGAGAGATGGTGACCATTCCATTGCGTGGCTAGGGATGCCCGGAGCCCCACAGTTGCTGGGCCTGGCAAAGCGCTTCCAAGGAAAGGTGCTGGCTAGCAACAGCTTTCAGTGCTGGCACTTTCCTTGTGGGAGGAATTGCTGGACGTTTTCCATCTCAGAGCTGAGCTCTCCGAGTCAGAGATGGTGACCATTGTGTGAGGTAGCTAGAGAAGCCCGGAGCCCCATGGTCGCTGGGCCTCGGAAAGCGCTTCCAAGGAGAGGTGCTGGCTAGCAACAGCTTTCAGTGCTGGCACTTTCCCTGTCGGACCAATTGCTTGGCGTTTTCCATTTCAGAGGTGAGCTCTCCGAGTCAGAGAGATGGTGACCATTGCGTGAGGTGGCTAGAGAAGCCCGGAGCCCCACGGTTGCTGGGCCTCGGAAAGCGCTTCCAAGGAGAGGCGCTGCCTAGCAACAACTTTCAGTGCTGGCACCTTCCCTGTCGCACCAATTGCTGGATGTTTTCCATTTCAGAGCTGAGCTCTCCGAGTCAGAGAGATGGTGACCATTGCGTGAGGTGGCTAGAGAAGCCCGGAGCCCCACGGTTGCTGGGCCTGGGAAAGGGCTTCCAAGGAAAGGTGCTGGCTAGCAACAGCTTTCAGTGCTGGCACTTTCCAAGTGGGAGGAATTGCTGGACGTTTCCAATTTCAGAGCTGAGCTCTCTGAGTCAGAGATAAGGTGACCATTCCATTGGGTGGCTAGAGAAGCCCGGAGCCCCACGGTTGCTGGGCCTGGCAAAGCGCTTCCAAGGAAAGGTGCTGGCTAGCAACAGCTTTCAGTGCTGGCACTTTCCTTGTGGGAGGAATTGCTGGACGTTTCCAATTTCAGAGCTGAGCTCTCCAAGACGCAGAGGTGGAAACCATTCCATTGGGTGGCTAGAGAAGCCTGGAGCCCCACGGTTGCTGGGCCTGGCAAAGTGCTTCCAAGGAAAGGTGCTGGCTAGCAACAGCTTTCAGTGCTGGCACTTACCATGTGGGAGGAATTGCTGGACGTTTCCAATTTCAGAGCTGAGCTCTCCGAGTCAGAGAGAAGGTGACCATTGCGTGAGGTGGCTAGAGAAGCCCGGGGCCCCATGGTTGCTGGGCCTGGCAAAGCGCTTCCAAGTCAAGATGCTGGCTAGCAACAGCTTTCAGTGCTGGCACTTTCCATGTCGGACCAATTGCTCGATGTTTTCCATTTCAGAGCTGAGCTCTCTGAGTCAGAGAGAAGGTGACCATTCCATTGGGTGGCTAGGGATGCCCGGAGCCCCACGGTTGCTGGGCCTGGCAAAGTGCTTCCAAGGAAAGGTGCTGGCTAGCAACAGCTTTCAGTGCTGCCACTTTCCATGTCGGACCAATTGCTGGACGTTTTCCATTTCAGAGGTGAGCTCTCTGAGTCAGAGAGATGGTGACCATTCTGGGAGGTGGCTAGAGAAGCCCGGAGCCCCACGGTTGCTGGGCCTGGGAAACCGCTTCCCAGGAAAGGCGCTGGCTAGCAACAGCTTTCAGTGCTGGCACTTCCCTTGTGGGAGGAATTGCTGGACGTTTCCAATTTCAGAGGTGAGCTCTCCGAGTCAGAGAGATGGTGACCATTGCGTGAGGTGGCTAGAGAAGCCCGGAGCCTCACGGTTGCTGGGCCTCGCAAAGCGCTTCCAAGGAAAGGCGCTGCCTAGCAAAAACTTTCAGTGCTGGCACCTTCCCTGTCGGACCAATTGCTGGACGTTTTCCATTTCAGAGCTGAGCTCTCTGAGTCAGAGAGATGGTGACCATTGCGTGAGGTGGCTAGAGAAGCCTGGAGCCCCACGGTTGCTGGGCCTGGGAAAGCGCTTCCAAGGAAAGGTGCTGGCTAGCAACAGCTTTCAGTGCTGGCGCTTTCAGTGCTGGCCCTTTCCATGTGGGACCAATTGCTGGACGTTTTCCATTTCAGAGCTGAGCTCTCCGAGACAGAGAGATGGTGACCATTGCGTGAGGTGGCTAGAGAAGCATGGAGCCCCACGGTTGCTGGGCCTGGGAAAGCGCTTCCAAGGAAAGGTGCTGGCTAGCAACAGCTTTCAGTGCTGGCACTTTCCTTGTGGGAGGAATTGCTGGACGTTTCCAATTTCAGAGCTGAACTCTCCGAGTCAGAGATGGTGACCATTGTGTGAGGTAGCTAGAGAAGCACGGAGCCCCACGGTTGCTGGGCCTGGCAAAGCACTTCCAAGGAAAGGTGCTGGCTAGCAACAGCTTTCAGTGCTGGCACATTCCATGTCGGACCAATTGCTGGACGTTTTCCATTTCAGAGGTGAGCTCTCCGAGTCAGAGAGATGGTGACCATTGCGTGAGGTGGCTAGAGAAGCCTGGAGCCCCATGGTCGCTGGGCCTGGGAAAGCGCTTCCAAGGAGAGGTGCTGGCTAGCAACAGCTTTCAGTGCTGGCACTTCCCCTGTCGGACCAATTGCTTGGCGTTTTCCATTTGAGAGCTGAGCTCTCCGAACTGGAGAGATGGTGACCATTGCGTGAGGTGGCTAGAGAAGCATGGAGCCTCACGGTTGCTGGGCCTGGGAAAGCGCTTCCAAGGAAAGGTGCTGGCTAGCAACAGCTTTCAGTGCTGGCACTTTCCATGTCGGAGCAATTGCTGGACGTTTTCCATCTCAGAGCTGAGCTCTCCGAGTCAGAGAGATGGTGACCATTCCATTGCGTGGCTAGGGATGCCCGGAGCCCCACAGTTGCTGGGCCTGGCAAAGCGCTTCCAAGGAAAGGTGCTGGCTAGCAACAGCTTTCAGTGCTGGCACTTTCCTTGTGGGAGGAATTGCTGGACGTTTTCCATTTCAGAGCTGAGCTCTCCGAGTCAGAGATGGTGACCATTGTGTGAGGTAGCTAGAGAAGCCCGGAGCCCCATGGTCGCTGGGCCTCGGAAAGCGCTTCCAAGGAGAGGTGCTGGCTAGCAACAGCTTTCAGTGCTGGCACTTTCCCTGTCGGACCAATTGCTTGGCGTTTTCCATTTCAGAGGTGAGCTCTCCGAGTCAGAGAGATGGTGACCATTGCGTGAGGTGGCTAGAGAAGCACGGAGCCCCACGGTTGCTGGGCCTCGCAAAGCGCTTCCAAGGAGAGGTGCTGGCTAGCAACAGCTTTCAGTGCTGGCACCTTCCCTGTCGCACCAATTGCTGGACGTTTTCCATTTCAGAGGTGAGCTCTCCGAGTCAGAGAGATGGTGACCATTGCGTGAGGTGGCTAGAGAAGCCCGGAGCCCCACGGTTGCTGGGCCTGGCAAAGCGCTTCCAAGGCAAGGTGCTGGCTAGCAACAGCTTTCAGTGCTGGCACTTCCCTTGTGGGAGGAATTGCTGGACGTTTCCAATTTCAGAGCTGAGCTCTCCGAGTCAGAGAGATGGTGACCATTCTGGGAGGTGGCTAGAGAAGCACGGAGCCTCACGGTTGCTGGGCCTCGCAAAGCGCTTCCAAGGAAAGGCGCTGCCTAGCAACAGCTTTCAGTGCTGGCACCTTCCCTGTCGGACCAATTGCTGGACGTTTTCCATTTCAGAGCTGAGCTCTCTGAGTCAGAGAGATGGTGACCATTGCGTGAGGTGGCTAGAGAAGCCTGGAGCCCCACGGTTGCTGGGCCTCGGAAAGCGCTTCCAAGGAAAGGTGCTGGCTAGCAACAGCTTTCAGTGCTGGCGCTTTCAGTGCTGGCCCTTTCCATGTGGGACCAATTGCTGGACGTTTTCCATTTCAGAGCTGAGCTCTCCGAGACAGAGAGATGGTGACCATTGCGTGAGGTGGCTAGAGAAGCATGGAGCCCCACGGTTGCTGGGCCTGGGAAAGCGCTTCCAAGGAAAGGTGCTGGCTAGCAAGAGCTTTCAGTGCTGGCACTTTCCTTGTGGGAGGAATTGCTGGACGTTTCCAATTTCAGAGCTGAACTCTCCGAGTCAGAGATGGTGACCATTGTGTGAGGTAGCTAGAGAAGCCCGGAGCCCCACGGTTGCTGGGCCTGGCAAAGCACTTCCAAGGAAAGGTGCTGGCTAGCAACAGCTTTCAGTGCTGGCACTTTCAGTGCTGGCCCTTTCCATGTGGGACCAATTGCTGGACGTTTTCCATTTCAGAGCTGAGCTCTCCGAGTCAGAGAGATGGTGACCATTGCGTGAGGTGGCTAGAGAAGCCTGGAGCCCCATGGTCGCTGGGCCTGGGAAAGCGCTTCCAAGGAGAGGTGCTGGCTAGCAACAGCTTTCAGTGCTGGCACTTCCCCTGTCGGACCAATTGCTTGGTGTTTTCCATTTGAGAGCTGAGCTCTCCGAACTGGAGAGATGGTGACCATTGCGTGAGGTGGCTAGAGAAGCATGGAGCCTCACGGTTGCTGGGCCTCGGAAAGCGCTTCCAAGGAGAGGCGCTGCCTAGCAACAACTTTCAGTGCTGGCACCTTCCCTGTCGCACCAATTGCTGGATGTTTTCCATTTCAGAGCTGAGCTCTCCGAGTCAGAGAGATGGTGACCATTGCGTGAGGTGGCTAGAGAAGCCCGGAGCCCCACGGTTGCTGGGCCTGGGAAAGGGCTTCCAAGGAAAGGTGCTGGCTAGCAACAGCTTTCAGTGCTGGCACTTTCCAAGTGGGAGGAATTGCTGGACGTTTCCAATTTCAGAGCTGAGCTCTCTGAGTCAGAGATAAGGTGACCATTCCATTGGGTGGCTAGAGAAGCCCGGAGCCCCACGGTTGCTGGGCCTGGCAAAGCGCTTCCAAGGAAAGGTGCTGGCTAGCAACAGCTTTCAGTGCTGGCACTTTCCTTGTGGGAGGAATTGCTGGACGTTTCCAATTTCAGAGCTGAGCTCTCCAAGACGCAGAGGTGGAAACCATTCCATTGGGTGGCTAGAGAAGCCTGGAGCCCCACGGTTGCTGGGCCTGGCAAAGTGCTTCCAAGGAAAGGTGCTGGCTAGCAACAGCTTTCAGTGCTGGCACTTTCCCTGTCAGACCAACTGCTGGACGTTTCCAATTTCAGAGCTGAGCTCTCCGAGTCAGAGAGAAGGTGACCATTGCGTGAGGTGGCTAGAGAAGCCCGGGGCCCCATGGTTGCTGGGCCTGGCAAAGCGCTTCCAAGTCAAGATGCTGGCTAGCAACAGCTTTCAGTGCTGGCACTTTCCATGTCGGACCAATTGCTCGATGTTTTCCATTTCAGAGCTGAGCTCTCTGAGTCAGAGAGAAGGTGACCATTCCATTGGGTGGCTAGGGATGCCCGGAGCCCCACGGTTGCTGGGCCTGGCAAAGTGCTTCCAAGGAAAGGTGCTGGCTAGCAACAGCTTTCAGTGCTGCCACTTTCCATGTCGGACCAATTGCTGGACGTTTTCCATTTCAGAGGTGAGCTCTCTGAGTCAGAGAGATGGTGACCATTCTGGGAGGTGGCTAGAGAAGCCCGGAGCCCCACGGTTGCTGGGCCTGGGAAACCGCTTCCCAGGAAAGGCGCTGGCTAGCAACAGCTTTCAGTGCTGGCACTTCCCTTGTGGGAGGAATTGCTGGACGTTTCCAATTTCAGAGGTGAGCTCTCCGAGTCAGAGAGATGGTGACCATTGCGTGAGGTGGCTAGAGAAGCCCGGAGCCTCACGGTTGCTGGGCCTCGCAAAGCGCTTCCAAGGAAAGGCGCTGCCTAGCAAAAACTTTCAGTGCTGGCACCTTCCCTGTCGGACCAATTGCTGGACGTTTTCCATTTCAGAGCTGAGCTCTCTGAGTCAGAGAGATGGTGACCATTGCGTGAGGTGGCTAGAGAAGCCTGGAGCCCCACGGTTGCTGGGCCTGGGAAAGCGCTTCCAAGGAAAGGTGCTGGCTAGCAACAGCTTTCAGTGCTGGCGCTTTCAGTGCTGGCCCTTTCCATGTGGGACCAATTGCTGGACGTTTTCCATTTCAGAGCTGAGCTCTCCGAGACAGAGAGATGGTGACCATTGCGTGAGGTGGCTAGAGAAGCATGGAGCCCCACGGTTGCTGGGCCTGGGAAAGCGCTTCCAAGGAAAGGTGCTGGCTAGCAACAGCTTTCAGTGCTGGCACTTTCCTTGTGGGAGGAATTGCTGGACGTTTCCAATTTCAGAGCTGAACTCTCCGAGTCAGAGATGGTGACCATTGTGTGAGGTAGCTAGAGAAGCACGGAGCCCCACGGTTGCTGGGCCTGGCAAAGCACTTCCAAGGAAAGGTGCTGGCTAGCAACAGCTTTCAGTGCTGGCACATTCCATGTCGGACCAATTGCTGGACGTTTTCCATTTCAGAGGTGAGCTCTCCGAGTCAGAGAGATGGTGACCATTGCGTGAGGTGGCTAGAGAAGCCTGGAGCCCCATGGTCGCTGGGCCTGGGAAAGCGCTTCCAAGGAGAGGTGCTGGCTAGCAACAGCTTTCAGTGCTGGCACTTCCCCTGTCGGACCAATTGCTTGGCGTTTTCCATTTGAGAGCTGAGCTCTCCGAACTGGAGAGATGGTGACCATTGCGTGAGGTGGCTAGAGAAGCATGGAGCCTCACGGTTGCTGGGCCTCGGAAAGCGCTTCCAAGGAAAGGTGCTGGCTAGCAACAGCTTTCAGTGCTGGCACTTTCCATGTCGGAGCAATTGCTGGACGTTTTCCATCTCAGAGGTGAGCTCTCCGAGTCAGAGAGATGGTGACCATTCCATTGCGTGGCTAGGGATGCCCGGAGCCCCACAGTTGCTGGGCCTGGCAAAGCGCTTCCAAGGAAAGGTGCTGGCTAGCAACAGCTTTCAGTGCTGGCACTTTCCTTGTGGGAGGAATTGCTGGACGTTTTCCATTTCAGAGCTGAGCTCTCCGAGTCAGAGATGGTGACCATTGTGTGAGGTAGCTAGAGAAGCCCGGAGCCCCATGGTCGCTGGGCCTCGGAAAGCGCTTCCAAGGAGAGGTGCTGGCTAGCAACAGCTTTCAGTGCTGGCACTTTCCCTGTCGGACCAATTGCTTGGCGTTTTCCATTTCAGAGCTGAGCTCTCCGAGTCAGAGAGATGGTGACCATTGCGTGAGGTGGCTAGAGAAGCACGGAGCCCCACGGTTGCTGGGCCTCGCAAAGCGCTTCCAAGGAGAGGTGCTGGCTAGCAACAGCTTTCAGTGCTGGCACCTTCCCTGTCGCACCAATTGCTGGACGTTTTCCATTTCAGAGGTGAGCTCTCCGAGTCAGAGAGATGGTGACCATTGCGTGAGGTGGCTAGAGAAGCCCGGAGCCCCACGGTTGCTGGGCCTGGCAAAGCGCTTCCAAGGCAAGGTGCTGGCTAGCAACAGCTTTCAGTGCTGGCACTTCCCTTGTGGGAGGAATTGCTGGACGTTTCCAATTTCAGAGCTGAGCTCTCCGAGTCAGAGAGATGGTGACCATTCTGGGAGGTGGCTAGAGAAGCACGGAGCCTCACGGTTGCTGGGCCTCGCAAAGCGCTTCCAAGGAAAGGCGCTGCCTAGCAACAGCTTTCAGTGCTGGCACCTTCCCTGTCGGACCAATTGCTGGACGTTTTCCATTTCAGAGCTGAGCTCTCTGAGTCAGAGAGATGGTGACCATTGCGTGAGGTGGCTAGAGAAGCCTGGAGCCCCACGGTTGCTGGGCCTCGGAAAGCGCTTCCAAGGAAAGGTGCTGGCTAGCAACAGCTTTCAGTGCTGGCGCTTTCAGTGCTGGCCCTTTCCATGTGGGACCAATTGCTGGACGTTTTCCATTTCAGAGCTGAGCTCTCCGAGACAGAGAGATGGTGACCATTGCGTGAGGTGGCTAGAGAAGCATGGAGCCCCACGGTTGCTGGGCCTGGGAAAGCGCTTCCAAGGAAAGGTGCTGGCTAGCAACAGCTTTCAGTGCTGGCACTTTCCTTGTGGGAGGAATTGCTGGACGTTTCCAATTTCAGAGCTGAACTCTCCGAGTCAGAGATGGTGACCATTGTGTGAGGTAGCTAGAGAAGCCCGGAGCCCCACGGTTGCTGGGCCTGGCAAAGCACTTCCAAGGAAAGGTGCTGGCTAGCAACAGCTTTCAGTGCTGGCGCTTTCAGTGCTGGCCCTTTCCATGTGGGACCAATTGCTGGACGTTTTCCATTTCAGAGCTGAGCTCTCCGAGTCAGAGAGATGGTGACCATTGCGTGAGGTGGCTAGAGAAGCCTGGAGCCCCATGGTCGCTGGGCCTGGGAAAGCGCTTCCAAGGAGAGGTGCTGGCTAGCAACAGCTTTCAGTGCTGGCACTTCCCCTGTCGGACCAATTGCTTGGTGTTTTCCATTTGAGAGCTGAGCTCTCCGAACTGGAGAGATGGTGACCATTGCGTGAGGTGGCTAGAGAAGCATGGAGCCTCACGGTTGCTGGGCCTCGGAAAGCGCTTCCAAGGAAAGGTGCTGGCTAGCAACAGCTTTCAGTGCTGGCACTTTCCATGTCGGAGCAATTGCTGGACGTTTTCCATCTCAGAGCTGAGCTCTCCGAGTCAGAGAGATGGTGACCATTCCATTGCGTGGCTAGGGATGCCCGGAGCCCCACAGTTGCTGGGCCTGGCAAAGCGCTTCCAAGGAAAGGTGCTGGCTAGCAACAGCTTTCAGTGCTGGCACTTTCCTTGTGGGAGGAATTGCTGGACGTTTTCCATCTCAGAGCTGAGCTCTCCGAGTCAGAGATGGTGACCATTGTGTGAGGTAGCTAGAGAAGCCCGGAGCCCCATGGTCGCTGGGCCTCGGAAAGCGCTTCCAAGGAGAGGTGCTGGCTAGCAACAGCTTTCAGTGCTGGCACTTTCCCTGTCGGACCAATTGCTTGGCGTTTTCCATTTCAGAGGTGAGCTCTCCGAGTCAGAGAGATGGTGACCATTGCGTGAGGTGGCTAGAGAAGCCCGGAGCCCCACGGTTGCTGGGCCTCGGAAAGCGCTTCCAAGGAGAGGCGCTGCCTAGCAACAACTTTCAGTGCTGGCACCTTCCCTGTCGCGCCAATTGCTGGACGTTTTCCATTTCAGAGGTGAGCTCTCCGAGTCAGAGAGATGGTGACCATTGCGTGAGGTGGCTAGAGAAGCCCGGAGCCCCACGGTTGCTGGGCCTGGGAAAGGGCTTCCAAGGAAAGGTGCTGGCTAGCAACAGCTTTCAGTGCTGGCACTTTCCAAGTGGGAGGAATTGCTGGACGTTTCCAATTTCAGAGCTGAGCTCTCTGAGTCAGAGATAAGGTGACCATTCCATTGGGTGGCTAGAGAAGCCCGGAGCCCCACGGTTGCTGGGCCTGGCAAAGCGCTTCCAAGGAAAGGTGCTGGCTAGCAACAGCTTTCAGTGCTGGCACTTTCCTTGTGGGAGGAATTGCTGGACGTTTCCAATTTCAGAGCTGAGCTCTCCAAGACGCAGAGGTGGAAACCATTCCATTGGGTGGCTAGAGAAGCCTGGAGCCCCACGGTTGCTGGGCCTGGCAAAGTGCTTCCAAGGAAAGGTGCTGGCTAGCAACAGCTTTCAGTGCTGGCACTTTCCATGTCGGACCAATTGCTGGACGTTTTCCATTTCAGAGGTGAGCTCTCTGAGTCAGAGAGATGGTGACCATTCTGGGAGGTGGCTAGAGAAGCCCGGAGCCCCACGGTTGCTGGGCCTGGGAAACCGCTTCCCAGGAAAGGCGCTGGCTAGCAACAGCTTTCAGTGCTGGCACTTCCCTTGTGGGAGGAATTGCTGGACGTTTCCAATTTCAGAGGTGAGCTCTCCGAGTCAGAGAGATGGTGACCATTGCGTGAGGTGGCTAGAGAAGCCCGGAGCCTCACGGTTGCTGGGCCTCGCAAAGCGCTTCCAAGGAAAGGCGCTGCCTAGCAAAAACTTTCAGTGCTGGCACCTTCCCTGTCGGACCAATTGCTGGACGTTTTCCATTTCAGAGCTGAGCTCTCTGAGTCAGAGAGATGGTGACCATTGCGTGAGGTGGCTAGAGAAGCCTGGAGCCCCACGGTTGCTGGGCCTGGGAAAGCGCTTCCAAGGAAAGGTGCTGGCTAGCAACAGCTTTCAGTGCTGGCGCTTTCAGTGCTGGCCCTTTCCATGTGGGACCAATTGCTGGACGTTTTCCATTTCAGAGCTGAGCTCTCCGAGACAGAGAGATGGTGACCATTGCGTGAGGTGGCTAGAGAAGCATGGAGCCCCACGGTTGCTGGGCCTGGGAAAGCGCTTCCAAGGAAAGGTGCTGGCTAGCAACAGCTTTCAGTGCTGGCACTTCCCTTGTGGGAGGAATTGCTGGACGTTTCCAATTTCAGAGCTGAACTCTCCGAGTCAGAGATGGTGACCATTGTGTGAGGTAGCTAGAGAAGCCCGGAGCCCCACGGTTGCTGGGCCTGGCAAAGCACTTCCAAGGAAAGGTGCTGGCTAGCAACAGCTTTCAGTGCTGGCACCTTCCCTGTCGGACCAATTGCTGTACGTTTTCCATTTCAGAGGTGAGCTCTCCGAGTCAGAGAGATGGTGACCATTGCGTGAGGTGGCTAGAGAAGCCTGGAGCCCCATGGTCGCTGGGCCTGGGAAAGCGCTTCCAAGGAGAGGTGCTGGCTAGCAACAGCTTTCAGTGCTGGCACTTCCCCTGTCGGACCAATTGCTTGGCGTTTTCCATTTGAGAGCTGAGCTCTCCGAACTGGAGAGATGGTGACCATTGCGTGAGGTGGCTAGAGAAGCATGGAGCCTCACGGTTGCTGGGCCTCGGAAAGCGCTTCCAAGGAAAGGTGCTGGCTAGCAACAGCTTTCAGTGCTGGCACTTTCCATGTCGGAGCAATTGCTGGACGTTTTCCATCTCAGAGGTGAGCTCTCCGAGTCAGAGAGATGGTGACCATTCCATTGCGTGGCTAGGGATGCCCGGAGCCCCACAGTTGCTGGGCCTGGCAAAGCGCTTCCAAGGAAAGGTGCTGGCTAGCAACAGCTTTCAGTGCTGGCACTTTCCTTGTGGGAGGAATTGCTGGACGTTTTCCATTTCAGAGCTGAGCTCTCCGAGTCAGAGATGGTGACCATTGTGTGAGGTAGCTAGAGAAGCCCGGAGCCCCATGGTCGCTGGGCCTCGGAAAGCGCTTCCAAGGAGAGGTGCTGGCTAGCAACAGCTTTCAGTGCTGGCACTTTCCCTGTCGGACCAATTGCTTGGCGTTTTCCATTTCAGAGGTGAGCTCTCCGAGTCAGAGAGATGGTGACCATTGCGTGAGGTGGCTAGAGAAGCACGGAGCCCCACGGTTGCTGGGCCTCGCAAAGCGCTTCCAAGGAGAGGTGCTGCCTAGCAACAGCTTTCAGTGCTGGCACCTTCCCTGTCGCACCAATTGCTGGACGTTTTCCATTTCAGAGGTGAGCTCTCCGAGTCAGAGAGATGGTGACCATTGCGTGAGGTGGCTAGAGAAGCCCGGAGCCCCACAGTTGCTGGGCCTGGCAAAGCGCTTCCAAGGCAAGGTGCTGGCTAGCAACAGCTTTCAGTGCTGGCACTTCCCTTGTGGGAGGAATTGCTGGACGTTTCCAATTTCAGAGCTGAGCTCTCCGAGTCAGAGAGATGGTGACCATTCTGGGAGGTGGCTAGAGAAGCACGGAGCCTCACGGTTGCTGGGCCTGGGAAAGCGCTTCCAAGGAAAGGCGCTGCCTAGCAACAGCTTTCAGTGCTGGCACCTTCCCTGTCGGACCAATTGCTGGACGTTTTCCATTTCAGAGGTGAGCTCTCTGAGTCAGAGAGATGGTGACCATTGCGTGAGGTGGCTAGAGAAGCCCGGAGCCCCACGGTTGCTGGGCCTGGGAAAGCGCTTCCAAGGAAAGGTGCTGGCTAGCAACAGCTTTCAGTGCTGGCGCTTTCAGTGCTGGCCCTTTCCATGTGGGACCAATTGCTGGACGTTTTCCATTTCAGAGCTGAGCTCTCCGAGTCAGAGTGATGGTGACCATTGCGTGAGGTGGCTAGAGAAGCCTGGAGCCCCATGGTCGCTGGGCCTGGGAAAGCGCTTCCAAGGAGAGGTGCTGGCTAGCAACAGCTTTCAGTGCTGGCACTTCCCCTGTCGGACCAATTGCTTGGCGTTTTCCATTTGAGAGCTGAGCTCTCCGAACTGGAGAGATGGTGACCATTGTGTGAGGTGGCTAGAGAAGCATGGAGCCTCACGGTTGCTGGGCCTCGGAAAGCGCTTCCAAGGAAAGGTGCTGGCTAGCAACAGCTTTCAGTGCTGGCACTTTCCATGTCGGAGCAATTGCTGGACGTTTTCCATCTCAGAGCTGAGCTCTCCGAGTCAGAGAGATGGTGACCATTCCATTGCGTGGCTAGGGATGCCCGGAGCCCCACAGTTGCTGGGCCTGGCAAAGCGCTTCCAAGGAAAGGTGCTGGCTAGCAACAGCTTTCAGTGCTGGCACTTTCCTTGTGGGAGGAATTGCTGGACGTTTTCCATCTCAGAGCTGAGCTCTCCGAGTCAGAGAGATGGTGACCATTGTGTGAGGTAGCTAGAGAAGCCCGGAGCCCCATGGTCGCTGGGCCTCGGAAAGCGCTTCCAAGGAGAGGTGCTGGCTAGCAACAGCTTTCAGTGCTGGCACTTTCCCTGTCGGACCAATTGCTTGGCGTTTTCCATTTCAGAGGTGAGCTCTCCGAGTCAGAGAGATGGTGACCATTGCGTGAGGTGGCTAGAGAAGCCCGGAGCCCCACGGTTGCTGGGCCTGGGAAAGGGCTTCCAAGGAAAGGTGCTGGCTAGCAACAGCTTTCAGTGCTGGCACTTTCCAAGTGGGAGGAATTGCTGGACGTTTCCAATTTCAGAGCTGAGCTCTCTGAGTCAGAGATAAGGTGAACCATTCCATTGGGTGGCTAGAGAAGCCCGGAGCCCCACGGTTGCTGGGCCTGGCAAAGCGCTTCCAAGGAAAGGTGCTGGCTAGCAACAGCTTTCAGTGCTGGCACTTTCCTTGTGGGAGGAATTGCTGGACGTTTCCAATTTCAGAGCTGAGCTCTCCAAGACGCAGAGGTGGAAACCATTCCATTGGGTGGCTAGAGAAGCCTGGAGCCCCACGGTTGCTGGGCCTGGGAAAGTGCTTCCAAGGAAAGGTGCTGGCTAGCAACAGCTTTCAGTGCTGGCACTTACCATGTGGGAGGAATTGCTGGACGTTTCCAATTTCAGAGCTGAGCTCTCCGAGTCAGAGAGAAGGTGACCATTGCGTGAGGTGGCTAGAGAAGCCCGGAGCCCCATGGTTGCTGGGCCTGGCAAAGCGCTTCCAAGTCAAGATGCTGGCTAGCAACAGCTTTCAGTGCTGGCACTTTCCATGTCGGACCAATTGCTCGATGTTTTCCATTTCAGAGCTGAGCTCTCTGAGTCAGAGAGAAGGTGACCATTCCATTGGGTGGCTAGGGATGCCCGGAGCCCCACGGTTGCTGGGCCTGGCAAAGTGCTTCCAAGGAAAGGTGCTGGCTAGCAACAGCTTTCAGTGCTGCCACTTTCCATGTCGGACCAATTGCTGGACGTTTTCCATTTCAGAGGTGAGCTCTCTGAGTCAGAGAGATGGTGACCATTCTGGGAGGTGGCTAGAGAAGCCCGGAGCCCCACGGTTGCTGGGCCTGGGAAACCGCTTCCCAGGAAAGGCGCTGGCTAGCAACAGCTTTCAGTGCTGGCACTTCCCTTGTGGGAGGAATTGCTGGACGTTTCCAATTTCAGAGGTGAGCTCTCCGAGTCAGAGAGATGGTGACCATTCTGGGAGGTGGCTAGAGAAGCCCGGAGCCTCACGGTTGCTGGGCCTCGCAAAGCGCTTCCAAGGAAAGGCGCTGCCTAGCAAAAACTTTCAGTGCTGGCACCTTCCCTGTCGGACCAATTGCTGGACGTTTTCCATTTCAGAGCTGAGCTCTCTGAGTCAGAGAGATGGTGACCATTGCGTGAGGTGGCTAGAGAAGCCTGGAGCCCCACGGTTGCTGGGCCTGGGAAAGCGCTTCCAAGGAGAGGTGCTGGCTAGCAACAGCTTTCAGTGCTGGCGCTTTCAGCGCTGGCCCTTTCCAGGTGGGACCAATTGCTGGACGTTTTCCATTTCAGAGCTGAGCTCTCCGAGACAGAGAGATGGTGACCATTGCGTGAGGTGGCTAGAGAAGCATGGAGCCCCACGGTTGCTGGGCCTGGGAAAGCGCTTCCAAGGAAAGGTGCTGGCTAGCAAGAGCTTTCAGTGCTGGCACTTTCCTTGTGGGAGGAATTGCTGGACGTTTCCAATTTCAGAGCTGAACTCTCCGAGTCAGAGATGGTGACCATTGTGTGAGGTAGCTAGAGAAGCCCGGAGCCCCACGGTTGCTGGGCCTGGCAAAGCACTTCCAAGGAAAGGTGCTGGCTAGCAACAGCTTTCAGTGCTGGCACTTTCCATGTCGGACCAATTGCTGTACGTTTTCCATTTCAGAGGTGAGCTCTCCGAGTCAGAGAGATGGTGACCATTGCGTGAGGTGGCTAGAGAAGCCTGGAGCCCCATGGTCGCTGGGCCTGGGAAAGCGCTTCCAAGGAGAGGTGCTGGCTAGCAACAGCTTTCAGTGCTGGCACTTCCCCTGTCGGACCAATTGCTTGGCGTTTTCCATTTCAGAGGTGAGCTCTCCGAACTGGAGAGATGGTGACCATTGCGTGAGGTGGCTAGAGAAGCATGGAGCCTCACGGTTGCTGGGCCTCGGAAAGCGCTTCCAAGGAAAGGCGCTGGCTAGCAACAGCTTTCAGTGCTGGCACTTTCCATGTCGGAGCAATTGCTGGACGTTTTCCATCTCAGAGGTGAGCTCTCCGAGTCAGAGAGATGGTGACCATTCCATTGCGTGGCTAGGGATGCCCGGAGCCCCACAGTTGCTGGGCCTGGCAAAGCGCTTCCAAGGAAAGGTGCTGGCTAGCAACAGCTTTCAGTGCTGGCACTTTCCTTGTGGGAGGAATTGCTGGACGTTTTCCATCTCAGAGCTGAGCTCTCCGAGTCAGAGATGGTGACCATTGTGTGAGGTAGCTAGAGAAGCCCGGAGCCCCATGGTCGCTGGGCCTCGGAAAGCGCTTCCAAGGAGAGGTGCTGGCTAGCAACAGCTTTCAGTGCTGGCACTTTCCCTGTCGGACCAATTGCTTGGCGTTTTCCATTTCAGAGGTGAGCTCTCCGAGTCAGAGAGATGGTGACCATTGCGTGAGGTGGCTAGAGAAGCCCGGAGCCCCACGGTTGCTGGGCCTCGGAAAGCGCTTCCAAGGAGAGGCGCTGCCTAGCAACAGCTTTCAGTGCTGGCACCTTCCCTGTCGCACCAATTGCTGGACGTTTTCCATTTCAGAGGTGAGCTCTCCGAGTCAGAGAGATGGTGACCATTGCGTGAGGTGGCTAGAGAAGCCCGGAGCCCCACACTTGCTGGGCCTGGCAAAGCGCTTCCAAGGAAAGGTGCTGGCTAGCAACAGCTTTCAGTGCTGGCACTTTCCTTGTGGGAGGAATTGCTGGACGTTTCCAATTTCAGAGCTGAGCTCTCCGAGTCAGAGAGATGGTGACCATTCTGGGAGGTGGCTAGAGAAGCCCGGAGCCTCACGGTTGCTGGGCCTCGGAAAGCGCTTCCAAGGAGAGGCGCTGGCTAGCAACAGCTTTCAGTGCCGGCACCTTCCCTGTCGGACCAATTGCTGGACGTTTTCCATTTCAGAGGTGAGCTCTCCGAGTCAGAGAGATGGTGACCATTGCGTGAGGTGGCTAGAGAAGCATGGAGCCCCACGGTTGCTGGGCCTCGGAAAGCGCTTCCAAGGAAAGGTGCTGGCTAGCAACAGCTTTCAGTGCTGGCGCTTTCAGTGCTGGCCCTTTCCATGTCGGACCAATTGCTGGACGTTTTCCATTTCAGAGCTGAGGTCTCCGAGTCAGAGAGATGGTGACCATTGCGTGAGGTGGCTAGAGAAGCCCGGAGCCCCACGGTTGCTGGGCCTCGGAAAGCACTTCCAAGGCAAGGTGCTGGCTAGCAACAGCTTTCAGTGCTGGCACTTTCCATGATGGACCAATTGCTGGACGTTTTCCATTTCAGAGCTGAGCTCTCTGAGTCAGAGAGAAGTTGACCATTCCATTGCGTGGCTAGGGATGCCCGGAGCCCCACGGTTGCTGGGCCTGGCAAAGTGCTTCCAAGGAAAGGTGCTGGCTAGCAACAGCTTTCAGTGCTGGCACTTTCCATGTCGGACCAATTGCTGGACGTTTTCCATTTCAGAGGTGAGCTCTCTGAGTCAGAGAGATGGTGACCATTCTGGGAGGTGGCTAGAGAAGCTCGGAGCCCCACACTTGCTGGGCCTGGGAAACCGCTTCCCAGGAAAGGCGCTGCCTAGCAACAGCTTTCAGTGCTGGCACCTTCCCTGTCGGACCAATTGCTGGACGTTTTCCATTTCAGAGCTGAGCTCTCTGAGTCAGAGAGATGGTGACCATTGCGTGAGGTGGCTAGAGAAGCCTGGAGCCCCACGGTTGCTGGGCCTCGGAAAGCGCTTCCAAGGAAAGGTGCTGGCTAGCAACAGCTTTCAGTGCTGGCGCTTTCAGTGCTGGCCCTTTCCATGTGGGACCAATTGCTGGACATTTTCCATTTCAGAGCTGAGCTCTCCGAGACAGAGAGATGGTGACCATTGCGTGAGGTGGCTAGAGAAGCATGGAGCCCCACGGTTGCTGGGCCTGGGAAAGCGCTTCCAAGGAAAGGTGCTGGCTAGCAAGAGCTTTCAGTGCTGGCACTTTCCTTGTGGGAGGAATTGCTGGACGTTTCCAATTTCAGAGCTGAACTCTCCGAGTCAGAGATGGTGACCATTGTGTGAGGTAGCTAGAGAAGCCCGGAGCCCCACGGTTGCTGGGCCTGGCAAAGCACTTCCAAGGAAAGGTGCTGGCTAGCAACAGCTTTCAGTGCTGGCACATTCCATGTCGGACCAATTGCTGTACGTTTTCCATTTCAGAGGTGAGCTCTCCGAGTCAGAGAGATGGTGACCATTGCGTCAGGTGGCTAGAGAAGCCTGGAGCCCCATGGTCGCTGGGCCTGGGAAAGCGCTTCCAAGGAGAGGTGCTGGCTAGCAACATCTTTCAGTGCTGGCACTTCCCCTGTCGGACCAATTGCTTGGCGTTTTCCATTTGAGAGCTGAGCTCTCCGAACTGGAGAGATGGTGACCATTGCGTGAGGTGGCTAGAGAAGCATGGAGCCTCACGGTTGCTGGGCCTCGGAAAGCGCTTCCAAGGAAAGGTGCTGGCTAGCAACAGCTTTCAGTGCTGGCACTTTCCATGTCGGAGCAATTGCTGGACGTTTTCCATCTCAGAGGTGAGCTCTCCGAGTCAGAGAGATGGTGACCATTCCATTGCGTGGCTAGGGATGCCCGGAGCCCCACAGTTGCTGGGCCTGGCAAAGCGCTTCCAAGGAAAGGTGCTGGCTAGCAACAGCTTTCAGTGCTGGCACTTTCCTTGTGGGAGGAATTGCTGGTCGTTTTCCATTTCAGAGCTGAGCTCTCCGAGTCAGAGATGGTGACCATTGTGTGAGGTAGCTAGAGAAGCCCGGAGCCCCATGGTCGCTGGGCCTCGGAAAGCGCTTCCAAGGAGAGGTGCTGGCTAGCAACAGCTTTCAGTGCTGGCACTTTCCCTGTCGGACCAATTGCTTGGCGTTTTCCATTTCAGAGGTGAGCTCTCCGAGTCAGAGAGATGGTGACCATTGCGTGAGGTGGCTAGAGAAGCACGGAGCCCCACGGTTGCTGGGCCTCGCAAAGCGCTTCCAAGGAGAGGTGCTGCCTAGCAACAGCTTTCAGTGCTGGCACCTTCCCTGTCGCACCAATTGCTGGACGTTTTCCATTTCAGAGGTGAGCTCTCCGAGTCAGAGAGATGGTGACCATTCCATTGGGTGGCTAGGGATGCCCGGAGCCCCACGGTTGCTGGGCCTGGCAAAGTGCTTCCAAGGAAAGGTGCTGGCTAGCAACAGCTTTCAGTGCTGGCACTTCCCTTGTGGGAGGAATTGCTGGACGTTTCCAATTTCAGAGCTGAGCTCTCCGAGTCAGAGAGATGGTGACCATTCTGGGAGGTGGCTAGAGAAGCACGGAGCCTCACGGTTGCTGGGCCTCGCAAAGCGCTTCCAAGGAAAGGCGCTGCCTAGCAACAGCTTTCAGTGCTGGCACCTTCCCTGTCGGACCAATTGATGGACGTTTTCCATTTCAGAGGTGAGCTCTCCGAGTCAGAGAGATGGTGACCATTGCGTGAGGTGGCTAGAGAAGCCTGGAGCCCCATGGTCGCTGGGCCTGGGAAAGCGCTTCCAAGGAGAGGTGCTGGCTAGCAACAGCTTTCAGTGCTGGCACTTCCCCTGTCGGACCAATTGCTTGGCGTTTTCCATTTCAGAGCTGAGCTCTCCGAACTGGAGAGATGGTGACCATTGCGTGAGGTGGCTAGAGAAGCATGGAGCCTCACGGTTGCTGGGCCTCGGAAAGCGCTTCCAAGGAAAGGTGCTGGCTAGCAACAGCTTTCAGTGCTGGCACTTTCCATGTCGGAGCAATTGCTGGACGTTTTCCATCTCAGAGGTGAGCTCTCCGAGTCAGAGAGATGGTGACCATTCCATTGCGTGCCGAGGGATGCCCGGAGCCCCACAGTTGCTGGGCCTGGCAAAGCGCTTCCAAGGAAAGGTGCTGGCTAGCAACAGCTTTCAGTGCTGGCACTTTCCTTGTGGGAGGAATTGCTGGACGTTTTCCATCTCAGAGCTGAGCTCTCCGAGTCAGAGATGGTGACCATTGTGTGAGGTAGCTAGAGAAGCCCGGAGCCCCATGGTCGCTGGGCCTCGGAAAGCGCTTCCAAGGAGAGGTGCTGGCTAGCAACAGCTTTCAGTGCTGGCACTTTCCCTGTCGGACCAATTGCTTGGCGTTTTCCATTTCAGAGGTGAGCTCTCCGAGTCAGAGAGATGGTGACCATTGCGTGAGGTGGCTAGAGAAGCCCGGAGCCCCACACTTGCTGGGCCTGGCAAAGGGCTTCCAAGGAAAGGTGCTGGCTAGCAACAGCTTTCAGTGCTGGCACTTTCCAAGTGGGAGGAATTGCTGGACGTTTCCAATTTCAGAGCTGAGCTCTCTGAGTCAGAGATAAGGTGACCATTCCATTGGGTGGCTAGAGAAGCCCGGAGCCCCACGGTTGCTGGGCCTGGCAAAGCGCTTCCAAGGAAAGGTGCTGGCTAGCAACAGCTTTCAGTGCTGGCACTTTCCTTGTGGGAGGAATTGCTGGACGTTTCCAATTTCAGAGCTGAGCTCTCCAAGACGCAGAGGTGGAAACCATTCCATTGGGTGGCTAGAGAAGCCTGGAGCCCCACGGTTGCTGGGCCTGGGAAAGTGCTTCCAAGGAAAGGTGCTGGCTAGCAACAGCTTTCAGTGCTGGCACTTTCCCTGTCGGAGGAATTGCTGGACGTTTCCAATTTCAGAGCTGAGCTCTCCGAGTCAGAGAGAAGGTGACCATTGCGTGAGGTGGCTAGAGAAGCCCGGAGCCCCATGGTTGCTGGGCCTGGCAAAGCGCTTCCAAGTCAAGATGCTGGCTAGCAACAGCTTTCAGTGCTGGCACTTTCCATGTCGGACCAATTGCTCGATGTTTTCCATTTCAGAGCTGAGCTCTCTGAGTCAGAGAGAAGGTGACCATTCCATTGGGTGGCTAGGGATGCCCGGAGCCCCACGGTTGCTGGGCCTGGCAAAGTGCTTCCAAGGAAAGGTGCTGGCTAGCAACAGCTTTCAGTGCTGGCACTTTCCATGTCGGACCAATTGCTGGACGTTTTCCATTTCAGAGGTGAGCTCTCTGAGTCAGAGAGATGGTGACCATTCTGGGAGGTGGCTAGAGAAGCCCGGAGCCCCACGGTTGCTGGGCCTGGGAAACCGCTTCCCAGGAAAGGCGCTGGCTAGCAACAGCTTTCAGTGCTGGCACTTCCCTTGTGGGAGGAATTGCTGGACGTTTCCAATTTCAGAGGTGAGCTCTCCGAGTCAGAGAGATGGTGACCATTGCGTGAGGTGGCTAGAGAAGCCCGGAGCCTCACGGTTGCTGGGCCTGGCAAAGCGCTTCCAAGGAAAGGCGCTGCCTAGCAACAGCTTTCAGTGCTGGCACCTTCCCTGTCGGACCAATTGCTGGACGTTTTCCATTTCAGAGCTGAGCTCTCTGAGTCAGAGAGATGGTGACCATTGCGTGAGGTGGCTAGAGAAGCATGGAGCCCCACGGTTGCTGGGCCTGGCAAAGCGCTTCCAAGGAAAGGTGCTGGCTAGCAACAGCTTTCAGTGCTGGCACTTTCCATGTCGGAGCAATTGCTGGACGTTTTCCATCTCAGAGCTGAGCTCTCCGAGTCAGAGAGATGGTGACCATTCCATTGCGTGGCTAGGGATGCCCGGAGCCCCACAGTTGCTGGGCCTGGCAAAGCGATTCCAAGGAAAGGTGCTGGCTAGCAACAGCTTTCAGTGCTGGCACTTTCCTTGTGGGAGGAATTGCTGGACGTTTTCCATCTCAGAGCTGAGCTCTCCGAGTCAGAGATGGTGACCATTGTGTGAGGTAGCTAGAGAAGCCCGGAGCCCCATGGTCGCTGGGCCTCGGAAAGCGCTTCCAAGGAGAGGTGCTGGCTAGCAACAGCTTTCAGTGCTGGCACTTTCCCTGTCGGACCAATTGCTTGGCGTTTTCCATTTCAGAGGTGAGCTCTCCGAGTCAGAGAGATGGTGACCATTGCGTGAGGTGGCTAGAGAAGCACGGAGCCCCACGGTTGCTGGGCCTCGGAAAGCGCTTCCAAGGAGAGGCGCTGCCTAGCAACAGCTTTCAGTGCTGGCACCTTCCCTGTCGCCCCAATTGCTGGACGTTTTCCATTTCAGAGGTGAGCTCTCCGAGTCAGAGAGATGGTGACCATTGCGTGAGGTGGCTAGAGAAGCCCGGAGCCCCACGGTTGCTGGGCCTGGCAAAGCGCTTCCAAGTCAAGATGCTGGCTAGCAACAGCTTTCAGTGCTGGCACTTCCCTTGTGGGAGGAATTGCTGGACGTTTCCAATTTCAGAGCTGAGCTCTCCGAGTCAGAGAGATGGTGACCATTCTGGGAGGTGGCTAGAGAAGCCCGGAGCCTCACGGTTGCTGGGCCTCGCAAAGCGCTTCCAAGGAAAGGTGCTGGCTAGCAACAGCTTTCAGTGCTGGCACCTTCCCTGTCGGACCAATTGCTGGACGTTTTCCATTTCAGAGCTGAGCTCTCTGAGTCAGAGAGATGGTGACCATTGCGTGAGGTGGCTAGAGAAGCCTGGAGCCCCACGGTTGCTGGGCCTCGGAAAGCGCTTCCAAGGAAAGGTGCTGGCTAGCAACAGCTTTCAGTGCTGGCGCTTTCAGTGCTGGCCCTTTCCATGTGGGACCAATTGCTGGACGTTTTCCATTTCAGAGCTGAGCTCTCCGAGACAGAGAGATGGTGACCATTGCGTGAGGTGGCTAGAGAAGCATGGAGCCCCACGGTTGCTGGGCCTGGGAAAGCGCTTCCAAGGAAAGGTGCTGGCTAGCAACAGCTTTCAGTGCTGGCACTTTCCTTGTGGGAGGAATTGCTGGACGTTTCCAATTTCAGAGCTGAACTCTCCGAGTCAGAGATGGTGACCATTGTGTGAGGTAGCTAGAGAAGCCCGGAGCCCCACGGTTGCTGGGCCTGGCAAAGCACTTCCAAGGAAAGGTGCTGGCTAGCAACAGTTTCAGTGCTGGCACTTTCCATGTCGGACCAATTGCTGGACGTTTTCCATTTCAGAGGTGAGCTCTCCGAGTCAGAGAGATGGTGACCATTGCGTGAGGTGGCTAGAGAAGCCTGGAGCCCCACGGTTGCTGGGCCTGGCAAAGCACTTCCAAGGAAAGGTGCTGGCTAGCAACAGCTTTCAGTGCTGGCACTTTCCATGTCGGACCAATTGCTGGACGTTTTCCATTTCAGAGGTGAGCCCTCCGAGTCAGAGAGATGGTGACCATTGCGTGAGGTGGCTAGAGAAGCCCGGAGCCCCACGGTTGCTGGGCCTGGCAAAGCGCTTCCAAGGAATGGTGCTGGTTAGCAACAGCTTTCAGTGCTGGCACTTTCCATGTCGGACCAATTGCTGGACGTTTTCCATTTCAGAGCTGAGCTCTCCGAGTCAGAGAGATGGTGACCATTGCGTGAGGTGGCTAGAGAAGCCTGGAGCCCCATGGTCGCTGGGCCTGGGAAAGCGCTTCCAAGGAGAGGTGCTGGCTAGCAACAGCTTTCAGTGCTGGCACTTCCCCTGTCGGACCAATTGCTTGGCGTTTTCCATTTCAGAGGTGAGCTCTCCGAGTCAGAGAGGTGGTGACCATTGCGTGAGGTGGCTAGAGAAGCATGGAGCCTCACGGTTGCTGGGCCTGGGAAAGCGCTTCCAAGGAGAGGTGCTGGCTAGCAACAGCTTTCAGTGCTGGCACTTTCCATGTCGGAGCAATTGCTGGACGTTTTCCATTTCAGAGCTGAGCTCTCCGAGTCAGAGAGATGGTGACCATTCTGGGAGGTGGCTAGAGAAGCCCGGAGCCCCACGGTTGCTGGGCCTGGGAAAACGCTTCCAAGTAGAGGCGCTGGCTAGCAACAGCTTTCAGTGCTGGCACTTTCCCTGTCGGAGCAATTGCTGGACGTTTCCAATTTCAGAGGTGAGCTCTCCGAGTCAGAGAGATGGTGACCATTGCGTGAGGTGGCTAGAGAAGCCCGGAGTCCCACAGTTGCTGGGCCTGGCAAAGCGCTTCCAAGTCAAGATGCTGGCTAGCAACAGCTTTCAGTGCTGGCACTTTCCTTGTGGGAGGAATTGCTGGACGTTTCCAATTTCAGAGCTGAGCTCTCCAAGACGCAGAGGTGGAAACCATTCCATTGGGTGGCTAGAGAAGCCTGGAGCCCCACGGTTGCTGGGCCTCGGAAAGCGCTTCCAAGGCAAGGTGCTGGCTAGCAACAGCTTTCAGTGCTGACACTTACCATGTGGGAGGAATTGCTGGACGTTTCCAATTTCAGAGCTGAGCTCTCCGAGTCAGAGAGAAGGTGACCATTGCGTGAGGTGGCTAGAGAAGCCCGGAGCCCCATGGTTGCTGGGCCTGGCAAAGCGCTTCCAAGTCAAGATGCTGGCTAGCAACAGCTTTCAGTGCTGGCACTTTCCATGTCGGACCAATTGCTCGATGTTTTCCATTTCAGAGCTGAGCTCTCTGAGTCAGAGAGATGGTGACCATTCCATTGGGTGGCTAGGGATGCCCGGAGACCCACGGTTGCTGGGCCTGGCAAAGTGCTTCCAAGGCAAGGTGCTGGCTAGCAACAGCTTTCAGTGCTGGCACTTTCCATGTCGGACCAATTGCTCGATGTTTTCCATTTCAGAGCTGAGCTCTCTGAGTCAGAGAGATGGTGACCATTCCATTGGGTGGCTAGAGAAGCCCGGAGCCCCACGGTTGCTGGGCCTCCGAAAGCGCTTCCCAAGAAAGGTGCTGGCTAGCAACAGCTTTCAGTGCTGGCACTTTCCTTGTGGGAGGAATTGCTGGACGTTTCCAATTTCAGAGGTGAGCTCTCCAAGACGCAGAGGTGGAAACCATTCCATTGGGTGGCTAGAGAAGCCTGGAGCCCCACGGTTGCTGGGCCTCGGAAAGCGCTTCCAAGGCAAGGTGCTGGCTAGCAACAGCTTTCAGTGCTGACACTTACCATGTGGGAGGAATTGCTGGACGTTTCCAATTTCAGAGCTGAGCTCTCCGAGTCAGAGAGAAGGTGACCATTGCGTGAGGTGGCTAGAGAAGCCCGGAGCCCCATGGTTGCTGGGCCTGGCAAAGCGCTTCCAAGTCAAGATGCTGGCTAGCAACAGCTTTCAGTGCTGGCACTTTCCATGTCGGACCAATTGCTCGATGTTTTCCATTTCAGAGCTGAGCTCTCTGAGTCAGAGAGATGGTGACCATTCCATTGGGTGGCTAGGGATGCCCGGAGACCCACGGTTGCTGGGCCTGGCAAAGTGCTTCCAAGGCAAGGTGCTGGCTAGCAACAGCTTTCAGTGCTGGCACTTTCCATGTCGGACCAATTGCTCGATGTTTTCCATTTCAGAGCTGAGCTCTCTGAGTCAGAGAGATGGTGACCATTCCATTGGGTGGCTAGAGAAGCCCGGAGCCCCACGGTTGCTGGGCCTCCGAAAGCGCTTCCCAAGAAAGGTGCTGGCTAGCAACAGCTTTCAGTGCTGGCACTTTCCTTGTGGGAGGAATTGCTGGACGTTTCCAATTTCAGAGCTGAGCTCTCCGAGTCAGAGAGATGGTGACCATTCTGGGAGGTGGCTAGAGAAGCCCGGAGCCTCACGGTTGCTGGGCCTCGGAAAGCGCTTCCAAGGAGAGGCGCTGGCTAGCAACAGCTTTCAATGCTGGCACTTTCCCTGTCGGACCAATTGCTGGACGTTTTCCATTTCAGAGGTGAGCTCTCCGAGTCAGAGAGATGGTGACCATTGCGTGAGGTGGCTAGAGAAGCATGGAGCCCCACGGTTGCTGGGCCTCGGAAAGCGCTTCCAAGGAAAGGTGCTGGCTAGCAACAGCTTTCAGTGCTGGCGCTTTCAGTGCTGGCCCTTTCCATGTGGGACCAATTGCTGGACGTTTTCCATCTCAGAGCTGAGCTCTCCGAGTCAGAGAGATGGTGACCATTGCGTGAGGTGGCTAGAGAAGCCCGGAGCCCCACGGTTGCTGGGCCTGGGAAAGCACTTCCAAGGCAAGGTGCTGGCTAGCAACAGCTTTCAGTGCTGGCACTTTCCATGTCGGACCAATTGCTGGACGTTTTCCATTTCAGAGGTGAGCTCTCCGAGTCAGAGAGATGGTGACCATTGCGTGAGGTGGCTAGAGAAGCCTGGAGCCCCATGGTCGCTGGGCCTGGGAAAGCGCTTCCAAGGAGAGGTGCTGGCTAGCAACATCTTTCAGTGCTGGCACTTCCCCTGTCGGACCAATTGCTTGGCGTTTTCCATTTCAGAGCTGAGCTCTCCGAACTGGAGAGATGGTGACCATTGCGTGAGGTGGCTAGAGAAGCCCGGAGCCTCACGGTTGCTGGGCCTCGGAAAGCGCTTCCAAGGAAAGGTGCTGGCTAGCAACAGCTTTCAGTGCTGGCACTTTCCCTGTCGGAGCAATTGCTGGACGTTTTCCATCTCAGAGCTGAGCTCTCCGAGTCAGAGAGATGGTGACCATTCTGGGAGGTGGCTAGAGAAGCCCGGAGCCCCACACTTGCTGGGCCTGGCAAAGCGCTTCCAAGGAAAGGTGCTGGCTAGCAACAGCTTTCAGTGCTGGCACTTTCCTTGTGGGAGGAATTGCTGGACGTTTCCAATTTCAGAGCTGAGCTCTCCGAGTCAGAGATGGTGACCATTGTGTGAGGTAGCTAGAGAAGCCCGGGGCCCCATGGTCGCTGGGCCTGGGAAAGCGCTTCCAAGGAGAGGTGCTGGCTAGCAACAGCTTTCAGTGCTGGCACTTCCCCTGTCGGACCAATTGCTTGGCGTTTTCCATTTGAGAGCTGAGCTCTCCGAGTCAGAGAGATGGTGACCATTGCATGAGGTGGCTAGAGAAGCCCCGAACCCCACGGTTGCTGGGCCTCGGAAAGCACTTCCAAGGAAAGGTGCTGGCTAGCAACAGCTTTCAGTGCTGGCACTTTCCCTGTCAGACCAACTGCTGGACGTTTTCGATTTCAGAGCTGAGCTCTCCGAGATGGAGAGATGGTGACCATTGCGTGAGGTGGCTAGAGAAGCACGGAGCCCCACGGTTGCTGGGCCTCGGAAAGCGCTTCCAAGGAGAGGCGCTGCCTAGCAACAGCTTTCAGTGCTGGCACTTTCCCTGTCGCACCAATTGCTGGACGTTTTCCATTTCAGAGGTGAGCTCTCCGAGTCAGAGAGATGGTGACCATTGCGTGAGGTGGCTAGAGAAGCCTGGAGCCCCATGGTCGCTGGGCCTGGGAAAGCGCTTCCAAGGAAAGGTGCTGGCTAGCAACATCTTTCAGTGCTGGCACTTCCCCTGTCGGACCAATTGCTTGGCGTTTTCCATTTCAGAGCTGAGCTCTCCGAGTCAGAGAGATGGTGACCATTGCGTGAGGTGGCTAGAGAAGCATGGAGCCTCACGGTTGCTGGGCCTCGGAAAGCGCTTCCAAGTAGAGGCGCTGGCTAGCAACAGCTTTCAGTGCTGGCACTTTCCATGTCGGAGCAATTGCTGGACGATTTCCATTTCAGAGCTGAGCTCTCCGAGACAGAGAGATGGTGACCATTGCGTGAGGTGGCTAGAGAAGCATGGAGCCCCACGGTTGCTGGGCCTGGGAAAGCGCTTCCAAGGAAAGGTGCTGGCTAGCAACAGCTTTCAGTGCTGGCGCTTTCAGTGCTGGCCCTTTCCATGTCGGACCAATTGCTGGACGTTTTCCATTTCAGAGCTGAGCTCTCCGAGACAGAGAGATGGTGACCATTGTGTGAGGTAGCTAGAGAAGCATGGAGCCCCACAGTTGCTGGGCCTGGCAAAGCGCTTCCAAGGAAAGGTGCTGGCTAGCAACAGCTTTCAGTGCTGGCACCTTCCCTGTCGGAGCAATTGCTGGACGTTTTCCATTTCAGAGCTGAGCTCTCTGAGTCAGAGAGATGGTGACCATTGTGTTAGGTGGCTAGAGAAGCCTGGAGCCCCATGGTCGCTGGGCCTGGGAAAGCGCTTCCAAGGAGAGGTGCTGGCTAGCAACATCTTTCAGTGCTGGCACTTCCCCTGTCGGACCAATTGCTTGGCGTTTTCCATTTCAGAGCTGAGCTCTCCGAGTCAGAGAGATGGTGACCATTGCGTGAGGTGGCTAGAGAAGCATGGAGCCTCACGGTTGCTGGGCCTCGGAAAGCGCTTCCAAGGAAAGGTGCTGTCTAGCAACAGCTTTCAGTGCTGGCACTTTCCATGTCGGACTAATTGCTGGACGATTTCCATTTCAGAGGTGAGCTCTCCGAGTCAGAGAGATGGTGACCATTGCGTGAGGTGGCTAGAGAAGCCCGGAGCCCCACGGTTGCTGGGCCTCGGAAAGCGCTTCCAAGGAGAGGCGCTGCCTAGCAACAGCTTTCAGTGCTGGCACCTTCCCTGTCGCACCAATTGCTGGACGTTTTCCATTTCAGAGGTGAGCTCTCCGAGTCAGAGAGATGGTGACCATTGCGTGAGGTGGCTAGAGAAGCCCGGAGCCCCACACTTGCTGGGCCTGGCAAAGCGCTTCCAAGGAAAGGTGCTGGCTAGCAACAGCTTTCAGTGCTGGCACTTTCCTTGTGGGAGGAATTGCTGGACGTTTCCAATTTCAGAGCTGAGCTCTCCGAGTCAGAGAGATGGTGACCATTCTGGGAGGTGGCTAGAGAAGCCCGGAGCCTCACGGTTGCTGGGCCTCGGAAAGCGCTTCCAAGGAGAGGCGCTGGCTAGCAACAGCTTTCAGTGCCGGCACCTTCCCTGTCGGACCAATTGCTGGACGTTTTCCATTTCAGAGGTGAGCTCTCCGAGTCAGAGAGATGGTGACCATTGCGTGAGGTGGCTAGAGAAGCATGGAGCCCCACGGTTGCTGGGCCTCGGAAAGCGCTTCCAAGGAAAGGTGCTGGCTAGCAACAGCTTTCAGTGCTGGCGCTTTCAGTGCTGGCCCTTTCCATGTCGGACCAATTGCTGGACGTTTTCCATTTCAGAGCTGAGGTCTCCGAGTCAGAGAGATGGTGACCATTGCGTGAGGTGGCTAGAGAAGCCCGGAGCCCCACGGTTGCTGGGCCTCGGAAAGCACTTCCAAGGCAAGGTGCTGGCTAGCAACAGCTTTCAGTGCTGGCACTTTCCATGATGGACCAATTGCTGGACGTTTTCCATTTCAGAGCTGAGCTCTCTGAGTCAGAGAGAAGGTGACCATTCCATTGCGTGGCTAGGGATGCCCGGAGCCCCACGGTTGCTGGGCCTGGCAAAGTGCTTCCAAGGAAAGGTGCTGGCTAGCAACAGCTTTCAGTGCTGGCACTTTCCATGTCGGACCAATTGCTGGACGTTTTCCATTTCAGAGGTGAGCTCTCTGAGTCAGAGAGATGGTGACCATTCTGGGAGGTGGCTAGAGAAGCTCGGAGCCCCACACTTGCTGGGCCTGGGAAACCGCTTCCCAGGAAAGGCGCTGCCTAGCAACAGCTTTCAGTGCTGGCACCTTCCCTGTCGGACCAATTGCTGGACGTTTTCCATTTCAGAGCTGAGCTCTCTGAGTCAGAGAGATGGTGACCATTGCGTGAGGTGGCTAGAGAAGCCTGGAGCCCCACGGTTGCTGGGCCTCGGAAAGCGCTTCCAAGGAAAGGTGCTGGCTAGCAACAGCTTTCAGTGCTGGCGCTTTCAGTGCTGGCCCTTTCCATGTGGGACCAATTGCTGGACATTTTCCATTTCAGAGCTGAGCTCTCCGAGACAGAGAGATGGTGACCATTGCGTGAGGTGGCTAGAGAAGCATGGAGCCCCACGGTTGCTGGGCCTGGGAAAGCGCTTCCAAGGAAAGGTGCTGGCTAGCAAGAGCTTTCAGTGCTGGCACTTTCCTTGTGGGAGGAATTGCTGGACGTTTCCAATTTCAGAGCTGAACTCTCCGAGTCAGAGATGGTGACCATTGTGTGAGGTAGCTAGAGAAGCCCGGAGCCCCACGGTTGCTGGGCCTGGCAAAGCACTTCCAAGGAAAGGTGCTGGCTAGCAACAGCTTTCAGTGCTGGCACATTCCATGTCGGACCAATTGCTGTACGTTTTCCATTTCAGAGGTGAGCTCTCCGAGTCAGAGAGATGGTGACCATTGCGTGAGGTGGCTAGAGAAGCCTGGAGCCCCATGGTCGCTGGGCCTGGGAAAGCGCTTCCAAGGAGAGGTGCTGGCTAGCAACATCTTTCAGTGCTGGCACTTCCCCTGTCGGACCAATTGCTTGGCGTTTTCCATTTGAGAGCTGAGCTCTCCGAACTGGAGAGATGGTGACCATTGCGTGAGGTGGCTAGAGAAGCATGGAGCCTCACGGTTGCTGGGCCTCGGAAAGCGCTTCCAAGGAAAGGTGCTGGCTAGCAACAGCTTTCAGTGCTGGCACTTTCCATGTCGGAGCAATTGCTGGACGTTTTCCATCTCAGAGGTGAGCTCTCCGAGTCAGAGAGATGGTGACCATTCCATTGCGTGGCTAGGGATGCCCGGAGCCCCACAGTTGCTGGGCCTGGCAAAGCGCTTCCAAGGAAAGGTGCTGGCTAGCAACAGCTTTCAGTGCTGGCACTTTCCTTGTGGGAGGAATTGCTGGTCGTTTTCCATTTCAGAGCTGAGCTCTCCGAGTCAGAGATGGTGACCATTGTGTGAGGTAGCTAGAGAAGCCCGGAGCCCCATGGTCGCTGGGCCTCGGAAAGCGCTTCCAAGGAGAGGTGCTGGCTAGCAACAGCTTTCAGTGCTGGCACTTTCCCTGTCGGACCAATTGCTTGGCGTTTTCCATTTCAGAGGTGAGCTCTCCGAGTCAGAGAGATGGTGACCATTGCGTGAGGTGGCTAGAGAAGCACGGAGCCCCACGGTTGCTGGGCCTGGGAAAGCGCTTCCAAGGAGAGGTGCTGGCTAGCAACAGCTTTCAGTGCTGGCACCTTCCCTGTCGCACCAATTGCTGGACGTTTTCCATTTCAGAGGTGAGCTCTCCGAGTCAGAGAGATGGTGACCATTCCATTGGGTGGCTAGGGATGCCCGGAGCCCCACGGTTGCTGGGCCTGGCAAAGTGCTTCCAAGGAAAGGTGCTGGCTAGCAACAGCTTTCAGTGCTGGCACTTCCCTTGTGGGAGGAATTGCTGGACGTTTCCAATTTCAGAGCTGAGCTCTCCGAGTCAGAGAGATGGTGACCATTCTGGGAGGTGGCTAGAGAAGCACGGAGCCCCACGGTTGCTGGGCCTCGCAAAGCGCTTCCAAGGAAAGGCGCTGCCTAGCAACAGCTTTCAGTGCTGGCACCTTCCCTGTCGGACCAATTGATGGACGTTTTCCATTTCAGAGGTGAGCTCTCCGAGTCAGAGAGATGGTGACCATTGCGTGAGGTGGCTAGAGAAGCCTGGAGCCCCATGGTCGCTGGGCCTGGGAAAGCGCTTCCAAGGAGAGGTGCTGGCTAGCAACAGCTTTCAGTGCTGGCACTTCCCCTGTCGGACCAATTGCTTGGCGTTTTCCATTTCAGAGCTGAGCTCTCCGAACTGGAGAGATGGTGACCATTGCGTGAGGTGGCTAGAGAAGCATGGAGCCTCACGGTTGCTGGGCCTCGGAAAGCGCTTCCAAGGAAAGGTGCTGGCTAGCAACAGCTTTCAGTGCTGGCACTTTCCATGTCGGAGCAATTGCTGGACGTTTTCCATCTCAGAGGTGAGCTCTCCGAGTCAGAGAGATGGTGACCATTCCATTGCGTGCCGAGGGATGCCCGGAGCCCCACAGTTGCTGGGCCTGGCAAAGCGCTTCCAAGGAAAGGTGCTGGCTAGCAACAGCTTTCAGTGCTGGCACTTTCCTTGTGGGAGGAATTGCTGGACGTTTTCCATCTCAGAGCTGAGCTCTCCGAGTCAGAGATGGTGACCATTGTGTGAGGTAGCTAGAGAAGCCCGGAGCCCCATGGTCGCTGGGCCTCGGAAAGCGCTTCCAAGGAGAGGTGCTGGCTAGCAACAGCTTTCAGTGCTGGCACTTTCCCTGTCGGACCAATTGCTTGGCGTTTTCCATTTCAGAGGTGAGCTCTCCGAGTCAGAGAGATGGTGACCATTGCGTGAGGTGGCTAGAGAAGCCCGGAGCCCCACACTTGCTGGGCCTGGCAAAGGGCTTCCAAGGAAAGGTGCTGGCTAGCAACAGCTTTCAGTGCTGGCACTTTCCAAGTGGGAGGAATTGCTGGACGTTTCCAATTTCAGAGCTGAGCTCTCTGAGTCAGAGATAAGGTGACCATTCCATTGGGTGGCTAGAGAAGCCCGGAGCCCCACGGTTGCTGGGCCTGGCAAAGCGCTTCCAAGGAAAGGTGCTGGCTAGCAACAGCTTTCAGTGCTGGCACTTTCCTTGTGGGAGGAATTGCTGGACGTTTCCAATTTCAGAGCTGAGCTCTCCAAGACGCAGAGGTGGAAACCATTCCATTGGG
This sequence comes from Sarcoramphus papa, assembly GCA_037962945.1. Taxonomy (NCBI): domain Eukaryota; kingdom Metazoa; phylum Chordata; class Aves; order Accipitriformes; family Cathartidae; genus Sarcoramphus; species Sarcoramphus papa. Next base: position 99,542,589 of record CM075586.1, read on the forward strand.
TGGCTAGAGAAGCCTGGAGCCCCACGGTTGCTGGGCCTGGGAAAGTGCTTCCAAGGAAAGGTGCTGGCTAGCAACAGCTTTCAGTGCTGGCACTTACCATGTCGGAGGAATTGCTGGACGTTTCCAATTTCAGAGCTGAGCTCTCCGAGTCAGAGAGAAGGTGACCATTGCGTGAGGTGGCTAGAGAAGCCCGGAGCCCCATGGTTGCTGGGCCTGGCAAAGCGCTTCCAAGTCAAGATGCTGGCTAGCAACAGCTTTCAGTGCTGGCACTTTCCATGTCGGACCAATTGCTCGATGTTTTCCATTTCAGAGCTGAGCTCTCTGAGTCAGAGAGAAGGTGACCATTCCATTGGGTGGCTAGGGATGCCCGGAGCCCCACGGTTGCTGGGCCTGGCAAAGTGCTTCCAAGGAAAGGTGCTGGCTAGCAACAGCTTTCAGTGCTGGCACTTTCCATGTCGGACCAATTGCTGGACGTTTTCCATTTCAGAGGTGAGCTCTCTGAGTCAGAGAGATGGTGACCATTCTGGGAGGTGGCTAGAGAAGCCCGGAGCCCCACGGTTGCTGGGCCTGGGAAACCGCTTCCCAGGAAAGGCGCTGGCTAGCAACAGCTTTCAGTGCTGGCACTTCCCTTGTGGGAGGAATTGCTGGACGTTTCCAATTTCAGAGGTGAGCTCTCCGAGTCAGAGAGATGGTGACCATTGCGTGAGGTGGCTAGAGAAGCCCGGAGCCTCACGGTTGCTGGGCCTGGCAAAGCGCTTCCAAGGAAAGGCGCTGCCTAGCAACAGCTTTCAGTGCTGGCACCTTCCCTGTCGGACCAATTGCTGGACGTTTTCCATTTCAGAGCTGAGCTCTCTGAGTCAGAGAGATGGTGACCATTGCGTGAGGTGGCTAGAGAAGCATGGAGCCCCACGGTTGCTGGGCCTGGCAAAGCGCTTCCAAGGAAAGGTGCTGGCTAGCAACAGCTTTCAGTGCTGGCACTTTCCATGTCGGAGCAATTGCTGGACGTTTTCCATCTCAGAGCTGAGCTCTCCGAGTCAGAGAGATGGTGACCATTCCATTGCGTGGCTAGGGATGCCCGGAGCCCCACAGTTGCTGGGCCTGGCAAAGCGATTCCAAGGAAAGGTGCTGGCTAGCAACAGCTTTCAGTGCTGGCACTTTCCTTGTGGGAGGAATTGCTGGACGTTTTCCATCTCAGAGCTGAGCTCTCCGAGTCAGAGATGGTGACCATTGTGTGAGGTAGCTAGAGAAGCCCGGAGCCCCATGGTCGCTGGGCCTCGGAAAGCGCTTCCAAGGAGAGGTGCTGGCTAGCAACAGCTTTCAGTGCTGGCACTTTCCCTGTCGGACCAATTGCTTGGCGTTTTCCATTTCAGAGGTGAGCTCTCCGAGTCAGAGAGATGGTGACCATTGCGTGAGGTGGCTAGAGAAGCACGGAGCCCCACGGTTGCTGGGCCTCGGAAAGCGCTTCCAAGGAGAGGCGCTGCCTAGCAACAGCTTTCAGTGCTGGCACCTTCCCTGTCGCCCCAATTGCTGGACGTTTTCCATTTCAGAGGTGAGCTCTCCGAGTCAGAGAGATGGTGACCATTGCGTGAGGTGGCTAGAGAAGCCCGGAGCCCCACGGTTGCTGGGCCTGGCAAAGCGCTTCCAAGTCAAGATGCTGGCTAGCAACAGCTTTCAGTGCTGGCACTTCCCTTGTGGGAGGAATTGCTGGACGTTTCCAATTTCAGAGCTGAGCTCTCCGAGTCAGAGAGATGGTGACCATTCTGGGAGGTGGCTAGAGAAGCCCGGAGCCTCACGGTTGCTGGGCCTCGCAAAGCGCTTCCAAGGAAAGGTGCTGGCTAGCAACAGCTTTCAGTGCTGGCACCTTCCCTGTCGGACCAATTGCTGGACGTTTTCCATTTCAGAGCTGAGCTCTCTGAGTCAGAGAGATGGTGACCATTGCGTGAGGTGGCTAGAGAAGCCTGGAGCCCCACGGTTGCTGGGCCTCGGAAAGCGCTTCCAAGGAAAGGTGCTGGCTAGCAACAGCTTTCAGTGCTGGCGCTTTCAGTGCTGGCCCTTTCCATGTGGGACCAATTGCTGGACGTTTTCCATTTCAGAGCTGAGCTCTCCGAGACAGAGAGATGGTGACCATTGCGTGAGGTGGCTAGAGAAGCATGGAGCCCCACGGTTGCTGGGCCTGGGAAAGCGCTTCCAAGGAAAGGTGCTGGCTAGCAACAGCTTTCAGTGCTGGCACTTTCCTTGTGGGAGGAATTGCTGGACGTTTCCAATTTCAGAGCTGAACTCTCCGAGTCAGAGATGGTGACCATTGTGTGAGGTAGCTAGAGAAGCCCGGAGCCCCACGGTTGCTGGGCCTGGCAAAGCACTTCCAAGGAAAGGTGCTGGCTAGCAACAGTTTCAGTGCTGGCACTTTCCATGTCGGACCAATTGCTGGACGTTTTCCATTTCAGAGGTGAGCTCTCCGAGTCAGAGAGATGGTGACCATTGCGTGAGGTGGCTAGAGAAGCCTGGAGCCCCACGGTTGCTGGGCCTGGCAAAGCACTTCCAAGGAAAGGTGCTGGCTAGCAACAGCTTTCAGTGCTGGCACTTTCCATGTCGGACCAATTGCTGGACGTTTTCCATTTCAGAGGTGAGCCCTCCGAGTCAGAGAGATGGTGACCATTGCGTGAGGTGGCTAGAGAAGCCCGGAGCCCCACGGTTGCTGGGCCTGGCAAAGCGCTTCCAAGGAATGGTGCTGGTTAGCAACAGCTTTCAGTGCTGGCACTTTCCATGTCGGACCAATTGCTGGACGTTTTCCATTTCAGAGCTGAGCTCTCCGAGTCAGAGAGATGGTGACCATTGCGTGAGGTGGCTAGAGAAGCCTGGAGCCCCATGGTCGCTGGGCCTGGGAAAGCGCTTCCAAGGAGAGGTGCTGGCTAGCAACAGCTTTCAGTGCTGGCACTTCCCCTGTCGGACCAATTGCTTGGCGTTTTCCATTTCAGAGGTGAGCTCTCCGAGTCAGAGAGGTGGTGACCATTGCGTGAGGTGGCTAGAGAAGCATGGAGCCTCACGGTTGCTGGGCCTGGGAAAGCGCTTCCAAGGAGAGGTGCTGGCTAGCAACAGCTTTCAGTGCTGGCACTTTCCATGTCGGAGCAATTGCTGGACGTTTTCCATTTCAGAGCTGAGCTCTCCGAGTCAGAGAGATGGTGACCATTCTGGGAGGTGGCTAGAGAAGCCCGGAGCCCCACGGTTGCTGGGCCTGGGAAAACGCTTCCAAGTAGAGGCGCTGGCTAGCAACAGCTTTCAGTGCTGGCACTTTCCCTGTCGGAGCAATTGCTGGACGTTTCCAATTTCAGAGGTGAGCTCTCCGAGTCAGAGAGATGGTGACCATTGCGTGAGGTGGCTAGAGAAGCCCGGAGTCCCACAGTTGCTGGGCCTGGCAAAGCGCTTCCAAGTCAAGATGCTGGCTAGCAACAGCTTTCAGTGCTGGCACTTTCCTTGTGGGAGGAATTGCTGGACGTTTCCAATTTCAGAGCTGAGCTCTCCAAGACGCAGAGGTGGAAACCATTCCATTGGGTGGCTAGAGAAGCCTGGAGCCCCACGGTTGCTGGGCCTCGGAAAGCGCTTCCAAGGCAAGGTGCTGGCTAGCAACAGCTTTCAGTGCTGACACTTACCATGTGGGAGGAATTGCTGGACGTTTCCAATTTCAGAGCTGAGCTCTCCGAGTCAGAGAGAAGGTGACCATTGCGTGAGGTGGCTAGAGAAGCCCGGAGCCCCATGGTTGCTGGGCCTGGCAAAGCGCTTCCAAGTCAAGATGCTGGCTAGCAACAGCTTTCAGTGCTGGCACTTTCCATGTCGGACCAATTGCTCGATGTTTTCCATTTCAGAGCTGAGCTCTCTGAGTCAGAGAGATGGTGACCATTCCATTGGGTGGCTAGGGATGCCCGGAGACCCACGGTTGCTGGGCCTGGCAAAGTGCTTCCAAGGCAAGGTGCTGGCTAGCAACAGCTTTCAGTGCTGGCACTTTCCATGTCGGACCAATTGCTCGATGTTTTCCATTTCAGAGCTGAGCTCTCTGAGTCAGAGAGATGGTGACCATTCCATTGGGTGGCTAGAGAAGCCCGGAGCCCCACGGTTGCTGGGCCTCCGAAAGCGCTTCCCAAGAAAGGTGCTGGCTAGCAACAGCTTTCAGTGCTGGCACTTTCCTTGTGGGAGGAATTGCTGGACGTTTCCAATTTCAGAGCTGAGCTCTCCGAGTCAGAGAGATGGTGACCATTCTGGGAGGTGGCTAGAGAAGCCCGGAGCCTCACGGTTGCTGGGCCTCGGAAAGCGCTTCCAAGGAGAGGCGCTGGCTAGCAACAGGTTTCAATGCTGGCACTTTCCCTGTCGGACCAATTGCTGGACGTTTTCCATTTCAGAGGTGAGCTCTCCGAGTCAGAGAGATGGTGACCATTGCGTGAGGTGGCTAGAGAAGCATGGAGCCCCACGGTTGCTGGGCCTCGGAAAGCGCTTCCAAGGAAAGGTGCTGGCTAGCAACAGCTTTCAGTGCTGGCGCTTTCAGTGCTGGCCCTTTCCATGTGGGACCAATTGCTGGACGTTTTCCATCTCAGAGCTGAGCTCTCCGAGTCAGAGAGATGGTGACCATTGCGTGAGGTGGCTAGAGAAGCCCGGAGCCCCACGGTTGCTGGGCCTGGGAAAGCACTTCCAAGGCAAGGTGCTGGCTAGCAACAGCTTTCAGTGCTGGCACTTTCCATGTCGGACCAATTGCTGGACGTTTTCCATTTCAGAGGTGAGCTCTCCGAGTCAGAGAGATGGTGACCATTGCGTGAGGTGGCTAGAGAAGCCTGGAGCCCCATGGTCGCTGGGCCTGGGAAAGCGCTTCCAAGGAGAGGTGCTGGCTAGCAACATCTTTCAGTGCTGGCACTTCCCCTGTCGGACCAATTGCTTGGCGTTTTCCATTTCAGAGCTGAGCTCTCCGAACTGGAGAGATGGTGACCATTGCGTGAGGTGGCTAGAGAAGCCCGGAGCCTCACGGTTGCTGGGCCTCGGAAAGCGCTTCCAAGGAAAGGTGCTGGCTAGCAACAGCTTTCAGTGCTGGCACTTTCCCTGTCGGAGCAATTGCTGGACGTTTTCCATCTCAGAGCTGAGCTCTCCGAGTCAGAGAGATGGTGACCATTCTGGGAGGTGGCTAGAGAAGCCCGGAGCCCCACACTTGCTGGGCCTGGCAAAGCGCTTCCAAGGAAAGGTGCTGGCTAGCAACAGCTTTCAGTGCTGGCACTTTCCTTGTGGGAGGAATTGCTGGACGTTTCCAATTTCAGAGCTGAGCTCTCCGAGTCAGAGATGGTGACCATTGTGTGAGGTAGCTAGAGAAGCCCGGGGCCCCATGGTCGCTGGGCCTGGGAAAGCGCTTCCAAGGAGAGGTGCTGGCTAGCAACAGCTTTCAGTGCTGGCACTTCCCCTGTCGGACCAATTGCTTGGCGTTTTCCATTTGAGAGCTGAGCTCTCCGAGTCAGAGAGATGGTGACCATTGCATGAGGTGGCTAGAGAAGCGCCGAACCCCACGGTTGCTGGGCCTCGGAAAGCACTTCCAAGGAAAGGTGCTGGCTAGCAACAGCTTTCAGTGCTGGCACTTTCCCTGTCAGACCAACTGCTGGACGTTTTCGATTTCAGAGCTGAGCTCTCCGAGATGGAGAGATGGTGACCATTGCGTGAGGTGGCTAGAGAAGCACGGAGCCCCACGGTTGCTGGGCCTCGGAAAGCGCTTCCAAGGAGAGGCGCTGCCTAGCAACAGCTTTCAGTGCTGGCACTTTCCCTGTCGCACCAATTGCTGGACGTTTTCCATTTCAGAGGTGAGCTCTCCGAGTCAGAGAGATGGTGACCATTGCGTGAGGTGGCTAGAGAAGCCTGGAGCCCCATGGTCGCTGGGCCTGGGAAAGCGCTTCCAAGGAAAGGTGCTGGCTAGCAACATCTTTCAGTGCTGGCACTTCCCCTGTCGGACCAATTGCTTGGCGTTTTCCATTTCAGAGCTGAGCTCTCCGAGTCAGAGAGATGGTGACCATTGCGTGAGGTGGCTAGAGAAGCATGGAGCCTCACGGTTGCTGGGCCTCGGAAAGCGCTTCCAAGTAGAGGCGCTGGCTAGCAACAGCTTTCAGTGCTGGCACTTTCCATGTCGGAGCAATTGCTGGACGATTTCCATTTCAGAGCTGAGCTCTCCGAGACAGAGAGATGGTGACCATTGCGTGAGGTGGCTAGAGAAGCATGGAGCCCCACGGTTGCTGGGCCTGGGAAAGCGCTTCCAAGGAAAGGTGCTGGCTAGCAACAGCTTTCAGTGCTGGCGCTTTCAGTGCTGGCCCTTTCCATGTCGGACCAATTGCTGGACGTTTTCCATTTCAGAGCTGAGCTCTCCGAGACAGAGAGATGGTGACCATTGTGTGAGGTAGCTAGAGAAGCATGGAGCCCCACAGTTGCTGGGCCTGGCAAAGCGCTTCCAAGGAAAGGTGCTGGCTAGCAACAGCTTTCAGTGCTGGCACCTTCCCTGTCGGAGCAATTGCTGGACGTTTTCCATTTCAGAGCTGAGCTCTCTGAGTCAGAGAGATGGTGACCATTGTGTTAGGTGGCTAGAGAAGCCTGGAGCCCCATGGTCGCTGGGCCTGGGAAAGCGCTTCCAAGGAGAGGTGCTGGCTAGCAACATCTTTCAGTGCTGGCACTTCCCCTGTCGGACCAATTGCTTGGCGTTTTCCATTTCAGAGCTGAGCTCTCCGAGTCAGAGAGATGGTGACCATTGCGTGAGGTGGCTAGAGAAGCATGGAGCCTCACGGTTGCTGGGCCTCGGAAAGCGCTTCCAAGGAAAGGTGCTGTCTAGCAACAGCTTTCAGTGCTGGCACTTTCCATGTCGGACTAATTGCTGGACGATTTCCATTTCAGAGCTGAGCTCTCCGAGATGGAGTGATGGTGACCATTGCGTGAGGTGGCTAGAGAAGCCCGGAGCCCCACGGTTGCTGGGCCTGGGAAAACGCTTCCAAGTAGAGGCGCTGGCTAGCAACAGCTTTCAGTGCTGGCACTTTCCCTGTCGGACCAATTGCTGGACGTTTCCAATTTCAGAGCTGAGCTCTCCGAGTCAGAGAGATGGTGACCATTGCGTGAGGTGGCTAGAGAAGCATGGAGCCCCACGGTTGCTGGGCCTCGGAAAGCGCTTCCAAGGAAAGGTGCTGGCTAGCAACAGCTTTCAGTGCTGGCACTTTCCATGTCGGACCAATTGCTGGACGTTTCCAATTTCAGAGCTGAGCTCTCCGAGTCAGAGATAAGGTGACCATTCCATTGGGTGGCTAGGGAAGCCCGGAGCCCCACGGTTGCTGGGCCTCGGAAAGCGCTTCCAAGGAAAGGTGCTGGCTAGCAACAGCTTTCAGTGCTGGCACTTTCCTTGTGGGAGGAATTGCTGGACGTTTCCAATTTCAGAGCTGAACTCTCCGAGTCAGAGATGGTGACCATTGTGTGAGGTAGCTAGAGAAGCCCGGAGCCCCACGGTTGCTGGGCCTGGCAAAGCACTTCCAAGGAAAGGTGCTGGCTAGCAACAGCTTTCAGTGCTGGCGCTTTCAGTGCTGGCCCTTTCCATGTGGGACCAATTGCTGGACGTTTTCCATTTCAGAGCTGAGCTCTCCGAGTCAGAGAGATGGTGACCATTGCGTGAGGTGGCTAGAGAAGCCTGGAGCCCCATGGTCGCTGGGCCTGGCAAAGCGCTTCCAAGGAGAGGTGCTGGCTAGCAACAGCTTTCAGTGCTGGCACTTCCCCTGTCGGACCAATTGCTTGGCGTTTTCCATTTGAGAGCTGAGCTCTCCGAACTGGAGAGATGGTGACCATTGCGTGAGGTGGCTAGAGAAGCATGGAGCCTCACGGTTGCTGGGCCTCGGAAAGCGCTTCCAAGGAAAGGTGCTGGCTAGCAACAGCTTTCAGTGCTGGCACTTTCCATGTCGGAGCAATTGCTGGACGTTTTCCATCTCAGAGCTGAGCTCTCCGAGTCAGAGAGATGGTGACCATTCCATTGCGTGGCTAGGGATGCCCGGAGCCCCACAGTTGCTGGGCCTGGCAAAGCGCTTCCAAGGAAAGGTGCTGGCTAGCAACAGCTTTCAGTGCTGGCACTTTCCTTGTGGGAGGAATTGCTGGACGTTTTCCATCTCAGAGGTGAGCTCTCCGAGTCAGAGATGGTGACCGTTGCGTGAGGTGGCTAGAGAAGCCCGGAGCCCCACGGTTGCTGGGCCTCCGAAAGCGCTTCCAAGGAAAGGTGCTGGCTAGCAACAGCTTTCAGTGCTGGCACTTTCCAAGTGGGAGGAATTGCTGGACGTTTCCAATTTCAGAGCTGAGCTCTCTGAGTCAGAGATAAGGTGACCATTCCATTGGGTGGCTAGAGAAGCCCGGAGCCCCACGGTTGCTGGGCCTGGCAAAGCGCTTCCAAGGAAAGGTGCTGGCTAGCAACAGCTTTCAGTGCTGGCACTTTCCTTGTGGGAGGAATTGCTGGACGTTTCCAATTTCAGAGCTGAGCTCTCCAAGACGCAGAGGTGGAAACCATTCCATTGGGTGGCTAGAGAAGCCTGGAGCCCCACGGTTGCTGGGCCTGGCAAAGTGCTTCCAAGGAAAGGTGCTGGCTAGCAACAGCTTTCAGTGCTGGCACTTACCATGTGGGAGGAATTGCTGGACGTTTCCAATTTCAGAGCTGAGCTCTCCGAGTCAGAGAGAAGGTGACCATTGCGTGAGGTGGCTAGAGAAGCCCGGAGCCCCATGGTTGCTGGGCCTGGCAAAGCGCTTCCAAGTCAAGATGCTGGCTAGCAACAGCTTTCAGTGCTGGCACTTTCCATGTCGGACCAATTGCTCGATGTTTTCCATTTCAGAGCTGAGCTCTCTGAGTCAGAGAGAAGGTGACCATTCCATTGGGTGGCTAGGGATGCCCGGAGCCCCACGGTTGCTGGGCCTGGCAAAGTGCTTCCAAGGAAAGGTGCTGGCTAGCAACAGCTTTCAGTGCTGGCACATTCCATGTCGGACCAATTGCTGGACGTTTTCCATTTCAGAGCTGAGCTCTCCGAACTGGAGAGATGGTGACCATTGCGTGAGGTGGCTAGAGAAGCCCGGAGCCCCACGGTTGCTGGGCCTGGGAAAGCGCTTCCAAGGAAAGGTGCTGGCTAGCAACAGCTTTCAGTGCTGGCACTTTCCTTGTGGGAGGAATTGCTGGACGTTTCCAATTTCAGAGCTGAGCTCTCCGAGTCAGAGAGATGGTGACCATTCTGGGAGGTGGCTAGAGAAGCCCGGAGCCTCACGGTTGCTGGGCCTCGGAAAGCGCTTCCAAGGAAAGGCGCTGGCTAGCAACAGCTTTCAGTGCCGGCACTTTCCCTGTCGGACCAATTGCTGGACGTTTTCCATTTCAGAGGTGAGCTCTCCGAGTCAGAGAGATGGTGACCATTGCGTGAGGTGGCTAGAGAAGCATGGAGCCCCACGGTTGCTGGGCCTCGGAAAGCGCTTCCAAGGAAAGGTGCTGGCTAGCAACAGCTTTCAGTGCTGGCGCTTTCAGTGCTGGCCCTTTCCATGTCGCACCAATTGCTGGACGTTTTCCATCTCAGAGCTGAGCTCTCCGAGTCAGAGAGATGGTGACCATTGCGTGAGGTGGCTAGAGAAGCCCGGAGCCCCACGGTTGCTGGGCCTCGGAAAGCACTTCCAAGGCAAGGTGCTGGCTAGCAACAGCTTTCAATGCTGGCACTTTCCATGTCGGACCAATTGCTGGACGTTTTCCATTTCAGAGCTGAGCTCTCCGAGTCAGAGAGATGGTGACCATTGCGTGAGGTGGCTAGAGAAGCCTGGAGCCCCATGGTCGCTGGGCCTGGGAAAGCGCTTCCAAGGAGAGGTGCTGGCTAGCAACATCTTTCAGTGCTGGCACTTCCCCTGTCGGACCAATTGCTTGGCGTTTTCCATTTCAGAGCTGAGCTCTCCGAACTGGAGAGATGGTGACCATTGCGTGAGGTGGCTAGAGAAGCCCGGAGCCTCACGGTTGCTGGGCCTCGGAAAGCGCTTCCAAGGAAAGGTGCTGGCTAGCAACAGCTTTCAGTGCTGGCACTTTCCATGTCGGAGCAATTGCTGGACGTTTTCCATCTCAGAGCTGAGCTCTCCGAGTCAGAGAGATGGTGACCATTCTGGGAGGTGGCTAGAGAAGCCCGGAGCCCCACACTTGCTGGGCCTGGCAAAGCGCTTCCAAGGAAAGGTGCTGGCTAGCAACAGCTTTCAGTGCTGGCACTTTCCTTGTGGGAGGAATTGCTGGACGTTTCCAATTTCAGAGCTGAGCTCTCCGAGTCAGAGATGGTGACCATTGTGTGAGGTAGCTAGAGAAGCCCGGGGCCCCATGGTCGCTGGGCCTGGGAAAGCGCTTCCAAGGAGAGGTGCTGGCTAGCAACAGCTTTCAGTGCTGGCACTTTCCCTGTCGGACCAATTGATGGACGTTTTCCATTTCAGAGGTGAGCTCTCCGAGTCAGAGAGATGGTGACCATTGCATGAGGTGGCTAGAGAAGCCCCGAACCCCACGGTTGCTGGGCCTCGGAAAGCACTTCCAAGGAAAGGTGCTGGCTAGCAACAGCTTTCAGTGCTGGCACTTTCCCTGTCAGACCAACTGCTGGACGTTTTCGATTTCAGAGCTGAGCTCTCCGAGATGGAGAGATGGTGACCATTGCGTGAGGTGGCTAGAGAAGCACGGAGCCCCACGGTTGCTGGGCCTCGGAAAGCGCTTCCAAGGAGAGGCGCTGCCTAGCAACAGCTTTCAGTGCTGGCACTTTCCCTGTCGCACCAATTGCTGGACGTTTTCCATTTCAGAGGTGAGCTCTCCGAGTCAGAGAGATGGTGACCATTGCGTGAGGTGGCTAGAGAAGCCTGGAGCCCCATGGTCGCTGGGCCTGGGAAAGCGCTTCCAAGGAAAGGTGCTGGCTAGCAACATCTTTCAGTGCTGGCACTTCCCCTGTCGGACCAATTGCTTGGCGTTTTCCATTTCAGAGCTGAGCTCTCCGAGTCAGAGAGATGGTGACCATTGCGTGAGGTGGCTAGAGAAGCATGGAGCCTCACGGTTGCTGGGCCTGGGAAAGCGCTTCCAAGTAGAGGCGCTGGCTAGCAACAGCTTTCAGTGCTGGCGCTTTCAGTGCTGGCCCTTTCCATGTCGGACCAATTGCTGGACGTTTTCCATTTCAGAGCTGAGCTCTCCGAGACAGAGAGATGGTGACCATTGCGTGAGGTAGCTAGAGAAGCATGGAGCCCCACAGTTGCTGGGCCTGGCAAAGCGCTTCCAAGGAAAGGTGCTGGCTAGCAACAGCTTTCAGTGCTGGCACCTTCCCTGTCGGAGCAATTGCTGGACGTTTTCCATTTCAGAGCTGAGCTCTCTGAGTCAGAGAGATGGTGACCATTGTGTTAGGTGGCTAGAGAAGCCTGGAGCCCCATGGTCGCTGGGCCTGGGAAAGCGCTTCCAAGGAGAGGTGCTGGCTAGCAACATCTTTCAGTGCTGGCACTTCCCCTGTCGGACCAATTGCTTGGCGTTTTCCATTTCAGAGCTGAGCTCTCCGAGTCAGAGAGATGGTGACCATTGCGTGAGGTGGCTAGAGAAGCATGGAGCCTCACGGTTGCTGGGCCTCGGAAAGCGCTTCCAAGGAAAGGTGCTGTCTAGCAACAGCTTTCAGTGCTGGCACTTTCCATGTCGGACTAATTGCTGGACGATTTCCATTTCAGAGCTGAGCTCTCCGAGATGGAGTGATGGTGACCATTGCGTGAGGTGGCTAGAGAAGCCCGGAGCCCCACGGTTGCTGGGCCTGGGAAAACGCTTCCAAGTAGAGGCGCTGGCTAGCAACAGCTTTCAGTGCTGGCACTTTCCCTGTCGGACCAATTGCTGGACGTTTCCAATTTCAGAGGTGAGCTCTCCGAGTCAGAGAGATGGTGACCATTGCGTGAGGTGGCTAGAGAAGCATGGAGCCCCACGGTTGCTGGGCCTCGGAAAGCGCTTCCAAGGAAAGGTGCTGGCTAGCAACAGCTTTCAGTGCTGGCACTTTCCATGTCGGACCAATTGCTGGACGTTTCCAATTTCAGAGCTGAGCTCTCCGAGTCAGAGATAAGGTGACCATTCCATTGGGTGGCTAGGGAAGCCCGGAGCCCCACGGTTGCTGGGCCTCGGAAAGCGCTTCCAAGGAAAGGTGCTGGCTAGCAACAGCTTTCAGTGCTGGCACTTTCCTTGTGGGAGGAATTGCTGGACGTTTCCAATTTCAGAGCTGAACTCTCCGAGTCAGAGATGGTGACCATTGTGTGAGGTAGCTAGAGAAGCCCGGAGCCCCACGGTTGCTGGGCCTGGCAAAGCACTTCCAAGGAAAGGTGCTGGCTAGCAACAGCTTTCAGTGCTGGCGCTTTCAGTGCTGGCCCTTTCCATGTGGGACCAATTGCTGGACGTTTTCCATTTCAGAGCTGAGCTCTCCGAGTCAGAGAGATGGTGACCATTGCGTGAGGTGGCTAGAGAAGCCTGGAGCCCCATGGTCGCTGGGCCTGGCAAAGCGCTTCCAAGGAGAGGTGCTGGCTAGCAACAGCTTTCAGTGCTGGCACTTCCCCTGTCGGACCAATTGCTTGGCGTTTTCCATTTGAGAGCTGAGCTCTCCGAACTGGAGAGATGGTGACCATTGCGTGAGGTGGCTAGAGAAGCATGGAGCCTCACGGTTGCTGGGCCTCGGAAAGCGCTTCCAAGGAAAGGTGCTGGCTAGCAACAGCTTTCAGTGCTGGCACTTTCCATGTCGGAGCAATTGCTGGACGTTTTCCATCTCAGAGCTGAGCTCTCCGAGTCAGAGAGATGGTGACCATTCCATTGCGTGGCTAGGGATGCCCGGAGCCCCACAGTTGCTGGGCCTGGCAAAGCGCTTCCAAGGAAAGGTGCTGGCTAGCAACAGCTTTCAGTGCTGGCACTTTCCTTGTGGGAGGAATTGCTGGACGTTTTCCATCTCAGAGGTGAGCTCTCCGAGTCAGAGATGGTGACCATTGCGTGAGGTGGCTAGAGAAGCCCGGAGCCCCACGGTTGCTGGGCCTGGGAAAGGGCTTCCAAGGAAAGGTGCTGGCTAGCAACAGCTTTCAGTGCTGGCACTTTCCAAGTGGGAGGAATTGCTGGACGTTTCCAATTTCAGAGCTGAGCTCTCTGAGTCAGAGATAAGGTGACCATTCCATTGGGTGGCTAGAGAAGCCCGGAGCCCCACGGTTGCTGGGCCTGGCAAAGCGCTTCCAAGGAAAGGTGCTGGCTAGCAACAGCTTTCAGTGCTGGCACTTTCCTTGTGGGAGGAATTGCTGGACGTTTCCAATTTCAGAGCTGAGCTCTCCAAGACGCAGAGGTGGAAACCATTCCATTGGGTGGCTAGAGAAGCCTGGAGCCCCACGGTTGCTGGGCCTGGCAAAGTGCTTCCAAGGAAAGGTGCTGGCTAGCAACAGCTTTCAGTGCTGGCACTTACCATGTGGGAGGAATTGCTGGACGTTTCCAATTTCAGAGCTGAGCTCTCCGAGTCAGAGAGAAGGTGACCATTGCGTGAGGTGGCTAGAGAAGCCCGGAGCCCCACACTTGCTGGGCCTGGCAAAGCGCTTCCAAGTCAAGATGCTGGCTAGCAACAGCTTTCAGTGCTGGCACTTTCCATGTCGGACCAATTGCTCGATGTTTTCCATTTCAGAGCTGAGCTCTCTGAGTCAGAGAGAAGGTGACCATTCCATTGCGTGGCTAGAGAAGCCTGGAGCCCCACGGTTGCTGGGCCTCGGAAAGCGCTTCCAAGGAAAGGTGCTGGCTAGCAACAGCTTTCAGTGCTGGCACATTCCATGTCGGACCAATTGCTGGACGTTTTCCATTTCAGAGGTGAGCTCTCTGAGTCAGAGAGATGGTGACCATTCTGGGAGGTGGCTAGAGAAGCCCGGAGCCCCACGGTTGCTGGGCCTGGGAAACCGCTTCCCAGGAAAGGCGCTGGCTAGCAACAGCTTTCAGTGCTGGCACTTCCCTTGTGGGAGGAATTGCTGGACGTTTCCAATTTCAGAGCTGAGCTCTCCGAGTCAGAGAGATGGTGACCATTGCGTGAGGTGGCTAGAGAAGCCCGGAGCCCCACGGTTGCTGGGCCTCGCAAAGTGCTTCCAAGGAAAGGCGCTGCCTAGCAACAGCTTTCAGTGCTGGCACCTTCCCTGTCGGACCAATTGCTGGACGTTTTCCATTTCAGAGCTGAGCTCTCTGAGTCAGAGAGATGGTGACCATTGCGTGAGGTGGCTAGAGAAGCCTGGAGCCCCACGGTTGCTGGGCCTCGGAAAGCGCTTCCAAGGAAAGGTGCTGGCTAGCAACAGCTTTCAGTGCTGGCGCTTTCAGTGCTGGCCCTTTCCATGTGGGACCAATTGCTGGACGTTTTCCATTTCAGAGCTGAGCTCTCCGAGACAGAGAGATGGTGACTATTGCGTGAGGTGGCTAGAGAAGCATGGAGCCCCACGGTTGCTGGGCCTGGCAAAGCACTTCCAAGGAAAGGTGCTGGCTAGCAACAGCTTTCAGTGCTGGCACTTTCCCTGTCGGACCAATTGCTTGGCATTTTCCATTTCAGAGGTGAGCTCTCCGAGTCAGAGAGATGGTGACCATTGCGTGAGGTGGCTAGAGAAGCCTGGAGCCCCATGGTCGCTGGGCCTGGGAAAGCGCTTCCAAGGAGAGGTGCTGGCTAGCAACAGCTTTCAGTGCTGGCACTTCCCCTGTCGGACCAATTGCTTGGCGTTTTCCATTTGAGAGCTGAGCTCTCCGAACTGGAGAGATGGTGACCATTGCGTGAGGTGGCTAGAGAAGCATGGAGCCTCACGGTTGCTGGGCCTCGGAAAGCGCTTCCAAGGAAAGGTGCTGGCTAGCAACAGCTTTCAGTGCTGGCACTTTCCATGTCGGAGCAATTGCTGGACGTTTTCCATCTCAGAGCTGAGCTCTCCGAGTCAGAGAGATGGTGACCATTCCATTGCGTGGCTAGGGATGCCCGGAGCCCCACAGTTGCTGGGCCTGGCAAAGCGCTTCCAAGGAAAGGTGCTGGCTAGCAACAGCTTTCAGTGCTGGCACTTTCCTTGTGGGAGGAATTGCTGGACGTTTTCCATCTCAGAGGTGAGCTCTCCGAGTCAGAGATGGTGACCATTGTGTGAGGTAGCTAGAGAAGCCCGGAGCCCCATGGTCGCTGGGCCTCGGAAAGCGCTTCCAAGGAGAGGTGCTGGCTAGCAACAGCTTTCAGTGCTGGCACTTTCCCTGTCGGACCAATTGCTTGGCGTTTTCCATTTCAGAGGTGAGCTCTCCGAGTCAGAGAGATGGTGACCATTGCGTGAGGTGGCTAGAGAAGCCCGGAGCCCCACGGTTGCTGGGCCTCGGAAAGCGCTTCCAAGGAAAGGTGCTGCCTAGCAACAGCTTTCAGTGCTGGCACCTTCCCTGTCGCACCAATTGCTGGACGTTTTCCATTTCAGAGGTGAGCTCTCCGAGTCAGAGAGATGGTGACCATTGCGTGAGGTGGCTAGAGAAGCCCGGAGCCCCACACTTGCTGGGCCTGGCAAAGCGCTTCCAAGGAAAGGTGCTGGCTAGCAACAGCTTTCAGTGCTGGCACTTCCCTTGTGGGAGGAATTGCTGGACGTTTCCAATTTCAGAGCTGAGCTCTCCGAGTCAGAGAGATGGTGACCATTCTGGGAGGTGGCTAGAGAAGCCCGGAGCCTCACGGTTGCTGGGCCTCGCAAAGCGCTTCCAAGGAAAGGCGCTGCCTAGCAACAGCTTTCAGTGCTGGCACCTTCCCTGTCGGACCAATTGCTTGGCGTTTTCCATTTCAGAGCTGAGCTCTCTGAGTCAGAGAGATGGTGACCATTGCGTGAGGTGGCTAGAGAAGCCTGGAGCCCCACGGTTGCTGGGCCTCGGAAAGCGCTTCCAAGGAAAGGTGCTGGCTAGCAACAGCTTTCAGTGCTGGCGCTTTCAGTGCTGGCCCTTTCCATGTGGGACCAATTGCTGGACGTTTTCCATTTCAGAGCTGAGCTCTCCGAGACAGAGAGATGGTGACCATTGCGTGAGGTGGCTAGAGAAGCATGGAGCCCCACGGTTGCTGGGCCTGGCAAAGCGCTTCCAAGGAAAGGTGCTGGCTAGCAACAGCTTTCAGTGCTGGCACTTCCCTTGTGGGAGGAATTGCTGGACGTTTCCAATTTCAGAGCTGAGCTCTCCGAGTCAGAGAGATGGTGACCATTCTGGGAGGTGGCTAGAGAAGCACGGAGCCTCACGGTTGCTGGGCCTCGGAAAGCGCTTCCAAGTCAAGATGCTGGCTAGCAACAGCTATCAGTGCTGGCACCTTCCCTGTCGGACCAATTGCTGGACGTTTTCCATTTCAGAGGTGAGCTCTCCGAGTCAGAGAGATGGTGACCATTGCGTGAGGTGGCTAGAGAAGCCTGGAGCCCCATGGTCGCTGGGCCTGGGAAAGCGCTTCCAAGGAGAGGTGCTGGCTAGCAACAGCTTTCAGTGCTGGCACTTCCCCTGTCGGACCAATTGCTTGGCGTTTTCCATTTGAGAGCTGAGCTCTCCGAACTGGAGAGATGGTGACCATTGCGTGAGGTGGCTAGAGAAGCATGGAGCCTCACGGTTGCTGGGCCTCGGAAAGCGCTTCCAAGGAAAGGTGCTGGCTAGCAACAGCTTTCAGTGCTGGCACTTTCCATGTCGGAGCAATTCCTGGACATTTTCCATCTCAGAGCTGAGCTCTCCGAGTCAGAGAGATGGTGACCATTCCATTGCGTGGCTAGGGATGCCCGGAGCCCCACACTTGCTGGGCCTGGCAAAGTGCTTCCAAGGAAAGGTGCTGGCTAGCAACAGCTTTCAGTGCTGGCACTTTCCTTGTGGGAGGAATTGCTGGACGTTTTCCATCTCAGAGCTGAGCTCTCCGAGTCAGAGATGGTGACCATTGTGTGAGGTAGCTAGAGAAGCCCGGAGCCCCATGGTCGCTGGGCCTCGGAAAGCGCTTCCAAGGAGAGGTGCTGGCTAGCAACAGCTTTCAGTGCTGGCACTTTCCCTGTCGGACCAATTGCTTGGTGTTTTCCATTTCAGAGGTGAGCTCTCCGAGTCAGAGAGATGGTGACCATTGCGTGAGGTGGCTAGAGAAGCACGGAGCCCCACGGTTGCTGGGCCTCGGAAAGCGCTTCCAAGGAGAGGCGCTGCCTAGCAACAGCTTTCAGTGCTGGCACCTTCCCTGTCGCACCAATTGCTGGACGTTTTCCATTTCAGAGCTGAACTCTCCGAGTCAGAGAGATGGTGACCATTGCGTGAGGTGGCTAGAGAAGCCCGGAGCCCCACGGTTGCTGGGCCTGGCAAAGCGCTTCCAAGGAATGGTGCTGGTTAGCAACAGCTTTCAGTGCTGGCACTTTCCATGTCGGACCAATTGCTGGACGTTTTCCATTTCAGAGCTGAGCTCTCCGAGTCAGAGAGATGGTGACCATTGCGTGAGGTGGCTAGAGAAGCCTGGAGCCCCATGGTCGCTGGGCCTGGGAAAGCGCTTCCAAGGAGAGGTGCTGGCTAGCAACAGCTTTCAGTGCTGGCACTTCCCCTTTCGGACCAATTGCTTGGCGTTTTCCATTTCAGAGCTGAGCTCTCCGAGTCAGAGAGATGGTGACCATTGCGTGAGGTGGCTAGAGAAGCATGGAGCCTCACGGTTGCTGGGCCTGGGAAAGCGCTTCCAAGGAAAGGTGCTGGCTAGCAACAGCTTTCAGTGCTGGCACTTACCATGTGGGAGGAATTGCTGGACGTTTTCCATTTCAGAGCTGAGCTCTCCGAGTCAGAGAGATGGTGACCATTGTGTGAGGTAGCTAGAGAAGCCCGGAGCCCCACGGTTGCTGGGCCTGGCAAAGCGCTTCCAAGTAGAGGCGCTGGCTAGCAACAGCTTTCAGTGCTGGCACTTTCCCTGTCGGGCCAATTGCTGGACGTTTCCAATTTCAGAGGTGAGCTCTCCGAGTCAGAGAGATGGTGACCATTGCGTGAGGTGGCTAGAGAAGCACGGAGCCCCACGGTTGCTGGGCCTGGCAAAGCGCTTCCAAGTCAAGATGCTGGCTAGCAACAGCTTTCAGTGCTGGCACTTTCCTTGTGGGAGGAATTGCTGGACGTTTCCAATTTCAGAGCTGAGCTCTCCAAGACGCAGAGGTGGAAACCATTCCATTGGGTGGCTAGAGAAGCCTGGAGCCCCACGGTTGCTGGGCCTCGGAAAGCGCTTCCAAGGAAAGGTGCTGGCTAGCAACAGCTTTCAGTGCTGACACTTACCATGTGGGAGGAATTGCTGGACGTTTCCAATTTCAGAGCTGAGCTCTCCGAGTCAGAGAGAAGGTGACCATTGCGTGAGGTGGCTAGAGAAGCCTGGAGCCCCACGGTTGCTGGACCTGGCAAAGCGCTTCCAAGTCAAGATGCTGGCTAGCAACAGCTTTCAGTGCTGGCACTTTCCATGTCGGACCAATTGCTCGATGTTTTCCATTTCAGAGCTGAGCTCTCTGAGTCAGAGAGATGGTGACCATTCCATTGGGTGGCTAGGGATGCCCGGAGACCCACGGTTGCTGGGCCTGGCAAAGTGCTTCCAAGGCAAGGTGCTGGCTAGCAACAGCTTTCAGTGCTGGCACTTTCCATGTCGGACCAATTGCTCGAGGTTTTCCATTTCAGAGCTGAGCTCTCTGAGTCAGAGAGATGGTGACCATTCCATTGGGTGGCTAGAGAAGCCCGGAGCCCCACGGTTGCTGGGCCTCGGAAAGCGCTTCCAAGGCAAGGTGCTGGCTAGCAACAGCTTTCAGTGCTGGCACTTTCCTTGTGGGAGGAATTGCTGGACGTTTCCAATTTCAGAGCTGAGCTCTCCGAGTCAGAGAGATGGTGACCATTCTGGGAGGTGGCTAGAGAAGCCCGGAGCCTCACGGTTGCTGGGCCTGGGAAAGCGCTTCCAAGGAGAGGCGCTGGCTAGCAACAGCTTTCAGTGCCGGCACCATCCCTGTCGGACCAATTGCTGGACGTTTTCCATTTCAGAGGTGAGCTCTCCGAGTCAGAGAGATGGTGACCATTGCGTGAGGTGGCTAGAGAAGCATGGAGCCCCACGGTTGCTGGGCCTCGGAAAGCGCTTCCAAGGAAAGGTGCTGGCTAGCAACAGCTTTCAGTGCTGGCGCTTTCAGTGCTGGCCCTTTCCATGTCGCACCAATTGCTGGACGTTTTCCATTTCAGAGCTGAGGTCTCCGAGTCAGAGAGATGGTGACCATTGCGTGAGGTGGCTAGAGAAGCCTGGAGCCCCACGGTTGCTTGGCCTCGGAAAGCACTTCCAAGGCAAGGTGCTGGCTAGCAACAGCTTTCAGTGCTGGCACTTTCCATGTCGGACCAATTGCTGGACGTTTTCCATTTCAGAGGTGAGCTCTCCGAGTCAGAGAGATGGTGACCATTGCGTGAGGTGGCTAGAGAAGCCTGGAGCCCCATGGTCGCTGGGCCTGGGAAAGCGCTTCCAAGGAGAGGTGCTGGCTAGCAACAGCTTTCAGTGCTGGCACTTTCCCTGTCGGACCAATTGCTTGGCGTTTTCCATTTCAGAGCTGAGCTCTCTGAACTGGAGAGATGGTGACCATTGCGTGAGGTGGCTAGAGAAGCCCGGATCCTCACGGTTGCTGGGCCTCGGAAAGCGCTTCCAAGGAAAGGTGCTGGCTAGCAACAGCTTTCAGTGCTGGCACTTTCCATGTCGGAGCAATTGCTGGACGTTTTCCATCTCAGAGCTGAGCTCTCCGAGTCAGAGAGATGGTGACCATTCTGGGAGGTGGCTAGAGAAGCCCGGAGCCCCACACTTGCTGGGCCTGGCAAAGCGCTTCCAAGGAAAGGTGCTGGCTAGCAACAGCTTTCAGTGCTGGCACTTTCCTTGTGGGAGGAATTGCTGGACGTTTCCAATTTCAGAGCTGAGCTCTCCGAGTCAGAGATGGTGACCATTGTGTGAGGTAGCTAGAGAAGCCCGGGGCCCCATGGTCGCTGGGCCTGGGAAAGCGCTTCCAAGGAGAGGTGCTGGCTAGCAACAGCTTTCAGTGCTGGCACTTCCCCTGTCGGACCAACTGATGGACGTTTTCCATTTCAGAGGTGAGCTCTCCGAGTCAGAGAGATGGTGACCATTGCATGAGGTGGCTAGAGAAGCCCCGAACCCCACGGTTGCTGGGCCTCGGAAAGCACTTCCAAGGAAAGGTGCTGGCTAGCAACAGCTTTCAGTGCTGGCACTTTCCCTGTCAGACCAACTGCTGGACGTTTTCGATTTCAGAGCTGAGCTCTCCGAGATGGAGAGATGGTGACCATTGCGTGAGGTGGCTAGAGAAGCACGGAGCCCCACAGTTGCTGGGCCTCGGAAAGCGCTTCCAAGGAGAGGCGCTGCCTAGCAACAGCTTTCAGTGCTGGCACCTTCCCTGTCGCACCAATTGCTGGACGTTTTCCATTTCAGAGGTGAGCTCTCCGAGTCAGAGAGATGGTGACCATTGCGTGAGGTGGCTAGAGAAGCCTGGAGCCCCATGGTCGCTGGGCCTGGCAAAGCGCTTCCAAGGAAAGGTGCTGGCTAGCAACATCTTTCACTGCTGGCACTTCCCCTGTCGGACCAATTGCTTGGCGTTTTCCATTTCAGAGCTGAGCTCTCCGAGTCAGAGAGATGGTGACCATTGCGTGAGGTGGCTAGAGAAGCATGGAGCCTCACGGTTGCTGGGCCTCGGAAAGCGCTTCCAAGGAAAGGTGCTGGCTAGCAACAGCTTTCAGTGCTGGCACTTTCCATGTCGGAGCAATTGCTGGACGTTTTCCATCTCAGAGCTGAGCTCTCCGAGTCAGAGAGATGGTGACCATTCTGGGAGGTGGCTAGAGAAGCCCGGAGCCCCACGGTTGCTGGGCCTGGGAAAACGCTTCCAAGTAGAGGCGCTGGCTAGCAACAGCTTTCAGTGCTGGCACTTTCCTTATGGGAGGAATTGCTGGACGATTTCCATTTCAGAGCTGAGCTCTCCGAGTCAGAGAGATGGTGACCATTGCGTGAGGTGGCTAGAGAAGCATGGAGCCCCACGGTTGCTGGGCCTGGGAAAGCGCTTCCAAGGAGAGGTGCTGGCTAGCAACAGCTTTCAGTGCTGGCGCTTTCAGTGCTGGCCCTTTCCATGTCGGACCAATTGCTGGACGTTTTCCATTTCAGAGCTGAGCTCTCCGAGACAGAGATTTGGTGACCATTGTGTGAGGTGGCTAGAGAAGCATGGAGCCCCACAGTTGCTGGGCCTGGCAAAGCGCTTCCAAGTCAAGGTGCTGGCTAGCAACATCTTTCAGTGCTGGCACTTCCCCTGTCGGACCAATTGCTTGGCGTTTTCCATTTCAGAGCTGAGCTCTCCGAGTCAGGGAGATGGTGACCATTGCGTGAGGTGGCTAGAGAAGCATGGAGCCTCACGGTTGCTGGGCCTCGGAAAGCGCTTCCAAGGAAAGGTGCTGTCTAGCAACAGCTTTCAGTGCTGGCACTTTCCATGTCGGACTAATTGCTGGACGATTTCCATTTCAGAGCTGAGCTCTCCGAGATGGAGTGATGGTGACCATTGCGTGAGGTGGCTAGAGAAGCCCGGAGCCCCACGGTTGCTGGGCCTGGGAAAACGCTTCCAAGTAGAGGCGCTGGCTAGCAACAGCTTTCAGTGCTGGCACTTTCCCTGTCGGACCAATTGCTGGACGTTTCCAATTTCAGAGGTGAGCTCTCCGAGTCAGAGAGATGGTGACCATTGCGTGAGGTGGCTAGAGAAGCATGGAGCCCCACGGTTGCTGGGCCTCGGAAAGCGCTTCCAAGGAAAGGTGCTGGCTAGCAACAGCTTTCAGTGGTGGCGCTTTCAGTGCTGGCCCTTTCCATGTCGGACCAATTGCTGGACGTTTTCCATTTCAGAGCTGAGCTCTCCGAGTCAGAGAGATGGTGACCATTGTGTGAGGTAGCTAGAGAAGCCCGGGGCCCCATGGTCGCTGGGCCTGGGAAAGCGCTTCCAAGGAGAGGTGCTGGCTAGCAACAGCTTTCAGTGCTGGCACTTTCCCTGTCGGACCAATTGATGGACGTTTTCCATTTCAGAGCTGAGCTCTCCGAGTCAGAGAGATGGTGACCATTGCGTGAGGTGGCTATAGAAGCCCCGAGCCCCACGGTTGCTGGGCCTCGGAAAGCGCTTCCAAGGAAAGGTGCTGCCTAGCAACAGCTTTCAGTGCTGGCACTTTCCCTGTCAGACCAACTGCTGGACGTTTTCGATTTCAGAGGTGAGCTCTCCGAGATGGAGAGATGGTGACCATTGCGTGAGGTGGCTAGAGAAGCCCGGAGCCCCACGGTTGCTGGGCCTCGCAAAGCGCTTCCAAGGAGAGGCGCTGCCTAGCAACAGCTTTCAGTGCTGGCACCTTCCCTGTCGCACCAATTGCTGGACGTTTTCCATTTCAGAGGTGAGCTCTCCGAGTCAGAGAGATGGTGACCATTGCGTGAGGTGGCTAGAGAAGCCCGAAGCCCCACGGTTGCTGGGCCTCGGAAAGCGCTTCCAAGGAAAGGTGCTGGCTAGCAACAGCTTTCAGTGCTGGCACTTTCCATGTCGGAGCAATTGCTGGACGTTTTCCATCTCAGAGGTGAGCTCTCCGAGTCAGAGAGATGGTGACCATTCTGGGAGGTGGCTAGAGAAGCCCGGAGCCCCACGGTTGCTGGGCCTGGCAAAGCGCTTCCAAGTAGAGGCGCTGGCTAGCAACAGCTTTCAGTGCTGGCCCTTTCCATGTCGGAGCAATTGCTGGACGATTTCCATTTCAGAGCTGAGCTCTCCGAGTCAGAGAGATGGCGACCATTGCGTGAGGCGGCTAGAGAAGCATGGAGCCCCACGGTTGCTGGGCCTCGGAAAGCGCTTCCAAGGAGAGGTGCTGGCTAGCAACAGCTTTCAGTGCTGGCGCTTTCAGTGCTGGCCCTTTCCATGTCGGACCAATTGCTGGACGTTTTCCATCTCAGAGCTGAGCTCTCCGAGACAGAGAGATGGTGACCATTGCGTGAGGTGGCTAGAGAAGCATGGAGCCCCACAGTTGCTGGGCCTGGCAAAGCGCTTCCAAGTCAAGATGCTGGCTAGCAACAGCTTTCAGTGCTGGCACTTTCCATGTCGGACCAATTGCTGGACGTTTTCCATTTCAGAGCTGAGCTCTCCGAGTCAGAGAGATGGTGACCATTGCGTGAGGTGGCTAGAGAAGCCTGGAGCCCCATGGTCGCTGGGCCTGGGAAAGCGCTTCCAAGGAAAGGTGCTGCCTAGCAACAGCTTTCAGTGCTGGCACTTCCCCTGTCGGACCAATTGCTTGGCGTTTTCCATTTCAGAGCTGAGCTCTCCGAGTCAGAGAGATGGTGACCATTGCGTGAGGTGGCTAGAGAAGCATGGAGCCTCACGGTTGCTGGGCCTCGGAAAGCGCTTCCAAGGAAAGGTGCTGTCTAGCAACAGCTTTCAGTGCTGGCACTTTCCATGTCGGAGCAATTGCTGGACGTTTTCCATCTCAGAGCTGAGCTCTCCGAGTCAGAGAGATGGTGACCATTCTGGTAGGTGGCTAGAGAAGCCCGGAGCCCCACGGTTGCTGGGCCTGGGAATGTGCTTCCAAGGAAAGGTGCTGGCTAGCAACAGCTTTCAGTGCTGGCACATTCCATGTCGGAGCAATTGCTGGATGTTTTCCATTTCAGAGGTGAGCTCTCTGAGTCAGAGAGATGGTGACCATTGCGTCAGGTGGCTAGAGAAGCCCGGAGCCCCACGGTTGCTGGGCCTCGGAAAGCACTTACAAGGCAAGGTGCTGGCTAGCAACAGCTTTCAGTGCTGGCACTTTCCCTGTCGGACCAATTGCTGGACGTTTTCCATTTCAGAGCTGAGCTCTCCGAGTGAGAGAGATAGTGACCATTCCATTGGGTGGCTAGAGAAGCCCGGAGCCCCACGGTTGCTGGGCCTGGGAAAGTGCATCCAAGGAAAGGTGCTGGCTAGCAACAGCTTTCAGTGCTGGCACATTCCCTGTCGGACCAATTGCTGGACGTTTTCCATTTCAGAGCTGAGCTCTCTGAGTCAGAGAGATGGTGACCATTGCGTGAGGTGGCTAGAGAAGCCTGGAGCCCCATGGTCGCTGGGCCTGGGAAAGCGCTTCCAAGGAAAGGTGCTGGCTAGCAACAGCTTTCAGTGCTGGCACTTTCCATGTGGGACCAATTGCTGGACGTTTCCAATTTCAGAGCTGAGCTCTCCGAGTCAGAGATAAGGTGACCATTCCATTGGGTGGCTAGGGAAGCCCGGAGCCCCATGGTTGCTGGGCCTCGGAAAGCGCTTCCAAGGAAAGGTGCTGGCTAGCAACAGCTTTCAGTGCTGGCACTTTCCTTGTGGGAGGAATTGCTGGACGTTTCCAATTTCAGAGCTGAGCTCTCCGAGTCAGAGATAAGGTGACCATTCCATTGGGTGGCTAGGGAAGCCCGGAGCCCCACGGTTCCTGGGCCTCCGAAAGCGCTTCCAAGGAAAGGTGCTGGCTAGCAACAGCTTTCAGTGCTGGCACTTTCCTTGTGGGAGGAATTGCTGGACGTTTCCAATTTCAGAGCTGAGCTCTCCAAGACGCAGAGGTGGAAACCATTCCATTGGGTGGCTAGAGAAGCCTGGAGCCCCACGGTTGCTGGGCCTCGGAAAGCGCTTCCAAGGAAAGGTGCTGGCTAGCAACAGCTTTCAGTGCTGGCACTTACCATGTGGGAGGAATTGCTGGACGTTTTCCATTTCAGAGCTGAGCTCTCCGAGTCAGAGAGAAGGTGACCATTGTGTGAGGTGGCTAGAGAAGCCCGGAGCCCCACGGTTGCTGGGCCTCGGAAAGCGCTTCCAAGTCAAGATCCTGGCTAGCAACAGCTTTCAGTGCTGGCACTTTCCATGTCGGACCAATTGCTCGATGTTTTCCATTTCAGAGCTGAGCTCTCTGAGTCAGAGAGAAGGTGACCATTCCATTGGGTGGCTAGGGATGCCCGGAGCCCCACGGTTGCTGGGCCTGGCAAAGTGCTTCCAAGGAAAGGTGCTGGCTAGCAACAGCTTTCAGTGCTGGCACATTCCATGTCGGACCAATTGCTGGACGTTTTCCATTTCAGAGGTGAGCTCTCTGAGTCACAGAGATGGTGACCATTGCGTCAGGTGGCTAGAGAAGCCCGGAGCCCCACGGTTGCTGGGCCTGGCAAAGCGCTTCCAAGGCAAGGTGCTGGCTAGCAACAGCTTTCAGTGCTGGCACTTTCCATGTCGGACCAATTGCTCGATGTTTTCCATTTCAGAGCTGAGCTCTCCGAGTCAGAGAGATAGTGACCATTCCATTGGGTGGCTAGAGAAGCCCGGAGCCCCACAGTTGCTGGGCCTGGGAAAGTGCTTCCAAGGAAAGGTGCTGCCTAGCAACAGCTTTCAGTGCTGGCACATTCCCTGTCGGACCAATTGCTGGACGTTTTCCATTTCAGAGCTGAGCTCTCCGAGTCAGAGAGATGGTGACCATTGCGTGAGGTGGCTAGAGAAGCCTGGAGCCCCACGGTTGCTCGGCCTCCGAAAGCGCTTCCAAGGAAAGGTGCTGGCTAGCAACAGCTTTCAGTGCTGGCACTTTCCTTGTGGGAGGAATTGCTGGACGTTTCCAATTTCAGAGCTGAGCTCTCCGAGTCAGAGATAAGGTGACCATTCCATTGGGTGGCTAGGGAAGCCCGGAGCCCCACGGTTCCTGGGCCTCCGAAAGCGCTTCCAAGGAGAGGTGCTGGCTAGCAACAGCTTTCAGTGCTGGCACTTTCCTTGTGGGAGGAATTGCTGGACGTTTCCAATTTCAGAGCTGAGCTCTCCAAGACGCACAGGTGGAAACCATTCCATTGGGTGGCTAGAGAAGCCTGGAGCCCCACGGTTGCTGGGCCTCGGAAAGCGCTTCCAAGGAAAGGTGCTGGCTAGCAACAGCTTTCAGTGCTGGCACTTACCATGTGGGAGGAATTGCTGGACGTTTCCAATTTCAGAGCTGAGCTCTCCGAGTCAGAGAGAAGGTGACCATTGCGTGAGGTGGCTAGAGAAGCCCGGAGCCCCACGGTTGCTGGGCCTGGCAAAGCGCTTCCAAGTCAAGATGCTGGCTAGCATCAGCTTTCAGTGCTGGCACTTTCCATGTCGGACCAATTGCTCGATGTTTTCCATTTCAGAGCTGAGCTCTCTGAGTCAGAGAGAAGGTGACCATTCCATTGGGTGGCTAGGGATGCCCGGAGTCCCACGGTTGCTGGGCCTGGGAAAGCGCTTCCAAGTCAGGATGCTGGCTAGCAACAGCTTTCAGTGCTGGCACTTTCCATGTCGGAGCAATTGCTGGACGTTTTCCATTTCAGAGGTGAGCTCTCCGAGTCAGAGAGATGGTGACCATTGCGTCAGGTGGCTAGAGAGCCCGGAGCCCCACGGTTGCTGGGCCTGGCAAAGCGCTTCCAAGTCAAGATGCTGGCTAGCAACAGCTATCAGTGCTGGCACTTTCCTTGTGGGAGGAATTGCTGGACATTTCCAATTTCAGAGCTGAGCTCTCCGAGTCAGAGAGATGGTGACCATTGCGTGAGGTGGCTAGAGAAGCATGGAGCCTCACGGTTGCTGGGCCTCGGAAAGCGCTTCCAAGGAAAGGTGCTGTCTAGCAACAGCTTTCAGTGCTGGCACTTTCCATGTCGGAGCAATTGCTGGACGTTTTCCATCTCAGAGCTGAGCTCTCTGAGTCAGAGAGATGGTGACCATTCTGGTAGGTGGCTAGAGAAGCCCGGAGCCCCACGGTTGCTGGGCCTGGGAAAACGCTTCCAAGTAGAGGCGCTGGCTAGCAACAGCTTTCAGTGCTGGCACTTTCCATGTCGGAACAATTGCTGGACGTTTCCAATTTCAGAGGTGAGCTCTCCGAGTCAGAGAGATGGTGACCATTGCGTGAGGTGGCTAGAGAAGCATGGAGCCCCACGGTTGCTGGGCCTGGCAAAGCGCTTCCAAGGAAAGGTGCTGGCTAGCAACAGCTTTCAGTGCTGGCACTTTCCCTGTCGGACCAATTGCTGGATGTTTTCCATCTCAGAGGTGAGCTCTCCGAGTCAGAGAGATGGTGACCATTGCGTGAGGTGGCTAGAGAAGCCCGGAGCCCCACACTTGCTGGGCCTGGCAAAGCGCTTCCAAGGAAAGGTGCTGGCTAGCAACAGCTTTCAGTGCTGGCACTTTCCCTGTCGGACCAATTGCTGGATGTTTTCCATTTCAGAGCTGAGCTCTCCGAGTCAGAGATGGTGACCATTGTGTGAGGTAGCTAGAGAAGCCCGGAGCCCCACGGTTGCTGGGCCTCGGAAAGCACTTCCAAGTCAAGATGCTGGCTAGCAACAGCTTTCAGTGCTGGCACTTTCCATGTCGGACCAATTGCTGGACGTTTTCCATTTCAGAGCTGAGCTCTCCGAGTCAGAGAGATAGTGACCATTCCATTGGGTGGCTAGAGAAGCCCGGAGCCCCACGGTTGCTGGGCCTCGGAAAGCGCTTCCAAGGAAAGGTGCTGGCTAGCAACAGCTTTCAGTGCTGGCACTTTCCCTGTCGGACCAATTGATGGACGTTTTCCATTTCAGAGGTGAGCTCTCTGAGTCAGAGAGATGGTGACCATTGCGTGAGGTGGCTAGAGAAGCCCGGAGCCCCACGGTTGCTGGGCCTCGGAAAGCGCTTCCAAGGAAAGGTGCTGGCTAGCAACAGCTTTCAGTGCTGGCACTTTCCTTGTGGGAGGAATTGCTGGACGTTTCCAATTTCAGAGCTGAGCTCTCCGAGTCAGAGATAAGGTGACCATTCCATTGGGTGGCTAGGGAAGCCCGGAGCCCCACGGTTGCTGGGCCTGGCAAAGCGCTTCCAAGGAAAGGTGCTGGCTAGCAACAGCTTTCAGTGCTGGCACTTTCCTTGTGGGAGGAATTGCTGGACGTTTCCAATTTCAGAGCTGAGCTCTCCAAGACGCAGAGGTGGAAACCATTCCATTGGGTGGCTAGAGAAGCCTGGAGCCCCACGGTTGCTGGGCCTCGGAAAGCGCTTCCAAGGAAAGGTGCTGGCTAGCAACAGCTTTCAGTGCTGGCACTTACCATGTGGGAGGAATTGCTGGACGTTTTCCATTTCAGAGCTGAGCTCTCCGAGTGAGAGAGAAGGTGACCATTGCGTGAGGTGGCTAGAGAAGCCCGGAGCCCCACGGTTGCTGGGCCTGGCAAAGTGCTTCCAAGTCAAGGTGCTGGCTAGCAACAGCTTTCAGTGCTGGCACTTTCCATGTCGGACCAATTGCTCGATGTTTTCCATTTCAGAGCTGAGCTCTCCGAGTTAGAGATAACGTGACCATTCCATTGGGTGGCTAGAGAAGCCCGGAGCCCCACGGTTGCTGGGCCTGGGAATGTGCTTCCAAGGAAAGGTGCTGGCTAGCAACAGCTTTCAGTGCTGGCACATTCCATGTCGGAGCAATTGCTGGACGTTTTCCATTTCAGAGGTGAGCTCTCTGAGTCAGAGAGATGGTGACCATTGCGTCAGGTGGCTAGAGAAGCCCGGAGCCCCACGGTTGCTGGGCCTCGGAAAGCACTTACAAGGCAAGGTGCTGGCTAGCAACAGCTTTCAGTGCTGGCACTTTCCCTGTCGGACCAATTGCTGGACGTTTTCCATTTCAGAGCTGAGCTCTCCGAGTGAGAGAGATAGTGACCATTCCATTGGGTGGCTAGAGAAGCCCGGAGCCCCACGGTTGCTGGGCCTCGGAAAGTGCTTCCAAGGAAAGGTGCTGGCTAGCAACAGCTTTCAGTGCTGGCACATTCCCTGTCGGACCAATTGCTGGACGTTTTCCATTTCAGAGCTGAGCTCTCTGAGTCAGAGAGATGGTGACCATTGCGTGAGGTGGCTAGAGAAGCCCGGAGCCCCACGGTTGCTGGGCCTCCGAAAGCGCTTCCAAGGAAAGGTGCTGGCTAGCAACAGCTTTCAGTGCTGGCACTTTCCATGTGGGACCAATTGCTGGACGTTTCCAATTTCAGAGCTGAGCTCTCCGAGTCAGAGATAAGGTGACCATTCCATTGGGTGGCTAGGGAAGCCCGGAGCCCCACGGTTGCTGGGCCTCAGAAAGCGCTTCCAAGGAAAGGTGCTGGCTAGCAACAGCTTTCAGTGCTGGCACTTTCCTTGTGGGAGGAATTGCTGGACGTTTCCAATTTCAGAGCTGAGCTCTCCGAGTCAGAGATAAGGTGACCATTCCATTGGGTGGCTAGGGAAGCCCGGAGCCCCACGGTTCCTGGGCCTGGGAAAGCGCTTCCAAGGAAAGGTGCTGGCTAGCAACAGCTTTCAGTGCTGGCACTTTCCTTGTGGGAGGAATTGCTGGACGTTTCCAATTTCAGAGCTGAGCTCTCCAAGACGCAGAGGTGGAAACCATTCCATTGGGTGGCTAGAGAAGCCTGGAGCCCCACGGTTGCTGGGCCTCGGAAAGCGCTTCCAAGGAAAGGTGCTGGCTAGCAACAGCTTTCAGTGCTGGCACTTACCATGTGGGAGGAATTGCTGGACGTTTTCCATTTCAGAGCTGAGCTCTCCGAGTCAGAGAGAAGGTGACCATTGTGTGAGGTGGCTAGAGAAGCCCGGAGCCCCACGGTTGCTGGGCCTCGGAAAGCGCTTCCAAGTCAAGATCCTGGCTAGCAACAGCTTTCAGTGCTGGCACTTTCCATGTCGGACCAATTGCTCGATGTTTTCCATTTCAGAGCTGAGCTCTCTGAGTCAGAGAGAAGGTGACCATTCCATTGGGTGGCTAGGGATGCCCGGAGCCCCACGGTTGCTGGGCCTGGCAAAGTGCTTCCAAGGAAAGGTGCTGGCTAGCAACAGCTTTCAGTGCTGCCACTTTCCATGTCGGACCAATTGCTGGACGTTTTCCATTTCAGAGGTGAGCTCTCTGAGTCAGAGAGAAGGTGACCATTGCGTCAGGTGGCTAGACAAGCCCGGAGCCCCATGGCTGATGGGCCTCGGAAAGCGCTTCCAAGGCAAGGTGCTGGCTAGCAACAGCTTTCAGTGCTGGCACTTTCCATGTCGGACCAATTGCTCGATGTTTTCCATTTCAGAGCTGAGCTCTCCGAGTTAGAGATAACGTGACCATTCCATTGGGTGGCTAGAGAAGCCCGGAGCCCCACGGTTGCTGGGCCTGGCAAAGCGCTTCCAAGGAAAGGTGCTGGCTAGCAACAGCTTTCAGTGCTGGCACTTTCCCTGTCGGACCAATTGCTGGACGTTTTCCATTTCAGAGGTGAGCTCTCTGAGTCAGGGAGATGGTGACCATTGCGTCAGGTGGCTAGAGAAGCCCGGAGCCCCACGGTTGCTGGGCCTGGCAAAGCGCTTCCAAGGAAAGGTGCTGGCTAGCAACAGCTTTCAGTGCTGGCACTTTCCATGTCGGAGCAATTGCTGGACGTTTTCCATTTCAGAGCTGAGCTCTCCGAGTCAGAGAGATAGTGACCATTCTGGGAGGTGGCTAGAGAAGCCCGGAGCCCCACAGTTGCTGGGCCTGGGAAAGTGCTTCCAAGGAAACGTGCTGGCTAGCAACAGCTCTCAGTGCTGGCACATTCCCTGTCGGACCAATTGCTGGACGTTTTCCATTTCAGAGCTGAGCTCTCTGAGTCAGAGAGATGGTGACCATTGCGTGAGGTGGCTAGAGAAGCCTGGAGCCCCACGGTTGCTGGGCCTCCGAAAGCGCTTCCAAGGAAAGGTGCTGGCTAGCAACAGCTTTCAGTGCTGGCACTTTCCTTGTGGGACCAATTGCTGGACGTTTCCAATTTCAGAGCTGAGCTCTCCGAGTCAGAGATAAGGTGACCATTCCATTGGGTGGCTAGGGAAGCCCGGAGCCCCACGGTTGCTGGGCCTCCGAAAGCGCTTCCAAGGAGAGGTGCTGGCTAGCAACAGCTTTCAGTGCTGGCACTTTCCTTGTGGGAGGAATTGCTGGACGTTTCCAATTTCAGAGCTGAGCTCTCCAAGACGCACAGGTGGAAACCATTCCATTGGGTGGCTAGAGAAGCCTGGAGCCCCACGGTTGCTGGGCCTCCGAAAGCGCTTCCAAGGAAAGGTGCTGGCTAGCAACAGCTTTCAGTGCTGGCACTTACCATGTCGGAGCAATTGCTGGACGTTTCCAATTTCAGAGCTGAGCTCTCCGAGTCAGAGAGAAGGTGACCATTGCGTGAGGTGGCTAGAGAAGCCCGGAGCCCCACGGTTGCTGGGCCTGGCAAAGCGCTTCCAAGTCAAGATGCTGGCTAGCAACAGCTATCAGTGCTGGCACTTTCCTTGTGGGAGGAATTGCTGGACGTTTCCAATTTCAGAGCTGAGCTCTCCGAGTCAGAGAGAAGGTGACCATTGCGTGAGGTGGCTAGAGAAGCCCGGAGCCCCACGGTTGCTGGGCCTGGCAAAGCGCTTCCAAGTCAAGATGCTGGCTAGCATCAGCTTTCAGTGCTGGCACTTTCCCTGTCGGACCAATTGCTCGATGTTTTCCATTTCAGAGCTGAGCTCTCTGAGTCAGAGAGAAGGTGACCATTCCATTGGGTGGCTAGGGATGCCCGGAGCCCCACGGTTGCTGGGCCTGGGAAAGCGCTTCCAAGTCAGGATGCTGGCTAGCAACAGCTTTCAGTGCTGGCACTTTCCATGTCGGAGCAATTGCTGGACGTTTTCCATTTCAGAGGTGAGCTCTCCGAGTCAGAGAGATGGTGACCATTGCGTCAGGTGGCTAGCGAAGCCCGGAGCCCCACGGTTGCTGGGCCTGGGAAAGCGCTTCCAAGTCAAGATGCTGGCTAGCAACAGCTATCAGTGCTGGCACTTTCCTTGTGGGACCAATTGCTGGACGTTTCCAATTTCAGAGCTGAGCTCTCCGAGTCAGAGAGATGGTGACCATTCTGGGAGGTGGCTAGAGAAGCCCAGAGCCTCACAGTTGCTGGGCCTCGGAAAGCGCTTCCAAGGAGAGGCGCTGGCTAGCAACAGCTTTCAGTGCTGGCCCTTTCCATGTCGGACCAATTGCTGGACGTTTTTCATTTCAGAGGTGAGCTCTGCGAGTCAGAGAGATGGTGACCATTGCGTGAGGTGGCTAGAGAAGCATGGAGCCCCACGGTTGCTGGGCCTCGGAAAGCGCTTCCAAGGAAAGGTGCTGGCTAGCAACAGCTTTCAGTGCTGGCGCTTTCAGTGCTGGCCCTTTCCATGTGGGACCAATTGCTGGACGTTTTCCATTTCAGAGGTGAGCTCTCCGAGTCAGAGAGATGGTGACCATTGCGTGAGGTGGCTAGAGAAGCCTGGAGCCCCACGGTTGCTGGGCTGGGAAAGCGCTTCCAAGGAAAGGTGCTGGCTAGCAACAGCTTTCAGTGCTGGCACTTTCCTTGTGGGAGGAATTGCTGGACGTTTCCAATTTCAGAGCTGAGCTCTCCGAACTGGAGAGATGGTGACCATTGCGTGAGGTAGCTAGAGAAGCCCGGAGCCCCACGGTTGCTGGGGCTGGCAAAGCACTTCCAAGGCAAGGTGCTGGCTAGCAACAGCTTTCAGTGCTGGCACTTTCCATGTCGGACCAATTGCTGGACGTTTTCCATTTCAGAGGTGAGCTCTCCGAGTCAGAGAGATGGTGACCATTGCGTGAGGTGGCTAGAGAAGCCTGGAGCCCCATGGTCGCTGGGCCTGGGAAAGCGCTTCCAAGGAGAGGTGCTGGCTAGCAACATCTTTCAGTGCTTGCACTTCCCCTGTCGGACCAATTGCTTGGCGTTTTCCATTTCAGAGCTGAGCTCTCCGAACTGGAGAGATGGTGACCATTGCGTGAGGTGGCTAGAGAAGCATGGAGCCTCACGGTTGCTGGGCCTCAGAAAGCGCTTCCAAGGAAAGGTGCTGGCTAGCAACAGCTTTCAGTGCTGGCACTTTCCATGTCGGAGCAATTGCTGGACGTTTTCCATCTCAGAGCTGAGCTCTCTGAGTCAGAGAGATGGTGACCATTCTGGGAGGTGGCTAGAGAAGCCCGGAGCCCCACAGTTGCTGGGCCTGGCAAAGCGCTTCCAAGGAAAGGTGCTGGCTAGCAACAGCTTTCAGTGCTGGCACTTTCCATGTCGGACCAATTGCTGGACGTTTCCAATTTCAGAGCTGAGCTCTCCGAGTCAGAGATGGTGACCATTGTGTGAGGTAGCTAGAGAAGCCCGGAGCCCCATGGTTGCTGGGCCTGGCAAAGCGCTTCCAAGGCAAGGTGCTGGCTAGCAACAGCTTTCAGTGCTGGCACTTTCCATGTCGGACCAATTGCTGGACGTTTTCCATTTCAGAGCTGAGCTCTCCGAGTGAGAGAGATGGTGACCATTCCATTGGGTGGCTAGAGAAGCCCGGAGCCCCACGGTTGCTGGGCCTCCGAAAGCGCTTCCAAGGAAAGGTGCTGGCTAGCAACAGCTTTCAGTGCTGGCACTTTCCTTGTGGGAGGAATTGCTGGACGTTTCCAATTTCAGAGCTGAGCTCTCCGAGTCAGAGATAAGGTGACCATTCCATTGGGTGGCTAGGGAAGCCCGGAGCCCCACGGTTGCTGGGCCTGGCAAAGCACTTCCAAGTCAAGATGCTGGCTAGCAACAGCTTTCAGTGCTGGCACTTTCCATGTCGGACCAATTGCTCTATGTTTTCCATTTCAGAGCTGAGCTCTCCGAGTCAGAGAGAAGGTGACCATTCCATTGCGTGGCTAGGGATGCCCGGAGCCCCACGGTTGCTGGGCCTGGCAAAGCGCTTCCAAGGAAAGGTGCTGGCTAGCAACAGCTTTCAGTGCTGGCACATTCCATGTCGGACCAATTGCTGGACGTTTTCCATTTCAGAGCTGAGCTCTCTGAGTCAGAGAGATGGTGACCATTGCGTGAGGTGGCTAGAGAAGCCCGGAGCCCCACGGTTGCTGGGCCTCCGAAAGCGCTTCCAAGGAAAGGTGCTGGCTAGCAACAGCTTTCAGTGCTGGCACTTTCCATGTGGGACCAATTGCTGGACGTTTCCAATTTCAGAGCTGAGCTCTCCGAGTCAGAGATAAGGTGACCATTCCATTGGGTGGCTAGGGAAGCCCGGAGCCCCACGGTTGCTGGGCCTCAGAAAGCGCTTCCAAGGAAAGGTGCTGGCTAGCAACAGCTTTCAGTGCTGGCACTTTCCTTGTGGGAGGAATTGCTGGACGTTTCCAATTTCAGAGCTGAGCTCTCCGAGTCAGAGATAAGGTGACCATTCCATTGGGTGGCTAGGGAAGCCCGGAGCCCCACGGTTCCTGGGCCTGGGAAAGCGCTTCCAAGGAAAGGTGCTGGCTAGCAACAGCTTTCAGTGCTGGCACTTTCCTTGTGGGAGGAATTGCTGGACGTTTCCAATTTCAGAGCTGAGCTCTCCAAGACGCAGAGGTGGAAACCATTCCATTGGGTGGCTAGAGAAGCCTGGAGCCCCACGGTTGCTGGGCCTCGGAAAGCGCTTCCAAGGAAAGGTGCTGGCTAGCAACAGCTTTCAGTGCTGGCACTTTCCATGTGGGACCAATTGCTGGACGTTTCCAATTTCAGAGCTGAGCTCTCCGAGTCAGAGATAAGGTGACCATTCCATTGGGTGGCTAGGGAAGCCCGGAGCCCCACGGTTGCTGGGCCTCAGAAAGCGCTTCCAAGGAAAGGTGCTGGCTAGCAACAGCTTTCAGTGCTGGCACTTTCCTTGTGGGAGGAATTGCTGGACGTTTCCAATTTCAGAGCTGAGCTCTCCGAGTCAGAGATAAGGTGACCATTCCATTGGGTGGCTAGGGAAGCCCGGAGCCCCACGGTTCCTGGGCCTGGGAAAGCGCTTCCAAGGAAAGGTGCTGGCTAGCAACAGCTTTCAGTGCTGGCACTTTCCTTGTGGGAGGAATTGCTGGACGTTTCCAATTTCAGAGCTGAGCTCTCCAAGACGCAGAGGTGGAAACCATTCCATTGGGTGGCTAGAGAAGCCTGGAGCCCCACGGTTGCTGGGCCTGGGAAAGCGCTTCCAAGGAAAGGTGCTGGCTAGCAACAGCTTTCAGTGCTGGCACTTTCCATGTCGGAGCAATTGCTGGACGTTTTCCATTTCAGAGCTGAGCTCTCCGAGTCAGAGAGATAGTGACCATTCTGGGAGGTGGCTAGAGAAGCCCGGAGCCCCACAGTTGCTGGGCCTGGGAAAGTGCTTCCAAGGAAACGTGCTGGCTAGCAACAGCTCTCAGTGCTGGCACATTCCCTGTCGGACCAATTGCTGGACGTTTTCCATTTCAGAGCTGAGCTCTCTGAGTCAGAGAGATGGTGACCATTGCGTGAGGTGGCTAGAGAAGCCCGGAGCCCCACGGTTGCTGGGCCTCCGAAAGCGCTTCCAAGGAAAGGTGCTGGCTAGCAACAGCTTTCAGTGCTGGCACTTTCCATGTGGGACCAATTGCTGGACGTTTCCAATTTCAGAGCTGAGCTCTCCGAGTCAGAGATAAGGTGACCATTCCATTGGGTGGCTAGGGAAGCCCGGAGCCCCACGGTTGCTGGGCCTCAGAAAGCGCTTCCAAGGAAAGGTGCTGGCTAGCAACAGCTTTCAGTGCTGGCACTTTCCTTGTGGGAGGAATTGCTGGACGTTTCCAATTTCAGAGCTGAGCTCTCCGAGTCAGAGATAAGGTGACCATTCCATTGGGTGGCTAGGGAAGCCCGGAGCCCCACGGTTCCTGGGCCTGGGAAAGCGCTTCCAAGGAAAGGTGCTGGCTAGCAACAGCTTTCAGTGCTGGCACTTTCCTTGTGGGAGGAATTGCTGGACGTTTCCAATTTCAGAGCTGAGCTCTCCAAGACGCAGAGGTGGAAACCATTCCATTGGGTGGCTAGAGAAGCCTGGAGCCCCACGGTTGCTGGGCCTCGGAAAGCGCTTCCAAGGAAAGGTGCTGGCTAGCAACAGCTTTCAGTGCTGGCACTTACCATGTGGGAGGAATTGCTGGACGTTTTCCATTTCAGAGCTGAGCTCTCCGAGTCAGAGAGAAGGTGACCATTGTGTGAGGTGGCTAGAGAAGCCCGGAGCCCCACGGTTGCTGGGCCTCGGAAAGCGCTTCCAAGTCAAGATCCTGGCTAGCAACAGCTTTCAGTGCTGGCACTTTCCATGTCGGA
Organism: Sarcoramphus papa; assembly: GCA_037962945.1. Classification (NCBI taxonomy): domain Eukaryota; kingdom Metazoa; phylum Chordata; class Aves; order Accipitriformes; family Cathartidae; genus Sarcoramphus; species Sarcoramphus papa. The sequence continues at coordinate 99,578,630 of CM075586.1, forward strand.
CCAATTGCTCGATGTTTTCCATTTCAGAGCTGAGCTCTCTGAGTCAGAGAGAAGGTGACCATTCCATTGGGTGGCTAGGGATGCCCGGAGCCCCACGGTTGCTGGGCCTGGCAAAGTGCTTCCAAGGAAAGGTGCTGGCTAGCAACAGCTTTCAGTGCTGCCACTTTCCATGTCGGACCAATTGCTGGACGTTTTCCATTTCAGAGGTGAGCTCTCTGAGTCAGAGAGAAGGTGACCATTGCGTCAGGTGGCTAGACAAGCCCGGAGCCCCATGGCTGATGGGCCTCGGAAAGCGCTTCCAAGGCAAGGTGCTGGCTAGCAACAGCTTTCAGTGCTGGCACTTTCCATGTCGGACCAATTGCTCGATGTTTTCCATTTCAGAGCTGAGCTCTCCGAGTTAGAGATAACGTGACCATTCCATTGGGTGGCTAGAGAAGCCCGGAGCCCCACGGTTGCTGGGCCTGGCAAAGCGCTTCCAAGGAAAGGTGCTGGCTAGCAACAGCTTTCAGTGCTGGCACTTTCCCTGTCGGACCAATTGCTGGACGTTTTCCATTTCAGAGCTGAGCTCTCTGAGTCAGGGAGATGGTGACCATTGCGTCAGGTGGCTAGAGAAGCCCGGAGCCCCACGGTTGCTGGGCCTGGCAAAGCGCTTCCAAGGAAAGGTGCTGGCTAGCAACAGCTTTCAGTGCTGGCACTTTCCATGTCGGAGCAATTGCTGGACGTTTTCCATTTCAGAGCTGAGCTCTCCGAGTCAGAGAGATAGTGACCATTCTGGGAGGTGGCTAGAGAAGCCCGGAGCCCCACAGTTGCTGGGCCTGGGAAAGTGCTTCCAAGGAAACGTGCTGGCTAGCAACAGCTCTCAGTGCTGGCACATTCCCTGTCGGACCAATTGCTGGACGTTTTCCATTTCAGAGCTGAGCTCTCTGAGTCAGAGAGATGGTGACCATTGCGTGAGGTGGCTAGAGAAGCCTGGAGCCCCACGGTTGCTGGGCCTCCGAAAGCGCTTCCAAGGAAAGGTGCTGGCTAGCAACAGCTTTCAGTGCTGGCACTTTCCATGTCGGACCAATTGCTGGACGTTTCCAATTTCAGAGCTGAGCTCTCCGAGTCAGAGATAAGGTGACCATTCCATTGGGTGGCTAGGGAAGCCCGGAGCCCCACGGTTGCTGGGCCTCCGAAAGCGCTTCCAAGGAGAGGTGCTGGCTAGCAACAGCTTTCAGTGCTGGCACTTTCCTTGTGGGAGGAATTGCTGGACGTTTCCAATTTCAGAGCTGAGCTCTCCAAGACGCACAGGTGGAAACCATTCCATTGGGTGGCTAGAGAAGCCTGGAGCCCCACGGTTGCTGGGCCTCCGAAAGCGCTTCCAAGGAAAGGTGCTGGCTAGCAACAGCTTTCAGTGCTGGCACTTACCATGTCGGAGCAATTGCTGGACGTTTCCAATTTCAGAGCTGAGCTCTCCGAGTCAGAGAGAAGGTGACCATTGCGTGAGGTGGCTAGAGAAGCCCGGAGCCCCACGGTTGCTGGGCCTGGCAAAGCGCTTCCAAGTCAAGATGCTGGCTAGCAACAGCTATCAGTGCTGGCACTTTCCTTGTGGGAGGAATTGCTGGACGTTTCCAATTTCAGAGCTGAGCTCTCCGAGTCAGAGAGAAGGTGACCATTGCGTGAGGTGGCTAGAGAAGCCCGGAGCCCCACGGTTGCTGGGCCTGGCAAAGCGCTTCCAAGTCAAGATGCTGGCTAGCATCAGCTTTCAGTGCTGGCACTTTCCCTGTCGGACCAATTGCTCGATGTTTTCCATTTCAGAGCTGAGCTCTCTGAGTCAGAGAGAAGGTGACCATTCCATTGGGTGGCTAGGGATGCCCGGAGCCCCACGGTTGCTGGGCCTGGGAAAGCGCTTCCAAGTCAGGATGCTGGCTAGCAACAGCTTTCAGTGCTGGCACTTTCCATGTCGGAGCAATTGCTGGACGTTTTCCATTTCAGAGGTGAGCTCTCCGAGTCAGAGAGATGGTGACCATTGCGTCAGGTGGCTAGCGAAGCCCGGAGCCCCACGGTTGCTGGGCCTGGGAAAGCGCTTCCAAGTCAAGATGCTGGCTAGCAACAGCTATCAGTGCTGGCACTTTCCTTGTGGGACCAATTGCTGGACGTTTCCAATTTCAGAGCTGAGCTCTCCGAGTCAGAGAGATGGTGACCATTCTGGGAGGTGGCTAGAGAAGCCCAGAGCCTCACAGTTGCTGGGCCTCGGAAAGCGCTTCCAAGGAGAGGCGCTGGCTAGCAACAGCTTTCAGTGCTGGCCCTTTCCATGTCGGACCAATTGCTGGACGTTTTTCATTTCAGAGGTGAGCTCTGCGAGTCAGAGAGATGGTGACCATTGCGTGAGGTGGCTAGAGAAGCATGGAGCCCCACGGTTGCTGGGCCTCGGAAAGCGCTTCCAAGGAAAGGTGCTGGCTAGCAACAGCTTTCAGTGCTGGCGCTTTCAGTGCTGGCCCTTTCCATGTGGGACCAATTGCTGGACGTTTTCCATTTCAGAGGTGAGCTCTCCGAGTCAGAGAGATGGTGACCATTGCGTGAGGTGGCTAGAGAAGCCTGGAGCCCCACGGTTGCTGGGCTGGGAAAGCGCTTCCAAGGAAAGGTGCTGGCTAGCAACAGCTTTCAGTGCTGGCACTTTCCTTGTGGGAGGAATTGCTGGACGTTTCCAATTTCAGAGCTGAGCTCTCCGAACTGGAGAGATGGTGACCATTGCGTGAGGTAGCTAGAGAAGCCCGGAGCCCCACGGTTGCTGGGGCTGGCAAAGCACTTCCAAGGCAAGGTGCTGGCTAGCAACAGCTTTCAGTGCTGGCACTTTCCATGTCGGACCAATTGCTGGACGTTTTCCATTTCAGAGGTGAGCTCTCCGAGTCAGAGAGATGGTGACCATTGCGTGAGGTGGCTAGAGAAGCCTGGAGCCCCATGGTCGCTGGGCCTGGGAAAGCGCTTCCAAGGAGAGGTGCTGGCTAGCAACATCTTTCAGTGCTTGCACTTCCCCTGTCGGACCAATTGCTTGGCGTTTTCCATTTCAGAGCTGAGCTCTCCGAACTGGAGAGATGGTGACCATTGCGTGAGGTGGCTAGAGAAGCATGGAGCCTCACGGTTGCTGGGCCTCAGAAAGCGCTTCCAAGGAAAGGTGCTGGCTAGCAACAGCTTTCAGTGCTGGCACTTTCCATGTCGGAGCAATTGCTGGACGTTTTCCATCTCAGAGCTGAGCTCTCTGAGTCAGAGAGATGGTGACCATTCTGGGAGGTGGCTAGAGAAGCCCGGAGCCCCACAGTTGCTGGGCCTGGCAAAGCGCTTCCAAGGAAAGGTGCTGGCTAGCAACAGCTTTCAGTGCTGGCACTTTCCATGTCGGACCAATTGCTGGACGTTTCCAATTTCAGAGCTGAGCTCTCCGAGTCAGAGATGGTGACCATTGTGTGAGGTAGCTAGAGAAGCCCGGAGCCCCATGGTTGCTGGGCCTGGCAAAGCGCTTCCAAGGCAAGGTGCTGGCTAGCAACAGCTTTCAGTGCTGGCACTTTCCATGTCGGACCAATTGCTGGACGTTTTCCATTTCAGAGCTGAGCTCTCCGAGTGAGAGAGATGGTGACCATTCCATTGGGTGGCTAGAGAAGCCCGGAGCCCCACGGTTGCTGGGCCTCCGAAAGCGCTTCCAAGGAAAGGTGCTGGCTAGCAACAGCTTTCAGTGCTGGCACTTTCCTTGTGGGAGGAATTGCTGGACGTTTCCAATTTCAGAGCTGAGCTCTCCGAGTCAGAGATAAGGTGACCATTCCATTGGGTGGCTAGGGAAGCCCGGAGCCCCACGGTTGCTGGGCCTGGCAAAGCACTTCCAAGTCAAGATGCTGGCTAGCAACAGCTTTCAGTGCTGGCACTTTCCATGTCGGACCAATTGCTCTATGTTTTCCATTTCAGAGCTGAGCTCTCCGAGTCAGAGAGAAGGTGACCATTCCATTGCGTGGCTAGGGATGCCCGGAGCCCCACGGTTGCTGGGCCTGGCAAAGCGCTTCCAAGGAAAGGTGCTGGCTAGCAACAGCTTTCAGTGCTGGCACATTCCATGTCGGACCAATTGCTGGACGTTTTCCATTTCAGAGCTGAGCTCTCTGAGTCAGAGAGATGGTGACCATTGCGTCAGGTGGCTAGAGAAGCATGGAGCCCCACGGTTGCTGGGCCTGGCAAAGCGCTTCCAAGGAAAGGTGCTGGCTAGCAACAGCTTTCAGTGCTGGCACTTTCCTTGTGGGAGGAATTGCTGGACGTTTCCAATTTCAGAGCTGAGCTCTCCGAGTCAGAGAGATGGTGACCATTCTGGGAGGTGGCTAGAGAAGCCCGCAGCCTCACGGTTGCTGGGCCTCGGAAAGCGCTTCCAAGGAGAGGCGCTGGCTAGCAACAGCTTTCAGTGCTGGCACCTTCCCTGTCGGACCAATTGCTGGACGTTTTCCATTTCAGAGCTGAACTCTCCGAGTCAGAGAGATGGTGACCATTGCGTGAGGTGGCTAGAGAAGCATGGAGCCCCACGGTTGCTGGGCCTCGGAAAGCGCTTCCAAGGAAAGGTGCTGGCTAGCAACAGCTTTCAGTGCTGGCGCTTTCAGTGCTGGCCCTTTCCATGTCGGACCAATTGCTGTACGTTTTCCATTTCAGAGCTGAGCTCTCCGAGACAGAGAGATGGTGACCATTGCGTGAGGTGGCTAGAGAAGCCTGGAGCCCCACAGTTGCTGGGCCTGGGAAAGCGCTTCCAAGGAAAGGTGCTGGCTAGCAACAGCTTTCAGTGCTGGCACTTTCCTTGTGGGAGGAATTGCTGGACGTTTCCAATTTCAGAGCTGAGCTCTCCGAGTCAGAGATGGTGACCATTGTGTGAGGTAGCTAGAGAAGCCCGGAGCCCCACGGTTGCTGGGCCTGGCAAAGCACTTCCAAGGCAAGGTGCTGGCTAGCAACAGCTTTCAGTGCTGGCACTTTCCATGTCGGACCAATTGCTGGACGTTTTCCATTTCAGAGGTGAGCTCTCCGAGTCAGAGAGATGGTGACCATTGCGTGAGGTGGCTAGAGAAGCCTGGAGCCCCATGGTCGCTGGGCCTGGGAAAGCGCTTCCAAGGAGAGGTGCTGGCTAGCAACATCTTTCAGTGCTTGCACTTCCCCTGTCGGACCAATTGCTTGGCGTTTTCCATTTCAGAGCTGAGCTCTCCGAACTGGAGAGATGGTGACCATTGCGTGAGGTGGCTAGAGAAGCATGGAGCCTCACGGTTGCTGGGCCTCAGAAAGCGCTTCCAAGGAAAGGTGCTGGCTAGCAACAGCTTTCAGTGCTGGCACTTTCCATGTCGGAGCAATTGCTGGACGTTTTCCATCTCAGAGCTGAGCTCTCTGAGTCAGAGAGATGGTGACCATTCTGGGAGGTGGCTAGAGAAGCCCGGAGCCCCACAGTTGCTGGGCCTGGCAAAGCGCTTCCAAGGAAAGGTGCTGGCTAGCAACAGCTTTCAGTGCTGGCACTTTCCATGTCGGACCAATTGCTGGACGTTTCCAATTTCAGAGCTGAGCTCTCCGAGTCAGAGATGGTGACCATTGTGTGAGGTAGCTAGAGAAGCCCGGAGCCCCATGGTTGCTGGGCCTGGCAAAGCGCTTCCAAGGCAAGGTGCTGGCTAGCAACAGCTTTCAGTGCTGGCACTTTCCATGTCGGACCAATTGCTGGACGTTTTCCATTTCAGAGCTGAGCTCTCCGAGTGAGAGAGATGGTGACCATTCCATTGGGTGGCTAGAGAAGCCCGGAGCCCCACGGTTGCTGGGCCTCCGAAAGCGCTTCCAAGGAAAGGTGCTGGCTAGCAACAGCTTTCAGTGCTGGCACTTTCCTTGTGGGAGGAATTGCTGGACGTTTCCAATTTCAGAGCTGAGCTCTCCGAGTCAGAGATAAGGTGACCATTCCATTGGGTGGCTAGGGAAGCCCGGAGCCCCACGGTTGCTGGGCCTGGCAAAGCACTTCCAAGTCAAGATGCTGGCTAGCAACATCTTTCAGTGCTGGCACTTTCCATGTCGGACCAATTGCTCTATGTTTTCCATTTCAGAGCTGAGCTCTCCGAGTCAGAGAGAAGGTGACCATTCCATTGCGTGGCTAGGGATGCCCGGAGCCCCACGGTTGCTGGGCCTGGCAAAGCGCTTCCAAGGAAAGGTGCTGGCTAGCAACAGCTTTCAGTGCTGGCACATTCCATGTCGGACCAATTGCTGGACGTTTTCCATTTCAGAGCTGAGCTCTCTGAGTCAGAGAGATGGTGACCATTGCGTCAGGTGGCTAGAGAAGCATGGAGCCCCACGGTTGCTGGGCCTGGCAAAGCGCTTCCAAGGAAAGGTGCTGGCTAGCAACAGCTTTCAGTGCTGGCACTTTCCTTGTGGGAGGAATTGCTGGACGTTTCCAATTTCAGAGCTGAGCTCTCCGAGTCAGAGAGATGGTGACCATTCTGGGAGGTGGCTAGAGAAGCCCGCAGCCTCACGGTTGCTGGGCCTCGGAAAGCGCTTCCAAGGAGAGGCGCTGCCTAGCAACAGCTTTCAGTGCTGGCACCTTCCCTGTCGGACCAATTGCTGGACGTTTTCCATTTCAGAGCTGAACTCTCCGAGTCAGAGAGATGGTGACCATTGCGTGAGGTGGCTAGAGAAGCATGGAGCCCCACGGTTGCTGGGCCTCGGAAAGCGCTTCCAAGGAAAGGTGCTGGCTAGCAACAGCTTTCAGTGCTGGCGCTTTCAGTGCTGGCCCTTTCCATGTCGGACCAATTGCTGTACGTTTTCCATTTCAGAGCTGAGCTCTCCGAGACAGAGAGATGGTGACCATTGCGTGAGGTGGCTAGAGAAGCCTGGAGCCCCACAGTTGCTGGGCCTGGGAAAGCGCTTCCAAGGAAAGGTGCTGGCTAGCAACAGCTTTCAGTGCTGGCACTTTCCTTGTGGGAGGAATTGCTGGACGTTTCCAATTTCAGAGCTGAGCTCTCCGAGTCAGAGATGGTGACCATTGTGTGAGGTAGCTAGAGAAGCCCGGAGCCCCACGGTTGCTGGGCCTGGCAAAGCGCTTCCAAGGCAAGATGCTGGCTAGCAACAGCTTTCAGTGCTGGCACTTTCCCTGTCGGACCAATTGCTGGACGTTTTCCATTTCAGAGGTGAGCTCTCCGAGTCAGAGAGATGGTGACCATTGCGTGAGGTGGCTAGAGAAGCCTGGAGCCCAATGGTCGCTGGGCCTGGCAAAGCGCTTCCAAGGAGAGGTGCTGGCTAGCAACATCTTTCAGTGCTGGCACTTCCCCTGTCGGACCAATTGCTTGGCGTTTTCCATTTCAGAGCTGAGCTCTCCGAGTGAGAGAGATGGTGACCATTGCGTCAGGTGGCTAGAGAAGCATGGAGCCCCACGGTTGCTGGGCCTCCGAAAGCGCTTCCAAGGAAAGGTGCTGGCTAGCAACAGCTTTCAGTGCTGGCACTTTCCTTGTGGGAGGAATTGCTGGACGTTTCCAATTTCAGAGCTGAGCTCTCCGAGTCAGAGAGATGGTGACCATTCTGGGAGGTGGCTAGAGAAGCCCGCAGCCTCACGGTTGCTGGGCCTCGGAAAGCGCTTCCAAGGAGAGGCGCTGGCTAGCAACAGCTTTCAGTGCTGGCACCTTCCCTGTCGGACCAATTGCTGGACGTTTTCCATTTCAGAGCTGAACTCTCCGAGTCAGAGAGATGGTGACCATTGCGTGAGGTGGCTAGAGAAGCATGGAGCCCCACGGTTGCTGGGCCTCGGAAAGCGCTTCCAAGGAAAGGTGCTGGCTAGCAACAGCTTTCAGTGCTGGCGCTTTCAGTACTGGCCCTTTCCATGTCGGACCAATTGCTGGACGTTTTCCATTTCAGAGGTGAGCTCTCCGAGTCAGAGAGATGGTGACCATTGCGTGAGGTGGCTAGAGAAGCCTGGAGCCCCATGGTCGCTGGGCCTGGGAAAGCGCTTCCAAGGAGAGGTGCTGGCTAGCAACATCTTTCAGTGCTGGCACTTCCCCTGTCGGACCAATTGCTTGGCGTTTTCCATTTCAGAGCTGAGCTCTCCGAACTGGAGAGATGGTGACCATTGCGTGAGGTGGCTAGAGAAGCATGGAGCCTCACGGTTGCTGGGCCTCGGAAAGCGCTTCCAAGGAAAGGTGCTGGCTAGCAACAGCTTTCAGTGCTGGCACTTTACATGTCGGAGCAATTGCTGGACGTTTTCCATCTCAGAGCTGAGCTCTCCGAGTCAGAGAGATGGTGACCATTCTGGGAGGTGGCTAGAGAAGCCCGGAGCCCCACGGTTGCTGGGCCTCGGAAAGCGCTTCCAAGGAAAGGTGCTGGCTAGCAACAGCTTTCAGTGCTGGCACTTTCCTTGTGGGAGGAATTGCTGGACGTTTCCAATTTCAGAGCTGAGCTCTCCGAGTCAGAGATGGTGACCATTGTGTGAGGTAGCTAGAGAAGCCCGGAGCCCCACGGTTGCTGGGCCTGGCAAAGCGCTTCCAAGGCAAGGTGCTGGCTAGCAACAGCTTTCAGTGCTGGCACTTTCCCTGTCGGACCAATTGCTGGACGTTTTCCATTTCAGAGCTGAGCTCTCCGAGTGAGAGAGATGGTGACCATTCCATTGGGTGGCTAGAGAAGCCCGGAGCCCCACGGTTGCTGGGCCTCGGAAAGCGCTTCCAAGGAAAGGTGCTGGCTAGCAACAGCTTTCAGTGCTGGCACTTTCCCTGTGGGACCAATTGCTTGGCGTTTTCCATTTCAGAGGTGAGCTCTCTGAGTCAGAGAGATGGTGAACATTGCGTGAGGTGGCTAGAGAAGCCCGGAGCCCCACGGTTGCTGGGCCTGGGAAAGCGCTTCCAAGTCAAGATGCTGGCTAGCAACATCTTTCAGTGCTGGCACTTCCCCTGTCGGACCAATTGCTTGGCGTTTTCCATTTCAGAGCTGAGCTCTCCGAACTGGAGAGATGATGACCATTGCGTGAGGTGGCTAGAGAAGCATGGAGCCTCACGGTTGCTGGGCCTCGGAAAGCGCTTCCAAGGAAAGGTGCTGGCTAGCAACAGCTTTCAGTGCTGGCACTTTCCATGTCGGAGCAATTGCTGGACTTTTTCCATCTCAGAGCTGAGCTCTCCGAGTCAGAGAGATGGTGACCATTGCGTGAGGTGGCTAGAGAAGCCCGGAGCCCCACAGTTGCTGGGCCTGGCAAAGCGCTTCCAAGGAAAGGTGCTGGCTAGCAACAGCTTTCAGTGCTGGCACTTTCCATGTCGGAGCAATTGCTGGACGTTTTCCATCTCAGAGCTGAGCTCTCCGAGTCAGAGAGATGGTGACCATTGCGTGAGGTGGCTAGAGAAGCCCGGAGCCCCACAGTTGCTGGGCCTGGCAAAGCGCTTCCAAGGAAAGGTGCTGGCTAGCAACAGCTTTCAGTGCTGGCACTTTCCTTGTGGGAGGAATTGCTGGACGTTTTCCATTTCAGAGCTGAGCTCTCCGAGTGAGAGAGATGGTGACCATTCCATTGGGTGGCTAGAGAAGCCCGGAGCCCCACGGTTGCTGGGCCTCGGAAAGCGCTTCCAAGGAAAGGTGCTGGCTAGCAACAGCTTTCAGTGCTGGCACTTTCCCTGTGGGACCAATTGCTTGGCGTTTTCCATTTCAGAGGTGAGCTCTCTGAGTCAGAGAGATGGTGAACATTGCGTGAGGTGGCTAGAGAAGCCCGGAGCCCCACGGTTGCTGGGCCTGGGAAAGCGCTTCCAAGTCAAGATGCTGGCTAGCAACATCTTTCAGTGCTGGCACTTCCCCTGTCGGACCAATTCCTTGGCGTTTTCCATTTCAGAGCTGAGCTCTCCGAACTGGAGAGATGATGACCATTGCGTGAGGTGGCTAGAGAAGCATGGAGCCTCACGGTTGCTGGGCCTCGGAAAGCGCTTCCAAGGAAAGGTGCTGGCTAGCAACAGCTTTCAGTGCTGGCACTTTCCATGTCGGAGCAATTGCTGGACTTTTTCCATCTCAGAGCTGAGCTCTCCGAGTCAGAGAGATGGTGACCATTCTGGGAGGTGGCTAGAGAAGCCCGGAGCCCCACAGTTGCTGGGCCTGGCAAAGCGCTTCCAAGGAAAGGTGCTGGCTAGCAACAGCTTTCAGTGCTGGCACTTTCCATGTCGGAGCAATTGCTGGACGTTTTCCATCTCAGAGCTGAGCTCTCCGAGTCAGAGAGATGGTGACCATTGCGTGAGGTGGCTAGAGAAGCCCGGAGCCCCACAGTTGCTGGGCCTGGCAAAGCGCTTCCAAGGAAAGGTGCTGGCTAGCAACAGCTTTCAGTGCTGGCACTTTCCTTGTGGGAGGAATTGCTGGACGTTTCCAATTTCAGAGCTGAGCTCTCCGAGTCAGAGATGGTGACCATTGTGTGAGGTAGCTAGAGAAGCCCGGAGCCCCACGGTTGCTGGGCCTGGCAAAGCGCTTCCAAGGCAAGGTGCTGGCTAGCAACAGCTTTCAGTGCTGGCACTTTCCCTGTCGGACCAATTGCTTGATGTTTTCCATTTCAGAGCTGAGCTCTCCGAGTCAGAGAGAAGGTGACCATTCCATTGCCTGGCTAGGGATGCCCGGAGCCCCACGGTTGCTGGGCCTGGCAAAGTGCTTCCAAGGAAAGGTGCTGGCTAGCAACAGCTTTCAGTGCTGGCACATTCCATGTCGGACCAATTGCTGTACGTTTTCCATTTCAGAGGTGAGCTCTCTGAGTCAGAGAGTTGGTGACCATTGCGTGAGGTGGCTAGAGAAGCCCGGAGCCCCACGGTTGCTGGGCCTGGGAAAGCGCTTCCAAGGAAAGGTGCTGGCTAGCAACAGCTTTCAGTGCTGGCGCTTTCAATGCTGGCCCTTTCCATGTCGGACCAATTGCTGTACGTTTTCCATTTCAGAGCTGAGCTCTCCGAGACAGAGAGATGGTGACCATTGCGTGAGGTGGCTAGAGAAGCATGGAGCCCCACAGTTCCTGGGCCTGGGAAAGCGCTTCCAAGGAAAGGTGCTGGCTAGCAACAGCTTTCAGTGCTGGCACTTTCCTTGTGGGACCAATTGCTGGACGTTTTCCATTTCAGAGGTGAGCTCTCCGAGTCAGAGAGATGGTGACCATTGCGTGAGGTGGCTAGAGAAGCCTGGAGCCCCATGGTCGCTGGGCCTGGGAAAGCGCTTCCAAGGAGAGGTGCTGGCTAGCAACATCTTTCAGTGCTGGCACTTCCCCTGTCGGACCAATTGCTTGGCGTTTTCCATTTGAGAGCTGAGCTCTCCGAACTGGAGAGATGGTGACCATTGCGTGAGGTGGCCAGAGAAGCATGGAGCCTCACGGTTGCTGGGCCTGGGAAAGCGCTTCCAAGGAAAGGTGCTGGCTAGCAACAGTTTTCAGTGCTGGCACTTTCCATGTCGGAGCAATTGCTGGACGTTTTCCATCTCAGAGCTGAGCTCTCCTAGTCAGAGAGATGGTGACCATTGCGTGAGGTGGCTAGAGAAGCCCGGAGCCCCACGGTTGCTGGGCCTGGCAAAGCGCTTCCAAGGAAAGGTGCTGGCTAGCAACAGCTTTCAGTGCTGGCACTTTCCTTGTGGGAGGAATTGCTGGACGTTTCCAATTTCAGAGCTGAGCTCTCCGAGTCAGAGATGGTGACCATTGTGTGAGGTAGCTAGAGGAGCCCGGAGCCCCACGGTTGCTGGGCCTCGGAAAGCGCTTCCAAGGAAAGGTGCTGGCTAGCAACAGCTTTCAGTGCTGGCACTTTCCCTGTCGGACCAATTGCTGGACGTTTTCCATTTCAGAGCTGAGCTCTCTGAGTCAGAGAGATGGTGACCATTCCATTGGGTGGCTAGAGAAGCCCGGAGCCTCACGGTTGCTGGGCCTCGGAAAGCGCTTCCAAGGAAAGGTGCTGGCTAGCAACAGCTTTCAGTGCTGGCCCTTTCCCTGTCGGACCAATTGCTGGACGTTTTCCATTTCAGAGCTGAGCTCTCTGAGTCAGAGAGATGGTGACCATTGCGTGAGGTGGCTAGAGAAGCCCGGAGCCCCACGGTTGCTGGGCCTCGGAAAGCGCTTCCAAGGCAAGGTGCTGGTTAGCAACAGCTTTCAGTGCTGGCACTTTCCTTGTGGGACCAATTGCTGGACGTTTCCAATTTCAGAGCTGAGCTCTCCGAGTCAGAGATAAGGTGACCATTCCATTGGGTGGCTAGGGAAGCCTGGAGCCCCACGGTTGCTGGGCCTCGGAAAGCGCTTCCAAGTCAAGATGCTGGCTAGCAACAGCTTTCAGTGCTGGCACTTTCCCTGTCGGACCAATTGCTCGATGTTTTCCATTTCAGAGCTGAGCTCTCCGAGTCAGAGAGAAGGTAACCATTCCATTGGGTGGCTAGAGAAGCCCGGAGCCCCACGGTTGCTGGGCCTCGGAAAGCGCTTCCAAGGAAAGGTGCTGGCTAGCAACAGCTTTCAGTGCTGGCACTTTCCATGTCGGACCAATTGCTGGACGTTTTCCATTTCAGAGCTGAGCTCTCCGAGTGAGAGAGATAGTGACCATTCCATTGGGTGGCTAGAGAAGCCCGGAGCCCCACGGTTGCTGGGCCTCGGAAAGCGCTTCCAAGGAAAGGTGCTGGCTAGCAACAGCTTTCAGTGCTGGCACTTTCCCTGTCGGACCAATTGCTGGACGTTTTCCATTTCAGAGGTGAGCTCTCTGAGTCAGAGATAAGGTGACCATTGCGTGAGGTGGCTAGAGAAGCCCGGAGCCCCACGGTTGCTGGGCCTGGGAAAGCGCTTCCAAGGAAAGGTGCTGGCTAGCAACAGCTTTCAGTGCTGGCACTTTCCTTGTGGGACCAATTGCTGGACGTTTCCAATTTCAGAGCTGAGCTCTCCGAGTCAGAGATAAGGTGACCATTCCATTGGGTGGCTAGGGAAGCCCGGAGCCCCACGGTTGCTGGGCCTCGGAAAGCGCTTCCACGTCAAGATGCTGGCTAGCAACAGCTTTCAGTGCTGGCACTTTCCATGTCGGACAAATTGCTCGATGTTTTCCATTTTAGAGCTGAGCTCTCTGAGTCAGAGAAATGGTGACCATTGCGTGAGGTGGCTAGAGAAGCCCGGAGCCTCACGGTTGCTGGGCCTCGGAAAGCGCTTCCAAGGAAAGGTGCTGGCTAGCAACAGCTTTCAGTGCTGGCACTTTCCATGTCGGACCAATTGCTGGACGTTTCCAATTTCAGAGCTGAGCTCTCAGAGTCAGAGATAAGGTGACCATTCCATTGGGTGGCTAGAGAAGCCTGGAGCCCCACGGTTGCTGGGCCTCGGAAAGCGCTTCCAAGTCAAGATGCTGCCTAGCAACAGCTTTCAGTGCTGGCACTTTCCTTGTGGGAGGAATTGCTGGACGTTTCCAATTTCAGAGCTGAGCTCTCCAAGACGCACAGGTGGAAACCATTCCATTGGGTGGCTAGAGAAGCCTGGAGCCCCAAGGATGCTGGGCCTGGGAAAGTGCTTCCAAGGAAAGGTGCTGGCTAGCAACAGCTTTCAGTGCTGGCACTTACCATGTGGGAGGAATTTCTGGAGGTTTCCAATTTCAGAGCTGAGCTCTCCGAGTCAGAGAGAAGGTGACCATTGCGTGAGGTGGCTAGAGAAGCCCGGAGCCCCACGGTTGCTGGGCCTGGCAAAGCGCTTCCAAGTCAAGATGCTGGCTAGCAACAGCTTTCAGTGCTGGCACTTTCCATGTCGGACCAATTGCTCGATGTTTTCCATTTCAGAGCTGAGCTCTCCGAGTCAGAGAGAAGGTGACCATTCCATTGGGTGGCTAGGGATGCCCGGAGACCCACGGTTGCTGGGCCTGGCAAAGTGCTTCCAAGGAAAGGGGCTGGCTAGCAACAGCTCTCAGTGCTGGCACTTTCCCTGTCAGACCAATTGCTGGACGTTTTCCATTTCAGAGCTGAGCTCTCCGAGTCAGAGAGATGGTGGCCATTCCGGGAGGTGGCTAGAGAAGCCCAGAGCCCCACGGTTGCTGGGCCTGGCAAAGCGCTTCTAAGGAGAGGCGCTGGCTAGCAACAGCTTTCAGTGCTGGCACTTTCCATGTCGGACCAATTGCTGGACGTTTTCCATTTCAGAGGTGAGCTCTCCGAACTGGAGAGATGGTGACCATTGCGTGAGGTGGCTAGAGAAGCCCGGAGCCTCATGGTTGCTGGGCCTGGGAAAGTGCTTCCAAGGAAAGGCGCTGGCTAGCAACAGCTTTCAGTGCTGGCACTTTCCCTTGTGGGAGGAATTGCTGGACGTTTCCAATTTCAGAGCTGAGCTCTCCGAGTCAGAGATGGTGACCATTGTGTGAGGTAGCTAGAGAAGCCCGGAGCCCCACGGTTGCTGGGCCTGGCAAAGCACTTCCAAGGCAAGGTGCTGGCTAGCAACAGCTTTCAGTGCTGGCACATTCCATGTCGGACCAATTCCTGGACGTTTTCCATTTCAGAGCTGAGCTCTCCGAGTCAGAGAGATGGTGACCATTGCGTGAGGTGGCTAGAGAAGCCTGGAGCCCCATGGTCGCTGGGCCTGGGAAAGCGCTTCCAAGTCAAGATGCTGGCTAGCAACATCTTTCAGTGCTGGCACTTCCCCTGTCGGACCAATTGCTTGGCGTTTTCCATTTGAGAGCTGAGCTCTCCGAGTCAGAGAGATGGTGACCATTGCGTGAGGTGGCTAGAGAAGCATGGAGCCTCACGGTTGCTGGGCCTCGGAAAGCGCTTCCAAGGAAAGGTGCTGGCTAGCAACAGCTTTCAGTGCTGGCACTTTCCATGTCGGAGCAATTGCTGGACGTTTTCCATCTCAGAGCTGAGCTCTCTGAGTCAGAGAGATGGTGACCATTCTGGGAGGTGGCTAGAGAAGCCCGGAGCCCCACAGTTGCTGGGCCTGGCAAAGCGCTTCCAAGGAAAGGTGCTGGCTAGCAACAGCTTTCAGTGCTGGCACTTTCCTTGTGGGAGGAATTGCTGGACGTTTCCAATTTCAGAGCTGAGCTCTCCGAGTCAGAGATGGTGACCATTGTGTGAGGTAGCTAGAGAAGCCCGGAGCCCCACGGTTGCTGGGCCTGGCAAAGCGCTTCCAAGGCAAGGTGCTGGCTAGCAACAGCTTTCAGTGCTGGCACTTTCCCTGTCGGACCAATTGCTGGATGTTTTCCATTTCAGAGCTGAGCTCTCTGAGTGACAGAGATAGTGACCATTCCATTGGGTGGCTAGAGAAGCCCGGAGCCCCACGGTTGCTGGGCCTGGGAAAGCGCTTCCAAGGAAAGGTGCTGGCTAGCAACAGCTTTCAGTGCTGGCACTTTCCCTGTTGGACCAATTGCTGGACGTTTTCCATTTCAGAGCTGAGCTCTCTGAGTCAGAGAGATGGTGACCATTGCGTGAGGTGGCTAGAGAAGCCCAGAGCCCCACGGTTGCTGGGCCTGGGAAAGCGCTTCCAAGGAAAGGTGCTGCCTAGCAACAGCTTTCAGTGCTGGCACTTTCCTTGTGGGACCAATTGCTGGACGTTTCCAATTTCAGAGGTGAGCTCTCCGAGTCAGAGATAAGGTGACCATTCCATTGGGTGGCTAGGGAAGCCCGGAGCCCCACGGTTGCTGGGCCTCGGAAAGCGCTTCCAAGTCAAGATGCTGGCTAGCAACAGCTTTCAGTGCTGGCACTTTCCCTGTCGGACCAATTGCTGGACATTTTCCATTTCAGAGCTGAGCTCTCCGAGTCAGAGAGAAGGTGACCATTCCATTGCGTGGCTAGGGATGCCCGGAGCCCCACGGTTGCTGGGCCTGGCAAAGTGCTTCCAAGGAAAGGTGCTGGCTAGCAACAGCTTTCAGTGCTGGCACATTCCATGTCGGACCAATTGCTGGACGTTTTCCATTTCAGAGGTGAGCTCTCCGAGTCAGAGAGATGGTGACCATTGCGTGAGGTGGCTAGAGAAGCCTGGAGCCCCATGGTCGCTGGGCCTGGGAAAGCGCTTCCAAGGCAAGGTGCTGGCTAGCAACATCTTTCAGTGCTGGCACTTCCCCTGTCGGACCAATTGCTGGACGTTTTCCATTTGAGAGCTGAGCTCTCCGAACTGGAGAGATGGTGACCATTGCGTGAGGTGGCTAGAGAAGCATGGAGCCTCACGGTTGCTGGGCCTCGGAAAGCGCTTCCAAGGAAAGGTGCTGGCTAGCAACAGTTTTTAGTGCTGGCACTTTCCATGTCGGAGCAATTGCTGGACGTTTTCCATCTCAGAGCTGAGCTCTCCGAGTCAGAGAGATGGTGACCATTGCGTGAGGTGGCTAGAGAAGCCCGGAGCCCCACGGTTGCTGGGCCTGGCAAAGCGCTTCCAAGGAAAGGTGCTGGCTAGCAACAGCTTTCAGTGCTGGCGCTTTCAGTGCTGGCCCTTTCCATGTCGGACCAATTGCTGTACGTTTTCCATTTCAGAGCTGAGCTCTCCGAGACAGAGAGATGGTGACCATTGCGTGAGGTGGCTAGAGAAGCATGGAGCCCCACAGTTGCTGGGCCTGGGAAAGCGCTTCCAAGGAAAGGTGCTGGCTAGCAACAGCTTTCAGTGCTGGCACTTTCCATGTCGGACCAATTGCTGGACGTTTCCAATTTCAGAGCTGAGCTCTCCGAGTCAGAGATGGTGACCATTGTGTGAGGTAGCTAGAGAAGCCCGGAACCCCACGGTTGCTGGGCCTGGCAAAGCACTTCCAAGGCAAGGTGCTGGCTAGCAACAGCTTTCAGTGCTGGCACTTTCCCTGTCGGACCAATTGCTGGACGTTTTCCATTTCAGAGGTGAGCTCTCCGAGTCAGAGAGATGGTGACCATTGCGTGAGGTGGCTAGAGAAGCCTGGAGCCCCATGGTCTCTGGGCCTGGGAAAGCGCTTCCAAGTCAAGGTGCTGGCTAGCAACATCTTTCAGTGCTGGCACTTCCCCTGTCGGACCAATTGCTTGGCGTTTTCCATTTGAGAGCTGAGCTCTCCGAGTCAGAGAGATGGTGACCATTGCGTGAGGTGGCTAGAGAAGCATGGAGCCTCACGGTTGCTGGGCCTCGGAAAGTGCTTCCAAGGAAAGGCGCTGGCTAGCAACAGCTTTCAGTGCTGGCACTTTCCATGTCGGAGCAATTGCTGGACGTTTTCCATCTCAGAGCTGAGCTCTCCGAGTCAGAGAGATGGTGACCATTCTGGGAGGTGGCTAGAGAAGCCCGGAGCCCCACAGTTGCTGGGCCTGGCAAAGCGCTTCCAAGGAAAGGTGCTGGCTAGCAACAGCTTTCAGTGCTGGCACTTTCCATGTCGGAGCAATTGCTGGACGTTTTCCATTTCAGAGCTGAGCTCTCCGAGTCAGAGAGATGGTGACCATTCTGGGAGGTGGCTAGAGAAGCCCGGAGCCCCACAGTTGCTGGGCCTGGCAAAGCGCTTCCAAGGAAAGGTGCTGGCTAGCAACAGCTTTCAGTGCTGGCACTTTCCTTGTGGGAGGAATTGCTGGACGTTTCCAATTTCAGAGCTGAGCTCTCCGAGTCAGAGATGGTGACCATTGTGTGAGGTAGCTAGAGAAGCCCGGAGCCCCACGGTTGCTGGGCCTGGCAAAGCGCTTCCAAGGAAAGGTGCTGGCTAGCAACAGCTTTCAGTGCTGGCACTTTCCCTGTCGGACAAATTACTGGACGTTTTCCATTTCAGAGCTGAGCTCTCCGAGTCAGAGAGATGGTGACCATTCCATTGGGTGGCTAGAGAAGCCCGGAGCCCCACGGTTGCTGGGCCTCGGAAAGCGCTTCCAAGGAAAGGTGCTGGCTAGCAACAGCTTTCAGTGCTGGCACTTTCCCTGTCGGACCAATTGCTGGACGTTTTCCATTTCAGAGGTGAGCTCTCTGAGTCAGAGAGATGGTGACCATTGCGTGAGGTGGCTAGAGAAGCCCGGAGCCCCACGGTTGCTGGGCCTGGGAAAGCGCTTCCAAGGAAAGGTGCTGCCTAGCAACAGCTTTCAGTGCTGGCCCTTTCCCTGTCGGACCAATTGCTGGACGTTTTCCATTTCAGAGCTGAGCTCTCCGAGTCAGAGATAAGGTGACCATTCCATTGGGTGGCTAGGGAAGCCCGGAGCCCCACGGTTGCTGGGCCTCGGAAAGCGCTTCCAAGTCAAGATGCTGGCTAGCAACAGCTTTCAGTGCTGGCACCTTCCCTGTCGGACCAATTGCTGGACGTTTTCCATTTCACAGCTGAGCTCTCCGAGTCAGAGAGAAGGTGACCATTCCATTGCGTGGCTAGGGATGCCCGGAGCCCCACGGTTGCTGGGCCTGGCAAAGTGCTTCCAAGGAAAGGTGCTGGCTAGCAACAGCTTTCAGTGCTGGCACATTCCATGTCGGACCAATTGCTGGACGTTTTCCATTTCAGAGGTGAGCTCTCTGAGTCACAGAGATGGTGACCATTGCGTGAGGTGGCTAGAGAAGCATGGAGCCCCACGGTTGCTGGGCCTGGGAAAGCGCTTCCAAGGAAAGGTGCTGGCTAGCAACAGCTTTCAGTGCTGGCGCTTTCAATGCTGGCCCTTTCCATGTCGGACCAATTGCTGTACGTTTTCCATTTCAGAGCTGAGCTCTCCGAGACAGAGAGATGGTGACCATTGCGTGAGGTGGCTAGAGAAGCATGGAGCCCCACAGTTGCTGGGCCTGGGAAAGCGCTTCCAAGGAAAGGTGCTGGCTAGCAACAGCTTTCAGTGCTGGCACTTTCCTTGTGGGAGGAATTGCTGGACGTTTCCAATTTCAGAGCTGAGCTCTCCGAGTCAGAGATGGTGACCATTGTGTGAGGTAGCTAGAGAAGCCCGGAGCCCCACGGTTGCTGGGCCTGGCAAAGCACTTCCAAGGCAAGGTGCTGGCTAGCAACAGCTTTCAGTGCTGGCACTTTCCATGTCGGACCAATTGCTGGACGATTTCCATTTCAGAGCTGAGCTCTCCGAGTCAGAGAGATGGTGACCATTGCGTGAGGTGGCTAGAGAAGCCTGGAGCCCCATGGTCGCTGGGCCTGGGAAAGCGCTTCCAAGGAGAGGTGCTGGCTAGCAACATCTTTCAGTGCTGGCACTTCCCCTGTCGGACCAATTGCTGGACGTTTTCCATTTGAGAGCTGAGCTCTCCGAACTGGAGAGATGGTGACCATTGCGTGAGGTGGCTAGAGAAGCATGGAGCCTCACGGTTGCTGGGCCTCGGAAAGCGCTTCCAAGGAAAGGTGCTGGCTAGCAACAGCTTTCAGTGCTGGCACTTTCCATGTCGGAGCAATTGCTGGACGTTTTCCATCTCAGAGCTGAGCTCTCCGAGTCAGAGAGATGGTGACCATTGCGTGAGGTGGCTAGAGAAGCCCGGAGCCCCACGGTTGCTGGGCCTGGCAAAGCGCTTCCAAGGAAAGGTGCTGGCTAGCAACAGCTTTCAGTGCTGGCACTTTCCTTGTGGGACCAATTGCTGGACGTTTCCAATTTCAGAGCTGAGCTCTCCGAGTCAGAGATAAGGTGACCATTCCATTGGGTGGCTAGGGAAGCCCGGAGCCCCACGGTTGCTGGGCCTCGGAAAGCGCTTCCAAGTCAAGATGCTGGCTAGCAACAGCTTTCAGTGCTGGCACTTTCCTTGTGGGAGGAATTGCTGGACGTTTCCAATTTCAGAGCTGAGCTCTCCAAGACGGAGAGATGGTGACCATTGCGTGAGGTGGCTAGAGAAGCCCAGAGCCCCATGGATGCTGGGTCTCGGAAAGCGCTTCCAAGGAAAGGTGCTGGCTAGCAACAGCTAGAGAAGCCTGGAGCCCCACGGTTGCTGGGCCTCGGAAAGCGCTCCCAAGGAGAGGCGCTGGCTAGCAACAGCTTTCAGTGCTGGCACTTTCCCTGTCGGACCAATTGCTGGACGTTTCCAATTTCAGAGCTGAGCTCTCTGAGTCAGAGAGATGGTGACCATTGCGTGAGGTGGCTAGAGAAGCCCGGAGCCCCACGGTTGCTGGGCCTGGGAAAGTGCTTCCAAGGAAAGGCGCTGGCTAGCAACAGCTTTCAGTGCTGGCACTTTCCTTGTGGGAGGAATTGCTGGACGTTTCCAATTTCAGAGGTGAGCTCTCCGAGTCAGAGAGATGGTAACCATTCCATTGGGTGGCTAGAGGAGCCCGGAGCCCCACGGTTGCTGGGCCTGGCAAAGCGCTTCCAAGGCAAGGTGCTGGCTAGCAACAGCTTTCAGTGCTGGCACTTTCCCTGTCGGACCAATTGCTGGACGTTTTCCATTTCAGAGCTGAGCTCTCCGAGTCAGAGAGAAGGTGACCATTCCATTGGGTGGCTAGGGAAGCCCGGAGACCCACGGTTGCTGGGCCTGGCAAAGCGCTACCAAGGAAAGCTGCTGGCTAGCAACAGCTTTCACTGCTGGCACTTTCCCTGTCGGACCAATTGTTGGACGTTTTCCATTTCAGAGCTGAGCTCTCCGAGTCAGAGAGATGGTGAACATTCCATTGGGTGGCTACAGAAGCCCGGAGCCCCACGGTTGCTGGGCCTGGGAAAGCGCTTCCAAGGAAAGGTGCTGGCTAGCAACAGCTTTCAGTGCTGGCACTTTCCCTGTCGGACAAATTGCTGGACGTTTCCAATTTCAGAGCTGAGCTCTCCGAGACGGAGAGAAGGTGACCATTGCGTGAGGTGGCTAGAGAAGCCCGGAGCCCCACGGTTGCTGGGCCTCCGAAAGCGCTTCCAAGGAAAGGTACTGGCTAGCAACAGCTTTCAGTGCTGGCACTTTCCATGTCGGAACAATTGCTGTACTTTTTCCATTTCAGAGCTGAGCTCTCTGAGTCAGAGAGATGGTGACCATTCTGCGAGGTGGCTAGAGAAGCCCGGAGCCCCACGGTTGCTGGGCCTGGCAAAGCGCTTCCAAGGAGAGGCGCTGGCTAGCAACAGCTTTCAGTGCTGGCACTTTCCATGTCGGAGCAATTGCTGGAGGTTTCCAATTTCAGAGCTGAGGTCTCCAAGACGCACAGGTGGAAACCATTCCATTGGGTGGCTAGAGAAGCCTGGAGCCCCACAGTTGCTGGGCCTGGGAAAGCGCTTCCAAGGAAAGTTGCTGGCTAGCAACAGCTTTCAGTACTGGCGCTTTCAGTGCTGGCCATTTCCATGTCGCACCAATTGCTGGACGTTTTCCATCTCAGAGCTGAGCTCTCCGAGTCAGAGAGATGGTGGCCATTGCGTGAGGTGGCTAGAGAAGCCCGGAGCCCCACGGTTGCTGGGCCTCGGAAAGCGCTTCCAAGGAGAGGCGCTGCCTAGCAACAGCTTTCAGTGCTGGCACTTTCCCTGTCGGACCAGTTGCTTGGTGTTTTCCGTTTCAGAGCTAAGCTCTCCGAGTCAGAGAGATGGTGACCATTGCGTGAGGTGCCTAGAGAAGCATGGACCCCACGGTTGCTGGGCCTCGGAAAGCGCTCCCAAGGAAAGGTGCTGGCTAGCAACAGCTTTCAGTGCTGGCACATTCCATGTGGCAGCAGTTGCTGGATGTTTTCACTTTCAGAGCTGAGCTCTCCGAGTCAGAGAGATGGTGACCATTCTGTGAAGTGGCTAGAGAAGCCCGGAGCCCCACGGTTGCTGGGCCTGGCAAAGCGCTTCCAAAGAAAGGCGCTGGCTAGCAACAGCTTTCAGTGCTGGCACTTTCCATGTCGGACCAATTGCTGGACGTTTTCCATTTCAGAGCTGAGCTCTCCGAACTGGAGAGATGGTGACCATTCCATTCGGTGGCTACAGAAGCCCGGAGCCCCACGGTTGCTGGGCCTCGGAAAGCGCTTCCAAGGAGAGGCGCTGGCTAGCAACAGCTTTCAGTGCTGGCACTTTCCCTGTTGGACCAATTGCTGGACGTTTCCAATTTCAGAGCTGAGCTCTATTTCAGTGGTGAAAGAGAGAGAGCATAGCATGAAGTGGCTAGGGAAGTACAGAGCTCTATGGTTGGTGTGGATCTTCAAGGGCGGCCAAGGGTTGGTGTGGTCCATCAGCAGCATTGACTCCTTGGACTTTCCATGTATGAGGAATCGCTGGATGTTTTCCATTTCAGAGGGGAGCTCTACGACACTGCGAGAACGTGATCATTCCATTAGGTGGGTAGAGAAGGGCAGAGGCGCAGTGGTGTTGTGGCTGTGAAAGCTCTTCCAGGCAACGTAAGGGCTAGCAACAGCTTTCAGTGCTGGCACCTTCCATGTGGCAGCAGTCGCTGGACGTTTTCCCTTTCAGAGCTGACCTCTATTTCAACAGCGACAAAGATACAGCATAACGTTAGGAGGCTAGGCAAGTGCAGACATCCATAGTTGGTGTGGCTCTGAGAAGAATGCCAAGTGATGGTGAGGTCAAGCAGCAGCATTGCATCCTGGCACTTTCCGTGTGTGAGGAATTGCTGGACGTTTTCCTTTTCAGAGGTGAGCTCTACGAGACTGCGAGAACGTGATCATTCCATTAGGTGGGTAGAGAAGGGCAGAGGCGCAATGTTGTTGTGGCTGTGAAAGCGCTTCCCACGCAAGCTGAGAGCTAGCAACAGCTTTCAGTGCTGGCACCTTCCATGTGGCAGCAGTCGCTGGACGTTTTCCCTTTCGGAGCTGAGCTCTATTTCAACAGCGACAAAGATACAGCATAACGTTAGGAGGCTAGGCAAGCGCAGAGCTCCATGGTTGCTGTGGCTCTGAGAAGAACACCAAGTGATGGTGAGGTCAAGCAGCAGCATTGAGTCCTGGCACTTTCCATGTATGAGGAATCACTCCATGTTTTCCATTTCAGAGGTGAGCTCTACGAGACTGGGGGAACGTGATCCTTCCATTAGGTGGGTAGAGAAGGGCAGAGGCGCAGTGGTGTTGTGGCTGTGAAAGCGCTTCCAGGCAAGGTGAGAGCTAGCAACAGCTTTCAGTGCTGGCACATTCCATGTGGCAGCAGTTGCTGGAGGTTTTCCATTTCAGAGCTGAGCTCTCTTTCAACAGCGACAAAGATACAGCATAACGTTAGGAGGCTAGGCAAGCTCAGAGATCCATAGTTGGTGTGGCTCTGAGAAGAACGCCAAGTGATGGTGAGGTCAAGCAGCAGCATTGCATCCTGGCACTTTCCGTGTATGAGGAATTGCTGGATGTTTTCCATTTCAGAGGTGAGCTCTACGAGACTGCGAGAACGTGATCATTCCATTAGGTGGGTAGAGAAGGGCAGAGGCGCAGTGGTGTGGTGGCTGTGAAAGCGCTTCCAGGCAAGGTGAGGGCTAGCAACAGCTTTCAGTGCTGGCACCTTCCATGTGGCAGCAGTCGCTGGACGATTCCACTTTCGGAGCTGAGCTAATGCAATGGCGAATGAGAGAAAGCATAATATGAAGTGGCTAGGCAAGCGCAGAGTCCCGCGGTTTGTGTGGCTCTGAAAAGAATGCCAAGTGATGGTGAGGTCAAGCAGCAGCATTGAGTCCTGGCACTTTCCGTGTATGAGGAATTGGTGGACATCTTCTATTTTGGAGGTGAGCTCTACGGGACTGGGCGAACGTAATCATTCCATTAGGTGGGTAGAGAAGGGCAGAGGCGCAGTGGTGTTGTGGCTGTGAAAGCGCTTCCAGGCAAGGTGAGAGCTAGCAACAGCTTTCAGTGCTGGCACCTTCCATGTGGTAGCAGTCGCTGGACGATTCCACTTTCGGAGCTGAGCTCTATTTCAACAGTGAAACAGACAGCGCATAACGTGAAGTGGCTAGGCAAGCGCAGAGCCCCACTGTTGCTGTGGCTCTGAGAACACCAAGAGATGGTAAGGGCAAGCACAAGCATTGCGTCCTGGCACTTGCCATGTATGAGGAATCACTCCATGTTTTCCATTTCAGAGGTGAGCTCTACGAGACTGGGGGAACGTGATCCTTCCATTAGGTGGGTAGAGAAGGGCAGAGGCGCAGTATTGTTGTGGCTGTGAAAGTGCTTCCCAGGCAAGGTGAGGGCTAGCAACAGCTTTCACTGCTGGCACCTTCCATATGGAAGCACTCGCTGGAGGTTTTCACTTTCACAGCTGAGCTCTGTTTCAACAGCGAAACAGACAGCGCATAACATGAAGTGGCTAGGCAAGCGCAGAGCCCCACTGTTGCTGTGGCTCTAAAAGGGCGGTCAACGGATGGTAACGTCCATCAGCAGCATTGACTCCTCGTACTTTCCGTGTATGAAGAATTGCTGGACCTTTTCCATTTCAGAGGTGAGCTCTACGAGACTGCGAGAACGTGATCATTCCATTAGGTGGGTAGAGAAGGGCAGAGCGCAGTGGTGTTGTGGCTGTGAAAGCGCTTCCCAGGCAAGGTGAGGGCTAGCAACAGCTTTCAGTGCTGGCACATTCCATGTGGCAGCAGTCGCTGGACGATTCCACTTTTGGAGGTGAGCTCTATTTCAACGGTGAAAGAGAGAGAGCATAACATGAGGTGCTTACGCAAGCACAGAGCCCCACGGTTGGTGTGGCTCTGAGAAGAATGCCAAGTGATGGTGAGGTCAAGCAGCAGCATTGTGTCCTGGCACATTCCGTGTATGAGGAATTGCTGGACGTTTTCAATTCAGAGGTGAGCTCTACGGGACTGGGAGAACATGATCCTTCCATTAGCTGGGTGGAGAAGGGCAGAGGCGCAGTGTTGTGGTGGCTGTGAAAGCGCTTCCAGGCAAGGTGAGGGCTAGCAACAGCTTTCAGTGCTGGCACCTTCCATGTGGCAGCGGTTGCTGGAGGTTTTCACTTTCAGAGCTGAGCTCTCCAAGTCAGAGAGATGGTGACCATTCTGTGAAGTGGCTAGAGAAGCCCGGAGCCCCACGGTTGCTGGGCCTGGCAAAGCGCTTCCAAGGAAAAGCGCTGGCTAGCAACAGCTTTCAGTGCTGGCACTTTCCCTGTCGGACCAATTGCTGGACGTTTTCCATCTCAGAGCTGAGCTCTCCGAGTCAGAGAGATGGTGACCATTGCGTGAGGTGGCTAGAGAAGCCCGGAGCCTCACGGTTGCTGGGCCTCGGAAAGCGCTTCCAAGGAGAGGCGCTGGCTAGCAACAGCTTTCAGTGCTGGCACTTTCCCTGTCGGACCAATTGCTGGATGTTTCCAATTTCAGAGCTGAGCTCTCCGAGTCAGAGGGATGGTGACCATTGCGTGAGGTGGCTAGAGAAGCCCGGAGCCCCACGGTTGCTGGGCCTCGGAAAGCACTTCCAAGGAAAGGCGCTGGCTAGCAACAGCTTTCAGTGCTGGCACTTTCCCTGTCGGACCAATTGCTGGACGTTTTCCATATCAGAGCTGAGCTCTCCGAGTCAGAGGGATGGTGACCATTGCGTGAGGTGGCTAGAGAAGCCCGGAGCCCCACGGTTGCTGGGCCTCGGAAAGCACTTCCAAGGAAAGGCGCTGCCTAGCAACATCTTTCACTGCTGGCACTTCCCCTGTCGGACCAATTGCTTGGCGTTTTCCATTTCAGAGCTGAGCTCTCCGAGATGGAGAGAAGGTGACCATTGCGTGAGGTGGCTAGAGAAGCCCGGAGCCCCACGGTTGCTGGGCCTCGGAAAGTGCTTCCAAGGAAAGGTGCTGGCTAGCAACAGCTTTCAGTGCTGGCACTTTCCATGTTGCACCAATTGCTGGACGTTTTCCATTTCAGAGCTGAGCTCTCCGAGACAGAGAGATGGTGACCATTCTGGGATCTGGCTAGAGAAGCCCGGAGCCTCACGGTTGCTGGGCCTGGCAAAGCATTTCCAAGGAAGGGCGCTGGCTAGCAACAGCTTTCAGTGCTGGCACTTTCCCTGTCGGACCAATTGCTGGACTTCTTCCATTTCAGAGCTGAGCTCTCCGAACTGGAGAGATGGTGACCATTGCGTGAGGTGGCTAGAGAAGCCCGGAGCCCCACGGTTGCTGGGCCTGGGAAAGCGCTTCCAAGGAAAGGCGCTGGCTAGCAACAGCTTTCAGTGCTGGCACTTTCCCTGTCGGACCAATTGCTGGATGTTTCCAATTTCAGAGCTGAGCTCTCCGAGTCAGAGAGATGGTGACCATTGCGTGAGGTGGCTAGAGAAGCACGGAGCCCCATGGTTGCGGGGCCTCGGAAAGCGCTTCCAAGGAAAGGTGCTGGCTAGCAACAGCTTTCAGTGCTGGCACTTTCCATGTCGGACCAATTGCTGGACGTTTTCCATCTCAGAGCTGAGCTCTCCGAGACGCACAGATGGTGACCATTGCGTGAGGTGGCTAGAGAAGCCTGGAGCCCCACGGTTGCTGGGCCTCGGAAAGCGCTTCCAAGGAGAGGCGCTGCCTAGCAACAGCTTTCAGTGCTGGCACTTTCCCTGTCGGACCAATTGCTGGACGTTTTCCATTTCAGAGCTGAGCTTTCCGAGTCAGAGAGATGGTGACCATTGCGTGAGGTGGCTAGAGAAGCCCGGAGCCCCACGGTTGCTGGGCCTCGGAAAGCGCTTCCAAGGAGAGGCGCTGGCTAGCAACAGCTTTCAGTGCTGGCACTTTCCCTGTCGGAACAATTGCTGGCCTTTTTCCATTTCAGAGCTGAGCTCTATGAGTCAGAGGGATGGTGACCATTGCGTGAGGTGGCTAGAGAAGCCCGGAGCCCCACGGTTGCTGGGCCTCGGAAAGTGCTTCCAAGGAAAGGCGCTGGCTAGCAACAGCTTTCAGTGCTGTCACTTTCCATGTCGGACCAATTGCTGGACGTTTCCAATTTCAGAGCTGAGCTCTATTTCAGTGGTGAAAGAGAGAGAGCATAGCATGAAGCGGCTAGGGAAGCACAGAGCTCTATGGTTGGTGTGGATCTTCAAGGGTGGCCAAGGGATGGTGTGCTCCATCAGCAGCATTGACTCCTTGGACTTTCCATGTATGAGGAATCGCTGGATGTTTTCCATTTCAGAGGTGAGCTCTATGGAACTGGGAGAAGGTGATCATTCCATTAGGTGGGTAGAGAAGGGCAGAGGCGCAGTGGTGTTGTGGCTGTGAAAGCGCTTCCCACGCAAGCTGAGAGCTAGCAACAGCTTTCAGTGCTGGCACATTCCATGTGGCAGCAGTCGCTGGACGTTTTCCCTTTCAGAGATGAGCTCTATTTCAGCAGCAAAAGAGAGAGAGCATAACATGAGATGCTTAGGAAAGCACAGAGCCCCACGGTTAGTGTGGCTCTGAGAAGAATGCCAAGTGATGGTGAGGTCAAGCAGCAGCATTGCATCCTGGCACTTTCCGTGTGTGAGGAATTGCTGGACGTTTTCCATTTCAGAGGTGAGCTCTACGAGACTGCGAGAACGTAATCATTCCATTAGGTGGGTAGAGAAGGGCAGAGGCGCAGTGGTGTGGTGGGTGTGAAAGCGCTTCCCACGCAAGCTGAGAGCTAGCAACAGCTTTCAGTGCTGGCACCTTCCATGTGGCAGCAGTCGCTGGACGTTTTCCCTTTCGGAGCTGAGCTCTATTTCAACAGCGACAAAGATACAGCATAACATTAGGTAGCTAAGCAAGCGCAGAGCTACATGGTTGGTGTGGCTCTGAGAAGAATGCCAAGTGATGGTGAGGTCAAGCAGCATCGAGTCCTGGCACTTTCCGTGTATGAGGAATTGCTGGACTTTTTATATTTCAGAGGTGAGCTCTACGGACTGTGAGAATGTGATCATTCCATTAGGTGGGTAGAGAAGGGCAGAGGCGCAGTGTTATGGTGGCTGTGAAAGCACTTCCCAGGCAAGGTGAAGGCTAGCAACAGCTTTCAGTGCTGGCACATTCCATGTGGCAGCAGTCGCTGGATGTTTTCACTTTCAGAGCTGAGCTCTCCGAGTCAGAGAGATGGTGACCATTGCGTGAGGTGGCTAGAGAAGCCCGGAGCCCCATGGTTGCTGGGTCTTGCAAAGCACTTCCAAGGAAAGGCGCTGGCTAGCAACAGCTTTCAGTGCTGGCACATTCCCTGTCGGACCAATTGCTGGACGTTTTCCATTTCAGAGCTGAGCTCTCCGAACTGGAGAGATGGTGACCATTGAATTGGGTGGCTCGAGAAGCCCGGAGCCCCACGGTTCCTGGGCCTCAGAAAGCGCTTCCAAGGAGAGGCGCTGCCTAGCAACAGCTTTCAGTGCTGGCACTTTCCTTGTCGGACCAATTGCTGGACGTTTTCCATTTCAGAGCTGAGCTCTCCAAGACGGAGAGATGGTGACCATTGCGTGAGGTGGCTAGAGAAGCACGGAGCCCCATGGTTGCTGGGTCTTGCAAAGCACTTCCAAGGAAAGGCGCTGCCTAGCAACAGCTTTCAGTGCTGGCACTTTCCATGTCGGATCAACTGCTGGACGTTTCCAATTTCAGAGCTGAGCTCTCTGAGTCAGAGAGATGGTGACCATTCCATTCGGTGGCTACAGAAGCCCGGAGCCCCACGGTTGCTGGGCCTCGGAAAGCGCTTCCAAGGAAAGGCGCTGGCTAGCAACATCTTTCAGTGCTGGCACTTTCCCTGTCGGACCAATTGCTGGACGTTTCCAATTTCAGAGCTGAGCTCTCCGAGACGGAGAGATGGTGACCATTGCGTGAGGTGGCTAGTGAAGCCTGGAGCCCCATGGTTGCTGGGTCTCGGAAAGCGCTTCCAAGGAAAGGTGCTGGCTAGCAACAGCTTTCAGTGCTGGCACTTTCCATGTGGGACCAATTGCTGGACGTTTCCAATTTCAGAGCTGAGCTCTCCAAGACGGAGAGATGGTGACCATTGCGTGAGGTGGCTAGAGAAGCCCAGAGCCCCATGGATGCTGGGTCTCGGAAAGCGCTTCCAAGGAAAGGTGCTGGCTAGCAACAGCTAGAGAAGCCTGGAGCCCCATGGTTGCTGGGCCTCGGAAAGCGCTTCCAAGGAGAGGCGCTGGCTAGCAACAGCTTTCAGTGCTGGCACTTTCCCTGTCGGACCAATTGCTGGACGTTTTCCATTTCAGAGCTGAGCTTTCCGAGTCAGAGAGATGGTGACCATTGCGTGAGGTGGCTAGAGAAGCCCGGAGCCCCACGGTTGCTGGGCCTCGGAAAGCGCTTCCAAGGAAAGGCGCTGGCTAGCAACAGCTTTCAGTGCTGGCACTTTCCCTGTCGGAACAATTGCTGGACTTTTTCCATTTCAGAGCTGAGCTCTCCGAGTCAGAGAGATGGTGACCATTGCGTGAGGTGGCTAGAGAAGCCCGGAGCCCCACGGTTGCTGGGCCTCGGAAAGCGCTTCCAAGGAAAGGCGCTGCCTAGCAACAGCTTTCAGTGCTGGCACTTTCCCTGTCGGACCAATTGCTGGACGTTTCCAATTTCAGAGCTGAGCTCTCCGAGTCAGAGAGATGGTGACCATTCTGGGAGGTGGCTAGAGAAGCCCGGAGCCCCACGGTTGCTGGGCCTCGGAAAGTGCTTCCAAGGAGAGGCGCTGCCTAGCAACAGCTTTCAGTGCTGGCACTTTCCATGTCGGACCAATTGCTGGACGTTTCCAATTTCAGAGCTGAGCTCTCCAAGACGGAGAGATGGTGACCATTGCGTGAGGTGGCTAGAGAAGCCCAGAGCCCCATGGTTGCTGGGCCTCGGAAAGTGCTTCCAAGGAGAGGCGCTGCCTAGCAACAGCTTTCAGTGCTGGCACTTTCCATGTCGGACCAATTGCTGGACGTTTCCAATTTCAGAGCTGAGCTCTCCAAGGCAGAGAGGTGGTGACCATTGCGTGAGGTGGCTAGAGAAGCCCAGAGCCCCATGGTTGCTGGGTCTCGGAAAGCGCTTCCAAGGAAAGGTGCTGGCTAGCAACAGCTTTCAGTGCTGGCACTTTCCCTGTCGGACCAATTGCTGGACGTTTTCCATTTCAGAGCTGAGCTCTCCGAACTGGAGAGATGGTGACCATTGCGTGAGGTGGCTAGAGAAGCCTGGAGCCTCACGGTTGCTGGGCCTGGGAAAGCGCTTCCAAGGAAAAGCGCTGGCTAGCAACAGCTTTCAGTGCTGGCACTTTCCCTGTCGGACCAATTGCTGGACGTTTTCCATTTCAGAGCTGAGCTCTCCGAGTCAGAGAGATGGTGACCATTGCGTGAGGTGGCTAGAGAAGCCCGGAGCCCCACGGTTGCTGGGCCTCGGAAAGTGCTTCCAAGGTAAGGCGCTGCCTAGCAACAGCTTTCAGTGCTGGCACTTTCCATGTCGGACCAATTGCTGGACGTTTCCAATTTCAGAGCTGAGCTCTATTTCAGTGGTGAAAGAGAGAGAGCATAGCATGAAGTGGCTAGGGAAGCGCAGAGCTCTATGGTTGGTGTGGATCTTCAAGGGCGGCCAAGGGATGGTGTGGTCCAGCAGCAGCATTGACTCCTTGGACTTTCCATGTATGAGGAATCGCTGGATGTTTTCCATTTCAGAGGTGAGCTCTACGGAACTGGGAGAAGGTGATCATTCCATTAGGTGGGTAGAGAAGGGCAGAGGCGCAGTGGTGTTGTGGCTGTGAAAGCTCTTCCAGGCAACGTAAGGGCTAGCAACAGCTTTCACTGCTGGCACCTTCCATGTGGCATCAGTCGCTGGACGTTTTCCCTTTCAGAGCTGACCTCTATTTCAACAGCGACAAAGATACAGCATAACGTTAGGAGGCTAGGCAAGTGCAGAGATCCATAGTTGGTGTGGCTCTGAGAAGAATGCCAAGTGATGGTGAGGTCAAGCAGCAGCATTGCATCCTGGCACTTTCCGTGTGTGAGGAATTGCTGGACGTTTTCCATTTCAGAGGTGAGCTCTACGAGACTGCGAGAACGTGATCATTCCATTAGGTGGGTAGAGAAGGGCAGAGGCGCAGTGGTGTGGTGGGTGTGAAAGCGCTTCCCACGCAAGCTGAGAGCTAGCAACAGCTTTCAGTGCTGGCACCTTCCATGTGGCAGCAGTCGCTGGACGTTTTCCCTTTCGGAGCTGAGCTCTATTTCAACAGCGACAAAGATACAGCATAACATTAGGTAGCTCAGCAAGCGCAGAGCTCCATGGTTGGTGTGGCTCTGAGAAGAACACCAACTGATGGTGAGGTCAAGCAGCAGCATTGCATCCTGGCACTTTCCATGTATGAGGAATCACTCCATGTTTTCCATTTCGGAGGTGAGCTCTATGAGACTGCGAGAACATGATCCTTGCATTAGGTGGGTAGAGAAGGGCAGAGGCGCAGTGGTGTTGTGGCTGTGAAAGCGCTTCCAGGCAAGGTGAGAGCTAGCAACAGCTTTCAGTGCTGGCACATTCCATGTGGCAGCAGTTGCTGGAGGTTTTCACTTTCAGAGCTGAGCTCTCCGAGTCAGAGAGATGGTGACCATTCTGGGAGGTGGCTAGAGAAGCCTGGAGCCCCACGGTTGCTGGGCCTCGGAAAGCACTTCCAAGGAAAGGCGCTGGCTAGCAACAGCTTTCAGTGCTGGCACTTTCCCTGTCGGACCAATTGCTGGACGTTTTCCATTTCAGAGCTGAGCTCTCCGAACTGGAGAGATGGTGACCATTCCATTCGGTGGCTACAGAAGCCCGGAGCCCCACGGTTGCTGGGCCTCGGAAAGCGCTTCCAAGGAGAGGTGCTGCCTAGCAACAGCTTTCAGTGCTGGCACTTTCCCTGTCGGACCAATTGCTGGATGTTTCCAATTTCAGAGCTGAGCTCTCCAAGACGGAGAGATGGTGACCATTCCATTGGGTGGCTAGAGAAGCACGGAGCCCCATGGTTGCTGGGCCTCGGAAAGCGCTTCCAAGGAAAGGCGCTGGCTAGCAACAGCTTTCAGTGCTGGCACTTTCCCTGTCGGACCAATTGCTGGACTTTTTCCATTTCAGAGCTGAGCTCTCCGAGACGGAGAGATGGTGACCATTGCGTGAGGTGGCTAGAGAAGCATGGAGCCCCACGGTTGCTGGGCCTCGGAAAGCGCTTCCAAGGAGAGGCGCTGCCTAGCAACAGCTTTCAGTGCTGGCACTTTCCCTGTCGGACCAATTGCTGGACGTTTTCCATTTCAGAGCTGAGCTCTCCGAACTGGAGAGATGGTGACCATTGCGTGAGGTGGCTAGAGAAGCCCGGAGCCCCACGGTTGCTGGGCCTCGGAAAGTGCTTCCAAGGAAAGGCGCTGGCTAGCAACAGCTTTCAGTGCTGGCACTTTCCATGTCGGACCAATTGCTGGACGTTTCCAATTTCAGAGCTGAGCTCTCCGAGTCAGAGAGATGGTGACCATTGCGTGAGGTGGCTAGAGAAGCCCGGAGCCCCACGGTTGCTGGGCCTCGGAAAGCGCTTCCAAGGAAAGGTGCTGGCTAGCAACAGCTTTCAGTGCTGACACTTTCCATGTTGGACCAATTGCTGGACGTTTTCCATTTCAGAGCTGAGCTCTCCGAGTCAGAGAGATGGTGACCATTCTGGGATCTGGCTAGAGAAGCCCGGAGCCTCACGGTTGCTGGGCCTGGCAAAGCACTTCCAAGGAAAGGCGCTGGCTAGCAACAGCTTTCAGTGCTGGCACTTTCCCTGTCGGACCAATTGCTGGACGTTTTCCATTTCAGAGCTGAGCTCTCCGAGACGGAGAGATGGTGACTATTCCATTCGGTGGCTACAGAAGCCTGGAGCCCCACGGTTGCTGGGCCTCGGAAAGCGCTTCCAAGGAAAGGCGCTGGCTAGCAACAGCTTTCAGTGCTGGCACTTTCCATGTCGGACCAATTGCTGGACGTTTCCAATTTCAGAGCTGAGCTCTCTGAGTCAGAGAGATGGTGACCATTGCGTGAGGTGGCTAGAGAAGCCCAGAGCCCCATGGATGCTGGGTCTCGGAAAGCGCTTCCAAGGAAAGGTGCTGGCTAGCAACAGCTAGAGAAGCCTGGAGCCCCACGGTTGCTGGGCCTCGGAAAGCGCTTCCAAGGAGAGGCGCTGGCTAGCAACAGCTTTCAGTGCTGGCACTTTCCCTGTCGGACCAATTGCTGGACGTTTTCCATTTCAGAGCTGAGCTTTCCGAGTCAGAGAGATGGTGACCATTGCGTGAGGTGGCTAGAGAAGCCCGGAGCCCCACGGTTGCTGGGCCTGGGAAAGCGCTTCCAAGGAAAGGTGCTGGCTAGCAACAGCTTTCAGTGCTGGCACTTTCCCTGTCGGACCAATTGCTGGACTTTTTCCATTTCAGAGCTGAGCTCTCCGAGTCGGAGAGATGGTGACCATTGCGTGACGTGGCTAGAGAAGCCCGGAGCCCCACGGTTGCTGGGCCTCGGAAAGTGCTTCCAAGGAAAGGCGCTGGCTAGCAACAGCTTTCAGTGCTGGCACTTTCCATGTCGGACCAATTGCTGGACGTTTCCAATTTCAGAGCTGAGCTCTATTTCAGTGGTGAAAGAGAGAGAGCATAGCATGAAGTGGCTAGGGAAGCGCAGAGCTCTATGGTTGGTGTGGATCTTCAAGGGCGGCCAAGGGATGGTGTGGTCCATCAGCAGCATTGACTCCTTGGACTTTCCATGTATGAGGAATCGCTGGATGTTTTCCATTTCAGAGGTGAGCTCTACGGAACTGGGAGAAGGTGATCATTCCATTAGGTGGGTAGAGAAGGGCAGAGGCGCAGTGGTGTGGTGGCTGTGAAAGCGCTTCCCAGGCAAGGTGAGAGCTAGCAACAGCTTTCAGTGCTGGCACCTTCCATGTGGCAGCAGTTGCTGGAGGTTTTCCCTTTCAGAGCTGACCTCTATTTCAACACCGACAAAGATACAGCATAACGTTAGGAGGCTAGGAAAGCGCAGAGATCCATAGTTGGTGTGGCTCTGAGAAGAACGCCAAGTGATGGTGAGGTCAAGCAGCAGCATTGCATCCTGGCACTTTCCGTGTATGAGGAATTGCTGGATGTTTTCCATTTCAGAGGTGAGCTCTACGAGACTGCGAGAACGTGATCATTCCATTAGGTGGGTAGAGAAGGGCAGAGGCGCAGTGGTGTTGTGGCTGTGAAAGCGCTTCCAGGCAAGGTGAGAGCTAGCAACAGCTTTCAGTGCTGGCACCTTCCATGTGGCAGCAGTCGCTGGACGATTCCACTTTCAGAGCTGAGCTAATGCAATGGCGAATGAGAGAAAGCATAATATGAAGTGGCAAGGCAAGCGCAGTGTCCCGCGGTTTGTGTGGCTCTGAGAAGAATGCCAAGTGATGGTGAGGTCAAGCAGCAGCATTGAGTCCTGGCACTTTCCGTGTATGAGGAATTGGTGGACATCTTCTATTTTGGAGGTGAGCTCTACGGGACTGGGAGAACGTAATCATTCCATTAGGTGGGTAGAGAAGGGCAGAGGCGCAGTATTGTTGTGGCTGTGAAAGTGCTTCCCAGGCAAGGTGAGGGCTAGCAACAGCTTTCAGTGCTGGCACCTTCCATATGGAAGCACTCGCTGGAGGTTTTCACTTTCACAGCTGAGCTCTGTTTCAACAGCGAAACAGACAGCGCATAACATGAAGTGGCTAGGCAAGCGCAGAGCCCCACTGTTGCTGTGGCTCTAAAAGGGCGGTCAACGGATGGTAACGTCCATCAGCAGCATTGACTCCTCGTACTTTCCGTGTATGAAGAATTGCTGGACCTTTTCCATTTCAGAGGTGAGCTCTACGACACTGCGAGAACGTGATCATTCCATTAGGTGGGTAGAGAAGGGCAGAGGCGCAGTGGTGTTGTGGCTGTGAAAGCGCTTCCAGGCAAGGTGAGAGCTAGCAACAGCTTTCAGTGCTGGCACCTTCCATGTGGCAGCAGTCGCTGGACGATTCCACTTTCGGAGCTGAGCTAATGCAATGGCGAATGAGAGAAAGCATAATATGAAGTGGCTAGGCAAGCGCAGTGTCCCGCGGTTTGTGTGGCTCTGAGAAGAACACCAAGTGATGGTGAGGTCAAGCAGCAGCATTGAGTCCTGGCACTTTCCGTGTATGAGGAATTGGTGGACATCTTCTATTTTGGAGGTGAGCTCTACGGGACTGGGAGAACGTAATCATTCCATTAGGTGGGTAGAGAAGGGCAGAGGCGCAGTGGTGTTGTGGCTGTGAAAGCGCTTCCCAGG
This sequence comes from Sarcoramphus papa, assembly GCA_037962945.1. Lineage (NCBI taxonomy): Eukaryota > Metazoa > Chordata > Aves > Accipitriformes > Cathartidae > Sarcoramphus > Sarcoramphus papa. The sequence goes on from CM075586.1 coordinate 99,613,445, forward strand.
CAAGGTGAGGGCTAGCAACAGCTTTCACTGCTGGCACCTTCCATGTGGCAGCAGTCGCTGGACGATTCCACTTTTGGAGCTGAGCTCTATTTCAACGGTGAAAGAGAGAGAGCATAACATGAGGTGCTTACGCAAGCACAGAGCCCCACGGTTGGTGTGGCTCTGAGAAGAATGCCAAGTGATGGTGAGGTCAAGCAGCAGCATTGTGTCCCGGCACTTTCCGTGTATGAGGAATTGCTGGACGTTTTCAATTCAGAGGTGAGCTCTACGGGACTGGGAGAACATGATCCTTCCATTAGGTGGGTAGAGAAGGGCAGAGGCGCAGTGTTGTGGTGGCTGTGAAAGCGCTTCCAGGCAAGGTGAGAGCTAGCAACAGCTTTCAGTGCTGGCACATTCCATGTGGCAGCAGTTGCTGGAGGTTTTCACTTTCAGAGCTGAGCTCTCCGAGTCAGAGAGATGGTGACCATTCTGTGAGGTGGCTAGAGAAGCCCGGAGCCCCATGGTTGCTGGGTCTTGCAAAGCACTTCCAAGGAAAGGTGCTGGCTAGCAACAGCTTTCAGTGCTGGCACTTTCCCTGTCGCACCAATTGCTGGACGTTTTCCATTTCAGAGCTGAGCTCTCCGAGTCAGAGAGATGGTGACCATTGCGTGAGGTGGCTAGAGAAGCCCGGAGCCCCACGGTTGCTGGGCCTCGGAAAGCGCATCCAAGGAGAGGCGCTGCCTAGCAACAGCTTTCAGTGCTGACACTTTCCATGTCGGACCAATTGCTGGACATTTCCAATTTCAGAGCTGAGCTCTCCGAGTCAGAGAGATGGTGACCATTGCGTGAGGTGGCTAGAGAAGCCCGGAGCCCCACGGTTGCTGGGCCTCCGAAAGCGCTTCCAAGGAGAGGCGCTGCCTAGCAACAGCTTTCAGTGCTGGCACTTTCCCTGTCGCACCAATTGCTGGACGTTTTCCATTTCAGAGCTGAGCTCTCCGAGTCAGAGAGATGGTGACCATTGCGTGAGGTGGCTAGAGAAGCCCGGAGCCCCACGGTTGATGGGCCTCGGAAAGTGCTTCCAAGGAAAGGTGCTGGCTAGCAACAGCTTTCAGTGCTGGCACTTTCCATGTTGGACCAATTGCTGGACGTTTTCCATTTCAGAGCTGAGCTCTCTGAACTGGAGAGATGGTGACCATTCTGGGATCTGACTAGAGAAGCCCGGAGCCTCACGGTTGCTGGGCCTGGCAAAGCACTTCCAAGGAAAGGCGCTGGCTAGCAACAGCTTTCAGTGCTGGCACTTTCCTTGTGGGAGGAATTGCTGGACGTTTCCAATTTCAGAGCTGAGCTCTCCGAGTCAGAGAGATGGTGACCATTCTGGGAGGTGGCTAGAGAAGCCCGGAGCCCCACGGTTGCTGGGCCTCGGAAAGTGCTTCCAAGGAGAGGCGCTGCCTAGCAACAGCTTTCAGTGCTGGCACTTTCCATGTCGGACCAATTGCTGGACGTTTCCAATTTCAGAGCTGAGCTCTCCAAGACGGAGTGATGGTGACCATTGCGTGAGGTGGCTAGAGAAGCCCAGAGCCCCATGGTTGCTGGGCCTCGGAAAGTGCTTCCAAGGAGAGGCGCTGCCTAGCAACAGCTTTCAGTGCTGGCACTTTCCATGTCGGACCAATTGCTGGACGTTTCCAATTTCAGAGCTGAGCTCTCCAAGGCGGAGAGATGGTGACCATTGCGTGAGGTGGCTAGAGAAGCCCAGAGCCCCATGGTTGCTGGGTCTCGGAAAGCGCTTCCAAGGAAAGGTGCTGGCTAGCAACAGCTTTCAGTGCTGGCACTTTCCCTGTCGGACCAATTGCTGGACGTTTTCCATTTCAGAGCTGAGCTCTCCGAACTGGAGAGATGGTGACCATTGCGTGAGGTGGCTAGAGAAGCCTGGAGCCTCACGGTTGCTGGGCCTGGGAAAGCGCTTCCAAGGAAAAGCGCTGGCTAGCAACAGCTTTCAGTGCTGGCACTTTCCCTGTCGGACCAATTGCTGGACGTTTTCCATTTCAGAGCTGAGCTTTCCGAGTCAGAGAGATGGTGACCATTGCGTGAGGTGGCTAGAGAAGCCCGGAGCCCCACGGTTGCTGGGCCTCCGAAAGCGCTTCCAAGGAAAGGTGCTGGCTAGCAACAGCTTTCAGTGCTGGCACTTTCCCTGTCGGACCAATTGCTGGACGTTTTCCATTTCAGAGCTGAGCTCTCCGAGTCAGAGAGATGGTGACCATTGCGTGAGGTGGCTAGAGAAGCCCGGAGCCCCACGGTTGCTGGGCCTCGGAAAGTGCTTCCAAGGTAAGGCGCTGCCTAGCAACAGCTTTCAGTGCTGGCACTTTCCATGTCGGACCAATTGCTGGACGTTTCCAATTTCAGAGCTGAGCTCTATTTCAGTGGTGAAAGAGAGAGAGCATAGCATGAAGTGGCTAGGGAAGCGCAGAGCTCTATGGTTGGTGTGGATCTTCAAGGGCGGCCAAGGGATGGTGTGGTCCATCAGCAGCATTGACTCCTTGGACTTTCCATGTATGAGGAATCGCTGGATGTTTTCCATTTCAGAGGTGAGCTCTACGGAACTGGGAGAAGGTGATCATTCCATTAGGTGGGTAGAGAAGGGCAGAGGCGCAGTGGTGTTGTGGCTGTGAAAGCTCTTCCAGGCAACGTAAGGGCTAGCAACAGCTTTCACTGCTGGCACCTTCCATGTGGCATCAGTCGCTGGACGTTTTCCCTTTCAGAGCTGACCTCTATTTCAACAGCGACAAAGATACAGCATAACGTTAGGAGGCTAGGCAAGTGCAGAGATCCATAGTTGGTGTGGCTCTGAGAAGAATGCCAAGTGATGGTGAGGTCAAGCAGCAGCATTGCATCCTGGCACTTTCCGTGTGTGAGGAATTGCTGGACGTTTTCCATTTCAGAGGTGAGCTCTACGACACTGCGAGAACGTGATCATTCCATTAGGTGGGTAGAGAAGGGCAGAGGCGCAGTGGTGTGGTGGGTGTGAAAGCGCTTCCCACGCAAGCTGAGAGCTAGCAACAGCTTTCAGTGCTGGCACCTTCCATGTGGCAGCAGTCGCTGGACGTTTTCCCTTTCGGAGCTGAGCTCTATTTCAACAGCGACAAAGATACAGCATAACATTAGGTAGCTAAGCAAGCGCAGAGCTCCATGGTTGGTGTGGCTCTGAGAAGAACACCAACTGATGGTGAGGTCAAGCAGCAGCATTGCATCCTGGCACTTTCCATGTATGAGGAATAACTCCATGTTTTCCATTTCGGAGGTGAGCTCTATGAGACTGCGAGAACATGATCCTTGCATTAGGTGGGTAGAGAAGGGCAGAGGCGCAGTGGTGTTGTGGCTGTGAAAGCGCTTCCAGGCAAGGTGAGAGCTAGCAACAGCTTTCAGTGCTGGCACATTCCATGTGGCAGCAGTTGCTGGAGGTTTTCACTTTCAGAGCTGAGCTCTCCGAGTCAGAGAGATGGTGACCATTCTGGGAGGTGGCTAAAGAAGCCTGGAGCCCCACGGTTGCTGGGCCTCGGAAAGCACTTCCAAGGAAAGGCGCTGGCTAGCAACAGCTTTCAGTGCTGGCACTTTCCCTGTCGCACCAATTGCTGGACGTTTTCCATTTCAGAGCTGAGCTCTCCGAACTGGAGAGATGGTGACCATTCCATTCGGTGGCTACAGAAGCCCGGAGCCCCACGGTTGCTGGGCCTCGGAAAGCGCTTCCAAGGAGAGGTGCTGCCTAGCAACAGCTTTCAGTGCTGGCACTTTCCATGTCGGACCAATTGCTGGACATTTCCAATTTCAGAGCTGAGCTCTCCAAGACGGAGAGATGGTGACCATTCCATTGGGTGGCTAGAGAAGCACGGAGCCCCATGGTTGCTGGGCCTCGGAAAGCGCTTCCAAGGAAAGGCGCTGGCTAGCAACAGCTTTCAGTGCTGGCACTTTCCCTGTCGGACCAATTGCTGGACTTTTTCCATTTCAGAGCTGAGCTCTCCGAGTCAGAGAGATGGTGACCATTGCGTGAGGTGGCTAGAGAAGCCCGGAGCCCCACGGTTGCTGGGCCTCGGAAAGTGCTTCCAAGGAAAGGCGCTGGCTAGCAACAGCTTTCAGTGCTGGCACTTTCCATGTCGGACCAATTGCTGGACGTTTCCAATTTCAGAGCTGAGCTCTCCGAGTCAGACAGATGGTGACCATTGCGTGAGGTGGCTAGAGAAGCCCGGAGCCCCACGGTTGCTGGGCCTCGGAAAGCGCTTCCAAGGAAAGGTGCTGGCTAGCAACAGCTTTCAGTGCTGACACTTTCCATGTTGGACCAATTGCTGGACGTTTTCCATTTCAGAGCTGAGCTCTCTGAACTGGAGAGATGGTGACCATTCTGGGATCTGGCTAGAGAAGCCCGGAGCCTCACGGTTGCTGGGCCTGGCAAAGCACTTCCAAGGAAAGGCGCTGGCTAGCAACAGCTTTCAGTGCTGGCACTTTCCCTGTCGGACCAATTGCTGGACTTTTTCCATTTCAGAGCTGAGCTCTCCGAGACGGAGAGATGGTGACCATTCCATTCGGTGGCTACAGAAGCCTGGAGCCCCACGGTTGCTGGGCCTCGGAAAGCGCTTCCAAGGAAAGGCGCTGGCTAGCAACAGCTTTCAGTGCTGGCACTTTCCCTGTCGGACCAATTGCTGGACGTTTCCAATTTCAGAGCTGAGCTCTCTGAGTCAGAGAGATGGTGACCATTGCGTGAGGTGGCTAGAGAAGCCCAGAGCCCCATGGATGCTGGGTCTCGGAAAGCGCTTCCAAGGAAAGGTGCTGGCTAGCAACAGCTAGAGAAGCCTGGAGCCCCACGGTTGCTGGGCCTCGGAAAGCGCTTCCAAGGAGAGGCGCTGGCTAGCAACAGCTTTCAGTGCTGGCACTTTCCCTGTCGGACCAATTGCTGGACGTTTTCCATTTCAGAGCTGAGCTTTCCGAGTCAGAGAGATGGTGACCATTGCGTGAGGTGGCTAGAGAAGCCCGGAGCCCCACGGTTGCTGGGCCTCGGAAAGCGCTTCCAAGGAAAGGTGCTGGCTAGCAACAGCTTTCAGTGCTGGCACTTTCCCTGTCGGACCAATTGCTGGACTTTTTCCATTTCAGAGCTGAGCTCTCCGAGTCAGAGAGATGGTGACCATTGCGTGAGGTGGCTAGAGAAGCCCGGAGCCCCACGGTTGCTGGGCCTCGGAAAGTGCTTCCAAGGAAAGGCGCTGGCTAGCAACAGCTTTCAGTGCTGGCACTTTCCCTGTCGGACCAATTGCTGGACGTTTCCAATTTCAGAGCTGAGCTCTATTTCAGTGGTGAAAGAGAGAGAGCATAGCATGAAGTGGCTAGGGAAGCGCAGAGCTCTATGGTTGGTGTGGATCTTCAAGGGCGGCCAAGGGATGGTGTGGTCCATCAGCAGCATTGACTCCTTGGACTTTCCATGTATGAGGAATCGCTGGATGTTTTCCATTTCAGAGGTGAGCTCTACGGAACTGGGAGAAGGTGATCATTCCATTAGGTGGGTAGAGAAGGGCAGAGGCGCAGTGGTGTGGTGGCTGTGAAAGCGCTTCCCAGGCAAGGTGAGAGCTAGCAACAGCTTTCACTGCTGGCACATTCCATGTGGCAGCAGTTGCTGGACGTTTTCCCTTTCAGAGCTGACCTCTATTTCAACACCGACAAAGATACAGCATAACGTTAGGAGGCTAGGAAAGCGCAGAGATCCATAGTTGGTGTGGCTCTGAGAAGAACGCCAAGTGATGGTGAGGTCAAGCAGCAGCATTGCATCCTGGCACTTTCCGTGTATGAGGAATTGCTGGATGTTTTCCATTTCAGAGGTGAGCTCTACGAGACTGCGAGAACGTGATCATTCCATTAGGTGGGTAGAGAAGGGCAGAGGCGCAGTGGTGTTGTGGCTGTGAAAGCGCTTCCAGGCAAGGTGAGAGCTAGCAACAGCTTTCAGTGCTGGCACCTTCCATGTGGCAGCAGTCGCTGGACGATTCCACTTTCAGAGCTGAGCTAATGCAATGGCGAATGAGAGAAAGCATAATATGAAGTGGCAAGGCAAGCGCAGTGTCCCGCGGTTTGTGTGGCTCTGAGAAGAATGCCAAGTGATGGTGAGGTCAAGCAGCAGCATTGAGTCCTGGCACTTTCCGTGTATGAGGAATTGGTGGACATCTTCTATTTTGGAGGTGAGCTCTACGGGACTGGGAGAACGTAATCATTCCATTAGGTGGGTAGAGAAGGGCAGAGGCGCAGTATTGTTGTGGCTGTGAAAGTGCTTCCCAGGCAAGGTGAGGGCTAGCAACAGCTTTCAGTGCTGGCACCTTCCATATGGAAGCACTCGCTGGAGGTTTTCACTTTCACAGCTGAGCTCTGTTTCAACAGCGAAACAGACAGCGCATAACATGAAGTGGCTAGGCAAGCGCAGAGCCCCACTGTTGCTGTGGCTCTAAAAGGGCGGTCAACGGATGGTAACGTCCATCAGCAGCATTGACTCCTCGTACTTTCCGTGTATGAAGAATTGCTGGACCTTTTCCATTTCAGAGGTGAGCTCTACGACACTGCGAGAACGTGATCATTCCATTAGGTGGGTAGAGAAGGGCAGAGGCGCAGTGGTGTTGTGGCTGTGAAAGCGCTTCCAGGCAAGGTGAGAGCTAGCAACAGCTTTCAGTGCTGGCACCTTCCATGTGGCAGCAGTCGCTGGACGATTCCACTTTCGGAGCTGAGCTAATGCAATGGCGAATGAGAGAAAGCATAATATGAAGTGGCTAGGCAAGCGCAGTGTCCCGCGGTTTGTGTGGCTCTGAGAAGAACACCAAGTGATGGTGAGGTCAAGCAGCAGCATTGAGTCCTGGCACTTTCCGTGTATGAGGAATTGGTGGACATCTTCTATTTTGGAGGTGAGCTCTACGGGACTGGGAGAACGTAATCATTCCATTAGGTGGGTAGAGAAGGGCAGAGGCGCAGTGGTGTTGTGGCTGTGAAAGCGCTTCCCAGGCAAGGTGAGGGCTAGCAACAGCTTTCACTGCTGGCACCTTCCATGTGGCAGCAGTCGCTGGACGATTCCACTTTTGGAGCTGAGCTCTATTTCAACGGTGAAAGAGAGAGAGCATAACATGAGGTGCTTACGCAAGCACAGAGCCCCACGGTTGGTGTGGCTCTGAGAAGAATGCCAAGTGATGGTGAGGTCAAGCAGCAGCATTGAGTCCTGGCACTTGCCGTGTATGAGGAATTGCTGGACGTTTTCAATTCAGAGGTGAGCTCTACGGGACTGGGAGAACATGATCCTTCCATTAGGTGGGTGGAGAAGGGCAGAGGGGCAGTGTTGTGGTGGCTGTGAAAGCGCTTCCAGGCAAGGTGAGGGCTAGCAACAGCTTTCAGTGCTGGCACATTCCATGTGGCAGCAGTCGCTGGAGGTTTTCACTTTCAGAGCTGAGCTCTCCGAGTCAGAGAGATGGTGACCATTCTGTGAAGTGGCTAGAGAAGCATGGAGCCCCACGGTTGCTGGGCCTCGGAAAGCACTTCCAAGGAAAGGCGCTGGCTAGCAACAGCTTTCAGTGCTGGCACTTTCCCTGTCGGACCAATTGCTGGACGTTTTCCATTTCAGAGCTGAGCTCTCCGAACTGGAGAGATGGTGACCATTGAATTGGGTGGCTAGAGAAGCATGGAGCCCCACGGTTGCTGGGCCTCGGAAAGCGCTTCCAAGGAGAGGCGCTGCCTAGCAACAGCTTTCAGTGCTGGCACTTTCCCTGTCGGACCAATTGCTGGATGTTTCCAATTTCAGAGCTGAGCTCTATTTCAGTGGTGAAAGAGAGAGAGCATAGCATGAAGTGGCTAGGGAAGCACAGAGCTCTATGGTTGGTGTGGATCTTCAAGGGCGGCCAAGGGATGGTGTGGTCCATCAGCAGCATTGACTCCTTGGACTTTCCATGTATGAGGAATCGCTGGATGTTTTCCATTTCAGAGGTGAGCTCTACGGAACTGGGAGAAGGTGATCATTCCATTAGGTGGGTAGAGAAGGGCAGAGGCGCAGTGGTGTTGTGGCTGTGAAAGCTCTTCCAGGCAACGTAAGGGCTAGCAACAGCTTTCACTGCTGGCACCTTCCATGTGGCATCAGTCGCTGGACGTTTTCCCTTTCAGAGCTGACCTCTATTTCAACAGCGACAAAGATACAGCATAACGTTAGGAGGCTAGGCAAGTGCAGAGATCCATAGTTGGTGTGGCTCTGAGAAGAATGCCAAGTGATGGTGAGGTCAAGCAGCAGCATTGCATCCTGGCACTTTCCGTGTGTGAGGAATTGCTGGACGTTTTCCATTTCAGAGGTGAGCCCTACGAGACTGCGAGAACGTGATCATTCCATTAGGTGGGTAGAGAAGGGCAGAGGCGCAGTGGTGTGGTGGGTGTGAAAGCGCTTCCCACGCAAGCTGAGAGCTAGCAACAGCTTTCAGTGCTGGCACCTTCCATGTGGCAGCAGTCGCTGGATGTTTTCCCTTTCGGAGCTGAGCTCTATTTCAACAGCGACAAAGATACAGCATAACATTAGGTAGCTAAGCAAGCGCAGAGCTCCATGGTTGGTGTGGCTCTGAGAAGAACACCAACTGATGGTGAGGTCAAGCAGCAGCATTGCATCCTGGCACTTTCCATGTATGAGGAATCACTCCATGTTTTCCATTTCGGAGGTGAGCTCTATGAGACTGCGAGAACATGATCCTTGCATTAGGTGGGTAGAGAAGGGCAGAGGCGCAGTGGTGTTGTGGCTGTGAAAGCGCTTCCAGGCAAGGTGAGAGCTAGCAACAGCTTTCAGTGCTGGCACATTCCATGTGGCAGCAGTTGCTGGAGGTTTTCACTTTCAGAGCTGAGCTCTCCGAGTCAGAGAGATGGTGACCATTCTGGGAGGTGGCTAGAGAAGCCTGGAGCCCCACGGTTGCTGGGCCTCGGAAAGCACTTCCAAGGAAAGGCGCTGGCTAGCAACAGCTTTCAGTGCTGGCACTTTCCCTGTCGGACCAATTGCTGGACGTTTTCCATTTCAGAGCTGAGCTCTCCGAACTGGAGAGATGGTGACCATTCCATTCGGTGGCTACAGAAGCCCGGAGCCCCAAGGTTGCTGGGCCTCGGAAAGCGCTTCCAAGGAGAGGTGCTGCCTAGCAACAGCTTTCAGTGCTGGCACTTTCCATGTCGGACCAATTGCTGGACATTTCCAATTTCAGAGCTGAGCTCTCCAAGACGGAGAGATGGTGACCATTCCATTGGGTGGCTAGAGAAGCACGGAGCCCCATGGTTGCCGGGTCTTGCAAAGCACTTCCAAGGAAAGGCGCTGGCTAGCAACAGCTTTCAGTGCTGGCACTTTCCCTGTCGGACCAATTGCTGGACGTTTTCCATTTCAGAGCTGAGCTCTCCGAGTCAGAGAGATGGTGACCATTGCGTGAGGTGGCTAGAGAAGCATGGAGCCCCACGGTTGCTGGGCCTCGGAAAGCACTTCCAAGGAGAGGCGCTGCCTAGCAACAGCTTTCAGTGCTGGCACTTTCCCTGTCGGACCAATTGCTGGACGTTTTCCATTTCAGAGCTGAGCTCTCCGAGTCAGAGAGATGGTGACCATTGCGTGAGGTGGCTAGAGAAGCCCGGAGCCTCACGGTTGCTGGGCCTGGCAAAGCACTTCCAAGGAAAGGCGCTGGCTAGCAACAGCTTTCAGTGCTGGCACTTTCCATGTCGGAGCAATTGCTGGACGTTTTCCATCTCAGAGCTGAGCTCTCCGAGTCAGAGAGATGGTGACCATTGCGTGAGGTGGCTAGAGAAGCCCGGAGCCCCACGGTTGCTGGGCCTCGGAAAGCGCTTCCAAGGAAAGGTGCTGGCTAGCAACAGCTTTCAGTGCTGACACTTTCCATGTTGGACCAATTGCTGGACGTTTTCCATTTCAGAGCTGAGCTCTCTGAACTGGAGAGATGGTGACCATTCTGGGATCTGGCTAGAGAAGCCTGGAGCCCCACGGTTGCTGGGCCTGGCAAAGCACTTCCAAGGAAAGGCGCTGGCTAGCAACAGCTTTCAGTGCTGGCACTTTCCCTGTCGGAACAATTGCTGGACTTTTTCCATTTCAGAGCTGAGCTTTCCGAGTCAGAGAGATGGTGACCATTGCGTGAGGTGGCTAGAGAAGCCCGGAGCCCCACGGTTGCTGGGCCTCGGAAAGTGCTTCCAAGGAAAGGCGCTGCCTAGCAACAGCTTTCAGTGCTGGCACTTTCCCTGTCGGACCAATTGCTGGACGTTTCCAATTTCAGAGCTGAGCTCTATTTCAGTGGTGAAAGAGAGAGAGCATAGCATGAAGTGGCTAGGGAAGCGCAGAGCTCTATGGTTGGTGTGGATCTTCAAGGGCGGCCAAGGGATGGTGTGGTCCATCAGCAGCATTGACTCCTTGGACTTTCCATGTATGAGGAATCGCTGGATGTTTTCCATTTCAGAGGTGAGCTCTACGGAACTGGGAGAAGGTGATCATTCCATTAGGTGGGTAGAGAAGGGCAGAGGCGCAGTGGTGTGGTGGCTGTGAAAGCGCTTCCCAGGCAAGGTGAGAGCTAGCAACAGCTTTCACTGCTGGCACATTCCATGTGGCAGCAGTTGCTGGACGTTTTCCCTTTCAGAGCTGACCTCTATTTCAACACCGACAAAGATACAGCATAACGTTAGGAGGCTAGGAAAGCGCAGAGATCCATAGTTGGTGTGGCTCTGAGAAGAACGCCAAGTGATGGTGAGGTCAAGCAGCAGCATTGCATCCTGGCACTTTCCGTGTATGAGGAATTGCTGGATGTTTTCCATTTCAGAGGTGAGCTCTACGAGACTGCGAGAACGTGATCATTCCATTAGGTGGGTAGAGAAGGGCAGAGGCGCAGTGGTGTTGTGGCTGTGAAAGCGCTTCCAGGCAAGGTGAGAGCTAGCAACAGCTTTCAGTGCTGGCACCTTCCATGTGGCAGCAGTCGCTGGACGATTCCACTTTCAGAGCTGAGCTAATGCAATGGCGAATGAGAGAAAGCATAATATGAAGTGGCAAGGCAAGCGCAGTGTCCCGCGGTTTGTGTGGCTCTGAGAAGAATGCCAAGTGATGGTGAGGTCAAGCAGCAGCATTGAGTCCTGGCACTTTCCGTGTATGAGGAATTGGTGGACATCTTCTATTTTGGAGGTGAGCTCTACGGGACTGGGAGAACGTAATCATTCCATTAGGTGGGTAGAGAAGGGCAGAGGCGCAGTATTGTTGTGGCTGTGAAAGTGCTTCCCAGGCAAGGTGAGGGCTAGCAACAGCTTTCAGTGCTGGCACCTTCCATATGGAAGCACTCGCTGGAGGTTTTCACTTTCACAGCTGAGCTCTGTTTCAACAGCGAAACAGACAGCGCATAACATGAAGTGGCTAGGCAAGCGCAGAGCCCCACTGTTGCTGTGGCTCTAAAAGGGCGGTCAACGGATGGTAACGTCCATCAGCAGCATTGACTCCTCGTACTTTCCGTGTATGAAGAATTGCTGGACCTTTTCCATTTCAGAGGTGAGCTCTACGACACTGCGAGAACGTGATCATTCCATTAGGTGGGTAGAGAAGGGCAGAGGCGCAGTGGTGTTGTGGCTGTGAAAGCGCTTCCAGGCAAGGTGAGAGCTAGCAACAGCTTTCAGTGCTGGCACCTTCCATGTGGCAGCAGTCGCTGGACGATTCCACTTTCGGAGCTGAGCTAATGCAATGGCGAATGAGAGAAAGCATAATATGAAGTGGCTAGGCAAGCGCAGTGTCCCGCGGTTTGTGTGGCTCTGAGAAGAACACCAAGTGATGGTGAGGTCAAGCAGCAGCATTGAGTCCTGGCACTTTCCGTGTATGAGGAATTGGTGGACATCTTCTATTTTGGAGGTGAGCTCTACGGGACTGGGAGAACGTAATCATTCCATTAGGTGGGTAGAGAAGGGCAGAGGCGCAGTGGTGTTGTGGCTGTGAAAGCGCTTCCCAGGCAAGGTGAGGGCTAGCAACAGCTTTCACTGCTGGCACCTTCCATGTGGCAGCAGTCGCTGGACGATTCCACTTTTGGAGCTGAGCTCTATTTCAACGGTGAAAGAGAGAGAGCATAACATGAGGTGCTTACGCAAGCACAGAGCCCCACGGTTGGTGTGGCTCTGAGAAGAATGCCAAGTGATGGTGAGGTCAAGCAGCAGCATTGAGTCCTGGCACTTGCCGTGTATGAGGAATTGCTGGACGTTTTCAATTCAGAGGTGAGCTCTACGGGACTGGGAGAACATGATCCTTCCATTAGGTGGGTGGAGAAGGGCAGAGGCGCAGTGTTGTGGTGGCTGTGAAAGCGCTTCCAGGCAAGGTGAGGGCTAGCAACAGCTTTCAGTGCTGGCACATTCCATGTGGCAGCAGTCGCTGGAGGTTTTCACTTTCAGAGCTGAGCTCTCCGAGTCAGAGAGATGGTGACCATTCTGTGAAGTGGCTAGAGAAGCATGGAGCCCCACGGTTGCTGGGCCTCGGAAAGCACTTCCAAGGAAAGGCGCTGGCTAGCAACAGCTTTCAGTGCTGGCACTTTCCCTGTCGGACCAATTGCTGGACATTTTCCATTTCAGAGCTGAGCTCTCCGAACTGGAGAGATGGTGACCATTGAATTGGGTGGCTAGAGAAGCATGGAGCCCCACGGTTGCTGGGCCTCGGAAAGCGCTTCCAAGGAGAGGCGCTGCCTAGCAACAGCTTTCAGTGCTGGCACTTTCCCTGTCGGACCAATTGCTGGATGTTTCCAATTTCAGAGCTGAGCTCTATTTCAGTGGTGAAAGAGAGAGAGCATAGCATGAAGTGGCTAGGGAAGCACAGAGCTCTATGGTTGGTGTGGATCTTCAAGGGCGGCCAAGGGATGGTGTGGTCCATCAGCAGCATTGACTCCTTGGACTTTCCATGTATGAGGAATCGCTGGATGTTTTCCATTTCAGAGGTGAGCTCTACGGAACTGGGAGAAGGTGATCATTCCATTAGGTGGGTAGAGAAGGGCAGAGGCGCAGTGGTGTTGTGGCTGTGAAAGCTCTTCCAGGCAACGTAAGGGCTAGCAACAGCTTTCACTGCTGGCACCTTCCATGTGGCATCAGTCGCTGGACGTTTTCCCTTTCAGAGCTGACCTCTATTTCAACAGCGACAAAGATACAGCATAACGTTAGGAGGCTAGGCAAGTGCAGAGATCCATAGTTGGTGTGGCTCTGAGAAGAATGCCAAGTGATGGTGAGGTCAAGCAGCAGCATTGCATCCTGGCACTTTCCGTGTGTGAGGAATTGCTGGACGTTTTCCATTTCAGAGGTGAGCCCTACGAGACTGCGAGAACGTGATCATTCCATTAGGTGGGTAGAGAAGGGCAGAGGCGCAGTGGTGTGGTGGGTGTGAAAGCGCTTCCCACGCAAGCTGAGAGCTAGCAACAGCTTTCAGTGCTGGCACCTTCCATGTGGCAGCAGTCGCTGGATGTTTTCCCTTTCGGAGCTGAGCTCTATTTCAACAGCGACAAAGATACAGCATAACATTAGGTAGCTAAGCAAGCGCAGAGCTCCATGGTTGGTGTGGCTCTGAGAAGAACACCAACTGATGGTGAGGTCAAGCAGCAGCATTGCATCCTGGCACTTTCCATGTATGAGGAATCACTCCATGTTTTCCATTTCGGAGGTGAGCTCTATGAGACTGCGAGAACATGATCCTTGCATTAGGTGGGTAGAGAAGGGCAGAGGCGCAGTGGTGTTGTGGCTGTGAAAGCGCTTCCAGGCAAGGTGAGAGCTAGCAACAGCTTTCAGTGCTGGCACATTCCATGTGGCAGCAGTTGCTGGAGGTTTTCACTTTCAGAGCTGAGCTCTCCGAGTCAGAGTGATGGTGACCATTCTGGGAGGTGGCTAGAGAAGCCTGGAGCCCCACGGTTGCTGGGCCTCGGAAAGCACTTCCAAGGAAAGGCGCTGGCTAGCAACAGCTTTCAGTGCTGGCACTTTCCCTGTCGGACCAATTGCTGGACGTTTTCCATTTCAGAGCTGAGCTCTCCGAACTGGAGAGATGGTGACCATTCCATTCGGTGGCTACAGAAGCCCGGAGCCCCAAGGTTGCTGGGCCTCGGAAAGCGCTTCCAAGGAGAGGTGCTGCCTAGCAACAGCTTTCAGTGCTGGCACTTTCCATGTCGGACCAATTGCTGGACATTTCCAATTTCAGAGCTGAGCTCTCCAAGACGGAGAGATGGTGACCATTCCATTGGGTGGCTAGAGAAGCACGGAGCCCCATGGTTGCCGGGTCTTGCAAAGCACTTCCAAGGAAAGGCGCTGGCTAGCAACAGCTTTCAGTGCTGGCACTTTCCCTGTCGGACCAATTGCTGGACGTTTTCCATTTCAGAGCTGAGCTCTCCGAGTCAGAGAGATGGTGACCATTGCGTGAGGTGGCTAGAGAAGCATGGAGCCCCACGGTTGCTGGGCCTCGGAAAGCACTTCCAAGGAGAGGCGCTGCCTAGCAACAGCTTTCAGTGCTGGCACTTTCCATGTCGGACCAATTGCTGGACGTTTTCCATTTCAGAGCTGAGCTCTCCGAGTCAGAGAGATGGTGACCATTGCGTGAGGTGGCTAGAGAAGCCCGGAGCCCCACGGTTGCTGGGCCTCGGAAAGTGCTTCCAAGGAAAGGCGCTGGCTAGCAACAGCTTTCAGTGCTGGCACTTTCCATGTCGGAGCAATTGCTGGACGTTTTCCATCTCAGAGCTGAGCTCTCCGAGTCAGAGAGATGGTGACCATTGCGTGAGGTGGCTAGAGAAGCCCGGAGCCCCACGGTTGCTGGGCCTCGGAAAGCGCTTCCAAGGAAAGGTGCTGGCTAGCAACAGCTTTCAGTGCTGACACTTTCCATGTTGGACCAATTGCTGGACGTTTTCCATTTCAGAGCTGAGCTCTCTGAACTGGAGAGATGGTGACCATTCTGGGATCTGGCTAGAGAAGCCCGGAGCCCCACGGTTGCTGGGCCTGGCAAAGCACTTCCAAGGAAAGGCGCTGGCTAGCAACAGCTTTCAGTGCTGGCACTTTCCCTGTCGGACCAATTGCTGGACGTTTTCCATTTCAGAGCTGAGCTCTCCGAACTGGAGAGATGGTGACCATTGAATTGGGTGGCTAGAGAAGCCCGGAGCCCCACGGTTGCTGGGCCTCGGAAAGCGCTTCCAAGGAGAGGCGCTGCCTAGCAACAGCTTTCAGTGCTGGCACTTTCCCTGTCGGACCAATTGCTGGATGTTTCCAATTTCAGAGCTGAGCTCTATTTCAGTGGTGAAAGAGAGAGAGCATAGCATGAAGTGGCTAGGGAAGCGCAGAGCTCTATGGTTGGTGTGGATCTTCAAGGGCGGCCAAGGGATGGTGTGGTCCATCAGCAGCATTGACTCCTTGGACTTTCCATGTATGAGGAATCGCTGGATGTTTTCCATTTCAGAGGTGAGCTCTACGGAACTGGGAGAAGGTGATCATTCCATTAGGTGGGTAGAGAAGGGCAGAGGCGCAGTGGTGTTGTGGCTGTGAAAGCTCTTCCAGGCAACGTAAGGGCTAGCAACAGCTTTCACTGCTGGCACCTTCCATGTGGCATCAGTCGCTGGACGTTTTCCCTTTCAGAGCTGACCTCTATTTCAACAGCGACAAAGATACAGCATAACGTTAGGAGGCTAGGCAAGTGCAGAGATCCATAGTTGGTGTGGCTCTGAGAAGAATGCCAAGTGATGGTGAGGTCAAGCAGCAGCATTGCATCCTGGCACTTTCCGTGTGTGAGGAATTGCTGGACGTTTTCCATTTCAGAGGTGAGCCCTACGAGACTGCGAGAACGTGATCATTCCATTAGGTGGGTAGAGAAGGGCAGAGGCGCAGTGGTGTGGTGGGTGTGAAAGCGCTTCCCACGCAAGCTGAGAGCTAGCAACAGCTTTCAGTGCTGGCACCTTCCATGTGGCAGCAGTCGCTGGATGTTTTCCCTTTCGGAGCTGAGCTCTATTTCAACAGCGACAAAGATACAGCATAACATTAGGTAGCTAAGCAAGCGCAGAGCTCCATGGTTGGTGTGGCTCTGAGAAGAACACCAACTGATGGTGAGGTCAAGCAGCAGCATTGCATCCTGGCACTTTCCATGTATGAGGAATCACTCCATGTTTTCCATTTCGGAGGTGAGCTCTATGAGACTGCGAGAACATGATCCTTGCATTAGGTGGGTAGAGAAGGGCAGAGGCGCAGTGGTGTTGTGGCTGTGAAAGCGCTTCCAGGCAAGGTGAGAGCTAGCAACAGCTTTCAGTGCTGGCACATTCCATGTGGCAGCAGTTGCTGGAGGTTTTCACTTTCAGAGCTGAGCTCTCCGAGTCAGAGAGATGGTGACCATTCTGGGAGGTGGCTAGAGAAGCCTGGAGCCCCACGGTTGCTGGGCCTCGGAAAGCACTTCCAAGGAAAGGCGCTGGCTAGCAACAGCTTTCAGTGCTGGCACTTTCCCTGTCGGACCAATTGCTGGACGTTTTCCATTTCAGAGCTGAGCTCTCCGAACTGGAGAGATGGTGACCATTCCATTCGGTGGCTACAGAAGCCCGGAGCCCCAAGGTTGCTGGGCCTCGGAAAGCGCTTCCAAGGAGAGGTGCTGCCTAGCAACAGCTTTCAGTGCTGGCACTTTCCATGTCGGACCAATTGCTGGACATTTCCAATTTCAGAGCTGAGCTCTCCAAGACGGAGAGATGGTGACCATTCCATTGGGTGGCTAGAGAAGCACGGAGCCCCATGGTTGCCGGGTCTTGCAAAGCACTTCCAAGGAAAGGCGCTGGCTAGCAACAGCTTTCAGTGCTGGCACTTTCCCTGTCGGACCAATTGCTGGACGTTTTCCATTTCAGAGCTGAGCTCTCCGAGTCAGAGAGATGGTGACCATTGCGTGAGGTGGCTAGAGAAGCATGGAGCCCCACGGTTGCTGGGCCTCGGAAAGCACTTCCAAGGAGAGGCGCTGCCTAGCAACAGCTTTCAGTGCTGGCACTTTCCCTGTCGGACCAATTGCTGGACGTTTTCCATTTCAGAGCTGAGCTCTCCGAGTCAGAGAGATGGTGACCATTGCGTGAGGTGGCTAGAGAAGCCCGGAGCCCCACGGTTGCTGGGCCTCGGAAAGTGCTTCCAAGGAAAGGCGCTGGCTAGCAACAGCTTTCAGTGCTGGCACTTTCCATGTCGGAGCAATTGCTGGACGTTTTCCATCTCAGAGCTGAGCTCTCCGAGTCAGAGAGATGGTGACCATTGCGTGAGGTGGCTAGAGAAGCCCGGAGCCCCACGGTTGCTGGGCCTCGGAAAGCGCTTCCAAGAAAAGGTGCTGGCTAGCAACAGCTTTCAGTGCTGACACTTTCCATGTTGGACCAATTGCTGGACGTTTTCCATTTCAGAGCTGAGCTCTCTGAACTGGAGAGATGGTGACCATTCTGGGATCTGGCTAGAGAAGCCCGGAGCCCCACGGTTGCTGGGCCTGGCAAAGCACTTCCAAGGAAAGGCGCTGCCTAGCAACAGCTTTCAGTGCTGGCACTTTCCATGTCGGACCAATTGCTGGACGTTTTCCATTTCAGAGCTGAGCTCTCCGAGACGGAGAGATGGTGACCATTCCATTCGGTGGCTACAGAAGCCCGGAGCCCCACGGTTGCTGGGCCTCGGAAAGCGCTTCCAAGGAAAGGCGCTGGCTAGCAACAGCTTTCAGTGCTGGCACTTTCCATGTCGGACCAATTGCTGGACGTTTCCAATTTCAGAGCTGAGCTCTCCAAGACGGAGAGATGGTGACCATTGCGTGAGGTGGCTAGAGAAGCCCAGAGCCCCATGGATGCTGGGTCTCGGAAAGCGCTTCCAAGGAAAGGTGCTGGCTAGCAACAGCTAGAGAAGCCTGGAGCCCCACGGTTGCTGGGCCTCGGAAAGCGCTTCCAAGGAGAGGCGCTGGCTAGCAACAGCTTTCAGTGCTGGCACTTTCCCTGTCGGACCAATTGCTGGACGTTTTCCATTTCAGAGCTGAGCTCTCCGAGTCAGAGAGATGGTGACCATTGCGTGAGGTGGCTAGAGAAGCCCGGAGCCCCACGGTTGCTGGGCCTCGGAAAGTGCTTCCAAGGAAAGGCGCTGCCTAGCAACAGCTTTCAGTGCTGGCACTTTCCATGTCGGACCAATTGCTGGACGTTTCCAATTTCAGAGCTGAGCTCTATTTCAGTGGTGAAAGAGAGAGAGCATAGCATGAAGTGGCTAGGGAAGCACAGAGCTCTATGGTTGGTGTGGATCTTCAAGGGCGGCCAAGGGATGGTGTGGTCCAGCAGCAGCATTGACTCCTTGGACTTTCCATGTATGAGGAATCGCTGGATGTTTTCCATTTCAGAGGTGAGCTCTACGGAACTGGGAGAAGGTGATCATTCCATTAGGTGGGTAGAGAAGGGCAGAGGCGCAGTGGTGTGGTGGCTGTGAAAGCGCTTCCCAGGCAAGGTGAGAGCTAGCAACAGCTTTCACTGCTGGCACATTCCATGTGGCATCAGTCGCTGGACGTTTTCACTTTCAGAGCTGAGCTCTTTCAACACCGACAAAGATACAGCATAACGTTAGGAGGCTAGGCAAGCGCAGAGATCCATAGTTGGTGTGGCTCTGAGAAGAACGCCAAGTGATGGTGAGGTCAAGCAGCAGCATTGCATCCTGGCACTTTCCGTGTATGAGGAATTGCTGGATGTTTTCCATTTCAGAGGTGAGCTCTACGACACTGCGAGAACGTGATCATTCCATTAGGTGGGTAGAGAAGGGCAGAGGCGCAGTGGTGTTGTGGCTGTGAAAGCGCTTCCAGGCAAGGTGAGAGCTAGCAACAGCTTTCAGTGCTGGCACCTTCCATGTGGCAGCAGTCGCTGGACGATTCCACTTTCAGAGCTGAGCTAATGCAATGGCGAATGAGAGAAAGCATAATATGAAGTGGCAAGGCAAGCGCAGTGTCCCGCGGTTTGTGTGGCTCTGAGAAGAATGCCAAGTGATGGTGAGGTCAAGCAGCAGCATTGAGTCCTGGCACTTTCCGTGTATGAGGAATTGGTGGACATCTTCTATTTTGGAGGTGAGCTCTACGGGACTGGGAGAACGTAATCATTCCATTAGGTGGGTAGAGAAGGGCAGAGGCGCAGTATTGTTGTGGCTGTGAAAGTGCTTCCCAGGCAAGGTGAGGGCTAGCAACAGCTTTCAGTGCTGGCACCTTCCATATGGAAGCACTCGCTGGAGGTTTTCACTTTCACAGCTGAGCTCTGTTTCAACAGCGAAACAGACAGCGCATAACATGAAGTGGCTAGGCAAGCGCAGAGCCCCACTGTTGCTGTGGCTCTAAAAGGGCGGTCAACGGATGGTAACGTCCATCAGCAGCATTGACTCCTCGTACTTTCCGTGTATGAAGAATTGCTGGACCTTTTCCATTTCAGAGGTGAGCTCTACGAGACTGCGAGAACGTGATCATTCCATTAGGTGGGTAGAGAAGGGCAGAGGCGCAGTGGTGTTGTGGCTGTGAAAGCGCTTCCAGGCAAGGTGAGAGCTAGCAACAGCTTTCAGTGCTGGCACCTTCCATGTGGCAGCAGTCGCTGGACGATTCCACTTTCGGAGCTGAGCTAATGCAATGGCGAATGAGAGAAAGCATAATATGAAGTGGCTAGGCAAGCGCAGTGTCCCGCGGTTTGTGTGGCTCTGAGAAGAACACCAAGTGATGGTGAGGTCAAGCAGCAGCATTGAGTCCTGGCACTCTCCGTGTATGAGGAATTGGTGGACATCTTCTATTTTGGAGGTGAGCTCTACGGGACTGGGAGAACGTAATCATTCCATTAGGTGGGTAGAGAAGGGCAGAGGCGCAGTATTGTTGTGGCTGTGAAAGTGCTTCCCAGGCAAGGTGAGGGCTAGCAACAGCTTTCACTGCTGGCAACTTCCATATGGAAGCACTCGCTGGAGGTTTTCACTTTCACAGCTGAGCTCTGTTTCAACAGCGAAACAGACAGCGCATAACATGAAGTGGCTAGGCAAGCGCAGAGCCCCACTGTTGCTGTGGCTCTAAAAGGGCGGTCAACGGATGGTAACGTCCATCAGCAGCATTGACTCCTCGTACTTTCCGTGTATGAAGAATTGCTGGACCTTTTCCGTTTCAGAGGTGAGCTCTACGACACTGCGAGAACGTGATCATTCCATTAGGTGGGTAGAGAAGGGCAGAGGCGCAGTGGTGTTGTGGCTGTGAAAGTGCTTCCCAGGCAAGGTGAGGGCTAGCAACAGCTTACACTGCTGGCACCTTCCATATGGAAGCACTCGCTGGAGGTTTTCACTTTCACAGCTGAGCTCTGTTTCAACAGCGAAACAGATAGCGCATAACATGAAGTGGCTAGGCAAGCGCAGAGCCCCACTGTTGCTGTGGCTCTAAAAGGGCGGTCAACGGATGGTAACGTCCATCAGCAGCATTGACTCCTCGTACTTTCCGTGTATGAAGAATTGCTGGACCTTTTCCATTTCAGAGGTGAGCTCTACGAGACTGGGAGAACGTGATCATTCCATTAGGTGGGTAGAGAAGGGCAGAGGCGCAGTGGTGTTGTGGCTGTGAAAGCGCTTCCCAGGCAAGGTGAGAGCTAGCAACAGCTTTCACTGCTGGCACCTTCCATGTGGCAGCAGTCGCTGGACGATTCCACTTTTGGAGCTGAGCTCTATTTCAACGGTGAAAGAGAGAGAGCATAACATGAGGTGCTTACGCAAGCACAGAGCCCCACGGTTGGTGTGCCTCTGAGAAGAATGCCAAGTGATGGTGAGGTCAAGCAGCAGCATTGAGTCCTGGCACTTTCCATGTATGAGGAATTGCTGGACGTTTTCAATTCAGAGGTGAGCTCTACGGGACTGGGAAAACATGATCCTTCCATTAGGTGGGTGGAGAAGGGCAGAGGGGCAGTGTTGTGGTGGCTGTGAAAGCGCTTCCAGGCAAGGTGAGGGCTAGCAACAGCTTTCAGTGCTGGCACATTCCATGTGGCAGCAGTCGCTGGAGGTTTTCACTTTCAGAGCTGAGCTCTCCGAGTCAGAGAGATGGTGACCATTCTGTGAAGTGGCTAGAGAAGCATGGAGCCCCACGGTTGCTGGGCCTCGGAAAGCACTTCCAAGGAAAGGCGCTGCCTAGCAACAGCTTTCAGTGCTGGCACTTTCCATGTCGGACCAATTGCTGGACGTTTCCAATTTCAGAGCTGAGCTCTATTTCAGTGGTGAAAGAGAGAGAGCATAGCATGAAGTGGCTAGGGAAGCACAGAGCTCTATGGTTGGTGTGGATCTTCAAGGGCGGCCAAGGGATGGTGTGGTCCATCAGCAGCATTGACTCCTTGGACTTTCCATGTATGAGGAATCGCTGGATGTTTTCCATTTCAGAGGTGAGCTCTACGGAACTGGGAGAAGGTGATCATTCCATTAGGTGGGTAGAGAAGGGCAGAGGCGCAGTGGTGTGGTGGCTGTGAAAGCTCTTCCAGGCAACGTAAGGGCTAGCAACAGCTTTCACTGCTGGCACCTTCCATGTGGCAGCAGTCGCTGGACGTTTTCCCTTTCAGAGCTGAGCTCTCTTTCAACAGCGACAAAGATACAGCATAACGTTAGGAGGCTAGGCAAGTGCAGAGATCCATAGTTGGTGTGGCTCTGAGAAGAATGCCAAGTGATGGTGAGGTCAAGCAGCAGCATTGCATCCTGGCACTTTCCGTGTGTGAGGAATTGCTGGATGTTTTCCATTTCAGAGGTGAGCTCTACGAGACTGCAAGAACGTGATCATTCCAGTAGGTGGGTAGAGAAGGGCAGAGGCGCAGTGGTGTGGTGGGTGTGAAAGCGCTTCCCACGCAAGCTGAGAGCTAGCAACAGCTTTCAGTGCTGGCACCTTCCATGTGGCAGCAGTCGCTGGACGTTTTCCCTTTCGGAGCTGAGCTCTATTTCAACAGCGACAAAGATACAGCATAACATTAGGTAGCTAAGCAAGCGCAGAGCTCCATGGTTGGTGTGGCTCTGAGAAGAACACCAAGTGATGGTGAGGTCAAGCAGCAGCATTGCATCCTGGCACTTTCCATGTATGAGGAATCACTCCATGTTTTCCATTTCGGAGGTGAGCTCTATGAGACTGCGAGAACGTGATCCTTGCATTAGGTGGGTAGAGAAGGGCAGAGGCGCAGTGGTGTTGTGGCTGTGAAAGCGCTTCCAGGCAAGGTGAGAGCTAGCAACAGCTTTCAGTGCTGGCACATTCCATGTGGCAGCAGTTGCTGGAGGTTTTCACTTTCAGAGCTGAGCTCTCCGAGTCAGAGAGATGGTGACCATTCTGGGAGGTGGCTAGAGAAGCCTGGAGCCCCACAGTTGCTGGGCCTCGGAAAGCACTTCCAAGGAAAGGCGCTGGCTAGCAACAGCTTTCAGTGCTGGCACTTTCCCTGTCGGACCAATTGCTGGACGTTTTCCATTTCAGAGCTGAGCTCTCCGAACTGGAGAGATGGTGACCATTCCATTCGGTGGCTACAGAAGCCCGGAGCCCCACGGTTGCTGGGCCTCGGAAAGCGCTTCCAAGGAGAGGTGCTGCCTAGCAACAGCTTTCAGTGCTGGCACTTTCCATGTCGGACCAATTGCTGGACATTTCCAATTTCAGAGCTGAGCTCTCCAAGACGGAGAGATGGTGACCATTGCGTGAGGTGGCTAGAGAAGCCCGGAGCCCCATGGTTGCTGGGTCTTGCAAAGCACTTCCAAGGAAAGGCGCTGGCTAGCAACAGCTTTCAGTGCTGGCACTTTCCCTGTCGGACCAATTGCTGGACGTTTTCCATTTCAGAGCTGAGCTCTCCGAGTCAGAGAGATGGTGACCATTGCGTGAGGTGGCTAGAGAAGCCTGGAGCCCCACGGTTGCTGGGCCTCGGAAAGCGCTTCCAAGGAGAGGCGCTGCCTAGCAACAGCTTTCAGTGCGGGCACTTTCCCTGTCGGACCAATTGCTGGACGTTTTCCATTTCAGAGCTGAGCTCTCCGAGTCAGAGAGATGGTGACCATTCCATTCGGTGGCTACAGAAGCCCGGAGCCCCAAGGTTGCTGGGCCTCGGAAAGCGCTTCCAAGGAAAGGCGCTGGCTAGCAACAGCTTTCAGTGCTGGCACTTTCCCTGTCGGACCAACTGCTGGACGTTTCCAATTTCAGAGCTGAGCTCTCCGAGACGGAGAGATGGTGACCATTGCGTGAGGTGGCTAGAGAAGCCCGGAGCCCCATGGTTGCTGGGTCTCGGAAAGCGCTTCCAAGGAGAGGCGCTGGCTAGCAACAGCTTTCAGTGCTGGCACTTTCCCTGTCGGACCAATTGCTGGACATTTTCCATTTCAGAGCTGAGCTCTCCGAGTCAGAGAGATGGTGACCATTGCGTGAGGTGGCTAGAGAAGCCTGGAGCCCCACGGTTGCTGGGCCTCGGAAAGCGCTTCCAAGGAGAGGCGCTGCCTAGCAACAGCTTTCAGTGCTGGCACTTTCCATGTCGGACCAATTGCTGGACTTTTTCCATTTCAGAGCTGAGCTCTCCGAGTCAGAGAGATGGTGACCATTGCGTGAGGTGGCTAGAGAAGCCCGGAGCCCCACGGTTGCTGGGCCTCGGAAAGTGCTTCCAAGGAAAGGCGCTGCCTAGCAACAGCTTTCAGTGCTGGCACTTTCCATGTCGGACCAATTGCTGGACGTTTCCAATTTCAGAGCTGAGCTCTATTTCAGTGGTGAAAGAGAGAGAGCATAGCATGAAGTGGCTAGGGAAGCGCAGAGCTCTATGGTTGGTGTGGATCTTCAAGGGCGGCCAAGGGATGGTGTGGTCCATCAGCAGCATTGACTCCTTGGACTTTCCATGTATGAGGAATCGCTGGATGTTTTCCATTTCAGAGGTGAGCTCTACGGAACTGGGAGAAGGTGATCATTCCATTAGGTGGGTAGAGAAGGGCAGAGGCGCAGTGGTGTGGTGGCTGTGAAAGCTCTTCCAGGCAACGTAAGGGCTAGCAAGAGCTTTCAGTGCTGGCACCTTCCATGTGGCAGCAGTCGCTGGACGTTTTCCCTTTCAGAGCTGACCTCTATTTCAACAGCGACAAAGATACAGCATAACGTTAGGAGGCTAGGCAAGTGCAGAGATCCATAGTTGGTGTGGCTCTGAGAAGAAAGCGAAGTGATGGTGAGGTCAAGCAGCAGCATTGCATCCTGGCACTTTCCGTGTATGAGGAATCACTCCATGTTTTCCATTTCGGAGGTGAGCTCTACGAGACTGCGAGAACGTGATCCTTGCATTAGGTGGGTAGAGAAGGGCAGAGGCGCAGTGGTGTGGTGGGTGTGAAAGCGCTTCCCACGCAAGCTGAGAGCTAGCAACAGCTTTCAGTGCTGGCACCTTCCATGTGGCAGCAGTCGCTGGACGTTTTCCCTTTCGGAGCTGAGCTCTATTTCAACAGCGACAAAGATACAGCATAACATTAGGTAGCTAAGCAAGCGCAGAGCTCCATGGTTGGTGTGGCTCTGAGAAGAACACCAAGTGATGGTGAGGTCAAGCAGCAGCATTGCATCCTGGCACTTTCCATGTATGAGGAATCACTCCATGTTTTCCATTTCGGAGGTGAGCTCTATGAGACTGCGAGAACGTGATCCTTGCATTAGGTGGGTAGAGAAGGGCAGAGGCGCAGTGGTGTTGTGGCTGTGAAAGCGCTTCCAGGCAAGGTGAGAGCTAGCAACAGCTTTCACTGCTGGCACATTCCATGTGGCAGCAGTTGCTGGAGGTTTTCACTTTCAGAGCTGAGCTCTCCGAGTCAGAGAGATGGTGACCATTCTGGGAGGTGGCTAGAGAAGCCTGGAGCCCCACGGTTGCTGGGCCTCGGAAAGCACTTCCAAGGAAAGGCGCTGGCTAGCAACAGCTTTCAGTGCTGGCACTTTCCCTGTCGGACCAATTGCTGGACGTTTTCCATTTCAGAGCTGAGCTCTCCGAACTGGAGAGATGGTGACCATTCCATTCGGTGGCTACAGAAGCCCGAGCCCCACGGTTGCTGGGCCTCGGAAAGCGCTTCCAAGGAGAGGTGCTGCCTAGCAACAGCTTTCAGTGCTGGCACTTTCCATGTCGGACCAATTGCTGGACATTTCCAATTTCAGAGCTGAGCTCTCCGAGTCAGAGAGATGGTGACCATTGCGTGAGGTGGCTAGAGAAGCACGGAGCCCCATGGTTGCTGGGTCTTGCAAAGCACTTCCAAGGAAAAGCGCTGGCTAGCAACAGCTTTCAGTGCTGGCACTTTCCATGTCGGACCAATTGCTGGACGTTTTCCATTTCAGAGCTGAGCTCTCCGAGTCAGAGAGATGGTGACCATTGCGTGAGGTGGCTAGAGAAGCATGGAGCTCCACGGTTGCTGGGTCTCGGAAAGCGCTTCCAAGGAGAGGCGCTGCCTAGCAACAGCTTTCAGTGCTGGCACTTTCCCTGTCGGACCAATTGCTGGACGTTTTCCATTTCAGAGCTGAGCTCTCCGAACTGGAGAGATGGTGACCATTCCATTCGGTGGCTACAGAAGCCCGGAGCCCCACGGTTGCTGGGCCTCCGAAAGCGCTTCCAAGGAAAGGTGCTGGCTAGCAACAGCTTTCAGTGCTGGCACTTTCCATGTCGGACCAATTGCTGGACGTTTTCCATTTCAGAGCTGAGCTCTCCGAGTCAGAGAGATGGTGACCATTGCGTGAGGTGGCTAGAGAAGCCCGGAGCCCCACGGTTGCTGGGCCTCGGAAAGTGCTTCCAAGGAAAGGCGCTGCCTAGCAACAGCTTTCAGTGCTGGCACTTTCCCTGTCGGACCAATTGCTGGACGTTTCCAATTTCAGAGCTGAGCTCTATTTCAGTGGTGAAAGAGAGAGAGCATAGCATGAAGTGGCTAGGGAAGCACAGAGCTCTATGGTTGGTGTGGATCTTCAAGGGCGGCCAAGGGATGGTGTGGTCCAGCAGCAGCATTGACTCCTTGGACTTTCCATGTATGAGGAATCGCTGGATGTTTTCCATTTCAGAGGTGAGCTCTACGGAACTGGGAGAAAGTGATCATTCCATTAGGTGGGTAGAGAAGGGCAGAGGCGCAGTGGTGTGGTGGCTGTGAAAGCGCTTCCCAGGCAAGGTGAGAGCTAGCAACAGCTTTCAGTGCTGGCACATTCCATGTGGCAGCCGTTGCTGGACGTTTTCCCTTTCAGAGCTGAGCTCTCTTTCAACAGCGACAAAGATACAGCGTAACGTTAGGAGGCTAGGCAAGCGCAGAGATCCATAGTTGGTGTGGCTCTGAGAAGAAAGCCAAGTGATGGTGAGGTCAAGCAGCAGCATTGCATCCTGGCACTTTCCGTGTATGAGGAATCGCTGGATGTTTTCCATTTCAGAGGTGAGCTCTACGAGACTGCGAGAACGTGATCATTCCATTAGGTGGGTAGAGAAGGGCAGAGGCGCAGTGGTGTTGTGGCTGTGAAAGCGCTTCCCACGCAAGCTGAGAGCTAGCAACAGCTTTCAGTGCTGGCACCTTCCATGTCGCAGCAGTCGCTGGACGTTTTCCCTTTCAGAGCTGACCTCTATTTCAACAGCGACAAAGATACAGCATAACATTAGGTAGCTAAGAAAGCGCAGAGCTCCATGGTTGGTGTGGCTCTGAGAAGAACACCAAGTGATGGTGAGGTCAAGCAGCAGCATTGCATCCTGGCACTCTCCATGTATGAGGAATCACTCCATGTTTTCCATTTCGGAGGTGAGCTCTATGAGACTGCGAGAACGTGATCCTTGCATTAGGTGGGTAGAGAAGGGCAGAGGCGCAGTGGTGTGGTGGCTGTGAAAGCGCTTCCAGGCAAGGTGAGAGCTAGCAACAGCTTTCAGTGCTGGCAGTTTCCCTGTCGGACCAATTGCTGGACGTTTTCCATTTCAGAGCTGAGCTCTCCGAGTCAGAGAGATGGTGACCATTCTGGGAGGTGGCTAGAGAAGCCCGGAGCCCCACGGTTGCTGGGCCTCGGAAAGCGCTTCCAAGGAGAGGCGCTGCCTAGCAACAGCTTTCAGTGCTGGCACTTTCCCTGTCGGAACAATTGCTGGACGTTTTC
This sequence comes from Sarcoramphus papa, assembly GCA_037962945.1. Taxonomy (NCBI): domain Eukaryota; kingdom Metazoa; phylum Chordata; class Aves; order Accipitriformes; family Cathartidae; genus Sarcoramphus; species Sarcoramphus papa. Next base: position 99,640,473 of record CM075586.1, read on the forward strand.
CATTTCAGAGCTGAGCTCTCCGAGTCAGAGAGATGGTGACCATTCCATTCGGTGGCTAGAGAAGCCCGGAGCCCCAAGGTTGCTGGGCCTCGGAAAGCGATTCCAAGGAAAGGCGCTGGCTAGCAACAGCTTTCAGTGCTGGCACTTTCCCTGTCGGACCAACTGCTGGACGTTTCCAATTTCAGAGCTGAGCTCTCCGAGTCAGAGAGATGGTGACCATTGCGTGAGGTGGCTAGAGAAGCCCGGAGCCCCATGGTTGCTGGGTCTCGGAAAGCGCTTCCAAGGAAAGGTGCTGGCTAGCAACAGCTTTCAGTGCTGGCACTTTCCCTGTCGGACCAATTGCTGGACTTTTTCCATTTCAGAGCTGAGCTCTCCGAGTCAGAGAGATGGTGACCATTGCGTGAGGTGGCTAGAGAAGCCTGGAGCCCCACGGTTGCTGGGCCTCGGAAAGCGCTTCCAAGGAAAGGTGCTGGCTAGCAACAGCTTTCAGTGCTGGCACTTTCCATGTCGGACCAATTGCTGCACTTTTTCCATTTCAGAGCTGAGCTCTCCGAGATGGAGTGATGGTGACCATTGCGTGAGGTGGCTAGAGAAGCCCGGAGCCCCACGGTTGCTGGGCCTCGGAAAGTGCTTCCAAGGAAAGGCGCTGGCTAGCAACAGCTTTCAGTGCTGGCACTTTCCATGTCGGACCAATTGCTGGACGTTTCCAATTTCAGAGCTGAGCTCTATTTCAGTGGTGAAAGAGAGAGAGCATAGCATGAAGTGGCTAGGGAAGCACAGAGCTCTATGGTTGGTGTGGATCTTCAAGGGCGGCCAAGGGATGGTGTGGTCCATCAGCAGCATTGACTCCTTGGACTTTCCATGTATGAGGAATCGCTGGATGTTTTCCATTTCAGAGGTGAGCTCTACGGAACTGGGAGAAGGTGATCATTCCATTAGGTGGGTAGAGAAGGGCAGAGGCGCAGTGGTGTTGTGGCTGTGAAAGCTCTTCCAGGCAACGTAAGGGCTATCAACAGCTTTCACTGCTGGCACCTTCCATGTGGCAGCAGTCGCTGGACGTTTTCCCTTTCAGAGCTGACCTCTATTTCAACAGCGACAAAGATACAGCATAACGTTAGGAGGCTAGGCAAGTGCAGAGCTCCATGGTTGGTGTGGCTCTGAGAAGAACACCAAGTGATGGTGAGGTCAAGCAGCAGCATTGCATCCTGGCACTTTCCATGTATGAGGAATCACTCCATGTTTTCCATTTCGGAGGTGAGCTCTATGAGACTGCGAGAACGTGATCCTTGCATTAGGTGGGTAGAGAAGGGCAGAGGCGCAGTGGTGTTGTGGCTGTGAAAGCGCTTCCAGGCAAGGTGAGAGCTAGCAACAGCTTTCAGTGCTGGCACATTCCATGTGGCAGCAGTTGCTGGAGGTTTTCACTTTCAGAGCTGAGCTCTCCGAGTCAGAGAGATGGTGACCATTCTGGGAGGTGGCTAGAGAAGCCTGGAGCCCCACGGTTGCTGGGCCTCGGAAAGCACTTCCAAGGAAAGGCGCTGCCTAGCAACAGCTTTCAGTGCTGGCACTTTCCCTGTCGGACCAATTGCTGGACGTTTTCCATTTCAGAGCTGAGCTCTCTGAACTGGAGAGATGGTGACCATTCCATTCGGTGGCTACAGAAGCCCGGAGCCCCACGGTTGCTGGGCCTCGGAAAGCGCTTCCAAGGAGAGGTGCTGCCTAGCAACAGCTTTCAGTGCTGGCACTTTCCCTGTCGGACCAATTGCTGGACATTTCCAATTTCAGAGCTGAGCTCTCCGAGTCAGAGAGATGGTGACCATTGCGTGAGGTGGCTAGAGAAGCCCGGAGCCCCACGGTTGCTGGGCCTCGGAAAGTGCTTCCAAGGAAAGGCGCTGCCTAGCAACAGCTTTCAGTGCTGGCACTTTCCATGTCGGACCAATTGCTGGACGTTTCCAATTTCAGAGCTGAGCTCTATTTCAGTGGTGAAAGAGAGAGAGCATAGCATGAAGTGGCTAGGGAAGCACAGAGCTCTATGGTTGGTGTGGATCTTCAAGGGCGGCCAAGGGATGGTGTGGTCCATCAGCAGCATTGACTCCTTGGACTTTCCATGTATGAGGAATCGCTGGATGTTTTCCATTTCAGAGGTGAGCTCTACGGAACTGGGAGAAGGTGATCATTCCATTAGGTGGGTAGAGAAGGGCAGAGGCGCAGTGGTGTGGTGGGTGTGAAAGCGCTTCCAGGCAAGCTGAGAGCTAGCAACAGCTTTCAGTGCTGGCACCTTCCATGTGGCAGCAGTCGCTGGACGTTTTCCCTTTCAGAGCTGACCTCTATTTCAACAGCGACAAAGATACAGCATAACGTTAGGAGGCTAGGCAAGTGCAGAGCTCCATGGTTGGTGTGGCTCTGAGAAGAACACCAAGTGATGGTGAGGTCAAGCAGCAGCATTGCATCCTGGCACTTTCCATGTATGAGGAATCACTCCATGTTTTCCATTTCGGAGGTGAGCTCTATGAGACTGCGAGAACGTGATCCTTGCATTAGGTGGGTAGAGAAGGGCAGAGGCGCAGTGGTGTTGTGGCTGTGAAAGCGCTTCCAGGCAAGGTGAGAGCTAGCAACAGCTTTCAGTGCTGGCACATTCCATGTGGCAGCAGTTGCTGGAGGTTTTCACTTTCAGAGCTGAGCTCTCCGAGTCAGAGAGATGGTGACCATTCTGGGAGGTGGCTAGAGAAGCCTGGAGCCCCACGGTTGCTGGGCCTCGGAAAGCACTTCCAAGGAAAGGCGCTGCCTAGCAACAGCTTTCAGTGCTGGCACTTTCCCTGTCGGACCAATTGCTGGACGTTTTCCATTTCAGAGCTGAGCTCTCCGAACTGGAGAGATGGTGACCATTCCATTCGGTGGCTACAGAAGCCCGGAGCCCCACGGTTGCTGGGCCTCGGAAAGCGCTTCCAAGGAGAGGTGCTGCCTAGCAACAGCTTTCAGTGCTGGCACTTTCCATGTCGGACCAATTGCTGGATGTTTCCAATTTCAGAGCTGAGCTCTCCGAACTGGAGAGATGGTGACCATTGCGTGAGGTGGCTAGAGAAGCCTGGAGCCCCACGGTTGCTGGGCCTCGGAAAGCGCTTCCAAGGAAAGGCGCTGGCTAGCAACAGCTTTCAGTGCTGGCACTTTCCATGTCGGACCAATTGCTGGACGATTTCCATTTCAGAGCTGAGCTCTCCGAGATGGAGTGATGGTGACCATTGCGTGAGGTGGCTAGAGAAGCCTGGAGCCCCACGGTTGCTGGGCCTCGGAAAGCACTTCCAAGGAAAGGCGCTGCCTAGCAACAGCTTTCAGTGCTGGCACTTTCCCTGTCGGACCAATTGCTGGACGTTTTCCATTTCAGAGCTGAGCTCTCTGAACTGGAGAGACGGTGACCATTCTGGGATCTGGCTAGAGAAGCCCGGAGCCTCACGGTTGCTGGGCCTGGGAAAGCGCTTCCAAGGAAAGGCGCTGGCTAGCAACAGCTTTCAGTGCTGGCACTTTCCCTGTCGGACCAATTGCTGGACGTTTCCAATTTCAGAGCTGAGCTCTCCGAGACGGAGAGATGGTGACCATTCCATTCGGTGGCTACAGAAGCCCGGAGCCCCACGGTTGCTGGGCCTCGGAAAGCACTTCCAAGGAAAGGCGCTGCCTAGCAACAGCTTTCAGTGCTGGCACTTTCCATGTCGGACCAATTGCTGGACATTTTCCATTTCAGAGCTGAGCTCTCCGAGATGGAGTGATGGTGACCATTGCGTGAGGTGGCTAGAGAAGCCCAGAGCCCCATGGTTGCTGGGTCTCGGAAAGCGCTTCCAAGGAAAGGTGCTGGCTAGCAACAGCTTTCAGTGCTGGCACTTTCCCTGTCGGATAAATTGCTGGACGTTTTCCATTTCAGAGCTGAGCTCTCCGAACTGGAGAGATGGTGACCATTGCGTGAGGTGGCTAGAGAAGCCTGGAGCCCCACGGTTGCTCGGCCTCGGAAAGCGCTTCCAAGGAGAGGCGCTGCCTAGCAACAGCTTTCAGTGCTGGCACTTTCCATGTCGGACCAATTGCTGGACGTTTTCCATTTCAGAGCTGAGCTCTCCGAGTCAGAGAGATGGTGACCATTGAATTGGGTGGCTAGAGAAGCCCGGAGCCCCACGGTTGCTGGGCCTCGGAAAGCGCTTCCAAGGAAAGGCGCTGGCTAGCCACAGCTTTCAGTGCTGGCACTTTCCATGTCGGACCAATTGCTGGACGTTTTCCATTTCAGAGCTGAGCTCTCCGAGTCAGAGAGATGGTGACCATTGCGTGAGGTGGCTAGAGAAGCCCGGAGCCCCACGGTTGCTGGGCCTCGGAAAGTGCTTCCAAGGAAAGGCGCTGGCTAGCAACAGCTTTCAGTGCTGGCACTTTCCATGTCGGACCAATTGCTGGACGTTTCCAATTTCAGAGCTGAGCTCTATTTCAGTGGTGAAAGAGAGAGAGCATAGCATGAAGTGGCTAGGGAAGCACAGAGCTCTATGGTTAGTGTGGATCTTCAAGGGCGGCCAAGGGATGGTGTGGTCCATCAGCAGCATTGACTCCTTGGACTTTCCATGTATGAGGAATCGCTGGATGTTTTCCATTTCAGAGGTGAGCTCTACGGAACTGGGAGAAGGTGATCATTCCATTAGGTGGGTAGAGAAGGGCAGAGGCGCAGTGGTGTTGTGGCTGTGAAAGTCTTCCAGGCAACGTAAGGGCTAGCAACAGCTTTCAGTGCTGGCACCTTCCATGTGGCAGCAGTCGCTGGACGTTTTCCCTTTCAGAGCTGACCTCTATTTCAACAGCGACAAAGATACAGCATAACGTTAGGAGGCTAGGCAAGTGCAGAGATCCATAGTTGGTGTGGCTCTGAGAAGAATGCCAAGTGATGGTGAGGTCAAGCAGCAGCATTGCATCCTGGCACTTTCCGTGTGTGAGGAATTGCTGGACGTTTTCCATTTCAGAGGTGAGCTCTACGACACTGCGAGAACGTGATCATTCCATTAGGTGGGTAGAGAAGGGCAGAGGTGCAGTGGTGTGGTGGCTGTGAAAGCGCTTCCCACGCAAGGTGAGAGCTAGCAACAGCTTTCAGTGCTGGCACCTTCCATGTGGCAGCAGTTGCTGGAGGTTTTCACTTTCAGAGCTGAGCTCTCCGAGTCAGAGAGATGGTGACCATTCTGGGAGGTGGCTAGAGAAGCCTGGAGCCCCACGGTTGCTGGGCCTCGGAAAGCACTTCCAAGGAAAGGCGCTGGCTAGCAACAGCTTTCAGTGCTGGCAGTTTCCCTGTCGGACCAATTGCTGGACGTTTTCCATTTCAGAGCTGAGCTCTCCGAGTCAGAGAGATGGTGACCATTGCGTGAGGTGGCTAGAGAAGCATGGAGCCCCACGGTTGCTGGGCCTCGGAAAGCGCTTCCAAGGAGAGGCGCTGCCTAGCAACAGCTTTCAGTGCTGGCACTTTCCATGTCGGACCAATTGCTGGACGTTTTCCATTTCAGAGCTGAGCTCTCCGAACTGGAGAGATGGTGACCATTCCATTCGGTGGCTACAGAAGCCCGGAGCCACACGGTTGCTGGGCCTCGGAAAGCGCTTCCAAGGAAAGGCGCTGCCTAGCAACAGCTTTCAGTGCCGACACTTTCCCTGTCGGACCAACTGCTGGACGTTTCCAATTTCAGAGCTGAGCTCTCCGAGATGGAGTGATGGTGACCATTGCGTGAGGTGGCTAGAGAAGCCCGGAGCCCCATGGTTGCTGGGTCTCGGAAAGCGCTTCCAAGGAAAGGTGCTGGCTAGCAACAGCTTTCAGTGCTGGCACTTTCCATGTCGGACCAATTGCTGGACGTTTTCCATTTCAGAGCTGAGCTCTCCGAGTCAGAGAGATGGTGACCATTGCGTGAGGTGGCTAGAGACGCCCGGAGCCCCACGGTTGCTGGGCCTCGGAAAGCACTTCCAAGGAAAGGTGCTGCCTAGCAACAGCTTTCAGTGCTGGCACTTTCCATGTCGGACCAATTGCTGGACGTTTTCCATTTCAGAGCTGAGCTCTCCGAGATGGAGTGATGGTGACCATTGCGTGAGGTGGCTAGAGAAGCCCGGAGCCCCACGGTTGCTGGGCCTCGGAAAGTGCTTCCAAGGAAAGGCGCTGGCTAGCAACAGCTTTCAGTGCTGGCACTTTCCATGTCGGACCAATTGCTGGACGTTTCCAATTTCAGAGCTGAGCTCTATTTCAGTGGTGAAAGAGAGAGAGCATAGCATGAAGTGGCTAGGGAAGCACAGAGCTCTATGGTTGGTGTGGATCTTCAAGGGCGGCCAAGGGATGGTGTGGTCCAGAAGCAGCATTGACTCCTTGGACTTTCCATGTATGAGGAATCGCTGGATGTTTTCCATTTCAGAGGTGAGCTCTACGGAACTGGGAGAAGGTGATCATTCCATTAGGTGGGTAGAGAAGGGCAGAGGCGCAGTGGTGTTGTGGCTGTGAAAGCTCTTCCAGGCAACGTAAGGGCTAGCAACAGCTTTCACTGCTGGCACCTTCCATGTGGCAGCAGTCGCTGGACGTTTTCCCTTTCAGAGCTGACCTCTATTTCAACAGCGACAAAGATACAGCATAACGTTAGGAGGCTAGGCAAGTGCAGAGCTCCATGGTTGGTGTGGCTCTGAGAAGAACACCAAGTGATGGTGAGGTCAAGCAGCAGCATTGCATCCTGGCACTTTCCATGTATGAGGAATCACTCCATGTTTTCCATTTCGGAGGTGAGCTCTATGAGACTGCGAGAACGTGATCCTTGCATTAGGTGGGTAGAGAAGGGCAGAGGCGCAGTGGTGTTGTGGCTGTGAAAGCGCTTCCAGGCAAGGTGAGAGCTAGCAACAGCTTTCAGTGCTGGCACATTACATGTGGCAGCAGTTGCTGGAGGTTTTCACTTTCAGAGCTGAGCTCTCCAAGTCAGAGAGATGGTGACCATTCTGGGAGGTGGCTAGAGAAGCCTGGAGCCCCACGGTTGCTGGGCCTCGGAAAGCACTTCCAAGGAAAGGCGCTGCCTAGCAACAGCTTTCAGTGCTGGCACTTTCCCTGTCGGACCAATTGCTGGACGTTTTCCATTTCAGAGCTGAGCTCTCCGAACTGGAGAGATGGTGACCATTCCATTCGGTGGCTACAGAAGCCCGGAGCCCCACGGTTGCTGGGCCTCGGAAAGTGCTTCCAAGGAGAGGCGCTGCCTAGCAACAGCTTTCAGTGCTGGCACTTTCCATGTCGGAACAATTGCTGGATGTTTCCAATTTCAGAGCTGAGCTCTCCGAGTCAGAGAGATGGTGACCATTGCGTGAGGTGGCTAGAGAAGCCCGGAGCCCCACGGTTGCTGGACCTGGGAAAGCGCTTCCAAGGAGAGGCGCTGGCTAGCAACAGCTTTCAGTGCTGGCACTTTCCATGTCGGACTAATTCCTGGACGATTTCCATTTCAGAGCTGAGCTCTCCGAGATGGAGTGATGGTGACCATTGCGTGAGGTGGCTAGAGAAGCCCGGAGCCCCACGGTTGCTGGGCCTCGGAAAGCGCTTCCAAGGAGAGGCGCTGGCTAGCAACAGCTTTCAGTGCTGGCACTTTCCATGTTGGACCAATTGCTGGACGATTTCCATTTCAGAGCTGAGCTCTCCGAGATGGAGTGATGGTGACCATTGCGTGAGGTGGCTAGAGAAGCCCGGAGCCCCACAGTTGCTGGGCCTCGGAAAGCACTTCCAAGGAAAGGCGCTGGCTAGCAACAGCTTTCAGTGCTGGCACTTTCCATGTTGGACCAATTGCTGGACGTTTTCCATTTCAGAGCTGAGCTCTCTGAACTGGAGAGATGGTGACCATTCTGTGATCTGGCTAGAGAAGCCCGGAGCCTCACGGCTGCTGGGTCTGGCAAAGCACTTCCAAGGAAAGGCGCTGGCTAGCAACAGCTTTCAGTGCTGGCACTTTCCCTGTCGGACCAATTGCTGGACGTTTTCCATTTCAGAGCTGAGCTCTCCGAGTCAGAGAGATGGTGACCATTCCATTCGGTGGCTACAGAAGCCCGGAGCCACACGGTTGCTGGGCCTCGGAAAGCACTTCCAAGGAAAGGCGCTGGCTAGCAACAGCTTTCAGTGCTGGCACTTTCCATGTCGGACCAATTGCTGGACGTTTCCAATTTCAGAGCTGAGCTCTCCAAGACGGAGAGATGGTGACCATTCTGTGAAGTGGCTAGAGAAGCCTGGAGCCCCATGGTTGCTGGGTCTCGGAAAGCGCTTCCAAGGAAAGGTGCTGGCTAGCAACAGCTTTCAGTGCTGGCACTTTCCCTGTCGGATAAATTGCTGGACGTTTTCCATTTCAGAGCTGAGCTCTCCAAACTGGAGAGATGGTGACCATTGCGTGAGGTGGCTAGAGAAGCCTGGAGCCCCACGGTTGCTCGGCCTCGGAAAGCGCTTCCAAGGAGAGGCGCTGCCTAGCAACAGCTTTCAGTGCTGGCACTTTCCATGTCGGACCAACTGCTGGACGTTTTCCATTTCAGAGCTGAGCTCTCCGAGTCAGAGAGATGGTGACCATTGAATTGGGTGGCTAGAGACGCCCGGAGCCCCACGGTTGCTGGGCCTCGGAAAGCGCTTCCAAGGAAAGGTGCTGGCTAGCCACAGCTTTCAGTGCTGGCACTTTCCCTGTCGGACCAATTGCTGGACTTTTTCCATTTCAGAGCTGAGCTCTCCGAGTCAGAGAGATGGTGACCATTGCGTGAGGTGGCTAGAGAAGCCCGGAGCCCCACGGTTGCTGGGCCTCGGAAAGTGCTTCCAAGGAAAGGCGCTGCCTAGCAACAGCTTTCAGTGCTGGCACTTTCCATGTCGGACCAATTGCTGGACGTTTCCAATTTCAGAGCTGAGCTCTATTTCAGTGGTGAAAGAGAGAGAGCATAGCATGAAGTGGCTAGGGAAGCACAGAGCTCTATGGTTGGTGTGGATCTTCAAGGGCGGCCAAGGGATGGTGTGGTCCATCAGCAGCATTGACTCCTTGGACTTTCCATGTATGAGGAATCGCTGGATGTTTTCCATTTCAGAGGTGAGCTCTACGGAACTGGGAGAAGGTGATCATTCCATTAGGTGGGTAGAGAAGGGCAGAGGCGCAGTGGTGTGGTGGCTGTGAAAGCGCTTCCCAGGCAAGGTGAGAGCTAGCAACAGCTTTCAGTGCTGGCACATTCCATGTGGCAGCAGTTGCTGGAGGTTTTCACTTTCAGAGCTGACCTCTCTTTCAACAGCGACAAAGATACAGCATAACGTTAGGAGGCTAGGCAAGCGCAGAGATCCATAGCTGGTGTGGCTCTGAAAAGAAAGCCAAGTGATGGTGAGGTCAAGCAGCAGCATTGCATCCTGGCACTTTCCGTGTATGAGGAATCGCTGGATGTTTTCCATTTCAGAGGTGAGCTCTACGAGACTGCGAGAACGTGATCATTCCATTAGGTGGGTAGAGAAGGGCAGAGGCGCAGTGGTGTTGTGGCTGTGAAAGCGCTTCCAGGCAAGGTGAGAGCTAGCAACAGCTTTCAGTGCTGGCACCTTCCATGTGGCAGTAGTCGCTGGACGATTCCACTTTCGGAGCTGAGCTAATGCAATGGCGAATGAGAGAAAGCATAATATGAAGTGGCTAGGCAAGCGCAGTGTCCCGCGGTTTGTGTGGCTCTGAGAAGAATGCCAAGTGATGGTGAGGTCAAGCAGCAGCATTGAGTCCTGGCACTTTCCGTGTATGAGGAATTGGTGGACATCTTCTATTTTGGAGGTGAGCTCTACGGGACTGGGAGAACGTAATCATTCCATTAGGTGGGTAGAGAAGGGCAGAGGCGCAGTATTGTTGTGGCTGTGAAAGTGCTTCCCAGGCAAGGTGAGGGCTAGCAACAGCTTTCAGTGCTGGCACCTTCCATATGGAAGCACTCGCTGGAGGTTTTCACTTTCACAGCTGAGCTCTGTTTCAACAGCGAAACAGACAGCGCATAACATGAAGTGGCTAGGCAAGCGCAGAGCCCCACTGTTGCTGTGGCTCTAAAAGGGCGGTCAACGGATGGTAACGTCCATCAGCAGCATTGACTCCTCGTACTTTCCGTGTATGAAGAATTGCTGGACCTTTTCCATTTCAGAGGTGAGCTCTACGAGACTGCGAGAACGTGATCATTCCATTAGGTGGGTAGAGAAGGGCAGAGGCGCAGTGGTGTTGTGGCTGTGAAAGTGCTTCCCAGGCAAGGTGAGGGCTAGCAACAGCTTTCACTGCTGGCACCTTCCATGTGGCAGCAGTCGCTGGACGATTCCACTTTTGGAGCTGAGCTCTATTTGAACGGTGAAAGAGAGAGAGCATAACATGAGGTGCTTACGCAAGCACAGAGCCCCACGGTTGGTGTGGCTCTGAGAAGAATGCCAAGTGATGGTGAGGTCAAGCAGCAGCATTGTGTCCTGGCACTTTCCGTGTGTGAGGAATTGCTGGACGTTTTCAATTCAGAGGTGAGCTCTACGGGACTGGGAGAACATGATCCTTCCATTAGGTGGGTGGAGAAGGGCAGAGGCGCAGTGTTGTGGTGGCTGTGAAAGCGCTTCCAGGCAAGGTGAGGGCTAGCAACAGCTTTCACTGCTGGCACATTCCATATGGCAGCAGTTGCTGGAGGTTTTCACTTTCAGAGCTGAGCTCTCCGAGTCAGAGAGATGGTGACCATTCTGTGAAGTGGCTAGAGAAGCCTGGAGCCCCACAGTTGCTGGGCCTCGGAAAGCACTTCCAAGGAAAGGCGCTGGCTAGCAACAGCTTTCAGTGCTGGCACTTTCCATGTCGGACCAATTGCTGGATGTTTCCAATTTCAGAGCTGAGCTCTCCGAGTCAGAGAGATGGTGACCATTGCGTGAGGTGGCTAGAGAAGCCCGGAGCCCCACGGTTGCTGGGCCTGGCAAAGCGATTCCAAGGAAAAGCGCTGGCTAGCAACAGCTTTCAGTGCTGGCACTTTCCATGTCGGACCAATTGCTGGACGTTTTCCATTTCAGAGCTGAGCTCTCCGAGTCAGAGAGATGGTGACCATTGCGTGAGGTGGCTAGAGAAGCCCGGAGCCCCACGGTTGCTGGGCCTCGGAAAGTGCTTCCAAGGAAAGGCGCTGGCTAGCAACAGCTTTCAGTGCTGGCACTTTCCCTGTCGGACCAATTGCTGGACGTTTTCCATTTCAGAGCTGAGCTCTCCGAGTCAGAGAGATGGTGACCATTGCGTGAGGTGGCTAGAGAAGCCTGGAGCCCCACGGTTGCTGGGCCTCGGAAAGCGCTTCCAAGGAAAGGTGCTGGCTAGCAACAGCTTTCAGTGCTGGCACTTTCCATGTCGGACCAATTGCTGGACTTTTTCCATTTCAGAGCTGAGCTCTCCGAGATGGAGTGATGGTGACCATTGCGTGAGGTGGCTAGAGAAGCCCGGAGCCCCACGGTTGCTGGGCCTCGGAAAGTGCTTCCAAGGAAAGGCGCTGCCTAGCAACAGCTTTCAGTGCTGGCACTTTCCATGTCGGACCAATTGCTGGACGTTTCCAATTTCAGAGCTGAGCTCTATTTCAGTGGTGAAAGAGAGAGAGCATAGCATGAAGTGGCTAGGGAAGCACAGAGCTCTATGGTTGGTGTGGATCTTCAATGGCGGCCAAGGGATGGTGTGGTCCAGCAGCAGCATTGACTCCTTGGACTTTCCATGTATGAGGAATCGCTGGATGTTTTCCATTTCAGAGGTGAGCTCTACGGAACTGGGAGAAGGTGATCATTCCATTAGGTGGGTAGAGAAGGGCAGAGGCGCAGTGGTGTTGTGGCTGTGAAAGCTCTTCCAGGCAACGTAAGGGCTAGCAACAGCTTTCACTGCTGGCACCTTCCATGTGGCAGCAGTCGCTGGACGTTTTCCCTTTCAGAGCTGACCTCTGTTTCAACAGCGACAAAGATACAGCATAACGTTAGGAGGCTAGGCAAGTGCAGAGCTCCATGGTTGGTGTGGCTCTGAGAAGAACACCAAGTGATGGTGAGGTCAAGCAGCAGCATTGCATCCTGGCACTTTCCATGTATGAGGAATCACTCCATGTTTTCCATTTCGGAGGTGAGCTCTATGAGACTGCGAGAACGTGATCCTTGCATTAGGTGGGTAGAGAAGGGCAGAGGCGCAGTGGTGTTGTGGCTGTGAAAGCGCTTCCAGGCAAGGTGAGAGCTAGCAACAGCTTTCAGTGCTGGCACCTTCCATGTGGCAGCAGTTGCTGGAGGTTTTCACTTTCAGAGCTGAGCTCTCCAAGTCAGAGAGATGGTGACCATTCTGGGAGGTGGCTAGAGAAGCCTGGAGCCCCACGGTTGCTGGGCCTCGGAAAGCACTTCCAAGGAAAGGCGCTGGCTAGCAACAGCTTTCAGTGCTGGCACTTTCCCTGTCGGACCAATTGCTGGACGTTTTCCATTTCAGAGCTGAGCTCTCCGAACTGGAGAGATGGTGACCATTCCATTCGGTGGCTACAGAAGCCCGGAGCCCCACGGTTGCTGGGCCTCGGAAAGCGCTTCCAAGGAGAGGCGCTGCCTAGCAACAGCTTTCAGTGCTGGCACTTTCCATGTCGGAACAATTGCTGGATGTTTCCAATTTCAGAGCTGAGCTCTCCGAGTCAGAGAGATGGTGACCATTGCGTGAGGTGGCTAGAGAAGCCCGGAGCCCCACGGTTGCTGGACCTGGGAAAGCGCTTCCAAGGAGAGGCGCTGGCTAGCAACAGCTTTCAGTGCTGGCACTTTCCCTGTCGGACTAATTGCTGGACGATTTCCATTTCAGAGCTGAGCTCTCCGAGTCAGAGAGATGGTGACCATTGCGTGAGGTGGCTAGAGAAGCATGGAGCCCCACGGTTGCTGGGCCTGGGAAAGCGCTTCCAAGGAAAGGCGCTGCCTAGCAACAGCTTTCAGTGCTGGCACTTTCCATGTCGGACCAATTGCTGGACGTTTTCCATTTCAGAGCTGAGCTCTCCGAGTCAGAGAGATGGTGACCATTGCGTGAGGTGGCTAGAGACGCCCGGAGCCCCACGGTTGCTGGGCCTGGCAAAGCGCTTCCAAGGAAAGGTGCTGGCTAGCCACAGCTTTCAGTGCTGGCACTTTCCCTGTCGGACCAATTGCTGGACGTTTTCCATTTCAGAGCTGAGCTCTCCGAGTCAGAGAGATGGTGACCATTGCGTGAGGTGGCTAGAGAAGCCCGGAGCCCCACGGTTGCTGGGCCTCGGAAAGTGCTTCCAAGGAAAGGCGCTGCCTAGCAACAGCTTTCAGTGCTGGCACTTTCCATGTCGGACCAATTGCTGGACGTTTCCAATTTCAGAGCTGAGCTCTATTTCAGTGGTGAAAGAGAGAGAGCATAGCATGAAGTGGCTAGGGAAGCACAGAGCTCTATGGTTGGTGTGGATCTTCAATGGCGGCCAAGGGATGGTGTGGTCCATCAGCAGCATTGACTCCTTGGACTTTCCATGTATGAGGAATCGCTGGATGTTTTCCATTTCAGAGGTGAGCTCTACGGAACTGGGAGAAGGTGATCATTCCATTAGGTGGGTAGAGAAGGGCAGAGGCGCAGTGGTGTGGTGGCTGTGAAAGCGCTTCCCAGGCAAGGTGAGAGCTAGCAACAGCTTTCAGTGCTGGCACATTCCATGTGGCAGCAGTTGCTGGAGGTTTTCACTTTCAGAGCTGAGCTCTCTTTCAACAGCGACAAAGATACAGCATAACGTTAGGAGGCTAGGCAAGCGCAGAGATCCATAGCTGGTGTGGCTCTGAGAAGAAAGCCAAGTGATGGTGAGGTCAAGCAGCAGCATTGCATCCTGGCACTTTCCGTGTATGAGGAATCGCTGGATGTTTTCCATTTCAGAGGTGAGCTCTACGAGACTGCGAGAACGTGATCATTCCATTAGGTGGGTAGAGAAGGGCAGAGGCGCAGTGGTGTTGTGGCTGTGAAAGCGCTTCCAGGCAAGGTGAGAGCTAGCAACAGCTTTCAGTGCTGGCACCTTCCATGTGGCAGCAGTCGCTGGACGATTCCACTTTCGGAGCTGAGCTAATGCAATGGCGAATGAGAGAAAGCATAATATGAAGTGGCTAGGCAAGCGCAGTGTCCCGCGGTTTGTGTGGCTCTGAGAAGAATGCCAAGTGATGGTGAGGTCAAGCAGCAGCATTGAGTCCTGGCACTTTCCGTGTATGAGGAATTGGTGGACTTCTTCTATTTTGGAGGTGAGCTCTACGGGACTGGGAGAACGTAATCATTCCATTAGGTGGGTAGAGAAGGGCAGAGGCGCAGTATTGTTGTGGCTGTGAAAGTGCTTCCCAGGCAAGGTGAGGGCTAGCAACAGCTTTCACTGCTGGCAACTTCCATATGGAAGCACTCGCTGGAGGTTTTCACTTTCACAGCTGAGCTCTGTTTCAACAGCGAAACAGACAGCGCATAACATGAAGTGGCTAGGCAAGCGCAGAGCCCCACTGTTGCTGTGGCTCTAAAAGGGCGGTCAACGGATGGTAACGTCCATCAGCAGCATTGACTCCTCGTACTTTCCGTGTATGAAGAATTGCTGGACCTTTTCCATTTCAGAGGTGAGCTCTACGAGACTGCGAGAACGTGATCATTCCATTAGGTGGGTAGAGAAGGGCAGAGGCGCAGTGGTGTTGTGGCTGTGAAAGTGCTTCCCAGGCAAGGTGAGGGCTAGCAACAGCTTTCACTGCTGGCACCTTCCATGTGGCAGCAGTCGCTGGACGATTCCACTTTTGGAGCTGAGCTCTATTTGAACGGTGAAAGAGAGAGAGCATAACATGAGGTGCTTACGCAAGCACAGAGCCCCACGGTTGGTGTGGCTCTGAGAAGAATGCCAAGTGATGGTGAGGTCAAGCAGCAGCATTGTGTCCTGGCACTTTCCGTGTGTGAGGAATTGCTGGACGTTTTCAATTCAGAGGTGAGCTCTACGGGACTGGGAGAACATGATCCTTCCATTAGGTGGGTGGAGAAGGGCAGAGGCGCAGTGTTGTGGTGGCTGTGAAAGCGCTTCCAGGCAAGGTGAGGGCTAGCAACAGCTTTCACTGCTGGCACATTCCATATGGCAGCAGTTGCTGGAGGTTTTCACTTTCAGAGCTGAGCTCTCCGAGTCAGAGAGATGGTGACCATTCTGTGAAGTGGCTAGAGAAGCCTGGAGCCCCACAGTTGCTGGGCCTCGGAAAGCACTTCCAAGGAAAGGCGCTGGCTAGCAACAGCTTTCAGTGCTGGCACTTTCCATGTCGGACCAATTGCTGGATGTTTCCAATTTCAGAGCTGAGCTCTCCGAGTCAGAGAGATGGTGACCATTGCGTGAGGTCGCTAGAGAAGCCCGGAGCCCCACGGTTGCTGGGCCTGGCAAAGCGATTCCAAGGAAAAGCGCTGGCTAGCAACAGCTTTCAGTGCTGGCACTTTCCCTGTCGGACCAATTGCTGGACGTTTTCCATTTCAGAGCTGAGCTCTCCGAGTCAGAGAGATGGTGACCATTGCGTGAGGTGGCTAGAGAAGCCCGGAGCCCCACGGTTGCTGGGCCTCGGAAAGTGCTTCCAAGGAAAGGCGCTGGCTAGCAACAGCTTTCAGTGCTGGCACTTTCCCTGTCGGACCAATTGCTGGACGTTTTCCATTTCAGAGCTGAGCTCTCCGAGTCAGAGAGATGGTGACCATTGCGTGAGGTGGCTAGAGAAGCCTGGAGCCCCACGGTTGCTGGGCCTCGGAAAGCGCTTCCAAGGAAAGGTGCTGGCTAGCAACAGCTTTCAGTGCTGGCACTTTCCATGTCGGACCAATTGCTGGACTTTTTCCATTTCAGAGCTGAGCTCTCCGAGATGGAGTGATGGTGACCATTGCGTGAGGTGGCTAGAGAAGCCCGGAGCCCCACGGTTGCTGGGCCTCGGAAAGTGCTTCCAAGGAAAGGCGCTGCCTAGCAACAGCTTTCAGTGCTGGCACTTTCCATGTCGGACCAATTGCTGGACGTTTCCAATTTCAGAGCTGAGCTCTATTTCAGTGGTGAAAGAGAGAGAGCATAGCATGAAGTGGCTAGGGAAGCACAGAGCTCTATGGTTGGTGTGGATCTTCAATGGCGGCCAAGGGATGGTGTGGTCCAGCAGCAGCATTGACTCCTTGGACTTTCCATGTATGAGGAATCGCTGGATGTTTTCCATTTCAGAGGTGAGCTCTACGGAACTGGGAGAAGGTGATCATTCCATTAGGTGGGTAGAGAAGGGCAGAGGCGCAGTGGTGTTGTGGCTGTGAAAGCTCTTCCAGGCAACGTAAGGGCTAGCAACAGCTTTCACTGCTGGCACCTTCCATGTGGCAGCAGTCGCTGGACGTTTTCCCTTTCGGAGCTGACCTCTATTTCAACAGCGACAAAGATACAGCATAACGTTAGGAGGCTAGGCAAGTGCAGAGCTCCATGGTTGGTGTGGCTCTGAGAAGAACACCAAGTGATGGTGAGGTCAAGCAGCAGCATTGCATCCTGGCACTTTCCATGTATGAGGAATCACTCCATGTTTTCCATTTCGGAGGTGAGCTCTATGAGACTGCGAGAACGTGATCCTTGCATTAGGTGGGTAGAGAAGGGCAGAGGCGCAGTGGTGTTGTGGCTGTGAAAGCGCTTCCAGGCAAGGTGAGAGCTAGCAACAGCTTTCAGTGCTGGCACCTTCCATGTGGCAGCAGTTGCTGGAGGTTTTCACTTTCAGAGCTGAGCTCTCCAAGTCAGAGAGATGGTGACCATTCTGGGAGGTGGCTAGAGAAGCCTGGAGCCCCACGGTTGCTGGGCCTCGGAAAGCACTTCCAAGGAAAGGCGCTGGCTAGCAACAGCTTTCAGTGCTGGCACTTTCCCTGTCGGACCAATTGCTGGACGTTTTCCATTTCAGAGCTGAGCTCTCCGAACTGGAGAGATGGTGACCATTCCATTCGGTGGCTACAGAAGCCCGGAGCCCCACGGTTGCTGGGCCTCGGAAAGCGCTTCCAAGGAGAGGCGCTGCCTAGCAACAGCTTTCAGTGCTGGCACTTTCCATGTCGGAACAATTGCTGGATGTTTCCAATTTCAGAGCTGAGCTCTCCGAGTCAGAGAGATGGTGACCATTGCGTGAGGTGGCTAGAGAAGCCCGGAGCCCCACGGTTGCTGGACCTGGGAAAGCGCTTCCAAGGAGAGGCGCTGGCTAGCAACAGCTTTCAGTGCTGGCACTTTCCCTGTCGGACTAATTGCTGGACGATTTCCATTTCAGAGCTGAGCTCTCCGAGATGGAGTGATGGTGACCATTGCGTGAGGTGGCTAGAGAAGCATGGAGCCCCACGGTTGCTGGGCCTGGGAAAGCGCTTCCAAGGAAAGGCGCTGCCTAGCAACAGCTTTCAGTGCTGGCACTTTCCATGTCGGACCAATTGCTGGACGTTTTCCATTTCAGAGCTGAGCTCTCCGAGTCAGAGAGATGGTGACCATTGCGTGAGGTGGCTAGAGACGCCCGGAGCCCCACGGTTGCTGGGCCTGGCAAAGCGCTTCCAAGGAAAGGTGCTGGCTAGCCACAGCTTTCAGTGCTGGCACTTTCCCTGTCGGACCAATTGCTGGACGTTTTCCATTTCAGAGCTGAGCTCTCCGAGTCAGAGAGATGGTGACCATTGCGTGAGGTGGCTAGAGAAGCCCGGAGCCCCACGGTTGCTGGGCCTCGGAAAGTGCTTCCAAGGAAAGGTGCTGGCTAGCAACAGCTTTCAGTGCTGGCACTTTCCATGTCGGACCAATTGCTGGACGTTTCCAATTTCAGAGCTGAGCTCTATTTCAGTGGTGAAAGAGAGAGAGCATAGCATGAAGTGGCTAGGGAAGCACAGAGCTCTATGGTTGGTGTGGATCTTCAAGGGCGGCCAAGGGATGGTGTGGTCCAGCAGCAGCATTGACTCCTTGGACTTTCCATGTATGAGGAATCGCTGGATGTTTTCCATTTCAGAGGTGAGCTCTACGGAACTGGGAGAAGGTGATCATTCCATTAGGTGGGTAGAGAAGGGCAGAGGCGCAGTGGTGTGGTGGCTGTGAAAGCGCTTCCCAGGCAAGGTGAGAGCTAGCAACAGCTTTCAGTGCTGGCACATTCCATGTGGCAGCAGTTGCTGGAGGTTTTCACTTTCAGAGCTGAGCTCTCTTTCAACAGCGACAAAGATACAGCATAACGTTAGGAGGCTAGGCAAGCGCAGAGATCCATAGCTGGTGTGGCTCTGAGAAGAAAGCCAAGTGATGGTGATGTCAAGCAGCAGCATTGCATCCTGGCACTTTCCGTGTATGAGGAATCGCTGGATGTTTTCCATTTCAGAGGTGAGCTCTACGAGACTGCGAGAACGTGATCATTCCATTAGGTGGGTAGAGAAGGGCAGAGGCGCAGTGGTGTTGTGGCTGTGAAAGCGCTTCCAGGCAAGGTGAGAGCTAGCAACAGCTTTCAGTGCTGGCACCTTCCATGTGGCAGCAGTCGCTGGACGATTCCACTTTCGGAGCTGAGCTAATGCAATGGCGAATGAGAGAAAGCATAATATGAAGTGGCTAGGCAAGCGCAGTGTCCCGCGGTTTGTGTGGCTCTGAGAAGAATGCCAAGTGATGGTGAGGTCAAGCAGCAGCATTGAGTCCTGGCACTTTCCGTGTATGAGGAATTGGTGGACATCTTCTATTTTGGAGGTGAGCTCTACGGGACTGGGAGAACGTAATCATTCCATTAGGTGGGTAGAGAAGGGCAGAGGCGCAGTATTGTTGTGGCTGTGAAAGTGCTTCCCAGGCAAGGTGAGGGCTAGCAACAGCTTTCAGTGCTGGCACCTTCCATATGGAAGCACTCGCTGGAGGTTTTCACTTTCACAGCTGAGCTCTGTTTCAACAGCGAAACAGACAGCGCATAACATGAAGTGGCTAGGCAAGCGCAGAGCCCCACTGTTGCTGTGGCTCTAAAAGGGCGGTCAACGGATGGTAACGTCCATCAGCAGCATTGACTCCTCGTACTTTCCGTGTATGAAGAATTGCTGGACCTTTTCCATTTCAGAGGTGAGCTCTACGAGACTGCGAGAACGTGATCATTCCATTAGGTGGGTAGAGAAGGGCAGAGGCGCAGTGGTGTTGTGGCTGTGAAAGTGCTTCCCAGGCAAGGTGAGGGCTAGCAACAGCTTTCACTGCTGGCACCTTCCATGTGGCAGCAGTCGCTGGACGATTCCACTTTTGGAGCTGAGCTCTATTTGAACGGTGAAAGAGAGAGAGCATAACATGAGGTGCTTACGCAAGCACAGAGCCCCACGGTTGGTGTGGCTCTGAGAAGAATGCCAAGTGATGGTGAGGTCAAGCAGCAGCATTGTGTCCTGGCACTTTCCGTGTGTGAGGAATTGCTGGACGTTTTCAATTCAGAGGTGAGCTCTACGGGACTGGGAGAACATGATCCTTCCATTAGGTGGGTGGAGAAGGGCAGAGGCGCAGTGTTGTGGTGGCTGTGAAAGCGCTTCCAGGCAAGGTGAGGGCTAGCAACAGCTTTCACTGCTGGCACATTCCATATGGCAGCAGTTGCTGGAGGTTTTCACTTTCAGAGCTGAGCTCTCCGAGTCAGAGAGATGGTGACCATTCTGTGAAGTGGCTAGAGAAGCCTGGAGCCCCACAGTTGCTGGGCCTCGGAAAGCACTTCCAAGGAAAGGCGCTGGCTAGCAACAGCTTTCAGTGCTGGCACTTTCCATGTCGGACCAATTGCTGGATGTTTCCAATTTCAGAGCTGAGCTCTCCGAGTCAGAGAGATGGTGACCATTGCGTGAGGTGGCTAGAGAAGCCCGGAGCCCCACGGTTGCTGGGCCTGGCAAAGCGATTCCAAGGAAAAGCGCTGGCTAGCAACAGCTTTCAGTGCTGGCACTTTCCATGTCGGACCAATTGCTGGACGTTTTCCATTTCAGAGCTGAGCTCTCCGAGTCAGAGAGATGGTGACCATTGCGTGAGGTGGCTAGAGAAGCCCGGAGCCCCACGGTTGCTGGGCCTCGGAAAGTGCTTCCAAGGAAAGGCGCTGGCTAGCAACAGCTTTCAGTGCTGGCACTTTCCCTGTCGGACCAATTGCTGGACGTTTTCCATTTCAGAGCTGAGCTCTCCGAGTCAGAGAGATGGTGACCATTGCGTGAGGTGGCTAGAGAAGCATGGAGCCCCACGGTTGCTGGGCCTCGGAAAGCACTTCCAAGGAAAGGTGCTGGCTAGCAACAGCTTTCAGTGCTGGCACTTTCCATGTCGGACCAATTGCTGGACTTTTTCCATTTCAGAGCTGAGCTCTCCGAGTCAGAGAGATGGTGACCATTGCGTGAGGTGGCTAGAGAAGCCCGGAGCCCCACGGTTGCTGGGCCTCGGAAAGTGCTTCCAAGGAAAGGCGCTGCCTAGCAACAGCTTTCAGTGCTGGCACTTTCCATGTCGGACCAATTGCTGGACGTTTCCAATTTCAGAGCTGAGCTCTATTTCAGTGGTGAAAGAGAGAGAGCATAGCATGAAGTGGCTAGGGAAGCACAGAGCTCTATGGTTGGTGTGGATCTTCAATGGCGGCCAAGGGATGGTGTGGTCCAGCAGCAGCATTGACTCCTTGGACTTTCCATGTATGAGGAATCGCTGGATGTTTTCCATTTCAGAGGTGAGCTCTACGGAACTGGGAGAAGGTGATCATTCCATTAGGTGGGTAGAGAAGGGCAGAGGCGCAGTGGTGTTGTGGCTGTGAAAGCTCTTCCAGGCAACGTAAGGGCTAGCAACAGCTTTCACTGCTGGCACCTTCCATGTGGCAGCAGTCGCTGGACGTTTTCCCTTTCAGAGCTGACCTCTATTTCAACAGCGACAAAGATACAGCATAACGTTAGGAGGCTAGGCAAGTGCAGAGCTCCATGGTTGGTGTGGCTCTGAGAAGAACACCAAGTGATGGTGAGGTCAAGCAGCAGCATTGCATCCTGGCACTTTCCATGTATGAGGAATCACTCCATGTTTTCCATTTCGGAGGTGAGCTCTATGAGACTGCGAGAACGTGATCCTTGCATTAGGTGGGTAGAGAAGGGCAGAGGCGCAGTGGTGTTGTGGCTGTGAAAGCGCTTCCAGGCAAGGTGAGAGCTAGCAACAGCTTTCAGTGCTGGCACCTTCCATGTGGCAGCAGTTGCTGGAGGTTTTCACTTTCAGAGCTGAGCTCTCCAAGTCAGAGAGATGGTGACCATTCTGGGAGGTGGCTAGAGAAGCCTGGAGCCCCACGGTTGCTGGGCCTCGGAAAGCACTTCCAAGGAAAGGCGCTGGCTAGCAACAGCTTTCAGTGCTGGCACTTTCCCTGTCGGACCAATTGCTGGACGTTTTCCATTTCAGAGCTGAGCTCTCCGAACTGGAGAGATGGTGACCATTCCATTCGGTGGCTACAGAAGCCCGGAGCCCCACGGTTGCTGGGCCTCGGAAAGCGCTTCCAAGGAGAGGCGCTGCCTAGCAACAGCTTTCAGTGCTGGCACTTTCCATGTCGGAACAATTGCTGGATGTTTCCAATTTCAGAGCTGAGCTCTCCGAGTCAGAGAGATGGTGACCATTGCGTGAGGTGGCTAGAGAAGCCCGGAGCCCCACGGTTGCTGGGCCTGGGAAAGCGCTTCCAAGGAGAGGCGCTGGCTAGCAACAGCTTTCAGTGCTGGCACTTTCCCTGTCGGACTAATTGCTGGACGATTTCCATTTCAGAGCTGAGCTCTCCGAGATGGAGTGATGGTGACCATTGCGTGAGGTGGCTAGAGAAGCCTGGAGCCCCACGGTTGCTGGGCCTGGGAAAGCGCTTCCAAGGAAAGGCGCTGGCTAGCAACAGCTTTCAGTGCTGGCACTTTCCATGTCGGACCAATTGCTGGACGTTTTCAATTTCAGAGCTGAGCTCTCCGAGTCAGAGAGATGGTGACCATTGCGTGAGGTGGCTAGAGAAGCCCGGAGCCCCACGGTTGCTGGGCCTGGCAAAGCGCTTCCAAGGAAAGGTGCTGGCTAGCCACAGCTTTCAGTGCTGGCACTTTCCCTGTCGGACCAATTGCTGGACGTTTTCCATTTCAGAGCTGAGCTCTCCGAGTCAGAGAGATGGTGACCATTGCGTGAGGTGGCTAGAGAAGCCCGGAGCCCCACGGTTGCTGGGCCTCGGAAAGTGCTTCCAAGGAAAGGCGCTGGCTAGCAACAGCTTTCAGTGCTGGCACTTTCCATGTCGGACCAATTGCTGGACGTTTCCAATTTCAGAGCTGAGCTCTATTTCAGTGGTGAAAGAGAGAGAGCATAGCATGAAGTGGCTAGGGAAGCACAGAGCTCTATGGTTGGTGTGGATCTTCAAGGGCGGCCAAGGGATGGTGTGGTCCAGCAGCAGCATTGACTCCTTGGACTTTCCATGTATGAGGAATCGCTGGATGTTTTCCATTTCAGAGGTGAGCTCTACGGAACTGGGAGAAGGTGATCATTCCATTAGGTGGGTAGAGAAGGGCAGAGGCGCAGTGGTGTGGTGGCTGTGAAAGCGCTTCCCAGGCAAGGTGAGAGCTAGCAACAGCTTTCAGTGCTGGCACATTCCATGTGGCAGCAGTTGCTGGAGGTTTTCACTTTCAGAGCTGACCTCTCTTTCAACAGCGACAAAGATACAGCATAACGTTAGGAGGCTAGGCAAGCGCAGAGATCCATAGCTGGTGTGGCTCTGAGAAGAAAGCCAAGTGATGGTGATGTCAAGCAGCAGCATTGCATCCTGGCACTTTCCGTGTATGAGGAATCGCTGGATGTTTTCCATTTCAGAGGTGAGCTCTACGAGACTGCGAGAACGTGATCATTCCATTAGGTGGGTAGAGAAGGGCAGAGGCGCAGTGGTGTTGTGGCTGTGAAAGCGCTTCCAGGCAAGGTGAGAGCTAGCAACAGCTTTCAGTGCTGGCACCTTCCATGTGGCAGCAGTCGCTGGACGATTCCACTTTCGGAGCTGAGCTAATGCAATGGCGAATGAGAGAAAGCATAATATGAAGTGGCTAGGCAAGCGCAGTGTCCCGCGGTTTGTGTGGCTCTGAGAAGAATGCCAAGTGATGGTGAGGTCAAGCAGCAGCATTGAGTCCTGGCACTTTCCGTGTATGAGGAATTGGTGGACTTCTTCTATTTTGGAGGTGAGCTCTACGGGACTGGGAGAACGTAATCATTCCATTAGGTGGGTAGAGAAGGGCAGAGGCGCAGTATTGTTGTGGCTGTGAAAGTGCTTCCCAGGCAAGGTGAGGGCTAGCAACAGCTTTCACTGCTGGCAACTTCCATATGGAAGCACTCGCTGGAGGTTTTCACTTTCACAGCTGAGCTCTGTTTCAACAGCGAAACAGACAGCGCATAACATGAAGTGGCTAGGCAAGCGCAGAGCCCCACTGTTGCTGTGGCTCTAAAAGGGCGGTCAACGGATGGTAACGTCCATCAGCAGCATTGACTCCTCGTACTTTCCGTGTATGAAGAATTGCTGGACCTTTTCCATTTCAGAGGTGAGCTCTACGAGACTGCGAGAACGTGATCATTCCATTAGGTGGGTAGAGAAGGGCAGAGGCGCAGTGGTGTTGTGGCTGTGAAAGTGCTTCCCAGGCAAGGTGAGGGCTAGCAACAGCTTTCACTGCTGGCACCTTCCATGTGGCAGCAGTCGCTGGACGATCCCACTTTTGGAGCTGAGCTCTATTTCAACGGTGAAAGAGAGAGAGCATAACATGAGGTGCTTACGCAAGCACAGAGCCCCACGGTTGGTGTGGCTCTGAGAAGAATGCCAAGTGATGGTGAGGTCAAGCAGCAGCATTGTGTCCTGGCACTTTCCGTGTGTGAGGAATTGCTGGACGTTTTCAATTCAGAGGTGAGCTCTACGGGACTGGGAGAACATGATCCTTCCATTAGGTGGGTGGAGAAGGGCAGAGGCGCAGTGTTGTGGTGGCTGTGAAAGCGCTTCCAGGCAAGGTGAGGGCTAGCAACAGCTTTCACTGCTGGCACATTCCATGTGGCAGCAGTTGCTGGAGGTTTTCACTTTCAGAGCTGAGCTCTCCGAGTCAGAGAGATGGTGACCATTCTGGGAGGTGGCTAGAGAAGCCTGGAGCCCCACGGTTGCTGGGCCTCGGAAAGCACTTCCAAGGAAAGGCGCTGGCTAGCAACAGCTTTCAGTGCTGGCACTTTCCATGTCGGACCAATTGCTGGACGTTTCCAATTTCAGAGCTGAGCTCTATTTCAGTGGTGAAAGAGAGAGAGCATAGCATGAAGTGGCTAGGGAAGCGCAGAGCTCTATGGTTGGTGTGGATCTTCAAGGGCGGCCAAGGGATGGTGTGGTCCAGCAGCAGCATTGACTCCTTGGACTTTCCATGTATGAGGAATCGCTGGATGTTTTCCATTTCAGAGGTGAGCTCTACGGAACTGGGAGAAGGTGATCATTCCATTAGGTGGGTAGAGAAGGGCAGAGGCGCAGTGGTGTGGTGGCTGTGAAAGCTCTTCCAGGCAACGTAAGGGCTAGCAACAGCTTTCAGTGCTGGCACCTTCCATGTGGCAGCAGTCGCTGGACGTTTTCCCTTTCAGAGCTGAGCTCTCTTTCAACAGCGACAAAGATACAGCATAACGTTAGGAGGCTAGGCAAGTGCAGAGATCCATAGTTGGTGTGGCTCTGAGAAGAATGCCAAGTGATGGTGAGGTCAAGCAGCAGCATTGCATCCTGGCACTTTCCGTGTGTGAGGAATTGCTGGATGTTTTCCATTTCAGAGGTGAGCTCTACGAGACTGCAAGAACGTGATCATTCCAGTAGGTGGGTAGAGAAGGGCAGAGGCGCAGTGGTGTGGTGGGTGTGAAAGCGCTTCCCACGCAAGCTGAGAGCTAGCAACAGCTTTCAGTGCTGGCACCTTCCATGTGGCAGCAGTCGCTGGATGTTTTCCCTTTCGGAGCTGAGCTCTATTTCAACAGCGACAAAGATACAGCATAACATTAGGTAGCTAAGCAAGCGCAGAGCTCCATGGTTGGTGTGGCTCTGAGAAGAACACCAAGTGATGGTGAGGTCAAGCAGCAGCATTGCATCCTGGCACTTTCCATGTATGAGGAATCACTCCATGTTTTCCATTTCGGAGGTGAGCTCTATGAGACTGCGAGAACGTTATCCTTGCATTAGGTGGGTAGAGAAGGGCAGAGGCGCAGTGGTGTTGTGGCTGTGAAAGCGCTTCCAGGCAAGGTGAGAGCTAGCAACAGCTTTCAGTGCTGGCACATTCCATGTGGCAGCAGTTGCTGGAGGTTTTCACTTTCAGAGCTGAGCTCTCCGAGTCAGAGAGATGGTGACCATTCTGGGAGGTGGCTAGAGAAGCCTGGAGCCCCACAGTTGCTGGGCCTCGGAAAGCACTTCCAAGGAAAGGCGCTGGCTAGCAACAGCTTTCAGTGCTGGCACTTTCCATGTCGGACCAATTGCTGGACGTTTTCCATTTCAGAGCTGAGCTCTCCGAACTGGAGAGATGGTGACCATTCCATTCGGTGGCTACAGAAGCCCGGAGCCCCACGGTTGCTGGGCCTCGGAAAGCGCTTCCAAGGAGAGGTGCTGCCTAGCAACAGCTTTCAGTGCTGGCACTTTCCATGTCGGACCAATTGCTGGACATTTCCAATTTCAGAGCTGAGCTCTCCAAGACGGAGAGATGGTGACCATTGCGTGAGGTGGCTAGAGAAGCCCGGAGCCCCATGGTTGCTGGGTCTTGCAAAGCACTTCCAAGGAAAGGCGCTGGCTAGCAACAGCTTTCAGTGCTGGCACTTTCCCTGTCGGACCAATTGCTGGACGTTTTCCATTTCAGAGCTGAGCTCTCCGAGTCAGAGAGATGGTGACCATTGCGTGAGGTGGCTAGAGAAGCCTGGAGCCCCACGGTTGCTGGGCCTCGGAAAGCGCTTCCAAGGAGAGGCGCTGCCTAGCAACAGCTTTCAGTGCTGGCACTTTCCATGTCGGACCAATTGCTGGACGTTTTCCATTTCAGAGCTGAGCTCTCCGAGTCAGAGAGATGGTGACCATTCCATTCGGTGGCTACAGAAGCCCGGAGCCCCAAGGTTGCTGGGCCTCGGAAAGCGCTTCCAAGGAAAGGCGCTGGCTAGCAACAGCTTTCAGTGCTGGCACTTTCCCTGTCGGACCAACTGCTGGACGTTTCCAATTTCAGAGCTGAGCTCTCCGAGACGGAGAGATGGTGACCATTGCGTGAGGTGGCTAGAGAAGCCCGGAGCCCCATGGTTGCTGGGTCTCGGAAAGCGCTTCCAAGGAGAGGCGCTGGCTAGCAACAGCTTTCAGTGCTGGCACTTTCCCTGTCGGACCAATTGCTGGACATTTTCCATTTCAGAGCTGAGCTCTCCGAGTCAGAGAGATGGTGACCATTGCGTGAGGTGGCTAGAGAAGCCTGGAGCCCCACGGTTGCTGGGCCTCGGAAAGCGCTTCCAAGGAGAGGCGCTGCCTAGCAACAGCTTTCAGTGCTGGCACTTTCCATGTCGGACCAATTGCTGGACTTTTTCCATTTCAGAGCTGAGCTCTCCGAGTCAGAGAGATGGTGACCATTGCGTGAGGTGGCTAGAGAAGCCCGGAGCCCCACGGTTGCTGGGCCTCGGAAAGTGCTTCCAAGGAAAGGCGCTGCCTAGCAACAGCTTTCAGTGCTGGCACTTTCCCTGTCGGACCAATTGCTGGACGTTTCCAATTTCAGAGCTGAGCTCTATTTCAGTGGTGAAAGAGAGAGAGCATAGCATGAAGTGGCTAGGGAAGCGCAGAGCTCTATGGTTGGTGTGGATCTTCAAGGGCGGCCAAGGGATGGTGTGGTCCATCAGCAGCATTGACTCCTTGGACTTTCCATGTATGAGGAATCGCTGGATGTTTTCCATTTCAGAGGTGAGCTCTACGGAACTGGGAGAAGGTGATCATTCCATTAGGTGGGTAGAGAAGGGCAGAGGCGCAGTGGTGTGGTGGCTGTGAAAGCTCTTCCAGGCAACGTAAGGGCTAGCAACAGCTTTCACTGCTGGCACCTTCCATGTGGCAGCAGTCGCTGGACGTTTTCCCTTTCAGAGCTGACCTCTATTTCAACACCGACAAAGATACAGCATAACGTTAGGAGGCTAGGCAAGTGCAGAGATCCATAGTTGGTGTGGCTCTGAGAAGAATGCCAAGTGATGGTGAGGTCAAGCAGCAGCATTGCATCCTGGCACTTTCCGTGTGTGAGGATTTGCTGGACGTTTTCCATTTCAGAGGTGAGCTCTACGAGACTGCGAGAACGTGATCATTCCATTAGGTGGGTAGAGAAGGGCAGAGGCGCAGTGGTGTGGTGGGTGTGAAAGCGCTTCCCACGCAAGCTGAGAGCTAGCAACAGCTTTCAGTGCTGGCACCTTCCATGTGGCAGCAGTCGCTGGACGTTTTCCCTTTCGGAGCTGAGCTCTATTTCAACAGCGACAAAGATACAGCATAACATTAGGTAGCTAAGCAAGCGCAGAGCTCCATGGTTGGTGTGGCTCTGAGAAGAACACCAAGTGATGGTGAGGTCAAGCAGCAGCATTGCATCCTGGCACTTTCCATGTATGAGGAATCACTCCATGTTTTCCATTTCGGAGGTGAGCTCTATGAGACTGCGAGAACGTGATCCTTGCATTAGGTGGGTAGAGAAGGGCAGAGGCGCAGTGGTGTTGTGGCTGTGAAAGCGCTTCCAGGCAAGGTGAGGGCTAGCAACAGCTTTCAGTGCTGGCACATTCCATGTGGCAGCAGTTGCTGGAGGTTTTCACTTTCAGAGCTGAGCTCTCCGAGTCAGAGAGATGGTGACCATTCTGGGAGGTGGCTAGAGAAGCCTGGAGCCCCACGGTTGCTGGGCCTCGGAAAGCACTTCCAAGGAAAGGCGCTGGCTAGCAACAGCTTTCAGTGCTGGCACTTTCCCTGTCGGACCAATTGCTGGACGTTTTCCATTTCAGAGCTGAGCTCTCCGAACTGGAGAGATGGTGACCATTCCATTCGGTGGCTACAGAAGCCCGAGCCCCAAGGTTGCTGGGCCTCGGAAAGCGCTTCCAAGGAGAGGTGCTGCCTAGCAACAGCTTTCAGTGCTGGCACTTTCCATGTCGGACCAATTGCTGGACATTTCCAATTTCAGAGCTGAGCTCTCCGAGTCAGAGAGATGGTGACCATTGCGTGAGGTGGCTAGAGAAGCACGGAGCCCCATGGTTGCTGGGTCTTGCAAAGCACTTCCAAGGAAAGGCGCTGGCTAGCAACAGCTTTCAGTGCTGGCACTTTCCATGTCGGACCAACTGCTGGACGTTTTCCATTTCAGAGCTGAGCTCTCCGAGTCAGAGAGATGGTGACCATTGCGTGAGGTGGCTAGAGAAGCATGGAGCTCCACGGTTGCTGGGTCTCGGAAAGCGCTTCCAAGGAGAGGCGCTGCCTAGCAACAGCTTTCAGTGCTGGCACTTTCCCTGTCGGACCAATTGCTGGACGTTTTCCATTTCAGAGCTGAGCTCTCCGAACTGGAGAGATGGTGACCATTCCATTCGGTGGCTGCAGAAGCCCGGAGCCCCACGGTTGCTGGGCCTCGGAAAGCGCTTCCAAGGAAAGGTGCTGGCTAGCAACAGCTTTCAGTGCTGGCACTTTCCATGTCGGACCAATTGCTGGACTTTTTCCATTTCAGAGCTGAGCTCTCCGAGTCAGAGAGATGGTGACCATTGCGTGAGGTGGCTAGAGAAGCCCGGAGCCCCACGGTTGCTGGGCCTCGGAAAGTGCTTCCAAGGAAAGGCGCTGCCTAGCAACAGCTTTCAGTGCTGGCACTTTCCCTGTCGGACCAATTGCTGGACGTTTCCAATTTCAGAGCTGAGCTCTATTTCAGTGGTGAAAGAGAGAGAGCATAGCATGAAGTGGCTAGGGAAGCACAGAGCTCTATGGTTGGTGTGGATCTTCAAGGGCGGCCAAGGGATGGTGTGGTCCAGCAGCAGCATTGACTCCTTGGACTTTCCATGTATGAGGAATCGCTGGATGTTTTCCATTTCAGAGGTGAGCTCTACGGAACTGGGAGAAAGTGATCATTCCATTAGGTGGGTAGAGAAGGGCAGAGGCGCAGTGGTGTGGTGGCTGTGAAAGCGCTTCCCAGGCAAGGTGAGAGCTAGCAACAGCTTTCAGTGCTGGCACATTCCATGTGGCAGCCGTTGCTGGACGTTTTCCCTTTCAGAGCTGAGCTCTCTTTCAACAGCGACAAAGATACAGCGTAACGTTAGGAGGCTAGGCAAGCGCAGAGATCCATAGTTGGTGTGGCTCTGAGAAGAATGCCAAGTGATGGTGAGGTCAAGCAGCAGCATTGCATCCTGGCACTTTCCGTGTATGAGGAATCGCTGGATGTTTTCCATTTCAGAGGTGAGCTCTACGAGACTGCGAGAACGTGATCATTCCATTAGGTGGGTAGAGAAGGGCAGAGGCGCAGTGGTGTGGTGGGTGTGAAAGCGCTTCCCACGCAAGCTGAGAGCTAGCAACAGCTTTCAGTGCTGGCACCTTCCATGTCGCAGCAGTCGCTGGACGTTTTCCCTTTCAGAGCTGACCTCTATTTCAACAGCGACAAAGATACAGCATAACATTAGGTAGCTAAGAAAGCGCAGAGCTCCATGGTTGGTGTGGCTCTGAGAAGAACACCAAGTGATGGTGAGGTCAAGCAGCAGCATTGCATCCTGGCACTCTCCATGTATGAGGAATCACTCCATGTTTTCCATTTCGGAGGTGAGCTCTATGAGACTGCGAGAACGTGATCCTTGCATTAGGTGGGTAGAGAAGGGCAGAGGCGCAGTGGTGTGGTGGCTGTGAAAGCGCTTCCAGGCAAGGTGAGAGCTAGCAACAGCTTTCAGTGCTGGCAGTTTCCCTGTCGGACCAATTGCTGGACGTTTTCCATTTCAGAGCTGAGCTCTCCGAGTCAGAGAGATGGTGACCATTGCGTGAGGTGGCTAGAGAAGCCTGGAGCCCCACGGTTGCTGGGCCTCGGAAAGCGCTTCCAAGGAAAGGTGCTGGCTAGCAACAGCTTTCAGTGCTGGCACTTCCCCTGTCGGACCAATTGCTGGACTTTTTCCATTTCAGAGCTGAGCTCTCCGAGTCAGAGAGATGGTGACCATTGCGTGAGGTGGCTAGAGAAGCCTGGAGCCCCACGGTTGCTGGGCCTCGGAAAGCGCTTCCAAGGAAAGGTGCTGGCTAGCAACAGCTTTCAGTGCTGGCACTTTCCATGTCGGACCAATTGCTGCACTTTTTCCATTTCAGAGCTGAGCTCTCCGAGTCAGAGAGATGGTGACCATTGCGTGAGGTGGCTAGAGAAGCCCGGAGCCCCACGGTTGCTGGGCCTCGGAAAGTGCTTCCAAGGAAAGGCGCTGGCTAGCAACAGCTTTCAGTGCTGGCACTTTCCATGTTGGACCAATTGCTGGACGTTTCCAATTTCAGAGCTGAGCTCTATTTCAGTGGTGAAAGAGAGAGAGCATAGCATGAAGTGGCTAGGGAAGCACAGAGCTCTATGGTTGGTGTGGATCTTCAAGGGCGGCCAAGGGATGGTGTGGTCCATCAGCAGCATTGACTCCTTGGACTTTCCATGTATGAGGAATCGCTGGATGTTTTCCATTTCAGAGGTGAGCTCTACGGAACTGGGAGAAGGTGATCATTCCATTAGGTGGGTAGAGAAGGGCAGAGGCGCAGTGGTGTGGTGGCTGTGAAAGCTCTTCCAGGCAACGTAAGGGCTAGCAACAGCTTTCACTGCTGGCACCTTCCATGTGGCAGCAGTCGCTGGACGTTTTCCCTTTCAGAGCTGACCTCTATTTCAACAGCGACAAAGATACAGCATAACGTTAGGAGGCTAGGCAAGTGCAGAGCTCCATGGTTGGTGTGGCTCTGAGAAGAACACCAAGTGATGGTGAGGTCAAGCAGCAGCATTGCATCCTGGCACTTTCCATGTATGAGGAATCACTCCATGTTTTCCATTTCGGAGGTGAGCTCTATGAGACTGCGAGAACGTGATCCTTGCATTAGGTGGGTAGAGAAGGGCAGAGGCGCAGTGGTGTTGTGGCTGTGAAAGCGCTTCCAGGCAAGGTGAGAGCTAGCAACAGCTTTCAGTGCTGGCACATTCCATGTGGCAGCAGTTGCTGGAGGTTTTCACTTTCAGAGCTGAGCTCTCCGAGTCAGAGAGATGGTGACCATTCTGGGAGGTGGCTAGAGAAGCCTGGAGCCCCACGGTTGCTGGGCCTCGGAAAGCACTTCCAAGGAAAGGCGCTGGCTAGCAACAGCTTTCAGTGCTGGCACTTTCCCTGTCGGACCAATTGCTGGACGTTTTCCATTTCAGAGCTGAGCTCTCCGAACTGGAGAGATGGTGACCATTCCATTCGGTGGCTACAGAAGCCCGGAGCCCCACGGTTGCTGGGCCTCGGAAAGCGCTTCCAAGGAGAGGTGCTGCCTAGCAACAGCTTTCAGTGCTGGCACTTTCCATGTCGGACCAATTGCTGGACATTTCCAATTTCAGAGCTGAGCTCTCCGAGTCAGAGAGATGGTGACCATTGCGTGAGGTGGCTAGAGAAGCCCGGAGCCCCACGGTTGCTGGGCCTCGGAAAGTGCTTCCAAGGAAAGGCGCTGCCTAGCAACAGCTTTCAGTGCTGGCACTTTCCATGTCGGACCAATTGCTGGACGTTTCCAATTTCAGAGCTGAGCTCTATTTCAGTGGTGAAAGAGAGAGAGCATAGCATGAAGTGGCTAGGGAAGCACAGAGCTCTATGGTTGGTGTGGATCTTCAAGGGCGGCCAAGGGATGGTGTGGTCCATCAGCAGCATTGACTCCTTGGACTT
Source organism: Sarcoramphus papa (assembly GCA_037962945.1). Classification (NCBI taxonomy): domain Eukaryota; kingdom Metazoa; phylum Chordata; class Aves; order Accipitriformes; family Cathartidae; genus Sarcoramphus; species Sarcoramphus papa. Next base: position 99,672,222 of record CM075586.1, read on the forward strand.
TCCATGTATGAGGAATCGCTGGATGTTTTCCATTTCAGAGGTGAGCTCTACGGAACTGGGAGAAGGTGATCATTCCATTAGGTGGGTAGAGAAGGGCAGAGGCGCAGTGGTGTGGTGGGTGTGAAAGCGCTTCCAGGCAAGCTGAGAGCTAGCAACAGCTTTCAGTGCTGGCACCTTCCATGTGGCAGCAGTCGCTGGACGTTTTCCCTTTCAGAGCTGACCTCTATTTCAACAGCGACAAAGATACAGCATAACGTTAGGAGGCTAGGCAAGTGCAGAGCTCCATGGTTGGTGTGGCTCTGAGAAGAACACCAAGTGATGGTGAGGTCAAGCAGCAGCATTGCATCCTGGCACTTTCCATGTATGAGGAATCACTCCATGTTTTCCATTTCGGAGGTGAGCTCTATGAGACTGCGAGAACGTGATCCTTGCATTAGGTGGGTAGAGAAGGGCAGAGGCGCAGTGGTGTTGTGGCTGTGAAAGCGCTTCCAGGCAAGGTGAGAGCTAGCAACAGCTTTCAGTGCTGGCACATTCCATGTGGCAGCAGTTGCTGGAGGTTTTCACTTTCAGAGCTGAGCTCTCCGAGTCAGAGAGATGGTGACCATTCTGGGAGGTGGCTAGAGAAGCCTGGAGCCCCACGGTTGCTGGGCCTCGGAAAGCACTTCCAAGGAAAGGCGCTGCCTAGCAACAGCTTTCAGTGCTGGCACTTTCCCTGTCGGACCAATTGCTGGACGTTTTCCATTTCAGAGCTGAGCTCTCCGAACTGGAGAGATGGTGACCATTCCATTCGGTGGCTACAGAAGCCCGGAGCCCCACGGTTGCTGGGCCTCGGAAAGCGCTTCCAAGGAGAGGTGCTGCCTAGCAACAGCTTTCAGTGCTGGCACTTTCCATGTCGGACCAATTGCTGGACATTTCCAATTTCAGAGCTGAGCTCTCCGAGTCAGAGAGATGGTGACCATTGCGTGAGGTGGCTAGAGAAGCCCGGAGCCCCACGGTTGCTGGGCCTCGGAAAGCGCTTCCAAGGAGAGGCGCTGCCTAGCAACAGCTTTCAGTGCTGGCACTTTCCATGTCGGACCAATTGCTGGATGTTTCCAATTTCAGAGCTGAGCTCTCCGAGTCAGAGAGATGGTGACCATTGCGTGAGGTGGCTAGAGAAGCCTGGAGCCCCACGGTTGCTGGGCCTCGGAAAGCGCTTCCAAGGAAAGGCGCTGGCTAGCAACAGCTTTCAGTGCTGGCACTTTCCATGTCGGACCAATTGCTGGACGATTTCCATTTCAGAGCTGAGCTCTCCGAGATGGAGTGATGGTGACCATTGCGTGAGGTGGCTAGAGAAGCCTGGAGCCCCACGGTTGCTGGGCCTCGGAAAGCACTTCCAAGGAAAGGCGCTGCCTAGCAACAGCTTTCAGTGCTGGCACTTTCCATGTTGGACCAATTGCTGGACGTTTTCCATTTCAGAGCTGAGCTCTCTGAACTGGAGAGACGGTGACCATTCTGGGATCTGGCTAGAGAAGCCCGGAGCCTCACGGTTGCTGGGCCTCGGAAAGCGCTTCCAAGGAAAGGCGCTGGCTAGCAACAGCTTTCAGTGCTGGCACTTTCCCTGTCGGACCAATTGCTGGACGTTTCCAATTTCAGAGCTGAGCTCTCCGAGACGGAGAGATGGTGACCATTCCATTCGGTGGCTACAGAAGCCCGGAGCCCCACGGTTGCTGGGCCTCGGAAAGCACTTCCAAGGAAAGGCGCTGGCTAGCAACAGCTTTCAGTGCTGGCACTTTCCATGTCGGACCAATTGCTGGACATTTTCCATTTCAGAGCTGAGCTCTCCGAGATGGAGTGATGGTGACCATTGCGTGAGGTGGCTAGAGAAGCCCAGAGCCCCATGGTTGCTGGGCCTGGGAAAGCGCTTCCAAGGAAAGGTGCTGGCTAGCAACAGCTTTCAGTGCTGGCACTTTCCCTGTCGGATAAATTGCTGGACGATTTCCATTTCAGAGCTGAGCTCTCCGAACTGGAGAGATGGTGACCATTGCGTGAGGTGGCTAGAGAAGCCTGGAGCCCCACGGTTGCTCGGCCTCAGAAAGCGCTTCCAAGGAGAGGCGCTGCCTAGCAACAGCTTTCAGTGCTGGCACTTTCCATGTCGGACCAATTGCTGGACGTTTTCCATTTCAGAGCTGAGCTCTCCGAGTCAGAGAGATGGTGACCATTGAATTGGGTGGCTAGAGAAGCCCGGAGCCCCACGGTTGCTGGGCATCGGAAAGCGCTTCCAAGGAAAGGTGCTGGCTAGCCACAGCTTTCAGTGCTGGCACTTTCCATGTCGGACCAATTGCTGGACGTTTCCAATTTCAGAGCTGAGCTCTCCGAGTCAGAGAGATGGTGACCATTGCGTGAGGTGGCTAGAGAAGCCCGGAGCCCCACGGTTGCTGGGCCTCGGAAAGTGCTTCCAAGGAAAGGCGCTGGCTAGCAACAGCTTTCAGTGCTGGCACTTTCCATGTCGGACCAATTGCTGGACGTTTCCAATTTCAGAGCTGAGCTCTATTTCAGTGGTGAAAGAGAGAGAGCATAGCATGAAGTGGCTAGGGAAGCACAGAGCTCTATGGTTGGTGTGGATCTTCAAGGGCGGCCAAGGGATGGTGTGGTCCAGCAGCAGCATTGACTCCTTGGACTTTCCATGTATGAGGAATCGCTGGATGTTTTCCATTTCAGAGGTGAGCTCTACGAGACTGGGAGAAGGTGATCATTCCATTAGGTGGGTAGAGAAGGGCAGAGGCGCAGTGGTGTGGTGGCTGTGAAAGCGCTTCCCACGCAAGCTGAGAGCTAGCAACAGCTTTCAGTGCTGGCACATTCCATGTGGCAGCCGTTGCCGGAGGTTTTCCCTTTCAGAGCTGAGCTCTCTTTCAACAGCGACAAAGATACAGCATAACGTTAGGAGGCTAGGCAAGCGCAGAGATCCATAGTTGGTGTGGCTCTGAGAAGAAAGCCAAGTGATGGTGAGGTCAAGCAGCAGCATTGCATCCTGGCACTTTCCGTGTATGAGGAATCACTCCATGTTTTCCATTTCGGAGGTGAGCTCTACGAGACTGCGAGAACGTGATCCTTGCATTAGGTGGGTAGAGAAGGGCAGAGGCGCAGTGGTGTGGTGGGTGTGAAAGCGCTTCCCACGCAAGCTGAGAGCTAGCAACAGCTTTCAGTGCTGGCACCTTCCATGTGGCAGCAGTCGCTGGACGTTTTCCCTTTCGGAGCTGAGCTCTATTTCAACAGCGACAAAGATACAGCATAACATTAGGTAGCTAAGCAAGCGCAGAGCTCCATGGTTGGTGTGGCTCTGAGAAGAACACCAAGTGATGGTGAGGTCAAGCAGCAGCATTGCATCCTGGCACTTTCCATGTATGAGGAATCACTCCATGTTTTCCATTTCGGAGGTGAGCTCTATGAGACTGCGAGAACGTGATCCTTGCATTAGGTGGGTAGAGAAGGGCAGAGGCGCAGTGGTGTTGTGGCTGTGAAAGCGCTTCCAGGCAAGGTGAGGGCTAGCAACAGCTTTCAGTGCTGGCACATTCCATGTGGCAGCAGTTGCTGGAGGTTTTCACTTTCAGAGCTGAGCTCTCCGAGTCAGAGAGATGGTGACCATTCTGGGAGGTGGCTAGAGAAGCCTGGAGCCCCACGGTTGCTGGGCCTCGGAAAGCACTTCCAAGGAAAGGCGCTGGCTAGCAACAGCTTTCAGTGCTGGCACTTTCCCTGTCGGACCAATTGCTGGACGTTTTCCATTTCAGAGCTGAGCTCTCCGAACTGGAGAGATGGTGACCATTCCATTCGGTGGCTACAGAAGCCCGGAGCCCCACGGTTGCTGGGCCTCGGAAAGCACTTCCAAGGAAAGGCGCTGGCTAGCAACAGCTTTCAGTGCTGGCACTTTCCATGTCGCACCAATTGCTGGACATTTCCAATTTCAGAGCTGAGCTCTCTGAGTCAGAGAGATGGTGACCATTCTGGGAGGTGGCTAGAGAAGCCTGGAGCCCCATGGTTGCTGGGTCTTGCAAAGCACTTCCAAGGAAAGGCGCTGGCTAGCAACAGCTTTCAGTGCTGGCACTTTCCATGTCGGACCAATTGCTGGACTTTTTCCATTTCAGAGCTGAGCTCTCCGAGTCAGAGAGATGGTGACCATTGCGTGAGGTGGCTAGAGAAGCCCGGAGCCCCACGGTTGCTGGGCCTCGGAAAGTGCTTCCAAGGAAAGGCGCTGCCTAGCAACAGCTTTCAGTGCTGGCACTTTCCCTGTCGGACCAATTGCTGGACGTTTCCAATTTCAGAGCTGAGCTCTATTTTAGTGGTGACAGAGAGAGAGCATAGCATGAAGTGGCTAGGGAAGCGCAGAGCTCTATGGTTGGTGTGGATCTTCAAGGGCGGCCAAGGGATGGTGTGGTCCATCAGCAGCATTGACTCCTTGGACTTTCCATGTATGAGGAATCGCTGGATGTTTTCCATTTCAGAGGTGAGCTCTACGGAACTGGGAGAAGGTGATCATTCCATTAGGTGGGTAGAGAAGGGCAGAGGCGCAGTGGTGTTGTGGCTGTGAAAGTCTTCCAGGCAACGTAAGGGCTAGCAACAGCTTTCACTGCTGGCACCTTCCATGTGGCAGCAGTCGCTGGACGTTTTCCCTTTCAGAGCTGACCTCTATTTCAACAGCGACAAAGATACAGCATAACGTTAGGAGGCTAGGCAAGTGCAGAGATCCATAGTTGGTGTGGCTCTGAGAAGAATGCCAAGTGATGGTGAGGTCAAGCAGCAGCATTGCATCCTGGCACTTTCCGTGTGTGAGGAATTGCTGGACGTTTTCCATTTCAGAGGTGAGCTCTACGACACTGCGAGAACGTGATCATTCCATTAGGTGGGTAGAGAAGGGCAGAGGTGCAGTGGTGTGGTGGCTGTGAAAGCGCTTCCCACGCAAGGTGAGAGCTAGCAACAGCTTTCAGTGCTGGCACCTTCCATGTGGCAGCAGTTGCTGGAGGTTTTCACTTTCAGAGCTGAGCTCTCCGAGTCAGAGAGATGGTGACCATTCTGGGAGGTGGCTAGAGAAGCCTGGAGCCCCACGGTTGCTGGGCCTCGGAAAGCACTTCCGAGGAAAGGCGCTGGCTAGCAACAGCTTTCAGTGCTGGCACTTTCCCTGTCGGACCAATTGCTGGACGTTTTCCATTTCAGAGCTGAGCTCTCCGAGTCAGAGAGATGGTGACCATTGCGTGAGGTGGCTAGAGAAGCATGGAGCCCCACGGTTGCTGGGCCTCGGAAAGCGCTTCCAAGGAGAGGCGCTGCCTAGCAACAGCTTTCAGTGCTGGCACTTTCCCTGTCGGACCAATTGCTGGACGTTTTCCATTTCAGAGCTGAGCTCTCCGAACTGGAGAGATGGTGACCATTCCATTCGGTGGCTACAGAAGCCCGGAGCCACACGGTTGCTGGGCCTCGGAAAGCGCTTCCAAGGAAAGGCGCTGCCTAGCAACAGCTTTCAGTGCCGACACTTTCCCTGTCGGACCAACTGCTGGACGTTTCCAATTTCAGAGCTGAGCTCTCCGAGATGGAGTGATGGTGACCATTGCGTGAGGTGGCTAGAGAAGCCCGGAGCCCCATGGTTGCTGGGTCTCGGAAAGCGCTTCCAAGGAAAGGTGCTGGCTAGCAACAGCTTTCAGTGCTGGCACTTTCCATGTCGGACCAATTGCTGGACGTTTTCCATTTCAGAGCTGAGCTCTCCGAGTCAGAGAGATGGTGACCATTGCGTGAGGTGGCTAGAGAAGCCTGGAGCCCCACGGTTGCTGGGCCTCGGAAAGCACTTCCAAGGAAAGGTGCTGGCTAGCAACAGCTTTCAGTGCTGGCACTTTCCATGTCGGACCAATTGCTGGACTTTTTCCATTTCAGAGCTGAGCTCTCCGAGTCAGAGAGATGGTGACCATTGCGTGAGGTGGCTAGAGAAGCCCGGAGCCCCACGGTTGCTGGGCCTCGGAAAGTGCTTCCAAGGAAAGGCGCTGGCTAGCAACAGCTTTCAGTGCTGGCACTTTCCCTGTCGGACCAATTGCTGGACGTTTCCAATTTCAGAGCTGAGCTCTATTTCAGTGGTGAAAGAGAGAGAGCATAGCATGAAGTGGCTAGGGAAGCACAGAGCTCTATGGTTGGTGTGGATCTTCAAGGGCGGCCAAGGGATGGTGTGGTCCATCAGCAGCATTGACTCCTTGGACTTTCCATGTATGAGGAATCGCTGGATGTTTTCCATTTCAGAGGTGAGCTCTACGGAACTGGGAGAAGGTGATCATTCCATTAGGTGGGTAGAGAAGGGCAGAGGCGCAGTGGTGTTGTGGCTGTGAAAGCTCTTCCAGGCAACGTAAGGGCTAGCAACAGCTTTCACTGCTGGCACCTTCCATGTGGCAGCAGTCGCTGGACGTTTTCCCTTTCAGAGCTGACCTCTATTTCAACAGCGACAAAGATACAGCATAACGTTAGGAGGCTAGGCAAGTGCAGAGCTCCATGGTTGGTGTGGCTCTGAGAAGAACACCAAGTGATGGTGAGGTCAAGCAGCAGCATTGCATCCTGGCACTTTCCATGTATGAGGAATCACTCCATGTTTTCCATTTCGGAGGTGAGCTCTATGAGACTGCGAGAACGTGATCCTTGCATTAGGTGGGTAGAGAAGGGCAGAGGCGCAGTGGTGTTGTGGCTGTGAAAGCGCTTCCAGGCAAGGTGAGAGCTAGCAACAGCTTTCAGTGCTGGCACATTCCATGTGGCAGCAGTTGCTGGAGGTTTTCACTTTCAGAGCTGAGCTCTCCAAGTCAGAGAGATGGTGACCATTCTGGGAGGTGGCTAGAGAAGCCTGGAGCCCCACGGTTGCTGGGCCTCGGAAAGCACTTCCAAGGAAAGGCGCTGGCTAGCAACAGCTTTCAGTGCTGGCACTTTCCCTGTCGGACCAATTGCTGGACGTTTTCCATTTCAGAGCTGAGCTCTCCGAACTGGAGAGATGGTGACCATTCCATTCGGTGGCTACAGAAGCCCGGAGCCCCACGGTTGCTGGGCCTCGGAAAGCGCTTCCAAGGAGAGGCGCTGCCTAGCAACAGCTTTCAGTGCTGGCACTTTCCATGTCGGAACAATTGCTGGATGTTTCCAATTTCAGAGCTGAGCTCTCCGAGTCAGAGAGATGGTGACCATTGCGTGAGGTGGCTAGAGAAGCCCGGAGCCCCACGGTTGCTGGACCTGGGAAAGCGCTTCCAAGGAGAGGCGCTGGCTAGCAACAGCTTTCAGTGCTGGCACTTTCCCTGTCGGACTAATTGCTGGACGATTTCCATTTCAGAGCTGAGCTCTCCGAGATGGAGTGATGGTGACCATTGCGTGAGGTGGCTAGTGAAGCCCGGAGCCCCACGGTTGCTGGGCCTCGGAAAGCGCTTCCAAGGAGAGGCGCTGGCTAGCAACAGCTTTCAGTGCTGGCACTTTCCATGTTGGACCAATTGCTGGACGATTTCCATTTCAGAGCTGAGCTCTCCGAGATGGAGTGATGGTGACCATTGCGTGAGGTGGCTAGAGAAGCCCGGAGCCCCACAGTTGCTGGGCCTCGGAAAGCACTTCCAAGGAAAGGCGCTGCCTAGCAACAGCTTTCAGTGCTGGCACTTTCCATGTTGGACCAATTGCTGGACGTTTTCCATTTCAGAGCTGAGCTCTCCGAGTCAGAGAGATGGTGACCATTCTGTGATCTGGCTAGAGAAGCCCGGAGCCTCACGGCTGCTGGGTCTGGCAAAGCACTTCCAAGGAAAGGCGCTGGCTAGCAACAGCTTTCAGTGCTGGCACTTTCCCTGTCGGACCAATTGCTGGACGTTTTCCATTTCAGAGCTGAGCTCTCCGAGACGGAGAGATGGTGACCATTCCATTCGGTGGCTACAGAAGCCCGGAGCCACACGGTTGCTGGGCCTCGGAAAGCGCTTCCAAGGAAAGGCGCTGGCTAGCAACAGCTTTCAGTGCTGGCACTTTCCATGTCGGACCAATTGCTGGACGTTTCCAATTTCAGAGCTGAGCTCTCCAAGACGGAGAGATGGTGACCATTCTGTGAAGTGGCTAGAGAAGCCTGGAGCCCCATGGTTGCTGGGTCTCGGAAAGCGCTTCCAAGGAAAGGTGCTGGCTAGCAACAGCTTTCAGTGCTGGCACTTTCCCTGTCGGATAAATTGCTGGACGTTTTCCATTTCAGAGCTGAGCTCTCCAAACTGGAGAGATGGTGACCATTGCGTGAGGTGGCTAGAGAAGCCTGGAGCCCCACGGTTGCTCGGCCTCGGAAAGCGCTTCCAAGGAGAGGCGCTGCCTAGCAACAGCTTTCAGTGCTGGCACTTTCCATGTCGGACCAACTGCTGGACATTTTCCATTTCAGAGCTGAGCTCTCCGAGTCAGAGAGATGGTGACCATTGAATTGGGTGGCTAGAGACGCCCGGAGCCCCACGGTTGCTGGGCCTCGGAAAGCGCTTCCAAGGAAAGGTGCTGGCTAGCCACAGCTTTCAGTGCTGGCACTTTCCCTGTCGGACCAATTGCTGGACTTTTTCCATTTCAGAGCTGAGCTCTCCGAGTCAGAGAGATGGTGACCATTGCGTGAGGTGGCTAGAGAAGCCCGGAGCCCCACGGTTGCTGGGCCTCGGAAAGTGCTTCCAAGGAAAGGCGCTGGCTAGCAACAGCTTTCAGTGCTGGCACTTTCCATGTCGGACCAATTGCTGGACGTTTCCAATTTCAGAGCTGAGCTCTATTTCAGTGGTGAAAGAGAGAGAGCATAGCATGAAGTGGCTAGGGAAGCACAGAGCTCTATGGTTGGTGTGGATCTTCAAGGGCGGCCAAGGGATGGTGTGGTCCATCAGCAGCATTGACTCCTTGGACTTTCCATGTATGAGGAATCGCTGGATGTTTTCCATTTCAGAGGTGAGCTCTACGGAACTGGGAGAAGGTGATCATTCCATTAGGTGGGTAGAGAAGGGCAGAGGCGCAGTGGTGTGGTGGCTGTGAAAGCGCTTCCCAGGCAAGGTGAGAGCTAGCAACAGCTTTCAGTGCTGGCACATTCCATGTGGCAGCAGTTGCTGGAGGTTTTCACTTTCAGAGCTGACCTCTCTTTCAACAGCGACAAAGATACAGCATAACGTTAGGAGGCTAGGCAAGCGCAGAGATCCATAGCTGGTGTGGCTCTGAAAAGAAAGCCAAGTGATGGTGAGGTCAAGCAGCAGCATTGCATCCTGGCACTTTCCGTGTATGAGGAATCGCTGGATGTTTTCCATTTCAGAGGTGAGCTCTACGAGACTGCGAGAACGTGATCCTTGCATTAGGTGGGTAGAGAAGGGCAGAGGCGCAGTGGTGTTGTGGCTGTGAAAGCGCTTCCAGGCAAGGTGAGAGCTAGCAACAGCTTTCAGTGCTGGCACCTTCCATGTGGCAGTAGTCGCTGGACGATTCCACTTTCGGAGCTGAGCTAATGCAATGGCGAATGAGAGAAAGCATAATATGAAGTGGCTAGGCAAGCGCAGTGTCCCGCGGTTTGTGTGGCTCTGAGAAGAATGCCAAGTGATGGTGAGGTCAAGCAGCAGCATTGAGTCCTGGCACTTTCCGTGTATGAGGAATTGGTGGACATCTTCTATTTTGGAGGTGAGCTCTACGGGACTGGGAGAACGTAATCATTCCATTAGGTGGGTAGAGAAGGGCAGAGGCGCAGTATTGTTGTGGCTGTGAAAGTGCTTCCCAGGCAAGGTGAGGGCTAGCAACAGCTTTCAGTGCTGGCACCTTCCATATGGAAGCACTCGCTGGAGGTTTTCACTTTCACAGCTGAGCTCTGTTTCAACAGCGAAACAGACAGCGCATAACATGAAGTGGCTAGGCAAGCGCAGAGCCCCACTGTTGCTGTGGCTCTAAAAGGGCGGTCAACGGATGGTAACGTCCATCAGCAGCATTGACTCCTCGTACTTTCCGTGTATGAAGAATTGCTGGACCTTTTCCATTTCAGAGGTGAGCTCTACGAGACTGCGAGAACGTGATCATTCCATTAGGTGGGTAGAGAAGGGCAGAGGCGCAGTGGTGTTGTGGCTGTGAAAGTGCTTCCCAGGCAAGGTGAGGGCTAGCAACAGCTTTCACTGCTGGCACCTTCCATGTGGCAGCAGTCGCTGGACGATTCCACTTTTGGAGCTGAGCTCTATTTCAACGGTGAAAGAGAGAGAGCATAACATGAGGTGCTTACGCAAGCACAGAGCCCCACGGTTGGTGTGGCTCTGAGAAGAATGCCAAGTGATGGTGAGGTCAAGCAGCAGCATTGTGTCCTGGCACTTTCCGTGTGTGAGGAATTGCTGGACGTTTTCAATTCAGAGGTGAGCTCTACGGGACTGGGAGAACATGATCCTTCCATTAGGTGGGTGGAGAAGGGCAGAGGCGCAGTGTTGTGGTGGCTGTGAAAGCGCTTCCAGGCAAGGTGAGGGCTAGCAACAGCTTTCACTGCTGGCACATTCCATATGGCAGCAGTTGCTGGAGGTTTTCACTTTCAGAGCTGAGCTCTCCGAGTCAGAGAGATGGTGACCATTCTGTGAAGTGGCTAGAGAAGCCTGGAGCCCCACAGTTGCTGGGCCTCGGAAAGCACTTCCAAGGAAAGGCGCTGGCTAGCAACAGCTTTCAGTGCTGGCACTTTCCATGTCGGACCAATTGCTGGATGTTTCCAATTTCAGAGCTGAGCTCTCCGAGTCAGAGAGATGGTGACCATTGCGTGAGGTGGCTAGAGAAGCCCGGAGCCCCACGGTTGCTGGGCCTGGCAAAGCGATTCCAAGGAAAAGCGCTGGCTAGCAACAGCTTTCAGTGCTGGCACTTTCCATGTCGGACCAATTGCTGGACGTTTTCCATTTCAGAGCTGAGCTCTCCGAGTCAGAGAGATGGTGACCATTGCGTGAGGTGGCTAGAGAAGCCCGGAGCCCCACGGTTGCTGGGCCTCGGAAAGTGCTTCCAAGGAAAGGCGCTGGCTAGCAACAGCTTTCAGTGCTGGCACTTTCCATGTCGGAACAATTGCTGGATGTTTCCAATTTCAGAGCTGAGCTCTCCGAGTCAGAGAGATGGTGACCATTGCGTGAGGTGGCTAGAGAAGCCCGGAGCCCCACGGTTGCTGGACCTGGGAAAGCGCTTCCAAGGAGAGGCGCTGGCTAGCAACAGCTTTCAGTGCTGGCACTTTCCCTGTCGGACTAATTGCTGGACGATTTCCATTTCAGAGCTGAGCTCTCCGAGATGGAGTGATGGTGACCATTGCGTGAGGTGGCTAGTGAAGCCCGGAGCCCCACGGTTGCTGGGCCTCGGAAAGCGCTTCCAAGGAGAGGCGCTGGCTAGCAACAGCTTTCAGTGCTGGCACTTTCCATGTTGGACCAATTGCTGGACGATTTCCATTTCAGAGCTGAGCTCTCCGAGATGGAGTGATGGTGACCATTGCGTGAGGTGGCTAGAGAAGCCCGGAGCCCCACAGTTGCTGGGCCTCGGAAAGCACTTCCAAGGAAAGGCGCTGCCTAGCAACAGCTTTCAGTGCTGGCACTTTCCATGTTGGACCAATTGCTGGACGTTTTCCATTTCAGAGCTGAGCTCTCTGAACTGGAGAGATGGTGACCATTCTGTGATCTGGCTAGAGAAGCCCGGAGCCTCACGGCTGCTGGGTCTGGCAAAGCACTTCCAAGGAAAGGCGCTGGCTAGCAACAGCTTTCAGTGCTGGCACTTTCCCTGTCGGACCAATTGCTGGACGTTTTCCATTTCAGAGCTGAGCTCTCCGAGACGGAGAGATGGTGACCATTCCATTCGGTGGCTACAGAAGCCCGGAGCCACACGGTTGCTGGGCCTCGGAAAGCGCTTCCAAGGAAAGGCGCTGGCTAGCAACAGCTTTCAGTGCTGGCACTTTCCATGTCGGACCAATTGCTGGACGTTTCCAATTTCAGAGCTGAGCTCTCCAAGACGGAGAGATGGTGACCATTCTGTGAAGTGGCTAGAGAAGCCTGGAGCCCCATGGTTGCTGGGTCTCGGAAAGCGCTTCCAAGGAAAGGTGCTGGCTAGCAACAGCTTTCAGTGCTGGCACTTTCCCTGTCGGATAAATTGCTGGACGTTTTCCATTTCAGAGCTGAGCTCTCCGAGTCAGAGAGATGGTGACCATTGCGTGAGGTGGCTAGAGAAGCCCGGAGCCCCACGGTTGCTGGGCCTCGGAAAGTGCTTCCAAGGAGAGGCGCTGCCTAGCAACAGCTTTCAGTGCTGGCACTTTCCATGTCGGACCAACTGCTGGACGTTTTCCATTTCAGAGCTGAGCTCTCCGAGTCAGAGAGATGGTGACCATTGCGTGAGGTGGCTAGAGAAGCCTGGAGCCCCACGGTTGCTGGGCCTCGGAAAGCACTTCCAAGGAAAGGTGCTGGCTAGCAACAGCTTTCAGTGCTGGCACTTTCCATGTCGGACCAATTGCTGGACTTTTTCCATTTCAGAGCTGAGCTCTCCGAGTCAGAGAGATGGTGACCATTGCGTGAGGTGGCTAGAGAAGCCCGGAGCCTCACGGTTGCTGGGCCTCGGAAAGTGCTTCCAAGGAAAGGCGCTGCCTAGCAACAGCTTTCAGTGCTGGCACTTTCCATGTCGGACCAATTGCTGGACGTTTCCAATTTCAGAGCTGAGCTCTATTTCAGTGGTGAAAGAGAGAGAGCATAGCATGAAGTGGCTAGGGAAGCACAGAGCTCTATGGTTGGTGTGGATCTTCAAGGGCGGCCAAGGGATGGTGTGGTCCAGCAGCAGCATTGACTCCTTGGACTTTCCATGTATGAGGAATCGCTGGATGTTTTCCATTTCAGAGGTGAGCTCTACGGAACTGGGAGAAGGTGATCATTCCATTAGGTGGGTAGAGAAGGGCAGAGGCGCAGTGGTGTTGTGGCTGTGAAAGCTCTTCCAGGCAACGTAAGGGCTAGCAACAGCTTTCACTGCTGGCACCTTCCATGTGGCAGCAGTCGCTGGACGTTTTCCCTTTCAGAGCTGACCTCTATTTCAACAGCGACAAAGATACAGCATAACGTTAGGAGGCTAGGCAAGTGCAGAGCTCCATGGTTGGTGTGGCTCTGAGAAGAACACCAAGTGATGGTGAGGTCAAGCAGCAGCATTGCATCCTGGCACTTTCCATGTATGAGGAATCACTCCATGTTTTCCATTTCGGAGGTGAGCTCTATGAGACTGCGAGAACGTGATCCTTGCATTAGGTGGGTAGAGAAGGGCAGAGGCGCAGTGGTGTTGTGGCTGTGAAAGCGCTTCCAGGCAAGGTGAGAGCTAGCAACAGCTTTCAGTGCTGGCACCTTCCATGTGGCAGCAGTTGCTGGAGGTTTTCACTTTCAGAGCTGAGCTCTCCAAGTCAGAGAGATGGTGACCATTCTGGGAGGTGGCTAGAGAAGCCTGGAGCCCCACGGTTGCTGGGCCTCGGAAAGCACTTCCAAGGAAAGGCGCTGGCTAGCAACAGCTTTCAGTGCTGGCACTTTCCCTGTCGGACCAATTGCTGGACGTTTTCCATTTCAGAGCTGAGCTCTCCGAACTGGAGAGATGGTGACCATTCCATTCGGTGGCTACAGAAGCCCGGAGCCCCACGGTTGCTGGGCCTCGGAAAGCGCTTCCAAGGAGAGGCGCTGCCTAGCAACAGCTTTCAGTGCTGGCACTTTCCATGTCGGAACAATTGCTGGATGTTTCCAATTTCAGAGCTGAGCTCTCCGAGTCAGAGAGATGGTGACCATTGCGTGAGGTGGCTAGAGAAGCCCGGAGCCCCACGGTTGCTGGACCTGGGAAAGCGCTTCCAAGGAGAGGCGCTGGCTAGCAACAGCTTTCAGTGCTGGCACTTTCCCTGTCGGACTAATTGCTGGACGATTTCCATTTCAGAGCTGAGCTCTCCGAGATGGAGTGATGGTGACCATTGCGTGAGGTGGCTAGAGAAGCCTGGAGCCCCACGGTTGCTGGGCCTCGGAAAGCGCTTCCAAGGAAAGGCGCTGCCTAGCAACAGCTTTCAGTGCTGGCACTTTCCATGTCGGACCAATTGCTGGACGTTTTCAATTTCAGAGCTGAGCTCTCCGAGTCAGAGAGATGGTGACCATTGCGTGAGGTGGCTAGAGACGCCCGGAGCCCCACGGTTGCTGGGCCTGGCAAAGCGCTTCCAAGGAAAGGTGCTGGCTAGCAACAGCTTTCAGTGCTGGCACTTTCCCTGTCGGACCAATTGCTGGACGTTTTCCATTTCAGAGCTGAGCTCTCCGAGTCAGAGAGATGGTGACCATTGCGTGAGGTGGCTAGAGAAGCCCGGAGCCCCACGGTTGCTGGGCCTCGGAAAGTGCTTCCAAGGAAAGGCGCTGGCTAGCAACAGCTTTCAGTGCTGGCACTTTCCATGTCGGACCAATTGCTGGACGTTTCCAATTTCAGAGCTGAGCTCTATTTCAGTGGTGAAAGAGAGAGAGCATAGCATGAAGTGGCTAGGGAAGCACAGAGCTCTATGGTTGGTGTGGATCTTCAAGGGCGGCCAAGGGATGGTGTGGTCCATCAGCAGCATTGCATCCTGGCACTTTCCCTGTCGGACCAATTGCTGGACGTTTTCCATTTCAGAGCTGAGCTCTATGAGACTGCGAGAACGTGATCCTTGCATTAGGTGGGTAGAGAAGGGCAGAGGCGCAGTGGTGTGGTGGCTGTGAAAGCGCTTCCCAGGCAAGGTGAGAGCTAGCAACAGCTTTCAGTGCTGGCACATTCCATGTGGCAGCAGTTGCTGGAGGTTTTCACTTTCAGAGCTGACCTCTCTTTCAACAGCGACAAAGATACAGCATAACGTTAGGAGGCTAGGCAAGCGCAGAGATCCATAGCTGGTGTGGCTCTGAGAAGAAAGCCAAGTGATGGTGAGGTCAAGCAGCAGCATTGCATCCTGGCACTTTCCGTGTATGAGGAATCGCTGGATGTTTTCCATTTCAGAGGTGAGCTCTACGAGACTGCGAGAACGTGATCATTCCATTAGGTGGGTAGAGAAGGGCAGAGGCGCAGTGGTGTTGTGGCTGTGAAAGCGCTTCCAGGCAAGGTGAGAGCTAGCAACAGCTTTCAGTGCTGGCACCTTCCATGTGGCAGCAGTCGCTGGACGATTCCACTTTCGGAGCTGAGCTAATGCAATGGCGAATGAGAGAAAGCATAATATGAAGTGGCTAGGCAAGCGCAGTGTCCCGCGGTTTGTGTGGCTCTGAGAAGAATGCCAAGTGATGGTGAGGTCAAGCAGCAGCATTGAGTCCTGGCACTTTCCGTGTATGAGGAATTGGTGGACATCTTCTATTTTGGAGGTGAGCTCTACGGGACTGGGAGAACGTAATCATTCCATTAGGTGGGTAGAGAAGGGCAGAGGCGCAGTATTGTTGTGGCTGTGAAAGTGCTTCCCAGGCAAGGTGAGGGCTAGCAACAGCTTTCAGTGCTGGCACCTTCCATATGGAAGCACTCGCTGGAGGTTTTCACTTTCACAGCTGAGCTCTGTTTCAACAGCGAAACAGACAGCGCATAACATGAAGTGGCTAGGCAAGCGCAGAGCCCCACTGTTGCTGTGGCTCTAAAAGGGCGGTCAACGGATGGTAACGTCCATCAGCAGCATTGACTCCTCGTACTTTCCGTGTATGAAGAATTGCTGGACCTTTTCCATTTCAGAGGTGAGCTCTACGAGACTGCGAGAACGTGATCATTCCATTAGGTGGGTAGAGAAGGGCAGAGGCGCAGTGGTGTTGTGGCTGTGAAAGTGCTTCCCAGGCAAGGTGAGGGCTAGCAACAGCTTTCACTGCTGGCACCTTCCATGTGGCAGCAGTCGCTGGACGATTCCACTTTTGGAGCTGAGCTCTATTTGAACGGTGAAAGAGAGAGAGCATAACATGAGGTGCTTACGCAAGCACAGAGCCCCACGGTTGGTGTGGCTCTGAGAAGAATGCCAAGTGATGGTGAGGTCAAGCAGCAGCATTGTGTCCTGGCACTTTCCGTGTGTGAGGAATTGCTGGACGTTTTCAATTCAGAGGTGAGCTCTACGGGACTGGGAGAACATGATCCTTCCATTAGGTGGGTGGAGAAGGGCAGAGGCGCAGTGTTGTGGTGGCTGTGAAAGCGCTTCCAGGCAAGGTGAGGGCTAGCAACAGCTTTCACTGCTGGCACATTCCATATGGCAGCAGTTGCTGGAGGTTTTCACTTTCAGAGCTGAGCTCTCCGAGTCAGAGAGATGGTGACCATTCTGTGAAGTGGCTAGAGAAGCCTGGAGCCCCACAGTTGCTGGGCCTCGGAAAGCACTTCCAAGGAAAGGCGCTGGCTAGCAACAGCTTTCAGTGCTGGCACTTTCCATGTCGGACCAATTGCTGGATGTTTCCAATTTCAGAGCTGAGCTCTCCGAGTCAGAGAGATGGTGACCATTGCGTGAGGTGGCTAGAGAAGCCCGGAGCCCCACGGTTGCTGGGCCTGGCAAAGCGATTCCAAGGAAAAGCGCTGGCTAGCAACAGCTTTCAGTGCTGGCACTTTCCATGTCGGACCAATTGCTGGACGTTTTCCATTTCAGAGCTGAGCTCTCCGAGTCAGAGAGATGGTGACCATTGCGTGAGGTGGCTAGAGAAGCCCGGAGCCCCACGGTTGCTGGGCCTCGGAAAGTGCTTCCAAGGAAAGGCGCTGGCTAGCAACAGCTTTCAGTGCTGGCACTTTCCCTGTCGGACCAATTGCTGGACGTTTTCCATTTCAGAGCTGAGCTCTCCGAGTCAGAGAGATGGTGACCATTGCGTGAGGTGGCTAGAGAAGCCTGGAGCCCCACGGTTGCTGGGCCTCGGAAAGCACTTCCAAGGAAAGGTGCTGGCTAGCAACAGCTTTCAGTGCTGGCACTTTCCATGTCGGACCAATTGCTGGACTTTTTCCATTTCAGAGCTGAGCTCTCCGAGTCAGAGAGATGGTGACCATTGCGTGAGGTGGCTAGAGAAGCCCGGAGCCCCACGGTTGCTGGGCCTCGGAAAGTGCTTCCAAGGAAAGGCGCTGCCTAGCAACAGCTTTCAGTGCTGGCACTTTCCATGTCGGACCAATTGCTGGACGTTTCCAATTTCAGAGCTGAGCTCTATTTCAGTGGTGAAAGAGAGAGAGCATAGCATGAAGTGGCTAGGGAAGCACAGAGCTCTATGGTTGGTGTGGATCTTCAATGGCGGCCAAGGGATGGTGTGGTCCAGCAGCAGCATTGACTCCTTGGACTTTCCATGTATGAGGAATCGCTGGATGTTTTCCATTTCAGAGGTGAGCTCTACGGAACTGGGAGAAGGTGATCATTCCATTAGGTGGGTAGAGAAGGGCAGAGGCGCAGTGGTGTTGTGGCTGTGAAAGCTCTTCCAGGCAACGTAAGGGCTAGCAACAGCTTTCACTGCTGGCACCTTCCATGTGGCAGCAGTCGCTGGACGTTTTCCCTTTCAGAGCTGACCTCTATTTCAACAGCGACAAAGATACAGCATAACGTTAGGAGGCTAGGCAAGTGCAGAGCTCCATGGTTGGTGTGGCTCTGAGAAGAACACCAAGTGATGGTGAGGTCAAGCAGCAGCATTGCATCCTGGCACTTTCCATGTATGAGGAATCACTCCATGTTTTCCATTTCGGAGGTGAGCTCTATGAGACTGCGAGAACGTGATCCTTGCATTAGGTGGGTAGAGAAGGGCAGAGGCGCAGTGGTGTTGTGGCTGTGAAAGCGCTTCCAGGCAAGGTGAGAGCTAGCAACAGCTTTCAGTGCTGGCACCTTCCATGTGGCAGCAGTTGCTGGAGGTTTTCACTTTCAGAGCTGAGCTCTCCAAGTCAGAGAGATGGTGACCATTCTGGGAGGTGGCTAGAGAAGCCTGGAGCCCCACGGTTGCTGGGCCTCGGAAAGCACTTCCAAGGAAAGGCGCTGGCTAGCAACAGCTTTCAGTGCTGGCACTTTCCATGTCGGACCAATTGCTGGACGTTTTCCATTTCAGAGCTGAGCTCTCCGAACTGGAGAGATGGTGACCATTCCATTCGGTGGCTACAGAAGCCCGGAGCCCCACGGTTGCTGGGCCTCGGAAAGCGCTTCCAAGGAGAGGCGCTGCCTAGCAACAGCTTTCAGTGCTGGCACTTTCCATGTCGGAACAATTGCTGGATGTTTCCAATTTCAGAGCTGAGCTCTCCGAGTCAGAGAGATGGTGACCATTGCGTGAGGTGGCTAGAGAAGCCCGGAGCCCCACGGTTGCTGGGCCTGGGAAAGCGCTTCCAAGGAGAGGCGCTGGCTAGCAACAGCTTTCAGTGCTGGCACTTTCCCTGTCGGACTAATTGCTGGACGATTTCCATTTCAGAGCTGAGCTCTCCGAGATGGAGTGATGGTGACCATTGCGTGAGGTGGCTAGAGAAGCCTGGAGCCCCACGGTTGCTGGGCCTGGGAAAGCGCTTCCAAGGAAAGGCGCTGCCTAGCAACAGCTTTCAGTGCTGGCACTTTCCATGTCGGACCAATTGCTGGACGTTTTCAATTTCAGAGCTGAGCTCTCCGAGTCAGAGAGATGGTGACCATTGCGTGAGGTGGCTAGAGACGCCCGGAGCCCCACGGTTGCTGGGCCTGGCAAAGCGCTTCCAAGGAAAGGTGCTGGCTAGCCACAGCTTTCAGTGCTGGCACTTTCCCTGTCGGACCAATTGCTGGACGTTTTCCATTTCAGAGCTGAGCTCTCCGAGTCAGAGAGATGGTGACCATTGCGTGAGGTGGCTAGAGAAGCCCGGAGCCCCACGGTTGCTGGGCCTCGGAAAGTGCTTCCAAGGAAAGGCGCTGGCTAGCAACAGCTTTCAGTGCTGGCACTTTCCATGTCGGACCAATTGCTGGACGTTTCCAATTTCAGAGCTGAGCTCTATTTCAGTGGTGAAAGAGAGAGAGCATAGCATGAAGTGGCTAGGGAAGCACAGAGCTCTATGGTTGGTGTGGATCTTCAAGGGCGGCCAAGGGATGGTGTGGTCCATCAGCAGCATTGACTCCTTGGACTTTCCATGTATGAGGAATCGCTGGATGTTTTCCATTTCAGAGGTGAGCTCTACGGAACTGGGAGAAGGTGATCATTCCATTAGGTGGGTAGAGAAGGGCAGAGGCGCAGTGGTGTGGTGGCTGTGAAAGCGCTTCCCAGGCAAGGTGAGAGCTAGCAACAGCTTTCAGTGCTGGCACATTCCATGTGGCAGCAGTTGCTGGAGGTTTTCACTTTCAGAGCTGACCTCTCTTTCAACAGCGACAAAGATACAGCATAACGTTAGGAGGCTAGGCAAGCGCAGAGATCCATAGCTGGTGTGGCTCTGAGAAGAAAGCCAAGTGATGGTGAGGTCAAGCAGCAGCATTGCATCCTGGCACTTTCCGTGTATGAGGAATCGCTGGATGTTTTCCATTTCAGAGGTGAGCTCTACGAGACTGCGAGAACGTGATCATTCCATTAGGTGGGTAGAGAAGGGCAGAGGCGCAGTGGTGTTGTGGCTGTGAAAGCGCTTCCAGGCAAGGTGAGAGCTAGCAACAGCTTTCAGTGCTGGCACCTTCCATGTGGCAGCAGTCGCTGGACGATTCCACTTTCGGAGCTGAGCTAATGCAATGGCGAATGAGAGAAAGCATAATATGAAGTGGCTAGGCAAGCGCAGTGTCCCGCGGTTTGTGTGGCTCTGAGAAGAATGCCAAGTGATGGTGAGGTCAAGCAGCAGCATTGAGTCCTGGCACTTTCCGTGTATGAGGAATTGGTGGACTTCTTCTATTTTGGAGGTGAGCTCTACGGGACTGGGAGAACGTAATCATTCCATTAGGTGGGTAGAGAAGGGCAGAGGCGCAGTATTGTTGTGGCTGTGAAAGTGCTTCCCAGGCAAGGTGAGGGCTAGCAACAGCTTTCACTGCTGGCAACTTCCATATGGAAGCACTCGCTGGAGGTTTTCACTTTCACAGCTGAGCTCTGTTTCAACAGCGAAACAGACAGCGCATAACATGAAGTGGCTAGGCAAGCGCAGAGCCCCACTGTTGCTGTGGCTCTAAAAGGGCGGTCAACGGATGGTAACGTCCATCAGCAGCATTGACTCCTCGTACTTTCCGTGTATGAAGAATTGCTGGACCTTTTCCATTTCAGAGGTGAGCTCTACGAGACTGCGAGAACGTGATCATTCCATTAGGTGGGTAGAGAAGGGCAGAGGCGCAGTGGTGTTGTGGCTGTGAAAGTGCTTCCCAGGCAAGGTGAGGGCTAGCAACAGCTTTCACTGCTGGCACCTTCCATGTGGCAGCAGTCGCTGGACGATTCCACTTTTGGAGCTGAGCTCTATTTCAACGGTGAAAGAGAGAGAGCATAACATGAGGTGCTTACGCAAGCACAGAGCCCCACGGTTGGTGTGGCTCTGAGAAGAATGCCAAGTGATGGTGAGGTCAAGCAGCAGCATTGTGTCCTGGCACTTTCCGTGTGTGAGGAATTGCTGGACGTTTTCAATTCAGAGGTGAGCTCTACGGGACTGGGAGAACATGATCCTTCCATTAGGTGGGTGGAGAAGGGCAGAGGCGCAGTGTTGTGGTGGCTGTGAAAGCGCTTCCAGGCAAGGTGAGGGCTAGCAACAGCTTTCACTGCTGGCACATTCCATATGGCAGCAGTTGCTGGAGGTTTTCACTTTCAGAGCTGAGCTCTCCGAGTCAGAGAGATGGTGACCATTCTGTGAAGTGGCTAGAGAAGCCTGGAGCCCCACAGTTGCTGGGCCTCGGAAAGCACTTCCAAGGAAAGGCGCTGGCTAGCAACAGCTTTCAGTGCTGGCACTTTCCATGTCGGACCAATTGCTGGACGTTTCCAATTTCAGAGCTGAGCTCTCCGAGTCAGAGAGATGGTGACCATTGCGTGAGGTGGCTAGAGAAGCCCGGAGCCCCACGGTTGCTGGGCCTGGCAAAGCGATTCCAAGGAAAAGCGCTGGCTAGCAACAGCTTTCAGTGCTGGCACTTTCCATGTCGGACCAATTGCTGGACGTTTTCCATTTCAGAGCTGAGCTCTCCGAGTCAGAGAGATGGTGACCATTGCGTGAGGTGGCTAGAGAAGCCCGGAGCCCCACGGTTGCTGGGCCTCGGAAAGTGCTTCCAAGGAAAGGCGCTGGCTAGCAACAGCTTTCAGTGCTGGCACTTTCCCTGTCGGACCAATTGCTGGACGTTTTCCATTTCAGAGCTGAGCTCTCCGAGTCAGAGAGATGGTGACCATTGCGTGAGGTGGCTAGAGAAGCCTGGAGCCCCACGGTTGCTGGGCCTCGGAAAGCACTTCCAAGGAAAGGTGCTGGCTAGCAACAGCTTTCAGTGCTGGCACTTTCCATGTCGGACCAATTGCTGGACTTTTTCCATTTCAGAGCTGAGCTCTCCGAGTCAGAGAGATGGTGACCATTGCGTGAGGTGGCTAGAGAAGCCCGGAGCCTCACGGTTGCTGGGCCTCGGAAAGTGCTTCCAAGGAAAGGCGCTGCCTAGCAACAGCTTTCAGTGCTGGCACTTTCCATGTCGGACCAATTGCTGGACGTTTCCAATTTCAGAGCTGAGCTCTATTTCAGTGGTGAAAGAGAGAGAGCATAGCATGAAGTGGCTAGGGAAGCACAGAGCTCTATGGTTGGTGTGGATCTTCAAGGGCGGCCAAGGGATGGTGTGGTCCAGCAGCAGCATTGACTCCTTGGACTTTCCATGTATGAGGAATCGCTGGATGTTTTCCATTTCAGAGGTGAGCTCTACGGAACTGGGAGAAGGTGATCATTCCATTAGGTGGGTAGAGAAGGGCAGAGGCGCAGTGGTGTTGTGGCTGTGAAAGCTCTTCCAGGCAACGTAAGGGCTAGCAACAGCTTTCACTGCTGGCACCTTCCATGTGGCAGCAGTCGCTGGACGTTTTCCCTTTCAGAGCTGACCTCTATTTCAACAGCGACAAAGATACAGCATAACGTTAGGAGGCTAGGCAAGTGCAGAGCTCCATGGTTGGTGTGGCTCTGAGAAGAACACCAAGTGATGGTGAGGTCAAGCAGCAGCATTGCATCCTGGCACTTTCCATGTATGAGGAATCACTCCATGTTTTCCATTTCGGAGGTGAGCTCTATGAGACTGCGAGAACGTGATCCTTGCATTAGGTGGGTAGAGAAGGGCAGAGGCGCAGTGGTGTTGTGGCTGTGAAAGCGCTTCCAGGCAAGGTGAGAGCTAGCAACAGCTTTCAGTGCTGGCACCTTCCATGTGGCAGCAGTTGCTGGAGGTTTTCACTTTCAGAGCTGAGCTCTCCAAGTCAGAGAGATGGTGACCATTCTGGGAGGTGGCTAGAGAAGCCTGGAGCCCCACGGTTGCTGGGCCTCGGAAAGCACTTCCAAGGAAAGGCGCTGGCTAGCAACAGCTTTCAGTGCTGGCACTTTCCCTGTCGGACCAATTGCTGGACGTTTTCCATTTCAGAGCTGAGCTCTCCGAACTGGAGAGATGGTGACCATTCCATTCGGTGGCTACAGAAGCCCGGAGCCCCACGGTTGCTGGGCCTCGGAAAGCGCTTCCAAGGAGAGGCGCTGCCTAGCAACAGCTTTCAGTGCTGGCACTTTCCATGTCGGAACAATTGCTGGATGTTTCCAATTTCAGAGCTGAGCTCTCCGAGTCAGAGAGATGGTGACCATTGCGTGAGGTGGCTAGAGAAGCCCGGAGCCCCACGGTTGCTGGACCTGGGAAAGCGCTTCCAAGGAGAGGCGCTGGCTAGCAACAGCTTTCAGTGCTGGCACTTTCCCTGTCGGACTAATTGCTGGACGATTTCCATTTCAGAGCTGAGCTCTCCGAGATGGAGTGATGGTGACCATTGCGTGAGGTGGCTAGAGAAGCCTGGAGCCCCACGGTTGCTGGGCCTCGGAAAGCGCTTCCAAGGAAAGGCGCTGCCTAGCAACAGCTTTCAGTGCTGGCACTTTCCATGTCGGACCAATTGCTGGACGTTTTCAATTTCAGAGCTGAGCTCTCCGAGTCAGAGAGATGGTGACCATTGCGTGAGGTGGCTAGAGACGCCCGGAGCCCCACGGTTGCTGGGCCTGGCAAAGCGCTTCCAAGGAAAGGTGCTGGCTAGCAACAGCTTTCAGTGCTGGCACTTTCCCTGTCGGACCAATTGCTGGACGTTTTCCATTTCAGAGCTGAGCTCTCCGAGTCAGAGAGATGGTGACCATTGCGTGAGGTGGCTAGAGAAGCCCGGAGCCCCACGGTTGCTGGGCCTCGGAAAGTGCTTCCAAGGAAAGGCGCTGCCTAGCAACAGCTTTCAGTGCTGGCACTTTCCATGTCGGACCAATTGCTGGACGTTTCCAATTTCAGAGCTGAGCTCTATTTCAGTGGTGAAAGAGAGAGAGCATAGCATGAAGTGGCTAGGGAAGCACAGAGCTCTATGGTTGGTGTGGATCTTCAAGGGCGGCCAAGGGATGGTGTGGTCCAGCAGCAGCATTGACTCCTTGGACTTTCCATGTATGAGGAATCGCTGGATGTTTTCCATTTCAGAGGTGAGCTCTACGGAACTGGGAGAAGGTGATCATTCCATTAGGTGGGTAGAGAAGGGCAGAGGCGCAGTGGTGTGGTGGCTGTGAAAGCGCTTCCCAGGCAAGGTGAGAGCTAGCAACAGCTTTCAGTGCTGGCACATTCCATGTGGCAGCAGTTGCTGGAGGTTTTCACTTTCAGAGCTGACCTCTCTTTCAACAGCGACAAAGATACAGCATAACGTTAGGAGGCTAGGCAAGCGCAGAGATCCATAGCTGGTGTGGCTCTGAGAAGAAAGCCAAGTGATGGTGAGGTCAAGCAGCAGCATTGCATCCTGGCACTTTCCGTGTATGAGGAATCGCTGGATGTTTTCCATTTCAGAGGTGAGCTCTACGAGACTGCGAGAACGTGATCATTCCATTAGGTGGGTAGAGAAGGGCAGAGGCGCAGTGGTGTTGTGGCTGTGAAAGCGCTTCCAGGCAAGGTGAGAGCTAGCAACAGCTTTCAGTGCTGGCACCTTCCATGTGGCAGCAGTCGCTGGACGATTCCACTTTCGGAGCTGAGCTAATGCAATGGCGAATGAGAGAAAGCATAATATGAAGTGGCTAGGCAAGCGCAGTGTCCCGCGGTTTGTGTGGCTCTGAGAAGAATGCCAAGTGATGGTGAGGTCAAGCAGCAGCATTGAGTCCTGGCACTTTCCGTGTATGAGGAATTGGTGGACATCTTCTATTTTGGAGGTGAGCTCTACGGGACTGGGAGAACGTAATCATTCCATTAGGTGGGTAGAGAAGGGCAGAGGCGCAGTATTGTTGTGGCTGTGAAAGTGCTTCCCAGGCAAGGTGAGGGCTAGCAACAGCTTTCAGTGCTGGCACCTTCCATATGGAAGCACTCGCTGGAGGTTTTCACTTTCACAGCTGAGCTCTGTTTCAACAGCGAAACAGACAGCGCATAACATGAAGTGGCTAGGCAAGCGCAGAGCCCCACTGTTGCTGTGGCTCTAAAAGGGCGGTCAACGGATGGTAACGTCCATCAGCAGCATTGACTCCTCGTACTTTCCGTGTATGAAGAATTGCTGGACCTTTTCCATTTCAGAGGTGAGCTCTACGAGACTGCGAGAACGTGATCATTCCATTAGGTGGGTAGAGAAGGGCAGAGGCGCAGTGGTGTTGTGGCTGTGAAAGTGCTTCCCAGGCAAGGTGAGGGCTAGCAACAGCTTTCACTGCTGGCACCTTCCATGTGGCAGCAGTCGCTGGACGATTCCACTTTTGGAGCTGAGCTCTATTTGAACGGTGAAAGAGAGAGAGCATAACATGAGGTGCTTACGCAAGCACAGAGCCCCACGGTTGGTGTGGCTCTGAGAAGAATGCCAAGTGATGGTGAGGTCAAGCAGCAGCATTGTGTCCTGGCACTTTCCGTGTGTGAGGAATTGCTGGACGTTTTCAATTCAGAGGTGAGCTCTACGGGACTGGGAGAACATGATCCTTCCATTAGGTGGGTGGAGAAGGGCAGAGGCGCAGTGTTGTGGTGGCTGTGAAAGCGCTTCCAGGCAAGGTGAGGGCTAGCAACAGCTTTCACTGCTGGCACATTCCATATGGCAGCAGTTGCTGGAGGTTTTCACTTTCAGAGCTGAGCTCTCCGAGTCAGAGAGATGGTGACCATTCTGTGAAGTGGCTAGAGAAGCCTGGAGCCCCACAGTTGCTGGGCCTCGGAAAGCACTTCCAAGGAAAGGCGCTGGCTAGCAACAGCTTTCAGTGCTGGCACTTTCCATGTCGGACCAATTGCTGGATGTTTCCAATTTCAGAGCTGAGCTCTCCGAGTCAGAGAGATGGTGACCATTGCGTGAGGTGGCTAGAGAAGCCCGGAGCCCCACGGTTGCTGGGCCTGGCAAAGCGATTCCAAGGAAAAGCGCTGGCTAGCAACAGCTTTCAGTGCTGGCACTTTCCATGTCGGACCAATTGCTGGACGTTTTCCATTTCAGAGCTGAGCTCTCCGAGTCAGAGAGATGGTGACCATTGCGTGAGGTGGCTAGAGAAGCCCGGAGCCCCACGGTTGCTGGGCCTCGGAAAGTGCTTCCAAGGAAAGGCGCTGGCTAGCAACAGCTTTCAGTGCTGGCACTTTCCCTGTCGGACCAATTGCTGGACGTTTTCCATTTCAGAGCTGAGCTCTCCGAGTCAGAGAGATGGTGACCATTGCGTGAGGTGGCTAGAGAAGCCTGGAGCCCCACGGTTGCTGGGCCTCGGAAAGCACTTCCAAGGAAAGGTGCTGGCTAGCAACAGCTTTCAGTGCTGGCACTTTCCATGTCGGACCAATTGCTGGACTTTTTCCATTTCAGAGCTGAGCTCTCCGAGTCAGAGAGATGGTGACCATTGCGTGAGGTGGCTAGAGAAGCCCGGAGCCCCACGGTTGCTGGGCCTCGGAAAGTGCTTCCAAGGAAAGGCGCTGCCTAGCAACAGCTTTCAGTGCTGGCACTTTCCATGTCGGACCAATTGCTGGACGTTTCCAATTTCAGAGCTGAGCTCTATTTCAGTGGTGAAAGAGAGAGAGCATAGCATGAAGTGGCTAGGGAAGCACAGAGCTCTATGGTTGGTGTGGATCTTCAATGGCGGCCAAGGGATGGTGTGGTCCAGCAGCAGCATTGACTCCTTGGACTTTCCATGTATGAGGAATCGCTGGATGTTTTCCATTTCAGAGGTGAGCTCTACGGAACTGGGAGAAGGTGATCATTCCATTAGGTGGGTAGAGAAGGGCAGAGGCGCAGTGGTGTTGTGGCTGTGAAAGCGCTTCCAGGCAACGTAAGGGCTAGCAACAGCTTTCACTGCTGGCACCTTCCATGTGGCAGCAGTCGCTGGACGTTTTCCCTTTCAGAGCTGACCTCTATTTCAACAGCGACAAAGATACAGCATAACGTTAGGAGGCTAGGCAAGTGCAGAGCTCCATGGTTGGTGTGGCTCTGAGAAGAACACCAAGTGATGGTGAGGTCAAGCAGCAGCATTGCATCCTGGCACTTTCCATGTATGAGGAATCACTCCATGTTTTCCATTTCGGAGGTGAGCTCTATGAGACTGCGAGAACGTGATCCTTGCATTAGGTGGGTAGAGAAGGGCAGAGGCGCAGTGGTGTTGTGGCTGTGAAAGCGCTTCCAGGCAAGGTGAGAGCTAGCAACAGCTTTCAGTGCTGGCACCTTCCATGTGGCAGCAGTTGCTGGAGGTTTTCACTTTCAGAGCTGAGCTCTCCAAGTCAGAGAGATGGTGACCATTCTGGGAGGTGGCTAGAGAAGCCTGGAGCCCCACGGTTGCTGGGCCTCGGAAAGCACTTCCAAGGAAAGGCGCTGGCTAGCAACAGCTTTCAGTGCTGGCACTTTCCCTGTCGGACCAATTGCTGGACGTTTTCCATTTCAGAGCTGAGCTCTCCGAACTGGAGAGATGGTGACCATTCCATTCGGTGGCTACAGAAGCCCGGAGCCCCACGGTTGCTGGGCCTCGGAAAGCGCTTCCAAGGAGAGGCGCTGCCTAGCAACAGCTTTCAGTGCTGGCACTTTCCATGTCGGAACAATTGCTGGATGTTTCCAATTTCAGAGCTGAGCTCTCCGAGTCAGAGAGATGGTGACCATTGCGTGAGGTGGCTAGAGAAGCCCGGAGCCCCACGGTTGCTGGGCCTGGGAAAGCGCTTCCAAGGAGAGGCGCTGGCTAGCAACAGCTTTCAGTGCTGGCACTTTCCCTGTCGGACTAATTGCTGGACGATTTCCATTTCAGAGCTGAGCTCTCCGAGATGGAGTGATGGTGACCATTGCGTGAGGTGGCTAGAGAAGCCTGGAGCCCCACGGTTGCTGGGCCTCGGAAAGCGCTTCCAAGGAAAGGCGCTGCCTAGCAACAGCTTTCAGTGCTGGCACTTTCCATGTCGGACCAATTGCTGGACGTTTTCAATTTCAGAGCTGAGCTCTCCGAGTCAGAGAGATGGTGACCATTGCGTGAGGTGGCTAGAGACGCCCGGAGCCCCACGGTTGCTGGGCCTGGCAAAGCGCTTCCAAGGAAAGGTGCTGGCTAGCCACAGCTTTCAGTGCTGGCACTTTCCCTGTCGGACCAATTGCTGGACGTTTTCCATTTCAGAGCTGAGCTCTCCGAGTCAGAGAGATGGTGACCATTGCGTGAGGTGGCTAGAGAAGCCCGGAGCCCCACGGTTGCTGGGCCTCGGAAAGTGCTTCCAAGGAAAGGCGCTGGCTAGCAACAGCTTTCAGTGCTGGCACTTTCCATGTCGGACCAATTGCTGGACGTTTCCAATTTCAGAGCTGAGCTCTATTTCAGTGGTGAAAGAGAGAGAGCATAGCATGAAGTGGCTAGGGAAGCACAGAGCTCTATGGTTGGTGTGGATCTTCAAGGGCGGCCAAGGGATGGTGTGGTCCATCAGCAGCATTGACTCCTTGGACTTTCCATGTATGAGGAATCGCTGGATGTTTTCCATTTCAGAGGTGAGCTCTACGGAACTGGGAGAAGGTGATCATTCCATTAGGTGGGTAGAGAAGGGCAGAGGCGCAGTGGTGTGGTGGCTGTGAAAGCGCTTCCCAGGCAAGGTGAGAGCTAGCAACAGCTTTCAGTGCTGGCACATTCCATGTGGCAGCAGTTGCTGGAGGTTTTCACTTTCAGAGCTGACCTCTCTTTCAACAGCGACAAAGATACAGCATAACGTTAGGAGGCTAGGCAAGCGCAGAGATCCATAGCTGGTGTGGCTCTGAGAAGAAAGCCAAGTGATGGTGAGGTCAAGCAGCAGCATTGCATCCTGGCACTTTCCGTGTATGAGGAATCGCTGGATGTTTTCCATTTCAGAGGTGAGCTCTACGAGACTGCGAGAACGTGATCATTCCATTAGGTGGGTAGAGAAGGGCAGAGGCGCAGTGGTGTTGTGGCTGTGAAAGCGCTTCCAGGCAAGGTGAGAGCTAGCAACAGCTTTCAGTGCTGGCACCTTCCATGTGGCAGCAGTCGCTGGACGATTCCACTTTCGGAGCTGAGCTAATGCAATGGCGAATGAGAGAAAGCATAATATGAAGTGGCTAGGCAAGCGCAGTGTCCCGCGGTTTGTGTGGCTCTGAGAAGAATGCCAAGTGATGGTGAGGTCAAGCAGCAGCATTGAGTCCTGGCACTTTCCGTGTATGAGGAATTGGTGGACATCTTCTATTTTGGAGGTGAGCTCTACGGGACTGGGAGAACGTAATCATTCCATTAGGTGGGTAGAGAAGGGCAGAGGCGCAGTATTGTTGTGGCTGTGAAAGTGCTTCCCAGGCAAGGTGAGGGCTAGCAACAGCTTTCAGTGCTGGCACCTTCCATATGGAAGCACTCGCTGGAGGTTTTCACTTTCACAGCTGAGCTCTGTTTCAACAGCGAAACAGACAGCGCATAACATGAAGTGGCTAGGCAAGCGCAGAGCCCCACTGTTGCTGTGGCTCTAAAAGGGCGGTCAACGGATGGTAACGTCCATCAGCAGCATTGACTCCTCGTACTTTCCGTGTATGAAGAATTGCTGGACCTTTTCCATTTCAGAGGTGAGCTCTACGAGACTGCGAGAACGTGATCATTCCATTAGGTGGGTAGAGAAGGGCAGAGGCGCAGTGGTGTTGTGGCTGTGAAAGTGCTTCCCAGGCAAGGTGAGGGCTAGCAACAGCTTTCACTGCTGGCACCTTCCATGTGGCAGCAGTCGCTGGACGATTCCACTTTTGGAGCTGAGCTCTATTTCAACGGTGAAAGAGAGAGAGCATAACATGAGGTGCTTACGCAAGCACAGAGCCCCACGGTTGGTGTGGCTCTGAGAAGAATGCCAAGTGATGGTGAGGTCAAGCAGCAGCATTGTGTCCTGGCACTTTCCGTGTGTGAGGAATTGCTGGACGTTTTCAATTCAGAGGTGAGCTCTACGGGACTGGGAGAACATGATCCTTCCATTAGGTGGGTGGAGAAGGGCAGAGGCGCAGTGTTGTGGTGGCTGTGAAAGCGCTTCCAGGCAAGGTGAGGGCTAGCAACAGCTTTCACTGCTGGCACATTCCATATGGCAGCAGTTGCTGGAGGTTTTCACTTTCAGAGCTGAGCTCTCCGAGTCAGAGAGATGGTGACCATTCTGTGAAGTGGCTAGAGAAGCCTGGAGCCCCACAGTTGCTGGGCCTCGGAAAGCACTTCCAAGGAAAGGCGCTGGCTAGCAACAGCTTTCAGTGCTGGCACTTTCCATGTCGGACCAATTGCTGGACGTTTTCCATTTCAGAGCTGAGCTCTCCGAACTGGAGAGATGGTGACCATTGAATTGGGTGGCTAGAGAAGCCTGGAGCCCCACGGTTGCTGGGCCTCGGAAAGCGCTTCCAAGGAGAGGCGCTGCCTAGCAACAGCTTTCAGTGCTGGCACTTTCCCTGTCAGACCAATTGCTGGATGTTTCCAATTTCAGAGCTGAGCTCTCCGAGTCAGAGAGATGGTGACCATTGCGTGAGGTGGCTAGAGAAGCCCGGAGCCCCACGGTTGCTGGGCCTGGCAAAGCGATTCCAAGGAAAAGCGCTGGCTAGCAACAGCTTTCAGTGCTGGCACTTTCCCTGTCGGACCAATTGCTGGACGTTTTCCATTTCAGAGCTGAGCTCTCCGAGTCAGAGAGATGGTGACCATTGCGTGAGGTGGCTAGAGAAGCATGGAGCCTCACGGTTGCTGGGCCTCGGAAAGCGCTTCCAAGGAAAGGTGCTGGCTAGCAACAGCTTTCAGTGCTGGCACTTTCCATGTCGGACCAATTGCTGGACTTTTTCCATTTCAGAGCTGAGCTCTCCGAACTGGAGAGATGGTGACCATTGCGTGAGGTGGCTAGAGAAGCCCGGAGCCCCACGGTTGCTGGGCCTCGGAAAGTGCTTCCAAGGAAAGGCGCTGCCTAGCAACAGCTTTCAGTGCTGGCACTTTCCATGTCGGACCAATTGCTGGACGTTTCCAATTTCAGAGCTGAGCTCTATTTCAGTGGTGAAAGAGAGAGAGCATAGCATGAAGTGGCTAGGGAAGCACAGAGCTCTATGGTTGGTGTGGATCTTCAATGGCGGCCAAGGGATGGTGTGGTCCAGCAGCAGCATTGACTCCTTGGACTTTCCATGTATGAGGAATCGCTGGATGTTTTCCATTTCAGAGGTGAGCTCTACGGAACTGGGAGAAGGTGATCATTCCATTAGGTGGGTAGAGAAGGGCAGAGGCGCAGTGGTGTTGTGGCTGTGAAAGCTCTTCCAGGCAACGTAAGGGCTAGCAACAGCTTTCACTGCTGGCACCTTCCATGTGGCAGCAGTCGCTGGACGTTTTCCCTTTCAGAGCTGACCTCTATTTCAACAGCGACAAAGATACAGCATAACGTTAGGAGGCTAGGCAAGTGCAGAGCTCCATGGTTGGTGTGGCTCTGAGAAGAACACCAAGTGATGGTGAGGTCAAGCAGCAGCATTGCATCCTGGCACTTTCCATGTATGAGGAATCACTCCATGTTTTCCATTTCGGAGGTGAGCTCTATGAGACTGCGAGAACGTGATCCTTGCATTAGGTGGGTAGAGAAGGGCAGAGGCGCAGTGGTGTTGTGGCTGTGAAAGCGCTTCCAGGCAAGGTGAGAGCTAGCAACAGCTTTCAGTGCTGGCACCTTCCATGTGGCAGCAGTTGCTGGAGGTTTTCACTTTCAGAGCTGAGCTCTCCAAGTCAGAGAGATGGTGACCATTCTGGGAGGTGGCTAGAGAAGCCTGGAGCCCCACGGTTGCTGGGCCTCGGAAAGCACTTCCAAGGAAAGGCGCTGGCTAGCAACAGCTTTCAGTGCTGGCACTTTCCCTGTCGGACCAATTGCTGGACGTTTTCCATTTCAGAGCTGAGCTCTCCGAACTGGAGAGATGGTGACCATTCCATTCGGTGGCTACAGAAGCCCGGAGCCCCACGGTTGCTGGGCCTCGGAAAGCGCTTCCAAGGAGAGGCGCTGCCTAGCAACAGCTTTCAGTGCTGGCACTTTCCATGTCGGAACAATTGCTGGATGTTTCCAATTTCAGAGCTGAGCTCTCTGAGATGGAGTGATGGTGACCATTGCGTGAGGTGGCTAGAGAAGCCCGGAGCCCCACGGTTGCTGGGCCTGGGAAAGCGCTTCCAAGGAGAGGCGCTGGCTAGCAACAGCTTTCAGTGCTGGCACTTTCCATGTTGGACCAATTGCTGGACGATTTCCATTTCAGAGCTGAGCTCTCCGAGATGGAGTGATGGTGACCATTGCGTGAGGTGGCTAGAGAAGCCTGGAGCCCCACAGTTGCTGGGCCTCGGAAAGCACTTCCAAGGAAAGGCGCTGCCTAGCAACAGCTTTCAGTGCTGGCACTTTCCATGTTGGACCAATTGCTGGACGTTTTCCATTTCAGAGCTGAGCTCTCTGAACTGGAGAGATGGTGACCATTCTGGGATCTGGCTAGAGAAGCCCGGAGCCTCACGGCTGCTGGGCCTGGCAAAGCACTTCCAAGGAAAGGCGCTGGCTAGCAACAGCTTTCAGTGCTGGCACTTTCCCTGTCGGACCAATTGCTGGACGTTTTCAATTTCAGAGCTGAGCTCTCCGAGACGGAGAGATGGTGACCATTCCATTCGGTGGCTACAGAAGCCCGGAGCCACACGGTTGCTGGGCCTGGGAAAGCGCTTCCAAGGAAAGGCGCTGGCTAGCAACAGCTTTCAGTGCTGGCACTTTCCCTGTCGGACCAATTGCTGGACGTTTCCAATTTCAGAGCTGAGCTCTCCAAGACGGAGACATGGTGACCATTCTGTGAAGTGGCTAGAGAAGCCCAGAGCCCCATGGTTGCTGCGTCTCGGAAAGCGCTTCCAAGGAAAGGTGCTGGCTAGCAACAGCTTTCAGTGCTGGCACTTTCCCTGTCGGACCAATTGCTGGACGTTTTCCATTTCAGAGCTGAGCTCTCCGAGTCAGAGAGATGGTGACCATTGCGTGAGGTGGCTAGAGAAGCCTGGAGCCCCACGGTTGCTCGGCCTCGGAAAGCGCTTCCAAGGAAAGGCGCTGCCTAGCAACAGCTTTCAGTGCTGGCACTTTCCATGTCGGACCAATTGCTGGACGTTTTCCATTTCAGAGCTGAGCTCTCCGAGTCAGAGAGATGGTGACCATTGAATTGGGTGGCTAGAGACGCCCGGAGCCCCACGGTTGCTGGGCCTCGGAAAGCGCTTCCAAGGAAAGGTGCTGGCCAGCCACAGCTTTCAGTGCTGGCACTTTCCCTGTCGGACCAATTGCTGGACTTTTTCCATTTCAGAGCTGAGCTCTCCGAGTCAGAGAGATGGTGACCATTGCGTGAGGTGGCTAGAGAAGCCCGGAGCCCCACGGTTGCTGGGCCTCGGAAAGTGCTTCCAAGGAAAGGCGCTGGCTAGCAACAGCTTTCAGTGCTGGCACTTTCCATGTTGGACCAATTGCTGGACGTTTCCAATTTCAGAGCTGAGCTCTATTTCAGTGGTGAAAGAGAGAGAGCATAGCATGAAGTGGCTAGGGAAGCACAGAGCTCTATGGTTGGTGTGGATCTTCAAGGGCGGCCAAGGGATGGTGTGGTCCATCAGCAGCATTGCATCCTGGCACTTTCCCTGTCGGACCAATTGCTGGACGTTTTCCATTTCAGAGCTGAGCTCTATGAGACTGCGAGAACGTGATCCTTGCATTAGGTGGGTAGAGAAGGGCAGAGGCGCAGTGGTGTGGTGGCTGTGAAAGCGCTTCCCAGGCAAGGTGAGAGCTAGCAACAGCTTTCAGTGCTGGCACATTCCATGTGGCAGCAGTTGCTGGAGGTTTTCACTTTCAGAGCTGACCTCTCTTTCAACAGCGACAAAGATACAGCATAACGTTAGGAGGCTAGGCAAGCGCAGAGATCCATAGCTGGTGTGGCTCTGAGAAGAAAGCCAAGTGATGGTGAGGTCAAGCAGCAGCATTGCATCCTGGCACTTTCCGTGTATGAGGAATCGCTGGATGTTTTCCATTTCAGAGGTGAGCTCTACGAGACTGCGAGAACGTGATCATTCCATTAGGTGGGTAGAGAAGGGCAGAGGCGCAGTGGTGTTGTGGCTGTGAAAGCGCTTCCAGGCAAGGTGAGAGCTAGCAACAGCTTTCAGTGCTGGCACCTTCCATGTGGCAGCAGTCGCTGGACGATTCCACTTTCGGAGCTGAGCTAATGCAATGGCGAATGAGAGAAAGCATAATATGAAGTGGCTAGGCAAGCGCAGTGTCCCGCGGTTTGTGTGGCTCTGAGAAGAATGCCAAGTGATGGTGAGGTCAAGCAGCAGCATTGAGTCCTGGCACTTTCCGTGTATGAGGAATTGGTGGACATCTTCTATTTTGGAGGTGAGCTCTACGGGACTGGGAGAACGTAATCATTCCATTAGGTGGGTAGAGAAGGGCAGAGGCGCAGTATTGTTGTGGCTGTGAAAGTGCTTCCCAGGCAAGGTGAGGGCTAGCAACAGCTTTCACTGCTGGCACCTTCCATATGGAAGCACTCGCTGGAGGTTTTCACTTTCACAGCTGAGCTCTGTTTCAACAGCGAAACAGACAGCGCATAACATGAAGTGGCTAGGCAAGCGCAGAGCCCCACTGTTGCTGTGGCTCTAAAAGGGCGGTCAACGGATGGTAACGTCCATCAGCAGCATTGACTCCTCGTACTTTCCGTGTATGAAGAATTGCTGGACCTTTTCCATTTCAGAGGTGAGCTCTACGAGACTGCGAGAACGTGATCATTCCATTAGGTGGGTAGAGAAGGGCAGAGGCGCAGTGGTGTTGTGGCTGTGAAAGTGCTTCCCAGGCAAGGTGAGGGCTAGCAACAGCTTTCACTGCTGGCACCTTCCATGTGGCAGCAGTCGCTGGACGATTCCACTTTTGGAGCTGAGCTCTATTTCAACGGTGAAAGAGAGAGAGCATAACATGAGGTGCTTACGCAAGCACAGAGCCCCACGGTTGGTGTGGCTCTGAGAAGAATGCCAAGTGATGGTGAGGTCAAGCAGCAGCATTGTGTCCTGGCACTTTCCGTGTGTGAGGAATTGCTGGACGTTTTCAATTCAGAGGTGAGCTCTACGGGACTGGGAGAACATGATCCTTCCATTAGGTGGGTGGAGAAGGGCAGAGGCGCAGTGTTGTGGTGGCTGTGAAAGCGCTTCCAGGCAAGGTGAGGGCTAGCAACAGCTTTCACTGCTGGCACATTCCATATGGCAGCAGTTGCTGGAGGTTTTCACTTTCAGAGCTGAGCTCTCCGAGTCAGAGAGATGGTGACCATTCTGTGAAGTGGCTAGAGAAGCCTGGAGCCCCACGGTTGCTGGGCCTCGGAAAGCACTTCCAAGGAAAGGCGCTGCCTAGCAACAGCTTTCAGTGCTGGCACTTTCCATGTCGGACCAATTGCTGGACGTTTTCCATTTCAGAGCTGAGCTCTCCGAACTGGAGAGATGGTGACCATTGAATTGGGTGGCTAGAGAAGCCCGGAGCCCCACGGTTGCTGGGCCTCGGAAAGCGCTTCCAAGGAGAGGCGCTGCCTAGCAACAGCTTTCAGTGCTGGCACTTTCCATGTCGGAACAATTGCTGGACGTTTCCAATTTCAGAGCTGAGCTCTCCAAGACGGAGAGATGGTGACCATTGCGTGAGGTGGCTAGAGAAGCCCGGAGCCCCACGGTTGCTGGGCCTGGCAAAGCGATTCCAAGGAAAAGCGCTGGCTAGCAACAGCTTTCAGTGCTGGCACTTTCCCTGTCGGACCAATTGCTGGACGTTTTCCATTTCAGAGCTGAGCTCTCCGAGATGGAGTGATGGTGACCATTGCGTGAGGTGGCTAGAGAAGCCCGGAGCCCCACGGTTGCTGGGCCTCGGAAAGTGCTTCCAAGGAAAGGCGCTGGCTAGCAACAGCTTTCAGTGCTGGCACTTTCCATGTCGGACCAATTGCTGGACGTTTCCAATTTCAGAGCTGAGCTCTCCGAGTCAGAGAGATGGTGACCATTGCGTGAGGTGGCTAGAGAAGCCCGGAGCCCCACGGTTGCTGGGCCTCGGAAAGCGCTTCCAAGGAGAGGCGCTGCCTAGCAACAGCTTTCAGTGCTGGCACTTTCCCTGTCGGACCAATTGCTGGATGTTTCCAATTTCAGAGCTGAGCTCTCCGAGTCAGAGAGATGGTGACCATTGCGTGAGGTGGCTAGAGAAGCCCGGAGCCCCACGGTTGCTGGGCCTCGGAAAGCGCTTCCAAGGAAAGGCGCTGGCTAGCAACAGCTTTCAGTGCTGGCACTTTCCATGTCGGACCAATTGCTGGACGTTTTCCATTTCAGAGCTGAGCTCTCCGAGTCAGAGAGATGGTGACCATTGCGTGAGGTGGCTAGAGAAGCCCGGAGCCCCACGGTTGCTGGGCCTCGGAAAGCACTTCCAAGGAAAGGCGCTGGCTAGCAACAGCTTTCAGTGCTGGCACTTTCCATGTTGGACCAATTGCTGGACGTTTTCCATTTCAGAGCTGAGCTCTCTGAACTGGAGAGATGGTGACCATTCTGGGATCTGGCTAGAGAAGCCCGGAGCCTCACGGTTGCTGGGCCTGGCAAAGCACTTCCAAGGAAAGGCGCTGGCTAGCAACAGCTTTCAGTGCTGGCACTTTCCCTGTCGGATAAATTGCTGGACGTTTTCCATTTCAGAGCTGAGCTCTCCGAACTGGAGAGATGGTGACCATTGCGTGAGGTGGCTAGAGAAGCCTGGAGCCCCACGGTTGCTCGGCCTCGGAAAGTGCTTCCAAGGAGAGGCGCTGCCTAGCAACAGCTTTCAGTGCTGGCACTTTCCATGTCAGACCAATTGCTGGACGTTTTCCATTTCAGAGCTGAGCTCTCCGAGTCAGAGAGATGGTGACCATTGAATTGGGTGGCTAGAGAAGCCCGGAGCCCCACGGTTGCTGGGCCTCGGAAAGCGCTTCCAAGGAAAGGTGCTGGCTAGCAACAGCTTTCAGTGCTGGCACTTTCCCTGTCGGAACAATTGCTGGACTTTTTCCATTTCAGAGCTGAGCTCTCCGAGTCAGAGAGATGGTGACCATTGCGTGAGGTGGCTAGAGAAGCCCGGAGCCCCACGGTTGCTGGGCCTCGGAAAGTGCTTCCAAGGAAAGGCGCTGGCTAGCAACAGCTTTCAGTGCTGGCACTTTCCCTGTCGGACCAATTGCTGGACGTTTCCAATTTCAGAGCTGAGCTCTATTTCAGTGGTGAAAGAGAGAGAGCATAGCATGAAGTGGCTAGGGAAGCGCAGAGCTCTATGGTTGGTGTGGATCTTCAAAGGCGGCCAAGGGATGGTGTGGTCCATCAGCAGCATTGACTCCTTGGACTTTCCATGTATGAGGAATCGCTGGATGTTTTCCATTTCAGAGGTGAGCTCTACGGAACTGGGAGAAGGTGATCATTCCATTAGGTGGGTAGAGAAGGGCAGAGGCGCAGTGGTGTGGTGGCTGTGAAAGCGCTTCCCACGCAAGCTGAGAGCTAGCAACAGCTTTCAGTGCTGGCACCTTCCATGTGGCAGCAGTCGCTGGACGTTTT
Source organism: Sarcoramphus papa (assembly GCA_037962945.1). Taxonomy (NCBI): domain Eukaryota; kingdom Metazoa; phylum Chordata; class Aves; order Accipitriformes; family Cathartidae; genus Sarcoramphus; species Sarcoramphus papa. The sequence goes on from CM075586.1 coordinate 99,709,167, forward strand.
CCCTTTCGGAGCTGAGCTCTATTTCAACAGCGACAAAGATACAGCATAACATTAGGTAGCTAAGCAAGCGCAGAGCTCCATGGTTGGTGTGGCTCTGAGAAGAACACCAAGTGATGGTGAGGTCAAGCAGCAGCATTGCATCCTGGCACTTTCCATGTATGAGGAATCACTCCATGTTTTCCATTTCGGAGGTGAGCTCTATGAGACTGCGAGAACGTGATCCTTGCATTAGGTGGGTAGAGAAGGGCAGAGGCGCAGTGGTGTTGTGGCTGTGAAAGCGCTTCCAGGCAAGGTGAGAGCTAGCAACAGCTTTCAGTGCTGGCACATTCCATGTGGCAGCAGTTGCTGGAGGTTTTCACTTTCAGAGCTGAGCTCTCCGAGTCAGAGAGATGGTGACCATTCTGGGAGGTGGCTAGAGAAGCCTGGAGCCCCACGGTTGCTGGGCCTCGGAAAGCACTTCCAAGGAAAGGCGCTGCCTAGCAACAGCTTTCAGTGCTGGCACTTTCCCTGTCGGACCAATTGCTGGACGTTTTCCATTTCAGAGCTGAGCTCTCCGAACTGGAGAGATGGTGACCATTCCATTCGGTGGCTACAGAAGCCCGGAGCCCCACGGTTGCTGGGCCTCGGAAAGTGCTTCCAAGGAGAGGTGCTGCCTAGCAACAGCTTTCAGTGCTGGCACTTTCCATGTCGCACCAATTGCTGGACATTTCCAATTTCAGAGCTGAGCTCTCCGAGTCAGAGAGATGGTGACCATTCTGGGAGGTGGCTAGAGAAGCCTGGAGCCCCATGGTTGCTGGGTCTTGCAAAGCACTTCCAAGGAAAGGCGCTGGCTAGCAACAGCTTTCAGTGCTGGCACTTTCCCTGTCGGACCAATTGCTGGACTTTTTCCATTTCAGAGCTGAGCTCTCCGAGATGGAGTGATGGTGACCATTGCGTGAGGTGGCTAGAGAAGCCCGGAGCCCCACGGTTGCTGGGCCTCGGAAAGTGCTTCCAAGGAAAGGCGCTGCCTAGCAACAGCTTTCAGTGCTGGCACTTTCCCTGTCGGACCAATTGCTGGACGTTTCCAATTTCAGAGCTGAGCTCTATTTCAGTGGTGAAAGAGAGAGAGCATAGCATGAAGTGGCTAGGGAAGCAGAGAGCTCTATGGTTAGTGTGGATCTTCAAGGGCGGCCAAGGGATGGTGTGGTCCATCAGCAGCATTGACTCCTTGGACTTTCCATGTATGAGGAATCGCTGGATGTTTTCCATTTCAGAGGTGAGCTCTACGGAACTGGGAGAAGGTGATCATTCCATTAGGTGGGTAGAGAAGGGCAGAGGCGCAGTGGTGTTGTGGCTGTGAAAGCTCTTCCAGGCAACGTAAGGGCTAGCAACAGCTTTCACTGCTGGCACCTTCCATGTGGCAGCAGTCGCTGGACGTTTTCCCTTTCAGAGCTGACCTCTATTTCAACAGCGACAAAGATACAGCATAACGTTAGGAGGCTAGGCAAGTGCAGAGATCCATAGTTGGTGTGGCTCTGAGAAGAATGCCAAGTGATGGTGAGGTCAAGCAGCAGCATTGCATCCTGGCACTTTCCGTGTGTGAGGAATTGCTGGATGTTTTCCATTTCAGAGGTGAGCTCTATGAGACTGCGAGAACGTGATCCTTGCATTAGGTGGGTAGAGAAGGGCAGAGGCGCAGTGGTGTGGTGGCTGTGAAAGCGCTTCCCACGCAAGGTGAGAGCTAGCAACAGCTTTCAGTGCTGGCACCTTCCATGTGGCAGCAGTTGCTGGAGGTTTTCACTTTCAGAGCTGAGCTCTCCGAACTGGAGAGATGGTGACCATTCTGGGAGGTGGCTAGAGAAGCCTGGAGCCCCACGGTTGCTGGGCCTCGGAAAGCACTTCCAAGGAAAGGCACTGCCTAGCAACAGCTTTCAGTGCTGGCACTTTCCCTGTCGGACCAATTGCTGGACGTTTTCCATTTCAGAGCTGAGCTCTCCGAACTGGAGAGATGGTGACCATTCCATTCGGTGGCTACAGAAGCCCGGAGCCCCACGGTTGCTGGGCCTCGGAAAGCGCTTCCAAGGAGAGGTGCTGCCTAGCAACAGCTTTCAGTGCTGGCACTTTCCCTGTCGGACCAATTGCTGGATGTTTCCAATTTCAGAGCTGAGCTCTCCAAGACGGAGAGATAGTGACCATTGCGTGAGGTGGCTAGAGAAGCCCGGAGCCCCATGGTTGCTGGGTCTTGCAAAGCACTTCCAAGGAAAGGCGCTGGCTAGCAACAGCTTTCAGTGCTGGCACTTTCCCTGTCGGACCAATTGCTGGACGTTTTCCATTTCAGAGCTGAGCTCTCCGAGTCAGAGAGATGGTGACCATTGCGTGAGGTGGCTAGAGAAGCATGGAGCCCCACGGTTGCTGGGCCTCGGAAAGCGCTTCCAAGGAGAGGCGCTGCCTAGCAACAGCTTTCAGTGCTGGCACTTTCCCTGTCGGACCAATTGCTGGACGTTTTCCCTTTCAGAGCTGACCTCTATTTCAACAGCGACAAAGATACAGCATAACATTAGGTAGCTAAGCAAGCGCAGAGCTCCATGGTTGGTGTGGCTCTGAGAAGAACACCAAGTGATGGTGAGGTCAAGCAGCAGCATTGCATCCTGGCACTTTCCATGTATGAGGAATCACTCCATGTTTTCCATTTCGGAGGTGAGCTCTATGAGACTGCGAGAACGTGATCCTTGCATTAGGTGGGTAGAGAAGGGCAGAGGCGCAGTGGTGTTGTGGCTGTGAAAGCGCTTCCAGGCAAGGTGAGAGCTAGCAACAGCTTTCAGTGCTGGCACATTCCATGTGGCAGCAGTTGCTGGAGGTTTTCACTTTCAGAGCTGAGCTCTCCGAGTCAGAGAGATGGTGACCATTCTGGGAGGTGGCTAGAGAAGCCTGGAGCCCCACGGTTGCTGGGCCTCGGAAAGCACTTCCAAGGAAAGGCGCTGCCTAGCAACAGCTTTCAGTGCTGGCACTTTCCCTGTCGGACCAATTGCTGGACGTTTTCCATTTCAGAGCTGAGCTCTCCGAACTGGAGAGATGGTGACCATTCCATTCGGTGGCTACAGAAGCCCGGAGCCCCACGGTTGCTGGGCCTCGGAAAGTGCTTCCAAGGAGAGGTGCTGCCTAGCAACAGCTTTCAGTGCTGGCACTTTCCATGTCGCACCAATTGCTGGACATTTCCAATTTCAGAGCTGAGCTCTCCGAGTCAGAGAGATGGTGACCATTCTGGGAGGTGGCTAGAGAAGCCTGGAGCCCCATGGTTGCTGGGTCTTGCAAAGCACTTCCAAGGAAAGGCGCTGGCTAGCAACAGCTTTCAGTGCTGGCACTTTCCCTGTCGGACCAATTGCTGGACTTTTTCCATTTCAGAGCTGAGCTCTCCGAGATGGAGTGATGGTGACCATTGCGTGAGGTGGCTAGAGAAGCCCGGAGCCCCACGGTTGCTGGGCCTCGGAAAGTGCTTCCAAGGAAAGGCGCTGCCTAGCAACAGCTTTCAGTGCTGGCACTTTCCCTGTCGGACCAATTGCTGGACGTTTCCAATTTCAGAGCTGAGCTCTATTTCAGTGGTGAAAGAGAGAGAGCATAGCATGAAGTGGCTAGGGAAGCAGAGAGCTCTATGGTTAGTGTGGATCTTCAAGGGCGGCCAAGGGATGGTGTGGTCCATCAGCAGCATTGACTCCTTGGACTTTCCATGTATGAGGAATCGCTGGATGTTTTCCATTTCAGAGGTGAGCTCTACGGAACTGGGAGAAGGTGATCATTCCATTAGGTGGGTAGAGAAGGGCAGAGGCGCAGTGGTGTTGTGGCTGTGAAAGCTCTTCCAGGCAACGTAAGGGCTAGCAACAGCTTTCACTGCTGGCACCTTCCATGTGGCAGCAGTCGCTGGACGTTTTCCCTTTCAGAGCTGACCTCTATTTCAACAGCGACAAAGATACAGCATAACGTTAGGAGGCTAGGCAAGTGCAGAGATCCATAGTTGGTGTGGCTCTGAGAAGAATGCCAAGTGATGGTGAGGTCAAGCAGCAGCATTGCATCCTGGCACTTTCCGTGTGTGAGGAATTGCTGGATGTTTTCCATTTCAGAGGTGAGCTCTATGAGACTGCGAGAACGTGATCCTTGCATTAGGTGGGTAGAGAAGGGCAGAGGCGCAGTGGTGTGGTGGCTGTGAAAGCGCTTCCCACGCAAGGTGAGAGCTAGCAACAGCTTTCAGTGCTGGCACCTTCCATGTGGCAGCAGTTGCTGGAGGTTTTCACTTTCAGAGCTGAGCTCTCCGAACTGGAGAGATGGTGACCATTCTGGGAGGTGGCTAGAGAAGCCTGGAGCCCCACGGTTGCTGGGCCTCGGAAAGCACTTCCAAGGAAAGGCGCTGCCTAGCAACAGCTTTCAGTGCTGGCACTTTCCCTGTCGGACCAATTGCTGGACGTTTTCCATTTCAGAGCTGAGCTCTCCGAACTGGAGAGATGGTGACCATTCCATTCGGTGGCTACAGAAGCCCGGAGCCCCACGGTTGCTGGGCCTCGGAAAGCGCTTCCAAGGAGAGGCGCTGCCTAGCAACAGCTTTCAGTGCTGGCACTTTCCCTGTCGGACCAATTGCTGGATGTTTCCAATTTCAGAGCTGAGCTCTCCAAGACGGAGAGATAGTGACCATTGCGTGAGGTGGCTAGAGAAGCCCGGAGCCCCATGGTTGCTGGGTCTTGCAAAGCACTTCCAAGGAAAGGCGCTGGCTAGCAACAGCTTTCAGTGCTGGCACTTTCCCTGTCGGACCAATTGCTGGACGTTTTCCATTTCAGAGCTGAGCTCTCCGAGTCAGAGAGATGGTGACCATTGCGTGAGGTGGCTAGAGAAGCATGGAGCCCCACGGTTGCTGGGCCTCGGAAAGCGCTTCCAAGGAGAGGCGCTGCCTAGCAACAGCTTTCAGTGCTGGCACTTTCCCTGTCGGACCAATTGCTGGACGTTTTCCATTTCAGAGCTGAGCTCTCCGAACTGGAGAGATGGTGACCGTTCCATTTGGTGGCTACAGAAGCCCGGAGCCCCACGGTTGCTGGGCCTCCGAAAGCGCTTCCAAGGAAAGGTGCTGGCTAGCAACAGCTTTCAGTGCTGGCACTTTCCCTGTCGGACCAACTGCTGGACGTTTCCAATTTCAGAGCTGAGCTCTCCGAGATGGAGTGATGGTGACCATTGCGTGAGGTGGCTAGAGAAGCCCGGAGCCCCATGGTTGCTGGGTCTCGGAAAGCGCTTCCAAGGAAAGGTGCTGGCTAGCAACAGCTTTCAGTGCTGGCACTTTCCATGTCGCACCAATTGCTGGACGTTTTCCATTTCAGAGCTGAGCTCTCCAAGTCAGAGAGATGGTGACCATTGCGTGAGGTGGCTAGAGAAGCCTGGAGCCCCACGGCTGCTGGGCCTCGGAAAGCACTTCCAAGGAAGGGTGCTGGCTAGCAACAGCTTTCAGTGCTGGCACTTTCCATGTCGGACCAATTGCTGGACTTTTTCCATTTCAGAGCTGAGCTCTCCGAGTCAGAGAGATGGTGACCATTGCGTGAGGTGGCTAGAGAAGCCCGGAGCCCCACGGTTGCTGGGCCTCGGAAAGTGCTTCCAAGGAAAGGCGCTGGCTAGCAACAGCTTTCAGTGCTGGCACTTTCCATGTCGGACCAATTGCTGGACGTTTCCAATTTCAGAGCTGAGCTCTATTTCAGTGGTGAAAGAGAGAGAGCATAGCATGAAGTGGCTAGGGAAGCACAGAGCTCTATGGTTGGTGTGGATCTTCAAGGGCGGCCAAGGGATGGTGTGGTCCATCAGCAGCATTGACTCCTTGGACTTTCCATGTATGAGGAATCGCTGGATGTTTTCCATTTCAGAGGTGAGCTCTACGGAACTGGGAGAAGGTGATCATTCCATTAGGTGGGTAGAGAAGGGCAGAGGCGCAGTGGTGTTGTGGCTGTGAAAGCTCTTCCAGGCAACGTAAGGGCTAGCAACAGCTTTCACTGCTGGCACCTTCCATGTGGCAGCAGTCGCTGGACGTTTTCCCTTTCAGAGCTGACCTCTATTTCAACAGCGACAAAGATACAGCATAACGTTAGGAGGCTAGGCAAGTGCAGAGCTCCATGGTTGGTGTGGCTCTGAGAAGAACACCAAGTGATGGTGAGGTCAAGCAGCAGCATTGCATCCTGGCACTTTCCATGTATGAGGAATCACTCCATGTTTTCCATTTCGGAGGTGAGCTCTATGAGACTGCGAGAACGTGATCCTTGCATTAGGTGGGTAGAGAAGGGCAGAGGCGCAGTGGTGTTGTGGCTGTGAAAGCGCTTCCAGGCAAGGTGAGAGCTAGCAACAGCTTTCAGTGCTGGCACATTCCATGTGGCAGCAGTTGCTGGAGGTTTTCACTTTCAGAGCTGAGCTCTCCAAGTCAGAGAGATGGTGACCATTCTGGGAGGTGGCTAGAGAAGCCTGGAGCCCCACGGTTGCTGGGCCTCGGAAAGCACTTCCAAGGAAAGGTGCTGCCTAGCAACAGCTTTCAGTGCTGGCACTTTCCCTGTCGGAACAATTGCTGGACGTTTTCCATTTCAGAGCTGAGCTCTCCGAACTGGAGAGATGGTGACCATTCCATTCGGTGGCTACAGAAGCCCGGAGCCCCACGGTTGCTGGGCCTGGGAAAGCGCTTCCAAGGAGAGGCGCTGCCTAGCAACAGCTTTCAGTGCTGGCACTTTCCATGTCGGAACAATTGCTGGATGTTTCCAATTTCAGAGCTGAGCTCTCCGAGTCAGAGAGATGGTGACCATTGCGTGAGGTGGCTAGAGAAGCCCGGAGCCCCACGGTTGCTGGACCTGGGAAAGCGCTTCCAAGGAGAGGCGCTGGCTAGCAACAGCTTTCAGTGCTGGCACTTTCCATGTCGGAACAATTGCTGGACGATTTCCATTTCAGAGCTGAGCTCTCCGAGATGGAGTGATGGTGACCATTGCGTGAGGTGGCTAGAGAAGCCCGGAGCCCCACGGTTGCTGGGCCTCGGAAAGCACTTCCAAGGAAAGGCGCTGCCTAGCAACAGCTTTCAGTGCTGGCACTTTCCCTGTCGGACCAATTGCTGGACGTTTTCCATTTCAGAGCTGAGCTCTCCGAACTGGAGAGATGGTGACCATTCCATTCGGTGGCTACAGAAGCCCGGAGCCCCACGGTTGCTGGGCCTCGGAAAGTGCTTCCAAGGAGAGGTGCTGCCTAGCAACAGCTTTCAGTGCTGGCACTTTCCATGTCGGACCAATTGCTGGACATTTCCAATTTCAGAGCTGAGCTCTCCGAGTCAGAGAGATGGTGACCATTGCGTGAGGTGGCTAGAGAAGCCCGGAGCCCCATGGTTGCTGGGTCTCGCAAAGCGCTTCCAAGGAAAGGTGCTGGCTAGCAACAGCTTTCAGTGCTGGCACTTTCCATGTCGGACCAATTGCTGGACTTTTTCCATTTCAGAGCTGAGCTCTCCGAGTCAGAGAGATGGTGACCATTGCGTGAGGTGGCTAGAGAAGCCCGGAGCCCCACGGTTGCTGGGCCTCGGAAAGTGCTTCCAAGGAAAGGCGCTGCCTAGCAACAGCTTTCAGTGCTGGCACTTTCCATGTCGGACCAATTGCTGGACGTTTCCAATTTCAGAGCTGAGCTCTATTTCAGTGGTGAAAGAGAGAGAGCATAGCATGAAGTGGCTAGGGAAGCACAGAGCTCTATGGTTAGTGTGGATCTTCAAGGGCGGCCAAGGGATGGTGTGGTCCAGCAGCAGCATTGACTCCTTGGACTTTCCATGTATGAGGAATCGCTGGATGTTTTCCATTTCAGAGGTGAGCTCTACGGAACTGGGAGAAGGTGATCATTCCATTAGGTGGGTAGAGAAGGGCAGAGGCGCAGTGGTGTTGTGGCTGTGAAAGCTCTTCCAGGCAACGTAAGGGCTAGCAACAGCTTTCACTGCTGGCACCTTCCATGTGGCAGCAGTCGCTGGACGTTTTCCCTTTCAGAGCTGAGCTCTCTTTCAACAGCGACAAAGATACAGCATAACGTTAGGAGGCTAGGCAAGTGCAGAGATCCATAGTTGGTGTGGCTCTGAGAAGAATGCCAAGTGATGGTGAGGTCAAGCAGCAGCATTGCATCCTGGCACTTTCCGTGTGTGAGGAATTGCTGGACGTTTTCCATTTCAGAGGTGAGCTCTACGAGACTGCGAGAACGTGATCATTCCATTAGGTGGGTAGAGAAGGGCAGAGGCGCAGTGGTGTGGTGGCTGTGAAAGCGCTTCCCACGCAAGGTGAGAGCTAGCAACAGCTTTCAGTGCTGGCACCTTCCATGTGGCAGCAGTTGCTGGAGGTTTTCACTTTCAGAGCTGAGCTCTCCGAACTGGAGAGATGGTGACCATTCTGGGAGGTGGCTAGAGAAGCCTGGAGCCCCACGGTTGCTGGGCCTCGGAAAGCACTTCCAAGGAAAGGCGCTGCCTAGCAACAGCTTTCAGTGCTGGCACTTTCCCTGTCGGACCAATTGCTGGACGTTTTCCATTTCAGAGCTGAGCTCTCCGAACTGGAGAGATGGTGACCATTCCATTCGGTGGCTACAGAAGCCCGGAGCCCCACGGTTGCTGGGCCTCGGAAAGCGCTTCCAAGGAAAGGCGCTGGCTAGCAACAGCTTTCAGTGCTGGCACTTTCCCTGTCGGACCAATTGCTGGACATTTCCAATTTCAGAGCTGAGCTCTCCAAGACGGAGAGATGGTGACCATTGCGTGAGGTGGCTAGAGAAGCCCGGAGCCCCATGGTTGCTGGGTCTTGCAAAGCACTTCCAAGGAAAGGCGCTGGCTAGCAACAGCTTTCAGTGCTGGCACTTTCCCTGTCGGACCAATTGCTGGACGTTTTCCATTTCAGAGCTGAGCTCTCCGAGTCAGAGAGATGGTGACCATTGCGTGAGGTGGCTAGAGAAGCATGGAGCCCCACGGTTGCTGGGCCTCGGAAAGCGCTTCCAAGGAGAGGCGCTGCCTAGCAACAGCTTTCAGTGCTGGCACTTTCCCTGTCGGACCAATTGCTGGACGTTTTCCATTTCAGAGCTGAGCTCTCCGAGTCAGAGAGATGGTGACCATTCCATTCGGTGGCTACAGAAGCCCGGAGCCACACGGTTGCTGGGCCTCGGAAAGCGCTTCCAAGGAAAGGCGCTGGCTAGCAACAGCTTTCAGTGCTGGCACTTTCCCTGTCGGACCAACTGCTGGACGTTTCCAATTTCAGAGCTGAGCTCTCCGAGATGGAGTGATGGTGACCATTGCGTGAGGTGGCTAGAGAAGCCCGGAGCCCCATGGTTGCTGGGTCTCGGAAAGCGCTTCCAAGGAAAGGTGCTGGCTAGCAACAGCTTTCAGTGCTGGCACTTTCCATGTCGCACCAATTGCTGGACGTTTTCCATTTCAGAGCTGAGCTCTCCGAGTCAGAGAGATGGTGACCATTGCGTGAGGTGGCTAGAGAAGCCTGGAGCCCCACGGTTGCTGGGCCTCGGAAAGCACTTCCAAGGAAAGGTGCTGGCTAGCAACAGCTTTCAGTGCTGGCACTTTCCATGTCGGACCAATTGCTGGACTTTTTCCATTTCAGAGCTGAGCTCTCCGAGATGGAGAGATGGTGACCATTGCGTGAGGTGGCTAGAGAAGCCCGGAGCCCCACGGTTGCTGGGCCTGGCAAAGCACTTCCAAGGAAAGGCGCTGCCTAGCAACAGCTTTCAGTGCTGGCACTTTCCATGTCGGACCAATTGCTGGACGTTTCCAATTTCAGAGCTGAGCTCTATTTCAGTGGTGAAAGAGAGAGAGCATAGCATGAAGTGGCTAGGGAAGCACAGAGCTCTATGGTTGGTGTGGATCTTCAAGGGCGGCCAAGGGATGGTGTGGTCCATCAGCAGCATTGACTCCTTGGACTTTCCATGTATGAGGAATCGCTGGATGTTTTCCATTTCAGAGGTGAGCTCTACGAGACTGGGAGAAGGTGATCATTCCATTAGGTGGGTAGAGAAGGGCAGAGGCGCAGTGGTGTTGTGGCTGTGAAAGCTCTTCCAGGCAACGTAAGGGCTAGCAACAGCTTTCAGTGCTGGCACCTTCCATGTGGCAGCAGTCGCTGGACGTTTTCCCTTTCACAGCTGAGCTCTATTTCAACAGCGACAAAGATACAGCATAACGTTAGGAGGCTAGGCAAGTGCAGAGCTCCATGGTTGGTGTGGCTCTGAGAAGAACACCAAGTGATGGTGAGGTCAAGCAGCAGCATTGCATCCTGGCACTTTCCATGTATGAGGAATCACTCCATGTTTTCCATTTCGGAGGTGAGCTCTATGAGACTGCGAGAACGTGATCCTTGCATTAGGTGGGTAGAGAAGGGCAGAGGCGCAGTGGTGTGGTGGCTGTGAAAGCGCTTCCCACGCAAGGTGAGAGCTAGCAACAGCTTTCAGTGCTGGCACATTCCATGTGGCAGCAGTTGCTGGAGGTTTTCACTTTCAGAGCTGAGCTCTCCAAGTCAGAGAGATGGTGACCATTCTGGGAGGTGGCTAGAGAAGCCTGGAGCCCCACGGTTGCTGGGCCTCGGAAAGCACTTCCAAGGAAAGGTGCTGGCTAGCAACAGCTTTCAGTGCTGGCACTTTCCCTGTCGGACCAATTGCTGGATGTTTTCCATTTCAGAGCTGAGCTCTCCGAACTGGAGAGATGGTGACCATTCCATTCGGTGGCTACAGAAGCCCGGAGCCCCACGGTTGCTGGGCCTGGGAAAGCGCTTCCAAGGAGAGGCGCTGCCTAGCAACAGCTTTCAGTGCTGGCACTTTCCATGTCGGAACAATTGCTGGATGTTTCCAATTTCAGAGCTGAGCTCTCCGAGTCAGAGAGATGGTGACCATTGCGTGAGGTGGCTAGAGAAGCCCGGAGCCCCACGGTTGCTGGACCTGGGAAAGCGCTTCCAAGGAAAGGCGCTGGCTAGCAACAGCTTTCAGTGCTGGCACTTTCCATGTCGGACTAATTGCTGGACGATTTCCATTTCAGAGCTGAGCTCTCCGAGATGGAGTGATGGTGACCATTGCGTGAGGTGGCTAGAGAAGCCCGGAGCCCCACAGTTGCTGGGCCTGGGAAAGCGCTTCCAAGGAAAGGCGCTGGCTAGCAACAGCTTTCAGTGCTGGCACTTTCCATGTCGGACCAATTGCTGGACGTTTTCCATTTCAGAGCTGAGCTCTCCGAACTGGAGAGATGGTGACCATTCCATTCGGTGGCTACAGAAGCCCGGAGCCCCACGGTTGCTGGGCCTCGGAAAGTGCTTCCAAGGAGAGGCGCTGGCTAGCAACAGCTTTCAGTGCTGGCACTTTCCATGTCGGACCAATTGCTGGACATTTCCAATTTCAGAGCTGAGCTCTCCGAGTCAGAGAGATGGTGACCATTGCGTGAGGTGGCTAGAGAAGCCCGGAGCCCCATGGTTGCTGGGTCTTGCAAAGCGCTTCCAAGGAAAGGTGCTGGCTAGCAACAGCTTTCAGTGCTGGCACTTTCCCTGTCGGACCAATTGCTGGACGTTTTCCATTTCAGAGCTGAGCTCTCCGAGTCAGAGAGATGGTGACCATTGCGTGAGGTGGCTAGAGAAGCCCGGAGCCCCACGGTTGCTGGGCCTCGGAAAGTGCTTCCAAGGAAAGGCGCTGCCTAGCAACAGCTTTCAGTGCTGGCACTTTCCATGTCGGACCAATTGCTGGACGTTTCCAATTTCAGAGCTGAGCTCTATTTCAGTGGTGAAAGAGAGAGAGCATAGCATGAAGTGGCTAGGGAAGCACAGAGCTCTATGGTTAGTGTGGATCTTCAAGGGCGGCCAAGGGATGGTGTGGTCCAGCAGCAGCATTGACTCCTTGGACTTTCCATGTATGAGGAATCGCTGGATGTTTTCCATTTCAGAGGTGAGCTCTACGGAACTGGGAGAAGGTGATCATTCCATTAGGTGGGTAGAGAAGGGCAGAGGCGCAGTGGTGTTGTGGCTGTGAAAGCTCTTCCAGGCAACGTAAGGGCTAGCAACAGCTTTCACTGCTGGCACCTTCCATGTGGCAGCAGTCGCTGGACGTTTTCCCTTTCAGAGCTGACCTCTATTTCAACAGCGACAAAGATACAGCATAACGTTAGGAGGCTAGGCAAGTGCAGAGATCCATAGTTGGTGTGGCTCTGAGAAGAACACCAAGTGATGGTGAGGTCAAGCAGCAGCATTGCATCCTGGCACTTTCCGTGTGTGAGGAATTGCTGGACGTTTTCCATTTCAGAGGTGAGCTCTACGAGACTGCGAGAACGTGATCATTCCATTAGGTGGGTAGAGAAGGGCAGAGGCGCAGTGGTGTGGTGGCTGTGAAAGCGCTTCCCACGCAAGGTGAGAGCTAGCAACAGCTTTCAGTGCTGGCACATTCCATGTGGCAGCAGTTGCTGGAGGTTTTCACTTTCAGAGCTGAGCTCTCCGAGTCAGAGAGATGGTGACCATTCTGGGAGGTGGCTAGAGAAGCCTGGAGCCCCACGGTTGCTGGGCCTCGGAAAGCACTTCCAAGGAAAGGCGCTGCCTAGCAACAGCTTTCAGTGCTGGCACTTTCCATGTCGGACCAATTGCTGGACGTTTTCCATTTCAGAGCTGAGCTCTCCGAGTCAGAGAGATGGTGACCATTCCATTCGGTGGCTACAGAAGCCCGGAGCCACACGGTTGCTGGGCCTCGGAAAGCGCTTCCAAGGAAAGGCGCTGGCTAGCAACAGCTTTCAGTGCTGGCACTTTCCCTGTCGGACCAATTGCTGGACATTTCCAATTTCAGAGCTGAGCTCTCCAAGACGGAGAGATGGTGACCATTGCGTGAGGTGGCTAGAGAAGCCCGGAGCCCCATGGTTGCTGGGTCTTGCAAAGCACTTCCAAGGAAAGGCGCTGCCTAGCAACAGCTTTCAGTGCTGGCACTTTCCCTGTCGGACCAATTGCTGGACGTTTTCCATTTCAGAGCTGAGCTCTCCGAACTGGAGAGATGGTGACCATTCCATTCGGTGGCTACAGAAGCCCGGAGCCACACGGTTGCTGGGCCTCGGAAAGCGCTTCCAAGGAAAGGCGCTGGCTAGCAACAGCTTTCAGTGCTGGCACTTTCCCTGTCGGACCAACTGCTGGACGTTTCCAATTTCAGAGCTGAGCTCTCCGAGATGGAGAGATGGTGACCATTGCGTGAGGTGGCTAGAGAAGCCCGGAGCCCCATGGTTGCTGGGTCTCGGAAAGTGCTTCCAAGGAAAGGCGCTGCCTAGCAACAGCTTTCAGTGCTGGCACTTTCCATGTCGGACCAATTGCTGGACGTTTCCAATTTCAGAGCTGAGCTCTATTTCAGTGGTGAAAGAGAGAGAGCATAGCATGAAGTGGCTAGGGAAGCACAGAGCTCTATGGTTGGTGTGGATCTTCAAGGGCGGCCAAGGGATGGTGTGGTCCAGCAGCAGCATTGACTCCTTGGACTTTCCATGTATGAGGAATCGCTGGATGTTTTCCATTTCAGAGGTGAGCTCTACGGAACTGGGAGAAGGTGATCATTCCATTAGGTGGGTAGAGAAGGGCAGAGGCGCAGTGGTGTTGTGGCTGTGAAAGCTCTTCCAGGCAACGTAAGGGCTAGCAACAGCTTTCACTGCTGGCACCTTCCATGTGGCAGCAGTCGCTGGACGTTTTCCCTTTCAGAGCTGACCTCTATTTCAACAGCGACAAAGATACAGCATAACGTTAGGAGGCTAGGCAAGTGCAGAGCTCCATGGTTGGTGTGGCTCTGAGAAGAACACCAAGTGATGGTGAGGTCAAGCAGCAGCATTGCATCCTGGCACTTTCCATGTATGAGGAATCACTCCATGTTTTCCATTTCGGAGGTGAGCTCTATGAGACTGCGAGAACGTGATCCTTGCATTAGGTGGGTAGAGAAGGGCAGAGGCGCAGTGGTGTTGTGGCTGTGAAAGCGCTTCCAGGCAAGGTGAGAGCTAGCAACAGCTTTCAGTGCTGGCACATTCCATGTGGCAGCAGTTGCTGGAGGTTTTCACTTTCAGAGCTGAGCTCTCCGAGTCAGAGAGATGGTGACCATTCTGGGAGGTGGCTAGAGAAGCCTGGAGCCCCAAGGTTGCTGGGCCTCGGAAAGCACTTCCAAGGAAAGGCGCTGCCTAGCAACAGCTTTCAGTGCTGGCACTTTCCCTGTCGGACCAATTGCTGGACGTTTTCCATTTCAGAGCTGAGCTCTCCGAACTGGAGAGATGGTGACCATTCCATTCGGTGGCTAGAGAAGCCCGGAGCCCCACGGTTGCTGGGCCTCGGAAAGCGCTTCCAAGGAAAGGTGCTGCCTAGCAACAGCTTTCAGTGCTGGCACTTTCCATGTCGGAACAATTGCTGGACATTTCCAATTTCAGAGCTGAGCTCTCCGAGTCAGAGAGATGGTGACCATTGCGTGAGGTGGCTAGAGAAGCCCGGAGCCCCACGGTTGCTGGGCCTGGGAAAGCGCTTCCAAGGAGAGGCGCTGCCTAGCAACAGCTTTCAGTGCTGGCCCTTTCCATGTCGGAACAATTGCTGGATGTTTCCAATTTCAGAGCTGAGCTCTCCGAACTGGAGAGATGGTGACCATTGAATTTGGTGGCTAGAGAAGCCCGGAGCCCCACGGTTGCTGGGCCTCGGAAAGCGCTTCCAAGGAAAGGTGCTGGCTAGCAACAGCTTTCAGTGCTGGCACTTTCCATGTCAGACTAATTGCTGGACGATTTCCATTTCAGAGCTGAGCTCTCCGAGTCAGAGAGATGGTGACCATTGCGTGAGGTGGCTAGAGAAGCCCGGAGCCCCACGGTTGCTGGGCCTCGGAAAGCGCTTCCAAGGAAAGGCGCTGGCTAGCAACAGCTTTCAGTGCTGGCACTTTCCATGTTGGACCAATTGCTGGACGATTTCCATTTCAGAGCTGAGCTCTCCGAGATGGAGTGATGGTGACCATTGCGTGAGGTGGCTAGAGAAGCCCGGAGCCCCACGGTTGCTGGGCCTCGGAAAGCACTTCCAAGGAAAGGCGCTGCCTAGCAACAGCTTTCAGTGCTGGCACTTTCCCTGTCGGACCAATTGCTGGACGTTTTCCATTTCAGAGCTGAGCTCTCCGAACTGGAGAGATGGTGACCATTCCATTCGGTGGCTACAGAAGCCCGGAGCCACACGGTTGCTGGGCCTCGGAAAGCGCTTCCAAGGAAAGGCGCTGGCTAGCAACAGCTTTCAGTGCTGGCACTTTCCCTGTCGGACCAATTGCTGGACATTTCCAATTTCAGAGCTGAGCTCTCCAAGACGGAGAGATGGTGACCATTGCGTGAGGTGGCTAGAGAAGCCCGGAGCCCCATGGTTGCTGGGTCTTGCAAAGCACTTCCAAGGAAAGGCGCTGGCTAGCAACAGCTTTCAGTGCTGGCACTTTCCCTGTCGGACCAATTGCTGGACGTTTTCCATTTCAGAGCTGAGCTCTCCGAGTCAGAGAGATGGTGACCATTGCGTGAGGTGGCTAGAGAAGCATGGAGCCCCACGGTTGCTGGGCCTCGGAAAGCGCTTCCAAGGAGAGGCGCTGCCTAGCAACAGCTTTCAGTGCTGGCACTTTCCCTGTCGGACCAATTGCTGGACGTTTTCCATTTCAGAGCTGAGCTCTCCGAACTGGAGAGATGGTGACCATTCCATTCGGTGGCTACAGAAGCCCGGAGCCACACGGTTGCTGGGCCTCGGAAAGCGCTTCCAAGGAAAGGCGCTGGCTAGCAACAGCTTTCAGTGCTGGCACTTTCCATGTCGGACCAACTGCTGGACGTTTCCAATTTCAGAGCTGAGCTCTCCGAGACGGAGAGATGGTGACCATTGCGTGAGGTGGCTAGAGAAGCCAGGAGCCCCATGGTTGCTGGGTCTCGGAAAGCGCTTCCAAGGAAAGGTGCTGGCTAGCAACAGCTTTCAGTGCTGGCACTTTCAATGTCGCCCCAATTGCTGGACGTTTTCCATTTCAGAGCTGAGCTCTCTGAGTCAGAGAGATGGTGACCATTGCGTGAGGTGGCTAGAGAAGCCTGGAGCCCCACGGTTGCTGGGCCTCGGAAAGCACTTCCAAGGAAAGGTGCTGGCTAGCAACAGCTTTCAGTGCTGGCACTTTCCCTGTCGGACCAATTGCTGGACTTTTTCCATTTCAGAGCTGAGCTCTCCGAGTCAGAGAGATGGTGACCATTGCGTGAGGTGGCTAGAGAAGCCCGGAGCCCCACGGTTGCTGGGCCTCGGAAAGTGCTTCCAAGGAGAGGCGCTGGCTAGCAACAGCTTTCAGTGCTGGCACTTTCCATGTCGGACCAATTGCTGGACGTTTCCAATTTCAGAGCTGAGCTCTATTTCAGTGGTGAAAGAGAGAGAGCATAGCATGAAGTGGCTAGGGAAGCACAGAGCTCTATGGTTGGTGTGGATCTTCAAGGGCGGCCAAGGGATGGTGTGGTCCAGCAGCAGCATTGACTCCTTGGACTTTCCATGTATGAGGAATCGCTGGATGTTTTCCATTTCAGAGGTGAGCTCTACGAGACTGGGAGAAGGTGATCATTCCATTAGGTGGGTAGAGAAGGGCAGAGGCGCAGTGGTGTTGTGGCTGTGAAAGCTCTTCCAGGCAACGTAAGGGCTAGCAACAGCTTTCACTGCTGGCACCTTCCATGTGGCAGCAGTCGCTGGACGTTTTCCCTTTCAGAGCTGACCTCTATTTCAACAGCGACAAAGATACAGCATAACGTTAGGAGGCTAGGCAAGTGCAGAGCTCCATGGTTGGTGTGGCTCTGAGAAGAACACCAAGTGATGGTGAGGTCAAGCAGCAGCATTGCATCCTGGCACTTTCCATGTATGAGGAATCACTCCATGTTTTCCATTTCGGAGGTGAGCTCTATGAGACTGCGAGAACGTGATCCTTGCATTAGGTGGGTAGAGAAGGGCAGAGGCGCAGTGGTGTTGTGGCTGTGAAAGCGCTTCCAGGCAAGGTGAGAGCTAGCAACAGCTTTCAGTGCTGGCACATTCCATGTGGCAGCAGTTGCTGGAGGTTTTCACTTTCAGAGCTGAGCTCTCCAAGTCAGAGAGATGGTGACCATTCTGGGAGGTGGCTAGAGAAGCCTGGAGCCCCACGGTTGCTGGGCCTCGGAAAGCACTTCCAAGGAAAGGCGCTGGCTAGCAACAGCTTTCAGTGCTGGCACTTTCCCTGTCGGAACAATTGCTGGACGTTTTCCATTTCAGAGCTGAGCTCTCCGAACTGGAGAGATGGTGACCATTCCATTCGGTGGCTACAGAAGCCCGGAGCCCCACGGTTGCTGGGCCTCGGAAAGCGCTTCCAAGGAGAGGCGCTGCCTAGCAACAGCTTTCAGTGCTGGCACTTTCCATGTCGGAACAATTGCTGGATGTTTCCAATTTCAGAGCTGAGCTCTCCGAGTCAGAGAGATGGTGACCATTGCGTGAGGTGGCTAGATAAGCCCGGAGCCCCACGGTTGCTGGGTCTCGGAAAGCGCTTCCAAGGAAAGGCGCTGCCTAGCAACAGCTTTCAGTGCTGGCACTTTCCATGTCGGAACAATTGCTGGACATTTCCAATTTCAGAGCTGAGCTCTCCGAGTCAGAGAGATGGTGACCATTGCGTGAGGTGGCTAGAGAAGCCCGGAGCCCCACGGTTGCTGGGCCTGGGAAAGCGCTTCCAAGGAGAGGCGCTGCCTAGCAACAGCTTTCAGTGCTGGCACTTTCCCTGTCGGACCAATTGCTGGACGTTTTCCATTTCAGAGCTGAGCTCTCCGAGTCAGAGAGATGGTGACCATTGCGTGAGGTGGCTAGAGAAGCCCGGAGCCCCACGGTTGCTGGGCCTCGGAAAGTGCTTCCAAGGAAAGGCGCTGCCTAGCAACAGCTTTCAGTGCTGGCACTTTCCATGTCGGACCAATTGCTGGACGTTTCCAATTTCAGAGCTGAGCTCTATTTCAGTGGTGAAAGAGAGAGAGCATAGCATGAAGTGGCTAGGGAAGCACAGAGCTCTATGGTTAGTGTGGATCTTCAAGGGCGGCCAAGGGATGGTGTGGTCCAGCAGCAGCATTGACTCCTTGGACTTTCCATGTATGAGGAATCGCTGGATGTTTTCCATTTCAGAGGTGAGCTCTACGGAACTGGGAGAAGGTGATCATTCCATTAGGTGGGTAGAGAAGGGCAGAGGCGCAGTGGTGTTGTGGCTGTGAAAGCTCTTCCAGGCAACGTAAGGGCTAGCAACAGCTTTCACTGCTGGCACCTTCCATGTGGCAGCAGTCGCTGGACGTTTTCCCTTTCAGAGCTGAGCTCTCTTTCAACAGCGACAAAGATACAGCATAACGTTAGGAGGCTAGGCAAGTGCAGAGATCCATAGTTGGTGTGGCTCTGAGAAGAATGCCAAGTGATGGTGAGGTCAAGCAGCAGCATTGCATCCTGGCACTTTCCGTGTGTGAGGAATTGCTGGACGTTTTCCATTTCAGAGGTGAGCTCTATGAGACTGCGAGAACGTGATCATTCCATTAGGTGGGTAGAGAAGGGCAGAGGCGCAGCGGTGTGGTGGCTGTGAAAGCGCTTCCCACGCAAGGTGAGAGCTAGCAACAGCTTTCAGTGCTGGCACATTCCATGTGGCAGCAGTTGCTGGAGGTTTTCACTTTCAGAGCTGAGCTCTCCGAGTCAGAGAGATGGTGACCATTCTGGGAGGTGGCTAGAGAAGCCTGGAGCCCTACGGTTGCTGGGCCTCGGAAAGCACTTCCAAGGAAAGGCGCTGGCTAGCAACAGCTTTCAGTGCTGGCACTTTCCCTGTCGGACCAATTGCTGGACGTTTTCCATTTCAGAGCTGAGCTCTCCGAACTGGAGAGATGGTGACCATTCCATTCGGTGGCTACAGAAGCCCGGAGCCACACGGTTGCTGGGCCTCGGAAAGCGCTTCCAAGGAAAGGCGCTGCCTAGCAACAGCTTTCAGTGCTGGCACTTTCCATGTCGGAACAATTGCTGGACATTTCCAATTTCAGAGCTGAGCTCTCCAAGACGGAGAGATGGTGACCATTGCGTGAGGTGGCTAGAGAAGCCCGGAGCCCCATGGTTGCTGGGTCTTGCAAAGCACTTCCAAGGAAAGGCGCTGGCTAGCAACAGCTTTCAGTGCTGGCACTTTCCCTGTCGGAACAATTGCTGGACGTTTTCCATTTCAGAGCTGAGCTCTCCGAGTCAGAGAGATGGTGACCATTGCGTGAGGTGGCTAGAGAAGCATGGAGCCCCACGGTTGCTGGGCCTCGGAAAGCGCTTCCAAGGAGAGGCGCTGCCTAGCAACAGCTTTCAGTGCTGGCACTTTCCCTGTCGGACCAATTGCTGGACGTTTTCCATTTCAGAGCTGAGCTCTCCGAACTGGAGAGATGGTGACCATTCCATTCGGTGGCTACAGAAGCCCGGAGCCACACGGTTGCTGGGCCTCGGAAAGCGCTTCCAAGGAAAGGCGCTGGCTAGCAACAGCTTTCAGTGCTGGCACTTTCCATGTCGGACCAACTGCTGGACGTTTCCAATTTCAGAGCTGAGCTCTCCGAGTCAGAGAGATGGTGACCATTGCGTGAGGTGGCTAGAGAAGCCCGGAGCCCCATGGTTGCTGGGTCTCGGAAAGCGCTTCCAAGGAAAGGTGCTGGCTAGCAACAGCTTTCAGTGCTGGCACTTTCAATGTCGCCCCAATTGCTGGACGTTTTCCATTTCAGAGCTGAGCTCTCCGAGTCAGAGAGATGGTGACCATTGCGTGAGGTGGCTAGAGAAGCCTGGAGCCACACGGTTGCTGGGCCTCGGAAAGCACTTCCAAGGAAAGGTGCTGGCTAGCAACAGCTTTCAGTGCTGGCACTTTCCATGTCGGACCAATTGCTGGACTTTTTCCATTTCAGAGCTGAGCTCTCCGAGTCAGAGAGATGGTGATCATTCCATTAGGTGGCTAGAGAAGCCCGGAGCCCCACGGTTGCTGGGCCTCGGAAAGTGCTTCCAAGGAGAGGCGCTGGCTAGCAACAGCTTTCAGTGCTGGCACTTTCCCTGTCGGACCAATTGCTGGACGTTTCCAATTTCAGAGCTGAGCTCTATTTCAGTGGTGAAAGAGAGAGAGCATAGCATGAAGTGGCTAGGGAAGCACAGAGCTCTATGGTTGGTGTGGATCTTCAAGGGCGGCCAAGGGATGGTGTGGTCCATCAGCAGCATTGACTCCTTGGACTTTCCATGTATGAGGAATCGCTGGATGTTTTCCATTTCAGAGGTGAGCTCTACGGAACTGGGAGAAGGTGATCATTCCATTAGGTGGGTAGAGAAGGGCAGAGGCGCAGTGGTGTTGTGGCTGTGAAAGCTCTTCCAGGCAACGTAAGGGCTAGCAACAGCTTTCACTGCTGGCACCTTCCATGTGGCAGCAGTCGCTGGACGTTTTCCCTTTCAGAGCTGACCTCTATTTCAACAGCGACAAAGATACAGCATAACGTTAGGAGGCTAGGCAAGTGCAGAGCTCCATGGTTGGTGTGGCTCTGAGAAGAACACCAAGTGATGGTGAGGTCAAGCAGCAGCATTGCATCCTGGCACTTTCCATGTATGAGGAATCACTCCATGTTTTCCATTTCGGAGGTGAGCTCTATGAGACTGCGAGAACGTGATCCTTGCATTAGGTGGGTAGAGAAGGGCAGAGGCGCAGTGGTGTTGTGGCTGTGAAAGCGCTTCCAGGCAAGGTGAGAGCTAGAAACAGCTTTCAGTGCTGGCACATTCCATGTGGCAGCAGTTGCTGGAGGTTTTCACTTTCAGAGCTGAGCTCTCCAAGTCAGAGAGATGGTGACCATTCTGGGAGGTGGCTAGAGAAGCCTGGAGCCCCACGGTTGCTGGGCCTCGGAAAGCACTTCCAAGGAAAGGCGCTGGCTAGCAACAGCTTTCAGTGCTGGCACTTTCCCTGTCGGACCAATTGCTGGACGTTTTCCATTTCAGAGCTGAGCTCTCCGAACTGGAGAGATGGTGACCATTCCATTCGGTGGCTACAGAAGCCCGGAGCCCCACGGTTGCTGGGCCTCGGAAAGCGCTTCCAAGGAGAGGCGCTGCCTAGCAACAGCTTTCAGTGCTGGCACTTTCCATGTCGGAACAATTGCTGGATGTTTCCAATTTCAGAGCTGAGCTCTCCGAGTCAGAGAGATGGTGACCATTGCGTGAGGTGGCTAGATAAGCCCGGAGCCCCACGGTTGATGGACCTGGGAAAGCGCTTCCAAGGAAAGGCGCTGGCTAGCAACAGCTTTCAGTGCTGGCACTTTCCATGTCGGACTAATTGCTGGACGATTTCCATTTCAGAGCTGAGCTCTCCGAGATGGAGTGATGGTGACCATTGCGTGAGGTGGCTAGAGAAGCCCGGAGCCCCACGGTTGCTGGGCCTGGGAAAGCGCTTCCAAGGAAAGGCGCTGGCTAGCAACAGCTTTCAGTGCTGGCACTTTCCATGTCGGACCAATTGCTGGACGTTTTCCATTTCAGAGCTGAGCTCTCCGAACTGGAGAGATGGTGACCATTCCATTCGGTGGCTACAGAAGCCCGGAGCCCCACGGTTGCTGGGCCTCGGAAAGTGCTTCCAAGGAGAGGTGCTGCCTAGCAACAGCTTTCAGTGCTGGCACTTTCCATGTCGCACCAATTGCTGGACATTTCCAATTTCAGAGCTGAGCTCTCCGAGTCAGAGAGATGGTGACCATTGCGTGAGGTGGCTAGAGAAGCCCGGAGCCCCACGGTTGCTGGGCCTGGGAAAGCGCTTCCAAGGAGAGGCGCTGCCTAGCAACAGCTTTCAGTGCTGGCACTTTCCCTGTCGGACCAATTGCTGGACGTTTTCCATTTCAGAGCTGAGCTCTCCGAGTCAGAGAGATGGTGACCATTGCGTGAGGTGGCTAGAGAAGCCCGGAGCCCCACGGTTGCTGGGCCTCGGAAAGCGCTTCCAAGGAAAGGTGCTGCCTAGCAACAGCTTTCAGTGCTGGCACTTTCCATGCCGGACCAATTGCTGGACGTTTCCAATTTCAGAGCTGAGCTCTATTTCAGTGGTGAAAGAGAGAGAGCATAGCATGAAGTGGCTAGGGAAGCACAGAGCTCTATGGTTAGTGTGGATCTTCAAGGGCGGCCAAGGGATGGTGTGGTCCAGCAGCAGCATTGACTCCTTGGACTTTCCATGTATGAGGAATCGCTGGATGTTTTCCATTTCAGAGGTGAGCTCTACGGAACTGGGAGAAGGTGATCATTCCATTAGGTGGGTAGAGAAGGGCAGAGGCGCAGTGGTGTTGTGGCTGTGAAAGCTCTTCCAGGCAACTTAAGGGCTAGCAACAGCTTTCACTGCTGGCACCTTCCATGTGGCAGCAGTCGCTGGACGTTTTCCCTTTCAGAGCTGAGCTCTCTTTCAACAGCGACAAAGATACAGCATAACGTTAGGAGGCTAGGCAAGTGCAGAGATCCATAGTTGGTGTGGCTCTGAGAAGAATGCCAAGTGATGGTGAGGTCAAGCAGCAGCATTGCATCCTGGCACTTTCCGTGTGTGAGGAATTGCTGGACGTTTTCCATTTCAGAGGTGAGCTCTATGAGACTGCGAGAACGTGATCATTCCATTAGGTGGGTAGAGAAGGGCAGAGGCGCAGCGGTGTGGTGGCTGTGAAAGCGCTTCCCACGCAAGGTGAGAGCTAGCAACAGCTTTCAGTGCTGGCACATTCCATGTGGCAGCAGTTGCTGGAGGTTTTCACTTTCAGAGCTGAGCTCTCCGAGTCAGAGAGATGGTGACCATTCTGGGAGGTGGCTAGAGAAGCCTGGAGCCCTACGGTTGCTGGGCCTCGGAAAGCACTTCCAAGGAAAGGCGCTGGCTAGCAACAGCTTTCAGTGCTGGCACTTTCCCTGTCGGACCAATTGCTGGACGTTTTCCATTTCAGAGCTGAGCTCTCCGAACTGGAGAGATGGTGACCATTCCATTCGGTGGCTACAGAAGCCCGGAGCCCCACGGTTGCTGGGCCTCGGAAAGCGCTTCCAAGGAAAGGCGCTGCCTAGCAACAGCTTTCAGTGCTGGCACTTTCCATGTCGGACCAATTGCTGGACATTTCCAATTTCAGAGCTGAGCTCTCCAAGACGGAGAGATGGTGACCATTGCGTGAGGTGGCTAGAGAAGCCCGGAGCCCCATGGTTGCTGGGTCTTGCAAAGCACTTCCAAGGAAAGGCGCTGGCTAGCAACAGCTTTCAGTGCTGGCACTTTCCCTGTCGGAACAATTGCTGGACGTTTTCCATTTCAGAGCTGAGCTCTCCGAGTCAGAGAGATGGTGACCATTGCGTGAGGTGGCTAGAGAAGCATGGAGCCCCACGGTTGCTGGGCCTCGGAAAGCGCTTCCAAGGAGAGGCGCTGCCTAGCAACAGCTTTCAGTGCTGGCACTTTCCCTGTCGGACCAATTGCTGGACGTTTTCCATTTCAGAGCTGAGCTCTCCGAACTGGAGAGATGGTGACCATTCTATTCGGTGGCTACAGAAGCCCGGAGCCACACGGTTGCTGGGCCTCGGAAAGCGCTTCCAAGGAAAGGCGCTGGCTAGCAACAGCTTTCAGTGCTGGCACTATCCCTGTCGGACCAACTGCTGGACGTTTCCAATTTCAGAGCTGAGCTCTCCGAGACGGAGAGATGGTGACCATTGCGTGAGGTGGCTAGAGAAGCCCGGAGCCCCATGGTTGCTGGGTCTCGGAAAGCGCTTCCAAGGAAAGGTGCTGGCTAGCAACAGCTTTCAGTGCTGGCACCTTCCATGTGGCAGCAGTTGCTGGAGGTTTTCACTTTCAGAGCTGAGCTCTCCGAGTCAGAGAGATGGTGACCATTGCGTGAGGTGGCTAGAGAAGCCCGGAGCCCCACGGTTGCTGGGCCTCGGAAAGTGCTTCCAAGGAAAGGCGCTGGCTAGCAACAGCTTTCAGTGCTGGCACTTTCCATGTCGGACCAATTGCTGGACGTTTCCAATTTCAGAGCTGAGCTCTATTTCAGTGGTGAAAGAGAGAGAGCATAGCATGAAGTGGCTAGGGAAGCACAGAGCTCTATGGTTGGTGTGGATCTTCAAGGGCGGCCAAGGGATGGTGTGGTCCAGCAGCAGCATTGACTCCTTGGACTTTCCATGTATGAGGAATCGCTGGATGTTTTCCATTTCAGAGGTGAGCTCTACGGAACTGGGAGAAGGTGATCATTCCATTAGGTGGGTAGAGAAGGGCAGAGGCGCAGTGGTGTGGTGGCTGTGAAAGCTCTTCCAGGCAACGTAAGGGCTAGCAAGAGCTTTCAGTGCTGGCACCTTCCATGTGGCAGCAGTCGCTGGACGTTTTCCCTTTCACAGCTGAGCTCTATTTCAACAGCGACAAAGATACAGCATAACGTTAGGAGGCTAGGCAAGTGCAGAGCTCCATGGTTGGTGTGGCTCTGAGAAGAACACCAAGTGATGGTGAGGTCAAGCAGCAGCATTGCATCCTGGCACTTTCCATGTATGAGGAATCACTCCATGTTTTCCATTTCAGAGGTGAGCTCTACGAGACTGCGAGAACGTGATCCTTGCATTAGGTGGGTAGAGAAGGGCAGAGGCGCAGTGGTGTTGTGGCTGTGAAAGCGCTTCCCACGCAAGGTGAGAGCTAGCAACAGCTTTCAGTGCTGGCACATTCCATGTGGCAGCAGTTGCTGGAGGTTTTCACTTTCAGAGCTGAGCTCTCCGAGTCAGAGAGATGGTGACCATTCTGGGAGGTGGCTAGAGAAGCCTGGAGCCCCACGGTTGCTGGGCCTCGGAAAGCACTTCCAAGGAAAGGCGCTGGCTAGCAACAGCTTTCAGTGCTGGCACTTTCCCTGTCGGACCAATTGCTGGACGTTTTCCATTTCAGAGCTGAGCTCTCCGAACTGGAGAGATGGTGACCATTCCATTCGGTGGCTACAGAAGCCCGGAGCCCCACGGTTGCTGGGCCTCAGAAAGCGCTTCCAAGGAAAGGTGCTGCCTAGCAACAGCTTTCAGTGCTGGCACTTTCCATGTCGGAACAATTGCTGGACATTTCCAATTTCAGAGCTGAGCTCTCCGAGTCAGAGAGATGGTGACCATTGCGTGAGGTGGCTAGAGAAGCCCGGAGCCCCACGGTTGCTGGGCCTCGGAAAGCGCTTCCAAGGAGAGGCGCTGCCTAGCAACAGCTTTCAGTGCTGGCCCTTTCCCTGTCGGACCAATTGCTGGATGTTTCCAATTTCAGAGCTGAGCTCTCCGAGTCAGAGAGATGGTGACCATTGCGTGAGGTGGCTAGAGAAGCCCGGAGCCCCACGGTTGCTGGACCTGGGAAAGCGCTTCCAAGGAGAGGCGCTGGCTAGCAACAGCTTTCAGTGCTGGCACTTTCCCTGTCGGACCAATTGCTGGACGATTTCCATTTCAGAGCTGAGCTCTCCGAGATGGAGTGATGGTGACCATTGCGTGAGGTGGCTAGAGAAGCCCGGAGCCCCACGGTTGCTGGGCCTGGGAAAGCGCTTCCAAGGAAAGGCGCTGGCTAGCAACAGCTTTCAGTGCTGGCACTTTCCATGTTGGACCAATTGCTGGACGATTTCCATTTCAGAGCTGAGCTCTCCGAGATGGAGTGATGGTGACCATTGCGTGAGGTGGCTAGAGAAGCCCGGAGCCCCACGGTTGCTGGGCCTCGGAAAGCACTTCCAAGGAAAGGCGCTGCCTAGCAACAGCTTTCAGTGCTGGCACTTTCCATGTTGGACCAATTGCTGGACGTTTCCAATTTCAGAGCTGAGCTGTCTGAACTGGAGAGATGGTGACCATTCTGGGATCTGGCTAGAGAAGCCCGGAGCCTCACGGTTGCTGGGCCTGGCAAAGCACTTCCAAGGAAAGGCGCTGCCTAGCAACAGCTTTCAGTGCTGGCACTTTCCCTGTCGGAACAATTGCTGGACGTTTTCCATTTCAGAGCTGAGCTCTCCGAACTGGAGAGATGGTGACCATTCCATTCGGTGGCTACAGAAGCCCGGAGCCACACGGTTGCTGGGCCTCGGAAAGCGCTTCCAAGGAAAGGCGCTGGCTAGCAACAGCTTTCAGTGCTGGCACTTTCCATGTCGGACCAATTGCTGGACGTTTCCAATTTCAGAGCTGAGCTCTCCAAGACGGAGAGATGGTGACCATTCTGTGAAGTCGCTAGAGAAGCCCAGAGCCCCATGGTTGCTGGGTCTCGGAAAGCGCTTCCAAGGAAAGGTGCTGGCTAGCAACAGCTTTCAGTGCTGGCACTTTCCCTGTCGGATAAATTGCTGGACGTTTTCCATTTCAGAGCTGAGCTCTCCGAACTGGAGAGATGGTGACCATTGCGTGAGGTGGCTAGAGAAGCCTGGAGCCCCACGGTTGCTGGGCCTCGGAAAGCGCTTCCAAGGAGAGGCGCTGCCTAGCAACAGCTTTCAGTGCTGGCACTTTCCCTGTCGGACCAATTGCTGGACGTTTTCCATTTCAGAGCTGAGCTCTCCGAGTCAGAGAGATGGTGACCATTGCGTGAGGTGGCTAGAGAAGCCCGGAGCCCCACGGTTGCTGGGCCTCGGAAAGTGCTTCCAAGGAAAGGCGCTGCCTAGCAACAGCTTTCAGTGCTGGCACTTTCCATGTCGGACCAATTGCTGGACGTTTCCAATTTCAGAGCTGAGCTCTATTTCAGTGGTGAAAGAGAGAGAGCATAGCATGAAGTGGCTAGGGAAGCACAGAGCTCTATGGTTGGTGTGGATTTTCAAGGGCGGCCAAGGGATGGTGTGGTCCAGCAGCAGCATTGACTCCTTGGACTTTCCATGTATGAGGAATCGCTGGATGTTTTCCATTTCAGAGGTGAGCTCTACGGAACTGGGAGAAGGTGATCATTCCATTAGGTGGGTAGAGAAGGGCAGAGGCGCAGTGGTGTGGTGGCTGTGAAAGCGCTTCCCAGGCAAGGTGAGAGCTAGCAACAGCTTTCAGTGCTGGCACATTCCATGTGGCAGCAGTTGCTGGAGGTTTTCACTTTCAGAGCTGAGCTCTCTTTCAACAGCGACAAAGATACAGCATAACGTTAGGAGGCTAGGCAAGCGCAGAGATCCATAGCTGGTGTGGCTCTGAGAAGAAAGCCAAGTGATGGTGAGGTCAAGCAGCAGCATTGCATCCTGGCACTTTCCGTGTATGAGGAATCGCTGGATGTTTTCCATTTCAGAGGTGAGCTCTACGAGACTGCGAGAACGTGATCATTCCATTAGGTGGGTAGAGAAGGGCAGAGGCGCAGTGGTGTTGTGGCTGTGAAAGCGCTTCCAGGCAAGGTGAGAGCTAGCAACAGCTTTCAGTGCTGGCACCTTCCATGTGGCAGCAGTCGCTGGACGATTCCACTTTCGGAGCTGAGCTAATGCAATGGCGAATGAGAGAAAGCATAATATGAAGTGGCTAGGCAAGCGCAGTGTCCCGCGGTTTGTGTGGCTCTGAGAAGAATGCCAAGTGATGGTGAGGTCAAGCAGCAGCATTGAGTCCTGGCACTTTCCGTGTATGAGGAATTGGTGGACATCTTCTATTTTGGAGGTGAGCTCTACGGGACTGGGAGAACGTAATCATTCCATTAGGTGGGTAGAGAAGGGCAGAGGCGCAGTATTGTTGTGGCTGTGAAAGTGCTTCCCAGGCAAGGTGAGGGCTAGCAACAGCTTTCACTGCTGGCACCTTCCATATGGAAGCACTCGCTGGAGGTTTTCACTTTCACAGCTGAGCTCTGTTTCAACAGCGAAACAGACAGCGCATAACATGAAGTGGCTAGGCAAGCGCAGAGCCCCACTGTTGCTGTGGCTCTAAAAGGGCGGTCAACGGATGGTAACGTCCATCAGCAGCATTGACTCCTCGTACTTTCCGTGTATGAAGAATTGCTGGACCTTTTCCATTTCAGAGGTGAGCTCTATGAGACTGCGAGAACGTGATCATTCCATTAGGTGGGTAGAGAAGGGCAGAGGCACAGTGGTGTTGTGGCTGTGAAAGTGCTTCCCAGGCAAGGTGAGGGCTAGCAACAGCTTTCACTGCTGGCACCTTCCATGTGGCAGCAGTCGCTGGACGATTCCACTTTTGGAGCTGAGCTCTATTTGAACGGTGAAAGAGAGAGAGCATAACATGAGGTGCTTACGCAAGCACAGAGCCCCACGGTTGGTGTGGCTCTGAGAAGAATGCCAAGTGATGGTGAGGTCAAGCAGCAGCATTGTGTCCTGGCACTTTCCGTGTGTGAGGAATTGCTGGACGTTTTCAATTCAGAGGTGAGCTCTACGGGACTGGGAGAACATGATCCTTCCATTAGGTGGGTGGAGAAGGGCAGAGGCGCAGTGTTGTGGTGGCTGTGAAAGCGCTTCCAGGCAAGGTGAGGGCTAGCAACAGCTTTCAGTGCTGGCACATTGCATGTGGCAGCAGTTGCTGGAGGTTTTCACTTTCAGAGCTGAGCTCTCCGAGTCAGAGAGATGGTGACCATTCTGTGAAGTGGCTAGAGAAGCCTGGAGCCCCACGGTTGCTGGGCCTCGGAAAGCACTTCCAAGGAAAGGCGCTGGCTAGCAACAGCTTTCAGTGTTGGCACTTTCCCTGTCGGACCAATTGCTGGACGTTTTCCATTTCAGAGCTGAGCTCTCCGAACTGGAGAGATGGTGACCATTCCATTCGGTGGCTACAGAAGCCTGGAGCCCCACGGTTGCTGGGCCTCCGAAAGCGCTTCCAAGGAGAGGCGCTGCCTAGCAACAGCTTTCAGTGCTGGCACTTTCCATGTCGGAACAATTGCTGGACGTTTTCCATTTCAGAGCTGAGCTCTCCGAGTCAGAGAGATGGTGACCATTGCGTGAGGTGGCTAGAGAAGCCCGGAGCCCCACGGTTGCTGGGCCTGGCAAAGCGATTCCAAGGAAAAGCGCTGCCTAGCAACAGCTTTCAGTGCTGGCACTTTCCCTGTCAGACTAATTGCTGGACGTTTTCCATTTCAGAGCTGAGCTCTCCGAGTCAGAGAGATGGTGACCATTGCGTGAGGTGGCTAGAGAAGCCCGGAGCCCCACGGTTGCTGGGCCTCGGAAAGTGCTTCCAAGGAAAGGCGCTGGCTAGCAACAGCTTTCAGTGCTGGCACTTTCCATGTCGGACCAATTGCTGGACGTTTCCAATTTCAGAGCTGAGCTCTCCAAGACGGAGAGATGGTGACCATTGCGTGAGGTGGCTAGAGAAGCCCAGAGCCCCATGGTTGCTGGGTCTCGGAAAGCGCTTCCAAGGAGAGGCGCTGCCTAGCAACAGCTTTCAGTGCTGGCACTTTCCATGTCGGATAAATTGCTGGACGTTTTCCATTTCAGAGCTGAGCTCTCCGAACTGGAGAGATGGTGACCATTGCGTGAGGTGGCTAGAGAAGCCTGGAGCCCCACGGTTGCTGGGCCTCGGAAAGCACTTCCAAGGAAAGGTGCTGGCTAGCAACAGCTTTCAGTGCTGGCACTTTCCCTGTCGGACTAATTGCTGGACGTTTTCCATTTCAGAGCTGAGCTCTCCGAGTCAGAGAGATGGTGACCATTGCGTGAGGTGGCTAGAGAAGCCCGGAGCCCCACGGTTGCTGGGCCTCGGAAAGTGCTTCCAAGGAAAGGCGCTGGCTAGCAACAGCTTTCAGTGCTGGCACTTTCCATGTCGGACCAATTGCTGGACGTTTCCAATTTCAGAGCTGAGCTCTATTTCAGTGGTGAAAGAGAGAGAGCATAGCATGAAGTGGCTAGGGAAGCGCAGAGCTCTATGGTTGGTGTGGATCTTCAAGGGCGGCCAAGGGATGGTGTGGTCCATCAGCAGCATTGACTCCTTGGACTTTCCATGTATGAGGAATCGCTGGATGTTTTCCATTTCAGAGGTGAGCTCTACGGAACTGGGAGAAGGTGATCATTCCATTAGGTGGGTAGAGAAGGGCAGAGGCGCAGTGGTGTGGTGGCTGTGAAAGCGCTTCCCACGCAAGGTGAGAGCTAGCAACAGCTTTCAGTGCTGGCACATTCCATGTGGCAGCAGTTGCTGGAGGTTTTCACTTTCAGAGCTGAGCTCTCTTTCAACAGCGACAAAGATACAGCATAATGTTAGGAGGCTAGGCAAGCGCAGAGCTCCATGGTTGGTGTGGCTCTGAGAAGAACGCCAAGTGATGGTGAGGTCAAGCAGCAGCATTGCATCCTGGCACTTTCCGTGTATGAGGAATTGCTGGATGTTTTCCATTTCAGAGGTGAGCTCTACGAGACTGCGAGAACGTGATCATTCCATTAGGTGGGTAGAGAAGGGCAGAGGCGCAGTGGTGTTGTAGCTGTGAAAGCGCTTCCAGGCAAGGTGAGAGCTAGCAACAGCTTTCAGTGCTGGCACCTTCCATGTGGCAGCAGTCGCTGGACGATTCCACTTTCGGAGCTGAGCTAATGCAATGGCGAATGAGAGAAAGCATAATATGAAGTGGCTAGGCAAGCGCAGTGTCCCGCGGTTTGTGTGGCTCTGAAAAGAATGCCAAGTGATGGTGAGGTCAAGCAGCAGCATTGAGTCCTGGCACTTTCCGTGTATGAGGAATTGGTGGACATCTTCTATTTTGGAGGTGAGCTCTACGGGACTGGGAGAACGTAATCATTCCATTAGGTGGGTAGAGAAGGGCAGAGGCGCAGTGGTGTTGTGGCTGTGAAAGCGCTTCCAGGCAAGGTGAGAGCTAGCAACAGCTTTCAGTGCTGGCACCTTCCATGTGGTAGCAGTCGCTGGACGATTCCACTTTCGGAGCTGAGCTCTATTTCAACAGTGAAAAAGACAGCGCATAACATGAAGTGGCTAGGCAAGCGCAGAGCCCCACTGTTGCTGTGGCTCTGAGAACACCAAGAGATGGTAAGGGCAAGCACAAGCATTGAGTCCTGGCACTTTCCGTGTATGAGGAATCACTGAACGTTTTCCATTTCAGAGGTGAGCTCTACGGACTGTGAGAACGTGATCATTCCATTAGGTGGGTAGAGAAGGGCAGAGGCGCAATGTTGTGGTGGCTGTGAAAGTACTTCCCAGGCAAGGTGAGAGATAGCAACAGCTTTCAGTGCTGGCACATTCCATGTGGGAGCAGTCGCTAGATGTTTTCACTTTCAGAGCTGAGCTCTTTCAACACCGACAAAGATACAGCATAACGTTAGGTGGCTACGCAAGCACAGAGCTCCATGGTTGGTGTGGCTCTGAGAAGAACACCAAGTGATGGTGAGGTCAACCAGCAGCATTGCATCCTGGCACTTGCCATGTATGAGGAATCACTCCATGTTTTCCATTTCAGAGGTGAGCTCTACGAGACTGGGGGAACGTGATCCTTCCATTAGGTGGGTAGAGAAGGGCAGAGGCGCAGTATTGTTGTGGCTGTGAAAGTGCTTCCCAGGCAAGGTGAGGGCTAGCAACAGCTTTCACTGCTGGCACCTTCCATATGGAAGCACTCGCTGGAGGTTTTCACTTTCACAGCTGAGCTCTGTTTCAACAGCGAAACAGACACCGCATAACATGAAGTGGCTAGGCAAGCGCAGAGCCCCACTGTTGCTGTGGCTCTAAAAGGGCGGTCAACGGATGGTAACGTCCATCAGCAGCATTGACTCCTCGTACTTTCCGTGTATGAAGAATTGCTGGACCTTTTCCATTTCAGAGGTGAGCTCTACGACACTGCGAGAACGTGATCATTCCATTAGGTGGGTAGAGAAGGGCAGAGGCGCAGTGGTGTTGTGGCTGTGAAAGCGCTTCCCAGGCAAGGTGAGGGCTAGCAACAGCTTTCACTGCTGGCACCTTCCATGTGGCAGCAGTCGCTGGACGATTCCACTTTTGGAGCTGAGCTCTATTTCAACGGTGAAAGAGAGAGAGCATAACATGAGGTGCTTACGCAAGCACAGAGCCCCACGGTTGGTGTGGCTCTGAGAAGAATGCCAAGTGATGGTGAGGTCAAGCAGCAGCATTGCATCCTGGCACTTTCCGTGTGTGAGGAATTGCTGGACGTTTTCCATTTCAGAGGTGAGCTCTACGAGACTGCGAGAACGTGATCATTCCATTAGGTGGGTAGAGAAGGGCAGAGGCGCAGTGGTGTGGTGGGTGTGAAAGCGCTTCCCACGCAAGCTGAGAGCTAGCAACAGCTTTCAGTGCTGGCACCTTCCATGTGGCAGCAGTTGCTGGAGGTTTTCCCTTTCACAGCTGAGCTCTATTTCAACAGCGACAAAGATACAGCATAACATTAGGTAGCTAAGCAAGCGCAGAGCTCCATGGTTGGTGTGGCTCTGAGAAGAACACCAAGTGATGGTGAGGTCAAGCAGCAGCATTGCATCCTGGCACTTTCCATGTATGAGGAATCACTCCATGTTTTCCATTTCGGAGGTGAGCTCTATGAGACTGCGAGAACGTGATCCTTGCATTAGGTGGGTAGAGAAGGGCAGAGGCGCAGTGGTGTTGTGGCTGTGAAAGCGCTTCCAGGCAAGGTGAGAGCTAGCAACAGCTTTCAGTGCTGGCACATTCCATGTGGCAGCAGTTGCTGGAGGTTTTCACTTTCAGAGCTGAGCTCTCCGAGTCAGAGAGATGGTGACCATTCTGGGAGGTGGCTAGAGAAGCCTGGAGCCCCACGGTTGCTGGGCCTCGGAAAGCACTTCCAAGGAAAGGCGCTGGCTAGCAACAGCTTTCAGTGCTGGCACTTTCCCTGTCGGACCAATTGCTGGACGTTTTCCATTTCAGAGCTGAGCTCTCCGAACTGGAGAGATGGTGACCATTCCATTCGGTGGCTACAGAAGCCCGGAGCCCCACGGTTGCTGGGCCTCGGAAAGCGCTTCCAAGGAAAGGTGCTGCCTAGCAACAGCTTTCAGTGCTGGCACTTTCCATGTCGGAACAATTGCTGGACATTTCCAATTTCAGAGCTGAGCTCTCCGAGTCAGAGAGATGGTGACCATTGCGTGAGGTGGCTAGAGAAGCCCGGAGCCCCACGGTTGCTGGACCTGGGAAAGCGCTTCCAAGGAGAGGCGCTGCCTAGCAACAGCTTTCAGTGCTGGCCCTTTCCCTGTCGGACTAATTGCTGGACGTTTTCCATTTCAGAGCTGAGCTCTCCGAGTCAGAGAGATGGTGACCATTGCGTGAGGTGGCTAGAGAAGCCCGGAGCCCCACGGTTGCTGGGCCTGGGAAAGCGCTTCCAAGGAAAGGCGCTGGCTAGCAACAGCTTTCAGTGCTGGCACTTTCCATGTTGGACCAATTGCTGGACGATTTCCATTTCAGAGCTGAGCTCTCCGAACTGGAGAGATGGTGACCATTGCGTGAGGTGGCTAGAGAAGCCCGGAGCCCCACGGTTGCTGGGCCTCGGAAAGCACTTCCAAGGAAAGGTGCTGCCTAGCAACAGCTTTCAGTGCTGGCACTTTCCATGTCGGACCAATTGCTGGACGTTTTCCATTTCAGAGCTGAGCTCTCTGAACTGGAGAGATGGTGACCATTCTGGGAGGTGGCTAGAGAAGCCCGGAGCCTCACGGTTGCTGGGCCTGGCAAAGCACTTCCAAGGAAAGGCGCTGGCTAGCAACAGCTTTCAGTGCTGGCACTTTCCCTGTCGGAACAATTGCTGGACGTTTTCCATTTCAGAGCTGAGCTCTCCAAGACGGAGAGATGGTGACCATTGCGTGAGGTGGCTAGAGAAGCCTGGAGCCCCACGGTTGCTCGGCCTCGGAAAGCGCTTCCAAGGAAAGGTGCTGGCTAGCAACAGCTTTCAGTGCTGGCACTTTCCCTGTCGGACCAATTGCTGGACGTTTTCCATTTCAGAGCTGAGCTCTCCGAGTCAGAGAGATGGTGACCATTGAATTGGGTGGCTAGAGAAGCCCGGAGCCCCACGGTTGCTGGGCCTCGGAAAGCGCTTTCAAGGAAAGGTGCTGGCTAGCAACAGCTTTCAGTGCTGGCACTTTCCCTGTCGGACTAATTGCTGGACTTTTTCCATTTCAGAGCTGAGCTCTCCGAGTCAGAGAGATGGTGACCATTGCGTGAGGTGGCTAGAGAAGCCCGGAGCCCCACGGTTGCTGGGCCTCGGAAAGTGCTTCCAAGGAAAGGCGCTGGCTAGCAACAGCTTTCAGTGCTGGCACTTTCCATGTCGGACCAATTGCTGGACGTTTCCAATTTCAGAGCTGAGCTCTATTTCAGTGGTGAAAGAGAGAGAGCATAGCATGAAGTGGCTAGGGAAGCACAGAGCTCTATGGTTGGTGTGGATCTTCAAGGGCGGCCAAGGGATGGTGTGGTCCAGCAGCAGCATTGACTCCTTGGACTTTCCATGTATGAGGAATCGCTGGATGTTTTCCATTTCAGAGGTGAGCTCTACGGAACTGGGAGAAGGTGATCATTCCATTAGGTGGGTAGAGAAGGGCAGAGGCGCAGTGGTGTGGTGGCTGTGAAAGCGCTTCCCAGGCAAGGTGAGAGCTAGCAACAGCTTTCAGTGCTGGCACATTCCATGTGGCAGCAGTTGCTGGAGGTTTTCACTTTCAGAGCTGAGCTCTCTTTCAACAGCGACAAAGATACAGCATAACGTTAGGAGGCTAGGCAAGCGCAGAGATCCATAGCTGGTGTGGCTCTGAGAAGAACGCCAAGTGATGGTGAGGTCAAGCAGCAGCATTGCATCCTGGCACTTTCCGTGTATGAGGAATCGCTGGATGTTTTCCATTTCAGAGGTGAGCTCTACGACACTGCGAGAACGTGATCATTCCATTAGGTGGGTAGAGAAGGGCAGAGGCGCAGTGGTGTTGTGGCTGTGAAAGCGCTTCCAGGCAAGGTGAGAGCTAGCAACAGCTTTCAGTGCTGGCACCTTCCATGTGGCAGCAGTCGCTGGACGATTCCACTTTCGGAGCTGAGCTAATGCAATGGCGAATGAGAGAAAGCATAATATGAAGTGGCTAGGCAAGCGCAGTGTCCCGCGGTTTGTGTGGCTCTGAGAAGAATGCCAAGTGATGGTGAGGTCAAGCAGCAGCATTGAGTCCTGGCACTTTCCGTGTATGAGGAATTGGTGGACATCTTCTATTTTGGAGGTGAGCTCTACGGGACTGGGAGAACGTAATCATTCCATTAGGTGGGTAGAGAAGGGCAGAGGCGCAGTATTGTTGTGGCTGTGAAAGTGCTTCCCAGGCAAGGTGAGGGCTAGCAACAGCTTTCACTGCTGGCACCTTCCATGTGGCAGCAGTCGCTGGACGATTCCACTTTTGGAGCTGAGCTCTATTTCAACGGTGAAAGAGAGAGAGCATAACATGAGGTGCTTACGCAAGCACAGAGCCCCACGGTTGGTGTGGCTCTGAGAAGAATGCCAAGTGATGGTGAGGTCAAGCAGCAGCATTGTGTCCTGGCACTTTCCGTGTGTGAGGAATTGCTGGACGTTTTCAATTCAGAGGTGAGCTCTACGGGACTGGGAGAACATGATCCTTCCATTAGGTGGGTGGAGAAGGGCAGAGGCGCAGTGTTGTGGTGGCTGTGAAAGCGCTTCCAGGCAAGGTGAGGGCTAGCAACAGCTTTCACTGCTGGCACATTCCATATGGCAGCAGTTGCTGGAGGTTTTCACTTTCAGAGCTGAGCTCTCCGAGTCAGAGAGATGGTGACCATTCTGTGAAGAGGCTAGAGAAGCCTGGAGCCCCACGGTTGCTGGGCCTCCGAAAGCGCTTCCAAGGAAAAGCGCTGGCTAGCAACAGCTTTCAGTGCTGGCACTTTCCATGTCGGACCAATTGCTGGACGTTTTCCATTTCAGAGCTGAGCTCTCCAAGACGGAGAGATGGTGACCATTCTGTGAAGTGGCTAGAGAAGCCCAGAGCCCCATGGTTGCTGGGTCTCGGAAAGCGCTTCCAAGGAAAGGTGCTGGCTCACAACAGCTTTCAGTGCTGGCACTTTCCCTGTCGGATAAATTGCTGGACATTTTCCATTTCAGAGCTGAGCTCTCCGAACTGGAGAGATGGTGACCATTGCGTGAGGTGGCTAGAGAAGCCTGGAGCCCCACGGTTGCTCGGCCTCGGAAAGCGCTTCCAAGGAGAGGCGCTGCCTAGCAACAGCTTTCAGTGCTGGCACTTTCCATGTCGGACCAATTGCTGGACGTTTTCCATTTCAGAGCTGAGCTCTCCGAGTCAGAGAGATGGTGACCATTGAATTGGGTGGCTAGAGAAGCCCGGAGCCCCACGGTTGCTGGGCCTCGGAAAGCGCTTTCAAGGAAAGGTGCTGGCTAGCAACAGCTTTCAGTGCTGGCACTTTCCCTGTCGGACTAATTGCTGGACTTTTTCCATTTCAGAGCTGAGCTCTCCGAGTCAGAGAGATGGTGACCATTGCGTGAGGTGGCTAGAGAAGCCCGGAGCCCCACGGTTGCTGGGCCTCGGAAAGTGCTTCCAAGGAAAGGCGCTGGCTAGCAACAGCTTTCAGTGCTGGCACTTTCCATGTCGGACCAATTGCTGGACGTTTCCAATTTCAGAGCTGAGCTCTATTTCAGTGGTGAAAGAGAGAGAGCATAGCATGAAGTGGCTAGGGAAGCACAGAGCTCTATGGTTGGTGTGGATCTTCAAGGGCGGCCAAGGGATGGTGTGGTCCAGCAGCAGCATTGACTCCTTGGACTTTCCATGTATGAGGAATCGCTGGATGTTTTCCATTTCAGAGGTGAGCTCTACGGAACTGGGAGAAGGTGATCATTCCATTAGGTGGGTAGAGAAGGGCAGAGGCGCAGTGGTGTGGTGGCTGTGAAAGCGCTTCCCAGGCAAGGTGAGAGCTAGCAACAGCTTTCAGTGCTGGCACATTCCATGTGGCAGCAGTTGCTGGAGGTTTTCACTTTCAGAGCTGAGCTCTCTTTCAACAGCGACAAAGATACAGCATAACGTTAGGAGGCTAGGCAAGCGCAGAGATCCATAGCTGGTGTGGCTCTGAGAAGAACGCCAAGTGATGGTGAGGTCAAGCAGCAGCATTGCATCCTGGCACTTTCCGTGTATGAGGAATCGCTGGATGTTTTCCATTTCAGAGGTGAGCTCTACGACACTGCGAGAACGTGATCATTCCATTAGGTGGGTAGAGAAGGGCAGAGGCGCAGTGGTGTTGTGGCTGTGAAAGCGCTTCCAGGCAAGGTGAGAGCTAGCAACAGCTTTCAGTGCTGGCACCTTCCATGTGGCAGCAGTCGCTGGACGATTCCACTTTCGGAGCTGAGCTAATGCAATGGCGAATGAGAGAAAGCATAATATGAAGTGGCTAGGCAAGCGCAGTGTCCCGCGGTTTGTGTGGCTCTGAGAAGAATGCCAAGTGATGGTGAGGTCAAGCAGCAGCATTGAGTCCTGGCACTTTCCGTGTATGAGGAATTGGTGGACATCTTCTATTTTGGAGGTGAGCTCTACGGGACTGGGAGAACGTAATCATTCCATTAGGTGGGTAGAGAAGGGCAGAGGCGCAGTATTGTTGTGGCTGTGAAAGTGCTTCCCAGGCAAGGTGAGGGCTAGCAACAGCTTTCACTGCTGGCACCTTCCATGTGGCAGCAGTCGCTGGACGATTCCACTTTTGGAGCTGAGCTCTATTTCAACGGTGAAAGAGAGAGAGCATAACATGAGGTGCTTACGCAAGCACAGAGCCCCACGGTTGGTGTGGCTCTGAGAAGAATGCCAAGTGATGGTGAGGTCAAGCAGCAGCATTGTGTCCTGGCACTTTCCGTGTGTGAGGAATTGCTGGACGTTTTCAATTCAGAGGTGAGCTCTACGGGACTGGGAGAACATGATCCTTCCATTAGGTGGGTGGAGAAGGGCAGAGGCGCAGTGTTGTGGTGGCTGTGAAAGCGCTTCCAGGCAAGGTGAGGGCTAGCAACAGCTTTCAGTGCTGGCACATTCCATATGGCAGCAGTTGCTGGAGGTTTTCACTTTCAGAGCTGAGCTCTCCGAGTCAGAGAGATGGTGACCATTCTGTGAAGAGGCTAGAGAAGCCTGGAGCCCCACGGTTGCTGGGCCTCCGAAAGCGCTTCCAAGGAAAAGCGCTGGCTAGCAACAGCTTTCAGTGCTGGCACTTTCCCTGTCGGACCAATTGCTGGACGTTTTCCATTTCAGAGCTGAGCTCTCCGAACTGGAGAGATGGTGACCATTGTATTGGGTGGCTAGAGAAGCCCGGAGCCCCACGGTTGCTGGGCCTCGGAAAGCGCTTCCAAGGAGAGGCGCTGCCTAGCAACAGCTTTCAGTGCTGGCACTTTCCCTGTCGGACCAATTGCTGGACGTTTTCCATTTCAGAGCTGAGCTCTCCGAGTCAGAGAGATGGTGACCATTGCGTGAGGTGGCTAGAGAAGCCCGGAGCCCCACGGTTGCTGGGCCTGGGAAAGCGCTTCCAAGGAGAGGCGCTGCCTAGCAACAGCTTTCAGTGCTGGCACTTTCCATGTCGGATAAATTGCTGGACGTTTTCCATTTCAGAGCTGAGCTCTCCGAACTGGAGAGATGGTGACCATTGCGTGAGGTGGCTAGAGAAGCCTGGAGCCCCACGGTTGCTGGGCCTCGGAAAGTGCTTCCAAGGAAAGGCGCTGGCTAGCAACAGCTTTCAGTGCTGGCACTTTCCATGTCGGACCAATTGCTGGACGTTTCCAATTTCAGAGCTGAGCTCTATTTCAGTGGTGAAAGAGAGAGAGCATAGCATGAAGTGGCTAGGGAAGCGCAGAGCTCTATGGTTGGTGTGGATCTTCAAGGGCGGCCAAGGGATGGTGTGGTCCAGCAGCAGCATTGACTCCTTGGACTTTCCATGTATGAGGAATCGCTGGATGTTTTCCATTTCAGAGGTGAGCTCTACGGAACTGGGAGAAGGTGCTCATTCCATTAGGTGGGTAGAGAAGGGCAGAGGCGCAGTGGTGTGGTGGCTGTGAAAGCGCTTCCCACGCAAGGTGAGAGCTAGCAACAGCTTTCAGTGCTGGCACATTCCATGTGGCAGCAGTTGCTGGAGGTTTTCACTTTCAGAGCTGAGCTCTCTTTCAACAGCGACAAAGATACAGCATAATGTTAGGAGGCTAGGCAAGCGCAGAGCTCCATGGTTGGTGTGGCTCTGAGAAGAACGCCAAGTGATGGTGAGGTCAAGCAGCAGCATTGCATCCTGGCACTTTCCGTGTATGAGGAATTGCTGGATGTTTTCCATTTCAGAGGTGAGCTCTACGAGACTGCGAGAACGTGATCATTCCATTAGGTGGGTAGAGAAGGGCAGAGGCGCAGTGGTGTTGTAGCTGTGAAAGCGCTTCCAGGCAAGGTGAGAGCTAGCAACAGCTTTCAGTGCTGGCACCTTCCATGTGGCAGCAGTCGCTGGACGATTCCACTTTCGGAGCTGAGCTAATGCAATGGCGAATGAGAGAAAGCATAATATGAAGTGGCTAGGCAAGCGCAGTGTCCCGCGGTTTGTGTGGCTCTGAAAAGAATGCCAAGTGATGGTGAGGTCAAGCAGCAGCATTGAGTCCTGGCACTTTCCGTGTATGAGGAATTGGTGGACATCTTCTATTTTGGAGGTGAGCTCTACGGGACTGGGAGAACGTAATCATTCCATTAGGTGGGTAGAGAAGGGCAGAGGCGCAGTGGTGTTGTGGCTGTGAAAGCGCTTCCAGGCAAGGTGAGAGCTAGCAACAGCTTTCAGTGCTGGCACCTTCCATGTGGTAGCAGTCGCTGGACGATTCCACTTTCGGAGCTGAGCTCTATTTCAACAGTGAAAAAGACAGCGCATAACATGAAGTGGCTAGGCAAGCGCAGAGCCCCACTGTTGCTGTGGCTCTGAGAACACCAAGAGATGGTAAGGGCAAGCACAAGCATTGAGTCCTGGCACTTTCCGTGTATGAGGAATCACTGAACGTTTTCCATTTCAGAGGTGAGCTCTACGGACTGTGAGAACGTGATCATTCCATTAGGTGGGTAGAGAAGGGCAGAGGCGCAATGTTGTGGTGGCTGTGAAAGTACTTCCCAGGCAAGGTGAGAGATAGCAACAGCTTTCAGTGCTGGCACATTCCATGTGGGAGCAGTCGCTAGATGTTTTCACTTTCAGAGCTGAGCTCTTTCAACACCGACAAAGATACAGCATAACGTTAGGTGGCTACGCAAGCACAGAGCTCCATGGTTGGTGTGGCTCTGAGAAGAACACCAAGTGATGGTGAGGTCAAGCAGCAGCATTGCATCCTGGCACTTGCCATGTATGAGGAATCACTCCATGTTTTCCATTTCAGAGGTGAGCTCTACGAGACTGGGGGAACGTGATCCTTCCATTAGGTGGGTAGAGAAGGGCAGAGGCGCAGTATTGTTGTGGCTGTGAAAGTGCTTCCCAGGCAAGGTGAGGGCTAGCAACAGCTTTCACTGCTGGCACCTTCCATATGGAAGCACTCGCTGGAGGTTTTCACTTTCACAGCTGAGCTCTGTTTCAACAGCGAAACAGACAGCGCATAACATGAAGTGGCTAGGCAAGCGCAGAGCCCCACTGTTGCTGTGGCTCTAAAAGGGCGGTCAACGGATGGTAACGTCCATCAGCAGCATTGACTCCTCGTACTTTCCGTGTATGAAGAATTGCTGGACCTTTTCCATTTCAGAGGTGAGCTCTACGACACTACGAGAACGTGATCATTCCATTAGGTGGGTAGAGAAGGGCAGAGGCGCAGTGGTGTTGTGGCTGTGAAAGCGCTTCCCAGGCAAGGTGAGGGCTAGCAACAGCTTTCACTGCTGGCACCTTCCATGTGGCAGCAGTCGCTGGACGATTCCACTTTTGGAGCTGAGCTCTATTTCAACGGTGAAAGAGAGAGAGCATAACATGAGGTGCTTACGCAAGCACAGAGCCCCACGGTTGGTGTGGCTCTGAGAAGAATGCCAAGTGATGGTGAGGTCAAGCAGCAGCATTGTGTCCTGGCACTTTCTGTGTATGAGGAATTGCTGGACGTTTTCAATTCAGAGGTGAGCTCTACGGGACTGGGAGAACATGATCCTTCCATTAGGTGGGTGGAGAAGGGCAGAGGGGCAGTGTTGTGGTGGCTGTGAAAGCGCTTCCAGGCAAGGTGAGGGCTAGCAACAGCTTTCAGTGCTGGCACATTCCATGTGGCAGCAGTTGCTGGAGGTTTTCACTTTCAGAGCTGAGCTCTCCGAGTCAGAGAGATGGTGACCATTCTGTGAAGTGGCTAGAGAAGCCTGGAGCCCCATGGTTGCTGGGCCTCGGAAAGCACTTCCAAGGAAAGGCGCTGGCTAGCAACAGCTTTCAGTGTTGGCACTTTCCATGTCGGACCAATTGCTGGACGTTTTCCATTTCAGAGCTGAGCTCTCCGAACTGGAGAGATGGTGACCATTCCATTCGGTGGCTACAGAAGCCCGGAGCCCCACGGTTGCTGGGCCTCGGAAAGCGCTTCCAAGGAGAGGCGCTGCCTAGCAACAGCTTTCAGTGCTGGCACTTTCCCTGTCGGAACAATTGCTGGACGTTTCCAATTTCAGAGCTGAGCTCTCCGAGTCAGAGAGATGGTGACCATTGCGTGAGGTGGCTAGAGAAGCCCGGAGCCCCACGGTTGCTGGGCCTCGGAAAGCGATTCCAAGGAAAAACGCTGCCTAGCAACAGCTTTCAGTGCTGGCACTTTCCCTGTCGGACCAATTGCTGGACGTTTTCCATTTCAGAGCTGAGCTCTCCGAGTCAGAGAGATGGTGACCATTCCATTGGGTGGCTAGAGAAGCCTGGAGCCCCACGGTTGCTGGGCCACGGAAAGTGCTTCCAAGGAAAGGCGCTGGCTAGCAACAGCTTTCAGTGCTGGCACTTTCCATGTTGGACCAATTGCTGGACGTTTTCCATTTCAGAGCTGAGCTCTATTTCAGTGGTGAAAGAGAGAGAGCATAGCATGAAGTGGCTAGGGAAGCACAGAGCTCTATGGTTGGTGTGGATCTTCAAGGGCGGCCAAGGGATGGTGTGGTCCAGCAGCAGCATTGACTCCTTGGACTTTCCATGTATGAGGAATCGCTGGATGTTTTCCATTTCAGAGGTGAGCTCTACGGAACTGGGAGAAGGTGATCATTCCATTAGGTGGGTAGAGAAGGGCAGAGGCGCAGTGGTGTTGTGGCTGTGAAAGCTCTTCCAGGCAACGTAAGGGCTAGCAACAGCTTTCACTGCTGGCACCTTCCATGTGGCAGCAGTCGCTGGACGTTTTCCCTTTCAGAGCTGACCTCTATTTCAACAGCGACAAAGATACAGCATAACGTTAGGAGGCTAGGCAAGTGCAGAGATCCATAGTTGGTGTGGCTCTGAGAAGAATGCCAAGTGATGGTGAGGTCAAGCAGCAGCATTGCATCCTGGCATTTTCCGTGTGTGAGGAATTGCTGGACGTTTTCCATTTCAGAGGTGAGCTCGAAGACCGCGAGAACGTGATCATTCCATTAGGTGGGTAGAGAAGGGCAGAGGCGCAGTGGTGTGGTGGCTGTGAAAGTGCTTCCAGGCAAGGTGAGAGCTAGCAACAGCTTTCAGTGCTGGCACCTTCCATGTGGCAGCAGTCGCTGGACGTTTTCCCTTTCACAGCTGAGCTCTATTTCAACAGCGACAAAGATACAGCATAACATTAGGTAGCTAAGCAAGCGCAGAGCTCCATGGTTGGTGTGGCTCTGAGAAGAACACCAAGTGATGGTGAGGTCAAGCAGCAGCATTGCATCCTGGCACTTTCCATGTATGAGGAATCACTCCATGTTTTCCATTTCGGAGGTGAGCTCTATGAGACTGCGAGAACGTGATCCTTGCATTAGGTGGGTAGAGAAGGGCAGAGGCGCAGTGGTGTTGTGGCTGTGAAAGCGCTTCCAGGCAAGGTGAGAGCTAGCAACAGCTTTCAGTGCTGGCACCTTCCATGTCGGACCAATTGCTGGACATTTCCAATTTCAGAGCTGAGCTCTCCGAGTCAGAGAGATGGTGACCATTGCGTGAGGTGGCTAGAGAAGCCCAGAGCCCCATGGTTGCTGGGTCTTGCAAAGCGCTTCCAAGGAAAGGCGCTGGCTAGCAACAGCTTTCAGTGCTGGCACTTTCCCTGTCGGAACAATTGCTGGACGTTTTCCATTTCAGAGCTGAGCTCTCCGAGTCAGAGAGATGGTGACCATTGCGTGAGGTCGCTAGAGAAGCCCGGAGCCCCACGGTTGCTGGGCCTCGGAAAGCGCTTCCAAGGAGAGGCGCTGCCTAGCAACAGCTTTCAGTGCTGGCACTTCCCATGTCGGACCAATTGCTGGATGTTTCCAATTTCAGAGCTGAGCTCTCCGAGTCAGAGAGATGGTGACCATTGCGTGAGGTGGCTAGAGAAGCCCGGAGCCCCACGGTTGCTGGGCCTCGGAAAGCGCTTCCAAGGAGAGGCGCTGGCTAGCAACAGCTTTCAGTGCTGGCACTTTCCCTGTCGGACCAATTGCTTGGCGTTTTCCATTTCAGAGCTGAGCTCTCTGAGATGGAGTGATGGTGACCATTGCGTGAGGTGGCTAGAGAAGCCCGGAGCCCCACGGTTGCTGGGCCTCGGAAAGTGCTTCCAAGGAGAGGTGCTGGCTAGCAACAGCTTTAAGTGCTGACACTTTCCATGTTGGACCAATTGCTGGACGTTTTCCATTTCAGAGCTGAGCTCTCCGAGACGGAGAGATGGTGACCATTCTGGGATCTGGCTAGAGAAGCCCGGAGCCTCACGGTTGCTGGGCCTGGCAAAGCACTTCCAAGGAAAGGCGCTGGCTAGCAACAGCTTTCAGTGCTGGCACTTTCCCTGTCGGACCAATTGCTGGACGTTTTCCATTTCAGAGCTGAGCTCTCCGAACTGGAGAGATGGTGACCATTCCATTCGGTGGCTACAGAAGCCCGGAGCCCCACGGTTGCTGGACCTCGGAAAGCGCTTCCAAGGAAAGGCGCTGGCTAGCAACAGCTTTCAGGGCTGGCACTTTCCATGTCGGACCAATTGCTGGACGTTTCCAATTTCAGAGCTGAGCTCTATTTCAGTGGTGAAAGAGAGAGAGCATAGCATGAAGTGGCTAGGGAAGCGCAGAGCTCTATGGTTGGTGTGGATCTTCAAGGGCGGCCAAGGGATGGTGTGGTCCAGCAGCAGCATTGACTCCTTGGACTTTCCATGTATGAGGAATCGCTGGATGTTTTCCATTTCAGAGGTGAGCTCTACGGAACTGGGAGAAGGTGATCATTCCATTAGGTGGGTAGAGAAGGGCAGAGGCGCAGTGGTGTGGTGGCTGTGAAAGCGCTTCCCACGCAAGGTGAGAGCTAGCAACAGCTTTCAGTGCTGGCACATTCCATGTGGCAGCAGTTGCTGGAGGTTTTCACTTTCAGAGCTGAGCTCTCTTTCAACAGCGACAAAGATACAGCATAACGTTAGGAGGCTAGGCAAGCGCAGAGATCCATAGCTGGTGTGGCTCTGAGAAGAAAGCCAAGTGATGGTGAGGTCAAGCAGCAGCATTGCATCCTGGCACTTTCCGTGTATGAGGAATCGCTGGATGTTTTCCATTTCAGAGGTGAGCTCTACGACACTGCGAGAACGTGATCATTCCATTAGGTGGGTAGAGAAGGGCAGAGGCGCAGTAGTGTTGTGGCTGTGAAAGCGCTTCCAGGCAAGGTGAGATCTAGCAACAGCTTTCAGTGCTGGCACCTTCCATGTGGCAGCAGTCGCTGGACGATTCCACTTTCGGAGCTGAGCTAATGCAATGGCGAATGAGAGAAAGCATAATATGAAGTGGCTAGGCAAGCGCAGTGTCCCGCGGTTTGTGTGGCTCTGAGAAGAATGCCAAGTGATGGTGAGGTCAAGCAGCAGCATTGAGTCCTGGCACTTTCCGTGTATGAGGAATTGGTGGACATCTTCTATTTTGGAGGTGAGCTCTACGGGACTGGGAGAACGTAATCATTCCATTAGGTGGGTAG
Organism: Sarcoramphus papa; assembly: GCA_037962945.1. Taxonomy (NCBI): domain Eukaryota; kingdom Metazoa; phylum Chordata; class Aves; order Accipitriformes; family Cathartidae; genus Sarcoramphus; species Sarcoramphus papa. Next base: position 99,753,947 of record CM075586.1, read on the forward strand.
AGAAGGGCAGAGGCGCAGTATTGTTGTGGCTGTGAAAGTGCTTCCCAGGCAAGGTGAGGGCTAGCAACAGCTTTCACTGCTGGCACCTTCCATGTGGCAGCAGTCGCTGGACGATTCCACTTTTGGAGCTGAGCTCTATTTCAACGGTGAAAGAGAGAGAGCATAACATGAGGTGCTTACGCAAGCACAGAGCCCCACGGTTGGTGTGGCTCTGAGAAGAATGCCAAGTGATGGTGAGGTCAAGCAGCAGCATTGTGTCCTGGCACTTTCCGTGTGTGAGGAATTGCTGGACGTTTTCAATTCAGAGGTGAGCTCTACGGGACTGGGAGAACATGATCCTTCCATTAGGTGGGTGGAGAAGGGCAGAGGCGCAGTGTTGTGGTGGCTGTGAAAGCGCTTCCAGGCAAGGTGAGGGCTAGCAACAGCTTTCACTGCTGGCACATTCCATATGGCAGCAGTTGCTGGAGGTTTTCACTTTCAGAGCTGAGCTCTCCGAGTCAGAGAGATGGTGACCATTCTGTGAAGAGGCTAGAGAAGCCTGGAGCCCCACGGTTGCTGGGCCTCCGAAAGCGCTTCCAAGGAAAAGCGCTGGCTAGCAACAGCTTTCAGTGCTGGCACTTTCCATGTCGGACCAATTGCTGGACGTTTTCCATTTCAGAGCTGAGCTCTCCGAACTGGAGAGATGGTGACCATTGCGTGAGGTGGCTAGAGAAGCCCGGAGCCCCACGGTTGCTGGGCCTCGGAAAGCGCTTCCAAGGAGAGGCGCTGCCTAGCAACAGCTTTCAGTGCTGGCACTTTCCCTGTCGGACCAATTGCTGGACGTTTTCCATTTCAGAGCTGAGCTCTCCGAGTCAGAGAGATGGTGACCATTGGTGAGGTGGCTAGAGAAGCCCGGAGCCCCACGGTTGCTGGGCCTCGGAAAGCGCTTCCAAGGAGAGGCGCTGCCTAGCAACAGCTTTCAGTGCTGGCACTTTCCATGTCGGATAAATTGCTGGACGTTTTCCATTTCAGAGCTGAGCTCTCCGAAATGGAGAGATGGTGACCATTGCGTGAGGTGGCTAGAGAAGCCTGGAGCCCCACGGTTGCTGGGCCTCGGAAAGTGCTTCCAAGGAAAGGCGCTGGCTAGCAACAGCTTTCAGTGCTGGCACTTTCCATGTCGGACCAATTGCTGGACGTTTCCAATTTCAGAGCTGAGCTCTATTTCAGTGGTGAAAGAGAGAGAGCATAGCATGAAGTGGCTAGGGAAGCGCAGAGCTCTATGGTTGGTGTGGATCTTCAAGGGCGGCCAAGGGATGGTGTGGTCCAGCAGCAGCATTGACTCCTTGGACTTTCCATGTATGAGGAATCGCTGGATGTTTTCCATTTCAGAGGTGAGCTCTACGGAACTGGGAGAAGTTGATCATTCCATTAGGTGGGTAGAGAAGGGCAGAGGCGCAGTGGTGTGGTGGCTGTGAAAGCGCTTCCCACGCAAGGTGAGAGCTAGCAACAGCTTTCAGTGCTGGCACATTCCATGTGGCAGCAGTTGCTGGAGGTTTTCACTTTCAGAGCTGAGCTCTCTTTCAACAGCGACAAAGATACAGCATAATGTTAGGAGGCTAGGCAAGCGCAGAGATCCATGGTTGGTGTGGCTCTGAGAAGAACGCCAAGTGATGGTGAGGTCAAGCAGCAGCATTGCATCCTGGCACTTTCCGTGTATGAGGAATTGCTGGATGTTTTCCATTTCAGAGGTGAGCTCTACGAGACTGCGAGAACGTGATCATTCCATTAGGTGGGTAGAGAAGGGCAGAGGCGCAGTGGTGTTGTAGCTGTGAAAGCGCTTCCAGGCAAGGTGAGAGCTAGCAACAGCTTTCAGTGCTGGCACCTTCCATGTGGCAGCAGTCGCTGGACGATTCCACTTTCGGAGCTGAGCTAATGCAATGGCGAATGAGAGAAAGCATAATATGAAGTGGCTAGGCAAGCGCAGTGTCCCGCGGTTTGTGTGGCTCTGAAAAGAATGCCAAGTGATGGTGAGGTCAAGCAGCAGCATTGAGTCCTGGCACTTTCCGTGTATGAGGAATTGGTGGACATCTTCTATTTTGGAGGTGAGCTCTACGGGACTGGGAGAACGTAATCATTCCATTAGGTGGGTAGAGAAGGGCAGAGGCGCAGTGGTGTTGTGGCTGTGAAAGCGCTTCCAGGCAAGGTGAGAGCTAGCAACAGCTTTCAGTGCTGGCACCTTCCATGTGGTAGCAGTCGCTGGACGATTCCACTTTCGGAGCTGAGCTCTATTTCAACAGTGAAAAAGACAGCGCATAACATGAAGTGGCTAGGCAAGCGCAGAGCCCCACTGTTGCTGTGGCTCTGAGAACACCAAGAGATGGTAAGGGCAAGCACAAGCATTGAGTCCTGGCACTTTCCGTGTATGAGGAATCACTGAACGTTTTCCATTTCAGAGGTGAGCTCTACGGACTGTGAGAACGTGATCATTCCATTAGGTGGGTAGAGAAGGGCAGAGGCGCAATGTTGTGGTGGCTGTGAAAGTACTTCCCAGGCAAGGTGAGAGATAGCAACAGCTTTCAGTGCTGGCACATTCCATGTGGGAGCAGTCGCTAGATGTTTTCACTTTCAGAGCTGAGCTCTTTCAACACCGACAAAGATACAGCATAACGTTAGGTGGCTACGCAAGCACAGAGCTCCATGGTTGGTGTGGCTCTGAGAAGAACACCAAGTGATGGTGAGGTCAAGCAGCAGCATTGCATCCTGGCACTTGCCATGTATGAGGAATCACTCCATGTTTTCCATTTCAGAGGTGAGCTCTACGAGACTGGGGGAACGTGATCCTTCCATTAGGTGGGTAGAGAAGGGCAGAGGCGCAGTATTGTTGTGGCTGTGAAAGTGCTTCCCAGGCAAGGTGAGGGCTAGCAACAGCTTTCACTGCTGGCACCTTCCATATGGAAGCACTCGCTGGAGGTTTTCACTTTCACAGCTGAGCTCTGTTTCAACAGCGAAACAGACAGCGCATAACATGAAGTGGCTAGGCAAGCGCAGAGCCCCACTGTTGCTGTGGCTCTAAAAGGGCGGTCAACGGATGGTAACGTCCATCAGCAGCATTGACTCCTCGTACTTTCCGTGTATGAAGAATTGCTGGACCTTTTCCATTTCAGAGGTGAGCTCTACGACACTACGAGAACGTGATCATTCCATTAGGTGGGTAGAGAAGGGCAGAGGCGCAGTGGTGTTGTGGCTGTGAAAGCGCTTCCCAGGCAAGGTGAGGGCTAGCAACAGCTTTCACTGCTGGCACCTTCCATGTGGCAGCAGTCGCTGGACGATTCCACTTTTGGAGCTGAGCTCTATTTCAACGGTGAAAGAGAGAGAGCATAACATGAGGTGCTTACGCAAGCACAGAGCCCCACGGTTGGTGTGGCTCTGAGAAGAATGCCAAGTGATGGTGAGGTCAAGCAGCAGCATTGTGTCCTGGCACTTGCCGTGTATGAGGAATTGCTGGACGTTTTCAATTCAGAGGTGAGCTCTACGGGACTGGGAGAACATGATCCTTCCATTAGGTGGGTGGAGAAGGGCAGAGGGGCAGTGTTGTGGTGGCTGTGAAAGCGCTTCCAGGCAAGGTGAGGGCTAGCAACAGCTTTCAGTGCTGGCACATTCCATGTGGCAGCAGTTGCTGGAGGTTTTCACTTTCAGAGCTGAGCTCTCCGAGTCAGAGAGATGGTGACCATTCTGTGAAGTGGCTAGAGAAGCCTGGAGCCCCACGGTTGCTGGGCCTCGGAAAGCACTTCCAAGGAAAGGCGCTGGCTAGCAACAGCTTTCAGTGTTGGCACTTTCCATGTCGGACCAATTGCTGGACGTTTTCCATTTCAGAGCTGAGCTCTCCGAACTGGAGAGATGGTGACCATTCCATTCGGTGGCTACAGAAGCCCGGAGCCCCACGGTTGCTGGGCCTCGGAAAGCGCTTCCAAGGAGAGGCGCTGCCTAGCAACAGCTTTCAGTGCTGGCACTTTCCCTGTCGGAACAATTGCTGGACGTTTCCAATTTCAGAGCTGAGCTCTCCAAGACGGAGAGATGGTGACCATTGCGTGAGGTGGCTAGAGAAGCCCGGAGCCCCACGGTTGCTGGGCCTCGGAAAGCGATTCCAAGGAAAAACGCTGCCTAGCAACAGCTTTCAGTGCTGGCACTTTCCCTGTCGGACCAATTGCTGGACGTTTTCCATTTCAGAGCTGAGCTCTCCGAGTCAGAGAGATGGTGACCATTCCATTGGGTGGCTAGAGAAGCCTGGAGCCCCACGGTTGCTGGGCCACGGAAAGTGCTTCCAAGGAAAGGCGCTGGCTAGCAACAGCTTTCAGTGCTGGCACTTTCCATGTTGGACCAATTGCTGGACGTTTTCCATTTCAGAGCTGAGCTCTATTTCAGTGGTGAAAGAGAGAGAGCATAGCATGAAGTGGCTAGGGAAGCACAGAGCTCTATGGTTGGTGTGGATCTTCAAGGGCGGCCAAGGGATGGTGTGGTCCAGCAGCAGCATTGACTCCTTGGACTTTCCATGTATGAGGAATCGCTGGATGTTTTCCATTTCAGAGGTGAGCTCTACGGAACTGGGAGAAGGTGATCATTCCATTAGGTGGGTAGAGAAGGGCAGAGGCGCAGTGGTGTTGTGGCTGTGAAAGCTCTTCCAGGCAACGTAAGGGCTAGCAACAGCTTTCACTGCTGGCACCTTCCATGTGGCAGCAGTCGCTGGACGTTTTCCCTTTCAGAGCTGACCTCTATTTCAACAGCGACAAAGATACAGCATAACGTTAGGAGGCTAGGCAAGTGCAGAGATCCATAGTTGGTGTGGCTCTGAGAAGAATGCCAAGTGATGGTGAGGTCAAGCAGCAGCATTGCATCCTGGCATTTTCCGTGTGTGAGGAATTGCTGGACGTTTTCCATTTCACAGGTGAGCTCGAAGACCGCGAGAACGTGATCATTCCATTAGGTGGGTAGAGAAGGGCAGAGGCGCAGTGGTGTGGTGGCTGTGAAAGCGCTTCCAGGCAAGCTGAGAGCTAGCAACAGCTTTCAGTGCTGGCACCTTCCATGTGGCAGCAGTCGCTGGACGTTTTCCCTTTCACAGCTGAGCTCTATTTCAACAGCGACAAAGATACAGCATAACATTAGGTAGCTAAGCAAGCGCAGAGCTCCATGGTTGGTGTGGCTCTGAGAAGAACACCAAGTGATGGTGAGGTCAAGCAGCAGCATTGCATCCTGGCACTTTCCATGTATGAGGAATCACTCCATGTTTTCCATTTCGGAGGTGAGCTCTATGAGACTGCGAGAACGTGATCCTTGCATTAGGTGGGTAGAGAAGGGCAGAGGCGCAGTGGTGTTGTGGCTGTGAAAGCGCTTCCAGGCAAGGTGAGGGCTAGCAACAGCTTTCAGTGCTGGCACCTTCCATGTCGGACCAATTGCTGGACATTTCCAATTTCAGAGCTGAGCTCTCCGAGTCAGAGAGATGGTGACCATTGCGTGAGGTGGCTAGAGAAGCCCAGAGCCCCATGGTTGCTGGGTCTTGCAAAGCGCTTCCAAGGAAAGGCGCTGGCTAGCAACAGCTTTCAGTGCTGGCACTTTCCCTGTCGGAACAATTGCTGGACGTTTTCCATTTCAGAGCTGAGCTCTCCGAGTCAGAGAGATGGTGACCATTGCGTGAGGTCGCTAGAGAAGCCCGGAGCCCCACGGTTGCTGGGCCTCGGAAAGCGCTTCCAAGGAGAGGCGCTGCCTAGCAACAGCTTTCAGTGCTGGCACTTCCCATGTCGGACCAATTGCTGGATGTTTCCAATTTCAGAGCTGAGCTCTCCGAGTCAGAGAGATGGTGACCATTGCGTGAGGTCGCTAGAGAAGCCCGGAGCCCCACGGTTGCTGGGCCTCGGAAAGCGCTTCCAAGGAGAGGCGCTGGCTAGCAACAGCTTTCAGTGCTGGCACTTTCCCTGTCGGACCAATTGCTTGGCGTTTTCCATTTCAGAGCTGAGCTCTCTGAGATGGAGTGATGGTGACCATTGCGTGAGGTGGCTAGAGAAGCCCGGAGCCCCACGGTTGCTGGGCCTCGGAAAGTGCTTCCAAGGAGAGGTGCTGGCTAGCAACAGCTTTAAGTGCTGACACTTTCCATGTTGGACCAATTGCTGGACGTTTTCCATTTCAGAGCTGAGCTCTCCGAGACGGAGAGATGGTGACCATTCTGGGATCTGGCTAGAGAAGCCCGGAGCCTCACGGTTGCTGGGCCTGGCAAAGCACTTCCAAGGAAAGGCGCTGCCTAGCAACAGCTTTCAGTGCTGGCACTTTCCCTGTCGGACCAATTGCTGGACGTTTTCCATTTCAGAGCTGAGCTCTCCGAACTGGAGAGATGGTGACCATTCCATTCGGTGGCTACAGAAGCCCGGAGCCCCACGGTTGCTGGGCCTCGGAAAGCGCTTCCAAGGAAAGGCGCTGGCTAGCAACAGCTTTCAGTGCTGGCACTTTCCATGTTGGACCAATTGCTGGACGTTTCCAATTTCAGAGCTGAGCTCTCCAAGACGGAGACATGGTGACCATTGCGTGAGGTGGCTAGAGAAGCCCGGAGCCTCACGGTTGCTGGGCCTGGCAAAGCGATTCCAAGGAAAAGCGCTGGCTAGCAACAGCTTTCAGTGCTGGCACTTTCCCTGTCGGACCAATTGCTGGACGTTTTCCATTTCAGAGCTGAGCTCTCCGAGTCAGAGAGATGGTGACCATTGTGTGAGGTGGCTAGAGAAGCCCGGAGCCCCACGGTTGCTGGGCCTCGGAAAGCGCTTCCAAGGAGAAGCGCTGGCTAGCAACAGCTTTCAGTGCTGGCACTTTCCCTGTCGGACAAATTGCTGGACGTTTTCCATCTCAGAGCTGAGCTCTCCAAGATGGAGAGATGGTGACCATTGCGTGAGGTGGCTAGAGAAGCACGGAGCCCCATGGTTGCTGGGTCTTGCAAAGCACTTCCAAGGAAAGGCGCTGCCTAGCAACAGCTTTCAGTGCTGGCACTTTCCCTGTCGGAACAATTGCTGGACGTTTTCCATTTCAGAGCTGAGCTCTCCGAGTCAGAGAGATGGTGACCATTGCGTGAGGTGGCTAGAGAAGCCCGGAGCCCCACGGTTGCTGGGCCTCGGAAAGCGCTTCCAAGGAGAGGCGCTGGCTAGCAACAGCTTTCAGTGCTGGCACTTTCCCTGTCGGACCAATTGCTGGACGTTTTCCATTTCAGAGCTGAGCTCTCCAAGACGGAGAGATGGTGACCATTGAATTGGGTGGCTAGAGAAGCACGGAGCCCCATGGTTGCTGGGTCTTGCAAAGCACTTCCAAGGAAAGGCGCTGCCTAGCAACAGCTTTCAGTGCTGGCACTTTCCCTGTCGGAACAATTGCTGGACGTTTTCCATTTCAGAGCTGAGCTCTCCGAGTCAGAGAGATGGTGACCATTGCGTGAGGTGGCTAGAGAAGCCCGGAGCCCCACGGTTGCTGGGCCTCGGAAAGCGCTTCCAAGGAGAGGCGCTGCCTAGCAACAGCTTTCAGTGCTGGCACTTTCCATGTCGGAACAATTGCTGGATGTTTCCAATTTCAGAGCTGAGCTCTCCGAGTCAGAGAGATGGTGACCATTGCGTGAGGTGGCTAGAGAAGCCCGGAGCCCCATGGTTGCTGGGCCTGGGAAAGCGCTTCCAAGGAGAGGTGCTGGCTAGCAACAGCTTTCAGTGCTGGCACTTTCCATGTCGGAGCAATTGCTTGGCGTTTTCCATTTCAGAGCTGAGCTCTCCGAGATGGAGTGATGGTGACCATTGCGTGAGGTGGCTAGAGAAGCCCGGAGCCCCACGGTTGCTGGGCCTCGGAAAGTGCTTCCAAGGAAAGGTGCTGGCTAGCAACAGCTTTCAGTGCTGACACTTTCCATGTTGGACCAATTGCTGGACGTTTTCCATTTCAGAGCTGAGCTCTCCGAACTGGAGAGATGGTGACCATTCTGGGATCTGGCTAGAGAAGCCCGGAGCCTCACGGTTGCTGGGCCTGGGAAAGCACTTCCAAGGAAAGGCGCTGCCTAGCAACAGCTTTCAGTGCTGGCACTTTCCCTGTCGGAACAATTGCTGGACGTTTTCCATTTCAGAGCTGAGCTCTCCGAACTGGAGAGATGGTGACCATTCCATTCGGTGGCTACAGAAGCCCGGAGCCCCACGGTTGCTGGGCCTCGGAAAGCGCTTCCAAGGAGAGGCGCTGGCTAGCAACAGCTTTCAGTGCTGGCACTTTCCATGTCGGACCAATTGCTGGACGTTTTCCATTTCAGAGCTGAGCTCTCCGAGTCAGAGAGATGGTGACCATTGCGTGAGGTGGCTAGAGAAGCCCGGAGCCCCACGGTTGCTGGGCCTCGGAAAGTGCTTCCAAGGAAAGGCGCTGGCTAGCAACAGCTTTCAGTGCTGGCACTTTCCATGTCGGACCAATTGCTGGACGTTTCCAATTTCAGAGCTGAGCTCTATTTCAGTGGTGAAAGAGAGAGAGCATAGCATGAAGTGGCTAGGGAAGCGCAGAGCTCTATGGTTGGTGTGGATCTTCAAGGGCGGCCAAGGGATGGTGTGGTCCAGCAGCAGCATTGACTCCTTGGACTTTCCATGTATGAGGAATCGCTGGATGTTTTCCATTTCAGAGGTGAGCTCTACGGAACTGGGAGAAGGTGATCATTCCATTAGGTGGGTAGAGAAGGGCAGAGGCGCAGTGGTGTGGTGGCTGTGAAAGCGCTTCCCACGCAAGGTGAGAGCTAGCAACAGCTTTCAGTGCTGGCACATTCCATGTGGCAGCAGTCGCTGGACGTTTTCACTTTCAGAGCTGAGCTCTCTTTCAACAGCGACAAAGATACAGCATAATGTTAGGAGGCTAGGCAAGCGCAGAGCTCCATGGTTGGTGTGGCTCTGAGAAGAACGCCAAGTGATGGTGAGGTCAAGCAGCAGCATTGCATCCTGGCACTTTCCGTGTATGAGGAATTGCTGGATGTTTTCCATTTCAGAGGTGAGCTCTACGAGACTGCGAGAACGTGATCATTCCATTAGGTGGGTAGAGAAGGGCAGAGGCGCAGTGGTGTTGTAGCTGTGAAAGCGCTTCCAGGCAAGGTGAGAGCTAGCAACAGCTTTCAGTGCTGGCACCTTCCATGTGGCAGCAGTCGCTGGACGATTCCACTTTCGGAGCTGAGCTAATGCAATGGCGAATGAGAGAAAGCATAATATGAAGTGGCTAGGCAAGCGCAGTGTCCCGCGGTTTGTGTGGCTCTGAGAAGAATGCCAAGTGATGGTGAGGTCAAGCAGCAGCATTGAGTCCTGGCACTTGCCGTGTATGAGGAATTGGTGGACATCTTCTATTTTGGAGGTGAGGTCTACGGGACTGGGAGAACGTGATCCTCCCATTAGGTGGGTAGAGAAGGGCAGAGGCGCAGTGGTGTTGTGGCTGTGAAAGCGCTTCCAGGCAAGGTGAGAGCTAGCAACAGCTTTCAGTGCTGGCACCTTCCATGTGGTAGAAGTCGCTGGACGATTCCACTTTCGGAGCTGAGCTCTATTTCAACAGTGAAACAGACAGCGCATAACATGAAGTGGCTAGGCAAGCGCAGAGCCCCACTGTTGCTGTGGCTCTGAGAACACCAAGAGATGGTAAGGGCAAGCACAAGCATTGAGTCCTGGCACTTTCCGTGTATGAGGAATCACTGAACGTTTTCCATTTCAGAGGTGAGCTCTACGGACTGTGAGAACGTGATCATTCCATTAGGTGGGTAGAGAAGGGCAGAGGCGCAGTGGTGTTGTGGCTGTGAAAGCGCTTCCAGGCAAGGTGAGAGCTAGCAACAGCTTTCAGTGCTGGCACCTTCCATGTGGTAGCAGTCGCTGGACGATTCCACTTTCGGAGCTGAGCTCTATTTCAACAGTGAAACAGACAGCGCATAACATGAAGTGGCTAGGCAAGCGCAGAGCCCCACTGTTGCTGTGGCTCTGAGAACACCAAGAGATGGTAAGGGCAAGCACAAGCATTGAGTCCTGGCACTTTCCGTGTATGAGGAATTGGTGGACATCTTCTATTTTGGAGGTGAGCTCTACGGGACTGGGAGAACGTAATCATTCCATTAGGTGGGTAGAGAAGGGCAGAGGCGCAGTGGTGTTGTGGCTGTGAAAGCGCTTCCAGGCAAGGTGAGGGCTAGCAACAGCTTTCAGTGCTGGCACCTTCCATGTGGTAGCAGTCGCTGGACGATTCCACTTTCGGAGCTGAGCTCTATTTCAACAGTGAAACAGACAGCGCATAACATGAAGTGGCTAGGCAAGCGCAGAGCCCCACTGTTGCTGTGGCTCTGAGAACACCAAGAGATGGTAAGGGCAAGCACAAGCATTGAGTCCTGGCACTTTCCGTGTATGAGGAATCACTGAACGTTTTCCATTTCAGAGGTGAGCTCTACGGACTGTGAGAACGTGATCCTTCCATTAGGTGGGTAGAGAAGGGCAGAGGCGCAATGTTGTTGTCGCTGTGAAAGTGCTTCCCAGGCAAGGTGAGGGCTAGCAACAGCTTTCAGTGCTGGCACATTCCATGTGGGAGCAGTCGCTAGATGTTTTCACTTTCAGAGCTGAGCTCTTTCAACACCGACAAAGATACAGCATAACGTTAGGTGGCTACGCAAGCACAGAGCTCCATGGTTGGTGTGGCTCTGAGAAGAACACCAAGTGATGGTGAGGTCAACCAGCAGCATTGCATCCTGGCACTTGCCATGTATGAGGAATCACTCCATGTTTTCCATTTCAGAGGTGAGCTCTACGAGACTGGGGGAACGTGATCCTTCCATTAGGTGGGTAGAGAAGGGCAGAGGCGCAGTATTGTTGTGGCTGTGAAAGTGCTTCCCAGGCAAGGTGAGGGCTAGCAACAGCTTTCACTGCTGGCACCTTCCATATGGAAGCACTCGCTGGAGGTTTTCACTTTCACAGCTGAGCTCTGTTTCAACAGCGAAACAGACAGCGCATAACATGAAGTGGCTAGGCAAGCGCAGAGCCCCACTGTTGCTGTGGCTCTAAAAGGGCGGTCAACGGATGGTAACGTCCATCAGCAGCATTGACTCCTCGTACTTTCCGTGTATGAAGAATTGCTGGACCTTTTCCATTTCAGAGGTGAGCTCTACGAGACTGAGAGAACGTGATCATTCCATTAGGTGGGTAGAGAAGGGCAGAGGCGCAGTGTTGTGGTGGCTGTGAAAGCGCTTCCCAGGCAAGGTGAGGGCTAGCAACAGCTTTCAGTGCTGGCGCATTCCATGTGGCAGCAGTTGCTGGACGTTTTCCCTTTCAGAGCTGAGCTCTATTTCAACAGCCATCAAAGATACACAATAAAGCTAGGTGGCTAGGCAAGCGCACAGTCCCGCGGTTTCTGTGGCTCTGAGAAGAATGCCAAGTGATGGTGAGGTCAAGCCGCAGCATTGAGTCCTGGCACTTTCCGTGTGTGAGGAATTGCTGGACGTTTTGAATTCAGAGGTGAGCTCTACGGAACTGGGAGAACGTGATCCTTCCATTAGGTGGGTGGAGAAGGGCAGAGGCGCAGTGTTGTGGTGGCTGTGAAAGCGCTTCCAGGCAAGGTGAGGGCTAGCAACAGCTTTCAGTGCTGGCACCTTCCATGTGGTAGCAGTCGCTGGACGATTCCACTTTCGGAGCTGAGCTATTGCAACGGCGAAGGAGAGAAAGCATAATATGAAGTGGCAAGGCAAGCGCAGAGTCCCGCGGTTAGGGTGGCTCTGAGAAGAATGCCAAGTGATGGTGAGGTCAAGCAGCAGCATTGCGTCCTGGCACTTGCCGTGTATGAGGAATTGGTGGACTTTTTATATTTTGGAGGTGAGCTCTACGGGACTGGGAGAACGTAATCATTTTATTAGGTGGGTAGAGAAGGGCAGAGGCGCAGTCGTGTTGTGGCTGTGAAAGCACTTCCAGGCAACGTGGATGCTAGCAACAGCTTTCAGTGCTGGCACTTTCCATGTGGCAGCAGTCGCTGGATGTTTTCCCTTTCAGAGCTGAGCTCTATTTCAACAGCGACAAAGATACAGCATAACTTTAGGTGGCTAGGCAAGCGCAGAGATCCATAGTTGGTGTGGCTCTGAGAAGAATGCCAAGTGATGGTGAGGTCAAGCAGCAGCATTGCGTCCTGGCACTTGCCATGTATGAGGAATCACTCCATGTTTTCCATTTCAGAGGTGAGCTCTACGGACTGGGAGAACGTGATCCTCCCATTAGGTGGGTAGAGAAGGGCAGAGGCGCAGTGGTGTTGTGGCTGTGAAAGCGCTTCCCAGGCAAGGTGAGGGCTAGCAACAGCTTTCACTGCTGGCACCTTCCATATGGAAGCACTCGCTGGAGGTTTTCACTTTCACAGCTGAGCTCTGTTTCAACAGCGAAACAGACAGCGCATAACATGAAGTGGCTAGGCAAGCGCAGAGCCCCACTGTTGCTGTGGCTCTGAGAACACCAAGAGATGGTAAGGGCAAGCACAAGCATTGAGTCCTGGCACTTTCCGTGTATGAGGAATCACTCCATGTTTTCCATTTCAGAGGTGAGCTCTACGGACTGTGAGAACGTGATCCTTCCATTAGGTGGGTAGAGAAGGGCAGAGGCGCAATGTTGTGGTGGCTGTGAAAGTACTTCCCAGGCAAGGTGAGAGATAGCAACAGCTTTCAGTGCTGGCACATTCCATGTGGGAGCAGTCGCTAGATGTTTTCACTTTCAGAGCTGAGCTCTTTCAACACCGACAAAGATACAGCATAACGTTAGGTGGCTACGCAAGCACAGAGCTCCATGGTTGGTGTGGCTCTGAGAAGAACACCAAGTGATGGTGAGGTCAAGCAGCAGCATTGCATCCTGGCACTTTCCATGTATGAGGAATCACTCCATGTTTTCCATTTCAGAGGTGAGCTCTACGAGACTGGGGGAACGTGATCCTCCCATTAGGTGGGTAGAGAAGGGCAGAGGCGCAGTATTGTTGTGGCTGTGAAAGTGCTTCCCAGGCAAGGTGAGGGCTAGCAACAGCTTTCACTGCTGGCACCTTCCATATGGAAGCACTCGCTGGAGGTTTTCACTTTCACAGCTGAGCTCTGTTTCAACAGCGAAACAGACAGCGCATAACATGAAGTGGCTAGGCAAGCGCAGAGCCCCACTGTTGCTGTGGCTCTAAAAGGGCGGTCAACGGATGGTAACGTCCATCAGCAGCATTGACTCCTCGTACTTTCCGTGTATGAAGAATTGCTGGACCTTTTCCATTTCAGAGGTGAGCTCTACGAGACTGAGAGAATGTGATCATTCCATTAGGTGGGTAGAGAAGGGCAGAGGCGCAGTGTTGTGGTGGCTGTGAAAGCGCTTCCCAGGCAAGGTGAGGGCTAGCAACAGCTTTCAGTGCTGGCGCATTCCATGTGGCAGCAGTTGCTGGACGTTTTCCCTTTCAGAGCTGAGCTCTATTTCAACAGCCATCAAAGATACACAATAAAGCTAGGTGGCTAGGCAAGCGCACAGTCCCGCGGTTTCTGTGGCTCTGAGAAGAATGCCAAGTGATGGTGAGGTCAAGCCGCAGCATTGAGTCCTGGCACTTTCCGTGTGTGAGGAATTGCTGGACGTTTTGAATTCAGAGGTGAGCTCTACGGAACTGGGAGAACGTGATCCTTCCATTAGGTGGGTGGAGAAGGGCAGAGGCGCAGTGTTGTGGTGGCTGTGAAAGCGCTTCCAGGCAAGGTGAGGGCTAGCAACAGCTTTCAGTGCTGGCACCTTCCATGTGGTAGCAGTCGCTGGACGATTCCACTTTCGGAGCTGAGCTATTGCAACGGCGAAGGAGAGAAAGCATAATATGAAGTGGCAAGGCAAGCGCAGAGTCCCGCGGTTAGGGTGGCTCTGAGAAGAATGCCAAGTGATGGTGAGGTCAAGCAGCAGCATTGCGTCCTGGCACTTGCCGTGTATGAGGAATTGGTGGACTTTTTATATTTTGGAGGTGAGCTCTACGGGACTGGGAGAACGTAATCATTTTATTAGGTGGGTAGAGAAGGGCAGAGGCGCAGTCGTGTTGTGGCTGTGAAAGCACTTCCAGGCAACGTGGATGCTAGCAACAGCTTTCAGTGCTGGCACTTTCCATGTGGCAGCAGTCGCTGGACGTTTTCCCTTTCAGAGCTGAGCTCTATTTCAACAGCGACAAAGATACAGCATAACTTTAGGTGGCTAGGCAAGCGCAGAGATCCATAGTTGGTGTGGCTCTGAGAAGAACACCAAGTGATGGTGAGGTCAAGCAGCAGCATTGCATCCTGGCACTTTCCGTGTATGAGGAATTGCTGGACTTCTTCTATTTTGGAGGTAAGCTCTACGAGACTGGGAGAAATTGATCATTCCATTAGGTGGGTAGAGAAGGGCAGAGGCGCAGTGGTGTTGTGGCTGTGAAAGCTCTTCCAGGCAACCTGAGGGCTAGCAACAGCTTTCAGTGCTGGCACCTTCCATGTGGCAGCAGTTGCTGGACGTTTTCCCTTTCAGAGCTGAGCTCTATTTCAACAGCCATCAAAGATACAGCATAACTTTAGGTGGCTAGGCAAGTGCAGAGATCCACGGTTGGTGTGGCTCTGCGAAGAACGCCAAGTGATGGTGAGGTCAAGCAGCAGCATTGCGTCCTGGCACTTGCCATGTATGAGGAATCACTCCATGTTTTCCATTTCAGAGGTGAGCTCTACGGACTGGGAGAACGTGATCCTCCCATTAGGTGGGTAGAGAAGGGCAGAGGCGCAGTGGTGTTGTGGCTGTGAAAGCGCTTCCCAGGCAAGGTGAGGGCTAGCAACAGCTTTCACTGCTGGCACCTTCCATATGGAAGCACTCGCTGGAGGTTTTCACTTTCACAGCTGAGCTCTGTTTCAACAGCGAAACAGACAGCGCATAACATGAAGTGGCTAGGCAAGCGCAGAGCCCCACTGTTGCTGTGGCTCTGAGAACACCAAGAGATGGTAAGGGCAAGCACAAGCATTGAGTCCTGGCACTTTCCGTGTATGAGGAATCACTGAACGTTTTCCATTTCAGAGGTGAGCTCTACGGACTGTGAGAACGTGATCCTTCCATTAGGTGGGTAGAGAAGGGCAGAGGCGCAATGTTGTGGTGGCTGTGAAAGTACTTCCCAGGCAAGGTGAGAGATAGCAACAGCTTTCAGTGCTGGCACATTCCATGTGGGAGCAGTCGCTAGATGTTTTCACTTTCAGAGCTGAGCTCTTTCAACACCGACAAAGATACAGCATAACGTTAGGTGGCTACGCAAGCACAGAGCTCCATGGTTGGTGTGGCTCTGAGAAGAACACCAAGTGATGGTGAGGTCAAGCAGCAGCATTGCGTCCTGGCACTTGCCATGTATGAGGAATCACTCCATGTTTTCCATTTCAGAGGTGAGCTCTACGAGACTGGGGGAACGTGATCCTTCCATTAGGTGGGTAGAGAAGGGCAGAGGCGCAGTATTGTTGTGGCTGTGAAAGTGCTTCCCAGGCAAGGTGAGGGCTAGCAACAGCTTTCACTGCTGGCACCTTCCATATGGAAGCACTCGCTGGAGGTTTTCACTTTCACAGCTGAGCTCTGTTTCAACAGCGAAACAGACAGCGCATAACATGAAGTGGCTAGGCAAGCGCAGAGCCCCACTGTTGCTGTGGCTCTAAAAGGGCGGTCAACGGATGGTAACGTCCATCAGCAGCATTGACTCCTCGTACTTTCCGTGTATGAAGAATTGCTGGACCTTTTCCATTTCAGAGGTGAGCTCTACGAGACTGAGAGAACGTGATCATTCCATTAGGTGGGTAGAGAAGGGCAGAGGCGCAGTGTTGTGGTGGCTGTGAAAGCGCTTCCCAGGCAAGGTGAGGGCTAGCAACAGCTTTCAGTGCTGGCGCATTCCATGTGGCAGCAGTTGCTGGACGTTTTCCCTTTCAGAGCTGAGCTCTATTTCAACAGCCATCAAAGATACACAATAAAGCTAGGTGGCTAGGCAAGCGCACAGTCCCGCGGTTTCTGTGGCTCTGAGAAGAATGCCAAGTGATGGTGAGGTCAAGCCGCAGCATTGAGTCCTGGCACTTTCCGTGTGTGAGGAATTGCTGGACGTTTTGAATTCAGAGGTGAGCTCTACGGAACTGGGAGAACGTGATCCTTCCATTAGGTGGGTGGAGAAGGGCAGAGGCGCAGTGTTGTGGTGGCTGTGAAAGCGCTTCCAGGCAAGGTGAGGGCTAGCAACAGCTTTCAGTGCTGGCACCTTCCATGTGGTAGCAGTCGCTGGACGATTCCACTTTCGGAGCTGAGCTATTGCAACGGCGAAGGAGAGAAAGCATAATATGAAGTGGCAAGGCAAGCGCAGAGTCCCGCGGTTAGGGTGGCTCTGAGAAGAATGCCAAGTGATGGTGAGGTCAAGCAGCAGCATTGCGTCCTGGCACTTGCCGTGTATGAGGAATTGGTGGACTTTTTATATTTTGGAGGTGAGCTCTACGGGACTGGGAGAACGTAATCATTTTATTAGGTGGGTAGAGAAGGGCAGAGGCGCAGTCGTGTTGTGGCTGTGAAAGCACTTCCAGGCAACGTGGATGCTAGCAACAGCTTTCAGTGCTGGCACTTTCCATGTGGCAGCAGTCGCTGGACGTTTTCCCTTTCAGAGCTGAGCTCTATTTCAACAGCGACAAAGATACAGCATAACTTTAGGTAGCTAGGCAAGCGCAGAGATCCATAGTTGGTGTGGCTCTGAGAAGAACACCAAGTGATGGTGAGGTCAAGCAGCAGCATTGCATCCTGGCACTTTCCGTGTATGAGGAATCACTGGATGTTTTCCATTTCAGAGGTGAGCTCTACGAGACTGCGAGAACGTGATCCTTCCATTAGGTGGGTAGAGAAGGGCAGAGGCGCAGTGGTGTTGTGGCTGTGAAAGCTCTTCCAGGCAACATGAGGGCTAGCAACAGCTTTCAGTGCTGGCACCTTCCATGTGGCAGCAGTTGCTGGACGTTTTCCCTTTCAGAGCTGAGCTCTATTTCAACAGCCATCAAAGATACAGCATAACTTTAGGTGGCTAGGCAAGTGCAGAGATCCACGGTTGGTGTGGCTCTGCGAAGAACGCCAAGTGATGGTGAGGTCAAGCAGCAGCATTGCGTCCTGGCACTTGCCATGTATGAGGAATCACTCCATGTTTTCCATTTCAGAGGTGAGCTCTACGGACTGGGAGAACGTGATCCTCCCATTAGGTGGGTAGAGAAGGGCAGAGGCGCAGTGGTGTTGTGGCTGTGAAAGCGCTTCCAGGCAAGGTGAGGGCTAGCAACAGCTTTCACTGCTGGCACCTTCCATATGGAAGCACTCGCTGGAGGTTTTCACTTTCACAGCTGAGCTCTGTTTCAACAGCGAAACAGACAGCGCATAACATGAAGTGGCTAGGCAAGCGCAGAGCCCCACTGTTGCTGTGGCTCTGAGAACACCAAGAGATGGTAAGGGCAAGCACAAGCATTGAGTCCTGGCACTTTCCGTGTATGAGGAATCACTCCATGTTTTCCATTTCAGAGGTGAGCTCTACGGACTGTGAGAACGTGATCCTTCCATTAGGTGGGTAGAGAAGGGCAGAGGCGCAATGTTGTGGTGGCTGTGAAAGTACTTCCCAGGCAAGGTGAGAGATAGCAACAGCTTTCAGTGCTGGCACATTCCATGTGGGAGCAGTCGCTAGATGTTTTCACTTTCAGAGCTGAGCTCTTTCAACACCGACAAAGATACAGCATAACGTTAGGTGGCTACGCAAGCACAGAGCTCCATGGTTGGTGTGGCTCTGAGAAGAACACCAAGTGATGGTGAGGTCAAGCAGCAGCATTGCATCCTGGCACTTGCCATGTATGAGGAATCACTCCATGTTTTCCATTTCAGAGGTGAGCTCTACGAGACTGGGGGAACGTGATCCTTCCATTAGGTGGGTAGAGAAGGGCAGAGGCGCAGTATTGTTGTGGCTGTGAAAGTGCTTCCCAGGCAAGGTGAGGGCTAGCAACAGCTTTCACTGCTGGCACCTTCCATATGGAAGCACTCGCTGGAGGTTTTCACTTTCACAGCTGAGCTCTGTTTCAACAGCGAAACAGACACTGCATAACATGAAGTGGCTAGGCAAGCGCAGAGCCCCACTGTTGCTGTGGCTCTAAAAGGGCGGTCAACGGATGGTAACGTCCATCAGCAGCATTGACTCCTCGTACTTTCCGTGTATGAAGAATTGCTGGACCTTTTCCATTTCAGAGGTGAGCTCTACGAGACTGAGAGAACGTGATCATTCCATTAGGTGGGTAGAGAAGGGCAGAGGCGCAGTGTTGTGGTGGCTGTGAAAGCGCTTCCCAGGCAAGGTGAGGGCTAGCAACAGCTTTCAGTGCTGGCGCATTCCATGTGGCAGCAGTTGCTGGACGTTTTCCCTTTCAGAGCTGAGCTCTATTTCAACAGCCATCAAAGATACACAATAAAGCTAGGTGGCTAGGCAAGCGCACAGTCCCGCGGTTTCTGTGGCTCTGAGAAGAATGCCAAGTGATG
Organism: Sarcoramphus papa; assembly: GCA_037962945.1. Classification (NCBI taxonomy): domain Eukaryota; kingdom Metazoa; phylum Chordata; class Aves; order Accipitriformes; family Cathartidae; genus Sarcoramphus; species Sarcoramphus papa. Next base: position 99,772,456 of record CM075586.1, read on the forward strand.
GTGAGGTCAAGCAGCAGCATTGAGTCCTGGCACTTTCCGTGTGTGAGGAATTGCTGGACGTTTTGAATTCAGAGGTGAGCTCTACGGAACTGGGAGAACGTGATCCTTCCATTAGGTGGGTGGAGAAGGGCAGAGGCGCAGTGTTGTGGTGGCTGTGAAAGCGCTTCCAGGCAAGGTGAGGGCTAGCAACAGCTTTCAGTGCTGGCACCTTCCATGTGGTAGCAGTCGCTGGACGATTCCACTTTCGGAGCTGAGCTATTGCAACGGCGAAGGAGAGAAAGCATAATATGAAGTGGCAAGGCAAGCGCAGAGTCCCGCGGTTAGGGTGGCTCTGAGAAGAATGCCAAGTGATGGTGAGGTCAAGCAGCAGCATTGCGTCCTGGCACTTGCCATGTATGAGGAATTGGTGGACTTTTTATATTTTGGAGGTGAGCTCTACGGGACTGGGAGAACGTAATCATTTTATTAGGTGGGTAGAGAAGGGCAGAGGCGCAGTCGTGTTGTGGCTGTGAAAGCACTTCCAGGCAACGTGGATGCTAGCAACAGCTTTCAGTGCTGGCACTTTCCATGTGGCAGCAGTCGCTGGACGTTTTCCCTTTCAGAGCTGAGCTCTATTTCAACAGCGACAAAGATACAGCATAACTTTAGGTGGCTAGGCAAGCGCAGAGATCCATAGTTGGTGTGGCTCTGAGAAGAATGCCAAGTGATGGTGAGGTCAAGCAGCAGCATTGCGTCCTGGCACTTTCCGTGTATGAGGAATTGCTGGACTTCTTCTATTTTGGAGGTAAGCTCTACGAGACTGGGAGAAATTGATCATTCCATTAGGTGGGTAGAGAAGGGCAGAGGCGCAGTGGTGTTGTGGCTGTGAAAGCTCTTCCAGGCAACATGAGGGCTAGCAACAGCTTTCAGTGCTGGCACTTTCCATGTGGCAGCAGTTGCTGGACGTTTTCCCTTTCAGAGCTGAGCTCTATTTCAACAGCCATCAAAGATACAGCATAACTTTAGGTGGCTAGGCAAGTGCAGAGATCCACGGTTGGTGTGGCTCTGCGAAGAACGCCAAGTGATGGTGAGGTCAAGCAGCAGCATTGCGTCCTGGCACTTGCCATGTATGAGGAATCACTCCATGTTTTCCATTTCAGAGGTGAGCTCTACGGACTGGGAGAACGTGATCCTCCCATTAGGTGGGTAGAGAAGGGCAGAGGCGCAGTGGTGTTGTGGCTGTGAAAGTGCTTCCCAGGCAAGGTGAGGGCTAGCAACAGCTTTCACTGCTGGCACCTTCCATATGGAAGCACTCGCTGGAGGTTTTCACTTTCACAGCTGAGCTCTGTTTCAACAGCGAAACAGACAGCGCATAACATGAAGTGGCTAGGCAAGCGCAGAGCCCCACTGTTGCTGTGGCTCTGAGAACACCAAGAGATGGTAAGGGCAAGCACAAGCATTGAGTCCTGGCACTTTCCGTGTATGAGGAATCACTGAACGTTTTCCATTTCAGAGGTGAGCTCTACGGACTGTGAGAACGTGATCATTCCATTAGGTGGGTAGAGAAGGGCAGAGGCGCAATGTTGTGGTGGCTGTGAAAGTACTTCCCAGGCAAGGTGAGAGATAGCAACAGCTTTCAGTGCTGGCACATTCCATGTGGGAGCAGTCGCTAGATGTTTTCACTTTCAGAGCTGAGCTCTTTCAACACCGACAAAGATACAGCATAACGTTAGGTGGCTACGCAAGCACAGAGCTCCATGGTTGGTGTGGCTCTGAGAAGAACACCAAGTGATGGTGAGGTCAAGCAGCAGCATTGCGTCCTGGCACTTTCCATGTATGAGGAATCACTCCATGTTTTCCATTTCAGAGGTGAGCTCTACGAGACTGGGGGAACGTGATCCTTCCATTAGGTGGGTAGAGAAGGGCAGAGGCGCAGTATTGTTGTGGCTGTGAAAGTGCTTCCCAGGCAAGGTGAGGGCTAGCAACAGCTTTCACTGCTGGCACCTTCCATATGGAAGCACTCGCTGGAGGTTTTCACTTTCACAGCTGAGCTCTGTTTCAACAGCGAAACAGACAGCGCATAACATGAAGTGGCTAGGCAAGCGCAGAGCCCCACTGTTGCTGTGGCTCTAAAAGGGCGGTCAACGGATGGTAACGTCCATCAGCAGCATTGACTCCTCGTACTTTCCGTGTATGAAGAATTGCTGGACCTTTTCCATTTCAGAGGTGAGCTCTACGAGACTGAGAGAACGTGATCATTCCATTAGGTGGGTAGAGAAGGGCAGAGGCGCAGTGTTGTGGTGGCTGTGAAAGCGCTTCCCAGGCAAGGTGAGGGCTAGCAACAGCTTTCAGTGCTGGCGCATTCCATGTGGCAGCAGTTGCTGGACGTTTTCCCTTTCAGAGCTGAGCTCTATTTCAACAGCCATCAAAGATACACAATAAAGCTAGGTGGCTAGGCAAGCGCACAGTCCCGCGGTTTCTGTGGCTCTGAGAAGAATGCCAAGTGATGGTGAGGTCAAGCCGCAGCATTGAGTCCTGGCACTTTCCGTGTGTGAGGAATTGCTGGACGTTTTGAATTCAGAGGTGAGCTCTACGGACTGGGAGAACGTGATCCTTCCATTAGGTGGGTGGAGAAGGGCAGAGGCGCAGTGTTGTGGTGGCTGTGAAAGCGCTTCCAGGCAAGGTGAGGGCTAGCAACAGCTTTCAGTGCTGGCACCTTCCATGTGGTAGCAGTCGCTGGACGATTCCACTTTCGGAGCTGAGCTATTGCAACGGCGAAGGAGAGAAAGCATAATATGAAGTGGCAAGGCAAGCGCAGAGTCCCGCGGTTAGGGTGGCTCTGAGAAGAATGCCAAGTGATGGTGAGGTCAAGCAGCAGCATTGCGTCCTGGCACTTGCCGTGTATGAGGAATTGGTGGACTTTTTATATTTTGGAGGTGAGCTCTACGGGACTGGGAGAACGTAATCATTTTATTAGGTGGGTAGAGAAGGGCAGAGGCGCAGTCGTGTTGTGGCTGTGAAAGCACTTCCAGGCAACGTGGATGCTAGCAACAGCTTTCAGTGCTGGCACTTTCCATGTGGCAGCAGTCGCTGGACGTTTTCCCTTTCAGAGCTGAGCTCTATTTCAACAGCGACAAAGATACAGCATAACTTTAGGTGGCTAGGCAAGCGCAGAGATCCATAGTTGGTGTGGCTCTGAGAAGAATGCCAAGTGATGGTGAGGTCAAGCAGCAGCATTGCGTCCTGGCACTTTCCGTGTATGAGGAATTGCTGGACTTCTTCTATTTTGGAGGTAAGCTCTACGAGACTGGGAGAACGTGATCCTCCCATTAGGTGGGTAGAGAAGGGCAGAGGCGCAGTGGTGTTGTGGCTGTGAAAGCTCTTCCAGGCAACATGAGGGCTAGCAACAGCTTTCAGTGCTGGCACCTTCCATGTGGCAGCAGTTGCTGGACGTTTTCCCTTTCAGAGCTGAGCTCTATTTCAACAGCCATCAAAGATACAGCATAACTTTAGGTGGCTAGGCAAGTGCAGAGATCCACGGTTGGTGTGGCTCTGCGAAGAACACCAAGTGATGGTGAGGTCAAGCAGCAGCATTGCGTCCTGGCACTTGCCATGTATGAGGAATCACTCCATGTTTTCCATTTCAGAGGTGAGCTCTACGGACTGGGAGAACGTGATCCTCCCATTAGGTGGGTAGAGAAGGGCAGAGGCGCAGTGGTGTTGTGGCTGTGAAAGCGCTTCCAGGCAAGGTGAGGGCTAGCAACAGCTTTCACTGCTGGCACCTTCCATATGGAAGCACTCGCTGGAGGTTTTCACTTTCACAGCTGAGCTCTGTTTCAACAGCGAAACAGACAGCGCATAACATGAAGTGGCTAGGCAAGCGCAGAGCCCCACTGTTGCTGTGGCTCTGAGAACACCAAGAGATGGTAAGGGCAAGCACAAGCATTGAGTCCTGGCACTTTCCGTGTATGAGGAATCACTGAACGTTTTCCATTTCAGAGGTGAGCTCTACGGACTGTGAGAACGTGATCATTCCATTAGGTGGGTAGAGAAGGGCAGAGGCGCAATGTTGTGGTGGCTGTGAAAGTACTTCCCAGGCAAGGTGAGAGATAGCAACAGCTTTCAGTGCTGGCACATTCCATGTGGGAGCAGTCGCTAGATGTTTTCACTTTCAGAGCTGAGCTCTTTCAACACCGACAAAGATACAGCATAACGTTAGGTGGCTACGCAAGCACAGAGCTCCATGGTTGGTGTGGCTCTGAGAAGAACACCAAGTGATGGTGAGGTCAAGCAGCAGCATTGCATCCTGGCACTTGCCATGTATGAGGAATCACTCCATGTTTTCCATTTCAGAGGTGAGCTCTACGAGACTGGGGGAACGTGATCCTTCCATTAGGTGGGTAGAGAAGGGCAGAGGCGCAGTATTGTTGTGGCTGTGAAAGTGCTTCCCAGGCAAGGTGAGGGCTAGCAACAGCTTTCAGTGCTGGCACCTTCCATATGGAAGCACTCGCTGGAGGTTTTCACTTTCACAGCTGAGCTCTGTTTCAACAGCGAAACAGACACCGCATAACATGAAGTGGCTAGGCAAGCGCAGAGCCCCACTGTTGCTGTGGCTCTAAAAGGGCGGTCAACGGATGGTAACGTCCATCAGCAGCATTGACTCCTCGTACTTTCCGTGTATGAAGAATTGCTGGACCTTTTCCATTTCAGAGGTGAGCTCTACGAGACTGAGAGAACGTGATCATTCCATTAGGTGGGTAGAGAAGGGCAGAGGCGCAGTGTTGTGGTGGCTGTGAAAGCGCTTCCCAGGCAAGGTGAGGGCTAGCAACAGCTTTCAGTGCTGGCGCATTCCATGTGGCAGCAGTTGCTGGACGTTTACCCTTTCAGAGTTGAGCTCTATTTCAACAGCCATCAAAGATACACAATAAAGCTAGGTGGCTAGGCAAGCGCACAGTCCCGCGGTTTCTGTGGCTCTGAGAAGAATGCCAAGTGATGGTGAGGTCAAGCAGCAGCATTGAGTCCTGGCACTTTCCGTGTGTGAGGAATTGCTGGACGTTTTGAATTCAGAGGTGAGCTCTACGGAACTGGGAGAACGTGATCCTTCCATTAGGTGGGTGGAGAAGGGCAGAGGCGCAGTGTTGTGGTGGCTGTGAAAGCGCTTCCAGGCAAGGTGAGGGCTAGCAACAGCTTTCAGTGCTGGCACCTTCCATGTGGTAGCAGTCGCTGGACGATTCCACTTTCGGAGCTGAGCTATTGCAATGGCGAAGGAGAGAAAGCATAATATGAAGTGGCAAGGCAAGCGCAGAGTCCCGCGGTTAGGGTGGCTCTGAGAAGAATGCCAAGTGATGGTGAGGTCAAGCAGCAGCATTGCGTCCTGGCACTTGCCGTGTATGAGGAATTGGTGGACTTTTTATATTTTGGAGGTGAGCTCTACGGGACTGGGAGAACGTAATCATTTTATTAGGTGGGTAGAGAAGGGCAGAGGCGCAGTATTGTTGTGGCTGTGAAAGCGCTTCCCAGGCAAGGTGAGGGCTAGCAACAGCTTTCAGTGCTGGCACCTTCCATATGGAAGCACTCGCTGGAGGTTTTCACTTTCACAGCTGAGCTCTGTTTCAACAGCGAAACAGACACCGCATAACATGAAGTGGCTAGGCAAGCGCAGAGCCCCACTGTTGCTGTGGCTCTAAAAGGGCGGTCAACGGATGGTAACGTCCATCAGCAGCATTGACTCCTCGTACTTTCCGTGTATGAAAAATTGCTGGACCTTTTCCATTTCAGAGGTGAGCTCTACGAGACTGAGAGAACGTGATCATTCCATTAGGTGGGTAGAGAAGGGCAGAGGCACAGTGGTGTTGTGGCTGTGAAAGCGCTTCCCAGGCAAGGTGAGGGCTAGCAACAGCTTTCAGTGCTGGCACCTTCCATGTGGCAGCAGTCGCTGGACGATTCCACTTTCGGAGCTGAGCTCCATTTCAACGGTGAAAGAGAGAGAGCATAACATGAGGTGCTTACGCAAGCACAGAGCCCCACGGTTGGTGTGGCTCTGAGAAGAAAGCCAAGTGATGGTGAGGTCAAGCAGCAGCATTGCGTCCTGGCACTTGCCGTGTATGAGGAATTGCTGGACGTTTTCAATTTTGCAGGTGAGCTCTACGAGACTGGGAGAAATTGATCATTCCATTAGGTGGGTGGAGAAGGGCAGAGGCGCAGTGTTGTGGTGGCTGTGAAAGCGCTTCCCAGGCAAGGTGAGGGCTAGCAACAGCTTTCAGTGCTGGCACCTTCCATATGGAAGCAGTCGCTGGATGTTTTCCTTTTCAGAGCTGAGCTCTATTTCAACAGCCATCAAAGATACAGCATAACGTTAGGTGCTTAAGCAAGCGCAGAGCCCCATGGTTGGTGTGGCTCTGCAAAGAACGCCAAGTGATGGTGAGGTCAAGCAGCAGCATTGCATCCTGGCACTTTCCGTGCATGAGGAATCACTCCATGTTTTCCATTTCAGAGGTGAGCTCTACGAGACTGGGAGAACATAATCATTCCATTAGGTGGGTAGAGAAGGGCAGAGCCGCAGTATTGTTGTGGCTGTGAAAGCACTTCCCAGGCAAGGTGAGGGCTAGCAACAGCTTTCAGTGCTGGCACCTTCCATGTGGCAGCAGTCGCTGAACGTTTTCACTTTTGGAGATGAGCCCATAACATGACGTGGCTAGGCAAGCGCAGAGCCCCACCGTTGCTGTGGCTCTGAAAGGGTAGGTAAGGGACGATCAGGTCAAAAAGCAGCATTGCGTCCTGGCACTTTCCGTGTATGAGGAATCACTCCATGTTTTCCATTTCAGAGGTGAACTCTACGAGACTGAGAGAATGTGATCCTTACATTAGGTGGGTAGAGAAGGGCAGAGGCGCAGTTGTGTTGTGGCTGTGAAAGCTCTTCCAGGCAACTTGAGGGTTAGCAACAGCTTTTAGTGCTGGCACCTTCCATGTGGCAGCAGTTGCTGGACATTTTCACTTTCGGAGCTGAGCTCTATTTCAGCAGCAAAAGAGAGAGGGCATAACATGAAGTGGCTAGGCAAGAGCAGAGCCCCACGATTTCTGTGGCTCTGAGAAGAATGCCAAGTGATGGTGAGGTCAAGCAGCAGCATTGACTCCTGGCACTTTCCGTGTATGAGGAATTGCTGGACGTTTTCCATTTCATAGGTGAGCTCTATGAGACTGAGAGAACATGATCATTCCATTAGGTGGGTAGAGAAGGGCAGAGGCGCAGTGGTATTGCGTCTCTGAAAGCGCTTCCCAGGCAAGGTGAGGGCTAGCAACAATTTTCAGTGCTGGCACTTCCCATGTTGGAGCACTCGCTGGACTTTTTCACTTTTGGAGCTGAGCTCTACCTAGATTGCGAGAGAGAGTCAGCGTAACATTAAAGGGCTAGGCAAGCGCAGAGCCCCATGGTTAGCGTGGCTCTGAAAGGGTAGGCAAGGGACAGTCAGGTCAATGAGCAGCATTGAGTCCTGGCACATTCTGTGTATGAGGAATCGCTGCACGTTTTCCATTTCAGAGGTGACCTCTACGAGTCTGAGAGTTTGTGACCATTACTTTAGGTGGGTAGAGAAGGGCAGAGGCGCAGTATTTTTGTGGCTGTGAAAGTGCTTCCCAGGCAAGGTGAGGGCCAGCAACAGCTTTTAGTGCTGGCACCTTCCATATGGAAGGACTCGCTTGAAGTTTTCACTTTCAGAGCTGAGCTCTGTTTCAACGGCGAAACAGAGACAGCATAACATGAAGTGGCTAGGCAAGCGCAGGGCCCCATTGTTGGTGTGGCTCTGAAAGGGTAGGCAATGGGCAGTGTTGTGGTTTAACTCCAGTCAGCAACTAACCACCACGCAGCCATTTCCCCCTCCCCCCTTCCAGTGGAGTGAGGAGGAGGAAAGGAAAAAAAAAAGTAAAACTCGTTGGTTGAGATAAGAACAGTTTAATAACTAAAGTAAAATATAGTGCTAACAATATTAATAGTGAAATATAATAATTATAGTAATGAAAAGGAATATAACAAAAAAAGGAAGGGGAGGGGAGAAAAAAAAAAACAGTGATGCACAATGCAATTGCTCACCACCCGCTTACAAATGCCCAGTTAGTTCCCGAGCCATGATCTGCCCCTCCCAGCCAACTCCCCCCTCTTTATGTACTGGGCATGACGTTCCATGGTATGGAATACCCCTCTGGCCAGTTCAGGCCAGCTGCCCCAGCTGTGCTCCCTCCCAGCTTCTTGCACACCTGCTTGCTGGCAGAGCATGGGAAACTGAAAAGTCCTTGGCTTAAGCGCTACTTAGCAACAACTAAAACATCAGCGTGTTATCAACATCATTCTCACACCAAATGCAAAACACAGCACTGCACCAGATACTAAGAAGAGAGTCACCTCTGTCCCAGCCGAAACCAGGACAGACAGTCAGGTCAAGCAGCAGCATTCAGTCCTGGCACTTTCCGTGTGTGAAGAATTGCTGGAAGTTGTCAATTTCAGAGCTGAGCTCTATGAGACTTAGATATCGTAAACGTTACGTTAGGTGTCTAGAAAAGCGCAGAGCCACAGTGTTGTTGGGGCTGTGAAACCACTTACAAGGAAAGGCGAGGGCTACCAAGAGCTTTCAATGATTAGGTGGCTAGGCAAGCGCAGAGCCCCGGGGTTGGTGGGGCTGTGAAAGGGCTTCCAGGGGATGGTGAGGTCCAGCAGCATCATTCCCTCCTGGCTCTTTTCGTGTGGGAGCAATCGCTGGATGTTTTCAATTTCAGAGCTAAGCTCTAGCTAGACAGAGAGATATTGAGCATTACATTAGATGGCAAGAGAAGCGCAGAGCCCCAGTGTTGGTGCAGCTGAGAAATGGCTGCCAAGGGAAGGTGACGGCTAGCAACAACTTTCAGTGCTGGCACCTTCTGGGTGGGAGCAGTCACTGGACGTTTTCAATTTCAGAGCTGATCCCTACGCAGAGAGATCCTGAGCTTTACGTTAGATTGCTAGGGAACCGCAGAGCCCCATGGTTGGTGCACCTTTGAAACTGCTGTCAATGGAAGTTGAGGGACAGCAACAGCATTCAGCCTTGGCACCTTCTGTGTGGCAGTAGTCGCTGGACATTTTCAAGTTTGGAGCTGAGCTGTACTTAGACTGCAAGAGAGAATAACATTAGGTGTCTATGCAAGCACAGACCCCCAGCGTTGGTGGTGCTGATAAAGGGCTGCCAAGGGAAGGTGAGGGCTAGCAACAGCTTTCAGAGCTGGCACCTTCTAGGTGGGAGCAGTCACTGGACGTTTTCAATTTCCGAGCTGAGGTCTACCTACAAAGAGAGATCCTGAGCCTTACATTAGATGGCTAGAGAACCGCAGAGCCCCATGGATGGTGCTCCTGTGAAAGTGCTGCCAAGGGAAGTTGAGGGACAGCAACAGCATTCAGTTTTGGCACCTTCTGTGTGGCAGTAGTCGCTGGACGTTTTCAATTTTCGAGCTGAGATCTACTTAGACTGCAAGAGAGAGAGTATAACATTTGGTGGCTAGGCAAGCGCAGAGCCCCAGGGTTGGTGGGGCTGAGAAAGGGCTGCCAAAAGACGGTAAGGTCCAGCAGCAGCCTTCCCTCCTGGCTGTTTTCATGTGTGAGCAATTGCTGGATTTTTTCAATTTCAGAGCTAAGCTCAGACTGAGAGAGAGAGAGAGTATAACATTAGGTGGCTAGGCAAGCGCAGAGCCCCATGGTTGGTGGGGTTGTGAAAGGGCTGCCAAGGTGTGCTGTGGTCCAGCAACAACATTCACTCCTTGCACCTTCCGTGAGTGAGCAACCGCTGGACATATTGAATTTCAGAGCTGAACTCTACCTAGAGTGAGAGATAGTGGCCGTTATGTTAGGTGGACAGAGAAGCGCAGAGCCCCAGTGTTGATGGGACTGTGAAAGGGCTGCCAAGGGAAGTGGAGGGATAGCAACAGCATTCAGTCTTGGCATCTTCTGTGATTGAGGTGCCGCTGTACGTTTTTAATTTCGGAGCTGGGCTCTGGCTGGAGTGAGAGTGGAGGTGACCGTTAAATGGCGAAGGAGGAGCAGAGCCCCAGTGTTGGTGGAGCATTGAACATAATGCCAAGTTAATGTGAGGGCGAGCAGCAGCTTTCTATCCAGGTCACTTCTGTGTCAAACTCCTAGGTGGTGAGTGTTCTCGTTCCTCGATCTTGTGGTGGTGAATGTTAAATGGTAGAGCAAGCGTAGAGCCTCAGTGTTGGTGGGGCTGTAAAAGGGCTGGCAAGGGAAGATGAGAGCCAGCAACAGCTTTCAGTGCTGGCACCTTCCGTATGGGAGCAGTAGCTGGATGTTTTCAATTTCAGAAATGTCAGTTTCGCCTGGATGACATCTGAAATGTTTTTGTATATCTCACAGCTCACTCGGGGATAGGGATGTTGATGATTACCTCTGGTTCTGCCTCTTCCTCCTGTTCTCGTGATGACCCTGGTTCACCTGCATTATTTGTTAAGCCAACTTATTTTTTTCTATTTCTTCTTCTGTATAGGGGCGACTGATACCGGCACTGGTTGATTCTCTGGTTCAGCTGCATCACCCATTGGTGGGGTCTGAGTCGCCGCAGTACCTGTTGTGGGCGTTGATCTCTGGGTGGTCCAGCAGCAGCAATCAGTCCTGGCACTTTCCATGTGGGGGCAATTGCTGGAAGTATTCAATTTCAGAGGTGAGCACTACCTAGACTGAGAGATAGTGACCATTACGCTGGGTGGCAAGAGAAGCGTAGAGCCCCAGTGTTGGTAGGGCTGTGAAAGGGCTGCCAAGGGAAGTGGAGGGACAGCAACAGCATTCGGTCTTGGCACCTTCCAGCTCTGCGCTTGCTCTACCACCTAACACTCACATTCTCCAGATCCAGGGACGAGATGAAAACTCATGACCTATGACTTCGACACAATAGTTGCCAGGACTGAAAGCTGTTGCTGACCCTCACATTCCCTTGGCAGCCCTTTCACAGCCCCACCAACACTGGCGCTCTGCTCTGGCTCTACTGCCTAGCTTTCACCCTCATAACAGCCCTGTCTCTAAACGGAGAAGCACCACCAAGGGATCTCACCCAGAAGGTGCCAGGACTGAAAGCTGTTGGTGGTCGTAATCTCTCCTTGTCAAATGCTTAAAAGCCCCACCAACACCGGGTCTCTGCTCTTCCTCTATGACTATTCATCACACTCAGCTACCTGCTCACCCTTAACCAGATGATAGCTCCAACAGAGATAGCTGTGAGCTAGTTCTCCATAGTCCTCTGCAGGCTGGATCTGGCCAGGACTGAAAGGTGTTGGTGGCCATAATCTTGAAAGCAACAGCTTTCAGCCCAGGCCACTTCTGTGTCGAAGTCCTAGGGTGTGAGTTTACATTTGGTTGCAGGGTCTAAAGAACATGAGCGTTAGGTGGTAGAGCAAGCGCAGAGCCTCAGTGTTGGTGGGGCTGTGAAAGGGCTGCCAAGGGATGGGGAGGGACAGCAACCGCATTCAGTCTTGGCACCTTCTGTGGTGGAGTAGTCGCTGGAAGTTTTCAATTTCCCAACTGGGCTCTGGCTAGAGCAAGAGAGAGTAAGGGGACCGTTAAACGGCGAAGGAAGAGCAGATTCCCAGTGTTGGTGGGGTATTGACTAGAACGCCAAGAGAAGAAGGATAGCAACAGCTGTCAGCCCAGGCCACTTGTGTGTCAAAGTCTTAGGTGGTGAGTTTACGTGTTGTTGCTGGGTCTGGCGAGGGTGAGTGTTAGGTGGTAGAGCAAGTGCGGAGCCCCAGGGTTGGTGGGGCTGTGAAAGGGCTGCCAAGGGAAGTGGAGGGACAGCAACAGCATTCATCCTGGCACCTTCTGTGGTGGAGTTGTTGCCAGATATTCTCAATTGTGGAGCTGGGCTCTGACGAGAGTGAGAGAGAGTGAGGGGACCACTATGTGGCTAAGCAAGCGAAGAGCCCGAGTGTTGGTGGGGCTGTGAAAGGGCTGTGTGAGCGGCTGCGTGGTGCTTAGTTGCTGGCTGGGGTCAAACCACAGCAGTCCTTTTTGGCACCCAATGTGGGGCACGAAGGGTTGAGATAACCGCAGATCTGGTCAGAATGTGTTAAAAAAATTTGTTGTAAGTATTCATTGTATTGATTTAATAGTCACTGATCACAATGTGGATTCTTTTGCTCTCAAAGTTGGTGTGCTTGTTGTTAAAATTATGTTATGTAATCCCTTACTTGCAGTATATGCTCCCTGTTGTGCTGTTTATCACCTGTGGGAACTGGACAAGAGTTAGCATGTTGCTGTTGTTGTTTGTAACACTGGCTTATGCTATGATAGAAGTGCAGGTCGTGAAACTAATTTGGCATTTGTACTCAGCATCGCCATCACCTCTGTACTTCGGGAGCCATCTCCTGGAGACTTAATAATTACACCTTTTACCTTTTCTCCTCAGAGAGCCAATCTATGGAGGAGATCTCTATACTTCGGGTGTGCCCTGGAGACTACTAATGATTACGCTTTTTACCTTTTCTCCTCGGGGAGCCAACCTATTATGGGGGAGAGATCTTCCCACATCTTCCCCTTCTCTGCCAGGTTAATTACAATAGCGTTTGAAGAGTTGGCAAATTTTGAATAGCCTTGGGATATTGAACCCACACGCATGGTCCTATTGCTAGGAGGCAGCATGTTCCTGAACGTGAAGAAGAAATAGACAAAAAAATCAGTTGGCTTAACAAAGGATGAAGGTGAACCAGGGTCATCATGAGAACAGGAGGAAGAGGCAGAACCTGAGATAATCATCTCATCCTTATCCCTGAGTGAGCTGCGAGATATGTGAAAAGATTTCAGATGTTGTCCAGGCGAAATTGAAATTTCCAAAATTGAAAACATCCAGCGACTGCACTGAAAGCTGTTGCTGGCCCTCACCTTCCCTTGCCAGCCCTTTCACAGCCCCACCAACACTGAGGCTCTATGTTTGCCTTGCTTTCAACTAACCCCATCAGTCTCTCACTCTACCCAGAGTCCAGCTCCAAAAGTGTGCATGTCCAGTGACGGCTCAGACACAGTAAGTGTAAGAACAGACTGCTATACCTTACTCTCACCTTCTCTTTGCAGCCTTTTCAAAGCTCTGTCAGCACCAGAGTTCTGCACTTCCTTCACCTCCTAATGATCCCCTCAGTCTCTCACTCTAACCAAAGCCCAGCTCGAAGATTGAAAATGTCAAGTGAGTGCTCCCAAACAGAAGGTGAAAGAACAGACTGCTATTCTTTGCCCTTACCATCCATTGGCGGCCTCTTCACAGCTGCAACAGCACTGCGGCTCTGCACTTACTTTGCCTCCTACTGATCCCATCAGTCTCTCACTCTAGCCAGAGCCCAGCTCCAAAATTGAAAACGTCCAGCAAGTGCTGCCACACTGCTGGTGCCAGGACTGAAATGTTTTTCTGCCCTTCACCTTCCCTTGGCAACCTCTTCAGAGCTCCACCAGCACTGGAGTTCTGTGCTTCCTTCGCCTTCTACTGATCTCAAAGTCTCACTCTAGCCGGAGCCCAGCTCCAAAATTGAACACGTCCAGCGAGGGCTCACACACTGAATGTGTCCTGACTCTAAAGTTTTTCTGGCCTTCACCATCCCCTACAGCCTCTTCAGAGCTGCACCAGCAGTGGGGTTGTGCACTTGTTCCGCCTCCTCATGATCCCTCAGTCTCTCAAATTAGCCAGAGCCCAGCTCCAAGTTTGAACACATCAAACGAGGGCTCCCACACAGATGGTGTAAGAATAAACTACTATTCCTTGCTCTAACTGTGTTCAATTTTGGAGCTGGGCTCTGGCTAGAGTGAGAGACTGAGGGGATCAGTAGGTGAAGCAAGCGCAGAAGCCCACTGCTGGTGGAGCTCTGAAGAGGCTGCTAAGGGAAGGTGAGGGAAATAAATAGCATTATGTTTCTACACCTTCTGTGTGGGAGCCTGTGTTAGGTTTGTGTGGTGGGGGTTTGTGTAGCAGGGGAGGGACTACAGGGATGGCTCCTGCAAGAAGCTGCTAGAAGCTTCCCCGGCTCGAAGTTGGACCTGCTTCTGGCCAAGGCCGAGCCAATCAGCGACAGTGGTAGCGCCTCTGTGATAGCATACTGAAAAAGGGGAAAGACGGCTGAAAAAAAGGAAGAGCTGCAGCGAAGGGAGGAGTGGGATGTGAGACAAACAACCATGCAGACACCGAGGTCAGTGAAAAAGGAGAGGGAGGAGGTGTGCCGGAGCAGAGATTCCCCTGCAGCCCATGGTGAGACGGCAGGCTCTCCCCCTGCAGCCCACGGAGGTTTAAAGGTGGAGCAGAGATTCCTCTGCAGCCCATGGAGGACCCCACACTGGAGCAGGTGGCTGGGCCCAGAGAAGGCCGTGACTCCATGGGAAAGCCCATGTTGAAGCAGTTCGTGGAGGACTGCAGCCCGTGGAAAGAACTTGCATTGGAGAAGATCGTGGAGGGCTGACCCCCATGAGAGGGACCCCACACTGGAGCAGGGGAAGAGTGTGAAGAGTCCTCTCCCCGAGGGGGAAAGAGCGGCAGAAACAATGCGTGATGAACTGAAGACAACCCCCATTCCCACCCCCCTGTGCCGCTGACGGGGGAGGAGGTAGAGGAATCGGGAGCAAAGATGAGCCCGGGAAGAATGGAGGGGTGGGGGGAAGGTGTGTTTTTAAGATATGGTTCTAGTTCTCATTATCCTACTCTGATTTGATTGGTAACAAATTAAATTGATTTCTTTTTTCACCAAGTCTGATTTTGCCTGTGACCATATTTGGTGAGTGAACCCACCTTGTCCTTGTCTTGACTCTCGAGGCTTTCAACGTGTTTTCTCCTCACCATCCTGTGTGGGGGAGCAGTGAGTGAGGGGCCACATGGTGCTCCGTTGCCAGCTAGGCCTCAACCATGACAGAGCCCTCGTTTGAGGTGTTCACTTTTAGAACTGGGCTCTGGCTAGAGTGAGAGACTGATGGGATCATTAGGAGGCGAAGCAAATGCAGAGCCCCAGTGTTGGTGGGGTTTTGAACAGTCTGCCAAGGGAAGGTGAGGGAAATAAATAGCAGTCTGTTTCTGCACCTTCTGTGTGGGAGCCCTCCCTGGACATGTTCAATCTTGGAGCTGGGCTCAGGCTAGAGTGAAAGAGTAAGGGGATCATTAGGAGGCAAAGCAAGCGCAGAGCCCCAGTGCTGGTGGAGCTCTGAAGAGTCTGCCAAGGGAAGGTGAGGGAAACAAATACCATTCTGTTTCTAGACCTTCTGTGTGGGAACTCTCACTGGACATGGTTACTTTTGTAACTGGCCTCTGGCCAGATTGAGCGACTGATGGAATCATTAGGAAGCAAAGCAAGCGCTGAGCCCAGTGCTGGCAGAGGTTTGAACAGGATGCTAAGAGAAGGTGAAAACAAAGAATAGCAGCCTGTTTTTCCACTTTCTGTGTGGAAGCGCTCCCTGGACATGTTCAAACTTGGAGCTGGGTTCTGAATAGAGTGAGAGACTAATGGAATCATTAGGAGGTGAAACAAGTGCAGAGCTGCAGTGCTGGTGGAGCTGTGAAGTCTGCCAAAGAACGGTGAGGGCAAGGAATAGCAGTCTGTTCTTACACCTTCTGTGTGGGAGCCCTCACTGGACATTTTAAATCGTGGAGCTGGGCTCTGGCTAGAGTGAAAGAGAGAGTGGACCATTAGGAAGGGAAGCAAGCGGAGACCCACAGTGTTGGTGGGGCTTTTGAACAGGCTGCCAAGGGAAGGTGACGTCAAGGAATAGCAGTCTCCTCTTCCACTTTCTGAGTGTGAGCACTCGCTGAACGTATTCCCTCTTGGAGCTGTGCTATGGCTAGAGTGCGAGACTGACAGGATCGGTAGAAGGCGAAGGCAGAGCAGAACGCCAGTGCTGGTGCAGCGCTGAAGAGACTGCAAGGGAAGGCGAAGGCCAGAAAAAAAATTCAGTCATCACATATTCAGTATGGGAGCACTTGTTGGATGTGTTCAATTTTGGAACTGAGGGGATCATTAGGAGGTGAAGCAAGCGTTCTTCTCCAGAAACAGCTGCATGTAACTGACTGAAAGACTCCTGAAGATGAGTTTGCAAAATGTTCCAAGATCCTGCTAGTTGAGAGGCACCACAAATATTAAATATTTTCCCCAGAGTGACATTCCCTGCTTCTGTCCTCCATACCATAGCCTATGGAAGTACCCAGATAAACGTTGCACAAAGAAGGGGTGCCTGAAAGTCTTTATTTTTTGATAATTTTTGTATGTCCAGTCCCAAAACAGAAGAAAATGAGGAGGAGGAAAAGCAAGTCACAGAGAACAAAAGTGTCTCAGTTGGCAGACATAGTTGCTTTGATCCAGGAGACATAATTGCAAACCTTAGTGTAAACCCCAGGATAGCCTCTCTGTGCGCATCCAATACCCCAGGAAACAATGCCCTGGAGCTGCCCATTGCAGACGACCGGACCGCCGGAATCCCCCTGTGCACATAAAGGATACGGATATTCAGCAAATGGTATCAGCCTAAGTGATGAGTCAGAGATCCCAGGAATCACTGACATTCGAGGGAGCTCCATTGGGCTTTTTCTACACAGAAGTTCTACAAAGGTCATTTCGGATTACCACTCTACACCTGATGCTACTGTGCCTTCCTTTAGCTCCAAGGGCACCACAGCTAAGGATGAGTAAGCTGCCTGGTTTTGACAGATGCAGTCCTTGGCAGACGCTTCGGATACGGGTGTCTTAAACATTATTCTGCCAAACATTTCCATGGAGCTAGGCACATGTAAAATGCAGAGCAATTGTCAGATGTGTTCATTTTCCAGACTGCCTGGATCTTGGCATACCGGCTATTTCATTTTCAGTGAGTCCAAAACTAACATTTGCATCCTAAGCTCTAAAGTCACCGTGATTACTATTGACTCTCTGGTGCAGCACTCCTCCATTTTCAATAGCCTAAGGTGCAGGAGGTGGCATAGTCTGCTTGTGGAGATTTAGGGCAGAGGTATTCGCTGTCTCAAAAAAAGGACAATGACTAACTGAGTCGAAAAAAACTAGCCTCACTGAATAAGCAACTGTCACCCTAAGCCTCCACTGTTGCTCAAAAAAACAACATTCAGACATGCTGGTGCAGTGAGTATAGCAGATTCTCTTCTGCTATATTCTCTTCTAATATGATGGCCTCTTCTACTGGCAAAAGGCAGGAGAGAAACATATGTGAAAGAAGAGGCAGATGTTTTACCTGGCAGGAGTCTTTTCCTCCCTCCACGAATCCTATACATAGCATGTTCTTGGTAATTTGCCCCGGGTAGGCTTTGGTGCACTCGCTTGAGGAGAGTACAGGAGCCTTCAGGCACTGCAAGGTATCTGGATACGCATCTACAAGAAAATAGGGAGAGATGGTTAATGACATCTCTGAGTTCATTTCAGAGCCCGGAGAAGATCTTTCTTAGCAGAAAAGTAATCGCTGAACATCCTGGTTTAGCAGTCGTCGTTCTTCCTCTGAACAGTAATCGCAGCATGGATTCCTTTTGTTTAGATGGAACAGATTCTACCCATGGGTCCACCGTTCTACACTGCAGCCATGTTAATTTTTCTCGTACCTAGAAAATCATCCATTGTCAAGCGTGGAGCTAAGAGCTACTCTTGTAGCACATATGCTGGAGGAAACCCGGGCCTCAGGAAAACCATCCTCTCCTCTGGTGCAGGTTTAGTTGTCGCCAGTGGATTAGACACCAGTCACCATCCACACCTCTGACCATTGGTGTAAGAGAATGGAGCTCTCTTGTAGTAATTTTAGATCCAGAGCCACAGGTTTTGATCTTGTTCTCAGAGAACTGACAACTCTACTGACATGAGTTAAATTGCTAGTGCTTGGCACTGCACAGCTGATAGCGCCAGGCCACAAAATTTATGGCAGCGTGAACATGCTGGTGAACGGCACGTGGATGACTGAAGTGATTCCATGTTCGTAACACAGAACAAGAGGAAGGACCTTATAAAGGCTTGCCTTTAAAGCAGTTAAATGGTTACTGTCCTACACAGACTGATCACTCAAAAAGGCCTGTCCCACAGCACTTCTCTGTGCTTTACCCTGTACTGTTTGGAGTTAATTGTGAGGTCTTGGAGTGTCTCCCGGGCCCTCATGGTGCTGTACATTCATTCCCACAGAGTACTCACCGCCATTGCTGAGTGTGTTGCCCCAGCCAGAGATTAGGCATGTGGTGCCTGTGGCCACACAGCTGGTAGGCAGAGGAACTGTTTGGACAGCTCGGTTGAGCTGGGCTGGTTTGGCGAGCTTGATGAGCATAATGTCATTGTCCAGCGTTGCAGAGCTGTAGCCAGAGTGGCGGATGACTTTAGCTGAACTAATGAACTGCTGTGTCGATTCTGTGAGTGCCAGGTTATGTTTCCCGAGCTGCACTTCGATGCGACTGGAAAAAGAGAAGGAATGGCATATACTTTACTGCTACCGACAGGTTATGAGGAACCTCTCCATCCGTCACCGTATGCACTCGCTTCAACATCACTATTGTAGTAGCTGTTTTCATGCAGATTATCTTTCTTGCCCTGCAATAAGTCCTGGGGATCCACACTGAGATCTTACCCACTCCCAGTACAGGTGGTAAATTTCTGCAGGTTTATTTTGTTGAGCTGGGGCAAGTTGAATATATAACAGTGCTTTATACAAACATTCTGGAAAAAGGCAAACTGCTATCACCCTGACCTCATTCCTCTTCCTGTTCTCCAGTGATGAAGTTTTAGCAAGATTAATGCAATTTATAAGAAATTACAGCCCGTAACTCGTGGCTAGATCATCACGTTGTCATTTCAGAAAGTGTTCTGCATTCACAGAAACATCTGCAAAAGTGGAAAACGCCTTATGATGCCTCAGCCCAGCTTCCTGAATGAGCCACCCATTCCTTGGTTGTCTCCTGTCAGAATGGAGTCACTTACATATTTGGATCTCACAGCTCAGAATTCCCGCTAGAAGTGAACTGGAAGAAAGAAGTAGGTTACGGAAGAATATATTTTTTTCCACTCACGACTTGTAGCAGTGAGCAGCTGAGAGGACCCACTGGCTGTTGATGAGGGAACCTCCACAGAAGTGATAGCCCGAATTCAGGGACACCTGATAGGGGACAGAGTTCGCTGCACAGGTGTAGCCTCCCACAATCTTGTCGTCATCATCATCATCATAATCAGCGTTGATGGGGAAGGCAACTGGGAGATAAGAAGTGGCATATGTCAACATCTGGCATAAGGAATCTTGTGCCCCTGTGACCGACTGAAGCATCTCGCTTGTAGGCTCTACTTCTAGAAAAACTCACGGTAGCGGTGGTGGGCAAGTCTAATGGACATTCATTTGCTGCTCCCTAAAATAAGGTAATCAGCCTTAGATGGGCGTCTCACGTATCTGCGTCTAAATCACTGGCTGCTAGTCCCAGAGTGAACATAAGAACATAGAAATGTTCTTGTTGGATCGGATCAAAGGTGCGTCTGTCCCAGGATCCTGTCTGCAGTGGTGGTCAATAGTGGACTGAGTGTAAGTACAAAACAAGTCTGCAGTGGTATTACCTTGGAGCACTCGCCCATAGTCCAAAAATTTACAGCAGCTTTAGGACTTCCTGAGCCAGAGGTGTTACCTCTGTATTTCATAGTCCTTAAGAGAGAGACAGTCTTTTTTGAAGCTATGGACACATTTCAGTATGCCTGGGTCAAAAACCTCTATGAAGGCATTAATTCCCCATTTTGTGACACAAGCGATTATGAACAGACAGCAGGCAAAAAGAAGTTGCAGTGCTCTGCCTTAAAACTTTTGCAAGATGAAACTGGACTTCACTTTCCCACAACAGACTACCTTGCAAATTTGCTCAGAAAATAAGCTTCCTAATAAATTACAAAAAGAGAAGTAAAAAATATACTTACCAGCCACACCAACAAAGGTGATGAACAGTATGTATTTCATGATCTTGACAGAGCCTCAAGCCCAGACTGGTGGACTGGAAGCGTGAGCTGCTAGAAATACATTTTTTGAAATGGCCTTATCTCTAGTCCAAGGTTTTCTCCAGACAAAAAGTACACAGTGGAAAATTTGAAGATCCAAATGTGGGCATTAACAGGCACTGGTAGAAAGTACAAATAACATATCAGTTAATCATAAACCTTTCCTAAGACAGAGAGCTATTTTAAATTATTTCAGAGGGCAGCCTTCAATTTAAAAATACATTTGGGCTTTGGAAGATGTGTAGTTGTTTGCCTGTCTCATTCTTACACGCAGTGCCTGTTGAGAGCAACCCTCAAACCCCTTTGCGATTCCTCTGCGCTGATGGTGTCATTTTAAAAATGTATATTTTGTACCGGAAGCTGAATATTATAGGTAATGGACAGTAAGATACTATACATATATTTGGGAAAAAAAACCAAACCAACCCAAAACCAAAACCTCTCAGTGTTAAGTTTGTTAAGTTTATTTTAGCAAATTCCTTTTCTTGAGTAATATGTGTGTGTGTGCTTTCATCATATAGAACACAGTGTTTTCCCATATAAAATCATTCAGAAGTAATTTCAATAAGTGAGTACGAAAAAACTATTCTGTGCCCCCCACCACCTCCCAAGTTAAATAGTTCAAATGTGGGAATGTGCACCAAATCTCTTTGAAAGATTTCTCTCTTTCCTAATTTCTCTCACCTAATCTATATGATAATATCGGCCTAGAGTACTGAACCGCATTTTTTATTTAGCTTTGGAATGTTCTATAGAGACTCATTTTTGTCACAGAAGAATTTCAGTGTAACATTGATGTTTATGGATGTAGTGTATACAAACAAAAATACTGTGAACACAAATAATGAGATCTTCTGAAATCCTTCTCTGACAGAGTGATAATTTCTGTCATGATGCTGAGTTTGCTAAAGCTTAATGCATTTGATGAATAATCATTTTCCAAGCAGCTTCATCATGTTAGGT
Organism: Sarcoramphus papa; assembly: GCA_037962945.1. NCBI lineage: Eukaryota > Metazoa > Chordata > Aves > Accipitriformes > Cathartidae > Sarcoramphus > Sarcoramphus papa. The sequence goes on from CM075586.1 coordinate 99,793,384, forward strand.
CCTGAAAGACATGGGATAGCCTCAAGTGACTGTAAACAGAAGTCATATGCTTTGAGATGCTGAAATGGCATGAGAGACTAAATAGGCATAGCCTTTCTACTCCGTTTCTTAATCAATTTTTTGAGAGCCCTGGAGGACTGGTACACACAGTGGCACTGTCCAGATGGAAATTTTCCTTCATGTTAAAGGACAAGTCCAAGGCCAGGGACTCCTCCAAAGGGCTGCACGACTTGTCTTGGGCTTTAAACTGGTATCAGTGCACAGTTTTCTTACAGACATGTTTTATCCTGAGAAACAAATAAGGATGAGAAGCTTCCTGTGGAAAAGGGAAAGATCTGTAATAGGACCAAGCATGGCAAAAATTACCAAAGCTATCTAATCCCATCATAACTGAGCAGAGCAAGATCAATTCCTAATCTACAATAGTGTATAATTTGATCTCCCTGTGGATTTATAATTCCTTTGTCCAAAACATGCCGTTGGCATAGAGACAGGCTGTCATCCGATACTTTAAAACAATATTTTTCCTGAGATATAGCTCTAATAACCTATTAGGTAACACCTAGGCTATGAAGGACAGCTTCCTTTTCCTTCTTTTCACAGGGTTTAGTATTTGGTTTAGTATCCACCCAAATTTCAGGAAAATCCAGTAATTCAGCATCTGAATTGGGAAGCTCGACCATACCTGCCTTTATCTTGGTACTTTTTTTTTTCCCCCTTTGTTCCTTATTTAATCTACTCTGATCTCTAACTGATTGGTTATTCTTAACAGCAGGAAAGGCATCATATAGGGCCGGCTGGTAATCTCCTTGAAGAAAAAGCTCTCTCTGAGACTCTGTGTGCTACTTGCTTAAATCAACAAGAGGACACTACTGACCTCTTCCCAAGCTACTGCCAGAGCTCACGGCAAAAGTCCTGGGTCATAGTTCCTGTGGTTCTTGTGTCCCTAAGGCCTTGATGGCAGACATCTAGCGAACATATCTCACCTGAGTCCCTCCCATTCTCCCATCTGCCTCCCAGGGGCCCCTTCTAGAGGCTCCTGTGAATCCCAGAACTCCAGGATGCGTGCCAGCAGGGCAGCTCATGGAGAAAACGGATCTCAAATGAAGGCAAACGGGGTGTTTGTGATGCACAACTCAGAGGTCATCCAGCAGACAGACTGCTTCACAACAGCCCTTCAGGCCTTTCAGTGAGAGCTGTGAAGGATGAACAGACTCCTGTCATTCAGGCTGAAATTGGAACACCTCCTCCTGCCCCTCCTTCCTTTCTTTAAGATGATGAATCCCTACCTGAAATGTAAATACCCTCTTCTGCTCAATGCTGCCGAACATTCCACAGGCCCATTGTAAGGCTTTTTCAGGGTCTGTCAAAAAAATGCACTCTGGGGCTACATCTCCAGCTGCAAACACGTCTCTCATTTAATGTAGTGATGCTGCAGCAGAATGCTGGCAGCTCCAGGGGCACAGGAAGAAGAAGGATTGGTGAATGGAGGGCAGCTGTGTTAGATATTATCAATGGACAAGCAATCGCAGCTTGCATTTCTAGAAATCCATGTTCCTAGTTCAAGTATTTCGGTCAGCTGTAGCACCACTGGACTCAGATAAAGCAAATACATTTGTGCAGGCAGATGCAAGATCCTGGGAAAGGGAAACCTGGCAAGACCACGGGCTGACAGAGATAAAGCTTCCCAGGAGCATAAAGCAGAGGAGTTTCTGAGGCTAGTTCTTGTACATCTCACAGAGCTTGGTGGTAGAGGGACTGTTGATTCTCTCTTCCCAAGTCTCTCCTGCCTGGGAGGAGCTGGTTGAAAGGCACCCCATCTGACACAGGAACATCAAGTCTCCAGTTGCTGGAGGCCAGGAGAGTGTCTGGGGAAGGGTTTTGCATCTTCTGCTCTTTGCATCTGTAATCGATGGTCAGAGACAGGCTCCTGGTTTAAGATGTTCCAGTGCAGGAGTCTCCAAAGTGGGGTGCATGCACCCCTGGGGGTGCGCAAGAGGATCCACTGGGGCATGGGAAGAAAACCTTAGAACTTCAGTATTATACGTATATAATTATCAATTACTAAATACACATATACTGGAGGTGCATGCTGAAAAATATTTTACTGATAGGAGTGCGTGATCAAAAACGTTTGGAGACCGCTGTTCTAGTGATTTCAACAAATACCTTACACGTTCTTTCTCACATTCTGCTATAGCATCAGCCTCCAACTCTGCAGAGCCTTCATGTTCTTTCTTCACTACCAGGGCTTCCTTCCTCTCTTGCTCACCCCTGGCTTCCCCCCAGCAAATTAAAAGTCTGCTGACACTCTCAACTGCGTTTGCCATTTTCCATTTCTCGACCTACACAAATGTGCACCATGTGCTTTCCACCATGACACAGCTGGTGCATCCTGTTCCAAAGGTGCCATGGAAGTGAAGGTGCCAGTGTGAAGGCTGCACACATTTCATTTGTGAAGTTCTTTGGCAGCTTCTGCTCTTCTGTTCTCTTCCTGACTCAGGGTGGTAAAGACAAAGCCTTATGTTTCAGAGTAGCACAGAAAGAACTCAGGAGGATATTTCAGGAGTTGCTGTGAAGACTTCTGAAGTTTCAAACTCTTTTGGCTCTTGCTAATTCCTCTGTAGCTCATTGGCTGCTGCTACACTGTAAGAGAATGAATTCAGACCTGGTGCTGTGAAACTCAATCCTCTTTCTCTCAGTTGCTTTTCCTGGGGATGCTGATAATGACAAGATTGTGGAAATCTACAATTGCCCAGAGCATTCAGTTCCCTACCAGTGTCCTTGAATGCTGGGTGTCACTTCTGTGGCGGTTCGCTCGTCAACAACCAGTGGGTCCTGTCAGCTGCTCACTGCTAGAAATCATAAGTATGGATTGAGTTGTGTATCTGGATTCTAGTCAAATCTTGCAAAGCCACCAGATTTGGAATACGGTGCCTAGCAAAAGAAGAGAATCCAAGGTGGCAACGCATGGTGTATCTGAAACCGAAGGAGAAACACGACCCTCTGTCTCACTACGTTACATGATCTTTGCAATATTCCTGCACTCTTGACATCCTTTTCGGTGCATCCTAACATGCCTTTCTGTGCACATTTGCATGTCCATGTGGCTTACCATTACTATTTTGTTCTTTTTCATTCCTCCAGACTTTCTCCATGGATCTTTCTTGTCCTAATTTAGGGCATACCTCTGCAGAGAGAGCACAGATCAAGGATCGTGCTCCTCTGCAACAGGAAATGTAATCTTCCTTCCCTAAGCATTGCTCTAGGTGTCTGAAGTGATCCATCTACGCTCGCACCATTGCCACAGTTGCCAGCTGGGGATCCACTGGACAGGATACCCAACTAGCAAGGCTCTCCAGACTCTGTCTTTCACAAAATCATAAAGCTCCTAGAGCTCTGTGACACAGGCATCTTTGATTAGGGCAACACTCCCTTACGCTGTTCCAAGTGTCTGCCAGTGCCCATGTGGCACCAAGCTGTTCTACCCATGGTTAACTACTGCTCTTCTCTGCCGGTAATCTTGCAGCCGTATACAAGTGAGGATGGGAGAGTACAACATTGATGTGAAGGAAGACAGTGAACTAGTCAGGAGTGCCGCATTAATCATTCACTATCCTAGAGAGTGAATCATCAAGATTTGGATCAAGAAGCCTTGATAACAACATTATGTTAACCACCATGGACTAAAGTGCTGACATTCAACCCACACCTCTGCCCAGCTCCCGTGCCAAGGAGAGTCCCGAGTGCCTTTTTCAAGGTGAGGAAACACACTGAGCAGTGGCTGTATCAGTGTATGTTGCAGGTACCTGGTCACACTTCTCCTGCTCTACTGCCAGGTTCATGAGATCCATGTACATTTCACTGCTGCTTTGCAGCCTTTCCATGTTGTGCCTGCGAGTTCCCCAAACTGTCTTGCCAGTGTGCCTCAATCAACAATGCCCTTCGCATTTGCTCATGCAGGTCAAGGGTCAAGGGTTGCCCTGCTTTGCTGGACGGCTCTCGCATATAGGTCTACAGGTCTTTCTGTTCACTGTCAGTGCTGAGTCCCAAGATGAAACCTAATTTTCACTGCTGTCCCGGCAGCCAATTTCCCTAAGGTTCTCCAGCGACTGAGAGCTCCAGTTCTGAGTAACCAAAAGTGCCAAGAGGCTTACCTAGGCCAGATCACCAGCAACATGATCTGTGTAGGATTCCTGGGTGGTGGGAAAGACTCGTGCCAGGTAAGCATTGATGTCTGCACAGAGCCCTGGGTCACACACCCCAGGGTGCCTCAGGCTGCACAGTGTATGCCAGAGCTTGGCAGAGTACGTAGGCCTCCTCATCTCCAGGTTTTCTGTTCTGACACAGTATCCTTCCAGCAGGGTTTCAATACAGGGTGGACTTCACCCGAACTAGCAGGTCCAGCCACATCTGCTGGGCACTGAGTGCAGTAGCAGTGGATTGTTGGGGTTAGGGGAGGTCAGCAAATAAGGAGTGCTGTCCTTCTGTGCTCCCATATCAGGACTTACTGCACTTCACTTTGCATTCCCTGGATTTTTTGTACCAGATCAAAACCTTTCCAGGTGAGATCAGCTCATAATTCTACATTTTTCTCTCCAGGATGACTCAGGTGGCCCTGACTATGCACTGGAAAACTTCAGGGAATCGTGTCATGGGGAACTGAGTGTGCTCTGAAAGGTTATCCCTGTGTCTACACCACGGTCTGCAGTTACGTTGATTGAATCGAAGAAACCATTGCAGCCTAGTGATACGTTGATGAGGAAAGGAAACTTGCACCAGACAAGCAGACACAGCTGGATTAGAAATGGAATTAGCATGGACTGGTTGGGGATGAGAGGTGTGAAAGGAGCAGCACAGGTCTGACCGGGCAAGGGATCTGGGATGACAAGCCTGAGGAGGAAGGATTTCTCTAAGAAATGTCTGCAAACAGGTGGCCCTAGAGAAACTTTCTGTACCAGTGTAGGCTACTGAAAGACACTAGCCTGAGATGCCTTAAATCCACTAAGACTAAAGAGCCATCTGATCGTAATTGCACACAGTCCCTGTTGACCTGGACATAGTCCTAGTCCTGGTCTTAAGTACTAAGCCTATATGTAGCTCTGAAAATGGGCCTTCCTTGTGGTGCAACAGTCATTTTTCTCTATCATGAAGGACTGGAAAGCCAATCTTTGTTTGATGCTCTCTTTCATGACATTGGTTTCCAAAGCCAGCACAAACCTCTGCTAAGCCAGTTCTTATTGTTTCCAACTTCTGTTAAACACTCTTCAGTAGGAAGCCTTTCCTTGTTCCTTTGGTTCTCTTCCGCGTAGGCAGGGTACCTCAGCCCTTTCCTCACTGTCACATCTCTTCTACGGTTTCTTTTTCCCTTAAGGAGGAGATCTCACTGCTTTGCCTGAGGCTTACTGTTAGGCCGGGCTGAATCCGGTAGCCTAACAGAGGGGAGGCTGCCACAGCTCCATGCCCCCTGACCCAGCTGGTAGCAAGGCTGAGAAAGTATTCCCAGTAGACACACATATATACAACGCATATATACGTGTATACACAGTTGACCACACAGATCAACGCAGACAGACGCGCCCACCACTCACACAAACAGAAACAGCACCACACAAACAGAAACAGCACCCATGGCCTCATCTTCTGTCCCTCTCTGGCTGAACTGGATGGAGGTTCAATAGTGGGAAATATATGTATACGTATATGTACAATGTTGTCCTGGTTTCGACCGGGATAGAGTTAATTTTCTTCTTAGTAGCTGGTACAGTGCTGTGTTTTGGATTTAGTGTGAGAATAATGTTGATAACACGCTGATGTTTTAGTTGTTGCTAAGTAGTGCTTACCCTAAGTTAAGGATTTTTCAGTTTCCCATGCTCTGCTAGCAAGCAGGTGTGCAAGAAGCTGGGAGGGAGCATAGCCAGGACAGCTGACCCAAACTAGCCAAAGGGATATTCCATACCATAGAACGTCATGCTCCGTATATAAACCGGGAGGGGCGGATTGCTGCTTGGGCATCGATCAGTGGGTGATGAGCAATTGCATTGTGCATTACTTGTATTTTCTCGAGTTTTATTTCTCTCTTTTTTTTTTTAATATTCCTTTTCATTACAACTAGTATTATTACATTTTTATTATTATTATTATTGTTAGTATTATATTTTATTTTACTTTAGTTATTAAACTGCTCTTATCTCAACCCACTTTTTTTTCCCGATCCTCCTCCCCAGCCCACTGGGAGGGGGCCGGGGGTAAGCGGCTGCATGGTGCTTAGTTGCTGGCTGGGGTTAAACCACGGCAAATGCGCATCCTTTCCATAGCTGTGCTTAGACACCGAGTCTGCCCAGTAGCTGCCCCTGGATTCCAGTCACCACATCTGCTGGCACCTGGACCTGTGAGCCACTAAGTCCTGCAGCCCCACTCCAATTGCTGGTACGTGCACACACACGCACCCCACACATCCCCCTCTCCAATAGGTGTCTGGGACTCCCCTGCTCCCTCCGGTTGCGATCTCCCACTGGTCTTGCCGTTAGAGATACACACACCTGGAACCCAGGTCACTTCACTTACTTGTGGTAGTTTGGCTGAGTCCTTGGTTGAGTCTTTCTGAAAACCCAAACCCCACTACTTAGACATTTGTGTGAGACAGACACCTCTGCCTCCTGTCTAAACCTCACTTTCCCTTTGTGTGTCTATTCCCAGGCACCGTGGTACCTAGGGAAAAGCTCATCTTACCTGAGGAGCTGCCATGATGCATCCCAGCACCAGGAGACAAAGAGTCAGGAATGTAACACAAATTTGCCCCTCCATTGCTCTTTCCTTGGACTGGGGTACCTGTGCCCTTCAGGTTGGGGCTCTGCAGGATGCTGAGCCTGGGGCTGGATTTATAAGGAACAGCCAGATCCTGCCACCTCAGCCCTGCCTGAGCCAAGCCCTGATATATCCCCACCAGGTTTCTTAGCACCGCCAGTCTCTGCCATGGCTTATCCCTTATCACTCTCTCTACCACTCCCTTTTGCCTCAAGTTTGTTTTCTTTTTGTCCACATTCTCCAGTTTCTCAGGGATGCAAGATTTTGGCTTTGAGACTTCAAGGCCATGCCAGTGAATTACCACAGTCCCCAGTCAGTGGCTCATAAGTGAGGCTGTTCCTGTTGTCCTGCTATGGGTCCTCCAGGGAAGGATTTCTCTCTGTGCCCTAGTGGGATTTCCACTCTTCCAACTTGTGCACATGGGGAAACTGAGACCAGAGTAGGATCTTCCTCAAGTACAGGGTGTAGGGCCTCGTAGTGTTTACCATGATTCAGCCCCTGCCAGGCATGGACAGAGCTGCTGCAGCCCCAGACAAGGCATGAACCACGGTACATGAGAGCATGAAGGGCTTCCTGTTCCACGGGGTGACTGCCCCATCCCAGAGATGAACTGAAGTCCCACAGGCAGTGAGGCATGGGGCCAGGGCAAGTGTGAGAGTGCTGACTCCTACCCTGTTCTGTCTCCTAAGCCTCAAGTTCTGTCACTCCTCTTGAAGCTGGGGTAAGAACTGAGGTATCCAGGTCCCTAAACCCATGTGGAGAGAGAACCCAGGCATTCTGCCCCTCCCCTTGACAGTAGCAGCGAGTGACTAGAGCCAGCCGAAAATTCACCCTGCTGGGAGGACACTAAGAACTTTGGCTTTATTGTGACGATTAATAATCTTTGATTCCCTTTGTGATTCCCTGTTTCCCAGTGGAGGAACTCCACTGCCCTGATTCTCAGTGGAGGGGCCATGGCTGAGCCAGAGCCATTGGGGGTTGGGGTGTAGTGGTCAGAGCTGCAGTGAAGTCTTGGAAACAGCCCCCTTTTCACAGCAGAGCCTGCAGTCCCCGCAGTGCCTCTCACAGCAGAATCAGCAGAACCAACAGCTTCTCAGCATCCTCCAGGCTCCCTGCAGGTGAAAGAGACATTGGTGACCCTCCAAGGAGGGGAGAACAGAAGAAGGAGCTGGGATAGGACTGGGAGCCAGGATGCCTGTGTTCTCGCCTCAGTGCCAGGTAGGTAGTAGGAAAGGACTAGGAGGCCAGATGCCCATGGGGCCATGACTTGATCTGCTGGGCAACAACCCACGAGCCCACAGGATGGGACACAGACTTGATCATGTTCACGCTGTTATTCACAGGGGTTTCCCGTGTTCGCTTAACACACTGGGGAGATGTGTCCTCTGACCAGAGCAGGAGGAGGAGGAGGAGAAGGAGGAGAAGGAGGAGAAAGAGGAAGAGGAAGAGAGACAGGGCCAAAAGTCTCCCCTCCATGGCTGGCTCTGAGTGGGGCTGATGAGAACCAGAACTTTGACCAGATGGCTGCACTGGGCCCCTCCTCTCCACCCACAGGGAACAGCCTAATGTGAGCAGAGCCTTTGCCTCATGTGCTAGGCACTTCACATAGGCCCAGCGGTCATTGTGTATGTAAGCTGTAAGGTTTGTGCCTCTGTGTGTGTGTGCGCATGCGTGCACAAGGTCAGTATGTGCAACCATGGAATTGTGTGGCTGTGTCTATGTGTGTGAGAAATGGTGTGTGTATAATGGTGTGTGATCACAACGGGGGGTGGGAGGGAGGTGTACAGGGAATGTGTTCAATGTGGTTTGTGAGTGTACACATGGAATGAGTGTGTATGAAACTGTGTGAGTACACAGGAGTACGTGTGTGTTTGTGCACAGCATGGTGTGTATGCAGCAGTGAGCATGTGCAGTGATGTGTGTGCACACACATCCACATGTGTTTCTGTGTGTGTGTGTCCATTTGTCCATGTCCCCTCCCACCCCCAAATATGACTTCCCTGAAACTGTTTTCCTCTCACTGGCCTGCTGCATCAGGCAGTGATTGGCAACAGGTCCAGGGCCTGGGATTGAGATTCATTTACCTGGAAACTGGGAATCCCGGACATCTCAGGTAGTGGGAAGTGGAAAGATGGGGGAGAGAATTGTCATCACTGGGAACAGCCTTACTAGGGGCAGCATGGAGGAGAACCTGCCTAGCTCTGGATGGCCACATATGATGCTGAGGGGAGGGGGGGGGAGTCTCATTTCTCACACTCTCCGGGGCACGATGCACATCCTACAGGCAGAGGGGGCTGGAAGGGGACTGAGTGCCTGAATGCTGGGGTCCTCTTCCCTTCTATAGGGAGATTCCAGGACTTAGTGGAATAGAAGTGAGGGAATAGGGGAGCAGCCCAGGTACCCAAACTGTACTAGAGGGATTAAAGCCCCATGTGTGAGGAATTAAAGGTCTTGCTTTTGTGATAATTGTGCCTGTTTTATAAGTGGGGAGGGTGTTTTGCTGCTGTCCAAAGATGTCCCCTGGGGCAGAGCCCGCTGCCATGGACATCACCTGGGTCCTCCATCTGTCATGCCAAGGACAATAGTGATTATCAACCAGGAATGAAATCCCTCCGCATGAAAGCTGAGAACAAGACCCAAGCGTCTGGCTTCTCAGTACCTCCTTCCCTTTCTGTATCACCATGGTTATCTGCTCCATGCGCAGAGCCAGAAGGAATCCAAATGTTGGGACTGCTGTTCCTTTTATGCCCAGCCCCATGCTTCTTTCCTGATGGAGAGGCGATGCACCTGATTTGAGGTGGAGTGCAGACAACCTTCCTATTTAATGTGCCAGGCAGTTTATTGGTCCCATAAATAAACCCCAGTGTCCTGGTTTCGGCTAGGACAGAGTTAATTTTCTTCCTAGTAGCTGGTATAGTGCTGTGTTTTGGATTTAGTAGGAAAAGAATGTCGATAACACACTGATGTTTTTAGTTGTTGCTAAGTAGTGTTTATACTAAGTCAAGGATTTTTCAGCTTCTCATGCCCAGCCAGCAAGAAGGCTGGAGGGGCACAAGAAGCTGGGAGGGGACACAGCCAGGACAGCTGGCCCAAACTGGCCAAAGAGCTATTCCATACCATATGACATCATGCCCAGTATATAAACTGGGGGAGCTGGCTGGGAGGGGCGGATCGCGGCTCGGGAACTAACTGGGCATCGGTCAACGAGTGGTGAGCAATTGCATTGTGCACCACTTGCTTTGTATAGTTTAATTCTTTTAGTATTACTATTGTCATATTATTATTATCATTATCTTTTTTTTTCATTCCTTTCTGTCCTATTAAACTGTCTTTATCTCAACTCACGAGGTTTTTTTTTTCCTGATTCTCTCCCCCATCCCAGGGGTGGGGGGGCAGTGAGCGAGCAGCTGCGTGGTGCTTAGCTGCCAGCTGGGGTTAAACCACGACACCCAGGAAAGAGAATGCATGGTTGGACCAGTGCAGTTAAGATTTTGACCACGAGGTAGCACCGGTAACCACTGAAAGAGCAGGACTCTCTGCTGGTCTGTGTCCACGTCACGACTCCCCTCACGTCCCTGATCTGCACCAAGCTCCTCCAAAGTGTGCAGAGGGGCTTCCAGCCTCAGCTCAGCAGGCATCTGGCACCTCACTGAGATGCGGCACCCCACTAAGATGCTCCAAAAGCTGAGTCCTAGGCGTGCCGCCCCACCCCCCTTCCCCCCTACCCCCCGCAGCAGTTGTCCCTGGTTACCCATTAGCCCCCAGGTTCCCAAAACTCTCTGCCCTCCTCACCCAACGTAAGCTCCCCCAGCCAAGAGGGCTCACCTGCCACCTCAACACCACTGGTTAATTCAAAACCACCCCCTGACCCTTTCCTCAAAAGTGACTGTGGGAGGCTTTTCCTTCATCCAGCTGTAAACCCCCTTCTCCTCAGGAAACCTGACATCCAGGCATGCCCTGCTCTAATTCCCAAAACCCACTGCCCTCCAAGGAAAAAAAGGTGTCTGGGCCGCTACCCCTGGCTCTAATCTGCAGACACGCCTGGCTTCCCAGAAGTAGACTGAGAAAGCCAGCATTGAGGCAGTCCTTCCCAATCCCAGATCCACAAAATCCTCAGAGAAAAGAAGGAAAATAACCACTTCACTGCAGCATGAAGTAAATAAGCTTGGGGGGCACTGGAGGCCAGTTCTCTCAGGGTCAATGGAAAGGAAGGGTGGATGCAACACATCTGAGGGTTCTTCATGTGCACAGCTGAAACAGGCATGGCTCAAACAGGGATGCATCCCATTTATGTCAGTTCCTCCCCATTTCTCATCCCTAAAAGACAAACTCAGGCCTCCGCCTCCTCCATGTGTAGCTCTCCACTCCCTTCAGCATGGAGCCATGGGGCTCTGGGTTCGTGGAGAACCATAGATGGGAAACCAATCTACAAATGGTGACCATAGAGAACAGAGCAACTTGGAGGAGGTGAGGAGGGCTGATGTGCAATTTCTACATTTGAATTTGTTGGGAACCTTGTGGGAGTCACAAGCTTGCAAACCACAACCCCAGCTGTCTAGGACATGGGCTTATCAAGATCACAAACCTCCAGGAGAAGGCAACCCAGGAATTACCTGGAGCCAAATGCATGGTTGTCTCCCCACCTGCCCTGTATTAGCAGGCAGTGGAGTCTATGGCTTAAAGGGGTAAGGGAGGCAACAGGACCTAAATTGTCAGTTGTCCCCGCCCACAGCAGGAGACATCCCAGGTGAGCCATGGAATGGCCCCGGTGACCACGATGAGGACCAGGATGAGAAAGTCCTGGAGAAGTTTCAGAAGGGATTGCTGGGACCTCTGCTGTTTCCTAGCATCTGGTCTGGCACGCCTACTGTGTCCCCTGCTGCTTACCACAAGATACAAGGGCTGCCCTGACTTGCTTACTCTTCTTTATCTCCAGTGGCGCTGAATAGCAAAAGAGTGGAAGTCCCCAGGGGAAGCTGATGCTGGATTTCACAGTCCACCACGCACGGAAGCTGAGAAATCCTTCATGGAGTGTGAGGCACAGGCCTGGTCAGGGGTGCTCCAGCTCATGCTGTAGCTGTGGGGAGAGGGAGGTGCTGTTTGGCACGCAAGTGAACTGTGCAACACCACAGTCTCCACCTGTTGATCCAGCATCTCCTGCTTAGCACCTGTGTACAGTTTTCCTCATGCCTTTCACTGAACTTTCTTCCTCAGAGAAACACTGAGTTGAGTGACACCCCATGAGCCTTCTCCTTCCTGGCATCATGAGGCGGAAGTACCACCAGGGATCTAGCCCATTTCCACTTGTTTCTCCTTCCCTGTCGCCAGGTAGAGCTCCAGGCACAGGGTCCGACAGTTTCTATGAGGAGGGAAAGGTGCTGCCAGCAGGGCTCAGCATGGTGAAGACTTGTCATTTGTTGTCTGGGTTCCTTTCACCCTTGCCACTCTCCCAGCTGTTCATGCCTGTGCTCACGGGGCTCCCCAGCTAGCCTATGCTGAGTTTGCCCCTTTCAGGAGAGGCCATGTGGATGTCCTTCTGAGCAGAAACACCTGAGGGCGCTGTGGAAAGGATGCCAGTGGCCTGACTCTCGTGAGCCTGTGAGCAGAGCAGCAGAGAGGTGTCACTGGTAAAGCATGAGTCAATGAAATTGCACTGTACAGCTGCTTTCAAGACCCTAGTGGTCTCACCGGCTGCATCCCAGCGGCACACCCCCCACAACCCTCTGGAGAACAAGCTCAGTCCTGCCAGAAAAGGAAACCACCTTGGACAGGTTGATTCACAGGGCAGAGGGGGCAGTGACACAGATGGTCTCAGTCCCTGACCACTCCTTGAATTTGCCAGACAAAGTGTGCTCCTGAAGCAGAGCTGCCAGAAGCCCTTGCCCAAGAGGCAGCACCAGGCTGAGACACCCAGGGCTCCCCAGCTAGGCCCCAGGTCCCAGGGAGAAACCATCTCTGGAGGAACTTGGGCTACTGCCTGTCAGCAAGGAAGGTGGAGGGAGAGGCCACCCTGACCCCAATCCTCAGCACCTCTTCTCCCTCATGCGTTGCCCTTTGGGCCACACTCGATTCTTTCTTCCTTCCTGTGCCAGCACATTCACTGTTCCTGGGCTCTTCACAGACATTTACCTTCCTCTCCTACCCTTCTCACAGCTCTGCTGGGCCAGGGCTGGAAGCAGCCCTGCTCACACACACACACACACCACACACACCCACACACCCAGACCCCTCATATACCTCCCATCCTCATCACAGTGATCACTGCACCAGCCTGGAGCACTTCCAATACTCAAACATGTGTGTGACCGGCCTGGCTGGAGTGGGAAAAGGCTTGGGACGCTAAGCATCTCCTGTCCCTGCAGTCCCTCTGTGGAGGAAAGAGGGCTGGGGAAAGCAGCCAGGAAAGGGTGTCCTGGCCTGCTTTTTTTCCTGCCCCTCCTGGTCCCAGGATGAGAGGTGTTATGGGTAGGGATAGCGTGGGGCAGATGAGACCCCCATCCCACTCTTTCCTTTGTAATGTTCAGGAACATTCCCAACTCTGCTGCAGAGAGTAAGAGAAACTAACTGCAGCGGGAGTCACAGTTCCCTGCAGGAGAGCAGCTGGAAGCTGTAGGCACTGTTTTGCTCTTCAGAGAAAGGGATGGGGGAAGAGCTTCACTGCAAAGCCCATGAGAGCCCTCAGCAGGCAGAATGCTTGGGCTATTGTGTCTTTCCTGGTCCTGCCTCCCACTGATGTTAATTGCTGTGCTTACAGTACTGCATAGAGAAAAAGAGCCCTCATACAGCCAGGGGAAAAAAAAAGAACCAGCCATGGCTGGGGGAGAGAGGTAAAATGCACAGGAAAATGCAAGGGACCTATGTGTGTCCTTCATACTTCACTCCTCCGGCTCTCAAGGACTTCAGAAGGAGAAGGGAAACTCTCAGCATTCCTCTGCCTTGCACACACTCAGACTCCCACGCAACCTCAGCATAGTTCTGTCCATGCAACTCCCTTCCCCTCTCCCGCATCTCTGCAGGGTTTATACTTCCCTGTGATTGTGTGCGTCATTTCTCAGTGTTCCCAGCCAGCCAATCCCTTCTCACATTTCATGTCCTGCCCAACCCCAGTATGTCTTGTCCTCACTCAGTGCTTCCTCTTCACATATCTCTGGGCAGCTACAAAAGGCAGGTCCCTGAAAGGACAGGGGCTTTTTCCCCATGGTTCCCTGCTGGTTCTTTGTGGCCATGCTGGCCCCTGTGGGTAAGTGAACTCAACTCACCCCTGAGCACCTACAATTCCACTGCTGCTGTCCAAGCTGCGTACCCAGTTGCTGGCAGTGCTCCATTCCCCAAAACTTCCTGTGCTGAGGATGGGCAATGAATGAGGTGGGCAGGAATCCCTGAATCTGTTGCAATGGCTGTCTATTTTTTCTTCTGTGCACAGCCCCCAAATGGTTCCTTTTTTGGACACAAACTGCCCAGGAATGTTTCTTGCCTATCGGAGAGAGATTGGAAACTCATCTGCTGATCTGAGGAGCTATCCCATCCCTTCCACTGCTTCCTAGCCTGTCCTGTTCCTTCTCACCCTCTTCTCTACCAACCCATGGTGCCTAGTTCATGTTTTTCCATTTTTTCCTCCTCCTCAATGCTCCTCCTTTTCCCTTCCAGTATTGGCTCTGGAACAGTCCCCAGACACAGTGATACGACAAGGCCAGTCCGTGAACCTGAGCTGTTCCAAGAAGAAATCCTCCAGCACAGCTATGTACTGGTACAAGCTGCCTTTGGGGAAGGACTCCAGGCTGATCCCAGTGGCTTATGCATTAGAAGGTGGTAAAGCAAATGTTGAGGACGATCTCCAAAGCCATTTCAAGAGCAGTAAGATACAAGGAGACAGGATGACACTCTTGATAGAGCATGCCTTTCTCAATGACTCTGGCACGTATTACTGTGGTGAGAGTGAAACACAGTGGCTAGACTGCTGAGGGAGCTGAGTGCAAACCTCCCCCTGCACAAAAGGGACCTGCTTTCCTCCTCGTCAGTGCTGCACAAGGCAGGACGATCCCTTTCCACTCATTACCTCCTCTGCTTCCTAGCCTTCCCTTCCTCCTGTTCTCAGATTCTGTGAGTTTATTTGCCCTGCTTTCTCTCCTTGCCACCCCACTCCTCCTTGCCTCCTCTTCGTTTAACTCTCATTTACATTATATTCACTTCCGTCAACCTTCTTCCCCTCTCTGCCTCCCTTTCTCTCCCCACCTTCTTCTTTCTGTGTCTCTTCAATCTGCACTCCACAGACTTCCGCTCATTTAACTCTAGCCAACCCTGCTCATCATTCTCATTGTCAAACAGAAAGGATGTTTACGTGAGTAGTTCTTGGTGCACCTTTAGATAAAGGCAAGGCCAGGCAGATGACATAATAACCAGTACCAAGTGGGAGCTGCCCACATGCTCCTCCATTACAACGACCTGTCTGAGGTTATCCTGTGGCCAAGGGATATGTGCAGTGCAGCACAGGCCTGAGGGCCGCATTGCACATGCAGCACAGCACAGCACACCACAGGCCTGTGCCTACTCAGGTTAACTGTTACGTGGATCACTAACTCCTCCATGTACAGTGGTCTCTGGGTCAGGATCACTACCTTCCACCCCTTGATCCATATACAGTTTACCTTTCCCAAAGATATTATATAAATTACAGGTTCTGTTAGCAAGCTGTGCAGCTAACAGGAAGTTTCCTGACAGGTTAGAGTGTTATCTCTGTCATAACATACACCAGTGTGCAGCACAGGCCAGCATGGGGCACTCCAGCAGGTTCCCACACGTGAATACCCTTCTCAGAAATCGCTCCGTGGTGCCATCTCCCAAGAGGCAGTCCCAGTGCAGAGCCAAAGGCAGCCTTTTCTCTCCTTGAGATCTCCCTTTCAGAGGAAAAGAAGAACAGTTACAGAACTCCTCTCTGTCATGCTACAACAGACAGCAGGATGACAGGTCAGCAGCCTTTCCCATATCTGGGCAATATGACGAGCAGCACTGGGATAAGCAGAGAAGATTCCACATTGCAGCTTGCAGTGTTTGGAGTCTGTGAGTGTGAGGGTGTCTAGCGAGGAGACAGCTGAGGCGCACAGACACAAACATGCATTCCTGAGCTGTCTTTTTCTTCCCTTCATACGGTGCCTCTTTGTGCATCCCTGTGCCGTGCACACACTCAGGCTGCCATAGAGCCCCATCATGCTCCTGTGGTAACACTTATCTCCCACCTACACATACACACACATACTCACACACAGAAGGAAGTCAGTAGAGCAGGGTACATGCACCTCATGCCTGCATGCAGGTGTCATTCCCCACTGTTCCCAGCCAGCCAACTGCCTTCTCACATTTCAGGCTCTCTCTCACTGCCCTGCCCACCTGCACAGACGTGTCTCTTCCTCTCTCAGCCTTTCCTCTTCACACATCTCTGTGCCTGTGCTGCCACAACGGGCAGGTTGCTGGAAGGAGGTGGCCTTTCTCCATGGTTCTCCACTGGTTCCTTGTGGCCATCCTGGCCCCTGTGGGTAAGTGAGATTCCCTTCCGCTTGAACAGCTGCACTGGAGCCATTTGCTCCTGCCTCAGCTGTGTGCCTGGTTGTTGGCAGTGCCCCATTCCCCAAGGCTTCCAGGGGGAGGATGGGCAATGAACAACGTGAGCTTTTCCTCAACCTCTTAACTCAGAAAACTCTACAGATCTACAAATTTGTTTTTTCTGTCCCATTTTAATACTTCAATGGAGAGTACTGAAGTCATTATTTTTCATAACAAATTTGCTACTGTATTTGAAGCTGGTATGTGGGGTTTTTTTTCTCCTATGTGTCTCAGAGAAACGGGAGACTGTCCCATAGCTTGCTGATATCCTTATGCCTATCCCATGTCATACTTCAAGGATGTGTTTTTGTGTCCACTTCAACACGTTTCACTCCTCACATCTCTTCCCTTCTCTTTTCAGGCCAGGCCCTTCAGCAATCGCCAGACATAGTTGTCCGAGTGGGAGACTCTGTGACTCTGAACTGTTCCCAAAAGCGGAATGCATTCTTGACCATGTACTGGTACAAGTTGCCCATGGGGAAGGATGCCACTCTGCAGCTGGTTGCATACTCAGTGGAAGGTGGCAGGGCAGAGGTTGAGAAGGACTTCAGAAACCACTTCCAGAGTAATGGGACTAAGGGCAACCGCTTATCTGTGGAGATAGATCATGCTCTACTCAATGACTCGGGCACATATTTCTGTGCTGAGCAAGACCCACAGTGACTCAAAAGCTGGAGCAGCATAGCACAAACCTTGCCATGCAAACATGGATCTGCCCCTAGCGCACACACAGCCCCGTATTTGACAGTACCCCATTTTCTCCTGTTGCCCTCCAGCTCTGTCTACTTAAGGAAAGTGGTGGTATTGCCTGTCTATCTTCTGCCTGGTCTCTAATTTCTTTCGTATTCTTTCCCATCTCTGAATTACCTTTTGACCCTCCTTTCTTCTTTTACTCACTGCCTTGCCTCATTTCTCTGCCATCCATAGACTGCCTCTCACTTTCCTCCTCTACTCTCTTTCTCTCTCCTCTCTTCTCTGTCCTCTCTCACACCTGTCCCCCTGCCATTTCCTTCATCTTCTTCCATTTCTTCTCCCTTTCAGCCTGTTACACTAACTCATGGGTAAGTAGGATGTGGAATAGTTCACACAGACCTTTCCTTCTCCACCAACTGGTAGCCAAGGCCAACCTGGAATTGATTCTGGCAAGGGATCCCACAACTGAGCACTCCTGTGTGTGCTCTTGTGTCTACAAGCTTCGAGGGTTTCCTGGGATTGCTCACACTGCAGTTTCCGAGAGTACAGGTGCCTCGCTGGTAACCTGGGGCTCAGCACACTGCTGTGCATGAGGGGCGCCGAGTTCCAGAGCACCAGCAGGACCATGCCGCTGAGCACTTCTATGTGCACGCTGGTCCCTTGGCCCCACCAGTCTCCAGGGAATGAGCACGCTGCTGTGCACCAGGGTTGCCGAGTTGCGCCACTACCCTGTGACCTGAACACTCTGATATATGCAATGTAGCCCAAGTCTCAACAGTATCTGGGGATGGAGCGTGATCCTGTAGGTGAGGAGACCCAAGCCACAAGGTGCTCTGTGGCAATAATCCACCATACCTTTTGCTCTGCTAGCCAGAAAGGAGCTGTCAGGGCCAGGAGGGGGATCATTCCCCCACCCTGCTCCACACTGGGGAGGCCACAGCTATGGACTGGAACCATCTTGCGTCCTCAGGACACGGAGATGTCTATCAGGGGTCTTGGAGATGGTCAGCACTGGAGCACAGGGCAGGTGGGGAGAGGTTGAGGGTTCTGGGTTTGTCCAGCCAGAAGATGAGAAGGCAGGGGAGCATTAGTTGCAGCCTCTCATTCCCCAGAGGGAGCTGAGGATGGGTTAGAGACAGACTTTTCTTAGAGGTGCCCAGGAAAGGACTGAAAGGTGATGGGCACAAGCTGGGATGGGGAAATTCTGCTGAGGCAGAGGGACAAACCCTTTGCCAGAGGAGTGAGGCAGACCTGGGACAGGGCCTGGTACTCGAAGGAGTGGTTTACATCTGGGGAAACTTTCCAAACTGCCTTGGTCCAGGCCCTGAGAGACCTGCTCCAATTCTAGAGCCAACCCTTACCTGAGTGGAGGGCAGACTGGAAACCCTTGGATACCACTCTGCCAAGTACCTCTGAGAGCCTTTGGTGTATTCCCCAGTGCAGTACAGCTTTCAAGAAGCATGAGGGAATGTTTGGATGCGAGGGTCTTTGTGGTACTCACATAGACTGCTGGTTCTCCATTAAAGTCCTGCCAAGAACGACAACTGTGTGTTAATCTTGTCTGGTGATGGGAAGAGGATAGAAAGTTACTCTCTGTCGAAGGAAGGTGCTCTCTGTCCCTTTTCCCTATGCAGACCATTTCATGGTTCAGGTGTTACAGGTGAACACCTTTGCTGAAACCACTTCTGGGGTTCTTAAAAAACCCCTGTGATTTCAAAGAGGGGGGTCCCATCACATAGGATTCCAGTCTTAGATCAGGGTCCCAGGATTTGTCCAATATGAGTGTCCTCAAGCCTTGACTTACACCCAGTGCTCCTTACTCCATCACACAGAAAAGCTCAGCTCCCTTTCAGCCATTGGGGCTGCACTCCACTCTACCTGGACCTCTCTGGACCAGACCAACCCAGCTTGGCTGCCCCCGCCCCCACTTCCCTTTTTCCCTTGGTCAGGATGGGATGCATGCCCTCTCTGTGCCCCTTAGGGCAGGAGGTGGAACCAAGGCCTGGAGCCTCTCCCACACGCCACTTACATCCTGGCCATTCAAAGCATTGTTGACCACAATCCTGCTGTTGAACCTGCCTTTGCCCTTGGAAGACAAATGGATGTCACCCTTTGCCCAGTGTGAAGCAGGGTCACTCTATACCCCTGCCCAGGGCCAATGTTCAGCTATCAGCCCAAACCTCTGCCCACACAGGTTTAGAACTTGTGGACTCAGGCTTGTGCCTGCAGATTTCTCAGCAGGAAAACAGGCCCTCACCTTCCTGGCCCAGCACAACAGCTTCCCCACCGCACCCACGCCATGGCTTCATTCAGTGCGCGTGCGCACTCACACAGAGCTTTTTTAAACAACAAACGCAATGTGTGCAGAGAGATTCCCACAGGGCCTGATTCAACACACTCATCCTGCAGCAGACAGCACTCACACTCCTGCCTGCCCCAAGGGAGGATGTCTTGTTCTTTCACAGTTTTTCTGGGTAACTCTTGCTGTCTTCCCAGACTCTGATTTTCACCTCTCTCCCCAGACTGATAGTCCCTCACCACCTTCACTGATGTTTCCTCCTCCCTCCCAGACCTGGGTACAGTCCCTGTGAAGCTAATGCCCTTCCTTGCAGTCCTGCACGAGAACTCTGTAGTCCTGCAGTGCTTACTGAGACTATACGTAGA
Source organism: Sarcoramphus papa (assembly GCA_037962945.1). NCBI lineage: Eukaryota > Metazoa > Chordata > Aves > Accipitriformes > Cathartidae > Sarcoramphus > Sarcoramphus papa. The sequence goes on from CM075586.1 coordinate 99,813,145, forward strand.
GGCCCTGCTGTGGGCAGCGGGAAGGCAGGAGGGTGGAGGTGCTCTTCTACACCCCTGTAGAACAGCTGCTGATCCTCACACAGGGGTCACTGGTGGCCCAGAACAGGCAAAATGATGGGACGTTCCCATCACCTGGCCAAGGCTCCTGCAAGCATTGCCCCAAGACACAGGTCATTATTGAAGCAGTGGTTGCTCCAACTGGCAGGAGAAGGACACACCCTCTGGGCGTCAGCAGGGTGTCAGCACCAGGGTTTCATCTCCCCACAAGGATGCAGGTGGCCTCCAGAGGACGTGGCTGTGACACCCTAGTCCAAGGCTTCAGTGCAAAGCTCTACTCACCTTCCTAGCTCCCTTGTCCTGCCACTAGACTTTTAGTCTTACATTCAGATTGACAAATTGCATAGCCACAAGAAAGACGGGCCCTTAGCTTCTTCTCATGCAACATGCCCTGGCCATGAATCACCTCAGAGTTGCGCCCCATACAGAGGGAAAGAGCGTTTTGCCCAGGCAGGCACCTTTCCACCCTGTACTGCATTACCTGGCAAGAAGGAGTAAGAGGAGCACACGGGCCACCATCTCTCCCTGTGACCAAGAGAAGGCACATAGCAAAAGAAACAGACCAGGCAGGTTCTCCACCCCTAGGAAGGTGGGATTTGGGACAGCAAGGCCTCCTTCTGTGGCTCTGCAAGCACAGCACACGACGTCCCACTCAGTCTCCAGGCAAGGACCAACTCTTCCATGTGGCAGATCCAAAGTCTCTGCTTCAATGCCCTGCCTCCTTCTGACCTCCTCGCAAAACACCACCCTCTGCCCTCTTCCATTCCTCCCTGCTTCCCCCTTCCCAATGCCATGGATTGTCTGTCCTCCCAGCAGAGACAAAATGGTGAACGGTGATACGAGTTCTTTCCTCCAGCTCAGATACATGCATTGAGCCATCTAGGGAGCTACAGGCAAGTATGAGCAGCAAAACCCACAGTAACAGATACTATGCATTGGTCCAGATGGTGCTTTGCACACAGGAGACCTTTCCGTGCAAGCTGGGAAGTCTGCCAGTACACATATCTTTCTCCGGCATATCCTTCACCTATGAGAACCCAGAAGTGACAGAGCTTTTGAACAGCTGCTTTCAAGTTCCTCCTCATCCTTTCACCCATGAACAGAACCATAGAGCACTATGCTTGTAAAACTGCATATCACAGTGCCTCCAGAGCCCTGAGCCAGACTGTTAAATGTGAGTCTGACAAAGAATGAGAAAGCTTCTAGGGAAAAGGGAGGCATCAGCCCAAGGACAGAGTAGTCTGGGAACGATGCAAGTAAATGGATGTGGCTGTGTCTTGATGAAACAAGGCTTCATGGACATGCTGACCATGTCAAGCTATGCAGGTCTTTCCAACAGCACACTGCTTTTTATGTTACATACCATTAAGAGCACTGGATATTTTGAAGTGGATGCGATCCATGTGAGGGAACGTCTCCTGTTCTACCACAAATAACCCACAAGGAGGAGGCAGGCATTAGATGTAACCTTGTTCTGTGTCCTTGAGGAGGAAATCCTGCCCAGCTTCTTCCCACTACCCTCACACCCAAATAATTATTCTCACGGGGAATTTTTCTTTGGACAGTCGCTGGATCTCCACTCCCAGTTTAAGGCCAAGGGCAGTTTTTTCTCCCTTCAGATCTCTCTATGGAGGAGAAGGGCACATTTGTGCAACTCCTCTCTGTCAAGCTACAATGCTGTGGTGGGTTGACCCTGGCTGGATGCCAGGTGCCCATCAAAGCCACTCTATCACTCCCCTCCTCAGCTGGGCAAGGGAGAGAAAATATAATGAAAGGCTCGTGGGTTGAGATAAGGACAGGAAGAAGTCACTTACCAATTACCATCACAGGCAAAACAGACTCGACTTGGGGAAATCAGTTTAATTTATTACCAATCAAATCAGAGTAGGATAATGAGAAATAAACCCAAATCTTAAAAACACCTTCCCCCCACCCCTCCCTTCTTCCCAGGTTTAACTTTACTCCTGATTTTCTCTACCTCCTCCCTGCCAGCAGCACAGGGGGACGGGGAATGGGGGTTGCGGTCAGTTCATCACGCTTTGTTTCTGCCACTCTTTCCTCCTCAGGGGGAGGACTCCTCACACTCTTCCCCTGCTCCAGTGTGGGGTCCCTCCCACGGGAGACAGTCCTCCACAAACTTCTCCAACATGAGTCCTTCCCACAGGCTACAGTTCTACATGAACTGCTCCAGCATGGGTCCCTTCCACAGGGTGCAGTCCTTCACAAACAGACTGCTCCAGTGTGGGTTCCCCACAGGGTCACAAGTCCTGCCAGCAAACCTGCTCCAGTGTGGGCTCTTCTCTCCATGGGTCCACAGGTCCTGCCAGGAGCCTGCTCCAGTGTGGGCTTCCCACAGGGTCATAGCCTCCTTTGGGCGCATCTGCCTGCTCTGGTGTGGGGTCCTCCATGGGTGGCAGGTGGATATCTGCTCCAGTGTTAACCTCCATGGGCTGCAGGGCGACAGCCTGCCATCTCACCACGGGCTGCAGGGGAATCTCTGCTCTGGCACACCTCCTCCCCCTCCTTCTTCACTGACCTTGGTGTCTGCAGAGTTGTTTCTCTTACATATTCTTACTCCTCTCTCCTGCTGCAATTGCACAGGGTTTTTTTTTCCCCCCTTCTTAAATATGTTATCACAGAGGTGCTACCACCATCGCTGATTGGCTTGGCTTTGGCCAGCAGCGGGTCCATCTTGGAGCCGGCTGGCATTGGCTCTGTCGGACATAGGGGAAGTTTCTAGCAGCTTCTCACAGAAGCCACTCCTGTAGCCACCCCCCTCACTACCAAAACTGTACCACACAAACCCAATACAAATGCATACCAGGATCATTATGTCCGCAGCCTGCTCTGTGCCTGGGGCAATGGCATGAATAGCATTGGGCTGAGCAGAGACAATCCCACACTGCGGCTTGTGGGGTCAGGGCCTGTGAAGTTTCAAGGAGTCTGGAATGAAGTGTCAGATGTGGGACAGAGAAGCAAAAACCATGCCCCATATCTCTGTCTCCTTTGCATAATACCTCTTTTCTAGAGATCTCAGCTGATGCAGAAGGAAGAAAGGAAAACCCCACAGTATCCCCCCTGTGCTGCCGCAAACTCAGGCCCTCATCCAGCCCCATCATGTTCCTGTGATTGCACGCACAGACATACACACATATAAAGACAGTTGAGCAGGGTTCACACCACCCACTGCTGCATGTGAGTGTTATCTCTCACTGATCCCAGCCAGCCAACTACTTTCTCACATTTCAGGCACTCTCACACTGCCCCGCCCACCCCCCATGTCATGCATCTCTTCCTTCCTCAGCATTTCCTCCTCATGTGTTTCTGTGCCTATGCTGCCACCACAGGCAGATTCCATCACTGACTGTTATTTTTTTCTGATTTCCTCCCCATTTGAAACGTTTCTAATATATTCACATTTTCTGTCAGCTTTTTCTGCTGGTCATTCATATAGATAGATGAGAAACTTGCCCATAGCTTTTAAACCCATCCCATCCCAAACAATCCCATCCCTTATCCCATCTAGATTTTGTGGGGGTTTTTCATCCCCTTTCTCCTCAAATAATTTCACCTTCTGCCTAGCCTCCTGCTTCTTTTTTTTTTCTTTTTTTTTTTTTTTTCCTCCTGACGGGAGAAAAACAGCCCTTCAACAGTCTCCAGATGTAGTCGTCAAAGAGGGAGGAGCTGTGACTCTCAGCTGTTTCCAGATGGGAACCACATGCCCCTACATGCTGTGGTATAAGCAGGCTCAAAGAAAGGATACCATGCTGCAGCTGGTAGTGTTTTCAGTGGAAGGGGAAAAGGCACAGTTTGAGGATGAATTTCAGAATCGCTTCAAGAGCTGTGCGAGTATGAGCTATCGCTTGTCCTTTTCAATAGATTTTGCCTCAGTGAATGGCTCTGGCACATATTACTGTGCTAAGATACACATTGATTCAGATGCTGAGGAAGCTGAGCACAAATCTCTCTGTACAGAAAGTGATCTGATGGCTGGGGAGATTCTGCCTCTGCTCTCTCTTGGTATGGTCAGCTGGCCATTGCCCACAGCGTTGAGGCCAGGTGTCCCTGCAGAATCAGTTTGGGAAAGTATGGGTTCAACTATAATTTTCCTCACACCATCACAAGATGCAGCCTTCTCTCTTTTTCTGTAGAGAGCAGAGCGGGGGGTGATGAGACAGGGTTATTTCCAAAGGCGAATGAGAGCCTGATTGTCAGGGATCTGCACCAGGTATTGTCTGTGCAGAGAAGCTAGACCCTGCAGAGTGCCCAAGGCCAGCTGCACTTCCTGGAACCATCCAGAACCATTGGAAAAGCTGAGGAAATTTTGTGGAGGGAAAGAACTTACAGATGTGCGTGAGGCAGTGAAACAGAGCTGATTCTGGAGGGAAGATGGTGATGCAGCCCCAAACCACCTTTTGTACTTGGTGCAAAGGGCATGGCGGAGTTCAGCGTGCTGACCGTGATAGAAACCTCAGTTTATTGGCAGCACTGACACCTTGCAGGCTGCAAGGGATCAGGTTCTTCCCTCAGTGCAAGGGAGGGAAGGGTACAGAAAAAGAGACCCATGCCTGTTAATTGTATGAGGGTGGAGGAACCCAGCTTCTTCCAGCACCTCACCTGCTCACACTGGAGGAAAGTAACCAGGTTCACACACTTTGTGTCTCTTTGTGTCTCAGCAGAGACACACAGAATTTCTGTGCTGCCTATGTTTGTGCTGATATTGTCAGTACATAATATGTACATCATAATGCTTTCTCTGTTTCCTTTTTTTGTTAAGCAGCACATGATTGAGGAAACTGTTAGCAGTCTTTGAGAGGTATATAACTATTCCCACTTTTCTGCAGACAGACAGGAGGAAAACTTCAACATTAAGCACATAAGAGACTCAAGAGAGACCAGAACATTCTGTTCAGCTAGGGATGTATTTCTCCATATCATGCAGCTATGTAATACCTGCATAGATATAGCATGCAGCTAATAGCCTGTGCATGAAGCCCTTTCCAGTAACACAGACTGCTGTCATCCAAGAACAAACCCAGGTGGCCCCAAGAATGAGGTGTCTCAGGAGTCTGTTATACCAAAGCTGTTTTATCAGGGTAAAGTCTCCCAGCTACAGACATATGCCCACAGAATAAATAGATCCACGTGTGCTCAGACTCCACTGATCAGTTCACACCAGCTGCCTGGGGAGAGGCTTGTTCACTAATGATCTTATTGCTCCTTCAGCAGATTTTGTCTTTCTCTCTGTGTCACTTTTTTTTCCCTCTGTTTTTTTTTCTTTTTTTTTGATCTTAAGATGTTTTGCTTCCTTGTTCTGTGATTTATTTTCTCTCAGGAATTCTCCCCCTTTTTTGCTGTGGTATTTAGATTTATCTAGGATAATTTGAGATCTCAGAAATCTTGTTACCTCCTTTTCCAAACACATCAAACAGCAGACATCTCAGCTGTGACCCACAGCCTAACAAAGGTGTTGCAATCCCCGCTTCTTGAAAACTGATAATTTTTCTCACTTTCTTTTTTCCTCCTTGTCATTTTGGTAGCAGCTATTCCTTCTTATTCTAGAACAGTGTCATTTCTGAGATCCTCCCGCCACCCTTCCCCAAGAGACATGTTGACTTTTACACAAACCAGCATAATTTGTTGCCCAGTTCTATTCTTAACGCTTTTTCCAAGTGCTGTGCTTCTTTGGAGAAGTTGGACTGACTGAGAGTTTTAGCTCTGTCTTGCCTTTGAAGCCTTTTAGTTAAGTGCTGCTGCCACTTGGTTACTTCCCCTTCCTGCCATGCCAGGCTGGTGCAAGGTTTTCATGCCTTCATATGTGCACTCAAATACATGGCATTTGATCCCACAGGACTTTTTCGTGAGAAAAATAGAGAAAGTACAGGGCACTTTGTCCTGTTGACCCTCGGGCTCTAATCAGGGCTCACAGCTCTGTAATCCTCGCACTCCTGCTGTGCAGAGCTGTGTGATAAAAGCAGTATGTGGAAATGTCAGCAGAGAGAGAAAGAAAAATAGTGTCCTCACATCTCAGTGCTCTGCAGATGTCTGTTGCTCTTATTAGACAGCGCAAAGGAGGGAACAACTTTGTCAGCGACCTCTTCATGGCACTATACACCACAGGCATTAGTGATGTACCAGCTGTGTAAGAGGGGAGATCCTGTGAGAATATTCCAGCAATGTGAAAATCAAGAATGGCCTATAATCTGGAAAGTGGAAATTCTTCTTTACCCACTGGAGACCTTGACACATCGGGGGATAGTGACAGAGGACTGGGACTGTTTCCAGACTACTTTTCTCAACATCCCTGCCATTTGAGAATCCCCTCTGCCTGATGATAGAAGTATTTCTTCCCCCCCATTTTCATCTCATTATCTTTTCATCGCATCTTCTCCTCTGTTCTCCAACTTTTTCTTCTCCTTTCCTCTAACATATCAGGCAAAGATATCAACCACCCTCCACTCACAGTGGTCAGGGAGGGAGAACCTGTGACTTTCAACTGCTTGCAGATAAGAACTTTGTATCCTGGTAAAAACAGGATGAAGGGAAGGATGCCAGGCTACAGCTCAGGGATTTTTCTGGAAAAGGGCAGACGCAGAGGAGGAATTCAGCAAGTGCTTTCAGAGCAATGGGACACAAAGCTACGGTCTGATCCTGTTTGTATATTGTGCCTATCTCTGTAACTCAGGCACCTATTATTCTCCTAGGAGGTATCTCAGTGACAAAGCATCTGAGAACCAGGCACAAATCTCTCTGTAGGCAAATGGCACTTGTTCCTTCATGCTCTGCTCTTGTCCTGTCCCTCCCTTTCCTCCAGTGTCAGATTTCTTTTAAATTTCTCCCCACTTCACCTACTCTCTGCTTTTTCTATCCTTTTATTTTACTCAAAGTCTCTATTCCCCTTTCTTTTTTAGGAGACAGCTATACAGCCTGTTGGTAACTTTGGCAGCGTTTTCATGGGCTTTCAACTCCAGTCCTAGTTGGGGTTAGGAGGAGTTAAAACCAGATCCCAGAACATCTCTGTCCTTTTGACTTTTCCAGGAAAACTAAGCAAGCCCAGTGTAACAAGTTAACTGAGCAAAAAGGTATAGACAGCAGCCCCAGTGGCACCGGTACATGAAGAGAACAAGCCCTAGAAGAGGTTGTTTCATTCCCTAGGTAAAGCTTTCAGGGAGGTTCCACTAGGGAATGTCATATTGTTGGGGGTGGGAATGGGGGGGATGGGGAGCATTTGTGTTGCTGCCTGCTGTTTTCTACAGTAGGAGTATGCTGCCTGTGTGATTCAGCGCACTGTCTCAGCTGATTTAGGCAGTTTTGTACCACCTGAGTATGTGCTGATAAACAGAAACGATGTTCTCCAGAAATGGCTGCATGTAACTGACTGAAAGACTCCTGAAGATGAGTTTGCAAAATGTTCCAAGATCCTGCTAGTTGAGAGGCACCACAAATATTAAATATTTTCCCCAGAGTGACATTCCCTGCTTCTGTCCTCCATACCATAGCCTATGGAAGTACCCAGATAAACGTTGCACAAAGAAGGGGTGCCTGAAAGTCTTTATTTTTTGATAATTTTTGTATGTCCAGTCCCAAAACAGAAGAAAATGAGGAGGAGGAAAAGCAAGTCACAGAGAACAAAAGTGTCTCAGTTGGCAGACATAGTTGCTTTGATCCAGGAGACATAATTGCAAACCTTAGTGTAAACCCCAGGATAGCCTCTCTGTGCGCATCCAATACCCCAGGAAACAATGCCCTGGAGCTGCCCATTGCAGACGACCGGACCGCCGGAATCCCCCTGTGCACATAAAGGATACGGATATTCAGCAAATGGTATCAGCCTAAGTGATGAGTCAGAGATCCCAGGAATCACTGACATTCGAGGGAGCTCCATTGGGCTTTTTCTACACAGAAGTTCTACAAAGGTCATTTCGGATTACCACTCTACACCTGATGCTACTGTGCCTTCCTTTAGCTCCAAGGGCACCACAGCTAAGGATGAGTAAGCTGCCTGGTTTTGACAGATGCAGTCCTTGGCAGACGCTTCGGATACGGGTGTCTTAAACATTATTCTGCCAAACATTTCCATGGAGCTAGGCACATGTAAAATGCAGAGCAATTGTCAGATGTGTTCATTTTCCAGACTGCCTGGATCTTGGCATACCGGCTATTTCATTTTCAGTGAGTCCAAAACTAACATTTGCATCCTAAGCTCTAAAGTCACCGTGATTACTATTGACTCTCTGGTGCAGCACTCCTCCATTTTCAATAGCCTAAGGTGCAGGAGGTGGCATAGTCTGCTTGTGGAGATTTAGGGCAGAGGTATTCGCTGTCTCAAAAAAAGGACAATGACTAACTGAGTCGAAAAAAACTAGCCTCACTGAATAAGCAACTGTCACCCTAAGCCTCCACTGTTGCTCAAAAAAACAACATTCAGACATGCTGGTGCAGTGAGTATAGCAGATTCTCTTCTGCTATATTCTCTTCTAATATGATGGCCTCTTCTACTGGCAAAAGGCAGGAGAGAAACATATGTGAAAGAAGAGGCAGATGTTTTACCTGGCAGGAGTCTTTTCCTCCCTCCACGAATCCTATACATAGCATGTTCTTGGTAATTTGCCCCGGGTAGGCTTTGGTGCACTCGCTTGAGGAGAGTACAGGAGCCTTCAGGCACTGCAAGGTATCTGGATACGCATCTACAAGAAAATAGGGAGAGATGGTTAATGACATCTCTGAGTTCATTTCAGAGCCCGGAGAAGATCTTTCTTAGCAGAAAAGTAATCGCTGAACATCCTGGTTTAGCAGTCGTCGTTCTTCCTCTGAACAGTAATCGCAGCATGGATTCCTTTTGTTTAGATGGAACAGATTCTACCCATGGGTCCACCGTTCTACACTGCAGCCATGTTAATTTTTCTCGTACCTAGAAAATCATCCATTGTCAAGCGTGGAGCTAAGAGCTACTCTTGTAGCACATATGCTGGAGGAAACCCGGGCCTCAGGAAAACCATCCTCTCCTCTGGTGCAGGTTTAGTTGTCGCCAGTGGATTAGACACCAGTCACCATCCACACCTCTGACCATTGGTGTAAGAGAATGGAGCTCTCTTGTAGTAATTTTAGATCCAGAGCCACAGGTTTTGATCTTGTTCTCAGAGAACTGACAACTCTACTGACATGAGTTAAATTGCTAGTGCTTGGCACTGCACAGCTGATAGCGCCAGGCCACAAAATTTATGGCAGCGTGAACATGCTGGTGAACGGCACGTGGATGACTGAAGTGATTCCATGTTCGTAACACAGAACAAGAGGAAGGACCTTATAAAGGCTTGCCTTTAAAGCAGTTAAATGGTTACTGTCCTACACAGACTGATCACTCAAAAAGGCCTGTCCCACAGCACTTCTCTGTGCTTTACCCTGTACTGTTTGGAGTTAATTGTGAGGTCTTGGAGTGTCTCCCGGGCCCTCATGGTGCTGTACATTCATTCCCACAGAGTACTCACCGCCATTGCTGAGTGTGTTGCCCCAGCCAGAGATTAGGCATGTGGTGCCTGTGGCCACACAGCTGGTAGGCAGAGGAACTGTTTGGACAGCTCGGTTGAGCTGGGCTGGTTTGGCGAGCTTGATGAGCATAATGTCATTGTCCAGCGTTGCAGAGCTGTAGCCAGAGTGGCGGATGACTTTAGCTGAACTAATGAACTGCTGTGTCGATTCTGTGAGTGCCAGGTTATGTTTCCCGAGCTGCACTTCGATGCGACTGGAAAAAGAGAAGGAATGGCATATACTTTACTGCTACCGACAGGTTATGAGGAACCTCTCCATCCGTCACCGTATGCACTCGCTTCAACATCACTATTGTAGTAGCTGTTTTCATGCAGATTATCTTTCTTGCCCTGCAATAAGTCCTGGGGATCCACACTGAGATCTTACCCACTCCCAGTACAGGTGGTAAATTTCTGCAGGTTTATTTTGTTGAGCTGGGGCAAGTTGAATATATAACAGTGCTTTATACAAACATTCTGGAAAAAGGCAAACTGCTATCACCCTGACCTCATTCCTCTTCCTGTTCTCCAGTGATGAAGTTTTAGCAAGATTAATGCAATTTATAAGAAATTACAGCCCGTAACTCGTGGCTAGATCATCACGTTGTCATTTCAGAAAGTGTTCTGCATTCACAGAAACATCTGCAAAAGTGGAAAACGCCTTATGATGCCTCAGCCCAGCTTCCTGAATGAGCCACCCATTCCTTGGTTGTCTCCTGTCAGAATGGAGTCACTTACATATTTGGATCTCACAGCTCAGAATTCCCGCTAGAAGTGAACTGGAAGAAAGAAGTAGGTTACGGAAGAATATATTTTTTTCCACTCACGACTTGTAGCAGTGAGCAGCTGAGAGGACCCACTGGCTGTTGATGAGGGAACCTCCACAGAAGTGATAGCCCGAATTCAGGGACACCTGATAGGGGACAGAGTTCGCTGCACAGGTGTAGCCTCCCACAATCTTGTCGTCATCATCATCATCATAATCAGCGTTGATGGGGAAGGCAACTGGGAGATAAGAAGTGGCATATGTCAACATCTGGCATAAGGAATCTTGTGCCCCTGTGACCGACTGAAGCATCTCGCTTGTAGGCTCTACTTCTAGAAAAACTCACGGTAGCGGTGGTGGGCAAGTCTAATGGACATTCATTTGCTGCTCCCTAAAATAAGGTAATCAGCCTTAGATGGGCGTCTCACGTATCTGCGTCTAAATCACTGGCTGCTAGTCCCAGAGTGAACATAAGAACATAGAAATGTTCTTGTTGGATCGGATCAAAGGTGCGTCTGTCCCAGGATCCTGTCTGCAGTGGTGGTCAATAGTGGACTGAGTGTAAGTACAAAACAAGTCTGCAGTGGTATTACCTTGGAGCACTCGCCCATAGTCCAAAAATTTACAGCAGCTTTAGGACTTCCTGAGCCAGAGGTGTTACCTCTGTATTTCATAGTCCTTAAGAGAGAGACAGTCTTTTTTGAAGCTATGGACACATTTCAGTATGCCTGGGTCAAAAACCTCTATGAAGGCATTAATTCCCCATTTTGTGACACAAGCGATTATGAACAGACAGCAGGCAAAAAGAAGTTGCAGTGCTCTGCCTTAAAACTTTTGCAAGATGAAACTGGACTTCACTTTCCCACAACAGACTACCTTGCAAATTTGCTCAGAAAATAAGCTTCCTAATAAATTACAAAAAGAGAAGTAAAAAATATACTTACCAGCCACACCAACAAAGGTGATGAACAGTATGTATTTCATGATCTTGACAGAGCCTCAAGCCCAGACTGGTGGACTGGAAGCGTGAGCTGCTAGAAATACATTTTTTGAAATGGCCTTATCTCTAGTCCAAGGTTTTCTCCAGACAAAAAGTACACAGTGGAAAATTTGAAGATCCAAATGTGGGCATTAACAGGCACTGGTAGAAAGTACAAATAACATATCAGTTAATCATAAACCTTTCCTAAGACAGAGAGCTATTTTAAATTATTTCAGAGGGCAGCCTTCAATTTAAAAATACATTTGGGCTTTGGAAGATGTGTAGTTGTTTGCCTGTCTCATTCTTACACGCAGTGCCTGTTGAGAGCAACCCTCAAACCCCTTTGCGATTCCTCTGCGCTGATGGTGTCATTTTAAAAATGTATATTTTGTACCGGAAGCTGAATATTATAGGTAATGGACAGTAAGATACTATACATATATTTGGGAAAAAAAACCAAACCAACCCAAAACCAAAACCTCTCAGTGTTAAGTTTGTTAAGTTTATTTTAGCAAATTCCTTTTCTTGAGTAATATGTGTGTGTGTGCTTTCATCATATAGAACACAGTGTTTTCCCATATAAAATCATTCAGAAGTAATTTCAATAAGTGAGTACGAAAAAACTATTCTGTGCCCCCCACCACCTCCCAAGTTAAATAGTTCAAATGTGGGAATGTGCACCAAATCTCTTTGAAAGATTTCTCTCTTTCCTAATTTCTCTCACCTAATCTATATGATAATATCGGCCTAGAGTACTGAACCGCATTTTTTATTTAGCTTTGGAATGTTCTATAGAGACTCATTTTTGTCACAGAAGAATTTCAGTGTAACATTGATGTTTATGGATGTAGTGTATACAAACAAAAATACTGTGAACACAAATAATGAGATCTTCTGAAATCCTTCTCTGACAGAGTGATAATTTCTGTCATGATGCTGAGTTTGCTAAAGCTTAATGCATTTGATGAATAATCATTTTCCAAGCAGCTTCATCATGTTAGGTCCTGAAAGACATGGGATAGCCTCAAGTGACTGTAAACAGAAGTCATATGCTTTGAGATGCTGAAATGGCATGAGAGACTAAATAGGCATAGCCTTTCTACTCCGTTTCTTAATCAATTTTTTGAGAGCCCTGGAGGACTGGTACACACAGTGGCACTGTCCAGATGGAAATTTTCCTTCATGTTAAAGGACAAGTCCAAGGCCAGGGACTCCTCCAAAGGGCTGCACGACTTGTCTTGGGCTTTAAACTGGTATCAGTGCACAGTTTTCTTACAGACATGTTTTATCCTGAGAAACAAATAAGGATGAGAAGCTTCCTGTGGAAAAGGGAAAGATCTGTAATAGGACCAAGCATGGCAAAAATTACCAAAGCTATCTAATCCCATCATAACTGAGCAGAGCAAGATCAATTCCTAATCTACAATAGTGTATAATTTGATCTCCCTGTGGATTTATAATTCCTTTGTCCAAAACATGCCGTTGGCATAGAGACAGGCTGTCATCCGATACTTTAAAACAATATTTTTCCTGAGATATAGCTCTAATAACCTATTAGGTAACACCTAGGCTATGAAGGACAGCTTCCTTTTCCTTCTTTTCACAGGGTTTAGTATTTGGTTTAGTATCCACCCAAATTTCAGGAAAATCCAGTAATTCAGCATCTGAATTGGGAAGCTCGACCATACCTGCCTTTATCTTGGTACTTTTTTTTTTCCCCCTTTGTTCCTTATTTAATCTACTCTGATCTCTAACTGATTGGTTATTCTTAACAGCAGGAAAGGCATCATATAGGGCCGGCTGGTAATCTCCTTGAAGAAAAAGCTCTCTCTGAGACTCTGTGTGCTACTTGCTTAAATCAACAAGAGGACACTACTGACCTCTTCCCAAGCTACTGCCAGAGCTCACGGCAAAAGTCCTGGGTCATAGTTCCTGTGGTTCTTGTGTCCCTAAGGCCTTGATGGCAGACATCTAGCGAACATATCTCACCTGAGTCCCTCCCATTCTCCCATCTGCCTCCCAGGGGCCCCTTCTAGAGGCTCCTGTGAATCCCAGAACTCCAGGATGCGTGCCAGCAGGGCAGCTCATGGAGAAAACGGATCTCAAATGAAGGCAAACGGGGTGTTTGTGATGCACAACTCAGAGGTCATCCAGCAGACAGACTGCTTCACAACAGCCCTTCAGGCCTTTCAGTGAGAGCTGTGAAGGATGAACAGACTCCTGTCATTCAGGCTGAAATTGGAACACCTCCTCCTGCCCCTCCTTCCTTTCTTTAAGATGATGAATCCCTACCTGAAATGTAAATACCCTCTTCTGCTCAATGCTGCCGAACATTCCACAGGCCCATTGTAAGGCTTTTTCAGGGTCTGTCAAAAAAATGCACTCTGGGGCTACATCTCCAGCTGCAAACACGTCTCTCATTTAATGTAGTGATGCTGCAGCAGAATGCTGGCAGCTCCAGGGGCACAGGAAGAAGAAGGATTGGTGAATGGAGGGCAGCTGTGTTAGATATTATCAATGGACAAGCAATCGCAGCTTGCATTTCTAGAAATCCATGTTCCTAGTTCAAGTATTTCGGTCAGCTGTAGCACCACTGGACTCAGATAAAGCAAATACATTTGTGCAGGCAGATGCAAGATCCTGGGAAAGGGAAACCTGGCAAGACCACGGGCTGACAGAGATAAAGCTTCCCAGGAGCATAAAGCAGAGGAGTTTCTGAGGCTAGTTCTTGTACATCTCACAGAGCTTGGTGGTAGAGGGACTGTTGATTCTCTCTTCCCAAGTCTCTCCTGCCTGGGAGGAGCTGGTTGAAAGGCACCCCATCTGACACAGGAACATCAAGTCTCCAGTTGCTGGAGGCCAGGAGAGTGTCTGGGGAAGGGTTTTGCATCTTCTGCTCTTTGCATCTGTAATCGATGGTCAGAGACAGGCTCCTGGTTTAAGATGTTCCAGTGCAGGAGTCTCCAAAGTGGGGTGCATGCACCCCTGGGGGTGCGCAAGAGGATCCACTGGGGCATGGGAAGAAAACCTTAGAACTTCAGTATTATACGTATATAATTATCAATTACTAAATACACATATACTGGAGGTGCATGCTGAAAAATATTTTACTGATAGGAGTGCGTGATCAAAAACGTTTGGAGACCGCTGTTCTAGTGATTTCAACAAATACCTTACACGTTCTTTCTCACATTCTGCTATAGCATCAGCCTCCAACTCTGCAGAGCCTTCATGTTCTTTCTTCACTACCAGGGCTTCCTTCCTCTCTTGCTCACCCCTGGCTTCCCCCCAGCAAATTAAAAGTCTGCTGACACTCTCAACTGCGTTTGCCATTTTCCATTTCTCGACCTACACAAATGTGCACCATGTGCTTTCCACCATGACACAGCTGGTGCATCCTGTTCCAAAGGTGCCATGGAAGTGAAGGTGCCAGTGTGAAGGCTGCACACATTTCATTTGTGAAGTTCTTTGGCAGCTTCTGCTCTTCTGTTCTCTTCCTGACTCAGGGTGGTAAAGACAAAGCCTTATGTTTCAGAGTAGCACAGAAAGAACTCAGGAGGATATTTCAGGAGTTGCTGTGAAGACTTCTGAAGTTTCAAACTCTTTTGGCTCTTGCTAATTCCTCTGTAGCTCATTGGCTGCTGCTACACTGTAAGAGAATGAATTCAGACCTGGTGCTGTGAAACTCAATCCTCTTTCTCTCAGTTGCTTTTCCTGGGGATGCTGATAATGACAAGATTGTGGAAATCTACAATTGCCCAGAGCATTCAGTTCCCTACCAGTGTCCTTGAATGCTGGGTGTCACTTCTGTGGCGGTTCGCTCGTCAACAACCAGTGGGTCCTGTCAGCTGCTCACTGCTAGAAATCATAAGTATGGATTGAGTTGTGTATCTGGATTCTAGTCAAATCTTGCAAAGCCACCAGATTTGGAATACGGTGCCTAGCAAAAGAAGAGAATCCAAGGTGGCAACGCATGGTGTATCTGAAACCGAAGGAGAAACACGACCCTCTGTCTCACTACGTTACATGATCTTTGCAATATTCCTGCACTCTTGACATCCTTTTCGGTGCATCCTAACATGCCTTTCTGTGCACATTTGCATGTCCATGTGGCTTACCATTACTATTTTGTTCTTTTTCATTCCTCCAGACTTTCTCCATGGATCTTTCTTGTCCTAATTTAGGGCATACCTCTGCAGAGAGAGCACAGATCAAGGATCGTGCTCCTCTGCAACAGGAAATGTAATCTTCCTTCCCTAAGCATTGCTCTAGGTGTCTGAAGTGATCCATCTACGCTCGCACCATTGCCACAGTTGCCAGCTGGGGATCCACTGGACAGGATACCCAACTAGCAAGGCTCTCCAGACTCTGTCTTTCACAAAATCATAAAGCTCCTAGAGCTCTGTGACACAGGCATCTTTGATTAGGGCAACACTCCCTTACGCTGTTCCAAGTGTCTGCCAGTGCCCATGTGGCACCAAGCTGTTCTACCCATGGTTAACTACTGCTCTTCTCTGCCGGTAATCTTGCAGCCGTATACAAGTGAGGATGGGAGAGTACAACATTGATGTGAAGGAAGACAGTGAACTAGTCAGGAGTGCCGCATTAATCATTCACTATCCTAGAGAGTGAATCATCAAGATTTGGATCAAGAAGCCTTGATAACAACATTATGTTAACCACCATGGACTAAAGTGCTGACATTCAACCCACACCTCTGCCCAGCTCCCGTGCCAAGGAGAGTCCCGAGTGCCTTTTTCAAGGTGAGGAAACACACTGAGCAGTGGCTGTATCAGTGTATGTTGCAGGTACCTGGTCACACTTCTCCTGCTCTACTGCCAGGTTCATGAGATCCATGTACATTTCACTGCTGCTTTGCAGCCTTTCCATGTTGTGCCTGCGAGTTCCCCAAACTGTCTTGCCAGTGTGCCTCAATCAACAATGCCCTTCGCATTTGCTCATGCAGGTCAAGGGTCAAGGGTTGCCCTGCTTTGCTGGACGGCTCTCGCATATAGGTCTACAGGTCTTTCTGTTCACTGTCAGTGCTGAGTCCCAAGATGAAACCTAATTTTCACTGCTGTCCCGGCAGCCAATTTCCCTAAGGTTCTCCAGCGACTGAGAGCTCCAGTTCTGAGTAACCAAAAGTGCCAAGAGGCTTACCTAGGCCAGATCACCAGCAACATGATCTGTGTAGGATTCCTGGGTGGTGGGAAAGACTCGTGCCAGGTAAGCATTGATGTCTGCACAGAGC
This sequence comes from Sarcoramphus papa, assembly GCA_037962945.1. Classification (NCBI taxonomy): domain Eukaryota; kingdom Metazoa; phylum Chordata; class Aves; order Accipitriformes; family Cathartidae; genus Sarcoramphus; species Sarcoramphus papa. The sequence goes on from CM075586.1 coordinate 99,829,728, forward strand.
CCTGGGTCACACACCCCAGGGTGCCTCAGGCTGCACAGTGTATGCCAGAGCTTGGCAGAGTACGTAGGCCTCCTCATCTCCAGGTTTTCTGTTCTGACACAGTATCCTTCCAGCAGGGTTTCAATACAGGGTGGACTTCACCCGAACTAGCAGGTCCAGCCACATCTGCTGGGCACTGAGTGCAGTAGCAGTGGATTGTTGGGGTTAGGGGAGGTCAGCAAATAAGGAGTGCTGTCCTTCTGTGCTCCCATATCAGGACTTACTGCACTTCACTTTGCATTCCCTGGATTTTTTGTACCAGATCAAAACCTTTCCAGGTGAGATCAGCTCATAATTCTACATTTTTCTCTCCAGGATGACTCAGGTGGCCCTGACTATGCACTGGAAAACTTCAGGGAATCGTGTCATGGGGAACTGAGTGTGCTCTGAAAGGTTATCCCTGTGTCTACACCACGGTCTGCAGTTACGTTGATTGAATCGAAGAAACCATTGCAGCCTAGTGATACGTTGATGAGGAAAGGAAACTTGCACCAGACAAGCAGACACAGCTGGATTAGAAATGGAATTAGCATGGACTGGTTGGGGATGAGAGGTGTGAAAGGAGCAGCACAGGTCTGACCGGGCAAGGGATCTGGGATGACAAGCCTGAGGAGGAAGGATTTCTCTAAGAAATGTCTGCAAACAGGTGGCCCTAGAGAAACTTTCTGTACCAGTGTAGGCTACTGAAAGACACTAGCCTGAGATGCCTTAAATCCACTAAGACTAAAGAGCCATCTGATCGTAATTGCACACAGTCCCTGTTGACCTGGACATAGTCCTAGTCCTGGTCTTAAGTACTAAGCCTATATGTAGCTCTGAAAATGGGCCTTCCTTGTGGTGCAACAGTCATTTTTCTCTATCATGAAGGACTGGAAAGCCAATCTTTGTTTGATGCTCTCTTTCATGACATTGGTTTCCAAAGCCAGCACAAACCTCTGCTAAGCCAGTTCTTATTGTTTCCAACTTCTGTTAAACACTCTTCAGTAGGAAGCCTTTCCTTGTTCCTTTGGTTCTCTTCCGCGTAGGCAGGGTACCTCAGCCCTTTCCTCACTGTCACATCTCTTCTACGGTTTCTTTTTCCCTTAAGGAGGAGATCTCACTGCTTTGCCTGAGGCTTACTGTTAGGCCGGGCTGAATCCGGTAGCCTAACAGAGGGGAGGCTGCCACAGCTCCATGCCCCCTGACCCAGCTGGTAGCAAGGCTGAGAAAGTATTCCCAGTAGACACACATATATACAACGCATATATACGTGTATACACAGTTGACCACACAGATCAACGCAGACAGACGCGCCCACCACTCACACAAACAGAAACAGCACCACACAAACAGAAACAGCACCCATGGCCTCATCTTCTGTCCCTCTCTGGCTGAACTGGATGGAGGTTCAATAGTGGGAAATATATGTATACGTATATGTACAATGTTGTCCTGGTTTCGACCGGGATAGAGTTAATTTTCTTCTTAGTAGCTGGTACAGTGCTGTGTTTTGGATTTAGTGTGAGAATAATGTTGATAACACGCTGATGTTTTAGTTGTTGCTAAGTAGTGCTTACCCTAAGTTAAGGATTTTTCAGTTTCCCATGCTCTGCTAGCAAGCAGGTGTGCAAGAAGCTGGGAGGGAGCATAGCCAGGACAGCTGACCCAAACTAGCCAAAGGGATATTCCATACCATAGAACGTCATGCTCCGTATATAAACCGGGAGGGGCGGATTGCTGCTTGGGCATCGATCAGTGGGTGATGAGCAATTGCATTGTGCATTACTTGTATTTTCTCGAGTTTTATTTCTCTCTTTTTTTTTTTAATATTCCTTTTCATTACAACTAGTATTATTACATTTTTATTATTATTATTATTGTTAGTATTATATTTTATTTTACTTTAGTTATTAAACTGCTCTTATCTCAACCCACTTTTTTTTCCCGATCCTCCTCCCCAGCCCACTGGGAGGGGGCCGGGGGTAAGCGGCTGCATGGTGCTTAGTTGCTGGCTGGGGTTAAACCACGGCAAATGCGCATCCTTTCCATAGCTGTGCTTAGACACCGAGTCTGCCCAGTAGCTGCCCCTGGATTCCAGTCACCACATCTGCTGGCACCTGGACCTGTGAGCCACTAAGTCCTGCAGCCCCACTCCAATTGCTGGTACGTGCACACACACGCACCCCACACATCCCCCTCTCCAATAGGTGTCTGGGACTCCCCTGCTCCCTCCGGTTGCGATCTCCCACTGGTCTTGCCGTTAGAGATACACACACACCTGGAACCCAGGTCACTTCACTTACTTGCCAGCTACTGTGGCTTCATGTTCACTAGTGATCACACACACTCACATACCCTCTCTTACCCCAGCTGCTGGCATAACGAACACATGGCCACTCTTACCTGTGGTTCTGCTCCATTTTCTGGCACTTAAATTCACTCACTCCGGTCTCTCCCATTGCTGGTACCTGTGGTCTGACTCCAGTTCCTAGCACTTAGACCTCCATACACAAAACACATGTGCACAGAATAGACAGTCCCTCCCTCTGGGAAATACTTAGCAATGGAATTTAGTAAGACATGGATACACTGAGCTAAGCAGGCACAAGGCATAGCCAGACAAGCATACTCACCAGCAACCTGTTTACCTATGACTGGCCCCTTTTATAACTTTATTCCTCTATTTTCCTACATCTATTCTTCCCCAAATCCAGTAGTTCAGGTTCTGATTTGGAAAGCTCGACCATACCTCCCTTTATCTTGGTACTTTATTGTTTTCCCTTGTTTCCTCTTTAATCATAAAAGAAAATAGACTGAAAGAATTAGACATTTTGAACTGAAAAACAAAAAGCCTGTCAGTCTAGCTACTCTTCAGAAGGCAGCAACATGTTAGGCAATTCCTGAGAGACACACTAGAGGTCCTGAGTTACATCTTCCAGAAACTTCCTTTTTTCAGAGAGTGTGCAATCATTTTTTATTTCCTGAGAGAGAAAAGTTACTCTGAATAAAAATCTTCATCCTGGAATGAGTAATAAATTCTAATGCATGTGACTAGAGAAGAATGTGCAGCCCAGCTGCACTGAAATGATTTCTGCTTGTCTCAGAGTTCTTACACAGCATAATCTTAGAATTAATTCCCACACTCTCCTAGCCTGTTTCATTTCCCATCAAGTCTCCGAAATAGTTTCTCCTTCCAGGACTTGAGGTCTGATTACCACTGGAAGAAAAGGTTTTTAACAGGTCCAGCATGACAGACAATAATCATAATTAAAATCCTGTAGTGTCTCCATGCACAAGACACGTAGGGGTCATTTTAGGACATTCATCAAACCAGCAGTGTCCCATGGAACTGTCTCAACATGACCCATGGAAGTGTCTCAAGGTGTTCCATCCTAGCAGTAAGGTGAAAGGGCAAAATGTCAATAAATTCAGATGGAGAACAAGCAAAATCAAGACAAGACTTCCATGAAAGATAAAAAAGAAGAAGAGATTGTGGGGAGTAAATGCTAAAAATATGCATCAAGGGATAATCTGTGTCAAAACCATAAAAGAATATAAAGGCATATTAAATTTGGTCAAATTCATTTGCTAACTGCTGTATTGACTTCGAAAGCAGCACAAAAATTCAAAGAAAAATGTAAAAGATATGGAAGGTAATTAAAAAAAAAATGTTCTGTGTGGTCTGCAATTCCTTGACAAGTCACTGCAACTGTAATACATCCAGCACAGGGCTCAATCTCGTTGGAGCACAGGTAAGGAATAATCTCTCCTGAAAAAACCTGCAGCGGCAAGAACTGGCAGGGACTGAACAGGAGCCATGGTCAAAATCCTACTTCTCATATGCAGAGTGTCCATGACACTGGAGATCATACAAAACTTTTATACATCATATAGAATATATTTTCTTTCCTGTCTGGGAAGAAGCAATAGCTTCTCAGGTAATTTCTGTTAACTTCTTTTAAAAAAGCAGGATTAAAAAAGTGAGACAGGGAGCATTCACTACCAAAATTTTTGAGAGTCACACTGCTCTGAATCCTGGTATGACCCTAGGAACTCAGCCTTAGGCCCAGAGAAAGTACAATATCGCCAGGCTCACAGACAGAACATGCCTTTTCTACAAATATATAAAGGTCAAGGGAAGATATGAATCTCTCTAGAGCTTCAGGCAAATATGGGAGGGGGGATATCAACAAAGTGGGAAGAAAAAAGAAAACCTCAGTAATATTGCTTATCGTTTGGAAGATGCAATATCAGGATTACTGAAGAAGATCATTGAAACTAAATATGTATATTTCATTCAAAGTACTAGTGAGAAAAGAATCAGCTACAATAATGCAAGTTTTTTGAATCCTATGTATTCAGAAAAGAATAGAGCGGTATAGGTTAAGACAAGGCTAACTAGGATGTACTTGGCAGACTAGAAAAACCAGACTGTTCATGAGGCTAATGTCTAACCACAGTTTTTGCTTTCAGAAAAAAAGGCTGGCAGAGGTGCTTCGCTTTTTGTAATTAGGAAGTGAATTAGAGATCCCAGGAAGATTAAACTGCAGGGAATATGCTTCCTTGACTGGAAAACTGAAGAAATTAAGATGTGATTAAACATGATTTTTGTGCCTCTGCCATCTTGGTCTATCATCTTTGCTTCTGTTTAACATAAGTTTTGAGTTGTGAGGTATCATCTTTCACGTATTAAGAACGTCTCTGCAGAATGAAACAATATATGTTTACATTTACTGGAATAAACCCTTCTGGAAAGATGGCCCACGTTACATCCACAGGTGTAAATGAGTCAAAAAATCATTTATGACGCCAATATTCCCAGGTTCATGGCTGACAAATCCAGTTCCCAGACATGCATGATGATGGAATGACAGACAGTACAACATTCAGCCAGCAACTTACCGGTCTGCAAGCAATCCCACATTTTTTTGTCAGGAGCTCAGAACACTGCCTGTCTTGTGGAAAGGCTAAAGCAAAACTTACAGCCACATGAATACTTAGCTTTGCTTTTAATGGTTCATCAAAGAGGGTATCAAAGGTGGACTGTCCCTTCTCTCTTCTCTGCCCAAGATAAAGGAAAAATCAGAACAAGGGGAGGAGCATCAGTCTCTCTAACCTCTGGTCTCCTAACTCCCAATGAGCAGTAACACACTGTTCTGGGACAGCTGATGGGCCATGCTGACTGTTTTGCTTGCTCTTTTACTTGGTGAGAGAAAACAGATCCATCTGTAGCACGGCTCTCATCCAGGCAAGGCTGGTGTGAGGTAAAGGACCCTTTTTGGCCATCGTCTGTACTTCTTCTCCTCCCTTTCTCTTTTTCTCTCTCACTCATGCAGGTGCTGGGTTCGGAAACCGCATCACACAGTGGCCAGAAGAAACCCTTAAGAGAGCTGGAGAGACTGTGGACATCTCCTGCTACCAGAATTATACCACACTTGCCTATATGTTCTGGTACCAGCAGCCTCCAAGAAATGGTCTGAAGTTAGTAGCCAGTACTTCTACATGGATGCAGAACTCTTATGAGGAAGGTTACAGTGAGGCCAAGTTTGAGATAAGCAGAGACAATAATGGTCACTCTGTGATGACCATCAAGAATGTGACATCCAGGGATACAGCCACGTATTTCTGTGCTGCGAGTGATCACACAGTACAGCAAGGGGGTGAGCACTAAGATAAAATCCCCGCCTTGCCTGAGTGACAGATGGAGTCTCTGAAAAAAGTGAGACAGATTGGAGAGGGGCAGAGGAAGAGCAGAAGAAAGACAAGGAAGAAGTGGGGGAAGAGAACCAGGACTTTTTGGAGGGAAGAGGGACAGACAAAGCAGTGCAGCAGCATCTAGCTTCAAAGACAAAAAGCCTTCAGAAATACAAACCCATATATCAGCATTAAGAATTGAGGCACTGCTGATGTGGTTAGTGAAAGGAAGTAGATACTTCTTAAGATTGGTGCTACAGAAGCACAGCCATGTTCTGGGCCACTAGTTCCCATGCCACTAGACCCCACCATAGCACCAAGAAAAGAGTGCAAAGCAAGAAGGAGAACTTAAGGTTCTTCCACATGCTGATGATACACCCAAAGACAGAAGTGCCCAATGAGAGATTGATTGGTGTGGGAGGACAGCCCAGCCTCTGATTACGGACATAGGAGGATGACACCAGTACAGGCAGGAGGAAACATACACAGGGGACCAGGCATACCTTCCATTATGGAAGGGACAGCCACTTGGCAGCTTTACAAGCAACAGTGTAACCTGCAGCACTTTTATTCACCTGCTCCACACACTGCTTAATTGCAGGATCCCTCTCTTCCTTGCCACAGAAATGCATACAGTTCTGAGCTGGACCAAGGCATCTCTTCACAGCAAAACCTCATGAACAGAGAAAGGAAACCACAAAACGCATGACAGAAACTCGTGTTCATTGTAGTCTCACCCTGGACACAGTGGAGGCTCTGAAGAGGCTAAATCTAGTTGCATCCCAGACTTACTCCAGACCTCCAAAGACTTTTCTGAAAGACTCAACTTCACACACCACTCTTTGCACACCCTGGTAGTCAATATTCTTCTGACTCCAGGAGCTGCTCAGCAATGAGTGTAACACACCATTCCTTGCTCCCAGGGAGCACTCATCTGCTCCTCAGAACACTCTCAGGTCCATGATCTGTTCATATCAGGTCCACTGTTCATATTAGGCTGCAGACGTATAGCAGGGAAGCACTGGGAAAGCATTGTCTCTCACATAGCAGAGACACACTGAGTTCCTTATTCTCTTCAGTCTCTGATCTTTTATGGAGGTATCTTTACACAGGTATGGAACACATTCACTCTGTTGCTGTCTGCAATTATTACTGGTGATCCAAATGCCATGTGAAGGTTTTAGGAAAAGTAATTTATGCTGGAATCATTAAGGAATATAAACACCATGGTGGTAACTTTGGGAGTGACTTTTGGGTGATTTTTTTTTAGATTTTTTTTTAATTCTCTTTTAATAAATTACCAGTTCCTGAAAATCATAATGTTACAGTCCTAGCTCAGACTTCTTACATAAACACTGAAAACCAGCTTTATCAGCTCTGGGAACATAACAGAGTAAGGATCCCTTTCTATTTCTCAACTCCTGAGAATTTTTAGTGGGGCAAATGCAATTTTAAGCCTGTGAAAACAAACTTATCAGTAGCCTTCAAAGTTCAGCAGATTAATGAGCTGGCTATTGACTGGTCACAGCTGTGCAATTTCCAGGTGGTAGCAGAAAACCACAGAGATCTCTAGTGATCATTGCCATCTTGAAGTTCTGCAGTCACAGTTCCCTATTCTAGCTCTGAGATACAATTTTCTCCTATGGAGTACTTCTTTTGCCAGCTCGAACTGGCACTGCACAAAAAGCAGCTATTCTAAGAAGTTTCTCATGAAACAGCTACTATCCTCCTTGTTGCACTCCCTGTCCTCATATTTATTCTTCTTCGTCTGCTGCTGTAGAAGGTGGCAGAGGAACTGTAGCTACAGAAACCATAGTCAAAGGTACTTGTTATAGATGCTGAGCAGTGACATCTCAGGCACATCTGTGTAACAGCTGTATATTTGTAATGAACAGCAGTTTGTCAATAATAGCCTACCTGCAGTCTAGAGGTTATACTGGCTACTCAAAAGATAAGATGATGGAAGGAGAGGATGTGTAAAGTCACATCTCTATGCAGATAATGATGCTATACCATGTGATGTGGTCATCCTGCAACTACTGGGAGGGTTTCACAGAATCATAGAACCACAGAATCACAGAATGATTGAGGTTGGAAGGAGCCTCTGAAGGTCATCTTGTCCAAACCCCCTGCTCAAGCAAGGCCACCTAAAGCCAGTGGCCCAGGACTGTGTCTAGACGGCTTTTGAATATCTTTAAGCATGCAGTCTCCACAACCTCCCTAAGCAACCTATTCCAGTGCTCAGTCACCCTCACAGTAAAAAAGTGTTTCCTTGTGTTCAGAAGGAACCTCCTGCTTTTCAGTTTGTGCCCATTGCCTCTGGTCTTGTCACTGGGCACCACTGAAAAAAGCTCTCTTTGCACCCTCCCTTCAGGTACTTATATACATTAACCAGATCCCTCCTGAGCCTTCTCCCTCTAGGTTAACAGTCCCAGCTCCCTCAGCCTCTCTTTCTATGTGAGGCACTCCAGTCCCTTAGTCACCTTTGTTGAATGCCTTCCAGTATGTCCATGTCTCTTGTAGTGAAGAGCCCAGAACTGGACACAGTACTCCAGGTGTGGCCTTAACAGTGCTGAATAAAGGGGAAGGATCACCTCCCTCGACCTGCTGGCAATACTTTGTCTAATGCAGCCCAGAATACCATTCGCCTTCTTTGCAGCAAGGGCACATTGCTGGCTCATGTTCAACCTGCTGTCCACCAGGAGCCCCAGGTCCTTTTCCGCCAAGCTGCTTTCCAGCTAGGTCGCCCCCAGCATATATTGGTTCATGGGATTATTCCTCCCCAGGTGCAGGACTTTGCACTCCCCTGAACTTCATGAGGATCCTGTCAGCCCGTTTCTCCAGCCTGTCGAGGTCCCTCTGGATGGCAGCATGACCCTGTGGTGTACCAGCCACTCCTCTCAGTTTGGTGTTGTCTGCAAAGTTGCTGAAGGTATACTCTGCCCCATCATCCAGATCATTAATGAAGATGTTAAACAGAAGACGTTTCCCACCACAGCTGCTCTTTCTCAGGCTTCCTGTGAGACAAGAACTGACTCAGAAAAGAAATAACAGGACAGATAACTTTGTGTTAATCATCCAGTACAGGTATTAGGTTGGGAGCAGAAGATGAACATTTGGGAAACAATATTGTTCTTTAGTGGAACAACTTGGGCGCAAATCAATGGCATCTAACAAGAAGCTTGAGCAAACACAGGCTGGAAGAGAAGGGAAACAATGGGAAGGAAATAAAGGAAATAAATATACATACATAGGATGGTATAGCATCACTGTCTGCATAGGGATGTGTATTGGGTCTGGCTGGGATGGAGTTAACTTCCCCATAGCAGCCCTCGTAGTGCTGTGCTTTGTATTTGTAGCTAGAAGGGTGTTGATAACAGACCAGTGTTTCGGCTACTGCTGAGCAGTGCTTGCACAGCATCAAGGCTGTCTCTCCAAACCTGCTACCCCCCGCCCCTGGTCCAAAGGCTGGGGGTGGGCAATAGGTTGGGAGGGGACATAGCCAGAACAGTTGACCCAAGCTGACCAAAGGGATATTCCATACCATATAATGTCATGCTCAGCAATAAAAAGCTAGGAGAAAGGAGGAGGAGAAGGGACATTCGTTATTAAGGCATTTGTCTTCTGGAGCAACCGCTATGTGTACTGAGGCCCTACTTTCCAGGACATGGCTGAACATCGCCTGTGGATGAGAAGTAAACAATAAATCTTTTTGTTTTCCTTTGCTTCTGCATCTGGCCTTTGCTTTTTCTTTATTAAACTGCCTTTGTTTTGACCCACGAGTTCCTTTTCATCTTATTTTCTCCCCCGCCATCCGACTGAGGAGGCGGAGTGATAGAGCGGTTTGGTGGGCACCTGGCAGACAGCCAAGGTCAACCCACCACAGGGTGTGATTTTACACATCCTCTCCTTCTATCACCTTATCTTTTCAGTACAGAGTTATGCCCTGAAAGGGGGCTGTTGCTTAATTTTAGCGATTCATGGTCAAAAGTACTGAATGTTTATGAAAAGAACTTCCTAGTGTCCCTAAAACAAATCTGTAAAGCTCAGGGAGCCTCTGTAGTTCTGTCTGCTTCTTTGTAGCTGCTTCTTCGTAGCTGCTTCTTCTGTAAATTCTAAAGAAGAATCCAGGACTGATGTAAGTGATATGATCACGACTTTCCTGTGAAATTCCCCCACTAAAATGATACCATTGTTAGAAAATATGGCCCTAAATGTCTCCTGCTTGCATATTCTTGCCTTTCCTTGTTGTCTGAAGTTTTACACAGCTTGGCCCATGAAGCCTCCTATGAGAGACATGGAAATAAAAATCAAGGAACTGTCTTTCCTCTCTTCTCTCCCTCTCACTCATTTGAATTCATGGCCTACAAGGCCTTTCCTTTTGACAGGTTACAGATAAACAAAGTGGGACAAGACTAGTCTCTGCTGGCATGTCCTGGAAATTGCCTTATGAACATGCTCTGAGGAGACGTTAGCACCACATAGAAACACTCCTTCAAAATTAATACAGAGATTATTTGCTTGTTTTTAAATGAAAGACAGCATATGGGAGACAGTCTGTTAGTGACAGTAAGGACACTAATGGAGCTGTAGACTGGAGAGGGAGACAGAATAATATTAAATGAATTTTAGTAGAATGGTAGAATTGTAGTAGAATGGTAGTAGAATTTAGACCCTGAATAAACAGTGCTGAGATCAGAGGCAGACTAAGACCAAGGCAGGCAAATAGTATCCCACTACTAGTGTTATTATTTAGGCAGAGCCAGACAAATAAAATCCTAAATGTATTTTTAAAAAGAATTCAGTCTAAACAAAGACAAATGTCTGCAGTCATTCCCATAATTAGTGGCTCAAGCACACAGTTTTGCTGTTGTAGAAGAGAGGGTACTGTAGGGGCAGTACACCTGAGGCAGGGACACCTGAGATCACCTGTCCAATATCTTGCCTTCTGTATTCCTATGTCTTGGTCCTAAATGTTTCAGCTTAGTCTATGTTTCTCATTCCCTTCCCTGGGACACTAACAGCTGTTCCCAGCTGAACAGGCTGTATCAGAAATTATGGGTTCTTCTGTAATGTCTGAAAACAAGAGAAAATAATTTGTGATTTTCCTAGTAGAATTACCGTGTTTTGAAGGACTGTGTCCTGTACAATTATTTTATTATATCAAGACAGACTGAAGTGAAACCATTAAAGAGTAATATGAACAACATGTTTACTGCAGCTACTTGGTCGTGTTGCTGACTATGTGTTGACCTTTTATGTGAGAAGACTAGTCCAGGATGGGCTGCATATGCCCCAAACCTAAACTGGTTTGTTCATGTGCCTGTCCTTCCCTGTGTTGCCTCAGTGTGTGCTGGTACACATAGTCTCACTGGCACAGATCTTTCCCTCTTGGGAGTTACATCATACCTGGACAAACCTATGGGGGAAAAAATACAGTTTTGCGTCTCCATTTAGTTATGTGTAAGGGAGATAAAAGTATCCTGTTACCTGTCACCGCCAGTCCCCACCCCCTTCAGACAGTCTCCAAGATGAAGTCACGCTCTTACTCCTAGATGAAGCCTTTTCATAGTCAGGGTCACAGGCACCTGAGAGAAGCTTGTACTTCTGCTTCCTGTAACAGGGCAGTCAGAGGAATACAAACTTAAGAGCTCAGCATCCTACTTCCCTCCCTTTCAGCGCAACTGTGACAAGTGCAGCACAGACCAAAGAGGATATTCACAATCAGGCCAGGCTACGAACAGAAACACCAGTCTGTAGTAAGCAAATCGCTCTCAGTGCAAACCAGTTACTGTAGGCTTGAGGTCTGTTTATCATCCTGGGGCAGAAGAAAAAAAGAGTGGGAAGGAAAGCAGCATGAACACTGCCATGAAGTTACCAAGTGAAAAATAACTATATTTAAAACCAGCTATTAAAAGAAAAAAAATATTACTTTTTTCTCTATAGGAAAAAAATGTCAGGATTATAAATTCAGGGATAATGAATACACTAAGAGGTAATCGAACTATCATACAGAAACAGCAATTGCAGAGGAAGGATGTGGCCTGTGGTTCCCATGGTAATCTTTCATGGTGACTGGGTGACAAAATGGGAGGGTGGAGCCATGGGTGGGATTGTTTTTGTATGAGGTTGTATCGTTGTGGGGACAGGGGATCCACAATGATACATTCCCCAGGAGGCCTTTACAAAAACCCATATGTGCATAAACCTTGTGGGAGAGTGTGTTAAGACAGCTACAAAGAATTCTGCAGCACAGCAGGCATGTTCTGTCTTGGTTTTTCTTGACCGACCTAGTATGCTAGGACTTACTTTCATCAGCTGAGAACTGAGCCTGCCCTCTCTGGAAAACAAGCCAGGAGATTCTGAGACATTGAAATAATTTTCAGCAAACCAGATTGACTGCAGATGCACCTAAAACCTATCAGAGTATGTGAAGCAGAGAATTAATATTTTTTTTCTGATGCAATAATGTTGCACAGAACCACAAAATGGTTCTTTATTAATGTGATAGAAGTGTTAGAAAAATAATTCTGACATGTAGCAGGTATCTCTCAGAGGCAGTATATAAAATGTGTTGGAGTTTTCTCTCTTAAATAAGCCTCCTGTGTCCAGAGTGACTCATGCCTGTGAGCGCAAAGGTTTTCTCTAATCCTTCTCCGCTCTGTCTCACTGCAGTTCTTCCTAATGGATATCAAGAGTTTGTTCAAGACTAGCCAACTGATTCTGCTGGACTCTCCTTGTGTGGATTACTTTTAACCTATCAGAAAATTGAATGGGATCCTGAAAGACTATTCAAGATGGCTGGTCTGCCATTGAAGTGAAAACAAATGGATTTGTTTTAGTTCAATGCCACAAAGGTGAACCACCTATATGAAAAGGCATGTGACTATGGCAACCACAAAGCAAGTATCATTTGATTATTAACTCCACAAGTTACAGAAAGGAAGGCTTCACAACACTTAGAGTACAAGACTGACAGTAAGGAAGCTCTAGTTGTAGAGGAATTACATTTCTAGACAGTGGCAGCCTCTACCACTTTGGGTATGTCTGCATGGTTTCTACATCTGCAAAATGAGAATAGCAGGTAATATCAATGAGATAACGCGGATATTAGAGAAAGGTTGTAAAACAACTTGAGGTGAAATGTAGACAATAAAAATAAATATCAAAAAACTCTGGGAAATGCTTTTCTAAATGCTACAGATTATACAATGGGATTTCAAGCTGGTTTTCTGCCAAAGCCCTTCAGACAGAGATTGAGGGATCTTTGGGATTCCAGACACAGTAAACATTGCTTAAGCTTCTCCTTACTAAAGTCAACTGCAATGCATCCCTTTTCTTAGCTTATGATACAACACTTTGTCACTGTGACCACCAATAACATCATTTTCGGCGATGGCACAAAACTTACAGTAATGGGTAAGAAATTTTTGTTTTCTCTTTTAAATCACTTCAAATCCCAGGTCTTCTCTTTAGAGAACTTCACGTCAACCTTATTCTCCCTTTCATTATTAAATTGGTGTTTTCCTGATGTGCTAGTAACCCAGTCTACTTTGGAGAATAGATTAAGTTTAGTACTCTAGGTAGGGACACACATTTCACTTTGGAGGACTGAATGAATGCATTTTCAGTGAATAAAAAGTTGTCCATAGAAAGAATTAGTATGAGGAATGGGTTAAAAAATATGTGCATATCATAAGTATATTGTCTTAATAAGTTGACATCTGCAAAAATCACTATTCCCCAAAAGTATAACTATTCTCCATAATGCTACTTCTCCCAGGGCTACAGGTGATTAAGGACAAGTCAATGAAAGGCTATCTGGAAAGAACTGAGTTACAGTTACACTTTGGACAGGTCTAGAAAACAAAATCAAGACTCTACAAACTTAAATTACTTTGGATCTTTTCGGGGTAAACTAAAGCATGTGTTATCTCAGATAACTGGGAAAGACAAGTGTACTAGCATTTTTAGTTAACAAAACAGAAGCCACAGATAAATACTCAACTTTATCATAAGCAATACCAACAGCTCTTTGCAGCTGTTTAGTTCCTTGTTGTTCTAGAAAACAACTCTCCACAACACAGCAAGTTTCTTTCCACAAAACAGGCTCGTCAGGATGGTGATAAAAAGATCATTTAGGACAATGATCTTACTATTTCAGAATAGATGCTAAAAAGCCACTGAAAACCACAGAAACAGAACACATGGTTCATTTCAAATAAAAGTATCTCTCAGGGAATGTTTCTCTCTGGGCCACACTTCTGGATTTGGACTCTCTCCAAATCCAGAGGAAAACAAGGCTGCTTCTAAGGCTGTGATAAATGATGGTGATCTCGTCTTCTCATTGTATTGCTCCTGGAGTCAGAAAAATTGATGCCTCAAGCTTTTGTACCACACCGTTACACTGCAGAATAAAATGATTACAAGTGATAAAATTCAATCTCCATAGGAAAAATTCAGTGATCATCACGTTTTCTGAAATCCAGTGTGAATCTGAGGTGCCTGAGCTGATGAAAATCAGTACTGATCCCTCATTGACCATAGTCAATTTTGCAGCTAATTTTAATAATCACAGCTAAGAGAACAGAGAGAATAAAAGCAGAGACTTCCTTCCAGGGAAGGAGAAAGGTCCTTCCAGGGAAGGAGAAAGGGAAGGATGTTTAGGAACTGCTACAATATTCATGACGTTGAAAGGAAATGAGGAAATTAAGGAAACAAGGCTGTTTAGTTGAAAATAAGCAAAGAAAATTACTCTGTCTGCATATGGGAAAAATTTTCTAAGAGTACACCTAGATAAATAGATAAATGTCCTCTAAAGAAATGGTGAAAGCTGCAATGACCGATTCACCTAAGCCTGAAGCAAAAGGGCTCTGGAAAAGGTATTTCTGAGACTGAACTCACCTTGTTAGACACACAGATGTGGTGCTGTTCCCTTACAGACCTTTCTTTTTTTTTAGGGGACCATAAATTAATGTTCTTTGTGTTTCCTCTTTTGTTGGTACTGCATGAGGGGAGGGTTAGTCCACAGGTTTGGCTCAGAGGACTGAGAGTAGAGGAGAGGTTTTCCTGCAGCTGCAAAACAGTGTGAATAATGAAAGACTATACTTTGGCAGTGGGACAAAACTCACAGTCCTAGGTAAGACACAAGTCAGATCTCTGTGATATATGTCATACTGGTTTAGGGGACAAGACCATTCTTAATTAACAGCAGAATAATGATCATTTTTCATACAGCCATGAGGACAGGATTAATGCTTTATTGGTTGCTTATTAAAATGAGATGTGCTAATATGAAAGTGTAGGATTTGCAGGCATGAATTTTGAGATCCTTGTGTCTGTTGCCTTTGTCTTCCCTTTCTGGGAACTTCATGGAGAAAAGAAGAAATAATTCTGTTTCCTCCCATTCTCCAAGAAAACATTATAGAGGTTGGGAATGAAAGATCATGCTTTGGTCTGCAAGTTTTTGCAGTTCATCTGTGTAACAATCAAAAGCAACATTTCAGAGGTAGAGTCTGGATTCTTGTGTCTGCTGAATCAGGCAGGGAAATAGTAGTCTTGCTGGTACTTTGCTCCCCTCTCCATAGATGGTGGGCAGGCTGCCTAAAGTTGCTTTGGGACACTGGCTTCCTCTAACAGTCCTTTTCACGACTTCTAATTCTCAAAAAGGACTATATTCTTTTTCTCTCAGTGAGCTTTCTCCTCTATTCTTTCCTCTTTTTCCCCATTTGCTTTCTCTGCCTCCTCTCCTCCCAGGAAAGAATTTAACATCACCTATATCAAGACATTTTGGAATCACAGGGCAAAATAACCTTTTCCATCTGCTACTGCCACATCTGATAGCAAACTGTAGAAATACACACTGGTGCCTGCTCCTTTAAACAGCACTGTTTTAAGGAACTAAGTGGCTGGCAAGAAGAGCATAATGACCCTGCGGGTTATAGTCTGATTGTGTACAGCTGTGCTTTTTAACTGCACTACTTAACTTTGGAGTTGGCACTGTGCTCAGAGTTATAGGTAAGTAGCTGTGATTAACCCAAGTGCTCAATGTGGAGGACACCTGGAAATTTCTCTTGCATTAATGATATGTAGCATATACACAGGTGATTTTAAAATGAGAGTAGGAGTGAAAGATAACAAGAAATCATGCAACTGACCTTGCCGTGATGGGAATGGAAGAACTGTGGTACTTTTTCTATTAGGTGGGTGAAGAATGTGTGACAGGGAATGCATGAGTTTATGCATGGAAGTGATTAAGCATTGTGCCAGTGTCTACCATGAACACTGTGGAAGATCAGAACAGAATGGGCTTTTTTTTTATAGTCTCTACTCTTGCTTGTACCAAAAGATAATACTTTTTTCTGATAGTCTCTACTCTTACTTGTACCAGTCTCCTTATTCCATTTCAAGCATGCTCTGGCTTTCTTTGTCTTGCCAGTAGTTTTATCATTCTTTCTGTCTGCCTTTTTCACCTGCCTTCCTCTTTGTCTTTTTTTGTTTTAGTCTGTTAAATCTCTCTCATTTTTCTTTTGTGTCCTCCCTATCTGTTTCCATGTCTTCACTCATTAGCCATTTAGGCTATGAGCCAATGAACTTATGTCAGAGGTACTTTTAGGATAGGAAAAAAATTTATAGCCAAGTACTAGAAGGGAGCAGTAAAAGCGATCAACCTCTCCTCATACCCACTGGAAGGAAAGCAGAGCAGTGCCAAATCTTCTCGGGAGTTATCTCTATTACTATCTAGTTACCTCTTCTGAAGTCTGTACAAGTTCACACATTTTCACAGAAGCACCCCAGGGATCTTTGTAGAGTAAGCACTGACAATCATGATTAAGGCTAACAGCTGAAAGCAAACACTAGGTCTTAAGGGTCAAGATCTATGCAAGATAGAAGTTTCTGCTAATTCTCTCCACTCTAGAAAGGAGGGAGTGATCAGGAAGAACATCTACAATTTATAGTGCCTTCACACTGAAAAAAAGTAAAAGTTTTCTCTTTGGCTCCATAGTTCTCTCTGTATTTCTGTTTCCATGTGCACTCTGCAGACCTGGTGGGTTTATCATGCCAGATGAGTAAAAAAGGCACTCTAATAAAGTGTATGAAAAAAAAAAGGCAGCTTTTAGTGTCACTGCCTAGCTTCTGAGTAACATCTCATTGTTGCCTTGTACATCCTTTTGACTGTAGAAGTCTGTTGTGTTTAGTCTTATATGCAGGTATTAAACACTTTAGGACAGGGGACAAATTTTAGTTTGTGAGTGTATAGAGTCTTGCATCATTTGGGGAAGATGTGTAGTCTAGGATGAGGGTTTCTCATACCTAGGATAACCTAAATAATAAATACCATGAAGAGATATTTCATAGTCTTAAAAAAGGATGGCAAGTTGAGACCTAAAGCAAAACTTGTCCCAGGCAAATTCAGGTTACCTACCTAAAGTGTTCTTCACTTCAGACAGTGAGAAAGATTAGCTCCTTCCTTTCAAGTCACCTCTTAGATGGGGAGGTCCAAGTATAATGATAATCCAAGTATAATCACATGGCAGTATAATTCTGAACACTGCAATAACCATCATGTCTTACTACATCTCCAGTAATGTAACACAGTCAGTTGAAGATGCTTGTGCCTTATAACACAGACTCTTATCTATTAGTACGATATTACAAATATAGGTCTTATAGCACTACTGGGTACTTTTCTGCCTACCTATTTGCTCAGCTTCTTTTCAGCTTTCCTATTCTTCTGACAGAGACAATACTAGAATTTCAAACACTCATGCATTTCTGTAGCCAGACCTTTTATTCTTCTGTGTAATGAGTGAAGACAAATGCTTTCAGTTCCCTGGTGTCTGCCTATCTGATAGATGTTAATCGTCTAATAGACAGTTGTTAAAAGGCCAGATATATCAGGAGTCTCACAGCACAAATACAGTACAATTTTAAGGGGTTTCTGACTGAGGACAATAATGGAGGCTCTGGGCCATATTGCTTTCCATTTCAGGGAAGAACGATGAAATCATACCTCCAGCTGTGGCTATCTTTTCCCCATCAAAGCAAGAGATCCAACAGAAGGGCAAGGCCACACTGGTATGCCTGGCCTCTGGTTTCTACCCTGACCACCTGAATCTGGTCTGGAAGGTGAATGGTGCTAAGAGGACAGAAGGGGTGGGGACAGATGAGTTTTCCACAGGGAATGGGAGTACCTACTCATTGACCAGCCGACTGAGGATCTCAGCCCAGGAATGGTTCAACCCCTTGAACCGTTTTGAGTGTGTTGCCAATTTTTTTAAGAATGGAACACTGGAATCGATACACAAATTAATCTACGGTGATGCTGGTGAGTAAAAAATGTATATCACCATGCTGTACAAACTAGAAAGGGTGTGGGTTATGATGTGAAACACATCTATATGCAACTTCTATACAAGGTGTTATGGCACAAATATGTATGTAAATATGTAGGTATTTCCATATGTCTCTTCATATTCCTGGGCCTCTGTATCTACATTACCATTATACATCTGTAGTTTTTCAAAGGTTTCTTCAGATTTTCACTGAGAAATCTCTGTAGTACAGTAAAATGCATAGTATAATAAAATATACAGTATAGTAAAATGAATCAGGCAGTATATTGTAAACTGAAACTTCTAAAATTTGTGTTCTGTTTGCATTGAAGAGAAACATGACTTTCAGTTCATTTTTGTCTTTCAGGTTGTGCACTCACAGAAGGTATGTGTGTCTTCGAACAGGGAAATATCTGTATGTATTTTAATTCCAGTTTTACTGACGCTAAGTCTTCAGGAGGGTTGTATGTGCATGCTGTATGTAGCTGTGTTTTGGTTTTTTAGCTCTTCTTTATGATTCCCTTTCGAAATAACGGAAGAAATTGTGGCACCTTCCTATAGAGTGTAATTTGCTCTTTTTATCATCTCCTCCAGTCCTTAACGCTGCCTTCTGTTGGGAAGCTGCTTGGTCAGCCATGAAAGAAAAAATTCATATGTAGCCAAGTGATTACGACATCAAGATTCAGAATTCACAATTCTGAGTATTTCTCTGTATCGAATTCAGAATACTTCTCATTACAAGTCACATTCCCCTCCAAACTGCGAGGATATCCTTATTAAAAATCATGTTTCTTTCCTCTATGTGTACATGTGTATACACTCTTGTTTTTCACCAACTTCTTTAATGCTTCAGGAATCTTAAGGCTGAACCAAGATCAGGCTGGCATCTCAATACTACTGCAAGTCCTTAAGAGAGCAAAATCTACAAGAATAAGAGTTCTAGATACCATGTTGTTCTGGGCTATGTAAAACTTCCCTGATATGTCAGCAGCACTCACAAGGCCACTGACAATAACGAGTGAAAAAAATTCGTATCTTGTGATTCAGCTTAATTTGAGTTCCTAAGAGGGGATTCACAGGAACAGCCTAGTTTTTGAGTAGGTGTGGCAACACAATGGTTAAACATTCCCAATCAGGATATACTTTCTTAGCATAAAGACAATCTCTGTCTTTCCTAGACTCGCTTTCTCTTTTGGTTCTTTGAATCACAGTGTTCTTTCCCATCCCCTGCTATCTTGTGTCAATAGAGCCATTAATTTGGGTCTAGTTCCTTTGTGTTGCTTAGCTAAAGATTTCAAGGGTTCTTATTTGATTAAAGCTACATTAGATCTAGTCTCTCGTGATGATGATAATTCAATACACAAATGATGTTTGATTTGCAGAGTCCTACTTGCGGTATGGAAATTCTTTGAAGCTCACTTACCTCATTCTCTGTGGCAAAGCCTTGCTCTATGCAGTTTTGGTGAGCAGTCTGGTGTGGACAGCCAAGGTAGGTTAGTGTGCCACTTGAAGGTTGAGCTTACTCACTAGTACAAGAATCAGTGAGTACAGACTAAATCTCTTCTCAGCTGTGGGGTTGTTCTCTATGTGCTCTGCAAGGCTTCGTACAGGCTAGTTTGAAAAATCACAAGTGATGAGTTTTCTATTATTGTTTTTCCAGAACTCAAATAAAATCAATGCTATCTAGCAGAGAAATTCCTTCTCAAAATACTCTTTAAACACATGGAAAAAGATGAGAATTAAGGACGACAACTCCAGAATGTAAAGAAGGGAAATATCAGATATATCATACTCTTCTGTAAGCATTGAAAAGGGACTCATACCTGCAGTGAAAGTAATAAGCAGGGTTTTTGAGCAGATATGTGGGATAAATCTGAACAAAGAGTTACAAAGATCTATAAAGAACAATAGAATAAATCTGAACAAATGGGAAAAGTTTAACTAACTACCAGGAAATACTTTTTATCAGTAAGTTTCTCATATGGCTGAAAGATATTCCCAGTGACAGTAGTGGAAGCCTCAGCACTTGTTCCTTTAAAAGCAGGACTGCAAGATGTATTTGAAAAGTGACCTGGTAGAGTTGAGGGTGAGTATGAACACAATCTCAATTATGTTTTCGTGTCCTTTTTCAAGGATACTAGAGGGAGTAGGTTTGTACTTTACTGGATCACAATCATAGAATCACAGAATGGTTTGAGTGAGAAAGGAGCCTTAAAGATCATCTGGTCCAACACCCCTGCCATAAGCAGGGACATCTTTCACTGGATCAGGTTGCTCAAAGGCCCATCCAACTTGGCTTTAAACACTTCCAATGATGGTGCATCCACAACTTCTCTGGGCAGCCTGTCCCAGTGTCTCACCACGCTCATCATAACAAATTTCTTCCTTATATCTAATCTAAAGCTACCCTGTGTCAGTTTAAAACCATTGCCCCTAGTCCTGTCACTACAGGCTTTGGTAAAAAGTCTCTGTCTTTCTTATAAGCCCCCTTGTATATTGAAAGGCTGCAAGAAGGTCTCCCCAGAGGCTTTTCTTCTCCAGTCTAAACAACCCCAACTTTCTCAGCCTTTCTTCATAGGAGAGGTGTTCCACCCCTCTGATCGTTTTTGTGGCCCTCTTCCAGACCCACTCTAACATATCCATGTCCTTCTTGTGCTGGGGGCCCCCAGAACTGGATGCAGTACTCCAGGTGGGGTCACATGAGAGCAGAGTAGAGGGCCAGAATCACCTCCCTCAACCTGTTGTCCACGCTTCTTTTGATGCAGCCCAGGATACAACTGGCTGTCTGGGCTGCACAAGTGCCCATGGCCGGCTGACATACAATTTTTCACCCACCAGTATCCCCAAGTCCTTCTCCACAGGGCTGCTTTCAAGCCATTCATCCCCCAGTCTGTACTGATCCTGGTAATTGCCCCGACCCAGGTGCAGGACCTCACACTTGGCCTTGTTGAACTTTATGATGTTCACATGGGCCCACTCCTCAAGCCTGTCCAGGTCCCTCTGGATGGCATCCCTTCCCTCAAGCATATCAACTGCACCACTCAGCTAGGTGTCATCCGCAAACTTGATGAGGGTGCACTCAATCCCACTATAAGTGACACATTGATGAAGGTACTAAATGGCATCGATCCCAGTATGGACCCTTGAGGGAAACCACTCATTATTGGTTTCCACTTGGACACTGAGCCATTGACTGTAACTCTTTGGGCACGATCATCCAGCCAATTCCTTACCTATGGAACAGTCCATCCATTAAACCCATATCTCTCCAGTTTAGTGGCAAGAATGTTGTGGGGGACCATATCAAAGGCCTTACAGAAGTCCAGGTAGATGACATCTGTAGCTCTTCCCTTGTCCACTGACACAGTCACTCCATTATAGAAGGCCACCAGATTAGTCATCTAACACACAAAGTTGTGCGTAAAGATATTAGTTGAGTATTTAAGTAAATAATTTGTACAGTTTAAGACACTTTCTTGGTACAAAAAGGGGAGAAACATGGAGATACAACATGGTCATTTGTGTTAATGCTCTCAGGAGACACAACACTTGGGACACTGATAAATATGGTCCATTATTTCTTGGATTATTATATTTGTTCCTTTTGCTTGTTTTTTTTATTTGTTTGTTCTGTTTTGTTTTCAATTAGGCTGGTGAGAAGTTGTATAGAGAATAAATGAAGAGTCTTCTTCATCACATCAGCAGGAACACAGCAAATTATACTTTCTACCTTTCCATAGAAAAGGATCTATGCTTCTGTCCAAGAACTTCTGAATATTATTTCTTGGTGATTCTCTGTCCCCCTCCTGTTCTTTCCACTTTGTTGTAATCACTGCTGGGTTTTCCCTGTACTTCCGTATCATATTGTATCATATTGCATTGTATTGTATCATATCGTATCATATCGTATAGTATCATATCTTTACAACTAACACCTTCTTAATGCTCAGAAGTGGAGAACCCAGCTCCTTGACTTAGGAATAAAGTTTTAGCTTCTTTTCCATTCAAGAAGCATGAGTTGTTGTTTTTTAATTTGGTCTTTTGTAGCAATAATGTCCTACCACACAACTTCCAGTGATGTGTAGTTATCATAAGGAACTCACATTAAAGAACATTCACTGACAATCCTTATAGGAATAGCTTATCTGTTATGAGAACAGTAGAAGGCTTATCCAGTACTTACACTCTGAACCAACAACTGGAGTGAGGCTGCAGGCTTCAGAGGCTTGCACACTCCAGTACCAGTGACTGGGAGAGTGAGCATCCAGGGCCAGCTAGCAAACAGACTTCATGTCTAAGGCTACTTTCTGGGAGATCCATAGTGTGGGTCCCAGTGTGCGTGTGGGTGTGTTAGGTAACTGGAGAACCAGGGAGTTCAGGGCCAGTTGCTGCGTAGACCAAGTGTCTAAGGCCAGTTACTGGGATCCAGCGTGTGTGTGTGTGTGTGTGCATACGCGCACACACGTGCACAAAGGAGTGCATGAGGGTTTGTATCTGTGAGTGAGGGGGTCTGTATCAGGAAGTGGCATGGGGCTGCAGGCCTCAGGGCTCATACATCCAGGTGCCAGTGCGTGAGGATACCAAGGATCCAGGGCCAGCTGCTGGATAGGCTGAGTGTCTACGCCAGCTACTGGGGGGGTCCACACTGTGGTTATGTACATGTTTCCTGCTAACAGACCTTCATCCTCATCAGCCAGAGAGGGACACAGGATGAAGGTCTGTTAGTGCTATCTGTGTTTGCATGAGTGTTTCTGTCTGTATAGATCTGTGTGGCTGGCTGCGTGTATACATATATTGGTATTGTGTATGTGTTTGTATGCCTATTGGGAATACACGCTCAGCCTTGCTAGTGGGTGGACCTAGGGAAAGGGAGCTGCAGCAGCCTCACCACTAGTGGGCTATTGGATTCAGTAACCCCAAATAAAACAGTTAGAACTTACGATTCACTTCTAGCCATCTTAAAGTATGTAGGACATTAACCAACCCATGTCTACTGCACAGCACTATTTAGATAGACAGTGGTACATTTTGTCAGCATTAGGAAAAATAGACTTCCTATGTTTCATCTCAACCTTGTCAATAGTTTTTGTGCCACAGCAGTTCAAAATCTGCAAAGATGGGTCCAATCTTAGGCTAAATAAAGAAAAGAAAAATGAGGGTGGAGGGCAGAAGGGGTGATCCTGTGGTTCTACAGCCATAAATTTACTGGGTGCAGAGGAAGGAAAAAAACTGTGGTCTTTTTTGCTATTGCCTGCAATATCATGCATGTTGCCAGCTGGGAAGTATGGAAGCATCTACACACCAGCACAGCTCCCCCATTCACTTACTATGAAATGTAACCCCCACTGCTGTTACAGAAGGGCCTCACTGCTGCCTTTCTCATCACAGAAGCCAAGTACTAAAAAGGCCATGAAGACTGAGTTGCTCTTTTGTTCATAGTACAGAAGCTAAAATAAGGGTGAATGCAAGTAAATGAAGTTTAGACACTTATTTGGACAAAAAAGAATTTATAAATTTCAGAGTGTGAATAAAAGAAAATAACAAATATATTTTTTAACTCCTACACAAAAAGAAACACTGGCAGGACATGTATGAACAACGTTCCATCTATTGTGTACTCCTGTTTAACACTCATAAGGCTCTTCAGAATGTCCTCCTGTACCTTTGCCCAAACCCACCCTGATACGTGATTGGAGTGATGGTAGTGTTTTTATATTGCTAGAGGATAAACACACAGTTCTACTGCATCCAGCACTGGATAAGGATGTGAGATGATTGTACGATGTGAGAGATGCAGGAAGGCTGTGAAAATGAAAGTTTAACTACTATCAAAATGTAACCCTGGGAAGAAGACTGAAAGTAACAGACCAGAGCTATTGCTGAATGGAGTTCAAAAAGCAAGGGAAAAAGTATTCAGGTTCCCAAAGGTCAAGAGTCTTGTCCATTCCCATCTTGTGATATCTTTATAGTGAGAATAAGGTTGTGCAGACTGGTGGATCTGGCCCAGAAGGAATTGCTCCAGTTCAGACATTTCAGGAACACTCCTGAGAAGAAGGATGAACACGTGTAGAGAGCTGCCGATCCTTGACTATACCATATGTTAAATTGCATAGAATGACCTGTACATAATTTAGGGTCAGTCTTTGCAGTGTTGAAGATGACCTAACTACTCCAGATTACAAAATAGCTACAGGTAGCACGAAAGTGCTTCTCTCCTTTATTGTCTCCAAGCAATGGAATCTTGCAAAGGAATAAACTGGGTAAATGCCTCCTTCTCTTGGAAAAGATAAACCATGAGCAGACCTCAGGCTTCCAGCAGCTGGCATCAACAAGCCAGGGCCTATAACAAAATCAGTTTGGAAACTAATTTCAAAGCTACCATTTTTATGAGCTCATGTATCTGTCAAAAGGCCAGAAGGGACCATTGAATTATCATCTTGATATCTTGTATATTGCACACCAAAAATTTCATATAATTAATTTTACTTTGTATTGAGATAATAAATAAAGTAATGATGGGAAGACTTCAAGAAGTAAAGAAATCACTTCCTTTCTTGGTAATTTGTTGCAGTATTTGAACACCTCTGCTCTTGAGTAATTCTGCCTTATTTCAATCAGGAGACATTTGATAGAATCATAGAATCATAGAATCATTTAGGTTGGAAAAGACCTTTAAGATCATTGAGTCCAACTGTGAACCTAACACTGCCAAGTCAACCACTAAGCCATGTCCCTAAGTGCCACATCTACACATCTTTTAAATACCTCCAGGGATGGTGAGTCAACCACTTCCCTGGGCAGCCTGTTCCAACACTTGAAAACCCTTTCAGTGAAGAAATTTTTCCTAATATCCAATCTAAACCTCCCCTGGCGCAACTTGAGGCCATTTCCTCTTGTCCTATCACTTGTTACTTGGGAAAAGAGACCGACACCCACCTCACTACAACCTCCTTTCAGGTAGTTGTAGAGAGCGATAAGGTCTCCCCTCAGCCTCCTTTTCTCCAGGCTAAACAACCCCAGTTCCTTCAGCCGCTCCTCATAAGACTTGTTCTCTAGACCCTTCACCAGCTCCATTGCTCTTCTTTGGACACACTCCAGCACCTCAATGAGGCTTCAGCACCTCAGTGATTTCTGCTACAGATCATGCTTGAAGCTCATACTGAGTCACTTCTCCAGCATGCCTGCTAAGTCTTCCTGAGGGACTCCATTCCCTGCTGAAGCCCCTCATTATTCTGTAGGTTTGGCTTCTATTTCTTTCACCTGGAAATTACTATGAGGAGAGACTGTATGAATATGTCTAGTCATTATTAGTTATGTATATATTGCTGAGAAACATGACAAGAAGTAGCAAGGGCCACTGGGGAAGGCAAACCAGGAACCAAGGGTGACCACAGCTCAAGCAGTGCATTCACTAACCAGGGCACAGTCCCACAGCGCCTGAACACAGCAAGCAGAGTAGAGTGCAGGGTTCATCAACAGTCCCAAGCAAGGCAAGCAGTGAACCATGTCCAGTATATATTCAGGAAGTCCAATCAGGAGCAAAAGAATACTGGACTGGACTGTAGTCCAGAGACAGGACTGAAAAGAAGGCTACAATGTGGATTCACAGAATCACAGAATGGTTGAGGTTGGAAGAGACCTCTGGAGGACATCTTGTCCACCCACCCTGCTCAAGCAGGGCCACTCAAAGCCAGCTGCCCAGGATCCAGGCAGCTTTTAATTGTCTCCAAGGATGGAGACTCCACAAGGTCTCTGGATAACCTACTCCAGTCCTTAGTCACCCTAACAGTAAAAAAATGTTTCCCTGTGTTCAGAAGGAACCTCCTGTGTTTCAGTTTGTGCCTATTGCCTCTGGGCCTGTCACTGGGCACCACTGAAAAGAGCCTGTCTCTGTCCTCTTTGCATCCTCCCTTCAAGTATTTGTGCACATTCATGAGATCCCTGGAAGCCTTCTCTTCTCCAAGCTGAACAGTCCCAGCTCTCTCAGCCTCTCCTCCTATGAGAGAGGCTCCATTCCCTTAATCATCTTTGTGGCCCTTTGCTGGATTCTCTCCAGTATGTCCATGTCTCTCTTGTACTGGGGAGCCCAGAACTGGACACAAGACTCCAAGTGTGGCCTCACCAGAGCTGAGTAGACGGGAAGGATCACCTCTCTCGACCTGCTGGCAACACTCCTCCTAAATGCAGCCCAAGATACCATTAGTTTTCTTTGCCACAAGGGTACATTGCTGTCACTTGGACTCATGGTTAAGAGTCTATCCAAGATACAGGACCAAAGACATGGCTGGAGACGAGCTATGATGTGCATATGAGGGGTCCATCCAGAAGACAAGCTACCTACAACATAGGTACAGGGTCCATTCAGCAGGCAGGATCAGAGACAGGGCTGGATACAGGTACACCTACAACATAGATCAGGGAAGAATTGAAGGCCCAGGTCTAAGCTTAAATGGAGATCCTGGGCCCATGGGCAGAGGGTGGAGAGCCCAGATGAGGGTGGTTGGGGACATTAATGCCTACAGGCACACTCAGGTTCTAACAGAAAGTATCACGGAGTGAAGCCTGCCTGAAAATACCACTCAGATAGAATGAGACTTTGACTACATCTGTCCTATTGTCACTCATTAGGTGATTCCAAGATGTGCTGAGAAACAAAGCACAGATCACTGTTACTGGGGAGGCCTACCTGAGAGTTCCAGACTACATCCATCAAAACTGTTAAAAATTTTACACCCTTGTTACATACACAGTGGGAGGCTAGAAGGTGATTGTCACCCAGGTAACAAATGCTAATTGGCTTCAGATATGGAGAAAGTCAAAGAGATCAATCTGGTGTGGCATGACTAGGAAAGCCAATGTTGACTTATGCCAACCACCTAAGTTAGAGAAATATTTGAGACTCCAGACAAACACAATAACGAATGTCCAATACTGTAGAAGACTGAGCCTGAGGTCCACATTAAAATCCAGGTGACCAGCCTGGACTTAGGTTGGAGTGACTGTCCTGTTCACCTGAGTCCAGGGTGCTGGCCACAGCTGCACTGGGGGGTTTGATTGATGTGTTTGCTGTACAGTGTGTGTGTGTGCACATGCCAGAAATCTTGGAATAGGAATTGCTATCTACTCACTCTACCCAGCCCGCTTACTAAATACATTTCAGATTCTATGTCATTGAGTGGTATTTTCTTCTTGTGACTACCTTACCCCTAAATCACCCCATGACAACAACTCTGCACTCTCCCTCATTAGTGCACCTGTGCTGTTTAGCTTCCTACTAGTATTTAACATCTGTATGATGTACTTATACCCATGTCAGTGTCTCTAGTTTTCAGACTATCACAGCCATCTCCCCTTCCTGTTTCTCATCAGATATAAATACAAGACTGGCTTGGTGAGTGGTAGTGGGTCGCAGGAGACAAATAACACAGTACAACTCTGCATACAGAAGTACAGTAGCCCTTCTGTCTTTCCAGATGTCTCTGCAATACAAAGACATGCAACACAGCCAAGACTATCTATGTTCTGAAGTTCAGTGTGTATAAGCACAGACTCTTGCATTTTCAAAAGTTTGTCCTCAACCACTGGTGGTGGAGCTGAAGGAAGCACTGGTTTTGTATGAAGCTCAACCATTGTGGGAACACTGGTGAGACAGTGACGCATTCCTTTGGGAGACCTTTACAGAAAACTCCCCGAGAAGGGATAAACTCTGAAGCTTACTCTGAGATCATACTCCTGAGGAGTATGCCCAGCAAGAACATGTGGACAAAACATAGGGAATCCTCTCCTCCTGATACCCAGAAGTCACCCACATAAAAAGATCTTTTTGTCCTGTGACGAAATCCTGGCAACATTCCTCTTTATCTTCACATGGGAGGATTTCTAGTCTAGACTTCATTGCAGATTTTGTGTGTAGAAATACATTTTGCTCAGTCCATCACCGTTCTATATATATTTCCACCATTACAGGACAGTCTCAAGCAGGTCATCCTCTGAACAGAAATCAGCAGGTTTGTGGTCATTAATGAGCAGCCACATGCCAACCATATTGCTTCATGCAATGTCTTTCTTCTGCCACACGCAGCCTTGGAAGATTCTGTCTGGTTGAGAGATGAGGAGAAATGAATATAATATCCTCATAAGAAAAAAATAGTAATTTCAACAGGTTTACAAACACTCTTCTTGCTAGGAGAAAACACCATGTCAGGTAGGTGACTTCTAGGAAGGAGGCTACAAGAAGCTCTACTATGTCTACTCTTCCACTCCTATATTATCCTTTTGGCAACATGCCCAACAGGATACTCCTTAGGATGTTGTCCAGGCTAGTTTCCAGTTTCCTGTAAAATAGCATTTACACCACTTCTTTTCGGGAAGTGGATTCTGTGACCTACTTGTTAGCACTATCAGCATTCCTGCAATGTCTCCTGTGAGCATCAGCCCCTGGGATTGTCTCCCAGGATGACACATCTTGGATTTTTCACATGGGATGTTCATATTGCTCCCTCCCATTTTTGTTATGGGGAGGGGTATAGTTTGAGAAAGTCTCTGTAGTATTGTGATACATATTCAGCAGTTTGGTCCTGGGACCCAGGTAACAATACTAGGTAAGGAGAAGAAGCCTACACTTTTAACAAATACATGACACTGGAATTTTTTTTTTTAAGATAAAAAGAAATCTTTTGTATGAAAACTGGGCAAGAAGGAAGTCAGGGGAAATAGGTGCAAGACAGGTGAGTTCCAGAAGCTCAACTCTTCTTTAGCACAGCTTAGTGATGACAGAAAGGGGAGAGATTCACTGTTTCTGCTTTTATTTACAGAAGGTGTCTCAGATGATTGAATTCTGAAACTATCTGTTCTGAGACCAGAACACAGATACAGATGGAAAAAGCTACTTCCTAGATAGGCTGGATTCACTACATACAGTACCTCTTGGAGCAATATACCATCTGTTTCAGCATGTTCTTCTGCAAAAGCACGGTATTTTCTAACACAGATGAGAGCATAAAGGTCCTCTCCGTTTGTGACCTCATGAAAGGTAGGATATAGCATGATATCATACAGGCTTTATGTGCAGTTGAGAGCTTCTAGTGGCAGACAATTCTGGTACTTCTTCAAAATACTGTGCAAACTCACCACTGTACTTTGGACAGGGCACCCAGCTGACAGTGCTTGGTAAGTTTCCTTAGGTATTTTTGTTTCTTACTGTAGAATATTAATTCATTACAGAATAAAATGCTGACACACCCAATAAAATGTGCTAAAGCATTGATTTAGGAAACTGAGTTAAAATGATTTGTTATCTTGGCAAAAGGCAGCTTAGAGTAATTGTAACAATCCATGTCTACTGATGTAAAGGAGGAAAAGAAGTCTCTATTACTAAGCATATTTATAAATTAAATGTTTATCTGGATCCAGTGTGAGATCAGAAAAGTAGGACAAAACCATAAAGGATTCTTAAATTTTACTGTGATCCCTGAACTTAAAAGTATTGGAGATAAAAGAGTATTTTAGCAAAGTAACCACTACATGCCTTCATTAGTCTTACAGTGTTTGCTTGGCATTAACTCTTCATATTATGTTAGTCTAGCAGAACCTTTCGGTATGACCAACACAGCTATTCTAACATTTTTGCATTCCTATTTAAAATAAGTACAGCAAAATCAGGAAGGGGCAAAGCTTTAGAACATATTCCATTATATTTGCCTGTGTGACTGGTGAGAAGAGGAGCTCTCTTCCATTTCTGATATCTGTCATCTAAACAATTCCTCACACACCTACTAATAAAAAATAGGCTGATTTCTAGCCAAAAGAGATGCAGAATTCAAGGGTGGTAGAGAAGGAAACAGAACACTAGCCAGATGAGAAGTGACACCCTTTCAGGAGAGGCATGGTAGCTGTTTTTTCTCTCACTGTGTTCTTACTTGAGATTAGCTTGGTGGCGGCACCAGGCTCATTATGGTAGTGAAGACAAATTCGGTGAATAGATTAGAGGTCATCTGTCAGTTAATGCATTTGTTTGTTTGAAAAGGATCTGATGATAGATTTGAGGGGAACCTGGCATATCTTTTTTAATGTCATTATGAGAAAAAAAGTTTATCTTAGTGCTAGAGGACAGATGGGCATAATCCCATAAAATGGAGTAATTTTTCCTGCTCTGTGCTTGTCACTTCTTTAATCTCCTCAAAACATTTCAGAACAGGAGAAAATATCATATTGAACAAAGAAATTTATTTGGTGTTCTGATTACAACTATTACTTATGTAGTCTCACAGCTGTTTCAAACAAAAAGGAGAACTGTTTTCTGAGAGGCTGCTTTTTACAAAAATGCCTTTGTGGGTCTCAAATTCACAAGGTGTGAACAAAAGGAGCATTTTTTATATCCTCAACTAAACAATTTAATGTCCCTCAATAATTCACATAAATTCTTAGCATTTGCTTCCCCACTAAGGGAGGAAATTTGAGTTGATTTCTCCTTTACACAAACTCAGACAACACAGAGTAACAATCTTAGCCATTTGGACTTCTATCTGCAAGATTTTAGTAATTTTAGCAATAATTTTTAGCTGTGCTTACACAGAGCCACTGCAGTTTGCAGAAGGGACCTAGCTGACTGTTACAACTAAGAAAATGTTGTTTACAAAGTAAGTTTGAAATAAAACAAAGGAAACCCAGAAAGATTTTTTCTTTCAATTATTTCTTTTTATACCTATATTTTCTATTTTGGTCAAGTCATGTTCAAGTTACTCTCTGTATCAGTGAGAGAGGTGATCAGTCTTACAGTTGCAATTGTTATTTTCATAAATAATTTTGGCACATTTTCCCTGATCATTGTAAAAGACCGTCTAGGTAATTTTTGCTTTTGAAAGATTCAGGGAAATAGACAAAGATACAGAAGAAGGGGAAAAAAAAACAAAGAAAGAGAAACACAGACAGGGTATGAGTTGGGGAGCACCTAGAAGAAAGAAGATGCTTTGATTCTTGAAGTAAAACTCATGAGCTGGAGATAACTTGCAGATCAAGGCACTAACACTCTATTCAGGAATTGAAAGATAGATTAAGGGACAAATAAGAGCTCTAATTATGTATTTTATGAGGAGAAGGAGGATAGATGGAAAAGGACTGCTGTCTGAAAATCCAAGCAAAGGACTAATATACTTGAGAAATAGCATTTGAAACAAAAGGACAAAAGGATATAATCTGAAGTGAAGGAAGCAAAAAAGGTTGGTGAGCAAGTTCTGTGCCAAGTGTGACATGGAATAGGGGACAATTATCTGTTGGCACAAGCCAGGGTCCCAGGGTCCTGAGAACAGAAAATAAAGAGCTCCCCACTCCTTCCAGTTGGTGAACTCCTGTGTCCAAAGTTTCCTAGATCACAGAAGATGAGGATGGGTGAGAGGGAAGATGGAGTTGATGGAGGCTTCTTTGTCCTTGACCTTTCAAAACCTTAGCACTGTTAGAACAGTTATGTACTGTTTTCTTATGGTTTCCCTCTCAACTTCAGACAACAGATCTCAGTGACTACACTGAGTGATAAGCAGAGGCTGACAGCAAAACTGAGTGCATCTGTCAATTCTCTTTCACCCTCCTTGACAAACGTTTTTGTTAGCACATGCCAGAGGTACTGACCTTCCTGTGGGAGCCAGCATTTGCATATTTGAAGCAACATCTCCCAAGAAATGTGTATAGTAGGAATTCTTTCTGGTGGCTATGATAAAACTTTAACTTGAAAAGGACATCTAGTTTTGGGTCCCTCATCACTTGAAGCAGGCAGAACATTAATTATGGGAGAGGAGAAAACAGATTTTATGGGTTAAACAGCTGATCATTTTATGAATCATAGGAAGGAGGGTGCATGGATCAGGGATTTCCAATTAAGTGTTCAAAATTCTGCAGAATTAAGTAAGGGATGAGGGCTAGTGTCAGGCTGTGTCATTACACTTCAGTATCCCGGACTGTGAAATGGTAGGATATATGATGGCAAGTGGCCTAAAAAAAAGAAAGTCATTGTCTGGGACACTTAACAGTCAGGGTTTTGCTGAATCCCATGCCTAAAAGCAGTATTTGTAGGTTCATGGGGAAGAGGATGCTTAACATCAAAACAGATTAAAAGCTTGAAAGAAAGGGAAGTAAAGAGAGTGAAGGACTGCAAGGGAAGGATGAACAGGACCTTCCCTGTGGTCCTGTAGACATTACCTAAGTGAAGTAGCATACTGCATCTCCAGGGGCTAGTACAGCTCTTTCAAGGGTGGGGAATCCTTCAGGATTCCTCTGGGTATGGTCAATTAGGAAATAGAAATTTTGTGCCAATAAGGAGGAAGAAGAGAGAACAAGCTCCTCAGACAATTTGTATATGAAGGTCAGCAGTAATACTGTATTTTGAAAAAGGAACATGGCTCACTGTTCTAGGTAAGAAACAAAGTGCAGTAGAAGGATTTGAGTCAGCAGAGCTTCACTAAGAAGGCTAAAGATGGTGTTTCAGGAAAGATAGGTCAAGAAAGAGGGAGATAGTAGGGACTGTGAAGAAGAAGGGGACAAATTAACCAACTGAATTACTGTTATTAAATTTGCCCTGTGAATAGGACAGTTTGGTGTTAATTTGTCAGATTAATAAAACTGTGGAGAAAGCTAGCAAGCAAGCAAGCTTAATGGAATAAACTGAAGCGAGTGAGAAGGATGAGACAAGACCAAAGAAGAAGAGACCTCAAGTCAGATAAGTATATTTTGGAAGAATATATACTCCCTGCACAATGCAGAGCTCCCAGAGACTACTCGGTGTTCGCTGAGTCTACTGGCTCTATTCTACCAGAAACGAACTGTGTGACTGACCAAGTCTTCTCCCCAGAACTGAATTGCCTACAGAATGAACTAATCATTATGATTCCCTCTTATTCCTACAGTCTATCTCCCACTGTCATATCCAAATGGAATGTGTGTCCATGAAAAAGAATAAGGCAAAAGAAGAAGGTCTGGGAAGGATGTACAGGTATTCATAAGGAATTGGCAAAAGATGTGGAGGCCGGAGGGAAAGAAAGCGAGAGTGGGTCCAAATGAAAGAGACTGGATCTTACAATATATATCATGATTCCTAAAAATTGTGAGGATATTGATGTCAAACTACAGCACCAGACAATAAAGTGCTTTACTAATGACAGAGAAATGAAGGGTTGTTTTTATGCTGTGATCCAAATCATCATGAGAAAACAATGCAGAATATTTAATAACCAACTACTACTTAGACTGATATACTTTCTTTTCAGCACACTTTTGGCTACTACTTTGCAAAAAAATGGTATTTGAAGGTTTAACATGGTTAACACTGGACAGCAGCCCGGGACAGCTGTGTGTAGTTTTGAAATTACACTGTGAGGCTGTGCTCTGCCAATATTCAGTATCTTGGAGAAGGAACAAAAGTAACAGTTTTGGGCAAGTGGGAATCATGAGAAGGGTGTATTAGGTTGTGCAAGGGGCAAGATTCTGGGGGTGTGACGAGGGTAAACACAGAGGGAAGTCCTTGGATTCAGAGGATGGGTTCTTTTCCCAAGATGCCTTATTATTCATGCTCTATAAAGTTAGGGTAGACTAGAACACAGCAGAATGGAATATAAAAAATAATTCCAGCTCTGTCTGGAACACATTAAGATGAATATAATCTGTAAGGACATTTGGTGAAAATGGCTGCATTTATCAAGCCTATAAAAAAAATCCTCATCAATCTTGTTCTCACACATAGACTTTCAGAGTGGTTATGGCGGAGCTTGGTCAAAGTGAATCGGGGAGAAACTTGGGGATAGGTGTTTTGGAGCAGACAAACTACATTTTGGAGGAGTGACACAACTAAACAGTTCTATGTAAGAAAGAAATATGGCAAATACCAGAGACTTCCTTTAAGATTCTGGAATAAAAAGAAAGGGAATTTTTGATGGGACCTAAAACAGTAGAATCTGGTGATCCTAACTGGGATTCTCTAGGAGAAGATGGAGAGAAAAGAGCCAGGCAATACAGCACATTTAAGAACAGGTAAGCATATGGCCATTGTGGTGCCAAAGTGCATTTGTGCATGAGTGAACAAACCTACTGTGGTCTGGCTCTGGTGAAACTTAATATATTGCTGGGGAAAACCAGTTCACAGTTGTAGATAGTGTGATATCATGCATTTCCTAATTGACAGCATTTATGCTTTGAGAAGGTAAGACCCAGATACCATTTTAAGGGAAAGAGAAATGACATGAAAGCTGGGAAAATGCCATTTTTCTCAAGTTAAGTGCAGGCAACCTAGTGTTGATCCCGAACTGTAACACTGGATCCAGAAAGTGAAAACAGAAAACCAAATGTTAAAATGCTAGTTTTATTGAAATGAGTGATAAAGCTTCCACTAATTTCATTAGAGTCAAAATTTCACCCTCCATTTTTACTTTCACTCTGGCTTCTTATGCACTATTTAGAGTCATTAAAGTTATTTTTACCATGACATCTCTACGCTGTCTACCATGCTCTGGCTATTTAGATTTCAGATGTATACGCTGGATTCCTAGCAGACAGATGGGGAAAGAGAAAGAGTGGAGAAGGAGATGGTCAAATGAGTCTGAGAAAGAAAATCAGGAAAAACTATAAATTCTGATGTGGGAGATAATGCTGTAAAGTCATCCAATGAGGGTGTAAGAAAAGATAAATGGGAAGAATCTGAATTAAAGAGGGTATATCACAGAACGTTTCTGTAATGGGAAATATTCATACATAATGCACACACAGAACCACAAAACTCAAGCATTCATATTTTCAGACACAGACAAACAGACTTTTGGCAAGAGGAATTATTGTCTAGCATTTAACCTTGTTTTTTTCTGATGTCAATTCTTTTCTGCATTGCCATGAGTTTATGCAAAGAAAAAATAGGAGATAGTTTTAATAGAAATGATGGAGCTGACGAGTCCTGTGACACTGACATGAGGAATACAGCTGAAGTACCATTTGCTTCTTTTCATAGTCTAATAAACTTGTACTTCGTGTCCTTTTTGGCACCAAGAGAAGACAGCAGGGATCTAGCGCACTTACTTTTCCTCAAGCAGAGTGTAAATGTTATACAGAATCTAGCCTTCACAATTTCAATCCTTATTTTGCTCAACAGGTGTGTGGGGTGTGGGATTCATTACTCTATTATGTCTTTGTGCTCTGGAAATGAGCAACATTTTGTGACAGGAACTAAGCTGACTGACTTAGGTAAGAAAACACGGCCTACTATTTGTTTGCTGAATAACGAAACATTCACTCTTGGTTCTTTTCGGAAACTTTGCAGGTTAAAGATTTTGTAGGTTATATGTTTGGGGGCGGTCAATTTGTTTGCTTGTTTATTTTTATTTTTAAAACTGTAGGATAAGAAGAAGGAGAGATTGAGGTGAAATAAGACAAGAAATTTCAGAAAAATCTTGACTCAGGACCTAAGGAGACAAACATACACAGAAAGAGATAAAGACAATAGAGGATGAATGCAGAGGATCAGTTTGCCCCCTGCTCATTGTATAGCTTAACACAACAAACCAGAGAACTAAATCCTTTTTTTCAATTATTACCTTAGCTTTAGTAAGCTCGGCTACTTGGTCAGTATCCAGAGAAAAACTTTTGTACTTACTCTATACCTTTATATTTTAAATCCTGGAGCCACATTCTGTTCAAGTAACCTGTTGATTTTGATTTAAATGGCATATATAGCACAGCATATTTAGTATATACTATGTTGAAAAGACAATTAAAATTTAATGTAAATATAATTGTCTTGTAGACTGAAGATCATGATCCTGCATGCTCAGTGCTACAGGTCACATCATTGAATCTTGAATTCAGCATCCAGTCTCCAACACAGATATTTCTACAAAAAAACCACATTATCTGCTATTTAGATGTATGAGGGTGAAGGCTCTGGGCTACATTGCTTTCCATTTCAGGGAAGAACGATGAAATCATACCTCCAGCTGTGGCTATCTTTTCCCCATCAAAGCAAGAGATCCAACAGAAGGGCAAGGCCACACTGGTATGCCTGGCCTCTGGTTTCTACCCTGACCACCTGAATCTGGTCTGGAAGGTGAATGGTGCTAAGAGGACAGAAGGGGTGGGGACAGATGAGTTTTCCACAGGGAATGGGAGTACCTACTCATTGACCAGCCGACTGAGGATCTCAGCCCAGGAATGGTTCAACCCTTTGAACCGTTTTGAGTGTGTTGCCAATTTTTTTAAGAATGGAACACTGGAATCGATACACAAATTAATCTACAGTGATGCTGGTAGGTAAAATATATGTGGGTGTGGGGGTCATCCTCTGTAGGATCCTATATCTAGAGTAAGCAGTCATTACTGAAGGCACGTTTCTTGCCAATCTACTACACTTAACCCAGATCTGTCAGTCCCCAGGAAATTGAGACCAAGCACAGGAATCCAATCCAGTTCTTCTCCAAACTTGCTACAAGCCAGGTAATTCTCATTCCCACACCCAGTCTCTATTATACAAGTGATTGTACAAATAAAGCACTTTAAAAGAGGTGCTGATCCATATCTGGGCTCAAATAATATCTCCTATTTCTTTTCTTCTGTTTTTTGATTGCAGTATCTTCAAAGGTGAGTCAAACCACTAATGTTTTCCTCTCTCAACAGTGAGGTTTTTTTATCTATACATACACCTGTGTATGCAAAGAGAGATGTGTCTTGTGTGTATGTGTCTCAATGTGTCCTGTGTTTGCTTTTGCTGGCAGGCACAGCTATTCATGCCATATGCATGGGTGCAGGATTGTACATGTGTGTACACGTGCATTCATGTTCTTGTTGAATACACATGCATGGATGTGAAGATCCAAATTCTGTCTACTCTCATGAAATCTTCCATGAGGCTGGCTGCTAGAACTCAACATTTCAGCATAAAAATACCACTTAGAGCAGCAGACCTACCTGTAGCATAAAGATTTATGTTGATATTCTAGCAAGCAGTTAGAACACTTTGCTAAGTTACTGACTCCACATTCTACAGCATGTTATCTCCTTAAATATACTGCAGAATTAGTATAAATTATATTCCCATGAGAAAGACTCCAAATCCAGTTTCATTTGATGCCCCCAACTTCTCATTCTTCAGACCAATTCCTAATCAGTCACACCAATGTGAATGTGAAAAGTCTAATACAATTACTAGTTAACATGATATTTCAGCTAAGGGCAGCCAAGTTATAACTTGTCCAAATGAGCACTGAACAAGTTCTCCTAATCAGCAGAATGAAAAAAAAAGTGTCCTTGTCTAGTAAAGTTTTCTAAAGAAATGTTTGTTTTCTCTGTTGGTTTTTATTTATTGCTTTCTCCCTTACTTTTCAGAGAACTATTGGAGAAGTGCTACAGCTGGGAAGTTTGTGTACATCATGCTCATTTTCACGAGTGTTTTGTATGGGATGTTTGTGATGGGGCTGATGCTTAGGTCCAAGGAGAGGAACAGAGTTCTACTCTGTACTCTTTTGTCCTAACTCATTCTAACTGTGCAGGAGACCACTTTGGACAAAATGATGTCTTAAAGTTGATATTTATATAAATCCACTTCTCTACAATTGTATTGTGTCTCTTATCTTTTTCAAGAGATCAAGCTAGTGAGAATGAAGGGGACCGTTTCAGACAAAAAAAGGGAAAGAACTCCAGGGAGATGTTGCACAAGACAATCAACGAAGTATTATCAAAATATGTAGTCTCTTTAAAGAAAAAAGGAAAATCAGGAAGAATAAGAAAATAAGAAAAATAAGAAAGACCAAGAAAAGCAAAGGAGGAAGGAAAACAGAATGCAACTCAGAAAAAGGGAAGAGAATCTAATCTGTGGGGGAGGAGGAAGGGGAACCAGAGTGTGGTTCTTTAAAGCTGTGTTTGTGGGCACCATTTCTGTGCAGCATAAACTGTAAAACCAAGGGATTACTAATCCTGGAGAATGTTTCTGGAGATCTTTCATCCACTTTGTATCTCATTAAGCTATTACCTTATGGCATAAGTTAAACAATTGGTAAATCAGAGGTAGCTCACTCGGGAATAGACAGAGAACAGAGTCATACCTTTTACGTATAGGTGTATCCTAAATAGAGGTAGGAACAACGCAGGCCAAGATAGAGGAGTGCTTGTGGAACTTTGGAAGCAGAACATCTGGGAACGCAATAGCAAGGCAGAAGGAGTGGGATGCATAGAGTGGAGACCCTGAAGGGAAGTTTTGTCTAGCATAGCCAGGGTCGTCAACAGAAGGGGGAAATAACTCTGAAGGCCTCAGCAGAAAACAGTACCTCAGAAGCAGAGCAGATGACGTGTCAAAATGTGCTTGAAAATATCTCTTTAAGGGAACAGCAGTTGAATTTTAGCAAAACAGGATGCGGTTTGACATTTACTCAAAAAAACGTTTTGATAACGCATCAGCCTCTCTTACCACAACACCACCCCAGCCTCTCAGAATGAGGCACAGGGTGCAGCTCTTCGTTCACTATATTACAGCTGGACAGAAATAGTGACACATACGGGCCTTATGAAAGCTGGTGGGTTTTTTCTCTCATGTAATCACACAGTCTTCTTGTTACTGAAGTCTGCAGGTGGATTTTGCATGTGCAGCTGCTGTTTCTGTTTTGCAACACACAAAAAACTAAAGACTTGCGGGTTTGGGGAGTTGCTGACCTGCTTTAACAAATTAAAAAAAAACCCATGCTTTTTCTAGGTATCTCAAAGCAGCAAAGCAAGATGATGAAAATCATACACTTGTAGAAAAATTTTGATGGAAGGGGACTTCTGGAGGTCTCTCAATCCAAATTGCTGTTCAAAACAGGGCTAACTCCAAAGCTAGATCATGTTGCTCAGAGCTTTGTCCAGATGATTTCTGAATATCTTCAAGAAAAGAGATTTGACAAGCTGTCTGAGAAATCTGTTCCAGTGCTGAAGGACCCTCAAGAGGAAGTATTTTTTGTTATGTCTAATCAGAGTTTATCTTGTTGCAGTTTGTTCCCACTGGCTTCCACTGTGCCCCTCTAAGACTCCAACTCTGTTTAGGCAGTTGGAGTCATGCAATTAGCCATCCTTTAGCCTTCTCCTCTCCAAGATGAACAAAATCAATTCCCTCAGCCTCTCCTCTTATGTTTCTGCTCCAGTCCCCTAATCATCTTAGTGACTCTCTGCTGGACTCTCTACAATTTGTACTGGGGCTGGGGCAGGGTAGGCGTGTGTATGGACAATAGAGGTAGTATTCCAAATATAGCCTCAAAAGTGCTTCCACATGCTAACTGCATTCTTGCTAATGCAACCAAAAATGTAATTAGCCTTCATTGCTGAAAGGGCTTGCTGTTTATTCATGTTCAATTGCTTTTCTGCAAAGCTGCTCCCTAGCCAGGCAGCTGATATTTAAAGGACTCAGATAAAGGTTCTTTCACCTTTTCCCCAGGGGATGTGCCTGTAATCCAATAACTCCTTTCCCGATGAGGAAATGCTGCACAATAATCACAAATTGAAATTTTGCCTTGAAGATCAGTATGCTTATCCTATGCATATGTGCACAGGATCAGTATGCATATGTGGTAATATAGATACTCCTTTGCCCTACAGCATTTACAATATAATTTAACATAATTCAGACTGGGATAAGAATAGTTTCAGAATGTGGATGCTGTGTCTAATTATGGAATGTTCCCATTCTACATCCTTTCTTTAAATGTTTCCAAAACCCTCTGACTGGAAACACATTATTATTATTCTTTATTTCAGAACTAGCAAATTATGCAGGTGACTTTTACACATCACAAGGCCTTTGCTTAGTGCTTTCTTGCTTTAGGACAATTTAGGACAATTTGTTATATTATCATCACAGAATGCTTACACCAAAGAGTATCTCATGCTATGACTAATTCCATTGCATCAGTGACACTATCTGGGAGAATGGTGGTGCTGGAAAGATACTGATGGGTCTTTTTGTGTGAGATACAAGACTCTTCATGCCAAATCTGAAATATTCCATCATGGAGAGACTATATAGTAAATAAAATTACGTTCATATCCTTCTTATTCATCCCTCTACATTTTTGTCTTCAAAATATGGATGCTTTCTGGAGCAGTGTTCATATTAGGGCTTAGCTCAAAATTGGAGACAACTACAAGACTTTGAATGAGGGACATCACAAAGTTGCATGGGAGGAAAAAAACCTCAGAACTCATCCATAGTGAGAAGGAACAAACCAGATTA
The DNA here is from genome assembly GCA_037962945.1 of Sarcoramphus papa. Lineage (NCBI taxonomy): Eukaryota > Metazoa > Chordata > Aves > Accipitriformes > Cathartidae > Sarcoramphus > Sarcoramphus papa. The sequence continues at coordinate 99,869,994 of CM075586.1, forward strand.
ATATAGATTGTGTTGCTGCTTATTAAGCTGTGAGAGTATGAGGCATAAAAAGATAGATTTGACACACAGTGGCATGTGCTTCACTAGGTAGCCAGAAGTAAACTGGATAGTCAGAACAACTTCTGAATAAATGGAAATCTACATGTTATTTTTCTTGAATGTGAATTCATTCTGAGTTGCATACTACTTTGTACTATCTCCCTTTCCTCTTTATATCCTCCATACACATGTAACTTTTCAGGACTGTGTCTATGCACTTGCAGACCATGGTAATGGCTGCTCTTTTGTCATTTTAATCCTATCATCTGTGGCATATTGGTTCTGTTTAGCTTCTATTCTTATATCATCTTTTGTTCAGGCCCCTTCTCATTACTGTTGACAATCTTAGTTCTACAGACTTCCTGTGATTAGGGTGACTTTTCCAAGCACAGTGAAAAGCATTGTGGCTTTCACTGCTTGATAATATTCAGAGAGGAATGAGAGTGCACATACAAGTCACTATCTCTAAAGTATTTCAGACTTAGACATATGTATATTTCAAGTAACTCTTCTGTGTGAGGTAAGAAAATGGCTTAGGGGACAATAATTTGTGGCTGTGTAGATTGCAGTTTCCATTTCCTTTATTTTATGTCTGCATTTCGTTAACAATTTTCATTGATCTGATCAGATAGAGAATAAATGGCTGATCAGGAAAGAGGAGTTCAGCAATTATCCTACACTTCAAAAACCTATTCTGCCTCTCTTATTCCAACTCCTTGGCAACATCTGGTTTGTGATAGGCTATTGGCCTACATACCCTTTTCCTGTGCTGAGAGTGGCTCCCTTCTGAGGGAAGGTGCTGGAAAGCAGAGAAGTTTATGTAAAGAAAGCAAGTGACTTTGAAGTGTTGTGTCCAAACTGCTGGCACAGAAATAGACAGCCGAATCGTTCATCTTCACAGATAAAATATCCAAATAGAAGTCTGTGAGGTTTAACCGGTTACCTTTGTATCCAGGGTCAATGTCACTACCTGCTTGCTGATTTGGACCAAAGGAAGAAGAGAGCAATTGCAGCCCCTTCCCTGGCTGCTGCAGATACCAGTACATAGAATTGTGATTATCATTTTGACTGCATGTCAGAGTAGCTTTCTCATCTTCTTTCAGCACAAGACTTGAGGTTTGGGTGATTTTAGCTCCTATAAGATAAAGCAAAACAAAAACACAGTAAAAGAAGTAAACTACATTCTCCTAGCAGCAGAGCAGGTATCATGGCTCTACTGATTCCTTACTTGCTCCAAAGAAGTACATGGCCACACACCAAGCAGTCCACATCCTCATTTCTGCCTCAGTAGTCAGTGAGCATGCCCCTATAAGGGACTTATATAGGTCCATTTCACATGTTTCTCTTAAACCAATAGCAGAGATCTCTGTAACAGCTAAATCTATGCTGAAAACCAAGCTCCTTCCTGCAAGAAATTTCAAGAAAACACTTTGTTTGAAGTATATCTGTTGAAAACACACAGAAAGTTTCAAACTGACTCAGGTGGAAGTTTTCCTTATTCTATCAGACAGGATATTGTCAGATATGACAATTGTCTTTTTATTTACCCTTGTATGTTTTATTTTACCTTTTGATATTTTGTTTCCAGAATAAAACAGAAAATGTTTAGTGTAACCAAGTAGAGCGTGTTTTTCTTGTATTGGTGACTGCTGGAATTTTTCTTTCTGGAAAAAGAGCAAATACAATACATATGCTCAGATCTTTATTATTTTTTTTTCCTTCTCCACCTGTCATAACCAGCATGCATGATCTTGGTTTGGGAAGACCTTTATATGGGATCCTGTTGTAGCCCTAGCACACACCAAAAGTGAAGGAAACTTCAATTGTTCCTGAAGCAAGCATCTAACAACTTCTTTTCCCTTAGTTGTGCCAGCAATACCTGTACGAATTACAAACCCAGCTTCCAGGATTCAGAGTGATACTACTGTTTCTACACAATCTTTTAACCTGTGTTAAGAAGACTGATCACTGTCCTACCATGGTATTTTGGATGCACAGTGGGAACCATCACAGTAGTCATATTTGCCATCTATAGCTTTGAAATGAGGCCCCAGAGACCAATGCCAAAATCAAACAACCTAAGATCTGTGCTACTGAAACTATTCTTTCTTATTTAAGTGAAAGGATACCATCTGGTGGAATGAATGGGTGTTCACAGTGATCCTTAGGGGCTGTATTTCCCACAGTTCTCTATTTTTGCATTGGCAGAACTGCATGGAAAGGGGGCTGGAACTAATGCACCAGAGATACGTACTTCTGCCATTAAACTGGTGACTGTGAAATGCTGAACTGAAAGTGTTGACTCAGAAATACACAAGTTCTTTATCTGTAGGAGAAAGATCTCAGAGCTGATATTAAGAATGGGATTTTACAAAGCCAACATAATGCAGCTGAGGGAGGGAACTAGTGTGTGAAGTAGCTGATGAGGTACCTAACTAGATATGCTGTAGAAGTTGTCCTAAGATCCGGGTAAATGGGCTGGAGAGAGAAACCTCCTTTCACACAGAACACATAGTTAAGAGTTTTCCTCTGGGTTTATGTGGGACTGGGGGCAGAGGAGTGGTCTACAGCAATATAATAGGCAAAACATTCAAGGAGAATATCTAGATTAAAATCCCACGTTGTCATTGTTTCAAGCCAGGATCTGAATCCAGACAAACCAACTCTCTAGTGTAGTGTGTTGTAAGGTATCACAAAGTGATTAATGATGACAAATGTTTTTCTACTGTATAAAAAATACAGATTTATAGCCTAGACTTTTCACATGGGACAGATCAATAAATATTTAAGTATTCAATACAAAATGAAAGAATTTCAAGAGGAAAATCTGACCCACAACATCCTGTTACACACCACTGTTTAAGTCAAGGCCAAAGCAAGCAAGGGGAGGAATAAAACCTAGTCTGCTAATTTACAGCTGAGTATTTTACTTCTAGGACTGCTAACTGTGGGCAGTTGGAAGGAGAGACCTCATCACCTAATCTTGGCAGTGAGTTTGTTTGGAGGTTGGACTTCCTGATGAAGTTGTAAAAATAAAGGTATCAAAATGTCTTGCTGTAGCTCTGAGCATAACATGACCTGGGTACTCATCAGCTCAATGCTGTGATAGGCTTACTTTCTTCTCAGTGTGAATGAATGTCTGCAACGTGCTTCATGAATTTGGTATCCAGGAACATAGGAAAGCTACATCTGAGGGCATAGAAAGCAATTGTTTCAAAAAACTGCAGCACTACTATCTGTGGGACCAGACCACTGAACACTGCTACATCCTAACAGGCTAGTATACAAAGCTGGACCAGCATATTCAGATATTGTATGCTTTATGTACCTAGGATACATATGAACACATTTATAGCCATGTCCCATAACTGCACCATTGCCCACAAATGCCATGATTATCCTTTTAGCCAGTTATTTTGGGATTTTTGTGTGACTCTGAAATTGCGAAATGTAGAAAAAAATTATTATTAGCAAGGTTATAATTTACAAGAACAAAACATGCTGAGAACTGCTTCAGTAAATACAAATATGTCTTTTAAGAAAAAAAAATTACACCTACAACTTAAAAAAAAGTTTAGCAAAAATACTGCTTTTTTGTGAAAAAAGTTTATTTGTTTGAATCCCCTAACTATCATCCTGTCAGGAAAAAAAACCAAGATGAAATTTAGAAAACATGCCCTTTTTTTCTAGATTCCTCCAATTTATTTAAAAATTAGTGTCACATTTGCCACCTTCCAATCATATGTATCAAGAACATTTTACATGAGAGATTACACACTCCTGTCTGTAAGCCAGCTGTTTCAGAATTGTGTTGTCATAGGATTTTTTTTTAAAAAAAGATCTGATGATGGCAATTTAGTATCATTTGCTTGTTCCATAACCTCTTCTCTGGTCAATTCAATTTCAGCCAACACTTCTGGTGAGGACTAGTTACACAAAGAAGGATTTCAGTATGGGTTTCAGCATGGATTTTGTCTGTTTCACAGCATCAACAGATGTTGCGAAATAATGTAGCTCATTTGCAGGGGTCTCTTAGCACTCTTAATTGATAGAATTTTGAATGCTACTATTATTCAGGGCTGAGTGACAGGTTTCCTTTCAGGAGATCCCTACCTCATTGATAGTGTCTCTGCTTCATATCCCTGTGTGTTACTTGCTCAATGTACCTGAGGGTCATGGAAATTTCGGAACAGCACGAGACTGTTGCCATTACTGTTAGGCCACTGGCAACGTAGATCTGGTACTATCCCCTTCCTACTGAGTCCTAGAATTTCAATCCACATTCATTGAGATGGCTGCTTTTTTCATTTGAACCAGTTCTAAATTCTTATTGCAGATAGTATTATTCCATCATCAGCACAGTTTATCTTGGCTGTATATTTTGTATTCTCTATTACATTATTCTGGTCACTCTAGTCTTTCCTTCAAATTTCTGGCCTGACTTACTTATGCCAAGTTCACTTAGGGCTGCACATACCACTTCCCCCTCTTATTTTTTAGACATCTTTAATATAAGTGAAAACAGATATATCACTGTTTTGTTCCCTTCTGAGCACCTTATTTCAATGGTATTATCTTCTGCATTCTCCATCTGATTAATTCCTTCCTCTGATCTAACCATCTCCTGAGGTTAAAGAATTTCCATGACTTTGACCATAAAAGAAACATCATCTCAAGCCATCTTCTGCACTTGTGACAGGACATGAAAATATATTAAAGTAGCTTGAATCACAGTGCCAAATTAAATAGAGACACTTATATAGGTACTTACAGGTACCTATATAGGTACCCGTTAAGACTTGAGAAATCAGGTAGCCCAATAGTGGTGAGGCTGCTGCAGCTCCCTGTCTCTAGGTTCATCCACTAGTAAGGCTGAGCATGTATTCCCAATAGGCATACAAACACATACACAATACCAATATATGTATACATGCAGCCAGCCACACAGATCCATACAGACAGAAACACTCATGCAAACACAGATGGCACTAACAGACCTTCATCCTGTGTCCCTCTCTGGCTGATGAGGATGAAGGTCTGTTAGCAGGAAACATGTACATAACCACAGTGTGGACCCCCCCAGTAGCTGGCGTAGACACTCAGCCTATCCAGCAGCTGGCCCTGGATCCTTGGTATCCTCACGCACTGGCACCTGGATGTATGAGCCCTGAGGCCTGCAGCCCCATGCCACTTCCTGATACAGACCCCCTCACTCACAGATACAAACCCTCATGCACTCCTTTGTGCACGTGTGTGCGCGTATGCACACACACACACACACACGCTGGATCCCAGTAACTGGCCTTAGACACTTGGTCTACGCAGCAACTGGCCCTGAACTCCCTGGTTCTCCAGTTACCTCACACACCCATATGCACACCAGGACCCACATAGATAGATTAGATAGATTGGAGCATTGGGCAATGATTAATGGAATGAAATTTAACAAGAACAAATGCCAGATTCTGCACCTGGGACAGAGGAATGTAGGACACAAGTAGAAACTGGGAGAGGAGTGGCTGGACAGCAGCCCTGAAGAAAGCGATCTGGGGGTGCTCATTGACGGCAGGCTTAATATGAGTCAGCAGTGTGCCCTGGCAGCCAAGAGGGCAAACTGCATTCTGGGGTGCATTAAACACAGTATAACCAGCCAGTCAAAAGAGATGATAATCCTGCTTTATACAGCATTGGTGTGGCCTTACCTTGAGTACTGTGTGCAGTTCTGGGCCCCACACTTCAAGAAGGATGTGAAGGTCCTTGAATGCATCCAGAGGAGGGCACCAAAGCTGGTGAAAGGGCTGGAAGGCATGTCCTATGAGGAGCGGCCAAGGACACTGGGTCTGTCTAGTTTGGAGAAAAGGAGGCTGAGGTGCGACCTCATTGCTCTCTACGGCTTCCTGAAGAGGTAAAGGGGAGAGGGAGGTGCTGATCTCTTCTCCCTGCTATCCTATAGGACATGTGGGAATGGTTCAAAGCTGCATCAGGGGAGGCTCAGAATTGACATTAGGAAACATTTCTTTACTGGGAGGGTGGTCAAACACTCAAACAGGCTTCCTAGAGAGGTGGTTGATGCCCCATGCCTGTCAGTTTTGAAGTGGCATTTGGACAATGCCCTTAATAACATGCTTTAACCTTTGATCAGCCCTGAAGTGGTCAGGCAGTTGGACTAGATGATCGTTGTAGGTCCCTTCCAACTGAACTATCCTATCCTATCCTGTTCTGTTCTATCTACACTATGGATCTCCCAGAAACTGGCCTCAGACATGCACTCTGCTTAGTAGCGTTGCAAAAGTGATTTGGGACGTTCATTGACCAAGGAGGAAAGGGACACAAGGATAAAATTACAAAGGTTTATTTCATGATAAAAAGAAACACACACATCCCTCCATAAGAGCAGGAAAGGCGTCCATAGGGATGTTCCAAGAATATTTATACAGCTTTAAATAAAACGCTAAGCATAAGCATCCAATAGCACAAAAAAAAAATCACATTCACTTCCTTTGAAGTATTCTCAGGCATTCTGTTACGTGCTGCCTATGCAGGCTGGTTGTTAAAACATGACCTTCTGTGGTCCAGATGTTCCCCTTTGCTTGCCAAATACGAGTTAATGTTTCTTCTTCTTCTCTAGGGTGTCCTGCTCATGTCTTCAGTTGCTGGCCCCTCTGACCCATGGTATCCACTCCAGTTGCTACCACTCAAGACCTTCACTTACTCCAGTTGATGGCACCACAATCACATGGGCCCATAGGACTTGTGGTTTGACTCCAGTTGTTGCCAATTAGACCTCCAGTCACACAGAAGAGAGAGCCCACTCACCCACAAAAATAATTAGAAATGGAGTTTAATAAGTCAGGACAGACTATGGTGATCAGACACCGGGCATAGCCAGATAAGTACGCAGACCAGCAACCTGTTTACGTATGACTGGCCCCTTTTGTCCCCTAATTCCTCTATTTTCCCATGCTTGTTCCTCCCCAAGCCACTGTGATCCCTCCCTTTCCCTGCCTTTGGTTCCTCCCTTAAACCGAGGAACCATCCTCCTATCAAGTTTTGTACAATACTCAAATGTTCTTCTTCTGCATCCCATAATGAGTCTCAGACCCATGCAGGCAGTAATACTCCTGTCTGCAAAGTAATGCAAAGAACCTGTCTCCTTTACTCACCTGGATGGCTTTCATCCCTGGACAATGGTGTAATCACCCTCCTATGATAGCCCTGGGAGGAGCTAAATGACGTTGCTCTGATTTCCGATAAGGTTAGAGGTGGTTCTCCTGCCTCTCATTGTTCCTCTGGCTATGTGGTTGTGGAGATGAGTCTTTAATCATTAACGTAACAGTATCTATACAAACAGATCAAACTAAAATGTACATTTACAAATTAGGAAATTTTTTATATTCTGCTTAGTCTGGGATTGAAATAATGATGTCATACTGAGGATGAATTTTTAAAGCCTTGTTATCCATTCACAGATGAATCCCAAGGTACAGTTTAATGTTACAGCAATTTCTGTCAAACCTTGCACAGTGGCTGAATACAATACTTTTGCTTTTCCGCTAATAACAGTCTCCTACATTGGAATGCATCATAATGTTATGTGGCTATAGAATGAGCCAGAACACTTTATTGACCATAGAAGACTAAAATGCATAACACACATCAAAATTCTTCATTTTCCACATGAGGAGCAAGAAGATCTGGGTCACCCAGTGGTCCCCTAATCATTAGGTATGAGGCAAGGGAAGGGTGGGAACCTGTGACTGGAGGAGGCAGGAAACAGGATCCACTTGCTTTGGTGATACCTTCTCTGAAGTCTGTCAAGTTCTAATATGAAACTGCATGTTCACTTCCTTGTATGGTAATATTACCACAGCTCAGAACACATCAGATATTATGTACACATTTTCATGTTCTCCAGTTATAAAACATTAGATGTTCTTTCTTGTTCTTTGTCCAGACTATGTAGTTGTCATTTCCTTGGTCTTTCTCCTGCCAGGTTGGACAACAGTAATAAGCCTCACCAAGTGATACACGCAAGATACACAATGTATCACCAAGTGATACATTACAGAAGTTACAAATTACAAATAGCATGCCCTTTATGAGGACAGAGAAACAATCTGCCCTGCCTTCCTCCAGCTCATCAACAGCATCAGATGATAAAAAAATACACTCTTCTTCTTACTTTTCCTCTTCCCACTCAAGTAAAACTCATCGTTTCTAAATGTGTTTTCTGTGCCTGTACCAACTACACAATCCTTTTGCATCAAGACCGGCCAAGCTTCACAGTTGTGATCAGACTGTAGTTTTGTTCGTCTCCAGATAACAAAGCAACCTTTTAAAATTTCCCATTATTAGATCTTCAGATGACTACTTTTTGTCATCTTGTAAATGCTTGAGAACACAAGAAAATCTCAGACTTCCCCACTCACTTATCTGGTCTGATGAACTACACGACCTCGTCCTACAAATCCTACCTTCTGTTCTTTCAAACACACATACAGTATGAGAGGTATTATACTGAAGGCCTCCTGCAAATCAAAACTAGAACAAACCATGTTCTCCCACTCATCCTTGTTTAGTCATTCATATCACACTACTTAGGAGCCATGAACATCCTGTCCTGCAGGACTGATGACTCCTTGGGCAGCTGATCGCAACTCCTATTACAGTCTGCGTCCTCTTTTAACTACCAACATCAAACTTATTGCAGGCCTGCTGCTCCTTTGGTTCTGCCTAGTTTGTGTATGCTTTAAAAAGGAGAGCCAGTGGGAGAATGGACGGCATTATGAGTGGAACAGTAAAAGAGAAAGGTAGGCATAAAGCTAAGTCCTCTTGTCTATCAACAGGGCAACCACTTTGGTGAGAGAGAAGACAAAACTGGAAAGAGCACAGACAGGAGACAGATGTATTGTCTCAGTAAGAAGAGAGCTAGATGGAGGCTTAAATAATGGATATCCAAATAAAAAGCCAAGGAAAGGATAAGTTTAGTCAACTTGCAATACTACAGACTGAGATCCAGCAAGTATATCTGCATGTCCTTCACTTAAGCAATATCTAACATTCAAAATATTGATTTTGAGTATATTTGCTGTCACTGAAGTTAATAAAAGACTTTGCAGTGGAAGCAAAAGCTACATATCTCTAAATTCTCATGTAAGTGAAGAAGCATGCTCTACAGCACAGCTACAAATAAAACCTAAAGGACGCTTGCTGCCACTCATTGTTGAGTAGAAGATACTCCTCATTAACTGTTCAACAATTTGCTGCAAAACTAAGGAAAGAATGCAAGTCAGCAAAACCTTAAAACCAGCCTGAAACTGTCATTTTATCACATGGTGATAAGTGTATTTAACAGCAGAGGCTGCTTTCTGACACCTCTGTGCAAAACCTCACATATAATCACCAAAAAAAATTCATTTCTCTGCTCCCAATCTTACCAATATGATAAAAAAAAATTAAAACCAAAGCATTTGACTCTGCAAACAATTATGCTTAGCAGTTTTGCTTCCTTCCAATATACAAATAACATATAGCCAGGCAGTGAATAAAGTGAGGGTCACACAATAGCAGGACTAAGAAACATAGCTTGCATTTTATGAGGTCAGCAGGACTATACGGGAGGAGGAGGAAATCTTTCTGGCTGATGATACTACAAGATAGAGGCATAAACTGACAATATTTAAGGTACTTTTAATTAACAGATATAGCTATATATTTGATATGTGCACTCAAAATGTGCTTGTTACTGAAAGAAAGAAAGAATACTACTATTCCTATATTTGTCACAATTATCCATTTTTACACTGTTCAGATTATTCCAAAAATGTTATTACATACTGGCTAAAATGAATGAGAAGCTGGTTCTGCAAACAGTTAAACATGAAGGGGAGGGTGGGCTGAATCTGAGTGACATTAATAACTTTTTCCTAGTTTGATGAGCGTAATCTGTTTATCAGGCCACCTTTCACTGTGCAACAATGTACACAAATCCTATTATATTTCATAATTCTTATCGCACCCTGAGAAAAGAACTCATGCAGTTAGTTACACTCACTTTAAGACACTTCTCCTCCGGCAAGGAAGAAGGAAGCCATAAATAAGAATTAGGTCCGTAAACACCTGTATTTACAGTGATGTTCTGTCGGTAATCAGAGTACTTCTTACAAAACAAAAATATCTCACAAGCTGAAGCACACATAGAAATTTACTGCTCCATTTTTAAACTTGAATGCCTTGACTTTTTCATAGAGAAAGATAAAGGATTTTAAATAAACATTAATAAACCTCCATAACTAATATGTGCATGGGCTTCTCCATAGCTTTAACACCATTGACTTTTAGAGATATACTTGAAACCACAGAACAATCCATATTATCTTCTCTTTACAAGGTTTTGAAGCTGTTTAGTTGAAACTAAAAGAGTTTGGGGAACAGTGTGATTATAGGAAGGTACTTATAATGATGTACATGCAATATGTGATAACACAATTAATTTTCTTTTAATCAAACTCTATGAACTTTTCTACACTTTTAACCTAGAACATTAATAAAGCTGTCATCAAATATAAGTCAATAAAATTGTGTTTGCAGACAAGAGACTTTTAAAATCAATGAATCTTTTTTTTCTGCAGTTACATAAGATGATTTTTGAACAGCTAGGCTGAATTGCTACCATCAGTAGGGCTAAAGGATGTTTTCTTGTTAATCTTATTCACTGTAGTTGTTAAACTTTGTCCTGGTTTCGGCTGGGACAGAGTTAACTCTCTTCTTAGTAGCTGGTACAGTGCTGTGTTTTGGATTTAGTGTGAGAATAATGTTGATAACACACTGATGTTTTAGTTGTTGCTAAGGAGCGCTTATCTTAAGCCAAGGACATTTCAGTTTCCCATGCTCTGCCAGCAAGCAGGTGTGCAAGAAGCTGGGAGGGAGCATAGCCGGGGCAGCTGACCTGAACTGGCCAAAGGGGTATTCCATACCATGGAACGTCATGCCCAGTATATAAACAGGGGGGATTTGGCCGGGAGGCGCGGATCGGGAACTAACTGGGCAATTGGTCAGTGGGTGGTGAGCAATTGCATTGTGCATCACTGGGTTTCCCCCCCCCCCTTTTTTTGTTATATTCCTTTTCATTACTATTATTATTATATTTCATTATTATTATTGTTAGTAGTATATTTTACTTTAGTTATTAAACTGTTCTTATCTCAACCCACGAGTTTTACTTTTCTTTTTTTTTTTCCTTTCCTCCTCCTCACCCCACTGGGAGGGGGAAGGGGAAATGGCTGCGTGGTGCTTAGTTGCTGACTGGGGTTAAACCACGACAAACTTGTATTCAGATACTCTAAAAGAAAGCAGAAAACAAAGTTATTTATATTAAACAACAGTTACAGTGCAGACCAGTGAAGATGTTATTTACAGACTTGTTTTTTTTCTACTTGAAAATCTTCAACATTCTTCTGTCCCTAAAACAAGCTCTTATGTATCATTTACCCTTTTGTTTGCCTTGACCTGAGGGAAGATGTCTAGAAGAGAATACATATAGAGCAGCATTAGGATATACTCAGTGTTTTGAGGAGCTATCAAATCAAATGTCTTGACACAGTCCATTTGGATCTCTCAAATTTACAGGACAACATACCCTGTGATTTAAACTTTATTTCATGAGCTCATTAAGAAATGCAACAAACACAACAAACAGGGGCTTAATCCCCTTTTGCCTAGACTAGTCTATCACATGAATTCACTTATTCACCTTTCAAGTCATAAGATTTCATAATTTATAACCCATAACTCTTATGAGCAAAAAAAAAAAAAAAAGAATTAGTTACCTAGCCGATGGTGAGAGTGCTCATCCTTCCTCCTCCATGACGGTGCGGGCATCCCCTGTATCACACTGGGAAGCATGAAAGCCTCAGCCGTCCAGCTGCTGTTGCATCTGCTTCAAAGGCTTTTTGAGTAAGCTGATGTTTTTATACCTTCCAGCTTGGAGGTTTGGTCTATACCATTTCCATAAGTCAGCAGATTCTGAAGAAACTGCCAGACAAAGATGATGGCTACAGGAGTCAGCGCTCTGCAGGTGACAATGGTTGCATAATGGCCCTTTAGCTCTTTCTTGCCATCTGTCCCGCCTACATGTTGCTCTCACTTTGACCTAATGGTGCTGCTCCCAGCATACGTCAGGCCTTATCACGAACTGTGTTAGCCAAAATCTGAGCAGGAGTTGAGTGAACAGTCACAATGCCTAAATAAGAATGTAAGAACAACCTGTTCCCTGCTCATTAATAAAAATCTGTGCATAAATACAAGCAGGATGAGTCAGAAGAAGTTGTCCCTCCCATACATAAACTGATCATGAGCTGATCCTATTTCCCTTAGGGCATGAACCCTTGGGGGCTCACCTTTTGTGGTGGGTTGACCCTGGCTGGATGCCAGGTGCCCATCAAAGCCACTCTATCACTCCCCTCCTCAGCTGGGCAAGGGAGAGAAAATATAACGAAAGGCTCGTGGGTTGAGATAAGGACAGGAAGAAGTCACTTACCAATTACCATCACAGGCAAAACAGACTCGACTTGGGGAAATCAGTTTAATTTATTACCAATCAAATCAGAGTAGGATAATGAGAAATAAACCCAAATCTTAAAAACACCTTCCCCCCACCCCTCCCTTCTTCCCAGGTTTAACTTTACTCCTGATTTTCTCTACCTCCTCCCTGCCAGCAGCACAGGGGGACGGGGAATGGGGGTTGCGGTCAGTTCATCACGCTTTGTTTCTGCCACTCTTTCCTCCTCAGGGGGAGGACTCCTCACACTCTTCCCCTGCTCCAGTGTGGGGTCCCTCCCACGGGAGACAGTCCTCCACAAACTTCTCCAACGTGAGTCCTTCCCACGGGCTGCAGTTCTTCACGAACTGCTCCAGCATGGGTCCCTTCCACGGGGTGCAGTCCTTCACGAACAGACTGCTCCAGTGTGGGTTCCCCACGGGGTCACAAGTCCTGCCAGCAAACCTGCTCCAGTGTGGGCTCTTCTCTCCATGGGTCCACAGGTCCTACCAGAAGCCTGCTCCAGTGTGGGCTTCCCACAGGGCCACAGGTTCCTTTGGGCATCTACCTGCTCCGGTGTGGGGTCCTCCATGGGTGGCAGGTAGATATCTGCTCCATTGTTAACCTCCACGGGCTGCAGGGGGACAGCCTGCCTCACCATGGTCTTCACCAAGGGCTGCAAGGGAATGTCTGCTCCAGCACCTGGAGCACCTCCTCCCCCTCCTTCTTCGCTGACCTTGGGGTCTGCAGAATTGTTTCTCTCACACATTCTCACTCCTCCCTCGGCTGCAATTGCTGCTGCGCAGTAACTTTTCCCCTTTCTTAAATATGTTATCCCAGAGGCACTACCACTGTCACTGATGGGCTCGGCCTTGGCCAGTGGCGGGTCCGTCTTGGAACCCGCTGGCATTGGATCTATCGGACATAGGGGAAGCTTCTAGTAGCTTCTCACAGAAGCAACCCCTGTAGCCCCCCTGCTACCAAAACCTTGCCACACAAACCCAATACACCTTCCTGTGGATTTCTCACTGACCAGCATTCCTTAGACTGAGGTGGATGAACCACATTCCATACACCCCTGAAAATGCAGATTGTAGAGAACTCTCTCAAGGAGGAGAAGGCAGTTTTATATTTTCCAGTGAATCCCATTTTGGAATGTAAAATAATGATGAAAAAATGAACAAAAGTTGTTGGAGATACTGGCAAAAATCAATAAAAAGCATTTTGATTAACTCAGAATTTCTTTGGCACTTGGCAGTAATTGTCTCTGTGATCTGAAATAAAGCTTCTGAGAAGACTTTAGTAATGAGGGATTCCTCTTCCATTCAGCTTCCAGGATTAACAAAAGGTAAATAGCCTGTATTTATCAGGAAGTAGTCTGAGGCCCTTACCTTCAGTGAGGATAGGAAGTGCCAGCTGAAACCAGCACAGCTCTGCTCAGCTGGGTCAAGGATACCTTTTGTGCAAGAGCTGTGTTCACTTGCCTCAGTATGAGGCTCTGGGCACCCGTAACACACCTCTTGTGTCATTACTGATGAAGCTCCTTGGGCTCACTGTGAACATACTCTTCTGATAACTAGCCATGACATGTTTGTGCAGGATACTCACACTATCTGGTGCAACACAAACTACCAGATCTTGGAAAGCTTCCTCATGGGCTAACTGCTGGTTCATATACCCATTTGCACTGTAGCTTTCCAAGAAGTTGGACTGATGATCCCTGGAGCTGGAAAAATGAAACGTGGAGGCTAGTAGAGGGTCTGAGAGTGCTCATCAGAAGAAAGGAAGGAGAAAAAGAGAGAAGACATACCTTTTGGTCCTGACAGCTCAATTCTGTTCTTGTATTCAGCAGCTGTAAGGAGGAACAGCAACAACCATGTCAGCATTTTCCTGTCCTGTAACAGCACTGATCTCAGCAAGAGATATTAGGCACTTTGAAGCCAGATTGTTCTATCTGTTGCCTTGATTTTCTTTTTCCCCACAAAACCTTCCTTTTTCCAATCTCCATTAACTCATTCCTCTGGATTTGTTATTTGGTCATGCTGTGTGTCTTACTTTCCCTCCTTTTACTAGACTCTCCCTCTGTTCCTGGTCCTCTCTTTTCCATTGCCTTTCCATCTTCCTGAAAAATCAGAAGTTAATGCTTTTCCTATGGTGCTTTTTTCAACATTCATCTTCCACAGAATCATTTTATCAGAGAATTACTGAAAAACTGGATATCAAATTAGTCCTGATCTCCTGGAGTGTTCCTTTTACAAGTTATGTTCCATCTTCGAAAGAACAGATAAATCTACTTTAAATGTGAATTCTTCACATTCATTTCTGCTCTTCTTTGTGTAAGAACTTGTCGTGGTTTAACCTCAGCCAGCAGCTAAGCACCAGGCAGCCGCTCCCTCACTCCTGCCCCGCTCCCAGTGGGATGGGGAGGAGAATCAGGGAAAAAAAGGTAAAACACGGGGGTTGAGATGAGAACATTTTAATAACTAAAGTAAAATACAATACTAACAATAATAACAATGAAATATAGTAATAATAATAATTGTAATGAAAAGGAATACAACAAAAAGAAAAAAAAAGAAACAAGAAAAAAAGGAAAAAAAACCTCAGTGATGCACAATGCAATTGCTCACCACCCACTGACCAAGGAACTGCCTACTAGCCTATCAGGCTAGGGACCATCTATTAATCCATTAGTTTGCATTGATTGCAGAAAAATGGTTTTGGACTTCTCACCTTTCTCCTTTGTTCCTGAGCCTGAAAACTCCCCTACAAGATAGCATTTTTCCCTCCAGCATGGTATGTTTCATGAATTCATGTGTCATTCCTGCAGAAAGACCATTAAAATTATCTCTGAGCATTCCATTATTAGCACAAATGCTGCTAAAGCAAGCCTCACAGCTAGCCATAAGCACAACAAACAGCTGTTCTGCTTACCGTTGGGTGAGGTCTGAAAACCAAAATCACTCCCTAGCCCAGAACCCAGCTTACTGCCTGCCTACAGAGGCCTCTGACTGTTCTCTAAAGAGAATATCTTGTTCTGGAACTCCCGCTTAGACCTTCAAGACCATCACTAAGCTGTTCCACTACAGAGTTAAACAGATCAAAGGTGCCATGTCAGCTTGGTCCTTGACCTCACCGCGAGGTTTCTAAGCTTCCACATTTGTCTCAAGAACAGTCTTGTATTTATCTGAAGTTGCAGCATTTTCTTGAAGCTAATTTTTTTTCTCTGAGCTAGAGAATAATTAGTCAAGGATGCAAACTGTCGCAGTTACAGACAGAAATCTTTCAACCACATCCACGTTCATCCTGTTGATTGTGAAACCAGAAAGCACCTCACTGCAAGCAGGCTACATTAGCTACTGTAGGAGAAGTATCCTTTTCCTCATCTGCATTCTGTGCACAGACAAGCTGTCTGCTATGTCCTCCTCTCCAAGCAGACACAAAATCAACTGTAAGGATGCAACAACTGTACCATACTTTTTGCATGCACAAATCATATATATAAAAACATAAATATAAATATAAATATATTTATTTGGGTGCCTTGGCCAATCTTGCTGCGAAGCACAGCAACAAGTTCACCATTTTGCTTCATTTTCTACAGTTGTTTATTGTTCACTTGATTATACCTTCTCAAAACTGTTACTTCTTTTGTGCAGGAAGTGAGCTGCAGTGCATGGTTCTGTATCAGCAGCATTAGAGTTTCTTTCTTTGCTTTGTTGAGGCATAAAGAGAAACTTAAACGTAGTATTTTTATTAATAGATCAATGGCATTTTCAGAAGTAAAGGAAACATGAAAGTTGAAGCCTGTATTAAAGGCAAGATTACAGCCATGCCAGTTGTTCTCCCTGGCCGGCACTTTGGAACCCAATGAACAGATGCAGGTGAGATCTAACTACGTATGCTTCTCAGAAGTATGACTCTCATTGATGGACCTTGCAGAAGTAGGTCCATGACATTTCCCATAAAACCTACTGTGTTTCTAGGATGACATCTCCCTGCTCTTGTTTGTACAAGGCCTGAATTATTGTCTCAGTAATGCTAGTGGGATCTGAGAAGGGTGCCAATCAATGTCTGTATTTTGGCAAAGTAACATAGCCTTGCGTCATTGGCAAAGACCTTGAGCTGGCCTTTCCTGAATGACACTCTGCCTTTAAAATGCTCCCAAGAACCTTTTTGCACCAATCCAGTGGTCACTAAGTAGGAGAGAAAGCCTTCAGATGAGCCAGCAGGAGACTGTCAACATGAGAACAGGCAATTTGTAAATATGTTCCATGAGAGATCACTAGCGCTTTTTCTAACAACAAATGCAAAGCAGGATCTGCCGGGCAATGGTGCATCTCACCCAGCAACACATCACAAAGTATCTCCCAGGCAAGCAGCTTGCAGCTCCTCCTAGTAACTGAATGCACTCTGTCACTGCAAGGAGACTCCAATGTTGCTGATACAGAGCTGTGCACTACAGCTCACTTGAATAAAAATGCCTCACTCACTAATGTTCAGACTGAGCTCCATTTCACCCTCTTTTTGCTTCAGAACTCAGCATCGCTTTCCTTTTGCACACCTCACACGATTTTTTTCCAAAAGGAGGTGTCTCTCCTAACTTAGTGGCTCTGGATGTGGAATCCTGCTGCCCTCCACTGTCCTTTGTTTGGTGTATGCAAAAAAGACAATGTTATTAACACTAGCTGAAGGGGCTTTAGATCACGTGGCAGAGGCACATAACTTTGAATAGATTTCTAGTCCTAGATCCCTTGGTTTTTAAAGTGCTTTGTCTAGGGTTCTCCACATCTTCCTGTATGCATTTGTACACCAGTTAGCACAAAAGGCCAAATCCTTATAGTTGTTACATTTGTTTTCACCTGAAGACAAATTCTCAAAATGAGCTTTGAGATTCTTCTTTTCTATGGTTCTGACTGGCTGATCAAAACAAACCACATATTAATCAAGAAAAAGCTGCTAAAAGGTTGGGGGTTTTGTTGCTGTGGTGGCACCTGTGCAAGACCACCTTGACTTAGTCTCAAGTCACCATAGATAGTCCAAATGAAATTAATCAGGATGATATTTCTCTACAGCAACTTCATTCACTGAAGAAAAAGTGTTTTTCTTTTGCAGGTGGTGAGCAATTGCATTGTGCATTGTGAATTACTGGGGGGGGGGGTGTTGTTTTTTGTTTTTTGAGATAAGAACGGTTTAATAACTAAAGTAAAATATGATACTAAGTAATAATAATGAAATACAATAATAATAATAGTAATTGTAATGAAAAGGAATATAACAAAAAAAAGAGGGGAAAAAAACCCAAAACCTCAAAACTTGACTGCATAATTTGTGGTAGTGAGGGACTGCGTTTGCGCTCTCCCCTGGTTTCTTAATTGCTCACCACCCACTGACCGATGCCCGAGCAGCGATCCACCCCTCCTGGCCAACTCCCCCCCGTTTATATACTGAGCATGACGTTCCATGGTATGGAATATCCCTTTGGCTAGTTCGGGTCAGCTGCCCCAGCTATGCTCCCTCCCAGCTTCTTGTACACCTGCTTGCTGGCAGAGCATGGGAAACGGAAAAAAATCCTTAACTTAGGATAGGCGCTCCTTAGCAACAACTAAAACATCAGTGTGTTATCAACATTATTCTCACACTAAATCCAAAACACAGCACTGTACCAGCTACTAAGAAGAAAATTAATTCTATCCCAGCTGGAATCAGGACAACACAGAATGTGTCCCTAGGTTTGAGCTTAAGTACAGCTCCTGGGGCAATGGACAGAGACTGCATTGTTGGAGGGTGCAGGTGAGGTTGTTCAGGGCAATTAAGGCTTATTGGTGCACTCAAGACCCTGACTGTCTTGGTTGAAAGAGTACAGCTTCAACAAGCATCACAGAGCAAATCATAGACTCATAGAAAAAAATACTTCTTTAAAAACTAACTTAATTTTCCACAGTGTAGCATCACACTGTGTCACTAGGATAATGCTGACTTTAAACAGAGAGCACCCATTGCTTCAAGATACTTTCTGCAGCACAGAGAAGTCCAGCAGGGTAGTAGTTAATTAATCATAGTCACTTAGAATTCATTAGTATCCTTGCAATGCTAGCAACATGGTAAGTAGTTTCAAGTCCTTTCTCTACTGAGTTCAGTTGGTTACAGGAAATAAACCTACCCTGAACTGTGCAGTGCTAATAAGTACCCTTAAACAGAGAGGGTTAGTACTTTTCCAATCTATGTTTTTTCAATGGAATTTCTAAAATTTTTATACACAATGCTTTTATACCTCTCCTTCTAGTAAATGGTACTCATGTGAAGCATCAGCTGGAGATCAGTGGAGGCTGATACCCCTACCTGCAGGTTTTCTTGTCCTTTGGGATGCTCAGATGTTAAGCAACATGCTGTTCTGTTAGCTAACAATACCACTTCTGTCCACCGAGTGGCACCGTTCAATTACAGAAATACAAAGTGGAGTCCTCTGGCCCCAACACGTGGTTTTTGAAAGGGGCACTCCTGAATTGCATGCTTTATGTGATTTTACACTCACAGTGAACTAGAATTCCATGCTCTCTTGAAAGAAATAGAGAAATGCTAGACCCTCCACATATTATCTTTAGCCTCTGAACCCCTGTATGCAGACTTCAGCGCAAGGAAAATTTTATTACTCATTCTCAAACACCTCCATTGGCTCTCTATTCTCTTGAGATCCAGTTCAAAAGTACACTCCTTTCTCCAAGTTCTTCTTCAATTTTTTTTCCTATCTTTTTCACAGATCTTAGTCCTCTCTGTTCACATCCTGGACTCTAATACAAACAAACTGAGGGACGAGAGGACGGAGAGCAGCCCTGCGGAAAGAGATCCAGGGGCTTGGGTTGATGGCAAGTTGAATCTGAGTCAACAGTGTGCCCTGGCAGCCAAAAGGATTAACTGTGTCCTGGGGTGCATCAAGCATAGCGTAGTTAGCCGGTCGAGGGAGGTGATTGTCTCACTCTGTACTTCACTGGTGCGGCCCCACCACACCGCCTCAATATAAGTGGGCGCCTCAATATAAGAAGGACATCAAACTATTAGTGTGTCCAGAGAAGGGTGACCAAGATGGTGAAAGGTCTCAAGAACAAGAAGTCACTTGGTTTGTTCAGCTTAGAGAAGAGAAGGCTGAGGGGTGACCTCATCACAGTCTACAACCTCCTCAAGGGGTGCAGCAGAGGGGGAGGTGCTGATCTCCTTGCTCTGATGACCAGTGATAGGACATGAGGAAATCATAGAATCATAGAATTATTTAGGTTGGAAAAGGCCTTTAAGATCATCGAGTCCAACCGTAAACGTAACACTAAACCATGTCCCTAAGTGCCACACCTACACGTCTTTTAAATACCTCCAGGGATGGTGAGTCAACCACTTCCCTGGGCAGCCTGTTCCAATGCGTGACAACCCTTTCGGTGAAGAAATTTTTCCTAATTTCCAATCTAAACCTCCCCTGGTGCAACTTGAGGCCATTTCCTCTCGTCCTATTGCTTATTACTTGGGAGAAGAAACTGACCTCCACCTCGCTACAACCTCCTTTCAGGTAGTTGTAGAGAGCGATAAGGTCTCCCCTCAGCCTCCTTTTCTCCAGGCTAAACAACCCCAGTTCCCTCAGCCGCTCCTCATAAGACTTGTTCTCTAGACCCTTCACCAGCTTCGTTGCCCTTCTTTCGACACGCTTCAGCACCTCAATGTCTTTCTTGTAGTGAGGGGCCCAAAACGGAATGCAGTAGTTGAGGTGCAGCCTTACTAGTGCTCAGTACAGGGGGATGACCACTTCCCTAGTCCTGCTGGCCACACTATTTCCATTTCCGATATAAGCCAGCATGTTATTGGCTGCTTTGGCCACCTGGGCACACTGCTGGCTCATATTCAGCCGGCTGTCGACCAACACCCCCAGGTCCTTTTCTGCCAAGCAGCTTTCCAGCTACTCTTCTCCAAGCCTATAGCGTTGCATGGGGCTGTTGTAACCGAAGTGCAGGACCCAGCACTTAGCCTTGTTGAATCTCATAGTTGGCCTTGGCCCATCGATCCAGCCTGTCCAGATCCCTCTGTAGAGCCTTCTTACCCTCAAGCAAATCAACACTCCTGCCCAACTTGGTGTCATCTGCAAACTTACTGAGGGTGCACTCGATCCCCTCGTCCAGATCATTGATAAAGATATTAAACAAAACTGGCCCTAATACTGAGCCCTGGGGAACACCACTTGTGACTGGCCGCCAACTGGATTTAACTCCATTCACCACAACTCTTTGGGCTCGGCCAGCCAGCCAGTTTTTTAGCCAGCGATGACTATGCTCGTCCAAGCCGTGAGCAGCCAGTTTCTCCAGGAGAATGCTGTGGTGTCAAAGGCTTTACTAAAGTCCAGGTAAACAACATCCACAGCCCTTCCCTCACCCACTAAGCGGGTCACCTTGTCATAGAAGGAGATCAGGTGAGTCAAGCAGGACCTGCCTTTCATAAACCCATGTTGACTGGGCCTGATCACCTGGTTGTCCTGTACATGCCATGTGATGACACTCAAGATGACCTGCTCCATAACCTTCCCTGGCACTGAGGTCAGACTCACAGGCCTGTAGTTCCCTGAGTCCTCCTTCTGGGCCTTCTTGTAGATGGGCGTCACATTTGCTAACTTCCAGTCAACTGGGACCTCCCCGGTTAGCTAGGACTGCTGATAAATGATTGAAAGTGGGTTGTTGAGCACTTCTGCCAGCTCCCTCAGTACCCTTGGGTGGATCCCATCCGGCCCTGTAGACTTGTGCATGTCTAAGTGGTGTAGCAGGTCGCTAACCATTTCCCCTTGGATTATGGGGGCTTCGTTCTGCTCCCCATCCCTGTCTTCCAGCTCAGGGGGCTTACTGGTCTTACTATTAAAGACTGAGGCAAAGAAGGCATTAAGTACCTCAGCCTTTTCCTCATCCTTAGTCACTATGTTTCCCCCCACATCCAATAAAGGATGGAGATTCTCCTTAGCCCTCCTTTTGTTGCTAATGTATTTATAGAAACATTTTTTATTGTCTTTTCATTCCATTGAAATGGAATGAAGCTGCCTCAGGGGAAGTTCATATTGGACATTAGGGTGGTCGGTCACCAGAACAGGCTCCCCGAGGAAGTGGTCACGGTACCAAGCCTGTCAGAGTTCAAAGAGCATCTGGATGGCACTCTTAGTCATATGGTTTAGTTTTAGGTAGTCCTGCGAGGAGCAGGGAGTTGGACTCGGTGATCCTTATGGGCCTCTTCTAACTCGAGATATTCTATGATTCTATAATTCTATGATTCAGGAAGACAAGCAAGAGAGCTGAGATGATTATAATAGATCATTCCCCAACATGACAAACAGAAGCAGTTGTTTATTGCCCCTGTTACCTTCAAGGTGCTTACTCACCTTCTGCAGGAGCGCTGCCTAATACATAGGAGATTTATTCTTTTCATGTTACACTATAGTTAAACCTGGGTGATTTCCCACCTCCACACCCCCAGTGTTTAGCAGATTTACTGAACAATGGCATTTCAACAATTCCTGGAGGCATTTTCAAGTTTAGCCTTAGTTTCCTGCATAGTTTCTGAAGGATTTTCTTTCTTTTTCCAGCTTTATCTTCAGTGGGAAAAGAGCAGTTTCAGTCACAGACTGCAAGAGCAAGGGGTAGTGAAAACCCATCCCTATTACGGGATATTCAGTATTAAAGGCCTCATACTCTAGGAACTGGCATATGACCACTTTAAACGTACATCACCTGGGTTGCTGCTAAAAGGGGTTGCTGCTAAAAGGGGTGGTCTTACCTGTCCCTCCCCAACCTGCACATCCTCTGCCTTCCCATCCATCTTCTAGCTGTAGCATTTATACAGCTCCATAAAGTCTCCTACACGTACTCCAAAATTTTACATATAATTTTTGCTGAATTAGTTTTCAGCCATATCAGTTCCTTGATCCAGATCACTGCACAAATCTTTGCTGCCAGCACAGGGAAGGTGATGAGGACATACAGCTCAGGGCGGAGAAAAGAGAGAGTAAGGTTGTCTGTCTCAGTAGAGGCTTGTATTCTTGTGGGGTTGAAATGTCTGTGGGATCACAGCCTTAGAAGCAGTTTCCGTTTTGCACTACGGTGATTTTAAACTGTTTTCTACAAATATGTTGTCACCACCAGGTTCCTGAGCATGCCAGTCTGTGCATGGGAGATGGAATGAGTGAAGGGAGAAATTCCTGTTTCCTGTTGAGATGTTTCCATCTTACAAGTAAGTAAGCATTCCCTGGGGAAAAAACTGACACCCAGGCTACAGACTGGGACCCAGGAACTGCCAGGATACAGACTTGTTCTGTTCATGAAACAATTCTTCTGCTAGCAGCTTTATGTATCTAGCCATTCATTTCCTTCTCTGAAGAGCTCCTGAAATAAGTAAGTTAAACGGAGTATTTTGCACTAAACAAAATTAATTGTTTTAACACTTCCCACATTCTTTTCCTCTCAGAAAGAAAAGAAATAATTCTATTCCAATCCAAACTAAATTTGTAGTTCTCCTTTCCTACTCATTTTTCAGCCAAGAGCTAAACTGAAACTGCAGTCATTTATATAACCCCTTACTGTAACCTTGAGCAGGCTCAGAGACCCTGTACTTTGACATAGGGTGGCGCAAGCTGCCCAGGTTGGGAGCCGAACAGAAACAGTTCATTGGTACCTTACATTCTCTTACACAACCTCAGCTCCATTCCCTTTCAGCTTCTTGAGAGTGTTTAACCTTCACTGCTCTGCCTTTCAACTCCAGTAACTTACTGTCCTTATTTTTCTACTGGGCTTCCAAGAACAAGTTATATGTTATGGGATCTTTTTAGCAGGGCAATTTTGCTTAAATACCAGGGCACTTAAGAAATGTAACTCCCCTTCCCATCTACGTAACTGTTGGTCCATTTCTTCCGCTTGAGCATAAGCATGCAACAGAAAACAGAGCTTTTTGAAATCTTATGCAGCTTTCTGGAGTCATTCTTCAGATGAGCAACAGTCACCTGAACATAGCACAGATCTTTTCTAAGTATGGAGTACTTCCAAACACTCTTATTGAAGCAACAAAACACTGGGATAATTGCAGTTTATTTGAGACCCTCTTCCTTCCAAGTCAAACAGACAATACTGAAAAAAGTACAGGGCTACTTTGTCTATGCTATTCCAACAAGAGTTTGCAATTCCTGTTCTTCACAAATCCAGCAGAAATTAGAAATCTCATGCTTGGTCAAGAACTGGGGTCACAGCACACCTCCAAAGGAAGTGAGTGAAGCTTGGAACATGGATCAACATGGATCCGCAGATAGAAGAGGCTAGTCTCAGGTGCTTGATAGAATACAGAGAAGATTGCAAGAGATCTATATAACTTTATCAGAGATACACCTATACATTCATACTTTCTAGGGAGTTCATAGGACTTTAGTAACAACATGCACAAGATAAATATACATCTCTCACTTATGGCTGCACATTTCTGTTCCTGAGCCATGGCTGTAGGGCTCATGAATTTTATTTTTTCCCCCTTTCACAGCTTCAGAAAGCCTGTAGTGTCTCATGTCCCAGTAAGCTTCAAATTAATTTACAAGGTCTGGGCATTGAGGTAAAAAGCTAGAGCCAGTATTGAACTTACCCAGCTGGATTGCAGGTCTACACAGAATTGACTAAATATACCCAAAGTGCCCAGTCCCAGCATGGAACTAGGCTTATTGTAAAACCAGTCATGGATCCCCAGGCAGGTACTTCTCCTTTTAAATGTTCCCCAAATCCTGGTCCACAGCATAAATGACTGGTTTTCCTTCTAGGTGTTAGCATTATGAACACTAGCACTCAATCTGTGTGATGAGTGTGTCGAAACGCTTGGATTGTATAGGCAGACTGCTAGAAAATGGATAGATAAACAGACATTTAGATTGTAGCTCCAGTGAACTGGCACAAGTCTAGCTGTTTCTTCACCTTTGAGACTGTCATGAAAATTTGCAACTGGCTCGTTACGACTGAGGAGAGAGGTTAGGATGCAAAGTATAGAATTACAAGGGTAAATATTAATTCATGTGCATGAGCTGTCCCAGCCACATTGGGGCAACCTGAATGTGGTTTTACACACGATTCTTATACCCTTCAAACATTCAGGTACTACATGATTTGACTAAACACTAACACCCACACTACTGATTACTAATCATAGTAAAACTCTGCAAAGCAACTATATTTTTGCAGCATTCTTGCTACTTTTCTATTGATCCAGATGTCCCTGGAGTCAGTCTTGCTATAGCTACTTATCTATGACACCAGACGATGCTGGGAGGGTTTCAAAGACGTGGGCTAGGATGCTGGTGTTATCTTGGTTGTCCAGGGGTATCCTTTATCCTTCATAGACAAAGCAAGCTTCCAAGCAGCAAAGTCCTTATTTCCAGGATGATGCTGTCCTTTAGTTTCTTTTACTTAAGCAGGAACAATACTAATGTCTGCAGTAAATTTCACTACCTCATGACAATACAGTGTATAATGTGAACTAATATATATATTAACAAATTAATACACTGTCATACTATAAAGACTGGTTGATATAGTAAGGGAGGGAATTTTCATAACAACTGATACACATACTTAATCACAATAGTTATTAAAAATAAAGGTGGGTGCATATTCAGCTAATGTAGATTGGGGTTTTTCCCCTCTCTGGTTTAGATTAATTTCCTTTAAAGCTCAGGAAACAATGCTCTAAGCAGAAGTGAGTGATTGCAGAGAAGGAACAAAGCAGAGAACAAGTCTGCTCTGTCAGCAGAAACACATGGCTTATTTCAAGGGAGAACTGAAACCCCTAAGAAGCCTCCTTGCTTGTAGAAAATCTCATTATTTGTGATAAAGCTTAAAAAATAAACAAAAAAATGCATGACTATATACTAATGGCTACCAAGAGCCGGTGTAGAGACTGTGAAGCTGCAGGGTCTGGTCTTTCACACTCCATCTTGGGCTGCCTTTCAGGCCTTTTGCACTTCTGAGTTTCCCTAAATTCTCTTCAGTTCTTTCTTATTAATTTCCTGTAAGCTTCTCCTCTTTCTATGCTGAGCTTTCTTAGGGAGAAAATACCTTTGTACTGCACCAAACACATCAACAAACAAAGCAAGGCCATAATATATGGCATCCAGAAGGGTATTACAAGGTTTTAATTTACCGATCTGTATGATTATTTTTCAGAAATGTGGGAAGGAAAATGTGCTATTTTAGACTTTTGAAGTGATAAATCTGCCTTTGAAAAAATCTTCTTGAAGATTTTATCCACTGAAAATAGTTTTGCTGCAAAACTGCTTGTCAAACATGTCCTCTCATGTATAAATAGTACCCTTCTTACTCTTTCCTCTGCCTGCTATTCTACTTGCTGTTCCCAGCTCCTCCCTTTCTTCTTCGCATCCCTTTCTTTCCTTGTCTTTTATAGTTGCTCTGTGTGTATCTTGCTTTCTCTACTTCTGTCTCTCACCTCTCTCACTCTTACCCTCCTTCCTCTCTCTTTTTCCTTTGAAACTCTATTCCCCTTGTCTTAGCCTCACCCCTCCTTTTTATCCTCCTCAGCTATTTTCTCATGGGTGGTTTTCTTCTCTTTGGTTTGTGTGGTCCGCCCTGCACATTCCAACTCTTTTCCCTTCAAGACCTAACATGTTTCACACAGTGAGGACATTATTTATGAAATGCATTATGCTTTGCTATTCTGACCATTTTTTTAATAACTGCACCTTCTTCTTTTGCTTTAAATATTATGAGATCTGTTTGTGTGTCTGGATATTTGCAACTCACTATTGTGTGGAATTCTGTGTCTATAAAATCAATGTCTGTCTATGTAAGTTGGAGCACATGATTGTCTATATCAGTGGTCTCCAAACTTTTTTGATCATGTACCCTTATTGGTAAAAAACTTTAGCATACACTCCCAATATACGTATATTTTCTTACAAATTATGTAAATGTACTACTGAATATTTTCTTCCTGCTCCCCAATGGGTCATCTCACATACCCCTTGGGGTGCATGCACCCCACTTTGGAGACCATTGATATATATCATGCAGCCACACTGTTGCATAAGGTATGCTGGTTTTGTCACATTTAAGATTGACCTGAGAATCTGATCCATCCATGGTAGTTCGGGATGGAGAGCTTTTGTTTCTCTGTTTCTGTCATATCTGGGCTGCGACTGCTTACATTTTGAGAGGGGTGAGTTTTTCTGGTATGATGTGATAATCTGCCTAGTAGAGGAAGGTTTCAGAAACTGGAAACGTTTCTGAACATATAAATGCATGCATTGCAAAATGTTCCAGCATTGAAGAAAGAACATTTAAACATGCCTTACAATTAATGCCAAGTAAAGGATTGACTGTCGTCTTGCCTTCCACCAAGTGAGATTTTAAACAGGGTTTGGATGTTGCATGTGCATGCGTGCGTGTGTCCTTGTAGCATAGGGACTTTTCCCAAACTTCCCCATTCACAGTAGCCCCTCGCTCATGTTTGGCTTTCATTCCACAAGAGGAAGGAGGAGGTTTTGGGGGGAATATTCCATTACCATAAAGGGGAGGAAGTGTTTCTGCAGCTATTGAACATAGCAGCTAATTAACCTCTTTCACGACCCCGGTGCAATGGTACAGTCCCACTGCTCCTTTCTAGGGGCCAGATGCTCCTCATAGTACTAAAAGGAGGAAGAAAGGAAAACGTATGTGCAAAAATTTACTACTGAACTGAGTAAGGACCATATTCCAAGAGGAGCTGAGTACCTGCAATTTCTCCTGAAGTCTATTTCTTTTAGAATCAGGTCGGGGGGGGATGGGGGGGAAAGGGTGGAGGAGGGGAGTTGAAAGGAAAGAGGTCTGTTGTAATTGGTGTCTAGAAACCCCCACGGAGAGGATTAAGAACGAAACTATGCTGTCTGGGAAGAAGTAGGTATTTGTGTTATTCGGCATATATACAGAACTGCTAGAAAAGGCTGTGCTGTGTGGAAACTAGCCCTGGCTTTTTGAACTCCGAGATGTGGCACTATCTGCTGATAGTGCTTCTTCTAAGGAGAAGTTTATACATTTTATCATGCAGTGGGGTGTCTAATGTGCATTTGTGCTTTTGTATGTGTGTACTAGTGTTTTACACTGAAGGGAATCACGGTCACTTTATATTGTATGTAACATGAAGCTCATAGTTCAAACCAAAGGAAGTTTGGCAGCAGAAGCCCAAAATTCTGCTCTGTGTTATCACGGAAGTATTTGTGAATTGTAAGTCACTGAGTTTTGATATATTTTCTGTTCAGTCCTAATGGGCACACTCGGCTTGCACTGTAACTCACAGCACCCTCATTTTCTGCTACTTGTCCATGTAAGTCACTGAATGGTAGGTATAATCAGAGGGTTATGCAGCATGCTTCATCCTCTAGCATTTCTCCATATTCAGCCCAGTAACATTTGCAGATTGAGTAGGTAGACTCTTGTTCTTGCACTAGCAGGAGACAGGAGTGACCCAGAAAGATGCTTCCAGTCCTTTGTTTCTACATGGGAAGCTGAGGTTCTCCTTTGGGAGAATTGAGGAACCCCGGTTGACTCATCCACGCCATTGCTGATTGAGTTGAGGTTTGTTAGTATCTAGAATCAAGGAAGCACCTAGCCTCTGTGACATTTAATCTTGAGCGTTTGGAAGTGGAGTGCAAGTAAGCACATACATGCTAACTTTAAGCTAGGTTGCCACAGAACAGCAGCAGATGCCATACAGCAACATGGATTTCAACCATGTCAAGAGAGACTGACCAAGGATCAGTAGTTCAGGCTGTTACTCCTGTACTGCCACAGTGCACCTTCTGGCACGAACCTAGCAGGGGCATGCACACCTGCAGTCACACTCGGGCATCCCCACAGAAAGCCCAGCTGCAGCAAGACAGCAGCGTGGACAAGGCGCAGGCCAGGGCTGCAGCTCTGACGCTGTGGTGAGGGAAGACCCACTCGGAAAAGCCCCCTCTGAAAGACGCTGCGTGGGGGAAGCGGGAGGGAGCCTGAGCAGCAAACACTTCAATCGAGGACAGAACCCGGTGCCGCCCAGTGGCCCGCCCAGCGGAGCGGCTGTGAGAGGACGGCGGCTCCGCGCCCCGCTCCATCCCTGCGAGCGCTGGCTGCGGCAGCTGGCAGAGGAGAGTCTGCGGCAGCAGGGGACGAGGGAGCCGCCGGGGGTGGGAGAGAGGATGGTGACCGCCGCGGAAATGACAGGAGTGGCTGCCGCCGCCTCAGAGTGTGGGATCTCGCAGCGCCCCCACCCCCATTTGCCGTCGCGTGCTGCTGCGCTAGGCTGGGCCTCTGCAAAGGAAAGCAGGTCGGGGGGGGGGCTAGAGAGAGGAGGAGGGGCACGGCGAGGAGAGGAGGGAGGCGGGAGAGAAAGCGAGCGCGAGAGAGGAGCCCGGAAAAAGGGACGAGGCAGATCCTAGGAAGCGGGAGGAAGGGAGACTCCTGTAGGAGAGGGATCCTGGGCGGGGAGAGGAGAGAAAAAAACGTTCCCAGAGAAGGGCCTGGAGAGGAGCGCAAGGATCGGGACTACTCGCAAGCATCCGACTTGTTGAAGGCATCCATCGAGGGCCAAAGGCTGTGCCCGGGGCCAGGGGACAAAGCGGCAGTGGGTGCAGAGCGAGAGCGACCTGGCGCTAGCCCATCGAGATGGTGTAACTTACACGGTGAAAATGGTCTTTGTCCAACTTTTCTGATGGCGATCGGCCGGTCGGCACGGCTCTAGCGGGAAGGGCTCCTGCGAAAACTGCTTGAGTAATGCTGGGAAGTGAAGGGGGTGTTGCTGGAGTCCTGCAAAAGGTATTGTGGCGGGCGAGCGGGCCGGCGGGCAACGGCATTGTGAGCCTGGCCGAAGAGATCTGAGGAAGAGAGACATTGTTGAGGATATCCTCGGATCTCTACCATCCGGGGGCGGGGAGCGAGGACACAGAACAAACGAGTACTACTTCTGAAAGGGATTAAAACTCCTAAGTTTGTGGGTTTTTTCTCCTTTCCTGGTGTCTGCTGTTCAAAGGCTGTGTTACTGGGACTCGGAGTGCTCAGAAAGACCCTCCCCCAAGCGCAGCCCTCCTTGTCAGGTGCCCTGTGTGGGCAAGGAGAGAAAAGCTGTATGAAATCGGGTCACGGTTTCTCTGCTCACGGAAATTACTATCAAAACCAGGTATCTTCCACACATGCATGGTGTGTTTGGTCTGCTCCTATGCGTGTTGTTTCTCTCTAGCTCCTCGAAGAGCCATAATTAAATGCTGCCTTTGAAGTCTCTGAAGCAGGAAGGCAGGGGTAGATGTATGCTGGTGTAGGTTCCTGATCCTCGTGGAACGACACAAGGAAGGCTTTGTGGCCTTCTCTGTGGGTAGGGTTGTTTAATGCTCTTGTGGGGGACAGATGGCTGTATTAGTGCTTGTGGCAGAGAAAAGCCATGTTAACCTGTTTTTCAAGGAGATGATGCAAGTTACTACTACTCATGCTAAATAAATCTGTGAATGTGGGAGGGGCTGTTGTGATGGGTGATTTTAAATTTGCCTTTCATGGATCCACTGAGATGATTTCACTTACTCTGAAGTTTCTCTTGCTATTACCACACTCATTCGGTTGGGGAGAAGAGTGAATGTCACCTGCCTCCCCCACACGTTCTAGAAATAAGAGAGTAAAGATGGGGAAGCAAATCTCCCAAGGGGCATCCTTCATTAGCAGTGTTATCAAGTCATGCAGATTGATGAGGAAGGAGAGTGAGAGCGCAAATGGAAACAATAAAGTCAAGACAGTGGGAAGAGTAGCCGCCACCAGACACATCTGTTCCAGAGACAGATCTGCAGCCTCAGCTGGGATGAACAAGGGAGGCTCCCTTCTTCCTTGTTAGGTTCTAATCAGAAACATGGAAACTGGATGTGGGTACACCTCTTGTTTAGTCACAGCTGATCCTCCTGCCCCAAGCCGCTAATACAAGATTTTGTGACTATTTTTAGGTCTTTCTTCATTCCCAGTTTGAAATAATTCCGATGCTGAGGTTCCTTTGGGAGCAGGAAAGGAAGAGCTAATCCACAATCTAATAATCCTTTTTCTTCGATGTTACCTGATTTCTGTGCTGAAAAAAAAATCTGTTTTTCTCCTGAAGTTTATTCCCTAAATTCAACACCTTACACCACTTCAGTTTATTTTGCTAGTGTTTTGGCAAGCCTCAGATAACTGCATGCAATTGCATCCTTTCCTTTACTGCCTTTTGCACGTATGTCCTCTTAGCCAAATTACACATGCAGTTTTTAATTCGTTGACGTGTATGTGTGCCCCTCTAGCCACTAAACGTTTTTTCTTGTCTTCGGAGTTCTCTCCTCTTTGACTTTCTTGCATTGAGCTGCACAGAATTGTTTGTTTGGCCATGTGTTTTGTTACTTGGAAATACCATTACTTTGGGGCATTGGAGCTTGTATGAAGCAGGATTGTATCCTCTCTAATTTAATCACCGAAACCCTGCAGAAAGGCATGTTTTCTTGCTTTGTTCTGAGGTTCTCAGCTCTTCCAAGCTGTTATCTGTGGCAAGAACAGCTTGGATTATAGAGACTGTTTTTGGAGGGGGTTGGGGGAGAGACTTCACCTCTCTTTGCCCAAGGCTGCTACTGTCTTTGCCTTCTCTATTTGACTTGCAGGCTGACGAATGACACAGTGTAAATGGTTTTGGGGGGAAAGGCAGCTGGTGGCTCCAAGGAGACAGCTGCTTATTCTCCAGCATGCTCCCATAGGCTGCCAGCAGATGTGTCTGACGAGAGCTGATTCCTCAACCCATTGAGAATTGTCTTGTTTATGCCTATACAAATTCACTGTGTACATTCCTCTTTGTGCCCAGGTGCAGATGTCTTTCCCTTCTCCCCTTTGATACTGCGTGTGCCATATGCAGAAAATCATGTAAGAGATCGCTATAGTTTCTCACCCCTTACCTTGTGTGCCTCCATTAAGATAGAGTTGCTTTGTGGTCAACTCTCCTTCCCTGGATACCTAAACTGTTATGAGATTTATGCATGCTTTTCCTCTGGCTTCAGGAATGCTTCCCTCTATAGGTCTGCTCCCCCTAAAACGTGCTTTCCCTTCTTATCCAGTCATTATCCTTCAGCAGCCCCTGTGCGGAAGGTTCTCTTCAAGTCCCTACAGATGAGTGCAAAGTACTTTCAGAGCACATTTAAGGTTGCACAGTTCATTTTTATTTCTCATTTCTATGGCCATATTGTGTATGTTTACTGCACACACAAACAATAGAAGATGGAAGAAGTAGAAACTGGTATGTATGGTCAAGCTAGATCTTTATAATGTGGTTTAGCCACCAAAAAGGATGGCAATATCACCCAAAAAGGGCACTATTGTGAAAAAGTGTTTGTTAAGAATATTCTAGATCGGCTGTTCTTGGTCATAAACATATAATGATTTTTTTCAAAAAGCTAAAAGACTCATTTCTATGAAGAGAAAAGTTGATTAAAGCTTTAGGAGGAAACTGCTGAGCCTCCTATAATTTTGTCATTATTTTCTCTTGTTTTTTCTTAAACATAGTATTGTGTTACTATTATATCTTACTGTTTAAAAAAAAGGAAAATCTGTATTTTGTTAGGAAGTTTTATATCATCTTACAGCAATACAGTTAACATACTTTTTCCAGCTACTGACTCCACAAATTCAACAGTTTTCCAACTCTTTGCAACCTTATCATTTAGCTTCTACCTGTTAAGTCTTGGGCTGGACATCCCACTTCTCTCTATATTTGCTCTCTTTGGCAGCCATGCAGTGTCATGGACTTCAGGGGCTGTGCGCAAGTATAACTAATGTGGATTTTGTAAATAATTCTGTAGATGTTGTACAGCAGCAAACTAGCTCCCTGTCTCAAGTGGTGCCAACTGTGCTACGTAAACAGACCACAGAAAGGATAAAAAGTCCTTAATTACTCATGTCAGCCATGGTACTCTAACATGTGAGCAACAAATCTGCTGAGTAAGAAAATGCCATTTCATGTCGTCACTCTTCTCGCATTTGATTTATACAAGGAGTTTTAAACTTAACAAAGAGAACTACACTAGTACTTTCTTCTCAGAAGCATGTGTTGTGCTTTCAAGAAATATTCCTCTGCCACCAGGAATAGTATTTTATTTTAAGTGTACTATTAATACATGTGGTGTTTAAAAAAAGGTGTGTACTTTATGGAGGTACTGGCACAGTATTTTGTACGGAAGACGCTGTCTTGCCTCTTAAAAAGTCATCATGGAGCAGGCTGATACTCCTGTCGTGGAGGTGCTACTTGAAGATTGTTCTTGAGACCACTTCTGAGAAAAGCAGCAGCTTTGGAAGTCAAGCTCTTCTAGTCACTGGTTTCAATTTTCCATGCCTCCAGAGGCCCCTGTGCATTCTGCTACTCAGGGCTTGCTTGTCCAGAAAATTTTTGTTCAAATGTTTCACGTGCACACACACCCTCCCATATGCATGCATACATGCACATGCCCATGTATGCACAGAACAACAGTTAAAGAGGAGAAGAGTGCTATCCTGGAAGTAGAGAAGATGCTGGATACTATGAGAACACAGCCTATCCAGTCTGAAAACTATAGCCATACATATGAAGGCTGGATCCTTAAGGTCTTGGTTCAGCTTAGGATGGAAATTCTCGCCAGCCCAGACCTGTACATTGAAACATACATGACTGCATTTTCAGGCAGGCTTTTTCTTCTTTTTTCTCCCCAAGCTTGCCAAGTAAATGATTCCTCTGCTGATTCTGCAGTTTCCAAGTGCAGTTTTTTTCTCTGTGCCATTTCTCTGGAAAATATCCAGTGTGTCTAAATGATGTAATTAAACCCTAGAAGCTAGAGATTGAGGACTACTGACTCTTTGTAACTTATTTCTGTTTTAGCATACCAATGTTCCTCCAAGTTACTGTAAAGCTTTCAAAGCTGCCTAAATGACCTGATCTCTCTCCCACTTATGGTAAAACACTCACATGGTATGAATCTATTTGGCCTAGCTGACCACTTCAGAGGCAGTGTGTAGGATACAGACGCCTGTGTGGAGGCCTTTAGCATGAGGCTTACCACAGGTTCTCTCAGATCCTGAGGATGTCTACAAATGGAAGCAGGGTTCCTTGGCAGAACTCTCTTATCTTCCTAACTATTCTTTAAGAAGAGGGTGGGATGTCACAAGAGGGATATTGTTGCAGAGGTTTCTGGGCAAGTTTTGAATAATTTCAATTTGGAAATTCAAATTGGACTGTTTATAAAACTGTTTGAATTTCCAAATGTTAAGTTTCACTCACAGCTAGGATCAATTTGATTCCAGTAAGCAGAATCTGAAATGCTTTCTGCGCCAGGAAGATAGTTGAAATTATTCCATCTTGGTTTTGAGCCAGAAAGAAGCTGCTGGAAGCACAGCTGGATTGCGATGCTTGCCTGCAGTTGTCTCCCAGATGGCCCCTTCCCTTGCTAATGTCAGTAGGCTTTGAGCTGGTGCCAGCGGCAATGGGAATGCAAGTATGTACTGGCATTTTCACTTTTCAGTGAGTTTACTAATCCTGTTTGGAGCATGTGTTGTTCATAAAGGGGCCACCATATCAGCAGTTATCACTGCCATCATTGTGGTATCAGGAATGGAATAGTTCTGTTGAGGAATGTTCATTTAATTACTAGTGCAGAGAGGATCTTAGTGGTCTTCTCCAGTATCTAAGCATGTTAGAAATTAGTAAAGGTGCAGTACAACATGATTTGAGAACAAATTATGCTGACCTGAATATAAACCAGCAGTCTGTTAAAATCTAGCAGATAGATAGAGGCTTGACAGAGGGAATTTTCTGTAGTATGCATGTGTCTTGGTGTTGTGTTCTGCTGGGATGTATGATGTATGTGGAGTCAGATGCTGAATTAGTTTTCTTTTGGAGCCTTACTGTAGCACCTTTTTGCTCAGGGCCCCAGGCTGAGCACCAGAAAGACATTTGGTGAAATAATGTAATGGGAATGATGCATGACTTGTGCTCCTTGTTTCAGTCCTCCTAACACTGACTGGAAGAACCATGTTGACAATTGCATGTTTCTCATGGGTAGTTTTAACCGTCTTGAATTATAAGTGGCTCTGGATGGTCTCAGAGAGCTGCAGGTTCCTGCAACTAAGGAAATCAAATTAGTGACTAGATCCCTGTTACCTGAAGAGAATGGCTTAAAAAATTGTTTCCTAAACAGTTTTGATTCTGTCTAATGAATTACCCCCAAAAGAGCATGTGCGGTGACAGGGTGTAAAGAAAACAAATCAGTCTTTGGAAACAGTAAAAATAAAAATGTTCAGTTCTTTAAAAGAATTAAGGTAAAGCAAGTTTTACTCTCTTCGGTAAAATAACACCGTCTGGACAACTCTAATTGAAAGGATCAGAATAGGCTTATTGAATTGTTGTACCTGTCTTGCTTCTCTTGACTGATAGGCTGTACCAGCCCACTGTGTCTAATAGCGTTATAAAGAGTTGTGTGGATAGAAATCAGAGTGGGAAGGGGAAACTTGCCCTAAAACCTCAGAAAGTTCTTTTAAAATTAGGTTTTAGATGATTCTTTCGAAAAAGGCTTTGCTTTTTTTCCCCCCAGATCATAGCAGATCACCCCAGTGTATTTTCTCTTGTGCCTCTGAACCTGTGGTGTTGAAATTGGACAATCTCTGATTTTATGGCACTAATGCAAATGCACATGGGCTATTTGTATTTGACTGTGTGAACTTCTCTGCCATGGCACTGATGAACTGGGAGCTCAGTGAAGAGCAACAGAAGTGATGAGGAGACTATAGGGAATTTTTGACATGCTTTTAAAAAAACTAGCTTAATGATGACTGAAAAAGGCTTGCTCTGGAGTATCTGTAGTACCTGGGAGACTATTGACAGGATCCTAGGCAATGTGGCTAAAGTAAAAGGGCTGGCTCAAATTGCGCGAAGGGGATGATTTCAGGTTCAGTATTAAGGCGTGTTTTCTTCCAGCAAGGATCTAAGTAGGTTGTAGGAAGTCATGGAAGCTCTATTGCTTATGCCATTTAAAAATATAACTAGGAAAGCTTAAAGGAATATACAGACAAAAATCCTGCAGTTGACTGGGGACTGTAGGCCAGATGTTGTCTAAATAAAGATGTCCATCCCCCTCTTTTAGTTTCTGTTACTACAGTCTCACCAGCAACTGGGGGAGGGACTACCTTCCTGACAGAAAATGCATCTTGGATCTGCTGTGTTACAACCAAGACTGGTTGGTTTCCAAGGAAAGGAAGTGGTGTGTTGTGCTTGCTCCATTGTAGGTGTAATCCTTTGGTTTGAAGTTCGACACGGCTGTAACAAGAGCAGTGAGCCCCAGCATTCGTACTGAAGGATAAATAAGCCTTTGAGACACAGAGGAGGCAGGATGAGCTCTGAGATCTATGTTACTGCTTTCATCTCTGGCACGAAAAATAATACAAACATGCATTAGAAAGAGATGCTATGAGCCTGAAATATCTTTCTACTGTAACCCACTTGGCCTTAACTTTTCCTCTTAAGACTTTTTCTGTTCTGCTGAAGCATTAGTGGCACATAATGTTCCTATTTCCTGAGGGTGGAAACAACGAACTCGAAATGCAGGATGGAGGAGGAGGGAAGGACCTGAGAATGGAATTGGCTGCTCTGCAGGCTCTGCCAGTGGCAAGTTCTAATTTTTGGTGTGGCTCTCTAACCTGCTTTCACTGCACATGGGCTCCCTATGATGCTTCACTGAACTCAGCTAATTGTTCCACCCAGTCATTCCCTTTCAGGTCATCTCTCCTTTGCAGCTTTGATCTCACTTTTCTTCTTCAAGCTGCCGTTTCTGCCTCATTGCTCTCTCAACTGTCTCCTAGACAAGAGCCAATTTTGGGCAACATGATTCCCAAAATCAAAGTGAGAGGCTGGTCTAAGCCTTGAACCAGCATGAATCATTAATGTTGTCCTCTAAATAAGTATCTATATATCATTGACAAAAGGTAAAAGAAACTTAGTGTTAAAGACCAAGTCAGATGTTTCTGAGGTTGAATAGGAGGACCCTTATATTGTCTGTTCTTGTTGCTCATTTCAGTCATTTTTACAATGAGATCAAGGTACTATGAGGGAAGGAGACTGAGTCTGAATGAAGATTATGGATTTGGAGACTGAAACTGAAGAAAGCAAAACTGGAGAAATCATCTATTTTCATAAAGTTTTCCCAGAATAAGTTCTAGGTCTCATAGTTCCTGTCTCTGTTCTTACTGTGCCTTGAGAGATTGCTACCAAGGTAGCTCCCAAGTTGCTTGTTACTGCACAATGCAGTAACACCTCCTGCAAAAATGGTTATAGACAGACTATAGTCAGTGTTGGTGTGCAGTTCTGTGGAGTATGATCAGTGCAGTGCAGGATTAGTTTGTAGTGTTGTAGTGCCAAATGGGAACATGAGGCTCAAACTAATGGTGGAACAGACAGAATTCCCATCTAGGCAAACAGTGGTCATATGAGGATGAAAACTGTGTTGTATAACTCTTCTCTGAGCCATTTTCTCTCTCCCTCATAGCGTCCTAGTTTTGTGCATAGATTTCCACATCAAAAGCTCTAATTTACATGCTGGAGCTAAAGCTTGTGTATTGTATAGCCTGTTGGTGCAGTCAGCAAAATTTAAGGGAATCAGCCTGACTGAATTCCATTCAGGGAATATGTTACAGGCCTCTGTTAGGGCAACCTTGTGAACTCAAAAACTGATATTTGCAATAGGTGTGGGGTTATAATTGGGTGGAAGCTAGTTGGTAATCAACTGCATGGAGTGGGGCTGGGGAAGGAGGTTTGGACAGCAAGATTAGGGCAATTGACAAGTCAGTAAAGAGATTATGCTTCAGTGCTTTTCTGCCTTGTTTTACAAAGAAGCATTCTTTCCTTGCTTCTCTTAACAGGAATAAAAACAGTGATGATAAATAATGCTAATAATTAAATAGTTTTAAAAATAAAAGTAGCCTCTATCTGCAAATGCATGCAGCCAACAATTTGAGAACCAAGCTCTGTGACAAACCAAGGCTGTGAAACGGATTAAAATGGAAAAAAGTAGTTATAATTAACCCTTAAATCATGAAGCACATTCTCTGAAAACCCAAGTTGCCTCCTTGAAGCCAGAAAGGAGGTTAATAAAAAGAGCAGCACTTAAATGAAGATGTTTTAATATTATTAGTTCTTTCTGTAGTCTGTTTTGAAATGTCAGTTTCTCTTATGGAATGAAGGGCAATTTCAAAATGCAGGGAATTCCTATAGAAGAGGAACATCATTGTCTTTTAACTGACTGTCAGTGCTGCCACTATCTCCTAATGGACAGCGTAAGTTTGGGTACTGTGAATATGAATAGCATGCATTTTCTGCTTAGGCTAAATGTTCCTTACTAAAACCCTCATGAAGTCAAAAGCAAAATTAGAGATGAAGACAGTAAGTATATTTTTACAAAAAATGAAGATTCTTTACTGCAGCTGAAGAAAATCTTAATCCTTACTAAAGGGCTTTGCAAACTTTTGTCCAGAAAGAGCAGTTTAAGAAAAATATTCTCAGTTTGGTTTTTGCCCTCCATTGTAGGTTTTGAGTGTTTGTGCATAGATCTTGGTTCATATATTTCTAGACATGCCATGTAAGGCTACATTCTTAATTTAAAATGGGAAACAGCATTAGTATAAAATATCCATTTTCTCAGGCTTATCCATATCTTACTTTTGTAAGCCACTCTCACTTTTCCCACCACCCAACCCTTCAGGCCCCTGATTTCTTTTCTAGCATCCTGACAGTGCCTTTAAGGCCCTTTTGCAGCTCTATGATTGGTTTGTCTATGCAGATTTGCAGATGCTCTCACAGACTTGGTCAGCAAATGTCAAGGTTATTTGTCTGATTGTGGCGTTGCTTGTCTGGCCATTGCTAACACTGTGCTTGGCCTCTTTATCATTTTCCATCCATCAGCAATCAGAACTTGGTATATAATAAAACTTTAATTTCAGATGAAAAAGAAGCAAGATCAGCATTGCTGAGTAGATGAGAACATGATTTTAGGGACATACACTTTACATCACACATCCTTTGTTTAAATGCTCTTTGTGAAAAAGTTTTATTTCCCTTCCCTTTTTTAATGCCAAAATAGTGAGCATCTTTTTCCTTGTTGTTTTCAAACTTGTTCCATCATAAAATTACTGTGAAATTTGAAGCGTTTACTTAAACTTAGCTATTGCCAGTTGTACCAGAGAAGGAAATGTCAATTTTCAAAGAATTTTTACTACCACAGAATTTTTTCACCTAGAAGTTAATAATGTGGCCATCTTCAGGGATACTTAAGTTGAATCCCCTAAACATGAAATTCTTTGCTAGAATTTTGGAAATACAACCTTTTACACAGTGCTTGAGAAAGGTTTGCTGCTGTGCCCTAGAGCTTGTATATTACCTATTTTTTTCCTCTCTGAAGCTTTATGTCTTCCTTTTGTACAGATAAAAGTATACTTGTTAAAGGTAAATCATACTTGAAGTTGAAAACATCGTGTTTATTTCCACATAGATAAAAGTGCATTGCAGAGATCCATGCACAGTTGTACTGAGAGAAGTTTCCTGAGAAATTAAGAGTAAAATTGATGAGAGCACAGTGAAACCATACCCAGTAGATACAGCTGTTATCTTCTCTTTCCATCAAAGAAGATAAATGTGATGGAATTCTTCTTCTCCCTCTTCTTTCTGCAGTTGCCTGTATTTACTGTATGAAAATTCAAAGGGAGCAATTTCTGTATCACTCCAATTCCTATTATTTTTTAGGAGAGTTTTTATCAAGCAAGTGATGGATAACATACACAACAACGCATTTCTTCACATTTTTCATTCTATAACATTATTAATATTCTAGAGCTGGGATTTTGCTTCCAGGTGTTAATGTTAGAAAAGTATACGAATCACTGTAAAAATTGTCAATTAAGTCAAATCTTGTGAGGAGGGAAGGGATTTTATTCAGGAGCTTTGTTGTACTTACTATGCATGTAATTCAATTACCTAATAAGCAGGTGAAAGAAAGAATCTATCTTTAGTTCAAAAATTTTTTTTTTTTTAATTGCAATAGTTGCAAGAGATCAGCGTCCATCTTGTTAGGCATAGCAGAAACATAATGGGGAGCATTGAGAGAGTCTGCGGAAACACAGGGCAGCAGTGAATGAATTTTGGTTAGGAAGATAAACTAGGGACACAAGCAAAGCTGTGAGGCTTCTCTAGCCAAGTATATGTGTCATGGCAGAGAAGAGAGATTTAAAGGAAAGTACTGTGATTATCTAAAGAAGTGCTAATGTGGCCACCTATACGGGTTGGAAGACAGCACAGATGCTCAGAATCTCCCCAGACACCTTTAGGCTGCACCTAAGGAGTCATCTGGAGGGGACTGTTTAGCTGTCCATAGCTCCCTTTTTTAGTTAGTGCAGATCTTAGGTACCTACTGAAGGTGATTCAGCTCAGTCCACTGACTGTAGAGGTTGTTTGAGTGATTATGCTTCTAATTTGGGCACCCTATCCGAGCCATAAGGGCTTAATAAAAATTAATGAAAATAAGCATCTCTTCCCTTTAAGGGGTATGGAGTCTTAACTTGGATCCCACTAGGAAATGTATAATCAGAGCGTGGAAGATCAGCCTCAAGACTCCTGGTGTTTCCATGGTAAACAAGGAAATAAATCCCTTTGGAGAGCATTCAAAATCAACCTTTGGATTGTCGTTGCAAACTTAAAGAATCCCAAAAGACACAGACACAACCCTATCTGTAAGAAACAAATGATCAAGCCAGCTAGAGGAAATCTTTTATGAAGTACCTTGTTGAGGAAGAATTCCTTTAAGCTTAGTTATACATTAGCACCTAGAGCCTTTCTCTTAAAATTAAATTAATAAACTGAATGGACCATAAAAAATCCACAAGGCTTTGTTACAAATTCCACTCTCAGATATTTTTAAAGTATTTTGGAGTCATTCAAAATAATCTCAAATAGTAACAGAGGATAAAAGGATATACAGCAATTATTGAAATGATTTATGTATTTAATTAAACATTTCTCTGTGCTGCTGTATGTGCGCCAGTGTTAAATTTTTTGAAGAAAAACACATTAACTTCATAATATTAAAACCCTGAGCGATAAATTATGTGTTGCTCTCCCTCCATTCACTTCCTGTTTGGGCTGTAGAAAGATTTCTATGAATAGCAGTTATTGTAACTATTGTCTAAGAAAGAAGGTAGGCAGTATTATGTCATGTTCAAAGTGTTGCACAGGCATTGAGTGACAGCTTTTCACAACAGCATTGTGAGATCTATCCTAGTGAGATGCGTGACCGTAGCTGCAAGGGCATCTCAGTGGCGAAGGAGCAATTATAGTAGGAGAGAACTTGGGGGAAAGGAGGGGGGAAGACCTCTTGCTTGCTATGTAACACTATCATGGTTCCCTATTTTATCATGAATGAGAAGAAGTCTTAATTCCACTTTTTGTACTCTGCCTAAATGTGATGAATCAGTGTGCAGCACAAATTAATTGGAGTAGTAGTTTATTGACTCTCCCAGATGTTGTGCTCATTTATCTTTTTAATACTTCTCACCGAGAGATAACATTAAGCTGTTATGAGTCATAGTGCAAAATGTGCAAGAGGGGAAAGACGGTGCCTGCAAAGGTACAGCATTTTCTCTGCCCTGACAAATTTTTGAGGTGCATTTATTTTGCATCTAGAAGCTTTGCATGAGGAAGAAGTATGACAAATATGAGGGAAATCTGTTGAATCAAGTGTAGCAGAGGGAAGCTATACCCATATAATGATTTCTACTGTGAAATAGGCCTAGAGGAGTCAGTTAACAATGGAAGAAGAAGCATTGTTCCAGTGGGAGGAAACAAGATGATTTGGAAGAGTTCTTGGGACAGTTAAGAAGAATAGAAAGAGTAAAAATCTGGCATTGTTACGATTTCAGCTTCTATTAGTAGAACAATTTAAAATACATAAAAGTACTTTGTTGCACAGGGATAGATATCTTTTCAAATCTGTTGCAAGTTCAAAACAACGATTAGATAAATTCATAGAGATACTAAAGGGAATGGCATTGGGAATGCCATTCTCTAGCAACCCTAGTCTTGTATTTGTGGGTGCTGGAGGAATAGTAGGGGAGTGGACCACATAGAGACCAGGCTTGCAAGCTGTCTCCAAATAGCACCTCTTCCTGGTGCTGTCCTGGAGACACAGATAAAACTTGGGTTAGATGGATGTTGATCTGCTTCAGTGTTCTTTCTTGTGTTTTGAAATGTAGTTTGCACTAAAGCATGCAGAATTGTTATTATCTTGACCGCACATTCAAAAACACAAGTGTTCTTGCAATAAGGAAGGCTGTCAGGAACTCTTGATTAAGAACTGACAATCTAAAGATTTATATTGTGTTGACAGCCCCATTGTTTCCATTTGCCTCCATGCCTCCTGGGAATGAGATACTTGGACCGATATTAGAATTGGGATTTCTACAAAGTAGTGCAGGATGGAGCATCCTCTCTGCAGTGGATCAAGCTCCTGTCAGCTTTTAGGGAATAGAATATTGGAACTGCCCTTAGGTCTCCTGTAGGAATTGGGGGCTGTGGGACTAATAGTTCTTCCTGCTGCCTCTGGTTTGCTCTAATTTCACAAAACTCAAAGAAACAGCTACATTCCATGCATGGAGAGGAAAAACCTGTCATCTTTTCTCCAGGGGGCTTGTGCAGTGCCTGCACAATCGTAGCTTTTCTTAATCCTAAAGGCATGCCTGAATTCCTCCTGCAGAACCCAGACAGGTGCATGGTTCAGATGAATGCTTAACTGCTATTTGATGTCAGATTCTGCAGGTGGTATCTGTCAAAGGGGAATAAGGTCAATGTGCATTACTTTCTGATCTGTGGCTACATATTGTCTGCATACTAAGCTAGAACATGCTTCAGTGAAGGTCTGTCTAAAGATTTATGGGTGGAACCGGTGGCCAACAGAGAACTAATACAGTTTATCTAATTGTTACTGTTCTTGATCAGTCTCAGAGTGCCAGGCAAACCCAGAAGAAAAAAAGTCCATTCTGAGGAGCTCCCTCTTAGGTTTGTCATGTGCATGACCGCCTACATCAAGACTCAAAATATATGCCATTGGGGTACTCTAAAATAAGTGACTACACAAACCTAGGAGCAAATCTGCTTCCCTTCTAATAAAAACACATGCACTGATGGAAGAGAATTTTGAATCAATGCTGACCCGTTTAGCAACACTCGTGCCCTGTGGCTCTTCAGGTGTCATCATCGACAGTGCTTGAACTTTGAGGGAATGCTTTATTTGCATAAGGAAACTGCTGCAGAGATACTGGCTGCATGAAATACTTCATGATTGCCACAGTTTAGATACTGCATGGGCACACAGCAGTCCCCTTTGTGACAGAAATCTCACAAGCACAGACCTGTACAAGTGTCTGTTGTCCTGGTACATATGGGAGCACTGTCGCTATCTATCCTGTAGCACTGAGCATCATTTGCCTGGAGATTGTACTAAAGTGTTCCCACTT
Organism: Sarcoramphus papa; assembly: GCA_037962945.1. NCBI lineage: Eukaryota > Metazoa > Chordata > Aves > Accipitriformes > Cathartidae > Sarcoramphus > Sarcoramphus papa. Next base: position 99,913,143 of record CM075586.1, read on the forward strand.
CAAGACTGAGTTCAGAAAAAGTGAGAAATCAGAGCACTGGGTCTGCCTGGTGAGAAGAAACAGGCTGTAAACATTGCCAGTTAAGCCAGGCATACTATGTTTCACACTTTACGGCTTTCCAGCTGAAATGGTTTGTGTTTGCAGTCTTATGTAGAAGAAGCTTTGAGATGCTGGGCAAGAGCTGACTCTCTTCTGTTGAGATATACAACAGAAGAGAGCAAGGGAGATTCTAACTATACATAAGGAAGAAAAAAAATTCCCTGGTAGTGGTTCAGCACTGGAACAGATGCCCAAAGAAGCTGGGAATCTCCATCCTTCGAGATGTTCAAAACTTGCCTTGACAGGTTTCCCAAAGAACTCTTCTCCCTCGCTGGTTGTTCAGCTAAGAAACCAGGATTCTTTAAAATACTGGTGATGATTGTATTCATCTCTCTTATTGGGATCTTGAACATAATTAAATTTTGGTAATCCAGATACCAGTGATGGTGCCAAAGTAAACAATCATGATAGCATTGGTGAATAATGTAAGCAGATAACCTGGAGACTTCCATCTCCTGTCTCTTGAAGCTTGGTACTAGAGCAAAGGCAATATGTAACTGTTTTTTTCTGACTGCTTGGGATCTTCACCGTTTTATAGGGTTGAATCATTGAAAGACATTTGGATCCTCAGGAACTGTCATGCTTTTCAGATGCTTTATGATTTTCAGGACGTCCAAGGAGCTGGAGATCATTGCATTAGCCAAAGAAGTATATGCCCAAAAATGGTTTAGAATCCTTTATGGAAGGGTTAGCATAAGAAGGATTGACAGGTGGTACATGGGTGGCAAGTTCTATGTAGCTGGAAGAGAGAGAGGATGAGAAGGGGTGTTTAAGGAAGTTTGTTGAAGGATCCTGTGCAGGGAAGGTGTATTACTTTGCAGTTGGATTTGGAGGAGAATGGGGGATAGTGGATTCTGTAACAAGGAGAGGTAATCTGTCTGAAAGTGGTTTTGGAAGAAGTAACAAGCTGAGAAGGCCATGGAAAGGTGCTTGTGTGGAGAAGAGAAGAGGGTGGTTTAAAAGTTGGGATGGTTTGAGGTTTCTGTTTAAGTAGTTTGGTGTAGGGAAGAAATAGTAGGACAACTGAAGAATGAAAGATGAGTGTCTTTGGGTGTAGTCAAATTCTGCACACATCAAGTGCCGGGGGGAAGGGCAGGACAGTGGTTAGCAATTTAGGGGCTTGGTACTCTTTAATTCAGAGAGGCTAATGCTTCCCTCCTACTTTCCCTTAAATGCTTCCATAATGTTCTCCTCTATCCTTCATTGTGGAGTAAGCATTTTTCATTGAGGTGTGGAAGAGGCAGAATCAACAAAAAAATGACAGTTTTACCTTTTTTAACTGCTAAATCAAAGCCAGCTTTTTGGTTTAGCCAGAACTTATTTCAGGGAAAAATAATTTTCCAGTATAATCTAGACAAAGTCTGTATGATGCCTCATGAAGAGCAGTGCAACATTGCTGGGATACAGGGTCTGCCAGGGTCAGCTGAACAGATATTGTAAGAGAGATGTGCAGGTAGGGAGGGAAGGAGAACAATTGGTTTCCTTGTAGCCAGAAATTATTTTGTATCTGCTTCTTGGTAGCAGGGTTTTTTTAGTTCTGTCTGTTTTGTAGTAGCATACTGATTTCCTCCTTACGCATTACCTAGTAATTTCAAGACTTTGGCCTGAGATCCAGCAGCCAGAGCATATTTGGGTTCTGTTTCCTGCTCTGCCACTCATATGTGACATCATTGAGAAAGTCTGAATTCTGGGCTGTTTTCAAACCTTCTGTAATGGATGCAGTCCCTTTGACTGAAATGAAAGTTTTCTTCAGTTTATTTGACCTCTGTTTCTGCATTTATTTGCCTTCAAAATTAGTGTTTAAAAGTCCCCATCTCTCAGGAGTTGGCTGGCCTAAAAAAAAGGCTTTTAGATGTTATAATGTTATAGATTGACTGGCAGTACAAATGCTGAGTATTTATGTCTCCATGTAGACTAGTCATGCAGGCTTGATTCTGGTGTACCCAGTCTTGGTTTTCGTGGTTCAGGCAGCAGTCTTCAGCCCTGTTCCTGGAGAACACTGCTATGTGCTTGGATAGTTCTTTCTGTAAAGACGGGTTTTCTGATCGTTCAGCCTGGAATTTTCTCCTTTTTACAGTTTCATCCGGTGGTGTTTTCCTTCTGTGGTGTACACATGCTTCGTAAACTAATATGCAGTACCTGTATTATATCCATCCTCCCATTTAATCTTCATTTTTCCTCAGTTATACTTAACTGATTTTATTTTTCTCTTTCCTCATATATCATGAACCAAAGTTTTTACTTCTTCCTGAGGTCCCTTTAGTTTCCTTATGTTTTAGTGATGCTGAGGGTGCCTTTGGTTCATCTGTGTTTGGTGCTCTAGGTTCTCATTAAGGGGCAGTGTAAGAGAGAACTATTCCATCCTGTCCAGTAATTTCTCCCCCTCTTTAGTAAAGCAAATCAAATTGCACTCCATTGCCTTTTCTCATACTCCCTAGGCTGCTTTTTTTCTCTGCTATGCTGAGCTTGCTCAAATCCTCCATTGCTAGGTTTTCAGATAATTGCAGTGAGGCTGCCCCTTTTAATTACAACTCTTCTCCCCCCTATTTCAGCCAAGTTATTGAGCCATTTCTCTATATTGCCTGAGACGTTTCTTTCTCCTTAGCTACGCTTCACTGTCTCACTGAAGACATTGAAGTGTTTTCAATGCTCTGCGCAAAGAGCACCTAAAGAAAGAAAACATACTGGCTTTTTGCGTGTAACCTACATATTACCACGATATTTCTCTGGTGGGCTGAGAATTGGGCAGATGGAGCCAGAAATACCTTGCTTAGCAAAATTATTGTGCTGGATTGATCTAATGCAGTGCTGGATTAGGCTACATGCTGCTCCCTGACTGTTAGATAAGCCTTTATGTCAGGTTCTTAATGGTGGTGGTGGAGTTTTGTTTGGTTTTGTTTGGATTTTTTCCCACTTAAGATAATAAATTTGGACTTGTGTGCTTTTTGTGGCTGTAACGCAGGCTCCCTAGTTGACCTTCAATATCACAATGTTTGCTTCCTCACCTACAACATATTAATGGGAAAAATGCTGTGCAGCTTCAATAGGGTTGTACAGTCATATGCTTAAAGGGACAAATGCCTGCATCTGAAATGCAGTTACAAGTGTGTCAGCAGCGCAGGTTTGTATTGTCATAAATGGCGAAAACTCTCCTGTCATGGCTACTGCCCTGCAGAGTCCTGAAAAGGCAAAGTGTAAATTATAAGAGACAGAATTTGGAAAGCGTACAGGGGAAATGGAATGGAGACCTTCCAAGAGACATTGCCAAAGATGCAAAGGGTCAGGACTTAAGTAAGAATACAGCCTATATTGTGAGACAGATTAACATTGATCTGGGAACCCTACTCTCACTGATGCCATGAATGTCTCAAAGTCTGTGTGTACTGTCACTGTACGAAACCACCGGGACTGAAGTCTTGAGGGGTGGAAGGTGTGGGTATATGGTAAATACTGGATCTGTGCTACTCTTCTTCACCTGTATCTCAGAAGTAGTAAATGATGGAGTGGGTGTATAAAAACTGCCAGGTCTGTATTATTGTGACCTGATTTCTGTTTCCACCTTCTGTTTTTTCTTAACCAGTATTTCTGTGTGAAGGCCTCTGTGCTTTGATTTGGGAAGATATTAAAACACTCCAAGAAATCTCTGACCATTTCAAGGGAGTGGTGTGTGGTTTTGGAGATGGTGGTATCTACAGAGAATCTTCATGGATTCTAACGCTGGCATCAGAGCAAGAAGAGTGGCAGGAATGGGTTGGCTCTGGATGGTCTGCTTCCTTCATCTAGTCACCTCACTAGAAGGTAGGAACAGATTTTATATGATGCAACAACTTAACAAAGTTTACTCTAGAGGAAGAAAACCATGAGTGTGCTCTCCAGTATGCTTATCCTAGTCCAGATGAGCATTGAGCACATGTCTTTCTGTTTGATGGTTGATCACTATCTCATGAGATGTAAGAATATATTAGTATTACTAGTGGGACAGGCAAATCCTCTTATGAAGGACCATCAATGAACATTTCTACTAGCTATCTCAGAAGTGACAGTCCTAAAGAATAAATTTTTTGCCCTGGGAATAAGCTCCTTGTTTATGCTTTGCGTGTATTTGATCCTTGTGTTCTTGTTCTTGCACTATGTTTGTTTTGTGAAACAATCTCTCGATGTTTATGCTGTTCTACAAGACAGCATCCAGTGGGCTGAAATCAGGAATTTTTGTCTCTGCCATCTGAACAGCCTGCCTCATATAACAGAGAGAATGCTTTGCATTAACAAGAGGCAGTTTGTGGTCAGCCAGCAGAGGAGAGGAGGAAGAGAGCAGTGAAGACAGGATAGAGAAAAGGTGGGCAGGGGAAAAGAGAGGCCAAGAAAATGGGAGAAGAAAGAACAGATGATAGGAGGGAGGGTGATGAGAGCAGGAGATAAGATGAGAGCTATGGAAGAGAGTTAGAGAAGGGCAGAGGTGTAGTAAACAATCCTATTGTTTGTTTCAAGAAATATCCTTGCAGCTACATGTGCTCAATGAACTGCACTGCTTTGTGATGAATGTTCCTCTCTTGCATATGTGAAAGCCTCTGAAAAAAGAGAGGAGGAGAGAGGGAATCAAAGGGAGACAAGGAAGGAAACACCTAGAGGAAGGGAAAGGAGAATAGTGTGAGATCTAAGAAAGAGAGGGTGGAGATTGGGAAGAAAAAGATATTGTTTTTTTCTTACTAATAATGAAGAGGAAAGCTTGTTAAAGCATCCCTTCTCTTAATAGGAGGGGAATGGAGTGGGAGGGAGCTCAGAGAGGAAATAATTGACATAAGATTATAATACAAATTCTTAAATCTCTGCAACTCTGTTAATTGCTGATTTTAAAATGATGTTACAAAGCACTCTGTTATTCCTTAGCATAACTGGTAGAGGAACTGAGATAGAAAAGGGAGAGAAAATGTCCATTCTGTCCAAATATGAAGTAGCTCAGTGATGCCTGTAGGAACTGACATTTTTGGACTTCAGTGATCACTCCTGTAAGTTTGTAGAGATAAAAGAATTTAGAAAACACCGTGTGATGCAGCTTCACAGATCACATGGTTGAATCGCCTGGATTAAAATAGGACAGTAAAATTCTGCCTATGGAGATGAAGCAGTAAAGGTGCCCATGAGCTGAATTTCAACTCTCAATTCAGAGTCAGGGGAGTCAGCACCTTGCATTGTGACTGTACTACATGGTCTTAGGATTGCACTCCAAAGCTAATTTGCATCTCAGAGGTAAGTATTTTTGTTGTGGTCAAAAGGCAAAGAAGAATTATGCATTAGGCAAAGGAAAGTCTGATGATAACTATGTAGAAAGCTTTGCTTTACTACAGAGTTATCCATAAGGAAGAAAAAAGGCCTATGGCCATTTTGTTGACTCATTGTTATATATAGTAAAAACTTGAACTTCAGGTTGCAGATTGAAGTTGAAAAATATAGCGAATATCCAGTGTGGTCTTTAGTTTTTGTAAGGTTTCTTAGAAGTTTAGATGGTGTCTAAAATACATCTTGCCTCTAACTGAAGAGGATTGACTGAGGGGGAAAATTAATCAAGGTAATTTTTCTTCCAAGTGTTTCTCAGGCATTTGAGTTAGATTTAAACAGTCTGAATGTAAATCACTTTTTGTCTCAAACTAAGCTTTGTTTGAAATTTTCTGACAAGGGAAAACCAGTGTTGATAAAACCTTAATGTAAATTGTTAAGAAAAGAAGAAGCTGTAGAGAGGGGAAGAAAAGTAGCCAAAGTATTCAAACCATCTTTCTATGCATTATGAAGAGAGCAAATACTTTTTATGCAGAATGCTTTTTAGATACAAGGAAGGCTGTATGCTTTTACAGGACCTAATGGGACTTTAAACCCCTTCATGACTCAGAAGTAAAGAAGTTCTTGTAAGCAATTAAAAATGTTTTTGTTGTTATTGTTTTTGTTGTTGTTAATGCATAAAAAGGAATCATTAGGCTGAACTTATTTGATACAGATCTAGTATTTGGACACACTGATTTCACTAGGAGTGAGCATGTCTGTCCAAAATTTTCCAGATACAATTTTTAGACTAGAAAAAAACGTGCATGGGAAGCATGAGGGAAGACTGATTTGCAAACGGAAGACATTAGTAAACTTATTATTTTAGCTTTATAAAAGGAAACAAGATTGCACAAAAGTTTTCATTAAGATTGCATTTCCCAATGTTTATGGCTCTGCAAGAGGTTTTGAGGTTTTAGTTTGGGGAGCATTATTTTTGAGCTACATGCTGGGTGAAAAAATAGATTTTTTCCTTTTTCTCAAAAATACGTAAAGAAATACATAAGTTTTATTTCTGTGAGTATCTATATATGTATGTAATTACTGTCTACAGTTTATCATTTAACATTTTTGTAAGTTAACCTTTCTGATTGTAAAAGTTAGTGAAGCATAGAATTCAAGAATGCCTGATGGGCTACAGTCAAAATAGCTGAGAGCAATAGCTCTTAGTAGGGCACAGAGCTGAATTTTCTGTGGAATATTGGTTTTGCTTTGACTGAGCTATAAATGTTTATGGCTGTAAACACAAGCGGAGTTCATTTTGCAGAACTCATTAAATATGTTCCAAAGGAATGATGTGTTCTGCATGTGAGCGACTGCATTTATTTTGCAACAAACTCTCCAGCCTGCAGAACAGCTGGACAGCCTTTCTAAATATTTTCCAGAAGTTCAAGATATAGAGAGGATAATTCTTCTGCTTTGGTAGAAACTTTTTGCATTAAAAGTGTCTCCTTGGCAAAAGGGAATATGCAAGAAAAAGGCTGTGACGTCAGACATTCTTCTTTCATTTTTTCCCCTATCTTTTCTATTAACTGGTTGTCATCTTGGGTTATTGAAAATAATGTATTGATTGCTCAAATTGACTTGACTTTGAAGTGGAGGAAAACTATACTTTCCTCAAAGGTAATCTTCAGAGTAAAAAATACCATTGCCTTTTGTTTTATTATATACAAAGAAAGGTTTAAATGGATGTTATTTTACTTCAGGGAAAAAAAAATAAAATTAACTTTTTACTTTAGTCGCTTGTGATTCACATGAGTTATTAAAATCCTAGCAAAGATTTTCCGTTACGTTCTTCCCAGTTCTTTCCTGACACTTCCCTGCATGCCAAAATCTTTGTCACATGCTTGGAAAGCCCAGGGCAGAGGAATCTCCTGTTGTAGACATTCAGAAGGTGAATGGGACTGTATTGGATGTGCAGCTTGTTTGTAAGGGGAGGGGTGTCTGGGTTATCCCATTGGTCAGTCTCAGCAGCTCCACTTGATTTGTTTTTTTCCCATAATAGATTAGCCTGTAGTCCCTGTGCTAGGACATTGCCATTCCCAGATATGTACCATAGCCCTGTGTTGAAACTGTTCTCAAGCTGCAGGCTAGGTCTTGCTGCTTAGAGGCCAGTAGGACAGTAGAGGCTACTCATGCTGCAACTAACACTGTTTATATTCAAAGCTAATTAAAGCTTCAAAGAAAAGGAGCAGCATTCTTGTAATATACGGTATCTGAGACTTTCAGTACATGCTTCAGTGAAACCTTGGAAGACCCAAGCTCACATTTTTAATGTTTATGAAAAAAAATGAGCAGGAAAACATAGGTGATAAACTTTAAAAATCACACTGTACTGTCATCAAAAGTAGCCAGTTTGATGGCAGTGGCAGTTGGATAAGTTCTAGACTCAATAGTGGGTGTTTGCAGAATGAATCTCTTAAGCTGTGGAAGAATACATATTATATTATATTACTAGAAAAGTTGTAGATAATCATGTAAGTTGAAACTAACCATTTAATGTCATTTTTTTTTTGTTTCCTGATGTCTGCATTCCCTGACATCAGCAGAATAATTAGTGCAACATGCTAATCCTGACAGTTTCCCTAGAGCTTTAACAAAAGAATAGGGGAGGTAAAGAGAAAAATACACAGTCATTCATAAAGCTTAAAAGCTGTGCTACCTTGCAAATAGCTGTGTATTTCCATATCCTAGACCATCTGGCTGTCATTTCTCTCTTTCACAGATAATACATAACTCCTGATTGGGGTGTGAGAATTCCTCCATGCGGATGACAACTTTGATGTTCTGATAGTGTCAGCATTTTGCTCTGACACAGCAAGTAGTTAAAAAATACTATCATTCATGGAACTCACTAAATACATATCCCATTGCCTCCAAATAGCTTTTTTAATCAATTGCATTAGAGTACAGAAGTAATACAGGAACGTTCATTGCAGGAATGACTTCACAATATGGATTTATCCAAGGAAAAAATCAAACTCATTTGTCTTATATATGTTGGTTTTGTATATATTCTGTTATATTAGGAGGCATATTTTATAACTCTGTAGCTTGTTTTTTCATGTTAAGTCATAGCTGAACTGTAAAAAAGACATTTTTTGCTAAAAAATAACAGCAAACTTTGTATTGAGTAGTTATGAACAAGTGGGATTTTTCGGCTGTTTTTGTTTGGTTTTTTACTTGTTTCATCAACTCATTCCTGAAAAATAAAATACTTGTTACAGTTGCATATGTCACTAGCCATTGATATATTATTTACTTCACCACAATAGCTGTTTATGTTTGGAAGAAGTTCTAGTGTATTTAAGGCTTCCCAAAGGTTTCACTGTATTCTGTCTCCAAGTGATAGCCCCAATATATTAATATATTTGTTCAGTTGTGTGATAAAAGGCTCCTCTCCCCACTCTCAAAGGAGCACAGAGGAACAGTGAAAGGCAGGGGAACCCAAATAACCTAACAGAGAAATAAGCACCCTGACCCAGCTTCTCCCAGGGCTATCACAGGAGTGTGATCAGCCCATTGAGTGGGAATGGAACGCATTAAAATAAGTCAATGGAAGTGCTCTCTGGAACACCTTGCAGATTGAGGGGGGTTACTGCCAACAGGGGCATGGGACTTATTATGGGATGTAGGGAAGATCATCTGGGGCTTCTGCAAAACTTACTGTGAGTTGTTTAGGGGAGGAACCATAGGTGGGGAAAGGGAGGGATCAGGGTGGTTTTGAGGAGGATCAAGTGAGAAAATAGAGAGATAAGGGGCCAGTCATGTGTAAACAGGCTGCTGGTCAATATGCCTGTCAGGCCTGCACCTGATCACCACAGTCTATCCTATCTTCTTATTAAATTCAATTTTTCACTAGTTACCTGGGTGAGGGGGCTTTATTTTGTGTGTATGTGGGCATTTAAATGCCAGCAACTGGAGCTGAACCACAGGTCATAGGGGCCCATGTGTCAGCGCTGCCAGCAACTGGAGAGCCTGGAATGGATGAAAATCAAGTGCCAGGAACTGAAGTTGGACCACAGGTCATACGATCTGTGCATCTGTGATGCCAGCAACTGGAGTGAGCGAGCTTATATGAGTGAGTCTGTGATCTCTAGCAAATATCAAGCCAGACTAGCTGGTTAGTAGAGTAAGTGGGTTGGGAAGCCAGGGAGAGACCAGAGGGTCTGGGGGATGAATGAGACATCTGTTTGTATGTGTGTGTCTCTGTGAGTGAGATAGCTGGAGGAGCTATCTTCTGAGGGGATCAGGAGCTCCAGGCCAGCTGTTGGGGAGACCGTAAGTTCTGGGGGTTCTTTGAGAGTCCTGTCTGTATATTGTGTATCTCTGTGCAACCAGAGACAAGATGATCCAAGGGCCAGCTCCTGGGTAGGTTGAGTGGCTAAGGCCAGTTACTGGAGGGATCCATAGTGTATGTGCATGTGTTTGTATGTGTTTGTGTTTTGTATGTGCATGTGTTTATATGTGTAAGTGGGGTTCTGTGGAGTGGGGCAGCACTACAGCAACTGGCTGCAGGCCTTGGGGGCTCACATGTCCAAGTGCCAGCAACCTAGGAGAACAAGAATCCAGGGCCAGATACTGAGTAGACCGCATGCCTAAAACCAGTTAGTAGAGGATCAATAGTGTGCCTGTGTGTGTGTGAAGGGATGGATCAGTGAGTGAGGGTGTCTGAATACGAGGAACAGGAGTGGGGCTGCAAGCTTCAGGTGCTTATATGTGCAGGTGCCAGCAAATGGGGACACCACAGATCCAGAGGTCAGCTACTGGAGACTGAATGTTTAGGGACAGTTATTGCAGGGATCCGTATTGTATATAAATACATATATATTTCCCACTAACAGACCTTCATCCTGACCAGCCAGAAAGGGGAGCAGGATGAGGCCGTTGGTGGTGCTGTTTCTGTTTGCATGACTGGTGAGTGTTTCTGTCTGTGTTGATCATCGTGGCTGACCATTTGTATATGTGTAGTGCCTACATGTGTTTGTGTGTGTGCCTATTGGGAATACCCACTCAACCTTGCTATTGGTTGGACCTGGGGACATGGAGCTGCAGCAGCCTTGCTTATGTGAAGTTACTGGATTTGGCAACCCCTAACAGTATTTTTGCACAAGCCCAGAGAATGCTTTCTCTTTCCAGCCCTCTTAGAGAGCATTCACAGTCTTCCTACTTGTTCATGTTCAAGGCATGATCATACAAGGCAGAATAAGCCCAGTAATATTTCAGTTCTTTTCAAGCAGTCTGTTAAGCCAGAGAGCTTTGCTGCTTGGGGCATTCAGCTGCATAGCAAAGCAAACTCTCTGAATGTTACCTTTTACCCTAGTGCCCTTTGCCTTATCTACCAATGTACGTGTACATTTGGATATTTCCAGAATTCAACTGAACAAGGCATTGAGCAACCTACTGTAATTTAGCCTGGCCTTGAGAGGGATGTTGATCAAGATGACCTCTGTATCTCCCTTCCAGCTTGTTTGATTCTGTGATTCTATGGTCTAGTCATTCTTAGCACGAGCTTCTCATCCCACAGGGAAAGGGATTCTTTTGCTGTCTTCTCAGGATCCGCTTTCTTCTCAGTGGCTATAGTTTGCCTAGACTTGGGTTGTATAATTCCCTCTTGCACCACTCCACTGTTAAGACAGTGAGGACAAGTGTTCTTCAATCCAGAAAGCTCTTAGGCCATCTCTGCAATCCAGAAAGCTGTTAGGCCATCTCTGCCTTTATGAAGGTTGTCCAAGGGTCAGTCGTCCTTGGGTGAATTGTCATCCTCTTGCATCAGGGGAACATTTTGCCTGTAATACAAACACTAAAGTGTCTTGCTTGAAAGCATAGGCTAACCAAAATCTGAAAATCATTAACATGCCTATTCTGAACAGCCTGATCTTTAATAGCAACTTCCAACCTCTGCCCAGTTGATCTTGATGTTGACGTTATAGTATAGTGCAGCTCAAGAGATTGGTTTGTGGCGTAAGTATAGGCTGGTACTAGCATAAGTCTTTGGGATTTTTTTTCACCCTTTCTGGCCTGCAAGAACAGAGGGCACTGAAATGAGAGTATAGTTAATTCTGAATTTTGTTTTATGAAGAGTGTAATGAATCCATTTGACTCTGCTATAAAAGATGATGGGTTTTTTTAGTTTAGGGAAGAGAAATACAGGAAAACCTCTCATCAGCTATTTTGCTCTTCTTTGAACTAAAATAACGGTCTTAATAAGAAATTGGAATCTCATTCTTCACAAATCTAAGATTAAAGCAGGAGTCCAAGAAGCATTTAAAAGCCTCCAGATTGCTCAGATACCTTGATTATTCCTCATTTTTAATCCAGAGTGTAATATTGTTCTGTTGATACTCTGAGGTCACCTCAGTAAATGTTGTCTCTAGCAGCATTGCAGCATCATGGACTGTTCTGGGCCTGGGTCTGATCTGATCTTGCACAACCCTTAATTTTGAGTAAGATAGAAAGGGTGTAAGCCATTTTTCTTCCAGGTTGATAAATACAGCTGAACAGATCATTGCTATCTGCACTGAAGAGCAGCAGAATACTGGTCTGGCCCAACACACTGAGGATGTGGCATGCTACATCAGTACTAGTGAAGTGGCAGAGTAAAGGCTTATACCTGTACACTGGTATGTAGTCATTCATACTGTTAAATTATTAGCACAGTCATGGGTTTGGCCCATGCCAACTAACCTTCTCCTAAACAGTGCCTAGGCATAAGTCAGAGGTTAGGACGGACCAAGGACCATTCCTGAGAGAAGGTTTGGATGCAACCATGCACTTCGGTGGGGTTGGAGTTTTTAGCCATGTGAACATGAACCATACTGTGCCTGTTGTCCTCAGAATTAGAAAGCAGTCTAACAGCTTGTTAGATCTATGAATGTACATGCACCTAGTGTGACTGTGCATCTGATTCAAGGCATACAGCCAGTAGGAGAGGGAGAAAAAGAAGAAAAATAGGAACTTTTGACCATAGGTCACCAAATGAGATTTATGTACACAACATTCTTGTGTACTTTTCTTATTTTTCTAATGCTTCCTGACTTAAAATATTCACTGTGAGAGGGGCAGTTCTGTCTGCTTCAGGCTGCCTGTATCTGTCGCCTGTGAAATATTCATGTGCTTGATAAAGATTACCTTGCTCACTGGTGAGAAGCCGTCTGGAGAATATGCTTCCTGCTAGTCATGGCAGAGCCCGGCTGCTGAGCAAGTCTTCTCTATTTTCTCTCTTCTCATCATAGAATCACAGAATGATAGAATGCTTTGGGTTGGAAGGGACCTTAAAGATCATCTCGTTCCAACCCCCCTGCCATAGGCAGGGACACCTTCCACTAGATGAGGTTGCTCAAAGTCCCATCCAACCTGGCCTTGAACACTTCCAGGGAGGGGGCATCCACAGCCTCTCTGGGCAACCTGTTCCAGTGCCTCACCACTCTCACAGTAAAGAACTTCTTCCTTACATCTAATCTAAATCTACCCTCTTTCAGTTTAAAGCCATTACCCCTTGTCCTATCACTACATGTCTTTGTAAAAAGTCCTTCTCCGGCTTTCTTGTAGGCCCCCTTTAGGTACTGGAAGGCTACTATAAGGTCTCCCCGGAGCCTTCTCTTCTCCAGGCTGAACAACCCCAACTCTCTCAGCCTGTCTTCACAGGAGAGGTGCTCCAGCCCTCTGATCATCTTTGTGCCCCTCCTCTGGACTCGCTCCAACAGGTCCATGTCCTTCTTATGTTGGGGGCCCCAGAGCTGAACGCAGTACTCCAGGTGGGGTCTCATGAGAGTGGAGTAGAGGGGGAGAATCACCTCCCTGGACCTGCTGGCCATGCTTCTTTTGATGCAGCCCAGGATACAGTTGGCTTTCTGGGCTGCAAATGCACAAGCTCATGTTGAGCTTCTCATCAACCAACATCCCCAAGTCCTTCTCTGCAGGGCTGCTCTCAATCCACTCATCGCCCAGCCTGTATTTGTGCTTGGGATTGCCTAGACCCACGTGCAGGACCTTGTACTTGGCCTTGTTGAGCTTCATGGGGTTCGCACAGGCCCACCTCTCAAGCCTTTCAAGGTCCCTCTGGATGGCATCCCTTCCCTCCAGCGTGTCGACCACACCACACAGCTTGGTGTCGTTGGCAAACTTGCTGAGGGTGCACTCAATCCCACTGTTGGTGTCGCTGACAAAGACGTTAAACAGCGCCGGTCCCAATACTGACTCCTGAGGAACGCCATTCATCGCTGCTCTTCTCTTGGACATCAAGCCGTTGACCGCGACGCTTTGAGTGCAACCATCCAGCCAATTCCTTATCCACCGAGTGGTCCATCCATCAAATCCATGTCTCTCCAATTTAGAGACAAGGATATCGTGCGGGACAGTGTCAGATGCTTTGCACAAGTCCAGGTAGATGACGTCAGCTGCTCTTCCCTTATCCACCAACACTGTGACCTCGTCTTAGAAGGCCACCAAATTTGTCAGGCACTATTTGCTCTTAGTGAAGCCATGTTGGCTGTCACCAATCACCTCCTTATTTTCCACGTGCCTTAGCATAGTTTCCAGCAGGATTTGCTCCATGATCTTGCTGGGCCCAGAGGTGAGATTGACTGGCCTGTAGTTCCTGGGGTCTTCCTTTTTTACCTTCCTTTCTCCTTTCCTTTCTCACTTTTTATCTGGCTTTCCATGCCCTGATTAACTTTTCTCTATTTTATTTTCTCCTAGAGTTTCCAAGGGGTAGTTGCATTATACTTTGGTAAATGGGAGACTCAGACCTGATTAGAAAAAGAAGTTCGTTCTTTGATGAAAAATTACCTTTTATATTATTCCAGCAGATCAAAGCCATGTTTGGGAACCCAATGGCAAAGTACTGACATGACAGAGTGCAACCTCTGTGCCAGACTGTGCAATTGAGACAGTAATGTGCATGGGGGAGTGCCAAGTCCTTCTGCTGCCCGGACAGCCTAGGGGAAGACTATGCCTCAGGGAGGCATGGGCCTTTCACAGATGTTTTCCCACTCAGAGGAGCCATCTGAGATGAGCTATCCTTGAGTACCAAGCTGCTCAGCATTTCCTGAGGTCTGTTAGGTAATTTTAGTGGGGTTCTGCTTTAGCTGTAAAGAGTAGCTCTTTCCAGTTCTGGCAAGCCAGCCCAGATATTTTGCACTGCTTTTGAAGCAAGGAACTGCATCGGCTCCTCAGGAAGGTCTATACATATGATCTCCTGTAGGAATATAGGGTGCACAGTTTGGGGACATCAGTGAAGCCTGAGGTCTGAATAAACTTACTCACTTGATATGTCTGCTTTAGGATGAGTCTAGTCTTTTCTTTCTGCTGATTAATGTGGAGTGAATCCCCAGGAGCACTGATAGGGGTAGTGAAGTCAGCAATCCATAATTTGGAAATAGAAACTATTGAGGATCTCTCCTGCGTAAACCATGGGACGATCATATCATCAAACCTTTGGAAGGGGAATGATGAATCCTGTTTGTAAATAAGCTGGATGTTGCTGTTGGGTTTTGGTTTTTTCTGGTTTTGGGGGTTTTTTTAAACAAAGCAACAAGATAGAAAAATGAAAATTAAAATAAGCGAACAAAAGAGATTGACTTTCCAGAATTTAAGAAAAAGCAGTCGATTTGTACAGTTATGTATCAACATAAATACCTATTTGACAAAGTCTTTTTCTTCCCCTATATTCTCACTATAAATGTACACAGAAAAGTGCACATGCTTGCATACCAGTAAGTTCCAGGGTGGTCTCAGACCTTGAAATTCACTTCTGGAGAATACTATGTGTATAGCTTGCACTGTCACAATTTCTTCTGTATTTCTTTGTACCTGAACAGAGAAGAACATCTCCAAGAGCAGTCAAGTCTAGTACCTGTCTCCAGTGGTAGATTCAATAAAAATGAAAATGCAGACTAGTTGTGGGAATAAACTAGGCCTGTGAAGTTCTGCATGTACCCTACTCCTGAGCAGTATAATGCAAGAGACTATTTAATACTGATTTTCTGATAAAACTGGGACTCGTAGACAGCCTTGCAGCCTAATGCCCAGCTCCAGAACAAAGTGAATCCATTACAGGATCAACTGGGTCATCATCCTAAAGTCCCACAGAAATTTGGTTCCGGAGCTGGAAAGAAAAGTGTCTTGGCCTTGTGTCCACATTCACACCTGCAAATAAAATGGGCAGCCATGGTCCTGAGGAGACTGGCATGCATTCATATAACTCATCTCTGTCCCACCCTTTCCTTTCCAAATAGAGGGTGGCCTCATCTGTACTGCTCATCATGCTGTCAGTGTGCTTATACTTTGCCTGGGAAGGTTTTCATCTGGCCAGAATATTGCCAAGCGACTTGCTAACCATGAGTTAGCATGACTATATGCCCAGTGCCTCTACCCCTGTCTTGGCCCTGCTTACTTTACTAGTATGGACGTAGCCAGTCATATTTAATCTCAAAACATGAATGTATATTCTGGGTGTGTAGAAGCTCTCTACAAGACATGTTTTGGGGTTGGTTTTTTTTCAGAGACAATCTTGTGAGGGACAGATAAGATTTTAGCCTGACTTGGAAAAGTAGAAAATACTTTTTTTTTTATTTAATTTTTTACAATATAAACAGAAATACTTCTGGATACAACTGGAGAGACCTCAGAGATTGGCTGGACCACCCACCCTTCTGATGGGGTAAGCATTTCCCTTGTCCTCTTCCTGACTGCACGTCTACTGGGAAGGCGTGCATGCATCTGATGAAGAAAGGGAGACTGGAGCCAATGGGATTGATTTTCTACATATGAACAATTTGAACATGGTATGTTGTGCAAAGCCAGATTGTTAAGAGAGGAGGATACTGAGTGGGGTACTATTGCCACCTCCTTACCCTCTTCCTTCTACCCTCCTTCAGAAATACTCATGAGGTCTCCAGCCATCCTTCCACACAGACTAACTAGACTAGACTAAACTAGACTAGACTAGAATTAGAATAGAATATTTCAGTTGGAAGGGACCTACGACAATCATCTAGTCCAACTGCCTGATCACTTCAGGGCTGATCAAAGGTTAAAGCATGTTGTTAAGGGCATTGTCCAAGCACCTCTTCAAAACTGACAGGCATGGGGCATCATGCCTCTCTAGGAGGCCTGTTTGAGTGTTTGACCACCCTCCCAGTAAAGAAATGTTTCCTAATGTCAATTCTGAGCCTCCCCTGATGCAGCTTTGAACCATTCCCACATGTCCTATCACTGGATAGCAGGGAGAAGAGATCAGCACCTCCCTCTCCCCTTTACCTCCTCAGGAAGCTGCAGACAGCAATGAGGTCACCTCTCAGCCTCCTTTTCTCCAAACTAGACAGACCCAGTGTCCTTGGCTGCTCCTCATAGGACATGCCTTCCAGCCCTTTCACCAGCTTTGTTGCGCTCCTCTGGATGCATTCAAGGACCTTCACATCCTTCTTAAAGTGTGGGGCCCAGAACCGCACACAATACTCAAGGTGAGGCCGCACTAACGCTAAATACAGCAGGATAATCAGTTCCTTTGGCTGTTTGTACTGCGTTTCATGCACCCCAGAATGCAGTTTGCCCTCTTGGCTGCTGACTCATATTGAGCCTGCTGTCAACCAGCACCCCCAGATCGCTTTCTTCAGGGCTGCTGTCCAGCCACTCCTCTCCCAGTTTCTACTTGTGTCTGGCATTCCTCTGTCCCAGGTGCAGAATCTGGCATTTGTTCTTGTTAAATTTCAGCCATTGATGATTGCCCAATGCTCCAGTCTGTCTAGATTCCTCTGCAAGGCCTCTTGTCCCTCAAGAGAGTCAACAGCACTCACAGTTTGGTATCATTAGCAAACTCGCTAATGGTGCATTCAACTCCTGCATCCAGATCGTTGATGAATGTATTGAACAGGACTGGCCCTAGAATTGAACCCTGAGGAACACTGCTGGTGACCAGTCACCAGCCAGATGTAGCCCCATTCACTACAACCCTTTGAGCCCTACCGTCCAGCCAGTTCTTCACCCAGTGCACCATGTACGTGCTCATCCCACAGTTGGACAACTTGTCCAGAAGGATGCTGTGAGGGACAGCATCAATAACCTTACTAAAATCCAGAAAATCTACATCCTCTGCCTTCCCTTCATCCACTAGGCGAGTGACCTTATCATAGAAGGATATCAAATTAGGTAGGCAGGACTTTCCCTTTGTGAACCCATGTTGGCTGTGCCTGATGATTGCATTGTTCTTTAAATGCCTTTCAATAGTACCCAGTATGATCTTTTCCATAATTTTTCCAGGTACTGAGGTTAGACTAACAGGTCTGTAGTTTTCTGGGTCTTCCCTCACACCCTTCTTGCAGATTGGAATAACACTGTCTAGCTTCCAGTTAGCAGTGACCTCCCCAGACTCCCAAGACCTTTGGTAGAAGATCGAGAGGGGTCCTGCTGTAACATCCGCTAGCTCCTTCAGTACTCTGGGATTGAATCCCCTGAGGCCGCATGGACTTGTGAACATTCAGCTGATAGAGGTGGTCCCTTACAATTTCAGTGTACACAAATGGAAAGTCACTGTTCCCACACTCGTGGTCCTCCGACTCAGGGGACTGGGCAGCCAAAGGTCTATCAGTATTATTAAAGACTGAGGCAAAAAATGCATTGAATGGCTCTGGTTTTTCTTTATCCCTATTAGTCAGATGACCATCTTGAACAAGTATCTGTCCAATGTTTTCTTTAGACCTCCTCTTGCTATTAACATACTTTAAAAAGCCTTTCTTGTTTTCTGACACAACACTGGCCAGTTTCAACTATAATTGAGCTTTGGCCTTTTGTGTCTTTTCACTGCATAGACGAACCACAGCTCTGTAATCTTCCTGCGAAGCCTGACCTCGCTTCCAGAGATTGTACAATTTCTTTTTCCTCTTGAGCTCCATGAGGAGTTCCCTGTTCAGCCAAGCTGGTCTTCTGCCCCACTTTGTTGACTTCCAAGACACTGGAATTGCCTGCTCCAGTGCTTCTAAAAGGTGGTTCTTTTAAAAACTGACCAGTGCTCATGGACTCCTAAGCCCTCAAAAGCAGATTCGCAGGGGACACTGCTAAGTAGCTCCCTGAGTAACTTAAAGTTTGCTCTCTTGAAATCCAGGGAAACTCTGCTGTCCTTTTTTCTCATTACACCAAAAACTTTAAACTCAACCATTTCATGATCACTGTGTCCAAGACAGCCACCTGCCATCGCATGTCTCACGAGTCCTTCTCTATTCACAAATAGCAAGTCTAGGAGGGCATCTTTCCTAGTTGGCTCACTGAGTACTTGTGACAAGAAGTTTTCGTCGTCAAACTTAAGGAATTTCCCGGACTTGCTCGTCACAGCAGTATGGTATTCCCAGTTGATGTCTGGGAAGTTGAAATCTCCCATAAGAACAAGGGCTACCGATCCAGAGATTTCTCCTAATTGCCTGTAGAATAACTAACTCATCAGTGCCAACATCCTGGCTGGGCAATCGGTAGTAGACACCCACTACAGCATCTCATTTGTTTTCCATCCCCCTAATCCTCACTCAGAACCTCTCAACCACATCATCACTAACTGTAAAGGCTGTGCAATCAAACCTCTCTCTTACGTACAGTGCAACTCCTCTACCTCCCCTGCCCTGCCTGTCCCTCCTGAACAGCCTGTAGCCCTCCATCCCAGCACTCCAATTGTGGGACTCATTCCAGGAAGTCTCACTAACACCAATGCTTCCAGTTCACCTTGTTTGTTTCTCAATACTGCGTGGATTGGTGTACAAGCATTTCAGATGTGCTCCTGAGCCCTCCATGCTCCCAGGAGCAGCATAAATGTTCCCACTAGCATTGCAACCCTGAGGCAATGCTATGCCAACCCTTGGCTTACCTTCAGCTCTCCTGTTGGTATCCCCTTCCCCCATCAATTCTAGATTAAAGCCTTCTCAATCGGTCCCACCAGCTTATGAGCAAAGATGTGTTTCCCCCATCGGGACAGGTGGATCCTGGCAGGCCCCAGCATACCTTGTGCCTCGAAGACTCTTCCAGGGTTGTAAAACCAAAAGTTTTCACAGAGGCACCAGTCCTGAAGCTAGGTATTGATATCTTGGGATTGCCTGTTTCTTCCGAAGTCTCTCCCCGTTACTGGGAGGACTGAGGAAAACACTACCTGTGCTCCTGAATTTTTTAGCATTCTTCCCAGGGCCCTGAAATCTCTTTTGATTGACTTTAGACTTTTTGTTGCAACATCATTAGTACTCACGTGAAAGAGCAGGAGTGGATAATAGCCTGAAGGCTGTACTAAGCTCTTCCATCATCTGGTGACATCCCTAATCTGGGCCCCAGGGAGGCAGCAAACTTCCCTGAAAAGAAAGTCTGGTCTGCAAATAGGTGCTTCTGTTTTGCACAGGAGGGAGTCACCAATGACCATAACTTGCCATTGTTTCTTCTCAGCACTGGTCTTAATGCAGGTCTTGTTGCAAGGAGTTGGTCGATCTGACCTTGGCGAGAGTGCTTGCACAGGTTCCTTCTCTTCTGTCTCATTATGTGCTTTGTGTACCATACCCAGGGCCTCATACCTATTCTGTAAAGCTAGCTGAGAGGGTAAGGAGGAGTTTCTCTTACAGCTTCATGCGGTAACCTGCTTCCACCCCTCCCTATCCCTCACCTGTGCCTTTCTCCTGGCACAAAACAGATCCTGGACCTGCCCCCGTAGCGACCATGCTGAGTTGGCTTGTGTGCATTGGAGATGGCAGAGCACAGCTCCAACTGTGGTAAAGCTGGGTAGAAGGGACTTCTGCTTTAATGTTTTCTCCAAAGAGCAGTGTCTTGTTTCTCTGTCTCATTTGTTTGTGTTGTGCGTCTTGTCTCTAGAGATAAGAGATGGGGAAATAGGAGGGAAGAAAGTGTGACTGATTTTAAGATTCTCAATGCCATGTGACAGGTTTACAGGAATTATGTTTTCTGTCACAACAGTTCTTACTTTCAAGCTTTAACAGCTCTTCTTTACAGGATCATACTTTGTCCTGTCTAGAGTGCTGTGCTGCACGTGCCAGCAGCAGATTCAAGTCTTGTCGTAGACATGGCAAGGAGAATGGAGGGGAAGAAGAAGGCCTGTCCTGTATTTTTAGTGCAGTTGAACACTGAATGCATTTTTTTTTTACTATTTCTTCTTCCTTTTCTCTCCCATATATCCATTATAGTGGGATGAGGTAAGTGTCCTGGATGACAAGAAGCGCCTGATCCGAACCTTTGAAGTCTGTAACGTGGCTGAACCAGGTCAGAATAATTGGTTGCGTACCCACTTCATAGAGCGACGCGGAGCCCACCGAGTCCATGTCCGCCTCCGTTTCTCAGTGAGAGACTGTGCCAGCATGCGCACTGTGGCCTCTTCTTGCAAGGAGACTTTCACACTCTATTACCACCAGTCGGAGGCTGACATAGCCTCTCAGGAACTGCCAGAGTGGCATGAGGGCCCCTGGACCAAAGTGGATACTATTGCAGCTGATGAAAGCTTTTCCCAGGTGGACAGCACTGGGAAGGTGGTAAAGATGAATGTTAAAGTACGTAGCTTTGGGCCACTCACCAAGCATGGCTTCTACCTGGCCTTCCAGGACTCAGGAGCCTGCATGTCCCTGGTGGCAGTCCAAGTCTTTTTCTACAAGTGCCCAGCTGTGGTGAAAGGATTTGCCTCCTTCCCTGAAACTTTTGCTGGAGGGGAGAGGACCTCGCTGGTGGAGTCACCAGGGACGTGTGTACCAAATGCTGAAGAGACAAGCATGACTGGGTCTTCAGGTATTCGGTTGCACTGCAATGGAGAAGGGGAGTGGATGGTGGCCATTGGACGATGCACCTGCAAGGCTGGCTACCAGCCTGTTGATGATGAACGAGCCTGCCAAGGTGAGAGACCCTTTTTCCCCACCCCTTAGGCAGCCACTTCTTTGTTGGTTCTCTGTATTAGTAGTATTTGGCATTTTCCAAAAGTTCACAGAGCTGGGAAATTAAATCATTTCTCACAGAGGATGCTTACTAGCAGCCTCTTCTGACACTTTTAGCACCCCAGACTGGAGTTGGAGCGACCACTTCTTGGTGCTAAGAACATGGTTGGAAACTCCACTCAGGCCTTAGTTCAAGCTGCCACTAGAGACAGGCTGTTAGGCTACATATACAGAATTAGCAAGAGTTGTAACTAACCAGATCTAGCACAGTTTCACTTCTTTACCAAGAGGCAACAGCGTTAGAGGAGAGATGCCACATGGAGCAGAGCTGAGCCCAGAGCTAATACACTCTACTGTCCTAACTAGTTTGGGCCCTTTTGCTAGTGCTGTTGGAACTAGTGATAAAAAAAAGAAAGGGGAAATGGCAGCAGCCTGGTGATGGGACAGGGAACATGCAGCAGGGATCTATGAGCCTGGCTCAGTAAGAAAAAACAGTCAATGGTATTATCATTACTTCTAATGTGCTCTCTGCCCTGGGGCCCATGGTATTTTCTGTGAAATGCTTGTAGGAGGAAGTAGAATAAATTACGTATCACCCAGTAATGGTATTGGGCCAAAATCTGGCCAACCGTGAACACCTACTCTAATGTCATGACTGTCTTCCTATGTCAAGCTTAAGACAGTCCATTAGACCAAACTGCTTATGTTGGTTATATAATTTTGTGTATAATGTTCTTCTGGTGCTTCCTTGGTTTTAATATGCATCTACTCAAGATCTCTCAGCAATGTTAAATGTTCCTACACCACACTCAGTACTCTAAAAAATAAATGTAATGTGGAACCCAGTTTTGGCTGCAGACACAATTTTAAATTTGGATTGTAAGTTATTCAAATAAGACTTCAACTGGGACATTGAGAGTACAAATGTTCTGGGTAATACCAAGTGCAAATGCAATGGGCAGTTAATGGTTGTCAATATGTTACCTTAAATTCCTGTATCATGAAGTGACTGGGGTCATGCAAAATAACTTTATTAAAATACAGTTCATTGTGCTGGAGACTTATAAAGCAATTAAAATTGGTAAGTGCTTTTTATTTGTTTAAGCTTTGAGAATGATTAAAATGTGTGCGCCCTTTTATCCTGCTCATCCTGAAAGAAATGTAACTACATTCATATAGTGCTGCTTCTGAGACAGAAAGCTCAGACGGACATAGAGCAACTCTATATGGCACTAGCTTCGTTGTCTGCATCAGTAGCATGACTAGTTCACAGTCCAGGTAAACTGCCAGTCAATAATTTAGTATCAGATAGTAGTCTTAAGCACTCAGAAAATATGGAAATTAGGGTTGGCAAATAAGAATAGGAATTTTTTAAAAATCTATCTTCCCTTTTTTGTAGCATTCAATGAAAGCTGATACTCCCTTGCAGCCCAATTATCACAGAAGCTGGAGATATAGATGAAAATGGTAAATATTTTCAGGAATAACTGAAATAATGACAGTCTATCAAACTACAAAACACTGTTCCCATAATTTAATTCCTGAGATTCCTTGAGCAGCTTAGAGCAGCCAAAGACAACGAAATAATGAACCTTAATGTTAGAAGATATTTTTTCTCCTCATGTTTCTCGTAAACTCCTCTGGCTTAATCATCATTCCTGATTTCTTCTCCTGCTAACAATATGTTGCTGTCTTGTCTGAATGGAGCCACGTTCAGCTAGTGTAGTTTGTCCCCTTGCTTGGTGTTTCTTTGCGTGAAGTCCTTTCCAGGACTTCTCCTCTGCATGTTCTCCCTTCCTAAGAACAGAAGTACACTGTGATACAGAGTTACAGTGTTCTATAGGAAACACAGAACAAAAGCAATAGCCCAAGGGCAGATTTCTACTGATGATCCTGCAGAGAGCTCTTAATAAGACTGAAGAATGAACCAAGGATAGGAAGGAGAAGCAAGTTTCTTTATACTTTAGTAGAAGAGTGTGTGGGCATTGCCTTCCCCCTCACCATACGGAAGCCTGTGGAGTCCTTCCTGGACCAGCTGTTACCTCTTTATTTAGAACAAAGAATCTGACAAGAACCATTCTGAGCAGATAGATAGAAAGCCCTTCTTTTTTCCTGCCCCTTGCCATGAGTTAAGATGCTTTCTTTCATTAGGTTCATAAGACTGCCTGCTGTTTCTTACTATATGGCCAATTTCTCCAGCTAAATAAAAGAGTGAAACACCATCCTTTAGTGAGCCCTCTAGGTGATGTGGGATGTGGTGTGTGTGGGATTCACTTTTGACTTTATCCAACTAGATTTTTTCTCATGCTGAACAGAAAGAAAGGGGAATGGCAGTTTACAAAGGAAAAAGGAAGGTTGGGACCTTAGCTCCTTTTCTTTCTGTGGATGTATACACACAGGGTGCCTTGCCTTGCAAGGTTTTGTACAACTCTAAGTGTTTTTCCACATAGAAGGCCGGAAACAGAAAGTTCTGGGTGATTAGGCCATCCTAGGCTACTGGTTCCCAGAATTCTGGACTGATGGGCTGTTATCCCAAGTCTTCTCTCAGATCAACAGATTCATTACTGAAAACAGTTGTTCCTGGATTCCATCTTCACAAACCATTTTACAATATAATATGTTTCTTGGGATTCACTGCCTACTGCTTATCATCACCTTTTAGCTAAAAGTCACATGGGATTTAAGTTACCAGACGCTTTTGAAAATAGTACTTAGAATTCATGATTGACACATTTTAAAAAATATTTCAAAAATGACAATGTGGAGAAAAAAGAGAAGAGAAATGACTACTTGATAAAGTGCTAAGCTGACTTCCAAATGAAGAAGTAAGGCGACCTCTTAGCTTGAAAAATCACTGAAATAGAACTATTAATTTAATAATACGGAGTTTATCTTTTTTTTCTTTCAAGTCCAAATACAAATTAATTCCAAGTCAGTTCTGCCAATCAAGTTCCATGTCTGTTTTTCTACTCAGTCCTATAGCAGTATCCAATATGATGTTTGTCCCACATCACTGAAAATGTGCCATTACTGTATCAGTATACCCCTACATCTGCAATTACTCTCCAGCTACCCACCTGCTGTTCCTGTAGCTCAGAGAACTGACTCTTCTCCCTTTACCCAGCTTTGATGTCTGAGGGAGAGAAAATCATGGGACTATGGCAGAAAAACATAGATGGAACCATATTTAGAAAGGGATAGAGTGGAGGGAGCTATTTCAATCATGAGATTGAGGGCAGGTCTTTGCATCCTTGTTGAAGTCCCCTTGTTGGACTTGGACTGCTGATCCCCTTCTTGGGTATCATAGTGTATTGGGCTTATTTGGCAAGGCTCTGGTAGTGGTGGGGGCTGACGGGGCGGCCTGTGAGGCCAGAGGGCAGGGGCTGTCCCATGCCAGACATAGCTTTTTCCAGACAGCTCCTCAGTGGACCCACCACAGGACAGAGCTGAGTCCATTAGCCATGTGTGTGGCACCTCTGTACAAACATATTTAAGAAGGGGCAGAAAACACTAGCCAGAGAGAGGAGGAGGGAACAAAAAGAGTGAGAAACAGCAGAGGGAACACCAAGTCCAGAGAAGGAGGAGGGGAGGTACTCCAGGCACTGGAGCAGATACTCTCTGCAGCTTGTGGAAGAGCCCACGCCGGAGCAGATATCCACACTGCAACCTATGGAGGATCCCACATCGGAGCAGATGGATATTTCCTGAAGGAACTGTGGCTCATGGCGAGCCCACACTGGGGCAGGGGAAAAGTGTGAGAGGGAAGGAGTGACAGAGAGAAACTGCACACCGCATATCCTACCCTGTGGTGCTTGGGTGGATTAGGAGAGTTTGGAGTGAAAAGAGTTAAGTTGAGCTTGGGAGAGGGGGGAGGAAAGGTGTTGCTTTAATGTTTGTTTTTTTTTTCTCATTACCCAAATCTATTTTAATCAGCAATAAATTAAATTAATTTTCCCCAAACCAAGTCTGTTTTGCCTGTGATAGTAATTGGTAAACAATCTCCCTGTCTTTATCTCTACCCACGAGCTTTCTCATCCTATTTTCTCCCTATGCCTTGCTGAGGAGGGGGAGTGAGAGAGTGGCTGGGTGGGCATTTGGCTGTTTACCAAGGTTAACCCACCACACGGCTTCTTCTCTCTTCTTTCCTTGGATGTTTCTGAGAGTATTAAGGAAGGAAAAGGTCTGCCTGTCTTCTAGTAGCTGTAATTGGCTCTTCTTCTGTAGGGTGCAAGGGTGTACGAACAAGTCAGATGGAGAAGAGGTTTCCATAAAATTGCCCTGTGTCCATTCTGATTGCAGAAGGAATCACATCTGTATGACTGATAACTACAGGAGCTAGTAACTGTGCACACAGCTGTTTGAGGGTTCATTTGGGAAGAATATTGCATGATTATTTTTGTATTATTAAAAGATGCCCTTCCTCACCAGCCTGGATAAACTTTTTTCAGTGTGTGAGGCTAAGGAAATGTTGAGATTTATGTTAAAGCATAAGCGTCAGTAGTCTACTAAAAATATGCATATACTATTAGCAAAAAAAAATACACAATAAGCTCTTCTCAAATTGTAATAACTTAAAAGATGCTTCCTTTAAAACCATAGAATAATTTAAATTGCAGGGACCTGTGGAAGTCATCTGCTCCAACCCCATGCTCAAAGCAGGACCAAATTGGGTTAGGTCACTCAAGGCCTATTCTAGTCTAGTTTTCATTATTCCTAAAGATGAAGATTCCACAATGTCCCTGGGCAACTGTTCCAATGTTTGATGACACCCATGGTGAAATTTCTTTTTCCTATATAGAAGGAGATTGTAATAAGATGTAATAAGAGATTATTACAACTTGTGTCTGTTGTCTCATGTTCTACCAGCTTGTGCCTACACCTTCTTCATATCCTCCCATTAGGTGGCTGATGCCACCCATAAGTTGCCCCTCCTCCCCACCTTCTCTTCTTTAAAATGAACAAACCCAGTGTCTTAGCCTCTCCTGAGTAAGAGCTTTAACTTCGAGGTAAACTACGGTTGATAATAATGTTTGGTGCCTTGTGCTAGATTACCTATTTATATTTTTTTTCTTATGTATTTCTCCTTTCATCAGCTTCTCCAGCTTTATTCTGCTACATGCACATACATTTTGGTGCTTTTCAAGTAGTTTGCTGCTTTTCCTATATCCAGTGGTTGCTCTCTGCTCATATTCTATCCCTCCCCTGCCCAAATCTTTCCTCTCTTGTTTTGCCTTTTTTTCTTCACGCAGCCTGGCAGTCCTCCCATTATATAACTAGCTAGTAATTTCTTCAGCTCCACCTCTTTTACCTAAAAATCCCTTACTCAACTGATCTCCTATCAACAGTTCAGCAGGAAACAGTTCTTAGTCACTTCATTTATTTTATCTCAGTTGATTTGGTGCTCTCCTTTTCCATTTAAAAAAACCCAAAACCACACACTTCTCTCCTTATGTTTCTTTCATTTTCCACTATCTCTTCCCACCTAAACAGCTGTAGAAACTATGAAACTCTAAATCAACCTAGAGCCCTATCACTTCACTATGCCTTGCTTCTAACTCTGGCTGATCCCACCTTATTCAGAACAAGATGCAAGATGCACGGTAACAGTCACTGTGGAACAGCCTGCCCCAGTGGGAAATTACTTCCTATCACCATAAGCTAGTCATAGGCTTATTTCTGGGGAAAAAAAGCACAATGTTTTATCTAAAAGTTACTTAGATTTTTCTTTTCTAGTGTGTCTTCTGCATGCTAGTATTTCTACAATTATCAATTATTAATCTTTTCCATCATCCTGCCCCCTGTAACTGCCAAAGTCCATCCCTCTTTCCAGTTGATTCAGTTTAGGGCTTATTCTAGCAGTGCCTCCCATTATCTAGTTAAAGTAAGTGGCGTGGCCCATACCAGTTATCTTCTCTTTTAAAATCCATGCTGATTCTGCTTTGCCTAGATTCATTCTCATTTGAGGCCCTCTGTAGCTCTGCACATCCAGTTTTCCCTAGGCCTCAAATTCAGCTATGGCCATTCATCCCTCCCAATTTGACTCCAATGCCAGCTTTGACACTCTGTTCATTTTTCATAGTCTCACATCTAGTACTCATTCTTGCTGCCCCACAGTACACCTGGGAGCAGAACTCCCATATAAGAAACAGATACTTGTCTCAGTCAAGAAGAGAGTAATTTTATGCTCTTCTAAATGTCTTCCTATGTCCCAGCTCAGTTCCAAATCATATCTGGGTACAAAAAGTCAATGTCACCTGTATCACATTCCCTAAAAACACTGCTGGGGGTACATAAAGCTCTGTTGAAGTTTCCCACTGCCCTTCTTGGTCCCTCTCCCCTTGCTGTATTTTGTTTTGCTCTTGGAATATTTCCTCTCTGCCCTTATTGTCCAAGTGAGCTTTTCAGTGCCTCTTTCTCTCTCTTAACTTCTTTGGTTCTTGGTCTGTCCCCTCCCCATTTTCATTTTCTTCACCCCCCTCCCTCCCACACTCCATGATTCCAGCACTTTTCTCTGCTGGTTTTGATATTTGTTATTGTTAGAAGTCTGTCAGAAACTGCTCCTCTGGCCTCCCAGGTGGAACTTGTCTCCAGTGAGCAGTCAGGCAAATACAGGCAACACAGGAGCGAGTGTTGTAGAGGGAAAATTGGGTCAGTGTCTCTGAGATGAGCTGTGCCCAGCTGAACTATTGTGGCATTCTGACACTGTGGCAAGATATGAAAAGTGACTGAGACAAGCTGAGAGAAGAGCACTTGCGCACTCTGAACTCTGCCTTCTCCTTTCATAGTAACCTTGACTTAATGGGAGTGGCAGCTTGCTCTGCCCCCTAAGGTGCTAGCTCTGCAACCCTCTGTCCTTGCATTGGATGTTATGAATTAATGAGAGCTAAATCTGTGTTTTCTTGGAAAGTACTGGTGCCTGGGGGATGATCAAGTCATACTATCCCCAGTGACAAGGCCTGTGGCTTAACTGGTGTTGGTGTTTTGTGTGAAGTTGTTCTGCAGGCACACAGTGGAGGTGTTTCAGGAGAAGCTGCTCTTGTTCAGGCTTTCTCTGGCATGGTCCTGAAATGGTAATGTTCACTAAAGCAAAACATGCTAGTCCTAGTGACGGTGGGCATGCTTCAGCTTGGGTATTTGTTACGACTGTCTCCAGTGAGCACAGCAGTCATCTGCAGAGATTGTAGGACCACAGCAAGTGGACATGATGCCATGAACTGCAGCAAGAAGGGAGTGTAAGGTACATGAAAACTGAAAAATCTCACGGTGTGAAAAAAGGAATCCTTCAGAAACAAATGAGACATGGATTCTGTCTGTGTGTGGAAAGACAGCCCTAGGCTCGCTGTAACTGCTGGAATAAAAGGAAGTGGCTTTTGCCTATTTAGATTGCCAGGGGATTTTTTTCTCTTTCCTCTCGACTTGACCTTTGATATACTATTTATAGAGTGACTGGACTGAGGCAATGCCAGGAAAAGCTCCATGTCATGGGAACAATTATTGTTGCCATCTGTGGGCTAAAGCTCTGCGTGCAGTGAGCCAGCATATCTTAGGCAATTTTGGAAAGGGATAAAGGTACTCGTGAATGTAAGCAGCTCCCTGACTGGATGCAGAGGCAGGGGTCAGGGTTTAGGTGGAAGCAGAAGCTGTGTGATAACTGCAGTCCCTGCCCGTGGAGGCCATTCTTTAGCTACATGGAGGCCAGTTAGTGTCTACTGTAGTCAGCCTAGCCTTATTGGCCAAAATTGCAAATGTAAAATATAAGTAACTACGAATTTTAGGTCATAGTCTTTTTTTTTTTTTTTTTGGAACTATCTGTTCGTTAGGAAGGTGGGGGAGATGTGAATCATGTTTAATCGCTGCAAATCAGCTTTGCTTGCAGTATGCTGTATGATTTCATTTTGCTATTTTTTTTCTGGAAGTAGAAATACCCAGGGGCAGAATGAGGGTTTCAAAGCATGATCCTTTCTCTGTCTCTGCCATCTCTCCTGGAAATACCAGCATGAGATTATAGGTTTATGTAGTCATTAATTTTTTCCTCTAGACAATACAAAAATAATCACTGTGAAGAGATCTTTCCTCCTAAGTTGCTCTGGATTCCACTCCATAGTTCTTCAGCTGCCATTTCTGTCACGTGAGTTGAACAGGGCAGGTGAGTCTCTTCCTTACTGCTTTTCTTTACACTTTTCTCTGTCTTCTTTAAACTCTTTTCTCAGGTTCCTCCCTCAGAGGGAAACTGCTAATCATATTCTCATTTCACTTCTGAACACCTGAAATGAAATATAGCCTAGTGTCAAAACCTTTCCATTCCTTGTTCTCTGTCCACACACATTCATGTATGTGGTGAAAGATCTGGCAGTGGGGCAGCCAAGACCACAAGGATCTCTCCATGCATTTTAATTTGCATATGTTTAAGGGAAATCACAGAACAGCTGAACTTGTAAGAGACCTCTGGAGGACATCTTCTCCACCACCCCCCGCTCCAGCAGGGTCACCGTGAGCAGGTTACCCAGGACTACGTCCAGACCACTTTTGAATTTCTCCAAGGAGGGAGACTCCACAACCCCTCTGGGTAACCTGCTCCAGTGCTTGGTCACCCTCATGATAAAAAGTGTTTCCTTGTGTTCAGAGGGAACCTCCTGTGTTTCAGTTTGTGCCTATTGCCTCTGGGCCTGTCACTGGGCACCACTGAAAAGAGCCTGGCTCTGTCCTCTTTGCATTCTCCCTTCAACTATTTGTGCACATATTGATGAGATCCCTGGAAGCCTTCTCTTCTCCAAGCTGAACAGTCCCAGCTCTCCCAGCCTCTCCTCCTATGAGAGAGGCTCCAGTCCCCTAATCATCTTTGTGGCCTTTGCTGGATTCTCTCCAGTATGTCCATGTCTCTCTTGTGCTGGGGAGCCCAGAACTGGACGCAGGACTCCAAGCGTGGCCTCACCAGAGCTGAGTAGAGGGGAAAGATTACCTCCCTTGACCTGCTGGCAACATTCCTCCTAAGGCAGCCCAGGATACCATTCGCCTTCTTTGCCACAAGGACACATTGCTGGCTCCTGTTCAACTTGGTGTCCACCAGGACCCCCCAGGATGCTTTCTGCAAAGCTGCTTTCCAGGTGGTCAGCCCCCGGCATATACTGGTTCATGTGATTATTCCTCCCCCGGTGCAGGACTCTGCACTTCCCCTTGTTGAACTTCATGAGGATCCTGTCAGCCCATTTCTCCAGCCTGTCGAGGTCCCTCTGGATGGCAGCGCAACCCACTGGTGTATCAGCCTCTCCTCCCAGTTTTGCATCATCAGCAAGCTTGCTGAGGGTACACTCTGCCCCATCATCCATGTCATTAGTGAAGATGTTGAACAGTATTGGACCCAGTATTGACCCTTGGGGTACACCGCTAGGTGCTGGCCTCCATCTAGACTTCATTCCACCCTCTGGGCTCAGTTGTTCAGGCAGTTTTCAATTAACCTCACTGTCTGCTCATCCGGCCGATACTTCATCAGATATTGTCTATGAGGATATTATGGGAGACAGTGCTTAAAGCCCATACTGTGTTCTCCATGAGGATGTTATGGGAGACAGTGTTGAAAGCCTTACTGAACTCAAGGTAGTCAATATCCACTGCTCTCCCCTCATCTACCAAGCCAGTAATTTCATCGTAGAAGGTTGGTCAAGCCGGAGTTCCCCTTTGAGAATCCATGCTGGCTACTCACAATTACCTTCTTGTCCTTCATGTGCCTGGAAAAGGTTTCCAGGATTAGTTGTTCCATCATCTTCCCAGGGATCAAGGTGAGGCTGAGCTGCCTGCATTTCCCAGGGTCCTCCTTCTTGCCCTTCTTGAAGACAGGAGTGACATTTGCTTTCCTCTAGTCCTCAGGCACCTCTCACAGTCACCACGATCATTCAAAGATTATCAAGAGTGGCCTCAAAATGACATCAGCCAGCTCCCTCATGGGTGCATCCCATCAGGGCCCATGGAATTATGTAGGTCCAGTTTGCCTAAATATTCTCTCAGCTGATCTTCTACCAGGAAGAAGATCTTCCTTGCTCCAGACTTTCCCCCGGTCTCTGGGACCTGGAGTTCCTAAAGGCTGGTCTTGCTAGTAAAGGCTGATGTGAAGAAGACATTCGGTACCTCAGCCTTTTCTATGTCCTGTGTCACCAGGTCCGCTGCGCCACCCAGCAGTGTGCCCACATTTTCTCTAGTCTTCCCTTAGCCACTTATGTACTTAGAGAAGCCCTTCTTGCTTTTGACATCCCTTGCCAGACGTGATTCCAGGTAGACTTTGGCTTTCCTAATCATGTCCCTGCATGCTTGGACAGTGCCTCTATGTTCCTCCAGGTTACCTGTCCCTGCTTCCACCTTCTGTATACCTCCTTTTTATGTTTGAGTTTAACTAGGAGCCCCTTGTTCAAACATGCGGCCTCTTGGCATTTTTTGCCTGAATTCCTGCTTGTTGGCATGGACCACTTTTGCAGCTGGAGGAGGTAATCCTTGCACATTAACTAGCTTTTCTGGGGCCACCCTTCCCTCCAGGTCCTTATCCCATGGGACTTCTCCAAGCAGAACCCCAAAGGGGTCACATCGGCTCTCCTGAAGTCCAGTGTTGTGAGCTTGCTTTTTGCTCTGCTCACTCCTCTCAGGATCTTAAACTCCACCATCTCATGGTCACCGCAGCCAAGGCTGCATTCAACCGTCACGTCACCAATGAGCCCTTCCTTGTTTGTGAGCATGAGGTCCAGCAGGGCACCTCCCCTCATTGCCTCCTCCATTGCTTGGGTCAGGAAGTAGTCACTGATGCTTTCCAGGAACTTCCTGGATTGCTTATGCCCTGCTGTGTTGCTCCTCCAGCAGATATTAGGGTGGTTGAAGTCGCCCTTGAGGATCAGTGCCTCCAAACGTGAGGCTACTTCCAGCTGTCGGCTCTCAGCTCCATTCAGTTTTTCACATGCAAGCATCTGAGGCCATCTGAGACACCCTGGTGTAGCCAAGACATCTACTTAGGGCTAGCAGATATGACATAGGAACAGTAGAAGACCCAGCACCTACTGGAATGCCATCTGGATGACAGAGAGAATGGATACCAGGGGCTTCTCAAATGTATGGGCAACTGAATTGCTCCTTGGGTCTTTGCTTTAGAGTGAGCCAAATTGCTCATTAGGTTCCACTGATTGTATTGACTGGGGATGGGATTCAGCTGCCTATCATCACGTGTATCTGCATGGAATATGGACTGAATGTCACATGCCAGAGATGTTCACGGTGTACTGAGAATAGGATTTGGCTGTGCTCTGCCTAAGTGGGGATCACCATGTACTGTTACGCTAGTCTGCACTTCCTTCACGTTCCTTTCTTACCTAGTCTGTTGATTTAAGTAGATTTTTAGGCTTGTAGGCACAATTGCATTGTGCATCACTGTTTTTTTTCCTTGAGTTTTATTTCTTTTTTCTTTTTTTTCTTTTTGTTATATTCCTTTTCATTACTATATTATTATTATTTTTCATTATTATTATTGTTAGTATTATATTTTACTTTAGTCATTAAACCGTTCTTATCTCAACCCACGAGTTTTACCTTTTTTCCCGATTCTTCTCCCCATCCTACTGGGAGGCGGGGAGGAGTGAGGGAGTGGCTCTGTGGTGCTTAGTTGCTGGCTGACGTTAAACCACAACAGTCCTTTTTGGTGCCCAAGGTGGGGCCCAAAGGGTAGAGGTAGTGACAGATCTGACCAGAGCGTGTTAAAATGAATTTGTTATAAGCATTCATTATATTAGTTTAATAGTTTCTGGTCACAATATTGATTTATTGGCTCTTAGAGTTGTGGCGCTGGTTCTTAGAGTTGTGTTATGTATCACCTTACTTGCTGTATATAGTCCCTGTGCTGCTGTTTGTCACCCATAAGGTGAGGTGGATTAAGGTTTTTGCTTTGCTGTGCTATGTAACACTGGTTTATGATACGATAAAATTATCGGTCGTGGGACTAATCCAGTATTTGTACTCAGCATTGCCGTTATCTCCATATTTCGGGAGCTATCTAGCGGAAACTATTAATAATTACACGCTTTACCTTTTCTCCTCAGAGAGCCAATCTATGGGGGAGACACCTTCCTTCAACCTCCCCTTCTCCTCCAGGCTAATTACAGCAGCATTTGAGAATTATGAAAATTTTGAATATCCTTGGAATGTTGAAACTAACATGGTCCCATTGCTAGGAACTAGCATGTTCCTGAATGTGGCTCAGGTCTTGTTCAGGGTTAAACAACTATTTAAGAGGATCACCCAGAGATCTGCCCTAAGACTGGAGAGTTATCAGTGGCAGGGTGTGTGGGATAGCATGGGAAAATGCCTAGGACGGTGGGCACTTCCAGTGTTTTGGAACTTCACCCTTGAACAAGTGCAGAATCCTGAAAAACTAGTACAACATTTGGAAAAAATACGCCGTCACCTCGACAATTCCAGGGAGACACAAATCACTGCAATGTACTGGGGCCTGGCCCATACCTACCGAGCCCTTTTCAACACTATTCAGTACCCTCAAGGGGAAGAGAAGGTCTCTGAATCTGACAACAAAATGACAGGCACTGCTACTCCAACCCCCGAGACAGGCACTGCAGCCACTCCAACCCTGGCAACAGGCACTGCAGCCACTCCAACCCCGGCGACAGGCACTGCAGGCACTCCAACCCCTGTGACAGGCACTACGGTTACTCCAACCCCTGTGACAGGCACTGCAGCTGAACCAGAGAACCAACCCATGCCGGTATCAGTTGCCCCTGTACTCAAAAAAACCAGCTTGCTTAGCGAAGGATGAAGGTGAACCAGGTTCATCACGAGAACAGGAGGAAGAGGCAGAACTGGAGATAATCACCCAATCCCTATCCTTGCGTGAGCTGCAAGATATGTGAAAAGACTTCAGTCGTCGTCCAGGCGAGCGCATTATCACCTGGCTGCTCCGATGCTGGGATAACAGAGCCAGTAGCTTCAAATTAGAGGGTAGGGAAGCCAAGCAGCTGGGATCCCTTTCTAGGGAAGGGGGCATTGACAAAGTGATTGGAAAAAAGACACAAGCCCTCAGCCTCTGGAGGCGACTTCTCTCAGGCGTGAGGACAAGGTATCCCTTCTAGGAAGATGTTGTATGTCATCCAAACAAGTGAACTACCACGGAGAAAGGTATCCAGTACCTGAGGGAATTAGCCGTGCAGGAGATGGTTTATTATGACCGGGACGATGCGCAGTTACCCACAGATCCAGATGAAGTCCACTGCACACGACCCATGTGGCAGAAGTTTACACAGAGCACACCGTCTTATGCCAGCTCACTGGCAGTAATGGACTAGAAAGACAAAGAAGGACCAATGGTGGATGAATTGGCTGGCCAACTCCGGCAATATGAAGAAAGTCTCTCTTCCTCCCTCATCTCAGCTGTGGAGAAACTACCAGACACACTAGCCGAGAAACAGTCCCAAGAGTTCCAGCGATTTGAGGGTAAGTTCTGCCTCCCACCTGTACGGACCAGTATCTCAGCTATTAGGAATAAGCGTCCCTCTGCTCAAGAGAGAGGAGATAGAAGGTACACACCACAGGGCACCCTGTGGTCTTACCTGCGTGAACACGGACAGGATATGATGAAGTGGGATGGAAAACCTACCTCGGTCCTGGATGCATGGATACGTGAATTGCAAGGCAAAACAATCACAAATGAGGGTTCTTCCAGGAAAATGGCTGCTCCAGTCTCCGGTGGACAGTGTGAGCGGTGTGCCAGACAGAGTGGAAGGGCCGATCTTACTCCTGATCCTATGAGAAAGAATTCTGATCCATTTTTACAAAAAGTGGGTGGAGAATCCTATGACCAGGACGAGAGGGGCCCTGCCTCCAGCCAGGTGGAGGAGAGGGACAACCGGGTTTACTGGACTGTGTGGATCCGATGGCCTGGCATGTCAGACCCACAGGAGTATAAGGCTCTAGTAGGTAGTGCACAGTCTACCCTAATGCCATCACGCTATAAAGAGGTAGAAACCATTTGTATTTCTGGGGTGACAGGAGGATCTCAACAGCTAACTGTATTGGAGGCTGAAACAAGCCTAACTGGAAATGAGTAGCAAAAACACCCCATTGTGACTGGCCCAGAGGCTCCATGCATCCTTGGCATAGATTATGTCAGGAGAGGGTATTTCAAGGACCCAGGAGGGTACCGGTGGGCCTTTGGTATAGCTGCCTTGGAGAGAGAGAAAATTGAACAGTTGTCCACCTTGCCTGGTCTCTCGGAGGACCCTTCGGTTGTGGGATTGCTGAGGGCTGAAGAACAACAGGTGCCAATTGCTACTGCAGCAGTGCACCGGTGGCAATATCACACCAATCAAGACTCTCTGATTCCCATCCGTACGCTGATTCGTCGGCTGGAGAGCCAAGGAGTGATCAGCAGGACTCGCTCACCTTTTAACAGCCCCATACGGCCAGTGCAAAAGTCTAATGGAGAATGGCGACTAACAGTAGACTATTGTGGCCTGAATGAAGTCACGCCGCCGCTGAGTGCTGCCGTGCCAGACATGCTAGAACTTCAGTAGGAACTGGAGTCAAAGGCAGCCAAGTGGTATGCCACAATTGATATCGCTAATGCGTTTTTCTCGATCCCTTCGCAGCAGAGTGCCGGCCACAGTTTGCTTTCACTTGGAGGGGCGTCCAGTACACCTGGAATCGACTGCCGCAGGGGTGGAAACACAGCCCCACCATTTGCCATGGACTAATCCAGAATGCACTGGAAAAGGGTGAAGCTCCAGAACACCTGCAGTACATTGATGACATCATCGTATGGGGCAACACAGCAGAAGAAGTTTTTGAGAAAGGGAAGAAAATAATCCAAATCCTTCTGAAAGCCGGTTTTGCCATAAAACAACGTAAGGTGAAAGGACCTGCACAGAAGAGTCGGTTTTTAGGAATAAAATGGCAAGATGGATGTCGTCACATCCCAATAGATGTGATCAACAAAATAGCAGCTATGTCTCCACTGACTACTAAACAGGAAATGCAAGTCTTCTTAGGCATTGTTGGTTTTTGGAGAATGCATATTCCAAATTATAGTCTGATTGTAAGCCCTCTTCATCAAGGGACTCAGAAAAAGAATGATTTTAAATGGGGCCCTGAGCAACAACAAGCCTTTGAACAAAT
The DNA here is from genome assembly GCA_037962945.1 of Sarcoramphus papa. Taxonomy (NCBI): domain Eukaryota; kingdom Metazoa; phylum Chordata; class Aves; order Accipitriformes; family Cathartidae; genus Sarcoramphus; species Sarcoramphus papa. The sequence goes on from CM075586.1 coordinate 99,949,607, forward strand.
TAAACGGGAGATTGTTCATGCCAGTCCGGGCAGGACCAGATGTTAAAAATGTGCTCTATACCACAGCCGGGGAGAATGTCCCTACCTGGAGTCTCTGGCAGAAAGCAGCTGGGGAGACCCCAGGTTGACCTCTAGGGTTTTGGAGTTGGGGATATCGAGGATCCGAGGCCTGCTATACTCCAACTGAAAAGGACATATTAGCAGCATATGAAGGAGTTTGAGCTGCCTCAGAAGTGGTTGGTACTGAAACACAGCTCCTATTAGCACCCCGACTGCCGGTGCTGGGCTGGATGTTCAAAGGGAAGGTCCCTTCTACACATCATGCAACTGATGCTACATGGAGTAAGTGGGTTGCACTGATCACACAACGGACTCGAATAGGAAATCCCAGTTGCCCAGAAATTCTAGAAGTGATCATGGACTGGCCAGAAGGCAAAGATTTTGGAATTATCGCCAGAGGAGGAGGTAACGCATGCTGAAGAGGCTCCACTGTATAATAAACTGCCAGAAAGTGAGAGGCAATATACCCTGTTTACTGATGGGTCCTGTCGCATTGTAGGAAAGCATCGGAGGTGGAAGGTGGCTGTATGGAGTCCTATACAACAAGTTGCAGAAACTGCAGAAGGAGAAGGTGAAGCGAGTGAGTTTGCAGAGGTGAAAGCCATCCAGCTGGCTTTAGACGTTGCTGAACGAGAAGAATGGCCAATACTTTATACTGACTCATGGACGGTGGCAAATGCTCTGTGGAGGTGGTTGCAGCAATGGAAGTGGAGTAAATGGCAACGCAGAGGTAAACCCATCTGGGCTGCCGCATTGTGGCAAGATATTGCTGCCCGGCTAGAGAACCTGGTTGTGAAAGTACGTCATGTAGATGCTCATGTACCTAAGAGTCATGCCACTGAAGAACATCAAAACAATCAACAGGTAGACAAGGCTGCTAGGATTGAAGTGGCTCAGGTAGATCTGGATTGGCGACATAAGGGTGAATTATTTATGGCTTGGTGGGCCCATGATGCCTCAGACCATCCGGGAAGAGATGCAACATATAGATGGGCTCGTGATCAAGGGGTGGACCTGACCACGGACACTATCGCACAAGTTATCCATGAATGTGAAACATGTGCTGCAATCAAGCAAGCCAAGCAGTTAAAGCCTCTGTGGTATGGAGGACGATGGCTGAAATACAAATATGGAGAGGTCTGGCAGATTGACTATATCACACTCCCACAAACCCACCAAGGCAAGCACCACGTGCTTACAATGGTGGAAGCCACCACTGGATGGCTGGAAACATATCCCATGCCCCATGCCACCACCCGGAACACTATCCTGGGCCTTGAAAAACAAGTCTTATGGCGACATGGCACCCCAGAAAGGAGTCAGACAACCGGATTCATTTCCAAAACAATCTCATAGACACCTGGGGCAAAGAGCATGGCATTGAGTGGGTGTATCACATCCCCTACCATGCACCAGTATCCAGGAAAATCGAGCAATACAATGGATTGTTAAAGACTACATTGAGAGCAATGGGTGGTGGGACCTTCAAACATTGGGATACACATTTAGCAAAGGCCACCTGGTTAGTCAACACTAGAGGATCTGCCAATCAGGCTGGCCCTGCCTAATCAGAACTTTTACGTACTGTAGAAGGGGATAAAGTTCCTGTAGTGCACATAAAAAATATGCTAGGGAAAACAGTCTGGGTTACTCCTGCCTCAGGCAAAGGCAAACCCATTCATGGGATTGCTTTTGCACAAGGACCTGGATGCACTTGGTGGGTGATGCGGGACGATGGGGAAGTTCGATGTGTGCCTCAAGGGGATTTGATTTTAGGTGAGAACAGCCAATAAATTAAATTGTATGATGTCGATTGCTATGTAATCCTGCCACTGTATGTCATTATTATTGTAATTGTTATATGCTATATCAATGGTATTACAGTAAGAATCACTTCGATTAATGAAGAATGAACTTTGATAAAACGGAGCAAAGCGCAGTAGTGATGGAACCAGGACTGACTTCAGCATGCAACAATCCAACACTACACACCATCCTCCTGCTGCGCCCAATGTCACCCGCACGCTGCACCACACCGAAGCCCAATCTTGTTCTCCCGACTGAGCAGACTTTGCACTATGTCTCCTGCCCAGAGAGACTGTTGTGACAGATGGAGCCCAAAGTCATGGACTGAATGAACTCAACAGACATTTGATAGAGATGGCCCATAGACTGTGGGAATTATATCTGTGTGTATATATTAAAAGACAGGAAAAGTGGTGGTGATTAATTGGAAATGTATCGGAAAGTGTGGGATCTGGACATGACGTAAATGGTACAGAATAAGGGGTGGATATTGTCCTGGTTTCGGCTGGGATTGAGTTAATTTTCTTCTTAGTAGCTGGTACAGTGCTGTGTTTTGGATTTAGTGTGAGAATAATGTTGATAACACGCTGATGTTTTAGTTGTTGCTAAGTAGTGCTTACCCTAAGTTAAGGATTTTTCAGTTTCCCATGCTCTGCCAGCAAGCACGTGTGCAAGAAGCTGGGAGGGAGCATAGCCAGGACAGCTGACCCAAACTAGCCAAAGGGATATTCCATACCATAGAACGTTATGCTCAGTATATAAACACAGGGGAGTTGGCCGGGAAGGGCGGATTGCTGCTTGGACATCGGTCCACGGGTGGTGAGCAATTGCATTGTGCATCACTGGTTTTTTTCCTTGAGTTTTTTTTCTTTTTTTTTCCTTTTTTTTATATTCCTTTTCATTACTATTATTGTTATATTTCATTATTATTATTGTTAGTATTATATTTTACTTTAGTTATTAAACTGTTCTTATCTCAACACACGAGTTTTACCTTTTTTCCCGATTCTCCTCCCCATCCCACTGGGAGCCGGGGAGGAGTGAGGGAGTGGCTGCGTGATGCTTAGTTGCTAGCTGGGGTTAAACCACGACAACTGTTATACTAGTCTGCTCTCTTGATTTCTTTCTTACAGGGAGCCTTCTTAGCTCCCTTCTCTCTGTAATGTGGTAACTTAACATTTTAGGCTTGTTTTTTTGCATAGAAAATGAACTAGCCATCACAGTCAGTGTTTTGACTTTTCTCCCAAAAGGGAGGGAGCATGTGAGGACAGAGAAATGTTCCTGAAATTTGTTTTGTTGGTGAAACAGCTGCAGTGGAATTTTGTTTGTCTACTTTACTCAGCTGTAGTGGAGTGCTTATAAATGAGCCTATGTGACTGCTTCACACTCTGCTTATGTTAAATACAGGACAAGGGAGTGTTGGACCTGGAGACATTGGGAGGGGGAGATACGTTTACATTAAGTCTGCTACTTTGATCTCAATGGCTACTGTATCACAAAATCACTTCAGAAACAGGCCAGGTTCCTTCTTAAATATGGTTAGGCTTTTTTTGATCTGCTGCTTGTATTGGAAGTTTTTCTCAGAAGCCTGCTGCTTTAGTTGGTGGAAGCATTCTTCTTATTTAAACCTGTAATTTACTGTAAAGTCACCTGTTTTCATGCTGACATTGCTCTTCAGCATAAATAAACAATTCTTCATTCCCTGACTGCAACAGTTCTGGGATTACATTCAAGAACAGATGCTGTGTCAATGAGTAAGAGAGAGAATAAGATGGCAAAAAACCACCTAAGTGTGACAGCCCGAAAAGCATAGCACACTGGGCAGTGCTAGGGGAGACAGCAGTAACCTGCCTTTGCATATGGTGCAGGCATATAAGGGCAAGCACGATACATGGATGAAGAAATTAGATTTTGTGAGGCAAATATGAAAGAATAGCTGTAAGTATTTGATCTCTAGTATTTGTTATGAGTACCTTTTCCGAAGTGTTGTCTCTATAGTATTGTACTATATCTGTGGTATGAGTAGATAACATTGTTTTCCATTAGCAGACACCATGTCCCTATACAAAGGTTTGTATTCTTGCTGTGTTGGTTGGTTGGTTGGTTGGTTGGTTGGTTGGTTGGTTTTTATAAGCAGCTGTTGAATGCTTCTGGTCACTTGGACTGACTGTCCATAGCATGAATGAAATCTTGCATGGCCTTTTAAGCAATAGACTTGCTTTGCCTTATATAAACTGGCTTTCTTTACTGAGGTGGTAGTGCCACTGGCATGTTCATTCCATTATGTAAAACCTACAACATTGCACTTTTGCTTAATACCTTTGTCTAACTCATCAACAGTGTGCCATCCCTGCAGACCTCATCCCTGCATCCCCAGTCTCAACAGCAAGTTGCTGGTAGACTTCAAAGCACCATGTAAAAATAAATGTTTGCTTATTTTTAACACAACCATGTTTATTTTAAAATAAATTTTATTTACTAAATACCAGACAAATTCTTCTTCATTCACAACTTTGTCTAGCTTTCCATATGATTTGCAGTTAGGCTAGAGATTAATCTACCTGAATTCTCTTAGCACTACACTTATAGGGTAAATATGTTTTTGCACTGCAGGGGTAAAGTCTGTAAAAAAATCTCTAAAATCTCTGTAAAAAAATCTCTAAAATCTCTGTAAAATCTCTACAGATTTCCTTTTAGCATCACATAGACTGCAGGCATTATCATTACCTGTTCATTTTCACTATTGTGACTAGCAGCAAGGTCATTCTCCCGGTTGATGTCAGGCTCTGTATGACTGAATGAAGAAAAAGAACCATCCTCCAGGGTCTACCTTGACAAGTGGAATGAATGTGCCATTAGTTCTAAGCCTTGACAAAAGCTTGAGAATGGGTTTGATGCAAGAAAAAACGGATGAGATAAAATTACTTGTAGGAAAATAAAGATGTTCACATTCAGTTCAGCATTCTCAAATTTGAAATTAATAAAGGAAGATCCCTGAAAGTGGTAAATTTTGGTTGAATGACTATGCAGTGAGTTGGATGAGAACTTCCCATTCATAATACTCATAGTTTCAGTACAGCTGCATTTGCCAAGAAATGTGAAAATTATATTCTACATCTGTGGCTGTTAGCAGAGCCTTAAACTGAATGAAAGGGATATAATTCATAAGTGGGCAAGATATTATTTTTTTGTCCATAGGAAAATAGGGACAGATTTTCCATATAAGAATAATTTGATTTTTCTGCTGGATAAAGGCCTGAAGGCAAAGGCAGTTGCTCTTTTCTTACCATCATCCATCATATGCAAAATTACAATCTCTCCTTCCCCCTGCCTTTCCATATGACAATGTATCACACACCGAATGTTGTCATTTTCTGAGTGCTGGGAAGAGTCAGTGTTCTCCTATCTGATAGCTATCATTCAGAGTTATTGAAGTCCCTTTTATGGTCTGACCTGTTCCAGCACTTGCCACTCTTATCACAGTACATGTGGAAGTTACTCTGCAGCCAAGAAGACTTCTGACAGAGAAGATGAAATAATATAACAGGCATAAAGCTGATGGGACTCCACAAATGTTATTGGCTATTATGTCTGGACTGCGGCTGTAACCTTTTCAGCTTTGTTAAGGTTTGCATACCTGCACTCCCACAGTATACATCAAAAATTCTACAATGTGCTTTGAAAACCCAAAGCAAAGGCAATTGAACACATATGAGAAGAAGGTTAGATAAGCAAGCTACTCTGTTTTTCTGAAGTTGTTTATTTGTTAAGAAAGATGCATCAATGGCCACTCAGCACCTATGTAGGTTAGAAACATTTCCAAATAATTGTCATTGGAGGTGGAAGCCTGTAAGTACAGTAAGTAATAACCAGATGGGCTAATTCTGCAGCTTCTGGTGTGGTGTTCCATTTTGGAACATTCATTAGATACTCTAATTTCATATTAACACCTGTATGCAATATTCTTCTCTTACACATTTTTCTTTTTTTATTTAACTTTTTGCTATCCACAATCCTTTGGATTGTTCTGCTTATGGTAATCACTAGGACAGTTCTCTTGAGTGTGTCCCTTCTGTCTTTTGACATCGAACGCTCATCCGGGGTCTATCTGAAAGTTTCCCATTCCCTGTAAATGCTCTTTATTGTGAAGTTAACTAACCAAATGTCAGTCTGACAAATGAACTTTCACCTGAGCTTGTTAGTCCATAAAATCTAAAAAAGCTGTATCTATTTATATAGCAAATCAGCTTTAGAAAACTGACATAACTTACATAAAAATTGTAAACACTTTATCCTAGCACTTCAATGTAAGATCCAAGTGCCTTCTGTTAGGTAATTCAGCATAGCATCTTTGTCAAACCTAGAAAGTGCCATACTCCCATACTGTTAATAAGTTACTGTTTTTTCATTTTCTTTCCCTGTAGGATGGATTTCCATCCTTGTTTCAGCTTTTTGCATAGGCATGTTCCTATGCATTTGCAGATCAAATTTGACTAAATTAAGAGGCTTTTATCCATTATTGGGAAATTTCCAGACCTACAAGAAGACAATAGGACTGCCAATCTGAGTGCCTGCTCCTAATTTTGATGCAAAATCAGCCATGGTATCTTATATTACTTTAAGCAATGAAACTGTTGAAGGCAGCATAAAAAATCCGTTTTTGTGGCTGTGTTGGGTGGGGAGAAGGAGGTGTGGATAATACCTCTAACTGTTATGGCTATTTCCAGACAGATCACATGGCTATGCTTTTTGGCTTTTCCAATGCTAAAGCTCTTTGAGTGAGTAATGAGAAGACAATTATTTCAGATGGCCAGAGCTGTCTTTGGACTGGTTCTCTTTCGTCTGCCAGTGAATCAATTTAAGCACCTGTTGTATAGAATAAAATAAACTGTTTTGAAATTGCAACTTTAACAATACATGCTCCATAAAGCAACAAAACCAACAAAACTCTATGTAGTAACTTCTCCCTACAGCAACAGCACAAGTTAAATTTAAATAAGATTGCATTGTTTCTGAAGTTTGAATTAATGAGTTTCCTGCTTTTGCCTTTCTCATTTTCCTCCTCTTAGCCTGTCCCCTTGGTTTCTTTAAAGTATCTGTGGGAGATGACCCCTGCCATCTATGCCCTGCCCACAGCCACGCTCCACTGCCAGGTTCCAGTGAATGTGTGTGTCAGAACCGCTACTATCGATCTGCTTCGGACAATTCTGATGCTCCCTGCACTGGTAAGTATTTGGATGGAGTGTTTGAAAGCAAGAAGGGCAGTTAATGAGAGAGAATGTGCCTGAATAATTCAGGGGAGTTGCAGTTCACCTCTTCTCATGACCTCTGAAATAACCCAAAACTTTCCTTTGCTCCTCCAGTTGACTACAGGGTATATCCACTCACTGAATGCAGATGAGAAGACAGAAGTTTTCCCACATGCTTTTTACAATATTGATATATTGGTGAAACTGTGTTTTGAGAATACTGGGGTGTTGCAATACTAGATGTTGAGAAATGAAAAAATGTCAAATTTTAGATGACTCATGCAACCTTAAATAAGTCCATTGCAAGTATGCATAAGGTACAACTTTTAATGAGAGAATAATATACTAATTTCTCATGAAATGCTAAACTCATTTCATACACAGGGTAAACATTGTTCATTGAAAGAGTTAACCAATATTATTCTTCCCTTTATCATTGAAAGTGTGAAGACCATATTTACTGCACAGAATTCAAATTCTGCAGATTTTATTTATGGGTAAATATTTAATTTTTTCATTGGCTTCTCTGTGGTTCTCATCAGTTACGACTTTTCACAGTCATTGATTATGAATATTAATAGGTCAAGAAGGAATAATTAGATGCAGAAAATGAAATAATGTTAGTGATTAGCACTCAAAAATATAGTTTAAATAATATATCAAACATCACCCTTGAACTTTGTGGAAGTGACAGAAAAAAATTAACTTCCTAAAACATCTTGCTAACACTTTATGCCTCTGAAGTTAAACACTCAGAAGTTAGGAAATGTGATTGTGTTTTTTTTCTGTAATCCCTTGCTTCCTATACTGCACAGAATCCATCTTAACCAGCATCAAGCAGTCTTTACTTCACAGGGATTGTTTTTCCTGAGCAGTTGTCTATCCTTTGCATTGACTGTGATAAGAATCCTCAGGGAAAGCTCCTATGTGATCATGCAATTAAATACTATACCACAATGCAAATGCTGAGTAGCCCAGTTAAGATCACAAAAGAAAATTTAATTCTGACATTTTCTGATGTACAAATGCTTCATCTTGTCAGTAATACATTTTTTTAAACAGTCTTCTGTGTGCAATTTTCCAGCATAATTTATTTTTTTAACAACACCGAAAATGTGAGTCCCCAGGGACATATAGCTATTGGAAATACTCAAACGCTCCAGCAATGAACTAGATTGCAGCCAGAGAGATCCCCCACAAAGACCTCATCCACCTATACTAATAGAGGGTGTCATCCTTTATATTGATCAGTGTTAGACAGAGAAAAGGCTTTGCCCATAGTTTTCATCGATATTTCTTGACTATAGAGTAATGGTGAGAATGAGGATTCTTGGATTTCATTACAGCCTTTGGAGGGAAATGTTCTGTAAATCATGTTTCCCTTGCCCCTCCCTGTTACTGAGCTCAGCCTCTCTGTCCCTGCCCTTCCAGTCTTGCTTTGTGTCTATGCGCAAGTTTAGCAGTGCAACCCTGCTGCTTATTTTTACCTGTCTGAGCTTTTCACTTTCTAGCTCCAGTGTCTTGTCCCATTCTCATCCCCATGCCACCTTCTCACCCTCTGCATTTTCCTCTTTCTCTTTACTGTCTCTGTGCCAGCAGGGGAAGTGTTAGATGCACAGAATGGGCAGTTTTTCAGCTGTCAGAGTTTACTCCCAATGCCATTCAGGAATCTGGCTGGCAGCAGGACTAATCATAGGGAAACTGGTGTTCAGTTCCTGCAACAGATGGAACAGGCTAACTGAAGTCTGAAAGAGTTCAGAGATATTAGGTTCCAAAGGAGAGAATTAGAGGTCTCAGTAGAGACAAATCTTTACTAAGCTTGTGCAAAATTTAAAATTTCAAAGGCTTGGAATTTCCCTGAACACTGGCTGTTCTTTTAGGGAAAAGTAAAAGTCACACCCTTGAAACAAAGACCCTTCTTGTTAATTTTGTTTCTCTAAAATGTGGTAGTACTATTGCTCCTTCATGTATGTAAGTGTATGTTTGATGTAGCAAAGAATATGTTTTTCTTGGCCTTGTTCAGCAGAGAAACAACTAGAGAAGAGTAAGAATGAGAAGAAAAAGCAACTTGTTCTTCTGTTCTTTTCCCCCTGCTTTGTCTTCTCCCCTCCCCCACCTCTCTCCCATTCTTTCATGGGTTTTTGATCTTTCATTCTGTCTTCTAGGCATCCCCTCTGCTCCCCGTGACCTTAGCTATGAAATTGTTGGCTCCAACGTGCTCCTGACCTGGCGCCTCCCCAAGGATCTGGGTGGCCGCAAGGATGTTTTCTTCAATGTCATCTGCAAAGTATGCCCAGCAGGGTCCTCAGGGCCATGCGTGCGCTGTGGGGACAGCATACAATTTGAACCACGCCAAGTGGGCCTGACAGAAAGTCGTGTGCAAGTCTCCAACCTCTTGGCCCATGTGCAGTACACCTTTGAGATCCAGGCTGTCAACTCAGTGACTGAATTGAGTTCAGAAGCACCCCACTATGCCACCATCAATGTTAGCACCAGCCAGTCAGGTGAGGAGACCCCTGCATATGAGTCCCAAAATTTCCACTTCTATCTCTCATTTGATTTGCTTTTATCTTTTGAATCCTGGGCCTTTGTCTTCTTACTTGTGTGTTGTGCCCTTTTTTATCTTGCCCTGCTAGTTCCATGATTTCACTTCTGCCCTTCTCATTCCTGCTTTCTCTGAATGGGCTTTCCTTTCTTCCCTCTTGGCAGAAAAACTGAGTTTAGCTGCTGATGTGACTGTATATCGAGAAGAGTTGTTGGTGCAGAAGCTGCCCTGGAGAAGATGGCAATGGGAGATGTAGTTCTCTGGGTCAGACAAAGCATGTTACTTCATTGTGCAAGACAGGGGACACTATCAGGGTTTGACAGGGATTTTGTGAGCATCAGCTTGCCACAGCAGCTCTTAGAGAGCATTTCTCATTTCCTTTTCACCTTCTCTATCTCCTACTCTTCTCCATTTCATCTTGTTATACTTCAGTCAGTCTTTCTAGCATTTTTCACCTGTTCACTTTTCTGTCTATGTTTTGAGATACTCTGTTTTTCTGTCCTTTCTTGTTCCTATACACTACCTTCCACTCTCCTCATATCAGTTCATACTCTAGTGCACTTTAACAAGTGGTATTGAGTGTTTCATCAAATCTATCCACCTTTGCCTTGCTGCATATCAAAGTAAGGAAGTGGAAAATAGAGACAGATAGGCACTGTCTAAGATGAAGATACAGTTAAAGATACAGATAGGTGCTGTATGACAAAAAAGAATGTATACAATCATATTTATTCATCACCTAAATATATGTGACCCTGGGATGGCGTGTGTTAATACTGTGCAGTCCTGTGGGTCATAAAAGGATATGAAAACTACAGTTTTTACAATTCCTGGAGAGGTGTTAAATGGAATTTTGACAAAGGATCCAGAAGCAGAATCACCATTCCTATTTTACTGAAATTACTCTGGGTTCTTCTGCATGCCATATATTTTCTTCTACCTTGTTCTTGCCTTTTCAACCTTGCTGTTCTGATAAGTGGTCTTGGAATATTATTCTCCTGTCAATAGGAAACAAAGATTTTTTTTTTTTTTTTTGCCTTTTCCATGGTAGAAATATTAAAATGTGTTGTACAGTTGTATCAAAGGTGTTGTGATCCTTGTAACTAGGAACTAAACTGCAGGGATGACTAAACTAAAATACTAATGGCTTGTGTGGGCATTCAAAGGAAGGGGAGAGATTAAAGAGTTGAAGAGTAGGTCAGACTGATGGATAGCATACAGAAGGCTTATATATATGGAGGAAAATGGAGAACAGCATCGAGCAAATTCTGATTTTCTGTAAATATCATATATAAGGACTGGAGCTGGAGAGAGCCACATGCATACAGCCATACAGTTCTGCTAAATGTCAACAGTAAGAGACTAGGCATATGTTGTTCTTTACAAGCATGTATAAGCTAGTACGGAGAGGAATTGTACACAGCTTGTTTAAGAGGATATAATGAGGAGTAATGTGAGGAGGAGGAGAAAGAGGGGGAACAATTTGAACTGAGTGACAGCAAATGTCTGTGAACATTTGGAGATGTGTAAATGTTAAACTCAAACAAATCCCAATGAGATTCCACAGTGTAGTTGTGGAAACCCCTGCGAAACCAGGTTCCAGTAAAGCTCAGGAGAAATGCTGTAAAACCAGATGTGGCATCATGATCTTGATTAAATCACATCTTGTCATTTCTGCTTCTATGCTATGGAAAGGAAGGGAGTATATATACAGCCCAAGTAATTTCCTACTGTTAGCAGATGCCAGGGGTTTGACAACGTCTGTTTCTTCCCTTTGAAATGTTACCTGACAGGCACTGAGTAGCTGAGCATGTATAGGATACCCGGTCCCCTTAAGAGGCTGGCTGCAAGTGGGTGATCAGTTTTTGTTTACGGTAAAAAACATGACTGGCTAATTTGTATGGTAATTCCAGGCAGTTCCTTTGGCTTCTGCTGGAGACAGGTGGGTGTTCTATTAACATCCTAAAGAATTCTCTTTCTGCATGCTTCTCATCTCAGCCTTCTTCATCTATATCTGAGGTAATTTAATGGAGTAGCTGCTTCCTTCTCCTGCCTGGAATCACCAAATCTACCCTCTTCTTTTGCTGCTGTTTGACTTTTCTGACCACTCCTATTCCTCCAGGTGTCTCTTGGTGTCTCTGGGTGTGTTGGGTGTGTTGGGTGTCTCTCTTTAAGGTGCCTCTCTAGTGCACTGAAGCAGTTTCAGGGGAAGCCAACTTTCTTAAACAGCAATGTGTACTGAATGGCTTCTTTTTGTGTGTTTTTTTTTTCCTTGCTCTTCCTCAAGATCGTTAGGAGTGAGCTTGAGATGAGCTGCCCTCGATTCATAGTGACAGCTCATACTAACAAGGCCCTGCTTCCTCCATCACGTGGACTGTCTCATCCATACCCCCTCCTTCAATCCCTTCAGCAGGTTTTCACTTTAGCATGGCTTATTGTTGTTGTGTTATTATAACAATTATTATTATTATTATTACTATTATTATTATTATTATACAAGCAGAGATGGACATTTCAGGATCTTATGTTCTGAAAGAGACAAGGAGGGGACAGGAAGGCATGAAGGGTATAAAAAAGCAAACTGGAGAAAGATAAGCTTTCAGAATAAATGGCTGTAGCAAAAATTTTCACTCCATTGAATTAAAGGTGACCAAAGAAAGACCCTCCAGCCCTGGCAGTTTCTGACTATTCTGCTTACTCATACATCAGACAGAGTTCTCTTGCTTCTTCCAGTTGCTGATCCAAAAAATCCTCCTCCCCACCCTCTGTCCCTTTGTTAGAGGTATCTTAGGCAATATTCTGTGCTGGAACAGTTCTACTTTTCTTTTTCTTTTTCCCCTGCTACCTATTTGCTCTTCATCTTTGTCTCCAAAACACTGTTCATCTAAGAGTTTGCTTACCCCAAGCAATCTGCTAGCCCTGCTTCAAAGTATGATAGGATCTGGTTACACAATCATATTTTTCTGTGGTAGCCTAATTATGATGTTCCTACTCTTCAGTGACTGTGTGTCTGAAGACAGAATAAGAAGGGCTGGCACTGAAAAACTTCCTTTAATATAGTAAGACTTAACCTCCTATAGCAAAAAGCATCTGAAATCTGTTTGGATAGTAATAATAAAATTTGTTTAGATAGTAATAGTATGACATGCAAATATGATATGCAAATTGCCAGAAGGAAAAACTGTCCAGAGATGAGATGAGAGAAGGGAACTGCTTTCAGCTCAGGTTTGAAGTGCTGAGGGTGAATACCTAAAGAAGTATCAGGATATATAGAAAGATGTTGGGAGGCTGTTCCAGATAGCATGAACTGCATGAGGAAAGGCTATTATGCAATTGTAGTGGAGTTTACTTCTTCACAGAGGGGAACCTGACACAAAGAAAGCAAAGAACTTCTTAAAATCCAACCATATTATTAAAAAAAAAACCTGACTAAAATTTTAATGATTATTTTAACATCTTGAAGTGTACTTATCAGGGTAAACAAATATCTCTTCTCATGTCTCAGGGCAGAAGTCAGATTTTCATTTAAAGGATTGTGAAAAAACTTTCTCTGTGCACAGCTGTAACTACCTGTCCATTTTTTTTCCCTACACCTTCCACTGAAGCATGTAGTAATGTCTCTTGCCAGAGACATGCTACTGAACTTACTCATTCAGGCAGTTGTTACATTCCTAGAAAGAAGAGGAAGAGATAAAGACAGCAGAGACTCAAATGTTGGAGCAAATCTATGCAGACTTTTAAAAGCAAGTAGATTTTTTTTTTAACTGAATCCAGACATTATGAGAGCTAATGGAGATATGTAAGGATAAAGGTTTTGTGACCAGGTTGCCTTGTACCTGGGAAAAGATACACAGCAGCCTTCTACATCAGTTGGATTCAGAGCAGTGGGACCTGGCAATACCAAAAAAATCTGTAGAACTGCAGAAATGAAAGCTAGACAGTCTGAAGGCTTGTGTAAGGCTGAATGGGGACAAGGACAGTTATGGGTAGTGCCAGGAAATTTAAGAGGACCTGACAGAAGATTTTCAGGTGAAATGGTGTGAGAAGAGGAAAAGAATTAAATGCCAAGTATGATTACGAGATTATGAAGGCAAATGGATGAGTTGCTTGAAGATGTTTGCTTTTCCAAAGAGAGAAAAAAGAGTCCAGTAGACTTAGTTGGCAAAGCAGGGACACAGGCAAGGCATTTTCTTGATCAAAACAGGAAAGGAATAAAAAGAGAACTGTCAAAAGCTACACACTGCTGTGTTTTGCTAGGCTAAAACCAGCAGGTAAAGCAAGTGGAGCATGAGCTTTTTGTTCATTGTCCTCCGAATGAACTACATTAATTTTCAAAGTAACAAGCTGTTTGTTTATTTACGATCTAATTACCAACTCTGAACACTTGCCAAAGGTCCCTAGGAATTCAACTGTATTGTTTTCTTCTTACATATGAACAACAAAAATACTCTTAAGGTTTAATTTTTCCCTTAGTGACATTTGTCAACTTTGCCATCTTCAGCGGATTTGCCTGGTTATGACTGGGACTTAAAAATTTCTATGCTCACTCCACAAAAAGAAACTATTCCAGTTTCTGTCTTTACTATGCCCTATCTCCACAGCATGAGCAGAGAATGAATGTGCTTGTTTTCACATCTCAGGCTTCAGCAACTGTTTAAATGAAGACAGAAACATTTTCAGCAAGTAGAAATAGGAGATGCATAGTAAAACATGGCACCTTGTGGCATAAAGGATTTTTTCCTGTTTATTAGGCATGAGTGGAACCCATACACAAGAAGTAGTAAAGAGGTAAAGGAAGTGAAAATAACTAACTAATTTGCCTTTCTAAAGGACTCTTCATCCACAGGAAGCAAAGTACAAGGTTATGACAGGAGACTGAGGTACTTTTAAAGGATTTTCAGGTATTTAGAGAAAGGGTCAGAACTAAATTGAAGTCTGTGGAAAAGACATAGGACATTTTCGAAATAAAGATATTAAACACATAAAGAAGGGAATTTCCATGATGTATTCAGACTGATCTTCCTTGAAGATGACATGTGGGAAGGTGTGTGGAACAAAGCTAGGGTCTTCATGCCCTTTGCTTAGAATAGGAGGATAATAGGATACCTGAAGAGATAATGAAGGAGAAACAAGAATGTGAGAGTGGTAGATTTGGGGATGGTATTCGAGAATATAGAAGAATATCAGAGAACATTAGAGGCATAGCTGAGGTTGATCAAACCATGTGAAATATAATGAGAGAGACACTGGATGCTTTCAGAAGCTTATGGGGTGAGACAGAAGGGGAAGAAAACCCATAAATAACTAGAAAGAACACACAAGCCCTGGCAGGGTTTAGTTTGAATCCCAATTAAGTGATGATCTGTGAGCCAGTTGTCTAAACTCCTGTTGTAGTCCATGGATGTCTAGACAGTAGTGCTGAGTGAGTGATTCAGCTGTCTGGTCAGAATCAGAAAATGGCTAAGCTTGTAAGAGACCTCTGGAGGACATCTTCTCCACCACCCCCCGCTCCAGCAGGGTCACCGTGAGCAGGTTACCCAGGACTACGTCCAGACCACTTTTGAATTTCTCCAAGGAGGGAGACTCCACAACCCCTCTGGGTAACCTGCTCCAGTGCTTGGTCACCCTCATGATAAAAAGTGTTTCCTTGTGTTCAGAGGGAACCTCCTGTGTTTCAGTTTGTGCCTATTGCCTCTGGGCCTGTCACTGGGCACCACTGAAAAGAGCCTGGCTCTGTCCTCTTTGCATTCTCCCTTCAACTATTTGTGCACATATTGATGAGATCCCTGGAAGCCTTCTCTTCTCCAAGCTGAACAGTCCCAGCTCTCCCAGCCTCTCCTCCTATGAGAGAGGCTCCAGTCCCCTAATCATCTTTGTGGCCTTTGCTGGATTCTCTCCAGTATGTCCATGTCTCTCTTGTGCTGGGGAGCCCAGAACTGGACGCAGGACTCCAAGCGTGGCCTCACCAGAGCTGAGTAGAGGGGAAAGATTACCTCCCTTGACCTGCTGGCAACATTCCTCCTAAGGCAGCCCAGGATACCATTCGCCTTCTTTGCCACAAGGACACATTGCTGGCTCCTGTTCAACTTGGTGTCCACCAGGACCCCCCAGGATGCTTTCTGCAAAGCTGCTTTCCAGGTGGTCAGCCCCCGGCATATACTGGTTCATGTGATTATTCCTCCCCCGGTGCAGGACTCTGCACTTCCCCTTGTTGAACTTCATGAGGATCCTGTCAGCCCATTTCTCCAGCCTGTCGAGGTCCCTCTGGATGGCAGCGCAACCCACTGGTGTATCAGCCTCTCCTCCCAGTTTTGCATCATCAGCAAGCTTGCTGAGGGTACACTCTGCCCCATCATCCATGTCATTAGTGAAGATGTTGAACAGTATTGGACCCAGTATTGACCCTTGGGGTACACCGCTAGGTGCTGGCCTCCATCTAGACTTCATTCCACCCTCTGGGCTCAGTTGTTCAGGCAGTTTTCAATTAACCTCACTGTCTGCTCATCCGGCCGATACTTCATCAGATATTGTCTATGAGGATATTATGGGAGACAGTGCTTAAAGCCCATACTGTGTTCTCCATGAGGATGTTATGGGAGACAGTGTTGAAAGCCTTACTGAACTCAAGGTAGTCAATATCCACTGCTCTCCCCTCATCTACCAAGCCAGTAATTTCATCGTAGAAGGTTGGTCAAGCCGGAGTTCCCCTTTGAGAATCCATGCTGGCTACTCACAATTACCTTCTTGTCCTTCATGTGCCTGGAAAAGGTTTCCAGGATTAGTTGTTCCATCATCTTCCCAGGGATCAAGGTGAGGCTGAGCTGCCTGCATTTCCCAGGGTCCTCCTTCTTGCCCTTCTTGAAGACAGGAGTGACATTTGCTTTCCTCTAGTCCTCAGGCACCTCTCACAGTCACCACGATCATTCAAAGATTATCAAGAGTGGCCTCAAAATGACATCAGCCAGCTCCCTCATGGGTGCATCCCATCAGGGCCCATGGAATTATGTAGGTCCAGTTTGCCTAAATATTCTCTCAGCTGATCTTCTACCAGGAAGAAGATCTTCCTTGCTCCAGACTTTCCCCCGGTCTCTGGGACCTGGAGTTCCTAAAGGCTGGTCTTGCTAGTAAAGGCTGATGTGAAGAAGACATTCGGTACCTCAGCCTTTTCTATGTCCTGTGTCACCAGGTCCGCTGCGCCACCCAGCAGTGTGCCCACATTTTCTCTAGTCTTCCCTTAGCCACTTATGTACTTAGAGAAGCCCTTCTTGCTTTTGACATCCCTTGCCAGACGTGATTCCAGGTAGACTTTGGCTTTCCTAATCATGTCCCTGCATGCTTGGACAGTGCCTCTATGTTCCTCCAGGTTACCTGTCCCTGCTTCCACCTTCTGTATACCTCCTTTTTATGTTTGAGTTTAACTAGGAGCCCCTTGTTCAAACATGCGGCCTCTTGGCATTTTTTGCCTGAATTCCTGCTTGTTGGCATGGACCACTTTTGCAGCTGGAGGAGGTAATCCTTGCACATTAACTAGCTTTTCTGGGGCCACCCTTCCCTCCAGGTCCTTATCCCATGGGACTTCTCCAAGCAGAACCCCAAAGGGGTCACATCGGCTCTCCTGAAGTCCAGTGTTGTGAGCTTGCTTTTTGCTCTGCTCACTCCTCTCAGGATCTTAAACTCCACCATCTCATGGTCACCGCAGCCAAGGCTGCATTCAACCGTCACGTCACCAATGAGCCCTTCCTTGTTTGTGAGCATGAGGTCCAGCAGGGCACCTCCCCTCATTGCCTCCTCCATTGCTTGGGTCAGGAAGTAGTCACTGATGCTTTCCAGGAACTTCCTGGATTGCTTATGCCCTGCTGTGTTGCTCCTCCAGCAGATATTAGGGTGGTTGAAGTCGCCCTTGAGGATCAGTGCCTCCAAACGTGAGGCTACTTCCAGCTGTCGGCTCTCAGCTCCATTCAGTTTTTCACATGCAAGCATCTGAGGCCATCTGAGACACCCTGGTGTAGCCAAGACATCTACTTAGGGCTAGCAGATATGACATAGGAACAGTAGAAGACCCAGCACCTACTGGAATGCCATCTGGATGACAGAGAGAATGGATACCAGGGGCTTCTCAAATGTATGGGCAACTGAATTGCTCCTTGGGTCTTTGCTTTAGAGTGAGCCAAATTGCTCATTAGGTTCCACTGATTGTATTGACTGGGGATGGGATTCAGCTGCCTATCATCACGTGTATCTGCATGGAATATGGACTGAATGTCACATGCCAGAGATGT
Source organism: Sarcoramphus papa (assembly GCA_037962945.1). Taxonomy (NCBI): domain Eukaryota; kingdom Metazoa; phylum Chordata; class Aves; order Accipitriformes; family Cathartidae; genus Sarcoramphus; species Sarcoramphus papa. The sequence goes on from CM075586.1 coordinate 99,967,546, forward strand.
TCACGGTGTACTGAGAATAGGATTTGGCTGTGCTCTGCCTAAGTGGGGATCACCATGTACTGTTACGCTAGTCTGCACTTCCTTCACGTTCCTTTCTTACCTAGTCTGTTGATTTAAGTAGATTTTTAGGCTTGTAGGCACAATTGCATTGTGCATCACTGTTTTTTTTCCTTGAGTTTTATTTCTTTTTTCTTTTTTTTCTTTTTGTTATATTCCTTTTCATTACTATATTATTATTATTTTTCATTATTATTATTGTTAGTATTATATTTTACTTTAGTCATTAAACCGTTCTTATCTCAACCCACGAGTTTTACCTTTTTTCCCGATTCTTCTCCCCATCCTACTGGGAGGCGGGGAGGAGTGAGGGAGTGGCTCTGTGGTGCTTAGTTGCTGGCTGACGTTAAACCACAACAGTCCTTTTTGGTGCCCAAGGTGGGGCCCAAAGGGTAGAGGTAGTGACAGATCTGACCAGAGCGTGTTAAAATGAATTTGTTATAAGCATTCATTATATTAGTTTAATAGTTTCTGGTCACAATATTGATTTATTGGCTCTTAGAGTTGTGGCGCTGGTTCTTAGAGTTGTGTTATGTATCACCTTACTTGCTGTATATAGTCCCTGTGCTGCTGTTTGTCACCCATAAGGTGAGGTGGATTAAGGTTTTTGCTTTGCTGTGCTATGTAACACTGGTTTATGATACGATAAAATTATCGGTCGTGGGACTAATCCAGTATTTGTACTCAGCATTGCCGTTATCTCCATATTTCGGGAGCTATCTAGCGGAAACTATTAATAATTACACGCTTTACCTTTTCTCCTCAGAGAGCCAATCTATGGGGGAGACACCTTCCTTCAACCTCCCCTTCTCCTCCAGGCTAATTACAGCAGCATTTGAGAATTATGAAAATTTTGAATATCCTTGGAATGTTGAAACTAACATGGTCCCATTGCTAGGAACTAGCATGTTCCTGAATGTGGCTCAGGTCTTGTTCAGGGTTAAACAACTATTTAAGAGGATCACCCAGAGATCTGCCCTAAGACTGGAGAGTTATCAGTGGCAGGGTGTGTGGGATAGCATGGGAAAATGCCTAGGACGGTGGGCACTTCCAGTGTTTTGGAACTTCACCCTTGAACAAGTGCAGAATCCTGAAAAACTAGTACAACATTTGGAAAAAATACGCCGTCACCTCGACAATTCCAGGGAGACACAAATCACTGCAATGTACTGGGGCCTGGCCCATACCTACCGAGCCCTTTTCAACACTATTCAGTACCCTCAAGGGGAAGAGAAGGTCTCTGAATCTGACAACAAAATGACAGGCACTGCTACTCCAACCCCCGAGACAGGCACTGCAGCCACTCCAACCCTGGCAACAGGCACTGCAGCCACTCCAACCCCGGCGACAGGCACTGCAGGCACTCCAACCCCTGTGACAGGCACTACGGTTACTCCAACCCCTGTGACAGGCACTGCAGCTGAACCAGAGAACCAACCCATGCCGGTATCAGTTGCCCCTGTACTCAAAAAAACCAGCTTGCTTAGCGAAGGATGAAGGTGAACCAGGTTCATCACGAGAACAGGAGGAAGAGGCAGAACTGGAGATAATCACCCAATCCCTATCCTTGCGTGAGCTGCAAGATATGTGAAAAGACTTCAGTCGTCGTCCAGGCGAGCGCATTATCACCTGGCTGCTCCGATGCTGGGATAACAGAGCCAGTAGCTTCAAATTAGAGGGTAGGGAAGCCAAGCAGCTGGGATCCCTTTCTAGGGAAGGGGGCATTGACAAAGTGATTGGAAAAAAGACACAAGCCCTCAGCCTCTGGAGGCGACTTCTCTCAGGCGTGAGGACAAGGTATCCCTTCTAGGAAGATGTTGTATGTCATCCAAACAAGTGAACTACCACGGAGAAAGGTATCCAGTACCTGAGGGAATTAGCCGTGCAGGAGATGGTTTATTATGACCGGGACGATGCGCAGTTACCCACAGATCCAGATGAAGTCCACTGCACACGACCCATGTGGCAGAAGTTTACACAGAGCACACCGTCTTATGCCAGCTCACTGGCAGTAATGGACTAGAAAGACAAAGAAGGACCAATGGTGGATGAATTGGCTGGCCAACTCCGGCAATATGAAGAAAGTCTCTCTTCCTCCCTCATCTCAGCTGTGGAGAAACTACCAGACACACTAGCCGAGAAACAGTCCCAAGAGTTCCAGCGATTTGAGGGTAAGTTCTGCCTCCCACCTGTACGGACCAGTATCTCAGCTATTAGGAATAAGCGTCCCTCTGCTCAAGAGAGAGGAGATAGAAGGTACACACCACAGGGCACCCTGTGGTCTTACCTGCGTGAACACGGACAGGATATGATGAAGTGGGATGGAAAACCTACCTCGGTCCTGGATGCATGGATACGTGAATTGCAAGGCAAAACAATCACAAATGAGGGTTCTTCCAGGAAAATGGCTGCTCCAGTCTCCGGTGGGCAGTGTGAGCGGTGTGCCAGACAGAGTGGAAGGGCCGATCTTACTCCTGATCCTATGAGAAAGAATTCTGATCCATTTTTACAAAAAGTGGGTGGAGAATCCTATGACCAGGACGAGAGGGGCCCTGCCTCCAGCCAGGTGGAGGAGAGGGACAACCGGGTTTACTGGACTGTGTGGATCCGATGGCCTGGCATGTCAGACCCACAGGAGTATAAGGCTCTAGTAGGTAGTGCACAGTCTACCCTAATGCCATCACGCTATAAAGAGGTAGAAACCATTTGTATTTCTGGGGTGACAGGAGGATCTCAACAGCTAACTGTATTGGAGGCTGAAACAAGCCTAACTGGAAATGAGTAGCAAAAACACCCCATTGTGACTGGCCCAGAGGCTCCATGCATCCTTGGCATAGATTATGTCAGGAGAGGGTATTTCAAGGACCCAGGAGGGTACCGGTGGGCCTTTGGTATAGCTGCCTTGGAGAGAGAGAAAATTGAACAGTTGTCCACCTTGCCTGGTCTCTCGGAGGACCCTTCGGTTGTGGGATTGCTGAGGGCTGAAGAACAACAGGTGCCAATTGCTACTGCAGCAGTGCACCGGTGGCAATATCACACCAATCAAGACTCTCTGATTCCCATCCGTACGCTGATTCGTCGGCTGGAGAGCCAAGGAGTGATCAGCAGGACTCGCTCACCTTTTAACAGCCCCATACGGCCAGTGCAAAAGTCTAATGGAGAATGGCGACTAACAGTAGACTATTGTGGCCTGAATGAAGTCACGCCGCCGCTGAGTGCTGCCGTGCCAGACATGCTAGAACTTCAGTAGGAACTGGAGTCAAAGGCAGCCAAGTGGTATGCCACAATTGATATCGCTAATGCGTTTTTCTCGATCCCTTCGCAGCAGAGTGCCGGCCACAGTTTGCTTTCACTTGGAGGGGCGTCCAGTACACCTGGAATCGACTGCCGCAGGGGTGGAAACACAGCCCCACCATTTGCCATGGACTAATCCAGAATGCACTGGAAAAGGGTGAAGCTCCAGAACACCTGCAGTACATTGATGACATCATCGTATGGGGCAACACAGCAGAAGAAGTTTTTGAGAAAGGGAAGAAAATAATCCAAATCCTTCTGAAAGCCGGTTTTGCCATAAAACAACGTAAGGTGAAAGGACCTGCACAGAAGAGTCGGTTTTTAGGAATAAAATGGCAAGATGGATGTCGTCACATCCCAATAGATGTGATCAACAAAATAGCAGCTATGTCTCCACTGACTACTAAACAGGAAATGCAAGTCTTCTTAGGCATTGTTGGTTTTTGGAGAATGCATATTCCAAATTATAGTCTGATTGTAAGCCCTCTTCATCAAGGGACTCAGAAAAAGAATGATTTTAAATGGGGCCCTGAGCAACAACAAGCCTTTGAACAAATTAAACGGGAGATTGTTCATGCCAGTCCGGGCAGGACCAGATGTTAAAAATGTGCTCTATACCACAGCCGGGGAGAATGTCCCTACCTGGAGTCTCTGGCAGAAAGCAGCTGGGGAGACCCCAGGTTGACCTCTAGGGTTTTGGAGTTGGGGATATCGAGGATCCGAGGCCTGCTATACTCCAACTGAAAAGGACATATTAGCAGCATATGAAGGAGTTTGAGCTGCCTCAGAAGTGGTTGGTACTGAAACACAGCTCCTATTAGCACCCCGACTGCCGGTGCTGGGCTGGATGTTCAAAGGGAAGGTCCCTTCTACACATCATGCAACTGATGCTACATGGAGTAAGTGGGTTGCACTGATCACACAACGGACTCGAATAGGAAATCCCAGTTGCCCAGAAATTCTAGAAGTGATCATGGACTGGCCAGAAGGCAAAGATTTTGGAATTATCGCCAGAGGAGGAGGTAACGCATGCTGAAGAGGCTCCACTGTATAATAAACTGCCAGAAAGTGAGAGGCAATATACCCTGTTTACTGATGGGTCCTGTCGCATTGTAGGAAAGCATCGGAGGTGGAAGGTGGCTGTATGGAGTCCTATACAACAAGTTGCAGAAACTGCAGAAGGAGAAGGTGAAGCGAGTGAGTTTGCAGAGGTGAAAGCCATCCAGCTGGCTTTAGACGTTGCTGAACGAGAAGAATGGCCAATACTTTATACTGACTCATGGACGGTGGCAAATGCTCTGTGGAGGTGGTTGCAGCAATGGAAGCGGAGTAAATGGCAACGCAGAGGTAAACCCATCTGGGCTGCCGCATTGTGGCAAGATATTGCTGCCCGGCTAGAGAACCTGGTTGTGAAAGTACGTCATGTAGATGCTCATGTACCTAAGAGTCATGCCACTGAAGAACATCAGAACAATCAACAGGTAGACAAGGCTGCTAGGATTGAAGTGGCTCAGGTAGATCTGGATTGGCGACGTAAGGGTGAATTATTTATGGCTTGACGGAATGTCACATGCCAGAGATGTTCATGGTGTACTGAGAATGGCATTTGGCTGTGCTCTGCCTAAGTGGGGATCGCCATGTACTGTTATGCTAGTCTGCACTTCCTTCACGTTCCTTTCTTACCTCGTCTTTTGATTTAAGTAGATTTTTAGGCTTGCAGCCATGTGTTGCTGGTCTGAGCAGATACTACAGTCAAGGACATCAGCTTTATTAGAAAACAACAGAAACTTGTTAAACATTAGTAACTCAGAGAATGTAGCATTTTCAAGGTACTCAAAATATCTTAAATCGCCCCCCTGTGTGCTACCAGGAAAAAATTTGTCCTGCCATGTGGAAGCGTTGTAACTGACAGCCCACAAAAAATAGAATCTGGGAGCTGTATTTAACTGGTGTTTGGACTGCTTTACAGCTTTAATTAGGTTTTATAAGTGCAAGAATTTTCCACACATTTGCTATTTTATAAATAGTATACAAAAAGCAGTCATTTTTCAGTCTTCCTTAGAGGTCTGATCTCACAACATGTTGTTTGCATTCAGTGAATAATTAGAATAGAATAGAATAGAATAGAATAGAATAGAATAGAATAGAATAGAATAGAATAGTTCGGTTGGAAGGGTCCTACAATGATCATCTAGTCCAAGTGCCCTGATTGGATTGAAACAGGCCCTGTGATTTCAGCTCTTATTAGACACAGACCTAGCATGTCTCCATTTATAAACCCCATGAGAAAAGAGCAAAATGAATAAAAGTGACAAATCAACATAGAACTGGACACATATACATGAAACAAGCTTTGAAAGCAATGTTCTGTTATAAAAATTTTTAATAGTTGGCATGCATACAAAGGAAAATACTCATCTAGGACTTCTGTGGCAGCAGAGAGAGGGTAGTTTGCGTGTTGTGTTAAGACATAAAACCTTGAACTTTATATTTCCTAATTTATTAACACTGGGAGAGTAACTTTATCTTACACTTCTGACAGTAAATATTTACTTATTCCATCCACAAATGTTCACATTTCACATCACCTTAGTATTAGTATTCACATCATCTTAGTATGGAATTTTTCAAAGGAAAAATCTAGATATCTCTTTTACTTGAAATGGTGGGAGAGCTCCCTGGCCAGTGTTTCATAAGTTTTGTCCTTAAAAGGCAAACACATGTATCAAAATCTGAACTCTGTCTCAGAGAGGTAGATTAAAGACAACCTGTCTTGCATTGATTCATAGCTATTTTTATTACTGAGCATTTTTACTGGTTTAGGCTATTGCCTTAAGTGGTATCTGCTTATTAGGTACATATCACTGAAATGACTATTTTTAATACAACAGACTGCATTATCCTGGGCATCCCCACCACCACCACCTGATTACCCTGAGTGATGGACATACCTGGATAATAGGGACATTCTAGAACACTGTGGCGCATGGTCAAGAGATACACACGGTGTAACTCTGGGTAAAGCCACTCCAGTGATTTTTTTCTTATGTTTCCCAATATTTCTGATTCCACTAGTTGTAATGTGCTTCTGCATACTGCCCATCTGAGTAGAGTACCATTTGTCATCATTGTTCTTGTGCAGATTTTGCTGTGCCTAAATGTACTATGCACAGTGCCAGCTCAGGTCTTTGTACCATTGGCAAAAGATAACCTGTTGAGGGGTAGCTGAAAATTGATAGTACATATTAACATCAGAATGGATATATTTTAACTAAAATATTGGTCAAATGCTGCTAGTTCACTTAGAGTATTCCTTCCAGGTAGGGGAAAAATTGTGGATTGGGAAGAAATGAGAAGGGTGGGAAGAATAGTTGTTGGAAGTGGGAAGGAGAGGAATCAAAAGAGGTGGGAAGGCAGGAATGGAGGCGATACTTAACTCCGATCATTCTGCAAAATCTTCATTCGAAACTGGAAGGAAGTGGGCTCTTCCCTGGCAGTGCAGCTGTGTATTTAGGTTTGCACCTCTCCGTGTGTGTGCTTTATGACCCATCAGAAGGAAGTTAAACTTTTCACAACATTAAAATGTAGCGGAATCTGTCTTGAGCAAATGTTAACGGACGAGTTATCCCATTCTCCTTACATCATCATTTGAATAAGGTATTATTTATTTGTGTCTTAAATGCTACATATGGTCTTGGTTAATTGCTGCTGTCTTCCATCCTTGTCGCAACATTGTCATTAGCAGGTGAAGTAGTTGTGCAATCTTGTTTGAAGACAAGCAACTGTAAGAAATAAAAGGAGTAAGGATGAGAGAAAGCATTTTATTGTTTATACTCTTACATTTTTGTTTCATTTACATTTTTAACTGGTTCCCACTTGCCTGAGCTGTTTGGAGCGCATTTGAATTATGTCTTCCAGAATAACTTTATCTTGTTATTAAAAACAATTCTTCTATCTTTTTCACAATTAATGAGGGAAGAAAATGATGTTCTGCAGTTTTTGATCATTTGCCAAATGTCTCTGCTTCATCCCTCACATCAAGGAAGTTTATGTCTATTGTGTAAAACCAGCGGAGTTAGGTGGCAGTTTTTCATTGGCATGCTTTTTCTGGAAAATTTAAATGTTGCTGAAAATGTTACTTCCATTAGGAAAATGAGGGTTCCCTAGCTGCCTACCTGGAGGTTTCTTGGCAACATGACATTTTGCTTGCAGAAAGAAAGCAAAACTTGAGAAGAGCTTTGTGGACAGACAGCTGGCAGGCTGAAAGATCCTCTTCCAATTATCCTGAAATTTTTGCTTGGAAACCTCTTCCTAAGAAGAAACTCATATTCTTTTAGCTTTTGCACAAACCTGGAGAGTGTGCATGTGTGTGTGTGTGTACGTATAAATTCATGGATGTTTTTTGTAGAAGTGGATTTTCGTTCTCCAGAAAGCTTCACGTGCAAGTGGCTTTAACAACCATTCATCTCCCTCCCTGCTCCCTTCCTGTTCTTCTTTTAGAAGAACTAACTACTTCAGGAAAGGGCCTGCTGTTAAATAGGTGTTCTGTACTTCTGTTGTCTTCAGAAGATGTGAATGGTGCCTCTAGGAGGACAAAAAAATGAAAAGCAAAACTACCCCAAATAGAAGCTTGGATTGTTTCTCATTGTAATCTAATTTTAGTTCAGTGAACACTGTTTAAAATCATTAATCATATTATCTTCAAGATAATATTTTGTTTCCTTCCTAGTGATTTAATGAGTTTCAGGTTAGTGAGAAGTAACAGCAATTACACAAGTCTCAAAGTCTTGAACTTCAGACTTCTAGAGTAGGCAATCAAAAGATCTCTAAAATTGGTAGACACAAGTTCTTGCTTGCTTTCTGGTTTAGATTCATGCTTCCAAAGCTTTCTTTTATGTTTGATGTCCAGATCCTTGCTTTCTACATAAAGGGAAGTTGACATTTTCCCACAGTAAATAATATCTGACACAGACTATAAGCACTTAATATCATAATGGAATCAAGAGAGCTAACAGCTCCATCTGGGTAGTATACCAGGCTGGCCTGTTCACCAAAAGACAGAAATTTAGCAAGCTATTTAAGAACAGACAGAAAAACTGTATGTGAAGCTTCCACACATGCAAACTTAACAGTGACCTTTAGGTCGTGGTTCCAGGCAGTAGTTCTAGTTAGAAGCCCATTCAGACTGGAATTCTGTAGCTCGATGGCCCGCAGAGGGACTGAGAGTCTCAAATACAGTGGTAGTTTTGACATCTGGGCAACAGTCCTGACAGGGATTGGCCTGAGATCCAGGAGGTAGTCTGAACAAAAGGCTGCATATCAGGCTATGAAAATGAGATGCTTTCATTCTCTATGATCTGCAGCTGAACTGGAACCACTGAACTGAGGAATGCTTCAAAATCTATTCCGTAATGCATCAGTGTTCTTATCTGCCTCAGTCTTCTGGTTTGCAACCGTGGTGAAAGGTCTCCATTACTCTGATAGCCCATACTTGATTTTTTTCCCCAGGCAAAGAATTATAATCTGGGGGAGAAGCAGAAGAGAGGTAGTGTGCTCTGCTTTTGCTCTGACCACTATCACATTGTTTGTCAAAGCGTGATCCTAGAACAAGGCAGTGGCACTGTACACCTTGTCATCTTGCATGTAAAAATTGCAAATTTGAAGATCAGAATAATGTTCCAGCTACAATATAGATCATTTCTTAATTACTGTGCATGATCAGTTGGATGTGGATTTCTTAATTTTCTTTCTGTCCAAGTTGTCAGTGACTGTATCTCCCAGTAGAGTAGAATTGTGCCTGGATTTCTTCTGGTTATTTTATAAAGTACTTCATAATGCAAATTAAGGGAAATTAAAGGAAGAGCTGACCTAATTTATTAATTCATCATAATGAATATTCAATTATAGTTGATTAAGCTTATCCCTTTGCAATCTCTCCTTCCTTTCTTATTCCAGTCCCCTCTGCCGTCCCTATGATGCATCAGGTGAGTCGTACTACCAATAGCATCACACTATCATGGCCTCAGCCAGACCAGCCCAATGGGATCATCCTGGATTACCAGCTACGCTACTTTGACAAGGTCAGCAGAAAGTGATGCAGTGCTGATTGTTGTATAGCTGTTATGCAAAAGAGAACAGGGAAATCTTCTGTCTGGGAGATGCACCCCTGGATCAGGATGGATAAGGTGGAGAAAAATGCTTCAATTATGAGGGAAGAACAAGCTGTAGCAAAACCAGAAGTTCCTAATATATGCGTCATCTAACATCAGTCCATCTGCATTCCCAACTTGGAACCATCTAGGGACAATGCAAATAACAAAAGAGAAGATAGTTGTAGCTAAGTTAAAAAGCTGTGGCTAACAACCTAGTAAGTTTAGCACCAGCTGACACAGGTAACAGTGGAAGGAGCTGAAGTTTCCAAATGTGTATATTGGAATTGGACTCACTACAACATTCTGTCATGTGTTTGTGGAGGGAAGTTCTGTGTCCCCATTTATCTTAGAGAGACATCTCTAAGAAATTTTAGGAGGAGGAATGCACCTTTAATTCACTAAGTGGCAGATATTAGTTACGTGTTTATGTGCTGGAATTACAGGTTGGCAAATACAAAGTTGTTCTCCATTCACATATTTCATGACTCCTAATCCAACTGATTTGAGGGGAAGAGGTACGTAGGGCTGTTCAGACAAGCTCCCATTCCATATTCTTGATCTTTCACATAAATATTTTTGCAGGATTGTGCAGGGCTACTGTTTTTCTAGCAGTAAAAGGGCCTGCTCTTTGTAATAACATGTCTAGCAGCTTCCTGGATACAGCACTACATATGTTCTTGCTCTGGATTCTCCTAGGAGAATACATGAGTTTGGAGCTTGTAGAAGGCAAAATTTCAGGACAGGCTAGGGCTTTTTTTATGGATATGCTTAGCAAGGAACCACAGGACAAGGTAGTTTTGTCTTTCACTGTTGTTTAGGTCAGGACTGAGGGTCTTTGGCAGAGCTTTGTGGGAAGCCTAGGCCTAAGGGAATGAAAAGCAGCAGTGAGGAACAACAAGTAGTGTGTGAGAAAGTCAGGTCTGGAATAGCAGTTGTGGTTGGGAGGCTCTGTAACAGATTCAAAGAATATTGGGCCAACATGGAAACTAGTATTCCTTGATGAGGAGAGCAAGCAGTGTGGGCAGAAGTCTCACATTCCTTTTTGGTCACTGACATTCATAGGCAGAAGATGAGGATAATTCATTCACCTTGACTAGCGAAACCAACATGGCCACCATATCAACTCTGAGCCCAGGCAAGATCTATGCCTTCCAAGTACGAGCTAGAACAGCAGTAGGCTATGGCCCATACAGTGGAAAGATGTATTTCCAGACTTTAATGGGAGGTAAGTGCTACCATTTTGTACTCAGATCTGCATGTGACCATCTTTCACTTGTGTGTGTCCCTGAGTGTACTAGCTTATCCTCTGGAGGACTGCTACCAGACACTCCTACTCAACTTGTATTTCTGTATATCATAATTTGCATATGCAGATTTATTCACTCAAAGAAGCTTCATGCTGTCAGAGCGTATTGTTTACGCTACCACCAAATTCCCCAGTCCTACTCCTTGTTGCCTCTGCGCCTCTGACCAGCAGGAGCAGAGTGTGTCAGTAGAACTCTCTTTAGGAGGGTGTTACAGTACATAGCACTATACACTGCTGTAGTTTGGTCTCCAGCTGTCACAGGACATCTTACAGCTAAATGCTCTGTGAAAGTCTTAAAGACAGGTGGGACACAGGACATATACCCAGAAGCTTGTCTTCCAGCAGTATCACTGTCTGTTCATGCAGAGAGCAACATATTACCTTGTGATACGCTTTGGTCTGGATCAAAGGTACTCATTATGTCATCTACAAGCTAAATTAATAGGGGACAATGGGATCAAAGCCCAGGTGTAGAGCTAGCCTATACTTAAGTGGCTAGTCAGGTGTCAGTGGACCAGGGGAATGAAAAGTGGATTCAGAGGGAGCACTGGCTTTTCAGAAGTACGAAGGAAGGCACTGGAGAAGCACCGTGATTGAAGGGGTAAAGGGATCACCAAGTCAAGCATTTGTTGAACTGCCAGGACTAGCCTGGGAAGCAAAGGGCTGGTAGGGATGGAATTATGGGTGAGATCTAGTTGAGTAGAAGGCAAACTCTAACAGTTCCTGTGCTCTGCATTTGTGTGTGTGTATGCATGTGTCTTCCTTGCTAGGGGAGCGCTCGGAGATGGTGCAGGACCGACTGCCGCTTATCGTGGGCTCAGCACTTGGTGGTCTGGCCTTCTTGGTAATTGCTGCCATTGCCATCCTTGCCATCATCTTCAAGAGGTGAATTCCTTGACCTGCTCATGTGCACTGCAGACAGTGGAACTTTCTTACCCCCGCTACATAACCCCATCCTAAGGGAAACAGCCTGATCTACATTTATCCAGATGTCCTTGAGATGCCATTTTCTAATTAAGGAAAGATCCTGCCCCATTACTCCTATCTGAGGAGCCTCTCTTTTGGTGAACCGCTCATGTACTTAGCTGATATTTGGCTAGTTAGCAATATGAACACAAGGGAAGCATTTTAAAGTTGGTGCTCAAAAGATATTTAAATGCATCACTGTAAAGGAGGGACTGTAAATTGCATTTTAGGCAAACAAGTGGAGAATGAAACAATATAGTGAAGAAGGACTGGTGGAATAAGTATTTAGATCCACTTATTTAGAAGGCGCTACATACCCTTTAATGAAGGACCAAGAGACAATAGCTCATTTGTTGAAGAATAAAATCTGTACAACCCCAATGGTTCCATAGAACACTAACTCATAAAATATAGGTTAAAGAAAGCAAATACCACTTGCCATTTTGGAAAGAAAAAAGGGCATATAAGTCAATGTAGAGATAATCTGTTATGGCAAAAAAGAAGGATAGAAAAAGAAGGAAAGAGAGAAAAGTAAGGGTCGCTACTTTTGTAGAGGTACAAAAGTAAACAATGGGGGGTTTGTTATTTGAAGAAAAGAAATGGTCATTACCTGCTCCTTGAATTTACTAAGGTTTGAACTTAATCCCCTAGATTGTCAGTAATGGATTTCTATATCTTTGCTCTACTCTGCCTCTGCACAAGAGGGACTTTTTAGCTTTTTCTGCTGACGTAAAAAAATGTATAAACTACTTACTTTAGAAAGTGACATCTGGTTTTAGTTATTTCTTTTTTGTTCTCTTCCCTTTTCTACATTTGTTTTCTCCTTCTGTGTATATTGTCTTTTAATATTTTTCTTTCTGGAAAGAAAAGAATTATCAAGTATTGTTATATTTGCATTGTTGCCTCCTTTTGTAGCTTTAAACTGTTAAAAATATAATTTCTTGTTACAGCTGGAAATGTGATATTATGTGCACAACTCAATAAAGTGTATATTTTTCTATAAAAAAGTAAACCAAACCCAGAATAAATTAATATTACCAAAACTGTTTTGGGGAAAGACATTAATGGGTTTCTGTAAATGTATCTACATAAAAGGAGATACCATAAAAAATAAATTCATTTATACTTGAAGGGTCATGTGCAATTAATAGACAGTTGTTCAGAAAAAGTGGAGATACCAAATTTCTATTTTAAATTTGTCCTTGATAAGAAAAGTAAGTTTGAAGATGTAGGAAATGAGGAACGCCACATGAAATGAGTAGTTCTTTAAAAGGTTGAATATATGTAGAGTCAAATGCTATGGTTTTAACTTGTTTTTGTAAATTGTTGGTACACATTTTCCAGGCAATATACAATGTGAAACACCTATTTTAGCTAATTGTTGGGTTTTTTTTAATGATGGAAAACCATTAGTATGTCAGATAATCTATAAAAAACCCATGAATGTAGACCTGACTTTCAGATGCAACAGCAGAGTTAGAGCTCTTAGGTATAGGCCCCCAGTAAAGCCAATTTCTTTCCACAACAGAACAGATTTTGAAGGTAGAACTATCTGTGTTTTTGCAATCTTAGCAGAATTTAAAGAGATAAGCCTGACAAATAAGAATAATACACAAAGTTACCTGTTAGAATGACAGAATTAGTTATGTTAGTAAAGAAAAGTAAAATAATGTTTCACCATACTCTGTCTTCAGATGCTAATTGAATCAGCAGCTAGAAGATCTTGTGCTGAAACAGCAAAGCATGTGAGTTGACACAAATCCATGCATACAGCAGGGATACTACAGGATACCACAGGGTTTGATTTACAATCTAGTCTAATTAATGTGATTTAGAAAAGATTGTAAACTAGCATGAATTGTACATTTTTGGAAAAAAATATGAACCCTGTTGGGAACAAAAGAAGTGACTTGAAAATGGAAAATGTGTTTAGAGCAAACCAAGAATAGGATGAAACTTATCAAACAACTAGATCATGTGGGAAAAAATTGCTTGAATCACACACATTTAAGAGGAATATGAAATCTGAGAAACACCTATGCTGAGAAGGACGTATGCTTGCTGGAAATTAGATGCATATATGCAATAAATGTTACAATAATAAAGACTGTTTTGATCTGCACATGCAAAAATCACATCATGGAACAGACTTCTGTCCTTCTGGCTCTGTGTGGTTGGTTTTGAGTACCATACTTATGAAAAGAATAGTCAAAGTAAATGCTGTTAAGAGACCAGGAGGAAAAATAAAGAAGAATTAATCTTTGGGGGAAATTTATACAAATTAAGCATTAGAGTAAATGGCTCTTAGAATGTTTTTGAAGAACTTAGAAGGCATCACAGGAGATGGCTTAGATTAGTATTGAAAAGAATAATTTGTCGTAATCAAATGAAATTAAAATGCAAATTTAGCCTGAATAGCAAGAAAACTTCCAAGACAGTAATGTTACACTGTAATTTTTTTTTCCAGGATAGTGCTGGAGGCCCTATCGTTTGTCATATCTAAAGTGGGGATGCAAACAGTGGTGTAAAAACTACCACATAGAAAACAAGCATGCACTGGTTACCAAGAGATGGGCAAGATCTTAACACCCATCTTCTATCCCTAAATTCAAGGATTCTCTGTCTTGCATTGAGAAGCCTACCCCAACATCCTATGAGAGACTCGTGTGTGTGTTTTGACTTTCCTTTCCTTTATATCCTGCAGTAAAAGGCGAGAGACTCCGTACACAGACCGCCTGCAGCAGTACATCAGTGCACGAGGTAAGAGTTCTTGAGGAACAGATGGCAAGGGCCTGTCTGTTTTCAGGACTCATTAACACCCATGTCTCTCAGGGTTTGATTCTGGTGATATTTTGGGCTCTCTCCTCCACTACAGGACTTGGAGTGAAGTATTACATTGATCCTTCAACCTATGAAGATCCCAATCAAGCTATTCGAGAATTTGCCAAGGAGATTGATGTGTCTTTCATCAAGATTGAGGAGGTCATTGGATCAGGTAGTGTAAGAATCTGCAGATTTTGAAGTGCCTTCTTGTTCACATTGCGACCTGGCACACTACTGGCCTGAAATGGACCCAACCATGGTACATCAAGTGCCTCAGGATAGCTAACCTTCATTTTTACCAAAATTCATCTTAACCTACTTACCCTTAGATGCTGGCTCCAAACCAAGTTTAAAACACCCTTTGAAGACTCAGAGCTCCTCATTTGAACCCTGAGGATGTAGTCGCCAACCTGAGCCTTCATCAAGAACTTTACCTTAATCCAAACAGTCCTAGTAACCCTATTTCCAAGCAGCACCTGGAGTCTTCCACAGTAGAATGTTTTAGTGCACCTGACTAAAATTCTTAGCTGTGTTTCCTTACTTGAGGTGTGTTTCTTCCCTCCCTGACAGGAGAGTTTGGAGAGGTATGCTTTGGACGCCTGAAACACCCAGGGAAGCGTGAATACACAGTAGCTATTAAGACCCTGAAGTCAGGTTACACAGATGAACAGCGGCGGGAGTTCCTGAGCGAGGCCAGCATCATGGGGCAATTTGAGCATCCCAATGTCATCCATCTGGAGGGTGTGGTCACCAAGAGCCGACCAGTCATGATTGTCACAGAGTTCATGGAGAATGGATCACTGGATTCCTTCCTCAGGGTACCACAACCAGAGTCTCCCACAACCGTTACCTCTTCATCTTACTGTGTGCCAGTCTCAGATCTGATAATTTTGCCTGTCCTTCCTCTTCACTCCTGTCTGTATAAGTCCTCAGTTGCCCTCTTCAGGTGCAATAGAAATAATAGCAAATTATCAGAGTAAGTGGTTTTGGGCCAACATGGTGTGGTGAAAATATTCTAAAAGCTCACCCATCATATAAAATTTCTTCATTATTTTAGACTTCTCCAATTCAAATAATGAATGGTAAACAGTACTAAATTGTTTATCTTTGTACACAGCCTTCCAGTTCCTTACGTGCATGCTCCAAAGTTTGCTTTTCTAATAATGTTTTTCAGACTTCATTCCATTGAATGTTTTCAAGTTTCAACATTGTAATGAAGTAATGGAACTTGTAGTTATTTTTGGATTCAGAGTTTCCAGTGTTTTTTTCTAGTAATGAAACATAAATACAGACATTTTTGTAGTATAGATGCTTCACTTCTTTTTTTTACTGATTCATATGCTAATTCAACCGCAAATGCTTTGGCAGGTACATTTTGAAGGGCACATGAACCCATTGTGTAGAATTGCATAGAACCTATTATAAAGATCTTAAAACAGTAAAGGCAGATTTGTCTGCTCCCATTCTTTTAGCCATCTTAGTAGTTAACGAGACTAGGCATAGGATGCTAAAGGAGGATATGGCCACAAGATGAGATTTGTCTTCAGAAAAAGATCACCAGTGTCTGACTTCATTTGAGATTCATTGCTTTAAGCCCACCCTCCCTCCTTATTTGCTGTCCCTGAACCTTCAGATTTTGGTTGAAGTTAAGATGCATGTTCTCTAACTTCATAAATCCACCTTGTTACCTTGCTCTTTGTTAGTCTTCCCTGTTGGCTTCATGTTCTGTGGTCATAAAAGCCTATGTTTGCCTCCACACTTGCAGCAGAAAGAGGGACAGTTCAGTGTGTTACAGCTGGTGGGAATGCTACGGGGGATTGCAGCTGGCATGCGCTACCTTTCAGACATGAACTATGTGCATCGTGACCTGGCAGCACGTAACGTCTTAGTCAACAGTAACCTTGTGTGCAAAGTGTCAGACTTTGGTTTGTCCCGCTTTCTGGAGGATGATGCTTCAAATCCCACTTATACTGGAGCTCTGGTGAGTTACCGCTATGGAGTGAGTTACTGCAGTGCTGCCCCCTGTAATTTTTTCCTGTGTTCCTCCTTGATTTGGTGTACCCTTTTTAGTCCATCATCTTGAGACCAGAGAGACCAGTGGGGCAGAGCCTTCTATCTTGTGGGCTATCTGTTCCAAACCAGTAAAAAACAAAAATAACTGAATATCTGATCCACTCTGCCATGTGAAATGGAGTCTCAGTGCCGTTCTTTGTGGAATGATGGTGAATAGGACAAACCTCATAACCTGATGTAGGTGTTATCTTTCCCCTTTCATTAGTTTCTTACAGGAAGTATAAAGGACTGAAGGAGAGACTGAAGTCCTGTACTACCACCCTTTGAGGAAAGAGTTGTTTTTTTCCTACAGAAAAGATAACTGGCATAAGTATATTTATGGGCTTACAGCCAACCATCAAATGAACTTATTGCCTATGAAGTTCTGACACCTGTTATACATACTACAAAAGGGGTGGGAGTATAACAGGCAGGTTGAAACTACCATTTGGTATGCAGGGGATGAAGAAGAATTCAGTCACTGAAAAGTGAAACAAGTTTTAGAGGTATGTGTTTTGAAGAACCAGCACCTGAATGATGTTTCATCTGGTGGGTCATACCTGCAGTCAGACAGGTCAAGATGGAAAGAGGAAGGAGTTAATGCTAGCCGCTCAGTGTATCTGTCCATGGTGTTGCAGGTTGGGATTGTTTAAATGGCTTTAGATTCCCAAATGATTGTGGCTTTCAGGAGGATTTTACTGTCTGCCACCTCTCAAATGCTGCAAAGAAGAGCTATAAAAGTTAAAATCTATTACATCATAGGATTTGTAGCAGCAAGGAGGCAGGATTCTCTTTTTTCATCTATATTTGACAATAGAACAAGGTGGAAACCTTGAACATAGTTTGAATTTAAACCAACAATGTCTACGAGACAGCATCAACTGGACTGGCACCCCATGCTCAGAGTTGTGTCATGCTACCGGCATCTGATCAATTCAGTGATGTCATTTCCACAAATAGTCCTTATCTCACTAACATTCTGGTTGCTCTCTGACTGCTTTCTAGGGCTGCAAAATCCCCGTCCGTTGGACTGCCCCTGAAGCTGTCCAGTATCGCAAGTTCACCTCTTCCAGTGATGTCTGGAGCTATGGCATTGTCATGTGGGAGGTGATGTCCTATGGTGAGAGGCCCTACTGGGACATGTCCAATCAGGATGTAAGTTTTAGAAGTGGTGAGAATGTACATCTGCCTCTCTGTCCTGTATCAGTTCAAGTAGAAGAAAGTCATACACCACCAAGTGATTGAAGCTTGTTTGTCTTTTATTTTCCCAGCTGTGATAAAGCTTTGTTCTTCTTTTTCTGCAGGTAATTAATGCCATTGACCAGGACTATCGCCTGCCACCACCCCCAGACTGCCCAACTGGTTTGCACTTGCTGATGCTTGACTGCTGGCAGAAGGAGCGGGTCCAGAGACCCAAATTTGAGCAAATAGTCAGTGCCCTAGATAAAATGATCCGGAAGCCATCTGCCCTCAAAGCCACTGGCACTGGGAGCAGCAGGTGAGATGAGGATTTAGTGCAAAATAATAGGGCTTGTCTCTCAGTAGGCATCATGAGGAAAAGAAAGCAGTAAATCAGGCTATATAGTATTTTTTCCAAGCCTCTCATCTGAGACTGGGAACAAATAGGAAGGAAAAAAAAAAAGAGGGAGAGGGTTGGAAGAACTGTATATCCTGATTCACTTAATGGGTGATGAAGAGTTGTGAGTGCTGAATGTGAGGGGAGATAAATCTCTTGATGAGGTGCACTGAGGATGAACAAGTGAGGGATCTTAGGGAATGAAGGGAGGGACACATCTGGGTGCAGCTACACAAGATATTCTGTGATCACACAATACTGTGTGATCACAAGAAGTGATGAAGGAAAAGAGCTTAGCTTATGTAGGGAAGGAAATCTGTAGCTAAGACTAATTAGGACTGCAGCTTGCATCCCATATTTTCCCAACTGCATTTTGCAGCCTGATGGAACCAGAGGCAGGAGGTTGGCAAAGGAGAAGTCTCTGGGGGGCGTAAATGGCACCAAGATTAGATGGCTGTTGGGCTGATGACAGAATTACATCCTGCTGGCTTGAAGGGTTTTTCCCCGTGGTTATAAACCTTGTCTCAGTGAAATGTAGTCCACAGCTTAGGGAGAGAAAAAGTGCCTAGTCATGCCCAGTTTACTAAAAACAGCACATAAAGAGAGTTATAGCTTTTGGACAGATTCAAGTGATGGGGAAAAGAGCAAATGCCACGTACAAACAGTCAGTTCTTTGGCGTTTTACTGCTATGCTTTTATCTGATGGGTGTTGGGGCTGAAACATCGCACTCATTGTCTCATAGGTTACTTTCTGATCCAAGGAGTGCATCTAGGAGAAGGAAAGCTAGTCACAAAGGTAAAAAGGTATAAGGTCTCATCTCTGCCTCAGAAACCTCCTCACTGCAACTCTTTGCCCAGCTAATAGGTCTAGACCCAGAAAGTGTGGAAAGATCTGGGGCAACAAGAAGAGAATGTGCCTGAGAGAGTATAAAATCAATTTTATGAAGGAAGGATCAATTTCTTGGGTTGGGTTGATTGTTTTCAGGCAGAAAAGGGAACACAGGTAGTCTAGAAACAGGGCATCAAGGTGGGACTTTAGGAATCCGGGCATGAAGAACAAACATCATTGTTCTCCATTCTGTGCTCTTCAGAGGTTGCATTCTCTCCCTCTCATAACTCTTACCTTACTAGTGTGGTCAGCTGATGTTGATAACTCTGGTTTTTAGAACCTGCCTCTTTTGCAGACCATCTCAGCCTCTCCTGAGCAACTGTCTTCCAGATTTCCCTTCACTCAGCAATGCCCATGAGTGGTTGGATGCTATCAAGATGGGCTGTTACAAGGAGAATTTTGACCAGGCTGGTCTGATTACATTTGATGTCATATCACGCATGACTCTGGAGTAAGTAGAGGGGCAGAGAGCAGAAGATACCGGACACTGAGTTTTCCATGCAGAAAGTGAAAGCAGTCTGAGAAATATTTAGTAAGGGCTATATGGAGAATACATACACATGAAAAAGGAGAGGGAAGCCAGAGCAAAGTAGCTACTGTTTCTTGCATTTTATTAGGGTCTCTGGACACCGTTCATACCACTGTACATTTGTAATCTGTTTCTATAAGCACTAATACTGATCCTGTGTACACTACAAAACATATTGTCAGTGTTGCAGAGAGACTGTTACATCAGAATGTTCATGACAGCTGCCACAGGTAATAACCACTTTTAAGGAGATGTGTAGAACCAGCCATACCATATACTGGGTTGAAGTGTTATGTACAAGACAGGAGCCAGGAAAAGGAACATTCTTAGAATCATAGAATGGTTTGGGTTGGAAGGGACCTTTAAAGATCATCTAGTCCAACCCCCCTGCCATGAGCAAGGACATCTTTCAGTAGATCCGGTTGCTCAAAGCCCCGTCCAACCTGACTTTGAATGCTTACAGGGATGGGCCATCCACAACTTCTCCTGGCAACCTGTTCCTGTGTCTCACCATGCTTCCTTATATCCAATCTAAAGCTACCCTCTTTCAGTTTAAAACTGTTGCCCCTTGTCCTGTCACTACAGGCCCTGTAAAAAGTCTTTCTCCATCTTTCTTGTAAGCCCCCTTATATATTGAAAGGCCGCAAGAAGGTCTCCCCAGAGGCTTCTCTTCTCCAGGCTGAACAACCCCAACTCTCTCAGCCTTTCTTCATAGGAGAGGTGTTCCAGCCCTCTGATCATTTTCATGGCCCACTTCCACTGCTTCTTTTTGTATCATAACCTACCAAGTTCTGCCAACACCCCCTCCACCCACACACATTTGCCAAGCAAAAGCAGAAGCCTTGTCAACTGTTTCTCAAAGATACATATACCCATATATCCATACACATTGATTTGGATCTACAGGGAACTGGACTGGGACTGTTCAGAACAAGAAGCCCATTTTAACACCTTCCACATCCTCTATTCTCTTGCAGAGATATCCAGCGTATTGGCATCACCCTCGTTGGTCACCAGAAAAAGATTCTAAACAGCATCCAGCTCATGCGAGTCCATTTGAATCAGCTTGAACCAGTTGAAGTGTGATGTTTACACCATCCTTATTCCACTAGTCTCAAACTCTGGAAAAGTTCTGGGGGAGTTCAAAGGGATTTTCACTGTAAGAAAAAGAGATGTCAGTATGCTACTTGAAGACTTAATGCACCTAGAGAGTGCACACTACATGTCCTGTTCCATGAACAAAAACAAAGCCTTGCCATGATTTGAAAGCAGAGCTAAATAACTGGTAGCATTTAAATGTGGCTGACGTCATACATTGGGAATGGGTTGAGGGAGGGAAAGTTATAATACCATGGGGAGGACATGGAATAATAGCTTGGACAGATCACAAGCACCTGTTGCCTCTTCTCTACCAACAAAAGGTATCGGACAACTTTACAAAGCCATCAGCAGGCTTTATCTGTGGCTGGGAGCCCAGCAACACTACAAAGACATGATAAAGGTAACAAAAAATTACTATTTTTTCCCAAAAGAATGCCATCATGGTGTGAGACATTATTACTCAGATGGAGATGAGCATCAGGCTATCACTTGTTATGCCAGCTTGGTCTGGAACTCAAGTTCCAGTTAGTGCACTGTGGTAAGCAGTAAGACATGTCACCGGGTAAAGAGGTTAAGAGTAAAGGGCTCAAAATTCTGTGCTATTTCATGGGCAGTTCTTGGGTCTGCTCCATGGTCCAGGAGGGAAACTTACTGTGCTGAAGGAACAGCACATCTTTAGTGCTATGCAACTCTGTTTATGGGACTGCAACAGAATGGAACAATAAGGATTCCTAGAATCCATCCTGCTGGATCTGCAAGTGGAGAGGGAAACAAATAGGTTCTGGTCCTCACAAGCCCATCCTTGAGAGGAAAGGCAAAAGTTGTGATATTCTGAAATCCTGAGCACACAGAATTTGGGTTTTGTTCTCTTCTGACCCCCTTACAGACATCGAAGAGTGTGACAAAAAAATCTGAAGCCCTTTGCTGTTGAAAAATACTTGCTCTTCTTCTCACCCTAACCAGCTACATCAATGGGCACAGCTGGTTGAATATTGTTTCTGAAGAAAATGCAGACCTGCAGTAGTCAACTCCAAATAGACAATTGGAACAAGAGAGGTGAAGCTCTTTCACGAGTTCTTGTCAAGAGTGACCAGGGAAGGGTACCAGTCCCACAAGTCACTTCAGTCCTTAAAAAAGGAATAACAATGTCCTTGGGATGAACTCTGTGTCTGGTAGAGGTGCATGAGAATGACCAGTATGACAGAGCCTGTGTCTCCCTTCAGACAGACTAGTACCTGCTTAAGGAAAGATCTGCTTTGAGGAGGAGCAGAGCTTCAGGACTGTATCTCTACATCTATCCCTATGCAGGAGTATGAAAACACGAAGCTGAGCTTGAGAGGAAAACTCATAAACTATACACTTGTCCACCTCACCAACACACAGGAAAGGAAATGGAAATGTCCACCTCACCGCTTGTCCACCTCACCAACACATAGGAAGGGAAATGGAAATGGCCTTGTTAAACAAGACCCCAATGAAGACATTACAGAAAAAGATACCTTCTTTGTGTCTAGAGCGGAAATAACCCTAGCTGTTCCGATCTGTGCCCATCTGTTGGCTCACTGTGAACTAGTCATGAACTTACTGTATTTCCCCAGCTGTCAAGGTTAGAATAGCACAACTTCTGCAGATACTATTCCTGTACGGATTTAAGGATTTCCCCTAGTCAACCCAGCAATTGAAGACTGAGAAGCCACGTTTAATAGTTATTGAAGAGTCCCATAATATGATAGGAGGTGCTCCAGAATAGTTGCACTAGAACAGCCAACACAGTTCAGACTATTACACCATTAGAGCAACATTATTCTTAATTTTTTTTAGTTGAAGCGGGAGAATAGCAATGCATTCTTTCAAGATATAAAAAAGTCAATACAAAAAAAATACAAGGAAACAAGAATAAAACATTCATAGCTGTACAAAGAGAGTGTGAAGATTAAAAAAACACACATCAGACTAGAGTGAGTCCAATCCTAGAAAATTTGAGTCTGTTGCTTTTTAAGAGGTTTCTACAAACTTGTAATACTCACAAATCCAGTTACATGTATGCTGACTGACTGTCAGCTCCACCTACAGCATCTGAGACTGAACAAGTGTTGTCCTCTTCAGAAAGCATATTGAGCACAAGATGTTGAGTGGAATCTGTGGCCTCTAGCACCTTCCATATGTATTCACCAGAGGACAACAATGCATATATGCATATTCATATATGAGTGTATTCTAGAAGTTCTGTGGGCCATTTGGGGAAACACGGCAGGCTGTGTTTTCCGTGCCTTGGGTGGTCAAGATGAGTGGAGAAATTAGCGATCTAGTTCAAATCCTATGGCCTCTTTTCAGCCTAGTGGAAACATATGCAGAAAATACACTCTCTCTCTTCATGCAAAGGGAGACAAAATGGGAGCCTTGTCTGAATCTGACACCAATGACAATGAGGTTTAATAGCCCCTTATGGGGAGCTGCAGTGAAATGAACTGCTTGGTGGTAGTTCAGGCAGTAGGACATTTACTTTCGCATATGAAGTCTATGGCAAAGTTGTTTTCACAGTCAGAGGAAAGGGATTTACTCACTATACCAAGGCAGGCAAGTAGTGATTGGACATCATAGATCTCTTCTTCCTCCTGTTCTAAGGCAAGGTTGAAATGTCCCTGTGATAGTTCCAAGGTGTCAAGTGTCAAGATGTCCTGGCTGTGGCTAGAACTGCACAGGGACAGGCTTGGCATCACAGACAGAGTGCAAAAGAATAAGTATTTTCTGTAAGAAGTCTCTCCATTCTCTTTATTCCCAAGTTGTTCCCTATTTTCAGAGTACTTCTTTCATAATTTAGGATGCAAAGGCTCTCATGTTGCAATGCATCTTGTGTTATTTGTCCTCGTGTTGGCCCTCAACTCTGCAGGCATTGAGGAAAGGCAGTCATGGCAAAAGCATTAGAAATATCCTGATCTCACTTTTCTCAATCATGTGAAAGCAGAAATCCTACATTCTGTTTCCACAGATGTCATCTGGGATGTCCTGCAGTATATAAGCACCCTCAACAGGTAGGGATGAGAATCAGGAGGGAAAGGAGTGGGGCTCACCTAGGCACCTGATATCTGTCCTTCACCAGAAGAGTGAGAAACAATGCAAAAAAGTCTTACAGAGCCATATTCTTTGCCAGAGAAGCGATGGGAGATTAACAAGTTATTGCCCACATTTACTCCATATGATATCTATAATATGCAGTGCATAAGAAGACTGAGTAAATTAAATGCACAGGTATCAATGCGTAGACCTTCATGAGGGCATTAGGCATTTGTATGAAAACTCAGAAGAGTCATACCTACAGTTGGAGACAATATATTGTGAAGACTAATAGCTTTTCTGCTTGAACACCAACTTTTCACTATCTGGAAACAGGAAGAAACTTCACCTTAAGGCAAGCTGGTTTGTAATTATTCCAGATGAGGTTCCCTGTACCTGCCTTTTTGGTGTCTGTTGTTGGACAGTCTCCCAGACAGACAATTGGATCTGCACCAGTACATCAGTTAATGTACCGTGCTGCCAAAGAGCACGTCAGGCAAGCAAGTTCCCACCTATGCTGCTTCAGCAGCCAAGTGGAATTCTCAGCCAGAGTACGTGTCTGTGCACCCCCTGCTTCACTAAGCCATAGCATGTTTATGTCAAAAGCAGGCCCTGCTCACCCAGAGTATTCAAAGACAGCACATAAGATAAGATTTTTGCATCCAGGCCTGAAATGATGGTGAGGAAAGGCTCAATGACAGTATGACTTACGCAGTGATTTCTATGTTGGCACCCAAGTATCCTCAGTGCATGTGCAGATGATATGGCTTGTAGTCCCTATTTTTTGTTTTGTTTGTTTGTTTTTTAAAATTCAAGGATGTAATCTTAGGGCATATTTTGACAACACTATATTAGGGCTAGTTGAGGGAGCACAAGCTGCTTACTGCTACCGAGGGAAAGCTGAAAGAGTCTGTCTGTTTAGTACAAATATATTCAGCACCTGGGACTATCTAGAAAGAAAGAAGCTGCTGTAGCTTCCTTAGTTCCAGACAATTCACATGTTATTAAGCTGAATGAAACCTCTGGGTGTGGTGGGAAATGATGAGCAGCACCAAGGAACTTACCTTTAATAAGCAAACAAAGGTAGAGCTGTCCCTACCACTGGATCTTCTTTGGTCAGGGATTCCAGCCAATGAATCTACCTGAGGGCTAGTCTAAGTGAAGGTAACCAGCTTGAATTCATCCTGCCTTTGGCATACTTTCTCGGCAGTCAACTACACAGCTCTTAGGCATACAGGTGCAGCTAAGCAATAGATTTGGGTTCAGGACGAAACCAATTGTCTTCCCTGAAACCAGCTGATGCTAGAGGGGGCAATGCAATGAGCTGTTCACATGTATTCCATGCTAGCAACTATTCATGAGTATCAAGCATCCTAAGGATTGTAGAGCACATGTAAATTTGAATCTCTGGATATCATTAAAAGACAGCATGGAAGAGCAAACTTCGTGTCCTACTAAAAAGCTAGTCTAATCCTTCACTTTTCAAATCTATATGGAAAAAATGGCACCTCTCTCAGAATTTACATTTTGTTATGCATTCAAGATCATCATGCTCTGTGTATGAAGCTGTTCCACTTCTGTGTTACTGAAAGGGCTGCACTATTTACATCTGTGCAACTCTCTCTCATTGCATTTTAGTAACTTTTATACAAACCTACTACTGTCCATGCATTTGGACAGCTGTAACAGACTGATCATTTATAAACAATTCTGTTGCTGAGAACAGACTCTAGTCCTCTTTGAACCATATTGACTCTGCAAGTGAACAGGAGATTAAAGATAAGAAAATCAGGTTTATTCAGAGAAGTCAGCTAGTTTGACAGATATGAATGAGAAGGCACTATCTGAAATAAGCTATTTAAAAATAGAAAAGCTATTTAAAAGTAGATCTATTAGATTTGCTCTGTTAAAAAGGACAGTAATTATAATGTATCCTAATGTCTCTACTATAAGTTAAGTTGCAAAAGTGTTGCTATTTTAACCTGTCATCTCTGCAGACTCATAACAAGAACAAACTAACAACAATAATAACAATGATGATGGTAAAAAAATGTGGTTTTCCTCAATTAAGAGAACTACAGTAAAAATAACAGTAGTCCAACAGCTGGGTTGCCTGTGATTTGTACTGAGAAGCAATGTGGTTTTTTGACAAGTGAAATATTATTGCAAACTGAAAGATCAGTCTATCAAACCTACCAATTAGGAAACTAAATGTCAGCTTAGGGACATACTTAGGATCATGTGAACAGCTGCTTAACTGCATGCACATAGAATGAGGATGTAATATCTATTGTTAGGACTCCTAGACTGGTTTTATTCAAATTTAGGATGCTTTTTTAGAATTCTCTAGGAAATAGTACTAAGTTATTAAGCTAACACTGAGGATCTTAGGTTGACTAGCTTCACGCAAATATATATCATAAAATCAATGAACTGTTCTTGAGACTTCTCTTATCCAGCCACAGTCAGAATGCAGCACAACTGGCAAGCTGAACTGTAAGTTCAGCTTTCAGTACCACAGACCTAGGTGTGGTCCCTTTTCTCATGGCTCTGAGATGATGCCTTCTCTTCAGGAAGGAATTTGCTATGTTTTTTGTGTGAGAGCAATAATATCTGTCCTTAATCTTTGTTTGACAAGGTCAAACAATGTGAGGTAATTTCCATGTGTCGCAGAAGCACTAGACGGATAGCAATGTATTTTGAAAGTCAGTTTTCTTTAATGCTATCAATATGTAAGGGTCAAATTCAACAGGAATGTTATATTGCATTGAGGTATAATGGCCGGATAAAACAGGAATATTAGGTCATAACACTGCGATGAACACAACTTGTTTACAGGTTCAGGATGTCAGTTGGGAACTAGTACTACACGAACTGTAACCAAATCTAAGCTTAGAATGATGACTCAAAATGCGCAATCACTCACCGATAAGGCGAGGCTCTCAACCTGCAGGAGTTTCCGTGGACGGCGTCCCAACCCACAGGGAGAGTCCCTGACTGCAGACCCGCTGCTGCAAGGAGGACTGGCTCAATGTACCCTCCGGCGGGGCTCCATTTATACCCTAGGTCAGATTGGGGCTCGTGGTCATATATGGTCAGTGGTCTAGAAACTTCTCTCAACCAAGGGGTTTCACTGGTTGAGGTGTTTTTGGCGGGCTCGGGTAGTTGGGGGCGTAGCTTGGGGCACTGTGTGTACGTGACTCCAGTTGCTGGCCGGCTAGCTGGCTCGACCCCAAACCGTGGCTTCTAGTTTAACTCTTTCCTTCCCGTGGTTGAGAAGTTTCGGCCTTTATCGGGGCAGGTGCACCTGCCACACCATGCCACCTGGGTATCATCCAAAGACACTTAGGTAGGACACAGGAATTGTTTAAAGGAGTGCAATTCAGGAGTGGGAGTGAATGGAAAAGAACGGGATGATACTCAAGATTAAGCATGAAGAGACATTTTCTAGCAGTGATGGTTTATGCGGCTGTGACTATGCTGAGACATTTACTTAGGACCCCTGTAAGCTGTGTTCCTCACTTCATGATGTGAGCATGTTCCTGACTTTGTGATGAACTGCAGATGAAAATTCTCTACTTGGGGTATGGGAGTGGGACCTAATATAATCTAACAATGTTTTTAAAGCTCTGATTCTATCTTTTTCCTGGTTCTTGTCCAGCCTCAGATTTCAGAACTCCACATCAGATCCCAACAATCCCATCGTGCATTATGGGGTTTGTTTCACTGGGTCTGACTTCTTAGAACAGGGTGGTCCTTCCTGATAGGTTTACACATGTGAATTTACTGTGTTTAGTTGTCTACTCTAACAGAATTTACCTGAGATACCATCTGTCCCCTAGACCATATTTCTGGCCACAGATTCCAGAGGGAGGACAGAGGTATCATGGAAGCTTCCTCTCCAGCATGGCAGTAGTAGAAACAACCTGAAATAAATAAATAAATATTTGCAGGCATTGAGAGATGCAGAAACAGAGGAAATATAGAGTATTTTCATAGTTGCCATGAGACCAATGTAGCAAACATAAAATCCACACTTCTAATCACCTTTGAATTCATGAAACATTTACAGGTACTTCTCATCTAGCTCTACCTTTGCTCATAAGAATTCAGTTCTTCCCTCCATAAGAAAATTCACAACTCTTCTCAACTGAACATGCCTCACTTGTCAATGGGATCCCAACTCTGCCCCCTCCAGGACTGGCAAGCAGTCTGTCCCTTCCAACACACTCTTCATAATTCACAACAGGAGTTACATAGCTGAACAGTTTTCTCACCTGTGCTCTCCAAAGCTCACCCTGCTCATGAGCCACTCTCCAGCGGGTGCCACCCATCATGGCAATGAACAAGTTGAGCATAAGGATGCCATACATGAAGGGTAGGTCCACTTCATAGTTGGCAGGTCCACTTCATAGTTGGCAGGTCCATCAATGATGGTGAGGAAGAGCTCAAAGGTGCTAAAAGTGCCATGGGCTAGTTGTGGAAGGGGCCCAACTCATCGGGATCCTGGGTCTGGAAGACAAAGTAAAAAGCTAACAGAAAAGAGAGGAAAAAGAAGAGGTAAAGAAAAAAACCCAAGACTGTTATCACGGCCTTGGCCAGCATAATCTGATTATCTCTGTAAACTACAGCATCAGATTTCAGCCCAAACAGTAGGACAAGACAGCCACATCTATGTATGTCTATGTCTGAGTTTATTTACTTATAACTACTTCAGTTCGCTCTTACGGTCTTCAAGGCTCCCGAGTTCAGCATCCTATTATGTACTGATGGGCCAATATTCTCTTCTCACCCGCTGAGTTATCCAAGCAGGTTGGAATGAAAGAAGTATAATGGCTACATCATGCAGACATTGTATTGCAAGACAAACACAATACTTGGCTGTGCTGTATTCAATCATACACTTTGGGAAATTTTAGGGAACACATCAATAACAACAGTAAATTCATATTGCTTCTGAAGAAGAATGAGAAGAATGTAGATTATCTCTTACTACAGATATTGGAATTTTTCAGAAGTTGGATCAAATTCCAGCACTCCTCTTCTCTTCCTCTGAATTCATATCCTGAATTTAGATCCTCTGAATAAGCCCTCCCTTTATGGACCCAAGTCTGCACATGAGATCTCCAAATATCATCTGCAGGTTAGGCAAAGTACTAGCAATAAGATCAAGTCTTCTCACAAAGAACCACGAGCATATTGCCATGGAAATTATGGCAGAAGAGGGAACACTGATCATCTAGTCTGATCTCCTTTACCCTCCAGGACATTACATTTCACCTCTTTACCCACTGTTGAGTTTAATTTACACTTGACTGAAGAATCTTTGCTAGAAAGGTGAATCTTGATTAATTCAGGAATAATGAATCTACCAGACACCTTGGACTGGTTTTCCCCGTGGCTACTCAATCTTACCGTTATGATAATTTTAATTGCTGATTGCCTGGCACTTTTTGTACACTACCCAATTTGGATAAAGAGCTGTTTGTATTCTGGTATTTCTGCATTTTCCACCATTATCAGGTCACATATTCACTTCTTTATACCCTAAAAATTTGAAATATTTAAATGTCTCCCTGTTACACATCTCGTTTGGCCCTCCCATCATTGTTATGGTTCTCTTCTTCATCACATTTTTGGGCATCCTTTTTAAGAGGACAATGTCAAGAACAGACAAAATCAGTCTCACTAATACTATACATGGACAGGGAACCAGCCTCTCACACTGACTCTCTTCACTGTTTTTTCACCCACAGATCACAGTAAGCCTTTCACAATTGAGTTCTTTGGCTGCTAGGGCACCCAGATCCTTCTGACATAAATGTTTCTTTAGAAAATCCATTCTATGTAGATAGAATGTGCACTTTTTTTTCCCCCAGATGTCAAGGACTAGCCTTAGATGATAGTTGTCAAAAAATGGATCTTTATATTGGTATTTTACAATATTAAGCAGACTTTAATCAGTATTATCAATCTATTCTGCAAAATAATAGACCATAAAATGGTCCATAGGTCAAGTTTGGACCACGTAAGGTCCATTTTATGAGAGCTTTGCTATCCAAATCTCAAACCAAATACTCACAAGAACCACCTGAATTAAGGAAAACATATCAGTGTCTGACAATTCTTCCCTTGACACAGTTTTCCTTTGCTTGTTCAGGACCTCCTTGTCAGAAGAATCAGGCATCTAGCTATTCCTGAGTTGTAAGCCCTTCTTAAATACAGTGAGGACTGAACCTGTGGCTTCAATTTTCTGAAACTCCAAGGGCAGAGGAGTCCCAAATCCTGGGCCATACTGCTAATGCATTTTTTTATTATTACAATTAGGGATTTACAAATATAAAATGTCTAAACAAGGAAAGTGATCCAGAATTTTTGTCTCTGTCACCTAAAAATGTAATGGCTTTATCAAAGGTCAGCCTTACCACCTGCCAAAAATTTGTTCATGACTGCTGTTTTGTATTCTATCAATTTTTATCATGCCTGCTTTGGTTTGTTAGGTATATTCAGAGTACCTATCAGATCAGGTCCTTTACAAGGTATAGTCAGAGCAAAGCTAGATGAGATGATAAACTCTAAGTCATATATGTGTGATCTGATGGGTGAGCATAGCAGCAGTATCCCAGGATCTAAAATAACTCAGTCAACAAAATCTTAAACAACTATATCCTATTACCTAAATAGATCAGGTGGGGGAACTATGGATCACAGGCTTGGGCATTTAGGTGTTAAAGTCTTTTAGTGGACCTGGATGCTCATGCTATAAAATTATCCTGTCATTTATTATATAACTCTAATGACACTGTGCTGTTGGGGTTGCACAGGACTGCAGTCTATGTGTTCCATCATAGCAACTCAATGTTTTGTCCACACATTGCTTGGCATCTGTGATCCCATTCACATGCGAATTTACCATGTGAATTATCTAGTCTTTTAATCTGATGATAGAAATAAAAAATAACCTGCACCCCTTCCAGTCCTCTTTTCAAATTGATGCATCATAGTCAAGATCCCACAATACTGAACTACTAAGTTCTTAAGTAATAGTATCCTTAATATCCTAGTCATCAATCTACCCTGCTTTTTCATTTTTTGGCATACTAAGTCGAAT
This sequence comes from Sarcoramphus papa, assembly GCA_037962945.1. Lineage (NCBI taxonomy): Eukaryota > Metazoa > Chordata > Aves > Accipitriformes > Cathartidae > Sarcoramphus > Sarcoramphus papa. The sequence continues at coordinate 99,998,456 of CM075586.1, forward strand.
CAAGGGTCCATTCTTGGATCTCCTCTGTCTTGTTTGATCATCTGGTCCTGTATCTTGTTTAATTATCTGTTTAGATGGCAGCATAGGCAAAGTGAAGTATAGATTTATCCCTAGTCCCATGAATGTAAATTGGAGAACTAATTTCATTTTCTTCAGGTTTGTAGTGTACCAGTGAATAACATATTGAATATTTTTCACCCTGAGGATGAAAAAGTACCATCCAAATGATCCAGTGGGAGGACTCTAATATGCTGACAGCAGAATGACTTGATGCTCTAAATCAACATGTTGAAGTGTCTGTAAGAGGTGGCTATAAAATAAGACTGTTTCCTGCTACATCAAATTGTTGTTCTATTTATGCCCTAAATCATAAACATCAACAGCCATATTATAACAGTATCACAGTCAACATTTTTATTTATGCAAATGCAGAACTCTTAAAATATTATTTTTAGGGTGTTTTCCCCAATAAAGGGGAAATGGCATGCTTTTCCAAAAGTGTTGCCTCTTAGTGTTACCTATGGGCAGGAAGCTAAACCATTCCACCAATACCCAGACATGGAAACCAGATCCGGTAGACTTATACTCTATTCCAACTTAGTGACTCTCTCTGCCATACTGACCATTGAAAGTGATTGCCTTTAGCTTGTGCCATTTGAAGAACCTTACTTCTCCCTTACTGATAATGTTCCCTCTCTAATTCTGCCACTGTTGTTCCTAATTCAAGAACTAACTCTGTTCCTTCAATTTCAAGCACCATATCATAGAATCATAGAATTGTAGAATCATAGAATGGTTTGGGTCGGAAGGGACCTTTAAAGATCATCTAGTCCAAACCCCCTGCCATAAGCAGGAACGTCTTTCACGAGATCAGGTGTCGTGGTTTAGGCCCAGCTGGCAACTAAGCACCACGTGGCTGCTTGCTCGCTCCCCACCCCCCCAGTGGGATGGGGAGGAGAATTGAAAGAAAAAGGTAAAACCTCGCGGGCTGAGATAAGAACAGTTCAATAGAACAACACAAGGAGAGAAGAAATAATAATAACAACAATACTAACAAAAGAGTATATAAAGCGAGTGTTGCACAATACAGTTGCTCACCACCTGGAACACTATGCTCAGCTTGTTCCCCGGCGACGATAGCAGTCCACCCAGCCAGCTCCCCCAGTTATATACTGAGCATGATGTCAGTATGGCATCGAATATCCCTTCAGCTAGTATGGGTCAGCCATTCTGGCCATGCCCCCTCCCAGCTTCTTGTGAAAATTAACCCTATCCCAGCCAAGCCCTGGACATCAGGTTGCTCAAAGGCCTATCCAACTTGACTTTGAACACTTCCAATGATGGGGCATCCACACCTTCTCTGGGCAACCTGTTTCAGTGTCTCACCACCCTCATCGTAACAAATTTCTTCCTTATATCCAATCTAAAGCTACCCTCTTTCAGTTTAAAACCATTGCCCCTTGTCCTGTCACTACAGGCCTTGGTAAAAAGTCTCTCTCCATCTTTCTTGTAAGCTCTCTTGATATATTGAAAGGCCGCAAGAAGGTCTCCCCAAAGGCTTCTCTTCTCCAGTCTGAACAACCCCAACTTTCTCAGCCTTTCTTCACAGGACAGGTGTTCCAGCCCTCTGATCATTTTTGTGGCCCTCTTCTGGACCTGCTTTAACAGGTCCATGTCTTTCTTGCACTGGGGACCCCAGAACTGGACGCAGTACTCCAGGTGGGGTCTCATGAGAGCAGTGTAGAGGGCCAGAATCACCTCCCTTGACCTGCTGGCCACGCTTCTCTTGATGCAGCCCAGGATATGATTGCTTGTCTGCGCTGTCACGACACCACACATTACTGGTTTCCACTTGGACACTGAGCCATTGACTGTAACTCTTCAGGTGCGGCCATCCAGCCAATTCCTTACCCATGTAACAGTCCATCCATTAAACCCATATCTCTCCAATTTAGCAGCAAGAATGTTGTGTGGGACTCTATCAAAGGCCTTACAGAAGTCCAGGTAGATGACATCTGTAGCTCTTCCCTTGTCCATTGATGTAGTCACTCCATTGTAGAAGGCCACAAGATTAGTCAGGCAAAACTTGCCCTTGGTGAAGCTGTGTTGGCTGCCTCTAATCACCTCCCTGTCTTCCATATGTTTCAACGTATCTTCCAGGAGCATCTGTTCCATGATTTTACTGGGCACAGAGGTAAGTCTGACTGGCTAGTACTTCCCAGGGTCCTCCTTTTTACCCTTTTTAAAAATGAGGATGATGTTTCCCTTTTTCCAGTCACTGGGGACTTCACCTGACTGCCATGACTTTTCAAATGTGATGGAAAGTGGCTTGGCAACTACGTCAGCCAATTCCCTCAGGACCCTGGGATGCATTTTGTCGGGTCTCATGGACTTATGTATGTTCAGGTTCCTTAGGTGGTCTTAGGTGGTAAGTGAGGTGGTCTCTCCTCACTTACAATGGGTGGGACTTCATTCCCCTAATCCCTGCCTTGAGGTTCAGGGGCTTGAGAGATGTGGGAAAAGAGACTACCATTGAAAACTGAGGCAAAAAAATTGTTTAGTGCCTCAGCCTTCTCCATGTTGGTTTTCACCAGTTCTCCTGTGTTATTTATCGGGGTGGGGGGATACATTTTCTTTAATCTTCCTTTTCTGGGCCAATGTACCTGTAGAGGCCCTTCTTATTATTCTTTCCATCCTTTGCCAAATTTAGCTCCAGCTGTGCCTTAGCTTTCCTGGTCCCATCCCTACACATTCAGGTAGCATCCCTATATTCTTCCCAGGATACATGTCCCTGGTTCCACTGCCTGTGCATTTCCTTCTTACACTTTAGTTTCACCAGGAGGTTCTTACTGAGCCATGCTTGTCTCCTGCCCTTCTTGCCTGATTTGTTACACATGGGAATCCAGAGCTCTTGTGCTCTAAGAAAAATGTCCTTAAAGAGCTGCCAGCTCTGTTCAGCTCCTTTAACCCTGAGGGCAGTTTCCCAGGGGGTCCCATCCATTAATTCCTTAAAGAACTGAAAGTTTGCTCTCCTAAAATTCAGGGTCGTGACTCTACTCTTCACTTGGCCTATATCCCTCAAGACTGTGAATTCCAACAGGAATGCTTCCTGCTAGTCTCCTGTGCTTTGTTGATGTGACATCCTGTGGAATGAACATATTCATCCATTCTTGCCATTGTTAGTGGATTGGATGTGACATCTTTCACATTACCCAGGGAACAATATAAACACTTCCTATCATCCAGTTTTTCCCCTTAGAATGACTTCCTAATTAAAGGAAAAATATTCCTTAAATGGTTTTCAGGTAGCAATCTTTGAATCTGTGGCCACTCTACCAAAAGGCCTGAGCTACAATCCTAGCTTATATTTATGTATGGAATAATTCTAAAACTGCTAGGCTGTGTAGCTCTCCCTGACACATTTATTAGTTTTTCTCTCACAGTCAAAGGACTTCTTTAACTTAGCTTCTGGATCATGATGGTAAAGGGTCCAGGCATCTGGAAGCCTTATGTGACGTCCATGACATTATATCATCCTAACATCAGGGCAAAGGACATGGGCACCACCTCACCAGTTGTGCTGGTGAGACACATCACTATGGTTACCAGAATCATGCAAGCATATGTGATGCTGCAAAGGAAGAAGAGGCAAAAATACAGAGTTGGAATCACACCTTCTCCTACCTCCCTGCCCCATCAGGTACCTTCCATTTGTTAACGTTCCTTGACACCATCCTCCCTCCATCTATAAAATGGTAATGTTGTTACATACATCCCAGCAACAAAATCCCTCTGAAATCTGGAAGAGTGGAACCTTACCTGATGATGTGGAAAGGCCCTCCCAAGATAGTTTGTCCAAAGTATTTGGTTGCTCCAACTCTGAAGATATCTGGAATCTAAGTGGTATACACTGTTTACATTTGTATTCAGTCAAATTGCAAACCGAGGAAATATTACAAATGTAAACTGTTCTCACTTACCTCCAAGATCAATATTATTATAGCCCCAGTCACTGTGACCAGTTCCCCCACCAGCCGGAGGTTATCCTCAGGAGTCACATAAGTTTCCTGAAAGAGATCTCACTACATTAGAAACTGACAAAGATATGACCATAAGGCTCCATTTAAGCAGGCCCAGTGATGACCTGAGCCAACAAATCCTCCTCATGGTATAGTTTCTGTCATAATTCTTAGTGTTATTATGAAACTCTGCAGCCTAGAGAACTGAGCATGGCTTAGTCTAAGGAAAACTGATTTAGGTCTCAACTGCTAACAAAAGATGGCTACCTAATGACCTCACAGTCAGGTTCACAGTTGTAGACAACCTAGTAGAGGATGATTTTCAGAGGTTCTGGGCATTTGAATTGCCAAAAAGTTCACCTGGAATTGTGGATACCTATTCCGTGGAATATGGCCATGGATATTTCATATTGTCCATTGAACTGGAGCACTAAAAATCACAAGCAATTTTCAAAGCACTAGCTGCTTCTTTTCCATGACTCTGTTTCCTCATCCATAAAATGGAAATAAATCATCAGTTTCTGAGAGGTATTAATAAGCAGAGCTCTCCATTAACACCTTTACATACCTTTCACACACAAAAGCAAGAAAAGAATGAGGGAAGAGGTTTTGAATAAAAAAGGCAAACTAATACAGAATCACATAATAGCCATTTGTTTAGCTAGTCCACATAGTGGGGACCTATCTGCTATCTTGACTACATCATGTAGCTTAAATGTCCCCAGAACTGGAAGGAGCCAGCTTTAGAATGCCTTAAAGTTTTGGACAGTGTTGTAGGATTTAAAGTGTGCTTCTCAGGAGGAAGTGTTACTTCTTCCTTTGTAGTGACACACTATGCCTATGAGAAATATTGCATAGACAGGCACAGGCATGCCCGTATCTGTGGCTCCCTAAATAATGGGCAATCTATTGCAGTGTCATGCTGAGTTTCAGTGCAGGCCATAAAAGCTTATTCAGGAACTCCAAATATGCTTCTAGGACATGCTGAAGCCTATGCTGCCTTGCTATTTTGACCTGGGAAAGCTAGGGTGAAGCTCTTAAGTCACTCCATTATGTCTGCAGGGTGGCAGTCTTGCAGTCATTCCCAACCCTGGTGGCTGACACTAAGGACTCCCTGTGTAGGCTTAGTCACTTTGGGATATGAAGAGAACATGAAGAATCAAATACCTGCAGCAGTTTCTGCACATAGATAGTATTGTCTCTTTGATCTGTTTTGGTGGTGTCTTGAAGTTTCAGAGGTTGGTAAATGCAGCACATGGTGAAGCAGATCATGTAGAGCACATAGAACACAGCCAGGATACAGAAACAGCTACATCCGTATTTATTCCACTTGAGACTCACCAGCTCAGTAACAGGAGTAAGATCAAGGATCATCTGGGCCTCAGAAAAGAAACCAGACTAAATTTACATTGTCAATCAGAAGAGTAACCTATGAACAACTCACCCCAGACTGGGAAGACTGTCATTGCCAAAGTTATCACAAACCAAGATGAAGTAGAACCTTCCAGTCTTGGCTGTACCTCACTCTTCCTGTCAAACACAAATGATTGAAATGCCACAGGCAGAGAAGGACTAATAGAAAAAGCAACAGTTTTTCTCACTGACCTATTCACTCCTTTACTGCCACTGCACCTATTTAAACACAACAACCTAGTGTACTCACTAGATAGACAATGCCATAATAACAACAGAGAAAGAAAGTAGGATAAGGAGGCACTTAGGAGGAAAAGAGGACACTGGGACCAGGCCATTCTTGGACATTCAGCCCAAATTCCTCTGAGATTATGCCAGTCGTGATGTTCCACTATAACAGCTGCACTCCTGGCTTTCAACATGTGGACAATTCTAATATTCTGGGATATTTAGAAAGTGTGCAAAACTTTCTCAGTGAAAGAAGGAGTTAGAGATCAAATAATACACTTGTCTCTTCCTTGTGTTGATGATAAGTTCCAAGAGAGAATGATTATCTTCCCATGAGTCAGTCTCAGTGAGGTCATACAAGGTGGAGGTCAAAGGGCCAAAATTCCACCGGACGTGTTTTCTTTTCTGCATGAGGTACTGAAACATCTAATTAATGAGTTGGGAACAGCTGAAACAATAAAAACATTTACTCAAACCAATCTCCTTTTTAGTCTTCCCAGATTTCCCAACTGCCTTGCTCTCCTGCAAAGGGAGAATGGACTTGTCAGTTTCTGTTACCAGATTCTCAAGCTAAGTAAGCTGATCTGGGTCAATAGCAAGGTGGAAAGACTTCCAAAAATCCCCACGTTACACGCATTACCAGTTTAACAGAGGTCCTCTTTTCCCTCAGCCAGGACTGACCCAAGTCCTTGCTGTAATGTTAGGTGATTAGTAATAGATGTTTCGTCTCCTAAGTCACTACTGACCAGAATAGTTCTCTGATACACTGTATGATAACTTGTTGATGATGATGCAGGAGTTGAGAAGTTCTCTCTGGGTCAGCACAGGTCCAGTCTTATCACATTTTACCTTGGGCAGCTGCATTTCTGCATCTAAATGGTCCCATACAGAGGTAATCCATCAACTCCTTCAGTTCAGGAGGTGATACAGTGACAACAGTTTTAGGTAATCTGAATGCTATCCACATACTCACTGTCATGTTGCCTTCTATGCCTGCTGGCTTGAATGGAGTGAGTCCCTTGTTGTTAGGAATCTGGTCCAGGGCTTCCTGCCCCATGTTATTCCTTTCATAAGAAAGGATGAGATTGTACATCTGGCAGGCAAAGGTCTTGTTGTGTTGAAGAACCAGGATATGGAGAACAGTGTTACCTGTAGAGGTCTGACAGAAAATGAGATCTTCTGTAAAACAATAAGATGAAAAACCCTCATCTCCTAGCTATGACAGACTCTTAGGGAGTCCCTACTCAGCTTCAGTAAGAGAAAGCAATTTGTTAGCACCCTGCACCCCCTCAGTGCACTACAAACACATCCACTTTAAAATCTAAGGATAGCAGCTGCCAAGTAGAGGCCTTCAATATACAAGAAAAATCATCAAAAAGGTAGTTTGCTGCTGACCTGAAGTGGATGCGATAGCTTATCAGTACAAGAGCCTCTTTCCTTTCTGATTTAGGACTGGTTAATTTGGAACTGAGCATTTCTCTGTCCAGGTAGCTCTAGGATCACAACCTCTCCAGAGCAGATTGTTTTCTCCCCTGGTATTGCTTATATCTTTGAAATTTCTGAGGATGCAATTCTCACACATTGCAGAGAATTGCTATGAAAACATTCTAAAAAAGTGACTGTATTTACAGTGTCACTGCATTTACAGTGAAGTAATCAAGAGTAAGATTAGACTACCATCTGTAGCAGATTTTATCTGAAAAATGTCTAACTCTCTGAAAAGTTGCTTTTATTAAGCAAGTACATGGAGAGATAAGTGACTCTCTTTTGGAAGTTTTCATGCTTTCTCAATCTGAAATTAGACAATGGCCCAGTAGCAGTTTTAGAGGAGAATATTGAAAACTCAATGGGATGGAAAGATCTATAATGCTAGTTTCAGTAGGAGTAGATTTTAATGTTATTGGGAAAGAAATGGAAGTAAAAGTGTAATATACAGATATGTACAGGCATATATAAACACAAGGCACATATATATACACACCGCAGGTATATACATATATACACAACACAGATGTCTGACTGAAAAATAATTGAAGGGTCAGTTTAAAAATCAGTAGGAAATTTTTCTCCTAAACTTACTTGCTTATACTCATAGATCATGGCATTGACAATTACTAAATACAGTGGCCAGATCATTGTCTAACATAAATCATCTAATGACATTTATTGCGCTATTCCAGTTTTTATCAAATGACAATTCAGCTCAGTAGCATGTTAAGGGGAAAACCCAACTTTATAGAGAGAAGAAATACGACAAGCAAGTTACAGAATTTGGAGAAATGAAAACAGAAATGAAATATGGAAATGAAAACAGTTATGGTTTTGCATTCTTTTCCATCTGTCCTGCAGAGATTTTCTGCTCTTCAGGGGTAATTCAGATTAACAGTACAATGAAAAGATGATTGTCTCCTGCAACAAGGCACTATGCTGATCTCACATCTTCTCTATTTTGCCAAATCCTGGCAGCAGAAGTGTTCCAACATTTCAGAGAGAGTTTTTTTATGATAGACAGATTGATGTTTTGTGTCAAGAGAGAGCCTTACTGACTGTTAGCTAACATATAATTCTTCTTTACTTTTTCTACTCTAGTTTTAAGTGACCAGTGCTTTGAAATGTCTGCTAATTGCCTAATATTTTGTATCCCAAGTTCTGTACTATCACAAATATTTCCTGATACTCAGCCTGCACTTTTGCTTATCAAATTTCAATCCTTTGCTTTTTATATTTTGTGAGACGTTTTTGAAAAATTGCTCTCTATGGCTGTCATATGCTTCTTTGAAGCATATGATGAGATGAGATGAGATGAGATGAGATGAGATGAGATGAGATGAGATGAGATGAGATGACGTGATGTGACATGATGTGACATGATGTGACATGAAGACTATAGGAGAGAACAGGAGAAAAATGCATTCACATCAGAAAGAAATAGGAAAGACAGATGACTAAATCACAAGTCTCTGTACACTCTGAAGCAATGATCTTTAATTTCAAAATGGTAGATAAGAAATTCTGTGAATATTTCATATATATACACTTTCAGACAGCTACATTTTAAATGAATAAACAAGGCACTAAAACACTTTAATGAGAAATGCTGAGAGTGAATATTGCTCATTCTGAGTGGTAATTCACTTCACAGTTGTAGTATCTGCCTTTGGGTCAAAACAAATTAAAGACTACATGAATGAGAAACTGGGCCAGATCTTGTGGTCCTTCTCACAGGACAAAATCCAGAATGTCTTCTACAAAGTCACTCCTAACATGCTTCTGTAATAGCTTCTATGTGAGTATCTCAAGCACTTGGACATGTTACTTCACCAAACTTTACATCAGCCTTTGTTTATGGCTCTGAAATAAATCATGATATTTTACAGATGGAGAAACTGAGGCACAGAGAAATGAAGAACCTTGTTCAGAGACAGGCAAATGACCATAGCTAGGTTTCCCACATAAATCACTATATTCCCTACTTCTTTTCAGTCTTTTTCTGAAATAGGAGGATGCAATTCTCACACAATGCACAGAATTGCTATGATAACATTCTAAAAAAGTGACATCGTCCTTGAAAAATTCACAGAGTTAAATGTAATGTTCACACTGAAATTTAGGCAAAACAACAGAATAAATGCTGCTGCTCCTGAGGGCTACATGAATGTATAAGAGCTTCAGATGCATTCTCCTCTCATTGAGTGTGTTTGATCAGGGAGGAGGCTCTTCCCCAGGACTGGTTACATTGCTTCCTCTCTGTGTCTCTGTGTAGCAACATCTGTGAGAATGTTCAGATAGGAAAAGCGTCATCTTCTGAATCCATACTGCTTCTTGCAGTACTGAAACATATCTGCAGAGGTTATCATGAAGTGATCTTGCTCAATTATCAATCCAGACAAATCAAATGGGAATGAGAAATGGAGAAAAAGGGTTGAGAATGGGATATATTCCAAGGACAAAATTAACTCCCGGTTTTTTAGGTCAGCATATGTACACAGTTTAGGTACATAGGTTTTTTAGATCAGCATAGGTACACAGTTTACTTCTTGGAGTGAAAGCAGAGTATCCAGAGGTGTCAAGCAACTGAGTCACGGGACAGTAAAATAGAACTTCCTTGAGTAGGTCATTTTCATTGGCTGTTTGGGATCCTGAGTGAATCTCTAACATGGATTCCCAGAGCCTGGAACAATAAAAATTTCCCATTCATAGTCTTAAAATAAATAAAGTGGTTATTGGAAACAAGTTTTGGTGCATCAGCAAAACAGACTTGGTTAGAGGTTTTTGTTCTCAAGGTAAAACAGACACTTCTGAGAACTGTCAAGACACATACATGAATGATCCACCTTTTAAAGATCAGACATTTTGCATAACCAGAAGATCTATAATTCAGCTTTTAAATTACTAGAGAGCTGATGAAAATGTGGCAAAGGAAATATAATTCTGACTCAGGTGGTAATTTAGCATTCCAGGGTAATTGCACATTTACTGTACTTGACTAGACTTTGCACAGGGTGTCAAATTACCTTCAAATCTTACACTGTCAGGCCTCAGCATTTTCTAGCAGGCTACATCTGAGAAAAATGCAGAAATTGCACATATTCCCTTTATTATTTATGGATTTCTGTTCCCATTTGAAGTTCATCAGCCAGTCTCAAGTAGGCTGGATCATTGATTCTTGTCATAATACAAAATTCAGTAACCAAATCCTTTCTTTCTGACAGACGGAAATACACTGGCAGAACACAAAACTGTCTCTTTGACTCCCAGCCCTCTGCTCTAACCAGGAAACTTGGGTAGAAAAAGAATCCTAATTAAATATTCAAACCTTTCGTCTTGCTCCATCCCAGCATGGGAGCTTCAGCTGAATACAATACATAATGATCCCTCTGGAAAGTTTGAAAATAAAGATGTCATTGTTTACAGAAATAAATAATTTTTAAGAGAAATAAAGGTTGGCTGCATGCCCATTGTAATTATTTCTGATGCTGAGAGCCACAGGGGTTCTGTCTGTATGTACCCAGCCAGCTTAATCTGCCAAAATGAAAAAAAAAAGAAAGAAACTTCTTCTTCATCAGCTTATTAACTTAAGTAAAATAAGGTGATACCCTAAGAAAATGTACTAACAACATGCAGCATCATGCTTTTCATAAGGAGAGAATGAAAACCACTCCACCTGCTTTTAATGGGGCATGCTGTACTTAAGAAAATGAGAAGTCCAGCCTGAAGTTACTGACAAACGTGCTGAAAGGGCAAGATTGGGGTAACAGAGAATCTTGCCAACAGGTATTACACCACAGCTATACAAGGCTGAAGAACTAAATTAGGAAAAGGCTGCATCTCTCTGCTGACCTGCATCTGCAAAATGGCTTGCAGAAGCCAAAGAAGAAAGAGCAGAAGGGATACCGAAGAGGACTGGAGTATGCTTGAACATATGGTCAACACTTGTTCAGCATTCACTGGCACTGCATAACACTAGGTAGTGCGGTCAGCTACTCATCTTTACCAGCAATGCAATACCTGATTTATTAAAAAGATAGATAAGATAAAATGGTTATAATAGTTCCTTAATGGTTCAGTGGATAATATATATAAACATTGCAGTTACAATCCAGGACCTCTGTTTTGCTGCCTCTCAATGCACAAGGGAAAAAAGGTATTATGTAGGTGTATTTGGATGCTAGTCTCAATGAAACATTGAAAGAAGACATAGGGCTCATCATTTACCCTAAATCAATTGTGGAAAGTGGGCCCTGATCCTCCATAAGTATTCCAGAAAAAGATGGGAAAAACCCTTCTACGAAGTCTTATATATTCCCTTCATATGTCTCTCTTTGGTTTCTGTGCACTTCATAGAAAAAGAGACGGCTCTGAAGTCTTTACAGCTTCTCTCTATCCATGCAGACTATGATGTCTTCAGTGATTAGGACTAAGCAGCAATGTAGATGGCAGAAACTAGCTTTCTCCTTCAGGAGCAGCATGGAATAATAGTTCAACAAACAAATAGCTTTCATTCTTCAATGAGTCAAGATGAAAATTCTGGGCTGAGACTGCAGCTGCAGAAGGCTTGCAAGATATGCAGAGACTGAAAAACAAACAGTTCTCCCACAAAACACAATTTTAGGATTCCCCTTCAACCTGTAGTTAGTTGCCTGAGCTAACTGTAGAAGGAACAGTTTGTTCACACAAGGCAGGTGACAGATGACATTTCTTATTACAAAATCTTTGAATGTTCCTCAGTTTAGCAGGTTCCTCAGGAACATTGATGAAGCCTTAACAATCGCCATCCCTTCCTGTCAGTTGTTGCTTCTAGAGAAAGTCAAGAATGAACTAAAGGCATTGAAATCGAATGTTTGCAAAAGAGTTGGTAGGCTGGAAATCTGCATTGTCTCTCTGTGCAATGTTTATTTATGGGAGAGATTCCAGTCTCTTGGGTTCTCCATTGGAGTTTAGCAGTTCAAAATAAAATATATCTAAAAGGAGTATGGTCAGTCTACAAAAGGAGAACAGAAGTCCTAAGAGTGAGTCACCGTATAGTAGCTGTTCACCATATAGAATCTACTCTGGACAGTTTCTGGTCAGGGAAATATCCAAAGCATTCTTCTATCCCAGGTGCAGATATACAGCAGGTGCACTGGGCAGAACAACACTTGAGCACATGAAATATCTTGAGGCTGCTGGCTGAAATCCAAGGGAGGGAGATGGCCCAAGGAACACTGTAGGTTACTATACATCTAAAAGGTGAGAGTGAGAAATTAGAGAGCTGACAAGAGCCAACTGGCTCTGCTGTTCAGGTTGCTTTTATGCTCCCTCCAGAATTGACTCTAAGAAGTCTCTGAGAACACTGTAAAATCTCTGCAAAACTAATACAGTCCAAAACTAATTCACCTCCTGAAAATGAATTCCCAATCTTCACAACGGATCACATCTGCAATTTTCTGTGAAGACACAAAGAAGATAATGAGAAGAAAAGGCTTTCCTCTCTAGCTAATATTGTCTAGACCCGCACAGCAGATGGTCTGCTTTGCCATACTTACATACAAGGTAGCAAAAAGTTTCTACCTTCAAAGGGGATTGTTGAGGTTCTTCTGTCCCCCAATAGCCAGAGAATAAGGTGGGAGGCCTGAATCTCATTACAGACCTATCAATTAGAAGTTTTAGAAATGAAACTAGTAAATCTCTGATATTAAAGTGGATTTGATGCCTTTATAAAAGATTAAGTCTGAACTATATATAAGATAAGGAAAGAAACTGGAAGCTGATTATATAATAATTGAATATTTGAACATGGAGTTGCAGGAAATAAAAAAATGGTCAAGCTTGAAAAAATCATTTCTCTCAGAAGAAAATATACATGAAAGTCTGGAATGTCCTTTTATTGTGATCTACCCTGGATAGTCCGAGATCACACTTTCTGCCATTTCTGAAGTCTAAATCATTTAGATTCCAAATGCTTGGGCTTCTGTGCTTGAGGTGACTGTTTCATAGCCTTACAGAGCTGTAATTGTGCAGAAGGATCTCTTATCATCCTACCTGAATCTTCTGGGTTTGCCTAATTATTTTGTTTAGTTCTCTGTGTTCTTTCAGGACACCCTAAACAATTTCTATTGCTTTATCTTTAAGGATAAGATCACTGTCTGTATAACTCTACCTTTGCCTTAAAATTGTTTGTACCTGTGCTCTCTGTCTTTATTCTCAGCAGTTTGTTCATGATGCTCAAATGCCTAAAAATAATTTTTAAAGCCTACCATTAAAAATTTGTGAAGATGCAGTAAATGTAATATCCCTTAATTAAAACATTAATGAAACTTCTGTAAAATATATTATACATTATTTGGAATAATTTTTAAAGCAGGTGCTCATCACTTGATTGGATATGTGCACGTAAGGCTGGGTAGTTATACAGATCTGATGATCTTGTCTAACAGGACTCTGGAAGAGTGTGTGTGTTGACATACTACCCGTAAAGCGTCCAGGAATTAAGAAATTACTTTGTTTTATTATGAAAACTTATTTTTAGCATGCTAGAGTTTGCTCCAAAGGGATTTATCTATCCACAGGAAAATAGAAGCCCATGATTGGAAAAGGTGAAAACACATGGTTTATGAGCCAGGCTTCTTCAGGGTTTCTATTTGCACGTCATTTTAGAAGCAGCAGAAAGGCTGGTGAGAATTTTCACCCTTCAGTGAGCAAGGAAAATGACTTGATCAATCTTTAGACATGTGACTGTTCAGAAAAGTCGTTCTGCTGATGAGAGGTTTTCTTGCTGCTTCGTCCTCTGAGAAATATGTATGTTACAAAAGCAAGTGGCCTGTTTATTACTTACATGCTAAATAGTCCATTTTCACAATTTTCCTTCCCTTTGACATAATGGTCTAACTTTTCCAGATAGGCTAACTAGCCTAACAGCCCTAAATATGACTGTACTTGTAGAGGTAATTTTCAAATACAAAGAAAAAGACAAGCTTGAATCAAATATTATCTTCTCTGATCTAGATAACTAGGTAGAAATAATCCACTTGCTCAATGAAGTGAACAATTTTGAAACATTTTAAGTGAGAATTCTTTCTTCCTACTTATTGTTACATGTCTGAATAATGGTTTGGAAAAAAAAATGGAAGGGAAACTAAAAATCTGCCATTCAGGAATTCAAGGCTAAGGAAGTCCTACATTTGGAATGGAAATAACCTATGACTCACTTCAGGCCAGGGACTGACTGACTAGGGGACAGCTCTGCAACAAGACTTCCAACTTGAACGTGCCTCAGCAGTGTAGTGTGCCTTTGTGACAATGCCATTTAACAACTTAGTGTGATGTATTAGGAAAAGCATAGACAGCAGGGCAAGAGAAGCGATTGTTTGCCTCAGCACAGATGAGGTTGCATCTAGAAAAAAGTCTTGGGTTGAGCTCTGCAGTACAACAGAAACGATGATGAAGTGGAGTGAGTACAGTTAACAATCACTATGATACTTAGGGTGCTGGAGCACATGATATTTGAGGAGAAGCTGAGGAGGGCTAGTTTGTTCAGCTTGGAGAAGCCTGGGGGAGATATAATTACTATTTTCCAATACCCATGGGGGGAGGAGAAAAAGGAGGAGTCAAACTTTTCTCAGAACAACACAGTGAAAGAGAGAGGCAACAGGAACAGGTTACATTAAGGGAAATTCTGACAGAACATAAGGAAAAATTTCTCCTCCTGAGGGTGTTCAGTCTCAGCCCTAGAAAAGGTACCCAGAGAGCCTGGGCAATCTAGATCCTTCGAGATGTTCAGAATTCACCTGAACAGCTTGATCTGGCTTTGGAGATAATCCTGCTGTGAGCAAGGGTTTGGAGTAGAAAATTCCGGAGTAGAAACCACCAGAGGTCCCTTCCCACCTAAATATTTGTATAATTGCAACTAGATTAAATTTCCTTCCCTCCCCCCAAATCTTGTCTCTAAACCAATTATTTTTTCCAGGTAACAAAAGCCCCATTTTGAGAATAGTTAAAAAATTATAATTTCAGTAAAGAAACATTTAACATATTTTGATTAAAAATAAATGAAGAGTATCAAAGTACCACTTGCCTGGTACTGCCATGCTCTAAAATACTATTGCTAATCTGTAGTGAAGTTCCAGTCCATGGAGGAAGAGAAGAGGGAGAAACTCCCTGCTTTTGTGTCCTTCCTACCTTTCAAGAGAGAAATTAATCTCAGCTCATGCCTCACTAGACTTATTCTCATTCTTCCCAGACATGTTTGATTGATTGTGTTACTCGCCAAGAATTCATATTAAGATGACTTGGAAGCACATACCAGTATAAAGGCTTCTTATTGTTTCATTATTAATCTTTAAAGCATTCCTTAAAGCCTGAAGGTTGGTCACTAATTATGATTTCAGTTTGACTGTCAGATAGCCTTTCCAGATTTTGAGGCTATCATTCCATGTATGTTTGTTTAAATACTGTAACAATGTTGCAGTATTTAAACAATGACAGAACTTCAGGTCCCCAAAGTGGCACAGCCCAGCCTTGCTTTTACTTGAACAAACAGAGGATCTACTCCTTTTGGTACAAAGGTTGCATCTTTCTGCACAGCACTTCAGTGGTGGTCTCAGAAGTGGTGCCACTTCATTCACTCGTCTCTTACCCAAACAGCTGCCTCATGATATCCAGCCAGGATTGGCTTGACTGATAATTTAGGTAAGAACAGTTCTGACAGGTGTCTTAGTGACCTGCAAAAGATAAACATATAATTTTGTCCAGGACACAGAGCTGAGCAGCATAGATTTTGCTTGGGAGAAGAGCAGCAGGATACATATATTGACTAGCTTATTATTGCAGTGCTTTAATTTGTTTGGGTTTGTTTGTTTGGTTTTCTCCCCCCCACCAAGACTTAGTGATACTGTCCCTGAGAAAACAAGCCCAACACCGAAATGGCAGCAAATCTGATGCCAGATGGAAAAGGTACCAGATGTAGACAGATGGATGTGAACTTCTCAGGACTGCAAAAACTTAACTTGAGAGTTTCATGAAAGTACTCATTTTGCACAAAAGTTGTATTTCTGTCTTCCCACTGGGCTGGGAAGACTGTATGAATGAGGTTGCCTCCATGCTAAAGAGGCAGAAAAAACATCCAGAGCAACATATGTGGGCAGATTCAATGGCTTGTTGGCCTGAATGGGAAACCTGTTTACATAAATTTCTACAAATGCAAAGACAGATTGAAAATTATCCTAATACTAATAGATCTACCTAAATTTGCTAACCATTCAGAATGGAATCCTGCATATCAGTTTCCATGCAAAGGCTCAAGATTTAGGGTTTGGGGTGATTTATTTTTTGGAAGTAAATGTGATGGATTTGGTCTGAGACAGGAACAATAATCAATTTTATTTTTTGACACTAAAATCTGCAAAGAATTTGCTGAGCTGAGAAATGTCTAGCATGACTCAGCACAGAAAGGCCTACCTTAGATGACTACCTCAAATGCTTCCCTAAACTTGAAACTCTCAATCTTGATTGTTACTCCAAGATCCTAGACAGTTTTGTTGCAAGGATACGATAGCCATTCTACTGCAGTGAAACTAAATGACCACAAGGTAGCAGCAGAGATCTGAGTGGAAAACAAGAAGGGCTTGAGAAAATTCACCTGTGGTTGAACTCGAGATACAAAGGCTTGCTCAGTATATGTCTGTTTAGAGAAGATATATATGTGGCAACCTCAATTAAATACAAACCATTTGAACTAGGTTTTAGTTCAAACTGCTACAAACATCAACCAAACCCCATCTAAAGTCTCATCTTTAGCTAAGCCATTGACATTTGGGTGTAAATCAGACCATAAGTATAAAATGTGCACAGGCTTTATGAGGCCAATTTTACAACCTTGGAACACAACTGCTACCTCTAAATGTCAGGGAGTTTGTCCATAAAACTATATACCTTATTCTTCTTCCCAGGCTTGACTTCACCCTGACTCAGACAATGAGTCTCACCTATTTCATCTGAAGATGCTACTTTATCAGCTAACAGAGCTCTTGTAACAGAAAAAAAAAATGCAGCCTTCTTCCTCTGCCTGATTTTATTACATTTTCCTTAACTGTGCCATACCTTCGGCTGCTGAACCCCACAGTGCAAATTCCTTTCCTGAGTATTACAAACATCATATCCAGGTAGTTATGTGTTGTGCCCTCCAGAACCAATATTTAGTCTAACAAGAGCTGAGTCAATGTGGTACTTCTTGCAATCCATTCAGGTTTTCATTTTCAGTCTTATTTTATGTTCGTAACTAACTTTTCAACAAGAGGCAGCTGCTGAAATGTTATATTCTCTGACAGAAAGATGAATGCCTGGCTTGCAAGAACTATTACAAAGACTATGCAGGTGTCCATAGGCTGTCATTTGTGTGTTTTGTTAAGACAAATCTTCTCTATTTTTATTTGCACAGCTTGGGTGGAGGAAGTGCATGTTGCTCAGAGTTAAGCCATTTGCATGAAAAGAGAACTAGTAGCTAAAAAGTAAGTTTTGCCCAAGAAGATCTGGAACATAATGATTCACCTTGGAAGAAAAGAATGACCTGCTCTACATAATGATTTGCATTCTGAAGCACTCAAGGACCCTTTGAAAAGAGTTTTCAGCGAGGTTCCTCTCTCACTCCAAAAATCCTACCACCTTTGGATAAACCATGTTACATTCTTCCATAACTAAAAAATTCACATACATAAATGAGCAGATGATTTGGGCTTGTTCTCAAGATTCTGAAGCTACAATAAAACTTCCCAGGAAGAAGCACAAGGGAATGAGACAGGTAATTCAAACTAATCATGATATGCATCAGCTGCTGCCTAACTTCTCTCCATTGAATCACAATATAGTGAGTTATGGTTAGCAGACATGTCCTCCTTAAATAGCAAAAAGTTTGGTGGGTGATATCTGTTGCTCTATGGCTAAGCTCTCCATCAGAATTCATAGGAGTTTAGCTTTTCTGAAAATTGGATCCGCTGGATATGAAGATAATCATTGTTGAAAATGCTCAGTCAAAACAGACAATTATTTAATCTGTATTTGTAACATAGGAAAGTTCTTGTATCTGTGTCCTACATACTTGCTGGACTGATGCTTTCCCTTGAAACAGAGTTCTGCTTCAGAAGCAATAACAGCACAACATGAACTGTTTTTTATTTTCTCAACCCGAGATAGTTACATGTTAGCGAACATAAAATTTTGCTGATTTATTAGACACGTTCTTTAATAATTGTGTGACAATTTATTCTGAATACATTTACAACAATTAGAAAAATTCCAGCAATTCTGAAATTAGAACTCCTGTGCTCAAATCAGAGCTCTGAGACCCCCGTGAGAGAGTTTACATTTGTTGCATTAGAGTCATGTTTCTGGTACAGAGTTAAGAAGTTTGATTCTGTCCAAAAGAAAACTCATATAGGCCAATCCCTCAGAGATTCTGGGATGCGGTTACACTAATTTGTGTCAGAATCCTAATTCCCTGATTATCCATGCTGAATATATATTAGTTTGCAATCAGCTGTGATCCAGGTGAGACCCTGGGGCTTTTGTATTCCCTTAGTGAAAGAGAGTGTGGACATGTCCAAGATGCCAAAAGCAAGGAATTAATGTGTTTAGCCATTTCCTGAAGGAAACTGATGCATAAGCCCTCTTTCTTACACATCACAGAAGTATTCAAATCAATGCCAGGAACTTGAAACCCACTGCATTCTGCCTTTCAGTGGGGATACAAAACAATCTTCAAAATGCATCATGGCTCTGAATACAGGCTGCATAGTCCTAAGACTTCCACATCTCTGCTCTGTGTGCACTATTAAGCTGACAGCAAATACAGCTGTTTTTCTCTCTGAGTAACTGAAAATGTTATCCTACTAAAGGATTTTAAACTGATGTCACTGCTGTGTCTTCCAGCTTATTTACCTGAGCTAACTTTAAATGCAACCAAGGCAGCACAGACATCACTACAGGTGCGAAAACTGGCTCACGAAGCTGAGTAAATCCTAGGCAACTAACCTACCACAAACATTCCTACATAAAATGTTTCCTACAGGGAGTTTCTTCACTCTTTCTTGTTCTATTGTCTTCCTTATTCTTGATCTACTACACATCAAGGCTGATGCAGCACTTACTTAGTCCTTTGTTTACAAAAAACCTGAAACAGCTAACTACTCCAAAAGCCAGAGCAATTTGACTAACCTACACCTTGAAATACAGGAAGGAAAAGATGGGTTTTTACCTTTATAGGTGAGAAAACATTTTGAAAGATTTTGAAATACTGAGAAAAATAAGCTGATTGAGAAATTCTACAGCAACACGATCCAATGAAAATTTGGGCTGTATTGAGTCCATCTTTCTCACTTATACCAGTGCTGGTATTCATATATTTGCGCAGAGAACTGATCTCAGGAAAGGGTAACTAGTGACTAGCTCAATACGTGGTTCTATGGGCTCCTACACAAAAGAGGGCACAGGGCCCTGCCACCGCAGCAGCCTTCTTTTGGTTTGTGCTCTACAGGTATGGAACCCCATCCCCAGTCACAGCAGCAGATCTCATAACACTGCTAGAAAAGGGAAAATCATCAAATATTATGGATCAGAAATTACAAATCTTATCTAAAATTAGCTTCCACTTTATCCTGAATAACAGTTATTTCAATGCGTGGGTCCTGTAGTAGTGAATCCACTCTCTGATAAAACATAGGACGTTCTCTCTCTGTCACGCACAGAGTTGTGCCTAGAATCCTAAATTCTGTAACTTTCAAGGCAAATACCTTTAACATGTGAGGTAAAGGAGCATGTAAGGGTTATGGGACAGCAGACACTAATTGTCTTAGCCCCAGCCACTAAAACTCAAGATGGTATTATAATCTACCAGCCAATATCCAGAAATATTCAGGACAGAAGCCTGTGATGATGATTTCAGACCACTTGTTTCAACCACTTGTGTAGTGTGCAACCAGTTCCTGCACAATATACTGTCTGAACAGAGACAAAAAATTGTTCACTTGATTTATTCTCTTTTTAATATGTAGGTTATCATTATTTGGTGCCATCTTATAGCAAGTAACTTCATAAGTGATTATCAAGCCAGCAAGGTGCACATAAGTAATTCAAAGAATCAAAGTATAAGCAAAACACCTTATATGACTGACAATCTATGGTCATACCAGAGTTAACATACCAGATAAGAAACTAAACCTTGGTTTCATCTGAGCTAATGTTAGATGTCTTCTATAGAGTTGTAGAAGAGGTGTAGATAAGCTAGATTTCTAGATTATCATTAACCTTTGTCACTTCAGCAAATAGAGGTCAAATATGATTCTTCTGTCCACATATAGGTGTCTACTTTAGAGTTAAATGAACTGTGCTCCATTTTATAAAACAAGGGAGGATACACTGCAGTGGTAGCACAATGAGCAAAATAGTTTCAGCTGCAACATACAAAGAACAGTTTAATGAGGCACACATGTTTTTCCTACTGACTTAATAACTCTCCAGCTAACTAGCATAGCATTGAGAGCCTACTCAGAATATTGGATGTTCTCCACCTCTGGCTTTAGCCAGCAGTCCTGGTTTCAGCTAGGATAGAGTTAATTTTCTTCCTAGTAGCTGGTACAGTGCTGTGTTTTGGGGTTAGTGTGAGAATAATGTTGATAACACACTGATGTTTTAGTTGTTGCTAAGGAGCGCCTATCCTAAGTTAAGGACTTTTCAGTTTCCCATGCTCTGCCAGCAAGCAGGTGTGCAAGAAGCTGGGAGGGAGCATAGCCAGGACAGCTGACCTGAACTGGCCAGAGGGGTATTCCATACCACAGAATGTCATGCTCAGTATATAAACAGGGGGAAGTTGGCCAGGAGGGGTGGATTGCTGCTTGGGCATTGGTCAGTGGGTGGTGAGCAATTGCATTGTGCATCACTGGTTTTTTTTTTCCCCTTGAGGTTTGTTTTTTTTCTTTTTTTCCCCTTTTTTTGTTATATTCCTTTTCATTACAATTATTATTATATTTCATTATTATTGCTGTTAGTATTATATTTTACTTTAGTTATTAAACTGTTCTTATCTCAACCCATGAGTTTTACTTTTTTTTTCCCCCTGATTCTCCTCCCCATCCTACTGGGAAGGGGAAGGAGTGAGGGAGTAGCTGTGTGGTGCTTAGTTGCTGTCTGGGGTTAAACCGCAACACCTGTGTAGAAAGAAAGGAAAAGGACTAAATGGGTTTTATCTCTTTATTACCATTTTGGCAGAAGATGATGCTCATACATGGTAAGGTGTGATCTTGGATAAGTGTAGCTGTTCCTGCCTTCCTTTTCTCTCCCTACCCTTCTCCTCCACCCCTGTTCTCACCTATACTGAGTTTGTGTTCACTACTTGTTTGACATAAAGGGAATTATTAGAATTTAAGGCCAGAAACAACCCTAAAATCACCTAGTCTGACCTTCCATATATCTTAGACACTTATAATTGTCCACGTATCAGGGATTTGGGTAAAGATATCTAGATAGAACTTGTCTTCCAGAAAGTATTGGAGATGAAAAATTTACCATTTGTTGAGTAATTTTTATTTTTCATTTTATTCATTTTATTTCATTAATTCATTTTATTTTTTCATTTTTACTTTTTTAATGCTTTTACAGACTGTACTTTTTAAGCTTCTCAGTGTCAGGCATGTTTTTCCAATCAATGATTAATTTTTAGGGTTCCCTTCAACAAGTTTTTTAACTTTTCAGATGCTTTAACAATTTACATTCTTTCTCCTGCATAATGCTTTCAATATGCATGCCAAGAGATCGCAGTAGTGTTTTTTACAGTTTCACATTGACTATCACATTGATTTCTTTGTCCTCTACTACCCCAAAATGGTTTTCAGTGGCAATGCTTCCCCCCATACCCAGTCCGTTGCTATAGACAGCTTTCTTCCTTAATAGCTACAAACCTTTGGTTTCTTTGGCTGTATTATTAAAAACAAAAAAAAACCCGTCCAAGACTGACATATCTGTGTATGCATGCAGGTTGCCAAAAAAAACCAGTGTCTTGTAAAACTGCTCTGTTTTAATCTTTATTTTGTTTATTATTGCATCACTGTTGACATATTGAACAGTAGTGATATGCTCCTTGTCTCTTTTTGCTAATCTCTATGTTATCCAGTTTCACACTAGGCTTGCAGTGAAACCTGAAAGAGAACCCTGGAGCAAAAGAATATGGTCTCATTTCCCTTTCTCCCGTCTTCCCAACAGACTGACTAAACAATAATGGGAGCAATGCCCTGGTCCTAAAGGGTTTATCCACAGATACTGTCTGCTGCCTTCTTACCTTACGTCCTGCTACAAGCAAGCACTGCCCTAGAATTTTCTATTTTCCTACATCACCCATTCAGCACTCAATTAGGAGCCCTGTAATCTGTGTGCATATGTGGTTAATTCCTGTATTAATATATAGGATTAATTCCTTCCTCTTTAGGTAGGTCACTATATAGACTGAGCTGAATTTTAAGCCTTTTTCTTCCCCCTTTATAGAGGTTTTGCAACAGAGTCTGGAAAGGTTTAAACACACACAAAAACAGTGGCATTTCTTGAGTTTGAATAATTTCAGTTATTTAATCACAGGCAAGGCAAATAGGGCAACCAATGGAACTGATGTGTCTGAAGTTCTGTTTGTTGATGCCCTCTTGTTTAGCCAATAGAAAAATATTTCTGTCGGCCTGTGGCAAAACTTCTTAAGAAAAAGAAAGGAAGAAAGAAGGATGGAAGACAGGGAGGAAGGCAAGAAGGAAAAAAGCCTTGAACCCTGATCATTAGAACGGACACTGCTTTGGTGGTATGTCCGTTAAATAATTCTGACAAAGTAGAATATATATCCCTTCTACACACCATCATAATACCTTCAGATGGGGAAACTCATACATACAGAGGCATATGATGTGCCTAAAGGTATAGACATATCCATTGCATGTATTAGAACTTCACCATTTCTACGTATCAACACAGTGGTGCTCCCAGTCAACCATAGTGCCTGGGTTATGCCTCTCCAACCCCAAGGGCATACATATTAAGAATCAGAACTTGCATGATAAAAATATGACAGATTCTTTTTGACATTAGTTCAAAATCAGTTTGGGAATGTTTTGTTTTAGACTTGATTCTTAGGAATCAAATCACATAAGAAGTTTGAAGAGCTGTGGGCAGAAGAGGAGCTCGGCATAGAACTTTTTTCTGAAGCAATTCCCTACTTGTACTTCTGTATCTATGACTCAGACCAGGAATACAGTAATTCCAGAATGATAAAACAGCAGACTGATGGGTGTTTTCTTAATTTGTTCCCATTCCCTATCACTACGGATCATCTCTCAGCACAGAACTGAAGCCAGCACTACCATATTTTATATCTATGACATGCTATTGCTACAGCGCTGTTCAGCAAACACTCTGGGTGCACATGGGTCATAAACAGAGGCATTTTGTGACTTCACAAAGATGTGTATCTTGTTCAGATACTCTGAATAATAGAAGGTGTCTGAACTCAGTGGATTGCCTGATGACAATACAAAATTTGCTACTTTTCTAGAATTTTTGCCCTACATTTTCTTCTCTGGCATAGCACAACCCTGCTATTGTTCCATCTAAAAGGAGAATCACTAGTGAAGGACAGTGAAGTCTACAAATGACAAGGTAGCCTGGAATTGGACTAAGTCACATCATGTACCAACACTCAGTCACCTTCATCCTCTCATACTACACTCAGCAAGGTCCTTGAACAAGGACTTGGTACTTTCCACAACACACTGGATTGGGACAAGACCTGAGCCAGTTATAGTGCCCTGTAGCTCTGGGCAGAACATTTCCTTTTATGTCTCAGATGCTCAGGTAACCCTTGAAAAGCACTTTGGGACTTTGACATTAAAGACACTGTGAAAATCGTGTGTTCGCTTTTCAAATAAGTTTGTCTTTCTGCCAGTAATCTTGTTGCCACATGAATAGAATGATGCAACAAAAAGCCCCGGCTTCTAGATTGTGTCTAGCCTTGGACATAGAAAGGAACACAGGCCCCCTTGTTTCATTTCTACTATGCTGCAGGCACAGCTGCTGTGCTCCTCATGGTCACCAGGCCAGTCACAGGGTTCAAGAGCAATTTAACTGGATCATGTGGCTCCTACCTCAGAGGACTTACTAGATATCTCAAACATACCAGTAGCACCACACTATCAGCTATTTCTGCTGCTAGGAAATGTTCTGTGCTCCACTGAGATCATTGGTGACTCCATGACTTCTTGATACCCTGATTCCCCAGAACATCAGGGGTTTTAGCAGAGAATCCTTGGATCCATCCCACCTGCGATTTAGATGGGATTTCTGTGAATACTTCTAAGTATTCACAGAATAGGTTGCTCACAGATGTCACCCTAGTTGCAACTGTCTTGGCAGTTACAACTTCCATATGGGTGATCCATTTGACAGAACATCAAAAAAAACAAAAATAAAAACAGGGAGACAGAAGTCTATATTACAGACAATTTTATACTTATGCTTCCTTTCAGAGAACAGAACTTTATAAAACTCCCAAAGTTCCCAATATAAAGTATAATAATACACATACAAAATATATTTGCTTTCAGATAGTTTAAATATATCTCTAAAGTATCTTTTTAATGAAATTAAGACCTCCATCAAAAATTGTTCTGTTGGTCTAGACAAATAAAAAACCTCACTTATAGTTTTTGTAATCACAATGACATTCACCATTTTCATAACAAAAAAGACTACAAGTGACTCTAACAAACACTGGCATTGTTTGCAACAGCAGCTGTTCTCTGGAAAGTGGTCCTGCAAAGTCCATACAGTTTCTAATCAGGAACAATTTAAACATATATATGCTGACTGCTAATGATATATCTTACACAAGATGTCAACACTAACAACCCTTTCAAGTCATTTCAGCACATCCATTTCTGATCAAAACACATAATCTCTTTATGTATTAATACTTCCTGTTAGCCTTTCTGTTCATCTCTCTGAATATGCTATGGTGGTTCAGGTGGCATGAAATTAAGCAAACCAAACTACAGCCTTTTCCCTCTTGCTCCTTTCCTTGTCTTGCTCCTCCAGACATACCTACATATAATTTAGGAATTATCCATACAAAGCACTTGATTACAATTACTGCCTTAGTAAACTCTTATGTAACAGCTATTCTATTCCAGAACAACACAGATCTTTTTTCCAGAATAAATAAATATTGTGCTTTGGAAGTGTATACAGTTTTGTAAGAAAAGGTAACATTACATCACCAGAAGCCTTTCAGGAATAAGTGCCGATCAGATTATCCATTAGTGGCTATTTTAGCCAAATTCACTGCATGGACAAGCTGTTACTTCATCCTTTCAGCTCCTAAGGAACACAGTAACAAGACAGATCATATCTGCTTGCTTTTTTACCATCCTCATCTCCACCTCAGCAGAAACCAGAATTGCCAGCACACTATATTCAGTGTATTATTTGAAATAATATATCTGGGGCAATTATTTAGGGACATTCCAGTAAACCTTGGAAACGTAGCCTTTGTTTCAAAATAAAAGCCAAAGGTGAATAGATTATTTTCCAAGGTATTAACTGTGAGTGCTCTTTTACCTTCTTCAGAACCATATAGCACAGGGTATCAACAGAGATGGTATACTGGATTAGAAAAGCCTCTGGTCAGTCCAAGTTTAAAAGCACTAAAATAATAGTTTATTATTCCAGATCTATTTGATGAAAAAATTTTAAGGAACAATATCAAATACCCTGCAACTATGGTCATCAAAATTAAAAACTTGGGAAGTTCCAAATAAAACTCATGATCTTTCCATACTAGACCAGAGTTCTTTTCCAAAATACAGCTAGTACAGCTAGACTGGAAACATAATATCTACTACTCTATTTGTTCCAGGTATAGGTAACTCAGAAGATAAGGATTTCTTCTGCCCTGGAAGATCATCTCACCTCCAATATTTCTCGGTGTTAAAAGTCTTAGGGGTTGAGTTCTTTGAGGAATGTGCTAAAGGAGAAGGACCTTCATTAGAAGGATATAGATTGTATGACGTTATAAGGTACTGGTGTCTATAACTCTTTAAATACTGTATTTTACCCCAGAAGATGGAGCTTTGAGAAGCACTTGCATACTGAACTTCTGATGCATAAATGCAACAAATAAGTGGATATGTTTGAGATCCTAATCAGGTTATTGTTAGTAAAGAAAACTTATGTGAACATAAAAAAATGTCTATGGAGTAAATGACTATCAAAACAAACAATATCACACTTGAGATATTTGATTTGGTATACTGGAGAGTTCATTCTTTTTTAAGAATAAACCTTAGTTTAGGTTAAGATTGGGACCTAATACTCTTGAAATTAGGACCTTATCTTAATTTTGGCCACAGGGTACTTCTAGAGCAAAGTTGTTAGAATGTCACCACAAGTAGTTTTGCAAATGAGGAGAATAGCTTTGCAGTTACCTGTGATATCCATTTGTAGAACCTCTTGACTAGAGTAGTGCTGAAGAACATCAAACTTGAAATCTATCAGAACTAACATACTCTGCATGTCTGTCTTAATATTCATACTTGGGTTTACTTCATTTAAGGTAATGGAATTGAGGATTTGTTGGGGATGGTTTTGTAATTTTTGGCAAATAATTTATTTGCAGGAAAATGCAGTTTGGCTTATCTTAAGCCTATTCAGGAATTTTGAACTAATTTTACAACTAGTTTATAACCAAAAAGTATGAATCAGTTATGGTTTTTGGATTGAGGCACAAATAAACAGAACTGTGACACACAAAATTTAAAAGAAAAGGAAAACAATACCTTATTGTGTCTTTCAATTCAGTCACCTACTCAGTGGCAGCACTAAATTTAAAACCATATAATACATGATTCAGAGCAGGATTTGAATCAAAGTCTCAGGAAATGGCTCTGACCAGACTCCTACCAGGTATTCCATATTAAACTGCTCTCAGTATCTCCAGGTGGAAGATAGTTTCTCTCTATTTGGACTAATTATAAGGAAATGGTAAAAAGATGGAGAACTGCTAATTCTGGAAAAATCCTATAGTTCAGTAATGTGAGCAGTCTCCTGCAAGGAAAGACTCATCTCTACTTTGAATCAAGGATAATGAATATTAGAACCTGAGTTTCTCACATCACTGTGGCAGGCCATCTCCATGGTGCTCATAAAGCTGTCCCTCAGCTTTTGTTAAAAAAGTAGACCTGCTAAAGACACCTGTTTTGTAGAGTAGAGCACAAAATGTGTTTAAGTAGATTTTTTCCCCCCATTTATTTCAATTCACTGAATTTACTACGCATGTCTGTTTACCTGATGAAATCATCTACCAAAGGCCTTGGGAGTCTGGGGAGGTCATCACTGACTGGAAGCTGGAAGCTAGCCAATGTTACTCCAATTTACAAGAAGGGCATGACAGAAGATCCAGGAAACTACAGACCTGTTAGTCTAACCTCAGTACCCAGAAAATCATGGAGAAAATAATACTGGGTGGTATTGAAAAGCATTTAAAGAATAATGCAATCATTAGGCACAGCCAACATGTTCACAAAGGGAAAGTCCTGTCTAACTAATTTGATATCCTTCTACTATAACATTGCCCACCTAGTGGATGAAGGGAAGGCAGTAGATGTAATTTTTCTGGATTTTAGTAAGGCTTTCAATACCGTTCCTCACAGTATCTTTCTGGGCAAGTTGTCCAGCTGTGAGATGAGCAGGTACACGGTGCACTGGGTGAAGAACTGGCTGGACGGTAGGGGTCAAAGGGTTCTAGTGAATGGGGCTACATCTGGCTGGTGACTGGTCACCAGCAGTGTTCCTCAGGGCTCAATTCTAGGGCCAGTTCTGTTCAATATTTTTATCAATGATCTGGATGCAGGAGTTGAATGCACCATTAGCAAGTTTACTGATGATACCAAACTGGGAGGTGCTATTGACTCTCTTGAGGGACAAGAGGCCTTGCAGAGGGATCTAGACAGATTGGAGCATTGGGCAATCATCAATGGCTGAAATTTAACAAGAACAAATGCCAGATTCTGTACCTGGGACAGAGGAATGTCAGTCACAAGTAGAAACTGGGAGAGGAGTGGCTGGACAGCAGCCCTGAAGAAAGCGATCTGGGGGTGCTCATTGACGGCAGGCTTAATATGAGTCAGCAGTGTGCCCTGGCAGCCAAGAGGGCAAACCACGTTCTGGGGTGCATGAAACGCAGCATAACCAGCCAGTCAAAAGAGGTGATTATCCAGCTGTATTTAGCGTTAGTGCGGCCTCACCTTGAGTACTGTGTGCAGTTCTGGGCCCCACACTTTAAGAAGGATGTGAAGGTCCTTGAATGCATCCAGAGGAGGGCACCAAAGCTGGTGAAAGGGCTGGAAGGCATGTCCTATGAGGAGTGGCCAAGGACACTGGGTCTGTCTAGTTTGGAGAAAAGGAGGCTGAGGTGCGACCTCATTGCTCTCTACGGCTTCCTGAGGAGGTAAAGGGGAGAGGGAGGTGCTGATCTCTTCTCCCTGCTATCCTATAGGACATGTGGGAATGGTTCAAAGCTGCATCAGGGGAGGCTCAGAATTGACATTAGGAAACATTTCTTTACTGGGAGGGTGGTTGTCCTGGTTTCAGCTAGGACAGAGTTAATTTTCTTCCTAATAGCTGGTATAGTTCTGTGTTTTGGATTTAGTAGGAAAATAATGTTGATAACACACTGACGTTTTTAGTTGTTGCTAAGTAGTGTTTATACTAAGTCAAGGATTTTTCAGCTTCTTATGCCCAGCCAGCAAGAAGGCTGGAGGGGCCACAAGAAGCTTGGAGGGGACACCGCCAGGACAGCTGACCCAAACTGGCCAAAGAGCTATTCCATACCATATGACATCATGCCTAGTATATAAACTGGGGGAGCTGGCTGGGAGGGGCGGGTCACAGCTCGGGAACTAACTGGGCATCGGTCAACGAGTGGTGAGCAATTGCATTGTGCACCACTTGCTTTGTATAGTTTAATTCTTTTAGTATTACTATTGTCATATTATTATTATCATTATCATTGTTTTTCATTCCTTTCTGTCCTATTAAACTGTCTTTATCTCAACTCACGAGGTTTTTTCCTGATTCTCTCCCCCATCCCAGGGGTGGGGGGGGAGCGAGCGAGCGGCTGCGTGGTGCTTAGCTGCCGGCTGGGGTTAAACCACGACAGTGGTCAAACACTCAAACAGGCTTCCTAGAGAGGTGGTTGATGCCCCATGCCTGTTGAAGAGGCATTTGGACAATGTCCTTAATAACATGCTTTAACTTTTGGTCAGCCCTGAAGTGGTCAGGCAGTTGGACTAGATGATCGTTGTAGGTTCCTTCCAACTAGAACTACACTATTCTATTCTAATTTAAAAAGAAAATGAAACTGGATTTCAAACATGAAAAAAACCTTAAACTATTTGTGTAGCCTCATGAGACAACAGAGGAGGAGGTGAATACTGGTCAAAATCTCATCTGTCCTTGGACCCACTTGGACAGACTGAGGTCAATGGGGTTGGACAGTGTCACTGAGAGTAGGATTTAGCTCATGAAAATGCAACAGCTGTGGGCTGTTTGTGTTACATAATAAACTTTTAGATAAACCTGTTAGAAAAAGTCACTCTTAAAAATACAGTCATTTATGGTAATGACTA
This sequence comes from Sarcoramphus papa, assembly GCA_037962945.1. NCBI lineage: Eukaryota > Metazoa > Chordata > Aves > Accipitriformes > Cathartidae > Sarcoramphus > Sarcoramphus papa. The sequence continues at coordinate 100,028,295 of CM075586.1, forward strand.
CTTTCCTAATACTCTTGTTAGCAGTGCTGCATTCCTCAGCATGTTATCTATGTAATCATCTAGAAGAATGTCCCAGACAGTTCTACATGAAATTCCAGTTCCTGCGAGGTAGTGGGGTGCTTTTTAGATATCTGAATACACAACATTGGTGTAATATGAAACATGAACACACCACTGATAGCACTTGATCTTATCTACATCAGGAATGCATGTATTGTGGAAAAATGTTATGCATTTTCTAACGATATATGCATAATCTAATGATATATAATAATTTAAAAATGCATAATCAAAATATATATAATCATTTAAATAAATAAAAACCTCTGGAAGATCAACTCAGTCCTATTTTTAATGCAACCGAGAATTACAATATGTTACCCCTTAAGATATAGTCAAAGTTTTTAACCAACATTGACCTACTGGGAGACATGGGTTAACCAAAAGGGAAGCTCTACCCTGCAGATTGTAACGTTGAAAATGGGGAGAGGTAATACAAGTTATCCAAGGCCATGCACCCAATTAAAATTCAGGGTTACATGAAGCTTGTAACGGTTTCGCTTTTTATTGTGTGAAACTAAGGTAATATAGCCTTGGCCATACTGTGACACAATGGCAGCTCACTGACTCAGTGTTCTGTCAGAGAACATGGCCAGTGACATGTATGATGCAGAAAGATGCCAGAGGTTTTTTAAATGCTAATATCAGGATCAGATCCACTCATGAAGTATATAAGGCAGTTAAGCGTGCCTGTTGGGGGGTGGTGTTGTCATGTAAACTAGCTTAACAGCATTGATGATGGGAGAATCTGCAGTACACTTAACTGTCCCTTTCCTGGTAGAGCTTCACCTTGAGAATGCCGTTAAACAAGTCTCTTGCATCTCCGACTGCATACAGTAGATTTATGCTACTAGCATTAGCATACTACCTAGTGATATGAAGGTAATCTACCTTAAAAAAACCCAAACTCTACATTCTCTACACTTTATTTTTTTGATTGTGCTGTGCTTTTTACCTCACTGTATCCTGTTCCACTTCTGTAAAAAGCATATTTTTTTTAGTTGGCAACATCTCTTATTTCTTCCATTATATGAAGGACAGGATCATCCTCTTTCTCATTCATTGTTTTAGAAAATCTTCCCTCTATGCACACACCCTCCCACTTACTAATCTTTCTAAACCAAACAATTTCAACTCTGTCTCACATCGTATTTTCTTCATGCTTTAAATAAGTTTTTGTACCCATTCTTACATTGCCCTCATTTTTTTGAGAGAGGATAACCAAGACCGAACACATGATTCCAGCAGAAAGTTGTGTCACTCATTTACAGAATGGGCCAGGATCAAGTTTTCTGAAGGATGTTGGCTCTGTGACTGTTTACTTCTCTCATTCAGCTTGTGGCTGCTTCTAGCCCTAAGCATTACAATATTCTCACTGTTATTCTCTTCCTACTTTTAAATAGGCTAAAATTTAAAAAAGGAAGTCACTAACAATGAAAATATACTAACACCTCACCCTTTCCTGTTTTCAGACATGTTCCATTAATTCCGTTATTTGCTTTGAAGAGTTCATTGATTCAGTGGTAGTGAACATCATTGATAATAGAGCAGGAGGGTTAGAGGAAAGGTTTCCAGTTGCTAACCTTCTAGTTACTGTACAATTACTGGCCCTCTGGACTTCAGTTCTCAAGACAAGTTTTACTGCCTTCATGTTCATGAATTCCTCAGGTGAGGCTCATGATTAAGCCAAATAGAATTACACTATGCACACCCTAAGACTTAATAGAATAAATAACTGATCAAGCCAGTCCTGTGATTCACCTGTTGGGCTACCCACAGGAAATAATCACCCACATTGCAGTACTCAGTTTCCCCAAATACTTTGCAAGAGCAGAGTCCACAGCAGCTACTATGTTACCATTGTGAAAATTTTTTACCTTGACCAAAGTTTTTTCTCTTGCTGTATTCTGACTGCCCAGCTATAGAGCAACAGGTCACCTTGATCATCCCCTCCCTCTACTAAGTATCATGTAAGTAACACTGATGCTATGGCCCCTATGCTATGGATCCTGACAATTAGTAACAACGATGATTGTTATATGTAGCTCCCTGCAAGTAAGGATGAGATACTTCTTAGATAGCTAAAACTCAGAGGAACTAGTTTGCTACCCATTCACCAAAGCACACTTCAGTGTTGAAGTACTAGTTCCTTTGCCAGCCCAATTTCAGACTGTTTGGCCATTCCCCACCTCACTGGATGTCACTGTCAGAAGACGAGGATATCAAAAGCATGGCAGCAGAGCAAGGTGGATCAACAGTTGGTATGTTGTGTCTTGGGTTGCAGCTACACAACCACGGGGGGTGGGGGAGCTCAGCCCCACCCTTGTCTCTGCCCCAGGTATGCATTCTCCTGTACCTCCTTGTGCCGGGGTTAGTTCTTGTTCAGTTCACAACACATCAAGAACACATCCAGCTGAAAACAAACCTTTTTCTCAGGTTTCTAGTCTGCAACAAGCTCACAGCACAGCCACATTAGCATTAGTGCTGGCACAAGGAAGGTGATGGAGTAGATGTAGAAGGTTATGGACACAGGTAGAAGACTTGTGCTTCCAGTGGCAGCCAAAGCACATAACATCAGCTTACTGTGACCACATAAATTCAGCCTCACTGAAGAGGTTATACAATTTCTCATTGGCTGACTTTCTTCCCCTAGGACTTTGCATGTGGATGGTTGAAGATTCCTGTAATCTCTGTTTTATTCTTCTCCACAGTCACACAATTTTAAAATGCTTTAAAAATTTGTCCCTCTCCACAAACATTTCAGCAGAGAAAGAGACATATTAGAGAGGATATGTAATAATCATGGGTGTGACACATCAAATTTCTGGTTGCAATTGGGCCGAAGGTCAGAGTATAGCTCCCCGAAGTTCACAAACTATCCATGATGGCAAAAGATTCCTATGATCTCTGTTGTGTTTTCCCTGACAATTTGTAGCTGCTGAATTCTCAGTTGTCAAATCAGCTATGCTATTGTGTTGTAGCATCCTTTAGTTTGTCCTTAGCATCTTTGGAATGCCCATTTCTTAACACCCAATGATACACGAAAGGAAGAACTGTTTCCAAGCTGCCTGGAAACAGCAATTATTCTCTGCATCCAAGCCTAGGGCAGAAAACAAGTAAACACCAGGTGGGGACAGCAGACAAGAAAAAAAACCTGAAGCAAAAGGCGAAAAGGAACAGCAAGTCTTGGACATACCTTTTTTCTGCAATAGGTTGATTTCATCCAAGCACCTAGCCTGAGTTCTTTCACCCTGTAAACTACGCAAAAAAGAGCTCCAGAGCAACCCATGATCCTTAGGCAGGACCATCCCCATGGTTCTGTGCCCTCCTCAGCTGAACTCAAACCACCATCTCCATCTCTTTCTCCCTCTAACGTGTAAATGACACTTCCTCCCTCTGTTCCACCTGGGATAAGACAATCCAAGTGGGAAACAGGTACTTCTGCAGAAAACGTCAGTGTAGAAGAGTGGCAGAGAGTTGCAGCACTTGGCTAAGGCAGGCAACTTGGCTGAGTTTCAGAGACAGCCTGACGGAGCATTGCTGAGTGAAAGACAGCAAGCACACACCTCTCTTCCAAACTACTTCCCGATTTAAAGACAGGCAGCTTTCTTCAGAAGCTGTAAGAAGTCTACTGTATTCCCCAAATAGTCTTGTTTATACTCCACACAGGACTTCCAGCACATATTTTCAAGAACAGATTTTTTAAGAGAAACAGCAGAGCTATAAGAGAAGCTCCAAAGCTTGTCAGGGACTCTGTTTTGCTTCCTCTCCTTTTCACTTTCTTTCTCATTCAGGTGTATTTTGTCCCTGTCTGCAGAAGAGGGAACAATGATAGTGACAGGAGATCAAATGGGAAGGTTTGCTTGAAGCTCTTCTGCTTTAAGTTCCAGGCAAACTTCTCTCTTTTGTCTCTTTCCACCACAAGAAAGCCCACATGCATAGGCTTAAAACCCTGTCCTGGGTAACAGCTACCCATGCCCTTCGGCTGTCCTAAGATGTTCTTTTCCCCCTGTGTGAGTCATTAAACCAAAAGTATATCAGCAAAGGGACTGACAAGGAGTCATCTCCGTAAGTTCTCTTTAATGCAGGCCTCTGTTGCACCTACAAAAATATCCTTGCAGGTACTTGCTATCCCTGAATGAAAATTTCATCATGCTAGATTGGCAATAAAAAAGATGCGAGGGCCCAGGAATCAGGCTGTCATTTCTTCTCTCTCATGCTACTCAACTGAATGAACACGAAAAGCACACCAACTCAAAACTGATATGTGAGGCTGAGTTAGGTCACAGGTCTCTTGTTAAACAGACATAACAAAGCCACAGTATCATCTAGCTGTCACCATAAACCAAGGATGGCAACCTCATTCTCTAATCATGACTAGAAATCAAAGAAAACTTGTTTTGATCCATAAAGCATGAATTGGAACGATTGTAATCTGCTGCAGGTTTGGCAGGCTGTGAGCCAGGTCTCTGGGTACAGTCTGTCTGCTGAACTGCATGAGGATAAACCCTGTGAACTCAGAGAGTCTCACCACCCTGATGGATATAAGACCGCTGCTTTCCTTTCAGAGGAATTGCGGGGGGGGGGGGGGAGCGTGTACATGGACAAGTGTGAGAACCTTAGTGACTGGGAACATAAACCTCTATTGCCTCCTAGCATCAGGGACAGTCAGGATGAGAGATCGGCCTTCGTGCAAACAGATTAATGGCTTTAAAGGGGTGGGGGGAACATAAGTAACTCATTCTGTATAGTTGCCTATCATCTTTCTCACATGAGGGTCTTAGTAAGTGGGTTCAGGTTACATAGGAACACGTGTTCACACCAGCAACCTTACTTTACGTATAACTGCTCTGCTGATGGTTGTGACCAGCCTTTACTTTAAGGACAGAAATGATGCTTGTGTTCTCAGGAACACTTATTAGAAACATCAGACAAACATCATTTGTTCTAGTTCTCTTAGCTGAAGAATAGTCTCTTGAAAAGTGATTAAATATCAAGGGCCTGACTTTTGACAAGGAAAAAGCCTAGAAGGGGTAAAATCCTGTCCTGCCCTCTCAGAACAAACTATCTCTCACTCCCTATCAACCATTAAGGTGCTTTGAAAGAGCTGGCCCATTATCTTTACTCAGAAAAGTCAAATCAGACACAGCAGATACATAGATAGAATTTGTTTTCCTCACAGTTCAGCAGCCACCAAAACAAAGTACAAGCTTATCCACAAGAGGACACAGACAAGTTTGGGTGCCACAGCGTTCACATTGGTGCATATACCAAGGGGGAATTCCTACAGACCAGTGATGGGGCTGAAGTACATGTTACAACATAGCAGTCAAACTGAGAATTGTTGTTTTAAATAAGATTACTCCAATACACACACACACAGGGAAATGAAAATTTGTCCAGACAAAAAAGTTTATGTAACAAATGCTCAAGAGACTGTTTGATTGTCTGATTTTCCTAAAGTTTGTGGGGAAAATATTCTGGAATATCAACATATTTTTCTAGTGTTTTCAAAAAGCATTTATATTATTTGAGTGCAGATAGGCTTTTGTCCTTATAATTTAAAATTGATCCTTTTCCTCCAAATTTTACACCATTTTTATAAGCTTGATGAGGTACTTTTATTTCTGCCAGCTATTTCTCATCCTAGAAAATTCAGCTTTGCAGCAGCCTGATACATTGATTTGACTGAGTTTTATCAAGAATTTCGATGTTTGGAGTGATAAGGAAGTCCTAACAGGAATGAAATCAAGCTGCAAAATGCTAGTGAAATGAAATGACCTATCTCTATACAATACTATTGCTGGTCATCTAAAATAGGTTCCCCCTCACACTTGTGGGTCTCAAAAGTACAGATAACTGAGCTAGACTTCTGATTCATATCAGAGTTTGGATTTAAGTGGTTTTTGTGTGTCTTTAGCACCAATCCCATCAATGCTACTGAAAAATATAAAAAAGATCACAGAATGACAGAATGGTTGAGGTTGGAAGGGGCCTCTGGAAGTCATCTGGTCCAATCCACCTGCTCAAGCAGGGTCACCTAGAGCAGGCTGTCCAGGACCACGTCCAGACCTCTTTTGAATATCGCCAAAGATGGAGACTCTGCAATCTCCCTGGGCAACATGCTCCAGTGCTCAGTCACCCTCAAAAAAAGTTTCCTGAAGTTCAAACAGAGCCTCCTGTGTTTCAGTTTGTGCCTGCTGCCTCTTGTCCTGACACTGGGCACCACTGAAAAGAGCCTGGCTCTGTCCTCTTTGCATCCTCCCTTCAGGTATTTGTGCAGATTGATGGATCCCCCCGATCCTTCTCTTCTCCAGGCTGAACAGTCCCAGCTCTCCCAGCCTCTCCTCATACAAGAGATCCTCCAGTCCTTTAACCATCTTAGTGTCCCTTTGCTGGACCGTCTCCAGTATGTCCATGTCTCTCTTGTACTGGGGAGCCCAGAACTGGACACAGGACTTCAGATGTAGCCTCACCAGAGCTGAGTAGAGGGGAAAGATCACCTCCCTCGACCTGCTGCTAATACTTTGTCTAATGCAGCTCAGGATACCATTAGCCTTCTTTGTGGCAAGGGCACATTGCTGGCTCATGGTCAACTTGGTGTCCAACAGGACCTCGAGGTCCTTTTCTGCCAGGCTGCTTTCCAACTGGGTGGCCCCCAGCATATATTGCTGCATGGGGTTGCTCCTCACCAGGTGCAGGACTTTGCACTTCCCCTTGTTGAACTTCATGAGGTTTCTATCAGCTCATTTCTCCAGCCTGTAGAGGTCCCTCTGGATGGCTCCATGCCCCTGAAGTTGATCTGAGCCCATTCAGTACATATTGTATATATCCAATAAGACATATGTCCTCAATCCGTGATTGAGGAAAAGATGTTTCTTTTACTTACTACACCACTATATTTATCTCAGGTATATACTAAAGTGACATCATTAATGTGATAGCAGCTGTGCTGCCAAATACTTTTATTTCCTTGGGCAGCTCAACTCTGTATCTCAATTCCATCATATACAAAATGGGAACAATAACACTAGATTTTATTTGTCTTAGTGTGACCAATAAGCTCCCAATCTTCAATGATAATCTCAAATACTACTATGGTAAATGGCTTTTATGTCCTTAATATTTGTAACTCTCTGTAGGTAAGAGATGCTAGGAAATGCTTAAGAGTCATTCTGCAAGGCACAGAAAGATACTGAATTTGCTGTGCTGATGGTAAGGACTATTGCAGGGGGTAGGCAGAAGGGAGTATGTAGTCTTGTGGAGGTTATAGTTTGCACTGGAGTTAGCAAGGCAAGTTTAAGCCTAAGCAGGCTATGGTACTACCTCTTAACTCTAACACTAACAAGAACCTTCTTTCAATTAGGACTTTGTCAAGAGTTAGCTAACTTAGGTCAGAATTCATTCCCGCATTCTCATTTCCTCCCTTCCCTCCATAAAACACAGCCAAGAGCAGAAAAACTGGTATTTGAGGATACTGATTTTATTATTTCCTTATTCAGCCATTCTCGTGGTTTAACCCCAGCCAGCAACTAAGCACCACACAGCCGCTCGCTCACCCCCCTCCCAGTGGGATGGGGGAGAATCAGAACAGTAAAAGTGAGAAAACTCATGGGTTGAGAAAAAGACAGTTTAATAAGAAAAGCAAAAGCCGTCCACACAAGCAAAGCAAAACAAGGAATTCATTCACTACTTCCCGTCGGCAGGCAGGTGTTCAGCCATCTCCAGGACAGCAGGGCTCCATCATGTGTAATGGTTACTTGGGAAGACAAACACCATCACTCCGAATATGCCCCCCCTCCTTCTTCTTCCCCCAGCTTCATATGATGAGCATGACATCATTTGGCATGGAATATCCCTTTAGTCAGTTGGGGTCAGCTGTCCTGGCTGTGTCGCCTCCCAACTTCTTGTGCACCCCCAGCCTACTCGCTGGTGGGGTGGTGTGAGAAGCAGAAAAGGCCTTGACTCTGTGTAAGCACTGCTCAGCAATAATGAAAACATCTCTGCATTATCAACACTGTTTTCAGCACAAATCCAAAACATAGCCCCATACTAGCTATTATGAAGAAAATTAACTCTGTCCCAGCCAAAACCAGCACAGCCATTTTCAAGTGTAGTTCAGCTTTGGCAAGTGAACCTTAAATATGGAGCCTACATAGAACTCCACACTTATCATCTACTCTTTGGTAGTACCCCCTCTGATTCAACTTTTTCATTTGAAAATTAAAAATGTCTAGCTCCACATTAACTGTTAATTTTACAAATATAACCTGGGGACTAAGAGGCAAGCAATCTTGTTTCTTGTTCTCCAAATTTAGTCATCCTATAAAATAAAATGTTGCAAAGCACACTAGATATCAAAACAGTAATACATAAGCAGTGTAAGAAAGATGACAACTCTCATACATTGATACAATGATTTTACATGGTAGCAAATAAAACAAATATATTCAAATGTGATGGGTTTCAAAATCATATAGTAACGGCTCTGCTCCCTGACTGGATTACTGAAATTTTTAAAGCATGGAAATAACAAATACCTCAAATAAGCAAACTCTTCTTGATGCAATTTTTCAGATCCTAATAATCAGACAAATTTAAGGACTGATAGACATTTATGAATATAAAAATCTTCTCAACTGAAAAAAGTATTCCAGGAATAGCAATGGAGTGAGGGATGTGATGTTCACAAATCCTTCTCTGGAGAATTCAAAAACTATCTCTAAGTACCGTATTCAACAGTTCAATAACATCACTAAATGTTAATATGGTCAGGTTCCCAAAAGGTGTGAAGTGATAGCCATATTGATAAGTCTGGTTACCCTTGCAACTCCTGCTACTTTCTGAAGTAGAGGATGGGGAGAACAAGCTAAAGTAACATCTCATAGTGAGTTGAGGATGAAGAGAGCAAGCTGAGCTAATGAAAAATACATGGGTAATGGAAGGATTTTGATGGGTGGAAAGGAAGCAAAAGCCCTTCAGAATGAGGAAAATATTTAGTGAGTAAGCAGAACTGAAGACACAGCCCCGAAAAAATCAGAAGTAAACAAACAGAAATTCTGAAGAAATAGGGAAAAAAAAGCAAGACTATTAAGTGGAAATAATCCTGGAAGTCAATGTAAGTACAGTCTCTCATTTACACTTTAGGGAGTTGGTATTTACAGTATTATAAATGTTAATTTCACTCAGAAGGGGGCTACTTATAGTAAATATGAACCTCATACCTGTGGAATAATGTCCTGCATTAGAACTGAGCTACTATGTGACCAGCAGTTTCCAGTAAGCCTTTTTGACATGCTAAAAATCCCTTCTGGATTTCTGACTGAGAAGTAGCCCTAACTTTGAGATTTAGAAGCATTCAGTTCATACTGCAAATGAGGTTACTGAGGTCAAAGCAGAAGGCAGATCTCCAAAGTGATACTTAGCCAGGTGATAGAGTTGAGTTACTTTTGTTTTCTGTAATTACAAATTGTGTGAAGTGCAAACATTAAATAAATGGACACTGTCACTATAATCTCAAAGGAGGCGAAGTGATACTTGTTTAGTTGTGTTGCACTTCCACTTACAAAGAGGAAATACTATAAGCTTCCCCTAAAGTAAAATTGAAAGGAAAAACATGAAAGTTTTAGTTTTATCTAGTCTCTCAATACTGTTGTATTTCTGGTTCAAATGCAGCTGTCTCTCTTGTAACAGCTGTCTAGATTTTTATCATAATATAGAAAAGGCTCCCAAGTGGGTGAAATGACTGTTAAAAAGTAGGAAGGAGGAAAACTTGCAGAGGAATCAAAGTTGAAATGTACACCACTAACTGTTGCTACCTCCAGAGGTCATAAATAATCACTAACTTGCAGTTACTGTTAATTTAGACTAGTCACACATGCATGTTTTAAAAGTAACAAGTATCTTATCACAGCAAAATCCTGCTAAGCAAGTGAGTGCTAAGGAAAGAAACTTCCTTGAAGCTCAACGTATTAGGTCTTGATTGATGCAGAGGCAGACATCTAATCTAAATGGTAGACATCTGTATGTCACTAGTCAGATAGCCAACAAGTTCCCTCTATAATTGAGAGAGGCTCCCAAGGCAGGATGAGTTCCCATTTGAAGCAGTCTCCCACTGTTGACCATTGAGAAAACCATAGAGCAGCTGCCTAATATTTACATGATTAAACTTAAGGGAAATCCACTGCCTGATGTCAGAAATGAACTGAGTAGTTTTAGTTGGAATCAAGTAGATGACCTTGTATACAGAAATATGTCTATGTTTTCCGCTGCAATTATCTGATATGTTTTTCATGATCTTGTATTTGTTTATGAGATTTCATTAATTTTTACTGTGTGATTTATTTAAAGCTTGTTCAGTTTGTGAAAGGGATTATATGATAATGTGGTCTTGTGATAGTGAGGAATCAAACTCCATGACCCTTCCTGGCACACAGTATATACAGTTTTGCACCATGGAACTTTTTACCTCTCTGCACTAGCAAAAAAAGCTAACATACCTCCCAGCTTTGACAACAATCTCTAAACATAGTGATATGAACAAACCCTGACATCATCTGTATATAAGGAAAGAAGGAAAAGCCTTTTAATGTGTTCTTCAGTTGCATCGATTTCCTGAACAAAGAGGCTTTTAGACAAGGCAATTACAAAGGGGCTGATGGAGGAAACAGTCCACTTGAGTGCATTGTTAGGTCATCACTGCTCTGAATAGAGAAACACATTCACTTAGCTATGCATCATTAGCATCATTAGCCTCATACAGCTAGAAGTTGATAGCCATCAGTTAAGAGGTTGGTGTCTGAACTTTTGTTACTATTAAAACATAAGATCTGGCTATAGAAGACTGTAGAAGACTAATGCCTTTAAGATTCCATGTAGACAGAGCTGTTGTCTGTATGAGAAACAGGTTTAGAGTGTTCTTATATGGGCAGCAGCACTACCAATTCCCTATATGTCCAACGGGAAAAACAATCTTGAGTATCAAGCACTTGTAAGTGACTTGGAGATTTATGGACTGAAGAGAGCAATGCATTGTCAACATGGAAAATTGCCTTTAAACAACTTAACCCCTACATGCTGCTCCTGGAAAGTAAGTGCCAAATTGCTGTGTTAAGTCAGATGCTGTGGTACAGGAAATGCTCATTCCTAATGAGTATGCTAGTCAATCTTATTCTAGATCAGCTTAGCTCTTCACAAAGAGCCAAATTAAAAATCTCAGTAAAGCTAGGCCACAAGACATTGGTCATGACAGAAAGACAGTTCTGTGGTTAGAACATGTAAGAACAAAGAGAAGAGAAATTTTTTGTATTGAGGTCTAATAGTAGTTTGTCATGCAATTTTGAAGAGCATTTAGGTTGAACACTCAGGGATCTTCAGATCTTGTGTGCCTGATTTGATAGACCCAGTAACTAAGCTCCCTCTAAACTGTGGGAATTTTAAATGAGTCTTCTTTTCAGTTCCTTAAATTTGACTATTGCTAGGATGAATAATTATGTCCCACTTTATAGCATATTTCAAGTGTTTTGACATCTTTGAATGGTTTGGGATATAGAAATGTAAAATGTTATTGAAAACACTTAAGATAAAGTTATGAGACAGCAGATGAAAGCCTGCTATATATGACACACTCTGGAAACAAAACACAGAGGAAGGTTTTGAGCTGAACTGACCACATGATTTGGTCTTATAGAGCAAGATGCAATTAGAAATTGGGAACATATGTCCAGCATTATAAATCTGAATTCTTCTCTCCTCAACCTGGAGGGTGGATGCTTGTACTCTCCATAGGCAGCCTACTTATTTTAAAGTAAGCCTTTACCAGAATGGTCACCAAGTCTCTAGAATTACTACAACACATGCCCCAGTTCCAAAAAGGCTGAGTGATTTATTACGTTATTCTAACCTCCTTTGGGATCCAGAGAATAGGAGGTCTATAGTACAAGACTTTTGATGAGCTTAATCTGTTGCCTAAACGTACTGATTCTGCCGTTGTTTTCTTACAGACAGATACTGCAGAAGACTTGTTTGTTAAGAGAAAGTGCTCAATGTTTTCAAGATAATGTTTTATGTTTACAAAGCAACTTCTATCAAAAATATTGAAGAAATTGCACATGAAAGATGGGAATTATGGAGAAATGCAAACCCATTGTCTTCTCTATTCCATTCTTCAACTACCCCTCTAATAGCTACTGTGAAGCAGAGGAGTATCGTGTTACTTGTCAATATGGAAGGGCAAGAAGAGCTAGCATACTGGTAAGGTCACATCAGAAGGGCATTATTTTCATTACAAAACCAAACTTCCAGGCCTCTCTCTTCTTCATGTGAAAATACTAATGTCCTGGAATTAATTGACTTATTTTAGTTTATACCTTACCAAGTAAGTGGTAGCTTAACTTGGTAATGCTATACTTTATAGCACTGAGTTTTCTCAATGCTCTGGAAAATATAATTATAAAGGCAAAACCAGGGACCAGTGTAAGTGATCAGCATGCAACTGGATTTGCATGAAAAGCAGGATGATTAGTGCTGCTTTTGTTAAGAAGATCCTCATATGCAAAATCCAAGGTATCATTGGAAACACTTCATATGATGTATTACAGATGACCATGTGAATAGCTTCAAATATGAAGACACACAAATGTCTAAAATGCTGCCTGGCTTTTCCCCTTTCTTACATGAGAGAATGATAATTTAACTTTCTGGATTGTTACATACATAATTTTTATAAATTAATTTGAATATTGTAATAAATTTTTTATACAACTTTAAAAAACCAGAGTTGAGACTTACTCTTATGTCATTGAGGGATGAAAGAAAAACATGTCAGAAATCACATCTGTCATTGGCAAAATTTGAATCCCTATTCCATAATCCTAATCATCATTGATTTCTGTGATGTGGTAACAAGTATTTGTATTTCTTTAATGGTTTTGGGGATAAGACAAATGAATACTCTGTTACAATGTCCCTTCATTTGATATGTTTTACCATCTCAAACCAGTTGGTGACTTTGGGATAAAAGCACTATACAGGCATAAAACTGGAGCTGCTATGACAAATATTTGGATGGTTACCTTATTTTGACTACTGAATTTTGCATAAGCTCTTCTGTTATGATGCTCATAGTTCCTGAAAAATGTTTATGCTCTGTGGTAAATTTGGACGGAATTTTACTAGTACAGAGCATTGTCTATTGAGAGGTTTTTACAGTGTAAGTAAGAAGACAAAAAATAAGATATACTATTAGTTTAAAGAAGGAGATATGAAGAGATTGTTCCTGGGGAGCAGAAACAGAGGCAATACTGTTAAAAAAGTAGAGAGGGAAGTTATCTGCTGGTGAGAAGAAAGGTTGTCTGTCTTATCAGGCATACTGACAGTCAAGTCCAGTCAGAAAATGAAACCAAATATTTGGATATCACTTAAAGTTGTAGCTGAAGATGATTTGCTTAAATCTGCGTAAACAGAATTCTGAGTTTTGGTCAGTTTTTTGAACAAAGGAGACAGGACAATTCTGTATATAAGGTTCACCTACACTAACAACAGCTGTAGATTTTCTGAACATTTATTTAAAATTTTATTTTCCAGTGGCCTTTATTTTAAAAAAGGAAAATCTGTTTTTACTTTTTACTTTTGTCATTGTTTTAATTAGAGCAGTCAGCAGCCTCCAACATATATACACACACACATAAATTCTATTCTTTCTTTCTTCCCACATGTCATGGTTTAACCCCAGCCGGCAGCTAAGCACCACGCAGCCGCTCGCTCGCTCCCCCCCCACCCCTGGGATGGGGGAGAGAATCAGGAAAAAAAATACTCGTGAGTTGAGATAAAGACAGTTTAATAGGACAGAAAGGAATGAAAAACAATGATAATGATAATAATAATATGACAATAGTAATACTAAAAGAATTAAACTATACAAAGCAAGTGGTGCACAATGCAATTGCTCACCACTCGTTGACCGATGCCCAGTTAGTTCCCGAGCAGCGATCCGCCCCTCCCAGCCAGCTCCCCCAGTTTATATACTGGGCATGATGTCATATGGTATGGAATAGCTCTTTGGCCAGTTTGGGTCAGCTGTCCTGGCGGTGTCCCCTCCAAGCTTCTTGTGGCCCCTCCAGCCTTCTTGCTGGCTGGGCATAAGAAGCTGAAAAATCCTTGACTTAGTATAAACACTACTTAGCAACAACTAAAAACATCAGTGTGTTATCAACATTATTTTCCTACTAAATCCAAAACACAGAACTATACCAGCTATTAGGAAGAAAATTAACTCTGTCCTAGCTGAAACCAGGACACCACACTCACCTTCAAGGTTGACTTTGCAGTTCTAAGTCCTAATTTATTGGATTTAGCAAATGCATTTAGTTATTCTTTTTTTTTTTTTCAGTTCCACTTATCCATTATCATTTTGTAGCATTCATGTTTTCCTCAGAGTAAAAGCTTGACTCATACATTGTTGTTTCTCTTTGAAGCATGGAGGTCTGAATACTAACATGACCCAACACGAACAGGTACTGAAACTGTCAACTGTAATTTAACAGTTTATTAAGTAAATTAGGTGGCTGTTATGAGAAAAAGCTTTTAATGTGACACCACTCAGCTAAAAACATCACCAAGATATAAATGTATCCCTAATGGACTGCCACCAGACTGACATTCACCTTCCACAGGTACTGAAAGGAAAAAAAAAATGTGACAGAAGCTGAAAGCAAGTTAATACACACGAGTGTGCACACATGAATATTCATAAAGTGACAGGCACACAGATATGAATGAGGCCAAAGCTCAGAGTCCTTCATATGCTTACCTAAAGGATAATATTTTTTATTTTAATCTTCTGTAATGAAATTGCTGTCCCTGGTAAGCACTGTGGGAACATCCAGACAGCCAGGAGTCACTGGCCCTCTGAATAGTCAATAGTTTTTCTAGTTTGCTTTTCTCTGTTTCATTCCATGTCCTCATAGCCACTGCTCTGTCTGTAATGAGAAATCAGAGGTATTTTCTACTTCTACCTTCTTCATTCTACGCAGGATTTTTTCACCTCTGTGTTCTTTGGAATCACTGAGTTCATAGGGAGAAATATAAATAGTGTATCTGCCTTTAACCCCTCTGATCCTCTGTTATCTTCTTCTTTTATCTTTAAGACTTTTTAAGCTTAAGCCAAAACAATACTTCACACTATGTCTGGCAGATTAATTACTGAGGACTGCTGTCTTCTATTTATGCCCTAAGCAGAAAACATACAGAAAAAGACCTGGCAGAATCTGGTGTGTGCATTGCATTCGATCCATCCTCATGTCACAATGTTTGGGGGTTTCCTGTCACAGTTGCTCCATGTCTCTGGGAAACATCTCTGTTTCACATATGTACTGTCAGTCTCTGAGCTGGGGAAATAATTTTCATGAAATTCAGCTTCCATTGTTCATGTTAGCCATGGGTTGGCCAATGCTGCTGATCAGGAAACTCTCAGCCACAAAGGGAAATTTCAGAATATCTTTTAATCCTGATTCACTTGGATCTCTGCTGTGCCAGGATTTCAATATATGTTAAGGAAAATAATTCGCACTCCTATTCTAGCAAATCTGGGCAATGTTGGACCTAGCAAATTATTGATTCTCTCCTTTCTTTTCCACCTACTCTTTTTGAGATGTAGCTTGAAAGAGTAATTAATGCCTTTATTTTCTAAGTACTGAGTACTTACCATAATACTTAGAAGTCTTAAAAAAGCCCCCCAACATTGTTCTATTAGACAGAACATTGTTTCACAATGTCTATTGTCTTGTCTATTGTCTTGACAAACAGAAGAAGAAACAAGTTACTGGAAAGGAAAAATGACTTGGCAAAGAGGATACCACATAGCAGTAGAGGAACAGCAATAATTGAGTCCACATCTCCAGATGGAATGATTCATGTATTTTCTCAAATAAAAAACAAATCATACACACAGCTCTGGAGCAAGCTTGAGAGACACTAAAACAAATTCCTCCAAGCTCTCCTTTCATGAAGAAAATACTTCAGATGTTCTTTATTGCTTTGATGAGAAAGAATGAATGCTGGGAGTTAGCAATGCTCTGCTTTCTGCAGCAGGAGCGCATCCTCACTCTGTAGGCACATCTACAGATGTTGTTTCCCTTTTTGTGATCTTCCAGTCAAGGTTGTATGAACTGAAGTCCTGCATCACCATTCCAATGGCAGTTCAACCAGTGATGTAGAGTAGAACTTCACTTGCTTATGCATAAACATCCTATGAAAGTCATACCTCCTCCAAGAATAATATAACTTTATATCCATGACACCCTTTACTTGCTTCAAGGCTATACTCCCCTTTGCCCCAAGATTAATGCAAAATGGACCATGGACCATGGAGGCCTTTCTTTTCTTCTGTCTCAGACTATGATGTTTTTCTAGTTGTAGTTAGATGTTACTAAATTCATATGCCCCATGCTTACAAAATGAAAGAAGGAAATCTGAGGCAATATTTTTATTGTTTCTTTTTTACTCTGAAGTTGTAACTGCAGATGACAGTATCATTGGGTAGAAACCCCACCCCCTCATCTTCAGTGGAAACACACATCACTATTCCCTGCAGATCTGTGATCATATGGGTGGTACGTAAACAGGGTTCAAGCTGTGTTTTACAGGGAGCATTCACTTCCTGTGATGATGTTAGAGAAGATTTTCCTTATTTTCATTGTGGCATAAAATCTTATAGATCTGATCTAAACCTTTTTGGGAATCACTTAACACTTGCCTTTTTCCCTTTTTTTCTCTCTCTTATTTCTCTCTGTCCTCTATTCCTCCATTTCTGGTCCTATCATTCTTCCTTTTTACTTCCCCTCATCTTCTCCCATATGAAGAAGCACATTTATTAGAGATGTGGAATGCAAGAAAATAGAAAGATAGAATGGAGAAAGTCTGATTGTTCTAGTCAGACAGTACTATTTGATTCAAGATCAAATTGATCCAGACTTCATGTATGATATCACAATCCTTGGCCAAAGTGACTTACCTTAAGGTATTCAGGAGTCTACTTTTAACGGAGGATTCTTTGGGGATCTGCCTGGGCTATGGGTGTCACTCATCCCACAGGAAGTCAAGAGGGCAAGTGTACTAAAACATGTGAGCTCTTCAGATAATATGGTAATACAGTCTTAAAAACACTCAACAAGGTGGACATTTCTTTATAGATTTTCGAAAATGATAAGATCAAAATGTTTACTTAGGTTTAACTAACTTCATAAAATAATCTTGATGAAAGGCACTGAAATGAACTAGATGAAAAAATAATTTAAAGATTGTCTCAATTTTGTCTTCTCAAATGTAGGTCCGAGCTTAGCAGAAAATTTTCCTTTACAATCAAAATGATTGTAAATCCAGTTCCACAGTCACAAAGACTTCTGAAAATATCCAAGTAGTACTATAACTGTGGAGAACAAGGTTGTTCTCAAATATAGCAGTTCCTGAATGAAACAATTACCACACTGGGCCCAATTTTAAACTGAATTTTTACTAAATGAACAAAAGATAAATTAATCCTCAAATGGAGGAGTCTCTGACAACTTCATGATGTTTTGATGATAAAAAACTTCCCTCACTCACTTGCTAAAAGTTATTTCTAACTGCTTTCTTCTCATAATTCTGTTTTTTCTCAGAAACATTTCTAGTTAGTTAGTAGAAACGTAAAAATGTAATAAAATTATGAGACTTGTCAAACAATATTTTGCATAAGTTCCTAATTTCTAGAGGCAAGTGTTTTGACTTACTGAGTTGGCATAACTTGAATAGTTAGGCTAATGTCAGAGGCCCAGAGTCTAACCTTCTGTATGTTATTATTAGGGAAGTAACTTCAGTTAAATAAGCACAATTAGAAAGATGTTATGAAAAAAACCCATAACTGACAGAAAAAAAACTTATACAAGAATATTTGTCTGGCTACTTGCCATAACAGTCAACAAGCAACAGCTTGAAGCAGTTTACCAACCAGTAAAGATCAAACTATTTGGAAGATGCTCTCCACTTCATAGAAATGATCCACCTCAGCGCAAAGTGGGACAACCCTACCATCAGTGATGTCTGACTGTGGAGGATCTCCAGAGACATCTGGGACCCAGCCTGACCTGACATGATTAACACTCTGTTCCTCCCAGCTACTGACAATTGCCATTGTGATTATTGAAGAAGCTGGAAAGTAGGGCCTGAATAAGCGCTAACAAATAGGTGTTAGCATCAATATTTAAAGTCCAACTTTAATATTAAGACTTTCACAGCTGGGAAGCTCATTCAGCCTTGTGAAATACTTGGGGCTGGTATTCATGGATTATTTACTTTCTTTCCCACCTACCATGAAAACAAGCTCTTCATCATAATGTTTTGAGAGAGAGCCACAAAAGGATTTTTGTAAGTGGAAAAGCTTTAAAGAATTGAGAGCTGCCAAAGTGTCTTGTGCCAGTCTGGAAAACATAAGTTCAAATTTAAACAGGACATGGGATGCAAGAGCTGTAGCACTGTGTCCCCCCAAGGTGAAGGCTAAACACTGCCATTAGCACAGCCTGAGAACATACCTAGAAGATCGTGCTTCGCACATGAGGTTTCCAGGGGAATCTGAGAATCCCTCCAGGGTTTAAATACTTTATAAATCAGTGTTGCCAGGATTTGGATAGTTGCATGCATGTCTTGTTAAAGAAATGTTGACAATCAGGGTA
Source organism: Sarcoramphus papa (assembly GCA_037962945.1). NCBI lineage: Eukaryota > Metazoa > Chordata > Aves > Accipitriformes > Cathartidae > Sarcoramphus > Sarcoramphus papa. The sequence goes on from CM075586.1 coordinate 100,047,059, forward strand.
CCACATGGGCAGAAACATAGGGTCAAGAGTATTTAGGAGTCTTCAGTATCAGACTGCACTTGTGCAAAGGATTCTGCCAGAGGAATGGGCAATTTCTTTATTACCATTTTCAGATCCCAGTAAATTATTATCTTCATATTATTTTCCTCATAATTTTTGAATGCCTTTGTTTCTTTTTTTTCTTTAGTGATACTTAGGACCTGACCTGACAAGACTTAATGTCGATTAAATGCAATTACACTGTAACTTTGATGTCAGACTTGGAGATTTTCCCAGCATCTGTGTGAATAAAGCAGAAAGGGTTTGGTTCCCAACATGACAGATCACCAAAGTTTCCACTGCTCCATATGTAAACTGCCATATAATACTTCTTTTTAAATTCTCTAGCAGAGCTACATGTCATAAGATAATTCCATGTCCTTCCTCAGCCTCAAGTGTAAAAGGACCTGTACATCTTCCTGTTCATTGTTAAGAAATATTTATAATACAGCAGCACATGGTGTTTCCACCCTGTAAAGCCACCTCCATTAATAGGATCTGAAGTCATCATGGGCTCTGTTCCAGATACTGTGTAAAATCGAATTACTAGGAAACCACAGTCACTCACTGCATTGCCTGTGATTATGTTTTCTGCACTCAGTAATATGTGGAAAACCCCTCATTTTCTTCAAGTCATTTGGAAAAACACGTATTTTCAATGACGTTCTCATTGTTTTAATTTATCTATGCATGTTCAGCACAGTGTTACATCTGCAGACAATCTACTATGAGATTTTTTCCACTTTTGGCAAAGGAATCTCTTCCTGCTCTAATGCAGAGGGTGAATATCTCCTCTTATGATTATCAGATCTTACAGTCTGCAATTCCCCATGATTGCATAATGGCTTCTAAATCATCTGGGTCTTACTGAAATAGACTGATATTTTAAATTTTTTTTTTAAACTTAGTTCTGGATCCAAAACATTATATCTAGCCACACTTCCTTACGCTAATCACTTCAACCCAAGTAGCTGTTGTAATTAGTGAAGAGTGAATAGAGTCTTGTGGCTGTAAACTCTGTAACAAAGCCCTGCCTCTGTCATAGTCTGAATGGTAAGTGCAATACTCTCATCTAGTAGCTATACTAAACTTCATTTTGTCCATGAACTGCTTAGCACCTTTCCTCTCTACAGTTTTAAGAGAACAGATCCTCAGTCTGCTTTTTTTATTTTTAGTATTTTACAAGCAGATGTTCAGTCATGGGAATATATTCCCATGATAGTATGCTAAAGTTCACTCTGAAGCAGACTTCAAGCACTTCAAGATCATGTAAGATGCTGATGAAAATCTGAGTTTTAGCTTTCTTCCTTTGCTTATGCTTCCATCATCCATGTACTGGTAACCTGACTTTAATTCAGATGTGTGCTTCCATTAGATAAGCAGAAAGTAAGGGTACATTTATGTGCTGAAGGAAGATGAAATGTGCACTCATCCATTAGTGACCAAGCAGAACAAAGTTACACACGCATGTACCACAATGACATCACAATTGCTGAAGGTGCATCTTTCAGATTTTGCTTTGTCAGTCAGCCATGTGTTTGCTGTGGATGGGTTAATACAGGAAGAGATGAACATCATCCTATTTACCCCCATTTCCAGAGAAGGAGTCTCAGATAAACACCAGCAATAGCTGGATCTGACTTGCCTTCAGAGCATAGGCCTACCCATACTCAGACACAGACTTACTTGATATGTGTTCAGACTTGCATAAAAGATCATGCACCAGCAAGGATTTGAGCAAGGGGATAAGGACAGACAACAAGTATATCTCATATCCGTTTGTCCTTGCTCAGCACTGTGTAATAAATAGTGCATGGCTGTTGTGGATGCTCCCTCCTAGTTGCTGTATGCAGCAAAGAATGATGAGGTAAACAGGACAGCCTGAACTTAGCAAGAGCATGCTGTACTTCAGCACAGGTACATTGGCTTAGCTGACTTTCCAAGGGACAAGCCACCCTTTAGGTCATCACACACAGCTAAGGTGGCCTATCAAAATGAACTTAGGAAACCCTCAGCAGCAATAAAATACACCATTTTTCTTGACACTTTGCTTCTATTGGTATTACCTCTAGTATATCTGATGGATGCATTCGGTATATTTTCATGATTATTATGGTACAATGCCTCAACATAGGTGGATAACAAGTTTCTTCTGAGAACACCACTACCTCATTCCTCTACTCTGACACAGGTAGTTTTTAGGGAGAGTGGAAGAATACTGTTTGGAGGCAGAACGGAGAGATTACCGTCAGGGTGTCTTGACTTGTCTCAGCAACTTGTGTGGATTCATTTTGCTTGATATATCAAACAATCACTTAGATAACTAAGCACCTAATGTGTTACATATATTGTAGGATTACATTACAGGATGCATTACATTACAGGATGACAGCATCTATTCTTAGGACTTACTTTGCACACCTTTTCCAAATTAAGGCACATTAATTCCAACACAAAACATTTCACTCTTTTTGCCATTGTAGTGAAATGTTATCAAATAAAGAGTATCAGGTACTGACTGGGAAAGGATTTTCAAGGCTTCAAATATCTCCATGTACCCTAAGGAACACAGACCATATTTATTATATAGATCAGTATGGGAATTTACATAAAGCCTGGCCCCACAGACTGAGCAAAACCATATCCAGGAGCACAGAAAAATTGGGAGTGGAAGGGCTACCTAAGCCCAGTGCTGCCCACACGAAAAGAAAAAAAAAAAAGCACTGTCGTTTTGTCATACTAAAACAGTTAATCTTCAGGTAAACTCTTGTTGAATTATTATGCAGCTACAATGAAAATGTTCTCCGAAGGACTTGATAAGCAGGAAGAACTGCAGATGTGATAATCAGTGGCATCCTTGAAATAGGGGAGGTCAAGATACTGAAGGGTGTGAGGAAGGAAGGTAGCAGAGTACAGATCCTGGATTTCAGATGAGTAGATTTCAATTTCTCCAGGAAACTGGTGGGTGGGATTCCACAGGAGGAAGCGAAAGTGAACTCTAAAGGCAGTCAGGAAAACCTGTAGGTCTTTAAGTACAGCATCCTCCAAGTGCAAGAACAGTCCATCCCAGTACTCAGAAACACAAATAGATGTCTCAGGAGGTTGTTTTGGTTAAGCAGGGAATTCAAGATGCAGCTCCAATGCAAAAAGGCAGCATACGGAAGTGGAAGCAAGGTCAGGTTACAAAGGAGAAATATTGCATGAACAGGTAGGACTGGTGTTAGGAAAGCCAAAGCTCAACTAGAGTTGACACTCGCAAAGGCATCAACATCAACAAAAAGAGCTTCTATTGCTATGTTAGTAGTAAAAGCCGGAACAAAGCAAATGATGGGTGGGTATTCAACTATTGTTGAATGGGTGGGTAATTTAGAGTCAGTGGACATAGAAAAGGCTGAGGTACACAATGCCTTCTTTGCTCAGTCTTCACCAAAAAGCTCTCTTAGGCCTCTGTGCTTGGCAGGAGAGTTCGATGAGAAGGAGAGCTACCAGTGGAAGACTGAGTCAATGATCACAGGCTGGGGAACTTCAAGCTGAATAGCTTCACTTTAGTCACTGGACAAGATCATGGAGCAAGTTCTCTGAGGACATGCAGAGAAGGTGATTTGGAACAGTCAGCATGGATTTGCCAAGATTAAATCATGCCTGACTAACTTGATTGCTTTCTGTGATAAAATGATTTGATTTGTGGATAAGGGCAGAGCAACAGATGTTATTTACATCAAATTTGGCAAAGCCCTCAATGCTTTCTTGCTCAGTATTCTTGTATTCAAGTTAGGGCATTGTGGTCTAGATGGGTGGACAACCACATGCATAAAAACTGATAGAATAGTCAGACTCAGAGGGGACTGGTTAATTGATCAGTAGACTGTATTCTGCCTGGAGACCAGTGGGTTATGGCAGGGGTTATTCCTGCAGCCTGTCTTGTTCAACATCTTTATCAATGACGTCAAGGAGGTGACAGAGTGCTTGCTCATCAACTTTACAGATGATGCTAAATTGAGAGGACCAGTTGATACATATGGGAGCAGGACTGCCATCCAAAGGGACCTAGACAGGCTGGAAGAATGGACCAAAAGGAAGCTTCTGAAATTCAGCAAGTGTACATTCAAAGTCTACACTGCAACAGTGCAGGCTGGAACTGGTTGGCTGGGGAACACCTCTGCTGAAAAGGATCTGGAGAGTCTTGGTAAACAGCAAGCTGAATATGAACCAGCAGTGTACCCTGACAGAAAAGGAGGCAAACAATATCCTGGGCTGTATTCAAAGGCACATAACAAGTAGATAGGGAGAAGTGATTATTCCCCCCTACATAGCACTTCTTAGACCACATCTAAGGTACTGCATCCAGTTTTTGGTTCCCCAATATGAGGAAGAAACTGAATGACATGAGAGGAAGGCCACAAAGATAGTCAGACGAATGGAACATCTGCCCTGTGAGCACGTGCTAGAGGAACTGAGCTTGTTCAGCCTGGGCAAGGGAAGGCTTCAAGCAGACCTAATAGTAGCCTTCAAGTACATACAAAGAAGTTATTGAGAAGATGCTGTTCTTCACAGCAGTGCATGGTGGGAGGACAAGAGGCAAGAGACAAAGTTAGAACAAGAGAGGTTCCAACTGGATATAAGGAAAAAGCTTTTCACTATGAGGACAGTTCAACATTGGAACAGGTTTGTCATCAGAGGGTTTGTGCAGTTTCTTTCCTCAGAGGCTTTCAAGATCAGATTGGAGAAAGCCCTGAGCAACCTAACCTCATAGATGACCCTGCTTTGAGCAGGAGTATGGACAAAATAACCTCCTGATGTCCCCTCCAACCTGAATTATTTCATGATCTTATGATCCTAGTTCTCTAATCATAGGAACTTGCCCCAACAGAGACTGTCAAACAAAATAGACTGTACCCTGTTCTATCTATGTTCTCTATCACTGCCTAAAGATACAGAATAAAATGGTTAGAGAGAAGATTCTCAGTTCTATCCATAGGCTTCCCTGGGTAACTCTTTTTGAGCTGATATGGCAACAAGAACCTAAACTTGAAAACTCAAAGTCTCCTTTGAAAAATACGTCATCTCTTCTCTTGTAGCTTTATGATCCATATCATGAAATGGGGAGCTATTCCATACTAAACAGCTCTACCTGGTTAGGTTTCTTTTCTTCTGACTTTTCAGTGCCAAGACAATGGAAGAAACATCACTCACAGAAAGGTTAAATAGTGGTTAATCACTTTTGGATTTGTTTCATGCATTCGCTTTCCTTTGAATCACTTTTTAAAACCTCTCCTGTCCTTAATGGATTTTGTTTTATTTAGTGACATGTAGAACTAGTCAAACAGCACTCTCACCATTGCTGACTTTACTTTTTTTATGCATGACAGGGCTTTCCCAGTCTCAAAGGTGAAATATACAAGTAGGTGGCAAATACAAACAGGAAAGGCCTACTTGTATGCATACTGAAGTTTGTAAGTGGAGAAAATGCTCAATGGTTACAAACAAGCAATTCCCACTTGTGTGTACGTGAGTTTGTGTTTGACGTGATCAAAATGAATAGAAATAGATTAACCAAGTGCCTCCAAAGGTTCAGAAATCCTATTTCAAAAGGATGCAACTCATAAAACAAACATAATAATTTGAAAATGAAAGAAAGAGGTAGAAATTGAAGATCAGTTGCAGATAATAGAAGAGGACTGAAACAGCATGACTAAGGAGCACCCTGAAAACATATGAACCTTAACTAATGGAGACTGTGAAAGTAAATGGGAACAAGGAGCCCATAATAATGAGCTACCTGAAATACTCAGAAGAAAAAAAAAAAACAAAACACAAAGACTGCAGGAATTCAGATACCATTGTTCAAGAGAACAAAAACTACTGAGCTGTAATATTGCACTTCTCTTTACTGGATCTCATAGTATTTTATAAATAATGATGGATTTAAATGAAATCAGATCAGAGTACAAGTAAAACACTAGTAGATTTACTCTGTAGTTTGGGTTTTTAAGGCACTTTTATTTGGTATTCAGAAGGTCAAATCCACATTTTTTTTCAATGACTAATTACAAAAAGGTTGAGTAGCTTCATGAGGACAGGCTCAAAGAGCCCCAGCCTGGATGACATGGCTGTGTATTCTGGCTTTGTATCTTGAAAATAAGTTGAACAATTTTTAGACCCCTAAGTCCAAGGAAGTTTTCAGAGCTGCTGAGATATCTCCCTTTGATCTCACATTATCTGCCAAGAATATGCAGGACTGTCTGATCAGCTCTCCTCCCTTAAGCATTTCTTATTTGCTGACTCAGATGGTTTCTCAACCAAGTTTCTGTGTAGTATGAATTTCTTTTTTTTTGGTGTTTCACTGTTGTGGGTTAACCCCAGTAGGCAGTTAAGCCTCACAGAGACACAGACACTTGCTCACTCCCTCCTAGTGGGATGGGGGAGAGAACTGGAAGGGTAAAAGTGAGAAAACTTGTGGGCTGAGATAAAGATAGCTTAATAGATAAAGAAAAAGCTGAATGCACAACCAAAGCAAAATAAAGAATTCATTCACTACTTCGCATCAGCAGACAGGTGTTTAGCCATTTCCAGGAACGCAGGGCTTCATCACATGTAACAGACAAACGTCCCCCCGCTTCCTCCTTCTTCCCCCAGCTTTTATTTCTGAGCACAACATCATACGGTATGGAATATCCCTTTGGTCAGTTGGGGTCAGCTGTCCCAGCTGCGTCCCCTCCCAACTTCTTGTGCACCCCCAGCCTACTTGCTGGTGGGGCAGTGTGAGAAACAGAAAAGGCCTTGATGCTGTGCCAGCACTGTTCAGCAATAACTAACACATCCCTGTGTTATCAACACTGTTTTAATCACAAATCTAAAACACAGCACCATACAAGCTACCATGAAGCAAATCAACTCTATCATCTCAAGCAAAACCATTACATTCAATTCATTTTCTCTGTATATTATTGTGCAGAAAGCCTAGATGGCTAAATGACAGCAGAAGATACCAGTGTGGGAGAAACTCCCAAATTAGTCGGTACAATAATGATATAAGACAAAAGCCCAGCCCCCAAACCTCCAAACTCAGCCCAGATGTCTAATGAAGTAATGATGTGAAGCACCAGGAGAATGATTTAAAGCAACCTGCATTAAGTACCCAGTTGTCTTATGTGCTTCTATATCCTATTTGCATATTCTTCAGGTATGCCTACAGAAAAGAAAATACTATGGAAATTGCCTGAACTTTTCTGTAAGTCCTATGTTACTCTGTAGTTCTCAAAATGTTTTTGAAGCTGCTATGCAATTACCATTAAAAATTAATATTGTAATAACAGTGTAGCATTTGTGTCTGACATCATAAAGACAAGTTCAAGAGTAAAACTGCAGTTCCTGAGAAGAAAACCAATATGCTTTGTATAAACAGAGGAGAACTTAGGTATAGCTGTCTTGTAAAAGTGATGGTATGTACAGATAGACTTTTTAATGGATTTCAGCAATTGGGAGTCTGCAAAGATGATAATGAAAAACTGTTTTGTAAATTGGTAATCTATCATCTCATTTCTGACCTTCGGCAATGTCACTCTGAATGACAAGTCCATTAGGACAGGGACATGGTAGCTTTTTTCCCATTACTATGGAAAATAAATGGTTATGCCTTTGTTCTCATGGGCCCCATCTTTTTAATACATTATTATACACAGTCAGCACTACAACAGGTGCAGCTATGTTTCTCTTTATTCCAGTTTTTTTAATTAGATTCCTTTGCTTTTTATTATGAGCCTATACTGAATGTACTGGTTTGCATACCTTTTGCATAGGGCTCAGTGCATAAGTGGAGGTGCCCCACTGACAAATACAATTCTAGGCTTCCTTGAATTGTATGCTACTCCAGAAGAAGCTTGTGTCTGAAAATGAAGTTGATGCGATTAAGAGGTAGACAGAAGATTAGGAGAAGACCCAGGGGAAAGTATATATGTGAGGAATATCTCAGAAGGTTGAGATTTTTTCTGTGTTTTAGCCCCAGGATAAGATCTTCTTATAAAATCTGATTTTCTAACAGCCTATGCACATTAGTTTTAGTATCAGGTTGCATGTGATATTAAAAAGGGAGCTTTTATTTGTCACAGAGCTGCAAAACCTTCTAAAGCAGCTTGTAAGTCTATCATGTAATAAAATTAGGGAAAGTCTTGATCATATCTTTTCCTGTCAGGGAGTGGCCCCAGTGCTACTGGTTGACAAAAGGCATTTGGGATAAAAATAGAGAGTTTTAAAAGACAAGCTGGCAGATTATTCCATACTCAAAGAATTATATGGAAGTATGTAGGGAACGGCCTGCTGGACTAGTGAACAAAGAGAAGGACAGAAGGACAGAAACAGAAAAATACTTCTTCCTTCCTACTAAAGAAAATCCAGACATACAGGAGGTTAAAATATGAAGACAAATGCACATCTAGAGGAATGTGCTAAGAAATTTCTTAGCACAGATCATCAAAAGGGGTATCAGAACCACTTATCACCAACAACACAGACATGACTGTTGTAAATTAAAGGATTTATTTAATTAGCTATTATCAATATCCTCTGACCAGTCAATAGGAGAGCTAGTCTCACATAGGCAGACACACTTAAATATAAAGATTTTATTATTTTAGCATTCAATCATATGCCTGAATCTTTGGACTTAAGTCTTTGGAAAGCATTGGTGAGGTAAGGTTTTAGAAAAGATCTTCCAAAGAAAATACAGAGTTCCTGACTATATCACTTTACCCTTTTGCTTTTAATAGCAAAGAGTTGTGCTATAGTTAGAAAATGCCCTCACTTTTCAGCTTTCATATATATTCGAGTTTAAATAGGTCACCTATTTTGTATTATGAGGACATAGTTCTGACACTAGATCATTTGGTCTGTATTGATTGTTCTGCCAACAAGAGAAGCACCATTGTGGCTGCATTTGTACATTTCTAAGGAGGTGCTCCTTCAGGCTCTCCTAGCAGCCAGTTCACCAACTACTGATACTGGAAAGCCCTCCTAAAAACACTCAAAAATCACTTCCAATGATGTTCGCTTTACCTGAGCAGTGTTCAAGGCTGTAGATCAAATATTCATGAAGCAAAAATGTTGAACAAAGCCATAAATGGCAGCTCCTGTTGGGAGTGATGAAGAGGGGGAAATACATTGCTACCATTTGTAAAAAGCATTTCAAAATATCCTATTTTTGCCCTTCACAGAGAATAGGAGGAGAACATCCAGGCTTGTTGTGAAAAGGTGGTGGCTAAAGATCTTTGCACAACCAAATAACCTGGACTGACCACATGCCTTCTTTCAGCATGGATTCCACCAGACCATGAGTCTGATGAAACTGTTATGCTCTAACACCAGCTAGCATCACCATCTGCAAGCTGGTGAGCCAGTCCTTCCATCAGCCCCTCCCTCGTGAGATTAGTATTTGTTAAAGGTCAGTTGCTTTACAATTATGATTGACACCCAGATATGTGTGTGCAGGCTGTCCAGAGCCAGTGCCAGCTGTTGACACAATGCCATGAAGGTGACCTTTTGCACATTGACATTTATGATCCATTCCTGATTATTTCATATGTGGAATATCATGTGGGCTTACCAATGAGAGCTGGTGAGGCCCATCCCAAACATTGAGATGTAGGAGGAATAAGCATGCCAGTGTTCTCAAGCATCTCAGCTACATCCCCATTAGAGTGAGCCAGTCTCTATTGCTTCAACAGTTCAGGGCACTGTCCCCAGGAGACCAAGCAAGCTAACAGTACCATGAGCCTGAATAAAGAACTAATTCTTATCTGAATCCGTTAGATTCTGTTTCGTGTCTGTCATAAAGGATAATATGTGGAAGCAGTATGTACATCTATGTGCAGAAGCAGCATAGATGGAGTTCTGGGAAAATTATGAGCACCTGTGATCTCATTGCTTTGTAAAAAGAAAAAAAAAGAAAATTTAGAATCATAGTTCAGATTCTTCTGCTTGCATATGCCTTGTAACTCCTTAAAAGCTATTCTTGTCATTTTATTATCTTTCAGTTCAAGTACAAGAAAATTAATGATATCCCACTTAATCTTTTCATCTTTGAAATGTTTGGATTTGTCACATTTAGTTCAAGTTCTAGCATTTGCTATCTAAGTTGTCATCATCATCTACAGCTAAAAGCTTATAGCAGGTTTCTTCAGAAACCCAGTCTGAACTCACAGTTTATAACCAGTTTAAACAAAAAGTTGAAAAGAAAACTTTCAGCCTATAATGCACACTTCTCATTGAGTTAGTGTAAAAATTGCTTCAGGAATTGGATGCCTGTGATTCTTTTCTCCTTTTCTGACTATAGCAGTACTAGGAAACTCTTTCTCTAATGAGAGAGAAAAAAAGCCTTTAAGGAGATGTGGACATTTTTTGTAGAGGCAAAGTGGCCCTACTGTCATTTATTAAGAATGGATTTTGCCTTGGTCAGTCAGCATGTCAACTCAACTTCAGCACTTCGGATGAAAAAATAAGTCATACAGACCTCCCTCCCCCCCTTCCCTCCCTCCCTGTTCATCTTCCCTTCCTGCCTCCCTCCCTCCCTCCTTCTCCCCTACCCTCCTTCCTTACTTCCTTCCTCTCTCTCTCTCCTTCCCTCCTTCTGCCCTTCACTTCTTCCCTACTTCCTTCCTCCCTCCCTTCCTCTCTTCCTTCTTTTCTTCCCTCCCACCCTTCCTCTCCTTCCTCCCTCCTTCCTGTCTTCCTCCCATATGATTTGATCATATCACAAACACCCTGATATCTAAACAACCATATCTGTTCCTTGTTAATCCCCAAATGTCTGCATTAGTGCTTACTAAATTTTTATGATCACTAAATTCCAGTCTTATCTCTGCCAAAGAGGTGTTTCTGTTTTTTGGAATCTATCAACTCACTGATATTAAAAATGTACCACAACATCACAATATTATAAAGGTGTATTCCTGCTGTAAGGCAAAGTTTTAAAATGGTGAGCAACTTCCTCTCAAGTTAGGAGCTAAATAGTCATTCTTCAGTGTTTACCCATTTTATTTTCCCAAAGTTTGGAAACAATGTTTATAAAAATCATCAGCTTTCCTGACTTATTCACAGGGACACTACTCTGAAAATTGTGTGACAGTATGACACAGCAATCAGTTTCTTCTCCAGCATGTACAGGCCTAATCAACAGTTCTGATATTTTTTCATTAGTCTGAGCCCCAGCCATGGCCAGCAAGCTTGAGTAGACCCTGGGGTGGTGGTGTAAATGTAATGTGTATGTGCTGTAAGCTTGGTGAAACCAGGGAAAGGCTGAATCATGAAAAATTGCACATGAACTACAATTCAAGAAAAAGGTGTCAAGCTAAGTTGGGGTGCAGATTCAGTGACTTAGGACGAAACCCTTATACTTTCCTTAATGACAGGCCAAATTATTTCAGTCTTGTCTTCTGTAGCACATAAACTGTGGACTTTTTGCAAAATATGGTGATCTTAGCACTTCAGAAAGTCTTCTTTGAGGCTACAAAGCAAAAACAGCCTTCCGTTGTCTTGCTCATGTGCCTTAAGCAAGACACTCAGTGAGCAGAGTTTTCAAAATTCTTGTTCTTGTCCTAATTATCAATATACAACGTTTTGTGTGAAGCCTACTAGGAACTTTATGAAGACCCATACCCTCCAAATTACTCCCAGAGGCCTTTCAATATGCTTCAGCTGATGTCCTTCAGCAGGTAAGGGCTTCACAACTTACTAGTTTGTAAGGTGACCCATAAGGCTATCTGAATGGCACTATCAAGTATACCCTTAACCCCAATGGATACAAGGTTATTGTTCATACTGGGGATCAGAAAAACACCAAGACAAAGGTCCAGCTTTATACTATTTGCTAAGTGACATTACGTACTTTTTTTTTTTAGCTCAAATTTTTCACCTGTAAATATAAAACTCATCTTTTCAGTACTGCAGTAATTAATGTGGTTTGTATATATATACATCTAAGCCTATACAAATTTATATTGAGCTCTAAAATGCTGGTGGAGGACAAAATATAGGCACAAGGCCAGATGGGAGAGGGGAAATTGCAGGATACAGTAAAGATGGACTTGCAATTTCATTTTATTTTAAATCTTCATTTTCTGGGTGCATGAGGATTCAAATAAAGAAGGTTATTAATGTTTGAGTAATAAGGGACAATGATCAATTGTGACTTGAGAGGTTCAGGTTGGACATTAGGAAAAACATTCTCACCGCAAGGCTGGTGCGGCACAGAAGCAGGTACAAGAGGAGTTTTGGATCTCCATCTTTAAGATTTTCAAGACTCTGGAAGATAAAGTCATGGCAAACATGGTCTGATGTTGGATGATCTCAGGTGTCCTTTACAACCAGTTCTTCTATGAGCCAATGGATAAATCTTACTAGAAATCCGCTAACCTCAAACCTTTCATTCATTTTTTTAATCACTTGCTTTTCTTATATCTTCAAATCCAAGCTGACTTGTAAAATTCTCCCATAGGTAATGTCACCAATTAGTAACCAGAATCACTGGTATTTATTTGTGGGAAGAATTAGTCCAGTCTGTTTCACCTCTAGGTGAAATCCTAGAGCTTTATTTGTCAAGCACTGAACACTAAAAGAAAGGATGAAGGGTGAATGAGTCAAATTTCCTCCCAGAAGAGTTTTTCCGGGCAAGCTAGTGAATTTTCTATTATTTATCAGAAGCATAATGGGAAAAACCAGAGAATAGTTTACAACATAAGTGAGAATAGCACTGGGTAAGTACTTTTTGTAACGTACTCTTCATTTCCTGAAAGGCAGGAATGTTTATTCTGCTCCACAGAATTTGCCGTAAAATTCTTCTTGATGCAGAATCAGATCTCATCTTTTCCTGTTTAAAAAGTTTTCCAAATGGAGATAATCTGAAGTAGCGAGGAGACAGTAACTAATACCCTAACATCTGGTTGGATCTGTGGGAAGCCTGAAACCACAGCTATGAGAGGTGTCAAGTGCCTCACTCATCTCAGTCAAAGCTTTAGATGTTCTGTACTTAAGCAGCTGGGCAGTTTGAAAACTTCTTTCTCAAGACGCTACAGAAATCAGCACATCTGACAACAAATCCATAACTTTTTCCATCTGGTTGCTGACATTTCGTTTCCCCAGCTATCCCTTTGGGAATTCTAGGAAGCTACCACTTTGTCTTCAACTTTGCCTCCATGTCCCAGACAGAAGTGGGGCTAGCATCAATGCACAGCATGGTTTTGCCAAGTGGCTGTCTGTCAAGCTTGACTATACCAATAATATAGTTGATTAGTATGTGTTGCAGATATTGTCTCCCTAGAAACTTTAATTTATTGATATTTTATATTAAAATTCCTAGATCAACTTAGAACTTCTCAGAGGTTTTTAAAAATCATTCATTCTGATACTATAGGCTGGTTGAGCTTATGGAACACTGTAGTATTTTCTTTCCCAGTTCTGCTTCTTTCTGAGATACAGTCTCAATTAATTCATTGGAACAAAAAGAGAACTTCAGCCAACCAATGCATTTGATTAATGAGTAGGAAGGTGTTCTAAATACAGGTTTTTCATGGATGCAGAAAGATGATGGTAAAGTGTGCTTCTGTTGGAGCAGCAGAGAGGAAAACACAGCAGCAGGTCTTACATGCTTTGCAATTATCAACCCAGCATAGAACAGTAGCAAGACCAGAGGCTTATCATATGGCCCATCTCAGAGACGCTTGCTTACATCTTCACTAGTTTCTTGTCTTGGATTGCAGATTTCTCAAGGCAGGCCCAAAACTCTTGCCAAAGAGTTCTCTGTGCACAGTTGAGAGCTTGATTAAAATGCTATCATTTCAGAAATAAAAATAATCTTATTCTTAAAATCAATAGTTAATGGCTCTAAATATTACCCTAATCTTATATGAACCAAGTATTTGTTGGATTGGTTTATTCCCATTTAGAAAGCTTTCAAAAACTCAAAGTGTTGGTTTAACTTGTTTACTTCTATACAAGACATAGATAAGGAGGTTTTGTTATTGTATTTATTATAAAAATCTGAAAAAATAGCACATATTACTGGAACTAAAGTTAGATACTGCAAACAAAAGAAAAAACAAGTGCAAATAAAAAGCCCAATTAAACTGTTGTTTCAGTATATTAGCAATTTTATTGATATCTAATAAACAAGCAAGACCCTTTGTTTACAGCTGAGTTCCTCAAGGGTACAGAATGCACTTCAATAGGAGTTTATGTAAATTCATTAATATCAGGATTCATCCCATAGTCTGACTTGCAGTTTCTTTGCTGTGTTTGCTTTAATGTGTAATATAAGATGAAGCCCTTAACCAGGCTGGAAAGGAAATCATAGTAATAATTTAAGGAATGGTGTAAAGATCAAATTCAGTTAATCATAATTATACATGCAAAACTGGGCTATCTGTATCTGTTTTGCATGTGTATTACTGAGAAAACTCACTGTACCTATGTGCATTTTCTTGCAAGCAGCTATAGCAAGGACTATCACCTCACTGTCCAAAATAGGTCATTCCACCAACAGGAAAATATGACTTCTTCTCCAAAGAGCTTGTACTGCAGTTTTCACTAAACACTCAATGACTTTAAAAAATAAGGACCTTGATAGTTCTTATTTTGAACTGGAAATTAGTATTTGAAACTGTATACAAATCTTGTATAAAGAAATTTCTGAAGTGCATTGCTGTGGAAAAACAGCTTTAATCCAAAAAATTTAACATGGACCCAAATATGACAATCCAAACAATTTGTCAATTAATGTCCATGATTGCTACTAGAGAAACAAACACAAAAATTGGCACCCATGATATTTATTTTAGACATAAAGAAGCAGACAAGATACGCCATATATTTAATATTTTTATTTTCAGCAAAATACGTCTCATTTTACTACAAGCAACTGGATCAAAACATTCATTCTTATCACATTATCATAAACTCAGAAGTTGCTTCAGTAACGTAGAAGATAATTTGAGGTTAGCAGTTTCAAGGAGGGGAGGAATGTCTGCTTTGAAATTATTGCAATATTGTTAGGAGGGAGAGGAAACATGCCTTGCAACAGCAAGGAGCAGCAATACTGTTTCAGAATTTTAGGATACAACTGCATCACAAAATGCAAAAAATTGAAGCAAATCCTGAAGCAGCACATTCATGCAGAATATTACAGCAAAAGTGCTTTGCCTTTATGTGACTGTAGTCATTGCTGTTTCTGAGTCTGAGCCAGATTGCATTGAACCAGCACAAATGTTAGTCTGGTGCCTCCTATTACTTCATCATCTGAGGTTCACATGGGCACAGCTCATGTGTATATGTCCTAATGGAAGAGGGTAGGTATTCCACATTTACATACTAAATCTAATATTTCCAACTTCTGGCGTGCCCATTAATATCTGCTCACTTTTCCTACCTTAAATTTTCTTCTATAGCTGTTTATCCCCCAGATCAAATAAATTATGCTAAAAATGGTCTGCACCACTCACCATCAACAAAAAGATCAGGCAAAGTTGACTGAGGAATCATTTACTATTGGTAAAATATTCTGCCCCCTTTTGTATAAGGTCTTTTTCCAGGATTTTTTTTTAATATGAAGTCACCTCAAGAAACTGGAAGCCAAATTCCAATAGCAGTCAAGAAGAAATTGTTTACGATGAGGGTGGTGAAACACTGGAACAGGTTGCCCAGAGAGGTGGCAGATGCCCCATCCCTGGAAATATTCAAGGTCAGGTTGGATGGGGCTCTGATCTAGTTGAAGATGTCCCTCCTTATTGCAGGGGGGTTGGACTAGATGACCTTTACAGGTTCCTTCCAATCCAAAATATTCTATGATTCTATGATTCTCTATCTTATTTACATTAGGCAACTCCAAAGACAGGAAATAAATCACACAGTTCTGAAGCTGTTCTGTGCATGGGATCTGTGCAAGGAGTTTGAAAGTTAACTACTACAGAATGTAATTTTACAAGAGAAGGCACTTCCTTAAAAATATCTGCTACTGGATTTTTTCTTTTCTTTTTATGGAGAGCAGATACAGAAATCTATAAAGGCCTAGCACTGTTAACTGAGTTCTGTTCTGCCTCCTGCAATGTCAATATGTTGTTTTGAGTTCAAAGATCAAAATACTCATTATTGTTTATAGCGATGAAGAAGAACACAGAATCAGAACCAGGGCTTACACAGCTTATACTTCAAACTAGCCTTTTAAATGTTGTTATTATTATTATTATTACGTTACAAAGAGGAGTCCTTTTGTAGAAATGGCTATATGTGGCTCCATCTTAATTGTTTTTCTGCAGGTTTTCAAACTAGAGAAAAGACTACTATACTTGGGGGTGGGGGAGGAGGGGGAAGCCATCAGCTCTCCCCTTCCTGCTATTTCCTATTCACTATGAAAGAAAATTCATCTACAATTAGAGCAGCAATTCACAATACTGGTTAATGTACCACATTGTTCCCATCTCCATAGACCACCAGTACAAACCCCAAAGGTTTTGGGAAGGACTGACAATACTGAAGTGAGTGAGACCAGGCAACACTTTCAATTCAACAAAATGAGTCAACTCAAAAGTACGCAGTTGAATTCCAGAGAGACAGCCTTCTGTCAGTCTTCCATTGGAGCATAAATACACATTCAAATAAGAGAAAGAGGACATTTAAATAAACACACATAATTGCAAAGATCATGATACTCATTGCTGCACCTGCAAGAGAGGAGATGTAGGAGATGTTTGCTGTGATATTTCAATACAATCAGAAATCCACTGGATTCAGCTTTTTCATTATCTGCTTTGATCACAGGGTGATTTGGCTCAAAGTCTAGTGCTAGATAATAATCCTTGGTTTCTTAAAAGACAAAGTTTCTATTACTAGTCCTGTTGGAAGGAAATGTTAAGACCATGGATTGCTTTCCACTTACTTCTGCTATTGGAATGAAACTCCACACTCCTGAGAACACAAAAAATGCTGAAATGACAGTTCATTTCTCTGAACATTTCTCCATTCTTCTTGAAGTGGCCCTAGGCAGATGACAAACTGACAGACTGGCACAGCATCATGCCTGGAAGGGAACTGTGTGGATGACTCACTTGTTTATTGGATAGTTTTAGACTGAGAGAGAGACAGAGAGCGCGCGAGCGCACCAGTTTCTGAACTGCCTCTGCAGTAGCTCTTATTCATCTATACAACATTTCCTCTCCATTTCTTTCAGTGCTATATTGTAGCTCACTACCCAACCTTGATGGCTCAGTTATAAGTCAGAGAACTATGGTTCAGAATCCTACTCTTCCACAGGAAACAAAAGACCAGCTTCAGCTCACTTGGGAGATTAATAGCTCTGCTGAAATTTCGCAATGCTGAAAGTCACCTGACGAGGTCATACATGCTCTCATTAGGAAAAGAAGTTCCCACTTCAGATCCTTCAGAATCCTCCCAGGAATAGCAATCATTTCTTTTCAAAAGCTTAAAGTGCATTCATATGACAACAAAATAACACAAACAAACAAAAAAAGCCATCACCAAAAAAAACCCAAACGAGCAAACCAAACCTAAACCAAAACAGTCCTGCTAAGATAGCAATGTTGAAAATGCAGCTAATAGAGATTGCTTTTCTTCAGAGAGCAAAATCTGTCAGGTCCTGAATGCCAGCTGAGTAATTACAGTCCTTTTAATCACCACAGTGTCAGCAACTACCTTCATTCCTGAGCTTAGTTACAGGGTTATTTTTCAGTCCTGTACCAAATCATAAAACAGAACTTCAGTCAGCTCTCCTTGCTATGAGAGCATTGGGATTTTGTGAAACTGCAGGGAGAGATTATACTGTATGTAACAGTCTCGGAGAGGGCTTACTGATCACTTCCTTGTAAATGGATGAAATCCCGTTGCTGGCTTCTTTTGCTCATTTCTGTAGGGCATTACACAGCATAACAAACCACCACAGACCGTAGCTCAACAAGCCCACCAGCTTGGTGCAAATATCAGTGCATCAGTAGAGACACTTAAATATAGGAGAGAAAAGACTGCATTCATATATCATAGCATAGATGCCATGAACTGTTCACGAACTGTTCACCAGCAGAGTTCTTCAAGGCTGATGAATATGTGTAGTATGCTGGAGTGTGTATGAAGTTGGAGAAGACAACTGTTGTGGCAAAAGTGATCCATGCTGTGGAGTAAAAAAAGAGGCTTCTTAGACATCATAGACTTCCTCTTCCATGGCATGACTGACTTCTCCATAAAGTTGCTGGAAGGTGTTGCGCCTCAGGATCTCCCAGCCACGGTGAGAACTAGTCCTGGATGTGCTCCGTGACAATGACAGAGCAGACAGTTCCTTCTTGTACAGGATGTCCCTATTGATTTCCAGCTTTTCCAAACCTTTGTCATAGTTATCCCTATCCTGACCCTTAAATGCTTCTGTGTACCGCATCATCTTGTGTTTGTTGGGATCAATCCTGTCTTCAACTCTGTAAGGGGATTAAAAAACATAAGCTGAATGAAGTAGAAACGTGCCAGTTTATCAACAAAACCGAGCAGCCACAAGAAGCAAGCCCCTCCCAAAAATATGCCTACTGACCCAGACATTCCAGAAAATCTACACAGAAACAGGAAACTGATTATAGGCATGGTGCTAGCAGCTGCTAGCACACTATTATCTCCTAGGCCTTCATCCTTGTCATTGACTTCAGTACCCTTATCTGCCCGTGGTTTCCTGTCCTTTAACTCATTTCCCAGTCATGATTTGCCCTTTCCATTTTGCCAGCTGTAAGCTATTGGCAGACCTACCCCACCTGACTCTAGCTCCAGATCCTTTGTATATATGTGTATATTCATCTGTTTCCTTTGTTCTTGTCTTTCCTCCTCTGATACTCCATGGCTGCTAGCCTCAAGATGTCACTTATCTTTTGCTGAACTTTTATTTAACTGCTCCACTTCCACCAGCCCTTCTCTACATTACTTATAACTTGTCTTCTGAAATACTGTCCCACACTATATACAATGAACATACATGTAACTTAACAGAACTAGATCACACCAACACTCTTTTCTCATAGCATCCAATGAAGAATTGTTGCTGGGATATTGCTCTTGCAAAGTTATATTCTGCACCTTGGACTGAAGGTGTTGCATATTGGTACCACTTTAGGTCTACTTGTTCTGCCCAGCAAACCTGAAAATCCGCAAGGTTCATTTCTCTGCTAAAACCTGCAGAAAGTCCCATTGCAGACAGCCACCACTCCCCCTTCTGCCTTTATCAGCAAAAGATGACACAGTTAGAAAAGACACATGCCCTAACAAAGTTTAATCTTTTCTCACTCTGGTATAAATATTGATTAAAATCAGAAATAATGAGGAATCTAGTGTTATCTAGACTACAGATTGTTTGTTTGTTATTTCAGTGCCTAAACTGAAATCCTGGACCTAAAACTTTGCCACCTGATGCAGTCTTTGGAAAGTACAATAGGTGCACATGAGAAAGAAATCTTGCCTGTAATTGTTCCTGTTCTGTATTTGAATCATCTGTAGTGCAGTTCATTGCTGCTGAATGTCTAATTGATTGATTCTGCCTCTGCCATTTCATGCATCTAATGGAAAGGGAGAGCCAATCAAGCACAGCAGTGAAGTATTGTGATCATCATTACAAGAAGTTTGAAAGAAAAATTCAGGCCTTATAACCCATGCAATTTCTGTCTCCTGTGACTACTGGATAAGAAAACATCAGGTGATTTCACAAGGGACTGCACAGCAGAGCTTTCTGAGGGGAACAGTGCTTGTCTATCAATCATCACAGACAGAAAACAGACTGGGGTCTGTATTCTGGAAGGGAAGGACTCCAAACACTCCTCCCTAGGCCACTGGAAAGGCTCTTTATTAACATCCATACATTGGATTCTTCTTCTGGGATCCTTACGTGCACACACTACAAGAGAAATCACCTGAGATACCATCGGTCCCCTAGCCCGTACTCCCGCCCACAGATTCCAGAGCGAGGCCAGAGACACCGTGGCAGTTTCCGCTCCAGCATGACAGTAGTAGCGACAACCTTTAGAATAAAAAAAAAGAAAGAACTTGGATGAATTAGAAAAAAATCAGACTCTCTTTCAAAATTATCAGTTTCATGAGTACTGACCCATTACCGTACTTCATTACAGCTCCATATGTCGTGAAGAAAAATCATAGAGTCAATACTCCGTTTATTATATGGCAGTTCACTATTTTAGTCCTAACTGTGCCATGTTTTGAGGAAGCAATAGTACTCTTAAAACACTGTTAAATTTCTTTCCTTTTATACCTGATGGCAACAAGTATGGTAATTAATTTGCAAGCTAAAGAAGAGGACAGTATTTATATCTGCATTAACTATCATCAGAACTTACCGATGTGGCCACACAACTACAATTAACCATATGACTTACTGCTTTCTCACAGAAAAATACTAGGAAATGGATTTCCTGTTGAGCAGCTATATAACTAATCTGGTTGAATTTTTTTGCCTTTTGAGCAAGACAGTCAGGCCAACTTCTCGTAATGGATCTAAAGATGTTACTGACCTACTCATAATCATTACCTTGCATTCCATCTCCCCTCAGTCAGTCCCTATAATTATAATTTAACTCTCAGAACAGAAATGTGATTTGTAAAAAAAGATGCAACTTTAATTCTATTTAACAAGAGATTCCATGCATAAGGAACAAACAGCTAGGGAGACACAGGATGGACAAGAAAGGCTGGATGGGCTTCTAGCTGCTATTTGAAATAAGGAAGGAATACCCACATAGCAAAGATATACTGGAAGACAGTTTCACATAGGAAGATTTGCAGAAGAGTAGTCTTGCACTTAGACACTTCAGACTCACAGAAAGGATGAAAGAAATTTGGTGGCTGATGTACAAAAGCTGTAAAACAGAATTAAAAGAACATGGCTTATTATATTAGCCCCTGAGAAAAGTGAAGGCCAGGGAAAGGTTTTGAAGTACCTCCTTTAGAGCACGGATGGCAGAGTAAGTAATTGCACTGTCTAGCACATTTTCCCTGGACAACTTTTCCCCTTCTTTATTCAATGCGACCCCCCTACCACCTAAACTAGATTACCTGGGCTCTCCAGAGCTCATCCCGCTCATGGGCCACTCTCCAGTGGGTGTCACCCATCATGGCGATTAACAAGTTGAGCATAAGGAGGGTGGCAATGATGGCAAAGGCAAAGTATACCACGCTGTACATAAAGGGCAAGTCCACATCATAGTTTGCAGGGCCATCAATGATAGTGAGGAACAGCTCAAAGGTGGTGAACAAGGACATGGGATAGTTGTAGAACTGCCCAAGGTTTTCAGGGTTCTCTGTCTGGAAGATGATGTAAAAAGCTAGAGAAGAGCAATGGGGGGGAAAAAGAGAGAGATAGTTTAACAATGAGAATCACATTCCAAGAGTAACAACAGGGTCCTATAAGAGATGCTGACAACACAAAGTGGTCTGGGAAGGAGCTGCATATGTTTCTATGCTAGTGCAGTACCCAGCATAACAAGGAAAAATCCCTGACTAGAATCACTGGTCTCCATTATAAAATGACTCAGAATTACTTTGATTATTTATTTGTTCTCAAAATAGTGATCTTTTCTTCTTCAAGGATATAATAAAGCTATGTGGGTCAATCTCATTTTCCAAAGACAAATATCATAAATGCAGTATGTTTTTAAACCTTGACTTATATATATATGTAATTATCTGGCTTGTCCTAATTTCTATTACCCTGGAAAGAGCAAGAATTGAAAACCAAACTCATGAGAACAGAAATCAGTACTGAGAAAGTGACCATGCTCAAAGAAATAGAAGCTATACATCACCACCTTTGCCAGCTAACTCGGAGGGGAACCTGAGAATAAATCAAAACCCACGCACTTAAAATTCATACTTAAGAAGTTGGCAGGGGCAACATATTGCTGTTTTCCTTTTGTAGACTCACCTGATGCAAAGCCTAGTATCACCACAGCCATGAGCCAGCAAAAGCGCATAAGATCTCCAAATATCATCTGTAGAGCAAAGACAGAGCCACCATAAGGCCCAACTGTCCTACCAAGTCACAATGCAACCCTATGTAAACCATTTTCCAGATTCTAAGACCATGAGTGGACTAAGGGAAACTTCTGCACTAAAGAGAGAATGTGAAAGTCCCAAGCCCTCTGTGCAGACAAGAACTTGTCCATTTGCCATTAATGCTAGTTCTGAGGGAGAAAAAGTATTCTTTCAGTTCTCCCTATCTGCAAAGAGGCGTCAGGATGTGTGTAACAAGCCCATATTTGTTTGTGTCTTATACCTTCTGGATCATGATGGTAAAGGGTCCGAGCATCTGGAAGCCTCGTGCGAAGTACATGACATTGCACCATCCTAGCACCAGGGCAAAGGACATGGGCACCACCTCACCAGTTGTGCTGGTGAGACGCATTACCATGGTTACCAGAATCATGCAAGCATATGTGATGCTGCAAAGGAAGAAGAGACAGTGAAAAAAGTTCAGTAAAGGAATCTTACCCTCCTTTTTGTTTTCTTTTCAAAAATTCCAAGACAGGCACATACAGCCACCAGCCCCACAGACAGAGACCTCTCAGCACTGTCAACTCTACCTGTCCACTCGCCTGGCTTCCTACACACCAGTTGAGCCAGTAAGAGAAATAAATCAAGAGAAGGAATACTCTAAAAGAATGGAGAAAGTGACTCATCTGGCAAAAGACAGCAGTGGGGAAAATGAGAGACAATATATTTATTAGACTTAAAAAGTGGTATACTTACACAATTATGTGAAAAGGCCCTCCTAGGATGGTTTGTCCAAAGTATTTCGCTGCTCCAACTCTAAGGATATCTGGGATCTAAGAGAGACATCCTATTGACTTTAGGACTCAGTCGGATTCCATTATACTATTAGCTGTCATGGTAACCACCAACATTCACAGGATCTTGGGGCCAGCTGCATCTGCTTTGTTTGCTGGTTCACAGTTTGATTTCCATATTACTTTAAAAACAAAATGATTGGGCCCCTCTTGGGATGTGACAGAGATTGCTGCAAAATCTAAGAATGCTTGGGTAGATTGAGAGACTTTGGTATGTAGCAGAGAGGTGTTGCGGCACAGAGCTGTGAGCCTAAAGTTCATATAGATTACTGAGAAGAGATGAGACAAAGAGCTGAGCCTCAGAAATGAAGACAAAAAAGACCTTCTTGGGCAATCAAAGGAGTTTGCTATAATTCTCACTGTGTTAGTTGTAGTGTAGCCCCAGAGTCCTGACCAAGCACAGGAAGAAGGACCTGTCCTTCTGGAACATATATGGGTAGAGAGAAAGCTGTTTACAAGCCCCGTTTTATTTCAGTTCTCCCTGGCATCGTCATTTGAGTTTTCTCATATAAAAGTTTCAGTCTTCTATTTCATACTATAATAAAACCAAGTGGGGGACATACTTGTTTTAATTTAAGAACTTCTGGGGTTTTTTTGGAAAGTTCATGATAAGGAGAACACCCAAACATGCCCACCTCAGAACTCTGGTTGAGTAAGGCTCCTGTTATAGGTCCATACAGTCACTGATCTCCAATTAAATATAAACTTTTCTGTGTACGCACAGAAATCACTTCACCCAGCACCCCTAAATACATGAGTATTACTCATGTAATACATGAGTAATGTATTTAGGGGTGCTGGGTGAAGAATCTCTAAGAATCTCATGCAACAGCTGGGATTCAGCTGGACCCATTGATGGTGCTAATGGGAACTGTGGCATTACCCTGCAGATAGTATTTGAGAGTGTGGCCAGTCCTTCTAATTGCTTCTGCAGCACGTGGAGTCTTACTAGTAGTTTGTCACAGTCTCTGTTTCTTCCAATAGATACTGTTGACAGTGTCTATTGCCATAGGCATATATCAAAGCACTTAGACTAAGAAAATAACCCCTACCAAGTTGCGAGCACAAACTCACAAACTTCACTTACTCTAGTAAGTAAAATCTGTCTTGATGAAACTCGAAACTATATAGCTCACTGTTTCTCTTACCTCAAGGATCAAAATCACTGCAGCTCCAATGACTGTGATCAGCTCCCCCACCAGCCTCAGCTCATCTTCATATGTCATATATGATTCCTGGAAAAAAAAAAGGAGGAGTGAATGGAAATTAAAATTAAATTTTAAAGGGAGTGAAAGGAAATTAAAAAAGAGGATAGGGGAAAAGAAGGCCCATTGTTTACACTAAACATGACTAGTCCTGACAAGGCCACAGGAACCAACTCAGTCCCAGCAACAGAGAACAGAGCATACCCCATGTTCCTCACTGACAAAGGTCAGCTGGCAGAAAGAGAGAAGGAGGACAGCTGTAATAGCTGGGAACTGGGAAAGACTTGGACTTTCCAGTTAAGTAGGTGAGATGAGAATTGCCCAATGCTGCTTATGGGGCCCTGACTCCTATAGACAGTACCTGCAGCATTTTCTGGACATAGATTGTATTGTCTCTGCTGCTGGTTTTGTTGCCTGTTCGGGGTTTCAGAGGTCGGTAGACGCAGCACATAGTGAAGCAGACCATGTAGAGTATATAGAATAAAGCCAGGAAACAGAAATAGGGACGACCATACATATTCCACTTCAGGCTCACCAGCTCCTTCACAGGTGTTAGGTCCAAGATCTGGCGTGCCTGAGAAAGATAGAAAGAAGGAATTAATTGCCATAAGGGCATTTGTTTATATGCATCATTCACACTGTTTCCTGGGAGAATGTTAACAAATTATTCTCACCTACTCTATTCAGCATCAGGAAGCTGAATTTATTTTGCAAAAATGGAATGCTCAAGTGGGTTTGGATCTGCTCAGTTTGCCAGTAAAGAGCTTTGAAAAAAAGTAAAAAATATATCCTGCAGAGAACAGCTTTTGAGTACCAGTGGGAAGCGCAAGAAAAGCATGTTAGATACTGGAATAAGTTTGTTGTCTGTGTAGGCCTGGACGCATATAAACACTTGAGACAGACCTGTGATCTAGGTCCCTGAATGCTAATATATGAGGATGTGTTACAGAAAATAAAAGGTATTATTTAAAATAGCATTTGATAGCATCCTTTATGAAAGATCCCATTATCTTTTACAAGGCTATCTGCAGAGTATAAGATATATACATATTACGGTTGGGCTAACTTTACAGTGTCAGAAAATTTATAAATCCTGTGAACTCTAGGGATTCAAACATGTACAAAACTACTTCTATTCATGAATGGTCTTTTACTGTAACTGGAATCAAATTTTAAAAATATTTTGTGTTAAGCAAGACAGCACAGTGCACTCTACAGCAGACAGATACTCTCCTCTGCACAAAATATACATCATTATTAGAACACAGAATTGAAAATAAGATAATTTGGATTCTATTTTCAGCTACAGAAAAAAGTTTCTCCGCAACTTTGTGAAATTCACTTAGATTTTTTTCTCCAAATTGGAGTTCTGCATTTATACATGTAAGTTAACATTGGTTTCAACAGCTATTTCTATCAACTTTAGTAGCGTTTGTGAAACTTTTAATCCCTAGGAAACATATCAAAAGGTCCTTCAGATTATTAGCTTGCTTTGAAAAACTGACACTGATACTACCTTGATTTAGCAGGCAACTAAGAGGACTTTGGAAAGATTTCCAAAGTTCCTTAATTTCTGTCTAAATGCAGCCTGCTACTGGATTGGATTTTCAAAAGTTTTCACCATTCTGCTATGATGATAAAAACTGCAGTATACCTGCAGTGAGATATACTGTGAAAAAAAACCAGGCTCTTTCAACTTAATTCCTTTAGATTATTCATATAATATTCAAAGTTTTGACCCTTCTTTTTAGAATCTCAGTGGTGCAGCTCAAGTATATCTAGAAGACCACATACATTTCCAGGAATAAGCAGAAGCTTCAGTGAGCATCTTGCATGATATGAAAAATAGTGCTGCTGCATAACTTTGGGTTGTGTTTCTGTCAAAAAGATCTGCATATATCCATACATACTGTGTAGCTGAGGAATTCTATACAAAAAGAAAGCTTCAGCAAAAAAGTTGAGACCGTAGTTTTGGAAGTGACAAAGAGGCTCCATAAAAAGTAAGAGCAGTGGAGTTATGAGCACTGGAGGGAAGAATCCTCTCCTATCATACAATTCCATTTCAAAAACTAACAGGAAGAATCCAGAAATTTTCTTAAGTGCCCTCATGGTTGATCTGGTTGATTTGCACACATGCATATAAAGGACAAAGAAAATACAGTGAGATGTTATGGTAAAAAAAAATTCAACACCTTTTCCTCTGTTGAATATTGCTAATCTATGCCTCTGAGTGAATCTATTGATTTACTGCTGGGATGACAACTATAAAATCTGGAAAGATCAATGCCACTCCACTCTTTTAACTGTTTTCCCAGAACAAGATGAAATTGCAGCTACATGAACTGTCTAATAAATTACTTCATTACTTCTTCAAATTGTCATTACTTCTTCCTACAAACTTTGCCTCATCTATATCCTTAGATTATCACTACTACAAGTAACCCCACCACATAACTTTAGGCACCTAAAGGAAGTATCTTCATTAGCGATGTGGTTATCCTAAGATTTCTCTCCTTGTAGGCAATAGGGTCCTACAGATTGCCATTCAGCTCACCTAAGATCTAAACTGCTCTCTGGAGATACTTAGTTACTTGCATTTCTCTATCATCCACATGTAAAATGTAGGGGATCTGTATTCCTTAATTAAACACCTCAGTTGGAGACAAAAATGAGATGGGATGAATCTAGGCCAAGTGCACTTCTTTAGCTTGATTTTCCAATGTGAACACACAATTTTGTGTGCAAAAAAGTAATCACTCTCAAGCCCATCCAAAACTAGACGCTCTGCTTAGTAAACTAGTCTGTGAAGAAAGAATGAAACACATGGGAAAGATGTTAATTTTAGTATGTAATGCACTATTGGGATGTATTCAACAACATAGTGACAAAAGCACTATGCTGATATGAATAAAATGGAAGAGAGAATATTAGGGTCTTTTCATACCAAGTTCTTTTGAAAAATTTGGCTTGTGATTCCCTAGTGGTCATGAACTACATAGAGTCCCACTGCGAGGAAGTATGTTCCACAGAAGGGACAAATGTTATTTTCAAAGTAGATGGATGATACTGACTCAGGTTATCATGTCCTCCAAGATCTGCAGTAGTTGAAGAGCTAGACGTCTACTTTGGAATCAAATAGATCACCTTAAAGAATTTTCAAAACAAAATTTTCTTTTTCATTCAGTTATAAGCCATATTCTGTTGAAGTAAAAGTAAAATAAAGATACTTTGTTTATTGGCTCCTGCAAGCCCAGAAAATCAGCATGGAGTCTTTTTGTGTTTTTCTGTCATCTCATTATTACTGTTTAAGGTCCATTGCCAATCTGGAAGAAATCAGTATAGTTGAACTGAAGCTATAATTGTACTGGTTTCCTACAGTTGAAGAGTGAGCCTGTAGTCCTTCATCTGTCTTCCCTATGTGGAAGTGTAATTTCTATTGATGTAAGTAGAATATGTAAATACTCAGTCTAGAAACAGGACTATGGCTGGTATGTTTATGAAGGATCAAAGTTTGCTTTGTAGGTCAAGGGGCTTGATCTACTCCAGAGATACGCAAAAGCAGTTGGATTCAGCTACTTTAAGACAGTCAGTGTTATTTCATGTGCAGTTTTTCTGCCTATAAAAAAGGGAAGAATTTATTTGGCCGTTCTCACAGAACATATGCAGGGTTCACATGAGCAATAAGCTACTTTTCCAAGAATCCTTTTTGAGGTTGCCAACCAAGCGCCAAAATGTCAACAAGGCCTTTTCTGTAAAAGGGAAACAAAGGCATATATATAATTGATTGGAAATTACCCTCAGTTCTGATGGCATCTTGAGGGTAAAACAAAAAACTAACAACTAAAATTTATCTGATAAAGCTTTGAAATGTTTTTGTTGTTTGTGGGAACATAGAACTGAGGATGATAGAATATTCCTTTTAGTACAGCAATACAAGTCTTTTGTATCAGATGATTTAGGATAAGAAAATTGGAACATTTTTCCAAAAGAGATTAGTACTTGTTGAAAGCTCCATGGCTTATATAAAAATATTACATTTTAAGTTTCTGCATATTATCTGGGTGATACTTAATTGAATCATCTATATCAAGCCTTCAGCTTCTGCCAGAAGACTGACAGAGCGTAAGTAGGACAAACAGGGTGTACTTTACACCTTGCTTATGAATTTGACCCACACACTTTATTTAATGCTTCTAGACCTACTTCCTATTGTAATATTTAGGGGACCACTGCAATAAACAAGGAGGAGACGTAAGTCAAATTGGCATGAGTGGGTTACTTTAAAGGAAAACTTCTTATTGCTCTAGATGTTTTCCTTCTCTTGCTACATTGCCCTGTTTCCTCTAAGTCGGCCAAAGACAGATTGCGGAAAGTGCAAGGAATACATATGTTTCAGTAAACAAACATGACTCTAACAGAACTCTTGAATGGCCTAAGAAATATCCTAAAGCATCAAAACTAAGTGAGAGATAACGAACCTAGCTAGATAGCCTTAGGTGTTCTGTTTTCTCTAGAAGTCAGTATTCCAGAATTCTTTGCATAGGAGAGTAAATTTCATTTTCAAAGGGATGATATAAGTTTGAAGCTTACTCTAATCTTCCTGTAGCTTAGTTCCCTTCTATTTTTTCCACTTTTCATCCACTTAAGGGTCAGAAAATGTATCTTAGTACCTATTTGTGTATGCATCCCCCTTAATACAAGAGGAATCTGCTTCTGATTGGGGCCTAAAGATGCTCCTCTAGTCCAATACTGGACTGGGAGGGTATGATAGGATGGGGTGACACATAGCATTCTTCTAGAGGAGACAGCAAACATTTTGGGCCAAACATATATCCAATGCAAAAAAGCATTACTAGTTATGCATGCAAAAATTGCAATTGCTCATATGTAAGACCATTCTGGAAAATAAAGAAATCATAATATCTCATGGTATTTGGGGACATTTTATCCTCTGAAATTAGGAATCTTGGATCTGTGTGCACTATATGTTTTGGGATAAGACAGAGGCACAATATTCTGCTTTCTTTTAGGATTATGGTTTAGTCTTCTGGAAAACTTCTACGGTTGTTCTATTTTTTGACATAGACTGCTTTCCCCTGAATTTCCATATGTATCACCAAACCTAGAAATTTAGAGGATTTTAAATAAAAGCAAATGAGAGTTTCATAGACTTCCTCCACACTGTGCAAAGCTCTCCAGTAGCTCAAACTTCTGTTAGAGAAGTTTGACTAAAATTTTGATAGATGGAAATAATACAGGATGGGTAGAATTGTGCTAATTACAGTGTTTTCTGATTAATTTCCTGTCCTATTAGGATTATTTAAGGTGATTACAACTGATAGGGCACTGTGCCTTGAAAGTCTTAAGATCTGTCTAAGCTTGCTGTTACACTCTGCTATTTTTATCTCAGTGATCCCTTTACAAGTTTTTGAGCCTAGAGCAGAGGTAATTTGCCCACTTTGTTTTGAGTCATAACCTGGACAAGCAATGTCATTAAATGAAATGGGAATATTCATGGGAATAATAACAATGAGTGGTTTTAAAATGCACTCTAGTTTAGGATTTCTGAACATAGTCATGTCTCACAGGGACATTGTGAGAGTTAATCAATATCACAGTTATAGAAAGCTACTTGCTAGAGCTACTCTAGAGGTACTTGTTACTGATATCTTTGAGCCTGGTGAAAGAGAAAGAACCCGTTACTGAATCACACAATGTCATTTCCTGTAGCTTGCTCATGCTAAGTTCTTTCAATCATCATCTGCAAGTTTCACACCTCAGAAGAAACTGTATATAAAGCATCAGATGTAGCCAGATCATTAATAAGCAGCTACATTTCATGTGTTCCCTGCAGCACATGGTACAAAGTGCTTGCTCTATGGATAATATAAAAGAGCTTGAACCTTCAAACTCATCATTCCTCTCCTTTTATAATCACCATGGTCTGCCCAGAGAAAGCATGTGATGCCCACACTACCTCTCTCTTCTTGGTTGAGACAATGAGCTCAAGGAAGGACTGATCTTCAGCCCAGGAGTCAATCTCTGTGAGATCATAGAGCACAGTGGTCAAGGGGCCAAAGGACCAGAGATTGTGCTTCCGCTTCTGCATAAGGTATTGAAACATCTGAGGAGAAAAGAAGGAGGTTGAGGATATCAGAAGCTTTCCAGTATATAGTGTATATTTGCAATGACAACAAATACAGTTGTTAAAAACCCTTAATTACAATGTATTTTCCTTGTTGTGGTTCTCATATCTCTCAGGAACAATTACAGCAGGTTAAGAAGTAGAAGACCTTTTTCTGATTCCCATTTGATTATTAGCTCATGCTTCAGGTAAAGGATGAGTGATTTTTACTCTAAATTCTAATCAAACTGCTAAAGTTATTTGACACAGTTATACATCTTGACAATAGATTTCATATGGAATTATATGCTGATTAGAAAAAAAATCCTTTTATACTCTTCTGCAAGTTATCAGGAAAGAGGTGTGGCAAGGGAAATGATCCTGTCCTTTGTGGACCTACAGAAGAAACACTAACCAGCTTCGTCTTTTTGTTAGGGGGAAGGATGAGAGTTTACATTAAATATTGAGTTCTTATCTATGAATAAATGTCTGTGGATACCTGAAGAAGTTTCCTGTGTGTCACATTTAGGGTAATGAAATCTAGACAACAAAGACAATAATTTCAGTCAGACTTTCAAAAAATTACTTGGGGTGGATCTTTCTGTTAATACCTGTTTAACTCAAATGTTTCAAAAATTGGCTGAAAAGATCTATTCTTTAAGCACTTGTTTCTTTCATTAGGATAAAGAAATTTCTTATAAAGGGTTTTCTGATCCTATATGAGACTTCTGGCAAAAAAAAAAAAGGACTTGTTATGTATCTTCTACCCACTAAGAACATGCACAAGCTCCCTTGGTCTGCATGTTGTTATTTCAAGTTCTCTGTTTCTCTTTTGTATGGAGGCAACTGTCACACAAACTCACCACAGTGTTGCCCTCAACTCCAGCCAGTTTGAATGGAGTAAGCCCCTCATTGTTAGGAATCAATTCAAGTGATCCTGGTCCCTCTTTGTTCCTGTCATAGGAAAGTATCAAGCTGTACATGCGGCAGGCAAACATCTTATTAGGTTGGAGAACCAGGATGTGAAGAACAGTGTTACCTATGAAGGAAGCAGACCAGATAAAGTATGTGGAATAGCCCAGCCCTGTGCTGGCAATTGACTGATGGCTTTCATTTTCCTCACATCTCTCATCCCACAGCCATTTGTAATGAGAGAAAAATATGTGCATGCACAGATGACAGAGTCTGATTTGAAGTGTCCAGATTCACTGTATGCAATTCACTAGGCCCCACAGCACATACCCAGATAATCTTGAGCTCTAATGTCAGCTCCATTTTCAATGAGCAACTGTACAATTTCCTCATTTCCCACACAGGCAGCAAATGATAAAACATGCTCTCCTGCAAAGAAAGGAATGGGGAGAAACAACATTAAGACCCTAGGAGGCAGGAGAGGTTAAAGCACACTGAGGGAAAGCTATCCATGCTATGAAGCCAGAGGATATGAAAGGAAAATTTACTTCAGGTAACCTGTAAATTTCCTGCCCCACTCCTCATCTTACTCAGAAAGGAAAAAAAAAGACTTGCCCCACAGAACACTAAAAGAAGTATTCTTTTCAGGAGATTATCTTCATAAGAAGGTTGACAAGTAAGTCGCAGTATATGCTGCCAGGAAGAAATTAAATTATAATTTTTATGCAATATATATTTTTGTATACATGCAAATATATAAAATGTGTATGATTTATATATTTATATTTGTATAGAATTTACATACTCAGATGGAGTCTTACTGTCTGCTAAAAGGTGTGTTACTGATGACAACTGGAGACGGGAGCCTCTGCTTATCCAGTTTAGATGGGGACTAAAGCAAGCCTCCCTTATGTTCCCTCATCATTCTGCTGGTTCCCTCCCATAGCAGCAAGGGGAGAAGATAAGACTGTACCGAAATAGAGAAGGTTCTGGGAGTTGTGCCTGAAGAAGTGCCCAGTGGCCTGTGCTGTGCAGACATTGGCCCCTCTCTTGAGTAAAGCCTTCACCAAAGTGATGTTCTGGTTCACTGCTGCAATGTGGAGAGCTGTCTGCCCTGTAAGACACAGAAGTAAAACCTTGCCTTCCAAGAAAGCAACTTCAGGCTGATCAGTAGCCTGCAGTTCACATTTCAGTCATGATAAATCTAAGTTTTTTGGGACTGCATCCATAGCAGCTGTGAGACAGCCACTATGAAGCTTTATATGATAGCTTTGAAGCTATCCCTGTTGTGTGCAGAGGGTTGGACTACAGATTTTCCAGACGTCTCATTCTACTTAAATCTTTTTATGAATTCATGAAAACTGACTTTACAACTTGTCAAAAAAACCAACAGGATACACTTCCTAGATTTTTTCTGGGGGAAAACAAGACATGCCACTCTTCCAGGAAGCACACTGAAAGTTTTGTGACTGACTATGCTTTCCTTCATGGGACATGAAGACCAGGTCAAGACAAAGCTCCCAAAGAAGACTTGCTCTAATCCTTCAAACCAGGTATTAGAATTTTTAAAACCCCATCATTGTTATTTTAGTAGTTTCAAGATTCTGTCTGGCATTTCTGTTTAGTCAATCAGAACCATTCTTTAAAAACCTGGCTCAGAGTCTAGACTCAAAAGCAGTGGCCACATTTCTTTTCAATCTCTATTCTTTGTCAACCAAAGAATTATTTTTTTTCTCCTTTCAGAGGACATCAGGTAGGTATCCCCTTTGTTACACCTGAGTATGCCAGAAAGCCAACTGTACATATCCTTGCAATCCCACTATAGCCAACAGGCCCACCTGTGGTTAAGGGTTTGTCAACTATGCATTTGCATGTTTGCACATGTGTGTACTTGGGTTTAATATAATTCCACCTTCCACAAATGGTCAGGAGCCATTTTTATGTTGGTTTTGCTATGTAACAGTTTAGCAATATATTGAACCAGGAACAGTATAAGCCACTTTCCTAAATGTACAGGTAGTACTTCTTCTCTCCCCCTGCAGAGAATCCTGCCCATCCTCATTCCATGAGATGTTACCTTCATAGAGCTCTGATGTCATCCTCTCATTGACAAGCTCGGGAGCTGCTTCCATCAGAGTCACTGCTGCCTCCATGTTGTCATACAAGGCAGCTACATGAAGGGCGGTCTCCCCCACTGCACCTAGAAACAGTAGGAGAAGCATGTGAGTCGTCTAGACATTCACCTATATGGGACAAAAGCAGAAATAGATTTATTGAGGTGGAGAATTATGGGAGTGCTAGGTCCTCCCTTGAGTACTGCCAGGTGTCGCCTCATCATATAGCATGGTAACAGCCACATACTGCATAGTCTCTGTCCTTCACTCCATCAAAATCTGAAAGCTGAACAGAGACTTCAGGTGTTTGTAAGTGACAGCAG
The DNA here is from genome assembly GCA_037962945.1 of Sarcoramphus papa. Taxonomy (NCBI): domain Eukaryota; kingdom Metazoa; phylum Chordata; class Aves; order Accipitriformes; family Cathartidae; genus Sarcoramphus; species Sarcoramphus papa. The sequence continues at coordinate 100,080,653 of CM075586.1, forward strand.
ACTCAGGCGTGAAGTGAATGAGCACACAGCCCTTCCACTGACCGCCTTCCACAGTAAACCACCTCCCTCAGTCTCTCTAGAAAAAAGGCCCGTTCAAGCTGTAAACCTCTGATCTTCACCATTCCTTTAGGGTTTGATGAGCTCTCCAAGTCAGAAAACTCACTTTGTTGCAAAGCTGCTGACACAGAGTTAAGTAGTTTGAGTCTGCTAATGCAAATGTTTTAGCAAACTAACAAACATACTACTCTACTCATCGTGGCAGGCTCTTGCCTTCCACACAAAACCATTTGTCGCAAATAACTGAGTTACCTCTCTGATAGATATCACATGTTCCATCACTGAGAAGTTTTCTAATGGCTGGGAGGTTGTTCTCTTTGGCAGCCTGGAGGAGTGGGGATTCCCAGATCCTGTAGTCAAGAAAAAGTGGCTGATAAGGAACTCAGTCAAACACATGGTACCTCTCTCCAGAGCTAGCATGGCCTTTGCTTGAGACAGTATGTATCTTCAACATTTTCACTGAAAGATCGGTAATGCACACCTACCATCTGAGGTATTTTTTGAATGCAAGAAAAAGAACCGGCAAAAGCAGACAGGTGCGGTGTTAAAAACCCAGGTAGTTCATCATCTCTTCACTTACTGACGCTTAACCATATGGTGGCAGCAGAGGGAAAGATAGGAGAAAAAAACAACGAATTCCAAAATGTTTCTGGTTTATATAGCCCACATTTTGAGGCACAGAAGACAGCGAGCAATGGGTCATTTGATACCCCTCCTGCCAGTAGACTAGTAATCTCAGGAGCCAGAAAAAGCCAGTAGTTTTTTTACACTGCACAATAAATTAAAAAAAAGGTCGGCATCTGAATTACTCCCATAATGGATGGAAAAGTACAAACAAGAATTCCCCATGTTGTAGCAACGCTTCCTATGGTACAATTAAAAGAACGAGCTCTGAAATGTAGTTCATTATCATAGAAATTTATGAGGAAAAATTTGAAAGCTTAGCTATACTATTTTTTTCTCTGGTGCTGAGAAAATTGAGGAAATTGTTGAGAACTGAAATGTATGCTTGTCCTGGGAAAGAGCATGCCATCAAACAAGGTCCAGACTGAATGGTTCACTTATAGTTGAAGAATGCCGTTGAGTCTTCCATGAGGCTCTGGGTTATTTCAGTAGATCCTTTGGGGCTGATGAAGAATTTACAAGTACAGTCACCAAACTTCACTACAGCAAGGTCCTTTGATGCAAACAGCAGGTCAAGGGAGGTGATCCTCCCCCTCTACTCAGCTCTGGTAAGGCCATACCTAGAGTCCTGAGTCCAGTTCTAGGATCCTCAGTACAAAAGACATATGGAGCTACTGCAGAGAGTTCAGCAAAGGGCCACAAAGATGATTATGGGACTAGAGCGTCTCTCATATGAGGAAAGGCTAAGAGAACTGGGACTGTTTAGCCTGCAGAAGAGAAGGCTTGGGCGGGGTTCTTATCAATGTGTATAGTATCAATGTGCACCCACCTAAGGGAGGGTGCAAAGAGTTACCTGCAATGCCTGCTTGCTCAGCATCCAAATAAGATTTGCCAATGTTCAAAATAATGAGTTGGCCACCCAAAAATCACAAAAAATAGAACAAAATCTACTGATTTGGGGTAAATATTTCTGTTATCCTCGAATATTTTCAGATTTATCTTTTAATTCATAAATAGTGGTTTGGGGTGGAGTTTTTTGATTTTGGGTTTTATACAAATAAAGAATTCTAGCCCAAGTTCAGGAGCTAAAGATTTAAGGGGAAGAAAGACCCTCAAACCCAAAGAAGCAGCCTACGTCTCATGAATTTTCAGTATGAAATAGAAAGAGATTCCTCTCTCCAAATAGGGTAAGTTCAGTTTTAGATCTCTGTTCAGATGCAAATTTTGTGCTTTTATATCACCTCTGCTTTCTTGTAGTACAGATGTTTAATTTATTCTTAATTATCTAGCATGGCTCAGGTCAAGCTGTGATGTGTGATGTGGAATAAGTCTAAGGAACACAGTGGAACAATGACAAATTCAAGCTGATATGAACAGGGAGAATGTCAGCCCTCATTTTCCTACCAGCCCCAGTCTGTCCTTTTACTACAATCTAACAACCGCCAATAGACTGGATGTTAATCTCACACACACACACACAAAAAAAACCCATGGGGGACAAATACATTAGTCAAACCATATACCTGAAGATATATTCAATACTTTCTCCTTGTGATGTCTCAGATTTCTTCCTTGTATTCTGGTACTATTTAGTTACAAGATTTTGGGGATACAGTTTATAGGGCAAATACTATATAATGCAATAGGTGTTTTGCATTAAGTGATAACATTGATGTTAGAATACATTATCTGTGAATATAACTCTATTATAAGCCACAAGAAAAGCCACATCAGAGAAAAAGAGAGAGAGAATATAAATGGCCCATTGCACAAAATGTTTTCTCAGAACTTGTGCTTATTAGGTATAGGATAATTTAACAATAAAACCATAGCAAAACAGGCAACATAAATTCTGAGGCTTACAGAAATATATATTTCTTGTTTTAAATCATTCTTTTATGAACAATAGAATCTTGAAGCAAAAAAAAAATTATTTGATATGCCATTATCTCTGGATTTAATCCACTTGAAATGTGCGAGTTCTGCACACCTTTATAGCAGATAGATACTGACACACTTGAGAGAACTTGGGGGATAAAGCAAAACAAAGAGAAGTATCAGAATTACACAGATAAATAGGAATCATTTGAATAAGTGTAAATTAATGGGCATGGGCTACAAGTAATAAAACCATAACTGAACATTATATTTATCATTCCATAAAAGGAGCATTTCCTGTCAGCAACAGCACCCCATTATCTAAGTCACTAGAAACTAGACTAGAAAAACGTTGAAGAACAGAGGAGAAATAAAAACATTCAGAATATAAAGAACCATCCTGAACAAACCAGGGAGCCATTCTGAGATGTTTTTATGTGTCCTTCAAACTCTGAGCCTTGCTGCTTTGAGAAGTATTCCTTCTTTAGCTTACTCATGCATCAGTTGCGTTAGTTGCTAATTACAAGATGATTTGATGAGAACATTGCATCTAGGATCAGACAAATAGGAACAAAATAAAGAGGCACTCTGAGCAAAAGTTGTAAGATTCACTATCAGTGAAGCAAGCTTGCCACCTCTGCCATTATTTTGGCTGAGAAAGACTCTGTGTTCCTGGAGAATGTAAGTTTCAGAGGCAGGAAGTGGGAAGGAGGTGGGGTTTCAATAGTATAAACAATGCTACAATTAATATGTTGATGCTTTACTGGGTAGGCCTTTATCCCTCAAATGACCTCAGAGAGAAGGAAGGATTGGGCAAGAGACAATGTGGGCGGACACAAACACAATACCTTTCTCACAAAATTCTCCAAAGCCCTTGTAAACAACTAATTCAATTACAAGCCTACTGAGAGGGAGACACCTAATAACTACCATACTCAGCTTTCAGAAATTCAGGGCAAAATTGTCAAACCTTTCTACTTTTTGTAAGAACCTCCAACTGGGCTTAAAGAACCAGAGATCCCAGGCCAAACAGCAAGCTGGTGAAGAACCCAGAAGTGGTGGTAAATATCATGGCACACTGCCTCTGATGCCACAAAGGTCCATGGCTCACATGTTTATACCATATGCTTTTACTCTCATTTAATTTTCTGTTCCATAATTGGGGAAACATTTTGCTCTCATTTAAAACATACCATTACAATTATCAACTCATTTTTAATACATTACAGCAATGTGCTGAGCATATAAATGTCAAGTACTAGGTGAGCCAAATTCAGTAATATAAAAAATAAAAGTCACCTGAATCTAGAACCTTCAAAACATTTTAATTTCTTTAAGTTCTGCATATTTAACCAATTTTTTTCCTGACCCATCAAACACAGCATGAATTTTACATTTTAAAACCCTAGTTCCCATGTGTCAAAGCAGCAGCAGGTAAAATCTGTAACTTAGTCTCTTAACAGAGCTGCCTACAGTAGATGCTTAGTTTCCATAAAGTACCATTATGTCACTGGATGGAGAGGGTGGCTTTCAGAGAATGATTCAACAGAGACCGGTTTAGACACTCTGAGTAGAGAATTCAGCACATCTAAGTTAAGCTCCTGTTCTAAATCATTCTCTTCATCAGCTATGGAGTCAAGGGACACTAAACTCCTAATTTAGCCAGCTAAGTTAGGTCTGTAACACTAGGCAGTACTGATGTTGCCTTATAGGATCAGTTTAGGATAAGCACAGCTACATAGCTAACCAGTAGTTCTGATGGGCAATGAAAACCACAACAGTATCCACCTGGAAGTGCTCTTGGGTTCTTCTTACTGAGCTAAGGAATGTAGCTGTGTTGAGGCATTCAGTAAGCCTTGATCATGCATTACTATCAGTCAGTTTTCTCAACAGATGATTCAATGATAGACTCAGGAAGCTGTGAGTTGTTTTTCAATATAGGTGAGGACAAAATCAGGAACCCCCGAAAATCCATTATGAAACAAAGAAAAGACAGAATGTAGGTCAGATTCTGACTGAGAGACTCATGTAAAATAGTTTTAAACAAGGTTAAGGATTTCACAAGCACTTTCTGCTGGTAATATGTACCCTTTTGGATTTACAGCTTTTTAAGCACTTCTTTTGGAGTGCATCCTGCTCATTACACTTATGAAAAGATAAAGAATGCAAGGAAAAGTCTGTAAGTCTTAACTCTGTTATAAAAAGAAGAATTTTGATTTATACGTTTATTCTTTTAAAACAAGGAAATATGTTACATATGTGAACTGTCTGGACAACAACCAATCTGAAGGTTCTTTTTCAAGACTGAGCTCACCAGAGGTGCAACGGAGCGTCTCTTTGTATTCTTTCCTCCCCTTCTCAGATTCAACTACTTGAGTCATTCCCTGTATGGAATTTTCCTATTGTTTGCTCTAGTTTAAGTTTGGCATCTGCTAGCTTCATGCTTTACCCCCATAGCTATGATGTCAGTTACTGAGGGTCTAAAGCAATTCTTTCTAACTAACTGAGCTATAAATTCATCAGCAGGATATTATTTCAGCTTTCTTTTCTTTCCCTGTTGTCGTGCTCAGAATATCCATGCCCAAAATTTCATCATGAAATTGCCAAAGGAGATTCATCTTCTACCTTCCTTCTGCTAGTATGTTTATGTAAATGTGTGCAAGACTTCAGGAGAGCAGAAGAGTGCTCAGAGGAAGCTAACCAGCCAGAAAGAGGATCAATGCAGTCATCTAACAAGACGCTAAAAAATGAGTTAGGAAGTAATAGCACAAAGTGAAAAGGAGACAGATAACAGGGGCTTGGACAATCAACAGGGTCAGCAAATTTCTTCAGCACTGACAGCAAGACTCAGGAAATTAACTGGAACCTCCTGTGCATATATGTTGAAGCCCCTTCAGCTGACAGTAAACAAAGCTTCTCTGGAAATAAATTAAACAGGTTACTAATTGCCGATGCTACTAGACAAAAAACTGATAGGGAAGTCTTATCACTTCAGATATTTAGCAATCTACCACACTAAGCAATAGAAATCTTGCTCAGTCACTTCCAGCAGGGCAATCTCCTTGCATTAATCTCCTTTTTTTAATTCTGCATCTGAGACATCCTAAGAATAACCTCATGCTAGAACTGGATTAACAGTTCAGCAGATGTTAGTTATTCTTTATTATCACTGAGTTATTCATAAAACAAATTTGTTCTCTGAAGCATAACCTCATCCTGCATCAAAACTTCCAACCCTCTTCAATGGGAAATTTCCTGCAGTTTTATTCTAGGTTGTGTTCCTCACCATGTGTCTAATTAGTTTTCTCTAACAACTTTTTAATGTGGGGTGGTTTTTTTTCAGAGCACAAATTTCATGTTTACTTCTTCACAAGGAAACCTATAGCCAAGTTTAAGAAGGCAAATAGCTTCCTAAATCTACGGGCCTAAGCCACATCTTAGGGACTGAGGTCAGATGTGTGGATGTTTGTGCATTGTTGGGGAAATGTGAGTTCTGGAGGATCTTTCCACTTGTGAAATTAAGGAGGGCTGTTTTCCATTATTAGACTCAAAACTTCCATTAGGGTGAAGGTGTAACAGCATAAGAAAAGACCAGAAATGCTGCTAGTGATGCCTTTGACTTTTTTACTTGCAGCAGCAGAGTTTCCAACAGGCTGTTCTTTGCATCTTGACTACTCAGAAGCACTGTTATTGAAACATATTACAAATGAAGTGGTGGAACTGGGAGCTGGTATCTTTACTTCACTGTCACCTTTGGGAGCAAAGGAACCAATTAATACTGACAGGCATTGTGGATTTTAAGACAGGACAGTCCTATGTCAATTTGTGCACTGAAAACTCAGTAATCTTGTTTAGACAAATGAACAGCAAATCTATGGTGGCATCTCTCATTCACTAGCAGCTTGAGAAAGATCTGTTTGCAGGGTAAGCAAAGCACTTCGCTAATATAACTGTGAGACTAAAGAGCCACAAAAAAATTTGGAAACTAAAGGGAATATAAAGATGTTTGGAATGACCTCTCTGCAAGTTATGCAAATTGTCCCAAGCACCTCTAATGCATTATTTCTGATAGCACAGATTTCTATAGTTAATTAATGTGTAAAAATGCTTTGGTTTGGTTTTGGGGTTTTTTTTAAAATGTACCACACAAGTTAAATGTTTTATTGTCATCAGAATAATTAAGCCTCAGAGCATCCCTTGAAGGTCGGGTGATACCACTAATCCCTAAGCAGCAGCTGTGAGAGAGGAGAGACACAGAAGATAGATTATTTCTCAATCAAAGTTATAGAGGCAGGCAATAGCAGAAATAAAAATATAACATAATTGTCCTGGATCCATGTACTCACTTGCTGTAATTTATTTATTAGTTATCGTTTATTAACAGTGCAATACTCATATGGTAGAATTTCTAAAATCACATAGTAGGGAGATTTTGTTCACATTTCCTTAGAACCTCTTATACTGAAAGCCAGACTAAAAAAAATAAATCAAACAATGGCTCTCAATTTCTGGAAGATCTATTAGACTGTGACAGGCATGTGACTCCTCTTCACCTCTATCAGGCCTGAATTTTCATAAGTATTTATCTCTTTGTTCCCCATGATTATGAACTATGTTGGGTTTTTATGTTCATATGCTCCAGGCCATGTAGATCCCAGAGTTTACTTCCAAAGATAACTCTAGGAAGGACATATGAGATGTGACCACTGTCCTTGGGACTCCACACTGAGCTACAGGCTGTTTAAAAAGGAGAGTCTTGAACAGAAAGAAACCAGCAGAGTAAGGCAAAATAAACTCAAAGTCCTCTTTAATATTAGGAGATGGTATCACATTTCCTGAACTTGGATGTCCCTTTTGGAAAAGTTATACAGTGCAGGATTAAGCCAAAGAAATCCCTCGCTGTGGATAATGCTGAGATCAACTGCCAATAAGATTCAAAGAACTATTGCACATGAAGAAAGAGAATGAACAGCAATTCCAGTGAAGGTGAGAACTACCAAAACAGTTAGCTTTCAGGTATTATCACCACCAGTTGTAGGACCGGAAAAAGCATTGTTCTTCTCTTCCTGTGTGCAGTCAAAGCATACTAGTTAAATAGTAACATATTTACCACTGGCTTTCAATAAGATAATAGTAGGATTTAATTGCTTATTACTGTATGTATTCCAGCACCATTAACACTAAGAAGAACTCAAGCTGAAGCCACAACACTGCAATTCTACACAAGAAAATGACAGGATGAAGTAAAAGCCCTCTTGACTTACAACAGTTTTTCCACAAAAGCAAAGGTTTTATAAGAGTAGTTCCCATACACAAGTCACCACAGAAGGTTTTCCTGTTGTGTTTCTCTATCTGTACATAATTAAGAATATGAAAGCAATAAAACTGATTCCAGTCCTCTGCAAAATGTTCATTTTCTTTCTCCTGAAACTCTGAGCATCTCTGCAGACAAGAAAGGAAAGGAAAGAGTAGGATAATAAGAGGGAGAAATGGTCTTCTTTAGGAAAAGAGTATCCACATATTGGCACCATGTAATTTCTGACCAAAGAGCAGAAGGCTAATTTATGTTAGTTGAAAGCTGTGGGAAACATATAGACCTAAAATGGAAGAGAACAACTGTGTCCCCATGCAACCCTAATTTCACAGATAATGATATCGTATGCACTACATGTGTTGTTAAACAGAGTTTTATAAAGAAACACAGAAGTGTTAGTTTTGGGGACCACTGGGATTGCATTGTAGTGATCTAAGAGAAGTTTATGAAGAAGGGTTCATATGCCTAACAGTTTTTCTGTTTTCCTCTATCAGTAGCAACACACAAGATGTTCATGGGCCTGCAGCACATGACTAATTAGGATTGTCAAGCAAAGAGAAGGGTGAATGGCAATCTAATAGCAGCCTATGTGAAAGGGAGCAACAAAAAGGAAGGGGCCAAACCCTTTTTGGTAACAGCAGATGGTAAAACAAAGGGCTACAGCATCAAATGATGATTTTGGAGGTTGAGGTTGAACATTTGGAAAAAACCTTTTTCACTAGGAGTTACTACAACACTGTAACAGGTACCTAAAGGTACGGTGGAATCTCTGTCCTGGGAGGCTTTCAAGACTGAGGTAGACAAAGCCAAAGCAATGTGATCTATTGCTGGCAATAGTCCAGCTTCAAGTGGGAGGTTAGATAGAGACCTCCAGAGGTCCCTTCCACATCTCTATGACTTCAAAATGTGAAGATAATGTTATAATTATAAAACCATTAATATATTTAGACTTTTCTTTTGCACACATTCATTTGGATGTTACAGAATCTGCTGAGAACTTATTTTTCAGTTACCTGTGATGCTTTTCATGAACATACCAAAATGTAAACACTTCAGCATTCTATGGAGACACTATTGTTCCCACTGTCCCTCCTATTTTAAGTGTGTTTAAGTCACACTGCTCTGAAGTAAAATAGAACAGGCTTTTGTTATTTGGTCAGAAGTTAGATGATGATATATGTAAGTTCTTTCCCTAAAGACAGGTATGTACATTTGTCCCTCTTAAGGTACTATCCTACTTATTTCTATACTTATATGTGCGTATACATACATACATATGTATGGATAGATAGATTTTGTCCCACACAGCCACCTTTTTGTCCCCAGAGATGCTCAGAGTTTCGTGAGGAAAGTAAAAACAAATTTTACAAGGGACTGGAAGCAATTTGTTAATTGAGTACTGCAGTGTTTGTGCATGCAGAAATGACAAGAAACAATGAAAAACAGATTCAGCTGGATTTCCATGAATACTCCTACATTCCTGTATGTGGAAGGAGCAAGCCTGCACAGCAGTAACAAACAGCCTTGATTCGATATTTACATGTGAAGAGAAAGGCAATCTTCTTGATAATGTAAGGTCTAAGAGGAGTCACTGCGCATGTTGACACCGGGCCATGGGGGTGAGCAACAACAGTCCGACCCAGGAAGTGACTGACCACTAGAACGTAGAACAACATTAAGCCCACTCTATCCCACAGTAACGGCAACCTTTAGAGAGACAGAAAGCAGAATATTTGCCAAAAAAAGCCATTATTTCAGCTGACTGCAGCATATACATCACACACACTCAATAGTAATTAAAAAAAACCGGACCCTCATGCATTTTCTTGTGAGCTTTACCAATGAAGCAGGAAAGACAAGAGTATACATTATTAATTTGTGACTGAAGTCCTGCACTCAGGGTAATTCAATTGCGACCTAGTAAACCCACCTGTGAAAGCAGATAAGATTGGAACTCCAGAAGCATTCCACCTTGAAAGAAGAAATCTGATAGAGAAAAGTGCTCCAGGGTTGTTTAAAGTTTATCTACTGGCAGAAAAGCCTAAGGGAAAAGAGTGAGAATCAGCTACAGGGGGAGAGCAGCAGAAGAAAGGGAAGACAAGAAGGCTGAAATGCACTGTACCTTTTCTGCTGGAGTAAGTAGATTTCATCCAGATGTTTATCCCAGAATTTTTTGCCTTGCAACTTCTGACTTAGTCCATTCCAGATCCGGAAATAGAAGGGCTTGCTATCCCCAAATAAAGGTACCCCCATAGCACGTCCCTTTTTCTCTCTTGCCTAGCTGCCTGAAAGCCAGCAATCCCCACTTCGAAAAAAGTCAGGGAAGGCTCACTAAAGGTCACGGCTCTTCCGCCCCCAGTCTGTTACTTACAGAGGAGACTGTCTGTCAGCTGCATCAGCTGGTCAAAGTACATGTAAAAACACAAAATAAAATCGCTTGTCCCTAGCAGACCATACCTTGAGCCTCATCAAGTACTTAGTTTCCAAAACAGCCCAACCCAAAGGTGTGTCTGATTTAGAAGTAGCTCGCCAGCAGCCTACCCCTCAAAAAGACCCTATACAGTACTGAAAAATTCATACAGCATCAATGTCCTAGGCTTCTAGTATTTCGTTTCTGAAGTCTAGAATTTAGAAGTAATCATCCTCCTTATGTATCTCTGAATTCCTCCGGAAAGCAACATGTAAACAATTTTGAAATAGACAGCTGAACAAGTCAGGCAAAACACCTTTTAGGTGAGTGAACGTGTGGGAACATGCCCTAAAAGACACTGCGCTCCGGGAAGGTAGTATAGAGGAGGACACACCTCCCACTCCAACTGTCTGCAAATCCCATTAAAGAAATTATCATTACAGACTCCACCTTCTCTGCGTCAAAATCACTTTACTTCACAAGTTGGAAGAAGAGTTTATGTAGATTAATATGTAAACTTTGCATATTTCATTTTGCTTTAATGTTTTACAGTCTCTCATTGTTTCTTCACATTTCTTCACATTTCTTCCAGAAAAGCTTATTTAGGAAAGGAATGAAAATTTCTATTTAACAAAAACTAGGTTTTGGTGTAGAAAAACATTATCAAGGTCATGGGGAGGTGTCTGCAAAGCAGTAGACAAAATATCGAAATGAAGAGAGGAGACATCCTTCTTCTTGTGAAGAAGCTGGAAGCTACGTGGAAGAAAAAAAAGAAAAAAAAAGCTCCTAGTTTCCAATCTTCTTTCCCTAAAGACTTGTCCTAATATTCTTGCATCTTGAATCAACAGAAATGTCCCTTCATTCTTACCCCTGCTGTAGTGGAAAAGGATTCTGTTCAGGGTGCCTGGACCTAGGCAGAATCAGTAGGTAAGGGAGAAAAGTGCGTAAAGCAATAGGGCTGAGTCATCTCTTTGAAACTCCTGGTTTATTTAGAGGCTACTTATACTTACCAAACCAGGATTCACATCCAAACTTCTGTAAACTCATGATGTATTCTATCCTATAAAAACGTAAATCGCCACACGGAAAAAACAATGCTTTAAGGCAAACTTGAGGAATCGCATCCTAAAATGTAAGATTCACTGAATTGTCCCATTCTAGGAGGAAGTGTCAAGTTAAACTGTCATAATGGGAAAAATTTATTACTTGCTACATTGAGAGGTTAGGGTGTCACACCAGCCAGATTTTATGAGCAAAATGTGAGGGGTTTTTAACAATATCAATGATGTATCCCTCCTAACATTCTTGAGGGAGGGAAGCAGCTGCACTCAAAGTTGAGAACAATTTTTAGACATTGAAGTGTTAAGTGCCTATGATAGACAAACACAATCTCTATTTTCCTGGGCTGTTCTCCCAAGCAGAGAATACTTTCTACTGTCTCAGGAGTAAAAGCCCTAGAAGACTGGTATCAGCAGGACAAGCAAGCAGTGACACATTTCTCCCTCTTCTGGGCAACAGTGCTACTGCCACCCAGACAGCAGCTCTAAGGTACAAGAAGTGAGTAACAGTCAGACAGCAGGTTGAGGAGAGAGTTCTCAGCTAGCTATGAAGGCAACACCTGCAGCAGCCAGGGCAGTTCAAACAACTGCAAACTGGTATCTCAGGTGGACTCCCCACATTGTCGTGGGGGCTCATTACAGCTCTCATAGCTTCAGATTGCAGTAAATCTGACTCAATAGTTTTCCATTACCCACTTGTATGGATACAAAGCCTTAGTACTGCAAAGTAGTGTTTTCTTGTAATTCATGAGAGAGGTCATTTTCAAAAGTAATAGAATACAGAGATGAAAGATGGATGAAATATGTAAGAATATTGCATGGACCAAAGTCTCTTTAGCAGATCATGGCCATACCTCTTAAGCACTGCTGGGCTTTCAGTCTAGCAGGAGGCTGTAAACAGTTTTTCAAAAACTAAGGACCTGATAAGGCCTAGTAGTTGAGGGGTGGATTGTAAGTCTGTACAGTTTTGGTGTATGTGGTTTCCCACATACCTGATATCTGCTTTTAGCTCTTTGTACCCCTTTCCACGGCTCCCGAGTCATACTGTGACTCTGGCTCTTAGCCCTCATTCTCAAGGCCTACCTTTAGCTCCTGACATTATTCTAGCTCTACCTGTTCCTTGTTCCAGGCTCCTACTGCAAACAGGGTCTTTATCCTGGATGCCAGTGATGCCCTTTCCTGGTGTGTGTCTTGACTTCTCTTGTTTCTGACTTGGGCTGATTCTGACTGACCTGATTCCTGGAATCTCTTGATTCCAGCTTGGCCCTACCTAACAAATATGACAGCTGATGTCAAAATCTCCTTACACACAATTTCCCTCCTATGTCCATAGGCCATGACTAGCAATGTAAGCATGAAGAAATACCAAGCACAACCTGGCCAAATGCGTTCCTCACACCATAGTGTCTAACAACACAAAATTAGGAGCAGACTAGCAATGACAGGACGACATTGGTTCTGTGCAGTTCAGTCACCCCATGGTTCTAGGGGATCTATCAATATTGCATATGCCACAGTTAGGATGTGCTGCCCTTTGTAGAGCTATAGAAACTGTGTAAACAAGCCAATATGTGGAAATACTTCAGCAACAACCAAGGAATTCCTATTTTCACATACCTGCTACAAATACAAGGGAATAAGAAAGCCATTTTTGCCACTGGGGATTATGATCTTGCCAGAGACACTACTCTACACTTTTTTATAGTGCATTGCATTTCTTTTAGGTCAGCCTAGATTTAAAAAAAAAAAAAAAGGCATAAATCTGAATAGCTGAGTATGAATGAACTGACTTTTGGTGACCCTGGAACTTAAGTTAGCCTTTTCCAGCAACATACCTGAAAAGGAAAAACTATTACAGAAAAATTGTAGAAAAAGACTACAGGAAAATTTTCTACATAGTCTCCACTTTTCTCTTCATCCCAGCCACCTCCTCAGTTCCTTCTTTCCTTCAAACATAAATCAAAATGGCTATTGCCTGGCCTATTATAAAAGTAATTTCAGTGCTAAAGTAGAGACGGACAAAATTTGCACAGTACATGGCATGGATTCCTTTCCTTCTGAATGGCTCTGACCCTTGCATTCCATGTTCTCACAAAACTCCTGTTAACCCTCCTGGAAATTTTGAGTGCTGAAGGTATGTAGGATTTAATCCAATGTGCTTACCTGGTGACAAATCAGGATGGGAGTGCATGTTCTTTTTTCTCTTTCTCCGTTTTTCTCTTTCTCTGTTTTTCTCTTACAGTTTCTTTAGAGGGGGGGAAATTGCAAGAGCTGGGTGATATTTTAAAGTAACTATAAAGTTATAAGTGTAATCCTGCTCTTTCACAAAATCCATGAGGATGTGAACTGTGATTAGCAGGAAACGGAGAAGATAAAAGGCATTGTAAAAGTAAGGAAGCCTGTTGAACCTAAAGGAGAAACAATATTAGCTGCACATGGTAGAAGTCTCCCATTTTTATCTTCTGAAAAGATTTTAAAGGTTTCTGTTAAGTACAGAAAAGCATGTAATGAATGGTATCAGGAAAATTTACACAAAGTGGCTTTTGAAGAGAAAGGAAAGGGAAGTCAACTTATTTATTATGATGAATTGAAATTCTCTTCTACATTTGCCTTCCAAATTTGCCCCCCAAATCCATGTCAAACATTTGGTAGACAAATGAAGTAGCATAATTAGATGCTTAACACATCTTCAGAGCATTGTACAGCAATTGAGTAGCCAAGTTGTCTTGGCTAGCCTATAGCCAACCCAAGTTGTCTATGTCAGAGATAAGTATTGCCCCAACCCTTCTGCTTGGACAAATTTCAGCACAAAGATTTGCCTGTTTTGCTGTCTTAGGGACAGCATCAGAGCCACAGGCTGCCAGGCCATTTCAGAAGCTCTTATGCTTCCACTGCATATTTCTCCCTGTCTTGTTCCATATATTCTCTCTGAATCAGATATAAGCTCAAACCTTAAAAATAAAATGACATTTTCTATTTTTTGCTCCAATTCACAAAAACCTTTCACCTTACCACTCATAAAAATTTGTTTTTAAAAAAATCCCACTTCAGAAATCACAAAAGAAATTCTGTCATTTCAGCAAGGGCAAAACCAAAATGCATGGATTGCATACCCGAGTTTAGGCTACCATCTTAAGAGCAAGAGTGGAAGTGCAGCCTACAACCAGACTTCAGTCTTTCAACATCGCCCCTGTACATTTCTGGTTGTACTGCAATTCTTTGTCTGAAATCACAGCATCTAATAAAAGCTCTAAAGATGTGAGTTGTGAGAGAAAAGAATGAGAGAAGCAGAAGTACAGGAAAAAGCAATGAAAAATAACACTTTCTGAGTACAGACAGAACACAGAACAGAAAGTCAAGAACTCGCCAAGTCAGCAGTAAGCAGTGATGTAGTTTCTCCATGTGTATAATGGATAATCTTCCATCTGAGAAGGTTGTAATAATGACTAGCCAATAACTGCTTGATGTATTACAGATATGTTAGGGAATCCTGTTGGACTGTGATATTTCCAGTCATTCAAGTTACAGTATCTTACTTGTGTAGCATAGGAAAACAAAGTTGTGGATGATTGCGTGCAAATGCACAGTATTATGTACAGTTTCATATCACACAACTGAGTGGTGATATATATCAAAAAACAAAACTAAGTAACAGAGGAAAATAACTAGATATTCCAGAAGAAGCATACTACTAGTGTTATCTCCACCAGTTTTGAGAAACTCTTATCTTCACAAGATCTCATCTACTGTGTAAACAGGAATTACTTAACCACCAGTAAATCACAGATAACTCAGAAATAGAAGTAACTTAACAATGCATTATAAACTATATCAGAACATAGGTGTCCCTTAAGGATCTACTATATATTATGCAACTAATCCTGATGTGTAATTCTGTGAATTCATCTCCTGGCCTGAAAGAGTGCAAAAGGCTGGAGGCAAGCTTGTTTTAAATAAACATTACGCTGAATTATCTTAATTAATAGTGTGTGTTTGTTGTGTGTGAACATGTGTGTGTAGTAAGTCTGGTTAAGAAGAGACTTAAAGTGGAGCGGGTCTCCACTTCTTGAGTTGGAGTAGCAGAAGCAAGGCCAACTACTTGTGGTGGAGAAAGGCAGCAGAGGCACAGACTCCTTTGAAAGATGCATTCTCAAGGTCCTGGTGAGTTGGATAAGGGATCAGCAATAGTTGCATTGGCCGTTACAGAAAATCCTCGTGCAGCAGCACAAAGATCACTAGACTTCATCAAAATGACCCCACCAACATTTGCAGCAGACTTCGCAGCATTTCCAGGAAAAGCCAAAAGAGACAATAGCAAGAACTGAACACCTCTAGTGAGTGCAGCTATATTGGCAACTTAAAGGAGAGCTCTTAGTGAAATAGGATCACCAAGAAACTTCCTAATTCATAAGTAACCTTGAATGAGTGGGTCAGTAGGATTCTACCTCACTGGGGAAGCCTGGGCAAGTGTCCTGGATATTTTCCTGCTGTTGTCATTTAAGCTATTAGCTTAAGTCAGAAAGCTTTCTGTTGGTGAGTTGGGAAGCTTACCATTGGTTTAGGTAAGAGACCAATCCCCCAGCCTCCTGTCAAGGAAGAGTGTCTCAGGGACTCATGTACTTAATAAAAGCAGAAGCATATTCCTTTGGAAAAGATGGAATGAGTGAACATGAAACAGATATTCTAGTCCTGCACGTAGGGTACTGGTAGTGGGTCCTAACATAAAAATAGGTAATGCAGAAAAAGTAGAAAAGGGCTTGGAACCTCACCTGGACTGTAGACTAACATAAAAATTGTGACAGTAGGATTTGAAGCTATAAGATATTGAAATCAAGCCATGAGAGCCTTCTCATTTGGATTTCCTCAGAGGAAGTCTGGGATTTTAAGATAGTCCAAGGCTGTTACTAGGAATCTCTAAACCAGCCTGTAACACAGTGGGAGAAAGCATTAGCAAAAAACAGCACCTCACTAATTAGTTTTACCTTGTGCTTGGGAGTGCCATAAGAATACCTAAGTCTTTAATTCAGTAACTGTAAAGTTCTGTGTGTGAGTCTTGGAATTGGTAGACCCTGCTTTTTTAGTAGAAGTTCTGCTTGCTCCTAAAGATACACAAAAGGGTGAAAGTATATATCTGGGATGCATCCATGGGAATGTTGACCCCCAAATCTGTGACTAGCAACATTTTTGCAGTTTGGAAAAAGGAAGAAGATACTGTGACAGCTGCTTGGTGTTCATGCCTTATAGTGTTGAATTAAGATTGGGTGTGAGTACACTGACTCCTAATTTCATAGCTGGCATCAGGCTTTAAACATTCTCAGAAACCTCTGAAAAATGAATCCATCCTGATTGGACTTTGAGTTTTTTGAGTCTTAGCCTGTAGTAATTGTGCTATTATGTCAGGATAGCAGACAGGAAATCAAACTTGGATTGTGACTGGTTTATTTGTGTGACAACAGGTGACACCACTTAGTACTTGGAACACAGAGCTCTGAGTTATGCTGTTGTCCAAAGCATCATTAGAGAGCTCCTGAACATATGTGTTGGTGGAAGAGAGAATTTTGAAGGAACTGCTGATGACAAGGGTTCAGCTTTGGTCCTGGCTAACATGGGAAATCTGGGCCCTGTTAAATGTTTGCCTTTAAGAATATTGCTTGCTGATGGCTTGGTAGAGCCATTCAACTATAAATCACAGATTACAGGGCATGCTACAAACATGTGTAACCTGTGAAATCCCAGAGCAGAGTCAAAATATTTTACTTCTTTTTATTCCCGTCTCCCACCTTGGTCAGGTCCCTGAGTGTACTAAAAGGCTTTAATGGCCCTGACCAGCCTCACTTGAGGTCTCCAGCCACACACTCATCACCTCAAAGCCTGTCCAGCCTCCCAGGTTTCCTAGGGGTAGTTTGGGCCCTTCCCCCTGCCCTGCCCTGCCCTGCCCTGCTCTGCCCTGCCCCACCCCACCCCACCCCGCCCCACCCCACCCCACCCCGCCCCCAAAGCTTGTCAGGGATAGAGTGAATTTCTGCCCCTCTCATCCCCCCTTGCCTCTCAAGCCCACCCAGCCTTTAGGGACCTCAAAGGCAGCCTGAGCTCTGCTACCCAGCCCCAAGTCTCCCATGCCTTCTCTCTTTCTCAGTACCCTGTCCTTGGCTCTGTGTCCCCTGAAATAGTCCTCTGAAAACCCACAACAATTAAACCATTCTACAAACAGTCCTTTCTGACCCCAGTTCCCTGTAAGGTGTGAGGACGTGTTGCTGGGAGGGGACACTATTGTTAGGTGCTTGAGTGCATTAATAGGCTTTGATGGCCCTGACCAGGCTAACCCAGGGCCTTCACAAACACACACACACATACACACACACATACGTGCTGCCCATGAGCATAGGAGCCCCATTTAACATCTGCCTTGGACCTTCAGTTCCTGCCTGAGCTATTTGGTAGGAGCATAAATTTTTAGCTCAGCTACAGCTATGCTTGTGTTTGGCCATGGGCTCCAATGATCTGGACCCTGACCTGCTGACTGACTTCTAGCCTGACTTCAAACTTGCCTTGTCAACATGGACCTACCTAGTGATAAGTGGACCTTGGTTACCATCACTGGACATCATTCTGATCAATGGATTAACTTCCTAGCTTGATCTGAGACCTGCCTCACCACCACAAAATTGCCTGACAATCTAGGCTCTTGCTTGAACCTGGCTACCATCTCCAGGTCTGCCTACTCCCCTTGCTCAAGTAGTGTGGGGCTGTACCCTAGTTGATGAGGCCGCCGTACTGTCTGGTGTGAAGTCATGCTCAGCTTCCTATCCATTAGGGTGCAGCCAGCCCTTGCTGCTTCCTAACATTTCCCTCACAATTTAAGAGGTCCTATAAATACCTCTGCACTTCTTACTCTTCAAATTGCAGTATCAAAGATTGTCCCAGTGAAGTCTTGATCTGTTCTGAAAGTTTTAGCAGTAGCAAGAGATCATGGGAAGAGGCCAGATCTGACTGGTTCTTCTGCAAAATTAACTTCGACAACCCACTGTTCCTAGAAGTAGTATTAAAGTAGAAACTAATATCTCTGTTTACATGAACTTGTTGCTTTTAACAACAGAAAAGAAATAATCACTGAAAAATGGTAGAGTCCACTTACAATATCTGAAGAACTGCTTATAGCATTTTCCTGGCAGAGAAGTGACACAGGAGCCAGTGGTTTCTTGCATTAACTATTGGAAGGCCTTTGATTGATTAGGTTGAGTATATCAGAGCTTGATCCCAAGCAGACAGAGTTTAAAAAGGTCCCCTCTGAAAAAGAGCAGAGAAGCTAGAAATGTTCCGCTCAAGCAGATTATCCTGAAGAAGGATATTCATCAAACGACTTGCCCATAGACAGAGGAAGTATTTGTCTATTAATCATCCTTGGTTAGCTAACCCAGGGAAGGTTCAGGTTACTGTGTTACTCTGTGAGTAATCCTGTTCTTTCTGTGCAGGTATGGTATTACAATAGTTAAGAAAGATACTCAAAGGCTGTAGCACTCATTTTCCTGAGCTTCTGGGAAAGGGACTATTAGACACCTCATGGAAAATTTTATGGTAGAAACTGAAGTGTGTTGTACACAAAGTGGAACTGATTCACAGAGAAGGCAACTAAACTTTAAATGAAGTTTTAACAGCACTGAGAAAGGAAATGACAAATCTCCTGTAAAATGGAACTGGTTGTTTTCTATATTTAATACATTTATTAGAGTAACTACTAAAACTAAAATAACTTATTTGTAGATTTAGTTACTTATTAGCAATTAGTTATTTTCCCCTTTATTTCTGCTAGAAAAGTTGGTGTTTGAGATTTTTTTGTTGTTTGGATTTTTGTTTTTCCTCAGATTCTGTTGTTTTCAGCCTATTTAATAATGCAGATTTCTTTTTTTGTGCCTGCCATAACACTGTGCTGGATCAGAAAGATTAATTTCATTATCATCCTTTTGCACTTTTTGTAATATGTTGAGGTTTTCTTCACATTAATGTTATCCAATTAGACTTCATCAGTTAATGAATTTTGAGCCTGAAACACCATGACACCCAAAGAGCTACAAGAACTATATTTGCATTGGTGATTTGTTCCCCTCATCCCCACCAAGAAGTTGAGAGAAGTTTTATGCCATAGCAGAAACAGGTTTGTCTTTACAACCATGTAATTAAGAACAGGATGAATGATCAAAATTAAACATTACGCTCTCTTCCCCCTGAGAATGTTGTATATACCAGAAAGCTGTTCCCTAAAACAGACCTGCACTGATTAAAAACTGAATACAGAACAAAAGTTATTCTGAGAACTCAGGTCTTCATGCACTTGTACATGCTCCAGGCACTGCCTGGGCTGAGCCAAAGTGATGAACCTGTTGTCTCTGGATCTTTTTTTTTTTTTTTTTTTTTTTTGGCCAGGAACAGTTGAATTTTTCTATTATGAAGAGTCTCCTGAAGCATATGAAGCATATGTTTGCAGTGACTGCTACCTAGGTTCTTAAGGGGAAAGAAGTTCCATTGACTTACATAACTGAATAGGACAGACATTTAGAAAACAAACTATTAGAGCAAGCATTCTATCTTTTTGAGGGTTTCTGAGAATAGAACTTGAAGTAAAATGTTACCTTTCCCTTTGCAAGTATGATTCATGACATTTTCCAGGCAGAGTCTCATTTGTAGACTCTCTGAAGTCTCTTACTGTCAGTGGCCATGGACCAAACAATTAAATACATTTAAATCTTCCTTAAACTACATTTTAACCAAGGATTTATTTCCTTTGTTTTTTAGATGATCCAAAATGACACTTTTTCCTTGAATGAGCAACAAGAATATCACTTGTGCTGCTGAAGGGAGTATAGGTAACATGACACAAAGAACACCACTTAACAAAAAGCGCCACAAATTTGATATCATAAAATGGCATTAGGAGATGACTCAGGAGGAACCTCACTTCTCCTTGATTCAGTCCCTATGTCCCAATATAGAGGTGTGGTCACTGTACATCCACTATCACTAAACACAAGCTCAAGGCTCAATGTAATGCCCAACAACTGAATAACAAACATAAATGCATATTTTATTTTAGTTATTCCCAACGGTCTCCATAGTGGGTGTCCTAGTTTTTAACCTACTTATCTATGAAACACAAGAGCTGGTGTAGGGGTGATATGTATGCTTTGACATTCCTCTGTGCCCTGTGTGTTAATGAGCAGAGACTGACTGCCCTCTGCTGCGTTAATGAAAGTTCGTTCACATTGTTAATGGTATCACAAATACATTCAAAGTACAAAGGGCACCTTTGGTAAGTTTGCAGATGACACCAAAGTGTGGGGAGTGGCTGCTATGCTGGAGGGCAGGGGCTGCCGTTCAGAGACTACTTGATAAAATTAAGTAACAGGCTAACAGGAAGCTCATGGAGTTCAACAAAGACAGATATCCAGTCCTGGGTCTGGGATAGAAAAACCTCTACATGTCAGTACAGGCTAGGGAAGGATTGGCTGGGGGACCATCTCTGCAGAAAAGAGTCTGCAAGTTGAACGTAAGCCAGCAGTGTGCCCTTGCAGCAATGAAGATCAACCACGTACTAGATTGCATTAGCAATACTGTAGGCAGTATGTCAAGAGAAATTATTATTCCCTTCCATTTCAGAGGGGTTATGCTGCATATAAGAGACTGCGTCCAGAGCTGGGCCCCCCAGTGCAGGAGAGATACTGGCAAACTGGAGCATGTCAAACAGAGGGCCACTAAGATGGAAAACACTGTTGGAGGAGAGACTAAGGGATCTGGGTTTGTTTATCATGGAGATAGCTGAGGGGGAGGAGGGGAGGGGAGGGGAAGGCACAGGTCTAATTGCAGTGTCTAACTACCTTAAACAGGGTCATAGAGAAGATAGAGCCAGACTCTTTTCAGAGGTAGCAAGGACAAAAAGCAACAACTTTCAAACACTGCAGTGAGGATAGTTCAGCAGTGGAATAGATTGTCAAGAGAGGCTGTGAAATCTTCATTCTTTGAGCTTTTCAAAACTCACAGGAACAAGACTCTGAGCAAGCTGATCTAGTTTTGATGTTGGCACTGCTTTGAGCAAGGAGAGAGTACAGCCTTTTTAAAGGCTATGAATCTATAGAAGTGCTTTTAAGAACTAAAAATTTGACAACTCTTTAAAATTTATATTTTGTTAATTAACATATGAACTTCCTGTATCTAATCATTACCTGTTCACTGATGTTAGTGCATACTAGAGCTGTACAGCCATCAAAATTATATCACTGTCATCTTCTTCAAGCACTAGCCAAAGCAGATACTGGAGGTGAACGACTACCCAATAAATGTGACTCTGTTGTCCTTTAGCGTTTTTTGTGTGAACCTATTTTTGTGTGAGCTCTGTTTGTATTTTCAGCACTTGCTGAGACCTGAATACTGCTTACAAACAGACTTCAATTTGTGATATAGTCATGAGTTGTTACAACTAAATCAACAAATTGTACTTACAAGTAGCAAAGAGCTAGAGCTGCATCTCTTATTTCTGCTGAAAAATAATTTTTAAAAGCTGACCTTAGGAAACAAGAGAAAATTCACTTTGTAGTATTAACTTTTTAATTATTTCCTGAACTGAAATATATGAGGTTTGGAAGATTTGAATTTTGCTAAAATAAACTTGCAAGATCTCAATGCACAGGGAAAAAAGAAGAATTTGCCTTTCATAACACCTGGAAAACATCCAAGATGTAGCCTTTACCAAATAATTTTAACCTTGACCTATTTGGAATATATACACACCAAGGGTACAATCACACTGTAGTCACCATAGTATCTCTGTGTATTAGCTAAAGGATTTTGGATGAGAACCTGCCACAAAGCAGCCACAGCAGCTCAGAATTCAGTGTAAACTGATACTGCTGCCACCAACCAAGCTAGCTAATTTAGACCTAGCTCGGGTATCTCACCACTACAGACTGCAGGGTAAACCTGCTTCAACAAAGACTCTTTTAGCTCTCTTTGCACACAAGAGTCCCCTATGAACCATTCTGCTTCTTAATCTGGTATCTCTTGAAACATGTATGATCTTTGCATTTATAGTTAGGAAGAAGCAGCTTCTCATCTGCTCCTTGTGATTTCAGAGTCAAGTTGTTGGAGGTTCAAGGCCATCATTCTCCAAAAAAATAAAATCACTTTTTTTGGGAAGAGACCTCTTGAGGTATCCAGTGTAACCTCTTGCTTAGAGTGGGACCTTCACAAACACTAAATCAGATTAGCTGAAACTCTTAAGTACATGATTTCCCATTAATACGGCAGAGTAGCCAGCATCAGGGCCCAAGTCTTTGCCCATCTTCTGATTTTAAGCCTGTAAGATCAGAGGTCACATCTCTAGAACTGCTGTAAGAACACTGTATCTGGGTGACCTTCATCCAAACCCTGGGGAAAAGACCACAAAGAATTTTTCCGCCTGAACATCCCCTGTGCACCCACGGCATTTTTCCATAATTTGCCCTTTGGAGTCACCAAGTTTACTGAAAAAGAAATGCTAACCGGATATACTTATTCCATTTGGCTTCTCCTGTATGTGGGATTGCCAAGGAAAATTGTTATGTATTAAAGCCTTCTCTGCCTCTTAAGTTCCTTCTGAAGTCAACTATAAATATTAACTCCCAATCTATTTTCACATGATGCTATATACAATCTTTATTTGAAAACTGGTTATTTCTGTTACAGACCAGATCATCAGTTTAGTGTTTTCGTTCCAGTCTTTAAAAAGTGTAATGTCACCTCTTGCTCTTTTCTTCTTTAGACTATGTAGTGTTTTTAATCTTTCCTCATTTGGAAATTTCCTTTTCCCAACAGTTTGAGACATTTTCATTTCCACCATCCAGTAACAAAACTCTGATACCTGTTTCTTTTTCAGAAATAATGTAATCAGAACTTGGAGTATGGGAAGCATGTACATATAATCAATACGTTAATGCTTATAAAACCTGTAGGAATTGTTTTGCCAGCTCATTTCCGCAGTTCACAAAACACTGCTGATTTGCAGACCCATGAGTGCTCTGCAGCTCTGCAACTATTTCATGGACACTTTTAGCTCCATAACATTTTCATTTAAAAGTGCCTTTGAAAAGGGTACATTATTGTCAAGGAGAAGTTGAAGACTGATAGTTACTTCTTATTTTTAAAAAAATTGGAAGCAACAATACTGACAATATAAATTTAAACTGTATTACTAAACTTCTTATCTGAACGGGTAGTTCCTTCAGCTACTGCAGCTATGTCTGAAACTACCTATACTGATTTCTTTGCCATGGTATGATGAACACAAACTCTTAGCTGCATTTTTAGTTCACATGCTGCCATACAGTGAGTGTTTCATAAAGATATCTTGGTGATGACTCTATGAATTGGGGCAGTCATTCAGCTGCTGTTGCTTTTTTGCATTACCCGTGGGAGATAAATTTTTAAATAATAAATACAGAAAGGATGATCTGATGATAAATTATAAGATAATTTAACACTAAATAATTTAAATGGCCAGAGTTTTTCCACAGCTGTCTACCCTCGGGGAGTGATATACATTGAAACCTTACCCAAATGAACAAATGACTTTAAAAGCCAGGAGTAACTTACTATAGGGCTAATAAAAGATCATTTTGCAATTTTAAGAATACTTCTCACTACCAGGAAGCAAATATAATTTCTACCATTTTATCTTTTGTGTCAGTTCTTTAATATTGCCTATGCTCTGTGAAATATTATCCTTTCCTATGAAACAAAATAATTTTTTTTTTATATTAATAGCATATTGATTATGTTAGTAGAAGCAGGAAACATTCCAAGCCATGACTAGGAAGTCATGGGGAGAAAACCCTAAGAATATATCTTTCAACTATGTCATTTCACATGAAAAGAGGCTCAGAAGGCAGTCATATAAGTTACTAAACATAAGGCATTTGAACTTCCCCACCTTTGAGGTTCATCTTCACAAAAACACTTGTGAATCTGCTATGTTTGGACAGAAGGAACAACAACAACAACAAAAAATCTTCAAAACAGCTTCTGCTATTTGTTTCCCAGGGCTAGACTACAAGACATACACAAAGAAACTCAACAGATGCTGCAGTGGTGGGCACGGTTCACATTCCAAAACATAAAGATCAGATTACAGATTGGGCATCACATTATCAAGAGTATTATGGGAAGAATGTACATTCTGGCCACTTCTGCCCTCTGTTGCAATTCTGAGAAAGCATGACAGTATTATGGTACTAGGGAGTGCCTCTGCCACAACTACACTTTCAGAACATGTTCACTTGCATTATAAACAGGAAATGTAATTTGTTGGCAATATCAATGTATTCCCATTTTTGAAGGAATATCTGTAAAAGGGTGGGCCCTAGGTTTAAAAGAGCTTTATCCAATAGATAAAGAGAAGGTCAAGCACATTACAGTTGTGGTAGATAATGCAAAGCATCTAAGATCATACCTTTGCAGCTGCAGCCATTACTTGTCCAGTTTGTCCTGCAACACAGTCCTGTCAGTCCAAATGCTTCACAGTGGCACACAAATACTTCTCTCTCCCTCTCCAGACAACTCTGTTTACACAATTCAAATAATTTACCAAGAAATAACATTGAAACATTCAATTTTGGATTGAATGGTTTTGTTTCAGCAAACTGAAAGGAAAAAAAAAAAGCACTCTAAACCTTCTAGAGTACTGTATTGTGTAACTACCTATGATGTCAGACACCTTGAAGACTATTTGTAATACTCCCACTTAGCTAGTACACATGCAGATACTACTTAAGCAAAATCTTGGCTCCAAATGAAGCCATTGCTATTTTGCAACTCACTTCTTTTCAAAATCCGAATACAGTTACATTACAATCTTTTACATCTGCCTATTCCATTACAGCAAGTCAGTATTGCAAACCCAGGCTTATAAATACTGAAGGAAGAAACAGTGAGACTGGAAGAGTGAAACTTCTCTGAACAGAGAAAAATGGGAATGATATCTATCCCATGGGAAATTCAGAAGTGAAGGTCACTGAGGTTAACATACAGTGTTCCATGGCTATTTAGAAAACAGAATTATAAGAATGAAATAAGACTCATTTTCTTAATAATCATATTTAATTCTTTAAACACAGAATTATTTATTTAGTTCTTTTAATACTAAATATTTTTCCTTGCTAGTAAGAGTGACTGAAATATATTGCATGACACAGATTGTGCAGCTTCAGGGGCAGTTCATAGTAACACTTCTGACAGCAGTGAACTATCACAGTCTTCTTACAAACTACCCAATTATCTTGGATCTCCATCTTATCATTGTACTGCCCTCATTTACCCCAAACCAAATTACAGCCTGGAAGGAGACTGCAGCAGTGATTTGTGTACCTTATCTAATGAATAGTTACATCATGTGGTCAACTCTGGAACAGGTTCAAGAGAAATTAAGACAGAACCTTGTATAATTGCCCATTCATAAAGAAACCATGTCAGAACAATGTCACTGATGTTTTGCCTGGGGAGGAAGGGATTCAAGGCCCTGACAATGCACCTAATGACTTTTGCATTCCCACGGTAGCTATACCATTCCTCTGTACTTTCGATAAGCACATGGAGAGTTGCCTCGCATTCTTATTTGCAAGAACCCTGAGTACATATAGCCTCCACCCATTTGGAGGCCTCATTCTATTGCCATAATGATATATATTCATTTATTAAACAATAATGCCTAATTATATTCATTAATTTAATTAAATAATCTTGAAATTGTGTCTTTTCCTGCATAGGCCTTAGATCACTTCACAAATGAAGAAAAACATTAATATCTACATCATAAAAGCTGAATAAAAAAGAGGTATGAATATATGCAGATTCCATGGGAAATGAACATAACTTGCATTGTAGAAGCACTACAATGCCTTCTGCAGAAAGAAGCCTACAGTGCGTATTGGACTGTCCCTGAATTTTGCCAGCTTTTTAAAAAGTGACTTCCTAGATTTCATTACTAAAAAAAGAACCCTGGAAATATTAAGCAAGCATATTCAGAGAGCAGAAGGCAAACAAAATTTCCCATATTGTGTTTCTTATAATCTTAAGATAGTTTATTAATTTTCTTAAGAACTTGCTTAACAGCTGTGACTTTCTGAAATAATAAGAAGCTGAAACTCTTTTGAAGTCATTTATGTTTTATCTTCTGTCTAAATTTGGCCAGGGTAGTCTGAAGTATATTAGAGAAAAAAACAGAAGAATGCTTTAAAACAAACATAAGGAGACCGTTGTAAAGGAGATTTCAACATTTATTGAATGCATAGGGAGGTGGTTGATGATTGCCATAAAGATATCTGGATAAATGATGTGAGGCTTGACAGGCCAGACGGAAAGGTGTTTCAACAGTTAAAGCTGCTTCTCCCTAGGCCACGCTGACTCCTCTGCTGCTGATGAAGGCATCAGGTTCTTCATGCATTTAAAAGAAGGGGCCCGGCAGGCAGTGGCGTAGTCTGATTTAGAAGCTCCCAGCTGTGAACTTCCTCTCTTATCTGAATTCGCTTTCTTCAAAATTACAATCAGGGGTGCTTATCTCACTTAAATCTAGATATTTAAAAATTAGTTAAGTCTCAGTTAGTGTAAAAAGTAATTTATCCTGTCCTAGTACAGCTGTTTGAGCTGGTTGGGAAGGATTGCCTCCTGGAGGTGACTCTTTCTCTTGCTATTAAAGAAGACTAGGTTTAATACAGGTTTGGTTCACACTACATATCTTGCGTATGCTCCCACTGTTATTGTTTCAAATAATTAATAGCAATCAAGACAAGAGCAGAGGAAAACAGAAAGGGCATAAGGAGAGAATGAGAAGAGAAGGTAGCAATATAGCCCGTGCTTCAGTGGAAATCCAATTTGCACTGTTTTTTTAAATAATCATCAGCCATTGTCACCATCATTCCCAGCTCAGGAGCTTTTCATTTCTTGTTACTGTGTCATGGTGAGATAGATGAAACCTCTGGGGTAGGGACGTTATCTTCATCTCTTGCATGGGATGATACAACCTGACTGCTGGTATCTGCTGCTAGAAGCAGCAAGACACTTCCATTTTCAGGATCCAATATTAATGATGAAAAATGACCACATTTTGAAACCCCAGACAGGTTTCTGCTCTTTTCTACCCCTCTTTCTAAGTTTTCTATGTACTGATGACCTTAGAAGCTGTGAATTCTGCATGAGAAAGCAAAGAGGGAGAGTGCATGCCTTCCTGTGTAATGCATGTGACAGTCATGAAAAACAGATTCCAGCAGACTAGTTACCATTCTGATAATAAGCATGACAGAAAAATAAAAACTGTCTGCCAGAGGGGAACTAGTTTCTCAGAATTTGCAGTGCACTTTTTGACTCCGTGCAACACCAGATCAGTAGCCATAATATAGAACTGTCTGCAGGCACTTCACCACATACCTCCACTCACAACTGTCTGCGGCCTGAGCTGCAGCAGTTCATTCATCTCAAACCTAGAACTTCCAGCATTCATGGTTCCGGTCTTGCAGCTGCCCAGTCATTCCCACCCTATGGTCCCAAAAAACCTCTGCCGATTCCCTCTGTCCTGCCCTGCATCTATCTACTTATTTCTGTTCTGGGATCTTCAAACAGTTCTGCTTGTGCCATTCCCCCCTACCCCTGGCTTTTGTAGTTCTGGGCACTCCCAAGGGAATCTGTTCTCAGTCATGTTCTGGAGTCCCCCATTACAAACTGGAGTATCCCCAACTTCTCCATCTCTCTGTTTTCTGATCGTGGCATCAAAATCAGCCAGTGGGTGTGCCTTTAGTTTCCTGGCACTATCCTGTTCTCTGAGGAATACAGCCTTGGGCTAGGATGCAGAAATTCACTGATTATGATCTTTCGGTCCATTTCCTTTCCTCCCTCCATTGGCTCCTTTTTGCCTCAAGGCTCTCACTGCTCCATCTTGGGAATGACTTTACAGCCTCCTCCACCTCCTCATTACAAATCCAATGGGGTTTTGACCTCACATAGGAGAGTCATCTGATGCAGACAGTGATAACCTTCCTGGTGCTGCCAATTGTCCTGGGCTTCACTGGACCGGAGAGCTGCTTTACTAGATTTCATGCACCAGCTCTTTCAACCTGATGAGGGAGAAAGCATACATTAACTAGTTTGTCTTATCCCCCTCCCCCAGCCCAATCTGAGAGCAGTGGCCAATGTGCTGTACTGGCTTGGATATTTTCATTGTCTATGCACCTCACACTGGGTCATGTTGCAGAATTAGCTAAGGGAGGAAAACATGAAATATTGAGTCAAAATCCCTAGAAAGAGAAATTATTGCTATGACTCTGGTTTATCCAATTGTTTCAATGTATTCATCTTTCTCATAGGCTGCTCATTCCCCACCACTCTGGATCCACTGTATGGACAGAGGAATCCATATTCACTGTTCTTTTCTACCTTGGAGCCTCTACTTCAGATGAGTCCAAGGGCAGTCCTTTGGACTACACTAAGAATCCACTCCACTGGCTACAGAAATGCACCTGTATCTCTTGGTCTGGTTAGAAAAGCACAGCCTTAGGCAGTAATCTGTTGTCCAGTGCAGTCAGTGTGACAGTAAGCAGAAATGACCATGAGGATTCCAGAAAAGGACAAGGCCATGTGGAGTGAGATTTTTGAATGGAAGTTGTCCTGGTTTTGGCTGGGACAGAGTTAACTTTCTTCTTAGTAGCTGGTACAGTGCTGTGTTTTGGATTTAGTGTGAGAATAATGTTGATAACACTCTGATGTTTTAGTTGTTGCTAAGTAGCGCTTATCTTAAGCCAAGGACTTTTCAGTTTCCCATGCTCTGCCAGCAAGCAGGTGTGCAAGAAGCTGGGAGGGAGCATAGCCGGGGCAGCTGGCCTGAACTGGCCAGAGGGGTATTCCATACCATGGAATGTCATGCCCAGTATATAAACAGGGGGGAGTTGTCCGGGAGGCGCAGACCGCGGCTCTGGCATCGGTCAGCGGGTGGTGAGCAATTGCATTGTGCATCACTGGTTCCCCCCCCCCCCCCTTTTTTTTGTTATATTCCTTTTCATTACTATTATTATTATTATTATATTTCATTATTACTATTGTTAGTAGTATATTTTACTTTAGTTATTAAACTGTTCTTACCTCAACCCACGAGTTTTACTTTTTTTCCCTTTCCTCCTCCTCACCCCACTGGAAGGGGGGAGGGGGAAGCAGCTACGTGGTGCTTCGTTGCTGACTGGGGTTAAACCACGACAGAAGTCAAGTCCTCTTCAGAAGCAGGAAGTGATGTTAACCTACTAATGTGCAGGCCAGGGGAGCCGAAGCACAAAAAGACTCAGTTCAAAGTATGTCCGACTTAGGCACAATATCCAACAACTTTTTAAACAAATCAGTTTAATTAATTAATCTATTGAAGATAGATTTGTATAATGTAGAGCAATCTTTGCCTCCACATGGGGTGCCAGTGCTGACAAAGCATGATTTAATTCTGGGAATAGAGATTAAGTGGAAAAAAAAGTCAATACTACTTTAATTCTTTCAACCTCTTTTTGCTCTTTCTTGTGCTGAATGCATACAATTTGAAATTTTCACATATAGTTGCACCCACACATGCAAAACACTGTAACAGGGAACATCCAGAGAAATATGCATACAAGGTCTGAGATGGACAGCTGAATACCCTACTACTATCAGCCACACTGAGTAAAAACCCATTTGCTAGACAGTTTGGTTCTGTTCTCCATCTTTTTTCTTTTTTTAAAAAAGAATTTTGCATTTTGATTTTATGAACTCTTCAGCCATGGAGCTGTGTTTAAGGAGCACTGCTATTAGCTTAAATCTTTCTCATTTCACATTTCATCTTAGTACATCCCTTTCCTATTTTCATTACACATATTCTTTGCTGGTGAACATATATAACCACAAATGAACAAAAAGAAGAGTCAGAACCCTCTGAACACAAGCTAGGATTGCATAGTCACTCTGTCTCTTTTTAAGGCCATGGCTTCTATTGAATTTGTAGTGTCCAGCACTCAGTAAAGGGCAGTCTAGCCTTCCTCTGTCCTGCCCCAATCATTTGTTTCTGCTGCCTAGCCGCAGACTAGCATTTGTGTGACTGCACAGTTAACTGGATCCAAAACTCACCCATTAGAAAAGTGACCAATAAAACCTGTTTTTAAAATGGTTTTGTCACCTAATCGGCCTCATTAACTGAGACACAGCGACACTAGTGTCAGCACAGGAAAAGATGTAAGAGCAAGCATCCTGTGGCAGGATCCCTTGCTGAGGCAGGAGCCTGGACTTGCCAAAATGAATATGTCACCATGACCTCAGTAGTAGTACGAGTTTCCACATCTGGCATCTATTTACTTACCTACTTTGGTTAAATAAAGAATTTCAGAGGTGCAGGTGAGGACTTGAAAGTATTCCACACTCCCTGTGAGGAATGCAGAATACCTTTGATATACAATCTTATACTGAATTGGGTACAGATTCCTTTAGATCCAGAGATCTCTGTAGGGAACATGCCCCTTGAAGGTGCTTTACTAGTCGCCCTGCAGGACTGAAAATTCCACGTTCCAGTCACATTCCCTCTTACTCTGTCCAATGCACTCTGTCTTCAGATCTGTTGAAGCTTCTGTCCTTCTCCTGTGTTAGAGTATATAGCTACTGATACCTGGTACATTGATCTCACTCCTTATTACACACCATTCAGTAGGAGATAGTATATAAGAAATTTATACAGCCCTATAATAGTCAACCATTCAACTTAATGAATATTTCTGAAAAATCGATCTTCTAAGTTCCTGAAGTCTGGTTCTAATCAGCACTTTCTGGGCTGAGTGTAAAATCTTTTGAAGACTAGCTGGAAAAAAATCTTTTAACATTTTGGACAGCAAGCTGAAGATGACCCAAGACCACCACCTGGTGTAGAAATCTCAGTGTCTATAAATCAGAGTGTATATATCCTTGTATGTGCTTACTTCTGTAGTGATGTTCATAGGCCTGGGATAATTATTATCTTGATTTGACAAGCTAAATTCCTGACCTGCCTAAATTCCAGACAGGTTTTTGGGCATCTTGGAAAAAATGTGAAGATCTTGGATAAAAAGACCACAGTAGAAAAGAAAAGGAAAAAAAACCAAAGGAAAAGGGAAAGGCAATGGTAACATAAAACTTTATGTCAGTTCAGGAAGCGTGGAAGATATTTGGTGCAGCACATGATAGTTGGGGTTAAATGTGAGTTTGAAAATAATTAGAAAATTGTCTCCCAGGCTACGTAGTGAAAGGCCATCATCAGAGTCCTAAAATGTAGTCTGGACAGAGACTCAATTAGAGTGGGCAATTTGGTCTGACAAAGTGAATGGCAAGGGTTAATAAGACATGAGATATTTTTTTTCCCTTGTAGAATAAGTGCTTTGTAAGACAAGCTGTTTTTGCATTGATGTTGTTAGATCACCATCTAGAGGACATTTAAAAACACAAGCTTGTCATTCTACTGTTGTTTTTTTAAAATTTATTTCTATTCACAGAGGCTGTGTGAGCCAAACAGCACAAAATCCTAATAATTGGTTAAGCACTGAAGTGGAAAAGTCATTATATTTTCCTTTCCCCTCCACTTGCCCTAGTCTTATAAAACATTTTTTGTCCAGTTTCAGTCAGTTACTTGTGAGCACTACTTGTAAGGTGGAGCTACAGAAATGTTCAGGATTAAGTGTTATTTTTCACATCAGGTGGTGTCCTATTGTTATGATCCTATCCCTTTCATTCTATTTCTTTTTAACTTTGAGCAGAGACATACTCTTATTGATTCCCAAAAGCTTTCACACTCTTTTCATGCTTTAGGGTGTTGTTAGCTACATATGACGCAAAGTCCACAGTGTTTCTGCCTAACAGCATATGACACCTTCGCATGTCAGACTAGCCCAGTGATGTCACAATGTGCCCCAGTGAGACTGTGGTGCTAGGGAAATCCTGACTCCATTAGCTGAAAAGGGTGAGGAGCAAAAGTGTCTTGTGCTGGACAGGAGAATGGGATGGGGGGTAATCCAACCCTGATAGTTTCCCTGGGATTTACCATCTATCTGGTGGCTATGTTCCCAGTCACTTACTGCCCAGTCTTCTCTAATGCCTTCATACCACTGAAAAGCCAGACAATGATTCACACAGCCAAGAATCGACAGCAAGAGGGAAACAGTCCATCAACAGGTGAGAGGATGGGTTGAAGTGAGAGGATGAGAAAGAGGAGGCTTGGAGAGCAAATAAAGGCGGAAAATGAGATGGGATATGGACACAGAAGCTTGGTTTTGCAAAGAAAAAAGCAGAAGAGGAATGAAAAGATATGTGTTAAGGGGCAGTGGGAGTCAGATGGTCCCTAAGGAATACAGAGCCAGCAACTGAGTGTGATAACAATGCCAGCAGGACAGGGGCCTCACCTGCCAGGGCCTGAGCAGGACAAGCAGGACAGGCCTGGGGATGGTAGTCAGGGTCAGATAAGAGATCACCAGGGAAGTCCATGATGATGAGACAGGTCCAAGTTCAAGGAGGAATGCCAGTCAGTGTCAGGATCAGACGCAGTGATGGTAACTAGGGTCAGACATAGCCCAGTGACTGCCCAGCCCTACACTTAAACGGAGCAGAGGATGTGTGAGGAGGCACAAGTTCATGCTGGTCAGGGCCATTAAGGCCTCCTAGTTCACTCATGGCCCTGACTGCAGCCTCCTCTCTCAGCAGGTCCCCCTCACACCCTACGGAGATCTGGGTTCAGAATGGACATGCTGTAGAGTGATTTAATTGCTATGGGATGCCACAGGGCAATTTCCAAGGCTGAAGAGCCAGGAAAGGGATAAGAAACTGGAAAATGGGCATGGCATAAGGGAGGCTTAAAGCCTGGTGAAGGGGGTGTGTGTGGATCAAGTTCCCCATGAGGAGTTTTCGAGGGCTT
Organism: Sarcoramphus papa; assembly: GCA_037962945.1. Taxonomy (NCBI): domain Eukaryota; kingdom Metazoa; phylum Chordata; class Aves; order Accipitriformes; family Cathartidae; genus Sarcoramphus; species Sarcoramphus papa. Next base: position 100,113,943 of record CM075586.1, read on the forward strand.
GAAAAGAAAGGTCCAGGCCACTCCTGGGGAGCACTAAAGGCTGGGCAGCCAGGAGGGCAGGGGGCTTCACTCAGAATCCTGGGGGCAGCACCCAGGGCCATGCTGGTCCCTCAGAAGGGATCATAGGCCCTGCTCAGTGGTGGGCCCAGCTCTGTGGTGTTCACCTCAGCGCTCAAGAAAGCCAGTTAACTTTCAGGGAGCAGCGAGTTCCAGCTGCTTTCTAAGGGACAGGGAGCCAGCAGACAAGTCTCTGCTCAGCAAGGCTGGCTGGACAGGGGCCTCACCAGCCAGGGCTCAGTCCCCACAGCCCCTGAGCAAGGCAAGCAAGGCAGACCTGGGGATGGTAGTTAGGTAGTTATAGGTAGGGATAGGTAGTTATTCTGTCAAGAATACAGACCATCGGGTAAGTCCATAATCATGAGGCAGGCTCAAAGTCAAGCCAGGAATAAAAGTCAGCAAGCCAGGGTCAGGATCACATCCAATGAAAGAAACCAGGGTCAGTCACAGTCCCATGACTGCCAGGCAAGTCCATAGTGATAAGCCATATTCAGGGTCAAACCAGGAAGTCAATTTGTAGGTCAAGATCCAGAATAACAGGGTCCATGGCCAGGCACAGCTGTGATGGAGCTGGAGCTGGAGATAGGTATACTTGCAACAGACCACAAATAGAGACTGGAGACCCAGGCCTGAGCCTAAATGAAGCTCCTGGACCCATGGGCAGAGGATGGGAGTGAAGGCTCCAGTTGAGGCTGGTAAGGGCCATTAAGGCCTATTATTGCAGTCATGGCCCTGAAAAGACAAAAGAATGAATCTTGGATGACCCTTATAAAGAAAAGTACAGGAAAGGAGAAAAGGAAGAAGATGCAAAGGAAGGAGAGTGAGGAGAAAGTGATTTCCAAAATAAAAGATTTCAAAAGGCCTTTTTCAGGCAAGAAGTCTCTTATTCATATAAGCAGTGTGCTTATATGAATATTTCATTGTGCTCTGTACTTGTCTTGTACAATGTTCTGATATTCATTTTGGGAGATATAGTCACATTTGCCACTGTGGTTGCAGTCTTTCTCCTGCCACCTCTCCTACTATTACTCGATGGGATGTAGTCTAATAGCAAAGTTCTTTGCCCAGAAACTGGTGGTTTTAGAGCCATAAGGAAGCAGGCACTTTGTTCCAAGCCAAGCTTCCTCAGAGTGTGGTGGAACCAGGAAGCCAGAAATCCTGTAAGAATCTTAGAGCCAAGAATTAAAAGTTTCTAAGGAGAAGATAAATTCTTAGAAGATCCTACCTGCAATAAGAAGCAAATGTTCCTAACTCACAACTCTCTCTAAAAATCAAACTACTGCTTGAGAGAGCAATATCTAAAACAACTTAAATTGCCCTGTGGCAAGTCAGTAATCACTGCCCCTAATTCCTGAAAAAAACCTGACTGGCTGTGCACTGGAAAAGGCAATGACTTCTGACCCTGATCTGCTATCTTTGGAGCTGTGGCTCACTTTAAGAACTGGCACCTTTTCTGAAGTGATCAGTTCCTCTCAACCTGACAATAGGTTCCTCTTAAAAAAAAAAAAAAATTGAGCTTGTGACTTGCTGGCCATTCAAGTACTGTTTCCTGGGGAGTTTCTGAGCCATGCTTCTCTTTCCTCTTCCCTCCTTCTGTCTCTTTGCTCTACTGGACACTTTTCTCCTGTCTGTCATGCAGCAATGAATTTGAGGAAGAAAAATGAGACATTGTCACAGCACACAGCATACCCAGAAAAGAACCAAAGCACAGCAATTCTGGGAGAACAAGTCTGAGAAGTAGAGCCAGCATGGGAAGAGAGAAAGCAAGATAGGCAACAGTCAGGGAGGAAGTGTGTTGAGAAATAAGTGGGGAAATTGGCCAAATGCACAAGTGAGAACATGAGGGAAGAGAAAATCAATGGAAGAAAGACACACTTGTAACAAGAGGATGGGAAAGACTGTGTTGAGAAAAGAAGGGAAAAGACAAAAATCCTGCAAGTGTCAAACCACAGGAGTCCAGATTCCAGTCCCCAGTTCTTCCAATGCCTTGCTTCTCTGTACCTCAGTTCCCCTTGTAAAATAGCAATAATGATGGTCTCCCCTTCCTGGATGACCACTTACTACCCTGCTGCAATTGCATGCACTTAGCAGGGCAAAGGGGAGAAGTTTAGGCCAAGTTTGCACATTCACATCCATACACATCAAGAAAACGCACTTGGGAATTATGAGGATGCTATGGGGAGGGTGAGCATAGAGGAATATATGCTGAATGAGGAAGAGTAGAAACAAGAAAGGGACAAGGGAAGCAGAGGATGGGAAAGGGTATGAATGAAAAGCTGCTTAGTATGAAGAAGAAAATGGACACATAGTAAGGGTGAAATGGAGTTGAAACTTTAGAAAGCAGGGAGCGAAAAGAGGGAGGGAAGCAGAGGTGAAAAGGATCCAAGTATGAAAGAAGAGAGCAGGAAGAAAGCTTATGTTGTCCCCACCCACCCCCAGTTACAGGCTGGGAGCAAATGGAGGAAACATTTGTGGCCTCGTCAACAGGGGAAGGAATGGAGGTGATCAACATGGTGCAGCACGAGGACTCACAGAGACTGAGGAATTCAGCGGTGAAGGATCTGCTGTTGGATCTGGCTCTTTCCCTGAACACTGGCAGCATTGTACTCTTTTTTTTATGTGTGACGTAAAGCATGAAATAATTTCTATGGTCATGGATGATAACAATTTGAACATCTACCTGTGTTTCATGATCACCTACTAGGCAGCATGGCTTCTCTTCACCAACCACATCCCAGGGAACTTGCAACACTGAGAACAAGGGCAGGGACCTTGTGCACTTATTGAAAGAGTTTCCTTCTCTCCTTGAGAAACACAATAAATTCTCAGTCCAAGACTCATGCAATTTTTTTCTAATCCAGACCTCCCTTCTTGCATTTCCCATATGTTCTTTGTGTAAAAACATCATAATTAGTAATAAGAATTGATTCAACTCACCAACTTCAAGGGTGACGCTGTCTTTTAAACAGAATATTCATAAATTCGTCATACATTTTAAGAACAAGAAAAAGTTGCATATTCCAGGCAACTGTCCCCCCTATACACTTAACAAGATAGGTAGAAGAAAGTTAACAACTCCTCAAAATGCAGGCTGTCAATGGCTTCTGCTTTTTCTATACATTATAAACAAAGAAGCCAAGTAGTCTCAGTACACTGAAATAACTTCTATATTACACACAAGGTGTGGTACAATGTTAATTGCTATTAGCATATAGAAGAAAGTCTGCTGCTGGACACGCTGCTAGGACAAAATTCATTAAATGGAGGAAGAGTATACACTGTTTAAATGTTAAAGATAAGCACAAGCCCAATTTTGGGTTTTTTTATGATAGGTAAATAAATCAAATTATTTCGAGGTATTATTATTTATTACTTGTGAAGTTCAGCTAAGAACTCCAGTCATGCTGGGAACAGTACAAATACAGAACAAAGAAACAGGCCTGGTCATAAAAAGCTTGCAATCAAAGTAATTTTTTTTCTCTAAAGCAAACACTTTATTAATATTTTAGTTAATTAATGAAAACAAAATGTCTGAACAGTCTGTTCTGGGAAAATATTTTTCTGCACTGGTCAGTACTTGGAAGGGATTAACACAGTTATTAGGATTTTCACAATTTTTACAATGCTTACATTGATAAGGGATGTTTCCACTTGCCATCACCTATTCCACAAACAATCCCCAGACAGCCAATATAATAAGTAAAATAAAAATGCTCCCATAATCAAGAACAGTTTGAAGAGCATGCAAAGGGTAGGAGTATTTTGTATACTTATTAACTATGGTAAATTTTAGAACATTGGTATGAATTTTCTAATTATCAGAACCTGAAATTGATGTAATTATTAGGTTGCTCTTGATAATATGCTTTAAGCACTTCTCCTGCTACCCTAAAATATATTACTTTTTACTCTCTTTTTCCTGTAAAGTAAATTAATACCTAAAATTCAATTTCAAGTAGAAAGTAAAATCCCACAGCTGCTCTGCTCCTCTGTTTGGATGGTAAATATTTACAAATGTAGGGATGAGAGAACTTTCAGGGATGAGAGAACCAGGTTCAGGATCCAGAGAAGTTCTTGGAATTCTAATTGTTCAGTCTTCAGAGACTTCTAGAAACCCTTGTGACTGTCCCATACGCCACCCTCAACCATATCCTCAACCCTGGATATGAGGGAGAGACTAAAAAAAGAGAATCTTATTGGAAAAGAAAGAAAGAGAATCTGTTCTCAGCTCCCAATCCCCCTCCCACCAATGGGGATGCTTTCCTCTTTCCTCTTTTGTCTCTTAGGAGTTTTGCTGACGAAAGAAAAACAGAACAGGGAAGGCCTTCAGTAACCTTCATTATTAAGTGACTTATCTTTCAGCTTAGAAGCTGGAACCACTGAGTCTTTCCTAGTACCTATCTCCATTTATTGGCAGAAGAAGAGAAGAGGATTCTTCCCTCTCTGGTAACTTACATGTGTGGTTTGCATAGTAACCCATAGGATTTCCCTAACAGCCAATCTTATATGAACAAGTCTCAGAGCTCCAGCTTATTGCCCTGTGCATTCAACATGACTGTGAGGCTGCTGGAGTAGACAGGGAAATGCACTGAACAGAGGGACTAATAATGTAACAGTCCTTCTGTTTACAACTCTTCAGAAGTTGTTGCCTACTAGAGACTGGCTAGTCATCTTGCTACCTTGGGAATTCCTAAACTGGGACAGAGTGCTGAGAGCAGTAGGAGGAGACCCTCTTCCCTTATGAGCTCAGTTTAAGAATTTTGCTACCATCAGCTGCTGAGGAAAGGATAACAAGAAAAGGAATGTAGAGGAGTCAATAAGAGCATCATGTCACCCTAGGGGCCCTGAGAAGATGGTCATACTTTCATGGGCCAGGCCTTCCTCTCCCTGGAGTCATATCTCTCTTCCTCCTTTTCCATGCAGATTACCAGATGTGGCACTTGTTGTCTGGGTTCATTGGGGATCCACTGGAGCAGTGGAAGTGCTTGGCAAAGTCCTGGCTGTTGCTGACAGGCCCACAGACACGAAGTGGCAAGGGACTGTGCGGATCTGTGTTCAGGGAAGACTGTAGTTTCTCAGGATCCTGGTGTCCACACATTGCCTGAAAGGAAGCAAAGTAGAAAGTCAGTTTGGCTGAAAGTCCTCATGTGAACAAGACTTCAGGCTCCTCATGACTCTGCACACGTGACTGAGGCTGCTGGAGTAAACAAGGAAACACACTTACATGGGTGCCAACAATGTTCATGTCTTTCCCTTCACCACCACAATTTCTGAGTGCTTTCCCTTTCCCTAAACTTCTCTGTCCCAATTCCCCTATCTGACAAGCCAGCTGCTCTTTTTCTATACTGTGTAGTCCAGAACACAGGGAATTTAGACCACCTTGGAGTTTAGGCTCATGCAACCCTGGACTCCATCTAAAATAATGGTATAGACGCAGTCTCAGTGTCTAGATTCAGCTTCTTAAGCAAAAGCAATGAGTGCTCATCAAGAAAGGAGAGCACTTACACAACATCCCATTACTACTCGAGAGATTGGGGGGAAGGTTATGTGACTTTACTGGTGTTAAACTGGCAATCCAAGTCTTCACTCTTGTGACTTCAGTTTTTATTCATTGACAAATGATGCCGTAGCTGCCAGATAGCCTCTGAAATGCAAATCTTGCCACCACAACCAAATAATCTGTGATTTCAGAACTGCTTTTCTACACACTGCTCTGACCTAATGTCAATACATGCACAAAACTCTTCCCTTCACACAATTACAGTGTGCGACTGTAATTGTGTGATAAGGGTGTGACTTTTCTGAGCACAGAAATCCAATGATCTATCATGAGGAACTCAACTGCACAACTATGTACAACTGCACAACTTTGCACAAATCCTTAAACCAGGTTCCCATAGGAATCTCAAACTATGTGTGCATGTACTTTTAGTTCTTTATATTTAAATAACATTCTAAACTCTTTTTTTCACTATCAGCCACTCAGAATGACATGACATCTAGTTATTCACCATGACAGAGAGGTGCATGAAGGAAGGGATGGAGAGATACGTGCCTTTTCCAGTAAAATTCCACTTTCCATGTGTAAGATTGCTCACAACAGCAAAAAAGTACTCAGAAGCTGGCAATGAAGCATGCTTTCCCTGACACAACTTGTCTGCTACAACTTAATTTTGGTAGATTTCAGAGCTTTGTAAAAGATATATTTGCAGACAGACCGTTTGTTAGCTTTGAGATCCATAACAGGGTAGGGGCCCTATATGTGAATTTTAGCTTTCTAAATAAGATTCTGGATCTCCCAGAAACATCAGTCATTCCCAGTTCTGTGAAGAGGGGGAAAAGTGATTGAATATCGAGAAAGACAAACTGTAATAATGTGGAAGACAATGGAGAGTGAGAGAGACATATGACTAGCCTAGAATTCATTACGTGAGCAAAACTGAGGTAGAAAAGCTGGTCATGTGAAAGTCCAATCTTCGGTAAATCCTTCTCTTCTTTGTGCTTTTTCAGCCAATTCTTATAGGCCTGTGGAGACAGAAAATTAATAATAATAAATCCCCCTTCAGATAGTGTCCCAAAACCATGTCTTCTGTCACTGAAATATATCAATCTAATATATATTTAATACATTAGCAAGTTTGTATCTCTCTCTCCTCACTCTGAGGCTCCCTGATGCTGGCCATGCCCCTAATAACTCTAAGATAGGAGAACTCCTTTGCTTTCCATTTCAGACGCTACCACACACACATTGTCATAAGAGAAGATGTGGTGACTGCACTATGAAAGAATGAAAATTACTTTCAACGAAAGTCACAAATATTTGAATAAAAATTAAAAGACTTTCTACCTCCCAACATTCTTCGTGCAAGAATGTAACAAGTACCATCTGAGGCCTAGAGATCTCAGAGCATCCTGCACTCAGTAATTAATTAAACTGCTGAACTACCACATGAGGAAATAAAAAATTCTCTCTAGACTAAGGTATTGCTGAAAACATCATTATGGAGTCATTTTACCACCACACAGAATTCTGGTTCATGTCTCAGCTTAGTTGCTCAGGTATAACATAAACATATAATTAATAACACGCTTTTGTATGCATGACATAAATGGGGAAGTAAAGAAAGGCCCACCCCAGAATTGGTGAAGGGAAGAAGTAGTCTTACATGGAAGTAGTGAGGTTATGAGCAAAGCTTTGTGCGGAACCTATGTCTGGAATAGCACAGGACATGCAGGACACATGCTGCGCTGGCACAGGTGTGCAAGAAATCTGGAAATGGAGCAGCATGTAGAAAAGGGATGCAGCAGAGCAATCTTGTGACGTGGCAGTTCGGTGGCGTGGTGAGACTATGAGGTTAGAGAAGTAGACTACAATACCTGGTAAGCGATGGCGAGCCCTCCAGTGTCAGCTGTATTCTCCAACAGTGTAAAACTACCATTGACCTTAAAGCCATAGCTTTCATACTGTTCAACCAAGCAGTCTATAGATTTCTGTAGTGCACTCCTGTTGCATGTAGGACAGCCCCCAGGCAGCACTGTGGGGAAGAAAGAATCCTAGAAAGTAAAGGTATTTCTGGCATTCACCTGTATTCCTCACATTAATCACTGAATCTTCTTAGTAGTCAGCATGGCCTGGAATGGGTTTTCCTTAGCTTCATCCACCTTAATAATATATGTATACATTGATATAGGGACCAGGATTTAAGATCCCCTGAGGGAAAGTACCCATGGGGACCCCTAGAAGAGTAAACAAAGACACCACAGCCGGTACCCACCATAACCATAGAATGCGTGAAGAAGTTCATGCGCCATGAAGACCCCGATGGCTCCAAAGTTCACAGCACTGAAAAATAAACATGAAAAGAGTGCTTTTCAAAAGAAAAAGAGGGCAGGTGAGCATTCTTTATAGCCACTAAGTACAACTGTGGGCTGCACAGGAGGATTCTACTCTGAGAGCACACAGAAGCACTTTCTATTTATTGTCTCTCAGATGTGGTACACTCTGCAAAAATGCAAATAGAAGTGTAAATTACTCTACCAATGGTTAAAATTGTACTATGGGCTTGCATTAAAGTATTCATAGCTAATAAGCCATGATAATGAAGAGACTGTGAATGAGATTCTGCCTTTATTAACTCTAAAGACATGTATTGTTGTTGAGATATGTCCTTATTTACTCACTACTGGCTGAACTGCTGCACGAACAGTATCTGCAATGGTAATCATACAAAAGCCGGATGGTTGGAGAAGCAATCTTGCAATAGTTGTCTAGTGAAAAATGGTACATAAAACTTGCAAGGCAAATTAAAATCATGAAGGTTTGACTACAATTACTCCAGTCTAGCATTGGTGATCTCCCTACAAGCAAGAGGTTGTACTAGAGACCTCCAGCAGTTCTTTCCAATATCAGAATTTCTATGATTCTATGCAATGAATTTACAAATAGTCACACAAGTAAGAGTACACTCAAAATGCATTTCCATAATATGAAATGATGGGCTCATTCTTTCTTTACATGTACTGATTAACGCTGCTGAAGCATGAAATGATTGTAGCAGTTCGTTATTACATCACTGGGAACTCAGTAGGAAGTGACAAGAACAGAACAACTCATCTTCTCTTAGAACTGCTCTTTCAGAAGCTCTGTAGCTGATAATTTATAATTGTTGCCCAGAGAAGTTGTGGATGCCTCATTATTGGAAGTGGTCAAGGTCAGGTTGGATGGGGCTTTGAGCAACCTAATCTAGTGAAAGATGCCCCTGACCATGGCAGGGCAGTTGGACTAGATATCTTTAAAAGTCCCTTCCAACCCAAACCATTCTATGATTCTATGATTCTATAACAATTGTACTGCTTTGCTGACTTCTTATTTTAAAAATTATCCTCACAGTCATCTGAATTGGCTTTTGTCAGTAAAGTTTAAACTTTGGAGCATAATCTGAGAAAATGCTATTGTGCCAACTCACCAAAAGCTGATCAAGTTTGACTTATCAGTCTACTCAACTGGGATGACAGTGAGAAAAATATATTTTACTAACACTGAAAACAAAAGGAATAAGAAGCTGTAGACACTTTTTCAGAGAGGAAGAATACAGTAAGCAACAGTCCATACCACTGGAAAAAATATGTTTTTAATATTATTCTTTTGAGGTGTCCTGTTCTTCATACTATAATGAATTCATGAAATACTGCAAGCACTAGAAGACGTCATACAACTAGTGGTAGAAGATCACCATGGAGAAAATTACTTTTAACTGAGACATGTTTCTTTCAAACTTCAGCCTCTTGCCACAGTGTGAGCTTATCTTTCAGTACAATGGGATTAGGAGAAGTATCTATGCATTACCATGCAAAAAAGGACATCAAATAATATTTTTACAGTCAACTGTTTTAAGTGCTTTTAATATCAGAAAAATATTGCTTAACAGATCTGCTCCATATAATGAAAGAATCCAACTATAAGAGTATGGTCTACAGAAGTGTCATTGTTGCAGGGCAAGACCCAGAATTAAAGACGTATTTGCTTATTAGAGAAGGTTTCTTTAAAAAAAGGAAGAGAAGAACTGTGTTTGATCCATTTGAAAAAGACTTCTGACAAGAAGTTGCTCTGTGAGGCTCCTATTTTCTCTGGGTTAGATTTCTATGGGTTAGATTTCAGTAATTCTTGGAATCTAGAAAATGAGAGGCAAAGGTGAAATGTCTTCTTTGCAGTTAACCTACATGACACTTCTGCCTCTTTGCTCTGGAGTAATATACTTGGCTTAGCTTAGTTACACCTAGATTCTGATTTTGCTCCAGCAGAGTCAATGATCAGACTCTTTGAGAATTCATAAGGCAGTATCCATCTGGCTTTAGAAAAAGCTGTTTTTCCCCCCTTTACTGTGTCTTTCTGGGATGCAGTAAGAAAGAGGTTAAAGACAGACCCGTTAAGATTCTTCCTGGAAACATGGTGCAGCCAAGGGACTACATTCAGCTTCCACCTTTGCAGCCCCTCCATACCTGGGAAACTCCATGTGGAAAAAAGGGCTGCGGAACATTCCAGCAGGAAAGACTACCATGTGCTGCCTTATTGAGTAGTATGAATGCACAGTCCAGGGGGACACATGCCAGCTAGAAGCAGAAAAAGAGAAATGAGAGAATGTATTAACTCCTTATCTCATACCTTGCTCCTTTCCTCCACTGGGCTTGCAAAAATGGTCTGCTTGGTACAACTGTTCATACAGCAGCAGCAAATGATGAAATTCACATTATATAGAGTTGAAGGTGTTTGAAAGAAACCTTCACTTGTTTACAGATGGTCAGAGCTAGTGGCTTAGCTTTCATACACATTAAAGGATTCACCCTCACAACTTCCCTGTCAAGTAAATCAAGATTAGTAATCTCCTGTGAAGTCCTGCACAGAATACTCTTCAGGCACTGTAAGGTCCCAAGCATGCCTGTCAGTGCTGCCTGCCTTCTAAAGCATCCTGTGTCCTGCCTTTGAGGTGACCCTGCCAGCATTCACACCATCACAGTGCTTTGCTGTTTGCTTTGCTGCTAAGTCCAGGAAAACCAGCTATCCCCCTTACTCAAGGGTTCATGGGCAAAAAAGGTTCTTTTTTCAGGGGTCTGGGGCTCCCTCCACAATGGTGGGTTTTTTGGTAGCGTGAGCTCAGGGTGAATACAAGACAGGCTGCCAGATTCAAGGCTTTTTTAAGCAGGATGCAGCAATACAGCCTTGCAGCAAAGAAGGACAACAGCATCTTGTCTTGCATTAGGAGAAGTGTCACCAGCAGGTCAAGAGAGGTGATTATGCCCCTCTATTCAGGACTGGTGAAACCACATCTGGAAGTACTGTGTCCAGTCCTGCCCCACCCCCCGCCTGCCCTCCTCCTCCTTCCCCAGTAAAAGAGAGATATAGACATACAATTGGACACAGTCCTGTGTGACCTGCTCTAGCTGATCCTGCTTTGTGCAGGAGGGTTGGACTAGGTGATCTCCACAGGTCCCTTCCAACCTCAGTTAGTCCATGAGTGTGTGATTCTGTTACATTTTTCAGATCAGTATCTGACACTTACTTATCCTGTGAGTGATGCTGAAGGAGTTTCAAGTAGGAATTTTCCCTCAGTACTTTCAAGCAAGCCACCATATTGAGGAAAAAAGTGTCTTCATTTATGTCCAACTGAGGGAAGAGACAGGTAATGTGACTATCATAGGGCATGAGTGAGGAATGAATTGGACAGTATGAGAAAGAGAAAAGTCCCATGGTTCAAAAAAGGGTTCATCAAAAGACAAACCAATGGAATACTCGTGTTTTTTTCTCTCCCAGTTCTAAAGACCTTCAATTTAAGATATGACAGGAATGTTATCTGCAGGCCAAACAAAACATACAAGCAGGTCACAACCAATCTCTATCAGGCCAGCCACTCTAAACAGGACACAGCATAGGCAACAATACAGAAGCAATAGATAAAGGTTCTCTGGGCCCATATGTTCTCAGAAAATGAACAGTAGGAAATGTGCATTGCTCCAGAGGTCATAGCCTCTTTTAGCAGAGAACAAGATAGCAGTTGGTACAGGTAAACTGCCAATAATGAGGCAGGCATGTTTACATTATATAGCTCACATTCTGGTATTCCAGGTTCACTTTGGCAGTCTGGAGTATGTGAGCTGGATAGCCAATCTTCACTTGTAGTTTGGAAACCTAAAATCATAATAAACAAACAAAACAAACGAACAAAAAGAAACATGACCAAGAGGAGGCTTTACATTCTAGAAGTCCTTTTTAAACTCTATTTCTAAACAACCTAAATATGATCAGTGAATCAGCCCTTCAAAATGACAGCTACTCTGTTTCAACAAGACATCGTCTCTTGCTACTCTGCTTTCTTAACTCAATGACCTGAGACCTAATGTTGTTCTACTCTTCTTTTCCTTTACAGCATTGTTTTCTGGCATTCAGCTTTATAGTTTTTAACCTCTCTAGGTGTATAAAACTGAATTGTATCTCAATACAATTAATTCAGAGTATCCATGGACAAACACTGAGCCTCTCTATGCCTACACATCAATGTATGGTCACACGTGCATGATGGCACTTATAAAACCACCTTCAATTTTCAGTGTGTATAAGACATCTATTTAAGATTGTGTGCCTGTAGAAGCAGGTAAGAATATGTGAAGGTGCAGGCCCCTTCCATTCCTTCTCCAAAGGCTTCAGGGAAAGGAAGGCCTCCGTAACTTCTGCCTTCTGCACGCACCAAGACTTTAGCCTCTTGGCGAGTCTGTTCATCCATCCACTCCAACTGATCCAGTTGGCCATAGAGGGCATCTTGGATCTCAGAGAACATCTGCTCAGCCTGCAATGGAGAAAAGAAGGCATGGTCAGAACTGCAGAAAAACATTGTTCAGGCTTAGCTACCATCTTCCCATGTTCCAGCAATTCAACCATAGAATAATTGGGGGAAAATTCGTCTTCTTGTCGTGAAAGGAGATTTCAGTTTCTACAATGATTTAGGCTTAAGTTATTTGGCATCCAGTGGTTCCTCACAGGGCTCACCATTCTCTCTCACACACCTTTCCATCTTGCCTCTCACAGTAACTAAAAGGGAAACATAATTCTTTTTCATTCAATCCCTGTTGGGATAGGAATGGACCAAATGATTGCACCACTTCCTGAGTGAAATGAAAATTCAGGATCCACAAGTATTTCATGCTGGTGTCTCCCTTTCTGAAGTTATGGCAATCTGAGTCTCTCCTTCACAAAATTATGTTTTGTTCATTCAGCTTTGTACTTCACGACAAGTAGACTTAGTTTTTCCATTAACTTTTCTTGGGGTTATTTACTCTTGTCATTTTATACACTGCAAACTCTTTATAAAACCTGGTGCCTACACTAACTTCCCTCAAAAGGAATTCTGATCATCAAAGGAAAAAAAAGAAATCTTTTCCACACTGCAGGCAGGTGGTCCTTTTACTGCGGATCCACTCAGAATGTTTTGGCATTGATTTGTTTCTGTACAGCTGGTCATATGATGGCTTAATAGCTTTGCAATTGAAAATCTTATTTAAATATGTCAGATTGGTGATGAATACTGTTAATACTAACTGTCATTCCAGGAAGCACACTGAGACTGCATGCATTTGTAGGGCTGTCATAGGTATTGGTACTGCATACATGACTTTGCTAACAGTTGAGATAAGATAATAACTGGTATTTTAGCATTGATTTTTCTAGCAATGATTGCAATGTCTTGTTCTGACATCTTTCATTCCCAAAGAAGGAGGGGAAGTGCGTAAGTACAGGAATACGTAAAAAGGTATAAAACCTACACATGAATTTGCTGCCTTGATGTGGTCTTAAGTTGGCATGTCAAAAAACAGAAAAAGATGAAGCTGAGCTCTGCTTGGGGGTTAAGAGGATGAATACCTACAAGTTTCTTTGTCTGCTGAGGGAAAATTTCTTGCACAATCATCTGCCCTAGAACTGGCTCAAAGAAAGAGCTGGTATCAGTCAAGCACTTCCTCCAGCGCTCAGCTGGGATCTGTAAGAACAGAGAAAGAAATAGACACACATGAGACTGAGGACAAAGAGATAGGAAGATAGTACAAAGATAAGTAAACATGCAGTCAGTAGCATATACACTGCTATCTAAAAATGACAGCAGTGAATGGTAAGTAATGTAGTTCCATTTAAGCTACCTCAGAAAACTTAAATCAAGTAAAACATTGATTTCCCTACGATTTACTCCATTTACTTTCACACAAGATGAAGATTCATATGCTAGCTGAGACAAATACATAGAAGAAAGGTGACCATCTATATATTGTTCCCTACCCCATGATACAGTGCACTTAGCTCTCTACAGTTTTGTCTGTCATGTCTACTCCCACATTACTTTTTGACAAAAAGGAAGCATTTAATGGCCTAGCGAGAGTAGTTTTCCTCCCCAAATCTAAGAAACTCCATCCAGACAAGGCATCAAGAGAACATCCAGAAGGTGTGTCCTAGGGTGTTCAGCTGCTGGGGAGGCTGAAGAAGATGGTTAAAGCCTAACTCACCATTCTAGATCCCATTTTTCCATAAAGAATCTTAGATAGCTCCAGGCGTGCATCTTGGAATCGACTGTCAAGGGCTGGGGAGAGATTCCCAACCAGACAAACAATCATATAAATGTGAAGGACCCTGTAGAAAAATGACATTTAAAAAGACTGAAGATTGAAGGCTGGTCACTATAAACACAGAGATGTGGCAAGTGTCAGAGGAATAATTTGAAGCAGAGGGACCCTAGTAACCTGAACAATAACAACAAAGTACTCTGAACGGGCTACACCTGGGGTGATCAAAGGAGGATGACTTGACATGACTCAACCAAAGAAACTCTCTCCCCAGAACACCATGACGACTCAAGGGGTAATTGCATGCTGGGGCACAGGATTCTATATGGGAAGCAGGAGAAAGAGCATTTTTAAGACTGGGTGAAACTTATTATAGAATATTTTGAGGTGTCTGTGGGATTCTGTGAGACTTATTATGGGATGTTTATGGGAAGGACCAAAGGCAGGGAAAGGGAAGGATCATGGTGGATTGGGGGGAACACATGTGGGAAAATGGAGAGGAAAGGTGGTAAGAGGGAATGGTTGAGCGTAAACTTGTGGCATGCCAGGGTGTCTGTCTGATTGAGCCTGCACATGGTCACCAGAATCTGTCCTATCTTATTAAATGCTATTCTTAAATAACATTCTACTCTCCTTGTGTGGGGATGGGACTGGATCCTAGAGAGACAAGGTGTCTGAGAGTTGACTACTGGAGGGACTTTGGTTCAAGCTAGCTGCTGGAGAGAGCAGGGGTCTGAGTTGGCTATTGGAGATACTAGTGGTTTGGACCAGCTGCTGGAGAGATCTGCTTATATATGTGTGTTTGTAACAGGAAGAGATCAGAGTACCAGCAACCAAAGTAGGGCTGCAAGACTCAGGGGCTCATATATCCAGGTCCCAGCAGCTGTGGACACTAGGGGACTGGGGGCCAGCTTCTGGACAGACTGAATATCTAAGACCAGCTATTGGAGTGATCCATATTGTGTGTGTACATGTATATATTTCACTAGTATAGACCAATCCTGATCAGGTGGAGAGGAGGAATAGGATCAGGCTGTCTGAGCTGTTCATGTTTGTATGAGTGCTATGGGTGGGTGGGTACCAGTAAAGGCACTGTGTTCCATCTCTGTTCATCTGTGTGACACATATATATATATATTTATATGTGTGTACATATATGGTGCGTGCATGTGCAAGCCTATTGGGAATATATGCTAAGTCTTAGTACTGGCTAAACTTGTGGATATAGAGCCACAGCAGCCTTGCAATTGTTAGGCTACTGAATTCAGCAGCCTCTAACACAGACCTTTTTAATTTATGGTATCTGAAGTTAGTATTTCTTGAAGCATGAACAACTACAACCATAGATATTGACTCCTACCTTTTCTTGTGCCATTGTTCAATGAGCTGTGACATGCCTCTTAAGTAATCCATGTCATGCACTGCAATTGGCTGAGAGAGGTTCATTGGCATAGGATGGAAGACAGCCTGGAGACATGACAGCCAGTCAATAGCAGGTGCCTTTTCCTAGAAGTACAACAAAGCTTACATGCTGAACTATGAATCTAAATTGACTGACAAGAAATAATAGGGAAACTGGGATAGTCTCTCTAATACTGTTAAGAGATACTTTCAACAAGTTAAACTGTTTTTATGATGTGGGTATTGATTATAGTAGAAAAGGAGAATCGACTTTTTTTATTATTGAATTAGCAGTGGGGAGGGGAGAGAGTTGTGGGCCTGAAAAATCCATCTGCTGTCAATAAAAGACCGTAAGTTAATAGGTTATTTAAAGCTCAACAGACTCCAAGCGTAAGTTGCAAGGGAATGGCATCTAAAGAGTATCTCATATATCTTTTGATCCAGATCTTCAGAATGTGAATATCGCATGTAATTGTGTGGCTCAACTTCTAAGGAATAGATACCTGTAGCTCCCTAATGGTAGTGCGAAAGAACAGCATCCCCCTCTGCTGTCTTTCCTGCAGTGGGGTGACAACTCGCTGGAGGTTAGAGATGAAGGACAAAGTAAGGGAAAAGGAATCAGGGGGACCATCCTGTGGCCCTCCAAGTAGGCTCCCCAGTTTCTTCAAATATGAGAGATACACACGGAGAACCTGCAATACACAGCATATGACCAGTGGGAGAAACATGACTGAAAATTAGTCACCCCATTCATCCATCCATCCATCCATCCATCCATCCAACCATCCATCTTGACCATATAAGCTTCAATCTTTCAAAACCACTGCAGCCCCATCCCTAAAACTGTCGTCTTCACTGCAACATCCTTATGTAATTCTTCATGTGGAATACAGTTTGCCAACTACAGCTCCTCTCTCAGTGAAGAACACTGAATTTCCAAAAGGTTATTTTTGTCCCAGCTTACAATTACATCAAATACCGGAATCATTTTAGAGATGTAGGGCGACCATCTCTGGAGTCAAAGGAGAGAGATGTAGTGACATAATGAGACAGTATTTTTGATGGAGAGAAAATGCCAGCTTCTTGCTTCTGTGTTCATGAGGTATCAAAGGAATGCTTGTGATGGGTAGACAGGCTTATTTTTTTGAGGACTCTTCTGAAAGAGTCAGACTGAGAAACTGAAATCAACTCAGTTTTTATAAAGTTCAGAAAAATGACAGAGCTGTGATGAAATTAACTTTGTTGTAGTAACTTCCCAGGTCAAAGAGCTTGTTTCCCCAGCTTAGGTTCAAACATTTTAATATAACTTTAAAAATGCTAGCTACCCCTCCCCCAATACACAGATTTTTGATTATAAAGCCTTAATTTGGACAAGAACTTTTTTTTTAAACATTCATTCAAGGTGAAACCTGGAGGGAAGCCCAGGTTCGTATTACTTAGCAAATACAAATTAAAACTATAACATTCTGTTTCTACACTAGAAGTTTTAAACCTGGCATCTAAAAATGGGTTACGTTTTACAAACTATCTTTTCGGAAAAGTAGAGAGTTTTGTAAAGAATTCCTTCTGAAGACATTTTCAGAGGTCACTGACCGTAACCCATGGAAACAGATCACTCTGAACCAGGAGGCAATTCAATGAGATCCCTACACCAAATAGCTATTTTTACCTTTCTTCAGCCTCTGATATGTTACCTCAAGATAATTTTTCTCTTTGAATTTACTCTCAGGTGGCATCTCAAAGTCAGGATGGTCAATCTGCAAAAAGGAGTAAAGGGAAAACATCTTGCTATTTCCAGAAAGACTGGAAATGTGAGGATATGCTCAACAGGCTTTGTTAATTTCTGTGTCACAGAATCTGACATATTAATAAATTGCTTTTGCTTTTGGAAAATGTTTGCCAAGTAATTTTTGTGGATCTATCATATTCTGAAGCTCATTTACAAGCTCATTACAAAACTGCGGAGACTGATATTCAAATGTAAACCACATCATTGTTAAATATTTCTACACGGTGCACTGGTTTTGGCTGGGATAGAGTTAAATTTCTCTATAGTAGCTAGTATGGGGCTATGTTTTGGATTTGTGCTGAAAACAGCGTTGATAATGCAGAGATGTTTCTGTTATTGCTGAGCAGTGCTTACACAAGGGCAAGGCCTTTTCTGCTTCTCACACCACCCTGCCAGCAAGCAGGCTGGGAGTGCACAAGCAGTTGGGAGGGAATACAGCTGGGACAGCTGACCCCAACTGACCAAAGGGATATTCCATACCATATGACATCATACTCAACAATAAAAGTGAGGGTGAAGAATGTTGGCCAGGGCTGCCATTGCTTGGGAACCGGCTGGGCAGTGGTCAGTTGGTGGTAAGCAGTTGGGGGTTTTTTGCATCACTTCTTTTTTTTCTTCCCCCCCCCTTTTGTTTTTTTAATTATTAAACTGTCTTTTTCTCAACTCATGAGTTTTCACACTTTTACCCTTCTGATTTTCTCCCTCATCCCACTGGGTGGGGGAGTGAGCGAGCGGCCTACCAGGTTTAAACCACAACAGTGAGCTGCAAAATTCATAGTACACTATGTGTACTAGCCACTTAGCACTTAGAGTCCATTATTGTACTAGTCATACTCGTGAACATAAGAAGAACCAGACCCTTCCACGATGAAGTACAATCTACACTGTCAGGCAGAAGAGATGAGAGAAAGTAAGCAATTTATTCTTCCTCATCTGCTCATTTTCCAGAAATAAGTGTTTTTTATGTAATAAAATCAAGGAGTTTTTACTGAAATTTAGGAAAACTTTCTTCAGAGAAGAACATAGGCTTAACTTGAGCAAGCCTGGGTCTCATGGGCTGTGTAACTGACTTCATTCCCAGTACTTTCTGATAATTTTCTTTCTTTAGTCCACTCACCTGAATAATATTGGTCTTGACATCAAAAGGACTAGGTCCCACATGGACTTTGAAAAAGGGAAAGGTGCTGTATCTGCCCATGAGAGTCTGAAGAGTTTCATTAAAATCTTTTGCTTTCCCCACACCTGTAATATTCCATCCACCAACCTAGAGAGGGAGAGAGACAGCATGACAGCAGGTGAGAAAAACACTTGTTTGATCCATATTTACAAAATCTTTGTTTCACTCCTATGAGCTCAGTCATTATGACAACTGAGAAGTAACAAAGCAAATAGCAACAGGGGAAACTCATGAAGATTTCTACATACCCTGCTGGCTTTAAAATGACCTGTCACTTTCACTTAAGCAAAGCAACTGTCCTGGTTTTGGCTGGGATAGAGTTAATTTTCTTCCTAGTAGCTGGTACGGTGCTGTGGTTTGGATTTAGTGTGAGAATAATGTTGATAACACGCTGATGTTTTAGTTGTTGCTAAGTAGCGCTTATCTTAAGCCAAGGACTTTCCAGTTTCGCATGCTCTGCCAGCAAGCAGGTGTGCAAGAAGCTGGGAGGGAGCATAGCCAGGACAGCTGACCCAAACTAGCCAAAGGGGTATTCCATACCATAGAATGTCATGCCCAGTATATAAACAGGGGGGAGTTGGCCGGGAGGGGCAGATCGCTGCTCGGGCATTGGTCAGCAGGTGGCGAGCAACTGCATTGTGCATCACTTGTCTTTTCTTGGGTGTCATTTCTTTTTTTTTGTTATATTCCTTTCCATTACAATTATTATTATAATAATATTATTATTAGTTAGTAGTGTATTTTATTTTACTTTAGTTATTAAACTGTTCTTATCTCAACCCATGAGTTTTACTTTTTTTCCTCCTCCCCACCCCACTGGGTGGGGGGAGGGGGAAGTGGTCGTGTGGTGCTTAGTTGCTGGCTGGGGTTAAATCACAACAGCAATGAACTGCAAAAAGACACAGGGAAAAGGAACGATCGTTATCAACAGAACAAGGTGCACAGGAAAAAAGCAGAAGAAGGAGAGAGGAAAGAGGTCTCATTTTGCTAAAGCCATCCAGAAGGACAACCAGGGATCAAGGATTACAGGTCCCACCTCCCTGACAAGCAGATTCACAGGTGGGCCTGCAGTCACTGTTCCTTCTGCTGGAAGGTTCTGCATCCTCCTTGGAGACAGGGCATAAATGCCCTTTGCTAGCAGGAGGATGTACAACCCTGCCTGGGTTGGAGTCTCCCAGAATGGAAAGAGAAGCATTTTCCTCTTTAAACAAGCTCCCCTGAAGCCTGGAGTAGTGGATGGCCATCATATCTTAGACACAAAAATTTCACCCGTTTTGCAAGATGTTCCCTGATCTGTAAGTTGGATCCTATTGAACTGAACTTCTGAGATTAGAAGTGATCCCTCTTTGCAGTCTTGGTTGTTGTACAGTCCTAAAGTAATATGTAAGGTCATGAGGAAAGATTCAGGTACGTGATGTCAGAAAATCAAATCCTGAAACAGCATTTAAAGCTAGAAGATTTATCACTTAGAAGTTGTGCTGTGAACCGTGAGCTTATTTCAGGGCCAGATGCTAGCAAAATTCCATCACGTAGGACCATATGACCCTAACTTCACACTTTCCTTTTGCCTGCAGGAATTATCTTCTGCAGGGAGAGGAAATAGCACAAACATTCACCTGATTTAGGAGGTCCTTCAGTGGTTGAGTTCCTTGGGATTCTATCCGTTGGGTATCCATGCAGGAGCGATAGAACTGGATTGCTTTCTCCTTAGCTGAGCCTCTTATCCCAAACTGTGGGCCCTCTGAGGGAAAAAAAAAAAGATGAAAAAATACAAAAGTGATAAAAAAAAAGTTGGGGCAGTATTAGAGCAGAGAAAGGTTATAAGAAAATATTACACTGCACTTTGATTCAGAACAATTTAGTAAATACATCCACACTTCCCACAGTCACTCAAAGTAAGAGACCTTCTAGTGCCATGACTCCTCCTGAGGCCAAATATGTGAGTTTCTTTGCATGGCAACAGGAGCATAACAGGAAGGTAGTGCGTATCTAGGCTTCGGTCCCACATGGACTCAGGACACATGACCAGAGTGCACATTCAGACAAGCACAGTGAAAAGGGTCTACTTTTACAAGGCAACAGGAAAATGGTTTGTGTTGCTGTCAGAATTTTAAAGTGTGACTTCCATCTGTTACACTTGGCAAGGGGAACTAAAATGTTTAAAATGCAGCTATTGTAATACGACATGCTCAAGAATAAATCTGTACCTGTAATGATAGAAGAATGAAGGGACTGGAATCAGTCCCTGTTAGGAATGATTGTGCTGTCAGTTATTAGTATTCTCAGCTCTGACTGAGGAAGAAGCTGAAGGTAACACACCAACCATCTGTCCCTACCTAAAAGCCTTTTCAGGATCAATTGGTTTTCTTCCAACAACACATCAAATACATTTAGTGATTCTTCTGTGGTTCTGCTTGAGTGTTTGCCTTCCCAGTTGCCACAGGCATATTTGTAGAAATCCACACAGGGGTCTACAGTGTCATTCCTAGAATTCAGGAGTCTGGCCAACAGTGTAAGACCCAGCTCGGCATCACAGGATCCTGGGCAGGAAGTAAATAGGAGAGAACTGAGCAGTGACAGTGGAGAGTGAGAACAACTCCAAACAAAAAAAAAATGAGGAGTTATCTGTGGGACATTTCCCCCGAAAGATTTAGTTTTGGTACAAACTCCTTTGCATGCAGAGTGTTGAATTCCTTCTAAGTTTTTGCTGAATAGGCAACAAAGCGTGTTCTGTCCTTCACTTCACAGGAAGATTGCCTTTGCACTTTATAAGGGAAATTCTTTAAATAAAGGATAGATAATCAGTCCAGAGGTGGTGTCCTCTGTTCATACTATCTAGGCAGTCACAGGTTCGATTATTCTGGCTTCTCAGTCTATTTTCTCTGAATCAGCCAAATTTGGCCAAATGATAAACAAGAAGCAACTGATGGTGTCAACATATGAAGCAAAGAAGGACATCGCACAGAGAAAGTAAGGAGATAAGTTTAAAACATGGAGGGAGATGTTCAAGCATGGGAAACATTTCTCAGCAATGACATTTGTTAAAACAGGACACAGACTTTCTAGTACATCTTGCTTTGATCTAAAATTCCCTTTATCTAAACTGCTGTGAATCACTGGGTATGTGTTCTCATTTTGGTTCAGTGTCTTGTATCAACATCAGATCTGACCAATTATTTACTGAAATAAGCCACTTGTAAATCAAAGTAAGACTTTCCATACTATGGTTTCAACAGTTGACATGGGAGGAGGTAGGCAGAGTGGAAATAGACAAGATGTAAACCAACAGTTTTTCCTTGGTCTTTGTAGTGAACGGTCTCTAACACATAACAGGGGCTAAAGAAAAATGCTAGGTGAAGAGTCAATAATGTTTATTTTGGAGCAGGGAATGTCTGTATCCACCAATATAAATGCACCTTCAGTGCTGAGCATTCCATATGCATAAACATTTACATGGACTATTCTGCAGATAGCTGTTTAGCAAATTTGAAAGGCAAATTAATATTTCTGGTCTTTGCTCACAGCTCCCCAAAAGCAAGAGACTATGACTTTTCTTTCTACACTATGACTGCACTGGTCTGTGCTAGAAAACTAGGACTAGACTTATCAAGTTAGAGATGGAAAGGTGGAGGAGGAGCTCCAAATCTCAGATTCAGTCCAGTTTCCCGGAGGTGACTACAGACAGAGCATGACACGATGATGAGATGCAAGACAATACAATGATGCTCTCCCTCAAAACTGGGCCCAGGCATATTAAATGGCAGGCAGAGGACAGGTGTGGGGATCTCTTCCCCCTATGACCCAAGGAAGAAGCAGAACAGTGTACCTTTTTTACAACTGGTGTTATGATTCTTTGAGATTCTGAAAGTCTGATTCTTAACACAAATGCTAAGCCTAATACACAACGGAGGCAGATAGGAGAGAAAGGGGTCTTACAAATGGGGTGGATGAGGAAGCAGGGAAAAAAATATCCCATATTATACCTAGACCACAAGTCATCATGATGTACGTGATAAGCAGTGTAAAGCCAAGGAGAGTACTGAGAAGAAGTGTACACAGAAGTAGGCTTTTCCCCTGAAGGCATCGTTCTTTCTTTGCACCTGTTCTCAGCTCCTGGTCACAGGTCTGAAGAGAGAGAAATGAGACAAACAGAAAAAAAGAAGAAAGAAAAATTCATATTAAAGTTAGCACTGGTCATATACTCCATCTTCCACCTAATCTACTAGAAAATCACTCACAGGACTAGTGCCAGAACACCAACAGTCGTCCAAGTCATCTAGGTGACTGTACTCCTGGGGACTTTATCACCTCCTTCATTTCCCTATCTTTTCCAGCTACAGCTGTTGCACAGTGTTATGAATTATGCATCGAAAAGCCAGCTTGCCATGAGGAGGCCTGTCCCTGCATAGTTCCTTCTGGTTTATGGAATCACCTTGCATATACCTCCTGAAAATATCAAAGCCTTTTTGAGCCCATAAAGCTAATAACAGAATGGCTAGGACTGGTGGTTCTTTATTCCGTTACAGTCTGGCAACCTGAGCACTAATTTCAGATCTCTCCTCAAGAAATAACTACCGCATCCTAAGCCCTCTAGTCCAGTTCAAGTGGGAGAAAAGATTTGCCCTATTCTAAAAACTGCAGTAAGCTGTAAGTCACAGAGAAGATCTTATACACAGACAGGTTTTATCTCACTTAAATTTAGTTGTGTTCATAATCTAGATGTGTATTTTTAGTCAGTGGAGAAGGCTAGGCACCATATGAGTACAGCTTCTATTTTAGACATCTGTCTCAGGATGAGCTGAAGCATCCTCCAGTTACCTGTCTTTTTCTCCATTGACTGCAAAGGAAGCTAGATGACTATGTCAGGATACACCCCTAACGTCTACCTGGATAAAGTCAGATAAAATGACATGTACTGTGTGTGTCCACTACTTCTACCTACTTTGATGTACATAAGACTGGAGAACAGCAGATTACAAGAGAACAGACATGGGAATGGATACTGATAATATAGGAAAGGGAAAGAACTGAAAAAATGGAAAGTGGAATAACTGAATAAGAATATACAGTGAAAAAAAGGAGGCAGAAGGGAAAAAACCAGAAGATAATGGAAAACCTGGGAGGAAGAGGGATAGAGAAGAAATAGTATAGTAAGCAAGGAGTAAATCTCGTAGGTGTGAAAGCTGATGGCAGTGCTACTTTGAGAGTCTTATATGCCAGTGTCGGGGCCTGGCCTCTATTGTCCCCACAGCCTCAAGTTTAGCTCCCTGTGCGCAGGCCTGGTTCTCTGATAAAGCAAGCTGTTTGAGAAACCTTGACAGGCCTTGGAGCTCTTTGAGAAAAAGCTAGAAGCAGCCTCGGTGGAGGTGCCCACTTCTTCACTTGGGAGCTGCTTTTTTCAGCTCTCATGCATGAGCTATGCTGCAGCAGCAGCCATGCCTATTGATCTGGATCCTGACCTTAACCTACAGACTTGATTCTGCAGGTTTGACCTTGGACCTGCCTCCTCACAATGGACTTGCCTGGCAATCTACACTCTTGGTTGACTCTGGCTACTATCACCAGACGTGCCTTACCCCCCTCATTCTCATACTGTGGGGGTGCACCCCTTGCTAGTAAAGTCATTACTTCCTACCTGCCTTGTCACGACTCTCAGGTTCTAGATTGTCTTCCCTTGTCTGCCCTTGCTGCTCCCTCACATGCAGCAGCTAAACTGCCTTTGTCACCACACTCAGTATCTATCTTCTTTGCCACAAAAACAGAAAACATAGATCTTTACAAAAATCACAAGAAGAAATGAAGCAAAATCCTACAAGAATTAAGTACCTCACAGCATATACCCCTTTACCTGAGGAAAGGCTAAGAAAATGAATGAGTCTACTGTTAACCATCTTGCCTAATATACTATGTACAATTGCTGTACAAAAACATTAACAGAACAGAAAACACAGAAAAACAGAACTCATAATTTTATATCTTTCAAACATGCATTTTATTCAATCATTAACAGAAGCCTCTCAAAAGCATATGTGAGCTTACCTGACTCATGGAAACTGCTAACAAGGGTTAAATACCTAACTGCTTTTATCCCTTTAAAATCCTATTCTCCTGACTTCTTTAGGCAGGATACAGAATAACTAAATGGAGAGCAAGCACATACAAGTGAATCCTGGCGTTAAAAGGTGCTAGATACAGAACATGATCATACTGGCAAAGTACAGTGTAGGAAATATAAAGGAGCAAATCCAAATTCCTTTCTTACGCCCCTGTAGTAAAACACTTCAGCTTTTACTCCTCAGGTAGAGAGTAAGTGTCACAACCTAACAGTATGCCAGGGAAGCGAGTGAAAGAAAATTTGCTTGGCTGAAAAGGAAGAAGAAAAAGTATTCTTCAACATGTAAGCCCTCATCTCTCACCATTTAGGAGAGAGTGAATGATTTCCATTCACAATGCTCCTGACTTCTCTGTTGCAATAGACTTTTTGTTTTTCACATTGAAAATCTGCCCTATTCCTACTATGAAATAATTTTGCAATTCTTTGGTCTCATGTTATCAAAGGACATCTGTTTCTCTCTTTCGAGTACTAAATGGCATGGCTGTGAAGATACTAACAAGAAATTGGTATTTCAAGACTGGCACTGCAATTTCTGCCAAACTTCTGGTTAACAGTAGGTCTATATTGGGCCTATACATTATGTTCCTTTTGAAATGGAAAATGCATCAAATAATAGATTTTTAAAAATCTGTAAGAGAACTAGACTGTCCCTCTCAAGACTCCAATGAGAAACAACTAGAGAAGTACCTGGCTGGGAACAGCATACCCCAAAAGAACAGCATACCCCAAAAGAAGAGACAGGGGAATGGAAATTGGTTGTGTACCTCTACTTAGAAACTGGATTAAGGTCTGTGTTATGTGAGCCATAAGGATTAAAAGTGTTCTTCAAACACTTCACCTTCCATAAGGAATGTCTTTCTAATCTGTTACTGGGGCTGGATTTGAGAGAACTTGTGGACCTACATAAACAGAGAAAAAAGAGGAGGGCAGTCATACTTACTTGTCCCTTATATCTTTTTCATGACAACAGCTTAAAGAAATCTAGACAGACAAATACCTGCTCTTTCAGTACCCTTATAAAGATACTGACCTGGGCAATATCCCTGTCAGATTCTTTATCTAGTATGAACTTCACTTTTATGCCACAAATGGACTAAGTGGTTCACAGGCACTGAAATACAGAGCCCTTCCTAATTCAGTGATCCTTGGTCAAGGAAGTGTGCATTTAACTGGACGGAACTGGCAGTGGGATATAAAAACTTCCAGGGCACAGGATGCAGGAACATTACACAGCTTGCAGGAAGCAGAAGCACTTTATTGTGGTATGTTTTGAGGCTTGGTTGCCTCATCCAGCATGCTCCATATAAAGAGACAAGTGAATAGTTTGAACAAGCCTGTGGAAAAGGATAAAGAGCCTTTAATCTCTGACAGAGCTTTTCCATATGGGCCTCACTTACAAGTAAGTGAGAAGAATGATTAGTATTTGCATAAAGTTGAAGATGAATGCAATTTCCAGTACAGTTTCTGTTCTTTCATGCTTTTCTTTTAAGAATGTGCAAGTGCTTAAATTCAAATGGCTTCACTGTAGCTAATTGAGATCAAATGCCTGTAAAATCACTAAAAACTGACTTCTAATTGTCCTCAATTATAAAATGAATAATTTTGAATTTAGGTACTACATGAATCATCCAATTCAAATGCGAGCATAACTTAGGCTAGCAGAATCTGGACAGGTACTGTTATCACTAAAGCAGGAACTGTTTGATGCAACTAAATCAGCCAAAGAATTTTATTTTACTTCAGCATCTCCTCCTTTCTGTTTTTGAGCCATTCCTGAATTCTGCAGGGAGACTGAAGTTCCTCTGCCTAATTCTTCCTCACCTTGCATTTTCCCAGTGTTTAGTGCTGTTTTGCAGAAGAAGCAGCATCTAACTTTTGTGAAGATCAAGTAAATTAAAATAAAGATATCAAAGGCAGGGAGAATTAGGGTTATTTTTCATAATTATTTACCAGAAAATTTAGGGGTATTATTTTTCAGCCAGTAGATTATTCATGAATTACTGACTTCAGCTGTTACCCAAATTGTGTTTATCACATTAGTCATGTGGATGACATGTTTTCAGACTAATGCCCCAACACTCACAAAAACTTCAACATTTTCTTAAATTTATCTTCTGTCAGCACATTGAATGCTATTTGAGAAATAATATTTTAGCCTGTGTTCAAAATATAGTACCTGCTAACATAAGAAACTAAATAAAGTTTGCTGAATTATATTCTAGACTACTAGAAGTTTGAAGCATAACCATGGCCAATAACTATTTAAAATTATGATTGTTGTCTGATCTTTAGCACACAGAAATATGAGAATGGATATATAAACCAAACATTTCTGCAAATTCTTCAGCCAGAAAAATGCAGTCAAGATAAATATAAAGTGACCATTTGCATTACAGCCATAGATCTTGCAACACTGAACAGCTCAACATAACAAAACATACACATTTCTTTTTTTATATTATAGAAAACTTTACTTATCTCTATTGTCCTTGAATATTTTGTACATTTTAGCAACCCTGAGCTAACAGTTTGGTTCAGTGTGATTTGTCTGTAAATATGCAATTAACACTTTACTAGTTAGTTATATAAGACATCAAATCAGGAAAAGGACACCACACTACATGGGAAGTAATTAGGCTTACCATGTCATTCTCACATTCAGAAAACTATGCCATGTTTATCCACAATTATTTCTGGGGAAAAAATTTGCATGTTTCTGCATAAGTACTTTCTTAAAATAATTTGTTGAAAAAATGGGGATACAATAGAAGATGCAAATAATCAGATTATTATTATTATTATTATTATTATTATTATTACTGCTACTACTACTACTACTACTTATTGGCCAGTGCTTCAAACATCTGAATACAGCCTCAGAATGGCCATTAGGATGACTAACAGGAAGGGCAATAACCCCTAAATCCTCACACCACATCCCACATCATTAATTCTGAGACCTGGACAAGCCCCTTCTGGATACAAACTGTCAAAAACTCAACTGCCCCACTTCCCTAGGGCAATAAGCAGCGTAGCTGTGACGGGAAGAAAAAGAGAGGGGTGCAACAGAGGTACCTCAGCAGACAGCAAGACAGACCCATTTCCTTACCTCTGGAAGAGTGTTCATCCTTGTCACTGAGCAGGCTTTGCTCCTGTGGTTACCACAGTTGTCAACTCTGTTTACTTGTTTACTATCAGTCTTCCGTGCCAAGACACACTACTAAGTCCAGAGACAATCTCTTCTTCCCAGCTTGGCTGATTGCTGTGGGGAGGAGAAAAGAGAGGAAAAGCTCTGAGAAAAACGCCCTTAAAGAAAATGGGGGGGAGGGAAATGGATACATTTCTACAACTCTCCACCCACCTTCTCCTCCTAACACCTCTACTTCTCATAAAACTGTATTTTTTGTTCCCTTCTGCCTCTCTCTCTGACCCATGTGTCTTTCTGTCTCTTGGAGCTGTGCTGAAATCTTTTTGAACAGATGTATGTGATTCTTTATCTCCCCCAGCCTCTTCTCAACTATTTGCTGCTTCTTTTCTCTCCAACAGCCTTACTATCCTGCCCAACAAGCCTGTTTTGGTCTGATATTCTCACTGCTACTAGCCTGTTTCAACCTGCTGCTCTGGGGCCTGGAGGCCTCTGCCTATTGCAAGATAGTGTGGGTTATGGATCCTAGTGCTCCTCCTCCTGCAAAAGAAAGGCCAATGTGCTGACTTTCTTTTCACTCTCTCTCATCTGCATCCAAAAGTCCATTCAAGGAGTGAACACAAATCCACTTCTGATTCTTTTTCTTTTGCATTAAGAGGCATAAAATAAATCATTCATTACTGATTCTGTTTAAAGTTGTTCATTGCTTCTCAGGTGATGGCCAGCCTGGGTGTCTTTGCTTCCTTAAGGATGCATATTGGAAAGATTTGGGAGGGAAGTTTCTCTGCTTTGAGGACTGAGAACCAGGATCACTTCCCTGAGACATTAAAAACTGAGTAGTGGATGCTGGGACTTGAGGCCTTCTCAAGTGGCAGCTGGGAGCTGAGAGAGATGGTGGGGACTAGTTTGGTGTCAGCTTCCAAAATAACTGAAACAAGCAGAATACCAGGACAGAACAGTTTACCTCCGCACCTTGCTAGTCTCTCAGGGGAATATGGTGTCTTGGTTCACTAGTCTGAATATAATTAGGTATCTGTTCAGTTGTTCAGAGCTTCCCAAATCTTTGGTGTCTCTCCTGAAGTCCAAATCTTCTTCCCACCTTCATCAATCTGATTTTTTCCCTATTCCTGTAGTGCTTGCATAATTTCTTAACATCTTTGATTATATTGTGACAACAGACTTCTTATATGGCTGAAACTAGTTACTTTCCCAGTTCTTTCTGCCTCTCAGGTCACTGGTAGCTATACATTTCTACATTTACCAAACAGCTCTAAATACTGCAAAAAAGGTCCTTGCTGAACTTTCTATCCTTGCAAAAAGTCACTTCCCTTCAGCTTAACATCAGAATCCATTTTGCAAATATTTCTTGCATAAATGATTGAGATTCGACTTAGTGAAAGTAACAAGACACTCTTTTGGTAGTCACAACTCTTGCATCACTGGGAGGAGCATTATTGTGATCCATACTGTCCAGCAGATACAGAGGTGCTTTGTTCATTGGGGCCTAAATTAATTTACAGCTAGTCAAATCCCAAATCTTTGTGCAAACTGAGAAATGGGAAGATGTAACAAAATTCAGCCTTTGTTTCAACATAGCTTTTAGTCTTCCATGTGTTTCTACCACATTTGCCTTTGAGCCTTTTCCACTCTTCCCTACTTTACATCTTTTCTCACAATAGCTACAGTTCTAGTACTCTCTCACAAACACTTTTCAGTAGTTGCACTGATAGTATAGACAAAGAAATGGTATGCAAATGTGTGTAGCAACCTAACTAGGTTTAATTATAAGTGATCTTACAGTGGAGATGTCTTTGTAAACTGACTGGGCAAATTTGTTCATGATAATATGCAGTTTATTTCTCTGTCTTATCTATGTGTCTGAACTCTTCCATCTTCATAATTACAGCATCTTAACAGCTCCCAAGCTGTTAAGTAATGAAGTTAATTTTACTTCTCTTTTCTCTAATGAACACTATTGAGGCTTTAAAATTTCTCTGGGCAAGGAATTTATTGCCTTTTTGATTATAAAATGGCTATGATCATTTTGAACACAATGATGTAATTTAAATTAAAGTAAGTAATAAAACTTCGGCTGAAGTATTCCGTTTTAAAATGAAACTTGAGAAGACCAAAAAAGCCTTTTGGTCAATATGCCAATGGAGTAAGATTGGAGTTAACATGGTTTCATGAGCCAGTATCTTTTAAACAGGTCCTGTACCTCCTCTTGATTAAATGTAATTTTACCACATAATTTGACAAAATGTTACATTGATATTGCCACACCATATGGATTGTCCCACACACACTATCTAGAAATACTTTGAATGTGTATACGTGGACGATTTTTTCCAGACCTTGTAAACTAATCAGGACACATTTTGAAAGGTAGTTGGATCACAACCTCATTATAAGTGTGCATAGGATGTTTCAGGAAATGAAATGCACATCACTTTCTCAGTGAAGAGCATGGGTCTTTGAATTAGTACATGTTTCAGTGGTGCTGCGATGCTGAGAAAGCTGTCTTGCAAGATCTGGCATGGAGGTGACGTTCCCTCTTCCAAGACATCACAGACCGTAATAACATTATATACTGGATCTAACAGACACTACTGTTGGTTTCCATTGGAAGAGTGTGCTCCTGAGTAGCATTCTGCTGCAACAGAGTTTGTTCAGTAGGAAAGTCGAACTGTTATGGAGAGAACCAAGTTGTTAAAACTTCTATTTTTTCCAAAATTCATGTCTCTCTTTGGAAAGAATGTGGATTTATTTCACATAGATGCTCTCTCTGTGCTTGTGCTCTGAGATATCCAGGTATAAGACATATTTTATCAAAAATTATATGACCCACACTTCAGAAAAATCTGTTTGACTGTGGTCATTAGCTGAAGGTGAGTAATTCAGACACTGTAGTTATGTACCTTTTCAAGCAGAGTTTCTTGCTTCTGTCAGAGTAAGGACAGAGCACATTTGCATCTGGCAGCAATAAGCCAGGGAAGCATATCTTACATTTTCCACACTACCAATTGGATACGGAAGTCTTCTTCAGGTTAGGTGCCACAGGACTGTAATCTGTATATGCATTTAAGCCTTTAAAAAGGTCTACCTTGGAGGGGATTGCATGATGGCAGTGTGCAGTCCGACATCTTTATTAAATATAGTCTGTAGAGCTTTGGGGATCTTGTGAGCTGAATAAGTGAAGTATTCGCGTATACAAGAATATGGTGCTGTATACATACAGTTGTTTTTTCCTGCTAGCACATAAGTTTCTTTGAAGACGCCTTTGTCAACTACCGAAAGTGAAAACAAAAACTTCGCCTGTAAACTTTTTGTAACTACAGAAGCAGGAAGAGTGGTTGAGGGGGGTGGGGGGCAGACGTCACAAGTAATCCTTATCGACTGATTCTCTTCTTATCTTTAAGGCACAGATGACAGCTCTGCTCTCTTGAGTCCACAAATTAGTGCGAGGACCTTTGGCTTTTTTCTCTGTGACAGGCTCTTTCTCTTCTCTATATGTTGCATTAGTTTCTCCAAATGTAACACTGATCAGCACATTGAAAAGAATATAGTGTTGGACATACCTTCCAGCTGTCACACATAAAAATGTTTAATGGCAATTATCTTTTAGACACCTCTTAGATTTAAACAGATGTATGATTCAAAGAAATGTGGAATTATTAAGTGCATTGATGTGTGTTTGACAGATGTTGTTGCAAGCATTTTTTATGCATTCAAGATGGTTAGGAATCTAGGCAGATTTCAGAAAACTATTTTCTTAATATCTGTCCCAAAGTGAAATTGAATTGGGACTTTGATCTTCTACATTGTGTGAATAGCAAATTCCCCTGCAACAGTTTGGCAGGGTGAAGTTTTGCTTCATAGATTGATATTCCAGCTTCAACCTTCCAAAAACATGTATGTATCATAGACTGCACAAAAAATTGCCAGCTTTATGTAATTAAATGAAAAAAAGAGCATTAGAAAAACATGATGCAGCAATGTTAATGTCACTGGCCATCTTGAAAAGTCATGTGCAAAAGTTATCACTACAAAGAGACTGTACTTAGTTTTAAAAATAAACTTGTCTAACTCAAGCTTTTCTACCTCAAATGATCAGTGATGGTACTACCAGTGATCAGTGTGATTTGTGGATTAAAGCAACATGAAAGAAATTCTAATTTATGTGAAAGACTGTCTGCCAAAGGTTAGTAATAGTTTTGGTAACCATCAAAAGCACAAATTGAAAACATCAGAACACTGTAGCACTGTGAGATCTTGTTGCTTCACTAGAGGAGTTCAGAAAACTGGAGGCAGGATAACCTGAGAGCCATAATGTTTTCTATTGTGGATGGGAGGACTGACAGCAGGATAAATTCATTTTAAACAGCCCAGAATTGGAGCTGCCACTCAGGGATCTAGCAGAGTGTTCTAACCACCCCATGGGTGACATAGAGAGATCCCTTCTGGGCAAAAATGCTCCCAGAGACTCTTAGTCACATATGCAGATGGGAACTTTTCGTTACCTTTTTTCCCACCAAATACTTGCTCTCTCATCTACCTTCAGTCCATCAGGTATGTAGAATCATAGAGTCACAGAACAGTTAGGGTTGGAAGGGACCTTTTAAAGATCATCTAGTCCAATCCCCCTGCCATGGTCAGGGGCATCTTTTACTAGATCAGGTTGCTTGAAGCCCCATCCAACCTGACCTTGAACACTTCCAATGATGGGGCATCCACAACTTCCCTGGGCAACCTGTTCTTCCAGCTTCTCTGGGCCACTTGTTAAACAGCTTTATTCAGGAAAAAGGACAGAAAAGTCACTGATACTTCTAACCACTAACATCAGTCAAAAGACTTTATGTTCAGAGGAGGCAGGAAGAAGGGGAAAGACCAAAGGTTGTAACCACGGACTAGCTCAATGTGTGGTAGTTCAGCTACCTAGTTGAATCTGTTAATGATGAGAAAAAATGTGGGATAGCCTGACCTGTGTGGGTCCTTCAAACTGAAGATTCATCAGTCCATCCAAAAGGAAGAGTGGATAGACTGGATTCAGACCTGGAAGCCAAGTGGATAGAATGGATGCAAGGTATGTGAATCAGGAAGTAGACAGGAAGGGTAGCCTTGATGACAGAAAAGGGGTTGGTTTCAAGTACTAGAGAAGGGAAGTCTGAGAATGAAGATAGGAGGGTAGAGAAGATTAGGCAAGAAAGCCAGGAGAAGGGGAAAAAATTGAAAGTAAGAATGGCAGGAGAAGACATTGAAGCTGAAACTATAAAACACCCACTTTATTCTCTTGAGTTTCCCTAGGCATAATCCTGCCCTACATGAATGTCTTGTATTGTTTTCTATGTTACTTTAATATCTCATTTTATTGCTTCACTGGGCACAATCTCTAAGAATAAATAGGCTTAATTATAATATCACTTCAAGCTATTGTTAATGATTTTGTAGTTTGTTGCAGTTACTGAGAACTTGATTTTTTTTCTGTGCAACAGGGTAAAGATTTATATTAAAAAAGATTTTTTGTAGTTGTGTATCTTTTTACACATTCAGACATTAACTGTGAAACCATCCCAAAACACCCATGAGGCATTGTTTTCCATTCAGAAAAGCAAGCCCTAGCCTCTGAAACTTTTATTTAAAATGAAGGAGGGCAAGAAAGAATAAAAACATAATCCCTGAATAAGCAGCCACACAGCCTGCTATTGAGGAGGCATGCTAAGTCAAATGAAATACCTGAACCCAGCAGACTGCCAGAGGGACTCTGTTAGAATTGGGTGTGTACCAATTCTGTTCTTGCTTTTTCACAGTGCATCACCTTCTGAAATACACTGTAGAAAACCATTTTCCATAGTTCTTTAAAGTACTGGCTACCTACTTTGTCTTTTACAATTGGTTACAGGCTGATTTAAAAGGATATTTGCTCTAAAATTCAGTTCTGAGTCTCAAAAATCGGTAGAACAAAATATCCGCTTTCATATTCAACATAATCAGATGTGGTGAATTTAATAATACAAAAGCTATGTCCTGTGTTTTACTGCATTAGCCCTACAGATCCAATTGAGATGAGAGACAACCTTGTAGGAGATGTGAAGTTGTTCACTAATATCTGCTTACGGCAAACTCAGGCTAAGTTCTGTGCTTGGTGACAGTAAAATAGAGCTAAGCCTTATAACCTAAACGATGGGTGCTAATGTGTGAGATGAAAAGGGCCTTGAATTTCAGAGATTATGGGGCTAACAAGCAGAATCAATTATATTTCACATGTAGATTAAGTTCTGATGCACAATCACTTGAGTCATGACTGTTAAAATGCAAGTCACTTGACCAAAACTCAGAGACTTCTGTCTCAACATGTATATTTCAACTGTAATGCCACAACAAGAAATTATGCGGAAGCATAGTGTTTATGCATATGTTTATTCATATCTATAAGCATTTGTCAATATTTTTTCAGTCTGCATCTCCAGTTTGTCAAGATTATTTTGAATTCTGAATCTGTCTTCCAAAAACTTTGCAGCCAGTCCAAGCCTGGTGTTATCTGGAGATTTAATAGTCTCCAGTCACTAGAAAAATAAAATTACCCCTAAATATTGGATGCAATATTCCAGATACTGTCTTAAAAAGTGCTGAGGGAGAGAATCACTTCCCTTAATCTACTGGCTATGCTTCTGTTAAAACAACCCAGAATACTGTACACTGTATACTTATTCTCTGTACATTTACTGAACTACTTTATGTACTTAACTACCTATCTACTGTGGTAGTTAATTCTGTTTAAACAAACTGTTTTCTTGGTCAAACCCTTGGAATTTACTTGTGTTGAATAGCACTGATATTATTCATTTTACCACCAGATGGTAGAAAGATGGTACTGGGATGGACTTATTGATAAAGTTCCCAGGTACTGCCATAGTGCATATTGTCAGGGCCTTGAGTGCATTCCCTCTCCACTGCTTCTGCGGCTTTGGCTGCCTAGATTCAGAGCCAACTTTCACAATGCAGCTGACTGATCTTAAATCAAATTGCTGTGAGAAGCCCCAGTGGGGCTTGGCCCCCCCTACTTTCAGGAGCTGCTTCTAAGCTGAGCGCTCACCCTTGGTCTCTACCTGAGCTATGCTGCAGCTATGCCTGTGCCTTTACATGTGCTTAGCTGATCTGGATACTGATCATGACCTGCAGACTTGAATTCCT
Organism: Sarcoramphus papa; assembly: GCA_037962945.1. Lineage (NCBI taxonomy): Eukaryota > Metazoa > Chordata > Aves > Accipitriformes > Cathartidae > Sarcoramphus > Sarcoramphus papa. The sequence goes on from CM075586.1 coordinate 100,148,915, forward strand.
GGCTTGATCTTGGACATGCCTTATCACTATGGACTTGTCTGGCAATCACTGGACTGCTGACTGACCCTAGTTACCATCACAGAGCTTATTTGCTATCCTTGCTCATATGCTGTGGGACTGCATGCCTGACAGTGCCCTTACTGTTCCTGCCTGCTGTATGATGATGCTAACTTCTTTGCTCACCTTCCCTTATGGAACAGCTCCTCCTGCTGCTCCTTGACACACATGGCCATTGTAATCTATGCTTCATCCATAATTCTCCCTCTGGATTTGCAGCATGTTGAGTAGCTTTTGAAATCGATGTACTGATAGTAGCTTTTCTATAAACAGCATATAGGCATATGTACTTTGTTAATTGTCTCCATGACCATGGGGAGTTCAGGTTCAGCTAACAGTCATCTGATCTCTGTGATGTTGGTTTTGACTCATGGGTAGACAGTCTGGAACGTGGCCTGGGAGACCTCCATCTCCATCCACAGTGTGGACTTCAAATTGGCTGCCTCGCAATCAACATGGAGGTGGTAAGGCTACAAAATGCAATGGAGGACCTTCTTCACAGATGTTGGCACCTAGAATGTGATATGGTGACACTTGGTGACAGGCACTAGATCACTGCACAGAACCTTCTTTATGTCAAAATTTGGCACTTCCTGCTGGTCCACCCAAGTGTACAACACAATATGACCGGAGGAACTGGAGGGTCATTTTTTGCAGCGTGAAAAAATTATCTGCCCTTCAGTAGCTCACTTCTCCCCTTCCTGGAGAAAAAGATTGGTCCGGTACTTTCTAGATAATTCCTGAGCATGAGCGTAATTGAGAATACAGCAGCAGTAGAATCAAAACCAGCAGCTAGAATGGCAGCAGTATCAGTCAGCTTGTCAGTTGCCACACAGGATAGGCTTGGCCTGGCTTTTGTGGTGTGCAATAAATATATGCATGTGAGTCACTCCAGGTCTCTTAGCCATGGAAACAAAGACCATTCCCTGGAATGGGTCACCAGGACAATAGAAAGTTGCATGAAACAACTGCAAGTTCTGTAGTTTAATTGTTACATATGGGATGAATTGTAACATACTAATAGGCTACCAAAACTAAATTAAGAATAATTTTTGTAAGCAATTTGCTGACATGATCAGTGCCCAATTCTCTAATTGTACAAACAACTTGTACCATTAGGATGGTACTGGAGTATGTTAATAACTACTAACAGACATTAGTACATTGTTACATAATTTCATTAAATGATCTATCCTGTTGAAACATTGCCAGCATAGATGGTATTTATGATACTTGTTTAAAGCAGTCTCTATACTTACTATTCTTCTTAGTTAGATTCTGTAGTCTATGGATTGTACTGCTACAGGTTGATGAATCCATTATCCTGATGATGCATGGATGCTGTGGCTCTCTTTTCCTGAGGTCGAGCCAGTAGTGAGGCTGAGCACATAGTCCTCAGCCATAAACAGAAACACACACAAGCACATACAGTCAGAATACTCAAGCACACAGCTGGCCACGCAGATCAACATGCACAGAAAGTACTTCACCCTGTATAATGTGCCTTGAAAAGTTAGCTCATGACACTATGACGCCATCAGAATTAGCAAGACATTTAAAAACTAAGCATCCAGAACATGAAGACAAACCTCTACATTCTTTTCAGTGGTTTCAAACTGTGTGATATTCAATCCAGTACTTTACAAAATTTCACTGAACTTAATGATGAATGTTTAGAAGCCTCCTTTGAGGTTTCTTGCTTCATAGCAAAAGGCAAAAAGCCACATACCACTGGGAAAACACTTGTTCTTCCTGCCACAGTAAAAATGGCTGCAATAATACGCAGAAAGCAATACGGCGGCAAACTAAAATGCATTCCTTTGTCAGCAAACACTGTTGGAAGATGCATAGAAAACATTGCTGAAGGTTTGAAGAAACAAGTATCAGTACAAATTACATGGTGTGAGAGGCTTGCTGTGCAGCTGAATGAAAGTACAGATGTTTCTAACATTTCTCAGCTTATGATATTTGCTAGATTCTGTTTTGATAGTGAAATACATGAAGAACTACTTTCTGTGAGCCACTAAAGGAAAGATCTACCAGAGAACCTATATTCTCAACAGTAAATTACTTCTTTAATAAAAAGATTTTATGGAAAAGCTGTGCAAGTGTAACGACCGGTGGAGCAGCTGCTTTGACTGGCGTAAGAAAAGGATTGCGTGGTAAGGTTACATAGATGGCACCACACGTGAAATTCATTCACTGTGTTGTTCACAGGCAAGCTATTGCAGCAAAGAAATGGGAGCCAGGCATGCACAAAGTGCTACAGGATGTCATCGATGTGGTTAATTTCATAAAAACAAGACCTTGAAACAGTAGAATATTTACAGTACTTCATAACGAGATGGGGAGTGACCATGAGAATCCTTTGTATCATACAGACATTTGCTGGTTATCTCGTGACAATGGGCTTTTAAAAGAGTTGTTGAATTAAAGACCAGTTACACATTTTTCTTTTACAAAAAGACAAGTGTTCTGAATTTGCTGATCTTTTCTGTGATGACAAGCGTCTGTCAGTAGCATGCTACCTAGCAGTTATTTTCGAAGAAATAAACATGCTTGACGTATCCCTTCAAGGTGAAAGTGATGTTCTAACAGTGGGTGAGAAAGTAACTGCTTTTCAAAGGAAACTTGTGGAGATTTTGTGAATTTGTTGCCAAATACAATGTGTGTCACCTACAAAAACTCTCATACATGTACACTTAAAAAACTTGGAAACAGAAATTTCTAACCTGTTTAAAAATCTTCCAGTTTAAGAGTTTCGTTGGGTCTTGAACCCATTTGTTAAGGATATAAAAATTCAACACCTGATTAGTTTGCAAGAACAACTGATTGACATCAGGGAAGATGGAAATTTACTATCAAACTTTCAACAAAAATCTTTGCATAAGTGGTAGATGGGATTGAAAAAATACTATCATGATGTAGTAAGCACAGCCAACAATGCATTTCTTGCATTTGGAGCTATGTATCTTTGTGAGATGTCTTTTTCAGCTGTGACAGCCATTAAGACCAAGTATCAAAATAAACCGAACATAGAACCAGACCTTTGAATCACTGTATCACCAAGTGTTAAACCAAGATTTTAAAAAATAATGAAGCATATCCAATCACATTACTCTCACTAAAAATAATTATTAATAATATTTTTAGTGAGAGCAAAAAAAGGGTTTGTACCATGAATAAAATAAAATAAAAATTATTTTTAAAATATCATTTATTTCATCTTTAATCCTTTTTAATGTCTATTTTTGTGTATGTTTTATAATGTACATAAGTACATGTACATATATGTACATAATATGTACAGTGGTATATGTATATAATGTATAAATAGATATATACATATCGAGGTGCATGCTCAAAAATTTTTTATTCATGGGGTGCGTGACCAAAAAAGTTTCATCACTGCCCTAGGCAATCATAGGTTACATTAAAGCATTTGTAAATGCTTTACAGAAACAGCGTTGAAAAAATATTTCAAAATTCCTCCCTTGATAACTGCCCACACCTTCTACTGTACTACTGACAGCAATTTGTCACTTCATTTCTAAAAAGACTTTGTGTTTTTTCTTCAGTGTTCTACATATAAAACATCCTTCCCAAACCTTTTCACTAAACCCAAACCTGCCCACTCACTTAGAAGACCCTTAAAATTTTTCTTCTTGTATGTGGAAAGTGTTTGAATTCACTCCTTTTAGCAAATACAACAGAATTTAAAAGTATGCACATTCCATATGGGAGCAAGACTGACTCTATTAACGCTTGTGCCATTTCTACTGTATTTAATGCTGTATATTTCCAGATCTTAAATTCCTCAGGTGAATTTTGTATTTTTTCAGGACACTAGAGCAAAGTGGACCAGTAAAGTACTTTGGTACAATAATTTTCATTTTCCCTTTTTCTGTCTTCCTACAAATTTATTATTCTCGTTTGAGACACTCAGAACAAGCATGTAATGATAATTATAATGTTTAAAAATTTCCACACACATAAGAAAAACATGATAATCCTCTTTGTAACAACCATTTTAATATATCTGATAAAGATAAGGAGCTGACTTGAGGCCCCAGTATAAGGACAACCATTTTGTTTCTTAACGTAGAAGAGGTCATGGTGAGTATTTCTCATAAACTCAGAAGTGATAATTGTGCAATTCAGGGATAGATTTAGGCATCAGATACAAAATACAAATATAGGCATGTAAAGGGGGACATTAGGCACTGGAGTTCAAAACTGTAGTTGTAAAAACCCCAGTTCAGCTGCTGCATAACCCTAGACGTGTCTGTATTTCATAGCGTTAGGATGTCTGTATGTTTGGTCTGTCACCTGTTACTCTGCCAGTGCTATGGAAAGCACCTGGTTTCCCAGTGGTCACTGAACAGACACAAAGGAAGAAAAGGAAAGAAAATGCCCAAATCTCTCTCAATGGACTGAAAAAGATGTAGATACTTTCCCATCCAGAGTACTATTCACCTCGAAGTACCTTTTCAAGGTAGAGAGATTCCTGTTCTTCTTGGTAATGTCACCTTCAAATCATTTCTGAAGTTACAATGCCTTTCTGTCAAGGGAAATGAGGCAGGGTCCCTATATTTTTCTCCTCTAGTATATAGCAGTTAGGACATTTAACTGAAAGTTGGAAGGCTTAGACAGATTCTCTTCTGGCCAGGATGAGTAATCTATCCTCCAGACCCCTATGCTCCAGCATGGTGGGTGAATAAAAACAGGGACAAGAAGTGGGCTGGCAGCAGTCAAAGCAAAGAAACAAGGCAGGAGATCAGATCCGCATCATGACATGATGATCAGCAAGAACAAATTGTGTGGTTGCTTCATCAATTAGCTGGTAGGAATGAGCTGCCAATCAGTGTAAACCATACCTTTCTCTTCAGTTGGCTTTGATGTGATTGGTCCTTAAAGGTGTAGTTAGGCTGCTGGCTGCAGAACTTTAATGCTTAGGGGCTAGCACTTCTGACTGGTCAATACATAAACAAAACACCATAGGTTCGGGGTGGGGGCAGGGGAAGGACTGTAAAACAAGTCTACTAAAGCATCCAGTTCCCTGATGGATGGGATGCTCTCCTCAGATAACGCTAGCTGTTCCATTACAAGTCCGTAAGTGGAGTTGAACCAACGTCTGAATCCTTTGTTTCGTTAGGAAAAATCAAGCATATAGTAGCCAAGCTGTGAATGTCTTTTCTGCAGACCTAGGACCCACAGTGACAATGCTTGCCAAAGGGTTGCAGGAGTGAGGGAAGAGGAAGAATATTAACTGCATGATGGCCAGACATGGAAATCAGATCAGGCTCCTCAAACAGGTTTAAGAGACTTCAGACATTTGTGTACAAAATTTAGTTCATTGTGTATTTTCTGAAGATGTCTTGTATTTCTTGCACTTTCTGATATTGAAATGACCTTTCTCTCCCTCCAGATAGGGGTATGGGGCCCAATCCTAGCATGAGAGAGAATACACAGATTTGAAACTCTTCTCCGTCTTTACATACATAAATTCAGAGGGTTCTGTGAAAACTGGATTACAACACATTTTTAAAAATGCATCTGAGCCCTTTAAATGCAAATCCTTTCTCTGAATTGAAAAGACCGTAATTGAATCTTTATCCAATTTGCATGCTTAGAGAAAGCAGCTGAGCTATTAATCATCAAAAAAATGTAAAATAACATAAATGACTTATGATACTTCTTCCTCTGAGCTAATAGGTGAGCATGTGCTGATAACAGCTAGTTGGGATTGGCATTGTCCTGCAAATCTAGGGCTTTCACGAGCCCATGAAAAGCTGAGTAAAAATTGTGAGGTTTTGAGTTGCTATGTCCACATTATTTTCCCTCCTTTTTCTAACAATTGCTATAATTGAATCCATGGCAGGACTTCTAGGAAATGGAACTATCTTGGCTGTCAGTTCAACTAGCTGCATCAGGAGCAAAATATTGTCCTCGTATGATATGATTATGATCTTTCTGAGTTTATCCAGATTCTTTTTGCAGTCCTGGATGATGCTGGATTTGTTCCTAAGTCTGTTTTGCGAAACCTCCTATTATGAAGAAAATTTGTTTGTAATTTTCAAGACAGTTTTTATGTTTCTAAACTACTCCAGCCTCTGGTTTGCTGCCTGGCTTAGTGTCTTCTACTGTACCAAGGTTGCTAGTTTTACTCAGTCTTTCTTCATCTGGCTGAAGCAAAGAATTTCCAGTCTCGTGCCCTGGATGCTGATAACATCATCTCTTTTCTCCTTTGCAACGTCTCTTCCTTTCGCCTGGGATATCTACAACGTGCATGGCAACTTCACTGCTCCTTTAACCATGACAAACTCTTCAGAAAGGAGAGTCACAATGAAAGCTAGTTTGTTTTTATTGATTCTTCTCTGTAACGCTGGCATAGCTTTGCCTTTAATAGTGTTTGTTGTTTCAAGTATCCTGCTAATTAGGTCTCTGTGGATACACACCAGACAGATGCAAAATAATGCAACTGGCTTCAGGGATCCCAGCTTAGAGGCCCATATTGGTGCCATCAAGTCAGTCTTTTCCTTCCTTATCCTCTACGTTACATATTTTATTTCTTTGGTTCTCATTTTATCCAATATTTTTTTACCTTTAAGCATTGGGGAAGCCATGTGTATAGCTGTAATGGCTGCCTGTCCTGCAGGACACTCTATGGTCTTAATCTGGAGCAACCCCAAATTTCGAGAGCTGCCAGCTAGGATTTTGCAAAACACAAACTGTCACGTCAGGACTAGATCCATGTAAAAGATGCTGGACTAGCCTGGGCTTTCTAGTTTAGATCCAAATTAATTAAATTGAAGTCACCAGAGGTATAAAATAATAGAAGCATGAATGAGTAGATTATGGCCCTGATCTGGAATCATGAAGAAGGTGGGAAATTGCTTTACTTGGATGTGATCCTTGTAATGAAGAATTCTGTAAGTTCTCTCCTATTTTAAAAGATGATTGCCTGCAGAATGTAAGTACTGTACTTGCTGTACTTTCTTTGGAAATCACCACTGTTTCTCTAAGACAGCAGAAAAACAAGACCAAGACTCAGACAATAATGTAATCACTTGAAATGGTTTAAGTTACAAATCAGACTCTCATGATACTAACAGAACAGACCTGCTTAAGCACAGGCATGCTCAAATTTTATATGTGAATACGAAGCTTGAAGGCTGTTTCTGGTTAGTACAAGCACATAATGAGGATACTAACGAATTCCCAAGAATTTGGGAATTTCTTACTGATCATTTTCAACTGCTTGTTGATTCTATAAGTAGAAAAATATTTGTTGATTCGAAAAGCATCTTTAAGATTCCAGTATGATTCAGTAAAGAATGACACAGCCTTTTGAGCTTCCTGCTATTGCTGAACTAGTAATCAGTGTCTGTGTTCCCAACAAAAAGATACATTGGAAGACTCTCCAAAATCCTGTGATTAGAGCTAATAGGAAAAATAATTTCCTTAATATCAGAATTTTCTGAAGAATTAATTGAAAGGTTAATATTTTGGTTTTTCCTATGGAGAATAGATTCCTGAAATCAGAAGCATGGATTTGTCTCATTTAAATACTGTCAAATATCATTAAATTACTAAAATATTAAAATTAATTAATTAGTATTATTGAGAAAATAGTTCACCAATGTTTAAATATATGGCTTGAAATTCTCTTTAAAAGATTCTAGAAATTGCACATCTCCATAAAGTGTCTCAATTTTGACAAGCTGTGTCCTGTAATTTTTTTCTACACAGGAATTCCTTCAGCTTTATAAATAAATTACAATTTCATGGACAAATCACATATTTTGGCAGAGTCCAAAACTCAGCACATTATTGTTACATTAGGACTGGAACTTTATGATCCTTTTCAGTTGCAGTGGCAGTTTACATTCTTTTAAAGTGATCATTACTGAAATATATATGGCTTGAGCCCTGTGTTGACTAAGCCCATTCTGATTTAAAATATCCATTTTTGATGTTGTCACAGTCAATCTGTTTGAAGCAATGTATCTGTATTGAAACTGAGTTTGTGCCAGAATTGGGCTTTTAAAAAGATTTAAAAATACCAAGTTAAAGAATTATTTCTGTTGGAGTCTTTCTTCCCCTTATGACATGTTATGACAACTGTTCCACAGGTGACAGCAGTGGCTTGCAGAAGAATTTTGTATGGCATTTAACAGAGCTGGTGAAAATTCAGGACATGGCAATGACACCATGATGTGGCTTTTTCACCATCTGTGAAAAATGGTCGTTCCCAGCTTAGCACCATGAAACACACATGTTGGGAGGTTTGGTCTGTCCTCTGCCCCTCCATGGTGTCCCCTCACTGGCCTTAGGGAAAAAAACTCAGATCTCCCTGACCACAGGAACAAGCAAGACACATGGGGTATGGTCAACCCATAAAACATGTAATTTGTCCTGCTCCAGGCTGAGCTATAAAGTATGTGGCTGCTTAGCAGGGATACCCTGAACATAATTTGGTTTACAATACATTATTTCTTTTCCATTTCCCTCCTCATGAATAAACAACCTAACCACGTTCCTCAGTGGACGTCAGATTTGAAAGAGGTTCCTGTGTTATTTTTCAGACTCTTTAAGTGGGTCTTCCCTCCAAAGCTTTCTTTGCACAGAGTTAAATGAAAAGGTTACCTGTGCATCAACATGCATTTTGGAACGTAAGAGGGAAAGTAGACAGAAATACTGGAAGGCACCTTATAGGGTCAATATTCTGGTAGACCTTTCTTTCTGTAACTGACCAGCTAACTAACTTGTCATATTAACAAAAATATCTTTAAAATGTGTTTTATAAATAGTCTACTAAACCCTTGTTGTTCTATTTGATAAATTATTAAATAAGATTGATAAACCTTTGTTCTAGGAAAAAAAAACAACCCATGTACTAGTAGGAAAATAGTAGTTACTAGAGTTATGATTCTTTGATGTCATGCATCTTATCTGATAGTAGGCATTTTTCTCTTTTCTCTGTTTTGTTTGTAAGCTGGAAGTTGGTTTGATTCCCCCATCTTAAACTTACCAGTTTGCAACCTGAAGAAAGTTTGAAATTCATGTTATCAGACCCTTCAAAAAGATCCCAACTATTTCCACGCACACCAATGCTATTTAGAGGCACTGGCAGCTCTATTTAAAATCTGGTATGGTAAATCAAATCAGGAAACAAGCAAAGTTCAAAGCTCATCCTGTTCTAACACTAGCAGAATGAGATGATACAAATCATGTTGTCTTATAGCTCTTTTCATTGAGGATCCAGAAAAAAATTACAAGATTTTCTAGGAACCTGCTCAAATGTGGCATAAAACAAAGATGCCAGCATTTGAAACAAAGCTCTTTTCCACTAAAGAGACGTTTCTGGATTCTGTAAATTACTTTAATCAGAAGCCTTTCTTTTTGCCTGAGGAGCAAATTCCTCGTAAACTACTGTGTGTTGTGATTTCTGTTCCCTGAAGGAGAAGTATTATAAAATTGCAACATTATGACTATATTTTAACAAGATGTATGGCCTTTAGATTCCTTTGTAGTGGACAGACAGAAAATTAATTCTGTTATACTGCATGAGACTGCGATCTATTGGATACTGATGAAGCCATACACAGAAAAGGCCCTGAACAAAATGGTTAAGAAAAGGGGTCACGGTCAGAACTTCAGTTTTGTGATAATATCAATATATTGTATTAAAGTAGCCTATAGATGACTGGTAAATCATAGAATCCTTCATAGTGATAAAAAGTGATCAATGAATAATTCAGAGAAAAAGGGACAACAGCCCTCATTTGTTTTCTAAATCACAGTCTGGCCTCTTTTCCAAGTAATGAAACAGTAATTTGATTCTAGTCATTAGCTCAAGGCAAGAAATGCAAAAAGATGTGCTATGTAATTGACAGATCACTACAGGATCCTTCTCTGATTTGCATAGCCATAGGCACAGCTGGAATTTTCATAACTGAAATTCTGGAAAACATACTATGGATTCTATTTTCAATGCCCATCAGAACACAATTTTAAGAAACAGGAAAACCTATCAATAGTACACAGATACAGCTCATTCCTCAAACACCTTCCTGAAATGAACACTACATGTACACACCAACATATACATGCACATGTACATATTGGCAGCCAGGCATCTTGTATGATGGTTCTTTATACCTCTGTGTGTGCATATAAAAATGGAAGGCAGGACTTCAACATTAGACTGGATAGCTACTTAAACCAAAATATACATCTTTTTAAAGGGCATAGTTTCTTCATTACACTTCATTTCCTTTCATCTTCATGTGGCTTAATTTGTGGAGATATGGAAATGCAACTGTTACTCATGCCTAAAACAGCGTATCTGATACGGCAGGTTGCAAGAGTCTTACACAAGCCCAATTTTGCTGTTTATTTAGGCCAATTCACTAAGCTCTCTTTGCATCCACCTTACTTTTTACTTAAGCAGTGAAACCTCTTAGAACAGTAGCTTTGTTGCATGAAGGGGAGTTAAAATTATGATGCCTATACTTAGCATTTGAATTATCTTCCTCTATCCTATGAAATGGAATTCTTTTCTTTCTTTTTTGACACCTGGAACACTACACTAAGCTCAGAGATGAAAAATGGAATTTCTATTATCTTCAGGTTATTGCAAAGATATTTGGTGAATGAATCTAAAATACAGCATGGACAGAAATTCCAGTTTATTGTGATAGTATATATGTGTTTGTGAAAGCCCAGGAGCAGTTAACATCAGTTCCTCCAAAAGTGAAGGAAATTTCTGCTAAAAGGAGTTGTCATCAAAATACAGTTTGTTGAAACACAATCACAGTAAGGGTGTTTCTATAAGTATATCTTACATTCATATGGATTCCTAGATCACTTATTTTAAAGGGCAGAAAAAGACACCTGAACAGAAAACCTCATCTTTCCCAGTAAAATTGTTCATTTTAACACATCTCAGTTTCTGTGTGTGTGTGTGCGCGCGCGTGTGTGTGAAAAGTTGTCCTGAAAGTATTTTGCCAAATATTTTGCCAAACCCATTTTCTGCAGAAATCACTTTTGTAAGGCTTCTAAATTTAAATTTCTTCATTGATGTATAGACAGTCAGGTTTGAAAAGCTGAAGTGACAGACATCAGCCTTAATGGTATAAGAGGAATTAGCTACTAAATGCTTTTCCAACATTGTTTGAACAAAGCCTCAGAATATCCCACTGCATAAGAATAAGGCATGAAGTAACTCACACTCTCTAAAGTGGGGAAAGAGTTGAAAGGGAGGACAAACATGACACATACTAAGTGCAGGACAGAGAGAGCAAAAGGGTCAGAGAAAAACTGAAGGAAAAAAATAGACTATTGTATGACTGGTTATGAGTACAAGAGACCAGCAATACAAAGGGAATTAATTAATTGGCGGAGCTTTCCTTAATCATCTGTATTGGTTTTTTCTCAGCATCTGAGTATGTGTTTCTTCACCATTTTTGTTGGAGGTCACCACATTTTTCAACTCCTGGACAGGCAGGATCATCAAAGTCTTCACTGTTTGACACATTCCTTCCAACCAGAGGCAGGAGCATAAGGACACATTATATGAATAACCTATATTATTTCTCAATCGGTTGTGTCTTTTATGGCAAAACTGGGTCATCTTCTGGAAGAGAAGCAGAGGGGGCAGCATGTTCATACATGTTCCAGTTGCTAGAAGAACAATATAGCCTTTCTCAGGAAGCAAGAAAGTAAGAAAGAGAAGGACATTGAATTGTAGAAAAATTTCACATACATATGGATATTCCCTGCATATTTGAAAACAATTAAGACTGTATTTTTGAGGAAGTCACAGTTTTTGTGTCTAACATTTTTAACAGAGTAACTTAGTCTTATATTTACACCATAAATGAGGCAGAATTTTGTATATTCCTGTGCTCATTAAACACAAATGAGTCTCAAGGGTTAAGTGGATGACTTGAAACTCCATACATACTTTCTTATGTACCCAATATTTTAATGAATAACTGAATGTAAGGTAATCTTTCAAATTGTTTTGAAACTCCTTTGTACAGTTATCATATAATTGTATAATTATTTGGCTTGAATGTAAGTTCTTACTGTAAATGGTATTATAGTTTCATGCTATATTTACATAGTTTCAGACAATTTATAGATAATTTCCTAAGTTTGAATAATTTTAGCTTTTGCATTTGTAAGGAAAACTTTTTATGATTAAATAGAAGTAAACTGTGCTTAGTTCTGTAAATTTTTTCATCAAATAACACCATGTTATGCATTAAAGTGTTCTGCATCTCATATCTAAATTTACAGGCATATGACTGTTATAACTGCTGTTATCTGGTGTCGTTCATCTTTACTAACAGGTTGATCAAAACACTTATGTACTGTGGTATGTGCCTGCTCTCTGACCACAGTAAGAACTCAGAGATACCAGGGCTACAGATACTACAGATAGCTACATATTTAGGAGAAGACTACAGAGGAATTAACTTGAGAAACAGTATTACCAGTCTCATGTGTGGGCATCATTATGTGAGCAGGTTTGCTATTCTTGAGGAGTAACTTTTCTCTGATTATTGTTGCACTTCTTTACATTTTTGTGACTTGCCAGCAATAACTCATCCTAAACAATGGTAGTGTCAAATATAAAGATAAGTCATTGTCACTCTGTTAGGAGCAACAACCATGCTATTTCTGCAAGCCAGAAAAGGCCTTAACCCTTATTATTTCCTTTATATAACATGTTGTAAGAAAGCCAGATTCGAGGTAGAAGTCCAAAAAACACTGGAAGAAACTCCTAAAATTTTCTAGATCTCTTATTTCTTGTCTTTGAAGTTTGTTTGTGCCTAGAGTTTCAGTCCTGCAAGCACCAAGAAGTACTCTATACTATTTCTGACTTGAATTCTGGTGGAATAAAAAAACCAAACCCTAGGTAAAGCAGCATATACATTTGCCATACATTATGTTTGCCCTGCCCACATGCAGCATAAATCAATAGAGTTGAGCAGCTTCAAAGATATAATCATAGCTGCCTTATTTCCGTTAAGAGTTAGTAGGAATGTGGTTCTCCTCCCTTTCCTTGTCTGCTGTCTAGAATACTTCTTCAAGGAAGAGAGCCTGGATTTAGTGTCTTGTACAACCTGATAACATGCAAACAAACATACCAGCAAGACGTTACTAGGCTGTAAGCATGAAGGGGGTTGTGCAAGTAGGAGGTTCTCTCCACTTTCTTGGTGGAGATGCTTCCTAGTATAATACTAATTGGACACAACAGAGAAAGTGACTGCTACTTAAAATATTAAGTGTCCTGAGCTACGAGAGCAGAGTCCTTGTTTCCAGTTCCTTTTCTATCCATGGATTATCAGGTTTACATGAAAGATTTATTGGACAAAAATACAGTAGAAATGGGGAAAAAAACCAACATGCAATCCTACACATAGGAGCTGAAGTGTCTTCCTGGGAATCTGATGTCATGCTCATGTTTGGGCTATACACCCCTGGCCTACGTTTTTCTGTAGAACAGTCCTAGGTGTTCTTTGTTTGTACGTGGGTTATCATTTCCCTATGGGGATCCTATCACTTTACCAAATCAATTTCATACACTCTCCGGAGCCTTGGTTATTGATATTAGCTAGGTCGGCTCTATTCTACGTGTATGATACTCAATTTTACTTTTGTAGACTGTTCAGGCAGCAGTTACAAAGCAGATGCAGTTTAACTGGCACAGCTTGCAATGAATTCCTAATTTTTTTATTGCCTGTTCTTTCTGGGCACAAGATGGAATTGTACAGAAAGATGATACACAGGTTAAACATAGAAAGAGTTAAATGAGAGTTAAGTGAATGCAAACAGCCATTCACTGTCGTTTGCATCCTTGTGATTACTGATTGGGCTTGTACAATCAAAGCATTCTTTCCTGAGCTAAGAGAAATGGAAAATCCTATTGCATCTTTGAGGCTTTCCTGGAGATCAACAACTTTGTCTTTGTCTGGGTATGTATCTTAAGAGCAGTACTATAATACTGATTTTAGTTTGATTAATGCCTATACACAGATGGTACTTGTGAAAGGTGATAAATAATTTTAAGACAGCATCTTGAAAATATTTCTAATATATGTTGTATATAATATAAAAATATAAAAACCTCAAAAGATTAGTGAAAAGTGACTAATCATACTTGATGGCCAAATTTTCAGTGCTCACATTATTTCCTTGAAAAGATATAGGCATTCTTCTATTCTCCAAACTTGAAAAATTAAGGATTCAATCAGACATACATAATAGGAGCATGTAAAACTCTTGAATATATTTTCTCCTTCTGTATATCAATACATATGACATTAGGGTTATTGCAAATTCCACTTCCCTGGACAGAAGATTATGCCATGCAGAAACCCAGACCACAAAAAATATTTATTTTAATGTCTTTTATTAATTAAGCTGCTATTTTTATTAGAATACATTTTGCATTAGTAGATAGCTATTCACACAGTACATACACTTACCTCCTTGCAGAGTTCCCTCTCTCTCTCTTTCTGTCTCACATACACACCCCCATATACATGCTCACTCATACTAACCTTGTCAGAATAATGGCTGAGAGACCAGCCCCAGATGTTTATTTAACAGCTGTGCAACGGTAGCCTCTAGGTTGGTGTTCAGAAAATTCCTGAAGGGATCCTTTCTCTCATCAAATACACATATATATGTGTACATACATATACCTATATTTGTATATCATTTTCTAGTCTTTGTATATAACAGCTATTGCCTCCTTGGCTGTGCTCTGAGCTATTCAACCTGCTGTTGACACCAGTGTGTGCTGGTGACTGTGCACCCATTCAGCAGTCTTCTCGTGTTCTGAATTTATCAGTTCCTGTGGATTCAACAGTACCACTGGTCTCTGGAGTGTATCAGTTGTTAGGAGACTTTCTCATGATACCTCTAAGCATGTAGTTTTCAGTTCTTCCACCTGCTGTTTTCTGGTAAGTATTTCTCCACCTACAGCCTACACAAACTCACACAGAAGAATTTTATGGTGTAGTGATGATAATTTTTGCAAGAAGATCTTGTGCTAGAAGAGTGACGTGAAGGGATGCTCAGATCTTTTTTGTAATCTTCCTTGCCACTCCTTTGACTTCCTTTAAATGTATTTTCTTTCCTACAGTACCAGACATCATAACTGGTTTTTTTCTGTATTTCTCCTGGATGAGTAGGATTCACTCACACACTCCTAAGGTAATTACAAAAGGAAAACAGAATTCAAATATTAACAATAATCAATCACTAGCACTGAAGGAAGAAAATATGCAAACATTGTGAGCAGCAGTAGAAAGTCAATTATTGACTGGCTTGCATCCCTAGGATCACCATCTGAAATCGCTTTCTTAAGCTAGAACTGAGTTATTTTCAATCTCACTCTTTCTGAATCTTTCTTTGATACCTAGGGAAAAAAATCCTGAAGAACAGATGTACAAACATGCTCTAGTAAAACTTTTCACCCCAGAATAATTCCTGCTGGAACCCTAGCCTGTGGAGTTTATCTGGGAAAAGGCTTCCTCCAGTTTCTGAAATGCCCTTCAAAATTGCTTCTGCAAAGTAATTTCCTGTCATCCCTAACACACGCTGAATGTTTACTTGAAGCACCTACAAACCTAGACACTGTGACTGTGTTAACAATGCTACTCACTTCAGGCTAGGTGCTCCTTTAATGTGATTTTAGCTGTGACCCTAAAGAGGTTCTAGTATGGACTGTGACTTGTAACAAATGTCATAAAGCATTACTTTGTTAATCATTACCACAGAACTCCAAAGACACACTATTATACGTTTATGGAAAGTCAACCTTGAAAAACAGTTGTTCTTAATTTTTCTATTTGTGTTCATTGGCTTTATTTCTGTTTCACAATTTTTAAGACTCTTATCTATCATTGTCAATTAATCTAGGTCACAGCATGTTTTAATGACAACTTGGAACCATGGTTCCTTTTTTCCACAGTGAATTTCTGTGTCTCACTTTTTCCATGTATGATATGTGAAGACAGCGTAGCCTCCAGCACTACAGGGGGTAGTGCTCTTCTTCCTCGACCCTACAGAAGGCTGTTGCAAGTCAATATGAACATGCAAGAACACATGTTTGACCCAGCGTAGCCAGCATCAGCAGCCCCATGTGCATGTCTATACTGCTTTTCTGTGTATGTTTGGGGAGGGGAGTGACAGAAAGATATGCATTAATTTTCTGGTGAAATTAAGGCCTTGGGTTCAGAACTATGCAGAACTTACAGGAAGTTCATGGCTTCCCATTCAATCTTAAAGGTGCAGGAGCGGGCCGTCCCCATGTGCCAAAAGTCAAGCTGGCAGGGAAGAAGACTGGCCTGGCTGAACAGAGAGGTTTGGCTGGAACTCAGGAAAAAAAAGAGAGTTTATGAACTTTGGAAAAGGGGGCAGGCAACTCAGGAGGACTACAAGGATGTTGTGAGGTTATGCAGGGAGAAAATTGTAAGGGTCAAAGCCCGACTAGAACTTAATCTGGCTACTTCTGTAAAAGACAACACAGAATGTTTCTATAAATACATTGGCAACAAAAGGAAGGCTAAGGAGAATCTCCATCCCTTATTGGATGCCAGAGGATACATAGTGACAACAGATGAGGAAAAGGCTGAGGTACTTAATGCCTTCTTTGCCTCAGTCTTTAATAGTAAGACCAGTTGTTCTTAGGGTACCCAGCCCCCTAAGCTGGAAGACAGGGACGGGGAGCAGAATGAAGCCCCCATAATCCAAGGGGAAATGGTTAGCGACCTGCTACACCATTTAGACACACACAAGTCTATGGGGCCGGATGGGATCCACCCAAGGGTGCTGAGGGAGCTGGCGGAAGTGCTCACCAACACACTTTCAATCATTTATCAGGAGTCCTGGCTAACCGGGAAGGTCCCAGTTGACTGGAAGTTAGCAAATGTGACGCCCATCTACAAGAAGGCCCAGAAGGAGGATCCAGGGAACTACAGGCCTGTCGGCCTGACCTCGGTGCCGGGGAAGGTTATGGAGCAGATTATCTTGAGTGCCATCACGCAGCACATACAGGACAACCAGGTGATCAGGCCCAGTCAACATGGGTTTATGAAAGGTGGGTCCTGCTTGACTCACCTGATCTCCTTCTATGACAAGGTGACCCACTTAGTGGGTGAGGGAAGGGCTGTGGATGTTGTCTACCCAGACTTTAGTAAAGCTCTTGACGCTGTTTCCCACAGCATTCTCCTGGAGAAACTGTCTGCCCGTGGCTTGGATGGGCATACTCTTCGCTGGCTAAAAAACTGGCTGGCTGGCCGAGCCCAAAGAGTTGTGGTGAATGGAGTTAAATCCAGTTGGCAGCCAGTCACAAGTGGTGTTCCCTAGGGCTCAGTATTGGGGCCAGTTCTCTTTAATATCTTTATCAATGATCTGGATGAGGGGATCGAGTGCACCCTCAGTAAGTTTGCAGACAACACCAAGCTGGGCGGGAGTATTGATCTGCTTGAGGGTAGGAAGGCTCTACAGAGGGATCTGGACAGGCTGGATTGATGGGCCAAGGCCAATTGTATGAGGTTCAACAAGGCTAAGTGCTGGGTCCTGCACTTGGGTCACAACAACCCCATGCACCGCTATAGGCTTGGGGAAGAGTGGCTGGAAAGCTGCTCGGCAGAAAAGGGCCTGGGGGTGTTGGTCGACAGCCGGCTGAATATGAGCCAGCAGTGTGTCCAGGTGGCCAAGGCGGCCAATAGCATCCTGGCTTGTATCAGAAGCAGTGTGGCCAGCAGGACTAGGGAAGTGATCGTCCCCCTGTACTCGGCACTGGTGAGGCCGCACCTCAAATACTGTGTTCCGTTTTGGGCCCCTCACCACAAGAAAGACATTGAGGTGCTGGAGCACGTCCAAAGAAGGGCAACGAAGCTGGTGAAGGGTCTAGAGAACAAGTCTTATGAGGAGCGGCTGAAGGAACTGGGGTTGTTTAGCCTGGAGAAAAGGAGGCTGAGGGCAGACTCTCTACAACTACCTGAAAGGAGGTTGTAGTGAGGTGGGTGTCGGTCTCTTTTCCCAAGTAACAAGTGACAGGACAAGAGGAAATGGCCTCAAGTTGCACCAGGGAAGGTTTAGATTGGAAACTAGGAAAGATTTCTTCACCGAAAGGGTTGTCAAGCGTTGGAACAGGCTGCCCAGGGAAGTGGTTGAGTCACCATCCCTGGAGGTATTTAAAAGATGTGTAGATGTGGCACTTAGGGACATGGTTTAGTGGTGGACTTGGCAGTGCTACGTTAACGGTTGGACTTGATGATCTTAAAGGTCTTTTCCAACCTAAATGATTTTGATTCTATGATTCTATGATCCACACAGCTCACACAAAAAATTGAGGTTATGGGCTACACATAGCAGTGCTGTCATCTCATCCATTCCCCATAAACCAGAAGAACAAACAGTGCATTCTGAGGAGGATTTCCTTTTATATTGTATTCAAGATTGCTGGCAGCTGTGGTAAAGGTTGGTCATGTTAATGCTCTTTCCTGTTCCCACTCAATTTTCAGCAAGACATCTGTCTGGCAAGCTTCTTCAAGGGATTTGGGTGTTTTATGGGAATTTCCTGGTGTTTTCTGGCATGCATATACCATAGCAGCATGTGGGTACCTGAAGGAGAGGTCAGAGGGTTTTGGGGCATACCTATCTCCACAATGGCCTTCAGGAGACACAGAAAAGGTGTCCAGGACTACCAGCCAGCTCGCAATGGTTTTGTGCACTTGTGGGCCTGTACTGAGGTTCACATTCACGTGGAAATGCTTCTGTATACTGAACCAACCTCTGGATGTTCAAATGTGAGATGCCAAGGTCCTGTTTCAGCACCCTGCTTCATGTGTCTTTGAACAGCTTTAGGGATTTGATGGTGTTTCCTGGCTTAGCCACGTTAATGGCTTTGAGGTGGCAGAAGTGAGGGATCTGGAACCCCTGTTGTCAAGTGTTCTCTGGAATTTTCCAACATTTGGGGGTATATTATGCCACAACCTAGTGCTTTTGGGTACTGCTAGCTCCTACACCATACCCAAGTAGCTCAGGAAGAGAGTCCAATGCCACTGGCTATGTCATGCTTGCTGGCTTTTTGGAGCACAGCTGTCCCTGGGCCAGTATACTTGTTCCTTCAGAAGGAAGTTTGCATCCATGAGGTGCCACCCCTTCCCTGATATTTTTGGGCACAGCTGATTCCACTGCATCCCCAGGAGGTCCACGGTAGTGTTTTGGTTTCAGCAGTTGGCTGACAAGAATTTTTGTGCTTTTTTTATTTTTATATTTAGGGGTGTTTTGTAGCCTAATTTGGCATTTTTTAGTGTGGCAGCACACAGATGCAGATGGAGATGTTGATGGTTTTTTTCTCCCTGTAAGCCTCTCTGCCCGTTTATGGAGGGTCAGAAGTCAAATCTGAGATCTACTAAAGGAGTGATTGTTTCTTTCAAGTATTTGGTGACATGTTTCCTAACAGTAACATTCTAGAAGTTCAAGAGTGTGTGCTCATTCAGAGTTTCCATATTGTAAGTAGTAAATCTCAGAACTATTTTTTTAAACCTTTTTAAGGATCAAGATTTCTGAGACACAACTAAGTTCATAGGATACATATACTTCAGATTAATAAGTAAAAATCTGTTAAGGATATCTGGCTAACGGCTATACAAACACACAGAAAGCAGTCAGAAGAACAGTGACAAATCAAGACCTGGGCCAACCTAATCCCTCTGAATCAGCTACTCCTAAAACCATTGAAGATGACTAATTTAGTAATTGCCCCTGTTGTAAAACACTCAATGGTGACTCAATTCTCTTTGGAATGCAATGCAAATGAAGGCAGACTACTGCATAAAGGAGTACAGAAGTTAAAATGGGGAGCTTAGGGGAAGAGGAGAATTTGGGGATTAAACAATGGAACTTTGGGAATGTAGAGGATGAATTATGGGATGTTTACAGGGACTGGGAAGGATCATGTTATGGAGGAAAATGGAGAAATGGGGGAAGGGGAGTATAAAAGATGCCATTGCACATAAGCAGTAAACTTGTCTGGCCAGTCCCTGCAACTGATCACTACAGACTGTCCTGTTTTCTTGTTAAATTCTAACTGCTTTCATGTGAGTATGCTCTCTATTTCTTCTGTGCATGTGGTGTGCCAGCAAACTTCAAGCCAGACTCGCTGGTGAGTAGAGTAAGAAGTTTAGGAGCTAGGTACTGGAGAATCTGAGGGTCCGGATGCCAGCTACCAGAGAGACCCGATCCACTGTTTTTTATCTGTGCCTTCAAATTCTTAAATATTTAGAGAAAAAGTTTAGAAACCTTACGTTACAAAAAGGGACAAACACAGACATGCACACATCACCTCCTTCCTGTTGAAACTTGAAAGAATCATTTTGATCTTGAGAACTGAGATCCTGGCATTTAATTAAAAACTAGAGGTGACCTCATAATTCTCTGAAGCAAAGGTCATAGCGTAGTGCACCATCATTAATGCAACTTTTCAGAAGCCATTGGATCAGTTGTTCTGTCATTAGTTGATTGCATACTCATCATGAAATCCTGGACAGTTACCTTAAGTTAATTTTACCATATATGGCTTGAATAAATACTGATTTCATGACTACTTGGAATTAATAAAAACTGGAGGGGAAAAAAGTAAGAGAGAATCATATTAAAAGAATATTTTTTTTTATTTTAAGGAAAAATGGTACAGAAAGAAATAATAGCCACAAAAAGAAACCACCAAAGTTTCCATGTATAAATTAAAATGTCTTAGAGACAGTGCACCAAAAACATCTGCCTTAGACCACAATTCAAAGAAGAAGTCACTAAAACTTTACTTTCAATTTGTTCAACTCTTGGGGACAGAGACATTCCATGGCTCATAAAATCAAAATATAGTTTATTCTGAACCTGAATGACATCTTAACTTTTCTTGCAATATAAATCATATTGGCTTGCACTTGATTCCTCCCTAAAAACAAATTTTGTCAAATATATATATTTCTTTAAAGTACGCTTTCCTCAAGTCATACTTTTGTTGAAAAATTTCTGACTGCCACTTCTCCAAAAGCATTTGGGCTCACAAGAGAGTAACAAAATGTATGACTAGCTTTTGGAAGTTTTTGAAAAATACATTCATAAAGATTCACAAAGGTAAATACCACTCCAGATGACTTCATTTCAGATGTTTGTTTAAACCATTGTCAGTTTGAGATACAGAGATTAATCCTTCTCAAAGCTCAGGTTTAACTTACTTAACCACAGGATACATCTCATTTCTCTGAAACTCAAAATCCCTCCAGCACAGCCCAAGTAAGGAAGAAAGTGGTTTCCTTCCTAACTGCTTGTTTTCCTTCAGACACCCCCATCTTTACCTTAGCATTAAGTGTTTTATCTCCATCTCTTAGCTCCATCTATGTTTTGTTTCAAGATAACGGCAGTTCAAAGACACATAGACTTATATAGCCCCAAAACAAGTTTTGAAGCAGCCTGTATTAACTTTGGGCCACAAGACGTGTTTGTGTGTGTGTGTTTTTCTTCCTCATCCACTTTCATAGATGTATGGGACCGAAGGTCTTAAGAGCTGGAGGAGGCTTTTAGAAATGTGTACAGCCTTCTGTACAAAAGGGTTCATATTCTGATTAAATCCATTTAATAGCATTGTAGGCAAATATTTAAGAATTTTTTTTTTACCTGCGAGCCTACTAGTTTGAAAGCTTACCAGAAGCCCTTACTGATGGCACTGTCTGGTAAGCAGAGAGTACAGCAGCTCTTCCTGAATACTACAGAGCAACAGTTGCCACAGTGTTGGGGCAGTAGCTCCTTCACCTGCGTACCTTCAGCATGCTAGAGAGGCTGACAGGGATAAGCAGCCAAGGGGCAGCAAAAGCAGCTGCAGGATGACAGTCACTGGAATGCTGTCTGGCTGTGCTGGGTGGAGATCCACAAATTACAAAGATTTGCTGCGCTTTGCCCATTTTAATTGGAAAACTGTGTGCCCCTGCAGTTAAAAGTGTGGAAAACAGCTGTATAGGAATACAGTTCTTGTCATTCAAGGGGAAACACTGTGTCAGCATGTGGTAGAGGGAATTAAAACAATCAGGCAAGAGCTATTTGCTTCTTAGTTATGTTGCAGTGAGTGGCATATTTTAAAATTCTGAGTTTTAATGTGCAGCAACAATAAAGGTATAAATTTCACATAGATACAAGAGAACAGTGTCCAAAGGGATTGGAGGTAAAGATTATTGCTGCAAGCTGAAATCATGGGATAGGAGAGTGTCTTGTGGGACACATGCTGGCTTATGGATCAGCTCAGATATACTGCATTTCTGCCATGAAAGCCCGTATTGGGTGAATTTGCATGAATGAGCAGTGCCTAGGTGTGTGAATGGAAAAACAGTAACCGGAAATCAGATCAAAGAATGGACAGGTAGGTGCTGAGAGGCAGCACTTAAAAGTCTCCCAAGATTACACAAGGTCTGGAGACTCTCAGTCCTGTGGATCCACAAGAACAGAAAAACTCAGAACATCAAGAATCTCAAGTCTGTCAGGGCCACCAGCACACAATGATACCAACAGTGGGTTGTATAACTTAGACCGCGTCCTAGGATGCAGTGACTTCTATGTACAAAGATAACAGAATTATATACACACCTGCTGGAAAATAGGCCCTAAAGGACCTTTCTGAGCTCAGTTAGAAGCCCCTGGCATGACAACCCTTTGCTTCTGGGATGGACCTCCCAGCTCTTGCGCTAAACAGGTAACTGTCAGTGAGTGTCTGAGTGTGAGGCAATAACTGAGCATACTGTGTGAATAGTTATCTGCTATTAATAATAACAGCTTCATTCCATCAACAGTTTAACTAGTAAAAGGTGAACTAATAAACATTGATTGTGATCTTTTTCTCCCCTGATTTGAACACCTATCAGGAAAATTTACAATTCTACTCATGAAACCATCCCGTCCTTGCTTGACTCTTTAGAATTAGCACAGGCTCATCAGTGGTTGTTTGCCTGACTCCCATCTGTACCTCACTTGACAAATAAATATTCCATTAATACTGCTCATTCCCCCTTCACTGACCTGCCTCCCTTGCATTTTGTTGGTCACAGTGTAGGCAAATCTCAGATTTTGCATGTCCACAGGGGAGAGTCCATTGTCAAGTACCAGGTGAAAATGCTACATTGTCGCTATGGAGTAAGGTCTTTTTGTCTACTCTACAGCAATCTTTTCATGTTCATATTCAGATTTACTTCTCTGGATAGTTCCAGGAAACAGAGGAGGTTGTAGTTCTACCACATCTTGCACTATGTATTGTCTGTGTTACAGCAAAAGTACGATGTATACAGAAGGTCCGTTGTGGTAATTCCTGAATTATGGGGCAAGTGATTTAAGGGGACCACCCCAGTCATCAAGTCTACTTGACGTTAACCGAAGGAAACATGCCCAGTAATTCCTTCCAGTGATTATGACGTTGGTCATTACTAGAAAAGTTTCTTTCTGTTACCATTTTTATTGGAAGCTTATTCCAGGACCTCATTTTTCTGATTGTTAGAAGCCTCCTTGTGACATCCAGTCTTACATGTCTTCACAGCAGCTTTGTACTTTTCTTTGTATTATACAGTCCTTGTTCCGGTTAGTGTTAACCTGTCTGAAAATACTTAGCAGCAGAAGTTTGTTTTGTTAGACTGACATTTTTTGTTAGTCTCTTCATTACCCTTTGACTGTAAGATGGACTTTGTATTCCTCTGATCAGCCTTGAAGCCCTCCTTTGTATTGTTCCAACTCTAGTACATCATTTTGGTTATATGTGAGCAAAACTGTTTACTGTAAAAAATGCTTTATAGAGTGATCTTAATAATCCTCTGTCTGTACTGCAGATTCTCAACTGATACAGCCTAGAATTGCATTTCCTTTTTTTTATAATGATATGGTTCCTGTACATTGATTACAGAATGACAAGATCTAGGCATTTTCCTTCCTTTTCTGTAGTAATGTGTTTCATCCAGTCACCTTACCCTCATCCTCAAGTTATCTTTTCCTCCTTGGTACTGTTGATGCATCCTAACTTTGCATCACCAGCCCAGATTACTCTTCCCACTGTCTTAAGGGAATGCCATGCTTGTTTCAGTAGACTATCTTGACCATTTTATCTTCCAAAAAGTACTTTTCTTCTATATGGAATGGTAACAGGTCTGCTTTTAAAAATATTTCCCCAGAAGAACAATATCTGAGAGATAACACAAAGGGCTGTTGGTATCACAAATGTGTCTTCCTCATGAGAAGAAGAAGAAAAAAACCCAGAGCCTCATAACAGAAAAGATTTTGAGCTAAACTCGAAAAATCAAGTCCTAAAATCCATAGTGGAACAGAGTTTTGATAGAATTAATGTTGCAGCAGAACTGGGGTATGATATGACCCAGAAAACAGAGGTAAAACCTGAAATTAGGAATAGACAAAAAATACAATGCAAACAATTGCAGGGAAAAAAAAGGAAAGGAGCTTTAAGCAAAAAGGGGAAAAATAGCTCATTGTAGAAGAAGGAACTACTAAAGATTCAAAGGTTTCTCTCTAATAGAACAGAAAGCCTCTTGAATATTTAAAGCATGCCTTCCACCTCTGCTATACATACAAGCAGACATAAGAGACATCATATTAAATCCAGCATAGCTTTCTGTATCCCTAATTCAAATAAACCCAAATTTTTTAACAGAAAGTGAGATTTGGAAGAACTAGGAGGAAAGATACACTGTACATTTAAAGATCTGTCACAAGCTGCTTCTAAGACAGGAAGGAATTAAATGATATTTGTTTAAGAAACCAAACATAAGATGGAGGTGAAACTTCTCTTTCAAAAGTCTCTTTACCATCAAGAAAAGGAAAAAAACCCACAACACAAATGAAAAGTTAAAAAAATAAACATTCCAATTCTGAGAAACTGAAAGCATCAGGAAATAGTCTGGATGTACAGGTTGAGTCTGATACATAGAGAAAGGTAGAAGAGCATAAGTTTAAGTAACAAATCAGAATTGAAAGCCAGGAAAAGACCAGGGACTGATTGGTTCTGAATGAGACCAAACAACAGTATCAGAGGGAGAGAAGAAATGAGAGATGGAAGGGGAAAAATATGACAAGAAAAACCAGAAGTAATCTCAAGTATAAAGAAGACTCAGATGATGGAGGGAGATTCTAAAGCTAAATGCAAAAGTGAATACATAAAAATGACCTAAAAGGGAAATACGAGTGAATCTTGTAACATAGCTCTGTGCTCTTCCTGATATTAGGGTGTTGCCAAATGCAGGAACGTGACAGAAGCAAGGTTGCCAAAGCGCCATGCCTGGAGGTCCAACCAAGAGCGAGACTGATCATGTGTTCCTAGTAGGCACAAAACCAAATACACGTATATAGGACACAACACACATAGGCACAGCTGGCCACAGAACATCACAGACAGAAACATCCAGCACTCATGCAAACATGAACAGCACCAATGGCCTCATCCTGTGCCTCTCTCTGGCTCATCAGGTGGAAGATCTGTTATTGTTAAACATATACATATATGCAATATGGATCCCTCCAGTAGCTGGGCTGAGACAAGCACTCTGTCCACTAGCTGGTCCCAGGATCCCCAAGTCTCCCCGTTGCTGACATCTGTGCATGCAAGCCTCCCAAGGCCTGTAGACCCCCTCTTGTTGCTTGTACAAGCCCCCTTAAATATATACTTTTAAGTACTGATCACTCTTCTGTGGTGGTCATGGGAGCAGCACAGTCAGGGTATGTTGTGGTTTAACCCCAGCCAGCAACTAAGCACCACGCAGCTGCTTCCCCCTCCCCCCTCCCAGTGCGGTGGGGAGGAGAAGGGAAAAAAAAAAAAAAAGTAAAACTCATGGGTTGAGATAAGAACAGTTTAATAACTAAAGTAAAATAAAATACACTACTACTAATAATAATAATATAATAATAATAATTGTAATGAAAAGGAATATAACAAAAAAAACCCCAACACCCAAGAAAAGACAAGTGATGCACAATGCAGTTGCTCACCACCCGCTGACCAATGCCCGAGCAGCAATCCACCCCTCCCAGCCAACTCCCCCCTGTTTATAAACTGGGCATGACGTTCCATTGTATGGAATACCCCTTTGGCTAGTTTGGGTCAGCTGCCCCGTCTATGCTCCCTCCCAGCTTCTTGTACACCTGCTTGCTGGCAGAGCATGGGAAACTGAAAAATCCTTGGCTTAAGATAAGTGCTACTTAGCAACAACTAAAACATCAGTGTGTTATCAACATTATTCTCACACTAAATCCAAAACACAGCACTATACCAGCTACTAAGAAGAAAATTAACTCTATCCCAGCCGAAACCAGGACAGGGTATTATTCAGGTATTGCACTATCCCCTATCTTTGCACAGCAGTTCACAGGCATCTGTTTTGTCTGCTGGGAGGGCTGTACTCCAGGAGCAGAAGTCTCTAGAGATGCTGGAAGATTCCTTCTAAGGGGCCTGTAGGTTTCTGTGGATCCAGTGTCCTGTTTCTTACAGCACCACTCCTCAGGGAGGGCAGCTGCACTCTCAGAGGTAATGCAGGACCCCCATATAGTCTTGGTTGGACCCATGGGTGTTACATTCCTCTTGTCTTGGTGTCTCAGTGGTGCTGGTGGGTTGTTCTTTGGTTTGCAAGCTGGGGTAGGAGCTTCATTGCTCCAGTCCATAGGTAAATAACTTCTTATCACTTTCACAGATTGAGTGCCAAGAGAGCAAGTTCAAAATAAATAATGTAGGAATGCTGTGCAGATGAGACAGTTTTAACCCTGCCAACCTTAAAATGTCTTCAGAATCCATGGGAAAGTTGTCTGCAGTGTCCTTGGTTGAAATGTTTTTCGCCACAACTGGCACAAAATGTTCTGCAAGGTACTCATGTGGACTGTTGGCAATGACCTTGTGAGACACTATTTTGGTCACAGGTGACCCTAAAGTATACTGTTTCAGAAGTGGTTGTGGCCAAAATATAAATTGAGCAGGCTACCCCAGGAGAACTCCTAGAGGGCTGAAGAGGCTATATGCAGGCAACTGTCTTCCAGGGAGTTCATTAACTGTGTCTGTGAGTGCCTTGTAGTTCATTTTGGGGCAGGCTGTGGCAAAAAGCACAATGGGTGAAGCTGTCCCAGGCAACCTCCCAGAAGATGTTGAGGTCTGTATTAGGGTTGGCAGTGACCGAAATCACATTTTTGTGTCTTTGCTGATTTCCTATAAGCATACATTATTTCTTCTTTTCTCCATCGATCTTAGCAAACATTAGGTCCAAGCCCTGAGATAATCAGAAAGTTTCTAATGAAGCCAACTAGTTGTCTGGAAGAAAAATAATGATCAAGAAACTCTTTCGCAGTAAAGGTAAGAATCCAAATGTTTCAAGTTTAGCTTATGTATATCTTGTACTACACAAACCTTGAGACCTTGAAACCTACACATCCACTTTTCATAGGTGCTCCTTAAGTCTTCTTGTATTATCACCTTGATGCTGGTGCTGGTTTGTGTATCAACCCTCTATCAGAGACAAGAAATGTTGGTCCACAAAAGTGGGCTATGGACAGAAGATAAAAAAGTCCTAGAAATTCTTGGCCATGATGGTTTATTTTTTGTTATCAGCTAGTAAAGGCCCATAGGTTCTTATGTGTTTTGTGTCAGGTTAGCAGATTTTTCTGGATGTTTAGCAATTATTGTGGTTTTTTACCTTTAAGAAAATAGGCAAAATGGTCTTTCTTCTAATAAATTTCTGGATTTTCCTTTAAGGGAATTTCTGTAGGAATTTCTTCTGTGCTTGAGGATATTTTCCAACTGCCCCTTGGGGACAGTGGTGGTAATTCCACTCCTCCCTTCTGTTTGCACCATGACATGATGTGAACTCTGTTTTATAAGTATTGTGTTCAGTTTGTTGACCAAAATATCTCAGAGTCATTCTGCTGCTTGCTGCCTGATTTTCATAGAATCATAGAATCATAAAATCATTTAGGTTGGAAAAGACCTTTAAGATCATCAAGTCCAACCGTTAACATAGCACTGCCAAGTCCACCACTAAACCATGTCCCTAAGTGCCACATCTACACATCTTTTAAATACCTCCAGGGATGGTGACTCAACCACTTCCCTGGGCAGCCTGTTCCAACGCTTGACAACCCTTTCGGTGAAGAAATCTTTCCTAGTTTCCAATCTAAACCTTCCCTGGTGCAACTTGAGGCCATTTCCTCTTGTCCTGTCACTTGTTACTTGGGAAAAGAGACCGACACCCACCTCACTACAACCTCCTTTCAGGTAGTTGTAGAGAGTCTTCCCTCAGCCTCCTTTTCTCCAGGCTAAACAACCCCAGTTCCTTCAGCCGCTCCTCATAAGACTTGTTCTCTAGACCCTTCACCAGCTTCGTTGCCCTTCTTTGGACGTGCTCCAGCACCTCAATGTCTTTCTTGTGGTGAGGGGCCCAAAACGGAACACAGTATTTGAGGTGCGGCCTCACCAGTGCCGAGTACAGGGGGACGATCACTTCCCTAGTCCTGCTGGCCACACTGCTTCTGATACAAGCCAGGATGCTATTGGCCGCCTTGGCCACCTGGACACACTGCTGGCTCATATTCAGCCGGCTGTCGACCAACACCCCCAGGCCCTTTTCTGCCGAGCAGCTTTCCAGCCACTCTTCCCCAAGCCCGTAGCGGTGCATGGGGTTGTTGTGACCCAAGTGCAGGACCCAGCACTTAGCCTTGTTGAACCTCATACAATTGGCCTTGGCCCATCAATCCAGCCTGTCCAGATCCCTCTGTAGAGCCTTCCTACCCTCAAGCAGATCAACACTCCCGCCCAGCTTGGTGTTGTCTGCAAACTTACTGAGGGTGCACTCGATCCCCTCATCCAGATCATTGATAAAGATATTAAAGAGAACTGGCCCCAATACTGAGCCCTAGGGAACACCACTTGTGACTGGCTGCCAACTGGATTTAACTCCATTCACCACAACTCTTTGGGCTCGGCCAGCCAGCCAGTTTTTTAGCCAGCGAAGAGTATGCCCATCCAAGCCACGGGCAGACAGTTTCTCCAGGAGAATGCTGTGGGAAACAGCGTCAAGAGCTTTACTAAAGTCTGGGTAGACAACATCCACAGCCCTTCCCTCACCCACTAAGTGGGTCACCTTGTCATAGAAGGAGATCAGGTGAGTCAAGCAGGACCCACCTTTCATAAACCCATGTTGA